>CM047927.1:10000000-20000000 GCA_026230145.1 Diorhabda elongata
CTGAGTAAATTTTTTAATAAGAAGTACCCATCTTAATTTCATGCGTACAATCACTTCCTGAATTTTGTCGCATGAATTTAGAAACATCCTGTATTTCATCATATTGTCGCATACTATATAATAGCAACAATAAAAAACCTACTGGGTTCTTAAGATGTTTAAATCATAATTCATGCCGCCTAACACTAAAAAAATCAGTTTGACCTATCAAACTATTCAACCATTAGATCTTGAATTTGAATATCCAGCTATTGAAGAAGTAAAAATTCAAAATAAAGACCATTTATTCATATATATGGATTAGTTTTAATGAAATTATATTTTTTCTTTTAATTACTTACTTTCATCATAACATCAGAGCACTATTATACTACCAAATAAATCGTTCGTGACTTTTTTCCAAAGAAACCAGTTTGCAAAATATTTTATAATAACCCGATCAATTAATAATATATTTAAATGTAAAATGCTTACCTTCATTTTGTCTGACCGTGACATCAGAAAAGTTTTATATAAAGATGAATAAGATAATGGATAATCTATTCAAGACATCATCTATTGTAGGGATAGCGTATGAATGAGTGATTTATGGAAAAATTAATTTCAATGTTTTATAGATATTTATTCATATCAATATACGAGTAAAGTGGATAAGATACAAAGTATTTGCTTATTTACACCACTTCACTGATACGACTTTGAACGGTCAAAATAAATATATTTAGATAAAACAGAAAACTTCTATATGCAATATTCAGTTATCTCAAAAAACAATTGCAAACATTATGTATACATTATTTCGAGATTGTTAGTCCAGTAAAAGATTTATTTTACCTATTTGTTTTCAAACTGGATTCAAAGGAAGCAAATTTGTTTTCATCGAATTAATTCTATTTATCTTTTATTTCTCATAATCTTTCTTCTTCTCTGAAAGAATATAAATCTATATACAAATTATAAAAGGAATGGTAAAACCTTTCCTATATTTAACAATATTTGTAGGATTTTTAGTTAGATCCAAACAGTTAAGATATTTTGTGAAGCTACACAAAAGTCTAAAATGCACAATCAAAAAGACTATTGAGAAAAATAAAGATACCACTACTGAAATGTTGATGCGGAAAGTGTTTTATCAATAATAAAAGCTTTATATACAAGGAACACGGTCTATTCTAAGAAGAAAGATTTTGCTTAACATATTCTGTGAATTAGTAAGTTCCCTTCGGTTATATAAAAAAAATGGAAACAGATACGGCTTGTGTTATAAACCATGTGGTAACATTCTTTCAGCTCGTAATCATCGTTGACCACCAATGAAAGACCTTAGGTGTCTTCTTTATACGACGCCGTCTCCTTAAAGAGGTTGGCGATCCAAATGGCTATTGTCGCACGAGAAACCGCAGCTCTGAATATTTCTGTAGACGTCTGTCTGAGCCATCTGCGCAAGTCTTTCACCCATGAATTTTGTCCACAACCAACCGACCGTTTTCCTTCGATTTTCCCTTCTATTATAAGGCGTCTATGTTTGTCTTATGTTCCGTCCAAGATATCCGCAGCATTCGCCTGTAGGCGTACATTTCGAACGCACCAATTTTCTTCTTTGTGGCCGTTTCCATATTCCAACTGTCGCATCCATACAGAAGAACAGGAAAAATGTAACAGTGAAGCATTCTGGTTCAGAGGCTGAGGTTGCGGTTTACCAGAAGTGTCCTCATGTTGTTCAGAATTTTCCGCGTCTGCTCAATTCTTGATCTGATTTTGAGTTTAGGGTCGCATTGCTGGTTGACCAGCGTGCCCAGGTATCTTAGATGACATTTGTTCAGACTACTGACCACTACCACGGTATCACCTGCGTAACGAAGATTGTTTATAATCTAAAATACTGCTTCAAAGTAGAGATTAAACAGTAGGGGAGACAATACACATCCTTGTCGCACAACTCTTTTTATTTCCATTTCTTATGATGTGGACCATTCGATTTCGACTGTTGCTGTTTGGTACCAGTAATGTCTGGTTATGATCTTTAGATCTTGTGCGTCAATTCTAATTTTGGTGTAACACACAGTCAAAAGCTTTTTTATAGTCAATAAAGCATGCAAATACATCAGCATTCATGTCTCTACATGTCTGAGTCAGCACATTCAAGGAGAAAAGAGCTTCCCGAGTTCCCATTCCGTTTCTAAAGCCAAATCAACCAGACGCTCATTTTTTGTATATACATGTATGAATGATCCGTAAGAATATATTCAAGGCGTGGAACATCAAACTAATAATGTGGTGTGCGTCACATTGTAATGGTTGAGTGACAAAAGTGGATCTTACTCAGTCTGAGGGTATTTTTCCGACTCTATACATTCGGTTGAATATTGTGGTAACAAGATTTAGGTGTCGGAAGAGATAAATGTCGCTAGAAGTGAGATCAAGGTTGTTCGGAGGATATTCAAACACTCAAATTCCTATAGGAGTTTTTTGTCAAGTTTGTTTTATGAGGTCGTGGAAAAGAAAAAAAAAATTTTTGACACTAATTAACGGCGCTTGCTCTGTATTCTGCGGCTCAATTTCTTAATGGTCTCGCAGTAAACGAGTGCATTTATTGTTTGGCCTCGTGGTAGAGTCACCGAAAAAATCAAAATCTAATAAGCCGATAATAGGACTTTTCGGAAACTAAGATCTAGAATGTATTACACAACTAAATAAATATCACGGAAAACCTAACGCATCAAAAAGGAATAAAAATCAAAAAATCTTGTATATCACATATATTCACTGAAAATTGAACGTAACGTTCGGAAATTGTGATCTGAATCTCGTTGGTCTACCTGAACCTGAGTTATAGTTTCCGAAAAGTCCTAAAGACAATAATTTAATTTCTATTATCATTTGTTGTTCAGGGTATTTGACTACCATCTTTGAATCACAACAACTATTTTGTAGTGGACGTTGAAGAATACTTCTTGTCGGTACAGTGAATATAATCATATATATATTGATTTTATGTATAACAAATCACGTTCGCAATGTTACCACTAGATAGCGCGATGTATATTATTGAAAACAAGGTTATAAAAATTCATATTTGTGGAAGGAGTGAACAGAGAAGATGCTCTTAAATGGAATATTATTGTAATTATTTAGTTACGGTCAAAAATCAAAACAAATTATATAATAATGAGCTAATAGTGAATATCTACTATATAATTCTAGTCCGTAGTATTATAAAAAACGATAACATCTTTCATTCTTGCTGAATAATGTATACATATTTGTTAGTTGTTAAAATGCATTTCATGCTACCATACTTATTTATGTCATTTTCGCATTCTCTTCTTTTTTTGCTTCATTGTTTGTCTGTGAGTGAATCCGAAATCTAGGGACACATTTGGATTTGAATTTAGAGGTACATAAGCATCCAAATATAATTTTTCAACTTAAAACACGTTCTTAAAATGAATGTATTCTTTGATATTCTATTTCGATGGAAAAATCTCACCACAATGTGATTTCTACGTGAAAATGAATATTTTTCGCCCAAATAAATACTTTATCCTTATACATAATACTCCTATATGAACAGTTATTATGGGAAAGAACGTCTCTACGTTACGGTGCCCACAATATTAATTTTCTCTCTCGTTCGAGACACGTTATCTATACTGCGCATGCTTCATGCGCGCAAAAGATGCTCAGTACTAACTGAAGCGCTCGGAGGAGAGAGAGAACGATACACCATTTGTTTCAATTAGTAAGAGTACCTTCTACTTATAGAAACCATATAGGTGTATTACATATACGACTTTATCCAATTCCGCCAAATTTAACACTTTAAGTCACTCCTTGACATGAAGAAACGTCACATTTTTCATAACCTCCATATATCAGTTATAAAAAGTAGTTATGTAAAAAATTTAATCAACTATTCAAATTTCAAAGAATAATTTATCAAGTACTGTTATAGCTGATGCTCATTTCATTATTTAAACTCATAATCAACTCATTATTCTAATTCAATGGTATTTTAAGATTTATAAACAGAATATTTTCTGAAATTCTTCTCTTATTTTGTAATGAGCTCTCAACCCTGTATTTTCAGAATGTGTCTCCTGAGTCTGCCAGGAGAGATGCTGACAATCATCTAAAACAATGTCCTGTGTGTGCTTCAACATTAGGTTGACCAAGGTACTGAGCAATCTTTGCTGGTAATTTCCCAATGGTATCTATCTATGCCCACTGGTTGCATGCCTTATTGTCCATTATAATATAGGACAAAAAATTTGTCACATTTGTTACAGTAGAAGGTCTATACATTTTAAATGAGTCATCAAGATTGACACCAGAAATATTTCCAGCAGTGACATAATTAATTAAAAAAGGTATAAACAATTTTATTGAATACGAAGTACATTATATATCTGTAGTAAATCAGAACGATCATAAATTAAGGATGTACCCAAAATCTGCATTTTCCATGTTCTCCATGAAATTTATCTGGTTTTCTTTACCTTCTGCTTCTAAACAAAGTTCTTTCATGACTAAATCGCAGTTGCTGGACATCCCGCACACAATTTTAATTGAATCGAGACTGACGAAAGTGGGAATATATCGAGCTGGAGCTCGGAGGCGTATAGGACATATATACTCACCCTTTCTGATCCCGCACTGATTCGTTCTTTGGAGCAAACTCCGATCGAAGTTGGATCGGAGTGGTGTAGGCAGCGCGAAGCGAATGAACAGGTTAATACTTGTCACGGGAAGAATCGCGCCGCAAGATTTCTGTTTATTACTTTTTCTTGAGAAAGACAGTTTATTTGTTGAAAAAAGTCATTGATAATAAAAAATGTATAGATACTGCAAACGGCACCCAAATAATTATGTATGTTACCTACACTTCATGCTATTCAACATTTAATTATTTTTATTTAACCTGGAACACCCTCTATATAGAAAGTTTTTGCTGTTTATTATTTGTTCACAATGACGAAATGATTAGTTTTACGAAAGTCAGCTGATCTGAGACTGACATTTGATTGATTTAAAGCCAAAAGTAACTAAATTTCTCCCTAAAATTGCAGCTTGGACGCAATAAAAATGGCAAAAAACCGATAATGTTGAAAGTGCGCGCTCTTGCATGAAACACCCAGCTGAACTTAATCTGCGTATGCTTTATATCAAGAAAATATTGCTTCTTGCAATGCATGGTACGTTGTATTGAATCATGTCAAGAATAATAACAAGTAACACCTCGACGATAAGTTTTATTTAAATTTTTATTTGTACAAATCGAAAACCAGAAATAGTTAAGCTTGCGTCTCTGAATTAAACTGAATAAGCACAAGTTCGTAAGTAACGACAGCACCAGCGATCTAAAAAATTAATTCATTAGGGCTTATCAATAATTTACTTTATTAAACATACACTCAATATTATACCTCGAGTTATTTTGAACATTTTGCATCCGGTTAAAGCCACGTTATCAAAACTTATTTGCATTAGTAGACGTTTTACCTAAAATACAGTACAAAAAAATTGATAAACTGATGCAGGTTATCAAGGTTTTTGAAAATTATATAAGGACAATACCTACAGAATTCTTTTATAACAGCTGGGCTCAGCACCCAGGTCAGGCTTGAAAATTTCTTCTGGTCGTTTTACTAAGAAAGTTAAGATATTTCAGTAACTATGTATGAACCCCTAGACACAAAATTTGAATTTTTCATATTTACTGATAAAATACATTATTCTAATAGCTGTTTGCAGTTTTTAATAAAAATTTCTTTGTCTTCATTTTGAATAAGCAAAGCAAATGAAAAAATTCAGAGAAGAAGAATAAAAAATTATATATCTTGATGTAACATGGTATAACTCCCATAACGTCATTAAAAAGGACTAAAGACAGGTTCAAAGCCCTGAAAGTACCAGTTCGAAAATCAGTTGCTTCCAAATAATTCCGTTATCGTCATGAACAACGCCAAATATTATTCACGTCAATTAAATAAAAAGCCAACACAGACTGATATAAAAAATTATAGTTGTGAAATATATGATAGTAAATAATATTCCCATGCCAGATACCGGAAAGGAAATATACAAAGCATTTTTTAAGCCTATTTAAAGAATTAATCATTCCAAATACATATATTGTCGACAAAACTAGATAAAAAAAGGTAAGAATAGAGCAAGAAAACAGGGGATCTCCTCAAAACTTATTAAATTGATAAATTTCACAACTCTAAAAACAAAATATTGTCAAAGGGTGAGCAAACAAAGGTGATTCCAGTACAAGAAGGTGTTAGGATCTCTCAACGACTCTATTCAAATCGCAATAGATGAAATAATAGATGAGATAGATGAAGTAGAAACTCTATCAAAAACCAGTACGCATACAGTAGGACCTGGCGCTTATGGCAAAGGATAAAAAATGCAAAGAGTGAAAGATTGCAAGTACTTGGATGTAACAGTAAGCAAGGCAAATAATAGAATCAAAGAAGTGGCAGAGAGAATCAGAGGCAAGTGAAGCGTATTAGAAAAATGCGAGGCAAAATATACAGAATAGGAATTAGATGTTACATGTCGAGCCGAAGCCATATGTCTCTCGGGAAAAGACGAGGAGGATCTTCAAATAATGGAGAGAAACATCATAAAGAAAATTTTAAGACCGATGGAGGACACATAAGAAGATTAATGAACCAAGAGATCAATAACAAGGTGAAATATGGTGATAAAGTAGCAGTGATAAAGATCTAAAGCCTTGAATAGTTTGGACATATACAAAGAAGACAATACAAAGAAAGCGAGCAAGAACCTGTAACAGGCTGGAGAATAAGCCTAAGAAACACAAAGCGGAGTGATTCACTGCAAAAGATGAATCCACAAAACCCGAAAAGGTTGACTATCATCTGTAAGGGATGTAATGCCATTGTATAGATGTGAATTTAAAATTTAATTAGAATTAGAAATTAAAATTTGAGAGTTTCCTATTTCAAGTAACTGATAAAAATATGTATGTCGGAGATAAACACAAATTTATATTATTCAAATAGAAAAAATACTGAATTTTAATTTCTGAACATAAACATATTCTGTTAATAAGAAAAATCAAATGGAAAGTTGATACAATTTGGTTCGAACCAGAATAATATAAATTTGTGTTTATCTCCGACATACATATTTTTATCAGTTACTTGAAATAGGAAACTCTCAAATTTTAATCTTGAATCTTAATGTTCCAACAATATACTTTATTATCATTTAGATTGGTTTATCATCATAATCATTTTTGAATGATGTTACCAAGTGTGCAGATTACAATTCTACCTAAGAACCGAACTTATTATGTAGGCAACCATTCATTGCATTATAGAATCCTAGCAATCGATTAAACCTCTGCTTCACAATTATTTACCTGCCAATCAGACCTCTAAGCTCTTAAAACAAAATTCCTCGTGAATGACCTTTTCATAACTTCTTCCATATAAAAGTTATATATACAACACACCTTTTTTTCACTTAATCTACACATATGTTCCTTGAAACGTTTGCGTGGTGAATTTTACCATAATTTATTGTTAATTCAGTGAAACGGTGGTGTTATGGGGATCCGACGCAGCAATACGGCTGAATCGCCTACTATAAGTACTTGTACGATATATTTAGCAAGAAATTCATTGAAAGTAAATTAGTTAATTCTAACTAACTAACTGATCCTCGGTCATCTTGGTACTACTCACAGCTCTGGGACAGCTAATTTCAGAACTATACCACTGATTATAAGTGAAAAATGATGAGGGACTAGACCTTTTAACGGTTTTCTCCTAAAAACCCCTTACCTTGCACAAGGATTTGGATTTGAAATAAGACTTACCTCTGTATTATAAGCATGCGATGGTACAGAATTAAGAATATTCATTGGTTCTAAACTTTCGTCATTAATCCAAGCCGCATACAAAGAGACGCTAACAATTCTAAATATTTGGTGAACAAAAGAAGTTATGAAGTAAATTCTGCCGACCAAACCAGAAACAGCCCTATAAATGAAAATTTCAGCTGTATGAACGCAAAATAAAATAAACGTATACAATTATATCAAATTCTTGTTTCTACAAATGCATGGAAAAAGAATTCATGATTTTACTTTTTTAATTTTCTTAAGGAACTATTCTATTTCCCTGTTCTCTGAAATTGTTTCCGTATACATGTCTAATCGCCTCCATTCACACCACAGACCGGATTATCCTTGTTGGTCTCCTAAACTCCATAACGATCACTCCTGATTAACCAATTTCATTGTTTTCTTATATTCTCAAGATGAAGATTTGTTTTAGTTGAATGGAGTATATTTGATGTGAGATTTAGCTTCTTTCATAAAGATTCGATGATACGAAGATAGCTACTTAATTTTGAGATATGGCAACGCTGATATGAATATGTGAAATCTGACATCATTAAGTTTGACATTTTTAATAGTGTACGTACTCATCTAACGGATACTAGGAATCTTATTGCAATTTTTATACCTAAATCTCGTTTTTGATGATATTATCTATCAAATTACAACTTTTTCTTTGTCTATTACAACAAACTGCATCTTGAATCTGTTAATGTTCATGATATGAATGGCAATTGAAAAAAATATATATATTGAGTTTATGCAGTCACCATTTTGTATTTTCTAATTTTCTTATCGTGTTGTAGGGTTTAATCTCTCTACAATTTTGATGTACAAGTAAAAATGAAAGAGATATCAGCGTAAAATGATTAAATTTAAAGTACTCTAAGCTGTGCTTGCAAGCGGCGTTGACAGCTTCTGCTGAATTTATTAGACAACCTCGGCGTCGATAAATTTTGATAAGGGACATGAAATAACGGAATGCAATAGAAGGAACGGTGAGAAGTACAGGCTGATCAACTATCGTTAGATGTATTTTCCATGTTTTTCCTTTGAATTAGTTGATTTTGTCCTATAGCTTGATATATTATCTAACTTGTACTTACTCCAAACTTTCATAAAGTTGAATTAGCAGAAAAAAAGAATTGATCGAATAGGAGAGTAAAATAATATATGAAATATTTTCGTTCAACTCTTTACATAAAGTACTCAATCGATCATAATCTTCTCGAATTTCAATCCAAAACTCTTCACTTTCAAACTGAAACTAAAAAGTACACACTTTTAATATTTTTTTTTTTTAAATGAAGAAACTCAATAACAGCTCTTAGTTATTATAGTTTGGAATATGGATAATTAAAAACTTGAAGTTACTTTTTCAAACCTTAGTAACAGAGAAGTTGTTATCATGTATCCATTATTAACGCTTGATGCGTGAATATCTTAATAACTAACATATTTTCTTTAATAAAATGACTCAACGTTTTTCTAGGTAACACCAATTAATATATGTTACATTTTATTCACCCGAACATTTTTAGAGTATTTGGGGATGTGCAATTTTAAGACTGATGATTCATGAATATTCAAATATTAAAAGTAAATCATTACCTTCGAAACATTTTTTTCCAATCTTTGAGTGACTTGTTTGAAACGTAAAGCCAACGATATGCTTAATAAAATGATAAATAAATCATTGAATGTTGATGTTAGTGTACTGTGCGTATTCAGTACCTAAAAATGAATTAAAAATAAATAAAACACATCTCAATCAATAAGGATCCTAGTGTGAGCTCATTATCTAATAACCTAAGATTGATAGAATTAAGGAAGATAACTAAATATCTGAAATTCCTCATAAGCCGCGAGAAACTGTTTGAATTATTTTAAGCAAAAAATCATGTGAAAAGTAACATTCTCGGTCAAGAAAGTGTTCGACAAAAGTTTGAAAAGTACTTAACGCCAGTCCCTGATCTCAAAAACAATGAACAATAACTTCCCCATTTATTGTTCTTTCTCTCTTTGGAATATTTTTTTCGAACCTGCTAATGGTCAGATTTGGAGAATACTTTTGAAATTTGAATGTAGTCACTGCATTTGTCAATTTATGACATGGTGTCATTGTTTTGGCGAGAGATCTTCTGCAAATGGGGACATATCTATATATTCCTTCTTCAACTCAGTCCAATAATGTACAGTAATATTCACTGTGCTTCTGATATATTGAAAAAAAGAATTATAATGATTTCTGATACTTATTCAATGAATTCGATGCGAGCGAAGCCGCGGGTAAAAGCTGGTAATCATATAAGATTTGAATGAGGAATTGTTACTATCCTTCATTTTTTGTAAAAAAATCGTTGTACTCTTTCAATAATTTAACGCTTCGCTCTGTAGCATCGTTCACTGTTGTCAAGTTTTCAACAGCAGTCAAACAGTCTTGGTAATTAGAGTGATTAAAACAATTCCCACAATTTTCATATAACCAAGTTGTATTTAGCCCAAGTTTTTAAAAAAAAAATGTTCATCAACAAATTGTTCTAACTCTTTCTCTAGTATTTTCGGAATATCTGCCAGATACGAGTATACTACAGGCTTCCTAGAAACTCGGTCATTACCTAACCTAACCAGCGCATACGCATCTAGGTTTTTTTTATAAAAATAACTCATATTTAATTGCTCACAGACATATAAAAAGTCGAAAAATACTATCATATTCATATATTAACATGATAACACTAAAGGTGATTCATTCTTAACTATTTTCAAATCTCAAAAAAATAATTATCTCTAATTTATTACGATACTTTCAGAGGAAAAATTATTATACCCAAAAATTAACTTGGATTGGGTGATCACAGTGATTTTTCATCAACAAGAAGCTTTTTTGGAGGCGTCACAAAAAAATTAATTTTCAACATCCACCCTAATATTGATACATAATGATTATATGAATCAATAATGTATGTATGTGAATATTGGGGTACCATGTACACCGCGACCCAAAGGATCTTTTGTGTCCTCCTTTCTTGCTGCGATACTGGGTATCCCAGTGTTTATAACTCCTCTTAGAAAGTTAAAAATCTATCGCTCCCAGGTGTAGTGCTCTGGAGTTTCATTATATCTCACACTTCGAGATAATGTGGATACAAGTTTCGCATTCTCTGCTAGGTCTAGCGTCTTCAGATGTCCATAGAGGCAACAGTATTTATTTAGGTTGATACATTCAGCAGATCTACTCTAATTATAGTTTACCAGAAGAGTCTTTGTCTGTCTCAGCTCCTGTAGTTTTTCCCTACTAATAATTGGTATTACTCTTATCTACTTTCTTTTCCAATGCTTCCTCTATTGTTCTGTATCTCATGGGGAAAAAGCTCAGATCCTATGAAGGATTTGTCTACACCTACTTTAGCGAGTCTGTCAGCTATTTAGTTTCTCTCCACTGCAGTGTGTCCCGGAAACCATCACAGGGTAACTTTATTTTTCTTTCCTAGCTCTAAATGAAAAAAGAAGTATTCGAAATGTAGTAAAGTACATCATTTATTTTTTTTTTGGAAAATTATATACTCTGTTGATAAATAAGATCACATTATCTTACCGTGCAGTATACAGCAGATGCTACATTTAAGGGTACTATCTTAAATAGCTGTGGTAATGTATTATTGAAAAACACCTTATAATCATAATCATCACCATATTTATTAACCATTTCAATATAACGATTATACATACATAGCAGATAATCCGCTAGAACAAACAAGTAAAAATATTTTATCAATTAAGTAAAAAATGGCATAATTTTACAGATTCTAGTTATTGCAATCTTCCAAGCATTCGACTAATAAAAACATATAATAATAAATAACAAAGTGAATTTGAATGAATCCCTTCGAGATACTACCCTTGACTAGCAATACACCTATCCCTATCCCAACCTTGAATCCATAACTAGATTTTGAAAGACTTTTTTCAGAATAGCTTTCAGCTGTTCTTTAATAACCCCAAAGCTAGGAATGGTGTCAAGAAGTTTTCCTAGCACATTTTTTATTTACTGGAACAGTCAAAAATTGTAGCTATATAATTGATAAACTCTATCAGTTACTTTAATGATAAAAAACAGAAAAAAATTAATGAAAATAATCTGCACGGCTATATGTGTTTATACACTTTTTTCAGTCTAAATGAAAAATTATTCAAATTAACTTGTCTTCTCTCAGCTTTAGCTTCTAGAACAATTTCTATGTTTACCCCAAAACTTACTTAGTGTTAAAGTGATACATATTATTAAACAAAGTCGTAAACGAAGATCCAAGGACACAGGATATCCATATCTTTTATTCATGATCTTATCCATTTGACACCAAGTCTTAATTAACTTGGGCCAACGTATTGACAGCTGTAGATATAAGAGAAGCGTTGCAATTCCGCCGATGTAAAAAGCGTATAAAGCTAAAAAATATAGATAAAAGTTTATTCATAAATATAAATTGTTTAGATTTATTTGAATTAATAATCGTCTAGATGATGACAATGTGCAAATTGAGTAGATACAAATAGTAAAATTATTGGGATAGATGACAGAGCAAGAGCTAGACTTAAAGAAGAAAACAAGCAATAATGGATGGTTTGTGAAAATGAACTGTAAGGAAGGAATCTAGTACGCCTAAGTACTCCAGAAACTGACTCTACAGAAGCCAAGAGAAAATACTCAGAAATCCGTGAGAACACTAAAAAGATACTCACACTGAATGATGGATTAAGACTACACCAAGAGAAAACAAGGTATATGGTGCCAAGTGTGATTGGTAGAAAAGAGATTAAAGCGGGAAAGGGAAAAAATATAAGATAGAAAAAGTTGGTGAATTCAAATACCTGGGAACAACACTGTCAAATAAAAATGAAATAAATAAGAATATAGCCGAAGGAAGGGCAGTCATGAAATTATTAAGTAAATTAATAAGATGAAACGAGCTATTTGGAGTAGCCATAATTAGAATACGATCAACAGTTATATACGAAAGTGAAACATGGGATTTAACAAATGCTGAAGAATCAAAATAAAACTTAACGTCGAGCGCTACACCGATGAGTATTCAACTGGGTGTCAAGGACAAAAGACAGGATCTAACCTGGATCGCGGTCACTGTTATTCGGAAACTGATGTGAGTTAATCAGGTCGGAATCATTATGATACAATCCTTGCTACCCTGGTACACCAAAATGTAACGGAACTTTCAGAAACTGATCTAAATCTCCTTCTGGATTAGAATCCAGAATCAGCTGACAGATGATCCTATGTAGCCTAGAATTATAGTTTCCGAAATGTCCTAATGTGACTGAAACTTTCATCACATTGTTTATATTAATTCATTTTTTTGATGAAGATGGTTAACTCTATTTAAAAAAGATAACGCTAGCTTCAACATTGAACGTAGTGGCAATGGTATTTCTGAAAACCATCACGCATTATAATAATTTCAGAAAATGGTAAACGTGGATAACCACGACAACGGCAAGTGAAACATCAAGATTAATAATAGGCCGTTGCTGTTTATGATATTGTTTGGAACAAATCGAATTGTAACGTCATATTATAATGGAGTGGAACCAATTTTATTATTTTCTATAAAAGTATGCATGATGTCAAAGAATTTACTATTATTAGTTAGTATTAGTTAGTCTTAAAATACCAAAAATGGAGATATTCAAACTTGGATAATACCATATCATCTAAAGACCATACCAATAATTGTTGTTGGTGTAGTTATTGAGTTAGTTCTTAAAAATGATTGACAGACAAAGCTACAAATAATAATTATTCTAACTACTTCATCAGAACTAAATAAATGAACAGATTCTAATGTTTATTAGGTAATTTACTAAAATTGAGCCGTTAGAATCCAAAAATGCATTCAAAATAATTCTGAGAAGTAGGGGCATCCGAACCGAGGGGAAGATTTACAATAACAAAACACTACGTAGATGATGTGGTACTTATAAATAAAACGAAGAAGGATCTAGAAAAAAATTTACTACTCTGTGAAAAGAAAGCAAAAAAATAAGGACTGCGCATTAATGAACAAAATGGCAAATATATGGAGATTTGTATAGATACAACCAATTGAAAGTGACGACAGAGCAAAACAAGGAGTATAGATTTAATATAGTCCAGTAATTTGAATACGTTTGGAGCCCTAGAAGGACTATTAAGATCAAAAGATATTTCAAGTGTCGCAAAGTTAGGCATTAACAAGACCATTATACAAACAACGGTGGTATATAGCAGTGAGGGCTAGATCATGAACAAAAAAGAAAAAACAAAATAAACATATGGGAGAGAAAGGTACTAAGGACGATTTTCGGGGGACTGCGGGTGCGGAATGAATTGAGGAAAAGAATGAGAGCAGAAAACAAAGCACGTTATGGTCAAGCTGAAATGGAATATGTGGTCGGAGCAAAAAAAACTCCGTCGGACGGAGATATAGTCAGAATGGAAGAAGATAGTTGGGTGAAAATATCCTTACTAAGAGGAGAAGGAGCGAAAAGAAAAAGAGGCGTACACGGAAAAAATTCTGAATGATTTTATGATATTTTGATAAAGATGAAGTAATTTTTTATCAATATTCCAAAAATTATAAAAAAAACTAATTTTAACACAAAAGACCTAAAATTGAGAACATTTAGAGATATTATATATTTTTTCGGTAGTGGTGAACGCCACTTTGCATCATATTGATGCATCCATGATTCATTCATTGTTACCAATCTTTCAAGAAAATTTTATTTGCCTTATCTATACAGCGTTAATGGACCACTGAATGTCTTTTCAAGTTAGCTGTCTGTTAACAATCATTGTTAAAATCGTGCAGGCCATATGGGACAATTTCTGTATGTTCGTCTGTGCACGACTGAAACTACAGAACTAAAAAGTTGGCAAAAAACATTTATGTTATACGTTGAGTTAGAACTTCTGATTCGGTTTGCCCTTCGAAACATCAAAAAATTTTTATGGAACGTTCAATATTTCTTCATTAAGTCATGTAATTAGAAATTATTGAACTTTTCGTAAAGCACATAATATATCAAGTGGTCCCCAACATCACGAGATTCATTATTTATATATTTTTTTTTTTTTTGGATTATTTGAAACAATTTTTTATCTACCATACTTTGATAACAACCAGACATCTCACAGAAATAAGGGGAATTGAATCATATGATTTCCTCATGGTTTTCTCAGGGCTCGAGAGAATGATTGTAATATGATTCTTTCATGAAAAATGAAAATAGCTTAGTAAAAGTTATGTTCCACAATTACGAGTTTAGGCCCCGAAGCCTAATGAAAATTCTCCATAATCGAACATTCGAAAAAAAAATTATAGTTTGTTTTAAATCAATTAAAGTTATTTTTATAATTGCTTAGAAAATTTACCGTGTGTTTTGAATTTATCCTGTAGTCAGGGTAAAACCGTTTGGAGAAAAAATATTGAATTTTACTTAATAATAAAAATTAGTAATAATAAAAATTAGTAATAATAAAACCAATTATATTACAATTCCACTTACCCACATCTGAAAACTGATATCCATACTTGAAGCAATTGTATAAACAAATAAACACAGTGAAAGCAATTGAAGAAATATGCAGAAATGTATAGGCAATTTTGAAATTTTTCCATTTAAATTTCATCTCAGTATATGATTTAGCTGAATAATTGATAGGGAATAAACCGAGTATTTGACTATAGTACATCACATATTTTAAAGAGTTGAAAATATTTTTTTCTTCCAGTTGTCTGAAGGCTATTTTCTTTCTTGAATCATCCACACGATTTTTATTTTGTACGTATATCATATTTACCATTTGATCCTTATGAACAGGATAATAAAAAAATGAGTATAGTTTTATAGAATATCCACTAAAATACAATATTTTTATTGTTTTACTGGATTAACACTCTCTGCTTATTAGAATCGAAATTTATAAGTATCAAAACCAGAATGAAGATTACATCGGAAACTGCTTAAAATATTTTGTATTGGAATGCTTATCATTGCTTCAAAGTACAATTATTTCAACATACATGGAAAAATGAAACAAATTAATTAAATTTTTTGAAACTATTATGACTAAAGTTGGATCATCTTCTGCTACCTACTTTGGGTAGAATTGATTCCAAAAAGAAGGCTCTCATGGTAATAATAATTTAAGAATATTGCACCAAGGGACCTTCAAGATCATTAAATCAATTTTTTCTTTGAGTTTAATTGAAACTAATCTTTTATTGACACGATATTAATAAAAATCAGAAATCTCACCGAAATAAGGACAAACAATTAAGTTTTGAGGTGGAACTCTGTAAAATAGGTTTCACGACTTCCCATTCAATAGATTATCTTTTAAAAATTTTAATTTTTTGGGTAAATCGACGCACATTGCTATTGTTTTGATTCCAATCGATTACGATAATTAGACTAGTGAAAGAGTTAAATTTCAATTTACACTGATAGATTAGAAGTTATTTTGTTAAGGGTATGGTCCCCTATAAATGCCGTCGGTCGCGTTCAGCGTCACGCCATACGCGCAAAACGTCGTATCTGGTGTCGGTACAAAATGTCGAAAGGTGTTTCATTATCAAAATCTAGAAACATCGTACTTTATTTATATTCATAAATAATCGGTACCTTGTTGCTCTGAGTTTTCTTCGTATGCGGTCTTCTTGTGCCTCCTCTTCAAGTAACACAAGCGCCGCCGAAAGTGTCGAATTTATATCCATTTCATATAACACGACTACATTCTAACATTGTTTATCGATTACCATTGTGAATGAGACGTTGTGCACGTATAAGATATATTGACCGCTGACGCTGTGTCTGGCGTATTGAGGTCGATAGGAGCTCAAGTCAGACGCCACATACAGCATTTAATGGAATACCCATGCCTTCGAACAAAGCAGCGTAAACGACGTATTTGTCGTCAACACAAAATACAATAAAGAAAATAATATTTATAAACACAAATATGGGAAAAGAATAGTGAAATAGTCGGATTGTCTGGTAAGCACAAGCGCCGTTAAAAGTGTCGAGTTTTTATCCATTTTATATCACAAGACTACTAAAGGAAGAGCCAGTGACCAACTTTAGGTGGTTATTTCAAAAATCACGAAACTTTCTATAATAAATCCTCTACACCTACTGAAAATGAAAAGCCCATTCTGACAGATTCGGGTGACCGGGGTAGACTACAATCAAATTTTAAGGAGGGTGAGAAATAAGATTTATCTTAGTTAAAGAATCAGTCATAAAATTTTAGTAATTCCATCAGTCTTCAAATTCAAAGAGAATAAATAAAATGAATAAACAATTGATAATATCCAATGCCAGAACGAAATTTCGTCACCAACAGTCTGCCAGAGCAAAAGTCATGTCCGTGCGAGTCCAAGTAAGATGGTAATATGAAACAATTGGACACGAGGACGAAACATCATCGTTAACACCGACCGCTATGTTGCGATGTTAGAGGGATATGTGACTCCAGAACTTGCGAGATCAAGAATAACGAATACGAGAACTGTCACACTGTCACACATCAAATGACTCTATGGCGGCTGTGAGACAGATGTTTCCTACTAGACTAATTTCCAAAAGAGGTGATATCCCTTGGCCCCTACCTAGCCTTAACTGGACGCCTATTGATTTTTTAAGGGGACACAAAGTCTACGTGTACAATCCGAGGGACATCAATCAACTAAAGGAAAATATCCGCCAAGAAATGGTAGCAATCATCCCAGATTTATTGACAAGAGTTTTCACAAATCTGCGTTCGCGTTTAGAGGAGTGCTGTGTTCGAGAGAGTCGTCATTTAGATCATGTTATTTTAAAAAAAAACTTCATTTAATTACCTAATCATCATATCTTTTATTTCAACAATACTTTACGTATTTATTTTTTTAGCGTATACTTAAATGCACATTATATTACGCCACCCGTTACTTCGTCAAAATCTTACACATCATCTTTATTAGGATTCACTTTTAAAATATTAAAAAAAAATTACCGAGTTTATTCAAGATCACCAAATTTCATTGTATATGTAGTGGAACTACAGAAACTCAAGAAAACTATCTCACATTAAATCTAGAAGGTGAAATCTCACAATATAATATCGGCACAGCTTAGTTTGTTTACAGATAGTATTGCTTTTCTCTTGATATATTTATATTTATATAACGCCAAAAGAAAATCTATCAGAGCTATAATTATTATTATCATCAATTCGATCGCAGGTGAACAGATTACAATTGAAAACATTGCGTGATACAAACAACAAAATGTGTTTACTTAAAATGTTTACCACTCATACTCTGTTTTTTTGCTCCATGCTTTTAACGTGACAGGTTTAATTCTTCTATACGGGAGTAGTGAATTCAACACAATAAAAATTGAAAATTCCAAATAAATTGGAAATTTTATAATAATAGTAGGTATATAAAATTAAAAGGAAAACTATGAGTAGGTAGTAACATAATATTTGTATTAATCTTTTTCAAAATATTAAACTCATGGGCATAAATAACGCACTACCTGGTAACTATTTAGTTCAAGTTGTATACTCCCGATTTCCTTGAAATTTTAGTTTGTTATACGTTGTTTTTATGGTTTGAACATTGGAAAATGTACACTATCTTGAATAGTTGATATTTTGCAAATACTTGATGTTGGAGAGAATTAGGGGCGAAGTGGGTCTGTTAAAAATGTAGACTATCTTTTAACACACCTCTCCCACGACCCCAATCCTCTCAAACATTAAATATAATTAATTACGACTAATATAATGACACAAATCAATTTCTAACAATAATCATTTATTTGCACGTACAAATAATCAAAAATTTCTATTGGATACATTCGTGACATACTAAAATTTCAAGGAAATCGGGCGTATGCAACCTATACTAGATAATTACCCACCACCCTTTATTTCAATATCAAAACCTAAAATATTAATCTATTGGGTTTCTTTTTTTTTCTATCACAAAAAGTTAAAGTATCTTAAATGTTAATACTAACTGGAGTATATATCCGTTTTTTCTTAATCTTTATTTTCATTTTATATCACAAACATCGGTAAACGTGAAATAAAATAACAGATACATCCACAAGTGGAAAATGTCCAAACAGATGTTATATTTCAATAAAACACTGTTTATTAGCTTTTTTCTTTAATTCTTCAAGAGACAATATTTTTTTAAATACCACAAGAAATCTGCCTTCATGCGACGATCGCACATACCTGATATCTTTTCTCAATCACTTTTCAATTGTGGGGGCAGCGCTTTCCTTGTTCTTCACTAAGATTTTCTAAATTATTAGGAAATTTATCTATATGATTGCAGAAATAGTGTAACTAAGTGTAATCATATTTCTTACTAGAATCTGAAAATTTGTCAGCATATTTTGTAAAATTTCTTCACAATTTTCGACTACTAAAACAAAATTTTTCGAAGCTGTACTATCCGAAGCAATCAGAACTTTTAAAAAATCTGTATCTTTCATCAATTACAGTATTTGTCTTATAATATACTCCACATTTCAACTTTATCGTACCGAGTTTCAGAAATATTCTACAAATATAATTAAAACCAACTTCTCCTTGTGTGACGCTTTGAAAAATTGCTCCATCGTTCTTAGTTTAATATGTAATGGTGGAAGTATGATGATGTCTCTGCTTGATAACGGCTCCTATATTGCATTGGCTTCATCGACAGTTAAAGAATTTCATACAAGTCAAACATCTTTTCACCAATAAAGTTTCCCATCACGTATTGTTATCCAGAAATATAGAAGGAGACAATAGAGAGTTGAAAAGAAACATTCCAAAGAGGTCACCACCTCCGTGAATGAGAAAGCAAGCAATCCACTGTTGACCAACTAAAAAATTAACCATTTTCAAATCCACACGTAACGTTTGATTTCGATTAAAACTTTCAGCATTTACTCCGCAAAAGTAATAACCATCAAAATTATTCTTAGCCCTCATCAATGTTTTCATATTTTCCATAGCCGTTAAGACTCACAACAGTACCAAATTTATAAGGAACTTATTCTTCATAACCATAAGTATCGTTTACAAAATCTGTTTTTTTGTTACTCACAAAATGAATCATTACTACATTTTTACACTTTGTTCTTCCGAACTCTTGCTTCAAAGGACGAGATAAATATTTTAGAAGGAACATTTAGTAAATGAAGGGTATTAGCACATGACAACTTATACAGATTCACGTGTAAATACCTGTCAAATAAAAGATCTCAGAAAGTATGATAATTGTTCAGTATATAAGATATGCGAAAATCATGCAAATAGGAAATCATTTTTTACTTTCCTAAGTATATTCGTCATTTGGGAACTTGCAATTTGCAAAGATAACCAGGGCAACAAAATGTTTTTATACAGGGTGCGAAAAATTCGGTGAGTGAGTAGATGTCGCGAAAATAAAGCTGTGACATAAAAAAAATTCCATAGTTATAGGCATTTAAAGTTAAAGTAAATCAGAACTCATATTTAAATATATATTCTAAATTATACATTTGAACATTATGAATTTTTAATTGATGATGTCCATGTAGAATATTTGACGAAATAAATAATTCCGTAGTACTATCTGAAGGTCAGGGGCGACTTTACATCATATAGGATGTGGAGAGTGGCTCCATCGTGCATGAACTACATGTCTGCGAATGTTTAGAGGAATATCACATATCATGGGTGGAATATCATATTTTTTTCATAATGGTCAGTAGTACTTAGAATTTTTCCAAAATTATTTTATTTGATGAGTTGTAGTCTAACCAACTAAATTTTTCCACATTCCACAATTCAGTTTTTTTAATGAATAATTACAATTTATGTTAATTTTCTTCAGAATGTCTCTTTATGGCTAACGGTACAACAATCTAAAAATCTACATATATACCAAATCATAAATTGTGTCGAGTTACACAAAGAGTACTTTTTGTCATAAAATCGATTGAAAAATTAGATTGTACAAGTTGTCCCTGTAAAAGTTACGGATGGTTAACCATTGGGCATGATCCGCCACTGGCCAGATAATAGTGTAGAATTATTTCTTCCTTTAAACATACTACATGGACATATATAATAATCCATTAAAAATCATAATGTTCGAGAGTGTAATTTAGAAAATATAATTTAATATTTAAGTTTTGAATCCGCAACTTTAATAGCCTATAATTCAGCATTATTTTCATGTCTATCTACTCACTCCCGAATTTTTGCACTCCCTGTAGAGTTGTTTATTCCTACTAAAGACAGATTATTACATCGATCCATTTATTCTTTCAGCTGGAGTTAATTTCTGGCAACTAATGAGGAATAGAATTTAAAACAACTGGAAAATAAGTTAACAAGCTTTATTTTATTATACATTAGCGGAATAATACGGGATAATTATGAAATGTTGGCAAGAAAACGTCATTTTAATGTAACACTTTTTGAGTAGCATAAAAGTATTTATATACTTGGCGATATTAAAACAAATTCGAGATTATTGCCAACTTTTTAATATAAACAAGCCGTAAAGCGTGAATTATTCAAATATATTAGCATTAATTTGTCTTATACTATTTCAACCAATTTGTTTTTTTTTTCTACAGATAACTGGGCCCTAAATATCAATAATCAATTTGAAAAAAGCTAAAATACTACGTCTGCTCTAAGATTATTATCACAGAGGTGAATGAAATTGATCAAAAATTACACCAGATTTTGTCTATTATATTGAGATATCAGTCCCGATAATAAGCAAAAATAGACACTTGTAGCGATTCATTTATGTTTAGAAAAAGTTTAATGTAACAGAAATTAAAAGATAAGAGTAAAACTGATTCATGACTGCTTCCTAACTTTAAGTTTTCAGTTATTTTTTATGTGAATGAGATTAACTGAAACTTATATGTACTCACTTGTGTTCATTTACGAACTGCATAAACCACCAGATCAAATAAGAGCTTAGATTTCAGCAAGCACCAAAATACAAGGATTTCAATACAGGACTATGTGTACAGTTTTGAGGTTAAATCGTGAGATTGTATTGAGTGGGAACAGAAAAATATTCATCTGTTTTGCAGATTGTTTTATAGAAATGATTATGAGAAGTTTAGTAGAAGACTTATGAGCGTAAGATAGTTTTAAGTGGATCGAATGTATGATTGTTGATAGGTTGGGTCATCAAGTGAGATTATAATTTGAAAAGTATTAGAAAACTTTAAAACTCCTATTAATATTGTATTCTTTTATGGTACCTAAATGTTAACTTGTGATTTTGTCGATAACAGAAATTGGTCGTGTCCTTTCTAATGTCGTGATGAAATACTAGACTGCATCAAATAACTTCAATATAGTATAATTTCGTGCAGTTATACAACTCCAAGGAGTAGAAAAATTCTTTTTATTAATTGTAGTTGATTGTTCCTAAGAAATCTTGTATACAAAATTTAATAACAGGATAGCATTAACAGCTAACTATTTTTTTTTCTTCAATATTCATTCCTTTTCATTTCTTTTTCACTATTATCTAAATCAAAATTCCATTTTGTGTTAAAGTATTCATTTGTAATAATGTTTGATTATTTCTTTCACTTTGAAAAGAAAGCTTATCATCATCTTATCAATTTGGACGGGCAAGCCATTGAGTTGAAAACCAATCGAAATGTCAAGGATCAAGCTGACATCTCCCTGGAAGAGTGACCAAATGTCGGTCACAAGATGAAAAGCTCTCGAAGTGTGAGTGACTATGGAAAAAACATTACACCTGGAAGTGTATGAAATAGAAGATGAAACACTCTAGACTTTCTAAGAGGCGTACTATTAATAGATCACTTCTAAGCACTGAGTATTCCTAGTGACGCAGCAAGAATATATGACATTATCAATATTTCACATACATACATAATTGCTTATTTCCATAAATGAATTCGTAGTCCTTGAATGTTTTTAAATGTTTGTCATTCTACTTCTATAATGTAGCAGTATATCCCGGTTCGTCGAATTATTCAATACTGTTTGTTAGTATTTTATTTGGGAAAGAAGGTATTAAAAAAAATTAAAGTTTCAACGGTTAGCTTTTTATTCGACAAAAATCAAATGTTCAATTTATCATATATGTTTTTCGCTGCATACGCAATCATTTCTAAGGATGCTTCTATGAAGTGCTTAAATCGATTCTGACTTTTTGGATCCGATCCAATCACCTCGCAAGTGTTGAGTAATTCCATAACTTTACTTGTAAGAACCTGAAATGGAACAAGCGGGTGAATTGAAAACTTAAAAAGAGAAAAATAACAAGATATCCATTAATTAACAATTATAAGTTTGTTTTTTTTTCAACCTTCGATAGGCTATAAATAAAAGACAAGTTCATTTAAAACAATAATTTTATTACCAAAAGATCGGTACACTTACGGTTACTTTTCGATATAATCGCCGAAGAGATTCATTTTTCATATCTGTAGACAAGATTTTCAATACCCTCTTCAAAGATACGGCCATTTTAAAGCTTTCGACACCATTCACGCACAACACTCATGAAGCTTTCCCCATACACACGACTCATTCTCCGATGGATTTCTGCAGAACTATTGCCTTCAGCCTGTAGAAAACTAATCACACTTATGGCGGACATGTTTACGCGGCTGTAGCACAACGCCGATTGACGCCTGAATGTGAACAATGGCGGAGTGTGTATTGTGATAACTTCGCAGTCGCCTACAGCGCATGCCCGCTTTCTTCTACCCGCGTAGCGAACGGTGCGATCGGAGGTTGAAAAAAAAACGGCCCTCGTATTATACTAACTATCCCTTTTGTTTCAAGCTGTCCTTATAAATTGTATATTTAAAAAACTTACTGGCTATAACTTGAGTTAATTTACTGTAACTGAAATTTATTTAAAGATTGGCCAAGTATTTTAAAACTAATTCAATTCTAATATAATCCAAGAAAGAAGGAATAAATCGATATTATGAATTTAATCATAACACACATAATCCTCAATCTGACTGCTTTTTCGTATCTCACCGCTGCAGCCGTAAAAATCAATATACGAAATATAACAGTCGCCACGAATACTGCTAAGTTGATAATTTCGACCAATATCTCACAAACTATTTCAACAGAGTCAATTTACATAGACCCTTCACTATTTTCAATTTGACATAAAATATTAAAACACAGGTTTGAGTTGAATTTATATTGTTTCAAAAGGTACTTTATATTATGGATTATTTCAAAAACCATAGCTAAGAAATACATATACGACATAGATAATACACATTTATGGTCTGTGATAGCTCCATGCATTAAAATTGCAGGTCCCGGGCTCGAAACTGGTCTAGAAAAATTTACTTTTCAATTTTTATTATGTGTACACAACTAAATTAAAAATATTTAGTAGTGTTTTACACGCTAAAATTAAAAAACCGATTTTTTGTAGCAAATATAGCTAAAACAAGAAAGCATCTGACAGCAGTGATTGGTGATTCATTAATTTCTGCCGATATTATTAGTTGATTTTCTCCAGATTCACAAAAAAAAGCATGCAGGAAAGTTTAGAAGAGATAATAAATACAATTATGATCAGGCGTGGTTTCAAGGGGAACACGGGAGTCATGCTACCCCTCGGAACCGTCTTACTTACAATTTAATGAAAGTTTCATGTAAATAGTATTTTATATTTGTTTTATTTCTTTATACGAGGTTGCTGATTTTACCTAGAGAAATTTCTTATCACAGTTGCACTTTTTCTTTTTTTCTTTTATTTTAATTCCAGACCCTCCCAAACTGAGAAACTGAAACCGCGGATGATTATGATAGTCTAAATAAGTTAAAGTAAAAAGTAGATGAAAAAGTGTGAACGTCGATGGTCAAAAAAGAAAACTGAAATCTCGTTAAAAGATCCGTTTTGGACAATTAAATTTTTCTGTGCGCATATCACTTTTTTTAATATATTACAAGTTCCTATAGCTAAAAAATGCGAATATTTAACATAAATTACAAATCTGAATTAGTTTCTACTTTCTCTCGATATATTTTATGAATTTGGTTATGTTATTAATTTAATATTATGGAACTGTTGAACTTCAATTTTAAATCTACTAAATGATACACACTATATATTGTATATACATCTAGTTAACTACTACATATCATCTAGTCAATTTCGGTATCGCTACTATCTAACAAATCCATAAGTTTTTTTGTGTACATTCATCTATATGAGGTCTCAATTATTTTCACGTGTTGAATACAGATTCTCAGTCTATTATTAAATTTTTTTTATTATTGGAACCTAGCATCTTATCCTTTGGCGACTATGGAAGGACGCATTATCCATTACAATAAAACTATTCGGTAGTAAGTATATTCGGCATTAATTTATTTAGAAACCAATCTTCGAAAACTTCCGCGGTTGTATCGCAGTGATAACCCAGACTGAAATCCAAAATATTCTTGGTTGCTGAAAACAGACATTCTGGTATCCATCCTTCTTCTGATCCCGCATGTAGAATAATTATTATTTTATCTTTATTAGACGTAGCTTTCTTGTAACATTGCTTTGTAAATTTTTTTGAATAAACGCCCCAAATGACGTAGAGTACACCACAAAACAATTAATCTTACCATCAGTTTCCTAGAACAGTCTTCGTTCTGCATACATTCCATGAAGATTGCGGCAAATTACGTCTTGAAAGAAATCAATACCCTTTGCTACAGCATTGTCTTTTTGTGTTTTTCTTTAAGAATTTTCCAAACTCCACTTTCAGGAATGCTCGTTAAAGCTGAGGTCTCTTTCTATGAAAAGTATTTTTCGTGGCCTCGATCTACTAACTTAAGGAACTACTTTTAACTATCATTTCTGCCTCAACGGTCAAACATTTGCGCTGTTTTGTAAACATTTTAAAAAACAGCAACGAACTTTATAATACACATTGTTTCATGCCTTGAAATGAACTAATCAAACTTTCATAAACACAGAGAATAGGTTTTTTCGATACATTATAGAAGAACGTCAGTTTTCTAATATCATTGATTTTACAATTATTAATAAACAATTCTGAAATATCACTTCTTTATGTATAACTCTAAAGGAGGGTATTTCTGGATAGCGCAGTATAATATTCGCAAATTTAGTAAGTAGTTTGAAAATATGTATATTGAAGACAAGTTAAAACACTTACAACATTCACAATTGCCGCTGTTGATCCTGATAAAGTGGTAAGTACCAACTCAGTTGAATTAATCACTGATAATAATACATCAGAAATATCCAAAAATCGAAGATCCGCTTCAATGCTAAAATAAAATCGAATGGGTATATAATAAAAATAAATTAAACCTGCAATCTAATTAATATATTTTGAGGAATTGATTTCCAGCAAGCTGGAAATTATTTGAGAACCTCTATTTGGTTCTAAATACGTGAAATATGTTTGCATCATTCCTGATGGTGAGCTTAAACTATTGGTACCGCCAAATTACAAATTATTGTACTATTTTAAGTTTTTTGCTTATAGCTGGAAAACGGTGCTTCGGACGGATAATTTCATTCTATCCAAAAATACAGAAGACTACATTCTGCATCAATTGACATATAAAAATTCAAACTCGTGCAAGTGGTATAACCGAAATCGAATATTAAAAACGATGAAAAATTCGGATTTCGGTTCAAACTTTCATTTTGCGGCTTTTCTCCTGTTAAAAAAAACACATAGAATCCACCATTTACTTCATTAAACCACCTGGAAATATATATGATTCTTTGTTAAACAAAACATTCGGTTCCTACATGCAATTAGAGGATGTGATGCAACCTCTGCATTCTATTGTCAAGAAAAGTTGAAATTTGTCGAAGTTTTTAATCATGAAGATGCCGATCCTGAGATTCTCATTTCAGCAGGTCAACGGTTCTTGACCGTCCTCTATTCACCTCAGACAGATGAGACCTCCTTGGATCAAATCCGCTACGAGACATTTTCAAGATCACTAACAAAGCCAAGTTTTGAGCTGGCTTCTCTACTTCCAACAAATGCAGCTGAGGCCCAATATATTCAGCGGTTGTTCCTCTAAATCTAGGGCTGGTATGGTAGACAAAAGGATTCTCTGAGCTGGAGATGAAGGAGGATGCATCTTGGCTTTCTCATCATCAACACTAAGGATCCAGCTTCCGTTAAAATTTACTGTTACCTTCAAATGTACAAACAAGTGTACAGGAAAGTGCAGCTACCAAAAAGTAGGAGTGAAATGTTCAGGAACATGCCACAACTACAACGTCCAGTCTTGGTCGAATTCAGTATCCTCCGAGGATGAGAATGGGAATGCTGTAGAAGCAGAAATTGGTGAGGATGGCTCTGTTGAAGATAATTCCGATGAAGAGGACATTAGCTACTAAAAGTCAAGCTCACCACCTGTGATGGTGCAAACTACACGCTTTTTGAATTATTGAAATAATTGATTAAACTCCTGTTTCAATTTAACGCAGAATAAAAAATTTTGGGATGATTTCTTTATGTTTGCACTCTTTTAATTTGAAGTTAGTACAATATAAATAATATCGCATCACAAAACATTTGTTTCTAATCAATCATACAAAATCAGCTACAAAAACTATGATTTATCAATATAATTTAAACCAGAACTGCAATCATAGATCTGCAAGTTGATTTCATTCAAGATTCCTTCCAATGTTCCAATGTTAACCTAGCATTATCGTACATGAAAATGAAACTATCTCCTATAATCGGCGTGCTAACCAGTAAAGTTTTCCACAAAAGGAAAAAGATAAACAACTAAAATATAGTTATTTAGTATCCTTAATTTATAGAAAAAAGAAACCTAAGAAAAAAGAGATCTTCTCATACAAATTTACAAGAAAGGTAACCGTTTTTTAAAAATACTGAATTAGTCTTCAATAAACCATGTTCACTTTATAGAGCTCATACTCTTTACATTACAGACATCCTAAGACTGAAAATATTCTAATGAAAAATAATCATTTTATATTTCATTTGTCTACTAACACTATAATGTCCTATTATTAAAAAAAATTGAAAAGCTATCATTATAATTTGATGTACCTTATAACAAAACAAAGCTTTTAATCATGAAATCTTCAAAAATTAGGAAGGAACTACAAAAAAACAGAAAAACAGAAAGAAAACAGAATTCTATTCTACCCAGGAACATCAGTCAGTCTAAATATCTTATAAATAAAAAAATATACTGAGATCTTAATTTTCGTCAGTCTGGGCATCAAAAATCGTCGAGATGGTTTTTTTAAGTTCAACGCAATCCTCATGATACCACCTGCTACTCTATCTTCTTGACAGGCACGACAGAACCAGCTCTCAACCTTTTCTTTTTAGATTTACGTCCCTTCTCATTTTCTTTGTTAATTTTCCTTTTATTTGCAGGTTTTTGTTTCGTTGCTGCTGTTTTCTTCTTTTCTATTGTTTATGAATCTTTCTTATTGAACAAATCCTAGTTACTCATTGACACACCTAGTTTAAGGCTTTCCTTCGTGGCCGAGTTTTGATGTCTCCATAATCAAGTGTTTGTATACATTTCTGGAACGGAGTCTTCATATACATTCAAGCTAAAGGTACGTCATCTTCATCAAATGAACTATGAGGTGGAGTTCTGCGACTTGTGGAAATACGCGGAGATTCAGGTACAGAGGCTGTTTTAGAAATGGTGGTCAGCCCATGTTTTTCTGAATGTTTAACTAGAGCTACTTTATCGGGGCCTTGGTTCACTGAAGCGGTTTAAGAATCAGAAGAATAAGAATAAATCCGAAAGCGTCGTGTTGCTATAGACCTGTTAATAAATTTTTCCCAGTAACAATATTTGATAAATTAGATGGTCAAATTAATTGAATTATATTTTCTTATACAGCTTGGTGGCTTTAAGAAACTCGACGATTTCCCTCATTTCCGTCGGGCAGTTAAGTGTCTCATTGAGGTTGGTTTTCAAATCAAACTGTTGACTGCGATATTCTCTGCAGTGAGTGAGGATGTGCTTAACAGTCACAGGAACTTGACAAGTTTCGTGTAGTTGATGTGAAGTCTTCTTATTGTCACAACTTCTCTTCTATTCAAAAAGTTTAGGGAAATGTGAGAAGTAGAAGGGTGGATGTGATGTAGTGCTGTAGTACTCTTGCTCCATGTATCGCGCCAAGATTGTTTAATGAGATGTTTGAAGTTAATCTTCAGATCATTGGCCAGCTGAACTGGGACTTCAGGAGGGTTTTTTGTGGCTTCTTTGGCATGGCGATCTGCACATTCGTTTCCAGAAATTCCAGTGTACGATGTAAGCCAGATGAGAGAGACTGTTATATCAAGAGCAATGAGAGTTGGTAGATGTCATGAATGTTTTGGACTATTGGATGGTCGGTAAATATGGTTGTGATTGACTGTATGGATGAAAGAGAGTCAGTACATATGGCGATACGTTTATGGGGAAGAGAAATATATTTGAAAGCTTGAAGGATACTGTATAGTTCACCAGTGTAAACACTACACGTCGAGGGTAAGCGGAAAGAACTTATGAGTTCGTGGTTTGTAGTGACTGCGTAACCCACACCTAATACAGCTTTGGAGGCATTCGTATAGAGAGTTAGGTCGAAGGATATTTTATGTAGAATTTCCAAGAATGCTTTTTCTACAAGAACGCTAGGGGACTCGTGTTTATTGTAGGTGAGGTATCTACTATGGGAATATTTTTTATCCAAGGGGAAGAAGAAGGCAAAGAAAGTGGAAAGGTCAACGAGAGGTTGGTATTTTGGAGTAGAGGTGCGAGCAATTGAGGAATTGAATTTTCAATTGTTCGTGAGTTGATAGGTATGGAAGTGGTGGTAAGTAGCGAATGGACAGGATTAGAAGGATTGGAAGATACTTTACCAGCATATGGCAGGAGAAGAGATTGTCGTCTTAAGGATAGTGGTGGCTCATTAGCTTCAACATTGACTTAAACGAAAGGCACCAAGGCAAAGGCGAAGAGTAGTTTTGTGTACAGAGTTCAATAAGTCAGTTTTAGACTTGGAAGCGGATATATAGATAAAACAACCATAGTGAAGCTTTGAGCGTATGAGAGCTCTGAAAACTCTTAGCAGTATAGTTTCCTTGGAGCCCCATTGAGGGTGGCTAAGGGTTTCAATTATGTTCAGCCTCTTTAGGCAAATGCCTTTTACATCATGAATATGGTGATTCCAGTTGAGTCGAAAATCAAAAGTCATACCAAGGATTTTGCACTGATTCACAATAGGTACAGGGGAGTTATCAAAGAAAATTTGAAGTGAGTGTGATGTTCCTCGAGAGAATTTGGCAGGTAGAGGGGACCATGGCAATAAATGACGACATGTTACCTTGTAGATTGTATTGAGTAAGTTTATTCAGTAATTGCACTTCTAGATATAGAGTCAAAAGCACCGAATAAGTTTGTATTTTTCAAGGAACCATTGGAGTCTCCTATTAATTATTTTTTCAAGAAGTTTGCAAGTAGTGCAAGTGAGTGAGATTGGACGGAAAGACTTGGGGGATGGTGTGGATTTACCTGCTTTTTTAATTTGAATGATTATAGACTTGCGCCATGCATTAGGGAACTGGGGAATATTCCAAATAATGTTATAGATGTCAAAGAGCTTGGGGAGGGATGAGTCGGATAGTTTTATGAGAAATATATACAGGACATCATCAGGACCAGCAGCAGAATTTTTGCAGGACGATATTCTGCTGTCGGTCCGTTAAATATTGATATAGCAAACTAATCTACACAAAAGATTAACCACACAGTAAGTTGATTACTCAGATCTTTACTAGTATTGATGCCAAATTTCGAATTTTAAATAAATGTATTTAAAGACTAAAGAATCTATGTAAAGTTAAATTTTATTCCATGGATTTTTCCATAGGACTATCTGTAGAATTTAAGTTCAGTCTCTAACAACACTATTCCAGTCATCAACAGTCCACAGTGCATCCACTGCGTTATTTATGATCTGCAGTAAGCAGAGATGTATGTTACTAGCTAATCTGACATGTCAATATTTTCCTAACAATTCTGGAAAAATCCTGGTATTTCAAATAGTTTCAAGTTGATTACTTAGGTCTTTACTAGTACTAGTGCACTGGTTCATAATAATTGCCCTTTTCCTACCTTAATCAAGTTATAGTTTGTTTCCCTAAATCTTCTTATCCTTCAACTGATGGTTGAATGATAAAAGCTTAGTAAATTCGCCACGTAAGTCATATTTCTTCCATATTCTAGCATTATTGAAGCTATTATGCATCCATAATTCTTTAAATGGTGTGCTAATCTAATCCGCATAAAATATTAACCACGCAGTAAGTCAAATACAATACTAAAAACTAACAAAAACAACTACTAGATTCAACCTATGAAAAATATCTAACAATAAACGTTAATATCTGAACAATATTTTTGAAATAATAAAAATAAATTTTTCGCAAAGTTTATAGACATGTATTTTAAATAAAAGTAATAGTGTTGTTCATGGAAATGACTTATATCTTTGAAAACGTAAAGATAAATATAATATTGAGTTTTAAAAAATTTTATTTGTTCTAGTAAAGAAAAAGAATGATTTAAACTAACTTTTCTGTCACGTCTTCATTACTTGTAGCAGATCCAACAGTAAAATACACAAACAGTACACAGTAAACAGTTAAATAATTGAATGCTTTCATTTTCATTGCAACAAAGGAATAAGTTCTTTTTTTATTATTTCATACAATCAAAAATATTTTATACGATACTTTTTAAATTTCCAATTGTTTGAATTAGTTTTACATATTATATTTTAAGTTGTGTGGGAAAATGGAATAAAATAGGATTTTTATTGTGCTAAATAAATTGGATATTGACTATTATTATCAATACACATTATAGCTATAAAAAATATATTTGAGTCAACTTATATTAAAACTAAAATGTTTAATTCAAAGCAGTGTTTCCCAACATTTTTTGTGCCATGCCCCACTTTAGTTTTTCTAAAATTCTTATACCTGCTTTATGTAACAAACAATATTTTTAATATTAAAAAATTGCATAGTTCACTCAAGAAACAATTTTCTCACACATGTGTATTTGGGTATGTGATATCTGTTTCCTCACAAATGAAGTTCCAACTGCCACATCATTTTGCAATGCGGTGAATTTTTTTAAATATCCTCACTTTTGCTTTCACAAGTGCTTTAATTTTTCGTTGAAGTTGCTCTATCGATTGTTAGAGATACTTCATTTCAGATTTGTTGCTTAAACAAACCACTAAAAGTATCAAACAATTGGAAGTAAGAGTCTCACTTGGTCTTCATTTTCTTCTTCACAAAATAGCTTGAAAAGACGCCCACATTTGGCATTAGCTTTAATATCATTAAAACATTTATTACTGAATGTAGTACGTCATTTAGAACAGACGAGATGTTTTTAGCTAAGAATAATACAATGTACAAGAATTATTTCTGGATTCACATATTCCATCAATTTTAAGCAGCCAAATTACACCTAATATTTAAATTGGGCATCAAAAACTAGGATTGCATAATTGGCCAGGTGCGAAAGGGTTAAGCTCGTGCATATTCCATTTTAGAATTGCCCCCACGCAGTCTGAATTCAGGATTACTTATTGTTATTTGTATATAAATATTAAATTTATGTATGAAATCCTCGTAATACTTTTAGAATCGTAGAAAGAAGATTTTTAATGGTGCAATTGATTGTAAAAAACATTTTATGCCAAAATAAATACTATATTAAAGATGCAATTGGACTTTAAAGAAAAAGTGTTATTATTTCGTTAGATGTAGTTTCTTCATATACAAATATATCTATTACAACTGTGAAAAATGTAAATAAATAAAACAAATGGTACAAAAGTAAAAAACACAGACATAATACAAAACGAATTTATCGCGGCTATAGAACTAACTAACTAACAGGAAGGAACTAGAGGAAGAGAAACATAGTAAATCAATCAATTTGGCTATGTAAGCAGCATCTTAAGACCAAAAGGATCTACTAAAAATGACATCGAAAAAAGAATAAGCCTGACGCAAAACAATTATAACTCACCGTGGAAAATATGCTATTCAACAAGAACAACAAAAGTTTGTTTCAGATCAATATAGAATATATATCTTATGTGAAGATAAAATTTGGAAATATGATAAAAAGATTTTTTTTGAAATTCAATTGTACATCAAAAGAGAACTGCTATATTCAAAATTTTTAATGAACACCTTTGTATCATAACTGTAGAAGAGAAAATAAACGTGACGATTTTGAAGCAAAAATGGAAACATACTATGGAAACCATCAAGAAATATAACCAGAGAATCATTAAATTGTAATTCAAGAAGCAAAAAAAAAGTCTTTACATGGAGAAGAACTATCAAGAAAGAAATGCAACAGATAAACTTAAGATGGATAGAGGCTACAGAAATACTAAGTTGAAATTTCTGAAACCATTGGTGATATTCAAACTGCAACACACTGTTTACATTATCACTACACAAATACGAACAATTACACAGTATGACGTGCGTTTCAATAACCAGTCAGTCTCTGAAGATGATAACTTAGCTATCGAAACGTGTCAGACATTGTGACTGTTGATAAAGTGAAAATATGAACAGTGTTTGGTTACAAAAATGTTTTATTTACAACAACATACTTCAAATATGAGAATTAAATTTATGAACAAATTGATGGTTGTGTTATGGGAGCATCCATATCAAGTGTTGTAGCACAATTAGTAATGGAAGATCTTGAAGAAACAGTATCAATCAAACAAATCTTGTTATGAATTATTTCAATACAGTCGACAAGACAAACATCTCTTAGAAATTCACCTCTTTAGAGGAGATATATAATGGTCTGTGCAGGAATTGCCTTATTAACTTGATATTTCGCTTTCAGTGACAATATTTTATAAAGTCGTTATTATATTATATTACAAATTTCGAAACCATTTTGATAGAATGAATCATTCATCTAAGCGCCTTCAGCTATACGAAATTTAAAATGTAGAATAGCCTAATAGCTCGTGAATGCTCCTAACAATCAATCTTATAGTTCGTAAATCGAATCTGTATATAAAGGTAACGTGAAACTTTGTAAACTAACTTATATAATAGCTAATGTATTTGTACGTAACGAGACTACAGGGTATGTTATAGAGAATAATGAATCATATTTTTTTCGGAATCGATTGAATGTAGCAGCACATGTTAGGACCTAGGGATAAGTAGGAGGAGAGTCTTGGCAACACAGCAAACCTAGCAGCAGTGAGCTTCGAGCTTCTGGGCCTACAGAACACTTGGAATGGTGCACATCTCTCTCAAGACCTATCACAAGAGAGGCTTTTCGAGATGATTGTCTCAAGAAATCTAGGTCAGGAAAGTGGCACGAGATGTTCTAGGATGGCAAGATTTCTGCTACCTTTTGCGTGGAAGTACTATAAAGATTATGCCAAAAAGGCAACCACATCAGGTCGGAATTCAATGATTTTTGGAAGCTCCACCACAACAATGCACCTGACCTTCCTCACGACCAACTATCTGATAAAAACGATCAACATCATACCTCAGAGGGCTTACAACACCCCCGACAGACATCGTTTTGTTCTCTCGTCTCAAGAGTTTGCTGAAAGGACAAGTTTTGAAGATCCTGGACAACATAAGAGCCATTGCGACGAGGTCTCTAAAGAACATTGCCGTTGAAGCCTTTTAGGAGGTCTATGCCACATAGAAATCTCAATGGAAAAGGGGTTCATATTTCGAAGAATATTGACACATTGTACCATTTCAATCAAAAAATTTTTAAATCCAGGCCTTTATTACGGATCACATTATGGACAAGGAAAAATGTAAAACATTTAGTTGGAATGGAATGTAGTAGTTTTCTCAAACTGTCCTATAAATCTCACCTTAAAGTTAATTCATACAATTACACTAAAAATTATATTCTGCTTCTACAGTAATAGAGGAAATTAACTGTTTTTTTTCAGCTAAACTAGATAACAAATTATTGACAAGTAATAACAATTCGATGGTATAAGCTCTTATTTTTCTGAAAATGTGTTTATTATTATTGAATTAAATGAGAAGTACTCGTCGTCCTTACTATGGCCTTTCTGTCCATTCTAAAAAGCACTCTAGATATTCACCATAACTTCTATCTAGTACTTGCAAGGGTTCCTAAGACATTAGTCTAAAGGACATAAACTAATAATTTATACCGAAGAAACCTTAAAGTTATCTGCAAGATGCTGACTAACTCCTCGCTCGCATTAAAAATTCTAATGAAGTTTGGAAGTTTTCAAACGTAATCCAAGTGAATCTTCCCGTCGATATTTCACCGGATATGAAACTTGGATACACTAATTATAGCGCAGAAACAAAAATACAGTCGGAATAATGGGTTACATTCAGAAAAGTGCTACCAAGATAGCAAAAACCGTTTTTTCGGCCAACAATCTTTATTTACCATTCAATAAAAGGAAAAATAATAATTGACCAATATTATGCTGATGTTCTGTCACGTTTTCATGCTGAAAATTTATTGAAAATAACATAATACGCAGTGTATTAACCCAAATGTAAATCATCATCATATATATTAAAAATTATTTTCTATTTTATGTCTTGTAATAGATTGAATTTTATAAATTTGTTTTCAAAAGCCAAATGTGTCTGGTCAGACTTTATTTTTTTTTTCTAATTGTTAATGTAATTCCACATCTATACAGAGAATGCTTTTCATGATCCCTGTTAGACTGATAATTTGAAATATTACCTAATCGTGGATGAAAAGTATATTGTTATTTTCAAATCTATCATTTGACATTTAAAAATTGTCTAATATTACTATACAACTAAATAGTTGTTACATAGCCTAAAAAATACGTTTAAATATAAAATAATGGAATAAAAGTGGGTCATATAGACCTCCTTGCTCGTCTCTAATCCCCCCTTGAAGAGAGTTTGTATCTTACTTATATAAACACATATAACCAGTTTCAAAATCGTATTCGTAATTCTCAGCATCTTTAAGTAGGAAAGTAATAGTGAAAGTGAACGGTGAATCTGTCCGGTAAGTTGTTTTCAAGAAGATAATGGTCTAACTAGCATGAAATTCTTAATAATTATAAGCAATTGTTTAATTCAAAATTTTGGTTAGGTCATATTCAAGATTATTTACCTCAAAAGAAACATTTAGACGAATTCCAATTCCTTTTAACGTTCATATTTATTTCGTATCGATTTGTATAACTGAATATTCTAACAACAAGAAAAACTTAATTTGCACGCAAATATTAAAAGCTTCTTCATATATGAAAAGTTCTCCTCATTTTGTTTTATTGAAAATACGTTTAAAATTTCGATTACATAATTGTTAAGTTGATGGTAAAGAAATTTTTTATGTGGAAGTTGGAAGGTTTCACTTCGATAATGCTCAATACATGAGGTGTTTTTTAAACGACTTTCTACTGGTGGACCAATAAAAGAATGTCCTTTATAAGGATTCATTAAACATTTTAACGATATTATCACTATAAGTAGAAAAACATTATACTTTATAAGTGGCATAACAAAATGCTCAACTTACAAGAGTTAAAATAAATTGTAAAAAAGCACTTTGATTTGTCTTTCTTTATTTTAATAATATATGCTTATAATTAAAGTTGTTTTCAATTATTATAAAAGAAGCTAAAACCATTTTCTAGCCTTAAAACAATTTTCGATTCTTTAGAAATAGTTAAAAGCATCCAGATGAATATAGAAGAGTGTATCGTTTTGCCGTTGGACCATTTAAATGTTTTGTCACGGTCTCAGCCAAAGTAGTAGTCTCTGTAACTGTATAATCTAAAATCAAAACGTTTTTCCTTTGGAAACTACAGTCATCCCACATTCCAGACTTTTTAAAATGAGTCGGATTGATAGATCGGCAGTAAACACTGGTTCTCCAGTATCGCAGCATGACAGGGGGACACAATAGATCCTTTGGGTGTTTACGAGACCCCAATATCCATACATACATACATGGTCTCGACCAAAGTAGTAGTCTATGTAACTGTATAGTCTCAAATCAAAACTTTTTTCTCACTTTTATTCACAAAACAAATATTTATACGTGAAATCTCCATTGGAGAAGTCTGTTTAACTAACCTAAAGAATGCAACAGTTCAACTACTTATCATTAAACTACAGTTGCAGCTGAATATGGCATTGTTTTTTCCTTTTATTTCATACTGAGCAAGGGATTAATGCAAAATTTTCTTCATTTTCCAAAATCATTTTCTAAAAACATTCTTAATATCTATTGCATGTATGTTTGTTCTCTGAAGATGAACAAGGAAAGGACCTTGTTCTGATCAATGTTAATTTTTCAACTACAACTCAAAGTGAGGATTTTAAAATTCTATTTAAAGGCAGTAATTTCTTCTCAAAGGGAACAAAACGTCTTTAAATATAATGATAATTATTATTAATAACAAGGAATTATAGGAGAAGCCATTTTGACAAAATCGACATTATATGTCACCATTAATAAAGTGCTTTAAATTAAGGTGACGCTATTTCGGTGTGAATTCGGACAATAATTTGCTGTTTTCAGATGGACACTTTTTCAATTTTTCTCCCATAAGAGATACGCATTCTTACCTCTACCCTCCATATTTCAATAAAGTTAGTGTCGTCTTTTCATAATGGAAGGCATTAGTATTATTAAAATCGGCTTTATGGTTCTTCTATAAAGTATCGGTTGTAATAAATAACCAAATTCCCGGTGTTTGTTGTATAGTTTAGTTTTTTTTGTTTTTCATTTTTGATTTGTATGCAATGTCTAAATCCAAATTTCAAATTTGCATCCTCATCAGAAACTTTGTTTAAATTAAATGTATATCATCCAATATTAATCTTTCAAGAACTTCATGATCAGCTCTGGCCAAAAGTGATTATTCCTCAATGAGGCACTAATTTAATTTTAATAACTGTTACGTTACACTTGTTAATTGTAGCAATTTGTCAAAAATGTGTACGTTAGACTTGCATATTAAAAAAAATGATGTTTTGTTAGCTAATCTGCTAAGAGCCAAAAAGAACGGTTGGTATTTTGTACAGGTCCACAAGTTTCCTTCTATAATTATCTTGAACACCAAGAAGACTTTGGTGGAAAATCATTATCTCAATGAAGAATAGTTATATTTGTATATGAGTTACTTGAATCAATGATTATGCTGTTTATGTGGGACAAACATGTCAATATTTATAAGATAGATTAAGTAGGCATCAAATAAAACTGAATTAACTTTATTAGATATCAAAAAACATACATTCAATTATAAAAACTTCAAGTTGTTAGAAACAAAGTCAAATGCAAGGAAGAGGAAATTTTTAGATATGATTCATATACATAGAAACATGAATGCAATTAAATTTTTAGGAATACCTAGATGAGGTCGCAACATTCAAAAAATTTTTTATAAAAAATACATAATAGACACCAATTATCTTTAAAAACATATAAACATATACGTTTACTGCAAAATTTCATGAATACTCACATATTTTGATAAAAACACAGACGTGGTATATGCTTTAGTTAGAAAGTTATTATATTTTCACAGAATTCGTCGCATCTCAAATAAATAATATGAATCTCCTACGAGTACAAGATTTAATTTTTGTAATTTCATTTTGTGTACATTCACTGTATAATACCACTTGAAAAAGAGAAAATTTACGAGAGTAAACTATATTCACATTTAGATATATTAATATGACTTAACCATATTATGTCACCTTGATTATTAAATATTAAACGTGGTCTCAATTAGTTGTCAAACTTAACATAAATTAATTCTTTTAACTAAAAAGATCACATCGCCTAAAGTTCGTGAAAGTGTACAGGAAACCTACTCACGTTTTACGTGAGTAGTAGGAACGTGATCCCATAATAAACAGAGAAGCTACCGACAGCATTGACACCAGTTATTATTTATTTGGTCAAGTAGAAAAGAAAAATGAAAGTATTGGACACTGTGAAATATTAAAGGTTGGGCAATAACGACTGGAAAGTTTCGGTCAATGCAAAACTAAATGTAATGATGGTGAAAATACTCTGAATTTGTTTGATAAATAAAAAAAACATATTATTGACTTAGCTTTCCCGATAATTATTGTAGCCTCACAATAAACAAATAATAAATTTTTGTTATGAAGTAACGCAAACAATCATTTTCTGCTTAACATAAAATGTTCACGTAACATCTTAAAATATTTGAATATACAGAGTGGATTGCTTTCGAAAAATATTTTAGAGTATGAATATTTTAATATAATTCGGCTCATTCTAATCAAAATAAACTGATGATAAACTTATGTGTTATTATAATAATATTCAATATAATAAAATGAAGATTTTAAATTATAATACTGAATTGATTAATATTTCACAGTTAACAATTTTGAACTTCTATACCGAGTTGCTAAAATCTAAGAACTAACAAAATTAAATTATGTTTTACAAATAACCTTAATCAATATATTACGGGGGTTCTCTGAAAAGCTTCCGAGCTCAATCTAAAGATGTCAACACTTTTCAATATAACTAGGGAAATATATTTCTGTATATATCGAAAGATATATACAGAAATATATATATACTCTCTAAAATTTCATCCATTTTGGACGCTTACTTTCTAAAATGTAAAAAAATGAGTATCGAGCTGTCTCTAAATTTATTTCCGACTACGCCTAAAAGGAGTTAGACCAATGCTTACCGACCTTTTTTGTGCCATGCCCTACCCAAGCCATTCTAGAATTCTTATGCCCTCCTATGTACCATAGACATAATTTTTAATATTTTCAAAACATATAATGAAAAACTTTAAGTTCGAAATAATTTTAATGAATATTTTCTTTGTAATAATTCAATATTTTAAATTTAGTGATATTTATGAGCTTGATGCTTGCTGTACAAAGATTTCATGTTAGATTCCAATTTGGTTCACTTCAGTCTCAAATCTTCCCATTCTGTTATATCCAGCCGATTTCTTTTTTTCACTAGTAAATCATTTACAACACTAAATCCACATTCAGCTGAATATAAAGATGGAAACGGAAATGAAAAGTTGTCGCACATTTGGTTAAGTTTCGGTAATTGATATCTGTTTCCTCACAAAGCCATGCCATCCTTCCTTAACTTACTCATCATTTTGTAATTCTGCGAGTTCTTTTTGTTAATATATTTTTAACATAATGAAGCCAATATCTGTTTCAAAGTTTCAACTGACTCATCATTTAGCATTTCAAATATTATACTTTATTTTATGTAGCCTGAACTGAAACTAATAACTTACTAAGTGTGTGATCCATTTTTCAATTCGTAAAGAAAAGGAGAACAATTTTCTTTCTTTTTTCACTTCATGCTCTTTTTCACTGTGTCTATCAGGTTCCATAAACTTATGCTGCAGAGAGGATAAGCTCTTGACAGATGATTAGCTCTAGCTGGTGCAGGCGCCGAGTCCTTCGACAGGTACTTCTTGGTAGTGAATAGTTTTCTGCATTCACTACACTCGAATAATTTTTCTCTTCTATTCTTTTCCATCACCAAAAATTATGGCCGCAAATGGCGCCATTATAATTTTCGCTCATTTTTTATGCATCCTAATCACAATCAAAACAACAACTTATACCCGTAACAACTTTTAAAAGCAGAACATGTCTAGTGGCTTTCCGTCGTGGCTCCATCTATATTTATTTCAACGAAAATACGATTTATTTGTTTTAAAAGGAAAAAGTTCGTTTTGCGCGTGGCAGAGCGCATGCGGTACCTATAGGTGCTTGTACTTTTTCTTCAATATTACATTACATTACGCTTCTCACTAGACAAATAGAATGGTAACTCGTTCCTAAACAGTAAATTGCTTCATTAACCGTTGCCACAATATTAATGTTTTCGGGTAAACCGAAGATGTTGCTTGCTATGGTTCGCGGTTAGAAAAGGACAAATTGCGTCTCTAAATAGAAATTCCGGTTTTCATGAAGGAATTGCATGCAATTTATTGCAAGATCAAAATATTACATAGACGTATATTTCACGTTTCTTGACATTAAGGCCGCTTGACATGCTGCAATACAATATGCAGACGCAATATTTCTTGATCAAGGGCATGCGCAGATGAAATTCAGCTGATAGTTTCATGCAAAATTTGGCAATTGCAGCAATATCGGTTTTGTGGCATTTGTAATGTGTGCAAGTTTCAATTCTAGGGAGAAATCCAGTTACTTTTTGCTTAACAATCAACCAAATGTCAGTCTCTGATTAGCTGATATTCATAAGATATTGTGAACATTGTGATTAGTTTTACGAAAGTAAGCTAATCTGAGGCTGACATTTGCTTGATTGTTAAGCAAAAAGTAACTGGATTTCTCCCTAGAATTGCAATTTGCACACAATAAAAATGGCACAAAACCGATAATGCTGCAATTTCCAAATCTCGTATGAAACAATCAGCTGATCTTCATCTGCGCATGCTCTTGATCAAGAAAAATTGAACATTCTATTGCGTCAAGAGACCATTATAATAAGCATTTCCAAGCCATCGGCTCGCATTCAAATATTGTTATTAATCGGATTTTTTAATTTTACAAATTATGCCGCACGGTGTATATTTTATTGTTTCTCATATTATATCATATCCTTGAGAAATGTCAGAAGCTCCATTAAATCATATAATTGCGAGTTCTAATAATCATTACGAAATAATCAGTTTTATGAATATTACCTACTTAGGTTACATAATTTTTGATGTGTAGCTAGAGTAGATATAAATATTTGTTTCTTCATTTATCTGAATTATCGTTAAATTTCAAAGCATAAATTTCAATGAAGAATTCTGTGAAAATATAATAACTACCAAATACCACATCTGTGCTTTTATCGATTAAATATGTAAGTATTCATGAAATTTAGCTATAAATGAATACGTTTATGTGTTTATAAGGATAATTAATATTGATTTTAGGTGTCTCTTGTATGTATTTTTTATAGAAAATATTTTTAAAGTTGCAACCTCTTTTATGTCTTCCTAAAAATAGTTTTCATGTTTCCATGTACATGAATCATTTCTAAAAATTCCCTTTTCCTTGCATTTGACTCTGTTTCTAATAACTTTTTATAACTAAATGTATGTTTTTTGATATCTCATAATGTTAATGCAGTTACATTTGATGACTACTTAATCTGTCTTATAAACATTGAGATGTCTGTCCTACGTGAACAGCATAATAATTGTTACAAGTAACTGATATACAAATATAACTTCTTTCATTTTAGTTACTAATAAATTATCTCATGCAAAGAATACAACTTTAGAGCTTTGCTTCGATTTGGCATTGATGTTTTGCAGATCACTTAAACTCTTCTAGAAACTTGAAGGCACACATCACTGACAGAGACAAATGAACGAGAAACTCTTTGGACGCAATATCAAATAATGGAGCCAACTGGTACACGGATGGTTCCATGATGAATAGCTTGGTCGGAGTAGGCTTCTGTAGAGAACACCTCAAAATAAGTGAATTTTTTTCGTTCGCGAAACATACTACCGAAGTATATATAATCGACGCAATAGAAACAGAGTAATCTCAAGCTAGTCAGACAGCACAACTTCTATAAAAGTCATAACGGCTAAAACAGTGTGCTCTAAACTTGTGCTGGAGTGTAAAATGGTCCTAAAAGGGCTCTGAGGAGATGGAAATACCTAGCATGAGATAAGTTAAAACACATATATATGGTCCTTCGGTTTGTCTTACTGATAAATGAAGGAGCAAGAAACTACAGACCGAGTGCCCAGCAATTACGAGTGCGAAGTTTGGTATATAGTTTTAAATTGGTCGCGACGGAACTATGCGAAGTCCTATATGTGTGAGGTCTTTGACCCTCCATTTATTCAACTTTGGAACTATAAATATACAAAAGAGCTCATGTCAAACAATATATTTAAAAATTGGAATAATTTCGTAAGGATAATAATACACTTCGTTCAAAGCAAACTTGTTAATTACAGTTTGAAACAAATTGAACAAAATCAAACAAAATTAAAACTCATTCTTAAAAAACATCGAGTTTTTCCCAAGACACAATTTTCCCTGTTAATAGCCATAAAAATGGAACTTTCTAAAAACTTATCAACATAACAGTCTTATTGAATGTTGTAGAAAAGATATTTTGAATGCTTGTAGTCCGAGATGACGTCGTCTGCTAATTTGATAATCATAAAATGGCAGTCGAACTGTTAGTATGGTTGGATTGTTAAATGCTTCTTTTGTAGTTCTTTGAGGTAATAGAGACAATATTCCATTGCCAGCTGCCCATGAAAAATTCATCATTTGTATTGCACTAAGTTGAAGTGTATCTATCATTTTTTATATATCGAATCGATCCTTCTGTACACTAGCTACTCGTACTTTAAACAAAACAATAATGAAAAAACTGGAAGCCTTTAAAATGTGAATATTGAGAAGAATACTACGAATATAATGGACAGATAGAATCGCAAATGAAGAAGTTTTGGCAACACAAAGAGAATTATTGACTACCATAAAAGCCCGCAAATTAGAGTCATGTAATGAGGGGACAATGATACGAATTCCAGAGATTGATTATGCAGAGAAATATAAAGGGAAAGAGAGGTATAGGACGACGAAGAATATCATGGCTGCGAAACTCAAGGGAGTGGTTTAACTGCACATCAAACCAATTGTTTAGAGCAGCTGTGAATAAAATTCAAATGGTCGCCAACTTTCGTTCGTAGGCGCTAAATAAATACCGTTCCTCTCTTTGTCCAATGTATAAAGTCATGCATAGCTTGAATTCAGTTGAAAACAAATAATTATTCCACTTATAATGGTACTTTTTATTTACAGAAATGGAGATAAAATGCTTCATCTTTCTATTTCTCGTTGGTGTAGTTGTTGCCTTTCCCCAAAAAGAAGGAAATGCATACACACAAGAAGCTATTAAACAAGCACAGAATACATTTTTAATTCCTAAAGACGCTCAAATACAAAAGGTAAGTTCCTGCATATCTACTTTTCTTAATAAACCTCAAAAGGAAACATATTCTGCATTTCTTTAAAGCCCATATAAAGTATGTCCGTAAAATATCTATGTTAACCTTTAATTTAAAATCGTTTGAATTATAGCGAACTAGAGTGTGGTAAGACTACTTTTTTATCTATCCAAAGTGGAATTAAAGGTAAAGGTGAAATAGAATTAAATCAAATAGAATATCAACAGTTGACTGTATTTTATACATTTTTCATTGCAAATACTGGTTGTAATTGAAAAAAATATAAAACCATTTACATTCAAGACCCGGTAGTGTAGGAATCCCAGTCCTCTTCTGTTGATTCTGGTTCAATAACCATATTCATTAGAAAATACAATTTCCACAGGCCCTTTTAATCTTTTTGATCATTATTTGTAGTATTCCTTCATGCTAATTGTGTAACCTTATCTTTTGTAGTAAGTACTCAACCCTATACGTTTGAAATATTTAAACAAAACTTCATTTCACTAATAAATAAAAACAAATACCAATAAATTATAAATAAAACAATACCTACCTTCACAACACACACTGATCGTTTCAATCTCTACGTCGCTGGCACTCAAATTCGAAGTTTTTTGCACCGATAATGTAGCTAACTAATTTCATTTTTAGTTTGTTATATTATACTTTGAAGCTTAAAAACACTACTGATAATATAACACTCGTTTTAAATATGTATTTAATTCACTCAATCTGTCAAAATAATTAATAGCATAATCGAATCCTGCTGACATCTTTTATAGATATTCACTTCCATGTAAGCACTGTAGGTGTAGAAGTAAAAAGCAATCAGATAAATCGTTTAACTAATTTTATTGAACAATTTACTATTTATATATTTATAATGATAATAAGGAGCGAAGAACTACATGCTAGATTCCCAACCAATTGAAGATAAAAGACGTGTCAAAATAAACCTAAAGTCACCTGGTAAACTGGTAAACACTGGAATAGTTGGATACACTGGGTCACGCACAGATTTACGAAACTCACACGGCTAACGCTGTGGGTTGTCCCGGTACACGCAACTCCCTACCGTTTAATTTCCACGTTACTACACTCACATGTTGACATACTACACCCTATTTTGCTTGAGTTTGAAAAGTTCATATGGTCAACAGTTAGACTGATTCACTGTGTACTTGTTGTTGAAGTGAAGTGTAAGATGGTAAACATAAAGAACCCTTTCAATAAAACCAGTATATGTATATCCATTTGACAGAAATATATTTAATGAAGAAGACTGAGGAACAATTGAGCTCTGTTGACGATAATGAAAACTTAACAGTGCCAATTTAAGAGACCAAAAACACAGTTGATGAGGATAATGAGAATTAATGAAAAAGTGCCACGTTAGGGTTCACTAATATTTAGTCAGAGAAGCTTGTTGTTATCCCACAACCACTATCCCATCTCTATTGAACAGGTTGAAAAAAACGGCCCTCATACATTGAGATTATTCTTACAGCTAAATAATTATTAAATATAGAAACTAAATTGGAGGTCAATGGACTAGATAAATTTTAAATTATGAGGAATAAAAAAGTGACCTACCCGGTGATCCTACTCGTTCTAGTCTACTGAAATTGAAAAAATAGTCAACTTATTGGCTGATAAATTGATCTAGGGCCTATTTTGATTACTTAATATTAAACAGTTTAAAATAACGTTTAAGATTTACAATTTCAACAGCTTTATTTTAACTGCTCTTTATTTGCTACAAGATGAATAAATAAATCATTTCTTCTAGGTACAAGAAGGCATTGAAATTGGGGCCTATGAAAGCATACCCGGAAATCAAAAGGTGAATCTATTTGAAATCTTGGGCGATCAATTTCCCCCTGAAGTAGTGAGCAATCTTCAATCTCAAATTGATCAAGTAGGAAGAAGCTGAATGTCATGTGATATGAGTCAATTGGAGTTTGTCTCTAAATAGCGAACAAACTTTCTGTTGTCCATTTAAGTTTTACGATAATTGTAACAATAATGCCTGTACATATTTTTATATTTTTTTAAATCCATTAAAACTTTATAAAAACCTTTTGGTGGTATCATTATTTAAAAAAAAACATACAGAATTCTCAAATAAATTAAATAACAATAATATGGTAGAATAAAGAGCTTAATGAAAATTATCACTTTAGTGTTGTTATAAAAGCACACGTCTAATAGAGCAAACATTCAATTATAACCTTAAATTTCCCGGCAGGACGCTCTTCCTCAGGAAGTGGTAATCGGCCTCAGTTAAAGTATTTCAATAACAGGTACTGAGATGGGACAAACAATTAATATTAAATTGGACGCCACCAGCTTTTTAACCAACGACGTTAAAATGAAAAAAAGGTGGAAAAGCTAGAAACTAAAACTATCCCCGGACACGATTATCCAAATAAATATTTAATGGTAAGAATAATAAAAAAAAGTTTCAGCAACAAATGAAAAAATAATAGATTGGCATGAAATGCGTATCCAAAAGATCACAGCGAATAAAAGCAATTATAAATTAAAAACAACTCAGATTTATATATATCAAAGATAAGACTGAGACTTGGGTATCTATGGAAATCAGGGATGATTGCAGCCTTCAACTGAATTCCCAGTTGTTGGATTTGAATTTGTTGATTTGTGGTGTACCGGTTGAGTCCTCTGGGTTTGGTTGAAACTAAAAAAAAAGTTACACTCTGATTATTTTGAAAACACAACGTATAAAGCTAGATTTTCTTATTGTAAATGTTATTTGATCTGATTTAATGGCATTGACGTTAAATTTCCATTAATGGAGCCAGTTTTGTAAAAAATTTAGATGATTATGTACTTTTTCTGCAACTACAGTTGGGCCTACTTCTGTTACTGATTGCCGTGTCGTCTGAAAAGATTGCTATGAAGGTATCGGCTGTGCTTGGAACGACTGCTGTGAATATCAGATACAGAAATGGACCTAGAACGCTACCCTGAGATTCTTCATCGTATAGTAATTTGAGTATCTTCAACTTTGACTTGAAAGTAGCGGTCGGTGATGAGATTTTAAAATAAAGTATAGGTGTTCCGTTGAATGTAGTTACAGTTTGTAGATGAGACCATCATTCCAGACTCTGTCGAATGCCTTTTTTATATCGAGAAATACTCCACTACACACCTTTTTTTAAGGTTGTTTTAATTATGTTAACTATCCTGTGGCATTGTTGATTTGTGGAGTGTTTGCATCTGAAACCGATTTGGTGCTGTGGTATGAGTTCGTTTATGGGAACAACTGTTTGGATTTTACGTAGAAGTAGTATTTCTAGTACTTTTGACATTATTGGGAGTATTCTTATAGGGCGATATAAACTAGCTTCTGTTGCGGGTTTGCCGGTTTTTGATTCATAACCTGGGTATACTTCCGTATAAATAAATAAATAAAAATAATTAATTACCACTTTACTTAATAGTAACCTAAATATTATAAAACTTTGGGAAGTTCCAAAAAAAAGTTCCCTCTATTTTCTAAACGCTAGGCCATCTAGAGTTCCCACTTTGCGCACTTTTATTACTAGCCAAGCCCAACATTCTCTATAAATTTGAGCGAAGTCGGTGATGAGTAGGCGGCCTCTCCTTGTTAGATTAAAACAATAAAATAACGGAACATAGTCGTAATTTTATTTACCAAATGGTTAAACAAATGGAATAATTCTAATTCTAGATTTTTAACTAAACTATATATTATTATAATATGTATATACATATAAACATTTGTTTAATGATTGTAAGAACGTTAAGATTTTCAATAAAACACACTATAAACGGTAACTCTGAATCTATTTGTTCAGCTCACTACTACATTTATGACAATATAACATAAACTGAGTAACAACTAGTTTTAATACTTTTTAACAATGGATGCGCAAAATATGTTTTAAAATATTGCGATTTTCAAAATATATAGGATAAAAAATTTCATTTTTATTTATTCTTTATTGATATTGCTGGTAAATATCCAAAATGAGTAAATTTAATCTTCCAAGTTCCTGAAAGCTTGTTGTATATCTTCATATAATTGATCAAAATCTGCCTTAATTTTAGCTTCCCCATCTTTAACTGGATCTTTGAATTTCATACTACTTAGTTGGTACAAAATGTTGCTCATGGAATCTCTTATTACGCTCCATGTGATTTTATTTTCAGATTGTGCAGTAGACTCTACAGCATGTCGTGCCATATCATATAATCCAATCATGTTTCTAAGCATACCAACAGTTTTGTAAAATGGACAGAATCTATCATATGAAGAATAGGAATTTTGTTGTAGAAAATCTTCTTTAAGAAGCCTAGCTATTTCCAAAGTGATTTTATCAGTTTCTGCCAAAGAGGCTTTACCTACTAACTGTACAATTTCAGCAAGATCATCTTCTTCCTGTAAAATATAAAAAATTATTAAAGATACCTCAAATGGGGACACCACAAAATAAAGAATGATAATTCCAAACAACCAAAAATTCAAGTTTGAGATGACAAACAAAAGTAGTTTCTAAAATTTTGATAAAATAAGAAATACCATTCCAATAAATTACAAAATCATCAATAACCAATTAATGGAGTTGAACAAACGTCTTGAAATATAATCTGATCTAACAAAGATCTCATGGAAATTTATAGTAAATCTTTTAAGACTTATTATGAGATAAGTAGCTATAGATTCGCTTCCAAATGTATTGATTCAATGTGAATGATAGCAGGGTTAGTTAAGAAATATAAGCCTGGAAAAACACAACTATTTATTCTACTAGTCAAATCGCTACCAAATTAATGAGCTTCCCTGTTATAATCTCAAAACGGACATGATAGTGTTTAGAAATATCATATTTTATTAAGTTTGAGTGTCAGGTCACAAAGAAATCAAAGGTAATTGCATGTTAGCAGTACATTCATATAATTTCCTTGGAACTTTGATACTACCACATCTAAAATATATTTGGATCTAAGCAAAAACAAATTACACCTTCTCCCTCACTTCCTTATAGAACACTAATGAGTCTAGCAAAAACTGACAAGGGTAGTGTCTGTGGCGTGGAGGATGAAACTATAACTCACAAAGTTCTATAATGCCTAGGCATTGCAATCATTCAAAATATGTCTCAGACAATGAACTTAAAGACGTGAAGATCTTACATAAATAAATAATCAAGAATATTAGAGCTCTGGATTTGGAAGGCGAGCTGTTTAACAAAATCACACATCTGGACAATACTGAAAAAGAAGAAGTACTTTGTCAAAAATAGCTGATAACATAAGAACAGTATTTGTAATATTCAAATTTTCCTAAAACAACTAACAATTATCTAGAATACCATTGAAAAAGAAGAGTTGGTAAATCATCCTTCCCAAGTATCAAACATCTCCATTAATTATGTATGTCTAAAGTTAAAAAGCATTATATAGGAGAATATTTTGGTGACAGTGGAATGTAACCTTCAATAAAATCTATCTATGTAACTCATGTAATATCTCTAGAATAGTTTTAACTTGAGTAGGAATGGATGTAATGAGTGCTACGGCACTAGCAAATCTCCTTGGTTCACTTACTTGAAGAATTTCTTTAACTTTAGTTCGAAGAGGAATAAATTCAACGAAATTCTTGTCATAGAAATCATCTAATGCTTTCAAGTATTTTGAATAAGATCCAAGCCAGTCTACAGATGGAAAGTGTTTACGTTGGGCAAGTTTCTTGTCCAAACCCCAGAAGACTTGAACAATACCTAAAAATAAATACATATAATTATGTTGAATGTTCATTTTTTGCAAATAATCAAATACTGTGATTTTAATATTGATTATTGGAAATATTCTATTTAAGTTCAAAATTTTATTTAAAAAAATAATTCAATTTACCAAGAGTAGCAGTAGTGACAGGATCAGAGAAGTCACCACCAGGAGGTGATACAGCTCCTACAATTGAAACGGATCCCTCCCTATCAGGATTACCCAAACATTTCACACGACCAGCACGTTCATAGAAAGAAGCTAATCGAGCACCTAGATAGGCAGGGTAACCAGAATCGGCAGGCATTTCAGCTAAACGACCTATAGACAAAGCAAAGCATTATTTTCATGAATAAATGAATTTAATAAATTACGTATTTTTTAATAGAATATATCTTTGACTTGACCTAATTTCAAATTACTATATGAATATCAAAATACAGTTCTAACCATATACGATTTTATCATTAATTATAGTTACAATGAAATTCATATAATTCTATTTTATATATAATTTATTATTTTACCTGAAATTTCTCTTAAAGCTTCTGCCCAACGAGATGTAGAGTCAGCCATCATGGAAACATTGTAACCCATATCACGGAAGTACTCAGAAAGAGTGATACCAGTGTAAATGGAAGCTTCACGAGCAGCTACAGGCATGTTAGAAGTATTGGCAACCAAAGAAGTTCTTTTCATAATAGATTCAGTTTGTCCATCAATTTCGACTGTTAATTCTGGAAAATCTCTCAATACCTCAGACATTTCATTTCCTAAAAAATAGTACAGGTAAAATATTAATTTATTGGATTTATAATTCAAGATATTGATAAGCAGTCTCACAAGAAAATTAAATAGCAATACTCTGCCTTTTTAGACTTACCTCTTTCACCACAACCAACATAAATGATAATGTCTGAATTGGAATATTTGGACAATGATTGGGAAATTACAGTTTTTCCACAACCAAAAGCACCAGGTATAGCTGTGGTTCCTCCTTGTACACAGCTAAAATAATTATTGGTATCAATTATTTCAAACAGTTTACTGTATGCAGAATAAGTTATCAATTGTTGGATATAAATATACTTACGGGAACAATGCATCTAGAACACGTTGTCCAGTTAATAGAGGATGATTAGCTGGTAATTTTTCACTAACGGGTCTAGCTTGACGTACTGGCCAAACTTGCAACATAGTATATTTTGTACGTTCTCCGTCAAATTCGGTTTCTAATACAACTTCCTGGAAGAAAATGGAACAAAGATAGGTCAAGAAATTGAAATTAGATATTGAATAATCTCAAACAAAGCACTGTATAAAAGAAACAAAAATGTTAGCTAGTTTAGTTTGCTATATTTAATTGAAAGGTGAAGACAGCAAATTCTTCTTGTATGCATATAAGTACTATTTGGAGACCTATAGATACATTTTTAGATTTTATTATCCCAAGTTTAATAGGTTTGTAGTCAAATAAATTTCATTGTATTCTGGATACAATTTTTTGCCAATTTTTTCATAATTGAAACTCATCAACTACTACTGTCTATGGGTCCTCATCCTCCAATATTATGAATGAAATATTCCCAGAATAGAGATATAAATACCCAAGAATGAATGATTTAAGGATTTCCAATATATGTACAGTTTTTGGGCTGTTAGGTTGTAGTTTCTTACTTCCAACGTTTGCCAACACCAGAGGTTAGCTTTGCAGCAGCTGCGATCAGTTTGAGTAGTTTGCTAGCAGTTAAATATTATCAACATTGCTGTAGTTCTTAATTATATGAAAATATATATAGAATGTTTTGTAGCCCAAAAAATAAACTAGCAACATAACCACTAAACTGTCACACTTCTTTATAACCATGTAACAAAATATTTATATAAAATACTGTTAACTATCTGTAAATGAAATGTAGAAACTGTCTCACATTAATTTAAATAATTACAACTAAATGATCAATTATTTTTTGGATGCAAGTATGCAAAATTTATATTGTTAGATTATAGATGAAAAGTGGTAAATGATACAATAATAACAATATTAGTACTTACATCAACTGTATAGTTTCCAGGTTCTGCCACGTATGTTACAGTTCCCTTAGCTTTAGGAGGCAGGAGCATTTTGTGTTTAACCAGAGTATTTTCATGTACTATACCATATATATCACCACCAGTCAAATGGGATCCCAACTATCAAAAACACATAATGAATTTTTTTTGCATTATGATTTTTTATCAGCCACAAATCATATTTTACTAACAATCAAGTTTTGTAGTTTACCATTATAACAAATATAAACATTATACCTTAATATTGATAGGAGCAAAGTCCCAACTAGAAGTTCTAGAAAGAGCTGGAACGTTGATACCTTTAGGGATGTATATACTTTCAGTTTTGTCACAAATATCTTTTAATGGACGTTGAATACCATCAAAAATTGAACCCATAATACCAGGTCCTAATTCTACTGAAAGAGGTTTCCCACTTCTTAAAACAGGATCCCCAACAGTTACACCAGACGTTTCTTCATATACCTAAGAAATTTTGGTGTGGGTTAGATTTTGATTAAGATTTAGATTTACTGTGTACAAAACATTGATTTTATATCAATGGCATAGAATGAAAACCTCATACTTCAAAAAATAGCTGAAATAACTTTTACCCGTCATTAGTTGGTTAAACTTGTAACTCACAATATTAAAGATACAAAAAAGGAATCTCAATCATATTGCGGTCTATCTATTTCATTCAATACATGCCAGAAGGAAAAATAATGGTGAAACTTAACTCTAAAGATATTTTTTGTCTCCCCAGAAGAATAAAAACAATTTCTACCTGAATTAATGAGCTCGACCGATCATATAGTGCTCAGCTACCAATTGATGGCATAAAATTTCATCAGCTTCAAGAACTCAAACAAGATATATGAAAGGATATTATACATTCTACAACAATTTAACACACAATCCTTAGCTCTTCAGTTGCTAGTAATAAGTACTGTACTATACATATGTTGAAAGACGAGGATCTTGTTCAATAATTTAAGAAGAAATACTCTTATCTGCCATTTTTTCATTGATTAACTCATTTATTAGCCCATTTGGTCATCATAGCATTAAAAAAACTAAAACTCAACTCATATACCTAATATGCAGCATTCCATTTGTTCAGTTTATACATAGAGCAGGGATTGTTCTGTGTTGGGACTGAACAAAGGAAGTGCTGTTTTAGACTGAATTTCATTTTTTTTCTCTTTTTTAGAACCAATGATGACTTAATTGGGTTAAATGCAACTCGCCACAGCCAATTAATAAAAAATTACGTAGACATAAACATTTATTCTTATGTGATTGAAAAAGATCCTCAAAAAATTTTATATTTTATAATTTTTAACATTAAAATATCTTTGAAAGACTTTTTCCATTAAGAAAACCTCTCATATCTAACAAAGTTATAAGTAATAAATACTCGTAACTAAAAATTGTGGATTGCAACTCAATTTGATGACAAGTTAGAAAATCTTTTAAGTCATAATTAAAAACCAAAATATAAATTTTCTAACATTATGGGATTATGCATACTTGTTATAAAATGTAATAAATCAAGGTACTGAATTCTAAGTAACAATACTTTTAAAAAGCTGAAAATGTTTTTGCTTCTCTGGTAAAGTTTGTATGTTTTTAATTATGTAGTTATCATCTAGGCCATCAATATATAATCCTGACTGTTCAAACTAGAATTACCATTACTAGAAGAATCATTAAATTATAAAAAAAGACAAAACACTCAAACTATTATACTTTTATAAAAAAATCAACAATTCACCTGAATAGTAGCCATATCTCCTTCTAATCTAATAATCTCTCCTACTAACTCAAAATATCCTACACGTACAAGTTCGTACATAGCAGATCCAGACATTTTTTCAGCAGTAACGACTAAAAAAAATGTTTATGACTAATATCATTTCAGCATAAAATAAAATCATTATAACTATCACTTAGTACATTAATTGTTGAACTCCTTCAATTGCTCTTTATAATTTGATTGATAATGATAACATTAATTTTATTTTTCATTTGTTTTTTCTTGAATATTTTAAAGAAACTTACAGTACATATATTTCATAGAATTAGTAAACTTAATCCTACAATAATATATTTCATTACAGAGTTAAAAGTGTTCACGGATATAGTAATTTGACTTTTATTTGTACAAATCGAATAAAACAAAAATATACTAAAAAGTATTCACCTGGACCAGAAACAGCATGGACATAACCGAAGTTTGTTTCTCGTTCTTCATCGCCTACTTTTCCTTTCGACATTTTGCTATAAGATCTAAGAAATAATTGAGATAATAATGTATTAACTGAAAAGAGAATATCAGGTGATAATCATGATGAAAATTTGATAAATAATTTTGAAAGTTAAGTATTTTTTAATGGGAAAAAACCTAGGTGAATGACTCTTTGAGAAACCTCCTCCATTAATACTTGTTACGTTACATAGACTTCTTCAACTTTTCATTTTAAAATATTATGAATAAAAAATTCTATAGACATGAATAAATTACAGGTAATTTATGAAAAAATCTGTATATAGGTTAATTTTACAGAATATCTTAGAAAATTTAGAAAATTATTATTATTAAGAATATTCCTTAAGCCTATACTTTGTAAAAAATAAATCAAACAGTAATAAAATAGCTATTTAAGTACTTTGACAATAAAGTCAGTACCAAGTAGCACAGAAGACCATTACTCCACCCCAAGGAAAAATTATTATATAAATTACATAGAAAATTATGATAATAATATAATGTAATAATATTACTGCCCAGAATAAGAAGGAATTATTTTAAAGTTACAGAAAATAGTATAAAGTTTAGTGCATAGAAGAATTAATTAGATTTAAGGGGACAAATTAATATTTAACATTATATCAAGTAAATTTCCGTGGCAAACGAATTCATTAAATGCCAACCCCTTTACATACGCTCACAAGTCATGTGATTTTTTAGTTATGAATGTCATAATTTCTGTTATGCATTTCTATTTCCCCAAGTTATATTAATTTTATTACCTGATATATTAAGATTCCTCAATATAATTTCAATTATAATCAAAAAATAAATCTAGTAGGTGTTATTCTAAATGAAATGATATTAGTAACATACAATATTTATAATTGTTGGTTGCCTGGTTCCATTTACGATAACATTTTCGACAAATATGAAATATTCATTTGTTAAATATCTGAACAGAAATGTTTGATTTACTTTTAAACGGCAAAAAATATAAAACTTACATTATTAAACTTCAGCAACCAAACACTATCACAACTATCTACTTGTAAGTGTGAGTGGAATCGATTAACAACTAATAAAATTTGTAGGTTGTCATAAGATAAGTCAGCTGACCGACTCAGTGTGCTTACTAATCAGTATAAAAGCTATTATAAAATTTTTGAAAATGTTCTAAGAAAAAATAGACAGCTGTATATTACAGTTACAAACTTCCTGGTATTTTATCGTTAAATTTATTCAAGTTTAATCCATGAGTTCAATTAAAAATAATTGAATATTAATATATTATACTCTGATTTGACCATCAAAGTACATTTACATATCACTCTAGGGGCGTGTACAACAACACACTGTCAACTTTACAGCGCGTTTTAAAAAGTAGATGTACTGAAAGTGTACACTACGTACTGTTCCAAACTATATTATAAAATTCTTGTCGAAATAAATACGTAACATTCAATTTTTACTGCAAAATGTGAAAGATATTCCCACTATTGCCTCAATCTTTATCTGGATCTCGGTCATCAGCTAAATAATAATGCAGATTCAGCTGTACCCACTCCTATATATTTATTCCGTAGCAAGCCTTTTTTACATCCTAACATAAGCCCTACAGAATAAAAATTTATATCAAATCAACCAAATCTCCCATTAAATCTTCCTAACGTAATGAAAAAAACGAACCCATACAGCATATTATGGAGCGTAGGGGTCTCCATCCTCTATACAGCATTATATCTCAATATTTCCTATGTTTAATCGAAGATTATGGACATGGAATTAAGTTAAAATTGCAATTTTTTTATTGCTTAGTAAAAAACAAACATACAAATAACTAAATGAAGATACAAATAAAATAAAATTCCAATAAAAGAAGAAAACCACAATGAGAACAAAATTATAGGTAATAGTAATAGGTGGTAATAATTATATATATATATATATATATATATATATATATATATATATATATATATATATACTTTTCTTATATATATATATATATATATATATATATATATATATATATATAAGAAAAGTTCTTCATAAAAATTTGTGCATGGTTCAAAACCTGGAATGAACTCATCAGATATCAAAATTTGTTGGTCGTATACGAGGTATGTAAAAAATATGAATTTTTGTTATCGAAAATTATTGTCAGAATTCCAAAATTATCCATCTGCCATGAACAAATTATTTTTTTTGTGTTTATTAACTTCTCTGTATCAGCATTGTCAGGAGATGAGCAATTTGCGTATAAAATGATTTGTTATTTAGGATCCATGTGATAGCAAACGTCAAATCGCTAGTTAGATTTTATAAAATTAAGTAATGAGGAAAAAATTGAAATAGTGTTGATTGTGGGAGATAATTATAAGACTCATCAAGAAGCAGCAGTTATATTTAACAACAGATATCAGAACAGAAATATTCAGCATTCGACAGTTTCAAAAATTATAAATAAATTTAAGGCGTCTGAAAGTATTCACAATAATTTTAATAAAAAACGCCAGAAGGGGGTTGCCAGTGAGGACACGCAATTACAAGTGATGTTATTTGTAGTAGAACACCTTAAAATGTCATTGAGAAAAAGAATATCTTTGATCCGAAATGAAGTAAGTAGAGGTACAATGGCAAATATTATAAAAAAATAACAATTATCATCCATACAAATCCCAGTTTGTGCATACATTGAAAGATAGAGATTATGACAGATGGTTTGAATTCTGCTCGTTAATACAAGGAGAGTTAGAGGAATATCCCTTTTTAGTAAGAAATATAATTTTTACCGTTGAGTCAACATTCACATCAAATGGAACTGTCAGTTCACAAAACTGTTGCTGGTGGTGTGACAGTAATCCTCACTTTACCATCAAAACACGAGACCAATATTCAGTCAAGACCAACGTATGGTGTGGTATTTACAAAAATATAATTACAAAATGAATTATACAATGATTTTATTAGAGAACTATCCCTAATAAACCGTCAACGTGTATGGTTCCAACAAGACGGTGTTACATGCCATACCACAGTAGCTGTGAAGGAATACCTTGAATCGACTTTCAATAACAAAGTAATACACAGACATTCGCACATTTTTTGGCCGGCTAGATCTCCAGACTTAACCCCTCTGGATTATTTCTTATGGGGCTACTTAAAACATAGAGTTTACCAGTAAAGGCCTTTTCAAAATATTGATCATTTGGAAAGGACAATTACAGAGTCATATCAGGAAAGTACTGCAGATAAAATCAAGCATGTATTAAAGAAATTTAATAGACGAACCACTAAATGTTTAGAAAGAGATGATGGATATGTTGAGGCTTTAGTCAATTGAAAAAAAAAATAAAATACTTTACTTCCATTTCTTTATTATCTTTCCTTCAAATATTGAAAAATAACTATTTGAATGATTCATTATATTGTTATGAATGTTATTTACTACTTATTAGTCAACTTGTTTATCTTTCCATTTGCAAAATAAAATATGATATGTATGCCTATTCAATTGCAATGTACATTGTTGCATAACTTAATAATGAACCGAAAGGTTATCATGTCTGTCAATAAAATAGCTGATTACAAGGGCAGAAGGGCAATATTGGATATCTGACAATAGTTTTCAATCGTAATCAACTTTTTTTAATAACAATTTTCGATTTTGTAAAAAATAAAAGTACCATACTCTTGGGTGAAAATCATGTTTTTTGATGAACCTCGTATATGACTGATAAAAGTTGTCATCTGATGTGTGCAACTATAACTCCATAGCAAAATTAAACCAGTATGCCTGGAATTAAATATTATTATTAGAATAAAAGTAGTTTTCTGAGTAGACGGCACTTTCCAGTAGTAAATATTCCTTCAAATTATTGCGGAATGCGGAATAAGATGATATCAATTTGATTTCAATTGTCAAGTGATTGTGCATTTTTTTGCATTGTAAAATATTGAGCCCTAAACTAATTTTGAACGTGGAGGTAAAGGTCGTGCTCCGCGTTACTACGTGGATAACGGTGCAACGACCTTTCTGAAATTGGTGAAGAAATATTAGTATCCAGCGGATGCTGCAAAGTATGGGAATTATTGAGTTAAGTGAATATTGAAAAACCCCCTAAATTAAAGAAAATATATTAAACAAATCAATCGAATATAATTATCTTTCATATAACTGCTCAATAACAATAATTGAACATCAATTGTTGAGAAAATAAAGCCAGACGCTTAACACATAGATGTACGGAAAAAAATAAACTCATTAAGAACCAGTTGGTAGAAAAATTTAAAAAAATAGTATGTTCCAAAAGGTCTATTCTATGTTCAATCATCTTTTCATCTCATTCAATAGCAAGTTCATAACAGGATAGTAGAAATTTATCCTGAAGCTTTAGCTGATGCCGCTGACCCTTTTCTATTGGAGTGCTTTCAATGTTGTCAGCGAGTCTGTGCCCAACAGGTATGATAAAGACATAGCTGTCAAGCCTGCTAGACAGTACCCTACGCTGTTTACTGCCTTCGGGCAGGCTTACAACAGGGGATGCCAGGCACCCCCGTAAATCCGCCCATGAAAATTACTCAGAAGTGATCCTCAAAATTTTTATTGCCTACTTTTTTAGTAGAAGATGGTTTTGTATGGTATTGCTGAATGGTTTACTATAATTTTTTCTTTTGAGTACAGAATTTCTGAAAAAAACGCCTGTTTATGGGTTTAAGACTTTTTCAAACATATTTTAAATGTGTAAATGTTTAAAACAAAACATCCATGACCTATAATAACTAAAAACTAAAATGAAACATATAACATTATTTGGTTACTTACTAGATAACCTTGCACTAAATCTAAGCTTCACTTTAAAAATGAAGTTTGTAAAAAACATGAGACCCTAAAAGCTTCAGGAGAATCCCAAATCCAGTGTCAATATCAAGCGACAACAGAGTGTGTTGTTAAGCAACCATAGATATGTGAGCTTATAAGAGTTCAGTTACCATTGGATGATTTGATTTTAGACATCAGTTAGAAGGTTTTTGAGCTATATTAATGCCAACTTTGAAATGCTGGGTTAGCTCACTTAAAATTAATGGAAATCGAAAAAATACAACAAATAATATACTTAAAACTATTTTATTTCTTTTATTTATTAAAAAAAAGTGTACAAGAACTATCTGTTCTTCAACGCCTTCTCGATGTTTATTTCCTTCATAAATATTACCATCTTTTACCTCCTCCTCCACCCCCGCCTCTTCCAAATCCTCCAGAGTTTCTATTAAAATTACCTCCACCACTATTTCTTTTAAATCCGCCACCAAAACTTCTGTCACCTCCTCCTCCTCTTCTGTCACCACCGCCAAAACCACCTCTTCCCCTATTTCCAAAATTTCCTCTACCTCCTCGTCCGCCACCACGACCACCACCGCCGCCGCGTTTTTTATTACCACTTGACGCACCAGGCAAAAACCTTTGAAGTGGCAGTAGTTTTGATGGATCTATGAACAGCTGAAAGTTACATATTATGAAAAATAGAATCATTATTGAAATTTCATTATTTGTTTTCTACAATAATCAAATTTTGAAAAAATCAATAACTAAAATTTAAAATATAAACATCAAGACATAATTATAAATATTACCTTTTGATTTTGATTGAAGCTACTAGCTTTTACATCTTCACTCAATCTTATGCTGACCCAGTAATTTCTTATGTTTCCAAATATTTCATCAATTTTTCCAATTTGATTTTTATTTTCTAAATAGATAGGAGCATTAAAGTAAGGTACATCTTCAATTTCAACCTTGCACACTAAATCATCTTGAACTGATTTTTCAAAGTATCCCAATGGTATAACTTGCTCAGGTGGACCTTGATCAAAATTTCTTCCTCCGCCAAATCCTCCTCGACCTCCACCACGACCGCCTCCACGACCACCTCCACCAAAACCTCCGCGTCCGCCCCCTCCTCTAGATCCTCCACGATCCCTATTTCCAAATTTATTATTTCCTCTAAATGACATCCTAAAAATTCAATGTTAACGTTAATAAGTTTCATTCATCTACAGATAAACTATTAACACCTAGTTTTCAAAGAAAAATTTATTTTAGTTTTCTTCAATAATGTACAACCAAATAAAAATTCATAGCTTGGAACATTAAAAAAAGCAAATTTTGTATGTCATAAAAGTTTTGTTGTATCTATATTCTCGTACCTATAATTAATATGAATTTTTTGTGGCCATTGGCAATCGATAACTGTTCAAAATATTTATCATTTGAAAACAATCTTGTGATTTCGAATTTTTTTATAGATGAAAGTAAATGATTACTGAACGTATGGATGTTTGAATATACTTACTTTTGTTGCTCTAAAAAACACTAAGCTTAAAAAAATTGTACAGGATCAAAATTAATAAAAATAAACATACAATGATATGATCAACACAGAGTGTAAAATTAAAGAGGTTATATTACACGAAGTCACATTTTTCCATATAGCTTAGTTCTACTTCTTTTTTATATGTATGTATCTCTACTGTGATGTACTATCCAATTTGTTCCTCCAACCAAAAAAAATGTTGAATAACTAGGTGTAAATTCTCATTTCATTGACTTTTCAGATATACGCTAGTGACTGCCCTCAATAAATTGTTTCTAGTAGAATGTGTTTTATATTTACTATTGATTTAATTAATGGAAACGATCAGCAGAAGTTGAACTCAAATATTCACAGCTATTGAATATTTTGCATTTTTTGAAAATACTATATAAAACCATACTAATTTAACTGATGATCAATATAATATAGCAAAACCCTTTTAGAGAAGGTTGGCGACCGTGTTTGGCGGTTTTTTTTCTGACAGCGTCATTCATAGTTTGATGTTTGATCTGGACTGCCATTTTCTTGTATTACATTTTTGGAAACATTTCAATTTTTTCGAGAAACGGAAAATGTTAAGTAAAAAGTGTAACATTCTACATGTTGGTTAAGCTTAAATTATTATTATACATGAACTAGAGACTGTTCCTATAAACAGTGCTTATTTGTCTTCTTAGAGCTAATTGATGGTAATTCCAAGGATGAGTTTATATGTTAAATGGTTTGTTGAAAGTGTGCATTGAGTGTTATTAATATGGAGAGCATAAAAAAAACACGTGGAAGGTCCAAATCTAGAACTTCAGAATCTGACAAAACAGAAATAAATACCAATTTAAATGGAAATAATGTAAGTTTAACAAAAGCAAAAGGAGAACAAGTAGAATCAAACGAAACGGGCACATGTAAAAGTGTAGAGGATCAACAAGTTAAGAAAGAAGATGCGGAACTAGTAGTAGGAATGGAAGCCAGCCCTATAAATAAACAATCTGAACTTGTTAAAGATGTAACAACAGATGAAGAAGTAACAAACAGTAAGGCAATTATAGATAATCCCAAAGAAAAAGTTCCTAAAGGAAGGAAACTAAAATCATTCGAGGCAATGCAAACTGATAAGGAATCAAGTGAAAAAGAAAAAAAAAGTGTTACAATGTCACAATTAGATCCCTCAGTAACAATAAAAGGTAAATAACAGGATTTTTTGTTAAACGTGTTATATACGCAGTTTAATTTTTAAAATGAAACATTTTTTATTAAATAAATATATTTGCATTAGAAAAATGAATTCTAATATAGGTAAATATGTTCATTATGTTTCATATACTATTTGTTGCATTATAAGTATATTCAAATTAAATAACTTGTACATTTCAGTTAGAAATATAATGAAAACCTGTCAATTATTAGCCATTATGCTGCAGTTTTATGCATTGTAAGGTTATTAAAAAGATAAAGAGATCTGAAAGCCAGTGCATTTAAATACTTTCTAAACAAGTAGGTCATAATATGTTCAGTTCTATTGGCAAAAGATTTGATTCCAGTATTTTGAATTATTTTGGTTTATAATTCTGCCATGGACATTTAAATGCTCAATTGCATTATCAAAATTTAATTGTCCTATAGATTTTTTAATGTTTTGGGTTGTTTTTCTATAGTATATGTGTACCACTTAACTTGTCATTTCTTATTAAATAGATTTGTTAGATCTACAAATGATATTAAGGCAGAGTTGATGTATCTTCGGATTTTTTTTGGAAAACTACTATTGACCTATTTTTTCTTAACCAATGTTAACCCTGAAATTTATATATGATAACAATCTATTCATTGTTATCATTTTGGTTTTTATAATCAATTTTAGTTGCTACATGCAACATACAGATTGCTTTCAAAATAAAGTTTTTGCAAAATTCTTGCCTACATATGTAAAATAATGAATTACAGATCTGCTTGGTAGAAACTATCTCACATAATCTAAATCAAAAATGAAAATAGCTCTATAATGCTCCTTCATTAATTTTAAAGTTGCATGACTAAAGAGTTTTGAGAAAATCAAATCATCATCCGAATGTTATTGGTGAAGTCACATAGATATTTTTTAATGACTGGATTCCACACAAAACAAACTTTGTTTACATTTGAATTACTAGAGATTGATGTTATTATTACATAATTTTAATATTGAAAAAACTTGCATATATGAGATTAAATTTGAAATCCTCTCTGAAAATGAATCAAGAGAGATTTGTGCATTGTCATAATGAAAAAGATAGATGTTTGCTCATTTCTCTTTCTTTACACAAATGCTCCAGTACCTCAATGTAAGATACAAAATTTACTGTTGTTCCATTGGTATGGACTCTGATTATGCTATGTCTCCTCACTATCAAAAAATAATTCTGACTGGTTTCACAATGAAATATCTGATTTTTTGTCTTTTTCGAGTCATCTCTTAAATTCCTTTAACAACAGCATACTTTCAGGCACCAATTTTTGCCTATTATTGACTGGAATCTGAAAATAACTCATAAGTGATTTTAACTAGACAAGTCAATTGTTCCTGAGATTTCATGGTAAATTCACCATAAATGTAACAAAAAATGTCAGGAGAGCTTTGCGGTTCTAAACTCAACATATGTGTGTGACATATCGGGTAATTGCTATAGAAGTTCCATTTTTCCTCAAAATCTCTTATGTTACTTTTTCTTTCAGACTGTAATGTAATTTTTGTCAACAAAAGATAACAGGAAAATATTTAAGCAATTAATAAACTTAACTTTTTCCATTAATGACACTTTTTTCAATATTGACACATTTTATTCTAAGTTATGCGCCATGTAAAAATTAATTTATTTTTTATTCTTATCCCATTCTTTTTATGTATGTTTGAATTATGTCTGCTCTTTTGGTTTTGCTATATTAATAGAGCTGAATTGATTATTATACATAATAAACTAAATTAATGTTAATCTTTCCTAAACATATTTATGAAAGTTCCATATTTTGATATAAATAAAGAAAAATGTTTTTTTTTTTATAGAAGAACTTGAACCAGATCTTTATCCTGTCAGTAGCTCTGAATCTCTAGGCAAGGGGAAGAGAGCTAGAATACCAAACAAACGATACAGTGACATTATTGCATCACCTACATACAATAAGAAATCTGTTTTACATATACCAGAAAATGGAAATGATACAGATGTTTCGATAAAAGAAGAAGTAGGATTAAGTCCCTCTTATGGTTCATCAACTTCTAGAAACTCAAGTCCTCAATTAAAAAGAACAAAATTATCCACTGATCTATCAGATCCAAAATATTTGAAACCTTTCCAATATGGCTGGAGAAGGGAGTTAGTTTGGAGAGGTATATATGATGAAAGCAAAAGTAGGGTTGGTGATATTTACTACTACACTCCAGAAGGAAAAAAAGTTAGGTCTAGAAGAGAGGTTTCTGAATATTTAACAAACACCGATCTAACAATAGATAACTTTTCTTTTTTTAAAGATGCCATAGGCCTTGATGATCCAGGAAAAGAAATAATACGAGATGCTAAAGGGAAAATGTCAGATTCCCAGGATAAACAAGTTCATGTAAATTCCTTGAAAAATACTATACAGTCACCAAAATACTCTAAATTAGACAGCAGTGAGCCAACTACTTCAACATTGACCAGTCAAAAATTGACTAACAAAAAATTAGCTGGTCAAAAGTTGGTTAATCAAAAGTTGACTAGCAAAATGTTGACTAATCCAAAGATAAACATTACAAAGGCTGCAAAATCAAAGTTTGCAAGCACTAAAGTAAGAGGAATTATGGCAGGTTCCAAACCTATAAGATCGAAAGTTTCACTTAAAAGACTTAGAGGTCATGGGAGAATCAAACCTAAACGAAATTTGAATGAAATGGATAAACTTCCACCTAAAAGACGTTCCAGGAAGAGTAACATTACGGTGAGTTTTGTATCTCCTATTTTTCATACTAAGAAAACTTAATTCGAAAAAGTGTTATTTTTAATGCAGATCCTTACTTTCAAATTGAAAGATTTCCATATACTGAACATTATTAAACTGAAAAAACCATTTTGAATTCATTGTATAATCTTTGCTTAAAGTTCCTACAAATAAGATAGTTTTTTATCTTTGTTTAAGTTTAAACAGGTGATAGATAGCCCCTTAATTATCTTCATTTAGCAACATTTATGTTATCTATTTCATCCTGTATAATTCAATGTCTGATGAAGAAATTAATTTAAGAAGTAACAGTTTATCATTTCTACTTAAATTTCCATAGTTTGTTCCTTTCATATTAGTATTTAATTGCTTCCAGTCATTTATTAAGTGCATATAAAAATAAATATGTTACAATTTTCAATTGGTAGATGTTTCTTCAACAAAAACAGCACTTGGATGTCATAAAATGTTGATGTACTATTTAAAATTAAGACAATTGTTATTGTATTGTTTATTCATCTGTCACTTATGCTTCAATATAAATGTCATGTAACTAATTTTATTATTTTCAAAAGGTTCCAATGAATGAAGAACCATTGAAGCCCGAGAAAACTGAGGAGGAAAAAATGGAAGTTGTAACGTCTCCCAAAGTTACTCAAAAGAATACGAGAAGTTCGAGGTAAGTAATTTTGTATAAAATATTCATGTTTCCAGTATAATCTACATATATGATTTAGTAAATTTTTGAAAGTAGAAATCAAACAAAGGTCAAGTAGCAATTTCTGCACCACATGTTTATACTTCTCACCTATGAATTGGATATTTGGTTGATTGCATTTTTATGTAGTACCCTTATCCAGTATCAATTTAAATAATTGTTTAAAAAAATGCATTCTATACTGGGTAAACTACAGCCTAGGAATTAAAATGCAATCTACCAAACAAATTAATATGTTTTCATCCATTTCCCTCCTCCTTTTTAAACAACCTAATAGCAATACAAAATATTCAGTTTTTCCAATACACTATTTTCTTAATGCACCCATTCCTTATTACACCTATAGTTTGTCATTTGCCATTCAATATTTTTATTTTGTTCTGTTTTCTTGTAAAAATATTACATGAAATGATACACGAAGGAAAGTAATTGATTTCTTAAGGAAATAACATTCTTGAAATCTATTCGTATTAAAACTGAATGAAGAATCAGAATTTCAGATAACTTTGGAAACACCCTTTGTTCAGTAAGTCAGCTTTATTACCTTGGCACACTATAGCAAAATTATCAATTAGGTTACTAAAAATCGAAGAATAAGAAATTTAATCTTTGATGATATGTACCTCATCTATTAGGTCGCCTAACCACACAATTAGCCTTCAATATTTGTCAAAAATATTTAATCAAAATGACTAATCATTTGCATATATTATTATGTTAGAGGTATATGTTCCAGCATAACAAATAAAACTCAAAAATAGATTGAGAATTTCATTACTTTTATATTATTTCCATGTATATAAAAAATAAAATTACACCATTTATTAATACAATGCAAAAAAATAAAATGAAATACAATATAAATCAGAAGTGGAGTAAGGCAAAGATATGTGCTGTCTCCTCCACTCCTGTTTAATTTTTATTCGTAGGCGAGTTTTCAGGAGGCACCTGAGGACCTGGTGATTGGAATTAAGGTTAATGAGGTGAAGATTAATAATATCAGAGTACTGATGACACGGTCTTAATGGCTGATAACTTGTCGAACCTACAAAATTGATCAATAAAGTAGAGAGAATAAACGAAAACAATGGGTTCAAATATAAACATGATCTTATCTAGAAACTGCAATATGTACAAAAATTCTAGTATAACATTTAATGCAAGGTTCATAGAAAGAGTAATCAAATTTAAATATTGGACATATGGCTTTCTGAAGACTAGATATGAGACAAAAAAATAAAATGCTACATAGAACAAGCCCGACAGGCATTTCTGAGACTTTGAAAAGTGTTTACCAGTTTTGACCTTAACTACAATTAAGATTCATCAAATGCTACGTGGGGTAGATGCTTCTCTATGAATAAAGATAGAATTAATAAACTAGAAGCTCTCGAAATGTAGATATATTGCAGAATTTTTAAAGTTCCATAAACAGCTATACTAACAAATGAAGAAATACAAAGACATGTTAACAAACAAGAGCTTAAAATTATTAAATAGAGGAAAACAGTATACTGAGGGTATCTACTTTGAAATACGAAATATCAATTCCTGCAACTGTTAATTTAGGCTGGAGAGGAGCCGGAAAATGGAAAATGTGTTGGCTGTAAAATATCAGACAATGGACAGTCGTTAATACAAGCCCCAAGGAATAGAGACATAATGTAAAATGTTATTGCAAACATCCAATAATGGATTGCATTAGTGAAAGAAAAGAGGGAAGAGGAAGAATTGTATAGTATGTATAATAGAAGTAGAGGAAGTGTAAGATGTGAAAAAGTATAAGTACAAAGCCCTCATCATTATTGAAAAATTATTTTCTTAAACTGATAACCATAATAATCGGGAAGAAGATAAGGATACATTAGAGGGCTTAAGGAGAATAGAACGATAATATTGACAATACACATGCAGCTTTACACAAGTTGAGACTGTTGAAAGAACAGAGGAGTTAATTTAAATTAGTTTACGATTTTTAATTATAAAAAGTAAACAGTTATTAATTCAGACTTTATAGAAATGAAATATTCTTAGGCAGCTAAATTGTAGGATAAGGGCCTGTATGAAAATCTATTGTTTGTTGAGGTTGATCAATCAATCAAATAAAAATGCTTTTCACCACTACCTCTTTGGAAATTTTCATATGAATATATAGCTTTTGAAAATATTTTGTGAAACATAAATACCAATATAATATCGTTAACTGATTCTAATTTAGCAGTATCAATTTTAATATAACGTGTGGATAAATTATGATAAACTAGATTTCCACTCCACTATTTGGGTATTCAAGATAAAAGCAACGCCCAAAAAAACCCTATCCCAATAAGGGATAAAATAATCCATCTTATTCAACTAAACAATGTATAAATAAATTATACAGATATAGCTGTACATCTCTCAGCTGTTCATTTATAATTCCACATAAACATAACTGTTTTACTTCCCCTCCTCATCCTCGCTTCCAGGTTTTCTCTTTCGTCACCATTCTCCTTGATAACCACCCCAAGATATACATAACTTTGAACTTGTTCTAAGCTCATTGCCTTTTCTTCATTCAGTTGTATTGACAAACTTCTAATTGCTCTTTTCCTTTTTGGTGTTGTCATTATCATGAACTTTGATTTATCTTCATTGACTTGTAGATTAACTGTCTCTGCCATTTCTATGAAGGCTTTACAGGTTTCCTGTCTTCGTCTTCCGATGTTGAAAGGATTACTACATCGTCTGCGTATGAACATTCCATTGTGACTTAGGGGACATTTCACTTATGTATTATTTCACTACTTTAAAAAATGTAAAAGAAATGCGTCATGGCTTCTAGGGAAATACTTAATTTAACAAATTACTTGTTAATATTTATACAAAACGTTCATTTAGTTATTATTAATTATATAAATTTGACTGGATATATCAATGAAAATATCTTTCTTTTGTCTTCTTGTATCCAAAGACAAATTTTAGATAAAACAACATATGAGCCATTTATTTTGCATGCGGCATACTTCAGTTTCAAAAATATTGAATTAATGATGAAATTTATTACAATTTAACGGTACCTCTTTGTTTTAAAAAAATTTGCAATAAAATGATAGTTCACTAAAAATTGCGATTTATGTAGTTGGAAAATCCCTTATTACATTAAAAAAATATTCACAATAAAATAACAGATAATTTTGATGGTGATGATAAAATAAAATTTTGAAATTGTGACCGATGGGAGAAAATAAGTGAACATGTTCATAAAGGTGTTTTATTATTATTCTTAATAATTCAATTATTGGTACTTTGGAACTTTTAATATAAGAACAATTCCCCAATAAAATATCAACAAACTCATGCTGTTATCAAAAAAGAAATATGTAAATTTCTTTTCAGAAAAAAAAACAAAAAATACTTGAATTCTTATCTATTTTTTTTTTCATTATTTGCCCCAATATATCATAAATTCAATTTCATCAACATTTCTTTATTTTTCTTTCCTTGTAATACAACTTTTTGTCGCTTCTAACTTATTAGTATTGCTTTACAAATCTTTTATGTCCACTCTTCTCTATGTTTAATTACATTGATATTTAAATTATTACCATACAAACCACTAAAGTATTACTGCTCATAAATCTTGTATAATTAAAAAATACATAAAGCAGTGAAATCGATGAATCATTGATTTGTTTTTTCATTTATTCTCCCTATTCGTAACTATAGATCCAAGCACACAAAAATAGTTCGTTTATTTTTCCGTAACTTCTTAATTCCCTATTACATGGTTACATATTGTAGTTTTGAAGGAGAAGATGAGCACAGTGAAGAAATTAGCTTAGCCGATCCTAATAAACCGTATCAACCGTGTTCAATTCGTTGTAAAGGTGTACATGGTATAATACCTACGTTGCAGTGCCAGATATGCTTATGCCTTTATCATCATGAATGTGTGGGCTACGCTCCACATCTTTCATTACCATATATTTGCAAGGTATAGTACTATCCCTTAAAATGATGTGGGTGGGTTATAGGCAAGTGGACAGTCGAATTAACCATAATTTTTCTCAGCCACTACACTTTGAATATTCATCAATTACACCATTCAGTGGCGAATAAATATTAATATTTACCAAATTAAAAAAACAACTATGAGATGTACAAGATTGTTAATGAGTATAATATATGGGAATGTATGTATGTATGATTTACAAAACTTGATTTAATTGAGAAATTTATGAATCTCTAAGTATTACACTATCTTCTTGAAATTTTAAACTAAAAGAAAGTAATTCAAGGGGATGCTAGAATCTGGGCTCTATTAAAGTGGCTCTAGGTTAATTTTTGGGAAATATTGTAGCTAATAAAGGGATGAAATAAATAAGGTTCTAGTGCTGGTTAACTGTTTTTTGATTACATCTTAATCTTCAAATGGACAACTAAATCAAAATAAAATAATTATGGATAGTTAAGACCTTAGCAGATACTCATTTTGCATATTTCTAAACATTATGTATATTATTTGCATTTTTTAGACATAATGTTTCGAAAAAAAATCCATGGTGGATCGATAAATTTTAAAGGATGTAAAAAAATGTTTTGAGGATCACTAACAAGCCAAAAAGCTGTATCAAAACCTTCCCAGTGTTTGAGAGTTTTAATCATCAAAAAAAATACTTCACATCGTTTAATCAAAAAATTTACTTTATATCGTCCAATAGTGATCAGTAATTTTCAGATTCTATTCATTTCTGGTTTGCAAATTCCAAAATAATCCCAAAATGTTTTATACATAAACATGAAGTTGAGTTTTTTGGATATCACCTCTTATCAAACCTTCTCAGTGTATGAAAGTTTTAATCATCAAAAAATGTACTTCATATTTTCCAATGGGGACCAGAAATTTTCATATTTTATTCGTCTCTGATTCGAAAATTGCTTCGTCTTGTGACTTTTGTGAAACCCTTTATTAGATACTTTCTTTAAAATGGATAAGAAACATATATCTCGAAAAAATCCATGGTGGATCCATAAAAAATTTTTTGAAGATCACTGGAAAGCCAAAAAGCTGCATTTTGAAATAATTAAAACTGAAAATGTTGCTCTAGGTCTACTGCAGAATCGTCCCCATTGTTCGTGAGTCTAATTAGATTGCCTTTTTGGCTCAAAGCTAGCTGCCTTAAGTCTTCTTCTGACTTTCCAGACACTCCTCGTGTTTCTCTGAGTACCTGTTGGGTTTGAACAAGAGTGAAGACTCGATTTCTCAGCGATGTGCTAACAATAAACCGATCATCTCTCTTGGATGTGCACCTTTTTCTTCTGGAACCGCGACCTCTATAAAAGTTACCGGCAACGACGATAAACGCTGGAAACAACAGACTGATTCATGTTTAACGCACTGATCACTTCTCACTGACTCTGGCCTTGTCGCTAAAAATCTTTCAAATTATGTATTCAACGAAAAAACTAACTATTAATATCCCGTATCTCGGTTCGCTTGGTCGTAGAAAAATTATAAAAAAAGGATTTTGTTTGTCTTTTTAAAAGCTACAATTTGGCTCTACAGTTTTTAAGGTAAAAAGCAAATTTTTCGAGTTATTCGCAAAAAACATTTAAAACAGTCTATTTTTTTGTCGAAAAACTGTTACTTTCAACCGCAAAAAACCCGAAAAATATGAATTTTACGAAGAAAACGTTAACAACACTTTTTCTATCGATTCCTGCAGTCAGAATGTGAAAAAAATTCCACCCCGAGGAGGGGTGGCAACCACCTCCAATGTTTTAACGTGCGGTGACATGATATAGAAAATAATCCTTGGGCTATTCCCTACCTTCTGTGAAAATTTCAATTAAATCCAAACAGGACGAAAAAATTGCGATCCAAAATGTTTCGTTTCCTGGACTAAATATTTCTCCTGTTTCGACGTACTGTAACATAGTACTGTATAGTTTATTATAACATAAAAGTTTCATCTATATTGTTCGTAAACATCTTTAACTTCTAACTGTAGAATGGTAAATACAAGTATTGGATTTATTTTTGATGTTCTAAACTAGCAAGGCATAACCTAACTTCCTACATTCCCTATTCTCACTATCAGGCAACATCCTATGGTGTGACAGTATTTCTATTGAAATTCTGTATTTATACAGGGTATCCCACGTCGAGTTACAAGATAAGGAAAAATACTTTTTTACTTCTTAGTGCTTGTAAATAAAATTTAGACCACACCTGCATCTCTAAAAATTTACAATTTATCTGGATAACGGTAAATCTTAGGTATAGGAAAGTATACACCCCTCAATGCATTAAAATAGAAAAAACCGGGTGGTTCTATTTAAAAACAATAAAGAAATGTGATATTTATGAAGTTAAACTTTGAACACTTTTTATACACACCCTGTATAGAATGAAAAATATTTCAACATAGATTCAATATACGTCTGATCTTGCTAAAAGCAACCGAACATAAACCATTTTCATATCTTTGAGGGTATCCTCGCAAAAAAATAATTTATAAGGGTCTGCAACGATTTTACAAAAAAATTAATAATCCAAAAAGTATGCATTTTTCGAAAAAAGTTTTTAGACAAAAGTATACTAAGATTTTACGTAGATTTCAAAAATGTATGAATATACAGGGTGTTACATTTAAAATAACAAAGTTACAGTCGATTTTCGGTTCTACCGGCTACCTTTGAAAATATTTTAGTTAAAAAGATCGTATCCGAAAACCCAAACGTAGAAATTTTCATGATTTTACTATAAGTATTTTGCCATAATCAGATAGCTTTAACTCGTCGTGGAACACCCTATATAGTCTAATAAGTACAGTGATCATTTATTATACTTTGGAGGAGTGGATTTTCTTTTAGTTATAGACTAACAGTGATATTTGATATGAAATTTTGCCGCTACTATAAATCTACTGGACTATTTCTATTTTCTAGTTTTGGTATCTAATAATTATATTATATTATATATATTATAAAAAAAAGTTTCATAATCGATTAGACAAAAATCGTTCCATTTTTATTTTTTATTAGTATGCATTAAAGAGAATAAAAATTTGAAATATAATTATTTAAATATAAATATTATCCAAGCTATGTTGGAAGCATCCTCTTATTTCTTCATAATTAGATCAGGACTAATCTTATCGAAATTAGGGAATTTCTAACCATCACCCGTGGAAACAAAGTAAGTTCTATGAGGTGCGATTTGGAAACACTCTGTATATATACTGATACTTGTCATCCAACTGCTTCTTCCATTCTTATATCTCTACTAAATTTAGTTTTCAGTTCTATAGGGACGAGAGCTCTGCCTTTGGAACTACACTGGAATAATTCAGTGTTGATAGTAACATGGTTGTCAATTTAAAATATTTATTTTTTATATAAAATTAAATAAAACCAATTTTCAGTCGGTTAACTGACAACACTTGCACAACCCACCCATACAACAAATCGAGTTTTATTTGCAGTAGAGGATTTCAATATTTTTAAATGAAAAGTTCATTACTAATCAAAATGCACATTCTTCTAGTCAGTTTTGTTGAGGAGTATGAAAAAAGTAAATAGTTTATAAATTTAATAAATCCTTATCGATACATTGAGAATTGGGAAAATTGTGGTATAACTGAAGATGGAGCAGTATAGCTAGCTGATAACAAAAACAGCTATCCTTTAACCTTGTTCGTTGAAGGAATTCAGATGTGCCAAAAATACAAAATTAATTAGAAAAAAATCAACCAAATGTTACTAAAGTCGATGTCAAATAAAATCCTTAGGTACCAATCTAAAAAGGATGTAGGCTTACCCTTAATCTCAAAATGTGTTGGAGTCCGTACAGACGTTACGCAGACATGCGCTGTAGGCGACTGCAAAGCTTTTGCACTACACACTCCGCGATTATTGACATTCAGGCGTCAATCGGCGTTGTGCTACAGCCACGTAAACATCTCCGCCATCATTGCTCCCGCCAAGTGTAATTAGTTTTCTACAGGCTGAAGGGCATAGTGCTGCAGAAATCCATCGAAGAATGAGTGGTGTGTAGGGGGAAAACTTTATGAGTGCTGGTGTTGTGCGTGAATGGGGAAAACTTCATGAGTGCTGCTGTTGTACGTGAATGGTGTCGAAAGTTTAAAGATGGCCGTAATGATGTACATAATGAAGGGAGCCAAGGACGTAAATCTGTCGTTTCAGATGACCTGGTTCAACGAGTTGACAGAATTGTTGAATAAAACCGCCGATTTACCATTACTGCTTTGTCTACGGAATTTCCAAAAGTTTAGAGGTTTGTTTTGTACTCTATTGTTACTGAACGGTTAGGCTCCATTAGCGGCAACTTTCCTTGAAGGTGGTATTGAAAAGTTTGTCCACATATTGACAAATGTTTCAATCTCTTCGGCGATTATGTAGAAAAGTAAACATAAGTGTACCAATCTTTTGGTAATAAAATTATTGTTTTATAGGAACTTGTCTTTTATTTATAGCCTAAAGGAGGTTGAAAAAAAAAACGGTCCTCGTACTAGAGGTTGATAAATTTATTGCTATTTAGTTTTTTTGAAACATAAATTTGTTTATCATTTCTTAAATGTTTATTTTGTTATTTGAGATTGTTTTGAAGAAATCCTCACTGCATGTTTCGTTTAATGCAACTGAAAGTAATACAATGTTTGTTGTTCTACAGAACTGTCACCTGGAGGGCCAAGAACAAACATCAGAGTCATCTGCTACAGTTTTAAGCGTCTTACCTCCTCTAACACCAATTAATAGCCTAAAATCCTCTGGAAGTCAGGCTATATCTTTACCCCCGCCCAAACTTCAAAAAATACCCAAACTTAATGAACCGATAACACATTTAACACAACCTCCAAAATCTAGATCTTGTAACGAATTAAAAAATAATGATGAAGAATCATTTTTGGTTGGTTCTCTAACGACTTGGTTGCCCCATAATTCAAAAATAATTGATAATACTCATCAGGTTAACGAAACGTCGAACGATGTGGGTACACCCCGACCACAGTATGTTGAATATTTAGCCGGTAGAAAATTTCTTGTGATACCCAAACAAAATTTTATTTCTGTATCTCCTAGATTAGCTGCAGCAGCAGTAACTAGTGTGGAAGAAAATCCCATTAATTTAGATTCTGCTAGTTTAGGTTCGAATCAGCTATTTGAGATCAAAAATGAACCAGATTCTCCGTCTAAGCCTGAAAATTCGCAAACCGCCGTAGCTATGGAAATTGACAATTTTGTTGAAGAAAGCGGAATTGCTGAATCCGCACTTGGAGACGGTAGAAGTGGAATATTGCTGGATATTAAGGCAGAGTGAGTGCCATAGATTTCTTATAGAGCTTTATATCGATAGATTTTTATTGGAAGCGCATTTTTTAATAAAATTTCAAATGAAAATATCTAGTAGGTACGTCTGGATATTTCCAAAGTAATTAACTCATATATATTTCAAAAAATAATTACCTTAAAAATTTAGTAAACTAATATCTTGAAGTTGATGCAAAAAGTTTATCTTTTTATAAATTATCATGTTGGTTTTTTGTGAGAAGGGGCTGGGATTAATTCTGCCGGTTGTAGAAGAGCAGCAACGTTTGAAATTGATTTCACTCTCAATAGAAAGTTACTGTTTGGAAATAATACCTAAGAACCGAACTTAGTTTTTGTAATTTTACAGTCAATTGATCTAATCTTGATAAGTAATGAATATGTAAGAATAAAGATTGGGAGTTGATTATAACCCCTAATCGAACAGATTTAGAATACTCGAGACTAATTGAGAAAACCAAAATTATGAACTTACTGAAGGTATCGTCTTCTTGTTAAGTAATGATTCTGCTTAATTCTTCATTAAAAGAATAGAAAAGGATTACTGGCAGAATTAAATGTGATATATTTCAAAAATGGATTTAATATATTGAACTCAATTCACGACTTTGGTTAAAGGAGTGGAACTTTGGTTAAAGGAGTGGAAATTTGGAAAATAAAATTATGGTCTAAGAATGAACTACTATCGCAAACGGAACAGGTATCCAAAAATATTAATTTCAAAACTGTAGTAGTCCAAAAAAAACTAAATATAAATATAAGAAATGCTAGTATACGGTGATAAATTGAATGGCAAGTAGTATTATATATACAGAACGTTTCTGATATTCCCACAATCCTATCTGTTATTTCCGGTATATAATCGATATTCGGAATTGCTGATATTTATCTAGTAAAACTTTCCTGTCCTTTAATATCTCACCTTTTTTAATAAATGCAACAAAGTTTTTGTAATTATTCATTACCATAACTTTAAAAATTGAAATAGATTCTCATAGGGGAATAATATTGATTAGTTTTCAAAGGTTTATCAAATACAGTAAGACCCCGCTTAACGAGGATATCTTAACATGTAAATAATAGGGTTAGTTAGAGGAAGATATATAGAAAATTGGTTAGATATTACATTTAATAATGATTTTGTTTTAATGGAAATAAAACCAAACATTTATTTCTCACAAAAATAAAAACAAATAAACGAATATACTTATAAAAGCTAATAAAATTTCAAGTCAGTCAGATCATTCAGTCTATTCTGTGTTTTCAATTTTCTCCCTTTTTGTCAATAAGGCATCTGATGTAGTGTGCGTTTTTCTTATGCATTCCGTTGTTAAATAAGTGGATAAAGCATCTATAACACCCCGTCTTGCTTTTGAACTCCCGTCAAAATTTGGATCATTTTTAACAAATTTGTCGATAATTTAAGTTATAGTGGTCAAACTCCTTTTTACAAACAACATCGAAAGTTCTTTTTGTTCATTTTCGAAATCACTACTATCAATATTTTTATTTTCTTCTTATTCAGTTAATTCCTTGGACCCGTCATAAGAAAGACAACTGTTGTTTCTTGAACTATTTCTTCGACGACTTCCACATTTACCTCATCTAAACAGGTTTTGTTTTGTTACTTCCACTATTTCATCCATATCGACAGAGCGTCCAATGTCTTCACTCTTAATTGAATCTGACCGAATGTTCTACCATGCTCCTTTCAAAGATCTTACTGTTATCTCATTCCAAGAAAGGTTTATATTTTCTGCAGCATTCATGATATTGTAGTTTATCCAAAATTCTCTTATTGATTGCTTCTCTTCTCCGTCTGCTTTTTCAGATATCGGCTTAAATGTTCGCTTCAAGTAACAAGCCTTAAAATTCTTCTTACGTTAGGACTAGGTCCTGTATTTTCATCAAGGGTTTTCCAGGAGTAGTTGGGATGTTGAGGACCAGCTTTCATACCACCTTACAGGTGGTCGTCCAGGAAGTCGAGTTGTGTCTGGTTTCTTTTCCTTTGCAACTTTTGCTAACCGTTCATTTGGCATTCTGTCAACATGGTCTCTCCATTCTCTTCTGTGGCTCCTTGCCCATCTTACTACATCCTGAATATCGCACATGTCCCTTATTTCTTCATTTTTCTTCCGATCGAGTAACGTATGTCCTGTTATTGATCTCAGACTCCGCATTTCTGTTGTTCTTAGGAGCCGTGTAGTGGTTGTGTTCTTTGTTCTTTGTGCTCTTTGTTCAAGTGTTTTAATTTTGCAATTTACACCTCATATGGGGTGTAGATCCAAGGAAAAATAATAAAAAGTGCAAAAAGGGCTACTCATAGACATTGTGCAAAAGAAGCTGAAGAAATATGAAATTACTAGCAAAAAAGCGTAAAAGGAGTAATAATATTTAAATGTAAGGATAAGCGAGACGTGTTGATGTTTTCTAGCAAGCATGCTGATAAGACATTAAGCATTGAAAGACGCTAGTGAATGGTTGTAAAGCCTTAAGCCGTGGTCGACTATAACGAAGGCAAATCTTTTATAGGTCTGTCTGATGAAATCATCAAATTACAACACTTCTTTGAGAAGAACGTTGAAGTGATATAGGAAAATTGCTATCGAACTGTTATTTGTAAATAATGAATGCCCATATTATTTATAAAAGAATATAGCAATTACTGATTTTTAAATCAGTGTAGCAAAGTTACTGAAGAAAGAAACTAGGGATGTTGCTGATCAAGAGACGCCAAAACAAAAAAAACCGTTGCCTGGTGAAGGAAGAAGGTCCAAGTCACAGGGTGCGAAGAGATTGTGAAGGGTGCAGTAAAAAATCATGAAAATAAAAACAAATAGACCAAGTGTAAGGTAATGATTCAAGGATCCAGGACGGTTCATCCAAACTGTAAAACACATTTAAATACGGTCCCTTGAGCCGTGGACAAAGTTCGAAATAAAATACGTCGTGCAGTCCATAGGACCGCTCTGGACTGCGAGGAAAGTGCAAGTACGAGCCTATGGATCGCACGGGGGGTAAATGTGTTAAATAGGATATGTCATAAAATGGCGTAAAAAATTTGTTTATGAACCGATAGAAAAATATTTTACATTTGTGGTACTAATCAGAATCAAAAGAGTTGTGGTAGATCACATATCATTAAATTAAGAATATCGCTATATTATAATCACCTTTCTGTTTATAACCCTATCTGTTGTTAAGTAAACCATAACTGTTTTTTATTAGTGAAAAATTCCACTTATGAGTAAAACCATAAACCATTCTTCAAGGCAAGACGGACATTGGGACACGTATAGCACATGTGAGGTGACGCAGCACTCCACGTACATTACAAGATTAAATACATTGACGCACAGTGACGACACGCGTGAGCGCACAGACGTGACCCGCTGTAGCTCAGACACAGTTTGCTGTAGTGTGGTGACTTAATTTTTTTACGAAAAAATGACAGTAGAAAAGTTAATAGTGGCGCTAAAGGAACAAAATTGTCCACTGTTTTTTTTTGATAGAATAAATTTATAGGTGATTTAAACTTCTGATACAGATGTCAGACATTTTTTGATACCGGCCAGTCGCGAACTGTCAATCAAATTCAAATCCCCCGTTTCCTATTTGAAAACGCGTGTCTCAATATGGGGATCACCACGCAGTACGTGTAGCGTGTAAGAGTTTTGTCACGCTACTTGACACGTGCTATACGTGCCCCAATTTACACCTTACTTAAATCTAGATTGTCCATTGATAAATTTTATATACTTGATAACATGAAATAAAGGTCAATATTAATGTTTTATATCTTTGTTACAGAAATACTCGACAAAAAATAACATCTCCTATTAATCCGGAGGTTAGGACTCCAACGAAAAAACGCACTATCAAACTAAGCAGCATTACAAATGGGGAGGAAAAAGATAAAGAAGATAATAGATTTATGGAGAATTATCTCCAAAATCTGTCATATGGTTATAATACGCTGTTATATGTTTTTCAGTATTTAAAAGTTTCAGATTTATTGAGAGCTGGGTGTGTATGTACGATGTGGCGAGATATCGCACGTCATCCAGCGCTTTGGAAAACTGTCAGAATGAAAAATTCGCAAGTATATAGATTTGAGGATTTTGCCAATTCTTTGAAAAAACATGGTACCATTCATTTGGATTTGAGAAAGATGCTTCTACCTACAGGAGGTGACGAAATCTGGCCGGAATTTTCAAAAGCTATAGAAAAAGTAGATACTTTGAGACGGATAGAATTATGCAGATGTCCTGCTTCTGTCGTTGAAAACCTTGCCCGATCAAATCCACGTTTAGAAGTCTTGAATGCAATCACTATTCGATGCGAAAGCATGAATCTCGAACCTTTGAAATCTCTAACAGAAATTAAAGAATTAAGGTTAAAGTCTACTGCCGGACTCACTTTAACTTCAAATATAGACTCTCTTAGAGACATGAAATGTTTGAAGCACCTTTCACTTACATCAATAAGAGATTTGGACTCGATGAATCTAGGTGTAATAGCAGAGTTAACGAATTTGGAATCATTAGATTTGGGAGAATGTACAGATTTTCCTAAAAACTTTGGAGGAGAAATTCTTATAAAATTGACTAAACTAGAAAAATTGAGGCTCGAAAAAGGACAAGGCAATTGTCATACTTTTGAAATACTGGAAGCTGTTAAACAAATGAAACAATTGGATCAGTTAGAGTTGGTTAATTTTGACATTAAGTCTGGTTTCGATAAAGCATTAGGTGCATGTCAAAATATAAAGAAATTATTAATTATTCCTACTTATATATCTCAAAGCGCCACTACTAATCACATGGTATTAGGTGGAGTACTTCGATTGCAAAAGACGTTATCACATTTTGTCTGGGGAGTAACCCTCGAGCTTTTACGGGTCACAGAACTATTTGTCGACCAATGTGAAGAGCCCAAGGAGAAAAAAGAGAAAAAACAAGCCGGTAGTGGCGATTGTATACCTGTTTTAAAACCAGTACCATTGTTGTTAGATAAAGATAACGAAATAGCTCCCGCACTAGAACCACCTCAAGTGGAAATTTTGGCTTTGCCAAGTTTGCAAAAACTGTTGATGCAAAATTTACCCACGACTAGAGTGAAAATTTTGAAAATACCTTTCCACGCGACATGGAGACAAAGTATTACCGATTCCGTAAACTGAACACTAATGTAGTAGAAAAAAGTGAATGTGAATTAGTTTTTTCATAATTATGAAGTTAATTTGAAAAATATTATATATGAACTGTTTTAGTGCAGTACACAGCAAACATTTTCTTTTTAATTTACTTTATTATGTAGCCGCAAGGTTGGATTCATTTTAAACACCCAATTTATTTCAAATATAACTATTATACAAATAGGGTAGCACGTGAATTTTAAATATATAAGTAGAAAGTTGTAAAATGTCGTTTTATGTCTTTGATAACATCATTAAATAACGTAAGTAAACCCGTATTTTAATATCTTCTAAAACAGTAATTCCTAACCGGTGGTTCGCCCCTGGAGGTTCACAGAGTTTGTAGAGGGGGTTCGCGAATATAATATTGATAATGGCGGATTTTTTAAAACTCCATTAAAATTGAAAGCAATTAAAAACAAGACAAAAACACAAAAATCTATAATAAATTTCAATATTTTCCATTCGTTCTTGCTTACTACGTTTCAAAATTACTTCATCGATACCAACAATTTTATACATTATATTTTATTCTTATTCAAGTAATCAAATACTATTCTCTTTATTACAAACATTTTTTATAATCAGTGATTTTTTAAGAGGTGTAGGATTTTATATTGAATAAAAAATTTAAAAAAATTGATGAAATTTTCATTGGAATCGATAGAACTATTAGTATAATTTAATGTTTGAAGATGATTTCATGCAAATGTTGGCCGGGGCCCCGCTTTAGATAACCCATGCGCAAGGTCCAATTTTGGCACACTCCAACATATCGGCCGGTATTTCACGAATAATTGCTTCAATATTGGCTTCCAGTATGTCAATCGTTGTAGTTTATTCTAGTAGACATTATCCTTAACTTGGCCCCACAAGGCCTAAAGGCGTTAAATCACATGATCTAGGTGGCCAATTGACGGGCCCCAAACGTGAGGTGAACTGTTCACAGAAGGCGGCTTTCAATTTGGCAATTGTTTCGTGTGGCGACCCCACGAATAGAAATCGTAGAAATAAATTGGAAAAACATTATAATATACTTATCTGAAATATTAATAGAGAAACAGGTTAAATGCAGAACCTGATCCAAGACTTAAATTGTCAAATATTGAGCCTAACTTTGAATTGCTTTGTACTATCGAACAGTCACAAATATCCCATAAAGAGTTTTTCCGAATATGAAAAATAAGAACAAGTTTGTTAAATTTATCTTGTTTTATAGTCATCCATAATTTTAGTCTTACTAATTTAAATGTTTCACGATTAATATAGTCAATTATTCTGTAGTATGAAAATCTATATTCTATAAATAAGTTTACTGCTTTTTTTTACCTCTCATTAATGATTACATACGATGTCAAATTTTTTCGGACCTTTCTTTGGGTTCGCGAGGAAAAAAAAGGCTCTGCTCTAGAAATATATGAGTTATTAAACTATTAATAAAAATTAACAGTTTAAAATTACGAATGAAAAAGACGAAAAATATTTATTTGCACGGACCTTTGCCTGTTCAGTATTCTTCAGGTGACTATAAATCTTCGTTGACTTAATCGGTTACTCCGACTAATCTGATGCCCGTTTGCGTGATGTTCGTTGGTCCGGTACAGCATCTCTGAAATCATCAAACTGCACCAATTTAAATGGAATGTATAGTATATGTATATAGAATACGTAGATGAAGTTCAACTGATTGTTTCATGCAAGATCTCGCATTTGCGACACTATCGGTTTGGTGTCATTATCATTGCGTACAAGTTGCAAGGAAGAAATGAGTTTCTGATCTGCTGATATTACTTCTCTTCCCAAGGATTTCTTATTTTTCTTAGAAGTTTGTCAAATTTTTCTTCTTTCATTCTCAAATATGATTTTGTATGTTTTCTCGTCTAATTCTATAGATAACTACGTTTTCCTTATTCTCTCTGGCCAGGGCTTGGCCCACCATCGCCTAGGCGCTCTTTTCTGCCCATCAGACTCCAAAAGCAAGGCAGCAGTCAATAAACCGACTATTTTGATTAGTGGCGACCATGATGCAATTGGAAGAGACTTGCTAATGTCGAGCAACGTGCAATATTCGTGTAAGCAATATTTTCTTCCATTTCAAGAAATTGTATGTAATTTCTTGCACGTTGTCTTGCTTCATGTTAAGCAGCCTTAACAATTGTGATTTTCACATGAAAATTTGGTAGACTTATTATACGTACCTAAATTTTGCCGTTCTTGAAATATTCCTTTTTTGCGAAAATGTAGAGTTTGCATAGAAGTCTGATCTTGATGAATAGAATTAATTTAGATTAGTGAGGTTAATAACAGTGAATATTTGTTACAATAGAATAATAGTGCTGTTAATAATGTATCAAAATTTTGCAACAAAAAAACTTCAACACAAATGTTTAGTAGTCGTGGATAAAGTCTAGTATTCTACTCGCTAGCGATCTTTCTAATTCTGGACAAGTGCTCGTCGTATTAGTGTCTAATGAGTCACGAGCGCAAGTAAGAGGAATAAATCACAGAGTAAGTGAATAATATACTAATACGACGATCATTTGTCAGGAATTAAAAATATCTATAGTAGCCTTACTTCAATACAGATCAAAGGTTGTCAATAGATTACCCTCCATTAATTGAATAATAAAAATATTTCATTTTAAATATTTATTAGAAATTATTCGAGTACTTATAACTTATGTGATCATTTGTAGTCTTAATGGTAACATCAATTTGCAAAACTCTCAAAAAACAAAAATCCCTTATAATTTAGACTTTGTTAGGTTGTTTGTGGCGAAAATATTTTTAGGATCCAATTCCCTTTTTGCTGCAAAATAAAGATCTACTCCTACGTCGGATACAGTAGCTGGATACCATTTTTGTCGCAGTTTCCCGACACCGTGGTGATGAGATATACTACCTCCACATGCAACAATCTCATCCCTAGCTTTTGTCTCTAACCTATAAAACAAAAAGAATCAAGATTTTAGATTAAAATTTTGTAATTATAATTTTCGTCTCAATCAAGTTACCTATTATGTAGAGTCACTGGATCTCCCAATCCAGAGTGGTTGAAACCTAGATAGAAATAAATAACGCAACCAGCATCATAGGTTTGAGTGATGCGGCAGTTTATTAAATAATGTGTTATTTTTAATTGACGGCATTCTTCTGCTACCACTTTTCTTACATTTTTCACCAACAAAAGAGCTCGATCCCAAGGAACTGATGTTTCGAACGATTCAGCTACAACGTCGTATTGAAGACCAAGATCCTAAAACAAAATCAAATTCTATCTGCTTCATTGTATATGACAAATTTTACTTGTGCAGATAATTATATTCCTTGTCTGATTCAATGGAGTATAGAAAAAATAACTTTCCAAGAAACTAGTTACGAATTTTTTTAATAGATTTTAAATGCTTTTTAATTTCCAGTTTTTAGTAGCTGTATTTATTTCTGGCAGATTATTGCTACTACATACGAAGAAATTTGACGGAATTGCGACAATTTAAGCAATAACAATAAGATTTTATTTTAGAGGTCAGTTTACTTGTCAAAAAAAAGCGCAAAAGTCTTTTACTGGTTCGGAATCTTTTGGTGGTATCGAAAATGCACTTACAAGAATGAGTTTCAGGAAATGCAGTTAGGTTTCGTAAAAAATAATCACATAGTCGCAAACAAATGCAGGAAAGGCGTTTGAACGCGAAACGAGGAGCGCGGGCGTAATTTCAACTCTAATACTGGGTTCATTACAATTCTGGAACTGGATAGCAAGTTCTTGATAATTCAGCTCTGTTGGGTATAGAGTATACCCTAGAAGTAGAAGATTAATATATATAAAATAAAATAAGTTGACTCCATTAAAATCACTTCTAACTGTTAAAATAATTTTTCCATTCAAATTTCAGACTTATACACTTTTTTCTGATCTTATGGAGGATGGAAAACATCTAGTAGTACAAAATACTGTAAAAGACAGCTCAGCAAGACAGGTGGACAACTCAACTTTTGCGACAATAAAGTTTGATTATTACATTCGTACGATTGAGTCAATCTGACAGTTCTAATTTTGTTTCATATTCACCAAATCGAAAATATCTCAGCGCAGTGGGAGGCTAACATTTGCGTAGTCTCAACTTTGGAGCCCTTTATAAAATTTTTTTGGAACATTATTATCAAAAAATAATAAATAAAAAGTTTCATATGGAATTATAATAAAGAAAAGGAGAAAAAACTATTCAATTATGCCTCATTTTTTACCTTTATAACCGGTAGTAGTCTCTTAAAAACATGATTATTTTCCTCTTTTTATTTCTGAAATATAGAATTATTGACACCGTAATGAACAGAAGCATTATATGCACATATTTTGCCCACACATGAAGCACAAAACTGCGGCGAGTTGTCATCGAGTAACCATCGATTAACGCGAGAGCGGTCTCAGTAGGTAGAGATGCAGAACGATGAAATGTGCGCGACCAATGACGGTTTCCCGTGCTTTTTGACGAATTAAAATACTTTCGTTTTCATTTATTGTAATCACTTGTGAATAAGTTTTCATTGTTTAAATTCTTTATCAATAAAGTGTTTTCCATGTACCCGACGAAATCCCTACACATTATAATATTAATTGAATTATCATATATAGCAAATCAGTGGAATGTATTTAGTGGCCACTTTTTTTGTTCGGGTTACAAATGTAGATAGATTCTCGAATTCCTACGTTTTCTTTTTTTCGTTCAAATATTAAAAATTTAAATTTGATTCCAACAAATACTTACTCTGATGTAAGCAATAACAAATGTTAGCATATAACCTCTTTCGCCATTCTGCTCTCCCGCGGGGTAACCTCCATAACTTTTGGATAATTTGTAAAGATTTTTTTCATTGGTTTTCACTTCATTTTCTTCTCCTTCGAATAATAGAGTCATGACACACATATGATCAGGATCGAATCCTTTGATATTAGTGATGTAAAATTTTTTAATACCATCAATGACTAGCCCAAAATACGTAGATTCCGGCTTTAGCATTAAAGCAAATTTGAATTGTTCATTGTCCATTAAACGAATAGATGCCGGTTGCCATTTTCGTTTTGCAACCTAAACTCAAAAAGCAATTAAATTAAAGGTTAGTTGCTTTTTTTCTCTCTCTCTACTTGCCTCTCTCATGAATTCAAAACCTTTTTCAAATGATGGGAAAACTATACTTCCATATTTCTTACATTTTGGTAATAATCTAATTTTTAAAATAACCTCGGTAATGATACCCAATGAACCTTCAGATCCCATGACTATGTGGTTAAAATCAGGACCACAACTGAGACGCGGAACTTGACAATTTTTTTGAAGAACTCCTTTGGCCGTTACCATTTTTAGCTGTACTACAAGATCTTCTATGTTACCATACATATTTTTTTTCATACCTACAATCAAATAAAACATTGATTATGTAATTAACTTCAGTAAAAAAATTTAAGTTTTTATCATTTCAAAACAGCTCCATCTCGTATTTATTCTTAAACAGCAAGTTGGTAAATTTTTATTTCTGCATAAAGTCATTGTTGAGAGTTGCAGAACTTTTGTTGACACGTACATCTTGAGTTAATTTTAAGTACGACCATTGCAGAAACAGAAATGAATAATATTAAATTATATCAACACACCTGAAGCTCTGGTTGCCACCCAACCTCCAAGTGTAGAAAATTCGTAACTATCAGGTTCATGTCCAGTAGTATATCCGAATTTTTTCAATTCCCTCTCCATATCCTGTCCTACAATTCCACATTCAAAACATGCGACTAAATTTTTATCATCTATCCTAAAAAATATTTCACATTGATATTCAATATATATGAGAATATTTCGAGAAGTGTCTGATTGACAACAACATAGTGAAAATTCAAAAAACTGATTAGTGTTACATAGATAATTCAATGACTGAAGACCAGTACATTAACAAACAAATATGGATCAACAATTAATATAAACTCAGGCACGTCATTTTTCAAATCACTCTATAGTTAGTAAATGTCATTCTAAAGGAGAAAATACCAAAACCTGTTCTACAAAAATATAAAATAACAATTACAGACAAAATTTAGTTCCTGGTCATCATAAATTAAACTATTTCGTTGTATATCTTGATATTCTACTTTAGATTAGCAATACAACTCCCATTTTAAATCAATACCACGCCACCACCAACAGTCCTTAGGTGATTCACTGACCAAAATATAAATGAAGATGGATCTCTATACCCTATACTGATATATTTGAAGGTAATGTTTATAATAATAGAAGAGCTGACCGCTGAAAAAGTCACCTGATCGGTTAAAGGTCCACCAATGAGTCAAATAGATGCACATCTCTTATAGTCCGACCAGTTACATGACATGATTTAGGAGTCTTAGTCTCCAGCCAGTCACTGGACTGGGCAACCATTTTTCGATTTTTGTATAGTTGCTTAGGTTATTGTTTAGTTTTCTTGTTATACTATGTCAGATTTCAGTAGATGACATGGAAAATCAGTGCTTTGGCAACTGTTGGTTTATGGTAATGAACACGTTTTCTCCAGGTTCATCAATGACTCAAATAGAGACGCATATGTTATAGTCTGACCTGTTAAATGACATTAGGTAGTATTCGAATTGATGAAAATATTGATATAGGAGTCTTAGGTCCCCAGCCAGTCACTTGACTAGGCAACCATTTTTTTTATTTTTGTATAGTTGCTTGGTTTATTTGTTAAAGCATTATTTCATGAATCAAATGAAAGCTTGAACTTGCTCCTTTTCTGGCTAGTGTATTGGTGTCTTAATTTTCTTTGTTAACAGCATTATTTTGGCAAAATAACCCTAATACCTTCTCCACGTTGCTTCCCATATACCATTGTGCCCCGACATCGAGGTTCGTATTTTCTTGACGGCAATTATCTATGATTTCAGTTTGCCGCTTATTTTGCCGTTCACCAAAATATCATCGCTAACCTCGTTGGCGTCTGAGGTAAAGCGTGAAAAAGCCATTTCTTATCATTAAATCATCCCAGACGTGGAAATGGTTTTTTCCCCAATGTCGGCAATTATATTTGTAAAAGGTGGCTCGCAATCTTGGTACTCAAGTTAGTGGGCCATCCCATTATTTTTAAAAATAATTAACGCAAATTCTAGAAATTTTGTTGTTGAGCCAGTCAGAATTTATTTTTTTATAAGTTGGCCTGTTAACTTTATAGACCTGATGAATTATTCATCTGGACTATTCATGAAAAAGAGCAGCACTAATTTAAAATATACCTGTTAATATAACAGCACCTGGATGACCGAGCTTTGCTCGATATTTTGTGTTAGAATTTCTGGAACCATTGGCGATATTCAATCTTCAGTCTCTGAAGACCATAACTTGGTTATCGAAACAGTGTATTCAGTATGTGAACTGGTTATTTAATAAAAATCATGAGTGCAATTAGTTTGATATTTTTGTCATCGCGGTTTTAATTTTGAAATCGGGTCTTAACCTAATACTTCCTTCCATACTATATTGCGGATATATCGAAGATTGTCATCTGGAAGATAAACTTCTAACGTAGTTGGTAGCTCAACCCTAGAAAATGCCACACGAATACTAGAATTGTAGTTGTACATCAACTCCTCCTTCATAACTTTTTAAGTTTTTCGAATTGGAAGGATAATGATTATTAAATATTACTCCATTCATTTGCAGTGTCAGATATAGAGCATAGGAATCCACCTTTTTAAACCTTAATACCATTTATACGAAAAAAGAGCCTATAGAATCATGATAAGTACTTACACAATCCATGAATCCAGAAGACCTAAAAAACGACAGAATCAACTATAACGATATAAATAAAAAAATATAACCGATATAAGGAGTTCTCATTACAAATTGAATCGAAATCAATTTCGTCACTAGTGTTAAAACAATGAAATCTGTAAGGTGGAAAATATCAAAGTTTAAATAATTCATTTAGGATAGTAGAAGATTCAAATCAGTCTTGATTCTCCATATAATAATAGAATAGTACATCAAATTGAAATCTACACAAAAAATCGAATCCTAAAATAATAGCCATGCTCATAATACAGAAAAATAATCTACTTACCATAATATTCTATTCATTTGTGATGTGTCAAGAGATATAATTGTTCTAGTTTCATTTTTAGGGCATTCGGGAGCTCCAGACACAGATGTGCCACCACCAAATGCAATAACAACAATATTATTTTCGTGTGCAAAAGAAACTATTTTTACAACATCATCATGACAAGTCGGCCAAAGAACCACATCTGGTATTCGTTCATATGTCGAATTTTGTATTTTGTAAATTTCATGCATAGTTTGACCATGTGATCTAAGTAACCTGTCTATAACCTGAAAAGGAAGCAATTAACAACAATAGTATTCTGTAATTATGAATTGTATTGCTTCTGCACTAACAGTCACAATAAAGGAAGGAAAGTGCTACTTTTCCTACCGAGGATGAAGTACTCATTCAAGGGAGAAAAAAGCACTTATTCCCATGTTATACATTTGATTTTTCTGCATTCCTGAAATAACAACTCATTTTTAAATAATTTATTTATGAAACTAACAAACAATATTTATTACAAAACTAAAACTTCTGCATCGCACATATTTTTAATTTGTGGAAGTGACTCACAGAATTAGAAATTTGTTTCGTTTTTGCAAAAAATTGCTGCACATATCCTTCAACGATTTTCTTAGACTTCCAACATCCGTGATGCTTTTAAGCAAGAATGTCTCCTCCAGAATTTGCAAGTAAACTTGCCAAGGTTGTTCTGAAACTATGCCCTGTATAATTTACAGCATTAGGTAGTTTTAAAAATTCTGCAATTTTTGTAATAGTATTTTTTCCAACCATTTAGAGGATACATTTTCCTTCTCTATAGCAGACAAATAAACATGCCTGATTTTTTTTAGGACATACCAATAGATATTTTCTATTAATGTCAGTATAATTAGATGATATCACTTTTACATCTACTCTCTAGGGAGGAAAAGAACGATTTTTCTTGCTACAATGAGGTCTGGAAGTGTATACTTTCGATAAAGATAGGCGGAAAAAACATACAGGGTGTTTCTATATTCTACCGACAACGCTCTACCACAGAGAGATCTCAATAAATGATTCATTTTGATATAGGAATACGAACCCTTATGGGGCCTAGTTGCTGATATATAGGGTGTTCAAAATTTTAAATCAAAATCAAAAATTTGCCATAAATCAAGAACGCTTTCAAATTTGATATATATATTTGATAATAAAGTAATATTTTGACATAAACAAACTTTGGAAAAATTTTACCAGTGGCGCGCTGTCAGGCTTAGTTGTTTTGAACTACTTACGCTTAATCATTATTCGAATTTAAATGAATAATTAATTTGTAAATTACTTACGTTTTTACAGACTTTTGTCTAGAGGCAAATTTATACAACACCGTTCATTTTAGCTCTATAAAAGGTTATTAGTTTTTTAACCAAAAATAATCAGGCAACTTAAAACAAAATTAAAAAAACATTTGCTCCAGTGGCATAAAAAATAAGGGGATGAAAGTGACAACTAACCCTGACAGCGCGCCACTGGTAAAATGTTTCCAAAGTTTGTTTATGTCAAAATATTACTTTATTAAGGAGCATATTGGTCACCAAATTTGAAAGTGTTCTTGATTTATGGCAAATTTTTGATTTATTTAAACCTGAAGACCTGCCTAACAATGTAACAAGAAAATCTGTTAAGTTGTTAGAGGTTAACAAACTAAGCATAAATCAAACTAACCTTTGTGGAATATGAAATTCCAAGACTAGCAATTTTTTCCATAACATCTTTGGTAACGTTTGGTTTTTGGTACTGATTTTCAGTGGGTAAACCCTGTATTTTTCTTGGTTTTTGTGTACCTAGATCTATGTTGAGTGTATCACGTACCCATCCAGCTACATGCGGTAATCGTACTTCACCAATTAAGTACCTAAAAAGCTGATGCTACTTAATCAAATTTACATCACTTCAAATGGAAAATTATGTGGCAGAAAATATCTATTCTATTTTATCAACCAGAAGCTGACATTCATTAATCTAGGCGCAGCTTCAGACATAAGGCAGTCAGTAATGGTGAATTTAACCTTCCTCTAGGTGCTTAGGCTTTTGCAACACCACCAAGCGCTAGTCGTATTTTGGATACAACTTTTGTTCTATCTCACTATTTTACACAATGCATAACAAACTGCCTTCACTAACACCTTCCATGGCATTCAAACAATATTCACACGACTTTATACTGTTTGATTTTTTCAATTTGAACTGTATCTGAAGATGTAGCAGTCCTCTCTTCAGCGTCATCAACAGCTCTTTTCTGATGACGAAGACTTATGAAATCTGTCACATCAATAAGAAGGTTTTTTCTGCCTGGACAATCGTACAACTGTTCTAGAGACAGGTCTTTGAAAAAAAAAATAACTCTTGGCCCACTATAACGATGGCTGTTGACAACTTTCATTTCAATGTTAACTGTTCACTGAACGACTGAAATTTACTTTTACCCTTTTGTTGTAGAGGATAAATAGCAGCTACAATAAATAGAACACAAAAAGTCAGCGAAAATTTCTATTTTCTAACAATAACGATAGGACCTCTCTGCTAGCCAACAGACTGAGTAGCGTCCGTTGAAAGGTTAAAATACAAATATTCTCTTGCAGTTGATTCTTATCATAGTAGTTTTGCCCATAAAATAGGATAATTTTCCTGATGTTACAAATTTGTTATTGCTTTATCAAATTGTCAACCCATAGTAATGTTTTTTGAGAAATTTTGGGTTTAGTCTGATTGCGAAAACAAAATTGAGATTTTTAAACTATCAATTACATTATATTATTTATTTCAGCACAGCTTACCTTTTTCCTGAAAAATATACTTCAGGTCCTTCATTCACCACAAATTGTGAATCTTTATAACCCCAACCATTCCATTTAAGTAGTTCTTGCCTAAATCAAGATATACTTAATCTAATATCTATTATTAAAATCTGTTAGATCTATTGTTGCACTCACTTAAACAGTCAAGCTAAATGAAAATTACATTTTACAGAATACATTGCCTCCTCTATTTCCAAATTTTATATAAAAATCATCAAATAAGTCGTCAAAAAAACAAGCTTATATATTAGTTGCTTAATAATAGTTTAACTGTTGTAGATATTAAAAAGAAGGTTAGAAAGTAGTTACTATATTGAAATATCGAAATACCTAGAGCATTTTTCAATAATAATCAATATAAAATAAAAATACACACAGGAGATATGTGTTGTTTCTTAACCAATCCAAATTTTGACTAGCACAAGATGAGATGTAAAAGAGAAGTAGATATAAATTGGAATATCTTTGAGAAGAATAAAAAGTGTCTTTAGGGTATCCCTTATTATTGCTGGAAGTAATTACATTGAAGGTTCTGTAGTATTCAATGAAATTTTTATTATAATACTTTCTTAGATGCTAACTTAATTCAACATGAGCTATTTAAATTCAAAAATGAGAAATTTGGAGTATTCATCATTTAGAAGCTTCTAAAATTCAATATATACAATATTCAAACAAGTGATATAATTCTAAGGTTTAACAGGATATACGATAAGATTAATGGTAGTGATAAAAGTAAAATATCATTTCAAAGTTTTTTTTAATACTGATATAAAAATTTGTTAAAAGTTGTAAAATTTTTACAAATTAGTAAATACAATAAATGAAAATGAGAACAGATTAGAAAAACGTCATGATGAACATAATAAACACAACAATTATCGCTAAGGATACATCTAATTATCATATTCTCGAGTATTTACCATCAATGTAAATATATCAATGAGCATTGTTTATTAATTACCTGAGTATTAATCATATTCATCTCTATATGATACATAAGTGATGCAATCTAATAATAAAAAAGTTGACTTTTACTTTCAATTAGAAATTAATATAATTATGTTCGGACCTTACCGATTTTTGGGTATAGCACTTTTGACTGTTATAGGGCCTTGTAATGGTGCTTTTTTATTCGACATTCTACAAATTTATATTAAAAATCTACAACAGCAATACAATGCCCACTCATTCAAAAATTATTTAATAATGTTCACTAGGTTAGTTTACTATACTTTTTGTAGAGAGATGTCGGTTATATTAGGATGTTATAACGAGTTGCAGTTATTTCGTTACTGTCATCCAATACCACTCATTTACTCATGCAAACTCCGTGGGTACGGTAAACAGCAAAATTACGTAAATAATATGAAATTCACGGAAATTAATACTTCCATAATAAAATTATACAAATCAAATTGAAATTATAGCAGCAAAGGAGTCCAGACCATGGAAATAGAGCAGGTCTTTTCATACTTCCATGGAATCAATTCACGCTATTTACATACATTAGACGGTACTGGGTAGTTATTTATTAACTAGATACGTCCTACTCTACAATGATTTTATACCTTGCTTCTAGCAAACTTACAACGCTGTCGGAGAATAATCGATTTCCGAAGAATAACGCGAATAAAACATGCATTATCCATAGCGTCGGATTTGGGAGGGTCTAAGGGGGACTGAAGCCCAGAGACCCAATCAAGTGGGGGTCTCCCAAAAATACTAATTTGATCAATCACTTTAAAAGCAATATTGAATCCGTAGCAAAATTTGCATTTTCTTCAAACATTGTTCGGAAATGCTTAAAAAATTTTGAGTTAATTTTTATTTCCTTAAGTGGACTTGGGTTATGTTAACAGTTTATCTTCAGTCTCTGAAGACGATAACTTGGTTATAAAAACGTGCGTCAGACAGTGTAATTGTGAGTGTTGGTATAAACAGTGTGTTCAGTATCTTTTAATTGTACAGGTTGTCCATTTAAAATTCATAATGTTTGAATGTATAATTCAGAAAATATACTCAAATATAAATTCTGATTTCGCAACTTTAAAGGCCTATAACTTCAAAGCGAGGTGGCATATGAGAAAATTTTGTCTACTTCACTGCACTATTTTCACGTCATCTACTCATTCCTGAATTTTTTGATTTAAGTTCCAGACTCTGTATATGTGAATAAAAAATTTAGTTTTATTGAAAACATATTTCTGTTTATTTAACTGAACTATTATATAAATTGTCTACAGATTACAAGGATGTATTTATAAGCCAAAATATATATTTCAAAAACATTTATTCTTTATGGGAAACAATTGAAGCTTTTTTAGTGTAGCTATCTATTTTTTAATATCAACTAAGGGGTTCTTTCCCATGATTTAATGACATTTTTTCTTTAATTTCTCAATATTTTTGTATTGACACCATACTCACAATATTCTGGGGGTTTAAATACAGTTTCACTTTAATTTAAAAACTTTATTAATATTCACTGAAAAAACTAGCTAATATAATTAAAAACAACTTATTATTATAATTTTTGATCCAGTTTTTCAATTAATGTTTCAATCATATTTGCATCCACTAAACCAATAAATTTGTCAACTACCAAACCATCTCTGACAGCAATTACAGCTGGCACGGCTTTCACTTCAAAAGTTTCAACTAATTCAATGTTATGTTCTACATCTACTATAGCCAAATCTATATTGGTTTTATGTTCAATTAATTCTTTCATTTTTGGTGTTAATATATGACACGGTTCACACCATTCTGCATGGAAATTGACTATAACTGGAATACTAGAATTCATTACTTTTGATAGGAACTCATCGTTATTGGATATCTTTATTATTCTTTTCAAATTAGTGCTGGAAGAAAACAATCTCCTGGTTAAAAGGGAAATTGTAAATTTATTCATATTCACAGTAAAAACTTTGTATTGCGTCTGGATGTGTAGGGCTTATACAATGTATAACGAAAAAACTTCCAAATCCAACTACACAACTTAATGATAATATTGACAGTAAAATGTTCTTGAATATAAAACAATAATCTTCTTCCTATAAAAAGAGAAAATAAATAAATAATAAGTACACTAGGAACAACTTACAATGTCCAATTTATTCAATTGGATTTCCTTATCAGTAGGGATAATTAATAATAAAATTGTTATCACAGTAGCTGTTCCTAATATTATCCAAGAAATGTTACTTTGTAATCGGACTCCAATTACAACAATAAATAATGTTATTATCCACAATATTGTTAAAATTAAAATACCTATTCCAATATTTCCAATAATGGTCATAACTAAAAAAAAGTTCATATCATACAAATGATTTTAGTTTCTGGAAAGATAACAGTATTGATCATAAATGCACCCTCATACCATTATTATAGATAGTCTTAAACTCCTGAAAAGCACTAAATTAATGAAAGCCAATCAATAAGTGTGATTTTTTTCAAAAAGCAACTCATAGTCACCATAAACTGTAAAAGTTTTGATGTAATTAGATGGGATGATGATCTATCTATTATTTATCCATGTCCTTCAACTGACGTGGTTACTCTTTTTAATAACATTTTACAATTATGAATAGATTTGCACATGTACCCTGGAGTTATAGTTAATAGCAACAAATTGAAAACAAATGGATTGCTTGAGTTAAAATTTAAGAGCAGCTTATAAAAAACACTACTTGATAATGATTATCAGTTTTACTATATTATTGTTATCAAATCATTCTACTTGGTACTTATGATATATAAATCTTTCCTGTTTTGAGTGAATACTTAAAATGATGTCTATATTTAGTTTTATATTATTCTTATTAATAATGTTTTGATGGCCCCAAAATAAATAAAATCTTTTTGATTTTGAACGTATTTAAAAAGCATTCCTTGAACAATGTTATCTTGTATATAATTATCAAACGTGTAATTTTAGCAACTAAAAGTAAAGTAAATACAAATGAATTCATTTCATACCATTTTATTTATTTTTAGCTTGTTTCAATATGTGTTGTATTTCGAGGGTTTACGCAGTTTTATTATAAATATATCTTACCTAACAAATCTCTTTGTCATTATAAAAGGGCAACTGCATTTTAAAAACCGTTTCAACTGTTTTTAATTACAAAATACAATAACCTCAAAACACCTGCTAATATCTGACATTTCTATTATCTGTCATGTCGGTAGACAACTTCAGGAAATTCATTTGAGAAGACACGGAATAGATCATAGAACGAGAAAATACTTTCAAGTCATATATTATGTAATTCATTTTACAGTACAATAGATATTAGTATTACAATTTTATTTGAGATTTTATTAAATTTTTTGTTTTATCAAATAAAATATGCCAAGTATACTTTTGCCTGAGTAAATCAGAGTTCTTATCGAATGCCACTGGCACTGTTATTTTCAATTCAAGAATTAATTTGAGTTGAAGTAATAAATTTCTTTTATTCATAAAAGACAATATAAAATAGAATAATAAAAAATAGTATAACTTCGTTGTTTAATTATTATGTGTTATTTTTATGTATTAGTTAGTAGAGTGGATTAAAAGAAATTCGTCATAAAACTATAATTTTATTAACAATATATTAAAAATCTATTTTTACAAGTAACCAGGGATGCAGACCAGTCTTGGGTTTATCTAGACAAACAGGCTTGGTCCAGGCTGGCAAACCAAGCGAGGGAAATTGTTATCATCCCAGAGTCCCACCAAGTTTCGGCCACTAACGGTTTCCAAGCTAGGGCCAGAGTTGTACAGGGTCTTTCACGACGAGCTGAATCGTTTTCCGAAATGATTGTTTCAGCTAAAATAATTTCCGTTTTCGCAAACTTCCGTAAATTTCGTCTTCCTGAGTTTTAATCAATATAAATTCTTCTTTGATCGTCACTTGGCTTTAAATTTTTGTAACAACGAGATTGCATATGGATGGAGCTTATGTTTGTTAAGAATCCTGTGAATACTTATCTCTGATATTTCCAAATCTCTTTCCGCATCGGTTAATGAATTTTCAGGATACGCTCTGAAGTAGCCCAAGAATGTAATTTCATTGACTTCACCCTGCAACAAACTGGCCGTGGGTTTTAAAATTATGATTGAGCCAGGTAAATGTATCGGGGGTGGGTCGTGGTCTATCCGAATTTCGCAAACGGAAAGAATCGCAGGGTCGTTTAATAACCCTATCACATTCCCCGTATATTACCAGCAAATTGAAATAATCTTCATTAATAAATCCTAAACGAGCCATGATGAACAATTGTGCAACGCTTAAATGTAAGCTGTTTTCATTGTTTGTTTGTTTGTTGATATGTTAGCTTTTTTGGTCGCTCCAGAGAACGGACAATTAAAAACCATGAAGATTTCCGTTTTTTCAAGTTTCTACAAATAATTTAAAAATGGTGGACTTTGAGCATACGAGGCCTGATATAAAGTTTTATTTCGCGTAGATTCCAAAAATTTAATAAAAACCATAGCATTCCGTTTAAAATAAAGTTTGGGCATAACTGGAAGTTTCAGAAATTATTTTAGTTGAAACGAGTATTTCGGAAAACCCATGCAAGCAAATTTTCAGAACACTAGTCGCAGTACTTTCCCATATACATATCGATTCAGCTCGTGAACGACCCTGTACATAGTTGGCAAGTCCGAGCATATACTGGGCCCATCGTAAAATCATATATGGGTGGTCTCAGAACACCGGCAACTCAGCTAGGTATTAATGCGAGTACCGTAGACAGAGTGAAGAAGCGATGGGAACAAGCCGGGACACATTCTTCACGACAATGCGAGCTCCCACAATTCAGTTAAAAAAATTTTTTTAAACAGTCAAAACATCGAAGTGATGTATCATCCGCCGTACAGTCCTTTTTTGGCAATCTATGATTTCTTCTTATTCTCGCAGATCAAAAATAAATTGCTAAATCAATGTTTTTCCGCATCCTAAGAAGCGGTTGATGCGTTTAAATCACATGTTTTGGAGTTGCCTTAATCGTAATGGAAAAAATGTTTCGACAATTGGTTCATAAATATTGGTTTTCATTTGTCTGTTTCAAAACTTAACTAGCAACTCTCATAATGATCCAGAAGCTACAGATTTCCAAATCATATTTGCAAAACATCATCAGCCAATGTTGATATAATTAATAAAAAATAAGTGCAAAATTAATATTATCCATTATCTGATAAAATTTATATTAAAGATTATAGAAATTTATAGTGATTTTTGAATTAAAACCATTGTGTGTTATCTAACCAGTTAATTTTTAAAAAGTTAGTTTTAACTAGTTTTTGTTCATTTTAATTAAAATTGCAGTAATTGTTATATTTTAGTAATATGCAGTTGAAATATTAAGTATAGAAATAATAACGTTATTCATTTATTTTGTTTTTAATAAAAAAAGTGAATATAATCGATAATTTAGGATAATCAAATATTGTAGTTTATCGATTTTTAAGCAGATAAAATAATTTGTATTACCCCCATTATTAAAGCAAACTTCAATTACAGAATGTAATGAAAAAGCCATAGATTTACTTAATATCTTACCTTTGTTGCAAGTTATTTATCATTAGATGCTCTAGTTTTTTATTCAATTTAGCATAAAATGAACATTGAAAAATCTACGCACGCAAACAATAAAGTTGGAATCATATTTATTTTGTTTCAAATACTACTTCGATTTATACATTTTTTAGTTGAGAAATAAATTTAAATCTTGTATGCTTTGAGTAAATGCTGCGTCCATTCCAACAGCAGAATCCCGGGTTCGATTCTGGTTTGAAAAAATTCATTTTTTGCTAGAAAAAGTTTTCACTTTCCACTTTTTTTAGCTGAAAACTTGCTTTCCGTCTCAGAATGCTCCTAATTGTTCATAATTTTCTAACCTCATAAATTGATGTAAGGTAATCGAACTTCTAAGCATTGAAGTAAACTAACAAAGTCAATTCAGAAAATGTAATGTTTTTCTTTTCCATTTTAGAGTTCAAAAAAATTCATATTATTTACTTTCCTCGACTTTTCCATCAATAAATTTAATGAAGCAACCTCAGTACCTTGTCTAATTTCTAGCGGTTTCGAGATAAGTCAATTTCTTTTTCTTTATTCATTTTTGGTCGATTTTTTATTACAATTTAACACAAAATAAAAATTGAAAAATATCTGTGCACAAACAATAATATTAACAGGTTCGAGTCAAATTTATTACTACTTCGATTTCTAATTTTTTTCAGTTGAGAAACAAATCTAAGACTTGCATATTCCAAGTAAATGCGGCGTGCATTCAAACTGTAGCATTCCAGGTTCGATTCTGGTTTGAAAAAATTCATTTTTTGCTAGAAAAAGTTTTCACTTTCCACTTTTTTTAGCTGAAAACTTGCTTTCCGTCTCAGAATGCTCCTAATTGTTCATAATTTTCTAACCTCATAAATTGATGTAAGGTAATCGAACTTCTAAGCATTGAAGTAAACTAACAAAGTCAATTCAGAAAATGTAATGTTTTTCTTTTCCATTTTAGAGTTCAAAAAAATTCATATTATTTACTTTCCTCGACTTTTCCATCAATAAATTTAATGAAGCAACCTCAGTACCTTGTCTAATTTCTAGCGGTGTCGAGATAAGTCAATTTCTTTTTCTTTATTCATTTTTGGTCGATTTTTTATTACAATTTAACACAAAATAAAAATTGAAAAATATCTGTGCACAAACAATAATCTTAACAGGTTCGAGTCAAATTTATTACTACTTCGATTTCTAATTTTTTTCAGTTGAGAAACAAATCTAAGACTTGCATATTCCAAGTAAATGCGGCGTGCATTCAAACTGTAGCATTCCAGGTTCGATTCTGGTTTAGGAAGATTCATTTTTTTCTTCATGTGTTCTGAACTACAATAAGCAAATTTAGTGGATAAACTTTCAAAAGCCGATTTTTTACAGCAAAACAATATAATTTTATAGCCAAATCAAGGAAGCATCTAAAAGCAGTGATTTAAAAGATGGTACAATTTTTTGCTCTAAACCACGGTATGGTTTAATTTCAGTACTTTCATACAGAAGATATTTGTTTTTTGATAACCTAAATTATTTTTTAAAATAATCTTCACGGCCACACTCTGTTGTCTTGTTCTCATCAGTTGTTTATATGTTTTCATTGAAAACCGTTAACAATATTAACATTAATGAAGTTACTTACCATTTTTTAAAATTTTAAAACAATTTTTTGCCAAATAAACTAAAAAGCGCAATTCTTTGTTAATTCATTTTATTGATAATATAATTTTTACAAAAGTATTATATTCAGAAGTTTTCATAATTTACTTATGTTACTTTTAATGAACTGTTGCTGTTTGTCTTGGATTCGAAGAATTGTACCCGAATTCGTCACGCTGAAAAAAAATGATTGGTTATTAAATTAGCTACTATTAATGCAAAATTGATTTAATGTATCGTTTATCATATACAAAGTGTTCCGCAAAAAATTCGAGAGTGACTATATCACGTGAAAATAATGCTTTGATAAAAAAAATATATGTTTTTTCCGTTCTGCAATAGTCATTACGCACCTTCTGATTTAGCCTTGAGAGCATAATATCTTATTTAGGAAAAATGTTTTAATCTCAAAGACCCCTTTAGCTAATTACTTTACTCGATTTAAATAATTTCACATCAAAAATCGGTTTCGAGCACTTAGTCTACACTTTTAAATATTTAATTGCAATTTAGGTAGAGAAAACTTTTCTCAGCGTATTCTATTATGTCATTCCCACTCAAAAACATCGCGTGTCCGAGGATTATTACTTTTTTTTATTGGTAGATCTCTGATACAGAGTGTGCCATAAATTCTTGAACTTTTTTAACCAGCTTAGCGTAGGAACCGAGCGCGTTATTCGTAAAACAATTTTACACAAACAGTGATTGTCTAAGTGTTGTTTTTCAAGCGCTTAGTCGACACTTATAAATATTTAATTGCAATTTAGGTAGAGAAAACTTTTCTCAGCGTATTCTATTATGTCATTCCCACTCAAAACTTTCTCGTGTCAGAGGATTATTACTTTTTTTTGTTGGTAGATCTCTGATACAGAGTGTGCCATAAATTCTTGAACTTTTTTAACCAGCTTAGCGTAGGAACCGAGCGCGTTCTTCGTAAAACAATTTTACACAAACAGTGATTGTCTACGTGTTGTTTTTCAAGCGCTTAGTCGACACTTATAAATATTTAATTGCAATTTAGGTAGAGAAAACTTTTCTCAGCGTATTCTATTATGTCATTTCCACTCAAAAACTTCGCGTGTCCGAGGATTATTACTTTTTTTTGTTGGTAGATCTCTGATACAGAGTGTGCCATAAATTCTTGAACTTTTTTAACCATCTTAGCGTAGGAACCGAGCGCGTTATTCGTAAAACAATTTTACACAAACAGTGATTGTCTAAGTGTTGTTTTTCAAGCGCTTAGTCGACACTTATAAATATTTAATTGCAATTTAGGTAGAGAAAACTTTTCTCAGTGTATTCTATTATGTCATTCTCACTCAAAAACTTCGCGTGTCAGAGGATTATTACTTTTTTTTGTTGGTAGATCTCTGATACAGAGTGTGCCATAAATTCTTGAACTTTTTTAACCAGCTTAGCGTAGGAACCGAGCGCGTTCTTCGTAAAACAATTTTACACAAACAGTGATTGTCTACGTGTTGTTTTTCAAGCGCTTAGTCGACACTTATAAATATTTAATTGCAATTTAGGTAGAGAAAACTTTTCTCAGCGTATTCTATTATGTCATTTCCACTCAAAAACTTCGCGTGTCCGAGGATTATTACTTTTTTTTGTTGGTAGATCTCTGATACAGAGTGTGCCATAAATTCTTGAACTTTTTTAACCAGCTTAGCGTAGGAACCGAGCGCGTTCTTCGTAAAACAATTTTACACAAACAGTGATTGTCTAAGTGTTGTTTTTCAAGCGCTTAGTCGACACTTATAAATATTTAATTGCAATTTAGGTAGAGAAAACTTTTCTCAGCGTATTCTATTATGTCATTCCCACTCAAAACTTTCGCGTGTCCGAGGATTATTACTTTTTTTTGTTGGTAGATCTCTGATACAGAGTGTGCCATAAATTCTTGAACTTTTTTAACCAGCTTAGCGTAGGAACCGAGCGCGTTATTCGTAAAACAATTTTACACAAACAGTGATTGTCTAAGTGTTGTTTTTCAAGCGCTTAGTCGACACTTATAAATATTTAATTGCAATTTAGGTAGAGAAAACTTTTCTCAGCGTATTCTATTATGTCATTACCACTCAAAACTTTCGCGTGTCAGAGGATTATTACTTTTTTTTTGTTGGTAGATCTCTGATACAGAGTGTGCCATAAATTCTTGAACTTTTTTAACCAGCTTAGCGTAGGAACCGAGCGCGTTATTCGTAAAACAATTTTACACAAACAGTGATAGTCTAAGTGTTGTTTTTCAAGCGCTTAGTCGACACTTATAAATATTTAATTGCAATTTAGGTAGAGAAAACTTTTCTCAGCGTATTCTATTATGTCATTCCCACTCAAAACTTTCGCGTGTCCGAGGATTATTACTTTTTTTTGTTGGTAGATCTCTGATACAGAGTGTGCCATAAATTCTTGAACTTTTTTAACCAGCTTAGCGAAGGAACCAAGCGCGTTCTTCTTAAGCTGCGTTCCAATTGGACAAACAATGGACAAACATAACAAAGATAACTGGGCACGTTCCTCAACCAGCAATGCGACCCAAAACTCGAAATCAAATCAAGAATTGAGCAAGCGTGGAAAACTCTGAACAACATGAGGACGCTTCTGGCAAACCGCAACCTCAGCCTCCGAACTAGAATGCGGCGCTGTTATATCTTTCCTGTTCTTCTGTACGAATGCGCAAGTTGGACCATGGATGCGGTCACAGAGAAGGAAATTGATGCGTTCGAAATGTACGCCTACAGGCGAATGCTGCGGATATCTTGGACGGAACATAAGACAAACATAGAGGTACTACAGCAAATGGGTAAACATAAAGAACTTCTCACGACAATCAAGGAGAGAAAGTTGCAGTATCTAGGACATATAATGAAAGGCGAGCGATATGAGATTCTCCGCCTGATAATAGAAGGGAAGATCGAACGAAAACGGTCGGTCAGCCCTAGACAAAATTGGCTGAAAGACTTGCGCTGATGGCTTGGACAGACGTCTACAGAAATTTTTAAAGCTGCGGTTTCTCGTGCGACAATAGCCATTTGGATCGCTAGCCTCCGCAGAGAGACGGCGCCCTAAGAAGAAGAAGAAGAGGAGAACAGTTGTCAAGAAATTGAGGGATAAGAGTTTTCGAAAATCTAAGGGTTAGATTAGTAACTTACCTGTAAATTATTCACTTGTCGCTTAATATGAGCTAAACTGGTAGGATTGTAAGCCATATTTGCAAACACCAACCGTTCTTCGTAGTCGTACTCACAAAGAATTTTATTTTCACATAAATAGAATCTATCACCTACGCAAAACCTAGAAAAATATGCAACTCATTTAATGATTAGATTAAAATTTAGGAGAATATTATTGCAATTACAAAATTACGATTGTGGTGTTGGGCGCTAAACATAACATAACCTTAAAAGAGCACGTGTATAAATAAATTCAAACAGTTCAGGAACATTTTGAATTATTTATAATGTATTATATTGTAATGTTTTTCTTATTTATTTAAACTATTTCTAACGGTGGAGTGAATTTATACATACGTTCATCACTTACTTAATATATTTGTACGCTTACACTAAGTACACCTGAGCTAGTTGCTTTTTAGTTTTAGTTTTCTTTATTGTATATATCCGGCTGTTTGTTATACAAACACTTGATGAAGTCATTTTACAAATTATTTGATTTATAATTATTAAATTACAATGTATAACTACAAACTATACTAGAAAAGTGAGGTTATGTTTTTAACGTTCGCGTAAAAATTAGAAATTTGGTTAATTTCGACGTCAAGAGCGCAGTCATTGAACTAGCATTGACATTTATGAACGTCTACACCGCATCGGGTACGCGTTCATTCTGTGTACTGATTCAGTTCAGTGAATTCGCAATCTGACAGGAATAAAAAATATTAATACTGGCGAGTTGTAAGTAAATTTCAATAAGTGGTAATTACCATATCAAACAAAAACTTCTAGAAACGTTTTTTATTTTTTAAATGGTTTAACCAATTGCCAACTCGCCAAAATAATCGTGAAAAGAAATTGTATTGGAAGTAAACGAATTCACTTACCTATTACTACATTGCTGACATGCAAAACATTCTAAATGGTAAACATTATTTTTGGCTTTCATTACCATTTCAAATGCAGGTATAATTTTACTACAAGCTGCGCAATATCCAGTCGTACCAAATAACCTATAAATTATAATTAATGTATGGTAAAATTCAGCCAATAGTAATTACGAATTGATCATAGTTAAGGCATGACTATATGCTTGGCGATTTAGTTTAATCACTTCAGTTTTTCAGTGGGTCCAATTTGTGTTACCACCTTTTGAAGTTTCTCAAAAAGTCTTAAAATCGAATTGAATCGCTTCGGAATAGCTTCAAGTTTGGAATTAAGCAAAGCAATTGGATCATTCATTTCTTATACAATCGTAACAAATACCTACCTCTCGAGCAATCGATTATTACTTATCACTCGTAACTCAACGTATGTAGTTTTTTTAAAACCTCTCGATCAACGCTTTCATGATTAATCGCTGATTTCTCCTCATTACTCGTAAAACAATCAATTATTTTTGATATTGTAATATTATTACTTGGACCCGGTTTATCAATTGAAATGTTTATAATGTAATTAAGTTTCTGTCGGATAATATTAACCTGGAGTTAAATTCACAGTTGGTATTTTCTTATTATTTTCATCCACTTGTTTATCAACTGACAGATAGGGAATGTTGGCAATAATGATGAATAAATATAATTGATTCGATTGGCTGGATATTTTTTCCATAGACTTTTTGTACGCTATGAAACTACATTTAAATTCTGATTCATTTATCAATAAGGGATGTTATCATTTAATTTTTATTCGGATATAATGGATTTTGTTTAATACCTATTGGTATGATGAGGACACCGATCTTGTACAATTCCTAATACCCTATGTAGTAAGTGAAACAGTCGATAATTTTCAGGAATGTGATAAGCATTAGGTATAAATATACCTAACCGAAGTCAATATTTTCAACACAACATTCAGTGTGAGGGTGGTGCAATATTTCCAAAATGATATTTTATGCTGTCTCCTTCTCAATTAATTTGGATTTGAACTGAAACTACGTAGGTGGATCCCCCAATTTTAGAAATAGAAAAGGGTACAAACTGTATCATCTACAAATTTAAAAATTCTGGGCATAGTTGCACGTTGGCTAGGCTCTGTCCGTGACCACCAATTCCCAAACTGAGGTTGTGGTGAAATTGCAGTCAGGTTTATCAAACATACAAGTATAAATTAATGGAATTTCAAGTTCAATGAACTTATAACCACTTGCAATGCGAAATATTTGTTCTAAACTGCACGTGTTCACCAAGCCGCCATATTGCAAGCCAGTAGCTCAAGATGAGAGTTCCATTTCTAACTTACGCCTGTAATGTCTTTTTATGTTGGGGGAATGAGTATTTAATTGGTTGCGGATGGGAACATTGCGACTAATAACTTACCTAAGATAATCCCTTTGACATAGGATAAGATTTGCTTTGGTATACAGCGTAGATCCTACTTCTCCCAAACGACAATCACAGCAACCACACTTGAGGCAATCTTCGTGCCAAAATAGATCCAATGCGTTGAGAAGAAACCTATCGTAAATATTTTTATGACATCCTGCACATTTACGCAAAATGGAAGCTGTTTTAGATAACGTATTTGAAGAACTCGACACTGTTGCAGTACTAAGAGCACTCGACACAGTTTTAGCAGTTGATATTTGATATTTAGTTAAATCTGAAAAAAAATAGTATGGATATTTAGCAAAGCTGCGAAAAAGAGAATGAATATAAAATTGGAAAATAAATAGTTTTGATTGATCTGGAGAAAGCGTATGGTATGTCCAGAATATGTACAGGGTGGCATAATAGAATATGCATATTTGAAAAATAGATTAAAAAATAAGTACAAAAATTATAGTTAGTATAAAATTAGGGAATTGTGAATTAATAACTGAAGTTTATTTTTTTAAAATAACCATCTAATTGATTACCCTTTCTAGGACTGGACTTCTTCAACCGCGAACGGAAATTATTGAAATCGAAACTACGAGGAGGCCATGTAATTCAGTTTACCTGGCAAAATCTGTTTCACAACCACCATGCAGTTATTTGTCACTGGAGGCTAAGTCTTTTTGAAACCAAGTCCTAGCATTCACTATATTTGAAGTTTCAAGTTCTAGATAAAAAAACTCTCAATAACATAGCGTTCGTTAATAACAGTGACGTTAGGCGCATTTTCAAAGAAAAGAGGACCAATTGTTCCTTTGCCCGATATTGCTGCCCATACTGTCACTTTAGAACTATGCAGTGGTTTCTGGTGCTTGAGACAAAATCCTTTCTACTATATAGGATAGTGTTGGGAGGTATTTTTCTCTCAACCAAGTACGAATTTCCACCAATCTTTTTTGTTTTTTGCTTTTTCTTTTGCATCCTTCCACATGAGACTGCTCTCTTTAAATATTTTTGCAATTGTTTTGTCCCAAGTAATTTTTGATCTTCCTCTTTTTCTTTTGTTCTCTGGTCTTGTCGAGTGGTCAGTAATGTCGAATAGTAATCTCCAGTTATTGTTCTACCCTTATTCAAATAATCAATCATGATTACTCCATGGCAATCCCAAAAAACTGAAGCAAGAACTTTTCCAGCAGATTTTTGGACACGAAACTTCTTAGGACTTGGAGAACCAGAGTATTGCCATTCCATCGATTGTTGCTTTGTTTTTGAATTGAAGAAATGTACCCAAGTCTCATCCATAGTAACAATTCGGTTTAAGAAGTCTACATCATTTTCAAATCGAGCACAGATAAAATCTGATAAAATCATGCCATGATCTGCAACGATATTTACGGGGACTGACACAGAAACTGGCCTTACCGATCGGTCCTCATCTTCAATGGAAAATTTACCTTTTATTTATTTATTCTTTTTTCTTTTAATTTATTACGTAGCTCTGGTTGACTTTTTTGCCGTCAAACTTTACACTGACACTTACACTAATAAATTATTGTCTGTTGCTATGGTAACACAATATTTTGTTTATGCATGGAACTGGTCTATGCTAACTAGATATCAATACATCCTCGTATACATACATATCCTTCGCGCGGGAATGCTCCTTCGTTTCCAGCGATAAGCGAGTTCTGCGTGTTCTTTTCGGAGTTTAAAGTATTATGCAGCATTTATGGATCGTTGTATGCGTAGGAAGTCAACAGGTACAATACTTTCCGTCGGTCCCAGAATATAGTACACATAATCTTACCGGGTGACCTGCTTGTCTTCGCTTTGACTGGCACCTCTTCCTCCTTCTTTCTCCCCTCTTTAGACGACACCTTGCTTTCGAAAGTACAATAGTGCGCTCATGTTTCGTCTGCAGTGAAATGCGCGTTAAAAAACCTTTACCCTCCACCTCTTATTGTTTCAGAAACCGGCGACAAACTTCCAACCGTATGAGTTTTTGCTCAAAGCTCAACAGTTTGGGAACCCATAGTGCCGTTATTTCGAGATATTGAAAGGGCTCTACACTACTTATAATAGTGCCAGCTTCAGCCAAAATTTTTCGTCCTACGGTCTTCCTTAACGAGCTGTTTTACGCAGCGAATGGCTTTGGTGTGATGCTGGTCGCGGTCGACATTTTAAATACAGTAGACCTACAGAATTTATTTCCTAAGCTCCGAAGAATTTCCGTGTGAACGAGAACTATGCCACACTGTTAATATGAGACCCAGCTAACACATAATCAAGCCGCGACTTTCAAAACATACGTACCATCTACAGCGTTTGTCTCGATCAAAATTTGAACCATCTTCATATTTTTGGCTATTATTTCATTTCATTGCTCCCAATCTAATCACCTTATTACTCATCCGTTATATCCAACTGATCCGGTTGCCTCCAATTATTTTCGTTTCTAAATTTGGCAAAACGTTTTAATGGAGAGCGATTTTACACAAATGAGATAAATGAAGATAGCAGAGACAAACACGTATTTTACGAAACTGTTGAAAATTTTATTGGATAGTTTGAATAAGCATGCAACTCCCATTTAGAAATGTCTATTCTGGACATACTGGTTTCATGTTTCTGTTTTATTAATATTCAGAGTGAGTTTTATGTATAGAACGCCTCAATTATCTCCGAAACGGCTTGTACGATTTTTATAAATTTTTGTGCGCAAGGGTCTTGTTATACGGCCGGTATTATGGTACATGGTACATTTTCGTCAGATCTTTCCTTTTTCCGGAAAAATAAGTGTTTTTTTAAAAGTAATTGAAAATATTCGTGCTAACTCAGGAAAAATATTATTTTCCTAAAAAAACTACATTTGCATCGTTTGGATTGTAACATTTTTCCATCACTAGGTCTGCAAACTCTTCACCTCAATTAAAATCGTCATCTGACAACACTTGAACCAACGTTACTTTGTATGGATGCAATTTATTATCACGTAAAATTTTCTTTAGGGATGTTTGCGAAATATCAAGTTCAAGTGTGGATGGTCTTCCAACAGGACACAAACACATAAAGATTTCTTTCAATTGATGCAGTTTTACTCAACCAGTTTCGTTGAACTTTTCACTTTTTACTAATTTACTGACAGTAGATCTTGTTATGGGATTTCGCTTAGGATATAATTATTAAAAATATTATACGTTTCTTGTTAACGCCTATCATCTTATCCTAATATCATTAAAATATCGATTCGTTCTTTCTCAGATCCATTGTGACTTTTAATAAACTTTAACAATAATAATTTATTGAAACGTCAAATTTGTTATTGTAGCAGTCATAACTACCTAAATGTATTATTTTAACTTTGGCGGAGATAACGCAAATGTATCTATAACTCCGAAATTATGGCACTTAGATGTAGATGAAAAATAATAAGTATCACAAGACCCTTGTACATAAAAATTTATAAAAATCGTACAAGTCCTTCCCGAGATAATTGAGGCGTTCCATACGTAAAACTCACTCTATATAAGTAGTGCTTGTTACAACAATTATTTTTTGTAATCGCTCCCAATTTAATGAAATTTCAACTGATTTCTAGTGGCGTGATTTTTTTCTTGAAACGTCCCTTCTAGTTCAGAACCAGATTACAATTTAACAATTTATAAATTTGACCGTCAATGTTTCCTTTAAATTTAAATAAAAATATTTATTTGGAAAGTTATATATGCTCACTCTTTAACTTGTTACTCGTAACTTTCTTACTAGTGGCGTGATTACAGTTTCTTAAAATGTTCCTTCTAATTTAAAAACAGACTAAAGTTTCCATTTTTCCTTTAAATTTAAATGAAAAAATTTCTCCAGAAAGTTATTTATATAATATGCTCAATCATTAGCTTGCGCATACACCAGAATGTTTGCATTTGAATTGATATTTGTTTTTAAATTAAATTATCTTGATACAAAACACAAATCTAGTTGTAAAGTGAAATCCTTGAAAACAGTTTTAATCTCCTTTTGAAAATTAAATTTGGGTATTAAAAATTCAATGTTTAGCATGCTAATTAAATTGGGTAGAGAAAGAACGGGTAATGAAACGTCAAGACCCAGAAGTGATTAATTGTAGGATTTTAAAAAGGAGCTCGACGAGAAAATAAGACAGCAGGAAAAGTATCAAGACTTTTCAAGTATTAACGTGAGGGAAATAATAAAATGTTAATTCGTTTGATTGGGATATACCTATCGCTTTGATATAAAGGTTTTTTCATAGGGCATAAAATGAATTTTTCTTATTTTTGAGCAAAGCGGCGAGGTTTATCATAAAATTAATTCATATTTCAATATTTCTTTTCTAAGTTTCACTGTTTCTAAGATGTATTCTGAGATATGCCATGTATGATACACATTATATACATATCATTGAAGATGTACTACACGTAGAAATATCTATGTATCTAATACGAGGGTTGCGAGTTAAGTTTTGAGATGAAAAAATAAAAACAAATATTTATAATCGGATATGGCTTTATTGTTCTTAAAAATATTTTCCATTAATATCAATACACTTTTGCATGAGTTTGAAACAATTGTCGAAGCATTTTTTTCTCATTCCGACCTATAAAACATGTGATTTGAATGCATCAACTGCTTCCTCATGTGTAGAAAAACGCAATCTTATATATTAAAAACATTGATGATTCAGTCCGTTCAGGCGTTCTACCCAACCGATTTGCTTAATTTTTTTTTTCAATGAAAGTTATTGATGCACAGATCAGCCATCAACCATCGGATTTCATCTAATTTTCACCATTCTCAAGTTATACTCAAATTCGATTTCCCCCTGTACATTACGTATGGGAGTTTTTCACATACACACGTTCTATCTTCAATATCTCAGGTTCTATTCAAGATAGAGACTTCGTTTTGGTTTAAGAACACTCTCTGAAACACCTTCTTTCTTTTGAGTTTTTGAATACTTAAATCGGTTGAGTTGGAGAGGAGCTAGGCGCGTACATTCAATGTGGAGTTATGGATGTTTGAAGGTTTTTGGCAATTTTTCTACATTCAAAGATCTATATCTCAGGTTCTAATATAGCTACAGAGTTCGTTCCTTTCTATTATAATGATTTCTGATACTTATTTAATGGATTCGATGCGAGCGAAGCCGCTGGTAAAAGCTAGTTTATTTGTAATCTGCAGGAATATAAAGAAATCATTGGGAGCCAAACAAGGACTGTACGGCAGATGACCCATCAATTCGATGTTTTACCTGCTCAAACACGTTTTTGTTTGAACTGATGTATGAAAGCTGGCATTGTCAAGGTAGAGATTGCGATTGGTTTTCCTGATTTTTTCGAACACTTCTGGCAAACAAATGCAGGTGTACCATTTAAGTACGTTGCACTAATGGAACGGTGGCGACATGTCCAGTTATTCTGAAAAAACAGGCAACCATTTGCTTCGCAGTTTCGGGTTCATATGCATAGATCCATTATTCGTTGTCTCTCAGGATATCGACGTTGAAAAACCATCGAAAAATGGTGGCCCGAGATGGTAAGTCATCAGCAGAAGTCGAAGCGAGTTGATCAGCACATTAACCCAACCAAAAAAACTGACGTACAATCTGTGCGCAAAGTGGGTGCCGCGTTTGCTCACAATAGAACTAAAACAACATGTTTTCATCAAGAGTTTGGCAATGCTTCACAGAAATAAACCGGAATTTTTGCGCCGTTTCATAACCATAGATGAAACGTGGGTCCATTACTTCACACCCGAAACAAAAGAACAATCAAAACAATGGACTGAAAAAGGAGGAGGCAAAGACCGTTCCATCTACAGGCAAGGTTTGGCGTTGGTTGTTTGGGATGCGATGACTATCTTGAAAAAGGAGAAACTATCTATGAGCGCAGAAATCAAGCAAAAATGGCCGCCAGTGGCTAAGAAGAAAGTATTGTTTCATCAAGACAAGGCACCTGCTTTCACATCCGTTTTTTTTTTGCAATGTCCAAAATTAATGAATCAAAGTTTGAATTGCTACCTCATGCACATTATATGCCTGATTTAGCCTCCTAGTCTCAGACTTAAAAAAATGGCTTGGTGGTTAAAGAGGCAATGGGGTTTAATCGACGTCGAAAGCCATGTTTTGACCAAGATAAATGTTACAAGTATCTGTTAACAACTCAAATAGTACTTGTATGACAACACGTTCTCAGTAAGTTCACCATTAAAAATGCCAAACTTTATGATGTCTTGTCTCCAACAGCTTTGGTTAGAGTAGTCATGCTAGTCACCATCATCCGGATCGAATTGACACTACCAGAAGAAAAACTGGCTGCGATACAACATCAGAATGTTTCAGGAGGACAAAACAAGTTTTTAAAATGTATGATGTGTTGAACTTTTCAAGAATATATCAGTAACCCTATTCCCTTATTTCTTTCAATATTTTGTTGCAAAAACTCGTAATAAAAAAGTGCAGTTAGTATGCCTTTGTCCAATCTTTTCTCAATCTGCGCATCAACATCTTTTTCAGCTATATTATGAAGTTCAATTGTGGCTTGGTTATCAATAAGATAAAAAAGTCTGTGATTGGAAGTTGGTTGATAATACATTAGAACCAGTAAAGGACCTTACTCCCATTTACGCCGGAAAAATTACCCTGCACTTTTTTTGCAACTGTAAAAGAGATGTATTGCTAAATATGGCAGCGAAAATGTTGAATGAATTTTTTTCTTTTAAATAAAACCACACAAAAAGTTTCACAATCCTCCAAATTGTATTTTTGGTAATTTAATTGCGATTCGGACACGTATCGTTAAATTCTTTTACGATAACCGTAACTTGTCATCATAAGAGTAATTATTCTTTCCTGTTTGATACACGACACGTAATAAAATTTTCAAAGAACCTAATTACAATAAACACTTTTCCTAACTCAACTTTTTAAAATTTTTCAATAATTTTTATTTAAAACGACTATTAAAAATGTAATTATGGGATCTTGACGGTTTTTATTCACTATTTATAAGAAAATGATAATTTATACATGATTAGAAAAAATGATAATTAGGTTGGAGTAACGGTGCACCTTGTATAATTCTAAGATATTCATGTGTACATGCAGAGCTGGATTTAGAGACCTGTAGGTGTTGGGGCCAGAAAGGAGTGAAATAATTAACGAAATAAAACTCAAATTTCTTCCTAGTTATTTTTATCAAAAAATCTTTGATTTTTACTGAGGTAGCTTTTGTGAGGGCCCCTCTTTTGTCGAAGCCTCAAGGCTGTAACCTCGGATGCTTTTCCCTAAATCCAGCCCCGTGTATGGCACGAAAAACTTGTATCCAACTTTTTTATTGTAAATTTAACAAAAACAGTAATATTGAGATGTCAATGTCAAATTATAAATTTATAGAGATTGAAATCTATTGAAAACGCCATTAATAATTAAAAAACGCCGTAAATCATAACCAGGTATCAGCAAAGACATTAATAAGTTACTGAAATTCCAGAGCAACCTACCGGAATGTGTTTCTGTACTATGCATATCCATAAAAATGCTGATTGAAGTCTATGGAAAAAATTCGGTGTATCATTTTCAGTCCATATCTGAAAAGAAAAAATATGGACTTATAAATCTAATTAAATATAGATGTAACTTCATGTATATTTTATTTTCTAAGAACACCACGATTCGGCTATACAATGAAATTATAATTGTTTTCAGAAGTCGTTTTGGCTCTCCAGCCGCTCTGCACCTGTAAGTAAAAAGATGTTTTGTACACGATTCTTCGAGATGGCAGTAGTTGCTTAAAAATTCCTACTGTATTAGAAAGTACACAATCTATACAGCATAAGTTTGAAGACGCCAAGTTTAGTCATCATTAGATTTCACTCTGGTTGAGACTGCTCCTTCGTTATAAACACTAAAATATTGGGTAGCAAAGTTTAAACGAGGCCCTACGACCTGCGAAAACCAGCATCGCAGTGGTCGACCAAATGAGGTGATAATTCCAGAAATGTTGAAGAATTCAATAAAAATTTGAAATTTCAAAAACTTTATCATTAAATATCTCCGGAAATATTGATTTTAGCGACTTGGTGCTGAGGACCTTTTTGTTGTTGTTGTTGTTTATTTGTTGGTCACATTTTTTATCATATCATAAGATAAATGCAAAAAAAACGGGAATTTCGTGGAAAAATCAAGTTTAGAGGCCTGTACTACCTCGCCAGTGCGAGTTACGGCTTGGCCGCAATGGACACTTTTATTCTGAAAAAAAAAACTGTCCATGGGTGAAGCGATGTTATGAAATGCCACTGAACTATACAAAGAAATCAGAGTATTCGTGTTTTTTAAGGGGAAATATTTACACCCCTAGGTTAAGGACTTAATATTAATATTAAGGTTCTAAATTTTCATGGAATTTTTTTTGGGTAAGTGCAATAAAATTTCACGATGGGACCAGAGAAAAAAATGGTTGATCAAAAAGAAGCATTAATTTTCTTTTGACTACGAAAATGAAACAAAGCAAATAAACAAAGGCGAATAATTTCTTGTAGCCATGAAAAAAATTAGTCATCGTTATGTGACTTATATGACCCGAATTGAAAGGCGTCAGCCCAACTAATTTAAAATCTGAGTTAGATTTTACTCTGGGCGAAACTGCTCCTTCGTTATCAACAGTAAAATATTGGGTAGCAAAGTTTGAAAGAGGCCATAAGACTAGCATCGCAGTGGTCGACCAAATGAGGTGATAATTCCAGAAATGTTGAAGAATTTAATAAAAATTTGAAATTACAAAAACTTTATCATTAAATATCTCCGGAAATATTGATTTTAGCGACTTGGTGCTGAGGACCTTTTTTTGTTTGTTTATTGATGACGTTTTTTTGTTGCTCTCGTCATTCAAAAATAAATGCCACTAAGCTATAGGAATTTAAAAATAAAAAATAAGAGTATTCGTGTTTTTTTACGGGGAAATATTTACACTCCTAGGTCAAGGGCTTAATATTAATATTAAGGTTCCAAACTTTTATGGAATTTTTTTTGGGGACGTGCAACAAAATTTCACGATGGGACAGAAAAAATAGTTGATCAAAAAGGAGCATCCTAATGTATATCATATGTTTATGACTAATTTTACTTAGATATCTTTCTTTTTCATTAAATTTAATTAATTTTCTTTTGACTACGAAAATAAAACAAAGCAAATTGATAATTTTGAAACAGAATGTACAATTAAATTGTATGTAATGTGTACTTATTAACTCTTATTTTAGTTTGTAAAGGCGAATAATTCCTTGAACACTAATTCTATTGCAATACGACTAGAAGTATTCAGTTTAACAAGACAGAATCCTCAATAAATTTTCTAATTAAGGCGAATTTAATTTATTTAACTGACCTATTGAAATTGAAAATATAAACGAAATATATATATAGTAATAACATCATATAAAATGAATTTTTTCAACTTTTTCCATATACATTAATGCACGTGAACTAAATATTTTCAAAGCCATTTCTCTCCTAGTTTCGTCCCTGCATTAAAACGTGGAGTATACTTGCAACTTCACCTAAATGTGTTTTAAAAGCTTTTCTGACATCTTGACCGAAGCGAACACTTTCAAGACACGAAACGGCTTTCATCTTTGCTGATTCCAACTCCGTCTAGTCGAAGTGTTAAGTGACAGCTAGCTGCGAACATCAAAATCTAAGAGAAAGCTCTAGGAAATTCTCACAACAACGCCTGACTTTTGACATGCTTTCGATTTTAAGTAGTTTGGCTATTTTTAAAAAGACCTTTTTTGAAAATCTTCTAAGAAGTTTTAGATTACTGAGTTTGTTATAGATAATTTGAATATTATGTATTCTTGAAAATATTTGTGCTATACAGGGTCTGTAGAAAGTTGGAACATTGCTTAACTGTAGACATCTGAGATGGAAATAAGTTGATTTAACTCACACTTACCAATATCCAAAATCATCTTGTTTATTTGGACAGTTTGTTTTTCTAAAAAAATTATTTTACAAAAAGAGTAATTTAAAATAGTTTTAAGCATCTGTCTCGCTGTACAAATTTAATGGTAATTCTTTAGAGCCTAGGATGGAAGCTTTCAGTAGATATCAACCTTATTTTTGACAAATCTTTAAGTGATTTACATCGTTCAACTTCAAGGAAGATGGCAAAGTACTTTGAAATTAGAGAAATTTCTAAATTGTTTCAGGTTGTTCTAGGTTTGTTATACTTTGTACCGAAAGCGGCTTAAGGCTTCTCAACTTATGGGTTTTCCCCCTAAATTTAGGGAGAAAAAATGTGGGATTGGACGTTTTTAGGGGTATTTTTAGGGATTTTTATAACTCCAAATATCGATATATAACATTGTAAAAAATAAGTTGCGTAACAGAATATCGATTGAAATGTGATTATGGTTCGATCCGCACTGCAACAAAATGGTGGATCATTCACAACATTTCATCCGCAAAAATGTTGAAATTATTCAATGTCAATATGAATGATTTTAAAAACTCTCAATCTGAGGAAAATGATTTGTTACTTGCAGTTTTCAATACTATATAAAGAATTCAAAAAAAACTAATGAAATTATTATTTATTGATTGTTTGAAATTTATTATTTGTTTAATAATATTTTATTATTTTCAATATTATTTCGTTAAAAGTATTTAATTATTTATTTTATATATAATAAAAGGATTTTGGGAGAATCCCTAGTAATTGTGGAGGTTTTAGGGGTTTTACATTGGGGCTTTAGGGAGATAAATTATTGAGAATTGGGAATACTGGCTGACAATGAAACTTTTAGAGAAAATTGAAGAATAAACTATTTTTGAGCTGACTCTGTATTGTCAAGGCATCGCGATTCTAGCAGTTGTTCTATATTTGTTCTAAAATAAAGCGTTAAAAAATTATTTAACATAAACTAATATTCAAGCTTTCGAACAATCGGATTATGATCGTTATTCTTAGTTTGTTCTCAATTATTCCAGAATATTTCTGATTATTTCGAGAAAATTGTTTATATTATTATTCGTGAAAATTTAAGAAAAATCGCATTTTTCAGCACTATAACAACCACTAAAACTGCGTTGTCTCTAAAATGTAATAAGAATTTTCCCCAAATTTCTGAAAAATAAACTTTTCTCGAACGAGCTATTGTATAAGGAGGTAGAAAAGCCTCGAGAAATGAAGGAAAAAGCTATAACATCTCAGAGCATTCAATATAATAACGATTTCTGGAAATTGAGGTGGTACTGGGATAGAATTAGTTGAATACTATAAACAAGTTTCTCAATATTTCTAAAAAATATTTTGTTTCGAAAGTTATATTATATTATAAGATAGTATAGACAGTAAGAAGACAAGTAGCTGGAGCAATAAGGTCGTGGGTTGTTTTCAGAACGTAGTATTGCAAAACAAACACCTAAGACAAGAAACAAAGACACGAATTTACAAAGCGACAATCAGACCTATATATCAGGAACAAGGCCAGAAACATTAAAAACGAAACAGCTCTTGGAGACCAAAATTCCCAGGCAAATCTCGGAAAAAACAATACTAGACTGAGAAAGAACCGAAAACATCAGACGATCATGTGATGTAGATAAAGATAACGAACGAGTATCACAGTATAAACAAGATAATGTGAGGAAAGTACCAATGGATGAACCAAAAAGTTGAAAATCCGACCTTCACTGGAAAAATCGTGGCAACCGTATTTCGGTTTGCTGAGCGAAATTTTAGAAGATTATCAGAAAAATACAAGTTCTTATTGTGCAAATTTAGTTCCAAAATTACCTGTGGTTGCCAAAAAAAAATCAGGAAAAGTTACAAAGCAACAATCAGACCTATGATGACCAATGCATCAGAAACAAGGCTTAAAACAGTTCTTGGAGATCACAAATATAAAAATTCTCAGGCAGATCTCGGAAAAAACACTACTAGATCGAGAAAGAAGCGAAAAAATCAGACGATCATGTGACGTAGATAACAATAACGAACGAGTATCACAAAGTAAAAAACAACAGAACAAACATATAAGACGAATTATAGACGATACACTGGTCAAAATACGAAGAGTTAAAGCTCCAATTGGAACACGGACTAGAGGACAACTACGAAAGAAGTGGAGTGACAATCTAGAGCCAGGATAAACGAATAATTCACATTTTTTTTACTAATGTGGTCAACTATCGTATTAAACTGTAACAGTTCTAAATTTAAAAATCTAGGATTTTCATTTGACGATCATTATCATTGTGGAGTTAAGTTAAAAATTGTGATCTACTTTTTAACTGGAAACCCATGCCTATGACACATGTAACATTCGTTTATTAATAGGGGAGTTGTTTTTTTTCAATTGTGCATATTTAATAAAAGGCCTACATTCCCTGGGCACTAAACATCTTACAGAGATGGCCAAAAACAGACTTGTTTTGAATTTTATAAGATTTTTGGCACCATCTCACAAGTTGCCACTGCATGATAAACGGATCATGAAACAATATAGGGGTGCCTCAAATGTTAAAACATACATAAAAGTAAATTCGAAAAGACATTTGTGGTCATCTTTTAACACAGTATAAACAAGTAAGTACCAATGAATGAACCAAAAAGTTCAAAATCCAACTTTCAGCAGGAAAGATCGTGAGTTTGGTGAGCGTAATTTTAGAAGATTATCACAAAAATGGAGCCACAACTACACGTTCTTATTGTGCCGATTTAGTTCCAAAAACCATGAGGACAGTTGCGCAAAAGTGTGCGCGTGCATTAGGATAACACACTTGAGGGTTAAACAATTTTCTTCGGATTACGAAGCGCGGTAGAATCTTCCTTTCGAAACGCATTAAATGTAAGAATATCTATGGCCAGAAAAGTATGAGAACTTATTCTAAAAAGTAGTGTCCGAATACCAATAAACGTGTTTAGGATTACTTTCCCAACATTGAGAAAATGATCTGATTAAGTCGATCACAGTTTTCGGAAATCTCTGCAGTGACATTACAAATATAACCTAAAAATTTTTCAATGTTCATTGACGAAGTTCGAATTTCTATATTCGTTGGTGATATTCATACTAAAACCACTCCACCAACAATCACATGTACAGTGTGTAATTGTTGTTGTAGTGGTAGTGTGAACAGTGTGTTTGAGAGCGTTGATTGAAGCAGTTTTATATTAGTATGTTATTTTTTTCTCTCTTGAAAATTTAATTCCACTTAACAGAAATCGTATTAATCACTAGTTGAATTTGCATCGGATAAAACTTAAGCGACGATTTTTCTAGTATAACATTACCAAATTCTCATTGCTTATCAATATTTTTAATCACTTTCGTATAAATAAGAAACAATTAACTAATTGTTTGTCTGTATTCTTTTTCGACAACTTCGTTTTTCGGGAAATTAATCACTTAATCGTTTCTGTAGGTTGAGTACAAAAAATAAAAGTAACAGACAGAAATGCCCGATCTCATCTCGCCTAATATATTAGAGTTTTCTGTTCTCATTTCCCACAGGACACTTATGGCAGCTAATGCCAACTAAGTGCTCTTCCGCAGATTGCTATACATCCTAAATATTTCATTCCCGAGCCAGAGAGACAGAGATATAGTCCGTTGTGATCGATCTTGAAAATTGGATGGCCGAAGATCATGGCGTAGGGCCGGCTAGAGTTTATTTAATTTACTTGGAAGTGACGTACGAGTTCAAATTGAAATAATTTCAGTCCCGCACCAATAAACATATCAGAAACTTTGAAAGTAATATTCGAATGCGTTCAGATATAAAATATTCGGAATATTTCTATTAGTAAACAAGGCGTGTATGTAAAAAATGTAGAGGGTATCTCATAAATAATGTAGCTTTAAAATGTTCACTTTGTTTATTGAATAATCATATAAAAAGAAATTCCAAATATAGTCCATTATTATTCTATGGTTTTGAGACCTTGGTAAAGCCATTTTTTGGGATTAGATGCAAAAAATTGTCGCACTGCATTTTCAACATCTCATTTGGATAAATATTTATCTTGAAGAATTTCGCTATGGATTTGATTAAATGTTAAGACCTCTTGACATGATGCAATACAACGCAATATTTCTTGATCAAAAACGTGTGCAGATGAAATTTATCTGATTGTTTCATGCAAGATCTTGACATTATCGGTATTGTGTCATTTTCTTTGCGTCCATTTTGCAATCTACTTACTTTTGGCTTAACAGATCGGCCAACTTTCGTAACACTTAACTTTGTTATTTTCATTGTTAAACTAAGTACAAAAAATTTGAGGTTATATTTGTTTACTTTTACTGTTTATAGAGACTTGCATGCAATTTCTTGCACGTCGTATTGCATTATGCCAAGCGGCCTTTAATCTTCAGTGCAAGGATTGGTCTAAATGCTAACTAACATCTCTGTATATTGAAGTCGGGTTTAAAATAGCAAACTCAACTGAAAAGCAGATTAATATATATGTGTATACATGTAGCAGAAGGCTTTCCATTCCAGCAAGAGTTCAAAATTCGGACACGCCCATATCGCGAGGTAATCGGTTGGTAGTACTGATTCATGTTTGACAGTTGACAGAAATATTATTTGAATCTAAAGTCATTCGTTTAAAGGTGAGTTCTTTCCAAGAAATTTCTGGATGGGTATGAAGTAAAACCTCACGAACCGGAAAGCGGGTGAAAAACCAGAGGAAGTGCGTTGGCAAATAATGGGGTGCGATTTGAAAAATCAGTGCGTTACAAGATGAAGTAAAGGGAGAATTTTGATGAGCCTTTCAAAACCCTGAATGTTGATAAAAAAGCCGTCGGCACACATTGTTGCAGTAGATAACTTCCTTGAACTATGGGGATCTCTTTGTTTTATTCTCTTTGAAGACAGTTTTATCTGGAGTAGCTTCTTGACGGAAATTTCGCGTCTGAATGTGGCTTCGGTGATTCTGATCATGAAAATCTGTAATTTTGTAATAAATAACGATTTTAGGTGTAAGAAAAGATGAACGTAGCTAGGGGCGAGATCCGGGCTGTACGTTTTTTGTCATGACGTGCATTATCGTGGAACAAAACAAAATCTTTTGACAGTAATTCCCGTCGATTGTTTTGTATTGTGCGGCGCAATTTCTTAACGAATTTACAGCAAACATGTGCATTGATTGTCTGGCCCACAACAAAATGCCTTTTCTGTCCCAAAAAAACGGTTTTCGAGGTGTCAATATTCGCTTATGCTTAACGTTCGTTGGTGACGAACATTCCATTGATTGCGTTTAGTTTCTGGGCGTCGTAAGATACCTAACTTTCATCCCTCGTGACTCGAGAGAAAAAAATCATCATCATCTTCATTTTAGCGTATCAAAAACTGAAGTGCACTGCGTTGTTTTTTGTGTAGTTCAGTTACAATAGCGATATTTTCTATGGCAAATGGCTTCAACAAATGACTTGGAATAGAGGATATAATTTAAATCAAAATGTTACTGATTGACGGTCATAAATATTATTTAACGATGGGGTTGAGTCGCAGCAACAATGGGATAATATTGTACAAATAATGCAACCTGCTGATGTAAATGTATTTAAACGTGAGTGGAAAAAAAGTATGAAATTGGCATGGTAAACCAGAATGTGTTAACTGTGTTTTAACGAAGACAAAGTTTTGTCCTTTATTAAAAGAAGTACATTGAAGAAACTCATTGCCGAATTCCATCATCAATGGTTTGTAGGAAGTGTGGATTTTATCCATTTAATCCACACGCTGTTGTATATAAAGTGTGTGAAAAAACGAATCGAAGAATTGAATATGGATCCTGCTGATCCTTACAAATTATCAAAAATAGAACTTGGAATGACAAAAAAAGGATTAGTTACACTACAGAATAACTTTGAAGAGAAAAACATTGAAAATTCACAGTGTTTCAGGCAATTCAGTTAGTTTTTTATGACTGAACACTGGAGCACTCGTGGCTGTACTGTTCTTCAAATTTCTACGAGGTGTTACAAAAAATGTGTAACCGTCTATAGGATTGATAGAAAACTGAAAAATGTTTGGGGTTTGCCCAGTAAAAGATTTTACACTTTTTTTTACGATTTTGCTGCAAATACTGGCTAAATTGTATTGAAATTTTATACGAATATGATTTGGAAGCTGATACATCCAATGAATTTGTCTTACTCTGATAGAGGGCGCTAGTTACACGGTTCGTACCAAGTATTATTGAACATAACTTTTTCAATATTAGATTTATTAAGCGAAATATTGAGTGAACTTGAAATCATTTGATTTTACATCAAAAATGTACTCTTGATAAAACTCGAAACCTTGTACCGTTTTCGAAATATTTTGATTTGAAAATTATGAAATAATAACCGATACTGGTATAAAGTATTGATAAGATTATCAGTAATTATTATTATTATTAATTAGTAAACATTATGTGAATTGAAATTTTTTTGTCCGATAAAACAGATACATTTAAAAAAATTGGGACTGAGGGCTTTCGTTTCTTGTAACGTTTCACAAAAATTCATTCTAATCAGTATAGGATCTTGTTCTCCAATGTACAGGCACTGAGCTATTGGAGGCCTTAGTATGAAACAAACAGTTTGTGTCCCAGAATCGCAATACACGATAATCAAATTGTTGTTTGTTCCATACTAAGGTCTCCAATTGATCAGTGCTCATTTAGTAATATTTAACCAACTAAAATAGTTAGTCTTTTAGTTTTGCTTTAATTTTTTTTAATATGCAGAGCAGAATTACATGGTCGAGCACTGGGGCAGTTACCCCACCTCAAATCTTTACTGAGCAATTTTCATTTAGTTTTAAACACGATGTTTTTTTTTGGTAGATTGAATTATTGACATTCGATAGTTTGGATATTGTTTCACAAATATTGAAATGTATCTAGTGCTTTAAAAAAGTCGCTGGTAGAGAAACGAATTGAATGAACTTTCTTTTTATAATTTAAATTGCAATATGCAATTTTTCAATTTAGAATGTAATAATTTAATATCGAGGTCGATTTTCTCATATTTCCAAATGTTCATTAAATTGATAACTATAAGTATTTTTGAAATATAATACCTATTCCTCATCCGAGACGAGGAAAACGAGAAACATCAATTTATTGTATTAACCTAAAATTTATTACCTCTTAACCCACATTTATGTTATGTTAAAAATTATGTAGTATTTAAAGAAATGTCACTTACGTTATACTCTGGAGATGTACGCTTTAACCGATGATTAAATTATTTCTATTATTAGGTTCAAATGTATTTTAAATAAGCATTGTGACATAAATTCCGCCTCACCATTGAATTTATCTTGCTCACATTACATTTTTTGCATCAAACAACAATGGCATCGATATATTTTGTTTTGTAAACACGTGGTATTTGTAATATTTAGTGCTAAAACACTACCACTACCTATTAATATTCGCGACGAACTGCTTTGCTTAGGTTTACTGCCTTTTCTCACCCCTCATAGTTTCTACAAACCCGTCAATGCGTCGGTCACCCCTCCAATGAAGGATTTTAGACTTTCGACGCCTAAATGCGCAAGACTTTACGTTAATTAACTTTCGTTGTTTTCCAGTCTTTTATTTTTTATCCATTTAAATGAAACAAAGTTTAAAAATAAAAAATCCATTCCATTTCCGGATTCTGTTTGTAACAAAATGTACGAGGAGCGTTCAATAAAACAATATTTATTAAAATCTATACAATTACATATTTTTTGTAATGTACGTTTACATCTAACATTTGTATCTTGACATAAATGTGAAATTTCTAAATTAAAACTGCATTTACTGTTTACATTAATTATATAAATTATTCGATATTTACGGCTTATATACAGGGTGTTTCTATATTCGACCGACAATGATTCATTTTGATATAGGAATACGAACCCTTACGGGGCCTGGTGGCGGAGATTTGGGGTGTTCAAAATTTTATATCAAAATCAAAAATTTGCCATAAATCAAGAACGCCTTTAATTTCTTTTTTCAAATTTGGTGACCAATATGCTCCTTAATAAAATAATATTTTGACATAAACAAACTTTGGCAAAATTTAACCAGTGGCGCGCATTTAAATTTTAATTGTAACTTTTACCCCCCTATTTTTGACGCCACTGGAGCAAATTCTTTTTTAATTTTGTTGTCATTTGTCTGATTATTTTTAGTTAAGCAACTAGTAACCTTTTATGGAGCTAAAATTAACGGTGTTGTAGAAATTTACCTCTAAACAAAAGTCTGCAAGCACGTAAGTTATTTACAAATTAATTAATTATTCATTTAATTTCGAATAATGATTAAGCGTAGGTAGTTAAAAACAAATAAAAATTATTCATTATCTCAATTTCAAACAAAAATGTATTACAATAATAACAAAATTGGCAATGACAATAAAAATAATAATAGCACAAATTAAATTTAAACAACAATAACAAAATTGACAAACTTGCAGTAGTTGCTCAAGCTGTAGGCCGCTTACTTCAATACACTTATTACATCGTTTTGTCATTGAAAAATGTGTCTTTGAGAATAAATGGATGGGATTGAATGATTTCTGCTGCAGATTGAATAGCTATTAGATCTTTTTCAGATTCGATCGTACAATAAGGAGTTCATATAGCCCCATATAAAAAATTTGATAGGATTTAAGTCAGGTGATCTTGGATGCCAAACGTTGGGTTCACACCGAAAAATCGTCTATTTAAGTAATTTCTTCTTCATTCTCCAACATATCTTCCAGAAAGTGCGTATAAATTGCTCCAATGACTTTATTTGGTAAAATGTAAGGCCCGATTAAGCAATCTCCAGCGATACCCACACATTAACCGAATATTTATGATGAAATCCCCTTTCATGAACAAAGTGCGGATTTTCTTCATCCCAAACGTGACCATTTCTAGAGTTGAAAATTCCTTCCCTAGTAAGTCTAGCCTCGTCGATATACAACACATATTTTGGACAATTTCGATTTTTACGACACTTTTGTAAAAGCCAGTTTGAAAATTCCATACGCACCTGAAAATCTCTAGGTTCTAATGCTTGGACACCAGCCAATTTGTATGGATGTAACACTTGTTCTTTTAAAACTTTCCATACAGTAGAATGGTTCACACTTAAAGCGCGACCTACATTTCGAGTACTTAATTATGGTCTTTCAAAAATATTATTTAATATTTACCCTTCCACATGCGCAGTCATTGTTGTACGTTGCTTTTCAGCATTATTTCTTTTAACTAACAAGTTTCCGGTTTTTTCAGCCTTTTTTCAATACTTGCAAATGTAGAATTAAGTGGAATTCGACGATTGCGAAATATTTGCTGCCATTCTACCATTTTTTCGAGCTTCCCCGTAAATCATTAACATATCGGTCAACTCTTCTAATGAAAAATTCATTTTATAACAGCAAAATTAATGTAAAAACTAATTTAAAATTCTTTAATCTACCAAGATCGTGTCAAATACACAAGGTGTCGCGAACTATCAAAAATATGACGCGTGCCTACTAAATTATAATTTCGAAATATTTAGTATTTAATTACCTGCAGATTTTAATTTAGAGGCAAATTTCTACAACATTCATTTTAGCTCAATAAATTGTTATATTTTGAAATTGAAAATTGCAAATAATTAGGCAATTTAAAACAAAATTAATAGAAGAATTTGCTCCAATGGCGTAAAAAATAGAATGCAGAAAATGTCACATTTCTTTTTCTAAAGGTCATAATTTTTGTGTCTTTGGCTAACAAGTTTCATTCCTTAAGACGGGAAGTAAGAAGTTCAGACTGTTGCTTTGTTAACCCCAAATCACGTGTTAATTCATTCAACTTTGAACAATCAAATGTGGCTCTCCGGAGAGAAATAGGGTCGGTGCATTATTATTCGGAGCTTCCTGATGATACGTTGTCTCCAATATCTTCTAAAACAATATTTTATATAAAGGCGCAATCGGTACTGGTAAATCATCGTTATGGGGAACAGGTTATATAGTATACGGCAAATTTGGATACTCGATCTTGTGCTTTTTTTTCTTAGAATAATCTTCAGTCTTGGTTAAATAAAAATAGCAATCGTCAAAATGGTTAATAGATTCCCGCCATACCAAAGGAATTGCAAAAGGTATGTTTTTTTCTTCCCATTCATCCACTGCACCAATGACACGCTACAACTAACATAGCACGCATGGGGGGCCCACTGCTTGTCTTGGTCTCCAATTAAAGCACCGAAATATTTGAAATAGGCCATTTTCAGAAAATGGCCTGGCTTGCGATTTCACCATAAATTCTCCACAAATACAGAAAAATTTGTCAGAAGATTTGCAACTGCGGCGTGTTCTCGACATTTTCGTATTTCTAATCACTTATGAACAGAGAACCACACAATTTTTAATGTTAGTTTATGTTTATTATTCTGAATAATACAATTCAGGTATTTTTTCGGACATAAAATTTACAGATATTAACCGCTCCTTTATAAAATTACCTACCTTCTAATGTAAACAGGGACAATTAAGCTATTAAAAAGTAGTATGTGTTAGTGTTTAATAAATATTTTTCTATCATTGGACGGGTATTTCCATTTTAAAAATAAAATAGTTTTCAAAAATTTCTTAAGACCTTCCGACAGCAGAGAAAGGACTTTCTGTTGAAAATTTAAATGAATAATCACTTATAGGCCAAGATTAGTATACGATTCCCCTAAAAAATGGAGATATTTCAAAATCTATAATACTCTCTATGAGGAATGGAAACTGAAAAAGGAAAACCAGAAAAAAAATCCTTAAGGACTCAATAGCTTTGTTGTTTTATTATACTTGTATTTTCTAAAATAAATATTCATCATAATAAAAGTGTAGTAAATTCACGAAATTTCAACAGGGAAATTGTGAAAACCAATCTGGAAAAGACGGGAGAAAAACTGGAATTTGATTTTCAATTTTTACTAGTCACAAATCTACACCAAAGATCCCAAACCGTAAAATCACTTTTACCAGTAGATATTTTTCGTCTGAAGCTTCGCATAAAAGTGTGATTTCTTGTTCTGCCGTTATTACCATGGAATTTTTTGGCAGCTTGACGTTTTTGGATTTTTTTTGTTACTAGCAATTTGTTTTATAGCTAGCATTGAAAAGCGACTATACGAGCCCCGTCCCATTTCAGTTGGCCCACTTAGAAAAATTCGAAATTATTAAACTTTATTTTAAAATGTCAAAAAGTAGCTGTTAGTAAAATGTTTTAAACTTTTAGTTTTACGTCTAAAATAGGTTTTGGATGAATATTGTCAAATATTTTGAATGATATTTAATTTGATGGAAATAGATAGGTCTTGTTGTTGATAATAATTTTTTATGCATATACAAGGGTTCATTGTTTCCAAAATTGTGTTGAAACTTTCATTAGGTCTAAAATACATAAGGTGAGTATAATTTTTACAATGGGAAGAGAAAAAGTTATATATATATATATATATATATATATATATATATATATATATAAATCGAATTTTTTCATCAATAATAAACTTATTCAAAAATGGGAAAAAGAACTCGGAAATCGCGAAAGAAATCGTTTTGAAGTTTGCGTGTGTGACGATCGAAGTAGAGTTATTCGACAAAAAAATGAAGCTTTTCATCCAGATTGTTTGAAGCGGAAAGTAAAGCGCTGGGAAAGCCTTTATTTTTCAGCAAGATGGAGCATAAGTCAAAAAAGGCCTTAAAATGGTTCTCAGACAACAATATTCCACTTTTAGAGTGGGTTTCAAGTAGTCCACATTTATCACCAATAGAAACATTTTGGCATGAAATGAAAAATCAGTTGCGTGCAAATCCAGCTAGAACTGTCATGGAATTAAAAGAAAGACTACAAGAAATTTGGGCTGATTTTACTCCCGAATACTGCCAGAATTTAATGGTAACTTTTAAAACTATGTTTAATATTTAAGCTTTTCTGGTTACAATTGGTTTTTGTTTTTATTATTATTTTGTAATTATACCATATGTTAAGACTTGCAACTCTTGTAAAAGTACCTAAAATAAACTAAAAGAATATTATCCACTTGTTTTAACATTTTTTATATCTCTCCATTCCATAAAAAGTCGATACTCGCGTGACTGTATGTTTTGCTGGTAACAAATCAGCACTTTCTTGACACATTTATTTCCATTTTTGAAACTAACAAGAATTAAAATAAAATGTTCTAAAATTAATTCTTATCATTTTCTGCGTTGTTTTTAGATAAGTATTGATCATTACACGTCCAGAAATAGATTTTTCCGTACTTGGATAACTTCCCAAGAATTTGTTGCGCACGCACGAAAAAATACTTATTTCTAAACTTTTAACGGAATATACTGTATCAACTCAACAATTTATCCATCGCGAACCACTTAAGCTCTTTCAGGAGCGGTTGAGAAGTTCGATCGAGAAGCTGAGTCAAGAGAGCTCAAAATCAATTAACAGAAAATCATGTACATGAGAATCTCAAGGAAAACCCGATTTCCCAAGCCACGTTCCAAGTCAGAGAACATCGTTTCCCTGTGTGCCACCAATTCAAATATCTTGAGGCCTTGATAACTGAAGATAATTACGTGACAACGGAGATCAAGACAACAGTTGCTGCGGTGAACAGATGTTTTTGCGCAGTCCAGAGAGCGCTCAAGTTTAGACGGCTCTCACGAAGGTCAATACTCACAATTTAAAAGACAATAATTCGTCCCGTAGGGATGTGAGACATGGACTATAACGGATTTTGAACTGCTGGAAATCCTACGAAAGATTTTTGGATCGGTTTGCGAGAACGGTGCGTGGAGGATCCGTAGGAATGCTGAGCTGAGACAGATGTGTGGCGAGCCAAATTTGGTGGCGTTCATCCAGGGCGCGCGTCTGAAGTGGCTGAGACACGTGAAGAGGATGTCTTCTGATCGATACCCACGCAGAGTAATTTATGGAGTTCCTGGATAACGGCGACTAAGAGAAAGACCAGAGGTTGGAGGACGTTGAGGCGGACCTGATCCAGCTAGGGAGGATGCACCATGCTCAGGACAGAAAGGATTGGAAGTCGATAGTCGGTACTGGTTCTCAAAGAACCGTAGCGCCAGTTGAAGAAGAATTTATTATTAATTAGACAGTAGCATTACAATAGTTAAACAAGGCCGTCAAAATTCCGCGCCTTCCAGAGCTCAGATGTTACCCAACATTTTTAACAAAACATTATTGAAAATAACGAAAGACATATTTGTTAATAAGAAAGAATATTTTTATATCGTGTAGCTTTCATGAAGATCCATTTTTGACAATAAAAATCTAGTTAGAAATCTACGAGACGAGACAAGATTGGTAACTTGGATATTCTATCTATTGAAAATTCTGTGGACCAATTTATAAACTTTTATAATATAATCAATACTTTTTTGAGCAGTAAGCTTGGAGAATAGAACACTATTACATCAAATTTTCATTATTATTGTATCAAAGCTTCAAAGCTACATAGGTTATTCTTCTTCCCTATAACGTGGCTTCTACGGTTACACATTTGGCTAGATAATTAATTCTTCTTTTCCTTGCAATGTGACCTTCACGTATATGATTACGAAGTTATCGACTTAACAACTTCCGGGAATGTTATCTTATTAGCTATAAAAGCAGATAAAGACATAATGGAAAGAAAGAGTGACAAGGTACCTGTTTAGTCAAGTTTTGTCAACCTCCGACGTCTGCAACACGCTCAATAGAATCTCGTTTAGTTTGCTCATAAAAGTTTTAGATCTAGAAGGAATCTAAAGTTTCAGTTCTTGCCCAAGCACGTCCTGCATTGCAGATTTCACATGTAATTTCGATGTCCCAATGCAACTTTCTTCTATATATTTACCACACGGTTGTAGATTCAATGATTTCAAAAGCTTTGTACATCTATCACTCGGGACAAATTGTAGGTTATGATCCATGTAAATAATATATGCTACCAAAGCTGCAATGTCGATGATGTAAAATGGTGCTAAATGCCACTACATTTGCTAACAACTTATCTATACTGTCCCCTCCAATTTATCCATGATATCTAATACAGTGCATTCTCCAACCCTTGTTTGACGATTAGCATCGCATATATTTGTTTGTCAGCGGTAATACATTTACGAGGTTTGTACATTTTATTCAAATTTGTAATGAATACAGTTCAAATACCTCGTATAGCGGTTGCTTCATCAAATTAGACTATGGTCATTCAATTTTTTTTGCAGCTCCACAGCTGCCAGGTTGGAGTTTTACCACCCTATAGGATTCGACCTGTGCACCACAATCGAAACAACAAATTCAACGCCAATAAATGGGAATTCAGTTGAGGGCTGCAGCCACCCCGGCTTTCTATAGATAAGTTTATTGGTTGGACTCTTTTGGTTATGCAGTTGATGCGAATTCATTTTTTTCGAATAAATTTATTTGTTGCTGAAACTTCTTTTATTATTCACCATAATGAATAGGTATTATTTTAGAGAACTATATCTGGGGATAGTTTGTTTAATTCTCCATCTCTTCTTATTCACTTCTAACTTCGTTTGTTAAAAAAGCTGGCGGCGTCCAATTAAATATTGATTGGTCACCCTATCTAGGTACCAATTATTCATATACTTTAACTGATGCCGAACACCACTTCCTGAGGAAGAGTCTCCAACCAAAGAAGTAAAGTTGCAATGAATCTACACTACGTATAAATCCCATTAAATCAAATTTTACATTAGTTTAACTAAATGTGAATTTGTAATGTTTAGAATGTATTAGAATAATGTTTTTTGTTATATTCATCAAATTCTAAGCAATGATGACACACGGCACTTTTCAAGTTATGGATTTCTTGTCTTCACGTACCAATCTGAAAGTTGATCTGCTTTTTGTAACCAACAGGACCTAACCAAGCTAAATTTGTTTTTTTTGATACTTGGTTTTTTATAATAAACTAGGTACACTATTTAGGACTTTATAGGTTTCGAATAAATGTTTGTTTTATTCAATTTATTTTTTTTTGCAAAATTAAAATTATGTAAAAAGATCTAACAGAAATGTGAATAAGCTATATACTTTAAAATATATAAATTTTGTAAACTACTATACAGTTTGAAATTCAAAAATCTCTGTAAATCAGAAACATACAAATATATCAAAGTATTTTATATAAAAATTTGGCCAACTATAAACACATGTAGATCACTCAAGAATATGCATCTCTAATTCTAAAATTAAAATAGATAATATGAATGGTTTTTTTGATTTAAAGGATAATTGTGCTGCAATGAAGAAGTAATTGCTGAAACTAAGTTTATTTTGAGGCAAAAGACAAATACTTCGACAAGCATGGCATTGAGAAGTTGGTCTTGAAGGAGATTACATTAATGAATGAAATTGATTTTTGACAAAAAAAATGTTTTCTTATTTAGTAACACGACTTATTGAGTGATGGTTTAGCACATGGCAAATTAAAAATCGTTTAATCGACTTTTCACATTACCTATAAATATTACAAAATAAAGCCCCACTGCCTCAAAAATTTGTTTTTGATTGTAATTCATTTTAAAAAATATATCAATTCTGGCTTCTGGATAAATATACATTCAAGTTATAAACAACTCAAACCAAGTGATGGTTAAAAATGTTTTATGTGTATTGTTTAAAAATGTAAATTTTCAAATATTTCTTATTTAATTTTCATTCTATTTTATTTTAGAAAATTTTACTTATTAATCGAGTTTGTAATACCCTCATGTCTAAAGTATTTTAGATAAACATTTTTTCATTCGGTATAGTGTAAGAAAACTGTCTTATCATGATTATTTTACCACCTGCATCAGATGAATTACTCAATACTATATTCTGTAACTGAAAAAGTGATTGTGCAACTGCAATGTCGATTTTCCGAGATATTCACCAAATTTCGCCTATAACGACTATATAATAAAAATTCTAATAAATAACTGTTAATTTGATATCAATTATCAATTTATTCAGTTAATTTTGTCGACTTTTATCTTAAATCTCTTTAAATGCAAAATAAGTTTATGATTGAAATATGTATTGTAACTCTTCCTTCCAAATTTACATGTTGTTTCAAATTCCTATTTCCTAATTGATGTGAATTATTCATATGTGACCTCAGCTTTACTTTTTCAAATATAAATCCTGATATTTACAAGAAATTTTATAACATAGTTTGTGCAAACTTCACAAACCCAATTATTCCAAACCATATTTTCCTGCTGTTTTAGAGACAATAAAAAAATTATACCAAGTAAATGAGTGACCAATATTATATGTTAATCTAACAATATTCTGTTAGAAATTATCCCTGGTTAAATTGAAATAAGTGTTAAATATAGATGTGATTATTCTTTAAATCTTTCAGATTTTTCAAAATTATTGGTCTACTCATATTTTATCATTTTTTCTTTGATAAACAAGTACTGTTCTGGCCCAGAGACTTTTGTATTAAGGGGCATACGAAGTAACAAAATGTTTAAATCTAAATATTTACAAATATATGTTTGTTTATCAAACAGGATATTCAAAAGAAGCGGCCAATAAATTATAAAAGTACTGTTTTTATTCCCTACGTAGATTATCTAATCTTGCCTGCAGGTCAGCATCAGCATCTGAAAGCCCACCACCACCTGAACCGCCATTGTTTGAATTATTATTTCCACTTGTTCCACTCCCTCCATTAGAACCACCTACAACACATAATTACTATTAAAAGAGTCATAGAAACAGATAAAGGCATAGATCAGATTGCACTACAATCTTAAGGTTAATTATGCCCGTAGACATGCTTCATGTCTAGACCTTATCTTCCAATTTTAGGTTTATGAATTAAAGTATTTTTTGCTTATATTTGGAATAGCATGACATTTTAGAACTAGGTGAACTGGAGATTCTTACTCAACAGTTATCAGTTTCTGTTAGTGATCTAGTGAAAAAATGTGAGTTGTTTTTGCTAATATCGAAAAATATTTTGATCTAGATCTATAGATATTCAAATTGAGTATACTGTATAGTAATCTATTTCATTTTTTGATTATGACAGTATTGTTCTATTAAAAATTTGTGTGATGAAAGTTCCTTATCTGTTTTCATGAAACTCTCAGGAAAGTGAGAAATAAATTTATTCTGATAGTGAAGCAGATATAACAGCACCGAAGTTCCATTATACCAACTCAAAGCTGATAAGGAAGTGCAGAATAAAACTTGATGAAATAGACCATAATAATAGTCTCTTTAGTTCTGATTTCTGGTCACACCGGAAAGAGGCTAATACGCTCATCAGGAACGGACTATTAACGCCTTTTATCGAAAAAGAAAGAAGATTCCAAAATCACTACGAAAAGTTTGTTCGATTCATTTGATTCCAGTGTGACCAGGAATCTGGACTAAAGGGATTCTATTACTATGGCCTATTTCATCTGCAGTTTCATTTCAACTGTCAGTTGGTATCATTGAAGTTCAGTGCAGTCTGCTTGACTATCAAAATGAATTGATTTGTCACATTCCTGAGAGTTTCATGAAAACAGATAAGGAACTTTGAGAATACAAATTGTTAATAGAGCATCGCTATCATAATCAAAAATAGAAATAGATATGATATGATTATACTCAATTATTGCAATTTGTTTAACTAAAAAATACACAAATTTTAAAACTGTTAAAATTGACAACATAATTCAACTTCAACTATTACATAGTAGATGTATAATTCCATAAAGTACTTTTATAAACATTATTTAAACAATTTTTGACACACTTTTGTACAAAGAAGGCAAAAGAAAGCCAGAAAATTACCATCTACTAAAACTAATAACTGTTATTTTCAAATACCTGCAATAACTGCTGCGGCTGATGGCTGTTTTTGTCCAGTAGCTGGTAGACTTCCACCAGTTTGAGGTAAACCAGAAAGGGTATCACCCAATTGAAGACCCAGCTCATCCAAAACTTGGTTTACAATTGCATCACTGAAAAAAGAGCATATCATCAAAGCAACCTATTAATTACTATTTTCATAATGAGGTAGGGATAGAAGGGAAATCTACAAGGAATGTTGAACAGATCATTTCCAAGTTTCCAGTTATTTATATATCTGCATTTGGGTAAAGTTAGCCCATCCTTCTTTGAAATTCAAAAAAATTACAAGTTTTGCCTAATTGTTCCAGGTTTGTGCTACTTGTGCTGCGAAACGATTTTTTTTTAATATTGAAAGTTCTATGAGCTGATAAATGTTCATCATTTTAGTATGTCTACTTATTTTTTGCATAGCATTAGAGGCAGGAATTCATGGTATACTCTTCCCTATATTTTTATGTTTAGCACCATTTTGCTTTCTTTTCATAACTCCTGTATTTAACTGATAGTCAGCAATTACATACATTCCATATTCTATTTAAAGAATAAATAATTTTATTATAGATAACTTTCTGTTATCGATTTATTAATTACCTATGAAATATCTTATGTGCTAATTAACAAAAAGTAATATGTGTTAATAAAGGCCTTAAACTATTGAGTGAGTTCACAAAAAAATCATGTTCCTTCTGAAGGATTAATTCAAATTCCTTAAAATTTACACATTCTTTGATCTTGACAACCTTGCTGTCTTGTCTGTTGGTAGGAATATTTGAATGTTTAAAGTTACGTCTTTTGTTTCATTAGGGGAAATAATTAGTTTTAACTGTATACAACTAATTGAAAATATGATGAAATATGTTATCTATAGATCCAATAATATTGGTACAATAAAAATAACTAAAGAATTAGTCTCTTCTCCAAATTATATGTAAACACCATGTTCATTCATGATAATAAAAAATTTTCTCCTAATAAACATATAGAAATTTTACGTTTTATTTTAATAGTCATTAGAAAATTGGATGTATTTAAGAATATGAAATTCTACATTTATTATTTATCTGTCTACTATATTTTCTGTGGTATTTACCATTCACTAATCTTTTTATGAATTTATATAAAGTATATGATATAAAAAAATACCTTTCTTCTTCATCATCATCTCCTTCCATTGCATCATCAATAGCATCATTCATAACTTCTTCCTTCATATCCATAATTTCGGATTGCTTTTCAAATTCTTGTAATATTCTTTGTATTTGGGGTAAATTAAGTTGTTTATTCATACTCTGCATAGCTTTAGTAACGCCTTTCATTGCTTGTGCCATAGCATTTTGCGATCGAAGGGTTTGTATTTTTAATGATACTGCTTGGATATTTGCTTTCATCAACATAAATTTCTTTACATATCTCCTAGTTCTAACCAAATCTTTAGCCATTATTTTTACAGCGTCCTGCAAATAACTGTGTTAACAAATAAAATTTCTAGTTTTATAAATTACCATTTGGCCTTCTTTAGCTAATTTTTTAATATCAATTATAACTTTTTTTTCTTGCTGTTCCATTTTCTGTTTTTCCCGATCTAAATCTCTCATAGCTTTATTCAATGCCCTTTGATTTTTACGTAATAGTTCTTCGGGGGTAACTTTCTTACCAAATAACCACTCCATTTTCAAAAAAATTAATCTTGTAGATCTAATATTTGGGAAACACCTTTCAATCCAGTTAGTTTTTATTATATTTCATACCAAATTAAACATGACTCATACGGTTAATTCATACTTTCTTCTTTTTTATTATAATGGCCTTTTATCCAAAAGAAAACCTTTAAAAACAGCATTAGCCCTTCTTGAAAATGTATATAACATGGAATATAATACATTTAAATCAATTTCAACAAAGAGGACTTGCAATTCAGATAGTTGGTTTTAATATGGAGCATATATAAGAAATATTTTCGTACAATTTATAATTAATTCCCACCTATTTGCTAAGATAGACACCTGCACAAAAGATTATTCTTAGTTGGACCCAGCAGAAAAAAGTATATGAGACACTGATTTAGTGAATGCCTCAAATTTGTTTGGTAAAATTTCCTTACAACCAAGGTTTTTGAAGGGTATAATTTGACGGGTAAGGGGTTTTCGGAAACTATTATCCACATCAGGTAAATCACCTATCAGCTGATCGTGTGTGATCAAGATTTTTATCAGTTTCCGAACAACGCATTCAATTTTTAGTTGTGGTTATAGATATTTTAATATGTACTTATTATATAGCGAAATTCTTATACAATAAGCTATTTTTATATCGAAAAGCCAAAAAGAGAAAAATTGCATGGGACAATATACTGTAAATTACGCTATTTAAAAGAATTAACCAAAAATAGCCATGCATGGGGGATTAATGATTTTTAAGGTTCAAAAGACAAACTTTGTATTCAATTGATAAGACAGATTGCTTCCTAAGATTATATACATACTTGATTGCTTCATTCGTTTTCCGAATGACAGTGAACGAATCCGGAATACTCTCCGAACATTCAGATCATGATCGGCTTAACCCGATCATAGTTTCCGAAAACCCCTATATTTTGTTTTATACGTATGCTATTTTGTGGAAACTGTAATAAAGTTTTAAATTGAATTTGCAGTGGTTATATTATTTTAAAAATGGTTGTCTGCTCTGGTGAACATGGGTTACAAGCGGACATAATATTTCTTATAGAAGGAACGGCTGTAAACGGTGCATATATAAATGATATTAAAACAAATTATATTATACCATCCCTAGAGTGAGTACAATTGTAGAACGTTTTAAATATTTTTTTCATTCATTGATTGTGTCAAAATATATTTAAAATTTCATAGTTATAATTAACATTAAAAAATTGCTGATTATTTTAATCTTTGAAAACTTATTTGTATTTATGTATTAGGTCATTGACTCGTGGGTATTTGTATAATTTCTAGGTGATGAAAAAACAATATCAATAAGTATACCCATTCACATAAATAACCTTTAAATTAAAATTCAGTTAGAGAGAATTGTTACATATTTTAACAAGTTATGAATCTATCTCTAATTGAATTTTTAACTTAGAATTAAGAACGTTAACTGCGATTTATAAATGGTAATCATTTCAAATGCAAAACAATAAATTTCCAAATAAAAATAACTGATCTAAACATATAATGATCAATTTATTACTTAAATTGTAATACATTACTTTTTCTAGCGCACATATAACCAAGTTCACAATAATAAAAAGTAGTTTATTATGCTACCCCTATTTAGTCAATCGGTACATTGTATAAATCATTCACCTGGTGGGTAAATACATGTATGCATATTCTGCAGAAAAAGCAAGTTTTCTCATACATTTCAGAAGTTATTATTTATTAACTGGTCTACTTTTGACCTGGTAATGAGTTAATTCTAACCAACTCAAGTTTGTTATTGATATTAAAAGGGAGAAATAATAACTTCACTGGATATTGGTTTCATCAATTTCAATCATATTACATATTTCTGCAGGGAGTATCACTTGTTAAGTTCATTTGTGAACTAAACTGTAAGTCCCTTGGACAAGATATTTTGCTCTTATATGAACTAAAGCTGGCCTGGGTCTATCAATAATTTATAAATCTGATCGTTTATTGTAAAAATAGCCAAACATTTTAATTAATTAGTAAGTGAGGACAGTGAGTAGATGGTTCTCTGAAAAATCCATGTTAATAGTAAAAGGTATAGAAAAATTGAAATTCACATTATATTGGTACATTTTGTGAATTATTTATTGCTCATGTCCATTAGTGTTTAAAGTTTATTTTTGCAGATATTTCAATCAAACTAAAATGGAAGATGCCAGTTACTTATCAGAAAATGCAAATTCAGTTTATGGAATTGTTATTTTTTATGCTGCCGATTGCCTACCACAACTCAGCACAGATACATTTGGTCCATTCATAAGTCCTTTGAAACTTTTGGCTGCTATTGATAAATTGGAGTAAGTAGCAACAATGGTTTTTGTTAAATATATAGATTGTTATTTTCTATTTATTTTAAGAATGATTGGAGGTAAAGGAGAATCTCATTCAAATATCGCTGAAGGCTTAGCAACATCCTTACACTGTTTCGAAGAACTACAACAAAAAAGAGATACAACTACCCCTGTGCAGAAGCATTGTATCCTTATATGCAACTCTCCTCCATATTCACTTCCTGTTTTGGAATCTCATACATTTTCGGGTAAGACTGCTGAGCAGTTAGCTGGAATTTTGCAAGAGGTAAATTGATACTTTTAAACTATTCAACTAAGGATATGGGGACAAAAAATCTATACATTTTTAGACAGCTTAGCAAGTAAAGTAGGCGTGATTTCTAGTTATTAACACTCATCAAAAGCTCCAAATATTAACATAACATATCTATTAGAAGTTAAGTTTCAACTATGGGAAATCTAAAAGAAAATGAATCAAGATCTGAAGACATTGTTAACAGTTAATCACTTTGTAAGAATGGGAAAAGCCGGACAAATAATTTATATCTGTCTGTATGTTGAGACAGGTATGGAAATAAAGTCAGAATTAGGCAGAAAAGCAACAAAAATGCCAAAAAAAGAAAAGAGAAGCTTTGGTGAAAGCGGTTCAGAGCAAACTGTGAGTCAGTTGGCAAAAATTAGGGAGAAAATTCAAAATTGTATGAAATATGTAAACAATATTTTAAAGGAACAGATTTAGTTCATAAGTCAAGATAATTGGCACCCAAATATTCTAAGAAGCAACAAATGAAACCAAAATCATAACTACTATTTTTGATGAAGTGAAACTATGAATAAAAAGATTTTTTATTGTCAGAACGGTGTGGAAGTAAATTCAGAAGTGTATTTCAAAATACACAAAAAGTTTAACTACATAATGTTGGTATGGTTGGAGATATCTTCTCCTAGTCGTTCTTCAGCATATATTTGCCCTTATGAAACTCTGCAACCTCCAAAATATATGAAACTGAGTGTGTCAGATATAGATTAATGCCGCTCATAAAGAAAAAGTACCTAGTAGGAAATTTTGCGTTCTGGCCAGATATGGCAACTGCTCATTATGCAAAGTACATTGTAGGAGCTTTTGCAGAGTTGAATATTCCGATTATTGAAAAGTCTAGGAATGTTGCTAATGTGCTTCAACTGAGGCCAATTGAACATTTTGGCGAAATTTAAAACAAAACATTATTCTGAAGGTTGGGAAGCAACTACACATGAATAATTAAAAAAGAGAATTTTGAGCAAATTCTGGCAAACGTTATATTTGGTCTTTTATAATTTAATGCAATATTTAAAAATAAAAATTAGATGTATGTAATTATAGTGTAGTAATGATTGTTTTATAAAGTGCAAATAATTAAAGTAAAACAAAGAGTTTGTAAGAATTTTTTGTCCACGTGCCTATACTTTGCATTTGAATTAAATCTAGAAATCGTTTTATTTGATTACAAAGAAATTTAAAAATTTTATAACTTTGTATTTTTTAAATTCTTTCACTTTTAATTTAAGTCAGTCTTCACAATTTTCTGTTATATTGAGTTTAGACTTTGGATATTTTTCATGTGTCTATCATTGATTTAAAAAAGTTACATATTTTTTAATAACGTGACACTTACCAGAGATAAAAAATTTTTTAGATGATAAATCATACTATAACTTTTTAATTTTTAATTTTCTACTGGTTTATTGAAATTGTTACCATATTTATTATACTGTCTACAGCTCATAAATAATGTTTGTGTTTCTAATCCTAATATTCAATTTCAAATTGTGATCATTGAATTTTATTCGTCTATTTTAGAGAAATATCAACTTTTCTGTTATTTCTCCAAGAAAGATTCCTTCATTATATAAGCTATTTGAAAAAGCAGGAGGTGATTTAAGCTCATCACAAACGAAAAATTATGCAAAAGACCCAAGACATCTAGTACTATTGAAAGGTTTCAGGTAAGATTTTTTGACTCAATTATAACTAATAAGATATTTTTTTAATTGCGACTGTCTTTACATACCATTTAACTATTCTAGCGTATCCCTAGAAATATAAATGAACACCAGCATGAGTTCATGTGTTGTTTACTATCATATGTTCAAGAAACAGTACTTGATAAATGAGTTTAAAGCAACACACAATAACACAATTTAACAAATCCCCGATTTAAAAAAAATATGAATTTAGTCAATAATACTAATTCATGATTTTTGAATGTCTGTTATTAGTCTCAAAGAAAGGTCTGTTAGCCCTCCACCTGGAGCCTCTACAACCACAACAAATCAAATAACAAATACGGGAATACCCGCAATGACTTCTTTGCCAAGTCCACTTCAGGGAAGTGATAGTCCAATTCCAGGTAAGAATAAGAATGTATGAAGGAACAAGAATTAAAAAGTTGAAAGTGAAACATTTATTTGAAACAATAATGATAATAATCATAGTTGGTTTAGTAAAATGTGAGTAAAATCAAAATCAGTAAAATATTAATACAATTTGATTTTCAAAATAATAATGAAACAAGTTTAATTCTTTTTAATGGTCCATTCAAAGGAAATTGAATATTGATCTCAAAAATCACTAAGTTGCTAACTTATTTTGAAATACTACTGTTAAAAGAAAATATATCGAAACACTTGGTACAAAATTTATAGTATTTATATTAATTTTAAACATTTTTCATTTAGGTACCAGTCAACCTAGCAATAATATTATGGTCAATACTACAGTGGGAGTAGGAGCTAATGTTGGACAAAATAATGTATACAGACCACAGGGAACACAAGGTTTGTAATGATAATTTTAGGTAATAAATAGTATAGATAGTAGAATATGTAGATGGTACTCGATGACAAGGAAGTTAAATTCACCTTTCAGCATATTTTATGTAATTTCTTTAAATAATTGTATAGTGTCATAGTTCATCATAACATGATGTCCGTTGAAAAGCTGATTGGCCGCTTTAACTTGAACCCTTTGATATAATTAAGCCAGCTAGGAGGCTTTCCCAATTGTTGGGCACTCACAGATGACGTGGTCTACAGTTTCATCCTCCTCCATGCACCAATGGCACTCCGGATCGTTCGTTATGCCTATGGTGTTTTAGATGACCATGTCCAGTCACTAATCGGATTTCGCGCCTATTTAGTTGGAGCAGGGGTTGGCAAATTGACATTACTGTGTTCCTGAGGAGTCGATGGATTATCGCGCGTCCGCATTCCATCACAGCAGATACCTCGACTTGGAAGATGTACCGTGTTCCCCAAGTGAAAAAGATTAGTTTATTTTGGGGTGTCCTCTGCAGGAGCCTGCTTTGGCCAAGGTATTATTAAGTATCTCGGACATGGAGTCACTAATCCACTGCATTCTCTCAATGATGTGTGCCTCCAAACCCTTATTGTTAACAGTTGTGGGCGTCATTTGGTTGCTGGCCATCGAAATGATTGAGCATTTACCTGTGACCTGCGTCCTGATTTTTGCATGGACAGTTGATGCAATCTGCAGTTCTTTGTTGATGTTCAGCATGTATGCTGTCTTTATGGCTTTGAATTGTAATGCTAGTTCCAATGGTGGGATGCCCAATAGGATTGCAATGGCATTAGTCCTAGGCCATATACAAAGTCGCCATACTTTCCAGTATCGCTACACCAATGATTGAACTAACACAGTCATACTCACCTATCTACAGTGAAATTTGTCATTGTTCAATCTACACCTTTAATATGTTTGTTTTAAGTAAATGTACAGTAAATCATTTTTTCTTTCTACTATTGTCGCAAAATAAAATTTTCAGGTATGAATATTCCTCCGCAAAAAGGAGTAGGAGTTGTAAATGTAGCTGGTGGTCGTATGATGGGTAATAATCAAATGCCAATTATGCAGGTTAACGCTCCTCCAGGATATCATGCTTCAGGTAAATATAAAAATGTCATTTAACATATTTATTAAATAATTTAATTTTTGGCTGTCAGTGTATATTTATGTTGTTAGGTCATGTAAATAGAACATCTCCACATTGGACAATGCCTCCGCCAGTCCAACAAGTAAGACCCTATATTCCTCAATCAAATCAACAGGTTAATACTACACAAGGTAGTGCTCTTATTGCTCAGTTGACACAACCTCCGTCGTCAATATCCGGATCCAATGTTAACCAATTTGGACAGAGTAAGTATTTTGCTTGATACAACTTAGTAAAGAAAAAGCATGACATTTTTTGTTTTAGTTCATCTAATAATGCCACACAAGTTTTGGCATTTGAAATTTGGAGGACATCCTCAATAACCAGTTTTGAAGGATTATCGAATATTTTAGTTAAACTTTTTTGTCCACTTGCTGAGATATTCTGTTATGCATTTATATCCCTTAAGTCTCTATACAAATGTTGATCAATCCATTTTTTTTACATACTTCTACAAGTCCAAAGGTCCCAACCTTTACTCAAATACTGTTCTTCTGACTTACTATTATCTTAATGACTATTCTAGTTTTCTTTATATCTTAAATACTTCCAAATAAACTCGTCTCATTTGATTATTATAATGAATTGCAATAGGCTTATCCGACTTACATATCACATCACTTTTGGAATTTTCAGTTTAATGTTGTTCGAATCTCGTCATATCTGTCAAATTTTATAAGTATTTTGGAAAAATTAGAAATTAGTGTACAATATTTAGAGGCAAAAAATTCCACTTTCGAAAGATGGAAGGTGGATATGAACCTGGAAAGAAACTATTAGACATTCTGGTTCATTCTTATAGTCAAACAACTATTAAAGAACTCAGTTCCCACGTCATTAACGCACAAAACTGATATGGCAGTGCCAAAGAAAACTTATAAAATAGGCCTGGATATACAGAAATCAAAGGAAAGAAGCACAAATGCTTTTTTCAGTGGCTTTTCTATAGGAAAAAGAGTTTCAGAAGAAGGAGGTAACCTGAAGAAGGGACACTCTGGCGGGGCTTTCCCGTGCTGGAACTCCTTAAAAAGTATAATAAACTTTAAGATTGCTGTGCAATCTAAACACGTAATAAATATCTACAATCGGGAGGCATAATTTTCGTATCTACTTATAGATTTGAACTATTTGTGTCACATTATCCTTAAGTCACTATTAACGTCTTTTCTTTGCTCAAGTCCTTCTATAATCGCTTCAAAGGCACGTGTGTTTTATTTCTCTTTTGAATATTAGTAGGCTAGTAGCAACAGCTTTGTTAACAGTTAGCTAGAATATTAAAAAAATAGAAATAATTTTCACAGTAACACTTGCTTTCAATCTTAATTAAAATCGTGTTGTTTCGATAGCAGATTTTTATCTAAAACATTAGTCTAAACAAATAGTATAATGTATCAGTGAATGAAGAAAATTAACTACCAAATATTATTTTACTAATTTTACTGACATAAAATATAGTTTCATACAATATAACTATATGTTGTGTTTGAGACTTAAATTTGTTGATTAATTTAATTAATTGAAATATTTAAAATATTTTATTTTTTAGTGACATCAAATTCGCCCATTAATAAAATAAACGTGCCACCACAATCAAATGTACAAACGTCGATTTCACAAAACCAAACAGGAATACAAACGTCTATGGCACAGGTCTCACAGGCGAATCCTGTTTCTTCTTCTCAAGCCCAGGTACTAGTTACTATATTTAAAATATTACAAATGGATGTTGATTAACTTAATTTTTTGTATAATATTTAATAGCCTTCAAAAATATAAACAAATTTTTACTATTTTGGTTTTTTGGATACTAGTCCTGTGAAAATAATCAGACTTATTCTCTGGACAGGACCTAATGATTTGAAATTGCTGGTATTATCAATTTTGACTTTCCCAACACTCACTGTTAGGAATGGTAATAATTAAGATATCATCTTCAGAGACTAAATGCGAATAGTTTACATTTAGTCTTTTGAAGACAATAACTTATCAAAACGTGCTTCAGATTAATAAATCTATAATATATATATATATATATATATATATATATATATATATTTTAGAATATGCCACAAGCTGTCCAAGGTCAACCGCAACAAATACGGGAAAGGCATACCATTTGGCAAGGTTTATTGGAATGGATAGAAAAGCCAAAAAATGCTACAGATCAACAAAAAATTACCAAGCATGTTCCCTGTCAGGTGTCTGCTAATTCCAAAGACGGTGAACCCGAATTGTAAGTACATATATAAAACATTTTTACTAGATTTCAAATGTCTGTCATCTTTTATTATTGGTATAGTAACTTTTTTTACTTATTTATTCAGAAAAGCTGATGGTTGGCCACAAAAACTTATAATGCAACTCATGCCGAAACAATTAATAGGAAATATTGGTGGAGCATATCTGAAAAATTCGAAATCTGTATTATTTCATCCCCAGCCATGCGATGCTTTAGAATCTCTTACAAGAGTTATGAGTTCTGGATTCGTAAGTCTGTTTTTCAAAATGTAATAGTCATTTTCTTAATATAAAATTTTAATTCAATATATATAAAAAGTATGTCAATATGTATCAAAATAGTTCCTGTCATTTCTTAGAATGGGAAATCAAATTTATTATTGTTTTGCTTGAATCTAATACTAGAAGAAGAATACATTATTTTTAATAAAATGTTGATAATTCAGAACGGTTAAGAGAAAGGTATAGGGAACATTATGATAGAAAACTAAGAGTATTAATCGATGCTTTGAAAATATGCAGAGTATTACATTGGAAGTAATAAAATAATTGTTTTAATTTGGTTAAAGTGATCTTCAGTATTTGAACATCCTATTAGAAAATAATGGAATAACAATTATCACGATTGATTGATTAAGGTATCCTAAACTTCCACTTGTCTAAATTAAATGGATTCACCAGGATTAAACTTCTATACCAACTCTACATTTTCAAAAAAATGGAATTTCTCAAAAAAGCAAAACGAGTTACAGGAAATCGTCGAACTAATTTTCCATATAGAATTAAAAAATGTGGTCAAATATATGGCGTTCCATTTAAAAAATTGTATGTTTGATTTGTTTACTACATTCTGTAGTGTATATGCCTATGAGATAAATATTTTGAAAAATGTCATTGTTTGTCCAGTAGAGTCCATTTCTTCTTGGATTTCAGATTTAATGTTTTCCAAAGATGCATGTAGATCACTATTCACTTTTATTTTGGTCAAATTATACAGAAACATTTTTTTGGTAGGTTTAATTCTGCTTCAATTTTTTTATATGTATAAATGTAGTATTTATATGTATAAATGTTGTACAAATAGTGATTCTCGAATAAAAAATAGACTTAGTTTGGTAATACTGTTTCTATTTGTGATTTGTAGATTTGCACCTATTATAAAACTATATTTAGTCTTTTCTCTATTATGAAATTACATTTTTAAAATGAATTTGTTTTCGTTTTCTGTCATCTGATTCAATTTTGTTTTTAGAGCTTCTTATAACTCACTTATAATTTCAATTGTGATTCTATACATTAACATTCATTGTATATATATATATATATATATATATATATATATATATATATATAAATATAAACATTATTACGTCCGTACAAAAGTCATACACTGTTGCGTCCTCAAGAAAACCAAGAGTTAACCATGATCTTATTGTGTATACTGGTTTACCAATGAAGTAGATGGATAGGACTATATGTAGATAATTGATATTCACAATTTTCAAATATACAGATTTTCATTCATTCTACAACAATGCTGCTTCCTTATAACAAGTAACTTTGTCAGCTCCATATAATGACTACACCATACATTGCTGCATCCGTGCGGTGTTGTCAAACCGCCAGGACGCAATAATATACTATCATTAAATATCACATGAAATGTATATAATCTTAAAAGAGTTTCCTTGTAGAAATATATCTCTGATTTTAAGAATATGGAAAAGATAATGTAAAATACGCAATAACTCTAATAATTAGCTACTGGTATACACTTTTTCCGACTCAAAAAAATGGAAAGCATGTGGGGATAGCGGGATTGATCAGGTATGCCTCTATAATATACCTGATAACTATACTGGTGAAACATCGCAATCCAACAATAACCATAAATCGTGCAAAAGTCAATTGTTACCCAACTTTTTAATCGTATTTTAAAGAGAATAGCCAGGAGGAAATGGATTGACCAAATCGAAAATATGGATATTGATAAAGAGAAAACAGAAATTGAGACAATAGCTAGGGACAGAAAGGGAACAGTACAAATAAATCATGAAACTAAATTTATTCCAGTTTTATTGATTTTTTAAAATATAATAAAAATCCTTTATCTGCACTATCAACTCTATTTTCTGCTTTTAGTATAATAATTTTGAACAAATACTTTGATTTTTAGCCAATCTTTGTTGTTTAGAATTTTTTCATATTTTGTTTTCAGATCTTCACATTCGAATCTTTTAGGGGGCTTCTTAGTTTTAATATGATCTTTAAAATAGTTTAGTGTGACTTTTTTTTGGTCATCTGTCCAAGGAACCAGTTTACGAGTTTTTTTCTTTTTAGTCCCTGCAACAGGTTTCCCATCAACGTTGTTTGTTGGAACAAAATCTTGAGCAGATGGCTTTGACGTATCTAACAGTTCCCTTATTATTGGATTTTCATCCTCGTCACTATCATTATCAGAGTCTCGGTCACTTAGAAGATTTTTTTCCATATCAATGTTTATTTCATCAATAGATTTCCCTTTATATTGATCTGCTCCGCCTTTTTCCATTACCATCAACAGTTTAGATATCTTCGCCGTTTGATAAACATCATCGGGTAGTCGATAGGAAGTTCTGTGAACACCACTTGTGTGTCCCATAAATGTCGCCAACTGTTCTATTTCCCCATCTGATAAGTTGAATAATTGCGATAAAGTTGCAAGATGTTTGCGCAGTCGGGTTGACGTAATTGATGATGGGTTTTGTGCTCCACATAATTTAGCATGTTTGGCTAACACTTTATAACCTATCAAATGTGAATTTGAATTCGCCATTGCGAAAAGATATGGGTTATTTATGGGCACAAAATGGTGTCTAACTTCTAACATTTTTTTGATATTGTCTTGTATGTCAGAATGGAATAAAACTGGAACCCCTTTGCCTCGTTTACCTCGGATAACTACTCTCTTCAATGATTTTAGGAGAATTTTTTCGGGTAGAGAGACTACATTGTCAAATTCCTCATATTTTTGAGTATGGTTTGATGTATTCAGATATGTATGTAAATACATTCGTTGTAGTTCTCCAGAACGTTTTCGATTTAATAAAATGACTCTACAATAAATAGTTTCCATCAGATTATTAAATGCTTGAATTGTATCAGACTTTTTTTGATATTGCTGATGGTCGATATCATCTTCTATGATATATTTCATATCCTCAACTCCTTTAATTAGGACTCTTAAAGATTCTCCAGCTAAGTCGATGAGATGATTCCTTAATAAACGCAAATCACTGGCAAGAGGTACAATGGTTACTTTGTTCCATTTGTTAAGATTAAGGTTGTAACTGGCATGTGAAGAAATCTCACAACTCCAATTAGTTTCAAAAAGACGAATCAACGTTTTCAAGTCCACCTCTATTTCCGCAGTAGATAAAGTGGTACCTTTATTTTTAGTGTAAATAAAAGTAATTGCAATATCGCAACACTGTTTCAAAGACGTAACAATATTCATGGCGAAAGTTGGAGACAGATAAACATCTCGTTCCGAATCATATTTAGCAATTCGTTTTGTGGCTTCCACGAAAATGTCGAAATACTTTGGCTTCAAAGCTGAAATGAATGTGGTTATGGATGGATCCAACTTTCTTATTTCCAAAAGGATTTTAGAAAGTTCTCTCATTTTGCGTGATGTTACGTAAATAAAATGTTTTTCACGGTGCGTTTTTAAGTACTTAGCTCCGAACTCGCAAATAAGTGGATCTTTTTGAGCTTCCAAAGACAACTTGTCCGCTCTCATATGCGGGAATACTTCCTCTTTCAGTCGTTGATTTACTTTAGCATTATGGAATAGTTTTAACTGTTTGCTATTTTGACAGCTACCAGAAACTCTCTTTACACATTTTTTCTTATGTCTGTATAAAAGTTTCGAGGAAAAATACCCTAAACAGTTGTTACAAGGTACTTTATCTCTCTCTGGTACATAACCCTCCCTAACAGGCTTAAAACAAGTGCCACCGTCGGCCAAATAATTTCCCTTTCTTCTAAGGTCATTGAATAGCTCTTTTCTTTCTTTACTTTTAACGGGCTTTGCTAAAATTCTTGCTACATCTATTTCGTTTGAATGGTTTCGTATCACATGGCGGCCGAAATTTAGAACCTTAGTTTCGCAATAATAACAATGATCCGGTTTTCTCTTATATGGTGTTTTAATTGGTTTTGTACAACTTAAAGTACTCGGTAACCTTGAATTGTTACTTAAATCTTGGTCTTTATCCAACGTTTTAGTAGTAATCAACTGTCTACTGCTTGAAGTATTCGGTACATTTAAATCGTATTCATTATCTTTAGCTGTATCATACACTCCAATAGAGGGCGAATTAACATAATCAGTAGTAATCTTCATCTGGGTTGAGCTTTTGTTTATATTATGTTTCTTAGTCTTCTTCGGTGCTGGATTCTCATCAACATCTGAGCAGCTATCCTGCGAAAAAAATGTATCGTGAATTATCTCGTGAACCAATTAGGTGATAAATGTATAAGAATTTCTAAAACTAGAAAGAATTTAGTGAATAGCTATTTAAGTTCTTAGTGCCATAATAAGTGTTTTATAGTACGCGTCTGGAAGTTTGCCGAACGAGCTGTATGCTAATTCTCTTACCAGACAAAAGTACTATAAAACAAGAATATGCCATGTATGATATACAAGGTTTTATCTTCGATCCCTCACCGCAATTTCGATCGACTATTTCTGCAATTTTTTATAATCACTAAGAACAAAAGTAATACTAGTTTTTCTAAAACCCCTTAACAAAGTAGAATTCGACGCTTTCAAATCCCAACACAAAGTAAACGTTTTCCGGGAAATCAGTATGGGCCTGGATATTTATCTACTCACAGGCAAGGTCCAAAACCTATATTCACAATTTAATGAAAATGGAAAAAAAATTTTACTTACTTCGTCACTACTAGGACAATATAGAGAATCTTCACTTGACGAAGCATTAAAAGGATCTTCCGGTGTACATGGAGATGACTCTGTATTCATTTGAATTTTATCATATTCAAATATTTTGTTTGAGGTAATATTCAGTTCTGACTAAAATATAAAAAGCAAAAAAACGTTTGGATAATGGAGAAATTATTAGTTTTGTTTGGGAATACAAATTACCTGTTCTCTTGGTGAATGATTTTTGTCAATAATATTCTTTTGCAAGTCAGTATACTTCTCGTGGGGTGGTTTTATTATTGTATTATCAAGCACAACTATTTTGTTGTCATTTTCTTGCTTTTTAGTAAATGAAGTTTCCTAAAATACGTAATTATCTTTCAAAGTTTTTCAAAAATTATAGAGTGCGGTTTACAAAAACTTCACAATTTTTCCATATCCATAAATATTTCTTACTCGATGTTATAAATATTACGAAGTAATTTTAAAAAAGATTATTTACCGGGCTGGAAAATCCTCGATTACAAAACCAGATTGATTTTTTGAAGTTTGATGTTGAGTTACATTCATAAGCTGAAAAAATATTGATGCTGTAATTGGCAAACAAAAGGCAAATATGAAATATTTACATGATTTTTGGAGTCCGAAAACATCATTCCGTTTATCAAAAGTGTTTATATCTACTTCCAAATAACCATTTGTAGTTATTTCTGGAACATCTGCTACCGAGACATCCGCTACCGATGAAGGAGAAGGCGTTTTACCTATTTTGAATTTGAAAAATATTTGTAGAAAAATTAACACATGACAACATGTTTTTCAGTAGCTACAAAATTAAATTAAATTGCAAAATTTCAAAACTATCACTTTTACTCACTAAAAGACAATGAGTGACAATACCAATAATTATTGGTAATTGGAGGTAACTGAAAATTTTTATAAAGACAAAAGTCATAAGAACATCACGAATGTAATAATTTCATATATATTATAAAAATACTTACCTTCTTCAGTATCAAAACTCAAGTTACTGAATATTTTATCAATGCGCCTTGTCATATTAGCACACTGGAAGCAACAATGTCTTAGAATAACACGATCTCACAAGCACAAGAAACGTTAAAACACAATATTTTGGGTCTAAAAATAGAGAGCAGTGTTGCCATATCTCGGACGCAACAACATATTACGTTTCTAAAATATATACTTAAGTGTGTATACAATATTTGGTCCTCTGCCGGAAAATCAATAAACTAACAATATACATTTTCATCCATATTAGTAATATTATTGCGTCCAATTCCAAATAGAAAATCCAATAAAATCATAGGGAGATCACTAGATGACGTTGAGTTTTATAAAGAAATAGAAATGTAGGAACCTTTGTTGACTGTTCTTGTTAATATTTTTCACAAACGTTGGCAAAAATCCACAAAAACATGGATTGACATTGTTGCGTCCGATATTCGGACGCAATAATTCGAAGGAAGCAATAGTGTATGTGTTTGGGATGTTTATGGACGCAACAATGATAGAAGTTTATATATATATATATATATATATATATATATTTTAATTTTTCAGGCTGGATGTGTGCATTTCACTAGTGTTCCACCATGCGAAATTAAAGTTCTTATTTTATTATATACGGCAGATAAAAAAGCTTACTTAGGATTTATACCTAATGATCAAGTTGCTTTTGTCGATAGACTTCGGAAAGTTATTCAGCAACAGAAATCAACTCAACAAATGAGACAGGTAAACTCCAGTTTATATTTACCGATAAAATCAATAAAGGTTGATAATTTGAACAATTTCAAAATGAATATATTTGAAAAGTATATAAAACATTAATTTATGTTTCTGAATCGTCTTGATTTTAGGTCTGTTCTGTTTTAAAATTAGTTTTTTTTTTAAATAATTTTTGAAAAACACATTAAAATTTGATATACTGAAGTGAATGAAGTTTTATTTAGGTCCCAATTTGCACAAAATATTTCTAGTGACAAAGAAATACTTGTGACAAACATCTTATGTAATATTGAATGCAATATCAATCATCTAAATAACGAAATTTCAAAATAAAATAAGATCTGATACCTGTAATATTATTACCCATTTTAGAAATAAAAAACAACCTAGCAATAAATCAAATAAACTGTAAAATAGAAGATACTTATAATCAAGACGATTTAGAAACATAAACATATATAAAAGGTCTAAGAAATAAGAAATAAAACATTAATAAGACCAGTGATTGTGTTATAAATAAAAAGGAAAAATATCTGAAGATAATCAAGAGAAAAATACTGAGAACTGTACTTGGACCAAATATTACAGGAGATGGAGAGAGAATATTGAAGAAAAATGAAGAAATAGAAGAAGACTGGGAGGAGAAAATATAATAAGGTATATAAAAGCACAAAGAATAAATTAGGCAGGACACATCATGAGAAGGAAACCTACAGAAATGGTGAGGAGGATAACATAATGGATAACTATGGCTAAGAGGCAGAAGCGGACCAAGCAATATCCAGAAACCACATTAAATGGAATTATGCCAGTCTTTTGAGTCTATGCTAAATTGTAGAATTCTGCCAGAGAATAATAAGGTCTTTTAAGCAGAAATGCCTTTGTCAATCTTCGAAACTTATTAAATGTTTTTGCCACTTTTAATTCTGAAGGAATAATTTTTTGGCATTAATGATATGGAATTTTTAACCAGATTAGAAGTGGACATAGTTAAGTAAATGTCCAAATTATTTCTTCTAGTAGGGTAGTTATGTATTGAAGAAGATAGGAGAATCCTAGAAATAGTAAACAGGAAAGCAAAATGCATAAACAGAAAAGAATGGAAAAAGCTGACAAACGAAGCCAGGACCAACAAAAAACTGTAATAAAAAGAACAAGGGGAGTAATCCACCCCGATAATGGATTTGTAGACACACAAAGCGCTAGTCATAATCAAAGAGATTGAACAGCATAATGATGAATGATGAGGATATTTGAAAAGCAACCGTTTTTTTATTAAATTTTGTCATTAGGTTTTTCAACAAATTTGGAATGAATAGAATTCGTTCTAATAGATTATATGAACCTCACATAAATTCAAGATTTATTTTTTATTTAAAATAACGAAATCTATAAAATTAAATTTAATGGAAGCTATTATTAAAAACAGTATGAGAAGATATTTTGTTGAACAAAGAATGTAAAATAATTAACCAACCTAATTTCATTGAACCTGTGTGCTTTATAGCATTATTGTATTGATCTATGTTTAACTAACTTGGAATTTCTGGAACCGTTGGATATATTCAGTAGGATCTATGTTTAAAATAAAATTTTTTAATGTAAATATCTATGAATTACTATTGCAACACTATATAAATTATTTGTTACCATATGTTCCAAGGGTGGACCCGGTACTCCCACTGGTAATCCGCAAGTTGGACAAGTGAGTAATTCTCCTCAAATGTCAGGCACGAATGCTATAACATCTCAAAACGCACCTCAAAACATGTTAATTTCTCCAACAAACACAATTTCAATGGGAGGTGGTCAGATGACTCAAAATGTTAACACAACGTCACAACAAGGACAGGGAATGGCTGGTATAATAAATCAAAACGTATCTTCTGGAAATATGAGACCCAATATTAGGATGCCCAATATACAACCAGGTAAGATTTTCTTTTACAAACATTCTAAATTACGCATTTATACCTATGATGGCATCATATCTTTTCCATCTTATAATGTAACTAATATTTATTCTATATGCTTTTTTATACGTTTTTTTCTAGATCTCATTCTATTGAGTTGCTAGAGTTCCTCATTAAATGCTCATTTTAAATGATGAAAGACTATTGCAGATGTGGTGTATGGTTATGTTGAAGGATAATGCTGTTGCGTTTTATGCCGATTCCGGTGATTAATGTAAATAAAAACTCACCACAATCGGGAATACAGGGTGGAAAATGAATGATATCTTCGGGATCACTGAGTTTATAATTACACTAAACACAATCTACTGTCAAGTTCAATACTTACAAACAAATTAGTTACAACTATCAACTATATACGAGGATATATTGAAAAATTCTGAGCCTACTATACAACTAAACAAAATTTCAATGTCAAAATATTTTATTACTCAACATATTCTCCTCTTATTTGAATACGTTTTTTAAAGCGAACCTGCAACGTCTCTAGACCTTTCAAAAAAAAATGTTTCTTCTTGCTCTGTAAACCAGACCTCCACAGCATTAATTACCTCCTCGTTGGAAGAAAATTTACGACTTTTCAAACTTTTTGTCAGTTGAGGAAAGGGATGATAGTCGGACGGAGCCAAATCTGGTGAATAAAAGGGGTGTTTAGTAATTCAAACCCTTAATCACGAATGTTTTCCATGGCAACATGAGATTTGTGTGAAGGGGCGTTGTCCTGCAAAAACAAAACACCTTTTGGTAGCTTTCCACGTCTTTTTTCTTTAATTTTTCCCATAGAGTGGTCAGTAATGTCGAATAGTAATCTCCAGTTATTGTTCTAACCTTATCCAAAAAATCAATCATGATTACTCCATGGCAATCCCAAAAAACTAAAGCAACTCATTTTATACTGGCCATTTTGAACTTCGGGGTTAATAACCACCCTTCACAGAGCAATGTTTGCAAACACAATTGAGACAAGTTTTTTACCAGTATCTGTTATTTTAGATAATCGATATTACGTATTGCAAGAATGAAGGGTTATGGTATAAGTATAGTTATGGATAAATATGATTAGAACAGACAAACAACTGATAATATCTAGAAAAACGATGAAACCTTCAATACTTCAATCCTAATTGTTTGATTATATATTAGGGCTGGGACGTGTCAGGTTTCCATATTAAATATGGTTTTATACAGTCTGAAACAATATGATAAATTGTTATAGATGTTTAATAATATACATTAATTCCAGGAAATACAAATCAGTCAAATATAATACAAAATCCAGTGCAAAGTTCTGCTGAAAATCAACTTGAGGTTGAAAGGAGACATAATTTAGAGAAAATTAATCAACTTAAACAAACACTGGAAGCTGCACAACAACAAGAAAGGCAATATAAAAGCCAGTTGGAGAGAATAAGTCATATGAAAACTTCTCAATTAGAGCAAGCTTTACAAGCAGCACAACAAACAGAAATGCATTATAAAATGCTGGAAAATGTGAGTACATTTTAAATTGGTAGTACTGAATTATATATTTAAATTAATTAAAGTTTACTAGGCATACATCACACTTATACATTTTCCTTTCATAAATTCTAGTATTTTTTGTTATTTTTAAAAGATGTAAAACTTTCTCACCATTAAATTTGATTTACTGGATCCAATGATATTCTCAAAAATAATATCTATTAAAATGAAGGCAATTATATTTTGCATATTTATTTTTTTATGTATAGAACTATTAACATCAAAATGTTATCAACCAAAATTTCAATATAGGTTGATCTGGATAGAGATCCGATGAAATAAACTGTTTCAAAATATCAATTTTCTTTTATTTCATATTTTAACAATCGGCATTACAAAATAGACAACCGAGGGAAAGTAACCTGTTACCTCCTTTAAATTTGTTTGATCATACGATTACAATTAAACTAAGTTTTTCATCATTTGTTGGAAATTTCTTCTAAATAATTCCTTTCAAATGTAAGAGTATATTGCTCAAGATGTCTTTGAACCTTATTTTTGTTTGAAATTAAAAATTATATTTAAAATTTTTTAGCAGCAAAGACAACAGATAGCTGCACAAAATGTTCAATCTACACCTCAGGCAGCCACATCTCAACCTCAACAGAGGCTTATGCGACCAGTTATGTCAAATAATCCTGGATTAAGACATCTTTTGCAGCAAGTAAGTCACATTTGAATATTAAGATAGAATGTTTAAAAATATCAACTAATTTTCCTCGTATTTTTTTCATGAATTTGTATTAATTGAATTCTTGCTTTTTTGGGTTTGTTTGTTAAGTGATCCAATAGTATTACCCATACTTTTCCTTAATAAGTTCAACTTTCTGGAACCGTTAAACACCAAAGATAAACTTTAGTTTCTCTACAAGACTTGGCTATCAAAACGTGCATCAAACAGTATTATTATGTTACACATTAGTAAACATATTCATGAATAACTATTATGTATTTATTGTTTCAGCAACCTCAATACAGACAGTTAATAAATGTTCAACAGATGCCGGGCAGTGGCTCCAGAACTCAAATGGGTCAGCAGTTGCAAAACCCAGCTGGATCACAACAAACGAATTTCGATGAAGTTGGAAGCTTCGATTTTAATAATATTATTTAATTATATGTTTAAGTATAAATATATTTATTATTGTAATCCCCGTGTTCCATTGATGATAAGTACATTTTTGCTTGACAAAAAAACTATAACACGTACTTCTCCTATATATATATATATATATATATATATATATATATATATATATATATGTAAATATTCCAAGTTAATTCGATTTTTTTAAATCAATTGTACGGCAATTTATTCACACGAATTCGGAAAAAAAAACGTTTGAATTCTTACAAATTAAAGTGATTACAGTGATTGCGAACTTTCGTCGCTCAGAGTTGGATCAACCTAATGAGTTTGAATATGTATTAGATACACTTGCCGTAAAGTTTTTTATTTTTTGTTGAATATACACCTATGTCACCGTCTACATTTGATTATAAAGTTCACAAACACTCAAACATTCAAGAGTATATTGATCCACAACAAAAACTGATTTTAATACTAAGATAAGTAAAAACATCGTTAAGAAAAATATTCATTAACATAGTTTATAAAGATGAACTGAAATTATAAAACAAAAGTTTTCGCGGTATCTGATGACGTATCACCATCGCTAGGAGATTGTTTAGACAATTGGTTTGGAAGATCTACTCTGTGATAACTTCGTAGACGTGATTGATCTAAAAGGTTCGCCAGAAGCTACTTTGAATAATCAGCAGCCATCAAACAAAAATAACCGACAACGATGTTATAATAGAGTCTACGAGTCGGGAACAAGTTCACACAATATTTCAATAAATTAAATAAATCTATTACTCCAATTCAAAGAATAAAATGTTCTCTCAAATTATTTTCAAATAATGTCTGTTTCAATTAAACTCCCATCAAATTTGTTAATTTTTTAATCCGATGAAATAAAAAAAAAATGTTATTTAATATCTGTTAATCCCAATTTTACCGCTCCTTCCTTCCAGAGTTTTTTGTTAAGTTCTCTGTTCACTTTTTTTTATCCCAAAGCGATCTTCTTTTTCCATCAAAGTGATAAGTTGTTCACAGTCCATTTTCCACCCTCGAACAGGATAGCATGGATTTCTTAAGGTCTTATCATACTAGCGGTTTGCAAGCGGCTGCGGGGCTGAACGGGCGCGAAAAGAATGCACCGCGAGGACGACGTGGACGCATGGCAAGCGCCGCAACGAATTCGCAGCGCGTGCGCGGCGTGATCGTTGCGCGTTCCGCTTTAAAGACGCTCGCAATCTGCTAATTCGATAGCGCTCTTAGGAATACATTTGAAAAAACAAAATGGTTTTAGTGAGTCTTACGAGTTCATAAAAATTCATAAGATTATTTATTTAATGTAACCGCAACTTAATAGACCAAAACGTATTATAATAATAATGGTACATTATATTTTAAAAAGAGGCATAACTTATAAGATATAAAAAAGATCAACTTACCTTTTTACAGTAAAAAAACTCAACTAAAGATGTGACGAATTCTTCTGAAATTTTTAAGAAACTGATGCGATGCAGGTCTTTCCGGAAAGTAGCGATATATTAAATTTACTAGGTAATATGATCACATCCTCATTTGTCTCAGGATTCTTTATTCTACATTGTTACTTCTAACTATGAATAGTATATAAATCTACATGTTCTGAAAAATCATATTAGAACATTGAAACTGTTACATCAGTCGCATCGTTTCTGTTAACGGAGAGATTTCGAAAAATCCATAGATACAGAATAATTTAAACATTGATTCAATTGTGTTACGTTCAGGCGTGAAACATTGAATCACATTGTATACTGCACCAAATTATGATCTGCAGCATACAACCTCATTTCCAATTGTAATCACTACAATAAATAAATGGACAATAAAATATCAAAAGGGAATAAGGCGGGTATATTTTTTATATTAAACAAAGATGTATAGTGGTAATATATTGTATTTTTTATCTTTTAATTTATTTAAATCACCCTACACTTGACTCAAATGTGCTGTTTTCCTTCTAACTTATTTATTTTATTTGAATTTATACACGTGGTGTTTATTGTTTACTTACTTAATTTATTTGTACACCCCAAATTCACTACACTATACATTAAGACTTATCACTAAACACTTATCTAATTCTTAATATATTGTCACGTTATTGGAATTAGGAAATTTTAAATTTAACGGTTCGACTACTGGATTGCTGCACTACAAATTTAAATACTCTTAAAATAAGATTTGAATGTATCGACAGATTCTTTAATAATCCAAATTGATTATATGATGCGCTTCTATATCCAATTGACACACTTGACACTTTCTATTGTTCAACTGACTGTTTTGTTGATCGCTTTTTCTACAGACTTCTAGAAGATTAACTTTATTTTTGCATGCTTGTAATGCTACAATATTACACACCGTTTACTTGTCTATACCGTTGTGTTCGGAATGACATCAAATTATTTATTGATTTCCTCGCTGATAAAACAGCGAAACAACGAATTTCTCGATAATTCGGTTCCAGAATGTAAACAAACGAAAAGGCCCACTAGAAATTGATTCTATACAAACGGTCATAACATACCATGAATAAGTTATAAAAACAGTTCGAAGGTTTGTAGCTTTATTTCTTGTAAATTTGTACCCGTTGCGTACATACAAATTTTAGATTATATTAACGTAATCGATCAGGATCGGCTTCACGGTCCATGTAATGGACAAGCTCGTAACAATATTGTGTACACCTGATAAATTTAAGTGCTGTGGAAATATAGAGAAGAATAATAATGAAATTGCTTAAATTTAATACAAATTGAATTTATTTGTTAGCGCACTCTGTAATAGAATTTTACAATATTTTTTTTTGACTTCAAACGTAGATAAAATAATAGTTCTATGCCTAATGGGGAAATCAACCATTCTAAACGCGACACAATAATGTAACTCCGTTGTAAATAATAAATGTTTTCTCTAAAGTTAATTTTATAATCAATAATGGAATGACAATCGATAAACCGCCCTCAGTTATATGCATTACGGGCATAGTTGAATACGTTTATTCCACGATTTTATACTATACATCGTTAAGGAACTCGAAATACAAATATGGACAACTTTGCCTATCAACCTGATATTGATTTTCGTGTAAACCAGGGAAATATAGTGAATGGTAGAATTTTCAGTGTAGATGGTGAGTAATGTTTCCATTTCATTTGGGAAAAAATCATTATACTGATTGTTCAATTAAAAGATTTAGTGTTCTATAATAACAAATTAAAATTTCAACTTTTTCTGATATGATATATTAATTTTTCCCGTCTAAGTGAATTTTCAATGGATATTGATTAAATCTAAGCAACAATGCTGCTCAGTAATTTTTTAATTTCATAAATGAAAATAAAAATATAATTGTGTTAATTAAATTTCGATTGTAACTTTTAGCGGGTTCTTAAAATCAGATCAGATTCTAAAGAAAACACAAAAAGTTTGGAAAAAAATATTTATTTTCAACGTAATGTTCAATAAGTTCGATACCCTTCTTATAATAAGAATCGTTAAGCTCATCGAAATAGCAATTAAATGCCGATATCACCTTTTTATTGTTGGAAAATGTTTGACTAACTCTGTTAATTCATCACTTTTCGCCCCATGGCAATAACGAATGTATGAGTTGTTGCATTGTCTTAATGAAACAACACTTCTTAGCCAAATGCGGCCGATTTTGTTTGATTTCTTCACTCAAACGTTGTTATAAGTTCGCATAATACTAGCCGTTGATAGTTTTTCCTTTTTCAACATAGTCAATGAAGATAATTCCACGCGCATCCCAAAAAAACCGACGCCATGATCTTGCCTGCCGATGGAACGGTCTTTGCCTTCTTTGGAACTGGTTCTCCCTTTTCAGTCCATTGTTTTGATTGTACTTTTGTTTCGTTTCGTCAACGTTTTATCTATGGTCATGAAACGGTGCAAAAATCAGCTTTATTTCTGTGAAACATTGTTAAACACTCGATGGAAACATTTTTTCAACGCTGTATTTGTTCCATTGTGAGCAAACGCGCCGCCCATCTTGAGCACACCTTTTTCATGTCCAAATTTTCAATTAATATGCGATGTACCGCACTTTTTGAAATGTCTACTATGTCTGCTAGTACGTGCACTTTCAGTCGACGATCATTAAGGATCGCATTGGGGATTTTCTTCAACATTTCTGGAGTCGTCTCCTCATTTGATCGACCACTGCGATGCTGGTCTTCGCAGGTCATACTGCCGCGTTCAAACACTGCTACCCAATATTTTACTCTTGATATCCAAGGAGAAGTCTCACCGAGAGTAGAATCTAGTTCATCTTTCATATTGGTCAGCCTTTCATATAAAAGTATTGTATCACATTACGATGACCAATTTTTTTCCATATTCACATTTTCACTGAAAAGGTTTACTATTGATGGCTACCAAACAACGTGGCCTTTACAAACTTGACACATATGCTGTATAGATTGTATACTTTCTAACACAGTGGTATATATAAACATCTACCGCCATCTTTGGTCAGACCTGGTATTTCTGGGACCATCCTCGTACTTTTGCATTCGACGCCTTGCCCTAACGACAAGAATTTTCTGGAGGAAGCAATTGATCAATTTCACTTCATCAAACTAATTAATTATTAGTAGAACCAGTGGCGTAGTGTATACCAAGGTCTACTCAATAAATATATATTTCCAAACATGCTTTGACACGACTTACCTACTCACTACGCACTTATTTGTAAAAATTGCGTTTGCTGTAGCTTCTTTTGAAAATAGTCGAGCGATGTTATATGTTTTTTAAAAATTTTTTAAATTCGGTGGTTGCTAAAGATCTTAATTAAAAGTATGACATTATCGTTAACAATCTTCTATGTTGATCTATAATAAGTTTAAATAAAATTTTGTATGGGAAAAATCACATTTTGGTTAATTTAATAAATTTTTTCCTAATAACGCCCAAAATTTCTACAGCAATCATCTAAGCTATACAGGAATTAAATACGTGGTTGGCCAGAAAGTTTCGCGAATTTAAAAAAATAATAAAATTTATAAATAAAAACTTAATATAATTCACATACAGCTTTTTATTTTATTTGAAAAATATGTCTGGAAAATTCATTTCTTAAAAAGAACATCATCCAGGTGTGCACCATCGCGCTGCAAACATTCCTCGAATCTAGATCTCAAATTGGTAAAAACTCGCTGGCACTTTGCACGGGAAATAGCTGCTATTTCTTCTCGGATATTGGTCTTCAACTGATTAAGCGTGGCCGGGTTATTGGAGTAGACTCTACTTTTCAGGTATCACCACATAAAAAAATCCGGTGGTGTTAGGTCCGAACTTCTAAGCGGCCATGCAATGTCACTACGGCGAGATATCAGTTTCCCAACAAACATCTGGTTGACGACCGCCAAAGAGGCATTAGAAGTATGACATGTCGCGTTATCTTGTTTAAACCGTATCGTATAATTATAGGCTTCAAATTGTTGCAGTCTGTCCTACTTTATATTGTTTCTTAAGAGGTTTCCAATACTTCTGAAAAGTAGGTAAACTTCTTTCTGTGCATAGGCATAATCAACATAATTCTAATGTGAACATAGATATCTTCCATTGGATTTGAAATTGTGTATTGAATCATCTGATTGGTGTCTCTAATGGAGTTTTGAAGATTCGGCACCAAATTTTGTAGTTCTTCGTAAAACGTGACTGTTAGACTCAAACACGGAATCTCTAGTTCACAGATAAACTTTCTCATAAGGCCATGGGCGAGGGCCCACTTCACCCACGCCTAGCTATTAGAATTGAACGAAAAAGATAAAAATAGTGACAACATAGTTAAAACAGAAGATCTAATAAAAAAATATGATAAATTTCTATAAAAGCAATTACTACTTCTCGATGATAACTCGAGAAAACGAAAATAAATGCAAGTATGCTATAGAAAACGTCAGGCTGACATTAAAAACATATGAAAAAAGTAAGCGAGTTAGTTCATTCAAACACCTAATTGAGGTATTTGAACGTTTAAATAACGAAGTGTCTACCAAAAATGCTTCCAAGCATCGATTCAACCTTGAGATAAGTACATGGCTAGCTAATGGTAATACTTTGAATGATTAAGTCAAATTTTATGTTATCTTCTAGTTTTTTTTTAATAAAATAATGATCCTATTGTAACGTTTTTCATATTGATTTACGCACTTTCTATTCGTGAATTAATAAACACTGTCTCTTACGTTCTTAATTTATTTACACACTATACAATACAGTTAACTTATAATCATTTATTTGTAAATATCACTTTAATAATTTCTGCGATTACTTTTACTAATTCCAGAACAAAAAAAATCAATAAATAGACTGTTCACGCAGAATTAATTCAAAACTCATGAAAACTGGCAACGCTGTCCTACCAGCCGACGACTGAGCGAATTGAAGAAGAAATGAGAGATATAATAAGTTCTGTTGTTAAAGCTATGTAAAAATTTTCTTACAAGTAAATGTTAATGTGAACGTGTTAATAATAACTATAATACAAAACAATGGTCCTTACGAGCGGATTATAAACAAAACCAGTGAAAATTCGCAATAAACAATATATTATTAACAACTATAACCCAAAAACAATTTACCACGTGCTGCAAGCAACTATCAACGAGTGCAAAGTGATCGACCAAACAAGTAGTCGATACAATATCACGGCGACCAGACATCAACTCAACTGGCCGACTAGTTCAATTGCAAGAATCAGGCAGTTCGACCGAAATCAGAGTGAGTTTGTTCCAAATTATTTATTTCCGAATTTTTCTTTCCATTTGCGATTTCAAAGCTTCTCTGTTTGTGCTTGAACAATTTGACAATATAAAATGGCAGAACTTGGCAAACTAATAAAGAAAAGAGGTGTAATTAAGGCTCAGTTAACTATTTTCACAAAAGCGGTAAATGAATTTGCAACTATATCTAATTTAAGCCAAACAGAAGTTACAAAATTAAAAGATAGGTTACGTGATGCCGAAAATTATCTTGACGAATTCAAATCATATCAATTAGAAATAGAGTTACAGGATGATATAAATTTAGATGAGCAATTAATCGAACGAGAGAGATTTGAAAATTCATATTATGATGCAATCGCTGTTGCTAAAAACATTTTACAAAGCTACAATAATCACGATAATGATACAAATCTTAGCGTGATTTCAGACAAAGCTTGTTGTAAAAACGAGGGTATAAAGCTTCCGGATATATCACTTCCTAAATTCAGTGGAAACTTTGAAGATTGGTTAGAATTCAGGGACACATATAAAAGCCTTATTCATGATAGTAAAAAATTAGATAATATTCAAAAATTTTATTACTTGCGAAGTGCACTAGGAGGAACAGCAGCGGCGTCCATTTCCAAAATCAAATATACGGCCGACAATTATGAAGTGGCATGGGCCACAATTTCAAAAAGATTTGACAATACTAAAAAATTAATATATGAACATATTAGAGCTATTTTTTCATTAGAAAATATACAAAAACCGACAGCTGAAAAACTACAAAATTTAGCTGACGATATTCACAAACATTTGGGATCTATTGAACAATTGGGGCAAAATATAACTAATTGGGATCCTCTACTAATTTTTTGGATTACTAATAAATTAGATACTAGCTCAAACCTTGAATGGGAAAGGGAAAATAGAGATCAGGAAGAATTGCCAAAGTTAGATAAATTCCTACAATTTTTACAAAAACGTTCCAATTTTCTTAATATGTTAGAATCAAAGAACAGTCTCAGTTTAAATAAATCAGATTCAAAATTTAGTAATGAGGAAAATAAATTCAATAAACAAAGTAGAGTAAGGTCATTGACCTCAAGTACATATACATGCTCCTATTGCAAGAAAGAGCATTCAATATATCGTTGTGCAGAGTTTCTCGGATTAACAATAACACAAAAAAAAGATTTTGTCAAAAAATCAAATCTTTGCCATAACTGTTTGCGTTCGGGTCACTCTGTCAAACAGTGTAAATTAGGGCCTTGCAAAGTGTGTAAAGCTTGGCACAATACAATTTTGCATGAAAAACTCGAGATAGCGGACAACGCGAGCTCAAGTTCCGCAGCACTAAGCAGTGGCGTAGTGGTACCAGCGGCGGAGCAGGTGCTATTATCTACCGCCTGTTTACTCATTTCAGACAATTTCAATAATTTTCACAAAGCAAGAGCGTTATTAGATTGTGGTTCTCAAACTTCCTTTATAACGGAGGATTTGCAAAAGCGTTTGAATATTGCGACACATAAAACAGATCTTTCAATTTTCGGAATCTCAAACAATATTTCAAAGGTCAGTAAAAGGTGTAAGGTTTCATTTAAATCTATACATACCAATTTTAAAGCGCATGGCAGTTGTTATATTCTAAAAGAGATTACAAGTGTGATGCCGTGTTGTCGAATCAACACGCAATCTTGGGCGATTCCAGGTGATCTAAAGCTAGCTGATCCACAATTCAATATTCCCGGACCAGTAGACATGCTCATTGGCGCGGACCTATTTTGGACAATTTTAAGCAATAACAAAATTTCGCTAGGAAAAAATATGCCGCTATTAATTGATACAGTGCTAGGTTGGGTTGTATCTGGGCAAATAAGTACTAACAACGTTGAAAAGGCTTCTTGTAATTTAAGTATAAACCAGGAATTATTAAATTCAATAGCCAAATTTTGGGAAATCGAGGAAATATCTAGCACGCGACAACTATCTCCAGATGAACAATTTTGCGAGGACAATTTCATCAAAACTACTACCAGAGACGCGAACGGACGTTTTACAGTCACTATACCTTTGAAACAACAACCTTCTAGTTTAGGTGAGTCGAAAGCTCAAGCCGAAAAACGTTTCTATGCATTAGAACGAAAATTCGGGAGAGATCCAATGCTGCACAGCAGATATATACAATTTATGAACGAGTATAAAGAGCTAGGCCATATGACAATTTGTAACGTCAATGATTCAAGCTTCGAATATTTCATGCCGCATCACGGAGTTTTGAGAGAAGAGAGTTTGACCACAAAACTACGGGTAGTTTTCGATGCATCAGCGCCCTCTAGCAACGGTCTATCATTCAACAATATTCAAGTCATTGGACCCGTTTTACAAGACGATTTATTATCAATAGTCTTAAGGTTTAGGAAACATAACTATGTAGTTTCGGCAGACATAGTTAAAATGTACCGGCAAATTTCAATAACGCTCGAGCAAAGGCATTTGCAAAAAATTGTATGGCGCGAAAATCCGAGTGATAACCTGGAAGTCTACAAGCTAAATACCGTTACATACGGGCAAGCCTCTGCCAGTTATCTTGCAATACGCTGTTTAGCCAAACTCGCTGAGGATATTCAAGAAATGAACCCGGAAATAGCCGAAATCATTAAGCACGACTTTTATGTAGATGACCTGTTAACGGGTGCACCTACACTTGAGCATGCGCAATACATATGTAAAGCGATAAGTGACACTCTTAAATCGGGATGTTTCGCACTTCGAAAATGGTGCTCTAACGACACCAACGCGCTCAAAAATATAAGTTCAAATGATTTAAAATCCGATATACTAGAATTTGCGCATGATGGCAAAACAAAAACATTAGGCTTGATATGGGTTTGCAATAACGATAAGCTGCAATATAAAATTCATACCAATCCTATAGGTACAAAGGTCACAAAACGCACAATTTTATCTACTATATCCAAAATATTCGACATCCTTGGTTTACTAAGCCCATGTACTATTATCGCAAAAATGATAATGCAAAAATTATGGGAAAATAAATTAGCTTGGGATGACGCTATTCCAAAGGCTATATCTGAAAATTGGGTAAGGTTGGAGAAGGAGCTTCTTATTTTGAACGATCTTGAGTTAAACAGACAAGCTATTTGCAAGAATGCTGTTGAATTACAACTGCATGGTTTCGCTGACGCTTCGGAAAAGGCTTACGGAGCCTGTGTTTATTTGAGAAGTATTGATTCCGATCAAAAGGTTCATGTATCCCTGTTATGCGCCAAATCAAAGGTGGCACCTATAAAAACAATACCAATCCCGCGGTTGGAATTATGCGCAGCATTGCTTCTAGCCCGCCTAACAGATAAAGCTAAAACTGCTTTGAAAATTCAATTCAAATCTTTCACACTTTGGTCGGACTCAACTATAACCCTAGCTTGGGTACGCACAAGCCCGAATCTGCTAAAAACATTCACGGCCCATAGAGTGGCAGAAATTCAGTCTCTCACTAAACACGCCGATTGGAGGCACATCCCCACCCACGATAATCCAGCAGATATTGCTTCAAGGGGAATATATCCTAGTCAAATTTTAAACTCTGATTTGTGGTGGCGCGGCCCTACTTGGCTAGCTAAGGACCCAAGTTTTTGGCCCAATGACAAGCTGGAGGTGGTTCATGATTTGCCTGAACTTAAATCCAGTCTTCTGACCAATGTTGCGCCCCCTACTCTGAGTTTTCCCTTTGAACGTTTTTCAAATTTCTCAAGAATGCAACGAACAATGGCATACATTTTACGATTTAAGGATAATTGTCTTCAGAGAAATCGCAGAAGAGGCGGTTCTCTTACAGTACAGGAGTTAAGTGATTCTCTAAAATGTCTCATTCGAATTTGTCAATCTCAATCGTATTCTACCGAAATTGAAACATTGAAAAATAACAAACCTTTGAGCTCCCATAGTAATCTATTAAGTCTTAGTCCCTTTCTAGAACCCGATGGTTTGCTACGCGTAGGAGGGCGACTAAAATATTCAAATTACTCCTTTGACAAAAGGCATCCAATTTTGATCAATTCAAAGCATCATTTTTCAAAGCTACTATTTTTACAAGAACATGAACGCCTATTGCATGGCGGCCCTCAGCTGCTCTTAAGCACTATAAGAGAAAATTACTGGGTTATATCCGGTAGAAATCTTGCACGAAAGACTGTTAGGAATTGTGTGAAATGCTTCAAATTCAATGCTAAAACCATACAGCCAATTATGGCCAACTTACCGCGCGATAGAACTAATCCTTCTAGTGCATTTTCAATAGTGGGAGTTGATTACGCGGGGCCATTTATGATTAACGATAAGAAAGGTAGAGGTTGTCGTTTAAGTAAATGTTATATTGGCGTATTTATTTGTTTATCAACTAAAGCAGTCCATTTGGAATTGATTTCTAGCCTTTCTTCAGAATCATTTATTCAAGCGCTATATCGTTTTGTCTCTAGACGAGGCAAACCATCAAAAATATTGTCCGACAATGGAACAAGCTTCGTCGGGGCACAGCGAGAGCTAAAGGATTTTCTAAAACGTGGCAGCAACACTATAATCGAGAAATGTAGCTCTCAGAATATAGAGTGGAGTTTTATACCACCCTACTCTCCTCATTTCGGAGGTTTGTGGGAAGCTGCTGTCAAAAGCGTAAAGCATCATTTAAGGCGCGTTTTGACCCAAGTTCATTTATCATTTGAAGAATTTGCCACAGTTCTCGCACAAATCGAGGCGATTTTGAATTCGCGTCCTTTATGCCCACTGAGCTCTGATCCCAACGATTTTGGACCTCTTACCCCAGCTCACTTCTTGATTGGAAGACCAATAATTGCAGCACCTGATCAAGATGTCACCGACATAAAAATGAATCGACTTTCCAGATTTCAGCTCGTACAACAATTAGCACAGCACTTCTGGAACAGATGGAAATCTGAGTACATTGCGGAGCTCCAAAGACGCACCAAATGGAAGTCCAACCAAGGCCATCTAGTAGAAGATTCTCTCGTTTTAGTGAAAGGCGAGAACACTATGCCCACTCAGTGGTTATTAGGTAGAATCAGCAAGCTCCATAGAGGCCCTGACGGCATCGCTAGGGTCGCTTCTATAAGAACTCCCTCTGGAGAAATCATCAAAAGAAGCTTTCAAAAAATCTGCCCCCTTCCAGTTGACCTTTGAAAGCCATCCTTATGCTTTCAACGCGGGGAGTATGTTCACGCAGAATTAATTCAAAACTCATGAAAACTGGCAACGCTGTCCTACCAACCGAGGACTGAGCGAGTTGAAGAAATGAGAGATATAATAAGTTCTGTTGTTAAAGCTATGTAAAAATTTTCTTACAAGTAAATGTTAATGTGAACGTGTTAATAATAACTATAATACATAGACTTTCCTAGAACTTATTTGAAAGAAATATTGTAACATACCGCCCTCTATAATAAAAAGTTCATCAAAAGCGCGTCCGTCATTTATAAAAAACAGATTATAGGCGCCGAGCGAATTCGTCGAATTTTAAAATTCCATTGTAACTGAACAGAGCCATTTCGCGAGCTTGTTCGTAACAGCATTTTTCATCACACATTGTAAATAGTTCAATTTTTTATGAAATTAGTGAATGCATAAAAATGGATTTGTTTTGTAACTAGAGATTTGAAAAATAGAATGGCATTTAAGAATATATGTAATGGTTACCGAAATGGTTCCTTTTTTGTTGCAGGAAATTCAAATAATCGGGGAGATGACTTAATTGAAGTTAAATCTGGGGCAAAAATGTAAGTTAACTTCATTTTACATATTTATAAGTGAAATCTAGACAAAACAAACGGATGTTTTTATAGGGATATTGAAATTTCATTTAAAATAAATTCAAGTTTCAATAAAAAAAAAAACTAAAGCGTGTGATATTTTGGGTTGAACCAATAACGCAAAATTAAGAAACAAAAAGTATCTCTCTTACTTTTGAGGTTATTAATCTATCCAAAATAGAATTAAAGACATATCGAACAATTTTTGTTCTATTGCTGGATCTCACTCTCCCGAAAAAGCTGTTAAAGTTTAAAATATTATTACTACTGTTTGTTTAATCAGAAAGACCTTGATTTGATAGAAAAATCGGTCATGGTTAGCTTTATTTTTATTTGTACTGTTTGCAAAAAGGAACGAAAAAAACCAAGAAAAGTATAATTTTTCAAGACCAAATTTTATAGGTTAAATTTTAACCTCAAATGTCACATTAAACCACAGATACCGTTTTTGTTTCGCGTTTTATAGATGACGTTTACCGACAAACTTCGGTTTAAACGTACCGGCGGTCAGGGGGTAGTGTAACTTAAGTTTAACATGAAACGGAGGATCTGAATCTAACTTTCTAACCTTCAAATTGCTCATATTTTTACGATATAATAAAGGGTTTTGGTAAAATTATTAAAAATATGTACGTAATATTTGATAAAGTCGACGATGATGAAGAATTTATCAATATTGTCGACGCGCCGAGAAATCAAAAAGTTATTCGTCCCATTGTAAATCTTTAAATTGTCCAAATTATTTTTAAAATTTGTTGTGGTTTCCTCCCCACTTTCTTTTTCCAAATTATCGTATCACTTTTTTGGATCCGACTGTTATTTTGTATTTCTTCACAAGGTTAGCCAAAAGTACTACTTCATTGTTAGAGAAATTGCAACTGCAAATTATTCTTTATTCATTTTGCTTTATACAATTTTCTTAATCAATTCAACTTTAAAACAAATATCGGAATAGTTTTTGTTATATTTCCGCGCTAGTGACAACTGGCATAAAAATGTCTCCTTAACTGTGACCTGTAAAGTAAAGCAATTGACTTAAGCTAGAGTTTAAACCAAAGTTTAATCTCCAGTTTTACTCTAGGTTGTAAAATTGGACTTAAGGGCGGATCAACTCCTCCGATGGTCGTACTTGTATTATTAATTTTAATTAATTCCATTTCAAAGAAGATCACACATGATTCGCTTTGTTTTCATTTGTACTAAGCTGGAATTTTTGGAACCGTTGGCGATATTCATACTGATCACACTGTTTACACTACCACTACACCAACACTCACAATTACACTGTCTGACGCTCGTTTTGATAAACAATTCAACGTCTTCAGAGAATGAAGGAAAACTACAGAGATAATTTTAAATAGTTTAGATATTGTAAGTTTTGATCAAAATTTTGTAGCTGATAGAAGTAGGGTTGTGTTAGTCCTTCATGGATTTCTAATGTGACTGTTTTATATTGCATTTCTAGTGCATTTATTTCTTCAGCTTGTTGTCACCGTTACAACTATCGTTTCGATATTCACCCTCCAGAATTTCCCTTCAGTCTAGGTGTACACTTACTTATTTTAAGGGAAACCGACCCAACTACCAAGGGTAAGGCAAGCGCGGGCCAACGGATCATTCTTTACCAGGTAACAATCAATCCTCTTTCAGTTATTACATTACTTTCATGTTTTCTTCACTTTATCTGTGGGTGCAAACTAGTTAATAATGATTTATAGATTGAAAACACAGCAAAAACTCGGCCTGATACAGCAAAAACAAAGTCTCCTTCAAACAAACAAGCGAAATGAAAGTCCTATGAAAAATTACTGGAAAAACGCTACTAGACAGGAAACGTAGCAACATAAGGCAAAAATGCAGAGTGGAAAATATTAACGAATGGGTACTAAGCGGAAAGCGCGAATGGGACGAACACAAGTAGAATGAGCGAGGAAAGTATAGTAAGAATAGCACGAGACAACTCACCACTGGGGAGAAGAAGTATGGAAAGGCCACCATCAATTGAGGCAATAGGCATGCTGCGAAAAATGAACAGGCAATCTGCCTAAAATGGAGTACGAAGAAGAATAAGATTGAAAACAAAGCGAAACATGTGTAATTTTTTTTAATTGAATTTATTTTCTGCGAGAATCAGGATTTTCTACCGTATATGTGCAAAATTGTAGCAGTTGTTCCGATAATCTTTTCACGATTTTTAGAGGGGTGCAAATAGGAAATTTAACTTATGTAAATATTACATATTAAAATAACTATTTACTTCTTGATTTAATCAATAGCTTCTATTTTCTACCAGAAGTATACGTTTTAACAGTCTAATCATACTATGGGCTTGCGAGCGGCTGCTGTGCGCAGCGGGCGTGCAATGAATTCGTCGCGAATACGTCGCAGACGAAAACGAAAGCATCGACGAATTTGGGAGGACCTATCATAGATTAATCGAATGGAAAAGAGCGACTGCTCTGTGTTGTTTTGCAAACGCATAAAAAGATTTCGTACTTACCTGCGAATGTAAAGACCCACATTTTATGTTGTTGCATATGATACGAACTGATTTAAGACATGAAGACACACATTTTCAGTGACACCTGAAGATAGGCTCGTAATTACTATAAGGTTAATTATAAGTTGCCCACTAATTATCAAAATAAGGGTGGTTTTACAGTAGCGATTAAATTATTTCACAATAAAAGTATCAGGATTTAGGAAATTTCTATTCAGAAAAAAAATTCATTATAAATTGTATCTTCAGCGTTACTGTTCTCGTCATAAACACTTGGTGAATAATTAATTGGCTGCAATGGAGTATACCTGTTAGACATATGCTCGTATTTTTTCAAAACTCCCATGATCTTCATTTTGGCATCTATTTTATAGTCTGGATGAATAGATGTTAAATTATCAACCAGAGACAACGCAAAGCTGTATTTGAGCTCACTATCACTACTTTTTCTGTCTTCATTCATCCCCTCGTCCATCCTTTGCATTAAAATAATACTTTTATCTTCAACATCATAACATTTTTTCTTTCTTTTCTCTGTTGCATAATCATCGCTTCTCTTTCTTGTATTGCAAATCTCTTCCTATGCTTTTTTTTTTAAATTACGATCACTAAATTCTCTGCTTTTGAATTCCTCTTATTAATAACTTTTACAATCCGAATCTCCCATGATAATTCGAGTGAGCACATAGCTGACGACATACTGACGTTTGTACGTGACAGTACAAAATGGCGTTCACACTGCTATTGCGCGTCCGCAACGAATTCGCTGCTCGTACGCGGAGTGATCGATCCGCTTTGAAGTCGCTCACAATCCGCTAGTATAATAAGGCCCTAAGAGAGCTTTTTTGTGGGATGGAAATCAATTAATAGTAATTTTCTGGTAGTACAAATAAATATGCTATTCTATTTATGAGGAATTGTTTGCTTTCCAGAGAGAATTTGTGTTACATAAAACTATTGTAAATTATTTTAACACTTAAAGCAACAGTATGTAATAAAAAAAAAAGATTTTGTTTTATTTAATAAATAATTGATATTGCAGGCAACTACTAGGTACTTAAAACAAAATGTATTTATTGATATATATTTCGGATAGTCTTGATTAGGGTTATTTAACAAAGAACATTATTTTCTGTTCCAGATTTAGACAACAAAAGTTTTTTAAGAAACTATCAATTATTTTATTACTTCTAGCAATAGTTTTTTTTATTATAATGGTAATATTTATATCGTTATGTAAGTAACTTTTACATAAGCGTTCCAGTGAATTGTTAAAAGTTATTTTTGCACCGCATATTTCTACACATTACACAGTACCATTAGATTAAAAATTCCATAGAAACAAAATAATGATTGACTGAGGTTGTTATTTGTTTCAACATTAAGTAACCTTTACTGGTTTCTTGTGAGTGAGATTTGTTCTAGAGGAAAATGGAAAATACTAATAATAAAAAAAGCTAACCAACAAAAATAAAGTAGAAAATAAAACAATAGATGTAATAACAAAATTATCGATTTTTTCCCTTACTACAGATGATCCTTGTTCGTGCAAAAGGAATTATACAATATCTCCTTAGAAATAGTGATAACAATGGAATATTAATTGTCTTCCTGTCCACAAGAGCTTAAGCTACGGAGGGTAAGAATAATGAGAATGTCTGCACCAGCGCCCTTCTGGACGGTTTTTGAACTTTTATTTATGGTATAGAACTGGACACAATTTTCTCACATATGAGATACTTCTCCATAGCTTAGGCATAACTCCGAAACCTTGACAATTATTTAAGGGTCTTCCGGAAGCTAGAATACATGATCAGTTAGATCATCTATTCATTGATTGCGAATATTAACTCCAGAACGAGATTTTTTTCAGTTTACAAACTCATCGGTGAAAATGTTAAATTTAAAACTGAACCTGCAAAAAATTTTTCTTTATTATTACTTTCATTACATCTCTATACCATCAGCTATTTTTATATCGCAGAGCCAAACAGATAGAAAACTTTGAAGCCTCAGTAACCTATTTATTATTGCTGCTCAAATAAATTGATAAAAAAAACATGTACGCAAATAAACGAACTAACCCGTTAGCTAATAGCATTTACTCACGATATACTGGAGGCAAATTAATACTAATATCGGTATTGATCCACCTCAAAGTAAAATTACACCTTAACTTATAATGAATATTAAGTGTCAATTGCGAAAGGCTTGACATCAAGCCTCAAAAGTATATATTTTCAAGTGGAAATTTAGAAGCATTAATTTTTATTTTTAAATTCATACCTGTCTTTATTCTCACTACACTCTGTGTAATTTCATTGTCTTCCTTCGCCGATGGTGTAAAGAACGTCATATTTCTATTTATTTGAAGAAATTTATGTATTTAATAAATCTCACCAAGCCACACCAATGCTTATCGCAGACTTACTGGCAGGAATATTTCGAAGAAATTGTGTACTTACTGCTTCGGCCAATAGAAATGCATTTATGTTTTCATTGGTAAACACGTGGACTGACGGTTTGTTAGATGTTTACCGAATTTTATACGGGGAGTAAACATTATTTTTCATATCTCAATTTGGTATTAGTGCTGTGCATATTTATGAAATATTGATTAACTGCATAACTGTCTTTTACAATTGATATGGGAAGAACTGTAAATGTAGTGTGTAGAAATCGAATCACTCCTAAAGTGCTGAGAGTAATTTTAGATTTGATTAGAGATATTTATTCATTGCTTAGTTTTATAGAGCTTCCACTGGCACACTTTTAATACCATTTTACAAAAATAATTTCACGAGTGTATTTCTTGTAGTTTTACAACATGCTTCAATTTGTTTTAGTGTGTATGCACAAGTGGTTTGTTGTGTCTATGTTCCACGAAAAATAACAATTTCTAGTATTTATAATATTTAATTTATTAATAATGACTTTGCTGAAGTTTACATAGCTTGTATATTTGAATCACATGGGCGAAAAGCAATGTGACAGTTGACAGTTTATAAACTCTCAACAGTAGTATATATTTAGTTTTGAATATACAAGGTGTTCCGGGTCTTAATGCAAAAAATTCGGGAGTGAGTAGGTGACGTTTCTGAGTTATAGGCATTTAAAGTGGTCAAATCGAAACTTATATTCAAGTTAAGTTACGTTTAAGGGCCAACCTGTATAATCTAAAGATAGCAAAAATAAATTTTTCAATGGTTTTTTTCAAATGTCCTCTTCATTGTACATGCCAAGGAAACCGTTCGCCATAAAGAGACATTCTGAAGAAAATTATCATAAATTGTAATTATTTATTGAAAATACTCACTCACGAGGCATTAAAACACAATTAAACATTTCTAATGGAACTGGAAAAGATATGAAATCTTAAACATTGGACATGAGCTGTCTCTGGCCTTCATATAGTAGTGTGGAATTATTATTTCGTCAAACACACTAAAAATAGACTTAAGTAATCATCAACTAAAAATTCATAATGTCCGAATGTATAATTTAGAAAATATCCCCAAATATAAGTTCTGATTTCGCAACTTCAAAGGCCTATAACTCAGAATCGAGGAGTCGTATGAAAAATTTGTTTATGTCACAGCATTATTTTCACTCCCAACTTTTTTACATCAAGTCCTAGTACACACTATATGTATAAGTTATAGATAGATATAGATAAACCTCTTCTGTAACTTGAAAATCCCAATATTTTATTGTAATGTTATAACAATTGCTATTGATAATACATTTTTTCCAAAAAATACTAATTTTTAATGTATAAGTCCTAAATTACGTACTACCCATCAAATACATATACAAATAGTTTTAAAAAGTAGTTTATTTTCAGATGCTAAACTTCCAGTAACCTATTGTCGTACAGATGAATGTCTTCGAACAGCTGCGAATTACTTATGGTCGATGGATCAAACTGTAGATCCCTGCGATAATTTTTATCAATATGTATGTGGCAGATGGTCAGAGCAACATCCTAATTATGGTTGGTGGAAATCAATTTCAAGTTTTACGTCAATTAATGAGAAAATTCTCATTGCTTCTTTGAGTGCTTTAAGTGGAGACGACGATGATGCAGACCTACCAGAAGCTGTTAATAAAAGCAAAATATTTTACCAGTCATGTATGGATTTAGGTAAATTAAATATCTTCTAATCTACCCGTCAATTTTGTATGACTGTATCAATAGTTATATCTTGAAGAACTGTTTTAGTTTTAATTTTAACAGCAATAGCTTTAATAATAATTTCTAATTGTGTTGAAACAAAGCACTCAAAGTATTATATCTTGTGTCATTTTTACTTATCACCTGCTTATTGAATACTATTTTACGTCTCAATTACTGGCCAAAACTGCTGAAAACTGTAGAAATGGTAATAATCCCAAAACAGGGCTAAAAAACACTTGTCTCTTCATATCGTTCAATAACTTTATTACCAAACCTATCGAAGGTCCTTGAAATATTTGTATAAACTTAGACCCAAACACAGAGGAGTGAATACCACTAGACCAGTTTGGATTCAGGAAGATACTTTCAACTAAACAACGAAATCACAGGATAAGCCATGCAATAAATCAAGCACTAGAAGAAAAAAATACTGCACATCAATATTTTTAGACATTAGCCAGGCATTCGACATTGTTCGATACACAGGCCTGTTTGTAAAATCAAAAACCTCAAATTTAAAATCTTGAGAGATAGAGAACAAAAATAAATGGAAGAACTTTCGATAATTATCCAATAAAAGCAGGCGTGCCCCAGGGGAGCGTCTTGGTGACATTATTATATGTATTATACACGGCAGATCTACCAGAAATTAATAAAATCAAGACAAACGAAAAAAAACCGCCCAAGTGTTCTTCACTCTAAAACCAAACGCAGACAAATCGACCTGAAAGTAAAAAATTTAGACTGGCTAATTAGTATAAAATCCAAATTAATACTCGAAAACAAACTCGTACTCTATAAAATCACAATCAAGTCTATCTGGATGTATGGTTTTGAGGCTGTGCAAAAAAGTCAAATATAGCCATCATACAGAGAAATCAGTCAAAAATACTTTGCATGATAGCTGATGCACCTTACTATGTGTGGAACCTAACCCAACATAAAACTTCAGTGTTATCAAAGATATCATAAAAGAACCAAGCACTAACCATGAAAACACGATGCTCCATCCACTTATAGAAGCACAAGACGGTAAATAACTAAAGAGGAATTGGCCAGAAGAACTACAAAACGGATAAAGAGGACGTGTCGCTGAAGGAGACCCCATCACGGTATGGTCTATCTTTTATACTCTGAAGCCATCTCAATAGCTTAAAGAACTGCATATGTTTTGATTGTTAATGAGAAAAAAATCTTTTGTCATAACAACATGAGGGGATTGAACAAGTTTGATGATTTATATAATAGTATGTTGATTTACTTATTTTTAGATACCCTTGATACACTAGGTATTACATCGATTTATGGAGTATTAGAGAAAATAAGTTTACCAATTGTTCCTGGTTTTATGACTGTTGCAAGAAACGATAGTGCGTATTTTTTTGATTGGTGGAAAGTAGATGCTCAAGTCAAAAGAATCTTACTGATGGATATATTCATAGGGGTTAGCGTAAGTCCGAATAATTACAATGGATCTGAAAATGTATTGTATGTTGGCCAAATTTATCAAACAAGCCCATTACCAAGGTAAAACTATGCTTCGATTATAAAATAATAATAATATTAATTTATATTTTCAATATTCTCAGCTGAGGTGAATCTAAACTAAATTATTATTAATTTACGATTTTTGTCATTTTGTCACTTATGCCCCATTTTCAATATACAATACAATGCTGATGGTCTTTTCATTGTACGAGGATGGTCTCAGAAGATGAGGTAATCCGAAACAGAAGAACAATGAAAACAATGGATTGATAAGGGAAAACCGGCTCCAAAGGAAACAAGAACCGTTTCATCTGCAGGCAAGGTCATGGCATTGGGATGTGCACGGGATAATTTTCATTGACTACATTGATAAAAGAAAAACAACGAGTATTAAGAGAGTTTATTGCAACGTTTGAGCGAAGAAATCAAACAAAAACGGCCGCATTTGGATCAGAAGAAAGTGTTGTTTCATCAAGAGAATGCACCAGCTCTCAAATTCGTTATTGCAATCGCCAAAAATAATGAATTAACACTGTGTAATTTTTTGTGTTTCCTTTATTAGGCCAGGTACTTTTAGGATCATCATCGTAGCTTCCTCAAAATTCAATACTTTTTACATATAAAAATGATATTAAGTTTGTAATATATACAAAATTTCAACATCTTGAATCGGTAGTAGCAGGCTGTAGCCTAAGCAAGAGGATTTCAATGGGCGGAAAATTTTTTATTTTTATATATAATATTTATTGCAGTATACTAAATACATATCCACATTGTCTTGTGTAAAAAAAAACCTTTTCTACAAAAATTTAGTAGAATCGCAAAAATTTTTTCTCTTTTTTCAAACTAAAGGAGTCCCCTTTGAAATCTGAAATTTGTTTTCATAAATTCTAACTTTATGTTATATAACTCGCTCTGTATGATCACCAAAAAGCTATTGTATTTTTTTTCTATAATAGTATCAATGTTTCTCCTCTGATTTTCTTGTATTACGCTATGCCATTCTACAACTTTAATACTATAAATATTTATATAGTATTATTTTACAAAAAATGTAACTCTGTTTATTTCTCACAAATACGAGGGTTATTACTAAAGATTTGAGATAGACAAATAAAAACAAATATTTTTAATTTTATTTTATTTACAGCTTTATTGTTTTTTAAAATATGCTCCATTAAGGCCCAATTTTACAAGTGAAGTTTAAACCGCAAACGTCGTCTTAAACTACAGATACCGTTTTTATCACGTATTATAGATGGCGTTTACCGACAAACTTCGTTAAAACGTATCGGCGGTCAGGGGGTAGCTTAAACTTCTGTTTAGCATGAAACGGAAGATTCGAATCTAACTTTTTCTTATTGTTTACATTTTTACAATATTATAAAGAGTTTTGGTAGAATGATCGAAGATTTACACTTGACGAACTTGATGATGATGAAGAAATTATTAACATTGTCGTCGCGCCAAGAAAAGAAAAAGTTCTAGAGCGAATCTTTAAATTGTCACATATTTTTTAAATTTTTTGTGGTTTTATCGAAAACATGACCGTTTTTGTTATTTTCATTATTAAATTCCCTTACCAACTCCTAATTTTTTTCCTTTTTCTTCCGAGTTATTGTTTCAAATATTTATTCACAAGGTTAACCAAAAGTACTTATCCATAGAAATTGCACGATTATTTTGATCTTTATTCATACAACTTTCTGAAACAATTCAACTTTAAAACAACTATCGGAAAAAATTTGGTTAAATTTGTGACATTTGGCAGAAAAATATCTGTTTAACTATGACCTGTAATGAAATCAAAGCTTAAACTTCAGTTTAATCTCCAATTTCACCCTAGGTTGTAAAATTGGCCTTAAGATCAATACATTTTTACATGCATTTGAAACAATTTTCGAAACATTTTTTCCACTCCGATTGAAGTACCTCCAAAACGTGATTTGAACGTATGAACCGCTTCTTCAGGTGTAGAAAAATCATTGGGAGCCAAACAAGGACTGTATGGCGTATGACCCATCAATTCGATGTTTTGACTGTTCAAAAACGTGTTTCTTTGAACTGATGTGTGAGAAATCGCATGTCGTGGTGAAGAATGATTCATCTTCTGCGATTGATTTTCCTGAATTTGCTTCCTTGCCTTTTATGGCAAGAAAATGTTGGTGTACCGTTCAGAATTGACGTCGCTCCAATGGAACGGTGTCATGTCCAGCAAACAACTTTCGTTGGATTTGACTCATCTTGAAAGACCCATACAGTCGATTGTTGCTTAGTTTCGAGCCCATTTCTTTACACCAATCGACACGAGCGTTTTTTGAGCGGTTATAAAATTATGCGCTATCCAACGCGAACAAATCTTTTTGACAGCCAAATGTTCACGCAATATTTAAAGTATGCGATATGTCACATGACGATATTGTAATATCAGTTGACGCACAGCATCGGTGTTTTCTGGCAAAACAGCCGATTTCGGACGAGCTTCGCGAAATTCATCCTGTAGCGAAGTGTGATCCCGAAACACGGTGGTTTGACACGATAATGTTCGCGAATTAATTATCTGTAAAAATTATCATTAAAAATGTAAAACTTTATAATGTCAGATTTCATATATTCACATCAGTGCTTCCATAACTCAAAACTTAAGTAGCAGCCCTCGTATGAAAATGAGCAAATCCAATACAAAAAAGTCACGTAGACATACGTTATTTCAATTGATTCATGTCAAAAATAAGTCTGTGAATCCGCCACTTTCTTGAATCTAACCATCAACTACTAACGCTCATAGATCTTCAATCGGAATTGATAAATAAGAACATTTAACCGGAGAGGAGAACGTTGTCAAATATTTTTATAATGTTTGAAAAAATTAGGAAATTGTGATGAAACTAACTGTTCGAATAAAAAACGATGAGATATTAAAGTTAACGTATTTCCAGCCCTTCTAAAACGTACAAATATCCAAGAAACAGAAAAAGAAACAAAGAAATTGACGAAACCGATTATCAAGAATTAGTTAAAAATGTACATAATAATATTATAAAATATATTGTAAACATAGTGTTTATGAATTACACAGGAACATCAGCAGAAGATGACTTACTTCAGAAAGCTGCAGATGTTGTAGCTGACGTTTCAGATTTCATAGACACGGTAACTAAAAATTCTACCATATATTTATACTTATACCACAGAGTTATTGTTGATGCAGAAAAGAAGAAGAGTTTTTCAGTAACTGAAAATGTATACGTATTTCATTTTATAACCGGAAGTACAAGTAACACGTCAACTGAGGCGATTGTAAACAAACATTGTTTATATCTAAGAATTTTAATATTAATTTGAACTGAATTACTATTAAATTACTCTTCATTGTCATATGAATGTTTTTTTATATGAATTTCTATTTTTCTCGGTGTACAATAAGCTGTGTAATAAACAGCAATTCTGTCAACGCACTTATAAATTCGGTTACCCGGAGTTCAAACGCTCCGACAAAAGCTTTTTTTACTGTATTAATTCTGATCTTATGTTTTCATTAGTATTAACCCATCAATCATACGAGGTCTGGCTTTTAAATAACGAGACTGCGCACCTAGAGGCCGCCCAAGACGGGTGGGGTAAAAAACGTGTAGTGCGTTGGGTCTCTAGATATCTTGTCTATGCACGTCCCAAAACACGTTTACGTCACTATTATAGCGGTTTGAAACGAACGTGTTTTTTTCTCATGCCGGAAACCATGTGTGACGAAAAACCGGAGCAAAGTATCAATCTCAAATTTCTCTTTAAATTGAAAAAAAAAAACTCCGACTGAATGCTATAAATTGTTGCAAGAGGCCTATGGAGACAATTCTCTATTTCATGGGCGTGTTTTTGAGTGGTGTAAGCGCTTTAGTGAGGGCCGAGAGAGCAGCGCCCAGTTCGTCCTGTGACTGTTTCAACCAAAATCAACCAAATTGTGCGTGCAGATCGTCGAATGAGCATCTGGATTATTGCCGAGGCTGTAAACGCCGATAAAGAAACGGTTAGAATAATTTTAAACGAGGAATTACACATGACAAAAGTCTGTGCGAAGTTGGTGCCAAAAAATCTGACTCGTAACCAAAAGCTCTTGCGTCAACAGGTCTGCTTGGATTTCCCTGAAAGGTTAGAAAGGATAGAAAATGATCTGTTTTGAAAAGGACCAGATTTGAGTCGATGGAAGCGGTAAAGCAAAAAACGGCAGAGCAACTAAAGGCACTCATCAAAGAAAACTTCCAGCACTACTTCGATCAATAGGAAAAACGTATGGAAAGGTGTGTGGCGAGGAGAGGGGAGTATATTGAAGGGGAGCATTCGAATGTAGAATAATTTTTATAATAAAACCCTTTTTAGTAACCAGTTTCGTTATTTAATAGCCAGACCTCGTATATCGTTTAGTTCTGATTAGCAGTGCAGCGTCATAAATCTTTTTCACTTTTAAAAATTTTCACACTTAGAGCCAATAAACAATAGTCGCATTCAGAGGACGAAATTTTCGAGATGTGTTGACTGTTGAATAAACTGTGCTCTGTGATCAAACCATTAAGTTGTACCCTTTCTTAGGAGAAAAATGATGAGAAAATCGAATTACTGCTGCATGAATTATTCTCCATTATTTCGTTTTGAATTCGAATATTCATTCAAATTCAACTCGTAATTCTAGACAAAGTACCATCACAATTACCACTTTGTTAAGTTTAATAGATGCAACCAATAGAGCCTCTATAATGAAAATGCACCTGTCACCATACACCATGCGTTACGTTCGACCAATAATAACTAGTAACTACATTTATATTTTTTCAGTTACTACGAAATTTTAATGAATTTTCATATCATACATTTTTCAGGTGGTTACGAATACTACAGATCTAGACCAAGCCGAGGAGGATATTTACTCAATAACTGTAGAAACTTTACAAAATGAAATCAATTTAGTACTAGGAAAACCGCAACAAAACGCTTTGCTGACTTATTTCAAACACCTTTTCAACGGTACTAACGTGACGATAATATCAAGTGACCTTCTTTATGTAACTGATTCAGATGTAAAATTTTTGAAACTGATTCTTAAATTTTTAAATGAAACACCAAGTATTAATGTTGAGCTCTACATGTGGTGGGTAGCTGTATATTCAATGATTATAAATACTTCTGGCGAAATCGCCGACTATATTTCAAAACAATTGAATACACTATTTTCCGATCCCCCAATTCTACGATCGAGGTAAGAAACTATGAATATTCTATTAATATACAGGGTTGCACCACTATGAGCAAAATTAACTTAACAATCAGTATTTTTATGAAAATACGAAGTCTGGCTATTAAATAACGAAACTGGTTACTAAAAGGGTTGTATTATAAAAATTAGTCTACATTCGAATGCTCCCCTTCAATATACTCCCATTGATCGAAGCAGTGATGGAAGTCTTCTTGGTGAGGGCCTTTAGGAGCTCTGCCGTTTTTTGCTTTACCGCTTCCATCGACTCAAATCGGGTCTCTTTCGAAGCAGATATTTTTCTAATCTTTCAAGAAAATCTGAGCACACCCGTTGTCGCAAAAGCTTTTGGTCAGAAGTCAGATCATTTGGCACCAACTTCGCACAGATATTTGTCATGTGAAATTCCTCGTGTAACATATTTCTAACCATTTCTTTATCGGCGTTTACAGCCTCGGCAATCATCCGGATGCTCAATCAAAAATCTGCACGCACAATTTGGTTGATTTTGGTCACTGTTTTCGGAGCTGAAACAGTCACAGGACGACCTGGGCGCTGCTCTCTCGGCCCTCACTAAAGCGCTTACACCACTCAAAAACACGCCCATGAAATAGAGAATTGTCTCCATAGGCCTCTTGCAACAATTTATAGCATTCAGTCGGAGTTTTTTTTTCAATTTATAGAGAAATTTGAGATTGATACTTTGCTCCGGTTTTTCGTCTCACATGGTTTCCGGCATGAGAAAAAAACACGTTCGTTTCAAACCGCTACTGCACAAATACTATAATAGTAACGGAAACGCGTTTTGGGACATACATAGACAAGATATCTAGATACCCAACGCACTACACGTTTTTTACCCCAGCCGTCTTGGGCGCCCTCTAGGCGCGTAGTCTCGTTATTTAATAGCCAGACCTTGTATACAAGGTGTTTCTCAATTCATGCGACGTAATTCAAGAGATGATTGCTCATATACTTTCCTACAACAAAATTTCCTCAGTGCACCCCTTTCCGAGATATCACCCTTAAAAGGTGGGGACCAACATTGACTTTTAGTTTAGTTTAGAAACTTGAAATTCTGTAATTTCCGTGCGCTTGCAAAGGAGTAACTACGGGTATTTTTTCAATAACCTTGTTATTTATACGGGGATGAAAATAGCAACCCTTACCCCGAAGTTTTATGAAATGAAATCCTTGTTTATTTCAAAAATAAACACCATAATTCATAATTTTTTTAATAAATTGAGGGAAAACAGTAAAGATGTAATACGATTCATAATCATTCATAATAAATACTGGAAATGACCACCTTTACCTTGTTTTTAACTACAAAGTGTTAGAACAGTAGGCTGTTGTCATCATTGTTTTATTTAAAAATATTTTGTGTTGTTAAATTTTTTTCGCAAAACCAATAGTTGCAGAGAAAAACAAAAAAAACCATAATTTATAATTTTTAATACATGAAAGTAGCTTACGTGCCATGGATTGCCGTACAAGTTTAGAAAAAAAAATTAAAACTCACTTTTAGCCACCATCTTTTAAGTACGATATTTGGAAAAGGGGTGGGCTGAGGAAATTTTGTTATAGGAAAAACCCATCAAATTTCATACGAGCAATCACCTCCTGGATTTAGCCGCATGAATTTAGAAACGCCCTGTATATACAGGAGTTATTAGGAAAGCTTCTTTCATTTGAAATATTTTCCGTTGTCTACGACTTTCAGTTGTACAGGAAATGGGGCTCAACTTAAATTAAATAGACTACCCTTATTTTTCTGCATTATGTATAAAGTTAATTTGAAATTCAACCTAAAAGTTCATTTATTTATAGAAATCTTGGTCAAAAATAACCATAAATTGCCTAAATATTTAGAAAATGTTCTCAGAAACTGGAGCAGCATTCTAGAATTAAATTTTATGCTCAACACCAGTCGATTTTACACTGAAATACTGAAAATGGGTGTTTTATCTAAATTATACAGTTATGGTAGAAACTTTTTTGGAGCAATATTTAACTAATAGTTAATTTAATAAGGTTTTCGAATGAATATGTTATATCTAATTATAATAAAACTGAAACGAGCTTCTTGAAAACTACTCCAAATAAATTGTCAGTTAAACATTACCAGTAGAGTCACGGGGTAAGCGGTGAGTCACTTTTTTTTATTCCTCAAAACTTAAGACTTATCAATCAGATTGACCTCAAATTTAGTTTCTGTATTAAATAATTATTTAGCTGAAAGAATATTGATATATTCAGTACCAATAATGGAAACCGGAGTGAATGAGATTTAAAAAAGAAAGTAAAATTGACTTACTGTGTACATCTGTGGGTGGAAAATAAAGAAATATAAACATGATATTATATATTTAATATTACGAGAAAAAAAAACGAAAATCTCTAAACGAAAAAAAAAACGAACTATAAAAACTTCAGTATTCGTCCACCCTGATGGAGTCGCGAGAGTAAGAGAACCTGGTGGTGTTTCAATTTGCATACGACGATTTGTTTTCACACGTGAGAAGACTAATGCAAGAGGCAGTGCAACATCACTTGCACTTATGTTACATGTAGTAATGAGGGTACCTTTTTCACCTCTGGTTACTTGACATCATTTCCTTCGCCCCTTTGGAAGAATAGTCTCGGATTTGCACAGTACCAGTAGCACTTTCAACCACATTATAAATCCTAGTACCATCTGCAAATGCTGGACTGCGCGTAAATATATTTTGAAGATTATCAGAAAATATTTTGACCGTTTCTTTGTTGAATGCTGTTTCTCTTGTCAAAATACAATTCTTGGGTTTGCGCAGCGACATATTCGAAACATTAAAGTACATTTTTTATAATACTCACATAAGGCCTCCTCATGTACAGCCGTAAATATTTTTCTAACGGAATAGTTGGGCGTCAAATATTTTCTTTTTTGTTATATCTTTGTTATGTAAAATATTCTTTTGATACTGTCCCGATACTTGAGCCGATCTTTATCGCATTCAGTGCCCTCATCGTATGTTCTTCTGAATGAATTCCTATTTTTTTTTTTGGCTTTTTGTTTCTGTCCATTCTATAACAAAATAATAATTACAAACGTATCGATAAATTTGATTACACCAAATCATACAAAAATAACTAATCGTATGGATCGTGTTTCACTGTGCACAAAGAAAATCGGTCTAGCCGGTGACCATAGCAACGTTATGAATTCAAACAAGAATAAATAAGCAACAAACGAATAGCTAAATCAACCATTTCTGTTATTTAACAACGTTTGCTCACAATGGAACAAACACAACGTCGTGAAGATATTTCCATTCAGTTTTGGTAATGTTTCACAGAAATAAAGCCGAATTTTTGCGTTTCATTCCGTGGATGAAACGTGGGTCCATCTCATCACACTCGAACCAAAGGAATAATCAAAACAATAGACTGAAGAAGGCAAAGGCCGTTCCATCTACAGGCAAAATCATGGCGTGGGATGTGCGTGGGATCATTTTTATTGACTATCTTGAAAAAGGAAAAACTATCAGCGGCCAGTTGTATGCAAACTTATTGCAACATTTAAGCGAAGAAATCAAACAAAAACGGCTGCATTTGGCTAAGAAGAAAGTGTTGTTTCATCAAGACAATGCGCCAGCTCACAAATTCGTTATTGCAATCGCCAAAATTAATCAATTAAAGTTTGAATTGCTACCTCATGCACCCTATTCGCCAAATTTAGCCCTCTCGGATTATTTTCTGTTCCTAGACCTGAAAAAATAACGTTATGTCGGTAATTAATTATAATATTATAATCTTATTATAAAAAGGTATCGAACTTATTGAATGTCGCTGGGAAAAGTGTATGGAGATAAAAAAAACTACGTTGAAAAATAAATATAATTTTGTGTTTTCTTTGTTGGGTGAGGTACTTCTGGAATCATCTTGGTAACTAAACAATTATAAACAAAATACCAACTCACTTTTATAAAATATTTTCACAACAAAATTGGGTGAAGCACGCGTCACTGAACGAGAATAGATTGCATGTGGAGGGATGTATGTGCCAGGGCAAACGGCAAAGATGGCCATGTTATTTTCGTAAATATGTGCGTGACCCACCGTACCCAACCGAAACACCGTTTGCCCGGTGACCCTAATACATACCCTGCTATACGTACATCTTGGTGTACCCTGTACATTAAATTTAATATGCACCATATTTTACTTATCTAGTTTCAAATACATTTTATATAATATTATGCACAATCTTTATGTTGTCAGGTTATAATTCAACTCTTTTTTGCTCTTTAATGTAGTTCATGTTTGTTAAGTCTAAAAACACTTAAAATAGATATTTGTATAAATTTTCGCGCTATTTGTAATGTTTGTTTCTAATGAAACTTCACATAAAACACTTTTCATATGAATATTACATATTTTCTTGTTTGTAGGTCGCTAGAGTGTGCACTATTAATCAACAACTATATGGGATATGCTATTAGTTATGTTCTCGCCGATCAAACGTTTCCTAACACAACCAAACCAAAAGTGGGTTAAGTTAACAAATGATATATTCCTCAAAATAAATAGTCCAATAAAATGTCACAATTTTAGTACTCTCCCATTGCGTTTTTCTGAGGACGGAATTTTATTTTACCGATGTATGGGGGGAGTCAAGGAAAGTTTAACCCCAAGTTTGTGAGGTTCCATTCCTTATCCCCCGGCCGCCATCTTAAATAAAGGGGTGAAAAACTATTGTCACTACAAAAAATTCGTACAGACATAAATAGTGGCAAATCGCTTTACCTACAGTTTTGTTTATTTTGCCATTAACCGCGAGTTTAAAAAGTGCAAAAATTTTGTCAACAATTTCGCTCAATAACTTTTTATTTTTTAATTTTTCAATAAAATTACCTCATAACAATCTTTTAGATCGTTCTTTGAGGATTGATTTTACATGTGGATTTTTTGAATTCCACTCATTCTTGTGGCTCATAGAGCGCTCCAAAAGTGCCGGAGAGCGTCTATGCTCACCACATTGTGCCAAAAACAAAATATTGTTATCATGATATTTAGCCTTTAATCGTTCTGTGACTGTACGTCTCTGAGGTAGTAATCTTCTTTAATTGATTTCATTACATCCATCATTGAAAACTGACACTCTTCACTATTATCATGGAAGTAAGTAAAAATATCCTCCATAGTATTGTCGATGTCACCCCTTTAAGATGGCGGTCGGGGGATAAGGGGTGGAACCCCACCAACTTGAAGTTAAGCTTTCCTTGACCCCCCTCATACATTGGTAAAATAAAACTGCGTCCTCAGAAAAACGTAAGGTCCATTGTAACATTTCAACGGAGTAACATAATCAATTTTTTAGGTCGAAAGAATGATTCTTGGTCTCAAACAAGCTTTCGTTAATAGTGTGAATCAAATAAATTGGATGGATAAGCAAACAAAAATGGTAACTTTGGAAAAAAGTACAGAAATGATGAGTTTCATAGGATATCCTGATTGGTTGTTTCAAAATGGAGAATTAGATAAATATTATAACGACGTAAGTTGCATAATTTATGAATTAAGTGTTTTCAATAGTATTTTATTCTCACAAGAATATTACAAGTATTATAATATGATACAAGAAAATATTTATTTGAGTTTGTTCCTTAGTGAGAGAAACTCATTGGTTTCTTTTGATGAGGAAAACGGACATTTTTAAATAGGATTTGGAGGAGGGTTTGTGGCCCCGATATAGGAAAAATTCCCTCTGCAGGGATGGTATTATAGCGGATTATAAGAGGGTGTTTCGTCTGAAATAATGGAAACAAACAAAAACCACTCGAAGAACGCAACAACTTTCTGGAGAATGTAATAAATTTTTCTTTTAGTAAACACGGGTGCAGTTGCGACCATTTGTTTGGCGAACGGGTTCACTGTTACAGGAAAACTACAGAAAAGGTGGGGATCAAGAACGGGCTTCGCCTAATGGCAAGATCTTCGTAGGCCCTCGCTAGCACCCGAAAAGGGGATAGGGAAGTTTTCTCTTGAGCTTTAAGGTTCTTTCAGTGTATACACGTCAAATGATATTTCCATTCAACTTATATTGTTTACAGCAAGTTTTTGGTCAGAATCAGATTTTTTCAAATAAGTATCATAACTTTAAATACTTTAAATTTAGGAGTGGCTGTAAAAATATCGGGTGGTTTTTAACAGGTTCCAACGAATTCATTTTTTAGAAGTGAAGAGAACGATATTTGAAAAAGGTTATAAGCGAATGATAATTCAAAGGATGACCACAGAAAAGTATTGGAAGAGTATTTTATACAATATATGGAATAAATTTTATCTTAGCAATATTATGTACTATGTGAAAAAACCTGAAACAAGTCGATTTTTATTCTTAAATTGACAATTTACAGTATGAAAATATTATCCCCCTCTGGATTATAAGCTCGAAAAGGGATTCTTCCTCTGTTCAGCAATAAGAAGTTTTTTTTCAAATTTGGTGCAATCATTACTGAGAAAATTTATTTTTAAGTTGTAGAATTTTGATAATATCTCTCTCAATCACAAAACTTTACGTAGAATTAATATAATAATTTCGCATAATATTTAGAATGTATTTTTTAATGTACTTTACAATTGCATCGAATGTTGAAAATGACCACCATTCACAAATTGACAATAACCGAGGCAATTTTGGAATTCTCGTACATTTTGTATCACCTCAGCGATTATTTTTTAAATCAGCAATATTGTCTGATCTATTAAAATATACTTTAGATTTTAAATAAGTCCATAAGAAGTAATCTAGAGGAATCAAAAATCGGGAAGTCTATCCGGCCTTTAGATCGTTCCACGTCTTCCAATCACCTATTGAGAATAATTTCTAACTGTACGTGAAAAATTCGGTGGAACTCTTTTCGGTTGGTAGTAAATAGATTGAACTATCTCATTTGGATGATTAACATCAGGAAAAAGTCTTTGTAATGTAGGTACTAAGAAGTTTATCAAAAAATCTAGATAAATCTTACCATTAACTGTATCCTCAAAAAATAAGGGCCAATAATTTCATTGCTGGTTTCAGCCCAAAAGTTCACTTTTTTAGGATATTGAGTGCCTGAGCTCCAGTGATGATTTTCTTTGTTCCCATATCTACAGTTAACCGTTCCGTTTAAATGAATCGCTTCACCAGAAAAAACTATTTTGTTTATGAACTGCAAATCTGCGTTCGTTCTGTCCACCATCAATTCACTGAATTCTTGCCTTCTATAAGGATCATCTTCATTTAACGTCTAAACCAACTGAACCTTTGTAAGGGTGATGTTTTTCTTTATGCAAAACTCTCAAAAGAGATGATTTACTCACACCATTGTCGGTGGAAAGTTCTGTAGTTGTCTTATGCGGATTTTCCACAATCTCTAGAAGTTCATTTAACTTTTTTTCATGGTTTTGCAATATTTTTTACATGTCCAGTTTCACGAAACTTTTTTCAATTTTGCTAACTGTAGACTGTGAAATGTGTTGACCAGGGTATTTATTATTAAAAATTTCACAAACCTCCTTTTGAGTTCTTGTTTTATTACCACAACCAATCATAATTCAAATATCTATTTTTCTAGTCTTGGACAAATCAGCCATAATTAAATACCTAAATGACAGCATCCTATTAGATTCATATTAATTGTTTCTTTTACTTCTTGACTAATATTTTAATATCTTTTTTTTCCCGATTTTTAGCAGAACAGATACGAAAATACAAGATTATTTCTAAAGTATATTTTAATAGATCAGACAATATTGCTAATTTAAAAGTTAGGATAACGGAAGAAATTAACAAAAAAATCCTGACGTCATACAAAATTTAATTTTTTCAGTTATGTTTGCACCAAATTTTAAAAAATATTGCTGAACGGAGGACTAAAATCCATTTCCAACAAGGTGCCACACGACCCCCTTTCTTATTTAAAATTTTCGAAGGGGTGCTAAAGCGGGTAAATTTTTTTATAACGTTGCTGATATAGTCGATTTTAATAAAGCAACTTTGAAATTATATTTTAAAGTAAGTTATTTTTTAGGTAGATGTCAATCCAAATCTTTATTTAGAAAATATGGTAAACGTGATAATGTCTCATACAACAAAGAATTTCAAATCATTGAGGGAGCCTCATTTGAGGGATTGGTATAGTGAACCTATTGAAGTCAATGCATTTAATTCATTTTCGGATAATGCGATAAGTGAGTTAGCTAATATAAATATACAACTACAAGATAAAAATTTTCTTATTCGTAGTTTTTCTAAATATGAAACTTTTTTTGATTTGATAAAAACATGTGTTAAATGAGAAAAAACCGATTCCTTATAAATTTTAAAGATAGAAGACAATCAAAATGTTTGTTACATACAATTAAGTTTTATTCTAAATAGTATATCGCCACATTAAGTTGAAACTAATTGAAGTATAGTCATAGAATAATTGATAATATCCACCAAACATGCTGAAAATCAACAATATTCTGTATACTTTAATTATTTGCCAACAAAAATTTTCTTCTTATAAATGCTTGCCATTTTTTTAGATGTTCCAATGGCTATATTGAATTATCCAATGTATCATTTGGGATTGGAGTAAGTAACTTTAAACTTTAACAAAGATTTATTCATCTATAAGTTTCAGGGTTTTGAACTATGCATCGATAGGAACCATTTTAGGACACGAGTTGATTCATGGATTTGATAATACGGGTAAGTTTTAAGTTTATAGAATTTAAATTCCAATATATATTTCCTTTGGAATCTAAATCGTTGAATTAACAATGTCACTCATTCAATACTATTGTAGTAGAAAAAATATTATATACAAGATGTTTCAAAAAAGGTGATCCCGTCTCTAGGATAGATAGAAAACTGAATATATTTGGGTTTTCTCAGTAAATAATTAATTAGTAAATAGAGTAAATTTTGTACGAATATGTTTTGGAAGCTGAGACATCATTTGAATTTGTTTTTATGCCTGATTTTCATAGAGGGCGCTAGATTAAGCGGTTGGTACCAAGTAGTATTGAACATAACTTTTTCAATATCCAACTGTACCATCTCCCATCTTCTTTACTTGGACGATATCAAGCTATTCGCTGTAAATAAGCGTCAAATCAATCACCTTCTCGATATAAAACATCGATTCTCCACCGATATACATATAGAGGCACTCAACACCTATGCTACGCCTGTTTCAACGTACTCTTTTGGAATTCTGAAGGGGGCGAAAACAGAGCTAGAGGGTTGAAACGAAAAATGACAAAGAACCAAAACCACCACCCGAAGTCATCCCCTATTAGAAAAACATTACCTCGAAAAAGAGGTTGGGGAGGCTTGATCGAACTTCTTAACCTGCACACTCGACGGGTAATGAAACTACGTGAATTCTTTCATAAGAAATCAGAAACCTCAACCCTACACCGGATTATATCCAAGGCAGATAAGGAATACTCACCCCTCAACATCGCATCACCAGAATCTGATTTGAATATAGTATTGGACACTAAGGAGGAACAGTGGTCACGAAAGGCACTACACGTTAAACATCATCACGATCTCAACCTACCGCATGTTGACAAGGAAGCTTTAATCAGATGGCTTACTAGCGGCAATCTCTTTCCAGAGACCGAAGGCTTCATGATGGCTATCCAGGATCAAGTTATTAACATGAATAACTACAAGAAAAATGTTATCAAGGATCCGAACACTAAATCTGACAAATGCAGAAAGTGCCAAAAAACATCAGAGACCATCCAGCATATAACATCTGCTTGTAGTGCGGTAACTAATACCGACTATCTACACGGGCACAACTAAGTGTGCAACATCATCCAACAGAAACTGGCCAACACGTTCGGTCTTCTCAATACGTATACAACTACCAGCCGCAGAAAGTGCTCGAAAATGACAATTTTAGACTCTATTACCATAGGTCCATTATCACCGATAGACAGGTGACGAATAACAGACCTGACATCGTGGTGGTTGATAGAAAGTCAATTCAGTCCTTCTTGCTATACTGAACACTCATAACGTTCTCAACAAACACCAGGAGAAACTGGCCAAATACGCGGATCTCGCAATTGAGATTAAACAAATGTGGCAATTTTTATACCAGCAACCGACGTAGTGCCTAAGACCCTGCACGATAGCATCGCCAAACTGTGATTACCAAAAAACACCTTCTCCGACATCCAGAAGGCTGTAATGTTGAATACTGACCTCACGGTACGCATGTTTATTATGTGAACCAAGCCTAATCCTTTTGATACTTTGTATCCGGGATAGGTAAATAATACCGGCTGTAAGCTGAGTAATGCATAAGTCTTTCGCATAATAATAATAAATTTTCTATCTATCCTAGAGACGGGATCACCTTTTTTAAAACACCCTGTATTTACTATAAATTGAAACTTTAAGGTAGAAAACATGATAAATATGGGAATAACGTTCAATGGTGGACTAATCAAACTATAGAGAAATTTGATAATCGTACTGGTTGCTTTATAAAACAATATGATAATTTTACTCTTGAAGGAATTAAAGCACACGTGAGTATTTTTTATGGATACCTCAAATTTTCTTGTACTTAGATGATTCATTATTCTCAAAGTACTTATTTCGAAAACATTTTATTTTATTTTTCCAAATCAACTTACATTTCGTCACATGCTAGGTGGATGGAAAGAGAACTTTAGGGGAAAACCTAGCCGACAACGGGGGCTTAAATCAAGCGTTTGCCGCTTACAAAAATTATGTAAAAAATTATGGAGAAGAGCCAAAATTGCCTGGATTCGAAGATTACACAAATTACCAGATATTTTTTATAGCATATGCCAGTGTACGTATAATTAGAAGTAATAATAAGTGAATTTTAGAGTTATGATATTATCAATGACGGATTTAGGCTTGCTGCCACCCTAGGCCCGGTTCGAAGCGCCGCCCTTTTTAATAAAATGGATTTCATTAATTTTGCTCCAATATTTTTATTTCAAAATAACTTCATTTTATTGGAGTATAATTTTTCAGAATAACCAATAAACATGAAATATAAATAAGTTATAAGCCTTAGAAAGATAAATTATATTAATCAATGGGAAAATTTTATTTTCCTGGCTTTTGTCTTGTCTATCTTAGCCCAAGCTTGCGCGTAAATATGTTTTTAATTTTTTTAAGTGGAAAAAGATGCTTGTCCTGAACAATTTGTAGTCGAAGTAATCAAAAAAATTCGGATAAACATCACGAAGACTCCGTGAATGAAATGTATTGTGCATCTTCCGTTTTTCTAAGGAATCTTGCAGTTGGTAATGGAAATGAATAACTTCGTTGCCTAACAACTCTTACAAATCGTCAGGATTCTTACTGACTAGATTATTGGCAAAATTTGTTAACTCATTTGTATCTATTTCACTTAGATCATCAAAAAAATTTAAGTTTAACATATGCACTTTTACGCCCGGCTAATTGTGCACTTAAAGTGTCTAGAATAGGGTCCAGAGAAAGGACTTCTTTCATTTACTCGTGAGTCATTTGGTGATGATAATGATAACTATAATAATCATGAGCCCCAGATAGTGCTTTGACTTTTTCTTCATATTCAGAAAGTTTTCTCTCCCTCATATCTCAAAGAAATAAAGCCAGATAACTATAGATCTGCACAACGGATGATAAATCAGCTTGAGATTCTTGAAGCTTCTTACTAGCAGCATTAAAATGATCTAAATTTACACTCCAAACAATGACTAGCATTGCACTAAATGTTGTAATTTTTGCTACAATTCCGTAGAGGGCTTTTTATCTCTGCTTCCGGCAATAAATTCCAATACATCATTTATTGCAGACCACTCTTTTTCTAATGCATGCATCATGTCGAGCAAATCAACCAGTTTGAGAAAGACTCTGCACCAAGATGTGTAGTTTAGTGAAGAAATTGTACAATTCCTGTAAAGTAGAAAAGAAGTCGACGGCTTCGATTCAACTGCACATGATTTTACTAAATTTAAGGAATGGGTAGCACAAGGAACATGAACTGCTAAAGGATTAATTGTTTTGATTCTTATCTGAATATATAACTGACATATTACTAGCTTTCTCATACGATGGATCACGACAGTTCATTATATAAGATAAGTTTCTTAGCGCAAAATTTTTTCTCTTAAGTCCGCTTAACATGATGCAAGACAACGTGCAATGCAATGCAAGACGCAATATTTCGCATACGCAGATGAAGTTTAACTTATTGTTTCACGCAAGATATCCCACTTGCAACATTATCAGTTTGATGTTATTTTACTGCGTGCAAGTTGCATTTCTAGGAAGAAATCTAGTTACTTTTGGCTCAACAGATCAGCCGACTTTCGTAAAGCTTTATTTTCATTGTTAAGCTAGGCACAAAATATTGTATGAAATTTGAGGTTAGGATTTTGATTAATATTTTTTTCTGTCCATCACACTCCAAAAGCAAAGTAGCAGAAGTTATAATTATTGCTAGTGATTCACTGACCACTTTTTTCCTGTTTAATTACCTAGTTTTGCTATTCTCATTTTTAAAACTCACACAAATATTGCATGAAATGCAATACTTATCTATGCAATATATTGACCATGCAATAAATTGCATGCCACTGTTTTTTCAGTGTTTATTCCATAGAAAATTTTTTGAAAAAACTAATTTGAACCAATTTTTGAAACGGATTGTTTTAACTTTTTTCGTCTATAAGAACCTGGCATTTCAAATATTTTCCTCATGGGCCTAGACGTAAACCCATCACAGGATATTATGTTGACCCTATTTTTTGTTGTAAAAAATATCTGAAAGTTTTATTAAAATATTTCTTACAACTGCTGCATGACTTGAAGATTTCTTGCTATTCTAGTCATTATTTTGTGTGATTCAATCTTGTAGATATGGTGTGAAAAATCAAGTATTGAAGATCTGTTAGATCAAATACAATATGATGTACATAGTCCAAATGTGATCAGAGTGATAGGATCCCTCCAAAACTCCGAAGATTTTGCAAATGTCTTTCAATGTTCACCAGGAAGTTATATGAATCCACATAAAAAATGTAAAATCTGGTAAATATGATAAACCGGTTAACAATATGAAAAACCTCTTGAGAAACATTAACAAGATACCTGATAACCATCGAATAGTGATTCGTCTTCATAAGTTACCTAATTCCATTAAGATTACTTTCTAAATTTAAAAAAAAAACCTGATAACCAAAATCCCCATTTCAAGACATGGTGAAATATAAGAATTTTCATAGTTTGTTATTTTTGTCTTTTAAACTTGTATTGTTCAAATAGTTCACCAGCAAAATGGACGACGATAAGGAATAATGAAGCCGCAGCTTGCCCGCCCGCCCATTTAAATTTTTTAAGAAAAGGAAATTTCAAAAAACAAACAAAAATATCCCCAAACCGAGAAGAACCGTTTTTACTTACTAGAGTTCTTTTTTCCTTCTTTCCAGTGAGGACAGTAACCTTCACAACTCCAGTCCTGCAAAGAAGCAACTCCTATATCAGGGTCAACTCCAACAAACCTTCCTCCTATAACAAATTTCCCTTTATCCTACCTAAAAATTTTCCAACGAATATCTCTCTTAGTGGAATGCACTCTGTAGTTAACGTGTAAACGACTGCTGTCGAGCTTACAGCAGCTGACAGTTCACTCACTTCAGTGCCTAGGCATTGAAAACCGATTTCACTGCCGATTTGTATCGTCCAAAAAGCAAAAAGTGTATTTTATGAATAATTAGAAATCAAGAGTAAGTTTTAGAAAATGTCTCAATGAAAATAGGTAACTTAGCAGCATACCGAGCTTGGAAAGAGATATATTACAAAGTGTACAGTATTACTATTATAAGGAAAACATGGGACCAATGATATTTTTATAAATATCAAAATATCATTTATAATCTTTGTTAGTTGCACAGAAAAATTTCCCCATGAAGTGACAGTTGGTGATTCTTACTCTTCCATCTTGCAATCTAAATTCAATTGATAGAACCTTTTCGATTTCACAATTTTGGCACTTGTTTTTTATCTATGTGTTCACAGTTCACCAGTATTATATTCCAATGGAATATCTAATGTAGATTTAAAAATTTCACTTTGTGGAAGTTGGAATTACCTTAAATATTAAAATAAATTTTATTCCTAAAACTAAGTTTTGCGTTTGATAATTAATAGTTTTTTGTAGCAGACCAATTTTGTAAAAGAAAATGTTGAAATATGTATGGCTTTAAATAACGACAATAAATTGTTTGGATTTGAAAAATATTTCATTTTTTTTAAAGAGTGAAAATCCTTTCAATAGTCCCAAAAAGTGTTACAGGAGCTGACACTAAACTATCCCCAGTCCTGTTTAAGCGTCTCACAATGGTTCGAACGGCCCAAAATTCCCTACAAGTACGTGCTAATTTCAATCCCCGACTGCCATGCACAATTATTTAACTTCTTAGGAAAAAAGAAATGTGGGAATGTTCCAGAAAAACGTAGCGTAAATTCTGTGTTTGTAAACAAAAGTAATGAAATCTTATCTTATGATTTCGATTGTTCCTACAATTTTTCAATTTGTATTAGTAAATTCAAACTAAAAAAAATTGGTATTGACAATTATATTAGCTGAAAATATTAGATTCAGAATAAATAGGAAGTAAACATCTTTCAAACGTTCGGCATGAGTGTATAGAGTCTTTCCAGTCCTTCCCAGAAAGAAATCTTACCTTACTGGGGTACATATCATAACCTTGAAGAAAGGTCAATGTAACCTTCATACCAAAAGTAGGAAAGGTCACCATACATCTCAAATCCTTCAGACCCATTAGCCTTACATCGTTTTAACTTAAAACTAGAAGCAAGAACAGCAGAAATGAAAGTGAGATAAGTCAAGTTTCTATTACTACTAACAGGGGATGTTCACAAGGAGGAGTCGCATCCCCACTTATGTAGAGCTTAATAGTAGACGAACTCTTATGGCGGCTGAATGACCTCGCATATCCTTTAAAGGTGGTGTCGATCGGTGGAACTAAATATCAACTCGAATAAGACCTACCTAATTACCTTCACTAAGAAAAAAAGCTTAATCTCGAAGCCGTCAAGCTAGACGGGCAAGCCTTTGAGTGGAAAACAGAGAGGAAATATATTTAACTCACACTAGATAGTAAACTTCTCTGGAACAAATAGGAGAAGAAGATAACCTAACTATTAAGTAACAAAATCTCTGAGGGCGAGCAGAAACTTCACAGGGAGGAATTGTGGTTGTAACCCAAAGATCCTACTGTAGGTCTACACGGCAATATATGGGGCAGGGGTTTGGGATACTAGAGCTAGTCTGAACCACAAGATACAAAGACTAGCTTGCAAATGTGCAACCGAAGCTATGAGATCATGCCCAACAGCTGCACCTCTCCATATAGTATTGGGAAGCGTGGCGGGAAAAACGTCACTCAGAATATACAGAGAGCTGTGATAAAAAAGTCACCTCAATACTAAGATGTAGGATCAAAACACCATACTAAAAATGAACCGAAATGCCATCAAATGGTAAAAGAGTCTAGACGCAAACACTCTGAAAGCCTGGGCAACACACCAAGCATTTTTCAAGCAAAAATATATGCAGCTGAGAAATGTTTCCAGTTCAATCTAGATTAGAACTACCGTGAATAGGAAATCATCATCCTGTCCGCTATCTAAGAAACCATTAGAGCTCTAAGCTGTAATATAAAATCCAAACTACTAGAGGAAACGAAATAGCTGACCGACTCGCTAAAGTAGGGGCAGACAAACCCTTCATAGGACCTGAACCCTTTTGTGGTATTGGCTACAGAACAATGAAACATTGGAAAGGCAAAGACTCCTTGGAAAGTATAACCAGAGAAGATGTGATGAATGTAAGAGCCTAAGTGAGAACTCAGAAATACTATCAGGAGTCCTGTCGGGGCAGTGTCAATGATTGTTTTGTGAAGAGGACAAAACCTCTATCCACCATATTGAAATAGAACACTATTAGCTGTAAACTCAGGGTTCCCTAGTATCTCAGAAAGAAAGGAGTTACACAATAGCTCCTTTGAATGCACACGGTACCCCAATATGCATACATACAACTATTAGATGTTGAGTACATTACATTGCATATTGAAAAAATTCCTCAAAAGAAACTTCTCAAGTTTGATAAGAGAAATGCATCACATTTATATCTCACTTCATTCGCAAACAATGTTTGAGCAATTGGTATCCAAGGTTAACTTCCTATAAAACACATCATCGTTTACACTCTGTCTGTTTCATACTTCCAGTCAGAAACGTTTTAAAAGAGGTTCTGACTAAACTATTTCGTTATTGTAGAAAGTTAAGAGCCAGAAAAACGAAAAAATAAGGATATCCTAAAGTACCAGGTCAGTCCTAATCCAGAATTTCAACACTTAAACCAAAATGTTCTCTCAAAAATTCGATTTTCAAGAAACTATTTCCTAAAACAACTGTTGCTTGCTGAAGATAAATTTCCCGGAAAAGATGACTGTGATTATGACTATGATTTAAAGCACTCGATTATTAAATGAAATCATTAGCGTTAATACTATGGAGTGTAACTCAAGGTGGCTTTGTTTAACTGAATGTAACCAAAGGAATCTTATCATTTGATCCAATACATAAAAATAGAAATAATATGATGAACAATCCAATTTTTGTAAGTAATAAAACTGAATTATAATACCATGTCCAGAGAATAATCAGTTTTGAACCACTGTGATTGTATCAGGCAGAAATACAAACTAAAGATGTGCGGAAGTAAACCTGTAATGAAACTATTTTTATATAGACTGAAATTAGGTCAAAACGTCAAAAATATTTTCATTAATAACACATTATTCGTTAAAGAAACCTAAAATCATGAAACTATCTGATATTCAAGCAGCTATCGGACAATTAAGTTCTAATTCAAAGCTGACATGAGAGTGTTGAAGCAAACTTGATGAACTAATCAAGTGGTTACTATGGGGTTCTGCTCATGCAAAAATCAAAGGAAACCAAAAGTCTCGATAAAACCAAGCTACATTTCGTTACTATCCTGCTTACACGATAACTCAATACCAGAAACACCTTCTAATCTCTGCCATACAGTATTGCTGACAAATGATTTGACGAGTAATGAATATAAATAACCAAAAATGTGCTATTGCGTCTTATTTTAAAATTACAAGCTCACTTAATACAGATATATTGCAATATATAGAACTCGATTGATGGCAACACTAAAGAAAAGTAGTAAAAGGCTTTAAAGTGAGATTATGGATAGTACGAATTGAAATCTTTAAGTAGGTCAACGACAAAAGACAATTCTACACATCCTCCCAATGTTGCATTAAGACTATTCAACTTTAAAATGGAATTTGAAAAAATAATCAGTTCCAAACAAGCAGACAATATGAGTTGGCTCTAGTTCTAAGTGCAATCTAATAAAATGAGTTCACGTGGAAAATTATTGGTACTTGGTGTGAAGTGATAGATTTAAGAACGGCATTCAAAGTATTTTTTTAGATTAATGAACCACCAGAAACAGAAAAAAAGCATGACCAGGAAGGACGTTGACTCTAAGTGTTTTCTTCACACATTTAGCCGTGCCTAATAATTAAGTAATAGAGATGTAATAGAATAAGTAAAAGTGACATGAAAAAAAGGGGAAGGGACTTTCATTTAACCTGAAATGAATAAGGTTTTGGTTGATCCTGGATTTGGAAAAGAGATGAATAAAAAAACTAGCACTGTGAAAGAAACTAAAAAACTTGTTAACACTTTTACAGATGTAGAAAAAAGTGAGTTGTCGAATTCCTTCATGTGCAACTTTTTTTCCTGAGAGTCTTGGTGCTACAAATGATAAGCACGGAGATTAATGTAACGAAAGTATAAAGACCATTAAAATAAAATCCCAAAGTCGCTTGGAAATTAATACCAATAACAATGTTAAAGTTCAGAATAGATATTAATTCACGTTTTTCTAAATATATTTTAATTGTATTTACTCCTTTTCCATACTTCTGTTAGCATTCAGGAAGCATTTGATGAAATTATATCTAGCAGAAACTGAGTGCTATATCTACCAAAACAAGTTAGTTGTAAGTCTTACTCCTGGATTTTTTCTTTTCCCTATGTAATAAAAGATTGTTGCTACAGTCATATTTTTACTAAAAATCATCATCAAAATTTATTTTCCTTGGACTAAATTCATTTCCAATGAATCAAAAAAATTGTAAATAATGTAATGCAATAATTAAACCGTTTACTGGTTTTTTACATTCAAATTCTGTTGTGGGGAAAATCCCTTAATTTATTCGATTGCCTTTTATTTGGCCTAGGATTTCCTTTTTAATCAAAATTAAATTCAAATTAGAAATAACAAACATGAAGTTCACTATAACTTATTTATATTGGTTGAGTTTTCAAGGTACTTGACCAAACTCTAGACCCCCTTTAACCTTTATACAAAATAACAAAGTATTATTTAAAGTTTATTTCAAAAAAAAATGATAATAAAAATAAAATCAAAAAGACTAGATTAATCGACAGAAGTACGTATTGTTTAAGTTGAGTATATCGGAAGAGGATGCGCTTCTGAGTTGATAACATATTCATCTAAGTTTAATAATTTAGGGTTGTCACTAAATAATAAGTATAAATATTTTAATGTCTCTGATAGAAAGAATGATTCCATCATATCTTTAGGTCTAACATTTGCAGCATTTCGGACATTTCCTATTGACGTGTATCCATTAACAACTTTTGTGTATTTTTCAAATCCTTGAAAAATTTTCCATCCCCAGTCTTGATAACTAGTATTGCTTGTAAGCTGGTACATATACCAAAGACTCTCAATAAATTCTGGTCGAAGCAGATTGTGGGCATCATTTGGTTTTACATACATATCTTTAGAATTCTCACCCTAAAAATGTTTGTTATATAATTACACATTTTTTCTTTTTAACATCATACATACTGTAACTAGATATTTCTATGATTAAAAAATAAAAATGCATTTACTTGAAAATTGAAGTAGGTAATTTCAGGTGCTAAAAATGTTGGTTGCATAGCATATGTTTGATAACAACTATCTAAAATATCTTCAGCTAATTTCCAGTGGTTATTTGTTAACCCATTATGAACTCCTAATGCTAAAGTGCCAGGTAAATAACAAGTGAGATGGTCCATTTTTGGTTTAAAGTCTTTACCACCACCTAAAAGTTCTCCTATAAAAGCATATCCGTTTGGTTGGGTTCTTCTTAAAAGATGTTTTTGAATACCTTCTATACTTTCCAAGTAATCTTCTTTGAAGCTGGAAATATGTTTAATTAAAATGCATATTTTAGAAACAACAAAAAATTGAAAGCCTGAATTGTCACAATTTATGATTTTTATATTTTTTATTAATTTAGATACTAGATATAGTTTCTGATGCGTTTATGTATTATTGATACAGCAGATAAAGCAGATAATTAGTACAAGGCTGAATACTACTTACTAATCTACAGTTTTTCCTGTCTGTATCCACTGCTTAAGTAGATATTCATAGTAACTATCGCCTCTCGCTCCTAATGTAATAGTAGCATAACTTCTAAATTGGCCAGTATTAGCATTAATAAAGATAGGAACCAAACCATCTTTTTTCTCTAATTTATGTATGATTCTCGATACTCTATCTACAGCATACTAAAATGAAACCGCCATTGCAATGATAAGGAATATGACATTTGGTACATTAAACTCATGATAACTAGATTTTGTATTCCTTTGCAAACATTATATTATCGAAAAGAACACTATGTATTGTAATTTACGATATTGGTTCATTAGAAAAATTAAAATCGGTTCCAAAACACAAAGGACCCTTTCAATATTTATGATAATTGGCAAGTTTTCTTAAACTTGGCACATGGTACCCTGGAAGAGAGGGAAGGATTTGGTTTTGGCCAATTGTTCTGAAACTTGTCACAATGATAGTTCAAAGTACGCTGATTAAGATTTCAATGGGGTAGGTAAGTTGCATAAATAACTTCATAAACATTCGTCAGTCAATTAAGGCAAGATGAAATAGTCCCGGCCATTTAATGCAAGACTTAACATTCCCGTCCACTAAAAGCAAGGTGTAGAATTTCGGTCAGTTAAGACAAGATTAAACAATCCTGGCAAGGTTCATCAATTCCGGCCCCACAAAGGCAAGGCTAACCTTCCTCAAGCATTTGTGTGTTTTCTCTATAATTAAGAAGGAATGTTTTTTCAATATATTTTCGGTAGGTTTGCTGTAATATATTTAGACAAAATGCCAAAGGATCATCTTGAAAAGCTTCTATTTCATTCACTATGGAAATGTTACATAATCTAGTATCAGCGTCCATGACAAGAGGCCTTTTATTACCAGTATTTCTTCTAAATAGAACAATATCCCGTTTCTCAATAACCTTGGACTTTTCAGGAATAGTTTTGACACGGTTAGGGAGTTTTGGGATTTTGTGACCATTAAGATCATCTTGCTTCAAACTATCAGTGTACCAAGTTTCAGGAAAATAGGCCGAAGCTCAATTTTCATAAGGATTGAGTGGGTACCTTCAAATGAGGTAATGAATTAGAAGTGAACGTTGGGAAAAGTAAGCACAAATTAATATATGAAAAGGTAGTTTTTTTATTTTCAAATTAAAATTGCTCACAAATTAGAGCAACTAAATATTTACCCAAATTAAATAATATATCTACGTTTCTTCTGCAACAAATATACCTTCCTAAAAATAATAGATAAAGCAACTATAAATTTTACAAAAGAAATTTTGGTAAAACTTGTGATAAAAAAAAGAAAGCTAGTTTACTAAATTCACAAATCTTCATTAGCATAACTTTACTGAGCCCCCAAATATTTTGTGATGAAGAGGTGGATTATTGATTCAACATCATTTTAATTATTCTCAAAGCATTCATGGTTTTGAAAAACAGTTTATGTGTTATGAACTGTTAAGTAAAAAGGTTTATTATAAAATTTCTCTCGCAGTTATAGTTTCTCTACGATTATAGTAAAATAAAATTGAGATTCTGAGCAACAAATGAATCCACAAAAGTTTTACCTCGTATTTTGGATCGCCAGTAATTCGACTTAAGTCTCTAAATTCCAATTGTATGGTTGTTACTTCTGATGTACTACTATCTGGAGACCATTTAGGAGCATGTGGTTTCCTGGTAAATAAATTTATATCTGAATATGGAATGCCAGATTCCGAAGCGAAACAAGGAAGTAATCTATCTGCCAACTCAATCTGTGGAATAAATATATTCATAAATAAATTGAATCTTATCTTGAATTAATTATTTTGAAAGAAAAATGCAATACAGAATTCGTGAAATTTTATTTTAAAAAATAAATATTTGCTAACACACAATTAAATAAAGTAACCATAATATTTGAATAAAAACTTACTGCTTTTTTTAAAAACATGTCATCTTTTGAAAAATGGTATATGCTGAGCAATCCGCCCAAAACTCGAATTGTAACTTCAAATAAATTAACATCCCTATTGATATCAAAATTTAAATGGTGTTCCACCCAATCTCTTGCTTCCCTGTATTCTACAATTTTACCAAAAATAATTACAACTTCCTGCATAATTTAAAATATATGACATTAATTAGCATATTACTCAATAAAAGCATTCTGAAGATGAATATAAATTCTCTTATCATCTATTTAAGAAAATATTTCTTCCTAATTATTTGGTTTTGGAAAAAGTTGAGGTACTCTAAATATTCTGTATAATTATCAAACAATGATTTTTGTAGTAGTTGTGGTACTAACCATCTTCTAAACCCATAATAAACATTGTATCCAAAGAGTCAACAATAGTTAAGCCTAGTCGAAACCAATCACTATAACTTTCAGATATGGGTTTTAAGTGGTCATGACCCCATGCGAATTTTTTATAACCTTTCCATGCATGTTTGAATGCATCTGCTACTGCTTTTTGTTTTAAAGTTATGGGACCTGAAAACAAAACTGAAATTAGTTGAAACAAGATCTCTTATGAAAAAATATCAACCAGATCAAAAGATATTTGTTAAATAATTACATAACATAAAGTCTAATCATTTATAGCTAATTACAGCATCGGATTTAGGAACAGTGTAGAAAGGTCTGAAGTCCCAGACCCCGAGCAAATAGGAGCCCAGCGAAATTACTAATTTATTTTAAAAGTGATATTGGATTCGATGCAAAACTTGCATTTTTTCCATAAATTGTTTGGAAATTTAAATGTATGGTATTCAAAATCCAATGGATAGTGAGTTAATTAATCTAATTTAATCCCCACTAATAAACTGAAAACTCAATCAAGAAAGAAGATTTTTAAGTAAAAATTTTATATGCTTTAACATTTTAATTTACTTTTAATAATAATTTATATTTAATTTTATTCTAATTTAAACTAATATTCTAAAAACAAACCCCACTACTTCTTAATACAACACTGGCTGATTGTATGACACAAAATAGACTTTAAAAATTTTAGATATATTTTTTCAATTCTTTGCTCATTCTCAATTTAATTCAATGGAGTTTCAAGTGAATATCATGAAGCTTAATGCAGGTGTCATGCATTGATGATTATATTGAATTCATCCAGCAGCATAATTCTCCTATGGATGGTTTAATTAATATAATTTATGAAGTGGTCTGTGATTAAATTATGAGAGAGAATGGGTAGGATTTGGTTTGAAATTTACCCATTAATGACATGATCATTAGTTTCAATAAAATGTTACAAAAAACATGTAGGTATCTCATGATTCATGAACTTTGATAGAATTATATCACAGAAAATATCAATTTTTAAGTTGGCAAACATTTTGAAGTTTAACAGTGTGTAAAATTTATGTTTAATGAAAGTTTACTATTATTTAACACTAAATGCATCTATTATTGGAAGCAATGATGAAAGATACTACTCTAATTGACAGAAAATTAAAAATTAATAATTGACTTATTAAAAATAAATAGATGGTTTATTATAATTTTGGAACTTTACATGGCGAAAGTTATCTTCCAATTGATATATAAATTTTTATTTGATACTTACCTTCAAATCTATTGTGGGGTTTAGAAATTTCAGTATTAACTATTCCTTGTTTTAAGTAAATGTTATTTAAATCATCCAATTGTTTTGATTCTTTAATAATACTTTTTATGCTATACTTCTGATCTTCAGGCTCTTTGACTGATATTATTGCAGTATGCTTATTTAAATGAAAAAAATATAAAAAACTAGAACAAATCAAAATTGTTGTAGTGATCAAACAACTTTTTTGACATTTTGATAACTTATTCCATGTCTAAAAAATATAAATCCTTTAAATTGAGAATATCATCTTATACTTAACAAACCCTTCTCAGATATAATTTCCGCCTTTTATCTATTTGAGTATCCAAGTCAATAGTTAGATGATCATATTTATTTTCTACCATTGCTTCTATGTACTATGCAGCAAGTCCCAAATTAATTTATTCGTACATGCTAACTTGCAACTGATTAATACTTTTCACTTTCAATTTGTACATGTGTGTACAAAAAATAATTCCAAGTGGGCCACATAGATTGGTAGACACCATTTGATAACAAGATCATAACCTACAAATATTTTTAATTACGTCAAATACCTTTCTATATTTATTGTCTTTGGCCTTGTAAGGAATTAGCTGAACTTTTATGTGGGTTTCAGATAAGGATGTGATTTGATAATAAAATAGCACATCTATATTACTTATAAGAATTAATTTCACTGATGAAATTTAAAAATTAGAATACTCAAGCAATAATATTAATCGGTAAAAAGTGTAGATGAAAGCAAACAAAATCCATGTCCATACTACTTTATTACAAATGTCAAATATGATTCAAAGTTGACGTTTGTGAATGAATTGATTTATATTTATTGTAATGAAACAAAAGGATAATCACAACAAATACCTAAAAATACAGTTTTATCAGTATAATTTTTTTTATTTAGTTATTCATGTGTAGAATTTGTATCTGACTGCTAATTGCAGAAACCTTCACTTTAAATGGGTAAGTTTTGAAATGTTCAGACAATTCTTTGTTAATTTCTTATTTTTTTAGAAAACTCGTTGGAAACTTTGGATTTGTCAAATAAAAAACTCAAGAAATTAAATAAACCAAATTTTACCGAGTCTCAAATTAAAATCTTGATTTTAGATGATAATGAATTACAACGCTTAGATAACATTGATTCTTTTACAAAACTACAGAAGGTGGTTACAATGCAATTTTTGAAACATGAACTTCAATTTACTTTGTTTTAGTTGTCTATTGTCAGAAATCAATTATTACGGATGTATGGAGTCTGCAGACTCCATTCATTGCATACTCTGGATCTCTCATACAATGGCATTCTCAATATTGAGGGAATGAAAGATCTTACATGTTTAAAATGGTTAAATTTAGCTGGTAATAGTATTAAGGTAAGAATATCACCATTTAGTATATTAGCTATTGCAGTGTATTTCAATACAAATCATAGCAAGATCAAAATATTATAATAAATTTGTGATTAAATAGGGGTTTTTTATGAGGCCCCAGTCTTAATTTACAAACTTTTATCATTTTGATCCTTGAAGAATATTTTTTCAGTGGTTAGTTGAGAATTTCCACCAGTAAAATTACTTGGACTTAAGTCATTTAATATTTTGCTTATGGAATACAATAAACTTCCCTCATTTCCTTGAATCTCAGTTTAAATTTTATGTAATTATTTCAAAATATTACTGGGCACTAATTTTCTGATATATTATTTTTATATCATTTTCAATTTATCTTTGGTTTTATTAACAAAATTTCTTTTTTTTCAGACTATCGAACATCTGCAGACAAATGTTAATTTGGAATATTTGGATTTATCAGAAAATAGTATAACTCACATAACAGATTTATCATTTTTGAAAAATATCAAGGTAAGAACAAATAGTAGTACTTATAGTGACGAAGCATGTTTTTTGGGTCTCTTACAAACTGTTGTAGGCATGCCCATCAGTTGAAAAACTAAAATTGTATTTTATTAATTTGTTGCATTGGCACATTAAATTAATATAAATTAAATTATATAATATCAATACTTCCTTTTACAAATCAGTGTCATTTTCTATAGTTTTCTTATCATTCAGGTTTACCAGAACTAATTTAAAAGCAAATGTGTGTGTGTTCTCTCTGTATTTGATACTCTTTTTTAATGCTTAATAAGCTAACAATGTCAACTTGGCGTAATCAAATTTAGAATATTTCAATTCAATTTGCTCCTGCAAAATTAACTTTGTTGCTGCAATAATTGTAAAAAAGACAATGCCAGCTTATAATAAAGTTAGCATTGTCACATAAATTTTCTATATAGTAGGTACAACAAGTGATTGCAAATTAGTTGCTATTAAAGAGGACAATGGTAAAAAATTGAAAATTTTCTAAGAATTGTGAATCAGATACAGACAAAAAATGAATATTATGCAGCAGTTAATTTTTAATTGTTACATCTGAATAAAGGCAGGATAATAGCACAAGATATCGAAAAAATTAGAAAAGAAAACTCTTTCAATACAAATTAGATCAACGCCTTAGAAATATCAATCATGTTTACTCAGGGAAAAATAGTAAAAATCAATTATATTATTTGGGGGCAATATGTTCAATTGATGGGTGTTACTGCATTAAACTCATAATTAAAATTAACAGTTTCCCAGTTTTGAATAAAATCTATCAAACACTTGAAATATAACAACCAAACTCTCTAGACATTTTTTAGAGTCAATAATTAAATCTATAGTAGAAACTAAATATAGTATAAAGATAGTAAATAGGAGGTTAAAAGTGTGTCAAATTATTTAGATAATTGTGCAGGATGTTTTTTCATATACTCCTAAATATATATTTAGGAGTACCAGCAGATTGTGACGTTACATTATTAGACTATATTTTTGCAAATCCACTAATGTTGAAATAAAAAAGAAGTTGTGTTGTATACAATGTTCATTTTCTTTTTTTATATTGTGTAGGCTTGTTTGTGATATCGTTAAATTATGAAGTTTTATTAATAATTATTTATCAGTATATTTTTAAAACGGATAATAAACAAATTTAACAAATAATCTAACTACTATTCATAGTAATCTTAATTTCATTCCAATTATTTCTAGTTTAATCACCATAAAAATATATCCTGTGACCTTCTTTTGTTGCTGTATACTAACATAATCAATTAGTTAGGTTTCAATATAGTGTAAGTTTTTTCATTATACCATTGATAATTTATAAATAAAAATTATATTTTGTTCTCAAAAGAATCATTGACATTTTTCGATTAATTTGAAATATTTACCATAAAATTTACTGTTGAACAAAAAATCATGTAGTGCTTTGAAGCTTTTTTTAAAATTGGAAACTTATCCGTAATACTGCTTAAAAAATTTACTTATATTAGCATTCTTTTTCAGGAATTATATTTACATAAAAATAAAATTGACCATTTAAATCAATGTGACAAATTTTTACCTACAAGTTTAACAGTACTAACACTGGCCAATAACAATATACAGGATCTTAACGAAATTTCTAGGCTTGTTAATTTAACCAATTTGACTAAAATTTCCATTGCTAATAATCCTTGTGTCGACATGACAGGCAGTAATATGTATCCTTTTAACTAATACATGTTATTCTCAAATGATAATAGGTACCGATATAAATGAAATATCCAAATTGAAAATAAAGTAGAATTATATTTTTTCTTTATTATTATCAGAAGCAACAACTGATTATCGGATTATAGATTTTCAAATGTATTACATTATTTTTAACAAAACTATCTAGTTTACAATATTAATATAGCTCTAAATGGTTTAATTAATCTTTATTTATATATTGTGTTATTGGTACCACATAACCACTTATATTACATTTGTTTAGAAATCTAATATTTTTTTGGTTGCTTACTTGTGCTATTTTTATTGCAGAAGATATATATGTATATAATTAAAATTTTGTTAAAAGAATTTCAATTTTAAGTATGCATTCAATATCCTATGAAATGATACCCTTAAACAAACTATTTTTCTTATTAAACTTAGATTTGTGAGACACTTAACATTTTCTGTAATAACTTAATGTTTTGATTTAGAGATATCTGACTACACTTTCGTTACACTAAGGGGTTGTAAAGCAAGATTTTGTTTCTTGGGATCGAATTTGTAATCTTGGTAAATTTTCTTCCAATTTCTCATGAAAAAATGTAAGAGGGATATTGGTTTTACTATAATGTGAAAATACGTGTGTAAATGTAATTATTTGATTAAATTTTTTCTATACACCTGAAATTTCTTAGTGGTACTAGGTAAGCAGTAACAAATTTTACACCAAACACTAAGCCTTCCTCAATATATATAGTGTATACAGCTAGTATTTATAATCTAATACTTGAAATTGCTTTGTACATCTAAAATAATGCACAGGTACTTTTCTCGTTACAACAGGTGTACAAATTATTTGTATTCAAATTTTATGCTAAATATTTGAATATTTCAATGAATTTTGTATATTATTTTTTCCAATTTTCCTTATCGGAAAATTCTAGAGGTTTTGATTACCGTCCATTTATTGTAAATTGGTGCTTAAATGTCAATGTTATAGATGAATATGTGGTGGATGCTATTGAAAGGTAATATTTTTAGACCTTATTAAAATCAAATATATTCTCTCTGTTAACAAACACATTTTTGGTATACTCATGTATAATTTTTTATGTAATAATGTAAAGTGAAATAAAAGTTTTTAAGTAGCTTCAGAATAATGCAGTATAATCAAATTTAGGTCGCCGTGAATTTGCAACATAACTTAAAACATCAAAACTTAGCTTAAAAGTGGCTTCTGAAATCGATCCAAACAATTTGGTCCATGAGAACCCGCCTTTATTCATTAACTTCCTTATAACTAATATCAATTATGTTGTTTGTCAAATTTTGACTTTATGAACATGGAAAACGTGAATATTTTATTTTTTGTGTAAAAAGTAATGTCTACTTTGAAGATATTCTACTTTTAGTTTGAGAGCAGAGTGGCTGTATTCTCAAGGAAGAGGGAGACATTACAGAGTAGGTGATCATAAAGAACTAGTTCAATACCTAGCAACTGTATGTCCTCTTACTGGAGAAACATTAGAAACTGAAGAAGATAAGAAACTTCGGCTAATATTAAGTAAAGCACAACATCACCAGAAGCAATTAAGAGAACAAACGTTTACAAACGGTGAGTTATACAACTCTAGTTGTAAACACCTCTTAGGTCATAGTTTCCATTTTTATTTAACGCTAGGATACTACTTTGATATTTTTTTAAAATGGTAATTATTCATTTCTTATAAAAATGGAGAAATTTTCTAGAAAGATCTAGAATGTCAAACTTTTCAAAAATTATTTGAATTTTTATGAAAGGTTCAGAAGTTATATAGAAATTTGAATAAATATTCAAAACAATATTATAATGTCATGAAATTGATTGTTTTAGGAAGTTATTTGGAATTTCCCAGAAAATTATCAAAAAAAGTTATTTGGGTACACCCTCAGTATATTCATTAAGTGCTTGATTAATAAATAATGTATTGGGTGTTTTTTATTGGGTCTACTGAAGATCTCAAATGTTCACCTCGGTTTATTAACAAATAATCAATAACAAATTTATTTCAGATCCAAGGGATATTAATCGAAAAAGAAAATCACCAGAAAGAATGTCTGCTAGTTGTTTTAGTAGTCTTAGTGACACCAGTAACTTTTCTTTAATGAGCCAGAGTCTAGATCCAGCATTACTGAGGTTAAATATGATGTCCCGTCCAACGTCGAATGAAGGTAATTGTAGAAAAGTGTGAGACAATTATATGCCATTATTTTGATAGATCATAATAGAAATGACCAAAAGCTTATAAGTATTCTTATTAAGTTTTTAAAAATGATTCAAGAAAAAGGTTTTCTTATATTTTAATCATTTGCCAGCAACATGTTATTTTGTAATACTAAATTTTCAACTGCATTTTTATTTTTAGGTTCCGAACAATTGAATAGTCCTTTAAAAGCCCTTTCTAAAAATGTACCCGTCCCAGAATCTCTAATGAGCCCAGATTGCCATCCATTTATTGAATTACAAAATAAAAAGAATCAAATTTCCATGGTGCCCAAGATATGCATGCCTCAAAATGAATTGAACGCATCAGAATTTAATTTAAATAAAACAGTTCCCATTAATAAAAATAAAATTTGTGATAATTTAAGAAAGGTTGGTTCTCCGTCTCCTATAAGACACAAGATTAATACTAAGGAAATGATTCCTTCAAAGTATGTACATTCTCATTAACTTTATTTAATGCTTTACTTATGATAATTATTTACAGCCCCACAAAAATGAATAAAAAAACATCGATATTAAGAAATCGTTCAATAAGTAGTGATGATGAATCCGAAATGTTTGATTCCAAACTACAAACAATTCAAATGAAAGTTGAAGAAAGATTACAAAAAGAAGACTTAAATAACCAATGTAATGGGGAAGATAGAGTTGAACATGCAGCTATTTGTATACAAAAAACTTGGAGAGGGTATTATACGAGAAATAAAAATAAACAAATTCAGGAAATGTTTAAAGAGCTACAACATAAACGAGCCAACCAGTATATTCAGTAAGTAACTGTTTTTTTATGAAAAATTGATATGAATTTTAATTTATAAGCATATATGTTCAGGAAACTTGCAACTGATATGGAAACTACAAAAATAGCTTTGGAAAGTGAACGAAAGATTCAAATGTTGCAAACAGAAGCTATTAGTGCACTTTGGAAAAAAATATCTAGTCTTCAAACTAATGATGCAGAAGCTACATCTGCTAAGAATTTAAATTTATCTATGAATAACTCCGAAGTTGTAAAAGAACTAGCACACAGTTGTACCCTGTTGCAATCGCAGGTGAGAGGATAATTAAATTTAATAAATTCTTACTAATCAAAATTATAGAAACGTACACAAATTAATTAACCATGCTTGTAAAAATATTAGTTCATCGGGTAGTATAGTGTGTTCAGTATTGATGGTTCACACAGATAATTCGAGGTTAAATTAAGTTTTTAATTTCTGTTTATAGCTAGTAGGTCTGATAGTATACTTTGAAATCATATTGGTACTGCCTTGTTGATTCATAATCATCATGTTATTTGTACCCTTTCGATAATTCTACTGATTATAATAGTGCTTTATTTGTTTGGAGAATGGATATTGTATTACAATTCGATTTTATTAATATTACACACTTAGTTTAATATCATAATGAATATTTAAAACGATTTAAACGATAATTGCTGGATAATGCTAAAAAGTGGAAGCTGGTATTCTTCTGTTATAAATATGAAATTCTAAATTAGTAGGCTTACATGCAGTTTAAGCTTATTAAATTATGATCAATCAATTAAACTTTGATTCTTAGTTCATTGTCAATTTTGTAGGGATTCTTTGCTCCCTTTAAACTTTGATTTAATTTCATTCAAAGATACCTCATTTGTTTTAAATTGGGTTTTCACACGATGACTTTTGCTGTGTCAAGGAAGAATTAAGTTGTTGATAAAAAAAGTACTGGTTTAAAAAATTATTTTCACCAAGGTAAATTAAATTACATTACATTTTTGTTATTCGAAATGTGATTTGAAGAAAATCACAAGCTAATAAGGTATTATTGGATATTCGAAAATCTGGTACTGAATTGGATGGAGAAAAGTAATTTTACATCGACAGATAGACACCTCATAAATTCTTTTTTTTTTCCAAATTCTTTTATCATTAATGTGATACAAAAAAACGTGAAGCATAACTTAAAAGGCCAACAATCTTTTAAAATTAACAGAGAATGGTTACTTTTTACATATTTCTATTATTAAAAATGTCTTCTAATCATGGTACTTTTAAGAACTTCTGTGCTTTTCCGTTTACATTTTTCACTTGCTTGGTCAAAAGTTATAATAGCACTATTATAGACTATTTGAATAAGGAAATTAGTGTATTAACAATTATAATGTCTTCATCGTAATAACATTTCCCAATGTTTTTCGCATCTAGTTCTCGATTATATTACCTGGAAATATTAAGTTTCAAGACCTATTTAAAAAAAAGGTGGTTTGATTTAATGATATGAAGAAATTAAAAAAATTAATCTGTAATTGCTACAATGTGGAATCAGTGTTTTATTTTAACAGCCCTAAACGGTACCAATTTGATTAAAACCTCGTTGTGAACCATCTATATATGGGTGAATTGTGGTCCTTTGTTAGTACAAGTATCATATCTTTAGAATCCAGAACCCAAACTCATTTCATTATATGTTTGGATAATAAACCAACATATAAAATCGTTGTTGCAAACTAATAAATATTTTATTGCAAAATGAATATATGTGTTTTTAGATTCAGCAACTACAAACGTCTATGCAGGATATTGTGAAAGTTATGACAGTTTTTAGTCAAAGTCCGAATATAAATCAACAGTTAAAAGATGGTATTGCAACTCAAACAGAAATTATTGCTGTTCACACTCCACAGGTAATTAAATATATGGTTTTCAATAGTAATATAACAAGTATCTGCTGGTTCTACTTTTGTATTAATATTTTTATATTTAGGATGAAACATCTAAGTATTTTCCCTTCCAAAAACAACTCTGTCAGTTACGTCCATCATCTCTACCTCTTGCTATTCATCAGAGAAAAAAGGAGAATGCTCAACTTAGTGGTAGCAGTAATTCTGTGGATACATTAACTTCAGAATTGACTCAATATGCAGGAAGTCTCGTAGACGGCGTTATAAAAACTGTATCAGAAAGTAAAGTCGATGTTACTAACACTTCAGAAATAACAATCACCGGAAACGAGAAAAAGAATTAACTACTTTGTACTCCTATACAGGTTTGGTTACGCTTGCCATGTTATTTTCGAGTCGCATATAAATTTAGGCATAAGTTCTAATTTAAGTATTATATTTCACACATAAAATGAATTGTAACAAAGCATTCCAAAATTGTTAACGTTTTATTTTCCCTATCTTCCTTGAAACTGATGGATTCATATGATTTTGTTAGTCAGTTCCTCAGTAGGTACATTGGATATGTTCAAATAATAACTAATCAAGGTTCCAAACATTTAATTGATAACAATAAATAAATAACATTTTGGTCCTTCGAGCCGCATAAATGTAGATTTCTGAAATATTTCGTGCAAATTTACAAGTTAATATTTGCGTATCTACCAATAATTATTTGTCCTTGAGAAAGCTGAACGGATATAGAACAAATATCCCTTCCAATTATATATATGTCTATATGAGCTAGAACCTCTTGCTTAATATTTAACACGATCTGAAATACGAAAGATGAAAATTAATCATAAACAATGAACTTATAGTATTAAATCTAAATATATGAGAATCGTTCAACTGAAAAGCATATAAAACAATAATAGGCAAGTGAACATTATTATGCCTTATTTATGAATAACAAATGTCTTTACATATTTATATATTACATATTTACAAAGAGATACCGATGCATTTACCTAGATTAAGAAAATTCTCAATGCACGTTCTTTATCCCTCTCGCTTCAGAACCAGAAGGCTTCAATCTGTTGATGACTGAATGTTTTTTGATTGATCCAACCTTAACTGTCCTTCCATAACCTCGTTCAATTCACCTAAAGACAAATCAAGCCATAAGTCAAATGGTAATTGTGGTTGCTACTCTAAAAATTGAAAGCTGATTTGCCATGGTGGTCCAGTAAAATTATCAGAAACAAATTAGTTTACCAAATTGAATGTGGCATCTTAATGTGTGTGTCAATATATACTATAATATATACTTTTCTTTTTAATCTTTATTTTTTACAATATATTCAGCAACATCCATTAATTCGGAATCGTATGTTGCTTAAAAGGACATCATCTGACAATTAACAGTGCCCAATATCTTATTGATCCTAATACACTGGTCCAGTAAGAAAACATTTTTTTTTCTAAATCAAATACTTTAAATTTCATACCCCAATCTAATACTTTTACCGGAGTACCAATGATTTTATGTTTGGTTAATTTAGAGTTTTTAGGGACTGTGTCTCCGCTTACTGCAAACTTCACTTCAATTTCTGGGCAGAACATTGCCATATGGGCAACTACTTACATGAAATATTAATACTCGAAACACTTTAAATAATGATTTTGATACTATAATTCACGCAATTTGTTTGACCTGCTCGCAGTCCAGACTTAAACCCCATTGAACACATTTGGGATGAGATAGGTAGAGGTTTATGGAGACATAAGGCGGCCTCCATAAATTCTGGAGAAATGTCATCTGCAGAATTTGATCCAAATCATTCCTCGTCGTTTGCAAGCTGTTATCATTGCCAGAGGAAGGAATACTCGCTACTCAAGGCAATCAAATTTCTTTTGTTTCAACGAAAATCATAGCCAAGTAAAATTGTTTGTTTTCATTACATTCAATAAACTTTCAACAACAGTTAGCAAACTATATTACAACAAAAAATCCTAGAAACAAAAATATTTCAAATAACTTAAAACTACAAGGTGACCCTAATTTTATGCTTGGCAGAGATGCTTTGATAGAGAACAATAATAAGTTATTATTATGAAAATACCTATCAATATCAAGTTTGCTTTTGGAAACACTGTAAAAATTTGATTATCACCTTAACATGCATAAATAGTTGTTAACGAGCATGCATAATGTATGTACTTTAGGGATTACATTACAGTGCAAAGTAAGATTATCAAAGCTGTTTTCGATATCTGCAACTTGTCTTCTAATTACAGAATTTTAATAAACTCCATGCCGAGATATTCTAGAGCTTGGTAATTATGTAAAAAGCAATCACAATAGGGTAAACCCTCTAGTGCACTCGAGTGGTGTCTGCAATATGGAAGTGCCTGTGGATATTGATTTTGAACTTCTTATGTTGTAGTGTAGTGTAGTTTTTATGGAGATCCAAATACTTTTTCAATCTGGCAGAATTAAAGTTTTAAAAGAACTTATTGGACTCATCCTGTCAGGAAAGCACCACCAGAGTGCTTCTCTTAGGTTTTGATCTTACAAAACTACTAAACCATTAACTGAAATATCCTGCAGATTTTCATGGCAAAATGGCATAAAAATATCAATAACAGTCAATTTTTATTTGATAAAACAACAGTGGTTCCAATGGTCCGGGGGAATTTGCAGAGGGTACAAACAACAGGAACCTATATACATTTCCATCAAAACCATAACATTTTGAAAGTTTGAGAACCTCTGACTTCAAAGGACAGATAAATAATTTGAGGCAACAATTGAATAGAAAAAAGAAAAGTAAAAAAATCTGACAAAATGGCATAAAATATTGAAATCAGATAATTTTTCCAATAAAAAATACAGCATTTCCCAAAGTGACCTAAATAAACTAGAAGTCCAAGTGAAGCTTAACAGGGACACTGAAATCAATAATGTTTCAAAAGTGGTCTAGTTTAAAAACCTGAAAATTAAAAGAAAGCAAATAAAATGAAAAATCGTAACTAAAAAATTTGTAAAAAGTTTTACATAAAAAATAATAGAAAAGAAAGATAAAAAATGAGTTTTTTAAGAATTGAGAAGTTGCGATGGGCTAAAGAACATAAAAGTTGGACTCCCATATGAATAGTGCGAGAGAATTTTATGGAGTGGTGAATCATAGTTTGATGTTTTTGGGTCTAAGTGAAGAGTGTCGCAGAGTCAAAAAAAGAACGGATGTTAGATCCATGTGAAATCCCAAGTTTATTTCACTCTGTAAATTCAGACCAATTAATTTATCAATCTCAATGCAAAACATGGGGGATAAATTAACTTTGAAACCGAATCATTTTTATTGTTTCAGTGACCAAATCTATCTATTAATACTAAACAATAAATATTACAATTATTCAAGTTCAACTTTCAGTGGTAAATGAAATTAAGTGGGTGAGTTTCTGATTATCACAGTTAGTAAAGAGTAATGAACTTTATTATTATGCCATCAGACTGTATCATATCAAAATATCTGTTTTAAGAAAAAATGTTTTTGATACTTACCTTATTTGGAGTGTGTACTAGTTTTTGATAAATATATCAAGTATTTAACCATTAGATGTAAAATGCACTCAAAAAATTTTAGCTTTTTGAAGTATTATTCTAAGTTTCAAATATTAGAACATTCAAAATAGAACTACTTTTGTTGCTATTTAGATCCTTTTCAAATAAATTGGAAATTATCCTATCAATTATAATATAATTTCTAAGTTTAAATATCAGAGACAAACATATGAAGAAACATCGTTTTCTGTTTACCCTCTTGTTACAGAAAAATTATTAAAGCAATTATAGTTGCAAAAGTAAATATTTTTTTATCTAAATAATCATGTCTTTCAATTTTTTTGTATAATAATAAATTTTTATTTTGCATCTTTAATAAGGATCAAATTTGGTTCTGAAACTGCCCTTATCTATTTAATAAATTATTAATAAACAATTAAAACGAAGCACTCAAGATCATTAAATAAATCTGATTTATTTTAAGAATGAAGACATCAAATAATTACAAAGTAAAAGAAAATTAATAACATGCAGTTGTCTACTTATACTACGAAATAAAACTAGGTATGAAATATTTTTAAAAACAATTTATTATTTAAGGAAATGTTCCTTAAAAACTATATATTATCTATTTATGTGAAAAATAAATAAAAAATGAAAGACTACTTTACTATATAATGTTTTACTACTTACAGCTTCCTTCTGTTAAGGTAATTTTCGATTCTACATCCGAAGATTCGGATTTGTCACTATTATTAACATTTTCTGGTGTGTTATCTTCTGTCAATTTAAGCGCGACTTCGAGGTCTCGTAGTATTTCTGTTTCTTTTAGTTCTATTAATGAGAAGCGATAATGAAGAGCAGTCAAATGGGCAAAAGTCAAATTAAGATGGGCATGAAGACCCAACATCACGACTTCTTTAAAGTGGGCGGCATAAAGATGCGCCATCACATGGAACAACAACCTAACTATTTTTCTCACTATTGACTCAAACGACGAGGGAAACTCATTTGCTAAAATATAAATATAATAATTAAATTATTTTACTTCTATTTACATACATGTTGAGTCACGAAGAACTTTAGATACTTTTACATGTAAAGCCCCTCAGGGAAAATATCATGAAGCTCCTAAAGTGTTAAATAACACTAATAACGGTTATAAATTTACAGGGTGATTCATGAGATTAACCATACATTTTAATGATGCAGCATACTAGTGTCATGCATTCGACTGGTATTAGTTAAATTTAGAAATTCCAGGACTGGCTTTGAAAATATCGATTTAGGGATTTGTAATGAATATTGCACCATGTATAGTATATTTTCAAATACAATAAATGATTTTCAAACTACATAAATACCCAATGAAAACGATATACCCGACAAAGTTGTCGCACTTTCATCTAATTTTGCCAAAAATAGAACAACCATAATGTCGTATCACATAATGTATTAATTTGAACAAATATAAATCCAACTACATATTTGTATTATCTCTAACAGCAGAATCAATAGTTCTTCAATTTTGAATTTATAGACAAAAATCTCATTAGGGCATCATTTTTAATAAATAATAAATTAAATTTATTGAAAAGTCAAACCTCGTGTAGATGTTGATTGTAAATGATTAAAATGTTATGTCAGATAATAATTGGCATTCACCATTTGACGTTTCTCAATATTTTATACCCATTGTCATTATTGTCATCATCAACCATTATTTGTCTGTACTAGAAGACATATTACTTCTGTGTGTGTCTACATTATGTACTATTATGTTAGCTTTAATTGAGTTTTTGTTACTTTCGTTTAAAATACCACATCAGTTTTTGACCAATATTGGTAGAGAACTGCTGTAAATTATTTTTACTTTGATGCAATTATTGAATTTTCTTCTGTTCTTATTCATTGTTATTAGTTACTGGTTTTTGTTGTTTGGTGTTTGTCGTTATTGAATAAAAATGCGACAATTTTGTTGCATTTGTTGTTTTTATTGGTTATTTATGTAGTTTGAAAATCACTTATTGCATTGCAAAAAATATAATACATGGTGCAATATTCAATACGAATCACTAAATTGATTTTTTCAAAGCCAGTTCTGGAATTTCTAAATTTAACTAAAAACAGTTTAATGCTTGATAGTAGTGTACTGAATAATGATAAAATTAAAAAAAAATTAAATGTGTGTACACTATAACCACTTAAAATTTCACAAATCACTCTGTTAATTAATAGAGAAGAGGAGTTGACACTTTTTAGTGGCCACTTGATATCCTCGTTGAGAGACTCTACATATGGTAGTAGGATTTAAAGTTCCTCATGACTCATCCTGTATAATAAAATTGGGAAATAAATAAATATAAGAGGCTAAATTGAGTTATCTTAGTAATAAAATGCCGATAAATTAATAAAAACATAATGTTAATCACATAAAATGTAACATTTACATTCAAATTTAAATAAGAAATAAAATTAACAAAATCCTTATCAGATATATCCTAGGAGATGCCATTAAAAGTAATTACTGTTGATTAACATGCAAAAAATTCAAAAAGCAAAAAGTATAAAATCAATGTGTATATCAATATATCAGATATTTTCACTCCTCACAAAATGTAATTAATTCTTAATGGAAACTATTTTTATGTAATTCATTTTATTTGAAGGAAAATATGAAAATATTAAACAGCAATTTTCAATCTAAATAATACTTGACTCACCATATTTGGTAGGAAAAATAGTTTCATCACTAATAGTTTTTTGGATAAATGTCATCACATAATCTATATACTGGGGTGCAGCAACTTTTGTCTTTTTTCCTTTTTCGTCAAACCATAAGTAAGTCCTGAAAATTAAATTTTAATATAAATGTAAATGATTTATATAGTAAAATACGAATTAAGCCAGTGTTCTTTAAAAAACAACACACCAGTTATATCTAGAAAAATACACCACTCAAAAAATTGAAATGTAAAAAAGATCATATTTCATAAACACTTTTTAGGCACTTATTTTAATATAAAAGAAGTTATTGTAAATACTATTTCAAAGAATTTTATCAATTCAATTTTTGAAATTAATTGAGTTCATTCAATTGTAACTTTTTTTTGTAAATAGAACAGTTTTTTCAAAATAAAATTTTGAAAGTGAAATTCATAATTCTCTATAATAATGTATCATATAAATTATGAAAAATCAATAAGGAATTTTATGAATGCTTATTTACCAACATACCTATACATTTTTTTATTTTGATATTTGACAGTTATATATAATGGAATAAGTATTAATATTACAGTGCAAAGAGATAAGATAGTGATAAAACCTTTTGCAAATAAATCTTTGTACATAATCTCTTCTATTCCAGTTAAACAGATAATCTTGTCATCATATAAATAAATAAAATGTATGACAAGATTAATTTAAAACAGTGGTTTTACTAGAGATGTAAAAGTATGCGACTTCATAAAGCTGTCTTTTACAAAAGACTCTCAATAATTGTAGAATTATGGTTTCATAAATAACAGCAGTTATCAATGAACGAACTTACAAATAGATAATAAAGTATTACATAGAATAATTTTTTATATGTAAGAAAATTAATAAAAATAGCATATATTCATTCGCTATGCCCACACATCTATTGAGAATTCATAACAAGATGCCAGTGCCAAAGTAGCAACAGTATAAGCTTCACATAGGTACAGTGTTAATTGAAATAATGAGGAATGTTGAGAGATTGTCAAGTGTTATACTATTTAGTCTAATATAGAAATCAAATTAGCTATCGGATTTGATAATGTGTATCTTTCAATATTTTTCTTGGCAACATTCCTAAAATCTATCATAGAAGGCATAGTTAACAGCAATAATTTCAATTCATTTAGACTTACTATAATATATTTAGACATGGATTTTACCATTTAAAAAAGCATTTACCCATGCCCATCGTCAATAGACTAAACCAAAACTTTTTGTTAATGACAATAATGATTCAAACTTCTCACAACTCGAGTTACTTATTCTGCAGCATATAATAAGTATTAGATAAGATAGTATTCACCAATCATTTCAGAATTGCAATGAGTATGATTTATTAAAAAACACAAGCCAAAACACTATAATCCCCAATGTTTTGCAAATTCGATAATGTACATATGTCTAGTTTGAAAATTTGATGCCTATGGAGAACCCATTATGTTGATATGGTTTATTTCGAATATCAGCATTTCCAGAGGAATAAATATGACTTGATTCATCATCAGAAAAATTCATAAAAACTACAAGCATTATGACTGACACCTTATTGCAATAGAATCAATATGATAGCAACTATAATATGAGACAAAAAATATGACTTTCAAAAGATTATAAAGAAAACTGAAACAACCAGAAATAATAAAAAAATACAGTCCATTGATAAGTACAATTATTATTCTGATTACAATAATAAAATGTATATATAATTACTTTTGAATCCAAGAATTCAATAACAATTTATTATTAACTACTCGTATATTATACCCAACCCAAGCTCAGATAAAAAATGAATAAGAATTTTGTTTATTTATAACTCTTATCAATATCTTGTGTCTTGAATAAATAATTTTATCTAAACATAACTGGGATATTTAAATTTGCCTGCTTACAGTTCATATCTATCAAGTATCTGTAAATATGTATTTTAGAATTCAAACATGTGGTTCCCCTATATAGCTTATTCAAGTAATAAAAATCTTAAAATAAATTACTCACCTTTGGCCGGGACCCGTCATATCTGGACAACTGGATGAAGTACAAAATTCACTAACTGAACCATAAACTAAATTGACATGATCAAATAAAGCCATAGCTAAAATGAAAACTTTTGTCACTGAATTTTTCACAAATAGTATACATGTAAGATAAGTATTATATCAAACAAAAATCTGCAATTTTCTAATGGTTTTATCTAACCAATTCCATTAAGCTTTTTTGTAGTATACATGTAAGATAAGTATTATATCAAACAAAAATCTGCAATTTTCTAATGGTTTTATCTAACCAATTCCATTAAGCTTTTTTGATCCCTCAATTCCAAATTCTTTCTGATTATTTCAATAATTGACATTAAAATTTATACTTATGTATTTTGGATATTACTAAGTTAGCACATAAACAGTAAATGCTGTACTATATTATAGTAAGTTTTGTGTATTTTTATGCTTCTATCATAAGAGGGAAACTTTTCATCATAGAAAAATTATTAATCAATGATAAAACTATTTTAATGAATGAAACATCTAGTAAACTATATCTTATATAAAATACTTACTGTGTGATGCTAACCATTCATTGTAGTCAAGACCAGCTGGTAAATCAACTAAAAGTCTCATATCCATTTCTGGCAATTTTCTTTCTAAAACAGTAGCTTCTAAATATAACTTTGAATCATTTGAAGTTGTTTCTGTTCCTTCTTTCTCTTTACGTCTTGCTTTTCTATAAGATATTGAACAAATAATGAGTATAGAGTACTATGAAATTAAAAATATATTAGAAAATGATGATATAGTAAATACAATTACAGCAAAAAGAATACAATGGTTAGGACAAATTAAAATGGAAAAATGGCGGGTTCAAGGAAAATTACAGAATGGAAACCGAATGAGAAAAGATTTTCTAGTAGACCAAAAAATAGAATGATCTATTCTATTTTTTGTGCAAGATATATAAAATTGGGAGTATGTGACGATATATATATATATATATATATATATATATATATATATATATATATATTGATTGAACAAATAAGCTTTGTGAACAACTAAATGATATTTATTCTAATATTTTGGTATTTTATCACAAAAGTATACTGATATATAGTTTATTTTGAATACACTATAAAAAGAAATGATTCATACTTCACTCAAATAGCTCAAATTAGATATTAACAATAGTGGAAATGGAAATAATTGGTTTCAAATCAAGTAATATTGAGTGTTATCTGATTTTTCAAAGAAGATTTTGTTTTATTTGCCCAATAAATTTGTGCTTATTTTTTGGAAATTAGGAAAGTAAATGTTGCATAATTATCGTGTTTGTTTTTCTAATATATACTATTCTCCTATTATATAATATTTACTAGGAAATTAAGAAACCTTTTTATTTGGGTATTATAAAAGTTCAAATTATTTTGATATAATGTCAAATTGAAAAATGTTTGTTTCACAAATAAATGGTTGGTTAGTCGACCTTCTTTGCTTTGGGGACTTGAATAATATCTTCCACAATATCAATTATTTGAAATAAGAAATTATAATTTATAATAACTTTTTCTATTATATTACAAAATAATTTTATTCAGCTTGTTAATAATATAGTTGCATTACTTTTGCATGAAATCTTAGATAATTTAAACTCATCTAACTTTAGCTCATTCAATTTTTGTTTTACAGAAATAACTCAGTTCAATTATTTGACAATGATTAAGAAGTTTGAGGGTTCATTTACTTGTTTTTTGATTGATGCCTAGTGCACTATCAGCTCATATATATATACATATATATATATATATATATATATATATATATATATATATATATATATATATAATGAATCATTGTAAGGAAGAATCAATGAATCCATTTCTAACTTTATTGTATTAAATTGTGAAAAGTCATTGGTATAAAAATTGGTAATGGTTTAGAGAAATATTGAATTTTTACTACCCTAATCTTGATTAAACTAGCTTTTACTCTCTTCTTTTTATTTTATATGAATTATTAAGAAATAATAATTGCCATAATATAGCAGTATAAACATGTTTGATTAAGCTTACCAATTTTTTAAGCATTGATTACTGTTTTACTCAAAGAAATCTAATTAATTTGACTCACTAGAAGTATTACCAATAAAGACATGACAGAACATGTTTATTAAACCTAAAGAATAATCAACATACAATAAAGAATATTGTTTGTTTGAATAAAGGGAAACTCCAATACTCACATTAAATGTGAATTCAACTCATTCTTGATAACTTTTCAATTTAAATTACTTTAAATTATTCCTGCATTTATGAACTATTGGTGATCCATCATGTAAGAAAATATAGTGATGACATAAATAAATATTATGTAAGTTCAAATTATTTTTTAATAACAACCAAGCGACAATAATATTAAATGTAAAAATGCTAGAACAAAATAAATAGATGATTTTAATTTATTTGTGAAGTTAAAATACTCAAGGACTGATTTGTATAAATCTAATGTCGAACTTATAACACTTTTTATTTCAATATTATTTTTGTGATGATTCATAAATAATGGTTACCCAATTTGCACAAGATATTATTAAATTCTACTGGTATTTTTCACATACTAAATTTTGTCATGCATCATCCACTTGAAAATTTATTGCGATTTTTATATTTTTGTTCGGACTCAACTATTACATCTCTTCTACAAATGGAGATAACGAAAATAAATAAATTAATAACAATGTCGAATTATTTATAAAAACGTGATACTAAATTTCGATCTTATTCTCTACGATGATCATGTTTAATTTTAATACGCACTTACCCAATGAACCAGTCCACGGTATCACGAAGATATTCTGGTAATCGCTCCAGTTTGCTTATTTTGGTTTTTGTTCTTATAGATGGACAGAAAAGTACAATTAAGAATTTAAAAATATTTCTCAGCTGATGTCCATTAATTTTCAAACAAACTAATGGCACAAAAACTTAAGAAGTGTTTGTGATCATTTTTAAAGCTACTATGCACTACACTGTTTCAAATTCTGATTTATAATCTAAAATTTTTCATAATTTGACAAATTGTCATTTCTAAAAGTAATTCTACAAATACACTCCATATTTATTTATTGACAACTGCTAAGAACTACACTTTAGGCGCGTTTTAAGTTTTCACACCGCACCATCGATCATTCTGTAAACAATGCAGGTATATATCTATGTAATAAGCAAAAAAGCTTGTTTGAAAATGTTTTGCGAAATATATTTAATTCTGATCACGGTCTTATATACCAAATTAAAACATATACCATAGTAATGTAGAGCAGTAAAATTTTTCAATTTGCTTATTAAATATATTGATAATTACTATTAGAATTGTGGGAATTTCTAATTTAAATATTATATATGTATTTGATCTTTGATTCGTTATTCTAATTAACTAAGTAAAAGCTTCCAGCTTTATTATTCTGTGAACAAAATCCAAGAAATGTACAATAGTTTTATATCACCATTAATAAGACAGATATTAATACGATACAGTTAGAGATTTTTGCGATTGCATTTGTTTATTTTTACTCACTCATCTTACAAATTTTAAGTAGGATTTAGTTTTGTATCAAATATCTAAAACTAACTCTGGACTAATATAATAGTTTATTATGGAATGTTAACGTGAGTGTTTGCGCGCGCTCTAGAGTTATTGAAATGTATAAAGGCGATTTACTGAAAAAGAGAAGAATGGAAAGTACAGCCTAGGTCTAGGAGTTAAAGCTATAAAATATATGTTATTATTTCCAGAAAGCAGTTTATGGGGAGGATTTTATTTATATAAGTAATAGCTTAAATATTTAAACATTAAATAATTTCTCCTTTTCTTTTAAATAAAATGGCTTCATCTATTGCTTGAGCTGCGCAGTAAAACAATAATTTTTTTGTTCACTTGCGTCACATGACCTGAACATTGGCCCCGTGACCAAAATTGAAGAAGGAAAATTCAAAATTGTTTGCTACACACACATGGATATGCTGGATCCATTAGAATCTGGGTAAGATGTCTATTATCTGGCATTATTTTTGTTTATTATGTAACTACTGGCATGGAAATACAACATGTAAGTCTTTGAAGTCTGTGTTAAAAACTAAAAAGCACATTTTAATATTAACTAAACCACGATTAAAAACAAATACATAATTATATGTGTACCATAATACTGTCAATTTTAACTATTTTATATTATTTGCATGATAATTTATGACCCTTCTGTTGAAATGAGCCTATGGCAAGGGGTATTTAATGAACTAATCATATTACCTTTGATTTGTTTGTTTCCTGATGTTATCAACTCAAGTTTCAATGGTGGTTAATTTTAAACTACTATTCAGTTCAATCTATTATTATTGACTAATTTATTCCTAAATTTTGTATTTCGTACACATTGAATTGTTAATTAAATTTATTTAATTAATTAGAATCACTATCATTTATTTTGTTTAATCATAGTTTAAGCATTATTTATGTCTTATATGTTACCATTAACTTGTTTGTGCTTTTAATGTTATTTAACATTTTCTAGAGAGTCTGAAGAGGTGGATAATAAATTAATATTAAATGAAATACACATAAAGAGACAAATTAATGACAGTGATGAGGATGGTAATGTGGAACATCTTTCACCTCAAACTTTATTAGAGACATCTGACCACGAAGTGCAATACTCTATAAGATCTGCTGAAGGTAACTTTGATAATAATTCAGGGTATTAAAATTTTTATATTGATAGTTTGTAAATATTTATTAGCTTATATTAAAATCTGTGTATCATCAGTAACTAAAGTTGGGATATTTAGGATAAGTTGGGACTTGACAATAGTCTATTCTTTTATTAGGAGTGAAATTGATACTTTTACGGCTTAATTTTCTGATAATTTGTAAAATGCTGCATTCATTGGACTAAAAAAAAGGTGTGAAATTAACATGGATAAAAAATTAACAGAAACAAAACATCTAAGGCCCAATTCTACAAGTGAAGTTTAAACCTCAAAATTCAAGTTTAAACTACAGATATTGACTTCACATTTTATACATGACGAATACTGACAAACTATGGTTTAGACGTTACTGAGGATATGGGGGTAGTTTGAAATAAAACGGGGTATCTGAACCTATCTTTTTCAAATTGTTAACATTTTTTAAATATTGTAAAGAGTTTTGGTAAAATGATTTAAGTTTTACCCTTTTATATTTGATGAACTCGATGATGATGATGAAGAAATTATTAACATTGTTGACATGCAAAAAACCAAATACTTAAATTGTCCCTCATATTTTTTAAATTTGTTGGGCTTTTATCAAAAATATTTCTTTGTATTTTTTCACAAGGTTAACCAAAAGTAGTAATCCATAGAAATTGCACTATTGTTTTGATCTTTGTTCATACAATTTTCTGAAAGAATTCAACTTTAAAACAAATATAGGAAAAATTTTGGTTAAATTTGTGACAACTGGCAGAAAAATGTCTGTTTAACTGTGACTTGTAACATAGAGCATACTTGTTTATTCTTGATTTAAACTATAGTTTGAACTCTATCTAGTTTAATTTCCAGTTTTGCCTTAGGTTGTAAAATTTATACTAAAATAGGTAAATACCTACAGTAAGGACTACTAAAACTGCAGGTTCTTATTTTCTGCAAATTTAGTGTCAATTTTACTGATGCTATCAGCAGAAATAAAATAGTTATTTATGATTTGAGTGTTAAAAGTGATGTTTTAATTTGTGAGTGAAAAAGTTTGTGAAATGAGCGGAGTGAATTGAATAATTTCACGAACACAATAAAATCACTTTTAACACAAATATCATATAATATTTTTTGTATGATTGCCCTATTTTGATAATAAAATATGTGAATTTGGAATATTAAATTTCAAAATGTATTTTAATATTCAAATAATCACAACAATGTGATATGGGTTTATAGTATATGTTAAGCTATCAAATACTTACTTAATTTCACTTTCTATTACTAATTAATTGAATAGCCGAAAACAGATCAACAAATACTGCTTTTTACCATTAGTAGCCATATATTGGTTTCAATTGGAACACATTACGATCTTATTGTGGCCACCTGTGCATTGTTACTGGCCACTAATGGATCAACAAATATTGCGTTCTTGCTATTTGTGGACATTTAGTGGCTGCAATTGGAACACGTTGAGATCCTATTTTGGCCTGGTTTAAGCTATTGATCTATTAGTAAATGACCAAGATGTTCTAGAACAACCGGAAAGAATATGGAGCATGGATGAGAGGTCATTCTATTTATGTTCCAAAGGTGGACTAGTTCTAACTGACAATACTTTTTCAAGCTCCAAGAACAGTATTTTAGTTAACAGGCTACTTGTTTCTTTTTCTGTTTCAAATTCTACACCTACTAATAACAGTATGTTTTTTGAACCTAAGAGAAAACCATTACATTCTCATATATCCAAGCGAAGAAAATGATTCAAGACCGAAGAAAGAGGGAAATTATGCTTTCCGTTCTAACATCTAAAAAATGGATGGAACTTGAGGAAGACTGTTATAAACAATTCTAAGAACTAGCTTGATGTTAAGTTAGACAACATATAATAAACGAATTGTATTATTGATATTATTTTTCAAAGAGTTTCTTTTTGTACATATAATGTTTATAAATTTATTTTAACCAATAAATCAATTAATACTAATTAGTTACTCTAAATTTACATCAGGATTGTAGAGATTAACTCAAAAGTAAACCATAAACAGAAAATATTCATCATTAATATTCAATGTACTAAAGTTATTTTGTTTTTAGGAAACATGATAACGTACAGAGTTCTTCAAGTAGACGATGGCAGTGTAGAAACGAATCCACAATTAGTTACAACAGGTGCTAGTGCATTCAATAATCCTGTATCTCAAGTGATAAGCAATAATTTAAATGGACAACTTTATGTTATTGGGAATGCTAGTGAAATGTTCACAGCACCAAGTGGGGCAAGAGCAATAGCACCTAGGACAGCCATTGTTGATACTAGTAGTAATTCGATTACGTCTAGCATGAAGAAGGTAATTATATTTTCAGTTATATCTTGTCCAATCAAATTTGTAATTTGTTCAGTACACCCAAATGCATAGTTTTGAAAATGTAGTCCTAACTAGCGAACTCATTTTACTTCTTCTTCTGCACATCTTAAAAATATTATAGAGATGTAGAATAAAGGAAATTATATAACTTTTGCCAACAAAATGAAATAGAAACTACTAAAAGTATTCCAAATATACATCATCAGAAAAGAACTATGAATACAGCTGTACTAACTTTATTTCTTCTTTCATACATCTGAGAACTGTGACTAATGGTGTCAAAATATTTATATATAATAGTAATTTGGTTAGAAAGCCCTAGTTTATTATGTCAAACTATTTTTAGGTCACACCAAGTTTTGTGACTCTAAAGCCAACAGTGCATTAAAAATAAAATCTCTAAGCAAGATTATTTAACTAATTGTAACCTAATCCATCAGTGCATTTAGGTGTAAGTTGTTTTTATTCATCTTGGAAATTTTTCTACAGTTACAAAAAGTGCTTCCTGCAGTGGATAAACTAGCAATTGTAATGAGCTCTTTATAATATTATTGTCACTTTAAAATCTAGCTTATTTAAAAAAAATACTCCACATCTACAAGCATTTTGAATAACATTTTAATGAAAAATTTGATAAAGTAGGTATAATCGCTTTCTTGCATATGAAACTAAATTTCCATGTGGTGAAGACCATTTTTATGATCTTCACCGGCAAATGATGTCTTCAGCACAGTTGTCAAAATTTGTGAATAGCAGTAAATATGAATAATTTCTTAGTAAAAGTGTAAGTAGAGAAAATATTAGGCAGGTATCCATATTATGCAGTTCCGTTTGTTAGGAAAAATGAGGAAATAAGTTTCAGAACGACAAAATTTTCACAAAGCGGTGGTTAGTAGCGATTTGCAAGAACAATTACCTCTCTAATCTGTCACCCTCGGGACTGAGGGTGTGGTCGGAACGCAAAAAAGTTTGGATTATCATAATATACAGAACATTTTTATTTACATACATATACTTAGATTATTTTAGGAATATATTATATTTTATGTTATTATATGTTGTATGAGAAGGGTTCTACTGTATAATCATTCGAAACATATACATGTTTGTGATAAACCGCCCGAATTTCTTTTTCCATTTTGTTGATGAAGGTTAAGTTTGTAACTATAGAATGTTATTTTTAGAAAGACGAAAGACGTAGGGCAACACATAATGAAGTGGAACGAAGACGGCGGGATAAAATCAATAACTGGATAACGAAACTAGCATCTATAATGCCAGAAAATACTAATGGAGAAATTCGAGCTAATGGTCATTATGACGGCCAATCGAAAGGTGGTATTTTAGCAAAAGCTTGCGATTATATAATGGACTTGAAAGATATTGCAGAAAAATATGATATGTTATCACGTGAACATAATGATTTGCTTCATACCTTAGAAATTGTTAATTCTAAAAACACTAATTTAGAAAAAGAAAATAGAGAATTGAAAGCTTTGTTGAAAAAGAATAGTATTCTTTATGTACCTACTGATTTATCTTAATGTTGTTGAATATTTAAAGGTCGTTTTAGAAGTAAAATGGAGACTCTGTTGTGATTATTTTGTTTGTAAAGAATTTTTTTATTGTTTAGTTAGAAAATACATGAAATTAATATTCGAATCCGGTAAGGATAGCTTTAACTTGGATTGTAATCCAAAATGTCACTTTAAATTTATATATAATATATGTAACGTGGATGAAATATTTCATTTATTATCAACATATTCATAATTTTTATATTGATTTAGGAAACTAAAATTTGAACGGGAAATTATGTTAGAATCAAAATGTTAACTGATTTCATTGGAAAAATCATATTTAATGTATAAGTTATAGAAAAATAAAAATATTTATACAAATAATATAGAAATTTTTAATCCATACCTGAACTATCATTTCTTCAGCATTTGAAATTAGATTAAAAGTTTTTTCCATTAATTTGAGAAATTTCATGGATGCAGCGAGAAATTTAGATAACTAATACAATATCTTAACAACGCCACCAATAGTTCAACACGCATTAGAACTTCTTTGATATTTGGAACTGCGTTATTTTTTTTTATGATGTCATCAGGAAATTTTCCAATTCAGTGCTGCACTCCTAGACGAATGAGTTATGAGTTATTTTTCTGGATTTTCTATCACAGTTTGTTTTCTATACTGGCGTCAAAGTTAACTAGCTTACTACTGTTCTTCTCTATTACACTCTGTACATTAGTTGTTTGTTGTCACTCTCCTGTGCTAACAGAACAATATCCAGTTATCACTCCAATGGTCTTCCAGAAGGAGTGTCTTCTATCTTTTTTGTATTCTCTTGACCCTTGCCAAATATTATTAAAATATGCCATTGGCCCAGTAGTAGCACTATTATTGTCTGCTGGCATTCTCTCCCTTCGTCCCACCTTTAGCAAGCCGATCTACCTTAGAGTTCTGTTTCGATTCATAATATTCAGATACCAAGCAGAGACTTAACTTTAGATTCACGAATCCTGGAGAGTGCCTCACGACAGCTTATTACCACTTTTGATTTTATCGTTTTTGTTGTGTTTCTGTTTGATTCACCATTTTCCCTAGCAGTCTGGTAGTTTTCTATATTGCATATGGCGGAATAAAAGAATGCCTACAATCAGAAACCACAGCTTAAATTCTTTGATATTTTCGAAAGCCTCTTTGAGTAGCCAATATGAGAGTTATGTTGAGTCAAAACCACGTAACTTGTGGAGCAATGAGAATGCAATTTGGACCGAGATTTTTGGATATTCATTTTCAGTCCAGAGAAGAGAAATTGTATTTTTTGATCGGACATTCATTATTTCCTTGGGAAACAGTAAACTGGTATAGGTATAACTGTCTTCAATAATTTTTATCAGTCAGGAACTTTGGGCAATATTAAATTTTTCATTAGGACATACCATATTCATTATTATTGTTAATGGTCGGGGATGTTATAAACACAATTGCATTGGCTCATCACTCGAATTTTTATGCACCCAACCAATTAGTATCTTAAAATGTTGAAATAATTTCTTTAATAGTTCTCAGAATTATATTAAAACCTATTTAAAACAAAAAAATGTATTTATTTTTAATAAATAAATATAAAACAAATATAAATATAAAACATAATTTAAAAGTCAAATAGTTTACTTTCCTTCCAACATTCAGTTAGATCTTGACTAAGACACATACAAAATCTAAATTAATATGCAACTTATGTTTTCTAAACTCAGTCGTTTCTTTGGAATAAAATAAAATCACATTTGTTCATACATATTGAAAATTGTCGTTATTTTTAAGCAAAGGTTGGTGCTCAATTTTCCTTTCGATACTATATTTGGTTAACCAATCTATTTGTTCTGGTTTTATAATACCAAAACATGTACAATCAAAAAATTCTATCAGATTCATGAGAGGTCCTTTAGAAAAGGGACTCTGACCTCCATTTGAAATAAAATGTGCATATCGTCCTCGATTCATCCTTTCATTTGTTGTCATGCCAAGGCAACTAATCTAAAAATAACAAAAATATTTACTAAAATCCATTCAATTGCTATTAAAGACTGTGCAAAAAAAATCAATCATTCTTTCGTGTTTGTTGTGGAGGTGATTTAGAAAAAAGAGTCACATAATAATAAATATTAAAATTAAGAAAATAAGAATGAATTTATAGGTCAGAATGATTACAGAAAAGCCCGTGCTGGTCTAAGGGGACGTGTCCCTCCTGCGCCCACAACTTAAAGGTAAAAAGGCGCCCTCTGCCTTCGAAAGAAAATTACGATTTTTCTGTATTACGTCTTTATTTGCCACAAGGCGTTGAAATTGTGTGCGATAAGTGCAACTCGTTGGCGAAGAGGAAGTAATTCCACCGTAAAATATTTGGCAGACAACTGGACGTCAAGCACTCTTGCTCCTCACTAAAGAAAATATGTCTTCTGTGAACTTATATCGTTACAAAAGATTTCCTCATCGGCTGATTTCAACCCTATAATTAGGAGCAACGCTATAGGACTGCTTACTAAATTCCTAGAAATTGAGACAGTAAATATTGCAATGACTGTTATCAGGCTCTCCAAACGAAAAACCTTGACTTTGCTCAATTCTGAAGACTAATAGCCTCAGTAATAGTAAGACTGAAAGACCTTCGACCCAGGTTCAATGTAACACTAGAAGCAGCACTGACGTTTGTTGCTAAATTTAATGAAAAGGTTGAGACGTCCTCAAAATTCCAGGATCTGAAAGATTTGTAGATTGAACCTAATTTCAAAATCAAGTGAACAATGAAAGTAAAGAAAATGGCCGGAGAAAATGTTGAGTTTTTTCATCTCCTAAAGATGTTTTTAGGATAAATGTTTTCAACTTGATTGTAGACACAATGAACCAAATAATGAAAATCCGTTTAGCCAAGCATAAACTGGTGTATTTGGACTTTGCTGTCTTCGACCCTAGAAAATTTGATCAAATTAAGGCAAAATTGCCTTGGACAAAGTGAGTGCATTGATTGCATTGGTGCACAAAGACAAGTGATAGTTTTCTTGCCGCCTAACACAACTGCCTTAGTCCAACTAATGGATCAAAGCGTTATATCAATTTTAAGGCTTATTACTTGTGGCAAACATTGAAGCAGATGTTTGAAAAAACAGACGGAAAAGAGAAACAAGAAATAGTTCAAGAAACAGCAGCTAGTCTTTCTAATGATGAGCTCAAGGAATTAACTGAGAAAGAAGAAAACAAAAATATTCTTCTAACAGGATGCTAAATAAAAAATGCAAACTACATTAGATGCCTTGTTGACTCAGATAAATGGAAACACAGAATAGACTGAATGATCTGACCGACTTAGAATTTTATTATATACCTAGCCAATTTTCTATCCATCTTCCCCTAACCCCATACACGCTCTACTTTGATGGAACGTATCATTCGCGTTAAGCGGGGTGTCACTGTAGTAAAATGTCATCGTCTACAGTTACTTTACATCCCCTTCTCTTCCCTTTTTTTAGTATTCATGAACTCTTATGCGTAGGAGAGAGGAACTCAAAACTGGTAATGAAGAGCAAGTAATAAGCCTGATGTCTCTTTCTGAGCGAAGCGAACGGCGCGCTCCTCACCCCTGTGTCATCGTCCTTTGGATGTACCCAGCACGGACCGGATTACGGATCAATTAAGAAATCGGCGATATATCAATGCTTAAGTTTAAATCTAACTAATAGACAGCATTTATGAGCAAAATGGAATATTTTTATACTAAATTGTATTTGTTTAAAATATATTTAAAACTGCTCACCTGATATATTTGACACACTAATAACATAAAAACCCATATCGAATGGAATAAAGCATTGACAGCTACCCATGCCACCCAGGTATTACATTGACCTATTAAAATAATTGATTTCCAAAAGCTGTCAGTAGATGCAAATTTACAAGATGTGGTGTTTTGCCAATATTTAAAAGATCCATACATCAACTGCATACACATAATTACTAAGCTGGTTAAAAAACCGATGAAGTGCTTATGATTTTTTGCCCCTAAAATAAACACGTTTCAAATCATCTACCTTGAAAAAGAGAGTTGAGATATTTTGTATACGGATATATTTAAAACTTTTATTTTAAATATAAAACTCTATGATTTCACTATTACAAACAGGAATATCGAAAATGTATGGGGAAGGAATCATGTTCGACAAAGTGTGATTAATATTCTGACTTTAATATTGAAGTATCTCTGAAAGTACAGTTTGGAAAATTGTGAGTAATTTGATAGCTCCTAAAAAATAAGACAATGTTGTACTAAGGTACACGAATTTTTTCAATCGCAATTTCACTGAAACTGTTCCAGGAAATTGAAGGTGAAATTAATTGTTCCACAACTTTGTGGTATAATCAACGTCGTTTGGGGTTTTTATTAAAAATAATAGTCTGAAGGTACGTTACAGCAGTTGCAAAAGCTCAGAATAAAATAAAATACGGCTAGTAGTCCAGGCTACTAAGGTTTTCACCTCCGATTTCCATGAACCTGTATTGATTTTAAATATTTCAAAAAGCAAAATCTATCCTAAGCCGATGTGTGCTTTTGCCCGAGAGGCGAGTTCCTTCCCAACTAGAGGGCGAAAATTTTTATGTGGAAAATACCAGCAGGCAATTGATGGAGGACAAATTTTTAAGCAAAAAATACTTTTTTTCATTCATTTTTTTTTTGAAAAATTATTGTTGGCAAATATGAAGATCATTGGTTTGATAGTTCCCAAAGTCCAGCTTCAGAAGAATTATCTTCTGACATACAAGGTACCCTATTAATACTATTGTTATTAATTGATTCATTTTAATATAATTTACTTAATTTTTTCATGTTATTACAGAGTAGGATATCACAAATGAGGACAATGAAAAAGATTAAGATGACAGCGATGTTAGTAGCGAAGATTTTTCAGATGAATCTGATGAAAATTAATTTTTTTTTGTTAATACACAAATTTTTCTATCCATCTTACTGAAAAATAAAGTTATTTGAAAAGATGTTTTATTGTAGGACATTGTTCCATTTGGGCAGAGAGCAAACACATTAAGCTATTATGTAATATTTTTATCCTACAGTTAGTAATGAGAAAAATGGTATTAACCATTTATGAGCATAGGACCGGGATAACGTACCATACAATTTGTATGCATATTCCCTATTGTATAAAAGCATTGGAAGTATCAATTTCAATTAAAAGCTGATGACTGCTAATTGAGAAGATTTATTTTGACTCTATTTGTACATCACTATAGCTCATAACTCTTCTCAACTGTTATTATTCTAATGCTTAAAAGGTACCGAGTAACAAATTCATCATTCCATTTAATTATTTTTTTTTTTGTTCACAGAATTAAAAATGCTGATTTGAAAGATATTGTACTAAAAAGGGGTACAGCAAATTTAATTAAAATTTATAAGTTTTTCATTAAAAACCATCCATTTATAAGTTCTTACCTATACAATTAGCCACCCACGGACAGTGATGGTCAAATCTAGCAACGCAATGATTACAAACACCGCAATGTTTTGATCTTAAAGGCCTCCTAACAAGACAAGCCGAGCAAAATAAAGATGGTTCGAAACTTCCAGGACCTAATTCTGCTAATTCCAATATAGTCTAAAAACAATAAAAAAAAGGGATTTTTAGTACTATCTGTTCATCTATGATGAATACAATTGGACAATGTGAGTTATAAAATCAAGGAGCAAATTCTCTTTTAAAAAGATGTGATTTTCAATTATTTCAGCCCTTTATGAATAGCTGAATATTTACAAATAGCTACAGAGGTTTTCATGTATCTACCATCAATTCTTTTATATTCATTATTATTACTCTTCTAGGAAAATAAAACAGCAAAGTTTTTTACATAAATGTTGCATTAAAATTGTAATGAAGAATTTTGGTAACACTAAACATAACAATTGTGAAATTATTACTAATTAATACTTACTCTAAACTGTAACTGTTGTGATGTATTGACAACCCCAGCGTCACCTAGCCAAGATTTGATAAAACAATACCATAACAGCAATGAACTCGCTAAGAAAACGACAGTTAAAAAGAAGGGAGTTACAGGTGCAATATATATTAACCACGTAAAATAAAACCAAGCTTTTGTCGAGATATAAATACTGAGAGGTAGCAAAGACATCAATCTGTCATCATATAATACCTGTGCTGCATAATGTATTACTATATACAAACATACTAAAAGGAAAACTTTTATTATTACTATTAAGTTTGTTCCTAAAATAGCGCCTGCAATGTAGAAAGCCATAAAAGGGGTTCCTACCATACACCACCATCTCATTCTCTGAAAAAACAAAAATTATTATTAATTACCTTTTTGTTTGGATATCTTTGCTAGCTAGATTATGAGCGTTTTCGTATTGGGAATGTAGCAAAATTAAACACCAAAGGGTACTTACACACCATACATTAATACTGAATTGTCTTTGCGGATTTCTTGGATGAACAATAAATTTTCTCGACACCAATAGTGCATGTTCTTACGATTAAACATAACCCTATTTGAAAAATATGCTTCGTCGGTCATAAAATGGATTTTAAAAAATTACAGTACTGCCTACACATATTTACAAACCATTGAGAAAAGATCAATCTTCTTTCATTATCACCGGGTAGTAATGTTTGCACTGGTCGGTACTTGTAGGGCACAAACTTAAATTTTGTGAGAATTCTCCAAATTGTAGATAAACTTAAGCCACTATCCCTTGCCAAATCTCTGGTTGAATTATTTTTGTATGCTTCAAAATATGCCAACACATTTACTTCTACTTGTCCACTTATTATGAATTGTTTCTTGGTTTTCAACTTTACAAATACAGTTTTGTTATTTCTGAATTTTCTATATAAAATATCTTCTGTCTGGCTGACCACGTTCGGGATATATTTGACCATATTGTTCCAATGCTTGAAAACTATTTTTTCTATGCATGATATAAGCTTCTAATATATCGCATTTCCCTAAATGTGTAAACACCATTTTACAAACTTATAGTTTTAAATCTTAATCCACATAGACTAATACAAATTACATGTTCTTTGACAGAAGTGTAATCCTCTGATGCATGAAATGATGTTTTTTGTTTGACGCAAATATGAATAGGCTAATATCTTGTTTTTTTTTTAAATTTACACTAATGTTGTATAGGAGCTTTTATATTCTGCAAATAATTGAGCCAAAGTTTGAGCCAAAAATATTCAGGGTGGTCTATTAAAAAATATTCTCTTTTTTCGATTTACTCGACAACGGTATAAGCAATTGTTTTTCTGTTTTTACCATCTTAATCAGCGTGAAAAATACTACTACTTTGCTAGTTAACCGACTTTATATCTAGAATATTAAAAAAGTTAGCAATAGTGCGCACCTAATTTGAAGCACAATAATAAAATAAATAATTAGTTCAGATTCGGCGAATTTAAATTGTATAGTTTCTTGTAAGAACATAAAATTAATAGAGAATTTATTGATTGAAATTTTGATTGTTTTGATTATGAATGACGTTGAATTTTTATAGGTTAGATAAGGTCATTGTGAATGATGCTGAAACTTGATTGTGAATGACATTAAATTTTATAGGTTAGGTCGTTTCGAAAGCTCGGAATATATTAAAGTTAGTACACTTAGGTGTTTCATTGCCACGTTCCCAATACGTTTTCAATTTCTTTGACTTATTGTATATTTTTATTGAGTTGGGTTTAAGTCGATTGAAATAATGTTAAAATGGTTATTTAGACATTTTAATGACGTTTCGGTCTTTTCTTTAGAACTTTTTCAAAACCAAAGTGTAATTTGTATGTTGCACTTTCAAATTTTGAAAATATTTTTTTTAATTAAAAACTATATGACGATCTTTTTCACTTAAATCACCCAATAAGGACAGCATAATTAAAATAAATTATTTATTTTAATTTATATTTAATATAAATAAAATTATATTTTTAAAAATGTGAAATTATATTACTTTTTGATATTTTAAAAAAAATAATTCCAACAAAATTTTTATTTCATATTTCACTGAATTTATGTAACATTTTTTAATTATTAAGTCTTTTGATAAAGCGAAACGTCAAGATAAAATAAAATCCAAATAAAAATCAACTCAAGAGCTCAAGAAGTTTTAGTATATATATTTCAGGAAGTTATAGGTAAACTGGTATATAACATAACATTAAGTGGAAAGATCATAAGACTACTACATTCATCCATTGTTCTAGGTTTTTATTTATTTGTTAGATATTTATAATACAAATAATATTTAAAAGATTATAAATAGATTATATGGTAATTATTTCAAATTATTATAATTCAAAATTTTAATTGATATTACATAATGTGTTTATTTATCAGCAAATTTGATCACAATATTATGAGTACTTTAATATACAACAAATGTCGTCAAATGTACTTTTCTGTTTGATAATATTTATGATAAAATGATTACTCACACTTTTATAACAAATTGCACACTTACTAAAATCATTAAATTGTTTCACTTGCCAAATGGTTTTTTTGACTTTTTATTTTCCAATTGGGCATAATTTCAAATAAAAAAATTAAAATTACAAAAGTGTAGTTCATAAAACTGGATGAAGATCAGAATTGATTGTGCAGTCTCAAGCCATGATCCACTATAATAAAGGCTAATTGTTTTAGCAAATAACAAGTAACACATTTTTGTGAGGAGCTTTGTTAGATAAACTGCTATTGACCTTTAGCGGTTGGCGTGAGGTTCCTGAGTCCACAGCGATCTTAAATAGACTTTATGGAACCACCCACTTGTTCGTTTCACCCCCTACCATACATTCTCACACTGGTAATATCTAAGTTGGAATAAAAGTTATAAAGTTATAAATGCTTGTGGAACAAGAGTCTGTTTGCCAGCTTTGAAATTATTCAGAATGTGGTCTCTTGTGATGAATATGTTGGTGAAAATCTAAGTTTCTTGGCAAAGATGGAACTACTGTTTGGCAGTATCTTATACCCCCAAAAAATATGAACGCACTCAAAAATACACTAAATCACTAGAAATTTTAAAAGTGACTAAAAATTATACTTTTTAATGAATATCATTATCGAACAAACATGCTATTCAGAAAATTGAAAAAAAAATATAGTAGTGAGAGAAACTAATTGCATAGAAATTCGCGATCTAGTGTTATTATATTTGGGAGAAGTGCTGAGAGTAAATATAGATGAACTTTGGAACACTAATGACACCGGAGTTCAGTCCTCAAGTACCAGGTGTGAGTGTCAGCTACAAAAGGTTAGACTATTATTTAGGACTGCCAGAGTGCTAGGTAAACTTCCAAGAAACTAGAAATTTTAATGCAGTCACTTGGGAAATTTAAACTGTGGAAATATTGAGTCCAAAAATCCTTTTCTTTTAAATTATTATATTTTTAGATTTTTAAGCTTAATATAATTTTGGAAGTAAAGTTTTCTATTTTAATAACATCTGGTAAACACATTTTTAACCTTGTGAATGAATATATTTTAGTATTTCCTAAGGTTTTCGAGCTGCAAGTCACAAAATCAGGTATAAGTGAAAATATAAAATAGATATTGATTATCCAAAATATATTAAGTTAAGGATCAACCATAGTACAATAATTGTAAGAAGCAAGTTCTCTCCAATACTTAACATTGTAAAGTCATACCTCCGAAACTCTAATAATAAAATAGTTTTCCAATTATTAACGAATTTAATCATTTTTTCATAAATACACTGTTACCTAATCCATAATCCCAACATAAACTTTATAATGCAGTGCACATGGGCTGTTAGGTAAGTCGTAAATCACATTTTATTGAATTACCAACTTTTATCAAATGATTCATTAAAAATATATGAGGTACAATTATCAGATGTGCTTTGACTTAAATTGTTTAGAAACTAGAATAACTTGTTGGTAAGTTGGTTAATAGTATCATTAGCAAAAAAAATAATAAAAATTTCTAAAATTATACTTACTTTGTCATGTGTTATCCTATAGAAAATATTATTTGATTTAGATTCAGAATGTTCTTTGATAACATCGGAAACCTTAGGACTAACCCAAATACTACCTACTTGTGCTTGTAGCATTGATAAAGGCGTTTCTCCTCTATTATTTGGGGTGTATAAACTGGCGTGACCCTAGAAATATAAAATTAGATAAAAAATGATGTTCTCAAGATTAGAGATATGAATAACAATTTTAGATATAGTACTTCTAGAATTCTTAGTAGTTGTTCCCTCATAATTATGAGACATTTATTTTTTTTACTTTTTAATTCAACAAACGTAAACTATAAAGTAAATTACCGTACTTGTAATATTAATGTAGATATTGCTGAAGCGTTTCTAGATAAAATAGCCCAGTGCAGTGCTGTGTTGCCTTGATGATCAATTATATTTACAGAAGCTCCTAAGGTTAATAATAATCTGGTGGGATCTAAACTACACACTTTCCACACAGCCCACATTAGTGGTGTCATACCGACTCGATCAACTAAATCTGGACTGACTCCTCTAGCTATAAAGTATGCCACCTAGAACAAACAAACCTAAAGAAAGGGAGATGGATGGCTGTAATTGATAATTCAACTCCACTTATCTATCTTATAATATTCAGATACTTCAGGAAAATCAAACTCGCTTATTTAAAAACATCTAATGAAGTAACGAAATTTCAAAAACCAAAATTTAAATGCAATGTTTTTCTATAAATGGTTTATTTAGTTTTTAATAAAATTTTCACACGCGATAAAAGAAATTCTATAAATGATAAATTATTTTTACACAAACAAGAGGGGCTAAAAAATTAAACAATATCAATTTCAATTTAAGGTAAGAGTACCAGAGCCAGACAGTATTCTTAGAGGCAACACTTTCTAGTTTGATTAAGAAAACTATCATTGTCTTCATCTATCTGTTAATAAGTAAATTAGAAATAGAATCCCCTTCATGTATTTACCACATTAAACAACTGACTTTCCTCCATTTAGTAGAGTAAACATGTAAATAAATTGTGATATTTCTGTGAATTATATTATATTAATATTTCTAATAAAATTTTGCTAAAGTAAGTACTCTTAAATACATAATCTTAAAACTCAACTTGAGAGTATATTCTTGATATTTTTATTTTTCTGTGACTTTAGGGTAATAACCATTTAACTATGGAACCTGAAATAAAAGTTACTTTGTTTTTTTTCAAAATCAGGGGCGTGTCGACATTGGGTACACACAGAATGATGTGTTGTATCACAAAGTAGACAAAAATATGAACAGCTTTGTTTAATTTCACATATCTACATTGGCGTGGTTTACCTCTAGCAATTGCTACCAAGAACCACCCTTTGTGAAAAATTTCATGGAAAATATCCTGAGTGGAAAAACTAGAACCTTCCACAATGTTTCCTCCAGAACAAGAAAAAATTGTTAACTAGAATAAATCGATGGCAAAGAGGAAGTTTGTAATAACAAAGATTAACATAATATCATGTGCTGGGAAACTAGCAGCTGAGTTGAAAATCGATCTTGACCCAAAAAATTACAAGATTAGATGTAAATGGTTTCATGTGTCACCATCCAAATTTATTCCAGCATATTAGCCAAAATTCCACTTGTTTTTAATTTTTACTTAAGTACCTACGTAAAATCTGCATTTGCAAATACCCATAATATTGATTACTTGTATTTGAATAATTAGAATTATTTTATTTTTCAACATCTTATTTATTTTAATTTTGTTATCAGTTAAGTAGTATTAATAGAGTATTTTCCACTGGGGTATCTTTGCACTTTTAAATAAAAAATGTATATCAAAAGAAATAAAGATGGTCAGAATTTCTAATTATGTCAGTTTACTTAGAACTAACTACTGAATAGCCCTACATTAAAAATGGAAGATATTCTTTATTTTTTTGAAATCGTTTTTTAAAGATCTTCACTAAAGTGTGGACCACTGGTACTCTTACCTTATATGGAAGTTAAAAGATAAGCAATTTACTAATTTTCACTCATAATTTGAATTCTTTATTAACAAAACTATTCAACTAATGTATTAATGTCTACAATAATAACAAAATAATCTTCACACAGTTTAATCAAAGTATATTTTATTTTGACAATTTTTTCGAAATTTTTGCTGTTGGTTATCAAAATGTAAACTATTAAAAGAGTATAGACTAAGTATACTACATAACAAAATTCATATTCCCACTTTGTCTTATAATATTTACTTACTAGAGCAGTATGTCCAAACTGTGCTGCTAAATGTATACAAGAGCATCCTTCCGCATCTCTAATGGTAGAATCAGCTCCAGCGTTCATTAGAATAACAACAGCATCTAAATGACCTTGTCGAGTAGCCCAATGAAGAGGTGTTGCTTGTAATTCTCCACCAATTGCATCTACTTCAGCTCCATGATCAATGAAAAAAGAAATTATATCCTTTCTATTATTAATTGAAGCCCAATGCAATAATGTGACATTTTCAGAATCTCTCTGATTAACATCATATCCTCTTTCTAATAGTTCTTTTACTCGGTTAAAGGCCCCATACTAAAAATTAAGATATACAAAAATTGTTAAAGACTTATGTTAGATTAAATACTTGTGTAGCTTTTATGATATCAAAACTACTGCAATCATGTTCAATTACTGGAACTGTATTATCTTTAGATATTAAACTGTGATAATCCTTGTCGCTTTCAACACAACCTCCACCACTGGCAACTGCAGCACCACATGAATTCTGATACATTTTACATTAAAGATAAATGATTATTGATTGTAAAATGTTCATGAATCAATCTTAATACAAATGATTTTTTTAAAATCAAGTGTTGATTATTGCAGAAATAGATTAATCACCACCTATACACAAGTAAACATGGTCGCCAACCATACCAATCGAGAAATATTTTAAATACTTGTCACAGTTTGAACCGTTTGTGTAATATGTATATGTAAAGCACATGCCTATAAAATTGTAGCATGCGTAATAGAATCCAGATCAACTATAACAGGTTATAAATTGTAAACGCACTTTAATATAAACCTACATTTTACATTTAGGATGATTGATATCTGTTAATGACCTTTGTAGTTTTATTTACGGACTTATCATATTTAAAATCAGGTATATGGATTCTTTGGATATTATTACAAATGTTTTGTACGAGTTGGATCATAGCAATTGAATTTTGCTTAAGCAATTATCAGTAAAAAAATTGAAACTCAAGCTGTGATCAGTACTCTTTACTATTTAATATCAACCATCTAAATAAGTGACATGATTTTCATTTTTTTAAATATGTTATTTGAAAACAACTATTTTTAAGGGAATTTTTATGCAATTAAAAAATTTGTTATCAAATTTGAATATTAAAACTGGGCAAATTCTATTGAATATACTCTAGATACAAATGAAATATCCTGTATATACAATCGAAATTATAAACCGGCTATGATTGTTTTATCAGTATCCTAAAGTTAACTAAAAGAAGATTTATATGACAACAATGACACTAATGACAGTGCAAATGTGTATAAGGGGTTCGAAGGTTAGGTATAGTACTTTTAAATGATATTATTTTATTCGTTAGTCGTAACGGTATAAATTTTCGTGACAACGTTGTTCCAACCTTCCATAGAAAGTATTTTGTTTTACCATTCCAATCCTTATTATCAAAAATGAACCCCGAAGATTACGAAACGCTTCCTACCGACAATGTAACAGCCCATATGATCGCTGGAGCAATTGCGGGTGTCATGGAACATTGTGTTATGTACCCCCTCGATTCGGTTAAGGTAAATGTTTCTATTTTTATTCATAGTAGTTATGTAAGTGACAATTTCTTAAATGTACTGTCATAAATATTTTGAATGACATTAATATGAATCCAAATAAACGCAGAATAAAATTAGAGTTAACGAATTTCACTATGTTATGAGTCGTTTTTATTTATTACAGTACAATATATGCTTCCAATTCCACTTCATACCAATATAAGGTATATTGGTTAATGTTTAAGGCTCTATAGTTCAAGTTCAAGAAAATTGCAAATAATTTATTAAAAAATTTCCAAATATTTTTGAATATGTGAATATCGTTCAGTACTTGCTTTAAATATAAATTAGGTATTGATCTGCTTTTACTTGAATATTAAAAATGGAAAATTTGGAATAAATACTATTGAATAATCAAGGCAATGCATAAATAGCCTATTATTGGTTCAATATGAATTAAACAAACCCTAAATTATTATATAATAGACCAAATTTAAAATTGTATTGTTTGAAGTAGAATTAAATAACTACTAGAATATTCATCATATCTTTAACACTTTTACGTTTTACATGCTAATATAAACCCTGCAAACATTTACTCAGTTTATCACAAAGAAAAATGAATCTACTGAATTCACTATAATAATTGAATAAATACATGTTATCATATTTTATTATTTTCATTCAATTAGATAGGTAAATATGAATTAGTCTTGAGAAAAATTATTAAAATTGAGTAATTTTGCAATTCTACAAAATTATTTCTGGACGTCCATGATATAAAACAACTTCTTGTAGAGAAATTGTACTTTCTTAGCCTCTTAAATGGTCGGAAGAGATGTTTATTTCAGTCTGAGTTAAAAATAATAATAAAATTACAATATATTATTATGGCCATAAACAAACACCAAAGGGAGCCTACTATTAAGTAATGATTAAAAAGAAGCAAGTGATATAAAAGAACCCAGTTTTTTTTTATAGCACAACCATAGATACATATACTATATTCAATACAAAAAACTTTGGCATATATGTCTATCAAAGCCTGGAGAAAGAGAAAAAACACAAAAAGGTTGTTTCTATCTGGGAACTAAATGTCAAATGGAATAAGTTCTAATTACCTTCACAAGGAAGAAAAAACTCGACCTCAAGCTAGACAGGCAAGCCATTGAGTGGAAAATAGAGGGAAAATATATAGAACTCACACTAGATAGTAAACTTATCTGGAACAAACATGAAAAGGAGATCCTACTGAGAATGTACATGGCAATTTTGAGACCAATCATCGCATATGGGGCAGTGATTTGGAGTACTAGAACTATTCTGAATACCATGAGGAAGGATCTCTGGATTGTACAAAGACTACCTTTGTTCTGTCCCTAAATAATAATCACACCTGGGGCATGTCTCAGGATGATGCATCAAAAAAGTTTGGTTTCAAGATAATTATACACCGGAGTGAAGGGAAATGAAACAGCTGATAAGTTCGCTAAAGTGAGGGCAGACAAGCTCTTCAGGGTACCTGAACCCTTCTGTGGTATCAGCTACAGAACAATAAAAAAGCATTGGAAAAGAAGATTAATATGAGCAAAACCTATCATTGGAAAAACCTACAGGGGCTGAGACAGGCAAAGACTCTCCTGGAAAACTATAACCAGAGAAGATCTGCTGAATGTATCAACCTAAGTAAGAACAATCTTTGACACTAACAAGAGTTCTATTGAGGCACTGTTGCCTCAATGGGTTCCTGTAGACGCTAGACTTTCTAAAAGGAGTGGGACTAACAGATCAGCTGTAAACACTGGGATCCCCAGTATCACAGCAAGAAAGGGTGACAATAGATTCTTTGAGTTGTAGTGTTTTTGGCACCCCCATATCTACATACATTCATAAGAAAGTGGCTTACAAATATATACAACTAGGCCAATTAAGAAGTTGATATGTAGTAGTTTTAATCCTGCTTGAAGAAATCAAATATAAGTGGGAAGTAATTGCAGTTGTACATAAAAACCATGAATTGACATTCATATAATTTCAATCCCGTGGATTAGAAATGTAAAATTTGTCTAATTTTAATACCAATATTTGCACATGTTATTGTTATACTTATATCTTCTAGACGAGAATGCAGTCTTTGGCTGCAACAGGAACTGAAGGTATCGGAGAAACATTATTAAGAATGGTCAGACATGAGGGTCTTCTTAGACCTGTTCGAGGTATGTCTGCGATGGTTGTAGGAGCTGGTCCTTCACATGCTCTATATTTTAGCAGTTATGAATTTTTGAAGAATTATTTTTCTAAACACTTTAATTCATTTCGATATGATACGTTGATTTATGGTAAGTCAATATTTAACTCAAAAGCAAAAAGACCAATAACCAGTAGTACATATCAGTATAAGTCTTTGAATAGATTATATTTCTGCTAAAAATAGGTACAAAAATGTTATTTTCCAATTTTTCAACTGAAATATAACAATTTTCAGTTGATAGTTACTCATATAATTAATAGGTATCTTGCAACTGGCAAATATCAATATTTATTTAACTGATAAATTGTATATATTGTATTAAACAAATTTAAAGTAATCTATTAAATGGTACAGTAAAACAAATTTTTTATTCTTTCAACAAATTCTCCAAAAGTTAATTTGTAGTTGCTCAGTAAATGGTTTATATATTATCTTCTTTCTTAATAGGATAGTTTTGTTATTTATCGAATCTGACTAATGCCCCTTTCTGCATTCAAATACATCTGTACATCACTAGATAAATGTATATTTTAACAAATTTTTTTATATAGAGAAAATTTTTTAAATTCTGTTCTGGTTTGACTTTAAACAAACCATTATTTGACATTGATGTATAGAATTTTATTCACCATTGATAGATTTTTCATTTCTTATGTATATGAACCATTTTTTTTATTTGATTGTTTAAAAAATTTATATAATTGAAAGTATTTTTTTGCTAGTTGGAGGTTTGTTAATGCTGTTTAATTTCATTTTTATCATATCGATAACTTCTATTAATTTAAGGAATTGCATACCTATGTAATATGTCTTATACATATATTATTAAGCAAAAAGGGTGGCTCAAATATAAACAGGAATTTTTTATAGAGCTGAAATTTTTTAGTTATTCTAGATAATTTCCGTCACACACGTCGAATGCTTGTTTGAAGTGGATGAAAAGCATTTGCGTATTAATGTTGTGCTCATAGTTTTTTTCAATCACGTTTTTATAGTATGTATCACATTACTGTTGATTTTCCTTGTCTAAAACCTTTTTGATGTATCATTGAAGTAAGTTGTAGTTTGAAATGCATTGATAAATTGTCTATTCATTTATAAACCAACGTTGTCAATGTCAAATAGTATTTGTTAAAAGCCAAAGTTCGGCCAAAATATCAAAATATTATGTATAAAAAAAGAAGTTAGAATAGAACTAGTATCAAAAATATTTATTGAAAAAAATAATAAGACGTTTGAAGAAATTGCTTTTTTTAGGATCATCTGGATGCATAGCAACATTAATACATGATGGTTTTATGAATCCCGCTGAAGGTATTCTTTAATTTTTAGTTAAATTTTTAATTATATTTCCCAATAATTTTCACTAATACCTTTATAACTGATATCTATAAATTAATGACATTATTGATGTTACTTGTTACTCATTTGATAATAACAATATTGATTATTGTTACTATCAATACATATATTACTTCACTTATTAGTTAATTTACAACACATAGATTGTTTTTTCTCTTTTGCATTTCAAATATACAAGCATATTTAAAATTATTGTTACTATTCAATACTTTTCGATTATTTGCTAGGGGCGTGCTGCCCTTTCACTTCCAAGTAAAGTAGTTAAATTAATTTAACTTTAAAAATGAAAATCTGTCATATCTCTCTATTTAGTTGAAGCTATTAACAAAATTTATAGTAAATGGAAAAACTATCCATACATAGTTTATTAACACAATTTTTAATACAAAAATGTGTAGGGTAATTTGCTTTTGTACCAAGTAAATATTTTGGGAATCCCATAAAAATTTGCTGTTTTTGTTTTAAAATATTCAGTATGATTCAAAAACAAACATTAACTTTTAATTAATATGTTCTATTTTTTCAGTTGTAAAACAAAGAATGCAAATGACAAATTCACCTTATACATCTGCGCTAAGGTGTGCTGTAAATACATACAAAACAGAAGGTATTAGAGCATTTTATAGATCTTACACAACACAGTTAACAATGAATATCCCTTTCCAAAGTATTCATTTTGTGGTATATGAAATGTCACAAAAAGTTATAAACAAATCCAAAGTTTATAATCCAACAGCACATATGGTAAGTGGAGCATTAGCTGGAGGAGTAGCTGCAGCTATAACCACACCTCTGGATGTGTGTAAAACTGTATTAAACACACAACAAACCCCGGTCGGTAGTGGGATGGTTGAAGCTATTAAAACTGTGTATCGATTAAAAGGATTATCTGGATTTTTTAGAGGTAAGAATTTTTATTTTACTTATTCACTATAAAGTTCAGCTAATTATTATTTTTTTCCAACATAATTTTCTAGCTAAACTGATTTGGAAAAATGTATAATGAATTTGATTCTCAATAGTTTGTTATTTAAACTGTAGCTTTCGATATGTTTTTGGATTTAATTATTATTCGATGAAAATAAAAACCACAAGGACAACTAAGATATTGTTGAAACCACGAGACAATAAAAACCCAAATGCGGTGGAAAATCTAATTAAGTTTAAATAAATAAACAATGTTGCATGCTCCAAACATAACAATTCTGATGCAAAATTTCTCTTCGAAACTGAAATTGAATACATTTTACAAATAATAATGCTAGCTGTGGTTTTCTCTAGTCCTGATTAGAATTTCCAAACGAGATTTCCTTATATAGTTTTGAAAAGATCTTACAATAGCAAAAAAGGTCAACAGATTATACTGTTCTAGTATTTGTGAACCATGTCAGATATTTTTTTTAAATGTTTAAATTTGAAACAAAATTTGTAGCCATGAGATCATGAGAGGGCACAGTTAATCCAAGTGTCGGGAATAACAAGAGAAGGCTAGTAACAGATCTACAAGAAAAAGTTGAAAGATGGACTCAATACTTTGAAGGAGTGGTGACTGGACAAGAAGAAGACCTATAACAAGAAGATATAGAGGATAAAATAGAAAGTGTGGATCTCTTGGAAGAACTAGTAGATGAAAAAATTTTCAAATGGATAAAATATGTGAAAAATCATAAAAATACAGAAGAGTAAGGAATTCCAGCAGAATTAAGATTATAGAGAAGTACTATTTTTGGATCTGGAGACGAATAATAAAGAGGTTTCAAGGAAGGAAGAGGAATGGCACATCTGATATTCAACCTTAAGATACAAATGGATAAAAGCTATGAGCAAAGTCTAGGTCTACATGTTATGTTTTTTAAATTTTAAGCAGGCTAATGACACAATAGATAGAAATAAAATATATATTGCCTTGAACCTACTAGGAATCCCAAAAAAGGTGTAGTTAATCAAGATGATATTAGAGAACTCACACAATTTGAGTTTTAACAAATGTGAAAGAAGCAGAACTGATTACATGGGAAATTAATGTTCTGAAGCAAATATTTGGTAGAGAATAAATGAGAGACTTTGAAAAGGAAGAACTAATTAAGAACTGAAGAATCTATAAATAACAATCAGTGACAAGTTTCATAATAGTGTGATAGACATTAAAAAAATGCCGAAAAAAAAATATGCAAAAGTGGTCGTCGAAGAAGGGAAAGTAGGTAAAGGAAGAAGAGCATGACCAAAGGTGGAATGGTAAAGTCCAGAATCGCAACCTGTTGAGAAGGATTGAAAAAGCGGTGAAGAAAAGAAAGATAAGTCATGGGCCTTAAAGTATTGCAGTACAAAAAATCGCGCTGCCAACTCCATACTTAAAATTATAATCTTTTTTACTTGGTTACATCAGTCACTACATCAGTCTTTATATTTACTTATTGGGGCGTGATAAAATTGTCAAAGTGATTTTGACAATATCATTATTTTTCATTTGAAATTAAAATAAGTTTTAGTATATATTACCCTTTTTGTTCAATATTGTAAAATTATTTCTTTGCTATTCTTGATAATGGATGTAGAATTCTGAAATTTTGGAATCCAGTTTTTTTTCTCATAAAATTTCTTTTGATATGTATATAAATTTTTATTCTACCTTTCAGTGTAGAGACAAATGTTAGTTTTATGCAAATTTTCTTCAAATTTTTCAATTCTATAGCCTTTATTTAACGTTTCATATGTTTGCATGTTTGAAAATTACTCTGTATTAAATATTTTCATTTTAATTGGAACTTCTTTGATTTTAATCAAACAAATATTTCTTATATTAAAAGATTTTATATACAATGATTGATTTTGTAAGGAACTACAGTGTTGACAAAGGTTATCTGAATTTGTATCTATACGTCTACTATAATGAAACAATAAACACTACAAAGCTATGATAATGAGTTATGCAATAACATTAGACATAATCAAGTGTTCTGATTATTTTTATTCATATGGAAGTGAACATAAATTCGTTCAATATCTATCATAAATTAAATCATCATAAATTAAATATATATATATATATATATATATATATATATATATATATATTGAAAAACTAACGAGTTAAATAAATTTTTATCCTTCTTTCTACCTTTAGACATTCAAATCAATTTTATAATATTTGTACATTTATGTTAAAACAATTCTTCTCAGAAATTTTACACATAATGAAAAAAGTTGTGGAGTACTTTATTTTACAGGGTGTCTCAAAACGATTCAACTATTTCAAGAGTGAGTGAGAAGCAAAGAAGGCGCGGGGGTCGTTTACTAGTGCGTTCCTTGAATTTTTAGTTGCTATCGTGCCGTACACGGGAGAGCAACGCTCGTTTGGGTGCGTGAGTGCGTATTTCGAGAACAATCGATTACTTACTCGAGTTTGGCGTTTGTATCGGTTACATGACATTATGGACTACACAACATTGCGGAAGCTCCAGGCAATGCAACAATTTTAGCGATCTGATACGTAAATCGCCAAAATTGTCGTTTTTGGGGAGGAAAGAATCCACAGATCTTACATAAACGCCCGTTGCATAGTACAAAAATCACCGTGTGGGTCGATATATCGGCGAACTACATTATTGGGCACTACTTTTATGATGATAACTGAGGATATACAGTGACTGTAACTTCTGCATGCTATGTTTACATGATACGCAATTGTTTCGGACCTCAACTGCAACAATGTGAGCATTATAACCGAATGACTTGATTCAAACAGGATGGGGCTACATCGAAAAAAAGGTGATTTCGCGAAGAGGTGATCTTGAATGTTCACCTCGGAGCCCTGACTTGACCCTACCTGATTTTTTCTTGTGGGATTATCTAGAGCGTGGTCGACGAAGATAGACCACGAAATTTAACAGATTTAAGAAACAATATTGAAGAAAAGATTAGGAGTATTCCTCGACTACTTCTACAAAAAGTTTTTTGAAAATGTACGCGAACGGTTTGAGGAGTGTCGTCAATGTGATGGGCGTCATTTAAACAATGTCGTATTCAAATAGTGAAATTTTGTTTCTTTTTTCTTTTAATTCATACCAATAAATACATATAAATATAAGTATAATGTATTTTTTTTTCAACTAAAGTAGTTGGGTCGTTATAAGACACCCTACGTATTTAAAACTAGCTGACACGGCAAACGTTGTTCTTCATTACAAATATATAGATATAGATTATATCTACGAAATATTTCAAATTAAAATTCTTGATAGATATCCAGAAATCAAAAATATTTATTCATATTTTTACTTTTAATTATGCGAGAATATGGCACATATAGTTGTCCAATAACCACTTTGAAATCAACCTAATGTTCTACATCAGGCTCATACTGGAATGTTGGTATAGACTAGAAATTAATCTGTTGTAAATGCTCGAAGAACTTGTTGGCGTTGTTGGTCAATTCCCCTACGTCTGGTGACTACGAATCTGCGTGTTTCTCTTCGTTCTAATTGTCTTTGATGATTTTGTTCATCTCGTGCCTCTTGTGATTCACATAACTGTGCTATACTCACACGCACATCTGCATTGTTGTGTTGGATTTGTTAGACGACTCAAATTGGTCCCTTTGCGTCTTGCTGGCATTGCTGACTGTACGTAGAACATATAAATAAATCAAATTACTTTTTGTTCAAAAACTAATATTGTATTCGTTTTCTTATTATTTGACGTGTCTTTCATAATAATAAAATTTATCAAATTCGTACACGTTTCTATTTTGATTGGAAACTATTTGCAAAAAACGTCTGGCACAGTTAAACAACAATAAAAATATCTGGCAATGATAAATTCATGTTGCAAAAAGTAAAAATAACCTCTTGAAATGGTTTGAAAAATTGATATTTTACCTGTACAGGTAGGATCTGCATCGATGATCGCAATGAGAGAGATAGCATATAACAAAACTAGCCTACCTGACATTCTCTCTCAAAAACGTTGTTAGCTCTTAAACTATAATCTAAATGTATATCCCATAGTTATTATAGAGCACTTTAAGAATCAATAATTACTTATATTATTACTTATGAGTGGTTAATTATGAAGACATTTGCAAAATATGCATCGGGTTAATAAATTGCTACCATATCCTAAACCATATACAGTATAGCCAATGGAATAAATTCTCTATTGGCAATTTGTATGTTTATTGGAGATTTATATTGAGCAATAGAGAAATTTTTATAATTTAATAATCATAGTAGCAATCGAGTTATCACATAATTGGTATGATAATAAAATAAAAATACTTGTTTCAGATGAAATATTTTAAATTCATTTCTATTTAAAATTCCTTTTTATGTCACAGTAGATAAAACAGTTTATCTCAAGTTATTTCCCGAAATAAATATTTGTGAAATATACTTTGTTAATATTTTCACATTTACGATTTTATGTATTAACGATGACTACCATAAATAAATTCTTATTTTTTTTTAATAGAATAATTGGTATTCTTTTTTTAACAAAATTTATCAACTCAACGCTACTTGCTAATGTTTAATAGCATGCTAATACATTTTCAAATACTTAATTCACTCTGTAAGACTTATAGATTTTTACAACCGATATTTAACCAGTTAATTTATCAATTTTAATTTCGCACATTTGCTTAATGATAAAACATTCTTGAAACAATTGATTGGTAATTAATTGAAATACTTCATTAAGACCGTCCCTACGACATAGTAATATTATATATTTTTAAATCGTCTTGATTTTAGGTCTCTTCTAGTATAAAACGTGTTTTATTTTATTTTTAAAAGATAGATAACAATTTTGCCGTTTCGCCTACTTTCAGTATATATCAAAATATGCTATTGACACAGACAATTTGCTTATTTATATTGATCAATAGATCACTTACATCATGGTTATCTTCCTTCTTATGAATGTGAACATTGTGAACCATTTCTAAAAATTCTCTTTTTCGTGTATTTAATTCCGATCAAAGAATTTTTGAATATCTTTATAATTGAATTTATGTTTTTTTGATATTCCGTGATTCGTTAATGCAGTTTTTTTATCGTATTGATGACCTTTTAGTCTATTTTCTAAATATTGAGATGTCTGCCCTATGTACACAGCGTCACAATTGGTACAAGGCACTTAATATATAATATTACTTCTTCTATTTTTTTGGTGTTTTATATTTTAATTTATTGAAATATTTGCATAGTGTATTATGTCCTTTATGACTTATATTAATATCATATTCATTGAATCAATTAGTTGTTGGGAAAGTCCTTGTACATATGGTAAGGAGAAATGTTTCATGTTTCTTTTCTGTTTTGTTTTTTAATTGATTATAGTATCTGTTTATTCTTTTCGTGATTATGTTGTTTATAATTTTTTCCGGATAATAATTTTCTTTCAATGCAGTTAGTTTTTGCTTTTTGAATAGCTAAGCATCTAAATTCGGGATCTGATAGTTGAATCGATCTATCAGCCAAACTATCATTGATCTTTTTTGTGACATGAATTGAAATTCAAATATCCAAGTTGGTTTCGTATACCATTCTATGTTATTGTTAATTTTATACAGGGTGTTTAAAAAAAGTTGATTCTGTTTAGAGGATAGATGGATGCTTACTAATTATTAATAATAATAATTAATAACTTTATCGATACTTTATACCAGCATCGATTATTACTTCATAAGTTTCCAATCAAAATATTCCGAAAACGGTACATAGTATCGTGTTTTATCAAGAGTATCTTTTTGGCGTAAAATTAAATGATATTTAAGTTTACTTGAAATTTTGCTTAATAAATCTAATATTGAAAAAGTTATGTTCAATACTACTTGGTACGAACCGTGTAACGAGCGCCCTCTCTGAGAGTCAGGTATAAAAACAAATTCCCTGGATGTATCCATGTATGTAGCTTCTGAAACATATTCGTATAAAATTTCAATACAATGTTGCCAGTAGTTACGGCAAAATTGTAAACAATGGGTATATTTTTTTTCTTCAACGCCCTTTATCTTGAATAAAGATGACGTTACGAAAATTTTTTACTGAGGAAACCCCAAATATTTTTCAGTTTTCTATCTATCCTAGAGACGGGATCAACTTTATACACCCCGTATAATGTGACATCAACAGAATTAATGTTATTATTTTGTTCGATTTCGATTGTGAATTGAAATATTTTATGATAAGAATTGAATTTTTTTTTCGTGTTTTCGATTTGATTTTTTGGTACGGCAGTAATGCAATCATTTACATATCGGAGAAAGAATGAAATTTTGCTTAGGACAAGATCTTCCATTATTAATTGTGCTATAACATTTGACATGGAATTAGAGAAAGAAAATAATATTTTATTTAAACTTTTTGCTATTTTGAAAACACATGATGGTGAAGCAGTTGGGTTTCTATAACACTGAAGTCTCTGGATTTTAATCCTGGGAGAAAATTTTGTATTTTTTTTGTTAATCTAACTGTAGATAAAATTTCAGTGACAATATACTTCTCGAAACAAATAATAATATTAATATAAAAATAAAAAATAAAATTTTGTACAAACAAATCTTTAAATATTTCATAACCAAACTACTGTAATTGTTATATTATTCAATTTTTCTTAACTCATTTCTTTCGGCATTTAATGTTATTATTCACTGGATTAACTAGAATTCAAGTTTGCTTTTATTTTTTCCTTTTTAGGACACTTTGAAGTGTTTACGTCCATTTGTAATCCTGTATCACTAGGCATGTGCCTTTGTCTAATCCGCTTCTGTCTTAGAGAGAAAATATATTGTTCTCAGTTAAGACATAATTTAGAAATATACCATATCTCCTATACGATATTTTACTTAAGGTAATTATATTTCAGGTGTCCACGCAAGAGTAATGTACCAGATGCCAGCCACCGCTATATGCTGGTCAACATATGAATTTTTCAAGTATTCACTGAAAAATTCTTCCGATGTAAGATTAGTGCCAGGAAGTACAAACACTAAGGTATCATCAAAACCAATAGACATGGAAATCAAACTAAATAGTGACAATGTTCGGATAGACTCAAATAATGAAAAGTATAATTTAAAAGCTAGAGAACTACCCGCCATGTCTGGAGCTGGATTATACAGTTCAATTTCTTTTAATACTATGCATGAAGCTGATTATAGGCAGAAAGATTCATTTTTAGATATTGCTCATACGTAGTATAGAAAGTTGCTCCGAAATTTATATTGATACAATGTATTATTATTATTTTATTTTACCAGTCAGAGTCGTTTTCTAATTTCACAGATATTTAACAATAAGCAAATTTTTTTCAGATTTGAGTTGAAGTAAAAGTATTAATAGAAACGAAATCAGTGTCATATACACAAGCAGGCAATTTATTAGTGATGGTGACTGATGGTTGTTTAAGTCTAACCCTTGCTGAAATGGCCGAAATTACAAAGGTGCAACATTAGGGGTTTAAGTGCAATAAAAACCTTGAAAATAAGTATTTATGTCAATAAATTATAGAATACATTTAAATGATGTTTATTTCATTAACTAACTTGTTAGATTGAGAAAAGAATTATTCTGTTTCAAACGGGTTTTAAGAAATTTATTGGTAATGAAGAATTTTGTTAACCTTGTATGTTTCAAAGTAACTATTCAAAAATTTTATTGAAAAATGTGTAATTTACTTTTTCCAAATGGCGAAAAAATTAGGCTACAACTCTAAATCTAATAACTTCGATAGTTTTTTAGAAACTATGTAAAATTTGGATCTCCGTGTGGTTATTATTAGGATTTTTTGGAAGAGTATAAAGAATTTGACATGGTTCTTTATAGACTCCATGACTCAGATCATCTACAAATGTAAAACAACTTGTTAAAATTAAAACGAATTTAAATCTATCAAAGGCAATGAATGCAGCTTATGCATAATTGTAATACAGCAACAGTCGAGTAATTAGAGCAACTATATTAAATGTTCAAACTGACTGCATCTAGGTTAGGTCAATAAAGGCAATCTTGACCTAGATTGATCATGGTTCACTCGGAGGCCTTCCAAACATTAATGGACCTCTTAAAATTTCAGTATGTGTGAACTTGATTCTTAACAACTCTTATTAAAATAAGATAAATCAGACAACTCTAATAATCACAAAAATTTTCCTTTTTCCTAGTATCTACAAAATAGTTAGATATATAATTGTAACCATCAACTCCTTTAAATAGTGTCACAGATTTATGAAGCTTAAGATAAATTATAGTGTTTCGAGTTTTTTTCCAAAAAATTAATTGTATTTTCGAAAATTTTCAATATAACTAAAAACTGGAATCTTTAATATGATGATAGGAACAAAGTTATATAGAAATTTGTTGTCAATTATAAAAATACAATTAAGAAATTTGAATTTTCTCTACAACCTAACCTAACCAAAGACTACTGAAAAAATTTTAATTCAAATATCTCGTTTACGAGTTCTAGAAAAATATTACCAGTAGTTTCTGATATATGTCGATCATTGTGATATACTTCGTGTGTGGTAAAATTTATTTGTGTCCAGGATTATCAAAAAAGTATTGTCAATATAGAAAAAAAAGGTTTTGAAACATTTTACATACAAAATTTTATTATACAACATGGAGTTGTCGAAACCTTGTAAAAAATCCCTTGCACCTTCATATATTAATCTTTGTTTCTTATTCGTTTAAATTGTATATAAGAGTCAATTAATCAAAATATAATATTAAAGCAGTATATAGTAAGCGAACACTTCTGAAAGACATTTTTTGTGAACGGTCTTTATGGTGCAATCCCTACTGTTGAATCACTGAAGTGTTCGGCTCTTTTATTGCCAGTCACCTTCTCAAATAAATTGTCAAAATAACGAATTATTGTTAAAAGTTATTAATTAATTTAGTGCTGTTTAACTTTATTCATTTATATCAAACCTTGTTATCAATTAAAAATGTAAATTTAAAATACTTTATCCATGCAAGGGATGTTCGTAAAGTAGGTTTTATAATAAAACCAGCACAGGTACGGTAAAATAAGCAAAAATCTACCATTCGCACGTGGTTCTCCAGACATTTGTCATAGAGTGGTACAAGTTTTCTCTAAACGCTTCGAATAATCTTGACACTTATGCATTGGACCACGGTTTTTTCGCTGTTACATATCTAACCAACAGGGATTTGTTGATAAATTTCACTTGGTTTAGATTCAAACATGCGTTGTAAAGTACACACAACCAACAGCGAGATTGAAATGGCGTCAAGTTGTTTTTTGTAATGACAGAACTTACTTTACAAATATACCTTTCTAATTTCATTTATATCACATTTAATTAATTAAGAGATATATTTGTGCAAATTGAACATTAATGTTTTGTGTTTCAGTATAAAGCTATCCTATTTCAGAAACTTTTGGGTTTATTGACAGTTTATAATGCTTTTTTCATTTCACTGGCATTAGTGGCCTAAAATTTCGATGGTGATCAAAATTTAAACGATAAAACTGGACAATAAAAGCCTACTTGTTAAGTACCAGTGACAAAGATCTTTTAAACTTGCTTAGGGTCGGTATTATAAAAGTTTTGTTCGACCAGACGTTATTCAACCGCACGTTGAAACCTCACGAATGGTTAACATCGGTTCAGTATTTTAACGCATTTGTAACCATCCGTTGGCCAACCGGAGCTTTGTGCAAAAAAATTTGCTTTGGTTGCACTTAGAGTTCAATTGTAATCATCAAATCCGAGTGAACTGACGTTTGCTGGGGAGGGTGTGTCAGTCAAAGGTCGAAGTATAATTATGTTTGAAATTTCCATGTGTAGTTTCAATATTATATAAATTTGAAAAGATTAATTGCAAAGGAAAAAGAGTAAACAGAATATCAGATGAATTATCATTACTATTCTCTTTCCAAATAATATATAAGTAAAGCAAACAAAAATTGAGGTTAGAAAGTACCTTTCAACTCTCGGTTGACACTTCAAACTGAACCTTCGTTACGGTTGAAACAACCGATAGTCAACCACCACTTTGACCCCCGGATAACGTTTATAATACGTAAATTCGGCTTCAACAAACAATTGAATCTCAACTTATGGTCAACCGGACTATATAATACCGATCCTTAATCAAATTTGAAGCTTGCATTTCAACTCTGTAAAAATTTGCATATTCATTATGAGAAGTTTATCGTATTACATGAGGCATACATTTTCAGAAAATTTGGGATTTATTCAATTCAAAAAAGTACTGCATATGATATAGACTACCACACCCCTACGTTATACAATGCGCTGTGTGGAGTATTTGAAAATATTTTGTGTAACATAGGAATATCAATTTAAAATCTTTAACGCAGTTAGTGCAAGTTTCGTCACGATACATAACGAGTTGTGTCTAAAAGGTTTGCTGAATGGTAGTAGAAAAGAAACAAAATAAACAATTAGATTTATTGGCATTCAAAGTAATCGGCATTGTTCACATCACACTTTTGGGATACGCCCGTAAAACGTGCCCCTATTAAAACTTTCGGGCGAGCAAAGTCTGCAAGATGCCAGGTCAGGGGAGTACGGTGAACCAAGAAATTACGTACGCGGATTACAGCCAGTTTAGCAAGACCCACAAGCCCGCCCTGCTCAACTATAGCCGAATATGACTAATGCTTCGTAGCGACCGTTAAAAAATATCCTCATAGGATATGGCGTTCATGGTTTGACTTACAACAAATTTTTAGACGCACCTCGTATAATAAACCTCACTGTTCCACTGGATTACAATTATTCCTATTTTGCTGTTGTTTAGTTATTAGCATTTAAATGGAACGGTATGGAAACAAGTTCAGGAAAGACTAAGGTCGAATCCACACAAATAACAATGTTCTGTATGTGAAAGTATCACTCAAATGAGTTAAATTTCAAAAAATGGTAATTGCTTGTGCCATATTTGTTTGAAATTATAATAGACTCTAGAATAATTCCATTTTGTTCTAAATAACCTCAAAGAAATAGATCAAGAAATAATTCTATTATTAAAATTATTTTTCAACCTTATTTTATTATGAACTGATTCGCAGTCTTCCTTAAATATTAGATTAATCTGTAAATCGGGTTTTTTAACCAACTTCGTTTTGATTTTGGATCATAATTTCACAAAACTCAATCCTTTTGAAATTGTTCTCAGATTAGTTCCTGGGTTGTTGGAATTTTAAAGCAACGGTCACCATTTTTTCATCTTTGGTATAATATCTTAGCATATGGTGTAGTAAAAGTTACAAAATACAAATCATCACAGATACACATCCATTACACAAATGTGAAGTTGGGCTCCAGTGGAATTTATAGTAAATTTTTCTTGAAACACATTGTAATTAATTTGGTAAAATATTTTATATTGATATTCCCATATTTTCCAATGCTTTATAGTTAAATACGTTAAATAGTTGAATATGAAGGTAAACTTTTACCAATTATACCAGTAATTTGCAAAACTTTATCATTTCATGACTAGAGAATTTTTTGAACACATTTATTTGAATATGTTCCATATTGTTATTTTTTTGTTATGTTTGCATATCGTTTATAAAATGTAGAAAAACATTCTAAATAAAGAATTTTGTTTATAAAACGGAAAACTACATGCAAATTCAAAAATCAAATCTTTGTTTTACTTTCAATAGTATCATAAAAAATATATATTTTTATACGACTAAAATATTCCACACATTCAATACCAGTTGGAATATTTATTGTTACAACCCAATCCACATCACAAAACTAAATTTCTTATAATTACATAAGCAGTAAACATTTATTCCCATATATGAATGCTAGTTATAAAGGGTGTTCAGAAAGTCTTCTCTCAAACGCAAACTACATATTTGAAATTGACGCTGTTTTGTCAGTTTTTAAGCATAAATAAAAAAATTATATATAGTGTAAGCTTGCAGTGATAATTTGTAATACAATCCCACGTTTTTTATACCCGTCAGAAGCATTAAACGTAATAGGGACAACGGATAAATTTTGAACAATATCAAACTCAACTTCGCAAAAATATGGACTTTTTAGTATTTGATTTTAGGCACCTCAAATATAAAGCAGAAGCTTGATAGTAAACAATTATATTACTACAGTCTTATACAATGTAAAGTTTGTATCTAGCTGTTATTATGCCTCACATAGTCATCCTCAAAGGGTACTAGTATTCCCTTTTTGAAATGGACATAAAATCACTTCTAATAGTTAACGTTTAGCAATAGAGTTTCTGAACAACTTGTCTAGATTTATTCTCGAGCATTAGAGATAAAAATATTTAAAACATTTAGTGAGAACTACCTACAGGCTGATCTTAGATTTATAAATGCTACACAAAATTCACATTTGAGTAATTTTGTCTGTGATTACATCTATTATAATGACTGCTGAATATTTTTTGGTTGGTGTTTATAAACTGACAGGAGTTATTCTGATATGTTTACTTTAAACAAAACTTTTTCTAATATGTTTTTATTGATCCGACAAAGTTTTCACAAATGCAGCATATGGGAATTTAACGAAAATTTTCCAGTATTTCTAGATATAAGAAAGATAATTTAGAACAGAGAAAATGATAGAATTAATATTATTTTAAGATCATACATATGTGGATCGGTACAGAAAACATTTACTATTTTTAAATATTTATCATAAAAAGTGGTTAAATAGTACCTTTTTCATAATGGAGGACATTAAGTATTTCGAAAAATATTTTCATTTAATTATTGCATTGCGAACAAAGCTACGACTCAAGTACTAATGTAATACAATAACATTTCAACCCAACTCGTTCCTCTGATACTAATTTGTTTTCAGTTTTTATGCCTAGAGTTGTTTATATTGAATGTATATAGATAGCGTTAGTTTTATGAAATGCATTTTTATATTGTATAAATTTCAATAAACAACGTTTCTAATGTTGGATAATTATATATAAATATATTTGTACATGTATATATAAAAAGTTTTTCAGTGGAAATAATGAAAATCATCTAATAGTAACTTGCTCGAATTAAGAATAACAGGATTGTTTCGAATCATTCCCATATAAAAATTACACCAATAGCACTAGTTTACATGGTTTTTATACCCTTGCAGATAGTATTGTTTATTCAAATGAAAGTTAGCCAGAAACAATAATAAAAATGTCCTATCACGTCTTGTTTCAGAATGAATATGAAGTGTAGATGTGAGGAGAAATATTTCAATGTATCCAAATTTTCTTAATAATTAAAAATTGACGTCTATAATTGATCCCCTGGGTTGTTCGATATATTCGAAGAAACTAAAACTGTTTCAAGATTTAGAGACATTTGATTGGATATTAAGGATGAATGTGGTCTTTTATTGACTTTTATAAATAATTTTTCTACTGATAAAGACAACATAATACTTTTCAGTTAAATAACCAAAAGTTTTACTAGTTTACACCTTTTGAATATCCCGAAACATGTTTATAAATGTGTCACCTACTTTTCTTAAATTTAAAAGTGTAAGTAGAAATACTCCATTAAGTTATATGTTTTTCTTCAACGAAATATTTTTTTCAACTACCCTATATGGTAACTTGAGCCTATTCGTCAATTCTTACTCAACGTTCAAGTAGAAAGTGCAAATAAATCGTTTTTGTTATATTTTTGGATAAATTATTTTCAAAGAAAAGACCTATTGTTGATTCTTTAAAAAGTGCATATTTTCATTATTTTGGATATTTTATTGCAAAGAGGAAAAGTGGATACCCATGTGCTTGTGAAATCCATTTGTTTCACTAATGTTATGAAGAGAACTTAGCAATCATGAAAATGACTATTACATTTGTATGATGAAAACTGTAAGATAAAATACAAAAAATAAGTCAAGTATTCTCTGTTATTGAGTCAATTTTTCATCTAAAAGATCTTCCAAAACCAATATGATAATTCCAGTCAGAATATATTAGAAGATGGCATTGAGAAGTGATTTTGAAGATCAATTCAATTCATTGTTAAAGAGTGTTTGAGAAATAAAAAAAAATGAAAATTATAAAGATGTATTAAAGATTGGCTGACATATTGAAAATTTGAATTATTTTCCTGATTACTTCGTATGTATGTAAATATGATTGATGAACATGTGGATTGATTTCATCAAGATTTAAAGATTTTTTTCTCACCAAAGTAGCGCTAGTGTAGTCAATGGAAATTATATAAATTTAGCAAAAAATTAATATTTTACTTTCGATTCGATCAATCAATGATTATAAAAAACTTACATAAAACTGTAATTACATACCAAATATCTTATAGCTAGGTTTTATTATCAGCAGATAGTCCAGTGATGTTTTTTTTTTCAATATCAGAAGATGTACTATAAAAGGATATTATTTTTTTTCCTACAGAGAACTGTACTCATTCAAAGGCAATAGAATTAATGCCACTTCATGTTAAATGATGTCTTCTAGTGTCTATTGAGGTCGAGTCACATCAACTCATGTATATTTCGGTGAATCGACACACAGTTTTTGATTATCGAAAAATCATGCTGGCTGTAAAAACTGTGGACTTTAATATTAACAATATCTTCAGTATTTTCATTTATTCATCAGTATATGTTTTCTTATTTACTCACATAACTCGATATCTTATCTATTCCATAATAAATAATTGCATAATCATAATTAATAAATGGATAATATTTGTTCAGTTGTTATTTGTAATAGAAACCCAATTCAAAGTTTCGATTTTTTCCATATATTTTCACTTTGTTCTGTATATTATTTCTACATGTATATCGTAGAAAACAAAAATAATTGGTGGCTAAGTAAGTGAAGCCTACAGATGTCTTTGGTTCTATTTTCTAATTTTCCGAATATTTACTATGAATCATGTAGTTTGACTAACATAATGAATATATTTTTCGTATAAAGGATAAAAAAATTTTCAAATAATTATATTTCAATATTCGTGTAAAGGGATTTTTATTTGTTGCGGTATATGGAACTATATTTTCAATTTTTTTGCAGAGCGAGTACTGATTATATAATTACATTATTTCTCACTGACCTGTACCTATTTCTATAATTTTTTTATACAGCATTTCTGCAAACATTTATCATGCTTTTAACAAGGTATAATACAGTTTTTTTCACAAACTTAAAGTACTAGTTGCATATTATCATTAATGCAATTTAGCATGTTTTTAAAACTTTTTAACAAATCTGTAATTTGAGATAATTCTAAATAGTTTGTTAAAAAATTAGTTCAATTACTACAACTTGTGATTATGCTGGAAAAATAAACTATGAGTTTCAAATCTATTTTTCTAAATTAGTAGTAAATTCGAAGGATTGGTGATATCACATTGATTGGTTTTTGGCTTACTTTTTCTGTTTATAAATGTTTCTAAATTCCAATTTAATAATGTTATTGAACCTATAAACCTGAATCAAAAGCGGCAGTAGAAATATAATCAATTTTCTTCGTAATCGGAAGACGAATTGAACATATTGTAGTAATTTGTTTCAAGCACATGACTATTGTAGAACAAGCAAAACAACAGCAACAAATCACATTAATATATTAAATATTTTAATATAAAACAATGCTTTTCAATAACATTAATTATATATAAATAATATTAAATATTCCAGCTAAAATCGTTTTCATTCAGTGACATATTTCATGATCTTGATCATAATGTTTTTATCTGAGGAAATTAATCGCGACTACAATATCTTAACTATTTGAGTAATTAATTGATTTCACTTATTTTTGAAATGATATTTAATTTGATAAGATTTTGTCAAGAGTCTAATTCTATAATTAAATTATTTTCCTCAGACAATTCAATTATATAATGATATTTGATAATATTGATAATTGATTATTTTTCTGCCAAATGCACTAATACGATAAATTATATGTGAATAATAAAAAGAAAATGCACAATGATACTCTTCAAATTAAAACGTTTTCGATTGTGTGAATTACAGTAGAACTTCATTATGTGGTTCGTATTTGCAAAATAATACAAACGTTTACGTTTGAATTTTAAGTCCTACTAGCAAATCTGGATTGACATTGAAGTTCTACGGTAAAATATGGTTCATTACACGAAATGTATTTTTCCGTGCTTGCATAACTTCTCGTGTGAAGCGCGCACGGAAAAATCCTTATTTCCAGATCTCTAATGAAATATACTATTTTGTTCATATTACATAACTTTGGTAACTGCCATAAATTTGCATTTTCCCCATAAAATGGTCGGTTTTTTTGAATGCAAAGATGGTATAACTTTTATTTCGATTTATATGACCAGGTTTCAATAACAAAAATTTTGTTAATCCCAACAAGACATTACATATTTGCTATTTTTTCTTTGTTTATGCAACTAATTATAATTTCATATGTTATTATTAGATATTTTGAAATTAGTAACGCTTGTAAAGCTGTGATAAAGTCCTTATCTACATTTTAGTATGATATTGACTTCGTTCAGATGGAAGTACTATCATATTGTTTTTGTTTTATTGTTTTTAGAAATTGAGAATATAGATTATAGGTAGTCTCCAGCTATTGTAGTAAGAGACCTTGTCACTGTACAAAGGTAGATTATATTAACATCATGTTGTTTAAAAAAATGAATAAAATGTTCAAAATTATTTTTTTTTTTTCATTAATAATTTATCCTATAACATGAAACCATTGAGTTTCATTAGATGTAACACCGTTTACCAGTCTATTTGATTTTTTTTTAATAAACACCGTTGAAAAAAGTTTCATTATTTTATTTCTATTTTAATTAAATGTTAATCTTGTTCTTCATCCTACGTTAGGACTGTGTTTGCATCAATGGTTGCCTAACTGCAGCTGAGATGATGAAGACCAGCTTTCATACCATCTTGTAGGTGGTCGTCCTAGTGGTCGGGATGTATTCGGTTTTTCTTCCTTTGCAATCTTAGTCAACCTGTCAACTGATTTTCTGTCCATGTAGTCTCTCCATTCCCTTATTTCATCATTTCTCTCCAGGTCAAATAATGTGTGTCCCGCTATTGATCTCAGCGTTCGCATTTAAATAATTCTTAAAAGCCGCTTAGTTATGGTGTTCTCTGCTCTGGTCTCTATCGCATATGTTATTACTGGTCTCACACAGGTCTTGTATATTCTGACTTTGCTCCTAGTAGTCAATTCAAATCATTAAACCTCATTTTGGTGTAGATCATTGATAAAAACTTATATCAACAGTTTGACACCATTAGATACATAATTTCTGAATTTAACAGAAAAACTCTTGAAGGCTTAAAAAAATCCAATACATGCTAAAAGTCTAAATAGAAAACTCCAGACCATCATTTTGTTGAAAGCTATCTGCTTCTTCTGTTTTTCTTCACTATTTTCTATTTGATACAGGTAGTCTTCATTCAATTTTTTACACTTTTTTTGTGTTTACTGCAATGTATTCAAACTCCAGACATGTTATTTTAGTCTTAAATTAATGAACAGAAGGCGCATGGGTAGTCGGAGATTAAACTGCACGTCATAAAACAAGAATTATTGGTCGCATTCAGCGAACGAAACCGTTCTGTAACTATTGTACAACCCTAGCGGAATCGTTCGGTGACAGATACGCTACAAAAGTGTTCTGTGATCAAACGTCAAGTTTTAACCTTTTTGTTGTTGTATTTAATAATTCTATATGGATAGTTTCTGTAAATGGAAGCTATTCCGATTAAGAAAGACAGAATGGTAACGATTTGTCTATCCTCTATCCTGGATTCTAAGATTCGAAAAATAAAATTTGTTAGTTAGTAGCTAAAAAGACAAATTACCAAGTCCAAAATAATATTAATATAAATGCCAACCTTTTGGGAAAAGATTTCTCTCTAGAGGTTGAAGGGATCGAGTCAAAATCTACGATACCATTAGATACATTGTACATTGTACATTTAGAATCTTCGGTAAATCTTTATGAAATTATACTGTTATTTCAGTATCCACAGCTGGAGCATCTGTGGCAGTACTATATAAAAATATGATTAATAATTAACAGAAATTATTTTACTTCAGATAAAGTATTAAAATAACTAGCCGTACAATTTATTTTTTCCTCAATATCTTCACTGCTTAATCTTTTTCTTTCCAAGTGCCTCCTTTCTTGTAAATGTTTGGGAAAATCAAAAACAGAAGGAACTGATCCTGCTTTTGAAATTAAATATTTTATATATAAAATAAGAACAAAGAAAATGTAACTGAACGGAAAAAGTAACGTAGGTAGGTGTGTAAGTAACAAAATATATTGTTTCTACATTATGTTTATTAATAATTTTATTCTGTCATATCGGCATTCACTTGTATTATAATTTTTCCAATTCTTATTTATCGGTATTTAAATCTATTTCAGACTGTTTCACCGTCTGATTCTTGGGTAGTTTAAGAATCACCAAAGGTGTTAGTAGTATTATCATGTCGTCTAGGATAAAGGTCTGATTATTGGGGGAACGAATTGTCAGTCAAATAATTTTATTTTACATATAGTTTTTTGGAAGCGACATTGCGAACAGTGCTTGTACATGCGCCTTTGCACCAGTTGTTTGTTTTTTGAGGTTAAGTTTAATTGGTCCGTCTTTTGATTTAATATGGATACAAAAATAAACGATGAATTTCTTCTCCAGGGACACTACATCAGATTATTTGAAATCAAAATGCGAAATTTTACAATTCGACCTTGTGATCATGTGTCATACAAGGGAAGAAATGCAAATTCTTGAAGCCTCTGTGGACTGTCAGCACGATTTTTAGCCTTGAGTTGAATTATAAATGCCAACATATTTGTTTCTCGTATGCTAAGCATGTATGCTGTTTCTCCACTTCACCCGCGAATGGTATTTGAAATGTAACCTCCTTCAGTAAAGTACACTACAATAACACTGGTAACGGTGTATTTTTTTCTATAATCCGAGCAAATGAAACGTAACTTCAAAATACTGTTCTGTGCTTTTGACATTTGTGTGACTTGTGTCAAAGTTTTATTTGTTTTGTGTTAGCTTAGCTCTTCTCTAAACGTCAAAGCTTGAATAAGGTATGTTAAGATGATAAATTCTACGAGAAATTTAATATTTAAACATCCTTTAAGTTTTAAACTTAAAATGTTTGTTATTAAATCAAATTATTTCTTTATCTTCTATTATGTAGTTGTACATTAGTATTTTTACATATACTTGGTCTGTTTATAAAAACTAAATTGTGGATATTCACAATGTACAATATATCGTAAAAAATTAACAATTCAGTAAGTATATTAAAAAATTTCAATGTATTCAATTTCAGCTCGAAATGGCAAAACAAAAAGGCGAGAAAAAAGGCAAATCCGCTATTAATGAAGTAGTCACTAGAGAATATACAGTAAATCTTCATAAAAGATTACATGGTATTGGATTTAAAAAGCGTGCACCTCGTGCAATTAAAGCAATTCGCCAATTTGCTGAAAAACAAATGTGCACACCCGATGTACGAATTGATACAAGACTTAACAAACAATTGTGGTCCAAAGGAATAAGGTCAGTAGAATATTTATTTACTGTAGAAAAGATGTGAACATTTAATTTTGTTTGTTTTACATCCCTATTTGGTTTATAAATATGAAATTATTAAATGAGTCTTTTAGAGAAAGTTTTTATTAAGTGTACACTCTATGTAGTGTTCATTGAAGAAACAAATAAATATATTCAATTTTTGTGCAACTGATATTAAAAGTGACACTTTTAATAACAGCCAACAGTGTTTGAAGTGATCTTCATAATATTTGCTCCTGATTCTGCTAGCATAGTATCTTTGATTTACTGAAGTTTCCTTCTACATTTATCAATCTACACAAGACCAGGAAATTGCTATATATGTAATATTATATTGCTGAGCTGATTTTTTAATTAGGAATTCAAAAGTTGCTCTCTTTGCAGTCTTTTTAATATCCTCGGGAACAACAAAAATCAACACCTTTATTATTTATTCCATTATCAACAAACATTTGAGTAGACACAAACGAAAGACAAAAATTGGATAAGAATGCAATTTAAATGATAGGGTCTTTCTTATATGTAAACAAACATTTGTTAGTAACCATTGCTTTGGCAACAGTCACAAAAACTGGGTGATAATTTGAATATTAGAATGCATTTTGAAGTTTAGTGTCATTCCAAAATCACTTATTATCAAAGTGGCAGTTATACAAAAAACATTTTATGAAATATGATTTTATTTTGTTTGAGACTTTCCACTCACAAAAAAAAATCATTTGTAATACCCACATCATAAATAAGTATTTTGCAATTTTAAAGCCAATTTTAATGAACTCAATTGGATAATCTGCCAAGAGATTTGAGATCTTACCAATGGTTCTTATTTGAAAAAATATCTTCTATATACTTATTACCTACTTATTTTTTTTAAATGTCTACATTATATCCTTCATGCAGTTTGGTGCTTAAAGTTGATTACTTACTTAAGATTACTTTATTTGCCAGTTTGTTCTAAATGAAAAATTTGAGCAATTTTTTATGAGTTTGGAATGAACAAAATTGATCTACAATAAATTAACAAGATGAAACTTTTATTATAGACCTATAATGAAAACACCTATAATGGAATTGACTTTAATTAAATTTAGCCCAGTTCAAATATATGTAGAGAGATAAATTTAATATCCTTATCCCCTTATTCTGTTGTAGAAATGTTCCTTTCCGTATTAGAGTTCGTCTTTCAAGAAGGAGGAATGATGATGAAGATTCTGCCAATAAATTGTACACACTCGTCACATACGTTCCTGTAGCTACATTCAAGGGATTACAAACTGAAAATGTTGATGTCAGTCAAGATAATTAAAAACTTGGTTTTTTAACATAGTTTTCATTTTTCCTTGAATACATTTGTGTCCATGAATATGTAGCTCCAACTTTCTATTTCTAAGTTCATCATTAAAAAACATGAATAAAGGTTATGTAGTAAGATTTTTTCTGCAGACATCAATGAATTGGTGGTATATATTAGGTCATTTGATACAAAGAGATTAAATGTCAAATACCTCACTATTTTTTTAAGGTTATTATGATATCTACATATAAGCAAAAGAAACTTAATTATGATTAATTTTTTCTCTTCTAGTTTTCTCCACTTACAAAGAAGTTGTTATTTGCACACAATTATGATTTATATTCAGTCAGTACCGCTGGCTAGAATTAAATTTGCTTTAGTTTGATTTACAACATAACAGTATTGAGTATTTAAACTTATGACTTACCAAACTCAACTAAGTTGGAATTTTGTTGGCGATATTCATACTGAATACATTATTTATACCACTACTCACAATTACACTGTCTGACGAAGAGTTTACCTTCGGTCTCTGAAAACGACAACTTGGTTATTGAAACCCGCGTCAGACAGTGTAATTGTGAGTGGTGGACTAAACTTTACTGGCCCTGAGTTATTAGTACTATTTAAAAAATCATTTAAATATTTGAAGACTCGCTTATATCTAAAAAAAGGTACTCTAAACAGTAATGGGAAAGTTACAAAAAAGTTCAATAACGAGTTTTTCAGTGATAAAAGCTTCTTTGAGAGTGAGGAGCAAGTTAATCCACATTTAGAAATGATTGTACAATTGACAGAAAAATTTCAAACCAAATAATTGAAAAGTTTTACATAATTACAATATTAGCCGAGGAGTTGGAGAATAAAACAATTTAGTTTGATGTTAGGATGCCCAAAAAATGCTTAATATCCAGTTAACTTAAAGAGAATAATTTCACGTCGAATCAAAACTCAGAAAAAATGTATCTAAATTTGATTTTATTCTGCAAACGCCCCACAAATTTTTAGGTTATGACCTAAAAAACAATACATTTCCCATTTAAATAACATGAGATTTTTGCAATTAATTTTTTTCCACTGAAACAAATGTTAAAAATACTTCAACACTACTTGGAAATTTAAATCTACAAAAAAAGTTCTGAATGCTTTTTTCGATAAAATTTACCGTTTAAAAGTTATCCAGCGATAAAGTTGTATTCATAGTTAAATTCTTCATCAAATTTACGTCCTATATAAATTTGAGTGTTTACATAATTTTTTTTTTTAAATTCGTGAATTTAAGGCGATTAAACGAAAAGCTAAACGCAATCACGATTTAAATTTATTCGTTTTGTAATCAACGTCATCTGTGAATAACCTGAGAGAACTTCATTTCATTTTAACATTGTATAAAGAATACAATGATTTTAATCTATAATCTCCATGTGAAGTGTTTATTTAGTAAACTTTATTATTGTCAACTCATTCAGCAAAGATTATGTTTAATGTTATTTAAAAAAAAAATGAATACTTCCGAGCTTGAGGAATCCAATGTTTCTTTTGGGAGGACCAACCGAACAACCAGTGGCAATAAATTACCAACTAACAAACAAGTACTACAATTGTTTTTTCATCAACCAAGAGAAGCAAAAAAAACACATCCAGCAAGTTATCAATTTGTTGTAAAAAAGTTACTAAATTCTGGTATAGAGCTTTAATTGAAATAAAAATTGTTTCAAGATGTGTAAAAAAAGTCGAAAAACTGTATAGACGGAGAGGTTATAGACTCAAATGACATGAAGTTCTCTCAGGCTGCGCACAGATGCCGTTAGATTACAAAACGAATAAATTTAAAACGGGATTGCGGTTAGCTTTTAGTTTAATTGTCATAAATTCACATTATAAAAGAAAATTATGTAAGCACTCAAATTTATGTAGAAGTACGTAAACATACGGCTTATTGTAGCTACTGAAAATTCTATTGCAAACAAAAAGTGATATTAAATAAAAAATAGGTATGACTTTTCTACCTTAATATCAAAGAATTTTTTGTCTCGAAAAATTATTACTCAGTAAAGCAAGGTTTACACTATGTAGCACAGCTACATGTAGTATATATAAGCTATATAGCTATGTCACAAGTTCAAAAAGTGACACTGGAGATTTGCTATATAGCTGCGGCGAAAGCAGCGGCTGCTGCAAGAACTACCTTCTTCGACATCTGGCTGGGAACTGAATACTCCGGCTTCTCCCAAGCTAAATGTGGCTCTGCTACACGGAATGGCATAAATTTACTTATAGCAGAGCTATATGTAACTGACACTATATAGCTCTCCAGCTATATGTAACTGATACTATATAGCTCTCCAGCTATATGTAACTGACACTATATAGCTCTCCAGCTATATAGTGTCAGTAGAAGGATACTTTCATAAAAAAAACAAAATGTGTATAGTTTGAATATAAGTTTTATTTTCACTTAAAAATATAAAGTGCAGTGCCACAGTAAACAAAACTATATCTAACAATTAACATATACATAAAAATATTTAATAGAATAATAGCAGTTACATTTTAACAGTACTTTCAATTCTGCAAAAAGGATTTTCCAGTGTAAAAACTTTTGTAATAAATATTTTGATTTGTTGAAAAACAAATTGGATACATTGTAAAAGGAACGGGTATAGGTACTGATAATTTCTAATGGAAATCTATGTTTATAAACAAATTATATTACAATTACAGAAAAACAAAGCAACTTATTCTGAACATGTTAGAACTGAACATATACAACAGTAGTTTAGAGTATGTACTACCCGATATTAAAAACCACCCGTATTCATTTCATTCTACCCTCCAGAAATGGCTTTGGTTGTTAATTATTATAATCACAGTGGCTAATTGCTTTATTCTTATGCCAAACTCGATTATGACTGTTTTTCAAAAAAATTCTGTGTTTATAACCAGAAACTTAGGACTGAGTACACAGTTTACACTACCACTACACCAACTGTAATAATTATACTGTCTGACGCTCGTTTCGATAACCAAGTTATCGTGTTCAGAGACTGAAAGTGGAGTGAGTGAGTTTACCTTCAGTCTCTGAAGACGATAACTTGGTTATCGAAACGAGCGCCAGACATTGTGAGTGTTGGTGTAGTGGCAACAGTAAACAGTGTTCAGTATGAATATCACCAACGGTTCCAGAAATTCCAACTTAGAAACTTAGAAAAAGGAGATTAAAATCTGGTTTAATGAGTGTAATTTTCAAAAACATACAGAGGTGAGTATGAGAGTAATCTTCAAAAACAGAGTGAGTTTATTATTTTACATTTTTGGTTATAGAAAAACTTTAGTCCGGTAGTTAGATTGAAAATTTCAAATTTTTGCCAACAGTTCAGTAGACTTTATTGCTTTAAATAGAATATTTGTGTACACATCAGTATTATTTTTTTACATATTCTCATTTACTCAATTTGATTTTATAGAATTTTATAATAATTTCTGCTCATGTAATATAAATGTTTATAATTTAGATAAATAATTATTATCAGTGTACTTGTGTATATATAAAACATGTATAACTTTTGTTTAACTCGGTTTTATTATAAATAAAATACATTTTGAGGTAGTTTGTTAGCACTTGGATTATTTTTGTATATAATATATATTTAATCCAATTATTGACTTGGTAACCATGATGTAATTTATTTAAAAATTAAAATATGAAGATATTGTGAAAAATTTGAGAGATTTTAATCAAAACGTTTCACATGTTTCAAACATTAATGGGAAATGATATTTTAACCAAAAATATTAAATATAATTAGTATTTTTATTCCATAAATATAATTTTTTGAGGTTACTAATATTTCAACATGTGTTTTGATTGAAACTAATATTAACTGATTCGAAAAATTGAAATAATTGCTATGCAACAAGAGAGATGCATGTGGTTAGTTTATTTCGAAAATCTCGCAAATTTTTCTAAAATAGGATGGCATAATGGCATTAGTAGAAAGTGCGGATCTTGAGATCATTTTTAGTAGTTTTCTGTATAGATATAGACAGAAGAACCTAAGATAACTAATCCTGCACAAACAGTGACAATGTGACAAATGTTGTACAATATCAATGCCACTAATAAGAAAAATAACTACAAATTCCGACTTGCTACTGAAATTGTTGTACAACAAAACGCCATAAACCATTAATAACTCAGTCTTAAATAAAATGGCATTCAAAAATATCAACACAACTGGTGTTTAATATTTTCTAGAACTCAAATATTTTAGAATAAAGAGAAATAAATAAAAACTAATGGAATGTTTAGTAGTTTAAAGGCACGTTTTATAAAATTGATTTTTACTATGTAACTATGTGTTTTAGTTATCCAAAAAACCATTACATTTGACTGATTTGATTGTGGAAAACTATCAATGCAAATATAGTTTAAATAATTTGATTCAACATTCCTGCAAAATGATAATTTTGGATTAGAAAATTATGTTCTTGAAATAAATATTTAATTCTCTATATATAAAGTAGTTTTTACCAGTACCCTTAAGAAAAATTATTAACTGTTATCATGCAATTCTGATATATTTAATCTAGTCGAACTTATTCCCAGTAACAATAGTTTTTATTTGATAATTTAAAAACTACTACTTCTTAACATTATTATAAATAATGTATATTGCCGTAGTGGACATATGAAAGAATCCATACTTTAAAAACCAGTACACCACTAAATACATATTAGTTAATTTCGTTTTTTATAAAATGAGTGATGATTCTTTTTTATATTCTATTTTTTTTAATATACAGATTTCTTTTATATCCTAAAAGTTGTGTTGTATGGAATTAAATGAAAATTATAATGTGAATAAAATTAGGTATTCAATATCATGATTTTTGACAAATATATATTAGTTGAAAGGTATACATTCAGCGGCCTACCATATTTAAAATAAGCCATCAATTTTTCAGTTTTCAAATAAACTTTGACAATAATATAACCCCCTTCGCAAAGCTTTGATATATTAGCTTAAAATTGCATTCCTAACAGGATGAGATTGAATTATCTTCCTTCAAATTCTTTAAATTTTGTTTTAAGCTATTCTTGACGTTAACCACTATCTAAATTTTAAATTGTTAGGATTTTGTAAAAATATTTTTATAGCATGTAGAAATTTGACAGATTGTTGTTCATATATGATAATTTTTAATAACACAAAACTAACTTCAAATTTACTGAATGTATGCATATATAAAATAATGAGGCATTAATTTTACAACAAAACAAAAACAAAATTGATTTTGAGTTAATGAACACTGATTTATTTTCACGGTATGTAGGAATGCAATATTGCTATAAATTAATGTGATGTAGAATTCCTTATATTTAAATATTTTTAAAAGAGAAACATTATTATGCTTAGAAACAACATAAAATCCATAAAATTTGATAAAACATAAAAAAAATACATGATATCATAGTTTGTAATGATTTTTACGATATAAAAATCAGTCTTATTATTCAAATAATGAAATAGATAGATTGATATTTGATGTGAAATTATTATTACTATTCTAAAAGCTATTTTGAACGATTGCGCTTTTATTAATATGTAATTGCCTGTATTTAAGAAAAAAATATGATAACAGAAGAATTAGTACATGATATTGTAATTGTTCCAAGTAAATTCTTTAATTACTTTTATTGTAACAGAACAATTTTATTCTCGCCATCACTGTTAAAAGCTAAATATAACCTGTATTAATGGTTGCATATAAGTAGTTCTGTCAGATAATCTATAATACCGATGTTTTAATAGTAACTTTAAGTTTTGAATGTTCGTTCAGTTCGTTGTCAAGTGACAAGAGAAAAATAACTTTTGCACGTTGATTATTTAAAGTATTTTCCCTGTTAAATAAGTTTTTTTCGATGAAAATCCCACTAAATTAGCAGAAGTTCACTGAACTGAACGAACATTGAAAACTAATTGTACGCAACCATTAATACACGTTTTGATATTTTGCTTTTAACAGTGGCGGCGAGAATAAAATTGTTCTGTTACAATATCATTTTAAATTCGGGTTTAGTTACAAGTGATAATAACATATTGCCTTGTGCGGCTTGATATTACAATATAGCAACTAGTTATATAAAAAACAATAAAAATGTGTGTATATAACTGACTGGTGAAAAAACTCGTGTAATAATCAGTCTAGAAAATCACAGCTATGGCTAAAAATGGCCACTTTGTACAATAACTATGGCAATGTGCTAAGTAAAAGTATCTGTCAATACTGTAATGCGATCAAATATTCAAACAGTTATATAAAAATAGAATAAAATCACATCTTGTTATTTAAAATGAAACTTAGGAAAATTTCCATACATTCAATGGTCGTTACCTTCCGTTATTATCACAAATCTAATTTGAGTAAAATGCAGGGTAGGTAGTATAAGATTGAAGAAAAATTCGGTTGTGTATAGGTTGTCTATAACCTATGTAATGTGCCAATTTCAATAAGAAACAAGAAAAATCAAAAAAAAAAAAAAATAAAATAAAATTGACAATATTATAGCAAAGCAAAGGTATCAACATTATCAATTGATTCTTTGCAACAATACTTTTTATTTATTATTAAACGTTATTGAATAATATTTTTTTACATAAACTGATAGGTTTTAGAATGTAACTAATCAGAAGATAACACAATTTTAAATTATTAACTATTTTATGTAAATCTGCCTAGAATACTTGATCATCATCACAATACTTCCTAACAATTTGAAAACTACGAAAGTGCAACAACACACTCTTGACGGTACAATAGTAAACTCGAAAAATTATTTAAAAGGTCCATGGTGCTAAAAATTGAGCCAACATATTATATATTTTACAATCTTACATACAAGTAGCTGAAATATAAATTTTCAAAAAAAACCCAAAACCACTAACTTTATTACATTGTAAATCACATATTTCTAACAATTGTTGATGACTCATTTTATTAAAAAATTATTTTTGATATATCTGGTAGAAGGATCATATCTCACAACTATCAATCACTAACCTGTGTGGTTTTGACATAAATATCAGAAAATAACGTCGGTTAACTATATATATATATATATATATATATATATATATATATATATATATATATATATATATATTTTTGGTAAAGAAAAGGGATAATAATAGTGTAATAGTATAACTGGGTATGGAATACACTTAAATGCAATAGAAACGGAGGACATTAAAAATGCTCACCCAAAAAATAGAAAAAATCAAATCTTATCAGATACAAGTTGCATTTCTTTTGCATGAAATCTCAGATAATTTGAGCTCATTCAATTCTACTTCCATTTAATTTTACTCAAATCAAATGAATTGAGATATTTACTTCCCCTCTTAGCATTGCAGCACCAACTTTTGTTTTATGGAAACAACATAGTTCAGTTTCAGGATTGAAAAATTGGAGGGTATAATTTTTTGTTTTTTGCGAATTTATTTTTATTTCACTTTTTTATTGACAAGTGCATTTTGGGTTAGAATACAATGAACCGAATGAATGTCTCAGTTTTTCATTCCATTTGACCCACCATATCAAAGTGAGACCAGGTGACCTGACATTATCAGCTAAATTTGGAAAAAATCAGATCATTTGCAAAAAGAAAGCTATAACTGTCAAAGTGGAATTCAAGAAATTGAGCGAAAAGAAAATAAGTAGATGATACAACTAAAATTCAACCTAAAATATAACGAATGCAAAATGTATTGTAATAATTAAGTTCGTGATTCGAATTTATAATCTACGAAGCGTTCAAGATGTGGGGCTATCAGAGAATTTTCAAGATCCGGTGGACTGCATATATTAATAATGGAGAGGTACTTAGATAGCTGAATAAAGATCGAGAATTCCTACACATTATAAAAACAAAAACACACCCCCTGATCATTCAGGGAAAGGTTGAGGGCAGAAGATGTATAGGGCGCAAAAAGTTATAGTGGCTACGAAATATTAGAAATTGAACCGGACTGAGAATAGAACGACTATGCAAAGTAGCGACAGGTAGAGACCTATTCCACCAAATTGTCATGGAATTGAAGACAAGCATGGACACTTTGTGAATTTTGGTCTGGTATTTATTATTAACCTCACTAGGTATGAGTGACTCTGCTTCTATTATACCATATGATCGTGAAATATAATCCAATTTACCGAAAAAAATCGATTGATTCGATACGAGCCTGAAAACAAAATTCCACCACAGTATTTTTCATACTATTCAAAATTCATTAAAATTTAAAAACATACTTTTTGTATTTCTAAACATAATTCAAAAGTTTACAATTATTATTCAATAACCTAAATAAATTTTAATGAATTTTTTTTAAAACTAAATTCAGTACCTCTAAGATTTCGGCTTATTGCCCCTCAGCAAATATAATAATAAGAAATATTTACATTTTTTCTAAGATACAACATTGAGAGTTCTTTCCATATATTAAATAATAAAATTGACCATTTCTAATAAGACACCTGTTTAATGCTTTTATAATAGATAACTATCAATTTTTTGATGACTTAAAATTTAAAGAATATATAAAACGGATGTATTTGTATTTTCGAATCAATGTAATTCAATAAAACATATGTAATACCCATGGAAAATATTTTTCTTTGAATAAAAACATGCATATAATTTGGCAAGACTTTTTTGAAAAAAACGTTATTTATAGGCAGATTACTCTTTTATTAGGAATATTGTACTAGTGGTAGTTAGTATAAACTATCACTGAGATCACTTTTAATTAAAATATATTTTTGTAACATGTATATTTCTATATTTTTGGTTACTTCATGAACACGGAATTGATAGGACTAGGTGAATCACTTCGTTAATCTCGAAAATTAATTATTTACTCTATGAATCAGTTCAACGATATCCAGAAAAACATGTTTCCTAAATTATTGCACAAAAATTGAACTGTATTTATTGCAAGGTACAGCATCAAAGACATTAAGCTATTAAGTCTATATATTTATAAAATGTTATTAATGCACCAACACCAAAATTGAAGTAATTTCTTACATGTAATTTAGTTTAATATCATTTATTATATAAGATGTTCAGACCCTTTTCTGCAAAATGCAAACTACATATGGTTTTATGTCCATATAACCTAATTTATCTTTATCCAAAACTCCTAAAGTTTATTTATCGGAGAAAAATAGTAAACCGAAACAATGATCAGTGCATGATCATCACGTGAACATCCCGGGCGAAACGAGGAGCAATATCGTTATTGATCCATATCTGATGGAAAACACTTTGTTTCGAATTTATTTCCAGATTTATCAAAAAAATTTAACCACATTATTACTCGTTGGCCCTGCCCCATTGAACCCCGGTGTCAATTTATCATTGCAGGGTTTAACATTTATAATACTGGTTGTTTGAGATGTACATCTTCAAACCATCCTACCATCCATCCTTTGTCCTCTGTCCAAAGTTAAGGTGTATGGACATTAAATTACATGTAGTATCAGTATTTGGTACGTGAATTTATACACTATATTATTAAGCAATAACTTAAAAGTGAGTTGATAGAATGGATCATTTTCTTTTTATGGAAAGCACTCTATAACATTATATGCTCGTGCACGTGACCATCTTTTATATAATTATTTTTAAATTGTCAGTCTCATAAAAAACTAGTTAAATATGTCAGTCTTTTGAATATTGGTCTCTTTAATTAGAGGAACTTGTAGCAAAAATATGAGCTGGTCTCATGCGTTGCAGTAGTAGGCACTCGATTGATTTTTATTATAGTAAATCTATCAGCGAAATTACAGCCTTAATAATCTGTATTTTTTTACTTATTTTTAGTATAAGAAAAAAATACAACAAAGAAATGCTTTATACTAGCACTGTTTCTCACAGCTGTTCAAGAAACTATCGGAAATGTGGTATAGCTATTCATTTTGATAGTCAAACAGCTATTAAAACACTTAAGATTGAATTTCATTGAATCAAAGCTGACAGCCATGCCGAAGAAAACTGTATGAAATAGGCAAGAATCTCAGTAAATTTTAGCTTGATATCTGATCACATTGTAATCAAAGGAAATGTGAAGGCCATACATTTGCTAGAAAAGAGGCACAAACGCCCTGAAGCCTATAAAAAAATTTCAGAAGGAGAAACCTCTGGCGGTGCCTTTCCGGGAGGTATCACTCCAATAAAGTGTTGCTAAACAGCTGGATACAAAGAGAATTGGATCTAGTAAAATCACCTCCTGACTGGCTTCCTTAGAGAATACTGCCGCCACCAGATAAGATTAGGACTAGCAGAAATTGAAGAGTGGAAATTCTTTAAGGTGAGGATGAAACTAATATTTCACATAATTCTAAAATGCCTCACCATAGCAAAAAATCTTGTACACAAGAAAACTGTACAAGCAAAGATGCAACCTTCTCGAAGCCAGCACATAATCTGAAGATAATTAGAACTGGAAGGCAAGATGTAGATGTTAATAAGTAATTCTCCAAATTTATACAAACCTAATCGAAATTCCTGTAACCAAATGGGTTTCCCAAATTGTAAGAGGTAAGGTTTCGGGTAACCAAGAGATGATTTTAACTGTTTACTATCGCCACTACACTAACACTCGCCATTACACTGTCTGACGCGCGTTTCTATAACCAAGTTATCGTCTTCAGAGACCGAAGGTGAACTAAAACGCGTGGCAGGCAGTGTAATTGTGAGTATTGGTGTAGTGGTGGTGTAAACCGTGTCTTCAGTATGGATATAACCAACGGTTCTAGAAATTCCGAAGTCAGATTCAACTTGCCCTTCTGACCAAATATGTTTTACTCTCTGTTGGATTTTTGAGAATAAATAGTCTCCAATTTCAGATTTTTTCAGAGTGGAATCAATAAAAAAATAAAATTTTTGCTGTAATTGAGCTGATAGCTTTACAAGTCAACTGTGTTTACTAAAAACGTTTAAGTAACATACAACAATTATATATAATGTATGACTTAAACCCTACATAAACAAAATATGTTATTATATATAGAAAAAGTATTAACATAGGATACTAGAAGGTATTTTATAGATTGTTCAAAATATAACACTGTAAAAGTTTGTTGTTCTATATATATATATACAGACGGTTTCCCTGTAGATCCCTCTCACAAAAATTATGAAGCAAATAATGATATATTATTCCTTATTTACTTTTCAAATTACGGAATCTCAAAGTTGAAAACATATTAAACGTTTTTATTTATGGCTTTACCAAGTTTTCAATTTCGAACAAGCATGTTTAAAAGAAAAACACGTTTCGGTTCTTGATATAGTGAATTTGGAGGATATGCTACTCTTTTTAGTTTTATTCCAGTGGTATCCGAATTTTTTCCAACATTATTGTTGCTACTTGTAGAAAAACTGAAGTTTTAACAGTTTTTACTGTTTTTTCAATAAAGAGAACAAAAACTTTTTTCCCATTTATTTAAATGATATGTAAATGGTTAGAAATCTAATAGGAGATAGTTGTGTGTAACTAATGTATTTAAAGTCTCAATTTTTGGTAGTTAGTCAATTTCATAATGTCTATAGTGAATACAAATTTCTTACATAATCTCCCAACTCGAGATATAACCAATGATGAGAAAATATGGGTACAGCATGATGCGATGTGTCTATTTATTATATTTATTGGTTCAAGTATTCCAATTTTTCAAATACTTTAAATAGAAAACGCGTGGCAGTGACAAGAGACGACGATGGTTATGGAAGTGAAGTCCAATGGGAACGACCAGAAGAGACAAAACCAAAGAAAGTTAAGTGAAAAACATACATCAAGAAAGATTGGGACAATCACTAACAGAAAAGTTCAGCTTAGATGAATTAATAAATAATTTTCTAGAAAAGTAAAGCTATCTTATTTTTTGAACACACTATATATGTGTGTTGTTCTAAATTTATTTTGAATAATTTCCTAAAAGAGTCATAAAGATACAATTAATTAAAAAACTTATGGACCAATCAATTTAAAGCAATGAGAATGACTCCTATCAATTGACCCTCCACTATTCTGCCACTGTAAATAGTGGATAATGTTCGTTCGAATCAATCATGAACGCAAGTTTGCAATTTCTCCTCTTTATTTTTTTACTGTGTATACAGATGATTAATTAAGAAGAATTTTATTGTTACATTAAATGTCTATTTTTATCCAATGTTTGTAACATGAATAAATCGATTTCTGATAAAATTCATTATATACAGGTACGTATAAAAATTATATTTTACTATTTACATTAAATACATAGTATCATATCCAGTTGTACTGTTAAAGGCCTCTCAGATATCAAATATATAGCGCCTGCTATGCAGCAATTTTATAGATATTCGCCCTAATTAAGGTGAAGTATTTTGATTTTTTCATGTCTATCTTACAACTAAATATTTATACTCAATAATTTGAGTTGTATTTCAAAATTTTTATTCATTTTCAGAAACAACAAACTTCTTTTTTTGTTTCTTCAACAACATTAGATTGATCCAGTACTGTTCATAATAACAACATAAATAACTTCTAGTTCCTTTAGAAGGATAAACGCATCAGAACGGTATCGATATTGTAAATAATTGCTTTTGTTTTTGCATAAAATATTTTATATGCGCTAAGTTTGCTTAGTCTATGTTTTTTACTCTAAGAGCTAACAACAAAAGTGAGTACGGATATCTGATACATATTGCACTAAACTAAATCAGTCGATTCTATTTTGAATTTGCAAAATAATAAACTATATACCATAAAACTTAACACTGGTGTAAACATTTTCTCAAAACAGTTTGAGAATTATTATGTCCTTTTTCATTCCCCTTCACATTCTAAAGTTACTTCCCTTCTAGATTCCTCTTTGAGGTTTTCTACCAGCAATTCTTCTTTTTTAACTATAGCAGCAACTTGGTTCATCGGAGGCATGATCACTCCTGTCGATTCTCTTTCTCTATGCTCTTTCCTATTTATCGAGAGATCTTCAACTTGATCTTCATCTTCTTGTTCCCTTTCTGAACTCCCATTAGTTTCACTATGAGAATTATGATGCTCGCTACCAGCAGCTGGTGAAGGAGTTAAGCTTACATGTCTCATATATCTGTAAAAAATATATTTTACAAATAACATGTAAATTTGGAAAAATAATACATTGCTTACAAACGTTAATACAAACGATTATGTACAATAATGCAGTGTAGAAGCTAGCGGTTAGGATTTTACTTTCTTAATGCAAATAGTAATTATGCTTTTCCAATGTTTCTGTGCAAATGACATGCTACAAATATACCATTTAACAAGTAGTTTTTTGGTTCATAATAAGGTTACAATTTAAACAATAAGCTTTAATGAAACTGTTATTTTTAATAAAAAATATTGAGTACTTTAAATTTAATTATTATGAAATGATTTGAATTGATAAATGAAACATAATGTGTCTTACTTTAACATTGTAGGACTAGGGCTGGGACTTCTAGCTTTTCCAAGGTTATTCGGACTGGTAGAATGTCCCGAGGCGACAGCATGAGCAGCAGCAGCAGCCATTGCAGCCAATGCTTCTCGTTCATCTCCTCCTCTGCCATCTAGAGCGTGCTGAAGAAATGTGCTGGCTTCAAGTAATGCAGAATTATTATTATTATGCATTGGATTTTCGTCGGATTCAGAAAGATGACCACTATATGGTGAACCAGTATCTAAACATTAGAAATTTTTATAGCACTTTGATTAAAGATGAGCTTTTTTATAAAAATTTGATGTCAATCCAATCTTATTTGAATTGTGTACTGAATAAATTTGTATAGTGTTTTTGAAATAGTGGGTGTATTTTAAGAAATCTGAATGCTATAAACTAAAATGAAATGGAACTTTTGGGCTATCTATAAAGTATGCTGGTACTTCTAATTTCGCTTTTCAGACAAATTATAAAAAACCATGAACATAAGACAAGACAACAAATGTACACTATTTGTTTACCACCTACACAAAAGGTTCCATATTTTCAGAAGACAAAACATATTTTTTGCTGTTGATGTTTGAAAAAATTTAATCGCATGCTTTAAATGATCAGTCAAAAACGTTGACTGTTATTATGAGCTTTATTGTAGTTACATAAACTGGAGTTCCGAAAACGGGAACCGATTGGCTTCATATTTTTACCATATACTCTATCACACACTAGATGATTGGATTTTTGGCATCTCGCAAATAAAGGGAACGAAAAACAAATTTTCTTAACCTAACCTAACCACGTATTTTCAGCTACTGATATATTGTGCCTATATTTAGTTTTTTCTGACACAAAAAAACTCTGCATGTGTCTTCATCGAGCACCGTCGTATTATTTCTATGCTTTTTGCAATATATTTTTTAGGTAGAAATCGTGAACGAAAGATATTGCTTAGAAAGAATATGATGGTGCTGGATGAAGGAATTTGCGAAGGTTTTTTGTGTCATAAAAAATCTAAATATTGGTACAAAATAGCTGAGAAGACGTGGTTAAGTTAGGTTATGAAATTTTTTTTCATTCCCTTTTCTTGCGAGACGCTTAAAATCATTAATAGCTGTCGACGATCGTAATTGATAAAAGACATAAGTATAAAATTATGTTAACGCTTTAAAAAACAACTAATATTTTCTATTACACATAAATACTGAACTGAAAAAAATCAAGATGATTGAAATAATACACAAGCAGTTTTTGTGCTTTTTTCAACCTTCATGTGCGACTTTTAATTTAATGATTTTTTTATCATGGTTTATTTGCAGCTTTTACGAATATCTAATTGTTTATGATGAAAAATATACACGTGGGTTCAAAACTATAAAAAATGATTATATTTGCCCCCTTGCCTTGTGAGACGTCAAAAATCCTTTCAGGTACAATCCTTTGGTGTGTGATAGAATATCTGGTAAGAAATCAATCGGTGGGTTCCCGTTTCCTACAGCCGTTACATAATTTGTAAACAAACTTTTAAGAAGAAAAGCAGTAAAACAAACATATAAAAAATATCCTCCAATACATTAGAAACAAAATCCAGTGATTATTACTTTGTAGTAAGTACTATATTGTGAAAAACTCTAGAAAAGTTGTTAGAGTAAGATTCACCAGAATGAATATGGAAACACCTGCCGAAAACTTGCTAAAAACGATCTTATACCTTTATCTATTGAAGTTTAAAATGCCTATTTAAACTTTTATGTTTCTATTTGTCCAGAAAAATCACAATATCTAACATATGTGAAACAACGCCCTCTAGCATTAACGCTGCTAATTAAATTGTTTAGAATTTATATATTTTGTATTACCGGACAAAAGCTCATTCAAACAACATTAAGTTTATAAAAATCTAACCAATAAGAAATCTTTAGAATAGTCAATTTAATCCGTGTTCCTGTTATAGAATATAGTAACGAGAAATGTAGTTATAACATCTTTTTTCAGTAATAAATTTCTAGATCGATTAAAAGATATAAATTGGCGAGATCAAAGATGCATGTCAGTAAATGGAAAGTTTGAAAAAGTGTGTAAAACATTTAACACAAAACATGTGATTTATTCGTAAAAATATATAACAAAAAAATAATTGTTTTAGTTATGGTAAATTGTAGTAAAGGTAAGATGGCAATATGCAGTTTCTAGAAATATATATTCATGAATACATGAGAGAAAGAGTGCCGCGAGATCAGGATTGCTCCAAGAGAAACTAGTGTCGTCTGCAAATAGACATATTTTAACACAACGATGTCGTTTATAAACAGAAGAAACAAAATAGGGCCTAGTACTGAGCCTTGGGGCACTCCACATTCTATTTGCTTGCAAGAAGACTTCTGTTGTTAAGATATGACTTAAACCATGAAACCGTAGTACTGCAATTTGTTGATTAAAATATTACGATCCAAATTATCTCGGCCCTCGCACTGCATATCCGTTGTAAGAGTGTTGATAATGCTAGTTACTGCTCGCAAAAAAGACAAAAGAATAGGTTTACGTAAAAAATGTGTATCATCTTTTTTTGTAGAGCATTTTGAGCTTTTTGTTTGAAATTTTTTTTTATAAATCAATATGTTCGGAGATATTTTGTAAAATTGTTTTGAATTTGAAGGGGGCTGGTAGGCAAACGATAAAAATCTTTTTATTGATAATCTTCTCTAATCAAGAACAAGCTTTGGCACAAATTTTAGCAAAATCGGCGGTTCGTCTTATCGGAACTTTACCCAAAAGTGAATTTGATATGCTCGTCGATAGATCAAAAATACAAGATAAAGCAATCTATCAATCGGAGTTTTGTTGTGAATTTACAAAAGAATATTATTTTAAAAATGTCATCATTTAAAATTGAAATATAATATTTTCAACGTAAAACAGTTTTTGGAAATTTCATATTCGTGGTTATGTTTTTCTGTGGAACAAAAGGTGTACTCACTATATGAAAAACACGCCGAACTTCCATTGCTGCCACGCTTAAACGGACGGCTGGTAGTTATCCCCAATTTTTTTACTTTGTCATACAACGTTCGCGAAGGTACTCCGTATTTTCGAGCAGCTTGTAATGCCGACATTCCATTCCTTACAGCTTCTATAGCTGACATTATATCATTTCTGGTATATTGCTTATATCGTTTCCATTCAGGTTTTTGGGTAGGAACGTACGTGGCAATACCTGTAACACCACGCATTTCGTGTGAGTACGACTGCGGAGATGAGGAAGGTATTGCCATTTTTAGTTTCTCTTCTTCTTCGTGCATTGGGATAAAATCTGTATACGGTGATTGTGCATCTTCTAAAGGTTCATTTTTCATGTGCTGCAAATAGATATTATCTTATTAGTATATATTTTCAGTGCTTGAAAATTGGAAGTACGAAGAATCAAATTCAAAAATTGGCATACAAGTTTTTTTTAGAGTAAATAAATTACTAATGTACCCATATAAAGTTATTACGTAGATTGAAAAATATTAAATGTTAAAATAATTTGATCCAGGCAGCGGATAAAAATTGAAAAGCCGACCCTGTGTAATTTCTGAATGGAGTGAAATATAACGAGCGTTTACTACTCATAGAATCAGACAATGACCTCTGAACAAAACCGATTTTAACCTCTGATCATAGAAAGTCTACTAGTTGTTAATAGGTGTCACTGCTTTTCAAACATCAGCTGCTGGATTCGGCGGCAATCAACTTAGATAATCGGATCAGATAGTAGAGTATGAGCGACCAGTTACACAAATAATATTTGTGACACAAAAACAAAAAAAATTTATTTAGTAGATGAATGAAAAATTTCACTGGCAAACACTGTTTTTGATGAACATGAAATGTGATGATTTTTGTGTACCCTCATTAACAATAAATAATAATTTTGTTCCAATTGCGTCCAGTTTATTATGACTTAAAAATGCCACGAACACCGAAGGTTGATGATGTTGATGATTTGGGCAGAATCAAAGGAACATGTAAGTGATTGTTGTCTAACTCAAAAAAAGGCAACCAAGTCCAAACACACTATCCAGTATATAAACTTATCTTCATCCAACAGACTCATCCTACCTACTGCCTGTGCCAAAGCCTCCAAATCGATTAGCACTAGCAGAATTTTGAATTTTTAAGTCAGTTCGATAACTTCAACATAACCGCACGTATTGACACTAAGTGATGTAAACGATTTAGTACATCATTTGGAATATATCTAAAAAACCCGCTTGGCTTTTGGGGTCTAGACTAAACGACTGTAATTTACTATCTCCTGATACTTTTCTGAAGCTGGAGTTTTAGTCTATTGTCATAACGTTCTATTGAATTTATTAAATTTTGAATATAACGCAAATCACTGGCAATTGTTCATTGATTCCTCAAAAACTAGATTAAAAGCAGTATTGCTGAATAACGAAAATAAACATCCGGTTGCTCATGGTTCTGATATGCAAGAGTCTTATTGTTACGATTTTAAAGTTACTGCACTTCTACTTGGATTGAAGATTGAGTTGAATAAAATTTTGCTGTTTTATTTGCGAATAAAAGGGACACAAAAAAATAACTAAACAAGGAAAGTGTAGACCAAACGTGAATCACTCACTTCAGGCTATAAAAATGGCATTCTATAGAATATAGAATTCTATAGACATTATTTCACCATTGTTGCACATAAAGCTGGGCCTATGCCTAAATATGGCAGTAGATTTGTATATCTGAAAGAGAAATTCCCCAAGCTCTGAGAGGCACAAATTAAAGAGGGTCCAAAAATACGGAAACTGATAAGGATAAGAGCTTTGAAGAAAACTGAATGATCATAAATAACTCGCCTGAATTTCTTTCCGGCAAATTTGGGTGTTGTGAGTGGCGAACAAGGCGAGTTCTATGGGGACATTTCCTCAAGAAGAAGCGCTATCTAGGGAAATGGAATCCAGGAGTGTTAGCATATTATTGTTGACCTTCCAAAAGCCAAAATTCACGAAAATTATAAGTATTTTTTCTGTATTGAGAAATACTATCTCTAAATGTAGCTGGTGTTTATACTTTTTACGAAAATATATGTTTGGATGTCACATATTGTTTGGTGCTCCCAATCTAAGATTTTATGTGAAAAAAATTAAAATATGTTAACCTATGTCATTCCTGAATTTTAAAAAACTTTTTTCCATGTTTATCCAAGTTTATAGTTAGAGCTAAATGCAGAATATAAAATATGACAAAAATAATTCCCACTATGTGAGGAGGGTTGACAAAGACATTACTTGTGAGGAATGCTTTTGATTGGTTCATTAAATGTAAAGAGATTTCAAAGCTTTGATATCAAAAGATTTATTGAATGAAATTTTATAACGTAAATACCATATGCTAGAAAAAATAATGTAATTAGATGGAAATTGCCAATGTGTTAAAATTTAGTTGAAGCAAATGCATGAAAAATAAATGAAAAATTTATCTAAGCTACTTGTATTTCAAATATTGGATTAATATGAATGAAAAAGGTTGAAAATCCCACTGTTGAATTGTAGTAGGTAGTTGATAATGCATTACTACTAGACTTAAGACAAACAACTTTGTTCAAACTTCCTGGTCTATTTATCAAGTTTTTCTAACTAAATTAACAAGGGGAACTTAAATGAAAGACAACGAATTATAGAGATCAAATTACCTCACTATGAAACGCATATAGAAGGTAATATCTATGTAAAAGGACTATTGAATGAAAACTTAATAAGAAAGTGTAGTATCATATCTTAAGAATAGAACTAAAATACAAAAATTAAAATAAGAAAAGTAAAGATATGTATAAAAATTTGATTTTAATTTCAGTTAAACTGAATTAAACTGTGGCTAATATAGCACAAAAATCGATACTAAAGATATAAGCAGATCGCAATTAGAAAAACTGTAACTGAAACTATTTCCATCTTCGTTAGAGCCAAAGAGGATGCTCGAAATGTTTTGGGTATCATACCAGATAAAACAGTTGTTGGTTTATATGAAGTAGGGACGGAACACGCAACATTAAACACACTTTTTTCGAGGAATAAAATAATATAAAGGGGAACAGGACAGTAATGTCGCCTCGTTAAATTAAATTCTGACGAATAAATATTGAACAAGTTTTTGTTTTAATCAATAATGTAATCATCTTCATTATCAACAACATTTTGCCGTCAGGTGTGCAAATTTTCAATGTCGGATCCATAAAAATAAATTGGTTTGTGAGTGAAATGTCTCAATAAAGCACTTTGAATGACATCCAAATACTAACATGTTTTTTATCGCAATTGTTGCGTTATTACAATGTCGATTATCTCTTCTGGTATTTGGCTGACTATTTCATCCCAAATTGCCAAAAAAATCTAATATTCAATAACTTAGAGGTGAATAACTCACACAAAAATATGGCAATTCCTTTTTTATCAATAATCCTATCTAATGCTTCAGCTGGAATGTATAAAATGTTTACCAATTAGTTTACCTTGTCGTAATTGCTTGAAATTAAGGGAAAACTGGAATCAAAAGGTTTTGTTTCAAAGGTTCAAGCAAATTTCTTAATATAATATGAAAACAGGTAGAAATTGCTTTCGCTACGTAAGCAATTGCTGATACATTATTAAGCATGCACCAGATCATCCGTACATTTGCTTGGATTAGTTTTTTTGTTATATCGGTTTCCATTCTAGAATTTTTGAATGGTTAAATGAAAGTTTACAAAGTATGCTAGGAAAGTATAGAAGACGACCGTTGAAAAGTGTATTGTTTTAATTGTAAAAATGTACAGTGACTTGCAAACTATTTCCTGGAATAAAGTGATAGAACATGTGGTGGGAGGATATCGGCTTTTCTTCGTGTCGTGTTCATCAAACCAGTGTCTCCAGAACTAATACATACATTATGAATGACATTGTGAATAAGTTAAACATATTTATAACATTTTTCAAGACTAGCTTATTGGAGCTAAACAATCAAGGTCCCGAAGAATACCAAATTCCTAATGCTATTAGGGTTATTAATTGCATTCACAGGATTTTTCAATTTAGAAAATTTGGTAATGCACATATGAATAGGAAGATATTTGCTAGTTTAAAGGCTCAAGGCAACGTTCACGAAATGTTTCAAAGTATAGATTAGGATTCGTATTTTTTTTAAATTCCATTGTTTATGAATATTTAGCAAATGCTACTTAAGGCTGTTTGTTATAAGGAGACGATGGTTATTCCATAGCTCTCTGGCTCATAATACCATGGAGAAATCCAGCGACTTCTGCTCAACGACATTTTAATAATATTGAACTGTCGACAAATCAAGTGCTTAGAATAGGTCTGAACGTTAGCAAATGCTCAAGGACTCTAGCAATCACTTCTCCTTTTGCTTTTTACGCTTTTGCTAACCAGTAATCGATATATTTTTATTCATTATGCCCAATGAGCTGATCAATGACAATAGATATATTGACATGCGCAGAAACAATATTACTTTCAGATCCTTCTAATAAAAAGCAAAGAGAATTTTCCTAATATGTGTCCATCGCTTAGCTGAGAGACATCAGTGCAAAACAATCCAAATGTGGAAGACATTGCAATAAAAATATTCTTCTAATTGTCTGAATGGCTCACCAAGACTAATTTTGTATTTAAATTATAGCAAAATTCTACCAATAAACATTAAAAATGAGAGTTTTCGTTTTATTATATCTAATCTATCAAACTAACATATTCTAACTGAATTTTTATCGGTCAAACCCCATTCCATTAAATTGAGTTTCGATTCTTGCCCGACCAATTTAGTCTCTCCCATGTTTGACTAAAACTCTTTAGTCAACGTCATTTTTACTCTGACTAAGACTTTGAAACAAACTTGAGGATTAACTAAGGCGAGTTTTGCCCGTAACATATATATATATATATATATATATATATATATATATATATATACTAGTTCTTACTTTTATTCTCTCTTCGTTGCTGTTACTCTGCTCAGCACTATCTGGATGACAAACTAAACTGACAGGTTGAGAGGAGTCGGCTTGACCTTGACCTAATACTGTCCTCAATATTGGTGTGTCCCTCTGAATTAATAAACTGGACATTTTCTTCTTTTTCAAAGGAGACATATCTGATGAAGCACTTTCATAACACCCGCTGAGCATTGTGGCCGGACTGTGATGGTTATTGCTGGAAACTTGGGGAGATGTGTGTGGTGGCAAGGGTATACCAGGCATGGCCCACATTGGTAGATTTAATCTAGAATCCTGAGGTTTGTTATTATAAAAATTGTATGGATTTTTGTACATAGTGTTTGTGGAATGAGGAGGTGACGAATTGCTACTGCTATGAACAATATTTTGCATTACTGAACTCGATGTACTTATTGAAGGTGAGTGATCAATTGGTTCGTCTTCTTTGGGGTTCGGATTGGATTTATTTTCTTCCACTAAACCTTTAACTTTCAACGTCTCGGCTACTTTAAGCAAAGCAGCAAGTTGATTTTGTGCTACGTTTACTTCTCCTCGGTACATGTATTCTAAAATTGCTTTAATTTCCATGTGTTTAACATCTTTTAGAACTACCACTGGATGTGTACATGGTAATCCTATGAAAAGATTTTGAAAATATGGAGAACATGCTGCCAAAACCATTCTGTGACATTTAATGGGTGTACCACCCTCACAAGCTAATGTTACGTCAGTAAAAGCTTCATTTTGGAGCAGTTCATCGAATACCGTTAGTAGATTGGAGCGATGGTTGTTCCAACGAAGGCAGTATTGTTGAGCATTTGCCATTTTTACGGAAAATTACAATCCTGAAACAGAAATAGTAAGTTTTTAGTTGAACGAGAAAAATATTTACAAACATCAACATGATCGGTTACGATTACAGATTGTAACAAAAAGGTTTCAAAAATTGTTAATGTAAATAATTTTCCAACTCTTAAAATTGAATTTCTAATCATTTTTAGGTTGTTCGACTATAACATTTTGAGTGATCAATAAATTCGAAGAAACTAGGTCGATTACGGATAGTAAATCTCCTGTGCGTCGACGTACGCGACCGTTCTCTCGAAAACATTGTCGATGTGAACGTATGTGTTACCCGAGAATATAAATTCGGCATATGGTCGTGGCAGCCATATGACGTATATTTTATTTCATACATGACCGCTTTATAATGCAATAAATACATCATCACTTTCCCAAAAAAATGAGTTCTATTTTTAGATTTAATCGAGCAATCTTATTGCAACACCCTATATATAGTACTGTAAGAGAAATATGCAAAATATAACTCATATACTACGATCGTCAGTGATTTCAGTCACCTACATAAGAAACCCACCGAGAAGCTCTACCATCTTATCGTAGAGAGCCAATAGGATAATAAAGGAATTAATTTCAGTATTCGAAAAAATCTTTCGAATATTCCCCGGACTGGGAATCAGACTCAGATCTATTAATTACAAAACGCAAAGTTAGTTTGAAAATGTCAAACAACGCACCCTATGCATTATTATTTTTCACTTTTTAGTTTGATTATGACTAAAAGCATGTTTGTTGGTTTTTTTAAACTGAAAATTATTTATATTTTGATTTTTAATTGAATCTGAAACATTGTAGATTGTTTTTGAATTTACAGCCAATCTGCACCTATACCTAGAAGATATTTTGTACAAGACTCTATATGTTATTGTTCTGTTTCCAAAATATATACTCCTCCCAAAAGAGGCTATTTTTTAGGGATCTTGTATCCCACTTCCCTTGGTGTTAGTTCTTCTCCTTCAAGGTACTTAAGCCTTTTAGCTGAACAGGCAGAAAATTCGCAGAGTAGAAGCTCTGCTGTTGACAGGGCACTGACAGTCAAAATACCGACCATCAGTTTCATGTCGTTTCTGGTCATCACAAGAAAATTTTCAAATATCTTAGCTGATATGGTTGTGAATTTTTTGGATTGTCTTAGTCCTGGAGTGTGTTTCCAGTCAGACGTCATCTGATTCTTAAGCCATTCGTTCAGTACCTTATTGATGTGGTACCCAGTAGGGTTCTGGTTCAAGATATGGAGTCGTTGCCCATTTCAGTTAAAAACAGGTGAAACTATTAAAAGCTTGTAAAAAAATGTTGAAAAACTGACATGTTTCAACATGTAGAGGAGCTAGTAATATAAATTCATAGCTTAGGTTTTCGGGTTAATCCGATCATGATCTGAACATTTGGAAAGTAATCCCGTTCACTGTATTTCGGGAATTGAACGAAGTAATCGGGCCAAAGCCATGTAATAGGAATCATTTCTATACAATATACAGTGGGTAAATGTGAAAAGATTGTTTCCTTCGTTGAACTTTTGTTATTAATCCCTCATTATTTTTTTCATCATGCTTATGAAGTTCCCGGGAATCAACATTTTTGTATATTTTTGGCTTTACGATATAAAAATAGCTTATTGAACAACTTTGAAATTTACACTGCTAATGGAACAGGACGCGACGTTCGGATAAAAATCTCGTTCTGGGTTAGGATCTACAATCAACTGATAAGTGATGTACCTGATCCTTGATAATAGCCTTTCTGTGTGAGGCTAGAGTATATAGCCCGCCATCTTTTGATTCAAAATCGGATACAAACTTAAAAGTAACAAATGGAAAAATCTAATCGATATATACATATTTTTTTATAATGAATTACAGATGGCGTTGTGGACCATTAATAAAAAATTTTAATATTCACATTCATAAATAAGTACATGTAATGTAGAACGTTCTCATAAATGTGATAAACATAATAGTTAAAAATTAGATGTAGAAGTTTATTATTAGTTTTGAGAAGTATAAAAACAAATTTGACAGAGTCAATTATCAACGATAAAAGTTTTTGATGGATATCCAATATAAAGAAAGTTTTGAGGAAGTGGATATGACATTGGAAAGTAATAGTAATAAATTATGTTAAATAGTGACTTTCGTAACTAGGGGAGAGAGCAATTTATTGAAAGAGAGGTAATGCAATTTTGGAATTGAAAAATTGGGGTAAAAGTGAAAGATTTTTTAAGGAAAAAATCACAGGTTATATCAAAATATGAAAGGAAAGTGACATAATGAAAATATAAATAAGGATAAAAATATTAAAAGTAACAAGAAGGCGACTGAAGAAGAATAGTATTATGGGATGTTTAATAAAAGGTTGTAAATAAACACTTGGCATAGAAGTTTTATTACAATAATTTAAAAGATAATAAATTAATTGTATTTATACTAATATTTGTTGAGAAATCGTCATTTTAGGTATATTTTGAATTGAAAACTAATTTTAGGTACAAGTAAAAATATTAACGTTTCGACCTATTTCGGTTTTTATCAAAATTTATTTCACATTGACAATTTGCATATAATTATATTAATCTATAGATCACTTACAACATGAATATATAAATGAAAATCTTTTTTAAAATAATTTTTTTATCCTTACTTACCAGATCTCAAAAGTGTCAGCCCTCAATTAAATTATTCAGTTGCATTGCAATTTATCAAATAAATTTTACTCAATTTGTTTAGGTTTTTTGTCATGGAAAGTTTTTTAGTTCCTATGTATCTGAACTACTTTGGAAAATTCTATTCTTTTTTTTGATATTGCATGGCTTGTTAATGCAATCTTATTTTTTATTGTATTGATAGCTTTTTAATCTACTTTCTAAATATTAACATTTTTGTCCTATGTAAACAGCATGAAGATACTTTATATATAATACTTCTTCTTTTGGTTTTGAGTGTTTTAGATTTTAGGTCAGTGGAATATTTAGATATTATGTTATGTCGTTCATGACACACTAATATCATTTTTGTTTAAATAATTTGATAATTGTTAAAAAACATATGAAAAGGTCTAAGAAAAAATATAACAAATTTGATTGATACTAGTAGGATAACGAAAAAAACTAAACGGTTTCAATAAAACAACCCAAATAATATTCAAAATTGAAAATTCCAATTTCCAAGTTTGAAAAATAACGCATCATAGTCCTTTGAAGTGAAATTTAGATATAATAAAAATATTGTCCTATTTACTTTACCATACACAGTTTCAAAAACATTGGGAAATACTAAGATTAATCATGTAGATTCGATATCTAGCCTCGAAAACAAAATAAGTTTTCTTCCAATACTTGAAATGTAGATGTTAATTTCCGATTAAATCTTAGTCACATCATTCGAACTTTATTTACAAAAATCAAATCATCCTCAATTTGGATCTTCCTATTTCCGAAATTGATAGCTATTAAGTGAATTGTGGAATTTGTGATTACTAGTGGTGTTGCTCACTTATCATTATTGAATGTTTGTTGAAAAAGTAGCTAGTCATTCAAGTACAACTATAAATTTCAAAGTTCAACTGCATAAAATTCTGTTTTATGAATATACTAGATGTGATAAGAGTCAGTGATTCAATTTTTTCAATTTTTATAGCAGCATTTAGTTACGCTGCATTGGTTTCAACGTTGGACAAGCCATATGAACCCGCTTCGGCTTGTCAGTCTGCTTCTACTATGGTTGTCTAAAAAGATTCTTATTTAACAAAGAAACAAGATATTTTTCCCCAACTAATTCAAAGTGCAATTCGCTGTCCCTTCTCTGGCCAATAAAACCGTCCTTGCCTTTTTTAGAGCAGGTTCGTCCTTTGCAATCCACTGTGTTGACTATTTTTTAGTTTCAGGAGTGTAGTGGTGGATCAAAGTTGATAAAAAATTGCTTAAGATCTTATGAAACGTTAAAATCTATCTATGGTGGTAAAGTAATAACTTTGAATGATACTGACGCCCAAAATAGATGAAAATGGACAAACTTGTTCATTTAAACAGGAGATTGACCATTCGTGAGCTCAGCGACGAACTTAAAATCTTGTACTGATACATTCAAAGCATTTTAACATATTATTTGCAAATGATATGATTGACAGATACTCTTGTTCGAATTGAGAGATCGTCTTTAGGTCTACGACTATGACAAGAAAAACCATCTTGATCTAAAGAGGTTCGCCAATCAAAGTCGAACAGCATAAAATATATTTCAAGGGAACCAACTCTAAACGTACGAGGATAAAAGATAGGTCAATGCATCAAAGTAACCAACCGTGTTGCAAGTAGTTTTTTATTTGTGAGATTTTAGTTGCTTCATGTCTGTTTGTCTATCTACATTCGCATTATTCACCAGATTTAGTACCGTGAAACAAGCTCTTCTCGAAAGTAAAAAAATCTTCTAAAAAGGAAACGTTTTGACACTATTCCTGACATGGAGAAGATCATAATAAATTTATTCCAAAAGAAACCTTCCGCATTTAGGCTTGTTATAATTACATTTCTGGGCAAGGGAAGTATTTCAAAGCCAATTAGTTTTGTTGCCATTTAATTTATTTCTAATAAAATAATTTACCTTATTGTTTTAATAGACATACAACAACAGATAATAGATCACGTTCTAAAAGGAACCTTCTGACTATTGTAGTTTAAGTAGTTTTGACTGCGCGATGATGAATTACTCAGTCAGTCAGATATAAAACCCATTAAATAAATACAACTGAAACACACGATGAGATCAGACACATTTGCTAAAATAATAACCATAAAGCAAAAGATAAACTGTAAGTCCGTCACAACGATGAATTGATAATTTACCGAGTAAAAGGTAGAGACAGTAGTGTGTATAGGGAAATAATATCATCATAGATAATTTTTTTTGAGTACGTTTTGAGATAGTTCCTGTTACTCTACTTCCTTTTACTTATTGAAGTATTGAATTCTTTATTGTTTGTCTCAGTGTTGCTTATCCCATTAGTTTATGGTTTTCAATGGCTAATAATTTGTTACTTTTGTTCTAATAAATTAACAATAAATCATGTAATCATTCACTGCTTCTATTTCTAGTTAATTTGAGATCACCCTGTACGTACATCGGTGTTGTAGCAGTTATTTACGTATACAAAAAGTATGATTGCTGCCGGAAACCGCGCTAATCAGTCATAAAAGTGTTATCCATAAATAATAACTAATGTAACACACTTATACTACGTGGAAATAACCATAAATTCTAAAAATCAACGAATTTCTGGAAATATAATATTTGAATTAATTTATATTGAAAAATAAATTATACTTATTGTTTAGTTGACTATTTAGTGTCCAAAAAGGAAGTAACAAAATATTTTAACAGTGGTTGAAAGGAAGTGACAAATAAGTTGAATCGATAATGTCAAAAAATTAAGTAGTTGAGTGCAAAGAAATACTAAATTAATCGCCAGGTACATAAATCATATTGTTTGATCACAAAATAAAAAAAAGTTTGATAATGATAACTGATAAAAAAATTGAGAAATGAGAAAGTGATATAACACACATATAACTCTAACTTCTCAATGTCGTGCTTGTAGAAGGATTTGTCTTCTACCTCAAAATGAAAGATGTAGCCTATAATAGAAAATTTTGGAAAAGTGTTTGAGTAAATATTATCTTTGAATATTTTGTTTCAAAAAAATCAAAGACTCTACAACAGCACACCGAATGGGAAAATGACAGCCTACTTTTGTTTTTACAAAAGCTAACCGGGATGTGCTGATACAAGAGAAAGGACATAAATGAGTGGATAGTCCAAGATGAAAAATTTTAAGTAACTGATAAAGAAATAGTGAGCATGGTAAACGAAACAGAAAAAGGATGTGGTGGAGGAAAGCGCACACAAGATTTCTCGGAATAAAGGACACGAAGGGCAGCTGGATGAATCATCGCCTACAGAGGTTTTACTTCTGAAGATATTACGAGATATGGCGTCTAAATAACGATAAACACGTGACAAAAGAAAATTCTTCACCAAAGTTTAAATATGCTTAACGTTATTGTTTTTTTTTAATGTAAAAGTAAAATTTTGTTGTTATCATATCTTTCTGCGATCGGTTTAGGGCGGATAATCGCAACTACTATATTGGCATTTAATTTTTTGCACAAGTTGGGTTGAAACTAATTGAAGCTACTTTATAACACATGCGTGGAAAAGTATGGTGGCAGTAAACGTTATCTCTACACATCAAAATCAACACGCAGAGGCGAAAAAGAAGATTCTGCAAACTAATAGTATTATAATTTCGTTGTATCTTGTTTGATTGGAAATGTTATGATAAACAAGCTATTTTATGAGTCATTTATTTTAGTTTTTTATTTTATGAAATACCTTCTAAGGTTTATATGAATTAGTTCTTCAAACTATATTGAATATCAATCACCTAGAATCTAATGAAATTTAATTTTTTGAACTACCTGAAGACTCATAAATGGCCAATTCTAAACTCACGAATAAACCGTTTTTAGCTTAGATGGACCCGCAATCAAATTTAGTCAAGTTTCATACCAAATTATACAACTCCGATTTAGGAATGATGTTGAAACAGCTGGATTAGCTAGCGGTAAAATATGATTGACACAGATACTGTCCAATAATTAAATTCTTTTTTAAATATTTCGCATGATGAAAAATCTCAGTGATAGATACATATACATCTTTCCCAGAGCATAATACGAGAAAATACTTAATTAGATGTTAATTTTATGAATAACCATTGATAATATTTGAAATTCAAATATCGGATTTCTTCATTTTTTGCAAGATTTATTTCAAATAATTAACATGTTATGTATTAAACTTTCTTAGGCAATATTTATAATCATAGAGAAACTGTTTCACTCCCCAAATAATTTATGTAAACGTTTTTGTAGGCGTAAGCGCAATAATTTCTCTTTGATACTAAGTAAAAACTTAAATTAAGAAGAAAATATATTTCTATAAGATCCTTCAAGGGGTTTCCTATTATGAAATTCCTCACTTGGTAAGTGTCTATATTAACCTAATTTTTAATTTAATAGATAAACATTAAAACATAATTTTGTTCATACGTTTTCTTCCAGCATCATTCATTATTTGACACCAACTTTTAAAAATGAACTTTTTTCATTGGCTTAAATTTCTATCTATTCTACTTTTTGCTACTGTGCCATATATTTAAATTTTCCAAAATTGCAAGAAATTGTGTATTTTAGAATTCCATATCCTAACGTTTGCCGCGGAGTGTGCTGCAGAATTCTTCCCACAAGTACAAGTAGTCTAGTCTACAAAACGTGAAAAATAGAGATATAGGTCCTAGAATTATCATAGATAGTTCATTCGGTTCGGAATTACCCGTAAAAATGTTTTATGAGGATTTCCGGCCAGATCAGTTTTTCGTTAATAGCTCAAAAAGTATTAATATTGAAAAAACATCATAAAAAGCTTCTAGTAGAAGAGAAAATTTCCTAAAAAAATTTTAACTCCCGGAACTTCATTTTCATTATTACAATTTTTATTTAGCGTTCAAATAAGGTTCTGCGTGGCTGTTTCCCCATTCCATCGACGCCGCTAAAGAGGTGCATTGGTAAAAGTAATTTTTTTATAACCTCTAAAGTTAATTTTAAATTTCCTTATTTCTTAGACCTTCTGACATATTAATGCATCTAAATGTTCTTGATTTTAGGTCTCTTTCTTTTAAAAACTATCAAAAAAACTAATTTTAAAATAGAAGAGACCTAAAATCAAGAACATTTAGATGCGTTTAATTTGAAATTTATAAAAAATTATAGTAATATCAAGATACTTGGAAGAATAAATTCTGGTTTAAAAAATTTTTAAATTCATACAATTGTGGACTAACAAATATTGCCAAATCTCCGTTTTCATAAATAATGGACTAAAAGGTATTAATAACTGGCCTATGAATTTATATTTTTTGCTTCGTGGAGTCCTTTCCATGTACCTACATACGTACAAAATCACGGTATAAAAATTCATTATTATGTTCAGTACGATTTTTCATAATAACCGAAAAATGAATTTTATAGAAAATGGTGATACAATTTTTTTCAATATTGTTATAAACTCGTCCACAACATGGATCGTAAAGCTGGTCCTGTTTAATTATTTCAATAAATCGTAAATTTGGTGGGCGCGCTGGGTACAAACAGAAACTTTTGATACTGTTTTTTGTGACCTATTTACAGCCGCGAATGGTTTATATTGTTTCCATAGAATCACTTTCTAGGAACGCATTTTTATTAGTTTGTCTACTTTCTAGAACCGAATTATCGAGAAATTTGTATAAATAGTCTTTTGTTTATCAATCAAGAAGCCATTAAATAAATTAATGTCTTATTGAATTTACAAAATTGTAAAAATTAACTATAATTAAAATATATATGAGTTAGTGAATAGTTAAATATTAGTTGATAATTATTATAAATAGCGAATAGTTTAGTCTTTAGTGCATAGTTTATTGTTTCTAGTGTAAGTGTATAAATAAATTAAATGAATAAGAAATGTGCATATAAATCTATCACATCACGAAAAATTAGATATAAGAAATACATTACAATATCATCAATTAGTTTGATGTTTGATTTTATATATGTATTTATCATAGCGTTTTTTATATGATTTCTAAGAAGGCCTTTTCATTTGTTTGTTTACTTTCTAGAATTCTAGAAATCTCTTTCTGATATATATTTAAGCTTGGTTAGCAGCGAGAGTCAGTTTTGTAGATAAAAGTGTACGGAACGAAATGGAAAAGTAAGGGATGAAATTGAATAAATTATAAAGTAGGAAATATTGAATTATATATCATATTACCAATAAGTAAATGAGAGATGTTGTGTATTAATTCATCCCACCGTTGAAAAACAGTTTAAATAAATTAGGAAAAAAGAAAAACATTACAATACCATTTACAAAATTTTTGGCGCATTTGTTTGGAAAATTTTTATAAACATAGAAGAATTTTTTTTTAAAAAAAGCATAATTGGCACATCTCAATAGATAAACGAAAAAAATAATATTTTTTAAATAATTTAATTGTTTATAAACTCAACAATCTGTTATCAACAAATTCCAAATAAGGTTTTTTTGTTAGGTTGAAAGAATTTATAAAACAGCCACATATAACAAAGTAATGAAAAATATTTTTCTTCATAACTCGGTCGAAAGTACATAAAATATTTATCCCCTGTGAGCGCATTTGACTACAAGGGCCAAATGTTAAATTTTCGACTCGTAGTGTAATATACGTATATATGTTTTAATATTTTATGCTCAAAATTCTCAAAAAACATTTTTCTAAAGGTCATTCCGAATCGAATGGGCTATCGTTCATAATTTAAGGTCCTTTAGTTTTTATGACTAAAATGTGGTACATGTGTACATTTTTTGTATAAGAATAAGGTATGATTTGATAAGACAATGGTTTAGAACAGCGTTTTTTAACCTTTGAGTAACAACCTAAAAACGGGCTGCGAGCTGAATTTGAATTGGTGGCGAAAAATTTTCAAAAACATTTTCAAGTGATACAAAATCGGTTTACTGCCCTTGTTATTAATATAATAAATAGTGGTATAGTGAAGCTATCGAAGTGTATATTGGCACCCTCCACGGAAAAATCCGTGACTCTAATTTCAACCATAGAGACACGGACATTTTTAAAGAAATGAGCCGAATGAAGTTTTATCCGTGTCTCACGAATTAATATTGTCCACGGACAAATATGTCTAAGGATAAATACCACGTACAGATGAAATCTGAAATATTTGCCATTTCTAATCTCAATATATTTTTGTCATTCATTTAGAACGGATTATACAAAAAATTTGATTGTAAGAATAACCTTAGTAATAATGAATTGATGATAGTGCTATGTATATCTAGTAATTTATTCTCTGACTCTGCTGATAGTGCACAACGTTACACGAGTGACTAATATTCGTGGCAATTGTATACGAATGATTAGGTTGGATTAGTTTAGTTTTAAAATTTCCGTGTTTCTAAAATTAAAATTAGACCACGGTTTTTTTCTGTGGAGGGTGGTGATTTTGGATCATATGGTGGATACGGAAAAAAGCTTCATTCTGATCCGTTTTTATAAAAATTTCCGGGTAAATAAGGTTAAAATGATGGCCACGGATTTTTCCGTGGAGTGTGGCGGGTATGGAGGCGTGGGTGTGTGGATGTGGAGGGTACCAATAGCAGCACCGAATAACTATACAGTGCTTGCCAATATTTAAATTTCTGTTTACAAAAGAAAATGCCTCCTAATCCTAGTTATATACTATTATTCTTCAAAACACTTCGAATTTTATGTAATTGAGATACAATTTTAGAGATATTGTTTTTATGTAAATTATGGATAGTTTATTGCAGTTGTAGCACTATTATACCATGCGGTCGATATTCATGGAATAAATTCAATTTTACGTTATTATGTACTAGGTGAAAAAAGCCTAAAGCCTAAAATGTCTACACTTTGAGTCTGAGACAAACGAGTCATAATGAAATTTAATTCATATCAATTGTTTATTAGTTTATTTTAATATCTGATTATTTCCAAAGTATATTTTAGTAGACCACACAATATTGATGATTTAAAAGTTAAGATAAGGGAAGAAATTAACAAAATAAACTTCTGAGGTCATACAAAATGTACGAGAATTCCAAAATCGCCTCGATTATTGTCAAGAAGTGGATGGTGCTCGTTTTCAACATTCGATGCAATTGTAAAGTACATTAAAAAATACATTCTAAATATTATGTGACATTATTATCTTCATTCTACGTAAAATTTTGTGATAGAGACATCATCAAAATTTTACAACTATAAAATTAATTTTCTCGGTTATTATTTAAAATTTTTAAGGGGATACTTATAATTCAGAGTGGGTGCTGGAGGGGGATAATATTTTCATACTGTAAATTGTCAATTTAAGAATAAAAATCGACCTGTTTCAAGTTTTTCCACATAGTACATAATAACGATAAAATTAAATTTATTCCATACATTTGGACCGCATTGTATACTGGTTATGTGGTGGAATTTCATTCGTTTATCGTAATGTCTGCTTTTCTGCCATATATTTACGAATAAAGGCTATGCATTCTTTTTAAATTTAAAGTAAGAGCACTATTTCGGATGTCGAGTCTCGTATATCTTATCTAGTGCCAAAAATAAACACGGATATTCTGAAAGAGCCTCGGATACCTATTTTATTCGTCTAGAGATATGTACAGTGCGGTCAAAAACTCATCCACGAAGTCCTTTTTAGCTGATTAAACGATTTCAATGAAAAATTATTAACACGTCGACTAGTTTAGTCTGTTATATAAATATATAGTCATATTTATATAACATCTGATTTCAATATACGTTCGAGTAAAAATCTGAAAGAAATCATTGTGTTTTGTGATAATGTCACAAAATTTAGGAGTTAAAAATAGCTTGTAATAATACAATATCAAAATGGCTTCGTAAGCAAAAATTTTTTTAACATTAGTTGGACAAGTCCGTTTCTATTGACATTTTTCAAAACCAAAATACTTCTAAACAGTCATCAGACCTATTGTTAATACGTCGCAGATACGTAGTCCATAAGTTCTTAGCGTAACAGAAAAGTATTTGAATAGAAAAAACTGGGATTATTTTTCAATAATTTCCATATATTTTTCAGAACGTCTGGCTCGAGCTTCTATGCTGTATGATGCATTTTTAGATTCAAAATGTTCGTACACCGCCTGTTTAATTTCATCGCTACTGTTAAATCTTTTACCCCTTAACTCGGTCGACCAGATCAGGGCTATATGGTGGGTGTTTAAACTCTTTGAAGCCACATCCGTGTACAGTAGAATTGGAAAGCAAAGCAGTGTAGAGTAGAGCATTGTCATGAATCAAGCGCACAACTCGGTTGATTTTGGCGATCTTTTTTACTCAATTGTCTTGGCGAGTCGGAATAACATGCCGCGTTTACAGTAGTATTTGATTCTTTGAAGTTAATCAAAAGATACCACAGTCCCAAAATATTGTAGCCATCACTTTGATTTTTTTAGCACAGGCTCTTCTTTTTGATGCTACTCCATGAAATCTCTTTTGGATGTCGGATCATAGTAAAAGACCATAGTTTTATCAAAGCAAAGCTCTAAAAATTGTTCTTAATTTTCTTCGCGACGCTGGTTTTGCACTTCGCTGAGAATTTGAGGGATCCACCCTACACGAATTTTTGTCACTTAAAACGATTTCTTACACTAATTTAATATTTTCTGGAGTAATCACCCTCACAGAACCACATTTCGATTCTCGTCCCCATTTGAAAAAGTTTTAATTGCTGAAAATGATGAACACAAGTCACCGTAAATAGCCTCCATTCTGTTTTTGATTTGTATTGGTGTTAAACTTATAACAGCGCGAGATACAATTCGGAACATTTTTCAAAACAACTTGACTAAGTAATTATTCGAGCTCTACCTCAATGAGTTTTAAATCTTTGTGTAAAGCTTGTTAAACCTTGTCTATGATGCGTGCATAAACATTTTAGCGAACGCAATCTATTTACTATATGAGGCCAAAAACTCATGAACCGCAAACTACGTACCTTCCACGAAGAAAGAAGAAGAATATTTGCAAGGAAAATACTCAGAATAATATTACGCAAAAGCAAATGGATGAAAATGAATTAGGAAGATTAGTGAATAAGGAACTAGAAGAGATAATGATAAAGAACAGGACTTTTACAAAATCATTGATACTGAAATGGTATAGACAATTAGAGAGACGACAGTAGGAAAAAAATGGAGACTAATGCAAGGTACACCAAGAGGACAGTAAAGAATTAGGTGGGAACACCAAGTAAAAGCATACATTGAATATTTGATATTCAAGACATTACACACAAAATCCACGATAGGAATATGAATAGAGTAATAGAAGCTAATAAGCCATATAAATTTATAAAAAATATGAAGGAAGGAGACCATAAAAGCCACGACGAATGACCAACCGCAATAAAAGAATCTAAGAACTCCAAGGAGCTCCATAATGCCTCAGAGAATATACATGATTTAATCAATAGGAAGTCGTTTCGCAGGACGAAGAAGCAATTAGAGAAGAAGCAAGATCACAATCTAGAGGTCAGATATCACAAGCTGTGTAAGGTTTTTCGAGATAAGAAATTGTAATTATCAATTGCAACTACCATACGAGTAAAAGACGCTTGACTGAGAAGCAAATGCAAAGTAGACCGAGATAACCAACGATAATAAGGTGGGAAGAGTAGGTGAAACAAAATATCAAAAATATGAGTATTCAAGATATTACACACCGAATCAATAAAAGGAGAAAATGGAATGGAATAACAGAAGCCGTACAAATTTATAAATATATGAAGAAAGAACACCATAAAAGCTATGTAGAATGGATTACCATAAGAAAACAATAAAGAGCTCCAAATAGTTGGCGAGATCCCAGGGCAATATATCGTTTTTAATCAATAGGAAGAGATGGAGTTTCGAAAATTAGAAAAGAAGCAGAAGGTTCAAATATCACAACCTCTGCAGTCTCTTCGAGGTAACTGATTAACTAGATTCGTATGATGGAACAAGAAACTATTGTTATAGTTTTTAGTAAATCATGTTTGACGCTACTTTTCTGTTCAAATGCGTTCAGAATTGACTTTTTGATAAAAGTACAAAAATTTAGATGAGCATAATATCCAATTTAACGTATGGCAGGAGAGTTTCTGGACATCCTGTAGTTCACCACTAAATGTCATTTTGTATTTTTCTTTTTGTCAGTACGCTTTGATAGGTAGATAGGAAATAACGTAAATTAGTTAGTGGTAAATACGCGATAATATTGTTTGTAGCAGATAAACATTTCTAAACTGAATGTTTACCTTTACAAACTGATTTGGTCGTATCAAATTGCAAGAATTTGAATTATCTAGTTTTTAAAATAAGTAAGACAAAGTTCAAAAGTTGACTTTTGAATCACTGGTATAAATTTTTAATTTATTTGCATCAGCCCACGTACCTGGTTTTAGCTTACATTAAAATAATAATCCAGTCAATTTAGATATGCTATACTAATAATAATTGTATATTTATCATGTCCAAATTTATACAAAAACATATAATACCTGTTAAAAAAACCCGGTAGATAGAAAAAGTATATTTGTTATTAAGGTTATTTAATATAATACCCTCGTATAATGTTTCAATATTAGGTCTAAAACTAATCGATACGAGTTGAACCATATGTTTTCAGAAAGGTCTTAAATACATAAACGAACAGTGCGAAAAAGATAATTAATTGTGGCATGCTGTGATTTTGACATTATTAACCAACAGTGACCGTAAAGTTCAGTTAACGTGTGTTTTGAATCATTTTTCTTAGTAAAAGAGCGAAAGATAAAAACAGACAGAATAAGTTTAAAAAATAGCGAACTTTTTTAACGATAATATATAAATATAATGATGTTCTGTACGTAATTTTGGGCATAGTAAGGTGACGGTGACAATTTTTTAGTAAATCTATAAAATTTGCATAAAAACAATCAGTGTCAATAAATATAAGCACTTTACTTTCATAAATATTATGATTATTTAGATGGGTGGCATTTTCAATTCTGGTTAGTTCACTTGATTTTATTTTCACTCCAAAATTTGTTTTTACAAAATATAAATTATGTCAAAAATCTTAAATTTCGAGTTTTTTTATAAAAAATTTAGATTACTGAGATGTGTATGGCTGTTTGTTGGGGGATTATAACTCATACTTTTTACTCAATGCATATCTTTTGTCCGATCTTTTATTACTTCCTATTTTATCCCCTTTGTCTCCACTACTTTCACATTTTCAATTTATATTTTCTCGGTCTTTCTTTATACTTTATACCAGCATATTATGCGTCACAATCATTACAAGGTTCTTAATATAATATAATCTTATGAGTATCCTTTTGTTTTTGGGTGTTTTAGATTTTCATTTAGTGAAATATTTGGATAATGTATTATGTCCTCTATGACTTATACTAATATCATATTTATTGGAATAAATCGTTAGTTGTTGGCAAAGTCCTTGTACATATGGCAAGGAAGAATGTTTTATGTTTTGATGGTCAGTTTCTGTTTTCTTTCAATGCAGTTTTTGCTTTTTGATAAGCTAAGCATCTAAATTCGGGATCTGATAGTTGGATATATCTATCAGCCTAACTCATATCACTGTTCGTTTTTTTGATATAGGATGACATGAATTGAAGTTCGAATATATTGAGGAACAAATTGTTTTGCATAACATTATGTTTTTATGTTGTCAATTTGATAAAATGTGACATCCAGAAAATGAATTTTATTATTTTGTTTGATTTTGATTGTGAATCAAAGTTTTTTATGATAAGAGTTGAATTTTTCATTCATATTTTCAATTGGATTTTTTGGTACAGCAGTAATGAAATCATCTACATAACGGAAAAAGAATGGAATATTCATATTAAGTTTCCTCAAGATTTTCCATTACTAATTGTGCTATAACACTTGATATGGAAGTTTCCATAGCCCAAACACCAATTTGTTTAATATTTCATATTCTTATTTGAAGTAGGTATGTTGTTTTAGGCGTTAGTTCAATAACTTTGATAAATGCGTTTTGATATATAAACATTTTTTTCGTTAACGTTATACCTTGGACGGCTCCTACTTTCATAACACCTTTTTTCAGTTCAATTTTCTATATACCTTTTTTCGTTAAGTTTATATATCGAACGGCATATATTTTCATAATTCCTTTTTGAAATAAATTTTCTTATACATCTTTTTCGTTAATGGTATATCTTGGAATTATTTTACCAACATCCTTCCAAGAAAAATATGCTGCAAATCATGCAAATAAATTTGTACATATATATAAAGTTCAAAACAGGTTAAAAAACGTTTGATATATGAACAATGAACCAGCATGAAATATTCTGATCCATTCAAGATAATCAGTTAATTGGAAAGAAATAGAGTAGAGATTATTAATTTTAGAAGCAACAATAGGAAAATAGTTTATATAAAATAATTAAGGACAAATTTCGTTGCAGGTACTTCACAATTAGGGATCGGCCAAAATATAGTTGACTTTTTGACAAAACCTTTTGATACGTCAAGATAATTAGTTAATTAGAATCATGAGAAGATGAGCATAATAAACTAAAAGTTATAGTTTTCGAGAATATTTCAATTACTTATTATAATAAAAAAAATAAGTACGCAGAAAGATATGACGGAGCTATTCACGACTAGAATGAAATAAAATCATAACTAAACAACCAAGATACAGAAATCAATTGACATTGTTAAGAAAAGAATTCGAAGCCTAACGAAAAACCAAATTTAAAATTTGAAATAACTAAAATTGAACATTTGAAAGAGTAATTCAGATTGAAAGCTACTGTAAAATTAATAAAATAATATTTAAAATAGAAATATCAATTATTAAAATCGAAAATTATGATTTACATATTTTATTTCTAACTGGTTGTATCCAGAGATGAGATTTATTGAAAATATTGGTAAATGCAGAAATTGATCTAATAGATATAGAAGAAATCATTAAGAATAAAAAAATATGCACAAAGAATTTATGACAATAAAAGAGGTCCAAGGTGCTGTACAAGCACTTAAAATTGTCTCATAATGTCATCACCGATATACTAAAAAATATGAGAACAAAAGGACATCAACTGATAAAAATAAAATGATGTATAATGTAGACACTTCAACCCTAACGATTTATTATATCAGTTTTTCTTGCTGCGATACTGGGAAACCAGAGTTGATAGCTGATCTATCAATTCCACTTTTTGCAGAAAGTTCAGCATGTGGAATATTTCTGGTAGCCATATGTCTTCATTTTATATTTCATACGTCCCCTTTTCCCTGATGTAATGCGGTCAATGCTTGAATTTCCGAGTGCGTAGGCTTCCAGCACGAGTAATTCACTACATTTTTATACAACCATACACTAGTAGGTGAAGTTGAAGAAAATTTTGGGTTGCAATAATATCAAAATTTGATAACTTTATAACATGACTTTTATCTTCATAAAATGCTAAGAAAATGCGATTTATTTTATGAGAAATTGTATAATGTATTGCTAACATTTAGGAATATCATTTTTTATCCAGAATGTATTTAGCTATTGAAAAATCCTTTGATATTTTCAAATTCACTAAATTTATGTGAATGAATTGAATAAAGTAGATCATAATTTGAGTACCAATTTATTCAACCAAAGAATTTAAGTTTTGTTATAAAAAATCACACGTGTTAAGAGATCTCATTACGTGCATGTTATTATTGAATGTTACTTACATAAAAAAGTCAATATTGTGATTTTTAGCTTGGATTGGCATAGGCGTAGAAAAACGTGTTTAATAGAATATGAATAGTAGTAAAAATACCGGAATATTGGGAACTAGGAGTAGTTGTATCACTGAATTACAAAGCGGTTCCAGAAGGGGAACAAGCACCCAATTATCACATACTTACAATACAACAAAATATTGGGAAAAAGTTTTCGCAAGATGATATGCAGAAAATATCGTGGGTATATAGAAATTTGAGGAAATTTAGTTCGACAAACCTTGTGTTGGAGATAAATTGTGAAAACAAAATTTCTTCTAAATAAACAATTTTTTTAAACTTATTAGCCCTCATAATTTGAATGAAATTTATAATGTAGAATCATAAATTTCACTCAAATTTTATTATTTACCTCTTTCTCGTTCCTATGTATGTGATTTCCATTTTTAAAAATACTCTTTTGTTTGTATTTGATTCGGTTGCAAGAATTTTAGAATTTTCAGAATTAAATGTATGTTTTTTTCATATTTGACGGTTTGTTAATTTGGTTTCATTTTTTATCGTAAATACTATTTCCTAATTACTGAGATGTCTGTCCTATATAAACGGCGTCACAATTATCACAAGGTAGTTAATATAAAATATAACTTCTTTTGTTTTCGGGAATTCATTTTGTGAAATTGTACATCAAGGTACACACGTAGAAATGTAATAAAACTTTTACATGAAAAACAAAATACATTTGCTAATTAGTTCCAGTTGAGTGTACTATGAATTGATGATACAAGAAGACATGTTTCAAGATCCACATATCCTCGAGAAACAAAGAAACTTGTATAGAGTCGTACAAGGTGACATTTTGAAACTGCTATTTTTGTTTTGCTGCATTTCGTTTTCCCTAGGATAAAGTAAAACCGTTATTGAACTTAACACCAAACAAAAATAGATTGCAGTAATATGAGTCTAGTTTCCAAATATGTATAGAAATAAAAGAATTGAGATCTTCCATTGAGCTTTTCATACGTTATGATTTCATTTTGTCATCGTAAATACTATTTCCTAATTGCTGAGATATCTGTCCTATCCTGGAGGAGGATTTTTAAGTTTCGAATAAAAGTTTTAGGGAGCCAAATCTGGAGGCTACAGTGGCTTAGTCGCCAAAAAATCAGTTGAAATCATAGTGGAATTTGAAAGGCGCACTGTGGTGATGAAAAATCGTTGCATCTGACTCATTTTTGAGGCGCCATTCAAAGATTGTTAAAGAGCTACGACGACATATTTATAAAACCACGTCTCTTCACTAGTAATTATGCATTTGGTGAATGTAGCACCTTTTTAAGCATCCTGGGAAACTATAACCAGGGAAGATATTAATGTAGGCAAAAACAACTTACGAATACTAACAGGAATTTTGTTGGGGTATTGTAATCGCAATGGACATCCGAAGATGCTAAGTTTGGTAGAAAGTGCACGTACAGATTCTATTACATAGAGGACGAAACCTCTATCCACATTCTCTCGAAGTGTGAGAGACTACAAAGCTCTAGATCACTACACTGTATGAAATAGAAGACTAGGATCTCTGGCAGTTAGAATCATTCCACATTCTGAACTTTTTAAAAGGAGTGGGTCTAATAGATTAACTGTAAAAAGTGTTACAGCAAGAAAAGATGACACAATAGATCCTTTGGATCACAGTGTATATGAAATCCTACTACATAAGAGGATATATTGAAAAATTCTTAGCCTATTATAGAACCAAACAAAATATTTTATTACTCAACATATTCTCCTTTTGATTGGATACATTTATTACAGCGAACCTGCAACGTCTCTAGACCTTTCAAAAAATAAGTTTTTTCTTGCCCTACGAACCAGACCTCCACAGCTTTTATTACCTCCTTGTTGGAAGAAAATTTACGACCTTTTAAACTTTTTTTCAGTTAAGGAAAGAGATGATAGTTGGACGGAGTCAAATCTGGTGAATATGGGGGGTGTTCTAGTAATTCAAACTCTAAATCACGAATTTTTTGCATGGCAATATGAGATTTGTGTGCAGGGGCAAAAACAAAATACCTTTGGATAGCTTTCCGCGTCTTTTCTCTTTAATTTTTTCCCGTAGAGTAATGTCGAATAGTAATCTCCAGTTATTGTTCTGCCCTTATCTAAAAAATCAATCATGATTACTCCATGGCAATCCCAAAAAACTGAAGCAAGAACTTCTCCAGCAGATTTTTGAACACGAAACTTCTTAGGTCTTCGAGAACCAGAGTGTCGCCATTCCATCGATTGTTGCTTCGTTTCTGGATCATAGAAATGTACCCAAGTCTCATCCATAGTACATCGTTTTCAAATCGAGTACAGATCGAACGCGATGCTTCTACCCTTGCACGCTTTTGGTCAACATTCAAACATTTGGGCATCCATTTTGCAGCAATTTTTCTCATGTCCACATTGACGTGAACTATATGATGAACGCGTTCGTATGAAATATTCAGTGCTTCAGAATTCCGTTTTAGCCCAATTCGACGGTCTGATAAAATCATGTCATGAACTGCATCGATATTTTCGAGGACTGACACAAAAACTGGCCTTACCGATCGGTCCTCATCTTCAATGGAAAATTTACCTTTTATTTATTTATTCTTTTAATTTATTACGTAGCTCTGGTTTACTTTTATGACGTCAAACTTTACAATGACACTTTTAATAATAAGTTATTGTTCGTTGCTATGGTAACGCAATATTTTGTTTATGCATGGAACTGGTCTAGGCTAACTAAATATCAATACATCCTCGTATATATACATATAAGTGTCTAATGGAAAAGGTTCACAAAGCCTCACAAATTAGAAAATAAGTGGTTTTTGCGGACAAGTATGTTATTTATGCAAAAAAATATTCATTTCCACGTTGAAATTATAGTTATTATTTTAATTAATAATTATTGTAGATAAAATGAGCTTTTCCAATCAAAATAAAATATCGGAAAAAAATTCTTTTTGAATAAGTGTTTTGAGATTGAAAAAGAATGGAGGTATTTCAATACTTCAAAATTAAGTTGCAAGGATTCACTCACAAACATACAACGCAGCAAAGCGAATCAAAGAATATAATAACATATTCTAATTTTTACTTTGTATCTAGAAATTTAAGCCGTTGAAGTTTTTAGTATTATCAACCACGAAAGTTATAATTTATGCGTTAATATTTATTATTTAATATGTAATGTAGATACATAATAAATTTTGTTGACAAGAAAAATGAATAAACTGATCCAAATTTTCCAACTTTCAGTATCAATATCGATAAATACACCCATCTAAATGTTGATATTTGTCTTCAGAAGATATATATTTTTTTTCGAAAGTCTCAAAATAGATTTTTCATGGTTGAATGAGGGAGGGTGTTCTCTAGGAGGTCGGCAGAGCATTAGATATTAGATAAAAGTTTTTTGCAGTTTTCAGACGATAATACGCCGTTGTGAGTTAGAGACCCGACTCAAAGGAGTTTTTTGTAGCTTTTGCTGTTGGTGTGAAATTTAAACTTAAACCTACTAATCCGATTGCGCTCAAAATATTAACAATTTATTGAATTTATAGTTTTTAATATTTAATCAATAACAGAATATTCAAATCGAAGAATTACAAATTGAGGATAATATGTGTTAATAAAAAATGTTTTTACCATCAAAAGTGACAGTGACAACACTCACACGCAAAAATGATACTATATTCGGATCATGAACAGTACGTTCTGAAGGTTGTAATTTTGAAATAATTTATGATGAAATTTTAATTAGTGTTTTTTTTTGTTTTAAATAAAATTAAGTAATAGCATCTTTTACCTAAATTATCCACTCGGAAACAACGATATTAGCACAAAACCTACGCATAATAATAAAAACGAATTATTGGGGGACGATAAAACACTTCTGACACAACATACGTATTTGAAAAAAAAAAACTCTCAAACTACCCTTTAACCACGCACGTCACTTCGCAAGGGTGAACGAGTTTACTATGAGAATATTTGCGACTGGCGATTGTATTGCTAGAAACTCACCCCTGTGGCCCGTTTGCGGACGCGTTTCCTATTGGTCTGTTTGATTTGATTCACCCCCGCCCTACTATTGCCCGTGGATCAGTTGCGTCATTTCTGTTTAAAATAAAAAAAAATAGTTGTTGCAAGAGAAATTTTGAAACAAAACTTATTTATTTAAATAGATAAATACCAATAGCTAAATTAGAATTGGAATATGCTCATTATGGTGCTATTTGCAAAGGAAATAAATTGCGGGGAAACGACATTTTAATGTTTGCAATAAAACTATTACAAATAGATTTGGAAAGTTGGATAATGAAGAAATTTAATTCATGGATTTATGTATTTATTGTCTTATGTCTAGGTACAATATTATTTTTAGTAGACAATTGTAGAATATATAATATAAAATTAAGTAGTTACACAGATATACTCGATTTTTCAAAATTGTTATTCTACATATTTTAGTGAATCCTTTCCAACGTAATTGTTTTCTACAATTTTTAGTCACAAATCCAAAAGCTTTGAAAAATTAGTACAATAGATTGAAAAATAAAAAGTTCTATAAAATAGATACAATATGGAGATATGAACATAGGTATAGATATTTTTAAAACTTTGAAAAAATATTTAGCTTGGAAGTTTTTTAGAAGCCATTCTTTTGGGTTGATCAATATTGAAAAAAATAATAAATATTTCTTCATGTATTAAACAGATTTAAAATATAGGTGTGGTTCGTGAAATTAATATCAACTATCTGCATTTTAGTTTTTCATTCGATTTCATCAACAGATCATTTCCGATTCAATGAACATCTGTACTTTGTTCCACTTAATACTAGAAACGTAATGAAAAACAACAACAAAATATTGTTTTAAATATTTTTCTTCAGTTTCTTACATATTTATTGAAATAATATGAAAAAATAAATTACAAAGACTCACTTTTTCTAATCCAGATTCAGGCCAAAACTGCTAAAAAATCACAAAAATAACGGAATGTCATTTGGTACACCGCATCAAAATTGTTTAAATGAAAAATAATAAATATTGATAAATAACAAATTACTTTGCAAAGGTAATTAATGGGTCAAAATTGATTACGTCGTCGAACGGACCAAGGAATTAACTGAAATAAATGACGACGGGCGAAATGCATCCACGCATAGAAACGGTCGAAACACGCATAGAAACGCGCACTTTTTTTGACGCACCCAACGCACACTTTCTGTTCTAGTCCAAAATGTGCAGGCGATTTTCTGAAAAATATTATTATTCGGGACATTGGAGGTTTTTTTGTCAAGGGTGGGGGTTGATAGACACACGCAACAACGTGAAAAAGAGTGGCGGAAGAGTGCGGGGGTGATCGTCGCGAGCGATTCGGGTGGGAAGGAAATAGTACTAGTTGCGGGGTAAGGTGTCTAGGATGCAACGTTGCCGATGTGATTTTTGAAACTCGGAATTTGCTGCTTTCATTAATGTTTTGAATAATTTAATATTTAGGCAACGTTATCTTTGTCTGTCGACGAAATTTATAATAAAATAATCAGTACAGCAAATGAATATTACGTCTTTAAACACAGCAGAAGTAGAAGTGTTAACTTTTAATGAATCATCATGAAAAAATTGAAAAGAATTCTACTACAAAATTGTTGTTTTTTTTAAACCACTTTGAAAACTGAAAGTCGTGAAAATGTTGTGTGTGCTAAACTACTCTTAAATTAATAAAAAAATAAGTTACCACAATAAGAGGATAGTCCCAAAAGTAACAAGCCCAATAAAAAAAACACAAAAATTTTTGGAAAAAATATATTTATTTTTAAATGTAGTCTCTTTTTAGCTCCATACACTTTTCCCATCGAAGTTCAATAACTTCTATACCTTTTTTATAATAGGAATCGTTAAGATTTTCATAATAGCCATTAATTGCCGACATCACCTTTTCATTGTTTGAAATTCTTTGATCATTGAGCCATTTTTTCAAGTCTGGGAAAAGAAAATAATCCGAGGGAGTTAAATCTGACGAAAAGCCTGCATGAGGTAGCAATTCAAACTTTAAGTCATTAATTTTGGCCATTACGATAACGGATGTGTGGGCTGATGCATTGTCTTGCTGGAACAACATTTTCTTCTTATGCTTTTTCCTCGCTCAAATGTTGCAATAAGTTCGAATAATACTCGCCGTTCATTTTTCCAGATAGTTGAATTGTTCCACGCGAATACCAAAAAGCCGACTCTTTAATCTTGCAGATGAAACGATATTCGCCTTCTTTGGGACCGAATTTCCTTTTTCAGTCCATCAGTTTGTTCTTTCGCTTCTGGTCCGAAGTGGACACACGTCACATCCATGGGAATTGAAAATTCGGTTTTATTTCTGTGACACATTACCAAACACTCGATGGAAACATTCTCACGACGCTGTGTTTGTTCCATTGTGAGCAAACGCGACACCCATCTTACACATAGCTTTCTCATTTTCAAATTTTCGAGAGACGTCACCTCATTTGGTCGATCTCTGTAATGCTGGTCAGCTTTTATATTAGTTGGGCTAATGCTTTAAAATAATAATATTGTATTACATAACGACAACTAATTTTTTCCATTGTTTACAAATTCACTGAAAAAGTTCACTATTGATGGCTGCCATACAAAACAACGTGGCGTCTTCAAACTTGAAACATATGCTGTATAGATTATGCACTGGGACCATCCTCGTAATTAACAATAACAAATAAACGATTAAAAAGTGTGATTAATGTATTGATGAAGAAAAGTGCCAAAACAGCTCTCAAAACTTTTCAATGGCTATGATTCTGAGACAAATTTCAGAGTTTTTAGAGGAAAACAAGTTCATCTTATTTTCAATAGGCCTTCATACAAGTGCTTATTAAGGTAACGATTTTTGTGATAGCATAGGAGGTACTAGAACGTTTGCGAGGCTATTTGTGAAGAAAGAGATTTGAAAATAACAAGTTCACTATTGATGGCTGCCATACAAATACAAAACAACGTGGCGTCTTCAAACGTGAAACATATGCTGTATAGATTATGCACTTTCATGGACAGAGGTATTTTTCAACACAGAGAAGTAACTACCGCTATCTCAAGGTCAGGTTAGATACTTCTGGGACCATCCTCGTAATTAACAATAACAAATAAACGATTAAAAAGTGTGATTAATGTATTGATGACGAAAAGTGCTAAAACAGCTCTCAAAACTTTTCAATGGCTATGATTCTGAGACAAATTTCAGAGTTTTTAGAGGAAAACAAGTTCATCTTATTTTCAATAGGCCTTCATACAAGTGCTTATTAAGGTAACGATTTTTGTGATAGCATAGGAGGTACTAGAACGTTTGCGAGGCTATTTGTGAAGAAAGAGATTTGAAAATAACTTTCCTTTTTATGTCAACAATACGTTATGCTTCAAATTGCTTGGCAGATTTTTAGCCACTAAAAGTCTATCCAAATCTGCATATTTCACCAGATTTAGCACCCCGCCATTCCCGGCTATTTAAGAAAAACAAAATCAAAAAGGAAACATTTTGATATTATCCCTGACAATGAGGAATCTACAGAAGCCGATTAAAGACTTTCAGACATACTTCTAGTCATTTATTGCAAAAGAAATAACCTAACAAGATCGTTCAAAGTATCTGTTAATCCGTTGCATTTGGTTGCGAAGCATGAATTCTGACTTTCTGACTGTTGTATTGTAGCTTCTACGGCAAATCTTTGAAGTTAACAAAAAAAAAATACAGGCGAATATTGAATACTTATGTACAGTTAAATTGAAGATCTAAGTACCATTATTTGAGAAATTGTAGTGAAACATCTACAGGAGGCTAAACTTTTAGGTAGTCAGGAAACCTTGAAATTACCTGATTACATCTGATAAAAACCGTTAGGACCTTGATGGAGAGGCAATATTAAGGAAGATTCAAATTAAGGAAATAAAGTATCAAGAGACAAATAAGGTTAAAATGAAAATTAATTGAGGAACAAATGGGGAACAAAAAAATCAGTTACATTAAACTCACATTGTTATACTTAAGATTGTTATTTTCAATGGAAAAATTTGTTTATTTCGACTCCAATTTAATGTCAAGTCCAGGAATCTAAATTTTTGTTGATATCGAAGAAATTGAAAGGATTCTTCATTAATGTTATGCTTTCAAATGTTTTTTCAACGGCCCTTGACATGATGCAATACAACGAGCAATGTAATACAAGACTCAATATTTCTGGATCAAAAGGATGCGCAAAATTTCAAAACTCCAAATTGATTCCGCTAACTTCCAACAACTGGCCTTGCGATTTATTTTTGGTCATCGCAAATGCCAGACGCTATAAACGTTTAAAATCGAATGGTAAATCCGTTGAAATAATCGATATAAGCGGGTTCAAGAAATCCTCTTCATTGTATTTTCCCTTGTGAGGTGGTAATTTAGGCCTTTCCATTGAATTTAAAAATTCTGAATGGTCGCATTGAGATCGTTGACATCTTTATTTTTCACCGACAATATTTCTCGTACACCCATTAAACTGTTGCGCTATATCTAGGAAAATACGATGAATAAGCTCCTCTTTTGAGTCTGTTTCAAGTCTGTGATGTGATAGAAATCTGTGGGTAACGTGATGTCAACTGCGACTTTATTATTTCCAATGTCTAACAATTGCTTCGCAAACACACTTGCAGTTTCAACTTGCTGCAAAAATACTCGCATGTTAGCAGTAAAGTGTTACTATCACAAAAGATCGACAAAAAAGAGCACATATCTTGAAATGTCACTGTCACAAAGGATCGTCGAAGTAAAGAAAGTTCTCGCGCATATAATTGTAATTGTCACTCACAAAGATAGAAGGTTGATACACTCTTTGTCTGAGGTATCGATCGATATAGAGAATATTGAGATATATTGGTTGTCAAATGTCAAATATTATGATTGCGCTCAGAAATTTAATTTATGACAAAACATCAAGGATAAGCAAAGTTTTTATTTAATTCCGAGCATTTTCATATTTATTCACCTTTTAAACCTTCAAGACCAAAATTAGCCGAATTTGTCCAACCGTTTTCGAGTTTCATCGAGACTAACGAACAGCAATTCATTTTTATATGTATTTATAGATTTTGACTTTGGACAAAATTGCATGCAATTTGCATGAAATATTGCAAGGATTTTCAATATAATATAAATTACTGGTAACGATTTATTAATTACTAATAGTATGTACTATCAATCTTTGTTTATAATCGTTGTAAACAACTTTGGACTATATTCTTAATTATTGATATGCATCTTATTAGATTATTTTTTACACTTTGCTCAGTTGTTTGTTTGGGAATAAATACGCAATCTCGCGACACAATTTTAATTTGATTTTGAGGTACTCGGTCATCTCAAACGCCTTAACAATCAATTAAAATGAGCACAACAAGTGAAAATGAATATGTTGTGCATAAATACACATTTTTGATGCTTCATATTCATAAAAATAACTCAAAACAAGCAGTATAAACATTAATAGAAAGAAATCTAGAATTTATGTCTTTCCATAGTAGGAGAAAGAAACTGAGTTATCAAAGTTCTCAAAGGAGAAAACAACTACTTTCCTGGCTCGACGAATATTGAATCACATATCCTCTGTACGTTAAAATAGGATTCCTCAAAGAAACCATAGAAGAAGAGGAACTGGAAGCTTCCATTTAAAACTTAATATAAATTATATGCCTGGAAATGATACTACTTTGAGGCGAATTCAATTTTTAATTAATATTTTTATTTTTACTACAATTTTAGACAGAGTAAACAAGAATCTATTATTTTGTATGCCCACTATCTGGCAAAATTGATTTCCATTCAATTAATTAACAGATTCTTAAAGGAATTCCTAATATCAACAAATTCTTTCCAGTTATTAATAGTGAAATATAAAAATATATGAAGAGTTTTACGAGTTTCCAATGTTTTTCTCTCAAACATCTTGATGGTCATGTAATAGGTTTTTATTCCTAATTTGTTTATTTGAACTTCATATTTATTTTTACTAATATTTAACGCAAATTTCTTCCAGCAGTTATTTATTTCTAGAAGATAAATTGATATCATAGTTTACGATAGATAAAGATGTAGATTCACTTTAATATTTGACCAATGTCGCCAAAATGAGATGACTTGTTTATTAGTTATACAGTAATTTTTCCAGAAAAACATTTGAATATATATTTTTTTTCCTAGTATCATTTGAAAAGGCATTTTTTCTTTAAATTACTCTTATTCTTAAATAATTAATGTTAAAGGTTGAGGTTAATCGCTACATCGCTTCATATATTTTTAAAATTATTTGAAGTAACAATATTTATATTCAAAATAAATATTACTGAGATTTATTAATAAGCAAATATTCTCAATTCAAATTTATCTCTGTGAAAACTTTCTGTCAAAAATTTTTAACTGACTGAATGACTGTATATGCAACTTAAACTTTTTAAATAAATTAGGAGATTCTGGTAATAAATGATAATATAGAATATACTTGATTAATATATACGTACAATAATTTTAAATAAGTATCATTCAAAATAAAAATTTCATACGCTGTAAAAATGTAATTTACCTTTCTTAGAGTTATAAAATAAAATTCTCAAGTTATTGGGGACTAAAAATTGATGGAAACAGGACTATTTATTTAGAAATTTCATGAATAAAAATCCATACAATTTATCTTTTCGAAGTGTGAGGATTTTGAGTTTTAATAATTAACTATTTTCAATACATTGCATATTTTTTCTCTAGTGCTAATATATTGTCAAATTATTTGCTCTAACATAAAAACAAATCAATGTCTTCGGGAGGTTTTGAGCCAGAAACTTAACAATCCATAATAGAACTATAAAAAGAGATTATTTCAATATGAATTGTTAACTTGCTAATCGAATCGTGTATCAGACTGTGTAATTGTGAGTTTAAGTGCAGGAGCAGTGCATATTTAGGCACAAAATCAACAATTTCAAGAGCATTTATCAAAGCCTGTCGTCTGTCTACAAACCCTCTCAATCCTAGATCATTTTTAAATAGAGTTATTTGAACTGTTCTTTTGGAATGTAATGAAACTTTTATAATGAAATTAGTTTGGCCATTAGGCGACACAAAATGATGATATGAACTACTCATTCAATATGATATGATGAGGTATCAAAATTTCTTGTTTATATCTTCACAATTTAGTATGTATCTTTCTTTATTAGATATTGAGTAGTAAAACTGTAGAAAAAAATCCCGAAATAGATATGTATTTAATCCAATGAAGAAGATAATAGAAATACGATAAATGCGTAGGGAAACTTCGTATTTTATAACAGAATTGTTCAAAGTGTGCATTAATTTTACCAGTCTGTCTGACCCAGACGTTCAACTGTTGGAAGTGGTGTCTCGTATTTGGAAATTTTAAGTTCTACGCATATAAACTTGGCAACACTGTTTATCACCAACTAAACAGAAGGGCCAAAATTCTCTGCTATCCAATTATTGCTATCTCTCTCTTTATTTGTCTATTCTAGACTTGACTAGGACAACTTTTCGTCGTCTAATTGGTTTTATATGCGTGTATGCATTTGCTTTTATTCGTATAAGTAACTTTGTACAGTTACAGCAAAAATAATGTTGGGCTAGATATATTATGTTTGTATATTTGTAAGTAACATCCGGTTCAAACTTGGAGTAAAGATTAAAATGTACAATTTTTATATAAGATCTAAATTTAAAACTGCCGGTACTCTTCGTAGGGCGTGGTCGTAAAACCTCACTAAAGACTTATAATTTTACTGAAATTTGTTTCCACTATCACATTTCAACATTAGTTATTGATATTTTTCTTTAATAGATTACAGGTGAATTGTTTTTTTTGTTTATCCAATATCGATATTTGCAGTCATACTTTTCACGGATAATGCTTCTTATTTTACAATGTACTTCATAAAAGATCCGGAAAGACGATAAGTACTATGAAGATTATAAAATAACATTCTTCTATGTTTTCTTTAACCGCTTAAATCCAACTATAATTATTGATCTTTTTTTGTTCTACATATTTCCATTAGAATGAAACTTGGTTAGTAGCACTACACAGAATCTTCAATAACTGATTAATTTACAGAAACTTAGTTATAAGCTCAACGTCTATTTAGTAAATTAGTACATCTATATAAAAATGAAGCAAATATAAATACTAGGTATGTTCAAATGAAAAGATACGAAACGACATAGTGGGCATAGTTGAAGTCTTTATTCAAAATTAATAACCAGTTATCTGAGTACAACTAATCCATTATTTAACGATCCGAAGAAGTCCCTATTCCTAAAATTCTTGTGGTTGTGTTGATAGTTACTGTGCCCTTCACAGATCGACATCTCAGAGCTGTAGGGAGGATACTCAAATTACTAGTATTTAAACGTTGCCAGTATACTATGTGACCCTAAAGATATGTTATCACTCAATCGGTGAGTATTCTTTGCTTAAGCCACGGTACACGTCACTGTTAAATAATAGTTTATCTAAGCCCAATGAATTTAAAGAATACCGGAGTTCAGGCGTCAAAATAAAAGGTGAGGATCACCTTACCTGCTTCCACTTGAACTGAACCAAGCACATCACCATCTACTTCTCTATTGCATAATCTGCGAGTACGGAGCTTGTGTCGTATACTACATTCGCGTCCATAGATATCTCCCTACGTCTTCTCGAAGTAGTATTTTCGAATTTATCCCAGTTTGGTTGTTGAGACGTTACGTACTTTTTGAATTGAACACCAATCATATATAAAGATTTAGATAGTTTCCCTCAAGATATTGGTATATATCATTGGAGTTGAAGACGCTCAGAATAAGCTAGATCAAGTTATTTAAGGGTAAATAAGATTTTCACTGTTTATTGCTATTGCTGTACGCATTATTGCATACATTGGAAGCCTTCTAAATGTGGAATTAAACATGGATATGAAGAATTAGTTGGTTTTGAGAAATCACAATTGTTGAGATCTCAGTGAGCATGCAAAACAGAAAGAATGGTGGAAAGGGGGGAATGAATATGTCACGTATCACATTTAGTATTGCTATAAGGAGGAGGAGAATATTTGGAGGCAGTGGTGCAGACAAACGGCAATGGCAATGTTCTGGATTTTAGGTCTCTTCTGTTTTAAATTTAGTTTTTATTAACAATAAAAATAAATATGTTATTAGTATAAGTCATAAAGGACATAATACATTATCCAAATATTTCACTAAATTAAAAACGAAAACCCCAAAAAATAAAAAACAAAAGCAGTAATTATTATATATCAAGTGACGCAGTGTACATAGGGCAGACATCTCAGTATATAGATAATATAAAACTGCATTAACGAACCATGAAATATCAAAAAACAAATTCAATTATAAAGAATCAAATATTCTTGTAACGAAATCTAATTCAAGAAAAAGAGAATTTTTAGAAATGGTTCACATTCATAAGAACGAAAAAGCTATAAACGATAAAAAAGACCTAAATAATTTAAGTAAAATTTATAGCTCTATTTTGTAAATTCCAATAAAACTACAGATAATTTAATTAATTACTGCAAAATGTAAGGACTAAGGAAAAAATAAATTTCCAAAAATAAATAAATTCTATAAATTTAATTTAATTTTTATTTTGATGTTCATGATGCAGGTGATCTATTGATTGATATATATACGAAAATTGTCAGTGTCAATATCATATTTTGATAAAGACTTAAGCAGAAGTCGAAACGTCAATTTTTATCTTAGTAGATAAAAGTTTGTAAGAAATTACGAAACAAGCATATAAGTAGCTAAATAAAGGCACAAATAAAATAAAATTTAAATATAAATAATACACGAGAAAACTACAATGAATAACGAAACTACCTTTCAAAGTGTACATGTGCACAGGTGGAGAATTTTCATAAAAATTCATTGGCTTGTTTATGGCGGCAATACCCCAATGTGAATCATAATCTAATTCGTGCTTGATTACAACTTAAGTTAAATGATTGTATTTTGACAATATGGAATGTCAACGCTGAAATACAACCAATTATAATTGGTATATAATTGAAACGCCTAAATTCAATTACATAACATCTATGGACCTGCACACATTCTAAGAAAAATATTTACAATCTAACACAATAACGAACTCTTCTAAGGGATACGTATGTAGGAATAATAATAAAAATAATTATCGATACGAAGCGACTTTTGTACGAATGAGTATAAGAAATTAATGTTACAAACAGCAGCATTTGAAGAAATTTGCTTACTCCAGAGTGTAGACAGACGGCGCTACATGAATTTATCTGATTTGCTGGATGGTGAGTGAGTTGAGTTCTATGGCAAAGGTATTTACATCTGATATTCACCGTCAAATCGTGGAACACCGATTGTTATTTTGTCACTTAGAAAAGGTTACAGCTATCCAACGCAAGCTAGCGAGCAAGGATAAGTGAACGCGTCCTAATTCTGCATAATAATGCTGGATTCCATACTACTAAATCAACGTTGGAATTACTGTGACGATTCAGGAGAGAAATCTGAAGTCATGCCCTGTACTGTCGAGATTTGGTACCTATTCATAGTCAGGTTAGTGGGCAGTCAGGGAACGTGGCGTAAATAGGCCTTCTGATAAGCCTAATGTGTTCCACTTAAAACAACCAAAAGACGATGTCTAAAAAAGCTAATCAGACACCTTGACTTTAACCTTTTAAGATCACTAGGCAAACTGTAAGGCTTGTCCAGACTTTAAACATCACGTGTCCGAATTACAAACTGTATTTCCTTCCCGTCTGCATAAGTGAAGTAGTTGACTTGTAAGGCATGTAGAGGAGTAGACTTCTCGGGGATGTAACCTTTTAGTTACAGCTATTGATGATTGCGATCAATTTCTACCAATATATTTTTGGCAACAACTTGCATGGACATAAACGAATTTAGTTTGCAGGTGAGGTGAAAATCCATCTTGTCTTTCTCTAGAAACAAGTCTCAAAGTGGTTACTCCTCTACTTATTTTTATAATTTCACTCAAATCGGAGTTTGTTTCGAATGAATTATTCATTTTCATAATTTTTTATTCTACTTGAATTGAACTACAATCATCTACCACTTATTCAATTTTTCAATATTAATTTCAGGTTTTTAATCAAATTACTTCATTACCACACCAAGTAATAAAAAATCTTAAGCAGATGTTCAACAGCAAAAAATCATCTCCAATAAAACTTTACTATAGCAAATTTTCGTGAAATCACACAATTTGCACTTTTAAATGAACAACTATGAGGACACGCGTCATTTATACCCGTCCAAAATCTCCCTTTATAAGCACAGGTATCTCCTGGTGTTCTTCTATACCCATTCGAGTCAAATTCGACGTAAATATAAAAAATGCTATTTGAAGTTAAATTTTATGCTTGAATCTTAATTTTTCATCTTGTTTCAATTAAATAATGAAAACAATGAAAGTAAAAAAAAGGAATTTTGGTAAAGTTATAGTATAAAAAAGAAAATGTCACCTTGACCAAAAAAATTCATTCACTACACATATATAACAAAATCCATAAGCAACATATTTACACTTTCTAGATGACATTTTTTTATATAACAACAAAACCTTTTGAACAATTAAGCATAGGTCCATTTGACGTATCATTTTTCGAAAATGTTGGAATTGGAGATATGAATTTTTTCTACTGGCAAATATTTTTACCTAAACACGAATCTATCTCAGAACTTCCACAATGTACTCAGACAAGTTTATCTTACTCTGATTTGTTCTCTTTTTCTCTTTCCATATCCATAAGTTAGTTCTCATAATATATATGCCTTATTGGTAATAGGCACATGTGCTTCTCAATTTCCTTTCTTATTTTAAGACTAAATATTCTCAAACTTTTTTCTTACCACGTGAAGTATATTTTAAGGAGTTTTAAGCAGAGTATCTACATAATTTTACTAATTTTCTCGTATTTTAAAATTATATTAGTAGGTAATGATTTAAGATTAATTTTATTGACGTTTCAATTGTATTTTCCAGAACATTTAAATTATCAATCTCAACCCAAAATCACAATTTAAAATAGTTTTAGAAAAAAAGATACGGAAAATTAGCGATAAAAGCGGAAAACAACGTATTTATAAATTTTCTTAAAGAGATAATAATTTGCTGATCATTAAAAATTCATTTTAAAAACTATACAACTAATGAGGTTTTAATATAGTTTACAATTAAAATGGGAACAACGTCCCATTTGATTATTGCGCTTTAAAAAAATTATTTTTGTTATTTAATGCCATGTTACATGTAAAATCTATAATTTGTAATTAATCTAATAAATAAAATACTATTTTTTTAATGCTTGGACCCTACAGTAATAAGGTATCCACATTATTCCGTTTTAGAGAAATGCATCATTGATGTTAAATGGCAGCACTTTCATTTTCACGGTTATTTTAATATAAAGTTGTACATAACTGGAATATACAAAATTTTAATTCTTTATCGGTTATAATAGTCTAAGATCCCACCGCTTGATCTTGCAGGTTTCAGTTTTTTTGATGAAATTAATTTTAAAGGAATCTTGAGGGTGTATGGAATGGATTAAGGATAGGTTGCCTTGTAAAAATTAGCCGCAATTACCTGTAATTAATTTTAATGTCAATAATATACTAATATGACTTGCAGCTATATGTTTTTTCAGTCAATCTTACAGCATTTGAAAGAAAATGATGTCACAAATCAAAATAAAAATGGTTGCCAGCTCTCAGTGGGCCGCAGCATTAGGGTTGCCAGGTGTATGCAGATATATGATTTTTTCTATATTTTTTTGCAAAATTAAAGTTTTATATACATTGAACATAAAAATCCATGGTTGCCAGCTGCACAATGGCCGTAAACAGAGGTTGCCATGATTTTTGTGAACGACTCTCGCTCTAGGTAAGTGGAAGCGCAAGAAAGAAGATTCACGCATTGTTAAGTGCGATGAATAAGTGCAAAGCTTGGCAGCTGCGACACTTATACAGATTATGTGCAGTTAAGGCATTTCGTAGGTTCATTTCATTATGCCTAAAAATTTATGATTAATAAATAATAAATGGACAAATAATAAAACTTAATTTTCACAACTTTATACTATCGTTAACAGCAAACAGTTTGGTCTTAAAAACTTTGCTTTCTTGGTAAAAAGATGATTATTCTCTGCCGAGAAAGACACATCTAGAGACTCAAGAACATGTCTTAATGGAATTAAGAGGTGCACAATTTGGTCGAAAACCACACATCACATCTGGGATATTAGGAAAAAAATTATTCAATTGCGGCACTAATTATTTCCGCAATAATTTCAAATATCGTGGTTCGTTCAGAGCTTTAGCATAAGTTGATTTACTACAATTAGAAGATTAGATCCCGGGATTTTATAAGCCGAAGTTTTCGGGATTGTAATTAACTAATTCCGGGAGTCACGGAATTGAACAGAATACAATTAAAATCCCTATAACACTATTGTGTGAAACTAAACGTATTCCCGTTTGACATTTGGCATCCATCCTGGTGTGTCAGCTGATCCATTTATTAAGGTGTTATTTTCCAAAGTTTCCATGTAAAATATAAAAAATATGGAGAGCCAACTTCAGAACTTTGTCACTTTATAACCGCAGAAGACAATAATACAGCGCAATGCAAGCTTTGTCAAACTATTTTGAAAACCTCACGATTTTCTTCCAAATATTTACAATACATTCCTTAAAAATAGAAAAAGCATTAAAATGGTAATTTCGAAGAACCACCACTAAAAAGAAAAATAGATTCAGTGGCGGACTATTAAATTATACTGTTTCACCTAAATTCACTTCCGCAATGCGCAATGGCGGATATCCACTGCAACAAACATTCATTCGATAGAGATATTTTGGAATTTCTGTCTTTTTATGATTTCTAGTTCATGTTCGTAATCCCGGAATTATTCCGGGATCCAGGGATTGCTTTACGCAATTCTGTAGTCCCGGAATCGAATCCTCTAATCTACAATACTTATACGTAAATCGGCATCATTATAGGTACTGGTCACGTAACAATCCTCGTTGGAAGCGTCAATCCCACACCCAATATCCTGAAAAACTGAATGTATGGGCTGGAATAATAGGCGTTTCCCAAAAGATAGATTGTTGTATTGAAGTAAATGGACAACATTTTGTGTAGGTATATCAACTTTTACATTTCACTTGTGGTTTTTTTCTACACTGTGGTATCTATTTTTCAAAATTTTCAACTATTTTGGTCGATGTGATCATCTATTGATACAGAAACATCTATCAGAGAACATTGACATTTTTATTGGTTTAGGACACTGTCTGATTTGTTAGCACATATGGTCTTTCCTCTGTTTATTTGGTTTCATACAGTTTTCTATTTGTTGTCGTTCATAAATTTATTCCAAATTACATACTCTCTTTTATATGTTTTGACCGATCCGATAGACATATATTCACGAGGTTATAGACAGTGTATATCTTGAATGCTGTTTGAACTATGACATTGAAATTCGATAACTTTTTGTAACATGCTGCGTTATCGACCATTTCTGTTATTACGAAACTATATTTCAACTTTGAGGTGGAATTTAGAGAGTAGCGACTGTGGCACTAGACAACGTCTTTGTTTCAAGTTGTCCTATTAGTCCGATAAAATGAGGATTCATTTACTTACAATATTGATTTCATTGGGGGGTACAAAATGATTAAAATCTACTTCAAAAATTACTTCGTTGGAAATATCTTAAAATATATTAAAGAAATATGGCAGAAAACGGGGGACTAACGTTTTCTATAAAATCGTCTTCATTCACTTTTGACGTATTTGCAATCGAAAGCGTGATGTTTGGGATCAACAATAAAAATAAATTACCCAACCGCGTGTGTTGTGGAAGTGGAAAAAATGAGAAAAAATAAAAAAAATTCCGTTTTTGAAAGTGAAATTCGCCTTATGCATTGTATTGATGCTTTTGTTTTATTTAACAGAATAATTCTGGTCATAGGACAAACAGAATTATTGTTCAAGGAATTAATCTTTTATCCAAATCAAAATATCAATTTATAAGGACGCAATTACCACTTAATAGTGTATTTCATATAAAAATTATTAGTCTGCTTAGTTATTGACGCCTGCCGAATCACCTAGTCAAAGTACCTTAGTTTTTCCAAAATTTGTTGTACAAGCGCTTCCAGATAATCGATGTACCAGATATGAAAAATACTCCAGCATTGGAACAAGCGGCATAAAATTCTCCGAACAACTTTTGTGATTGTGCATACTCCACGTACCAAGGTGCTAAATGTGGATGAGCCAAACTTAGTTTATGGTGTAACTTCCAAGAAAAAAGGAAATATGAATGTTACTAGCAAGTGGCACATTTTAATAATTTGTTCATTTTCTGGAAGAATCTTCCAATAAGCCACCATTAACGGACAACTTATTGAAGTAAGAGTGAATTAATTTTTCTTTGTGTAGAAAATGATGGAAGTATGTCTAGAATTTTATATAACATATTTTTTATCAAATATTTCAATTGGAAATGTGTAGTATAACTTAAAGGGTTCATACAGAATAAAAAGAAGATACGATAACAAACAGAGAATAAAAAGCAAAATCAAAAATAAGTGTTCCTTAAAGGGACTACTGGACGTCGCGGCGTTCAGACATGAAAAACAATATAACATAACTTAAGAAAAAGTTAACCAACTTTTATTTTTTGTTATTTGAAGACGCATTCCGCCCATGATGTTATCGCGGTAACATATTTTTTCTATATATTTCAAACCAAAACACTGTGGTTGAAAACAAAAGTTACTTTGTGATTATAACCTGAAAACAATTTTCTTAAATTTAATGTAACCATTCCCTTACTGAATGTAGACTTAAACTCTGCTTCTTGGTTGGGTCGAACTTATGGATAATGTTATTTCTTTTTTTTATTTATTATTATTCTATCGGTATGGAATTTCTAGAAACTAAGTTTATTAAAAGGCATTGAAATCTTCAACAGTTTATTAACGATTAAAAAAGTGGATAACATCCACTTAAAATACAAAATTTTAATCCTAATATGATAATATCGTTTAACTTAAACTTTGTTCAGTGTAATGCATCGTAATTGATCTGCCGGGTTCTAGTCCCTATATGGAAATATTGTGAAAACCAAAGGAGATTTAGTCGACATTTAGAAGTAATGGCCGATTCATAAACTTGAGTTTTTGTTTGCCGTTGCCGTTTGCTGTTACAAAATTGAAAAACATTGGAATGCATAAGATAATTCATAGTTCCCGTTTGACATCGCTGTTTGTAGATCGGTCTGCCGTTGGTGACTTTCAACATAAACGAATTCTATCGTTTCCAGTCGACCGTTCGTAGCAATAGAAATCAATCACATCCATTTGCGTTTGTCCCAATAAAACAAAATCTTCATTATTGTACATAATATCGTCCATAAATACTGGATTGCAGAAAAAAACACAAAAAAATTTTAGGTTGAAGGCAGCAACGTCAAGTTTATAAATAAATTGGCTACAAACGTCAAACGGCAAACGTTTCCCGCGAACGGCAACGGCAAACGGAAAGTCAAGTTTATGAATCGGCCTTTAACGACTAGGGAAGAATGAAGAGAAAAGTATTTATTTCCAACATAACGAAAGAGGAGCCAGGTGTCGAAATGTTAGTTAGGAAGATAATTTTAACTTAGATTATTATAATGTACTGTGTTATTAATTTTTAGAGTTTAAATAAGTAAAATCGATCTTTCGGACCGTACAATTTACTTCAAATTAATACTTGGAATCGGATTTCAATTAATAAGATTTTGTACAGTTAACGAAAACGCTTTCAAAGCTCTCTCCAACACTGCTTCGTTTACCATGATTACCAACTTATAAGCTCTATAAGTTAAGAAACATAGAAAATGAGAATAAATACTCGCACTGATAAGTATTTTCTAATTCTAGCTAATTCCGTTTTAAAAAATTGCTGGCACTTGTTCGAAAGACTCCGGAATTATTCTGAGCGATGTGTATAGTTTTTCCAGTTCTTAATTTAATTGACGAATTTTGAGCTTTTGTAACCTTAACAAAATTTTGATAACGTTCATTTAAAACATCTTTTAAATGAGATAAATTCACTAAACCCGAGATTGAAAACAATAATGAATTTGAGTTTTATTAACCCACTTTTCAATCTATCAAAAAAATGTGTGTTTTTAGTAAAAAATAATAACTAGAGTAAGCATATACGTATTAGATCTGAATTGCCGGAAATAATCAATTAGTTGAAACTGATAAATATGTTTTTTTTCCATTTAGGAATTTATTTATTGGTTAATATGAGTTTCCACGTATTTTCTTTTGCTTGTTAAGAAATCGTAGCACATAAAAACAGAATTTAGTTGATAGATAACTCCAGAATCCTGATGTTTAATTCATAAACTTCCATTAATATAAAGAAAAAATATAGATTCAAGTTGTAGTAGACATGAATTAGGTATTAACGAAATATATATAATAAGATGGTCCAAGAAAAAACTGATTCTTTGAATAGACTTTAAATTCTGGAAACCTAGAAAATAGGGAACACATGAGCAATGAAACTGCTGACAAAATGGCCAAGCTTAGAGGCTTAACATTTGACCGAACACGAACATGTGGTGGAAATCCCTCAGTACCAGATTGAGGAATACCTTAAACTGTAGGAAAGAGGAAAAAGCAAAAAGGTACGGCTCCATTCCAGATTGGGTGGTGGAAATACTGCATCTAAAAAGAGGAGTTTTTTTTTATAGAGTACGCGGATTCCCTACATATTGATTTTTTTATTGTTGAAATAGAGTCTTCTCGTTGCGAAAATATGGAAATTTGAAAATTATTGGTTGTTTTTATGGAGGTTTCGCTTGTAAAAATTATCTTGAACCAGATTTAGTTGCTGAACAGCTATCTTCCATTTTTAAATATTTTACAAAATAATTAAATTTTAAATCAACAACTTATGGTATAGTACACTATAGTACAATGGAAATGATTGAATTCTATTTAAAACAAACAAATGTGGAAAAGTAATTTCTCATTGGAGTGACGGAAACATCGCGATTAAAGTTGCTGCTCGCTTTTGCCTATTGAACGACAATTTCCAAAACAAGCAGCGACTGGTTGAAATTAATATGATAGAGTTTACAGCATAGAAACTTTATGGGAAAATTAGAGCACTCGGTAACTAACTAAAATAAAAATGATATTATTCGGTGAGAAATTTCGAAAAAGAATTAATGCAAGGAAGTTTTCATTGCGTGATACAGAAATTAATTTAAATTATTTAATACTTTCTATAATACTTCAAAAATATTAATTCCACGAAAAAAGTAATTTATTACAGGTACGAATAGAAACTTTTTCTTATAATGATAATGTAGAATCCTTATCTGTCATTGCCTAATTGCTGCTCTACGAGGCTACACTAGGGAACGTCAGTGCTCGAGTGTAGATGGTCCGCTCATGACCCCCTGCCTTGCCTCGTTTAACCTCAGTCGTTGCGTTGCTTTTTAGTTTTTCTGGCACGAAATCAAAGGAAATTAGCGTTCGCGTAAGGTAATATAAACGCAAGACATTATAAAAAGCTTACAAAGTTGGCTCGAGTAACGTCAATTTGTTTGTAGAATACTGAGCAACTGCATGAATCGAGAGTGTGCCTAACTTACACTCCTACAGTCCCCACACGCCAAAACTAATGTCGAGAGCCTCTATGAGGCGCTTTGCGAGAGTCAACGGCTCGCAGATAGATACGATTTTAGCAAAACTGAGCGTGATTTGAATACTGTTTGACCATTTTCTATAAACACAGACCTCAATTTACAAATTTACAATACAAATCCTTCTCAAATTTGAATATATATCATATATTTAGGATTGATTTTATTTTGTTTGCGAAATAAATGTTTAACCATAATCCATAATAGATGAATGAAGATTTTTCATGACGGTCTGTCAAAAATACTGTCAAGTGATTCTGTCAATTTCAATATTTTCGAGTCAGTATTCAATATAAATAGACTTTTCAGTAAATAACACTCAAAACAATCTGGAAGTTAGTTAAGTTAGCTATAGTGTACATAAACATTCATTTTATAGTTTAATTGACGAGTGAAGTGTAGATTAGTGATAATTAATGGAAAGTTTTACAATTTCAATAATACAGAATCATTATTAAATATTTCAACATATAAAAGACGGATTTATTTAACTGATTGATTTTATATGCTGCTATAATTAGAGCGTCTAATAAGTAACTGCAGATTTAATTATCTAATTCATTTTTTGTTTTATTATAAATCATAAATAGCAAATATCTCAATGTCTTCGTTATATTTGGAATATTATTTTAATCGTAGGTATTAAAGGTGTGTTCTTGAAACTATAATTTTATTTTAATTTATGCCGTTTAAAAAGAGCACTGACCGACTTACTTTCTCATTAACTAAACAATACAACTTTTTGAATTAATTTTTTTATTAAATTTCAGAAGAATCTCTTATTAGAAAATGTTCCATTCCAAGTACGTCCTTTTATAATGAAAATTCATTTATTTTCATATTTTTATTAATATTTAACAAAATTTTATCTCTTTGGTTGTACAGTAATTTTAGATTACATGAGAGTTTCAATATGAATCGATTCTATTTTTCTTTATGCGAATTTTAAAGTAATTTAAAACTACCGATGGGCCAATTCTACTTCCATTTTTTCATACAACTAAATCCAGTGTTTTCCTCCAGAGTTTACTAGGAGCAGTTGGAGTGATGATGACTAAATATGCCGCATATTTAGTAGACTCCATTCCGAACAAACGGTGTACGAGATCTGGCTAATAAATAATGGGACTGTACGCCTTAGACAGGTGGGGTAAAAAACGAGTAGTACGTTGGGTATTTAGATATCTTGTCTATGCACGTCTCAAAACACGCACTATTATAGTATTTGTGCAGTCTCGGTATTTAATAGCCAGACCTCGTACATACCTTGATTATAACTTTAAATGTTTAGAGAAAAACTAACAGAATGGTTATTATGGTATCACGTCGTATCGTCGAACTTCAATGAAAATTTATTATTAAGACATATTGTATTTGGACTGGAATTGATTTCATGCAGACGACATAGGTACCAGGGTTGTTACTCAAGTCCTGAGATATGACAACACTGATAGGAATATGTCACATCTAACTTTCCTATCATAAAGTTACCATTTTTAATGGTCAACGTACCAAGAACATATTGTCATACGAATGCTATTTGAGTTGATTACAGATACTTGAAACATTCATCTTGGTCCAAAATGGAATTAAATCGAGTGACATACCGTGAGATTGAGACATACTTGAGCATTAGTTCTATTCGCACACAATCAATATTGCATAAAAATTTGGCTGTCAAAAAGATTTATTCGCGTTGGATACCGCACAATTTGAAAATCGCTCAAAGAAAGCTCGTGTCAATCGGTGCAAAGAAATGCATAAATAATCATTTGCGTTTATTCAAAAGACGTCTATAATAGACAGACGACGAATCATTGATCTACGCATATGAAGTCGAAACTAAGCAAACTAAACAACAATCGACTGTGTGGGTCTTTCAAGACGAACCAAATCCTACAAAAGTTGTCGCACGAAGCAATTCGAACCAAATGGTCTCCTGTTTTTTCGTGTGTCACCACCGTTCCATTAGAGCAACGTAGAACGGACAATTTTAAATGGTACACCAGGATTTGTTTTCCAGAAGAATGTGATCCCTCACAATTGATTCAAACACATGTGAAAGTGTATTTATCTTAATGGTGAATATTTTGAAAAATATAACTCAAAATTTATGTAGCAATCCTTGTAATATGGCTGCGTTGAACATCTTAAACAATACTTCTGGAAAAATTCGCACAAAAAGGAATTGAAATTTGAAAAACGAGTATGTTATTGAGAAACTAATGAACATATCTTATTGAGAAGACTGCCTTCTTTTATTGTGAGTTCAATCGAATAGCAAATATTTTGAGAAAAACTATGCAAATATAATTCTTTTCCTACTTGTGTGTGAGTGTGAGTGCGGTAATGATTGAAAACAAGTTATATGGGAATTTAACAATAATGTGTGCAATAATTATGATGAACACGTGACAAAGAAAGAAAATTACAATAGCGAAGTATTGATTTTCATATTGACACATTCGTTTTTTTCCAATATTCAATATCACTTTATTTAGCAAAGGTTGTTGATGACAAAAAAAAAACATTTAAATTAAAATCGAGCCACCTGTGAAAATGATTTCCTGTTTGTAGCCAGAGTGAGCTGTGGGCAAAAAAAAATTTTTGCTCGTTCAAGTAAAATTACTTCACCTTCACTTAAGCTATGAGAAGCTGAGAAAAGCATGGAAGAAATTAGAAGAGATTGGATGAAACAAGACAATGCGTTTATGGACAAACAGAATCAAATTTCCTCAGAAATTATTTACAAAGAATATATTAAGGTAGAAGATAAGAAAAGCTTACCAGACACATTTAGAAAGTTATTCTAAATAGTTTCCTTATTCAAACGAGCAAGTTGGTCTAGCCTACCTTAGATTTGACAATTTGTTACTTTCATATTTATCAAATAATACTAAATTTACATTCAGGAGACCAGATCGCAAACCCCATTTCCTCTAGTGTCAACTGGTACGTAATAGAACATTTACTGTTACCGAATCAAATATCGATTTATCTTGTAATAATTCTTGAGGGGTCATTGGTTGGGCATTGAATAAAGTTGATATAATTTATCGAATAAGTGACATTCCATTTACCGAAACGGTACCCTTTTAAAAATCAAGTGAAGTTGAAAATCTATGGTGTCTATTAGTGTTATCATTTATTTTCAGTGTTCCGTTGAATTTTATGAAAAGGCTTATGAATTTATCTTACAGTTTATATTTATTTGAAAGATAATAATGTCGCATTATTATGGAAAATTTCTAATGATAATAGTTGATATTTACGATCAGTACAAGTGCGAGTAATAACTTGCATGTATTTACTAAATTTCATTCAACTCGTTTGTCGTATATACGGGGGCGCTTTGATGAATATTTTAATGAGAAACTTACTTAACTTTAAAATAAAATGAAAAAATTTCAAAACTACGTTCTCGTGACGCCTAGAAAGAGAAAAATATTTTTTGTAATTCACAGAAACCTTTTATGCTATGTACTGCCACAATTAGATTGCAAATAATAAATTTTATATGATTTCCAACAATTATACCAAAAACGTGGTACTATTAACTGAGGAAAGTTCTAAAGTGTTACAAAATATGTAAAAAAAGACATTTAAGTACTGCCGTAAGTTTTTTGCTAAAGTTAGATTATTTTTTCTGTCTTCTGTTAGACATAAAAAAGTGGTTTTTATGCCTTTTTCGAGTTCTTTCCAGGAGTGGCTCTATCTGTTTTAAATATAGTAAATTATAAATAAAATAGTGGAAAAATATGAAAATGTTTCTACTTTGGAAGCGTTGATTTCCCTCACTACTTTCTTTATAATCCACAAAATCCTGCTACTCATTTTCTTATTTAGGTATTAAGAAAATCAATAGAAATTTTGTTAAATATAATCTGAATCTTTTGAATTCAATGCTTTTGTTTAGAGTACTTAGTACAACGGTTTTTTAAAACCCTAATTAACAGATCGCCAAATTTAAAATTTCAAATGCTTCTCAAATTAATTGAATCGAGAAAGCAATGAATAGTAGATTCTGGCAGAACACTATGTATAAAGTGTGTGCTCAATCCGACCATTGAATAGAATTGTTGAACCAGACAAAGAAACATCAAAAAAATATTTTATTTTCACACGTCTTTTGAATCTACTACCCCCTGTCCGACGAGTTAATACTTTTTTCAATCATTTTGCCTAGGAACTGAAATAATCGTGATCGTAATTTGGCTAATTCATCTACAACAATGATACCGGATAAATGAAAAGGCTCATCAAAGATTGCAATAATACTGTGGCCGTGTCATTATTGGCCAACAAAAGTCTTTTGTTTTCATAATAGCACCTTCTTCAAATGACATCTATTGTTTCTACGTCATTATTTTTTTTCCTTAGGACAAGTATGCCTTAATTACTTTTGAAGATGTCCAAACCTTCATTTGAACTTTAGTTGCGAACGAGCTGCGCCACCTGGAGTCAGTCGTTCTTCATCATCTCATTACTTTTAAAAACAAACAACCTCAAACAAATTATTATACTTTTCAGAGAACATCTACATGAATTTTCTTTGATTTTTTAATTGTTTTTCCACTTAAAACGTGTGGTTTAATGGAATCGAAAATTCTTTTTTGTTGTCAGATTTATGTAAAATTTTAACAGGAGAGAGCAAAAACAAACTTTGCTAAGACATTCTTTCATCTGATTTCTTCTACGGTTATGAATCGACACAAAAATCCGACTTATATTGCTTGAAATGTGTATGCGGGCAATTTTTACTCGAACGAGCATTTGGTTTAAGTAAGCAAAGGCAGCACTCAACGCGCGGATGGCTGATGCATGCCTAATTCTTTAGTCAATGTATGATGAAGGTTTTCTTTAGATCTGCCGATAGCCATTTCCTCTCTTTTATATGATTGTTAAAAAGTATTGAGTATATTTAGGTATAATTTGTAAAAATGTAGTCGTTTGAACAAGATATTTCCTGAAAATCTAAAGTATACTGCGAAATATCGGGGAAAACTCTTTTCTGTTGTCCACTCCGTATGGCCGAGAGCTATTCTTAATGAGATAAGAATTGGACTTGGGATTCTTCATTTCAATTGCGAACAAGCCATTTAAATGACAATTACTTGCAGAATATAGATTATTGAACCGCATTCTTTCAATTTGTTACATGATTTTTAATTAATTCCTTCCAGTAATCTCTCTGAAAACTGTTTGATACAATCTTTTGGAAACTATATATAAAGTTCCTACGAAATATACATAATTAGTTAGGACACGTGTGTTCGATTTTGTTTTTTCCATTTATTCGGGTAACTCATCGTTAGAATTTCTCTTTTTGCCCTCCATTAATATTTTATACATAACTTTACAAATAATTAATGATTTGCGTGAAACTGTACCTTTCAAAAAAATTATTTCCAGGCCTTGTAGAACCAAAACGAAATTATCTTCTTTAATAATAAAAGAGTTCTTGCAAAGTAGGTAATTATCAATCGACTGACCTAATTCGAACAGTCAAAATATAATATAACATATTATTATTATCATTATTCATCAAAGTAGTTATATATACGGGGTATTACATTGATGAAGGTGCTTTATTTTATGTTTCAAAAGAAATAAATAAATTCTATCTCTTTTGAAAAAATAAAGATGTTTCATTAATAATTTCCCATCGCGGGGCTCACGCCCCACAGGGGGGAGATTAGATTTTTAATGGAGGAATTCGAATATGGAGTCGACACGAGTTTAATTTTAATGCAATGCTAGATTTCGTTGCCAAATTTAATTAATAGTTATAATTTGGCTTAACGGAACAAAAATATCAACTGAGTGTTTGGCGTCGTCAAGTAAACTTACCAGTGGCAGACAACAAGCTCCGCGGAAAACCCCGGATTTCTCGCTCGCGAAAAGCTCGTTTATTCATTAAATATTCGTATTGGCGACAAAGTAATTTCTTTCTTCTACATGATTATCAGCAAAAAACAGAACCAGGTACGATTGAAGGTCATCGTCATTTGTGAAAGTTTGGCATTTCAAAGAATTCTGTAAACTTCGAAATAAATGGTAATCAGATAGTGTTGATAGCTGCTGATAAATTTCACTGCCGCGCATGCTGGCCGGACCGGACTTACATTATGGCTGTACCGCGAATATGGAGTTACCAGAATTTCTAAACCCAAAGGCTATCGACCAAAAAAAGCAGTACACATAAAAAAATACTTTTGTGTAGGTTGAATTATCTGGGGGCCGCACGAACTGACTACATTCTATTGAAATTGTAGATATCTCACAATGGAGCTCTTATAGACTATATATCTGTCACCCAAACAAAAATAGTTTACCGTGTCAGATGAACTTCACTTCACGAAATTTTTTGAATATATTATACTTTTGAAACATCACTCTCACGACCTTATTGGTAAATAAAGGGTTTTTCATTTCTTTTGAGTACCACCTCATGCGAAATCAAACTCTTCATTTCCACTTCACCAGTAATGGTGAATGTACCATACAAAAAGTTGCCTGCTATGGGCAAACAAATTGGTATGTTTCTAAAACTGAAAGATCCTGAACTTTACATGGGCCATTTATTTTCTAGATCATCAGCAATCATTTATATCAGCGGGATGGTAAAAAAGCTGGGATGATAGAACCACAGTTGTCGAAGGTTACGTCGACAACAAAAATAACAAGTAAGAACGAAAAATAAATATGGCGAAAATAATTAACAACAATAACTGTACTATAAAAAGTGTTAACATTATAGAACAAGTACCACAGGAAGTACTACTATAAAAGGACGAGTTAAGATAATCCATCTGTAACTTTTAATAACTGTGGTAATATTACTATTAATTATAATTATCATATAGTGTCATGTTCTTCTAAGTAAGCTAATTATTATTACAGACTGCACCTTACAGACATTCTATCGAATAATTATGAATCCAGGAATATTGGTCTAGTTAGATGATCATTTCTAAAATGGTTACGTCAAGCAATTGACATCGACTATAGCTACAAAAACCTGTATAAAACAGATATAAAAAAATAATACTTTTATAGAAAAAAATATATTCTCACATAATATTTGAGAATATTAACTTTTAACGAAATCTGTATATATTCAAATCAAACCGAACTTTATCTTGGAACATCAGCTTATATCAATATGAGAGTTCTCGAAATAAAAAAATGCTTACTTTTTCCAAGTATCGTCTAGAAGATTATTCGCTGCCAAAAATATGGAAGATTGCAGAGAATCGATTTAACAATATAACTATTCTGCACTACAATTGATAACAATATGACAATATTTTGCAATGTACATAAAATATAAAATATGCGAGAGTTTAGTCCATGATTTTTGCTGTGTGATTCGAGATAGGAGTTGTTTGTCTGAAAGCATCAAGGATAATATCTATCAAATTGTAAACAAATTGAAGGGCGCTATAATAGATATACATATTAGTTACGAGAAAATGTTTTGCTGTAAATCAAGTACATACAAATGGTATATTGATGAATTTTTATAAAAATAAACTATCGAAGTAACATCTCAAACCTACTTACTTAAATGAGTAATAAAAAATGCTAAGAATCCCGACCATGAAATTGATATACCAGGGCAAGTTTCAAAGAAGCGTTCATAATATTCATTTACACAACAAAAGTAGAGAACTGTACTAATTAGTAACCGTAGTAGAATTGCTAATGAACACGTGCTTCTGGAAACGTTCAAATCAAAAAAGACGGTTGATTATTTCAAATATTATTCATATTAAGTAAAATATTTCCTTTTTTCTGGATTTTGGACGGTGGCGTGTCTCAGTGTTATAATTTAATTCATGTTATAATTATCCCAATTTGACTTTATCTTTTATTATTATTAATATTGAAATTCCTGGCTTCTAGGCGACCAATTTAGGCAGACGATATATACAGTGTCGAAAATGAAAAAAGTTATTGCGGAAGTTAATAGAGAGTTTGGACATGAACATTCACATGCCCAATGTTAAGAGGTTTTTTTAAATATGTTTTCGTGCAAAGATGAGAACATGGTATTATTTAACGGAATAAACAATTAAATCTAATTCCACATTCCACCATTTATCGTGTTGGAGGATGTTATAGAAGTGTACAGGCCCAGAACCAAACACTCTGAAAGCCTGGACAATGCACCAAGCATTTTTCAAGCAGAAATTTATGCAATTAAAAAATGTGTTCCGTTCAATCTAGAGAGGAAACAGGAGATCACCATCCTGTCCGATAGTCAAGCAGCCACTAGAGCTCTAAGCTCCGTTATCAAAATATTCTTTTGGGATTGCCTAGAAAAATTAAACGATCTAGGTAAGAAAAAAAAATGAATTCCTAAACACACCGGAGCGAAGGGAAATCCTTCAGGGGCTGAGGCAGGTAAAGACTCTTCTGGGAAACTATAAACTGCTGAATGTATCAACCTAAGTAAGAACGAATACCCACAGGAGTTCTATCGGGGCACTTTCGCCTCAACAAACACCTGAAGACGCTAAGCCTAGCAGATAATGCGACGTGCAGGTTTTGTTGCACAGAGTGAGATTAATGAATTAGCTGTAAATACAGGGTTCTCAAGTATCGCAACAAGAAAGGGGGACACAATAAATCCTTTGTTTTGCAGTGTATACGAAACCCCAAATCCATTCAAACATACATACATACATAGATCATACACTAAAACGAAAAATGATAAAATTTACTGTTATTTATTTATCATTCGACGAATAGTGTTTGACTTCTATAAAGTCAGTTTAGTGCCATGTTTCAGAACGAACTGCGTACGTACTCTTAATTATAACTTGAATCTTCAGATATACTTCGATGTTTTAATAGAAAGTGTTTTTAAACATAAAAAACTTGATAACAGAATTGTTATGAAATCAAGTCATACAAATATTTGGATGAAATCTAGATTAATACACACGACACAGTTGAATACGGTTGGGTCGATGATTTTAAAAAATGTACTCAAGTACCTCTTGCTCAAGGGGGAACCGATTAATTATTTTTCTTGTTGGCACTACAGATATTTTAGTACCGAATCCTTTTATTCGCTGAAAACATCTTCTAATCCTGTGTTGCTTACCCTCAAGCCACGACCGTGACATAATTTGAAAATGGTTCAGCGATCAGCTTCCACCAAACAATTCGCCAGTCTCTTCATGACCAAAGGAATTTGAGTAACTGTTTTCCTGAACGACAATATAAAGCTTGTTTATTCGAAGAAAAATAGTAAACCAAAACAAATTCACGCATAGTGTGTGTGATTAGGGTTGAAAATGCCAAATCCGAGCATGTAACAGAACCGCGCACCATACTTGAGTAATCATTTGCGGTTTCATAAAGCAGATTATTAACATAAATTATAAATAATAATGCACAATTAATAATACAAAAATATACAATATACAAGTTTGGAAAAGATACAAAGTGAACGGCCAAAATATTCACATTCATTTAAAAAATCAAAAATATGTGTATTGAAACATTAAAGTAAAATCAACATTTTTACCCCAATAAACATATTTTCTCATTCTATCATTGTCTATATTCCACATTTTGATTTCAATACTTGAAGAATATATTGCCGAAATATTTGCCGTTGTGGAAATAATGTCATCAACAGCCTTGTCAAATATTCACAATCATTTGTTTTTCGCTAGCGTTAAAATGAAGCTTTGTAGAGGAGTATGGCTAATGTCAATGTGTCAGACATATTTAAGAAAATTATGCAACAGATAAATGTAAACAATCTCACTGCAATACGATATTACGATTGCTGACTACACCTAATCTAAAGGCTTCTTCAGAGATGCGGTGCTCGCCCCCCTCACGCGGTTTTTTATTTGTGCCACTGATTTGGACCAATAACGATGCCGCTCCGCGTTTCGCCCGGGATGTTCACGTGCTGATCACATTCTGATCATTGTTCTGGTTTACTATTTTTCTTTGATAATTAGATTTCCAATGAATAATAGTAAATATTTATGGATACAAATTTTCACCTATTCAATGTTGTTTATATATTTTTCTCACATATAACGTATTTCAAAGATATAACGTTTAATTTTGAATGAAATTTTACAATGAAAGTTACTGCGGTAGTGTTTGACTTACGTGTAGAAATATTTACTTTTTCAAAGAGTAAAAAATTCAAAAATATAAGATTTTCTAATGCTGGGATGATGTATTTAGGATTTATGTTAGTATTTATTGCATCATACAAAAAATTAAAAGTACCGCGTTTTCTCATCATTCAAATATTGTGGGTAATTATTTCGAATATTCGACTCATAAACTACCTAAAATCAGATTCTGATACACGGCATGAGGTGAGGGCAGTAATTAGCAGAAAATAATTCTTTTTCAACCAGATCTAGTACAATATTTTTTATTCGTTTTGATCTAGTCTACACCATCTGAAAAAAACAGTTGGTATCGGCTATAAAACAATTAACTCTTAATGCTGTTTTAATGAGGTTTTACTTAGAATTGAATTCCCTCTCTAAATGTGATGATTGATAAAAAATTATTTATGATTCATATTATTTGTCTGTGCCTACCACAAATATAAGCAATAAATATTTAGGGAATCCCTAGAATTTTTAACACAAAATGATATCATATATTTTGTACACAACAGTGTATCAAATATTCTTTCAAAACCCACAGTACATTTAATTTTATTAGGAAAATTTTGCATGATAACGTATTTTTATATTTATAAGTAAGTAGTTTTAAAATATCCAAAGTAACTTATATTGTATTTCTAAATGGTCATCAAGTAAACATAAGTCTATGCATAAGAAATACTGGCAACAGCGCATCTAGTTAGTTGACAAAATCGGGTAACTTGATATCGAACCAAAGCTTTTGATCTACAGGGCGTTTCTATATTCGACCGACAGCGTTCTACCACAGAGAGATCTCAATAAATGATTCATTTTGATATAGGAATACTCACCTCTACGGAGGCTAGTTACTGAGATATAGGGTGGCAAATTTTTGATTTGGATTTAAAATTTTGAACACCCTATATCTCCCAGCAACTAGGCCCCGTAGGGGTGAGTATTCCTATATCAAAATAAATCATCTATTGAGATCTGTCTGTGGTAGAGCATTTAAATTATAATTTGCCTCAATTTTTTTATAATATGAAAATTGAGTAATTCATACTTTACATTCTAAATATCACTTACTTTACAAATGAATGAATATCATTACTACTATTTAAAAATTGACTGCGATGTTGCCTCATATCTTTCAAGAAAATCATGATTATCAGAAATCAGCTTATCAGTAAATTTTCTAAGCACTAACTATTTCTCACAAAGTTTATTTTCTTGAGCCCTGTACATAATAAAACAGCAAATATTTGCTTAAACCACGATTATATAATGGTCAGTTTGTGAAACTTTCTTTCAGATATTGAAACCGTAAAAATATTTTTTGGTTTCCATATTTTTCATAAAGTCCCATATTTCAAATTCTCCATTCAGTTTTTTAGTCATTTATATTCCATTAAAAAATAGATTAAATTTTTTATTTAAATACGAGGTTGTGAAAATGAAAAAAAAACAGAAATTCTCAATCGATATTTGGCTTTGAAAGGCTTTAATTGTGACTCAAAATAGGGGTATCATGTTCTAGCCTGACATAATATTTGATATCGTAAACAACGGAAGCACTGTAGACATGTTATTCATCTTATTCATTCATTATAAGGCGAGCTGGTTTGCATTTTAAGAACATTATAGTAGTTCTTTGAAGCATTCCGAATTATTGCTATATGTATATTTTTAATTGATATTTTCGTTCAATTCTTGGTGCGTAAAGTATCCATCATGTAAACGAGGGAAACGCCTCTAGTATAGAATTAATAATAGCCTACTAAATGTTAAGTAATTTCCAACTAATAAGAAATTATTACCATTTATCGTATAAATTTTACTTACTACTTAATATTCTCATTTAATGCATATTAAAATTAAGTTTTACCTAAAATTGCGTACATTGTAATCGTCTTTTTTAAAATTGACTGCATCAAACATCATTATTGTCACTAAACGAATACGTGTTCAATATCAATCAACTTCCGGTTCATAAAGTACACTATAGTTAATAAATTGCATAATTCATGCAATACATCCTGCTTAATAATCAATTTATATCATGAAACAATATTTTTAAAAGTCAAAACGCGATTAAAACAAAACTGATCGGGTAATATATAAATAGAATGATATAAACAGCTCACTATAAACAACAAACACGCGCGAAAACTTTGCGTACAGATCTACACTAAATACCGCTAGTTCATCGCCGATAGCGACCTACGGTAAGGACATTGGCATTAAGCCATTATCGCAGGATATATTATCCCTCCTGACCATTCTCAACATACTTGCGAATCCCGTGCTGTTGTTTACTGATGACGTTCGCGAAGGCGTCTTCCGAAAACGTGTGCAAAAACCGAATAATGTCGAACAAGCAGCAGGCAAGTGGCGGTTTAACGTATTCAGTGGTTTGTTTTGGTTTCAAACTTCATGTGGGTATCATTTGCAAATTGTAAACAAGGACGGTCAGATGTAGAGTTCCATATTAAATATATTGGCAAGATTAGTTTGTTTTTAAAATATTTTTTTTATATATTTGATTGCATTAGGTTTAAGTGTTTAAAGTGTTAGTTTAGTATGGATTATTGTTTATTTATGGATTACATTTATTTATTTGTGGGTGAGTTTATATTTTATTAATTTAGTACAGGCCCGCGCATAGTACTTTAGTCGTTTTTGTTGTTAATATTTTAGCTGAAATGAATTGAACTTTTCGTGCTTTAATTTTTGCAAACTAAATCTTCGATCTAATTCTTTTAGCTGGTTCTATGGATATAATACCAAGATAACTCAACTTCTTTATGTTTTGCCTCATAGTCTTAAGTCTTAAATGATTTCAGTTTCAAAAAGATCGTTAGTAATACGCTCTCAAAAAATAATAATATGCTCTTATTACGAAAACAATCATATAAGTCTTATATAGTTTAAAGTTTCTTTTGCAGACGTACTAATTTTGTGAATTCTTTAACAAGCTTCATGGCAGTTGTGTCTCTTTAATTGCGAATTTGGTCATTTAATAAAATTTCAACTTTTTGACATAATTGTAGTTGTTTGTTTTCAGAATAATTTTTCACTTTCTCAACACAGTTTATGTTATCTTGTTACGTATTTGATCGAATAAATGCTATTTTCGTACTCTCATTTGCAAAATATATTATGTTCGAAAAATTCGGTTCCCTCGTTTCAAAATGTAAATGTAAAATAATAATCAAATAAAAAACAATGTGATAGCTAGCAATTCCTTGATGTTTTTTTTTCATTATGAATTTTGTTTTGATAATGTTTGCTGCTTCTTTTTTCTTATTTTCGAGTTTTGAAGCTTTTCGGTGCCTTCGGAACCTCGATGTCGCATACCGGGGCGAAGTATCAAATTATTGGACATTGTAGTTTTATGTCCTGGCTGACTGTGGGCTGTACGAAAAAAAAGTTGAACGTAAACTCCCATTATTTTTTAACGAGGAATCGATTTCCGTATTCAAATTTTAATTTGTTCAGGGTGGACCAGAGCAAACTTTTTCTAATCGGTACCCTATTATTTGACGTTGTAAATTGATTCCATATTCTGGTTCCAGCAACTTTTATTTGCGTCACTTTTTTTGATAGAAGCAACCGTATAAAAGGCTTAGACTAGGGATTTTCCAGCAAACCAAACCCACTTTCATATAAGAAGAGTAGGTACATCCAATTCACAATTTATTATATGCTTTGTAAATGCTTCCAGTTTCTCATCAACAGTCAAATACTTACATATACATTTCATGGATTCTGTAAAAATCTCCAAAAAACTGTTCTTATAGTGTTAACTTATCGATTTGTCTTCGTTCTATTCAATTCTCTATATTGTCGACAGCTTTGTAAAACAATAAATCGTTGTAGAGAAATATATTTTGTAAATCATATACCAGAGTCATCAGCCAGAGATCTTCTAAATTTAGTCTTGCAGACTTGTAAAGATAAAGCAGCAATGTCGATTTCTCGGAGTATGTACTTGCGATCCTCATTGTAGGCTTCTGCTTTTTGTCGTAATTGTTCATTACACCATTTTACAATATCGTATAGCATATTACTGAAACATTCCGGTGGTAATTTAGCACTCTGTTTACGTAACTTTACGAGGTCTGGTTATTAAATAACGAGACTGGTTACGGAAAAGGGTTTTATTATTAAAATTATTCTAAATTCGACTGCTCCCCTTCAATATACTCCCATCCCCTCGCCACACACCTTTCCATACATTTCTTCCATCGAAGCAGTTCTGGAAGTCTTCTTTGGTGAGAACAGGGGCTCTGTCGTTTTATTCTTTACCACTTCCATTGACTCAAACCGGGTCCCTTTAAAAGCAGACATTTTTCAAACCTTTCAAGGAAATCTGAGCAGACCCGTTGACGCAAGAGCTTTTGGTCAGGAGTCAGATTTTTTGGCACCAACTTCGCACAGATATTTGTCATGTGAAATTCCTCGTGTAAAATTTTTCTAACCATTTCTTTTCGGCGTTTACAGCCTCGGCAATCATCCGGATGCTCATTCGACGATTTGGTTGATTTTGGTTACTGTTTCCGATTGGTCATCTTCAATGCTCTCTCAGCACTCACTAAAGCGCTTACACCACTCAAAAACACGCGCACTAGATAGAGAATTGTCCCCATAGGCCTCTCGAAGCAATTTATAGCACTCGGTCGGAATTTTTCCCAATTTAACGAGAAATTTGAGATTGATGTTTTTCGTCACATATGGTTTCAATGGTTCGTTTCACACCGCTACTGTACAAATACTATAATAGTGACGGAAACATGTTTTGGGACGTGCATGGACAATACATCTAGATACCCTACGCATTACTCTTTTTTCACCCTACCTGTTTAGTGCGCCCTCTAGGCGCGCAGTCTTGTTATTTAATAGCCAGACCTTGTATACCTGGTAAGTGAGTGATAATGTGTTCTGGTTCCTACGTTTTTAGGATAACATTCCTCACACAATGTACTCGCAGTCCCATGTGTTTTTCCGTGGATAAAGTGTTTCTTCTCTAGTCTTCTTCCCACCCCATTTTCTTCTTATGAATTATCGGTGCTATATAAAAGCCACTGTGATTCTAGAAACGTTTCTGTAGATGCCTATAATTTAGACAGAAATTGCTTTTTTTCTGTAATTTTTCGATATTTCATTGGTTTTTAGATTTAATTTATTGAAAACATGGTAAAAATGTTTTAAACTCCTTCAAAGTATTAACCTTGAATATCAGTCTAATTATCTTAGCTTCAAATATGTATCTTAAAACATTTCTGACAGATTTTTCTCAAAATTGTTTCCATTTGTTTTGTCGTGGAGTTCTCATTAGAATGGTGTCGAAACGTATTCGTTTTAGCACTTTTGGAAATAACCAGTACTTGCATGGTACTAATTATGGTTTATAAGATTAATGTGTAAGATCTTTATTGGGCTAAAACTTGCCAATCAAAATAAGAAAGCAAATTTTTTAGTTTTATTTTTTTGCTAAGCTATCAAATAGTTTATCGACTAAAAACTTTGTTCACGTTCTACCAATTTTTAAATGATCTGACCTTATCTTTCTCATTATCCCTTTGACATTGCTCTTACGTCTCATAAAAGCTCATGTGAATGAGAAATCATCTACGAGAGACATTGTAAACTAAAGCGGTTTTTCCTCGCGAGTCACCTCCTACATAATCTTGAACACGAATGGAGGCGATAAGAGTGCTAGTCATTCATACTTACGATGAAAGCTACGTCTACTACAAAATGGACGTGATTTAAGTGACATTTATACCGGAAACGGATTTAATTGAAGCTTTTTTCTTTCATAGAGCCCTCTAAAAGTGACCATTCCACAATAAGTGAAAGAAAAATTGTATTTATATGTATCAGATCCCACGCATCATTCAGTTTATTTTTATTCTCACATCATCGTCTGAGTCGCGCTCGAAAACAGGACACAAACCAAAGCGAGAGACAAGAAGATATGAGCGCAACGTCCACTCGCTTTCCCTCGTGTAGCCTCGTGGAGAGTCTGGATCGAGCTTCACAGTAGTAATTAACAAGCTGCTACAGATTTAAACTTATCACTGCTTGTCTCAATACGTTTAAGCTTACGAAATTACTGCTAAAAAATTTATTTATCATATTTTTTCTACACCCTCGGACTATTTATATGAAAGTTTGCTTAGGTTGAATCCGTGAAATTTGAAATATTATTTGAAATGGACACTAATCTAATATGTAATTTCACTTATAACGGGTAGTTCAGATAGTCCAAATAATTTCATGTATTATTATGTTTTATCAGATATTTACGAATTCTAAACGAATTTATCTAATCTTTTTCAACTTTATCTGTCAATGACAGTTTGGTTTTGCTTTAGCATAATAAGTATGAATCGTAGATAAACTGGATAAATTAAAAGAGAGGACATATATAATATTTACATAACACATCACTCAATAAGTCGTGCGACTAACTAAGAAAAATTTTTGTTTTGAAAAAAAAAACGATTTTATTCGTCAATGTAATCTCCTTAAAGAGCAATAAAATCATTCCAACGCTTCTCTAACTTCTCGATGCCAGATCTGGACTATACGGTGGATGAAGGTGCAATTCGAAGAGTAATTCATTCAATTTAACCTTTTTTGCCGTCAATATGCATTGTCTTGGTGAAACAGTGGTTTTGCAGTCATCAACATCCAACAACTCTAAGTAGTTGCTATTGATTGTCTCTCCGTTCTGAAAATAGTCGATGAACAACATTCCATGCGCATCTCAAAATACTGAAGCCATAACCTTACCAGCTAACCCTGACTCAGATGAGGATCGTTTTGATTCCGGAGGGAAGTGATGGATCCATTTTCCATATCGACACAAAAAATCTTATTTATTACGTGACATGGCCAAACACTGTTCTAAATCATCAACACGTTGTTGTTTTTGATCTACTGTGAGGAAACTCGGTACCCACTTTAAAAAATGCTTTCTCATGGTCAAATATTCATGCATATTGTAAACAAAATTCCTTCTGATATCTTTACAGCCCCAGCTATCTCACGCAATTTCAATTTACGATTAGATATAACTAATAACCAAGATATAACCTTAATTGGACGACCAGAAAGTTCATCATCATCGTTGTCTGTACGACCACACTTAAATTCAGCAAACCAATAACAAATGATTCTTTTTGATGGAGCAGAGTCCGGATTTTGAAGCCATTTCTGAGCTTGTACAGTTTTTTTTCTCAACAAGTAGGAATAATAAATTAACACACGAAATTGTTTTGAATTCATTTTTTTGGTAACAAAAGAAGCTTTACTTAAATGACTGTCACTTTTTTCTAACTAATCGAAATGCCGTGAAATTTCACACGTAGCCTTTTGTTGGTACTTCAAAAACGCAGCGCCATCTGTCTGTGTGGCAGTCACACGACTTTTGGGTGATTTTATAGTTTGGCTTGGCTATTTTTCTTTTGTTTTAATGGCATTTATTTTTGTAGGAATTAAAACAAAGTATACTATCGCCAAGAATGAAGTTACGACGTAGTTAAAATTGTAATCAAAAGTTGGGATATTTATCAAAGAAATCAACTCCTGTACACTTTGATGGTATAACATATATGTGCAAATAAAAAGCAAGAAAAATATTTGTGGACTAGTACAGATTTTAAAGGAAATGTAGAATTTAAATGAGGATTGAAAAAAAAAACATGTAGAGATAGACCATCATAAAATAGATAACTATCACCAAATCACCGTTCACTAATAATTAAGTATATTCAAATTTATTCGAAAAATCTACATGATTTCATAACCAATTTGGTATATTGATATTCTTCGTCGATATATTTCCTTTCTAATAGCGAATATCCAAGGACAGGAAATTCCAAATTTAGTAAAAATTATATGTTAAAAAAATGAGTGTTTTATCATCATGAAGAATTAAATCTTAGAAAGCAAATTGAAATAATGGATTGAGATGGAGAAATGTAGAGATAGATTAACAACAAAAGAGGAGGATGCTTGGCACTTTAGACCTATTGAAATATCTAAAATGATGGATAACAAAACATTTCTTAGATTTCGATTTTCTTACAGACTATGAATACAAATTTACATCCCATCCCGACCGTATTCTACAACATATTAAAAACGTCCGGATTGGATTTGTGGGTTCGTAGGGTGAAAATCTACATCAAGACAGTTATAGTATCATCAAATTGTATTCTAGTTTTGAATTATAATATACAATTTTATTTTCGTTTTATTGTTTATTAGTCGTTTAGTGAAGTCGTTAATTTGACTTCACTAAACTATTTGGGGAGTTTCGCCAAGCTATGGCGATGTTTTAATCTACATGGTAAGTAATTTAGTTCAATAATCACGCTATTTCACAAATATTAATTCCAAAAAAGTATTCTTAATGTCATTTATTGATTTCGATTGGATGCATACGAAGACGGACAGTTTCAAGCGAGTTATTCATAATCAAAGTCGAGAAATAATTTAAAATGCAAACCGAGAAAAAATAAGATTTAATAATTTCTCTAAAAAATATACAAGGAAAAGTAGCTGACGATTGTGAAGTTAGTATTACTTACTGTGAAAAATATAATTAATGTAGCTAATATAAAACTAGCTAGTTCTACCACTAAGTCACTAAGAAAAATCATAAAAATTCTTTAAGCTTAAAAGGTTGAAGAGTGAATTCATTTTACAAAGAAAAACAATAAAAAAATATTGTAAACAAAGATTTTGACACTGTTTTGAAAAGAAGTAAGTAGCGATTATCAAAAATATATAGATTTCCTTTGAATACGGGTAAGTCAACTTGACGACGGGTTATAAATTAATTTACTACCTTTGGGCAGTAATAATTCACGTCATATAAAACTCGTATTTAATTTTTCAAACAACACCCTATATTATTTAAGCTTCAACTACAAATTTACTTTTCATCAACAACGTCAAACTAACAATCATTTATTTTTCAATAGTAAAATCAAAAGAGCTTGTTTTTATCGAATAAATTTCTTTTTGTAACGAAATAATTTTGCTATTCAGTGATTTTGTGAAATGTCAGTTTTTCGAAATAATTTTGAGTTAAAAGGAATGTTTTTTGGCAAGATAAATTAACGACCGACTATATGAATTAACAACAACAATTATCTATATTGATACAATTATTTTAATGAACAGTTACTAAATACACAATTGTTATAATTTGTTTGGTGTGGTGATTTCAACATTTTCTTCTCTGGTAATCACACATGTCGAATATTCATTGTGAGGAACTAATAAGATTTTCGTGATGTTCAAGATCAATTTGGAAGAAGGGTTTAGTAGAAGATGATGAGGAGTGTTTCGTTATCTTCATAAGTTGTTGGCCACTTACTCCTGCTTTGGCTAACTGGGAAACTGTTCTAGCACGGTTCGAAGGATTGGTACTTTTATTATTTGTAATGTCGAGTCCAATGTTAGTTGCAGAATATTGGGTCCAACTAGAAATTGTATTAATACCCAGTGGAACATTTTTGTACCAACCTTTAGAACTTGTGTTTTTCCAAAAGGAATTTGGAGTTTTTCAGATGTTATGTTTTCATTTCTTTTTTGTAACAGATATTTTAACAATGCAACGGGACAAATACCTTCATCCATTTCATTTTTTGTTATTCATTTGCTGTCTGTCAATTTTTTCTGTGTCGTCTTGTTCCAGTTCCATCAAGTACCATCTTGATTTTTTCTTCTTTAAAATGGTAAATTTCACAGTTTGCAGTTTCTCCCCCCCCCTCCAAGCTAACTCATAAGAAGCTACATGAAAGAATCTTTTTTGTAACCCCTCTGGTTGTCTATATTCTACAATTTTGCCATTTTTACTATATCTTTCTTGTTAAATGCTACAGAACTTATTTTTCTTTTCTCTGGAATAACTTGTAATTCTTTCCGTTTACTATTTCTCGCATCACGAGCTTCTTTAAAAGCTATGTCGGCAAAAGGATCCAATTTAATATTGTATTCATTGAAATATTTTTCTCGAATCATCTTCGCATTTGCATTCCAAATTGATTTATCTGCATATTCTTTATAATCTTCTCCATTCGTACTTGACAAAACTCCATAAATTGTCTCCATATTGCACTTTAATATTTTTTGTGGACTGCGGGATTGCTTTTTTTTATATTTTTTGTTATTTGTTGAGTCGAAACTTCCCCAATTATCAACAATACTTAAATTACTAGATGTAAACGCTCAAGGGGAACAGGCGTTTTTATCGGTGATAAAAAACGATGCACCTCTTTTATCGCTGTCAAAATGACGAACAGTCATATTTTATATACGAGTTAATTTATCGTTTTAAAAATGCTCAAGGCTAGGATACTTGGGAGTATCTATGTTTTCCTTTTCGGCATGGAATATTCCTACCTTAAAGTGTACGCAGGATAAACGCGAGCATGACGAGCTCTAGACATTTATAAATGTCAAAAATAGTCCGACTTGTTAAGATGATCGAGCTTGTGCGCGTTCTTGACGTCGAAGTTAACCAACTTTCTAATTTTTACTCTCTGAAAGTCAAAAACATAACCTCACTTTTCTAGTGCAGTTTGTAGTTGCAGATATCCTGAAAAATGACTTCTCTGAGTGAAAGGCTGATAGAATTTATACGTGTTTATATAACAAACAGTCGGCTGGATACAAGAAAACTAAAATTTGGCAAAATATAGGCAATCATTTCTTCATTTGAAAATTCCATGACAAGAATTGATGATTAACTTCCTGATCTAATGCTTTGTTAAATCTCTGATCAATAAGTCAAAATTTGATCATATAAATCTCGATTCATTCTGCCTGTGTTTAAAAAATTCATTTGGATATATTTCGTTCAATTTAAAATATATTGTAACTGGAGATATTTCCATTCAAATTGAGGGGTCTTACCCACTAACGGCGTGTCAAATATCGGTTTGTTTATATTTCTCCACACATTTCATACTGTGAAGTAAGCATATAATACTTACATTATAAATAATTCAGTTCATCGCCGTTCAAATTACTTTATATACATGCACTTTTAAGGTTATGTTTACTAATAAACTAGCGTCAAGTTCGCGTTCATTCTGTGCAACGCTTAATGGATAAAAGGTCAGGAATTATTCCGATGCGGAAATGGAGATGAATACACTACAGAAATTAGCACACACATAACCAGAAAAGCATTAAATTTTAATACAACTGGCAAAAGAAAAAAGACCTGTACGAACAAGGAGAAGAACTATCGAAAAAGAACTGAAACTGATAAACTTAACAAGGAAATAGCCACTAACAAAATAAAATTGAGAGCCCTCGTCAATAAAATTGGTCGGAGTTCACAAAAAGGCGATGGTGCAGCTTGATCGAGACTTTAACTGAGCAGATTTTTGGTCAGACCAAAAGTACGGTTTCTCAAACTGCAATAGCAGATACGTTGCTGCATACCTCTTCCTCGCTTGTTCTAACAGCCGCGACAGACAAGCAATATTTGCTGGGTCTTCTATATCCATTTGGCTTAGAAATGCTCAAGATGCTCTAGAAACCTGCACGTAATTTGACACTAAAAGTATTGACAAGACAAAAACTTTTTTACTTCATGGGATGTAAGTATATTTACAAGTGTCGTACTTTATTGTAGCATCGTTGTAGACTGTTACTTGCATCCTTTGTAGCATAATTAACTATTATTTTTATACTTGATATAATAGGGCTAGTCAGGTTTCCCATGACAACTAAAGTTAAAGTACATTTGGATTTCACCGATTTTACATGTAATTAATTTTTAATAATTATTTATAGATTTGTTAATAATTTGATTAATCCAATAATACAATGATATAATAATTTTACATACGAAATTTATTTAGAAGAATTTTGATAAGTAGTTTCATGGTATATTTTAATGTACAATATACAATTTGATTAATTTGACAATTCATAATATTAGTTAGCATAAATCTTATTTATTAATATTTTGACCTAACGACGTTTATACGCACGGCTTGATACAATAGGCCAAGCACTAGAAATATATAAATGCGTTATTGTGACAAAATGACTAGCAGCAAAGTGATTGTGCATTATTGTTAACTATTGACAAGTTAGTGGAATAAACCTTTTCTCTTTTTTTGCACATAATCTTGAAACTAACGGAGTAATCGAAATGCTTCAATGACAATATGCACAGAATGAGCCATGAAACGTCTCAATCGGATACTTAGGCCTTGAGAAAAATTAGAAAAAAAAATCGAAAAACAGTGCTTCATTCACAAACAGTTCGTAATTTTTTTAGCTGTAATGCTAAAATTTTGCATACAAATAGAGATTATAATGCTCCTTATATTTATCAATTGATTTTTTTAAGCTCCAGAGCTAAATTTTTCGGAGAACATGATCAAAATGCTATTAATTTATGCTCAAAATCACGATTAATTTGCTATTATTCCGTTAGGTCTGTATGCTTTATTGTTAGTCCATTGATGATTTCAAAATAAGTTTCGTAAAATTGCCATAGTGTTGTAGGAAAAGTATATTTCAGATGCCCCAAAGAATATAAAAATCCACCTATATAGGGCATAAATTGTAATAGCATTTCTTCGAATTTACTGCAATTCCTTCATTTTGTTTTGGAGTACGAAACTCTAGGAATTCGATTTTTGGTCCGTTCATACAAGTTATCAACTAGAACACATATATTTCAGCTCTTATACAAAATTTTCGAATATGCACAGCCACGTTACATTTATAAGAGTAGTTTGTAGGCTGAATTACATGAACCCTCTAACGGTTGTTCAACTACCTTTTCAAGAAGAATGTCAACAATAATTGAATAATATATATATGAATAGTAATTTAAAACATAAATGTCCATTTGCTAAGTTGCTAGTGAAAGTTGTTTATTACTAATGAAAAAAAGCAAATGCCGTGTTTTGGATGAAACTGTACAAATAGAAGTTACAGGAAATATAGAGGGCTGTACATTATCAAATTTAACCACAATGAAAAATGCCGAGAAATTTTGATGCAAATATAAAGTAAGTCAAAGGCTTTTCATCAGGTAATCCGAATCTTGTTCACCGACGTTCGAAAACTGAACGAGAGTAATCTCAAAATAGCCATATGATCATTCCTCCTCTAGTCGTGGGAAAATGCAATCAGCTGATAGGTTGCTTCGTTTGTTTTTGTTTTCACGAACAATAAAAGTGATTAAACCCCCATAGAATGTTATTTTTCATCCATTCTTATGAGCAGCGTAGTTGCCAAATTACTGAGGCTCCCGATTCCTTTAATTTATTTGCTGTTTAAGGTAAAAATTATTTATTGGTTTGAAAATATTTGTTGTAGAAGACGTTGGTAAATCGCTGATAACCATTTATTGAAACATCAAAATACATTGCACAATTGAACTAAGATTTATAAATACAGAAAAATTATAAACTTAGAAATTAACGCAAGAATTTAAACTAATAGAAATGAATGGTTATTGTAGATTGAGTTTTAAATTCAAAATTTCCAGCGAAAACAAAACGCTATTCTCGGAAACTTAAATAAAATCCAGTAAATCCAGAATAGCCGCTATACATACGTGCCTTCACTATCACTGCTCATTTGCCCACCACTCAACTGCTCTGTTTATTTCTATGATATTTACGAAGGTTTTTTGCGTGCTCTCAGGCTTGGATCTAAAAAATGAAGTTTTGTAGTAGACAACGTTAACGTGACGCATATAAAACCACCGGAAAAAAATCACAGCCAATGCTAAAGATCTTGCTTTTTGCACATATAAAAAACCTCTTATCCTCCAAGTGTATCGTAAATTTTAGAGATGAACATGATGGAGCTGGAATTTTTCGATTTTTTCTTTCTTTCTCAGAACATAATTCTACTCTAAATGCTCGATCTTTAAATTCCCTCCAAATAACATGCATTATTTTGCAATAAATTGTTATCATTTAACAAAAAGCCCCGGCAATGTAAGTCCAAAACACATACCTAATCGTTTGCTGATAATAATCTTCACAAACGGTTTCGTGTTAATATTTTTTTCAAACTTAAATTTTCTACAGCTTGGCCTACAAACAGATTACATGCTTTTCCGTTTTTTATGGACGGTTTATGATGTATTCTAGAAGAAACTATTTTTCGCTTTCGGAAGTAAATTATAGTTCTGATTATCTCTTTCTAAACGTTATTAACGAATCAATATTTCAAAAAATAAAAGAAACATTCTTACTCAATTGTCAGTAGGTATCAGAATAGAACAATAATTTAATAACAAAGAACAAGCTGAATTTTGGGTAGGAAGACCAAAAGTCGGCCAGTTATTTTGTCTTACACAAATTCTGGAAAAAATGGTAGTCTTGAGAAAGGAAATCCATTATTACTCACTCACAATTACCCTGTCTGGCGCGAAAATAAATAGTTTACCTTCAGTCTCTGAAGACGATAACTTAGTTATCGAAACGCGCGATAAGCAGTGTAATCGTGAGTGTTGGTATAGTGGTGGTGTAAACAGTGTATTCAGTAGCATACCTATAAGTCAAACTACGGGAAGCCGTCGAAACAACAAACATTAGTGTCACGATCATGGGATCAGGGATGTTATAAGAACTATTCTGATGGACTGCCTTTACAAAAAGGGTCTAGACGAGAATGGCCTCATACGGACGTTTTATGCTAACCAAACTGCAGTGGTGAAAACTGAAACCGGCGACACAGAACCAAACAGCATCGTAAGGGGTGTGCGACAGGGATACGCTAGATGAAGCAAGAGCAGGTGTTAAAATGAATGGAAAAATTCTTAATAATATAAGGTACGCTGATGACACGATCTTAATTAATTACAGACAGTGAGCACGATCTCCTAGCACTCTTAGATCGCATAAAAATTATAGGAGAAGATTATGGCCTTAACATCAACATCAAAAAGATCAAAACCATGATTATATCCAGACAATTATTAACATCCCGACCACTCGAACTTGAAATCCGGTACCTTTAAGGTGAACTCACTAAGGCGCTTAGACATTTACGAAATATTGATCTTTTAGAGGATGCTGAGAATTCCCTGGACCGCTCATATCAGTAACGAAGTAATGAAAAGAATAGGCACCGACAGGGAACTTTTAGAGTAAAAATTCGAAAAACCTCGTATATGGGACACATATAAAAATGACAAATACAGACTTTTGCAGCTTCTGATCGAAGGGAAAATCAAGGGAAAACGTAGTCCTGGCAGACGACAGGCTTCATGGCTGAAGAATATTCGCGAGTGGACCGGTTTAGACTCTCAGACGCTGATAAGAAGGGCCAGAGACAGAAATAACTTTACTGGGGTTATCGCCAACTTTCGTTAGAAGAGGGCACCGAAGGAAGAAGATAAGAACTATTATATAAAAATTGGAAAGTCGCTTTTCAGTGGTTTCTATACAAATAGAAGATTAAAATAGAAATAACTCTGTTAGATTAGAATCGTGAATGCGATAAAATGATTATTCTGCACACCCAGAAAACTTATCTCACTATAAGCTTTGCAGACGATCATGTTGGCATAAAACCTTGACGATCTAGCAAGTGGAGATTAGATTCAGAACAAAAAATATGTGTGCTGGAGGACCACAGCAAAAATTGACTCTTGAAAACGACCGAATTATGAAATGCTGTGAAAAATACCAATATTTGGGTACAAAGATTACTACGATATGAAACGATTCATTGACTAGTATATATACAATAGAATTTGTGTAGTCTCAATAGTAAATCACTAAGCGGTTATTAACATGAGATAATGTACTCGAAAATATCGAAGTAAAACCAATATTTCCATCTAATTAGATTTCTAACGTAACATATATGTAAGGTTAAAAATTGAATGACATGTTGTCTACAACTGCATAAAAGCAATTTTGCAATAAAAATTGCTTTAAAAAGTATAGTCAAGTTTGTTATATTGTGTTCATTGTAGCCTAAAAATTGGTTCAATGAGTCTACCCGGACCTCTAATGGTACAACTGTTATCATCAGAATGGGTTGCCCTTTCTCGTACACTGGATCGCTTATTTTGTTAAGAGTTCGCGGCAATGTACTCAACTTCTTGCATTATGATTAATACTCAAAGCTGTTGTCTGAAGAGTTACTCGTTAGAGAGATACTATAAGCCAAATAATTGTGGATTGAAGCAAAGTAAACAATGCGCATTATGCAATTACTGCCAATAGAGGAGCGCAATTGTCTCATTGCAAAAAGTTGTAATGAAATTTTTGTGCATAGTGAGTCTATACGATCTCCCCAATTGACACTGGGATCTAAAGTGATTCCCAACAATTTCACAGATTCGCCTCTGGCACCTTTTTAGTTTTTGCTTCGTTTAATTTCAAATTATTTGAATCAAATCAGTATTTAGGTCCCCTCAGATTCTCGATGCTGACGTTTTCATTCTCTTTTGTTAGGAATGAGTTAGCCTTAAAGCTCCAGATGGACGTGAGCGTGTCTGGCGAAAGCAAGGAAAAAGGTTTGCCAGCTGTAATATCTCTCTTAAAGTGCCTTTTGGTGGTGGCTCTAAAATGTTTGGCGGAGAAATTTGCTTCGATGCTTGTTGGGAATTGGTCCCTTTACGTACGAGGTCTATGAATCCCCAATATTTCTTATTGATAGACAACACTATCGTCGAACATGTAATACCTTTTGCTCCGTTTTTTGGGCCTAGATTTTTATTCATGCAGGACAAAGGTCGTGCCCACGTGGCTAGACAATTCTTTATTACTTATTACATTCTATTCTTCCCTTGGCTTCCTTGTTGTTTAGTGAACGAATCTGTAATCTCGCGACAAAATTTCGTTTTAAGTTTTGGGGTACTTAAATATCTTAAATCCTTTTTAAACTTGAAATACTCACTTAAAATGAATGGATTTTTGTTCCGTGTATTCTATTTTGATCAAAAACTCTCAATTTGGCCAAAATAATGGATTCAAACAAATACTATGATTTCTACATGAAAATATACTTCGCAGAAATACATGCTTTTGAGGCTTAATATTAATATTTTATTATTAAGGATTAATTTACTTAGATACCTTCTTTTTAACTCAATTTAATTAATTTTCATTTGACTGCGCAAAGCATATTCCACAATAAAGAATAATAGCATATATTTTTGACTATCAAAATCAGTTTTTGCTCTCAATTCAAAGAAAGTCAATAATGAAGCAGACTAATAATTTCTGATAATTGCATAGTCATTACTTGATATTTTAGTTTGGTTGGAAGGTTAATTCCTTGAATACTATCTCTAATGTCGGTTCCCATACATATGTGGAAATTCCGACACCTCAATTTAAACATGTCGTACCTTGTTAAGACTAGTCTCTAGTTCTATGAAGAGAACAATTGCTTTACTCTCTTTCAATCATTCTCTCTTTGTTTATTGACGACCTAGTACGTTTTTATAATAAATTGGAAAAGTTTAAAAAAATCCATGGCAGCAAAAAAAAAATATGTAAAGTTCACTCTCGCTCAGGTCATCCACCTGCGTGGGATATTAAGGTTATAAGGAAAACAGTTGAAAACGAACCTAGTACCAACACTCGCCGATTATCGGACTCCCTTGGACCATATATCACTATTAAAGATCCATAAAACCGAATTAACCGAAATTCAAGCGAAACGCCGAGTAGAGGTGTGTAAACAGTTATTTGCTCTGCCAAAGAGGAACCGTTTTATTAGAAACATTGTTACTTACGATGAAAAATGGATTTATCCAAACAATACAAACACGAAAACTCAGTGGTTAGACAAAGGAAAAGTACCAGAACCCGACGTAAAGAGAGGTCGATTGGAGTCTTGTTGTGTTTCTGGTGGAGTTGTAAAGGTTAGTGTAGTTCAAAATAATTCCATATGGTCAAACTATCAATGCCTCGGTATATAGTGGACAGCTGATGCGAATGTATGAGGTTTTATCAGAAAAATATTCAGGTGTAGACCTTGCACCGATTAGTATTGATTGAGATCCAAATGAATAAACAAAGTGAACATTGGAAAGCGCCATTATGTATGAGACACCCGCAATATTTATGCTATGACTAGAATTATTCTATTTAATTATCAATAAATTTTTTAACAATACAAAAGACGAATTTATTTTATTCAACTGACATATTGAAAGAGAAGAATGATTGAAAATTAATATTCATATGGTGTTATTTTGGTATCCCTTAATTTGAGTTGGGTTCAGTGGTAATCCATGTTCCTCCACGAAACATTTTTGTTTTTATTTACAAATATATCTAAATTATGTTAAACTTACTTTCTTAATCAGCAGTTGTTTTCACTCCTGATTTTTCTGTGTCGGCACTCCAATTGCACTTAAGTTTCAACCTCAAACTTTCAGTTTAATTATTTTTTAAATTATGAAATGTATATTATCTCCATTAATTTAAGAAATCTTTTCTAATACAATTTTCGTTAGTGTCCACTATTTTATAATTTTCAATTTTTTTTTTCTTTTCTAATCTGTTCCTTTCCGAAACAACACTGCCTAAATAACTCTCACAACATCAACAACAACCTTTGTTTCATCTAATTAATCCAGCAACTTGTCTTTTTATGTTTTTCATTATTATTTCCAATTTAATGTCACTGTCATCACTTGACTTAATTTTTTGACAATTGTTACTGTCAAACATTATCCACAAAATTTGTATCTGAATTATATTAATTAGCCTGTTTGCTATGAAAGATTAAAAAATATCCGCCGGAGGTAGCACAATAAAAGCATATCAAAATAAAGTTTGCATTGAAGTAAAATTAATTGATTAAAACATATCCTCCTAAATAATCTACTCCCGCCTAAGCTGCCAGCACCCCTCTGCAACAGCTTTTTGTGATTCTTCTAAGGCTTTCGATTGTGCTAATCATAATATTTTTACTACCAAATTGCAGTACTACGGCTTCAGGAGAACACCTCTCGCATGGCTTAAATCATACCTTACCAACAGAAGTCAGCTTGTAAGGGTTGATACAACGATGTCATCTTGCAAGCCAAAAGAATGTGGAGTGTCCCAATACTCAGTATTGACTCAGTTCTTTCTTCTGTTATAAACGACATCGCCTATTTAGACTTCAGTGGTAAAATACGTTTATTTGCATATGACACTAGTTTCTCTTGGAGCAACCCTAATCTCACGGCACTTCATAGGACCATATCTAGTAACCTAATCACCCTTAAATCATGGTGCGATTCTAGACTTCTCTGTCTCAACGTTTCTAAAACCAAAGTTTTATCATATAAAAATAGATTGCTACCTTTTTTATTAAATACCACCATTGACGTCGTTGAATCAGTAAAATTTTTATGGCTTGTGGTAAACAATTTCTTGAAATAGATATTGCCGCTATTTCTAAGAAATTAAATTACTCCTGCTTCGCGCTGAGATCAGTTTTCAAACAACTGAAGTTATCCACCTCCTTAACAGTTTATTATGCCCTTATTGAGGCGTATCTCCGGAATGCACTTCCCTTCTGGGATACTTGTGGTGCGACTCGATTTGAGAAAATCTTCAAACTACAAAAGAGAGCTGTTCGATTTTTATTCGTAATATTGATAGGTAATAATTAGTATAGGAATCCATAGCAAAATTAAGTAGTATACGGCATGTCCGGAATTAAATAATATTATTAATAAAGAAGTTTTTCACATAGTAGAAGTCACCTTCCTGTGAATATGCCCTCAAATTATTGCGAAATACGGTGAAAGATGATATCGATTTGATTTCAATTGGCAAGTGGTTGTGCAGTTTTTGCATTGTAAAATATTGAGCCCTTAACTAATTCTGAACGAGGAGTAAGTAGGTAAAGGTCGTGTTGCGCGTTCCTAAGTGAATAGCTGTATAACGCTCTTTCTGAAATTGGAGAAGCATGTTTATGAATTAGGCAAACGGATTCAGAGAATTTTTAACGTTTTAAAGAAGCCATTGAAGTGAGACCTGCAGTTTACTCCGAGTAAATATCATGCTGTATACTAGTTTAATTTTGCTATGGACTCATATACTAATTATTACCTATTACTATTACGAATAAAAATCGAACAGTTCTCTTTAGTAGTTTGAAGATTTGCTCAAATTGAGTCGCACCACACGTACCCCAGAAGTACATACCGGAGATGCGACTCAATAAGGGCATAATAGACTGTTTCTTAGATAAAGCGGCAATATGTAACCCCCATTTCAAGAAATTGTCCACAACAACTCTGGGCTGAGGAAATTTTGTTATAGGAAAGACCCAGCTAAATTTCATACGAGCAATCACCTCCTGAATTTTGACACCCTTTATATAGATTTGAACATTTATTTGATGTAACATTTTCATTTTTTTTAAAGTTATATAATCAAATTTTGGAAATTTTCAAGGTACAATGTATTTTATAGATCTCTTAATATGGTTTCGTATTATAAAAAACTTAACACCAAATAAAAATAGAAAAGGAATGAACCAAACGTAAATAATTTTAATGTGTGTCTAGTCCGCGAATAGCGGAGGGTTAAGCCTTTCGTATTCGCAGTCGCCTTCTAAATGCTGGGCTTCGAGGGGTTCAGGTACAAAGTGAAGGTGTCTAACAAAAGGGTCTGGTGAATGGCTGCGGTATTTGTCTGGTCACACAAAGGTTGAAACCAGTAAAAATAAATTATGTAATAAAAAAATAGTGATAGGACAAGCCTGAAAAATGATACCAGAAAATAATAAAAATATTTTCAGAATTTATAAAACAGAAAATATAAATAGCAAATATGGCAACAGAAAATATGATGAAACTGTTGAGATTATTGAAAAGGGTAATTTTTTATTAACTTGAAAATAATACTGGTTTTATGATCATTTTTTTGAGGTTCAAATTAGGTACATACCGAAATACTATATCAGATAAATTACGTCACAAGATATAACTGAAATGGGTTTTAAAACTTTTGTTTTTGAATCACGTCTTTTGTATTTCTTTGCTTTGGGTAACGTGAGATTGGAAATACTAATTTGGAATACTTTGCTCACGTGATGAGCAGCCCTGTAAAGTAGGATATTCTTCACTTGGTAATGCAAAATAATGGGTGGCAGAAGTATACGTCGGCGCATAACATCGTGGTTAGAAAACATTCGTCAATGGTTCCGAAAACCAACAACTAAGCTTTTCCAGCAGTAAATAAAGCAATAATAGTCCAAATGATAGCCAATATGGGAGATAACGATCGATAACTGTTATGACACGCGAAGAAGAAGAAAAGCGTAATTACATTTAGTCACAACTGAACTATACATGGCTTAATACTTGCTCCCAGTGTTGTAAATTGTAGGCGTTCGACTATATGGTTGTTCTGAGGATTACAAACTATCAAAAACCGTAATGATTCTACACTCTAGACATGAGCTTTCCTGATGGTTTCAGAAGTAGGGGCAGAGGTAATTTTGGATTAGAATTTGAGGTGTTTACAAGGCACTTATGTGTCCTGAACATTTTTCATCATCCATCAATGGAAACAATCTTCGTTACGCAGATGATACCGTGGTAGTGGCCAGTAGCCTACCAGAACTTCAATCCATTGTGGACGTTATTGTAGAATATAGCGAGCAATTCGGCCTTAATGTGAAAACGTCCAAGTCCAAACTATTGGTATTCTCAAAAATACAAAGAAACGCCACCCTAAGAAACCATAGATAGATCATTAAACAAGTGTCATCCCTAAGATACCTGGACACACTCGTCAACCAACAATGCGACCCAAAACTCGAAATCAGATCAAAAATTGAGCAAGCGCGAAAAACTGTGAACAAGCTGAGGACACTTCTGGCAAACCGCAACCTCAGCGTGGAACTCCAGAACAGAATGCTTCGCTACCACATAAGACAAACATAGAGGTTCTACAGCATACGGGTGAACATAAAGAGCTTCTCACTACAATCAAGGAGAGAAAGTTGCAGTACCTAGGACATATAATGAGGCGATCGATATGAGATTCTCCGCCTGATAATAGAAGGGAAGATCGAAGGAAAACGGTCGGTCGGTTGAAGACAAATTTCTTGGATGGAAGACTTGCGCAGATAGCTCGAACAGACGTCTACAGAAATTTTCAGAACTGCAGTTTCTCGTGCAAATATCTAATTTTACTGAATTGGAATCTCATTTCGATGACATCTGAAAGAAAGAGTTAACCAGAAATTTTCCAATTATTATCCCAATTCAAGGAATTTGTGAAGTCCCGTTAAGACAAATTGCGGAAAGATAAGATTCCAGTGATTATAACAAATCACAAACAGAACCGTATGGAAATCTTGTGGTATACGTCAGATGTCAGCAATCTAAGTTGAGAAATATATTTGCGCATGTGCTGAAAGATTCTCATTAAAATTTCAGTCATTATAGACGTGTAAGAGTGTTGTGAGTATTCACCCACAAACAAACAAACAAGAAAGCAAAATGAAGAAAAAAATCTAAGCATATGAATGAGTGAGTAAATGTAAAATTATTGAAATTTCCGTTATTTTCATACCCTTTCTATATAGCCTAGACGTGAATTAACAAATTTAGTTTAAGGTAAAAATCAAACTAAGATCCAGGTAACTAATTAAATTGAATCAAACAAAAACCAGTTAAGGATAATATGTGAAAATCACAGAATAAAAACTAGTGTTTTATTTCATTCATTGGACATCTTATTTGTATTCTAATTATAAACTAACAGGTTTTTGCTTCAATATTTCTCCTTTTACGTGATCAGTTATGTTTTCCAGAAATTGCTTTGCAATGTTTATTTACCATGATCTTCAATTGAAATTTTTTGAAAGATATTACGTAAAAAATATTGAATGGAAATATCAAACTAGATGAAAATTCAAATATTTCACAACATTTTATCAATAACCAGTAATAAATATCGAGCCATACGTAAGTTCAATTCAACATTCTAACAAAGAGAATGACTAATGTTAATAGACAGATTGAATAAAATTATTGCTTCTCATCTCGAGTCGGATCAAAGTATAAATCTAAATATTAAGAATGAGTAATAAAAGCAAATTCATCTGATGATATGGAAAGAAAATATATTAAACTCGAACGAATAGCAGCAGTTGTTCATAATTATAATGTACAATTTCTAACAATATATATTTATATATTAAATAATATTTTGTGTATATTTATAAAATCAAAATAATGATTTGTTGATACTAAGATACAAATCTGATGAACAATTAGAGGAATTGGCAGAGTGTGAATTAGATGATAAAACAAAGAATGTTTTATTGAATAACATTAAGATGAAACTAATATTTCAAGCTATAAAAATTAGGGCAGACATTGAATGCGCATGTTATAAAGGGATTGATGCAGTTGAAGCTGTTCTGAAATCTGGATTAGCTTTATCTACTGATGAATTACTTCAAAAATTTTGAATGATGCTATCGAAAAACTTAAAGCGACTATTACAGATCTGGGAGGTGTTTTCAAGGTACAAATGGTTCCGAAAGTAGTGACTGCTACAGATAAAGCAAAACTTGCTAAGCAGATGAAAAGAGCCGAAGTTGCTGGCGACCATGATGAAGAACAAGAGGGTCAAATTTATAACGAAGACGATAAAAACAATTCTGGGGAGGAAAATGAGGAAGAAGAATAAATTGTCTATTCTTTCTTCTATTATATTTAATTATCTCTAAGATTTACTGTATAAATAACTAAAAAAATTAACCTTATCAACAAATCAGTACCGTTTTATATTATGATTTCATAAATATAAATAATATATTTATATATATACAATTTAGAGACGTTTACAAATCTTAGCTGTTTTTTTAAGAATTGAATAAAAGTAAATTTGTATGTTTCATTTTAATATGAGTACAAAAATTATAATAAATTCCAGAAATTATCGAAGAGTAGTTAAATAAATGTAGACAAAAGCAATCAATCCTATCTAGAAGCAATTATCATCTTTAGATAAAATTACTAAATATTAAGGGTGGTTTGAGTCAAATTGATTTTTTAATTGTTAACAACATATTGTATTGTTAGTTTTTGATGCCATCGCCATAATTTTACAGATAGATTACTTCTAAATCTGATATATAGAAAACTGTTTTCTATAGATTTCCTATAGAATTAATTGTAAGCGTTCCATAGTAAATGAAAGTCGGAGCACATCTTGTAATTAGTACCAACAACCAATTCTGTTGCCTCCATTTGTCTTACTGAAATTGGGAGATTTTAAGATTAGTTTCAATTAACTCTTGAGTTGTTGTACTTTCCCTGGAACCTCTTATAATTCTGATGCATTAGAGTCCGTTCTGAGCTTCATGTGAGGACTCGAAAGTAAAACCAGATAGAACTGGATGATCAATGCCTCGTTGGTCACAAGATGTAGCTATTACAGTTCCGCGATCATCGAGAAGTCTGTAGGACAGGTAACCCCGCTCGATCATTCTCCTTCACGTGTTCACTGTTATCACTGAACAGGGATCGGTAGAAATAGGGATAGGTTAAATTAGTTAGATAACTGCGATTTCTATGCACTTGAGACAAAATTCACTTGGGTATTGATGTCGCCTCTACACTCTAATTCTAGAAACCTCCCTTTTTTATTTTACTAAACTAGGAGATGTTTTTATAGTCCAGAAACATAAATACAGTCAAAGCAATGAGTTTTATTCCTAAGAACGTGCTTTCAAGAGAACAAAAACTGTTTTGGGATTTCAAATGTGTAATCTTACATTGATTAAATAGAAAGGGGACACGATAACTGGTTAAACTTTATTAGTTTACTGTTACTTAATAAAAAAATGATCATATTTGCTGAAGAACAGAAATTTCAGACAAATGAAGAGGTGTTTTGCGAATATTCTGGATAGTTTGAAAAATTCGAAATTTACTGTGTAAAGAATTGAAAGAAGATTATGTTGAAAAACAACTTTCCCTCATTTGTTGTATCCTTCTGGTACTTTCTTAGTCTAATTATTAAATATATGAATATACCTAGGTCAATGTAAAAATTTATTCAGAAAAAAAAACAACGATTATTGCCGAGCGGAAAAAATGTAACAATTATGAAAATCTAGTAGTAGTAGTTCAGGAATTGATCAACTGAAATTCTTCAGTCATACACTGCTGTTGAATAAGATGAAAATAATGAAGCTAGTACAAGCCAAATTTATAACAATGTTATTTACAATATTAATTTTTGAAATGGAATAATAATTGACATATTATCAAATTATACATTTCACTTAAATATACATTACCAGTATATTAATCAAAATGCCAGTAATAATGGATACTACTCATGACAATGTTTTTTGTCAATTGTCAATCGTCAACATCAGATTTTTTTTCGAATAGGAGGGAAATGCGCATTCACACCATCAGTGATCTTTTGAGACCGACCAGTGTGTAGGTCTGTACTTGTAGGACCCTCTAAAACTCTTCCTCTTTAATCTAAATCTCTCTGAGGTTCCCATCCTGGACCTGTGTGAGTATTCTACAGAATGGCTGTTCTTTACTTTGCGTTTGCTCTGTTCATTCGTTGTTCTGTAATAATTTTAGCTGTTGCTTGGCGTGAACTGATCATCGACCAAACCGTCTCGTTTCTGCGTCCGTAAAATTGTTTCTACGTATTCAGCTACGGCGTCTCAATTCTCTTCATTCCCTACGATATTCTCCGGAATGAATTTTCCGACCTTTTCTGCAGTATTCCGCTCTGTAATTCCCAATGACTGCATATATTCTGCGTTTTCCGAGGCTTGTCCGCAATCGAGACAAGTGAGGCTCTCTACTTATTCTTCTAGTTCTATTATTCTATTATTCTAGTTCACCTCTCCGTGACTTCTCTCTATCCAGCCTTCGACATATGGCAAGAGGCGCGCAGTCCATCTACTTCTTTGATCCGTATCAACTCTGTTGCAATTGATCCATTGTCGCGAATCTTTCTTCATTCGCAACTTCGACTTTGTCAATGTTTCCATTTCCTCGTTGCATTTTCTTTGGTATGTTCTCCTACGTCTGACATCAACAATCGTCTTCTGGTGGCAGTTAGACCCCCATTTTCGTGTCTAGTGTTAATCTTAAATATTTTATGAAATCTTTCCTCTGGATGAAGAGCTCTTCGATTCTCATTACTTGGATATTGTCAAATATTGCCTTCTGGTTCTTGGTCAAGAAGATCAAATAGGTCTTTTCCGCCGCTAGCGAAAGTCCATGGTCGTAGAGCCAACTTCTCAGAATCCGCATGGCGCTGGATGGATATCTTCGATATGTTCTATCCAGTCATGATGATAGCAGCGTAATTATAATATAACTATAGTTCTTAAAACTTACAAGTGGATTGTTAGTTAATTTTACAATTATTATTTTATTATGTTGTCCTCGATGTAAATTTTGTCAACTGCTAGCTTTTTCCTCAAATTAACCTTGCACGGTAAACGATCTAGATCTTTTTATTATGGTGACCGATATATCGACTATTAGATCTCCGTTATAATCTTTTGTATCTTCAAATTTCATATAATGTAACTCGTTCATGCGGCTAACGCATGAAAAAATAACATTGAAATATTTTCAAATTTTGTTTTTGATGACTTAGTTTGATCAGAAGAAATGAATTATGTACTTTGAGAAATTTGTGTGGTGTGTGTGTAAGAGTTTTTGCGATTTAGGAACCCTTGCCTCCGATATTCTACGCATTTAGACTTCATCAAATGCACTTTTATTAGACATAGTATCTATTTTTTATGTGAAACAATCAGAACAAAAGATATATATTCATAAAATATCATCGCTCTAGCAGCCTTGCATCACCTGTCAAGTCATTTCGTGGCAGTATTTTCTAATTCATAGATTAAGGGATACTAGGGATAAAACATGTAAATACCAATTGTATAGACCCTCCAAATTATAAGTTTTTTATATTGAATTATGTAAATTTAATCAATGTTACTTACCAGCGTTGCTAATAGGAACAATACGCTGTCAAGAAAATATTTTGATCAGAAAATGTCTTGAAAATGTGATGTTTTATTGAAGTACGAAGAAAAACAATTCAATATTACCTACCCTCATAGTGTACAATTATAAATTTATCACAACAAATGATAATTTAAGGTAAATTTTTAACGAAAATTGTTCATCAACAAAGTAGTGACAGTACATATTCTAGAAATGGAGAATTTTCGATATCATTCAAACACTTATATATTCTCGGATGATATATTAATAGCTTTGTTTCACTGTCGAATATGAAAGAAACTACCCTAAGGTTTGTGCTGCCTGTTATGCCACTTGAAATGAATAAAACATACAATTTTCTGCTTCATATTGATGCAAAAACCAAAAATTGTAAAAAAATTTTCAATATTTGAATGATGTGGTCCAATATTGGCAATTTTGTTAGGTAAAATTTAATTTTATAGCTACCCAAAAAAAGGTGCAGCATTTTTTTATCTACCCTTACCAATTTATCCTACCATAAAACATTCTGAATAACCCTTTTAGTCATAAAACAGTTGCGGAAAAAAATTCGGCAGAATTGCACTAAACGTTTCTAAAGGAAATGCAACATAAACCGACCCATGCCATAAAATCTTTTAGCAATGAAATTGGCAATTAGTTTTTATGTTTGAGGACATATAAACCTTCACCCTTTTTTATTAGTTGAAAGTTGCATAGATGTGAAATTGCATTTTGAATTCTACAAGGTTAACCACAAGTAATAGACTGAATATTTATCAATACTCTGTAACTGAAAAAATAGCCAATACAATATATTGGGATTAATAAATACTGTGAAATAATAAGTAATTTTCAGCAGTATATTATTGTCTCATACCTCTTTGTGTCGAGACTAAATTCAAAGTTTGAGACCATTTCGGCTTGTCATTTTGCTACGATAGTCTCTTTAAAGATATGAAACTTGAGCAACGTATTAACATTTTTTAATAACTGTGAAAACTATTACAAGTAGTGATAACGATTTAAAAAAGGAAATGAATTAATAAGGATAAAGAATTTTAATATCGATCTTTTTTGCGTGCAGGAATATTTGAAACAACAAGAAAAGGGAGTAGGGTTATTATTCGGTCAGCAATTTAAGACGTGATTCGATTCTGCGGTGACAATTTGTCCTCTACTACTTGGAATATCACCGTGAAAAGGGAATACAAAGCAAAAATATGCTGAAAATCGGAAACACTATAGACAATAACTAATAACTCTTACTACTAGCTTCGTACCAAAGGCTTACTACTAAGATTCATAGACGAATAACCACACCCTTCTTATCTAATGATTTAATAGAAAAAAATTAGTTTTGTTCACTTTACAGTTCCTTGTATTTTTTATTTTTTCAAGGAAAAACTAGAAAACAAGAAAACGTATGTATGAAGAGAATGATCTGTTGAAAACTGGAAATTAAAAGAGAAAAGTGAAACCAATAATTGCCTGTGTTGTGTAAATAAAAAATAAATGTCAATATATATTGTATTAAGATAAATTAGTAGAAGGAGTTAATGCCAGGATCTTTAGTGGTCAGATAGGTTTACTAAAGATTTTTAGACCCCAAAATAATTGTGATATTGACCGATTAACTATTTGAGAGCTTAGTAAACACACCCCCTTAATTATTGACGCTTCAGCTCTTGATACTAAACTAATTTTAGAACAGAAGAGACCTAAAATTAAGAACATTTAGAGCATTAATATATCAAAAAGGCTAAGAAATAAAAGAAATTCCCATTTTACTATACTATATACTATATCATATTGTTTTTCCATATTATTTATGTCAAATATCTGATCCTTGATGTTTGGATCGCTTGCTCTATTAAATTTCTCTCATTCTCACGTTTTCTCCAACTTTGCCTCTAGAACTCCATCATTCTCATAACAAAACATTTTTAATTATACTTCTCCTATTTTGTAAACTCTTTTTGCCGCTTTTTATGACTCTGAGTTTGATAATATTGAATAGTGTGGGGATCACTTTTGTTATCTTTTTCATGTATAGGTTTGGATATGACTCAATCAACTCATTGCTCTATTATCAATACCAATTTTTTTTCGATTTCTCAATTTTGTTATTATTGCATTAATTTCTTCCAGTGTTATTTGTGTTTGTTATTATCATCATTTACTGACGTTATTCTCAACAGCAGTAATATTATATGTGTTTTCATAGTGCCTAATCCATTCTTTTTCTGTAATCTCATTCACTTATTTTTTCTCCATAATTTGTTTTTTCTGTTACATAGCATGCTCCACACCTGTTTTGATAACAATATAATTCCATTTCTGAGAATATTTCCCAGTATTCCTTCTTTAGTGGTCGTATGGTGTTGTTTGTTCATTTTCTATTAATTTTGTATCTTTCTCACTCGTCCGGTGTTCTATTGTAAATGTATTTTATATATACTTCCTTTTTCTCTTTCCTCTACTTGGTTTGTAGAGCGTTGGTGTCTACTGTTCTTATACTCATGGCATCTGTTATAGTCTGTGTTATATTTTCTTCAATTATTTCTACAACATCGTTCTATACAACCTGATTTTGCATTATCTTCTCATTTAGTCTTCTTTGATATAGACTATTTGAGTTGTCTTTCGTTAGCGACTCTATGTGGAATTATGTTACTTAATCAGGTTTTTCTCTTACTTCTTACACCTATTTGCAAAGAACCAGATTATTTTATGTTCTTTCGTTACGATTTTCGTTTCCTCATTACAGTGTTTAATTGTATCATTGTCCATTGTCTCTTCCTACCTTTAGTTTTCTTATGTCCAGTGCTTATACATTTATCAGATGTGTCTTGCATTTTACTTTGTTGTAGGTATTAAACGTCTTTATTCAGGTGTTGTAGCTTTTTATGTGTAACTATTCCAAATCCTGTCTGTACTTTTTTGTCCTTATCTATTCCGCCATAGAACAGTCACCAAATTTCGTGCTGCCTTCACATTTCATACTAGTTTAAGAGAGCAAACAAATATCAATATTATTTTAGCAATTTTATTAGCGTTTCTTGGTCCCTTACTTTCCATTTGTAATGTTCTAGCATTCTTAATGTATTTCGTTTCCATTCTCTTTTCCCCCTTTTTCTTCACCGTGTCGTTTCCTATGTTAATTCGTCTGTTTTCCGAGATATTCGTATCAGTTCTTTGAACGGTGTATGTTCTTCTTAAGGGTAGGTTACTAGCCTCGCCTTTAACCCTAGTCTTTTCTCTATGATTAGGATTGGCAATATTACTCGTTAAAGCATTCGATCCATCCAGTGAGCAATTCAAGCGAGGTTTGTGCCTGTACTAAAAAGACAAAACTTTTAACACCATTACAGACATCGAAACCAACAATTTCAATAAATTTTAGTTTATTAAATACATTTATTTATTTCTTAAATTTATGTGTTACGAATTTTGTTTGTTGGTAAAAAGCCATTAAATAATTTCTATTAAATGATTTCCAATCTACTAATTAAATGAAATATCTACCGAAATTAATTGGCATATAAATTGTTCTAAACGGGTCGGTAATTATTGAAGAAAGTCGTTTTATGTGTTTGCTCGAAAGTTCGAAAAAGGAACCAGTTTGTATGGAATCATAAAATATTATTACACTAATAAATATAAACAAGATACGAATAAATTAGTTGTTGCAATTTAAATTGATACAAGTTGTGCCGAATTGGTATCAGAAGTTATCTATTACAAGGTTGTAATAAATGTGGTATCTAAATATAAATTGAAAGGAACCAATTAGAAAATTACATCACCATATTCGATAAATCTCTAAAATCGGTTACATTTCATTAGAAAACGTACCAGAAACTTGAATACAATGACATAATCGATTACAAAAGTAGACAACAACTTTTGCAAAATTTCTCTTCTCGTCAGAAATTACCTCTTCATTCTAGTATTTACGAGAGCTGTCTAAAAATGTTCGACCTTGAATTGAAGAATCAATAAAGTTGAGAAATAAAGTGCGCGTACGTTGACAGATTCTCAAATTTTATTTATTTTTGACGCCTAATTTCTGTGACGATTTCTTGGAAAAATGAAAAAAATCATTGAACATTTGAGGAAAAGTGCTTTTTTACCAGGGCGATGAGAATTGCCTTCCAATTGGTCGACTATCCACCATATTCACCATATCTGGTTCCCATCGTCTTTTTTAAGTTTACCAACCTCAAAGTTTCGCTTGCAGGAGATATTCCCTGCATCATTTTCAATTTGATAATAATAATTGTAACTATAATGATATGTGCCCGCTCTCAGAACAAGTTGTTTCTTACAAAAAATGTAGTGGAAAATATGTACTCAATTCATTTTATATTGGCGCAAAACTTTCAAAAAAGTCACTTGAATCTAGTGGCATAGCGTGAACTAATATAAACGTCGGAGAAGTCGCATCAGCAAAGCACCTTTTCTTTCGTTCCCAAAATCTACTCAAAAATCTATTCCACTAAACAATGTTTGACATACCTATTGACATATGATTATGAAACAATTTAAGAATATTGAGAAGAATATAGGTTTGAAAAAAAGGTTTTGTTTTATAACTTGGGTGATTTACTGTTTTACAAATGCAATGTTCTTCGGCTTTTACCAAAGTCCTCTGGTACGGATTTGCAATAAATTTTGCACCCAAACCTATTGCTAAATCAGACCTGCCATATTATATTTTCAATTTTTTATATTATCAAGTTTTTGATAATATTCAATTCGTGAAGCCTCTTTAAAGGCGAGGTCGGGTTAATGTGCAGCATTTTAGTGTGTGTGGCATCCTCATAACTTTTTTTCTTCACTTTAAAGATTAAAAATATGACTCTTTATGTGGATATGAAACATATGAAAATGTTGCAACTGTCTTATTTTAGGTCTGCTCGTGATTAATGGACTCACATTCGAGTCGTTTTTATCCACATAGACACACAATTTACGAGGGCTACTACTTAAGTTTTGAGATATGGCAACAATGATGTGAACATGTCAAATCTAACATTACCGCATAATTTGACAATAGTTTAACAAAAAGCTCGTGTTGATTAGTGCAAAGAAAATCGCGTGGCTTCAAAAAACGTCTATAAGATTTTAGCAGGCAACTAATCATGGTTCCATGCCTATGATCCCGAAACAACAATCGCCTGAATAGGTCTTTGAAGACTAGCTAAATTTAACAAAAGTTGTCTGCACACGAAGCTTATGAACGCCTGTTTCTTCAAACACCTGGTCATGTCGCCACCATTACATTAGACCAATGTAAATTCGTCAATTCTGAATGGTACATCAGGATTTTTTTGTCAGAAGTATTGAAAAAAATCAGGGAAACCAATCATTCTCTACCACGACAATGCAAGCTCTCACATCAGTTTAGACAAAAACGTTTTTGAACATTTGAAACATCGAATGAACAAATAAATTGCGGAATGGAAAAAATGCTTCGACAATTGGTACAAACGCATGCATCCAATAGACTACAGGGGTGCTGAGGTCACAAATCGCCATTGTTAGCGCAGGTCAGGGAGAGCTTTCCAAACAAAGATTACACTAACGATCGTTCGAATTTTTTTGATACACAATATCTTCTGGCACAAAACATATTACCATCTTATACAACAGTAGCCTAATTAAGCCGCTTAATGCAAAATATCAATGGTCCTACCTCTGTAAACCGAAAACTCCTAAGTACAGTCACTCATTTGAACATGCTATATACAGCTTCGTGTTGGTCTCCTGCACTCAGATTCCAAAAAGTACAGCAACATGCTCAAGAAAATGCAGAGAAAACTATATATTAGAATGTGTAGCGCATTTCGAACTGTGTCAACGGAAGCAGTAGTGCTACTGGCTGACTTGATACCAATAGACTTACTGGTAAGGAAAAGAATCTTGACGTATGGTGAAGATAATGTAGCCAAAGCAATGGAAAAGAAATATCCATCGAAAGCTACCAAATACGATGGGCCAGTGTGACAAACAGAGGTAGTTGAACAACAAGATTAATTCCTAATATTACAGTTTGGTTCAATAGAATATAAATTATCATCTGACGCAACTATTCATAGGGCATGGATTGTTCATGGCTTACTTCTACTGGTTCAAAATCACAGACTCACCAACTTGTCTTTACTGTCATAAGATACTATAGAGGACACCTTTTTTTTCTGTCAAAGATGGCAGGAAGAGCGCAGAACAGCCATACAAGAACTTGAAAGCGTACCGTCACCAAAGACAAAGGAAACCCCAAAAACAAAAAGATCTTGTAAATAGACCAAGATAAGTACAAGCAGTTTAATGAAGTAATAACTTCGGGTGGTTCTCTTATACTTTCTGTTGACGAAAGGGGGGGTATTTAGTGGGTAAAAATCCCACATAACCTCACAATTTCAACTGCCGAGAGGTATTTTGAAGATCCTAACCTCCAAATAATATATGTAGTCTTTTTTTGAAACAAAAATCATCATTAATTCTCCTTACATAAAAATATTGTATTACTAAACCAAATATTATAGTAATAGTAGTATTTATCATTTGTTTTATTCTACTTATTATAATTATAAAACTTGAAAGACTATTTCAAGTTGTATTTTTTAAAAACTTAATTGATTTAATTAATTAATTGCTGAACTTATCGCAAAAAGTCTATCACTTGTGGTATAATATTGTTAAAAAGTTCTGCTACATTTTAATGTGCTGATATGCTTCTTCTCACACTTGACCAGCTAAGCGGAAGAGGTGATAAAATTCGGAAATATTTTACCAACAAATATACACGCACACAAAGGATATTCTAATCTTTCTCCGTTGATTATAAATATATGATTAGATATTAAATTGACAGATTTGTTTTATGAAATGTTATCAAACTCGCACTCTACGTAGTTTTCTAATACAAAAGGTGCATATTAAATGCAGGTCTTTTTGTTAAAAGAAGGGTCTGTTAAAAAAGTTTGCATTGTATTGAAAATAATACGTTACGTCGAATCAAGACCAGTATGTAAATAACGCTGCGAATTTATTTACTACTATTCCCAAACGGGACGTTATGACATCGTTTTTCTTGAAGCTAGTTACACCGGTTATTCACTTTGTAGCATATAAAAAAGTGCGCGAGAATCGTTTTATGTACATGTTTTAAATGGGTACCATACGCGTTAATCTTTTGTTACTTCATTTGCAATTTCATGTGGAAAATATAACAGAAAATATGTGAAACTATTCATGCCATATCTTTCCAGTATTTACTCTACAAAGCAAAAATATAAGTCGTATGTAGTTAATAATTGTGATTGTGGACGGTCATAAATGGTTGCGAGGATTGGTAATTCTTGATAGGCTCGTCGTACTCGATAAAAAACTACCCACTCATGGAAAACTCAATCAGGTACCAAGGCTTAAACCTTTTAAAGTCACTTGGCAAACTGTAAGGTTTGCCCATATATTTGAGTTTCGTACTTGGTATGCAGTTCCTTCTTGCACTAGCGGAATTCTGGATTGTCCGTAATGTCTATATCGTACTGTTTCTGGTTAAAAAGCCAGTCACTAGTGTTTGAGTGCTGTAGGTGATTGGTAAGAGAGGTACCTATGTGTGCCATATCTTATTTCATACCAGTTTTTTCCGTACGTCTCCATAGAAACTGTACACACATTTAGTATATATAAAATAAACTTATTGTCATGATTTACCATTATACCTATATGACAGAGTTTTCAATTAATTTATTAAATGAAAAAAAGGAAGAGTCAATTTTTTTGTTATAGCTTGAGTTTTAAAGACACGCCAGAAAGGTTTTTTCTCTAAATTGTTTTATCATGATGATTCTATTATTGTAATTGATTTCATATTACTTTTTTTGCATGAGTATTTCAATTTCTAATGGTTTTTCTTTTATAAAAAACAGTTAAAAATTGATGATTCGACCTAATTCGGTAGTTATCAAAATATGACTTACATAATTATATATCATCTACAATATGAATACCAAAATAAAAATCTGTTTTAACCACAGAAATATTTTTTCCTTAGTTGTTACATTTCTAAAACAAGTAGCAACCATCAAATCAATTATTTGTTGTTGCACCAAAATTTAGGAAATAGAACTAGAAATTTTACTCATTCACTTTTATATTATTTATAGCTTTCTCGTTCCTAAAATTCTTTCTTTCTTCTACTTGATTCCGTTTCAAGAATTTCTGAATCTTCATAATTGAATATATCTATATTTTTTGATATTTTACGGTATGTTAAAATAGTTTTATTTGTTTATCGTATTGATGAACTGCCCTATGTGAACAGCGTAAAAATATTTACTAAATACTCAATATATCATATTATTTCATTTGTTTCTAAATATTTTAGATTTCAAGAATTTAGTGACATAGATAATTTATTATGTCATGACATACTAATATCATATTTATTGGAATAAATCGTTAGTTGTTGGGAAAGTCCTTGTACATATGGCAAAGAAAAATGTTTTATGTTTTGATGCTTAGTTTCTCTTTTGTTTCACTTCTTTAAAGATAATCCATGAACACAATCCCATGATTATCCTCAAACAAAGATATCCATTACTTTTTCGGTGCATGATATCGTCTTTGCCACGTTACTCAGACTGAAACGGTCACATTTGAATTCAGCTGTCCAAAATTTTACATTTGTAAATGATAGTACCTCCTCCAAACTGGATAAAATTTCAATGAGAATCTCTCAAAGAATGCGCAAATATATTTCCCAGCATATATTGAAAAGTTTCCACATCTTCAGATTGAGGTTGGAAACTTTTCAGGCAACCTTCGTAGAATAACAATATTATTTTCCTCAAATTAATATAAAATACTGATAACACCATATAAAAATGTATTTTCCGAACATTTGTTTATCACAATAGGCCAGTTAAATAAATTAAATTAGCCATCTTCATTGTTAGAAAATTTATTGTTTATTGAATTGATAAACGAAATAATTCTGCTCATATTACATAATTTACTGTTCAAGGAATGAATCAAGTTACACATTAAGATACGAGATAATAAGAATGCAATTATTCACAATTTAAATTCGCATTCTATATAAAAATTATCAGTCTGTTCCGCTATTAACGCCTGCTGAAGCATCTAGCCAAAGATCCACGCTTATACATCTTTTGATTGTTATTTATTAGAAACAAAATTGACATTTTAAGAAAAATGTAAAAATAAAACTTGAAAAAAATTTAAATACATTTCTTTTGTCCTTTGGTTTTCCAAATTTATTTCGATTGTAACACAACATTAAAGCCTGTATCCATCACATAAAAAAGGGGGAAAATAAAAAAGATACTCCTAAACTTGTTTTTGTGGTTTTATTGCTTTGGTTCTCATTTCAAAACGGCCGCATCTATATATTAGTTTGATATAAACGTCCACAATGTTTGTTTTTTAGTCCGTAACCGTTTCTTCTTCAGATAACCCTATATTTCTACATTTTTGTACAAATTTCTCGCCTACGTTTTCTTTTATTTTGATTTAGATTGATCAAAATGATAAGTTGATTAAGTTTCAGGTGCTTATTGTGATTGTCGAGGTTATATTTTTATATGTACGAGGTGTAATTAATAGTAATTTATGCATTTTTTCACGAATGGGAACAGTTGACCGGCTGAGTTAAAGAAAAGACTTCATGAACGTATTGCATACATTATTTTTTCTACAGCTCTATATAAAAAAATTAAAATCAAATAGAAATATGAGATAGTTTGATCAAACTCATTTGGTAAATTACAATTAATAACGAACGCATAATGATAATGATTGAATTGAAAGTTAATTGTAGACAACGATATTAGAAAAAAAAATAACAACTAAATGATAAATTTTTGTTTCACTTTACAATGTAAATATTCGAAACCCATTTTTTTATTACCAGATAAAACTTCATTCAAGTAGTGATTATTTGTAATAATAAATTGGTCACTTGATTCTCATATGATGTAGGAAGCTGGTTTAAAAAACTACTGTTATTAGTTCCTTTTAAAAATCGTGAAGCAAAACTTATTTTTGTGTAGAGAGAATTGCTTCGGCAACCGCGGTGGATTTGCATCCTCCATGTGGTTTTAATTGAAGAATGTCTCCTCCTGAGCAACTAGAAGCGATACCGAACTAAGTCGAAATGTATGACCTGTATATTCTTTGGATCCAGTAAACTTAAATATTGCACATATTACACCAACAACTTGTTTTGTACATTTTCCATTTCTTATTACTTATAATGCATTAAATTCATGTTGGAACTGTAAAATGCCGACATGTTGTTGAGTCAGGAATTGTGATGAGTAGAAACTCCCCCTTATTTTCAATGTAATCAATTTTCCTTTTATGCAACTCTTCTGTTTGACAACCTCCAGCGATTCCCAGTATTAATGTAGCCTACAAACTAATAAATAAAATAACAAAAAACTGATTAAATATTTAAAACTTTTACCTCAAACATTAAATATTTGTTTTCTGTAGGTCTCTTGAAGAATGTATTATATTTTTTAGGTTTGTGCGCAAACAATTTTCGTTCCAGAAATGCTATTACTTTGACATATACTTAAATCCATATTATCAGTTATAATTAAGGTTGCCTCTAGTTTAGAATAGCTGAACCATAGTGTAGAGGACTTTAATTTTTTAGACCTTTAGAATTTTTTAAAGCTGTGAATATTATTCTGGTTCCGCCATGTCTAAACGTGTTTCAGTCTTTAAATTGTTTTCTTTGGATTTTTCCGGCAACAAATTTAATGTTGCCACATTTGCCTTTTGTACATATTTCAAAGTCGGAATCTTCACTTTCCATCTAACAATAATAATAATAGAAAGCCACTACTACATTAAAACAAATCGAATTACTGATTAATGCCAAATCAGTTCATGTGCTGTAATCTCAAAATCAAAGGTTACTTAATATTTTTTTTTGTCAATAACGGTGTGGACGAATTGAACTAATCAACTGTGTTAGCTAATGAAAAGCATGAAATAAATTTAACGTTATAGCACTTATTTCAACGTTTTTTTACTTTTTTCACTCTAACCATAAACAACCGCTTTAAGCGCTACATACCGGTAAAATACAAGGTATTTTGAAGATAGAGCCCAGAAAAAAATAATTATTATACTGGAAACAAAAGTAACATAATGGGAACACGATGGAAAGCATTTTTTGGAAGTTTCTTTCACCTGTCCGTTCGTAGCCTTCTCAAAATCAGCAATTTTGTTGAAACTGATAGGTAAGAAGAATGTGAAAATACAGCGTCAAATTTTCAAATTTTTCAAACTTCTTTAGGAAAAGTTATCGCCTTATCAACTTTTCTCTTCGCAAGTATTAAGAATTATATCCTTTCAATCACATTCAAAGTGAACAATTAACATAACATTGATGTTCGGCTTTGATTGCCGTCTCTTTTTAGAGCGATATGAGTCAATTGTTTTTCATTACAAACGTTAGATGTTTGGCTAAGAGAAGTAGCCTTTCAACTCAACAATTCCAGGTGGAATTTTGGTAATAAAATCCCAACCAAAAAATGGATACATTACTCGTTTCTGTTCAACAATCAAAAGTTTCGGTACAAATTTGGTCTTCGCTTGTCCCATTTGCTCAAAGCTCTTCACGAATCTGTACTAGGTCTTCGCTAAAATCTTGAATAGGAAGTTTATCCACTCATTGCACATTTTTACTGCTTCACTCAATCAAATGAAAAAAGTTTTCTTTACGTACACTGCAATAAAACGTGCAAGGACACTTTAAAAGAAACTAAGTTAACGAGAATAATTTTCTCAGTGTAAATTTTTAAACTTATTCTCCCAGTGTATTCTGTTGGCAGATGATATAACGATTTCGAAATTCATTTCTCCAATGCTTTTTGGAGCAAGGTATTGCTATTAGTACATAATTTAAATAATTTCAAGTCAAAAATTTGATCTGAGGTTACTTCAGCTTATGAATATTTTACTGACAATATGACTGGTTTTCAAAACAATTATTTTTAAACTTTTTTTGTAGAAAGAGCTTCTAGGATATTTATATGAACTAATTAATCTTTCCATCATATTTTTTTGTCTGTTTGTGATCAATCAACCAAATTTTCCTTCTAGTTCCACTGCTATCCGTTGCAGAAAGGTACAGTTTTTTTTTATACTACACTAGATGATTCTTCGACAATTTTAGAAGAATTTATACATTCTAAACATATAAAAATTGTGTGATAAAATTATCACTACCAAACTAATTGGAAGTTATTTATGGTTGCCCTTAAAAAGAATAAATCGTTAAAAACATAGAAAAACATATATTATCTTTGTAAAATTGTACTTCAATTATTCAATAAATTTTTGAAGAAAATTTATCTCTCGACTGATAAGTTGGCAATTGTGTGTAATTTCACAAGCTATCTGAGAAACAACTTTCGTCATTTGCCTTATATGTTTATACTTATTCGTGAATGTTAAAATATTTCAATAGACACCTTATTTTTTGTGTATATTTGTATATTTCTTCTGGGCTTCTGGTCACAATATTTTCGATCTATATAACTTAAATTATAATTATAGCTTTCTATAAATATTTTTTTTCAAGCTCAAATAAATGTCATCTATGTAGTTATTTGAAAATATTGACCACCTGACTGAATTATCGAACCAGCAGTAAAATGGACATCTCCGATGTGATACTTTTTTGTAAGACCTCTACGCATATATGGGGGATGATCACTCTACTGAGCCTCTGATACTAACTAACTATAAAAAATTGGAAGATTCATCATTTTCATTTTTCAATATACATTTCTCCATTGAAAACACATTAGTTTCCAGTCGATGTTTTAGTATTTCTAACCATAAACCATATAAGTGCTTCACAGAGATGACTCGAAGATAAATCAATTTTCTCATTAAAGTTCTGCCAGTACAAGCAGTTATCAAGTTTGCGAATTTGGCAAAAAACCTGAAAATTTAATATTGGTATGGATCCTCTATGGATCTAAATCCTCATATTTAGAGCTACTGGCTATCAATAATACTAAATTAACTAAAAGGGATTTATTCTCAAGTTCAAGTAGTGAAATTTATTAAAATTTTATCTGATTATACCGGATGAGTTTTATGTATGGAACACCTCAATTATCTCGAAATCGGCTTATACAATTTTTCCAAATTTTTTGATACGATTGGTATTATGGTGGTTTTATATTGTTTTTTCCGGAAATAATTAACTTTGTTATTTCAAATGATCACTCTAAGAAAAACTTATTATTTTTCATCTAATGATCCTTATACTTAAATACCACAATTTATGTTATGTTTTGCGATGAGGCCACTTTTTGTATTAAAGGAAACGTAAATAGGCACCACTATAGCTACTGGTCACGTAACAATCCTCGTTGGAAGCGTCAATCCCACACCCAATATCCTGAAAAACTGAATGTTTGGACTGAAATAATAGGCGACAAAATAATTGATCCTTTTTTCATTGAGGGTAACTTAAATGGTCCGGCGTATTTAGATTTATCGGAAAATAGTATTATCCAAATCCAAATGTTTTCAATTACATTTAGAAAAACTTACATTATTAGAAATTTTCAGATAATTGCAGTATCCCAATTGACAATATTTGTCTACAACAAGATGGTGCCCTACATCACTACGCGGGTGTGGTGAAACAATACCTAAATAATATGTTTCCTAGAAGATGGATTGGAAGGCGTGGTTTTATCGAATGGCTCCCGCGATCACCGGACATGAATCGTTTAGACTATTTCCTGTGGGGTCACTTAAAAAGCATCGTTTATAAAACAAAACCTGCAAATATTCGGGAATTAAAAGATAGGATTACCACAGAATTAAGAAGAATTCAGCAGCCAGGGATATTGCAATATGTATTAAAAATCGCATGGCTTGTTGTATTGGATAAATGGACAACATTTTGAGTATGTATGTATCTAAAATTCGTCATTTTTCTACTTCACAAATGTGGATCTACTTCTAACATAACACAAACATTTAAAAATTTGTCTTCAATTGTCTTAAGTTTTTTGCGCCATGAATTGGATAAATATTTTATTGCACCAGTTTCGTTTCGAGATTTGTATTAGCACATAAATTATTAAAGAATATTCAAATTAAACGAGTTTATTCAATCGTAACCATCTAAATGTACAATATGTAACTTTGGTGGAAATACTATAAATGTAGATATACATCCGAAATTATGGCATTTAGTTATTATTTAGAGAATATAACATGAAAAATAATCAGTATTTCTTAACATAGAATATGATTCGTTTGAAATAACAAAGTTTATTATTTTTCCGGAAAAAGGAAAAATCTGACAACAATGTAGATACCACCTTAATACCGGCCGTATCACAAGACACTTGCGCACAAAAATTTATAAAAATCGTACCAGCCGTTTCGGAGATAATTGAGGCGTTCCATACATAAATAGTAATAAGTTTTAGTCAAGTTATTATTATAATTAATGAATTATCATTTTACTGTTAAAACCTTATTAGTATACATTTCACTAAATTAAGGGAATAAGTGCTCTTACATTAATTTTTACTTTTATAACATTGATACTCATAAATTTCCAAATGTAGTTTTTTTCCACAAAATTTCTTTTTGTGATGCAGCTTTCGGGAATACTATGAACAAAAACAAAAAGTGAAAATGCATTAGTTCTTCTAAATTACGTGCTGTTAATAAAATTTATATTTGCCGGTATTTTATGAAAGATGTCATATTAGTAGTTAAGATTTAGATCCCCAGTTGATGTCAATTTGCTTCGGCAAATCACATTGTCGTGAACCATCTAAACGTAGGCATTCTGTAATTTCTAGCGTCCTTCGAAAACATTCTTGGTATCCATCGCGTAAAAAAATATTCCATGTTTACTTAGGCATTTTCTCGGTCCATCTGCATTATCATTTACTACCAGCTTTCTACCACACTTAAACTCATTACATCACCTTATTACTACAAATTCTGATTCCTGCAATACATCCTCCAATGAATTATCATTGAGGTAACTCTATTAAACGCAAGTATCAAATAAACGCGAGTTACTCGAGATGACTCATGGAATCAGGCTTCTACAGTGGACATGCTTGCGTGTGTCTATACAGAACATCTCCTAATCCATGATGTGATTAGCTGATTTGCTTGTTCTACCCTATTACTTTCCCTGTATCTCCCAATCTATACTCGAGTTCCTTCCTGCTAGTTATCAGAACCGCTTCCGTGTTGAGTTCTGCTAGATCCTGACCAATATGGTTAAGGGACTCCTTATGTCTCTCGAAAGAGACATTGACGTAGTTTTACAGATCTTTCAAATCCTTGCCTACAATGACACAATCGGTGAATGCCACAGGTGTGACTGCTCTTCGTAGCTTCAGCTAGTGAAAACCGTCGTACATGATGTTCCAGAGAAGTGGCCCTAATACTGAGCCTTGTAGGACCTCTCCAGTCACTCAATACTCTCTTGGCCCAATTTCAGTGTCGTGTTTCACGACTCTGTTGATGAGATAGCTTGCTATAATTTTCCGCAGATAAGGTAGTCAGCACCTCCATAATGTGGTTACACTTTTCTGAGTTAAAGGCATATTTGATGTCCAATACCCCCACCAGACATTTACAACTCTTGACGGAGATATAGGTCAATAGCGTCGGGAGTTGAGCGAACTTGGTATCCATATTGCTTAGTGGACAGGTGTCTCTCTGAGATCGCTTTTATCCTTCCATTTATTATGCATCTTAAATCTACCCTACTGTGTCTAGTATGCAGAGAGGACGGTATGATGAACATTCCTAAGGAGACTTCTCTCCTTGGGTCAAGAGAACCAATCTCAGCAGTTTCCATCTATAAGGCATCTGTTATACATTTTATTGAACATTTCTGGTGCATTTAAGCTTTCCATCTTGCTGACTGCACGTCACCGGGGAAATCGCCTTGTCCACATGTGTGTGTGTGTAAGTAATGACTAATTTTTCGTCTACCAACACTTCTGTGTATTCTATTTTTCAACTAGTAATTTAACTGCCTCCATAGTAGTGCCTTTGGGCAGTAATACACCGGCAGTGCCATTATACTAATTCTTATTGACAGTACTTGAATTCTTCTACTACTCTTCTAGTACAAGAATTCGAAAATGACGCCCTTTAATTTTTCAAAAATAAAAAAGATACAAGAACTCAAATGAGGTTTCTTGATCATTGGCATTCCGTTCAAGAAGATGAATTTACACGTGTCTTCCAATTACCATTTGTAGTAGGGGTTTTCGACACTATACGTCAAAATTTGATATCCGGTGCAAAATGTTCAAATTTAATTGCTCATTAATCATTCTTATTGTTAAACAATGGTTTGATCCATAGAGATATCGCATAGGCAACAAGTCGATAGCCGTCCGTATGTTCTAGAAAGATAGAGAGTCAGATGTTTAAGCTATCCTTCCCTAAAATTAGATGCTGATTATTTGGATTAACAATTTGAATATAAAGATTATTTCAATGATTACCAACTACCCGTTACAGGTAATTAGCCGCTGTTTATTGGAGCTCAAGTCTAACTCTAATTATTCCCAATTTTTCATATTATGTGACATAAATTTTCCTAAAAAAGTAATTCCAATAATAAACTCAGTATCACAAAACAATTATCTTCCTCAAATAATTACCAATACGCATAATAAATAATTTAATCAATAAAAAAAAGAATAAACGTTGACCTTGGGTTAATATATCCAAAGTAAACTGAATAAATAACATATATACTGTATACTTTGGAAATATTTCGAATCGTATATATCAAATACTAGCAACAAAAGTAATAAAACTGTTACAGATATTTAACGAATATCCCAAAATAAGCTCAAAAAAATTTCGAAAGAACCATAATAATTACTTTTCATAGATTTTCAAATATAAATAGCTTTTACGTATTTACAACTTTTTGAATATTTACATACAAACTATGTCCTAGGGTACAAGCTTGCAGGGAAAACCGACAAATTTTTTACTTCTTATCGTATTGAAATAAAAGATTTAATTAAAAAGCATCTTCTGTTTTCCTAAATTATTAAGAGCCGTAATTTTTTTTAACTTGTCCATCTTCAATCACATTGAGCAGTAAACAAAATATGAAATGAATAACCATCGACTCTGTTACAAGTAGTTAACAGGAAATAATATTTGCAAGATATTCGAGGGCTGATACCTTCGTTCCGCCCGTGCTCCTCAACCATTTATAAATCGAAATAATTATTCATCATCACGTCATATTGTAACCTATTAGATATATAGAATGACTTGAATTTAAAGTGTACAGTAAAATTTCGAACTCGAAAGAGTCATATCTCAGTTCCAAAATGGATGGATTGAATAGAAATATTTGGTATATATATTAGGTGAATTGGTGGTATACATGATATCGTGAAAGGGTGGTGTGGTGTCAATAAAAGAATCGATTCAGCCCCAGTAACACCGTTTATGTCAATCCATATTCCGAAACGTCTAAATAGTCTACCTCGATTACTAGCGACGGCCTCGGAACATTGCCTTGTCTTCCTCGATAATTTCCCAGCGTCAATAGGTGAAGCTCGTTCCCAAAGCTCACTTTCTTATAGCCTGTTGAAACTATTCACTATTCACAATTTGCAAAAGACAGAGAGCAATACAGTCGTAGCTGTACCAGCACTTACAACAAGTAACAATCAATATAATCTCTAAAAGCTATCTGGTTAGTTTATCATCTCTTTTGCCCCTAGTATGCTCAGTTTTTTAATTTCCTCGCGCGATAGGGCGGGTACACGCCCATTGAAGGGGTTGAAACAACTCCCACACGAAATTGAAATCAATTCCCAAATAGAAATAGCCCAATCAAACTCTCTTTTTCGATGGTGTGATGAGTTCAATATCCCCAACCGTTACCTCATACGAAAATTTTGAAAAGTTGAATCATGTTCTATAGTTGAATACGATGGTTTCAATACGACGTGGACCAAACTGAACTGGTATGCACGATGGGTACCAAGTATGTTTACAGATGCCCACAAGTGAACTCGGAAAGCCATCTGCATCTTAGACAAGACAAAGAAATTTTGTTAGATCTAGGACGATGAAATAGAGTCTGAAATGAAGTGTGAGAAGATTCAACATTGCCAAAAAAATTCAAAATTCGACTTCCAGTTAACTGTATGTTTGGATGCAGACTACGTAATTTTTATAAATTCCATGAGAAGGGAAGGGATAATTACATGTGTTTATCACGTGCAATATTAATTCAAAATTTAAGTTACTTTCTACTTTATTTTTTATAACCTCACATATTCGATATTGTTTCACTTTCTCGTATCTGACTTTGATATCTAATTACGTTTCATCCCGCCATTTTTCTATATATTTTGACTATTTCTCATATTTCTGTTTTCCACATGAACAAATTATTTTTTAACATTTTCAAGTACCTGGTATATTTAAATTATTTCTTCTAGTTAGAAGGAACAGGTTGAGCCAGGCAACGGCGAGATCTGATAGTTGACATGCGATCAAAATTGTGTATTCTCTTACAACCCATTATTTATCATTAATGCTTTCACATATTTCTTTATGTATTCGTGCTATGCAATAATGCTGTCAAATATGAAAAAGCTTTATTTCCTACGATGTAAACATATTATTTCGACTAACCTTTTCATCAACTAAGAATATTTTAATTATTTGTTTATTTTATTGTATTCAAAATCTTGCAACTACTAACCTACTTTCCTTCTCCAATCTACGGAAAAAAGGTAATGTAGACCCTAATGGGCTTCTAAAGAGCAACAACGGGCAAATCTAGGAGGGACAGGATAAGAAATGAGTCAAAAAGGGAGATAATAGGAGTCACTCACATATTATTTGATGACATCATAACTGAAAAACTAACCTTGTACGGGCCATGTTCTAGGTGAATAAAACAAGGAAATAGAAGAAGAGGAAGACCACGAAGGAGCTGGAGAGAGGGCATAGATAAGGATAGCCGGAGACAGAACTAACAGAAGACAAATGGCAAGATACAGATATTTGACAATTAGAAAATATGTATACAAATACGAGGATGCATTGATATCTAGTTAGCCTAGACCAGTTCCATGCATAAACAAAATATTGCGTTACCATAGAAAGAACAATAACTTATTAGAAGTGTCAGTGTGAAGTTTGATGTCAAAAAAGTAAACCAGAGTTACGCAATAAATTGAAAGAAAAAATGATGTCCATCGAAATTGAGAAAATCGAAAAATTGGAGTATCGAGTCATCATCAAGTACCTGTATTTAAAAGGGTTAAGAGGTAAGCAGATTTACGAAGATATGCTTAATACCCTTGGTGATCAATGTCCTTCGTATGTGATCGTGAAAAATTGGAGATGATGACCGATCGAGAAGGCCAGTTTCTGTGTCAGTCCCCGAAAATAGCGATGCAGTTCATGACGTTCATCCTTTAGTTCACGTCAATTTGGACATGAGAAAAGTTGCTGCAAAATGGATCCCCAAATGTTTGAATGTTGACCAAAAGCGTGCATCGCGTTCGATCTGTGCTCGATTTGAAAACGATGTAGACTTCTTAAACCAAATTGTTACCATGGATGAGACTTGGTTACATTTCTATGATCCAGAAACGAAGCAACAATCGATGGAATGGCGACACTTTGGTTCTCCAAGATCTAAGAAGTTTCGTGTCCAAAAATCTGCTGGAGAAGTTCTTGCTTCAGTTTTTTGGGATTGCCATGGAGTAATGATGATTGATTTTTTGGATAAGGGTAGAACAATAACTGGAGATTACTATTCGACATTACTGACCACTCTACGGGAAAAAATCAAAGAGAAAAGAAGTGGAAAGCTACCCAAAGCTGTTTTTTTTTCTGCAGGACAGCATCCCTGCACTCAAATCTCATGTTGCCATGCAAAAAATTCGTGATTTAGGGTTTGAATTACTAGAATATCCCCCTTATTCATCAGATTTGGCTCCGTCCGACTATCATCTCTTTCTTCAACTGAAAAAAAGTTTAAAAGGTCGTAAATTTTCTTCCAACGAGGAGGATTATTTTCCGTAACTCTAAACTCTTACCTTTTAATTTTTACGTGTATCCAAAATCTTGTTATTTACTGTTATTAAATATTTTAACTATCCTGTAACTTTTTCATCTTTTCATACACATCTTTTCATACCAACTTTCATAAATAGAGAATGAAGAGACCTTTTCATACTTTCCATAGAACATGGAAAAAATTTATCGGAGTTGTTATTACTATTCGAAAGTGGTTGAATACAGAAATAACACTCAACAATTGTAATTTATAATTTAAATTTTGGAATTTCGTATAGATATATACATTAATTGTAGCGACTAATGATTCCATTTGCATAAAAAGAGAAGTTATAATTTTGGTATCTCCTTGACTCCATGTTACACGAAATATCCCTCTATTTGAAATGTATTTATTGGTATAGCTTTTGTGGGAAACGATAATATTTTAATGAAGTTTAATTAAACTATTATAACTGAGAAAACTATACTGATAAAAATCAGATTAGTTTGTATTCTATTAATTATTTCCCTCTACTACTTCCCTTTTCTGTTAAATATATTATAAACACAACATTTAAGTAAATATAAATATACCCTTAAATAGTCTGTTTTCGAACCGTCACTGATTTGTAAAAGCTAAGCTAATTTAACGTTCAAAAATATCTGAATTTATAGAAAAGAGTAAGAACGCTAGACAGATTAAGGGCAACGACCCTTCCTAATCTTAGAAGTGTTAGATCCACTACGTGTATACAGCATACCAGCATTCGTTCTTTCTTTCTTCAATAGTGTATCCACATAACAAATATTTGTTATTGCAGTATATATTCGTCATCGTTGTAACAAATCATTGTTTATGGTTAATATTTCCTTGAAATAGAAAAAAATGTTCCTGATACGCTAATTAAACAGATAAATATCTTGAGACTTTGAATGCAAATAAATATATTAAAAATCAAATTTTGCACTCACTGCCTACGAACAAAGAACAACCAAGGCTTCATTATTTTTATCCAAGTCAATTAAATTTGTAAAATTTTCACTAAAATAGTAAATGGATATGTATGCTTATACACATAACTGATAAAATCGAATGTAGTTAGACACTTTTGTTAATAAATACGAGTTGAATGCTATTCCAATGGTTAACAATTTTTAGTTGTAAATTTATGCATGATAATCACAAAGATATAGTTTCTTGAATATTAATGCCGTGAACGTACCTAAGCTCAACATTTCGGTGATATGAACTTTCATTCTGAATATGGAAAAGAATGCAAATAAATACGTTTTTGGTACGATTGTCATATAAAAGTGATATTTATACTGACACTCAAAAGCGTTAAAAAGTTTTAAATGTATGTACTGGTAATTTATATATGTATCAAATTTTTAATTTAGGTTTTGAGTTACGGCAACACGGATGTGATTATGTCAAACCTGACATTGACATCACAAAGTTTGAAATTTATAATGCTGACCGTACTCAGAACGTGTTATCATACGAGTGTTAAAGTTGAGTTGTTCACAGATACTTGGAACATGGAATAAGACCGGAATGATTTTCTATGACTTTCGACGTGGATTAAACCGGCAACATTGTGCCAATCAACTCACTTCCACTTTTCGTGATGAAGAACCATCTCTAGTTACCGAGTTTCACTGCTTTTCTGAATTGAACCGTAGTCGCACTTCGCTACAGGATGAATTTCATGGTGGTCGAACAAAATTGGCCGTTGTGCCGGAAAACATCGATGTTATGCGTAAACTGATATGTATATGAACTAAACATAAATCGACTGGGTCCTAGCACTTAGAAGCAAATAATCGCCGGATATTTCGCCACCGGTCCATTAGAGCAACGTAGAACGGCCAATTCTGAATGGTATACCAGCATTTGCTTGACAGAGGTGTCCGACAAAATCAAGGAAACCAATCCCAGAAGACGCATCATCCTACACCACGAAAATGTGAACCCTCACACATCAGTTCAAACAAAAAAGTTTTTGAACACTTAAAATATCGAATTTATAAGTCATCTGCCGTGGCACCTAATTATTTCTAATTATTCCCGCAGAAAAAATGCTTCTATAATTGTTTCAAACGCTTACAAAAGTGTATTGATCTCAGTGGAAATTATTTTGAATTTGTTTATCTTAAAACTTAAGTAACAACCCTCCTACTACAATATTACTGTTATAAAACGAAAAATATTCCAGGAATTCTTTACGAATCGAAAATTAAGGTGGTTTTGTATTTCTGTATATTTAGCGGACTAACCGAACACTCCATCATATTATTGAACGGAGTGTTTCTCTCTTCAATACTTTTGTTGTTAATAATTCATTTAATACCTAATTATTGTAAGTGCTGTGCTTAAAGAGATAAACTTATGAGTTGCTCTGCCATTTTCAGCACTTAGTTTCTGTTTGAAACTCTAATAATGATTAAAAAGATTAAATATCGACTTATTGAATATTGAATATTTGTTTTTGAAAGTTTATACACCTACGCAAATGAAAGAAGATTTAAACAATGTATATGGAGATTCTGTAGCATCCTATATGACCGTAAAATTTTTGGGCAGCTGTATTAAAAATCAGTTTAACTGTAGACAAGGGTTCGGACGGCCAAAAACTGTAACAACCAACGATATCATCAAAAAAGGTCACCAAATGGTAATGGCCGATAGTCGGGTTGAGATTAAAAAGATTATTAACACGATTTAAGAAAAATGATTCGAATTGTTTCTTTAACAAATGCGATCGACTTAATTATGATCAGCTATCATTTTCTGTTTTGTCTGGAATGAAGTATTTTAGATTACAGTAGAATCTGGATAAAATAAAGACCAAGGGAAATGTCAGTTCATTTGAGTTATAGAGGTTTTTACTTACTAGAGATTTATTCATTTATTTGTTACGTTAATTTTATTTACAATCTTAAATAAAGAAGAGAAAGCGTCATCCTTTGGATTACTGCATTGCTCTATTTATATTATTCCAATTGGGATTAGGAGCTTTGGAAGCTTCCGATAAAGTCCTCAGCAAAAATAGATTGAATCATATGCGGATAAAGTCTGTCTTCCTCGGTAGTTATATCAGTTTATGTGAAATTTATATATTGTGTGATTAAAAAACTTTTTTACTTCTATCTTTTAAATACTCCAGCTTCTATAGTTTGTATTAGTTGGTTATAAAAGCCTATATTGAAAAAAATAAAGTTGTGGACACAAAGGACAACAGCCCGCCCTCCTTTTATTCGATTGCTAAGTACGGGGTCATGGATTTTATGAAGCATTAACTGCTGGTTTATGTAAATTTTAATAAACGACCTCAAAATAGCAGAAACTAATAATTTAATCACAGCAATCCAGTCAATCCTTTTTGTTTACCGCCCTCGTATATTGTGAAAGTAGTACTATTAGCACGGAATACGAAGTTAATCAATTTTTTGTAAATTTTTCTAATTTCATGTAAGAATATGTAATGTAAAGTTTTGTATTAACGCTTTGGAATTGAAATAAATAAATAGAACAATTTATTTACAATAATAGAAAAAATAATGACTAGTCTCCATAAAATATACACCGAATGTCGGATCAAACAAACGAACAAAAGCTGTCGCATCCTCCTCGAACATTCAGGAAACGTATAGTTGCTCCACCCTACCTGCTAAAATCCTTTTTGATCGTAAGGGTCAACTAATCTCACAGACTTCGGTCAAATAACTGGGATACCTAATAAAATACCCCACAACACAAGTTGATATTTTTGAATAATTAATTTTTTTAGTTTCGTTTATGGTAGCATTCGATTTGAAAAACGTTAAACTAAATAACTTTTATCTTTGATCGACAATTGAGAATAGATTAATTACTATACTTCATCTACAACTACCAGAAAAAAACTCAATATTAGTAATTTTTGTCAACTTAATAATTGAATTTAATAGCAATCTTTATATATATATATATATATATATATATATATATATATATATATATATAATTCTACCATACGTGTATATGTCACAGAGCTCCTCCCAAACGGCTGGACCGATTTGAATTAATTTTTTTGTAAGCGTTTGGGTGAGGTTCAGCAGATGACGTTGCAATCTGTATCTAAGTTATTTATCTATACTTTAACTAAACGGCTGGATCGGTTTGAATGGATTTTTGTGAATGTATTCAAATGACGGTCTGGATGATTTAGATTCACAAATCAGCCCGACAGATATCGCTGCAGTTGGTATTTAGGTTATTTATCTATATATATATATATATATATATATATATATATATATATATATATATATATTTTAATAATATTATTATTCATTAATAAGTATTACTATTATTAAACTTATTTTATTTCACACCCGTTTTTCTTCATACATTCGATTATCCGAATACCGAACGACAACAATTAGTCCGGTTAATCCACAATCCACAGTTTCCACTGTACTTACAAACCTAGCTTTTTATGAAATGATCAATAATCTACATTGATTTCGAGTGAATGTCACATATTCCAAATGTCTTATTTTCCATAAATAACTTGACAAAAGAAGTATGAGATAAGATGGAAGATGATGCTCAAGAATCACCATAGATAATATATTATAACTTTTTTTGTTTCATCCTTAAAACATCTCTTCATATTTATATATAAAATCATTGATTAAACAGTGCCCCCGTATTCTTAAAATCCTGTTTCGCATCCATCAACAGTTTGTCTAATGTATAATTATTTTGATGTCTTTTTTTATCCACGCAATATTTTTCTAGTTTCGTGTCTGTTTTGTTGTGTTGGTTCTGTGTTGTTATTTTGTAGTCGTTATTATAAAAGGGCTTCTAATCGTACTTGTCGGTCACGTATACTACAAGGTGGCCGAAAGAAAAAATCTATTACTCAAGTATATTTTATAGACACTCGTCTTTGTAATTGCTTTCATCATAGATTACTCCTTTCAAAATATGTTTTTGTCGCAGAAATATCTGGAAATAATGGCGTTCTCTTTACCGCGCAAGCTTTTGAAAAATTCGATTTGTTTATTCTATGAAAATGATAACACTAACAAAGCTATAAATTAGAAAGATATTAGGAGTTACATACAGCTCTAAATAGAATTAATAATAAATTTTTAAGGTTTACTGACTGACTAATTGTCAGTGGAATATACAAATAATACTTGCCGTCTTTTTGTCTCGTATTCTCAGAATATGTGATAACGGCTCATCTGATGTCTCTCCCAGTGAAATTTTGACGTTAGGAACAGGAAAAAGTGACTAGAACGGCGTTCACAACCCAAGGATTTAACCTCTTCGAGGTTCCTCTACCTTAGTATAGCTGCTGGCCATACTCCACTGCACTCCAAAGTCTTTGTAATGGCATATTAATCGAAGTTTTTACTGATGGATTTTCTGCATATATATTGGAGGGACTCACGTTTAGGATAACTCCCATTATAGCAAGGGGATCTGTGCCAAAGTATTTTATTTTAGTTTTTCTCTGGTATCCACTAGAGATAGTTATAAACCACATCAAAATGGCTAAGATAATCGGAAACTTTTTCGATGATACTATGAGTTCTGACAATTCTATCAATAAAAAAGTGAGTGACCTCAACCTAACTACGTAAAATCTGCAGATTTCGTTGGGACACCGCGTATATCAATAAAAAAAATGAAAAGTTCATGGAGCTAATTTCTTGGCATAGTTATAACATCCATTTTCTTAATACTGATTGAAATACAACGCTTATCAACGTTACCTGCAAAAAAGGGCCACCCAAAATTAGCTATAATTTTAAACGTAAATTTCTCGAAAACCGTTCGTCCAATTTTTTCTAAATTATAGGTTGTTGTTATTGTATAAAATGATTGAGATTATTTTAGAGCACATACTAGTGGGATATAATGCTTATCATGTTTCTAACAGCTTGTACCTTGAAGCAACTTCAAATTGCGTCGTTTGAAATTAAATTAGAACGCTTAGACTGTACATGTTGTTAACTGCTCACAAAACTATTTTTTCACTAAGAAAGATAATTGTAGTATTTTAAATAATTTCTCTAAATGATATTCTTTAAATGTGGCTGAAGAGACTAGTAGAAACCGCTCTTCTTTGAAGTTAAAGTCGCAGGGATTGACTTAGAATTAGAACTTGAATATAAACATTAGAATGTGGAAGTTATGACTTCACTTTTGTCAAATAATCTAAATGCAGTCAAGTAAGCGATTGATAACTTTTGATATCTCGTGATATCAGAGAAAATGGAAAAAAAGTGAATTTCCTCGTGGCTTATTGAGTATTATTTTTTGCAGAAAAAACCATCACTCAAACCAAGATACCGAAGGCTCTGGACAAATCATTAAAAATATTTACTGTGAGGTAATGGGGCGGGAAAGTGCGAGAAGATATGAAAGTCACAGTCATCTCACACAGATCATGATCTCAATTTTGAACGATAACATGGATATGCGAAAGCTTTCGGTTCCACTTGTCATTGATCCACTGTAATTCTAATGATATTTGCGTTCTTTAATAACCGTGACTCACCACAACCAACCTCACAGTCATCAAAAGAGTTGGTTTCTCGGTGCAAGAAGGCCAAAGTGAGTTTGATAGTTACTAATGTCATGGCGACCGTTTTCAGGGATCCACGAAATATCATACACATGGATTACCTTAGAAACTATGGAGAATATTATGATTTGTGGATCGAGTTACAAAAATTAATACAAAACGACCGAGTTGGGCAATGCAGAATTCTATGGTGATTATTTTTTGTTTCCAAAATTGTTTAAATGAATAAATATTTATTTTGGTAATCTTCCAAAATTAAATTTTTTGAAAAAGATGAAACTATCTCGGACTTTTTAACCAGCTGACTTACTCATATTACTTTGTGCTTTGAACCAACTTCTCTTTCTGAAATAAGAGGTCAAAAAAAAGTCGATTAATTTTATCTCCCACTTTGTACTATTATTGAATAACGACTACATTGTTGCAATATGTATGTAAGAAAACTGCGCTTCCTTCTCACATTATACTTTGGTTACATAAATCAGAACTTCAAGTAAGTCAATGTCAATAAATCAGATCGTCGAAATATTGATTTTAAGAACCTTGTGTTTTACAAAACATCGTTTTTGATAGATTTGGTTCTTAAGTTGTTTGTTTTCAAATCAAGCAACATGCAGCAAAAGTGATGGCAGGAGAGGGACCAAGGGGCGTTAGGAAAGGGGATACTATGTCGACAACTATTTGTAATATGCCTTTAAATGGAGCCACAAGAGCTAATGATTTGAAAGGAAGTGAAATAACAAAGCAGATATCAAGAAATATGAAAAAGCTGAAATACACCTTCATAAAATTAATGAGTGAAGTTGGATAGTGGGGACTAATTGCATATAAAAAAAGCAAAAGTAATTTTCTCATTCAAAAATAAGAAACAGCCATGAAAAAATGAGATAAGAGACAATGCAGCAACAAGTTTTAAGTATTCAGGTGACTGTAGGAAGAAAAAACGATAAAACAGAGGATGCAATTAGGACATACAGTTTTTTATTGATACAAACGATACCTACAAAATAAAAAAAAAAACATTACCAATACAAAAATGAAAATATGTAAAGCAGCGATAAGACCAGTGGTAACCTATGGTAGTGATATAGCGAAGCCAACATAAAAATTAACAAGAAAATAAATTGAGGATATTCAAGAAAGTTTACAGTTCAGTTAAAACAAATGAAGAAACAATGAGAAGAATATGAAATTTTTAGGAAAAATAAAATTCATATAATCACGTATATAAGGATGGTATATAAGACGATGCACTAACAGTATGAAAACTATTTACAGACAAAGTAAGAGGAAGACTCAAAACGAAATGAGAAATCAGATTAATACGGAATAATAGTATAAATATTAAGGAAACAAAGAGAAAATTGAAATGGCGATAGTTATGGAAAACAACAGTAACAGAAATTGATCGCATGGCAATATTTAAAAGTACTTACAGGAAAAGGTTATAATGGACTGTTCCTTCATGATAATTGGATCGATAGGATGCTACTATAATTCCTAATTGTACAGTTATGTTTGTATATATTATCAAGTTAAAGATCCTGAAAGTAATTCGTTCAACACCAACCATTCGGAACATATAAATTAGAAATCCTCCAATCAAAAGATTGCTTCAAACAGACTCAATTCTTACACTATTCTCTTGGTACTCAACTCATGATTTCAATCAGATTGTTGAAGTACATTCGCTGTGCTTGTGAATGTAATTTCAATGCGATAACCATCAATTTCTTTCCCAGATAATCTAACTAAATTTTACAAAATATTTCATTATCATTTTTTATATTATTGAATAGACCTCAATTACTTATTATTAAATAAAGAAGAAGAAGCAGTTATTATCATTAATTTTCTATCATTTAAGAAGATGACCAGGTGAACAGGTTCCTTCCTTTCTTAAACTTTCATTGAATATTCAAAACAGTTTGGATTTTGATATAATGAAACGCACCCTTCTGTTCATGTTTAATAGTGCCTCGTCGAAAAGATATAATTTTAGTATTTAAACACCCGTTCACTTCTTCGTCTTCGACTCTACACTTAAATATATATTTCACCTGCACTCCTGCATACTAGCCATTATATTAAACAATTTAAAGGTCGTATTAAAGAATTCGTAAGAGCAGCTGCCAATATTTTTTTTTAGTTAAAAGTTTGTTCTACTTTTTTTATGGAAAGAAACATTCAAGTGAAAAGTAAATAAATTGGTTAACATTATGCATTGTTTGTGTTGTTATTGTTATAAAAATTACATAATTTTGACGCTGATAGGGTTTGTCATAGAAATTGATATATTTATTTATATTACGAGAAGTACAGTGCGTATCCAAAATATCTTATATTCTCCAAATGTTCAGAAATTCAAAGAATTTTTTATGATAAAAAGTATGAATAAACTTTGAATAAACGACTAAAAATTTGCTGAAAGCAAAAGAAAAAAACCTGGGCGAAGATGTGATTTTGAAGTCGAATTTTTAGATTATAAATCCAAAGAGACACATACTAAATATTAATAGCGAATAAAATAAAATTGCGTTATAATTGAGTAAAGAATATCTACTATCCATGCTGTACATTTCCACTCCAGTTGTACTGTGTGTGTATCTTAAGCAAGGTTTACATTATGTAACAGATCTATATAGCAGAGCTACTATAGCACAGGTCTAAAGCTCTGCTACAAGTTCAAAAAGTGCACTGGAGATCTGCTATATAGCAAATTTAAGCATATTTTAATATTGAAAAGAACTAGCTGAGAATAAACACTTATAGCAGAACTACACATCTAGCAGAGGTATATGTAGCTGTCGGAGCTATATATAGCTAATTTGCTATATAGCTTTTCAGCGATATATTATATAAACCAAGCATTATATAACTTTTCCACTTTTATGTAGAAGAGGGTAATAAACTCTATTTATTAATCCAAAATCAAAATAAAAGAACCTGAGCTAATACAAATTTTCGGGTTTATATGGACCTTTTATAACCATAATATTTCATCATTTTATTACTCTCTGATAGATAAAAATAGACTTCAAAAATGTTAATTCAAAGCGAAAAAATTGTAAGGGCAGTTTTGGTAGATAATTTTATGATGTACAATTTTCCTATGAGCGAATTTTGTGATAAAACTTACTGTTTACGAGAAAAATACCAAAACGTGTTCGTAACTAACTTTTTTAGCACAAATGGGATTAATGGGAACTTTTGGGAACTTATTTCTAATTGTAAACCAAAGGTTTCCACCAAAACTAAGCTTTGAAGGAGTTTTGTGATTTGAAGTGTCTTTTTCAACGGATTATAAATTGAAATTAAATAAGATGATGTCTTCTGGGCAATTAAATCGTATGAGTAGATTTCTACACATCAGAGCTCATTAAACACGTCACATATATATCTTTTACCTGTAAACGTCAAACATAAATTTCATTTCCAAAAAGAATGAAACTTATTTTACGACTATAATACAAAAATGGGATGAAAGATATAAACAAACTATTTAACATATTTTTGGTTTGATTTTTACCTAGAAATAATGGCAACAAAAGTTATTTATAGTTGATAGTTTCATGGGATAGTTTCAGCTGTGTAATAATTTGAATTCGCCTTTATATTCAATAAATCAGAAAAGTAGTAACTTGTCTTTTATTAGGTGCTATAATTTATCTAGTTTATATTTTATAAAACGTAAATGAAATAATTTGCTTTGAACACAATCCAATAGCTATCTTACTCTTTTTAATCTCGTATTAACGATAACAAGTGATGTATTTTGCATTATAAAAGCCGTTCATTGGTTAGCACAAACAACTCTCTCGCATTATTAATATGATACGTAAGTACTTACATAGGATACTGCCATCTGAGGCCAATAACCTATCTCCAAGACCTTGAATTATATTTATATATTTATACATATATACACACACATATTATGTACATATGCGATAAGATATATCACAATTTATGCGATATTCTATTTTATTACAGAAATTGTTTATACGTGTTTTATCAATAGATACAATTTCTTAACCTTCTGCTATGTCTATAACCTAATCGGACAATTTGAATAATAAATTTATAATATTTCTATTTGAAAACGATATAAAAATAAAGTTTTATTTATTTTGACAATTATTTGGTGGTATTTTCTTCATACTTTTGTAAAATTTTTTGTAATTCATTACATTATACACAATTTCACAAATAATATTTGTGAGTTTATTTCAAAACAAATCAAATTTTCATTCGGAATATAATATTTTGGATTTTTTTAAATGTGCATATACAAGGCTATTTTCAAAAGTTTTTATGTTGAAATAGTCTTCTTTATAAAGTTAGTATTTTGAAAAATAGATGTTTATAATATCGAATTTGATAAATTAATAGTTATTTTGATATGATTGCTAAAAGTGTCTTTTATTTTGTGAGTGAAAAAGTTTGCGAATGAGCGAACAAATTGAACAATTTTACGAACAAAACATTTTTAACACAAAATTTTTTGTATAACTGCCCTATTTTGATAATAAAATAGGCGAAATTGGAATGATATTTAACTTAAAAATGCATTTTAATACAGAAATAATTTCAAAACCTTGTTAAAAATATTTTTTACGATTACCATTAAACGAACTACTTTTAATAAAAATCAATAGTGTTAATTAAAAGTGATTGTTTGCGTGAATGTGTGTTAAAAATATTTTTAACTCGGTTTTGTGATTATTTGAATATTAAAATGCATTAGCCTATTTTATTATTAAAATGGGGCAGTTATATAAGAAACATAAACAATCACTTTTGACACTTTTGGCTCTTTTAATGGAAGTTGTATCAAAAATAATTATTATTACTTTGCTAATGCCAGATAACACTAATATGCCCAATTTATAAAAAAAAAGTGCAGATGCGAAAATTATAGGGGTATCGCATTAATAGATACACTTTATAAAGTAATCGCTGAAGTTATATGAAATAGATTGACGATGTATGAAGACAACATAGTTGGAGGAAACAAAAGTAGTTTCAGATCAAGTCTATCAAGAATTGTCCAAATATTTACATTTAATCTGATACAGAATAACAGTTACGAACAGAATGTGAGGCTACATATTTATTGATTTTAAACAGGCCTACGACTCAATACTTTGACAAAATTCTAAGAAGCACTTGAAAAAGTAGAAATACCTAAAAAATTAGATTGATAATACAGGCAATATAATTTTAATGGATACTATTTATTGGGTGGATTTATTGTGGAAAAAGGACTAAGACAAGACGAAACTATTTAATATTATGTATATATAATAGTAATAAGACAAAGTGACATCCAAATAACAGGCTCCATCTTCCAACAAAAAGCATTTCATATGGTTTTTAGTAAATTTGTGGAATAAGTAAAAAAGTTTGGTTTAAATATAAATTAATAGAGAACAAATTAAATGTAGATGCGCTTTACAAGTAAATATACTAAATGGGAAGTGGAAAAGAATATAACTTTAAAAAAGTTGATCGATTTTATTATTTAAGAGTAACCGTAGCATTTATAAATTTTGAAGAAAATGGAATAGATAAGAAAATTCAGAAAAGTAAGATCGCTATTAAAAATACTGGGAGCAAAAAACCTTTCAAGTGTAGTCGATATGAGAGATTATGAAACCAGCATTTCTATATCCATTAGAAATATGGACGAAGATAGAAAAAAATAATAATAAACTGGAAATAAATAGGAAAGAAAAATCCTCAGGAAAATATATGGCGGTGCCCAAATGGCAGAAAGTAACTTGAGAAAACAGAGAACTAATGATATACAATAAGCTGGAAATAACACAAAGAACTAGAGCACAAGAAACAAGATGGTTAGGACACATTGGCAAAATGCCACAGCTGCGAATTGTGCGACTGGTATTGGAGGGTGAAAAAGGAGTGAAAAGAAAAAGAGACGAAAAATGGCTACAGGAAGTCAAGCGGAAACTATGTAAATAAGAGGTTTCGTCAAAGTAAGTGATTTTTCATTTGCGTTTGAAAGTGCAAGTCGCTAACAATGTTAATATAAAAAGTTGTACCGTATTCAAAACAACAGTATCGGTGAGTGGTTCAGAAACTTAATAGATAATTCAATATTCACGCTATTGTTTCCTTTTTATTTGTAAACATAACTTTGCAGACATCAGAATCCATTTAGGAAAAGCTTATTGTATTTTAAACCAACTTTTAAGCCCTTTTCAGATATACTAGTATAAGAAAATGTTTTCATTGCTTCTAACAGTACATAAAACACTGCAGTACTGCAAGACTGCACGCTGTTGTAGTATTTTGTGAGCTCTTTTCATGACCTACGACCTAACTGAGGAAAAAAATCGCTGCATTCAGTTCAACACCACATGTAATATGGTGGGCTATGCGAGTAAATAGCTCTTTTTCTTTTTGAAATAAATAATATACTTTAATAGAGTTTGTGCGATTATGTACAGTGTGGAACTGGTTCATAATTCAATAATTAATTCAATAAATACCAAGTAAATATTTATACCTAGGAAAGATAGAATTAACCCTAGAATGTTAAATCTTCGTCGGTTCGACTACCTGTGCCAAACAATTTATAGTATAACCTTTGTGGGTAAGTTTAGGAAATTCGGGCTATATCAGTACTTTCCCCGACTCAGTACCCTTTGAACCAAGTAGGAGCAAGGACCGTTGAACTCTAAGGATTTTAACCAGGTTAGTCTAAATAAAACTTACATCGTCTGTTCGACGAAGCCTTAGTATTACAAGTAAAATGTGTCCGTCATTTTGACGAACAGATTGACTTGAAACTCAGGAAGTCGCTGAAATAATCGAGGAAATTGAAATCGGAGAGGTATAAAAACATGATTCTGGAAAGAAGAGAAAGCGAAAGTGTCCAAGAACATCACTTGATGAAGATAAGAGCTGTCGGAAGTACAATAGAGAGGTTCAAGTAAATATATGCTTCAACCAGGTCCTGAAGAATTAGAGGGTAAAAACGGAAAGAAATGGAATGGAAGTCTAGCTTGGTGAGATCTGGTAATACGCGGAGTATTGATGTAGTCCACATAAGACAAGCCTCTCAAACTGGAGACAGTGGCGACATCCTGGAGTGTCTGAAACTATTTTCAGCAGAATTAAATTCATATATTATATACTGCCATAATTTTTATAAAAATAAGCGGAAAGGAAAACCATTGGCAAAGATTGATTACATGTGTAAATTGTCGGACAAACTGACTGATGTTTGGTTGAGAAAAAGAAGGGATCTACCTGGACAATACCAAAGTGTCAAGGATAGGATTGACGCAGCAATTGGAACTACAACTTCAGTTCCTTGGGTAGCACCTGCACCAGAAACACAAGAGAAAAATGACGCATATGCTCTAAATGCGACTACAAATTCCGAAGAATGACAAAAACGTCTTGTAGAAGTTGTTCCTTAGCAATATGCGGCGAACATCAAGTGATATTGTGTAAAAATTGTTTCGAAGAAAGATAGTAAATGTGATCTGAAAAAGATATTGATTATTTGATTTTTTTTATGTAACAGTCTGTGTAAGCATTTATTTACATATTTACTTTTGTAATATTCGGCACAAAATGTGCATGTTTTTAATATCCCATCAATAAAAATGTTAAATGGATAATTATTTGTTCTTCTTGTTTCTTTCACAACTCTCTTAATTGATTTTTAGATACTGTATAAGGTACCTAAATTAAGGCTTAGTACTTCAAGGTTAAAAAAGAAAGGTAGGGTATTACCAAAAATCTAGAAAAAAATGTTGTGAATAGGGGAAAAGCTACACCAGAAATTTTAGTCAAGATAATCATTCAAAAAATATTTGGATTTGTGGTTATAACCAAAACAATGCAAAATATTTTTCCTCACTTTTTTGTGTGGATGAAGCTTGGACGGAAATATGAGTCAACGATATAGAGCACTTAAATTGAATATAAAGAAACGAAAACTTAAAAAGAAATCTTAAAAATAGCATGGAATATGCGTTATAAGGATCAACAAGTATTATGGCTCTGCTTATTGCTCATATATACAAAAATTATTGATTGTATTAAATTTTGTCCATTATTTGAATTGGATCTCTTCGGACATGTTAAAAGCCACACTTTCGATAATAGTGTCAGATTTCTTGGACTAATAAAATTTTCGACTGGTTGTGGTTCCATTGAAACATCCCGAATAAAAAGTATACTAAATAGCTAAGTAAAGACATAAAGTAGTGCATGGTTATTCATATTGATCTTCTATGGTCATCGTTTTAATAATTCTTCATTTCAGCAAGAAAATCTATTAATGGAATTTTGAAAAAACGATAAAACGTCTACAAGGTAAAGTAATATTTTTCACCACGACCCGCCACTGTCTTCTAAAACTTATTTTGTGAATAAAGCTGATTTTAGGATGTTTGGAATAGGACTTATAACTAAGTAGGATTCCATATATTATCAAAATGGTTTAGGTTAATATCTTTGTTTAGATAACTTTTTCAATAAACACTGTATACATACTATTATTATTGACCATAGTTAAAATGTTGGGTTTCTGAATCTTATTTATAAGCATTATGTATATATTTTTGATACCAAACGTTTTATATAATCGTCTTTCTTCTATTTTCATTGTACAGGTGTTACTTGGAATATCATAAATCTCAAAAACATACAATTAACCAAACGACAGACAGGTAGCAAACCATTATAAATGAAGAGGAGACGTTCCCACGCACAAAAAAATCAACAAAATGGGTTGCGAACCCTTTTTTACGTCTTCCCGATAGTTTAGGCGGTGTTAGGTATTTCGTTTACCGTTAGAAGAATGCAATTTTTGAGATAAATAATTTCAGAAAAAGATAATCGCTTCCCCATCGACATCAAGAGAGGTAGACTAACCCCTTTCGCCTTTTGTTTTCTTAATCAGTTTAACTGTATAGCGAACTGGTGCTAATATATCTTTTAACGGTACTTACCACAAAAGAAAATTCACAGTTAATTATTATTTTGTGAAATAGGGCAAATGTGATGGTTCCCAAAACAAATTTACTGCTATCGGATTTTTTTTAAACGATTTTGTTTCGTTAATCAGTCATCTACCATCTGTTATAAACTGATACAACATTATTAGATCACATAACTTATTAACATATTTTATATATTTGTCCAAATAAAGGTACTATTAACGAGTAGATTTTTGGTAAACTATCAAGATTGGTCGCTGACACGTTCGAATATCAACCCATTAACATAGAGTCTTCTTGTTCATTTTCATGAAAATGAGTGGTTAAAATTGGGACATTGGGACCCACTAATACTAAAATATTTGCAGATAAATAGTTACTACGCAATAAATGTTTTATTATCATTTAAATTTATGGGATAAGTTTGTTGTGATTTGTGTTCAAATACTAGTGTCTGCAAGATAATTTAAACGTTGAAATTAAGTGTTATTCCTACTCATATTACTGAGTAATGTATAAAGTAGTCGAATGAAAATTTATTCTCCATGGTGAAGAAAAACATTCAACATGACTGTCTTGATTTTACTAACAGGTAAGTTAAAAGCTTAAAAATTATATTAAGTAGGCTGTAGTATTAATTGTCAAACATACAAGCAATCATTTTGTAAAATTGTAAAGTATCATGTGTTTATGATCAGTTTATTACATACATTACATTACAAAAGAAACAAATAAAAAGTTGGTTTTCTGAGAATGTACTTCTGACCTATATGAGTAGAATTGTCGTTAAAAGTGCAAAGTGCGACTTTGTGAACATAGTACTCAATGTTGAGAACTACTTTATCTATTGAGCATAATGTTGATATTTTTAAGTACCTAAAATTAAAAGCATTCTTGAAAAGAAAAAGTGATGGCTATAAACCAAAAAAAGTCAAAGTCCTGTCAAAACAAGAAATAAATAATATCATATAAACAGCTCCAGATGAATTGCATTTATTCTCAAAAGTAGTAGTAATTTCTATTATTTCGTTCAATGTGTGAGTATTTTTTATTATTTTAGGTTACACTTATCCTTGGTATATCAGGAGCATGGCAAAAGCAGGAGCTCACACAATTATTATAAACGATATAGAGCATATGGGTTGTCATAAAAATAAGTGACACCCAAACCAGGTATCCAGAAATTTCACAATTACTGGACAGTTTTATAATATATTTAAAAAATATGCCAATCCTAGGCCACCAATCACCTAACTAAGGCAGAGTGGAAAAGATAGTGGCAAAGTTTTTAAATCTTCCGAATCCAATATACTGGCTACACCTTTAGGCGTTCTTCTGCAACAATTTTGGTAGATGCAGGAGCAGAAACAATGCAAGTTTGTGTACTTGATCTATACAGCAACAAGAGAAAATAAACACATAAGTTTGGGGAGTATGTTGTAGCCGCCATTCTGATGCAGTTGTCCAAATGTTCATCAGTCAGTTTGTTTCTATATTTGTTTTTTATGAATTTCATACTTGCAAAAGATGCTTCACACAAGTATGTAGACTAATCTCAATTCAACTTGAACTACAATTGGATACTTTTCTTTGGGGAGTAGAGGCCAGACATTTTCAGTGGTAGAGAGAGATTTTAGATACAGGTCATTGTGAAAATCAACAACTTCTATTTCAACGGCAACCTGATCTCCCCAAAAATGTTTCACAATACAAGCTGAAAAATCTTCGGCATCGATCTTTACATAGAGAGAGTTGACGAACAATCAATATGCTTCTAAAATCTTATAATCGTTGATAAAATTGTTGTCTTAAATCTGAAAGAATTTTCACGTATTCTTGGTCAGAAAGTACTTGTTTTCAAACTGGGTTATATTTTTTACCCACAACTCGAGCTTTTTGAAAATGATGTTACATCTGAGACCATTCCACCGATGCCGATGTTCTTATCTTTGCCTTGAAGCTGCAAGTTTAAGTAATTCATTTTTCAGTTATATCAGTAGAAAGGAAAAATCTTGTATCAGTCGTCTTTGAAGTACATGTGCTCTTATTTTATTTACTATTTTGATTGTTTTCATGACATTGTTCATACTTAAGAACTTTCCACACAGTGACTGCTGGTGCATGATACAATAGTAAGACAAAAATTTTGGTATGCCACTGCGAAACAAAAACTCCGGCAATGACTAATCAGCTGCACCGCTCCCAGACACTTAGTGTTGCCAACCCGCTGAACGTCACCGCGAGCTACCTAAAACTACCCCGACTGTTTGGCAACCACTGATTTACATCATCCATTAGCTCAAGAAACCAGCTAATTAGTTGGGAAAACATAGAATTAAGCTAAGTTTATCCAAGTAAGAGCAGTATAAGGTGGATCATTGACAGATTTGGAGAATATCGGGTTGTATCCACTTCTGTTTGTTCAAAAAACTTTGCTCTCAAATCTCCCTCAATAAAATGTAGCGTGGTCAAAATTACTTCGTTACTTCTCAAAACTAGTTTTACTGTGACTATATGAAATAATTTCTTCTTTCCATTTTATACACATATTCTATATTCAACTGAGGGTATAGCCAAAAAATGGATGTTTTTTCTTTTTTCTTGGTACAAATGATATTCTTGAAAAAACCAATATTTTTCTTGTACTCTCTTGTACTCACAAAAAGTATTTCTTACACCAATTTTGCATTTAAATTCCATTAGGTTAGCTGGCAATTATTACCATCAGTTTTTTTCATACCGCTATTGTTTCGTTGCTATCTAGCAAAAGTCGGAACGAATAAATTGTCTATATAACTATGATTTCTTTTTTTTTATATCACTTGGTATATTTTCTTCAATATTTTAGTTTACATATCTTCGTTAGAAATCATAATATAAAAACAGCGGTTTTTAGCGATAATACCGATAATAATGTCTTTGGTTTAGAAATTTTGGTTTTTAAATTTATTTAAAAAAAAGTTCTATTGAAATTAAGACTGATACATCGAAAAGTGTTTTATTGAAGTTTTATGATAAAACTCCTATTTCCTGTAAAAAAATTTCCAATATCGCATTCTGTAAATACAAATTTGAAATGTTATTCATTCTATACCGTGTCGATTTAGTGATATATATGAAATGGTGACAAACTAGTTATTAACTGACCATTAAGACACGTTTTTATACTATATTATTCTCGCTAGTTCATTGTTTATTTTAAATGCTCTCTATTGATTTTATTTTCATCATTATGATTGGCTATAAACTCATATTTTTTACTACAATGTCAGTTAATCTATTTTCTTTTCAATAAAATCTCCAAAATTAATGGATGTGAGAGAACAAAACTTTATTTTTCAGTGTAATATTTTTGTTTTCTTTCGAGCACATTTCTCGGATAAAGTACATTGTTGCAGCTATAATTCAGTCTTTGAGATCATTTTTTTTTAGAAAGAAATGCTGTATTGACAAAAAATTATTACAATTTGTAAACAAAAATTGTTTCCACTCATCCAGCATCTCCTAGGTCTTCCTCGTCTTCTTCGGATTGTTTGATGTGGTACTTCACATATTCAAACCAGACCAGTGATTTCTCTGTGATATCTTTCACTATTGTATATGTGCCTTCCATGATCTCTCTGTCGTTTGTGATTTTTCCCATCCTAGATCTTCGTCCGAAATCCATTTCCATAGCCCCAATATCTTACTTTTTACTTTCGCTCCTACACTTCTGAACTGTATACTATAATATGCTTCAGAACGTTTCTTTTTTTGATTGTCATTTGATCAGAATCCCCTCCCCTAAGCATATCAATGTTTGATTACTTCAGCCAGCGATTCATCGATCAATAATTTCATTCTCAGATATTTGTAGGTAGTACACTACTCGTTTTTTCGTTAGATATTCAGTGAAAGGTCGTTTTGTTCTCCTCCATTACACAAATACTTAGTTTTACCCACAAGAAAAACACATTTTTTATCAAAAATCGTTTTTATTCATCAATATAATCTCTTAGCAATAAAATAATTCCAACGCTTCTCTAACTTTTCAATGTCGTGCTTGTAGAAGGATTTGTCTTTTGCCTTAAAACAGGCTTCAGTTTTAGCAATTGCTTCTTCATTTCAGTTGATTGATGATTCAGATTATTTCTTACCGGCAAGAGTTTTTTGAGATCAACCATTGTTAAACTCTATGTAGTATTGGCTATTAATTGTCTCCCCATTTTGGGGATAGTCGATATTCCATTTGATCCCAAAATACTAATGATGATAATAACGATATTATCATCATTATTACATAACTCTCTGATGCAAATGACCAATTATGTTTCGAAAGGAAATAATTAACCAAATTTTTACCTGGCTCCAGAACTATTTTGATTCTGTTTCATCCATTATCACATATTGATGCAAAAAATCTGATTTATTACACGTAAACATGCTCAAAATCATCAATCGCTGTTGTTTTTGATCGGCCGTGAGTAAATGTTCATGCACTATTGTAAATTTACTAGCTTTTGATATCTTCACGGCCTCAGCAGTCTCACGCAAATTCAATTTATGATTAGAGATAGCCAAGGTTTAGCATCTTCAGGTGTTTGTTGATGCGACAGTGCCCCAATAGAACTCCTGTTAGTATTCTATCTGGTTATAGTTTCCCAGAAAGGTGCCGGTCCCATGAAGGACTTTTTGAATATAACAAAAATAGCGTCACTTTTTTTCTGCCTAATCGAAATGTCATGAAATTTATACATAGTCTTTTGAAAGTTGGTACTTTATAAACGTGTCATTCACACGACTTATTAAGTAATGAAATATTTAACTAGCGGCTTTGTAGGTTATAACACACGCAGATGACGTTTGTATGGCTCTGATAACTATAGTAGTGAGTTATTATGAATCATGTTGTTCATTTCTAAATATGTAGCGCAATCTATGAGTTCTTGGCTTCATTTAGTAAATATAGTGCGTTCGCAAAAACATTTATGCATGAGAAGTGACATATCTTAACAAGCTTCACACAAAGATTCAACTTAGTGCTTCGATCTATTTAATCGAAGTAGAGCTCGAACAATTACTTGGTCAAGTTTTTTTGATAAATGTCTCAAACTGTTATGAAATTTTTGACTGATTAAAAACAGAATAGGGGCTGTTTACAGTGACTTGTGTCCATCATTTCCAATAATTAAAAAGTGGTCCAAGCTGTTTCGCTGGGGACGAGAGTGATTAAGACATAACCCATGTACTGGGTACTGGATATTCATTTTACAAAAGCAGTTGATTAATTATTTAATCATTTAAAGGTGTAGATAAATACGATTATCAGTTGAAAAATAGAGAAATATTTGTCCATCAATAAGTAACATTAGCACTTTTAGTAACAGTAAACAGTAAGAAAAAAAAGAAGACATTTCCGTACAACTACAAAGTAATATTCTTAGTCTTTCCAACAAAAGGTATACTGGCTGTGAAATAAGAAATATTATTAACAGTAGCTAGGGTCGTTAAATACAACGCTATAGTAGTGCTATTGCTGCTTGATAACAAAAACATTTGAAAAGACATAAAAGAAATGGAAACCCATCATCAAATAAGCTCTCGGAACAACAGATTAATGATTTTTACCTTTTTTTGTTAATTGAACCTTTTATTTTAAAAGTGACACAATTCTATGTTTTTCCTGTGAATGGGAATACACACGAGACTTCCCCTACTACGGTGTGGGTATTGACTAGCTCTCCACTACAAAATCTTTTGTGCCTAGCATCCATCGGCTTACCTAGTTGTATGGCCAGCTCAGTTTCAGTTCCATTTCAACTTTTTAGTTCGCTCAATTATACCGATCAGTAATACCTGACATTTGCCGCAGTTGGTTATACGAAAGTTTGTTTCTAAGAGAAAGACCCAGCATCGATCTTCTTATTTTTCTTTGGGTAATACGTATTAAATTCACAGAATATTTTGTGAGCGTAAGGGATTTCTACCTTGTAATAAAGAACTGGCAATATGCATTGATCCACTGCGAAGGAATCATTCAATACTTCAAAAGAAGTAATAATTAATAATATATAATGTCTTGGTCACAGATATCTTTTCATGAAAAACCGAGCTAGCCATGTTTCAGCATGACCATTTCTTTCATTTTTTCAACAAGATTTTTGAATAATTTGTAAGATGTTCCTTCAAGAATAACAAATTAGATATCTGATTCATTTTCAGGGGTAGAGCTCACGACGTTTCATTTTGACTTATAGGTTAAAGTCATCTCTTTTCTTTTTGTACAGTGATTTGATATTATTATTAACTTAGGTTTGTTGGAAACGAGAGAATTTGCTCTCAATATCGTACCTTTATCATCAATAATTATAAGGCAGTCATCTATGTTCTGAATTTTCTTTACTGTTCTTATTGACCCCTTGTATTCAAACATTTTCAGAACATAGATTTTCAAGTATTCCCACATGAGTGGACAGGGAATGCACTTCTTTTTTCAGTAGGACATTTATTGCATCTTTTGATATTTCTACGACTGATTCCATCCTCTACCTTGTCCTTGCAGAGCTCAACCGACCTCAGAATTTCTTTGTTTTGTTTATTTGGGTTATTTATAGCTAACTGTATATTCTCTATAAGGGATAGTAAAGTACTTTTTAATGTAGATTTTTTCCCAGATACATCATTATCAAAATCGTTGTTAAATACCAGTAACTGTATTCTTTTACTTTTGCCAGTGAATCTGCTTATTCAACCTACCGGCACATTTCAGAGCGGATGTTTTATTAGCAATCGAGGTTATATATTTGTTACAAATTGCTCGTGGACCAATTGGGGTTTTCACTGGAAACCATTAACTATTTTGATAAGTTTTCATTTGAAAATTGAACTAATCAATTATCACAGAAGTTGCATTGATTTTAGAAAGTGGATGAAAACTGACAGTGTCAATTTGTAGTTGATTTTTGATTGCTCTAGGTTACGTGTACACGTTATCTATCCATAAAGCATCTGAGGTTACTTATATTCCGAGTAAACAAGATATTGATTTAGATAATGCCCAAAGACAATTTTCAATCAATTAGTATATTTATTATCTCATATGTAACCCGTGTAAGTTTTTCTTGTTTTTTCCGGTGACGAGAGTTGTTTTGGATTGTTTTTTGGTTCATGGTGTTAGAAGGACTCCCTAGCTACTTTTTAGATCTTTTTCAGTGGAACTAATATAGCTGAAACTTATTTAGTTTTATTAAGTCAATCTGTGAGTAAGGTTTCAAGCAGTTCACAAAATTGGGAATTCTTGTATTTTGTGCTTAAATTACGGGAGTTTTTTAGACTATTGAGCTTATCAAACAGTACAAACTTAAAGCTCTAGGTAGAGTTAATCCTTTTTCTTTTGACTGAAATTTCATTATGGGCTTGAGTCAGAATCCTCCTCTATTTCGACAAGTTTCTAATATCCTTGCGTTTTAGACTATATTTACCGCTTGTCTATACTTAGTAAATATATGCATAGTGGTAAAAAACAACAAATCCAAGTTTCCTACAGGAAATTCAGCACTTATTTTATCAACAAGTTTCAAGGAAGCAATTGCGCAATAAAACTGTATATAATAAGGTTTAAAATCGATTAATTGAGTTTTTGTACCACACAAAAACATTTGTTCATCCCATCTTTTTAAATAGGCACTTACTGATATTGACAATTTGTTAGATTGCTCTATTGCATTAGAGGTTAATTAATAAAGTTTTGTACTTCATGTTTTTATTTTTGTACTTTTATTTTTACAGTCACAAAGAATGGGTAGGCCTTGTCGTTCCTGATTGTCAGTATATTCTCTTTGCAGTCCCATTGGTCGCCTTCGCTCCAGCTCACTTTGTCAATACCTCTGATTTTCCTTCATGTGATAATAAGAACTTGAAAATTGAATATCGTAGTTTCCTTGTTTATTTCACAAAAACGACAGGTTCAATCGGCAGCTTTGCCAGTGTTGTATTTATGATAACCGACTTCCACTAGTCCTGTGATTAGGTCTACCAAAATCTTTGCCACTCCTTTGATCAGCTATATCCTACTAAGGTTTTGACTCCTCTACAGTCATATGACTGGAGCCTCAACTTTTTATTTTTTCTCTTTCTTATAGCCTAAGATGTCCCTAGATCTGCGAATTTCTACTGTGGATTAGTACCCTGCTAGAGCTTGAGAAGCTCTGAATTGGCCGGCTAGTCAGCAATTTCCTATGTCCAAGGATCTTGGACAGCTATACCGCCATTTTGTTAATCAACTCATTAAGTATCTTGTAGCCTTCCAGAATAAGCTTTGAGTGGTTATACGATGCAATGACGTCTGTGCAGATCTTCTTCTTCTTCTTCTTCTTCTTCTATCTTGTCTATAGGCAATTATGCCTGTTTCTTTTTTTTGTTGTGCGTTTAAGTTATATAATCGTTCCGTCTTTTCCGGGGTCGACAGACACTTCTCCTCCCGGTCGGCGATTTGTCGCTAGCGATCTTTACTACCCTATCATCCGTCATTCTACTTATATGGTTGTTCCTTTCTTTTCTTCTATCAATAACCACTCGTTAATCTTTTCCACATTACATGTTGTTCTAATGTAGTCGCTACTTACTCGATCTCTCAGTGTGCTCCCCGTGATTCTCCTCACTATTCTCATCTCAGCTGTTTCCAGCGTTTCTGCTGTGTATGTCACTATTGGTCTTATAACAACTTTATAAATTCTAGTCTTAGTTTCCTTTTTTATCTGTTATTATTGAGGCATCCTGCTGCTCTATTGGCTTTCTGTATTTGTTTTTTGACTTCTGATTCTACATCTCCATGTTTTGATTGTGTGTGTGATGTCTAACTAGTTAGTTTCTATAATCCGTTTAATGCTGGTACCGTCAATTTCTATCTTACACCTAATCGGTTATTTGCTAATGACCAGTGTTCTTGTTTTTTGGGATGAAATTACCATGTTCAACTTCTATGCTACTATGTTAAACTTGTGGACCAATCTTTGTATGTCGTCTTCACTTTCAGCTATGAGAATTTTTATTTATCTATTTCCCATCTTAGAACCTTTACTCCTTTTCACTTTATTATTTCATCCATTATGAGATTAAAAATTAGGAGGCTTAAGGAATCTCCCTGTCTTATACCCGTTATTTCCTCTGTAAGTTGTCCGTCTATTCTGGCCTGTATTTTGTTGGTGAACCACGTCTTTTAATCCAACTCTGTCAAAAGCTTTTGTCAAGTCTATTAAGCAAATGAACGCCGGTCGATTATATTCTAAAGCTTTCTCTGTGATTTATCTAGTTACAAATACTGCGTACATGATCTCCCACTTCTAAAACCTTGTTGTTCGTCCTCAAAAGATATTCTTTGATTTATTAGTTGGGTTAAAATGTTGGTTGTCATTTTTAGATAGTGTTTAAAAGATTGATTCCTATATAGTTTTTCGGTTCTTTTCTGTCACCTTTTTTAAACAGTATTTTTGTATTTTAATATTTTGTTAATGAACAGTGCCAATTGCTCGGTCATTGCTTTCCCACAATTTTTTAAAAGTTCATTTGCTACTCCATCACTGCCCATACCTTTTCGGCTTTTTAGTTTTCTCTGAGCTTCCTCCACTTCCTTTGTACTTATTCTGGTTTCTTCATCAATTGTGATTTCTGGTGTTTCCGGCTCTTCTGTTGTAAGTTGATTTTGTGAGTACAATCTTTTTAGGTAGTCTATCTAGGTTTTTATTCCTATATGTTTTACTTCTACTATTTCTTTTATTTCTTGCCTCTGTCCTCTTATAAATCTCCACATTTCCTTTTGTAATCCATAGAAGCCATGTTCTAGATATTTTGAGAAGCGTTCCCAGTGGTTATTTTTAGTCATTCTGACGAGCCTATGCGTCTCCTTGCGAATCCTCTTATAGTTCTCATATGAGGGTGGTGTTTTGTTTGTCATATATTCCAGGTACGCTTTTTTCTTTTCTTTACACTTTTCTTTTATTTTCCACTGTTTTCTCGTCTGTGCAGATGTGTATACTGAAGTGGTTATTTTTTGAAGCAAGTTGTGCTGCGGTCAGTATAGCCACTATGGCATAACAGAAGCTTTGTTGTGTGTGTTATGTCCTTCCCTTTGCGCTTGTATACAACTTCAATCACATTTTTGTACCTTATGTAGTTAAAAAACATTTTAAATCGTATACATGTTTTACGAGTATTGTAAAGACGTAAAATGAAATGGGTATTGATTTGATGCATCTTGATTTATGTTGGATAGAAACACATTTTATAACGGTTATGTTTACAGTTGCCTAACTTCAGTCTCGGTAAGAAAACGTATAATAGTTATTTAATAATTGTAATTATATTGAGAGGAAATATAAATTGAACACTTTTAAATATAATTAAGCAATATGACTCATTAGAATTACGTACGTATATTTTTAATTGCATTGAAACGCAACTCATCTAATATCTAAGTACAAATGGACTTTGGCCACTTTTAAAATTTAATTTACTTATTTCACGGTTTCTAGCTAACGACGGAACATGATAAAACTTGTAAAAACATTAATTCTTCATTTTTGTTTTGCATCTAAGTAAATTAAAAGACTTTAATGCGTTGCGATTATGAAGCAGCATTGAGCTATAATAATGCGATCTGTTTGAAGAAGCCTTCGAAAGTCTAACATTGAGTTAGATGAACCGACGAAGAAATATTTCCAACTTTTCGTCTATGTAATTCATATTTATGACCAAGTGACTTCAAAATTTGCCACAATCTAATCATTGAACATTTAATGCTAGAAATATTTTACATGAATCTCATATTACAAGCTTTTGGCTGTCGACAGAGTTCGACCTTGATATAATTTGGCCACAAATACATTCCGTTCTTTGTTCGTGTCAAGTGGAAGTTGTTTAGCGATTTCTGCAGGTGGATACTATTTCACCTTAACGTATTGTCACCTACGTTAACTGAATGCGAACAAGGGGTCATGTGTTTACCTGCAATTCCGCGCCATTTCTACACGTAACAGTTGCCAGATGTTTGTTTTTCGACAGAATACTGAGCCATGATCTCCCCTTGTTTGAAAAACTTGTGAGTTAATAGTCTAACAAACAGCTTTACATACGAGTATATATAAATTATTTTATATACTACTATTTACTTATTATTCAACAATAGTATCTATAAACCAATTTTAAGAGTAACAATAACTCATTATAATAAATCAGAAGAGATTTTTGGAATTGGCCGAGAGATAACACTATATTCATTATTATTATCGAGGGAAATAGTCACTAAACTAAATAATTTTGACGTTTTGGGTCCAGTTAATATCTGATTCAAAATAAATATAAAGGGGAATAGGAAAATTTGATTGCTGTAGTATTAAATTTTCTAAATGCAATTTTCCGAATGTGCGTTGCTGGCAAGACGGAGCTATCTAAGCTAAATTACAATACATTAATTGTTGAGGTATTGAATTGAAAAGAGGTGTTATGGTGTAGATCTGACAATGCGTCAATCTTTCTTATTATCTAGTCATAAGATAATTTATTTTAGATTGCTTTAATAATGTACATTATGAATGGTTTTCGTTTACGTAAACAATGAAAAAAAGGAATTGTGAGCATTGATCTGTCATTATTTTTAACAATGAAAAAGAACGTTGAGGCTAAAGTTTCAGACACACTCTATTTATTTCTATCAAATAATTGAAAAGAGAAAAACAATCAACAGTGACTATCACTGTCTATTATTGAGCCGATTGAAGAAGGATATCACAAAAAAGGTGCCAGAGTTGCTTCCACGTCAGTCGTTTTCAGACCTTTCAACCATCACTGAGAGTATCACACCTGAAAAAAAAATATCGACTGACAATAAAAAATCGTTCCATGTTACTCATCTTGATGAATAAAACTTCTAAAAAAGTTGAATCTCTTTTGTTTGTTAGACCAGGAACTTATTAATCGATGTGTATTTTTTTCTGTCGAATCTTTTTGTTCTATGAAAAGACGTTCAGAATCAGAAATGCTTTTAAATAAACAGAGATTTGCATAAAACGTGAATTCAACAAAATTAAATATTCAAGAAGATTTGATATTAAATGACCTAATTAATGATAATTTCATAAAAAAGTTGATAGAATATGGATGATTAAATAATATAATATTTAGGTAGAGAAACTTAATTTCATTCACCACCTTCAAGAGGTTATATCTCTGTAAGGTATGTACTGAAAAAGTTTTGTTATAGGTAAAATTCAGCACAATTGGATGTTTTCGCTTGAATCTAGAAACCCCTGTATGAGCTCCAACCAAACTGTTTCAAATTAAATTGAACATAGCATAGTACAATCAATATCGCATACTTTTCTTCAAAAAAAAAAAAATATCGATAAAATCGAGTGTCCATTAAGGATAACATGAAATGCGCTCATTTATTTCCCATGAAAAAGTGTTTTTATGCGACGCTGGAAATAATACTTCCACCCTCTTTAATGACTGTACACATCCATTAGGCCAAATCTAATGCAATTTAATGTCACCTAATTCCCGTATTCGCCGATCAGTCGAATCAAATTTATTCCAGTTTTTTATACTGGTACCTTTATCTATTTCAATTAATGCATTCAGACTCTATACAATAATGAGAATTGATGATAATTCGTGCTTTATAGACTGATTTGCAAGGTCTTTTGTTGAAATTGACTGAGTTGAATTTACATGTATACTTTTTTAACACTCCGGTCTATTAATATACTAATTATGTTGTAGCAGTTGAAAATATACTTAATCATTTCTGATAATCTGACAACTGAAAGTATTTAGCAGAAGCTCGTTTTCTTCAATCAATCGTATGTTCTGTTTAAACATATTCAATTTTGAAATATTAATTTATATACTAGTGCACATCATTGATTTTTTCTTTACTTTTCGAACCAAAATTTAATCAATCAAATACTATCTGGAGCAAATTGAAAAAAATAAAAATACTTAATTATTATGTAAAACAATAAAAGAATATGTTCAAAAAGACAAAAATAATGAAATTAAGGAAGTATTTGACGAAAACCAAGACATAATTTCTCATAGTCGACAAATAGCTCATTTATTTAATAGTTTTTTTACGAACATAGGTGAACAATATAAGTAAATATAAATATAAATATAAGTAAATCGGAAATACCAATTCCTCCCAGGAATATATCTAATAAATCCTTTTATCTGGAACCTGTAACAGATAATAAAGTAATAGTTATTTAAGCAACAAGTGAGTAAAGTAATACTTTCTTTCACGAGTAGGACGGCATTTACTACGAGTGAAAAAAAGTTACCTTACTCACGAGTTTCTTACAAAAATTTTTCTACGTCCGTAGACTTAAAAAAATTCGGCAAAACTTTTATTAATTTTTATTTTGTAATAGTAATATTAAAAGTACAGCTGTGAGAATTATTAATTTTAAGTGAAGAACAAGAAGTTATATTACTGTTGGTACTTGAATTGGCAACATTTACAATGTTGCTTGATGTTTAAATAGTTGTTCCCGTTAAAATTTTCACTTTGAAATCTATTTTGTTTTTTACGTAACCCTCCGCAACTTTGTTGGATTTCCACCCTCCGTGCTTCTTTAGTTGAATTATCTGACCACCGGAATCCACTAATAGAGACGCCGAAAAGCATCGAACTGTATGCCCAGGGTTAGTTTTTTGGATTAGGTAAATTCAAATACGTTGCGATAAGCGAGGGAATTTTTGAAAAGGCACTGATACCTACAACTTGAGTTCTGCATTTTCCATTTCTATACTACAAAAAGAAATAATCTGTTTTGACATTTGTGGGTCGTTGAGTTTTATATTTTTTAGAAATGTTTACCGAGGTTTAATCTATTGTAAGATATTTCACTAATAACAGTAAATCGACGTTAAACATGAGTTTTTGTATTAGAATTGAGATAATTAAAACATTTCCAGTATTATTAATATCGTTACACGTCATTTTATATAATTCCTTCCTCTGCAGAGCTCCTGCGATTCCGAATATGAGATAATGATCGTCTGGAGCATGCAACAGAAACTTCTTCATTTCATCATGGGTAAATGTTTTAGATTTTTTGGGTTTATAGCCAAATGATTTATTTTTCAAATATGCAATGAGTTTCAAGTATTTACTGATGTCTTTTGGATTCCACATTTCCACATTTTGGATTTAGTTTCAAAGTAAGCTAGTAACACTCTTTCTGTGAAGCTGTTTATGCCTTTTTTAGTACGCCACTCCATAAAAGAATTGTGTCGTTGTCGTGTGTTGGAGGCTACTGCCGCTTATCCCACCCACCAAGCCACAGCTGACGTTCAGTAGGCTTTATTACATAACTCTCTGGTGCATATCACCAATTATGCTTCGAAAGGAGATAATTAACCAAATTTTCACCTGGCTCCCGGACTATTTTGATTCTGGAGTGAAGTGATTGATCCTTGTTTCAACCATTGTCACATATCGATGCAAAATTACGTGTAAACATGGCCAATCACTGCTCTGAATCATCAACACGTTATTTATTCATAAACTGTGAGTAAACGCGGCACTCACTTTGAAAAAAGCTTCCTCATGGTCAAATGTTAATGCATTATTGTGAAACATTGCTCTGATATCTTTCAGCCTCAGCTATCTCACGCAATTTAAATTTAGGATTAGATATAAACAATTTGTGGACCTTTTTGGTGATTTTTGGAGTAACCACCTCAATTGGACGACCAGTACGTTCACCATCATCGGTGGCTGTACGACCAAGTTTAAATTAAGCAAAACAATAACAAATAGTTCTTTTCTATGGAGCAGAGTCCGATTAAAAATTTTGAAGCCATTGCTGAACTTGTACAGTATTTTTTTCATCAAGAAACAATGTTAATTTAAAAGGAGCTAATCGAAATGTCATGAAATTTTACACATTGTTTGGAAGCGCTGTTCTAATAACATTTTCAGTTCTGGAAAATTGTGAAAGCCGCTGAATGCTAACTTAAGACTAAACCACGGTAGCCAAAGCAGACTGACACCTTCATAACGACCCTGGGGGAGAGTGTAGTGTGAGATTTGCGCCGTCACCTACAGTATCCATATTGAACGATCCAAAGTGGAAAAAAAAATCTAGTTTGACACTTGGAATATGGGTAAACCAAATATAATGGAAAGATTGTATACCTACATAGAGATATGGGAAATATTTCACAACTGCTTGCCAGATCGTATACATCAAAAAGGATGATTGGATTAATTTTTTAATTGAAAGAAGGTATCATTTTTTTATGATCATATTTATTTTTTGAATACTGCATTTCAAACAATCTGTCTACGCCGTCATAGTTTTTTTAACCCGCTTCTATTAGTTTTACTGGTATGTTTGTAACAGCCTTTTTGACCTCGATATTGTCCCGCAGTGAGCAATCGGATTTAATTTCAACTTTTCATACTTGCCAAAGACTGACGACAATGCATTAATTATAAATCATAGTTTAAATAAAATACAGTTTAAAAATACTTAGAAGCACGCTTTTACAGTTAGTTATACAAAAAAATTATAATTTAAACAAATTAGGCAACGCTTTTAGCAATAATTAAACTAAAAATAATTCTTGGCATAAGCATAAAATTACTAAAGTGAAAATTACTATTATAAAAACATGACATTTTTTAAACTGTGTTCCGAAATGAAACTCGTGAAAAAATTGTAACGAGTGACATCGAGTCCTAAATTTCGAGCATTTTAAGAGATTAAATGGAGAAAAGGAGAATAAAGGAAAGGAAAAACTAATCAGTGTATGATAATAAATTATTCGGACTGGGATTCAGACTTAGATAGCTATTGGTTACAAAACGCAAAATTAGTTTTAAAATTTCATACAAAGCACTTCATGCTTTTATAACAGTGACATTAATTTTCTCGCCAGTAATATCATTATGACTAAAGTGTTTTTTAATTTTTTCAAATTATAATTTTCAAAGACAAGAAGTTAAAGTTAGATTATTACGATCTGAAAGTGTATAATCCATAACTAACAATTCTAATACTGAGGCAAATAATTTTTAATAAACATTATTCAAATTTTGACTAGTCAATGATTTTCAATTTGGCTTATGGCAATTTGATAATTTGTTAATAATACATCTCCAAACGAATGTATAAATTGCAATTAACTAACCGTTTATGATCGCTGTTACCATTTATTATTCAGGTATAGTCACATAACAATTTGCTAATACATTTCAATTAAAATTAACGTTGCCCTGAAAACTTGGTACGCCTTGACATAGTTTTTGCTTACGTTATCTTGAATCAAGAACTAAACGTTTTGCTTATTAAAGTGTTTATAGCGTATTTTGTCAATAATGAGATTTTGTGTTTGTCAATTCTTCACAAGAATCAAAAACTTGTAATTAATGCAATATTAGAAAAACATTCGATATACATTATCATAAATAGTGTTCTGTTTTTTTCTATTCTCAAATATATTATATAATTCTAAATTGATATTGTTTTCAAATAAGTATCACTACAATTTAGTTTCTCTATAAAATTAATTTTGTAACTGATATAGATACAAAATAAATATTTCATATACGACGGTAGATCCCTTTGCTTCGCCCCTTAACCAATAATAAATTACAACAACTATTCATCATCACTCCACATTGTAACCTATTATGAATAAACTCATGCTAACAACTGATAATTCTGAATCTCTTGTAGCGTGCGAGTCAAAAATCAGTATCAGATTAGTCCGAGTCGAGCAACGCGTGAAGATTAAATACTTGCATGTGAAAAAGCTAACGCCAACCACAAATTCACAAAGATTTAGTGGATACGTTAAGCAGGTGCAGCACCCACAATGTCCATGGTCTCTTGTTACAAAATTGTGTGGGATTACTAGTCAAATAATTGAATAGAGTTGCTACCGAACTATTTACACTATGGGTACCAAGAATGTTAACACATGCAAACAAGCAAACTTGAAGAGACATTTGCAGTATTCTTTTAATGCTTTATATGACAAAGACATAAAGATTAGTAGCAAATGATGAGTCATGGATTCATCTCTATGATATAGAAACCAAAATTTGGAGTCAGGAATGGAAACATCCATAAAATTGATATGTAACTTTTCTGGAACATAGGTCTTGCTAATTGTAATTTTATAGTATATTATATATAAAAATGACGTAAAATGATAAAAGAAAAACGCCGAGGGAAGCTGCACACAGGTCTCCCATTAGGAGAGTTTACCTCACATCCAATTAGTTTCGCCATTACAAGAGTCGCAATAGTTCAGGAAGGCTCCGAATTAGTTGCATGGTAAAAGATTTTCTCGGACAAAGGAATCGTATAAGCATTAATGATTTGCAGAGCTTTGATAATATTTATTTCTAAACGTGTTAGAAATGCTAGAGCATCGATATAAAAAATGTGTTAGCATCATATTTATCAATGTATTATTATAGTTGGGTCGGAAAAGGAGCTAAAGTTTCAACAATCGTACTGCATCGAGCCAATTAATGCCGTTGTAGGAGTTTACAAATATGGCAGCACGGATGTGAATATGTCAAATCTGACATTTCCATCATAAAGTTTGACATTTTTAATGACAAACGTACTCCTCAAAACGTGTAGCCATACGAGTGCTATTTGACTTGTTCATAGATACTTGAAACATTGATCTTGGTCAAAAATGCAATTTAATGATTTCCTGTGACTATCGACGTGGATTAAACGAATTTACGAATTCAATCGTGGTCACACGAATTTCGTATTGTACCGACTCTTGTGCCAGAAAAAATCAATGCTGTGCGTAAACTGATATTGCAAGATCGGCATGTGACATATCATGAGATTGAGGCATAGTAAGATACTAGTTCTACTCTTATATATTGAATATTGCATGAACATTTGGCAGTCAAAAATTTTTGTTCGCATTGAATACCGATAATTTGACAAAAAGCACTTTGAAGCAAATGGTCATCTGGTGGTTCGGTATAACTGAACATATCGCCATCGTTCCACATAGATGAAATTACCCCATAAGGATAGAAGAACGTTGATATAATAAAAACCAGGGCCGGATTAAGATTTATAAGGCCCGGGTGTAAAATAATGACGGGGCCCCCTTAAGGAAAGGAAAGGAAAACCCGGAAAAATTCACAAAATAATATCAATACGTTAGATTTGTGGTATCAACACATCAAAAAATACAGAATGATTTCCAAATGATGGGGCCCTCTTGGACCTGGGGCCCGGGGCTATAGCCTCCCCAAGCCCCTAGCTTATTCCGGCCCTGATAAAAGTGCTCAATCTTTTCTAATAGTTCGTGACTGATACGTGCATATGAATCGAAATCATAAAAATGACAGTAGAAATAAACGAAAATTATAAAATTATCATTTTGTTGTAAATTTTCCGAAAGTAGAACAGACTGAAATCTCCAAAAAATCATTATTTAATATTTATTATCCGTTACCTATTATTAACAAATTTTACAGCATCAATTATTACTATACAACTAAAATAAAAACTAAAAAAAACTTTGATAACTATAAATAAAAGTCTGTCTCTAGATAAACGATACGTTTTTCAATTCATTTATGTGGAAATCTATTTGAAAAAGCATACAACATATTTACACCCCAACAATTTTAATAATTGACTCATTATTTATTTATTAAAATGGGTGTCGGCCATTTTAAGCAAGGTATAAATTTATATTATAATGTACCTGTGTTAACCCGAAAACTGGTTTAATGACCGGTCAAGGGTACTTACTGGCCATCAGTGCGTTGTTTATGAACAGATACATAAATTGCAAGCATGTTTAGGATATTCTTAAATAAATGTAGGCCATGTCTTTGAAATTTATACGTATAATTCGTGAAAACACTACTTTCTCGTACCATAATGTAATATTCAGGTATTTTTTATTTAATAAATGGTTTAAACTGTCACTCAAAACTTAAGAAATATGACTGTACGGTAAAGTGTTGACTAAATGAAATTGATTCAAAATGTGTCAGTTTTATTAATTATTAACATCTTCCACAATGTGAGAATGTCAGATATGCTTATACACGGACAAGCAAGTAACACATTTTTAAGAAACGTAAAAAAATTGGTTTTGGAACCTGTGGATTTATACCATCTTCAAGGTCTTTCTGATCTACAGAGTACCTTTTTGGTAATCTGCAGTTAAATAATGGGAATAAATTAAGACTTCCTGACTTGTGTTAGCTTCTATTTTATTTAGTGAAAATTGTTGACTGGTTTGGAGACAAAAGTAATTATTTTGACATGGAAAAGTCTTCAAAGTGATGCACAGGAGCTTGTCTTTTGATCAAAGGCCACTTGACATAATGCAATACAACTTGCAAGAAATTGCATGCAAGTCTCTGTAAAGCTACGTTTACATCAGGGTAGATGTATCAGAACTTGTATGCGCATAATTTAAGGGGCGATATTTTTCGTGAGATTGCACTGGATATGGGGTCAACCAAAGAAGAAATTGAAGACAAGTGGCATAACATGAAGAGCCAGTTTAGCCATGAATTGGCAAAAATTAACTCCAGCGTAAAAAGTGGAGTAGGGAAGGACTAAACTTTTTATCCGACATGGTACGCTTTTCCAACTTTAAATGGAGTGGAGTGGAGCTACTAATGTTAATAAGTGCTCAAAATCTGATGTGCCCATTCTCACAAAATTTTCGAAACAACTACCATCTTTCAAAACAAGCTCATTCATTAATAGAGCATGCCCGCCTGCAGTTTCCCGATCACTTAAAAACTGCGTTTGCTACCACCTACGTTTCCTTTTTGATTTATTTTATAAGATATACACGGGCATACACAAAAATAAAATGTTTTCTTTAGAAGAAGAAGACATTTTTAATAGTAAAATATAAACAGTTCAAACACAATGCGCAAATGTGACAACTGATACACGCATACAAATCTAGATGTGAACACATCTGATACACTGATACAAATCCCAATACATTCACACAAATCCCGATACAAGTTCTGGCACAAATTCTAATACAAATCCCTATAGTTGTCCTGTGATTGTGCCAGATGTAAACGTATCTTAAGCAATAAAAGTAAACAAATTCCTAACCTGAAATTCTATCTAATATTTTGTACCTAGTTTAACAATGAAAATAACAATGGTACGTTTTACGAAAGTCAGCTGATCTGTTAAACCAAAAGTAACTCGATTGCAACTTACACGCACAAAACCGATAATGTCAAGATCTTGTATGAAACAATCAGATGAACTTTATCTGTGCATGCTTTTGTTCACGAAATATTGCGTCTTGCATTGCATTGCATTGCATTGCACGTTGTATTGCATCATGTCAAGCGGCCTTAGTGCAACGTACAAATGCCAATAGGCATATTTTGCAATTTCTGTCCACGCAATTGACAATAATGCTACAAAACGTCTCAAGTATCATCGAGAATTTATGGCAATCTTGTGATTTCTAGTATACAACTTTATTAGTTGACGATGCAACAAGAGAAGAATAAAAGAAATAGAATTATGTTTACATAAATATGAACACGACATTTTGTACGAAACGACAGATGTCGGGTGAAACGTAAATTAGTGAAATACTGCTGGATGATAAACGCAAGATGATAATCTGACGCGACGTTGCTGCTCCGTCAACTTAGACATTATTGTTTCTACGCAAGATGCAAGTAATCGTTATTTGACGTGCGTATGACATACGGTTTCCATGAACAAAGTTGTGGATTGCTCAAAACTATTGAAACATTTAATAATAGTGAACAAAGAACATTCTATTTCCTTGAACATATGAGTATAATAAATACGTACCTAAGCGGCTGTAAGTGAAAAAGTAATATAAGTCTTTATCTAATACGGCGAACTCAAAAAGGCCCAGAGACCAGCAAAATTTTCAAAAATATAAAGTTTCAAGGATGTCAGAATCGAAATCGAAATAAGATAACCTATCGAGAAATTGTTTAGACAATTCTCGATTTGAAATTCGAGATAACAATGTTATTTGTCTTAGTGAACCACCAGCCTTCCAACCTCATATGTATGTATATATAGATTTGATGTCTCATATACACTGCGACCCAAAGGATCTATTGTGTCCCCCTTTCTTGCTGCGATACTGGAAAGCCCAATGTTTACAGTTGATCCATTGATCCCACTTCTTTTAAAAAGTCTAGAATGGGATGGCTTCAATTGCCAGAGATCTTCGTCTTCTAATTCATATGTATTCAGGGGTAGTGCCTTGGAGTTCCTTAGTGTTTCACACTTGGAGAGAATGTGGAAAGAGGTTTCGTCCTGTGTGCCACAAAATCTGCACGCCGCTTTATCTGCTAGGTCTAGCTTCTTCAGAGGTTTGTTGAGGCTACAATGCCCCGATAGAACTCCTGTAAGTATTCGTAGATTGCTCTTACTTAGGTTGATATATTAAGCAAATACACTCTGGTTATGGTTTCCAGGAGAGTCTTTGCCTGTCTCAGCCCCTGTCGATTTCTCCGAGGATTGGTTTTGTTCCTATCTATCCACGCTTATATATTTAACGTAGATTAGTGAAATATCAATAGTCAAACCATGATTGTGATTACAACAAATGTTAGGATTAAATTTCATGCTTCTTCTATATATGAATGACTATTATGGCAAAACGGTAAACCAAACGCCATCGTGAATATTTGTGTATTGAATTGAAAAGAATCGCAAAACTGCCTCTTATTTCCGTTCTTTACAATTTTGCAGTCCAATGTCAATATTATTATGGAAAGCCTGGATTTTACATTAAAACAACCTACTGAGCTTTGTGCTACATTTTAAAATATATTAAAAGCACAATGAAAGAATTATAAACATAGAGATATACAAAAATATACGAGAGAACTCATAAGTAGAAACCGAAGATCCATTATGAATTATGACAACGTTAATAACAGGTATGGAAATATATAACCAGAATAAAAAGAGGCATACTTATATCGAAAATTAAAATAAATTTGAAAAAACTTAGTTTGTTGAAAAAGATATAAAAAGAAAGGAAATCGAAACACGTAACTACAATTTGAATGTAAAAATCAAAGTAAAACATATCAGTATAGCGTTTCTTCACAAAACAACAACGAATTGATAAATTAGTACGCCGATTGGAGCTGGTTAGGAAAAATAATGTTTTGATTCAATATATGATCATCGATAAAATCTGGATTCACCAGTACGTAACTGAATCAAAATGGATATAATATAAAAAGGCTCATTCCGGTTAAAGACGGCCGAAGCAAGCAAAAACAAAGTATGGCATATTCTTTTATCGACTATTTGGAAAAAATGAGTGGCAGTGACTATTACTGTATATTATTGGATGAATTGAAGACTGAAATCACACAGTAACGCAGAGACACAGAGACAAGTCGATACCAGAGATAGTTCAATTTCATGATGAATTGCTTCTACAGCTATCATATTTTGTGGACCATAACTGAATACTACTTGACTGTAAAAATGCTTCAATGAAATGAATATCATTTAAATGAGGACATCACTACTGAAAAATAATCAAATTTTGAAGTTAAAGGAAAATTAAAATGGCAGAAAAACCTTGGTCAGATTTCATGACTCTCGAAATAAAGAAATTATCTAGATGGCTAAAATGAAACATCGTTGAAAAACGTTTTTTATTCACTACACATGGAATTTATTGATGCACTCTGGATGAACAATTTTACTATTTCGTAATTCTGTCCATTGGTGTGAATTCTGTCCATTTTATATAATAATATATAATTCTTTGTAAGCAATGTTTTTTTCAATAATCTTGCAGTATGTTTCCACTGAAAAAATCGTTTTTCTGTACATATTCATGACCCACCTTGACAGGTCTTGCTGAATATGAGGGTTATATTCAACTCGGCTTCTTTCTGAATCATCGTTATTTGTTTCGACATGAAAAAAGTCAGTCACGCAAAGCAGCAGCTTCTCCACCTCACAAAGGTAATTCTATCGCGACAAAGTGATAGAATTTCCGTTTCAGCCCTCAGGGGTGTATCCAATATATTAATATTTTGGTTATTTCTACTTTTCTTTTTTCCATATATACCATAATTTGCTAATTTTTTTTTATTCTTAAACATTTTTATAGTTATTTTTCTTAAAAATCTTATTTCGCGTTTTGTTGGACATACAGAGAGAGTTTTATCTATGGATCGCCTCAATTATCTCCACCAGTTTAACGAAACTGATGCAGTGAAATATTTATCCAAATCATGGCGCAGAAAACCTAAAACAACTGAAGACAAAATATTTGTGTCATGTTAGAAGTAGATCCACATTTGTGAATTAGAAAAATTACGAATTTTAGAAAAGATATAGTAAAGGCGATTACAGCAGATGGTCAAAATGTTGTCTATTCACTTCAATAGAACAAGCCATGCGAGTTTTAAAACTTTGCAATACATTTTGCAATATCCCTGACTCCTCAATTCTTTCTTTTAATTCCTGACTATTGGTAGGTTTTGTTTTATAAACGATGCTTTTTAAGTGACCCCCCACAGGAAATAGACTAAAGGATTCATTCGGGTGATCGCGGGGGCCATTTGATGAAACCACGCCTTCCAATCCATCTTCTAGGAAATACATTATTTAGGTATTGCTTTACAACACACATAGTGAGGTGGGGCACAATCTTGTTGTAGTCAAATATTGTCGTTTGGGATATTGTTATTGTCTGAAAATTTCTAATAATGAAGTTTTTTACATGTGATTGAAAATACTTACTTGGATTTGGAAATATCCGAGCCAACTCAGGTATAATACTATTTTCCAATAAATCTAAATATGCTGGACCATTTAAGTTGCCTTTAATGAAAAAGGAACTAATTATTTTGTCACCTATTATTCCAGTCCATATATTTTTCGGGATATTGGGTGTGGTATTCACGCATCCAACGAGTATTGTTACGTGACCAGTAACTATAATGATGCTGAATTTACGTTTCTATTAATACAAAAAGTGGCCTCATAGCAAAACATAACATTACTTTAAAAATTTGGATCGTTTTTCCATCCTTCTGCATCAGTCTGCAAACTCTTCACGTCTATCAAAATCGTCATCTGACAACTCTTGAACCAACGTTACTTTGTATGTAATATTTTCAATACGGATGTTTGCGAAATATCCAGATATTTGTGTAGTACCCAAGTGTGGATCGTCTTCTAACAGGGCACAAACATCTAAAGATTTGTTTTCAGTTGATGCATTTTTTCTGCGCCCTGATTTGGATAAATCTTTTAGTGAACCAGCTTCGTTTTTACTACTTTACTGACAGTAGATCTTGTTATGGGATTTCGGTTTGGATATAAATACACGTCAAATTTGTTATTGTAGCAGTTTTAACCATCTAAATTCATTATTTTTCAGATAAACGATCCATTGCAACTTTCAATAAACTTCAACAATAATAATTTATTAAAACGTCAAATTTGTTATTGTAGCAGTCATAACCATCTAAATTAATTATTTTAACTTCGGCAAATGTAGCTATAACTCCGAAATTATAGCATTTAGATATAGGGAACATTAGATGAAAAATAATAAGGATTTCGAAAAGCGAACATACACAAGTTGATCAATTGGCAATAACAAAGTTCATTATTTTTCCGTAAAAAGGAAAGATCTGATAACAATGTAAATACCACCATAATACCGGCCGTATCACAAGACTCTTGTACACAAAAATTTATAAAAATCGTATAAGCTAACTCCGAGATAATTGAGGCATTCCATACATAAAAGTCACTCTGTATTTATTACTCTATAGTTCTATAACATGTTCAATTACTCTATTATGTGCATCTGATTCTCCACAATATTTTAAGTGTTATTTCTCTTTATTCTTTCCCAAAATTCACGTTTCCTTTCTTAAAAAGGTTTACTTTTGTCTTCCTCTAGCTTCGTCAACATGTAGGTATTTTAAATAATCATAGACCTACTTTAAACAGGTGTGGCTGTCACAATATTCATTATTTCATGGGATGAAATTCTTTCAATACAGATACTTGAATATAGTTTCTTTTAAAGCTATAATTCCAGACGCCGAATTTAACATTCTTTGAACATTTCTAGTAATTACCTTTGAAATTTGTCGGAATTCGGTTTGTAATCCAAAAGTTTCATTAGACAGTTAAGAATATCAATTCTCATTAAAATTTGCCACAAATTTTTGATATTTCTACGGGGTGTTACAATGAAGTAGAGGAAAAAAATAACTTATTTGTTTTTCTGTAAATGGGAAAAGCTATTCGGTAAATTAAAAGCTCTTAATTAAGTTGGAAAAGTTAGCAAAGGAGCTCATTAAACGTTGAAACCTATTCATGATGGTGATATAATAACTTTGAAGAATATTAGTTCATAAAAATTGTACAAACTTGTTTTTTTAAACAGATGAATTAACAGATTAGAGAGCTTAATGAAGAACTAAGTCGCGCGCGAGTCTGTGGAAAGTATTTTAACATAATGTTTGTGAATCAGACGATAGATTGAACAGATGCACACAAAGTGAATTATCTCCCATAGGTTTGCATGTCATTGATAAAATGGCTATGACTTTGAAACAAACAGGTTTTCAAAGGACAAAAATCGGTCTAAAAAGATCCGTAAAGCACAGTTTATAGCTAAATGTTATGATTTTCTTAGAATATTTGGGCGTAGTGCAATCAGAGATCATTCCATTAGAGACAATGGTAAATTCCGAATTAATTGAGCACTAAACCTTTTAAAATTGGCTCTCTGAAAGAGTAGAAATGAAAAATTATGCTTTCATCACGACAATGTGCAGTTGAACAAACCGCTTTTGCTTCGTTTTTGGCCGCCAAAAGTCTTCCCGTCTGTCCATTTTATTTACCAAATTTTGCACCATATGACGTTTTCGACGTAAAAGATCTGTTTTAATAAAAATTATTTAGTGAGAAATACATCTGCAACTATACAAAATACATTGAAAGGTGGATTAACAATGAATTAAAGATAAATAGATAATGAAAAAGCCTTTATTGTTCTGTAGATTGATGATATACTTTTCCGAAGAGAACGGCACGTAGAATCCAGAAAAATTTTGTTTAATAAGTTGGAACCTTTTCAAAGGCCCAATCGATTAAAGCAATGTTTGGAGCAGTTTAAAAGAAGGGTTCGCAGTTTTAATGATTAATTACATCATTTAAATTCGTCTTCTAATTCGGCCCTGCTATTGAAAAATGAAGACCGTTTCAAAGATATCTCTGTATAAATTATTAAATAGTAGTTACTACATCATTGGCATTCAAACTATTGTATTGCAAACTACAATAAACCAAATTGAATATTCCGTCGGTATCTTTTGATAGCAATAACAAAAATTGAGCAATAAAAGCAGAAATCGTGTTAAGACTACATAATTTTTTTCTGCCGTCTGTATTTCATTTACCACCATGCGTGAAGAAGTCACCGTAAAAAAGGCTATTACGAAAAGAAGAAGTCATCGTTCAACAGCACAGTTGAAATTTTAAACTAAAAAATAGCGGTTGTCCTTGAAATTGTGAACTAGCAGAAGAGTCAATGTTTCGTTGATGCACCAAGGTCTTGCGTTAGAATAGTATACATATCCTAAACCAAGTATAGCCACACTGTATCTTTCTTTATATTGTAAAGATGCAGAATCTAGTTAACTTTAGAACCGGTTCGTTTTAAATATCCGGCCAATTACAAAAATTTTAAATATTTTATGAGACAATTTTATTATGAAAAAAAAAAAAAGAAAAGTTATAAATAGTCTTGTCGAGATCAGGAATTTCTAATAAAATTATTCAAAACGCTAAGAAAAAAGTATAATAAAACGTAGAAGAATAAATAAACTTCTTCACCAATTACATTGTTTATAAAAAATGTGGTTTCCACAAAAACATGAATACAATATTCATAAATGTATGTGAAAGAAAGTTTGGGTTCAATAAATTTGCACATATATTGGAATTAAAATGTGGACTGTAAGAAAATATAGATCAATAGTATATAAAAAAATAACTAGATAAAGTTTTGAAAAATCAAACTCTGAATCTAATACGCAGTACGTAACAGGTAAACCAAATGAATACAACAACGTATTTAAGAGAAAAAATTATTGGTGCATTAAATTAATTATTTTGGTCTAAAGTAATATTGGAACAAGATACTTATTTTTATTTAGGTAGCATAGTTTTGGACACTTGGAAATCAAATAAAACCCAACAATCTTCTAACTTTGAAAATAAGTTCCTGGAGGAGATAAAAGTTTTCGAGAGTATAGAAGATAAGGGTATAGAAACTACAATAATAGATCACAATTTTGTTGTTATCGACATATACAGAGTGTGGGGATGAAAAATTTCTACATTTTTGACAGCTTAGGTATTGACTGAAAATGTTATCAATCGTTTCCCTTAGTTGTATCAACAAAATTAAGATCTGAAGAAATCGTTTACGGTTAATCACTTTGTAAGAATGGGAATAGCCAGACAAACAATTTACGATATTTGTCAGCATGTTGAGACTGGTATTTCGATTGGAAAGAACGTCAAGATCAGGCAAACAAGCGAAAAAATGCTAAAAAAGAAGAGAGAAGCATTGATCAACGCGTTTCATATGTAAGCAACATTCTTAATGACCAGAATGTAGCTCAAAATATTCTGATAGTCAGCAAATTCAACAAAATTCAAAACTTAGATGTCCCACTGACGAGTTTTCGCCTGCTAGGCTAAGTTTGTAAGAATTGTTATTGTCAGAAAGGCGGAGAAGTGAATTCAGAAGTGTATTTCAAAATACAGTGCAACCTCGATAAAACAAATCGGAAGGGAGCAAGTAAATATTCGTTATAACAAGTAATTCGTTGAATTGAGGTTTGTTAGGTTGGTCTAAAATTCGTTATAAAGAGGTAAAAATCGTTTTATTCACCTCATCATCACGTACTTATCTTGTTATAAAAAAGAACTACTAATAAATGATAACACATTTTTATCATTTTCTATTTAAAAACAATTAGGTAAGTAACTTTATATAAAGGTTTTGGGTTCACAAAATTCGTTAATTAGAGTTATTTCTACTTTTTGTTGTTAGTTGCAAATTAGTTATAAAGAGATTGTTCGCAAAAAATGTTCGTATATTTTACATTGACTCTTATGGACAATTCAAGGGTATTACAAAGAATTTGTTAAATCGAGGAAGTCGTTATATTGAGGTACGTAAAATTAAGTTGCACTGTATACAAAAAGTTCAAGTCGAAAGTGTCCCACAAAGGAAGCTTTGGGAGCTTTTGCAGAGTTGAATATTCCGTTTATTCAGAAGCTTAGGAATGTTCCTCATGCGCCCCAACTAAGGATAATGGAACGTTTTTGCTTCTGCAAAAATTAAGTGAGAGAATTTTGAACAAACTACGTCAAACGCCAGATTAAGTATCTCATAATTTGATACAAATATGTGTAATTATATTGAAGTAACCATCATAAAATAAAGAGCAAATAAATGAATTAAAACAAAGAGTTGGTACAGATTTTTTGTCCCCACATCCTTATCTGACTATACGGACAAAACATATTTTTTTATGAATTAATACGTCATTATATTACATGATTTTCGAAAACTGAAAACTAATACTAATAAGGTATTTTTATGCTGAAAACAGAACAGTTGTTAGATCCATTTGTAATCTCAACTCTAGAGCACTGCAGAGGATCGGTGGTGCTTTAGGAATGTTTTGGAGGAAGGGTAGAAAATGTATCTTCCAACATGACAACGATCCCAGGCATTCCTCGAGCCGTGCAAAAAGTAATTGAAATAATTGTTGTGGAACAAATGGAAACAAATAGACGACGATTACTTGCTGAAATTGTTAGACAATGACAAAATTGTGAAGAAAGCAAAAGGCTACATCTATAAATCAAAAATTTAAATATTTAACAATTATAGTCTGTAGTTTTATTATTATTATCTTCTTATCTAAATTTGCCCTTTGAAACATAAATATTAAAATAAATCGTATTGTTTTTATTTGTGATGTATTAAGCAAACTATAGGGTGGGCAAAAACTTTTGACCGGTAGTGTATATCATATGGATTAATTTCACCTACATACCTTTATTTTCCACTCAATTCAATTGGTTTTCTTTTGACTACGGAAAGGTCAAGTCTAATAATATGGGGGCGTTAATTCAAATTTGGTTGCTAGTAAACAAAACTCAAAACGTTTCGGATTTCATTCAAAATTTCAAATACGAGTAGAGGTCAATATCAGTGTAGATAACTAAAAACGAATGAGAATCTCTGCAATTTTAATTATCCATAAATTTTCTAGCAGTGTAAATAAATAATTGAATTTATTTAATTGACGAAGTAGGAGAAAAAGAGTTTGAAAATTCAATTTTATATGGTTTTTTTGAATTACTAAATTCCTTTGAGTAAAGGGGAAACGTACTAGATTCCTATTTCAAAAATTTTTATATAATCCGACAAATAGTGGTTTGAGCAAGAGTTGGCTTATCTCCAAAAGCTCAAATGAATAAATTATTTATTATTATTAATACAAGTGAACCCCAAAGCATCCATATCTAACAACTTTTGTGTACATTTCTTATAATTTCAGCTTATGGCGCAAAATATCCCTTCGAGAAATTTCCAACAAGCTCCTTATGTAACGATATTTAAAATTACATACCTTAATTAGAAAAATCACTAATTATCTCTATCCATGTCTCCAATATATCAATACATCTAATCAAAGTGTCCAACAACTCAAAACCAAGGAAAATGCAAAACAAAGTGAATCAACACCAAACTACAAAAATTTAAACTTATTGTACTCGTTTTATTATATAAGTATGTGTACATTCCATAACAATAATAATTATAACACTATAATGATGATCACTCCCGAAAAACTATTTTTGAAAATCTTTATTTATTACATATACAAATTACAAATATTAAATGAATTAGCTTCTATTTATATTAAAATTGATGCTGAATAAGAATAGAATAGAATTTTAATTTCAAAATCGTCCGGATTTTTCTAGATGTAACTCCTCCATCCCTAAGAATGAAAGTTATTTTTTTTATCCCGTTTTCTTTCCTCAATTTCATTATCCCTTTCATTTCTTTTTAAATCATATAATCTTGTATACTGTAATTCCATGTCTAGCTTCCCTTTTTCAAATAATTCTATTTCTAATTCTTTTTTTGTATCACTATTCATTTCTTTCCCCATAAGAATCTTCTCTGTTTCATTCAATTTATCTTCTTCTTCTTCCAATAATCCATCAATATCTAATTATACCCTGATTTCTCGTTTCTTTCTTTTCAATGATTTAATTCCGAATCGTTCATTTCTATAAATTATTCAATGGGTAATAATGAATTATTAGAAGTAAAATTAATTTCAACCATTTTTCGATTCTTTTTCTGGGGCTTTAAGAAATTTATTTCTTCCATTACTTCAATTTTATCATCTTGATCATTATTATATGATTTTTTTGATTTGAAATTTGGTTGTTGATTTTGTCTTTGGGAATATCTGGTAATTTATGTATTACAGATTGTATTTGATTTGGTCAGAAAACGTTTTTCTTCGTACCAAACACCTGTGCATTGGTTGGATAATTATAACGTTGCTGTGGTGAAGGTTTGATATTAATCGGTTGACTTGGAAAAATATCATTGTTATAATTAGTATTATTATATTGATAATAGTTATTATTTCTTGGGTAATTAGATTGATTTCTGTTATTATAATTATTATATTGATAATGATATGAGTAATTATTTATTGATTTAGTATTATATTGGTTATTTTGATCATTTCTCATCGAAACCAATTCAAAATAATTGTTCTTATTTAGAGTTTTCGGCTGAGTTTCTTCAAATACATATTATTTCTTATTGTGCCTGAACATCCTGCTATAAAGGTGTTCTCGTTAGCTCTTGGAAAATACAATATAAGTCACATCTATCAGTAAAACATTGTTTCAACGCTTCTTCTATTTTAAACCAGATGCTCCATCCTATTTTCGACCACTACCTCAGTTTTTCTTGAATACACTCCAGAACGTGTCAGGAGCATTGTAAATTGCGTAAGTTTCAATTAATTTCTCACACCGCTTAAGAAATTTATTTAAGTTATTGCTGCCTCCGTCGTAAGGTTTAACATTCTCCAGCTCTAATACAAATGGTTCCCAATTAAGCGTTTTTGGATATACCATGACTAGTTTGTCTGAATGAATCTGAATTGTTACTATTTTCTTTAATATTCAATTTATTAAATGTATTCAATAAATTTTCTAATTCGTTCATAAAAAATATCTAAACATTGATAAATTATCTTTTCCTTACTTTAGTAACAGATACAGATAGAGTAAAAAAAGAAAACTGCAAGAAAATAAGGAACTCTGCACTTACAAACGATCTGAAAGCTGAGTCCTATTTCTTGTTCCCTCGTAGGTTGTAGGACTGACTTCAGTGACTGCGCCAATTAAGGTTTTTACTCTCAAAAACTGTTTCTAAAAAACTTCATTATTATAGTACTCCTTAGCAACTTCTATTTATATTAAAAGTAATGCTGAATAAGTGTTTACAAAAAATTATATTTTTAAGTTATAATTTTAAAATCGTCCGGATTTTTCTAGAAGTAGTTCTTAGACTCTTTTTCGGTTTTCTTTCCGTAAATTATGTCTATGGCATTTTTATAGTAATTGAGATCAAAACTAGTTTAATAGTTAATAATTATTTACAGCTTTGTATTGGAATTTCTCTGGTAACATTTATGCGATAGGTAGAAATAACGATTACGTTGATATTTACTGGAAAAAAATATTTTATTGAAAAATCAATTACAGGAAATATTGCCAACAGAATACCTAATAAATAGCAAACACGGAAAGTACAACGTATAAAACCATTAGATTGGACATACTTATCGATTGTGAATTATAGTAATTTGCTGGAAAGCCAATGCGCATTTGTGATTAAATATTTATATTGTGCCAACAGTGGCAGGCTATTCCAATATTTATGCAAATTACAAGAGAACACTCCAAGTCAAATGTATCAAATAAGAAAAAATTGTATGTTGTGCGATAGAAATATAATTATTGGAAATAATTACAAAAATTCCACAAATTTTGATCTGATACAACTAGCGGGCCGTAAAAACAAAGAAATGGACGATTCAAAAAACTATATAAGAATACAACGAATGCTATATTACGAGGATTACTACTTAAGATTTGAGTTAGACAAATCCATATGTATAATTGGAATTATTGTTTTTTAAAATATTCCTCATTAAGATAAAATAAAAACAAATATTTATATTTGGATACGGCTTTATTGTTTCTTTTCGTATCATTTTATCCATTCCCTCCAAAACATGTTATTTAAACGCATCAACCACTTCTTCAGGAGTAGAAAAACCTCGACCTCGCAATCGATGTTTTGACTGGAAAAAACTGGAAATAAATCGTCTTCAGCGATTAGTTTCTCTGATTTTTTCAAAAACTTCTGGCAAACAAATGCTGGTATATCATTCAGAATTGACCATTTCCTTTGAAGTGCCCCGTGCGTCAATAACTTTTGTTGGATTTGGTTCGTCTTGAAAGACTTATATGCTTGATCCATAGATTTTTTAATATTGTAAAATTATGCGGTTTCCAGCGCGGTTTTGGAAGACCTGCACAAAATTCATCCTGTAGCAAAGTGCGATACTGAGTGAATTTGGAAAACCAGTGAAACACAGTAGCTGGATATGGTGCTTCATCTCCAAAAGTCGAAGCGAGTTGATAGGCACACTGCTGCAACTCAAATAGAACTTGTATGACAACACGTTTTGAGTACGTTCACTATTAAAAATGTCAAAATTTATGATGGCAATGTCAGATATGACATATTCTATACACTGATGTATACAAAGCCCACTGCTCTTCTCGATTGTTTTCAATAAAAATATAAAAAAGCTAGAGAAAACAAGTAACACATTAACAAGGTGGAGGATTGAAATATGGAAGAATTATAAAAAAACAGCACAAGCTTTGAGAACATAAACATGAAGATAGATAAGAAGTAATCAAAGACAATTATTATAGGTACCCACAAAAGAATAGATGGAATCAAAATCAAACAGGTGAATATCTTCAAATACCAAGGATTAAAAAAAATATGGAAGAATCCATGATGAACTAAATGAGAGAAATGATGCAGCTTTCAAAATATCCAAAATACCTTCCTGGCAAAGAAAGAGATAATAGAGAGAAATAAAAATTAGTCACCCCTATGCTCACAACACAAATTAAAAAAAAATAAGAAACAGAGATGAGGTATTTAAGAAAAATAAAATGTAAAACGAGGATTAGAAATAAGGCATACAAGAAAAATTCAGAAACACATGTATACTAAAATAGAAGAAACGTAGGTATGATTGTTTGAAAATGTAACAAAAATAGAGGTAGAGAAAATGGTTTTAAAAGTAAACGACAACATGAAGATTAAAACAAAAAAGAAAAAATGAAATGAGGACTTTAAATAGTGGCAGAAAATAAAAAAATCGAATGGAGTGGGATAAGACGAAAAGTAATGACCAACGCAACTGTTCTTGGCGAAGCCGAAGCGCATTCTTGAGGTTCAAATACTTTTTCAAGCATTATTAGTCGGCTGTCACAAGCAATAATGATCTTCAACTTCTTCTCAAAATAGACGTTTTCATATACTTCCTTTTTCTTCAAATCCGATTGCGTTTCACGAGATTCAGCACTTCATCTTATAAAGCAATGAAGCGTAATAATCTCCTGTTATTGTTCCACTTTTTTAAGGGTAAACAAAATTACATGATTATTTCAAAAAACTGTCGCCATCACTTATCTGGCCGATAAAATCGCCATTGCTTTTTACAAAGCAGGTTCACCTTTTTTAATTTACTGTCATTAATGTTTTTTCAATACAGGAGAGTAGTGGTGGATCTAGGTTTCACCTGCAGGTATCAATCGACGCATTCTATTTAAATTGCGTTTATAAGGCCAATAGTGAACGAGCTTCTAATCCAAAGTAAGCAAACGCGATACTCAACGTGCCGATAGCTTACGTATGCATTATTCTTCAGTAAGTATATGCCAAATCGTTGCTTTTATACGCCGAAAGCCTCTTGATTATCATAATTTTTGACCATACCGAATGGTCGTCTTCAGTCAAGCTCTTACTTCAGCTGACCAAAATGTTATGATCGTAAATGACGGTATACAGAGTCTACGTAGGCGCAAAAATTTTTGAAGACAGCTTGATACTATATTTACAATTGTCAAACACATGCTCAGATGTCATTTTCAGATTAAGGACAACTCTCGCACAGATTGAGAGATTAAATTAAAAGTACCAGAATTTTGTTATAGTATTTACATTGAAATTCATTAATTATTTCCAGTATCTTATGGTATTTTTTCTTTTCGTTTATAAAACTTTGAAAATTTTTAAATTATCATAAATAAGATTGGGTCTATGATAACATTTCAGATATCTACACCCACACATGTCCGATACCGATATTTTACCCAAGAGTATCTAAATTTCGAATAAAACAAATATTTTAAAAAAACTAAAAACCTTATACCTTCACTGTTAACTTAGGATATCTTGTACATTATATAGCTTGAGTTTTATTTAGAAAATGAACAAATATCGTATCAAACATATAAGAGAAAAGGGAAAGAAGTGACAAGGTAACTTGGTAAAATTACGACCTATAAAGTATCAGTATCACCACAGACGGTATTTGTTTGTTTTTTTGCTCCCTCGATGAACTTGTCTGCTCTACCTTTTTGTAATTTTAGCGAGATTAACACACCATATGGGTAGTCTAATCGTGTTATAATTATACATATATCAACCAAAAATATTATCTAGTGAAAAGGATATTTTTCTCCTTATAAATACACAATATTCCATAAATTTACCACTTGTATCTTTAATGAAGATGAGTGTAATATATTGATTAAAACAAAATTAACAACAGTTAAATCGTCTTTTTTCCGATATTTTCAAATGATTTCGGTATTTTTCTTTATCCTCAAATGCTTCTTCAATAAATCTTCACTCCAACTGATGAAATTCCACTCATTTCAGGTTTTTCCCTCACATACATGTAAATAAACTAACCCAGCAGTACAGAATATATCAATTTGTGTGTGTCCTAATTGTTTTATTTATTTCTCACTTCCAGTGCGATCTTGTTTTTTTGTGGTTTTTCTAGTACTTCTTATTTTTTCATACTTACTTTTAAACCTTTATTGCTGTTTGACTATTTTTCTACTTTATAAATCTTTTTAAATAATCACGTTCGTGACTTTCGAACCATTTTATGTATTGTTAACCGTATTTCATTGAGAAATTTAGAGGGTAATTTTACACTCAAGTAATTCGAGTGGTGTCTGCTGTGTGGAGATGCCTGATCTTGCACTTCTGTAGGTTAAAGTGTTTAGGAAAGCCGTGCCTTGGTAGCTGATTCCACAGGCTTGCACTCCTCCAAAGAATCCCGATAAATTGACGTTCTGACCGTCTGCCGGCGAATTCGGTGTTCGTACAGGTTTGCCTATTGAGTTGGTCTTACGAAAGCCGCTTTAAGGGGAATTATGTTGAACAGAGCAGCTGACGTGGTAGTATCGGTAAAACAAAATTAGCTCAGCGACCTTTCTTCTATGCTCTAAGCTGACCAAGTTTCTGGTCAAGTTTGGATCGCCTATAAGTCGAAATGCTCTCTTCTGTACTAAGTTCAGCATCCTTAAGGTATACTTGGGAGCCGAGCCCCAAATGTGCGAGCAATATTCCAAAGATGAAAAAATCTGGGCCTTGTAGAGGATTAGAAGCTGTTGCTGGATATATAGCATTTTGGTTTTAAAGAGGGCTCCAAGCTTTTTTCTGTCTGTTGAGATCCCTTGGATAAAACGGACACGTGACTATGCCAGGGCATATTGCTCAAACTCAACACCCAACAATCGAATTTGCGGCGATGATGATATTTTACGTCTAGAGAGGACCAAATCCTGAGCTGCAGTGCCAGCGTTCTTTGTAAAAATAACAGCCTGAGTCTTCGCTGCATTAAATTCGATCAGATTGCTTCCACCTCACTTCAGAATGTTTTTAAAATCAGTATTGATGGTAGTGACCTGTTGCTGACTACGGATTAGGGTGCTAGCCGAGTTTATTGGGGTGATAATATGCATCCCTGGGGAATACCAGCGTTGATTTCAAAACTTTCTGAGGGGTGTCTATCGATAGCGACCTGGCTGAATGAGTCTTTGAAAAAGCTACTAAGTTAGTCGATGAGTGAGAACGACATTTCTCTTCAGTCCATATGTTGGTGACATAGGCCAGGGTGTTCCAGGTTGATCTATGTTTACGGAAGCCGTATTGATAATGATGGAAGCAGACTCAAGATTTGCTTTGGTTTGGGTTCAAGACTTTGAGTAGTTTTGCCACATCTCGGTGTCGAAATTCTATTTCTAGCATAGATATACCAATCCAGTGGTGGTAGTTATCCCCGAGAATCAAGAGCTGAATTTAATTCAAACATGCGACCTAAAATTCCGCTTTCTCCTTTGCGGTTACTACGATTAACCCATCTTCTCCAGTCAACGGTGAAATTTTAGGCCCACAAAAGCCTTGGCTGACCGCTTTTGTGATAATTGAGAAGTTTGTTTTGCACTTTCTCATTAATCGTTCCTTGCAAGCATGTAAAGTCTGCTTGCAGGTATTTCTTAAGTCAACAAAGTTTATATGATTTTCGGTACTAGGATTTGAGCGCCATTTGCGATAAGCAGCATATTTGTTGTTGACTGCTCTAGTGAAGTTTTTATCAAACCATAGATTGTTATCGGCAAAGCCCTTAAAGGATTTAGGAATATAGGCTTCCGTACTAGCCAAGATTACTTCCGAAATCTTGTTTGCATACACTGAATGGTCTCTGGGATTGAAGCAAACATAAAAGAACATCCTTTAGATGCCGATCTATAATATCAAACTTTACGTGGTTTAGTTGGATCCTGAGATTGGATTTTTAGTGAGCATTTGCTGTAATTAGTTTGTGATCTGATGTTTCGAGTGGTTCGTGTACGGTCACGTTGTATAGATCAGGGTCGGTTGTTAGAAAGAGGTCTGAGAGGCTAGCAAAATCATCATCTCGATTGGGAAATCTGGTTGATTCATTGATAAATTGGGTTAGTCCGTGACTGTTGCCAAAACCTTATTTTAGTTAGTTTTTTAATCAAAATAGAATATTAAGAACACAAGTACATTTGAAGTGATCTAAGTTTTTTTAAACCCTTTACAGTAATCTGCTTCACACAAACAATGAATGACATAATGGTTTAAATATGGTGATTCAAATAGGTTATACAATTATTTAATTATGCTCAAACATTTAGATCCAGTCTTCTGGTTTATAGAGGATTTAGAAGTTTGTTTACTAGTGTATTGGGATGGTCTCGTAGTTTATGTGGATACTTGGTAAGCAGTGAAGTAATTGCATCGTAGTTATACGAAACACAAGGGGTATTGCAGTTTTGTCTTAATACTTTTGACTGTAAACGCTGTATTATTCGCATAATCAATTCGCTTAAGATTCCCATGTCCAGACAATATTAAATACACACTTATAAATTAGCAGTTTGTTGTCTAGGCTCAGACGGGAGTTGCGGTTCATAAATCAGTACATCTTTCTGTAGATTGTTATAGCTGTAGTTATAATATTTTATTCAGTATATATTTTCTTCAAGCTAGTCAACTATCAAGGCAAATTTCCAAGTATTTCAGGCTGTTAAATTTGGTTCGCGAATGCTTAAACTATGTTTGAAGTTTATTTAGGTGGTATTTCAGTAGCTGAAAGGCTAGAACAGTATTGTCTGATGTTGGCATATCTGTAATGAATAGAATACATAGTGCTGGCTTCCTTGAAGTATACCAGACTAAATATGATGTAGTGGTGTATTCTTGTATCCTGAAAAAATCTCTTGTTCAAGTATGATTGAAAGAATATGCTGATTGGATGTGGTATTTCTCTTGCGGTTTTGAGTAATCTGTGCACTGGATTGTACTGTAATGTTGTAATTTGGTATCAAATTGTCTTCTATTATGATTATATCTATTTTCTTTAGTAGAAACCTCTCTACACCTTAGAAAGTAAGAAATTTAGAAAGATTTGAGGTAGTTGGATACCCGAAATTGTGTCGTGAGATTGCTAATTTACAAATAAACAAACAATGAAGCAAAGTGAAATAAAGAATGTAAAAAAGGCTAAAGATCCAACATGATAATCAGATGTTTGCCAATGATGGAATAGCATGCCACTGTGGCAATGGAAATACGCAATAAATATTTTAATGTAATAATAGTCTCTGCCATCAATTCCGATAGGCAACATAAGCGTTCAATCGGTATTGAATATTTTTACAAAAGGTAGCAAATCAATGCAATTACTTTAAAAACCCTGAAACTGGTAACAATGTATAAAAAAGATCGATAAATTATGAATGCAGACAATACAAACACTTTTAAATACTACCAAGAGCAAAAAAATTCAATGTATATCTATATTTCTGTGTTTATGTTCAGTGGTGTACTATCAAATAATTATATTGTCTTCGACTTCGAGGAAAAAAATTATACACTGAGTTCCCCAAAAAGACAACACGATGTGGAAAACATTATTATTCATTCGTTAATTGTTATTCCATGCGTGGATATGATCTAAATATTATTTCTAATCCTCAACAATCTTAACTAAATGAAAATTGAACTCTCTTTTTGTCTGCCTTCTCCGGAATTTTCTGTTACGAGCTAGTCGTTCTTGTCCTCCACAGTTCTCTTCATTACAGTCAACTTCCTATTCTCTATCTATCATCGCATTTTTAATGTATGTTTCTCATATTAGATTTGGTCATCCTCTACGTCTTCTCCATTCCAGTATTCGTATTGGCCACCTGTGCTCTGGCATTCTCTGGACGTGGTCATACCATTGCGGTTCGCGGTTCTCTGTTTCAAGGTTCCTATTATTATTAGCATAAAATCTACGTCCAAAAAACTATTTTTATCAAGATTCCTGTAGACCGAAAGCCCTGTCTTGCTATATCTACAGTAGCAATTTTTGTAAATGCTGTGGAAAAGAGACCAGCCACATGGTAAATTGAGAGGACTTGTACTGGATGGGAACTGGTTCAGCTGTCAGCGACGTTTTCATAATAAACTTTCAATGGCTTGAAAAATTTCTGATGGAGTGGCTAGGTCTTATGGCTGCTATGTGGCAGACTTGATAAATGGATGAAATTATCTTTTGTAACTACTTGAAAACCTGTTTATGATTGTGTACATGATTATCTATAGGGTTCTCCTCTGTTTATGTAACCGTTAACAGTAACAGCCATGTCGCAAGCATTGGGCTCGTATTTGATTAGAAAAATGAGGAAAATTGAGGGACATGGTGACCAGGTGCACTCATACAGCAAATAACCATAATTGTTTGTCCTTGCCCGGCATCTACAGCTTTTACTCCATCTATCCTTTCTACTGGGGCAGCATGTTTAGACAGAGGGTTTGAGACTATTTGATTGCCCGTTACATCGACGTTATAGATACGATTGGAAGATAACTTATATTTTTTACAGTGTTCTCTAAAATTCCGAAATACTGAGCGTGTTGCACTCTATTGAAGTCCAATGTTCTAGCAATTGCTCTTGTTTTTCGTGGAACTCGTAAAAGTCGTCGTTCCTGTTCATGCAAGATCTAGTGAAGTCCTAACCAGCCAACTGATTCGCAGTTGAAAATTGATGCTTAATACATTTTCTTACACACTAAGAATAAATTAAAAACGCAAAAAACGTAATTCCATAAAATCATTTGACGAGTTCTTTACAATGCTGAAATATTTCGTTTTCTTGGATCTAGTTAGAACTACTTCAAATCTACCTAAAGACTGGGCACCATTTCCTTTTCTCATGAAAGCTCACAGCTTGTGCTGCCTGACGTATAGAAACGCCAATCGTAATGTGTCCACGAGTTTCGGACAAAATAACTTCTGTGAAAGGCTGGCGCTTTGATTTTTTTTTCTGAAAGATTTAGAACAATTGATATCTTATTCCAAAATGGGTACTCTCGAGTATTTTTGACCCATTCGGTAACACTGTCAAAACCAACTATTTAAATTTTAAGGACTCAATCAAATAAACTAATGCAACGAAAGTTGCCAATTTGATTTTATCTGAAATATTTTTTGTTATGCCAAATGTTTGTAACTAGAATCGTTTAGAACTGGACATAAGTTGTATTTTGCCTTTTAAGGGTTTTGTTTGCCAGAAAATAGGTTTTTGCGGAGATATAGAAAACACGACTACAACAAATTTATTATGCGTCTTTCATTCAAGTGATAGCTTCTTCTAGTAGGAAGATTTTAGGACATTTGCTACCCAAAGAAAGTTTTTTGTAATCATTTTTGAGAAAAATATGATTCTCGCACATTGTGAACCGAACTATGCATAAAACCGTCTTTTAACTGGGTTTCTAAAGAGGGCGGACGAAGACTATTCATTTTTTTTGTTTACTGCACAAAGAAGAGATTATATAACAAAAGATATAGGATGAGGATAATAAATTATGATAATAAATACATAGTTATTGTATACACTTGTAAAAGGTAGAGTTTTCGTCCCCATTTTTCTCTATATCCTTAATTCAATTGGAAAAAATTTGGATATTTTGAACTAAAAATAAAAGTTTTCAATGATTTATCAAATTGATTGGAGTAATAAGATTAATGTTGCTAATGCATTGAGAAAAAAATGATCAATTCAAATTTATTTTGACCATTCCTTAACGAAAAGTAATCATATTCCATGCTTTAAGAATTTTCGGGGATTTTATCATCCCCAATTTTCTCTGCACCTAGAGATATTGAGGGCTGAAGCCGAATATTTGTGCCGTTTCATAATTATGGATGAAATGTGGGTCCATCACTTCACACCCCAAAATAACAATCAAGGCAATGGACGGAAAAGGGAGAAACCGGCTCCTTCTGCTGGCAAGGTCGTGGCAGCGGTATTTTGAGATGCGCGTGGTATAATTTTCATTGAGTATCAATGGCGAGAAAGAAATCAATGAAAAACGGCTGCATTTGGCTAAGAAGAAAGTGTTGTTTCATCAAGACAGCTCACACATCCGTTATTGCAATGGAGAAAATTAATGAATTAAAGTTTGAATTGCTACCTCATGTACCAGATGCGCCAGATTTAACCCCCTCGGATTATTTTTCGTTCCAAAACTTGAAAAAATTGCTCATTTGTCAAAGATTGTCCAATAATCAAGATATGGTATGGGTATCGAACTTATTGAACATCGCTGGGAAAAGTATATGGACCTAAAAGATGCAATTGATAAAGCTGTCAATCTACGATGTCATATAGTACTCGCAATATTTTTATATGAGTATCCTGTGTATTGTTTTCAAAGAAACGACCATATCTAATGTTTTGTATTTGTTTTAATCATTTTACGGCTTATGCGTGAATTGAAGTGGTTTTTTTATCTAATGGTACAAATCCCGACGAATTGTTTTATAGGAACAGCCAGACTATGGCCAATACGAATGTGTACCCATTTTATTTATTCTTTCGTCCTTGATTTTTAAATCTACCTGCTAGTTTTGTTTCGAAGGGTTCGTCTGAACAATTTAAGACCGGCAATCTGGTCTGATATGCAAACCCTCTCTCTTCCTGTCTCATTAGATAAGTAGGCCAAGAAAGGGTTATGGGAAAATACCGTAGCCACCTGCAAACCCTTCATTTTTAATTTCAACATGTGTCTCGACCCTAATGCGCTGATATTATTAGATACTTTTTTTCCCCACTAAAAACCTATATATTTTTTGTTCTAAACATAAAGACGAAAATCGTATGATCACGCAGAATATTTTTTATACATATATACATACCTTGTTCCCGAATTTAGGTCGGTCAGTCTGATTTATCCATCAGTTAATGAATACGATATGTGCCCCTGAATCCCAATAAGTTTTAAAGGTTATTGAGTGGGAGAAGCTATCGCACATGAGCAGGTAATAATAATTGTCTCTTTCATTAGAAATAGTACAAACACTATTTTTAATTTATTTGTCATTAATGAATAATAGGAAAAAATCAAATTAATACGTCCTCACAATGTTATTATCTTCTTTTTTTGGATAGTCTTTTATGTTTCTTCCACTTGTGTTTCACACTGGTGGTGTGAGAACGCTCCATAAAAAACTCAGTGACATAACAAATATTACATCCATAAAAAGTAATTCCTTAACCAATATTTCTTGATAAACATGTCCGTATTCAGAGCAAATCAAGATAAAAATATCAATATTTTATGTTTGATTATGTTTCAGAATGACTTGATATCGTATTCAGGACGAATCACAATTTTTTTAGACGTACAAAACAGTTCTAGAAGAATAAGACGCCATCGTAGAGAGAGACGTAATACTGCTGTTGAAACATTGTTCGAGTTGAAGTCCTTTATGGCGGTATCTAAATGGACGCTCACAAATAAACATATTGAACAATTGAGTTTCTCCAAGAAGCTGAGATTAATGTTTCTCCGTGGCCATCCCGGTCACTAGATTTAAATCCTATCGAAAATGTGTGAGATATGATGAGGAGAAGACCTTCCAGCAGATTCTGATGCAGTAAATCCAGTTAAGGATGCTTACTAAAAATTTAAGATGTTTAAAATATTTCTTGTGATATCATTAACTATAATTCTAGTATTATCAGTAGTAATAACCCAAGTCTACGGCGTTGGTCTATTGCCTATAAGCAACAAGCTTGAGAAAGTTGTTAATAAATTTTTGAGCATTTATCAATGTTCGAGGGTTATTCGGATAGAAAATTTTTTGCTAATTATAGAAAAAATACGGAGCAAAATTTATTTATTTAGAGGTGCGATTAACAAAAAACAATTAGAAAAGTTAAGTGAAGATCCAGACATGTCAATTTCTATAACGGATGAAGATGTATTTCCAATACGTATGCTGTTAATAATTTGATTATGATGTTCTACATTATTAAAGTAGGGTTTTATTAAATTGGCATTGTTGTGACCGGTAATTTTTATACGTTCTTGCTCTTGTACACAACTTTTAGCCAATCGACTAACCACGGTTGATCTATCGGAGAGATTAGTAATTTTTTTCATTGGATATCAAAACAATCGGTTCGGCAGACGATTTTGTCCAATTTTGAATCGTATTTTCGGTGAAAATTTATTCTTAGGAATAGTCTGTTGATTTAAATTTATGGGCTCCTTTTTTACATGAATAATTTAAATAATCTGACGGGACAAACATTACGTCGTTGGTTTCTCTTAAAAATTTGCTCAGTACACATTCTTAAACAACCTTGACAAGTCTTGCTGAATACGGGATTATATTCAACTCGATTCGTTACAGAACCATCGTACTTTGATTCGATACCAAAAAGGTCAGTCAACCAAGCAGCAGCTTCTCAAACTAGCAAAGCTAATTCTACCGCAACTATGTGATTTCCGTTGCAGCCATTCAGGGGTATTTTCTTTCCATACATTTATCATTTTTGTTATTTCTACGGAACTTAATGCTGTCGAACTTTGTTTCCTTTTACAAGGATCTGATTGCAGCTTTTGTCGCTTGTTAAAATACAATACTTTTGAATGGGTCAATAATAACTCCTTTCTCTATAAAATTTTTCTTGTAACAAATTATTTGTTAAGTTCCGCTTAGTTTCAACCGTTTTTTCTTTAAATTCTGTACCATCTTTTCTTCTCATGTTCACAGCCCAATCCTTTAAAATCAATGCCAATCCATCCGCCGTCCGATTTCCATCTAATTGATACCTTCTATCATTGCAAAAGTCCATAAATGCTTTCCACACACATTGTTTACTGTAGACGGTATTTTTTGGTATGCTTGATTCTATAATTTCATTATTATCCTAGTCAGTATTACAACCAAATCGTGACATTTTGAAATATTGAATATTTATCGAAATAAATCAAAACGTATCCATTGCAACGTGATAAAGTGAAAACATACCATGGGATCTATTCTCAGTTGTGGATGTGTTCAATCAGATGACTTCAAATTAATTGATTTCATTAGATTTCTATTGGAACAACAAAATTTCTTTCCAATTAACCACATGATTATCATTTTCTTTCGAAAATATCGGGAGGCAAACCGCTGATAAAAAATTGAGATTTGAAATAATAATGAAAGATAGCGATGTATTTGAATATTGTCTCTAACTTTTAATCAACTTATTGACTTGAAATTTCACCTTCTTTCTCATTTTGGTGACTATTTATTATTATCACGGGAATTGCTTTATTTTAGTTTTTTATTAAAGAGAATGCGTGTTGGACGTCACCAATAATTTTTTGTGAAATGAATCATTTATATGAGTCTATAGTCAAATGAGGTTTCAAATGTAAAATAGCTCCAGTATCTCAATGATTTGTGAACGTGGCTTATAATCATATGATTGGTAAATCGAATCTCATAAGGAATATGAATTTTTTTATGAAAAACTTAATATTCACTATTTTTAGTCTTATTTTAGTCTTAATCAAAAAGGATAATGATAAAAATTGGTATAATTGATCTTTAAGAGATATTTAAACAACAGATGCTACTAATGACAAAGATTAATAAGTATTTTGTGAACATATGGGTACAGAAATGCCAAGGAAAGTTGGTGATTTTGGAACTATTCCTATCTAATGATTAGCTGAAAAATCCGCTATTGAGCACAGCTAAAATTGCTTGTAATGGACAGTATTTTATCATCAACATTACTGCAAATCCTGTTATCAGCTTTGGACAGATTTTTTTATTGCATACAATTTTGGATTATTCAAAAATATATATTTTCAAAACTGATAATAGTTATACCCATTTTAATTTGTATTTAATACAGTCAATTGCCAAAATTTTTGTAGTATCTTGTGCATTTGTTTCCTTAACAAATTTTAGAGAAATTTTAATAATATTATATTATATTCTAGTTAAAGAGTTAAAAGCTTCATTAGCCACATTTTTATGGGTACAACTGTGAGGTTTTTCAGTTATTCCTTTCATTAAATTAAAAAATAAATTTAAAAGTAAGTAAAAATTAGTTTTATATTTAATAAAGTCTACTATATCATTCATTAGAATCAATAACAATGAATTTTCACTTTGTTGAATAGCAGATTTTTCAGCTAATAATTTGAAAGTAATAGTTCTTGTATGATCAACTTTTCTTGTATTTCTATTCGGAAATAAGAAATCATTGGAGGCCAAACATGGACTGAACGGCGAATGACCCATCAATTCGATATTTTGACTGCTAGAAAACGTTTTTGTTTGAATTGATGTGTCATTGGTTTCCCTGATTTTTTCGAATTCTTCTGGCAAACAAATACTAATGTACCATTCAGAATTGACAATTCTAATTTGCTCTAGTGGAACGGTAGCGACATGTGAAGTTATTAGACGTATTTTGAAGCTCCGAAATTGAATTTTTCAGCCAATCGACACGAGTTTTTTTTTAAAAGATTGTGCGGTATCCAGCGCAATTTTGGACGACCTTCACAAAATTCATCCTGTAGCGAAGTGCGACAACGATTGAATTTGGAAAATCAGCGAAAGGCAGTATGCGGATATGGTGCTTCATTACCAAAAGTCGAGGCGACTTGATCGGCACACAACTGTATAAAAACATGGGAAAACTTCGCATAAATGTATCTGTACAGAACTCAAATAGCACTCGTATAACAACACGTTCTGAGTACGTTCACTATTAAAAATATCAAACTTTATAACAGCAATTTCAGATTTGACATATTCACATCAGTGTTGCCATAACTCAAAACTTAAGTAGCAACCCTCGTATTTAATTCGTTCTTAAAGACCAGTTATATCAAGATTCACGCTCAAAATTTATTTTTTAGAGTATCTCAACTTTCAGAAGCGGCCTAACAAAACAATAAAATACGCGTTGAGTGTCGTATTGTTAAAAATTCGACTAGACAATTATCAATGACTTTTTATTTTGATTTTCGATTCCTTAAATTTACTACTTTAGGTATCAGAAAAACGCACACTTAACACGTCTAAGTGATCAATACTTGAACGTTTTCAGTTTTGCCATTTAACATGTCGACCGGTTTTTCAGATTGAGATTAATATAATCTCGATATCATCATTTAGTTTTGTGTCATATCCAGTTGAATTCAATAGAACCTGAAATTGTAACCATCGTCCTTTGAATGAAACCCAGAAATTCTTCTCGTGCAAAAACTTTACATTTTTGGTTCTGTATACATCATTAATTTTATTCTCTTTTCAGAGAAGAATAAATCATAATTCATGGTATTTTTGATATATCATGAATCGTGATTTTTTGATATATCACTTACTTTTACATGGGACGCTTTCATTTTTAATCACCTTATAGAATGTCTAATTTATAAACATTATTTAGTCACTGTCAATATCGTATTTTGATAAAGACATAAAGAATAGTCAAAACGTCAAATTTTGTCTTAAAAATTATAAGAAAACTAATTTTGAAACAAAAGAGATCTAAAATCAAGAATATTTAGAAACATAGATATTATTTAGTTGACTATATAACGATTCCATCAGAGTTCTAAGTACTTTAATTAAAAAATATATGAAATGTATTGGTAACAACAAAATTCAATTATAATACTATGCGAGGCATATCGACAATCGGCAGCGCTGCGATCTCAGTTCCGTGCATATACTGCAGTTACTCATGTACAAGAAAAGTAGGCCATTTTCTGATCGCTGTCGCTAACGTGTTCTTTGTAGAGCTTTTTTATAAGGTCAGCTTTAATTGAAAATGTTGCCGCTTGTGCAATTCATTTTGTAAGACAGTCCAATGAAGGACATGATCAATTGCATGACGAAGAACAATGGAATGGACGCACAATTCGTTCCCAACAAATGTTAAGCCTAAGCAACTCTTAACATTTAAACTTGTGTGCCCTCTTTTTTCAGACAGACAATGAAATTTACTGATTCTTGCTGAACATTGAGAATTGCACCACAAAGGAAAAGCTAAGATTACTGTCGAAAATGTTGTGTTTTTCCACAAAAATGCTTCTAAGCTATTTGGTCCTATTTGATCATCCTCCGTACAGCCGGGACCTCGCTCCTAGCAGTTTTCATGTCTCACCCCTAAAATCTTTCCTTGACAGTCAACACTTCAACGATAATGACGAACTGTTATCTCACATAGTCATAGTCATATTTTTCTGCATCTGTAATTGTGTACCCGTTTTTTTTATATAACCAAACGGAGCTTCTTACTTTGTGGATATACCTCGTATTATTGCAAGTTATTTAATTCATGTTCGATATAATAATCGAAATTAGACTATACAGCAGTCATATAGGTCAAACATAAGGATCAAACTCGAAATAAAAAAAGGCGTATAGACTTTGGAGGTCTAACAGTTGTCTGGAAATTCTTATAAAATCTCGTATCTCTAGATATTCAAAGTTAAAGATCTTTCTTTTATACAAATATTTTGCTTCCACTAAATGAAATTCTCTATAACTTTTGTATGACCGTTCGTTTTCCGTATTGGCAAACTTACCTTATTGCATCACTATATCTGATCGATTTTGACCCCGAAATCCTTCAATATTTAGTGACATATCTCCCTGACAACTAAATTAATGGAAATAAATTGAAAATTTTCATACAAATCAGGTGACAATGTCCAGAAGAGGAAAATTAATGCCCATATTCGTCATATTATTAAAGTTCTTACATAGGATCAATTGAAATCATTATATAAAACGACCGAAAAAATATTAGCTTTTCTCGACTTTAATAATAATAATCAATATATGATAGAATATAATTCAAATACACTTTGAGTATTTCAGTTAAAATTTTTTATTTACACAAACAGGTATATTTTCAAAGAAATAAATATTTGGTTAATGAAAAGTATTTCTCAAAATGTTAAAGCCACCAACTTCAAATAGCACATGAATCACATAAAAAGTTATCTTTGTTATTGGTGGTTTGAAGTCTCTAAGATTGATGTTGCTACAAAAAGTACGAATTTCATCAATACCTTTGAGATATTCAATATCCCAAAAGTTGTTTTCTTTGTAGGTACAACTTCTTTTCTTTTTCATTATTTAGGGTCAATTTTACATCCTACGGTGAAACTGGAGATTAAACTAAAGTTTCAACTGAGGTTTAAACTCTAGCCTAAACCAAGAATGAAGAAGATTGCTCTATTTTACAGTTAAACAGACATTGTCACAAATATAACCAAAATTTTTCCGATATTTGTTTTAAAATTGAATTGTTAAAGAAAGTTATTTAAACAAAAATAATCGTGAGAAAAAAAATCATGTAACTTCTATGAAGTAGTGCTTTTGATTAACCTCGTGAAGAATTCAAAGAAACAGACGAATCCAAAAAAAAGATACGGTAACTTAGAAGGAAAAAATGGAGAGGAGGAGGGAAAAAAATAAATTTAAAAAATGTAGGACAACTTAAAGATTCGCTCTAGATCGAATAACTTGGCAGTGACAAGCTGTGGGACAATAAAAACTCTCTCGGCGCGTCTATAATGTTGATAATTTTTTCATTATCATCGTCGACTTCATCAAATATAAAGTGCAAATCTCCAATGTTTTTAACAAAACCCTTTATAATATTCTAAAATTGTTAACAATATGACAAAGATAGGTTTCATCTTAAATTGTTTAAACTACTCCCACACTGCCGGTAACGCTTAAACTTTAATCCGAAGTTTGTCAGTGAACGTCATCTATAAAACGTGGAAAACGGTATCTGTAGCTTAAACCGACGTTTGAAACTTAAACTTTTATTGGAAAATTGAGCCCCATTCAATGGTATTCGTCGACTGTGGCTCTTATATACCTTTGTATACTTTGTTAGTAGAAGCAACAAACTATTCTGCTTCATACTAGCTTTTTCTAAAACTGCATTAGCAGTATTTATAAAATTCACAAAAAACGAGTTAAATAAATTAAAATTGCCATTGGAAAATTATACTACTGGTTAGTCTTGGGAGCTCCTCAAATGTAGTAGCGATAAAATATCAAAACATTCATAATCTCATTTTTATTTGCTCGATTAACAAAAAAAGAGATTGTCTGTTAGAACCCCCAAAACATTAGTCTCCTTTGTACTACTAATAAAGTTCTTAAATTGTCTCATTTGAAAGACTACTACTATTTGTTGAATTCCAAAGAATCACTATCAGTGCGGTTTTTAGAAAAGGAAAATTGAGTATAGATCATATTTTCGCATTAAGGCAAATTTTAGAAGACTTCACGAGTTTGGTATTGATATTCTCTATTATTCATTGGTTTCCGTACTGCATCAACTATTAAAAGTAATGAAAGGGCTACACATTCCATCCAAACGTATTCGTCTAGTGGTCAGAATTTGAATTTTCGGTGAGATATCTGATGAATTTTCTATTGGAAATGACTCAATTTCATGTGTACTTGTTTTGGCAAAGGTTTTAAGAGGCATTAAATTATTTTTTCAACTTCGAAATTAGACATGCTAGACATAATATTAAGAGACAAGTAATGTTTTTTTTTCTATAAAGACGCCCACTTTGTATTCTCTTTACTCCCATTTTAACATTGTATATCTTTCTTTTACTGCGCGGCAGTCGGCTGAAATTTTATTACTTATCCATTCCGTTTAATACAATGCTTGCTTACTATATAGTAACAAATCTAACAGAATACCTGTGTTAATTGCCTTCAAGCTTCTCAAACATTTTTTTACTATCTCGACATTTTTATTTTTTTCGATACCAAAAACTAGAAGTAATTAACTAGAAGCAGTATCATAGTTATGAGATTACCTAACAGATATATCTTCGATATTCTCAATGTCAGTAACTGAATCCGATTGAGCTGGACTATTTCCATTTGATTTAATAGTAGTATTGCATTCTTTAGATGCTTTGATTTCGTCTCTTTTAAAAAATGCACTATTTTCTCCACCAGTTCTCGCCCATTTTACATCAACTAAGAATTGTTAAAATATGGACGCTATACATATTTTCTATAGCACGGAAATGCTTGCAAACTACTTCTTCTGATCTACTAGCGCAGTTTCATAAAGCGCATTTTGTTAAAATGGAATAATTATTATTTTTTGCTATGTTTTTCACGGGGGAGTGTCTTGTCATGTAATAGATTAAATTTACTAAGCTGTGGCTTTGTAATGTCGAAGTTGGAGATGTGTCTTGTACTATACTAGTTTATATTCAGTAAAATCACCACTTACACACTCAACATAGTCCAAAAAAACTGCTTAATTCGACGAGCCATTGTGTTTTGTTTTCTTTATTTTCATTTTCAATTCCAAATTTAATCCCTCGTGCAATAGTAGGTAGACCTACAAACGGTGACCAAGTCCAGAAGGAAAAGACACCACACCAACTCACAAATTAACTCAATTCTAGCGCTGCAGATGAAAATTTTTCCTATATCGGGGTCATTCCTAAAATATAACAAATCCTATATACCATATTTCACATGAAAATGTCCCTATTCCACACAATAACATAACCCAACAAATCTCTGTGTCTCTCTCTCCTGGACACTGAATTCATGAAGCCTATTTAGAAACTGAACAGAAGATTTTGAAGAGCACGATACAATAGTGAAATATAAATGCTCAAATCTGATATGATACTTATATCATTAAGATAATTAAAATTCATGATGTAAACTTAGTGGTGAACCTCAAGAACAGTGACCAAAATCCTGAGGATAGACAGTGTTGAAAAAGATTTTTCAGTGATAAGAATGGAGAGCTGTTAGCACCTAGGAATGTTCTCTTCAGAGAAAAATTGGCCCACCCTGGGCAATTGTGGTATTGATTATGATGATAAATGAATAAAAAAATCATATGTGAAGTTATTTATAATTGTACACTTTTATACGTGTTTGAATTCATTGCAAATTCCTATGCCCCAATTAAACTTATCGTAACTTGTTAGGAATAGTCTCTAATTCTAAGAAGAGTTACAATAAGACCGAAGAATTTGGTGACATTGAACCACATCCAGCATTTAGTCCGGACCTTAGAGTGTCAGCTTACTATTTATGCAGATACATTGCAAAATTCTTACGTGGGAAAAATTTGAATTCAAAGGAGATGTTGAATATGAAGTGCTAAAATTTAGATAGAAAATACGATGAATATGAAGACTTCCTTTTTGTATGATTATTTAAGCACCCTCTATATAACAACACTATCGAGAAGCCTTGTATTAAGCTAGTAGATATCTAAGTTCTGTGAGTTCTCTGCTCTCTATCTCAAAAATGGATTGGTTTGAAAAAATGTTCATAAAAGAGTTTATTATTTTTAATATTTATGTCAAATTTAAATAACGCTCAACCTTTAAACAATTGCAGATACTAGCAAAAGCCTGATTTTTGTAAACTTTGACTTTGACCATCTTAAGAAACTGATTTGAAATTATATGAAGCTTTCTAAACAACTTTTAAAATGTCAAAATGAAAGTCTATACGAGTTTTCTCTCACATTGAAATAAAAAAATTATTTATTCTCTTTGTTGATTACTAAATTTTGAGTTTCTTGTGCTCTACTTCTAATCTAATTATCAATAATTACATTTTCAGTAGCAAATAGTTTTCATCTCATTATATTCTAAGAATATTTTCATCATTTTTCATCTTGCGTTAACAGAAGTAATCCGGTGACTAGACTTAAAACTTTTTAATTAAATAACTTCTTTGGTAGCATCTAGTAATAAATTCGTAAACTGAGAACTTTTTTCTTCATTGTTTCATTGTTTGTTCTTTAGCATACGCTGAAATGATTTTTTCGTATCAACATTTTTTTAATATAATTTACATAATAGGTTTTCGCGTCTACGTTTTGAAACTTTGCAGAAATTAAACTAGCAACTGTATGATTAGAAACATCAAAATCTTGTGGCAAATTATTAATTATTCAATGTTTACGCGTTTTTTGCATAAAAATATGTAGAAATAATTCATTGTATGTAAATTTCCCTTCAAAATGGTGTAAATTATCATAAAACTTTATTTGGAGATTTCACAAACTAAACACAATAAAGGAATTACAACTCAAAATGTAATTCTGAATTTTTATGCATCAATGAATGATCCTGTTGTTAAAACATGTTTTAATATTATCATTGTCAAATGGCCGTGAACTGTTCCGTTGACCCTTATTCAAGTGCCCTAAAATTTCATTTTTATTAATTCGCCCTTTAACGAGTCTCCCCTGAACCCACTCAAATAAAAATTTTAAGCAGTTTTCCTCTTCCAATAATATTAGCTCGCTAACGTATGCAGTCGCGTCGCGCACTAGTCGCGCATAACAGATTTAAGAAGGTTTGGTCTGTCGCATTATTCGGTTATTCCCGCCCTTCAGCCCTCGCAACACTCGTTCTACCCGTCTCTTTCTTTGTTAGAACCGATTTCAGTAGAGGTGCAACTTGTACAGGGTGTCTGTTGTCCTGTACTTCTAAATCTTCATTGTGTTTTATCAAAACATTACATAACATTCATTATTATATTTTTGATTATATAATACTTTTATTTTTACTTTCGATCGACAATTCCTGGCTATTATCTCAATATAATATTCAATCTAATCAAATTATTTCATGTACACATTGATAAGAGTACCAAAAACTAGGATAGATTAATTGAATTATTATTTCATATATAAATATCTATTCATTTCTTCACAAATTATCGTTGACATGTTATAACGGGTCTTGTTGCTGGTTGCCATCATTTTTCTTTATAACATATCATTTATTCTTCTAAATGTTCTTGATTTTAGGTCTCTTCTGTTTTAAAATTAGTTTTTTTTTTAATAAGTCTTTAAAAGAAAGATGAAAATTGACGTTCCGACTTCTATTTGAGTCTTTTTCAAAATATATTGACACTCACAATTTCTACACATTTATTTTCTAAATACTGAGATGTCTTGATATATAATACTACTTGATATGTAATATTACTCCTTTTGTAATATTCATCAATTTTGAAGCTGTCTACATAGGGCAGACATCAAATTATTTAAAAAATAGACTTAAAGGTCATCAAAACGATAAAAAAATAAAACTGCATTAACGAACAATGAAATATCAGAGAAACATAAATTCAATTATGAAGATTCAAAAATTCTTGGAATGGAATCTAATACATGAAAAAGAGAACTTTTAGAAATAGTTTACATTCATAAGAAGGTAAAAGCTATAAATGATATAAAAAACCTAAATAATTAGAGTAAAGTGTATAGTTCTATTTTGTAAATTCTAATAGAACTACAAAGAATTTAATTGATTACTGCTACATATTTGATATGTAAGAAATGAAGAAAAATTCATTTTTCTTATTAAAACAAATTTATTAAAATGTATTTCATTCTTATTTTGATGTTCATGATGCAGGTGATCTATTGATTAATATAAATATACAAATTGTAGGTGTCAATATAATATTGAAAAAGACTCAAACAGAAGTCGAAGCATCAGTTTTTATCTTTTTTTCCAAAAATGATTGAAAAAACCTAATTTTGAAACAGAAGAGACCTAAAATCAAGAACATTTATAAGAATAAACATGTATAAATTGAAGAAATTGAATCTCTTGTGTACCCAATCGTGTTCGTCACTTCATAGTAAAAAAGTAAATAAAGAATTTCCTCGTTCTTTTCGTATCACAATAGCAAAATATTGGATTATAAACATTCAAGTCTACTTCTACGTATTCTACCTAATTTGACAGTTAAAACCAAATAATATTAATTTCATTAGAAGTGAGTTAGGACTATCTAAAATCAAAATTAAATCAAATTGATAACTTTGCAATTGTCTTCTACAAGTATCAGAGATCATTACAATAGAAATGAATCAATATGATTGAAAGCAAGAGTTATACTTTCTTATTTGGCATAAAAAATTGCTGTGACTCATTTGTAACACTTAAAAATAAAGTTTTTAAAGGCTCTTCTGATTCACCAAGTAAACTTTACCACTGGAACATCACATTTCAACAGTTTCATCTTTCCATTTGAAAGCATAGACATTTTTTATTCGTTGACCCAACAACAATCAAAGGATGATTATGATATTAAATTGAAGTATTATATTGAAGCCAAAGAGTAAGATCTAAAATAATGAATAGCATGTAACCACAGACATGACACCTAAGCTCAAAAATTCAAATAGTTCTATACTGAGATTTTTGACAAAAAATTGTTTTATATCTCGTAAAAAATATTTGTTTTGATGATCGGTTGAATAGTATTCGGGTGAATATGTAACAAACAAACTTACATTCACATTTATAATATTAGTAAGGATGAATAAATTATAATATTACTCTGTAGACATATTTCCTTAAATCAGTTTTTCGAATTTTTATGGCGAATTATAAAATTTGAACAGCATACACACACCCTGTAAGAAGAGCGCAATGTGTTTCAACTTACACCGTACACAAGGCTGGGGCCGCCAAGCCAAAGCCAAAATCAAGCTTGCTCAGCTAAGATAAGGTCACTAAACTTTCGCCGACGGGTTCGAGACCCTGAAAAATTTACATTACTGAATCGTATTTCTCTCTCTAATTTCACGTATCAGTTCCTTTCTATCTCTTTTTAATACCGTTTTTTAGTCTCAAGGCCTAGTCGCAGAGAGGCGCAGCCGGATATTTTTCTTTTTTTTCTTGTTTGTGATGTTCCTAACCCATTTTTATAACGAATATAATCATCTCCGTCTATTCCATTGGAATTTGGAATTTGGAATTTTTAAGTGATTCTGTGAAGTAAAATAGAATCTAACGAAATAAATTTTTATAAAGCGTTAGATTTTCTTGGTCAGTTATATATTTATTGATTATAAATTAAATATATCCCTCGATTTTCAAAGTAAGCATTATCCGTAAAATTAATTTTGAAACACCTGCCAAATACACACTTGAAACCTTTTTTCTACATATCTATCCAACAACAGAACAATTTTCTTCTTCATATGAATATTAAAACTAATCTATCTAGGGCAGAATTTTCAAATATAGCGAAAACTTCTAAAAAGCGACTATTCCAACTTCCTATTTTGTAAAGCTGTAATTATCATTTTCTAAGCTTTAGTCATCCTATCCTGGTAGATACGAGGTATATCCACTCTGACTCAAGCAGAAAAATGTACGTTGCTGTCGACTTAGTATAACTTATTTATGATTTATGTCAGCCTTAATTGAAAATGCCGTCGCTTGTACAATCATATCTGTGATTGGTTTTCTACATATGAAATTAATCGGCAAATCTCCGAGGCTCAATATTTTACAATGCAAAAAAATGCACAATCACTTGTCAATTGAAATCAAATCGATATCATCTTTTGCTGCATTTTGCAATAATTTGAGGACATATTTACTGCCTTCTACTCTTCTATTCTAATAATAATATTTAATTCCGGAAAAGCTACATACTGGTTTAATTTTTGCTATGGAATTACAGACTAATTATTACCTATTACTATTACCTATAATTTTGTTAGTCATTTTGGTTTTCTTCTGTATATTGAAATTTTATTTCATTTGTATCTTTATTTAGTTATTTTTATGCTTATTTATTATTTTTTACAAGCTCTTATCTACAAATTATAACAATTTTTTGACAATAAAGCATTTCTCTCTCAAATTTTTCAATGATTACAAGAGGAGTCATACAGTTTATTTAAGGACGTGATCAAGTTCTAGATAAATATCGATGTTAATGCCCATCTTTGGTTACCTGCTAATGAACTGGTTCATGAGAAGCTTGAGTAAATTGGTAAGTTTGCAATTAGTGCTTTCGCAATGGAATTTTCGCGAAAATATCCGTCAACAGCTCAACGATATGACGATCTGAGAGAAAGAACATGGTTGAAACACAGGCGGCAATCTTCTATTAAGAAGAGATACAAAAACTTGTGAGTTGCTGTGATAAGTGTCTACGGAATTTTGGGAAGCTAAATAGAAAATTAGTTGTAGATTTTTATATTTTAAAATTAGTTGTAGATTTTTATATTTGAAAATTAGTTGTAGATTTTTATATTTGTAAAACAGCTGCAGATTTTTATTTTTGAAAATTTATTTGTAGATTTTTATAATTGCTATTGAAACTGTGCATGATAATTGGAAACCAGGAGAGTATAAAAAAGTTATAATTTAGTAATAAACAAGCGGAATAATATGCTAGTTCAGTTCTGAAGAATGTACATTTGAATGTGAGATAATTAGCTGAAAGCTGGTATAGACTTTTAACTAGGTAGTCTAAATGTTGTTAAAAAATTTTCATAAAATCTCCAGTCCACATCGGTAGCAAAAAAAAATAGAGAATAGCTAGTTTCTCATGTCTTGAGAATTCCATATTTGCAAAAAGTCTGACGGACGGTGTAGTGTACAGGTGTACATAATATTTGGAGAGAGATTCTTTGGAAAATTTTTAGGTAGGATAAGGCTGAATAGAAAAAAAAGGCGAACGACATCTACCAGAAGAGAACGAAAAGAGAGCTATAGTAAGTTAAAAAGGTTCTTCACGGTTTGGGGATTTTTTTGTAAGTTTTTTTTAATTTTATGTCTTTATTTTTGAAAAATTTAAATGGGGGACAGGATGGTACACCTGTGGCTGCATGATTCCCTATCGTCGGCCATTTGGATGGTGAACCGGTTCACCAGGTTACAGGTAAACCGCAGAAAACCTGTAACACCGACGATCGACGAAGTGATGAGAAAGAGTTTTATCTTATGGATATGGAAGGGTTGTCCCACTTACTAGGCAAACGTGGCTTATGAACAACAAGTTCGCCGGCAAACGCTCAGAACGACAATTAATCCGGATTCCTTTCGTTGGAGGAGTACAGCCCTGTGGAGTTAGCTACCAAGGCACGTCTTTTCCGAACACTACAAACTACAGAAGGCATCTCCACACGGCAAGCCACCTTCTGATGCTTGCTTTTTACATAAAAACAGAACAAGTGTTTTTATTACCGTGAAATTAAAAAAAAATCATCATTAAATTGCACATTTAATATAGGAATTGATTTATTTAAAATACTCTGAAATTTTGACATTTAAACTGTGCTCAAACGCAATATTTCCCTTAGTTTTATCTTCATATCCGATTGGCTTTTCTTTGATACGGATTAACCAATTTTCAAAGTACGTTGCCAGCAATGTAGTTTCAAAAACTAATAAATCATCGAGAATCAGTTAATAACTGAGAGTCCATGAACCCATTTGGCCGATACATCTGCCCTCCTCGTCGAACGTAGCAAGAGTTAATTTGTTTAATTTATTATTCAGCCATGGCAAATTTGAAGGATACATTATAAAAGACGAATGTGAATCTAAAAATAAAATTATATTTAGTGTCTCCACCGTTACGTTGTTTAATATATAATAAATAAAAGACCATTTTACATAAAATTCCGCTATGATTAACATAAAATTTACGATTGCTTCCTTATTCATCAAGAATTAGATGATAAACGACACTTTCTCATTTCAATTCAATGAATAAATTATACAGGTATTATACAAATTTTATTAAGCAAGAACTATGCTCTTAATTATTTTTTTATCCATCACTGTCAAATTGTTTGTGTTTCAAAAAATAACGTATTTTAAAGTGAATTTTGGGTAGCTAAATTATTTTGACTAAGTAGGACGGGATCAGTGCATTTCGCTTTAATATCGTCGGTTTAGGTTGCAAATCACGTAGCTCCGTTTTTTTCTTATATCAACATTTTGATACCATTAGATATCTAATTTATGATATAACATAAAAACTCGTGACGGCTCAAAAAAATCCAATACAATTTAAATGTCTAAGCCTCGTAACTTCAGCTCCTCATTTTGTTGAAAGTTAACAGCAATCCGTGTTAATTTACTTATACTGTTTTTTTATCAATTATTTTTGAAATTTAATATCTGGCCACTATTTCTACGCTTAATTAAAAAAAACACGTCAAGTTTTCATTGAATTTTTTTCATCATTAAGTTTTGGCCTTTCTCCGAAGAAAATGACATATTGTCGGGGTTCTAAGCTATACGAGTATCTTCAAAGAATGATACAATCAACTATAAATTATTGTAATTGCAAATAGAGAACCATAATCTCTCCACAATGGTTTCAACAAAGATGGGTGCGCTTTTTTTGTTTTGTCTTTAATCTGAAACTCGGGTTTTTTCCATTAATCAATAACATTTCATATTAGGTTTAGATGTATTTTTAGTTTTACTTTGGTGCACGATAAGAATTAGAGATAGTGCCATTCTGTTGGTACTTATAGACTTTCTTAACTAAAGTTTCTTACTTTTCTTTTGCCGTACCTACCTTTATATATTTTTTCCTCGAACAGATTCCTATATAGAACAACTCCAAAAGCTCCACGTGCCCCAACCATTTAAGTCTTTGTACTTTCGCAACATCCCATATCTAGCTTACTGTGTATAATAAACTTCAACTAATTAGTGGCTCTTCTCCAACTTTCTTTTGCAATATCTACCCTTATATTTTTTTAGTCATTGTGTTTTTTCTTTCTTCTCTTAACTCAACTGTTTCCTACTTTTTTTGGCATATCTACCTTTATATTTTTCTTTCTCGATTGGATTTCTGTATAGCATCATCTCCAACCGCTCCACGTACTCCAATCATTTTAGTCTTTGTGTTTTCACAACATCTCATATCCAGCTCACTGTGTATAATAACTAATTAGTGGCTATTTCCCTCCATCTTTCTTTTATTAACACTTTAGCTTCTCCATTTGATTAAGAACCCAAATTTCTCAAGCATAAACTACCACAAGTCTTACTACTGTAGTGAATTTGTTTTTATCTTTTATCACATTGTTTTAGGCTCTTTGCTTGAATTCATGCGGCATTATATGATTTTTGAGTTTCCTAAGGGTAGTAACTTGAGTTTCTTAAGGGTAGTAACTCAACAGTTGCGAGAAATAACATTTTTGCGCTAAGTACAATGTCGTGGTTTATTACCCATTTCTAGCTTAGTGACAGTAATTAACATTCAGTATCATCCGTCTTCATATGGTCACCTTTGAATGTAATAAACTAGTTACAAATCATTCCGTGAAACTGAGCACTTTCAGGATCATATTTACTTGACTTTTCCTTGGCGTTTTTTATTGTTTTTCCAGGTAAAAACTAATATTCAATTAACAACTAAAATAATTCTCTTTAATTAGTAAAAACACTACTGTATTAGTGTGATGTGAAATCTCAAAATAACTGTCTAACGGTAGTTTTATCTAATTATTCGTAATGTAAAGTCTACAAATATCTTACTTTTCAATTTGATTGATTTATTATATATTTATTCCAAAGTGTAACTTATAATTTGATATACGATTTGAATATTAGTGAGGTGTTTTATATAAATTCTAAAACAACATTTAATGATGGATGGGTTTTTCAACAGTTGACCAACACTTTACGGTTAACATTAAAATCTCGATATACCCTAAATACATTAAACAGTTTACTGTCTCAATATGTAGTTGTTAATCTTACGTTTCAAACCAATTAAAGTACTGACAAATATTTAGATTTTAAATACATATATTCTTCTCACATCTAATTTGAATTTACATTATTTTCAACTCTATACTAAAAAAACCAGATAATATATATCATTGAATATTTGAGAATGTAGCTGTATGAACTGGACGTATATCGATATCTCTATAATTCTTGTTGAAGATGTACATTCATTCGGTCGTGTTAAACAAGATGTTGAATGATAAATTCTACAATCCACTTGGTTTTTAGAAAATTATTTGGAAATTTAATACAATAAATAACCTCAACGTCGTCGTTTATTGTTACGTGACATAGAAATAATTCTTTAAATATCAAAACTCACGAAACGTTGCAATTTTATTAATTTTCTCTTTTTAAACGCCAGGTTGCTTGCAGGTGTCATGGTATTTACAAACAAAAACATTGGCGCGATTGTCGTTTGGTAGCTCGGAGCAGTGTTCATAAAATTCTATTTCAGTAAGGTAAACCAAAAAAAAAAAAAATCGTTACATATTTCGGTTGCTAATGATACAAGTAATAATATGCTCTGAATCGTTAAACATCATATCGAATTGCTGTACCTTGCAATTTTATTTTATCATATCATTATCGCTCCTATTATTTTAAAATAACGCAAAGTTAATTTTTTAAACACCATTTTTCAATATTTATATACGAGGTCTGGCTATTAAGTAACGAGACTGCGCGCCTAGAGGGCGCCCTAGACGAGTGAGGGAAAAAACGAGTAGTGCATTGAGTATCTAGATATCTTGTCTATGTACATCCCAAAACACGTTTACGTCACTATTATAGTGTTTGTGCTGTAGCGGTTTGGAACGAACGTGTTTTTTGCCATAAACCATGTGTGACGAACAAAAAGGGCAAGGAATAAAAATAGTCCATTTTTTAAAATGTACCTATTTCAAAAATTTAAAGCAGTATTCGCATGAATTCTCTTTTGAGTCTTCTATCGACTCAAGTTTTGAAATATGACAACACTGGTGTGAATATGTCAAGTCTGTCATCGCCATCATAAAGTCTGACATTTTCAATAGTGAATGAAATCAGAACGTGTTGTCATACAAATGCCATTTAAGTTGTTTACAGATACTTGAAACATCGTGCAATGATTTTCTATGGCTTTTGAGGTGGATTAAGCCAACAGCAGTGTACCGATCAACTCGCTTAGACTTTCGAAGATGAAGCACCATGTGGAGCCACCGTTTTTCGCTGGTTCTCCGAATTCAATCGTCGTCACACGTGGCTACAGGATTAATTTCGTGAAAGTCGTCCAAAATCGGCTGTTATGTCTATAATTTATGACAGGTGACGAATAATGGATCTATGCCTATGAACCCGAAACTAGACATCAATCGAGTGTATGGGTCTTTCAAGAAGAGCCAAATCTAACAAAAGTTGTTCGCGCATGAAGCACTTCGAAGCAAATGGTCGCGTGTTTTTTCGGAGTAACTGGACATGTCGCCATCGTTCTATTAGAGCAACGTAGAACAGTCAATTCGGGATGGTACACCAGCATTTGTTTGATCGATAAAATCAGGAAACCAATCGCAGCATACTATCATTCACCACCATGACAATACGAGTTCTCACACATCGGTTCAAACAAAACGTTTTTGAATAGTCAAAAAATCGAATTGATGGGTTACCCGCCGCACAATTCTTGTTTGGCATCCAATATTTCTTCTTATACTCGCAAATCGAAAATAAATTGCAAGGTCAACGTTTTTCTACACCTGAAGAAGCGGTTGATGCGTTCAAATCGCATGTTTTGTAGGTACCTCAATCGGAATGGAAAAAATGCTTCGGCAGTTGATTCAAACGCAAGGAAATAAGCCCACAAATCCAATTATCAATATTTTTATTTGTCTATCTCAAAACTTAAGTAGCAGCCCTCGCATAATTATATAAAGCACACATTTTGGTATCTTATTATTAATAAGTAATTTAGTAGTCAGTTGGACTTAATCATTTGTGCAGATTCACTCTTATGATTTATTTCATTGAATAATTTCATTAGTTTACAAATTATAACTTATAGTAATATAATTTATGACTTTCTGAAAGATAGTTCAAAGAATTAATCCATATCAAGGTCGAGAAATGAATTATAATGCTTATAAGTTTATGTAAACCGAGAAAGAACAAGCTTTAACTTTAGAGTAGTTAAACCTTATTAAGTTATTACCATCACGTCTGTAGAAAATACAATTAAGGAAGCTTAGAAATAACTACCTGCTATTATTTTTAAATCGCCTATATATTCTGATATACAAGAGAACTACAAGTCGTTATAGGAAAATAATTTTGTCCAATGTTATCACCACCTACATCAATGCACTTCCGAAGCTTTCTCAACTTAGAAGCTTGAAGCCATCTCTTAAAAATTCATGCATTGCTTCATCTATCCACTCCTCCAATGTCCATTTTTCTTTTGGTTAAAGAATAACCAAAAATCACACATTGCCAAATCAGGCAAGGTGGATGTTTAGCAATGAAAATTCTACTACTGTGCGAAATCACCATTATGCAATATTCGACTCTTAACTGTCTCAAGAACTACATGTAAACAACCAGTTTGAACTTCAAACTTATTTGCTTTCGCTAATGCTGTACTACGAAAATAAATTTGCCCTTTTTCTCAGATTACTCCTAATATTAGTACCAAAATAATTTCCAATACTCGCAATCATATTTTTGAACGATTCTCGCATACGTTTAAAAATATCAAAATATGTCAAGCCAATTTAGAATATGAAGAACATTTTCTATTCTTAACATCGATTTCAAAAAGTATTCCCTACAATTATGAAAAACTTGGTTTAAAACAGACGTCGGATATTTAGACGATAACCACAGCAGACACTTTTATTATTTCGAAACTACATGTTTCAACGTTATCTTAAAATAGAAATGTTAAAACAAACAAGTGCCATTCCTTTAATGAGTCACAGTTTAACTGCAGAAAGTGAACACATCTATAAGATATTAATGCTATTTTGAGACAATATTAAAAGATATGTGACCTTCAGCTGTAATCAGTACGGGGGTGAATCAGAATCCGTATTAGAATTTATGCGTACCCTTAGTGTTAACTTTCAGTACTGTTTGATTTTCGGGCAGCTGTACATATGGAGGTTTTTATTTAATGAATTGTATTATTCAATTTTTTGGTAGTTTCGACGTATTTAATGTGAGAATGTAGAGTTCCCGATAATGTCACATGATCAGTGGGTTTTAAGTACCAAATAAATATTATGACATGTCCTCCTATCAAGTAAATGGAGGGTTCAGAATACGAATGAACCAAGTCCACTTTAGCTACTTTTTAGCTACATAAGTTTACAATTAAAGCCTCATAACAAAAATTACCAGTCAACATTTTTTAAAAGTATATATTCAATTTAAGAAGTTCTAGGAATAATTTACATTTCGATAGGTATTATTGACCAAATTTCAAGCTATAACCAGAAAAAATCCAAAATAGTGGACTTGGATCAAATGTATTCTGAAGAATGGATAGATAATGCACCAACTCCAAGTGTTGTTAATACACTTTATTTTTACATCTGCTCAAAGATCATATTGGAAAAAATATCATTTCTTAGAAAGGAAAAATTGATTGTCATAAAAAACTCATCATGGGTTTCATTACCTTCAGTTTTTGTGGTACTGGGTTTGATTATTTTTCTGATACCATGGAAGGTATCAGAAAAATAAGTATCCATGATAAATAGGGGCTGTATAAGGGAGAATGGGCAAAATGCTCTCCTTTTTTTTTTGAAAGTTATTTATCTTCTGGTTGAGTAAAGCTTACCCTGATGTACAGTCAACAAGTTTTGGCCTACGTGTTAGTGATCCTTTTTGAGATTTCCAAGGTTCGCAACCTTGAAATTTCACTGGAAGTTGCATGTATTTTTATTTGGAAATATCCACCTCTCTCAAACCTCAACCACAGTAGCTTAAGCCAATTTATTTTCCTACCTTTAGTGTCCTGTTTGTTATTGAATCATCGAGCTCAAAAACTCTTCTTGTATTTTTACAACTTCAAACTGAAGCTTTTTCACTATTGCAGTTTTAGTGATTTTGTACCAGTCCCCAGGCATATCGATGGTCTCATGTTTTTTGCTTGCTCTGTCTATTATACCGAATTCAGTATTATTGGAAAGGAATAAGTGACCTGGTATCAATTATTTCCCTATTCAATAGAGGGTCTTGAACAATTTTCGGTAGAGTAAGGATAGTTTTTATATTCTGATTCCGCCCAGTGCATGAACGAAATGTTTGTACGTCCTGACATGTTAATACAAATATTTTCTAAGGCATGAAACTGGATCTTCCTAACCCCATCCACTAGTAGACTTATCCCTTATGTGTATATAGGCTGTGCTCTTATTATAACAATGGATTTATCTTACGGTAGTCTATTGAAGTTGTAAGTTTGGGAAAAGGCAATGCCTTTTGAAGATCAAAAACATATTTTTTATCCCACGGCAATTTTTGTCAGTTCTGCGCGGGCTTGAACTGCTCAGCTTAAGTATAATTCTCTTTCTGCCTTCATATCCGCTTTGAATCTTTTTCTTCTCATCAGTTTTAGCACCAATAACTTACTACAGTTGCTGCATCAAATCACCTGGATTTGGTTCAGTAGTATTCTGAAAGAAAATAACAATCTATCACTAAGCAACAGAGCTTGCTGCTGCCTAGCGGATATTATCAGAACTAAGACTTGTTCATTATCACACTGAAATTTTACATAATTGATGCATTTTATAGCGTTGCTAACTCAAAAAGTAGACTTGATATGTTGTTGTTTTTTATTTACAGCAAGAAAACAGTATAAAAATCCCAGTGTCGAAAGGAATCCCAATCAAGCTGCATCTATAGCACGAAATCATGCTAAAGCAAATCAAGACTGAATTCAGTCCGTTGAAACAATACCACTTGATTGATTTTTTTATCCGTTCTTTGATTTGACATGTGTCATTATTAGACATTATCTCCAAGTTTCAATAATTGTAAATAAAATAATTTAAAAAATTGTCTCCAAAAACATGTTTATGTAGGATCCGTAGTGGCATCAAAAATAAGTCGGGAAAAGGTTAAAAGACTGAATAGATTCCCAAATAATTAGTTTTTTATATCTCTAATAGTATTAAAATAGATATATACCATACCTTTTTCCATGTGTAATTGTTCCAAAGGTTTATTCACTTCATCGGGTATTTTTAATTTGAATTGTTCGTTAAATGTAGTTATTAATGCATCCATCAAACTAGCTTGTCTCGAAAAGATTTGTAAAATTTTTGATACCGACGTACCATTTTCTATTATTGTAAATTGAATAAATATACACGGCAAGCAATTCAAATCGTCTTCTTTGGAAGGTCTGGCATATTCCCAACTAAACTCCTCAAATTTTAAGCCCAGTAATAATACCTTGAACATTCACTACGTCAATCCACGTAAATTATTCTCGTAAACCTAATTTAATATTCAAATATATAGGGAGTCCCGCATAAGAACAGACAAAGAGGAAAAGCTTGTAGTGGATCAATTTATCTCTACAGGGTATTAAAAAAAAGGTGATCTCGTCTCTAGGATAGATAGAAAACTGAAAAATATTTGGGGCTTGCTCAATGAAAAGTTTTCGTAACGTCATCCGTATTCAAGATAAAGGACGTTGAAGGAAGAAAAATTATACACATTTTTCACGATTTTGCTGCAACTACTGACAACATTGTATTAAAATTTTATACGAATATGCTTTGGAATCTGATACATCCGATGAATTTGTTTTTATATCTAACTCTCATAGGGGGCGCTAGTTACACGGTTCGTACCAAGTGGTATTGAACATAACTTGTTCAATATTATATTTTTTAAGCAAAATTTCAAGTGAGCTTAAACATCAATTAATTTTGCATTTTTTTCTTCAACTCCCTTTACCTTGAATACGAATGGCGTTACGAAAATTTTTTACTGAACAAACCCTAAATATTTCAGTTTTCTATCTATCCTAGAGACGGGATCACCTTTTTTGAAACATCCTGTACATCAAGTTCCATCTCTGGTGAGCTATAGTAGTCCAAAATATTTAAAAAACAATATCCAATTTGGTACACTGTTAAAATCATTAGGTATTGGTATTTTTCTTCACCTGAAGAAACGTTTGATATGTTCAAATAACATATTTTGAAGATACCCCAATCGGAATCGAGAAAATGCCTCGACAATTTGTTCAAACGCTTGAAAAAGTGAATGGATCTTTATGAAGAACATTTTGAAAAACAATAAGCCCATAAATCTAATTATAAATATTTGTTTTTATTTGTCTGTCTCAGAATTTAAGTATAAGCAGCCCTTGTATCATATTTATTGGAATAATTGAATAGTTGTTAGAAAAGTCCTTGAACGTATGTGAAGAAAAAATGTTTTATGCTTTGATATTCAATCTCTGTTTTGTTCTTTAATTGTTAGTATCTATTTATCCTTTTCTTGAATATGTTATTTGTCAATTTATTGAAATTGATAATTTTATTTTATAAATGTTAATACAACTAAGAGTTATTAAATTGATGATATTTATTTTGACATTCATGTTTTAGGTGATCTATTGATTAATATACGACCGAAATAGGTCGTATATTAATCAATCAGAAGAGAAATGAAATCAAGACAATTTAGCAACAAAAAAGTATTAGTTTAATTTAGTAAAATTGTAGAACGGAAAGTAATTTTGAACTCAAACTCGTATATCCACTGTAAAACATTTTTGAAATGTGAAAGTTTCTAAAAATCTGATTTAATTGCAATCCCACCGAAATTAAGGGAATACTCACACATTTTATATCGTCAATTATATAAAGACCTTTGGAATTTATTCCTACTAATACCGGTTGGTCTTGATGGGTCATTAACGAAATCAAACCGGTTACAGGTTGCTCTATTTGACCTTCAAAAAACGCCGATCTAAAAATAAAAAAATAAATTGGAAACAAAATAGATTTGCATTTTTTTGTTATAATAAGAAACTCGTAATTATATTTTGGTTGGATGCATCCGTCTTCAAAGAGAATTGACGCATCACAATTGCAGCTAATGTCAACAAAATACCTGCTACTTTCACTGAAAATGAAAAACTTTTAAGCCATATAAATGTGGAAGTGAATCTTACTACCAATAATATAAGAAGAAATTAGAAAATAATATTTAACATTTCAAAAAAATTGAATACTTCGAAAAAATTTACTTAATCGAAACGAAGAGAAAGTGGGTTGTTTACTTAGAAAGCATTAAATAAGTGGAAAATTATACCAAAATGACAACTCAATCAGTGGCGTAGAATTTGAGAAAAGTAGATTTTCCTACTTCTTGCTGACGTAAAATATTATTTGAAGGTAAGTAACACATAAATCAAAAAAAAAAACATTTACATAAAATATATATTAGTAGTTGATCAAGATTAACTAAAATTTTATAAATTACCTCTACGAGGGTGACGCTATATATTTTGACATATGAAAATAACTTTTTGTAACACTCAACATAGAAGCTTGAAGGCAGTCATAATTTGGAATACTCTCAAAAAATTGATAATTCCTTCATCTATCTCATCCTCCTTAGTGAAACGTCAGAAATCGCACCTGGCCAAATCAAGCGAAAAGGATGGATGCTCGATAAGTGTTACATTATTCCAATTCAACTGTCTACCGTGCAGTTGACTGACTCAAGATCCCGAAGGAAAACATTTTGGGTTGCACCAGTTTTTTTTTTTCGATGCGTAATGTAGGGAAGCGATAATTATACGCAAGAATATTGGACATTTGGGGGAAATGAGCAGGATTCAGACTAAAGCTCTTTCCATCTAATGAAAAGTTTGTCAGCTCCCACAGGGTTATCATATTGCATCCTTGAAAAGTATTCACTCATTTTTGATAAACTTGAACGCAATAGTGGAAATTAATGTCTAAAAATCTCCTGTAATTTAAGAACAAAATAAATAAAAGTGCTCTAAATTTTGTAAATTAGTTAAAAGCTCACTTGCACACTTATTCACAGAAAAAACTGTAAAAATAGTCAGTTTCAGTTGTTCTCTTAGCACCATAAACCAAAACAAAACAATACAACACAACTCTAGAGCCGTAAAAACCTAGAAAAGCTAACAAGGATATGTACAAGAAAATCATTTGTTTAGACCACGGCCGCTAGTTTGAATGCGTGCATCGAGCGCACGGTGGTTCGAGAGCACAGATCATATGTATAGGAGGATGCATCGAGCGCACCTAATCTAACATAACCTTACCTAATCTAATCTAACCTAACCTAACCATTCTTAAATAAAAAGGCCTTTTGTAGAGAATTCGAAATATCAAAAATGCACGCATTCTTGGAAAAAAATTTTTCTATCAATTTTCATAAAAAATTGAACATTTGTTCATTTTGGAAAATCTTAGATGTTGCTGATGAATTTTCGTTTTGTCTTAATGATAATAATTATTCAAATGTTCGTATGTTTGCCTATCTCTAGGACTCACTTCGGCACATCAAAGTTTCTTTTGCGCTCGTCGAACGAACTTTCGGATTCGACTAGATGCATGTTTTCTAAATGTGCCTGTGCGCTCGATGCACCTGCGCTCCTCGTACCCCACCTCTAGTTTGACGTAGATCAGCTGTTTTCTTAGATTGCCTAATTATTGCATTGTCAATAATTTAAATTAAATCTGATCGCTCAAAGCCGGTCAACATCGGTCAAGTCAATTACAAACATATAGGTGAAACTAAACTAATAAAAGCGTGTTTAATCTATAGGTCGAACTTTAGTTTTTTTTGAGAGGTGTGGAAATACTTTTACGTACAACGTACAATGTGTGGAACTGGCTCATTTCTCGTTTCTGAGAAGATCCTAGCCACTAAAACCACACCTCTTTCTGCCTTCTACCTTTTAAAACCTTTAGGTTCAAACTAGTGTAATCTCTCTAGAATTCACGGTGTGTTATACTATTTAAGTCATAGCATCCGTCACAAATAATAAACTGAGTTTACTTGATCAGATATAGCAAGTACAGAAATAGTTATTTATGCAACAAGTGAGTAAAGTAATACTTTTTTTCACGAGTAGGACGGCAATTCCTAAAAGTTACTTTACTCACGAGTATCTATGTCCGTAGACTTAAAATAATTCGACAAAACTTTAATCAATTTTTATTTTATAATAGTAATTTTAAAAGTACAACTGTGGGCATTATTAATTTGAAGTTGCCTTACTATTGGTACTTGAATTGGCAACATTTAACGAGTTCAAAGAAATAACATCGTCTTTAGTTGGCGTAATTAGTACTTATAGGATTGTTGGTAGGATCGTGAACATTTACAATGTTGATTGAAGTCGAACTAGTTGTTCCCGTTAAAATTTGCTCTGCGGAATCCATTTTGTTTTTTATTAAGTCGTCTACGTAACCCTCGGCAACTATGTTGGATTTCCACCCACCGTGTTTCTTTAGTTGAATTATATAATTCCTCCCTCCGCAGAGCTCCTGCGATTCCGAATATTAAAGCAATTTAAAAGATGTTACAAATAATACAAATTTTTTGCTGCCATACCTTGTGTATGAGAAAATGATCGTCTGGAGCTTGCAACAGAAACTTATTAATTTCTTCAAGGGTAAATGTTTTAGATTTTTTGGGTCTATAGCCAACTGATTTATCTTTCAAATATACATTGAATTTCGAGTATTTACTGAAGCCTCCTTCGTTATTTACTATTAGGGTGCCTTTCAGTTTTGAATAAGTCTACTGAAGTGTTGAAGACTTCCAGATTATGGATTTAGTTTCAAAGTAGCACTCTTTCTGTGAAGCTGTTTATGCCATTTTTAGTACACCACTCCATAAAAGTACTAAATTCCTGTGAATACTGTGCCCTGGATTGCTCAGGAAGAAGGTTCATAGTTGCCGATTCAACAACTCGTTTTAATTGAACACAAAACGGAATTCCTTGAACGAATATCAAGAACTAAGAGTGTGACACTTTATTTTTTTCATAAATAATTATCGATTGTGAAATAATAATCTTTTAATATCAAGTTTTTTGGCAAAAATGCAAAATAAATTCAGTCGATTAGAAAGTACGATCAAAATCCATGGTACGCTTATGGTCGCTATAGAAGGTAGAATACACATCGAAAATCTAACTAAAGAGGACTGTGAAGCATTCCACGCGTTGCTACGAATATATAAACGCTTACTAGACCGGTTAGGAGGTCAGTCAATAGGATTTCGCCAGTTGATTCTATACATATAAATGGCTTTAAAATACATTAGAATATAAAGTAGTTAAGAAGCGTAATAAATTAGCCAAAATAAGCAGTGTTGTGGTAGTATACGTGTTAAAATAAAAATTTAAAAGAAATAAATATTAAATATACTCTATCAAATTTTTCGTTACCCTGACATCATAACAGTAAACTTGAAGAAAAACACACTATATACTTTCTATCTTTTTCTACAGGTAGTATATGCCTTTTTATGATCATGTTAAAAGGAGATAACGACAAACAATAATCATTATCATATTCTATTCATAAAGATCACGGTCTTACATACAGGTCTGGAAACAAAGGTAGCACTTAATTACCTCACTCTGTGGCCGCGAGGTCGGCGTTGGTGTCAAATTGTTTTAATCTTATAATAATAGTTATTATTATTTATATAAGTAATGAAATTGTTATAAATAAAACTAGTTAATATGTAAACTAATTATATAAAAGTAGTTGATTAAGAACAAATAATTATAGTTGTTAAAATGCTGTCAAAATTTTCATCTCTGCGCTATCCCACGATCTTACATCTAGCTTTACCCTACCCACATCCGTCTCTAGCACCTCTAGAACCCGGACAATAAGAGAACCAAGTTGCTGTATATAAATTGGGCTTAATTTCCAGACCTCTAGTAAGACCATGATAAAGATTCATTTCGACATATTGACACTGTCATTTGCAATAATCGAGTTTTTGACAGTCAGACATGAGAAAGGTTCATTATTTGCTATTATTGTTCATTGTAAATTATTGTTTTCGAGATTGAATCCCAAAATTGTAGAGTGATTCATATTATAGGGTGAGTTTATTGAGTGATGAAATTAGGTGTGAATTTTTAAATACCGACAAAAAAATATTGAGTATTAGTTTATAAAAAAGTGGGTTCTAACACAATCTCTTTGATTTTTTACAAGTTTAGAAAAACCTATTTTATTACTCACTCTCAAAAGATAACACGTTCAGGTAGTTTCATAAAAATTGAGAAAATCCTTATGTGTCTTTTTTGTATATCTAAACTATTCGTTTATCATCATTTTACGAACAAATTTTCATTAATTTGACTGCTCAAATTAAACTTGAAGGTATCGGCAAGGCTGTAGTTTATATTTTTATCTAACAGTAGATAATAGATAAGATCAACAATGACGCTGCTGCGTCATTGACAATAGCGCCATCTTCTTCTTCGCATGATGTGACAGTTGTCGAATGTTGGCTACCATATTAAGTATCGTATTGATAATCATAACTTTATTCACTGCAACGCGGCTTACGTAGTGTATAACATAGAAATAGTGGTCATAAATAAAAAAAAAACTATGATTATTTTTCAATATATTCTCCCTGTAATTTCAACGTCTGACTTGACTAAAGCTTCTATGCCACTATAAATATATGATGCATCCTTAGAGTCAATATGTTCATACATCGGCTGCTTAATTTCATCTTGGCTGTTAAATTTTTTACTCCATAAGCCTTCAGATTTACAAACAAAAATTAGTCGAATAGGACCAGATCCGAGCTATATGTGTAGTGTTCAATCTCTGTGAAGCCACATTCGTGTACAGTAGCGTTGTCAAGCGAAGCTGTAGAAACTGGAGCATTGTCATGAGGCAAGCGTACACCTCTGCAGGTTCTGTTGTGCTTTTCTTCGATAATTTTTTGATCTCATCTAGATATCATATCCATAGTAAAAGAACATAGTTTTATTACACGTTACAATTGTTCGGATTAAGCTTGAGAAAGGTCTAAATGTCGTCCACAACTTTCTACTGTTGTGGACGACACTACTGAGGATTCAAAGCACAATTTTTGTCATATTGAAATGCTCATGCTCACGGGAGAAGAATGGAAGAGAGTAGACTGCCACGCATCGTACTTGAAGGGAAACCAATAGGGAAAAGACAACCCGGACGACCACCTATGAGATGGATAGACAGCTGGCAGTCCACCTCCCAGAAACTGATACAGGGGAACCTGCAAAACTAACCGATCATGAGATCTTAAAAATGAAGAAGAAATGCTTATGTAGAATCCTTAGAACAATTGTGTTGGAAATGCTAGTCTTTGCTGAGATTTTTTTTTTGTTTTCAGACGTCGATTACTTATAACAATTTTTTTTACTATTTTAAGGTTTACTGGAGTAGTCACCGTCAACGGACATCTCTCACGTGGGTCATCTTTCAATAAATCTCGTCCCCAGCGGAACACTGAGACCAATTTTAGATCTATTCTGTTTCTGATTTATGTTTGTGTTAATCCTTCTCTAGTCAAAAATTTTATAACAACGTGAAACTCAATTTACGACATTTTTTACAACAACCTAACTGAGTGATCGTTCCAGCTCTACTGTAATAAAATGTATCCTAGCAGCAAATTTTATATAAAGCTTGTTGAAATTTGTCACTGACTCGTGAATAAAGGTTTTTGCGAACACACCCTATTCACCATATGAGGCTAAGAGCTTCTGGATCGCACTATATAGCTGAGTTTTTTAATTAAGGAATATTTTGTAGCTACGATGTTGTGCACCGACCTATGCTTCTACTTCCTATTCTTTTGTGTTACATTATCAAGTGAAGAAAATCGTACTTAATAGGGTTGAGCATCACATGCGTATTCTAATTTACGTCCACAGGAAGGATATAACATCGTACCATTCTCATACGTAGATCAAGGTTGAAATCTTGGTTGCAAAGGATTGTAAAACTTGCTCGCAAATCCACGCCTAGATCCCATTAATTGTTAATTACTATTTCAATATACGAGTACGTAATTTGGAGAACTAATCATAGTTACGTAGTGTAGATAAACGATTATTCGCTTAGTGACTTAGTTTAATCATTTTTTAAGCTTTAGTCCGTAATTCTGGACTATAACAAGACTGTCTAGGAGTCTCTGTAGTTATAAATGGCTATTAGAAGAGTATCATCAGCGTAGCCTCTTCTTCATATTTCAATAACACCATGGATCATGTAATATTTGTCAGTTTTATATATACTGTAGGGTTTCGTAAAGCAGAGAACGGAATTTTTCCGTATTATTACAGAAGGCATTTTCACGTTTATTTTCTATTTTATATTTTTAAGTGCAGTATTTATCATCGATACTCGTAAGTTTTGAAGTTTGTAATAAACATTGTTTCAATTTCTTCGTTGAGCTTCCATATAATTAGAGCTGTGAATTGCAGTAATTTGGAGAACTGATCGAAGTTACGGAGCGATTATATACTTGGCGACGTGGTTTAATCACTTCTATTTTCATGGGATCCAAAAAACTTTGCCGCGCATTGCCAATATAGTTAGATCAAGGTTATTTAAAATTGTATTAAGTTTAGAAAGCAAAACCTCTGAATAGATTGGAAACAAAGAAAAGCGTTTGGGAACAGTATTGACGAGACTTCGAACTAACACTTGTTAGATATTCCTAAAGAGTGAGCTTTCAATATGAAGTAGCTGATGCCACTGATTTTAAGAAGGTAATATTTTTGCATAGGTCCTGCAAAAAATGCTTCCCAATACGTTAGATGGCTTTCATACAAAATACTTGAGTGAGTGAATAAGATATTTTTCAATGTTAAAGTTGCTTAAATCTTCTCTACTATCAAGGAAATTAACACTAATATTATATAAAACAATAATTAGATCTATTGTGATTTTTGCAGTCGAAGTAATTTAGAGCTTAGTATGCTTTACAAAAAAAGACATAGCAAACTAAACGAATACAGTGACTCAGACATGTGGAGCGAATGAATGAAGAAAGAGCAATAGAAAAGATCTATAGAGGGAGAGTAGAAGAAAAAGAGAAATTGAATGTCCCAGAAAAATATGGTTGGATGAGATAGAATAAAACCTAAAATTCTTATTTCTTACAACTTTTGATATATTAATGCATCTAAATGTTCTTGATTTTAGGTCTCTTCTGTTTAAAATTAGTTTTTTTTGATAATTTTTAAAAGAAAGATAAAGACTTAAAGAAAAGTCGAAACGTCAAAATTTATAATTAATAAAACCTAAATAGAATAAATGTCAAAAATTGGAAAAATACAGCCAAGGATCGGGCCAAAAGGAGCTGTTTGATGAAAGAGGCCAAGGTCTTACATGGACTGTATATATAAATAAATAATACAAATTATGTAAAAATTCTTACGTAGATAATTATTTTTCGAAAAAAAAAAACATTGAAATGGTTAAGTATAAAGATCAAAAATCCAGTGTGACTAAAATCAGCGTGGGTCGAACAGTTTCTTATTTTATCAAATTGTAAGTACACTAAAGGCTTTTTCGACTAGGTTTGATGATGGAAAAGCGATAAGATATGTTCCAGCAATGCAAGAACTGTGTCCCTATGTTACGTGGCAACTAGAAGTTCTAATAGCCTTGATCAAACTTCTGCTTAAACTCCTCGTCTAAGCTAATGATGATCAACATTTCTTATATTCTCATCACTTGCGTAAATTGATGAGGCGCCCTTTCGAAATCAGTTTTCTTTTATTATGGAAAAGGGATGGATATCCATCACACTTTAAATCCTTGTCTCTCTATTTCTATTAGTTAAACAAATAATTTATAACTTACCCGTAAAATGGCAAAGACCAACAAAATTCCAAATATTTTCTCATTAATTTTCGGTTAGTGGTGACATTAGGAATTCTTTTAAACTGTTCCAATAATTTGACTTCGATTGAATTTTTCGAACTTATCGGTAACCATTTCCATGTCCAACTTTTTCTAATATGCATTGGAATGAATTTAACTTGTTGTCTAAAGAAACGTATAGAATGTTGTTGCGGGTTGTACGGCCCTAATTCAATTCGGGCTTGTATACTCCCTAGCATGATATAATGCATTTCTTCGCAGGGATATCTTCCTTGTAAAATGTTATATTGTGCCTCTTCGTACAGTAACTCAATCAGTTTGTGATCCCTTCAAAATGAAACAAGTACGTTTTATATATAGTGGGTAACAAGGTCAAGAAACAAAAATTACTACCTACATCTGATGGATCGAGAAATTTTTTTTTCTAAATATTAGATTATATTAATTGCCCTTTCTGTCAGTTTCCAACGCCATCTCCTCGTCGTCGTCAAAGCTCTAGGCTGCTAGCTAGTTCTTTATCATTTCATATCTAGTAAAAATCACTAGATACAAGATCGGGACTATAAAGCGACATAGGGAAAACTTCACATTTGCATGATTTGAGGAGTACTTGAGTGCTTGTAATACAAAAACAAAATCCAAATCAACTTCGAAAAACAGAAATTGTTTATATTTAATTGTAGTTGTATGAGCTAGCTGAGGCCGTAAATATATCAGAAGGCAGTGTATTTACAATTATGCATGAACATTTGACTATGAGATAGCTTTTTTTCAAAGTAGATGCCGCGTTTACTCACAGTCGATCAAAAACAACAACCTGTTTGGACATGTACACACATAAATCAAATTTTTTGCGTCGATATATAACAACGGGTGAAACATGAATCCATCACTTCATTCCGGGAATCAAAACGATCATCATCTAAGTGGACTGCAACCGGTGAACAACGTCCGAAGCGTCCAAAGGCACAACAGTCAGCTGGAAATGTTATAGCTTCAATATTTTGGTACGCGCATGGAATATTGTTCATCGATTATATAGCGTTATATACAGAGTTGTTAGATCGTTTGAATGCAAAATCAAGGAAAACCGGCTTCATATATCGAAGAAAAAACTACTGTTTCACCAAGACAATGCACCGATTTACAAGTCGATGCAAAGATGGTTCAATTGAACGAATTGCTTCCTCATCCATCATATAGTCCAGTTCTAGCTTCCAGTGACTACTGGCTATTCACTGATTTCAAAAAAATGCTCGCCGGTAAGAAATTCAGCTCAAATGAAGAAGCAATTACTGAAAAAGAAGCCTATTTTGAGGTGAAAGACAAATCCTTTCACAAGCACGGCACCGAGAAGCGTTAAAATGATTGTATTGCTCTTGTAGGAGATTGTTTTGATGATTAAAATCGATTTTTGGCAAAAAATGTTTAAGAACAAAGGATTCATGTAAGATCCTTGATTATTTTCACGGAATTGTTAAAATATATCATTTAAATTAAGGTGAATTATATTTTATTACTATTCAACGCTTATATATCATATAATTACACGAGTAACGTTGATACCATTTTTTTTATCACACTTAAAGTTTACCAACAATAGAATAAATATTTTTTCTTAATTATATATACAAGTTTTGTTAGCATGTAGTTTTAAATACAAAAAACTGAATAAACGGATGGCAATAACCGATTCGTCATGGATCGTCGATGGCAACAGGATTATTTGCATCAGATAAAAGACTACCGAAATTAATTATTAATTATATTTACAAGCTGTGCAAAGAACAGGGTCATACTCTTCTCAGACTACCTCCTTACCATTACATATTTAACCCTATAGAGTTAATATGGGCAAATGTAAAATCAGAATTACGAAAAAGTAATCAGCCTCCAGAACTAAGTAAAGAGGTTGTAGAACTCGTAGTTCTAGCAGCAGACCGCCAAGAGCTTTGGAAAAACAGTGTTGGACATGTTATCAAAGAAGAAGATTATTATGTGATACCACCCTCTTTACAACCCTTCAAATTCAATAAAATGATGACTCTAGTTTAGACGATCCTGTCTACCATTATTCATAAAGATATTTTGGAATTGAAATGTTTTTTTTTTGTTTGCAAAGAATTTATTTTCCTCTATGGTTTTTATTTTGAAATTTCGTTTTCCAGAAAAAAACGAATGGAGTACAAAAGAGGCTCAGTTCACGTGTGGTACCCTATTCAAACCAAACTATATTTCAATCATTATTAAATTATTGTAAAAATTTCAAAAATAATATTCTCTTTATGTAGGTACAATAATTTTTATTTAATTATTTTAAATCGAAATACAAAGATTTTAATCAAAGCTTGGCGCTCTATGCTACAGCCTACTCAGCCTACTGGTAAACCCACCACTGTTAATATGGTATGTTTAGGTAAAATGTAATAAAACTTTTCTTCAAATAGTTATTTATTACATTTGGTAAGATGGCACTACCTATTTCCAATCATAATTCAGTTGACAATGGATATTAACATGTCATAAAAAACATACTCAATGTTTGTACCTTCGCACAACAGATATTAGCACAAAAGGGTATGTTCCACAATCTATCGGTGAAAAAATACCCCTGTATGCATTGTTGCATAAATAACTTTTTACGACTTAGTTTTGAAAACATTCCATTTTATATGTTTTGCAGTTTAACATTCACACCTTATAGAGTGCCTACTTTTGTATTGTACAATGGAAAGACATTTATAGGGATATTAAGGATCCTGACAGGGACGGATCTTCCGTTCCTATATCAAGTATAGACAAAACATTCTTAGCTTGCTAATATAATGAAGACTCTAATATGGAATTAACAAAGAAGAAAATTTTTGTAATTAAATCGAAACAAAGTATGTAGTTAACTTCTGCCTATAGATTAAAACGCAATTTATGTTGTGTTTGTAGTAAAATCTTTTATAATGATAACAATTTCGTATATTTATCTAACTCATCATTGCCATATTAACGTGCCAAGCAATCGGATAAAGCCGGGTAGGCTTTTTGATTGTGTGTTCGGCCAAAAGAAACCGTGCCCGGCTTTTGTTAGGCTTTTTACATTTCACAAACGAGCGTAGCCAAGCGAAAGTGACGAAAGTCGACTACCGGTCGCTCATGCAGTCCCAAGCACAGAACATTCCAAAAAGAAGGTTGACTTGTATGTAAATCTCGGCAACACAAATTTAGTTCTACCCCCTGCCAATCGTGACGCTAGTGTAATAAAAATGTGACATTACTGTCAATGTCAAAATGTCATTCGTCATCAATTTCTGAATTCCCGCCACATTTCCTTCAGATTTTCAGTTAGGAGATATTATCAGAAATGAAATTTATAATTATAATTTCTTGTTGAAATTGTTTTGAATGGAGAATATATTTTGTAATTTTATATTAATGAGAATTTGTTTTAAAGCCAGGTAGAGGGCATAGCCCTAGACGACGAAGATTATTATTGGAAATAAATGAGAAATTAATAACTTAGAATACAGTAGAACTTTATTATTGTAAATTTAAATAAACCGCGAAAATATAGTAGTTCTGCCACCTGCCATCGAAGTCACTACCATCGAAAATCCGCCATGTTGTTTCCATAGGACAACAACTAAATTTACATTTCTTCTGAGGGTATGTTCTGTGAGCCCAAGCGCCGCCCGTCGCCTGTTTTCTCAACACTAACAAAGAGAACGTTGATTTCAAGAAGCACATAAAAAATTGATTAGGTTAGGTTATCCCAGGACATAACGCAAACATTGAAAGAGCTTTTTCCTTGATAGGTAAGCAATGGAGGACAGAACACAACAAATTACTGAGCTCTTAAAGTAGTTTTCGGTAAACCAAAAATATGACTAATTATTTTTATTGTGTAACTCTTAGAGAAGAAGTTTTTTTGTTCTATAGTTTAACTTGAAGAGAAAAAGTTATTGATTATTTTTTTTCCAGTAAAAAAAGTTTATAATTTTTTTTTCGTATCTATTAATACAGAGACAAAATCCTCAATAATTTGTCCGACCTTTCTACCCAAATGTCTGACAACCCTAAGCTTGCAAAGTGGTAGAGGATTCATAAAATTTGCTACTAGGCTTGTGCTATTCTATAACCTGTCAGTAATCAAACTCTCCATATTACAAACTGAAATCTGATCACTTATGAGCGGAATTCATATTGATGCTAATTCTCCCAGAACTACTAATACAATAAAAAAAAGATAATAAGACCTGTTAACTGTTTTATATGAAAAGAAGAGTGCATCTCTTCGCCACAGTTATTGTTGGCAGAATATGATTTCAGAATATTACGAGTGAAATATTTTCAATTATTTGATCAACTGATTCGAAATAATATCTATTAATATCAAAATGAATCTGTATTTTTGCTCGCACTTGCATTTAATGGCAGCATTTTTGAATAGTTGCACCATCTACTAGTCAATAGCCCAACGAAGTGAGCTGTAAAATGGATACACTAACTGTAAAAAATTAAGAATTCGCGAGTAGGTGTCGCCACAATATTTGGAATTTTTAAGTTTTTCGAAAACTATGACTCTAGATTAGACAGATCACGTCTAGTACAATTTTTTGTGTGAACTTCAAGTTTAAAACATGATTTACAAGAACTTTTGTTTTTTATTTTTTCAATTTTTTAATTGTTGTAATTGGGCAGTTGTCAACTATATACCCGTTCACACGGATTTTATCCTGAATACCAAAAAGTTATTTTTATGCTAAAAAGACAAAAAATATAGGAACCGCAAGCTTTACTACCTGCTCATGTGAACTCCACGGGTCTACCACGGTACAAGGGATCCTATCATATGATTTCGACCCCATAAACTCGATCAGTTTCCGAACACCAGTAAACGTGATATGAACATCATTGCTTATGTATTTTCTGGTAAAGTTTAAAGATGAAAAGTGTTGTAGGATATGGAAAGTTAAAGAGAGATAGAGTATAGAAAGATAGGCATGTACGTGGAATTATACAAATCGGTGAGAGGAAAAGAGCATCGATTTACCACTACTCACTATTAAGAGTGATTTTTTTGCTGGTATCTTTTTGGCAACACTGTTTTTGACAGATCACGCGTGAATCGTGTCTTGTGTCATTGTTAAGCTTGATCAATTTGATCTATAATTTAATCATGAATCGGCTTACGGACGAATAACGCTTGAATATTGAATTTTACTATCAAAATTCATGCTCGGTTAAGAGAGTGCATCGCACACTTTTTCCAAATTATGGGTAGTTTATTCCACTTTTGGACATTAAACCACTAACACGCAAACGTACAGTGAGGAGCGAAGAATATATTGCGATTGTATCCGCCAGTGTTACTGATGACCGTGAAATGTCGCTTCGCCGCCGTTCGCAGCAATCGGACCTCTGTTACTCCACTACGTGGAAATTTTGCGAAAGGATTTGGGTGTAAACTTTATAAAATACGGCTGGTGAAAGTAAATTAAAGTCACACGATCTCCCACTACGTCTAACATTTGGTGAATGAGTGCTGGCAAAGTTTGAGGGAGATCCACTTTGCAAGAGCTACCAATGCATCCCGAAAAAGTCACTGTGTGTTATGGATTAAAGGCCGGTGGCATCATCGGAGCGTACTTCCGGCTACTAATGGCCGGAACGTTTCTCTGAAAAGCAAGCGCTGCCATGTGATGATTAACCATTATTTTTGCCAAAAATGGAAGAATTGGACATGCCTCACATGTGGTTTCAACAAGACGGTGCCACATGCCACACGGCATGCGAAACAATGGCCTAATTGGCCATGTTAAGGCTAATGTCTACAGGGATAAACTAGCAATGATTAACGCACTGGAAGCCAACATTGAAGCATTAATTCCTAAACTACCGGCCGATATGTTGGAGAGAGTACTGATCGTTCTATCGATTCCAATAAAGACTTCATTAATTTATGTGGTTTTTTACAAAATCAAATCCTATACCTCTGGAAAAATCACTGATTAAAATCAAAGTTTGTTATTTTACTTTGGCGTTTTCACCCCTCGATACCTTCAAATGATGATAAACTAGAATATAGTAGATATATAGTGGTATACCGGTCCTTTCTCTCTTTATCATTAGCTCAGGCCCAGTGTGTAGAAGAAATTTAATTGCTTGTTAGGATGACCTGTAATAATGATATGACTGTTGAATAACCAATGGGTTCAAATCACTCAAGTGGGATTATAATCCGAACGTTAATGAACGTGATCCGGATTATTTTATGAATGTTCAGATCATGAATAATACTTACTTAATTTTTTCTTCGAGGTAAGGTGAGAAAAACACATTTCTCTGGAAGACCAATCGAGGTTCATCTCTGATTTGTTTATTGTATGACGTATGACTGTATTGTTCCAAGAAATATCTCCAAGATTTTCTCAAATTATACGGTTTGTCTGTTGGTTTAAGTGGTAATTCTAAAAGAAGCATCGATTATGTCTGTCTGTGTATGTTAGTCGATTGGAAAATACTTTTACATATCATCAGGACATGATATTAAATACCAGCTAATAATGTTCACAAGATGAAAATGCTGCATGTAATGCAGATGTATGGTTGAGATGTAATTTTATGCTCTCAGATCTGATCGTAATCCTTTTCAGATATTGATGAGCACTACCTACGTTTTTTCTACTAATTACAGCTTCATCGTTCACTTTATCGTTCATTTTATCAAAATGAAACGCCAATTTTATTTCATGTGGAGAGGTTAGGTTAGGTTAGGTTGGGTTACCTCGATCACCACGCTACCTTATCTGCTTATGCCACGAGCTAAATATTCCTCAGATGTATGCCCAATATTGACACCTAAGGTACTACTACCTACGTAGGTATCCTGTGACCTTTATGTCTTCGAAGTTACGCATAATTCCAGCCCCACTTGATTTGTGTATGTGTGGGTGTGTAATGAATAAAGTTTGGAGTGCCACCACAGGGTGGTGTAATATCCCCATTATTGTGGTTAATAGTACTTGAGTAAATCCTGATAAAACTCGGGAGTAAAGGAGTAAAGATAATAGCATATGCCATATGTCGTGCTTCTCGTCACGGGCAAGCACCCACAGATGCTAAGCGATTTGATGGAGGCATCTCTCAAGGAAATCATCGATTGGGCAGAATACAATGGACTTGAGGTTAATCCCGAAAAGACCCTACTGATTTTGTTCACTAGGAGATACAAGATACCTAATTTTCGGCTACCAAAATTGAAGAGGCAAACTCTGACCCTCTCACTGGAGGCGAAATATCTGGGATTAATCCTAGACTCAAAGCTTTCCTGGAAAAGGAATGTGGAGGATAGGATGAAAAAGGGAATCAACGCTTTCTGCATTTGTAGGAAGATGTTTGGAAGAAAATGGGAACTACAACCAACACTGGCTGTATATAGAGGTTGTAAGACATATTATAACTAACGAAGCCGTAGTGTGGTGGGAGGCCATGAATAGGAAGACATATGCGGTAAAACTCGCCAAGGTGCAAAGGCTAGCAGCCATAGGCATAACGGGAGCACAAATAAGCACACCTCAGGCCGCACTGGATGTACTGCTGAATCTGAAACCACTAGATCTGCACATAAAAGGAATATCAGCTAAAAGTCCCCTCAGACTGAGGGAAACTGGGCTGTGGAAACAATCCAACTATGGGCACACCAGGATACTATGGGAGATAGAGAATATGGCGGATACAGTAGACAAAGGTGTGTTGAAACAACGCACCGACTACACTTCCGCCAGACTGACTTTTGATATAGACCTGAACATCCTCATACCAACGAGAGAGGACTGGGAAGAGAACCCAGGAACAGTAAGCAACTCGATCTTCACGGACGGGTCCGTAAAGGACAAACGGACGGGAGCGGGAGTATACTCTGAAATTCTGGGAATAAGGGAATCCTTGAGGCTTAGAAATGGCTGCAACATAATGCAAGCCGAGCTGCGGGCCATAGAACGATCCGATGAACTAATCCGATGCAGAGATGAAACGGTGCGAGACATCACAATCTACACGGATAGCCAAGCGGCTCTGAGATCTCTATCGTCTACGGCAGTGAGATCTGGGTCAGTGATGAGCTGTTGCGAAGCCCTGACATGGATTCTTGACCAAAAGGCTAGACTCTGCTGGATACCTGGACACAGCAATGTAGAAGGGAATCAAATACCACCAATGAAATAGCTGAGAAACACGAAAGATAGAATATTAGAGGGATAGCACGGCAAGAGATGGAGTAATAGAGATGACTGTGTCATCTCAAGCTCCTTGTGGCCGGTGCTACAGAAGAGGAAGACAATAGAATTGCTGGGCTATGGGAAAGCCTCGATCCGAAGGGTCGTAGCAGTCGTATCAGAACCGACGATCTCTGTGCAGAATGCAGTGAAGAGGAAGAAACAATAGAACACCTGATGTGTCACTGCACAGCATTGGCGTCGAAACGACTACAATGCATGGGGAGTGAAACATTGGAATGTCTAGAAGAAGCAGCGGGGCTGGGTGTTAAGGACCTGAATCACTTCATTGCAAACTGGAAAAGCTTGGGAAGGGGGCAAGGACCTGGTAACGGACATAGCTTCTTACCTAATAATGGACTTATCATCCATAATGAAAATACATTGGAGCATAATTGTTGATTCAATCCTAGCTCTTCGCAGTTTGTAATCTTCTCACATATTTGTTCGGATGTTACTGTATCCACGTTTTCTATATCGATAACTATTGCTATTCTGTTACGTAGATACACGCACACAGGTATAACGTTCCCTTGAACTAATTCTCCGAACTGTTTCATGGTAAATATAACCTATAAAAAAAGGTTTGATTGGAATTGGAATTCGATTTTTAGATCAACATATTTGTAGATAAATAAAATACTTGCTTTATTTTTACGTAACGCTTGAATCCACAGAAAAAATGAATTCTAATAACTCAGCTGCCATTCAGGAATTACGAGGAATCCAAACACTATTTGCTCTTGTTATGGAATTGCGGTCATTTTGGTTCAAAACACAACCATGATTATGTTGAATTAAGCAACCAGAATTAAAATAGGAGTGTACGGACCCAGAACCAAAAACTCTGAAAGCCTGGACAACATACCAAGCATTTTTGAAACATAAATATTTGTCCAATTCAATCTAGAAAGGAATTATCTCAAACAGGAGATCATCAATCTGCCCGATAGTCTAGGCAGCCATTAGAGCTCTAAGCTCCAATTACATAAAATCCAAACTAGGCTAGGAACACCTGGACAAGTTAATGGACCTAGGTGAGGAAAATAAAGTTGCCCTGCAATGAATTCCGGGACACACTGGAGTAAAGGGAAACGAAATAGCTGACAGACTCGCTAAAGTAGGGGCAGACAAACTCTTCATAGGACCTGAACCCCTTGGTATCAGCTACAGAACAGTAGCGAAAATAAATTAAAACGAAGTTAAATAGGGGTAAAAACAGTTACTGGGACAATCTACAGGGGTTGAGACAGGCAGAGATATTCCTGGAAAACTATAACCAGAAATAATGATCTGCAGAATTATCAGTCAAGTAGGAATATTAACAGGAGTCCTATCGGGGCACTGAAGCATCAAGGGACACTTAAAGACGCTAGACTTAGCGTAAAATGCAACGTGCGTAAAGGACGAAACTTTTATCTATATTCTCTAGACACTACGGAACACACGGGAATGGATGAAATAAAAGACAAAGTGAGGGATTAAGATATCAATTGTAAACATTGCAACCGCACCAAGAAAGGGGGTTGTTATTTCAAACTGCACGTTTTCACCAAGCAATCATAATGGAAGCTCAAGATGTGTGTTCAACCTATAACTTTTGTTTTCGAAGTTCTTTGCTTTTCTACCTTGAAAGAACGGTAAATTCGGTTTCGTGTTTTGTCACCAATCTTATATGCTTAAATCCGTACCCATCTTTGTGCATTGCTTTGTAACTCGACTTTGATAACTTAATAAGTATTCATTTATGAAAATAATTTTACTTCTTTATACTGAAGGTAACAGCTATGCTGTTTATTTTATTTAAGTATGCCATTTGTAGATTGCCTATTGGCCTGCTACGTTTTTCATACAATATTTTTCCATTTTTATTTTTATATATTGTGGCGGAAGTCACTTTTGTTTTCTAGTCGTTTTCAGAGATTAATATGAGTCACAAGTTCTAAACGATATCTACAACGCCCACCAGAGGTAACACCTTAAAAGTAAATTTTGTGGTGACATTTGGTGGGTGTGGATGTCGGTAGCCACTTTTCGCAATAATAAGGAGCCATCGTTAACTACTAGTATTTGTACTTTTTTTCTTGCAGTTTCATCCACAATATATGTATTTATAATTTTTATTTCTCTCTCTTCTAGCTGTGGCTATTAAATAACATGACTGGTGATATGAAATATTTTATTATGATATCACGTATATTTATTTATTTATTATCACCTTCAATATATACATATCCTCTATCACTATATCATTCCATGCGATTCTTCCATTGTTCGAAACAGTGGAAGAAGTATATTTCCGTCAGTTCCTTCGGGAAACGTATGCTTTTTCTTTCACGGCTTCAAAAAACTCAAATATCGTTCCTTTTAATGCATATTTGACCTTAGGAAAGAGGTAGAAGTCACTGGGTGCAAGATCTGGCGAATAAGGTGGGTGTTCTAGCATTGGATGGTTATACTTACCTAAAAACCTTTTGCCACACAGTGCGGAATGAAGCACCAGTTTTGCACACATTTTTCGTATGTTATACTTTTCATGTAAAATTTACCGTACACGTTCTTTGTCAATTCCTATAAAATCAGTGACTTTTTAGATATTTTCATCCGTTTGTGACATGGAAGGGCAACCCAAACGTGAATTATGTTTAACATCTTCTCTGCTATCTTTAAAACGCTTGAACTACTCAAGAGCACGTGGACGCGTCAAACATTCATAGACTAGATTCAAGAAATTCTAAGTTTCAGTTGCTCTATACAAGCGAAGGCCACAACTACACTAGTTTGTAGGCTTCGCATTCAAAAGAGTAGGCTTCAGGTTAAACTGCAGACATTTGCTAATCTTTGGAGTATGCTTACTTTTTCTGTAGCAGCACTAGTCTCGATACTTAATAGCCACACCTCGTTTACTTGATGGAATGAAAAATTTTGACAAATAAACTTACCTTAATTTCAAACTGAAGAGATAACAATAATAATTTCTATCTATACAATGTTTCAAGGGAAAGGTATAAAATCCCAAATAAAAAAATATCCATTATAATAGTGTTATGGTTTTCCGTAAGGCTGTTTTTGTAAACAACATTGTTCTTAATATCCTCTTATAAATACTCTCATCAAAAGCTATTGCAATGTTACTAATTCGACCACTAATAAATACCGTGAAGCCGGTCCTGTTCTAATATGTTACCGAAATGAAATTTTGCCGGATTTGCAGGCTTTTCATTTGAATTTATTTTTTATTTACCTTGTTTTTTTGCCGTTTTTATAAAATCAATTTCTGAGAAGACATTTTCGTTTATTTACGACATTCTAAAGATCTCAAGAATCCGAAAGATCTAGAATATAATACTAGTATATAAAATTGGAGCTCTGTCAGTAGTACTTAGTCAACAATTTGATGTCATAATAAATAATTCGGATAGTGACAAGTGAACCGAAAAGGGTATTCAAATAATTTAGATGTTAAGTGTGTAGATGAATATTAGTGAACTTGTGTATGGATTTACTCCACTGTTTTGTAATTAAAAAATTGTTTTCATTAATAAGAAGAATATTACAATAATAATGATATTCAAAGGTATAATGAAATTCATTTGACAGCACTAATTCGAAATACTTCGTGGTTCTGCATTTTGTTAGCAAGTGTACAAAAAGTACACCAAAGCCCTCTACTTTCATTGCTCGTCCTACGAACTGAATCCAGTTATTAATGATCGAAATTCACTTCCTGAAATTAGAAATGCCATGGGAACCACCAAAGATACTATAAAATTTTTTCGGGAATCAGTTTTGAGGAGGAAATTGAAACCTAATATTTCCACACTGCGATACAAGATGGAATGAGAAACACAAAACCATCAGAGTTTTTAAAGAAAAACTTCCAGTAATTCTGGAAGCCTTACAAACATTATCTCAGGAAGGAAATAATCGGAAAGGTGTCTTTCAACTGCATGCGGCTACTTCCAGAATTTTCTTCATTCTCGGGATTATGTTGGTAGAAAAATATTCGTCTTTGATGGAACCCATTGTCAACGTACTCCAATCTGTAGCTTTGGACGTGGTTAAAGCCTCGGAACACGTTCAAAGAAATGCCATGGGAACCACCAAAGATACTATAAAATTTTTTCGGGAATCAGTTTTGAGGAGGAAATTGAAACCTAATATTTCCAGACTGCGATTTAAGATGGAATAAGAAACACAAAACCATCAGAATTTTTAAAGAAAAACTTCCAATAATTCTGGAAGCCTTACAAACATTATCTTAGGAAGGAAATAGTGCAACTCAAAAAAGTGCCTTCCAACTGCATGCGGCTACTTCCAGAATTTCTTTCATTCTCGGGATTATGTTGGTAGCAAAATACTCGTTACAAAACACGTTAAAAGGATTTTACTTTCAATTAAAAACCACCGTGAAAATCCGGAAAAAGTGACAGGCGAAATTCTAAAGGAAGCTGCTGTTGTCACAGAGAAAGTCGGACTGGATGAGGACATTACATCAATGCCGCGTATTACGAGGAAATACCGTCATAGAAGCAATCATCCAGCAGAAACCCCTTCAGAATACTGGAAGAGGTCTTTAGTAATACTTGGATTCAATTATCACCTCCCTTGAAGTACGTTTTGCTGAAGAAAACACTCCATCATTTGCATTATCTTAGTTACACCCGGCGCAAATGCAAAAGATGACAACTGAAAATCTTAAACAAACTTGTGAATCTATTGTCCAGTCTTATGATTTACCGAACATAAAGAATGAAATCGAACTTTGGTAGCAATTGTGGCACGATAGCCAAATCTAACAATTGTTGCTGTCCTAAAAACAAATTCCTTTTTTCATGCAAGACCTGTACAGTAGAGCGATCCTTTAGCAGCCTTAGAAGACTGAAAACATGGCTAAGAAGCACCATGGCAAAAGATCGCCTTAATGGTCTGGCCATGATGAGTGTACACAAATAATTTTAATGATGAAGTGGTTGAAAGTTTTGCAAAAAATCCCCGCAGGTTATGTTTTAATTAAATATTTTTTCTGATAAAATGAATAATTATTACTGTGTTTAGAAGTTTGATTTCGTTGTTGTGCTGTCGAGAGCTTGTGAAGTTTTATACATTGATATTAGAACCGTTCTTACTACAATCATCATCGAGGCAAAGACTTCCAAAGTGTAACGCTTCATGCTCTCGACTGTACAAGGCGTTTATATTTTTTACCCTCAATAATATTGCCCCATTGCCCACCCCCCTTAGTCATAAGCTGACGACGCCCTTGCGTAAATCTATCTCACTAAAACTTTAATATATTGATCTATTGTGTAGCCTGGAATGTTATTATTTTTCGAAATAGTATTGAATATATTAAATATTATACAAAATCATTTTCACCTATTAAATAGTTGGTTGAAAGGTGAAAGATTTTCCATATTTGGATTCTATATTATTAGCTCTGAAAGTTAATCCAAATTTTCGCACTAATTAAGAAATATGGTATATGTTGTCTTAACATACTCATAAACAATAATAAATAGATTTGACAAGCAACACATTCATACTTACTTCAAAAATGTGACATTTTTCTCAAGTAAAAGAGTCAATAAATTTACAAAACAATCGAATGTTAATGCATTTTGATGCCATAAAAGCGACGCGACGATCGATAGTTTGCTTTCACATGATTTAAAATCACTATAAGCACAGAAAACATTAAAACAAATTGTAAGTTGATAAGTTGAATGATTATTATTATTATCAATATTAACACCAGAGAATTTCGAACGGGTTATGCTTATAATTTCTATAATGCAATTTGCTATTGCGCGTGTGTAAACTAGAAGAATAATATCAGCTATTGAACGATTTTTCCTGTAGACCTTAAAGTATAACACCAGTACAACATCGTAAATCCGGAATCGCTGGGAAAGGATTGGTTCCGGATTTTAGATTTTTCTATATTTTACATCATACAAACATTTGAATGCATTTATAGTGGTGTCATCTATCGCGCTTAAAAGAAATCATATCACATTACATAATAATGTAAACAGAGGGAGAGGTATGCATAAAATTTAATAAAATCGCGTTCAACATTGCACAAAAACACATTTATGAAGTAATAATAATAGAAAGATTAAATACATTATAAACATATTGTTCATGCTATCGGTATGTATGGTGTCGCCATCTAGTGTCAAGTACAGAAACTAAAAATAACGATAAGAACGAATCAGTCCGGATTTTAGATTTGTGAATTTTGTAAAAAGACAATCCAAAAATATCACAGCAATAAATATTTAGTATATACAAACTAATATATGAGAATGTATAAAAAAATCCAAAATATATAGAATCTAATAGTTTGTAACTAAAACAACAATCTCCATTATATAGTTTTATCATTGTAGAAAGAATATTCTTTATACAATGGTTTCATATTTTCCAGCCTTTTTCTCCCATTTTAATATATACTTTTAAATATCATATTGTTTCAAAAGGAAATCAATTTTGAATGCTCCAATTTTCACTCTAACAATAATTTAATGGTGAAATTTGAAACAGAAGAAGACAAGATCTAAACATTGGTTCGTGAACGTCATTTTTCGTTTCTAGGTTAAAAACAAATTTATTCAAGAAAAATTGAACAATAATAACAATTGATAAAATATGCCAAGTGTTGGATCAACTGACAATAGTGAAAATTCAAAAGAACGTGTTATACAAGACAATATTGTAAAATGGCAATCTCTAGATAAGTCGTTAGCACCATTGTCAGCGGAGCAACTGGATGTAATTTATGAGTTAGGTGATTTAATATCAAATACTGTGAAAGAAAAGAACGATACAGATGTGGATAAAACCAGTGAGACACTAGATACTATATACACATTACAAGATTTTGTTAAATGGACAATAGCTGTTGAACATGATATTAAACACGAAAATTTAAAAATGTATCAAGACTATTACCAATTGTTAACTCAGTATAAATCTAATTGTGAGATTCTCTTTGATATGTCAGACAAAGCGTTATGTTCTCTCAATAGTTTAAAAGAAAATTATAATAATGTAACAGAAAAAACGAATTACTTGCATGATCTTAGTGAGCAACTTATGGCTAATCAAAAAATATTAAAGGAAAAAAAGCAACAAATAAATGATAGAATAAAGTATTTCATTGATTTTACGAAATGTCAAGATGGAGTTGAAAGGATAAAAAATAAAATGAATAATGACGATTGCATTTATATTTTAGACAAGATAGATGAAAGTATAGACTATTTAAATCAACATCTGCACTATAAGGAATCCAGAATTTACAAGATGAAATATGAGAGTCTTCTAAATACTATTCTCAATAAGATATATGATTATGTAAATACTATACTTGTTGAGACAACAAAGCAAGTTGTAGATCCGAATGTTAATTTCCAATCAGCTCAGGTCCCTCATATCAATAGTATGGTTGATTCTGCTTTTTCTCTATATTATGGGAAATTTCAAAGTGTTTCAGTAAAAGTGAGAAGTATTCTGAACAATTTGGAGGAAAGGGAAACCAGAAATGATCAATATAAAAATGTTTTAATTGATTGTAAAAAGTCATATTTTACTCAGAGGCTACCTATATTAACTGTTGCTGTAGGAAAAGCTTTGAATGATTTGAAAGAAAAATATTATAAAGATCATAGTACCCTATTCAGATCATGTTGCCTCTTCATCCTAAAAGTTTGCCAAGATGAAGTAATGTGTTTTAATTACTTTTTTTCTAAAGGAACTGACCATTTAAATGATTATTTAGGAGCACTTTGTCAGTGCCTTTATGACACATTGAGACCAAATCTTATTACAATAATTCATATAGAAGTTCTATGTGAATTATGTGGAATTCTGAGAAATGAATTCTTAAGTGATAAAGTTGTAGACTCCATCCAACTAAGTAAATATGTTGAAATCATTAAACAGTTATGGCAAGATGTTGAAGAGAGACTTGTGTTTAGAACAAATGTGTTTTTCCAATATGATCTCTTAAATTACAAACCATCACCAGGTGACTTGGCTTACCCAGAAAAATTAGAACAAATTGAGAGTATTGTCTTGGAATTGAAAGAAAGATCAGATTCAAGGAGTTCAGTTGTATCCCTTGAATCTCAGGAAGTTGCTAATATAAATTCACAAATGTCAAACTTTCGTTCTTATACAGGTAAAGTACCATTATAACATTTCATAAAATATATTCAAACTGTTTCATGTTCTATTAGGTTGATTGATCAGTTTTATATTTTATTGTATTTATAAATCAAAAACTATTAAATATCATCCCAAGAACCTTGATGTAGCCATGAATTGAGTGCACAACATAACGATGATTTTTGCAAATGGAAGGAATTATAAAATAAGCTTTGAAAAGGACAAGCAATTGGTGAATCAGAACAAGGCATATTAGACAGAGAGATTAGTAGGATAAGGAAATTTTTAATAGAAGGAGGGTTTGTTGAAGTGTGCCAAACAAAATTTGGAGTACATGACTAAGAAAAGATGACAGTATTACTAAGAGAAATACTAAGTTTTTCTGCGAAAATAAGTGCAAGTCAGCATCTTGAACAGCAATTTTGATTGTTTTTACAGCAAAAAATCGTGTGTCTGCTATTAAAGTAATGGTCCTAAACATTGAAAATTTGTCTGTGAAGGGACACATGATTCCTATTGCAGATATGTAGTAGTAAGAACAAATGTTATCTAAATAAAAAAAAAACTTTATTATAAAATTATTTTGTAAGTAAACAACTTCTGTCGACCCCTGCCATATTTAGGTAGAATTCAGAAACTTCTTTTGGTTTAAATTTAGATTGGTTTATAAGAATTAGTCGGCTGAATCATTTCTGGTTGAAATTTTGTGGTAATCATCAATACCTCCCTCTTATCTTTCCATTTGGATAATCACACATTCTCTTTTCGAAACCATTCATGCTCACCTTTTTTAGTGGTGATTTCTTTAGAATTTCCTCTGCGATTTAACCTAAGGGTTCCTGTTGTATGAGTTTGCTTGAGGAACGCTGTATAATAATTGTCCATAAAAGCGTGATGTCCCTAGAAAAGATGAAAGAAGTCTGAACACGAGAGATCGTAACTTTGTCATATTTGCTTCTTCTGTCTGTTAACCTTTATAGATGTCAATGTTGCAAGCATAAACTTTTGTCGTGCACAGTTCGTAGAACTTGATCCCATATTTTGCTTTCTTTTCCTTGATATATTGCTTAAAACTCAGTCTCCCTCTATATAATAATAATGACTCATCTAGTGACAAAGCTTCTTTGGGAGTATAAGCACTCTGATAATTACGAAGTAAAATCTTCACTGATTTACTTACTTTATTGAGTCTATCAGTAATTTTAACTCTTGTTAGAAGGAGTCAAATTTTTATTCAGACTCGGGTGATGAAGATTCATGCTACACCACTATCCATAATGAAACTATTAAATCATGCTTTGAACATAGATTTGTTTTTGCCAGATTATGCATTAAGAGATTTTTTGATATTTTGCAGAGAAAAAATTCTACGTGTTTAATGCTATACATTATTAGAGGGAGTTTTTCTCTTTATTTTTACTACACATTAGTTTACAAAACTGCATAAAATCTATAATTAAACCAGAATAGAAAATACCATAACTAAATTGTAATGGTCTTATTTTCAGGAAATGCATCTGCAGATTTACACGGCATGTGGTATCCTACTGTAAAACGCACTCTTGTTTGTTTATCTCGTTTATATTTTTGCTTAGATAGAAGTACATTTCAAGGATTAGCACAAGAAGCTATAGTCATATGTATAGAAACTGTCAAAACAGCAGCAAACCTTATTTCTACAAAAAAAACTAAAATTGATGGTTTTCTTTTTCAAATTAAACATTTGTTAATTATAAGGGAGCAAATTGCACCATTTCAGGTAAGCTATTTTATTTAGGAGCAGAATATTATATCCTTGACATTTTTTCTTATACGTCATATTGTGGTTCTGTGTCCTCTTCAACCCACAGTTTTTTCACGGTTTTTTCGCTGGTATCACCTCTTGTTTTCCTCTTTTTTTTTTCTTTATTTACCTTCAATATTTTCTTAGCCTTTGTTTATCCGTTCATTCTCATTATATGCAGATACTAATTTAATTTTTTTTATGTATTGATGTCTGCCTCTTTGTTTCCCCTATGTGCCCATATCTGATTCTGTACCATTTCGTTTTTCTTACTTTTTTCAAACGTTTAATTCAATTCCTTACTCACTTTTTTATAACTACTTTGAATATGCTGTTATCAAATGTTTAATTTTGATTGGGATCATGTCAATAAATGGTCCAAACTACTTAGAATTATCAATCTATTTTAGGTTGACTTTACTGTTAAAGAAACAACTTTAGATTTTACTACAGTACAGAAAGCAGCCATGGATCTAATTAATCACAGAAATAAAATCTTCACATTTGGATCAAATAACGCATTGTTAGAATTTCTATTAGAGGGAACACCAAAAGTCAAAGAGCACTTGATTGACTCACGAAAAGAAATTGATAAGCAGTTGAAACAATCTTGTGAAGCATTCATCACCCTCGTAACTCAATTACTTGTAGGTAAGACATGTTTATGGAAATTTTGTAATTGGTACTTCTTTAGAACTTCTCATTTTTAGGTAACATCCTTGATTGGATAGCAAAATCTGAAAAAACTTTACAACAAGAAAAAGTAGCACCTGAGAAATTTTTGCAAGAGGATTTTGCGAAAGCTGAAACTCTTTCATCAGTGGTTAAAGAAATTCAAAAGAACATGAAAATAAAAATACCTCAAATCCAACGATCCATGCAGATTTATCTTTCTAATAGAGAAACTGAATTCATTTTATTCCGACCTATAAAAAATAATATTGTTAATGCTTTCATGCAACTTGATCAGATTTTATTAAGGATTGGTTACAGCAATGAAGATCAGTTACTAATTGGATGTCCTTCTCCTGAACAAATTAATGTTCTAATTTGTTCTGTATCCTTGAGTGGAGCTCAAGAAAATAGTACTACCACAAATACCTAATCATTTTATAGTTAATTTTTTATCCAATAATTGAATTGTATTATTTAATATAGAGGCAATAAATTATGACAAAGAATTTTTTGACTGCCTATTTCATGTCATCATCAACATCAAACAGCTAATTGCGTCCACTGCTGGACATAGGTTTCCTTTCATGTTTACCACTGTGCACAATACTGAATACACTGTTTACACCATAACTACGCCAACACTCACAATTACACTGTCTGACGCGAGTTTCGATAACTAAGTTATCGTCTTCAGTGACTGAAGATAAAGTAATTACTAAAATATGCAAAAATGGTACCTTTCCATTTATTTACCGTCATAGGTTTAAGAAATCTTTATGTGAAACTACCTGTTTCCAAAATCAAAAGCAAAAAAAAATTGCTTTGGTATCTTTCAATCCTGTTTATACAAAAGGATTGGAAGAAATATTTAACAGAGTGGGTTTTAAATTGGTTTATAAATCCAATAATACATTAAAACAATTATTGGGTAATCCTAAGGATAAAATACGAAATTTGTAAAAAAAGTTGTATTTATGAAATCAGCTTTCACTGTATATTTTGATGACTTACAAATAATCGTTTGTACCATACCCTGCCCTAAACTGAGCTTGTACTCGGGACTGATAAAGATTAGACGAGATTCGGGATAATATGCTTAAACAACTTACATGGGGAATCAAACTTATGGGTCTGTAAGTTTGTGATATCACCCTTTTTATGCATTATCACTATTATTGCTCGGTCTCTTTAGGAAGGAGTTATTTGTTTTATTGAGCAATCATTAAACAACTTGCAGAGAGCTCGATGGAGAAATGAGCCTTTGCACTTTATAACCTCTATAACCAAACTGACAGAGCGAGGTGCTTTGATGTTTTTCATATCACTATTTTCAATTTTTATTTTATCAATAATCACATCTTCATATTTCATGATGATTACTTTGCAGTTGCATTGATATTTAGATAATAAGGGGAATTCCAAAAAATACCAATATATAACAAATTTTATTAACTTAAAGTTATTTGTAAAACAATTCGTAAATTTTTAACATTGGAATATTCCATTTATAGACAAGCTTGGAGCTTTTCAATCCATTCTTGAGCGGATGAAGCGTCTGTGGCACAAAAATTGTATGTCCTTCGACTAGTACGCAGCTACAAACAAAAAAATACTGTCACATATATACATGACAACCTATAATAATCAGAGTAAATAAACTCCTGTACAAAATTAACCCATCATTCATATATTGGACAGTGATAGTTGTTATTTAAGTTAACCATAGTATCACATAATCTTGGCAGTAATTCGTATTAAATCTCGTTTTAGACTAAAACTGTGTTAACATTTGAATTGTTTTTATTCAAATGTTTCATACAGGGTATAACATTATGGGATGATTCGATATGTATATCTGAAATTACTGGTAAGGTAAAGAGTCAAAAATCAGCCTCAACTGTTGTTAGAGCAGTTAAATAGTGCAACAACTGTCATGAAATATGACTCAGAAGACAAATTTTCAGAAAAATAAACTTAGTTTGCATATGTACAGAAAAAGCATTCAAATATTCAATATCTAGAGGGTACTAGTTTTTAGTAATAGAGAATTTTACTTCATTGGGAGTCTGTGAATCTTTCTCATCACAATATTTGGATAGGCCAGAGCAAACTAATCACCCCAGGGCCGGTATTGTCAACTCACATCCGAGCGATCACCAAAAGAAGTGATTTTATTGGCAGAGATTTGGAATTTTTAGATTCTGATGTACCCCTCCGCTCGCAAATTTGTAACACGAGCGACTAGGTATGGCAACACCGGTATATTAGCGTATTTTGTCAAAATAGTTTCTAGTTCTGTACTTGTGCTGTCGATTAAATGCAAAGAATTCTATTCTAACCTAAAACCATTAATTAATAGTAGCAGTTTATGAGCTGTGAAATAAAGCAACATGAGTGCAGTCAATACATCCAATACATTATATTTTAAAAAGAGCCTAAAATATTTCAATACTTTTGTAAATGTATGGACTAACCGATGATTTGGAGATACCCAAACAATAATTATTACCTATATCTTGATGGTAACTACCAGTATCAAAAAACTTCAATGCTGCCCATAACTAAATGAAAGCATTTAATTTTAACGTTTAGAGAGCATTATCAACTTTTAATAGTATATCAATTATACATATTTGTAAAAGTTTATATAAATCAAAACCAAATAAAAAGTGAAACTATGTACTACTTCAGTTCGTCCAAATATATGCTTATTGTGTCAAAACATATCTGAAAGTTTCTTTGATTAGCCGAAATATTTTTTTTAAATTTGTCACATCACTGAGTTGTATTAGACGGTCTCTTAAAACAACTCAATAGGACTCTGCAACAATTTCTTCAGTTTCTTCTAGTTCTTCCAGCAATCCAATATACAGAAGATCATTCATTACTACACTCTCTTATACATGACTACAATTATAAATTATTTATATACAATTTTAACATTATTATGACACCGTTTCAATAAAAATGATAGGTAGAATTTTGTATTTACATGCGAAAGTGAGTGAAATTAAGCACTCCTCTTTGGCGGGTGCGTTCCTATTGCGAGGAGAGAGCATGAAAGTCGAGACAACAATGAATTTCGAACCCCTAGCATTCAATGACATCGATATCACTCCAAGCGAGGACCTGAGAATACCGACCTAGGGTAGAGATCATTCACAAAAGTAAATCACACAGGCATTTTTTTGAAAAAAATAAAATTAAACCTGTACTAGATACGCTTAACATCTTACTGATATTAACAAACTGTGCTAGTTTGTGTTTTACATTTGTTGATGATCTGCATACTAGTTCATAAGTGAATAAATAAATTTACAGAAAAATATTACTAGTAGTTTCTGATATACGTGTCGCCTCTGTCCACTGAGGTATACCCTGTAGTTAGAATTTCCACATTATGCTGAATTATATTAAACATGTTAGTTTTATGAACTAATTTACATTAAAACTGTTATTTTTTCAATTTAATTGCAACTCATTATATTCAAAGATATTTTTGAAAATCCTAGCAGAATTTTCAATACTTACATCAAAGAAAGATTTGTCATCTGTCTTTTTTGGAGTGCCAGGTGCTGGAGGGGCCGGGTTTACCGATATCACTTCAGCCAAATCTAAAATCAATGGTAACAGTGTGATTGAAAATTTATTATTTATTTTTTTTATTATCATAAATAAAATTTTAATAAAAACTTCGTTTCAAAGACAATGTAGATAATACATCTTTATAGTCATTTAGGGCTAGTTACAGTCTTCTCGTGAAAGTAATGATGAGATGAAAGTTCTGAAGCTGGTGGTAAATCTTCATAATGAACACACTGTTTACTAACAATTACACTGTCTGGCAGCGTTTCGGTAATCAAGTTATCAACTCAGACAACCAATTGTTGAGCTTTATCTGAAGATGATAACTTGGTTAAATAAACATCTGTCAAACAGTGTAATTGGAAGTTCAGTACGTGATGCTTGGCATTATCCATTACAACTACAGAATCTTCTTCAACAAAAGTAGTTTCTATTAGTTTTAAAAACATATTCGAATCGTCTTTATATGATATAGTTTTATATATCATTGCCAATACGATATTATGATGTTTCTTGTTGCAGACTTACTACTTTTCTGTATTTTCAAAGTTTGATTTTATGTGTTTTGGCACTTTAAATTTTTTGAAACATAAATATTGTAAATAAGGTAAAAATTTTAATAATTCTGTTTCAAAACATTTAACACATATCAAACTTAAATCGTTCCTTACCTATGTAACCTTTGCAGTGAGAATCTTCCATGGCATCATAATATCTTAATTGATGTTTGATTGAATCAAGAACAAACCAACGTTGTTTCCAACCCTTGAGTAAAGCACCTCTTTTATAAAGATAGCCTTCGTGGGTCCTGTCTTCGGCCACATTTGATGAGAATTGATCATAGTATTGTTGACTAGATGTCTGTCTTGCACTTCCTGTATAATAAAGGAGAGGGGTGAGTTTACTTATAAGGAAACGAAAATATTGTGTATTAATATTATTTGAATTTGAAAAATAAATTTTAAATGTATTTAGAAATACGCTACTCGTTATAACCAATATGAAAGCAATACAAACCTTTTTTATTTTTGCTTTTTTGTTTAAAAAATTGGCATTTGAGTCAGATCAAGTTAAGTGGAGCTCCCTTTACCACATTGCTATCATCATCACTGGAAGAAACAGAGAGGAAATCCAATATAAGCTATCCAGCACCATACGGATTCTGAGAAGATGGGTCCGACGACCAAGGAATTCGCTAGCAGCGGAAAAAAACAATTTGATCTTATTGACCAATAAGCAGAAGATGAAGTGCTCTTCATCCAGACGAAAACATTTATCAAATATTTAGGATTCACGCTAAGCACGAAAGAGTTTTGGTGAACATATAAGAAAAGGGGCAGACGACAAGGCGTCAACACAATCGCTAAGCCGACTAATAAGAATTATCGGGAGTTCAACTGCCACCAAAAGAAGATTGTTAATTTCAGTCACAAACTCAATACATTTGTACGGCGCAGAGATATGGGGAAAAACTACGCAAACAGAGATCCATCGCAGGTAGCCAGAGTTCAACGCAGAGTATAGTATGCAGTACATACCTCTCTGTATCAGAACCAGCAGTATTAGTCATTGCGGGAACTATCCCAGTAGACCTGCTAGCACTCGAACGCAGGATAATATACAAAAGAATATGCAACGGGGAAAAGACAAACGGAATCATCGGCAAAGTCGGAGTCACGAAGGAAGAAAGATTCGTGACAATAGACCAATGGCAACAGAGGTATGATACGGATCAACGAGGTAGATGGACTGCGCGCCTCTTGCCATATGTCGAAGGCTGGATAGAGAAAAGTCACGGAGAGGTGAACTAATACCTCTCCTAACTACTGTCTGGACACGGTTACTTTCGTAGGGATTATAATCGCGACTGAGACGCCGTAGCTGAGTATATAGAAACTATTTTACAGACGAAGAAACGGGACGCTTTGGTGGATGATCAGTTCACGCCAAGCAACTGCTAAAGATATTACAGAACAACGAATGAACAGAGCAAACGCAAAGCGAAGAGCAGCCATTCTATGGAATGCTAACGCGGGTCCAGGTTGGGAACCTCAGAAAGATATAGATTAAAGAGGAAGGGTTTTACAGCACCACACACCGGTCGATCTCATATGGCCAATGATGGTGCGGATGCCTTTATCCTGTTCAAATAAATAAAATGCAGAATAACAGTTATTCATTTCTCCAACGCATTTTTTTTTAGTAAAAAATGTAATCACTACCATATTTTTATCTAGCTATTCTTACTACAATTGTGAAAATAGACCTTTTGTATAAACTACTTGAGCTTTTTATATAACCTTAACTATGAAACAAAACATTTCATTACTTACCAGAACTTACGGAAGCACTGTCGCCAGTATTGCCTTGATTGTGAGAAGTCGTACTGTCCGTGACAGATTTATATTTAGTACAATTTTTAGGGACACTTTCCATACATTTTTCATGGCAACTATAACCGCAATCAATGCATCTCATACCAGTCTAAAAATAGGTTTAATTAGGTCGCTATGAAACTTCTTTTTCCATTAAAACTATTTTAAGAAGCATAGTTTGCCATCCTTAACATCATCATTATCTATTACCATTTTTGGAATTTGGTATTATTACTTAAGGCATAGAAAGGTAATTAGTCACAAAACATACAATTAGGTTGTATTAGTATTTATGCGATATAATACAAAACTGTAATGGCAGTAGTCTTTTAGTTTGGCTATCATTTGTACATACCTTAACAGGGCCCCATAATAAATTGGAACAAAGATCACAATAAGTGGGTGTAGTGCAGTTGTAACGTTCGAATCTGTGCGGATGGGAGTATATAAGTGATGATTCTGCAGCTCCAACCATCTTACCTCTCATTAATATCTCCAGTGTTGAACGCTTATGAACCAAACGACCATGAGATCTGACCAAAGCTGTGCTAAAGGAAGCATGTCGCTGAAAATGTTTAAAACAAATTTTTATCAAATAATTCCCTTGACTTGTTTTCAATGAACACAGTCATTTCAAAAGCACTAACTAGGTAGTTCAAAACAAAGAATTAAGACAGCAGCAGCTCCTGAAGAGATTTGTTATCTATGATCGTATCACTGTAGCATAAAAAAAGGTATAGCAGTATTACAGATTATACTTACTGTAAGAGAATCTGTTAACGGTATCTCAAGCTTATCCCATAATACTTTCCATTTTTGTGGCAAGTGACCTAAGTCAGATTCAAGTTTATGAATTTCTTCTAAAAAGTGACTAAAAGCATCTGGAACTGATTTCTGCACATTATCATATCTGTAAATGGAAAAATGATGTTAAGCAAGTATTTTTATACATGCAAAATTATGCATCATTTTCTATTTGACTAAATCTTTTAATAAAAGAATTTTAAGTTTCTTCTATTGGCTTAATATTGTTGTCCCTCAAAGTTTGTACTTGGAATAGACTTATGTCTTCGAGATTGATAAGGCTTATCAATACTTTGTACTACTCTGCAAAACATTCAAATTTGTGCAAAAAAGCAAATGAGAAATTGATGTAATGCTGCCTAAGACCAATTATGCTAATGATGACTCATTGGTGATTCATCATTAAAACATCCTCTTAACTCCCAGAGGTATATTGTTGACATATTTGAACCCAAAAGTGTAACTTGAGCTTCATTGTAGAAGAAAATTGTTTCGTACAAAAGAATGTTTCACATACCACAAGAACCATCCAAAATAAACTTGAAGAAATCGAAATCTAACGGTATAACCCATAACAGGCATGACCTTATTCCAATAGAGCCTCTTTGAAATGATAGTCGTTTACAATTTTAATTAAAATTGGATTTTGTTTTGAGCTCTTTTTAAAACATTTTTTGTCAAATCTTTATATTTTATACAATAGAGATTGAAATTAATTTTAGGTATATTTATAAATTATAATTTTGTTGTACTGTTTTTAAATTAAAACTTTGAAATTGTGCATGTAGTTTCAATAATTCATTTTTGTTCATAATCTCGTTATAGTTCGATACAGTTTCTTTATCATTTAATACTGAAAATTTGACAAAATTATGGGTTCCAAATTTTTACAGTTGAGTTTCTTTTATTTATTTATAGATATAAGATAGTCCCTTTTTCTTCTTAACAATATAATTTTTTTTTTGATACCTGAAAATTTTTAAACTCGTCATATATATATTTCTATAATCAATATAAATAATATCAAAACCAAAGTAAATGTCTTGAGCTAAACTAACAACAATTATGAATTTCGAGAAACTAATTAAGAAAAATATCCAAATAATCTTGATGCCTATGCAAATTCAAAATTACGTTGTTTTATAAATTTTATTTGCAAGTATTTCATCTTACCCTAAAGACATTATTTTTCTAGATTGTGAAATTCCATCTGCAGCTTCAGCCTCCTCTTCTTGCTGTGTATCCATCTGAATTATTTCGGGATCATAGCTTGGTCCATACCTCAAATCTTCATTCAAATAATAATTCCAAATTTCTAAACATGGTAAATGTGATTGAGGTCTCAATACTGGCTGTTCAAGATCTGGTGTGTATAAGAAATTAAAAAACATGGGATTTCTAGCATGTTGTTTGTCAATGTAATCAAAAACACTTTGACCCAAATTATGTCCTTGAGTGGTTGAAGCAGTTCGACCACCGGGATATATATTTTCGTCATCAGATGCAGCATCGACACTTTTATGATGGGAAGTCAATGAACCACGCTTATCTTCAACAGCAGCTACCCCACTTTCTACCTATATACAGATAACTGTTTAGATCACACACGTATTTTCCTACATTTTAATGATAGTTTTAATATTTTTTAAATTAAATTTAGTTCTTTGAACATGATCAAATTTGAGCTTCTATTATTCAAAATTTGGAATTAATAAAATACTTACCCTCTCTAACTCACAATCAAAAAGAAACGTTCTAAATCTGCAAGATACAGAATGATAGGCGAGAAATTTTAAATAGTAATCACTGAATTCAAATGCTAATGGATACTGCTTCTGGATCTGATGAACAACATCAAGAAATTGTAAGAAAGTTGGCGCGAATCCACCTGCTTGCGAATTGGCATTGAGGTTACTTCTATGGCTAAATCTATGCCCAAAAGCTATCCACTCCTTTTCAACTAGAACTCTAAAACCTTCCATTGTGCGATATTGAGGATCTAAACATAGTTGTGCTATTGAAGATACTTGTGCTGTTATATCACATCCTTCTTCAAGACATATTGCCACAGAAGAACCTTGAAGATCTAGAAGATCTACTACTGCACCAGAAAGTTGCATGATATTTTGTATCTGTTGCAACCATTCGGCATTTTCAATTAACCTGTATGAAAAAACAGAAGAATTCATTAATTAATCACACTATCGCCTATTTGACTGGTATACTAAGATATTAACGGATATTGAGAACATAAAGGGTGCGACAGTATAACTTCAGTCGATTTTTGCCATAACAGAGACGGGTAAATGAAGTTTCTCCTGATACAATACAGTCCTAAATATAATCCTAAAATTCCTTCCAAAAACGATTCAATTTACCCATAAATCAATTTTCATGGATCAATAATTACCGCTCAGCTCAGTGGATCACCTGGGAACATTCATAAACCAGGAGCTTCAAAGTTGCGACCACTAAGGCGTTCTGAGAGCAAACATGGGTCTGCTCTTTCAATCGTTCTTTGAAAAGAATTATTCATGCTGATTTTTATAAAAAATAGCGATTGTGTAGAAACTTTATAAAACATAAACGTGTGAGGTTCTTCTGGAAGTTGTTCCTGAGGTACTATTGTCTTGTGATTAATCCCTTTTTCATTTTTGTAGAACTATCAACAAACAAAACATACACTACTGGTCTTTCATCAAATTTTAAGAATTAGCCACAGTATAACATATAGCTTTCTCAGACGAAATTATTGGTCCTTTGTTCTTTAAAGAAAATGGAATGACAGTGAATCAACATCAGTATGTGATCATGTTGTAGGAATTTTATTTAACAGCTAGATCATTGTACTTAGTTTGAACAAGATGGAGCAACTACAAGAAAATTAATAGTTGTTTTAAGGGAACTCTTCCCAGAGCGCCTCAACTCAATTAGGGGCGTTTTGGACTAGTCTATCTGCTTTCTAAATTTGACTACTTGTGAATTTTTCTATGGGATTTTTAAGAAATTCTATATTAATGTGAACAGTATGAAAGCCCAAAAATATTTGAAAGCCAACAACTAGGAAGATAACATATAATATGCTGAAAAGTTATGACAAACGCCTGAAATCAATTTACTTGGTATATGAAAAATGGATTATGTCCAATTTAATCATCAAAAAAAAGTACAACAAAACTTTAGGTTTTGCGTACATAATAGAAAAGAAAAATCTTCTGATTCATACTATGAGTTTTTAATAAAGGATGTTTTGCTTCTACACCCTATATAAAGGGAAGTTATTTTTCACATAAAATTTATGTAGTTATATTCAATCTTACCTACAAAAACTATGTTCGGGCTCCGCATTTGGCGAACTTGGTAAACATGCCCTCATTATTTTTTTGAAAGCTGCTCTAGTATGTCTGATGTCATAATATTCTACAGGAATAAATTCTGCTTTTGGTGCCGAATCCATTTTGATACCTTTCATTTGAGCTTTTTCGCCTAATATATACAGTGCTGCTTTTTGCAAAGTATGAACACCATCCACACCTGATTCAACTTCATTGCTATGACGTATATTAACTTTACTTGTCTGTCCAGCAGCCAAAGAAGCTTGTGACGACTGACGGCGGTCCTTAAGTGAGCCCCATCTACCAAAATTTTTAGGACCCTTACCACCAGATGAACGGGGAAAAGCACTGAAAATGGAAAATCATTTTCTCAAAATTATAAGAAACCTGTTCGTATTTTGCGTCCCAAGCTTAAAGAGATATATCAAAAATTTAAAATAAAATCTCTTAATTCAGAAACTCACCCTAGTGTCCCAATAGCCTTATTGAAAGCGTTTGTTCTTCTAGCAACTTCAGGTGTCAACGTTGTACAAGTTAACGGATCTTCAGCAGCTAAAAGAAGTGAGTCAATACTTAATGAACTATCTGACATGCCCCATGTGGATCTATGTGAATAAACAGGAGTGGCTGCAACAACAGCTAACAAGTACTTCTCTTGCTCTGTGGATGAAGTTGTTTCTGGAAAAAGTATATTACATATAATTGGATAATTTAAATAGTCCCTCAGATTTGTTTTACTTAGAATGAATTATTCAACTGCTGCATATGTTTTTTTTGGCAGAATATAATACAACAATTTTGTGGTAGCTTCATGGATTTCTTATTATTCATATCAAAAAATTATGGTACCTTAGCGAGGAACCAAAAATATAAATTTCACAAAAGATACATTGTTTATTAACTATATTTGGTTAGATTTCAATACTTATATCTTATGTAGATATCTTTCCAATATATTTAAATTAGATTCATGTCTAAATATATAAACTAATTTTTCAGAATCAATTAAGGATACTTGGACAGATTAATATAAGATTAATATAACAATTTTTGAAATTTGGAAAAAAAACAAGAGGGCAGTTTAAATCCAACACTGTATATAATTAACAAGAGCAAAATAGTTAAGGAAATCAAAATCAATATGAATATCTGAGTACAACAAATGGATGGATGGAACCTATGGAAATGAGTAGCCTGTTAAACTTTGATGATATAGTCTTAGCAGCATATTGGTAAAGTAAAATTCAAAAGCTAATGTCCACCTGGTTATCATAAATAGAAAAAATTAGAGTCAACATAAATGAAACCAAAAATTTACTATACACTAAATAAAACAATACTGGGACACTAAAATATAGACATGGTAGTGAAAATAAAAATCTATAACACTAATTATAACATATGCATAAAAAAATTGGATAATTAAAATAAAAGAGGATACAAAAATATATATGATGAGAATTAACACTTGAGTTGAATAGAGAAAAAATTAAGGTGACAATATAAAGTTAAGCTATAAACCAAATAAAAATCAATAATAGAAAAAGTAAACAAGAAACAGCTGAATTGGTATGGACATATAAGAATGGGAGAAGATATAGGGTACCGATGGGCAAATAAAGGAACTGGGGCAAAGATAGTAATTAAGGCAATGAAAAAAATTGAAGAAATGGGTATAAAAGGGACTCGAAACCTCATCTGAAATTTGAATGGGTAAATGGAAAATATAAAAAGATGATAAGGCATGTATCTCTGGAAATAAATGAATTAAAATTTTGAAGTACCATTATTAATATTACCTATTACCTTGAATATTTTCTTGGAATTTGAGGAATGGCATTCCCTAACTGAATTTGAAATTTCTCATTATAAAGGCCATCAAATCTAAAAAGTTTAAATAACTGAATCTAAATGTTGTAAAAATTATTATTAAGCAAGAAGCCTTTAATGTGAAAACAGGACAAATTGAAGCAAAACTAAAGCTGACAATGCAAAACGTCACTCACCAGTGAACCAAATACAATAACTATGTATGTAAGTTGGTTTTTCTCAAACCATTGGTGATAATCATACTGAACACAATGTTCACCTTCACTACACCAACACTCACAACTACACTATCTGAAGTACGTTTCAATAAGCAAGTTATCGTAGAGACAAAAGTTGAATAATTTTGGTATATGAAGTTGATAAATTAGTTATAGAAACTCATGCCAAACAATGTAATTGTAAATACAGGTGTAAGGGTAGTAAAGCGTGTGTTAAGAAAGTAAGATTTTAATTTGCATAGTGTATTACAATTATTTATTTGCACTACTAGTTTCAACTTTACTAACAAACTGTTGCTGTTCAGTATTCATCCCCATTACTCTTGCCTTGTAAAAAATTAAACTTACCTGTCGAAGCTGCAGGCGCTGGGTGACTTTTAAGCATACCCATTACACTTTTACCGTGATGACCAGCACCTCTTAAGAGTAATGCTCTTGTTCTTGGGTGACGCCAAGTGATACAAGGAATGCGATTTTGTCGATAGCAACGACAAAACTTTCTTATACTTTCATCTGTAACAGATGCAGGTACCACCAATAATGCTGGATAACTAAAAAATGAAAATATCTATTAGATAATGGGATGTTCTTGTTTAATTTACTCACCTTCTACACATCATGTACATGAAATTAACAGAGGTTAATCTAAATTGTTCTGCAGAAGCTTTAGAGGTAGGCGATCCACTATTATTATATATTCCTAGCCTCTGCCAATCTCTAACATAACTGCGTTCTTGGAGTCGTTCTAATGTTTTAGCGTCAGTAGGAGTTGATGTTGGTTGTCCCGTTTCAAAAAGATCCAAGGATACATTATCATCTATGCTATAATCATCAGTAAGAGGAAGGCTCATTCGACCAGGTGATGTCATGTATTTATTACCGTTACTGATATTAAGATTTGGGAGGACATACTTTTGTCGTTTTGACGAAGATTTTTGTTTAAATCCAGCTTTTCGAGCAGTTTTAAGAAGAGTTTTTTTCGCAAATCCTTTGAGTGTGGCATTTTTCTCCTTGAACATTCAATTAATCAAATTTAAATTTATACTTGATAGATATTTATTTGAATTTAACTACAATGTTTAATATCAGTTTAATTAGAATACCAAGTATTATTACTTATCAAAAATTTGCAAAAAAGGTATCTCTTAACTGTTCTGCAAGAAAAAATGTGTGTTGCTTCATTCAAATATATAAAAATTAAAATTATAATGTAAATATTCATGATATCTAATTAACAAGTAGATAATAATATTGAATAATAAACATAAATGAGCTCCTAGAAATTACATTCTATTCGCATTTGTCTTCTTTACACATTAATATAAATTTACCTTATTTTTATGTAGTGGCGTTTGGGTGACCACTACTTGTCCAGTAAAAGCAAAATGATGAAAAACATCTGGTGGGTGTCTTATTTTATGAATGAGTTTTCTGAGAGTATCCACATTCTCAGCCGTTACTTCTTCATCAAAAGCAAATTTCATCAATTGAAATGTGCAAGACCTTAATTGTAATCCTTCTTGAAGCCACTGATCAAGATGGGCCAAATATTGAACTGCTACTTTTTTCTCTTTTGTTAGGGAAGCTACCGGAAATGAACGCACCACCACGTGTTCACACGCTAAAAACGGAACATGTTAGAAACATCATGTTTATTATACTAGATATATGGAACCAATCTATTAAAGTTGAAACATACCAAACGAATCACAAGGTATGCCTTTAAAAATGATGCGGTAATTAGTAAGAAATATGGCCCCTTCAGCTGGTAAAAGTGGTGGGCCCCCAAGTAAGCCTGAGCTACCTTCTTCTCTGCCATCAGGAAGGAGATACACTCTTAAACCTGTAAAAAAGACAATACTTTATTGATATTATTATTAGGACACCAATATTAATAATTTTTCCTACTAAATTTTAGATGAAATTGGAGATAATACAAAGTATACTCCCTTCCTAATTACATATTTGTTTTAATTAAAACCATATCAAAATTATTTCAACTACTATTTGGGAAAAGACAAGAATTCTAAAGGGGAAATCAGCTGATTTGGTATAAGAAAATTATTATTAATTGACCATCTGTCAATTCGATGATTCAGTTTTAAGTTATTTTTCCCAAAAGGTGTAAGTATATATAAAAGCATTATAAATAACATATATTTTGTTGAAAACATTAAAACTTAGATTGAAAATGAATATTATTTTTGTTGTACTAAAAAATTCTTGGAATAAATGATTTTAACTAGTTTTGAAAATATAACAGATGAAAATTTTAATATCTAGTTATAATAAACTAATTATCAATAAAATTATCACAATGCATATACCTTCCATAATCATTTCCTCTCCAACTAACATATTGGGTGTTAAAATTTTTGGTTTTTGAATAGGGGGCAACCGTTTTGATTCCCTATGTACTGCTTCCAAAGTTTCAATATGCATATGAACTACACCAGGTATCATTTGGTGCAAATTGCGAATGTGTTCTCTTGTAACTCCTCCTTCATTGCATACTTTATCTATGAAACGAGACACCATCTTTATAACCATATTACCAGATTCTCCTGGATCTTGATCTTCAAAACCTGATTCAGCATCTATACTGTCGCTTTCAGCAAAACTGAAAAGATATTTTCATATGATTGTTTATATTTAGAAAATTCTAATTTCTTGTTATTATAATTGCCATACGTTTTTTCAAAGTAAAAGTCACTATTTTCAAAATAGAAACACTCACCTATTTGCAATACTGTTGCTTATTCTTTCGTCATCAAATAAATCATGCTTACTAATTTTATGTCCCATATCTAGAGGGATCAATAAGTAAACCATTCTGTTGGCATAATGTATTGCTTGACTATATATGGTATTCTCTTCACATACAATTAACTCCTTTTGTTTATCGTTATTAATTGACGGCCAAATTCTCATTTGTTCAGCTGCTATTTCCAACGTAGTTGCTTCTTGAACTGGAATAAAAGTCGATCGTCGGTGCCACAAATAATCTTTAGAATCTTTAGGTGAAACAGGACTCAGTAGTTCATTATCTAAACGAGGTGGAGAATTATCTGTTCTTGACATATACAATGCCTTAATATCCTTTTGAACATCTTGATAAAATGCAGCTTCCCAAAACTACGAAAAATTTTTTTGATAAAAATATGAAAGTAAAATTGTGCTCAAAATTGAGTCATCATTTTATTTAAATAATGATCTTCACTAACAAAAGTTTGGAGAATGCTACCAGTACAAGACCAGTTCTAACATGCTACAAACATGTTCATCACTTTAAAAGTTCTAGTTAATGTTATTATTTAAGCATTCCTCAAATGTACTTTATGTCTATTTAGTTAGTTGTTTTTCAGAAATAATAAAATTACCTGTTGGTTATTCCAAACACTGTGTTCTTGAATGCAAGTGTATGCAAACTGGATAATTCCAGTGCATAATTTCCTACAGAATATTGTGGCAAGTGGTAAAAGTGTGGCGGCTACACCATGTTCATCCATTGGGGAATCATCTTGTAAAGCGCAGTTCATTAATCTAATTACTAAGTCAAATTGTTGGTGTTCCAACATTGCTTTAGTGCCACTTACATGATGTGAAAGTTCTTCACAGAAAGCTAATCGAGCTTGTTTTGATTGTAGAGCCCGTAGTACTGCTGGAAAGCTTTTTCTTGCGTCCGAAATTTTATTTTCAAAAATACAATTAATACAATTTTTCAGAACCTAAAAACGTATTTATTATTGAAAACCATTACATATTCCACAGTTTATTTAACCAAAACCATGTCGATTTATCTTAAGTCCAGAGTTGTCTATTGTCCATAATGTACAAAGTCAAAAAATCAATTCAAATAAAGTTGAAATCAAAACTGAACTAATTACCTCTAACCTTCTTGCTGAATTACTAACTATATGCTTGTTATCACTTAAGTTTGATATGCTTGGTCCCATAGGTACAATTCTGGGCTGTACTGGTCTCAAAGATGATAATCTGAACATAAAATGAGAGGAATTAGAAATTTTTATTTGTGTACATGAAAATCTGATGTAAGCTAGAATGATTATGTTAAATTAAATCTTGATTTAATGATTTACCAATGATTTAAAATCAAACCAGAGCGATTTATCTCCAAATAAAGTAGAACATATACTTGTAGTAATTCTTATAACCCATGTTCATTAATGTTTATAAACTAGCTGCAATCATTGAAATTTTTGGGTCTACTTGTGAAAATAGAAGCATTTTTCTAAATATTCACCAGATTTTAGGTCAAAGCTGTTGAATTATAGATAAAAGACATACTAGATAGACATCAATAATGGGGATTTTATCAACAGATCTAATAAAGACAGACATCCATAGATCACTAGCATCCAAGATGTAAATATTTTATTCAATACTGAAAGGAATCCAGAAAGAATAAACTGAACAATGTAAATGATTTTGCTAGGAACACAGTATAACCAACATCCTACAGACACTTGAAAAACTATAAACATATAATTTATTGTAGCACGCCTTATTTTTGAGAATTAGATTGCTCGTTTTTATTATATGCCAATATACTAATAAAAATATATTATAAACTCAAAATTTACTTTCACTTTTAAAATCGGAATACTAATTTAAAAAAATCTGTACATAATTGAATTTGGAATTCCCATTGGGGTCCCTACCAAGTATTACATATAAGTATCTGGATAATGTATATCTAGACAATCTTCAATATATAGTTAAACTGAGAAACATCTATTTTTTGAAGATGTATGTATGTATGGATTTTGGTGTATCGTATACACACCAACCCAAAGGATCTATTGTGTCCCCCTTTTTTGATTCCATACTGGAGAATCCAGTGTTTACAGCTGATCCGTTAATCCTACTCCTTTTAAAAAGTTTAGAATTTGGGATGGCTGTAATTGCCCAAGATCTTTATCTTCTATTTCAAGTGATCCCAGGTGTAGTGCTCTAGAGTTCCTTAGTGTTTCACATTTCGAGAGAATGTGGATAGAGGTTTCGTCCTCTGTGCAACAAAATTTGCATGCCACAATATCTACTGAGTATAATGTCTTCAGGTGTCCATTCAGACAACAGTTCCCTGATAGGTCTCCTTTTACCTGATACATTCAACAGGTTATAGTTTTCCAGAAGAGTCTTTGTCTCGGCCCCTGTAGGTTGCTCCAATAATTAGTTTTTTCCTGTCTACCTCCTTTTCCAGTGCCTTTCCATTGTTCCACGGAAGGGTTCTGGTACCATGAAGGGATTGTCTGCCCCTGCTTTAGCGAGCTTATCAGCTATTTCATTTGCCTTCACTACGGTGTGTGCCGGAATCCATTGTACTGTAGCTTTATTTTTCTTTCCTAGCTCGTTTAATTTTTGTAAACAATCCCAAAAGAGTTTGAATTATATGATGTTGAAGCTTAGAACTCTAATGACTGTTTGACTATCAGTCAGGATGATTATCTCCTGTTTACGATACTTCCTCTCTAGATTGAACTGAACACATTTTGAAATTGCATAGATTTCTGCTTGAAATTGTACGCTGCTCAGGCTTTCAGAGTGTTTGTTTCTGGGCCCGTTCATTCATATTCCAGTTCCGTCTGCTTTTTATAGATACAAAAACTTATGTTACTCATTAACACCCTTAAAGTAAATCAAAATATATTTAAATATCAGGACAACATTCACTTCTATCTAAGCATTGAATATTCTTAAATACACACCTTGATTTTAAATTATTCTTTGAAAGACCTTCATCAATAATAGCTTGTACTTTTTCTCCATTTATGGCAGGATATGGTGGCTGATGAATTCTTGCAAATGCTCCTTCGGGAGGAACTAAAATTTTTTGTGCATACGATTGAGGGCTGGGAATTTCATTAGTGTATAGTTGAGTAGCTAGTTCTTGAATATGAGTGAGAACTAAATGAGTATCTTGTGCTTCAGTCTTTAATAATTCACTAATGTTACTATACAATTCATCCCATATATCACATGGCCTCCAAGGCGGTCCCCTTTCTGACACAAAACTAGTAAAAAACATAGAATCCAAAACTCTAGTAGTAAAATCACAGTCTTTTAAATTGCGTTCCCCTAAATAAGCAGCTTTATGGAAAGTTATCACTGGTTTTGGATGTATTCGAATAATAGTAAGACAACTTCTATAACCTTGCAGCAATTGAGCAAACGTCCTCATAAAAACAGCACGAATTTCTTTATCTAACATAATACATTGAGGAGCGCGCACTGACAATGGTGGAAACGCGTGATCTGCAAAGTTAAGTTCAGGCTGTAGTAAGAGGCTGAGTGCTTCTTGTGTTGAGCTTAGTAGAGGTTCTGGTAGAAGTGGAAGAGATATTCCATCTGGAATTGTAATTGATCCTCCATCCAGATCAGCTATTATTACGTCCATCTGAAATATCAACAGTTTTATAAATATACATAGTGTAAGCTTAAAAATGTTGAAAAACAATAATTACCAATTCTGCTACTTCTGACTTCAATGATGAATGAACTCCCATAATAAATGGCGTTGGGGTTGACAAAACTTCTACTAATGGAGCCGGTAATAATGGTATGTAAACATGTGTATAACGAAATGGATACATTAGTGCTGTAAGGGCCCTACAAGCTTCTGTAAGTCTATTGTAACTTTTTGAATGGAAAAGTATTTTATGTTCCGTCATAATTGCACAAAATAATTGCAATACATTTCTGATACCTAACTCGTGGAACAATAAACTTACAGAAGAATGAGTAACTGGAAGAGATTGTGATAACGGAGGTTGCAATGCCTGACGATCTCCTGCACCTATACTGAATCTAACTTGAGGCCCACCAGGAGGTGGAACTTGGATACAACCTAATATATTTCCTACTAAGGTTTCAAGTGGCACTGGCATATTTTCTATGTACACTGAGTAGATTATCCCCAGACAATTCTGCAAAAAAGACATACCTAAATTCTGTGATACAATCTTATCCAGCAATTTTTTTTAAAAATAATGATTATGTATATATTTTTAGGTTTAAAAACTTATCCTTTTTCTGTGTATGAACAAAAGGGGATTATGTAATGATATTATTCCTAATGATTTATAAGTTAAAAAGGAAACTTTGAGGAACAAATCTAATAGCAAAGGTTTTGTCCACACCTGTGTACAGAAATTTTTCCTTTTTCCTAACTTATAGATGTCACATGTCAATTGTACTTTTTTTTTAAAATAATTTCCCATTTAGTTGATTATTGTGACTGAGTAGGCACTTCTGTTTTTTTCCAAAATAAAAGAATTTTTTTTCAAATCCTCACTTCTATTTGATCGTATTTGAGATAGGGAAACTTCATTTTTAGTTAATTCTGATAGAATTTTCAGATCTTACTGAAGTGATATTATTCTTATTTGCACCGCTCAACTGCTGCACATAATTAACTTTAACTTTTATCCTAAGAGGAGTAAAATGGCTCAGATTCATCCAATTCTGATTCCTCTTAATAATTATTTGGTGCACCTATCTCTTCGTCATTCTGCTTCATTATTTTTTTGCTAGTTTGAGCATTGATTTCCAATTATGAGCCAGATAAGTTAGTTTTGCTGTCACATGTTAGTTGATTGCCCTTTTTATTGTGAATGCAGCCAAATGTTTTAAATGATCTGTCAGTGGCAGCAGATGTTACATGTGCCCCAAGAATTTTTCTTGCAATTTTTGCTAAATCACAGGTTCCTCTTATTCCTCACAAACCACAGTAAATTATTTACATGATTATTGCTTTCTAGTCATTCCCACACGGTCTGAACCAAACTCCTTTCTTGTTTCTGAAATCAGCCATGTTTTCTTTCACTTGAAGTATATCTAGCCCTGTATTCTTTACTGTTTCTCATATGAAATTTATTGTCTCAAGCATCTCAACAGGATTCAGTTTACAATCTTGTGCTGCTGGATCAATAAGATCAGCTGCTAAGTGAATTAGTGCCAGAGAGAATGGAAGCTTCTTAATGAGAATGCAAGTTATTGAATTTTGTGATTATTGTATGAATTTGTGGCTCATTAGATTCTAGAGCTGTGATCATATGGACAATCGGTTTTATCAGCTATATAAGTCAGTCAACTCTCACCCAGATGATTTTATAAATGCCCAAAAGTTGGGCTATTAAAAAGGCTTAGTGCAAATTCTTGGTCATTTCCTCATTTTATAAATGTCCAACTCATTGGACATTTGCCCGGCCCATATCACTAGTGCTAAGTCACCCACAAAAAAAAACATTACATATTATTATTACTGCAATACATATAAGCTATACCACTACTAGACTAACTAGTAACTAACCATTAGATGATCATTAAGAATTATAGCCACCAAACCTTCTTCATATAAGTTTCCTTATCTTTTTACTTTACAATTGCTTGACTTTTTGACAACTAATTTGGATTTCTAAACTGGTTTGTTCTTTACCAATGTTCCCCATTCTCTCACATTCAATGTTTGTAAGTCTTTATGAGCTTGATCAGTACATCTGATATGGGGTCTGCCTCTTTATCTACTGCTTTATAATTTGGCATTAATGATTCTCTTAGGCATCCACTTGTCCTCCAATCTTTGAATGTGGACAAACAATCTCAGGCTCTGTACTTTAATGAATTGATTTTTTCATTGCCTAGAATTTCATCCATTTCTCTATTATATCAGATTCTACAGACTGCTTCATTCGTTCTTATTCCTCCATATATTTTTCTAATAATTTTTCACTCAAATAATTATCTTTTTTGCTCTTTTTGTGTCATCACCTGACATTCACTTCCATAAGTTACATTTGGTCTTATTAGAGTTCTATAAATTTTTAGCTTCATTTTTCTTGTTATTAGTTTGTTTTTCAGGAGCTTCAGGTTCACAAAAAAGCTCTATTACCACTTTGTATTTTTTCTGATATAGCAGTACTTGGTTTGGTTTAGTTTATATATCAATTATCAAATCTCCAACTCTCCTACAATCTTCTAATGCTGACATCTTCATAAATACAGTTTTAAATTCATTAATAACAAGGCCAAACTCTTTACATTTTCTTTCTACATATTTGAGAAGTTCTATTAGTGTTTCTTTATTTCTGACTATTATACAATTTTCTTTTATCGCGAATCTAGGGTTGAAAAAATTAAATACTTGTTTCCTTGCATGGCTTTTGGAAGAATTCTAAGACAGTTTGGTTACATTATTGATAATGCTATGTAAATGGTAATCACAGGTCATATTTAATCAAAATATTTACTTGTTAAACATAACAAATTAATCTACAAAGTTATGTGAATAAGATGATTTTAATTTAAGTCTACCTACCCTAAATGTTTCTACATAATCCAGTCTGGATACAAGCACTAAACATTTTGGAGCATACATTATGCTGTGATGAGAGATTATTGGTATTGGTCTAACTAATGGAGTTTCCCCTTCCATTGCATCTTCCTCCTAATATACGAGAGTATATAAAAGTTAGTCAAGTATTATAATTATAAAGTTACCTCATCTACTGGCTTGCTAGGTGTGATAGATACTGTTTCATTAAAACATAAACAAGCACAGTAATGCCTGTTTGCGTCTATATCTGTAAGTACAGATACAAAGAATTTGGGCTCTTGTTTTTCTGACGAAAGTGTCCATCCTTGAGGCTGGCAAAACTGAAAAATAAGTAAATTATCGTGATTATTTTGAAAACAATATGATTGTTATGTCAAATCGTATAGTTATCTGGATACTCCCATTACTTCATTTTAGTTTTTTACCCTGTATAATTGCTATCATATGACATTTATCAATAAAAGTGGGCTTCTTTATCAGTGAATGCATGGTATGTGTTGTTTATAAGAGATTGGAAATGTACTCCTAATTGTGTGATAGCTAAATATAGAAACTATGATCAAAGTAATACAGTAACTGAATACTGATATAAAAAACTGAAAAATTGATATTTTTAAATAATAAAATCAATTCATCATCATCCTAATTATGTGTTACCATGATGTGATTCCTGTAAATACTATTCACTAAAAAAGTATTTTTAAACCTTAATGAATATTTTATACCAGTATTATCACTCTTAAGATGTTAATAAATTTGTATTACCCATTCTATTCCTTCAATAAAAGGGGTATCTGGCCAATCTTTTTCTGGGAATCGTTGTAAGATTCTTCCATTACTGATCCCACTTCCTAAAAATATGCAGTAAACTAATTAGTAAATACAATTTGATCAAATAAGTGTTTCAGTTCAATGGATTATTGAATAAAATAAATCTAAACACAAGAAACCAATTAATTATGGACTGCAAAGCTTTATTAATCATTAAAATTTATTGTTTGTTTAGTTTATAAGTGAGAAATACGTACATAAACATCTATTTTAAAGCAGAAAAAAACTAATAAGTAATTAATGGATATCTTGAGAGAAGCAATATTTTTAGGTCTGATGTAATGTAGTCAAATCTTATTTTATTCCTAGAGGTAGAAATTATATTTAATAAAGAAGCTATTAATTTAAATGGTAATAAGATATGAACATAAATTCTGAAGGAAATGAACATTAAAATGTAATGAAGTCATTTTTGATACAACTTAAAGTTTAAATCATTTTATTCATATCCTTAAAGTATGTATTCCAAAATGTTTACACATTAATTTCAAATCATCAATAAGCATTAAAGATTTCTTTTCATATACACAGAGATCAATTAGAACAAATATATAATCTTTACAAAATATGCTAAATAAAATTAAATAAAATATTGATACACACTTTCTTTTTCGTGGTCATATCCAACTACAACAAAATAATCAGCCAATCGTGACATTTCAGTTACAGATTTTCTTTGAATATTCTTCTCCTCGAAATCATTTTATATTTATTCAAAATCTTCCCTTACATTACAACAAAAGGTACATTTACTTTAGACATTATAAACATAACCTCACTAACTACATTTGACATTTCTTAGTGACGACTGACCACGCCCGTTAAGTCAAAAATCAGTATCTTTAACTTACAAGCACGAAGTAGAAAATATTGTTTGCACCAACTTTAAACACTTTGAGCACCACTATACGTTTTTACACATTAGAAACCAAATCTGGTGCTTCTGTCTGTTCGCGGTAAGGTCAAAAACTAATGAACGAATTTTTTGCGATTTTCACCAGTAGATAAAGTGATTACTTAATGAGGAAGGTTTATAAATATACTTTGTCAAGGTTTTGTGTATATTAGTTATAACATAAAAATAATTGAGGAAAATCAAAACAAAATTGCCTTATTCACGTTTTTCGAAAATTGAATTGAGATATTACATTTTTTAACTATATATTTTTTTCGCAGCAATCGCTAAATTTTAAAAAAAACCTAATAAAATTAGCTATCGCGTTTTTCACACTGATGACGGGTCTCTCTCGTAGCGAACTTTCAAATTGACTATGTGACTATATGAATACCAGAATTATGGAGAAAAGCCATTATATTACCCATATACAAGAAGGGAGACAAAACATTGTGTGAAAATTATAGAGGAATAGTCGTGCTAGACGTCACATACAAAATATTCGTATCAATTTTGAAAACAAGATTAGAAATATACGCAGAAAAATTGTTACGAGAGTACCGAGAAGGGCAGAGGAGCATCCGACCAAATTTTTATGATAAAACAGCTGATTATTGGCTGTTATAAATATGAGATACCACCACAGATCCTTTTTGTTGTTTTAATAGAGCTAACGATAGTATGAATTCAACTAATAAAGATGACACAAACAATGTGGTGCAAATTATTAACAAAAAACGTGAATCCTTTAAAACACAACAAGGATTAAGACAAGGCGACCTCCTATCAACGGTACTATTTAATATAGCTTTGGAAGGCGTAATAAGAAGAACCATTATCAACAGAAAAGACATGATATTAGCTTATGCTGATAATGTGACGTTGATAGCAAGATACACAAGAAAGCTTGAAAAAACCATAAAACAACTAATAACAGCAGCAGAAGAGAAAGGCTTCAATAATATCAAAATAAAGTTTATGGAAATAAAGAATAAATGTGGAGTCAAGACAAAAAAACAATTTCAAAGTACATAAATATGATGGGACGTTAATAGAATTCGAAGAAGTAGAAAATTTCATGTACTACTAGGAAAGGAAATCGAACAACAATTGCCAAAAGAAACAACTGTGCATGCAGCCTTAGAAGTAAAAATGCGAAAGTAAAAATATTGTCTACCATTCTTCAACTATTATAAGCTAAGCCATGCATCACAAAATTGGATATAAACGCCTACTGTCTACTTAGAGTGTTAAGCAGCCATTTCATATTAGGTATTTGACTAAAAGCTCCGCTGACTTCAATCCTGGGACCAAAAGCAACGAGTAGACATTAATAGGGGCTTGATTATACTTAAGCAGTTATTTGTGCAATTCGTACAGTGCATCGTACTCGCAATGATCTAATCGTACACCCAATTAACATGGTAAGGATCTTCCTTAGCATTCTTCTTCTATTTTATTTTTGCTGCTATTATCGGTCTTATAGCCACTTGTTAGTTTATGAAATGTGATTATCAGGTGGTCTAGGATGGCGAGGCCCAGGGCCCCAGGCCCTCCGACATGAGTGCTTAAAATTAATGTTAGGAGGTTAGGTTATATTAGTGAAATTAATGAAGGAATAAAGCAATGGAGTGGAACTTAAGCTGTAAACTTACAGCGTGTTCTAAAAAGTCCGAGCTCCAACACTAATAACTTGACTATTCGAAAATTCAGGATTTAATTTATATTTTAAAGAAAAACCACTTTTACACGTGTTCATTTCAAAAGTAAAGCACCTTCTTTCTGGCAGTACGGTTACTTGTTTCGAGTGGCAAATTGACTTTAAAGTTTATTACTGTAATTGTTGGAGGAAGATTTTCTAAGGATTACATTCAATCATTCCTTCGCAGTAAAGAATAAAATAATAATTATAATATTTCAATTTTGATGGTGTAGTCAAGTATGTTCTTAGAGGTAGAAAACATAGCGAAGTAATGAAAGGTTATGGTGCGAGATTTTTTTAGGTTATGATTTGTTTTATCATTCCATCAAAATCATTTCCTCATTTTGAATAAAAGTGAGATGATGATGAGTTATGACTTTCAGACTAGATCGAGGAAAAGTTTACTACTAAAACTTTCTCCAGCGCCCCGAGTGGTCCTATGGCCTGCAGACAAAAAACATCATTTTTTATCAAAATAAATCTTGTAATTATATTTCTTCGAAATTACACCTACTTGCAGTATGGAAAAACAAAATTTTGTTCGCTTATTTGTCCTTTGAATTTTTGCTTTTATCTAGACTGTACAAAAATGTACGTGTTTTAAAGAATATTCTATGAGTACAAAAATAATGCCTTTGGGTGAGGTCATATTTACTTATCTGCTACATTTATTTTGTGTTAAAACATTTAGAAATATGTGTGATTCATTTATACCTAAGCTCTTTCTCAAGGGTTTGCAAGACGTTTGATTTATGACTCATCCAAATTTTGGATAGTCCTCACAACAACACATTTTTTCCTTGAGTTCTGGAGAAGATTTCGAATAAAATACGTTAATGGTCCATAGGACCGCTCTGGGCTATGAGGAAAGTTTAGTTGCAGGCCTATGGACCGCACCAGGGCTCAACGTGTTAAGCCAAATAGTACAAATTTAAGAACAAATAAAGATGAATGAAGATTTAAATATTCTTTATTAATTTATTGATAGATAATTTAGAGATTTCATGAGAATTACCCTTATGCATTTAATTAGAATCGAAAGTATTATAATAACAAATGATTAGTAAATAAAAATAAAAAAAAACTGTGATTAGATTTTAAACAAAATATATTTTTGAATAATACATATTAAAAATGTAATAACAGATATATACCTACTATAATTAGTGTTAATATTGGACGGATTAATAATACAAATTTATTGATCACATTTAATTATAGGAGTTATAATATGTAAAACCTACATATTATAAAACAAAGCGACCGGTTTCAGTTGGGCCAAGGCACACATATTTTGTTTGTCGTAAGATCCTATCGGCTTGATGTGTTAAATATATGAATTAGATTTAAATAGAATATGATGTACATGGTGGCGCAATAAAACGTGCATATTGTATCATCTTTTTCGAGAGATAAGCGGTGCGTGGGCGGGGGGAGCCTAGCGTGGTTGGATAGTTGCATCGTGGAGTTTTAGTAGCCATGAGTCACTTCGACGGAAAGGCCGATGTCCTTTGAGCCGCGCTCGTGAGCACTTACAGGTGGTCTGCTGTTTCAGTCTCCTCCATGCACCAGCGGCACTCCGGATTGACCGTGATGCCCACGGTGTGGATATGGGGTTTTGAATTACCGTGTTCAAAATACCCAAATCATATTCAATATCCATTTTTATTTTAAAAACCAATAGATCGGTCTAAGGTTAAAAAGCCTTCCATTTTGAGAGATTATTTTGAACCACATATTGTTCTAAGGGGTGTTTAGCGAAAGCTGAGTTCCAAATATAATCCACTAAATGCGTTTGAATCCAAAGTGTATTTGAGTGTAACAAATAGATTTATGCCCATGCAATCAGGTATTATGGGGCGTTTCTGATGAAACTTTCTAGGGACTTCAATTTTTCAGACAATTTTGTGCAGACTTACACAAACTCGTAACAAACCTTATACATCTAAACCTTCATATAAAACACTCCATTCGTTAAAAACAAATGAAAATCTGTTCAGTACTTTTTGATTTTATCCTGGTAGAGAAAGACAGGCGTCGAGGAGGCTTTGTATTATAATATGTAGTGAGGTAATATACTTATATATTTACTACAAAATTAACAATGACTTAAGCTTGGTTTCTGTTGCCAAAATTAAAAATTACCATTAAACTAACAAATTAAATTACTAGTTGAAATACATTGAAACGGTACTTGTATTTAAATTATAATTAAACGCAAAAGAGTTCGCAAACTTTTAACATTTTGTGAGGTTATGAGCACAGAATACGCTTGTTCTTTGTTTGCGGAAATTATATTAGCGTTATTACGCCGTTTTCCGCCGTAGTGTTTTATTTTTAAAATTGATATCAAGAAAATGGGGGAAAGCATTGTTTGAAAGTCAGCTATGTCCTTTAGAGCGCGGAGTGTCAGGAGCTTTCCACATTTGTATGACAAAAAGTAATTTCTATTGGTTTAGCAGTAATTTATAATTATTCGTAATTTATTGCATAAATCAAAATATTACCACCAAGAAAGTTTGGTTTAATGTTAATTTCAATTCAGTTTTGATTTTGGCTGCATAAACCAAGCTTTACTGTAAGCTTAATTCAACCAATTTCATAAATTTTAACTGAGTATGTTTCTTTGATATTTTGCAAATAGAAGGATGAAATTAAATATTAAGATATGTTTAAAATAACATATGGAAAATAAAAATATGTAAAATATATGGCATTAACATAGATAATTTATCAATAATTAACCTTCTGAAGCTAACAGTTTACAATTTTTCCGAAATATTACGATTGTGCCACGCTATAGCCCGACGGCTCCCAGTACTTTCTCACACCATCTCTTTTCAGTACGAAATTGTGGGTTGGATGTGCCAAACGTGTCAGTGGTTTTGAGTGAATTCGGTCTCAGCGACCTTTCTTCAACACGTGCTCGGTCGTACAGACTGAAGTTAGCTTCAGTGTAGTTGTATAATACTGAAAATAAAGTAAGTCAAAAATGATTTTGAAATATATTTACTAATCCAATTACGTATCCTATTATTTATTTAGAATTGTTTGAAGAAAATGGCTTCAGGAAGTTATGAAGACGAACAGAAAAGACTCCAGCATCTTTGGGATGAAGTTGAATCAAATGAAATTGAAAGCAGTCTTGAAGAAGACAATGTCGTAATTCAAGATGAGAATTCTGGCACAGAACAAGACATATCTAATAGGGAGGTCGATGCAGTTGAATTGAGAAGACATCGTGAGCCTTGCTTCATATCAAAATGGAAGAAACATTAAGGAACATCTTCAAACATCAGAACTCGTGCTGACATTATAACTCAGCTATCGGAAGTAAAAGGAGAAGCTAAATAGAAGACAGTGGCAGCTGAAATATGGTCTTTATTTATCAAAATTTAATGCTAATCTACCGAAGAATTTTTCCCAATATGCAACTGTTGACGAAATGTTGCGGGTTGTGGATTCAGAGTATATATAACATCCAAAGCCAATTAATACGGAATTAATTATAACCTCGATCGATTCAATAAATACCTTGAGAAAGAATAAACCACAGATTCCAAAAGAAAAAAAGTTAAAAAGGCATAAGAAAAGTCCTGTGTTCGCTTTTCAAGAGACATGTACTCTAGTGTAGTAGATTCCACGAAAGAACAAAAATTTGTCTACGATATCATAGAGAGTAAATGGTAAACATGATATGATCATTGCTTATAATTCAACTAAAAGTTGCATGGACACCGTAGATAAATTATGCGCAGCATACAACTCCGCGCGAATTACGCGACATTGGTCGTAATTTTTTATGGCACAATAAATATAGCCATTAACCATTAACTCATATGTGATATATAAGACAAATGTACAACCAAAGCAATCCAGAAGATTGTTCTTAAAAAATATGGGCAAACAGTCGCTTCAACGACAGGCTTCCATACCAAAAACATTGCAAAAATCATAAAGATGAAAATTGGGGAAATTCACATTTCTAACACCGCAAATGAGACCCCACCAGATTCTGTATATGGCCGATGTTATTATTCGAGTAAGAAAAGCAGGAAAACCAAATAAATTTCATGTGTTTGGAACACGTAAGGCCAGTATGCAAAGAACGTATTAAAATTATAGACTAATTTTAACAGTAAAAATTCTAGTCGGTAATTTGGCTTGTGATTGTTTGTGCTTTTATAATGAAAGACTGACGTTTTGGGTTTTTGGAACATTTTGGTTTCTACTACAATAATAATAAATTTCCCGTTTTTATCTCAAGTTCATTACTTCAATTTTCTAGAAATTTGTTTAATTTCAAAAACCAAGTCACATTTTTTCCAAAATGATTTTTTTTGCTGAAAATGGTTTCTTAAATGTAGATGCGTATTCTGGGTAAAAACCACGTAAGTCAATACATTCCTTCCTCTTTCAATAATACCGCGTGAAAGACGTTCATTGCATAAACATTAGTAAGTGACTTAAGAGGTTTTTGTATGCACTTCTAGATGACAGGAGAAGTTTATGACTGAGTTGGAAGTTTTTAAATTTGCTTTGTTTTTGATTGGTTCAACAATCTTTCGTAAACCATCGCCATTAATGTTATATTTGAAGTTCACTTATCTTTTACTAAATTATTTTGAGAGGAAAGTAATTTTAGGTACTAAATTGAACATAAAAAATTCCTTGAAAGCTCATTTGTTTGTATTTGAAACAGTTTTTATTGATTTCTGAAACATTCTAATTGAGTGACATATGAGGTTTTTGAAATGACTGATTCAGTTGAGTTTAATATAATTATGTATGATACATTATCAATACTTTGTCTTCCAACGATGTACCATTTTCATATAACAGTCTCGGAGACTGATGTTAGCTTTTATGTTACAATTAAACATGTTTTTTGCGCAAGGTCAAAAACGAAAGTTCTGTGATTGGTTAGAATATATAAAATGTATGTATTCAAAAAAATCCTTCAACTGATTTAGTATATTATTTTTGAATAAATTAAGAAAATAATGTTACCGTTATAATTTATTTAAAGTGTTTGAGCTTGTATTTTTATTAATAACTGATTATTTGAAATAAAGTCTTGTTCTATTATATCTTCTAACAAAGCGAATTCGGTATATCCAAATCCTTTTGTATTCATATTTTGTACTGGACGTTTAAATGCATCTAGTTCTGGACGAGTCATCATTGTTTCTTTTATAGTGCGAAATGATTGCCTAAAAAAGAAAAAAAAAACATTAAATACGTTTTTACCTTCATATTTTTTTAGTATTTTAATGGCCAATAGCGACAAAAATTTATGAAAACAGAGTTAAGAACAAAAATAACGATACTATAGATGCAAAGGTAGGCATCAACTATGCCTCACATAACCTTTTTGAAAAGCAGAAATCTGTAACCAATGTAATATAATTTGTCTTACTTAAATCAAAGGAACATAAAATCTTAATTCGTAATTTAGTATTAAAATCGTAACAAAGGAAGTACTAATACTGTGATTATGCTAAATAGGCGGACATGTATAATAGAGACCAGCCCCTCACTTTATCTGTTTAATACTTAAAATCTGAACACGGAATGAGATAAGCTCATATATTACATTTTGGTATTTCTTACGTTCTTATTATTCTTTTATTAAAATATAAAAACAGTTCTTGTCAGGACTAATTTGAAAATGGAATGAGAGAATATTCCAAGTACTTAGTAGTAAATTTCGAAAAATTGTGATTCATTTTTACTTTTCAATTTGTTTTCTCAATTTATTTTGACTATAAATGTAATAATGTAATACTTACGTAGGATGAATTAGACTTATTGTTAATCTGCCACTAAATGGCCAATCTAATGAATGATCGTGCTCAGTTTTCATGACATGTACTAATATTGCAATGTAATTATTATCTTTGGGAGACAAATTCAACCGCAGACATAATCTGAAATAATCATATTGTCAGTTCACATAAAATAAATATATTATTGTTGTTATTGTTATACTTATATCCGTTTGGACTAGTGAAAAATCCTGGACTGTAATGCATCAAATGCGGATTTTCCCTCATTGCATTAATTTTGTTTTTAAAGTCACTAAAATACCATAAATAACAACCATTGCAATAACGCTGATGCAGCTTTGTCATACTAAGATTATGGGATGAAATTTGTTCCGACATATTTACTATTATAATATCTTGTTCTCTGGTTTTTTGTTCTAAATAGACTATTTTCTCATACAGTGTCCTGAAAAAACTGATACATTAACACCTCAACATAGTAATAACAGTCTCATTTACATATTGGCTGATCGAAAATCTATCAGCAATTATGATTGGGAAAACTGTTCAGTTTTAAGCAAATATGAAGAAAATATAACACAATGATTAGTAATCAGTAAAATATAGAGCATTTAATACAGAAATGGTCGAAAAAATTGCCTTCATAAATATTTGTAATCTTACAACACCCTACTAGAGAATAAAATCAAATCCTTTGGCAGAGGCCTTTATAAATACCAATTATGATGAAATTTTCATCTCTAATAGTCCTATATTACTTATAAATAAGTATAATTACAAAAGTACTATATTTAGGCTGTCATATACCCTTTTTATTCCAAAATGACCAATCTAAATATCTTAATACTTACAGCCACACTGAATGATTTTTGAGACAATGTAATTAAAAATTTTCAGATGGGTCCAAATGTGACAATGGAACAGGAGCAGCATTTTTTGTTTCAATTACATATAAATCATGTTAAAAAATTTAAAATAGCAAATATTCTTTCAGTTTACTTTGTCGAGGCGTTGGCAATAAAATAATGTTTACTATGGTGCCTACTAAATCCAATTCCAGCTGTTGCTATAATGACAAACTTAAAATCAGTTTTACAAGCTATTGAAGCCTCTATTAAATATATATAATCAGGAACTTATCTATTAGAATCAAATGAAGAGAAGCTTACAATAACGTAACTAAAACATCAGAAAATTTCCACAGCTTCGTCCAAATCTACTAAATAGCATTCCATATTTTGATTATATTAAAAAATACACAGCAGCAATAAGTCGACTAAAATTAAATCATGGTTGTTTTCCGGTGCACTTTAACAAATTGGATATTTTACAATCAACAATTTGCAGCTGTGACAACATATTGATATGTGATACTAATCATATTTTTCTGGAGTGCAAGAAAAATGAATTCATATATTTCTTTGATTGATCATAACTTTCCTCTTCCAATAAATATTAGCTATCTTCTGGCAAGCCCAAATAAAGCTAGATACTAAAAAAAATATCTGTGGCCAATAGCCTTAGTCTGAGGCAATTCCTACTTCTACTCACACACACAATCAGTAACATGGATCTCTATGTAACTAGTCATTTTTTATTATATGTTTAACTTCATAAAATTGGGCATATTCTTGGCAAACAAATGGAAATAATGATATAAGTTGATGCAGAACTAAAAAATAAGGATATTAGCTTGGATTCAACTTCACGCATTTCTCATAAATTTTCCTATCTCTCACATATACCACATGATGATATAAAGGCATGAATAGTGTACAATATAAGGTAATTCGCAAAATGAGACAAGTATAGCACTTGTGAGGTGACGCAGCACAGCACATAGTTTTGTAATCTACAAGATTGAACACATTGACCCAAATTGACAACACACGTGGGGTCACAGACGTGTCCCGCTGTAGTTCAGACACACACAGTTTGCTGTTCCAAGCGTGTGGGTGACTAGCAAATTTCTTTATGAAAAAATGACAAAAGAAAAGTTAATATAGGCAGTAAGGGAACACAGAGAGCTTTACAATACACAAAATGATGATTATATGATGAAACTGAAGAATTGCATCACCATTAGCATGTGTAGCATACAAGTCGTGTTTCTCGTGTCCCAATTTGGGCCTTGCCTTAATATGTTCATATCTCTAAAAACTGTATTTTTATTATATTTCCATTTTTTACATTTTATTATAAGGGAGAGATTGTTGGATAAAATATTTTTCAATCTGTTACTATGAATGTGAAATTTACCGACATCTGAAAAAATTAGCCACAAATCTAAAATAATAGCACAATATTAGTGATTAGATAGTTATGGACTTACTTCAACAATTCTTGAAGATTATTATCTTTAACTACAGACTGCACTTCATTTTTTGCTGGTGGATCCCAGAAATTAGCTTGTTCTGATAAGCTGGCAGTACTATTCGTTGGATAATTATTCACAACAATCTTTCCATATGCTTTAGATAACATCTGGAAATAAGAAATAATTATACAATACATATTAGAAGTGCTAAAATTTTAAATTTTTATATACATAGTGTGGTCATGAATTCTTGGCCTCAAATAGTATACAAAGTGTGTTAGCAAAAATCTATATACACAGTTTCAACTTGCTGCTTCGATCCACTTTATTATAATAGAGCTCAAACGACCACTTAGGCAAGTTGTTTTGAAAAATGTCTCGCTGTTTAAAATTTTTGTCTAAAGAAGGATTAACACCAATACAAATCACAAAAAAAAATTAAAAACTGTTTGCAGTGACTTGTATCAACAATTAAAAATTGGTATTTGGTATAAGTTGTTTCGCTGGGGACAAGAATCATTAGAAGATGACCTAAGTGAGGGAGGTCCTATAATGGTGACTACTCTAGAAAACATTGAATTAGTAGAAGAAATTCATGTCTATGGTTCAGTCCACACTGCTTTGCTTTTCAAGGCTACTTGTACACAAATGTGGCTTCACAGAGATTGAACGGTCACTATATAGCACTGATCTAGCCAAGTATTTTTTTTTGCAAATTGAACAGTGGCAGTGTAAGAACATTTTAACTAAAGATAATATCATATTTTTATGGTGGCATAGAAATTTTAGTCAAACAATCTGAAAAGTGTGTGAAAATAAAAGAATATATTAAAAAAAATCAGTTTTCCCTATTTATAACCTTTCTTTCTATGTTAGGCTAAGAACTCATAGACTGCAATCATTACTACAATTTAGCTGACAAATTAATACCTTCACCATTATTTTGTTTACAATAATATACATTTTCATAACAAAAACATAAGGATTAATTAGATTTTTAATAGCTCTCATGTATTTTCAAGATTAAATTATATCAGATATATATCAGATTTATGGTTAATTTGTGCACTCACATTAATGAACCTACATGATGTTTCTAAATTCATGTAAAAAAATTTAGGTGATTGCTCATACGAAATGAAGATGGAGTTTTATATTTTTTTGAAATTTCAATAATTACAGAAACTAGAGGTATTTTTTCATTATTCCTATTACTAGGTTTCACGCCAACATGGCGACAATTGTCGCCAAATCATCAAGAAATGTCGCCAAAATCATACACATCGACGACAAATTTGTCGCCCAAAATATTTTTAAAAATGTGTTAAAAATATGTTTTAGATTTACTGCGCTGTTTTTGCATAAAAGAATTTATATATGTCGTAAAAATATGTATAAAAGTGTGTGTAGCATGCATATGTTAATTTTTTTACTTTTGTCTACCTCATTATATTTTTGGACCACTAAATCATAACATAGGTGGTCCTTTTGGACCACTAAATTTTCATTGCTGGTGTGAACCCTACCTATTACATTATACATAGGTGAATCATAACATTTTTTACATCTCTACTCTTTTCCACTCAAATTAAAAAAAAATGAATAATGGTGTTTTATTTTGTCTATGCAGCTAATGGTTTAGAAAAAAAATATTTATAAAAAAAAAACAAGGATTTAAAGTTATTTTTATTTCGAAAACTTCATCTTGAAAAAAAAGTTTTGATATGAAATTAAGTAAGGTTTACTAATTTCACTCCGTATAATGTGACAGGAATATTGAAAAAATATCCAGGGGTAGTTCTTTGAGAGTGCACGAAAATTACAGAATTTCAAGTTTCACTAAGATTTTAGAAAAAGAATAAAAACTCAATTTTATTTATATTTTGTTATAAAGAGCACCCATCTTAATTTCATATGAGCAACACCTTCTGAATTCTGTAGCATGAGTTTAGAAACACCCTGTATTTATGTTGAATAATTATAATGTATTGATAACAAACTCATTGTCTATAGAGACCAAAGGTGAGCTAAATTAGTATCAAAATGTGGATTAAACAGTGTGAGTGTTGCTGAAGTAGTAGTGGTAAACAGTGTGTTCAGCATACATATTACTCTCTGTTTAATGTTCATTTCTATGTAGATTCTCTATTGTACCGATTCTACAAATTGTTTGTGAACATTTACACATTTATTACAATATTTGACAATACAAATATGCATTTAACAAATATCATCCCAACTAACAGATTACTTACTGTTAAATGTTTTTGTATGTGTTGTTCCAAATGCCTCTGAAGTTCGGGTTCGTCCTCAAATTTTTCCTCGCAACCAACTTCCATAAAAGAGCATCGCAATTTTTCATTATCTGGCAATTCGGGAATTTTATATTCACAAACCAAAAGGTGAGTTTCGATATCCAAGGGAGATAACTCTATTAAACAACCTCTAACAATATTTGGACACTTTGTACGTTGTTGAGATATTTCCCTTCTTGTGAAATTATCTGGAAATATATCTTCTTTATTTAATTTCATGTTATCCACAGGACAAGCATTCTCCCTCCTTAAAAAATGCAATTTTTATAAACCGTCAATAAGCAAATTAATACGAATTATTTACTTACTCTAACCAAGAATAAATACAATTTCTGCAAAACCGATGACCACAAGAGGTTAGAACTGGATCTCTCAACCAAGCTAGGCAAATGGGACATTCAAATCTAGCTTCTGGTGCTAAAGCGTCGTTTATTGAACTTTCTTCTGCTACAGACATATCATTTGTATTTATTTTGTCATCAAACATGCCACCACTTGCCATTTTCACGATCTTAAAGATGTGCTGATAAATTTTAAGGTTTAATCGGCATAATTCTTATTTATTTAATGTTTCTTACTCATATAAAAGTGTTGCCAGTTTGAGAACTCTAAAATCGCCAAAAAAATATATGTAATAATAAATAAATATTACAAAAGATGGAAGTAAACAAAATATATCGTATCGAATTGCTATATTCACTAAATATTCTTTCTAATAAAGTCAAAAGAAGATTTAGTGGAAATCATCACTAATGATTTATTTAAAAAAACTAACTTCACATTTATGTATTTTAATAGTCTTTATTGCATTAATGTTATTAATTATCTGAAAGTAATGAATATAAAATTATCAAATTATATATTTTATTTTGACCATTCTAATATTGAATAAAAACTAAATATCAACAATTTTTCAATCAAAATTGCATATAAGTAGATAAACTTTGAAAAATGGCTACAATCGGCAATGTTGCAAAGAAGCTCCATCTTTGATAATTATCCAATTATTCTAAAATAATGCTGTAAACCTATATAATCTTTGCTGTAAACGGTTGGTTGTGGTTTGCAGTATTCTGCCAGTAATTTTAACACCAAGATTGATTAAATACTAACGATATCCACAATCATATGTTGGTCATATATATTTGTAGTTTATCTACGTAGGTACAGATCAAGATTTACGGAGAAATTACTGCAGTCCTAATATTTTCATTTAAGGACATTTTCAAGTTTTATTACTCTAGCAATTATTATTTAACGAAATTTTGAAATTACGAAGCTCTTTTCATCAAAAAGTTCACTTTTCTAAATATCTTTGCTCGTGAATAAAGCTATGGTTTTGTAATTCCATTGCCAATAGTCAATTCAATTTTGTTGATATTTTTGTTGCTTCAATCAATTATGACAATATTCACGAAACTATCAAAGTTACTTAGAAGTTTCTTTTTTTAGTACATAATAGTTTATTCAATTAATAAAAAAAAGCTAGAATATTCCAGAAATAGAAACCCTCAATTTCTTTAAGTTGGCAATTAACTAGAACATTCTAGAAACAGTTTTTATTCTGCCTTTAAGTTGGCTGCTTTTCGGTTTTCCTTGTCGAACGTGTAGACAGATATTTCCTTCTGTAAGTCATTTCCAAAAAGTGTGATAAAAAGTGTGCCGGTTGAATTTGACCTGCAACTAGTGAAAAAATCAATTTAAAATAGTGAATTAACAATTAAAATTATTTGAAGCTAAATTATAGTCGCGTTTTAAGGTCAGGTACAATGTCTGTGATAGGAATCGACTTAGGAAATGAATCTTGCTATGTAGCTGTAGCAAAGGCTGGCGGAATCGAAACCATTGCAAATGATTACAGTTTAAGAGCTACTCCGTAAGTTTTAAATAAATTGAATATTCCTAAATTACATATATAAAATATATTTTTGATATAATGATTTGGACATACACAGCAACCTTGATGTCTCTTATGAATATTTTGCTCCCTATTTTGGTAGTATTACTCATTTTTGTGGGCGATCTTCAAAATATAGTTTTATCATTTGTAGATCATGTATTGCTTTTTCTGGAAAGAACCGAATCTTGGGAGTTGCAGCTAAAAATCAGCAAGTTACCAATATGAAAAATACAGTATATAACCTGAAAAGGTTATTAGGTAGAAAATTTAGAGATCCCCATGTTAGAAAAGAAATACAATTCTTACCGTTTACAGTTTTTGAAGAGAAAAATGGAAATATTGGAATTAAGGTACATATTCTCATGAAACAATTAGGAAATAGGAATGTATTTAAAATTATATTGTTTGCTTCAAATTACATCATATGCATCATAAAACTTTCATAATAATAAATATAGGTCATATTTTATGTATAAACTGAAATTTTTACATTTCATATCTCATTTTTCTGCATTTGTCAATATTGGTGTATTATTTGTGTTGTGAATAACATGTCTCATGTTTTATTTTTAATTGTTTTAAATTATCCAAATCTACAATTTTATGAAATAATTACCATTGTACATTATTGATTTTAGCTAAAAATAACTATGTTTACAAATATTACTAGCTTCACTACATTCATTATCAGTGGTTTCCATAACATCAACTAGAATTTCTCTTTTGTAAATAAAATATTTAATACAATTTTCTAAGCACCAAAAATGAAAAAACACATACTTAACATTGGTATGTGGTCATACAATGGTTATTAGCAAGTAACATATATTTAAACATTTAATTTTTGTTTATGAATAAGGTACTCTAATTCACTAATTATTGCATTTGTTACCATTCAGTTTGTCGCTGGAGGTCTAACATTGTGTAAGTCATAAATGAAAACTTTTCAGGAGAGCAAAAACATATTTTTTTTAAATTTATGGACATAGATCAATTTCAAAATTTTTATAACAGTTGTCTAGAATTGTATCTTTTGATTTCAATATCGAATTAAAAATTAAAAATTGATCAACTTAAATGTTACTCTACTGTTAAAATATAACAGATCAAATCAACTAGAGAAAAATCAATAAAAACAGTCTGAAGTTGACAGGTACAAAATTGCTAAATTCCATGTCATATAATTACTTATTAGTGTAATATAAAAGTTTTTATGACAAGGTAATCTGTTAGCTGAATATTTAGATTTGAAATCACATTTCCAGAAGCTCTGCTCTGACTTATTGATTGCTTTGTCACTATTTGGTGTGAAGAAATTTCGACTCAGGAACATCATCTTTTGTTATCAACTTCTTTTGACAAACGCTAAATTGAAATTTTGCAGATAATTGTTTCAAAATTTCACTTTTAGTTTGTAGAGCCTATCATCAAATATTTCAGGAACTACAGCTAAAATTGAACAGTGTCAGTTTTTGATCTATCAATTTCAGCTATTTTTGTTCTGACTGCAGCTCCTTCTTCGGCTATAACAAATATGTTTTATTCACTGTCTTCTGTAATTTAATGATGTACTATCTATTACTATGCAAACTAACTAGATAAATTGTGATTATACGCTTTACTTTAAATTTCAAACTTCAATGGATGATCTTGAAAAGTTTGCTGATTACTTAGTTAATGTGCACATTAACGTATTCTGCATTCTAACTGTAAAATATACACATAGTTTTATTAGTTCTATTTTATATTAAAACTTATCAACATACAGCTTCTGATAAAAATTATACAATCATTTGGTTCTCCATCAGATTAGAGGCAAAATAGTTATGTTTAGAAATCGTCTTGATTTTAGGTTTCTCTATAATTTTTGAAAGATATATAAACATTTGACATTTTGACTAGTTTTATCAAAGTATTTGACAAATTTTCATCTATCTTTCAAAAATTATTTATAAAATTAATTTTAAAACAAAAGAGACCTAAAGTGAAGATGATTTAGAAACATAAACATATATAAAAGGTCTAAGAAATAAGAATTAAAAGAAAAATATTTTTTTGAGATTCTGTTATAAAAAATATTAAAAGATCATTTAGAAATTGGAAAAATGAAAGATAAAACTTCTACTAACAAGTAGCAGCAAAGAAGTTTCTTAATTTCTATCTCAAAGATCATTTAAGTTTATAAGACCTGCTGGTTTTATACTCACCAGTAAGCATCTTTTGTAAGTGATAAGAATAGCTGACAAAAATATGAATATTTTCCAGTTGTGTAAAAGTTCGAAATGAAATATAAAGCATGCCACAGTGTCAAGTCATTTTGTTTGAGAAAAAGGATATGTTTCTGAAACATGCAACTCTTAAAACAGTGGTTTGCAGTAATTTGTAGGAACCACTATACAATATCAAAACATCAAAGGCGATCAAAAAACTCACTGTTCCTCTAATTGAGTATAATTTTTTCACCATTTTTTGGTCTATTGTAGGTAAATTATTTGAATGAAGAATATAAATTTTCACCTGAACAGTGTTTGGCAATGCTGTTAACAAAATTGAAGGACATAGCTATGACAGCTTTACAAACTCCTATAAATGATTGTGTTATATCAGTTCCTAGTTACTTTACAAATAATGAAAGAAAAGCATTATTAGATTCAGCAGCTATAGCAGGTTAGTTATTAAAAAAGAAAAAAAGATTTCTTAGTTGCATATTATTAAATTCTGTCATTTTGTATAATGTAACAATGAGTAGTTATGTTGTAATAGATTAAATGATGTTTTCATTACCTTGTGTATACAATGGTTTGATTATTTTAGGATTGAACGTCTTGAGATTATTCAATGAAACCACTGCAACAGCTCTTTCTTATGGCATTTACAAGCAAGATTTACCTGCACCTGAAGAAAAACCTCGTAACGTAGTTTTTGTTGATTGTGGACATTGTTCTTTACAAGTTTCAGCAGTTGCATTTAACAAAGGAAAACTTAAGATGCTGACTACCACATCTGATCCTAATTTAGGGGGAAGGGATTTTGATCTCATTATTGCTGAACATTTTTGCAAACAATTCCAGACCAAATATAATATTGATGCTAAATCTAATGCGAGGTAATGGTTTTCTTCAATTTATTTGGCACATTTTTAGATGGTATACCTAACATATGTTGAAGGTTACCTTTGATGTTTGGTTTTTGATAAAGAAATTAGAACACTATTAAAATTGGGTCATTGTCATTGAACTTTGAAAAAAGTAAATATTTGTGTTAAATTATTTAACAAATTGTTTTAAAGTGCTTCTGATGAACATACAAAAAAATAAAGGAATGTAAGTTTAATATTCATTACAAGGTAGCTTAAAACCAGGAGAAGGACATAGGATACTTTTTATCCAGTTGCCTTGGGGCATGACATAAAAGGTAGTATAACAAAACCCAACAAGCAAAAAAACGAAAAATGGAACTGACAAGAAAGAACAAAACGCTACTGACAGCTAAGAGTAATGTTAAGTTAACCTCTTGTTTTGTTTGTTACGAGTTTTATTAGTTTATTGTGCCGATATTATCATTAACAAAACTACGACCAAGACGATCGAATCTTTCCCGACCAAGCCACAATGCAATTAGGATTCGAAATATTGCGAATAAAAGGACTGAAGAAGAAAAAGAATTTGCACCTTAGTATTGCTCGACTTTGTGCTTCTCAATCACAAGAGCAAAGTGAGGTAGGCGAAACGGCTCAGTTGGCAACGTGAAATCGTCGAACAAACCTCAGAGTTCAACAACTAGATAATTTTTGATGCACATGCACAAAAAGAAATTTATGAAGTATTGATTTGAATCTAGCAGTGTTTATACATAATTGCAGCACTTATTACTATACTATCGCATTGGTCAAATGGACATTGTTTGCGAATAATGTGGCGCATTGAAGTTTTCCGGAGAAACACCAGGATTGTGCTACCTTAGTGGGAAAGTGAAATTGTCATTATTTACTCTGCAATATGAGCCACAGCTTGTGGCGAAAGCCCTGAATAAAGAAATTTTCTACCTAACAATAAAAAATATAATGGTTATTTCTAAATGTCCTAATTTGCACAGACATTATCGAATTTAAGGTACTTATTTATTTGGATGTGTTGCACAGTTGTAATTTCTCAGTTCAAGGATCCTGATGATCCCCATTTGATTTGCCGTGTGAGTTTAAAAGACTTCAATATTTGATCCGTCTTGCATTTGTTATGACCAATAACAAGTTGAAGTCTGAATTTAGAAAATTCATGTTTTCTTATGGTCAATAATATGTGGCATTCTCTTGGATCGTAAGACCATCTGTGATATTTGTTCCTTGCCTGATAATAAAACAAAAAATTTCATGCTTGGCAATCTACCAAAATCAAATAAGGGTTGTATAAGAAATTTTCGTTTGTAAAATAGACGTTTATGTATTTTACCCTTACTTCAAAAATAATTGTCTTCCTAGTAATTTTTTAGATTATAAATAGTTATGGGCAAACAAATTAAAGTGTAATTAGTAGATCTTAAGAACATCGCATTTAAACTAAATATATTTTTTTTATTTTAATTTCAATTTAATTCAAATACGCACTAAAATGCCTTCTTAGATATATATCTTCGATATTCACTTATGTCAGAAAGTGTTAGATATTTTTAGACAAAATGCATTTTTTAACGCAAACATGTTAAAAAATTTAAGCCCTCTGATATGATTATCTCGACTAAAAAAATTGAATGCAAGAAAACATCAAATAACCTCATTAGATGCAAATTGGAACTAGAAGGTCAAATAACAGAGAATGAAAGTACATTGGAATTGGCATAACCAGTTTTGAAGACGTAGAAGACGTGGTAAGAAAACAAGTACCTAGAGCAAATGAAGTTATGAAATTTCTTCGGAACATACTATGGCGAAACAAACACCTAAGGCACGAATTTACAAAGCAATAATTTGAACTATAATGTCCCATACATCAGACATGAGACCAAAAACCAGGTGAAAAAACACTATTAGGCTGAGAAAGAAATGAAAACAGACGATAATTTGACATAGATAACATTAATGAATGATATCAATCTCAAATTGGAACACGAAGTAAAGATCGACCAAGAAAGAGGTGGAATGACAACCTAGAGCCATGATAAGAAAAAAAATCGATGTGCATCAATGAAGAGTGTAAGCTATCCACCAAAATACCTGACCAAAAAAGAATAATTAAAATACCTGATTTTTGTTTATTTATATTTATTATCCTATTTATTAACAGCTTCTTAAGGGGAACAGTCAACTAGTTTCAATATAAATCGCATTATAAGTAATAAATCTTGTAAAAATAAAAGAATGATAAGTTTAGGTTGAGATATATCCACAAAAACAAAGATTAAGATGAAACACGCCCAAAAAATTATTTACTATTCATCTGTAATGAATATTATTAATATTAAATATATTAAAAATGAAAAAAATTGAATTAACGCAAAACTATATAATTCCAGTAAACCGTAGTTTAGAGAGGGGAGATATTTTTACAATTATCAAAAAATAGATGATGCTTAGTTTATGGAGAAAATAAATATATTTTATGAATAATCTTTAAAATTGTTATTTCAGAGCTTTTCTAAGATTATTGACGGAAGTAGAGAAATTGAAAAAACAAATGTCTGCAAATTCTACAACTTTGCCACTCAACATAGAATGTTTTATGAATGACAAAGATGTCTCCAGTGATATGAAAAGAGCAGACATGGAAGCTTTGTGCACGCATTTATTGGAAAGAGTGGAAACCAGTTTAAAAGATTGTCTTAAACAATCAGGTTAGTATTTAAAAGTAGAATTAAAGATAAATATGTATATAAAATTACTAATAATACTCACGTTTGTTTACTGGCATTGTTTGCCTTGTATCCGACCTTTTGTATCAAATAATTTTCATGAATTTATTTTAAAAACTGTACGTGATTTAATGCTTCATCTAATTTCTAAAACCAATATGAATTACGTGAGCAGCAAAAATTAGAAAAGAATGGGAATAAGATATTGGTGTAAGGAAAAATTAGACATAATTGGATGGAACAACTATGAAGGTCGTGGTCTAATTTAAAATAATAGGACTATCATATTTATTTTCATCAGTTTATTTTATATGCACAGTAATTTTTTCAAGAGGATATATAATCCATGTACTACTACACATTTCTTTTTCCACTCTACTTCTTTTCAGTGAGAAGACAATGAGCAGGATGATACTTGGTGGTATCATTTCTGTCTTTTATTTATACGAGATGTCTTTAAGAGATTACTTTAGGATTTGTTGTTAGGATGTCAAAAGCTGGTATTAGTATGACTACTCTATCTAGATGAATTATTTATTAAAATTTTGTAATACTTCAGGATTATAAATTTACTATAAATTTTAGTCTATTCAAATATCTTTTTTCTGTTTCAGGATTATCATTAGATGATATACATTCAGTAGAAATCGTAGGAGGATCTAGCAGGATCCCCGCAATCAAACAGCTTATTGAAAAAGTATTTCATAAAGTACCAAGTACTACATTGAATCAAGATGAAGCTGTGAGCCGTGGCTGTGCTCTACAGTGTGCTATGTTATCTCCAGCAATTAGAGTTCGAGATTTTAGTATTACAGATGTGCAAGTGAGTATAATAAATTCTTGAAAAGATTCAAAACAGGCGTAACTATTTATAATTATCATATGGAATCTGATATAGCCTAGAAAAATTGATAATCACTCAGTTATATTCAAGAAGATTGTAAAAATGATATACTCAAGTCACAATTTTTTCTCTTTATACAGATTATTCTCCTCTCCATCTATACTTTTTCACTTAAATTCCTAAAATAAATTATTTCCTTTGATATCTCTTTAGAAAGAGAGAAGTCATTGTTGTCATCTGATATTTGAGTTTTTCTGGTATATGTAAATTCCCACTCTGCTATTCATTCATTTGCTAAATGAATCTTTTAAGAATGAATCAATTATATAGTTTATATATTTATTCTTCATTTCACAATAAAAAAATCTTTTTCTTGGGTATTGTAAATATTTTAATTATTTCTTTGTTTTTCAGGCTTATCCAATTTCTGTAGCATGGGATGCAAGTCCAGGAGGCGAATCTGCTGGAGAATTGGAGGCGTTTCCTCTTAATCATCCTGTTCCATTTTCAAAATTATTAACATTTTATAGACAAGAACCGTTTTCTATTCAAGCTAAATATACTGGTAGTATTCCGTATCCCGACCCTACTGTAGGTGAGTTTAGAAAAAGAAATGTTCATTCAAATGCTTTTTATATAAATTTATCAATTATTATGATCTTTTATAAAGTATAGATTTACTTTGATGAGAGAATTGAATTTTCATTTTTGTATTTAGGTACATGGATAATAAAAGACATTAGACCAAACACAGAAGGTAAACCACAAAAAGTAAAGGTAAAAGTACGTGTCAACCTTCATGGAATTATGACCATATCCAGTGCTAACATGTATGAAGCGAAAGAATCTATAGAACAGGAATCAGTTGAAGAACAACCTAAAGAGATGCAAGTAAACAATACAGATCAACAGAATGGCGGTGAACAAACTAATGAAGGGGAAGAATCGATGGACACTAATGGAGGAACAGGCCCAGTCAGTGGCGAAGGTGCTGTTCCTGAGGTAGGCTCGGGCTCCAGCTGGACGAAGAAAATATCTGCTTGGTTCAGCGGGGTACGCATACTGTCCCGGCAACGCTGGCCTGGCAATCCTTTTTTCGTTTTTCGTTCCACCTGTATACGCTTTTTTACATTTTTTGATGGTTTTGAAAAATATTCGAACTATCTATTTACCATGAAAATTATCTTAAAAATTTCCGTACGTTCATATAATTTTTGAATATAGCAGTTACTTGTTTTGTTTTTTGGTAACTTAATTTGATAAAGTAACAAAAAAACATGAATATCACTGATGTGTCACATGCTGAACTACCTAATTTTTTTATACAAACAAAACATGAAAGTCTAGTAATTTCTTGGTTAGTTTCTGCAGACCGCTCTACTACTGAGAAATTACCTATTAGTTGAAAAGCTCGCTTATTTTTGTGTACAAATTAGTACAAATAATGTGGACGTTAGAATATTTTTTAAAACCAACTTCACTCGTCTAGATATATTTATTTGCTTTTTTTTTTATTAGTCTAGAGGTTAGTGACCGAGAATCTTGCGCTTTGTGATGTCGATCTGAAATTTAGTGGAGATTAGCAATCCAGTCCAAAATACAATTATGTCAAATTTTAGATTTCTATTACAAAGTTCATGGTTCATTTAATGGCTGGTCACTAATGTTTTGACAAAATAATTTGACCATTCCCCATTTGAAAATCATTTTCAATTTACTACCTTGCGTACTACTTACTTTTTTGACATTCCTTACATCCATCAAAATGAAAATTATCTTCATTCTGTTCTCATGCAATCAGTCTCATTTAACTTTCAACATTATCATACAGTTACCAAATAACTTACTTCTTCATTTATTCAGAACTTCTTTCCATATTTTATTAATTTGCCTAATCGAACCAATAATTCTCATAACATCTGGTAAAATGACTGCGTCTTATAAACAAGATCACCGGTTCTTATTGTTTCTGGACATATGACTGTTCCGTAAAAAACCCTATTTAGCTTTACTATAGCTCTATTCCTAGTATATTTCTACCTTAAATCAACATTCCATCACTTGTAATCTTTAAAAGTAGAATTAAAGATAAATATGTATATAAAATTACTAATAATACTCACGTTTGTTTACTGGCATTGTTTGCCTTGTATCCGACCTTTTGTATCAAATAATTTTCATGAATTTATTTTAAAAACTGTACGTGATTTAATGCTTCATCTAATTTCTAAAACCAATATGAATTACGTGAGCAGCAAAAATTAGAAAAGAATGGGAATAAGATATTGGTGTAAGGAAAAATTAGACATAATTGGATGGAACAACTATGAAGGTCGTGGTCTAATTTAAAATAATAGGACTATCATATTTATTTTCATCAGTTTATTTTATATGCACAGTAATTTTTTCAAGAGGATATATAATCCATGTACTACTACACATTTCTTTTTCCACTCTACTTCTTTTCAGTGAGAAGACAATGAGCAGGATGATACTTGGTGGTATCATTTCTGTCTTTTATTTATACGAGATGTCTTTAAGAGATTACTTTAGGATTTGTTGTTAGGATGTCAAAAGCTGGTATTAGTATGACTACTCTATCTAGATGAATTATTTATTAAAATTTTGTAATACTTCAGGATTATAAATTTACTATAAATTTTAGTCTATTCAAATATCTCATTTAACTTTCAACATTATCATACAGTTACCAAATAACTTACTTCTTCATTTATTCAGAACTTCTTTCCATATTTTATTAATTTGCCTAATCGAACCAATAATTCTCATAACATCTGGTAAAATGACTGCGTCTTATAAACAAGATCACCGGTTCTTATTGTTTCTGGACATATGACTGTTCCGTAAAAAACCCTATTTAGCTTTACTATAGCTCTATTCCTAGTATATTTCTACCTTAAATCAACATTCCATCACTTGTAATCTTCGTACCCAAATATTTGTATTTTTCTCAAGGTTTCATAGTTGGGGTCATCTGTCACACATTTTTGTTTTATTTTTAATATGTTTACTTCTAATCCTGATTTGCTATATTCTTCACTTAGGTGTCTTGTCATATATTCTAGACTTGTGCCAATATTACCTAATCAAAACTTATGATGTAGTGGTTTTGAGTGTTTTAATAACCAAGTTATCGTCTTCAGAGACTGAAGCTAAGCTCAGGTGTAGTGGTAGCGTAAACAGTATTCAGTATGAATATCACCAACGTTTCCAGGTTGAGTTTATTTTTGGTTTTTGAAGATGATAACTGTGTTTTGAGTGAGCGTTAGTGTAGTAGTAATAAACATTAATGGTAACCAAGAGAATATAATAAATATTTGAACAGCACAGTTTAGGTATATTTATCAGTTTTCTCCTTCTAACATGCACTAGGGCGTCATGGGTTTCAATCCCAATAACCTGATTACCGAAATTTTGATTTTTGTTTCTATCTCAATCTAATACTTTGGTCTAAGCTTCGAGTAAAACATCTTGATGGTATATTTTGATATTCATTTTATTTTTGCATAAAATTTTAGGAAGGAAGTGACAAAGATAAAGATAAAAAGAAAAAGCACGTCGTTAAATCAATTGAGTTGCCAATTGAATCTATTACAAATGGTTTCTCACAGGTGGAAATAAATCATTTCACAGAACAGGAATTCAAAATGATAGCATCTGATAGACAGGAAAAAGAACGGGCAGATGCTAGAAATTGTTTTGAAGAATATGTGTATGAATTGAGGAATAAAGTTGGTTCTGATGGAGAATTTGCTCCTTTTCTGTTAGAAAATGACAGAAATGCTTTAGTAATGCAGTTAGATGATATGGAAAATTGGTTATATGAAGATGGAGAGGATTGTAATAAACAGGTGCAGTATGATTTTTATATGCATTTATGTATCATATTTTAGTTGGAGATATGTGACTTGTGAAGAGATTGTCAATGTTGAAAATTTTCTGTTTTCAAGTTTTTGAATAATGTTAAGAAAACAATCACTTTTAATACTTTATAATTGAAATTGATGTTACAGGTTTATTTAGATAAATTACAACAGTTAAAGAGCATTGGAGAACCTGTTCAAAACAGAAAAATCGAATACGAACTTAGACCAATGGTTATGGAAGATTTTGGAAAATCCCTACAACTATGTATGAAAGCTTTGGAACTCGTAAGGTTGGTAAAATTCATAGAAACTGCATTCTAATTGAAAAACTTAACCATCTAATAGGAGTGGAGAAAACAATGAACACATTGTTAAATTAAGAAATGGTGTTCAATTATATGATAGTGTTCATGTATTTTTTTTGTTTTTGTAGCTTCAATTAAGTGTAATGTAAATTTGGAGCAACTCCACATTCCCAGATATCTACTACAATTCTACTAATTAGGAAATAAACTACGGCCAACTAATGGATAATTTTGGTTAATTTTTTTACTTCAGAATGTCTTTGAAATGTTTTTTTTTAGATTTTTCATTATCTTTGTATCTTTTATCTTTTTTCAGATCAAAAGATCCAAAGTATGCCCACCTTACAGAAGAGGATTACCATAAAGTAGAAGATGCATTTAAAAATTCTTATCAGTGGTTGGAACAAGCCAGATCAAAATTAGCTGTAGCTGCTAAACATTTGCCTCCACCAATAACAGTAGCCCAGATTAGGCAAGAAAAATCAAATTTTGAAAGCTGTGTAAACACAATACTTAACAAACCAGCCCCGAAAGCCCCATCGCCCCCTAAAGAAGAAAAGCCGGCAGGAGACGATAACAAAACCACCCAAGGTCAGGATCAGCAACCCAATTCAGAGGCACCCAATAGTGACAAAAAAGATGAAAAAATGGAATGGAATTAGTTTAATTAGGTGTTTTTTTTGTAATTGTTAATTAATATGGTCGTTAGATTTAACAATGTAACAGAATCTTAAAATATGCTTAATATATCAGATATATTTAAACGCCTTAAGTTTTTGTTTTATTTTGCACATATTTACGAAGAAAACTGTATAACAATAAAAAAAGAGTTAAATGTAACGATAGTTCTGTTCACCAAAGTTAAAATAATAGGGTACTTGCATGGTTTGAGAAAAAAATAGTTATGGACAATTTATATACAACTTTATTATAATTTTTTTAAATTCTTTGATCAATATTTATTGAGAAAAAAATTATGGAATTATCAAAAATTTTGTAGGTAGTTTAAAGATTTAAGTAGGGTCGAAAACCAATGAGAGTTTTCTTTTGTAGTTAAAAATTTGAGATTTTTGCGATTTTCAATTGAATATTTAGAAACTATTTTTTCACTTTTAATTAAATATTTTACTTTCGGATTATAATTCATAAAACAAAAAAATGAATACTTTTTAAAAAATGCAAGTACCCTATTGATTGATCTACTTTGTAAAATTCCAGAAGTTTAATTGAATAATCAAAATTCCATTGTATTGACATTTATGTTCCTCAGCATTCGCTAACAAAACAATAAATGCTCAATAGTAAAGAAAGTGTTTTAAATCATTTCTCAAGTTTCAGAATTAGTTGTAATACAAAAAATCACACATTGTAGAAAGGGAGTTTTTAAGAATACTATAACTGATTTTCTTTTTTTTTATAATTTTTGAAAGACAAAAATAAGCTAATTTTAAAACAGAAGAGACCTAAAATCAAGACGTTTTAGTTACTTATTTTTCATAAGCCGCCGATATTTTTCTGCAAATGAGATTCACTAATTATTCTTTCAAATAATAAAGATTACAGCACTTAACCTTGTAGTAAGTGAATCACATATTTAGCTCCGGTTTATATGTAGAATTGTCAGTTGATCCCTCAATATTTTAAGCCGGCGGCAAGCACTCAGACTAGACGAGCTCGAGGCTGTGTAAAATCCTCCACAATCCGATCAAATTAGAACAAAAAATTGAATGAAGCTTTATGAATTCCCACCAAGCGAAAATCAGTAAAATGATTTAAAATTAAATTTGAAAGTTCCCTATCTACTGGAGTGTTTTTAACTAATTTGCATTAAAGTAAAACCAAAATATCTCCTACGGCGATAGTAAACTATTTGGTTGTGCGTCACAAAAATGCCTCAAAAGTACTTATAATATTCCATACCGCATCAAATAATGAGATAGATTCTCTTGGGGCTCAATCGATGCGGAACGGACGTACGTCACGACTATTGAGGAACGAAGTGAGCCAATCAGCACCTTGATGCATGCGTGACTGAATTCTGCATCCAGAGCGTGTGCGTCATGAAAGTGCCAAACGTCACATCGTTCAGTTTGTATTTTGCATATATGTAATACTCCTATATGGACAGTTTCTATAAGTGGAAGGTATTCCGACTAAGTGAAACAAATAATGTATCGTTCTCTCTCTACTCCAAACGCTTCAGTTAGTTAGTATTTTCCCACTACTGATATTTTAGAGTTACGCAGTATAGATAAAGTGTCTCGAACGAGAGAGAAAATGAATAGCGTCGGCACCGTAACGTAGAGACGTTTTTTCCTATAAGAACTGTCTATATAGGAGTATTACATATGTGGTATTTTGATGTCCGGTACAATTTGTGTATTGAATAATGAGTACTAATATATAAAAGAACCAATTGCACTCATAGCTGATTTAGAAATACATCTTCAATTTCATTCTAGAAGTATATAATAAATATTTATATAAATAACTCATGAAATTAATGTAAGTTTTTAGGTGAAATTGATATTTTTATGAGTAAATAAATACAATGATTGAAAAATTAATCTCATGGTCTTCATGTTATTGTTGTTTTCCAAATAACTAATTTATGCTTTTAACGCGTGACGCACGTATTATGTCCACTATGTTCACATAATAGCGGAAATGGAACAGGATACGTCAAAATTAATTCCAAAAAAAAAATCCCATTAAAAAAATTATTTCTGGAATATTTAATTTGATTGAAAAATCGAAATTAAATCAGTCATTATAACTGTTACTGATTTTCATTCAAATATAATTTAATAACTTTTTCACATAAGAGTTCATGACGAACATTTCGCTCCGCATGCGTCAATGATTGGCTCTCTCTTTTCCGCAATAGTCGTGACGTACGTCCAACGTTTGATTGAGCCCTTAATTCAGTTGATAATTTTTCTGTTGGCTACCCTAGTACTAACCCAACACAAAAATTCTCTATGTATAAAGGTTATCTATAAATGTCATAAATAACAAAGTTGGAGTTTCGTAAAGAAATATATTATTGGTAATAGACATTAAAGTTTTAAAAAAAGAATTTTTATAAACCAAATGATTTGTAATCGTGTTGTGAAAGCCATATTATTTTTTGCTCGTATAAGTAGAGACCGTGGAATATTTATATTTTAAAATGTGCGATAAAGATTCAAATAAAAATAGTTTTGTATATTTGGATGTGGAATTTAATGGATTAAAAGGTTTGATAAAAAAATAACTGATTCCTATTTAATTAAATATATTACAATTTGCAGCTGGACGAGTTGTGATAGAATTATACAACGAAATAGTTCCAAAAACAGCAGAAAATTTCAGACTTTTATGCACTGGAGAACGTGGGCAGGGTAAAAAGAAAAAACCACTTCATTACAAAGGTGTGAGGTTTCACAAAGGTATTGACGCATTTCCCCTAACTTTATTGTATGGGAGTAATTTATGGCATTGAAAATTCGGAAATATTAAGTAGTGATTTTTTTTGTAAATTAGACATTGAAGTTTTGATAATAAATATACGTTTTATTGAACTGACATTAATATTAGTATTTTTAGTTGTTCCTATGTGCATGGTTCAAACTGGTGATATAATTAATAATAATGGCAGTAGTGGAGAAAGCATATATGGAGAACACTTTGAAGATGAAAACTTTCTAGTTAAGGTAACAGTTTTTTTCTCAATTTGAATAATAATGCAGAATTGAAACTAATATGTCATTTCATAATTTACTTCGTTCACTATTACCTCCCTTAAATTGAGTGAACATATGTTACCGATCAAAAGTTTTTGCCCACCCTATAATCCATCCCAAATGGTGTCTTACATTTTAGAAACTGAAAATAATAGTCTCCGTTATTTGTGTATCTTTTATACAAGTACATGTTTATATTTTGTCATTGAGTGCTATAAGTTGAAAGTACTGACTGATTTCTTTATTATTCTTTAACTGTGAATTATTTTTGTTCTGTGTTTATGATTGTAGTTTAGTCCCAGTTAGCCCTGTGGTTTGCAAGAACATGCTGTGATTTATGCTTTTTGGATCAAGACATCTTTTGGTAAAGTTTGTATACAATTTGTTATTTGTTTTTGCAAATTCAGTCTTGTAAGTTTTAAAATGGGTAAAACCAAGGTCGTGTATTAATTGCAAGTCTTATTATCTATGCAAAAGTAACCTCAATGTAGGGCGGACTACAACTTGAAAAAGTATGTAACCACCAGCAGCTTTAGAGATAGAACATGTTCAGGGTGGTCTCGAAAAACCACAACTACCAAAAATAAATGTATTATTTTGATCAGTAAAAATGATAAATAACACATGGGCCCAGAGATAGTAGCTCAGATCACTGTATCTAACGATCTGCCTTTGAATAATTCTACAATGAGTAAGGAGATTGAGAGAAGGCCTTTTTGGAAGGGTGGCACTGAAGAAATCTCTTTTAAAACATTAAAATAATATAGAGACATTGCAATGGGCTTGAAAACATAAAAATTGGATGCATGAAAAGTAGGAGACAGTTTTATGGAGTGATAAGTTAAAAGTTTGAGGTTTTTGGGTCTAAGAGAAGAGTATTTATGCTCAGGTCAAAGGAAGAACGGATGCTAGATTCAAGTGCAATCCCGACTATAAAACACGGCTGACACCCAGTGATAGTTTGGGGATGTTTTGGTGGAAGGGCGACTGATGACCTGGTAAAAATTAAAGGGATTTCAAAGAAAAAAGACCATAAAAAAATATTGAAGGAAAATGTAATACATTCTGGTCAGTGTCTGTCCGTAGAAAATTTATCTTCCAGCATAACCATGATTACTTGAAGCTGTGTAAAGAGTATTTGGGAGAATAGGGAAGGGAGAATTTGCTGAAAGTAATATTTGGCCGTCACAGTCACCCGACCTCCACCCAAGTGAGTTGTTGTGGGACACATTAGACAGGGAAGACAGAAAGCATTGTCCTATTTTCACTGCACATCTTTGGAATATCCTGAAAAAAGAATAGCATCAAATAAACGACGAATAGTTTCAGAGGATGCAAAAATTGTGCACCGAAATAATGAAAGCAAAAGGAGCTTACATCAATGGATAAAAAATTTGAATATGGAACAATTTTCTTTATGACTATATTCTTATCTATATATGGTCTTTAAACTATAAATATCAAAATCAATCATATTGTTTTTATTTGTTGTGTATCATGAAAACTATAGGATGGGCCAAAACTTTTAACCTTTATACTATACTTCCGAATTTTTTCCATTTAGAAAAAAATTTGTTTCAATTGAAACGATTTATTTTCAGGGGAGGCTGTAGGCTTTTCGACGCATTTATTGCAAGTACAACCACCCCTGTCTAGTTTCAGTTTAGTAAATTGGTAATTTTGAATATGGAAATATCTTTTCCAGCATGATAAAGAAGGTATTGTTGGAATGGTTAATAGGGGACCAAATACAAATCAATCTCAATTTTATATCACAACTCAACCTTGTTTTCATCTTGATGGAACTAATGTTGGTTTCGGAAGAGTGGTTAAAGGATTAAATATACTTGTTGAAATGTCTGATCTTCCTAGAGAAAATGACATACCATTGGGGGTAAGAATAATTTATTTATAGATTTTTTGAAATTTTCAATTATTTTAACTTTGAAGCCTAAACTTTTTTGCTATGAAGACTGAAAAAGTAAATAAAGTTATTATTATTTTATGATTATCAAATTTCTTAAATGCTTAAACGCTTAAGTGCTGTTAACTAAATTTCCACCTTGAATCGCATATTAATTGGATGCAATGACATTTCTTTTTCTTCTAAGTGTAATGTACAAATATTTAGAGTTATTCACATTTTAGAATCTCATCATTGCTAATTGTGGAGAATTTAAACCTGGGGAACCATGGAACATTAACGAAGATGATGGTACTGAGGATAAATACCCACCATGGCCTGATGATTGGGAAAAAGAAGTTGACAATATCAATATAATGGAAATAACTGTAGAAGATATAAAGAATTCTGGTAATTATTATTTCAACAAAAGTGATTTTGCTAATGCAGAAAGAAAGTATGTCAAGTGCTTACGATATATTGACTGGTATTTGAATAAAAAACCAGAAGAAACTCTCAAGAAAAGTATAAAATTAACATTAATGATGAATCTGGCTACAGCACAATTGAAAAGGAAAAAATATAAGGAATCAGCACTTTTGTGCACTCAGGTTAGTTTATATGCAGATAAAGCACAAACTAAATCACAAATTCCTCTTTTTATACAACTTTTGTGTTTCTCTTATATTTATGTTGCACATGCACACCAATTCATTAGATATATAAATTGAACTTTAGTTTCTCTAAAAATGATAAATGATATGTGATTCCATATCTGCATGCTATTGGAAGTGTTAAATTTTATTCTCTTCCGCCCGCGTGGTGACAGAAGTCAAGAGGGCCAGACTCAGATGGATAGGCCACTTGGAGTGTATGCCTGAGGAGCGGGGGGTGCGCAAAGTGTACCTGTAGAAGCCCGAGGGCCGGCGACCAGGCAAACCATAGCTGGATGATGTCGAAGAGGATCTTCAGGAGTTAGGTGTGAGGTGGTGGAGATGCTGAGCGTTGGGCCGTGATGACTGGAGGAATGTGGTGGACGAGGCCAAGGCTCTTAGAGAGCCGTAGTGCCAGTAGAATTTCCTTCTCTATTGACCTATTAACAACAATTCATTCCATTTTCCCGTGTTCTTGAAATTGAAAGAAAATAATATCTGCTGCCTGTTTACCTCAAATAAACAATGTATTTATATTCCAGTGCTTATGCTAATAAAAACTAGTCACCTTTTCTTATTCTTGATTCAAGTACATTTTATTATAAATAATTATAAAAAATATACTTGGTATATTTTCTCACACTTAATTTGTTTTCACACTTCTTTATAAACAACTAATTTATATTTTAAATACCCTAATCACTGTTAGCAATTTAAGTTCTCATTTGTCATACTAGTTAAAATTACTCACTTCACTTAACCTCCAGTCATCTCATATTTATATGGCAAAGGCTTTTTCTTCTAAAACTCTCTTTCTGAAAATCATTGCCCATTTGTCAAAATTTGAATGATCCTCAGGAATTTTGAGTCCATATTGTCACTGTTAAACTCAAGTTTTTTTGGGTTAAATGCTTAGAAATTATTTTTATTCATTGCTCCAATACCTAAACTGTGAAGTTGATTTTGTATTTGGAGGCACAGGAAATGAAAAACTATTCCAGATGGGATAGAGTAGATGATTTTTGGAAATTATCATAGTTTCATAATCTATGATACTCTCTATGAGTTTTATACTTATATTTTCTAAAGTGTAGTAAATTCAGGAAATTTCAACCAGGAAAATGTGAAAACCAACCAATTATTTAAATAATAATAGAAATCTTGAATTGAATTCGTCATTCATATTTGTTACTAGTTTAATTTTTTCAATTTTAAATATTCACAGTTATTATAAAATATTTTGTTTATAAACTGGATGTCATTCTATTTGTTGAGAATCCAATTTGAGATAATCTAAGTAAGTTTTATTATTTTTCAGATTATTAAAGAAGGTTCAGATAATGGTAAAGTATATTACAGACGAGCGCAAGCTATGCTGGGCCTGAAGGAATATGATCGTGCTTTGAAAGACTTGAATACGGCTTTAGGTTTCCACCCTAATGATAAAAATATAATTCAGTTATTGAATCGCGTTAAAAGAGATAAACTTAGTTATCTTAAAAAAGAGAAAATATTTTTTTCAAAGTTATTTAACTGAATATTTTAGGTGTTGATCTCATAAAAATGTTACAATATGCCTCACTAGGAATATGTTTATAACAACAAATAAGTTTTTTGTTATTACATATACCCTGCAACCTCGATATAACAAATAGGAATAAGTACATATTCATTATATCAAGTAATTCTTTACAATTTGTTATAAAGAGGTAAAAAAAATAGTTTTATTCACCTCAACATTACGTATTCATCTTGTTATAGCCAACAACTTCTTATAAATGATAATAAATTTTTATAAAATTCTTGTATTTTTCCCCTTAGATAAATAACCAAATCAAATGCAGTAAAATCCGTAAAATTAGATATCAAGGTAGCTTAGTCTTGATTTTTTTTTATCTTGATTAGAAAAATTCATAAATTGTTCTGTTTATAGGTGGTATGAGTTATCACATTCAAAGCGCACTCCAATTTTGTGCTAGGTTTGACTACATCGTCGCTCAAATTTCCTTTTATTATATTTAAAGCATTATAAGAATTTTGTTTTGTAAAGTCATGTTCATCAATTTCACCCCCCTCTTCTTCGCCTTCATACACTTGAGCATTAGTAACTGACAAAGAGATGTGGTTAGTTAGTTAGTTAGTTCTTCACAGACTGCAAAATCATTATCAAAGTAAACGAATTCATTGAACTTGGTCTCTTGAAAATACAATTCTTCTTGAACTCTTTGCCAGGTACTATCAAGTTAGACAAGTGGAAAGTCGTCTTCTTCATTTTCCCATGTTACGTTTAACCCACTTGTCTTGAAGCGATTTACAATGGTCCTTTCAGTGAATAGATTCCAAGCTTTGGTAATTATCTACGTGGTTTGTGAAACATTAATTGTAGTTGGCGTTTGACGTTCAACATTATCAGGATATTGTCTGACTTCTTTTCTATAATGCGTTTTAAAGCTTAGAATGATTTTTTGGTTCAGGGGTTGTAGTGGAATTTGGAGGCAAGTACTTTATATTTTTCAAGTTAAGAACTTTATCCAGACTTTCAAGACAATTGCTAAACCGTATCACTAGTCATCCAAGCCTTAAGATTTGACGTACAATCTGATGGCGGATTATTGACATGTTTGAAACGTCGCGTTTTTTTATTTTCCGATGATGAGTGGCTTGAGTTTGTAGGTCTCGGTACAATTTGTTAAGGATAGGGCCTCCAATAGCGATCTTTTTGTCTCGGCTTTGTTTAACCACTTCAATATATATTCCTCGTCTTTGTACTCACATGATTTTAATCTTCTACTGTTTACAGGCAAACTACTTATCCTCAAATGTTTTTCATCAACATAATTAGTGATGGTTCGCTTATCTGCGACTGATAGGTAACACTTTTTACGTTTTTTAGCCATTGCCACTATACAATCTTTCACGTGACGAGCAGCACTGTTTATATTACTTACCTACAAACAAAACATTGATTGTTTTAAAAAAAAATGTGTCGAGACTGAATCACATACTATGAAATTAAGGGTCATATTGGTTATATGCTATATAAAGGTTTTGGGTTGATTCGTTAATTAAAGGTACTTACACTTTTTTGACAGTTGAAAATTCGTTATAATGAGGGTGTTCGCGAAAAATCTTTTTTAATGAAAAGGTATATTTTATGTTTCACCTCAATTTGCTATGAGGCAGCCCCGTGCCATATTGTTAAAACCGACATTGTTTCAAAAATTGAAAGGAATTGTTATTTTTCAACCGGTTAATTTTTTTATATTATTATTGATACACGAAAAAGCTATGTAACATTCACTCTTGTTTTTAAGTTATATTTGAAACTTTGAAGAAACAAATTCATCTTTGTATTTAATTTTACTGAAATTATCTTCGCTTGTTGTATTAAGTTCAACTCTGTACTTAATAATGGATTCCTTATCTACGTTTTGTAAATCGATTATGATTTTACAAAGTGAAAATGTCTGTGATAACGTTTTCGATATTTGATGATCGGCATTATCTGTTGATTTTTCTTAAAACGTTTACCAGGTATATTGGAGAAAATTTATATTGGGACATTGAGAAGGTTATAGAAGAATACCTTTCACCCTTCGAATACCCAAAAGAAGGTAGCTTGGTATTCAATGGGTAAGGTTCTAATTTCCTTTCGACTATTTTCCGTTGTTCTTTCTTCCTCTTGACTCTGTTCCATTCTATCTTCCTTATGACTATTTTCTGTTATTCTATTTTCATCTTGACTATTAATAGAAATAGAAATTAATAGAAAAAATCTTTGTTTTTCGTAATTCCTCTTTTCATCCATCGGTGTATTGTCTGGGTACAACAGTGGTTTTTTCTTCGTATTCGCTTTTGATTGTCTTTCCCTTTTGGAGATAGTCGATGAACAATATTTAATTCGCATCCCAAAACACTGAATCCATAACCTTCCCAGCTGACTAATGTGCCTCACTAATGTGGTTCACAGGCTGGAATCCAGTCAAATGATGATCGTTTTGATACTGGAGTGAAGTGATGGATCCATGTTTCATCCATTGTGACATATCGATTTATCGAACTTATTTTGAATGGCTGCGAGTAAACGCGGCACCCAGTTTAAAAAAGCTTTCTCATGTCAAGAGTCAAGGTCAAATGTTCATGCATAATTGTAAACATACTGCTTTCTGATATCCGTACGGCCTCAGCTATTGATGTTTTCTGTAGTAACCACCTCAATTGGACGACTAGAATATTCACCATCATCGGTGTCTGTATGCCCACGTTTAAATTCAGCAAACCTATAACAAATGGTTTTTTTCGAGGGAGCAGAGTCCGGATAACACTTTTCAAGCCATTGCTGAGCTTTTATAGTATTTTTTCATAAATAAGCAATGATAATTGGAATATTAAATTGGACTTTCTGAAACCGTTGGTGATATTCATGCTGAACACACTGTTTACTTTGCCATTACACCAACACTCACAATTACACCGTCTGATGCACCTTTCAATAAACAAGTTATTATCATCAGATCGATCTAATTTAAATACTAGTTTTACGTACCTGTTGACCATGAAGTCATCACAACAAAGTTGGAATTTCTGGAAGCGCTGGTGATAATCATAGTGAACTTACTGTTTACTATTATCACTGTACCAACACTAACAATCACAATGTCTGACGCGTGTTTCGATAATCAAGTTATCGTCTCCAGAGGCTCAATTTATATTTAGTCTCTGAATACTTGGTTATTGAAACGTGTGTCATAGATTTAATATTTGAAATTAGGTTATATTATACAGTTTATGATATGGTGGTTTTTTCTGATTCTGTACCTTTCTAAAAATATGGGGCATATTATGACTTTTGCATGGATTTTTGAGTTTAAAATGGTCTCAGTATAAATATATATATATATATATATATATATATATATATATATATATATATATATATAAATCCATTTATAAAGAAATTGTTTAAATTAGCAAAAAGTAACATCATACTTCAGCAGATTATATATTTTTTTATTTAGATTATACTTAAACTTATCATTCATATTTGATGGACATCTGTTTTATTTCCTAATTATAATTTATTCAGTTGAAGTAAGTAAAAGTAAAATAATATTAATATATGTAATATATTCGTTGTAATTATATATTTTGATCTGTTTTATGTTTATTATTAAGAAAACCTTATATAATCCTCTTTCAATAAAAATACATTACAAAGATTTTTGAATGTAATTTTATTTTACTATGAAATGGAAACTATCACCGATTATACTGGATTTATTCATTTGGGACTTTCTAAATATTCTAGAAACAGCACAAATTAATCTAGATAATTTTGTAAAATGTGATATGTGCATAAGAGGATTCAGAAAACCTGAGATTGGCTCTTAAAAGTAAATACAGAACATCCAGCTTATTTTACTATCGAATCAGAAAACAGTGTAAGAACATTATAATATTGACAAATTACTCTATAACAATATTGCAGTAGTCAACGAAGAATAACAATATTTATCTTTTTATGCTGGCAAGGTTTGATATTGCAATCTCACTAGATATAATTTATATCTCAGTATGGACCAACTGTATGCACCTTAATGTAATTTCGTACAGTCATGATATTTCATAAGATGAATATCGTACGTTGTTTGACATTACAAGTCTTATAAAATTGCAATATGGCTGCAACTAATCAAAACTAACCTTTTTATCTTGTGTTTGGTTGGTAACTCTGCAAAAGTTGCAAGTAAATAAATACCAGCAACGAAAATGACGGACCAACAGGAAGGTTAAATTCACCACATTAACAAAAAAATTATGTTTACTAAAGAGCTTTTTGGAAACCGTGACGCATTCGCGTTGAATTTTCGGTGCAAATTTCAAATATAGATGATCTACAAAAACCTTTGATTCCTATTACTTTTTTCGCGCATTAATTTTTTATGATATTTATTACATTACATCATAAATTCCAGATGATTCATTGAACGAATTACCAAGATTTTGCACCAATAAGGTAGTTTTATGATGAGATGCCAAAAAGTATAAAAACCGCAAGCCTCAATAGCCTATCGATTACGTCGCTCTTGAGAACTAATCATACAAAACCATATATGTTGAATTGATCATTTGTAAAAATCAGAGAAACATTAACAAACGAAACAACCCGTCAGCTGATTGCATTTATCCTCAATATTTCTATCAAGCGTCATTTTGAATATTCATTCTTGAAATAAATAGATATATTTAATGTTTCCTAAAAGAAATAACACAATTTGAATCAGCCGCAATTCTTAACTAATCATTTTCCAGACGATGAATATATCAGTAGGTATTCGACAGCTCGGAATATATTAGAGTTAGTACACTTTGGTAATTTTGCCTCATTCCTACTACGAAACGCTCATAATCTAGCTGGCAAGTGTCTACTTAAGTTGGAACCATATGGAAAACTTTTTTATTAGTGGTTTTATGAGAAAAAGTTATTCTTGATAAAAACTTCTGCATGGTTTACAATTTAAAATGCAATGATCAGATATAAATTTTTTAAAGCAGTTTACGATGTTTGTCAAAAAATTTGAATTTTGTGCAAGAGTAAAGTATCTTTATTTTTTACAATTCAGAAAAATGTTATAAAGTAAAGTTGTTTTGAATCTAAAGTTATATTCAAATATATAATTACAGCCATTTATTATAAAACTTCAGGTCTTGAGATTATTTACTAATCATTGACATCTGATGATTGCATCTTAATTTTTGGACCATGCAGATTTTTATCAAACCACTAATAAAAAAGTTTTTCAAATGGTTCCAAAACTTAAGTAGACACAATATATATATATATATATATATATATATATATATATATATATATATATATATATATATATATATATATATATATACAATATATTCGTCGTCTGGAAAATGATTAGTTAAGAAATGCGGCGGATTCAAGTTGTGTTATTTCATCATAAAAATAGCCTATTGGTGCAAAAATGGTAATTCGTTCAATAAGAATTATTAATCATCTGGAATTTATGATGTAATGTAATAAATATCATGGAAAATTAATGCGCGAAAAAAGTAATAGGAATCAAAGGTTTTTGTAGATCATGTACATTTGAAATTTGCACCGAAAATTGAACGCGTCACGGTTTCCGAAAAGCCCTTTAATAAACATAATTTTTTTATTAAATGTGATGAATTTAACCTTCCTGTTAGTCCGTCATTTTCGTTGATGGTATTTATTTACTTGCAACTTTTGCAGAGTTACCAACCAAACACAAGATAAAAAGATTAGCTTTGATTAGTTGCAGCTATATTGCAATTTTATAAGACTTGTAATGTCAAACAACGTACGACATTCATCTTAAGAAATATCATGACTGTACGAAATTACATTAAGGTGCATACAGTTGGTCCGTACTGAGATATAAATTATATCTAGTGAGATTGCAATATCAAACCTTGCCAGCATAAAAAGATAAATATTGTTATTCTTCGTTGACTACTGCAGTTCTTGAAACTACAGCTTTCTTAGATTCCGCCTTGTGGCAGTGGGAACAGTATGCTGAGCACGGCCGTCTATGCAGAAATCCTTGGATGTTTACACGAACTGCGTACATGATTTATCTTGCCACAATTATGGCATCTGATCTATTACGACTTGTCAAGATATAGATCTGATCAAGTCACCTTCTACTTGTACGACTCTATCCTTGTTATATACCGAAGCTTTCGGGGTAGCAGTCAAGGCATCTACCAAGGTTTTCGGACAGCATAAACAATAGATCAATAGATGCATGTATGCCCGGACATTTCATCATGTTTTCTGGTGCTCATGGATAAGCAAATCGGACAAGTCTGGGGATATCTACTTCATACTCTTGAAAGGTTTCGTTACGTTTCCGCCCTTAGTTTTTCAGCTGTTATTAGTTTTCTAGATGTTCGTGAACATATCGCACGCCCAAACTCTTCAGCTACTCGAAGTCATCAGCTTCTTTAAGAGGTATCGTATGGAATACATATAAGGCGTTTCCTCGAAATGCGATGGTTAAGTTCCTTGCTTCCTCCTTATCGAACCAATTATTCACTTTAGCTGCTTTAAACTGTTTAACATAATTGGTCCACGACTTCTTACCGAAAAACGTTGGGGCCTTACTAATGAATTTTTTTTTTGAACTTTGGTTTTGAATACAAATGTTTCTGCATCAAAGCCGTCATTTTCCAGTGACTATTTAAATCTTTCCACTAATTCATCCTTATTTCCGGACGTTTAAACTCGCGATTTTCCAATTAGGTTTTTAGTTCCGTCATTTTCAGGCCACCTAGTGTCTCAACTATTTTTACATAAATAATTATCTATATTACCACACACTTGATACCAATGTAATGTTCTTCTAATTTATATAAACACACGGTGTATTTTCCCTACGGAATTTATTTATAAATCAACTATTTCTAACAATTATACGCTCAAATATTCACTAATATTTATTAACGTACGTAACATCTAATTTATTTGAATATACTTTATAGTTCTCTTGTCATTGTCCCGGTGACTACTGGCTGGTAGACTTTGCGCTTTATATATTAAAGTTACATTCTAGATCTTTCGGATTCTTGAGATCTCTACAATTCCGTAAAAAAATAAAAAACCTACTCACATAAATTCTCTAAAAAACGACCACCAAAAAGGTAAACATATCTTACAAAACCGAAAATTACCCAGCGCACTCGCCAAACTTTAGCATTGATAACACAGAACAGGACTGGCTTCATATCAGTTGGCGAGTTCGTGACAATATTGTGTTAATAATGTTAATTATTTGCTAGAATTAATAGGTAATTGGTTATATACTTGTACTAGTGTATACGTTTGCTACTATATAGAAATCATAATAAAAATAGTCTAATACATAAATTTAATACAAAGATATTTTCTTCAAAAATATCGTTTAATGACAAAACTTTTCGATTCTATATAAATATTCACTCACTGTATATCCATTAAAAAATAAATGTTTCATATGAGAATGATTGGTTTCATTTTCATTCAATTTTCGGTATACCTTGTATAGGTAAAACGTATATAATTAACCCATCGCTCTATCAGTTAATCTATAACGAAGACATATCATAACATTATGTTGAATCCTATAGAAAAGTTAGGTGTTCATTTGTCACTTGTAGATGCTGGTTTGGGTAAGAAAGGAACGGGAATGATGAGTAGCAGACAAAGCATTTGAAGAAGGAGCCCCAGCCCTCACCCACTTACACTTAGACATCATGACAGTCGCGTCTCTTCCATTAGCGTTCACAGCTGAATCAGTGACACTGCTCTTTACAATTTACTTTTAATTTTAGACCAGTTTCTGGGTGTATCGAATAAAATGAAATACACGACAATTAATTAATTCAACATATATTCTAAATAAGAGATACGATGGTAAAAGTCGCTGTTTTGTTAGAGAGAAATAATCGATTTCGTTAGTTCATTTTCCGCTGAGGTCGACGGCTCATCATCTCTTAACTAAAGGCTAACAAATATATCTCTTTATTCTTGCGCCATTCGGTACTGGTGACAATGTAATTGGATTGACACCATTGAAGGTCTTGCTAACCGTATTTTGGGATGAAGTTGAATTTCTGGAGCCGTTAGCGATATTCATACTGAATACACCGTTTACACCATCCCTACACCAACAATCACGATTACACTGTCTGACGTGCGTTTCGATAACCAAGTTATCGTGTTCAGAGACAGAAGGTAAACTGTTTACCACCTGTAGTCGTTGTGTAAACAGTGTATTCAGTACGTATTTTGCGATGTTGAAGGTGTAATTTTAATAGGTTATCTACGAAAAAATGTTCCTTTGAATCAAGATAACAACAGTCATATTCTTCAGATTTTATATTATCATCAAATATGGCGGAGCAATGACGTCATTATATAGTAAGTTAGTAAATATTGTTTAGTGCTTATTTGTTTATCTGTTATAAAATGTCTTCTAAATCTTATAAGAGGTGTATAGTGCCTCAGTGTACTAATGCTTCATTGAAATACCTGAAAAACTATTCAAACACGTGCCTGGAGCAATGAAGTAACGAAGTTTATCGATTACAACTTCAATTTATATCGGTGAAAATTACTTTGCTGTAAATATAAATTGTTATATTTATTTTTCTACTTTTATAATAAATATTTTGTAAGCGTAAGAAAATAAAACTGCCGGTGCACTGTATGTGCTTCTGATCACATGACAAAATGTTAAATCTAATGAATATTATAGTTTGTAACAAATAATGAGAAAAAATGTTCGTTTTGGGAATTTATTTTTCCCAATCGCCAAATATACTTTCTCTTTTCTTGTGGGGAGCGTATCGTCATAAGCCTTCAAAGCGTTTTGATTTACAGTGTCAGGACATTTGATTTGGATTGAAGGATTGGCCTATTCTATTTACCTCGGGAATATATCATTATTTGAATGTTGAGTGCCTCGTGTCATTTGCGAAACACGGTGGAATAAATGAAGTGCAGAGAATTTTTTTTGTAGGTTTTAATGTAATCAGTTTCCTTGAGGGAATTGTGAAGTGATATGATTAATTTGTCATTTCATACTTTCTATTAATGACAGATTGATCTGTAGTCAAAATTAGTGGAAAAAATACTGTGATTAGAAAACAAAAAACACGATATTATTGATTTGAATATTAAGAGGTTTTCAAAGTTGTTCAAAATATAGCAGAAATTCTTGAAATTATTGGATTGAATAAGTAGGGTAGGGATTCCTAAATTATTTTGAACCAAAAGATTTTTTTCAACATGATATAATAAGATAAGAATCTGTTAACCAAATAATTTTAAAAATCCTTTCCTATCAAAATTTGAATAAATAAGTAATAGCATTACTATCAAATCACTGATTACCAGTAGAAGATATAAAGCACAAAAAGGACAAAACTTAGGAATATCTGACCAGTTAGACGGATGCAACAGAACGCATTCGTTTCGGGAGAACATCGAGAAACTTTGCGAATAAAATTTCTAAATAAGAAATGAAAATTGTATTTGTACGGGGTGCATTTTTCAAAATACATTTCAAATGGTTTAAAAATGTGTACAGTGACCTCGAAAATCCCCAGGGTAAATATTCGGCCTATTTCATAACGAATTTCCATGGGATTCCAGTAGACGACGTAGATGTTGGCCAACCTGGGCACCAGGTACTTTGTAAAGCTTTTATATCATGATATTCGTGTTCTGCAACCTCGAAAACCTCCCGAGTAGTAAAATTGAATTCATATCCGGCAATAATTTTCGATATATATTTTTCATTTTTTAACCATTCGAGATGCACTTTTTAAAATGCATTTTTCTCTGCACAAATGCAATTTTAATTTTTCATTTATAATTTTTATTCACAAAGTTTTTAGAGGCTCTTTCGAATGCTCTTTGTTGCATATTGATCCGTCTTACTGTTTAGACATTCCTAAGTTTTGTGTTTTATTATTTCGAGTAAATGCTTCAACATAGGCAGTGCATTGTCCCATGGGCTTCAAAATACGTGCAATGAACTCGAAAAAATCATGGAAATCAATAGCAGAAGACCGATCATTCTCCATCACGATAATGGGAGCCATTTCAGTTCAAGCAAGAACGTTTTTCTACACCTGAAGAAACAATTGATGCGTTCGAATTACATGTTTTGGAGGTACATAAATCGGAATTGAAAAAATTCTTCGAACATTGGTTTAAGCGCATACAAAAGTTTATTAATCTCAATGGAGATTATTTTGGAAAACAATGAAGCAATAACCAATTATTTGTTTTTATTTGCCTATCTCAAAACTTAAGTAGCAATTCTCGTATTGTAGATAATGAATAACAGCTAAGAGTATGGAAAAAAATATTATTTTAAAAGTTCTAAATAATTCGAATTATATAGTTCACGTTCGCAAAATGGATCCCCAGGCCGGCCCTGTTCCAGCTACTATGGGATTTAAAAAATTCGGCGAATTTGCGTGGCTCTTTTATGTACGACGTTTTTGACAGTTTTTATAAATGACGGAATTTGTTTGGTGTTCAATTGTTTATAATTTTTTTAGTAGCAGACGGTTTATTTACAGTATTATTTCTAAATAATTTCTAGGAGTCTATTTATTTATTTCTTTTGTTTCTTTTTATTCTAGAGCTTTGTAGAGTTTTATTTAGATATATAAATGATCTGTGTAAAAGCAGTTAGTTAGTTTTGAAACAATAGTCCTAGTGAAGAGAAAGAATTAGTAAAAGTAATCGCAGAAATTATTTAAGTGATATATATAAGTAAATTATTATTATTATAAAAGTTAAGTGTATTGTATAATGTGTAAATAAATTAATAACGTAAGAAACAGTGTTTATTAATTCACCCCACGAATAAAAGGGGTGTAAATAAATACAAGAAAAGTTACAGTACACACGATTTGAAGCAAAAACGTAAACTTTTATACCTTCTTATCCGATTCTTCACTAGATTTTGGTGTGACCATTCGAAAAAGCATTGAATTCAGTATCATAAAATGTAGATGACTAAAACTCAAACAACCTGAAATACAAAAACCAAGTAATGTAGATATTCACGAAAAAATCCGGTGAAAAAATGTTTAGAGCAGCAATTACACATCAAGTTTTGTTTTATATTAAATAAAAGTGCGTCTTGCCACTAGGGCTGGGCAATTATAAATATTCGATTATTTTCGATTAATCGATTAATCGAAAATAATAAAAAATAATCGATTTATCGGAAATAATCGATTAATCGAAAATAATCAATTTTTGATCATTCCAAAATCGGATATAAAGCTTCAAAAGAACGATTGTGGTTTGATTCTTACAAAAAACAAGATAAAGAGCGAGTAAACCACTAGGAACATACAGAAGACATTATGGTTTGATTCCCATGAACCTACAGAAGATATTTGGAAGATTCCTGATATTGAATTATGTTGAAATAATTATTCAGAAAATAAATTTTTTAATCGTTAAATTGATTATTATATTATGTATTTGATTATTTTAACGATGGTACGAAAAATAGTGCGTATGCCATAGCCGCGAAACTTTTTAAAGACCTCAAGATTAATTTGTCTCGGCCGCAAGCGGCCTCGGCGATAATTGTTCTTTCGGTAGGTACGTTAAAAAGGTATTTCGCAGCCTAAACATACAAATAACAATTTCAGTCTTTTACTTTGTAATAAAGCCACTTAAAAACTATCTTTCAAATTCAATTAAATTGTACCAAAACCATTATGCATTTTTGAGAATGAAAATAGGTAAGAAACATTTTGTATTTTATAAAACCAAAAAACCAAATTCTCACAGGATGATTATTTGATTATTTTTAGATTAAACGATTATTTTGCCCACCCCTACTTGCCACTAGTACATTGTTAGCTACGTTCAGTATTTTGAAATAAATTTATACAAATTTCATATAACCTGCCCGTATTTTTATTAAAAAAGTTCACCTCGTATAATATATGAAATCGTGATAAAAATGTGTTTTACATAGTAAAATTTTGTTCAATTTAGTTTGTTTTCATAATTTCGTTGAGAAGTGTATTATCCTAAATCGACCAAATTGTGACCTCTTACACTATTTCGTATTTATCTCACCTATTTATGACTGGTTGCGGTGTTACGTTGAGATCATGAGAACTTTCCAGCTGCAGCCAAAGAGCGTGATCGTGCTCTCGCGCCCGACTGACATTTCACGTCTCTTCGACCACCCCCTTCGCATCGCCTAACTCAAAGCTCGATATGTAGGTGATGCATGCCGCAATAAACACAGCGTCGTAACAACTAAGCTGTTTATAGTAGTGTGATATGTCATTGTCACTACGAGGGAGGTTTAAAGGAAGACCGACTTTCAAATGAAAAAGTTACTATGCTGTAAAGAAAGTACTTCATTTTTCAACATAATGTCCTATTAACTTGTTTCAAATCGCTTTCCACCACGCAATTTGTTCTAATTTGGGTACAGAGAGTAATCTGATGGGTGCAGATAAGGTGAATATCGCGGACGAGGCAGTCCGCTGGTTTTTCCCTCCACAATAGCGGAGGAATGGGCGGACATCAAAGCATGTCAGCAAATTGATATAATAATGGCCAGTTACCTTTCTGACTATACATCCGTATCTGCCTGGCTTAGGAAGAGCTTAAAAACACTAGCTTTGCGTTTTCGAGGTCGTAAAATTCATTTATTACGTTCTTTAATGTCGAAAAATTGAACTTCCGGTTTTTATATATATATATATATATATATATATATATATATATATATATATATATACTGAACACACTGTTTACACTACCACTACACCAATACTCACAATTACAAAGACTGAAGGTAAATACTTTAGTCTCTTAGGACAATAACTTGTTCATCGAAACAAACGTCAGACAGTGTAATTGTGAGTGTTGGTGTAATGGTGGTGTAAACAATGTGTTCAGTATGAATATCGCCAACTGTTCCAAAAGTTCGAACTTACTTTAAACTAAATTTATGATTTAAATGAAAGGTTTTATTTTCTACTCAGTTCCATGGGTTGTCCAAGTAGTTAAAGTGAAGACCTCTTAAAGACGCTCACCGTAGTAGGGGACGTCCACCAATTAGATGTACTGACGTTATTAAGAGAATGTAATCAATCTCGATGAATGCCGCACAAAACCAACCCAAATAGATTGAATTACGGGAGGCTTATGTTCAGCACTGAAGAGAAGAAAGTCTGAAATCATCGTTGTTCATGTTTTTATTATGATTTTTAACCGGGCATATAAGGATGTATTTCCATCCTTTTTCCTGTCTCTGATTTATTGATGAAAAACGTATTTTTCTGTCTAGATTACGATTCAGATATCTAACCATTCGTTTGAATCCGCTAACGAGCATTTGATCAGCATTAAGGAATCGCTACACCCACCTTGTAAATAGCTTTTGCTATGTAAAATAATGACGATCCTGAAACTTTGTCAGCATCGCTGGAATCTGTACGTGCTGACAGGGTGCTTCCCCTTTGTCCTCTGAAGGTCTGAATAAATCTTCAGAACCTTATATCTGTATTACTTCGTTCACTTCGGGACGATGATAGCAGAGGAGTCGACAAAGTTATGATTTATGGGTTCGTTGCAGTGTTTGGAAAGGATACAAGGCAATGGGCGTGGATTTACAAATTATTTGGCTGTTAGGTCAGAATTATTGGTCAACGTTCCGATTTTTCTCCACTCTTTTTCAACTTCTACTTAGAGGAAATCTTTACCAAACCCCTCGAAAGGCATCCACTTAACAAAATGTAAGATCTAGAAAACATGTTGGATAAAGTGGCAAAAATTAGTCGAGAATATGGTCTAACAGACCAAATAAAGGATTGTCACCATAACTGACGCTTCCAAAGAAGATTTGTATGTGGAAAACGAAAGACTGGAAAGAATTAAGAGGTATGAATACCTGGATACAAGTGTTGATTGCTTCGAGGATTAATAATTAAAACTAAGGTTGGATTCGAGAAAGCCTATTCATCGTTTATGTAGATGAATAGGCTTCTTTGTAGCAGCGGCATGAGCTAGTAGCTTAGAAGCAGGCTGCTGAAGTCTTAAGTATTTCCACTATTTCCAGTCCTCTCTTATGATATAAAAGCTTTCTCGGGATGTTAAAGTTTATTGCGAGTGAAAACAAGAAGCTTTCTAAATGTGAGCTTACCGTAAGATGCCAAAAATATCGTGGACAGATCATGAGGCTAATGTAGATGTTCTGAGAAAAATGGAGAAGAGCGTAGAACCCTTTCATGAGTTTATAACTATGGGAAAAATTGTAAGGAAAGCTTCTAAAGTCAAAATAGCTAGAATAATAGCCGAACTCCGAAATTGAGGTAGTACCTACATGAAGATGAACTACTCAATTTTTACCCGAGACAAGATGACTCTGTGAGATAATTATTATCGTCATAAAGTCATTAAAAAGATAAAATAAAATAAAGAACTGTGGATTACATAATAGCTTGATACGATAAAAAACTTGGATCGAACACAACAAGTAGGAAATTTAGACAAGAAATAATCTAAGGGAAAATCGAAATCTTGGTTGGTCTTCTTTTGAATTTCAAGACATAATACGAAATTAGAAAGTTATCGAGATTTTTTATCCTGGTGAAAATCTACAACCAACTTTTCGCGTAGTACTTCAACTTCAAATTTAGTGTTAAATGATATGAATCTAGCAATATTCAAACCCCATATATTTTTATTATATATCTGCAACGATGTTATATATCCCAAAATACAAAGTTTTATTAGAATCATCCAACTTCAAACCCTTTTTTATTTTCAATAAAAGTTAGTTTATTTAAGTATTAAAAAATAGGGTGAGTACCTAAATGAAAAGTTTCAAAGGGAGAAAATACTACTCGAATCAATTAAAATATTTTTCAAGAAATGTGCAAGTTCCTCGATGCTTTCAGTAAGTTAGTAATCCCTTAAGCGGAGGATAGGGTGAAAAGGGTTGCTCTCGTGCTCAGACCCTGACATGGCCCAAGTTTACAAAAGGATTTGTTCATTTTACCGCTTTCATCTTTTAACTTTACCTCAAAAAACAGTTTGTGCAGACAATTTTCCACGCTAAAATTAATTTTGGATACAGGATATATTCATCAAGTTTTCATTTAATTATTTAATAATTTAATACACATAATCATAAATAATTATATATGAACCTGATTCTATGACTATTCACTCTTTATGGATCAGAAGAAGTAACAGAGCGGTCATTTCATTTTTAATATTTATTTGTACCTTATTATAAAACAAACTATTATTATTTTAAATTGAAATTACAATTGAAATGTATACATGTATATAGAACGAGCAGAATCGATATGTATATGGGAAAATAGTGCGACTAGTGTTCTGAAAATTTGCTGGCTTGGGTTTTTCGAAATATTTTTTTCGGCTAAAATAATTTTTGTTTTCTGAAACTTCCGCTTGTACCGGAAGTGGACCCAAACTTCGTTATTTTAAGCGGAACGCTATAATTTTTATTAAATTTTTGTAATCTACGTGAAATTTCAATATAACTTTATATAAGGCATAGTATGCCTAAAGTCCACCATTTTTTAATTATTTGCCATTTTCGAAACTTTTGGACACTAAAAAAATTATATTTCTAAGTTTAAGTGAGTCAGGTCTAATATTTTTGGGATTTGGACAAAAAACACTTTCAAAAGCTTTCAAAATGTGTGTAAACCTTGACAAAAATTTATATAGGGTGTTCAGAAGATGGTGCCGAATTCCGCTATCTAAAAACTTCGAAAGCTTAATTTTTTCAAATGGCAATTCTCGTTTAAGCGTTGTAAAAGTGTTCATCATGTCCCGTTTGGGATAACCCTATCACATCCCGCGTATATTACCAGCAAATTGAAATAATCTTCATTAATAAATCCTATACGGGACATGATGAACACTTTTGCAATGCTTAAACGGGGATTTCCATCTGAAAAAATTAAGTTTTCGAAGTTTTTAGATAGCAAAATCCGGCATCATTTTCTGAGCAACCTATATAAATTTTTGTCAAGATTTTCACACATTTTGAAAGCTGTAAGTGTTATTTCTCCAAATCCCTAAAATATTAGACCTGACTCACTTAAACTTAGAAATATATTTTTTTTAGTGGAGAGCTGCATGTGTCGAAAAATTTCGAAAATGTGAAATAATTAAAAAATGGTGGACTTTAGGAATACTATGCCTTGTATAAAGTTATATTGAAATTTCACGTAGATTACAAAAAGTTATTAAAAATTATAGCATTCCGTTTAAAATAACGAAGTTTGGGTCAATTTCCGGTACAACCGGAAGCTTCAGAAAACTGAAATTATTTTAGCCGAAAAAAATATTTCGGAAAACCCAAGCCAGCAAATTTTCAGAACACTAGTCGCAGTACTTTTCCATATACATATTGATTCAGCTCGTCGTGAAGGACCATGTATAGTATTTTTCATAATCTAAGAAAATATCTTTACTAACTAAACCTATATAAGATAATCCATATACAAAACTCACTCTGTATAATGAAAACAACAGTTGTATAACAACAATGCTTTTCGTATTCCCGTAGAGAAATGATAACGCATTAACGTAACATATGTTATTTCCTGCTAAAAAACTAATTACTCCATTAACGACAGAAAGAAAAAACCCCAAAGGTAAAAAAGCAGAGCAACGAGAGTAGCAGTGTAGAATAAAACAAAGAATAAATGAGGTAGCGGGAGCTGAAGGCAATTCGTCTGCTCACAGATTCTATCACCTTGTAAAAACATCTCGTTGGTTGTATCGGAGCGAAATGAAGGGCCTTGGGGTAGAAAAACTGGCCACGATAATTGAGTTCGCTAAAAATCACAAAAATCTCAGTTTGTTTTATATCTAGCATTTCGTACCTCAGAAATTTTCAATAAACATTACACGATACACCTACACTGAAGTTATTTTATTTCAATTACTTTCAGTATGTAGATCTTTACCCAATTTTGACTCATTTATTGGATATTGTGAATAATATTTTCTGGAACGAGAGAAACGAGGCGATTGGAGCAGGGTTATGTACAAAGTAGGTCAAATTTGTGATTGTATTTGAATTAATACATATGTCGCAATATTACGTTATTTTATTTTTGTTTTATATAAATCCGCAGGCTCGCGTCACAATTTTTAGGTACTTAATTAAACAATTCAAATACTTTTCAAACCTGAAACATGTAAAGCATACTTATTAACTGATATTTTAGTTTGGATAGGAGATAAATTCCTTGAATAGTTTGTACTATGACTAGAATGATTCTATATGATCGCCCGAAGGGGCTTACGTACAGTCTATTCTTCTTAGAAGTTAGTTTGTATAATTTTAAAGTAATGTTTCAACTCATGACAAGATGTACAGATTTGCAAAATATAGGAGCAACATAAGGCTCATTCATCAACTGTTGAAGAACTAATGAGCGAAATTGTAGATTCAGCTAATTTCTTTAATTTTATTACAGCTAGAAACCTGATGAGTCAATTGTTCGAAATTTGAAAACTTGTTTATATCTTTTATTTTTGGTCACTTCTCCTTTTCCTAAATACTTGCAAAGTGAATCCATTGACTTTCCTTTATTTTGGAAATAAGTACAAACAATGCTACAGTAAGGTAAAGTCAAAAGGAATGCAAGTGCAGTTAATCTTCAGCTAGATGAAAATGATTTCGAAATACAGTTGGAGTTTAAGAGATGAAGAAAGTCAAAGAAAAACTTAAAGCCTTGTGAAAAATTGAAAGATGAAGCTGAGTTGAACATAACAAAATTGGGTAGGTTGATATGGATGTACTAGGATGAGTATTGAAGAAAGATTTCATGTAAACAAAGACGTTTTACAGGTCGCTCCAAAAAGTATGACTATGGAGTCAGAAAAAGCGGAAAAAATGCTGCTATGACTTTTCACCATAAATTTGTTCTTACTACATTTGTATCCACGTCTCGTGTCGTATTTAGGCTAAGATCTCATATCCAGTCTAAGCACTGGAAAAGAAATTAGATAGGAGCAACCTACAAGGGCTGAGACAGGCAAAGACTATATTGGGAAACTGAATCCAGAATAGATGTGCTGAATGTATCAACCTAAGTAAGAACAATATACGAATACTAACAGGAGCTCTATCGGAGCTCTGTCGCCTCAACAAACCTGAAGACGCTAGACCTAGCAGATAATGCGGCGTGCAGGTTTTGTTGTACAGAGGACATCTATCCACATTCTCTCGACGTGTGAAGCACTAAGAAACTACAGAGCACTATACCCTATATAAAAGACGAAGATATTTGGCAATCAAAGCCATCCCACATTCTAGACTTTTTAAAAGGAGTGGGATCAATGGATCAGCTGTAAACTCTGGGGATACAATAGATTCTCTGGGTCGCATTGTGAGCCCAAATCCATACATACATACATATATCCAGTCTGCTCTTTATGAATGTTGATAGGGATTTATTTAATAATTTAGGCCAGAAATAAATAATAGATGAAGTAGCCAACAAGTGAGTTGCTTACAAAGAAGCTGTTACTTTAGCACTGGAAAGTAAAATGTCGAATCATCTCAGATAAGCTCCTTCTATTCTAATATAACATTATAAACACAGGATGTTTTTTAAATTTAGTTTTATTTTTCTGATTTACTTTGCGTTGAATAAACTACTATTTTGAACTCTGTTTTGGCAGTTCTACAGTATGTGTTTTGTAGTGTTGTGGTATTCTAGAAATACCACAACACTACGAAAGTCAACAAAATTGGTAAATCGTTTTCGAGTAAACACCCAGCTGAATTTCTTCTTCTTTATAATGGGTTATGGGTTGGCTGCAATGCTGTGTCAATGATTAATTCAGTCAAAAATTGTGTCGAAAACGTCTCCTTTAGGTTCGTTTAAGTAAGAAATAGGAATGAGTGTCATGAAGTAACATGGAAGGTAGAGGGGCGTAGGTACATTGAAGAGGATTAGGTCAATTCCATGCCGTTAAGAAATGAAGAAGGTAATTAACGAAACCCCAAAAAAGGAAACTTGGATTTTCTTGGGTCAAGCGTTGGCCAGCCGACTCTCCTCGCTCTCAACTCCGGTGTTTTTTTGCTGCTGTTGATGTAGTTGGCAGGGTTTTCTGCAGGGAAGTTCATCGGCTGTGGTTGGTTATCGACGGATTTTGAGCTGCAGCTGGTATCCGTTCCCTTCTTGAGTGGATAGTCATGCCATTATCAGCTGGCGACGTTTCATTTAGTCTGTAAGCTGGTTTCAACCGGTCAATCGTTACGGTTTTTTCTTTTCCACGGACTTCGAAGCTTTTTCTTCTAATTCGAACACCTCGTAAGGTCCGTCGTAGACATGCGCTACGAGTTTTTCACTCCAGCATGGCACATCAAAACGTGTTTTATCTAGAAAATTTCTGTTTTATGTCTCTTCAAATATTTAGGGAGGGGTACACATAGCGTGGTCGTCAAAAATTATTGAGTCATCGTTAAATTATCTTGGCACTCTGTTGGAAATTTTATATAGACCATTAAAAAACTTTGAAAGAGTGATGTACCTCTCCGTTTAACATAAAAATAAAATATTCGTATTTATTACATTAGAATTTTGATCCGAAATAGCTATCTGTTTCAAATCGAAATTAGTTAGGTTGTATATGATTTATAAATATCAAAATCCTGAGATGTCTAAAAGTATTCACTTGTAAAAACATTAACCCTGTTATTTAGAGAGGATGTGACAAAAGAAAATGATCCTCATTTATTTGTAATCCAAGGTGACGGAGTATAAAGCCATTTCGGGAAAACTAGTAATCCTGTAGTGGCGTAATCGTTGACAGAGTAGAGCAGAACGACAAAGACTATAAGGTGATATAGTGAGTCAATGGGAAAGCGACAGATGGAGCAGCCCCGGTCTTTCAGGGGCTCGTATCTCTCTCATATAACTTCCTGATCACTGCCTGTAATGATGTAATTTGTAATAGATTAATACATACTCTAGCTTAGATATATTCATTGACGTAGGTGAATGAAATTTTTAAAATTTTCTTGAAAAAAGTTATGAATATATGAAAAAAGTTTTGATATAAGAATAAATATAGTCTTAGACTGACACCTTACAAGGTTTTTGAGAATAATATATTACACAAAATACTTTTTAAAAACTATATTTTATAAAGGTTCGCTGGTAAGTGAAAAATAGGGACAGGATGGGGATTGTGACATATAAAGTGTGGTTTTTGAAAAAGGTCTGTCCGTCTGTCCAAAACTTGGCATTAGATGTTATTCAAAACTTGGCATTATTTCGCCGAGGAAGCATTCAAGTACCGCAATAAATTGTATAAACACGTCGGACTGTTTCATGCCGGAAAAAACAGTCGTGCTGAAAATCTGTTGTATGAGTTCAATACAGCAATGTATTCTTAGCATCCTTTAGTATCCAGCCTGTATTCAACAGAACGCAGAAGAAAAAGGCATATGTTACCACTACCGTCAGAAGTTATTGCTCTTGTGGACACACCAAAAAAAATCCTAAATATACGCGTAAATGCTAAATACAAGTAACAAGAAAGATGAAGATGAAGACAAAGAAGAAGAAGAGAATGGCTGAGAAGATTTAAGGTTTTATGAATTTTCTTTGTTTGAGTTATTTAGTTGTCTGTTTATCTAATTACCAATATGATTTGCCTTCTATTCAATCGTAATTTGTGTTATTTTATTATACATTATTGTTAACTATTATTTTCTATATTATTTGACTATTTGTAGTTGAATTAACAAAATGAAACACATCCTTAAAAGTTAGATAAATTGAATATTGGTTTCTATCAAACAGCGAAAACATCATGGGTGGCATTTTCGTTCAATTACAACAAATTCTAGGACAAATTTGTTTTTCATAATGTTAGCATTTAGTTTCGAGAAAATGACCTCACATTTGAAATTAGCATCTTGAAAAATCTGCAGGTACTAATTTTAGTGGAGTTAGGTCGATCAAAAATATGACCGCCACAGAGAAAACTAAAACCAGAGCCGAAATCATTGGTTTCTACAAGCCCCGTATTGAAATTTTCAGGCAGCTACCATTTTTGCCATTTGAAAGCTAGTTTTGTCCCACTGTGCATTGGGAATAATTAGGGGACAGCTCTTTGTAGATTAGGTTAAATGTAAAAATTTCGGTTAATCGTGAAATTAGGTGCAATGCTTTTCTCATAAAAATTACCATTATATTATACTGTCACATCTTGACAAAGAAAAATATTGTTGAAACTCCTCCATCACTGCTTAGCCAAGCGATGATGCTGACGCCACCTGAGGTAGAGCATCAAAATTAATTTCAAGATTAAAACCTTAAAAAGCCTTTGTCAAGATACCGCGAGACTTTTGCGAGACTCTGATGTGAGATTTAAGACGAGATTTTTTGAAAATCTTCATTGTAATAATATTTCACATGGCTGTACTAATTTTTGTATTAGTAAGTAGGTTTTATTACTCTCTCGTGCATAATTATAGACTATAAGATAAAGGCGCCTGCAGAGAAGATCCAGGAGAGCCATGAAAATAAAAAAATGGTTGAGTGAAAAACTTGTTAATATTAAATAATCTTGAATATTTAATTTGGCATCTTCTTAAAAAACATCTTCTTCTTTATCGTACGCTAGGACTTAGTCCTGTGTTTGCATCAATTATTGCCTAGCTGCAGATGGGATGATGAAGACCAGCTTTCATATCATCTTGTAGGTGGTCGGCCTGGTGGTCGGTTTTCCTTCCTATGCAATATTTTCCGACCTGTCATCTAACATTCTCTCCGCGTGGTCACTCCATTCCCTTCGCCGATTTCTCGCCCATCTCACCACATCCTTGATGTCACATATCTCCCTTATTTCATCATTTCTCCCCTGGTCAAATAATATGCTATTTATCTCGGCGTTTGCATTTCAGTAGTTCTTAAAAGCCGCTTAGTTGATGGTGTTCTTTGCTCTGATCCCACACAGGTCTTGTTTATTCTGACTTTGCTCCTGGTAGTCATATATTTATTGCGCCAAATTACATCTCTCAGATACCCTGATATTGATGACTCCTTTGTTGTTTAATCTTTCACTTCAATCATTAGATTTCTATTACGTTCGCTCCTAGATATTTGAATGACATCTCTTGTTCTACACTCTGATCGTATATTGCGAGTTTACATCTTCTCGGTACTCTGGATACTGTAAAAGATTTGGTTTTCTTCAGGGATATTTGCAAGTTAAAGGCCTTCGCTATTTGTCCAAACCTATACATTGGCCTTTGTGAGTTATCTTCATCTTCTGAGATGATCACTGCGTCATCAACATTTCATACTATTTTTATTTCTTTGTTTCCTATCCGGTATCCTCTTCCAGCTTGCTTTACCTCGTTTATAATCTCATCCATTATAATGCTGAACAAGATCGGACTGAGACTGTCTCCTTGTCTGATACCGACCATCACAGATATTCTACTGCTCAGTTTATTGCCATTCTGATATATGTGTAATTATCGGTGTTCAGGTCTTCGATCACTTTTATTATGTTGGGGTGTTGTTACATCCCTCAATCGTACTCTATCAAATGCTTGGGTGAGATCGATGAAGCACATATCTTATTGAGCTCTATAACCTTTTCAGTAATTTGGCAGATCACAAAATAGCATATACAGCTCAATTCAATTTTGCACAGAGCCATATATTAAATTTTTGATTTCGTAGGTGGGCCAGATTGAAAGTAAAAAAAATGAACTGGATTATTATAACATTTTATTTATTAAATTATATAAGTATATAATATGATTCCTGATGAATTATACAGTGAAATCCCACAAAATTCCCTGATGTTTTTTGTTTCAATTTAGTTACAACGCCCGAATTTTTGCCAGCCATGGCAGGAGCGCCATCGGTAGTTGTGCTGCTAAGTATATTCCAGTCGAGTTCATATCCTGTTATCAAATGCTCAATTGCAGAATAAATATCATTCGCTTTTGTAGTACCTGTCAATGGAACGCAGTTTAATAGTTCTTCAGTTATTTCAAAGTTACTCTAAATGCCCCGTATAAAAACAACAAATTGAGCTGTATTAGTGCTCTCGTCAACAGCCAGTGAAAAGTTTGTAAATTCCTTAATTTTCTCCTTCAGCTGAAGAACCAAATTTTGAGATAAATCATTTATTCTTGAAGCAACAGTGTTTCTTGAGAGCGAAATATTTTGAAAGTGAAAGTTTTTTATCTTTTCGCGTTTTCTAATGCAATAATGAAACTTGATTTCAGGGCATCTTCGCTCCATGTTTTAGCTTCAGTAAACGTCGATTGTTGACCTTGAAGTTTAGATTTTGAAGATGACATTGTGTCGATTCTTATTTTTTCAGTGTTACAATCGAATTTTGACTTATGATGATGAAAAACTCTGCACTCACTATCAACTTTACGTTTTTCTGTGACATTATGCCAAAATCGTAACAATTTTGGAACTCGATAAAACAATTATGGATATCGCACGCGCACGACACAAAAAAATGCACAATACATTCACAACCACTACTTCGCAGGACAATTAAAATCCTTCTCCAGCCGTATCGCTTAGATTACTCGACTCAACTAACTCACGTCGCGCCGACGCACTCGTTTTATATGGCTAAGGAAGGTTCTAGTCTAGACTCGAAGCGCGTGGAAGATTCTATCGTTCTTAACAAAAATAATAGGATATTTTCGCTTGCTGCTAAGAGATGGCGATGCGGTCTTTCTCTCTCGCTTGTCTAGGCACGCGCTGCCCTTGAAATTACTTATAAACATCTGCAGACTTGAGAGTACAAGTACTTAAAACATCCGTAGAGGAATCGAATGAAGTCTTAAAGCTCTAAAAACATGAATCTTCTTTCTGTGGCACTTCTTCCTCTAAAAATGTTATCGATAATTTTGTGGCGCGTTCTTTTAACTTTTTTTGAAAAATATCCTGCAGACATAATTTGATTAATTTTTTGTACGTAATAGATATAAAATATTTTTTTTAGAATAATTGATTTTAGATGCTGTGGACAAACAGGGTGCGTGATATCGTTTAAATTTATCGATGTGATATGAGGAAGAGGGGACGCGTGATTGTTGACACGAGGCGTCCGGCGGTGTCGCTGGCCGAACGAAGCCTGTTGCCCCCTTAATCCGACAGACGTGTCTCTCAGGCCATGCTCCGGACTTGTACATGTCAACATAAACCATCGCCACTATGTCATACATACTCGAAAATAACGAATTCACAATTTGGTTACGGGTCGATGTTTTTATTATCGTCAGATGAAAAGCTTTTAATCTCAACGTGGAAAAATTATAATGTCCTCGAAATGAACGATAATCCTATAGAATTGTTTACTCAAGATATTTGAAATAATCATCGGGATATATTGGAATACATTTCTTTAGTTTTTTATTTCTTATACCCTTTTATATTTCTTTGTTGCCCAATTGTGTTGATTTTAGGTTTCTTCTGATTGAAAATTAGATTTTTATATCGTTGTACATGCCAAGGAAACATTCCTAATTGAACTGTGTTATAAAAATAAAAATTTGCTTGGTTAGCCTATACCTTATCAAATAAAAACGATAAAAAATGATAATAAATGTGACATTTCTACAAACCGGAGCCTACGGAGGATGTTTCTTTGAACTTCCAAGATTCTGCCTTATAGCGTCACAATGGAAGTTTATTCTATCGATAATATTAAGATGATAAGAATCTTATTCCATCTTTGAAAAAAAACTTTTCATTTCGCAATTAGATGTAAATAAATTGAAAATTCGTAATGCCATTCCCCCTAAAATATAGGAGGATATATTGAATAATTCTTAGGTACTATATAACTAAATAAAATTTCAATGTCAAAATATTTTATTACTCAACATATTCTCCTCTTAAATGGATACATTTATTACAGCGAACCTGCAACGTCTCTAGACCTTCCAAAAAAATGTTTCTTCTTGCTTTGCCAACCAGACCTTCACAGCTTTTATTACCTCTTTGTTGGAAGAAAATTTACGACCTTTAAAACTTTTTTTCAGTTGAGGAAAGAGATGATAGTCGGACGGAACCAAATCTGGTGAATAAGGGGGGTGCTCTAGTAATTCTAACCCTAACTCACGAACAAAACACCTTTGGACAACTGTCCGCGTCTTTTCTCTTTAATTTTTTTCCGTAGAGTGGTCAGTAATGTCGAATAGTAATCTCCAGTTATTGTTCTACCCTTATCCAAAAAATCATTCATGATTTCTCCATGGCAATCCCAAAAAACTGAAGCAAGAACTTTTCCAGCAGATTTTTGGACACGAAACTTCTTAGGTATTGGAGAGCCAGAGTATCGTCATTCCATCGATTGTTGCTTTGTTTCTGGATTGTAGAAATGTACCCAAGTCTCATCCATAGCAACAATTTGGTTTAAGAAGTCCACATCGTTTTCAAATCGAGCACAGATCGAACGCGATACTTCTACCCTTGCACGCTTTTTGTCAACATTCAAACATTTGAGGATCCATTTTGCAGCAATTTTTCTCATGTCCAAATTGACGTGAACCATATGATGAACACGTTCGTATGAAATATTCAGTACTTCAGATATCGGCTTTAGCCCAAGTGGACGGTCTGATAAAATTATGTCATGAACTGCATCAATATTTTCGGGGACTGACACAGAAACTGGCCTCCCCGATCGGTCATCGTCTTCAATGTAAAATTTACCTCTTTTGAAGCTTGCAGTCCAATTTTTCACGGTCGCATACAAAGGACATTGATCACCAAGGGTATTAAGCATATTTTCGTAAATTTGCTTACCTCTTAACCCTTTTAAATACAGGTACTTGATGATGGTTCGATACTCCAATCTTTAGATTTTCACAATTTCGATGGACATCTTTTTTCTTTCAATATATTGCGTAACTCTGGTTTACTTTTTTGAAGTCAAACTTTACACTGACACTTCTAATAAGTTATTGTTCGTTGCTATGGTAACGCAATATTTTGTTTATACATGGAACTGGTCTAGGCTAACTAGATATCAATACATCCTCGTATATGGTCCATCAAATCTGCACAAAGTTGACTTCTATCAATTGCATCAAGTATTCAATCTCCTCTCACCTCATTAACTAATTAACATATTTTGTGTACCAAAACAAATACCTATATCAAAATACATAGAAACACAAAGAAAAAACTGAAGATATCAATATTCCTATTTTTCTGTTTCTTGTGGAAGAAATGCATTCACGCTCAAATGTTGGACTTCGCCTCTGCTTTCAAACACCAACCTGGAACTGTTCAGCAGATTATTTCCGATTGGGCTCTTTTTTTCGTCCTTCGAGCTTGCTCCTTCCTTTTTCTCGCTTTCATTGCTATCTGGTCTAGGTAATTCTTTTTGATTCGCAGAACTCCTTGACCAGATTCCAGTTGTTCTCTTCTCTTAACATCTTTATCACGAGTCGCTGATATGCGACTTCAATTCTTGTCTGTTCATCATCTATCGTTTACAGAAAAAAAAATGTGTGCAGTGCATCATCCTGCACTTCATTGCACCAGGAACGGGGAAATCCCTCTTGCCCATCAACTGCAAGTAGCCTTCATCTTCCTCTTTGATTTTGCCCCCAAAAATTTTTCCTAATACCACTATTTTTCTCAATATATTGCCCTTTTTCTAAAGCAAGAAGTTCCACCGAAATAATTCAAGCAATCACCATTATGGATGGCTTCAAAAGCGATAAGCTGAAACGACTTATAATGCTACTGTTTTCTGCACCTGTGGCTTTGTCAGACGCAAGGCGAATCTGCTCCCAAATGTTCTTACTTTCGACAACTTCGATCTTGCTCCTAAAAAAAAACGAGTCCCCCCCGAGACAACCCGGTGCTGTCATCTGTTTCTTTCCGCCATTTTAGTGCCACGCAAAAACTTACGACAGCCGGCAGCGCACAGTTTGAAAAGTAGGTAAAATTAAAAAAAAAGTGTATATTGATCTAGTTTTTAGTGGTTTTTAAGTCGAGGGACAGATATGTATACTAAGTGATGGTAAAAAGTGATATTTTCTATGGATACCTTTGTCAATGGAGTTTGAATCGCCAAAGTTTATTTTTATGGAACATTTTCATAACCTACAAATTTCTCTCTTTGATTTAAAAATACCCAGTTGGGTTAATTGCGGACAAGCCTTGCGGGGTAAATACGGACGTCCGCAATTCAATAAACTATTATAAAATTAATCAATAACTGCTCATTTTTAGATGCCTCGGAAATATATAAGAAAAAAAACAATCATACACCATCGAATCATTACGAAAAGCTGTGCAAGAAATAAAAGACCAGAAGATAACTTTTCGTCAGGCGGAAGAAAAATATGGTATTCCTAGAGTTACATTGTTTGACCAAGTGAAAAAGGCAGTGTTTCTACAATACCAAACAGAGATAAAAAAATCCGTTTTTAACGAAATACAAGAAAACGAACTGGTTGATTTTATTTTAAAGTCATGTAGGGCTTCTTTGGGATAACAATACCTACTCTGAGAAAGATAACTTTCGATTTTGCCACCGCAAACAACATAAAACATAATAAAGAAACTGGTATGGCAGGAATGGATTGGTGTATAATTTTTTGGCTAGACATCCAAATATATCACTTCAAAGGCCTGAAGCTACTTCCTTAAATAGAATTACCGCATTTCATGAAGAAGAAACCGATATATTTTTTCTGAATCCGAAAGCTCTCATGATTAAATACAAATTTAACTCTGATTCAATTTTCAATATAGATGAAACTGGGATTAGTACGGTACAACGCAATTCCAGGATTCTTGCACCAAAGGGACTAAAACAAGTTGGAAAAAGGTACCTACCAGTGCAGAACGTGGCTCCTTAACTACAGTTGTGAATTGCTCTAACGCTGGAGGCTCGTACATTCCACCATTATTTATCTTTAAAAGAAAAAGGATAAATGCTCAGCTTATGAAAGACAGTAATAGCAACATGGTAGCTTGTGTTTAAGACTCTGGTTGGATCAATGAATCGATATTTGTTGATTGGCTCCAGCATTTTAAACCATCGGCTGACAATCCCGTTTTGTTACTTCTAGTCAACCACGAGAGTCATATTAGTCTGAAAGCTTACGAGTTTTGTCGTAAAAATTTTATCCATGTTTTGATATTGCCTCCACATACATCGCATAGAATGCAGCCATTAGACTTGACCTTTCATGGACCACTAAAAACAGCATACAACAGATAATGTGAAACTTATATGGTTAACCATCCTGGAGCAAAAATTACAGCATTTGATTTTGTTGGTCTTTATACAAAAGCTCTTAACCGATGCTCGTCTATTGATAAAGCTATAAATGGCTTCAAGAGTGCCGGAATTTTCCCAGTTGATCAAGATAAATTCAAAGGCACTTTCGAAAGTTTCGGTGATATAATTACACCAGAAACTATATGTGATACCAGCCATATGTGGGTCTTGATCATAACAGCCAAAGAGAGATTCATAGCGAATCTCAAATTAGTGATGCAGCTAATAACAGAATTCCTAGTGAAGTAAGATCTCAACAAGAGTCTCAGCCCTCTAGTAACATAAACATTATCGATGAATCCGTTCCCAATGTACCCGATCAAGACGAAATAAATGGGAATAATGCTGTTTAAACCAAAGTACGACAGGTCAAACAAGTCAATCTTCATCAGTAAACAAAAAGGATTCCATTATTTTTATCAGCACACCGGAAAAAAAGAATCTAGAAGAAAAGGAACAAAAGAAATTAGACAAGAAAAGAAAAGCTCAAGAAAAAGAAAATAAAACTACATCTAATAAGCTAAGAAAGTCAAAACTTTCTACAGGAAAAGGATCAAAGGGTGTAAGAAATCTGAATAATTTTAAAAATGAAGGAAATGTTGATTCCTTTTGCATTTATTGTCAGGAAAAGTACAGTGATCCACCCGCCACAAGTAGTCTCATGAGAACTGCATTGCAAGAAGTTCTTCTGAAGGCTTTACTTGTGATTTTTGTCTATGATGTGGACCTAGTCCGTAAATACCCCATGCTGTCCGTAATTAACCCAGGTTCAGTCCGAATTTACTCCGGGTAATTACGGACAGACAAGGTTTTGTTTTTGCTAAAAATATTCGATTAGTTGATTGATCTCGTTTAATAAGTATAATATTTTTTTGTAGATGTATAACTAAAGATTAATAATTAATTACTGATAGTGCGTTATTTCCCTTCAGCGTCCGCAATTCCCCCATCCTCCCCTACCCACTTCAAATTAGAAAATGAAGTAAATGCTATGGGAGCAACCATATCGTCTTTTAGCACAATTAGAAATGAAAGATCTTAAGCAAGCTTCAGCAAGTTCAACATAAATATTCCAGATGGGAGAACAATATGAAAATCCCAGCAAGAACAATTTGGGTTCGACTTACCAACGATAGACATAAATAGATTCAAATAAACGTCCAATATTTAAATATATAAAGGAGGTGGTAAAAATCGTAAGAATATTTTTATTTATTAGGTCTGGTGAACTCGGCGCCATCAAATTTGTATACCTACAAAGAAGAAGCTACCACTGCAAGGTTAATTGAGGTTCTGGAAAATATCGAAGTATCTCGAAAATATTCAATTTTTTGGTATAGAGGATATTGTGCAAAAATTTTATCTAAACATCATGTAGAATTAGAAAATGGAATAAAAAAATATGAGGTTCTATTCGAAACAACAAAGTTAAACGTCTAATTCTGGTATAATCGGAAGTACCATATTTTAGACATCATTATTTATGAATCCAACGTCACCAAAACATACAGATTCGTAACAGATTTTCAACATAACTGTATCACCCATTACTAGATAATAATCAAAACTTTTCACACCACACCCTGTATATAATATTCGTCAACTGTCGACTGCATAGTGAGCTTCTGGAAAATCACCTAGAGAACTTTGAGAATCACACTAAAATGAAGCTGATTGATTTGGGTGTACATAGTACAGTGTGCTCCTAAAGTAACGTAATTTTTTATTTCTATTAGATTAACAAACAAACTTGGAAGTATTTTTAAGTAAATCAATTGATGATGTGCATCTGTTTGAAACATAGATATTTGGAATTTTACTCGTAACTAAATAAAATAAGTAATTTTTTATCCCTTGACGACCCTGTCAGCCAACGTATTTAACTGAAGCACATTTCAGGCATCAGCTGAAGCGAGAAGCTACGTGACTGTAAGTGACGTTCACCTTGTTGTCGCTGTCATTGGCTTGGATAAAATGAAACCACGCCCTCTATTCTGTCACCCCACCCCACGTCGTTCCGCCCATCTGCATCTTCCCACACTTTACAACCACGGGTCACTTGATACTACCGATGCCGATTTACTGCGGATTTGCGGGTGTTGCAGACATAAATCGGTGACGGCGGCGCCTCCGCCAACAAAGCTATGCGTTAAAACGATCTGCGATAGATAACAAGAAGGGGTGGAAATTGATGAGGATAATAAAGGTCGATTCACAATTTTGTATTTTATACGTACCTCACATCCGACTATTGAAACATTATGTAATGCGAATATAATGATTTAATAACTGTTCAAATCGATTAAAATATCAGGATTGGAGTGGTCATTTTATTTTAGATCATTTCATCAATAACGTGTTTTTCTCATACTATTAAAGAGAAATAAAAGGCTCTGGTTTATTACTCTCACTTTATTTATTACTCCCACCACACAAAACTTTGACGTTACTGTTATCCTATCAGAATAAAGTAGAGAGTGATAGATAGTGGTATTCCTATATTCTTTTTTCCTCTATCAGCAGTTCGGGCTCATTTGAATAAGCTCTTTTACTAGTACTATGGTTTCTCTACTGCCTTATTAGATTTAGCTATAGCTAATAGATCTCCTTAATATCATATTATCCTGTGAGTGTCTCTCCAAACGTCCCACTTTCAATTTGACAATGGATTAATAGAAAATGTTCTGCGCCAACTGCCTTTATTTTTTTTTCTTTTATTACTTTCCAGAATTGTAAAAGACAAGCAAGTGCCACAGATTTAAAGCTAGCTCATAATTTTGTCATGCATTAACCTCAGACTCAAAAACGGCTTCGAATCTTGCTAAACGGAAGCTCCAGATTCTAAAATAGTTTTCTTAAGCACGAGCCTCAGATTCGAGAGTAACTGATAATCTCGATGTTAATCGATGTAATGTTCTTGACTAAGAGCCATACATTAAAAAATAGCTGATAATTTAGTTAAGGAATCATCTCAAATTTAAAAATAGCGGATAGTCTAGGTAGTAATAGTCGCAGATTGAAAAATGGCTAATTATATTGCTTAGTAAGAACCGTAGTTTGAACGTAAGTAGCTGATAATATTTCTCAGCAAAAATCCTAGATTCAAAATTAGCTGATAATCTTGATACGAAATAGTCTCGGATTTGAAAACAGCTGATAATTTAGCTAATAATAATCTTGATAAGAAGATCTCAGATACAAAAATAACTAATAATCTTTCTGAGTCTCAAATTGTAAAAAGCTGAACAACTTATTAAACAAAAGTCTCAGAATCGAAAATATAAATAAGCTCTAGATTCCAAAATAGCTGATAATTTAGCTAAGCGCTCTTCTCAGATTAAAAAGTAGCTGATAATTTAGCTAAGCAATCGTCTCAGATTAAAAAGTAGCTGATAATTTAGCTAAGCAATCGTCTCAGATTAAAAAGTAGCTGATAATTTAGCTAAGCAATCGTCTCAGATTAAAAAGTAGCTGATAATATTGCTTAGTAAAAACTTTAGATTGAGAAATAGCTGACAATATTGATAAGTAATAATCTCAGACACAAAAAAATCTGTTAATCTTTTTGAACTTCAAATTAAAAAAGCTGAGCAATTAGTTAAGCAAAAGTTTAAGAATCGAAAATATAAATAAACTTGCTAAGTTATAGCCTCAGAATAAAAATAGCCAATAATCTTGCTAAGCAAAAGCTCTAGATTCCAAAATAGCTGATAATTTTACCAAGCAATAGTCTTAGACACAAAAATAACTGATAATTTTGATAAGCAATTATCTCAGATTAAAAAATAGCTGATAATTTAGCTAAGCGCTCTTCTCAGATTAAAAAGTAGCTGATAATTTAGCTAAGCAATTATCTCAGATTAAAAAATAGCTGATAATTTAGCTAAGCAATTATCTCAGATTAAAAAATAGCTGATAATTTAGCTAAGCGCTCTTCTCAGATTAAAAAGTAGCTGATAATTTAGCTAAGCAATTATCTCAGATTAAAAAATAGCTGATAATTTAGCTAAGCAATTATCTCAGATTAAAAAATAGCTGATAATTTAGCTAAGCAATTATCTCAGATTAAAAAATAGCTGATAATTTAGCTAAGCAATCGTCTCAGATTAAAAAATAGCTGATAATTTAGCTAAGCAATTATCTCAGATTAAAAAATAGCTGATAATTTAGCTAAGCAATTATCTCAGATTAAAAAATAGCTGATAATTTAGCTAAGCAATTATCTCAGATTAAAAAATAGCTGATAATTTAGCTAAGCAATCGTCTCAGATTAAAAAATAGCTGATAATTTAGCTAAGCAATTATCTCAGATTAAAAAATAGCTGATAATTTAGCTAAGCGCTCTTCTCAGATTAAAAAGTAGCTGATAATTTAGCTAAGCAATTATCTCAGATTAAAAAATAGCTGATAATTTAGCTAAGCAATTATCTCAGATTAAAAAATAGCTGATAATTTAGCTAAGCGCTCTTCTCAGATTAAAAAGTAGCTTATAATTTAGCTAAGCAATTATCTCAGATTAAAAAATAGCTGATAATTTAGCTAAGCAATCGTCTCAGATTAAAAGATAGCTGATAATACTGCTTAGTAAGACCATCAGATTGAGAAATTATTATTATTATCTTAATAAGCAATAATCTCAGATATAAAAATAACTTTTAATCTTTCCGAGCCAGTAATTAAAAAATAGCCGACGAACTTGTTATGCAAAAGTCTCAGAATCAAAAATAGAAATAAACTTGCTAAGCAAAAGCACTGGATTCAAAATAGCTGATAATCTTACTAACTAGTACGTTTATATAATGATGTCGGAGCGAAACAAAAATTAAAAAACAAGTCAAATCAAAACAAAACATACATTCGATATAAGGACGACACACGGCCGTCTCCTACGACTGTCACTGGCAATAATCTAAGATATAAAAATAACTGAACAGCTAAGAGCCTATTGATAGCCAGAGAACTTGTGCAGAAGTAAAGAGTTCGCCGCTTGTGACCAATGTAGGCCGTTTTCCATTTAACCCGTTTTTATTTTCGGAAAGAACCAGAAGTCGCATGGTGCAAATTCTGGTGAGTAAGTCGAATGTGAACATAGAGGAAGATTCTTCACGGCTCCAAATTCACGAAGGAACAATGAACAAACGTTAACGTTATATGAGATTCTTTCTACTTTTTTTAACGTTAAACTGAATGCGCTATTTTGATCTATGTTTCACGAAAATTATTATAACAAAATCTCAATACATGTGGGTACGAGGCTTATTGGTTGAGATAGGTACAGCGTGAATAATTGTTGTTTTACAAGTTCATTTATTATATTTGATATATATTATAATTGATTACGTGTATAAGGAAAGATAGTGTGGATAAAATGCCATAAATCTCGCATATCTCGTTCTAGGTATACTTTTAACTTTGATTTCTGGAAATTATACAAACTTAACCAAATCTATTGATATAATTTCGTGCCCATTTGATTATTACACATCTATTCTAACGGTTTAACAATTGTCAATATTTTGATTGATTAAAGTTGATTAAAAGGGAAAAGTGATAAATTTTCAATAATATTTACTAGACAAGAACAACTTGACTAGACCTAGGGAAAGTATACTCTTACTGCCTTGAGTTAGTAAAAGTGGACTTTTTGTAAGGGGAAAACCGATTTGGCCTTGGTAAAGTCGACTTTAACTGATATTTTCAGATAAAATTGATTATATGGAAACAGTGATATTTTAATCAACAAGAAAGTCAGAGTTGATTATATCTAATGAAATTATACTCTTACTACCTTGAATTAGTGAAAGTTGACTTTCTGTAAGGAAAAATAGTCTTCCTAATAAATAAATAAAAAAGCAAAAACTCCTAACCTAACCTAACCTAACCTCAAATTCGGAGAATCACGACACACATTAGGTAGATAACTTTACAACTTTAAACTACTTTGTTTACTGGGCTATTAATGAAGTTTTATAACAAACTGCAAATAATTATTGAAATGTAAGCACTTACTGAATCTTTGGTCGCTGTTGTTAATAACATCAAATAGACACGTGAACGGGAAGACAACGGTAAAGACAGTAAACAACTAAAGCTGGAATAAACATAAACAAAACAAAGATTTGCGCGCGCAGCTATAAGAGAAGAGCAACATCTCGGAATAAATTTTTACTAAACCACATTAGCTATAGTTAACTCTTCCTAGGTAAAGTTGATCTGTTTATTCTCATCCAATTCTTTCTGAAACTTTTAGTAAGAGTTAACTCTTCCTAGACAGAGTCAACTCTCCCTAACAATCTACTTTTCCTGTAACATATACATTAAGTTTTGTAGGGAATCATATATTTTCAACTTTTTTAAATTTATAACTTTTCTTTTTTACTCAGTTATCGTTTTTCGTCTTCCCCCATCTCTATTTTTTTAACTTTTTAACTATGTACCTAAGTAGTAGTTTTTTATCTCATCCGACTACTATGTTTACGTTCTCATGAAATTTTGCTCAAATGTTCAATACTACTTGGTGAGGACCGTGTAACTAGCACCCTCTATGAGAGTAAAACATAAAAACAAATTCATTGGATGTATCAGCTTACATACATACGTATGAAATTTCAATACAATGTTGCCAGTAGTTGAGGCAAAATCGTAAAAAATGTGCATAAATTTTTTTTCTTCCACGCCCTTTATCTTGAGTTTGAATTGTGCTACGAAAATTTTTTACTGAGCAAATCCCAAATACGAGGCATATTTTTCAAGTAAGTACCGTTTTGGAATTAAAAAAAGAAGTGCAAAGATATCGCAATAATTTTATTTTTACATGAAAGCCTGTACCTTAATCTACTTTTCTACATAATTTCCGTGAATTTTGAGGCTCTTGTCATAAAGTGGCACCAGTTTTTGAATAACCTCCTCATAAAATTCTGCCGCCTGACTGGTTAACAACTGTTTTGACTTCGTTATGGTCTTGAAGACGCTGACCGCCCAGGTATTTCTTCAAGTGCAGGAACAAATGGTAGTCGCTGGGCGCCAGATCAGGGCTGTAGAGAGGATGGACTAGAGTTTTCTATTGAAAAGATTTGATGACATCTCTGGTCCGATTAGCCACATGTGGACGGGCATTGTCATGCAGCAAAACGATACCCTTATTCAACTTGCCACGTCTTTTGTTCTGGATTGCACGACGCAGATTGTTCAATGTCTCACAATAAAACGCTGCATTGATTGTCTCATTACGAGGTCGAAACTCCACTACCAATACTCCTTTTCTGTTCCAAAAAAACTGTGCACATGATTTTCCGGGAAGAAATTGTTTGCTCAAACTTCACTTTTTTGGGTTATGATGAAAGCCGCCATTCCATGGATTGTTGTTTCGATTTTGGTGTGAAGTAAGCCACCCATGTTTCGTCACCAGTAACAGTTTGGTCTAAAAAATATTCACCTTCATTGTGGTACCGCTCAAGGAAAGTCAATGCACTGTCTAAACGTTGCGTTTTGTGCAAATCCGTCAACATTTTTGGAACCCAACGTGAACACAATTTCCGGTATGTCAAGTTCTCGGTCACAATGCGATACAAAACACTACGAGAATATTGAGGAAAGTAGTCGCACAATGATGAATTTGTAAAGCGTCTGTTTTCTCTCACCTTTTCGTCCACTTTCTGCACCAAATCTTCATTAACGACCGAAGGACGCCCACTCCGTTCTTCATCATGCACATCACTCATAATGTTTTGTCCATAAACTTCACAGATTTCACGATGAATATCGATCGGCTTTACGCCTTTACCACTAAGAAATCGGCGGGACTCACGATTGTCGGAGGCATCTTAAACACTCAGTAAACAACGTACACAATGAAGAATCAGACGGTAATGGCGCTAGTGTGTAGACAAGAGATATAGGTAATCAGCACACATGTGCGGAACGCCGACCTTGGAATTGCGGCGGTGGAATCGCAAAACGGTACTTACTTAAAAAATATGCCTCGTACTTTTCAGTTTTCTATTTAGATATCTTAAAGATGGTCACCTCTTTTTGGTACACCCTGTATAATAAATAGACGAAAAGTGCGCGAGAGTTAGTTGGTTGCATAGAAGACGTAAATGTCGGATTGCTTAAATCTCGGACGTGTGGATGAGCTATTAGATATTTTATTTTGTTACGTTTATATTTCCATCCTTATTTCTTTTGTTTAAAAACTTTATATCGTTGCCGTTTTTTAGTTTCATTTTAAAAAATATTCTAGACAACACGAACTAATTTAGAACCCTTCAGTAGGTGTGACACTAAGACTACGTCAGCAAATTTAAAATCTAACGTTTGGGTGATATTTTGCTAAATACTAATACTAAATGCGTTTAAAAGTCATCTAGTTTTGGATTACAGTTATATGTTAATGACACTTCCCCTACTTTTCATTCAAACGATCCTAAATACGATCCTGTTTAAAATGGAATCTAGTTCTATTATGTGTTTGTAAGTATTTAAGATCTGAAATGGGAATTTCGAGAATATATGCTGGAAACTGATAAATAATTGAAGGAATTAAACTAAACATTTGAATTGGTTCCATATCATAAATATAAAAGTTCCTTTTATTGAATTTGAAGTTTGATCGTAATGTCGATAACAAAACTAAAAAGTTAAAAAAGTTGTTATACTTGAAAAGAACGTGTTTAGAAAGTAGGCGTAAGACTAAACTTTGTTTTCCGAGCATCAAGTTAATGATTTTGTTAGAAATAACCAACCCCAGCCACTGTACTCTGTGGAACCTGCAAGAAGGGGTAGCTCTTCTAACAAGAAGTGGGGATGACATTCTAACGGGCAGGGATGTGACAAAATGGCCTGCGGAGTATCTGATAGTCGCGATTTTCCCTCTATGCCGCGTCACGGCGCCTTTTTTGACTTGGCGTCCCGATAAGTCTAAAGTTAATTTTATACCGTCACTTGATACATTTTTCGGAATTTTTGGATTTGCATATTCATTTTATAATAAAAATATAAACGTCAAAATTGATCCGGCTATTTGGGGTAAGCTACGATCCGGACAGGGTCGAAGAATGGGAACAGGTAAGTGTTCACTTTTTTATAGATTCATATTGTTTTGTTTTTGTAATCGATTAAATCTTATTTGATTTATTTTGACGTATTTTTCTATATTTTTTGTGTTTTTATCAACATATTTGTCACTTTCCTTTCCCGCGGGTTCGTTTTTTCGGGCGCTTTAATTGTTTTTCTTTTTTTAACTGAAAGTTTAGTTCCTAAATTGTTCACATTTGCGCTTAAAAATTAGTGACTATTTCTAGGATTTTACGAGGTAATTTGCAAAATTTCCTATAATCATACTGCTTCTAATAAACAAAAAAACATAAACATAATTAGATAATAATATTAGTGGATTATGAAGGGAGATTATATTGTTTAAAAAAACTTTGGTAAATAATGTATACGTTTCAACCAATGTTATAGATCCGTATATTATACGAGAATGATCCCAGAAGTACTTGGCCCAAAAAATAAAGCACAGAAAGCTTGAAAAAATATATTTATTTTCAACTTGATCTCCTTTTAAATCCATACACTTTTCCCAGGTTGTTTAATACCTTAGATACCCTTTTTATAATAAGAATCGTCAAGCTCCTCATAATAGCCATTAACTGCCAACATCACCTCTTTATTGTTAGAGGGGGCTAAATCTGGTGAATAGGGTTTATGAGGTAGTATTTCAAACTCTAATTTACTAATTTTGGCCTTTGCAATAACGGATGTGTGAGCTGGTGCATTGTCTTGATGAAACAACACTTTATTCTTACTGAATACACTGTTTACAACACCACTACACGATAATAAGTTAGTGAACGGTAGATAAACAGTTTACCTTCAGTCTCTGAAGACGATAACTTAGTTATCGAAACGCGCGTCAGACAGTGTAATTGTGAGTGTTGGTGTACTTGTAGTATAAACAGTATATACAGTATGAATATCGCCAACGGTTCCAGAAATTCCAACTTACTTTCTTCTTAGCGAAATGTGGTTGTGGTTGCTTGATTCCTTCGTGTAATACTCGCCGTTGATAATTTTCTTTTTTCCAATGATAATTATCCCAAAAAATCAAAACCATGATCTTGCCTGCAGATGGAACGGTCTTTGCCTTCTTTGGAGCCGGTTCTCCCTTTTCAGTTCATTGTTTTGATTGTTCACCAGTTTCAGATTTGAAGTGATGGACCCACGTTTCATCCATGGTTATGAAACGGCGCTGTTTTTTTTTCATTGTGAACAAATACCACACCCATCTTGCGCACAGCTTTCTCATGTTCAAGTTTTGTGGATTTTCTTCTATATTTCTGAAGTCGTCTACTCATTTGTTCGACTATTGCTATGCTGGTCTTCGCAGGTCATATGGCCCCGTTTAAACTCTGTTACCCAATATTTTATTGTTGATAACGAAGGAGCAGTCAGACCTAGAGAAGAATCTTGTTCAGCTGTCATATTGGTTGGGCTAAGACCTTTCAATCAAAAGTATTGTATCATATAACGATGACCAATGTTTACAGATTCCTTTTTCATAGACTATAGTTCATTTAGCGGACGGATAGTCTTTCGCAATCCACAGGCGTAATAAACTTTCGCAAACCTAGATCATCCAGGAATATCCTGGCACATATCACCAACGTATGAACTGAAGCTATGGAGAAATATGGGTAATAAGACAAAACGAAAAACCATCAGCAACATCTAAGATTTTCCAGAATGAGCAAACTCTTTGTTACTTTGTGGTTAACTCTTTTATAATTTTCCTTTTTTTAATTTACGGTAATAGTTAAATACAGGGATTGAAGATACTGTCGTTATACCTGCAAATGTGCCTTCGAATCACCCTCCTAGATAATCGGCGCTCAAACCACCGTGCGCTCTATGTACGCATTCTAAGGTCTCGCCGTAATGAACTTGCCGTTTTTGCTCAATTTATTAAATCAACAAAATATAAACGATACATATCCCTTCTGGAATTACATTATCCTTTTAAATACGATAAATCTCTTGTTAACAAACTATTTTATGTCACTGATATATTCGAGATCATTCAGTTTTAGCTTTAACACAAGAAAGAATCTCTGATGTTCATCAAAAGATTAAATTTACATCGACCTGTAGCGTTTTCCACAAAATCTGTCGGATAATCCTTTAATTAATTCAAGACGACACAGTCGAGCTGCCTATGTTTAAAACAACCGAAACCAAAACGGAACGACAAAGCCAATTACCCATTCATAGAGTTTCGTAAGTAACTTAATCGAATTTCCAGACAGATCCTTTTCCGAATGGATAGATATGTCTTGATGGCTGTTTTCATGAGTTTCTTTGGGATATACGGGAACGGATTATGATTCTTCAATAGTTTTTAAATTTGTTTCATTGTTTCTTCCTAAAGCTTCATGTTTCATTATTATATTATGGTGTTGTTTTCTTCATTTGAGGGGTTAAAAATTAAAATAAAAAAAGGAAAGAAAGAAAAGAAAAAGTGAAATTGCGATCAGAAATCAGAAAACCAGCAAATCCATCCAAAGAAATAATATACAAACAAATATAAAACATTATATTTACATTACAAATTCAAATCTTCTCTTTGAATATTTGAAAATCTGTCTATTACTGCTTCAGTATCAACAACAATATCTTTATGAATATTTACAAAGGCGAGTGCTATGTGACGTTTTTCTCCCATAGATGCTCGAAGCCAATTTGTTAACCGTCGTAAAGTTGAAAAGCGTTCACTCGAAGTGACGTTTCTGGTAAAGTCGCAAGGATACGAAGTAAAATGTTAATTGATGGGTACATATATTTGTCACAGTCTTCTATTGTATTAAGAAGACAATGAGAAATATCTGTTCCATATGTTTCTTCGGCTTTTCTTTGCCACAATCCATAATTCATATTATGAAACGACTGATGGAACTGGAACATTATTAAGACTAACTTACACTTACAATCATAAGATCTGACGAAAATCGTTCTTTTATGCCAGATATTATATTTTCTAGGTGTAAACCACTTCCGTAAAATTTTTTCTGAAAGTAAGACCGCACTGACATATTCCTTTATATTTTTTCCTCTGTTTTTGCTTTTTTCTTTCATTGCCGCTCCGTTCACTTCCTTCCTTTCTTTTGATATGTCTCCCATGCATGATTTTTATTTTTGCATTTCAATTATCAAAAGAGAATACCTGATTTTTTTTTCAGGTATTAAAATCAACCTTCAAAAGAATATAAATCATTTTTGATTCTTCTAAAATAATTGAAATTGTGTCAAATTCTTGCTATTTTCAAATCAGAAGAGAATTGAAAACTCTTTTCGGTGCTTTTGGAGTCATTAAGAGCAGCATATAGCAAGTTCCTTTTGGCGTTAGTCTTTTTATATGATTTACCACTTTCTTTGTCGAAGTAGTAGTCCATGGTATTTACATCTTTTTTCTTTCATCTATATTCTTATTTTGTACCATTCTTTATAGATTCATTGTCTTCCCTTATTTTTTCGTTTTCCATTCACTGTAGCATATGATGTCGTATAAAATTAAGAAGTAGCTTTTTCTGGCTTATTGTAAATACCTGACTGATTTTATCCAAATTCATGAATTTGATTTTTACCTAATTCGTATCGTCTCAATGTATCTGTACCTAACATGTTTGAAATGTTTCTAATAGAAGAATAGGTACTGTGAATAAAAAATATGAAATCTAGACACAAATTGATATATTGACTACTAGGCATGTCTCCTGCACTCACATACAATACGTACCTCAATAAACAGGATACCAATCACAAAAATACTTATATTTGAAGAATCATTTGGCAACAACAAAAATACGTTTCGTATCCTCACTTCCAAATAAAACAACCATGATACAAAATAATTTCATACTGGGATGTTAACATGGTCATGTTTTGTGCATATCCTCTGTTATGTAATTAGTTCAGTTTCTCGGAAAGTTTCTTTTCTCGATGGTTTAATGACCTACTTTTTTTCTCATTTTATCTACGATATGTGTTCTGGGATATATTGAAAAATTCTTAGCCTACTATATAACCAAACAAAATTTCAATGTCAAAATATTTCATTACTCAACATATTCTCCTCTTAATTGGATACATTTATCACAGCGACCTTTCTCTAGATCATTAAAAAAAATGTTTTTTCTTACTCTGCAAACCAGACCTCCACAGCTTTTATAGTAGTAATCTCCAGTTATTGTTCTATCCTTATCCAAAAAATCAAATCATGATTACTCCATGGCAATCCCAAAAAAACTGAAGCAAGAACTTGTACCCAAGTATAATCCATAGTAACAATTTGGTTTAAGAAGTCTACATCGTTTTCAAATCGAGCACAGATCGAACATTTGAGGATCCATTTTGCAGCAATTTTTCTCATGTACAAATTCACGTGAACTATATGATGAACGCGTTCGTATGGAATATTCAATGCTTCAGATATCCGTTTTAGCCCAATTAGACGGTCTGATAAAATTATGTCCTGAACTGCAACAATATTTTCGGGGACTGACACAGAAACTGGCCTCCCCGATCGGTCATCATCTTCAATGTAAAATTTACCTCTTTTGAAGCTTGCCGTCCAATTTTTCACGGTCGCATACGAAGGACATTGAACACCAAGGGTATTAAGCATATGGTCATTTTTGTTATATTTTCTTATTTTTTGGCCAAAAAAAGTTTAACTAGAGGGTTCGAACTTCGCATGCAAGTAGGGGTGATGTTGAAGAATTGTCTTTCTCAAGTTCAAAGTTTTCTTCTTCAGTTCTTCTAGCACAAAACGCCCAAAATCATTTTGATCGTTGTAATTGTTGAACTGGACTGCCTCCTATTTAATGAATAATACGAGTATGATCGTTGCTAGGGTGATTTTTTTTACTTCCCATTTTCGAAATTTCTTGTCATTATGACAATTTTTTCTTTGTTGCCAATTGGAATTGAACAAGAGGGTTTGAGGCCACCGGGTCTATTGAAATTATGAATTTTCATTCGAGAGAGAGAGAGTTAACTTGTGAAATGAAAAGTTATTGAGGAATAGCACATTTTCCATATAAAGAAATAAGATTGAGAATTGATATCATTTCCAAGAAATTCATTTTATGGAAAGATTTGTTTGTGTATTAATTAAATTCTTCATTCGACGAAAAATTCGACTTTTTTTATAACTGGTCGTAGGAAAAAATATATAAATATTTCTTAGAAATTGTTGTTTAAAAAGTAGTATGATTTGGGCCGGTTCGTTACTGTTTTTATCTCCAGTAGTCAGAAGGACTAAAAGATAAATAAAGAATTGAGTAAAGGAGTATTGCACCTACTGTTCGGATGTTCTTTGAAGATGAAGCTAATGTTTGATTTGCTGTCTTGATCAAGTATCGGTTCATTTGAATATTCAAAGATAGGGAACATATCTAAAACTGTGTCAACTCTAATTTATTAGTCAATATAACTATAAATAATTAAATTATACTAGTCATTTGAACCCTAGCTTTGAATTCGATTATATTTTGATTTAAAAGTTTTCTCCTTTTTCTTAATCAGATAAGTATTTTTACTTATAGTATCACAAGAGTATCGAAACTAATCGATTATTTTACGAATAACGAGAGGTAATTCGAGAAAAATCACGATGAGATTAAATAATGTCGCCAATGGTATAATCGATTGTTTGTTCTCCGTTACTAGAATTCGAAATTCGAAATAGAATCAGTTATAAGGTCATAAGAACTTTAAAAATAATCGATTTTTCAATATCATTTATGGAAAATCAGATAGCGTAGCTAGAGTAAGATGATGTTTCAAACATACGAATGAAATTCGATTATTTTCGGTTTCTCGAGCGGTATTCGTTACTATTAAATGATAACTGAATGAAGGATCCAATTGCTTCGCTTATTTGGAAACTTGAAGCAATTCAGGAGCGATTCATTGTAATTTTGAGTTTTAAGAAATTAAACATGAAATCATTATAATGCTATTACATATATTACGCACTACTTAGCTTAAAGCCAATATCATTTAACTATGCCGGATTCAGAGTATCACAAGGATTGGGTTCAGTTTAAATAATAAACTTGCGTACTGTGTGAAAATTATTCAATATCTCACATTTTTAAATGTCAGCGAAATTGTTTTTTGTTATATTTTGAATGGGGTGTTCGAATCCTTAATCACATTGTTAGTATTGATAATTTGATCCTCGATAGCCATCATGAAGCCTTCGGTCTGTGGAAAGAGAGATCCGCTAGTAAATCTGTTTGATGCCAACATGGGGTTGGTTGAAGTCGTGGTAATATTTACCGTGTAATACCGCTCTTACGAGGCGAGGTTCTGGTGTGAGTTATCCTTCTTATTCGCCTTGGATATAACTCGATATAAGGACGTGATATCGCTTTAAAATGTTATATATTTCGAGCTAAAAACATTTTTAAACTAAACGGGTATATAATGCGTAATTTGATAGATAATCGGTTAAATCAATGGGATCCTAGAGGATTTTAACCTATCTTTTTTAAATGTTACCCATCATAGGTACCTGGATGGAATACAAAGATCAAATCTGTCTGATTATCTGGAAGAGAAAAATGATCGTTATTTCTCTTTAGGTGAGGGGAATCCCAATTGGCAACAATATGAAAAACATAAATCTTGTGGACTAAACTTAAAGAACCACTGGATACAAGTCAATGAAATGAATGAATGAATGAATGAAAACTGATAAACCTAAGTACGAGTATTGTCTTGAAAGTTTCCGACCTCAATCTGAAGATGTCAGCACTTATAATAATATGAACTGAGAAATATATTGGCGCATACGTTGATATGTTTTTATTAAAATTTCTCTTTGGACGCTTAGTTTCTGTTTTCAAATGAAATAAGTGAGCCGTTGTAGAGATCTAGTAATTTAGTATAATTTAGTTATTAAATAGTTGCTTTTAAATGGTCATACTCCTACGCAAATGAAAGAGGAGCTAGGTACTGTGTACGAAGACTAGGTACTATCATTTACGACTGTCAAATTTTGTTCAACTGAATTCAAACGTGGCCGATCAGAAGACGGCCGTTTGGGACCGCCAAAAACTGCGACAACCAACTATGTAATAAAAAAAGTTCACCAAATGGTACTGGACCTATATCAGATTGAGGCTAGAGAAATAAAAGGGGCTATCGGTATATCAAAAAAATGTATTTGCATGCCTAGACTATTCGCATATTGGGTGTTTTCTCACTTTCGACCAAAAGCGCATTCGAATGAACATTTTCCAGGTCCTATTGATGCGGTTTAAGCAAAATTTTTTCCGTCGATTCTAACTGTTGGTGCACCCTGAATTCACTACTACGTAATAATAGTCAAAACAGAGGATTTCAAAGGGCGAACCTATTCAGAAAAACGCTAAGACGATTCCATCAGACTTTTTAGGATAGTCATAGGATTGTATTCATAAATTACTAGCTTTTACCCGCGGCTTCGTTCGCATCGAATCCATTAAATAAGTATCAGAAATGGTTATAATAGAAAAGAACGAACTCTGTAGCTATATTTGAACCTGAGATATAGATCTTTGAATGTAGAAAAATTGCCAAAAACCTACAAAAATCCGCGCCTAGCTCCTCTCCAACTCAACCGATTCAAGTGTTCAAAAACTCAAAAGAAAGAAAGTGTTTAAGCGAGTGTTTTTGAACCAAAACGAACTCTGTAGCTATATTAGAACCTGAGATATAGATCTTTGAATGTAGAAAAATTGCCAAAAACTTACAAAAATCCATAACTCCACATTGAATGTCCGCGCCTAGCTCCTCTCCAATTCAACCGATTTAAGTGTTCAAAAACTCAAAACAAAGAAGATGTTTCAGCGAGTGTTCTTAAACCAAAACGAAGTCTCTGTCTTGAATACAACTTGAGATTTTGAGGATAGAACGTGTGTATGTGAAAAACTCCCATAAGTAATGTACAGGGGGGAATCACATTTGAGTATAACTTAAGAATGGTGAAAATTGGATGGAATCCGATGGTTGATGGCTGATCTGTGCATCAATAACTTTCATTGAAAAAAAAAAAAATTAAGGAAATCGGTTGGGTAGAACGCCTGAACGGACTAGAAATCATCAATTTTTTTAATATATAAGATTTTCAAAAAAGTAAAACAAAACTTTTTCCTGATTCACTTGTAGGAGGGAAATTTCTGGTTTCTGGTTTCCTTGTTAGGTCGGAAATATTTCAGACAACTCATGTTTTAACGTCTAGTTTTCACGAAAAATTGTAAATTTAAATACTTTATTCTTATTGTTTTTAGGGGATAGACTTCTAGATATACCATGTAAAGTTTGTGGAGATAGAAGTTCAGGAAAACATTACGGAATCTATAGTTGTGATGGTGAGTTATTTATCAATATTAATCTTTAATAATAAACTTCTGGACAAAATTAACCCACCAATCATATTTTTCTCGATTTTCTTTATTTATTGATAACTTACTGTGCGACAAAAGGCAATGATGGACCTTGTTGGGTAGTGACAGTTGTTATTTGAGTTAATTATATTATCATAAAATCTTGTTTTGACAATAATCCGTATTTAAACTAAAACTGCGTTAATATTTTCTTAAAAAGTGCTGATTAAAGCAAAGCTTCTGCTAGAAGCAACCTGTTGATTGCAATTGGTTTATTACATGTATTTTTGGAAGTTCATTTGGGAGTATATCAAGTAAAAAAATGAACTGCCAAAAACATTCCAGCATCAGTCGCATATTGAGGCGACATAATGAAACGGTTTCGTACTATCGAAGTCCAGAACAAGGGCGAACACGTTGCACTAATCAAATTGCTGATCGTTTTTTGATACAACGAGCTCTCAGAAACAGGAGACTTACCTGCAATCTGCTAAAAAATGAATTTGATGATGGAAATATCGATATATCATCTCGAACGGTTAGAAGACGTTTTTTTACAAAACTACATTAGAATTGGACCATCAATGATTGGAAACGGGTTATGTTCTTCGTTGAAACTAGAGTTAAAGAGCCTTAAAGCTCCAGATGGACGCGAGCGTGTATGGCGAAGGCAAGAAGAAAAGTTTGCCAGCGGTAATATCTCTCGTAAAGTGCCTATTGGTGGTGGTTCTAAAAGGTTTTGAGAAGGAATTTGCTTCGATGCCCATACGGAATTGGTCTCTATACATACGAGGTCTATGATGCCCAGTATTACTTAGACAACTTGTTTTGCTTCGCTGGTTGGGCCTAATTTTTTATTCCTGTAGGATAAACTACATAATGTAAATATACCTTTATTAAAGTTGCGACCTAATAGTCCGTATATGAATCCTATAGAACATCTATGCGAGTATCCCTAAAAGAAGATTCGAAGTCAAAGTGCCCCTGTTTCTAATCGCATCCAACTCATAAAGGTCGCTAAAGAAGAATGGGAGAATATACCGTAAGCTTTTGTCGAACCTTTAATATTAAGCTTGCCGCGACACATGAATGCAGTGATAATATGTAGAGGAGGGTGTACGCGGAATTAGGGTTGATCCACAAGCATTTATCCTCTTTTACTGATTTTATGATAGCTTATTTATGCATTTCCAGCAAAAACAAAATTTTTTGGAAAAAATAAAGCAAATTAAGGTTGTATTAAGGTCACATTCGATTAATTTCTAGGTGTACATTATTATTTCAATATAACTTTTATTTTGTATTTATATTTTGAATTTTTGGATTAATTGAAGTGGTGCGTTAGTTTTGTCCAGGAGTTCATATTGATTCTACAAAACCATTGGTGAACAGAGACTATTTTATACAATATATCTGAATACAAATGATTTGAAAATTACTCGATATTGGAAAAGACATTATCTGGATATTTAAAAACGACAGCTATTACAAGAAGTAAACATTACTGTTTATCAATTTGAATTGAAGTGATGTCCTTTTCAACATTTTGAGGTCATAATAAAGCAGCCAAAAGAGCACATGTTTGTCTATAGTCTGTTTTTTTTCTATCGGCAGTCATTATAAATGCAAATTTGCATAAATTGTATATCATTAGATCAAATAAATGTCATAATAATAGGTTCTGATAGGAATTCGCATGTTTTTCAGTTTAATATCCTTCTTGTTTAACATTTGTAATAAAATGAAGAATGCATCAAACTCTTATAACTGTGCAACTAAGGTAATGAAACGAGGGCGAGGGACTCGTTCTGAATTTCTTTAAACCATTAAAAAAATCATTTGTCGGATTTTTGTCTGAAATCACTTTCTACCAAGTCATTTTTGTAATTTTGAGAACAGAATGTAATCAGAGGAAGCAAGATCAGGTGAATATGGAGTATATAAGGCAATAAGTGGTAAGGCATTTCGATTAGTTTAGCAAAACTTATCAGCAAATGAGCGTATTAATGGCTAGTAATTGTGTTAAACAATAAATATTAACCTTTAGAATCTCAGAACACTGCGACTTTGACGTTTTTGGCTCTCTCGGGAGCACGTTCCTCAGATGAACTCCATGTTTTCGATTTTGTTATTTTGTTTATGGATTATAATGGTGTACATCCAAACATTTGTTCAAATCTTGATAAAAGAGAGCTTCTGATCATCATCAGCAATCACGTCGTGTACGTTGTAGATACTTTTCTCATATACAACTTTTCAACCAACTGTCCAGTTAAAATATTTTCTGTAGTCATCTCTCGTACTTTTATTCGACGTGTAAATCCAAATATTTGTTTTAATATTTAATGTGAACGAGCTTCTGATCATCATCAGCAATCACGTCGTGTACGTTGTAGATACTTTTCTCATATACAACTTTTCAACCAACTGTCCAGTTTAAATATTTTCTGTAGTCATCTCTCGTACTTTTATTCGACGTGTAAGTCCAAATATTTGTTTTAATATTTAATGTGAACGAGCTTCTGATCAGCACCAGCAATCACGTCACCCACCTTGTAGATACTTTTCTTTCTCATATACAACTTTTGAACCAACTGTGCGGTTGAACTATTTACTGTAGCTATCTCTCGTAATTTTATTCCCCAATCGCTATGTACATGGGTTTTATCAATAATTTCTGGAGAAGTCACAGTGACAGTCCAAGACGTTCATAATCATGTGTGTTTATTAAAAGAAAAGAACCACTTAGAAATCATACTATGAAACGGAGCCCTTTCAGGAGAATATTTACGTAGCTTTTTCTCGGTTTCTTTAATTTCTTTAAATTTCATATTTCATCAACACTCGAAATTTCTTATATTTACATGTAATAAATTACAAGATATCACATCTACTGTTAATACATTCATATTATTCTTTAATTACACCTTGTCACTGTTAGCCGTTGGTGACATTCCTACTGAATACACAGTTTATACCACAACTACACCAACACTCATAATTACACTGTCTGACGCGCGTTTCGATAACCAAGTTGTCGTCTCCAAAGAATAAAGAGAAAATAAACCTAACAACTTCACTTACCTGTTTTATACTAATTTTTCCCACCATTAATTTTTTTCCGCGAAAATTAATTCCAGCCAGAAAACCTCCTTGGCGGGAATCTTCACATTCATTCCTTGACTACTAAACTATAGAGTGTGCCGTAAGGAATTGGTCCTTTGTCCCTATTTAAGCTACTCTTACATCTAGCAATTTCAATGCTCTCTAATGCATCCAACAATTTATTATTGGATACATTTTTTAACAACTTTACATTATTAATATTTATGTCATGATTGTGATTGGCAGGGTGATCGAGAATGTTCGATTTTCCGGTCCGTCCATATTTTAAATGAGCTATGTGCTCTTTAAATCGGACAATAATGGATCTATTAATCTGCCCAATATACATTCCGTCACAATCATCAGAGCTAATTGTATAAACGTTTTCTTATTGAGAACGTGGCAATGAAACACCAAAGTTGACTAACTTTAATATATTTTCCAAGTTTTCAATTACTTACGATTACTTATGTATTCATCGTCTGGGACTGAAATTATGGTCAAGTACAATATAAGAAACATGTATACATGTATAACAATAATAACATTTTACTTATAATAATTAATTGAGATTTTTGGTGGTTTTGAGTTGTATGAATTCAAACTTCAATATTCAAAGTGACGTTGATAGAAATATTGATTCTGATTTCTATAAGAATTTTTATTGATCTTTAATTGGTTAGATTATGATTGTAGTTGTAGCAAATGGTGTTCAATTTTGACGGATTAATTTATTATAATAAACTTAAAAGGCTAGGTTGTTATGAACATAGCTGAATACTTATTGGTTCGAATATAAATGATTTTTTTATGTTAGGTCGTTTGCTAATGTCCGATGAATACATAAGTATTCGAAAGCTCGGAATATAAAATTAGTCTTTGGTGTTTCATTGCCACGTTCCCAATAAGGAAATGGTCATAATATATCTGGCAAAGACTTCTTTACAATTCATATACTACCAAATTTGGTTTCACATACAGCTACATCCTCAATAAAGGTTTTTTTCTCATTGTATCTCTCGATGTTAAATGGAAAGTGAATTAACCGATGTACCAGAAAATGGAGACAGCCATCTTATGTTAGATACAATGAAAAGAATTAACCGGGATGTACCTGCACGTATAGTCTATTACTTTTCTCAATTACTAGAGTAGATATCTAAAATGTTCTTTATTTTCCATTCCAAAGGTGAACTTTGTTGATATATATTTAGAATTGAGTTCCAAAATGAATTCGTCTACGTTTGGCTTCTTTGTATTGAATATGGCAAAAAATATCATCCACATACCTGTACCATACCATGTCGTGATGGTGTAAATCGTGTATTCAGTATGAATATCGTCAACTGTTCCAGAAAACTTGATCGAATGATAGTGATATCCCGATTTTTGTTTTAGCACACCAATCTCTTCTTTCTTCTTCTTACTTCAGAACCTGTAAACTATTCTTTCACTCACTACATCAAATCTGCGCGTTATAAGAAATTCGTCTCTGATAATTGGTTTTTACCTGTTTTTTATAAAAGCATGTAAGTGAATTTCCAGTGAATCATTATGAAATGAAATATTTATTTTGTTTAGCTATTCTTGCTTTTTTTTCACTTTAAAATTTTCATAGTCACCAATTTCCAACGACCATATGCACCTGTAATAAATCCTGTTCTATTGTTTGCATGCACAATAGTCTTAACAGGGTTTAAAGAATCTTAAATTCTCCACATTGTTCTAATTTTCATTGTGACAATCCTCACGTAACTATAAAAGAAATTGCTTTATAACAAAATGTTAGTCAGTTGTTGGTAGTAAAGGTTTTAAAGAAAGTAAAAGTGCATCCATAAAACGTTCAACTTGTTGAGTAGATCCGGATAGACATTTGAAATTTTGTGAAATCCAAATTTTATGAACAGTGTAGTATTTCCAGACGAGGCAGTGTTTTGTTTAATTGGTAAAGTAAATAAACACTCTGAAATAAACAGTACTGAAACTGAAATATAGGTGTTAGTCCAGTAAAAATCGACGCATGAGTACCGAAAACTATTCCGCATCAATTTTTATGTGATCACCTTCAAATTGCCCTACTGATAATATAAATGCATGTTGGCATGGGGCAACCTCGTGCCAAATTGTTTGAACCGAAATTGTTTAAACATTCGCAAGGAATCCTTATTTTTCAGCCGGCCATTTTTTTAAATTCTTTAGTTAAAAAGAAATAAAAAAAGCCCTACGACTTTCCACTATAAAGATAATATAAATTTTTAAGGGTTCGACAAATCTGGAATTCTTCGAAATACTTTTGGCCACACAAAAGTTAATAATATTCCTAATGAAGATATAAAAAATTTCATTGTTTATATTTGTTTTTAAATATTTCATTTCGCGTGATCACTAGTATACGTCGCTTACCTTTAAGTATCGCCGTTTCTCTCTGACTCATGAGAGGCATCGGACTCTTTGTGTCCTGAATCATTTATCCATATATGTAATACTCCTATATGGACATTTGGTATGGAAAAAAATGTCCGTAAGCTACGGTGCCGACAATTTTCATTTTCTCTCTCGTTCGAGACACTTTATCTATACTGCACATGCTTGAGAATGCGCAGAACCGAGCTGGAACCTTGGAGGATAAAGAAATAGTTGTCATTCTGTCTTCTTTAGTTGGAACAGCTTCCACTTATAGAAACTGTCCATATAGAACTAATACATAAATGCATTTATCTTGATCACTATCAACTTTATCCAAATTTTTTAAGATATTAATGTTTTTGTGCATTTTCGCATGTAATCATTTGTCGGACTATGTAAATCGTCGCACAAATCGATTTCTGTGCTTAGTCAGACCCGATGAAGTTCAAGAAGCTCATTTATAAAGTGCAAAAGTCAGTGTCGGGTGTGTAATATCTAGACACGGAATCCTTGGTCCATACTTCGTCTAAGAGAATGGTCGGCATCAGAGGAACATCAAAATTTTAACACGCTTCATCCTTAACCTACGTCCATTCTCTCGTGTTCGTAATTTGAAATTTTTGAGACCAATTTCTTCAGCAAGACGTAACATCTTGCCATACTGCTGCCGCAGTTCGTCATTTTCTTCAAGAATATTTTCCAGGCAGATAAATTTCACAATTTACTGACTTCCCTTATACTCAATATTCTCCAGACCTCACATCTTTAGAAGCTCACATCTGGGACCCGTTTAAAAACGGCAGTTTTTAAAAGCCTTCGATAAATCAGAAAATGCCGTAGATCCTTCTTCGCGGACCTGATACAACCCTTATTCCCTAACATGATAAGAAACTGGGAACATTGGTAAGAAGTCAAGGAGGAGCAAATTTCGAACATGTAATGAAGTGTCAATAATATGTATATCTTAAAACAATGAAATAATTACAAGCTCAGTACTCTTTAGGGTTGTATAATATATGCATTATGGTAGAAAAATTGAAACATATCGTTCAGTTGTTCTGGATGTTTGGCAACTTTAATAATGAATTCTACCATCTCAACACTTCAAAGTTAAATAGAATCCACAAAAAGTGATAATTGAATGATTAACAGTAATATGACATTAGCTATCAGTGTTGTTGGGTGGATCTGAAAATATATGTACTAACGATATTTTTTATACGAATTTATTATTATTAAATTCAGTTCCTGATTCATAGTATTCAAATTATTTGTATTCTCATCTCATGCTGAATTTTTTTGTGCTTTATCTCTTTGAAGCTACAAATGTTTTTAGGTTGCTCGGGATTTTTCAAACGCAGCATTCATCGCAATCGGGTGTATACATGTAAAGCTACAGGTGATATGAAAGGGCGATGTCCTGTTGATAAAACACATCGAAATCAATGCAGAGCGTGTAGATTAAACAAATGCTTTCAAGCTAGTATGAATAAAGATGGTAAGTACAAAGTTATTAAGCATTGATTAATAATAATGTCTAATAATTATCTGAGATTACTCAAGATCCAGTTTTTGCTTTAGACCCGGGATGGGGAAACTTTTTTCTTCGCGTGCCAATTTTTGTTAACGAAATATATAGCGGGCCAAATTGTAGCATTACATTATTTACTAAAATAAAAGTATTACTTCAATTTTTCTGAACACTAATTTATTGTGCAATATTAAAAAAGAACATTTTCAATTGCAATTAATTGAACTCAAGTTAGCTGCGAAGTAAAAGGTTGAGGAGCGCTGGTCTTTGTGGGAACATGTGACATGTGGAACTGTTTTTGTTTCTGCATGACTTCATCATAAGCCGGCTCCATTTGTGATGCTGAATTGCTAACAATGAATAAAAGAGGTCATCCGAAAGCCTATTACGAAGACAATTTTTGCTTAGTTTCATTATTGAAAACGTTTGTCCGCACAAATAGCTTGTACCAAACATAGCCATTATTTTCTGGGCGTGGGCAACTATATTTGGGTATTGTGTCCTAGATAAGGACTTATAAAATTCCAATTTGCTGGTGTTCAGAAATAGTTGCTTCGAATGGGTAGTGCGTTCGACGACAGACGCGCCTACTCGAGCTTCTTTTTCGGTTTTCGCTCATACCCCCGTCCGAGCTCGCACATGTTTTTTATGTGCGACGTGCACTGCCATTACTGCCAATTGCTAATAATGTAATTTCTGATAATAAGAAAGCTGTACTTGAGTTTTGTTTGATCGGTCGCGGGCCGGATATCAACTCTTTGCAGGCCGGAGACGGCCCCATCCCTGCTTTTAACAAATATCCAAATATTCAGAAACTTTCAATACTCAAAATCACTTTTATCAATTACTTTGATGCCAATCACATTACTAGACCTTGTTCGGATATTGCATTCTGTCACGGTCACTTACGTTAGTATATAATATCAGCCATGATTATAAATCTTCTTCTTCTCCTACTTCTTGGAGATCTGCAGATCTGTTAATTCTGAAGCTGCCTCTGCATCTTTTCCTGAGAGGTGGATTGCCGACTATCTTTCCACCTTTTAGGCGGTCTCCCGGGAGGCCTTGAACCGGGCGGGGTGTTTTCTAGGACTATTCTCAGAAGTCTGTTCTCGTCCATCCGTCTTACATGGTTGTACCATTTGATTATAAATCAAATAATGAAAACAGGGAATTTAAGAAATGCGTATAAACACCAAACACAGTGAAAGAGATAACTATAAGAGATGATACAGTCATTAGTAAGGTGTAGTTAATAACACAGTACTCAGTTATATAACTGGAGCGATCTAATTAATTAGATCGAATGTAAAAATCTTATTTTTCACAAACCCTCAAGTTTTATTCATTCTACAGATTAAAGAATCTATATACTAGAAGATAAGATCTTCCTCAACATATCTTGGTAATAACTTCATTAGTTTAGTTCAAATGTTCTTGCCTTCATCATACACCGGTACACACGAATTAGCTAATCTTTTCTTATAAAAATGAATATCGACTTCTAACAAGGGGCTAAGTCATGTTGAAATATTTTATTAAATGTTTCAATGAACGGAATAATCCTTTAGTGTCTTCAATGGGAACTAAGTTTTCAGTACCATTCATTGCGGAAAATTCCGAAGCATCTTGTTAGAAGGGTATTTATCTGTACAAATACGTTTCAAAGCTGAAAGATCTATGATCTATATGTTTTGATCCACGCTAAACGTTTTGCAATCATTTTCTGAATCACAAATTGTTTTTTCTTCAATTTTTTTGCCTTTCGATCAAATTCCAAAAGCCTTCAATCAGTTAAGGCACTCACATCAACATCTTAATGCAGCAAATCTCTTCGAAGGTATGTGCTTGTCTTTTTTGGATTTAGTTTACTATTTCCTATTAAAATTTGATCAGTTCTTGGAGCTGTTTGCCTTTAACGCCCACATTTTTCTTATCATTATAGAGGCAATGACCCGCACTTTGGATATTTTCCTTAAAATCTAAAATGCAATTAGCAAATATCAAAACTTAACAGTTGTATACGAAAGTTTATCAAACAATGGGATTTTTCCTAAACAGGAAAGTACCTTTATTTTTAACAATATCGAAAATCATCAAGAGATAAAACAATTTTTTATAATTATAAAATTAACACTCTAAAATCTAGGATAACCTGACATCTTCCTTAGGTTTCATACCGTTGTTTTATATAATATATATAATTTTATAATGTTTCGAATGGTATTTCCTTCGTCCATTAGATCTCCTTGTGTCTTGGCATACCATCTCCTTTTGGATTTTCCTTTTTTTTCGTGTTTCTTCCATATTTATATCGGTCTTATTCTCTACCGTCAACATTCTTCTAAGTGTCTCAGACATCCTAGTCTTCTGGATCTTATTTATATTTCTTGGTTTGTCTTTCTTCACCATATGTCTCCCTTCTTTTCCCTTCCTAATATCCTCCTAAGTAATTTCTTCTCCTATATATTCAGCAGCATGTTCTCTTCCGCTTTATTCAAGATCCACGTTTCGCTTCCATAAAATACTGTGGGTCTGATGACTGTCTGATATAGATGAAGCTCAATTTTTTGGGAAATATTCTTGGAGATTAGTATCTTGTTTATTGTTCCTGTCTCTTTGCTTTCTCGAGTTAACCTTGCTTCTATGTTTTCTCCTTCATCGTTATTATCTTTGATAAGAATTCAATTATTTTTTACGTGTGTAATTCCAACCTGAGATTCCTCTTATTTTCATGCGTTTTGGGATGCGTCATTTTCATTAACTTGTATTTCTCCTCGTTTAATCTTAGTTTCGCTGTTTCTGTTATTTCTATGAAGCTAGGTATGGATAAAGATGGTATGGTAAGTTATTAATCCCTGCACGTACTTTTCAATTCTCTTCCTCTTGTTGATTAAATTACCACATCATCTGCATAGGCTAGCAACTGTGTTGCTTTTGTTTTTAGTGTTCTCGTCTCCCTGTTTTAGTCCTTTATTTGTGTTAAAGCTATCTCTTGATTTCTGTTTCATTTTAATGTTTCTTTGAGTGTTCTCATTGGTAATTTTCTTGAATTTTATCAGTTTTATTGGTACCTTCAGGTCTTTCATTATTTTATGAAGATGTTGTTTTGTAGCTGTGTCATACGCATTTTGCAAGTCGATGAAAATTCGAAATATTGGCAACTTGTAATCTTTCTCTGGGTTTCGAATGATATATCTTGACTTATTAGCATTGTCAGCGATTTTAGAAGCATTTTGACCTATTAAATGCAAATAAATCATCACTTCTCCCATTTCGTATTTCCTCTTCTTAGCAACGTTATAATGATTATGTGTTTTCCAAAGCCTACATTTACTTTAGCGAAGTCGATAAACAGACTAATCAACTTATGTTGTCTCTTACATCTATTCTGCTAAACACTAACCATTTTCTACGTATGAAAACCATTTCACCATAGAAATGTTTAAAAATAGCCTTATCGGTTTTGTTATTTGTTAATAATCGTTTGAAGAAACCAAAAATATTACTTTACAATACATTACAAAAAAATTGTACTCACAAATATTATGTTTGGGAGAGTTGCCAGCTTCACGAATATATATGTTGTATAAGTACAGACATAATAATAATAATTTTTTGTCAATTTTTTAAACCGATTTCGTTTTCACAAGTTCGTTAAAATCATACTTTGAACTGAGTGAAACAAATGCGTGTTTTCGAAATACCGAGGAACGACAAAAAAATATATGAACGAAGGAAACAAGCAATTTACGTTTCTCTTCTAAAAAACATCGCACCTAAATTTCGTTAAGCCGAAAATTAGTTTTTGGTAAGATTTATAGGGTGCTTTATTATCGCATTTGACACAGGGCCTTGTAACAGTAGCGAAAAGTGAAGTAGTCCGAAGGCTGAAGCGGCGGTAGCGGTAGATTGGTGAAAGCACATCATCATTAATGAGAGAACGGGACTGCTGATGGAAGCAGCTGTAGATTCTCATGCTGAAGGGCTCAGTCGGAATGGGGAGTGCGGAAAGAGAGGTAAATTCAACCGGAGGCATTTAAGGGCGATGATTTCGCCTTTAGACCGTGTGGTTGGAATTGTATCTAGCTTATAGAAGGATTATACTTTTGTTAGTGAGCTATGGTGTATACATATCTTGTAATTATACATATATAGGAATTATCAACAGGACGTTAGTTCAAACTTAACTAAAAAGTATCTCTATTTGAGTTGTACGCCGTTTGAAATGATTATATTTCAATGCTATAACGTTTAAGCAGGTAACTACCTCCCAGCGGTCGTAAAAATATACGAAGTGTGTCAATTAAGTTACGGGAATTTAGATACAACTCGGGAGCCGACAACATTACGTTATTTCGTCCTCACCTGCAACGTAAAGAATTCAATTTCATTTCAAACCTGAAGTCGATAGATTTTTGTGTTCATGTTATGTGAATATGTGAACTGTTAAAGTTGTGCGGTGAAAATGACAAGCAACGTGTCGTGATTTCATGTGAAATCTGGCGAAAAGCGCATGTTTGAAAGAACGAAGTGGTTCAAAGAAGATTACACGGGTCAACAAAATTTTTTTTTCGCATGGGTTTTACTTAATATATTCTGATTATATAAATATAAACATAAGAAGAAATGTGATTAGAATTTAGAAATATTAAAGAGCTTACAGTGATTTGACAACGTTTGATTTTTGCGCCTAATCAATGTCGGTTTTTGCGCGCTTTTGGTGTAGAGAAGTGTTTCTTGCATCGCTCGTTGTATACGACAGTTTGTGTTTGAATATTACATAGAAATAACATCTTTCATATCACTTTTCACTGTATCAATATGTGCAAAATGGTTAAAAGAAGTTGTAAAAGAGATGCTAACTTGTTTTGTTATATTTGTGGACAATTTATTAAAGTGAAGAGAAAAAGTATGTTTTGAGTACAAATTCAAATATTTGCAAGGCATATTAAGCTTACTTTAATCTACCAGTCAAAAAACAAGACAAAAAATGGGCACTATATGTATTATGTAACTCTTGCAGATACAATCTTGACGGTAAGTTCATTTTCTCTTTTTTATTCTATTAACTATCTTACATGAACTAGGTTTACTTCACGTTACGTTTTATTGTAGGTTGGTAATGAGGTGAGAAAAGAGCAATGAAGTTTGCAGTGCAGAGAATTTGGAGGGAACCCACTGAACATTATACTGATTGTTATTTTTGTATTGTGAATCCACTTAGAGGTGAAAATTCAAAGAATACAACTTATCCTGGCCTACCATCCACATCTGCTCCAATACCACATACAGAAGAAAATCCTGTACCTGTTTCGCCATTGTTGGAAAAGCAACTACTCTCTCAAGGCATCATGAAGATCATCTGTATCCGTACATTCCGAATTCGTTTTTGAATCTGAACCAAAAATACCACACCTCATCAATTCTCAAGATCTCAATGACTTAATAAGAGACTTAAATCTTCCAAATAGTAAAGCCGAGATACTAGCATCGCGGTTAGAACAATGGAATTTAATTCAATATGAATCAATTCGAAAATCTCGTCAAAGAAAACGTAATGAAGAATTTTCTTGTTTCTTCAATAAGGAAGATAACTTCTTTTTGCCATGACGCGAAAGGTCTATTTGAAGAATTGTTCTATTGACATTTCAACTAAAAATCCGAAAGCTGTTTTACTACACAATGGGAACAAATTTCCCTCGATTACATTAGCACATTTCGTACGTCTCAAAGAAAATTACGACAGTTATTAACTGCAATTAAATATATGGAATACAAGTGGGAAGTTTTTGGTGATTTCAAGGTGGTGTGTTTTTTTGACAGGAATGCAAGATGGTTATACTAAACACTCCTGTTATCTATGCCTGTGGGATAGTAAAAATGATGCCGCTCACTACCGACAAAAACATTGGTCTGTATGTACTGAACACGAATTAGGAAAATACAATCTTAAACGGGAAGCAATTGGGGATCTCAAAATATATTAATGCCACCATTGCATATTAAATTGGGTCTTATCAAAGAATTTGTGAAAGCTCTTAATCATGAGTCTAAAGTTTTCAAATATTTGGAAAGTTTTTTTCCAAAGCTCTCAGAGAAAAAAACCTCGATCAGTCTTAAGGCAGTAGTTTATGGTTTTCTTGGAAAAGTACACAGAGCTGATCATTGACATGATCTCTTTATGGATTTTCTATGTACTTTCATTGATTTTATACTCTGAAAACAAATTCAGAAGTAGTTTTTGTTCTAATTCTTTTTCTATGTATACAAAGCAATAAAAATAAATAACTCATAACCTGTGCCCAAAATTGTTATAGACCGGTGTTATCCACGTGAATGAGTTCCTGTTACCACTCGTACTGATTTGAATGTCTACCGTTTGCACGTGCTGATTTAAGTTGACCGGCATCTAATCATTCATGCTACCTTCCAATTATTGTGCCTGCAATGAGGAACTTGGAAGTAGAAACTCAAGATTCTGTTAACAATCAAAACGTAGCCAGATATGTTAATCAGAAACAGGACGTCGCCTCACATGATTTACTACCTTTAGACGTGGTCCTTTCTAAGCAGCATCAATCCAACAAGTTCTTATCCTGATCCAAGCCCTTATGAGGAGGAGCAGAAGAAGCTTCAGATACAGAGAAAAGCGCGCTGAATTGAGGCGGCTGAAACAAATGAAGAAAATCCACCAATCCTTCATTAGCATTTCCTCTTCAAGAGACCCCTGCAGTCGTTTCAAGACCTACGAGGTCTGTGAAGTTTCCAGATCGATTTAGAACTACTATTTGCCGCCCCAAGAAAGGATGTAGTATATTGGCTCAGTTTAAGGAGGCAACTATGTTTGATTATGTTTATGTTAACATCAGTTCACAATGCATATTATATGATTGTATCTAATTAATAAAAATTTATCGCCATCTTTCATTGTGCCGGTCAAAAAGTAAATGAATAGTCTTATGTTACCGTCTCAGAGGTTGAGGGCATGTGATTTCCCTTTGCGAAGACAGGCTGGATCTAATACCACGACAACATACCAACCAACTCCTTTCATCATTGATTGTGTAAGATGTTTTCTAAAGAAAATTATTCTAATGATACTGCCTCTGCACTTTTTTATTTGCCTAAATGAAGTCCCCAAAGAAACTCAGCAAGATGTCGTGGAGGAGGTCGTAGAAGCTGTAAAAGTTGTTCTAAATTGTTTAACTCCGAACGTTTAACAAGCATACTTTGAATGGTGGGAGTAATGATGGAATCTTTTTGTATAGCTGAAAGGAGACAATTGTGAAGCTCGATGATAAAATTTTGTGTTACACATTATTTGTTTGTTTTTCATTTATAAATTCCCGAAACTTGATTACCACACTTCTTGGTTAAGAATGGGTTGAATAAATTGATAGTTGCCAATTCCAAAAGAAGGCCTCTTGTTGAGTTAGGGTTGAATATATTGATAGCTACCAGTAGCAGGGATTCTTTGAAAATTATATCAAGCAAAGGTCGTCAGAGAAGTTTTGCTGTACATCCGAAACTTTAACAGTTAATCTATCAATACTGTTTTGATGACAAAATACATAGAAGTAAATACTCCTCCTAACATATTAGTTATCTGTAAGCACAACAGAAAATCTGCTACCCAAAAAACTTTTTTTCTTCTTTTCCCGAAATTCTTTTCCTGAACTTTTGCTGAATTAAGAAAGAAGTATAAGTCGTCCTTACTATTGGTTTTCTACTTGATGCTGAAAAGTACTCCGAGTATTTACCTTATCCCTCACATCCATCTGGAAAGTTATATGAAGCTGCAAGTGTTCCAAGAACTCCAATCACAAAGTAATTAATCAATAATGCCAAGACTTTAACACCTAAGGACCTAAATAAATTTCTCAAGGAATCAGTAGGTAATCCATTTTTTCTGATATGACACCAAAAACAAAATTTAAAATATTTCGTTATTGTTTTGAATATGTTGCATTAATCATGGGTTTAACAGCGAGTTCTATTCCATGATATAGGAAATTGCAACAGAGCCCTTATATTCAATATACCTGACAATAAAAACAAAGAAATCTAGATAGTGAATTTTACAAAAAACTCTTTATATACAAATTACCTGAATGATAAATACACCATACAAAAAGTTGGTGTTATTACGAACTCGTTCACTGATATAGATCATGAAGCCGCTCCTGTTATGTTAATAGAAACTAAAATTTGGTGAATACGCCGGCTACATTTCCATATGCATTATGTTTTTTCATATTCGGTGGCTATGGATTTTATAAGCTATTCACATTATGTTGTGTTTGCTTTTGTAAAGACAATTTCTTATAAAGCCGGTTCGTTTAATTTCGACACTCTAGAATTCGGATTATCAGGAAAGCCATAAGATATATGTGAGTAATAATTCAGCAGCCATTCAGTGAATCATTTGATGTTATAGCACACACACCGTTATAGTTAAAAGTAAACGCTGTATTCAAATAAATTATATATATAGATAAGTGTTTACTAGTAAGTGTTAGTGGATAATTTTGTGAATAGTGAATATTTTAGTGTATTTAGGGTTGGTGTATAAATAAATTGCGTAAGATACATAATGTGTATTTGAATAAATAAGAACATTACAGTATAAGTAAGTTGGCTGCTGAGGCTAAAATAATTCGTATATTTCTAAAACTGACAAATCCTGAACTTTACCCGAGTCATTCATTTGTCGATCATTGGCAACAATTTGTGTGAGCGGTGGTGATGACATCACAGCTGAGAAAAACTTAAAGGGTGAAAATCAACCACAATGACTGAAGGTTTCATTGACGACAACATAAATAACTAGTTAGAACGAGGATGAACAGTTGTGGAATTGACAAGAATAACTGTACTACTACCACTACTTATGATATGGCGGGTGAAGAAAATTCATCTTTTTTATTTATAGTTGTAGTATAGTGAAGTGTGATTTTTCGAATTATTACATATCGTTTTTTGTATGTTTTAAAACTCAGAAAAATGTAAAAGTTTCTTTAATGACGCTAAAGATTCGCAAACTATTTTAAATTTTACATGCAGTGTCTTAAAGCTTGATAATAAATACAAATAGAATAAATCTGAAATAAGATCTTTGTAAATATGATTCTCTAACTACTGAGGTTTTACCTTTCTTTATTAATCCTTAATATTCTTAATAACAAACTCAGCAACTTGGAAAATAAAATTTTTCGCCCGTTTATTATAATATGACAAAGTAATGTTAATAATTTTCCAGAGAGTATATTTGAAAAAGGAGATTTCTAAAATCCTATTAAAGAATTCCATGATTTATATACACAGTAGGAATCTTTTCAATAGCTTTACGAGCTTTTCATCAAATAACGTCTATCTCTCTGTAACCGTATAACTGATATATAGATGTAACTGTGGGAAAAGTATTATTTCGTCTACTACATTGATAAAAACCAACACACAGATCCAAGTATTTGAAAAGCTGCTAACGGAGCTTTCTTACTTATTGGAAACGTTTTTGTAAGACGTGGAGACTCGCAGCTGATACACCGATATCAAAGAAATTGATTAATTGAATGAAAAAGTAACTTTCAAAGAACGAACATTATAATCTGCCCAACGAAAATCATTTGATTGAAAAAAATCGTCATAACATTTTTGAAATTTCGTTAATTTTATTGTTAATCAAGAAAATTTTTTTTCTTTTCAATTAAATCGAGCTTCGAGTTGTCGACGTCGACGTTGTTGTAAAACGCCAATGTGAATGAAAAGATATTCTTACCTACATCAAGGCTATAATCTAAATCAAATTATATATATATATATATATATATATATATATATAATTAGTAATCAGTAATTAGATTAGATTAGATTGATGTTGGTTTTCCGTTCCTCAAAGGAGAAAACAACTACTTTCTTGGCTAATACCATGGAGAATATTGAATTAAATTTCTTCCGAAGAACCTGATGTTATTGACAATTCGCCGAAATGACTAGTTTCGACGTTGTTACGTCTCCTCCGAGTGGTATAACGACTTTACATTCGGAGTCTCTAATCTTAACTTAAGACACAGCCAGCCGGCGCTGCTACTTGACTCATGTAGTTAAGCGTTCCTCAGAAGACGCCTTCTGGTGACATCTTCACTTCCAACTGCGAACCATTAGTCAAGTAGATCTCTAGCAGTAGACGGCATAAATAAATCAGTCAAAATGTTGCTAAGGTCCTCCGAAGATAATTATAACCATCATTATATTTTAGACTTCTCAGTCGTCCTCAATAACTCTTCTTATCTTGATAAGATGAATAATCTTCCCAAAACCAAAACTTCCGATTACAATGACTCCACCACAAATTTGGAAAAGAGAACAAAAATTCTTATCAACATCTTGCTGAAACTCTGTCCGAACAATCCCTATTCTACGTAAAAAACTCTCGCCATTTCATTAAACAACTCAAAGGTTTCGATATTTCTTCCACAGTCTTGTCAGCTTTGATATTATTTCCTTATTTACCAATATCTTCATCGATGAAACTTTGTCTATCTTAGAGACTAGTCACCACATTGCCCCAGGTTACCTTTCGCTCATCAAACAATGTCACCCCAATACTTACTTCATATTCTAAGGTAATTTCTACCGACAACTCAATCTGGTCTCCATATCCCTCCCATCATTGCCAACATTTTCATGAACCATTTCGAAAATAATGTACTATCCTCCTCCCCTCTCCGATGAAGCTTTTAGCTACGATATGTTGATGACACTTTCGTCATTTGGCGCCATGGAAGAGAGACTTTAGATTCCTTTCTGTTCTATCTAAATGGCGTACATCTTTGTATACAGCTCACGATGGAAGTGGAGGAAAAATCATCTCTAACATTCCATGACATCATGATCAAAAGCTTATCTCCACATTGTTTCTCTCACTCCGTCTATCGCAAACTTACTTACACCAATCTTTTTCTCATAGCTCAATCCCATCATCATCATACCTCCCTCTATCATTGATATAATCGTATCACGATCCATCTCGTTAACTGAAGAATCCAGTCGACCATCAGAAATCAATTTTTATAACATACATCGATTCAGAATGGTTGCAACAAATTCCAAATCTCTAGCTGAACTATGGGTAACCCGACCTAGCCCATCCTATAGTCAGCCAGGCTGGGCAGAACTCTGAATAACTATATAAAGTTTTGTTCTAATATCTTATCCGTAATAGATATCTCAACATTAAAAGTAATAATTTTTCATAAATAAAATTCTTTTATGCATAAAACACAATAAAAAATAGAATAATAAAAAATAGTGTCATTTCTTTATTTGTTTAATTATTTAACTTATATTTTTATCTACATTAATTAGTAGGGTGCATTAATAGAAATTTGTCATGAAGTCAAACTATAAATTTAATTATAACAATATATTAAAAATCTATTTTTACAAGCAACCGGCCTGGCCCAAAGTTGCAGACCAGTCTTGGCTTTATCTAGGCAACCAGTCCTGGTCCAGTATTTCAAACCAATCAAGGGATATTGTTATCATCCCAGAGTCTCACCAAGTCTGGTCCAATAATGGCTTCCAAGTTAGGGCCAGAGTTGTTCATACTTGGCCCAAATCTGGACCTATACTGGGCCCATCCTTATATCCTATGTGGGAAGCTGTAGTATTTTATAAAATCCAAAAAAATTATAGTGCTTCAAAAGTTGAATATTTGGCAAAGATCTGTATATTTAGTAACAATTTAATAGTAAATAGTAAAAGTGAATAGAATTGAAGATTTGTATTGTTTTATAATGTAGTGTCGATAGTACGAAATTATGTGACCGAGACATCAAGATTTAAACAGAAATTAGGTAATTTCCTATTTATAGACAAACTTTCTTATAAATGATTTACTCTTTCGACTCACATTTGCATGTTTGAATAAATGAAAGGCTACCGTGTCTAAATATGTAAAACTGGAACTAATATTTTGAATTATCTATTTTAAGTTCAGGAAAAGTTATATCTTTGTTTTGCCACATTTTGTACCAATATTTTTTAAGTATTTATTTAACTTAACTGTGATGCATCGTATCGCGAGCCCTAGTGATTATGAGGCCGTGGGCGAGGACCCACTTCGAATAAGCTTATCTACGCTATTGGACAAAACAAATCAATATTCCATTAAATTCGTTTTATTAAAGCATACTTGAATGAAGTCTGTTTTATTTCTTACCAAGGTCCATGAAACATTAACTCTACCAATGCATGTGTGTTAAGTTATCAAAAATATAAAAACTAGAATTGTTTAAATGTTCAAGTACTTACTAAAGACATAAATTTCACTTTCAGTAAAGATTCTAGATCGGAAAATGATCTGATCAATTTAAGGCATTGGTATATGTATATTTCAAGGAAGTACTTTGAACCGGGATATTAGACGCGCTGGTAAAGTTGACAATATCTTTGTTTTCAAAGTTTTTATCACAGTAATTTTACTCTACTTGGTACTATATTATTCATAACAACCGAAAAACATTTAGAATACAAAACGTTTTTCAAATGATTGCCAATAAATCTATTTATTCCTATTTTTCCGCGTTCGAAGTTTGTAAATAAAGAAGAACGTATATCCAAATCGTTCGAATCCAAATCCATTTAGAATGTGTTTCTATTGTATCGTTGTTGTTGGTTGAAATGCCCTGGGGTTATATAGAATTACATTGTACTAAAGTAGAGACCAGCGCCATTGGTGTACACAAAGCATTCAATTTATTTGGAAAATAAACTACTACTGTTCCTGCTGTTCTTCGATGAACTAATTTTCATGTTCCAATAAAATATCGACGGGTGAGCAGGTAAATTTATATAATTTATATACATATATATATATATATATATATATATATATATATATATATATACTATGTGATCAAATTTGGACCTAGACTGGCCAAAAAAGAAATATAACATTTTTATGTACTTTACAAAGTGGACTGAAAAGTTTGTAGGTTCACAAATCCATATAATTTCCAGTTAGATCCAACATTTGAAAGACGCGTGTATAAATTTTCCAGCTGTTAAACTATTAGTTTGTAAGTTATAGCATTTAGTGAAGCACCAACTTTACTAAGTTGAAACGAGGCGACATTAGCACCGAGTACGATGCACGGAATGGACGCTACGAACAGTCTGCTACTGACAAAAACATAAGAAAGTTCATAAGCTAATTTTTATGAAGTGAAGATGTTTTAGATAGCTGAGACCATAAAGACATCAAATCAACACGCGGGATATATCGTGAATGAATTGTTGCGTATGCAAAAGCTGTGTTCAAAGTGGGTACCGCGCTAGCTCACAATCGATCAAAAACAACAAGGAATTGATGATTCTCTATGGGTCTATAATTTCAGACCGGAGCCCAATCGACAGAGCACATGATAAGCCTATGGAACTATGGTATCAGTATTTTGGATACGAATGGTATTATATTTATCTATTATCTTAAAAAGGGAGAAACTATAATCAGCGACTATTACGTAGCATTATCGAAGCGTTTGAGAACGATGAAATCACCAGAGAAGAAACTAACTGGTGAACCGGTGAATAAAGTGTACCACCGGGAGTCAAGGCAGATACTCCACAAGATCGTTTCACTTCTACGCTTCAATTTGCTGATTGAGAGAGGAAAGTCATCAGGGCTTCCTTTGATTACGTCAAAGTTTGACCTGACATAGCAGCTGTGGGCGAAAAATTAGCATGAGATGAGTTTGAAGTAAAGAGGTTGTTGAAGACGGTTGTTGGTGTATTGGTTTAGAGTGCTTATGCTTATGGTAGCCGATCACCAAATGCTTTATTTGGATTTGTAGAGCTACTTCAGCAAGCAGGCGTTAGTATTTTGGCGTGGTCACCCCCGTCACAAGATTCAATTCCCATCGAACATGTATGGGATATGATAGGGGGCGAGATTGTCAAATTTACATTACTTTTCATAGACTCTAATGCAATTTATTTATAAAGTTGAAGTTGGTTTGAACGATGTGTTACAACGAGACTTCGATCACCTCCTTTTGTCGTAGCCTGGATGTGTATTGGAGAATATCTAGCTACAAAGTAGCCAAACACATGTTCATAACATATTTTACAGTAGGTACATTGAAATTATCTAAAATGATTGAATATCTTTGAACGTACGAATCCCAAATAAGAGCAAAATGCGTACATACCAGGGCGGTATTTTGTTGTGAAAAATATATTTCATATTTAACATAATATCCTTTTGTTTCTTCACATTTAGTCCTGTGAGTTACCAATCCTGTCAAATCATTCAATAAATAATATTGGGAAGTTCCATAAAATAGTCAGCACCTTTTCATTTGTCCTAAATCAAATTCGACCAAGCCATTTTTCTTAGAGAAAGTAATCGGAGAGAGCCAAAACAGGTAAATATGGTAGCAATTCGGCTATGGTTTTTCCAATATCAATTGCAGATTATAAAAACCCTTGCTGACAATTTTGTTTGATCTACCGTAGGCGTAGACACCTCAGTTTATAAATTTATTATTTTTATAAATACTTATACCTCGTTAACTTGCTATGATTGAATATTAAATTTTAACACGTAAATAGACCAGTAAAATGTACCTGTAAGGGAGTTTGGTTTAAACAGGGTACCAGACGTGAACCCCGGTCCTATTTGTACCCCATTCGTGTGTTAGAACTTCGGTAGTTTTATCTGACGCCATTCGTTTATTCAGTTTCTTATGTTTAAAACCACATGCTGACAAAACTTGATGTTGTTTCTAAACTGGTATAATTGTATTCTGGATAATTTGCTACCTTTTGCTGTATTACTTCTAATGTGGCAGCCCTGTTCTCCTTATATAAACTATAAATTGTCCTACGTATAAAATTTTGTCCAAAGATTTTAGTTTTTCTTAAAACGTATTTCGGTTCTGTGAATTATCTACAGCAATCCCTCTCGTGACTACTCGATAAATGGAAAATTTGTTTACTCCAGTTGATTCAGCAATTCTTATTATGATTGCGTTATCAGATTGCTGAATATTTTCCCTTTTCAAACATTCGAATATATTTAAAAAACTAGCTTTGTTCGTATATCTAAATCTTTATTATTAAATTCATATCTGTCTTTATTCTCACTACCTACTACTGTGCAATTTCATTCTCTTCATTCGCCCATGATCTAAAGAACGTCATTTTTCTATTTATTTAAAGAAATTTACGAGTTAAATAAATCTCACCTAGGCATTCCACTGCTTATCGCAGATTGTCTCTAGCAGAATTTACGATTCAATGTTTTCATTGGGAAACGGTGGATTAGATGAGTCCACATGGACTGACGGTTTGTTAGATGTTTATCGAATTTTATATGGGGAGTAAACTTTATTTTTCATTTCTTAATTTGGTATGAGTGCCGTGCGTATTTATGAAATATTGTTTGTTCCTCGCAATTCTTCTGCAATTGATATTGGGAGAGCCATAACTATTCTGCAATAATAACTAAAGAATTGGAAGGCATGATGTTGTCAAACTTAATTTCTTTTCTTCAACAACTACAGTTATTTCATTATCTCAAGTTCGGCATAAAAATGTGTCAGAAAATCAGCTAATTGTTCAGTTATCGTTTTCCATTTTTCCAAGCAATCAATAAGGAATAGACTTCTGGAATTCCAAAAATATCAATACTATGGTCGTATTGGTCGAAAAAACAATTTTTACTTTCTTTCTTTTCTTAGGAAAAACAATTTCTTAGGAGCAGGTTCATCAGAAGAACATTATCACCGTTATCCACTAAAATACTAAGCAATCACATGTTATATATTGCATACCAATTTTATGTGGTTTAAATATTTACATAGGAATGACAACACAATATTTAGAGGAAGGAATTGATGCCCACAAATATACTAGAAACTCATCAATACCTGTAGGTTCGTAGAGACACGAAAGAAAATCATAATCAAAATTATTTTTTCATTATTAGGTTAGTAATATAAATAGCAACGATCGTAGTATTATTTTTTGTTTTATATTTTCATTCATTGATACTTGTTTCCTAAATATTTAATTTTTACTATTTTTTGCATCTTCTAATTGATATATTTTTTCTATTAGTGTAGTAGCTAAGACATTATTTTATACCAATTCCTCATCAACGTATCTAATTTCATTAAGGCCCAGTCTATAATTTCTATGATAATGACCTTCATAATAAGAACTAAATACTTCATGGTCATAACGATTTGAAATTTCATTCTATCAACACAATTACGACAATGCTAGTTCCTTTTTCCTAAAGATATTTTATTTCAAATAAGTACAATCTTTAGTGAGATACATAAAGTTATAATTTTGCAATCGAACAAAATCCATACAATTAGTATATTTGGTAAAAAAATACTTCGTTATGCCTCCCAGTAATGTAAATCTTTTTGTTGGTATTAATTCCATATCAATTTTTTATTTGTGGTGTCTATTTATTTAACATTCTAATAATTAACAAATTTTTGTATATCATTATAATACCACTAATACTTAATGTAGGAATTTATATATTTTTATGATGATAATTTAAATGAAATTTTCCCTCTAATTGGATTTCATTTAATAACATTCGCATGTCGATAAAAATACCCAACTGATGGAATAAATATCGCGAATGGTTGGATTGGGAAATAAGGAGTTGAGAGGGCGATGTTCTTTACAAGTTTTGGTATTGTTTAGCCACAAAACAAGACACCATCGTCTTTTGCTCTCACGCCCTTTTGCAACTTTCCTTGCACCTCCGCCATTACATTACACCACGACACACGATCGCTCCATTTTACGAAGTTGTTAGGAGTCACACAACTTTAACTCCTCAAACTTCGCAAAGTTTAAGTTTTACTCTAAAAGTTTTCATCGTTCGCTTCAGAGCTTCGAATTTTCCGTTTGTTGTCTAGGGACTTTTATTATTCGGAAATATGAATCTACTGGATTGGATTTCTTAGGATATAATTGAATATTAAATATTTTTAATGAATCTAAATGTTCTTGATTTTAGGTCTCTGTTTTAAAATTAGTTTTTTTTGATAATTTTTATAAGAAAGTCTTTATCAATTGTCAGCGTCAATATCATATTTTGATAAAGACTTAAAGAAAAGTCGAAACGTAAAAATTCATCTTTTTTATAAAAATTATCAACAAAAAAAAAACTAATTTTAAAACAGAAGATACCTAAAATCAATAACATTTAGATGCATTAATATATCAAAAGGTCTAAGAAATAAGAAATTAAAGAAATTTATTATTTTTTTCACATATTGGTGAATTTGAGAGTAACTTTGATGGAGGCTTAGCTTAGGAACCATTCAATCGATAATCTAACTTCACAGTGTTCCGCAAAACTTTTCCATTTTCTATGAAAATGCCTCCCAGGTTCCCTTTTATCTGTTCTTTGTTCATTCATTATCATGTCTTCCTCATGTATTTTCATTACTTCTATTCTCAGGTATTGTAACGAGTGATTTTTTTGCTGGTATCTTTTTGGCAACACTATTTTGACAGATCACGCGTGAATCGTGTCTTGTGTTATTGTTAAGCTTGATCAGTTTGATCTATAATTTAATCATGAATCGACTTACGAACGAATAACGCTTGAATGAATATTGACTTTTACTATCAAAATTCATGCTCGGTTAAGAGAGTGCACCGCGCACTTCTTCCAATTTATGGGCAGTTTATTCGGCCTACTGAGGGAACTATTCGGAAGCTTGTGACTAAATTTCGAACCCAGTTTACACTATTAGACATTAAACCACTAACAAGCAAACGTACAGAGAGGAGCGAAGAAAATATTGCGGCTGTATCCGCCAGTGTTACTGATGACCGTGAAATGTCGATTCGCCGCCGTGCGCAGCAATTGGGCCTCTGTTCACTAAATGGAAAATTTTGCGAAAGGAATTGGGTATAAACTTTATAAAATACGGCTGGTGTAAGTAAATTGAAGCCACACAATTTCTCATTCACCATTTGGTGAATGGGCACTGGCAAAGTTTGAGGGAGATCCACAGCGATGAAACTCATTTCTCGCTGAATGAATACGTCAACAAGCAAAATTGTCACATCTGGAGTGAAGACCAGCCAGAAACATTGCAAGAGATACCAATGCATCCCGAAAAAGTCACTGTTTGTTGTGGATTATGGGCCGGTGGCATCATCGGACCGTACTTCTTCAAAAGCTACTAATTGCCGGAACGTTACTCTGATAAGCAAGCGCTACCGTGTGATGATTGACGATTCTTTTCGACAAAAATGGAAGAATTTGATACGCCTTACATGTGGTTTCAATAAGACGGTGCCACATGCCATACGGCACGCAAAACAATGGCCAAATAGAGAGCCGCCTTTGGGGAACAGTTCATCTCACGTTTGGGGCCTGTCAATTGGCCACCTAGATCGTGTGATGGACTTTTTCTTGTAGAGCCATGTTAAGGCTAATGTCTACAGGGATAAACCAGTAACGATTGACACACTGGAGGTCAATATTGAAGCATTTATTCGTGAAATACCGGCCGATATGCTGGAGAGAGTGTGTCTAAATTGCGCATGGGCTATCTAAATCAGAGCCGCGGCCAGCATTTGCATGAAATCATCTTCAAACATTATATTATATTCCAATAAAGATCAATCTTTTAAAATTTTTCCTTTTAAACAATCACTGATTAATATCTTTTTCCATGTGTCCACTTCTTCAAATTTCTTAAATGTATCTCCTAATATTACTAAATAGCTTGAATATACTAATTCGTCGAATTCCACCGGTTCTATGCAGACAATTATTGTCTTAAGTGCATAGTTCTTCTCTTTCATTATTTTTATCAGTCTAGTCATCACTAGTACAAACCGAATACGACTAAGACTGCCGTTTTGCTTTACCCCCATCTCATCATAAACTCTCCGGTTTTTTCCGTATTGTTGAGCCTCCACTCTTACGTTTTCATATATTACTTTTGTTATCCACACTATTTCCTGCGGATCCTTATTTTCTTCTCTCGCCTACTGAGTCGAATGCTATTGATTATCTCCTCTGGAGCTGTTATTCGTTTCTTACATGGAGAAGGGCTAAACATTCATCGAAGATTGAGTCGAATGTACGCAGGCAAATTTTTGAGTAAGGACGAAGATTGTGAGCTGTGTTGAAAGTTTGAAGATGACCAATGAAAGAGGCTAAATATGCAGACAGTTAGCGTTCGTTGGGTTCCACAGACGTTGACTGACGACTACAAACTCGCCGAATGGCTATAACACTGGTGTTGTACATCATAATATTGATGGGGAGAATTTTTTAAATCTATTGTGAAGGTGATGAAACATCGGCTTAATACGTTACACCCTAAACGAAAAAAGTTTTCGACGATTTCCTGGGACCATTACAAATAAGTGTATATGCATGCTTCTTTTGAAATTGTTCATCTGTACAGCGATCGTGTATGCTGACGACTTCTTAAGCGAGTTCAATACGGCATTTTCCAGCATCCATCATATAGTCCCACCTTAGCGCCGAAAAACTTTCATCTTCTCTCTGAAAGACATCAAGCACTTCCAAACTGACGTGGAGGGAAATCCGTCTCAATTTACTTGCAATAATTGGCGAGAAAATTTTATGATTAAGATATTACAGATATATACAGAGAGAAATAACCTCTATTGTATATTCCTTTTTGGGATATAATGTTTTTTGTATATTTTTGGAAAGAAAAAAGTAAATATTCACATATAATAGACATACGATTCTTAAACAATAAATCACCTAACAAAAATAGTACCTGCGAGTTTCTATATTAACTGAAATTTGATAAAAATATTGGATAATCCATAGATTAACATATACCCTGTATTATTATGTTTTTAGAACTTGAAGTAATCTCCTACCTATACACTGAAGTAAAAAATTTTTAGATTCGAAACTAAACAGTTGTATGAATGTGAAATATCGTGATGCGCCTTTGCGATATTTGTGCGTCATGTGTGAGCACAATTGGCTGGTTCTCAGGGCACATCATTCCGTGATGTGATGGTCTATTTATTTCTATCGTTCGTTCTTGTCCCCGCTTCATTCGACCACGATGAGATGATGGAAATGCGTTTACTGTGCTGGCTTATTCATCGGCTTCGTGCTTGATCTTTTGCTCTCCCTATAAAAATTTATAATAAAAAAACAGTGGCGTCACACAAATATTAGGGATCAGCTGAATATCAATAGACAAAACTGCACAAAATTGTTTTGATCGAAACCTTAGTACCCTGATTGTTTCCTTGCATAGTGTTTGGGAACTCGGGTCCAACCACAAGCAAACGTACGAACATAAGCAGAAGAAACGGAAACTATTTAATCACAACTATTGAAGATTACACTAACTGACAAACTTTTTAACTAAATTTCAATATATATATCAAATTTGACAAGACACGAGGCTACTGCGACGCGATTAAAGCAACAACAATAACAACCACTTACTTCACTATACCGACTACAACCATGACAGTCACTAATTCCACAACACATAGCATAACTATTTCTATTTTCTCCTTAGTGGAATATACAAATTAAAGGTGAACAAAAATTTAGCTTATGTAGAACCTGCCAAAGCTTATTTCTGCTGATTGGTGGCCTTCCGTCTTCCAAAAAGGTCGCAAAAATTTTATCAATGGTAGGCATTTTCTTTTTAAAGTGAAATGAGTGGACTTTCCTGCCGATTGCATATTTGTAATATTCATCGATGTAAACCTTTGGCCGCCTTCCTGACCGAGACTTTGAACCACTTAAACATCCACTTGTTTTCCTTTCCTTAAGAAGTTTGTAGACCGTTGATTTTCATAGACCTGTCATCTTCGAATCATGTTAGATCATCCACACTCACTGAAGGGTACTGATATTTTAATGCAGCGTATACATTTAAATCCATGGGCTTTCTCGTTAACAGAGAGTGCATGCATCTTCACTTTATGTATTGGAGTATAGTTTTCAAAGGTCAACATATTGAAAATTCACTGAAGTTTTGTAAATTTTTCTGTGACAAACACTGCGCTAGAAATGCAGTTGTGTATTGGGAATTTTCTTTTACTGGACTTTTTCTTAAGCTGAAACTTGTCAATAACCATTTAAGTATACCTCATATTTTAAACTTTTATTACCCTCTGGCAAAATGTACCTAATTATCATTTTTCTCAGAAAACATTTTACAAATCGTTTTCAAATGAACCTTTCTGATATAGGTATATACTATAAAGGGCGTGAAATATTTACCCGCCAATATCATACCTTTCTTAAAATACCCCAAAAGAATTGTTCTGCTAAGGATTAGTAAAATAAAATAATAAATTGTTCTTAAATGTGACTACGGCTATGGTGGCCAGGAGAGGGATTAAGTTTTTACTCTACACTCTTTCCGAATGGATTATAATGAACTACTGTTCTTTTTACAACTTATTCCTTAACATTTTTAACCCAGAATAATGTTTTTTACTTTTTGTATTTCTACTTCCGCATTTCTTTTCCATCAAGAAAAGACACCAGCTGTCTTAAACTAACAACGGTTAATTAATCTATCTATAATTCTCTTATCACAACAATTGAGTACCTCTACATCCTTCAATATATAGAAGGAAACCACAATAAGTAACAAAATTATAGGTAACAGTAATAGATAATAATTAGTATATAAGTCCATAGTAAAAATTAAACCAGTATGCAGTATGTCCGGAATTAACTAATTATTATATGAATATGCCCTCAAGTGCGGGAAAATTGATTTGATTTTTATTGGCAAGTGATTGTGCATTTTTTCGCATTGTTAAATATTGAGCACTTAAGTCATTCTGAACGTGGGGTAGATAGGTAAAGGTCGTGCTCCGCGTTCCTAAGTGGATAGCCGTGAAACGACTTGTCTGAAATTGGAGAAGCGTGCTTACACATTAGGCAAACGGATTCAAAGATGAATAAGGAGAGGATAAGTCAGAATTTTTGATGTTTTGTATAATTCCCTGCAGTGAGCCTGCTATTTAGTCCGAGTAAAAATCTAACAGCTCTTTTATGTAATTTGAAGATTCGCTCGAATTGAGTCGCACCACACGTACCCCAAAAAGGACTCAATAAGGGCAAAATAGGCTGTTAAGGAGGTGGATAAGTTCAGTTCTTTGAAAACTAATCTCAGCGTAAAACAGGAGACATTTTTTAGATAAGGCGGCAATATGTAACAAGCAATTGTCCACAACAAGCCCTAAGAATTTTACAGATACAATGACGTCAATGGTGGTGTTATTTAATAAAAAGGACAACAATGTATTTTTATATGATAAACGTTGAGACATACAAGATAGAATCGCACCATGATTTAAGGGTGATTAGGTCATTAGATATGGTCCTATGAAGTGCCATGACATAAGGCTTGTTCCAAGAGAAATTAGTGTTGTCTGCAAATAGAGATATTTTACCACTGATGTCTAAATAGGTGATGTCGTTTAGAACAGAACAAACAAAATAGGACCTAGTACTGAGCATTAGGACACTCTAGATTCTATTAGCTTGCAAGATGACATCGTTGAATCAACCCTTACAATCTCACTTTTGTTGGTAGTTTATGACTTAAACCATGCGAGAGGTGTTCCCCTGAAACCGTAGTACTGCAGTTTGTTGATTAAAATATTACGAAAGCTTTAGAAAAACCACAAATAGTTGTTGCAGTAGGGTACTGGCAGTTTAGGCTACGGACACATTATTTGGGAGGAAGAATATAGCATCATTTGTGCATTTGTATTTTATATTTACAGAAATTATCAAAAGTTCTTTTTAACAAATCTTTCTATGATCTTAGATAACGTTAGATAAAGTGGGAAAATGGGCAATAATTCGATGCTTGATTTTATCTCCTCCTTTATGCAGAGGTGTTCCTTATTTAAATAATAACTAAAATAAAAATGTATATATATTTTACGTGAATAATTTAATCCTATAAAATATCTTTAGCTCATATTTTCGATGTGTTTCCAAATAAACTGCTTAAACGTATAAAAATTAAAACGACACTGGTCTCGACAATTCTGCACAACCAGCTTAAAGTACAAAGCTTCGCTAATAAAGATCCCTAATCTCTTTAGCTCTTTTAAAAATGTAAAAGCGACCAAAAAATACTGTTTAACTTAGCTCTACTCTCTGTGTGACGATACGGGCTTTATACTCCATTATATAAAAGAGAGATCTTTTTAAAATCTTAATCACTTTTCACGCTTCGTGCTCTAAGTCGAATTGAGCCCTCAGCTTCCCCGTTTCGCAGTTTAATTTATTGATTCAACATTTAAAATGTTCAAGAAATATTAAACTGAATCTAGTCCCCTTTTGGAAAAATATTTGTCTCTGGAAAATTTTTTTATTTGCGGCTGATCAAAAACAGAGACTAATGTCATTTTTTAAATATTCAAAATATTATGCAAATAAATTTAATGAGTTACAGTCAAATAAACTGTATACACGGTGTTAATATGGAAACGTACCAAAATATGCAAATCCATGCTACATTTACATCAACGATCTAGCTTGGGTTGACATACACTGTAAATAGAAATAAGTCTTTATTCTAAAGGTCATTTAGTTTACCCCAAAAATAACAAATTTCACTGCAACCGGAGAGTGATACCGTTTCTGCTTATCAAAGCTATTTTGACTTGTTCACTTCTAAATAATTAATTATTGGACTTTTTGCCTATTTGTTGTCAAATGTTTAGCCAAATACCAGAAGAGCATATCCAGCATTGTTTTGAGCTTACTAACAGTACTAATGCAGATATGTTTACCCAATCAGATCCAGTAATTTTGATCTCTCTGACCTTTGGGGTAAAGTTGGTAAAGAAAACTCACATTTTTCTTAGCTGACCTAACAATCTCAATTTTGATAATTTAAATAAAACAAAGACATGTATGAGTAATGCTTCTACAAATTAGGCATTATTTTAGTACAAACATTCGTATCTACCTATCAAAAATATCAAAAAGTCTTGTCAAGACTAAGGTATTTTCAACAACTTTACTCAAAATATAACCAACAGACTCGGTTGGGACCGTCTGAATGGTCGTACATATGTTTTTTACTTACTTTACTTTAAAACTACTGACATCTCTACCGCCAGACGCACCTCTACCAACTTTACCCTATCCATCGAGAAGATCAAAAACATTCGTTAGAGTAAGGAAAGAACCAGCCTTGGTGGATCATAAAAAACATTTGCAACAGATTGGAAAAATAAGCAGTGAAGGTGCTGGGGTTCCTGATAATCTGACAGAACAGTTCAAACGATATAGTAGTGGCAAAAGGTAGTGACTTTCTCCAAATAAATTACTGCGAAGTCAAGTTCATATCCCAAAAAGGTGCTTTTGTAGGTGGATTGTACGTGGAATTGTTCTTTTCGAAGTAGTGAATCCTGAACAAACTATATATGCAGATCTTTAATGTCTACCAATGAATCGAACGAACCAATCTATAATCGATTATCTGGCGATTGTCATTAGAAAAAGCGTTATTCTGCGACATGACAATGTCAGATCCTACTGTGTAAAACGAACATTGGAAAAATTAATGAATTGAGGTGGAAGGTTCTGTCTCGCTTATTAATTGTTTTTTATCAGTCTGTTATTGACAATTTGCACTCTAGGTGGAAGAATTTTGTTGATACGAAGGTTATTACATTATTGATTTCGAATAAAAACCGTATTAGTTTGAATGTCATTACTTTCCTGTCCTTCTTTTACTCGATCTTCATTTATAGTACCATTTCAGAGTACTCGTAATTATGTAAAACTGTGAAGATATGTATCAAGTTCTTTGCAATAGAATACATAAAATTCATCAAAATCAACTTATTTCAATAAGTTTTCGAAGCGTATTTTTTTCCTTCCACTATATCAACTGATATAAACACCAATCCATTGATTTCTTTGGATATATATGATATATATTGTCAAATTAGAAAACAAATGGCAAGAAAAGTCCTGGTGTTGAGTACACGACTATTTATATGAAAGTATAAATATACAAAGTCAAAGTATCCAACAACTTTGCATCTCTGTCAACTGTACCGGTATTAATCACTTTGTGATATATTTTTAAAATGAAATTAGCAAGGGTTATACTCAAAATGGAAATAAGGAAGTAGGCTTTTGTTCATTGGAATAGCATATGAGTCTTGGGAAAGATTTTTGCAATTTTTTAGTTTTGTAAATTCACCTGACATTTGTTGCCATGTTTACCAATAATCAGTTCAGCCATCCTAAAATTTGGCAATAAAGACATTTTCTGAACTCGAACAGTTGGGTAACTAGGGAGGCATTTAAGGACACTTAGACTGAACTCAAATGAATTATTGAATTATCTGTTCCTGATTTACGCAGGAAAAATGTGAGTGAACAGAAGTGTACTAAATTAGATAAAAGCCATTACTGAAGTATCATAAATTATTCTTATAAGCCAGGTAAAATAAAAAAGTTCAACTTGTTCCAAAATTATTTATCTTACTTAATATCTAATTAACATTGAATGTATGCGGTAGTTTACAAAAGAGCTGTCGAAATATAGTTGAATGCATTCAATTAAAAGTAAATAAAATAAAATGTTGGAGAAACCTCAAAGAGAATTCAACATCAACTTTATGAGGCAGTTAAGAGTTGCCGCGGCAATACCTAAACGGAATTGTATTAGCAAAAAAGAGAGAAAAATTACGTATTTTGTGAATACGTTTGTACACTGTGAAATTGAAATGGAAAATGTATGGAAAGGTGTAGGTGGCAACTAATGCCATAGTTTCATTTAACAAGAATGTATTTCAAGAACTTTGCATTACCTCTCTAATGAAGGGAAAATTTTGCTGAAATAAGATGTTCTCAAAAATACTTAAACCCTCCAATAAAACAAAATGTGTATTGCCAACAATTTTATTGTGAAATTTCATCAGCTCATTTTATTCTCATTAAAATGATTCAAAAGCTAAAATTTTTATAATAGTGTTACGAACAGACATAGGTTGTGGAGCCGGTCCTGTCTGGTTATAATGGAATTCTAAAATTTAGAAAAGTCGTGGCATGTTTGATATACTTTTTATAAACTGCGGGATTCCTTTGAGGTTTGTTTTTTATATATGTTTTTATCATAGCAAGCTGTTTGTTTACTTTTTTTAACTATTTTTAAGAAAGTCTTTTTTTTATTTGTATATATATATATATATATGTTCTTGATTTTAGGTTTGTTCTGTTTTAAAATTAGTTTTTTAATGGGTTTTGTAAGATTTATAAAAAAAGTCTTTGCCAGCTATATTATGAGCAGTTTCTTATTGGGAACGTGGCAACGAAACATCCAAGGTGAACTAACTTTAATATATTTTTCGAGCTTTCGAATACTTGTGAATTCATCGTGTGTGTTATAATTAAGATTTTCGGTGGTTTTGAATTGTTTTAATTCGTGTAAAATTTATTTCTCATATTTTTATATCTAAACAGTTATACGTTGTGATTCATTCGCTTCGTTGCAAAAATTTGCTTTAAATAATTTATTAGAAGAAATTATAGAGGAGTACGTGTGTGAAAAAACGATTTTTTGAGCACTTCATACGAAAGCAAAGCTGAAAAGATATCAGAAAAAAAGCTTAGCAACGAGTATAAAGATTCATATCACAGATTTATTAAAACTTTCATTTGTTGATTCTGGAAGATGATAGAGCTTTTAAAACTCGATACTGTTTTTTAAACTATTTGTATGTCGGTGGCTATATAAGTAATTAACGAAATTTAAAGAATATTTGAGGAAAAACGTAACATGCCGCAGTATTTGTTGCTGAGCACACAATAGATTATCAATTATTGGTAAATATGAGATCTTATATCAAGAATTTTTTTTTAAATTTATACAGTCTCATATCGGAAGTAGATATATATAAAAATTAAATGAGATCTCCCTTTTATCGCTTTGTGCATTGCTGAGATCCCATCAAATACAAATCCGAGACAGAGGCAATAAACTGATAGAACTAAATGACGAGTTCGAATGTGAAATGTATTAACATGTGAACTCGACATCCAATTCTCTCATGCCCGGATCACATCACAAACCGTATTCGTCAAACGAAATGTAGGTAATGTATTGAGATATTTTATAAGGAGTAAATACCGTCATCCTGTTTAGATTTTCGAAAAGCTCTGTATTCTTTCTTTAATAGTACCTATGCGATATACTATTCTTATCAGAAAGAATGTGAAGTGGCTCCAAAAATGCTAAAATCAAAGATAATCAAAACACTTAAAATGAGTAAAAATGGAAAAGTAAAACGATGAAACTAATAGAGGAAAAAAATTTGTTGACACTTTTCCAGTTACTATAGAAAGTTCATGCAACAGGTAATATTCCAAAAGACTGGCTTACCTCTGTATTTATTCCCCTCCCTAAGAAATCAAAAACCAAGAAATGTGATGAATTCTGACTGAAAAGCTTGATGAGTCAAGTGATTAAATCCTACTTAAAATTTTACAAGCCAGAATCTACCATAAAAGTGAAGCCCATCAAAGCGATACCCAATTTGGATTTCGTGAAGGTCTAGGAACAAGGGAAGCACTAGCCAGCTTATTAACACTCTTCCAGAAATGTCGAGACATGAGGAAAGATGTCTATGCCTGTTTCATAGACTACGTGAAAGCCTTCCATCGACTTAATCTCACCGTCCTTCTGACATTACTACAGATAAAAGGATTAGACAAACAAAACATCGAGCTTATTAGAAATCTTTATTGGAACCAAGAAGCCACGGTTAGATATGGATAAACGATATCAGAACCGGTGTGTATAGGAAAGGGGGTACGACAAGGTTGTATTTTATCGCCAGTACTGTTTAATATGTACTCTGCGCACATGTTTAACCAAGCAATAGGCGATAACGAGGATAGAATAAAAATTATCGGCAGGATATTAAACAACATACGTTATGCAGACGACACTGTTATCATTGCAGACAATCCAGAAGTCCTTTAACTCCTAATCAACAAAGTTGTAGAAGTGGGAGATCAGCTAGGCATGAAAATTAATGTGACAGAAACAAGAGTTAAGGCCATAGCGAGACTTCCAAACCCACAACAAACATAAACATCTATGACACCGCAATAGAGAAAGTTGAGAAATGTATCTTGACAGCTATATAACGACAACTGTACAACCTGACGTCGAAGTAAAATCACGTACAGAGCAAGCTAGAGCCATATTCCTAAAGGTGAAAAACCTATTATCTAACGCAACCTTGAATTTAAACTTAAGATACCGGTTTGTAAAGGCTTATAAGTGCACTCAGTTCTCTTGTATGGAGCAGAAACATGGACTTTAAATGTGGATACCATGAGCAGACTCGAGGCTTTTGATATGAGGATCTTCCGTAGATCACTGAAAATAACATGGATTCAACATATACCTAACGATGAAAAGCTTAGACGTATGGGAAAGGGAAGAGAGTTACTTACAGTAATAAAGAGAAAAAGGCCTGTTATTTGGGCCACATATACCGTAACAACAAGTATGATATACTGAAATTAATAATAGAAGGAAAAATCGAAGGGAAACGCGGACCTGGTCGCAGACAACATTCATGGTTAAAAAACATACGCGATTGGACCGGTATGAACGGAATAAGTATGCCGAAATTGTCGCCAATCTTCATTAAATTGTGTAGCACCTGATGAAGAAGAATCAGAAAGTGCGTGCTTTCTATATTTCCATCCAATTTTTACTCTAAATTTGCGTGTGAGTTCGATATTATTTAGTATATTTGAATGAATGAAATGAATAACATGGATAAAATAGGGTGGCCATTACTTGTACATTTGTACATTCTTGAGGCATGTAAAAACAAGCTCATAAATATTGTTAAATTCTACTTTATTATTAATCAGTCAAATAGTCATCAGGGAAAATTGAATTCTAGATACTTAAACTTTTATCAACATATCTGAATTCTTCTTAAATACTTCCTCTCTTTAAGTGAAACAATAAAACAAAAAATGTTCATCTCTTTGAGTTTCACAATAAAAGTATCCAATAGAATCTATTTTTTTTTACTCATTTTGCTCCTGTTAAAGTCATTTTTCTCAATTTATGCTTGTATATTTCGCTTTAGCTGTAGTAGTATAATTATTTGAACGATATTGGTATTTCTTCATTTACTTTTAATTAATCAGTGTTTTCATAACGTTTCATAATTTTTTTTTGGAAACTAAATTTTTATCAAACTTCTTATCGGTATAACTACAACTAATAAGCTACACCTACAACTCTTGATCCCAATTGTTTACTTTCCGCTTATTTCCTGTGGAAATACAAGATATTTATACTTTTTTTTTGGTAAAATAAATAAGAACTTGTGCTCTTTGTTCTTAGATCATCAAACATTCATTTAACATTCACCGGTAGAGCTCTTCCTCCTCTTTCCATTATCCTCCAAAGGATGAAGTGACACCATTTATATTTGATTCAGAAGTTATTTTCATGTTTGCCTATCTTTTGCAATCTTTTCGGCATGCTGTAGTCTCATATTTATTAAGGGTTTCGTTTGGTCTACCCATACTTTCCCTTCTATGATTAACCGTTCCAGTGTTCCTGATCTTCTAACTATATGTTCCAGGTACTGCAGATACAGCCGGTTTATTCTGGTTTGCAGCCTTGTACGTGAACCAATTTTTTGTAATACGGATACGTTAGTTCGGTGTTCTGTCCATGATACTCGTAAGAGCAGTTTATAAACCCACATTTGGAAAGCCTCTATTCCTCCATATTTTATTCAACTTGGTAGTCGCTGATCTTGCCGTAGTCAGAAGACGCGACGGCGTATTTAAGATAGTTAAAATTGTTTACCAATTCGTAGCCTGCAATTTTTGATGTTTGGGGAGAGTTGTTTTCTTGTCTATCAACTATCATTATTTTCATTTTAAATTTATTTATTTTTAAGCCATATTTTTCGTTGATAACAGTCAGTGGTCATAACTTCTGTTGTTGCTGGTATGGTTGATGCTATGATCAGTGTGTCGTCCGCGTAGCGCAGATTGTTGATCTTCTTTCCGCCAATTGGTTGCCACTCATTAGAGCTAATTCTTACAAATTCAAATCAGAATATGAATTAGAAGATAAATCAATACGAGCTGTCGCAACCAATATTTACATTGAATGGCTCTATTATTTCATCAGTAATATTATCCCATTTCTTCATTAATTATATGATTTACTACCTTTTCCCAGTTTTCAGACTTGAAATTATTTACAGTCTCTAAAAACATCTGCAATACCAAGACCAAGATCACTCATGCAAGACCAACACCAAGACTAAGCCGGTTTTGGTATTTGTCTTGTATTTGCTCATCATTTTTGATCCCCTCACTCACCTACTGTAATATTTAATATACGGGGCTTTTGGTATATTGAAACCTTTTTAAATTGTTCTGTAGAGCTTGGTTGATTATAAATAACCAATAAAACACCGAAAACTTATATAACCGGTCGATATATCAAAATTTTAGGAACTATTTGGTTAGGATTATTGACTATTATTATGATTATGATTATATTATTATGATTATTATTCTGTAATGATATTGAAAATAGCCATACTAATTTTAACGTTAGAAATTGAATTTTATTACTCTATCGACCATAAAAATAAATTAAAGATTAATTATTCAATGTTCTGGCTGTAATTACGTGACATTCTCATAAATCATTATTTCTCTCTTCAATCGTTTGTAGCTGTATGCGATATCATACTTCACATAGAAATTCAGAAGTTAATTGTTAAGTAAATTTCCATGTCATACCTTGACATCAATTGAAAATTGTTAATTTTATCTAAGTACTGTAAATGTAATAATTCACTATATTACTAGAATAGAAAATAATCGTGATCTTTTGAAGATAACAATGTTGTTTTCTTGCTTGGCCTAATAACAGCAGCGCAATCTACAGAATGTGCGTCCGCCGCTTCGTGTCGTGGGAGTTTATAATGCCGGACAACGACGCTAAACCGGAGTAATCTCATCATCCGATAGTGTCATGTCATTCTGTCACGCTCCTCTCCTCTTCCCTTCTGAACCTTCAGCCGATATCGAGTCACCAACCTACCGGTGAAAATAGGGAACAACGGACCTGGTGTTGAAGGGAGGATACGATGTAACCGGGAAAGGTCAGAGTCCCTACAAGTGGTATTGGGGTGTGTTTTACATAATACCCTCCGTAAATAGGAAGATGAATTTATTTCTGATATTTAATTCATTGGATTTATAACATCTGAAGCTGCACAACATGTTCCGTATAATAAAAACTAAGGATCCAATATTATACGAGGGTTGCTACTTAAGTTTTGAAATAGAAAAATAAAAACAAATATTTATAATTGGATATGCTTATTCTTGTTCAAAATATTCCTTATTAAAATCAATACACTTTTGCATGCGTTTGAACCTAGTGTTTAAGCATTTTTTCCATTCAGATTGAGGTGTAATTTGAAGGCATCAATCGCTTCTTCAGGAGATAACCTCGCTATTTATTTTTGATCTGCTGGAATAAGAAGAAATCATTTGGTGCCAAACAAGGATAGCCTATCAATTCGATGTTTTCACTGTTCGAAAACGTTTGAGAGCTCGCATTATCGTGTTTATCTTCTGCTATTGATTTCCCTAATTTTTTCGAACACTTCTGGCAAACAAATGCTGGTGTATCATTCAGAAATGACCGTTTTACTTTGCCCTAATGGAACGATGTCGTCATGTTCAGCTATTCCGAAAAAATTGCGGCATCTTCTTCGAAGTGCTTCGTGTGCGAACAACTTTTGTTGAATTTGGTTCGTCTTGAAAGTCCCATACAGTCGATAGTTGTTTAGTTTCGGTTTTATATACATAAATCCATGATTGGTCGATCTTATAGATGTATTTTGAAGCACCTCGATGGAATCTTTTCAGCATTTCTTCGCACCAATCGACACGAGCTTTTTTTTAAGCAATTTTCAAATTATGCGGTATCCAACGAGAGCAAAACTGTTTGACAGCCAAATATTTATGAAATATTGAATGTATGCAAATGGAACTAATGCCCAAGTATGCCTCAATTCCATGGTATATCACTTGACGATTTTAGAATATCAGTTTACGATGTTTTCTGGCACAACAGCCAATTTTGGGCGACTTTCTCGAAATTCAACCTGTAGCGAAGTGCGACTACGATTGAAATCGCAACATCAGCAAAACACATAGGTTCAAGAAGGTGCTACATCACCAAAAGTCGAAGGAAGTTGATCGGCACACTGCTGTTAGTTTAATCCACCTAGAAAGAAAATAGAAAACCATCGCACGAAAATAGCACTATTACAACAACAAATTCTAAGTACATTCACCATTCACATCAATGTTGTCATATCTCGTAGTTATTGAAATCCATCTTTATGAGTTTGTCCAAAGTATATATATTTGTTTATTGATAAAATGAATGTACTTTGAATCAATTGTAGTACAGTCTACTTGAATTAGTTGTCTCAGTTTTAGGTCCTACTGTACAATTTCCGATCATATTTGTTCATTTAGAAATTAAACTCCGAACAATACTATTGAAATGTTCATATTGAATTGGTTCAAAACTCCCTGATATGATTTTTTTGGAAGGAACTTTTTAACCATCTCAAGTACACCTTTGTATCACAGAGTCAACACATATCTGTCAAGTATGAATTTGCAATTCTCAAATATTTAAAATTTCTCATCAATAGATTCTCTCCCTCCATCGACGAATCAATAAATCAGAGACTCACACCATCACAATAAAACAAGAGCTTTTGAGAACTTCAGTTGTATATGGTAGCTTTTATAAGGTATTCAAAGATGGTTTGATGCTTTGTACTCCCACCATTCCCATCTTACCATTCTTTTGAATTGTAAGTAATTGTATCTAATTACCTACAGAAATACAGAAATTTTATCTGGGTTCCATCCCACACCGTAGTATCTGGAAAAGAGATAATCGACTGATTGGCAAAAAATGAATGCACAACGAACAAAACGAAAAAAATTTCTTTATCGTACAAACCAATTTCAAAGCATTCTTCAAGAGCAGAATCCATTAAAAATAACAAGTAGCAAGGTGCACCCAACACAAATCATTTCTTACCTCACTAATAACCTTGCACGATTAATGCGACAAAAAACGATCATGGATATTTAACAATGAAGATTTCATATGCAAAATTAAATTGCAGTTCAATGTCGTAGGAATATAATTGGATGTTTGTGCCATTTTCATTGCATGAATGCAATTGATCAATGTTACTTTTCATCGTCAATAATACAGTGCGTGTTACAATAACAAGACTATACAAACAGAAATGTAAAATACTCGTATTATAAAATCTTTTCTACCGATTAAAATTTTTTATTCTCTCTAAGAAAGTTGAGAGCTAATTGAATTGATTTTGAATCGTAAATATTTTGTATCTGTAGAAATAAGATGCATACGAACAAGCTCGCGAAATGGGTCCTTATGCCGGCCCTACAATGGTATTTAAAAATTCGGCGAATTCGCGCAGTGCCTTTAATCTGTTTTTTTATAAATAGCGGACGAGCCTTTGAAGAACTTTTTATGATAGAAGGCGGTTTATTACAGTATTTCTGCTAAATAATTTCTAGGAGAGTCTATTTATTTATTTCTTGTGTTTCTTTATGTTCTAGAGTTTTATAGAATTCTAATTGTGGTATATACTCCTAAATAAGTTTATGTAACGCGGTTAGCTTTAAATAAATAGTAGTGAAAAGAACAAATTAGTAAAAGTAATCGCAGAAAATGTTTAAGTGGTATTTATAAGTAAAAGTTAAGTGTATTGTGTAGTGTGTATAGTGTAAAATAATAAAGTTTATTAATTCACCCCACGAATAGAAAGAGTCTAAATAGATACGAAGAACTTTACAATACTTACCTTCTTTCATAAAAGTTGCGCTATCATTCCGAATATAATATTAGCTGGGCCCAAAAAATATGCGAAGCGGTGGCAAAAAAGACATATATATTTATAAGACTATGTATTTTGTACATACCTTCCAATTTGCCATTTTTTAAACTTTTCAAGGAAGACATATATGGAATGTGTTTGTTTAATGGTTGTTTGATAATTTTTTTCACGATATAAAAATATAACATTCATACTATTATATCTATTATAGCGACTGTTTTTTCACAACTTTATTTTTATACAAAAGTTTTGACCTAAAAAATTTTGCCATTTTTGAAGAGAATTAAATTGCACAGTTGCTCTGTTTGTAAATTGATAGTGAAGAAGCCATGATATCGTATCTTGAATATTTTTCTTCTTTGACTTTTGATTTTTATATTTACAACTAATATTTATAAAAATAATATACAAACTCTTAAAGAAATTTAATGCTCTGCAAAGAAGTTCTAATTTTTCACTAAATTCACCACTAAAAAAATTATTCGACATTGACGTTGAATTAAGCTTTTTACTATTAGACTCAATTTTGTTTACTTGGTTGGAAAATTTAGAAATCAAATATTGGAGAGAAAATGGATTGAAAAATGTCATGTCCTACTAACATTTAGAGCAAAAAAAACTTCGCGCGTACGTAGCAAAAACCAGAATTGATAAAATAGTTCAAAATTCAATGTTCGATTACATGGAAAAGATTTTATTACCAACAATTCACAAACAGAGCTTATTTTTCTTCTTATTGAACCTTGTCAGGTCCCCCTGACGTTGACAAGCACAAGGGCAAGCTGACCCCTGTTTTCAGCCACTCTAAACATTTGTTTCATGCTATGTATGCCTGTCCATTCCCGTATGTTCCTGAACCAGGAGATTTGTTCTCTTCGTACGATCTTGCAACCCTTTATTTTCGCATTCATTATAAGTTGTAGAATCCGGTAACGATTTTCTTTGAGGACATGAACTTCATTTGCTCTGTGTAACTTTTTTATTTTCTTGCACAGCCACCCATGGTAGTCTTAGCATGTCCAGTTGCTCAGTGATGAAGCGTCATATGTGTTTAAAATTGGAGACCCTCACAACGTTCTATCCATTCATAATTCATCTGTAGTGACGTGTTGAGGTATGGCTGGCGGCTTATTAGTTCCATTTCCTGTTCCACTGCTTATTTATTATCCAAATTTTTCATATTAATGATTTGCTAGTTTTCCATAAAAAATAAAATTGTTGTGTCATGTAAGTGACTAATGCTATATATTTATTAAAATATGTGCGTCGTATTTTGAAGATTTGATAAAATTATTATAAATTGAAAAATTTTTAAATATTGTGTTTTCCAAATCGTATCATATAGCAAATTACTAAGTTCCTTTATATTTTTAAAAGCATTAAAAATTATTTTTGTTCATTTAGCTGTTCAGCATGAAAGAGGACCACGTAAACCAAAAATACAACATGCGCCCAATTCGCAGATTCACCGTTCTCCAACAATTTCACATTCCCTCCAACACCTTACAGTCCCCAGTGATACGAAGCTTTCTATAACAAGCACAACTGCCGGTTCCACTATTCCCGGCGGATTTCATTTCACTCCAGCGGGGATATTCACACCTCCTCCTCCGCATCCAATGAAGGGCTTAACACTGCCCCCTCCACCAGTTTCAAGTCCGTCTGTTGATGCTGTTACTGCTTTGCAATTACCACCCATGTTTCATCATCCTACGATGCCACCGCCACCGGGTCTTTTACATATTTTGATGTCCGCAGAAAAATGTCAGGTAAAATCTTTATCTATAAATAGTTGGCTACAAAATGTCGTTTACATTCGAAAACACGAACCTTGATTGCCTCGGAGATGCGTACGAAATAAAATATAATTTTAATGAAGTAAAACCGGATTTATTACGAATACTAAACTGATTTCTAAGTCTTATATCTCAATACAATAGCATGTTCATATAATGAAATAAATAATCAGCAATACAAAAAAAATTCCTAACTTACCTCCAAAATATGTGCTAGTAATTGACAATTCTCCCTATCACATTGTTTAAAACTGAATTTTAAAAAAATTGAACCAATTATGATGTACTTCGTTCCTAATATGGTGATCAAGATCTATGAGGTTTGTAAGCTTCAGCTTGACTGACGACGAGCGTTCGAGGCTACCAAAAACAACCAAGATATTATCAAAAATGTTTACCAAATGGTACTGGACAACCGTTAGACTAAGGTAAGAGAGATAGAAAAAGGGTGGGCATATCAAATGAACACATTTGCCATATACTGAATGAGAAATTATGGATGCGTAAGTTATACACGCGTTGGATGACGCGTTTGTTCACTTTGGACGAAATTCGACTTCCAATGAATGTCTCCCAGGCTTGATTGATTGACTCGGTTAAAGCAAAATAAGTCACATGTTTGTATTGTAAAGGGCAAACCTTCAAAAAGATAAATCACTAACAGGAGACCCATTTAAAGAAAAAAGTGCTTTTCCATCAGAACAACCCACCATCTCACACTTCGGTCATCACCATGGCTAAAATTCACGAATTGTATTTGTATACCAGGGTTCCTGTTTCATAATCTTAAAATTTCACTTGCAGGAGTGAGATTTTCATCAGACGAGGACATTTTTGCATACTTAATCGCCTATTTTGAGGAGAAAGGGAACAAACTCTAAAAGCATTAGTTAACAAAAAGCAGACAGCCTTGCCAAAAAAGAAGCAACGACTCCAAACCTTGAACCAGAATCCGACTGTGGCCTCATCAGATACCACATAGTAACGAGCTGAAAGATTGGCTACAGAATCAGATGAAGTCTCACTGGAGAAATACTCCAGGCCTAAGGCATTCCAAAAGATTCATAACCATATCAGCTAAGAAATCTGAGGAACTTCTTGTGATGACCAGAAATGACATGAAGCTGATGATCGGTCACATCCTCGTCAAATATTACTTTAAGAAGATATGCATGGCAAAGGACGCCAACTGCAGACTCTGCGAGCAAGCCAAGGAAACAGCAGAGCATCTACTCTGCGAATCTCTTGTCAATTTGCTGAAAAGCTTAAGGAGTTTGAAATAGTGCTAACATCTAGGGAAGTGGGACACAAAAACCACCAAAAAATAGTCTTCTTTGGGAACAGTCTAGGTATTTTGAAAACAGAAAAGATATGACTTAAAATAAAGCGATATTTTGATACAGTTTGTTTGCTTTTACTTATTTAACGACAGACCTAATTTCTTACAGGAGCTAGTATGGGGTACAAAATTATCGCAACTAGAATCGCCATCAAGCGATCCTGGTATGATGTCAAGTCCAACAGGATTACCTTTAGCAACAAGCCCACCTTTAGCTCCATTACCGCTTACTCCAACCTGGGAAATGCTACAGGTTCGTAGATTGTGATACGTAAATCTTTAGTTTTCAATGTTTCAATTATTCTGGGAAACTGCCAAGGTAGAGATGCTACTATGGCTAATTTTTTCCACTACTGGCTTCTTAGCTGGAAAATATTAGTTTTTATAATTGAATAAAATATGAATTCACTTAAAAATCAAATCATGCATATTTCGGTTTAATGTAAAACACAAACCTCCGTGTGTAATCTTGTGCTGGTGATCGAGCGATTTTAGTGGAACTATTACTAAAAAAATAGTGGGTATTTTATGAAAAGGCCTTCCTTATAAAAAATAGTGCAATGAGAAAAATATATTAAAGACGTTTGTAAATGTATTGCTACTTAAGTTTTAAGAATAGCTCAAACAAAGCTTCAACTTATAGTTGAAGAAAATATTGATATTATCAATTATTTCAAATTTGTTGCATTTTTGAAAAAAAATTCTTCTAAGAATTCAAAGAAGTATCAATTGAAAGCACTAAATAAATGCTGTAAAATGGATTGAGATCTATCTCTAATCAAGCAAGCGCCATATTTTTCCACATTTGTAAGTAAAGGACAACTTTTTACTTAATAAAACTTAGTTTTTTAAACCAGTAGTGAAAAAATTTTTGCTAATTTATGTCTTTTGCTTTTCAGTTTATAGAGATAGTAAACAAAAAAGTACAAGACAATCGTTTTATTATATAAAAAGTGTCCCTTTATTTATTGAATAATCATAAAACAAGAAATCCTTAATATTCCAAGTGTAGCGATAAATAAGCTCTTTAAGACATTGGCAAAAATATTATTTGGGCTTATAAGCAAAAAGTGTGGCTCTATAGACGCATCCTGAAGATACCCTGGACTGACAGAATCACCAACGACGAAGTACTAAGACGCATTGGTCGCAAAAGAAAGCTGTTGACAATTATTAAGATAAGAAAAACATCTTACGTAGGACACATCTTACTTCTTCTTCTTCTTCTTTGGGTGCCTTCTTCTAACGAAGGTTGGCAATATCCCCAGCAAAGTCATTTCTGTCTCTGGCCCTTCTTATAAGCGTCTGAGAGTCTAAACCGGTCCTCTCGCGAATATTATTCAGCTATGAAGCCTGTCGTCTGCCAGGACCACGTTCTCCCTCGATTTTCCCTTCGATCAGAAGTTCCGGAAATCTGTATTTGTCATTTCTATAGATACATGTGTCCCAGATACGATGTTTTTCGAGTTTTTATTAATTCTATATGTTCTCTGTCGGTGCCTATTATTTGCATTACTTCTTCCGTACTAATATGAGCGATCCAGGGAATTCTCAGCATCCTCCGAGAGATCCACATTTCGAAACTCTGCAAGCAGCTTAGTGAACTCACCATAGAGGTCCAAGCCTCCGTTCCGTATAAGGTGCGGTATACATAGCATTTCACTATCCGGTACCGGATTTTAAGGTCGAGTGCTCGAGATGTAAACAATTGTCTCATTTTTAGAAAGACATTTCTTGCTTGGTCGATGGGTGATCTTATTTCTTTATCTGTGTCTATATCTTTTGTTATCCAACACCCCAGATATTTAAATTTCTCAACATTTTCGATGATGCCTCCATTTACGTTGATAGACATAGGAGGATGGTTGAATGTTTTGGAGACAATCTTTTTGATGTTGATGTTAAGGCCATAATCTTCTCCTATAATTTTTATGCGATTTAAGAGTGCTTGGAAATCCTGTCGACTGTCTGTAATAAAGACCGTGTTATCAGCGTACTTAATATTATTAAGAATTTTTTCATTGATTTTAACATCTTCTCTTGCTTCATTTAACGCTCTGACAAAGACTTCTTCTGAATATATATTTGAGATTAGAGGAGACAACACGTATCACTGTCGCACATCTCTTTTGATGCTGTATAATTCTGTGTCGCCGGTTTCAGTTGTCACCACTGCAGTTTGGTTAGCACAAAACATCCGTATGATTTTGAGGCCATTCTCGTCTACACCCTTCTTGTAAAGGCAGTCCATCAGCTTATCGTGTCTTACTTTGTCGAGAGCCTTTTCGTAATCAATAAAACATCTTACGCAACGACAAATACCTACTGCTACAGAACATAATACAGGGCAGAGTGGAGGGAAAGAAAACCATCGACAGGAAATAGAAATCCTGGCTCCGTAACATAAGAGAATGGACAAATCTCGGCGTCGGAGAATTGTTTCATGTTGTGAGGAGCAGAAACGCGTTTAAAAACGTGGTCGCCAACCTCCAATGAAAAAATGATATGAGAAGAATTTCACTATTAAAACCATTAAGCCAACGCTGTGGCGTTCGCTCAACAACTATGACTTTCCCTTCAATTATTAAATGAAAGTGTAGCAATTGACTCTTAATAGAATTAGAGACTAGTGTTAACAAGTTACGACGTGTTTAAATTGAGGTATAGGAGCTTCCACATATGAAAACTAATGATTACTGTATCTATTCATGTCAATATGTAACAGTTACTATCAATTTACTCGTTGTTTGACATTCTAATCAATAAATCCTCCACTTCGTCAATGACACATTTATAAAACAAAACATTAGACAGTTACATGGACAACTGTTTGACGGGAAAGTGATAAAACTTCTAAAAGAACTAAGAACTTCTACAAGAATAAAACACAATTTTAATTGATTTAGAAGTATCTGACTTGATTCCGATTCTTGTCTAGGCATCGAAATCGATTATGAATTTCTGAAAAAATAAGAGCAAATAATGTTTTTATTCCCTTTTTCCATAATTAAAATAGAAAAAGATTAGTAAATAATTAATTGGAATCGATTTTTGAAAAATTGTACTCCCGTTGTTTTGAGCAACGAAGATCCCCACTGATTCAAGTTAGTGAACAAAATAGGACCATCTAATTGTATGGTTAAAGGTCAAAACAATTATTTATGACTGAATTTAAAAAAAATATTTATACCATGGATATCCTAAATATGCAATCGATTTTTAACTTGGTATTGACAAGACAGAGAAATTGTTCTTAAAGTAATGAGAAGCCAAAGAATTAACTTTTGGCAGACGCTTTGTACTTCAACCATATCTAAATTATTTGAAGTTCAGAACAGACCACTTGGAAGTAATTTAGAATTGTTAAAAACATATAGGTATGGATGATATTGCTAGTTTCTAGTCTCCAATGCCGGATCCGAACCAAGCAGACAAATAGTGGACACGTTTTTGAAACAAAAACAAGACAACATTTTGAGCTTTCAGGAAGGATGAAATTTATAAACTATCCACACGACAAAGACAAATATGCAACAAAATGCTTTGGTACGAATAAGTTGTTTAACCATATTAAAGAATAAAAACCTTTCCTTTATCTTCTTCCAATGTTAGGAAAAAGAACCGCACACGTTTTTAAATGTGACTAAGCCAACAATGCGATAAATGATAATAATAATCATTATTTCAAATACGTTGTTTATTTGGAAATGAAATGTTCACCTGCCTCCGATTTCTTCATTTTCTTGTAGTTTCTTCTTTCTCTCCTATACTGACTGTTAACATTCCTAATATTTTCTTTCCAGCAGTTTATAGGTATTTAATAATAAAAAAATCTTCCTCAATGCAACTATTTTTGGAGCCCTATTTTTTCGGTTCTCATGATACTATTATCAATTCCGTGTCCACATTTTCCCTGACACCTTTTGCTAAGTACCTACTCCAGTATTCAACAACAGAATAGAACTAAATTTTAGGCTGATTTGGTGATCTCCTTCTCAGCGCAGATCGTCTACAATTCGTTGACAACTTGTAAAATATGCAGACAAAACAGAGCCTCTATGATATTCACCTACTCGAGATGGCACTTGCAAAAGTCACCAGCTTGTCGAGATACATGAATGTCTTTGTGTTACCGTTATTTTGGCTGCTTGATCTTGAACTGGTACAAGTCTTAAAAGGAAAAAAAAATCTTAAATTTTAGCAATTCGAAGATTGATTTTTTATCATTTCTAACAATTGGTCATTTTAATTTTAATCGGAGTACTATACATTATAACAAAAAATGTAAATTTTCTACGTACATTATTGTAGTTATTTTACCGCCCCAAATTACGAAAATAAACTGGAGAGGTAGTAAATGGACGGATATAAAGGGAGGAGTGGACAAAAATTCGCGAATTGAGTGAATAGTGCCATTCAGAATGACTTTTCAGCTGGAATGCCGCCGCTTAGAGGAGGAAATACTGAAATAAAATAACCCCTCTTTGACTTCTCAACCACGCCTACGAAATATATTCACTCCCACAGTTTACATGCATAGGAAGAACGTCTAAATAATTATTATTACAATTAGTAGAAAATTATTGAGAAATGTCAATATTGATAGAAAAAATATAACAGATAAAAGTTATAGATCGTTCTCTTAGTTGCCTTTATCATTTGTATGTAATTGTAGGTACATGATAATGAATTTAAACTTTACTCAATAATGGTGTAATGTATTTCGGGCTAACCAATGATAGTTGACCATATTCTTCGAATTAAAACATTGAAAATATTTTGTAAAAAACTATTCATTATGCAAGAAAATAATTAATAAAACTTGGTTTAAACAATTCGACTACCGTACTCGATGATTGGCATCTCATTAAGAGCCTCGTGTCTATTTACAAACCGCTTTAAATACCAAAATCGTATTGTTCATAAAAGCTATAAATAATTATATTTATGGTCGCTACAATCACATCAATAGAAAATGAAAGTAAGTAATTTGATACGTTAATGGAACTTCAAGTGTCTAAAGGGGGACTTGGAATCGCTTAACTACGACGTTGGCTCCCATTAGAAGTGGACAGTGTACAATAAATCTTAAAGAACACAAAAATAAGGTAAATTTATGATTCTTCACATTCACGTTAATATAAGATAAAAATGAAGTAATCCGAGACGATACATTAATGGAGGGTGAAATAAGGGACATTTTGTATTATTTAACTAGATGATTAATAGATTCTAATGGTTCCCAACACAAGAGGCTGTATATTTCTCTAGGTTACATTCGTGCAATGTTGCCTAATTTTAAATAGGAAATTACTTTGTCAGGGCAAGTGGATTTCTCGGATAATTATTTTGAAAGTGATAGTTTTTCAAAGATCAACTTTCCTTTATATTTCTGTAACAAGAAGTAAAAAATTTTTATTCGTTTGCGCAACATGTAAATCAACTTCCTTTTTCCTAACTTTAATCATTATTTATCAAAATTAAGCTTCATTAAGCTCTCCAAAATGGCTTTGCAAGGAACAGGATTCCAAGCAAAGGCCTACATTATACATCAGTCATAGATATAATCTTCTTCACTTGGTAATGCAAGATAAAATAATGGGTAGGGAAAGCATAGGTCGGCGCACAACATCGTGGTTAAAAAATCCTTCAATTATACGGGAAATGAATAACTCAGCTATTCTGCGCTGTTGTAGGTGAAGTAATGATACTCAATATAAGGCCAATTCCGTCCTGATAATCGCGAATGCGTATAACCATATTAGGTTCAAATTAACCAATCTGACCATTTTGTATAAATCACAAAGTAGATATAGTAATTTCCTGCTTTATTTGAGATGACTCTTCCATCTAAGCATCCTTGTATCCACACAACTACCAATAATCTTCTTAAAATATACTTTCTATCGTTCAAACTTATAAAGTTATATTTATAGGCATATATATCTTATTTATCTCTTACAGGAAACTACGGCTAGACTTTTATTTATGGCTGTTAGATGGGTAAGGTGCTTAGCTCCATTTCAAACGCTAAGTAAACACGATCAATTGTTACTCCTACAAGAATCGTGGAAAGAATTGTTTTTATTACATTTGGCTCAATGGTCAGTTCCATGGGATTTATCAACGTTATTAGGTTGTTCACAAGCCAGAGAGAGACTGCCAGCTGATTTACATACTGCAACTGAAATAAAAACAATACAAGTAAGCAACTATATGAATACACAGGGGTGGGAAAAAGACATTGTTGTGTGCATAATGGAATTTATGTTGAGTCCAAAATAAAAAAATCATAATTTATTATAGTTACACATTTGTGAAAATGCAAAAACAGTTATAAAGGGTTTTCCAATTGGGACTTGACAATTTTTCACTTAACATCCAACTGTCACTGTCAGTTTATTCAGTAAACATAACCTTTTCACCATGGTGAAGTACCCGAACGAACAACGTCTGCAAATTTTAAAAATTTACTACAGAAATTCGGAATAGGTGGCCGCTACTTTAAGAGTATTATCTACGATTTTCGGTCGTAATTCTCGACCTAGTGGACAGGCAGTAACAAGTTTAGTGAAAAAGTTTGAGTCTACATATTCGTTGTGTGATGTTGCCGTGTCAGTGAGACTATGGGTTGGTCGAAGGCTCAGTCAAGAATTGAAGCCGATGGACCATTCGAAGCGACGTACGTTCTCCGAATGGGCTCTGGAAACGATGCGCCACGATGATCAATTTCATCGCAAAATCATCTTCAGTGGCGAAGCTTATTGGAATATATGGACCTGGACAACATGTGGTTTCAACAAGACGGTACCATAAGCCACACAGCACACGTTACAATCAATTTATTGATGAAAAAGTGTGATGAGTGTGCTATCTCAAGAAAAGAACCAGTCGATTGGCCGCCCCGTCATGCCATTTAACGCCTCTAGATTTTTTTCTTTGGGGCTACGTCAAGTCATTGGTCTATGCTAATAAGCCGACGACGTTGGAAGAGCTCAAAGTCAACATTAAATGCGAAATAGCAGCCGTTTCGGCCAAAATGTTAAGCCGAGTCATGGAAAATTGGATCCAACGAATCAACCGCTGCAAACCTGCCTGCGGTGGCCATATGAGTGAAGTCCAGTCTCATTCATAAATGTTTTGAATGTACTTCAACCCGATAATAAAGTTTTTGTAATATCTCAAAGGTTTTAATTTTATTCTGAAAAAAAGTCCTCATTGAAAAATCCCTTAGTAGCATTACGTACAGATGCATAAGAAAAACAACTTGCAAAGAAAAGGAGCTTGCAACACTGCGAGTCAGTGGTGTTGATGGATTACATGTGATATACACCTCCACAAAAAACTGTGGATCCATTTTATTGGACATAGTTGAACATATGTTGTCGCCATCATAATCATGGACTTTCTTTAGACAAGGGAAGATTTCTTTCCTGGGCTAACTCATTAATCCATAATATTGAGAATTGTTTTTCTTTTTTAGGAAATAATGTGCCGCTTTCGACAAATATCTCCAGATGGCAGTGAATGTGGCTGCATGAAAGCTATCCTACTATTTACACCAGGTAAAGTTCAATATAACAAATAAGATGGTAACTTATGAAACGCGAGCCAATAATTGACAATATCATTGATTATAAATTTAAATACGAGAATGTATTGATATCTAGTTAGCCTAGATCAGTTCCATGCATAAACAAAATATTGCGTTACCAAAGCAACGAACAATAACTTATTAGAAGTGTCAGTGTAAAGTTTGACGTTAAAAAAGTGAACCAGTAAACGCAATAAATTAAAAGAAAAAAAGATGTCCACAGAAATTGTGAAAATCGTAAAATTGGGGTATCCAGCCATCATCAACTACCTGTATTTAAGAGGGTTAAGAGGTGAGCAGATTTACGAAGATATGCTTAATACCCTTGGTGTTCAATGTCCTTCGTATACGACCGTGAGAAATTGGACTGCAAGCTTCAAAAGAGGTAAATTTTCCATTGAAGATGATGACCGATCGGGAAGACCAGTTTCTGTGTCAGTCCCCGAAAATATCGATGCAGTTCATGACATGATTTTATCAGACCGTCGAATTGGGCTAAAACGGATATTTGAAGCACTGAATATTTCATACGATCGCGTTCATCATATAGTTCACGTGAATTTGGACATGAGAAAAATTTCTGCAAAATGGATCCCCATATGTTTGATTGTTGACCAAAAACGTGCAAGGTTAGGTGTAAGGTTAGGAGCTATAAGACTTGTCTCAGGCCAATCATGAGATACGGAATAGAAACCAAAGAGGAAACCTACAAAACGAAAAGCATGCTTCGGGTAGCAGAAATGAAAACGCTCAGGGCTATAGTGGGAAAAACAAGAGTAGATAGAATCGGGAACACTGACATCAGGGAACAATGTGTAGTGCAAGACATCGTTATATGGGGGAGACAAAGAAAAAGATACTGGTACGCCCACGTGAGAAGAATGGAAGAGAATAGACTGCCACACATCGAACTTGGAGGGAAACCAATAGAGAAAAGAGACATCTGGCAGTCCACCTCCCAGGAACTGATACAGAGGAACCTGCAAAACTAACAGATCGTGAGATCTTAAAAATGAATTAGAAGAATAAGAATTTTTTTTATTATACTCCGGGAGCCAGGTGAAAGTTTGGTTAATTATTTCCTATCGATAGATAATTGGTGATATGCATCAGAGAATTATGTGATAAGGCCTAGGGAACGTCAACTGCGGCTCGGTAGGTGGAATAAACGGCAGTAGTCTTCCACGCACGTCAACAAAAAAAAATAAATTCAGTAATTTCCTCCCAGCTGCAAATTTCTAAGCTGATTATTAAAATACTGCTGTAATACATAAAAAAATCAGCTAGCAGTAAGTCGAGGAATGCAATACTCGTAGATGCTTTCGCTTAACTCCCACGTAATAACTGAAAATATAAATGTTCGAGGCCCCAACTACACTATAGTAAAGTCAGCTGATTATTTTGTTTCCTCGAGATATTGGGATAGTTACAGTTTCACAAATTTAAGATGGGAGGAAATGACTGAATTCTTTTTTTTTCTCATCTTATCCCACCAAGCCGCAGCTGACATTAACTAGGCTTTATTATTCAACTTTCTGATGCATTCTCCTAATTATCTCTTAAGACGAACTGTCGTGTATTTCTGTTGCTGGCTCCCGGACTATTAGTCTTAGTTAATCAATATTATACATAAATATGCAAGAGAGGTCAGTATTAACACTAATATGAAGAAAACTAGTTTCCTTATTTGTTAAATTCGGAAAATAAAAGAAATCGAGTTTCAATTGATGATTTTACACCAAAAAAAATTCAAAGAAACCAAGGAAAATGTATGTAAATGTGATCCAGCAGCTGGTAAGTGTCACTCTGCTTTTAAATATGGCCGTATCAACACACAATGTTTGCATATATTCAAATGTAATCCACGTGAAATTTCATGTCGATATGTCACAGTAGATGACACATAGATTTATCATTTTACTCCAGACAACACAAATAGATTAGTTTGAAAACAAAAAAAGAAGTACCCTGTAGAGAAATGATCGATACAAGGTCACAGCTCAATTTTGGATTAAATTTTTTTCTTGGTAAAAGACTATAGAGAAACCTAATATGTATGACATAATTTTATGGGGATTTTTTTCTTTCAGAAACAGCTGGCCTTTGTGATGTTCAGCCGGTAGAAATGTTGCAAGATCAAGCTCAATGCATTCTAGGAGATTATGTCAGAACGAGATATCCCAGACAACCTACTCGATTTGGAAGATTATTACTGTTAGTTCCAAGTTTAAGAGCGATAAGGCCGATCACCGTAGAATTACTCTTTTTCAAAGAAACTATTGGCGAAATACCCATAACACAATTATTAGGAGATATGTATTATATGGAAAAATGTGCTTCCAATCCATAAACTTTCAAAACAACTTGTAGAAAAATAATATATCAATTGTGTAAGATTATGTGAAAAATAAGAATTCGAGTTTTTTGTTATTATAAGATATTATTTAAATATCGACCATATGTATAAAAATAGATTTTCGAAAGTTCTTTTTGAGTATTTTTCAACAAAGTAGTTTTGTGGTTTTCACAAACTTAGCCAAATACCGACCCATAAGATCGGTCTCCCATATATATAGGGTGTTTCCTAAGTAATCTAAATATTGTAGTGGACATTTCATCACTCCATTTTAAGACGAAAAGTTCTTATAAACATGTGTGATAAATCTTGTAGTTAATGAGATGCAGGGTGTCGAATTGTTTTATTATTTTATTAAAAGCAATAACATGTGTTAAACATAAAAAAAAGCTCGGCACTCATACCAAATTAACATCGTAATCGTAAATATAAATGCATTTCTATTTGCCGAACCTGTCGGAAAGCGTATTCACACAATTTCTTTGAACTATTCCTGCTAGAAAATCTGCGATAAGCATTGGCGTGGTAAGGTGAGATTAATTTAACTCGTAAATTTTTTTAAATAAATAGAAATATGGCGTTCTTCAGACCGTGGGCGAATGAAGAGAATGAAACTGCACAAGTGTAGTGAGAATAAAAAAAAGGTATGAGTTTAATAATAAAGATTTAGATATACAAACACAGCAAGTTTTTTTAATATTAGATAAGAATTGCTGAAATCATTTGACAAAGTCACTCAAGATTTTATACGTAGAACAATTTATAGTTTATATAGGGAGAACTGCGTTGCGAAGTTAGAAATAATACAGCAAAAGGTAGCAAATTATCCAGAATACAATTATAGCAGTTTAGAAGCATAGAAGTTTTGTAAGCATGTATTTTTAATAACAAAAAACTGACTAAACGGATGGCAATAACCGAATCGTTAAGGATCGTTCGATGGCGACAAGATTATTTGCTTCAGATAAAAGACTACCGAAGTTCTAATACACGAATGGGGTACAAAAAGGGCCCCAGTTCACGACTGGTACCCTGTTCAAACCAAACTCCCTCACAGGCAGGTACATTTTATTTACTTGTCTATTTACGTTTTATAATTTAATATTCAGTTGTAGCAAGTTAACGAAGTATAAAAATGATTTTTTCCAGGTAGGACTACAATTAAATGCATCTGTCTAAATAACAGCGTATAATGCCGTCCACTTTATAATGATTCGATTGCCTTTTTACGAATACTTTCTCGCATAAGATAAAAATATGTTTAAAAGTAGGTGTAGATAATAATAATGAATTTATAAAATGGGGTATCTACGCCTAGGGTAGATCAAACAAAATTCTCTTCAAGGGTTTTTATAATCTGCGATTCATATTGGAAGAACTATACTCATTTCTTGGCAAATGTTTCTCTATAAGTTGAGTATTGTTTTTGGTTTATCCACGTATTTAAATGAATGAAGAGGCAATGGAATATATCTTAATCGCGTGATGCATTTGTTTTGTAACCATTTGGAATAAAGACAGACTACTCATTCATATTCATTATTTACTTTGTGGCAGTGCAGCACATCACTAATTTCTTTAAAAAGGTTGGAATATCGATTGGCTCATCTAATATTTTGTGCATAAAAGACAAGGCAGTTAAATTTTATTCAAAATTATTGAATTTTGAGCAAAACCAACGATGATGGCACACTGCCCTGAACTTACGACAATGCAAAATTTCTGAATTCGGGAAAATGAAAAAGATATATATGATCAAAAGCATATATATTCTATATTCAAATTCTACAAATAACGACCAGCTGTATACATAGAATTAATTGAAATAGTAGCAGGTTTATTATTTTTAGTACTAATCGTCTTTAAAATTTTAAAACGCGAGAAATTTGGAAAAATATATCTTAAATCATATAAGAGACATGTGTTAGATTCTATTTGTCCTATGAAATATAGCGTGTTATATTTGAAAAAAGAAAGAAAATAAAAGGTTTTAGTTTCTAACAACTCTGTATACAATATAGATAATTATTAAAATCTAATCAACGGTATTTCATAAAATTACAAAGTTTTTTAGGCTAAATAAAACTTTTTCTTCGACCTACAGTAAGTTATAGAGCGTTGATTCACCTTCGATTTCCACATAAACTTGACCATACCTCTGGATAACGCAAAAGCTGCCGATTGAAAACCGAAAAATTTTCATCGAATATCTTATGCCAAGATTATTACCGATCAAAGACATTACAAACGTAATCGATTATCATCAACAATAATTGCTGGTTTGCGACTGGAGTATCAGTATCTATTTGGTATATGCAAATATTTTTAACTTACTGCTAAAATATGCAGTTTTTTAGAGAGCAGTTTGGAATTTGTCACAAGCAAATCCCCTATGTTAATTCCTTTCTTTAATACATTTTCAGGAACCTCGATATATACACAAGTTGATGACGTACTGTAAGGTCTCCGAGGTTTTTTAATTTGAGTTTTGGGTACAAACTCATTAGCTGTTTTAGGCCTTTCCTTCATTCTTCCTGTAGTTTTATTCGGCATACTGATAACCGATGGGCTATACAATTGTTTGACTCTTTTTAAATTATTTTTGTGTCTAACCTTATTTTTGTCAATTTTCTGTGTTTCATTTCTTCTCTTTGCAATTTGTTTCAACCACTGGCAAAATACTTCTTCATTTTGTTGCATTTTTCGTTTCGTATACTCCTCAAGAATTTTTTGTCTAGTTTGTTCCTTAAGTCTTAATAATTCTTTGTGTTTTTGTCGATTTTCCAATTGTCTAGAACTCAAGCCATATTCCGATCTGAGGCCATTATAATTTGGGAGATTTTTTTGTTTCATTTCATCACAGCACTTTCTTTGAATCAATTGTAGCGGTGGGAGATTGGCTACCTTTTCATGAATTTCTAATTTTTTAATATACATTGGTAGGTCAAAGTCTAATTTATCAATGCAATGATTTCTGCATTGTACTTCTTGAATGTGCTTTATTTGTTTCGAGCAATTGTTTTTTCTTTTTGAAGAGTGTTTAGTAGTATTACAATTATCGGTTTTCAACTCTTCGAATGTTTCTTTTTGCACTTTCGCTCGATATTCGTAATTTTTAACAATATTTTCTATTACAATTTCATTGCAATCTGCATTAATACTTTCAATAATCTCTTCATCTTCCACATCTTCCGCTACTTCTTCAATATCTGAAATATTCACAGTTTTGTACTCGCAAATAACTTGGTTGTCATGTTCCAGATCTTCAATATTATCACTTTCGATGCTATTCACATCTTCATCTGTTAAATCTGGTTCAAAAGAATATAAATCATCTTTAAATTTTACTTTAGAAAGTTTACCACTACTTGGACATGGGCTGGAAGAAAATAGATCTATATTGGCCTGTTGAACTTTTTCTGCTATGTTATATGGCGAAGAAGACGGCTGAAGAACTGAAACAAAAATACGAAGACTTATAATCTTTATATACGGACTTAGGGCAAGAATCACCGAACCACCACCAACACAAAATTAATCATATTCATTTATAATTATTTCATAATTCGAAATTATAGTCTGTAGTTTACTTAAAGGCGATAACAACTACTTTCCTGGCTATTATTAGGACACATATTGAATTATATCTCCTCCGAAGAATATGACGTTCTTTTTATCCATATCAACCTCCCTTATATCTCTAAATTTTAATGAAAGCGGCGTTAACACTGAGCGGTTTCGACGTTATTGCGTCTCATCATAACTCTCGTTTGGAGTATCTTATCCAAAATATGTTATTTGGTTGATTTAGTTAAATTTTTTCCAACAGACGCTTTTTGGTGTCGTCCTCACTTTCAATTGCGAACCATCAATTAGGTCAAATTTAGCCGTAGTCGGCGGAGATGTAACTCAATATTGGTCGCGGTATTAGACAGAAGTTTCCTCTTGTAGGGAACGGTAAACCAAATTTTCGATCAATTAAAATTCGAAAGAATTTCAGAGGTATTGATATCTTGAGTGTTCTGCGATAACAGTCTACAAAATAGGTGGTATATGGTGGACGTGCTTCATCCCTTTCACAATACGAAAAAATAAAAGATTTATCACAATTGAAACATGTACTCAGGTGCTTATCGCTTATTTCTTTTTCTACCGCCTATTTCATTACATCACATTTGTAACCATGTCTTATTAAAAATAATGATTTATTAATTGTTTTGGAAGTGCTATATTCAAAATGTTTCCAAAAGTTTCACCAAATTCATATTTAATAATATGTATCGACAGGTTGAAAAATTCCTAATTATAATGTTATATTTTTATTTTTAATTCATTTATTTTCAATGCTAAAAAACTATGCTATATTTGATCAATAAATGATCACCGTGACAACAAACAAAATTTATTTAATCAGGTATTAAAATCGTGTGTAAGTTGAAACGACAATACTCCTATAAAATGATTTATTCAATTACTTACAAAAACAATCGACGTCATCCTCTTCTTTTGTGTCACTTTTTATAGTGGTATCTACATCACTTCCCATATTTTACGAATGTTTTTTATGATTTGAAAGCATACGCAAGCATTTCAGTCTGTGTTAAAACGATGTTGTTTACTTTTGTAGTGACTATGGCAACTAATAACAAACCGTTAATAGATTTTGTAAGTGTCGCATTTCAAATTATCGCTGTAATAAAAGATCTACCGCCACCACTACATCAAAAAACTAATTTTTAATGTTTCAACGGCATAAACGTCATATATATTTTATTGATTGAAAAAATTAAAATTCAATGGCACTATTATTAATAATATTACAAAGCATCACAATTATTTACGATTAGCAAAGAGAAATTACTTGTTAATTATTTATTACCATGTAGTGAAATACATTTTACTTTAATGCACAAAAAATTCCTGACAGCTGTGCAACGAATATCTCTACTGGGAAAGTTTTATTGCGGAGTTTCCTTTGCAGAAAAAAGCAATAAAAGCCAATATGTCCATAAGAAAACAAATACAGGGAAACAAGGTGAAAATGACAATTTTGAAACCGAATCATCTGATAAGGAAGATTTTGCTCTAAAACCTTTGAAGCTGTAACATGCCATTCGACTTGTTACGTTTTTCTTCAAACATTTTGAATATTCCTTTGTTCACGTATTGTGGCACAGTACTTCGGATTTATTTATTCTAACGAGTTTTTGAAGAAATTAATTTGTTATCTACCTATCTACACTTTAAGTAAATCTAAATTTCAATAAATTTGTGGCGATTTTATTCTTTATATTCGCTGATAAGATTTTCTTTGCTTTTTATTGTCCACACAAAAATTCCAGTTATCTTTAAGGATTTTATTTTTAGCAAATTTTGTATGATAATTTTCATATAAATTCGTATTTTCTATTTATTTGGGGAACAGAACGAATAGAATAGAACAGATTTCTGTTTGGTTATATTTTAAATATATAAATTCAGTTTATTTGTATGTTAGAGCTTAAGCTCGTTTTGTTCAAATCTCTTCTACCTACTCGTTCCTTTTTCCCTAATTTCCATCTGTTCCCGTTTCCTTTCTTCCATTATGTTTTTTCCGCAGCTCCACAGCAGCCATATTGTAAGTTTCCACAACAAGGATACAACCACCAGACTACAAACTCAACCTCAACCTCAACTCTAGGGAATCCAGTTGAGAGCTGCAACCATCCCGGATTTCCATATACATGTCCCAGCCTTATCTAATCTGAGTTGTTTTTAATTTATAACTGCTTTCTTCGTTGTGCTCTTTTGGATACGCAGTTAATGCGATTTATTTTCTTTTCAATAAATTTATTTGTTGCTGATATATTTTTTATTGTTCTTAGCAATAATAACACTTCCTGAGAAAAAGTCTCCTGCCCGGGGATTTAAGATTTACCGAAGATATCGATGGTTTCATTACCATTACCACTTGCGACAAACAAGACTAGAAATGGAATGAAATGAAAAATTCTGCTTTCATATCGCGTCAGGATCGAATCAGCGGTCCACCAGCGAAAATGCTCTACGATACCGAATTTAAACACTATGTATAGCCGGCCAGTGGCTATAAGACAGCCGAGCGGACATGCCCTACCTGCACACGTATGTCGGCCAGGCGCGGCATTTCGTCTTCTAGCCGACTACGGAACGGACATCTTGCACCATCCTTGCTGGGAGTACTAACAGCAAGTCAATTATTGGGTAATTTAAGTTGATAAAACTAGAATTCAAACAGAAAATGATTTTTCTTTTCCCAAAAATAGTTAAGTCAACTCTTCCCATAACCCGGTTCAACTGTTCTTGTTGGTGGAGAATTTGACTCATGTCTCATGTTTTTTTTAAGTGTCAATAAAATTTTACCTGCGCGTTATATTACCTAGACTAAGATTTGGCCAAAATATATCGATGTGTTACCAACAAATTAAGCGTTTTAACTCTCCCGGACTCCCCCTAATGACATAAAAAAATGTACAAATAGTGAAAAAGTAGGATGATTGTTTCCATAAAGTTAACATTGAAGCTGAAATGCAGTCAGTTTTATCACAAGTTGAATTAAATTTCACTCTAGTCCATGCTGCATTTATTGTAAACACCATATTCTAAGCCTACAACGCTCACAGCTTGTTTACTTTAGTGGAATTTAAGCAATCGTTAACTTTGTGACTTTAAATAAAAAAAAAGCCATGGTGTACCCCTACACATATTTAAAAGTTGATCCAAACTCGATGCTTAATCTGAACTTAGGCGATTGTAATGGTTCTGATAGCACAAATCCAAATAATTTCAACCAATTTGCTCTTCGACTTCAATCCTTATCGCTAACCGTTAGCTTAGAAAAGTTCTTTCTCTAAAGTTGGATTACTGAATAATTTTTGAAAACAATTCCCAAAAAATCAAAACATTGTTTAACCTCTAGCTTAAAAACAATACGATTGATTAATACAAAAAAATTATTATTTAGCAGCATTAATAATAATTTAATAATAATTACGCCACCAAGCGCGTTCGTGCTTGAGAATCGACAAACTAGGATTACCAAGAAACTCCTTCTCGATATCCAGAAGAATGTGAAATTGAATACTTACTACACAGTGCGCACACTTATTATGTAAATTGATCTTAATTCTTTTGATACTTTGTATACGGGATAGGTAAATGCGAGCATAAGTCTTTCGAATGATAATAATGATATAACAATCTAATTAGTCAAAAATATATTTAATGCAACATAAAAATAGATATATACATTTTTTATAATTATCAACTATTCTTTACAATGTTCAAATAAATATAACAGAAAAATATTTACATATAACATATTTATAAACTATATTTTTTATTCAACTAATTTCAACAGCTGCACTAGCTCTCTTATTCCATGTATTTTGAGATATAAGATATTATAATATAATAAAAAAAAGCCTATTAAATTTTGTGGTAAACATGCATAAACAGTTTTAACCAAAAATACTGAACAATATCATAATGTTTACGACTGTGTCCACTTAGTATGAACATATTGGGAATTATATTATATATATATATATATATATATATATATATATATATATATATATAATCAAAGACAAAAATAAAAAAATAAAGAGTTGAAAATAGAAAATTTTATGGTACATATTTAAACTCCTTTTACCACGAAAATACATGATCCCAGAGAACTTTGTACGTTAAACTAGTGAGATTTTTGTGATTAACTTGACCCAACACTTCATTAATAGTAATTGTTGAACTAACAACATCAATGACAATGACAATCAATAAAATATTGGAAAAAAAGAATAGTCAAATATATGTTTGAACTAAACACGAACAAAATATTCCTTATATATCGCACAACCCAAAGAAAATCGTACTTAGTCAAAAAAGTTACTATTAAAGAAGCATTTAAAAATAGGGTACTTGTATGATTTGAAAAGAAAATAGTTTTGGATAGTTTATGTACAACTTTTATTATAATTTTTTTTAATTCCTTGATCAATATTTATTAAGAAAAAAGTTAGTGAAATTTCAAAAATTTTGTAGGTAGTTTAAACATTTAAACATCACTAACGGTTCCAGAAATTCCAACTTAACAACCTTATAGGCCAAAACTTAAAAATTACAAAAATTGAACAATGCAAAAAAAATTTTTTATTCGATATGATCACATGACATTATTTACTTTACTTTATCTTGATAACATGGTAGATATAAAAACTACCTAAGTAGGTATAAGAATAGAAAACTTTCAGAAAGCAGCATTAAATGAAGTACTTCTCGTAAGCATGTTAAGAAAATAGGATATTAAACAAATCAAATAAAGACTCAAATTAAAATATTTTTACAAAACCAGTATTCGGAGAAAAAAAATCTAGCTTAGCTTGCTTTTTGCGAGAAAATTATTGTAAGAAAATAATACTGATTTCATCGGAAAATGTGGAGAATGTTATCACATTTTCATATATTTTCCATGGACAATAAATACATTTTTCAACGAGAATTCAGGGTTGATTCTTGTTTCAAGTTAAAATTTTAAAATACGACTGTTTTCGTTGATGAATTCATGAGGAATCTGTTTCACCTAATGCCATCTAGTAATAATAACTAATTTAATGTTAAAGTACACCTTTAGTTGGTGTTGTTTTCGACTAAGGCACAAAAATTATAAATTATGACTTAATACTGTTTTCTTTGGGATACGTGATATGTTTTACTTTGGCACAACTAGATAAATTAGTTTTCATACTGAAACATAAAAACAGTTAAAATTGAATCACAATTTTTTCTTACAGTCCATATTCAATATTCAGTTCCTTATTTATTTTAATAAAACTTAAGATATTCAACTTTACTCACAAATAATATCAAACTAGGTTGAAAAAAACATTGTTATGAAAGCCATTTTAACAATAATGCATCAGTATCTATCATAATACGTCTTTAAACAAGAATTTATCGCATTAATCTGGAAAGTAGATAGTACCTAATATTTTCATCCTCCTTGCAATTGAATAGAAGAATCCTCAAAACTGGATATAGCATATCCAGCTAATCAATAAGTAGAGCATTATTTGGTATTTTGGGTCTCTTTTCAAAATTGATACAAAAATAATGGTGACAGAAAAATATTCATTCTTCGAGCATAGAACAATTTTCTGTTACTAAAGTATAAAGATGTTCATTATACATTCTTTTTGCGTAATTTATTTGTTTCGAAATTGCATCTGCCAAATCAGAAGTTCTGCATCTGACTCTTGGTTTTTTCACAGGATCTGGATTTACTAATAGAGCTGCATTAGTACCAGCGTATCGCATCACAATTTCTATGTAATAACGAGTTTCACTGTGTTCCTTTTCCTTTATGACATTACAAATTTCCAAATCGCTAAAAACAAATTATAATAACTATCAAAACAGTACATAAAATTACCAAAAAAATCATAATTAGCAATTCTTGTTCTATTCCTATTTTTTAATAAAGTAAAAATATTTTCAATTTACCTCAATGGACATTCTATCACAGGCGTTAACTCTGGAGTTTTTGTACTAGTTACAATCCGTAACATTTCATTAGATACTATACAAAGTAAATCTTCAGAGGCACTGCCCAAAATTTCATATGCGATAAGTTGTTCTGAGTAATTTCTGAAATTTCGAAATGTTGTGATAATATTCTTGAATTTACTAGGATTGAAAATATTGATATCTAAATGTAATTTATACTTACTTATTGTTCACTCTGTAAAGGTACTGTTGACCTTGACTTTGTTTATTATTGAACTTCGGCAATAATCCACCTGGACCATGTACACACCTTGGTAATCGATTTCTTTGTGGTAATAATTTACTAGAATGTAGAGAAATATAGTAAAATATAGGAAAATACCTATAAGAGGATTATTTAAAAAAAAAACAAAATAGTCGATGATTTCTATTAAATTGCAACTGCTGAAGAAAATTATCGACTTTATTGAAAATATATACAATATTATTGTCAAATCAATACGATTTTTATGAAGTACCAACTTTTAAAAGGACTATATGTAAAATTTCATTTCGATTAGTTAGAAAAAAGTAACAGTTATTTAAGTAATGCAATTTTGTTATTTTCAAAACAATGGATTCAAAACAATTTCACGTCTTAATTTATCATTGCTTCTTGATGAAAAAAATACTATACAAGCTCAGCAATGGCATCATAAGTGTTATCCGGATTCTGTTCTATTGAAAAGTACCATTTGTTAGTGGTTTGCTGAATTCAAACGTGGTCGTACAGACACCTATGATGGTGAAAGTTCTGGTCGTCTAATTGAGGTGGTTACCCCAGAAAACATCAATAACGTCCACAAATTGGTTATATCTCATCGTAAATTGAAATTGCGTGAGATAGATGTGGCCGTAAAGATATCAGAAGGCAGTATGTTTACAATTATGCATGAACATTTGACCATGAGAAAGCTATTTTTAAATTGAGTGCCGCGTTTTTCCCCCATCGATGAAAGACAACAACATAGCGGTGTTTGGCCATGTTTACATGTAATAAATCAGATTTTTTGCGTCAATATGTGACAATGGACGAAACATGGACCCATTACTTCACTCCAGAATCAAAATGATCATTATCTGAGTGCACTGCAGCCGGTGAACCACGTCCGAAGCTTTCAAAGGTACAATAGCCAGCTGGGAAGGTTATAGATTCAGTATTTTGGAATGCCTATCGTCTATCTCCAAAAGGAAGAGAAAATCAATAGTGAATACTACATAGAGTTGTTAGATCGTTTTAATTCAAAAATCAAGAAAAAACGGCCTCATATGTCAAAGAAAAAAAAACACTTTCACCTAGACATTGTATTAATTCATAAGTCGATGGCAACGATGGTTAAATTGAATTATTACACTTCGAATTGCTTCCTCATCTACCATATAATCACGGTCTGGTCCCCAGTGGCTACTGGCTATTCTCTGATCTCAAATGCTCAACGGTAAGAAATTCAGCTCAAATGTAGAAGCAGTTTTGTCTATTTTGAGGCAAAAGACAAGCACGACATCGAGAAGTTAAAGAAGCGTTGAAATGATTGTATTGCTCTTGAAGAAGATTACATTGAGCAGACTTATTGAGCGATGTGTTATCCTATTTTTAAACATTATGAGTTTGATATTCATGGATAATTCATATAATTATCTGAGTTGTAAAGACAGAAGTTAAATTAGGTTGAAATCTCAAAAATAATTTCAATAGAAAAGCAATTATTCATTAAAATAAAGATAAAATCAAACATATATTAAAGCTGAATTTAAAATTTGGAAAAATTTCTGATTATAGTTATTTTACTTGGAAAATTATAATACTTTTCCATTATATTTATCTCATGTAAATTTTTTAAGCATAATGAATATGAGGCTGCATTATAAATAAATGTCACCAAACCTGTTGAAGATATAACTTTTTGAAAGTAACAAGCAAAAGAAAAATAAAACAATCTGCGAACCCTATATCAAATACATAAATTGACAAGAAAATTATATAAAAATAGCATATTAAAATCGGATAATGAATTAATATCTGAAGCTACCTTCTGCTGGAGTCTCTTACAGCACGAGCAGTTTCTGAAGCAAAATCCAATACACCAACCACTGGCTTTGTTACTGCACCTACCAAACCTTTGCCGAGGCCAGAGAAAACTCCTTGCAGTCCATCATTAGAAGCACCCTCATACACTTGCTTAAATATACCAGTTGCTCCTCCCAAAATACCGAAACCTAATCCTTTAAATCCTAAAAAGCATAGTTATTTTGTTGATTAATTCGTAATTCAATTTTGTTAAAATATCCCATACCTGCTACAATATGATCAGAACTTCTACCACTATGAACTGTTCTAATTTTTTGTCTAATTTCTTCATGTGAATCATCCATAGCTACTTTACCAAGACCGTCAGATAAGGATTCTGTTATTTTGGCAGCTGAATTCGACATACCGTGAGTAACATTTTTTACCAAAGATCCAACGTTCCCTTCATATAAAAATCCGGACAATCCTTCAGAAACATCATTTACTAATCCTATTGGGTTCCCTATAAAATCTACTGCTCCTAATATAAAGGCAGCTTGTGATACCAATTCCTGAAAATAGTTGAGTTATTTACATCTTTTTCACCGTTATCGAACAGAAATATGAAATGAAAACTGAAATTTTTCTAAAAAATAAAGTTATGAACAAAAATTTATTAATCAAGTTTGTTCCGTTTTTTTTATTTGTTGATTAATTCTATATTAAATTTATTATTTATAATTTATCAACTAAAGAGAGGTTATAGCGACAATACTAAAGGGTCGTCATAAATATAACAATTTAATTCATGAGTTCAACAGCTACTCAGTAATGTCGCTTACAGAATCATAAGGTGGGTGAATTGTTAATATCTCGAATTTGTTAAAACAATGATTTTTCTTGATAATTCAAATGTGTCTTAAGCAAATCATATGTAGTAGCAACGATAAACAGAAAACTGTTACTTTTCAGATATGTATGCATGATTTAACTGAAGAATTATTTCAAAAGCTTCAAATTAACAACATATACTAAGTAGAAACCCTGATCAAAGCTGTAAGCATGATCATTGCCAAGACTCCAGAGTGTATGTGTGTGTGTGTGTGATACTACAGTAGAACCTCACTAATCTGACCTCTGATGATCCGACTCCCCGGTTAGTCCGACCATACGGCCGCTGCTACAGTCAGGTCTGCATTGCCGATGACTCATCGTCTGCGATATGGATCAGTAGGCAAATGACCGTATGACTTCTCACGTTTTAATTATTCGCAAATAAATTGTGTCTCAATGCAGTATGTACTGCAATAAGGTATATACAGTTGTTAAACTTCCACTCAGACTAACAATATCTTACCGGATGATAACAGACCATTTTAATAGTACAGTATAGGTACTACTGTACATTACACTTTCGTGTAGGATTTTTTAGTGTGTCGACGTTTTCTTTCAGTTTTATTATTGTTTTGACATGGAAAAATATTTCAGACAGTATTTTAATTTAAAAATTATAATTATAATCCTACTGTATTGGGATGTTTAGTAAAATTTGGAAGTTGTCTATTTGAAAATATAGTTCTGAGGTAAGGGTAAGGTAGGATAAATTTGAAAATAGGTGTTATTTGAGGATTGTGAAGCGGTATCCCAGGATACGTACATTTTATTAAATTAATCGCATCTCTTCCTGTATATACGTTACAAAAAAGTCCATTAAGGACTGAATCTTATGCTAATCGATCAGCTTTTTCATTACGATGTTTTCCAATATGTACTTTAACCTAAATGAATTTTATACTCAAATTTAATAATATAATTTTGATGTCACATAAAATAAGACATTTCATTCTTTCGAGATGAGTTTCTTTTACGGCAGTGCTGATCTAGAGTCACATAAAATCACACTCTCATCTTCTTTATTTGACTTCAACCAGAAAAGACCCTGTAAGAAAGCATACAGCTCTGCAGTATTTATGCTAGATTTATCGGGTAATTTGATCAGTAAGTATTACTTTATATTCTGAATGTATACTGTACATCCAACTACATCCCTCGAGTTAGATACATCGGTATATATTATTGTCTTGTCATCAAACTCTACAAGTATGGATTTCGACAGAATTGAGTTAATGTGACTAGATTCCATATAATTAGGGATTATGACTTTGTGGACTTTTAATATAACCACTACTAACAATATCCAGATAAAGATGGAAAGATATAATCAAAGAAAGTACAAGATAGAGTGGCAAAAGATAACGAGAATATCAGTTCCAAATTAAATAAAAAACAGGAGAGAAAAATTACCCACCTCAATAAATAGATCAAAATTAATTAAGGATTGAACGGTTCGATGATAATGGCAATGTTATATAATTGTCATATAATAAGATCCCTTTGTATTAATATGTGATTTTGCATTATAACTAACCTCTTTAAAATGTTTGATGATGGTCTGGAATAAAAATTGACTCGTTTCAAAAGGATGCTCCCTTTCAAAAGCCTTTAAATCAACAGCAGCATCTTCGAACTTCAATAGAGTTAATCCTAATTTTCTCTTAATTCTCTGTAGATGTCTAGGAAGTTTACCAGCGGTATTAACACTCAGTCTTATTTGATCAGGTACAAGTTTTATAAAACCAAAATAGTACCTAAAATCATTAACAACATCCTTATAATAACATCGAGAAATATGAAAATATTGAATTCATACCTTTTCGCATGCGCAGCCGATGTTTCTGTGAGTAATCTTTGAATTTCTCCATCGTCTTGATCTTTACTAACAACTTCTTCAGTTTGAGTATGCATTTCAAAAAATTCGCATAGTTTGAGAAGGAGTACTTCCTCAATAATTAAAGTGATTTTCTTCAATCGCAATTGTAGATGCTAAAACAATAAGTGTTATAAAAATATCATTAGAAATAATTATAGGCACAAATATTAAAATAAAATATTACAATCTTAATAAAGTTTCATCCGAAAAGTTTAAACTATTTGGAGACTTGTTTTATTAATCTAATTCTACTTTGATGAGCTGGGCTGCACCAAGAGAGTTAATTATCTTTCCACAGATGCATCGCTAATCTTGAATGAAGAGAAAATTCTTTATACTTATTGTTTCACAAAATTTTTCTTATCTCAATCTATTCAAATTGAAATTTCTAGAATTTTTGGTGATCTTTATATTAGACACTGTTTAATACCACTACCACATTTACTATTTACCTTAAATATGACTGCTTTAATAGTTGTTTGTGGTTGAATTATTTCTGTAGTAAAATCCAGCGCTGGCAAATGATGATAACCTTGATCATTATTTCTTGAATTGGGAGGAGTAACGTATACCACAACTGGAACTGATGTATCAATAAGCTAAAAAAAAAAAAAATTTAATCATAAATAATGATACACCATTTTTTATATATTGTTTCCCCCAAATATGTACTTGATTTTGTATTTCTCAACTTAAAAAATAAGAATATGAGTTAAAGAAAAATATTACTACACAGAGGTGGATTTAAAAAAACAAATATAAAATTAAGGCATCTATGGAACAAAGTTTTTAAAACTGATAGCTTATTTCTGCCTAGCATTAATGTGTTTGTTGGGCTCAAAAAATCGATTTTTTTCATAAATTAATTCCTTAACATTTCTAGAATACGGTTGTTAGTGATTTTTAAAAATTCGAAGTCGTTTTAAAGATACAATAGTTGAAGAAGAAACTGTTCAGAGTGCTGAGTTGGTAGTCTGAGTCCGGGCCTATTGTATACAGGCGGCTTGATACCTGGCACCTTTTAGAGTACTAAATGTGGTATGAAACGCGTGTAGATTAATGCACCATAAACCATCCAAGAAGTTTCAGTCAAATGGAAATAAGTGCCAAATGTTTTTGAGGTCTAATATGGCGTATAGTATCTTATATACATCGGCCATGGTGACAGTAAAACTTTCTAGGTGCTAAAGCGTATGGAGATACTGTAGTAACACAAAAATAATATGTGGGACACGTAGAAAAGAGAATGGGAATACGACTTCGGACTGTTAAAAAGCATAAAACAAATAAAAGGATCGGTGGAAAAGACCAAGTAAACTTACTTATTCAAGAGACAACGGATTCGATTGAAGGTATAAAAAAGGAAGTTTGGTTTATTATCACAAATGTTCTTCCGATGAAAAAAACCCTCAACATCAATTTTGTCCAGAAGACAGTAGGTGTGAAGAAGATTTATCGAATGACGAATTATAAATTCGTTATTTAAGAGCAGAACCGAAAACAATAATGAATCATTGAATTCGTTGATTTGGACTTTTGCTCCTAAGCATCTCTATTCTGGCCACAAGATAGTTGAAATTGCTAGCTACATATCGGTTATCAGGTTTTCAAGGCGTTTTAAAAGTAATGTCGGTTACGGGATGATCCATTGGCCGCGAAACCCATACTTATATGTTGAGAAACGTGATAAAAAAAAGTTTCGCGTTAGTGATGTCGTTAAATAAACCGGGATTGACTCAAGAGCTGATCAATCTGCTTTATAAGAGTTTCAAGAGGAAAAGGAAGGAATACTTCTATGGACCAGGCATCGCCGATTAAGGGTAAGTTGAGATATTCATAGTTTTAAGCGGACTGTTGTTACTATGTTAATAAATGAAAATAAATTGGAAGCTTCATCTATTTACTGGGCGTAGAAAAAATCCCTAAAAATCAGCCATCACTTGGTTAGGTTAGGTTATGGTAATTATGCCACAAGTTTGTTGTGCCAACTTATAAACATGCTACTTCTGAAATAAACCTTACCTGATTATCAATTTGTATATCTTTTATGCTGACGCAAATTTGTTTAGATTTTGAAGTTATTGTAGTCTCTCCAACAATATTAGAAAAATTAATGTACAACAATTCCTCGGCCATTTTTCTACTAACTAAACTTATTCCGACACCGTTCAATGTTACTTTAAACTTAAAATCTCTAGTTTCACGTTTTTCATCATTATCCACGTTTGTCAAATTTGGTCGCTGATCTAAAGAAATTGTACCCCATTCTTTATCATCTGATGTTGCATAAAATCTGCTCTCCTTCATATCTTTTATACAAATTACTTGTGTTGGACCATCCATATGGATATTAACTGAGAGTAAACCTGATCCTGGTCGTAGGTATTGTCTCTCTATTGCCTGTTCTATTGGCAAACTGTTCTTAACAAATTTATAACTTACAGGCTGAGGTAAACCTAATACTGCTGCATTACCTAGAAGAAGTATTATTTATACATAAACTGGATAAGGATAATAAATTAATTGAAAACATGATATACCTTCTCGTAATCCATAAGAGCCATCCATGGCTTGAACACACATATTATAATGATCACAACGTAATCTACCATCTTCCGTAAACCTCCATTTTTGCGTTGATTGTCTTCTTGGATCCACTCGTCTTAACATCAACCGTAAATAGGTATTTGGTTGAGGAGCAGTATTTTCTATGTCTAATACAAGAATATTTTCTAGATTTCTAGTTTGGCCGGGGTGTAACGGAGGACTACTACCCTCATGCTCTAAATAACCTTCGGATGTCATCCTCCATAATTGAGAGCGTTCACTTAATCTTTTTCGAGATAATACAACTCGAGAATTCTTGATTACATCAAGGACTAATTCTTGATTTTCCATGTCGTTAGGATCGTATACAGTTCTTGATCTAAAACAAATTTTTTTATTTTAAAACTGAATATTATTCAATGCTGTAGATGGAAATAATGAAATTCTCTACTTTCCAGTAAATTGTATCAATTCAATTGAGGTTAAAATTAACCCTGAAAGGATTGGCGTTGCCATTTGGCAACAAAAAACCCGCCACTGTAAATCAACTCCTGCTTGTAAACTTGTGATATTTTCCAAGAGATGGCGCTACAGATTTTCTTTTAAACTAGTTTGTAAAATATCACACCTAGTTTGTTTTAGTAAATCGCATGTTTGTGACCAGTGGGGGTGTTTATGTTACTGTGTTGTATATGGACTTCAAGCTCGGGTAAGTATTATAAAATATGCTTCAAGTTTGTTCTATAAACTCATAATTTGAAATTATACTTTTAAATGAGTATATTATAGTTGGATATATGATCTAAACGTCCATATTGCCATATGACAACGCTAGGACTTCTTACTGTCGACTTTTAAAAATTTTTTTACATTCCATAGTTTTTAGAGGTAATGATTAGATTTTTGTGTTGTTTACTCACTTAGTTTTATTTTTTAAATGTTATACACCCGTTACTGACTAAATATTTTTTGTTTAAGAAGTGGTTTGACGTTGCAGATAGTCTATAGAGTTGATCTGCAGGTGGATAAGATTTACATTGACCCTCCGGATGGCAGTGGTATTAGCGAGCGAGATTGCGTAGAGGATGGCGGCGGTCTAATCGAAAATTTATCAAGGACCCAATTAAGAGCTCCCGCACAACCGGTAGTCACTACGAACGGAAGTGAAGGAGAAGTTGAAAATATAAACAAGTAAGAACCTCGAACACTTGAGAATAATAACGAAAATATAAAGGAGTTCCGCAAAATTAACCCAGATGTTTTAGAATGGACGCTGGAGAGAAGCCATTTCCTTCTAGTAGTTACGAGAAATTCAAATGTATAACTCCCACTCCCACCCAACATTTCTGAATTCTTCGTTGTTGAAACAGAGCGTTATCTCACAACTGATGAAATTAGTCTAATTAGCGGCCACTAATTTACAAACATTGTATAATTTCATTGAATGTTTTATTCCAAAAATTATTTTACATAGAATAAAAAACTTACTTTTTGAAAGTTCCTGTAAACGCTATGTATATAAAATTTTCATAAGTTAAAGATGCTGCTGGTCCCAATGCAGACATATGGTAGGTATTAGAAACCCCTCCCGGACCTATAATTTTTATAGCATGTGACTTTGTTGGCTCATCCCAAGCATATGGAACGCTAGAGTGTGCTCTCGCTGTACTATGCATGATATCGATATAACAACTTTGCCCAAACATTATGGAGACTTCAGAAAAGTTGTCTACTCTCATTGGAGGCGGAAGTGTGTCAGCGTCGGTAAAAACGACAAAAAATGTTGCACCTCTCAGAACTACCTCCATTCGTAGAAAGTACACACCTCCAACAGAATCTCTAAAAACAGAAACATCATGTGAATGTAAATATCAAAATTTTACATCTATAAAGAATTGAAATTCATATATATGTTGAAATTTATAGGTACATTTAAATATGTATCATTTCAAAAAAAAAACATCTTGAGAGTAGTTCAAAATGGTTGCCTTATTAATGGAGGTACTTCTAATTTACCAAAAAAAAAGAACTAAGTTATTTACCTAATATTGACATGCATGGAATCGTTGGTATCAATTTTGAGTCCTCCGGACCAACAACAGTCGGGTACATCTTCAATTGAAACACACAATAGTTGTTCCTTTTCCAGATTTGGCCAATGAAAAGGCATGTGTGAATTCGACATAGCTTTCAAACAAGACTTAGGTGATTGTTCTTGAGTACTTTTTGCAAAACAAAGTTGAGAAAATAACAGTTTATATGATGTCCTATTGTGTAACTGATATCTTGGTGATATAGTTACAATACTAGTATTTCTATATTTCCCTCTTCCAGTTCGTACCTCTAAACCAATGATGAAAACAACATCAGGGCGTCCATCTCTCAACGTTACATGGAGTTTTCGGTATTGAGTACCTTTATGAACATGAAAATTGGCACACCACTGAAAATATGTTGTGAAAATTTGTCTTAATCAATATCAACTTTTCAATTAACATATAACAATCTCATTACTCCAAAATTAAATAAGAAACTAACCAGCGAAAAAACTAATTCATTTACAGCCCTAATGACTAAATATTGCCCAAACATTCTGATTGTCAATACAGTAAATATAATTCGATAGTTTGCAAGTTAGGTTACAAGGTCACAAAAATTGATTTTTTTACATTTTTTGCAAATATCGTGTTCTCTATGAGTTTTACGCTATTTGTGTTTATTACCAATATTGTATTGAATTCAATTCTCTACAACTTTTGTATTTAAGATTTTTTTATAACTTGAACTGTTTTCGAGATAGAGCGCGCGGTCTCAGAATTATCTAAGGTCAACTAGTAGTCCAGATCAAAAACTAAGGTTATAATTTATTGCTAAATATATAATTATCGTTTTATATATATTATATACAACTTTTATATGAAATTCAATCTTTCCTTTTTTTAATAATTCTGATATTTATCAATTCAATAACACAAATTACTAAGGGACTTACTATAATTACATTGTAGCTATATTCTCATTTACACTAATTAAGTACATCTTATTTAAAATCCATAAACTTGTTGCAGTATTTGAAGGAGAAAACTGTCCGATTCAGAGATTATTTTAGAGTGGAATATAAGCCTTATTAGCAGTTTATAATGCTCTGAACTATGTGGAGAGTATCGATCATCTCCGTTATGCATTATAAGTCAAGTCAACAAAGTCGAATAAACCTGTGCAGTTATCAAATAATACACCAACGAGTGGAGCAGCTCACCAACATTTCAATCGAGTTTTTTATCAAATTAAAACTTGGTTAGGGCATGATCTAGAACCCCAGGAATGGGGTTTGACAATGCGTAACAAATACATGGAACCTATTATGACTATTTTACCACCTGCATCAGATGAATTACTCAATACTATATTCTGTAACTGCAAAAGTCGATGTGGATGCAAGATTACAGTGCTCTTTAGTTTGCTGCCATTGTAATGAACAAGCTTGTCTCAATGCTCTACCATATCAGACCGATATTGACCCAGATATCATGGATGACAAATGTCGTTGAAATGTCAAAATTAGAGGTTTTAGCAATTACTAATTACTTATTTCTCAATATTTCCGTAGTTTGCGATGTAAGCCTCGTTACTGTTGTGTGGTTGTAGATCTTGTATTTCCTGGTAATTACTTATCGATCTCTATACTAACTTTTCGGATAGTGTTTAATTGCAACTTAGTGAATGAAAAAGATTCGTATAATTTGCTACAGTTAGATTCATGTATTACACCATAATATCAGATTAAGGATGCATTGGCGTGGTTCTAATTTTCCTAATTTCAATATCTGACAAACTTGCTTACAAAATTTCTCCCCCAACTATGATATATTTGTTTCCTACATTAATTTGAAGTAAGAGCCAGAAAACATCCACAGTCATTTGTTCAAAGGTTCTTCTCACCAGATATTTTTTCATTTCGACCATTCATACAATAAACAATCGGTACATATGGAACAATATTAAGTGCATAATTGCACATTCACATAGAATTTAGTATTATAGTCACTAGAACAAAGTAAAATTTTTTTTGTGACCTTTCCCTCCAAACTTCTTGTAGTTACTATTTGGGCGGACTCGGACAAATTCGGTGCTTGGCGCAATATGGTAGCGGGGAGTTTGCCTGTAAAGCTGTCACGAACATGTCAATTTAATGCAAGAAAAAATTCATAATCACATTACTAATTTCAATAATTTTTATTATAAAAATACCGAAACACATGTCGGACAAAAATATTTGGTCATTTAGCGCGTCGGACACTTCAGGGTTCGTGCATCCCTTTTTACAACCATTTTTCCGACAAAAATAGGAAGTTACAACTAATTGTATTCTTAAATAAAAAATATAATTGCCTGACAAAAATTTTGGGACCAGAGGTTTGGAGAGTGTGGTCATAAAAAAAATGGCATTATACAAATAAATTCTTCTTAAGTATCTCATTGAACAAAAAAGAAAACTAAAATTAAGGCTTACTTGTGGAGTTCCGTCCCAAATAACTCTGTTACCCACTCTGGCATTCATGGTGAGACCTGCTTCTTGATCAGAAAAACTAAACATTAACGGTTCCATCATACGAGCTTGCTCGTGTTCATCAAATTGACCAGCACTAACTACAGATGTACCAGATTGTCGAAAGACCAATGGTAATCCAGTTCTGTTTATTATCCAATAATAAGCTGATACTGAAAACTAAGGAAACAATTTCAAAATACAGAAAATATGAAATACCCCTAACTCAAAAGTAAATATATAGAAGTAATGATCACTAATTCCTGTGTTGTACCTTCAATTTTGCTCCTTTATTAACTGAAACTGTAACCAATAAATTCAGCTTTCTTTGTTGAGTATCTTCAAGTTTTACACGACAAGTAAATGTAGCATTACATCCCGCTGGAACAGTCACATTGTTACAAGATCGAAAATTTTCCAATTTTATTTTCAATTCAATCTCATCTGGATCAACCTAGAACATAAATGAACTGAAACTTATCATCAAAAATAACTGTTAAGTGATAATTATTTGAACAATAACTAAATAATTACATGATGAACGGTGGTACTGCCTCCGGCTTTAATAACACCATTTTGCTCAGCTATTGTATATTGCATATCTACAGGTAACAAATTTTCAATTGCCACCGCTGGTAATAAATATATTGTATGTGCTGGTTCATATTTCATTCGGTTCGATATTAAAACTCCTTGTCTTACAATCTCTGTGTAAAATCTATAAAAAAATATTAATCCGAATTACAGATTACTTTTAGAATGGTATCAATAAATACTGAGCTCATAATGAGGAAATTATGATCCTTTGATTTAAATAAAAAAAAAGAACTTAGAAAAAAAGTTTTACAATAAAGACCGTCATTTTATCTTTCCCAGTTGGCTCCAAACAGCAGCACTTCACTCTACACTAGTCTTTTTAGTGGCAAATTTGAAAATTATAGTCCTTATTTGTTCTTCTAAATATTTTGAATGAAAAACATTCGAAGAAATACTACAATTTTGAATACCTGTAATTTTGTCCTTTATGAGAATGACAAGTAGCCAATTGAAAAATTCGATCCGTCGCATTTGGCATCTGGGTCCAAGTTAAGCTGGGTACTGAATATGTATAATGTTGTGGAGATTGTGCAGGCCTGATATTAATCTGAGAATGTGAATGAGACAATGGAATAGCTAGAGTTCCATTAGTGTCAACTGTAAATAACTGACTAGCTACCCAAAAAGCATTTGTAATTTCATCATTCGGTAATTTACTTTCCAATTTTATATCAACTTTATGTGGTAGGTTATTAACAAGAAAATAAGCAGAGCGAATGGTTACTAATTTTCTAGCAGAACCTTCCAAAGTTACATCAAAAACTATTCGTGTGTGAGGTAATTCTGATGCCTGAAAAAAGAAAAATACAGTTAACATGTATTAGGGGACAAGTCTATATCTGAATATAAATTCGAATTTATTAAAAATGAGAACATCTGGTCAGTACAAAAAGTTCATATGACTGAAGAAGGAGTAAAACGTTACTCGTTGTAACAAAGTGAAGCTTCGGACTGAAATTCAGTGTTCTGCTGCGATTTATCTTTACTGAAACATATTACAATAATGAAAATTGTGACTGTCAGTCAACTAGAGGAATAAATGAGGCAACGAAAAAGGAAATAAAAAATATTCGAACTGCACCTGATACCTAAATCGATTATGAAGAACTTGACTAAAATTAATGGATTAGTTCAATCTACTAAGTTACAGTTAAACAATTATCTTAAAATCAAAGTACAGGCCAGCAGTGATGATCTTGGGAGAGCTTGAATTATGGTTAAATGAAAACTCTCAAATTTCTGATGACTATAATGTAGTTTTTGTTGTGGCCTATGAAATTTCCGAAGATGATTTAGAGCACAACTTCCGGTTCATGTTAATGACGAAAAATTTAATTAGCCTATTACGCCAATGTTATGTTTTTCACGCGGATACCACGTATAAGTTCATTTGGTAAGGGTTTCTAGTACTTGTGATTGGAACTAAAGACAAAGATAAACATTTTCATAAATTTGGACAGCAGCAGATCGAACGGGAGACTTTATATTTTTATTTTCCACATTGGTATAAGCAGCTTTCCCCCACTATTCATACAGGCCATACAAACTGCCTTTGCTCGTCCTTTAGAACCGATACAATTCTTTGGTTGAATAAACGCCCAAGAAAATAATTTACGATGTTCAACTGTATACTTTTACATTACCAGAAAATGATTCAAGTTTAAACAATGTTTTCAACGTGAGTGGTAAAAAATTTTGACAACTGAAATTGAAGACTTCACATACTGGTGACATCAGCTAGTGGAATAAAAACAGTACCCCTCATTAAACTGATGTACTTAAATTGGCCCTGTATAATTTTATTGATTTCAGTTTAAATTTATACATCACATAAAAATTTTTAAATTCATGTGACAAAATGCAGGATTGCTCATGAGAAATAAAGATGGGTCTTTCCTATAACAAAATTTCCTCAGCCCACCTTTTTCCGAGATATCACCCTTAAAATGTGACGACAAAAAAAATTTTTTTTATTCTAGAAACTAGAAATTTTGTAATTTTCGTGCACTAGCAAAGAACTAGCCCCTGGTATTTTTTCAATATTCCTGTTTCATTGTAAGGACGTGAAATTAAGAGCCTTTACTTAATCTCATTTCAAAGCTTTTTCAAAATGAAGTTTTATGGAATAAAATTATAACATAAAATCATGAATTAGAAAATCTTTATACAGAAATTATATATACCTGTATAATAGTGAAAACTTACTCTGGTATGAAATTCCGCACAAGTATCTCTAAAATATACTCCCACCCTATCTACTGTGACAGGTTGTAAGCAGTTCCAACCATCAATTTTCACTTTTATTTGATGCATTCTCATTTTATGGGAATTCTGATGTCTCATTTTATCTAAAATCATACAAATTTCAATTTTGCCATGATAGAATGTCATGTAGAAAAACAGTTATTTTATACCTCGTGCTGTAAAAGAGAACGGTACTGTTTCTCCGGGATCAACACATAACCAATTTTCATTCTGCACGCCAATCAATTTAGAATTATTATCATCCAATTCTGATACATAAGTGCTAAATTGCAATGCACTTCCTGTAAGGTTTTTTAAAGCATATGGTACAAATGGAGATCTTCTTCTGTAGTTAGCAGAATTATTAGCTGATAAGTCATCAGTCCTTCCCTGGTTTATGGTATTATAGTCCTTCACCCAATTTACTTTTACCTGTTCAAAAAGTTTCATGACTGTCGACGTTATATTTATATTAAGAATTTCTTCAGACTCCACATTCAACGATAATAGACTTTTTGGCGGAATTTGGAAATTAATTTGTTCTCCATTCGCTTTACACCTTAAATGGAATATTTACTTGAATTATTTGTAGCTCACGACTGATAAATAATAAATAAAGAAAAGTGATTAGTAAAATATAAATAACTCTAGGAAGAAAGAATAATAAAAACACATTATTCAGATATATCATACTTCAAACAACACAGGAGAAGAAAAACGGATAGAATCTTAATTGGATAATAAATATGTTGCATTAAATCATCTGGCCTCAACATTATTATTAGGTGAAACAGTGCATCTAAAAAAGTGTCTACGAAAGAGGTACATTTCAATTTTTTTATACCTAGCAATAAGGGCAAATTTTAAAAAATAATAGAAGCTTAAATCTACCAATATTTTAGTTTTGGTAATAATTTTGATACAAAATAGAAAACATAAACATTTAATAAAGGATTTTTAATTATTACTCAATTGAAGTAGGTATTTATGAAATCAGAATTATTACCTCCAGGGTTCCAATATGGGTTCCCATCCTGATAGCACTCTATTATAATAATCAATGGCTAAATCTCCATTAATATAACCTTGCGGATATATTGGATCTTTGATATTGAGTTCAGGAAATAGCTGATTAAAGTGTACATCAGAAAATGATAATTCTAAAAAAGGCACATCTGAATCTCCGCAATCGTCGATAATACAAAGAGATATGCGGTTTGCCTTAACCTGAAAAATAAAATTTTTATTAACCAAAAAATTAGATATATGGACGTCCGTTTATCCCAAGGGAATTTTTTCAACCGTTTCCCAGAACATTTTAACCTTAAGACTTATTGTGCCCCTTTTATCAGATCTGTTTTCACATTGTAATAGTTCCAAGGAGGTTAGACCTTAGACTGAAGCATTTTTTGTGTATACCTGCAATTGCGAGGACTAGTAGTAGGTAAATTGATGTTCATTTCGCACAGAAACTACGAGGGTTACTACTTAAATTTTAAAAAAAGCAAATATTTATAATTGGATACGGCTTTATTTTTTTCAAAATATTCCCCAAACACTTTTGCATGCGTTTGAACCATTTTATCCGATTGAGGTACCTCCAAAACACGTGATTTGACCTCATCAACTGCTTCCTCAGGTGTAGAACAACTTTGACCTCGCAATTTATTTTTGATCTACTGGAATAAGAAGAAAACATTGAGTGCCAAACAAATACTGTTCGGAATACGACCCATCAATTCGATGTGTTAAGTTCAAAAACGTTTTCGTTTGAACTGGTGGGTGAGAGCTCGCATTGTTGTGGTGGAGAATTATTCATCTTCTGCGATTGGTTTCCCTGATTTTTTCGAACACTTCTGGCAAACAAATCCTGGCGTACCATCAGAGTTGACCCTTCTACGTTGCTTTAAAGGAACTTTATTCTGGCAATGTCAGATTTGACATGTTCACATCAGTGTTGCCATATATCAAAACTTAAGTAGCAATCCTCGTAGATACTTCTTTTCTGCTGAACTCATCTTACATGGGAGCCAATATGAAGATCCAGCTTGTTTTTTGTTTGAAAGTATCTTTTGGGAGCGATCCAGCTAGGGAAAACGCCTCCAGAGTGCTCCTTTTTGGATTGTCTCCTTCTTCAAAACTCTTTTTCTACACCAATAAAAGGCATTTCTGCTCTTTCTCTAACAATTATATAAATGTAGATGATCAATTATTCTATGCAAGTAAATTCCCATTATTCATTGCATAGTATTTATGTTAGAAAAATATCTGAAAAAGTTAACAAAAGGCATTGATAATGTAAAATAACCAACGTTTACTCCCATCTGATGGAGTAAAAACTATAGATTTAGTGCAATAAATTTCACATCATTGTTTTGAGATCACAAAGGCATAAACTAGATATATGACCTAATAAAAAAAACAAATCAATAGATACCTCAACAGCGGAAATATGTATAGAGTTTTTAGACGGCACTCTAGTATAAGGTCTTCTAGTATTTGTTAACCAAAGTGCAGCATCATCAAGTCGATATCCACATTTTTCTAAAGCTTCCTTACAATCCTCAAGTTTAAATCCTAATCCAGTTAACAAGACTATTTGATCTGAAAACATTTTTGAAAAATTAGGCATAAAAGAAGACGGAACACAAGTATTGACTTACTTGGTTTCTTTCCAGATTTATCTTTTTTACTGAGAAATATCTGTTCCGGTAAAGAATTTAATATTTTCAAAAACATACGCATGTCATGATAAGACAATCTAACAATAAAAAATTGTAGCTGAACCTAAAATTACAATGTACATTCAGAATTATGTTTGATATATTTGAAAATACAGGTGTGATCATATTTAATCAATTTTGTGCAATGTTTGTTTGGGGGCTGGAATTTCAGCCATATTTGTCAATCTGGACCACATTACTTTCATATAACATAAGAGTTTTTATGTGAGAAATATAAAGCTTAGGTACCTCTAAAATCCCATTTTCATTAATATCTATGTTTAGGGTAACTGGGTCAATAATAGATAAAGCTGTTTCCTCTTCCAATCCCAATATACAAGAAAACATCTCACAGTTGTTCAGATTACAAGTAAGAGGTTTTGATAGCCCTGATGGATGATAATTTAAGACAGTAGTACTCTAAAATAAATAGAATAACATTAAATGAATTCTAGGTTCTGAATTATACAAATGGAAATAATCACAATCCAAACTTCATTCATCTTTCAATAAAAGTATTCAACTGACATGTTCTGAGTTTGCGAAATTTTGATGAATGCACAAAATACTTTGTACTTCATCTCAATTTTTTATTGTAGCAATAAATATGAAAGTTGTGTATCAATACATACCTTTAAAATGACAGCATTAGTATCCCAATGTGAAGAATCTTCCACTATGACAAGTTCAGAATCTGTTACATTTAGTTTCAGTTCAAACTCTGAGTCTTCGCCTTCTGTTTTGGTAGATATTGGAATTTTTTGTTCTGTATCGACACCATTATCGAAATCTTGCCCAATATAACTCAAAAATGATTCCCACCAATCGAAAATAGCCATCAATCGTAAATTGTTGAATAAAATGGTAACTTTTGTGAAATTTTGTCTTTTTCTACTATGAATTTCTGCTTGAACTTGTTCTGAGTTGGTAGGTTGACTTATTGGTTGCAGAATATTTGTGAATACATTCACTTTTTCGTTAGGGTTGCCTCCTTGGCGTGTATCTTTAATAACTATCTCTTTAGATACTAAATCAATGTCTTGGCAAAAATTACTGAATGTTTCTATAGTAAGGTGGGATTTGATAAAATTAATGCAGCTCAGATGAGAATTTTCATAATGTGTTTTTGATAGTGACAAAGTTACATTTTGTAAATCCAATTTAATAAACGACAATGTCCAATGTCTGCTACTATCGCCCTGCAAAAAGTTTATATAAAATGTACATTATTTATGTTAAACATGGGTTTCTAGAGTCATAATTTTTAACTATTAATATGAAAAATATTTATAACATTAGCTCAGCAAAATTTTAGAAATGGGTTAACATTAAGATCCAATAGTTTTTGAAAAAAGGAATTAATTACTTTATCAACATTATGTACATATATATTGCTTACTTGAGATCTCAAGTTTGGCGGCACTGAGGGATTTATTTCCTCAGTGTCTTCACCTAAGTTATGAGTCAATAAACCTCTAATCAACTTATATTGATTTAAATCAATCGCAGCATCTAAAGTTGATAATTGACCATATATACTCATATCAGGAACAATTTGGATTTCCTTCTTTTCAAGATTTTGTTCAATTTGTAACTTAAGTTGAAACTTTTTTGTAAGCAATGAAGGTCCTGAAACATATTAAATTTAATGCAAGTTTTTACTGAGCCACAAAGGTAAATTGTAGTTGGTAGATTTAAATGTAAAGTCGCATAAAGAATGAAAATACATATTTGAGAAAATACTTGAGCTTGAAGTTAATAAATTTCCAATATATCTATAAGTTAATGCTATACCCAAAGTAATTTATGCTGTCACCTTGTATTGTAACTTCGGGCTAACCAATGATGGTTGACCATATTCTTTGTATTAAAACATTAAAATTACTTTGGAATAAACTATTTATTCAACAATGAAATAAGTAGTTGAAGTTGGTTTCAATAATCCAACGATCATACTCGAATGAGGAAAACTGCATTCCAGAGAGAAATTTTAAATTATCTGATATTGTTGACAAATAAGTTCGAATTATTGAATTCTCATCTATTTTCTGTTTCAGTCAATGGTCAAGAGACAATGGTCTCTTCAAATAATATATATTCGACTTTTGGAGTATATACTATCACATTAATATCATTAAATAACGGAAAAATAAGAAATGTAAAAATTTCTACACGTGGTGGACAAAAATGAATGAATCAATTCATAAATGGCAAGACTATTTTGATATGAAGAACATGTTAGTAATGTAATTTGATTACATACTCAATGGTTTAGATTATATAAACAAATACAAGATCAATATGAAACCCTTACCATTCTTTGTAATTCTACTATTTCCTAAATTGAAACAGCCAGACTTCAATCGCTTTTCCGGACTGCGTTGGGTAGTTTTAACTGCCATGTATACATCCGTATTTTCCAAATTTATTGACATAACGTCCAACAGACACTTTCTGTCAGAATCTTGTGAAACCAAACTAATGGTATCTTTATCTCCAGATAATTTAAAACAGTTTGTTACAATGAGCTGTCCTAAATCGAACACTATTAAATTTGATGATTTGGAGCTAACGGGTAAAAGAATCATTGGAGATTTTGCCTCAATCATTAATGATAGACGTAATGGTTCATCTCGACTCTAAAAAATATGAACGTTTTAAGTTATTTATTATATTTATTATATCAACAACCGCAATTCTAATATATCAATCATTTTTTTGTTACTTCAATTTTCAAAATTAAATGTTATTTATAATACAAGTGTATTCACAAGGCGTCACTAGGAATATGATGATCAGTAAAATTTGCCAATGTAATTCTGAAATAATCTTCTTCCCAAATTAGAAGTTTTCACACATTTCGCAAATAATTTACTACCTGACCACTATAGGAAAGAATTCCCTTCATTAAATTGGGTACAGTTCTATTTAAATAATTTTTTATAAATTTGAAATTTTCTTAATATGGGATTTCGGTTTTGTAGTATAAAATAGAGAATAGTTTTTAATCAATTATATATTTTCCATTTTACTCGATGATCTTTTGTCATCTTTCTTTCAGCTTAATGATTCCGCGCTCATAAAATTTCTTGTCCTTATCAACAAAAAACTGAACCAGATGCGATTGAACGTCATCGTCATTTGTGAAAGTTTGACCACTCAAAGAATTCTGCAAACTTCGATATATATGATAATCAGATGGTGCCAGATCAGTGTTGTATGAGGGATGTGGCATCACTTCCCAATAGTTTCCCACGAGTCGCCTAAGATATGTGAGGCCTTGTATTATCATGGTGGAAGACTGAACCTTTCCGTTTTGACAATTCTAACCGTTTTTCTTTGATTGCTTCATCTAGTTTCATTGATTGTTGACAGTAAACATCAGAATTGATTGTTTCTGGGAAACCAGCTCAAAAAACACAACACCTTTGTAATCCGACCGAAGTGACAGTATGAGCTTTTTTGTTGTTTTTCAACTTTCGATTTGGTGCTGTGCTAGTTCATCATGTTCGCTGTATAATCGTTTTTGAACTATGTTACTGTACAGGACGCATTTTTCATCACCAGTGATGATTCCTCTTCAATTATGACTTTGATTTGGTCATCATCAACTTTCTTTTTGAGGGAAAAATTTTCCGAGCGGAATTTTTATACCAATTCTGACACGTGCGCTCTGTACTTAGTTGCGAGCTTTATATTAATGCTAACCTTTTACCTAAAAACATGTCTAGTCTCATCCATTTATATATTTATCACTGTACAACTAAAAATCATTGATGTAATTTAAAGACAACCAAGAGAATATTATGTTTGTATGTGAGGTTCAAGCTCAAATAAAAATGATCAGTTTAAAATATTATCACAAAAGTGATTAGTCAATTGAAAATTTATTTATTTTTACACTGCACAGACCAAAATAAAAAAAATTTTTAATTGTAATTGCAGCATAAAACTTACAAGTTGTCGACTGGTAGCAGCCTGAATACCTTTGAGTACCATTTGCTGTCTTTCAGAAAAATTTTTGAAAAATGCTGAAATTTCTGCAATAAATCTTTTTGTGTGTACGTATATCACAGATGCCATTTCCAAAGATAATTGTGCGTCATAATCTTTCTTAGCACCAGGAGGATATCTAAAACAAAGTTTAATTAAAATATATCAAATTTTACTATTCATAATAAGCTTTAGCATAAAGCATTTGCAATAATTATGCTGTTATAAATTGCAAATTAGTATTAAATGAAATACATTAGTTTCTAAAAATATTTCTATTTAAATCGAACTTTGATGATATTCAAACATATACTAACCTTGAATATTTGAAAAGAACAGCTTGTTTTCCACATGTTAAAAATTTATCTCTATACAATTGTCCGCTCGTCGTTAAATCGAGTAAAGATAAAGATCCTAATTTTCCGTCAACGTCTTTGGAGCTATCTGTAGTTTTAATTTCAATTTCGACATCAGAAACATTAGCTTTAGCTATTTCCCTGTCTCTTTCTGCTATTACAATATTTAACGATTTGACGTTGATATTGGTCACGTTTATATCCTTTTTAGGCTTATTTTTTACATCATCTTGAGACTCTAAATTTATTACAACAGGTTCAGGAGGCAAACTAAAGAAATCCAAAACGACTACCCATGATTTACAGCTTATTATGAGATCCAAGCAATTGAAATCAACAGATGTAGCATTTTGAACTCCATTATACTGTTCATAGAAGTTAGGTGCATTTGAATCTACTAAAAGAGTGCTAACTATTACCAAATTCCTTTCAGCTCTAGTCCTACCGACTTCTGGACTTGGTGGTGGAGTACCTGGACATTCTTCACTATTTACAATATTTTCTGCATTGTGAAAAGAATTATTATCTTGAATACCATATGTTTCTAGATGATCGGGTAGAGAACTATGTGAAGCTCTTCTTAAATAAGGAGGGTACATGACATCTGGACAAGATCTGGATGCCGAAGAATGACTTGATGTTGATTCATTATTAGCTGTTGACGTTACAATAATTCTGTGTCTGCTATTGACAGGTTGTTGAAGATCTTCCATGAATATAGATCTTAATGATATTTGAATATTTGTTTCATAATCATTGCATTTATCATATCTAAATGCAAAATCTAGAAATGATAAATTGAAACGGTTATGTTCAGATGCGATAACTTCAACTGTTAATAAGGATATATCAAAACACATTTTAATTTCGGTCACAGTAGGAGGCGATCGATTTTTCTTAAATGTAGAAAAATTCTGGAACATTTTAGCTCTAACATGTGGATCCATATTAAGGGTACTTATACCTGTATCTTCCTCTTTAATATCTGTTAAAACGAAATTCGGTCTTGATTGCGTTTGAGAATATTCTTTGGTGTTACGATTAGCAGTCGACAACCAATTCAATGTATCCAAGATTTGTCTATATTGCGACCTGTTTAAAGACACTTTAAGTGCTGTAACTATATTTCCAGATATTTGTACAGTTCTTTTATTTTTCATGTCTTCGTCAAATGTAAACTCTTCCTCGCAAGAGTTCACTATTCTATTCATTTCTCTTTCAATTTTTAGTTGAAGTATTGTATCATGTAAAATAGGAATAGCGTCACTTTTACAACTATAAATTAATTCAGGCCTATTACTTCTATGTTCTAACATTTTTCTACTTTTTATATTCAAAGAAAATATGTTCATGTCTCGTACATCTATATTGTAACATTCGATTCTGTGATAACCTTCATTGACATAGTTATTATTAATAGTTATTTTACCTAAGTGAGATACAAATACTTCATTACTAATATTACTTCTTGGTAAAACAATAACTGGACTGTCAAACTCAATGTCAAGATTAACATTTAACATTAAATTGTTTTCATCGTTGGGACTAGTAGGCGTCGAAACCATTGAATCTTTAGCTGATGTAAACGTGGATGATTTGATCCTAGTAGGAGTAAAGTTTTCATTCAGAGTAAGGGCACTGCTATATACAGAATTTGGGAGATTTTTGCTTAGATTCAAGGACTGAGCTAATGCTTCAGTTCTAACATGCACTAGACCTAAAGCCATATCTGTAGCTGCTGTCCTTATTGTTTTGGCCAAATTTGACAAATACTGTTTGAATTCTGAAGCACAAGATTGAATTTCACATATAAAATATGGAGAATGAGTGTACCATACCGAAGCCATACGAATTATTACATCTAGAGCTTCTTTTTCCTTTGATTTAATAAATTTAAATTTGAATGCTGTGTTTTCCTCGGCTGACATTGTATATATCAAATGAGAATTGTCTGAAGTTGGATCACTACCCACACTCAATATATTTTGGTGGGTTTGGCCTTCAGGTGTCAAATCTAGTACTTGTAAGCTACCCAGAGATCCTTCCAATTCAAATTTCGAACTGATTGTTGCTTGTATTTTTGCTGAACTCATTGTGGCCGTTCCAATCTTTTTACCATATAGATTTCCATCTTTAATAACACCTAAAAATGAAATGAGCACAATATAAAGCTCAATAATAATAAAAATAACTTTTTTACCTCTTAATAAAAGAACATTTAAGCGATGGAAATCAAACATTATTTGGGTATTCCCAACAGGATTCAAAGATTCCTCAAGCAAAGATTCTGTTGATTTTTGTATATTAAATGTACTATTACTTTTAATATTGACAGTATTGTGAGTTTCTGGAAAAACTCTTCTGAAGAAACCAACTAATTCTACTAGAGTCTGTTGATTTGCTGAAAAAGTTAATATAGTAATAGCAACAACAGCAGTTTAATTGCATCTTCTATAAAACTTCTCAATGTTTATATGTAGAAACAGTAGTTTTATTAACATGTAGCTATTGATGATATATTGAAAATAGAATGTTTTTAATTCATACACATTTTATATATAACAAACCAAGTGAGTAATATGTTACAAACTAAAGCATTGTTTATTAAAAATAATAAATTACCTTTGGCATATTAACAGGTAAATTAAATACAAAATCTATGGGAGAAAATATAGAAAAATAAAATTTCAACTACAAATCCAACCTTAATATGTCAAAACAGGTACCTAATAAAAAAATTAGGTAGAATAAAAATATTAATTTTTTACCTATGATATCCAAATTATTGAATTGTATCTTCGCAATTTGCATTGGATTTGAACCAGTTATAACTTGCAATTCTATTGATATTAAAGCCTCTGAGTCAAGTTCAACAATATTTTTAGCAAATCCAGCATCTCTTGGTGAAGTAGCCAAAGTATTTAAGGCCTGTACAAAACTATGTTTTAGTGATTTTATCCAAGTCTTTAATAATCAAATTACATCCCTACTAATTGACAGTTTTGCCTTGTTTTCTGATAGTTCTATATAGCTAAACACACGAATATATGTTTTACAAACTTACTTGTGTTAAAGCTAGTGGAGATGTAGCACCATTTCTAGAATACGTTGAGTCTGGACTAGCAGGTGATGTGGGAGATGTTGGTTCACTATCCCTAATGCTACCAGATGTAGAATCCATTCCAACATGCTTATGACTTGCCACCAATAATTCAAAATCAGTACCAAATGTCTGTAAAGCATCAGCTAACAACAAACTATGAACAGTTAAAGTCACAGACATTTCAACGGAATGTTTTGAAAATGTTAATTTGACTCCAGCAATTTGAAGTTCAGCTATACTGCGACCTCTACTTTGGATTTCTAAAGACATCTGATCAACAGTAAACTGCATAGTGATCAAATTATTTTGTTCTATTTCGTTGCGTGGACTTGAATCTCCACTCCCACTGTTGAGACCAGTATCTATAAAGAAAAAGTTTGAGCAAACATTTTTAAAATCAAAGATGCGAATTTTACCTGGTTCAGATTTTGAATGAAGGCCAGCATCTTTGTCAATTTTAAAAGACGGCGGTAATAGTGTCATTGATAGCATTTGTATCAAGTTTCTAGCAGAAGATATGTTATTTTCGTTAAAGTGGGTTATTAATTTAGGTAGATGTGCGTTTAAAATAAAACTCGGATAAAGAGGATCTGAAGTATATACCTACAAAAAATACTATTATTTTTATTCAACTATTGACTGTTCTGAAATAATAGAAACAAATTATATCATCTGAAAATATTGTAATATGACATTAGCATCCCACAGATTAACCAAAACAACTCGAGGTGGCAAAGAATTATCCATTCTATCTGAGCTTTGATGATTGGAAAGCAAACTAAGAAGAAGAATGCTTTATCGTCAAAAAATTGTAGGCAAGAGCTTGTAAGTAACTCCAAAACAAACCCACAACACACTATATATTTAATAAGAAAACACATGACACAGTTTCAATGCAAGGACAAACTTTAATACTTTATGTAGAAATTTTAATAGGTGTACCATTCAATAATTATAAAAAAATCTTTGGAAATGATAAAACTCTAAATTTGTAGACAAGAGTTTGTAAATAACTACGAAACAAACACACAATACACTATATATTTAAAAAGAAAACACAGTTCCAATGCCAGGACAAACTTTAATACTCTATGTAGAGATTTTAATAGTTGTACCATTCAACAGTTAAAAAAAATATTTGGAAATCATAAAATCTAAATTGGCTTCATTAACTTTGATATACTCGTAAATATAAAAAAATTAGTTTTAATTGGAATAAATATTAAAACTTACGACTCGTCGTTCAATTTGTAGAGATATACTGAATCTATCCAAAACATGTAAATTTGATGATCCTTTATTCAAAGCAAACCTCCAATTATCCTTTGCTCGTCCAATCAAAATTTGTAAGTCTTTTAACTCTAAGCAATAAGAATCGTAAAGTTTCCTGTGCAAATTCATTTCGTTTAATAAATTTGTCTTATTTTCTATATCAGGTTCCCCAGATATTGTTTGTTCACCAGAAATACTTCCTTCACTAACAGGGGGTGTCGAACAAGGTGTCAAGTACATTTCTGAAACAGTAAATAAATAATTATTTTCTATATACTTTTATAAACATTTGCTGGCATTTATCTGAAATTTGAGTTCTCTGATTGATTTTAAAAACTAGGTAAATACAATAATTATTCAAGCAATTTTTTATTCGTTAGGCTTTTACAAAACGAGGGTATAATTTCTAAGCAATGAGTATCAAAACAGGATAAATTAGATATACAGTATTGTAAAAAAATTTACAGAGCATAGGAATATCCATGTAATACCTTTAACCAACTTCATTACAATCTACTAGCGTAAGTTTCAATAGACATAGCAATAAATTGTAGTAAACTCGACTGTTCCATTGTTTCCACTTAATTAGAGTGTAGTGAGAATATGCGAGAAAGGATTTGCTCAGCCCACAATAAACGTGAGGTTGAAATTTATTTGGATAATAATTTCAATAATTGAATTATTTCCTCACACTCTCAGATCCCCAGATTTATCTTTAAATGATTATTAGATTTCCGATTTTTTAATATTTCAGCCTTTATGACAATAAGATTTTTTTTAATATTTCATTATGTTTATTTTTGGAATTTCAATATTTTTTCAAATTTACTTTCGTTATAAACAACAACAAAAAATAATAAACAGTAACATAAATTTAAACGTTAGCCAGAAAAATCACTCCGAAGTAGAAGAAGCCTTAAAAAAACTAACTAGTATGGGGACACTAAACAACAATATTAATATTCCAATGGAAATCAAACGACTTAATGTTACGAAAAGAAAAGCAAGAACAAACTGGCAGAGTCATTCACATACAACTGACTAAGCAATAACCTTGAATTAAAACTGGAATAAATGCGTAAAACCAGTTTTTTGCAGCAAATAACAAACCTCAATCGTTACGATAACTCAATATGAAGACCAATCAAATCAATTTGGAAAAAAGTAAAGGCTATCTCTCCATTTCGTAATGATATACCAAATCCAGCAGCTTGGGCTAGAAGCTACGAAGACAAGGTAGAAACTGTTCTGAAGTTTTCACCCCTCTTAATGATACTTCAGACCAGATTATTCAAAACGAACTAAATAGAAATGAAGATATATACACGACAAACATAAGGCAATTTCTCTTCTAAGCAACAAGAAATCATCAGACATTGACATGATAACATCGAAAATGTTGAAGAAATTACCCAAAAAAGGGATCATAATGGTAACCTGTATATTTAATGCGATCTTAAGACTGCAGTACTAGCCAAAAATATTTAAAGAATTTGAAATAATATACCAAAACCAAGAAAAGATCTAACCAATACATCTTCGTATAGACCAATAACTTGTTACCCACCACTTTGAAACTTTTTGAAAAATTATTAATGTAACGAATTTATCCCAACCTGGTTATAATTCCACAACATCAATTTGGTTTTCGTTAAATACACTTAACAACTCAACAGTGCCATCGAGATGCACATTAAATAAACGTAGCGCTAGAAGAAAAAAAAGGAAGAAGGTTTGCTATTTAAAATCAACCAGACTCTTCCGAGTCCAACTAAAGCAACGTATAAGTTCCACAACCAAATTGCATTAAATATGTAAGAATATACCTAGATGCCAAGTTAAACTGGACATTAAAAAGACAAATACAAATAGACCTTAAAATGAGAGAATTGTTTTGGTTGCTAGACAGAAAATAAAAAATGTCGTTAGAAAACAAAATTTATTGTACAGGACTGTTATCATTCGAATCTGGACTTACAGCATAGAGCTATGCCATCAAATAGAGGGCGTTATACAAAGGGCACATCTAAAATTATACGACCAATTGTCGATACTCCCTGATATGTTTCAAACCAGATGATTCATGAAGACCTTCTAATTGCAACAGTATCAGAAACAATACAACAGAGAAGCCAAATGCATTACCAAAGGCTGAAATCACATGTTGATTCCCTATTCCAACTATTGATGCAAGGAAGAGACGACCAAAGACTAAAGAGAAACTGGCCAACAAACCTAAACTAAGGTGTGGAGAAGATTTTTCACTGCAACCTTTAAGTTAACAAAATAACCTATAGAATTGTAAATTCTGATTATTATTAAATAAACATTGAAAAAAAATTGTGACATTTTTTTATTTAATAAATTACAATTTGAAAATTCTCATTGTGGACTCAACAAACATCCTAGCGTATGAATTGAATGCTAATAAATTACAGAAAAGAAAGGAACTAGAAAATGGAATGAAATCCAGAGGAACAGCTAAATTTATGAATATTTCCCGCGACGTTCTATTGAAATTTACCCTGGTAGATTGGAATTAAGTTTATAACGACTTTAAATTTGTTAAATAACAGAATCTAATGGTGTTACCGTCATCATCATCATCCCCAACTTTAGCATCTGCTGCTATCTCTGTTTTATTGTCAGTTGCAGTATCTACACTATTGCTCAATTGCAATTTTCCAAAATCTATCACAGCCATAGCAGAGTTTTGATCACTAAATTGTTCTACTAATATTATCTGAGGTGCTGTTATATCTAATTCCAATTCCCATGTGGATCGGGTTACCTAAAATTAAATAAGTTTCAAATGTATTTGCTGGAGAAGTATAAATTATGTATATATGATAGTTATAACAAATATGTTTGGTATTCAATTTTTATAATCAATCTATTTACAACACAGCAATCCATTTTTCGATGTTCTTGAAAACAAAAAGAATACAATGTTATACTTCGTCTTCTTCCTGCTAACCTCAAGCAGACAATCCCAAATAATATATTTACTTGACAGCCGGCCAGTAATGTGAGGAGTTAGTTTACAACAGGGGTCTCCAAACTACTGCCGTGGGCCAGATCCGGCTTGGCAGTGCCATCAATCTGGCCCGCGACAGCTTTAGACTCATGTCATCTGTTACTGCTGTTACTATTGCTTTGATAAGTTGAATGGAAGAAAATGAAAACACAGAATGATAATTATTCAGTTTTATTTACTTGCAATGTGAAATTTTGATGACGCAGAAAATTAAACTAAAAAATCTGAGCTTAAGCATATTTACAACTAACAAATAACAAACAGATATGAAATTAATCCCAACTAATGAAAAGAAATATGAAGTTAATCCCAACTATTAAATCAAAAAACAATAAGGAAACACTAATGAGATTTATGGAATTGTGATTTTTCACCAATAATTGTTTGTAGTTGTGGATTAGTTTTACTTGCACCAATTATTAAAAGAAATTTAAGATGCTCATCAGTCAATTTAGATCTGTAAACATTCTTTGTGTACTTCATCTTGGAAAACGTACAAAAGTTCGTTGTACCAAAACCAGAAAAAAACCCATGAGCAAATATATGCAAATTCTCAAATTGTAGCGGCGGAAAACTTTTATAGAATTCCAACAAAGATGAATTTTGATATTTGATCATAAACATATTACTGCTCTGTAAATCAATAATTTCCATTTGGAATTTCGGAGCCAGGGTTTCATGTCACAATCAAAAGCATTTTGAAAAAGCTTAATTGGCCATTACATTAAAGTCTGAGAAACGAGTAACGAATCTCTATATCCTGAATCGGGACAAGGGCGATGCTTCTCATTAAAAAACTTTCGATCTCTGCTCGAAGCTCAAAAAAGCGCTTAAAGACTTTTCCGCAACTAAGCCAGTGTGCGGCAGTATAATATGGCAAGTCATTTTCTCCAATCTCAATAAAAATTAAAATTGTTTTGGCCCATGGAGCATACCGAAAAAATTATTCTCGCCCGAAGGCTTCAAAGTTTGAAGACCCCTGGTTTAAAACATCGATATCAAGTAAGCTAGTTTCCACAGCTCCGAAGTTGTTGAAACTTCAATATATTAAAACGATTATTATATTCACATTTCCTCAAATACAGTCCTCTTTTTTCGAAGCAATAAATAGTTTTAAAAAAATTGTTATTTGATTTATTTAAGTTATTACTTGATACCTATTTTGAATATGAATTTGTTCACATCTTCACAACGTTTCCAAGTTATAAATTCCATTTTATACATTTGCTAATTATCTGTACAATAAACCTTACCGTTCCTGCTGAAAATATGTTTTCCCAATTTTTCATCAACTCTTTCTTAGTTTTGAGCTTCACAGCTTCTAACTGAAATTGAGCTATATCACGTTGGATAGGTAAATACATAAATTCTATAAGCCATTTCACTACATTTGGTTGATATACTATATCCAAGCTTTCCGATTTAACACTTAATCTAGAAGAAAAATATCAAATTTTTTACCAATTAAGCAGTTTGAGTGATCTTGAATTCATTTTAAGTAAAACAATATGGAATACATACCTAAAATCGGTTTTGGAGTTGGGAGGTTTCTTTTCATAAACTAAATAAAATAAACGGTCGTTAAAATAATCTGATTTGTTTGAACTACTTTTTTTATGACCTCTGAAACGAGTTGATGATTTTCTGTCAATTCCAGAAGGGCCCATCACAATAGGAAACATTGTATTTAAACTTATTTTGTCTTTCAAAAATAATGCATCCAAAGATAGTTCAACTATGTGGGATCTAGAGCGAGGTTTGCTTACAAATCCTAATACAAAATTTTTAAATTCCATTTCCAACAATGACGAACTGCAAAATAATATAAATGAGAAATTATAAAATTTTCAATTTAGTTTAGGGTTTTATTAAATAGGAATTCCCACCTTTCATTTGTAGACTTATTCGTAGTACACAATCCCAGAGTTCCTGTTTTTAAGCAAAAATTGAATTTTCCAAATACTGCATCTCTTTTTAGGTTTGTATTGTCTTCTGCTGTATCGGCCAAAACTTGTAAAATTTCTCCTTCTAATTGAGTTGCATTTGATTGAGGCATTGTTGTTGTTTCATTAGACGTGGAATACCAACCCATCCAATTAGGAAACCACTTCACTAAAAGATTTCTTCCTTTCGATGAATCATTTTCATTGTTGGAATTTAACTGAGGTAATTTTACGGAATCTATTGCTATCTGTACATAAAAATATATTTTTTCAATGCATAATCAATTAACAACAATTTTTTACCTTTCTCAAAATTTTTAAGTCCTCATATTCTCTACTCCATTCCACTTCCTCTTTAATTTTTTTTTCATCGGCAGATATGGTAGTACTAGGTACTGTCAAAATCTTTTTACATATTTGAACATATTTAACATTTTCCCTGGCTCTTTTTAAACAGAAATCCCAAGAGGGTTTTGGCCTGCAAATGGATGGTTGTTTTCCTGTGGGATAAATGCAGCTGATTGCATAAAACCACCAAGCTCTTGCGTCTTGTTTAACAGAAGCTGTTGGTTTGTATCGACGATATTTTTTAAAACGATTGATGTCTCGCAGTCCATGAATACAGTTCACAATTTGGTTATATTGCCACTAAAATGATGACAAAGATAGTGAACTATACAATAATGCAAATAAAGTTTTTAAATCACGTTTCGAAATTGATTTTAAAAAATTTAATAAAAGAACTATGATTGCACTGTTCAATACAAGTATAGTTAACAGTTGATTATCCGACAACTCGTGAGTGCTACCCACTTAGTAATCTAACGTCATGCCAATTGAGTCAAAATTCGAGGTTTTTTGGTCTTAATCTGGGTTTCTTTATTATAGTTGTATATATAACAAATGATATTCCGACTTGACAAATAATTCGAAGAATTATACCGTTGATTTTTTCTTATGTATTTTCATGTATTTAGTTTTAAGAAGTGTTTCTGCTCGGTAGTTTTTGTTTGGTTTTTGTAATGTCGAGCAAAAGTGTTATCATAAAACGGAAATATAAAATCTTAACTCTTCCTGAAAAATGGGAAATAATTGAGAGATATGATCGTGGTGAAACTCCTACAGCAATATCTGAAATTTATTGCATTGGAAGAGCTATGGTTTACGACATTTTTAAAAATAGAGAAAATCTCGTAAAATCTGTTGAAAGCGATTCTAAAAGAAAAACTCTCATAACAAGCAAAAATCCCCAAGTTGAAATAGCCCTTTATGCATGGATCCAACAACAGAGAAAGATACATGCCCCAATTTATAAAGGCAACAAATTACGAAAAAAGATGATTTCGCGCTAGTGTTGGGTGGTTCGAAAATTATAACAAACGCTTTGGTAATCGTTTTATACAGAGCGGTGAGAAATTATCTGCTGATGAGTTTCTAATTTTATTGCAAATATCACTGAACTGGACCTTACACCTAAACAAGTATACAATGCCGATGAAACTGGCTTGAATTGGCGTCAACTTCCAACGGAAGCATTTGTAACATCGGATGAACAAAAGGTTTCTGGTCGAAAAATGCAAAAAGAAAGAATCACGTTTATGATGTGTGCAAATAGGCTGGAAGTCATATACTTAAACTGCTAATTGTGGGTGAATCCAAAAATCCCCAAACATTCAAAAACACAAAATTTGAACACCTTCCAGTTGTTTATGAGGATCAGAGGCGCGCGTGGGTAATACAAAAAGTGTTCAATGACTGGTTGTCAATCTCTATTTACCTGCTGTCAAAAAGCACTTGAAGAACAAAAAACTACCGATAAAAGCTCTTTTACTGCTAGATAACGCTCCTGGACATCCAGATATGGATGACTTGAAAGTTAAAACGAAAAATAATTACATAGAGGTCATTTTTCTCTGGATGATAGAACTTTTTTTATTGTTTCTAACGTTTTATGTTATGTATTTGCCAAAAAATTCAACAGTTCTAATCCAACCAATGGATCAGAATGTCATCAAGACATTAATGCATTATAAAAAGCGCTTACTGATGGATATTGTGCACCAACCAGACGCAGACATCACATCACTTTTGAAGAAATTTAGCATTAAAGATGAGATCATTAATGCAGCATTTGCATGGCAACAAGTGAAACCGTCAACTCTAAATAAACACTGGAAAAATATTTGGCTAGAAAATCCAATGCTCATACAAAATGATAACGAAAAAGAAAATGCTCATGATAGCAACGAACTTATAAATGACACTCTAAAATTTTGCGATAAAATTAACACTCCTTCAGAATCTTCAGAAGACCTTAGAAGATGGATTATAGAAAATAACTTGAACGCTGACTATACAGACGAAGAGATAGTAAAAGAAATCACATCTAATGAAGATGAAACATTATAGGAGCTTCCGAACGCTAAAAATTCTGTTAGCTTTGATGTAGCTATATCAGCTGCAAATGTATACTCTGGTGCGAAGAGTGGGAAGTTGATTGCAACAACATTTTGGTTCTAAAATATTTTCAAGAAGCCATGACTAGTAGTCACCACATATAAAAAAACAAAAAAAATTGCAGACTATTAAAATGATTAAAATAAAACATATTATTTATGTTAAAATTAATTCCTAAACTAATGATGTGTGTATATTTTTCAATTTTTTATAGGCTAGGTGTTGATAATGAACAATAGTATATTTTTCTTGAGTATATATATGCATATAGACGTCTAAAATCGATCAAAGAAATACAATATTTGATAATCCGACGTTTTTTGGTAACCTGACAACAAGTCGGTCTCATATGTTTCGGATTATAGCTTGACAATCCAATGTACGTAATGGTTGATTTACTAATTTTATTCGATATGTAAAGCCTAAAAATAAACCATTTTGTTTTCATTTCAAAAATCAGGTATAAATGTTGAGTAGTTTTGGATATCTTACTAAAAATGCTATTTTTGTTAATGGTAGTCTTACTAAGTCATACAACTTACTCATTGCTAACTTCACAGAGAGATTGTTCATAAAATTGGGAATAAAAAAAATAATAAAAAAATCTGTATGATTATAAAAATTTACAAATTATCTTGATTTTTCATTTAATAAAATAAGTTTCCTTATTGAAATAAACAGGTTGAGAGTATTTCTTGAAATTAATAGTATAGCATAGGATGATACTCATTGAATAATTAAGTTTCAAACTATTTCAGATGAATAAATATTAGTGTACTTACATCTACTAAAGATAAATGTACTTCTTCTAATAAGAGATCACAAACATATCTCGGTATGGAGGATCTTAACGGTTCGCTACTTCTTTTTCTTTTCAAATGAGCTTGGGCACTTACACCAGGGAGTAAATAATTTTTAGTATTTTTATCCAATTTACCTCTGCTCATAGCCTCCTAAAATGATTAAATATTTTTTCATGATATTTTACATTAAGAAAATTAAATGTAGATGAAAATAAAATATTTGAAATAATCATCTAGAGGTTTATATAAACTAAATTCTATGTATCCACTATTTGAGAATATTTCTGGTTTATCCATCCATGTCTTCTTTGGTGTGCACACATACATACTCAAAACTGAAACATTGTATCCAGAGGGAAAGTAACTTTAAATTACTTTACCCCAAGTTCTGAGGCTATATGTCTAAGAGAATAAATAATAATGTTTTTAGAGATTAAAACCATTACCAACACACCTTTAGTATGGGAATAATGGCTCTCATTTATAAATGATAAAATAAATTATATACTACCCAATTTAAACAATAAAATTATCAATACATACTGCAAGGTTAGCAACATTTAAAGATGATAAAATTTCATTTTCGTCCATGTTCATCCAATACAATCCAAATTCTTTCAATTCAAGAATTTTAAAAGAATCTTCATTTGGACCAGGATGAACAAATTTTGGTAGCCAATTCTGATCACAACTTTGGGCTATTAAAGATCCTAATGTTAAACCACAAGCAAATGCTTGGTTTGGAAGGCTAACTGAATCTTCATATCTAATATGAATATCTTGTACACGCAACTAAAAGAAAAAATAATTATAATCTTAATGTAAAATTGATATTTATCATTTCCATAATTTTAAACAATTATACATAGATCTGAAAAAGTATTGAATTCTATTTCACCTTAAGTAAGACATAATATATTAGCAATAAATTTATTATTTCAATTTTTCTATTTGTTCTTAACTTCTTCTGTATATAGAAAACCTAATATATGATCTAAGTTGATCAACTAGGTTTTAGTTATTTTTTGAATTTATATAGAGTAGTGATGTGGATCAAGCAAATGCCCAATGTATAACTATATTAAATTACCATAAATAATTCAGATCTCTCGGCTTCTAGCTATTGAACTAAATTTTTTTTTATGTACCAATAAATTAGCTGAATTTCATTTTTTGATTTTTGAAATATGTATAGTTTTTGAACAAACAACAGCATTATTATTATTGCTTGATTTCACTCAGTTCCATAAGAGTTCATAATTTGATTAAGTTGATAAGACTGAAAGCATCCCATACTTCTGCATCTGAATGTATTGTATTAGTATTGTAGTACTTTTCGTATCATACACGCCTTACTTCACTGCCTATTGGTTTTGCAGGAGTTTGTGGGACAGGGACTCACAATAAAAATAGAAATCAGCTAATATGTGAAAGGGCAGTTGAACTAACTTATCTAGCTTATAATTGGAAATTGATGCACAAAACTCCATAAAATATAATTAAGGAGAATGAGTAGAGAGAAAGGTACAGAAAATAATGAAAAAGAGGAAGTTTGGATTCTGAGAAATCAGAATCGGAAGAATCTGAATGTGAGACACTTTACTCTTATGAGATAATACAGAAAGTGAATGAAGCTGTGCAAAAAATTAGCCAATTACACTCAATTTGTTTTTTATTAGATGGCCTGTGATCTGACTCAATATATATATTATCTATACCAAAATAAAAATATCTTGTATGTTAAAATGTAGGTATATATGTGTTTATTACAGAAATAAAAAGCACTACAAATTGGTGTTGACTGAGAAGAAAAGAGAACTTACAACAGCTAAAAATGCTAAAAACACCACAATTCTTTTTCATTGATAATTGTTGCCTAATTGTCACACTTGTATTTCTTATTTTTTTCCCGAAAAAACATTACATATATACATTTATAATATCAATCCTAAACAATTGTTTGTTTATTTTTTGCATTCATCCTGTTTTATCGAAAATAAAAAATATAAATAGAAATGTACAGAAAATTTGATCAGTAATATATTATCAAACCAGATTCTGTAAGTATTATTAAAAAGTGCTTATTTGACAAAGATTGGTAGATTGGAACCTAAGTCACATCATCAATAATATTTTACTTAATGCAACCATAAAGAAAAAAAAAATAAACAGATTATCAAAACAAATCATTTATTTGCCATTTAAAAATTGTACCGGTTTCTGCCTAGTCAACATATACTAAAAAAAATGAATCACTATATCAATAACTTACTAAGGAGATTTTTTTTGTACCTGCATTAAGATAAGACTATTAAAATACTTATAATGTATCCATACTCTTTACTCATTTTGTATGGCAATTATTCAAAATATATTCTTAATTGAATACACAATATATCTCATATCTCCTCTTAAATAATGCCACAAATAAAAAAATTAGAAAATATCTTTTATTGTACTTTGTTGGTTTTTCAGTTACCATCTGAAAAGTGAATAATAAAGTTAGAATTACAGTCAAACCTCGATATAACGAATTCCTTGATAAAAAGAATTTTTTGAATCCCCTAGAACTCTTCATAAAATATAATGTAAATTTTACCTAACGAATTTTTTTAGTCAAAAACTCGATATAAAGAATTTTAGACAATCCTGGAAAAACAATCCTCTAAAATCACCTCTTTACAACGAATTTTTTTCCTGGTAAAAGAAATCACCTTGATGTAACCATTTTCTTATTCAGAACCTCAATCTAGCAAATTTAACTGCTAGTTTATTGAACTGCCTCCATCTTTCCTTCTATATAATGAAAGCAAAAAATGTAAAATCGTGTCCAGACATTTTATAATGCCAAATGCAATGAGAGTTTTTTTATTTTATTTTATATACATTTTATAATGCAGTATCAGCAGATTAAACATCAATCAAAAATTGACCAGCATTTCCTTTGAACCTCGATATAAAGAAATTTCATTGAAACCTCGTTATAACGAACATCACTATAATGTAATACTAGATAAAACGAATATTTTGTTCTATACCCTTGAGAGTTGTTATATCGAGGTTTGACAGTAATATCATATACTTATTACTGGATAGTTTGTTTTTTTATTATTATGAAACTATTTGAGCGGAGGTGTGAAATTTTTAAAAAACATTTACAATGTTTATATTTTGAATACCTCATCTCATGATTCCTAGAATGTTTTATACTAACCTGTAAATTTTCTATTATATCTGATAATAGACCTGTTCCATAGCTGTACCATGAAGAATAACTGGATGAATAGTAAGCTGAGTTGTAATCCTGACCATATTTTCCAAGTCTCCATTCAGCTTCAAGAGAATCTAGAGCAGTTAACTTCATTTCATGCCTAGATAAATCTTCTGCTTCACAGTCCCACTAAAATAGGTTATTTACTTTTATATTAGACAAACTAATTCTAAACATTAAAAGCCAATTAATTTTAACAAAATTGATAATTGAACACTTCAAAAGACATACATGAAATTTGAATAGGAAATATGGTGAATACTTACGTGGTCTAAAGATAAAGGAGTCGCGACTAAACATAACTGTTCTATAACTATTACCCACGGTGCTGATCTAATCTGACTTACTGGTACTTGCAATTGAATTTTCCCTATAAAACCAGTTTTGATTTCAACTGGTAATCCTAAATGTCGAAGCGCATCTTTTTTTAAGGGTAAATTTTCCAATTCTACTTTTCCTATTAATATACAAATATACTCATTTAACATGTTCCCTTTTAGTTATTTTTAAATTACCTGATAAAAGTGCAATACTGAGTTGATCTGTGTTGAGCTCTATATATCTTCCTAGGTATGTATTTAAGACCCATGCTACTAGGCCTTCCAACATTATTTGTTGCTGTTTAGAGACCACAAAACTGTTTTATATGTAAATATTACAGGTTTAAATAACGAAAACAGTTTTCTTTAAATTCTGACACTCGTAGTAGATTATATTTTGTGTATCTGCAGATTAAAAAATTATACCTTAAAAACAGTGTCGTTCACCTAAACATTATTTAAATACATTATATTACTATTCCAGAAATTTAACCTATAAAAATACCGAATTAACATATCACATCAGTAGATGTCAGATGACACAATTGAATGATTAACTAAATCGAACAAGTATTTCGATTCCATCAATCGTAAATTCATTGTCGCATGATTTCAACTTTCTTGTTCTCACTTTTGCAAGTTTCCTATAGACTATTTAAGAAGCATGTACTTAGAGAAGATAAATGCTTCGAGGAAGATCAAAGTAATAAAAAAATCAATTTGCGACATTCAGAACTTTATTCGAAAATTTCCCTATTCCTAATCATAATTGGCTTAGTTTACACCAAATTTGGCGATCCCGTTTCAATCCATTTTCTCAAAAATTGAAGAATATATCTTAATATATTTGAACGTTGTTAATTGGGCGTACTTTATCAGTCACATGTACTGGAATAGTTTAGATATCAGTGGTCACATGACATTGCCTAATAATTGTTGTTTAAGTTGGCATTCTAAAGGTGTACCTGATTTGTCATTATAGGTACATAGAAATTTTAACGTTTGTAGTATGTCAACCCTGTGAATATCAATCACTTTAATCATTTAATTAAGACCATTTATGGGCTCGCCCAAATTTGTAATTTGCCGTTTTCGTAGTATTTATTGATATTAATTTAATTATTCAACGAGGAACGTGTTGATATTGTGTAATAGTGCTGTGCTGAAGATATACTTAGAGTTTAAAGAAGTTGTAAAATATGGGTGAGTTGGTAATATAAAATATTATTTTTGGATAAATAAGAAATAATTTTATCAACTCTGAATTTTTCCAGTATTTGATAACATTACCTTTCTCATCATTTTGATAATCGTGTAGTTTAAATGAGCGGTTTGGTTTTTCTAGAACAGGGGAAGGTGACAGATAAAGATTAGTATGGTTCAAGTATACTTTATTCATTTAAATAATACACTCTCTAGTAATTACTATGTGGAATAAAAGTTACCGAACGAACGTTCTCGTATCAAGGATATTTTGAATCTCCAAAAATTATAGATGTTTATTTGCATAGATGATCTCATTAAAAATAATGTAATTATGGAAATTCGGTATATTGGTATAGTTATTGTACAAAGTACATTATATTTGGTTAATTAACTAGATAGTTACAGTCAGTACATAAAAAACTACTTTTAACATTTATCATTCTCAATTAACATACAAAAATGATGAGGAATGAAAACAAGATAATTTCATTTTGTAGTGTCCATTATATTGATGTAATCACTGAAGCACATATTGAATTATCAAAAGTGATATAACATATTTCTAACTTCTAGACAATAGTAATTAAGACAACGTTTATAGGAATCTGAAGAAAACATAATTAAATAGATTGGATTCTCAAGTTTTTCTCTGGATTGAATTTGACAGAGATAATAAAATGATACATAGATTCCACAGAGTTGACTTGTAGCCTATTCCATTGTAACCTGATGAGATCTATTGTAATTTGCTAAAATCAAATCATCACAAAATAGATATAAAAAAATTAAAGAAGTAATAAGTTAAATAAAATTTTCTAAATCTAGATAAAATTTTTTATCTACATACTAATTATTATAAAATCTATGAGCTAGACACTGATTCTTTCACATAGCTTTTTTCTAGCAGCTTTTCTCTGCCTTTTCTATACTAAAAACCATACATATGTTAAACTAATAAATAACAAATAATTATTAACATCATTGATTCTCTTTTATAATAAATTTTCAAACAGATCTAGTTAAAATCACATTTTATTGTAAATTGATTTTTTACAAATCTAGCTTAAAATATATATACTTAACAATTGTGTTTATATATATTTTTTATAAATATAATGTTGGAGCAATCTACAATAAAATATCTATATCATAAAATCTATATAATAAGGAATCAATGGAAAATAAAAAAAAATCTGTTACAAATAAATATAAGGTATTGTTTTTCATGGAGAATCTTTTATTACTTTGCACCTTCCTTGAGTTATCAGAAATTACTATTCAACTGTTGATTATCACACTGGTTAACTAAAGTTGAAAAAACAGACAAATATCTTTGAGTATTCAGTAGAAATCGATTTTATCAATATCTGTTTTATAATGTAATCATTATATAATTATTCTTAAGATATTTCATTACCCAACAATTTTATTATTTAATAGTGTTGACTTTTGTAATTAATAGTATGCTTCAAATTGATTGTTGGGGAAAAATTGATGCATTAAAATCTTTTACAAAGTGAGTATTCACATATGTTAGCAAAATGTTATATTTAGATTAAATTCTTTATTGTCACCATTTCCACTTGTAAATGCATCACTGGCTTCCAGCAATATTATTAAATATTTTACTTTCACTCTTCGTTGATATTGAATTTATTTTGTTAAATTTAAAATTTGTTTGAATATTACATGAATAAATATTGCTATTTATATGAGTTTCATTTTCCAATAATAATTTTTATAATTAGAGAAATCGTTACTTTTTGCTAGGTAACAATTAATAATCAAGAATTTCCAATTTGTGTTACAACTACATGAAATTCATGAAATAATAAAAAATTATGAGAGTTGAGATGTTTTATATAATTTTGAATATTGATATGTGAAAAATTCATAAGACTTTCTCCTGAGGAAAACTTCCCAATGTCTTTTCAGCCTTTTTTTTCTTTTTTATTTCCTTCTTCCCTTGGCATCTCCCTAAGGTATAAGGTTAAAATTTATGTTAAAATCATAATCTACAGTTACATTAATGAAAATAAACCTTAAACAATGGATTTTTTAATAACCATTTCGTATTTACATTTTTTAGTAAATTGTGAACATGACGAAATCAAACATTGTATTAGAAAATCCCAATTTTTCAGAGCAAACTCACTTGTTTTGAACATAAGTCTGAAACTTATGAAACCTCACACACAATGAAATATGGTTTGGTTGTTTTGGAAAACAGTCAACTTCTTGAGGACAACCTCGAAGCAAAATCAAATCATGATGTCCCAATGTATTTTCTATTAGTTACCAATATTTTTTTAAATTACTTCAATTGCCACAGCAGTGGTGCATCTGTATTACTGCAAAATGTTACAAGAGGAACATTGTTAGATAGGTCTGAGAAAAACTGAATCTTAATAATGATAATTTATTTTAAAACTTCATCATTATCAAGAATACTAGTATAAACATGTATTTTTCATTTTGTCCTTTCATTAATAGAAATATACAACTGTTATTAAATCTAAAACAAAAAATGAATTGTTACAACCTATATTAATAGATATAAATGAAAATGATGAAGAAGAAAGAACATATAACTTTTCAAAAATAACTTATACCAATATGCAAAACTAAAAAATCAAAATTTTTGTGAATTAGTAAAGGTTTAGTTGAATAGTAAAATATTCTTTAAAATATTTTTATTATGCGCTCACAAAAAAAAAATGTTGAAGAAAAATATGTTGATTTTATATATAAAAACTAAGCTCAGGTTATCTACCTGAAAGAAATGTATTAAAAGTAGCTCAGCTATTAAAATGGCTGTTGTAGTAATAACTAACTATTAACTATTGAGCTGTTAATTTTATAGTGATGATTTTATAATTTCATTTCTTTGCAGGAAAAACTTACTGCCAGGCTTGTAAAAAGAAATGCTCGGGGGAAGTTCTTAGAGTTCAAGACAAATATTTTCATATGCAATGTTTTAAATGTAAAGTTTGTGGGAATTCTCTAGCACAAGGGGGATTCTTTTCTAAGGATGGGGAATATTATTGCACATCAGATTATCAGAAAAACTTTGGATCAAAATGTGCAGTTTGTAACCAATATGTGGAAGGAGAAGTAAGTCAAACTACATTATATTTGTCAACATTAATTTATTACTACTGAATTTTTAAAACCATGAACTTTTTTAAGGTTGTCACTGCTTTAGGAAAAACTTATCATCAGAAATGTTTTACTTGTGACAGATGTAGGCAAAGCTTTCCTTCTGGAGAAAAGGTTACTTACACAGGTAAAGAGGTGCTTTGTCCAAAATGTGTTCAAATCCCTGTACAAGATATGTCTCCAAAGAGTAGTCCAACTACCAATAGTGCCAATGGTATGTACACTAATTATATTCTTCTCTTTTTATTACCCACAATTAGCCAGATTTTACCATATCAATTTCCAGAATGTGCTGGATGCAAAGAGGAATTGAAAGAAGGCCAAGCTTTAGTCGCTTTAGACCAACAATGGCATATATGGTGTTTCAAATGTACCACTTGTGGTACTGTTTTGCATGGAGAATACATGGGAAGAAGTGGTGTTCCCTATTGTGAAAGAGATTACCAAAAGCAGTTTGGAGTCAAATGTGCATATTGTAATAGATTTATAAGTGGAAAAGTATTACAGGTAAGTAATTTGGACCATTATAAAAACATGATGCTTTAAACTTAGATGAGATTACTAATGTGGGTTTATTATTTATTTTTTAAAGGCTGGGGACAATCATCATTTCCATCCAACTTGTGCTCGTTGCACAAAATGTGGAGATCCATTTGGAGATGGAGAAGAAATGTACCTTCAAGGAGGTGCAATTTGGCATCCTCGATGTGGACCAGGTCCCACCGAAAATGGAGAGATTCTCAATGGTACTGGAGAAACTAATGGAAATTGCACTGACACTGATATGTCAATAAGAGATTATGACAGGCATAGTACATCTGGTGCTAGTGAATTGCAGGTAAGAATAATAACTTGAAACCATTATGTTATATGCTGGAATGTTTTTGTAAATAGTTTGGTTTAATGTTCAATGCAAGAATGATCCTTTCATTTTTTTTCTTATGATATTAGTTTTGTCTGAAGGATACTTTTCTAGTTACAATGTCAACTTCCTTCAAATATATAAGCTTGAGAGGGAAAATAAAAAAAGTACTACAGGAGATTATGTTATAATAACTATTTACTATGAAATAATTATTCTGACCTTTATCAGTTCTGGTACTACTTTTTTGAATTACAGAATGGGGGACATGTTAGTTGAATTGTCAGAATTTCTAGTCGAATTTTTCTTTTAGATACAATTTGGTATTTGTAAGAGGATATTGCTTAATTTTTCTGAGACTTTTTAAGATTTGTAACAACAAAAAATGTTTATTTTAAATCTTCATATAAAAATTGGTAGATTTCGAGGTCTTTCTTTTCACTTAATAATAAAAATTAACAGTAGTTTTAATACTTTATATATAATTTCTTTAATTCTTCAGATATTGAATATCCTTAAAACCAAATTCTCTTTCATAAACAATCTGAATTTAATATCATTACTTAAAAGCTTCATGTATCATTCATAAAGTTATTTTTATTGGTATGTGCATGATTCTTGGAATTGCTATACCTTATTTTTTCTTTCTTTCCATGAGTATTAAATTTATTTCTATCTTATATTTTGAAAAATTAGCATATTTAGTTTTTTTATTATTAGATACACTAAATACTAAAAGTTCAACTTGTATTCATTCCACAGTCACGATATCTCCAGATATATTTTGAAGTATTGGATAGGAATGTTTATTGTTTAATAATATATATGTTCCACAATTTATTACTTATATATCGTTTCATGGTATAACCTTAATTCTCCAGCAGGAGACTTTTCTTCAGGAAGTGGTATTCAGCTTCAGTTAAAGTATCTACATAGCTGGTACTGAGATTACTATTAAATTGGATTCTACCTGCTTTTTAATGAATGATGTTGAAAATGAATAAAAAAGATGGAAAAGTTAGAAACACCTTATGAAATAAATTAATAATAAAAACTAAACAAACTAAATTTATCTGGGGACTTACCTATGGAAATCTGGATGGTTGCAGCCCTCAACTGAATTCCCAGTTGTTGGAGTTGAGTTGAATTTGTTTGTTTGTGGTGTACCAGTTGAGTCCTTTGAGTGTAGTTGAAACTCCATCTGGCAACTGTAGAGCTACAGGAAAAAAATAAAATGAGGAAGAAAACACGAACACAGATGGGAATTACTGAAGAAGGAACGAGTAGAACAAATTTGAATAAAAGAAGCTTATGCTTTAATGTATAAAAAAACTGAACTTATATTTCTTAAAATATAACCAAACAAGCAGCTGTTCTATTCTATTCGTTCTGCTCCCTAAATAAATAGAAAATATGAATTTCTATGAAAACTAACATACAAAAATGCTAAAAATAAAAGAAAATCATTAAAGATAATTGGAATTTTTGTGAGCACAATAAAACAAAGCAAAGAAAAACTTACTGGCGAATATAAAAAATAAAATCACCACAAATTTACTAAAATTTACTTTGATTTGAAATGTAGATAGGTAGAGGAAGAATTCGAATACATTCAGAGGTTTTATTGAATTTCTCGAATGAAGTGGGAGGTCTCATAACAAACTAATTTTTTCAAAAACTCAAATGTTGGAATAAATCAGAAATGACTAATGTGCCTCAATACATAAACAAAGGAATATTCAAAATGTTTGAAGAAAAACAATAAGCCGAATGGATACAATGGTTAATCCATTTTTACTACTATTTAAAGGTTAATTGCAAGGCAAAAAGATAATTCAAAAGTAACTACAATATGTAGTTGTGATACCAATAAACTTTTCTTTCAACTTCTAGATATAATTAAAGCGCCATGTCCAACAAAAGATTCCATACCTCAAATAATCAAATATTATTTACTTTATTCAAACTACACCAGCACTTTCAAAACAAAGAAATTCTCACAATTTAGGGAATTTATTTGAATTACTTTAATGATTATTTACAATATATTCAAAACATTTTTATTTATTTTCCATTACTATATACTTCTATCCTTTTATTATTAGTTTTGCTTATGTTTTAGTTGCACTTTTTATAATTTTATTTTCTGCATGTTTTTTACAGTTTTCCATGAGATCACGCACTCCTAGTTTGAATGGTTCATTGTATAGCCCTACAAGCATGTCTAGAAAGGTTGGTTTTATTATTTTTGCTTTTTATATATGTGGCAATTATAACCAAAATGACCTAAAAGTTTTATTATATTGAAAAAAAAACCTTTTTATATTACTATTTCACACCACACCAATAATGCTGTTGTACTAACTCTTAGCATTTGTAAAAGTGCTTTGGGGCAAGTTAATGCATTGAAGTTTTGGTATTCTTCTGATAAACAATTTATTTACTTTCAAAAAGATCACCACCTAATTTTTTGGCATATTTTTTCACTACAAATAGGATTGCAGTATAGACCAAGGTCTTGAATCTGAATTCTCAACATGAAACTGGTTTGTTGTATTTTTTCTTGTAGCAATGGATAATTACTGCATCAGAATAAGAATCCCGATTTTGCTGCCCGAAATTCCATTTCCTTAACCAGAAATCCTTAGTATATTTGGAGAAGAGTAGAAATCACTTTTTTCTTCCTTTGTACTGGAAAAAAAATCTAATTTCAACACAATCTTCTATCACCAGTTAAAGCTATATAAAATTAAATCTCATAGGAAAAGATATTTGTAATAAAGTTTTACAAGGTTTTAACAGTATTTGTGACGAATGTTTATATTTTATAGTCGTTTGGTTTAGCTTAAGAGCAAAAACAAATTCTAATTTTAACACAAACTTGTAACATCGGTTGTCGATATTTAAAACTGAATCTCTCTAACCCTATCATGGAAAAAATGTTTTTAATAAAATTTTACAAGTCTTTAACAATTTTGTGACGAACTTCTATAATTTACAGACGTTTGGTTACCGTTCTCCTTCTCCTGGATTAATATTAAGGGATCATAATAAATCGGCGACTTTAGTAGATGATATATCAAGAATTTATACATACAGTTATCTTACAGAAGAACCAACTCACGGTTACCTACGAAAACCTATTGACCCATATGATAAAGCACCAACATCACCACATTTCCATAGGCCAACATGTAAGTAGCATACATATAAACACAGGGCTTTTAGTGAGTGAGTTTAGAAGTCCTTTTTTATTTTAGATCCCTAAATGTCTCTTTATTACAATTTGTTCCTTGAGTCCCTTTTTTATTAATTTTGTATAAAAGATTGTATGGTTTTTTACCACATACTTTTAATTTGTTGATCGTGCTCAGAAACACTTTTTTTCTATTTGTCTATGTCTGCCAGATGAAATTAAACATATGTTGTATGATTGGGAGTGAAAATTATCACATTTAGCTACTTTTTTCTGAAAAAACTCTCAGTAATTACAATCGTTATTTTCTCATCGTTTCATTACAAATATATGTGTTAGTACACTTTTTACTAACACTTTTCTTGGCCCCAATTCCCAAGAAAATGTGTGGATATTCTTAATAGGGCGTCTTGAAACCTGGGACTTGCTATTACCATCCAGTAATTGATAAATGATATTCCAAATTATATACAAACTTGGTGAATATATCGACTATTGAACAGTAGTGATTTTATTTCAATGGGACACTTTCCCCCTATTTTTTGACACATTCAATTTTTTCTCTCTATTTAGGGAGTGAGTTTTCCTTTTACATAAGTATTTTTGTAAAGACTTTCTCAATAGGTTTGTTTCTTTCTTCCTGCTTTGTTTCATTTCCAGTTAAGACATACAATCACAATGGTTTTATTTGGATGGGCCATACTGTTTATTTACCCATTTTCATGAAAACTGACAAAATATATTGGTGTTTGAATAACATAATTTGAAATATTCAACTTATTCATTTAAAAATATACTGTTAAATGAATTAAGGTATGCAAATCTGAATTTTAATACCTTTATTTAAAAAAAAGTTCGATCAGAAAAGAGGTTGAATAATCTACATAAAATCTATGGAACTCTTAAATTCTACATAAGCATTTTAATAGATTTTATGAATATTGTGTTGCCATCAATCAACTGTAAATATAATTTATTTGTTTAAAACAATATCAAATTATTCTTTACCTAATTTTAAATAATTGACAATTTAAGCTCAAAACTCATTACGAAGTAGTTGGGGATCTGGAAGAAGGAGCACTTCAAGGACAGCTATGAAAGTATTAGTCGATTCAATGCATACGGATGTACCCAGACCGAAATCGCCTCATATGAATAATGAGGAACCTATAGAATTGGCTCATTTCCCGGGAGCAAAACCTCCACCACCAGGAGAACCTTTGAAAATAGAAAGGGATGATTTTCCAGCTCCACCCTATCCTTATACCGATCCTGAGCGTCGAAAACGTTGGTCCGATTCATACAAAGGTATTAATAAACAATAGTAAACTGGAGATATACATGGATTTATTCTAATTACTATTTAATTAAATTGTAATTACAAAAATATAATAGAGCTTAATAAAATGGTTAATCTATAACAAATTTTTCTTAGGTGTACCATCTGACGAAGATGAGGTTGATGAGGCAACTATGAGAGAATTTTATGATGACAAATTGAAAAAGGAAGAAAATGAGCTAAGCAAAATAGCTAGTGGAATAGGAAAAGTGTTTTTAAAGAATGTACAAGAAAGAGAAAAGTTCAAACAGTGGAAAGCAGCTAATCTTGATCCCAGGAATGCTTCTAGGTAACGATAATTTTTATTCTTCTGTTGGTATCAAAAATATTTCAAGTCATATTAAAAGAAATCCTCTATCTACTTGTATAAGGGAAGTAATCTTGAATTGAATTTTATCCCAGTATGAACTGTTTTATTGTGTATCTACAATGCCAAAGATGTGCTTTTGACATACAAAGTCTACGCCTTTTATTATCAGTGAAATGGAAATTTTACTAATCACAGAAAGAGGGAATTGAGGGTGTTAAGTGGAATGTAACAATACTACCACAGGAATTCAATTATTTATTATAGGAATCAAGGTTTGCAATTAAAATCTATGTCAACAAATTGAGGCCCTATTGTGTTCAGAATTTCCAAAACATTTTAAAACACTTATAGAAGAGAAAAAAGAATAACGTTATACTATCCTTTTCTTGAAAAATCTCATTCTGGAATGACTATACAGCAATTACCACAGCTGTTTGACTCAGGCTCGCTTCTTTCTAAGTACCAAGTCAAAAGTAAGTCTTCTCACTTCTCACTACCAAACTACGGAACACGCCATTTGCAGTTGTCTGACCTGAAACCTCTACAGTTTCATAATTTTATTGAATTAGAAATGAATGAAAATTACTTTTCTGTAGAATCAGAAAAAAATTATAATACACTAAACCTTTCAGTAGTAAATTATAGTTTCAAGAATTTTTATATATTGTCTTGTTATTGTAGAACCCCTTCTGCAAATAAAGAGCCTAACTATAGACTTCGTTATGATAATCCTATTGGTGCAAGTCCATCTAGGAACTTAGATCATCCTAGACCTTACGAGGACGATGATTTTGATAGATCTTTAAGTTGTCGTTCTTCTATGGGTAGATCTATAGGTGCTATTCCAAATTATAATGGTAAGTATCGGTATAAATTGTATGATTATTTTTCTAAATTTAATCATACAGGGAATAAAAGTTGTTTTTAATATAAAGGAATTATAAGGGATTATTTTCATTCCAACCTAAATGAATAATTACGATTCAACTTTAATTTTGATGTAATTTGTAGGAAGTTTGGAGAATAAATACTTCATTTATTCATTCAGTCAATCAATGATATAGCATCCCTCTTTCAATAGCGCCATAAGCTTAGAAATGCTAATTTTACAGGAAAGCCAAAACGAAAACTATTGTAAATGAAATGTTTTCTGAATCAGCTAATTCGGTATTTGGGCTTACCAAATTTAGTGAACATATAATTTGAAGATATCTTCACTGATTAGTGATGTAGTGTGATATCTACAGACAGCTTAAAAAAATTCTCATTAGAAGGTGCCGCAAGGAGCATCAGAAAGAATCCTGGAGGAACTATTTGTGATAGGTTGACACAGCACCTTGCCTATGCGGAGGAAATTGCCATCATAGCATGAACCACTTCGGCTCTTTCAGAAGCGGTCGAGTAGTTCGAGCAAGCAGTTGAAGCAAGACGACTCAAAATCGATGAACAGAAACCCATGTACATGAGAACCTCAAGGAGAATCCCGACCACCTAAAGCACGTTCCAAGTCAGAGAACATTGCTTACCTGTATGCCACCAATTCTATTATCTTGGAGCCTTAATAACTGAAGATAATGACGTGACAACAAGAGTTTAGAGTGCTTTCATGAAGATCACATCTCACCATTTACAAGACAATAATCTGTTCAGTAGTCACATACGGATGCGAGACATGGACTATGACAAGTGAGCGGATTTTGAACTAATGGCAACATAAGATCCTATGAAAGATTTTTGACCCAGTTTGCGAGAATGGTGCGTGGAGGAACCAGAGGAATGTTGAGCTAAGACAGATGTATGGCGAGCCAGATTTGGTGTCATTCATCCAGGATACCTTCTGATCGATATCCGTGTAGATCTATGTTTGGGAGTTCCTGGAGGACGGCGAATATGAGTAAAACCGTGCCTTCGCTGGTTGGAGGACGTTGAGGCGGAACTGATCCAGCTAGCGATTCGACGTTGGAGGCACCAAAATCAGGACAGAAAGGATTGTTAAGAAGGTCCTGGTTCTCAACAAACTGTAGCGCCGGTTAAAGAAGAAGAAGAAGAAGATGGCACTACTGTTAATGTTAATTTTACTAGACTTAAGTCAGGACTTTGGGCGAATGAAACGAAATATGAATTTATTCGAATTTTAGTTTATGAATGAAAAAAACCAAAAATGTTTAAACTAAAAATCGCCCACAAAAGTTGTATTTAAACTTAGTAAATCTCCGTTTTATGTTAGAAAGAACAAAATAATATTGAGTAACATGAAACGAGGATTTTAAATTAAAATTAATTTCTTAAATCTAGCATAGCCTGATAAATAGATGGTACGACTTGGGAATCACACTGGCTTCAAATAATGATAATAAAGTCTTTCTTTTTGTTTGCGTCAATCTTTGTGTAGGTCGGGATCAGAACCAAATTAAAATCATTTTTTCTTCTCTTTTTTCTAACAACTACCTCTTGGAAATCTTCACTTCCATATGAGGTTTTCATTTGAAAGGAAAGGGGTTTTACCCTCCAGTTTCTCACGACTTGTATATTTGAAGATAAACCTTGTATTCTATTTTTTATATTATGAAAATCAGTGTGGGTTATGGCACTATAGCTTTGATTTTTGTAACATCATTCGACGAAATGAGATGATATACTGGCTTGCGGCACTGTTCATGGTGCATATATAGTCACGAGTAACTCAGGGTGACACTTAACGCATCACGCGGAATCTGTTAGCACTAATCATATGGTATTATTAAATCCTGTATAAATCATCTTAAAGAATATATTGGACGCAAAATGTTAATTTTTAATTCTTTTGGGATACGGCACTATTGAAATAGGAGTGCAATATATTTAAATTCATCTGTGAAATTTAAATTTGCGTTACATTAGGTTAGTAATATTGATGGTTGTTCTTGGAAGGTTTAACAAACATACCACCTTTTTTGCATTTGTATATTTATAAGAGGGTATAATACAAGTACATTTGCTAATTTTGTCAAGGAACTGACTTACAACATTCATCTTTGCTAAATTACAAACATCACATCGATTATCAGTAGTTGCATGCATATTACATATTTTGAAAATTGCTAGAATATTATTTTTTTTTGCTTTTTACACAGTAGTATCATCATTACGAACGGTACCTAAACCTGGTTATGGGCTCAAATCATCTACTCTAGCCAGTAGAAACGAATTTGTAAGTACTAACAAAATACTATTTTTGATAAAATCATTAATAGATTTCTATATTGTATATATTGAAAATAATAGATTTTTCAGTACGTTTAGTTTATTGAGATGTCACTGAATCTATACTTTACTACTTTACTTTACTATACTGCTATTTACATAATTAGTTTACTTTACCTGCACCTGAAACATTTTTTGTTCAATTTATTTACATTCTTCTAAAACAATATTTGTACAGAAATCTATTTTTTGTATCAGCATGAAGAATGTAGTTTTTATTGATAAATTTTTTGAAATTGGCACATATTTTATTTTTATTCAAGTGGGAGCGCAAAATGTATATTTGTATATATTTTTAGTTTTAGCAAATCCAACATCTGCAAAAGTTTGTTGCGCTCTTATAGGTACCGTTTAGGAGCTAAATATTGTCAAATTTTCTAAACTTTTTATACTTTTGAACAAACTTAGTGCTTATGCCCAATATTACAGTTTAAGTTTTACTAGGCAACAAAAAAATTATCAAATTTTACTCGTAGATAAGATGTGATTATTATATAAAAAATAAATAAGAAAGGTTAAAAATAAATTTGAGTCACGTCACATTTTCGTAAGAAATATATTGTTTTGAAAAATCTTAAGTATTTATGTTTATCAACACTAAAAAACATGTTTTCTTAGACTGTGTACATGTCTCCTTTATTCGGAGTCCGGAATGTATCTTAAGACTAACAGTAGTCTACAAGCATTGCTGGTTCCCATTTTCCTTGGTAGCGCTTTTCAATTGTGCGATATCTTGATGAAAGCGCTCTTCATGTTTATCACTTAAGGCGCCCTTATTTTCCAGAAAAAATATCAGGTGGATATGAAAAAAAATTAATCTCAGACATATTATATCGCAATTTATAATAGACATTGAGCATTTTTTTGATGGGATCAGAATATTGAGAACTGTATGCAAAATTATTTTCAGTAACTGTCACAAACGCCATCCAAGCTTCTCTTTCTTTTTTATTTAAGGTGGTGACGAATTCCGGATCTACAATCAATTTTTTGACGTCAGGTCTCACAAATACCTTTCTTTATTTTAGCATCACTCAAAGAATGAAATTTTTGTTTTAAAAATTTTAAAGCAGTTCCATCTTTGTCCATGGCTTTCACAAAATTTTTATTGTCCTAATTTTATGTACTGACTAAATGTTTATATTCCCCCTTTTCGTGCCCTGGAACTTGATCAGTTCTTGGCGGCCATGTTACTATTACAAATTGTTCATTTCTCTCTCGGCTGTTCTATTCGCATAGAAAGTATTTCGTGTGGCCAGTTTGTAGTCCTACAACCAAATCAACAACTTTCAAAATTGCACAGATTTGGTATTTGCTGTATTCTATCTTTTCCAACATTTGTTTTATAATATCGTATGTTTCTATTAAATGAGCTCCATAACCTAAAGGTAGTGATGGAAATTTATTTCCGTTATGGAGTGGTTCATTTTTTTGACTTAACTTTGTGGAATCAATAAAGAGTCTCCATTCCTCTGATCTATGTTCATAACCCAGCTTTAACATCAATTTCTCAATGCTATTACAGTACACTAAGTCGTCCTCTTTAGAAAACAAATTAATATATGAACTTAACTTTTATATGGTACACTCTAACTTTAAGCAGATTCCAGATTTCAGTCTGGAACTTAATAATTCAGCTTTTTCTTTGGGCAAATCCAAATCTTTTATGAGATCATTAAGCTCCAATTGGCTAAGAAGCGGTCCTTTACGATTTATAAGAGTTGTAATTCTGTTGCAATTTCTTCGTTTTCAGAACTGATTGAACTTTGTTCAACACCATAAACTGGTGAAGGCACAGGAGTTTCTTCCGAATGAGGGATTGTTTTTGTTACAGAAGACACCTCTTCGTATGCTTCGTCAAGCAAATATAACAGTCGGTTATGTGATTGGTAGATTCGCGCCATATCACTGGTTTCCCAAAAAGGCATTGCTGAATATTTTCCATTAAAGCAACTGGTCAAATTTCTGTGACATAAGATACAGCAGATGATTAGAACCCAATATTTATCCTGGTTGCGAATATCCAAGTTGAAATATGCACGATGGCACTTCTTAATTAAAGGTGTAATAGCCTTTTAGGTGTATATTCACCGCACACCTAACAAAATAAGTCGATAGAATTAACTCATTTGAGTGACATTTTACATGATTCAGCTGTCTCCTTACTTCCAAAGGTGATTTCGCGAAAATAATTGATGATATCTTTTAGCTACTTACAGAATTTAATGAAAAAGTGACAATTTTGTAAAAAAAATATTGAAACGATTTTAGACATGATTGACAAAAACTAATATTTTTCTGTTAACTTTCGAAGCGGTACCAATAAAATGCACTACAGATTTGGTTCTAGTCACTTTAAGTGTTGCCTAGGGCTCTATTAATTTTTTAGTTGCTTTCTGATAATTATCATTATTGTTATTTCTTTTTCCCACTGTTTAGTCTACTATGAAATAAATGAACTTTGCCAAATAGTTTTAGTTTAATTGGTTATCTTTAGATTTTTTGAAATATAATAGTTTGTAGAAATATTAAATTTTGCTTATCAGTGATTCATATTTTATACAAACAGGTTTATTCCAATATGTAATACACAGTATTAGCAAAACCCTAAATTTGGTTGTATATATTTCTTATTACTGATTTATTTGTCAACACAATGCTTAGCTGTTAGAATATCCAATTTGAGGGCTATCACGTTTTAATTTGCTACCAAAAACGCTGCTGTATAATGAGGTTTCCGGAATGTCATTATCTGGCATATTTAATGTGTGTTTATTATTCAATAATTATATTTGTAAAAATTTTGTAAGGTGTTTTAGAAACTAATGTCTTCTTTTCGTTAATAAAATGGAGCAGTACAACACAACTCCTCGATACTTTCTCAAAATACATTTTGAGGTTTATTTGTCAAGTTTGTTTCCACTTTAAAACCTCATTCACTAGTGGCGCTAACTACTAAAGGGTATCCCTCATATTTGGATATGCACAAACCTCTTAAACAAAACTACTTCTAATAACATGTTTGTATAATGAAATACTTGTTATTTCAAAAGCTTGTAGTAGTAAAAAATGCACGCTCTAAATAATTTTCCTATTCACAGGGTGATTATTCATATAGTGGAATGGGTTCTAAAACTTATAGTACTGATTTCAGTTGTGGAAAGTCTGATAGTAAGTATATTAACTGCTTTTTGCACTTTTTTTAGTTAAAACAATCATTCTTATTAGTCAGTTATCCTGAACAGAATTACATAAATCAGCTACACAATATTTCTCTTTTATTACACTGCTACCCTTTTGATTCGTGACTAGATTATACACTGATACCTTTTTGATTTGTGACTAGAATATATTTTTTATTTCTCTGGGTATTCATTTTTATAGTATGAAGTTATTTTAGTTAATGCTTTAGAAAACTTTTGGAAAATTATTGGAATGTTTATCACAGTTCATGAAATGTCATTGCATATTACAATATAGAATTAATAACGATTAAAGATAGAAAAATATCACAGAACTTATATTACTATTTATTACGAAGTGTTCTACAGTTATATTTCTTGTAATTGAAAATCTTGCAAACTAGTATCAAAATTTTATCTGTTTCAGTTTCAACAGGTTCTATTACAGATGTTGAAAGACGTGCTATGGTGAGTTGAAATCATTTAGTACATTATTCTTCTATTTTATTCTGATTAATTTCAGAACTGTGAAATGCCGTTATCAACTACATACACAGGAGGTCTGGGACGGTATCCTACTGGAGGTTACGCCTCTCAGCAGGTTCGACGCTCTTTACCAAATATGGCACATACAATGTTAATAAATGAACCAGCTAAAATTTACCCTTACCATTTACTTATAGTAACAAACTTCAGATTGCCTTCTGATGTCGATAGATTGAATTTAGAGGTAAGTTTTTGATAAACTAGAAGAATAATTGTTTCATTCTCTGTTTTGATAAAGATTTCGTATTTAACAACATTGTTCACTCACACCACAGCATTAATCACAATTACACTGGCCAGTTTTAATAATCAAGTTATCATCTTCATACATTTAATTTCAGTGTCAAAGAACGATAACTACACATTGTGTTTGTATAGAGGTAGTGTACAGTGTGTTCTGTATGAATATTACCAATGGTTCCAGAAAGCGCAACTTGAGTACAGTCTTCCCTAGGTTACAATTCGACAAAGAAATTAAATATAAACTAAATTATTTTGATAACTGGTGAAATTTTTATGTTACAAATGTATTTCTTATTTTTTTAGAGGCACCTTTCTGATCAAGAATTTGAAGCATTACTGCAAATGGCAAGGTCAGACTTTTATCGGCTACCCCAATGGAAACGAAATGAAATGAAACGAAGAGTTCGTCTGTTTTAATACCTCCAGAAACAAGTTCGAAACTTAGTACATGTCTATAAATATATGATGGTGCTGTAAATTGAGTAGAAATGATTTTCAAAATGAACTTAATGCTCCAAATGTTTATTAACATTGTATTAGAACACTGTTTCTAATCTATTGAAGGTATGAGGAGATTTGTACAAATTAGAAGGCAGTAAAATATATAAAAATCAACATCAAATGAAGTAAATATTTGTTAAAATATGAATCATTCCAGTATCAATTATTTGTTTACACCCTTAGTCCACTTATCTCTTTATTTTTTATCTTATTACCATCAAAAAATTGTTGTCAATTAATTTGTGACCTGTTAAATGGATAAATATTAAAATGGCATAATATTAGTTACATACTATAAGTAAAATAGTCAATTATGTTGGAAGTAGCTATTTTAGTTAAGTAGTTTTTTACAAAAAAAAAAAACAATCAAAATACAATTTCTTTGTACTGTTCTATTTTTCAAACTATTTGATTGTTATGAAGAAAAAAATCAGTGGTATTCATAGTTTAAGAAACACTGTCTAGGAGAGAATTCTGAATATTTTATTTATTTATTTTCTATTAAATTATATTAGTAGAAAATTTTGATTTTGAGAGTCATTTCTACTAAAATTTGAAGGTAACTATAAATGCATAAGCTTAAACGACTGGATTTTTCTAGCTGCAAAATTAACGAATGGTCACCTTGTTCCTTACTTTCTCTTATGCTTAAAAATGTATTCATATAATTTAAAGAATGTTGTCAATATGAAAAAAATAATTTTATTGGATTTTTTGAAAGTTCTTGAAATGATAATTATTATGCAATAGTCTAGAATTTCTCAACTTCTTAGACTTGCAATATATATATTTGTTGAGAATTATTTCAGTCAATTGTAGTGTATGGCACGAGAAATTTACTTACTTTAACCTTTTCACTGCGACGCCCTTCTTCTACAATGGGGCAAGGCGGAACTGACGAAAATAGGCCCATAAACGCATTATAATGGATTCTAAAATTATTGATAAATTAATACTAGCAATGAAAAGGTTTTAATATCATATTATGGGTAGTATGAAGATTAAATTTCAAAATTAATAGATGGAGGAACATAGCAACCGAATATACTAAACTACTCCAACAAAGTTCATAAATTCTATATATTTGTTTTAACAAATTACATTTTTGATAAGTCTTTATATGTTTATAATTTCTTGTGTTTCAGATAAGCTTTTTGAAAAAACAATTTGAGGTTATGTATCATTTCAATTTTAAAAAATTGAAGGACATAATTTAATAAGTTAAGAATAAGCATTACTTTAGATACAAAACTTTATCATAATAGAAAAAACCCAACGTATTTTTCACCGACGTCTTATATTTGCTGATGAGTGAAGAGATGAGGGTATACAAGTCAAACATGAGATACCACGAAATTCCAAAATTCCAAATTTTTGAAAATAAGATTGCCTCAAACGTAGAAAAGATCAATTTAAAAACACAAAAAGTAGCCGATAAGCATATTAAATTTTCAATATGTAGTATAGACAAAATTTGGGAGAATAAAAAGTAACATAAATCCATAACTTTTGTCAGATTGTTTACAAAAATGTAAATTTTTGGTTGCATCCAAGATTTTCTTGATATTATCAAAGCCATATAATTAAAATCTGTAAGTATTTTGAATTGTCAAAAATGACACCTTGATTAAGAATTTATATTTGATACAATATGCATGGTACGATTGGGATGATTATGGTATCTGCGAATTTATCGTATCTTTGTTGGCGACTGAATATTCGTGCTAGTAAATCAAGTGTAAACTGACATTCTTTGAAATATATGTATATATCAAATATTATACTTTCAATTAATTTGCCATAGACTAAGCTAAATATAAATGTTAAGTACATATTAAATAGTAAGATTAAACACTGTTTAGATGTACATTTACCATATTTATTATATATATTTTTTCGTTTCACAATACAGAGTAATTCACGATTCATAACACTCCCATGTTAAAAATTATTATCATATACTGATTTATTTCGGAAATAATTTGATCAGAGTGTTCCGCAAATGTTAAATTAGGATTTTTTTGTAGTGCATCAAGAGCTAAGCAGAAAAGAGATACAATATGATCGTGTTAGAGTGGAACACTGCTATTATTATCTGCTTAAGCGTTCCACAAACCATAACTATTATAACTGAGCTAAGAATCAAAGAAAATTGCGTGTTTTGTGTAATTATTCCAAAAGTAAACCTTAACATGATTTTTAATGTTGCAGTCATCAATTTTATGCAATTTTCAACATAGTAAAAGTTAGTTGAAATGGTCCAATTATATAAAAAATAATTGCAGTCACGAAACAAATAACAAAGTTTTGAAGCCTATACTCAAGAGATGTTTTTCAAATAGATATGAAGTTTTTTATCAACTTTACTATATTAAAATGTAAAGCAAAGTTGGGGTTTCACGTTATTTAACTTTTTTCAATTTTGGGGCCCACAATTTTTCTTCTAACAAGAACTTGCTACAAATAGCAATTTCTTTGGTACCTAGCATGCTAATAAAAATAATTAGATCTAGCTAAAAAATGTGTTTAAAAGTACCTTCATGGTACATAAATTTCTAGGTTTTTTTATTGCTGAAACTGACTGTAAAGTGTGTTCATTTAATTATCTTGAACATGAAGAATGTTTCCATAAATTTCAAAACTAATATAAAATTTGCATCTACATAATAATTTTGTGATGATACAACCAAAGATTGAAAAAGAACCGTCATTGACCTTTTGAAATCAAATACAATTTAATATTAAAAAATTTCCTAATTTTGGGCAGCCATTAAATATGTTGTGAAAAAGTAACATGGCAGTTTTTATTAATTCATACTGTATATTTTAATATTTTGTCGGCGAGTTGTATAAAAATTTAATTTATTTATTTTAATTTATAATCGTCAATTATTCTGTATATATTTTATGTTGATTTCTTTATATATATAATCGTTTATGTATTTTTATTTTACGTATAGTTTTTATGTGATCTTCCACGAAGAGTTTCAAAACATATATTTTTATTTAAATTTAAAATATTTCAAATCACATTACTTTTCTTTATTTTCATATATTAGCGATATCTTTCATGTAAAAACAGGACCAGTTAATGTTAATTAAAAAGTGATTTTTGTTAAATCAATTCAAAATAATAGTTTCGCAAGATTGCCTATTTGAAATAATTAAAAAAATACAGTCAACGTACTATAGTTGTTATAAACAAAAGTTCATAAAAGTGGTTTGTTTATTAAACTTCCGATTAATAGAAATGTTTAAAAGATTTTCTGTTACATAAAATCGAAATAGTTAAATCATTATTAATAGAACTTTATGATACATTTTTAGTGAAGATTTTTAGTAAATTTAGTTGATCAGAAAACCCTACAATAAACAGATTAATATTTTTTATAAATTGTTATTGATAGCAATCTAAGGTCCCCAAGATCTTTTTACTTTTCCGACAAATGCCTGCAATAGTAATCCCGCTATAAACTAATGTTTCAGTATACATCATTAAGAACAAATTTGAAATATTATAATCACACATGTAGGTGTATGCTTTTAATGACTTCCAAAAAAGGTGAAAAAAGATTATTGGCAATATTCTTATGAAATTATTTGAGCGGGAGAGATTATGTGTTGTAGAAGGGCGAGGGCCTACAATCAGTGGGAACTTTAACCATATCTTCAAAATCACTGGTATATTTTCAACTTACACATTTAATAACGCAATGTCACTGTCGACAATTACATGTGTGTGTCTATATGTAGCTATTTTATACAAATATTAATGTTATTATTTATAAGACAAACGTTATATAGATACAAGGAATATTATATTATCATGTTGTTATATTCTAATGGTACATATGTTTTGATTCAATCAAAATGCAAATTTATTGATTTATTTTGGCCTACGAGTTAACCTTGATATTTTTAACAACCTTCTCGTTTATAATTAGCCTGACAAAGGTCTACAAAAGAATGATTTATTAGATGCACCTAAAACGATTCACATTGGAAACAATAGTTATTATAGCTCTCATAAAATATAGGATTTAAATGTTTTTTATTACATGACATTTGTAATATTTTTTATTAACGATTTAACAATATTTATACCAAAACTTTATAAAAATTGAAATAATATAAAGAGAAGTATATGATTAATAATTTCACACTAGTTTTTAAATGAATCTACAAAGTAACTTTTTTGTCAAGTATTTTTTTGGCAAAATATAGGAAAACATTACATGTTGGAATTTTTTGTAAACAAACAACTTTTATAATTTTGTAAATACATTATGAAATTCAATGGTTATAAGGGATCGTAAATCTTGAGGATATATGCATCAATTATTGACAGTCTCTTTTGTTTTTAATATTAGTTATTCCTCTACATCACAGAGATATTTTGCAGAAGTGACATTGTAAATAATAAGGCCAATAAATATTTCGTCTAAACAAAATATTTAGAAAAAAGTACTGGTTATATTGTACGTATTAGAAAAAAATATAGAACATTATGCTAAAGGTTTCTAATGTTTTTAACTTCTGGCTGTTCTTTTTTTTTGAAATAATAGATTTTAGTAGCATGAATTTCAATGCTTTTGAAGGTATACGAAGTATATTTGTAAAATGTCAATTATACTATTTTTCGACATAGTTTCCATGATTTTCCAAGCATTTATCATTTTGTAGTGCAAGATTTTCTATACCCTCTGTGTTTTGTATTATGTTCTTTTAGCTCGTTATCGTTGTTTTACCTCTGACTACCAACACTTCAGTTTTATCAACAACAACCATCGAATCGTTCATTGCCCTTAGTTTGTTTTTAATGTTCAGAAAGCAAACAGCGAGATTTGTTATCAACTTATTTCAAACTAGCTCTACGATATGTACACAAAAACAGTGAACTCAAAATGTATTCGCAGAGCAGAGAATATTTTGCGAATATGCCGTGTATTAAATATAGTGATTTTTAACTGTTTAAATGTTCTGTATTTGTTTCTTAGTCCGAAAAAAATTTTTGTCGACTTGTTTATGAATTTAGTTATTTATACATTTGTATTATTTTAGTATAGGTTGTGATTATAAATTTACATGAAATAAAAATCTTAATGTACTGGTATAAAAGCCCTTGAAATTTATTATAAAACACGATATTAATATTGGCTAACGCCATAAGGTTTGAGAAAAAGAAAAGCACCAATATTTAAATTTTGTTACTCTCCCAGCTGTAATTCTCCCTAGGAGATGTAATTTAGGCCCATTACACCAGTTGAGATATTTGATTCAATAAAGATTAGCAGACACATTAATGCTAACTACTAACTAAAGAAATTAGTTATTAAAAAATCCAAAACAAATGCCAATATGATTCCTACTAATATTCAACAAAAATTCATTTTCTATGATTATCTGTTATTTTATAGTAAATGCTTTTGTTGAAAATGAAAAATGTGTAGATACTTTCTGAATCTTATTATGCTTCGACCATTTGAGATCAGAAAATGATCAAGTTTTCTCCGCAAATTACTTGGATTTTGAAATTTATTAAAAATTATTTTCAACTAATATTGAGGCTTAGTTTACAGTTCCAGTATTATTTTCTGTAATGTTCCGTTTTAGATATATTTAGTTATCTATAAAATATATAATGCTTCCAAAATCAACAAACAGCTTTAATTAGATTTATCTGTTATTTGAAATAAATTGATTCATTTAATTTCTGAACTTTCAAAGTCCATTTTATTGGTTACAATTTATTTTTCTCTCATATTTAAATATGAATCATTTTTAGATTAAAATAAGCCCAATTTGATTTTTCCAATAGATTCTAATTTTCCCCGCAATATTTTGTAAATAGAAAACTTATATATTTGATTCGATATTTGAATTGTATATTCTTACTTGATTGAAATATGTTACTAGTCAGTAAAAATGTTTTTGAATTTGGAATCATTTCTAAAGCTTAAGCTAACCATTTCAGATTAGCAAATCTTGTATTCTTAGGAATTCATGGACTATGCAGAGCGTTTAATTGCTACTTTGAGCTAGTCGTTCATTCATATAGAGTAAGTTAAAATGGTATTTTTATATTTGATAGCTTTTTGCCACTAAAAAAGTTCCAGTGATTGTTATTTAGATTTAGTAAAATTTCAAATCATTATATACGCATTTTTAACATTCTTTAATTTTTCCTATTGATTACTGTGGTTTGGTTATTTTATTATGTTATTTTAATTCTGTAACAAGCACAATGCCTTATTAAAATTCTTTTAAATTTTTTTTTCTTTTTTTAAAGTACCCAGTACACATTTCTATTTTAACACCTAATTCTCTTTGTACATGAATTTGCACTATATGGAAATTGGTAACGACTTTTTAAGTGACAACTAATTAAAAATCACAACAGACCAAAACAAGGAGTTCCGGTTTGATAGTAGTACAAGAGTTTGAATACCTGGGAGTGACGGTAACAAGAAAAGGAGACAAATTTAAAGAAATCGACAAAATATTGGAAAGAGGCAATAAAACAGTTGTGCTCTAGAAAACCTATTAAGGTCAAAAGATATCTTAAGGGTAGCGTAGCTAAAAATTTATAGGACAGTTATACAACCTACGGTCTTATATGGTAGTGAATGTTGGGTCATGAATAAGAAAGAGTAAAAAATGCTAAATGCATTTGAGAGAGGAGTATTAAGAAAAATTTTTGGAAATGGAACAGGACGAACGGAGAAGAACGATTGCAGATATTGAAAGGTTATATGGTCAGACAGAGATCGGTTATATAGTAAGGACAAGAAGACTGCGTTGGTTGGGGTATATAGCCAAACTGGCGCCGTGAACAAAAGCGCAAATCTTCCTTACCTTTTTAGCTGGTGGAACCCTTTTCGGATAAAAAACCACGACGGACCCTTGTCGATTAAGCCGCCCAGTAATTAATAAAAATAAGCCCGAAGCCCATTTAAATTGACAACTCCATAAAGTATATGTCATTTCTTTTAATAACTCCACAAAATCAACAGTATATGATTTAATAATGAATGGAAACAACATTAAATTAACTACGTTTTCATTAGTCTGAATTCTCACCCTATATTCAGGTACTTGGTGTTTGATTTACACACTAGACCGGCCATATTTTTATTTTAAAGATAACTAGAGCACTATAATAAAAAAGCTAAGAATAAATTTGAAAAACTTACCAGCGAATTTAAAGAATAAAATCACCAAAAATTTACTTTGATTTGAAATGTAGATAGGTAGAGGAAGAATTCGAATACATTCAGAGGTTTTATTAAATTTCAAGAAAGTGGGAGGTCGATAACAAACTAATTTTTTCAAAAAGTCCAATGTTAGAATAAATAATCAGAAGTAACTACTGTGCCACAATACGGAATATTCAAAATGTTTGAATCAAGCTAATGACATATTATAAAATATATCATTATATTATAGTATAATGTAAAACACTACAAACAGCGTAGCGGCAGAGAATTCCTGTATGGCTATAAGCGATTGGCTGCCCAGTAGCGCAACCAGACTTATCAATCAGTGGTTGCCAGGCTTAGTAATCCCATGGCAAGCCAAAACGTGGCTGCATTCGTGTAATCAGCTCCATATAAACTAATACTCGGTGACTGATTGGGCAACTTGACAGGCTGATAAGTGCCTAAAAGCTGTTTTGGACAAAATATCTTTATCTTTTTGAAAACCATAAGGATTATATTCAGTGAAATACAGTGTCTCATAACATTTATTTATTCAACAATAATCACATATTCCACGGAATTTTAAAATATATATATTGCTAGATAGATCTGGAGGGTAACTTAATATGTAGAGTGGAGTGTTGAGGTATTACTATTTAATGCTCCAATTTAAGAGTAACTTTACGCAATATCTAATAATAGATTAAATTTAAAAAAATAATTCAATAATGTTTCAGATAAGATTTCAATTCTATAAAATTGTAAATTATGTGTCTATTATTAATAGGGTACATTGGAAAATAGATATGATACTGATTCTCCGTTGTGTGTACGTCTAACTGCTTCTGCAAACATCATTGATACGTCAATACACTAAAAAAAAATATACGAATCTGGTTAGATATTTTGAACAATCAACCATTCGAAATAACTATTTACCTGAACTTTGGAACAATCTTTCATATGACCGTCTTGAGGGATTGTATTTGTTACAACTACTGCTTCGAAACAAGCATTATTTATTCTGGAAATGGCAGGCCCAGAGAATATTCCGTGTGTTAAAATTGCATAAACCTTAGTCGCGCCGGCCTCCATTAATTTTTCCGCAGCGTGACATATAGTTCCGCAAGTATCCGCCATATCGTCTACCAATATAGCTACTCTATCTTTGACGTCACCAACTAACACCATTGAAGCAACCTTTTAACGACAAAAAAATTTCAATACTTCTTCAAATATAAAATCAAAGAAATATAAATTCTCTGAACATCAAGAGAAGAAAATCAAGGGTTTTATTCTAGCACAAAAATAGTTTCTAATTTTCAAAAATCCTATCAGTAATATATCATTTTTTAGAGTTTGTTATCTATCAATAGTACTAAAGAATAGAACAGTCACAAAAAGTTAATCGCTGTTGTACATAAATGGCTGAAGACATCTTTTTTATTTTATTTGATTATTAAACTAATATTTTTCAACTCTATCTTTTTTTATGTAATAATACCCCTACATAATGAGACATATCTGTAAGTTAATTCTTACTAAAGCATATTAACACATAATATATAAAAAAATTAATGGTTGTCCTATGTGATCTTCTATATCAAGTGTTATAGCACAACTAGTGTTGGAAGATCTTGAGAAAATTGTCTTAACCAAACGTAATATAAATACCCCATTCTTTTCCAGTTATGGAGGTCATTGCATTACTGCTGTACCAAAAAATTAAATTGAAAACACATAAAATATTCATTTCTATCATAAAAAACTTTACAATCCAAATCGAAAAAAATAATAAAATCAATTTAATTGATGTCATGTTACATAAAATTAACAATAACATAAGAACAGAATGGTATACGAAACCAACTTTATCCTCAAGATATTTGAACCTCAATTCATGTCGTCTTATGATCAGAAAAGATCAGTGATTATAGGTCCCAGAAGTACCTGGCCCTACAAAGAACACCAAAATTTTGGAAAAAATATATTTATTTCTCAACGTAATCTCCTTTTAGCTCCATACACTTTTCCCATAAAAGTTCAATAAATTCGATACCCTTTTTATAATAAGAATCATCAAACTCCTCAAAATAGCCATCAATTGCTGACATCATATCTTCATTGTTGGAAGATCTTTGATCATCTAGCTATTTTTCCAAGTCTGGGAATAGAAAATAATCCGAGGGGGCTAAATCTGGTGCATGAGGTAGCAATTCAAACTTTAACTCATTAATTTTGGTCATTGCAATAACGGGTGTGTGAGCTGGTGCATTGTCTTGATGAAACAACACTCTATATTCTAAACTAAATGCGATCGTTTGGCTCGATTTCTTCGCTCAAATATTGCAATAAGTTCGCATAATACTCGCTGTTGACAGTTTTTTTTGTTTTTCAAGATAGTCAATGAAAATTATCCCACATGTAACCCAAAAAAATGTCCAATGTTTTGACTATCCTTTTGTTTTGGGTGTGAAGTGATGTACCCACGTTTCATCCATGATTATGAAACGGCGCAAAAATTCGGTTTTATTCCTGCGAAAAATTGTCAAACACTGGATGGAAATATCTTCACGACGCTGTTTCTGTTCCATTGTGAGCAAACGCGACACCCACAGCTTTCTCATGCCAAAATTTTCTTTCGTTCCCTCACTTTCAATCGACGATCATCCTTTACCACTTTTTGGATTTTCTTCAACATTTCTGAAACCGTCACCTCATTTGGTCAACCACTGTGATGCCGGTCTTCGCAGGTCGTACGGTCTCGGTTAAACTCTGCTACGCAATATTTTACTGTTGATAACGAAAGAGCAGTCTCACGTAGAGTGGAATCTATTTCAACTTTTATATTGGTTGGGCTAACGCCTTCCAAATAAAAGTATTGCATCACATAACGATTACCAATTTTTTCCATGTTTACAAATTCACTGAAAACGTTCCCTATTCATGGCTGTCAAACTTATACTAAGCAATTGTGTAATTTCTAATAGTCATAAAGACGAGACAATGTAACCAGTTTTAGTTTAAATCATTAGAAATATACTTCAATAAACAAATTATAAATTAAATAGAGTCCTTATCATTTAACAAATCGGTCCTTTGAATACAAGCAACAAAATATGATATTAGTGTAAGTCCTAAAGGACATAATATATTATCCAAATATTTCACTAAAAACAAAGAAGTAATAATTCAAAAATTCTTGAATCGGAATCAAAAAACATAAAAAAGAGAATTTTTAGAAATGGTTTACATACATAGGATCGAGAAAGATAAAGACCTAAATAAAAATCAATTCTTAAAACAGATTTCTATTTTTATTTTAAATTTATTTTGATATTCATTATGTAGGTGATCCATTGATTAATATAATCACGCAAATTATCAAGTCATATTTTAATAAACAGAAATAGGTCAAAAAGTTAATTTTTACATATTATTTTGAACTGATTTTCATAGAAAAGACGCCTTAAATCAAAAAGTATCACACAAAAATTTGAAATACCTTGAAAAAACGCATAAAAGAGAAAACGAGAATGAATTAAGATTGGACGAAAGTATTTTTTATCAACCATTTGCTTGTAGTACATACAAGAATATGTGTGAAGAGCCACTGAACTAAAGATTTTTCTTTAAACAACAGACAACTATTTTTGTTCAGATGTAATGACAATTCTAGTGTTAGGTCAACAGTGAACCAATAAAAGATTTAAAGCAGTACCACTGTGGACGAAAAAGTTGTGATTTGTTTCAGTCGATAGCAGTTTTATCAAAAAAATCAATTTCATTATTAGTTTCTATTTTACTCAATTGAAGGTCAAAGTTATTTTAGACAAACTCACCTCATTAGCTTTCTTTCTTTCTTTGTGAATGAGAGCAAATTCGACATTGAGCCTATCGGCAATTGACGTGACTCTCTTGGCTCCACCAGCATCTGGAGATACAATAATACTGTTTCGCCATTCAGCTATATTTTCTTTGATCCATTTCAAGACCGCAGGTTCCGCGTATAAATTATCTACTGGAATGTCGAAGAAACCTTGAATTTGAGATGCATGAAGGTCCATGGTAATTATATGATCTGCTCCAGCAACGGACAGCATATTAGCAACTAGTTTTGCGGAAATAGGGGCTCGGCTCTATAAAAAAGAACTTCTTTCAAATGGAATTTTCTAATTTGTTTTGGTGTAATTGATTCACGTATTCATGAAACAATATTAATAAATATTCTCATGCAAAATGGATACTTGTTTATCTTAATTTCAAATTTTGAAATGTAAGGTTATTGTATACTTTTTCCCTTAACCACTTAATATGATCCACCAATTTTATTTTTTGTAAGTAAATCCTATGAGGTTATGTGGCCTCTGTAAAACCGGTTACCACGAATAATAATCATTTAGTTTGCAGTTTTCCCACCATGCAATAAATCAGATGCAGACCCTTTTTCCATACTAAAACCTCCCTTGTACTTGGTTAATTGGTACATGTTCACTATTTCTTCAGCGTCAGGCGGCACCAAATTATGACTTTTTCGAGGTTTCAGTTCTGGACGGCGGGGAAGCACATGCTCATTAGGGTGGTGTATAAAAATAATTTTTTTACTACGCCCTCTAAAAAGCTATTTGTTGAAAAAACAATAGTAATTTTTTTTTTTTTTCAATTTAAACGAACACGTGCCTCTATACGATCCAAGTTCATTGAACGATAGGGGCTATATATCTAGGTTCTCGGTTGTCTACTTTGGGACAAGTTTATCCTACAGGATATACGAATAGAAAAACTTGACGACGAGTCAAGATAGTGTTTTTTCATAAAAAAGCTACCACCCTAATGCTCATTTATCCACATTTCTACGATTGAAATGCATCTAAATGTTCTTGAATTTAGGTCTCTTCTGTTTTAAATTTGCTGATTTATATTGTTCTATATATATATATATATATATATATATATATATATATATATATATATATATATATATATATAAGCGAAGTGTCAATATCATATTTTGATAAAGACTTAAAGAAAAGTCGAAACGTCAAAATTTATCTTTCTTTTAAAAAGTATCAAAAGCAAAACTAATTTTAAAAAAAAGAGACCTAAAATCAAGAACATTTAGATGCATTAATATATCAGAAGGTCTAAGAAATTGAAGAAATTTATATATAGAAATTTTGTTAATAAAGTTTAATTTTTTCTTGGTTTTTACATCTATCTATACACATATATATATATATATATATATATATATATATATATATATATATATATATATATATAATATTCATATTGATGACTGTTAGATATTTTGGAGATGTAAAAACTAAGAAAAAATTAAACTTTATTGTTAACAAAATTTCTATTTCGATTTTGTTCTTGTTTCGATATTCATGATGTAGGTGATCTATTGATCAATATGAATACGCAAATTGTCAGTGTCAATATCATATTTTGATAAATACTAAATAAAGGACAAAGCGTCAAAATTTCATCCGTCTTCAAAAAATTATAAAAGAAAACTAATTTTAAAACAGAAGAGGCCTAAAATTGAGAACATTTAGAACCACCAAATTATAAAAATTTTTGAATTTAGTTGTAGATATGGGTTTGATTTTATACTATTTCATCATAATATTAAATGCAAATTGTAAGCTGTTAGCCATTCATATCAATTATTTCTTATGTTTTGTTAATTGATTTTAAAAATTGAAAACTATGCCCATAATTGTATATTTAGTTAAAAACTTGATTATTTTGTCTTTTCCACATGAAAAAGTTAAATTTTTATCTGTAATGACATAGTTCAAGCATTAAATATATGTTTAGAATTATGAGAAACTATCACAATTTAACACTTAAGCAATATCTGTTTTTCAAAATAACTAATTATTTATAATAACGTATGTTTGTTGAAACTTTATTAGTACATAGTTTACTTTTGTTTTATCTTGATTTAACATTGACAAGTAATTAAAGAGCAAATATTTCTTTCAAAATTGAAGGATACATATATACAATTTATATCAGTTCTGAAAATATTCTATCGTGATTCAGCTAATTTACAAAATTCTAGTGAAAATCAGATTACTTATTTATTAAAGGAAAAGTATTATCAAGTTTTTCTTGGCGTGAGTCGATAAAAATAGTTGTGGGATTTCAGTTATTTTAGAGCAGCCATACTCAAAGTGTGCTCTGCAGAATCATAGAGACTTCAGAAAAAAAAATAAAAACACCTCTGATTATCAACATCGATCAAAAATCGAAATTTTCCTTCGATTGTTGAAATTTAGTCGAGTAGATTAGTAAATTATTTAGTCGTGTCGATCAGTTTCGTTTGTATCCTGCATATACAGTCACTTACGACGAAGAAAATGCCGCCAAATCTAGAATTAATTCTTGATGAAGCGGTGAAAATGATAAATTTCACAAAATCACGACCACTGTAATCCCGACTGTTCTCATTATTGTGTGAAGATAATGCTCAATACAGAAGTACGATGATTATTTATCTCGATGTAAAATTTTAATATGGGTATTCGAGGCGGAATTATCAACGTTCTTTTAATTTGATAACCGTTTGTAAGATAAAACTTTATGGCGGATATCTTTCAAAAATTTAACAGTTTGGATTTATCATTACAATGTAAAGAGACAATAGTGTTCCAAGCCAGTAAGGAAATTATTGCCTTCAAAAAATAGATGTTTGTATTGGTAAGAAAGAAATAGAATGAGTTCAAAATATATGTAGCTTTTTCCCTTGTTACATTCTATTTCTTATATCTTCTTTTGTTGTTCCATCTTGTGAAATTTTGCTTCCTAAGTATTGTCTACATAGTCTAACTCTATTTATTTGCAGTTCGGGGTCTCCTTGTGTGCTTCCTGATGGCAGATATTCTGTTTTTGACATATTCAAACTCCATTTTGCATATTCGTCGTCCAACTTTCTCAGCATATAATCTGAATCGTTGTCGTCTCTATCTCAATTTCTATTCTCGCAATTTCAGTTCTCTAGCTACTCAGAGCTTCCTGAATGTATATTTCAAATAATATTGTTCTTTATAATTCGCAAACCTCTAGTAGGGCCAAATTTGTTGCAAATAACCCTATATCAATGTTGGTATAAAATTTTTTATTATTACATCAGGTTTTTTTTAGACAAACCATTTTTAATATATCTTCTAACATACGAAGTTTATTATAAAATAGGTAAGTCTCATTTTATTATCAGCTCGGTGAAGGTCGATTTAGGTTCGCATCTTCTACTAATAGTTAAGTGTATAATTTTAAAAATATGGTATTTAGAACTAACAAGATGTCTATTAATTATGACAATCTTATATCTTGAAATTAATTTAGAAACTAGATCTTCACATCTGGAACAAAATATACAGAAAAGTATAAAAGAGTCCCAAGAGTAGAGCTTACCAATAACAGAATGATATATTCAGAATTATTTAACTATAGTTTTTGTGTCTTATGATTCCATTCTTTGGGAGAAGTTACCTAATAACTTTATATGTTATGATAGAATATTAATTTCGTAATTATTTCAAAAAGACAAAGTGTAAGTGTAGAATAGTGTAAAATAAATAATTTGGTTTTGTACTTATTACAAAATTTCTAATATTTTAGTATGGATAAAACGTTCAAAGAAGAGTACCTTAACTAGTATTTGCAAATATAGACAGATTTAATCAATTTTTGGTGATAAGTTAACAAAATAAAAATTACATCTTTATATTTAGAGATATTTAGGAGTTATTTTTAACTGGAGTGAATTTTTTCCATCCATCTATCCAACTAAAAGTCTATATACATAATTGAGAATGAGGATAATAATCACAATGATTGAAGCAGATGTCTTAAAAAATTATATGATAAGCTTAGTTACATCAAGGATGAGAATATGGATTTTGAGCAATAACAAATATTCGATACAAGTAAACAGATTAGTAAATATCATACTGATGTAATGAAATTATTGACCTCTGACACTGAGATAATGATTACCACATTATTTATAATTTATTAAAATAAATTATGAACCTCTTAACAAAACATTTCTCAATGATATCATGCAAAATAACTTAATTCATAAAAAATATTGTTCTTATTACTTAGTCCAATGGAAAGTTCATATCTTTATACTTAAATTTACTTGTCTTATGGATGATGAATTAAACTGTTCATTACAGAATATATCAAGTCATCTACTTTTAATTTAAGAAACTTTGTTCTGTATTGCCAAGACATAGACTAGTTTAATTAAAATGGTGAAAAGTGTGTGCATGCAAATAATAATAAATTGATTAAACAATGAAAATATATTTTCTCCTTTCTTTCTATTTGCCATTCTTATAGAAAGACTAAGTGTGCTGAGTCAATTTTGGACATTTTTATTTATTTTTGCCTGTACTCACAGTACATAATTTTACTTTACTGGATATGTTGAAGATTAATTTGTTGTTTAAATCATTCCATTGGACAAAATAATTATAAAGACAAATATATAAAAAGATTAGACAAAAACTCATTTTCGTTAAAATTTCAACAACTGATTTTCAATTTATAAAATAATTTCAAATGTTATATATATATATATATATATATATATATATATATATATATATATATATTTGTTTAAATACCTCATTAAAATTTATATTTTATTTTATCGAGAAATATATTTTAAGAAGCAAGTCACCCTTTGATGGAGCACAATAAAATAATGCACATATAGCTGGTGAATACCCAATTCAAGCATTACCCAAATTTAGCTATAAAAATATTTGTTACCCTAAATTTCCATTCAATTGACTTCCACTTCGCAACATTGAGTTCTTTTTCAGTTGAATCTTTCTAAAACAGTTCAATATAATTTTTATTTAGAACGTTTCTACACACTTCACTATAGTGATAATTCTTCTGAATGTGAACTGGAAAAAGGTAGTATATAATCTATGACTACCTGGTACTAATGAGTCACAATACATATAATATGATACTAATTATTTACAAATCATAGAGGTATTCAACTACATGTCACATTTCTTTATGAAGTACAATTCAATGTTGGTTGAAGCATACATATAGCCTGGGGGGTAATATTTCTAATTCTAAGACTGCCATATAATAGGTTTTAACAGATTTATAAGCTTTTATTTCTACTAAGAAGACGAACTTTATTTTGAGATATACATTATTGCAAAATGTAAGAAATTTAACTTACTGCCGATCTATGATTGTAAATTTCAATAAAACATTGGAGAAAATATATTAATTTAGATAAACGTGCTTATGCATAGGCCAGTTTCTCCACAATTATCTCCATTAGCCAGATAATTAAATATTCAAAAAATTGTGATTACAGTGAAACAAAATAGTAATAGCATGAAATTGGTCTTTTGAAAATAAACAGAAGAGCATTTGTATCCAAAATTCAATATCCCCAAAAATTAATGTTTGGACAGATTTACTTATGAATTATTTTTTTTTTGTCTTGAAGGTTACTTAAAATATAAAATTATCAATGACGTGGTTTTGTGAGAGCTACAAATCTAATGAATTAAGGGGGACAATGTTGTGATAGAGTTACAGATGAAAAGCTGGGAGATGAGACTATCTCTACATAATAAATTTGAATATTGTTTAGCCGAAAAAAGAGTTTTACAAGAACTTTTATCATGTTAAATTTTGTTTGATATTGTTTTTCATCCTCATTAATGTTTATTTTTGTTAATTAGTTGGTCTAAGATTTTACATTGAAGTTGCTCTATATATTTCCAATAATTTTTACAGAGAAATGTATTTATTTGGTCTGTATACCAATTAGTTTTGTTATTACAGTAATCCCTCTTATAACACTGTACTGTAATTTTATATTATGCGATTTTAATCCCTCTGTGAAATTTATAATGATTTGTTCAGTTTATACTTAGTTTTGCGCGTGAGTAAATTGTGTTGTTATATAATTGAATAAAATTATTTTATGAAGATTGTGTATTAAAAGATGTAAAAATTCTATTTTAAATAAAATATTTAGTTTTAAGCCATGAAAAGTGAAAAGGATACAAAATCCAAGTTAAATTTTATTTCTGTACAACAAAAAATTGATATTTTGGATCAGCTAAAGCTAAATGAGTCAACAATATGAACAATTTTACAAAATAAAAGTAAAATTAGGAGTGCTGTAATGTCTAGATCATTGCAGACCTCAAGTAAATCTTCACGCGTAAAAGATTTGTTGATACCAAAAACAGAAAAATGTTTGATGATTTGGATAGAAGGAATTAAACATGGATAATTTATACACAACGTTTTATACAGGGTAGTAAAAACTCGTTATACGGGAATACTCATACAACTTGGACTAATTTAAAATGTTATGGAGGGGTTTAGTGTATTATATATAGATAGATTGGCAGTAAATAAATCTCAATAAAAGTACATGTGAGCAGAGGGCCTTAAATTGAAACAACTGATCTTAAATAAAAAAAGCCCCCCAGTGAAGAAATTAACTGAAAAAGTAGATAAAAATATATATGAAAACAAAAGTTATGTGATAGAACAAAACATTTTTAAAAAGCTGTCAACACTAAATTGCTTCTATTTTAAAACACACATGGTTATTAAACATAATTCTAATATATTTACAAAATAAATAAGTGGAGAGGAACCATTAAATTAATTTTTCAATTCTCTTCCAGTCTATTAAACTAGAATTATGTAGAGACTTATTACATCACATGGCAAAACAGAACAAAATCTAATTAAGCTTTGAAAATAATTGTCAACTCAACAAATACTTATTATCACATAGCTCATCCATAACTAGCAGATTAGTAGTACTGAAGAGTATAAAAAAGTAAATTAAAAATCACCTTATCTTTCTTGTCTTGTCTGGCATATGGGAAACAAGGAATCACTGCAGTTACACGACTGGCAGAAGCTATTTTACAAGCATTTATCATAATTAAAAGTTCCATTAGATTATCGTTGACTTCACCACAGCCTGACTGGACAATGTAGACATCTTCACCTCTCACTGACTCTCCAATTTCCACACTGGAAATATTAGTTATTATACACACAAAATTAATGAATAATCACACCCAACTATGAGTTTTAGTATTTTGATCTTGTATTTTATTCAATGTTTAGTATAAAATAAAAAAATTAAAGAAAAAGTATATTATTTTTTTATTTGTTGTATTTTTAACATGTTAGAATATATATTACCCTTAAATGAAAATATTCATTATTATCATGTTTTTTCTGTAAAATGATCTTTATGTCTTCAGTATTTAATTACACAAACATATCTTTGTATATTTTGTCTAAAGTATTATATTTCATTGCACCTAGTTTAAATAAAAATGTTAATTTGAATCTGTCACATATACTGAACTTTATTTACAACAGAGTAAATAAATAAATATATTTTCAGTGCTAGCTTCAAACCAATAAACTAATTTCATTTGTTGACATATTTTGGAAATTAAAAATAGAGTTATGTTAACATTATGTGGAATTTTATTTCAACTCATTTTTTCATCACCCAAGTGAATTAATAGCAATAATTTCTAAAAAAATGTGTTAACAGGTATGTGCTTAAAATAAATACAAATTTCAATAATTACAAATATTGAAAATATTAAGATTGCAACAAACTAATAACCACAAACACGCGGCATGTTCAATGTGACTATTTTATATTTACATTTAAGAGCCTATTTATTCTTGTTAAATCTATTTACATCTATTCAAACTATTATGCAGCTCTTGAAAATACACTGGTTAATACTCATGTTATGTAAATATATAAAAATATTTATATCCTACCATGTTTCTAGGTTGCTAAATTTTTTTGTGACAACTTTTCCTAAATCAATACCTAATCTGTCCACAATTCTTTGAGCAAGATCAGGATGAGAAGTACCACTAAACACTTTTATATTGGGCATTTTTTTTATTAGATGTGGTGACTCGTTGGATGTAATTCGTACCACGTTCTGGACTGCCGCCGCACTTACATCTGCCAGAACATCAACATCAGCTTGTAGAGAATCTAATGGTGATAAAACAGGCATTGTTTTGGATTTTGTATTGGCAATATTGACAGTATTACCGAAACGACCAGGGCTCTCAACTCGTCCATCAAAAAAGCGCGCCATTGTTATCTCCCAAAGTTGTTTTCTAATTACAAAATTTCATCAACATTTCCCAATAGATTAATTTCAAAAACAATTACTTAAAATGACACATTAAATGTTAATTCATATACGACGTGAAACTATGGTTACGAAAATTATTTATATCAAAGATTATTGTAATCTACAACTATAAAATCATTTCCATTTTTATTGCTTTGTTGATATTTTAGTAAAACTGGGAAATATTTAAAATATATGGCTTTTTAGCATTTTGGCAATTACATCGATAATTGCTTATTTCCTTTGCCTATGACTTTACCATCGATAGAAACTTTATCGCTATTGTGTTAAATTTTTTATAAATTGAAAAAATTATAATAGTATGGAAGTTGGAAGTTTATCAACGATCCTAATCAAATCGGGAAAGTTATTTTACCAACAATCTACTAAAAAGTGATAAGCCTGGAACACGAGGACACTTTCACTACCGGTTTCGAATTAATAAATTATTATGAGGAATATAAAAACAGAGATCTTGGTATTTGATAGTAGAAGAAATATTGGAAAATTGAGGACCATCACGATCGTTGTATAAACAAATTCTGAGATTTAAGAATTAGTTTTTGACATGGCATCATCATTTAGCAATTATTTCTATTTTCCAATAATGTGAATTTAGATATGCTCCTTTTTTTCGCAACAACCATAGATAAAAATAAATTGTTCTCGACATAGATTAACTATGGTTTTTGATAATAGAATTATGTGTTAATTCTATCTTTACGTTAGAAAAGTCATATCAACTCCACTCAAGAATATTGAAACTGGAGTAAAAGAAAATTACGAATTACAGTAATTCCATACTATACATAAAAATTGTACTTTAAATAGAAAATATATTTACTTGTCAAAATGATATAAGGGGTATTTGTGCAGCTTGTATTTGAAGGGTATCGCCTTTTGATTCTACAACCATTCATAAAGAGAAATCTACATTGGAGTTTGAACTTAGGCAACCCAACATACCGTATAAAGCAAGTTTGGTTGCCGAGACGTGCCATCTATATTTTTGTCGATTTTTGGAATTAGCAATTTTTTTAATGAAAAGTGATTTCGTCAGGGTAGGTTAGGTTTAATCAAATTTGCATATATAGAAAAATTTAAGAAACATTAGGTTTACTTGTAACTTGCTTCTTTTGTTTATGAAACACTGCTATTTTTCCTATTTGAGCGGAAGGCATTTACGAAATAATTATGCGTGTTACGAAAAAGCTTTAATAGAATTTTACCCAATTACTAACTTATTGAAATTCAGAGAATCTAAAGTTGAAAAGAGCAAAAGGAATAGCTAGTCTATGTAAGAGTGAATACTATAAATTATTAATAAAGGCTGCATGACATGGTGCAAGAAATTGCATACAAGAGATCAAAATATTGCATATATGAATATTGCACGTCGCGTGTCTCTTGTCATTAAATCATGGCTGCCACTAATAAAAATTCAATACAAATGGCACCGAACCGATGATGTTGCAAGTGCGAGATTTCTTTAAACAATCAGCTGATCTTCATGTGCGTATACTTTTTATCAAGAAATATTGCGCCTTGCATTGCATAGCACGTTGTATTGCATCATGTCAAGCAGCGTTAAGTTCCTTATATGGTGCTGAATTTTTAGCCTCCGAGTAAATTTGGGTTGGTGTCGGTAATACATTTTTTTGTACGGCTTTAACACAAAACTGCTGTATATAAACTGTTCTTGATAGATCAATGAGGTACATTGAATGTCTTCATATTCATTTCCTCACCCGCATTCTCAAGCATGCGCAGTATAGATAAAGTGTCTCGCACGAGAGAGAAAATGAATATTGTCGGCATTGTAACGTAGGGACGTTTTTTCACATACCAACTGTCCATATAGGAGTATTACATATATATTCACAAATGTAATAATCTTGAACTCATTTTCAGTTCATTAGTCATAGAAATAAGGTAGAGTTGGTAGATTTGTTTGTAGAGATAAGATGATGGAAGAATAGTAGTCAAATATTTAGATATTTACTCAAAAGACTTACATTCAAGTTTTTACATCATTTTCGGTCATTCAATATTAATCAAGGGTAGAAAAAAGAGAAACAAACACTATTTAAATCTCACTTACATTAACACATGTCCTTCAAAAAAGTTATAGCCTTTTGAAGTTACGAAATTAAAATCGATTCTTTCCAATATTTCGCGAAATTTATGAGATTGCGTGATGAAAATAGACGCGAGGCTTTCTTATGCTAATAGCATATTTGATGATGAAAGTAAAAAAATCTCCGCCTCAATAATAATTTTTTTGAATCTTGTGATCCCCAAACTCATTGAAATTTGCAATTAAATTATTATTGAGGAAGTTTTTGGTTGAATTTGAAATGTCGTACGACTTATCTAGTTATAGCATTCGAAAGAACTGAATCAAACCAGAATGTAACATTATTTCCCAAAAAAACTCAAGTTATCTAGTTGTTTTCTACTAAGCTCACGATATTATGATACAAGAGAATTCATATCAAATAAATCTCTCATTTTCTCCCAATGAATAGTTGTCACTGTTCTGTTTTTATGAATCCCATATTTTTATTGCATTCGGAGAACGAATTAATCCTAACCTTAGAGTTTTTGGTGAATAGGTCTTAGCTCTATTATCGATATAATTTGTAATGGGTTTATCGTGCTGGATATGGAATCGAATATAAGATAAGGCAACAATAGAGTTAGGCTGGATCTGAGAACGATTCTTGGAGTTTGCGATTTGTTTTGTTAGATGAGTCTTCTGGTGAAAGTGAGTTTAAATAAGAGCTCAACTACATTCACTTGTTTTTATTTCTAGTGGTTACGTCGCTGGATCCACATTGTAATTCAGAACTCATAGAAACTTAATTATATTGTACGTGCGCGAAAGCCCTAAAGGTAATTGATATTTCTAGTATGTTACCAGTGTGAAAGTGGAAGGTAAAGAACGAACTAGGCGTCGTTTGCTTATTTACACTGTTTTGAAGGGGTCGACCATGCGTAGTTGATAGAAAGCATTGTTGCCTACCTAGTAGGTTCGATTCTCAGGTAGGATTGTAATCTGAATTCTGGTTTTAATTTGATTTAGGACCTTAATAGTCATATTTAACTGTTTTTGTAAATACTGAAATAATCTCTTTAGAGCCTTATCATTCTAGTGGATTGCGAGCGTCTTCAAAGCGGTGCGGGCGCGATCACGCCGCGCACGCACAGCGAATTCGTTGCGTACGTGCAACGAGATCGTTGCGAATAGCAGCTTGTACGCCATTTTGTACCGTGTACTTATTTAATGTTGATAACATACCTTACAGTAATTACGAGCCTTTCTTTAGGTGTCACTGATAATCTTAAATGTGTCTCTTCATGTCTTAAGTCAGTTTGTATCATATTTGTATCAGAACAACTCATAAAATTTTTTTGAATTATTTTTTATTCGTTTGCAAAATAATATAAAGTAGTCGCTCTCTTCCATTCGATTTATTGATCATGGGTCTTCCCGAATTCGTCGATGCTTTCGTTTTCGTCTCCGGCGTCTTCGAATTAACAAAGCCATCAGTAGTGTTTCCTCCTTGGCTTCGGAATCCATTTTGTTAATGAGTCTATTGTGAGCTACAGCCACGCGACGAAAACGTTACATTTCTGCCTCGCAACCGTGACGTTCTCGCGGCGCAGTCGCGGCGTGTTCGCGACGAATTCGTTGCGCGCTCGCTCCGCCTCGCAGCCGCTCGCAAACCCCTAGTATGATAAGACTGTTATACTTAAGATTTTGTGCAGTTTATACGTTCAAAATACGGTAACCTGTTTCCACAAAAACTTATTTCTCATACTTCTTTTTCTCAATAATATTTTAGAGCTTATCTCATTTGATGTAGGCATTGACTCAAAATCCTATTTTACTACTTTCTTATTATTTGACGGATAAATTTGAAAAAGAAAATATTCATAAAATTTCCACTGCTCAATAACAGAAATATTCCAATCTTCTCACAGTATCGACCATCACTTTTAGAGATACAAATAAAAAAAAGAAACTGATACAGTTCAAACTTGGAACTTAAGGTTGGTAGCATTCTAAATATGATACCAAAATAATTTTGTTGTTTGAATTTATTCCTATATCAAAAAGACTTGATAGTGATGTGTGGTTACTATATGTTTTAAAAATATTTGAGAGATTGAAAATAAAGCATAAAGCATCAATCAATATCTCTGGTCTAGTGAATATAAATAAGTTTTTAAATAAATTTTGTTATATTTATTAATATAGTGGTACAAAAACGCCAACTCTTCTTAATAATTTTCTATTCCACCTTTCTCCACACCATATTTGGATCTTGGGGTTCGCAAACCTTTTTTTTGTTGAGCCTTTCCAAAATATTACTGGTTTTAATAGACTTCCTACTACTATATTTCAACCACATTCTCAAGACATGTTAAGAAATGTGAAGATCTAACGATGGAAATTTATTTGATTCCTGTTGAGTCTCTCCTCCGAATCTTTGGAAGTTCACTTGGACCACTTTAGGAATCACTGATCTAATAATGGACATTTATGTTTACCCCTGTCGAGCTTTTCGGGTCCACCTGGACCATTTTTGAAATCATTGCTTTAGATCCATCCTTCTGTTCTTTCAAATTAGAAAGTATAATTATTTTTGATTATAATATGTTACTGAAATTTACTTATTTAAAATATCATCCTTATTTATTCTATCAGTGCGTGTATTGAGCTCTTTATTTTTCATATAAACAACTCATTTGTTTCCATTACCACCATTATTTTATAATATATTATATTTTATCCTTTATGTTGAAATCTGCTTCGACGGCGGCCATTTACCTCTTCGTTTGATGAAAATAGTTTTCCACGCGTGACTTTTTTAAGACATAAAAACTATCATAAAGTCGCTGGGAACCAAGTCTGGCGAATAGGAAGGATATTGCAGTTGTAGTTATAATTTAATTCATTGATTTTTGTGATGGTTATTTGATCTTTATTGTGCATTATCTTGAAAAAAAAAAGATTTTTTTTCACGAGTTGTCACATCCAGTTGAGCAATAAGATTATAATGATACTATGTTAATTTTTTTATCATTGTGGTGGTAATTAAAAAGCAAAATTCCTTTCGTATTATTTAAATACTGTCCCTTTTTTGTCCCCTTAACTCGATTTGGAGGCAAAGTACCGTGCTCACAGTACACCTGAGTTTCTGATTCGAAGTCAGGCGCATGGTGGTACGTATTAGTCTCATCCTTCCTCGATATTTATTTAGTTGTGTAATAGAATCTAGATGTTTGAGAATTGTTTTTTTATGTAAAAAATGCATAACCCCACATAAACTACTAAGGGTTATTAATAGGGGGGACATAGCACTTCGTTTCCGATTGAAGCGAGAATTGATTTCAAATTTTTTCCTAGCCTGTAGCGTCTTCTGTGTTCTTCAATTAATTAATTCCAAATTTAATGTTGAAATAATGTGTCGCTGTCACTTGAATCTCATGATCTGTTAGTTTCGCAGGTTCCTCTGTATCAGTTTCTGGGAGGTGGACTGCCAGCTGTCCATCCATCTCTTAAGTGGCTGTCTGGGTTCTCTTTTCCCTATTGGTTTCCCTTCAAGTACGATGCGTGGCAGTCTACTCTTTTCCATTCTTCTCACGTGGGCGTACCAGTATCTTTTTTTTGTCTCCCCCATCTTACGATGTCTTGCACCCTACATTGTTTCCTAATGTCAGTATTCCTGATTCGATCTACTCTCGTTTTTCTCACTATAGTCCTGAGCATTTTCATTTCGGCTACCTGAAGTATGCTTTTCGTTTTGTGGGTTTCCTCTTTAGTTTGTATTCCGCATGTCATGATAGTGGTTGAGATATTGGTAGTAAATAAGTTTTGTGATATTATTTTTTAAGGTTTTATTTTGTATGTTTTTATAGATAACATTGAGAATTTCGAGTAATTCAGATGGTTCGTTTGAATAATCTGATACGATTATTCCATCGTTTGCAACATTAATAGTGTATTGTAGTGCTTCGGTTTTCAATCAGATGTTTGATTATCTTTAGTAAGATGGGCAGATCTTCACTATTTTTTTTGTTTCTTTTTGATTTGAGTGTTTCAGTAGATTGAGCGAAAGTGATGGGAGGACTATCTAAACATTCAGGTGATGTTGAAATTTGTCTTTTTCTAATGATAGGGGTGTTAGTGCTTGAATTTAGTGTATTCCGTGTTAATGTGGGCTTGCAAAATTTGACGACCTTTGACGAGGTTGTTGTTGTGGGTGTTTGAGGTGTGGTAGGAATTCTTAAGAATATTTTTGAAGATTGTGGCTGAATATTCTCTATTTCTGTCTCTGGTTCTGTTATGTTTTTTGTGTTCTCTGTTTCTTCTGTAGCACTTTTGTTCGATATTTTCATTTGGTCAGAGTCATTTCCAGTAATCATTTCTTCTGTGTGTTTCTTTGTTTCAAACAGGCGGATTCTTCGTGACCTATGGATTTGTATGCGGAGCAGCTTACTCCATCGATTGAAGAAAATAATTGGTAGGTGGTGTTATCGTTTGTTATCACAAAATATTCTGGAATAGATTTGTTTTCAATATGAGAGATGAAAATTTGTCTCAAAAAGCTTAATACGTGGCTATAATCTGCTTCAGGTATTTCTACTCTTAGGAATGTCATTTTTGTTACTGTTTTTATTGTCCTCTTTTGGATTTCTTATTCGATTTGTGAATTGGATATTGTTGGGCATATGTTTGATATAATGTGATGGCCTTCATTCGGTATCGATTCCATTGATATTAATTGATTTATATTGTGCGTTCAGGTTATCAACTGTTGTTTTGAAGAAGAGGTAGTTACAAATTATGTTGTTTGTGATCCGAGATGTAAGCATTTATACCCTCACATAGATTTTGCACTAAAATTTAATAGTAATAAGCTATTTTTACTCTGAAATGCCAAAAAGTATAAAAACCACAAATATCAGTAACCTCTCAAAGAAAATTAATAGTAGATCGCATTTACCCACCGGTCCATCAGGGTAGAAATGATACTATCTTATGACTACGACCCGATTAACTTGATCACTTTTAGAACAATAATGAGCGTAATTCGAGTTAGTTTCCGAATATTCAGATCATGATCAGTTTAACTCGATCATAATTTCCTAAAAGTCCTTAAAAAAGCTAATGGACTAAAAAAAGGTAATAGCACCATCTCTTATGGAATGACAAAACTTATTTAGTAGTTTCTGGTTGGACATCCACGGAAAAATTATTTTTAATAAAATTGCTAATAAAGCTATAGTTTTAATTAATTTTGTGGTTAAATTCTCTCATGCGAAGCATTATATCGAAGTTTACTCAACATTTTGTTTAGTAAAAATCGTCGACTTTTTAACTTAAAACTTTTCAGAGAGCATTTTAATAAGTTTTTTCAATTTTTAAACTTAAAATATCGATATGGCTTCACAAATTTAGCGAGTTTATTTTCAATAAAGTGAAAGATTTCTATTGCTTTATTAAAATATCGATGCATCCGAGGATTTTTGAGGAAGGTTAAATGATTTTTTAATAATCTTGTTAAAATTGTTTAAATCATTTACAAGGTACGATCAAATAGGTTTAATTGAAGGAACATAATATTTGAATCTACATTGTCATAAGGAAATTTCACAATTTTAAAGACAAAGCGACACAATTTTATATAAGATATAATAAAATAATAATTTGGCTTGATAATAATTATAATATTAATATCTCACTCTATACTAAATATTAAATTAACCCAGTCTATGGTAGATTGTAGAGTTCTGCTACATAATAAAAGATTATTCTAAGCAGAAATGCCTTTGTCATTCTCCGGAACTTATTAAATGTTTTTGCCACTTTTAATTCTGAAGGTAGCTGATTGAATATTTTTTTGGCATTGAAGATGATGGAATTTTTCACCAGATCAGAGGTGGGTATTGTTAAGTAAATGTCAAATTTTTTCTTCTAGTAGGGTAACTATAAAAGTGTTTCTTATTTGAATTGTGAAAGTGTTTGAGAAATGAAAAGAGCGGGGTGAGTTAACATTTTCTATTTTGTATTTTTTAGAATGGAATTTTCGTTCTGCTCCTTAAACCATTAATGTAACGAATAGTTTTTTTTGAGAGAGAAGAGAGACAGAGAGAAATGCTTCATTGTCAAAAAATTGTTACAATTTGTAGACAAAAGCTTGTAAAACTAATGAACAAACATAAAGATAATTAAATGAAGATACAAATAAAATAAAATTTTAATATACAGAAGAAAACAACAATGTGTAGCAAAATTATGGGTAATAGGAATAGGTAATAATTAGTATATAAGTCGTATATAAATCCATAACAAAAATTAAACCAGAATGCAGTATGTATGTTCCAGTAAATATGCCCTCAAATTATTGCGAAATGCGAGAAAAGATGATATCGATTTGATTTCAATTGGCAAGTGATTGTGCATTTTTTGCAATGTAAAATATTGAGCATCTAACTAATTTCTGAACGTGGAGTAGGTAGGTAAAGCTCGTGCTCGGATTGAAAGATGAGTGCGGAAGGAAGAGTCAAAATTTTCAATCTCTTGAAGTGCCTGCAGTGAGCCCTGCGGCTTAGTCCGAGTAAATATCAACAGCTTTCTTTTGTAGTAAAGATTCGCTCAAATTCAGATATGCCCTTCCCAGAAGGGAGATGCGACTTAATAAGGGCATAATAGACTGTTAAGGAAGTGGATAAGTTCTGTTCTTAGGAAACTGATCTCAGTGCAAAACAGGAGGAACTTAATTTTTTAGATAAGGCGGCATTTCAAGGAATTGTTCACAAAAAGCTCTAAGAATCTTACAGATTCAACGACCGCAATGGTGGTGTTAATTAATGAAAAAGCTGAAATGTATTGCTATATGATAAAACTTTGGTTTTAGAAGCGTTGCGGCACAGAAGACTAGAATCGCACCATGATTTAAGGTTGACTAGGTCACTAGATATGGTCCTATGAAGTGCCTTGAGGTCAGGTTTGCTCCAAGAGAAACTAGTGTCGTCTGCAAATATACATATTTTACCATTGATGTCTAGATAGGCGATGTCGTTTATAAACAGAAGAAACAAAATAGGGCCTAGTTCTGAGCCTTGGGGCACTGCACATTCTATTGGCTTGCAAGAAGACATCGTTGTATCAACCCTTACAAGCTGACTTCTGTTGATAAGGTATAACTTAAACTATGCGAGAGGCGTTCTCTTGAAATCGTAGTATTTCAATTTGTTGATTAAAATATAATGATTAACACAATCGAAAGCCTTAGAAGAATCACAAAAAGTTGTTGCAGTGTAGTGATGGCTGCTTAGTCTAGAGTACGCATTATTTAGGAGGGAGAATATAGCATCATTTGTGCATTTGTTACTTAAAAACACAAATTGATGGGTAGTAAGTATTTTATATTTAAACAGAAATGATAAAAGCCTCATTGCAACCAATCTTTCTGTGATCTTGTAATTTGAAGATAGATTCGAAGAGGTGCAAACGACAAGACCCTCAGAAAGGCAAACCTTAGCGAAGATGCAATTCGAATGAGTTGTAAGTTTTTAAACCAGTACGAGTATTGAGGTGTTACCGTCAATATGTAGACAAAGAAACTTGATCGAATTTGAAGATCATATTAAGTCATTGTTCAGTTTACCCTTTGTAGGATAAAAATAAAGTTTTCTCAGTATATAAACAGAGTCCGTTTGCGTCATACCAGGACTCAGTGGTAATGAGATTTTTGCCCATAGTAGAATTTAATGTTCGTATATATGGACAACTCTAGGTAACACTGGTGTCATCCGCAAATAAAATGAATTTAACATTAATTCGGAAGTCTGTAATAACCAAAAACAGCATTGGACCTAAAACTAAACCCTGAGGTACACCACCGTCAACTGGTAAATTACTCGAAACTTTACCATTAGCTCGTACCAGTTGTTTTCTACATTCAAGGTAAGATAGAAACCATTTAAAAAAATACTTCGGATGCCATAATACTGTAGTTCATTAATTATAATTTTATGATCAACACAATCGAAAGCCTTAGTGGAATCATAAAAAAAAGAAGCCGTATAGAATTTATCATTAAGTGAGGTATATATTTCATTAAGAACAGAAAACATAGTGATATTAATGCACTCATTAGGTAGGATAAAGAATTGTTAATATTTGAAGATTTTATGTTTAAAAAGAAAAGGCAATAGACAGTTTTTCATTGGTTTTTCAATTATCTTTGATAATATTGCTAATAATACAATAGAACGATACTCTTGTGCAGGGGACATTGAATCCACGATTGAAAGGTTTCTTTTGAATTAGCATTCAACTGCTCTAATGCGTTAGGATTAGTGTCAAAGGTTTCACCAATTTTCTCATTTTCGGGAAAAGTTGGAAAGCGACTATATTTTTAATTTTTTTTCTTTTTGAATATCCTTCATTTTTTGGATTTTAATAAATTAAATATTTTGAGCCGCACCCTTTATAGGAAGTGTGAATTCATATTTATAGCAGCAGTTATTCGTGCTGTACCTATTTAAACTAATATGTCCAATAAACCCTGATGTTTTAAGTGAAGCAGTCGCATATTTGACCCTGATCTGGTTAGTAGGTCTGCTACTGCTAGAACTTTAGTCAGATCTTATTTAGAATACCTCCATTTAGATTAAGCTTACAATACCAGAAGCGTGGAAAATGGCAATACTGGTACCAATACACAAAAAATAAAAAAAATTAATGCAGAAACTACAGAAATATAGTGCTACAAGATATAGTCTACAAACTAATGGCTAACTAAGACCATAGGTAGAAGTTTGAGAGAATATGTAGAAAACTTGTTCAAAGACTACCGAAGCGGCTTTAGATCTGGAAGATCAATCACAGATATATTTTCCCAAAGAATGGGGTATGAATAGAAAATCTCCGATACTATGAACAAAAATTGTTTATATAGCATTATGAACGATCTTAGTATTCCAAAAAAGCTGATAAGTCTTACAAAAATGACACTCGAACATACAAAAACAAAGAATATTAAGATGTTTCCAGACCAACACAGGATAAAACTGGGAGATCTGTATCTACTATGCTATTCAACATACGATTTGAATGGATAGTACGTAAAATCGATTTGAACAGAACAAGGACACTAAAAACAAGGACAACGCAAAGACTAACATACGCAGACGATGTAGTAATACATCAGAAAACGAGCTTTAGGAAGATTTCTTGTCAACAAAAGCTCGCTGCTAGTAATACAGCATGTTGTCATTATGAATAAAAAGCCGTTGATCTAATTTCAGATAGTTTATTTCACATATCATGTCCTTACAATCGATGAAACATTGTCCATATTTTTTATGCTAGATTTTTAATATCGGGCAGATTATTGAGTAGTTGTAGTTGTAGTTGTAGAGTATTGAGTAGTACTTAGCTCTACTTAATGTTAAAAGATACACACGACATTGTTTGAGACGCGTCTCTCCTGGTGGAGCGGACATTCTGAAAATGAAGCAACACGGAGGATGGAAATTCAACAGTGTGAGTTGAGAAAATTAGAAAATAAGCTTCAAATGACATTAACATTAGACAAGAAGCTTAAGAGAATAGCCGCCCGGAAAATGGACTTAGTTTAAATAACTGTGTCTAGATTTATTGTTGTTTTCAATGTTCATAAATTTGAAAATACTATTAAATTAAAATAATGAGTTGATTGTCTGTTAATATAATGAAATAATTATTATTTGGATCCCAAGGAAATGTTGAAAATATAGTGCGACAATTTGTTTGCATTTAAGGACAAAGAATGGTTTTACCAAGGTCTCAAAGAGGTTGCTAAACACTAGACTATAACCTTAGAATTCTATGGCTATACTTCAAATATTAAAAGTTTATGTGATTATTTAATAATCAAAGTGAAAATTGGAAAACGACACCCTTTATAGTTGAAATAGAAGCAGCTCAAGTAATTTTTGATCATACCTCGTATACCTGATACTGCCAGCTCCCACATCCATCTTAATTAATCTTGTTCGATTACATCGTATTAATTCTGTCACTTATTATAGGATGAGAATCCAAAACACATAAGAAGCGAGTGTGTCAGAATAAATGTTTTCACAATAGAGCGAGAATGTTCACATTCTATTTTTATAATTCATTTAGGTAGATAATATAACATTAACTAATTGTCGTGGAGAAATAAAGGAGTAGTGTGGTTAATTTACTTAGTTTAGCTTCGTAATAAAATTTTTATATAGAATGATTTTCCAAAGTCGTATTTAAATCAAAGTTTAATCTAACCTAGGCCAACTGATTCTCCTAAACTTATAATAAAGGGTCTATTTTACCTAAACATTTTACCCCAACCGGTAATAAAGCGCATGTGCTTTCCCCCCGTTTTCGTGGAAAAAATTTCCTGGCGCACTTTCGAAGGATAGTGTAACACACGACGTCGGAATATGAATTAGCGTCGGAAGATAGTGAAAATTCGGCGTTATATGTTTCGTGCTACAGGTGATGATATTTATAAAAATTCGACTAAAACGTTATTACATAATGGTGTAAATTGAATAAAAATAAGGTGATATAAACTGTTAAAATAAGGCAAGTGATATTTAATTTTATATTATGCGAAAGTTTGTACTTGAAGCGTTTCAGTGTTTCCGTTCCTTTAAAATTTTTCTCTCTGTTGAGCGTTTGATATAATTTCCTTTAGAATGAAAGATATACATATTTTAATCTATTCAATATTTTTAAATGAATTGTGAACTGTCTTTTGTAATGAGATAATTTTTATTTCGAAATAAAATTGTCATTTTCATCAAATTAATAAATTTAAAGTAAAAAAGAAATAAACCACAAACTCTGATTTTGAAACGGTAGCATATTGTCGCAAGAAATGAAAAAGTTTTATCTGGTGTTGGAAAAACTGATTACATTTTGATAAGTTGTTTATCTAATTAATAAGTGCTAATTATTTACACACGGTAATATAATACAGTGTGAGTAACAAATTGTGTAAATATTAATCATATTTTTGAAATAATTTGACAATGTTAATGACATCAGAATTCACAGGGGAAAATATACAATATGAGTTTGTAAATTGGGATAAATTCAACAGTCGATTAGTCCTTTCAATTGCGATGTTTTACATTCAATAATAATGTATGCAGGGGTTTCCCAATTAGAAGTATGGCGTAATCTAGTAACAAAGTATACAGGAGGTTCCAAATTAGAAGTATGGCGTAATCTGTATTTTTGATTTATTCTTTGTCTATAGATATGGTATTAGGGGTGTTTCCCTAATAAAATACTACTTTAGAAACAGATCTCAGTTAGTTAAGTAAAATAATTGTAAAAGCGCTAAAAAGCAAATAGCAATGGGAGTCCACAAGGCAATATTTTGGGTCCATTATTTTTTATCCCTTATATAAATGATCTCCTTAGCGATCTACCAGAAGACTACATCATATGCAGATGATACTGTTGTATTAAGCACAAGTTTAACGTGGACAGAAGATGTGAACAATTTGAATAACTATCTAAGTTTAGTTAATACATGGGTAACTAACTACCAATGATTTTTTGCTTGATGTAGATAAGACTCGGTGGATGGCTTTTGGTAGCTATTGTGATAGTGTGCCAATAAACTTATTTATTAATATAGATGGTAGAGGGATTGCAAGAGTTAATTCAACTAATTACCTTGGAGTAAAAATAGATTCTAATATGAAATGGCATGAATATATAACTTATATTCTTGTCAAAACCAAATAATTGCTTCTCATATTTGAAAAACTAGTGTTATGAAAATTGAAACACTAATAAAAATCTATTAGGCATTATTTCATAGCATTGCTACGTATAATTGCATAAGGAGGTGCAGATGATAATATATTTAAATTGGTGGAGTCAATCCAAAAGAGAACTTTTAAAATAATAAAGATATCAGACGTATTTCATTATTAACCTTTGCTTATTAAACAAGCATTTATAGTGAATTAACTCATACATCATTATGAAATATTGAAGGGTAGATATCTGGTAACAAGCAATAGAACTAGGAATAAAAACCTGCCAAAAATTAGAAGAATATTAGCTATAAAAAAAGTGAATATGCTTCAATAAAATATTTTAACTTATTACCCAATCATTTTAAGGTATTAAATGTAAGCACAAGAAAAATAAGAACAAAATTAAAAGTATGTATTAAAATAATTATCTGACAAAGTTAGACTAAAATTGTTACTTAATGTATAAGTTTTTTCCAAATATACAGAGTGAGTTTTATGTATGATACGCCTTCATTATCACGAAAACTTGATAATTTTTATAAATTTTTGTGTACAAGGGTGATAAGGCCGATATTATGGTGGTAATAACATTGTTGTCAGATCTTTCCTTTTTCCGGAAAAATAATGAACTTTGTTATTTCAAATAGATCACTCTGTATATTTTTCGCTTTTAGAAATCCTCAAGAAATACTTATTATTTCTCATCTGATGTTCCCGATATCTAAATGCCATAATTTCGGATTTATAGCTACATTAGCGTTATCTCCGCCGAAGATAAAATAATACATTTTAGGTAGCTATGACTGCTACAATAACAAATTTGATGTTTCAATAAATTATTATTGTTTAAGTTTATTGAAAGTCACAATTGATCGTTTATTTTAATAAGAACGAATTGATATTTCAATGATATTAGGAAATGGTGGTAGTCGTAGAAGTCAACAAGAAGCGCCTGCCCCCGGCCCCCGCGACCACTCGACATGAATCATTTAAACTGTTTCCTGTGGGGTCACTTGAAAAGCATCGTTTATAAAACAATATTCGAGAATAAGAAGATAGGATTACCACAGAGATAAGAAGAATTGAGCAGTCAGGGATGCTGCAAAATGTATTGCAAAGTTTTAAAAATCGCATAGCTTGTTGTGTTGAAGTAAAAGACAACATTTTGAGCCTTCACTGTATGTTTTCTAGAATTCGTTGTTTTCCTACTTCACAATTCTAGATCTACTTCTAACATGACACAAACATTAGAAGATTTATCTTCAGTTGTCTTAGGTTTTCAGCGCCATGATTTTGATAAATATTTTACTGCCCCAGTAAACTGTGTAAAAACTTACTGACACTAGACCTTGTTACGAGGTTTGTATTAGCACATAAATTATCAACGAATATTCAGCCATCTGAATGTACAATATTTATTGTAACTTTGGTGAAGATACTGTAAATGCTATAACTCCGAAATGATGGCATTTAGGTATAGATAATATTACATGAAAAAAAAAATTTCTTAAGGATATCTAGAAATTCAAAATATTCCGAAAAAAGAAAAGATCTGAAAAAAATGTAGATACCACCATAATACCGACTCTACCACAAGACCCTTGCGCATAAAAATTGATAAAAATGGTATAAGCCGTTTCCGAGATAATTGAGCGTTCAATAAATAAAACTCACTTCGTATGTATTAGATATAAAATTTATAATATATATTTTATAGATTCTATGGAGCGTTATATTAATAATAGATGATTAGATAACGAGAATAAGCTTCTAAAACGTATTAATACTATAGTTATTTAGTTATTTTAGTTTGTAAGTTCGTAGTCAGTTCAGCAAACAGTTAGCTCTGATTACGTCTGTGGGATGCGTATCATGTCAAATATATGTTTTTGAATATTTGGTTGTTAACTATTGGAAAATAAAAATAGAATAAATAAAATCTCTATTTTTACCAACTACGAAAATCGAAATAAAAAATGTTTGGATACTTGATAGGTACTCTTTGACAAACTGCTCTCAGTAAACCTTTTAAAATGAATGTATCTATCTATAAAAAATCCTAGTATATCTACTAGGTAAATGTAATGTTAATCGTCAGTAGCACAAACTTTGAGCCACATAAATTACATTCTTATAATCCACTCAGAAATTCTGAAAGATGAGTTTGACAGAAGTCTGCAGTTTTATAAATAAATTATTGAACAATTAATGTATGTCGCAATAGTTTTGGCACATATTTTACAGTTTAAAAATAGGTTCAAATAATACAATGTCAAAATGACTGTGTAAACAAAAAAATGATTATTTACTTGACATCAGTTGGACAACTAATTTTTATATCAGTTGCACTAAAATATTTTATAAGTTATAAATAAGAAAAAACATTTGTAATGTATTTGGTCAAATCTCTTAGAAGCATTTATCATGTTATAGTCGAATGTGAAGAAGAAATACCATGTCTGAATCTCCCAAGTAGTGGAGAACTTCTATCCGAAAACGAGCAGAAAGTCTGGTGAGAAGAGCAAAAGATAGAGTAACAAAATAGTCTACTACTACTTTTCGAGCCACATAAATTACATTCTTACAATCCACTTAGAAATTCTGAAAGATGATTATGACAGAAGATTGCAGTTTTATAAATAAATTATTGAATAATTAACGTATGTCGCAATAGTTTTGGAGCATATTGTACAATTTAAAAATAGGTTTAAATAATACAATATCAAAATTTCTGTGTAAGCAAAAAAATGATTCTTTATTTGACATCAGTTGGACAAGTCCTTTTTTATATCAGTCGCACTGAAATGTCTTATAATTTAGAAATAAGAAAAAGTATTCATAATGTATTTAGACATATTTTTGACATAGTTCGCATTTTTAAAACCAAAATATTTCACGCAGAAGCATTTATCATGTTATAGCCGAATGTGAAGAAGGAATACCATGTCTTAACCTACCACGAAGTGGACAACCAGGAATTTCTCTCCGAAAACGAGCAGAAAGTCTAGTGAGAAGAGCAAAAGACAGAAAGTTAAGTTCGCTGATAAAATTTTGGTCTAGTGATCGATTTCGATAAGAGAGATTACCAACTGGCACACTAAACTACTTGATTTTGTACGTTGGAGACGATATAATGTTTTGGCCAGACTTAGCTGCATCAAAATATCATAACTCTGTACCTAAACAAGATAACCACCCTAATTAACCTCAGGTCTGTCCAATTGGAGATTATTGGGAACTTTTATTTCGTGAAATGTATAATGGAAGGTGACAAACCGAAAAAAAGGAACAACTTTAGCGAAAATTTTTTGAAAAATACTCGAAATAGATGATCATGTCGTCTTTGTTAGTTACTAAGCCGTTAATTGGGGTAAATAAGAGCGGTTTCATAAAAAATACTTATTACAAAAACATATGGTGAAATATTTTGTGAAGAACAAAAGAAAACATTTAATGTGAGGTGAAGACAAAATTGTTGATATTAACCTTATGCAAATTTAGGACATAAAAATGAGTTCATAATTTTTTGCTGGCGGCAGAGATTGCTAAGTGGTTTTATTTTCACTGAAATTAGAGCACACAACGTAAAGCTGGAGCTATTGCCAAGAACATCAGAAGTAAAAATATATTAAAAACATCAAAAAATATATAACTTTCAAGAATTAGCTCCAAGGGATATGACTTCAGTTTTATGGTACGACTTTTTGATGATAAAATCCGTGCTTAACAGACATAACAAGAAAATATTAAAATTTCAATTCATTTCAGCTTGTCGCATTTTAGCGAAGAGATAATTCTTCTTGAGAACCATCTATTTTTTCGAAAGATGACGACATTTTTTTGGAAACACAAACCGAATTGTCGTATGAATTGAGATCTATCAAATAAATATTATGACTACCATTATAATGAAATTAAATAAGTGAATCAAGAAGAAATTAATGATACGTACCTCAATACTTGTTTTGATCTATGATAACTAGGCATTAAATATATACAAATAAAAATATGAAACATGAATACAAAATAAATGAAAATATAAAGATAAATATGAATAAAATATAATTACGAATATAAATAGAAAATGACTTGGAATCAAAATCAAATCAAATCAAACAAGGAGATTTTCTCTTTCAGGAGAATATTTCAAGAACTTTATTTTGTTTTTGATTATATAAATTTTTATTGCAATCTAACAGTTCATTATGTTAGCTACGAAATTTCTTGGTATATCCAATATAAATGCCTCTACTTATGTTTATAAATTAGCTTGCTACATATAGTTTTCAATGCGTGTTGTACATCTTTCATGTTTGAATATAAATCTACTTTAAATGCCAGTAGTGAAGAAATTAGTTATAACAATGTAATAATGTATACTCTGGAGGAAATATGGCAGAAATAGAAAAAACAGATACGAAAAAACATGAATGAAAGTTGCGAAAACGTTAACGATGCTGATTTGTTGACACGTTTGATGCCGACTTTAAAAAAAATCAAATTTGTCGCATGAAAAACTTTCGTTCCATCATGACAATGTTTATTCGTCCGCTATGATTCCAAAAACATTAGCTGAACTGCGTTACGATTTATTGAGTCAAACGGAGAGGTGACAGTATTTTGCTGTTAGTTTTTCTCTAGTCGTTATTGAATTTAGTTCCAAGTTTTTCTTGTCGTGCCTATCCGTGACTATGTTGGCGATCATCATGGAAATCTTTATTTTGTCACCAGCAATGCGAAATGGTTTCTATTGTACCAAGTTCTAAGGTTCTTCGTATCTTTTTCCAAATATTTTCTCTTGCAAGAAGGTTTGGAGCAATACATATCTGGATTCGTTTCACATTACGTGACTGAAGTACTGTAGCTAGCGAATTTTTATGGTTATCATCACTTCTCGTTCGTTTTAATTCTTCTGATGACTTCTTCATTTGTTATCCTGGTAGTCCAGCGAATCTTGAGACTTCGTCTGCAGAGCCATATGCGATATGAAACGTAGCGTATCAGCATTTTCATTTCAAGGTAGAGAGATTGTTAAGAAGGCACTTGTCCGGTGAACGCTGGATCTTTTGGTGCGTGAACTTATTTTATACAGATATTTATATTATATGACTCTTTCTATTGGAACTGGATTTTTTTTTTGAAATTGTGAATCTTCTATGTTGTCAGCAAATATCTAATGTTGTTTATCCTGTATATAGGGCTTCGCTGAATATCCATTTTAAAAACAAGTAAAAGACGACTGGAGATAATATGCAGCTTTGAATGACTATTTTTACTTTTTCTGTGTATGTGTTTCACATCGATTCTAAGATTTGCGGATTGGTTTTAGTAGGGGTTTCCAATTATTCTCAGGTCCTTAGTATTAATTCCTCCACTATTTTTCTGTGGATCATTTGATTCCAAATATACAACATCCTGGATTTTTCTCGTTCAAGGACGGATCTTGAATATTAAAGTTATTGATATGCTTGGCAAGATACTTCGGCAGGCGTCAATAACGAAGAGATTGTTAATTTTCATATAGATGCGCAATTAAGTTTGGATGGGAGTAGATAGAAAAGTAATTCTGTTTGGATTTTGACTAGAATTATTCTATTTACTAATATAGATTCATAAATAAATTGTCTAACAATGTAAAAGTGGAATTTCATTCATGTAAATGGTGTATTAGAAGAAAAGAACGTTTAAAAAATTCATTTTTATATGTTGCTCTTCAGAAAAAAGGGAAGCGATATGTTGATAGGTCTTGATGTCGAACATAAGTAATAACGTTCGTTCGCTATTGTTGCAGAAAAATTAGCCAAATTATGCTATGATTTATTGCTTAATTCATTAGATTCACCCGATCTGGCTCTCTAAGATTACTATCTGTTCCCAAATATGGAAAAATAGCTTAGTGGTTATCAATTTGATACAAGTGAAATAGTTATTGCGAAGATAAATGCATATTTTGGTTTGAGAACCAGGACTAACTGTCTGAAATATTTCAAAAATAACTTTTTCATATTTTGCACTTATAACTTAGTAAGTACGATACGCAAACGAATATCATTGCATTAGGATACGAAAAATTTTGAAGTTTCAATGTTCGCAATGACGACCTGTCTGTTTTAAGTTTCAAACAAAAAAAAATAAAACATCTTTTTTGATGATCTCTTCAAAGAAATGGAATAATCACCAAATTCATAATTATTTTGACAGAAGTAAGTATTTCTTGTATTTTAAAGGAAAACTTTAAATTATTTTATATTAGTCGTGTTAACAAATGAAAATTTAAAACTTTCAATTATTCATCTAGTTTGTTTATTAATGTTACCACCCAATTATAGTTACCACAATTTTCCCAGTATACTGTTCAAACAACTTGTATAATAAACAACTAATTGAGATTCTACGTCCAATTATTTGAATATACTCTGCAATTTTATTACTACTTTAATCAATTTCATTTTTCCTTGGACGAAAAAACTCATATTTTGTAAAAAGAAACACAACAGAGCTGAACAAAATATATTTTACTCGGCACTTAGATGGTCAGCAACACATACCAAGATCTGTTGCTATAGGAATTTCCAATGATATTATTACACTTGAGGATTGATGCCCCTCTTGACCAATAGACTGCGTTTAACCTTATTATTCGCTATTTCAATTGATTGAACACGTTTGCATTTTAATGCTTTTATGTCCATATTAACTATCTTTTATACACGAGTAGAAAACATAATTTTTTATAATCACTGTTTTAGTGAGTTGATTTGTGATTATTCTTTCATATTTGCTATCCATCCAATAGGTTGATAAAGACAGTTATTTCATAAAAATGTTCGTACTCATCGACTACCTTCGAAGTAAGTAGAATTAGGAAGACGTTTCACGTACTTACCGTTTCTCAATGTTTGATGAACCATTCTACTAAACTTACTTTTTAAATCATTTTCTATTTATGGCGAGGAACAGCAAAATGGAATAAATTCGTCGATAAATAAATGAGAGCGTGTTGGGATAAACGCTTGGACACGTCGATTTGTATTTTTAAATGTGCATATTTTTCTAAAAAATTGTAGGTGTATCATGTGACAGTGACCAATATCAATTTTCTTATTTCGAATACAATCCCTTGTACCTATATTATTAATTCCTAGGATTCTTCAGAAAATTCTATTTTCTTCTATTCTAGACATGATTCATGAACAATGTTCGGAAATATCAAGTAATGTCAGATTTATTACAAAAATTAACTTTAAAAAAGAAAATTATGTTATTTCACAGATTCGCTACATATTACTATGTATAAAAAATATTGATGTCAATGTAGGAGATGTTTCAAATAGTCGCCGCGAATTTTTTGGTGACATGGTACAGAAATGTCGTCTGATGTTACTCATGTTACTCAATATCTCAGGAATTACTGGTGTAATCGCATGCGTGATTATTGAGTCATCTAAATTTTGTGCACAATACTTTTGATATATCCCTACAAAAAGAATCAGATCAGGAGATCGTCCTGGCCATTGTAGCTATCCACGACTCCCTATCCTCCGATTTGGAAAAATTCGGTTCAGGTACTGCCGACCACTGATTTGGTAATGACTCGGGGCCCAATCTTGCTGAAACCATATCATATTCGCAGAAACTTGTGGGTTTGTTGGATCAAGATATAAACTTATCAAAATTGGCATGGTATTATTTTGACGCAGTTCTAAATATGTATTTCCATGTAAGTTGCCACCTATGAAAAGGAAAGGAACCTTCGATATGATTTCCAACAATTCCTGCTCAAACATTGAATTTTTCGGGATATTACGTATGTCCTTCTCTCATTCAGTGATGATTCTTATTAGATCAATAACGATTAACATGACCATCAGAAAATAGAACATCTTTCAACTGGATAACATTGTTATCTAGCATTGCCATCATTTGTTCACAAAAATACGTTGGTTTTCTTGGTGGCTTTTCTTAAAACTCAAGCATTATATCCAATTTCGAATCATCCCTTTCTGCATTGGTAGCTACTGTCTCACATCCCTATTTTATTATTTATTCCTTGTGATATAAGCGGCAATTTTTGTGCAACTCTCATTTTTGTCCGTGTGCTATCTCCATAACCAATCATGTGTAGAATGGTTTATATTGCGCATTCCTGTTAAATGAACTGTTTTTTAAAATTATTACGTATAGTTAACGAAATTTAAACTACAATTACACTGACAATGATGACTACTGTCATGCAGACAGAGAATTTGCTTATGCTATGGATTTTAAACGAAAATAAATTAAAGCTTTTTTGTATTTATGTAAATTCATATTAGTAAAAAAGAACACTGGATCGGAATTTATTCCATTTGGTCGTTCCATAAAGTATTTCTCTTATAGCATATTCCTGATCATTTAAACGTGATGATAACTAGGTTTTAAACAGCTGCAACCTTATTGGTATTGTTCATATTCTGTTATCTTTATATATTCATTGATTGATTATCCAGATAAATATTATTAGAATTCTGTATTACTGCTCTACATATGGGATACAGGTTACAGTGGTTAAGTGGTAGAACAAGTCAAGAGAAAAGTTTCCGCATGATTGTTTTAATTTTTGACTACGACATTTATATATGGTAGAAAAAGTATTTTAGAGTACGGTTTTGGGATTTTCACAATGCAATTGTTTGAACAAATAATTAAAATTTAGATTAGAAATAAAGTTTTTAGAGTAAAAGCTCCTAAAACGTTACACGAGGCTTACCGCGAATCGACTATCAGAAACACGTGCGTCTGAGTGGTAAATTAATAAGCGGTCGAATGTGTAGGTGTATCTAGTCGTTTGTCAGCATCTTCAACTAAATTAGAGAGAAAGTAATGACTGAAACTTGTCGTTTGAGTTTGGCTGCTTGGTGTCTCATTAATTGAACTGTATTACGATAAAGTAAGTGAGGACGCAATTCTCAACGAATCTTTGGGAGTAACATGTCATTCCAGTCGCCTTTTTCCATTTCAAAACACAAATTATCAAATTTTAACATCCGTTTCCAGTCACTGATATAAGGCATAAATAAATATTCATGGGACTAGTGAAGTGAATTGCTGAAAATGCGCTCAAAATGTTTTCATAAACGGATTATTCGTTAATGCAAATGAAAAATCTCTGCAAGATTCATCCACATAGGCGATTCGATAAATTTGGATGGATTATACACGAGGTGTAATGAAAAAATACAATGTATTTGTATGAAATCAGTTACTTACATCGCGTCAATGTGAATCACATTCTTATATTGAAAGAACGAATAACAAATTTGTTATTACTATAATTTGTAGTTTCTGTAGTCAAACATGGATGACGAGAGCTCTCCAAAACTGAAAATTGTGTATGGTGGCGATTGAAGACATGTGGTATGAGAATATTTGAGAATTTGAGAATAGAAATAAATAAGTTAAAGACGAATAATAGTCGAGGCGTTCTTCGATCTCAAAAACCGAAGGAAATGTATGAAAAGTGTAAACTAATGTATATATTTATGAAGAGTCACTGGAAAATTTGAGAAACCTTATCCGAAATAAGAGCCCTGGAGAATGAGGTTTTATCTCTCCTTAATCACCAGATTTAGCATCATTGGACTCACTGGCGGCTCATGTTAAACATTTTTGAGTGTTCTGCAATCTATCCAAAAAATTACCCTCTAGTATTAATAAGGCCCGCGTTTGCAATGTGTCGTCACATAAAGAAGAATCATCTAGAGCTTTTAGACTCTATTCGATTCTTCTAGGGATGTTGTGAATACTCGTACTGTCAAGTCTACGGATGTTTATAAGACAGTATCGCCATCTCTTAGCAGCAATATCCTATTATTTTAGTCGAGAACGATAGAATCTTCCACGCGCTTCGAATCTAGACTAAAGCTTTTTTTAACCATATAAAACGAGTGACTCGCCGCGAAGTGAGTCGAGTAATCGAAGCGATACGGCTGGAGAAGGATTTTAATTGTACTGCTCAGCTTGCTGTTTTTATACTAGACATTAAGTGTAAATTTGCTATAACTGAAGAACTATTGAAGTGCGTTCCATTGACAGGTACTACAACAGTAAATGATAATTATTGTGTAATTGAGCATTTAATAGCAGAATATGAGCTTGACTGGAATATACCGACAGTTCAGTCAATTTTCACAAGATTTGAACGAAAAGTTTTCTGATGTCGTTCGTTGGCTCAGCCTAGGAGCAGTTTTAGAAAGATTTTTTTGTATTATGTGTCCTATTCAAGCTTTCATGTTAGAAAAAGGCGAACCAATTGATTATAACAATGACTGGTGCATTGATTGTGCCTTTTTGGTAGATATGAATAAACACTTGACAGATTTGATTATAAAGTACAGGGTAAATATTGCCATTGTCACTCAAATGTATTCATATATTCAAGCCTTTGAAACAAGGTTGAGGCTGGGGCAAAATCAGGTGAAAAATCAAACTTTGAACCATTTCCCTCATTTAAAATCATTTGGCATAGAAAAAAGATTGGATGATTATTCTCAACTTCTGCAAAATTTGATTACGGAATTCAACAATCGCTTTGAAGACTTTCACAAAATGAATGAAATGAAATTTCCAGTTTTCAACAATCAATTCAATTTTTAAGCTTCACAGGCACCAGTTCATTTGCAAATGGAAATGATAAATCTTTAATCGGATAGTATTTTGAAAAAAAAATTTAATGAGATTAAAGTTCTTACATTTTATACACAATATTTCAAGAGTTTGGATAATTACCCGGAATTGAAAAAGCACGCAGCACGCATTCTCTGCATGTTTGGTAGCACCTATTTCTGTTTTCCGTTATGAAAATAAATAAGAACGAACATCGCACAAGACTTACGAATGAACATCTCCAATCAATCATTAAAATAACTACAACGAATATGATAACGGACATCAATGAGTCAAGAGAAATCAGGTATCTGGATCCTCGAGCTTAACACAATTACCTACCATCTTTTATAACTTTGATATGATTTTCAACAACCGTATATCATGTAATTATAAAATGTTATAATAACTCATTTTGTTTTTAATTCTCAATCTGGCCCACCTACGAATTCAAAATTTAATATATGGCCCTCTGCAAAATTGAGTTTGACTCTGTACTAGACTTTACTCCTTTACTTTCATTATCTCCAATTTTCAGAAATACTCCAAACAACGTTTCCAGTAACTCCACTATGCTAATAGATTGTTTAATAAACTATGTTATGCTTCGGGACTTATATAGAGTTGTATCTAATTCAGCTGTTTAGTTTATAAGTTCAAAGAATATCATAATTATCGGAAATATCGTTTTAATTATGTCCGTGAAGAGCCCATTCAAATAACACATAAAATTTAATACAATTGATATTGTTTAATAGTATATACCCACTATTAGGCACATTTTAATTATGGCTCCCTATATTTAATCAACTAGAGAATGTAATTGAAATGCATATTCGATCCAATAGTGCAGATGGCTTTCGGAGTTTCCGTCTCTTTATTTCGTCATACAATTTTGAAATTTTTCTTGTTTTATCGTAATTATATAATTTAGTGAATAGAAATTACGAATTAATCATTATCATTGCACAGTAAACAACCTTTGAAGTGAGAAAACGTCTTAAAATCACAATGAAGCACGGAATAACTTCAAGTCTAGAAATAAGCGAAGCGAGTGGATCTTTCAGTCATTCATATAACAGTATCGAATAGTGCTCGAGTTATCGAAAATAATCGATTATTATTTTTCATTCCAGCGTAATCCACGAAAAAATTACTCGATCTATGCCTTATCATTGGTAATATAATCTTGGGATGATATAACTATATGAAAGCACAGTTTCGAATATAAAATGTAAAATATTTAAAAAAAAACTAAGAAACTCAAAGTGAGGGGGGCTTTGTATATTTTTAATCTCTCTTTGTGTTTTGTAAGCAATCGATCTGATTGTCTATGATTTTCTCTTCAGTTATTTTATTTTTATACCAAGAATTATTTTGTACTTTTTAGTTTTATTATTGTTCCATGTATGTTTTTCAATCCAAAATTTATTTTTAGTACAACGAACTCTAAGAACGTGTTTCTCAGGGCTTTTACACTTCTAGTTTTTGTTTTTTTGTTCAATTTGCAATTTCAAACCCGCTTTTAATATGTACAGATGCTTTGATAATTACATCTCATTTCTGTGAGTCTGGGATTGCACGCTTACGTAGTTCACCTACTAGCTCTGTTTTTCTTGTATATAAATATATAGATTTGGGGTCTCGTATACACTTCGACCCATAGGATCTATTGTGTTCCTCTTTTTTACTGCGATAATGGGGAACCCAGAACAGCTGATCCATCAATTCCTCTCCTTTAAAAAGTCTAGAATGTGTAATGGCTTTAATTGCCAGAGATCTTCGTCTTTTATTTCAAGTGCTCCAAGGTGTAGTGCTCTGGAGCTCCACATTTCGAGAGGATGTTGATAGAGATTTCGTCCTCTAGTGTCTTCAGGTGTTTGTTGAGGTGACAGTGAGCCGATAGAACTCCTGTTCGTATTCGTAGATTATTCTTATTTAGGTTGATACATTCAGCAGAACTACTCTGGTTACAGTTTCCCAGAAGAGTATTCACCTGACTCATCCCCTGTAGGTTGTCTCAATAATTAGTTTTGCTCCTAACTACTTTCTTTTCTAAAGCTTTTTTCAATGTTCTGTAGCTGATACCACAGAAGGGTTCAGGTCCCACGAAGGACTTTATTGAGCTTATCAGCAATTTCATTTCCCTTCGATCCGTAGTATTCCGGAATCCATTGTAGATTGAACTGAACACATTTGTCAATTGCATAGATTTCTGCTTGAAAAGTACTTCGTGCGCTGCACAGGCTTTCAGAGGGTTTGATTCTAGACCCGTACTCTCCTATTCCAGTTCTGTTTTTGATCTGTACGTATACCAATTAATGGAATTTCTTTTCATTTCTTGTATAGGGTTGCCTTCACAGTTTATTATTGAGGTGAAGTTTTTCTCAAAACTAAACTTTTTCGATTCAACGACCTGAGGTATGTCCCAAGGTTGGTCATTATTTAGGAACGGGTATTATTTTGATATATTTTTATTACTCTAATGCAAAGGATACAAAAATAAATTTGTGAAATTATACATCAAAATTTTTTCATTGGCATCGCTCTATTGATTGATTCAAATACCAGAAGCCCGCACATCTTTGATTTTGAATACTTGTTGAATTTCGAAATATTCCTCTAAACTTCGACTCTAAATATATATCAAAATGTTTATTTTGAATCGCCCCACGGAATGAATTAAACCGCTCTAAAAATCCGCTTAATAGTTTTGAGTTATTTACAGATATACAGTACAGTAAAATCACGTAGATTTTCCAGTTTAAATATATGTTGAATTTCGATATATTCCACCCAACCTCGCCACCTTACTAAGCTGGAATTTCTGGAACCGATGGCGATATTCATACTGAACACACTGTTTACACTACCACTACACACTCAAAATTACACTGTCTGACGCGCGTTTCGATAACCAAGTTATCGTCTTCAGAGACTGAAGGTAAACTAAAACCTAATAACTTGATTTACCTGTTTTATACTAAATTTTCCCACCAAGAAAATTAGTTCCATCGGGAGCACTTCCTTGTGAGGATATTCACATTTATTTTTTACTATTAAACTGTAGAGTTTAAAGTAAAACTAGGCTAAACATAAAGTACCAAATTACGCTGATGTATTTTGTTTTCAATTGAGGATTAATTTGTCAAGGTCAAGAAATTAGATTTATCCTCTTGATACTATCTCAAAAAATTTAAAGAAAACAATCCTACTATTCCATTCCACTTCGGATAGTAGTATTAGTTTACTGCTAGGTATATTATTTTACGATTATTTTAGTATTAGTTTTTCTTTAAAAATGTTTGTTTATTCACATGAAACTTTGCTGTCACATTTTATTTTGGTGCATCGCGCATATGATTTCCATTCCATATATCGAATTGTCTGGCTTTTGTAAACACTCAAACATCACGTTGAATTTGATGCATCCTGTTTCTCCTTTGGAATTTTGTTTTAGAAATTTTATTTCGATTTTGTCTTTTTGATTTTTATATTGAAGTTTCAAAATCAATTCCGATTCTATTGTTTCTGTCCGTTTTTTTGCTAAATATAAATTTTGTTATAACTAGGTATAATTAACATCAAGCGAATAAAACCTTCATTAGCTCCGAATTGTGGCTGTAAATCTGTCCACCATAATTGAGGTTGGCGTCGATAGTGAACAAAAAATATTTTTCAATTAATCAATCGGTTGAGTAATAGCTCAAGTCACAAATCGGGAAAACGGTCAAACGAATTTCAGACGAAGGTAAGATATTTATCAGAAAACTTGCGTTTTCCTTGATAGACACGTTTAAAAAGTCAGCTAAAAAAACAAAATTTATTGTACTTATACTCATAAAAGAAAAAAAGGATGAGTTGTTTAAATTGTTGATAGTTTCTATAATTGGAAGTTCCGAATAAGAAAGACAGAAACAGCTTTTTCTATCCTCCGAGGCTACAGCTCCGCTCTGCGCATTCTGAAGCATGCGCAATTTATACGAGGTATCTCGAACGAGAGAGAAAATAGTATATCGTCTGTCCGTACATATATGATTACCATGAAGGTGGAGCTCCATAGTGCATAAAAAATAGAGATCTTCGTTCGTTTAGCATTAAATTTTCTAATATCTCAAATAAGTGATTGATTAAAAAATCCAGGTAGATATCATCATTTAAATTAAATCAAAATATTCCGAAAACGGTACACACAGTATCGAGTTTTATCAACGGTACCTTTTTGATGCAAAATTAAATGATGTTTAAGGTTAACTTTTTCAATATTAGATTTATTATGTTCAATACTACTTGGTATGAACCGTCTAACTAGCGCCTCTATGAGAGTTAAACATAAAAAACAAATTTATTGGATTTATTAGCTTTTAAAGCATATTCGTATAAAATTTCAATACAATGTTGCCAGTAATTGCCGCGAAATCGTAAATTTTGTTTAATTTTTTACTTCAACGCTCTTGAATACGGATGGCGTGCAAATATTTTTCAGTTTTTTATCTACCTTAGAGACGGGATCACCTTTTTTTGAAACACTCCGTATAATAAAAAATACAATGCTAAAATAACGAAAATATTGTGATTCAATTCCTCTTTGGTCTGAAAATGGTAAGGATTTGTCGGTTCTAGTTGCTTGGATGATTCCTTTCCTATCCTATGAAGGACTCTCAAAACTATCCTCCTTTAATCGCTGGCTGGCTTGAAAGCAAGGCTAGTTCAAATCCAGGAATTTTCCACCGTTGGCTCATAAGATTCTGACTGTTCCACTGTATTGTATATATAGTAACCGACTTAGTCGCCCAGTCTGAGAGTTTTGTCTCTTCGTTTTATTCTCTTTCCTGTAGCTTAAGGTAATCCTGAATCTACGAGTAAGAGATTCTCACGCAAGGTTCGGGCCCTATCAACGGTTGAATAGCTTCAAGCATGGCTACTCGTCGGCAACTGAGTTTCCCTTATGGCACCTAATTATTTGAATTATTTTAAGCCCCCAATTCGTCATTCGTCATTTTTTCGAATAAAGTATTGATGGTGATTGATGTATTTCACGAACTTTGAGACTTAAAAACTTTTTGTAATCAAATTATAGTATTGTGTAATGGAATGACGAATTATTTATTATATAATCCAAGGAAAGAACGTCAATAAAACGTTTCAATCATTTAGTTTCAGTATGAATACGTATTCTATCGTTTATTTTTCTTATCGTGTTTCGAGAGCACGTTCTTTTGAATTTTAGGCTACGTTACTCAATATCTTCTTCCATTATCTTTTAAAAGAATGCTTTACAAAACGTTTACTGTCGCGACTATTTACGACTGTTATTAATGTCTTACAGACAATTTCGTGGTGCACAATATTTGCAATAGGCTATTCAGAATGTACCTAGTGTTGAAATTGTTACGTTTTAACACAAAAAAGAAGGTACACTTAAGCTCTAACCAAAATCAAAGGAAATAAATAATCAATGCGAATTCTGAAACTGTTTTCACTGTTACAATTATAGTAACAGCAAGTCACATATATATTTTGTTCATTTAGTGTTTCACAAATATATTATGTTGTAAGCAAACAATTAAAAATTGCCATATATGTACTACTCCTATATCTACTCCTATATGGACAGTTGGTATGAGAAAAAATGTCCCTACGCTGCAGTGCCGACAATTTTAATTTTTTTCCTTCTTCGAGACACTTTATCTATACTGCGCATGTTTGAAAATGTGCAGTACCGGGCTGAAACCTCGGAGGATAGAGAAATCGTTTCTGTCTGTCTCTCTTCCTTAGTCGGAACAGCTTCCACTTCTTGTTTTGGTATCAACTTTCAAAAATTTAAAATTTTTCAAAGAATTTTTGTTGCTTCGAAGATTTTTTTTGGTAACAACATTATTTTGCAACCCAACTGAATATTATTACGATAACATAAATGGCGAAATTGAAGTTTTTTTTTTGATTGTTTGTAAAAAGGCAGTATTTCTGTGGTTGAATGAATTGTGCAATCAATCAGTTAACTGCACAAACTTTTTTTTCGGCCGCACGCTTATTAAACTTGTCTGCCAATCACAATGTGGTCAACGGGAATAGGTTTGAGCATGAGCAGTCTTGCTCTGACTATTTGTATATGAGTCAATCGAATACAACAAGTGTAATTGAGCGTTCAAATAGTTAGTCAATACTTTGAAGATGGTTAATAGATATTAATCAAACGCATGAAGAGGACGCTTGGTCGTCATGGACCATTTTCTTCAAGCGTTGTCTAAATCACTCTGAAGTGTTCTGAAGCCAATAAGAGAATTGGGCGAGGTTAGTGAAGCCCGCGTCTTGTTTAGATATCTTCATAAGTGAATGTTTGGGTTGATATGTTAATAAAAATACAGTTGCATGGACTTTATTCAAGGAACGTGCTCCTAAGTGTGAAAAACCGTTTTTTTTGCCAACAATAGGTTGAGATAGGTAGAAAAAGAGAAAACGATAACTGGTCAATATTTTTCTGATTAGTAGTCACGTTTTGATCTAAAACATAAAAAAATACAACGTTTGCAAAAAAGATTTATTTATTGTTACTAAAAAATTCGAAATTTTAGGATAAGTGGTTTGCACGTGTAGTGTCACCTAATAGATCTAATCTTTCTCCACATAACTAGAGAAATGCTTGACAAATATGCTACAGATGCTTTGAAGCATGCAAAAACTATGTGTTCGTTGTTTAACCTGCTTCTCCACAAAACCTGTCTCTGGTGTTTTTTATTTTAATTATCTCCAGGTCTTCATTTAACAGTGTCCCGTCAGAAATCTATGATTATTTCCGATTGAATCAATGTTTTTTATTCGATCCTCCAACGGTCCCAAGTTTCCAAGATCAGATAGAGATTTCCATCGTTCGGTTGCGGTGCTAATTGGTTTCTCTATGAAAACAGAAAGGTTAGGGTGGGGTGAAAGGAGTCTGGGCCTTCTTTTTCACTATATTATTTGATTTTTTATCCTCATGTATACCTCTGTGGGCCGAGAATCAGATTAAACTTAATGATTTATCGCTACATGACTATCTGTTTTCAGGTAGCTTCTGCTCAAATTGTCTGTACAATGACAATAACTTTCACTCGGAAGATGTATAGATTTATATTAATTCGGAGTTTACCTTCAGTCTTTGAAGACGATAATTTGGTTATGGAAACGCTTATCAACCAGTGTTATTTTGATTGTTGGTGTAGTGTTAGTGTAAACAGTGTTATAGTATAATTTTTCATCAAGTAAAGTGGCTCTCCAATAATTTTAGACAATCAACAATATTGAGACATTCTACATTGATACAAAATATGCTTATAGAATCTCTAACTAACATGAAATTATCTATGAAAGATAAATGTAAATTTTCTTACTTGTAGTGATTTTATTCGATTCAAAATCTTTTAGGTTTGTCTGTGAAAACTACAAAAGACTATGATAATTTCCAATTCAAACTCAATTTAATTCCAGTTCAACAAATTCTTTGATGTCATACAATTGCTTGTTATTCATTCATTCATTATACGTGTTTTGATGTGCGTAATCTAATAAGAGTTTTTTAAAATTTAGTTCCGTTTTTCATTTTCTTAGAAAATTCTGAATTAAAAAAGACGCTCTGTTAAATCAAAATAATCATTGACTTACTTCCTGTGTTTATTTGATGAAACGAGTGGTATACTTTTTCGCATTCCTGAATATCGCATCAATTCTCTTCTCTTGTCGGTCAACCCCAGATTTTTTTTAAATGGCATGAGCTATCAAGTCAAATCTCGTTCGGAAATAAAAACCAATGCGTCAGCGTAGATTAATATAAATTACTTGACGTTGACAATGTTACCGGATATTGACAATCCGATCGAATGAACTGGATTGGAAGATTGATTATTAGATATTTCGGAATTTTGATGAAAATAAACATTTTAAAAAATAGAAGCAATAAAACAGACACATTATAGTTATTCCTCGATAATTTACTAAAAAATAAAGTGATACAATGAAATTTTTTAAATGTTTCGATTGCTATTTCTCTAAAACTTTTACTCTGTTCTCCTTTTTGGTTAACTTCCTTGGCAATAAATTATTTCTTTTTTGTAAATTACTTTCTGCAGTGCCTAGGAAAGATATTTCATAAAAATATCAGATTTTTAGTCGTACTAATAATGAAGATTATGCCAATTAAGAGATTTTAGTGAATCTGTAAGAATGGACTGTATGCAGATGGAGAAACACAATTGTGTGTGTGATTGAGGACATTAACTGATATAAAGAAAGGGTTTTAGATTTATAGATATAATAAATCTTATACAGAGAGAGAGAGTCATGTGTATTTGTACTGTGTCTATTGTGCAAATAATATTACTTTGTATTGAAATTTTAAAAGATGAAACAATATTATCTTCAAAATAGATTTACATCAATTAAATCATAGCTTTGGAAACACCTTTCTAAAATCAAAAATATTCTGAATGAAACCATCCGTATACGATAAGTTTGAAGTGCTGGCAAGGTTTCGTGCTACAGGCAATGCTCCTTACAAAAAATAAAAGAAGACGATGACAATTATTACTAACGAGAATAATGAATTCATATTGGAACAATAGTTGAGAATCAAAAATGAGCACTGGGAAAATTGCCAACCACACCGGTATAAGTCAATTTCTAAGAAACTCAGAAAGCACCAATACCATATTCAGTAGCATCAGTTTTATACTGCGATGATTATTACTACAGAATAGTCTTGCTCATGGAATATTTTTTCAAATTTATGATATTAATAGACAAATCTTTCTTGTCAAAAAAATAATTTAGTGAATATTTATTACTTTCACTACCATCTTATTGAAAATGAGCAGAGCTTTATACTTCACTGTGAATCATCAGAATCGATGGAGCATAAACGTTTTTTGTGGGGTCCACGTGATAGGTCACTTGAATGAACGAATTCCTAAGCTTCTTGGAAACGGTGCTTCGGAATCTCTTGGAAGTATATTTCTATAAATATCAGAGCAAATGGGTATTTACTTTTAAATTTGTGAAGTTCCTTTGAGTATTGGACATGTTTCTGCTTATTATATAACTTTTTAACAGAAAATAGCCCACTCTCGACGTCGCTTCGTCGCTTGCCGTTTAACATAATATTGGAAGAAATTAAGAGGAAAAGTCATATTAATACTACTGTTTACCAACACAAACATCGATGTATTGCTTATGCGGACAATGTAGTACTTTTAACTAGATCAAAAATAGAAAGATGCAACGTCCTAGCTAGGTTATAAATAAGAGCAAGAGAACATGGAATACATATGAATGAGTAGAAAATGGAATGTGCGATAATGGAACAACGACAAATATACCATTTATCAATATAAATGGACAATGGGAAGAGTACTTTGAAGAGGTAGTCAAATTTGAATATCTCGGGTTAGCAATGACAAACGAAAATATAGAAAGTAGAAAAATGGACAGCAAGGCAGCAGTAGCCATAAAAGCAGTGTTGAATTTCGAAATTTTATGAAATCAGCAAAAATGATAGAGTATTTTAATAAATGAGAGAGTAACGAATTGATAAACCATACTCCATTTTGACAGGTCAAAACTTGTTTCTATTGTTATTTTTATGGTTATAAAAGACCAATACAAATCATCCGAACTATGGGTATTATTGAAATAAAATATAAGTGAGGAATATATTGAGAAGAATTTTTAGGGGATTTTAACTTGATGAAGGCATTTAGAGAAGAAGGATTACAATTTATCGTCAATTACCCAACTATTGTGGGCACAAAGACTGATAGATAGCTGTTAGATACTTCTCCCGAATAAATAATTTCAGTATATACCAAAGAAGATATTAAAAGCGGAAGAAAGAAGGAACAGAAAAACAGAAGATCAAGGAAAAAATGGATAGAAGAGATGATTATAGATATAGAAAATTTGGTGTAGAAATATTGGAAGAAGAGCCACAGGACAGGAAAACTCTGAAGCCATGTGCCGGCATGGCCTATTTGGATTTGGTTGTTTTAAGAGAATTACTACTTAAGTTTTGAGATATGGCAACACCGATGTAGTGCTGTTTGAGTTGTTTACAGATGCTTGAAACATTCAATGGAATTAAATCACGAACGTTTTCTGCAATGATTTTCTACATCTTTTGACGAGGATTAAACCAACAGCAGTGTGCCGATCAACTCGCCTCGACTTTTGGTGATAAAGCACCATCTCGAGCTGACGTTTTTAGCTGGTTTTCCGAATTCAATCGTGGTCACACTTCGCTACAGGATGAATTTCATAAAGGTCGTCCAAAATAGGCTGTTAGACTAGAAAGCGCTGTGCGTATAATATCGCAAGATCGTCATCTGATATACGTTCAGATTGAGATATACTTCCACTCGCATACATTCACTCTTGTATGAACATTTGGCTATCAAAAAGATTTGTTCTTGTTGGATAGCACATAATTTGATAAATGCTCAAACTTTGTGTCGATTGGACAAGTGACGAATTATGGATCTATGCATATGAGTCCGAAACTTAACAACAATCGACTATATGGGTCTTTCGAGACGAGCAACAAAAATTATATGCGCACGAACCACATCGAAGCAAATGCTTTTTTGAAATAACTGGACATGTCACTACCATTTCCTTAAAGCAACGAAGAACGGTCAATTCTGAATGCTACACCAGCATTTGTTTGCCAGACGTGTTTTTGAACAGTCAAACATTGGGTCAACCACCACAGTCCTTGTTTTGTACCCAACATTCTCGCAGATTAAAAATAAATTCAAGGTCACCGTTTTTCTTTCTTTAAAGTAGAGTTTGATACGTTTAAATCACATGTTTTGGAGGAATCAATCGGAATTGAAAAAACGCTTAAACAATTGGTTCATACGCATGTCAACGTGTATTGATCTTAATGGAGGATATTTTGAAAAACAATGAAGCCAAGTCGTTTATTCTATAATTATTGTGAGTTGTTAAAATGGAAATAGAAAATCAGGGTAAATAGAATACAGTGAAAATATATAATCCATCTAATAATGGTAACATCGAAAGATTGATGGAAATCAATAAAATACTATGAAAAGCTGAAAATAGTAGTACCTAATTTATGAGGTCATCATTCGGTAATAGAAAGCTACGCTACAACATGAATTATAAGTGATTAAAAAAGAAAAATATCACACGATTAATATTATTGTTTATCGTTGTGTGACAGATAAGTTTTTCCAACTTAACTCCAAGCATCTTCAAAGAAAAACTTGATGTTGATAAATTACAAGCTAACCAAATTTTTTTTTGTTAAAAAACGCGAAATAAATTCTTCTCCTTATAATAATGTTGCTATTACTACGTCTTTGTAAGTTATTGAGATCTATCGACTATCTAAATACATATTCCTTGTTACAGTATCAAATTTCAACATCAACAACTATTTTCTATATCAACAAGTCAACATGATGTTACTATAAAATGAATACTTCTCATCAGAGATCTAATTTCCATCTAAGTACGACAATGTTTGTTTTGTGAAAAGATTGTAAGATTAAAATACTAACCAAACTCATTCGACAAGATGAGCGTAATGTCAATCGATCTTTTTGTCGATATGAACATCTCCAATGGCACGCCATTGCAAGGAGAGGTTGTAACTACTGACTAGTTTCGACGTTATTACTTCTCATCAGGGAAGTTAAACATTCCCCAGCGAACTCTAACTGGCGTCATCTTCACTTCCTAACCACTGGTCAGGTAGAAATCTAGCGTAGTCGCCGATGGTAAATGAGGTGTGTCAAATGTGACAAAATAAAAGACATCTACTATTCACCTTTTTCTCGATATAACATCCCCAATGACTAGCTATTGCAATATTGTAACTATTGACTAGTTTCGACGCTATTATATCTCATCAGAGCATTTTGGAAATTATCTCACAGTTGATTAGTAGAATTCTTTTCGCTAGTCATATTAGGTGCTTCATTTCAATTGTGTTCATCTTAACTTCGCCCTTCTTTGTTGATGTTAAAATATAACTTGCATGTGTTACTATTGGTATTGTTATTGCATTATAAATCTTCATTTTCATTTTTGTGTCAATATATCTATGTCCCAGTATGGTGTTGTTTAGTGTGTAGTACAGTATCGTTGATTCTTTCTCCTCTCGATTGTTATTTCCGCCTTATTCTTTCCATTCTCTATAATATGGTTTCTAGATGTTTGAGCAAAGTAACTCTTTTCAGTGTCTTGTAATTCTATTTTATTTCATTTGTTTTATCCTGTTTTTAAAAATTTAATATCATCATTTAATTCTACAGGTATTCATTTCAATTTTCATGTTTACTATTTCTTTAGTATACATATTCATTAGCTTTTGTATCTTACTTTAGGTTGTCGTTTTCAATATAATATCATCTGCATATAGATGTTAATTTCTTCTACTAGTTTAAAGTTTTGTAGCATCATTTTCATTTCTGAGTACTTTTTTCTTAATCTAACTTTAACCATTTCTACAGGAAAACTTCATGCCGATAAATGAAATGTTATCCAAACTTTTTTGGTTGGAAACGTGAAATAAATTAAAGCTATTAAATTCCGTTGTTCGCTTAAAACTTTAAGCTTCAAATTAATTTTCGCATTACTGATCATATTCACTTTTCAAAACTTCAGCAAATATGTTGATAACTTAATTAATCTCATTTTATGTTATAGACTTTTATCCTACAGTTAAGCTCGCAACAAATCCAAGTAACTTTGCACTGAGCGCTGCTCTTACCAAAAGAAACTTCGGATTTGATTTACCTGTTGAATTTGCTACCAGCACACTTGATGATACCAAAGTAAATTACACAAATTGAAAAGGCACTTGTGGACTTTGAAATATTTTAGCCTTCATCTCATTGGAAGAAAATTCACTTTTATACTTTTTACTTTTATAGTCTAGTTATATCTAGTTATATCTGTATCAAAATTTACCTATATAGATATAGAAAAAAATCTAAAACTGTTGAATTAATTCTCTACATAACTTATGAAATATTGTAGGCATATGAGATTGCCGCTTGTATTTTAAGGATGTGGAAACGTGTTCTTTCAGCTTCATCATAGTTGAAATGTTAACCACCAAGGAAAGTTTTTAAGAATAAAACGAGATAAAAGGTCCGGGCTGTAAGGAGGATGATCAAATATGTTCCAGTCAAATTTGTTTTGCCACGTTCGTAGTGTATGGTCGGACATTTCCATAGAAAAAACAGCAAGTAATCCTTGACACTTGTTCTATATTATGTGGCACAATTTCTTAATGGTATCGCAGTAAATACATGCACAAGAGTGGGGATTTCAAGATTTGCTTTGACTGAGCTTTCGCTGGGGACCACCATTGATTGCCGTTTATTTTCTGGGATGCCGAAAGATATGTTTCATCCCCTAAAACTATCCGAGAAAGAAAATCATCACCGTTTGCACGTAGCAGGTCCAACTACGAATGAAAAATAATGTTAACTCCCCATATAAATTTCGGTAAATATAAAAGGAAACGCATTATAATAGTACAAGCTGGAAGCAAAGACAGTTTCGTGCATAATACTTTATTAATATCTGCTAAAAAAGTTAAAAACTGTGGAGCTGATTATCATGAAGATACACCAGCAGAATTATTTGAAAAGTGGTTTAATGAACAGCTTTTACCTATCATTCTACCACAGTCAGTAATTGTTATGGACAACGCATTGGAATTGAATTTTTTTTCGTTAGTTTTATTTGCAAAGAATTTATTTTCGTTTACGGTTTATGATTTGAAATTTCGTTGTCCAGAAAAAAAAATGAATGGGGTACAAAAAAGGGTCACATCTGGTAAACTGTTTAAACCAAACGTCCTTAGAGGCAGGTACATTTTACTCATATCTGTCTAAATATCGGCATATAATGCCGTCCAATTTATAATGAATCGATTGCCTTTTAACGAATACTTTCTCGCATAAGTTATACATATTTTCAAAATTATTTATAAAAATATTAGATTTATAAAATGAGATATCTACGCCTATGGTAGATGAAACAAAATTGTGAGCAAGGGTTTTCATAATCTGCAATTGATATTGGAAGTACTACAACAGAAGATGGACGCCCACAGTGTTCTCCACCATAGACTTAATCACCTCCTTTATTGAACTGTCTGACTCATCTTCTAATCATTGAATCACTCATAATATTTTTTTCGTAAATTTGCAGATAAATAGCAATAGAACTTCATTGTAGATATACTTCGTACTATTCAATAATTTACTTTTTTTCCACATTTTTATACCTCTATGATAATCAGAAATCGACTTGTCAATATTTGGTCTATTTACATAAATTTAGTCTTTTGATAAACATAAGGCATAAGGCGAAAAACACATTTTGGATTAAAAGATTAATAGCCTCAAATGTCGGCAACGTATTACACAATTCCTCATAAAATAAATCGTGTTTTCTTAGCATTTATGGAAATAAACGGCATTTATAATGTCAATTTTAACAACAAAATATTGTATCCCAGCGTATTTTTATGTTTGAAGTTTTAGAACCGTTAATGATATTCATAGTGAACTATTCACGCTACAAATACACCAGCACCAAAAATTACAGGTAAGAACCTACTTAAGTCTCTTAAGCGATACCTAACGTTTAGCAATGACCATCATATTCAATATTCAATATACAAACTAAATGATTTATTATTATAAGTAAATTTTTTATATCATCATAACGAATACACTCTAGAAATGGGAAATCATCGATTATTATTTTTCACTCGCAATTTAACGTACTTAATTTTTAAAAAACTATTCGAGCTACTTTCTAGTGATTTTTCGCTCGTACCTTTCGTTCGTCTTAGGATATTTACCAATACATTACAATAATCACATTTATCAGTTTATTAAGATTTACATTTAAAATATTGATAATAAGGATGGTAATTTGATAAATTCTGGCACATTATACCATTTGACTGTCGTTTAAGGATTAAATGCAAATTAGTAAATAAGCCTGAACAAAATTTACATTATAAATATGCTGTCAAGTGATGAAGACGGAACGTGTACTCCACCCGAAATTAGATTAAAAGCAGAAATGATTACAAATAATTTATTGCCACTGAAATCAAGCGAAAGGTACGGAAAAACTTTAAATTAGAAACGTCGATCATTATTCAAAGGTCAGTGCTTGAAATTAATATTTAAAACAATACTAGTTACTCGTATTTTTGTTAAGGCGTAGATAAGTACGTAATACTCGAATATTGAGACGTAATCTCATCAGCACAGCGCAGAAAAGGTCAGGGTAGTTTTTGAAACTCACGTGTTTGATAAAGCGCAAGCGCAGGGAATGACCAGAGCAGTGCTGTTTCGCACGTGGAATGCTTCGCACTTGTGGCCGAGGCACAGAAACTGTGTCACATTCTTTACCTGCTAGAGTTTTGCAATGGATAAAGAGGAAAAGTTGATTGAATTGGTGCGTACTGACAATTTCCTAATGAAAACTTCTTTTATTCAGGTAGTCATTATTTTCCGCTTCTTTTCTTGCTCTCTGATGAAGTAGTAATAACAAAATATAGGTCGGCATCCGAATTTGACTCAGAGCTTTCCAATATTCAAGGTAAACTGTGCAACGCAGAATTTTTGACGATGCTCTTCGCTTCGTGCTAAATTTTCCTAATATATTATTGGTAGGAGTGGAGAGTAATGTCGTTTCTGCGCATGTCGTATTTGATTGTCATTTGTCAGCTCATTGAGTATTTGGAAGGCTTGTTAAAGACATTTTGAGTTCATAGTAATTTGTACACTTTGAATAATTATAATGATGGTCTTTTTTTCCTCAATTTTGGGAGAAATGACAGAAGAGCAGAGCGTACCCGGCGTTACTAGCAAAACATTAGTGTTGTTCAAGTGCATTGAACTTGAGGCGCTCTAGACGTTCATAAATGTTAAATTCAGTTCAACTTGTTGAGAAACCGTAATAACACACAAAATGACCGCGCTCATACGCGTTGCTTACGTAGAAATCAACCAAGAACCCTATGATATCGTATCAAAAATATGGAAGATCAGATTTTGTCTTACGAGAATACATAAGTGTTGCGGTCAAACATTTAACCTTCAGAAACATTTCTGAGAAATTCCTGATAGAAGGAACAGAAATGTTAATAATGTTAAAGATGCTATTGAACATTATAAATCAATCAAGACGAACGCAAACAGCCAGAGGCAAAGGAAGGATGGGCAGAATATCTTAGAGTTAAAATCATCGTGAAGCTCTAAGAGTTTTTATAGAAAGATGAGAAGGTTAAGACTTTTTTCATATAGACCTCAATCGGTGTTATCTCCAATTCTCAAGAATTAAATATTTATTCTTTCGTAATCATCCCCGACTCGATATCCGAGAAGGAGGCAAGATAAATATCTCAATTTGAGCGACATGCTCATCGCACAGTTGAAGTAATGGTGTATGGTGCTCTTGGTTATTGCTGAAGATTGGTGTTGATCTTCATCTGGGAATTTTTGAAGTCCATCTGATCACGCTAATTAAAGTTCGCTGACACATGTTTCACTCATGGTATTTAAATTTGAGCCGTAATAACAAACAATTCCAAAATTCAACAAATATTTCATTGAACTGATGATTTTGCGAAATTATACACTTGCAATCAATATTGTACACTGTAATTTTGATTGTTAATAGTGTTGTTTTGCTGTTCTAATAAAATATGTTTTAAAAAGTGTCTTTTGTGGCAGTAAAGTAGTGCTTAAATTTTTCTCCTTGACCACCAAGACCCCCCAGATTTGTTACCAATTGGTTATTTATGGGACTAATCGGTAGAAAATTGAGAAATTTACAGTTCTTCACACTCGCCAAGAGTCAGAGGAAATTGACGCTAGTAATAATTCGAAATGGGTATGGCTAAATGCAGATTGAAGATCTATCATTTAAATATAACAAAATCTGTGATATTTATCCCCAGTTTTACTGGAATAATTTTTGCTGTATGTTTGGGTTTCTATTTCACTGAGTACGTAATAAAGTATCAAACTAATATAGTATGCGACGTTCAAGGTTTATAACTAAAATAGTATGATTATTAATAATATCGTTAATTTAAAATAGAAAATCCTTCGGTTTTTGTTTGTCGATAATTTGATAATTTATCAAATTTCTAATGGATCATTCATAGAACAAAGTATAGGAGCAATAAAAGTAATGATTATGAATAAAAATAATGATTAACACATGAGTATGTCGAAGTATTTATTTCTGAGTTCATGAGTTTTAATTCGTTTCTAGTGATAATTTTAGTGCTGAAATTTGAGTTTATCGAACCTCATGTCACTCTCTCTAATTCCGACAGTCTAATAACAGTAATTAAGTGAAATACGTAAATCTAGAGAAAGTTTACCATAATATTTGTGTAAGTAGACGGTTGGCGGCTGTCGAGACGCCACGAATGTATTATATACTCTATAAACAAAACGTTTTGTCAATGATCACAAACTTCTCCACTTCCAAAAGTTTCAGACATCAAAGAACAAGAAAGATGATGTCTAAAATGAATTACTGGAAATATTAATTTAATTTACTCGCATAATTTCATATATCAGATCGATTGGATTGATGTTTTGTTTAAATATTAATATTTTTATGTGAATAAACTGTAGTAATTATTCGTAACTAGTTGACCCGGCAGACTTCGTACTGCCTCAATCGAGAAATTATAGACATAAACTTAAAACAAACAAAAGGAATCCCTTTTTTATTAAAACAAATAAAAAAATGCTTAGTGTGAATGAAGTTTTATTATTATTTTCAATTAATCACACATCATTTTGCTTACTTACAAAACAGAGTTTTCCTGAAATACTGGCTATTTATAAGGTTTCAATTTTACATCGACAGACAAATACAGTTGTGATACAGTCTGTTAATCAATTTAAAGCTTTCTGATAAACTATGTTTTTGTTTTGTTTTGTGGTGAGTAAATAGACAAAGATGACGGTTTTCCGATACGAAACATGGAAACTCCAAGTAGATTCCGCAAGCTTCCAATGACTAGCCTTGAGATTTATTTATGGTCGTCACATAGGCCAGACGTACCGGAAATTGTAAACGTTTAAAATCGAATGGTAAACCCGTTATAATCATCGGTATACGTGGGTTGCAAACTGGAAACTTGAAGGAATTAACTGAAAGGTTTTATAAAACTGACTCATAAAACACCTCAGAACGATATTGGGCTTGGATGGAATATCAAAAAGAATAGAAAGGAAGTCGGTGTGAAAAACTAGAGGTTGAATTAGGAGGCAATTATCTTAAATGACATTTTTCATTGGAGAACAGACGATTAACAGCTATTTAATTCAATATCAAGCGAGGAAATGATCTGTTTCTATATCGATCATATTCACCAAGTGGCGATTACCATGTCGCCAGAATACCTATATTTAGTTGACTTGGTGATTATGTAGAAACATTGCATCCAAAGACCTCAATATTTTTGTCCATGGAAATTGATAGCAGTGATTGGAAGAGAGGAGCTTTAGAATGACAATTGAATATATTTTTTATGGATGCTATAAACTAACTTCTTTATTACTTTCATAGAATCAAAACAGAGAATTTCTTAGTATTTTGCAGTGAGAGATACCCACAACCAATTTAACGAATCCAAATTATGGTCCCAGTACTTGATGTTGAGGAGTAGTTAACATAATTATTGAAAACAATTTTGATATATCAAAAGTACACATAACTTCGAAACAAAAATCGAAAAAATTTATCGCAACAGTTAAGAACTCCTGAAGAAATGTAGCAGTTTCTAAAAGATGCATTCGATGAAAAATATTTTCTGGTAAACTTATGTTTGAATAAAATCTCATGTAGGATTACATTTTTTTGGTTGTGATTTCAGGCTGCTTTAACTATTAGCTTTATAGGGGGGGGGGGTGATATAATTAAAAATTGATGACATGGAAGATTCCAGTTCGATCTTTTCCATGAAATTACTCTATATTAAAACCGAAGCTCATAGAAATTTCACATTCGCAAAAGAATTTTACCAAATTTATGAAAAATTTGCCAAGCTCCAACGATGTACGGACGAGATATCCTTTTTTATGTTAATGTAGAAATAAATAAAATTGCCATCATAGCAGAAGTATACTGAAATTTTCACAATTACCCAACGCGGAATTGAATACAGGCCTCTGTATATCATAAAGTAGATCTGGACGACCATTCAGTCAAGTTGTTTTGAAAAATGCCTCAAATTGAGTTTCACGCTGTTAGAAAATTTTCGCCAACACAAATCAAAAACAGAATGGAGTTTGTTTACTGGGACTTGTGTCTACCATTTTCAACAAATAAAAACTGGTCTAAATTGTTTCGCTGGGGATGAGAATCATTAGAAGATGACTTACGTGAGGGGAGTCCATGGAGTGACATCGAAAAGAAGTGTGCTATAAAAAGCAAATGCCACGAAAAGCTGCAATAAAGTGATGGATACGATATTTTGGAACTGCAAGGGTATCTTTTCGACTGAATTTGAGGAATCAAATACAAACTTGAATGCAGCATATTATCATGACTTACTAAGGCAGCTTCATCAAAAAATTATCGAAAATGGGCGCGGCAAAATCAGCCTAGGTGTACTCTTGCTTTATGACATTGACCACAGTGCTTCGCTTTTCAAGGCTACTGTACTCAAATTGATTTCGCAGATATTGAACACCCACCGTATAGCCCTGAACTGACTTAAGGAGTGAAAGATTCAACAACAACGATGCATCTTATTTTTATAGTGGCGTAAAAGCTTCAGCAAAACTTACTTAGAAGTGTGTGGAAATAAACAGAGAATATATAGAAAAATAATCACAATTTTTGATTCTTTATGACATTTCTTTTCATGTTAGCTATGAGCTCATGGATAGCACTACGTAGTTATTGTAGAAGCAGATCTTTAAAACACTATGAGGGCCGTAAACCCATCAATGTTTCTGAATCGATAACTCTATGGATAATAAAATGAAAGTATCAAAAAGTGCAATGGAATCGATTCATCCTTGAGCACACTATAATCTAAATACAATGATGCTTTGGAAGCTCAGTACGTTTTTCCATAAATTACGACCTCGGCTAATATTTCAATTATAAAAATCTGAGCGGAATAGCCTATTAATTATTTTTTTAAAATTATTATAAAATAAATGTTAATCATAATTTTTAAAATCAAGAGATATAATATTAATTTTGAACCTTGTTCTACCTCGGTAGAAATAAATATCTTCTTTTTCATAATAAGAACTGGGGATATTTGTGAATCATAGTAAGTACTGGAATTTATTTTCGATAGCATTTGATGAGATCTAAGGAAGTTCGTTTCGCAAAATTATTTTTATCCTGCGAAAGTAGGAACCAGAGAAGTTTTTATGATGAGGATTCAACTACCTTCCCTCAATGTTTTCCTATTGCACTTAAATATATCTCAAGACGATTTGAAAAGATGAAAGAGTTTAGCGGTAAATATTTTAAAGCTGCCAGCCAAGCTTGTGATATAATTGGAATGTTTAACAGTGCAGCTGCTTCCTATTGCAGAGTTTCTCATCGGAAAGTGGACAAAAAATTGTCATATTGCACCAAGTTGCCACAAAATTTTTAAAACTACGTTAATGGTCATATATAGTGACTGATTTGAAGAATAATGCTTTTGAAAATGATAATCAAGTCATTATCATCACTACAATTGTGAAATGTGCATTTTACGTAAACTTACTTACTTTTACGATAAAGTAAGTAAAGTGATTTAGATCAAATTTGGACGTAAGCTTGATTTTTTTTAAATTCATTCAGATTGCCTTGTCTGATGAATGTTTTTAATTGATATAGAAGATTCATTGTTTGGTATGTGTTACGAGGGTTGCTAGTAATATTTCTGGTCTAACGATGAAAAAAGTAAAAGTATGGTTGGATCCAGTTCTAATATTTTCCAAATATACTAATCAAGATGATTCGGATATTTCATACGTTTGCACCAATAATTTCTCCGCGAGTTGGTTCATCGATGGTATAGAATAGGATATAGAATGTCGACACCGCGATGTGGCAAAGTTTCTCATAAGCTCGAACATCAATAAAGCCACTGGTACCGATGGAAAACCACCAATCGTATTGAGGAGATGCGCAGCTAAACTAACAAGTCCGCTATGCATATTCTTTTCCCTATCATAAGAAGATTGAAAAAAAAAGAAAGAAGATGCTTTTCATGAACACATTCTAGAGTGAAATGGAAGCAATCTTGTTGAGCTCAATGTAACAAAGATAGAGGCTTCTGTTTTTACAGAGAAGGATTTGGTCCGTGAAATATACCCAGGACCTCAAATTTGCCTGTTGGGTGTTGAGAGTGGAGCAATACATCCTAGCATAATCGTGTAGGTGAATTAGCCAAGGCAGACTCACTAAAACTTGGAGCCCTCTTTAAGATCACAAAGCTATATCTCCCGCAATAACTTCTAATCCTGTATAAGGCACAGATTCGTCTATCTTTGGAATATTTTCCGCGCATTTGGAGTTCGGCTGCCAATCATAATCTGAAGATGCTCTACTCAATACAGAAGAGAGCAATTCGACTCATAGGTGATCCAAAGCTGAACAGAAACTAGGACAGAGCATAGAACTCTGACAGTTAGATGTGAATTCATCTTCAGTCGCCCAGAACGTCAATCTATCGGGACTTCTTTCTTTGGAGAAGTGCAAGCCTGTGGAATCTGCTACCAAGACATGTCTTTCTCGAACACTACAACCTACAGAAGTTCAAGATTAATATCGACAGGCACCTCCACATAGCAGTTACCACTCGAACTATTCGGGCTTACCCTCTACATTTTCGAAGCAATTTCTCCACTCCTACTAAGCCAACTCCAAAATATGCTTATGGAAAAACAGTTTCTTTTGGTATTAAGAATTTATATCAGCTTGTTTTTTACGTGCGGGAGCATATAGGACTCGACTTCATGGTTATAAATTTCAGTTGGATTAGTAACGGGGTGAGAGTTTGCGTAGTTAAAGAAAAGAATGATTCTCATTGTCTTTGGAATGCGAGACGTATTGGAATGGAGGTAAATGAAATAGCAGAGGGAATCGGGTACAGGACAATAAAGAAAATACTAAAAAAGTATGAGATCGGAAAAAATCGTTACTGGAATAATCTACAAGAGCTGAGACAGTCGAAGATACTCCTGGGAAACAATAATTAAAGATATATTATCGAGGCTTTGCCGCCTCAATGGATACCTGAAAACGCTAAGTTTTAGCAGAGGATGCAACGTGCAGATTATATAGATGTGCGAGAAACTACGGAATTCCAGAGCACTAAGCCTGGGGCGCATAAAATAGATAATGAGGATCCTTGTCAGCTACATTCAATCCACCTCCTGAGACTCGTGAAAAGCGTAGGATTAATAGATCATCTATAAGCACCGAGCATCCTCAGTGCCACAGCAAGAAAAGGGGACATCATAGATCCTGATCATGCATACATAAGTTACATAAGTGACTAATAATTACTAATAAATTGTAATTGCTATACACAACCCATAACCTCTAACGATTTTTTTCATTTCAATGTATTATTTGACCCAAAACTTCTTTTCATCAAGTGTAGGATCCAACGTGAAGAAACTTATTCACGATATAGTATATTGTTGATTCTAGACATATCAATGTCCAAAGATACCTTAAGCTGACGGTATTTTACATGAAGATCTTGCTTAAAGACAGCATCGATGTTTTCAGATTTTGATTCTCCTTCACCGTTTACGTACCGGAGTGAGCATCCTTCTCGCTTGAATTAATCACTCTAGATTTTTGAGGAGCTGAAGGATGGGGTCTCATCGCTTCATTATATATTCATACAATTTTGTCGTTGTCGTTAAAATATACACGGATCAGTTTCATGATTTACTAGCGGTCACATTTTTCAATAACTGCAAACAACATTGATCGCACTCAAAATTTGTGGTTAAGGTGAAGGTAACAGCGGAAATTTTATTGTCAGCGACAAGACATTGTTGCCAAGACCCAAAAATAAGTAGTAACCCTCGTATAACGTAAATGCCTAATGAACTCATAAAGTGTGGTTTTATAAGTTCTAAACGAAATGAGATAGAGATATAAAACAAAAACCAGGTGAATTAAAAGCAACTTTAATATTTTTGATACCGTAGCATAACCTAAAATTTATGGATGAGGGTCCTCGATGTTGAAGTTTTAATGAGTCTACTTTTTGATTGATGATAGACATCTTTTTGCAAATTTGTGTATGTTGGTTTTAAACGGACGATATTATTCGAACTTTCTAGTTCATTAATCTAGATACAAAGAGTTTCCCAAAAACAAAGTTTTCGTGCAATGGTGGTTTTATTTGTTTCATGTATGTCATAGATCATCACGATTTAACTGAATTGTTTTAGGAGATTCGGTTTACAATTGACAAAAAATTTTTATTGGATTTGAAAAACCAATAGTAACTTGTATAAATTTTGTAAGTGGAATATACAAAGTACTGGTTTTTTTTGAATGAATTACTACAAAGTACCTCAAAGCTCGATTTATATTTAAAAAAGATTAGAAGATTTTTCTGCGTGTTTGATAGAGTGTACTCGAAATTGTTCATTTGGAGCGGTTGAGACATTGAAAAACTGGAAATGCAGATCTTTATTGTGAACAATTGCAAGTGATTCAATATTTAATCGAAAAGTATCCGACAGAAAAGGCGTTATTCTGCAACATTACAATGCAAGATCGCATCGTGCAAGACGAACCTTGGAGAAAATAATGAATCACGTCAGGAGGTACTGCCACCATACTTTCCCTACATCGCACCCTTGGATTTCCATTTATCATTATCACTACAACGATTTCATATTCATTTGCATTTAATTTAAGAAAGAAATTGAATTTCCGGTGCCTCTTTGTATATTGCGAATTACCTATTTAGATGTCATTTTCAACGACTCTGTGGATATTGAGGTTGATGAATATACATTTGATTAGGTGGTTGAATGTAGGTATAATTAGTACAAAATGTTTGTATACGATTATAATAGAACTTTGAACTCATGTCATAGGTATTCATCCTTTGAATAAGGATGCGGACATAGTTAGTTCCAACTTACTTGAAATTAACAACCCAATTGGAAATCTGTTACGACATGGACGCGTCACGAGAATTATTAAAATTTCCACAAAATCAATTGGACAAATTATGAATCAAAGTCATTAGGCGAGAATTAGTTCTTAGTTCTCACTTTTTTACTGGTTCTAGCAACTCTCTGCTAATTTGACATATTTTACACAAATTGTTGTAATTTTCAGATTTCTGTCTGTCTCCTGGACTCGTTAGTGTTATGTTAGTGCTTGTGCACGTCAATGAAAACTGCATAGCTGTAGAAAATAAGTAACAATATTTTATCATGTCAATACTTAAAAGTGGTATCAGTGGATACTTCTTCTTTATGTCATTTGTCATATGCTGTAACAAAATTGTCTTGAAAAAAACAGATTGTGTTTTTCAGCGATATTTTTCTGAGGTGGAAGCATATGCAGAGATTTTGACCCTCCGCAATTTATTATTTATACAACATAAACAACAATCATTACATATGCATAAAAACTGGATCCTGTATAAATAACTTTTGATACCTGATTGTATTTCCGCTTCTAAATTTTCTGTTTTGGTTGGTAGAGAATATGTAGAAACTAGCAAAATAGATAATGTTATCTTTATTAACTTTAAACTATCTTCAAGAATTTCATTCATCATCACCAGACCTTAATTTCATCGTGAATTCTTCGGAGTAGCTACAAATAGCCTATGATCTTTATCAACAACACAACAGAACAATTTTTATCCTTATTGTAGAGACAAGCCACTTCAACGAAATTTGCGAAAGAGATGTTTGGCTGGAGTAGATGTATTATGATTCCATTTTTCTCCTCTATGGTGGAGGTGCATTTCTTTAGTCTTCGACATGTTGGTAATAATATATTTTCTTTTTTTGTCGGTTTTATTGATTGAGAACCATGGCTGCTGATTTCAATTGTGCAGTATTGGTCTGATGGTTACTAAAAAAACTTGGTGAGTTAGAGAAATAGCCATATAAACATATAAATATTAGTTGATGACACGCTTTCAGAGAAAAACGCCTTTTTTAGGAGCTACAGGTTTTCCAGATTCTTGAAGAACAGCGGTACAAGTCTTCTCAACAACCTGGCGATCGCCCATTTTTAACAGCCTATCAGATATACATATCACCAGTATTTGCAGCTATTTCTTCATCCTGTATTTCATCATCTGATATTTATTGTTCGGCGAGCTCAGCCACGTGATCTATTTCACATATGAATCTGTATCTGTGAATGGCACTTCATTCTCAGTATTCGAGTATGGCTTATCAGCATACTCAATTTCAGCAATTTCTATTTTTCTGCATGGTAATCGCCCATTCGCGAAAAATACAATGAAACTTTTCATATTAATTCTGTTTCATTGTTAACAAATCACATGGAAGGACAAAATAAAATAAAAAAAATAATAACTTACCTTTTCTGATTACCTCATTGTATAAAATTTTTGTGACAAACTTAGTATAGTAGAGCACCTCCACATAATTGAGAGGCTGTACTCAAGATTCAGAGACTACTGATTCGAGAGTGGTTCGCAACTACAGACTAGTCAATGACCTACGTACCTTTTTGGGAATTGTTACTTACGTACTTTAAAACAGTTTCAAAATACGTTAATAACAATAAGGATAGGAGAGAAATATTTTTTCTATATTAATATTGGTACTACTGCCAGTTGCAATAATTCTTTCAGCTCTATTCTTGAATTTTGTACCCGTGGCAGTTAACGTGATTTTATCAGCAAATTACATCAGTCACTAACAACCTGGCATCTTTGAGGTCATCAACTAGCTGTTTCCTTCCGTTTTTTAAATTAATTTCCTCTATTAACAATGAGTAATTGATTGTTATAAATGCTAGATATACATACACAATAAATCATTCCAAGTTTCAGCCCCTAATTAATTTTATTTCTTTATAATGTTTTCGCAGTTAGTTTTCCATGAATAAATTATATAAGTCAAGAATAATTTTTTTTATAATGATCAGTATATGCATTTCATTGATTGAAGTAATAATTATTATTGTTAATTCAATATCGACATAAATCTGTATCAGTAGCACAAATAATGGAATCAACTATAATAAAAATTCAATAGGATTGTCAGTAACCAATTTTCTAGCTCGTAAATAATTATTATTGGAGAGCGGTTAAGTTATTTATTTTCATCACACAAATTAACATATTAATCATTATTTGTGCCGCTATCATGTATTATTTTCTGTAAACGGACTTGCGGAGCTGCAAAATTTAATATTTACCATAGCATGTTGAATAATTATGCCTTGTTTATCTGTATTAGCACAGTTAAGCTAAATCACTATGCTAAGCGACGGACTCAGAGAGAATTATCTTTTGCGATTGCAATGTTTTAAATATTTAATACATATGGCAACTCTGTATCGTTGAATCTTGTTGAGATGCGTCCAAAGATAATATTTAGTATTTCAGGAACGTTCGGGTAAAATGGGTTGAGAGTTTTTGATTGAAAAAGTGTTGTGACGAAGATAATATCCAGATAAAATTCGTTGATATAGACTTTCTGCCAACAAGATATATTTCACTGGCCACACTTGGGTGAATGAGTAAATTAGAGTCAAACTAAATAAAATATTTCGCGAGATTTCATTATTAAAGTTCAGGATACATTTTTAAGTGGATTTAAAGTATCTTCGGGTGTTATTGTGATTCATATAGAAAATGATTTTTGTAACATTGTTTAGTTGTGTTTAACTCAACCAGCACTGGCGACTATTAAGAGAATATCAACTCACAGCCGTCGCCGTATCGTTGAGATTTTAACGTGATTAAATCAATACGGCCACAAATTGATAATGACGTAGCTGTTATAAGAGACCTCGACATATTAATGAGATTGATATAATATGTAACCGATTCCAACTAACTAATATGCGTGAACACATGAATCAAAATCCTGCAGTTTAAGGTGGTATATGACAGCACATATCGTGATAAAAAAAAACCCACGAATTTTCTGCGTACAAATCCATATCATTCATTTTCGTTTATTTTAAGAGAGATTTGAGGCAAGTTTGTACGTTATATGCATAAGTCTCGACACCAATGATAATGTGCTTGATGAATGTAGGGGCCTGTTAATCACCTCTTTTGCGTCCTCTACTGTACACAGTTTTTGCAGAAGATTTAGGTTGAGCTTTCACACTCACCCAAAACATTAACTACAATTTTGAAGAATTCAATTTATACTTTGCGTCACTGAAATAATCAATCGTTTGCGATAAAGTAGAGTCCCCAAAATACGTGACAGCTATTTAAGTAAAGTTACTTTCGAAAGAATGGATTCAAAACAATTTCGTGTGTTAATTTATCATTGATTCTTGATGGATAAAAATACTGTACCAGCTCAGATGGCTTCAAAAGTTTTATCCGGACTCTGTTCCATTGAAAGAATCATTTGTTATTGGTTTGATGAATTTAAACGTGGTTGTAAAGACACCGATGATACTTAACGTTATGGTCGTCCAATTGAGGTGGTTACTTCAGAGAACATCAAAAAAGTCCACAAATTGGTTATATCTAATCGTAAATTGAAATTGCGGGAGATAGCTGATGGCGTAAAGATACCAGAAGGCAGTCTGTTAACAATTATGCCTGAACATTTGACCATGAGAAAGCTTTTGTCATAAAAGGTGCCGCGTTTCCCAACACTCGATCAAAAACAACAACGTGTTAATGATTAAGAGCAGCGTTTGGCCATGTTCACACGTAATGAATCAGATTTTTTGCATCGATATGTGACAATGTATGAATCTTGGATCCGTTACTTCACGCCGGAATCAAAACGATCATCATCTGAGCAGCCGGTGAACCACATCCGAAGCGTCCAAAGCCACAACAGTCAGCTGGGAATGTTATGACTTCAGTATTTTGGGATTCGCATGGAATATTGTTCATCAATTATCTTCAAAAGGAAGAGACAATCAATATTGAATGCTTCAAGGATTTTTTCGATCAGTTGAATGTAAAAACCAAGGAGAAACGACCTCATATGTCGAAGAAAAAACCACTGTTTGCCAAAGAAGTTTAAATTGAACGAATTACACTTCGAATCGCTTCCTTATGTACCATATAGTTCAGATTCCAGTGATAACTGGCTGTTAGGTGATCTCAAAAAATGCTCTCTCAAATGAAGAAGCAATTACTATTTTCAGGGAAAATACAAATCCTTCTATAAACACGGTATCGAAAAGTTAGAGAAGCGTTGGAATGATTCTATTGCTCTTAAAGATATTAAATTAATGAATAAAATCAATTTTTGGTAGAAAATGTGTTCTTCTTAATTATTCACACGACTTATTGAGTGATATGTTAAGTATATATTTTTATAAAATAGCATACAGTATGATGTACGTTAATTTTAATATAAAATGCTTATTTGGAACTGATGTCAGCAATACATCGGCAAAATTTCTTCACAATTATTTTCCTTGCTGCAAATTTCATAATCCACTGATGAAAACGCCGGTTCACTTTATATTTTTTTCAATCGGTTACTGACAATCCTATTGAGTTTCAGCTATAGCATTGATCTAATATCGAAAATTGATATTTGGAAATAAATCAACTTCTATTGGTATACATAATTCAAAAAGTCTTGGGGTTAAAGGCCTAATAATTGTAGTCGATTTCCAAGAAGTTGAAAATATTTTATGTTATGAGTATCACCAGAATTATGTCTGTTCCTAGTTTTAAACATTTATCATTTACATTCATTATAGGTAGATTTCATCGATACAGATTGTAATAAAATCAAATTTTAAGAATCAAGATATAGTTTAAACATATCACGCATATTAAAAACTATACGTTCCTTCTACTTCTCTAGAAAATAAGCTTTCTTTCCAAAATCTTTCATATAATTTCTTTTTTACACTGGAAAGTTTATGTTTATTGTTTGGTTAAGCAAGAATTTTAGCTTTTCAAATCGTTTTGTTTCATTATAAATCAGCAAATTTTTATATTTATATTAAAAACATAACGAAAAGTGACTGCAAGAAATGGAACTTCAAGAAAAGAAGTATAACAGTCTTAATTTAAGGAACTTGTAGATTATATTATCGTTTATTTGGTCTTCTAGTCTAATAGTGAAAGGAATCAGGAATATTTTGTGTAACGACATGGCAGTCCCAGCAATGTTTGCCTTAAAATAGCTACCCCTTCTCTATTAGTTATTTCCCAACTCCATTAAACTCACCAATCTCTCAATAAATCATTGCATCTCTTGTTGCTAAAGACGATTTCATATTATTGCTGTATAATAAACCAATTTACAGGATATATTTTGAAGAGACTGTTTGATCATAATTTTGATTCATTCCTTTATCACAATCACAATCTTTTCATTCAGTTTTCCATAATTACACTTTAACTATGGTAGATTTTGTAACTTTCTAGTATATATAATTTCACATAACAATATAGATCAATTAGTAATATTTAAATAATGTACGTTATGTAATTCTAGAAGGTCTTATGACTAATTTTATTTTGGTTCATTTCATAGAACGTCAACATCGGCTGATGTATTTTAAGCCAAAACTCATTTTTCTACCTGTCCGTTGTGGGTTTTACTCATGTATATGTTAATCTAGCTCAAAATATTTTGTTTACTCTTTAATAACATCAAAAATCCAATAAAAGTCATCAATTTATGCAAACCGACGTTGAAGCTTTGACAACTAATTCTAATTTATCGAAATAAACTAAAGGATTTTGAAAACATTTTTTCCTACACTCACATATATATTAATCATTTTCAGCACAATTCACAATGGTTATATACGCCATATCGGACAGCTTAACGTACGAGTATATGATTCCTTACTCGAGTACATTCCAAAATGCATCTGAACCCCATTAATCAGCATTTACAATTTCAAAATAAGTTCTAAATTAAACTGAAGTTGAAAGAAAACATTTTTAAACTTTGCGTTTTGTAACCAATAGATCTGAGTCTGTTTCCTAGTCCGAGGACTGTCCGAAGGATTTTTTCGATTAATAAAAATGATCCAGTCCAAGTAGTGTTTCTGAGTACGTCTTTTATGTAGGTGAGTTAAATCTAAAAGCGGTACGTATTTCTATTATAGTTCACAAGTTTTAAGGTCATAACCAATAGATCTGGGTTCAATTCCATTTTCTTTATTCTCCATTTTACTCATTATATTTTTCACTAGCTTCTTTCCGCAATACAGAGTAAGTTTAACAATGTCATAAGCCTTTATAATATTAACATTAATTTCATCATCAGTAATTTAATTAATAATTGTTCACTAGTTTGACAATTTATTTTTCACGTTTTGTTATAAGTAACTTCGAAAGCATGTTTCCCAGTATTTTCAACTTTTAATTTTTGTTTTTTAGTACAATTTGCTATTTTAAAGCGTCTTTGAAGTGTTGATGGCTGTATTTTGATTTAGTAAGTCTGGGACTGCGTGCTTACGTAGTTCGGCCACTAGTTCGATCTTTCTAATTCTTATGCAAAGGATACAAAAAGAAATTTATGAATTCTGTTGAATCTAATCAGGATAATCAGATATTTTGAACAAGTTCTTGCATTGTTGTCAGTCTTTGACAAGTCTGCGTAGCTTAAATTAAATCTGTCCCTTCATACTATGGCAAAATCGAGGCCAAAAGGTCAGTTACAAATATATAGATCAACCTAATAAAAGATTGTTTATTTCAATTGTCAGAGTATTTCTATAGTTTTAAAAGAATATAATAGTACTTAGAAATAAACGATTCCAGTGATGAATAAATAAATAAATGAAAATCTACCATTATCCGTTCAGCAGTAAGGGAAAAAGTTTTTTTTTTAATTGATTTGTAGTACGTATTCACAAATATGAGTTCGAATAATATAAAAAATACAAATAAATTTATTATTTAATGTAGTAATTCACACAATTTTGTATATATATTCCATTTTATGTTGAGTTTGCTTTTTAACACGGAGTGGAAAGACCATAGAGATTATATGCTTTATATTTAATATTCAATTAACGTGAAAATTTTTCAATTTTTATCACTTCCTTCAATAACAATAATGGCGTATTAAACCAGCAAATTACGTCTGTAGTGGTGTCACATACTCTGCAACTCAAAAGATCAGATATTTTCCCTTTTCTAGCGATAACACTTTTCACAGTTTTTTTGTCATTCCAACTCCTTTTAGAAAGAAGAAATATATCTTAGTCCAAAAGCTCCCAGGTGTAATGCTCTGTAGCTTCGTAGTCTTTCAAACTTCCAGAGAATTCGTTCTCTTCATAGCAGAATCTGGCCCGAAAATATTCCTTTTAGCAAAACGTATTTGGTTTGACTAGCACCTACTGTGTTTTTTCTTGTTAATATTGATAATATGAAGTACGAGGATGTTCCCAGAAGTGCTTGACAGGACCTAGAGATGGCGGTAGTTGCTTGAAAAATATCACTGTATTAGAAAGTACACAATCTATACAGCATATTTTTCAAATTTGAAGACGCCACGTTGTTTAGTATTTGTTTGGCAGCAATCAATAGTGAACGTTTTCAGTGAATTTGGAAACATCGTTATATGATACAATACTTTTATTTGAAAGTCCTTAGCCCAACTAATGTAAAAGCTGAACTAGAGTCTACTCTGGGTGAGACTGCTCCTTCGTTATCAACAGTATGAAATTGGGTAACAGAGTTCAAACGAGGCCGTACGACCTACGAAGACCAGCATTGCAGTTGTCAACCAAATGAGGTGAAGACTCCCGAAATGTTGAAGTAACTCCACAAAGCGGTACTGGATAATCATTGAATGAAGTGCGTGAGCTAGCGGACATAGTAGGCATTTCAAAGAGTGCGGTACATCGCATATTAATTGAAAATTTGGACATGAGAATGCTGTGCGTAATATGGGTGTTGCGTTTGGTCACAATGGAAAAAAAACAACGTCGTGAAGATGTTTCCATCGAGTGTTTAACAAATTTTCACAGAAATAAAGTCGATTTTTGCACCGTTTCATGATCATGGATAAAACGTAGGTCCATCCTCCAAAGAAGGTAAAGACCTTTCCATCTACAGGCAAGGTTATGGAATCGGTTTTTTGGGATGTACGTGGGATAATGTTCACTGACTATTTTGTAAAAGGTAAAACCATCAACCGCGGGTATTTGCGAACTTATTTGCAACGCTTGAGCGAAGAAATAAAAAGGGACGCATCATTTAGATAAGATGAAAGTGTTGTTGGGAAAGGTAGCAGCTAATGACTATTTTAAAGAGCTGGAAGATTCTTATTGTGAAAAGGGTATCGAACTTATTGACCATGGCTGGGAAAAGTGTTTGGTGCTAAAAGGAGATTACGTTGGAAAATAAATATATTTTTTTCTAAAATTTTTTTGTTTTCTTTGTTGGTACTTCTGGGATCATCCTCGTAATTTTATCAAATTTTTTAGATAGTATTGTGGAGAATGTCATCTATGTAAATTAATAAAAACTGAAACAGAACTAGATTGATCGTTTATAATTCCTGGAGAACTACGATATAGCCTATTATGAACACATAATATATTTTAACGAGTTATCTAACCTCTATTCTTCTTTCCCCTGGGTCGTGACATTAAATCATACAGATTCGAAGCCATCTAGTATTATGAAACTATTCTAAAGAACTTATGAGAATATTCTCTTAGATTGGTCCTAAAAGTAGCTATTCGATAAGAAAGTATGGAAATTGAAGGAAGATAATTTACTTATTTGAATAGTTGAGGACTCGGTGCGTTTTAACATGTTCCCCGATTACTTCAAGGTTCTTTGCTATTCATCTAGGTACATCGTACTATATTTTGGACCGTAATTCATAACCTCGAATTTATTAGCAATAGTGACACGTGCGTGACTGTGTAACCTTTATTTATCCGGATTTTATTGTAAATTATCATGAAATATGATTTTAATGAATGTGAAAATTGTGAAATTACAAAGAAAGTATTTTTCCAGAAAATAAATTTCCTGCTATTATAGTTGGATCGCAAATTTATTTCAAGTTAACAGAAATAGATCTAGAAGCTGAAATATGTTTGTAATATACTTAAATTTCTTGCACATTTCGCTTGTCACGCATATGTATTACATCTAAAGGTTTTAAGTCGATTTTCATTGTAATTAGTGGAGTAATTTGAATTGTTGATTGAACACAAAGAAGATTAGAAACAGAAATTGTCAGACATAAACAATTTGTCTATTTGGGAGACAACGCGAATAAAATTTAATACACAGAGATCCAGAATCTTTAATGTCAAACTTATTTTTGAAAATGAGTTTCAATTGTTTAGTATTCCCAACATACAGGGTTCATATAAGAAAATGATGAATGTCAGTCTAAACGATTGGTACGAGTATACATGTTTTTGTAGCGATGATAGAGTCAGGTATTATTAGTCCTATTTAACAACTATGATCTAAGATAAGATAGATCATCTATCGGCTCTTCCTAGCTGTATCCTAGCTCAAAATCAGATTTTGTTCAGTTCGGTTAACCCGATCATAGATTCCGAGAAGTCCTAATGTTGATAAAATCTTAAAAGTCATCAGTAGTAGTGTGCTTGTAGCCTAAAGTGAGATTGAATTATGTTTTTAATGAACCAGTTACATCTCCAGCACATATCTAATATGTTGAGGCTCATACTCATCCTATGTCATTATGATTTGTACCATCATCATATCAGATATCTTAATTTACATAGAGTCCATAAGGCCATCTAACAATGTATGTATGTATATATGGATTTGGGGTCTCGTATACACTGCGACCCAAAGGATCTATTGTGTCCCCCTGTCTTGCTGCGATACTGGAGAACCCAATGTTTACAGCTGATCCATTAATCCCACTCCTTTCAAAAAGTCTACAATGTGGGATGGCTTTAATTACCAGAGATCTTCGTCTATTATTTCATACGTTTCCAGGTGTAGTTCCCTGGGGCTTCGTCATCTATACAACAAAACCTGCAGGCCGTATTATCTGCTAGGTTTATCGTCTTCAGGTTTGTTGAGGCGACAGAGCCTGTTGGTATTCGTAGATTGTTCTTGATACATTCAAAATACCTAATCTGGTTTAGCTTCCCAGAAGAGTCTTTGCCTGTCTCAGCCCTTATAGGTTATCCATCTAACAAAATCTCTGCATGGGCATGAGTATGCAGAGCAGCTCTGAAAAAAGTACGACTTCTCTGTGTAGATCTCTTATTGGTATCCCAAATTTATCACAACTATTATTGATTCGCAATCATCTCTTTGTGAAGTGATGGTATTAATTTAGTTGGTTTTTTTCATATATAGCAATTTTATTGTTAGTTATAGTAGTTCTATTTTCACTTAATGGACAAAAAAAACATTAAAGTGAAAAAAATAACAAATAATTCTCTGATATTTTGAGCCATTTCATTGTTAGAAGAGTTAAATTATAATTTTTTTTTTATTATAATGGACAATAATGTAAATAGGGATCTAATGTTCTACGATTTAAAATGATATTGCAACGAATCATATATCGACTTAAAAGTGAAATTACAATTTATAACAAAATGCAGGATATCACCAAAAGAAATACAAGAACCAAATTAAACTAGCTATTTGAGAATATTTAATATACTGAAATGAGAGAGAAAAGTTATACTCATTAAACATATTAAATCATTAGAATGAAACTGCAGCTTTTAGATTTATATAGTTTTTATCGTAATTTGAAAGTTGGTAAATCCCCTAAAACTATGTAGCTACTGGCATTTACACCAACCATTTCATGTGAAAAGTTTTAAGTGCTTGTCAGCTTATGTATACGAAGTTATTTTAATTTAGTGCTTAAAAATACGTGAGAGCCAGCAAATCTCTTTTAGAAAAAGATTTAGGTATTTCAAACTTGGAAAAACAAAAGAAATTAGTTTGAATAATTCATTTTGAATACATCCAATGTTAGTTTCTTCACACAGCTGAAATGCTTCAAAAAATGCATTCAATTAAGAAGTTTAATGACTATAATTAAAAACTCAAGATGCGAGCGTCAAAGATAAATTCCAGTCAGTTGCTTAATATCCGAATTATAAATGAGCCTCTTACCACATATTAGAAGATTAACTGACATTTGTAATATATAGATTATCTCAGTTTTTGGTTAATAATTATAAGAAGTTTACATTATTAGATATATAAGTTCGGTTACTTTTTATAATGAACATACTATTTACACTACCATGACACTGTCTGACGCGCGTTTCGATGAACACACGGTTTACACCACCACTACACCAACATTCACAATTACACTGTCTGGCTGGCGTTTCAATAGCTAAGTTTTCGTCTTCAGAGACTGAAATTGAACTAAAGCCTAATAACTTACCTAGCTATTTTATATTAAATTTTTCCACTAAGCCTTCTCTTCGCTAAAAATAATTCCATCGGAAAAACCTCTGTCACATTCATTCCTTGACTTCTAAACTATAGAGTGGGGTGGGAGGAATAGAACCTTTGTCCATATCACTATGAATATCATCAAGGGTTCCAAAAAGATTCATGAAAAAACCTGGAATTCTCCAAATTTAAATTATGAATAGATATTCTCAAATTGAAAATGCGATCTTCATTTGGGTTGTATTTGTGTATATATCAACATATAAAAACAACAAATAAAAAATTATGTCAGCAGTCTCAATTTGAATTGACTAAAACTGCTGGGGTATAAATGTTCTTACTATAGTCTAGTGATAATAATTTTCAATGCGGGTCAACTAGATTGTGTTGTTCAACCCAACTAACCTATCTTTATTTTTTGGTTGAATTTTTAAGAAATGATTGGAAAATTAAACGAATTTGGAAAGAAAAACACATATGTTCACTAACAATATTTTATTATGTTTTGTGTTTATAATATTTTTGGCATGAATATTTATAATGAAACAGTGCTTCATTACAATAAGTATCGAACTAAAATAGATTTCAGATTTCATTCTATAAAAATTTTGAACATTTGGTGAGATTTTCATTGTTCATGCCTTTTCTCCCGCCTCTTGCTGTTAGTATCCAAAGCGGAGTGACGTCCCTGAAGCAGCCAAGATTTCACGTACTTTGAAGGGTCAAAATGAATTATTGGTGGCCCATCAGCTTCAGATAAAATAGTAAAAAGACAGTTTATGTTAACAAGGACTCCCCGGATTAAGGTATGATGAGGTTCATCTGAGAAAACCCTCTCTCACATTCCCTTGAAGATACTGGAATCGTCTTGATTGCGATTGTCAATAGTAACAAGTTCTTGGGAAACTTAGTTTTATTTTCACGATTTCCACCCAAGTGCTCACAGTTGTCAAAAACATACTCACGAAATGCTTTAATTGTCTTTCGATTATTCAATTAAAACTGCTAAAATCTCGATATATTTTTATCTTCAATGTTGTTGGCCACGTGCATGGGTTAACTAGAGTCGAATTAGCCAAAGCTGTATCTTCACCACTTAATATTATATGCTTAATTACTTCTGAGAACTTATCGAAAAAAACTACAGGATCAAATGGCAGTTGATTACTTTTTTCATAAAATTTTATTCCCATAAATCGTTTGTTGTTAACAGACGTCACCGCTTGTTCATAAAACATGCTCGGTTTGTCTTTACGAGCAACAGTATTTGTAAATTTTTGTTGGCCCTATATAAATCTACATCTCGGTATTGTGGTTCTTCAATTACTTCTGATAATTCGTGCAGTGCATCACACATTACAGACAAATCTAAAATGAAAGTGGTCGATGTTAGGTTTGTTCTGAGCAGACCATCGCACTTATATCTGTCTGAACTATCACGTATTTTGTCTTCTTCAGCTTCTATAAAATAGCTCGCTAGAATTTCAAATTTATGTCAAATTTCTGAATCTGTTCGAAATCTGGAGGCTACCCAACGTGTGCTTAATACCTTTTCAATTTTCAACAGTTGCATTCCCAGATCGTTTGCAACCAAATGTAATTCGTGGGCATTCTTTGGCGAGACGTGGTACAGAATATACATCTTTAAAGTGACTGATATTGGCCATTTTCTCCACGACATCATTTACACAAAGCCCAACCTTGTGATTTGAGCAGTGCCAAACTGTGATAGAAGGAAACTTATCCTTTTATATATTCAACGAGGTCCAAAAACAAGTTTCAGAGGATTCCATACTTAAGTCTTTCAAGCAAATTTTAACATGCAAATCATAGTTGTTTTGTGTTTAAGTCGATTCATTGATAATGATCGCAAATTTACTGTTGATCTGATCATTTCCTGCACAAAGTGCTTCCTCATATCTGCACTAATGTGATTGATAATATTTACATAAGCCTTACTGTACATTGATTTTTGACTCAATATCATAAAAAGATTGATTCTGTTTCGCAACTTTATAAGCAGTTTGAAAAATTTTTGCTGTAACTTCTTTCTCTTTCGAAACAGTTATCAAACACCCGTCTTTTAAAGTTTCTTTTTGAGAATCTGTCACAATTTTGAAGCAGCTATATGTGCAGAAGTGTCTTTGTTGCCGTATATTTTTTTTCTATAATTCTAATATATTTCATTGACTTCCATTTTGATATTTTTGGTCTATCACAATGCTTAGTTATTTTATATATTGTCAAGGAACGTACACATAATACAGACAGCAAATAGTTTTCACGCATTTTGATTAGTGATATTACGTGAACAAAAACATCAAAACCTTGGGACATAAACACGTCCACAATCGGCGAATGTTTTGACTGGACTGATATCAATAGCACGCAACTCGACGTGTGCGCATTAGTTCGGCGGATTGGCAAATGTTCGAGGTTTGTTTAATTATTCATAAGTTCTCCAAGAAATGTTTGATTGTGTTTAAATACCTCCTGTATATATTTTTGATATCTTGGTAATTCATTAAGAATTTATAGGGATCATCTGGTTCAGTCTGCATATCAATTAAATCAACGTGTTCCCTTTTTTTTTTTAAATCCTGTCGAAATTATCGGTTTTACTACCAAACCTTTCTGCTTAGATTTTTTTTAGGTGACACATAGAATATACTTTTTAGAAATTTCCTTTTCCATACTTAATCTTCTTTTGTGGCCAGTATCCCTGTTAGCCAAGAGCGGATCCAGTGTCATTAGTATTAGGACACCCACAAAATATAAGTTAATCACGTTGTTTTTGACGCAATGACGAATTTTACGCAATTTTCACTTAAGTTTACTAGTTCTTTTACGGACATTTATTCTTTTGACTAGACCAACTCCTAAGTCGTTCACCCATAGAGCTCTAGCCCGACTCTCGGTTCTTTTTTCGATTAGATTGATTTGATTCATATCAATTAGTTTATGTCAGATTCTTCTACTTCTTAGTTTTGAATTTCTTGAGCATTTTATTTTTGTTTTATTAGGTATTGTTTTGATATTCGAAATATTTGGGGGCATTGGCCCCCTTTATCCACGGTGTAAAATAGTTCGTACTCTTACATATTCCTAGTTACGCCCTGTTACCCTTCACTTGACCTAAAATATTAAAATATTGCTGGATAGTAAATATGGAGGTAAAATTATTACCAAATTTTTTTCCAATCAACGTAATAAGTTTTACTTTAATAGTATGCTTATCAACTAAATGCTGATCAGCCTCCATTTTTGAAATAAATAATTTACAGAGACCTAAAATCAAGAAGATTTAGACACATAACATATCAAAAGGTCTAAGAAATGAGAAATTTAAATGATTTACTCACAAATTTTGTATGAATAATGCAAAAACCACTAACAAACAAACTGCATGTTAACACTAAGTTATGTATATTCGATCGGCAATGGCGTATTTAATGGAGTATTTCCTATATGGCCAAATTAAGTTAGACAAAAGTTCTGCATCTGGCATGTCTGGCATGGGCATATGGCGATATGTCCAATTATTTCGGCCGCGGGCCGAATTCACCATCTGCCTCCAACAAATATACTTAAATATTAATAATGATTTTGCAACTTTAAATTCTTATAACTCAGAAACAACGGGACGTATGAAATTTTTTTTATGCACAGCATTATTTCCACGTCATCTTGTCACTCTGCTTCTGCTGTTTTGCATGAACCCCCTGATATAGTAACCGAAATATTGAATTTATTCCCTTTGACTTTCACACATTGTACGTAACCTGAAAGGCAAACTAATTTATTTTTTACCTGAAATGATAGGAGGTTGATAATGCTATTTATTAATATTATGCTGTAGAAAAAATAATGACTTCCAATTGAGATAAAAATGTCTGTAGATGTATTCATGCTTTTAGTGTAATCCAAATTATTCATCTAGTTAAAGAAAGAATTGGTGGAGTATAAAAGCTAGAATTATAGAGTTCAACATATGGACTCTTAGGTGTTTATTATCCTTGAATAGCGAACGTACTAATGACATAAAACCTATTCTGAGTACAAAAATATCTCAAAATAATTGAAATTGCTATAACGGAATCACTTAAAGCAACTGAAGAATAACTGCCTCTTTATCTTTTGAAATGGTGTAATTTTAGTTAAAAGCTTTTGAAAGAACCAACGCAATTATATTAAGAATACCGCACAAAAAAATCTCACTGTTACTGCCAGAATGTATTAAAAAGCTTCGAATAAAGATATTTCATCATATATAGCTATCAGAGACGTCATTCTACAATATATTAATACATTTTTTGTTTATTAGAAATGTAATTATATAGTTTTATAAAGGAACCCAATTAAAAATATTCATTTTTGTATTTATACGTATGTGACGCTATATATTTTGAGAAACGAGAAAAAAATAAGTTTTTTTAAGATATGATTTAATTTATGTTCAAAATAAATATCATCCAAAAGGAGCTTTTGACAACACTTTATATTAATCCATCAAAAGGGCATTAGAAGAGCGCCAAAGGATAACGACTATCAGGTGTGTAGGCAGACGCCTAGTCTTTCGAATGCGATGTCTACCGTGCCTGCAGACAAACCACTGTAGCCGTGGTCTTCGTTTATAAATCGGCTGTTTTTTCCGTAAAAATGGATTTTTGTGAAATTTCACATGAAACTGCAACTGGTACTTGTTCGATCCGACCTTCGACTAAATATTCGTGCCATGGTTGAATCTATATGAATTGCCAAAGAATGTGTGACGCAAATTTTATATGAAAATTTCAGCATGCGGAAAGTGTGTGGAAAACTGGTGCTTAAAATACTTACAACAAGAATATTAGCGCGCTTTCTGAAGGAGTTAATAGAAACAGACTTTCGCACTGTTTCAAACAATGAAAGATTCATATGGAGTTATGTAAGGATAGAGGATGGTATATATTGTATGTGATAATAAATAAATTTCTAGACCTTTTGATATGTTTATGTTTCTAAAAGTTTTCGATTTTAGGTCTCTTCTGTTTCAAAATTAGTTTTTTTAATGATTTTTGAAAGACTGACGTTTCAACTAATTTAAGGTCTTTATGAAAACATTTTTTTATTAAGACTTTAAACTTAAAACTAATTTTGGAACAGAAGAGACATAAAATCAAGAACTTTCAGAAAAAGGAATAATAAATAAAAGTATTTAATATTGAAATAAGATATTTGATGGATTCGTTCCAACCCATCAAAAAACCGTCCTTGATACGGTGACGATTCTGCGCAATAGATATTACGTGTTCCAACCGGGCGGTTACCGTTATACGAACTATTCTGTTTTGCGTTCCGACTGATTTAGGTATGGTTTGTGAACCGTTTCAAGCACGATATTTTCAATATTTGACTAGGTTTGTTCCAACATGCTAGTCGGGACCGTTCTTGGAACGGTTATCGGAAGCATTTATAGATATTTTCTCTGCAATCTCCTGCTACGCATAAACGTCACCGTACCAAGGAAAGGTTTTTGATGGGTTGGAACAAACCTGTTAATAGCAAGCTCTGTTACAAGAACCGTGCATAATAACTACACCTCGTATTTGGTTTTTCTACAACCTTATACATTTTGTTAATCTTAAAATTACACGGGTAATTATCGACATTAGCTAATTTCAATGTTTATACGTAACACAGATACAATCGACACTTATTTTATTTCAATACAGAACATGTCGTCTTCGAATTATACTGCTATACTCTGTCACCAGACTAAAAGTCCCCATTTCAATTTTCATATTTATTGCAAATTGTATCCTTCCCAAACATCAAATAAAAATGAGTTATTCTTTCAACGAAAAATCGATAAACAGCACTTTGTTTCATATTCGCTTACTGGTACACAAACATGCCAGTCATCATTACTTATAAAATCTAAAATCAAACTAGTTTATGGTATAGAATAGAATAATGAATCAGAGTCCTATAAATATAAAAGGGAAAATAACCTACTACATGGCACATACCATTTTAATAACGATAATAAATTTTATGAATATATAATTTCCATATTTTTGATTTAGGTGATCAAATCGACAATGAAATACGGATAAAAACTTGGAGCACTTTGAAACTATATTATATAGTTACTTTATAAATATCATTCATTTTTTTGTTATTCGCAATTTCCATCCAGAATCAAATGAATAAATTATGTGACAATTTTATACAAGTATTTTGAAAATAAACAACCGAAGCTAATTTACATACTTCTTGGATAAGTTAACGACTTTTATTTAAAATAAATACTAAAAAAATAAAATATAATATATATATATATATATATATATATATATATATATATATACAAAACAAAGTTAAAATTTCAAAAGAAATCGAAATATTTTTGTTGTACAAAAATAGGGGCGTTTTCTAAGATAATTCTATAATGACTTTTTTTTATCTGTAACAATCAATATTAAATATTTAGATCAATGTATATATATATATATATATATATATATATATATATATATCTATTTATTTTTTCTTCTTATCTTTCTGTGATTTGGATGAAATGAATGAAATAATCAAACTTCGATTGAATTTCATATTTTTATTTAACTTAACGTTTCGCTCCGTCTTTAGTAGTATTTTGAAAAAAAAAATAATTTATATAGATGTAGATAGATAAAAACATTGAATAGATTTCTTAAAAATAGTATTAAAATCAATGTATTCATCTTAGAATTCCAATAAAACGATATTATACCAACCACACAAAACTAACTAAATCAGTTTATGGTAAATTTGGCTGATTTTTTTTATATCTTGCCTATAATTCATAGAAAACTTATTTTGTTTGTAAATCATTTCTTTGATTAACAAGTTTTGATAGTTTGGGTCTTGAGCTAAGATTTTTTTTAAAGTCATATTCATGATTTTCATTTTTTCATGTTTTTGCAAAGCAGTTGATGCATTCTTGGTGTATTTGTGGTCATTCATTCTGTTTTCCAAGTATTGTGTAGGTATTCCTATATAATTTTTTATACAATACAAACGTGGTATGGACTATATACGAGTACAAATATTTTAGTCTTCATATATTAATTATTCTTTTGAAAATGCTCCCAAAGAAGACGCGAAACGTTAATTGTGTAGTTAAGGAAAAATGTTAAATTTAATCGATGTTTGATTATTTAAATTTCATCCAAACAACCTATCAGCCCAAAAAATTAAGAAAAAAAATCGATAGACATGATTTTCATTGCTCGCTTAAAAATGTGTACAGTAGAAGTAAGTAGTGAATTAAAATAATCTGAATGGTGCCGAGAAAATATCTTATATTCTTATACTTTTACACATTGGACACACTAAAACCAGCTTGCTACGAACTCGTGAAGACGGTCCTGTTCGGTTATGTCTAAAATTTGGTGAAGACGTCGGTTCTGAACATCGTGTGATATTGTTTTTTTTTTACATATTTTTATATATAATTTGTTTTTATTGTTTTTAGAACCAATTTCTAGAAAGATCTTTTTATGTATTTGTTTGTTTGCTTACTTTCTATAATATGTTTCTCAAAACAATAAAAATAAATAATCGCTGTATGTATGAAATCATGTAGAAAATCAATATCACACGATTTCCAAGAACCGGCGTATTCGCCAAATTTTAGTCCCTTCTATCATAACCGAACAGGACCAACTTCACGGTTCATATCGTGTACAAATTTGCGGTAGTAGTTCATCAAAAATTGAGCAGATCAAGGTAGCATTCATTTTATGAGTGCTATTTATCACGTACATATACAGCGAAATCAACGGTTCTAGGTTGTGCGACGAGACTAATATGTAATGAGGAAGCTCCCTGTAGATAACTTTTTTTTTCGATTTTGCAAAAGGCGTTTATATGTACTTAGAAGTAACTGATTTGAATCCTGATAAGAGTTTTTCTGGAAGTATTGTGATTAAATTTGATTCATACTTGAACTTAAAGTGAATCAGACGAAGGAATGTTCTACGAGTGTACATTTTGTGGTTTTGATCCTTTATTCTTAGAAAAAGCTTTAATGCCCGCTTTATTATAAAATAGCTTCTTTTACAAAGACCGAATTCACTTCTTATGATATAATATCCTATCGCCCAAAGATCGCTTGATTAGATTAAGGTAGATAGTACAACACTGTTATACAGGGTCTTAATAGAGTTGATGGATATTATACTCGCTGATTTTCTATTTCTAAGAGCTTTTTGAAAAAGTCTCGTTTTTTGTTCTCGATGTTTTAGATTGTTTAAAAATATTCCATTGAATGTGAAATGGTTTCCCAAATATTAATATATATATTCGAGAGCTCTCTTATTTTTTATAGCTCATTTCCAACCCGAAATTTTATTTTTACTATATCTTTATTTCTAGTTCTGCTATTTTTTGACACAATCTATTGTATCGTTTCCCAACATTAGACGTCGTGTTTTTTGTTTTTGAACTGTCAATTTTATTTATTATATCAAAATAAATAGTTAATAAGGATACATATAATATTTTGTACTATTATCTTAGTAAGAAGCTTCGAAGCAAGAATCAATTTCGTTCTGGGTATATGCGTGATAAATAGTGAATTCCATTCCCTTGTGGGCTGCTAGTCCAAATGGGATTGTGAGAATCGACAATAAAGTCACGATTTCCGGGAAAATGCAATTCAATATTCTTCGCGGTATATTACCAGGAAAGAAGTTATTTTAGTATTTCGAACAAAAGTCGAATTATGGTGTGAAATACAGTTATTTTCAAATTTACAGATGTGCTAGTAGAATTCTTATTATTAATGTAGTTTTATGGAAAAAGAAATTTATTACGAGAGTTGCTACTTGACTTTAGAGACAAATAAAAACAAATATTTATCATTGGATATGCCTCTATTGTTTTTCAAATTATTCTACATTGAGATCAATACACTTTCGCTTGCGTTTGACCAATTGTCGAAGCATTTTCTTCCATGCCGATTGAGGTACCTCCAATACATGTTATATAGAAAAACGTTGACCTTGCAATTTATTGTTGTTTTGGGGGAATAAGAAGAAATTATTGAGTGCCAAACGAAAAATTGTCCGGCGGATGACCCATTAATTCGATATTTTGACTGTTCAAAAACGTTTTTGTCTGAACTGATGTGTGAGAGCTCGTATTGTCGTTTTGGAGAATGATTCGTTATCTGGGATTGGTTTTGAACATTTCTGCCAAATAAGTGCTGGTGAATCATTCATGAAATTTTGAAAATTCGGTCACTAAACTTCCTTCCTTATTCATCTTTGAATCCGATTGCCTAATTCGTAAGCACGCTTCTCCAATTTCAGAAAGATCGTTATCCACTTACAAACGCGGAGCACGACCTTACCTACTCCACGTTCAGAATTAGGGCTCAATATTTTACAATGTAAAGAAATGCACAATCACTTGCCAATTGAAATCAAATCGATATAATCTTTTCCCGCATTCCGCAATTTGAGGGCATACTTACTGGAAAGTGCCTTCTACTCTGTAAACGACTTCTAATAATAATATTTAATTCCGGACATACTGCAAACTGGTTTAATATTTGCTATAGATTTATATACGACTTATATACTAATTATTACCTATTACTATTAACTATAATTTAATTTGTTTTTATTCTGTATATTGAAATTTTATTAAATTTGTTTTATCTTCATTCAGTTATTTTTCTATTTGTTTTTTAGTTTCTACAAGCTTTTGTCTACAAATTGCAATATTTTTTTGAAAATAAAGCATTTCTCTCTTTCACTAGTGAAAATACGGTAGCTCGAGATGGTGCTTCACCACCATAAGTCGAAGCCACTTAATCGGCATACTGAAGATGGTCAAAATTCATAGAAAATCATGGCACGGAAATGTTCACAATTTAACATATAATATAAATTTTGAATTACTTTCCCAAGCATTTTTGTTAGATTTCTCTCAGTATGGCTTTCTTAACCATGGTTATCTTAGTGTCAGAACGTTTCTCTTTTGTAAAATTTTTTATTTAGGTGATTGTGGATACATGGTAATTTATTTCTTGACATAAGGATTCAAGCATTGCTTAACATCTATTACTTTGAATTCGAACAGATGTATTTGGTACTATGAAAATCATTCACCTTATTTTATGATCGCGTTTAAACACACTTCAATTAAATATATAGTAAATTATAGAAAATTGTTGGGTAATACCGTCAAATGTTGAAAAACAGTTGAGAAAAAATTAACAAGCCGTAATGTAGGTCAATACTTACAGAGATGAAGTGTGTAATGAACTTTTGCCGCAAGTTGAATACTATATATATATATATATATATATATATATATATATATATATATATATATATATATATAGATATCTACGACAGTAATAATAAAAATTAAGAAATAAGTACAGAGACATCACTTATTTTGTTTATTAATAATATCAACAGTGAAGTTTGAAATTTCACTGATTGGTTAAAGTGTTCACAATACTTTATTTTATTTTCAGTATCTGTCTTATTATTTGCCGAATACTCAATGTATACCTCAGTCACAGTAGTTGATCACCATCCGCCATGGCATTTCATTGTAGTTATATCTCCTCGGGTATCAATAAAGCTGCCTAGAAGCGGCGAAAATAAAGTTTTGTATACAAATTATAGTCTGATAATTTTAAGAATGAAAAAATGTCTGTTTCCCTTACTCCAAATTTATTAATACCTATACTTTGAGAATATTTTCCATTTTGGAATTTGAGAAATATTATTATTTGCAATATATCGGTTATAAGAATATTTGATTATTTCTTAACTATAGTATAAAAATTTCGGCCACATTCAATTTTCGAATTTTTTTTTATTTGTGCGAATACTGAACACACTGTTTATACTATCACTACACCAACACAAACACAAACAATTACACTGTCTGACGCACGTTTCGATAAGTAAGTTATCGTCTTCAGAGACTGAAGGTAAATTCTGACTGAAGGTTTTGAAACACGCATCAAGTTTCGGCTTTAGCTTTTAAGTACATTTAACTGAAATGTTTTTCTGAATAATTCATTTGATATACAGTTATATAATAATTCAATTTGAAAAAAATGCTAATTGACAAATTTGGAAATTTTTGTTTTCCCATTGGTAATTGATCTAATAAACGTTAGAAAACGGCAACCGAATCGTGACATAGAGAATGATTATACAAATGTATACTGGGAATTAAATTTACGAAACTTCACGATTTTTTCGAAGCTTTAATAAGTTTAATGGCTTGAGTTTATATTGATAAATAAAATTGGAAATTTTCGTTTTTTCCGAGACTTTATCCAGTAATTTCACGATTTAACTCCTACGCCTAGAAGCTTTTTAAAATCATACAAAAAACCGTTTATATATAATATGCTACCACGCAATCTTTACAGTACTGAAGAAGCCATTTTAACACAGTTATTCATTAATTACCCCTAAATTACTAATTGCTTTGTGATATTTCATTTCGTTTGATTCACGTATTGTGTCATCGGAATTTGAGCATGTGTCTCAAATTTCAAGTCAATACCTGAATTGGATAGGAAAATTTCATAGTTTGAGTTGAGTATATTGTACAAATGAGTATGTAATTGTATATTGTACAGAGTTTTGCCACCACTGCAATTGAAGTATAGTTCTTCCAATATCAATTGCAGAAGATAGTTATGCGAGGATCAATCTATATTTCACAAATACCCACGACACTCATACCAAATTAAGAAATGAAAAATAATGTTTCCTTCCCGTATAGAATTCAGTAAATATCTAACAAACCGTCAGTCCACGTGGACTATGTTTACCAATAGAAACATCGAATCGTGAACATAAATACATTTCTATTGGCCGAAGTTGTCGGAAGGCGTATGTACACAATTTCTTCGAAATAGACATTAGCGTCGCTTGGTAAAATTTATTTAATCCATAAATAGAAATATGGCGTTTTTTAGACCATAGGCAAATGAAAGAACGACGAATGAAAGACAATGAAATTGCACAGTGCAGTGAGATTAAAACAGGTATGCATTTAATAATAAAGATTTAGATATACAAACAAAGCTAGTTATTTAAATATAATTGCTGAATTAACTAGAGTAAATAAATTTTCCATTTATCGAACAGTCACGAAAGAGGTTGCTGTGGATCATTCACAGAACCGAAAAACATGTAAAGAAAAATTGAAATCAGTTGACAAACCTACTCAAGATTTTATACGTAGGACTATTAATAGTTTATATCAGAAGTTGGGACATTAATACAACAAAAGGTAGCAGCTTATCCAGAATACATTTATACCAGGTGATATTTTTCTTCATGCAACAAAACTCTCAAAATAGATGATTTACTTACATCATTGTCGGCGACAAGTTCTCGAGTTGTCTTATACCGATTTTCCTCAATCTCTCGAAGTACATCTAACTTTTTTTCATCGATATTTAACCCCCGAGGTCATACAAAATGTTGTACGAGAATTCTAACATCGCCTCCGTTATTGTTAAGAAGTGAATGGTGGTCATTTTGAACATCTAATTTAATTGTAAAGTACAAGTTTTCTGTTAGAGATATTATCGAAATTTTACATCTTAAAATTTCTTAGTTATGATTGATCAAATTTGAAAAAACTTTATATTGCTGAACAGAGAACTAAAATTCCTTTCCAACAAGGTGCCACACAACCCCTATTCTTATTTAAAATTTTCGAGGGGGTGCTTAAAATTCAGAGAAGTGCTGGAGAAGGAATTAAAATCGACATGTTTCGGGTTTTTCCATATAGTACATAATAACGGTAAAAATGAATTTATTTCATACATATGGAACACATTGTTGTTAATTACTTGAACTTGACTGAATTTAATCATTGGAAGTTTTTCGAGGTGTTAAAGACACTTTACAACTTTTTCGTAATCTTAACTATTCCACATACTATTTACAGAAATTTTTCAATAATTCAGGTATAAATTTTTACAATCTTAGTTAGTATACAGGGTGTTTCTATATTCAACCGACAACACTCTACTAAATGATTCATTTTGATATAGGAATAAGAACCCTTACGGGACCTAGTTGCTAAGAATTTTAAATCAAAATCAAAAATTTGTTATTAATCAAGAACGGTCTTAAATTTTTTTTTTCCAACTTGATGACCAATATGCTCCTTAATAAAGTAATATTTTGACATAAACAAACATTGGAGGAATTTAACCAGTGGCGCGCTGTCAGAGTTGGTTGTCAGACAATTCTACAACAACGTTTAGCTCCTTAAAAGGTTATTCGTGTTTTAATTCAAAATAATCAGACAATTTGAAACAAAATTGAAAAAAGAATTTGCTCCACTGGCGTAAAAAATTGGGAGATAAAAGTGACGACTGACCCTGATAGCGCGCCACTGGTTAGGTTTTTGTTTATGTCAAAATATTACTTTATCAAGGAGCATATTGGTTACAAATTTGAAAAAAAATTTAAAGGCGTTCTTGATTTATTCGTATTCTTATTTCAAAATGAATTATTTATTGAGATTTCTCTGTGGTAGAGCGTTGTCGGTCGAATATAGAAACACCCTGTATAACCAGTCATAAGTGAACATTATCAATCAGAAAATCAGGGGTAACAGACAGAAAGTTAAATTAAAGTTGAAACTAGTGTAATTGATGAAAACTATCTATCCACTAAAACAAATAGTTTTATTTTACGTTCAAGAAAAATAAGGGAGACTAATATGTTATAGAAATTGTCTTAATATTGGCTTAAAGTTAATGAAAAGCTTTATAGTATGAAACTTAAACGACTCCGTTTTTATACGTATGTCTCCCGATACCTGGCCGTTCGTTTTTTTTTCGATTAAGTAAAGTGGGCCGGCTTCTTTTCTTTTTTTGTTTCATTAACTAATATTTGTCTGTTATTAATAGCTATTCAACTTTTGTTCATAATACAAAATAGAAATAAAATACATTTTCAAGGGTATTAAATTTATGATGTTCAACGTACGTTCATTTCAACTCTAAGTTCCCTACAATATTATTATTCAAATTTGTATATCTTCTCGATATATTCATTCGTTATAATTCTTGATATGATTTTCATAGCAAAAAACACTTTTGATGTTGAAATATATTTTCCTTCTCCCACGACATTATCATTTATATCATAAGAGTGAAATTTTATTTATTCGACGAAAAGCAATAAACTTGATTATAACTTTGAGAATAATAATTTTGCCCACATTGAAAATTCTATTCCTTACGTTAGTATTATGGAAATAATATTGAATGAGATTATTTCACGTCTATTTTCTTGGATTACTTTTTTGGTTTTTGTGAATAAATAATATTTAAACTGATAATTTGCAACTGAAATATATTTGGAAAGTTGGCGTTCTATTAGCATTTTCAAGTGTTATGATAGCGCAAAAGAGTCTAGGTTGAAATATTTGGGAACAATTGTGTTGGCATGGAAATGAATGGAAAATTCATCAAGAGAAGTTTTTATATAATATATAAAAGTCTTTTTGGAAGAATGATTTTATTTTTATTTAAAGCAAGCATCACTACATAAATTCATTTTTGTAACTGAAGCTTCCACTACTAAAAAGCTTAAAGCGTCATTCTTAATGTAAAAAAATTGATGAATTGCTTCATCTATCTCATTCTCCAGCGTGAAATGTCGCGTAAGTGCTTTTTCGGATAAAAAATTGAAAGAAATCACCAAATTACGCAAATATGGATGTTTAATGACTGTTACATTTTCATGTAAAAATTGTGATGCAACATCAGAGAATATGGACTGACTCAAAAACTCCAAGTGAACATTTGAAGGTGTACCAATATGCTGTAACTTCAGTTGATCTTCAATCTCAATTGCCCTCACTAATTCTGTACTACAAAATCAAACTTTTACATAATATAGAATCTCTATTTCTTACCGGTCAGTGTGAAGACGATAAAAATTCATTAAAACAAGTAATCAAATTATTCAGCTCAATTATTTCAAAAGGCAAATGCTCAATAGGTTGTCATTAGCCATTTAGCATTATCCAAAATTTTTTTCGACATATTTAATAACTTAAGGCGAAATTAATCTACACTCACTCTTATCCGTGCTTTTGGCTCCTCAAAAAGATTTTGAGCTTTTCAAGTTTCTCGAGTTCTAAAAGTGTTGAGATATCGGTATATATTCAATAAATCCCCTTATGACTATTCATCTGATTGGGATTGTAAATACACATGATCAGGCGAGATGAACAGGCGTGAGATATTGTTAAAACCATACTCGGGACATTAATTTGTTGCGGTACTATTCCTTCTTAAAAGTATTCGAAATATGGTGTTGCATCAAGAGTTTTGTCTTAGAATATTGGTTCCATAACATACTATCTCCGCGGAAGCATCCAATTTTTAAAGCAATTGAGTACTGCTGATTCTCATACAGCACGAAACCTAATGTGCCCAATATAAAAAATTCTGTCGATCTATCTCACAACTCACAATGTTCTTTACTAGAATGTTGTTCGTGTCTGTGTCTATATAATTTTTGCCCAAAATTGCAGTCTTCTTTCAGGATAATATTCTTCGAGGATTGTGATATTGTAAAGATGAAGGCTAATTTCAAGATCATTAGATAACTGCATGGTAGGCAGGTAAGGGTGTTTTTAAGCGGATAGTAGTATAGTCATGACAAATGTTTTCCCTATTTTTACTTCACCCTATATTTAACTCACTCTGAATACCAGTCAAGTCAAATAAGTAGAGAGTTTTAAATACCTGAGCATAAATAAATTTATTCAAAAAGCTTAGGCCTGTTTTTTAGACAGATTCAAATTACGTACTAAATCATTTAAATCTCTTTGTGTCAATAATTGTGGTTTATTCGAAGTTGACGATTCAAAACTTGGGTACGTTATCACGCTGATTAAGAACAACATCCGAAGTAGAATTCTGACTTTCTTGTCGATTTGGAAGTAAAAGCAGTTCGAGAGCATGAGTTTGTTGGCCGAAGACCAGTTTGGATTTGTTTATAATGCCATTTCTTGTTACAATCAAAAATAAAAATCAGTAGCATTTTTCTTCGGTTCAGTTTGAATAATTTGCATAGCAAAAAGCGTATGTTCTTGTTTAGCCCAATCCAATATCAGTTTCAAATATGTAGAAGCCAGGAATTACATTAATCCCTCACAAAAATTCCAAAATAGTCTAGATTCCTAGCCTTTATTCAATTAATTTTTGACACTGTGATGAAAAAGTTAATTCTCCACGAACAGAACAAAAACTGTCAGGATTGTTAGAACACTTTCGGGGCATTTTTATGATGTTACAAAAATTTAAGATGTAAGTTGCTTGGATGTAATAGGAATACAGTCGTCTAAATAAAGTTCTTTAAAAAAAGACACGTACATTAGATCAAAAATGAATATGAAGATGTCAAAAGGAAACTAGACGCCATTGGAAAAAAATTATTATATATTGTTGAATTGAATTATCATAAAGTTCCTGTGACAAAAATATTTTAGGAAATGTAAAAATTAATATTAAGGTAGAATCATTTTACAAAAGTATGGCTAATGAATTTTTTTCACACTCTCCATTCAAATGTATTCAGTGAAAAATTTGAAAATCAAGATTGTTTATTTAATTTCATTTGAATTATTAATACTTTATTTTATGGGCGCACTCATAATGTAATACAAATATCAGTAGAGCGATGTTGATGGGTACCCATTTATGAAACTTTATGGTTTTTAACTATTTGGATATTTAGATTGAACTATTTCATTAATTTATTACCTAATTGTTATGCACATACGATACAGCAAAATCACATTATTGAATTAATTGAGTGCATTGTTTATCAATCGAAATTGAAATGAAAGTTTACAATTGATACAGTATAGAAATTAATGCACACTATACAGCGAGTATGATTGGTCAAATATCAACAACGTTGCCAAAATTTTGGAGTAGTGAGACATTTACGAGATATACAAAATGAGGTTATGTTCGTCAACTAATAAAAAAAAAATTGGTTTGAACATTAAACAGCGTTTTTCCAGTATCTTCGTCAGATACGTACATTTTATTTTTATTTTATTCCCCACAGAAAAGGACATTTTATTTTGTCCATTAAATATATTTGATTCCAATTAATGTGAACAGAAATTAAATTTCATATGCATGTTGTAGAATCTAAGGAATGTAACCATTGAGAAGTTTCTTCCTTGTTCCCACGTCCATTGCATCAATATCCTTCATAACATTTCTTCGTTCTACAATGCGCGAGAGAAAACAACTGCTTGAATAAAACAGGATAGACATTACTGATATCCTTCCCCATGATTTCCTCAGCTTATAATGCACTTATATGTACCATCAACAAGAACAATATAACCTCCATAATAACCATAAAATGGCAAAAAAAAAACAATAAGGTGGAAGCCACGAGAAGCTATAGACACTACCAAAATACTAAAGATTCTACATAATATTGGAAACTTTTTTAAAACTATCTTTGTAGTGGAACTAAGTGCTACTTTTTAATTGTGAGATCTATTAGTTCAGAGCACGGGCTCTATATGATCACTAAAACGGATAGAAATATTCACACATAGGAAGAGTGGGACGAGAAAACTATTCTAAGCGAAAACAAATCCCAATCATCATAGATGACTCTCTAAAAATATAACAAAAGCCGTTGTGTATTAAAAGGATCAGAGCTCGTAGTGAATGAAAACTGGATGTGATATCCTTTGAGTGTACGCAATAGAAAAGGCTGAGAGAGTCGTGGATCGAACAGAAACATAACAATCTACACAGATAGCCAGGTAAGTGGTAATAAGGCGCTCTTCTAGATTCGTATGCCTCTGCTGACTACTCTGAACTCTAACGCAGATAAGCTTGAAAAATATGTGACGAGAGGAGAAAATGCTGTAGATACAGTGCTACTACGTAGGAAATTGTTAACTCTCTGACAGGCGCAATATGATTCGTAACCTGAATGGACTAAATTCATCTTAGAGATGAAGTACATTTCTTATTATGGTTCCTTAACTGAAAAAGAGAGGATAGAAGTTTCAATAACGGTAGGTTACTCGAAGCATAAGTTTCATTTAACTCAGCGACGATGCAAATTTTGATATTTTGTTCTCAATAGTAGAGATTGCCTAGCAATAAAATATTAGTCAGGCGTTAGCAGTTAAGTTTTTTAAGAAATAAAAACTGTACCCATGCAAAGTTCCACTTGCTCACGAGCTTTTGAGAGAGGAATTTTGTGAAATATTCATGAGGCAGGTAGTATTTTAAAACGTTTTTTTCAAGTGGTACAGTAAATATACACAGTTCTCCCTACTGGCCTTGGGAAAACCCCGACTAGAACCGATTAAAACACACCCAGCGCCCCGACAAAATTATAATTGGGTAGGGAAACTTATTGGTCTATATTCCTTTAATGAGAATATAACAGCTGATCGATATTTGGAACAACTTTGTATAAATTTTATCCAATTATTTACAAATGATTGGACCATATGGTGGACTGCCATTTATTCTTGAGTTTTTCTGGTGTAAATATTATCAAATCGAGTGCACGTTAAAAGAAATTTTATTCTCTTATAATTAATGAAATCGTTTCATTCAATATCCGTCCTAACCTCTCAATTCTTCCAAGGATTGCCGATCACTCCTTAGTACCTCAGCCAGATAAAGTAATCCGACAAATAATCCGAAGATAGCTGGAAGGTCTACTCTCTGTTGTGAAATACAGAAACTTGGTAGACCAAAATATATTCCACTTATGCTATAGAGTAAATGCGCCCGACGAAAGGTTAAATGATGCTACACAAAAAACAGTGTCAAACATTAGGTCAAACAAAAGTGATAGCACGTTATCCTCATTGATTTGACCAAGGATCATTGAAGAGAAAACTAAAAGATAGTTACATTCATGGTACGCTCAAATGTTGGTATAAGACCTCAAAAATTGGAAGTGACTATTGCAAAGAGTGTAATAGGGAAGATGAGACGATCGAGCATTTGTACCGCCTTGACGGATAAACGACGTCAAATGCTAGGAGATGGCAAAGTAGATTGTCCGGAAGTAATAGCATAATTGAAAATATGAAAAGCAAAAAACTTTCTTGTGGATTAATAATACCAACAATTGAACTTAAAATATGTTGGGATGGTAAGATTAGCTTCTAGATAGTGGAAAATGAGAAGTAACGCAAATGAGCTTATGCCTTTCGATGAATCAGATCAATATAGGTCGAAACAGTACTAGAGAATAGTTTTCAATCCACTGTTTATTTGAAATGTGGTTTTCCGAATTTCTCACCACGAAGGAAAAAACTTTCTTGTGGATTAATAATGCCAAAAATTCAACTTAAAATATGTGGATGGTTAGATTAGCTCCCAGATTGTGGGAAATAAAAAGTAACACAAATTGAGTTTTCCGTTTTGAGGTTTCCCTGTTTTGGGAATGAGTTATATATAAATCTCTCAAACTTATTATTTCTTCGTTATCACCTATTTTCATTAGTTTTCCATTCAATGTTTCAAAAAACTTCTTTTTCACTTACAGAAGCGTCATTTGATACTACATAAACTCCGAAGAACGTAAGCTATGTTTATTTAATTCGTGTTAAATTCTTGTCAATTTCCCTTTTCTATGCTATTATCGTTTACCCTTAGGACTTTTCAGCATTTTTAAGCTTAATTTTTCCTTAAATAAGGAGTAAATTTATAGTCACAACCTTAAGCCTGGAGGACCAGGAAGATTTCTGTCGGGGCTCTCCACCATTAGCTGATATGTTCCAGTTATAGAACGCTAGGAGTTCGCTCTTCACCCTTTCTTGTGTCTAACCTAACGTACATCCATTGTACGTCAAAAGATTAGAAGCAGGAACTTAAAAATTCATTCTTTTGAATTGAATTAGGGAAACATAATTATTTTTCGGTTTTCTTTCTACGTGTGTGGAAAGCAGTAACAAGAAAAATTCAGTTTATACAGAGTGAGTTTTATGTATGACACGCATCAATTATCTCGGAAACGGCTTGTACGATTTTTGTCAATTTATCAATTTTTGTGCGCAAGAGTCTTGTGATATTATGGTGGTATCTACATTGTTGTCAGATCTCTCCTTTTTCCGGAAAAATAATGAACTTTGTTATGGTATGGATCACCCTATACATTTTGTGTTTTTAGAAATCATTAAGGAATACTGATTATTTTTCTTTTAATATTCTCTTTAACTAATAGGCATAATTTTGGAGTTATAAGCTACATTTAGAGTATCTCCACCAAAGTTATAATAAATATTGTACATTTGGATTGCTACGATTGAATCAACTCGTTTAATTTGAATATTATTCAATAATTTATGTGCTAATATAAATCTCGTAACAAAGTCTAGTGTCAGTAAGTTATCTTAAGCGTAACGAAACTGGTGCAGTAAAATATTTATCCAAATTATGGAGCAGAAAACCTATAACAACTGAAGACAAATCTTCAAATGTTTGTGTCATGTTAGAAGTAGATCCACATTTGTGAAGTAAGAAAATTACGAATTTTACGAAACATACAGTAAATACTGTTATAGCAGATGCTCAAAATGTTGTCCATTTAGTTCAATAAAACAAGCCATGCGATTTTTATAACTTTACAATACATTTTACAACATCCCTGACTGCTCAATTCTTCTTATCTCTGTGGTAATCGTATCTTTTAATTCCTGGGTATTGGCAGGTTTTGTTTTATAAACAATGTTTCTTAAGTAAGCCCACAGGAAATAATTCAAAGGATCCATGTCGGGTGATCGCGGGTCCATTCGATACAACCACGCCTTACAATCCATCTTCTGGGAAACACATTATTTAGGTGCTGCCTCACCATACACGCATAGTGAGGTGGAGCACCATCTTGCTGTAGCCAAATATTGTCGTTTGGGATATTGCAATTATCTGAAAATTTTTAATAATGAAGTTTTTTTTTAAATGTAATTGAAAATACTTACTTGGATTTGGAAATATCTGAGCCAACTCAGGTATAATACTATTTTTCAGTAAATCCATTTAAGTTACCCTCTATGAAAATGGGACAGTTATTTTGTCGCCTATTATTCAGCCCATACATTAAGTTTGGGTTATTGGGATTCACACATCCAACGAAGATTGTTACGTGACCAGTAACTATAATGATACCGATTTACGTTTCCATTAATACAAAAAGTGACCTCACAGCAAAACATAAAATTACTTAAAAAATTTGGATCGTATTGATTGTAACATTTTTTCATCATTAGGTCTTCAAACTCTTCACGTCTATCAATGTCGTTATCTGACAACTCTTGAAGCAACGTTACTTTGTATGGATGGAATTTATTCCCACGTAAAATTTCCATTAAGAATAGTTGCGAAATATCAAGTTCTCTGGATATTTGTCTAGTACTCAAGGGTGGATTGTCTTTTAACAGGATACAAACATCTAAAGATTTGTTTTCAGTTGATGCAGATTTACTAAGCCCTAATTTGGATAAATCTTTTACCGAACCAGTTTCGTTAACTTTTTTACTAATTTACCGACAGTAGATCTTTTTATGGGATTTCGGTTAGGATATAAATTATTGAAGATATTAAATGTTTCTTTTTGACTCCCACGCCTATCACCATATCCTAATATCATTAGAATATCAATTCCTTCTTTTTCAGATAAAGGATCGATTGTGACTTTCAATAAATTTCAACAATAATAATTTATTGAAACGTCAAATTTGTTATTGTAGGAGTTATAGCCACCTAAATGTTATTATTTAAAATTTGGCGGAGATATCTCAAATATAGCTATAACTCCGAAATTATGGCATTTAGATATGGGAAACATTAAATTGAAAATAATAGGTATTTCTTAAGGATTTCGAAAAACGAGAAATAAACAAAGTGATACATTTGAAATAACAAAATTCATTATTTTTCAGGAAAAAGGAAAGATCTGACAATAATGTAAATATCATCATAAAACCGGCCGTATCATACACGTGACGATTCCATATTAATATTCCAATGCTACTAAATTACGAGATGAGTGCAAATTTCGAAACTTCCGATGATGAGAAATCTTTATTTGCCCCTCCCCAATCATATAAATAGCTTAAATTTCATCCAGATTTGTTATGGTGTACATAAATTCTTCAGTGTATTGAGATTAAGTAATGTTTAAGTAAAAAATTACTATTTTAGTCCAACTCAACTGACTCCTGGACCCTGTATGTAATTCCGTTTCATATATTCCATGTTTCAATGAATAGTTTTAGTTTTTTATTGCTTCTCATTCGTGTATCTAAACTTGATTTCAAAAGTGATTGTGTTTTGTAAAACATGTACATGTAGTAAATAATATATACTCGTAATTATTACAATGTGAGTATCGATTTCGAGTAACAGGCGCGCAATTAATACCGATTAAGCAGCAGAAAGGTGCACTATATTTCACACAATATATCGGTATCAACCTTCACAAAAACAAAAGATATCTGCTTTATGCGTACCTATCAAACCAAGACATATACGAAACGAGTTTTTTTCACAATGATGAAACCATTTGTAACCTTTACAATATGATATACAAAAACTGATTGTTTCAATGTTAATGGGTATACAGAATCGATTGAGCTTTGGCCTAAGGCAAACGCCCGTACATTTTCATCGATCAAATGTTGGTGTTTGACCGTCGAAGCCGTCAAATTGGTTAACATTAGATTGTTGTTTACAACATTTTGAATTGAATATTATTTCTTAATTGGTTTATGATAGTACGGACTCAAAATAGTTTCCGAAAAATTTTAATACGCTATTAAATTATACTTTTAAAAACAATATTGATAGTTTATTAAAGGAGCCTTATTTTCCTCGGATCTAAGTATAGTAGCGGTATTTATCCAGCCACAAAATATCATGATTTGATATAAAGTTTTATATCTGATAGGTATATGAAATTAGTTCTTTGTAGTTGTAACAGAATTCTAAACCAACGGCCCACTTTGGTGTAATTGATGAATATTTTAGTGGATGAAGAATGTTTAATGATTTAATCGAATCCATTAGAAATCGATATCGAAATCGACACCTGCTTGAATGCATGTGAATGTTACAGAAAAAAATCACTCAACTTGATAGGGAATATTTTCGCTAATATTACTGAATTGGGAATAATTATGAGGAAATATAGAAATAAGGATGACAAAAAAAAATGTATTGTAGTTACGACTGTCAGAAAAGAATGAAGAATAAAAGATGAAAACATTCACCAATTTGTGAATTGAATAAATACATACAGGATCAAAACAGAGGTTGTTTATGGTAAAAACTTGTATACGGGCGCAATTGTGTGTTTTTTAAAATATTCTGAGGTGAAAATGCTTCTCACATAACTGGTTTTTGGTTGTTTAAACGGCTCTGAGCTTGTACTATAAGAGTGTCTTTCCTCGGTGATGATTTCTTGTTATACTCTGTTACTAGGAGCCTTTAGAGTTGTTTCCTAAATTCAAACATCTTATTTTTTCCTAGTTTCAATTAAAATATTTCACATCCCTTTTATAAAACTTTTTCAACAACTAAATCGTTCAATGTCATTCCAATACCGAAATTTTTTTATATACGTGTGAACTAGACTTCAAATTTTGTAGATAACCTACATTTGAAGTAGTCATAAAAACAGTCGTTAATCGCATTCAAATGTGAAAATTCTGAATTTTTATTAGAATTCATTTGCCTTCCGGGGACGATTAGTTACATTGGTGTTTCTCATGAAATTATTCTTTCACAAAGGGCCGTTCATCCGATGGAACGAGAGCTCTTGTACTTTGGTTGTCGAATAAATAATTCAATTTGAACGGACATTATTATCAAAACAAAGTAAAAGCGTATGTAGTACAGGAATTCTCTTAAACTTAAATAATTTTAATGAGGTATTTCTTATTGTTCTCATGTAATCTACTGTAATCTCCAATACTGTTCATGCCTTTTTATTTCTGCAACATCATTATTCCATCAAATTTTTGGAATCATGTTGGATATAGACATGAGCTGAGTAGTTTATTATTTACTTTGTTTTCATCAGCTGGTCATCCTGTTCAGAATTCTAACCTCTCTTGTCAAACGAAGTACTGCGTATAATGATAAGGCTTGAGGTAAACTGGAGTTTCACCTTCCACTGAACAGAATCTTCATTCAACCTAATATAAACCTTCCTCCTAAGGTGGCAGTGCTCTATAAGAAAGCTACTGAGAAAGTGTAGCTTAGGTTCACTAAATCTAAATATATTTTGTATCTAACATATCAAACTTTTTGGAGTGATCTTTCTTAAAACTACATATTAGAGAAAATCTATTATTCTAGTCTATTGATACTCCTTGTTTACTTTGAGTCGATGATTTGGGAGTTCCATAGTTACTTTATCATCAGAATTAGTTCAAATGTCACATTCTTTATTATTACCTTTGCGGTTTATTCACACGCACCTTTTCATAGCAAGTATTTCTTTCTATGAGCTGACACGATAGAAGCCTAAAGATGATGATAATTTGGTATCAGCCGCATATAATCCAGTATCAGCTCCGGAGAAAACTCTTGAATCATTTATTGATATTTCTGTTGAACGTTATGTACTCTCTTTTCCTGTATTCCTTCTTAGTTAACATCTTGGTAAAGTTTTTTTTCGATGCTTAGGTTTTTTCGTCATTTGGAAGGTTTGCTGATAAGATGTACTTGCTTTAGAAGGACCAGGCTGTCTGATTTGTCTATATTGTATATAGTTTCCTGAGTATTCTGAGTAAAACCGGATCCAGATAAAGAGATCTGTGATTACTCCAAAAACGTTCGCATATATCCAATAATACATATAGAGACAAGCTTTGTCAAGGATTTCCCTCGTACCATTCTGACCTGCCATTCGTATCGTAGTATTTTCTGGACTTTTCAACTAGATTTCTTCGAGACAGTTTCTTTATCGCAGTTTGTTTGAGTGACTGTTCAGTCCATTCATAATTGCTGAGAAATTTAGAGGTATTCTGGAACCTGTCCACAACTATTAGTAGTACCATTTGCATAGCCAAAAAGCATAAATTTTCTTCAAGATATCCCTCGAGTAGTTTGAACAGGGTGGTTTCATTTTTCATCTTTAGTAATATAGTAATAGTAGTTATGTTTGTTATGTTTGTTGAGGTAAAAGACATCTGCAGACATATACACGATGCCATTCTTTTTGTTCAGTTCCATTTGGATGACTTCCTTCAAGGAATTTATGAAGTGGTCTGTCTTCCAGACTCTTCCTTCTTATACAGTTATCCAGTATTTTCTTTATTTGTGATATGAAAATTACCTCGAACATACTTCATTTTTTAGACATTTGGATAGCTTTTCGATATTGATTTATTTAATAGAAAAGTAATCATTGTCTATTCTAGTAATTGTCTTGTTAATATTTTTTTGTTGCTTGGCGGAGTTTTTGCTGTTATTGCTATTTCAGTACTAGTGAGTTCATTAACTGGAACGGTCTTGTACTTCAGCTGCTAAATAAATGATCCATTATAAAGAATGATTTTTTTGCTAGTGTCTTTTTGGCAATACTTTTTTTGACAAATCACGTGTGAATCGTGTTTTGTGTCATTGTGAAACTTTTCAGTTTGGTCTATAATTTAATCATGAATCGACTTACGAACGGACAACGCTTGCAAATTATTGAATTTTACTAACAAAATTCATGCTCGGTTAAGAGAGTGCAACGCGCACTTCTTCCAATTTATGGGCAGTTTGGTCGACTTACTAAGGGAAATATTCGGAGGCTTGTGACTAAATTTCGAACCCAGTTTACACTATTGGTCATTAAACCACTAACATGTAAACGTACAGTGAGGAACGAAGAAAATATTGCAGCTGTATCCGCCGGTGCTACTGATGACCGTGAAATGTCGATTCGCCGCTGTTCGCAGCAATTGGGCCTCTGTCACTCCATTACCTGGAATATTTTGCGAAAGGATTTAGGTGTAAAACCTCTAACATTTGGGGAATGGGCGCTGGCAAAGTTGGAGGGAATGGCGAGCGTTACCGTGTGATTATGGAAGAGTTGGACATACCTCATATATGGTTTCATATGTGCCCCATGTCACACAGCAAGCGAAACAATGGCCAAATTGAGAGCCGCCTTTGGTGAACAGTTCATCTCACGTTTGGGGCCCGTCAATTGGCCGCCTAGATTGTGTGATTTAATGCATTTGGACTATTTCTTGTGCGGTGATGTTAAGGCTAATGTCTACAGGGATAAACCAGCAACGATTGGCCCATTGGCCCATTGGAAGCCAATATTGAAGCATTTATTCGTGAAATACCGGTCGATATGTTGGAGAGAGTGTGCCAAAATTGGACCTTGCTCATGGGCTATCTAAAGTGGAGCCGGCGAGCCGCGCCCAACATTTGCATGAAATCATCTTCAAACATGAAATTATACTGATCGATCTATCGATTCCAATAAAGTATTCATCAATTTTTTCAAATTTTTTGTGGTTTTTTTCAAAATTAAATCATATACCTCTTTAAAATCAATGATTATATGTATCAATTTTCAACCAATTGAATTTCCAATTTCTCATTATTCTGATGGAATCTACTGTTTTCGACATGTTTTTTTTTTCTGCAACAAAAATTACATAAATTTTTCGAAAACATGTTGTAAATCATGATATATTTTGTTTTGAAATTTTATAACTTAAAATATTCCAAACATGGAAACTACCGAAGGAAAATTTATTACAAAAAGTGAAAAATTGGGAACATAGAACAGTCTCAGTTTGAATGTATTAGAGAAGTTAGCAAATTTGTAACGGGAAATTGATACGAGAAAGTTAGACATCTTGGATATAAGTGAAATTAAATGGGGATTTTTGTTTCGACGGCTAAAGGATTATAAGTTTTTCAGTGAAAGTTAGGGTATACTATTTTTTGTTATCATTTTATGATATCATAGAAGTAGTGGAGAACTGGGAAAAAAATAAATTAGAAGACATAGGATGAATGGGGTTTGTAACAATAAATAGTAATAGTCCAGTCGATCCAAAGATTTTTGGTCACAGCAACCAATTGATATCAACGTGTAACAATAAGTCAAAATCGATGTAAGAATCGATTTTTAAAATATGCGTACACCTGGCATTGTCAATGGGGTTAAAGCCATTCCTTCTAGAGGATGAAAAATATAATCTTGAAAACAAGTGCAGGAATGGATAAAAAGTAATTCCGTGAAAAAAATGTTCTATGAAAATATCTATTGAAGCAATTATTTCTTAAGTTATGTGTGGTTGGAAATTTTCAATTTTCGTGTAAAAAAAGCATTTTTGAATGGTTTTTTGAAAATAACCTTAAAAATGTACAACTTAGGAAAAGATGTGAAGAATAAAGTTAAAGCCTGTCAAAAAACCAATGAATTTAACTTGAATTTAGTTATCTAAGTGCAAAAATAACTGAGATATGGCTAGTTAATGATAATTTTATACCACAACTGTAAAAATGATAACTATTCACGATCTGAAAACTAATCAGATATCAAATCTTATGAAAAAATGTATTGAATATTGAAGAAAATAGAAAAAAATTTCAATGAATATCATTTCGTATCATTCGAATAAAAATTAAAAAAGTTATAACAACAATATCAATTTGTTTTTAAATTTTGCAACAAAAAATGATACAAAAAGTAATGAATTTTCAATGAACATAAAAATTAAAGATAATCAGTCTGTTATATACTTTATTTTGATACTTACTATATGTTAAATAAGTTTAAACATGTTCTGATCAATATTTCTGAAAATTTAAATACTAATGAAAAAAACATCAAAAATAAAACTAATTAGATCTTTTTTCACTAAACAATTTGATCTTTTGTTTGTTAATGTATGACAAAAAATAAAAAAGAGATCGCTTAAAGATTGTAGTTAAGAGCCAGTCCCACTGGTCTTGAGATCATTGACTTTGAGTTTCTAAAAAACGAGAATCATGAAATAGTCGATTTACCAATAATGGTAGCATTTGAAATTTCCTTTAAATTTGTTTTTCGATCAATTTCATAGCTTTAGCATTAAAAAAGTTATCGCGAAAAAACTAAAGCTATCTTATCGCTACGATTTTCGAGTATATATATAAATAGATCCCGGAGGTTGAATTTGCGTATAGTCTAACTTCTTTCGGGCAATCGGAACTTTACGCAGGTAGGTATACCTGTGAGAATATACATACTTTATACTTGCAGTTGTTGAAAACTTGAAAATATTTTGCAATTCGACATGTGGATCATGTTCTTGTAACATTCCATTCAATAAAAAATATTTTCCTTTCAATCATTGAGAAATACAGAAAGCAACAAAAAAAGGATTTTCATACACTGACTATAATAAAAGGGTTGATTTCAAGGGTGAAAATATTATTAATTTGGACCACTAATTATTACAATGATTATTAGTTATTCCGAGTAGGTAGCATTGAAAAAACGTCTTAAAGTTGCAAACAAAAAAATTTTTAATCATAATGTTACGAGTATCATTAAGTTATTGAAATATGATAAATATTATATTCTGCGATAAGAATACTTTTTCTTACATAAAAAAGTTCGATTTTAAATCATGCAAGGTATTTTTTTCAAGTTTTCTACAGTTCACAATGTTGCGAGATTGATTATAACCTAACGCTATTTACAATTTTACTGTGACACACATATATATATATATATATATATATATATATATATATATATATATACACTTGCCAGAGAAAGATGGCGGCTCTAACTACTTATCAGAACGTCTGAAGCATCTCCCTTATTATGGCACAATAATTTTCATTTCGAGGGTGCTACTTAGGTTTTGAGATGGACAATTTTAAATAAATATTCTCTCTCCATTCCAATTGAGGTACCTCCAAAATTTGAGATTTAACGCATCAACCGCTTCTTCAGATGTAGAAAAACGTTTACCTCGCAGTTTATTTATGATCTATGGAAATAAGAAGAAATCATTGGGTGTCAAACAAGGACTGTACAGCGGATGACTGATCTATTAGATGTTTCGAATGTTTAAAAATGTTTTTGTTTGTACTGATGTGCGGGAGCTCGCATTTCCGTAGTGGAGGATGATTCGTCATCTGTGATTGGTTTTCCAGATTCCAGATTTTCCATTCAAAATTTATCATTCAACGTTACTCTAATGGAACGGTGGCGACATGTCCACTTGTTTCGAAAAGCTAGGCAACAATTTGCCCCGAAGTGCTTCGTGCACTAACAACTTTTGTTGGATTGGGTTCGTCTTGAAAGATTCACACAGTCGATTGTTGTTTAGTTTTGGGTTCATATGCATAGATCCATGATTCGTCGCTGCTCACAATGTTTAGACGTCTTTTGAAGCATCGCGATTAAATTTTTCCATCATTTCTTCACACCAATCAACACCAGCTTTTTAAAGCGATTGTCAAATTATGCGTTATCAAATGCGGACAAATCTATTTGACAGCCAAATGTTCATTCAAGTATGCCTATATCTCACATGCCGATCTGGCTATATTAGTCTACGCACAGCATCAATGTTTTCTGGCATAACAGCCGATTTTGGATGAATTCCACTTAATTCATCCTGTAGCGAAGTGCGTTTACGATTAACTTCGGAAATCCAGCAAAATACGGTGGCTCGAGATGGTGCTGGTTTCCCAAATTCGAAGCGAGTTCATCGGCACATTGCGGTTGGTTTAATCCGCGTCATGAGTCATGGAAAATCATAGTACGAGAATGTTCACAATTTAAATCCATTTTTTCACCAAGATGAATATTTCATGTATCCGTAAACAACTTAGCGCACGTATGACAACATTTTCTCAGCACGTTCACCGTTGAAATATTCAATCTTTATGATGGTAATGTCAGATTTGGTATATTCACATCAGTGTTGCCATATCTCAACATTTAAGTAGCAGCCCTCGTATGAATTCTTTAAATGTAGATAATAATTTCATACATTTATTTAAGGTATTTGTAGTAGATACAGATAACCATTTGGCTTTGGAGCTAATATTTTACTCATACGTTGGAAATGCAGCTTTTGAAATTGAAAAAAAAATTATTCGAAGCCATGCTAATATAAGGGACACGAAAAATGTATCTGTTTTCGATAGGAGATTAAATTTTTCACAAAAACCTTCATTTTAATACGTATCCCACTCAGAGATAAAGTAAAAAAAATATATCAGTATCGACTGAGAACCTCAAATTAATTTCAAATTATAAAGTCGATGTATCTACAGTTTTTATCATCATAAAACAATGTATAGAGTTATTTAGTCAAACCTACAAAGCTGAGAGGACGGATGACGCTTTTTCCAAAAAAAATTACAATTTCGTTGAATTCTTACCATTATGCCCGTCTGAACTGTATCAAAAATTACAAAGGAGTTTGTACATCGCTAATGTTTGACTTGATTCAGATTTGCAGTAGCCAACTGAACTTTTATCAAAAAACCATTGCTAGTACATTCACGACCAAAAATACGAGTTTCTATGGTTCCAAGGAGACCAATAACCAATTCATTGGTGATATACTCAGTACAACCAAATTAGTACTTAGTTGGGGTGAACAATTAATATTACATTGGATGCCACCAGCTTTTTAACGAACGACATTATAAAAAGGTGGAAAAGCTGGAAACACTTTGTGAATTAACTCAAAAATAAAAATTGAAAACTATCCCCGGGCACTATTATCCAAATTAATATCTATTGCTAAGAACAATAAAGAGTTTCAGCAACAAATAAATTTATTGAAAAAAAAAAATACTAAATTCGCATTAACTATGTATCCAAAAGAGCACAACTAACAGCCGTTTCAAATTAAAAAACAAGTCTGATAAATTTATTTGTTCCAACAAATAATTACACATTTAAAGATGATCTTACTGAAATTCGTAGTACATTAAAGACTTGGTTGACGTTATAAATAATTTTAATGGTAATAAACGCGAATCCGTTTATAACGGAATAAATTTGAGGTTTAATCAAATTTATTGAATGAAGTGGGAGGTCGATCAAATTAACTTATTCAAAACCTCGAATGTTAGAATAAATAAATGCGAGGTGCCACAAGCCGAATGGCATGTTACAGTATTTAACCACAAATGTAAGAATAATCTTACAATATACACATTACTTTGTTTAATTTATATTGCGTAGATTCCACTGCATCAAGAGATCTGGATTCATCAGACAGAGAGAGGTTCTGATGAGCTCGAAGAATATTAAATATTTTTACAAGTATGTTTATACACTGCGAAAACACATTATGTTCAAAAATGTATTAGAATTAATTTTTATTTATGACAATGATTAATTTTTCTGGAAATGTACTTTATCCACCCTATTATTTTATTATGTCTTTTTTATGTATTAATATGTATCATAATTAGAGTCTTTACAGATGAATTAAATTTTGGTTTTTCACATTTTGGAAACTAAGTGAAATAAGTAATTAACTAAAGTATTAGTTTATTCAGGAAATCGAATTATTTAGAAAAAGTCTTTTTTAGTCGTTCAACTTTTATGTAGCATAGTTCAAAAGATATTTAATCTGTTTAAATCTGAAAAATATTCAGTTAACTTTTATAATTCCACTATATCTTAGATATAAAGTGAGATGAGAGAAAATTAATTCAATTTTCTATCCAAAATAATCAACCAACTCATTCATTTTAAGAAGCTTTCCTCGAATTTGTTTTTTACATTGGCCAAGTTGCATTTGTATGAGTATTAAAATATCTGCTCCAAAGGTGAATGAATTTTTGTTTTTACTACAATGATCCTAAATACAGGAATGAGATTATATTTAACGATTAAAGCATTCATAACGTAAATTTTGCTACGTACCGACATATTATTCTATCAATTGTTAACACTTGAAATAGTCGACACTATAATAAACTAATCAATGAGGATTAACTGGATAATGAAAATTTCATTGCTTCCGTAATATGTTGAAGGTGCTCTGTCAACCTCTTAAAACCGTCCAATCGATGCTCTAATGTTATAATGGTGATTATCTGCTATCACAGGAGACAGGACTAACAAAAAATTTATAAAAAGCATTTTTCTTATAAATTGAAGGCGTTTTGCTGCCCACTAGGATCCTAGATCGAGGCTTAACCTCGCAGATGGCACTTACTTAATCCTTCCACACTCGTCTCTCAAAACATAAACCATAACCAAATGATTACTGAAAAGTGTCACTATACCTAATGAGATGCCTTGGGCTTCTGCCAAATTTATCACGGTTAATTGACGATCTCTCACTAAAATTGCAGCCATTTTGGAGACTTAGTTTCTGCTTGATAATCTTATAAGTGAGCCTTTGTGAATATTTTCCTAAAATGCCGCGTTTACTCTGGGCAAGAATCGCATTCGAATGAACTTCTCTCAGGCTATAATGACAAGATTTGAGCAAAATGATTCATATTTGTAGATGGAACCATTTATCACTACAGTCCTGAAACGAAAAACAGTCAAGATAATGAAATGCAAAGGACGAATCTGTTCGGAAAGAAGCAAACCGGAATTTTTTTTGTAATAGCCATGGTTTCATCTACTATCTTGAAAAAGGTGAAATTATAACTGGATAGTATTAAGTATCATTGCTTGTTAATGTCATGGAAGAAATTGCGGAAAAGTGATCTCATTTGAAGAAAAAAAAGTGCTTTTTCATCGGAACCACTCACCATCTCACACTTCGGTGATCGATATGGCTAAAACTCCCGAATTGTACTTCTAATTGGTTAACCACTCACCATATCCATCAGATCTAGCCCCCAGTAACTATTTCCTGTTCCCTAACCTTAAAGTTTCGCGTGCGGGAGCGAGATTTTCATCCCCTTATGGCATACGTAAACATCTATTTTGAAGATAACATCGGCACTTGGTATTTGGAAGGGTTGAAAAGGCTAGAACATCGTTGTAAAAACTGTACAGACTATGAGGAGACTATGTTGAAAAATAAAAATAGGTCTTTTGTTCGCAATTTTTTCATACATATGGGTCATATTTAACAGTTGCATTACAGTGAAGCATTCGATTTCCCTAAATCATTTTTGACTTCGTTTTGGTGGTACACCTTTCCAAAGTAAGAATTTGTATTGTAGAAAAAATGTGATGCATTTATGTTGATCAACTGAGAATATACATGTAGTTGACCGATTTAAAAGGGTTCATGAAAATGCCGTACGATTTTGAAAAAACTAACACTTCGAAGTAAATAACATCTTTTCTTATCGACAGAAATATTTATTTATCAAATGACTACAAACTTTTGACACGCTCTCATTAGTTACAACCGTATGTTTGTAACTGAATTTTTGGCCTTGATTTTGTCCTATTGTATCTTATTATTCTGATTATATTATAAAAGCGTATGGTACTGACTATGAAAGTTTTAAAATTTTTAAACTAACTCTGCGTTTCGGAAAAAAGTATAAGTGATATCAAGTCCTAAATTTCGATATCACCATTTCAACTGAGTTAGATAAATGGGGAAATGCAGAATAAAGGAAAGGGAAGACCTACTTAGCGACTAATTTTCAGTAACAGAAAAATTATTCGAAAGATTCGGAGTAGGAATCGAACCCAGATCTATTGGTTACGTGCTAGAAGCTTCACTGGATAAGCTACAGAAAAGACAACATTACATTTATTCAGCACTTTCTCTTAACATATGATTAACAGGCAATTTTCTTCAATTGAGCGTAATTGTTACTTACGCGTTGCATCATGAGCTGATTGTCAATTTGGCGAATTTTTTGAAATACACATAACAAGAAAATAGAAAAATTTACTACTTGGAAGAAGCATGGTTAAACGCCGGACATACTTTTCCATTTAATCATCATGGCAAGCATTTTTGGAAGGAATCTCCACCGGATTGAAAAACCCATTAGGTAGATAATGTTTCAAAAAATTATTTTATAAGCTTTTAATTGGTGTCACCTGTCTTTGTATGTATGTGTATAATAAAATTCATTTTGATTGATATCTACTTATAGCTATATATCTTCTCTTCTTATTTGATCAAAATTATGAAACATAAATGAATTTTCTTATCTTTATAATTTCTTACTCAATTGTCTATTTCTAAATATCGATTTATTTGAGCTTCTTCCATTTTTAAAGCCATATTGTGAGTCCTCTAAACTTTCATTCAAATCAAAGCTTGTTTCTAAAAAGATTTTTCACTATTATCTATGATTGGGTTGACTTAGATAATTTCTATTTTTATCATAAAGAGGTCAATTAATAGCACATTTTTTGTTTGGTTAGGCTGATTTTATAAAAAAAATCTAATTTAGGAAAAAAACAGAGACTAATAATTTGTCACATTGGTAGTGAAGATGGTTTTCTGTCAGATGCTTTCTGGGTATTTTAATCGAAAAAACCGAAGGCTATCACGAGGAAAGGGATGGGGTATCGAAAATTGGTTTTCACAAATTCTACCGAAACTTGAAGAGAACTGTATTGTATTACACAATGCTTCGTATCACACGAGGAAACTTGAGAAGTTTCCAACAATGGCAACAAGGAAAGCAGGTATTCAAGAATGGCTTATTGCTAAAAATATTGATTTTAAGGAAACGATGATTGAGGCAAAGCTTTTACAAATTGTCAAAGAACACAAAAATGAGTATAAATCGAACAGTTTCGATGAAGTGGCCAAAAATCAAAATAAAACTATTTAAAGATTACCGCCCTGCTATTGCGAATGAATCCCATTGAGTTGATCTGGGCAAATGTGAAACATATTAGTTTATTGAATCAGAAAATAAAACATTCAAATTTTCTGATGTTTTTCATGAAGCTAATCAAATAATTACGTGTGATGTGGAAAAAGTGTATTCAGCAAAATGTGGAATATAGACATTGTCATTGATGTGCAAGTTGAGCCACTAATATTCCACGACAGTGGAAGCTCAAAATGTGATTATTGGGGTAAAAAATAAAGATTTTATTTGAATATTTCGATACACATATTTTAAATGAATGTTCCATATTTTGGCCGTTCACTCCGTATCAGTACCAAACTTGACGTTTCTATTTTATATCTCTGTAATGATATTGGTTTATAATTATTTATAATTTATAATATTAATCTGCTTATTTCTTTATTACTCCCTGTTACTTGCTCGGCTTTGTCGTTTTCAACTTTGATCACGTGCACTAGGCGTAAATATGTTTTGGTTTACTAGTTTTCTTCGAAAATAGGCTTTGATTTGTCTTTTCCACATTCTACCATACCAAATATTTAGTCCGCCCGCTTCCTGGAAGGTTTAACCATGTATTCCTTGTTCACAATCACTCATTGTTTTTTGAATGGCCGGAAGTGCAATATTCTGCTCTCCAAATATATTCACAATTCCAGTTTTTGACAACCGTCTAACTAAACTGTATATACTTTTTCAAATATCTAACTTGTACGCCATAACTAAGTTAAAATTTTACAAAAATTGAATCCTTATAAACTCTGCGTTTTCTATGGTTATTAGATTTTAAATTATGTAGAATTAAATTGGAGGCAACGAAAACTTTTGTTACATACGATGTTTGTGAGTTGTGTGGATAGTTGAGTGGGAAATTTTCAGTAATAGAAAAAATAATTCGGAAAGTCCACGAACTAATAATCAGACTATTGGTTACAGAATGCAAAGTTAATTTGAAAAAGCACCGCAAGCTTCTATAATTAATTATCCCATCAGTAATTTCTATTCTCATGCCAAAATTTTTTTTCTTTTAGTTCGATAATTGCTAAAAGCGTATTCTCAAGTTTTTCACTTAGTTATCAGTGAAACCGATGAAAGATCCAAATATATATCATTATAGATTCGAATTTGCCACAACTTTATGATATTTGTACCCTTTCACAGTTTGATATACTTTTTAGAAAATATCGCATGTCCGTGGATTGGTTTTAACAGCGTTTTCACCAACGAAATTTTTCACTGCCGCTAACACTATAAATTATACATTCACAATCCCCAACCCTTGCATACTAAACAGTTATAAGACGAAATTCTAATGTTGTTATAGTGTGATTGTACTGCGATACTAATCAAACTTTATTGATCCAATCTTAATTACCTATAACGTTATCTGCAGTATACTGTCATTTGTTTCCGCTCCTACATCAATCCTTATTACCTTTAAGAAAACAAATTCCATACAGTTCAACCTATTTATTTGACTGGTGTTCATATTTGCGTGTAAAATAACGGTACGTGGGCATGTGAAGTAGTGGAGAACAGTGATTTTGAAATAATTGTACGCCTTTTCCCAATTAATGTTAACTCAATTGGAATGTAAACACCGTTTGGAACAAATTAAACGTCAAGTCTGTGTATTAGTATTCTATATTGACGTTTACGAAATCAAAGAATGTATTGAAAGTAGCAGTAAACAACATCCACATTATTTACAATGTATTTTTAGAATCATTAAGAACTATATGCAGGTTGAATTTATGAGCGAAAAAACTCAGGTGTTTCTAAAGAATCCATTTTGAATCATATAAGAAATAAGTCTTCTACTTCACCTGATAACCTGAATAATCACTTTGTAAATGTAGCCACACATTTATCAAATTTTATAATTTCTTCACGACATCGAAAATAAATACTCATGTGGAACTGATACAAAAACTGATATATAAAATGTTGTCGAGTCTGCCTGATTGCACATTGAATCACCTTATGATTTTAATTAACGTTTCATTTCTAAATGGCATTTTTCCCAATTGTCTTAAAACGGCTATAATTATACCTCTGCACAAAGAAGGAGATAAAAAACAAGCGCCGAATTATCGCCCAAGGCTTTTGACAGTGTTAATGATAATATTTTAATTAACAAATTGCAGTACTACGGTTTCAGAGGAACACCTCTCGCATGGTTTAAGTCATACCTTACCAACAGCTTGTAAGGGTTAATACAACGAAGTCTTCTTGCAAGCCAATAGAATGTGGAGAGTTTCTTCTGTTTATAAACGACATCGCTTATCTAGACATCAGTGGTAAACTTTGTCTAATTGCAGACGACACTAGTTTCTTTTAGAGCAACCCTGATTCCACAGCACTTCATAGGAACATATCTAGTGACATAATTACCCCCAAATCATAGTGCGGTTCAATGTTACTAGAGCCAAATTATTGAAATGGGAGTTACATATTTCCGCCTTATCTAAAAAATTAAGTTCCTCCTGTTTTGCGCTTGTAAGGATTGAATACAACGATGTCAGCTTGCCAGCTAATAGAATGTGGAGTACGTCAAGGCTCAGTACTAGGCCCTATTTTGTTTCTTCTGTGTTAAAATATGTCTATTTGCAGACGACAAATTGTAAAATTTTTTTGACAATAAAGCATTTCTCTCTCTCTCTCTCTCTTTCTCTGAAAATGAAAACCTGTAAGAATTATTGTAACTATCAAATTACATAAGGATTGAGATCAAACTCTTTTTATTCAAACAATAATTAAGGTTTTCCACCACTTCTTCCGGGGGAAAATATGAAATTCCAGGAATTGAAGTGTTCATATAAATTTTGACAAAAAAAGTTTGCCGATTCATTCTATAATTCTTCTGCTCATATTTTAGTTTGAGATCGTTCTTATTTATCACAATGTCATCGTTGCTAAATTACAATGTTTAAATGTGAATAATATGATATTTCGGTTACGGCAGAATGAAACTTGAAATACATATGAATAACTGAAATGGATAACTAAAAAATCGTGGATGAATAGCTGAAAGTCGAGCTCAAGTTACAGAAAATTTTATATTCTACTCGTTTACGGGCTGATGAATATTTAAATAGTTGTTATATAGATAGAAAAACTGCGTCTCAGATTACGTAACAGATAACGTAAAGTAATTGTAATGAACAATGTATTAATGAGGCATATTATTCAGAAATTTCAGCTCAACTGCCAATGATAATAAAGTATGAAGACTATTACGTATATTCCAGATATTTTCCATTATCAATCTTTAATATTCAATTACGCCATTAAGTAACCCAGCTTAAACCTTAGACCCATCCATTAAGGGAAGGTAAGTACAAGCCAAAGAAAATATTATTGAGGGCCAATACGGTTTCAGAACTAAATGTAGATCACTTATTAGAATATATTTGAGGGGGATCAGGAGAATGCAAGGGCTCTTATATATAATTGAATTGGTTATTCACTCTTTACTTCATTCTAATCATGTAACTATATTCATATTTTCATGGATATGATCTATTTCCAAATTTCTGATTGAGATGAAAGTAACAATTGAAACCGAACAAACCAAAGCCAAAAAAATGTGGCAGTTATACATTATATAATCGTCATAATTTTTTATTGAATGATTTCCGAAATTCAGAGTAAGTTTTAAAAAAAATCGTACAAAGTATCCCTTTTAGAACCGCGATATTAATTTCATCGTAAGTCATTTATTTCCTTTCAAGGTGTTTTTTAAGAGGTTCCCAACTTTAAGCCGAAAATACTGCTTTTAGTGAATACCCATTTAATAGCTGATTGTTGGTTTTGTTTGATTGCATTTCATTATGCATAGACCTACACCAGAGCAACGCTAACAAATTGTTGAAATTTTTAGTCAAAATAATGGTTTGTCGCATTCCATTTTATAGCGTACATAATCGGGACTAATTGAAATAGTAATATATCGTTTTCGTACTACATTTACTCTAACTAAGATGTCGAACAGTCCGCACTAACAAAGTTGTGGTCTCTCTAAGGAAAACATTGAAGAAGATACAAATTAGTCAATTCGTCGCCGTTCTCAGCCACTGGTGCTATGACTCTCTACTCTATGGAAGATTTTGACGAGCTAGCTTCTTGGAATAGTTTTAGAGTGGAAGTTTTCAATATTCAACTTGTAGAAGAATTTAAGCCAAACGACCATCGTATGCGCCACCAATTCGTCGAATGATGCATTGTGAGTAAGAATAATCAACAAGATTCAATCGAAACACCAATACATCCACAAAATATTACTGTTTGGTGCGTTTTGATGATGGTTAAGTTGGTGGTGGACGGTATAGAGATATTATTAGAAATTTATTTTGTGCCCCAGTTAGCTGGCGTTAATCATGTTGACTATAGTTCCAGCAAAACGGAGCCACATACCACTGCGCGCCCTACAAATGATTTACTCAAAGAAACTTCTAATAAGATAATAATTTCAAGTGATGGTCCAATCAATTAGCCATCAAGATCGTGTAATTCAACATCCTTAAATATCTTCTTTTGCGTTGTGTCGGTAGAAAAAGTATGTGAAAATTAGTGTTCCAGATTGCGTAACCTGGAATGGTAACTATGATTTAAACTTGTATATCTATAGATATATTTGATTATAAAAACGTGTTTTTTGAGGTATGATTTATTATTGTTAAAATCCTTATTTGAAAATTTGGAAAAAATCAAGCATTCATATATTATTCATATATTATTCATTTACTCTTAATTAGTAAATGCAAAGAAGTTTCGAATTTCAAGCTGTTATTTCAAATGATGGTAATGTAAACAAATATTATGATACGAATTGTTAGTTTTACAAATATTTTCTTTACACTTTTTTCATATTACTGGAAAACAAGCTTTGTATGAGAAAGTAATTTTAAAAAAATTTCAATACATCTCGGTGTATCGATATTTCAAGAAATATCTAAAATACAAGCCAGGTGATTTGAATGAAAAAGTAGGAATTTCATCATCCTGTTTGTAAGTTCCACATATATTTAAATTTCAAATCAGCAAAAAATATTCGAACCGTCAGGCTTCCCAAGCTAAATCGTAATTGATTTTCCACTGACCAACGTATAATCAAAACTCGGTGGGTTGTCAGTACGTTGATATACCTTAGATATTTAAATCAGTTATATTACCACGTACATGAAAGATTCATAAGAATTATTTCTTCTATTCCAATACTTTAGTGAACATTCCTCTAATAGAAATAACATAAAATGTATTTTCATAATAATTTTGTCGGATGAAATGTTTTATAAAAAATTGAGTTTTATCGATAATTCTGTTTTTTAAAAATTAGTACATTAGAAATATATTTTAAAATTTTTCATTTATAATTACCCGAGCTTTAAAAATAATGATTATTTTATGAGTAACGAGGAGTGGTTTGCGGAAAATCACGAGAACATAGTTCGAGTGGTTTTTTAAACATTATGTCATGATCCTGATACAGTTGGTTACTCGTTACTCTAGTGTGTGATTTTTATAATATTTGGAGATTCCTAGAAGATTTATGGCAATAAGAATATTATTTATATCTATTGTATCATAAGCCTGCTCATATAAACACCAATATTTCGCTCATAGATTCTATCCATCATCGTCTTAAGAGTAAATATCTGATCCGTTTGCTTCCCCCATGGAGGCTCTTTGGTATTCTCCTGCTATTTTTTGTTAGTACTCGTTTTAGTACTGTCTGTTTTTCACTACTCAAGCCAAAAATTTGTACATCACATCCAGAAGATATTCCTCTATAATTTTCACACCTACTTTTGTCTCCATTTTTGAATATGAGACATATTATTCCATTATTTTATCTCCCAAGCATTTGACCTTCATTCCAAATTTTCTGTATTATTTTGCATATTCTTTTCTGTATATCTTCCCCGCCGTATTTATTTATTTCCACTGAAAGCACTATTATGATTTTCCAAATTTTCTATCTGTTCTAAGATTTCTTATGGTCATGGTAAAAATATCTACTATATAATATTTTCTTTTGGGTTGCTGTGTGCAATGTGGTACTAGAGAAACTCATGTTATTTTGATCCAGTTCACCATTGAAAAATGACCATATACATTTTATGAAGAATAAATAGCTAAGCAATGCTGAAAGATTTAAATCTTAACGTCCTATTATAATAAAATGTGTTTGATATTATTAAAATATTCTCTACTGGATCAAAAATTAACGTTAGATGGATATTAAATGAACTGGTAAGGGATAGCTGTAAAGTCTATCTGGTTTGGGTACCCGGCCACTCCTGCAACGACAATTCGCTCGACAGATCGGAATCCGCAAAACTACTAATGTGCTTATAACCTACTCTTGGTGTAGCTGTTACAGCTAGTCTGCTAGCAGAACAAAATCTGCTCGAATGGATGAAAAAACCTGCAATATAAGAGATAAGGCACACATAGATGGGATCTCTTTTTGTCTAATCAACAGCTCCACTTAAACAGGTGCGAAATTCTACTAGTGACTGGTTTTTTAATTCTCATGCTATCGACATAACGGATTATTCGGAATTCCGCTAGTGTATGTACGAGAAAGAAGCTGTACACCACGTCATCGGTAGGTACCCAACAGTCTGGCTTCAGCACATGGGTACGTCTTAGAGTTTGCCTAGTGAAGTTAAAAGTTTCCAAACATGTACGATTACTAACTGAACTATAATCAAAATATTTTTCGAAGGTAACAGATCTATCGTTGTTCTCTAAATCTATAATATAATCCATAGCCCCAATATTTTGTCTGTCTGTCTTAGAGACCAAATCTTTCATGTAGTCCTTTGCTAGTGACATGTTCCATAATCTATCTAGTGTCTTAGAACATGCTTCTGACAACCCAATTAATTTCAGATGTCTACTGAGTTTACAGTTAAACTACAAAATTGTAACTGTTTTTTTTTTCTTTTCACTTAAGTTTGCCTTGAAATCAGATCTTGTGAATTCTTTCATCATACTCTACATTTGTGAATAATTGTTGCACAATATATTCTCAAATGTATTTTCGGTAGAAATTATGTAAGGAACTGTGTTGAAGTTAATAAATTGACGATCCTAATCTACCATGGAATATATTAAGAACGCGTCCTTGTTGTAATCGGAATAATGTTTTTGGCTAAAGTCTACAGTTGTTCAATTCGTTTTTAATATGAGTCGACAATCAATTAATTATATAAACGTGGATAATTGAGCTGTCAACTTCTCAGATAATAAATCATTGTACAACTAATTACTGATATTCGGAGTCCTGTATGGAAGTAATGGATTTAATTTGTTTTTGATTCGTAAATAATTTACTGTGGTTTCAAAATTGGATGTTTACAATTTCCGTTCATTACTTTGGTGATATATAACATTAGATTATCTATGTTACAGACCGTTTAAGATAAATAGACCATATTTAAAAGGACCATTAGAAAAGGACTGAGGATATTAGTCTATATGTGTGAGAAGCTTGTCTTCCAATAAATCGTCTAGTCCGTTTGTACAAGATCTAGTCTATTACGCCCAGCTGCACCTAAGCCATATGTATATTCCTGAGATATTTAAGCATATTTTTTATTTATTTAGATTTAGATTTATAATTACATTATACATTACCTTTTCGACAAGCATATTTCTTTGATTGACATTTACTCTTACAATTACATTTTTAAAACCTTGCCCATGTCCTGTAGATTGAGCTGTAGCAACCTGCAAACCACAGCAAAAAAGCGGTGAACTATCCACGTGCTTGGAAACACTGCGAAATACCATACTTATTACAGACGGTCTTAATTGGGCAGACCTGGGTCAAATACATACGGTCTGATTTTATATATGGTCTGTAGCATATATAACAGTGATGTTGCAAGAGAATTACAGTTTTTGGAAGTGGTGCTGGAGTATTTTTCCTAAATGTCGTAAGTGCAAGGATGGTCTCAGAAGTACCTGGCTTGACCTAGTAGTTTGAAGACGCTACGTTATTAAGTATTTGTTTGGCAGCCATCAATAGTGAATATTTTCAGTGAATTTGTAAGCATAGAAAAAATTGGTCATCGATATGTGATACAATACTTTCCTTTTAAAGGCATTAGACCAACCAATATTGAAGGTGAACTATATTCTTCTTTAGGTGAGACTGCTCCTTTGTTACCAACAGTAAAATATTGGGTTGCAGACGAACTGCGAAGACCATCATAGCAGGTCGACCAAATGTACAAAGTAGTACTGGATGATCGTCGACTGAATGTGGTCGAGCTAATAGATATAGTAAGCATTTGGAAATGAGAAAGCTTTGCGAAAGATGGGTGTTTGCACACAATGGAACAAAAACAGCGTCGTGAAGATGTTTCCATCGAGTGTTTTGCAATGTTTCACAGAAATAGACATTGTAAAAACTAAAAAACAAACATAGAGATAACTAAATAAATCCGAAATTTTGCGTCGTTTCATAATCATGGATAAAACGAAGGGAATCAAAAGAACAAAAAAAATGGACTGAGAAGGGGGAATTGGCTCCAAAGAGGGCAAAGACCGTTCCATATGCAGGCGTCGGTTTTTTGGGAGGCGCGTGAGATAATTTTCATTGACTATTTTGAAAAAGGAAAAACTTTCAACGGCGTGTATTATACAAACTTATTGCAACGCGAAAAAATCTGAATTCGCTCAAATTGAGTCGCTCCACATGTATCCCAAAAGGGAAGGGCACATCGGACTGTTAAGGAAGTGGATAAGTTCAGGTCTTTGGAAACTGATCTCAGCGCAAAACAGGAGGAGCTCAATTTTGTCAAGGTACTGTCCACAACAAGCCCTAAGAATGTTACAGATTCAACGACGTCATAGGTGGTGTAATTTGATAAAAAAAGCTGCAATGCATTTCTATGTGATAAAACTTGATTTTAAGAAACGTTGAAACAGAGAAGCTTAGAATCGCACCATGATTTAAGTGTGATTAGATCACTAGATATGGTCCTATGAAGTACTTTGATACCAAGGTTGCTTCAAGAGAAACTAGTTCGTCTGCAAATAGAAATATTTCACCACTGATATCTAGATAGACGTTGTCTTTGATAAGCAGAAGAAACAAAATAGGGTTTAGTACTAGCACTCCAAATTCTATTGGCTTGCAAGAAGACATAGTTGTATCAACCCTTACAAGCTGCTGACTTGTTGGTGAGGTATGACTTTAACCATGTGAGATGTTCCCTGAAACCATAGTACCGCAGTTTATTGATTGATGGGTAGTAAAGAAGCGATAAAAGCCTCTTTTTGACCAATCCTTCTATGATCTTAGATAACGTGGGAAGGAGAGCAAAAGTGCCATTATGAAATGAAACGTTAATTCAAGTGGTGAGGTGATTTAATGTGCAATCGGGCAGACTCGAAACATTTTTAATGTAACTCCATCAGGTCCAGATGAGTATTTATTTTTGATGTCATTAAGTGTACTGCGAAGCTCTGCTAAAACTACTGGCATAAAGAAGAAACTGTGTAAGTTAGCATTAGCATGAGGGATACATGAAAGCGGATCATCAGAAGGAGTTATAGAACTTGATAAATTGTTGGCTACATTCACAATTATTGAGGTTATCAGGTGAAGTAGAGATTATGCTCGATGAAGAAGCCTCATTTCGTACATCATTCACAATGAACAATGTTAAAAAATTACGAGAATTGGAGAGTCTCATATACATATAATAAAAATCTTTGGCAGCTTTTATTGTCTTAGGATAAATTTTTTTATAGTATCACTGAATTTTTAAAGAAGCACTATTCGCGAGTTTCTTTAGGTGAGATAAATATGTCATGTTCTTTTCAGATATACGTAAATTTTTAGTGGACCAGGGTTTATTTTATATATTTTTAATACACCCGAGGGGAAAATAATTGGATGCCAGACTAGTCCATATCACCAGAGAGTATGATTCAGTAGGTTGTTTGAAAACAGTGCTTGAAGTTTTGAAAACTTTTTTACGAAAAGAAGCGTCATAATTTGCGAGAATCATGTTTAGTATTTGACTGTACCGATAATTTTGTTAACACTGCTTCATGTTCGGAGAGACCTGAATTAAAGACAGTACAGTCGGACATATCTTTGTGGTTGTTTTTAATTCCTGTTTACTCCGAGAAAATAACTTCTAGTATTATTTTGTAACCTCTATAGGGGATATTAGATCCTAGATATTTTATAGCAAAAATTTATTCAATCTATGCTTAAGTCTATCATGCCAGACCTTGTTAAATACGTATCCTACATCTAGAAACCCATCGGTTCAGATTTTTTTTGTCTTGAACACGATATACTGTGAAGTTAGTATAGAGTTTAGGTACTATTACCTCAATTTCGGTCTGAGCATCTTTCGGCATTATTTTTAAGATTCCGGGTGAGAAATTTATTCAATATATGTTTAATTCTATATTATATATAATTTATAATCATGTTGGATCTTTTTAAATGTCTAGGTAAGCCGCACCAAACAAATGTTAAAGGTGCTCAGGTTTTTCTATTAAAGACTTTTTTGTTATTTTGCGAACTTAGTATATTCTTGAATGATGCTTTTTAAATAGAAATTAATTTCATTGCTCATTTTTTTTATCAATTTTTGATATGACTATGACTTGTAGATCATTATAAGATTCCAGTTCTCCTATTCTAGTTATAGATATGAGCTAGAATGTAAACTTTTCTCGTGTTTTTCGTTCTATTATGTCATATTTTACCTTTAGTAGGTCATGTGGTGATGATAATGTCGACGTCTTTTCGATAATTATCAATTCAATAAGTTGTATTCCTTGAATATAATTTGATGAGTTTATTTTTCATATTCTTAGTGCAGAAATCAAACTAAATGCAACCTTTTTTCAGTTTTAGGATTTCAGGATCTCTCTTACTATTATATCATATTCTACCTGATTTTAGTTGCTCCTTTTTTACAGAAGTAGTGCTAATCTCGACATCTATCATTCAGTCAACTATATTCTTCCATTTCTTTGGTTATACTCAAAATACTGCCCTTAAGTGCTAATTTGGTCCAAACAAATGCAATCAAATGCAACTTTCTAGTATTTTTCGATAATGTTTAGGATTATATGAATATTTATTTCTATTACATAGTTATAATATTAATTGTAATTAATCTCACGAATTTAGGTATAATGTTCATTTGCCATCACTCAACAATAATATCAACAATGATTTTCATTAGACCGTACTTTAACCGTTCGTTAATTTCGATTTGACGTTCGTTTACTTTAGCAGTGGTTGATTAAAGATTCATCAGGTAGTTTATAACGTTACAAAACTAATTAAGAGATTGTATACTTCGCAAACATGATTGTATATTGAGAACAAGTTTGGGAAAAGTTTAGGAAAACAAATTTCTGGAACCGACTATCCAATTATTTTATTATCGATAAAATATTCAATTCACACGCCTTTTCTTTAGTTATATTTCCATATTATCTTTAAGGCAATCTTTAGAATCCAATCCAATTTGGAAACATTGAAATTAAGAAGACCGTACTGTAATTTCTTCATACAATTTCATATTAATTTATCAATTATGTATCAAGGAAACTAAAACAATGTTAAAATTGAAGGATATCATTTGCAATTTGTTACTGTGTTTGTTTTGAGTTCGATACAATTAATAGTGAAAAGTAATAAGGACTATTATCTATTTTTTTGCTGTTTTCAATATTCTTTAAACTACATATACACTATGTTTTATGTTTTTATTTTTATTTATTTTATTTTATTTGTTCCATATATCTCCTTCTTTATATTTTTATTCAGCCAGACATTCTTGAGTATTCATAAACATTTTTTTCAGTCTTTCCCCAACCCACATTTCAAAATTTGCTTCTTCCGCATTTGTTAATACCCATATTCTAGATCAATGTGTCACTACCACTAATTTTGTATTCTTTAAAGATCTCTTAGTAAGCTACCTAACGTTCCAACTGCTTCATTTTTTCTCGTTGTTCCTATATTGATGTCCGACATTTTTTTATATTGCTCTCAAATTTTCAAATTCAGGAACTTTCAGCTTTATATATTATTTTTACCACCAAATACTCTCAGTTTAATCAATATTTTAGATAATGGAATGCTCTTTTCGTTTCCTGTTAATTTCTTATTAGCAAGGCATAAGTATCTGCTATTATTTGGTGCCTATGATATAAGCCCATTTCTTTGTATCTGGTACTTTTTTTTCAGGGACTAGATTGAAGAAAAGTATTCATCTCTTTGGTTGGATACATTTTGTGAGCTGGAAGATCTGGAACTGATGTTATCATTCTAAGCGAACATTTTGAACTCTAAATTTCCGTAGATACCTCTTCTGCTATGTGAGTTGTCTAACGTCATCGTCATCTTGAAATTATTGTTTCCGGGATTCTTAAAGAGCTCAAGGTCTCCCTTAATTCTGTTTTATGGGACTGTTAAGTTCTAGATTACTTTCATAGCTTTTATCCCTTATTGTTTCAATTTGTAGGTAGGTACTCTTACTATTTTGAATCTTATCGGTATTCTCCCTCTATTTTTTGCTGCTATTCGATTAATCCATTCCTTAGAATTCTTGCTACTATCTAATATATCACTATTGATATTTCGCTATTATTTGTTCACTTACTTTCATTCCCCTTCATATAGATTGCACCTAATAGTACTTTGTTCCGCCTGTCAGGATATTGTTCTCCTGGTAACTCATATTAATTCCTCTACTGATTTCTTAGTCTAAGTTTCTCTATCCTATATTATTCTTTTATACACGGCTTTTGAAAATGATTTCGGGCATAAGGGCATGGCGGCTGTACATGACGAAGCTGTTTGTCTGTTTCTGGACGCCCAATAATACAAAAATGTTGGACCAAGGCGTCAAATTGTTTCTAATTTATCACCATTAGCCAGTGGTTTAACGTCGCCACACAGTGAATAATCAAGAAGTGTCAAATCGTGCAACCTTTAGAGCTGTGCACCAGTTGGATCCTATAATGATTTGAAAACTTCCCGAAATTCCAGCTACCGACGACGAGAAGTTATATTATCCAAAGAGTATTTGATATTATATCTATCCATAATTTCGTGGATTATTCAGGTTAGAGTTATTCAAATTACGAAAACTTTTTACAAGTATCGTGAATTTATTAACGATTCTCAGAATAAATCTAGATAATTTGATGGCGTTCTTCAAGCGTCAATCTATTTACGACGATTTGTCAAAGACTACCAATCATATAACTCGAAAAGTGAGTGCAGTATAAGAGTCCGTTTGCTAGATAAGTTTTATACGGCCCCACTATGTTAATACGCTACTAATCTGGATATACTGAACATCCGCTTATTGTAGTGGGTATTTTCAATATGGAGTTTCGATTAACTTTACTAGAAGCCCCTAAGTATATTCCTAAAAGATCCAGTAAAACCAACGGTTTCCTAATTTAGAAGGAATATATCTGCAAACGTTTCCAGAAGCAAATCCCGAATTACTTTGCATTGTTTGTGGAAGTAATTTACAAAATGTATGCATGAAATATTGATACTTCAATATTTGGGAATTAAGAAAATGGGATTTAGCTTCCAAATGCAGAACGAAATCATCGTGGAGCTGGATGAAATCGGATTGGAGGAAATTCAATTTTAAATTATATTTTGAATGATTGAGAGGTATGACCGAAATATTTTATAGAATGAAAAGTGTTGATCTTCTCAACTACCTAATTTTGCGAAACAGTTGAAAATTGTCAATTAAAATTTTTATCATACACAATGGAATAGTAATTATGACTTTTTGATATTAGTACGGTGACTACAGGAAATGTTGACAAGAGAGATTTACCAAAACTTCATATTATTGTTAAGGCCGAATACACACGGATCGACTCATTTCATTGCAACAACTGATTTAATAATGATTACGAATCGTACCCGTGTATGCTCAAAAGTTTTATTTTGATTGCAAAACTGTTGCAAGTTCAACTTGTTTGCAACCTTTGTTTCAAAACAGTAGCATCTGGGGCGGTCAGTCTAATCTTCATTTATTTATATATATATTTTTTTGTTTTCTGGAACTATATTTGTTTTTTTTGTTAAAAACGAGCATAAGAGGGTAAGCCCTGCGGATGCTTCTGTAGTTTGTAGTGTTTGGGAAAGACGTGCCTTGGAAGTTTGTTTCATAAGCTAGCACTTCTCCAAAGGAAAAAGTCTACCTATCGAGTAGGTCTTGTAGATTAGAGATTATGTCGGAAAGCTCGGAAGAGTATTTGCCATTGTAGTATCGGTAAAACAAAGTCAGCTCGGCCACCTTTCTTCCATGCTCTAAGCTGTCCTAGTGTCTGGTTAACTCTGGACCACCTATAAGTCGATTTGCTTCCTTCTGTATTGAGTCCAGCCTCCTCAGGCTATGGTTGGGAACCGAGCTCCAAATGTGCGAGCAATATTCCAAAGATGAACGAATAGGATATTTTGTACATTTGTTTGGTTCGATATAAGGTATTTTTTCTAGTTGAACTTGAAAAGGTGATAGAGAATAGCTCTCAATGCTTTGTTAAGATAAGGAAATAAATATGTTGTTCTAATATAATAATATAATAATTTATTTTCTTCAGTTTATTTTCAGTTACACCATCTATCTGAAAGGTAGCAGGTTCACAAATTATAATTTTCATTTACAATCGTTCAACATAATCAAATTTAATAATTTTTTGGAAATTAACGATCTCTAGTTGTGAACAAAAAATGGGAATTAGAATAAAATTGGTCAAAATTTGGTATTGGTAGCTACGTTTCAGCAGTTAATTTCACCTGCAAGAGAATAACGTGAGAAAGTATCATGTAATGCATTCCCAAAGTTCATAACAAATGTGAGCCGGTCCCCAGATCCGGTCCGATCCTTCACCAGCTTCAATCGGGCCCGCGAGAGATTTAGAGTTTGTGAAAGAGTGCTTAGTAGACGTTGCAGAACTTTTGTGTTCAGTTTGAGAAAGTGAGTTTACTTACTGCTTGACCCCGATATTGATAATCTTATTGTACAACTTCATACTTTAGTGTGCCATTAATTTCATTCTGATTTTATATTTTTTATATTATTATTTTGATACACAATCGTATCTGGTTCGTTCGAAAATATGGAGGATACTGGTCGAAAGAGAAGTTAATGTGAAAATTATATTATAATACAGAATATTCATGAAAACAATGAGAATGCAGTTATAAGAAATAAAAAAATATCAAAAGACAACAGTACAAATAAAGGATTGATACAAGGAGGAAGTTCAAGTTCATTACTATTCATTATATTCATAGAAGATATCATAAAGATATGTACTGGGTTGAGTAGAAAAAATGTGTGTGGGACTACAAAGAATTAACATTAATGAAGACTATGATGAAAAGAAACAAGAGCGAGACAAAAGTAATAGTTATTGGACAAGAAGAGACTAAGATAAATATAAGAATCAATACAAAAACACTGGAACAAAATAAACACTACCCACACTTAGAATGCAGATATGAATAACAGAATTGCAAAGACCAATAAACTATATTACGCCATAAACATTAAATTTATAAATAAAAAAGCGGCACCAAACTAAAGATATGGAAAATAATATATAGATCAATTCCAACATTCGCATGTGAAGCTTGGGTGTCGAGAGAACGACAAAAAAGTGAAATTCATGCAACAGAAAAATTGAGAAGAGTGGGAAAAAAAGATAAAATGAAAAACATAGATATAAGGAAAGACCTAAATATATAAACTGTATCAGATTATATAGAGGAAAGACAATTACAATTGTGGGGACAATTGGAAAAACAACAGAAATATTGAATGAACGAGAAATAAACTGGAAAGAAGCAAAGAACTTAGCTCATAATAGAAATGAATGGAGGAAATTTGCACACCCTACACTACTAAGTTTTATATATATAAATTTTTTTTAATTTCTAATTTTATTATTAGAACTTTTGATATGTTTATGTATTTAATTCGTTTTGATCTTAGGTTTCTCCTGATTTGAAATCAGTCTTTTTTTGTAATTTTTGAAAGAAAGATGAAAATTTATCAAATCGAAACCAACACTGGGTCTTTAAGAAATTTGATTTTCAATTGTGTTTCAATGTCATCGTAAGCTAAAAACAAGATATGGCTGATAGATTTATCCAACTATCCGATCCTCAATTTAGATGCTTAGCTATTCAAAATGCAAAAAGGATAAACAGAGACTATAATCAATTAAATTCCCGAAATTGCTTCCTAAGCTAAGCAAAGGTTGCTCATACCTGGGCTATAATTTAAAGAGTGAACATAATTTAAGATAATTTTATTTTTGCAAATACTCGTATAACTCCAAATTGGAAACCGAGGTTTGTTTCTGGGGCATTTCAGATTAGCAAAATTACTTTTAGAACAGCAGATAATTTGAAAACCTCAGCTGGCGAAAATTTGAATAAATTTCTGATTCACTTCTTAAAAACTTTCCGCCGTGGATTAGCGTTAATGGTCCCGAAATTAACTGGCAAATTAAATGACGATTAACAGTCGAGTACAACGTGAACGTCTTAGATAACGTGATGTCACGATCAGCGACAGCGGGGTTGATGAGAATTGATCGAGTGCCAAGCTCACATTCAATTAATGCGAAACCAAGAAAGGGGCTTCTTACAGTTTAAACTAAATCCGGTTAACTACAAAGTTCGATATGTGAAACCAAAAGAAAAAAATGGTAAGAAAAAGATATACGCTAAAATATTTGAAATTTGTTTCTAATAAACATACGGATAAGTTTATATCTCTAGTGGACATGGTTACGTTGGTGAAATTAACTATTTCTGGAGGCTGTATTTCAAGATTGATTCGAATTGGCAGGATCTACATTTATAGGAAAATACAAATGTTTGCAGCAAGAGCATACAATTAACAAATTTTTTGGCCTCATTATTTGAAACTTTTTAATTGAGAACTGCTTCTTTTCACGGCGATGTACTCGTAAATTTGACAATCAGATGGAAGAAGCTGCAATGACTCTTTTTCAATCCGATCACATGCGAAGCTGTTAAGATCGGGATCTACTTATTAAGGGAGAGTCATTAGGAACTTTACATACTTCTACTATATGTAAATTCCCTCGGGGACTACTGTGACTACTGGAAAGTTTCAGCTCCTCTTCTTCATTAATTTACTGAGTGATTTGTGAAATTGACCATGAATTCTAATTAACTGTAGTGTTTACACAGCTCATTTGATTTGTTCATGATGCAGTACCATTACGATGCATTCAACTGGTATAGTTACACTTAGGAATTCCAATACCGGCTTTAGAATAATCAATCTAGGGATTCGTATCAAATATCCAAGATAATTTGGAAAGATTATGCTTTAGTTTCACATGGCGCCAATTATGCGTGTAAAAACCAGCAGAATCGATCACTGAATTGGACCTAATATTCAAAGCTAACGGTATTTGGTAGTATCCTTACAAAGGTAATAGTGGTATAATATAAAAATAAAAATCCGGAGGGTACATTTTGAAAGGCAATGGCAAACAGTGTTAGTAGCGCCCAGTATAGCGCTTAGATTACAATATAGTGACCAAGAAAGACCAGAAGAAAAGTAAGAACACCCCAGAAACGTTGCCTTGTTGATATTAATAGAGCCGCCGGCCGATACTGGATGCAAAGGACTCAGAGACTATAATGTCGAACATATTAGGAGAGGCCTTTTCCAGGAGTATAGTGAATAGAGAGCACAACTTGGATAGAAATGATCGGTCAACTACGTCTGATTAAGGAGAAGAAGAAGAAAATATTATATTTCCGGCTTGCTTAACTTAGTTGACAAACTACAGAAAACTACGGAAATTTCATGAAATGATGCTGAGGTTGGCATTATTCACTCATTTATATTTTTCCCCAACTGTAACGAACTGATTATTACGTTAAAATTTGTTCTATGATTTTCGAATTCTTTCTTTCAAAATTCCACAGCTTTGATCTTCACTAATTTAATTATATGCATATTATTTCCAATGTAATAATCAAACTTTTTCACTTGTCTGATAACATGTATTATAAAGTGTGCAAGATTATAACATCATATGTATATAATAATGCTATATCTTTATTTACATCATTGGCTCCCAAACTTTTTCTCCTTGTGGACTACCTTCAATATATTACTGGATCCGATAGATCCCCTGCAACTACATTTCAACCATATTCCCAAAACTCGTTAACAAATGTGAAGATTTAATAATAGTGTTTACCTGGACTACTTCAGGAATCACTGATCAAACAATGTAAATTTATGTAAACCATTGTCGAGTCTTCTGTGGACCACAGGTGGTTCATCTGAACCAATTTGGGAATAACTGATTCACATTATCAATATTTACAATGCAAACTCCGCAATAGTGAAAGAATGATTGAATATTAGCAGTGCAAACGAAATTGGACTCTGTAAAACATCTATATACCTATGACTAGAAATTATAGTGTTTCCATACCACAAACTGTCTTTAGCAATAGCCAAGATTAAGTAATTTATTCCATGAAATCTTAAGGCTATTTTAAATGGGACAAAACCACACTTTTTAAATATAATTTCTAATTTACAACTTGCCTAGATCCAAATATCCATGTATACAGAGTGTTTACATAAGACGATCCCGTTCCTAGGATAGAAAGAAAACTAGTTTGCTCGGTAAAAAATTTTCGTAATGCCATACATATTCGAGGTAAAGGGCGTTGAACTACTGACAACATTGTATTGAAATTTCATACGAATGTGTTTTGGAAGCTTGTTTCTAAGTCCAACTCTCATGGAGGGCGCTAGTTACTCGGTCGGTACCAACATAACATTTTTAAAATTAGTAGATTTATTAGGCAAATTTTCAAGTGGACTTGGGAGTCAGATATGAGATCATAAAAGTGACGTTGAATTCTGCCTTTCAATTCTTGAGGTGAATTTACCTCTGTAGCATGAACTTTTTCTTCAAGATACGACCAAACTGTATAATTCGAAAGTTTAAAATCGCATGATCGAAGAGGCCAATAAATCGGAGCTTCTGCACCTCTACCAATCCATCGATTCGGAAAATGGTTACTTAACCAATTACGACACCTATCAAAGTGTGGTGGAGCTCCATCGTGCATAAAAATAGAGATCTTCGCTCGTTTAGTGTTAAATCTTCTAATATCTTGAATAAGTGATTGCTTAAGAAATCCAGGTAAATATCCCCATTTAAATGTCCAGGTGCAATGTGATAACCTATTAATTTCTTACCTAAAGTTGTTTCTGGAGTAAAACGAATAAAACTGTCTTCTACTTGCAAATGAATGCAGCTATGTTAGATTTCTATTACCTGTTCTAAGTAGCACTTTATATTCATTTCACAGTTTTTCCATACCTTTGATTCATGCCGTAAATATTAAATAGAATTGCCAGCAGTAATCCAATCTAAGAGATTGAGTTTGACGTGTTTCCAATTATATAAATGAAAATCCAACTAACAAAAATGGATATGAATATATAATATCTTTTTGTATTCAGTTTACCTTTCCATGCGTCAGAATAAGGGCTATACAATATCTTGACCCTCGACCTTCGGGATACAATACAAAATATAAAATAATAAATTATTAAGTAGGCATAAACACCTCTTGAGGATGAACAAAAAAAGAATTGAATATATTTAAATGTGCATTTGTATGAAAAAATATATTTTTTATTTTCTTTTCCATTGACTTTTCAATATTTCATACATTTCAACCTTGTTTTACTAGAGGTTCGTTGAGTTGATTGTGAGTTGCTTTAGGAAAATTCCCACCTTCATCATTTCTGTATTTTCTTGATTTGCTTAAGAAACTTATGGTTATAATGTGTGGGATGGTTTTTTTCAAATTTCGATGAGCCGTAACCAGAGACGTATTGAGGTGAAAATATAATTTTATTACTAAAAGATTTGTACAGTTTTACTTATTTCCCTTTAAACTCTGCTACCCGTGAACTAAGACGAGTATTTTGGAGCTCTCGGTAAAAGAGATAGTAACTGGGTAATAAATTAGAACTGTGTGGTGAATTAAAAATAGTTTTATTGTATCGAAAGCAACGTAAGGTTTCCCATTAAACTTTTAATGTTACTATTGTCCCTTTGCCATGAAACACTGTTCAAATTTTTGGGAATGAGTACTCATCCGTTATTTTCATTGTTCTTTGGTATCTGGATTCTTGTACAGAACAAAAATCGTATTTCCAGTAACAATAGTCTTTGAACATTTATTTCTTTAGTTGTTATACTTAACGCTATCCGCAGTAATTTTATGGTTGTATCTCAAAATTTTTGGGCTCCTATGATTACTTCTGAGTGTTTCACTTGCTTATCTCGGTAAACCAAAGCTGCAGTGCCGATAGATTTGCGCTTTTGACACTTCCATCATGGCCGTTTGTTCGTTTTTTGGTTATTTCTCTGCACCATAATCTCACAGCACTAACACCTTCCTATATTGCATTCATTTTAAGATAACCGCAGAGAAAAAAAAAAAAAAGAAATGTTTTATTATCAAAAAATTGTTTCAATTTGTAGGAAAAGCTTGTCAAAACTGAAAAAGAAACATAAAAATAACTAAATGAAGATACAAATAAATCTCGATATACGGAAGCAAACCACAATAAATTTAGGTAATAGCAATAGGTAATAATTAGTATATAAATCCATAGCAAAAATAAAAGTAGTATGCAGTATGTCCGGAATTAAATATTATTGGAATAGAAGTTGTTTACAGAGTAGAAGGCACTTTCCAGTAAATATGCCCTCAAATTATTGCGGAATGTGGAAGAAGATGATATCGATTTGATTTCAAGTGATTGTGCATTTTTTACATTGTAAAATATTGAGCCTTTAATCAATTTTAAATGTGGAGTAGGTAGGTAAAGAGAAGCGTGCTTACGAATTAGGCTAACGGATTCAAAGATGAATAAGGAGCCAAGATTCGGAATTTTTAATCCTGCAGTGAGCCCTGCTGTTCCGTCCGAGTAAATATTTAACAGCTCTCTTTTGTAGTTTGAAGATTCGCTCAAATTGAGATGCACCTCACGAACCCCTAAAGGGAAGGGCATATCGGAGATATGACTCAATAAGGGCATAATGGACTGTTAAGGAGGTCGATAAGTTCAGTTCTTTGGAAACTAATCCCAGCGCAAAACAGGAGGAACTTAATTTTTTAGATAAGGCGGAAATATGTAACTCCCATTTCAATAATTTGGCTCTAGTAACATTGAACCGCACTATAGTTTGGGGGTAATTATGTCACTAGATATGTTCCTATGAAGTGCTGTGGGATCAGGGTTCCTCTAAAAGAAACTAGTGTCGTCTGCAATTAGACAAAGTTTACCACTGATGTCTAGATAACCGATGTCGTTTATAAACGGAAGCTTGCAAGAAGACTTCGTTGTATCAACCCTTACAAGCTGTTGGTAAGGTATGACTTAAACCATGCGAGAGGTCTTCCTCTGAAACCGTAGTATTGCAATATGTCGATTAAAATATTATGATTAACACAATCGAAAACCTTGGAAAAATCTCAAAAATTGTTGCAGTGGAGTGATGCGTGTTTAGACTATAGTACACATTATTAAGGAGGGAGAAAGTAACATCATTTGTGCATTTGTTATTTAAAAACCCAAATTGACAGGTAGTGAGTATTCAAACAGAAATGATAAAAGCCTCTCTTTGACCAATCTTTCTATGATCTTAGATTACGTGGGAAAAAGATCAATTGGGCGATAATTCGATGATTGATTTTTATCTTCTCCTTTATGCAGAGGTATAATTATAGCTGTCTTAAGGCAATTGGGAAATTTCCCTTTCACTTTGAATGAAACGTTAATTAAAGTGATAAGGTGATTTAATGTGCAATCGGGAAGACAGCAAAACTAAATTCTTCAGCTTGTAGAATACGAATTACCCTCACAACTACGAAAGTAGTGATCATCGATATTTTCCCATGGCTCGGCGACGACTGATGGATCCAATACTAGCATCAGTTCTATTAAAAGAACGGAACAATCGTACGACGCTTCCTGCCACTACTCTTTTCAAAACAAACGGAATTATAGAGAAAGTAGCTCTCGAACTTCGACACTTATTTTTTTTAAACACCGACTTTCAGAGAAATATATTACTTCCGATCTACCTTTATCTTGTGGTTATAAATCTCCATGAGTGATTTCTACTACAGATAGTATAAAATTATCCGTTTGAAAACTTCCCACCCTCAATCTTTCTGCCAATATATGACAATACGAATTTTATTTTCAAGGGACACTTCAAATGAATATTTATAGCTCTCCCTGCTAAATCCCAGAACAGGGGTAGAAGTTACCAATAGAATCTTAAATGGGAGAAGCGAGATTTCTTTTCAACGAACGACATTTTAATTTAAATTACGGTTCGTCTTTTACAACACCTACGAATGGCGGATATGTGAATTTATATTCTAAAAATGTCATCAATGATCATTCATCAAGGAAAACTCATCAGACAATCCTTTCATCAGTAAGGAACTACAGTAGCACGCTTAAGATAGTGGTCGCACTAATCCGACCTGGTGATAGTTGTGAATTTAAAACGGTATTCTAGCAGTATACGGGTCGACTGGGTCGATGGGGTTTTCCTGAATATTAGAGAGAAGTTGAACTCTTATGTTGTATGGAGCAAAATAAACTATAAGTTATAAGTTTTTTATTCCGGATTTGAAATAAATAAATTTATTCTTGTCTTTCCCAGTTCGAACGATACGTATCCTACTTCTCTGGCCATTTTTATTAATAGAAGAGTCGGTGCAGTATAATTTTTGGTAATTTAGAACTGAAAATGTTCATCAAAAATAGAGAAATGAGATACAATTTGAAACGGAAGTAAAAGAACATCAAACTTATATGCCATTCGACTTTTCTTTTTACTTGAGATTGTGAGGGTTACATACATTCTCAGAGGGTATAACTCTTGGTCAAAACAATAATTTGGATTTTACAGAAATAAATCTCCCCATTCTCCAATTTTTTAAAACGTGTTATTTTCACATTTTTCAGATTATGAATATAACTAGAGAGGGACAGGGTTTACTAATTAATAATAATAAATAATAATTGTATCAATACTTTATACTTCATAGTTTCCAAATCAATATATTCCGAAAACGGTACACAGTATCTAGATTTATCAAGAAGAAAAATCGTAAAAAATTACAGTGAAGTCGTTCAGTACCGGTTAACTACATTAAGCGTAATTCAATCTTATACAGAACCACTGGTTCTCTTGTTCATGTATTATAAATGTAGGCAAAGAAACAATAAAAAATATTATAATTATATTTTTGATATCATGTTTTCTGATAATATTCTTTCTTCATTCATTCATGTTTTATAATCTTCAATATGTCCCTCAATATTGTACTTGTAGTGTGGAGAAGGGTAGGAATTATATGCAATGAATTCCTGAAACCTTGTTAACGGTCTTGTCAATGATACGATGACCATAATTGATTAGATTAAAAGAAAAATTTACCTTAGAACTGGTCGATAGAACGTGATTTGTGATGGATTACAATAATTTCATGCCACACACATTTTTGATGCCCTTATTTATTGATTATATAGTAAATATTGATTCGCCTGACAATGTTTTGTTTTGGATCTTGGGAAACTTTTTGAATGGTGAACAATTGAACAATAAAAAAAAAGAATAATGTCAACTCTACCCCAAAAATGGCCAAGAATAATAAGTCAATAGTGAAATTTATGCAAAAATTGAAAAACAATGGAAAATAGTTTTTATATGACTCTGTAATTGGAAAATATATGAAGGTTTTATCTACTTATTCACCTAATTTAATAGGTTTTAGAATAATTCGCTTTTCAAAATTGAGTGAATGTGGAAAGAGTCCCAATCGACGCATGAAATTGATATACATAACAATATAAATATCCAAACCAAATGTTCAAAATAATTTGTCGTAGATTACAAACGATAAATCAATTCCTATAAAAAAGGAGGTCACTAAAATTTTTTTGGACTATTCCAGAATTCTTATTAAGTATTTTAGCATTTCATCCTAGCAAAACATATTTCATTTTGTAATGTGTTTAGAAACTGTCTTCTGAATACTGCTTATTTATTTATTTATTTATTTAAAAAATATGTATCATCATTTGATAGTGATTGAAACACATAAATGATATGATACTATTTTTTGTTCTGCCATTGTAATATTGTTGAAAAATTGCAAGATGAAATGGTCAGGAATACGGATAAAGAATAAAAGAAAGTTCAATCTGAATTATAGGAAATCTCATTCCTGGCAATTTCACACCCTTCTCTTTATTCAATTTCCAAGAAATACGATCGTCAATAGATAGATAGTATTTACTAGTTTTCTTAGAATGATGAAAAATTATTGTTGTTTTACTTATATATTTGGTGTGTTCTGATTTTTAAAACATGATATTTTCCGTCATCTCATTTTAATGATTGCTACATTTGCATTACTTACATTTATTTTATAAATATCTTGTTTCAGAAGATCTGGAAAGACAAGGAATTCTAAATAAAATGAGAAAATTAATAGAAATAATACTAAATAAAAGCAAATAGACAGAGGGAATTAATAAAGGCGATCAACAAATTAGAAGAAACAACTATCTATGAATAATATTTTGGAAAACAACCAGAAACAGGATAAACTAAAAGAATACAAAAAGGCTATCAAGCCGATGGAAGAAACAAAAACGTTTTAAAAAATAAAAAAAAATAACCGAACAAAACAAAATAAAAATGTACAAAACCTTAATAAGACCAGTAATTACATATGCGATGGAAACAACAGTAATCAACAAAAGGGAAGAAGAAGAGGTTAAAAGAACCGAGAGAAAGATATTGAGAGCTATAACCAGTCCAAACACAACACAGGAGGGAGAAAGGAGAGCAAAGAAAAACGAAGAAATAGAGAAAGAGCTGGAGAAGGAACATATAGTGAGAGACATAAAAGCACAAAGACTCAATTGGGCTGGGCATAAAATGAGAAGAGAACCGACTGAAATGATCAATAGAATGCAATGGACACCATTGTGGCCAAGGAGAAGAGGCAGGCCAAGAAAAACTTGAAGAAACGAAATAGGACATAAGACACTTAGTATAGAGAACTGGAGAGGAAAATGCCGGAACAAAAAGGAATGAAAGATAATGACAAAAGCAGCCAAAACAAACGATAAACTATAAATAAAACAAAAATATAAAGCGAGGAGTATCCCAAAGGATTGAAAGGCTTGATGATGATGATGGTGGTTTTAAAAATATAACCAAGCACCAAATTCAGTATCTTGACGACTGAAAAGATAGACTGATCTCAAAATGATAGTTAGGTGAATACAGGGAGGATTTACTAATACTAAATAATTCAAAATATTTTATGCTCATTCATTCATCGATACAATTAAAATGGTTTTTCTAACTTTTGAACGTCTGAAATATTTTTTGTGATACTACATAAGTAGAAAATCATGAATGAAATTATATTTTTCTTAAAAATGAGAAACTGACTGAGGTTAAAGCTTAGAGATTCACTTTTGCATAATTCTTTATAATACTGCTAATAGTTTTGCCAAGGAAAAATGCACATGATTAGAAATTCAATTATTGTTAATGATTCCATATAACATCAATTAAAATCCCAGGTTGATTAAATTAGAGACGAAAATTATGATTTTTGTAAAGATAAAACTAGTTATCTAATATATTTGCAAACAAAAAATTACCAATTCTTTTGAAAACATGTTTATGGGTAATAATTCTTTGTAATGTGAAAAACATTCAACATTACTTAAAAAACCTTTTCGTGATAAAAGTTACTGAATATTAGCTTTGAAAAGAGAGGAAATATGTTGACCGTCAGCAACTAATCAATCACCCTCAAAAAGCATACTGAATAGAGAACGATATCACAAAAGGTACTAATACCTGGAAAATGGCCCTGACAGATCTTTCAACAATGAATAGTCAGGAACAATTGTAAAATAATTTCTTGAATCTATTCTGTTAACAATATGTTCGGTAATAATAAATGAGGCCTGTCCCGAGTGAGGAAAATTTTCCACAAGGCTGAATCAATAATACTTTTTCTACCAAGAATTTAGTGAGAAATTCCATAATACAAAATTTGTTATTTGATGTTAACCTAGACGTGAAATGTTTATTTTTTTAATAAAGATACATGCTTCCAGTCTTTAAGTGCATTTAGGATACATTATCTATATATCTTTGACTGAAGGCTTATATAACTGAATCATTTGATGATCAAAATAGAATGACATAAATGTAAAGTTCCATTTAGACTAAAACCATTGTTTGTGCAAGGAGGGCATCTAAAGTGAGTAATAGTCATTTTTGAGAATGATTTATTGAGAAGAGATATTCTATAATATAATCAGTTGAAGGAGTATATTTTCGTTGATTCAAATTTTGATCTCTCATCACACAAATTTTGTTAAAGGCTTAGAGAAGGCTCATCTTCGTGATACCTAGAAACAGATCTTCCAGTTTCAATATCTATCTAACCAATGATGTCACTTACTTCTACTAATGCCTTTGGGTCTAATAGCGAGAACAAAATGAGTTGCAGAACCTTCTAAAGTTCAGCTTTACACTCAGTCTTGCCTATATGATGTCATGAGTCCAAAGTTGAATTAATAGTAGTTGCCAAATTTTGGTTCATGAATTCTGAAACATGCACAAATTTGAGAATTCGGAGCAGCAAAGCTGCCCTTAGTCGGTCATCCTTGTTGTCAAAAATTTCAATAACTTCATTATATACCCATGGAGCTGGATAATTCCTTGTTCCAATATTCTTTTCAGCTCGATGAAAGCAGCTTTTGAATGTTGTAAATTTGGATACGTCTTAGCATAGAGGTGTCTCAAGAAAATTCCTTAGCATCTTTATAAATGTTCTTTCCCATGGTTTTATAGTTGCCTGCGTTCCGCACCCACTTCTTGCTGTCTTTTGTTGTCTTTATTTTCGCACACGAACGCTTGCTATCCCGGTCGCTGATGAGCTTGGGCTTTGTCTTATCAGATCTAGCGACGGTTACGATTTGATTCATGATGGATTTTTATATAAGTTCGATGTGGTTTAATGTTAAAAATCTATCTGGAAAACTAGTAGGTGCCTCCACCAGTTCAACAATTAGATCGTGATCGTTTTATAACATATTGCAAGAATGACAACAAACTTTGATAGTACTTCAATGTAGTAGATTGTAACAATTTTAAAGACCAGAATAAAAGCAATTATCCATCGATTTTTTGAAGAGTTGAAAAACGGTTTTTTCTACATATTGGTAATGAGAAGTTGATTCTTTCGACAAGTGTCATTATGTGGTGATTTAAAAGTAGTTAGAATACTTTTGGGTTTTCAAGGTGGGTTTGTGGATTCAAGATCATTGTAGAAAGATAGAATGAACAAGTTATAGAAGAATATATTTGTAGTTAACTGAATATAAAGCATAAATGTCCACTGCCTCTGTATATAAAATTTAGACTGTCAAAGCTTAGACTAAACAAGCGTAGCTTCTAATTATATATGCTTTCTGTGACAAAACTTGAGAAAAGTGCGTTTACCGAACCACAACTAAAAAAAAATTCACTTAAATGAAAATAGTATTTCGTATGCTGACGAATCTGAAATTAACTACGGTAACTATTCTTCGGTAACAGAAAACAATTTATATAAGTTTATTTATTATATAATTTTCAACGGATAGCTGCCAGCATGCATCTGAAAATTCATTTCCTTAATTAACTGCTCGATTTGTGCCCTGAAAACCTCGGAAGAATATAGAGTTTCCATCGGCACTTGAAATTTGAGGAATCCGACAATGTTATTAAAATATCATTGTTATGTGATATACACTGAGAAATAAAAAAACAGACAATTCATTTTCAATTTTTAACGACTTATTACGTAAACGGATATATTGTATATATATATATATATATATATATATATATATATATACATTTTTCTCATGATTCTCATGACACTAAGGGTCCTAGAATAAATCCTGTGGAAACATGCCTTACTAGTTGAATTACCTAAAATTTCTAGACCTACTGACTATTCTCACTTACATCACAAGCATCAGTTTTCTCCCCTCAGGCCGTATACAGAAAGAAAGCTGGAAATTTATAAGCGCTTACCGGCGCTTGACAACGTTGGTTCATTCTACAGAACGGAAGCAGTTGTTTATTAATTTTAAATGGAAGCTTGTCGGAACTTGTCGGCACCGATCAGTGCTTATCAGCGTGCGTCCATATAATTTCTTGTGCGGGTAACCAGCGCTGTCAAGCACCCATAAGCGCTTATAAGTTTCCAGCTTTCTTTCTGTATACGGCCTCAATGTCTAAAATTTTAGAGAAAATTCTAGAAAGGTGAGTAAGTTATCATAATAAAATATTTCTCCAAATCAGTCTGGATTTAGATCAACAGCATTGGCTTTGAAAGCGAAATGATTATTCATATATTATTCCAGATCATCCATAATAATATTTTTGTTGTATTTATTCTTGTTAATCCTAGATAGCCATCACAAAGCCTTTGGTCTCTGAAAAGAGATGGCCGCTAGTAAGCCGGTTGGTTGAGTTCGTGATGATGTCTACTTTGCAGTGCTTTTCATTTCCTGCCGAGAGTGTAGGTTGAGAAATTCGATCAAGCCTCTTCCACCCTCTTCTCGGAGTAATGTTGTTCTAATAATGGATTAATTCGTATGGTGGTTGTTGTTCTTCGTCATCATTGTCATGTCAACCTCTGGATACCCTCTAGCTTTGTTTTCGCCCGCTTCAGGATTCTAAAATAGTACGTCAAAACAGGCGCGGCATAGGTGTTGATTGCAAAAATTATATGTTGAATGGTCTCTGATGTTTGTTGGCACTTTCTGTATTTGTCAGATTGAGTGGTGGGACGTTTAATAAAATTTTTATTATTATTATTATTTTTTTATTATATTTTTTTTTATTAATATTATCATATTTCAAAAGCTGTAGTTTCAACGATAGTTGCGCTTTAAAAATTTTATAACATAGTTTCTGTTACAACCGTTTCCTTGGATATTTCCAACAATGAACATCCTTGTACGTTCATCTCTCTATAATAAAAATGAAAAACTGCTCGACTCATGTATAAATATTTTAGTACCATACTTCTGGTAAATATATTCTATGATATATGTTGCTGTAAAAACATAATTTATTAATTTCAATACGTACATATATATATAACTATATCACAAAAGTTATGTCGTAGTGTTGTATCAGCTTTTACAAAGGTATGTATAATTTATTTCCCTTTGAAGTCACACACCAATTGCGAAACATTGTGGACGTATTTATTTTAACGTTGTACTAACATCCGTGGCAATATCCGTCTTTTCCTTTTAACCTTTCAATCCAGTTTTACCCCCGAGTATTTTAATCAAGCGTTTTGTGCAATTTTATCTGTATTTAGATATTTTTCTCAAGTATTTTGTAATTCGTCTGTTATTTATTTGTCGTTATCCCAGAATACTATTGAAAACAGGAATACGGACGAGTCCTAATTAAAATGGAGAGAAAATTTCAATCATTAACATTGAAACGCAATATATAAAATTAGCAAACAAAATTCAAATAAATAAGTAACTGCACAGGTGTCCGCAATATTTCGGATATTTTCAGCTTCAAAATAGATATAATTTCAACGGCACCCTACTTAGATTCAGCTCTCAACTGACTTGAGTGAAATTCCGGGAGAGAGAAAAACAGAAATGAAAATGTATAATAATGAGGAACTGGATAATAGAACAGATTAGCATAAGAAAAAACTCACGCTATATTCCTGTAAAAACAAAATCAAGTATCACGTTGGAACCAGAGCTTGATAGAAGTTTGTTCTAGTTTATTAGTTCTGTCTTTCAAATAAATAAGAAAATATATTCTACATGAAGGAACTTGGAAGCAGAATAATATTCCACTAATGTTTTTTATATAGTTTTATTATTTATTCGTTGCGTTGTCGTCACCTAGAAGAGAATGGGGATTTAGCGATCATCTAACTTAAAACGAAAACAAATTAAAAAAATTAGGTGTTATATTTGTGAGTCGGAAGTTGTACATGTATATTTTGGAACATACCAACTGCAGCTCCTTCATTCAGAGATTGTGGGAATCATGAGAATGAAAACAAAAAAATCTTCCTGATCGGTACTTCCTCACGCAGCAGCTGATACCGATTACCTTTCGGCTGAAGACAATCAAGATTGAGTGATATGATGTTCCAAAAGTACTCATTTTGACAAGCAATAATGCATGCACAAATTATGAAACAATATAAAATCTTAAAAAAAAACATTGAAAAACATTATAGATATCAAAATAAATAAGTATCTTATTGTTTAAAATGATTGAGTAACTGAAAACTTTTTAATTGGTTGTTTTTTCAGGAAGATATAAATGACCCAACGAGCACAATCTCTGCATCTTCTACGACATTTCTGCACTCCCTCTAAGTTCTTTGCAAATCAAACAAACATCATTGTCCTGCTTTGCAGGGGTCTTTCTGAGTGCTGTTAGGTCTATTCCTGTTTTTTACTAGACAAAAATACATGGATTGATTTCATCTAAGTTTTTTCTTTGGTTGAATTTTCCGAACCTGCTGAAGAAGTTGAGCTACGCTTCTGCTTTTCTCACACACACTGTTATATTTCTTTTGAAAAAATCATAAGAACAATTTTACCCTACAAATTTTCGTATTTTTCATAAATTGTGCTATTCGAATCTGCAAATTTGTATGCGAGCCGTCACACCTCCTGTAGTGATAAACCATAAAATAAATCGAACATGACTTTTACTGTTGTGGATATAGCTTTCTCATAATCTTTGCAGAAAGGATTTTTTTTACCCAATTTTAGCCCTTTTTTAATACCCTTTGTTTGTCTATCGTATAGAGTGGTGAATGAGACACTCTTTATTTGCAAAGCGAATTGAATTTCCATTTCTATATATACTAAGGCATTGACTAATGTCTCTTAGTTGTTTTTCATTCGAATCGAAAACATAATTCAAAATGGTTTTTACCCAAAATATTACATCGGATCGGAGTGGAGGTCAGAAATGACCATAACTCACCAACCGACACAAGGCAGTTTGTCGCAATAATATATATAAGCTTTCAACAACTCCACAACCTCCAGGTGTACAGTACATCATGCTTCACATGAATATAATAATTCGCATGGATTCGTCTTGATCAGTATTACCCGCTGATCGGTAGATATTATCCCAATTCTTTATTGATCAGTTCTGTTCGTTTTTCAATTTCCTGCGGTAATCTGGTCAATTGTTAACAGTATAATACTGAATTCAACGTATGATCATGCTTCGGAATTTTATAGTGCTTTCTAATCCCACCTCACAAGTTTGTTAATCCGGGCTTTGCAATCTTTTATTGCGTGTAACATTCTCACATTTTATCCATTTTTTAGTGCCATCTCTTGGCCATAAAAAACTCCATTTCATTTCGTTTTAATAAGAGATCGCAACCCATTCATTTTTTCAAATAATGCTGAATTGTTTGATATTTCGTGAGCTTCCATGCCGATATCTATCAGTTGTTAAATTTTTAGTGAAAGACCGGCGGGTACGGGGCAAGTTTTTAACCATGAAATTTCAACTACGGAAACCAATTACTCATTTTATAATCAGTTACGGTAAACCATCAATTTCTCTGCATTGTTTGTCATGCATTTTCTATAGTGAAAAACCAGCATATACAGTATCTCTTTCTAAAATATTCACTCGTTTTTGAGTGTTTACATTTTGTAACAGAAAAATAAAACCTTTATGAAAATGCAACCCAATATATCACATGTTAAACAATCATCAGTTGATTCAAACTATTGATGGTACCGCTATTAATACTATCAACTATAGAAATAGATAAATATTTTTTAGACAACTCAATTATTTATTTATAATAGGTATTTGATTCTTTAGAACTAAAGATATTGAAGCAGATGGCTTGCAGATGTTTTTATTTTCCTGATGAAATATCGAGGAGCTTGTATTATTCTCCTATATATCCTTCTGCTACGCTGGAAGAACGCCAACCTACGTGTCTTTTCAGAGAAAGATCTAATCAGCTCCGCTTTTCACCAACATGATTGCCGAAAAACGCTTAAGCTATATTATATTCATAGGGATTTTCCAGTTTCAGGTATTTTGCAACAACTCTCGGTACAGCCCTGATGTTATGGCTTCTAACAAATAATCCTCTGCATATTCTTAGGTCGAAGATTTGCATATATACGATGAAGTACACACTTCTTGACGTATAGTTTTTTCCATCCCTCAGAAACACAACAATAGAACGGCCATTATCTTCTACATCGTCTAAAATCAAACTACATGCGTTAAAGATCCCAAACACTGAAATGCTTCAGAAAAGCAATATGGGAAATTTCATATTCACACTGTGTCAACTTTTTTTAAATTTCGCAGAAAAATTTGATATTCGTATTGAGATCCCGAGTTGGATTTTTCTGTTAAGAAATCTGCACTGACTCGTGCAGCTTGCTCTAATATGTTTATAGAAATATCTGGATTTTCTTTTGAGTACATTTCTTAAAACAAAAAATAAAACAGTGCCGATAATAAATATATCGTTGATAGGGAAATGTTATTATGTTTGCTACTATTATTATGTATTACGATACTTTTTTGCGTTGTTTTCAGATAAGTATAATAAAAAGTACCGTTCATTATACTTCCAGAAATTTATCACGCGCACCCGGAAAAATCTTTATTTCTAAACTTCTATTGAAATATACTGTTACAGAATGAGTTTAGGAAGTGCTGAAGCAAGTATCCTAGAATTGATATTAGTTTGTTATTTGAATCAAACAATAAATTTCTCGTATCTGTTATCAATAACATTAATCATCAGTAGTTCTAGAAACACTAAAATATTATGGTTCACTTCAAGATTTTGAAATATTCTAGCCTTGACGAACAAAAATTGTGTGTGTGTCTCATGTGACAAATGTGATATCCCAAAATTTATGTCAAAAATATAAAAACAGCATAAATTATGTTCCAAAAGATTGGTGCAAATAGTTATGACATAAATTTTAACTTTGAATTAGCATATATTGGAAAAGTGAAAATTTCATCTTTCTTGGCACATTTTATTGATAACAAAATTGAGTGGTGGATGAGAACTGAAATTATGGATTCAAAGAAACGACTTATCCGTTTGTTATTGTTAAGTTGGTAATATAATACTTATTACAAGCTCTCATTTGTGTCTTGATAGGAAGCATTTTTGTTCCTATTGTATTATTCTTTTTATTTACTTAAACAGTTTTTAATCACCAAACGGCTTCTCATCTTTTCTCTTCTTCTGAAATACTGTGTCAAATTGAGCCAATCAATAGGTTATACTTATTTGAAAAGCAAAACAAACTCCAAAGCTTGCTTTGAGTCTGATAACGAACAAAGGTATTCAGACTCAAAGCAAGCTTTGGAGTTTGTTTTGCTTTTCATATAAGTATAACCTATTGATTGGCTCAATTTGACATAGTTTTTCAGAAGAAGAGAAAAGATGAGAAGCCGTTTGGTGATTAAAAACTGTTTAAGTAAATGAAAAGAATAATACAATAGGAACAAAAATGCTTCCTATCAAGACACAAGTGAGATGGTATTCATTCGATTTGGAATATCTTATGTACGAGGTCTGGCTATTAAATAACGAGACTGATTACGAAAAAAGGTTTCATTATAAAAATTATTCTACAATACACTCTCTCTCCACACACCTTTCCATACGTTTTTTCCATTGATCGAAGCAGAAGTCTTCTTTGGAGAGAGCCTTCAGGATCTCTGCCGTTTTTTACTTTACCGCTTCCATCGACTCAAATCGGGTCCCTTCCAAAGCAGATTTTATCTTCGGATACAAAAAAATCGCATGGTGCCAAATCTGGTGAGTACGGCGGGTGTTTGAGCTCTAGAGTGGGCTTAATGGCCAAATACTGTTTCACAGAAAGCGCGTTATGGGCAGATGCGTTGTTCTGATGCAAAATCGAGCGGTTTCTTACTATCTCGTTTTCGCAGTATTACCAAAACTGACAAATAGTAAGTCTGACCCTCTGGAACCCATTCAATCATTACTATACCGTTGCTCTCTCGGCGTTCACTAAAAAGCTTAAACCACTCAAAAACACTCGCACGAGATAGAGAATTGTCCCCATAAGCCTCTTGCAACAATTTATAGCACTCAGTCGGAGTCAATTTAATTGATTGAGATTCGAGATTGATAAGTTGCTTCTGTTTTTCGTCACACATGGTTTTCGGCACTAGAGAAAAACACCTTCGTGTTTTGGGACGTGCAAGATATCTAGATACTTAACGCACTACTCGTTCTTTACCCCACCCGTCTAGGGCGCCATCTAGACGTCTCGTTATTTAATAACGAGACCTCGTAATGCCACATGAATCTTTGTAGAATTATATTATGTATATGTATATGAACTTTGAATTCGCCTTGGTGTAATGGCAAACGTGTTACACAGCGTTTTACGACACAGATTTCTTATTCGAGGATTAATCAAAAGGAGCTGGAATCTGATTTACGCCTTTTCCGTGGAGGATTTATGGAGTAAAAAAGACTGTTCATTGTACGTCAAACCGTAAACATGACGGAATAAACTATGTACTTACGCAAGACTAAAAGAAATGCATCATTCTTACAAGCCGCTTAACAGCCTCGAGGATTTGAAGGTGGAACCTTTTCAGGAACGACATCACCTTTTCCGTGATTGGCTTTGTATGATTTTCTTTCATAATTTTACGCTTCTTGTCACTCATTCTGCGAACTGACGGTTATTCACTATTTCTAAAACACTAGCCGATATATTCATGATAGGAAATGAGTAAACAACAATGCAAACATGTTGTGAACCTTGCAGCAACAATACAACCAACTTGAAACATTTTTTCACAAAACCCAAGCATGATTCGCCCCCCTTCTAGCGCATTATAGGCTATCTAGCGGTTTGAAAACTAACTACTTCAAAGTTGGATTAGATCAAGCAAGTGACAAAGATCGTTTATTCATCAAAAACCAACTTTGTGAAAAAATGACATGTAACGTTTTTCCAGCCACTTATTCAATTATGTGTTCGGCTGATGTGAAATTTTTTCCATATTTATTTATGAGATTGTCAAGTTGTACGTTGAAATTACTTTTATATTACCGTCTAAATTTCGTCCTGATTAGTGAGTTCAGTATTGTGTCCTTTTCTCTATAGCGACGAATGATAAAGAGTTATTGTTGAATGTACTATTTGGAGTACTGTATAATATTTGATATACATTGTTATCTCAATTGCATCTTTTTTATAGTTTAATTTGTCTTCAATTAACTCCTTCATCATATTGAAGTCTGTTAACAAATTCATCCCCTCAAATACTCAAAATAAGTTCTAGAATTTTCCACTGTTTTGTATCTAGTAATTTTTGGAAATTATATATCCTTTGTATTATCTATTTCCATCGTCTTCAAAGACATTTACTATAAAATCCTCTTCTTGTTTCTCTAATCTGCGTTCATCCATTTATCTATACGATTATCAAGCAATGTGAGAGAACGGAAAACTAGGGATGTGGTTTTACAACGCACGTTAATCTCACGTACAATTCCAACAAACTGAGATCACTCTCAATTGATGATATTTCCGCTGCGCATTTGGTCTTCGCGGTTTCAGGTGTTCTTGTCGGAGCGTAAATTATTTGGATGTTGTGCATTGTAGCTGACAATCTCGTAGTTTTATATTGTATTGGGTCATATTAGTAATTTTTAACTGCAACACAATAAGACAATTATTCTCAATTCATAGTATTTAAGTTTTGTGTGAATGAGAAAGAATAATAAAAGAGACATGAATTTGTAAAAAAAATTTTTGTTCTTCACTCTTAATTTCCAAACATGCGAATGTTTGGAAAGACTTATTACTTTTCCCTAACTGTAGTTCTATTGAACTTTATAATGCAAAGATGTGTTGGGTGTAGACACAAAAAAAGCTTGCGAAAAATCTAATCTGGGCTTTCGCGTTTATTATTACTGCCCACTGAATTTTATTCAGTCGAGTGTCTGGTAAATATGTTTTTGATATATTCTGTGAAAGGGGGAGAGCTCCTATGTTGAATCCATAAATGTATATGCTGTATCATTTTAAGGTCATGATAACAGAGATAACACAAGATATTTTTTATCTTTACCGAAAAGGTGTGATCGTCCACGTCTTTCACTAAAAGTAAGAGTTAAAAAAATATTTTTAGATTTAAATGTAAGTAACGCGATGAAATTTTCAGTTAAGATCCAGTGCTTCTTCGCTAAGCTACCTAGCTCGGAAATTATCTTTTTTCATTTCTGTATATTTCAACGCTTAAACATATTAAATCATTTATATCTTATTAGGTTACGGTGAAATCTGGGTCTAGAAGCGGATATGAACGTAATTGTAAAATGTATATTTTTAGTAGTTGATTAAAATGGAAATGTGGTTCTTGTAATACCATAATATCAAAATTTAATATTCAATATAAATTACTCTTCCAATTTGTGGTACGTAATTAATTTTCAGTTAGAAATTCATTCATTTTAAATAGAAAATTATATTGGCGACTTGAGTAAACAGATTTTTCTCCTAATCAAGAATTAACCAATTGAAGTAGTCTATTTATTTGTTGCATTCTGCATAAATAATATTTTTGATAATTGCATCCACCTTAAATTGATTTTAGGCTCATTATCTACCCTTCTGGATTGAATTGACAAAAGCGTTTCTGCATATTAGTAGATTCACAGTAAGTTAATAACTGAATCTGAACACTGAATAGTTTTTAATGACAGATATTTTTAGTCCTGAGGTTCATTATAGTGTAACTGGTCGCAACAATGAAATACTATAAAATCATAATAATTCTGAAAACATGGTAATAATGTGATCAAGATTTTCATCACGTGACAGAATTTGAAAACTGTGCTCTAAACATATTAATCAATTAATCAATTAGTTAAATTACCTAATCAATCTCCCAATTAGATCTCAGTATATCGTGTTGCAAGTTTATAAAACAGGAGCACTTGATTTTAAGATAAGATTCTGTGTTTTCTAATACTGTTTTTTAATACTAGTGTTGCCTTCATGTTACATCAATTTCTCTGAGACTCTCCATGCAATCCATTCTGTATATAAGTATTAAAATGAATTATTTGATGAGTGATAAAAAAGCGAAAAGAGATGTACGAAAATATAGAAGAGCTAACGCTGATTCAAATCTCTATATATCATCATATCACTATATGGTAATAAATAAAGATTCTGAATATAGAAACAGAACGTTATTGAATGAACAGAAAAGAACACAGTAAGTGGAGAATTCCTTGAATTAACATGAAACGAATAAAAACGCAATATTAAAAAAATGTCTACTGACATAAGCGTAGAAACAAAGGAGAAGGAGTAGAACAAAAGAAAGCCATGATTCAGAATGCTCTCAAGATGAAAAAGTTAAAAGAGAGCAAGATAGATATCGTTATAATATAAAATATCGAAGTTTAAAAATACGAAGAAGCAATAAAAAATGCAATGAAAGAATTGTAAGAATACAAATAGAGTGGTTTGATAATAAAATGATAAAGGAAGAAAGACTATACAGCGTGTTCCGGGATTTAATGCAAAAAATTTTGAGTGAGTAGATGACGGGAGAATAATACTGTGACAAAAAATTCATGTACTTTGTTTGACACCAATATACTGTAACAATGTGTTTAAAATAACACCGATAAAGGCCGGGTTTCTAACGGGTCGACCGGGGTCCGGCTTTTTCCACGTTGCTGATAGCCGGTAAAAGAAAATCTATGAATACTGATAATTAATAAGATAGCAGAAAGAGGAAAAGTGAAAGGGATAACGAAGAAGAAGGTAGTAAAAGCAAAAAAATATTTGAATCACCATTAAAAATGCATAGAATTATATAGGGAATGATGAGAATGATGGAACAAATGGGTAAAACTATAGAAAACCTGACAAAAGGGGTAGTGTATATGCGTAAGAGCAAAAAGAGTATACAAGAGAAATAAGAAAAGTGCATAGATGGAAGACTAGAGAGAATTGAAAATGAAAAGAGACGAAATAATGTAGTGGTACAGGGCATCAAAATAGATAAGAATGAAAAAGAGTTACTGATGACTAATATGGAAAATTTCATTGAAAGCGAATTAGGCACAAAAGCACATGGTAAAGAAGCTATAAAACTTGGTGGAAGAACTTGTTTAATAAAATTAGAAAATACGAGCTAAAAAATGAATGTTATGAGGAATAAGAGAAAAATGAGAGAAAATAGAGACGTAAGAGTTTTTCTGAATAATAGTTTCTCAAAGAGCAGCAGAAACATAACCAGAAGTAAGAAGAAGGGGAGTTGAAGAAAAAAGACAAAAGGGAAAGCAGGTGAAAATTGGGTTTAGAAGAATATAAATCGACAACGACGAATAGAAATGGTGTAATAGAAAAATGCAGTATACAGAAATCGAAAATTTTATGTATTTGGGCGTATACTACATAATAAATGCCAATAAGAAAATGAAATCGAACTAATAATTGTCAAAAGTAACAGCTATGCTCTTAGAAGAATATTAACATCGAAAGGAATATCGATATCTACGAAAGTTCGAATTTATAAGACAATGTTGAGACCTACCCTGACATAGCCCTGAGAAACTTGGATAATGACGAATAAAACTAAACAGAAATTGAATATCTGGAAGAGAAAAATATTAAGAAGAATTTTTGGATGAAAGTAGACAGAGTTAGGATGGGAGAGGAGTTAAAACCATGAAATTTATATACTTTTCAATGAGGCACCAATCAGCGCGTTTATAAAGAGAAAAAGACTACAATGCCTAGGTCTCTAAGAACGGAAGGATGAAGACAGGCTCTTGAAACTACAGGAAAAGAGGTGGACCCAAAAAAACGGTCGAGGGAAGCGGTGAAAGAAGACCTTAGAGCTGAAGAGCAAAAGCAAGGAACCGAAAGAAGCGGAGAGAAATTATAAGGCTATGGACCTAAATGGTCTGCATATAAGCCTATACATATATATAAATATGATAATCATCTTGCGGTGTGCTTTTGTTGTCCAGTAGTCTTGGTTCTAAAATAGATTATTATATTCTTATCATTCAATTTACTCTTTAGTTTCTTTATATTTTATTGATAATATCAATAATTGTTTTATAAGTATTAGAGTACGTATTAGCTTATTAGATCTTTTGATGATCGATCCATGTTTTATAAACGTTTATTCTATCTGATTACCAAGCTTTAATAAAACAGCTTTATTGTTTATTTTTAGGAGCTTCAAGAAGAACATTAAAGTCATTTAATAGGTACCGTTTTTCGCATTGTTTGTACACTGAAGTGGCTTTCTGTTTAAAGTTTTATATCGTCTATACAACTATTCTTATAACCTTCTAAAGATTCGATGGGAACATCGCGACACCGTGATTATTCAAAAAATTATAACGACTTATCAGTATTGGCATCGTGATCATGAGAATAATTTACTCAATCTTCTGAAATGTATTTATAATGTTCCACTTGATGTTTGAGTAAACATCAATATGGATGGATTAGCTTTGTCCAAAAGTTTAAAACAAGAGATTTTGCCCATCTTATGCAATATTTTTGATATCATTCAAACTGATTTTGATATTTTATGAATATGGAAAACCTTATGAAGTTTTTCATTTCCACATCCTCTGATGAAAAGGCACATAAGATAATAAAACATGGTTTAACACATAAATTGGGTGTCTTAATTACTCAAATAATAGACTCTTAGATTTCAACCCTTATATTTGTTGTGTTAATTATCTTATTCTTCTCGCACTAAAATTTTGAGATTAAATTAACAATGGATTTTGATTGCTAAACAGAAAATTGAAGATGATGTTACCAATTTTAATGAAACATCATAACAATTAGCAATAAGATGCGCAGAATGTCATGTCATTGTAATATTGGTAATCATGTTGATTATAACATCACCGTATCTCAAAAAGATACTTGTGTCATTTGAGTTTCCCTACCGAATAGTTTTCTGAGAAAATAACTAAATTCAGAGAATCAAAATTTTGTATCGTTGGCGTTTTCATGCTTATTATTTATAAATAATACGAAATTATTATTGAGAAATTCTATTCGTGGTAGACTGGTAAACTAAAGAAAATATTGTATAACAAAATGAAGAGCTCGCGTTGAACCGTTGCCGTTATCTGAGGATTATTCAGGAGTAGAAAACAAAACTTATACGTAGCCATATTCTTTCTCAGTAAAGGAATTTTGTTTGATTACCATATTATCTTCACGATAATTATTTTGTCACTTGTTCAGAACTAGCCCATTTTCATTGACGCTGATGAAAGTCTTAACGGTATAAAAATGTTGATTTTATTTTTTTTGTAGAAAAACATGAATAGTTGGATTCACTTATATTCAATGGGGTGTCGTCTTTTTTGGAATCATCTTATAAAAGTTTCGAAGTAAAGTGGAATTTATGGGTAAATTTTGATGAAAGGGTTGTCTTTGAAAACATTTCTTGATTAAAAATATTCATTCTTCACACGCTATGATGCACGCGTATGCAAGCAAAAAATGAGTTCCTTAATTTTATATTATCCCCCTTACCCTCACCATGATACAGTTTTCAAATACAGCTCTTTCATAATATCAGTAAAAAGTGGTGAAAAAGAATTCTTCACTAATAGAATATAGTTACTAAGTAATGACTAATGAGAACAAAATAGTTTTATAGGTGGTGGAGAATAGGTAGAACAAAGTTATCTTGTGGTGCTACTCTAGTTTCATATAATTGTTCTTTTGTGAATAACAACTGTTTTAATAATGTATTCTCAACTATTTTAAGTACCATTCAGCTTCTAAAAATTGTTATGTAAACGGTTACTTTTTGTTAATAAAACTGATACTAAAACTGGCAATAAAATATAATTCAAATTTTGGGAGTAAGACGCCCCCGCCAATTTTAATCGAGAAACTTCTAAGGTATGAGCTTACTATAATAGTAATTATCGTTATTTCCATCACTCAGTCAGTGATGAACCAGCTGAAATGGTTTTCATACATACTTTTTTTTATAGCAACACATCTGGCATCATCGTTTTTCAATCGCAATGCGTTGATGAATTTGGGAATTTTTTCCAGTTTCAGTCAATCGGTGCCTACTGTCTTGGCGCATGCGGAAATGTGTTCAGGTGCTTTATTGTCTTCTCCACAAAAACTATAACTAGCAATTATTTTTATCTTCAATATTTCAAGGTATTTATGCAAGTGACAATATACTGTTATACGCGGTAATAGTTTCCGAAGAACAGCATGGAATGTCCTCTTCTTCTTTCTTCTATAATAGACCCAACGCTCGCACCTTTTTCGATATATTCACTTACCCTGGCTCTTCCGTTGGCGACCTCAACTCCGTGTTCCCATTGGACATTTATTCCTTGCTATTTTTACCAGTCTATCATATATCATTCGACTCATATATTGGTTCCATAGTTTTTTACGTTTCGATACCGAGTCGTTAATGTATTTTTTCCCCGAGAATTTAATTTTTGTAACCTCCAAGAGTTCTTTTGTTTCAGATGTGTTTGATCTTGTTTCTAATGTGAAGGCCATTATCTGATTGTCGCTTTGCCTTTGTTTCTTGTCTTAGGCGTTCCATCATACTACGTTCTGAAGACATTCCGCGACCTCATGGTTGTGTCAATTCCAAGGTATTTGCATTTCATTCTATGTTGTATTATTTGACCTCCCAATTTTAAGTTGCATGTAATGGGCTCTTTTGACATTGTCATTCATACGTTTTTTTGCTTCGAATGTCTTCTGACATAGGTCTTGTCTAGTTACCGTGAAAGATTTTCGAGACTTATATCCTTTCTTTCTTATAGAAGGAAATATTTCATTAAAAATCACAATTTTCTCTTAATTTATCATAAAACGTATTGTTCATTATCACTTTTTCAAAAGCGCTTAAGAAATGAAAGACTATATAAAAGTTATGCGGAGCTTATTTCCTTTCAATCTGGGAAGATATTGGCGTCTAATCTACCAAATAATTGCTATCGTTAGGTACCGCAATCTATTTTACAAATCCAACTTAATTCATGAATTGTGGTCATTAGCTCTTTTCGTTATAATTTACATAAACAGATATAGATTTAGAACACTGGGACCAAGTGCAAAATTCATATTTTACTTTATGTAACGTATCAAAAAGATTTATTGATTGCTTTTTGATAATATCAATTGTTATATTCATTCATTATATCTTGATGGTTGAAATAACAAGTGCAAATGTTTGATAACCAATTCATTGTAACCACTTGACGTATTGTCCAATTATGTATTTATCTATTGATTTGCATTATGTATCAATTATAACATAATATAAATATTAATCTCTCAACCATACAATCCATGTATGTGATCTAATATCCTTAATCTCACAACATCAAATATTGAAAAAATCTTTCTCTGTCCTACAAAAGATTTTTTTAAATCAAATGTGTGGAATTGTGAATTATATCTCCTATGTTCTGTTAAGAATACCCCAATGAAAGTTATGAGAGCCATCAACTACTATCGTGGGGTCAAAATAAATCCCAGGGGTCATATGTTTACTCATATTTCCGCATTGATGTTTATGTCGCCAAAATAGGTGCATGTATTCTCCTAGGAATATCTGTATGTGTGTTGTGTCGGTGCGTTCAATAATTTTGTACTAAGTGAACACTGGGTCCAAATATTTACGATGATTAATTGTTTTATCAATTTTCCCATTTTGGGTTAAAATAACAACCGAACCATTGCAATTAATTGGCGAATTTACGCTTCAGATTAAGTGTTAGATGGTAGATTGTTTGGGGAGTCGTTTTGGCTTCTTAGCCTATTTGAACCTATACCTAGAATATACGAGGATATATTGAAAAATTTTTAGCCCAATATAGAACCAAACAAAATTTCAATATCAAAATATTTCATTACTCAACATATTCTCCTTTTAATTGGATACATTTATTACAACGAACCTGCAACGTCTCTAGAACGTCTTGCTCTGCAAACCACAGCTTCATTACCTCCTCGTTGGTACAAAATTCACGACCTGTCAAACTTTTTTTTGTTGAGGAAAGAGTTGATAGTCGGACGGAGCCAAATTTGGTGAATAAGGAGGGGCTCTAGTAATTCAAACCCTAAATCACGAATTTTTGCATGGCAAGATGAGCTTTGTGTACAGAAGCGTTGCTATGCAAAAACAAAACAGGTTTGGATAGCTTTCCGCGTCTTTTCTTTTTAATTTTTTCTTGTAGAGTGGTCAGTAACGTCGAATAGCAATCTCCAGCTATTATTCTACCCTTATTCAAAAAATCAATCATGATTACTCCATGGCAATCCCAAAAAAAACTGAAGCGAGAACTATTATAACAGATTTTTGGAAATCCATTGTAGCAATTCGGTTTAAGAAGTCAACATCGTTTTCAAATCGGGCACAGATCGAATGCGGTGCTTCTACCCTTGCACACTTTTGGTCAACATTCAAACATTTGTGGATCCATTTTGCAGCAATTTTTCTCATGTTTAAATTAACGTGAACTATATGATGAACGCTTTCGTATGAAATATTCAGTGTTTCAGATATCCGTTTTAGCTCAATTCGACGGTCTATAAAATCATGTCATGAACTGCATCGATATTTTCAAAGACTGATACAGAAACTGGCCTTCCCGATCGGTCATCATCTTCAATGGAAAATTCACCTCTTTTCAAGCTTGCAGTCCAATTTTTCACGGTCGCATACGAAGGACATTGATTACCAAGGGTATTAAGCATATCTTTGTAAATCTGCTTACCTCTTAACCCTTTAAAATATAAGTACTTGATGATGGCTCGATACTCCAATTTTTCGATTTTCACAATTTCGATCTTTTGACGTCAAACTTCACGCTGACACTTCTAATAAGTTATTGTTCGTTGATATGGTAACGCAATGCATTGTTTATACATGGAACTGGTCTAGGCTAACTAGATATCAATACATTCTCGTATTGTGTACAAGACACATTCCGTTTTCTAGTTCGAACATACGTAGACTCCTACATAAAGGGGCTATTTTTCTGTGTTCCATGTCGTAGGATGGTATTTGACGTGATAGATTACTCTAATGACATTAAAGATGAATCTATGAGACCACAGCAACAAATTAAGAAACAGATTTAGACCTACGAGATGCAGAAAGTAAAAGCAAACTTCACAAAACTGATTCTGAGAATTCTGGACACCATGAATAGATTGGAAGTATTTGAAATCTACCGAAGAATTTTGAGAGTTCCGTGGACGATAAGAAAAACCAACTTATAAATTGTGAGGAGAATAAGAAGAGAACGTGAATTGGTTCGATAAAACGTAGGAAAACAGCATACCTGGGACATGTGATAAGGAGCGAGAGGTATCATTTGCTTGAACTCTTGATAGAGGGAAATATTGAGTAGAGAACCACATAATAATTAATTCATACCACCAGAGGCACGATAGGATGGTCAGAAATGATCGTAAACATAAATTAATAGATAGCAGAAAAAGAAGTAGAAGAATCTCAAGGGCTGGTTTCTCGTTTGTGGAAAATAACAATCAGGAAAGCTCTGGTGCATTTTCACTTCAAAAAAGTTTGCAGGACATACTGATTTTGGATTCACTTAAGATCTGAGACTCTCTTGTGCCAATTTTCTGTTATACTCAGCAAGATTGGATTTGAGCAAAGCTCCACATTCAGAATTTCTTCTATAAAATCAAATTTATGACGTGTTCATTTCATTTTTCTCTCACTAATCCTTACATATTCAACATATTTTTGCTATTATGAATGCAATTGTGACACCTGGACCTTGTTTCAACTTTTTTACATACAAGCATTTCTCAGTTTATAACATCCATCAATATTAGTGACCTCTCCGCCAGCTATAGCTTTTATGCGAATATTTTTATGTTCCGATAATTAAGCTGAGTAACTTCTTTTTTAGTTTGTTACACTTTAGTTCATTGAGGTATGACACCGCAATAAGAAAGTTGAGAAATTTAAATATCTTGACAGCTGCAGAACGACAAATGCAGACCCTGATGTCGAGGCAAAATCACGTATAGAACAAGCTGGAGCCATATTTCTAGAGGTGAAAAACCTGCTAAATATATTATGGACATATTAATAGGAAGTAAAATCGAAGGAAAACGTGGACCTGGTCGTAGACAACATTCATGGTTAAAAAACATAAGCGAATGAACTGTTACGAACATCATCTTTAATTCGCACCACTTACCGAAATAAGTATGCCGAAATTATCGCCAACCTTCATTAGATGAAGATGGCACCTGCAGAATAAGAGGTAGAATGAGTAACGAATGATATAGAAGTAATCAAATTGGTTGCTGAGAAACTTTTCTTAATATTTCCAGAAGTTTGACGGCTGTTGGTTAGTGATTGCAACATTTGCAGACACGCATTCTGTTATGATATTGTATTTTTTCTTTGTGGTTTCAACACAATACATACTAGGAAAGTGTGTTTACAATGCTAAATATTTATTTAACAATTTCAATTGAATGAAAAATATTCAACCCTTGCTTTGATTGCTCTTTAGTCGTACAAAACACAAAATACCCGGTAGAAAAATGTCCGGCCTTAATCGAACACATTTCTCAATTTCAAGCGTAACTTTGAGAAGAAAAATCGTAATTGAGCTCCGCAAATCTCAAATTGAAGTATAACGTAACCTCAAATGTATCCTGACCCTTAGTGGGACTCCACGCAAAAAATTATCCCGGAAATGACCCTTCGTTTTTCAAGAACAAAAACTTATTGACCTGTGTTGGTTAAACTAGTCACATTATACCTTATAAATTTGGTTGTGTTGAGATAGATGGACACTGCTTTGTTAATTTTGGAAACAATGTGTTCTCAACTACACACGTTTATTTATTTGAGAGTTATTTGTCTTAATCTACTCCAATATTATAATAATTGTTGATAGATTATCGAAATGGTGTAGTATTGATTCGAAATCAATTATAAACAACATAGAAAAAATACAATAAACTACTTATTAGATCCGAGTGGGACCAATGGCCACTACTAGACTGCAGATGCAAGCAACATGGAACTTGGACCAATATACAAAATCCTGAGGTTTCATCAAAACAAAAATATTTCAGAATTTAGAAAAAACTCAAAACGCTACTTTATTCCTGCAAAATACTTGAAGCAATAAACAATTTCGCCTAATTAATCCTCACGTGATCATTTGGAGTGATAGAATGCTCACTGAGAACTAATAATCTTTATGTATACCCCAGCTCGTGCAGGAGGAGAATCACTATAGCAAGATCAAAAGGACGAAGCTAAACCAGGAAAACAATACTTTTCATTAAATTCCAGTTAACAGAAAACCATTAATGGCAAATAAAGTTGCGGTGCAGTTGTGGGACCAATATTATACTTGAATAGCTAAATCACCCGGAGTTTCATGCAGACACCTGTATGACCAAGTTCGATATAAAAGCCCAATTAAATTTCCAAAATTTTCTGAACTGGTTCAATCACAAATGCCTAACGGTAAACAATGTTACAAGTAAAAAAGGGGTCCCACTCTCGGCGCGTTAAACATTGGCGCATTTTTTAGACGAAGTTTTCAATAGATTATTGTAGTTAAAATAGATTTCTATTTTGATAATTATGTTGTTGGTGGCCATTAATCAATATAATTCTGGAAGTTGTCAAGTAATATTTTGTTGAAGACCGCAAGAAGTTGAAACGTCTTTTAAAATATTTTTTTCTAATGATGCTCAAAATTTCTTTCGTTTCGGCACATCTACAGCTAAAGAGGAATTAATACTTCCTGTGAGGAGATACAGACAGACAGACGGACAAAACGCTAGTAATGACACATTTTCTTTACGAAAAATTCACTAAAAACCAAATCTATGCTATTTACAGTATACAACTTATTCACAAACCTACGCTAAACTTTTTAACAAAATTCTAAATATAAACAGTCTAAGAAATCTATATGAGGCGTTTATTGAATCTCCATTAACATATGTAATACTTGTCAACTAACAAAGCTAACTGTTCTTCAGAAATTATTTTGAAAATCACTTACAAAAAAGAGCGTTTACACCAATTTCATGAAGAGTCTGGGTGTATTATTCTTATACAATTATTTTTCTACAGTATCATCACGGTATTTCAGAACAACAACTGAATTTTTTTGAACCTAAATATTCTACAAGACAAAAGCAAAATCTAACTACTAGAAGAAACCTGTTCAAAAAAACGAAAAGTCAGCGCTACAATAATTATAACCTAGAGCTTACAACTCGCTCAATATTGAAATCAGAAACCATCTATTATATTCAAACTCAAAGAAACTCTTGAAAAAATCATATATTAAAAATTTAAATAGACAAAGTATACATTGAATTATTAAATCGAGCTCAATTGATAGCATATTCACTCCTTTCAACCCTCGAAAGGATTTCACAAAATAAGACAAAAAATTACATATTGAACTAAAGACCCTTAAGAACATACAGAAAGCAGTCTAACTGAAATAAGCAATAATACGATCGTAGAAAGAGTAATAGAAAATGGATTTATTGATAATCTACAATACAAATGTAGCTATAAAAAATTTGGTACTGAAACATATTTCAAGCCCTAGAAGGACTTCCAAGCCGACTTAAGCCGATAATAAATAATATTTCTATGATATTATAAAGAATGAGGAACAAAATATTAGCTATAGAAATTAAAAAATTATTTTTCAACTGTATAAGGAATATTTCTAAATGAGGGAAAAACAATAATATAATCTGCATCAATCTTGCTCATGTTGAGAAACAATGAGAAATTACACCAAATGAAAATTCACAAAGCCTCAAACCGATGTGTTATGAGATGTAGTTAGTGTATGCTCACACTTTGTACGAATATTGTGCACGCCCTGAAAAATTTTTTGTCCCAAATCATAGAACCTACCTTCATATCTTCTCATTGGTTTTATCCTGGCAGTCAGATTCCAGAATTGCCTTCAGTACATTTGTCTTGACAATATACAATGCAATGCAAGACGTAATATTTCATATCAAAAGCATACGCAGATGAAGTTCAGTTAAAGGCCGCTAGACATGATGCAATACAACGTATGATGCAAGACGCAATATTTCTCGATCAAAAGCATACGCAAATGAAGTACAGCTGATTATTTCGTGCAAGATTTCGCACTTGCAATATTATCGATTTGGTTTCATTTTTATTGCGTGCAAGTTGCAATTTTAGTGAGAAATCTAGTTACTTATCAACCAACCTCTCCTTCAGGCACCAACAGCAAAACAGCAACAGATATAATTATTGACAGCGATCCACTAACCACTTTTTCATTTCGTTACTTACTTAGTTCATATTTTCAAACCGTTCACAAAATATTGAACAAAAATTGAGGTTAGGAATTTGTTTTCTTTTACTAGTGGAATTTTCTTGCAGCGTCTCAAGCGGCCTTTAATAGTTTCAATCGCTATCCATTCGATGTCCTTTCAGTGGAATTTTAATCTGGAACAGAGCAAAAAATACGTTGAAGCTTTACGGAAGCAGACGAAACTGCATTACTTAATGTTTTGTTTAATAATACTGCACAAGGTACGATGAAAGCGTTGGCGTGATGAAGCAGTACCGTTTTCTTCTGACTGTATCTTTTCAACGTAGTGGTGTACAGAACCATCATAATCAACTAGAAGACTCAATATTTTTTTCACTTTGTGCGACTGTGACGTGTTTTTTTTTGGTCTTGGAGAATCAGAATGTTCCCTCTGTTAAGATAGTTGCTTTATTTCTGGATCATAACCAATGTTATCAAGATCTATATTTTCCGTCATTTTTCACAAAATGCGAAGAACAGATACAGATACTATGAGTAATCACACGCCAACTGCTAATCGTGCATACTAACGAGTTAATGGAGAATTTCAAGCGGATATATAAAGGTGGGCTCGATACTTTTTGGAGTAACTTCGTAAATATGGAGATTTTCTCGGAGAGATGATTTTGTGATAATCCATGCAAGCATGAAGGAACATTATTAAAAGTTGTGATCATGTTGTATGTAGTTTGAAGCGAAATGCAATGTCCATAAACCATATCCCATAATTAACTCTCATATTGAATAAAGCCCTTCTTATGGAAAATCCTTTTTCTATAAATATATATTCAATATGAAATATACCTCAAAATTTATAAAAACAATAGAATACATTTGGTGTTTTTATGGTGCAATTGGATATTTAAACTAATATTATTGATTTTTATTTAAAAGATTTATTGTATCGGAACCGCGTCAGGTACGGACGTGTTTCTTTGCTTTTATGTACTTTTCACAGTGAAGGCTCGTGCGAATGTGAAAATATTTACAAGCTGGGAAATATCACGAATATTGAAGGTTTCTGAAGCTTGTGTACAACGCATAAAAACATTTAGGCTTGGGGAAGAATTAGATATATATTAAATAAAAAACTAATTTCACCCTATGTTCAGAGAGACGTTTAAAGAAAATTTGTCTAGAAACTAGATTTGCTACCACAAAGGTGATAAAATCACAACTTCAAGATGCTAACGTAAATGCTCCTGAGGGCACTATTCGAAGAATTAGATTTTGAGGCTTGTGTCCCCGCCAGGAAACGAAAATTAATAGCTGCAATCAAAGAAAGGTGCCTAAAGTAGGCCAAACAATGAATAAAATTCCCACATCCCACCAAAGTGATAATTTGGTCAGTCATCAGTAGCACTAGACGTCTGTACGTCGTGAAAGAATAATAAAGCAACATCAGTACAAAAAATTATTACAAAATCGGTTGATTTCGCAGCTCATAGAAGGGTTTCCAAATGGGGAATGATTCACTTTCATACAATTTGTAGGTTCCTACCACATTGCTCGATCTGTTTAAGCATTTTTGGCAGAAGAAAATATCCCTCTGTCGGATTGGCTGTGTGAAGGTGATCACAAAACCCAACTCCTACAAAAAACGATTCATTTGTGGAATCATCATTCTCGAATGTAAGAGAATGAATCTTGAAAACAAATAATAATTTTGCCAGGAACTGTATACGTCGAATAGTTTTTTGTAATATGTTGAGCACAGAATCTCGAACTAGAGTTAGTTATTCAACGTAAGGTGTGTCATCATTAAAAAAATTTTCAGTTTATTGAATGATGAACAATATAATACCATGGAAAAATATGTCTGCGCATATGATGAAGAAAATTATTTTCTTAGAGTGTGCTTATGTTTATGTCATTAGAATAGAATAGCGATGCTACTTCTGTGTTCGCTCACAGTTAACTAGCATCGTTAATTTTTTAAATGAGTATTTGAATTATTCATATTTTCAACTTATAGATGTACTTCAGAAAAAAAAATTTCTCCGAACTCTTAATTATAGTCCGTTCCTGACTGAAAGCATCAAAGCCTTAGAGGGTGGCTCCCTGTGAAATAAATTTATATGGGCGGTGGAGCATTGAACAAATGATGTTTAAAAAGATGATACCATAATATATAACATAAGAAAAATCATTTTTTCCGTGACGGCAAAAAAGTCACTTTTTATGGAATTTCTTTTTTCCCTTCTCGGTACAACAGTGAAATTTTTTGTGTTGGAACTATATTTCTTTCTGCTATCACAACTTGCGTTGATGTACTTAGTCGGAAATCTGGACTACCGCACGTTTGAAACACTTTATTAGCTATTTCTATCCTGTGTACTACTGATTTATCAACATACTCTTTAGCGACCGTTGATGACTTCTTTAGTGTCTTCAAGTCTGCCCTATATTCAACTAAAAGTATAACAGGCGATCTTCGAAATGAATGACCTGTATATGAGTTAGCATTTTTAAATTGAAGAAAATCAGCCACTGCGTCTCTGCTGATGGACGAGGGGCTATGCAAATTAGGAAAAATATCATATTTCTCAGTAATTACCAATCTCCTGTGTACATCATTCTTTATTTCCTCAAGCTTCACAATTAATAAAATTCCCGAATCTACAAGATCATCTAATGTTAATGTTAACTGCTTAATTTCACAAATTCGAAAAGCTACTTCAATTCCAAATCAATACCAACCTTGACCGTTAAATGAACTTGATGGGGAGTATTATTTGAAAAATTACAAATTATATACTCGTACCGCTTTATTGGGCTTGTTATCTTTCATATTTTGTTTCTGAAGTGTAATTAGTTTGTAATATTTTGAAAAAGATACATTATTATTGGATCGTAACATACTTTTGAACATTTCATCGTCTTCATTGTGCCATTTTGAAAAAATAACCCAATAATACGGTATCCGAGAAATAACTATTTTCCTCTTCCATTCCAAGAATCCTAAATACGCCATTTCGCACAAAATTAGATTGACAACTATTTGATTACTTCACAAGTCTCCCAAGCATTGCAGGTGTAATTGTCACTATAAGTACAACATAGCCTACCAATTTCAAAATTCAAATTCCACATAGATAATTTTCGGACTTGAATAATGTAATATCATAAATTTTCAATATTTAATCGTCGTCTTTCACAGAAAAAAATTTTAACTTAAGGTTTTTTGTCTCCCTTCGCTTCAAGCTATAATCTAGTACTTTTTCCCTTGTATAATAAATATTTATTATCACAAGATTTTATTTCAATATTTGTTTTGTAATTTTTGATTTTTGCATTAAAACTTGATAAACATCTGTGGAGCGCCAGGGATTCCAGTTACAGTGAATTAAATTTAATAATTCAGTGAAACGTTATATACAGAAAAATTACTTCCGATCATTTAAATTGTATAAAACCTCATAATATTACGCTTCAGTACATTTTTGTATGATGTATAACACACACATGTTTATAAATAAATGAGGACGAGCTGGAAAAAAAACTTGGACACATCGATTCATCTTCAAAAGCTCATTATTTTCAAAGCAAAAATTATATAAGGTGTCTCTTGTGATGACTGAATCCCCAGTTGTTGGAGTGGAGTTGAATTTGATTTAAACACTTTTGGAGTGTAGATAGATAGAGGACGATTTAGCTATGGAACTGAAGTTTCATCGAATTTCTTTATGAACTCGAATATTAGAATTAAAATAGAAGTGACAACTATGCCACAATACGTCAACAAAGAAATATTCAAAATGTTTAATGAAAAGCGTAACATGCCGATTGGCGCTGAACACGTTACACATTTTCTCCACTTCTATAAAATCATCCTAATTCTTAATTCTGTTTTTGTAGTCGGCGTGTTTGGCATCTCATAAGCATTTACGATTTTTGTAGCCGTCAATTAGGTTGGAGGCTTCTTCCGTTCTCCATGGTTTTTTAGAAGATCTCCATGACTATTTCGAAGTATTCTAGAAGTGCATATACCTTTTGTAGGTGTTTTCTGACATAATAAAACAAATTACTTACAAATGTATAATGTCAATTAGTAACCTCAAATTTACCACAACAATATCATGATAATGGTTTATTAAGTAGTCGAGTTTCTAATGCTATGAAGTTATGATACCTTACAAATTTTGAAAGGTAAACTGGTAGTTATCATCATTTTCTATGTTCTATCACTGCATCTATTACAGAAACTTTAGATATAACTTTTCTTCCAGCATAACTGATATCAATAGAATTTTTTAGTGGAAATCTTTTCTTGCCAAAAACGTTACTAGTCATGATCATGAAATAAATATGAATAATAAATGTAAAATTGTAAATGTATATAATATATTGTTGGATACATTCTTAAGCATTAAGATGATAAAACTGAATAATAATTGAATTAAATAGGAAGAAGGGACCGATTCATTACAGCTCAATTTATAGTTTAGTAATCAAGGAATAAATGTGAAGATTACCACCAAAGAGGTTTGCCCGCTGGAATTCTTTTTCGCGGGTAGGTCAACTTAACAGGTTTCAGTTTACCTTCGGTCTCTGAAGACGATAACTTGGTTAGTGAAACGCACGTCAGACAGTGTAAATGTGAGTTTTGGTGTAGTGGAAACGGTATATTCAGTTTGATCCTATTCGATTTTGTTAGTCAATGCTGATTACTGAATATACTGTTCATACCACCACTACACCAACACTAACAATTATACTGTCTGACACGCGTTTCGATTACCAAGTTATCGTCTTCAGAGACTGAAGGTAAACTAAAATCTGATAACTTACTTACCTGTTTTATACTAAATTTTCCCACCAATTATCCACTTCCCGCGAAAAATTAATTCTAGCGGGAAAACATCCTTGGCGGGAATATTCATGTTTATTCTTTGACTACTACACTAAAGAGTGAAGAATTGGCCCTTTGTCCTATTTAAGCTAATCTCACATCTAGCAATTTCAATGCTCTCAAATGCATCCAATAATTTATTATATGTTCTTTAAACCGGACAATAACGGATCTATTAGTCTGCCAAATATAGTTTCGGTCATAATCACCACAATTTATTTCATATATACCACTTTTCTCCAAATTTCGTATTTTATCCTTAGTATTGCCCAACAATTGTTTTAATGTGTTGTTGGGTTTATAAACCAATCTTAAACCCACTCTGCTAAATATTCCTTCCAATCCTCTCGTGTAGAGAGGATTGAAAGATATCATAGCAATTTTTTTTGTATTTCACTTTGTGGTTGGAAAAAAAGTGGTTTCACAAAGAGATTTCTTAAAAATATGTGGTTTGATTAACCTATTTACAATTCTATTTTCATACCCGTTGAGTACAGCTACATCCTCAATGAAGGACTTTTCCTTATTGGATGGTGAGTGAAAAGTGGATTAACCGATGTACCAGAAAATGGATACAGGCCATTTTATGTTGGATACAATGAGAAGAATCAGCGGGGATATACCTGCACGTAGTGGTGTTTTACCTAAATACATCAAATTCCAACCAATTACTATTCCTAATTTCTAAAGTATCTAAAAATGGTAACTGTCCATTATTCTCTATTTCATAGGTGAACTTTATAGATAGATTTTTTGAATTGGATATGGCAAAAATATCATCCACATATCTGTACCTGGGAAAATACTGAAACTCTTGACTGATTTACTTGTAGAATTCGTTGTTGTACTGGAAATAGTTTTGTTTCATACATATTTTTGTTAACTGTAAATATTATTCATTAGCTCGTTGTTAACAGGCTTCAGCTTACCTTCGGTCTCTGAAGACGATAACTTGGTAGTGAAACGCACGTCAGACAGTGTAAATGTGAGTTTTGGTGTAGTGGAAATAGTTCCATCCTATTCGATTTTGTTAGTCAATGCTGAATACTGAATATACTGTTTTCACCATCACTACACCAATGAATATCGCCAACGGTTCCAGAAATTCCAACTTAGTCAATGCTGCAGTTTGGCGATTGCGTACTAGCTTTCACCCACTTTCACCCACCGACTAATTCCTTTTATTTTTTTGAGCTGTTCACATTATGTTGTACGTTTTTATAGAGAAAATTTCTAGGGAAAACGTCTTTTCTTACGATGAATCACAGAATTCTGGAAAGTGAGATAGAGTATATAAAAGCCGGAGAGTTAGTGAATAATTTAATGTCAATTTGATGTCATAGTGAACACATTGGGATAGTAAAAAGTGAACCAAACGATGAATTTAATAAAGTAGATAAGTTTTTAGTAATAGATTGATAGATATTTATGAATAGTTTAGTAATAAGTGTTAGTGAATAGTTGTGTAAGTAGTGATACCCTTTTCAGTCCTCTATGCACTTAGTTGACCAATTAGTCGTGGTTAAGGATTTTCTGTATTCTTTGCAAAGCTTTTACGAAATTATTAAGAAATGATCTCAACATTTTCCATAAATAGTCTTCAAAAACATCGGCATTCAGTTCTTCGTGTTATTTTTAATTATGAAATTACTCCGCATACTAAACGAATGAACTGTAGTGAATTTTGATATGTAATTAGGATTTGTTTTGAAGCGGCTTTCAGAATTCTATCAATAATCGAAATTCAATATTTAATATGATATGGATAGATCTGTCCACTATAGTGAAACGGACCTGCAACTTCCTTTCTAGTTTCAATAAATGGAAACGATCCGATTTGCGAATTATGCTAATTTTAATTACAAGTCCAAGTGATAGACAAGGTTGATATATCATGTTTTCCGACAACTTGTAATTCTCAATGTATGTCAGGTGAATCAGATATTTCAGATGCAGTATTAGGTGATTGATTCTTTCTAAAATTGACACTCCCTTATAAACCTCCTTTTAATATTCCTAGCAAATACAACATCAGTCTCGACTGAAATGACAGCACGGAATATTTGATAATGTAAAAATTTTTGTACATACAAGAAAAATATTTTTGTGTTACTAGAAAGTACTGAGGTAAGATGTTTGGATTAGAAATAAAATGAAACAGAATAAGAAAATATCTTCATAAAATGTAATGATTTTTACTCGACCGTGTTATTTTCGATAATTTATTATGGTGAGTTTCAGAGTTGTTAACATAGTTCATGTCATTATGGTAGCATCATATATACAATTTGATTTTCAACGAACATGAGCACCTGAAATAAAACCTGTTTCACTACCTACATGAACACTAATTATACGATGGCCGTTATTAGTAGATTTTACGAGTCTTTGCTTGTTCCAAATTTTATTACAAGTATAATTGGAATAAATTCAATCTATAGAATCAATGGTCTTTTCGTTTTAATTATATTTCTAATTTATTCAAAATACTTTTAGGCGGAATGAATCACATGCAGTTCCCTATACACATGCACGTAATATGCAATGCAACGTTTAAGTAACAGTGCGACAAATCGACACGAATTTTTATTTGTTTGCGTGTATTTGTCGAGCAAGAATCAATGACTGGGGCTATCATCATCTGTTCATAAGTGCTGAAAAATCACGTAGATGGCGGAAAGCTAAGTTATATGATCTGAAATGTTGTGCAAATGTCTAATACAGATTTTGAGAATTTGTTCCAAAGCGGCAACTAAATCACTAACAGTGTTTTTTTTTTCATCCCACTCCTCCGTCATTTGAAATATTTTAGTAAGCGCGTATAATGCACATCTATGCGTGTTACGGGTACCAATCAAGAAATTGAAGCTGTCAATTCAAGTAGGAGTAACTTCCAATAGCCTTCTAGAAATCATGACCTCAGCCGACTTGACTTTTCTGTACAGTAACACTTGTTTTCACCATTTTCGTTCCAGAGAAGCTGAATTTCGGAAGTGTAATGGCACCCATTTGGAAAACATTATCTTTTCTAAACAATAAAAAACTTGAACTAACAAATACTTTCTTGGTGGAGAAGTATCTGGCTGACGATAGAATATCATGGAGGTAACTTGTTGACGAGGCCAAAAATCAACTTGAATTCGAGTGGACACAGTAGTAGTAGTCGTAGTATATTTGGAACAACACAAAATTTATTAAGCGAATTATCAATACAATGGACCGTAAAAATAACAAACCGACTTAATTTTGATCAATGCTATAGTAAATTGTTTGAAAATGGAAGATATCACACGAGTTGAGAGACGTTTGACAGTTTTATGTTTCTCAGTTGTAAAAAATTTTGGATTGCTATCCAGAAGATCACCAATTTTGATAGCGTCTATTGTTGTTGATGTCTTCTGTACGGTTGCCCTGTGTAAGTATCTGGGTTAAGTAGCTTCAAAAATTTAGCGATGTCTTGAACCAATCTACCAAATTTATTGATGACTACAAATTGCTCTGTGAATTTTCCTTTTTGATAGTTGACAAAAGTCTTTCATCTGTATCAGTCATACTTATCAGTCGTACATTAATACTTTTTTACAAATCATATAAATAGTATTAGTAATAACAAATTGTCGAAGTAAGAGCAATATCGACGATTAATGGTGAGCTCAAGATGTTGATTACAAATAGAATTCATCAGAATCTGTTCCAAGAAATGTTGTCACTGGTTAGGACGTTGGATTATTTTGCGACATAATTTACTGATTTTTCGTTCAACAGAGCTCTTCAATCGCAATAAGTAGCAACGTTAACCTCATCTTTTACTACTAGCGTTCCATGGAGCATAGAATATGTAGTATAGTGTACTGGATTTTTATTCTGTACAGAGCTTACCAAAATAAGCTATTAACACATTCTCTTGTTTATATGAATTTTTATATCGTTCCCTCGACATCGATGGCAATAAATTTCCACTGATTTGTGTGGCTCTTTCTACAATTTCAGGAGGAATCAGGTTCTCCTGGTATCGTCATTTTTATCGCAGAAATCCATATTTTTGCAAGTTTTCAAATTTTATCGTAATGAACTGATATTTTTTATCATTAAATATATTACTATTTCTTAACTAATTATTAGGAAGGATTAAAAGGTTCCAGCATCACTGAGTATATTTAAGTGTATAAACTAGAAAGGAGACTGGTTCCTTTTTAGACAACCTTCGTATATAAGATAAATTAAAAGAACAATAAACCCTGGTTCACAAAAAAAGAATCATATAGACATTGAGAAATGCAGAATTTGAATAGCAGAGTCCATGGTAGCAATAACGTACCGGTGGAGATGTATGGAACGTATTTCGCAATAATTAAAGGGCATGAAACGTACTACTAATGAAATAATACATGTGAGAACATTAATAGGATATTACTTAGAAGAAGTATTTCGGAAATCTGTAGTGACCACATATCACGAGCTCATACAGTACCCAGGTTGTCAATACCATTGCCGGCCTCTTCAAAATTATTTCCAGACAACTAAAATATTCAAAATTGCTCCAATTATTATTACTAAGTATATTAAATAAAGAAATTAACTTTTTAGACAACATTGCTTCATATATACGATTATTAAAATACCTTCACATAATAAAACAATTACTGAATTTTATAACATTGTAAACAAGTCGTGGCGGGTCGATTTCTAACACATTATTTTTCCTAACCTATATTTTCAGAAATATAATCAATATTATATGCTACTACAAATATAGCGAAACAATTCTGATATCTAATCATCCAAATGATTATTTTATTATCTTTTTGAAATTTATGAAATGTGGTGTTTAGGTAGGTGTAGATTTCATGTATCTTCTAATTAGTTTGATAACAATTCATATTATTTTATGCTTGATGAATGGATAATCACTTTTAGAGACTACCGACGTGAAATACGTCACACATTAATTACTATTTACCTTTTTGATATATACTTTGCTCTAAACCAACAAACAAACATTGCACATCGGCAAGAATAATAAAAAGAAATTTACTTTTAGGTACATTATAAACTATATTAAATATCTCGTCACAGGTTATCTACAAAACCAATTAATATTTTAATCATTGAATAGAATATCGTCATTAGGAATTCTCCGGAAATCTAAGTGCAAATTGGGAGCAAATACTTAATTTGTTGAGATACTGCTGAATTAATTATCACAGTTTGATAGTTTCATTGAGTAAATAGTAAATAACGAAAATTTTTGAGATGAAAAGCAAAATGATGTTTCCTAGCTTTTTAGTGAAAACATGGGATATTGCATTTAATGAACAATTAATATAAACCTCAAATCAACTTTGATTTCATAATAATAATCCTGTCTCTGATATGGTTTTAAGATAAATCTTTTGTAGTAACTAGTGTCTTGAATTGAGTGGCTGTGTAATATCTTAATGATTTATATCCTAACCGAAATCCCATAACAAGATCTACTGTCAGTAAATTAGCAAAAAAGTTTATCCAAATCAGGGTGTAGAAAATCCGCATCAACTGAAACCAAATCTTCAGATGTTTGTGTCCTGTTATAAGACGATCCACATTTGAGTGCTAGACAAATATCCAGAGAACTTAATATTTCGCAAACATCCAAAATGTAAATTTTACGTGATAATAAATTCCATCCATACAAAGTAACGTTGGTTCAAAAGTTGTCAGATGACGACTTTGATAGGCGTGAAGAGTTTACAGACCTAATGATGGAAAAATATTACAATCAAAACGATTTTGTTATGTTTTGCGATGAGACCACTTTTTTATTAATGAGATCGTACGTCGGCATAATTGTAGATACAGGTCACGTAACTATCCTCGTTGGATGCGTGAATCCCACACCCAATATCCCGAAAAACTGAATGGGCTGGAATAATAGGCAACAAGATAATTGGTTCCTTTTTCTTAAATGGTCCGGCGTATTTAGATTTATTGGAAAATAGTATTATACCTGAGTTGACTCAGATATTTCTAAATCCAAGATATTATTTTCAATTACATTTAAAAAAAACTTCATTATTAGAAATTTTCAGAAAATAACAATATCCCAAACGACAATATTTGACTACAACAAGGCAATACCTAAATATGAATTAATTAATGAATCCTTTAGACAGTGGAGTCACATCGTTTATAAAACAAAACCTGCCAATATTCAGGAATTGGAAGATAGTATTACCACAGAGATAAGATGAATTGAGCAGTCAGGGATGTTGCAAAATGTATTGCAAAGTTTTAAAAATCGCATGGACAACATGTTGAGCATATGCTGTAATCGCCTTTGGTATATGTTTTCTAAAATTGGTAATTTTTCCAATTCACAAACTTGGAACTACTGCTAACATGACCCAAATATTTAAAGATTTGTCTTCACTTGTTGTAGATTTTCTGCGCCTTAATTTGGTTAAATATTTCACTGCATCAGTTTCGTTAAACTTTCTGTTGATACACATACAGAATATTCAAATTAAAAGAATTTATTCAATGGTATTAGCCATCTGAATGTACAATATTTATTGTAATTTTGGTAGAGATACTGTGAATGTAGCTATAACTATGGAATTATGGTATTTAGGTATAAAGAAGAATCGGTATTTTCAGGATTTCTAAAAACACCAAATATATAGGGTCCATTTGAAATAACAAAGTTCCTTATTTTTCAGCAAAACAGAAAGATCTCACAACAATGTAAATACTACCATAATACCGGCCGTATCACAAGACCCTTGTGCACAGAAGTTGTACAAGACGTTTCCAAGATATTTGAGGAGTTCTATATATAAAACTCACCCTGTATGTTTGAGAATACCAGTATTGTGGTTTTTCGATAAAAACATTTATTTCCTTATACAATTTGAAGTTTCAATTATACTTATTTTGCTCATACTATTTCTTTCTGACAATAGCTTCCCAATCATTTGACATCATGTACTCTTCTTCATGTATCATGTCCGTGATCAGATTTCTTCTGATGATGACCTCTCAGGATAGAAGTGAGATGCTATACTAAGCAGAATACTTTCGATTCCGATGGATGGCTTATCGACTTTATATTTTTCGAAAATGACTTATTCAGTAAAAGGAGCACTATGTTATTGAACCTTATCAATGATACCAAACTACATTTGAATGAATTTTTGATTTCTATCACAAACTGGGGTTACTATATTGTCGGAAACTCTACGTCTAGCATTTGATCCAAAACAAAGCGAAGGTATTTCTAAATTCTAAAACATTTTTTCTTTGGCAAAGTGTAATAGCTATCGTGGAATGAGATAACATAGACGTCCTCAATAATGACTAGTAAATTCTTTAGGTATTTGTCGAATCTGTAGTATACTGTTTCAAATTAATGTATATTTTTGAATATCTGCTGAATATATTAATTTTAGCGTTTCGATATGCTTATAGTTTTATTCTTTGAAGCCTAGGCTGGAATATCTGAAAGCGTTGGTGATAATCATAATATTCATAATGAACCTAACCTAACCTAACCATTATTGCCTTCTGACAGTGTAATTGTGACTGTGTAATTGTAGTGGTAGTGTAAACAGTATGTTCAATATAAATAGAAGACATTAAAATTTTTTCATTATAATTCCAATTAAATTTAGGTCGAATACGTTTTACTTATTTTTTAAAGGCTTTTTCTCGAATTTGTAAGCATCTAACACAAATTTTAAAAACTGAACCGTTACTGTTACCCAGTGAACAATTTCAAGAGTTCCACATGTTGCTGTTACTGTTACTGAAAACAGCTCAATTAGAATCAGTGAAGGCCGCAAAAGAGTTATAATTCCTGATCAAGATTTATTTTTGAGACATGGTACATCAAGAAAAAGATTTGTTTCTGCTTTACAAAACCAATGTTCTCTTGTATCTTATGGTCTGGAAAGGTACCCACTTGGGCAAATCATAAAAAGTGAAGATTGCAAATGGCTGTTGAATGTGTCAATTTCGGTACTCAATTTTCTCAGATGGAACAAAGTTAACAGCCTGAAGTATTCTAGACATGATATAACTCTGTATGTAGTGTGTGGTGGGAACTCAGTTGGTAATGTTGGAAGTTGAGGTTAAGGCTTATTAGGGTGTACATTACGGATATTTTTGAATTTAATGCTTACGTAGTTCGGTGATTTGGGGATTTTTCAGGCGTTAAGTAGAATTTTTACGAGTCAGAGTACATTACACATATTTCGTAGAGCATATCTTGATATTTACACTATTTACTGAGAATTTCATGCTTATATATATATATATATATATATATATATATATATATATTAATTTTAGGCGACATATATCATGTACAATAATATTACATTAAATCGTGATTGGACGAAATTTGGGATCAGATTTTGATTGATTGAGTACAAGATATAGTCCATAAGCAGTAATAAACAATAGAGGAGGTAGTACTTGTGATTAGTTTAGTTTTTGATTTGAAAAAACTTTCTTTTCTTTTTGTTGTCTCCTTGCAATATAATTCTCGTGAAATGACGTTCCATATTTGAGACATTCATATATGAGAATTTCGGAAAATAAAAGCAAAACCTAAAATGTATTGATTGAGTCTAAGATTATAATTTCAAAAATATGCGTAAATTCTGGTGCACAGCTTAAGTTATTTCTGGTGAGTTATATTTTCATGAAATCCTCCTTTTATGAACAAACTTTTCTTAAACTGCTCAATTATTGTCCCAGCTTCTTTGGAGTCACGTAAATTGGGAAACTTAACCAGAATTATCGTCTCTCAATTAAACTTTTGTGTGCCGACTTTGTGTTTGTATGTGAAATAAGGTTTTAATATTCAAAGTGAATGAAAAAATCCCTTTCCACCTCCGAAATTAAAGTACAATTACCGCCCACTTAGAAAAATATTATCTGAAACAATATATTTTTTATGGAGCAATAAAAACAGCAACACACATTTTCAGTATGTTTGTTTTCTCTCAAAGATTAAGCCCACAATACGGATAATAGCGCCCACGTTGTTCTTCTTAAAAAAACAATGTAAATATTTATAACTTGTTTAATAATGTGGTAATTCGTGGTATAATTCACTGGAAAAATATGTAATTTATTTCATTCCATTATTTTTTCTATACCAAAATTTTAACACACAATCTTTCTATTAATAAATTATTGAGGTTTGTTTGTCATAAAAATGATTAAGATTGATTCTAATTAGTTCAACGTTATATTGATACTATCATACATTTCATTCTACCAATTTGCTTCTTACTCCTTTTTACAAACGAAGTCAAAATAGGTATTATTAAATAAGCAAAATATATCTTTAACTTCTATTTATTTTTCTAGTCGAAAGATAAGAAAAATGGATCTTGATTATTTATGCCTTTCTTGTGTTTCAATTGGGGAATTTGCTTAAGATTTGAATCTGATGATGATAAATTCATTTTATAATTGTTGTACCCTTAATTTTTCACAATTGATATTCCATAAAATGTTTATCTGCATTTCTTGTGTCAGTGTTATTATTCGTAGGTTAATATTACATTACAATAATGCATCATCACCCAGTTTAATTTTTAGTGAAAATATTCTAACGGTCATTGAACATCTACCACTCGGGCGCTCCGTGTCTTGTTGGGCTGACGTTTTCTTAGCAACAATGCGTAGCTGCCTACTGTTTGTATGGTGCTCGTGACTGGTTTGTTTTACGTTTTCTTTGGGTTTTTCGGGCATCCCCTATAGTTCGCCCTGTGCTCTCTTCCGCAGTTTTTACATTTTGGCTTTTCTGTCCTACTTAGGGTGCAGAGAGTGCGCCTCTCTGTGCGCTCCCGCGCATCTTATACAGTGTACGTCCATGTTGCACGTGCTTTGGCCGTGAAAACTTTGGCATCTGCAACATTGTACAGGTCCATCGTGCTTTTTCTGCTCCACCACACTTATTTTTGTGTGACATAGTGATTTAAGCCTCATGTAAGATTGCTCCTCTGCGAGATCTATTACTACTAACATGTATATCGATAGTAATTTTTGGGTATTGTCTGCGTTTTTTTAAGTACGGCTCGTTAGTTGCCATACTTTTTATGGCTTTAATCTGTTTTCCCTCAGTTCTGTCTCGACTTCCGAAGCGATGGTGTTTATTGCTAGTCCTTTCACGGCTAGCTTCCTTTTCTTCTCTTCGTTGAATAGGTACGTATACCATTCAATCACCTTAAACTCGCTCAGGAGCATCTTCATTTTGTTGAAACCATCTTTCGTTGCTGTTCTAATCTTCCCTGTGTGTATTCCCATTTTGCACTGTGCATCGATTTTTCTCTGCACTAGCTGCTTCCGTATTGCTGTCCACATGAGTGGGGACTTATATTATCGGAAGTGGCCTTCTCTTCGATATTTCCTGTTTTTGTTATCTCTTCTAATTCTTCTTGAACTTGTTTTTCCGTTGTGTCTCCTTCCTCGGAGGATCGCTTCTCCGGTTTCTTCCTTTTTTTCTTGTTGATGACTTCTATATATTCTCTTTCCATGGGGCAGTTTCAATTTTGTTTTTCTTAGAGAACTCTGGATTGAGTTTTCAACTTCCACTATAGTAGGATCTGCGTTTTTGCTTTTCATGCTGTTTTCCATATCATAAAATTTTTCCAAAATTTCTGTCATTGTTGCCTCCATATTTATGATTTATATTCATTAAGGACTGACTTATACCGCTTAGAGTTTCAGATTCCGCCTCCATTTTCCTATTTTCCTCATCCTTTTCTTTGTTTTCTTCTTCTAAATACCTAAAAGTACCTAAATATAAAAGATTGGGCAGTACTGGGTCTTCTTAGAATTTATCTTATCAGCCAATTAATTCCACTTTCTCTTATTTCACCCGTAACTACCTTTTTGCATTCCCTTGCTTTAACTTTTCTTCCTTATTGGAAACTTTTTAGTCGTTGTAGTGAGTGAAAGCCTTGCTTAAATATTTTACATTCATCTTATCATTTACTCAAGATAAAGTTTGAAATAACATGTTCGTATGTTTCCAAGTCCAATTAATCAGTTTGAAACAAGAGTTTTCCATAAAAGAGTTTTCGAGAATTATCAGTTCACCTTGAATTGTTAGTCGACATCCCCAAAATTTGATGACTTAGTGAAACAAAGTTCAAAGTATTTATGTTAATATAGCCTTTCAACAACATTCACTCATTTTTAATTTACAAATCCAGAAACTAACTAGGTTCTAGTGGCGATATGAGCTTGTCATTTCTCAAGAATATTTCTAATTATAAAGTAATATTCTGTATTTTCAATTACTGACTGTCTGTATCAGTGTACTCTTCATAAAAACCTTTTTTCCACATTTTAAAGAGATTTGTCAGAAATTCCCGTATTTCCTCTAAACTTTGTCCTCACCATACTGAAATTTTCCCAAAGAAAGTAGAAAGTTCTACGAAATCGTGAAAAGTCTTACACAGTTTTTTATTTGTATTGTTACTGTTTTTCAAATTCCATTAAAGGATTTTTAGTAAAATTTATAACCAACAAGAATTTTTTTTTATTTTTGAATATTTTGATGCAAATAATTTCCAGTTTTAGTTACTTTCTATGATAGAATTCTTAAATATTTAGACAAATTATCAAAGTAATCAAATGGTCGAAAGATTACGATACATATGTTTATACAGATCAAGTTAATATAAATATTATTATATTTTTTTAATACTATATACTGATAAACACAGAATATGGTTATTTGAATTTTCCACTTATCGAAATATATTCGGATGAAAAGCTACTTGTTTACAATCGGAAAACTAAAGGAAATAAAGTTCGTCATTAAATTATGGATATATACAGACATATAATCTCCATGGTAGTCAGACTTGCGAAGTAAAAGTTTCTCAACACATTTGCGCATATCTTTTTATTTTCGGTGATACTGAAAGCGTACAGTTCCTGATTAATACAAGGGTGTTATACTGAAATTATACGAGTGTTGCTACTTAAGTTTCGAGATATGCCATCATGAAATTGACTCAGAACGTGCTGTCATACGAGTGTTATTTTTTATTTACTGATACTTGAAACATGGAATTAAGCTACGAACATTTTTGTGCGATGATTTTATTTGACTTTCAACGTTGATTAAACTAACATCAGTATGCATGTACTTTTGGTGATGAAGCACCATCTCGAGGCACCGTATTTTGCAGGTTTTGCAATTTCAATCACTTCGCTAAAGGTTGAATTTCGTGAAAGTCGTCCAAAATTGGAAGTTATGTCAGTAAAAATGCTGTGCGAAAGCTGATATTGCAAAATCGTCATGTGACATACCGTGAGTATCAATTTCATTCGCATACATTCAATATTGGATGAATATTTGGCTGTCAAAAAGGGTTTGTTGGCGTGAAATGCTGAAAAAATTTTATCGCAGTGCTTTAAAAGATGTCTATAAGATCGTGACAGGCGACGAATGTTGGATTTATGTATATGAATCAGAAACTAAAGAACAATCACCTGAAGAATAGGTTGATGCGTTTAAATCCCATATTTTGGAGGTATCTCAATCGTAATGGGATAAATGCTTCGACAATTGATTAAAAAGCATGCAAAAGTGTATTGATTTCAATTGGGACTATTTTGAAAAACAACAAAGCCATATCCAATTATAAATATTTGTTTTCATCTATCTCTCAAAACTTAAGTCATATTATCGTTTATCTTCTCTGCTTTCGATTTGTCGCGATTTTATTGAAGTTTACTGTAAGTATTACATTTTAGAAATATCCACAAGTCTATTGCGCTTTTTCCAAAACAAACAACTTTTATTGAGGAGATTATTTAGTCAAACAACCTTGATACGTGTTTCAATTTTATGGAAATTATTTGTTGATAGTGTTTAAAAACGATTAATCTCAAAAAATTATTAATTAGAATAGCCGATTTGTAAAAATTTGTACTGATGAATTAACTGCCAGAAAAAAGACGAATTTTGAAAATATTATAACGAGAGCTAATTTGATACAATACTTTTTCTGTGTTATACTATTGACTTTTATACAAAGCTTGAAATATTGAAATGAATGGCTGGTTTCAATCAATACACACATTTAATAAACCGATGAATCGGAAACAATAAAAAATATAAATATTGCTTGAACGTCATAAAACTATTTCACGCTCCATAACTCGTGAAAAATTCACAATCATTTGATATATTGGAAATTGGAAGTTGGATAATAAAAAAACCAACAATGTCTGTAATGATAAGTTAGTAAAACGCTTCAATACATCGAACTAGATTATCGAGTGACATGATTTGTCATATTAGAACAATTTCTTTTGTATTAACTACACCGTTTTGGCTGGAGAATTCATTTTTCCAATTATGTTTATATTGAACTCAAATTACATGGCTAACATAAACAATAAACATTTTTGAGATCCTATAAAATGAATTTTTATCGTATATAACAATGTTTATTTGGCAAATAGTTAGCTATTATATTACTTATATAATATTTGGAATTTAACCAACTATGTGCTGAAGTTTCTAGGTTCAAGAACATATAGATATTGTTAAGTATTTGTTTGTCATCCACCAATAGTGAACGTTTTCAGTGAATTTGTGAATATGAAAAAAATTAGTCATAGTTATGCGATACAATACTTTTCTTTCAAAAGTCTTAGCCCAACCAATATAAAAGCTGAATTAGATTCTACTCTGGGTAATACTGCTCCTTCTTTATCAACAGTAAAATATTGGATAGCAGTGTTTAAACAAGGCCGTATGACCTGCGAAGGCCAGTATTGCAATGGGCGACCAAATGAGATAAATCCACAAAGAGGTGCTGAAAGATCGTCGACTGAAAGTGGTAGTAGGCATTTTAAAAAGTGCGGTACATCGCATATTAACTAAAAATTTGGAATTGAGAAAGCTGTGCGCAAGATGGGTGCCGTGATTGCTCTCAATAGAACAAAAACAGCATCGTGATGATGTTTCTATCAAGTGTTTCACAGAAATAAAGCCAAATTTTTACGCTGTTTCATAACCATGGATATGACTTGGGTCCATCACTTCACACCCGAAACAAAAGAACAATCAAAACAATGGACTGAAAAGGGAGAATCAGCTCCAAATAAGGCAAATACCGTTTCATCTGCAGGCAAGGTCATGGTATCGAGTTTTTAAGATGTGCGTGAGATAATTTTCATTGAAAAAGTCTTGAAAAACGAGAAAAATTTCGGGAGTATTATGCGAGCTCACTGCTACATTTTAGCGAAGAAATGAAGTAAAAACGACCGCATTTGGCTAAAAAGAAAGTATTTCTTCATCAAGACATTGCACCAGCTCAAACATTGATGTTGCAATGGTCAAAATTAATGAATTTAAGTTTGAATTGCTATCTCATGCCTTCACGGATTATTTTCTATTCTCCGACATTTTTCAAACATGAAGATGTGAAGTCGGGAGTTAATGGCTATTTTGAGGAGCTTGGCGTTTCTTTTTATGAAAAGGGTGTCGAACTTATTGAACATTGCTGATTAACGTGTAAGGAGCTAAAAGGAGATTACGTAGAAAAATAAACATATTTGTTTACAACATTTTTGTGTTTTCTTTTGTTGGGACAGGTACTTCTGGGACCATTCTCGTAATACATACAATACACAAACAGATTTTCATCCAATTGTATAATACCAGAATATCTGCTTCTAAACAAACTCTTATTTACAACTACATCCATACACAAAATTACCAATATGAATGTAAATTAAATTTGTCTCAATAAAAATAATTAATTATATTTTTTATCGCATCTCTTACTGTATCTTGCTTTTCGTCAGTCTTCGTACTGTTTGATGATTATCTATCAGTAGCAGGGATTAAAAAAAATTTCTCTTGATTCATGAGGTAGCTTAATGTGTGAGAAGATTCTTATTTGTATAGATCTACAATAAGCGCTTACCGTAAGCTTCATTCTGATTGAATGGTTTTTAATTTTCACAATTGAATTTTGTCGACAAGCCGCGAAAGTCGCCACTTCTCAATTAATGACTGAAATGACGAATATTGAATTTTCATAGGGGTGTATTAAAACCACCTCATTAAAATATTTAGCTACATTTAACTCCAAGGCAGAAAACTTAGCTAATTTGGGAGCTCAAAGCAGGTAGTTGGAAGCCTATAGAAAAAGAAAGGATTGGTGCAATCATAGATTAGACATATTGCTAGATGAGGGAGGAGGAAATTAATTGAAATTTAATGGTATCTTTTCACTCTGCTTTTGATAAAATGTTACACTGAAATTCTTTTTCACACTTTCTATGCTAATTTAAAATATATGTAGAGTTCAGTTTACCAGAAAGCTCAAACTTTGAACAATTCAAATTTCAACCAAATTAATCGTTTTTGGTATGGTGAATTTAAAAACCCTGCAAACGTTTAATTATTGGCGAAATAGACAGAAAGCAATTTTATATCACATTTTTAGAAACGAATTTCATTTTTTGGATTTGAACTTCGAATTGTGAAAATAAAAGTTATAATTAGATAAATTTCCGTTCTGTAAAAATGAATGTAGTAGACTGATAACATGAGGAAACAAAATAGAATTTTTGATAAAATTGAGATAATTTAGATAGAGAGAATTCATCAAATGCTTTATCATATTTTATCATTTGAAGGAATGAAGACAAAATAATAGATGAAAGAAAAATGCTATGCTATGCTACAACAATTAATATTTAAGGGGCCACAAATATCGGTTACATCTACTTATTACGGTTGTGGTGACAAAAAATCTGTACAAACAGTTTGCTTTAATTCAATTATTCGTACTTCACTCTATGAAACAATGGTTAATAAAATACATTTTATATAACTGAATCAGCACCCAACCGGCTCATTTCTGTTTTCATATATTTACATTATGGAATACTGAGTCTGGTGTTTGCCCAAGTTTGCTCAAAATGTTCTTTCTTAATTCCTCTTGTGCAGTTGCTTCCCCACCCTCAGAATATACGTTTTGCTTCAAATTTCTCCAAAAACCTTCAATTGGTATCAGTTGAGGCACATTAGGAACATTCCTAGACTTCTCAATAAACCGAATATTCAACTTTGCTATCCCAACGTCGTTTGCATAATGAGAAGCTGCCACATCTGGCCAAAAATTCCTTTGGGATGCTTTTTCTTCATGAACTGCATCAATCTACATCTAACACACTCTTTTTCATATATTGTGACGGATAATTTCCAGGACAAATGTATGCTGAAGAATGATGACGAAAAGATATGATGAACAATACCAACACTTTGGAGTTAGGTTAGGTTACTTTTTGTGTCTTTTGAATTGATTTCCAAACCTCTAGCAGCCGAAAACTCGTTATCACTGAGATTTCTTAGTTCTGATTTTTGTTTCATTTGATGCTTCTCTACATTCTGTTCCTTTGAATGTTGCGTGTATATTTCTTATCTATTTTGAATTTTCTGCCCAATTTTCGTGTACTGACTTCAATTTTTTTCTTGTGATCCGCTTTAGCTTTTTTCTTACTTTTCTGTTTCACTTCCTTTCAATGGAAATACCTGTCTCAATACGCCACCAAATATAGTATATTGTTTTTTTGCCTATTCTCATTCTCACAAAGTAATTAATGGTGAACGATTGCGCGCTATGACCACACCAATCATACCAGCGTCCAAAGTTGGAAGCACTGGACGCATCGTGTGGTGCCGACTTAACAACACATTTGCTTATTGTAACTAAATTACATATTGTATATATATATATATATATATATATATATATATATACGCTTTAGCTTTTCCATTTATCTATCAACGTTTTTTGTGATATGTGTCGACGTTTTCTCAAATTATGTGGCTTCGCTAGTTATTTATGATGTTTCTAGTTCTGCTTTCTTCGAATCAGAAAGTATAACAAGGTACTGACGAGAAAACTATATTGACAAAGGAATTGGCCCTACCTGTGTCTTTTTTGAGAGGGATTTGTTTCGATATTCTTCGTGCCCTTAAACGGACTATCTTCGTTATGTTTTTATGTTATTTTCGTAATGGAGAAAGAAATAACCATAAGCTATATTTTAGGCACATTTCACATTCTAAAAATTCAATTTTAAATCTTTAAACTGTCAATCAAAACCCCTCATTCTCGAAAGTACTTTGGATTCAATGAGAAAAAATTGAAAGGCTTTTAAAATTCAACCTCAACGTTCCAATTTTTGTTTCTGAATTAATCAGAGCGTGGTAGAAGAAGGGATTATTATACAGTTTTTAAGTGAGGTATATTGAGAAACACAAATCTAACTGCAATTCATTTCTGTTTTTGTAGCTATAATGTGAGACAAGGATTAATTAGAATACAAGATTAGTTTCCATGTTATTCGGAACTTTTGGACAGATTTGAGTCGAACGATTTGTTGGAACGAAGAAAAAATTATTTACAATGGAATTAAATAATCTTTTCGAAGTATGCACATTCATTTGAGTATGAAATTACAGTCACACACGATAACAGAAAGAGGTTACCCACTGGGAAGTTATTTAAATCCGTATCCTCTTGGGTTCATTTGAACGTTAACAGACAGGTTTTGTTATCAAAGTTATTCGATTATAATGATGATAGTTTCTACTAAATTCTTAATGAAATTGACAAAATTGGTTTATATACCACAATCGCTATTATTTATTTATTAAAGGTTATGCTGAAAACTCATACACAATAGATCTATTCAGAATTGTAGTTGCTAAAATTAAGCTCATGCACCCTGAATTTTGTGGGAGGTTAGTCCACATGTAATTGCTACTTATTTACAAATGATTACATGTTTTTGAACCGTCGACAATTGTTAACCATTTCTTTCTGTCCTCTATTTGTGTACTCCTGTGTATAAGCTGATCCTTCCATCTAAATTTTGGTCTATCTGGCAATCTTTTCTCGTTCGGTCAACATTCTATGATTTATTTATTTCCTGTCAATTTTAATATGTCTGTACCATCGTAATCATTCTGATTTAATGATATATTCTCAATTTCAAAGTTCATATGTGCCTGATACTAAATATTTCCAACCAAGAATTTTACTAATTATGCTATTTCCATACATCTTCAGTTATACTTCGTCCAGGTATTGCGTTTGAGGAAATGGGAGACAAAAATAAAGTCATTTATGATGGATCGCTTACTTTTTAAAGCTTTTTTGGAACTCTTGTCTTTGACCTCACATATATATGTTTTATGTCTCTAATATATATTTATATAAATATTTATTTGTGATTACTCTGTTGACAATACAATAATTAACTGAAAGTTTGTCATGAGCTTGATAAGCTTGGATGTATGTTGTTTTGAAGAGTTTTGGGTAAAAATATTGTTTGGTTTGGTGTTCTTACTGGTATGTGGGGTACGGAACTTTCCCTGTACCGACTCCTCTATCTTTGGTATCTGCTTCCTACGTGGGAGCACTGCTGGGCACTACTCCGTGGAGAGAGGATCTAACTATACAGTACTTCTCTCAATTGCTTCCTTTCTTACGACCTTGCTCTGTGCACGTTTTGACTTTTTGTTCTTTCCAGACCGAAGCTTTTTAAGCACCTCAGCAAAGAACGTGTCTGTTACTGTGTAAGGATTACTTTTCTCCTAGGTGAATCTTCCCTTAGTCGAGTCATTCCATAACGCTCTGTTTTTCCGCTCATCATTTGTTACGTTGTATTGTTTAGTGCTGTCGATCTTCTCTGTCAGTGCAAGCAGGTACTTACCTCCGCTATCATTCTAATAGCAGCGTTCGACCACTTACATATACTGCGTCCTGGAGCACTGTGCAGTATACGCTGGCATTTCTCACGGCATTAAATCGTTTACTTTGAAATGATATATTTTATAAATCACTCTACCCTTACTTGAAGAGTATGTATACATGTATAAGTGTTAATAATATGTAATGATGATAACACATTATCTATGTCAACTTTTCCTCTGTTGTCTTACGCTAGTTAAATACCTTAATTCACAACTGTTGAAGAATGAATAAAGATACTTTTAGTTTCAATAATCTGACTAGCGTTCATTGTAGGCGGCCAAGGGGCCTTCAAATAGGCCCGTCGTATTCCATTTGACGTTACCAAAGACCGATTTCCGTTGAGAACCCGATCAGGCGCTTTTGCTTGGACCCTTTTATGTCATTAGGTAAGCTGTGAGGCTTGCCTAAGTGTTTCAGCAACGCTCGTGTGAGTGTAGGACACTCACAGGTGACGTAGTCTGCGGTTTCATCAATTACACAGAGTCAAGTTTAGTAAAACAACATATGTAAGCAAAACAGACAATATACAGACAAAGATAACGCGCGAAACGTGAGTCCCGAGTCTGCTAATATTGAACTGATATGAAGATGGCGTCTTAGATGTCAGTGTCCAGCTAAAAGTCCGGTTACCATTCGGATTTCGACTGTTTAGTTGGTTCAGATGTTTGGTTAGGTCCATCTATATGTGCCTTTGCTTGTCTCATGCCAGGTGTCTCTATTCATCTCTGCCGAGCTCACTTTACGAAAAAACCGTTGAGAGACACGATAGACACGATAGCAATACTTTTAGCAACACCAAGGATGGATTCTGATCCGACCGGAGAGTCCACCGTTGTCAATCTGGGGAGTGAGTCCTCCTCGTTGTCGTCTGGGCAGATTGAGATTACTGTGTTTCTGTGACTTCGATTGAGTATCACGCGTCCGCATTCCATCTCAGCGAATACCTCGATTTGGTAAGATGTTCCTAGAGCGAAAAGATTTGCTTTTTCGTTCCACTATTAAGACCCCGAATCAGTTTACAAACTGCCTTAAATACTAAATCTTATCGTATACGTACAATAATAATTATAAAATCAGTAGATATTTTATGCTCAAATAACTTTAAATCAGAGGAGACTAAAATCAAGACGAACTAGAAACATGAAAATATCAAAAACCTAACTTTGTATTTATATAGACAAATGCCAAGTTAATGGGAAAAGGAAGACAAATTTGAATGTAGCAACGTAACTAGCCTTGTTATAATAATATTTATTCTACATTTGATGAAAATTATTGTTAGTGGGGCACCATCCCAAACTTCCTCCAGAAATTTTTTCGGGCATATAGGCTTGTTTTAGTTCTCGGAAAGTACTTTAAAGGTTTTTTCCGAAAAAATACTCATCACATCATGTATATTAAATGTCAAGAATTATCCAATCATATCAGAATAGGCGGTTATCTACAGCAATAGCAAATAAGGTTAGGTTAGGTTAGATTAGCTCAATCGTTGAAAGCTTATCGTGAAAAGTATATGTATTTCTTTATCCAATATTTAGGTTTTAAGCATTTGACAGTTAATCATACTTATAATTTCGTGGATCCTGATTGCGATGTATACAACCAAAACGTGGAGCAAGTGTGGCGTGAGGCACGTGATAATATGCCAAAATATGACCACCATAATTATTACATGAACGATACCATCGCGGAATTTCAGTTTAGGCGCCATTTTTCTGATCGTTTGCATGCGTTAGCTACAGCGATTCCTTATCTTCATATTACGTGTAATTGTTAATAACTCATAATAAGAAACAAAATAACTTTTTATTGATGTATAAAGAAATCATGAAAGAGTAAACTAAAATTATGTTAAAAATCAAAAATTTTTTGTTCGATCACGCCATGAAAAAATTATTCCTCAACCTTAACATAACTTATTTTACCCCCTAAAAGAATCTGAGGTGCAGCAAATTTTTGTTATAAGTTTGGGGTGGAGCCCCTCGTTTAAATAATCACTCTAAATTTTGATGCCTTCCGTTTTTATAAATTAACAATTTATGAATATTGTGCCAAGTTTTGAGAGCAATCCTCTAAATCTCTCAACTTCCATTGATACTGTTGATCTACTTATAAATATTTATATCGATTATGTTAATATAGCTTGTTTGTGTTCATATTATTAGTATTATTTATGAACCAGCCTTGGTATGCTGCCAAAACTACAAACAAATTGAGACTCACTCAGATGTCTATCGCTTCACTTTGTTGCCAAATCTCTGCTTCTGTACAAAAATAAAAAAATGGTTGTGCAGTTGAATTAACCAAAAGAGTTTATCTAATGAAGCAATCAGGTCAAAGATATAAACTATAGTCGACGTTTTCCTAACAATATCAAGGGGTTAAAACAATCCTTGAATGTCTCGTCTCATTGAGTTCATGGTTTCGTTCAACAAATCATATTCATTTTGGTACAGACGAAAAAAAATTTGTGGCTTCCACTAAGTATTAATTGGTATATTCTTCTAGATATTGAATGGCACAATCCATCTATTTTTATTAGGGACCTACCTAAACTATGACTGAAAAGACTTAACACTATTTTAATAGTGTTTTTTATAACATCCAATTAATCTAATTTGATAACTGCAATAAGAATTCACTTCTTTATTTTTTCTAGTAATAGTCATTTCATATACCATGTTTTCTGTTCTTATTATTTTTTTTCTCTGCCAGCCAAATCTTCAAGTATGGAATAAGCTTCATTCCAAAAACATTCACATTGTTGGGTGTGTACGTGTACATAAAGGAGAAATAGCGTTAACATAGACGTCATAAAACTTGTTTACGTAAATAGAATTCTTCCTCACGTAAAAGTTATCAAACGGAAATATATTACAATTTTTTCATTATTGTTTGATCGAGACAGGTCGTTACTTTGTTCTGTAAAAAAAGTTTCATTAATTAATAAATGTTTCAGAATATTCCATAACCTTCAACTTACTCATAAATAAAATATGCTTCAAAACTTTAGTTTTAAGTATAAGACCTCCAAGAACAAATGAATACCTTATTGAAAATATTAAAAACTGATAAAAATTTTGTCAAATTTCTAAGAATATTCTTATTTTGGACATTCTTTTCAAATCATTTGTATAAATCCGTCCTTTCAGAAACAATGAATAAGTATTTGGTTAAAACGTTGCTAGCATGAGTAACCAATATTTGCGAAGTGATTTGATATTTTCTTACGGTGATAAAAGGAAGAGAAGAGGCAGGGCTGATAGTGAAGAGTGCCTGAACTTTCTGATGAATGCCCTATCAAAATCAAGTACTTATTTTTAGATGGAAATAGAAACTCAACTGTAGTACGAGTAATTTCGTGAAGTGGAAGATGAAGCCTTCCTATCGTATTTTGGTCACGTGACAGACCCATAGTTACCTACTCAATATTAAATCAAAAAGTAATTATCTAAACTGTAATTGCAAGTTGAATACAAATCTTATAGAATGTCTAATAAAATTACTAAATTTTCTCACAAACACTCTTATCATCTCAATTCAACTCGATTGAGTAATAATAGAATAGAATATTCTGATATCCAGAAAACTGCTTTGTAGGGAAATTATACTTGTCGCTATAAACAAGTTTTAGTTGATGCGAATTATGTAAATAAAAAGTGGATTAAGTTTAAGCCATCCACCCATTTATTACTTTCCAAAAGTTTAAAAGTGACAACCTAATAATTTATAGGTGATTTTTTTTTCTATGTATTAATTTTTATCATGATCAATTTGACTATCAAATAGAAAAAAAATGGTTAAATTTATTTAATTAGTTGCGGATCGTAGCCTAGAACTCGATTTTTTTACAGTTTTCGAACAAGGAGGAGAAATCTCAAATTTTAAAACACAAGAATCCTTCGATCATTTTACTTCTTCATAATATCTATCTATAACAGAATAAACTTCATATTGTTGTTTACAAAAAATGCTAGAATATTCACTTATAACAATTATCACAGTAATAAAACAAATTTACATATAGTTCCCAAAATTTTGTTGTTTCTGAGGCAATATACCAATTCTCTTGATGGTCATTTTGATCACAGACATTCGGAGGTTTGACACCATTTTGAGCTTGAATGCCTGCACTAGCAATCATTGCCAGTTTGCTAACAGTTGATTTTTGAATAGGCCTACCTATTATATTATTTAATAACTTGATTTAGATCTGTATGAGAATACAGATTACATACGGGTTGCATACGGACACAAAACGCCGTCGATCCGTTTCAGACCTTAATCCATCTAAAAACAACTAGCAACTAAAATGAAATGGTCATACTGTATCAATAAATTCAAGCTACTATCAGTTTTTCAAAATCTGAATAATCCCAAGACAATTGAGTCTCCAAAAAATAGTCTATTATATATTTATGCTCCATTCATTTTATTTGTATACGTCTTGGTAGTAGCTTAAGCAATAATGATATCGTTAGGCGGTGAATCGTTTACTGGCGGTACAACTCAAATACACGCAAGACGAAAATACTTTTTCTATTTTATACGACATATTGATATTATGTGTTGAAAAACATCTTTTTCGGGGTATAAACGATCATTATAATTATTGTACATAGTATAATAATAAATATAATGAATTAAATTAAAAAATAAGATACTACATATTAACGTAACAAATAGAATAATAATCATTTTGAAAAAAATAGCTTTTAGTGGTAATCTATTATATAGAAGCAACATTATTGTCTACGTTTTTCTGGATAATTTACTACGGTTTTTGTGAAAATGACCTTCGCTTTCCTACTATATTCCCGAAGTTCTATAATTATTTCAATGGCACATATGTTTTCGAATAGTATTATGATTTATTCAATGAAATGGTTTTGGCAAACATTATTTTAAAAATTTATGTTTTTTTCCAGCTCTACTATGACGACTACTGAATCAGATGCGAAAAATGAAACACTGTACTTTTATAAAACAATCTCGATCGCTACTACAAATCTAACAATATTTGTCGAAGAGCAGAAAGAAAACTGGTGGGCATTATCAGCATTCGGGCTTGTGGTTGGTACAGCAGCTGGAAATATTTTAGTATGTCTCGCTATTTGTTGGGAAAGAAGACTTCAAAACGTAACTAATTACTTCTTGATGTCCTTGGCTATTACGGATTTGATGGTAGCCATTTTGGTGATGCCTCTAGGAATATATACACTCTTTCGTGGTGAGTCTAAAATTATCTTTTAACAAAAAATATTAGCAAAAGGAATAAATTTTATAATTCTCCTCCAAAATTCTCTCTGTTGTTTGTTGGTTTTATAAATCTCATTGTTACAATACAAAAGATGGACTTTATAATTAACAATTCGTTTACTTGTAGCACATGTTTTTGTTCAGAATAACTTTAAAGCGAAACGAGCATTGACGAAATAAACCCCTCTCTAAATTGAACACGGTTTTTCCAATGAATAATATTACAATTCAATTTTTATACTTTAGAATTCAACTGAATTCGACAGTTAGGTATTAAGAAGACTTGATATCAGTTTCATTGACATCTTAGAGTCATGAGGGGATGAAATGCATGGCCATTTGTATTCTATGATTTTTTTATTATTTCCTCGAAATAATCGAAAAGTTAATAAGACAATATACTTTATTTGAATAGTCAAAATGTCACAAATCTTTGACTGCAAAATCGAGTGGCTCGATTTTTGAAAAATTACCATGACACATTTATTTAAGACGTAATTCGCACTTAAATGAATTGCCATGGGTTACGATTCATAAAATGATTGTTTTGTGAATTGTTCGAGGAAGGAAGAAGTACTCTCTTTTTATTTAAAGATTTCGATTTCAAATTTTTCTACTACCTAATAAACAATAAATGGGATCATAGCGCGGAGATACAACAAGAACTTATAAAAATCCTGCAGCCATGTTCTTAACCATTATCTGCGTATGAAGATGACATGATGTTCCTGTTTTCCGCTCTTATACGGCGTAAAGTTATAGACGCTCTAAGAAAATCTGCTCAAACATTTGGAAGCGTTGGAGATGTAGGATTATCGCTGTTTTTTGAACATAAGTTTGAGGAATTACAGACATCGAGGTTCTCAAGACCATGAGAACAAAACTTTGGAAATAGTTTACACTATAAATCAACATGAATTTAAATGCTCTTATCATGTGATGCGTAACCCTGTAAAGTACGATCTTCAGTTGGCAAAATAATGGACATGGATATGGGACAATGGATGAAATAATGGAAGCATTTTCGGAGGACAACATTGTGGTTAAAAATCTTCGTTAGTGATTCGGAAAATCAACAAATCAGCTATTCCATGCAGCAGTAAATAAAGCGTTGATAGTCAATCTGAAGTCAAAGTTCGATAACCGTCACGGATCGCAAAGAAGTGAATAAAATTAGTAAGATGGAAAAATCCGATCGTACATCGCATCCTCCTGTGCCGCTATGGTCAATACCCTTTTGGTGTGACATTTTGGAGATAATTTGATCATAAAGTTTTATAAGAAATCAAAATATGGAATTGCAATTTTTTAAAGTCATTTAGGAGGTTCATTGAAACACAAATATGCTAAAAACAACAACAATTGAAACTGTACGGACAACCATCAATTCGATGTTTGTCTGTTTAAAAATGTTCCTGTTTAACTAATGTATGAGAGCATTGTTGTGGTGGCGAATTATTCGTCTTCTGCGATTGGTTTTGAACAGTTCTGGCAAACAAATGCTGGTGAACCACTCAGAATTGACCGTTCTATGTAGCTCTGATGGAACGGTGGTGACATGTACAGTTATTCCGAGAAAACAGGCGACTATTTGCTTGGAAGTGCATAGATTCATGATTCGTCGTCGCACACAAATGATTTAATTCCATTTTTTGACCAAGAAGAATGTTTCAAGTATCTGTATGACAACACGTTCTGGTTTCAGATTCGACATATTGGCATCAGTGTTACCATATCTCAAAACCATCGTATAATTTTAAAAAAAGCCTACATTTTGATTTGCGACAGAAGAATAGACAACACTGTAATGTTTTGTGTGGGGTTCGATTCTCGGAGATTGCACTATATTTCCAGATTTGATTCTCTGGATGGCCAACAAATAAAAATCAAAAATTGCCTGCGTTTGAAGGAATTGGTGGTATGAGTGCTTTTGAATTTTCACAGTTTGAATGAAATTTCATTCCGTGTATATACGGCATGCCGAATTCCCCTTTTAGCTATTTTTTCCGATCCACGGAACACGCGACATGAAGACATCACGTGCCTGTGATGTCCTCATGTGTTAAGTGACAACTCATTATTTACGATGAAAAAAATTTGATTACAATTCTCAACTTTCATATATTTTTCATGAAAATTTGTGATGAATCGTTATAAAAACATAACATGAGAAATGTGCACTTGAATATGTTAAAATTTATATATGTATATGTGCGTACATTATAATTGTTTCAAACTGTTGTTTCGTTGTCACATTCTTTTACTATAATCTATTATGTCTTGTACTCGAGCTCGATCATCAAATCGAAAATACATTGAACTCTACTTAATTCGGATCAAAAGTCATTCACTTAGAGTTTATAAAAATCATTCTTTTCACTCTGTCCCGTGATACTCTTTTAGTGTTATATTCTATACATTCCAATTCCATTCGATAACGAGATCTTGTCATGAACATAAACAGTTATTACATCATTAATAATATTATTGTTACCTACAATACAATTTTGCTGTGATAACGATCCATTATTTTCAAACTGTCGAACCATTTTCTTATAGACATAACAGTTGGTGGTCTTTTATGAAAGTTTCTAAGGACCTTTAACTTGTTTATACATCAGATTTAGTTATAGGAAGGTTAAGGATAAACATTCGCTTTTTTTGTATCAGGAAAAAGCATTGTGAAATAATTTGGATATAAGAAGTAGTACATTTGGGTTGGAAATTGTATGGGATTTATTGAGAAATATTTCTACAGTGTGGGCACACAAAATAGTCCAGCCCGATATTTTATTATCATTAATCATTAGATATATATTCTAAGGTAGACATATTTTTAACACAAAGATAGATGTGATTTGTTTTCCTCTTCATACCAATTCTTAAACCCTTCTTTCTAAATATTGCTTTCCTCGTAACTTTTATTAACCCGGGAAATCTCGCTAGAATAGCAAGTTAGAATTTCTCTCACTGTGCCTTATTTGAATAATTTTACCGTAAATTGATGTATTTGAACATTTTATTTCATTTTGTGATGTTTATCAATAAAAAGAATGTGATATAGTTCATATCCTAACTAAATTTCTTAACCCAAATGTATAAATTGTTTAAATATAGTTGAAAAGCTACAAAAAACATAAATATCAAATCTCAACACTTATCTTTTCTACAAAAAGTAATAAATCTTCAAAAAAATTTTTTTCTACTAGAGAAAGATCAATTTACGCAACTGTATACAGTGTGGGACTGACAAATGGGTGTGTTTTGCAATTACCATAAACAAAAAGCACAGAATTTGTCTCCAATCTTGTTTCTTCAGTATTCGAGTCAACACCTGCAATCCTTTTCATAGCACTACGATTTCGAAAAACCGTCCTTCCGATCAAATTGAATTATTTGCTTTATAAATGATCTGGCTGTAGATGCCACTTGTATTCATCATTTCAAAAAATTGGTCATTGGCCATCTTTAAGACACCCTAGCCACTGAGTGACAGGCTCTCATTTCATCCACAATATCGAAACCCCCTTTTGTCAAGTTGTAAAATCTTAGTACTTCGTGCTTGGCTAAAGCTGCGGTGCTCTCATCATTAAAACAAATTTTTAGCGTTACAGCCCTGGAAGGGGATAAGTATGCAATGAAATAAAGTTTGACTTTATTGACAATATTTACTATTGAAGACCTCCCTGGAATAACGGTGTAAGCAACAGATTAACCTTTGTTTAGAACACGTTTTTTCCAATTTTTTTTTGCTAGAACTACAACTACGCAAGTTCGTTAATTATTTATTAAAATTAAGTATGAAACTTGTCGGATCAAACAGAGAAAAACACATATGTTTCCGAAATAAAGTGCTTTATTAGTTTATTACGCAAAAAGGAGAAGATATTGTAGAAAATCGTTGTAAGTGACAAACTTAGTGATAAATACATATTCGAATGTTGAACCTAACAGGAAATCCTAAATTTATAAGATAATTATAAATGTAAGCTCAAATTAAAATTTTAATAATAGTTCACTCTTCTTCACTTGGCAAAGTTAGAAAAAAATTCCACATTACATTCAATGTTTTCCTACTTGCCAGAAATTGTCCTGATTTCCCAGGTTTCTCTAGTCCTTTTCTCGTCACATAACTTTTTCCTGCTTGTCTTAACCTTTTCACTGCGACTCTCTCCTATATTCGGACCAGTAAAGCTTTCCCGGATTTCCCCTTTTTTAATAGGTCTAGATGAATTTTCCGCTTGCAGACCGCGAGATTTTCAGCTTTTGACTGCTGCAACCGACTAAAATAGACCCATAAACGCATTTTAATGGATTTCACAAATTATCGATGAAATAGTACTAGCATTGAAAAGGTTAATATGCATTTTTTATTGTCTTTCTATTCTGTGACATTAGTTGTTCCTTTTTTTGCCCTTATTTAGCTATTTTAAGCCGGTGACAAATAACAAATGCGTCGTTCATTTCTAAATGATCCAGACGTTATTCCACTCATGAGCAAACTTGCTAACACGTCCCACCACTTACTGTTAAATTGTTGTCACGCGATAGCAAATTACCAGCCACGTGCTCAGGTCAAATTGAATGGTGTTCCACTGAAATCGCCGGGATGCCAAACCTGTCGATGACAATGTTTTTCCAGGGAGATCTTCAATGATTATAAGCTAAACAATATGCTCTGACTTTTCATAGTTTTAATTTTCTTTTTTTCATTCACGATATTTATTACTTCTAGTAGGTTGAACAGCATTTGATATACAAAATATGGTTTTTATACAAAAGATTGTTTATAATTACGTAGAAAATTAATTTATTCATTACTTAAAGATTACTGCACACTGTATGTGTGTTATCATTATTTTTACTTAATTATTTATTCACATTTTCCTCATTAGTCTAAAGTGGCTTTTCGCGTTCGCCGTCAATGTTTAGATTTGTGATGGTTGAACAATGCCCCGTACGTCAAAATTACTTAATGACCTGGATGAGAACAAAAGGAATATTGATTGAAAGCGAAGATATAATCTTGGTTTGGCCTAAGTTAAATTAATGAGAACCTAAATATATGTTCTACTGATCTAGAAATCGCAATATTTTTTCTCTAGTGTGCATTTTTGTGATTACATTTCGTTTGTTACTTAAAGCGGTTAGGAATTATGCAGATTTTATAGTTATTCCAAACCTTGCTTTATTCTCAAAAAATTGTTACAATTTGTAGACAAAAGCTTATAAAAACAAACTAAATAAAGTTACAAATAAAATAAAATTTCCATCTACTGAATAAAACTACAATGAGTAACAAAATTATGGGTAATAGTAATTAGTAAATAAGTCCATAGCAAAAATAAAAGCAGTATGCAGCATGTCCGAAATCAAATATTATTATTAGAAGTCGTTTGCAGAGCAGAAGGCACTTTCCAGTAAATATGCCTTATTGCGGAATTGGAGAAGATGATATCGATTTGACTTCAATTGGCAAGTGATTGTGCATTTTCTTTGCATTGTAAAATATTGACCCCTTAACTAATTCTGAACGTGGTGAAGGTCGTGCTCCGCGTTCCTAAGTGGATAGCCGTACAACGACCTTTCTGAAATTGAAGAAGGGGGCTTACGAATTAGGCAAACGGATTCAAAGATGAATAAGGAAGGGAGATTCAGAATTTTTAATCTTTTGAAGAAGTCCTTGCAGTGAGCCCTGCTGTTAAGTCCGAGTAAATATCTAGCAGCTCTCTTTTGTAGTTTGAAGATTCGCTCAAGTTGAGTCGTACCACACGTACCCCAAAGGGAAAGGGCATACCTGAGATGCGGCTCAATAAGGGAATAATAGACTGTTCAGGAGGTGAATAAAATCAGTTCTTTGGAAATTGATCTCAGCGCAAAACAGGAAGACGTCAATTTTTTAGATACTGGTGGTAATATGTATGTATCTCCAATTTCAAGGAATTATACAAATTCAACGATGTCTATGGTGGTGGATACAATGTATTTTTATATGATAAAACTCTGGTTTTAGAAATGTTGAGACAGAGAAGATTAGAATTACACCATGATTTAAGGGTTATTAGGTCACTAGATATGGTTCCATGAAATACCGTGAAATCAGGGTTGCTCCCAATGAAACTAGTATCGTCTGCAAATAGACATATTTTATCACTGATGTCTAGATGAGAGATGTCGTTTATAAACAGAAGAAACTGTTGGTAAGGTATGACTTAAATCATGCGAGAGGTGTTCCCCTGAAACCGGAGTACTGCAATTTGTTAATTAAAATATTGTGATTAACACAATCGAAAGCCTTAGAAAAATCACAAAGAGGTGTTGCAGTAGAGTGATTGCTGTTTAGGCTAGAGTACACATTATTAAGGAGGAAGAATATATTATCATTTGTGCATGTATTACTCAAAATTCTTTCATAAGATTTGCTATTTCCATTGACATTTTCACAATAGTAGGATACATGTATTAAACGACTAATTTCACATAAGCCCTATCATTTTTCACACCATTCTTCCAGAACAATCACAGACCTGCTGCCTCTTTTGTAATGAAAGTTTATCTGCAAATCCGAAAAATATCGGATTTCATAGAATAATTGGAAATTGAATAGTTTGACGTATATTCAATTATATCTGATAGTTCTAAAAAGTTTTTAATGGCTCCTTTAGGTATGCTGTTGGCATTTGAAAATGATGAAAATATATTTTTTCTACCGTGATGAGAAACATTCCAATACCGAAGGCATGTATTTTTCTCGTAACACACTCATGCAAAGTGGAAAACTCTCCAGGCTGTATACAATTGAAGGTTTAGTGCATTTCACAATATCAAAAACATATTGTGACAATCCACTGCCGCTTCTGGTTGAATTCTTAGAAATTGTCGACTAGCGTGAAATCAACTGCGAAAAAAATAGGAATAAAACTCGAAACAGCTACTATTGCAGTACAGAGTCGTCATTTGAATAAATATTCATCAAAAATCAGTTTTATTGAATACAAACTTAACATGTAGCATAAAAAACATCATAACGAGCAGGTGTCAAAATATTTATTTTCCAGTACATCTCTCATTCGTTGCATGGTGCTATTTATGGTAAGACGGCTGGATATGAAAAATAGGAAGAGTCCTAGCGAACAAAAATTCGAGAATCAAAAGCGAAGAAGACAATAACCATGACCGTGATTTTAAAATTCTATTGACGGATCTTTTTGAATCGAGGTCAGTCCCGTAGACCCCACTTCGTCTTCCAGTGAGAATTTTGGCAATGAAATCCAGTTTTGAAATGAAGATGATCTTAATTCCATGTAAATTGATTTTCATGAAAATTAAAACATTATGATTATCGGTTTACTCATCAGTCAAAAGTCTTAGGAACAATTTCTTACTTATTCGTCTAATTTGCAAATCATATGCTGAAATGCTTTAGCAGAACAAATTTCAACATTTCGTGATATTTTTCGAACTCGAACCAAAATTTTATGTTTGATGGTTTTTCAGAAATCACATTCTACCGACTATAGTAACACACTAGCCAGTCGAAATAATTTCAAAGTTACCACTAATTAGATTTAGGTGTTTAAGGTACAAATAGACATTTGTAGCTAAAAATACTTCAAGATATAGCATACTATCAAATTTGACCTTACACGAACGAAACCAACATTTTCACGTATTTTAAAACATATCTTTCTTCAAAATAGGCTTTTTTCGAGCCCATACAAGAAAACCAACACATAATGCAATTTTTAAAACACTTGTTGTAAACCTTGATTAGGCTCTTGCAGTATCTTGAGATACGTTGATTTCGACCGACTTTGACGTGCTTTTTTCGACTTCAGCCCATTTTTAAGTACCATTCACTAAATTCGGCTTCGTCGAAATTGTGAAACATCTATTTTGCAACCTCTACTCGACGTTGTTTTTGCAAACATTCCTTTTGGTATGAGCCTAGCATTGAGATTCAAAGCGAAAACATTAAACAAATTATGTTGGGTATATCCATGTTTAGAGCCTCTGCTATCTTCTAGTTGTAGACATACCAATTTTTTAGCAAACAGAAAATAGACGACGACTTCACAACCTTCATTGAACACATTGTGCTATTCAAATACTTGCCTACCGAAGAAGACTATCCAAATTATTTCTGAAAGCATTCCAACTATTCAGTTGTAGTAATTTTATTTAAAACACAAAATATTGCTCATTTATTTTTCCATAGTCGATATCGCCAGATAAACTTTTGGCATTATTAACAAACTATTTGCAAAGTTTGAATGTATCAGTATGGTCAAATTTTAGTAGACCAAGTGAAAAGCAATCAAGCCTTATCACTATGTCAAGTTAAATTCATTCAGAAGGTGAAATAAATAGTGACAGAATGTTCCTTATCAAAATAATATCGTTATGAGAGCATTTGAGAAAATTTTATTCTTTACGATTTACACACCCGACTAAATTTTTGTCTAAAAAATGAGCAAAGTGTTTGTTATAAATTCACTTTCTATCTACTTTCTAACTATTAGTAATTGCTACTTTAACTGGCTTTCGTAGCCGTTCGTTACTGTTATCAGACCAAGCTTTTTAACGAATGTGAGAAAAATTTACGTCAATAGTTTTTTCCGGTTAGTTTTTAATTCAAGCCAGCAAAAACCTATATCACGTATAACTTCGTCGACGTCGACCCCAAGACCCCGAAATCACCCCAAGATCCCAAAATAAAAGTATCGCTATAATCAAATAACTTCATTCACAAACTTATTTTTGAAAACAATTTATTGAACAATTTGAGAATTTAATAGATATATAAAGTTACTTTTGGTTTTAATAATCTGACTAGCGTACTCGACGATTATAAAACTATTAAGAGCTTAGTAACAGTGTACAAACTCCCACAAATACTGAATCCCATCGTATACAATAAGAATTATAAGTTATTATAAAATTAGTGAGTCGGTAAATAAGAATCAATAGTTGAAGAAAATCGTTAATGGGGTTCAATTTCACAGTCTATAAACCTGATGTAAATATGAAATATAAACAATTTATTGGTGATGATGAATTTAATGAGGTAAGAGTTCATAGTTATAAATAAGTAATTGATAATAGTGCGCCACTGTGATAAGTAACACTTTAAATCACTTAACTCCTCCCTTCATAAGTTCAGAAAATCTAGGTTCCCAGTTTTTCTGAGTTCTTTTTTGTATTATTAGGATATACAGGCCATTTTTATATTTCTTCCATGTTGCGAAGCTTCCTGCCAATGTAGTTCTGATTTCAGGTAAACAGTTTCTTAAAGCTTTCAGGAACGATTTCTCTTTTACAAATACTGGTACTTGTCTTTTCGGATTTTACTCACTTTGGGTCAAATATTACAGTTCACAAATTTTATTACCAAAACCAATTTATTAAACAAATTGAGAATTTAATTAATGATTAAAATAATTAAATTTTTATAATCTGTCTACCGTACTCGACAAATATCAAACTATTAAGAACCCAATATCATGTACAAACTGCCTTAAATTCTAAATCTTAACGTATATAATTATAAAATCAGTAGATAAGGATATTTATACTACTCGTCTGCCATTTTCCGCGTGGGGTAAACACATATTAACCACATTGTAAACAACCTAAAATAAGAGATTTATGTAAAAATGCCAACTTTTTGTGTAGTTGTGGATTGCTCTAAAAAGGCTAATAGGGACTAAGTTCGTTTCTTTTTGGATTCCCAAAAGCTCACAAAATGGGGAAAAAATGATGGCAGATGGATGATGAAGAAGGATGAATTTTTTAGCGATTCCTTCTTAAATAATGAGAAAATTTATGTAACTTACTTTGTATTAGGTGAACATATTTATGAAAATAATAATTTTCATATAAAGTTTAGTGATTTGGTACCTTAATAAGTGTTCAAAGATTACACAGAAGACTGTTCTTAAGTAGATGAAATAATAGTATATTTTGTAATTTAAAGGCACTTTCGGCCAGATTGATGGCTCTGTACATTTTTTTCTAACGGAGATATGTTTTATTCAGTTTACTTAAAATAGATATCTCGTTAGCTCATACAGGTATAACTCTGATTAACAGCCTTCTTTAAATATGGGATATATCACTACAAAAAGTCAAAGTAGTTGTTTTCCATGCTCTGGGCAAACACATCTTTCACAAATCCAACTTAATACTATTTGTAAACTTGTAATGACTTTTAAGCCTATAACTGGTCACCAGTGTAATAGCTGTGACTAAAAATTGAATAGTTCAACAAGTCCAGTATGCCTACATTTGATAAAAAGCACGTTTTTCGATAATTCACCAATACTATACGAATCTACATACATAATTATCCTTATTTTTTCGCCATACTGCGATTTGTCGACTCCTTTATGGGTATGGTAATAGTCACTTAAAGCCATAACGTGGTAATTTCTAAAATAAAACGCACTCAACACTATATATAAGGACAATGACGTGACCTGAAATAACCTTTGAATCTGACATAAATATGAAATTTGAACAATTTATTGGTGGTGACGAATGACTGATGAATGAAGTTATTGTTAATGGTGCGCCGCTTTGAATCACCTAACTCTATCATCAATACCTACATTTTTTGACTTGTTACATTTATTTTGTTTGTCATGTAATTATGCAACTTCACGTTTTACAATACTTTTACCTTGTTTAATATTTGTAACTATGACTAATGCCAGCCCCTTCCCTGTTTTTTCCATATTAAAATTTTTTTATTTGAGTTTGATTTGATAAAAAATGTTTACTTATTACTCTGTTAACGATTTATTGCTGTTACAATTGTCTGCATTCATGACCAATACTCAAAGACAAAATGAAATTAGATTAGGTGTATGCGATGTACAAGCGTAAATAATTGCTGTTATAAAAATTAAATTTTCCATATTTTTTATCACACCTCATATGTGTAATCTGGAATGTGCTTTGAATAAATTCGCTTTTTAAATTTTTTTTGTGAGATTCTACTTCCATGAGTTCATTGGAAGCAGACAATTTTATATATATTAACTGACTACATGAGCTCTGCTACAAAATGTAAAATAACAGCTATTAGATTGAAACGTTATTATAAAGAGCTTATTTTCAAATGGTGAAAATCAATCTATACTTTAGGGAGTGAATTTTCATTCATATCCCCTTGAATATTTTTTCATTGCACACGATTTTAGTACTTGAAATATTTAATACCTATTCAAACTTTCACTGTGTATTTCTATTTTTTAACTGTATTCGAGTAATCAGTCTGAAGTTTAATGCAGTGTCTTTCAAAATTAATGACCTCAAATAATTATTGTAATAAAGCAACCTAGACTGACCCCATTTTGGGATTAAGATAATAAATAAACCGATTTATGTCTTCTAAGGGTCGAGGTAAAAATTAACTGATAGTGCTACGATATAATTATATTAATGACAACCTTTATTCACGAAACAACAAAAAAGTGTTTTAAAGATAACTGATATACGAAGTTTGTCCCAAAAGTATTGAACCTTCCTCCATAACTTTGCATTTCCATTGGCGTTTCCGCTTCTGGAGCTACTTTGGGACCGAACGGAGGAAGATTGTAGGTCTAAGTGATTTGTAAAATATAGCTATAATTCTTGATGCAATTCCTTTGATCTGCTACTTCTGTTATTTTTTACACTGAAAAACGTGATAATCGAATTACCAGGCATATTTTTTAAGTAAGTCATAACGTGGCACCAGTTTTTGAATATACTCCTCATAAAATTCTGCCGCCGTCCACATGTGGCTAATCGGACCAAAGATCTCATCAAATCTTTTCAATGGGAAACTCTAGATCGTCCTCCCTTCAGCCCTGATCTGGCGCCCAGCGACTACCATTTGTTCCTGCACTTGAAGAAACACCTGGGCGGTCGGTGTCTTCAAGACGATAACGAAGTCAAAACAGTTGTGATACAGTTGTTAACAAGTCAGTCATTGTCATGCAGCAAAACGATACCCTTACTCAACTTGCCACAATAAAATGCTGCATTGATTTTCTCATTACGAGGCCGAAGCTCCACTACCAATACTCCTTTTCTGTTCCAAAAAACTGTGCACATGATTTTCCGGGCAGAAATTGATTGCTTAAACTTCATTTTTTTGGGTGATTGTTGTTTCGATTTTGGTGTGACGTATTTCGTCACCAGTAACAATTTGGTCCATTGGTCCATTGGTTGCTGGATCTATACGTATCCATATCATTTTAACCTCGTAGATTTTCTATATTTATCTCTGTCTTGCTCCTTCTATACTTATATATTACTATATTATCTATTTCTTTGGTTATTTGTAATAGCTATTTTGTATATTTTTAGCTTGGTACTTGAATCTTTGATTATATTAACATGATGCTTCAGTTCCAGAATTTTTGTGCGGTCTTTTATTTCTTCTGATGTTTTATTTACAATTATGCCTACTTGAATTTATTTACTTTGACAAAGCTGTACTCTTTATTCTATTTTTATAGTGGTTCAAATCATTTTACCTTTTGTACTTATCATGCAGTTGGTCTTTATCAAGAAAATATATATCATCTAATCATGATAAACTAATGAGGAAAAAGAAATATATATTTCCAAAACCATTACAAAATAATTAGAATTGAGAATTAGGAAACATATGACGTAAAAATGCCATCTGGAAATTGTATTATGATTTCACTTAATCAAACAATTGATTTAAAGAATAAGGTATACAAATAATGTCATCGATAACGATAGAATATCTTAATACGAAACATTTGGGGATTTTTCAAGCAAATATTTATTCAGTACAACGTAGATTTGATATAAAACAAAAGACTACGCCCGAAGTCAATTGAAAAATCTTCTGATCTGATTTTATTTTATGAGTTCACTTGAAACAAAATCACGACTACCCTAAAGCATAACTTCCAGTCGATATTAGAATATGATGATGTAGATGTACGGCAGATTTTCATAGAAATAATTGAATATCAGTGGTTTTATTATGCTTTTATAAACATATTTTTTTAAGTGAAACTCAGAATAATTAACTGCTTTATTTAGGTAAAAACTTGTGAAAAAAAAAAACAGTAACGCAATACAAAATTATGAACGAAAGGTTGAAATTTTACTCAAAATTATCAAAAGTATTTTAACCTTACGTAAATAATATGTTCAATTGTAACATACAAGCTAACATCAGTCTCCTAGACCTTTAGATGAAAATAGCACATCGCTGGAAGGCATAGTATTGATAATGCATCATTCATAGTAGAATCAGGGAGAATAAAGCATTCTTATACATCATCATTTTCTTTATTTATCTTACAAATTTCTAGAGAATGAAAGTGATAAACTTAAAATATAAACAGAAAATTTATTATTATTGTAGTAGAAACGAAAATGAGGATCCCCTAAACGTCAGTCTTTCGTTATAAAAGCACAAACTGTAACAATCTTAATTACTGACTTTTTACTGTTGAAATTAGTCCATGATTTCAATACATTCTTTGCATGATGGCGTTAATTGTTCCAAACACAATTTTTTGTATTTACAGTACTTGTATTTGGTCTTCCTGCTCTTCTTACTTCAACAATAATAACATCGGCCGTATATAGAATCTGGTGGAGCCTAATTTGCGGTGTCAGAAATTTTTTAGATTTTCCCAATTATCATCTTTATGATCTTTGATCTATGATCAAAAATGAGGACAATATAATTAGATTCTTATTTTTTGTCATCAAGAGAAATTTCAAGTACTCAAATTAACGGTGTGATTGTTAGTAAATGAATGGATTAATCAAAAGAAATGGAACCCAAATTATGAAAATACATTGGAATGTGGTAATTTAAACTGGCGGGACCATTATAACTTATTCATAAATACGTCTCTGATCAATAAATCATTGTATCCTTGAAAAATCATTATCAGATGAATTATTCAAGTATTATAAAATTATAGTAATTATAGTAATTTTTTCTGGTGTCGCTACACTTTATATCAGGACATATTTAATGTCTTTTCTATTATCGAGAGATTAAAAATTTAATTATGTCATCCAGTAACGTGGTCTGCGAATGGAATAAATGCTTACTTTTAATTTATTTATCTAATTTATGCAAACAGTCAAACATGACGAATTTCTATTTCAAAATTTGACATAAAATGTTCATCTTATATTGAGTAACAGATAAACTGGAATGTAAACGAAGCTGGATTCGCAAATTACAATTGTTTTACAAATAAAAAACAATTTGTATGAATGATGCATTGATTGATTCACTGTAATAGAACTTAGAATGCTTGATAAGTTTACAAATGAATTTGTTAAACCTCCGTTGCTTACGCGGCGTCTACAAGACGTCAGGGAACCTTCTTTTTCTAGTACCGGTAGAAAGCAATTCAATGGCGCCTTCTCCCACGCTGTACCTTCTACATTTAGACTGAAGAATATTCAGAGCGATTGGTCACAGTTTGTAAGAGAAAGTGCAAAAAGTTGCACTCTCTCTTACGTGTACGTTTTGACGTTTTGACGACAAAGACAACAGAATTGAGAGGACAGTCATTGACAAATATTTGAGTTCTTTATTGTAAATTGTCAGAAAAACTATTGCGTTACAATTAATGAAATTTTACCGGCATTCCGAGGCAAATGTCCATTTCGGCAATATATAACTACTAAGTTTGGCTTAAAGATCTTATCCGTAGTGGATGGAAGAACTTATTACACTTACAACTTGGAAATATACGTGGGGAGGCAGCCTGATGGTCCTTACCAAATTGATAATAGTGCTAGCTCGACAGTGAAAAGACTGTGCGTACCAATTTTTGATTCTGGGAGGAATGTCACCGGAGATAACTGGTTTAATAAGCGACCTCCAAAAAATCACAGACTTAGTTATGTCAGAACCATCAGAAAAAAACAAACGACAGCTTCCACCGAGCTTTGTGGCAGTACATGGTCGAAATGAATTTACATCAAAGTTTCAAGAAACTTTGACATTTGTTTCCATTCCACAAAAGAATAGGAATGTTATTCTACTTTGCAGTATTCATCACGTCTCGGACATAGACCCGGCAACAGGTATAAAGAGAAAGCCAGATATCGTAATACTCTACAACCTAACGAAATTGGGAGTTGATGTGGTCGATAAATTTTGTGCTATCTACGAAGTCTATAGGAATACCAACCGTTGGCCCATGCACAGTATTTTATATATTGTTAAACATAGCAGGTATCAATGCTCACATTGTTTACAAGGGAAATAAAATCGATGGATTGTGCAAAAGGAGAAGAAAAATACAATACTGCGGGTACTAATAAAAATGTCCAGCAGGCTACCATGACAAAGTCTGAACCAGAGAATTCAGGATATTCATGGAAGTGATGCTACATTAGCGAAAGGAAAAAAAATCGCATAACTTTTCGTAGTTAGTTCACTGTATAAAAATTGGAGCGCCTAACTGAATGTTAAAAATAAAGTAGTATTGACAGTGAGTATTGGGAAAAATGAGTTATAAAATAATAGTTTACGTAATATTAATCTAAATACGGTGCTGAGACGATTAATCTACGTCATAATCGGATGAAAACAACAATTGACATTATAAATAACTTATGCGATATTCATTCTTTAAAGTACGTTCAAACAACAGTTTTTCGTCGTTAGTTTTGGTTATTAACTCTTCGCACCTATACGTTGTGAAATAAATTAGAATTCCTGCTTAAAAAAGATTCTGTATATACATATAACATTCCCAATATGCAAAGAATATACGGTATATCATATTTATTCCAGGTATAATCACGTATATTCATCTGTCTACATACTCGTTATATACATAATAGAATAATTAAATACTGATAACCTCATAATAAGTATATGATTTTTTCATACAAAAAATATTCGTTATTTGTTGATACCTACATACAGGAATTTTTATAGTCTTACTGGAAATTTGAGTAAAAGGTACGTTTTTTCAGGTTGGTACATGTGTTATATCTAAATTTACATTTTTGATCCATTCATGTATATCTATAGTAAATGTTATTCTGATTATATATTTGTTTTATTTCTTAATACCCTATGAATATTCATAGTATGTACTGGTTATATGAATAGAAAGTATATTATTTCAGGTATATACATCTTTTCAACATACAATATACATAATTATTTGAAGCATTTATTTGTGTATCTATAATATAATAATAAATGTGTAGGAAATTAATGCTGGTCATATACAGTCGTTTTATGCATGAAATATTCATTATTTGTATATATCGTAGGTCAATAGACAAGTTGGGATTTTAGCTAATATCCCAGGATAATAGGCAGTTGACTGACGGCATGCCACGCATGCCTATTCTCCCGGGTTATTAGCTAAACGCCGGACAATAGATTATTCGTTTTTATTATTTATTTTTTGCATATCAATCAATCATTTAGTGCAACCCGTCGAGACTTGGTGACATAATGATTTACATTTTATTTTATTTTTAAAACAAGAACACCGGTTTGTTCCACATTGTTTACCTAACCTAACCTAAACTTTTTTTTGGTGTGGGTGGGAAAATCTTCGAAAGACGCCTTCGAAGGTGTCCCAGGTGTGCTGGATTCGTCCGCTAACCGGACGCCTACCAGCTAAAAACCCACCCTCTTCTCCACCGACGCGTGCGGTACCGCTCTTAGCGAGCCTTAAAATACTGTATAAATAAAATCTCTAAGCCTAATTGTATAAATAAAAATATAATAATAAAAAAGTGTAGAAATTCCTAAACCTAATTGTATATATAAAAAGCGTTACCTAACCTAACATAACCTAACCAGTCTGAGCATGAGCTTCTAAAATTTTCTCATAATAATCTTCCACAGGTACACAGTAAATAACAGCATCTGTTTGTTTTTTTCTTTTTACGATTACGTGACATTCATTTTCGATTTGCAATAGTTCATAGATATTCACATAATGATAGTGAGTACTGTAAGCTTTGGGTCCAGCTTCTCTGCCTGGAGGACTAGCGAGTAAAATTTGCTTTACTTTGTCTAACTGTTTTTAGTCCCATATACCGCGATTACCTTTCTGACTATTAAACAATTTGGCCTTGTCCAGTCCCAGGAGAATAGATAAACGATTGGTCCTTCAGCCAACTGCCTATTATCCTAGGATATTAACTAAAATCCCAACTTTTCTATTAACCTACGATATATATATATATATACAGTTTCCAAACATATAATGTGAATTTTTCTACAAGACAGTTTTGATACTTATAATAGTCATAACTTCAGAAAGTCTCAATTTTCCTATTTTTCAGTTTCAAAAACCTGATAGATGGCGTCGTCTGCATTAATGTTTGAGTCTGTTCACTTATGAAAAAATGAAACTTCAATAACCCACTATATCAGTCTCGTAAGATATGATAGCTTTTCAAAGAAAAATACTTATCGTACACAAATATGAATGATGTTTATTTCCACGATATATTTGTGAAGTGAAATCTTTTATGTATATATCTAGAGAAAATATGAGGTTTAATGAATATAATTGACACGTACATAGTGAATATATTTGGTACAAATATCTCAGAAACTGGAAAATAAGTATGAAGCATTATTTGGATATATACAGGATGTATTGATAAATAAGGAAGGTGGGATGTATATACCGAAAATATACCTTGTATATTTAGAATTTTTTAGATATATGCTAAACGTACACCATGTATATTGTCTACTGCATGTAACTCTACTGGCAATATGCTAGAACCGTATATACATAAATAATTTGTTTGCTTTTTACTCAACTTGCAAAATATTTATTGTCTTTTCTGAAAAATTATCTTCTTTTTGTCTATAAACATAAGAAGTAATATTTGACCTGCTACTATAGTATGAAAAATATATGCTGATTATGTCTTTAGACTGGAGGATCTGAATTTCGTTAAAGCAACACGCAATATTAATTTTACTTCCGATGCTAATCGAAATCCATATGTATGGAGGTGGAATGAGAATTATTAATTCTTAAATTCTCATTGAATGCGATTGTAGAATTTGAACAATTGATTCAATGTTCCGTAGGATTTATGAATAAACTGTAACTAGTTGTGTGCAATGGAAGTGACATCGTCACAGAAATTTATTGAGTCTAATATTGAGTATAAAAAGATTAACAAAGGGAGTGTAAGATGAACAGTACATGATTGTTATTTTAATGAACAAATTCCGATCGTCAACAAGATATTCGCGACTATTTAAGAACTCAACTAAACTTTGCTAAGCATAACAGGATGAATATATTGATCGATATAGATGCATAACCTGTACAACAATGATCTGCAAAAAAATTTCAATCAATCCCTGGCACTATTACTGGTGATCTTGTGTAAAGTAATGTCCTGAATCCAAATATCACTGCAGTTCTTTCCATCATCCACCATTTTCGGAGAAGTCCCGCATTTTTATTTTTACTACTTTAACCAATAATCACAAACTTATGCACATTGATTTAATTTGAAGAGATGAATAGAACCAGTTTAGCAGAAAACAATCATAAATACTAGAGATATATACCATTACTTAGTGCTTGTTTTTTTTCCACACTCTGAGGTACAGCTGTATTCCGCCAACATGATTGCATCCACTTCTCTGACAATTTATTCTCCATATTAGCGATTTCTAAATCTAAACGAATCTAAATCAATATTGAAGCCACCCTTTTTTTATCGGAAATAATTTCTACATTATGTTCATAATCCAATGAATCAAACTTTTGTGTTCTGGAAGTTTCTTGAATAAATAGTTTTTATATCACTGATGAATGAATCAACACTTGCGTGATGATCTTGAAGATTACAAATCTTGTAGAAGTTAGATTGAGGGGCTATTTACAGTATAGTATATTGTAATTTTCTGAAATGCCGAGAGATTTTGAGAGAATAACTTCAACTCAAATTCTAAATCCACCAAATTTAAAATCACGGACTAAAAAGTTACGCCAGCTCTTGGAGTAATACTTTCAGTACTTGAAACTTCCCGATGAGGGACAGAGCTTTCACAATGTGAGAGCTCTGTTTTATCGCTGACTTGCTTCTATCCCAATTCAATAACTACTAAACAACTCTCATTATATTATAAATTATACTCTACTGCTTGGAAACAATACACAAAACTGAAGGAAAAACTCTTTTCAATAGCTACATTTTCGACGTAATTCTTGATACACTTGATCTTTAACCATAACTTGAAAAAATATAATGATGATGCCAAAATTGTAGTAGTTTATGGTTTAAGATAGAAATGTGAAAAAAAACATCGTCATATTAGAATTATATGCCTTGTCATTATTTCCTTTATTTAAAGAAGTCTTGAAGACCAATTGTAGACAGATTTATGTGTTAGTACGGTTCACATAAAGTGTTTTTTTAGAAGAATGTCGATTTTTTAATTTTTTTTTTAAATTGACACTAAAAATAGTTTTAGGACAAAAAGTTACATATTTTTTTGATAAAACATTCACAGGAATGTAAGTTGCGCTCTAACCATGCAGCTTTTAGAAACTTTTTTACATTCGAAACTTCTATGTACGCTAGTTATATTATATTAGGTAGTGAAGTAAACAAAGTTCGATAACTTGAGCTTACTGTATACACATCAACAAAACAATATACAACGGAAGATTAAACTACGTCGCGCGTGCCGAATCTCTGTAAACGGCGTTCCGAGATTATTCCAAACGTCTCACCTGGGTTGGTTTAAGTATGTAATATTGGGTTTTCCTAAAAAGTGGGTCAGGTATATTAGAGAGGATTTATTCAATTGTATGCTACTAGACCACTAAGAAGGTTACTTGTAACGACTCACCGATAACTGGGTCAGGTATTGAGAAGTTAGGGGTGGAAGCATTATTGTTTTCTTGAGGAAGTTGTGAGTAGAAATGTGTACCTGAGTATTTTTAAATAATTAAGTAAAGGTACATGGCTTGGTAGCCACACCTCATTTGGTAAAAGATTCAAATTAATGATATATTCACAAAACATCGTTATTAATATTATAAAATAAAGCTACTTTGATCAAAGATAATATTAGACAAAAATTGCTTAAGTGAAATCATGAAGTTTGATATAAATATTCCGTAATCAATTTTTTTCTTAATTTTAATTAACGTATGTCGACAACTAAGATCATTGACACATGGTACAGTAATGATACAATTATTAGCTTTAACTACGACTCCTTAACCTAACCCTAACATTAACAAACTGTTTGGATTACATACATTAAGAACTTATATTTTACCATATAGTCCAATGTCAAATATTGATCAGGCGTGGAAACTGTTTCACGTTATTTAAACTTTTTTGTAGCGAACTTCCTAGTTGGTGGCTACAACGCTTATAGTAGTTTTATAGACAACTTGTTAGTATGTGGTTCACTGTGGTATTTTGCAGTGCTGCGTACAACAATTAAGTCTCTACGACTCAAGGGAGATATGTTTCTAAAGTCGATGGACCGTTGAATTTCATGTAGCTTAGTGCTGCAGCTTGCCCAGTGGTATGCCTATCGGTCGCGTATATAATGCCTTATGCTAGCTATGATTGTTGATTTATATCTAGTCGCTGTGGAGGTTAGCCAGCGAAGCTTCTTTTGCAGCTTGATCTGCAAGTTCATTCCCATGTATGCCAGTGTGAGACGGTACCTAGATTAACGTAATTGTAACACTCGAGCTTGCAAGATAATCAATGGAGTCATCAACATTTTGAATGATAGGGTGTACTGGATATATTTGTCTAATAGAGTTTATTGTTGTGAGTGAGTCTGTACATATAGGTGATTGTTGTTTGTCCTCAGCGAATAGGTTCAAGGCTTTGAAGATTACCTATAGTTCTCCTGTGTCCTCAGATCTAGATGTATCAATATACAGAATATTGTTATAGTGAGTGGAATTGATAATATTTTGAAATGTTTGTTTCAGTATGGTGCTGTGTATTCCATGTTTAGAGAATATGTTAAAAGATGTATTAAATTTAGAGATGGGATATGAATGAGGGCTGTTTCGGATAGGTTGATATTGTATATGAGTGATGATAGGATTACTGGAAGTGATGGAGTTTGAAGTTAAAATTATTGGTGTCAGATGAATGATTTATAAGAGGATAAACTTGATTAACAGGTTGTGTTGAAACTTTTGCACAGTATGACATGAGAAGTAGTTGTTGTCTCAACCATAAAGGAGGTTCATTGGATTCACGACAGATGCTTTCAGATGGGCTAGATTTAAAAGCTACAAGGTAAATTCTTAGAGCTTTATTGTGAACAGAATTAAGAGTTTTTAAATCAGTTCTACTTGTTGACATGTAAATAGAGCTTCCATAGTCTAGTTTGGAACGAACGAGAGATTTGTAGACCCGTAGCAGGGTTTTTTCATTGAAGGTGACCCAAATTTTGAAAAATTTTGCACCGCAATACTTTTTTTATTTCTTTGATATGACCCTTTCAGGTTACTATCAAAGATGAGACATAATTTTTTTTTATAGAGTTATACAGTGGCAATTAAATAAATTGACTCACGTGGTATTATTTTTATTTCATTATCATTGTATCACTTTTTATTCTTATTAAAAGTGAGAGATTAATATTTTGATTGGAAGTAAAAAGATTAAAATGAAATTTGATTCGAAAATATCTAACCAAGTAAGTTAAATAGAGCGTGGTGAAAAGATGTCAAGTTCAAATACATTGCTCGTTATTCACATAAAGTTAATCGATCAATGTTCAACACAATGGCCTCTTTATTCAATTAATTCGTTTAGTAGATTTCTAACAAAATAAATTCAATTATAAAATTAGTTGCATTCGTTCAAAGAGTCCTATTCTGTGCTAATGCTCTAACATCTTTCCACTATGGCCCTCGTTTTTCTACTACTTGCTTCGTTTTAAATCGGCCACTTCTTGTAATTCCTTTAATTTTCCTCAAAAATCTTATTTCATGGGCAATTATTTCGATAATTTTATTTTGTTTCATTAGAGCTAAGGATTTGTGGCCGTATATTATTGATCGTGGACCTCAGAGCGTTATAAAATCTACTAGCTTTTCCAAATATTTCTTCATTAATTGTTCCTTATTTTCTTATGAACATGACTTTATAACTGTTACCTGTAATTTGACGATTTTTGTCTTGTGTCTTTTTTCCACAAGACCAAAACATGGTTTTACTCATTTTAATGTTAATTTCCATAGTAATTCTCTTTTTTTATGTATATTGATCATAATTTATTTACTAGTAACATGCCTTCGGATGCGTTATTCTCATCGGTGAATAGTAGTGTTAATGATACATTTTATACTTAGTTTATGTGCATAGGTGTACAGAAAGTGTCTCATAAGTAATGTCGGTTTTCATATGTGAAAATTTCTTGGTCGCAATTTAAACATATCGTGTCTCGTTAACGCTAGTCTCTAATTATGAGTACAATTGCTTTACTTTATATCAATCATTCTCTTATTGTTTATTGATTACTATAGATAGATAGATAGATAGATATGTCCTTATTATTATAAATAATTCATAAATAATCGCAAACAGTTATTAGAACTTTGTACATATAGGTATCATATTACTTTATTGTAATATGTGATTCATAAAATAATAGGAAGTTATTACTATTAGAATGGTTACATAATATGTGAAGATTAAGTTGGAATTTCTGGAACCGTTGGCGATATTCATACTGAACACACTGTTTACACTACCACTACACCAACACTCACAATTACACTGTCTGACGCGCGTTTCGGTAACCAAGTTAACGTCTTCAGACTCTGTAGGTAAACTATTTCCTAGGGTGGTGTAAACAGTGTATTTAGTATTTCAAGATTGGATTCTCAGTACACTTAAAAATTCATCTATTGTATAAAAGCAGTATTTCAGAAGAAAAGTTTTTAAATTGAATAAGTTGAAAATTCGTCATAGTAACCGGGATGCACGAAATATTTTAGAAATGTGTTGTACCATGTGACATTCAACATGTTGTTTTGTGTCGTTTTCAATCTAAATTTTGAAGTAGTGGAATAATTATGAATATCTTCATGTTTCGTCAGAACAAATTGTTATGTATTTCTATCAATATTTCTAAAATGTATGTGCACGGAAGTGGCAATATTTCAAGTTTTTTAAAGATTTCTCCAAAATTTGTGCTTTTGCGTATAATGTAAATGCTCCTTATTACTGTTTTCTATATTACAAATATTTTGTTTATTGATTAGCAGTCACCCCAAAGTATAATACCATATGTCATATTGCTGTGAAAAAGTGAGATGTCAATAACTCAGTAGGTATAAAAAATTTCAACTCGACGCGATAATTTTGAGCAAACGTGATCAATATGAGGTTCACAATTTAAAATGGTATCCAAATAAATACTTAGTAGTTTCACTTGCTCCGATTTCACATCCCATTTTTCTACACTTAAGAGAATGTGTTTTTTTCTGTTCTCATTGAGGCTCAATTCATTAGCCACAAACCACTGATTTAATAAAGTTTTATCACTCATTTATGTACCATACAGGTATCGATAGCTCCTGGTAAATCATTATCAAAGATGATAAATAGTAGTGTGACTAAAATAGATCCTTCAGGGATGCCATTGCATATAGTGCGTAAATCTGAGTTTTAATTTCCACAAACTACATATTGTTTTTTGTTTGTTAGATAAGATGCCAGTAATTTGTATGCTTTTCTTCTAATACCATTAAAATTCTAGTTTGTAGAGCAGTAGATCTGTCGCATAGTGTTGCAACCGACCTCATGCTTCCCTTAACAACTTCTTTAGAGCATATAGTGGGATAAATATGAAATTGGTGTATTGTTAGGCCATTATTTGAAACAAAAGTTTAAAGCTGCGATAATATGATCGTTTTGTTGGACGCATTGTTACTTGCGATGAAAAATAGATTTATCTAAGCAACCCAAACATGGAAGATCAGTTGTTACACAAAGGACATTTACCAGTTACCAGAACCCGTCGCGAAAAGAGGTCGAGTCTTCTTGTGAGTCTGGTGGAATAAATATTTTATATAATCATTCCACATGTTCGAGCGACAATTCTTAGCATTTAAGCTCAAAGAATAGTTTAACCAAGGTCTCAAAGAGTTTGCTAAGCATTGAGTTAAATCCATAGAATACGATCAGCTATACTTTGAACATTAAGGCTCTCTTTATCTATGTTTATTTAACAGAAAAAAACAAAAATGAACATTGAAAACCGACATTATTCATGATAGAGACTTATTTCCTCTCATTTCTTCAGTTCCTTTTTATTTTTCAATAAGAAAATATTGTACGATAGACTTTTTATTACAAGTAGTCTCAAATTCAGGTAAAAGTGAGATTTGCCATTCAAAGCTCTAGAAGTCTGCAACCAATAACATTTTCACAGTTTCACGTTTTTCTCCTTGCCCTTCAATTCTCCTGTACTAATTAGTAATTATTGGAAAAAATCGCTGATGTAATATATGTTTCTTTCCAAGATTGTAATTCGATATTTTTTTAATATTTCTGCTATTATTCCTGTAAAAGTTTTCTTATATCCTCTATTGCATAGTCAAATTTCTTCATTTCTTTATCAATCTATAATATGTGAGAATTATATTTTCTTTGCACATTTCTTCTTTGCTGCTTTCTTGCTTTCTGATTGTACTACTTTCTTTCTTCTTGATAATCATTATATATAAAGACTTTTTTAATCATGCGATTGGCTTCCATTGTGCATAATTTTATACTATATGCTGTTCAAATCCAACATTTATGCTTTTTCTCAACTTTTTATTGTAATTCCAACAATCACCTGAATGTTTTATTATCCAGAATCATTCATACAGTTTTAGCGTCATTGACCTTATAAAAGTTAGAAACTGAAATGTTTCCATTCCAGGAATTGAAATGTGAATCAAATAGAGAAATAACTTTAATGGAAAAGTTTTATTCGTGTCCCTATTTGTTATCTGTTGTTCGATGCGGTTTATTGAGTTTTTGGTCAGAAAATTGATTACAATAGATATGTTATCGTAGTGCCAAAATCAGTCAGATTAAATTGAAGGTAATTAAATTTAATATAATATTGTGAAATAAGAACAAGGTCAATGCCAATTTTCTTCTTTAATAGAAACCGTTCAATTTATTCTGACATCAAACATATTTGAAAATACGAGAGAAACACGAAATATTTTGATATGATAGTGAACCAGAAGAAAACTTATTATTTCGAAAATTACGATTTCTTCACACGGTAAGATCAGAGGAATATCCGAGGAAATGATCCTACAGAGACGGAAAAGTTTTTAACGAAATAAAACGACTTAATAGTAAATTTATTGTTCAGCGGAAATAAAATAGTTAATTACTCTTCAGTTAGGTAAATCCACAGAACTTGACTGATAATGTCATGGACGATGGTTCCATCGTGAAAATTACTGCGGAAAAGCGAAACTTGAGTTTGTTGATTGCATCACCTTGCTTCCAACCCGGAAATATACGTCAACGGAAACAGATAGATGAGTTTGTGAGAGCGTTCTAAGCATATATAGTACGATTTAATGGGCTGGAGGAACTTATTTCATGGAAATGAAGAGAAAAATATTAAAAAACTTGAGACATTGATTTTTATGCGATGACGACGGTTTTTGACGCTCATGTTTGAATTTAATTGTAAATGCAACGTGAACATGAACGATCTTTTGATAGTTCAGTCAAAACTGTTTGACACAATTAAATGATACCTTTTATTTCTTTACGGGATTAGGGTGACATTCAACAAGTAAGAGTATGGGTTCGATTGTTATAATTCTCAGATATAAACAATAATATTATTATCTAGTACGTTCACTTCTATATAGACCTAGTCGAGTTCATAACAGTCTTGCGACTATTAGCGAACAGAGAATTCTTCACCCTTTACATCCGGTTTCATAATCCAAGCCCCACTGGCATTTTAACTGAAGTTTCCTTCAAATTAAAGGGCCCTTTATAGTCTCATAACCGATTCGTAACGGTCTCTAAGGTAAAGGTACCATTAAAACATTAAAAGAAGATTGAAAAGCTTGCCTTTATTTTTTCTTACAAGTACTACGGACAATACTCTGTCCTTTTCCTATATGTCGTTAGAAAAAGGAATAAAACATAAAAGTGTGATGCACTTGGATATACGTCAGGCTCAACCGTGCCACTGCTTCATATACTCCCACACTTTGCGACACCTACAAAATCTCCAACAGTTATCAACATGCTCCCTGTAGCGGAAAATCGCAAATTCACAAAGTACAATAATATAACAATTTATCTATTGTGAATATCATATATGGCATTTTAATCATTTCTAGGTAGTTCTATTCCATGTATATATGGAATCAGTTATACGAAATCATTCGAAAAAATCCAAGTTGTCTTATAGTTTCTAAATGTCAATATACAGAGTCTGGCAACGCTGTCGAAAAATATTGAAACGGAGCATGTTCGTACTTCAGGCAGTTGTGCTCGTCGAGAAGACAGCATTTTTAGAATTAATAACGGATACAAGTTCACGCTTCAAGAAAGAATTTTTTTGTTCAACAACCATTTCCGAAATCCTCGCTATAAAATTGTTCGACAGTGCTGAAGATGTACCAGATATTCTTTCAACCAGTCTCTGTTGGCGACGTGCCGCGTTTTGGATGACTGGTATCTGTAACAACTAATGAAAATATGAAAGCAGTAGCGCTGGCATTAGTTGAGCAGCCAAACCAATCTGCAGCGTGACTAGGAGAACTTCAAATATCCGATCGTTTTTACCGACGGATACTGAAACACAGGTACTATAGAGTTTACGTCCGCGTTTTATCCACGCACTTCACGAGAATGATTCGATGGCAGACTGGAATTTTGCCTTGGTTGCTGTCAAGATGACACGCAGTTCCAGCATTCCAATTTTTTTGAGAAAGCAACCTTCAAGCTGAACCAAAACCCTCACGTCTTAATTGAAGAAGAATTAAATCTGCCGCCTGGTTTGTGAGCAGTTATTCATGCGAGGAGTCTAGAGTATCCGTAATGTTTCTCTTGACGGGCCAAAGTTATCTGGAAACTCCTTAAAATTCTGACAACTTATCATTTTTCCTGTGGGGCTTTTTCAAGAAACGTTACAATAAATGCATTGACCAAGATGTGCATCAATTTGAACACTTGTAGTAACCCTTTTTCGTATCCTTTTTGTAATTTCTTTCAATAAATTCATTTTGACGCTGCATTTTTTTTTCTTAATGCAAATTTGTTGCCTCCCTCATGCGAACCTCTGTATTGTTCGTCATTGGACAAAAATATTTTTCTTTTCTGATGAGTTTGAGTTCAAGCTTAATGTTTAATGTGTCATAACCCTTTTGTAAATGTTTTTAGGGACAGTCATAGGATTTTGTTTATCGACTTTATTCAAAAATTTAACACACTAACAGGACAGTATTGAACATAATTGCTTGATAAGATAAATGGAGAAACTGCAAAAAGGGACGGTATTTGAAGTATAAGAATTTTTCTCATACTTTACCATAGCTGAAATTTACGTACTACATTTGGACTCCATTGACCACCCACCGTATTCACCAAATCTAGGCCCCAGTGACTTTTTCTGTTTTACTTGCAGAGAGATGTAATTGCTTATTTCGAGGAGAAAACGGCGACTATTATTTTAAAGGCTTGAAAATATAAAAGTATATACATTTTTTAAAGTAAATTATGCTGAAAAATAAAAATGATTATGAAAATAATGTCTTGTTTATTGTCAGTTCAGAAACTTCTCAAACAACCCTCGTTTAATGATTTCATCGACAATTTTCAAAGATATTGAGTAGTTTTTCAGAACATATTATGATGAGACAAGCAACTAAGACAAGTACCAATCAGATCTATAATGAACTATCCATCAGAAACCAGACCAGAAACATCGAACACGAAACAACTCTTGGAGACTACAGAAATGAAAATTCTCAGGCGAATCTCGTGAAAAACACCAATAGACCTAAAAAGGAGCGCAACAAATAAGAAGATTATGTGACTTGGATAACATTAACGAATGGGTATCATAGCGGAAAAAACTATGGAACCAACATATAAGTCGAGTGACAGACGGAATACGGATTAGAAACTAATCACGTAAGAGGTATAGCGGCAATCTACAGCCAGGATAATGAAAGATATGAAAAAGTTATAATAAAAGAAAGAAGGAGCTCTTTCAAGTTTCCTTGAAAAAATATCTGAACTCGTGTAGATTGAAAGTAGATAGATAATGAGTTTATGCTCTAGTCATGAAAGTTGTGGAAATGAGTAAGCATAAGTGAGACGTATGAAAATTAAAAGAAGCAAATATATATGAATGGATTACGTATGAATGATAGCCTACCAAGTAGTTCGATCTTCACGTGTAATCGCCATTTGAAGAATTCGAAATTTATTTTTTGTATTGAAAGGTACAAAATAAGATATAAAAAAAATACTTATATTTACCAGACAAAATAATAAATTATTCCAGATTCTCAAAACTGAGTGTTCTTCGCTCTAATAAATAAGGTTTCAAATATTTCAATATCAAAAGCTTGGCGCTGGCAAAATCAAAGAAATCAGCAATATTGCCACCTGCGTGTTGATTTATTCTAGTCTTTGATGATTGTGATATTGGATTGGGGATTGGAAAGAAGTTGAATTCATCATTATTACACCATAGCGATTCTATCAGTAATAATTTATCTACAATTTAACAGGAAATATTCAATTTATATATAAAATTCCTTGGCGCCTTCGTAAAATATAACTAACGTAATTTTCGATTATTTGTACTTGTAGAACTCGACCTAAACTATTTTAACAGCTCTAATATAAAATCAAACTACATTTCTTGATGAAACTCAGGCATAAGGGCAGCTTTTAACAGCGCAAATACCATCTGGTACATAAAGGTTGACAGGTCTAGGAAAGTTGAAAATTTCGTTTCTAATTACATTTTCTAACTAAATTTTAGTCATAAAGCATGTCAATTGTGAAATAGATTCAAAAAAGTGACTATTATTTATTCATTGCAATGAAAGAAATTGATGGATACAGTTCATGGCTATTAGATGGCTATTATTTGTAAGTAAGTAAGACTTGTACGTTGCATTAAGAATTGTTCCAACTTTACTTACATTACTGGAATATTTTGATCATTACCAAATAGGTAGTATAAGGATTTATCTGATAACATTGTGTTTGTGGTATTCCCAGTCCAAATGGTTTTTAGCAAACTGAAATCGCTCTTTTCAGTCCTCCTATACCACTCATCGCCTCATTATCATATAATATATAGATGAAGTAAATCAGATGGAACAAAAACGTGTCTTCACATTCCAATCACTGAAAATTGGTCTTTTTTATATAAGTTACACGCCCACTTTCTTAACTTCGTGTCTTTGCTTTCTTTCCTCCTTTGAACCTCTTTCATACTCTATAACTAATTAACACAATATCTGCATCATACTCTCTGGGGATTCATTCAATAGTTATAATCAAATTACTGAGCTAGACATTTTGGGCAAACTGTCTTCAAAATAAAACATTAATTAGATTTCAGGAATTTTATCTGCTTCTATCAATATAAAAAAATAACTTAATTTCGGTAGAAATACGTATTGGTCAGCAATAAAGTTAAGTCAGTGTAAGTTCTTCCATAAAGTTTTAAGTATATAAATTGTGCGTTTATTCCTAATTTATGGAACATATTCACCTATCACGACGTAATATATGTACCTACATTTTAATATTAGTATATAAACGTACAAGCATATAACGATTATTTCTATTTGGTAGTTTTAACAAAAAATATAATTTTTTTAGGTTTATTATCAAATTAAACATATTTTATCTTGAATTATAAATTTATTCGACAGTTGCAGCTTATGTTATATATTTTGGATCAAAAATAAGTAAAAAATATACTGTTGTATATTTTTATATATAGTCACTTATAAAATTATTGCAAAGGAGATGTTACTTAATATACAATTATAATTGGTCCTCTTTATTCACGCGGTGAATTTCAAAACAAATATATACGTATAAGCTTTATGAAATCGGTTTCTACCTTAGATTTCCTGATGTATACATACCCTTCTCTTGCGATTACGCGTCGAATCCAAACTAAGCTAATCAATGGTAAATTCCGGTTCCGGGGAAGGACAAGAAATGAAAATACGGTATCCAGAAATTAACACATAAATATCAAATACCCAAACCCATGTTTACTCTCAGCTTACCGAGCCGATTTTAATGGTATACAGGACGTTGGCGCCATGCCGATAAATGAGAATTATGAATTGTAACGAAGTCATTGCCAGCTATATTATGAGCGTTTTCTTATTGGGAACGTGGCAGTGAAACACCAAAGTTGGCTAATTTTAATATATTTTCCGAGCTTTCGATTACTTATGTATTCATCGTCTGGGAAATAATTAATTGAGATTTGTGGTGGCTTTGAGTTCTGAAAATTTTAAGTTCATAGGATTCAAAATTCAATATTCAAAGTGACGTTGATAGAAATATTTAATATACTAATATAAAATGACTTAAAAAAAATAATTAAAATAAGTGAAGTAATTCTTATTAATATTTTCCAAAAATTTGAGAAAAAATGTTAAGAAATCGAAATGTATCGAAAATTTAACTGATAAGGTCATACCAGATAAAGTGAAAGAAGTTTTATCTTCAGGTCCAATTCTGCACAAAATATTTTTAGTGACAAAGAATTACTTGTGACAAATATCTTATGCAATATTGAATGTAACACCAATCATATGAATAAAGAAATTCATCTGAATAATTAAGATAAAATAAGATCTGATACTAGATGTATCAGTATAAAAGTCGAAATGGCAATTTTTATCTTCCAAAAATTATTAATCGCCCACCTGTTTTCTTCCATTTTTGGCTATATGTACCAACCAACGCAGCCTTTTTGCCATTACTATATAGCCACTTTCTGCTTTCTACTATTAGCCAATTTGCCTCTCTCTTATTCGTGACCCACATTCACTACCATATTACATCGAGGGTTGTATAACTGTTTTTTAAATTCTTAGCTTCGTTACCATTAAAGTATCTTTGGTTAGAGGTTTCCTAGAGTTCCAACTGTTTCATTGCGACTTGCCAATATCCTGTCGAATTCTTTAATTTCATCCCCTTAACTTGTTACCGTCACTTCTAGGTATTCACACTGTTTTTCTCTGATGTGATTTTTAATTGTTTGCCACTTAAAAAGTCGTTAATTTCCAAATACTTGGTTTTATGTTCCTGACATGTATTAGAAAATAACATATATATGCATAAGATAAATTGTTGTCATGGACTGTATGTTATCACACCAGCAGATACTTTAGAATATTATCAGTATTTGCTAGAATCTAACAGCTAGATTTATCGTTCATTTCAAACTGAACGTACTGCGGATTAAAGTATTTCCTCATTTTTGAAAAACTGCTTGTCCTTCACACTTTCGTTTATGTGGTATGTATTTCTTATAATTTAGATCAATAAGTATCAATGGATGATAATAAAATATTCCAAGTAATTTTGAATTTTGAGTAAAAATCAGATTCATAACGTGTCTTTTAGAATAATAGCTGTCTTTTTTACCAGTAAGTTTGAGCGTGTTAATTGAGAAAAGGAATGGAAAAAAATATAAATCAGAATTTTAGTTACGAATTTAACAAATATAGAGCTAAGCAGGACTAGCAACGAAAAGGAAATACTGACCATCAGCGGCATATAAATTTTATAGCAAGAAGAATAATTGCAAGCGAAAATAATGACTTTTATCGACATTATCTAATGTAATGTGATGATATTTTAGATTAAAATATAATTCACGTAACCTATATACTTTACCATTTATGATATATAATATAAGTAGAAAATAAATTTCCTTCTGTAAACTCTAGTCATTGTTATTCTTAAATTCATTTGGTGTAAGTCTTATTAAATGGAACAATATCGAACTAATCAGTTGAATAAAAAACAGGCATGTGTACAGTACATCTTACATTTTGTTTTCTTCTTTGTGTGAATGTTATACCTCTGCCTGCCGAGACATCAATATTTTTTCCAAGTAACGGATATGGTAGGGCGCTTTTTCTATAATAATTATCCCATATGATTGAAATAAATTAGAACCAGTCTTAAAAAAATAATTTCCTCTGTGAATAATAAATAGGCACATTCCTTTAACAGAAGATGCTTTCAAGCCAGTTAGAATTCCATTATTAAAAGCCTGTAGTGATCTCTGTAGTGGAGTTGTGTGGTGGAGTTTTTGATTTTTTGTGATCCTCATTAACCTACGTAGTGAAATATATTTTGGTGTCTGAATATCGAAAAAGTCTCTCCCCCATATTATAATCTCTTCTTTCCAATCAACAAACTTTCCGATATCTTTTCGCATACCAAAATCCCATTTTACCCGAATTTTCTTTGTAATACCCTTAACGATATTTTATTTATACTATAAACCTTATAATTAATTGATGAAGGGCTTTTCACGCGGGTATTTGCTTCTTAAATTAAAATCCGTGCATTTTTTGTACGTGTATTTCATTGTGTTGTCCAATAAAATTTTTATACATTCCTCGCGGAAGTTTTCTGTCACTTTGAATTATTTGGAAGACTTTTTGAAAAATTTCATTCTATTATTCAATATAGTTGTATTCAATGGAGATAAAACGATTATAACGGTCATATAATTTTTCAATGCCCTTTTTGTATTACGATTTATCTTTAGCCTTCAAATAGGCTTTCATTTCAGCGATAACCTCTTCATCGTTGCATAATTTCTGTCCAGCTAGTATCCTAGGAAAAAGTCGACAGGGCTAGATCTGGAGAATACGGTGGATACGGAAGCAATTCGGAGCCCAATTCATCTATTGTCTTGATAAAACAGCATTTTCTACTTCTTATAATGGGACCGTTTTCTTACAATTTCGTCTCTTAAACGCTTAAATAATGCTTTGTAATAATAGCTTTCTAAGGTTTTTCCTTTTTTAAGATAGTCAATGTATATTATACTATGCGCATCCCAAAATACTGAAGCCATAACCAGCTGTCTCTCCTCGCTTTGGAGTCAGTTCATCACGTGCACTATGAAAACCCATGTTTTATCCATTGCAGTATATTGATGCAAAAATTTGCTTTTATTATGATTAAAGAGCTCCAAATTCCGAATTATCAATTCGTTGGTGCTTTTGATCGATTGTGAGCTCGCGCCGCATATCCAAATATGCGTTCACAATATGTTCAGCACTTTCCTTTGATAAGTTTAGGGTCTAAGCTGCTTCAATCGACTTCACTTCCTAGTTATTCGACATTATATTGTGAACTGCTGTTTTCATCGGTTCCAGCCTCTTTGGGGCGCCTTCCCCATGCAATGTCCTCAGTGCTTATTTCGCCTTGTTCAATTCAGCAAACCACTTCTCTAGAATTGATTTTCCTTGCGCTAAGTCGGAATAATGTTTATCCAGACAAGCCTCAATAGTAATTTATTACCAGAAAGCAAAGCTTTATTAAGACACAAAATTTTTTTTATCAAATAACAAAAGTTGGTTGACTCAAAATCCCATAATTCACAAACCAGCAATACGACATCTGTCAAGTTTATAAACCAGGCTTTCAACGGATAGAGCTTAAACAAAATCTTATGGATAAATGGTAGAATGAATCTACCTCTTTGTATTACCTCTCACTTCCCAGAGAGGGAAAAAGGCTGCAATTGGGGTAGAGCCGTCATAATAAATGGACACATATGATTAACAAAGTTTATTGTTAGCTGACTGATAATAACAATGTTTAGAGTGATTATTTACACAGATTTTATACTGGTAGCACCATCAATGTGTCAGACCACAAACTTTCCAACTCGCCTAATAATGGTTTTTTTTTTTCATTAGCGTGCCGTATCAAGTCCCCTTGACGTTGGCGATCAGCATGGCAATCTCTCTATCTTGAGATAGTCTAAATAACTGTCCTGCTTCTCTTATCCCAGTCCATTCTCTAATATTCTTCAACCAAGATGCTCATTTCCTTCCAATTTCTCTACTACTTTCAACTTTACGCATCATAATCTACTGGATGATACTAAATCGGCTACCACACATTATGTGACCCAAATAAGCTTCTTTTAATATTATCCATCAACTCACAAACCGCATTTGCTCTGATAAGGACTGTATCGTTTGTTGGTAAGGCTGCCCACGGTATCTTGAGCTTGCATCTATATAACCATATTTCAAAAGACTCTAAGCGATTAGTGGTAGATATTTTTAAAGTCCGTTTGCGGGGGTGAAATTCTAAATTATCATTATAGAAGAGTGATCTCATTTTAAAAAATGTTGTTGAGCTACTTCAATTCTATATTTTATTTCCTTATCGGGTCCAGCTCTTTAGTAATGTAGTAACCAAAAGATTTGAAACTAGACACTCTTTGAATCGTTTGTCCGTTTACCTGTAGCTGTGTGTCATGGTACGGCAAGCGACTAAATATCATATATTTTGTTTTAGAACAGTTAATGTTTAGGCCCATATATCTTCACTTTCTGTCAATGGCGTTTAAAAGGCATCGCAGTTCATTCAAGTCGTCACACAGTACAACTGTATCGTCTGCGTATCTGTTTGTATTAATAAGTTCAATTTTTTCTCCATATGATAAGTTGTGTCTAGCTTGCTTAAAGATTTTATCTGAATACAAATTAAACAGAAGTGATGAGAGTATGCAACCTTGTCTGACTTCTCTTAAGATTTTTCATTCTTCTGTCGATTTTCCGTTGATTCGAACGCCCGCTCTTTGGGGCCATTATAATTTTTCGATGATTCTTACGTCGGATTTATCTCTTTCCCTTAATATATTTATTTACTTGTCGTATTGTACTCGATCGAATGTTTTTTAATAATCGATAAAGACTGCAAATACATCTTTTCGTTGGTCACTGCATTTTTTTTAGTAATTTATTCAGTGCAAAAATACTTCTCGTGTTCTCAACCCATTTCTGAAGCCGAATTGAGTTTTGTCTTGTTCTTCTTCGCACTTATTTCTGATTCTAGCGTAGATGATTCTTATAAATATTTTTATAGTGTGACTCATAAGATTTATCTAATAATTGCAATAGGTATTAAATATTGGAAAAGTACAATGTCAGAAGATAAATATATATAATTACGTCCCTTAGAATGCTAACTGCTAATAGGTGAAAAAACAATTATTTAGCATGACACAATAAATAATGAAATTTCAGTTTCAAAAATCCATAGTGACAAAAAATTCTATGGAATGTTTAGAATGATATTTGGTATTTAGAATTGTTTTCGTAATCTACGTGTACTACATGTACTACATAGATTCTTATGATCTTCATCAATTTATATGATGAGAAAATATCAAGGGTTGTATCGTGATTTTCTGAAATTGCTAAAAATAAAAATTGGGGTCATTTCCCAACTAGTAATACAGTTTTAATTAAATTTATTACAGTGACGTTTAATGTAAAAGAACCTTTCGAATTAAACCTCGCATACGTTCAGATACGTTGAGATAAGTTATGATGTTAGCTTTCCAAACATACATTTTTCAATATTTATCAAATATCCAAATGTGCTTTGGATATAAAATTTATAATGAAAATTTTCCGATTGGTCCCATATCAAGATTATACATTAAATATGTTATGAATACATGTAGACGACAGGGAATGTCAGTGACTTGAATATAACTGAAAAGGGATAAAGTTCGGACAAAGCTGCATCTGTTTGTGATATCTGAGGGAGACTGTGCAAAAGGACCCGAAAAACATAAATTATACCCACATATATTGAAAAAAATAACATTGAATAAGATTGGGAGAGCTAAATAAATATTCATTTTGAGAATGGGGTTTGTGGATATCATTATTTTACCATATTATCTACAAGTAGAAAAGGGAATAACTGTAGTTATAGAAATACGAAGTTCCAGATTTAAGAGAAATTAGCGAATAATTTCAATTAGAATCACAGCGGGAAATAAGACTTTCTATACGGGTAAGCACCTTGTATTTTTAAGATGGAAACATATCCTAGACATACATGCGCAGCTCCTACGGAACTACTGCTACTTAAAGATATTTATTTTATCAGAGAGTAGAGCAGTTCTCCAAATACCTGACTCTGATAAAAGTTGGAGCTAGTATAGGAATGCACCTAGTCTCTGAACTCATTGGGAGTAAACAAACAAAGTTACTCTGACTCGGGTACCCATCAACACCAGTCCGGAGTACAAGTCGAATTGGTCAAGATGTTAGCAAAGTGAATTCACAGCCTGTATGCTTTAGCTCATCTAATATAAGGTTTTATGATTCAAAGTCTGGTTAATTTGCAACTAAAACAATAGAATAGAATAGAAGAATCAATTTGAAGATATTTTTGATATCCATAAAAAATGGTTATTCAAGTTTATTTGTGGGATAATTATTAAGTACTAGAGTGTTATATCTGAGTTTGAAATTCAGTAAATCATCAAAAAAATACAAAAATACGTGTTTACAGCTCAGAAAATATAAAAAATCAATACAGAGTGTGAATGTTTGAAATCACTGGTTGTGTAATTTCGTATTATTACCAAGATTGCTTTCATCGAAGATTATTTCAGTTATCATTTTCATTTTCGTAATCAAAATAAGTTTATTTGATAATTTCGATTCTCTCCGTTTAATTATACTCTTATCATTACTATAAAACTTTTCTGTTGGGAACAATTATAACTTATAAATAAATAGCAAATATTCTTTGCCAAAACAACCAAATAGTTACTGTCAATAACTTGTTCAATGATACTTTTACTATTTGGGATGAAAGCGTGGAACCACAATTATATCAAATTAGACAGTAGAAGAGGTTAGTTCGAATATAAAAATTTTTAAATATTCATTCCTTCACAAGCCTGTTTTTATATTCTTATTTTTTCTATAACTAATACACACAGTTTAACAAATAATAATTTAGAAGGAGACCTTATATATTGAGACCATATACCATTATTATCATCATCATTTGCATCGTCAACGTTTCACGTTATTTCTTTTCTCACAATTTCTATCGTTGGCTGTGCAGCCTCGCGTTATTCTGGCTTGTTTCATAATGTCATTGATGCCCTTGATTTAGGATTTAACCTGGGTTCCCTTAAGTTTTGTGAATAGAACTACGTAAATTTTTTAGAGAGTGGTTTTGGCTTTCCAGTCCCTGTATACCTCCTTGTGTGACTCTGCATCTCATTGTTCCACCTTTAAAATACATGGACTTCTCACAAAGGAGGGTTATATGCTCTTTACTTCACTTCACAAGGTGTAAGCACTACTTCTTCGAGTTATTTCAGTCTATTGCTGAAATAAGCAATAGCTTGCTCGGAGAATCTTCAGTTGTCGTCCTCTGCGTATCATCTTAAGGTACTATCTTTGACGGGGGAGTGATCTGAGTGATCTATCATCATATATATATATATATATATATATATATATATATATATATATATATTCTAGATTTTCTTGATCTGAATTGTCTTTCGAATGAGAATTCACCTAATCCCTCAGTCATTCATTCAATTCAGTAGGGTTCTAAACCACAATATGTAGTCCTTATTCTTTTTCTTTTAATGCTGTCTTCTCCCTCTTTGCCTGGTAGCTGCCTAAGGGCTACTTAATTTCTCATCTATATATTATCTAGTGCTTATTTATACTCTCATACTTACTTGGACCTGTACTTAATAGCCTCCAGAGACCTCAATGCCACTTGAGTATCGTTAAGAATATAAATGTGCTGTACATTATTCGTATGGACCATCTATTACCTGTTTTGTTCATTGCTTTAACTCTGTGAAGAACATCATATCCTTGGTCTTTATATTTATCCTTTTGATTCCTACGGTTCCTGTTCCTTATTATTCACCATATATATTTATTTCATACTTTACGTCTATCATAGATTTTTCATAGATAATATTACTGATGTTTTGACCTCATTTCGGTTTTTATGGAAATATAATCTGATATTACCAATTTGTATAATTATATCAATCAATCTACCATTGATGGTGAAGGTGAACCTTTCCGAAATATTTTTTTCTTGTGTTTGATTCTGTTCTGTAATTGTTCAATTTTTATAATTAAAAGAATGGTTTTTCATTTAAATTCATATTTATATTTCATGATACGTTATTACAATTTAACTTATAATACTGATCACTTCTAAAACTATTTTTTAAATACCGATATGTCTGTCCTTTATAAACTGCATCAGAATTATTAGAGAGAATTTCAGATATAATTTTACTCCCATTTTTTTTTATTTCATTCGAGTAAAATATTTTGATATAGTATTTATGATTCAGTGTAATAGTTGTTGTGGAAGTCCTTGTACAAAGATGTACAAAAGTGCTCTACATAATCATGTTGTAGGTGATCCATTGATTGATATACTGGTTGTCAATGTCAGATTATAGTCAGATAAAGACCTAAATTGGCTTCAAACTCCGAAAAGATTGCGTGTTAATAATTCATTAATAATTGAGCCCTAATCAGGACCCTAATAACATAACCTAACCCTGATAAGCAAAAACAGATGGAAGGGTCTTAAGTCTGATGATTTTGAATAAATTTTGAAATAAATTAATTCGAATTAAATTTCCCCCCCAATCCGGTTACGTTATTATTGATTGAATAAATAAAGTCGTCGAGGTCTTCTTGGATTTTCTTAACTGTCAATTTAATATCCTCAATACCGTAATTTCGCTTTCCTGTTAACAAATTAAATTCCAAAACAGATTTTCTCATAAATTTGGAGTCGAATATTTTTCCTAAAAATACTTCAGTAAGTAGAGTGGAAGTTCTGAAACAGAATGTTGCGTAACCAGAAGCTCGACTGGAAACATTTCCAGAATTTGTTCGTGAAACAATCGACATGTTAAAATTAAAAAACACAGTGGGATACAGTTTCCGAATGTCACTCGCATTTATGAGAAAAAAATATATTATTGATTGTATTTGCCGTTTTACCTTTTGCAAAAAAGAGAATCGTAATTGTTTTCCAGTTACAGATTTCCCTTTTGATTCAAAGAAATATTGATTACGATAATTATCAGAAACGGTTTCAAGCAAATAATTGACGCAAAGGATATCTCGATATTCTAGATTATTGATGTGATATCGATTATTTCGAGAAAAAAGCTTATATACTGTTACGAAATCATCTCTGCCCTGGAGCCGGTCCTGCTTGGACATAGTAGCATTCTAAAATTCGGCGAAGGCGCCGAGTTTGAGGGAATTCCCGAAATCGTTTGATCTTTGTTTATTTGTTTTGTTTCTTTATTTTTCTAGAACTTCTTATATATATACCTTTAAAAAAAAAATGTTTCTTCTTGCTCTACAAACCTCCTCAGCTTTCATTACCTCATTGTTGGAAGAAAATTTACGACCTTTTAAACTTTTTTTCAGTTGAAGAAAGAGATGATAGTCGGACAGAGCCAAATCTGGTGAATAAGGGGAGTGTTCTAGTAATTCAAACCCTAAATCAAGAATTTTTCGCATGGCAATATGAGATTTGTGTGCAGGGACGTTGTCCTGCAAAACAAAACACTTTTGGATAGCTTTCCGCGTCTTTTCTCTTCAATTTTTTCCCGTAGAGTAGTCAGTAATGTCGAATAGTAATCTTCAGTTATTGTTTTACCCTTATATAAAAAATCAATCATGATTACTAATGGCAATCTCAAAAAACTGAAGCAAGAGCTTGTCCAGCAGATTTTTGGGCACGAAACTTCTTAAGTCTTGGAGAACCAGAGTGTCGCCATTCCATCGATTGTTGTTTTGTTTCTGAATCGTAGAAATGTACCCAAGCCTCATCCACAGTAACATTTCGGCTTAAGAAGTCTACATCGTTTTCAAATCGAGCACAGATCGAACGCGATGCTTCTACCATTGCACGCTTTTGGTCAACATTCAAACTTTTGGGCATCCATTTTGAAGCAATGTCCAAATTGACGCGAACTATATTAAGAAGCGTTCTTATGGAATATTCAGTTCTTCAGATATCTGTTCAGCCCAATTCGACGGTCTGCTAAAATTATGTCATGAACTGCATCGATATTTTCGGAGACTGACAGAGAAACTGGCCTTCCCGATCGGTCATCGTCTTAAATGGAAAATTTATCTCTTTCGAAGCTTGCAGTCCCATTTTTCACGGTCGCATACGAAGGATCTTGATCACCAAGGGTATTAAGCATATCTTCGTAAATCTGCTTACCTCTTAACCCTTTTAAATACAGGTACTTGATGATGGCTGGATTTTCACAATTCCGGTGGACATCTTTTTTCTTTTAATTCATTGCGTAACTCTGGTTTACTTTTTTGACGTCAAACTTTACATTGACACTTCTAATAAGTTATTGTTCATTGCTATGGTAACGCAATATTTTTTTTGCATGGAACTGGTCTAGGTTAATTAGATATCAATACATCTTCGTATATAAGGTTTAAATGAATTAAGAACATAAAAGCAGTGTTTATTAATTCACCCCACAAATAGAAAACGTGTAAATAAATACGAGAAACATTAAAATACATTAATTTACAAATTAAAAGTTCACTTCCCACATCATATAATTTCAAATAGATTATGGATTTAGCAAACTCTCACTTCTCCTCGCTTAAGCAATACCAATTTTTCCTTATGAACTATTGTCTTCTAATTAGATCTTGTGTTAGACAAAATAGATCACTCGACCTCGTATATGTTAATAATGAAAATGATATTTTTGATAAAGTCAAGTGAAACTGACCAACAAGAATGATCTGGCTATTAAGTTATTCATATTCTCAAAAATGTACATGAACTCCATTAGCAGCTACTTTTTTTCAATTATGCTCATCATAACTAAATATGATCAATAGAAGAATGATTGATTTTTCGATTGATTGATTGTTTGACTCAAACAAAACCATTAAAAAAAGGCTGCATTATATCTGCAAAGGTTAATTTATTCTATTATAGCAGAGGCTCAAAAAAGACTATCCCGATTACTTCATCCCATATATTCTGTGTGGAGTAAGCTACAGCTTTTCAGGGACGACACTAGGAAAGAGAAGCGGTAGAGTGGAAATCAAAAACAATTATAATAGTATAATAAAACAATATATTCACCGAGAATAGGAATGTAATCCGAGATTCAGAAACTCAGTCTCCATTAATTGAACAACCAAACAAGTTATGTTTAGCAAAAGGGGTGATGTCAGAGCTGTTTTCTATTTTTGAGTGTATGTAGCTACAATGATCAGAAACCTCATTAAGGAACATGGTGACAGTTTAATTCTAGAATAATGAAATGTTTTCGTTCTACTTAGAAATGATGTCATTCTGTTTTAAGATCACAATTATTAACAAACTCCAACGAATGTGTCTCCTTGTTTTCAATTGCATTAGAGTCTGGAAATCAATCCATCACCAATATTGCTCTAAACAATCAATCTACTCTTGTTTCAAATCAAAAAACTCATCTGTATAAAAACTAAACTAAATAAATAAAAACTGCTGATATAATTTGAATGTATACTTAATTATTTACATTTTTAGGTACCCTGTATTTCGTAAAATAAACCTCTCGATAATAATTACATATTTCTTTGGATACACCATATTGGATACACAGTTAATATCTTTTAGTTTGAAATGTTCAAAGTAACATCACCGCATTACCGTGCCAACGAGAAAAACTACCAATTCACTGATGTATAACTGCATTGTACTGTCTGTAGTGAGTATACGGTTTTCAAACACTAGGTGTTCCAATAGACAATCGATTTTGGCAAGAAATCAGACGAGCAAGATCACCACTTTACAGTATCATTTGAATTTGAGAAATTCACACCTGACTGGTATTCAACCATAGAACCAAACAAAATATTTTATTACTTAACATATTCTCCTCTCAATTGGATACATTTATTACAGCGAACCTGCAACGTCTCTAGACCTTTCAAAAAAATGTTTCTTCTTGATCTGCAAACCAGACCTCCACTGCTTTAATTACCTCCTCGTTGGAAAAAAACTTACGACATTTTAAACTTTTTTTCTGGTGAATAAGGGGAGTGTTCTAGTAATTCAAACCCTAAATCAAGAATTTTTCGCATGGCAATATGAGATTTGTGTGCAGGGACGTTGTCCTGCAGAAACAAAACACCTTTGGATAGCTTACCGCTTCTTTTTTCTTTAATTTTTCCCGTAGAGTAGTCAGTAATGTCAGTAATCTCCAGTTATTGTTCTACCCTTATCCAAGAAATCAATCCTGATTACTCCATGGTAATCCCAAAAAACTGAAGCAAGAACTTTTCCAGCAGATTTTTGGACACGAAACTTCTTAGGTCTTGAAGAACCAGAGTGTCGCCATTCCATCGATCGTTGCTTTGTTTCTGGATAGTATAAATGTATCCAAGTCTCATCCATACTAACCATAATCCATAATTTTTCTCCAAATTGACGTGAACTATATGAAGAACGCGTTCGTATGAAATATTCAATTCAATTTTGATGATGGTTCAAAATTTTAATTTTTCGATTTTCACAATTCCGGTGGACATCTTTTTTCTTTTAATTCATTGTGTAACTCTGGTTTTTTTTTGACGTCAAACTTTACACTGACACTTCTAATAAGTTATTGTTCGTTGCTATGGTAACGCTATGGTTGTTTATATATGGAACTGGTCTAGGTTAACCAGATATCAATACATCCTCATATCTTAAGGCATCATATCAGTTCATTGGATACTTGTCCTCAAGGCCCCGTCAAGGTTATTTGACAGTAGATACATCTTGGGGGGGCTAGAATAAAATAATACTTTTATGGGGTGGCCACCAAGAAGGGCCATCAAGAAGTAGATTACATCGAAATTTGATAGAACGTTGCACATGTTATATAACCTTAGGCTATCGTTAATGAATAATTTATTGATTATTATTAGAAATATTGATTTATAATAACCTGAACGACCGTCGCTTTTATTGCATGCAAATGTAAATTGCAAATAAATGCTCAATAAACAAATTTTTGTTAAATAAATGAAAAAAAATACCTAAAAACTTGTAGTTTTACTTATAAAAGGCAATATCCAAAGTGCAGTAATCACCTGAATTAACATTTGTCCGTTCCATTTTACGTTTTCCTAATTAATTTCGATCAATCCAATCGTTAAATAGTTAGAGCGGCAAAAGTATAGTGAATTAAGTCTCGTATCAGTGGATCATCAAATTTTATTAGGGTTTCTAATGAAGGAAACTTTATTTAGTCCCTATCTATTCGTTGTGCTAGGTTTTTCCATTTCAAAATCTCTACTTAGGAATGAAATAATCACATTTGCGACATTTTTATGAAGATAAGGCTTTCAGTCAGGAGTTACTGATTTAATTTCAAACTTTTGTTGGAACAATGAAAAAACATGATTGAAGTTTAAGCAACTGTTAATATTAGTATCTAAGTACAACGAGCGAGTACTGAAAGTTGGTAAAAATATTTCCATTGTCAAGAAAAGATCAATAACAAGTTAACAAAAGATATCTATTGTTTGCGAATAAAGGTATCCATTGTTTGCGAATACAATCTGGATCGTCAGTAATGAATAATAAAGATTACATTATAGGAAGTGATTAGAAATATGTAAAGACATGACCTGAATATTTGAAAAAATAAAGCAGCCTGGCGCTTGTTAACGCGTGTAATTCCGTTAAAAATGCTTGTTAACGATCTCTCTTTCTCATTTTTACACTTTTGTTAGGATAAAACATTCAGTTGATTAATATATGAAATTTTTATGTGGAGAAATGTGCCAAACCATTTAAATTTTCACGTTTGATTATATGAAGCAGCATAAAATTGATTATCATTTAATAAAAATGCCAACAATCAATCGTTAAACACATTCTTTATTGGAGAATGAAACCAGCTTGTTTCGGGAATATTTTTGATGGATAAAATGAATGTCATGATGTTGTTTGAAAAATTGAAAAAAAATTACATATATACAAAGTCAAGTCAATTGTTTTTCTTCTCTCGAGAATTGTCAAAAATACAGCGGAAATTGCCTTCATTTGTTTACTAGTAACGGTTTACTTAGACCTCCCCAATAATTGTGATAGGTTTCCTTTAAATTCTGAGTTTATATGATTCAGGGAGACGTAATCAGACACCTCGGAATTATTTCAAATCTATCTTTCTTTTTTGCGTATGTTAAACAGAATATATGTTGTTGTTTCGCTGGGTTGCCTTCCCAGTTATTCATTGGTAATGATAACCATTCTTATTGTTAAAATAAAAAAGAGTTGACACAAAATGAACACGTGATTGGTTAATTATTTGTCACCCTTAATAACTATATTATTGAATTATTTTAATGGAATCATGAATATAGTGGTAATAAAAGATGTGAAGATTCATTGCAATATCCAATTATCTACTATTCCTTAAAAACTCACTTATCGATATCGATATCACCTGCCGATTCTTCTTTAACCACTGTCAGTAATACAGATCTTCCAAAAGAGATTCCATGGAGTAGCATCGGAAAGGAAATCCCGTGCCCAAAAAAGCAAAGTCGCGAAAAACTGATGGACCTCGAAGGTATCATTTTGATGAAGTTTGAAGAATCAAATACAACCGTGAACGCAGCATATTACTCTAACTTACTAAAGCTGAAAGCCGAGTTAAGTGGTAAGAGATTTAACAGCGACGATGAAATTAAACAGGCGTTCTACGAAATTTTTTACTCTAAAAATGCATCATGTAGTGGCTTTCGAATTCATGCACCGCAATACTTAATTTGCAGTCATATGAATCACCTTTTATATCTCCCTGTTTCATCTAAAAACATTACTCTGTAGTAAATAAGTTTGTGGATAGTCAGCTATCGGTACGATCAATCATCGATAGACACAGCTCAGACAATACGTTAATAATGTAATGACTACTGCGATAAAAAAATATTCAATAAGGGAGTCACACTATTTAAGAATGTGGCTATACAGCAAAGAAAAACGATTTTGATAGGATATGAAGATCGGATATATTCGTCTAAAGAAAACCACCACCAAAAGGAAGAAACCACAAAATTATTAATTACATTTTTTACACCACCACTACACCAACACTTGCAATTACACTGTCTGACTGATGAAGTCTCTGAAGATGATAAGTTGGTTATCGAAACGCGCGTTAGACAGTGTAATTGTGAGTGTTGGTGTAGTGGTAGTGTAAACAGTGTGCTCAGGTCCACATTAATATTCCAGTTTTGTTGAATAATTTCAATTATTCATATTTCATTTGTTCTACTTTTTAATTGTGTACACTCGATATAGAAAACGTCAAATACCATAAAGAAATTTATCATAAATTAACTGTAAGGAATTTCAGCATTTTTGATTATAAAAGAAGTCTGTTGAAGGTCAGATTTCAGTGGATTAAACAGTGATATATCACGTAAAATTTCAAACGCGTGTTCGATGTATAAAAGCTTTCTGAATAATGTGTTTCAATTAGTATCGGGAACAATTTGTCTAATTAGAAATCTTTGAAAATTTTGAAGTTGAGATAATACAAAACAATGATGTAAGTTTTCATCTAAGAATGTTTATTATTATTCCACATGATATACTGACGATGATTAATACGTATTTATATTAAAATATGTTTTCATATAGCGCAATACTTCTGTATAATTCTAGTTTCATAAAGATTCAATTCCATGCGAGTAATGAAGAACTTAAATAACTGTTATCAGTAACTTCACGTTTTCGGTATTGAGACTAACTATACATTTTAATATAATTAAAATCTACCTTATTATCCGTCGTTTTGATAACTTGTTTAGAGGCTTAATGAATAAACATACTCATAATGGAAATTTACTCCGGAGATTAAGCTTTCTAAATTTCAAATTAGCAGTTACAAGCTTTATTCGGATTGTAGAACTATTAGGTTTTATTTCAAGTTGTGAAAAAATCCAAAATAACTCACGAAATGTACGTCTGCAGTCTACATTAATAACGTAGCTTTGAAGATCGTTACAAGTGATATGAGCAATTTAAAAGTTAAAATGAGTGGGTTGAGGTCGAGGAAAGATTAGGACGTGTCAATTTGTTCGAAATTCACCTCATTTTTACACTTGCCAGTCATTTTGCGAACTTGCTTAGCGGCTTTTTGAATAAACATACTTGGATTGAATATTTACTGCGGAGATAGAAGTTTCTTAATTTAAATTTAACAGTTACATGGTTATTTAGATCATGGATCTTGAAAGAGGTGTTAAGTTCTAGTTCAAGTTAAAAAAAAGCCGGAATAAATCAGGAAATTTTAGTCTACAGTCTACCTAAATAACGTAGTAGCTCTGGAGATTGTTACAAGTGATATGAGCAATATAAAAGTTAAAATCAGTGTGTTGAGGTCGAGGAAACATTAGAATGTGTCAATTTGTTCAAAATTCACCTCGTTTTTACATTTGGCGAACTTTTTTAGCGGTTTTATGGATAAACGTACTTAGATTGAATGGGGAGATAGAAGTTTTTAATTTCAAATTAACAGTTACATGCTTATTTAGATCATGATATGAGTGATTTAAAAATTAAACTGAGTGAGTTAAGGACGAGGAAAGATCAGAACTTCCGTCAACCTCCAAAACAGAAGAAAATGTGGAAGTAGTGAACAAATTAGACATGTGACATTTGTTTCGCAAGTTTTCGGCTAATAAAAGTGTTTCCAACTGCTGACATCTATATTAATCCCCATATTTAGGAACATATTACTTCTACTTCTTCCTAAAATTAACGAATACGCTGAAAGAAAAATTCGACACCATTCCTGACATTGAGAAAGACACGGCAAGTTGAACTGATTCCAATCGTATCATTCTGAAAATGCGTTCATTGAGAGATTTAACGTTAGAATTGATAGACAAGAGTAACACTGGAAGATATTGTTACATATTCAATTATTCACTTTGTTGTCATTGAATTTCATGTTTTAATGATCTCATGTAATTGATCATTAATCATTATAAATTGGACTATTTATCAAACGTATATCAAAGTTCGTGTTTGTCAATACCAATTTATTGCAATAGTTATCAATCTATGTACTGCTTTTTAAGAAGAGTTCTGATTACTGTCCAATGAATTGCTTCTCTCCAAGTTCGTCTTGTAATTTGAGCTGATGACTTGAATTATTATCCGTTCGGCTATCGCACCAGCATCTCATATTTTATTTATCATTCCATTCGAATTTCACATTCCCATGATATTTTCTATATAGAGTAATCAAACTAACAGAAAAATCAATGCATCTAAAATGAATGAACCGTATGAAGTTAATAACTTATATTCAGGACCGTGGTGGAATGATTGGTTTAAAATAAAATTTCTTCACTTTTTAAGATATATCAAAGATATAGATGAATCGAATTATAATGAAGACTGAGTATATGAATGCGTTTTGCAATTTCTGAGATACATTCTCTTTTACCAATATCTTTGAACTATTCTCTTTGATTGATTTACGGAATTTGGTCAGATATGATTGCTATCCGAAATAAACGTGTCTCTACAATTCACATTGATGGTTGACAATCACTAAGGTCACTGGAAAATATGAAAAAATACTAAAAATCGTAAAGAAAAGTTTCATTGAAAGACATAGTGAAAATCACGATTGTAGGTTTGTTTATATCGCTTCAAATTAGTAATCGAGAATGAAAAAGCTTCTTATCTAATGAATGCTATTTTTCCCAGCGATGAAACATAGAAAAAACCAATTGATTATGTTAACGGCAGTTTGAAAGAACTAAAGTGGGAGAAAGATGTCGAAAGCAAAAAAAAAATGAAAAAATCGGTTGAAAAGATCATAGTGTATTTTGTAATACTCACGCTGTATGCCTTAAGGAAAGGCATTAAATCTGATAAGGAATTCATCCTATTTTGATTAAGGTGTTCTATAAAAATAACATAACTCAAATCCTATCCGTGCTGCCATGTTATGTCACCCGCTTCTGTTTCACTGATCCCTCTTAGAAATTTTGCCGATTAGAAGGCCAGGTGTAGGCTGAGATTTCATTCCAGTCCTCTTCTCTTTGTATCAGTTACTTCAGTATTGTCAGGGTAGTACTCACATCTTTGGGTGTAATGTAATTACATTTGGACATAGGCAATGAACAAGCCGTGACTCATGAACAGCTAGATCAAGAAATCTGTGTACTTTGTTTTCATGTTACCTAGTTTTGGGGTCTTAAAGTTTTTCTCTCTCGGTTTTTCTCGGTTGCCCGAAGGTCGGATCCACGTCGTTGTCGATGAACTTTTAGCTTCGTTATATGTGTACATACTTCTGTTCTATAGAATAGGATCAAGAGAACTACTCTTTTGAGCTTGAGAGCCCATTGTGTTGGTCCAGATTCTGGATACCGCGTCACTAGCTTTCATTCAGGCGCTATAGAGAGTTTCATGAAAGAACAGTTTTTAATCTACTATCACTTCTAAGTGACCCTAGCCTCACATCTATCTTAGTGTTGTCTCGCCTTTGTCTACGTTTCGAAAACCATTTCCAACGCATCGAAACAACCATCACTGTTGTATGTTTAGCCAGTGTTAGTCATGTTTATCAATCAGGACGCGGCGTCGCCAGCTGTCGACTGAATAAAAAAATCGGCCTCCTTTGCCATATTCGTTACTATCGTAACTACTATTACATCAGCTGTACCTGCTCTGAAAAGGGGGTCTTCAAAAGCTACTCTAAATTTGGATTCCATAAGTCTGGACTCTGGATTTCAATCTATGCTAAAAAAATATTTAGACTGGTTTTGATTCTTTTGATGAACAAAAACTTTCGGCTCACTTGTCCGGAAAATACATGCTCATTAATTCACTTCATTTCCCTTTTTTACTCTTGAAATTACACACAATTTCCGGCTGTTTTCCTTCTAAATATTGTTCTTATTTCTTTGGATCTATACCACCAAAACAAATAGTATTATTGGCACTATCGAGTTTTGATGAGGTTATTTATCACTTAATTGCTTCAGTTAATCATAGTTGCTATACAGCTATACAATTAATAAATAATTGGAACAATAAGAATTGCAATATGTGAAAAATTATTATTTGTTTTCGTTGTAATTGAAGTAACTATTTTTCTCCGTTTGATTGATTATCAATGTTTCTAATATTGATTTAGTTGTGATTTAAAGGGTCACGAAAACTAGTATCCCTTGAAACTACAGCGCGGAATGTCCGAAATGGACATATTTATTTGATAAATAACCCTATTACGTACCCTCAAACTCATCTGGCGGAGAGTCTAGTGGGAAAACGGTGGAGTTCGTAGAAACGGATTAATTTTTTTCCAGAGTGTAGAGCTTCTGGATATGCTATTTTTACCAAGAATACTCCGAATTCAAATGATTTGTTTGAGCCAGAACGATATAATACATAACATTCGTTAGAATTTTCCGTGCGTCAAAAAACAATTTTAACTCGAGTTGCTTTTCAGAGGGCCATTCTATTATGTAACGTAATATCTTTGATTTCTCAAATTATTTCATCATTGTTGATTTCACTACAGTTTTATATTATGATTATGAAGAATTTACCAGGAAAAGTATTTGGAAATTGTTTGTTATTTTTATCAAACTTGATCTCGAACTGCTACAAATTATCTTTTAGACGATCCCTCAGTTAAGGCAACTTATGATTACGGGTTTGTCATTATTTTTAGGAAATTGAGTTTGGTTACGAATATACAAGTATCTTTGTATTTTAAAAATTGTACTATTCACAATATTATTCTTAGAGTAGCACAAGAAACGTTTTGATATATCTAATATTATTGTCAAAGAATTGATACAATCATACTTATTTTGTCAGAATATCAGTAGAGTCATTTGTCATCAGAGACTAGTTTTCATGTAATCTATGTAAAGAAGTTTGTCACCAGTGACCTGAGGTTCATAGAGTGGATGATCAAAGACTTTTTCTTTAACATTTCTAATATGCTGTAGAGTTTTATCATAAATTGGAGTTACACCACTCACCTTAGACAACGTAAAGAGAACGTTTCCTTGACGTTGCTATTCAGCGGTATATTTTGTCTACACACGTATTATTGCATGTTTTGTGAGTCGTGCATTTCTGTTTTATTTTTTGCGTGGTGTAGTCAGTGTCTCTTGATTATTATTATACATTCCAATATGAATACTGATTTGAAATTTACAACAAATTTTCGCCATGAAGTGGTAAATCAATCGAAAGAAAAAACAGTGTTATGGGCTGACATTAAGTCAAATATTGAAACTGCGGAAAATAATTTCAAATCCACTTTATTAATATAAATTAATGTGAAATATCCAAATTGTGTATCTTATTTGCAAACGTACTGGGAGCGACGGGATGCATGGTGTTTGGCATACAGGAATAGTAGTACACACGGCAATTAAACTAACCACTTTTCGGAAATATGTGTCCGGACAATATAAAAAATCTTCATAATCTGCTGCAAAAAACGTCATACTTGACCAAAGACAACATAATTCAAATTACCGAATGTAATTTCCAAGTACTCAGTAGCAAGTGTGAGCAGCTATTTTATGATATCGTTATATGCATGGGGCATTGCACATGTGCAAGTGGAATCCCCGGAAACCTCTGTAAGCATCAGGCTGCTGTGTTTTCTTTTTATACTGATCCTATTGCAACTGAGGCTAATAATAGATACTTGGTGGCAGTTTTGGCATTAGGAAAGGGATTTTTATGCACCGCTTGTAAAAATTAAGTCCATCAGCTGCTCAAAGAATCCATATTTAAATGGAATAGTTTCAAATTATGATGCTGTAAATGAAAATACTGAGACAGTGTCAGTCCCCGAAAGCAAAAATGCTAATGATAATGAGTTTGAACTTTTCCTATATGCACTACGAGAACAACATACTAAGTTTAGTACATGTTAAGTACTTTTGAACACATGTTTAAAAAGGCTGGATAAAGCTAAAACAAAAAATAGTTGGGATACATCTATAAGTAGTTGCGGTAGTAGCTTTGGCATTCGCAATCGAGCTTCAATAAAAGTTCAGCCGACGTTCATCTCCAGAAGGAAACCAGGTGTAACTAGAGGCAGAAAGCGTCGACCAGTAAATGGTGAAATAACACACTGAAAAGGGAGAAGAAATCTCGTCAATGTAAATAAAAATGTACCAAATACTAAACTTAAAAATGTTACTGTAATAATTTAAAATGTTTTGCATAAATAATAAAATAATAAAGCCTGTATTGTTCCTTTTACTATATCTTTCCTTTTCTATCAGCAAACTCATGAATGAACGTGCACATGTTTAGATAAAACATACCGCTGATTAGCTACGTCAAGGCAAATCCTACCTCCTATTGACAATAGTGCGCATAGTATTCCCAGGAAGACAAAATCTACCCGCGATTAGCAATGTTTATACAAAACGTACCAGCGATTAGCAACAACCAATGAAAGACCTTAATTTATAGCCTATTGCTAAGGAAATGCGCCTGTATCCATCACATTTACTGTTATTTGGTATCTGTATACATCTTCAATAATAATAATCTTCCCTGTATTGGTTTTGCCCATTTTTCGATCTAATGGAAAACGCTCAAATTTTTGGAAACTATTAGGAATGATCACTGATTGTAAAGCTCGTGGCTCTCTCATGACTTGGTAATCTCGGTTAACTAATCTTTTAAGAGCGACAGGTTCGATCAATGGACAATTTTCTGAACTATTATCTCACAGCACTATCACTCATACAGTGTTCAAAATACCCTGTATTCATCCTACAGTGATTGCTAGCATACTACATGCTGACAATTGCCGAAAGTATAGATCATAGAGGTCATCTGTATTTGCCGGTAGCGCAGTAATGACTGAGGAATCGTTCAACGCACAAAAATATTTCTGATATTCGTTTTACCCTATATGTTCTTAACTTTTTTCTTTGGACAAATGATAGGCACTACAGTTTCTGGGTATAGGTAGACAACGCTAACGTGTAACGACCTCATTATAATTACAAAAGTAATTGAGTCCCGTCAAAGAAAATATCCAACAAAACTGGAGCTGTTTCGACTTATCAAAGACTTGTGCGGTATTTGAATGAAGTGAAAGGAGATGCGTACTTTCCCGGAAGCTCAATTACTTACGTTCTAGTGTTTATGTTTTTGTAGAATCTCATTTCACGGTCACAGACCCATTCTAATTTATGTGCTTAATACTTTTCCATTCTCAAGAAATCTAGTTTTTGTATCTTGTATCTCGAGTACCTAGTAAATATTATCCGAAAATATTTTAATTACATTTTTATCACGTCCTTTTTATTTGATGATATTTTCGGTATAAGCACAGTGTTTGTTTTTGAGCGTTAATCTATGAAAGACTTATCATGCATAGATTGCGAAGGCATGTAAATTACGGCAGGTGAGTTTAAAAGAGTTCAGATATTTTGTCTTGGGAAAGGTGTCATTTCGAGAAATTACCGATTGAACAAACAACATGTTGTTTCTGTTATCGGTGATATTATCAAACATGGCACTAAAATGGCCGAACATGAAGAGTCAGAGGCACTGGAGAAACGAGCAGAGCAACAACAATGAATAAACAAGACAACGGCAATAGCAAATTCTTAACGAAATCGACTTATTTGCTGCTAGGTATAACTTGTTTGGAATGAATTATGCATACTCGTCGAAAGGTAGTGAAAAACGATCCTCGTAACCCTCAAGTTTTTGTTCAGCGACATGTATATCGCACTGTTGGAAGTATATTAAGGAGTGTCTCTACTTGCTGCGCATCTCCTTTAGTCTCCATTGGGGACATTATAAATGCACATCAATACACTTAAGAAAAATTGGAACATCATCTGATCCCTTATCATGAGTAATTCGAAAATCTTAGAGCAAAATAACACTGAGCCAGAAAAACTTTGAACTATTTCCTCTACTCCTACCAGGATTTTTGACTTTGTTAAGATATTCAGGTCTTTCTCAGCTTATGTTGACTCTTTGACATGAGATGACGGTGGCGGCATAAATCGATTTGCACTAATCACCGGATCACGAGGAGGCTCATTTGAGAATTTGTGAGAAATCGTGTAGCTTCAAACCATCATTGACTTTGCTAGGAAAATAATTCCGAACACAATACGTAAATGAAATATTAGCGAACAAATATAATTCTTACTTCGTGTTTCAGTTGCATATATAATAATATATTATACTCGAACATATATAATATAATTTAGATAGTTTCAATTTTATTTGGCTACATTTGTATTCAATCTATATTTGTTTCGATGTTTTTAACCTTTAATGTGATAAAAAGCCATAATATTATTATATAAATCTTGCTGTATTATTCTCAACCTCGCGTTACTAATTTTAAATCAAAATTAATTTGAAAGTCACTGTTATTAATCTAGTGTGAAAGTCTCATCAAAAACAGCACGTACGGCATCTTTTAATGAGTTATCGATTTTAAGGTCGCCGGTAAACTGATACGATGCCCTCAACTGATGGATTCATGGATTGTTTTTGTGATGAAAACATGAGAATTAAATTCAAGTTGCCAATTAATCCGTACTCCACAATTACTTGCTGAATTATAATTAGCTTAATTATTGTTTTTTAACCTAGGAACAGAGTACTTCTTCATTGGTACCCTACAGAAGCAACATACATACTTTAGTATGTGGAAATTATTTATAAGTGGATGATAATTGAAAATTCTTCCGCCTTAGGTAGAATATGGTCCGTGCCGTATTCACCGAGTTATCTACTAATTTTGTGTGGGCAAGTGAACCGTCCATAGCATATTTAGAAGGTAAATTAACTGCTGGAGATGTATTGCCGAGAATGTGATTTTGTGGGGACTGTGATATAAAATATTCATCTTATGGAATATTATCTGACATCATTTTCTATTGACTGTACTAAATGGAAATATAATATGAACTGAGTAATGATATCCGAATTCATAGTTTGTATTCGAGAAAGTATGTTATAAAATTCAATTTTTCCAAAGGTTTGTATGGACCAACGCCAATATACAGAGTGCTATAAAGCAACCTAAAAAATATTTGGGGTTTTCTCATTCAAAAAACACATTTTCTACGATTTTGCTGCAACCAGTAACAAAATTGTTTTGAAATTTCATACGAATATATTTTGGAATTTGATACATCCATGAATTTGTTTTTATGTCTCTCATAGAGGGAGCTAGTTACACGGTTCGCAGCATGTAGTATTGAACTTAACTTTCAGTATTAGATTTATTGAGCAAAATTTCGAATGAACTTAAACATCATTCAATTTCACAATCTTGATAAAACTGTGAACCGTTTTCGAAATATTTTGATTAAAAAATTATGAAGTAATAATCGATGCTGGTATAAAGTAAAGGCAAAATCGTGAAAAATTTGTATTATTTTCTTCAACGCCCTTTATCTTGAAAACGGATGGCGTTACGAAAATTTTTCCCTACCTAAAGATTCTTCAATTTTCTATCTATCCTAGAGACGGGATCACCTTTTTTTGAAACACCTTGTATACTACTTATATGAATATGAAAAATAGCTGTGATAAATACATATTTTGAAATATGCGCTTTCAATAATTAATTATTCGGTAAGAATTAATCACTTACATACGGACAATAAAAATTTTAGTATAACGGAAAAATAGCAATTTTAGGTCTCTTTCAGTTATCAATGTTTTTTTAATAGATAATATATAGTCGCGCTTTGTATTGAATTACGAGTCGTCGCGTCGCTGCAAACTCATACTCCGCTGGCAAAAATGAGAAAATTCAGAAACTATAGATATACATAAGAGTTCATTTTTCAATTATTTTAAAACACTGGATTATTTATTTATTGAAAAAAAAACTACAAATAATTTCACAATATTAACATTTAGTATTTTAGATTTATACATGTGTACCAAACTACTTTAAAAGAAAAAAAAATAAATTCTGTCATGCACTTTCACGGCACTCGGGCACTCGTTAAAAATAATGGTTGGATGTTCTAAACACATAGAAATATTACATTTGTTACAATAATACCTAGTTGGTCGGTTTTTATTTCTGTCGCACTTGACACATCTTTCTCGTTATTCCAGGGTCGTTTTTGCATCATCAAGTATTTAAATTTTCAAAATTTCCTGCACACGAACTTTTATTGTATTCAGAATGCTGAAAATCGTTATGCGAGTGTTTGCTTGTGGAAGACTAGTGAAGAAGATACATTTATAGTCAAGTAGAAAATTACCATGGGCCATCTTTGTGTTTTTATAATACATTGAAAAAGAGAACAAAGTTTTACTACCATGTATTTGCATTTACCCATTGCTTTATCTAAAGCATCATCATAATGCATACTTGTGACTTTGCTTTGAAATGTATGAAACTAATGAGCAATTTTTACTGAAAGCAAACGATGGCCCCAGTTGTTTCCCAACATAAATGTTTAAATTATATCTATAAGTTTTGAAGTCACAGAAGGTAAATATTTTTATACCGTATTTTTTGGTTTTTTACGAGATATATTAGTCAAATCCAAAACGTCTCCCGAACGCGCTTCTACTTTCTCGTCCACGATAACATAGTCAGATTGCGGGTATGCATCCTTGCATTTATTAACAAAAGTATAGAAAATTTGTCGAACAGATGCAAGCTTATCAATCAATTTTCGTTCTTCACGAGTTTTTGCGTCATAATATCTGTCATATCTTTTTAATTTAAGTCTTGAGATTGGAAGGGTTAGTCTGAAAATTTCCACAGCAACTCCTTTCATTCTCTATAGCCCTTCCAAATTCTTGCGAGCACATTTTTCAACCCCATTATGATAAATTAGTCCAATTAGCGCAAAGGACATAGCGATCACGACAACTAATTAAATTCTTATGTAGTTATTTACAACAAGAACATTCAACATGTCATCTTCACACATGTACCCTATTCGCCAGATTAAACCACCATAGAATATTTTCTGTTCCCAGATTTGAAAATATGGCTGGATGGTTAAAGATTTTCCTGCAATGAAGAGGTGATGTCGGCAGTTAATAACTATTTTGAGGAGCTTGACGATTCTTATTATGAAAAGAGTATCGAAAGTCTATGGAGTTAAAAGGAGATTACGTTGAAAAATAAAAATATTCTTTCCCAAAATTTCTTTGTTGGGTCAGGCACTTATGGGATCATCCTCCTAAATAACTAATTTTGCGCCAATTGTGATTAAAACATGACCAAAAGCAATAATGTCGATTATTGGAAGTTAAATTTCCAGTAAATTATCTATATTTCTTCATATTGTGGAATTTATATCTCGAAAAAGATTTTTCATCTTTAAAATTCCTATTCATGAGATTGTACTCCTCTCTCCAATTTTTATTAGGAGATGATTGGAAAAATGTCAATGTTTCTTTTTTGAATTCTTGTTCTTTTATATGATTGCTACATTTAACGTTTCAATACCCACTTTTAGGTGATTTCTAATAAAATGTAACTTGTTTCCGGTAAATGTGCTGCAAGTAACAATAGTAGATACGTGAATTGTATGCTGTGTGTATTTTTCTGATAAATTAATCAATGTGACACGTCTTCTTGTGCCAGAATCACTTTATTTCATTTATAGCAGTCAATTCAATAAGTTTTATGAATTTTCTAAAAAGGGTTTGGACATTTTATGTTTTACCTTCAATTTTTTCTTGTATTTTTTTTGGCTATAAATTTTAAATTGAAATTTCTGAGCTCAAGTATAATAAATTTTAAAAAAAGTAGTATCAAAACTTTCACAATAAATACGATATTAGTAAATACTTCAAGCAAATTATATCCTACTCGTAAATGAATATTAATAGACCAGATTTATCTCCATTTAGAGATAAATCTGGTTATATGCAAAGCCACTTGATAATATTTATTTATCATAACATTTATGAGATTGGGTTGAAACTTCTTAGAAAGAGACCTAACATTAAGAAATAAATCAGCAAAGGTATTATTAGTAACTCGAACTTTTCACTGCATTCTTCCTTTACTACAAAGTAACAGAAATGTATGAGCGAGGCTCACTTCTGTTTTGTTATGATCTGGGATATTTTATTATAGAAAATCTGAACAAAAATGTGAGAATACCAATATTCAAATTGTATTTTCTCGGAGTCACTCATTCCAGCAAATGATTTATTTATTTATTTGTAATTATGCATTACCTACAAAGCCGCTAAAAGACGAATTTGGAAAAAAACGATCTTACGTGAGGAACAAATAAAAAAAATTAGCAAGAGAGATAAATGAATGTTCTGCTTCTAAAACCAGTGGATTTTGTTCAAGTAAAGAAATTGTTGAACGTATTAACAGAAGTCATAAAACTGCTCGGAATATTGTCTATACAACTAAGTGGGTATTGAAACGTTAAATATAGCAATCATATGAAAGAACTAGAATTCAAAAAAGAAACATTGACATTTTTCTAATCATCATCTAATCTCATGAACAGGAATTTTAAAGCTGAAAAATCTTATTCGAGGTATCAGTTTCACAATATGAAGAAATATAGATACTTTGTTAGAAATTTAACATCCAATAATCGACATTATTGCCTTTGGTCATGGTTTAATCACAAATGGCAAAATTAGTTATTTACGAGGATGATCCCATAAGTGCCTGACCCAACAAAGAAAACACCGAAATTTTGGAAAGAAATATATTTATTTTTCAATGTAATTTCCTTTTAACTCCATAGACTTTCCCCATCCATGTTCAATAAGTTCGATACCCTTTTCATAATAAGAATTGTTAAGCTCCTCAAAATAGTTATTAACTGCTGACATCACCTTTTTTGCAGGAAAATATTTGACCATCCAGCCATATTTTCAAATCTGGGAACAGAAAATATTCTAAGCTGGCTTAATCTGGCGAATAGGGTGCAATTCAAACTTTTCATTGTGATGTGTGAACTGGTGCATTGTCTTGATGAAACAATAGTTACTTCTTAGCCAAATGCGCCCGTTTTTGCTTGATTTCTTCGCTCAAATGTTGCAATAAGATCGCCGTTGATAGTTTTTCCTTTTTCAAGATAGTCAATGAAAATTATCTCACGCACATCCCAAATAACTGGTACCACGACCTTCCCTGCAGACGGAACGGTCTTTGCCTTCTTTGGAGCCAGTTCCCTTTCCAGTCCATTATTTTGATTATTCTTTTGTTTCGGGTGGTAAGTTATGGACCTACGTTTCATGCATAGTTATGAAACGGAGTAAAAATTCGGCTTTATGTCTGTAAAACATTGCCAAACACTCAATGGAAACATCTTCACGACGCTATTTTCGTTCTATTATGAGCAAACGCAGCACCCATCTTGTGTACAACTTTCTCATGTCCAAAGTTTCAATTAATATGCGATGTACCGCACTTTTTGAAATTCCTACTATGTGTGCTAGTTCGTGCTCTTTCAGTCGACGATCCTCCAGTACCGCTTTGTAGACCTTATTCAACATTTCTGGAATCGTCACCTCATTTGACCGACCACTACGATGCTGGTCTTCGCAGGTCATACGGCCTCTGTTACCCAATATTTTATTCTTTCACTGTTCATAACGAAGGAGCAGTCTCAGTCAGAGTAGAACATAATTCAGCTTTTATATTAGCCTTTCAAATAAAAGTATTGTATCGCATAACGATGATCAATTTTTTCCATGTTTACAAATTCACTGAAAACTTTAACTATTGATGACTGCCACACAAATACTAAACAACGTGGTGTCTTCAAACTTGGAACATATACTGTATAGATTGTTTACTTTCTAATACTGTAATATTTTTTAACCAACTACCGCCATCTCTAGGTCAGGCCAGGTACATCCTCGTATAATACAAGTTTCATAAGAAGTTATTTTGTCCCACGCGCTTTTTAGAGCACGACGAGCGACAACATTGTTCTATAAAACGAGTGAAATGCAAACATTTTTCTATTTCTCTCCTGTTTTAAATTGAAAACTGTGTGAACATTATATTAGGAAAACTGTGGTAACTATAATTGGGCGCTAACACTGATAAACAAACTAGATGAGTAATTGAAACTCTTTACAAATACAAGATTATGGGTGAAGAACGAGAAAAAGAATTCAATTGCAGCCGTCCAAAATTATATATAGTAACAAGAGAGGTCATACATTATTGGCCAAAAAAGTTACGCATCTTTTATGAAAAAGACTATCAAAAATTTCGAATATGGCACGGCGCGAACAATGTGCACACAGTAACCGAAAATATTGAGCTTGAAATTCTGAGCTAAGATGAAAAATCATCCATATTATGGTCCAGCTATTCGATGTTGAGGGCCTGTTTGCGTGTAGATAAAAATATTGATATTTCTAAATTGCAAGACTTGAAAATAGTTAAAAAGTTCAAAGTAGTGGAATCTGATGACATAAATAATTTTATTGCTGAAGCTGATGATAAGGTGTACTTGGCACTCTCCAATTATATATGGATTTTCACATTAAATGAATTCCCACAACTGCTTCATCCACTTCAAGTTGTCTTCATTATTGTTTATGTTGGTTCTTGTCGAAGAGAAGAGCTCACTAAGATGACTATAAACAATCATGAAATAAGAGTTGGTGTTATTATGGTATCCATAATTAAAACGATAAACAATATGACAAGACTATTTGCAATAATATATATTAATCTTATACCTTATACTCTAACACATCAACGTTTAATATTAACTTACGTAAGGGTTATTGGGTTAATAGTCCACGTTTAATTATTCAATATCTAAAATCGCCAGATTCTGATCTTTATACTGGTCACTGGTTTCGGAGGTCCTCAATTGGTAAATGCAGGCGGTGACTTGGTTACAATGAAACGACATGGAGGTTAGAGATCCTCATCTGTTGAGAAGGGCTACATTGACAATTATATCAAGATAAATATAGAAGTAACTTAAATCTTCTCTTCAGATAGATTTCCACCTTCAACATAATTTTGTTAATTGTTTCAGGTACAAACAAATCATCATCATACAAAATTAGAGCTACTGGTGACCAAATAGTTGAACAAAACTTAGTGTCAAAATATATCTGTGCATGCAAAAGTTACCATCCAAGTATTTACTAACTACGATTCACAATTAATATGATTGTTCCATTCAGGACTCATTCAATAAGACACCATATATCTCTTTCATTCAATAAAACATTTATTTAAAATACTCGTTTCCAATTTACAATAAATGATCATATACACGCACGAAACAATCACAGCTGAAATTTTGAGGTTATTTTCAGAAGTTTTGACTTTTGTTAGACTCTGACTCGTTCCCGTCTACAAAGTACCTATTTTTCTCAAAATTATTATAATTTCGATGAATTTGGTGGTTATCCCACTTTGTTGACGGGAAAAAAAAACGTAAAATTTTTCAAAGTGAATGAATCACAAACATCTTAATATCTTTGATACTTCTTTAAATTGCACAATGATTAATATTTTGAATTTACTTATACATAAAAAGAGAAAACCATCCAACCTAAACACAGCAAAAACCAACGTAATTTTAGTAACGATACAAATAAATCCAAATAATTTTTTATAAAATCAAATTATTTTTGATAATTCAAAATTTGGTTTAGTTTCATTATACGTTTCTTTCAAAGTCGTTACAACTGATTGGCCTTCGTATGTAGGCCTAACAATTTGGTGGTTTGTTAACTCATATATAAATGGAACAAAACTAGTTATCATCAACTAAGTATTCAATAACACAATAAGCAATAAGGTTTAAATGTTTACTTTTTCTTATTTTGGTTCATCTTTGCTTACCAACGCTCTCAGAAGTATCTAATTTAGTTTATTTGCATTCTAACTTCACGAAACAGAGGAAATTAATTGGAGTTGAATAAACACAAGTTCAACGTAACTAACCGTCATCTGCCTCATCATTTATTAATCTTAGTCAACACTTTAACTTTCAACCAGAAAATCAGTAAATTAGTACGTTTATTTCCATAACATTAACATTAAATTCATTTCTATATACTATACGTACATCTCTACTTGTAGCAGTATATAATAATGAAGGTTATGAAATTCGTAAACAGATTTATAGAAGAATTTTCAGAAGTTAATATACCAAATTTTCTATCACGAACTAACAATAAGTTTCCTCAATTAGAGTAAATGTCTTCCTCAAATTTTACGTTAGTCATCGTCTTCTTGGTAAAGAATATTTTCCACAATCTACTGATGATCTGATGAGTATAAAGTATGTTATATTATGTCTTTATAACATTGGAATAGTCTTTATTGTAAACCAAACTAATTAGAAAGCGAAGAATATTCAGGCATTAGATTATGTAATCAGTCATGTACAATACGAAGGATGCTACATAAGTTTTGAGATAATTCCAATGATAACAAATATTTATAATTAGATGTAACTTCGTTATTTTCTGAAATGTTCTCCATTAAGATCAGTAAACATTTATTTTGATGTGCAAGAATAAGAAGAAATCATTAGGTACTAAATAAGAACTGCACGGCGGATGACCCATCAGTTCGATGTTTTGACTGTTTGAACTGATGTGTGAGAGCTCGCATTGTCGTGGTGGAGAATGATTCGCGTCATCTTCTTTGATTTTTTCAAATACTTCTGGCAAACAAATGCTGGTGTCTAATTTAGAATTGACCGTTTTACGTTGCTCTATCGGAAAGGTGGCGACAGTTATAAAAACAAGCGACCATTTGGTTCGAAGTGCTTCGTGCGTGAACAACTTTTCTTGGATTTGGCTCGTCTTGGAAGACATACAATTGATTGTTGCTTAGTTTCGGATTCATATGCATAGATCCATGATTTGTCGTCTGCCATGATATTATAAACGTCTTTTGAAGCACTGTTTTTCAGCATTTATTACATCAATAGGCACGAGCTCTTTTTGAGCTATTCTCAAATTATGAAGTATCCAACGCGAACAAATCTTTTTGATAGCCAAATGTTCATGCAATATTGAATGTTACCAAGATGATTGTTTTTGTATAATATTTGTAAACAACTCTGATAGCACTTGTATGGCAACACATTATGAGAACATCCACTATTAAAAATGTCAAACTTCATGATGGAAATGTCAAATTTGATATATTCACATCAGTGTTGACATATATCAAAACTAAGTAGCAACCGTCATATACAATCTTTTTCAATGTGCTCAGTGTGCCATAAAATGTATTCAATAGAAATTTGCAAGCTCAACAATTTTTCTCTCGACCATTCAAGCTAAGGAGCAAATATGTTACTCAGCTGTGTTCTCTTGAATTTATAAACCGACGCCAACGAGTGGGCTGATTCAGTTGACCATGAAACAACAACTCTAGATCGAGACTTGTTGGTTATTTCATTATCTAGGAATGGCTTTGATATAGGATGAATGTTACCCGATAGACCAGACAGCTTTTTGTGATACAGCTGCGGCTGTATTAATTCCTGTCGTCGGTCATTTGGCAGATGAAAAAGATGGCTAGGCTCCAACAAAACCATAGAAAACCTGTATTGCCGATAGACCATGTGGGACTGAGAAATGTGTTCTACCTTATCGCGATTGGGTAATCAATATTAATAGAGGTTAATTAATATTCATGCGGTTAAAGCTAGAAACTGTCGGGGGGATAGTGAAGCCTCGGGGATGTCTAGTTGTAATCCAGGTGCTGAGGAGGGTGTTTTTGAAAAAGCATTGCTTGCTTATAAGATGCGAAACACATATTGAGCTGGAATTGGGGTTATTGTTTCGAATTTGTCCATGACATGGACCGTGAAACTGGTTTTGTTCGATTCTGATAGAAAAGTATTAAGTTTGGCGGATGCGACGGTACTTGGAAACACTTTGATATTGTTTTTATACATATACTGGTGAATAGCTTATATTTTATATTTTTAGAACCAATTTCTAGGCAGGTCTTTTTATTTATTTAGTTGTTAATTTACTTTCTAGAATTATTCGAGAAATTCTTTTTGGTGTGAATACTAACTTGTTTATCAGTCAGAGAATAATCTGATGTCATCCCGAACACATCGGGATAGTTAAGTTGTTAATATAAATGAATTAATAAGTCTTAGAGTATAGTTTAGTGGAAAGTGACTAGTTTAGTATACTTTGTGTCAGTTTATAACTAAGTAAGTAAGAAACGTATATAGAAATCTACCTCACTGTAGAAAAAACGTTCAAGTAAATTAGGAGAAAACCATTCCATTGGTTACAGGTGTGAGGCAGTTTAAATAAATGAGAATAAGATAAATATTACAATCTTACATAAACGGTGTTGCTGCGACTGAATTGACACATGTATTAGCAGTATCTGAGAATTGTCGTCTCTATATCTCAAATATGTATCCATAATTATATCTTCGACTTCATCAAGAAGTTAATTGAGGAAAAGGTGTTAACAGAACGGCATAGTGATTGGAATAGTTTCCAGAACCTCAAGTCGCAATATATAGATCCACTAACAGTAACTTCCAGCTGGTTATAATAACTTAGAATATCTAGACTGACTCTCCATCATACCCAAATTACACAATATTATAGAATATCCAAAGAAATGCCATGTGGTACTAATGGTTGATCAAATTTTCGTGCATTGTTCAGAAGTTCAAAAGGAATAAAAAAACAAAATCTCCAGTAACTTTAACAAAAATTTAATAATTTTAGAACAAATAGAGAAATAATAAAGTACATAAAAGACATCAAACTATATAATATTATTTATTGAAAGTAATGTACAAAAACTTGTTATGGGGTAAGCATAATGACCCTTAATGGTAGTAAGTAGTACAACCTTCTTAAAAAAAATATTTTTTCGAAAATATAATTTGACAATTTCGAAGCGGCTGGAATATTTGATGAGGGATCAACATCCTTGCTAGGGTTTGAGCTAGAAGCAGACAAATGAATTTGTCGAAAGTCGTTAAAACACTAAACTTTTCGCAAAATTTGTAAGAATTGGTAATAAATGCCAATTATTAGATTTAGGATGGTGGTCGAGAAAGTAGTGATTTTGATGATGGATTATCATATAGAATCCATTTTGCATCTGCAGTGATCAAGCGATCAGAATGATGGATTCGTTGATTTTGATCTCATCGTACTACTACTTACTAATTAATTTCCTCAGGTAATCTACAAACGCAGTGAAAGTGGGAGGAATATACCGATGATTAGTTGTTGATTGACGTTTGTTTTTCATGTATTAGGTTCAATAATTCCTCATTTAGAAACATTTCAATCCGAATTATTACCTCAAATTATTCTTTTTTCTAGTCGATTTATCAATTTATTACCTACATAATGTGCTTCAATTTTAATAGTGAAAATATTACATTTTTCCAGAATGTAAACATCATTTATTTCAGCTATTAGATCGATTCTTGGTATTTTTTATTTGATAGTATTTTGTATAGCTATAATTTCTATCAATACATTTTACATTATTCTCTTAACTTATATTGAATATATCAGGTGATGCAACTAGAATTTGAAACCTTTTGGGTTGTGTTCAAATTTCAATGATAAGTTCGTTTTTAAACTACAGGGTGCATCATTCTTATTGTTTTTCTCTAGTACCAAGAGTCGTTATATGACGAGAAGCATTGTCTATGCAACGCTATGATCATTACTTTTAAAGATTCGAGAAGATACGGAACTCTTTCAGGATCATTGGAAGATTTTACATTTCAAACGTTTTAACATTCGTTAAATGGTTGTTTTGTTGATGATAAAATATAAAATCTCGTGTTTATTAACTAGTTTTATTGATAAATAACTTGGAGTCTTCGTTCTAAACGGCTATCGAATGATATTAAAGTGTAGGACTCTCTTGCACTCCAACACTAGCCTAGAGCACACATTTTTAGCCGTTAAGGTTTATGTAGGAGATCTACTGTCTGAGTAGATTGATATTACTGTGTTTATGTGGCGTCTATTGAGTATCACGCGTCTGTCTCCATCAGAGCGAACCTAACCTAACCTTCGCTTGGAAGACAGTGGAGTTTTCCCCAAACGAAAAAAATTCGCCTATTTTTGGATGTCCACCGAAGAAGCCTACACCGGCCAAGCCATTTCTCCTGGAGAAGTCTGTGTTCCAGGTGGTTCCATTAATCAATATTGCGGGCTTGGAGTCACCTTTCCACTGGTTAGGTTAAGTCGCTTCCACGGTCGTAGGCGTCATTTGGTCGTTGCCGATCGAAATGATTGGACACTCACCTAGGGCCTGTGTTGTATGTGCATTTGATCCAGCCACGTTTCCTGAAGGAAACTTTGAATTTCTTTTAGTACCAACTATTTAAGATAAAACTGGAAATAGTAAGGTCTATAATCGAACAAATATATTCACAAAACACACAAAAAAAGCACTTGTTCACTCAACGGCGGATATTTTGACAAGCTCAATAGAATAAACTACTTAACGCGAAACGCGATTTTACATTTTGTCCAAAAATACGCATTGAAAGTCTTATGAATTTTGTACAAGAGACACTTGTATAATATATATATATATATATATATATATATATATATATATATATATATATATATATATAACTGAAGTGTGAACTAAATAGGAGAATTCTATGAAATCTTTCTGCTTGTAAATACGGGCCAATATAAGAACCTTTACAAACATAAAAGAATCTATAGAACATATTGTGGATTCATCAATGTTTTTGTATTATTTGAAAGAAAGGAGTTTTAAAATAATTATTTTTACTATTTATTTTTATTATCTTACAAAAATCGTGCAGGCCAATTGAATTTCACCATACCACGCGTAGACAAATAATATCAAGTACTACACTTGGCTTTTGATAGAATTTTTAAAATGGTAAATAAGGAATGTTGAGAGCTCTATCGAGGTTCCCAATTTCAAATGAAAATGACGTTTGTGGTCCATATCATCAAAAGCCTCACGAAGAACTAACAAACATCAAAGAAATTTTCTCTCCACGTTTTACCACGTTTTATTTCGAAATATCCTAAATTCCTCTAACGCATCTTGTATTTAAATTAGCAAATTACCTGTTTACATTTGTAGTATATCACAGAATATATTTCGAGAATTCGACTTTCTTGAAAAATTATATGATCTACAGAAAACACTCTACATACATGCATGCTAATGAAATTTAGATACGTGACAGCATATAAAAACAAATAATTAATTCGTTTCCGTGGTAACGCTTCGTTGATTAATGACTTTGGTACGCTATTTTAGTCTGGTTAAAAGACCGATATAATATTACGAATTGTCTGGTCGTTTACGAGAAACGGTCCCTATCAAATGATACTGATATCGGTTTGTGAGCACATAAATTGAATTTTAACGTCGAGCATATCTTTGTATCTGTCAAGCTTTACTTTGTCACGTGAATTGTATAAAATATTACATTACTGAATCTGCATAATATTCAATAAAGTGGAAGTTGAAGATTAGAAATTAATTCAGAATCATTTTACGATGACGGAAAGATTAATTTGATAAATCATAAATATGATCGTGACTTATGTTGACAATTATTATCATGATATGATTTCCAGTAAGCTGCAATCCATATTTTCATCAACAGAAAAGACTTTAAGTATGTGGCTGAGCATTGTCAAAAAAAATTTGTAGGAATATAAAATTGACACTTAACATTATGCAAAACCATTTAAATTCAATTTCTGTATTTAGAAATCCCTGGCCCAACAAAGAAAAACACAAAAATTTTGGAAAAAATATATTTATTTTTCATTATGTCCTTCTTTTAGTCGCATACACTTTTTTGTATGTTCAATGAGTTCGATATCTCTTTATTTTAGAAAATCTTTTAACACTTAGCCATTTTTTTAAGTCTGCACACACTTTCTTTTCAGCCAATTGCTTGATTTCTTCTCTCAAACGTTGCAATAAGTTCGTATAATACTCGCCGTTGATATTTTTTCCTTTTTCAAGATATTCATTGAGAATTATCCAACGCGCATCCCAAAAATCCGACGCCATGACCTTGCCTGCAAATGGAATGGTCTTTGTCTTCTTTGGAGCCGGTTCTTCCTTTGTTTTTCATTGTTATGATTGTTTTTCTGTTTCGGGTATGAAATGATCCGTGGTTATGAAACGGTGTAAAAATTTCTGTGAAAAATCCTCGATAGAAACATCCTCACCACACTATTTTTGTTAATTATGAGTAAATGCGACACCCATCTTGCGCACATCTTTCTCTTGTCTAAATTTTCAGTTAAATGCAATGTACTCTACTTTTGTATATGCCTACTATGTCTGCAATCTCGCGCACTGTAAGTTGACGATCATCCAGTAACGCTCTTAGATTTTTCTCAAAATCGTCGACACCTCATTTGGTCGACCGACCTGCGAAGACCGATACTGGTCTTAGCAGATCGTACGGATTTGTTTAAATAAAATAGAGGATTAAAAACACCATGAGACAATGAGAAAATCAGTAAAAGAAACAAAAGAGAAATTATGGAGTCATAAACTATAAGGAAAATAAAAAATTAATCGATAGAGCATCAAAAATTATTGAAAAAAAAAGGATTATGATTTTTTGAATATAGAAAACAAGAATACATAGAGAAGCTTAGAATTGCGGATATTGAGGAAGGGGCGAAAGAAATAGGCAGTAGTTTAAACGAAAAAATAAGGAAAGATAAAATAGAGGCAATTCAAACATCAAAGTACTGAAATGATGGAATATATAGATGGAACGAGAATATATACTGAAAAATACCGGTAGATTATAACGTATACACAGAAGTATAGACAAAAAAATGACAACTTTCAAGATATAACAATCAAATCAGCTACAATCATGACTAGAAAAATGGAGAAAAAAGTAACTAAATAAGGTCGAAATTATTATTAATTATAAGGAAAATATGGCTTTACTAGTGAAAGAATGACAAACATAACATTTGCAATTGCAATGGTGTAATGATTTGGACCTAATGAGGATGGTAGATATATTCAAAGTACTCAAGAGCCGAGATAAAGATCTAACGAAAATAGCAATGATAAAAGCAATGGAAATGTAATAGGAGCAAATAACGAAGGGCTCAGTAAAAGCAAAATAAGATTAATTGCATAATATTAAAACACATGGAAAACAAGTAAAAACCTTATAAATATCAATAAGAGAAAATAATGGAATACTAGAGCAGAAAATAAAATACAAATTAGGGAGAGTTTGTTGAATTATTTAATGCAATGGAAGCATTATTCTTGGTGAAAAAATAATTAATAAAAAACAAGAAAAAACGAAAATTGTTAATGAATACACCGTACCAAACACACCGTAAAAAACAATAGAAATGAGATTCAGCTAATATATAGAAAATAAAACCACATATATAGAACAAGAGATGAAACATAAAAGGAAACAATTAAATAAAATATCATTAAGCTCAATTAAGACTGTTACAGAATACCAAAAAGACAATACGAATTATAAAAAAGCAGGTAAAACTAATAGGGGGAAATTGAGAATGTGGGAGCTGAATCAAAGAAGATAAAGTAGGAAGAAATATTGAACAAGAGATATTGAGAAAGAAGTTATAGCTCCTAATAAGATAGCCTCATAGTAATATAGCTTGAAATTAAACAAAAAGAAAAAAATTTTCACAGAAAACAACTATATGAATTGCTAGTTCAAATTTCCTGAGTAGCAAAAATATTCCACTGCAATCTTTCGACCTCCCACTGTAGTCGTAGTTTTTATTAATTTCTTCTCTCCCGATTCCTTCTTTAATTAAAGTGAATGGATAGAGGGAGTGGTGTAATATATTTGTTTTAAATTTATAATAGGATTCCGAATGAAGTAATATGTAAATGTGTGCCTGAAACTTTCGAAATCTGAAACCCTGAAAGGTTTGATTGATGATTATAAGTGGAACTGAAATGTAGGTGGTACAAATTCGTGTTTCATTTTAAACACGTGAACTTTTTCTACGAAAACTTTAATATAATAAATTCTCAAATTTTTCATATTATATCGAAGAGATAAAAAAAATCACTTGTTAGTTTTAACTATTAGTGACTACGTAAAAGTGAAATGACCTCTCTAATAAGTTTTGGATGTTGGAAACATGCCACACGAATCCCTTTATTAATATATATGAAAGCTAGGACCTGATACGGTTCAAATACACCATAAAAGTTTCCGAGGACTTAGTTGTCCATTCCGTTTTAATAGCTTATACTCTCGTGGAGTATATTCGACGGATGAAATATGTGCTGGATCTTTAGAAAATTATAAACTTATGATCGATTGTGGTTGTTGAATAGAATGTCGAATGAATGTTTGGTAATGAAGGGAATCGATTATGTTCCCATCAGATAAAAATTAATCTGCATATTTTTTCAATGAATAAGATTAATGAAGGAGAATACGAACAAAAACATCGTTTTAATAAAAAAATTCAAGAATTCTTGAGGAATATAAATCAACATATATCAACAAATTACACTTTATATTAAATAAAGGAGTATCTATCTAGAAACTAAGAACAAGCGATTATATTATATATTTAATAATTTCATAGCATAACAAACTATAAATGAAATAAATCAGTCGGATTATCGGTATATGAAAGCATTCAAATCAAGTACCAGTAAGGGAATGTTCTATCATATTCGTATGTATTCATAACTTGAAATATTGGTTTTATGTTCTATTTTTTTTAATGGTGTCCGATAAAAGCAAAATTTTTGTGATGAAATATTGAATCAAAGGACATAATTGAAACAATTTAGTCTGCTTTAGTGATTACAAGCTATTGAAATCGCTGTTATTATTATGGTTTTCCACAATTCACTTGTTTAGTTCTATGAGGTTGAGCTTGTAATTCTGGCGGCTGCAGTCATGAAACTGTGATGTCCAGTATCTATCGACGAAGATTTGACAGTGATTGGATGAATGTAGTTAGACAGTTGCGATTTACTTAATTCTAATTGCAGTAGAATCGTATCGTCTCCTCTTTTCTAGTGCCATTCAGCCTTTTGCGACTATGATAGGTAGCGTTACATCCTCTACAAAGGTAAGTTAATCTTCGGCTGGTTGCAGAATAGCTTTAAATCCGAATTCGGAGTGAGCTACAAGGCCTCTTTTTGGAAATAATTTCCATTATGGTTAAAACGTTTTTTCTATTAGTTCTACTATTTTGAATGCATCTGGAAAAGAGATTGTTTAACTTCTGGAAACCACTCATAATGTTAGTATCCAAAGAGAATCGTTTACCATGCAAATAGTTTTCAAATTTTGGGTATAGACGATAAACGCTGGAAGCAAAATGTGAAGATTATGAAGGATTCTCTAGTTTCTGCGTGAGTCTATACATAATAGGTTGCAATGTCACGTGGTGATAAATACTTTTTTCTATAAATCTGCTGCTGGTACTTGCTTGTAATTACTTGTAATTGTTCAATTATGATTGCGAATTTCTGCTGTCTTTCTATCATTGCCGATATTATGTTATATGCTTATAAGATGGAAAAATTTGATTACATTTGATTACAAATTTGATTACATAATTATTTATACTAAAAGGAGAGTAAATAACATGTACAAGTAGATTTTACTATTTTACTTTTAACCCATAGGAGTGGTTGATATTAAAGTTCCAGACCAATAAATATACTGAGATTCGGAGATTTTCAACAAGATAATTATTGACTTGTAGAACTGCTAAATGGACATAGGATATGGTATTAATATTTATAAGATACTGCTTGTCACAAATTGATCATAACCAAATTTCGACAAAGAAACATCTCTAAATACCAGGTCAACTTGATATCTAGTTATTTTGAGTCAAAAAAGATAGTCCTAGAAAACTGGGAAACACTTAAAGTGGGCTCAGGAGCTCCTCAGGGTTCGGTACTAGGTCCAACTGTCTTCAACATCCTCTAGGAGAATGTCCTTAGCCTCAAATCAAAAATCATTGTATTTTCTCATTTGTTAACGATTTAGCATAATATGCGCGATAAAAAACGAACAAGAGCTTGTAGTGGACGTCAACGAGAACTTTTAGCGGATCCATACATGGACTCAACTGGCTCCCTACAAAACTGAGGTAACACCAGTAAGAGGAAGTCAAAAAAGAGCAAATATTAGCTTCACACTGGAAGGAGTTACCTAGTTTCCATTAACATTATTGAATACCTAGGAATTCTAGGAGACGAAAGCATATTGAGTATATAGCATACATGGCAAAGAATGAGTTGTCAATTTAATAAAAACTCTCCCGAACGTGGGTGGACCAAACAGATTCAAAAGAGCGGTCATTTGCAGTGCCCTCCACTAGATGATTTTGTATAGGCACCAGTGTGGGAAAATGTCATCGCTAAAAGAAACTTACTTTTTCGGGTAAAGTCAGACTTCAAAACAACCTCAGGAGTGGAACTGTAGGTAATAACTGGCATAACACAAATAGACCTAATAATTACTGAAAGAAGCTACATAGACAGAGAAGAAAATACAAGAAAAGCAAAGACAGAAAAAGAACTTCAAGAAAGTGTCAGAAAAGATGAGAAAACGAGACAATGAAAGCAAAGTGGACAAGACGCCTAATAAGTAATATCCGTGAATGCGAGATGATTTGGGAAAACCTATACAAAAAATTGCATGTATTGCAAATTAATACACACCGTGGAGCACATTATTCTCAATTGCAGCAAGTGGGAGCGGAATAGAATCGAAGTATTCCAAAAACTAAATTACAAAATATCTGATAATTTTGTAGAGACAATGATTAAGAGCAAAAAAGCTGCGAGTAAGTGCAAATGATAATAACAAAAATCATGTCGAAGAAGGGGGAATGAGAAAGACGAACCAAGTCGTATAAGAGAAAATCACTGACAGGTCTCCAGCCCCTATCATCATTGATGGAAGAGGGAAATGGGAAAATCACCGATTCATTAAATCAGCCCGAAAAAATTGAAGAAATGTCTAGACGGCAGTACCATAACGTCAGAGCTGGCAGTTCAAAATGATCGCTCTTTAAAAAAAATATTTCTATCACTTATTATCCATTTTTGTACATCATCGTTATTTTGTAGTTGTTAAGGAAATGGAAAATTGGTAGTATGTCTCATGTTTGTAGTCGAAAATTAATGAATATAGAGTGTTTCTAGATTAAATAAGAAAACCTACACGTTTTATGTGGCATTGAAATTCAAGTGAATAGAAATGGATGAATTAGAATTAATTTTTGATAAACTGAACTTTTCAAGAAAGTGAATCGAGAATCTCTACTGGTTGACGTCAGTACGAATAGATGTTTGGCCACCTTTCTTCTGCTGGAGAGGTTCTATAGTTTTTCCAGTATAAATTGCAGTAGACAGTTATGCGAGGAATAATCAATATTTTATAAATACGCACGGCGCCCATACCAAATTAATAAATGAAAAATAATGTTTACTTACCGTATAGAATTCGGTAAACATCTAACAAACCGACAGTCCTGTTTATGAATGAAAAAATCGAATCATAAAGATATACGCATTTCTATTGGCCGAAGCTGTCGGAAGGCGTATGTACACAATTTCTTCGAAATCATCCTGCCCCACACTCTGTGATAACCAGTGGAATCGTTTGGTGAGATTCATTCAATTCATTAATTTCTTTGCATAAATAGAAATATTCTGCAATCTGATGATGCAATCATAATAAGAATTAGTGAATTAATTAGAATAAATAAATTTTCCATTCAGGGGTTGCTGTGGATAATTCACAGAACTGAAAAACTGAAATCGGAGTTGCGATATTAGAAGTAATACAGCAAAAGGTAGCAAATTATCCAGAATACAGTTATATCAGTTTACAAACATTGCGTCAAGTTTTGTCAGCATGTGGTTCTAATCACAAAAAGCTGAAAAAACGGATGGCGATAACCGAATCGTCAAGGATAGTTTGATGGCGAAAAGATTATTTGCATCAGATACAAAAAGGGCTCAGCTCACGTCTGGTACCCTGTTTAAACCAAAATCCCTTACAATCAGATTCATTTCACTCGTCTATTTACTTTTTATAATTTAATATTCAGTTTTAGCAAGTAGAATACTTTCTCGCATTAGATATACATATTTTTGAAAGTATTTATAAAAATAATAAATTTTTAAAATGAGGTATCTACGCCTATGGTAGATCAAACAAAATTGTCGGCATGGGTTTTTATAATCTGCAAATAATATAGGAAGAACTATAATTATGTGTAGCTTGCAATACTTACTTACTAAGAGTACCCACAATGTCGATACGTAATTTCATTTTTCTCTTGCAAAACTTTAATAAAACTCATTACCACAAAATTAACAATTATAAGAGAAGGTTACTTACAATTAATCACCTTGTAACTCTAACGTGAAATGGATTGAGAAAGTTATAGAAAAGAATTCAATAAGAAAAGATCTGTTGAAGATAAAAATCGAGAAAGGTCCACAATGCGTATTCCGTCAGTTATACATTCTGTTTACGATAAAGAACAGCGAGGTTTGTTTAAGCAAGAGTCTCACAGTGAAAATATCCGAGCCAAACAAAATTTATTCATACCTTATCATATTTTCTGGAATATATGTTAAATCGGAAAGTATATTTTCTCTGTAACTTGAAAATCGGCAACTTCTTGTCTACCAAATATATAAAGCCTTAAAGAGAGATAGTATACAATACATGAGAAAAAATAGTACTGCAATATATATATATATATATATATATATATATATATTTTAGTTTTTTATACACTATCAAATTCTACATTCATTATTTTCAAAACTACACCCGTTTAATTTTTGTTATTTTTGTATGATAACATGTCGAAAATTTATCTATCTGCAGAAAGAATTTATTTAATATTTTACCTGATCGTACCTAGTTATCCATTTGAACCTCCATGTTAGTCTTTAATTCAATTTAAAATACTTCTGATTCCACAACTTTGAATATTAAGGCTCAATTCGATTTTAACTGAAGGAATTTGAAGGTTAGTATGTTTGAGACGTACCATGATGCGTAGTTTCAAAGTTTTGATTCCTATATTTCGTAAACCCGTACTAGTTTTAAATCATCTTTGTGAATCAGTAGGTTAAATTCCATATTTAATTGCGATTGTGGCCTAACCTCTCAATCGTTCTGTTTTAATTTAAACACTAAAAAATTTAGAGTTGGCAGAAAAGCTGCTAGGAATGGAATACCCATAGACAATGTACAGAAAAGCTGAAGGAACGTGAAATTACGAGTAGAGAAAACAATCCGGTACTTTTAGAAGGAAAACCTCTACAGTCTAAAGATAGTAAAAATCTAATTTTTCAATAAAATTTTTAACAAAAAGGTACTCTCTGTTGAACTTAATAAAATTTATCGTTCAGGAGATATGTAGATTTTTAGGTCGTGGCACATGTCAAGGAAACTGTTCGTCATAAACAGACATTCTGAAGAAAATGATCATAAATCACATAAATCACAGAAGTTATTAAAAGACAATCAAACGTTTCTAATTGATCTGTATACTGTCGAACCTCTTGTTATTTACATAAGGAAAAAATTGAGATGTAGACCAATTTAGTTGGTTAGCGTACAACTAATTAAAATTGACTAAAAAAATTATAATAAATGTTCAAAGATGGCACCTTGCACTTCTACACACGGATTTTACGAAGGATATTTCTTTGAACTTGGAAGAGCATTTCAAGATTTTGCTTCATAGTGTCACAATGGACGTTTATTCTATCGATAATTTCGTTCCTTGTGTTTACTAGTGTGGCATATAACAAGCTTTCTAGTTATCCTCAAAAAAATGAATCCTTGTATTCAATTCAGGGGAATGTGGTGGCCATGCAAATGGACCTTCCCCGCCAATCTACCTATTAGGAAAAATGTTCTTACATCAGTTAAGAAGTGCTTGAGGAAATATCACATAATATGGGTGGGAAATTATTTTGGACAAATTCTTGGTATCGCTGACCATTCAGGTTATTTTCAAAAAAATCTGGCCCTATTAAATTACTACCCTCTATGCCTGCCCTCATATTAACACAAATCGAAGTTGATTCTTTCCTCACATTGTACCGTGAGGATTTTCATTTGCCTATAAATGGAAATGATGGGAATCAATAAAACCGTTTGGTGTGAAACCAGTAAACAGTCTTTTTCCAACAAATTATTATTATATATATTAACTCGTTTATCTAGAAACCAACTATTTATTCGAAATGCAATAGAATAATTCTTGAAGAACCAATGAATGAATAAAGATTATAAACATAAACAATTATATTATATAATTAATATTATATAATTTTTGATTATATATATATATATATATATATATATATATATATAATTTAGAAAACTCCCGAATTATTTGCATCAAGTCCCGGAACATCCTGCTCACGTAATTGCTCAATGCCATATCAACTTCTTATAATAGACATGAATACTGTCAAATAGAAAAAGGAGATAAGTAAATAAGATTTATGAGTTAATTCTTGTCAGTTCTAATTTAATTTGAAAGATTATAAAAAAGTGAGAATATATAGAAATACAATATATACTTGTACTATTTAAAAAATGTCACGTTACTTTATGAAAACACTGTATATATATATATATATAATATATATATATATATATATATATAGATATATATATAATATATATATATATATATATATATATATATATATAAATATATATATACTGATTTTATTGGTTAATTTCCCAGAGTAAAGGCGTCAATTATTTTCGACGTTCTAGTTATGAGTAAGGTTGGTAAGAATGTGATTGGAAGAATATTTATTTGGATGAATAGGTCGGTATGGATCGATATTTTTTGCTCTGATTACGCAATTGAATAATTTTAATAGAGCTGCCTATCAAAAAAAAAGTTTAGGAAACAAATTCGAACCACGGCATTGACGATTGAAAACAAGAAAAGATTGATGCCGTGAAAGAAATCCACCAGACCGCATAGAAATTCTTTCATTTACAGAATGGGGAATTGATTTGGAGTTGGAGGAGAATACGTAGAAGGTCATTATTTTCTATTTAGTTTTTTCTATATTATTATTTATGTGTCACTGATTCGATTATCAGTATGATTGGAATCTCGTAGAATGTTACATAATATGGGCTATAAAATAAAACATATTGCGAAAAATTTGTAGATAGGGGTATTTGGGTAGAGTATCTATTGAAGTAAGCTGTTGTTAAAGAAAGGAGGTTTAAAATAATGGAAAAAATGAAAGTTTTAGTATTCCAGTAAAATATCAACGTTAAAATGTTGAAAGTAACTTTAAGCAGGAAATTTTGGTGACTTTCACAATGTTACAATAATAATGAATAGCAAAAAGCGATTATTTCTACCAGAATCTATTTTGATTGACTTCTTCAGAAAAAAAGGAAAAAGTCCGGACAACAGTAACCTTAACAACAGCTACGAGGCTACCACATCAAAGCACATACTTCTTTGAATTTCTAGAGTCATCAATGTGAACGCAAGCTCCGGTCAATCAAGTCATTGTAGCAATCTATACTTGAGTAGTAATAAACAAACTCGTTTGTCTCTATCAAGTTAAACAGTAATAAATAAAGTCAGATTCGAATATAGGGTTTATGTAACAGTGATGGCTAGGGAAGGAGAGAAATGTATGGAGAGACGAAATGACTAAATACTAAATCTTTGGCTTCAAGATGATTGGGATATTCAGGCATTAGTAATGATTTCATTTTTCTCAAAATTTCATTTTAAATCCACACACTAAGTCCAGTGATATTCCAATTTTTTTTAAAACATCAAAAAAGATTTTCGAAAACCCGTATAATATGTGTTGGGATCTCTCATCAGGTCTTCATTTGTGTAAAATATCAATCCATTCTCCAAAATTTGGGAACAAGTAGTAATCAGAAGGAGCTTGATCAGGTGATTATGGCGAATGAATAGGAAGTCATATTAGATAATGATTTTATCGATTTAGGAAACACAAGTGTTAGTAAATCAACATATAATATTGATCAATCATCGTTTTCCTTTTTATGATTAATCAATTACTCTCCCACAATCCCAAAACATTGTGGTCATGAGCTTATTGACAGGTTTTCATCCAGTGTAACATATTAACAGAAATGCTCATTAGGATTACATTTGAATCTCTCCAGTCATTTGTATTAGTTTAATTTTTTAATGCGAGCAGAGATCAGAATCAATAAATCGCGGCACCCACCGTGCAAATAACTTCTTCATTTGTTACCTTCCATGTAAAAGTTCAATTTACAAGATCACATATCATATCAACCATTTCTGAGCTAATTACAGTAAATGACGATGATTCAGCGTCAATTATCTGGTAAACAATGCTTAATCGATACCAAAAACATTTTTGTCGATGTTTACCCCAAAATGATAACAGTTTTCTTTATATGAGCATAAAACCAATTTACATAAAAAATTGATTGTTGACATCAGAACTAACAATATAATCACAGTAGCAAAAATCACTCTTCCTTTATATGGTTTTGAACTATTTTTTCAAGGACTCGATCTTTCAGTGATGATGAGAATGTCGATTGCCTTGGGTTTTGGAATGATTATTGAAACGGAGGCAATTGGAAAATAGCAAAATATCTTTCTCGTCAATATTAATTTTTATATAATTCTATTTTTATCACTTTTTGTATGATATTATATTTTCAATATTTTCTCTTTTCGCTACGTTTGGTAGACTGGTTTACTATTTTTGGTTTCAAGTTATATTAAATCGACAAGCAAGCAAGTTTGTCTTTGTCTAAAAATACTTACAATTAATTTATTAACCATTGTTGTCAGACGAATTTTATATGTGAACTTTCACTCATCTCTGTATACTTTCACTTAGTATTCACACAGGTTCCGTCCTCTTTAGTCTTCTCTTCAGGTAGTGTTCATCGAGTAACTGTAACATATCGGTAACGGTAATATGTAACTTAACTGTAACATAACTGAACATATGTAACATCCCGTTTCCGTGCTTTTGGGCTTATCTCTTGATTTCTGTTGCTAAGTTGAAGTTCCTATGCAGATATTCATACCGAATATAGTATGGAGCATCTATAATAGGCGGAAGTATTTGATTTTGATATTTTTGAATGAGTGCAAAGTTGTTTCTCCAACAGCCCCAGAGTTGTAGTCCGTATGACTAAGACTATGAGAGATAGATTTTAAAATTTGCTCGGATATCTTATGAGTAATTTATCATGAGTTGACATTTGGAATTTCCTGGCTATAATCTAATACTACATTTAGCTCTTTCCTCTTATTTTCATGTGCTCCTTCCATTTCAGCTGTGCATTTAGAGTCACTCAGCTAAATATTCCTAGATATTTAGCTGTGTTTCCATATGTTACACCCATTACATGTGCTGAGATTAGTACCTTTTGATCATTATAAATTTTTGTTCACGGATTTTGATTAAATAAGTTAATTCATTGTAGTGATTAGTGGTGGTGAAGACTAATTCTAAATCAGAATTTTCATCTGTCTTTAAGAAATTATGAAATAAATTAAATCAGAAGAGACCTACAATCAAGAACATATGGAAGCATAATAATATCAAAAGGTCTACGAAATGAGAAATTAAAGAAATTTATAGTAGTTGAAGAACTGGGTCAAGCATGCTTCCTTGTGGCACTTCTGGTATTTTATTTGTTCCAAGACAAAATATTCAATGTCTCCCTTTACTACGAAAAATCGATATGCTGTATACGATTCCAATAGCTTCGCATATTCATTTGGAGAAATTTGTTCAATTTTCTTTATCCTACATGTCAGACATTATCAAACGCTTGTGCTATATCTAAGAATAGAATAAAGCATATTTATTTAACTTGATAGATTTTTTCAATTAGAGTGATCCTGTGTACTTGGTTTTGAATCTTTTTACAAATAGATTTGAAATCATTTTCATAATACATGCAGAGAAATAAATTGCTCTGTAGAATTTAGTTTCACTCGCATTTTCCCTAGTTTTTGAATCATAGTCACTTCAACCATTTTCCAGACTCCAAGACTATATTTAACTCTGAAGACTATATTGATCAAATTTGTTTTTTGACTTTTTATGTACTCTTGTTTCTTTCTAGAGAGAATATTCTGCAGTCTTTTCGTCTGTAAGTTCTAAAGTATGAGATATCTTGTTCGTTTTTTATTGTAAGTATTTCCATTTTCAGTTAGTGGGCGAGTCTATTAGATATTGTTTTGTCGTTAAGTTACCTAGAAAATTGTCATTTTTTTCAAGCATTCTTTTTGTGTTATTAGTTTTTCTTGGATAATTGCTTCCAATTGTAATTTCCTACCACAAACTTTTTTACTCTCTGTTACAGTTGTTCTATTGCGCTCAATGAGACATTAAGCTCTATTCTATTTTCTAGTTCTTCTCTAGAATCTTTATAGCTTTTTGTTTTGTTACATGTTGATATTTTCACTGAGTGAAGGAGAAGGATCAGCGGTTAAATCATAGCCTTCCTCCCAATGATGTTGGCTTTCCAGATGATATAATAAATTGTGAATTTATATAATTCACGAAAAACGAATCTTTCCCATTTTTTTTCAAATATTCAGAAAAAATGAATTATGAATGATTTAGTCGTTTCAATTTAGCTTTTTGATTGTGAGTTAATTTGTTTGAACTCTACTACAATATCAAGTTCATTGATTTTTATAAATACTAGAAATTGGTTTATTCCATGTCTTTATGATATAGATTGTATCTTGAAGATTGAATTTCTGGGATAAGCCCATTTGTTAAAGCTATCTCCATTCTAGAATTGAGGATTGTAGCTTTTTTATATTTTATGGAGATCTAAGCTGAGATTTCTTAGAGTGATTTCGTTTCAAACGTAAATTCGTGATTGTAGAGAACAGTAGCGCCAATCCAGCGATAATAGGAATTTTGAACCACTTTAAGCATTTAACTCATATAATTTAGAGAAATGAGATATGGGTTTAAAGTAATTGAATTTGTTGAATGTCGTGAACTCAACTGAATTATTTATTCTGTCAAAAGAGAACACCTGTGCTCATTGAATTGAGTCGTAAACATAAATTATTTCTCTTGCGAATAAAAATTTTCACAACTTTTGTGTAGTCTTTTCGAAAATGAATTCAATTATAGAACAAAGTGTAATGATTCTTTTTTGGATCGAAAATTTTCGCAACTTTTGTGTTTCTCTATCATTTCACTGTTTTTCATAACAATTGAATAATATATTATAAGTAATGTAATGGAGCTCTATATTTTATTTCAGTAAAATGATTTATTAACGTCAAAGGAATTATTTTTATGCATGATGTAATGATGTGTTATATTAACAGAATTGTTATCGTTACCAATGAATAATTGGAATCAATGGAAAAAATCTTCAAAAACTGACGACGTGTTTGAGATTCTTTTCAAAATTAAGAAAAATAGAAGGTTATCGGGAAGGAATTACTTGACTTCCATACTTAAGTATAGAAAAAATTAACTCAAACTTTTTGCAAAACGGATGAGTTTAAACCCTATCGTCAAAAGAATATAATCCGACGTATGAACAGCTAAGAACACAACCGGGCTATGTACAGTGATTATTGCTGCAATCTGGGTATCCAAGAAAGTAGAAAGTATAACCTGTAAGTGAAAATATATTGTAAATTAACAAGGGATGTGCCAAAACTTTCAGTAGTGACCTCATGTGCGTGAGCGACGTAAGTTTGTGAAGAGTTTACTCTTCTTCTTGCTTAGAAGTGATAATATATATTATACTGAATGATGATAAAAGATAGTTCTTCATGAAATGATTATCAGATAGGTTGACTACCCACATAATTGATCAAATCTGGCCCTCAGCGACTTTTCCCTGCTTCCTAACCTTATAGTTCAAATTGCAAAATAGAGCTTCACATCAATCGATGAGGTTATCGCATAATTAAACAACTGTGAAGAAAAAAGGGTTCAGAAAAATGGCATCACTGGACTGAGTGTAGTCTTGTTCGAAAATGAATTCGATTATACAACAAAGTGTAATGTTTCTTTTTTAGATCGAAAACTTTTCGGACAACCCTCGTGGTGATGGAAAAATTAAAAATTTTTAATAAGATTTTCTTAAATGAATTTGAGGGTTCACTCGAAAAACTACAATGTGTTTTAGACTCACTATAGGTACTTCAGGTGAGAATAGCAGTGAATGTGTCTCGGAGGGCGGTAGTAAATTCGGCTAGAGAAGTTTGAGATGCAATATATGTACATGTAAACTCAGCCATATTTTAGGGTTCTATTTTAAAACCAAAGATACTGAATTACATATTATAAATATATTTCAATTGAGTGATGAACATTGGAGTATACAACTGTCAGTGGATGTATGTATTGTTAAAAATGTACAAATTGATACTATGCAACAAAATTAGGAAATTTTGAAAGAAATGGGAAAATATTAACTGTAAACTGAACATTGACAAGTACATAATAAATTATTGACACGCTTAAAACCAAGCAACCTATTTTACGAATTGAAATTTAGTTATTTCATTATTTCTAAGTTTGTTAATCATGCTAGTATAATCATTTGCTTGTCGATATTTTCGTATTTCCAATTTTTTCTGTAAAATTTAAACTATTGATTTTTCTATTTGTAGATTGTTTTGGGCAGTCGTTTTGGCTTTACAGCCTCTCAGCACAAGACTCTACATCTTATTGTTCTGCTTCCAAAATACATAGACTCCTTCCTATTTTTTGGGGTTCTTGTTTCCTAGTTCCCTGGGTGTTAGTACTACTCCTGCAAGGTACTCAAGCCTTTTAGCGAAATGGGCAGGACATTCGCAAAATAGATGCTTTGCTGTTTCCATAGCTTGCTCGCAGAATCTGCAGTTGTCATCCTCTGCCATGCTCATTATCTTAGTGGTATTCGTTGGGACAGTGATCTGTCAGAAGACCGACCACCAGTTCCATGTCGTTTCTGGTCATGAGGAGAAGTTCTTCAGAGTTATCCGTTCAGTTATTGATTTGGCATCTCGAGAGTCCACAGTAGTCCAGTTCTAGTCCAAGATGTGGAGTTGATGCCCCTTTTTTGGCAAGGCTGTCTGCTTAGGGTTACTTTGTTGTTATTAGCTAATGCTTATAGAGTTTGTTTATACTCCCTCACGAGATTGGATATACACTCAATAGCTTCCAGGACCTTTAAGGCAGCTTGGCTTTTTAAAATAATGTATATGTGAAGGTTTCTATCCAAATACTCCTAAGCACATTTGTTTATTGCCAGATATCCCATCTGAAAATGGTGAATTATGCCCTAGAGGTATGGAGAGCTGGCATTTCCGGTCCAGAAACGCCCAGTCCACGTCCTTGCGTTAGCTTCAAAACATCTCTGTACCTGAGATATGCATTTAGAGCTTGAGGAAGATTTTTGTCGACCTATGATTGCCGGCTGTTAATTACCACTTCGAATCGTATATCTTTTTCCAACATGCTATACGTTTGGTCGGTTGGTTTGTCACGGCTTTATAGCTTTATTAGCTTTAAAATCATTGTGTGTCCTATCAGATATCTGGATTAGCCTGTGAGCGTCGCTAAATGCTGTTGTTTGCTCTGGTTTCGACCACCAAATAAGCGGTGCATATGTGATCATGAGTTTGATGACTGGTATATTCAGAATAGCATTTCAGACTTTAGCCCCATGTTTTGTCAACCAGCTGCAATAGCTTTTGCAATTACCTTGTCAAGGCGAATGTTCCAAGTAAGTGTTTTATCCAAGATGACACCTAGATATTTTGCTTCATTGGAAAATATTAATTCAGATCTATTAAGGATAGCTGTGCTTATATTTGTCTTCCTTCTCAGTAGGGGTAATAGGAGTTTATCTTGTTCATAGCCTTTTACTGTAGTATCTGTAGTTAGAGTGCTTCCCCTTATTTCTGCCTTTAGTATACGATGTTGTAGCATCCCCTTTGTCAAGTGTTATCAACAGCTCCTTATATATCGATGAAAACTGTTAAAGCAATATCTTTGCTATCAATATCCTTTTCTGTATCCCCAACTAGGTAATGTAGTGCACGAGAGTCGTACTGCTGATGTATTATTCTTTGTTTTTTTCCATAGTTTTTAAGAGAAAGGAAGTGAGGCAAATCGAGCGATAATACTTTGGTTGATCTTCTGGTATAAGCACTACTTCTGCCTCTCGTCATATTTTGGGTATATAGCCTAGAATCATCAAATTGTATATATAATGCAGTTTGAATGTTTTGAAGCACATCTAGTAATGAAGAATGTCTCAAATCGGCTTACTTTCTAATCAGACCAAAATAATGATGAAGCCACATTTTGATTTCAGAATTTTCCTCGTTCTAATCAATGCTAAATCATGAATTCTGTATTTTCTCCAACAATATTGTGCAAGGTAGGAATTACGTCTTGTTATTTTGGAACACTCCAAACAGTTTTGTGAATACTAATTTAAAATTCAAGAACAATTTCTTTTGAATGAAAATTTTATCTAGTACAATGACATATATCCCTAACAATTTTGAGACAAATAGTACGTCTTGGGCCTTTTCTTTTAGTAAACAAAATACTAGAGGAACAAGTTATTATTAATATATCCGTGCCTGGTGGTGAGGAATATTTCGGACAATACACATATCGGTAGAACAAAACACATCTAAATTCGTTTTAGTTCCAAAGATAATATTTTTCCATTATCATTCACTAGCAAAAAATTCTCATTCCTTTCAAATTTTGAGTTATATATTGACCAAACTTACATGAATTTCTGCAATTAACCGCGGTTCCAGTGTCTTTTTCTGTTGTATATTTTTCGATTGTTGCGCTGCAAATCTTGAGAAGTGAGCTCTTTTTTCATGAGTCTTCGATTCTCTTTGCACAATTTTGCGTGGATCTATGTCGTTTGTAGTCGTTTTTTGGTTTAAATTGATACACTGAGCTCACTAACAATTTCTTTTAACATCATGATGTCAGTATTGATAGAATATTTCAATAATTAAAGGAACAAAATTTCATATACTCCAAAAGTGTTAAAAGCTCTGAAGATGATAACGATTTTTCAAGAATTACCGATTTAGTGAAAACCTTTGTGTTTTCGGATATTTACCTACCTCCTTTACTCAGATACCCATGACACTTTTTGCTCGTATTTTCCAGTGAATTTCAATCGACCTTTGTGAAACCGTAGTACAGTTAATTAATTTGGCTGAATTTATAACTTCTCGTATCGAAAAGTGAAGAGGTAGCGATAAAATAATTTAATATCAATTATTTAGTTGAATTCGGTATTGTTTATTTATAACCATGTATAGATTGCTCGTTAATAGATAGATTACAGAAATTTATTAATTCAGTAATTGTTTTCCAATAATAGTCTCGTTTAAAAAACTCCATACAATACTTAATCACGATGGTTCTTTCCACTTGCGTGACAACTACAATTGTTATTTTCTGTGTTTATTTTTCCATACATCAAATCATCTAATTTTATGCTTCTAATTTCAAATAACGCAACAAGGAAGTAACCAAGTTACTTCAATTCTATAATACAATTATTAGCTATTTTTTTCAAGTATTTAGATTCAACTAAATTGGTTATTAGCGATGGATTTGATGAAATAATTGTTAACTTGTTAATTAAAGACGTTGTTGGCGGCTTGGTAAAAGCCAACAGTTTGAAATAAATATTTTCCACGTAGTGAGGTCAAACTTAACTCATTATGAATTTGTTTGAACTTATAGCGGTGTTTTTGATGAATATAACTGTATTTTTCCACTTCGATGACAGTTTCAGTATTGTAAAGAGGAATTGTGTTATCGCTGTTGTTGAAGTACCGCCCGCTGGTTCTAAGTCACCAATATTTGTAGGGAACCGATCACAAACAGTGACTTTTGTTGGGAAATTTCATATGGAAACAAATAGTTACAGTTATCGATAGAAGCAACCATCTAACTGAATTTGGATGCATGAGCTTCCTTCTCATCTTTTAATCCAGTCTGTTTTTAATGATATCTACATAACTTTCTGAGAACGCTACATATGATTCTATCATCACCAGTGTTTCTGACTATAGAAACGATAATTTTGTATTTTAAATACCATCTTCCATGGTTATCTATCACAAACTCTTAGAAAAGATAAACCTCCCGATTATTTTTCAGTTTTCAAAATAATTCAAATCGTTCAGTCAGACGGAAACTCAAAATCAATATACATTTTCAGTTTCTTTTAGTGCAGTCTCGAATCTATTTAGTGTACTTTATTTTTTATATCATCTGGTAGGATGTTATATAATACAGTTCCTAGTTACAAATAACTTCTCTGTCCCATATTCTTACTCATAAAGGGTGCAACATTCTTTTGTTTATTCTTAGTTTAATAGCCCTTGTAATTTATATCTGTTTAGGTATTAAATTGACGTGTAAATAATATATTTGACGGATCTCTAATACTTTGCTTTGATGAAAAGTTCATCAGAGGGATACCTGTTATTCTTGTTCAGAAGCAATTTCAGAAATTTATTTTGTAAAACTTGTAGTGCATTATAGTGTGTTTTTGAAACACCTCCGCAGCCTATGATTCGACATTTTTTTTTAAAACTATATAGGATGCTCCTTAATTTTTTTCTTAAGTAGTCCATATGAGTTTTCCATCGGAAAGTACGATCTAATCCCAAATATATAATTTAATTTGCTGGTTGTATTGTGGAAGAATTTTGTATTATTATATCAAATTTTTGAAGAGCTTTCTCAAGGCTGCCGTATGGTTGACGAACTGTTTTTTTTTTGAAATTCACCGATAATAATCTATAGTCGAACCAAGTTTCAATTGCCACAAAATCTCTTTTAATTTTTAGTGTCACAATTTACCAGTATCATCAGCAAAGCTAATGATTTGTCTCATTTCCTTCAATAAAAATGTACTATTCAAGTAAATGGTGAATTACAATGGGCCCAATACCGGCGTTCCTTGAGGCACTCCATATGTCACTTCTTTTGTTAAGCTTATTTCATCTTGTATTTTGACCTATTGATTTTGATTTTTAAGATAAATTCCAAAAAACTTTATGATGGACTTCTTAATCCTATTGCCTTTGAGGCATTAGTAAAAAGTGTATTCCCATCTTGGGTTGATTTATTATTTCTAAATCCAATTTGAGAGTTTGTAAGTAAATTATGTTCTTCGAAAAATTTGTATTCACTATCTTTTCTAATACTTGGCTAGGCTTGTTCTCAGTGAGGTTGGGCGATAATTTGCCACGTCATTTCTGTCTCCAGATTTAAAAATTTTTATTACAACAATGTTTTTGGAAATTGCCCTGTTTCGAATGAACTGTTAAGTATTACATTGAGTGGATGACTATAATTTTCAGCGTTTCAGCACTAATATTATCACACCCAGGGTTTTTCTTTGATTTCAAGTCGTATATATATTTACGTGGTCGATTAATAGTATGGGCTAAATCTCCTTTCATTCTGGTTTCAGTACCACCTCATTGACTAGTTTCCATAACTTTATCGACGATTTTTTTCATTTTTCACCTTCTTATTGTAATAATTTCTTTTTGCGTACTTTATTAATCTCTCTCTTCGATTTTTACAGTTCAAATATTCTTTTTTTTTTCATATTATTGTTAGGATCTTTTTTCAATTTTACATATAATTTATTTTTTCTGTTAACACTTTTTATCTGTGAAGAAGTAATCCATGCTTTGAGTAAATTATAGATTGTATCCAGATTTGGTTCTAGAAGGATGTCGTTCAATGGGGCTCGCATATTTTTTAATAATGTTTTGTTATCAATGTATTTCTTATATTCAATATTAAAGTTGGTATAATGTCTTCTCATATTTTCCCTAAGAACGAGGGCGAATGATATAGTTATCAGGAGGATCCTCCTGTAGAGATAAGGCAACGTCTGGTTTTTTATTTTCTGTCCCTCAAATTTGGAGCTCTCACTAACACTCTCACTCTATAAAATGTGATTTTATAAATATTTTGCATCAAACAAAGTACAAATTCACCTCGAATTCTATACCCATATCCAAACAATATCAAGCCTATGCGCTGTTTTCTAATTTTCTAACAACACCATTTTCATTTAATAAACTAAAAGTGAACTCTTCCATTACACAAATTAATAAACTAGAGGTTTCAATTCAATTGTATACAGAAATGCAGAAAAATGATTCAAAATATTTACCAATGCAAAAAGTGTAACACATTTTATTTTTTAAGCATAAATTTCAACGAATGATTTTGTTTCGTTCATTTCTCAATTTTAAACAAGATAAATCAATATTTGGTGTTCAGGTTCTTCTGTTTTTAATAAAACTCATTCAAAGATGCAGGAAGTAGAAAAGTACGTAAGAATTTTATATGTAACAATTATTATTATAACGAAGATTGGACCAACAACCAGGCGAAAAGGACACGCATCGAAAAGCCGAAAACCATCTTCATCCGGATGAGTGTCTTTTTCAAAGTCACAATATCTCCGATGAAATACAAAAAAGAATGCTGCGTTGCTATGTTTTTTCAGTATTCTTTTATGGAGTTGAGTACTGGACTTTGGACGAAGGTGTGAGCTAAACATTAGAAGCATTTGAAATCTGATTTTATTGACGAATACCTAAGATTCTCTGGGCCGCCCGGGTCGCAAATTGAGAAGTCCTCAGAAGAAAAAATTACCATAAAAACTCGCGAACTACACTAAATCTAACCAATTAGTGAAACTTGATTTCTTTAATCCATCGACCAATTCGACGAATGCCAGATTACTAAAGACGTCCTATCTGTTTACTGACCGCTTTCAAATACTAAAATCCTATTGTACAAAAGGATATAAATAATTATATGTATTATGGTGAGTCTAAGGTCTAAGGAACACTTGGAGTCAATTAACGATGATATGAGTCTCCATTAGAAACGTGTTCCAAAAAACATAATGAATACAATAATCCTTGAGTCAAGAGATCCTAAGTGTTCTCGCTAGGAAGTGACTCAGTTTACACACAAAAGGTTATATCTCTGTCTGGGTTACATTCGTGCATGGTTTTTAAAATTAAATAATTTTAAATAGGAAATTAGTTATGTCAAAACAGGCCACATACAAAACGAATCCAGAGATGCATTGCATGCATTGATGTTGAGTTTGCCATGATGATCGCCAACATTCGTCACGGTTAGGCGCCACAAAAAGAAGAAGAATTTGTAATAAATACGTACAATGCGTCTGCGTTGTTACTGAATTGATAGTAGTAATTTTATTCCACAATTTTACGCCATTTTGTATATAATTATGCTTATGCATTAGCAAGATTTCCGTTGAAAACAGTGACGTGAATAGACATAATAATGAAGTGATTTCAAATGTTTTACTATCAAATTAGGCGTATTTCGAATAAAATTGAATACTTGTGGGAAAAATCTTGTTTGTAGATCATGGGTAAAATACTTGGTGTCGACTTGATTCTCAGTTTGGAAGTACAAAGCTATGAAAATCAGATTTCAGTCTCCAAAGTAGTATTTCGTGCACTAGAAACAAAAATTCTGTACATAAATGTCAAATTATTTTCTAATGTCGTTCTTTCAAAGGGATAGATTATAAAACCAAAATTTTCTACCTATAAATTTAGTTCAAACTAAGATGGCTGAACAAAGTTACAAAAATCAGTTTTCAATCTCTGTAGTAGTATTTCGAGCACTAGAAACAAATATAATAATTCTGTTCATATTTCAAATTACTTTATAATGTCTTTTTTTTTTCTATATGTTTTCAAAAGTTTCAAAGGGATAAATAAGTACACCTAAATTTGTTTGAATTAATTTCAAACTAAGGTGTCAAGCTTTTGTTATCTACTCTACTATATTTTTTGCAGTTATTATGGAAGCATGAGCCATTGCTCAATCAACGCCGATTGGCACTCGTGATAAATCAGTGCACAACGTTATGTTTGAAGCGCTCGTTGTTAAAACAAATGGTTTGAAAAATCCGGATATTGAAAAGTATCGGTCAATTAATTATTATGTATATACAATTTAAAACGCTAATATACATGTATACATACATAAAGTAATGCACAAAATTTACGTCACGTCAAGTAAGAAAAATCTGAAAAATCTATGAAAAACAAAAATTCAATAGGAGAAAGGCGAATCACTGGATTTTTATAACACATTCTTTTCCCACAGTCATAGATATAACTTTTTTCACCAACAACAGTTTCAGCAATGGAATCCGGTTTTAAATGAAGACGATTTTTTACTACCATGCAAATTTGGTACTTAACAGTTTCTTTGCAAATCATCAGTTATAATAGATTTCAAGTTCTTCACTAAACAACTTTGTTCTCTTTTTGTGTATTTCCTCGTACTAAATTGGCTAATTTTTCCTTCTAAATCGTTCATATCCATTTATCAAACACTCTTCCATGTCAACATACATAAATTTAAACATTTCGTGAATTTTTCGATATGTTGGCATAATCACTGTTCCACAATATAACTGCACCTTGTAAAAGTAGTCTTAATAAAAGTGTTGGATTGTGTGGATGTAAACATTATGGCATTATTTTAGGTATCTACATCACCGTGCACGAAACAATCGATTTATCAAAACAACGATTTCCCAATCGAATAATCTCCAAAATCGTGCGATTTGACGCCGTGCAATTTCTTTCTTTGTAGTTTATTGAAATCTCATGTTTACGAGAAAGAACATGAACAGTTCCTGAGCTCAAGGTCGAGATCCAACGAGTCGGTAAGATAGAAACACGTTTGTCAGAAAGTTTAGAAAATTCAAGAAGCAAGAGCCTTTTTACAAGAAAGCTATTTTATAATATCCATTTATAATTTACAGTGCAATGAAAATATCATCAAAAAAAGGGTTTTATTCCTAAATTGAATTTATGCATTTGAATAATATTTTCTGCGCAATCTCTGACTACGCAAGGTTCTGGTAACAGTACTTGATATCAACGAAGTATCTAAAAGACCGTCCCGAAAACGATTCACAATACCTATGTCGGTTCGAACACAAAACAGAATCGTTTGTATAACGGTAAATGACCAGTTGAAACACGTAATCTCTATTGTACAGAATCGGCACCGTACCAAGGACAGTTTTTGATGGGTTGGAACGAACCTAAAGAATAATATTACGTGATTCGATTGCTCTAATAATTATATGTAATAGAACGTTATATAATTGCTGCTACTTAAGTTTTCAAATACGGCAACACCAATCTGAATGTGTCATTGCCATCATAAAGTTTGACATTTTTAAAAGTGTTTTTCAATGAGCTCAGACCATGTTTTCATACCATTATTATTTGAATTGTTTACAGATAATTGAAACATTCATCTTGCCAAAAAAATAGAGAAGAACATTTCTGTGAGATGATTTTCTATAATTTTTGACGTGGAATAAATAAACAATGGTGTGCAAATGCAAATTTGTTGATGAAGCACCATCTCGAACCACCGTATTTCGTTGGTTTTCCGAATTCAAAGTTCGTGAAAAATCGGCTGATATGCCAGAAAACATCAATGCTGTTGATCATATGACAGACCGTGAGATTGAGGGTTACTTGAGCATTAGTTCCACTCTTAATACTGAATGAACCTTTAGCTGTGAAAAAGGTTCGTCCGCATAATTTGACAATTACTCTAAAAAAAACTCGTGCCATCGTGATCGTGATAGGCGACAAAATCATTGATGTATGCATATGATCCCGAAACAAAACAATAATTAACTATGGGGGTCTTTCAAGATGAACTGAATCGAGCAAAGTACTTCGAAGCAAGTGGCCGCCTGTTTTTTCGAAATAACTGGACAAGTCACCACCATTACATGAGAGGAATGTAGAACGGTCAATTCTGAATGGTACACCAGCGGTTGTAGTGTTAAAAAAAATCAGGCAAATCGATCACAGAAGATGAATTATTCTCCATTACCAGAATGCGTGTTCTCACATATCAGTTGAAACAAATGTTTTTTAACGGTGAAAACATCGAATTGATGGATCTTTCGCTGTCTTTGTTTGGCACCTAATGATTTCGTTTTACTACCGCAGATCAAAAATAAATTGCGACGTGAACGTTTTTCTACAACTGAAGAAGCAGTTGATACGTAGACGTTGGTATGGTTAGATCGTCGCCTTGTAGTCCAATGTTCGCGGGTTCATATCTAAAGGTTATATTAGACGGTTCATTTTTTATTCATTTCTGTCTTTCATTCAGCATCTTTTATTAAGAATGAAACGTCTATGCATCAAATGAATGAAAAGTGATTAATGAATTTATTAGTGAACCAATTCACTCCGAATGAATGAAAAATTAAACGTATGAACACGAAGAGAACGTTCACTCGAGTGATCATTTATCCGATTAAACCGAAAAATGAACCGTCAGATATCACCTTAACTGAGAAATGTGCATTTTTCTCAATCATTCATTCGTGAAATTGTTACATTCATTCCGCTCATTTCACAAACTTATTCATTCGTAAAATGAAACATCACTTTTAACAAATATTATAAATAACTATATCCTAACGAACTATATGGTTAAGTTGGCGATATTCATACTGATTACACCACCACTACACCGACACTCATGAATACACTGTTTGAAGCTCGTTTCGATAACCCAGTTATCGTCTTCAGAGACTGAAGGTAAACTGAGTGGGAAGGTGAACTGTTCACGTTCAGTCTTTGAAGACGATCACTTGGTTATCGAAACGAGCGTCAGACAGTACAATTGTGAGTAATTCATCTACAATTGCTACATTCATACCCCTTGTCTGCACCACCGCTATTCTGGAAGGTTTTTGAAATGTTGTCTATCGTATACAGCTGGACACTTTATCAACGTTTCTCCCATAACAGATACTCCTCAATCTCTCTAGCATCCATATTCTAAATTTATCACATAACAACGAATGAAAACTTTGCTCAACACAGAATTTTCAAGCTAATTATTAGTAATTCATAATTCCTACATGAAAAATTTTCCTTCATATTTATATATTTACATGTTGACAGGATTTATAAGTTTTAATTTTTTTCCAATAAAATGTGTTCTGTTATTAATTTCTTAACTCATGGTACTTAAATTTCATTCAGCGAAAGCAAAAGCTTTCAGATTCTATTTGAATTGGTTAAAGATCTTACCATTCCTATATTCCGTAAAAACTTTCTACTAAGAAAATAAGCAAATTGTAAATATAATTTTCTCTTTGTAGTCAATTTTGTTCACAAGAAATTATCATAAGATTTTTCTTAATTATTCAACTAATTTCTATTGATATACTCTGCCTCTAATTTACTTAATCTATTTACACTTACACTAGACACTATTTATAATAACTACTCATTATATATAATAATTAACTGTTCACTAATTCATTTAAATTCACCGGTTACTATTTACTATTTCGTTCACTATGACATTTGAGTATATACTGACTTCTGGCTCCTAATAAAGAAAGTATTTATACTAGAAAGGAATATCTTGAATAATCCTAGCAGGTAAAAAACAAACAACTAGATAAAAAGACCTTCCTAAAAATTAGTTATGAAAACAATATGAACAAATAGCCATTGTGATAAAAAACCGTCGCTTTCGCGAAACTTTAGACTTCTATCATAAGCGATTTGGAACGGCTTCAAGATCTATGTCGTGGACGTTCGTAAAATTATTTTATTCATGCTCAATTTTTTTGTATTGATCAGTTTTGACTGCATTTTCTTAATGCAAGAATATTTTTAATTTAAACAACATCACAATTATCATGAAGCAGGCCACATTTTTCTATGTCCACTGTTCTGTTTATTGTTTTGTTAATCTAGTTCAGCGTGGGGTCTTAAATTCCATGAACTGATAGCAATACAATGTTATCAGAACTAATGCAATCAATTTAACTTATGTATATTTTAATTTGGAATTGGATATACGAAATAATAATGGTCTGATTAATCTTATTGTGCAATACACACGTTCATCCCTCTAAGTTAAAATTCATTGTTAAGTTGTTTTAGACTAAAATTAGAAATCGATATCTTGTTATTCTTGATTATATTTGTTTGTTTAGCTAAAAATTTATGCGTTACTTAATTCACCATACTATAATAAAAGCTATAACAGCAGAGTGTAACATGTAAGATACCAAAAAAGAAATTCTATTTCATTCATTTACTACCTATAAATGTAGGTTCTCCATTTTATGATATTCGACAAAACGTGTCCATTAAAATGTGAGAGAATTTATTCGTTATCATAAGCACCCAAGTTTAATTCGCTCAGCAATCTATCGAGTGACTTCAAAGTACTCTGAACTTGCAAATCGTGTCCAAATGAAGAGGTTTCGTTGTAACGTATTGCTTTTGCCACTTCAATTTTAAATTCAAGAGGAATATTCTTCTCGAAATGATTGAATTAGGCAGGTTTTGATATAAAATGCTTTGCCGTTATTGAATAAAATGCTTTTGATAAATATTCAGAGCATATACGAAATATTTATAACGTTAAAGGACTGACAATTCAAATTGACTATTTTTTAACAGAAACTATTCTTAACAGTCGTTGACTATAATAACATAGGTAATAAAACTAAACACAAAAATTATGAAATACATGTCGTAACTCAACCTACTATTAAATATTAATTTTGTTTCTAATATCGCATTTACTTATACTTGGTTTGCCCTTCTTCGAGTCATAGTGAAATTAGAAAAGTTGTACAGTTCTTCCAATATCAATTGCAGATAGTAAAAACCGGTTCGAACACTTACCGACAATTTTGTTTTATCTACCATAGGCGTAGATACCTTATTTTATTAATTTATTACTTTTATAAATACTTTTAAACTTTTTGTATATTACGAGTATGGGAAAAAGTATGCGTTAAAAGGCAATCGAGTCATTATAAATTCGACGGCATTATACGCCTTTATTTAAACAGATGCACTTAATCGTAGTCCTACTAGGAAAAATCATTATTATACCTCGTTAACTTGCTACATCTGAATATGAAATTAGAAAACGTAAATAGACGAGTGAAATGTACCTGTACTGTAAGGCAGTTTGGTTTAAACAGAATACCAGACGTGAATTGAGCCTTTTTTTAACCCATTCGTTTTTATTCTCAAAAACTAAATTTCAAAGCAAAAACCATAAAGGAAAATGAATGAAACAAAAGGGAAAAACATTTAAATTCTAAAGTATGGTAGTCAGAATCGTGTGAATGGTAGTTATCATTTGATTTAATTATGATGGGTTGTAAAGACAGTGATACCACATACTCATCTTCTTCTTTGATAGCATGTTCAGCATAGTTTTTCCAAAGCTCTTGGAGATCTGCTGCTAGAACTATCTTTACGAGCTCTAGAACCTCTTTATTCTGTTCTGGAGACTGATTATATTTTCGTAACTCTGATTTTACGTTTGCCCATATCAAATATGCAATAGTAAGGAGGTAGGAGCTCATACTGAAAAGAAAATATTTGAAGATTTATATATCCAAAAGACAATGATTTGATTTTTATTTCAATTTTAAATATCGAGTTTTTGAGGAAATTTTGAATCCCCGTAATATTTTTTCATTGTATAGAAAATTATTTTGAATACAGTTTCTCATGACGATACTTTTTCTATACTAGAATTTGAATGAAATGAAAATATGGATGCTATGAATGATAAATGAAGAAATCAAGTTTGTTGGTTCAAAAATACATTTTTCACACTACAATAACTAAATTTTTATTTCGCTTTTGACGATATTAACAACAAATAGAAATCTGAAATAGTCTTGTAACGTAGGCAATAAAAATGAATAACATCTGATCCAGCAGTTCTAGAGATAATTCAACAATAAGATGCGAGGACAGTAATTTAAAAGACAAAGTGGAGGTGAATATGTTCTTTCTACAACAAGAAGACAAGAATTAAGACAGTTTCAGTAGCAAAGCAGGTAACACACCGATGTGTGAAATCTGGTGATTCTTCCATCGAGGTTTAAAATACATTAAAGCTAGAATAGGAATGTATAAGACAATATGGATCAATTATGTGAGAAATTCGTATAGAATGAACACTATTTTATGACTTTCACAGAAAATGAGTAACTCAAATAATCGACTTTGATAATTTAATAGTCTAAGTGCTGGTCGCCACTTCGACTAAGGTATTTTCAAAAGGCTGAACTTTTTCCATATATTATTTAATATATTAATATTTAATATAATAAATATTAATATATTTAAAATAGAAAAATCAACTTCTGGTAAGGTTAGTACGGTTGCAACAATATCCACTGTTTAATGCATTTTGCAAATTTTTATCTAAAAAAATTAATTTTCACAAATCTGGCTTTCGAGTATATTTTTAATTAGACAATTTTGAGTATAAAAAATATTTCTAGATGATTTGCTCGGTCGCAAGTATCTGAAAATGGATCGTAAGTTGCTAAGACGGCTGGTACGATCGTCCAAATCTAATTCCTAAATAAAGAAAATATATTGTAAACTCTTTTGTAAAGATAAGCATTTGTAATAAAATATCTCTATACAGGTAATTTCATATATATTTTTTTCAATAATAAAAGCATCGTTTTCTACATTTTCTTCGCTCTCTGGAAAAGAAATTATCATAAATACGTGATATTACACATAAATGTTCATACACTTCATTCAATTAATGTTAAAAATTCCTTACTCGAAGTAGTATTGCCTAATTCATTGAATTTCAACAAATCGTCATATATAGATGATTGTACAATATTTCCATCTTGCCATTGAAAAGTATACTTCTCTTCCTCTATTAGCCAACCATAATGGTCTGGTTTCAATGTTGTAGGACTTTTCAGATCGGCATTGCGCCATATATTTGATATATATTGAGTCCGTGAAAGTTGCTGCTTTAATTATAATTCACTTGGTGGTAAAATGGATGCATCACAATTGACATATTTTTTAATAAAAGGTTCATTATCATCGTTTGCATTGTATGTTGAGATGAATTTAAAGTTTAAATTTGACAAATGATTTTCTCGATTGTTTCAAATATTGTTCTAATAATGTATTACCTATATGTCAACTTTATATTCACGTAAAAATTCTATAGCTGGAGGATCGACAGGATCGGTAGACTTTTGTAATGAAAATGCCCGTCTTAGCAACTTTCGATCCAATCTACAGATACTTGCAACCGGGCAAATCATCTGGGAATTTTTTTATACCGAAAGCCAGATTTTTGAAAATACATTTTTCTGAATAAAAATTTTGCAATATGCAAAAAGCAGTGGATATTGTTGCAACCGCGCTTATAACTTCAAATATATTAAATAACATATAGAAAAAGTTTCAGCCTTGTGAAAGTACTTTAGTCGAAGTGGGACCAGCTCTCCAACTATAATAGTTTCATCACAATAGCTGCTGATTATCAAATGTATTCAGTACGGCAGAATTTCCATTAAAACTGATATATTAAAGAACCTTAGTCGAAATATCATTTGGTCGTGTCATTTGGAGAAGATTATTCGAAAATAACAGATATATTAGTTCTTATTTAGAATGCTACAAGATAAAAATCAATAAAGCGAAGAAATAAACACTATTGCTTGCCTCACATCCTCGTTACCGTTTTTCCTTGGTTCCTTCTAGATTCTATCGTTTTATTTAGAATTATTATTTCGTAAACATCTAGTAATGTTCCTTAGATAAGATAAGTATCGGTTTGACGCCAAAGCTCAGGTTCGCGTTACCTAAGGCGCCAGTTTTTTCGCAGTACACCACACTTGCTTTGAGCAGCGTCATATACATAAAGACACTCCAATATAAATAAACTAGCCGAAAAAGGAACGGCACCAAAAACGTTAAATCTGCAGGTACTTCTCCCAAGGGAGACACAAACGGTAACAGTGCGTGCAACAAGGCTGCGGTTTTCAAATCACTCAATAGCAATTACAAATTGCGCGTTTTCCAATTTTCCAGAGCGTTTACCTACTCGTTTAGCTGAAGGCACAACACCACCACCAATGAGAGGTGAAAAATCAGCTCCTTATATATACTCCTACTGAAGAGTAAAAACTGTTTCACTAGCATTTTCTTGTCCTAGATATAATCGGTTGGATACTACCCCCACTGAGACGTCTCTCAATGGTAGTTTCCTTAAACAAGAAATTTTAAATTTCGGTGGTTGAAAACAGTCATCACATAAATATAATAAATACAAGGTCACAACGGACTGCAATCAAGCAGCCCGGTAATTTCTTCGGCTTCTACTTCCGCTTAAGTTTAGACAAACTGGCGCAGAAACAAATCCTTCAACGGACTCAGTAAAACTTCGTGCACTTTCTTTGCTGCGGATCTTCTCTTCAACGCAGGCTCCGTGGTAGACGGGCTGCTGTACCCGTATTTTCCTTCTACCAATCCTCGGGACATGTAGGTATTCTAATTGGGAAAAATAAATCTACTTACAACGGTGCTCTTTGCTTGGCCTCTAGCTTCGATGAGGCCAGCTGTACGACTCCTTTTCTCATCTCGGTACCATCTCTGTTATTATTTCTTCTCTTTTTCCAGCCGTCGCATTGGCTAAGGTTCCGTAAATTTTAGAATGCAGATGGGAAAATAACCCTTTTGAGTAGTTTCGGGGTGAAATTATATTTTGAATTTGAACCAGGCTATTTTTCTAATATAAATTCACATTTGAAATCGGTAATATCGATTTCTTAGAATAAACAAAGACAGAAAGTCATTTACGTCCTTCTAATGGACCTAAGTTCTAGATCTATTTACCCACTTTTTTTTAAATGTATTGTCTCTTAGATTAACATGTTTATTTAGTATTATCATGACCTTTCCAAATTGCAAATTCGTTTCGTACAGGAATATCTGAAGTTATTTTAAACAAAACGGCACATGACAATTCAATATAATCTAACCTAATGGATTTCTAACAAAAGATGAGTTTGCATTATAGTTTACATCCATTTCAATAATATTCTACTGAACGTAAACTCACAACAAGTTTCCGATTTACAACTCGTAAAGAGCAATTTCCTTCAGCAGCAATTTGAGAAAAACAAATTTGGGAATCAAACTTTATAACAATGGATTGAATTCACTCAAAACATCAGATCCTCGTGTCAAATTTTCTGTAATATATCGCTTTCTCAATCTCTTTTTGTTGAACGATCTGGTAGTATCAAGTTCATTTTCAGACGTCTGAATATTCCAGGATAAAGCAGCTGTTTGTATTGGAGATAAATCTACAAATTTGACCAACTTTAACTGGGATAATTAACTCCTTAAAAAATGTGATATTTGATAGCACGTTGATGCAGGAAACCAAATACATCTTATGAAAACTGTCGAATTATAATCGCATCTATTGTAAATTGAGTTCGAGAAATATTGCTAACAACTAATCGCATTAGCAAAGTAGAAAAATATTGTACAGTGCGAGAAGAAATGTACATGGGCGTAAAAATTTTTATAGTAACCATGTCCTTCCGTCGGATGCAATGGTTCTATTAGATTATTACCTATACGAGGATGGTTCCAGAAGTACTTAGAAATAGCGCTATTCTTGAAAAATACCACTGTATTAGAAAGTGCACAATCTATACAGTATATGTTTGAAGTTTGAAGACGCCATGTTTATTAGTATGCTACTTCATGCATCCTATTCGGCAGATTTAGCATACTTGGATTATTTTCTGTTCCCAGACATGAAAAAATGGCTTGGTGATCAAAGATTTTCCAGCAATGAAGAAGTGATGTCGGCAGTTAATGTCTTTTTTCAGGAGCTTGACGATTCTTATCATAAAAAGGGTATCCAACTTTAGAACATCGCTGGAAAAAGTGTATTGAGCTGAAAGGAAACTAATTTGAAACATAAATACATTTTTTTCTGATACGGGTGATGATGATGAAGTTAAAAGAAAGGAATACACCTTTGAAAACAACTTCCATAGATCTGACTGTGAAAGTAATTTTCTTAGAAAAGACAAAATTACCCAATACAGAAAAGCTAACTGTAACCATCAAACGAAACAAAGGCTTCAAGACATATTTGTATAGCTTTCAAATGTTACGGGGTCTGACAAAGATGCCAAAATGTCTTATGAGTGGATACAATATCAGAAATTCAATCCATATATCAATAAATATACAGTTCCCACGTGAATGAGATGAAAAATTACAGAAGTGGTTAAGCTAAAATCATTTGTGATACTGCTTAACTTCCTCTACTTTGAGGGCATATTTCATAGTAACAGGCAAAGATGGCCAACGACGAGTTTTAGGCATTTTTTTCTATGTTTTTCATTTTTTCATTAGATTGAATACATTGTGTTTGTTCATTTTATGGTAATCTCAAAAGTGAAGGGATGTTTAGCCTACTCTTTTATGAAAAGTGTGGGAGAAAATGACTGGAAATGCTTCAAGTAGACGGTATTTGCCTGAAACTAACGAAGTGATCTGAGAAATGATGATTATGAAAAGATCTTTCCAGTAAATTCACATTCCCTGAAATCCAGAGTCTTTTCTAGACCTTGTAATACATTTTATCGCGAATTCAATTGGTTCTTTCTTCAATTTTCATACTTTTATACCAGAGTTAATTTTTGAAGCAGAAAAAATTATATACCTCTCAAATCATAAGTAAACAGCGCTCCATCAAAATTTTTCTTACGTAAATTAATTTACTGATCGCAAAGTTTTGAGAGGTAATATTCTGCGTAAAACTTTATATAGCACTTAACAAGCTTTCACAAGAAGGTTTTTGAAAACGGCATTGTTATATAATATTTTTATGTTTACTTTTGTTTGATAACTTGAACACCTGTAAAATTTTCTCTTCGAATAGTTTTATTCAATTTGTACTGATTAGAAGATGAAATTTGAAACAAACTTGGTTATAAAACCAGATTCTATGAAATTATACAGAGTGAAGTTCATGTATGGAACACCTAAATTTTCTCCGAAACGGCTTGTACGATTTTTTTAAATTTTTGTATGCAAGGTTGTTGTGATACGGTCGGCATTATGATGGTATTTACTTTGTTGTCAGATCTTTCCTCTTTCCGAAAAAATAATGAACATTGTTATTTTAAATAGATCACTTTGTTTATTTCTCGTTTTTCGAAATCCTTAAGAAATACTTATCATTTTTCATCCAATATTTCCTATACCTAAATGCAATAATTTCGGAGTTGTACTACATTTGCCTTATCTTCGCCGAAGTTAAAATAATATATTTAGGTGGCTATGATTGCCACAATGACAAATTTGATGTTTCATTAAATTATTATTGTTGAAGTTTATTGAAAGTCACAATGGATCGTTTATCAGGAAAAGAACGAATTGATATTTTAATTATATTAAGATATGGTGATAGTCGTAGAAGTCAACAAGAAACATGTAATATGCTTAATAATTTATATCCTAACCGAAATACCATAACAATATCCATATCATTACCTAACCAGTGAAATGTGATACATGACATCTGCAATGATAAAAATTGTTGAAATAGGTTATTATTATTATTGAAATAAAATACATAAATTAATAATATTTAGATCAATACTAAGCTACTTATAACTCCCAATTTTTGTTTTTCTATTATTTGTAGGCTACTATGGATGTAGTTATTCAAACTTAGGACTAAATTCTACATACAAATAGAATATTCCACATCCCAGTTTACAGTTACAATAGTAGCTTCAGAAACCTAAAGAGTGCAAAACATTCAAATAAATCTGCAACTCTTAGTTTAAACGCAACAAGGTTATATCTTTTCTCTTATCACTGTATTTATCTACTTCCCACTTAGCTAGTGGAAATAATATAAAATTCACTCGTACTATTGCGGCCTGTATTTGTGTATTAACAGCAGAACAACTATTATGAACGATTTTCAATCCAATTTTCATGTATTTATTTGTAGTGAGAGCATGTTGTGACGATAATTTGATCACATCGAGCGCTGTGATCGATTTAGTTGTCAACACCGAAAATCACGTTTGACTAGATGGCGCTGAATTTGGCTTTGACATCGGTGAACAACAATACAATCTGTAAGGCTGTTTGATACTGTTTAGTTTTTTTAAGTGTTTTTAGTGATTTTGGTATAATTTTCTTTATTTTTGAAATTTCTGTTATTTCCTGAACGTGTATGTGTGATTGGATCAAAAAGTTGTGGTTATGAATCGGTCTAAAAATGACGAAAATTGAAGTCACACATTTCAACATCATGGAATATATTGGCGTCAGAAGCATACCACCAAAAGAAAGTGGAGCAGTTTTTAAGGCGGGACTTATAGTATTATGTGGCCTAGAAGAAAGAAATTCAAAAACCATTAGAAGTTTGTGTCTACAGTCGTCAGGTCTAATTTCCCAAACTCCTAAAATAACAATTAATCTGGTTGATGTAGTTAAATATCGAAAATGCATTTGTTAATGTAAATACGGAAGGAAGAAATACTATCCATTTGGTCATAGTTTCATTGAATGACGAGTGAATAACAAAAACAGAAGTAATAAAAAGTTATTGAGAAGAAATAGATATAAATGAGGTTATCAAATTGAGACCATTTCGTTTTTTAACAACAATCCAATCTTTTTCTTTTCGGAATTCTTGCAACACTTTTCAAAGTATTAGAGGGAACTGTACTTAAATAACCCCACAACAAGCAATCGGATGACATATGACCGGTCATATGTTAAGTCTTCAAATGACAGTAGCACCATCGAGATGATGTGCAAGTGTTGCCAATAACTTAACATAAAATTTTCTCTTAAGTTTGTTCAATTGCTTGTATATTTAATGATTATTATTGTTTAAAACTTGAGAATATGATGGAGAAAATACTTTGAATTATCAATTAATATTGACATGTTACATCTATTATTTAATTAACTGATCGATCGTCTACATTTATTCACTCATTATAAACATATATTGTAAAGCTTACAAATTATTTTCGAAAACCCAAACTGAGATTGATGCACAATGTCGCATTAAAAACCTCATCTCTTCCAATTGCAAATTTGATTAATGGGACACTGAGTCGCATAATGTTATGCTCAACTGCTAAAACATCCATATATCTCAATTTGGCAGATTCAAGTTATCACTATTTAGAAATAGAACAGATTGTGTCTGGTACTCAACAAACTGTTCAAACTATTACTAGACCAACAATCAAAATACGCATCAGAGAGCGTGAGTATTGGAATAGTGGTAGTGTAAACCAAGTGTTCAGCAGAATTATCATCGACGGTTCCAGAAATTTCACTTTAGTTGATTTCGGTACTATATACTGCTTCAACGTATTCAAACATTTTGTACTTGAAGATTGCTCTGTAGATCAAACGGGATGATAATTGTGCTGCCAATAATTCCCGTCCAGGTGCTAAACTTTTTAGGCAACTACATCATCTTGTGAGGATTTGAAAATTTCTATTATCGACAATTTTGTCTATTAATGGCGTTCAGTGAAAATATCGCTTCATCTTTTTTTAAAACCTGGAAGTAAGAGAATAAATTCGTAACAAAATATGGATTTGAGTTACATCGGTCGATCATTTAATACTAAATTATGGTGTGGCTAATTTGATAAAAAATATACTATTTACGGAGATAAATTTGAGCAACCACTAACCCAAAAGAAAACAAAGTAAAATTCAACATTTCTCAAATAAACATGTAGGCCAAGTTAGAGTGAAAAAAATTATTAGTGGACTCAATGAACATTTTTCACATGATAAAATCAGGATTTGGTTTCCAAAATTTCCAAAAATAAGTGCCTATTGGCAAATATGCATCCATCAATAAAATCAGTGACCTCAAGGAAGTCAAATGATTTATGGGTACCTGCTGATATTTTTTTTTGAATCTGATTAAAAAATGTTTGAGTGGCTAACGATTAGATTAATGACTTTGAACTGTACTAATATTCATCAATCAAGTTGAAGTAGTACAATTAGTTTACGAAATATAACCGTTTACATAAGCTGGAAGCTGCGTGGTACTCAAATAGTTAGAAACACCTTAAAGTTGATCATGAAACGTTTAAGATCCTTTCATCAAAATTTATCAACAAAATCCACTTTACTGTGAAACCTATCTAGGATAATTCCAAAAAAGATAACCTCCTATTGAGTGTAAGCAAATTCAACTATTCATATAATTCTTTCAGAAAAGAAAATAAAAATTGTAATGCCGTTAATGACTTTTATCAGCATCAATCAAATTTCCTAGTTCAAATAATGTAAGTTTTCATAAAAATGAACTATGGAGATATATATGTAAAAAAAATAAAATAATGGTTTATATACACAAGTATTTGATTTAAGTGATCCGTCGTCTTTAAAAAGAAATTTTCTGGAAACCGTATGTCTTTACGTGTTCACAGAATATCATAAATCATCGGTGCACACGTCTTCTGAGCAGCTAACTAACTTTTAAGTCTTTAAACAAAATAATACGTCTTCTCTGGAAGCCAAATATCTTTCTAATTCACAAAATATCCTAAACAATGATTGCTTACGTCTTCTGAGAACTGACCACTATGGGTGCTTTTTCGTCTAATTCCTATGTGACCCCTCTTAAAACTGGAATCGACACGATGTTGCCGGTTGGCATAAACGATGCCCTGAGCACCGAAAAGAATTGAGATGGAAGAAAACAAAAAACGATAACTAAGTAAAAAAAAATGAAATATTCGGAAACCAATAAAGTGAAGAAATATATTTTTCTGCATATATAATAAATATAATATGATAATCAACCAAAATTGTAACTTGTACTATCATTTAGTATTACTTTTCAGAGAAAAAATATGGCTGTATGTAAGTTTTGCTCTCTACCTCTAAATAACCTTTAGACGATGTGAACAACTTAATGCAAGCTCATAACTATTTTATTCTTAGTAATTTTCTCAGTTAATAGTTTCGTAAGGAGATTCACATTACACTATAACTAACATCTTTTTTAGATACCTATAAGATAAATATAAATAAATAAGTTAGGTAGATGGAAGCTTTACATTAAGTATATAATAAAGCTGAAATGATGAACAAAATTCAATACTGACGATAATTCATCAATTCTCATGAATATTTTGAATTTATTAGATCAGTTCTAAAGGCGATAAATAATTTATAGATCTCTTAAACAGAAAGCTGCTTCTGTGAATAAACTAATACGTACTCAAAATTAATATTGAAAACCTATAATGTCTCACACACAGCAATTATATAATACTTATAAAACAATTTGGTGAAAAAAGAGTAAGATGTGTATTACTTAGGTATTTCAAATCATTTAGTCAGTCATTTGAGACACAAAAACAAGAAAGTTTATAATTTGTTCAAATATCAAAATAAAGATAATGGCTTTTTATTTAGGCATTGTTTGTTTGGCCTCGTGGTAAGATGGATTTTCTAGGTGTCAAAATTTTCTTAGGCGTAACTTTCGTTGCTTTGAAGTGTGCTTCCATTCTGGGAAATTAAAAGATACCCAGGATTCATCCACTGTTTTTTATGTTACTCAGTTGGAGTTTTAGGTATGCAACTTGTGTAAACCTCGTAGTTTTGTCGACAAATGTCACTTAATTAGCTTTCTATGCATTTAAAAAACGAATCACAAATGAGATCTCACAATCGTTAGTATTTTCAATTAATGCTGGTAGCATAACTAAGCAGTACAAAGAAGACATTAGCAGCAGCGATCTGACAATGGGATACATTTCTTAAAGCTATGGTCGAAGCTGCGATAGCGGCCGCTGAAAGATATAAAAACATATATTGTGTATATACCTCGTATATTTGCTTTGTACTTGTTTTATAATTGTATTCATTGTTAACAATTCCTGTCTCTGTATTCTGCTAGATATTTAATTTGTTATATTTTGTTTGTTATTGATTGATACCTCAATGTAACTTTTAGTGACATTCATACAATCAACGATTACAGAATTCAATTATGAGAACTGTATTACTAAATTATTTTTGGGTATCTTACAGTAATTCATATGTATTTGCTCTCATATTCGTCGCAAAAGTAATCTGTTACATGTGAGTTATATATTTGGTTAATTTCCAATCCTAAAATTCTTCTTCATAAAAAATAAAAATTCTTCATGACGGTTTATATCAGAAAAATTATGGGGAAGTAGAACGGTTCATATGCATAAGTAAGAGCAGATTTTGTTTTCGTCCTTATTCAAATACGTTCTGGGATCGAAAGCAGGTGGTGAAAATCTCAGATATCCCGATGTGTTCGAAGAGTTATATTCCTATAAATAGCTCTTGTCACAATCAAGCTTTTTTCATTTTACAATGAAAGATTCAAAGATGAATGGCACGTAAGGCATGAAAATTCTGAATGGATAATCTTTTCCCAAAATTTTGAATATCTAATTTTGAAATGCTTTTCCAAACTTTGTATATAAATCTGGAATGTATATGTTTCTGAAGGCGTTTATTATAAGAACACTTACACAGCTTGTTCTTCTTCAAAATATTGACTCTATCCAAAACAAAATATGAAATACTAGAAAGATCACGAGTGTATTACTATAAGATAAAACGTTTTTCATCTTAACTTTTTGAAATTCTTCATTTGGAATATACGAGAGAAAAATAAATGTGTTTCTTTCTCTCTATCTCTTGCTCTTTCTCTCTCTTTATTGATGTCGCACAATATTTTGAAAATATATGAGTAGGATTTTTATTTTTAACAAGATGCTCTTGTGGCAATATACAGATTGTTTCAAAAAGAGGTGGTCCCGTCTCTAGGATAGATAGAAAAATGAAAAATATTTTGGGTTTGCTCAATAAAAAATTCCGACATCAGTATTCAAGATAACGGGCGTTTAGGAAAGATTATACACATTTTTTGTGATTTTGCCGCAACTAAAGGCAACATTATATTGAAATTTCATATATTTTTTGGATCATAATACATCCAATGAATTTGACTTTGTGTCTGACTCTCATAGAGGGCGCTAGTTATACGGTTCATACCAAGTAGTATTGAACATAACTTATTCAATATTAGATTTATTAAGCAAACTTTCAAGTGAACTTTGATTTGATTTGAAAATTATGAAGTAATAACCGAAGCTGGTATAAAGTATTGATAAGACTATCAATAATTATTATTATTAATTAGTAAGCACTATATGAATTGAAAATTTTGTGTCGCGAAAATGGGATCTCAGTGATAAAAAGGATACATAAAAAAATTGGAACTGCGAGTTTTGTCAAACGTTTTTACGGACGAGGCCACGTCTTAACTCCCTTAATGCACAATATTGGTGTGATGATCCACATGTAAAAATGGTATAACATTACCAACACTCATTTAAGTTAATGTTTGGGCAGCAACTTCAAGTAACAAATTGATAGTTATCACATTCTATCTGAAAATTCAAACGGTGATAAGTACCTAGATTTATTAAGTTAAGTAATCACTTATTCGGGACGATTTAATGCTAAGCGAGCGAAGATCTCTATTTTTTAGCAACGATGGAGCTCCAACGCACTTTAAAAGAAGGTGTCGTAATTGGTTAAGTAACCATTTTCTGCATCGATGAATTGGAAGAGGTGTCGAAGCTCCGATTCATTAACCTCCTCGGTCATGCGATTTTAATCCCTTGGATTACACAGTTTGGTCGTATCTTAGAGAATTTTATGCTAAAGAGGTAAATTAACCTCAAGAACTGAAAGATAGTATTAAACGTCACTTTAATGAACTCATAGCTGGCTCCCAACCGTTTAGAAGAATGGTTTCTATAGAAATATATTCGTGAAAACGGAGACTTTTGAACACCTACTAGAATTGAATTTTTATTATGTTAATAGCCTTTTCCATTACATTTATCATAACTTCATACCAGCATCAGTCATTAATTCAAAATTTTTAAAACACAATTGTTCGAAAACGGTACACACTATCTACCTTTTTGGTGTAAAATAGAATGACGTTTCAGTTCACTTGAAATTTTGCCTAATAAATCTACTAATATTAAAAAAGTTATGTTCAATACTACTTAGTACTAACCATGTAACTAGCGTCCTCTATGAGAGTCACACATAAAAATAAATTCATTGGTCGGATCAGCTTCCAAAACATATTGGTATAAAATTTCAATACAAAGCTGCGGCAAAATCGTGAAATATGTATATATTTTCTATCTCTCCTAGAGACCTTTTTTAGAAATATTCGTAAATACAACTTTTATATTTCAGGCAGATCATTGATAATAAAAGTAGAAATGATAGTACGAAACTATAGTAGATCTAAGTAGGATATAAGGAATCATTAGCTTCATATATTATAAATTACTATCATTAAGAGCGTGTTTAACCCTTAGAAATCAGATTTATATTTCCTTTTCAACAAATTATTAGAATAAACTGAATAAAAAACTCCAGTATATCACTCGGATGGAAATCTATGTCCGGTCTTAAATATTCGAAATTGTTACAGCGCAAATATGACCGCGATTAATCCAATAAATGTATTGACCTGAGAAAAAACCTACGTATTCTCAGGAGGTTTCTAACAAAATACTGTCACTTGAACGAATACTCCGTAAGAATAAAAATGAAAAACACCAGCTACTGCAGTTTTTATAGAGAAGAGGGTGAAAAACTCGGAAAAAGCTTGTTACACAAATAAAGGAATGAATAAATACATCGAAAATCAAGTTTATAGGCTCAAATAAATCAAATCATGTTTCAAATGCCGAAGGTAGATCAAATACATATAGGTAGGAATAAATACGAAAATATCGTGATTTGGCTGTAAAAATTTACGAAACTATAATCAAATGTCTACCAAAATATTATTGGCTCTTGTTTTGTATCTACCAGTTTCTTATTTGAATATAATTTTTAATCTAATAATGGAAAACTATCGTTTTTCAAAATATCACTTCTTGCACTCCGACTAAGGCGATACAAAATATGAGTTTGAAACGACAAAATCGGCTTCTTGATAAAAATTGTTCACCTCGTAATTTATTCTTAATATGCTAAAGAAAAAAGTCGTTGGGTGTCAAATGAGGCCAGTATGATAGACGGCTCATCATACATCGGTTTCGTTGCTGATTGCAAATTGATTTATTTAGATATTTGGGAGCCTTGAATTGTCATGACATAGATTAACTCGCCTCTTCTTTAACGTTCAACGAATTTCTCCAATATCTTCTAGGAAACCAATGGTCGAAAACTATTCTTAATTGATCGCTCTACTATGAATCAACACCACTGTTGCCATAGGACTGGTTATGCCAAAGAAGTGGTAAACCATTCGCTTCGATGTGATTGTTCGCGAACACCAAGGAGTAAAGAGCTGCTGCTTTGTTTCGTGATTAGAAACATTCCTATACACTAATTACCGCAAGCCTTTCTTAGCAACAAAGTTTCTTACGGCCAAATGACCATGTAATATATTGTTCATGCTAAGTGATAATAACTAGAAACAATTCACAACAAAAATGTCAATAACAGTCAGAAAGAGAGTGTAGCGAAAGCCAAAAGCGAAGAATATAGTAGATATACTCAAATTCCATTAAGTATATAAAATTTCTTAGCGCATTTTTTACATGTCCGTCTGTCTGTAGCAGTGATATCTCTTCACAAGAAGTATATAACGAGCTCTGGATTTTTGCATTCAATCCTTGTATAGCTGTAGATCTGTAGAAAGGCCAAAACGAAAGAAATTTTGGGAATTATTAGGAAAACATTCTTTTGCGGTATTTATTAAAATATTACTTGACATTGAGAACTTGCAAAATTATATTGATTAGTTGATCGAATACAACATGAATGCTATGTGCGACGACTTTCTTCTTATTTAACCTTCCTGCAGAATCTATTCTAAGATTTTAATTAGTTCGATTCGATACTTCTCACATGAAATTATGTACAGATTTGACCAGTTTCCATAGCATTTCTATTTTATCAATAACGTCAAGTTGATAGGTTGTTATTAAAAATTGAAAAATTTGAAATAATTGCTTTATATGACCAATAGATATGAGAAAATCAGCAAATATTGCTTGACTGTTGCTGCTACCATAAAAATCGGTATGAAGTAAAATATATCAATAACTTTATTCGAGGTAGGTATCCTGAACTTGTTCTGTGACCAAATTCATGCGCAGTGTGAAATTGTACTTTCGCGGTGCTAATAAAACAGGTTTCAAAATCCTGTGTTCGTGGAGAACGTATCATCGGACATCATTTTTGTGATATTTACCAAGAAATAATCTCTAATATATGTGGTTTACTACCTAATTGTATTGAAAAACGTGGTAGTTGAATTTATACTCACAAATATTAAGAATAAACCTCGATTAATTAATTACATATATTTTACTCTCCTAGGTAGTTTTTAATTCATATTATAATGTAAGATGCTCGTAAATCGTTCGTGGAGGAATGTATGTTTAGATCATATTCTGAACAAAGCATGGACGTTTGACATGTCCAGAAGATATTCAGAATACATTCGGAATGTGTCCAAATTATCTACGGCGAACAAAGCTAATACACCAAATAATGGTGTCAATCAAAGACAGAAGAATAGAAAGTGTTTACTATGTTTGTAGGGGAAACTTGATGAAAGTTGACTTATAACTCGTTGTTAAGAGCAATCGATACCTTTTTGATAAATTTCTTTTACATACTCAAAACAATGTCAAATTTTTACAATAAGAGGCGGAGAAAAATATAAATAGCAGCCCTCATATATTATGTAGAATCATAAATAAACTTCTAAATGCAACAATTTACCTTTAAATGGTGAACAGGAAGAGCGGACATTCCATTTCCAAATTTTACAAGAGATTGTTGAGAAAAGTTGAATGTAAATAAAAGAGCTTAAGATGAAACTTTCTAATATCAATTTTCTCGGCATGATCCTATTCTTTTCCCCAATTAATCTAAAAAAATATTCTTGAGAGACGTTAACAAATATATCCTACCTATTCCATAACATTGTGAATACATTGTGAATAGTTAAACGTGTCTCAATCGAAAATGATCACAATTTTAAGAGGAATAATTCACACCCTTAACCCATCTAAGTCTTAACATTATATTATGACCGTAAGATTAAATTTCACAGTTACAAATTGTTACGTGGGTTGGGATAAGATCGCTTATTGTGTAAGATCTTATTCAGTGCGGAATCCCAGTTTGTTGGTTGTATAGATTTTCTGTGAATTAGGTAGGGTATTAGATGGCCATTTAACAAGCTCCTATTTCCTTAATGGATCGGTAACAGGTGCTTTGTATTGAACTTTTTGGAAAAATTCGTTGCTCGAAGAATTCTACTTCTTTTGCTTCTAATTTAACATTAGCGCTTTGGATATTATAAACTTTTTTTTCAGCAATTGTACGCGAAGTCAATATTTCGCATTCTAAGCACAGTCCGCGAAATTTGATTTCGCGGCCTTTACCCTTAGCAACGGCTATGGGTAACGACATAATAACATTACTAGTACAGTTTGTATTATTACTTATATTAACTCCAGTAGTTGAAGCAACTACATCTAGGGTTTCTGATTAATAGTTATTGCCTATATTCGAACCAGATACTATACCTCCAGATATTGAGTTGGAAATTTACTACTTATTTTCGATAGATCCTTCTATATATTCTTCCGTTACTGTTGGGCACCAGATATTCCCATTGTCAAAACTACCCACAAAAATCAGTACAATAAATGGAAAAATTTTAAATGACATCTCTTAACACTTACCTTGAGCAATAAGTATTTTTCACCATTAACTTCTTTCGGGAATGTACCAGTTTAGTCACGCGTAAAAACTTTCGACTTGTTACATTTGATTTCTGCATCAAATAAGCTAATAAAATGTTTTCAGACATCGCCTAACATTCTGTCACACCAATCTTTAAACTCGCCGTAACATTTTTCGGGTATTAAAATGGAAAGCGCCGAATTTACAACGCTTTTAAGTTCAGGAGGAGTGGAAGGAACCGAAATATGGCTCATTATCAGACATTTTGCGTTTTGTCAAGAACTGTCAAAATATTTTGTATATATTGAAACATATCATTTCCGTAGCACACGGTGATATTGTTAAATAAATTGAACTACTGTTCGTTTTAAAGCAATAATATATTTTTTCTACGACCGTGCGTTTTAACCCACTTTCCCGCACGCATTTTAGTTTTGAAAGTGTCACTTTCCCGCACTAATGCAAATTTTTACCTTATTAGATAGTTTCTTATTTCGGAGGTTATAACTATTGTTACTACAGGTAAATAAATATTTACGAAATAGTCCATCAAATAAAATATAAACCTTTTCTAGCTTTTTGTAGCATTTTCAATTTTTTGAAAATATAAAATAATAAAGATATTTTTTATTTAACCACGTAATTGTTACTAAAACATCAAAGTTGTTCAAAACGTCTTGGAAGTGACCGAATAAGTACAATCTTCTTCCAAACAATTGCATGAAAAATAGCCGCGAAACTTTTTAACGACCTCAAGATTATTCTGTCTCGGCCGCAAGCGGCCTCGGCGATAGTTGTTCTTTCGGTATGTTAAAAAGGTATTTCGCGGCCTATGCATACAAATAACTATTTATGTAATATTATGACATTTGATATATAATTGATAGAATGCTGCAAACATCATCAAAGAGGATGTAAAAAAACTGAATATAGTGTAAAATAAATGCTTCGATCGGAGTTATTTCATTGATAAAAAATACATTTAAAATAATTTATGTATTATTTCCCTCAAAAAGTATGTAAGAAATTTCTTAGTATAAGTTCAATTTAATATGGAGTTTTGATAAGTTTGGATAGACTAACATGAACGTTACTAACATAACAAGTGATATACTCAGTTATAAAGAAGAATACAATAGTTTTCTTTAATTAACAGTTGAATTTTCGTTTTTGAAAATGCCAAAAATTAGACGTACGAACTTAAGTCGCAGAACTTGCAATGCTGCGAGTCAATAATATCCAACAGCAAGTCAAACTGACGAGCAAGTTGAACCTAATCGAAGGAATTGAAAGCAACAACATAGAAATGTTGCTCTTATCCGCTATCGAGCTGCATCCAATTATAACATAGAAATCGAGTACAGTTCACAGCAAATCGTTGCTATTGGACCAATGAACGTTGTATTCCCATATTGCAAGTATAAAAATGAAGCTCTTCGATTGTGTTGCGAGCGGTCAAGTCAAATTGACGCGATTGTTACCACCACCAGAACCATTACAGTTATTAGGTTTCAAAAATCAGCCAGATTCTGAAACTTTTTATATTTATATTCAGCTATACAATAATTGTTTTCAAATGACGCCATTTCCTGCAACAAAAGTTATTCAAGAAAATTTTATGTTAACTTTTAAGATTCAATAATTGACGAAAACCGATATATTGTTATAGATATATAAACGGGCATAGTATCATAATATGATACCATCTGTTCAATATTTTTTTAAAAATCGGCGGTAAGACTTTGGACCCGGATCCTTTTCTCAGGGCAACGGAATCAAGGATCAGTGAAATGGCGTCTCATCATAAAAAAGTTTTTTGTATTTATGTAAGTATGTAGGGCTTGATCAAATTTAGATTTTGAATAAAATTTGGACCGATTGGAAATGGTAGATTTTGAGAAATGTGTTTTTTTTTGAAATAAGTTTTAAACGACTTTACCGATCGCCTGCAAAACCAATTCTAATTCAATATTCATCGTTAAGACCAGACAACGTCTGCTATTTTGATATAAATAACGATAAATTTCAGTGAAGAATTGATTATTTTTTCTAGCATGTTGAAAATAGATTAATTAATTTCGACTGATTTGAATGGTTTTGAATTCAATCAATTCAAGTTTGGCATAAAAATTTATTTTGAAACAGACTTTCACTGCAATTTCTGAACCTAGTAACTTATAATTATTATTATAGATTTCCCTTTGACAAGCCTAGAGAATAAAATATGAAATGAGCTTGAGCATAACTACCTAGAACTTTTCTTATTACAGTCTTCTAAGCCGATTAACTGAAATTTTTGGAATTTATTCAGTGAATATACATATATGTGATCAGGGAAGTTCGTTTGCCTTCAAAGTGTATTGAAGATTCATAGAAGCAAAATCTCTATTCATGAAATCTATTCAAATGCATTTATTTGCCTGGGAATGGTTAAAGATTACTTCTGTTTAATAGAACTCCAAATTCACTTCGATGGATTACCGGATCTAATTTCGATGTTTTTTCTTTATTTCTGTAATTGAAGTAGTAGAACAATTTGAATAAGAGTAATTTTTTTTCATTGAACTTTAATAAATCAGTAATAATCGAACTGAAGCCTTTATTTAATTTTAGAATTATTATCAGTGCAAGCATTTCAAGACCCTGTATAGTTGAAATAATCAAGACCGTTGTCCACGAAGTTAAATGTAGGTAACTGATTCAAGTCAATAATTAATTTTAATATATCATCTTCAAATATCTCAATTATTTTATCCTTATATGTTCACGTATTAATATTTTGAGAATATTTTTAAATCACCCTGTATTCGGAGCTAAATAGATTTGTTTGAAGTTGTTTATTGAAATTAACTATCATCTGAGAAAAAATCAATTAGTTTTATTTTGATGTTTCTTTAGAAAATTATTTCATTTGATTTTTTTAAGAAGTATGAATATTACCTATTCCTATAAACATATTGTAACGTTTTTTGTATTTATTTACACTCCTTTTCCTGGGAATTTCATTCTTATGACAGCCAACGCATTTCCTTCAAAAGTGTTGCTGCTATATTTTGCTGAATTGAACAAGAAGTACAAGTCATCACTATGTACTTTTTATTTCCATCTGGAAAATTATATGAAGCCAAATGTATTCTTAAAATGCCAGTTCGTAGGCCATCGATAAAAAAATGCCGCACGAATGCACTACATTCCATTGAAATTGTCGAACACAAATTCAAACTGGAGCTTTTATTGTTAATATACCTTTCACGAAAACAATGACATCTAGATCGTTCACCTTGTTAGATAGACGATATTTTCAAAAAATATCTTTCACTGCCATCATCTCGTGACTAATCAAACTTTTTTTGTTTTCAAATTACCAGAATGATAAATGCACCTGGTCTAGAAAGCTAGCTGCAAACAAATTGGTATATATTGTTATCATCGGCAGCAGTTTGTGTGAGCGAAGATGGGGTAGCAGCACAGAAGTGAAAAAAACTAGAATATTTACAGTTGTTGAAGGTTACATCGATTATAACATTATAATAAGTTGGAATGTGTATGATATATTGAGGAATGAATTAACCTGAATAACTGTACCGTACAAAGTGATAGCAAAGTTAGTTCAACTACCAAAAGAAGTACTTTTTTAATATAAGAGGGTGAAAAAAATTCACTTTATATGTATAACTTTTTTCTATTCCTGCCAGTTGCACATTATACTTCTCGCGATTATGAATGATTATAACTCATTAGGATGAATTACACCACTACTATTATTAAATAATCAATGTAACCTCATTTTTTCATGTTTTTCTACTTTAAAGTATGACAATGTTTTCCAAATTTTACCTTATGAGTGGAATAAATTTTTATTAACTGTGAATTAATGTCACGTGTAATATTTTTGATATGTTAAGAGTATTTTCTGTTACTGGAATAACAATGGAAATAATACCTAACCCTAAACCTAAACCACATTATTTTATTCTCACATTCAAAACGGTGGTGAAATAAAACTAAATATACGACCCTATTTTGGAATTAGGTATTATTTAGACAATAAATCCTTTAGTTCTGGATTGTGATCTCTAGATTCTCTGGTCCATCAAAATTCGAAATACGTCCCTAGCCATCCCTTTTATTCCAAGAGGAATCCAACATTGTGTCCAAGTTAGGACAATAGTCTATTGTAATGCATATTTTTTCAACATAGCGTCCGACAACGGTTCAATATAATGGAAGGCAACAAAATACATGGCCAGAAAATCTGCATTAGTGTTAACAATACCCTCCCCTCTATTATAAAGTTTTTGATGTTTGAAAAAATATATCACGTGAGAAATTGGCGTCTGTTAACGACACATGAGGAAATAGAAAAAAAGTTGTGTGACCTTTTCGACTGACCAATGTACTTTTTGTCACAATTTAAACAAGGTATTTCATATACTATGTTAGGCAATTTATTGATTTGTGTTTTATCTTTTACTTTAGTAAAAATATATTGAATATTGAGGGTTTGACTGTACGCTGTTTTAATATTGTGTGTTTAAAGATTCCTAACATAGTATATGAAATGCTTTGTTTAAATTGTGACAAAAAGTAAATTGGTCAGTCGAAAAGGTCACTGATCAGTCGGATAACTTTCCATAAGATTCAAAGCACCTAATAGATTCATGTTTATCATGAAGCACAATATGAATGATAAATTTGCGAAAGTTTTGACAACTGAAAAAAACTATGATCAATGCATTAATAATAAAATTGATTTAAAATACCTTAGTGTAATTTATGCATATCTTGTAGATTTTGCAAAAACAAATTCTATAAAAACTCAACGCCATTAACAACCAATTAACCTCACCTAGCCTATAAATTTCAACTTCACTTATAACGACCTTTCCTAAAATTTATTTTAGGAAATAATTTTTCGATTTTCACAATTTCGGTGGACAACTTCTTTCAATTTATTGCGTAAATCTGTTTTACTGTTTTGACGTCAAACTTTACACTGACACTTCTAATAAGTTATTGTTCGTTGCTATGGTAACGCAATATTTTGTTTATGCATGGAACTGGTCAAGACTAACTAGATATCAATACATCCTCTTAAGAACAGTTTTTTCAAGGCGTCTTTAACGGTTCATTGTTATTAACAGTTTGTTTATACTCAGATACTCCTTAAAAATAAATTATTAGAAATTATTAGATTTAATATCATTGAAAACTTTTTATATTTAAACGCTCGTATTACCCTTGAGACCAGTAATATTCCATTTCAGCTTAAAATAGTAGCATGTATGACTGTGTTTCCATATTTTACTAAATTCGCATAATAACGAACTACGTACAGTAAGTTTTAATTATCTCCTATAGTAATCTGTCGCTAATCTTCCAAAGTTTAGAGATGAAATTTCTTTGGTGCGTAGCTAAGTTAAATTCTAACACAAAAGAGTATTAGCAAAATGAAGTTATATATCAAGGCGTTTTAATCTCGATTATTGATTTAGCAGTGGCATTTCACTGATTAGAAACATTCTTACACGCTTCGATATACACAAACTATGACAATATTGTTTAGATACTGGTATATAAGATGTAATCTGAGTATGTTTTTGTTTTATATCTTTTCAAATAGAATACGATTGTTAACAAAGTTACTCTTCTGTATAAAACTTTCTATAGTTCATTTTAAAATGCATGATTGTCCAGATTTTATGGCAAAGGTGAGGAGCAGGAAAAAGAATCTATTCAGACCTTTGTATTATAATTTTCAGTAGATTTTAGTACAACCCCCCCTAAACATTACTCTGGCTGACACAGGCGAGACCTTTATTTCTAAAATGGAAATACTTGTCCAATAATAGAAAATATATTTATTAAGCCCTAACAAGTACCACTTTTCAATAGCTTAATTATCCCTGTTTACATTAGCAGGTAGATAATTTTATAAAGGAGCGGTTAATATAGGCCGAAAAAATACCTGAACCATATTATTCAGAATAATAAACATAAAAATTAGTATTATGTTGAGTTCCATAGTAAGTGGTTCTCTGTTCAGAGTGCAAAAAGTGATTATAAAGACGAAAATGTCCAGTCAAACGCGCTGCACTTGCAACACTTCTCCTGACAAATTTTGCTATATTTGTAGAAAATTTATGGTGAAATCGCAAGCCAAGCTACTTTCCGAAAATGCGAAAACAGCCCATTTTGAATATTTTAGTACTTTAATTGAAGACCAAGACTGTGCTGTGTTAGTTGTAGCGTGTCATTGATGCAGTGGATGAATGGGAAGAATGTTATTACACAATGGGAATTGAAAACCGTCTATATCAGGTGCTCATTCTGTGAAGATCAAGGAAACTTATGAAAATATTCGCTTACTTTTAGACAAAATAAATTACAAAATGTATGTATATCCCCCAGATATATGAGGACCTGAAGGTGATTGAAATTTTTATGGGACTTTAGGGAGGGTTTACTAAACATTACTTTTTTCTTTGTCTATAGAACAGTCGGGCAGTAGATCAACACTAAAAAAATTGACAAGAAAGAAGTGAGTTTCAACCATAAACTTGGATTGATGAAAAACTTTGTAAAGGCTATGGATAAAGAGGGTGATGGAATCAAATACCTTAGAGAAGTCTTTCCCCAGTTGAGTGATGCCAAATTGGGCTACAAATAAGAAAACTGCTGGATGACAATTTTGCAAAAAAACTCACCAGACAAGAGCTTAGAGCATGGAAGGCATTTGTTAGTGTAGTGAGGAGATTTTTGGGCAACAATATGGATCCAAACTACCAACAGTTAGTTGATGAACTTCTAGACTGCTACAAATCCCTTTGTGCTCGAATGTCATTGAAACTTTATTTCCTCCATTACCATCTGACATTTTTTTCCGAAAATTTTAGACTTGTCAGTGATGAGCAGGGTGAAAGGTTCCACTAAGATATTAGAACAATGAAAATTCGGTATCAAAGACGGTGAGATTCGGCCATGATGAGTGATTACTTTTGGTTTTTAAACAGAGAAAGTGCAAACCCTCATAAAAGGAAAAAGTAGAGCCAATTGATATTTAAAGTGATTTTTTTAAAGTTTTTGTTTTTAATAAATGTAAGGCATGTTTATTAGATGTAAACTATAAATATTGTCAATGTATACGATTTAAAAAACGTGAAATTATTATTTTAATAAATTCTAAATATTTTACCAATAAATATACACAAAAATCTTACACGTTACATTATTTTTCTCATATTTTCGTATTTATATAGGTCCATTTTATCACAATATGCTATTCATTCTTGTGTTACAACAACAAATTTTTTTTGTCGACCAATAGTTCACTGTGCCATTGATGCAAAACGCTAAATATGTGGTTATAGATATCAACGGAAGATCTTCACGCCCTATGAATTTATCCTAAATCCGGAGCTCCCAAACAAGTGATTTCAGTTTGAGATGTTGAAAAAATTGTTTTCTCATACGATTTGAATATTAAATAATTTATTGAGTTATATATTGGTTTAAAACTGATTTACGACAAAAATATTATGGGGTTTTCACTTTTTCAGTGTAAAGGTTAATTTTCAAACGTTTCACAACGACAATAGAATTGAAATAGAAGATAATATTCATATTCGTACTACATACTATGAATAATTAAATTCATGAAGGCGGAAAATCTCTTGTTTCTTCTAATTATCAATCATAGGGGACCACTCAGCTTCTGTCTAACGATTATAACCCATATCATTTTCAATTTGACTCATACATTCTATCTCTTATCTAAATTTCAACTACGTTTGTTTTATGCGGAGAAGTTGACGACGTGAAATAGAAACTACGCTCCAACCTTCTACGTATAAAGCACAAACCAACTGGTTAAAGGACTAAAGGTGATCTGTAGTATAAACTTCATATGATTCTCTTACAGAGTTCTGTTGTACTTTTTTCACATGTACCATTTACATGCAGCAATGAAATTATAGATTCGAGCAGTTACAATAATTTTCACATACATCGCTTTTCTTTACAAGCAAACTTTGCTAAAAATAGATAGAGTTATATTTTCAAGAACTAGTGATATCTTTCACATGCTGAACAAACTGTTTACACCTCCACTACTCTAACACTTACTATTACACTGTTTGAAACACGTTTCAATAACCAAGTTAACATTTATACGTAAACTAAACGTAAAAGGTTAACCAAAACTTAATAACTTGGCCTTTTGATTGATAGTAAATTTTCCCATTAATGTACTTCTTTCCGAGAAAAATTATTCTCTTTCACATTCAATCTCACTACAATTTTCATAACCGTTACATACAGCTCCATCCTCAATAAAACTTCTTTCCTTATTGTATCTTCCGTTGTTACATGGTAATTTGCTCGAACGATGTACCAGAAAATGGAAATTGGCAATCTTAGTTGAACGCAATGAATAGAATAATAGCCGGGCTATACGTGCATGTAACGGTGTTTTCTAAATATATAAAATTCTTGTTTAATACTATTCTCAATTAACAAAATGTCTCAAAATTGTACTTTTCCATTTCTTGCGACATTAGAAGTAATACAGCAAAAGGTAGCAAATTATCCAAAATACATTTATACCTGTTTGGAAACATTGCGTCAAGTTTTGTCAGTAGGGTTTTAAACACAAAAAAATTAATAAACGGATGGCAAGAACCGAATCGTCAAGGATTGTTCGATAACGACAAGATAAAAGATAAAAGACTACCAACGTTCTAATAGACACATAATTTATCTAGATGAAACATGGTTTGACAGTCACGATGTAGTGAATTTCGGTTGGGCTGACAATAGTAAAAATTGCTGTTTGAATGGACAGTGTTTTAGGCAAGCGCAGTATAATAGTACACGCTGGAAGCAAAGACGGTTTCGCGCCTAATGCTTTATTGATATCTGCTCAAGAACTTGACATGGACAACGCATCCTACCACTCCTCAAGATACCAAATAGTAGTAGTAACAAAGCATAGATTTAAGCATCTATGTTTGAATAAAAAATATTCCTTTTCCTGACAGCGATCGTAAAAAAGGCCCCACAAACAAAGAATTGAGAGGGTCATACTCTTCTCAGAAAACCTGCATATTTAGAGTTAACAAGGGCAAACGAAAAAACAGAATTACGGAAAAGTAATGAATCTCCAGAACTGGATGAAGTGTAAGAAGTTGTAGAACTCGTGAATAAAGTTCTAGCAGTAGACCGCCAAAACCTTTGGAAAAACTGTATTGAACATGTTATCAAAGAAGAAAATGAGTATGTAGTATCACTCTCTTTACAACTCGTCATAATCCAATCAAATGATGACTCTAGTTCAAACGATTCTGGCTACCATTATTATTTATAGAGATACTTTAGAATTGGAAAGTTTTTGTTTCTTTTGTTTCATTTGGAAATAATTTATTTTCCTTATCGGCTTTTGCTTATTTCGTTTTCACAATAAAAACGAATGGGGTACAAGAAGGTCTCAGTTCACGTCTGCTACCCTGTTTAAACCAAACTGCCTTACAAGCAGGTACATTTACTCGTCTATTTATGTTTTATAATTTAATATTCAATTGTAGCAAGTTAACGAGGTATAATAACGATTTTTTTCTAAGTTCAAAGTAGGACTACAATTAAGTGCATCTGTCTAAATAACGGCGTATAATGCCGTCGAATTTATAATGATTCGATTGCCTTCTAACGAATACTTTCTAGCATAAAATACATATTTTTAAAAGTATTTATAATAAATAATAAATTTATAAAATGAGGTATCTGCGCCTATGGTAGATCGCAAGGGTTTTAATAATCTGCAATTGATTTTGGAGAACTATATGATTGTTAGCTAGGCACTAGCTTTCCTAACATGAAAGAAACGTTTCTTCTGAACAAAAAGATTTATTTCATATAATAATTACAATTTACTATATATCACAAAACTTGCAGATAATATTGCAGAGATTTTGATAATATCAAAGAAACTATCTGAAGATGAGTAGGTCCATACATTAATTTCGTATATATGTTACAGTATGATTGTGAACATCGTTAATTCATAAGCAATTATTATATTATATTATAAACTGACGGAAAATAATGAACTGTAACAAACTGTTTATAATTTAAAGCATTATTTACAGATAGTCTATAATTCATCAATGTCATATCGTCAAACTGTGAACTGCTATCAATGGCATGCGATGAAACGCAGCTCACTCGCTGATCGGTTGAACGAGAAGTGTCCCACAATTTTACGGGTGATAAAACTGGTCAGATTATGAAGCTTGCAGATCACAATTTGAGGGTTACCGATAGATTATAGACTAACCAAAAATAATGCGTTAAATCGTGAATTTTTGGTTGCAGTTTTCAATGTTTCGTTAGTTAATAATATAATGAGATTGATTTTACATTAACGATGTTAATGTTATTTTCAAAACTAAACATTTTCGACGCTAATACAGCTACCATACTAAGTTATCCAAAGAAGTCGCCCTCTTCTTCTTTTTGGCCGTCTGCACACTACACCATTTTGGCTATATGCCCGAGCCAACGCAGTTTTTTTGCCCTTCCTATAGAGCCGATCTATCCCTGACCACATAACTGTTAATTTCTGTATCCCTGTTAATTTTTATGATACTCATCTCTTCCATGCATTTAGGCTATTTACCTCTTTCTTATTCATAATGCAAAATTCACTACCATATAACACCATAGGTTGTATAACTGTCCTATTAGTTCTCACCTTCGCTACCTTTGAGTCTTTGTCTCCGTACTGACCTAGAGCTGCGACTGTTTTATCGCCTCTTGTCAAATTATTTAATTTCTCAGTTCATGGTAATCCTAATCATCTCGAGCTGACGAAAAAACTTTGGTCATCGTCGGAAATTTTTTTTACATAAGTTTTTTTTTTGACATTTGAGTTTTCCTGGAGCTTTAAGTGTTGTTTGAAACTCGACACATTTCTCTTATTTAATAACTGAGTAAATCGTAGTTTTCCCAACACCAAGCGTACTACTAACTAATTCCACTGTGTCTTCAAAACGTTCATGTTTATCTGTGAACGATTCAAAACAATTAAATATTAATGTTTTCTTATCAACTATTAAATTTCTAATCTTTATTGGCAATTAGGTACTTGAAAAAAGCTTATGGTACGGCTATGTAACCTTTAATAACCTTTAGGGTATAGGAAATCGAATTCTATAATAACTTTTTTCAGTAGAACCGAACTTGGAAAATACCCCTTAGAGGTCACTGAGCTCGAATTAGAAAAACTGCATTTTTCTTGAAATAATTCGTTGTTTTATTTCAAGTTTTTAATTCAAAATTTTTGGTATACTGGTATTTGAAGTCGGAGCGCATCTAATAGCAATTCAGACTTTAAAAAACTTCCAGTTGTAGTCGAAAAATATGGAATTATCAAAATCATGTACCCAAAAATTCACTCAGTGGTGAGCTAGGTGAAATATTGAAAATTTTTTCACATATACTAGCTGACCCGACAGACGGACGTCCTGCATGATATACCAAGAGATTAGTATATTAAACAAAGTAAGAAATAATATAACAATTTTGTTATTCTTTATTTTGAAATACATAAAATTTTCTATTTTCTCGTTGTTATCAATAGTTTTTGTTCAATTTTAATCTTAAAGCGAATTGATGAACAATATTTAAAGTCAATACTGAGGATGTAGCTCCAATCAATAGTGTTTTCAATGGTTCTGGCGGCGATTTCAATAGTGGCAATACAACTTTTCCAGATGCGCAGCAGAAGCCGGCTGATTCACCTTTGTATTTGAGTGCATGACAGTGTTGAGATTGTTTGTTCATAGCATCGATTACAATTTGTTAATGTGACGAATAGTGTATATCCGACTCATATTCAAACGCAAGGCGAAGAAATGATGCACGTGTCAATGCGCGATACACTTGCAAACGCTGTTGTTCACGTGTTCTGAATGTGTTGGTGACGGGTCAGACTTTGTCTCAATGCATTTGCTCGAAGGCGTTTATTGCGTTGCCCTTGACTTTCATTAGCACGTCTAATTGCAGCCTGGTATGTTACATTTTCATTGTCTTCTGCCGCTCTATTTAACCGACGGTTCTGGAGTAATTGTGAATTCCGTGTACGTCGCCCAATATTTCCTCCTAGTCCACGAAGACGTTACATTGTTTTATGTACGTAATTTATATCTGAATATAATACACTTTATATTCACTGAACTACGACACCTGAAATATCAAAACACACTTAATATGTTACACTAAAACTAAAATGTCGAAAAATAAACTTAATCCTATGCTCGTAACTATATCTGAATGTAATACGCTCTATATTTATGTAAATGCGATACATATAATCAAAACACAGTGTAAATGCATTGAATGAATACATACACAAAATGAATGCATAAATGTATAGACAAAAATTCATTCCAGTCGATTCAGCAGTTTACTGACTGCAGCGCCATCTGCTAGGCTTATTTGTGAATCTAAACAATCCTCGAATCCACTTTAACACAAATAAAAAATTCATTCAAATCGGATAACCTAGATACCGACTGCAGCGCCATCTTCCGGGCTTATTTGTGAATCTAAACCATCCTCGAATCCACTTGAACACACACAAAAAAATTCGTTCAAATCGGTCCAAATTATATATATAAATATATCGTTCAACATTCAGAATTTTTTTAAAAATAAATCTAGTCCACAGCTTCTACGGTAGAAGAAATTTGATTTTTTAAAAAAGCACTATAAAATGCGCGCGATGAGAACCAAGATCGCTCATAGCGGCTATACATAGGTAAGCACGTAACATGTAAGCCGTTCATACGAGGCAACTGAAAAGCAAAGTCGAAATTTTTAGTATTTGCTACTGAAAGATGAATGAAAGAAGAATTTGGAAAACATGAATCGTTTGCAATTGAATTCACTTCTTCGTCATCATCGTATAAATCAGGGTCCATGATTTTTCTTTGCAGACAATACTTAACATTTGTCTTACGTGTATTGGTACGTTTGCAGAAGTCATCAGAACAGGCTCTAGAGCTCTATTTTTCCTAAGCCAACTAAGTACACCTACCTCATAAGATGTTGGTAAAAAGCATCATTTTTTGTTGGAAGTTCTGAAGCGGATCTATTATAAGTTGTGGTTTACTGGAAACTCATTTCATTGAGCGTTCGAATGTACTCGTTCTTATTTTTAAATAAAGCCAGTAAAAATTTTGATGGAATATCAATAGCTACAGCTGTAGAACCGGAGTGTAGGTTTGCTAATTCATTGAAAGTATCAAGGTTCTTAAAAATACATCATATTCTGTTTTGTTTTTCCAATCTTAAACATTGTATTTGTGGTATCGCATTCTGTTACTACAAACAACGCTGATAGACATTTACAAACTTTAGTTTCCAGTTCGCCTACTATTTCTGACACTGAAAAAACCCTCTTTTCATTATTTTGTCCTAATTCCATTGTGTATATGTTTGATTAGCGATAAGTAAGAGTACTTCTTTTTTCTTTTTCCTGATCTTTTGCAAAATAACACATTTTGCGTATGTCGAAAAATTTTTTCTAGAGAATGTTACACTACTTCTAACAAAGTCTACGAATCCTGTCTCCACTTGGTTGAGTGTCTCCACTGCATATTTCCTTTTTCTCCACTATAGGGTTAACATTTGTAATGCTAATGTCAGAACTACGACACTTGCTATGACAAATTTTAAATCAATAAATCTTTTTTCTAGGTTTATCAACATAGTCATTTTCCTATGAATCACAGGATTTTCTGCAAATTATGTCATTTACTTCAGCCATAATAACCAATAAACTGTCAAAGCCGCTAATTACATTCAGTCTACAAACACACAAAATGTCAAAAGTAATACCCCTTTCCATAAAAAAATATTTTACGCACTGCTTATGCCTACACTGTTGTCAGCATGCTGATTCGTGATATTCAATGATTATTTTAGACACTATGGGGGCCTTATTAGGTGTTTTTTTGAAAAATGATTTTTTTGCCGTAAAAGTAAGGTGGGAAAATTCCGAATTCATGGACTATATTTTACCCAATATATGAATAACAATTTTCAATATTTCACGCAGCTTATCACAGAGCAAAGTTTTTGAATGCATGATTTTTAAAATTCCATATATCTTATTCTTTTTCGGAAAAAATTATTTTGTTTTCAAATTGCTGCATTGCTATTAGATGCGCGTTTACTTTAAGTACAAGTATACCAAAAATCAGTGTTTTAAATGAAAACCTTGAAACAATATAGGGATTTATTCAAATAAAAATGCATATTTTCTAATTCGAGTTCAGTGACCTTTAAGGGCTATTTTCAAAGTTTAGTCCTATTATTTGTAAAAATTCATCTTTGGTAGAGTATTCTCTACAAGATGGAATAGGTAACATTTAGTTATATCTTTGAATCATCTACCACCAGAAAATAGTGAGTTAGCCGGAAAATTTTACTTCACTACTTCGTCTGAAACGTCTGTAAAACCTTTTCTATTGTTCTGTACAGCTGACGGTATTGAATGACCAATAAAAGATGGAAAACTTGCATTAGATTAGATATATTAGTAAAAATTTTATGTAATATTTAACGTATTCTGTAATAAAATTCAAATGAACGTACTGAGCTTCGTAGAATTTAGGTTTAATTGCTCTCTCGTAGATAAAAATAGCTACTTTTCAATCTATTCAAATATTTATTACTTTAATCTGCTAACTAACTCTAATTGCACTGGTGAAAACATATAATCCCAATAAAATATTGTATTAATTCTAAGAGCAGTCTACAAATCCACTCTGCGAATTTTCTAATTGAGATATTCTTGAATCAAATTTTATGGAATCGACATTGATATTACTGATGCAACCAAAGTGTAAAATATAAATAGCAGTTAATTCAATTCTATTTATATTTCCAATTTTCGTAAACTCAGAGACTGTTATTTGATCAGATAAATAACCACCAACACACAAAGTTACTTACTGAACCTAAAAAAAAAAACTCGTTATTCCATCTATTTTGGCAAACGACGCAAACTCTTTCATTCATAAATGAACGCTTCTGTTGTTTGCTCCGAAATCATAATAAATTACGAAACTGGGATCATATAACTTCATGAATTGTTTTATTTCACTAATTTCACCTTACTTTATCTCGTGACTAAGTTTCTCTGTTTGTTAATTTATTTGTTTCTAATAAAAATTTCAATAAATTAAAGTCAATCGATTCACTTGAATATCGCATTCTTTCTCGCTATTGATGATAATACATGATTTGATAAAATATTGGTGAAACATTCAATAATATCGTTTAAATTAAACCAGTTTTCATAGTACGAACTGTTTTGTTTTTTGTTAATTGATAATAATGAAGTTTCACATATAAAAAAGCTTCAATGGCTCAATAGTCCGAAAGTGCGGTTTACAATCCCATAGGTAGGTCGAACCTTATTAGGGACGATACGACAAAGTTAAATGTGAACATAAAGGTACAGAAATGTGAATAAATGAGGGTCATATAGGAACTACATGACTAACTTTTCTTTACATTTCTGCACCAATATCTTCACAATATACTTTTCCATCATCAATATCTAATATTTCAATGATTTTTAAAACCAATGGTGCCAAAATTCACACAAAATTTCTTTTTTTAATTCTGGTAATCGTTGTAAACTTGATAATCTTGGTTATAAATACATTTGCTTTGTTTTTTTCAAAATTTCAATTCTAAACTAACAACCTGTATTTTCCTATTAAAATATTTGAAGTATTTTCTCGCGTTTCACCTACTGGAGTTTTCTCAGATTCGTTCTATCATAGCTTTTAGACTACACTCGCTGACCCTTGATTCTTCACTACTACACTAGCTAAAAAGATTGAACATTTTTCACTATTCCACGTTGGTCCACTTAATTGGTTTGCTTCGAAGTTCTTTCGGTTACGGAGACGTTCTTCATGCTTCCTTGCATGTTTTAATTATTTCAGTTCCAAAGTTGTAAGCCATATGTCCACACACGTTTTATTGAGGAAACTTGTTCGGAAAAATGTCTACCTGTATTAAGTTTTTTCAAAAGCAAGGTTACATAGTGGGGTCACCACACTTTTATTATGTATAAGCTCACAAAACGACGAAATACATATTATAATTTTTCAAGAAATACTCATTTAAGGTTTTTTGGGTGGAATTTTTCTTGCGCTCAAACAAATTTTTTTTCGTAGCAATTAACATTTCTATGGAGACTAAGATATAGAACACGGTAGGCATCAATGTCCGAACTTTTCAACGTTTCTAAACTAGAATATATTCGAATATTCCTCTACCACATCAAGTTAAAATCCGTCCATACAGCTCAGCTTCACTTCATTTCAAGCTGCAGAAATGTTTTGTTTGGCATTCATAATGTTATAGGACTTCCATCACCAATCACGCATAGACTGTTGTCCTTCTCTATCTGTTCGTCAAATCAGCTAATCAAATGTGCGGCGGGGATAGTAAGTCTTAAACTTTGCTTCAGTCCCCTAGTCCAAATGCTGTAAAATTGAGGTGGTATTTGGTAGCAAAACCCTCTACTTCCGAACTCCGTGGTGACTCCAATATTGGTAGATAACCAGCTGAATTGTCAAGAAGTGATAAAACTTTTGGAGGCAGTTCATTTCTATTGCAGTATGCTTTGACGTTTGGAAAAAAGCTGTTTGTATACTAGTCGCAAAAAGCCTCTTTTAAAACCAAAGCTTTTGGATCGTTAAACTATCTATCTATCTATCTATCTTTATCAGTACCGCGTATAGCACGAGGTGTTTATGACTGATATACCAGTAAAGTACCCTATGGCCTTTCCACCCAAAATATGAGTTAATCGATTTTGGTGACTTTAAAACCACTTGCCTGTCTTTCGTATCTGAAATGAAAGTTCTGAATGGCCTCTTTTTCCAATAAAGACAAGTTTCATCTACATTGAAGACGAGGGAAACAGGAATTGTCTTTCGCAGTATATAATTGTATAGCTGGGTGGAAAAAAAAGGGCAGAAAAGCTTCCACCTTGTTGCTGTTTAAGTTTACCAAATAAAAACATCGCTTAAGCACATATGATATATACACTCATTGGAATATCTTTCTTATTCATATCCTCTATCCAAACAGCAAGTATTTGCTCCATTTTTTTATTGCAGGTCTCGTACGAGTAATATTTTTATCGCTAGTAGGCGTTCCATATTCAATAGATTGCATCATTTGGTCACGATTTTTCACTATCGTACGTACAGAAGGCTCTGGGAGGCCAAACTGTTATTTAACATTTTTTTTTTATTTTCATCCTCATCTCCATACTTAAACTTCCACATTTTTCATATATGTAAATCAATTATTATGTTTCGATTCACGGTTCTTCAATTGCACAAGCAATTTTATGAAGTAATTATGGCAAAATATCATAAATTTCATTATAAAACCACAATATTTCACGATTACCCACAGAGAAAACAGCTTCAAAGATGCGAGTCATAAATAACCAATCAATGTGTTCGCGTCAGTTAGCGCGAATTTGAAAAATATATACATTAGTGGAAGATCTGGACTCTGAATGTTAATCTTACTATCTTATACGAAGCAATCTTTCACTGATGTAGGAATTTAACAGCTAGCTGTATTGTTCAGCTAGATGTTACTTAAACTAATATTTGAGTCAGACTAATTAATATCAAATAGTAAATATGTGTGATTGATCTAATATGTCATGTGATTCACTAAAGCTCTCTAATGCGAAGGAAATTTTCTTCAGCAATAGGTTTGAGTCTTTTTAAAAATATCTTCTAAACATGTTTTTATGTACAGGTTTCCTGGGTTTGCGAATTATGAGGATATCTGTAATTTTCCACCATGTAGAGACGTGTTTCTGTCTACAGGTTGCGTAGATCTTCAAGAACATGTTTTGTTATGTCACATAAGCTTCACTATGTTTCATTAATACGAACAAAGTAACGTTAGTTTTACAGTGGTGCAAATAGAATTGGAATGGATTCAATATTTTTATTTGAAATTTTCATATTTTCATTATAAAGATGAAGTATGAATAAGCATTTCATTTTCAAATTCTTATCAATTTCTATATAAATTTTTGATTTAAGCTATACATTATCCTGTTAAATTCTATAAAAACAATCCTCATATTATTGAATTTCATAATTTTTTTTTCTTATATGAGCCATGAAATTTCTCATTTTATCTCTTACTATGCTCTTTGGGTCTGTTTCTGTAATTATAATGTTCTAGGTCAATTACTTCCAGCGCTATATTTACACGGTTTAAATACATCGTGCTTTTACCTTATTATGGCATGACAGTTAGTATACCTGGAACGTAGAGACTTGTCTATTCTTTCATCCAAACTAAATTAGTCTCATATTTCATAAAATGCAACTGAAACGTGTACGGTAACAAAATAAACAAGATCATTTCGAATAAAATAACGGAAAATGAATATGGAGTGTTATGTTTACAAATATGATACTGAGAAAAGTGATACTTGTGTTGCTTTTGATAATTTTTTCAATGCGTGACACATCAACTCATCGCACGACATTTTATCGCCGACAGTTCATCACCAACAATTCATCGCACGACGCGACGGTTCATAACTACAATTTATCGAGACACAATCAATCATAACGACTATGTATCATCACAGGAAGTAATTGCAGAGTCAACATTATTGGTATTATTCTCGATTCATTTTCTTCTTATTGGGTATCTACCTATCGAACCTATTAAGAAACGCTGGTAAAAAATTCTATGGATGAAGAAATTATCTATATCCCGAAAATGTTTGGAAATGGCCATAGTCTTTTCCATTTACTAATTACTACTCAGAGAATTATCTCTATCTGACTCCTTTGAGCTCGAAGTTTCGAGGGATGTTTTCTACTCAACTTTATGAGGAATTATATAAGAAATATATTTAAAATATAAAAACCTGTTCATCAATTTTTGAGAACTGTCTTTATTATACCAGTTCCATCACCAGTTCCATTAAAAGCCGAGGTTCTCTCAAGATATTGTTTCTTAGGTACCACAATACCAAACTTAATCCTTTACCGTTAATAATTATTGAAATTGTATAAATACATACCTAGGGGTAAGTGATTCGAAGTAAGTTTTAAGATCTTCGGGTTTCATTGCATATTAGAAGAAGGCATTAGATGAAAAGTGAAAAGTGAGGTTCAGAAAATAGTGAAAAACGGTCTAGTCTTAAGAAAAAATAAGTGGCGATAAGATTATAATAAGTGGAGCTCTCAGCTAAACAGGATTAATCAGGTACATAGTTGGTTATAGTTGCATCTTCAGAGGTCATTTCTATGACTGCATCGACTGCGACGCCACGAATATCAGCAATGAAGCGGACAATACAATGTTCACGAGAATGGCAAGACATAATGACTATAAAACGATGCGATAAATAATCGTGATGAATTGTCGCTGAAATTTATTGACGCGAGACAAAATGTCTTGCGATGAATTGCCGCAGAATTCAGTTATCAATTCGCGCAACTTCTGAGATTACTTAGACATTTTTATACGGCAAATTGTGAGAGCCAAGTCTCAGTCGAGCTGTAAATAGATAAAATATATATATATATATATATATATATATATATATATATATATATATATATATATATACATTTCTACTCTCTTAATGGTACAATAATATCAACTCATCTGCGGACAGAAGAATATAACGCTGCTGAGAACGAAAATGTGGAGGGAAATTGATCGTTGTTCCCAGGAATTGAGGGTAGGTGAAAAATTTTGTTTAAAGACTTGGCCTACACTCTATAAAATCCAGATAGTGCAGTAATTAAATCCACAAGGTGTCAGTCTTCCGCCGATTGTGCTCTTGAGTAGATATTAATGTGTTCATTAGATCTTAGTTATCATAACAAATATTTACAATAATTGTAAGATGATACAAGATATAAAAACACATGAATATATATCAAATCGAGTTTATAATAGTTGTGAAGTCAATTATTCATTTAGAAATAGCATGGTGTACTAAGCCCACTTAAACTTTATTCACAAAACCATGAAATACCAAAGACTATACTTCCAATTTTGAAATTTAGAAAATCCTTGAAGCAGAGTCGAATACAAGATTTATGAATTTGCCTGTCTCAGCCCCTGTAGGTTGTCCCAATAATTGATTTTGCTCCTATCTTCTTTTTTTACCAGTGCTTCTTCCATTATTCAGTAGCTGATATTACAAAAGGGTTCAGGTCCCATGAAGGGCTTGTCTGCCCCCGCTTTAGCAAGCTTATCAGCTATTTCATTTCCCTTCGCTCCGGTGTGTCCCACTGTAGAGTATTTTTATTTTTTTGTCTAGGTCGTTTAATTCTTCTAGGCAATTCTTATTCCTGTTCAGTATGCTATTTTTGATCTATCCATATACCATTTAATGGCAATCGCACTCGCTTTCACAGTTTATTACTGAAGTGAAGTTTTTTTCGATGCAACGTTCTGAGGCATGTCCTAGGGTTGGTCATTATTTAGGAACAGGTATTCTAAGTGATTCTAAGTGATGTTTTCTCTGCTACGCTTTTCAGTACTATGTGGAGAGGTGGGAGATTTAGAATCATTTCTAGTGAATCTGTTGGGCAAGATTTAATGGCCCCAGTTGCACAAAACTAAGCCAGTCTTTGTACCTTTGAGAGATTGTTCCTCGTAGTATTCAGACTAATTCTTATAATTACATTGCTGTATAAAATAGTTTTAGTACAAAAGTGAAAATCTATTTTTATGTTTTTCTTTTATTTTTTAAATTTTCAAAACTCGGCAAATAATCTACATTTTTGTTATTACTATTAAAAATTATTCTCCAGTCTTCATAACAACTTGATTTCGATTTTGAAAAGGAAGAGAATTTTTTTAAACTATAATCTAATTTTATCATGGACAATCTGGAAAAATTAGTTTCATTATTTTTGCCAAGACCAGCGCATTCTTCGTGAAGCAAACTGTACACAGACTGATATATTTTTGTTCATCATCATCAGATTGCAATACCAAGAGCCTGTACTAAATTTTATCCATGATGGTTCTTTACAACTTCTCTATTTTGTTGCTTTTTAATTTTTTCCCTCGTTGAAAACGTCTCTTCTAACCACAAATGGTTTGATATTGATGACTTTAGCCTTTGCCCTTTGAATGAAATTACCGTGGTAAATTCCCACTCCACTATTGCTGCCCCAGGAAACCACTGTCATATTTTCTCTGTGCTCTGCGGCCCTTCCGGGCACTCGATTCGACCCATAGCTCATCCATGTTTCTGGTTTATCCATCAAATCAAGCTCCAATAAGACTTTCCCAAGTTTTACGAAGTAATATTTTACTATATACCTATTCATATGTTGAGCTCTAGCCGGATTAAGATTTTGCGTTCGCTTAATAGTAATTTTCGGATGACGATTTTAGAGCTCTCTTCATCCATTACCGACCTGCCAATCGTTTGCCGTGCAAAAAGATATTAGGTATATGGATTTTCTCACAGAAGTTTAAAATACAAAATCAAAATAAAACCGCCACAAATAGTGTCAGGATGAGAATTTTTTTTACCTACATCGAAGATACATTTTTTAAATCAGGTTATGAATTTTTAATTAGGTCGAAAAGTTGTAAATATTGTGTTAAAAAATCAATTAATGATTAAAATGATCTTAATACACCGTCAGCAAAAATATATGAATATATAGATTTCATGCTCATACTTCTTAATTTTTAGGGCCTATGATATTTTCAAGATAGTGAAATTAAGACGAAATCTTCCTCCAATCCAAGATGAAGACTTATAAAAGTATTTCGTTGGAAAAGTTCATATTTACGTTTCTCGGTTAACAGAGAGCAGATAACTTTTTGCTTGAGAACTTTTAGTGCAATATATGATTACATTCGACTTTAGAAATAATATGAATTTACATTCATTATAAATACTTTTCTTCCCCACTGACCGAGGAGTTTTGAACTTAACATATATGTCCATTTGATTTAATCATTCAGTGAGTTGTCAAAATGCCTTCTTTCATATGAACTGATTGAGACACTGCTTTGTTTGTTGTTGAAACTGATACAAGCTCGCTGCCATTATATTGAATAACTTAAGAAGTCCCTTTCTCTCATAACAGTTCAAGAATAGTTCTGGAGTCATGTATTTCTTCCGAAAGGTCTTTAATATGTCATTTGTACACCAAATATAAAATTCTTTGTAGTTCCAAAAGTCTAATATCTCAAATATTTAACAAATGTTCCATATAAATAATATGGGGTCCAATATTTATCATAATCTCACAGCTGAAGTAGACAAGATAAGTTCTTTCCACGAAGTCATAAATAATTTTCCTTCAAAGTGTATTCGCCACTTACATAACGAAAAACATCGTTATGATCAACACAACTACGTACACATGGTGATGCCGTGTCAAGACACCAAAATTTACAGTTGCCAAAACTAAATAATATATTCAGTAAATTATGTTCCAGACTTTAGAGGCAATTTAGATCAATGTCTTGGGCATGGTTGGAACCAGTTATTGTAACTAAGTATTGCTCAGGAAACAAGCGTTATTTTAGATTAATCCAAAATAAAAAAAGACCATCAAGCTCTCCTCTCCATTGTGAAGTACTGTAAGATAGAAAGATAATTGAGGGAAAACGGGCTTGTAAGAGAAACAGGTAGTCATCGACCACCTGCCATTGGTAAAGATATCGAAATCAATTAATTAATATCTGTTGAGAAAATTCCAATATAATTCGTATCAAGAAACGAAAATTGGCAGTTGCCGAAACTCAACAATAAATTCACTAAATGATGGCAGTTTGGAGCATGGGCTTAAGCATAGTTATTGAATCAGGTATATATTACGGTAATTAGAGTCTAATTTTGAGTATGAAATTTTGTTTTAGTTCTCATAAATATATTATTCCTTCACTTCTGAGTAGTATCAGAGCTGATATTGAATAACGATATCCCAAAAAAAAAGAGCTGGTAGAAACAATATGTAGTCAAATTTGGAATCATGACATGAGGAACAATAATAACCAATTATTGGATTTGGAGTAACATTTTTTTCATTTTGTTGGCTAGTGTATTCAATATAAGAAATTATATTTAATTTCAAAACTAATTTTTTTTATCGATCTATCTAAAATTTGATTCAAAATGCAAATTAACCACTTCTGTTGCTGTGTGAACAAACAAGCCTTCTCTATTATCTAATTAATGAGTGTATCACATAAATATCATTATTCAATGACACTTGTAATCACATCTCGTTTTATCACATTTACAAAAAAATCGTAATCGAAGGACTCGCTTCACTCTAAAGCTAATCTTGAAATAACAGAATGTAAAATGCTCCAGAATAAATTTGAGGTATTAAAAGGGAACATGAAAGAATTCTAAAAAGCTTGGAAATTATGTCCTACGGGCGGGATAGGATGGAATTTCATCATAAAATACCAACTAACCTAGTATTAAATATAACTGAGTAAAATATTTTTTTCGAACATGAATTCTTCGACAAACATATTGGAGATACATAAAACTACTTTTGTAGTTAACAAATTTCATGCAAACGAACGATATGAATTCAAAATAAATTTCAAATTTTTAACTACATAAGGAAACGATTCTCATTGGTTTTCAGTTGTGACCTCATAGGTTTAATAAAACCATTGAGCAGTTGTCTGCTTGATAATCACGAGGTTATTGTTGCTGTTGTTGTATAGTCGAATATCTTGGCATCATAAAAAAACTTAATCTGATGGTTAAGTCGTGGTGATTTTATATCTTGGCACAAAAATACCATTTTTCAGATCAATCAAAGTTTGATGATAACGCTTATTTTAGAATAACCAAGAGAATAACTGTCGTATTTACTTCGGAACATGTTTATTTTATACCTATGGCGTCACGCAATATAGCGGCCTCACTGAAATGTTTAAACTGCCTATAAAATTTTTAGATCTTCATTAGTTGGTTTCTCTATAAATATTGATCAAAGAATTAAATAAATTGATGATAAAAGTTGTATATAAACTACCCAAAGCTATTTTTTTCTCAAACCCTATTACAAGGCAAATCAAATAGACAACTGTCATTTCTTGATACTTGAACTACATGTATACATTAACTGCTTATGAAAAACCAGCCATATTGGTTTTATACAAAAAGATGTCACGCAATTAATCAAAGAAAAATATCACAACTTTCCTTTTAAAGTATCCCCAGGGGAAATTACCTTACCCCCATTTGGCTACTAGTGATAGACACTCAAATCTTCATCACTAATCGTCGATGTTGTAGTTTTGTTACAGATTCCTTGTAACTAAATGAACCTAAGTATTGTAGAGGGAACAAACGCTATTCTAGATCCATCCAAAATCAACAATAGGAATTAAAAAACACCAATGGAGCTCCCTTCTCTATTGTGAAATACTGTAAGATAAAAAGATAATTGAGAGAAAACGGGCTTGTAAGAAAAACAGTTTCTCATCGACACACTGCCATTAGTAAAGATATCTAAATCAATTAAATAATATATGTGGAGAAAATCCTAATATTACTACTAAGTAGTGAATCCTTATGAACTTATGATCCTTCAGGAATATGATTATGACAGAAGACTGCAGATTTTCATGTAAATTATGAAACAACTTTTCATGGACAACATTGGAATGGTAAATATTCCGTTTTTTCTCTATGCTAAATCCATTCTGGTTGACGGAAAGTCATAGTCAAACCCAGGAAAAGAGATTGTTTTAGTAGGAATTATGGGAAATTTAGTTAGAGGAGAAAAGAGAACGATAACTGGAATGCTTTGAAGAATTATTATTATTCCAATATAGACATCTGATTTTAACAATATGATAGGTCTGCCTAAACGTGATATTTGTATCTCCAGGTAGATAAATACGTAAATAGGAATCGTTGAATGGCAACTGAGATACTTGGATCTCTGTCTTTGAAACTTTTTCATTTGAGTACATATTTTTATGACCAAACCAAAATAAAGGGAATTAAAAACATTATTTGTTTCATTGGAAATATCGATAAGTCGTAATTAAAATTTTATCTTCGCGAAAGAAATGATAACTAGTGTACTACTTTTAATATTAATGTGGGAACAAACATAATAATAAATATATAGTCGATTGTCTGATATTCGATGCTTTGATGATTTACCGTTTTTATAATTTTATGTTTGTCAAATCTGCATGACTAGAAAAGGTCAAAAATATTTAAGGTATTCATAAATATTGATATTGCGGCTATTTCCGGAAGAATTGTTACGATTTTATTTCCTTGTTCAAAAAGTAACATGAAGTAACTTCAAAGTAAACTTAATTAGTCTTATCAATTCTGTTTCCGTAACAGATCTATAAATTATCAATTATATTCTAGTGGAACGTTTGGTCTATGATAAAGTTTTTGATTGTTCAAAGCATTCCAACAATTGAAGTTCCTCAGGGCAAGGGACAAACGTTATAAGTAAGCCTCTGGCAGTTTTCTGAAGGTCGTTGAAGAATCATCCCTCAATCTTGTTGAATTTATGTGGCAGTACAAAATAAAACACCGCCGTTCATGATTTCAGAACTGAGTAGCCATTTTTCACAAATATTGCGGTTCATGTTGTAAAAGAATGACACTAAGCATTTTAATTCAAAATATTGTGGGAGCGGCACTGATTTTCTGTAACTGTATCACGATGTCGGTGACGAGTCTCTTTTCAGGATCGTCACGAGCGATGAGACTTGAATTCCGCACTTCGCCCCAGCAGCCAAGCAGAATAGTGGATCTGTAGTCAGACGATATCGGTACAAAAAAATGATGTGCACGTTAAGAGAATTCTCCTCATTGTCATCTTTCCACGTGGTGAAATAGACAATGCTGACTGTTACTCTGAAGAACTGCGAAAATTGCGACATGCTGTTCAGAATAAAAAGCGTGGAATGCTTTGTGCTTTTCCATAAAAATGTTCATCCACTTACAGCTTGACGCGAATCCGCTGTTTTCACCGAAGTCGTTTGGGAGCTGTTTGATCATCCACCTTACACCTTTTATGTTTTTTCCAGCGATTTTCACATTTTCTTGTACCTCAAAAATTCATTTTCAGACTGTTGAGATCTATGACACAGGGATAAAAAAGTTGATGTCACGTTATAAGTATTTGAATTCTGGTTATGTTACTGAATAGCTGAAACATTAGTGTTGATGCTGGATATGACTATGTTTCTATAAGTGTAAGCTCTTTTTTATGTATGTCTCCAAACTCCATATATAATTATGGATGGTTATTACAGTGTAAGAAATAATGGAATCCACACAAGTCGAATTACTGACAATACAGTGGTAAAAATAGCAAGGAACTGGCCATACCTATTAAATTTTAACACTTAAGACAAGTTTCCTTACTTAAATTGAAATTAAATGTGGGAAGGAAAGCACTGTACATTAAGTATGTGTTGTGGTAAGACAAAAACCACGGAGTAAACAGAAACTTTTAATATACAGTGTTGCATTGGATTGGTTGCTTTAGGAAGGAAGCAAAAATAAATGTTTGAGAATTAACGTATCTAATTTTTTGATTTCTTAGATGCTTTTTGAAAACAAGTTATTCAACGGAAAAGGGGTAGCTGAAGGTGAAAAAAAAATTAGTACAAGATACGAAAATGCATTTTTTTGATTATACTATGAATAGCGAAACACTTGGAGTACTTTGCGTTTTTCAAGATCTCCAATTTATTATCCAATCAATGTTCATTGAAAGCGCCACCGTAAAATTTGCTTTTCATTACTCTTGAATAAGAAAGAGTGAGAGACCGAAAAATAAATTCAAATTAATGGCACATATCTTGTGTCTTATTAATCTTTTGAAACAATCTATCTCTACATGTAAAAGACAAATATCTTCATGTACTTTCAGACAATATCTTTACAATTTTGAAGAAATGCTTCGGAGTAACAGAATTTTGAATACGGCAACAGAAGCCTATTTTTGGAGATGCCTAGCTTTCTTCATACACAGTCCACAGTGTCAGAAATCATAGACCCAGAGATTGAAATGCTACGTTTACATTAGTTTATTTCCAGCTTATACCTTGAAACTTAGAAAAATATGTTCGAGTTAAGATAATAACGATTCGTAGAGTTCAATTTTTTCATGTCTTTGTTAAGTAAGGAGAGTAATTGAGAGTACATAGGCTCAATTTATTGAGAACATCCTAGAAACTGATCTAGTTGATATTAGAAGATGTAAATATAATTTGTTTAAGAATATCAACAATTCTAAGGAGACACCTGGAGAACCACGGAAACGTTAATTGAAACGCTTACCCTCCATTTTCTCTTGAAACTTATTTATTTGCTTTCACAATACAGAATTTTATATTTCGAATTAGTTATATCATCGTTCGCAGATCTCTCAGCAAAGTACTTAGGTTTAAAGAAGATCGATGTCTTCTACTCAAGTAAATGATTTATGAATCTTCATTAGATACAAAATTTGCAAGCTGCACATCAATATTTTTATCAGATTCATGCCTTGGAGCATGAAATAGAGCGTTTGTCATCACAAATGTATGAATCCAGTGATATCAATTGAATGAATTGAGTGAAATTCCCAAAACTGATTATCGTTAATTCATTTTACAAATATTCAAATAAAACGAATATCCAAATATGATCACTTTTCTCCATAGGTTGTCGTTTGAATATTCACTGAAGAAGCAAAATCCCGGCATATTAATTCTATCGGTGTTCCAAGCATTAGTTATGGAGTAACAAATATTCAAACTAAGTCGATTTTCCTCTGTTATATATGACAGAAACATTACATTCCCGCACACTCGGCAAGGAATCACGGCATTACGGCTAAATTGCTCGACACGTGACGATCCGGACTCATTCATCTCTAAAGGATGATCCTAAACTCCAAAGGCTTTATAAGGGGGATTTAGCATGTCACTGCACCGAAGTGGTGCTTAAAGGTGTAATTCCTTATGATTTGTTTTTGAATTTAATCCAATGAGTATATTATTAATTATAATATCCTCTTGTTCCTATTTCAATACATATTCTGATTATTACACATGTGTATCGAAATTAGTTTAAATCCTTGATTAAATACAAAATTTGTCTTATTTGTATAAAGCATTATGGGATAGTCCTGAAAAAGGAATATTTTTCTCTGCATTGCTTGAATTCGAATGTTTTCTTTGGGTTTTATAAGCATGCGTTTATGCGTATACAGTGATTGGCTGGTGAAAAATAAGGAATTTAGTTCTCGCGGGAATAGTATTTTATGTAGGTTTATTATTTAAATCATAAAACTATATATTTCATGAGGGGTATGGATTTGGAGCCGCAAAAGAATTCTTTTGTTTATATTCTCTCATTACTGCGTATAGTCCAGTGAACAATGGTAAAAATATGGTATCACCTCAGAATTCCATCAAGACGCATGGATTTGCGTGAAATTTTGAAATTAAGTTCTATTTTCCCTTTTCTTTGAAATCTACTTCATGCAATATGTGTAAATTATTTTAAGAGAGGAAACAACCCCTTGTTGTCAAAATTCAATAAAATAAAAGTTAAGGCATCTAGAAAGTTCATTTGGAGAATTGAAATAGAGATCGCATGATTTTTTCGGACACTAAAAAATTGAAATAAATGTGCTTATTTGTTTTAAGCAAAACTCTCTTAATTTTTGAGCTTTGTAGTAGATTGAAAAATAATTTTGTAGGGAAATTAGGGTTAAAAACTTTGGAGTATATTAGATCCTTCATTTTTACAAGGTTTATAAAGAAAACATTCAAAAAGGATTTCAAAATAGTACCAAACACACGCTACTGTGAACTTTAAAATGTTATATCTTCGTTAATTCTGAAGTTAGGAAAAAAATGAGAAAAATAAAATTATCATTGAAAAAAACTAACTTTCATTTTTGTAGTAGTTCAACGTAACTTCTATATTTTCTAAGTTATTCCTAATAAAATACAATTTTTCAAAAAAAAAAATAAAAAATGCTTTCTCCATACAATAATATCTCTCAGATTCAAGTTTTCTAAACAATTCAAACTTCTTAAACCTATCATTTGTATCCAATTGAAGTTATTTGCAAATTTATAACATTTTATTTCTATTGAGGTGGTAATAGCATCGGTAGAAATGCTTCTTTTTCCATAACATGAAGGATTCTATCTCATCTCCGTCTTAAAAGTCTTATTTTAATGGTTTTTTAAGGTCCTTTGGAAATACTTAATACATTTTTCCTCTTAAAATTGACCGTTTCCCATTTATTCAATTTTTTGAGAACTTTGATTCACTGAATAAGTTCCACCTTTAATAAATCATGACTCGGTTTGTACTAGGTTCAAAACCAATAAGATTTTTTATTTCTATTTTTTAAAAGCTACATATAACCTCCTTACCATTTTTCGGTAGAATCTAGAGTTTGTCAGTTATTTGTGAAAAATTGGATTGAAAATATGCTTTTTTGTAACAAATATTTGAAATTTCAATCAGGAATAAGACAAAAATTAATGATATTTCGAAAAAACTCCATAGAGTAATTTGTAATTAGAATACTTTTTCCATCGATTTCTACAGTTATTTTTAACAAAAAATTACCATCCCCTAATGGGAATGGTATTCACACCCAGAGTAAAAGCGCATATCAGCATGGGGTAGATTTTGCTTTTTAAGGTATTCACTATCTGCTGTTCAAGAAAATCGATGCGTCCTCGTGGAAATTTGAGGTAAAAACCATTGTTCACTAAACTAATAAACATTTGAAGGGCAAGTAAATCATTTATACTATTTTATCAAATATTTCACCCAATTGTTTTATTGAATCACGTATTGTCATGAAAAGCGAGGAAGTATGCGAAATTTTTAGTTGATATTTTGATTACAAGTAGAAATGTGTGAAGATTGTCGTCCAAAGAGACCTGCAAACTAACAGGAAAAGCCGTGGAGCCCCTTTCTTCACATTCATTCTTATCTTTCTACCTTTGTGTAGGCATTTCATTCGCTCCTAAATCTGACCCTAGATGTTTTGATTAAAAGTGAAAATGTATGAAAAATTTCGCCCAAATAAAACTGGAAACTAACAGGATAAGCCGTGGTACCACTTTCTTAACATCCATACATATCATCCTGCCTTTCTGTAAGCATTTCATTTGCTTTTAAATATGATCCTAGTGTCAGCATGCCATTTTTTTTGATATTATTTCGGTAAGAAAACATTTTTTCCAAATAAAGTCTTTTTTTACCATCTATCATTGTTGATTTATTGAAGAAACAAGTATGAAGTTTTAGATTATCAGTTTTTCATAACATCACAAAATAAATCATCATGTATTTTTCATTGGAATACAAATGACGTCTACAGACACAACTCGAGTGGTATTTGGAATATTTCCAAAACAAATTACTTCTATCAACGGTTTCCACCTAAACTTGTTTGATATAATCTTCAACTTTTCAACTGTAGGCACAATTAATTAATAGCTATCCGTATTTATTTTAGAATTATCAGCAATTCGTTACTATTTTTAATTTTTACTCAAAAATATCCACACAGCAAACAATAAATCAAATATACTTTGTTGTGTGAAAATGTTTATCTTTCTAAACTTATTTTGTGTAATATTTATGCAATAATTACTCAGCAACTGTTGTTGTTTTGATTTCCAGTGAATGTAATATAAATAAAACAGTATATTCGACCCTTCATTGCACCGACGTGTTATGTAAGCGACCCAGTCGGTTATAAACCTGACGGTGCCGCATCGCCCTTTGTGATGAGTTAGATGAAAGTAATTTTGCTCCTGGGAGTCGCGAATGGGGCAATAAAATTAACAATATCATTATACGTGGTTATAAAACGAATGGAAGTAGGACATAATTGAGATTCTAAAATTACGCTCGTACAGCTTGTGAGAATAAGAATATTAATAGTATTTTATTTGAATAACAATTCACGGTTGATTTAAGTTTATTATAAGAATTTCTTAAATCATCAATTCCAAACGTTATTTAATTAATTTATTTCCCGATGGGAATTACGGGGAACTAGTTTAAATTGCCAAGATGGATAATTAGGAAGCTTAGTTGTAATGTTCTCCAATAAAAATATCGGTGGGATTATTTCGCCAGGAGCTCGTTTCCGTCAGAAATTAAAAAGATGATCCTCACGTTGGGGACAATTTTTATAAAAACGAGATTTACTCATAACGTGGAAAACGGAGAGTGATAGCAGTTAATCTCTTGGAAAGTTTATGGTCGAAATTTACGGAAAATCACTACGACGGCACTAGGATAAAAATACTAAGAAAAACGCAAGGGAAAATTCTTGATAAGCAATTTGTTATTATAACGTAATTCAAGCTGTGAGGATACTCTATCGTCCAAAGTAATTCAGTGGCTTACTGTGGGAGGTTTTGACAAACAAAACTTCTCACACAAATATAGGAAGAAAAAATATATTCCACGAGTATGCCGATGCACAAGCTCGTCATGTAGCATACCGTGAAATTGAAGCAGCTTTGGGCATAGTTCCTGTTGCATACATTCAATATTGCAGAAATATTTGGCTATCAAAAAGATTTGTTTGCATTGAATACCGTATAATTTGACGATTGCTCAATAAAAGCTCGTGTCGATTAGTAATCGCGGTGCTTCAAAAGACGTCTACAAGATCGTGACAGGCGACAAATCATGGATTAATGTATATGATCCCGAAACTAAACAAAATGGACTGTATCAGTCTTTCAAGACGAGTTCAATCCAACAAAAGATGTTCGTGCTCTAACCATTCGAAGCAAATTGTTCGCTGGACATTAAAACAAATAGAACGCTTAATCCTGAATGATACACCAGCATTTGCTTGCGTTTGCACGGGAGTGTTCCAAAAAAATCAGCGAAATTAATAGCAGAAGACGAAGCATTCTTCACCACATCATATTCGGCACCTAATGATTTCTTAGTATTCTCGCGGATAAAAAATAAATTATCAACGTTTTTCGACACATGAAGAAGCGATTGATTTGTTCAAATAACTTGTTTTGGAGGTACCTCAATCGGAATGAAAAATGTTTCTACAATAGGTTCAAACGGATACAAAATTTTTTGATCTTAATGGGAAATATTTTGAAAAACTGTAAGGCTAAATCCAATTATAAATATTTGTTTACATTTGTTTATCTCAGCTTAATTAGCAGCCCTCCTACCTGATTGAATTTTACTATTGTTAGTTAGAAATGTTCTCATAGAAATTTTCAGACAGTTAATATCGCCTTCTAAAACAATCTAGTAATTGAAGGTAATGGTGGGAATTTGTTAGTTATATCAAAAAGAAACGGACGTAGCAAAAACATTTTTAGCATCGTTGCTGGTGATAAATCTTGGTTGTAACACTATGATCCTCAATTCATTAGCAATCGACAGACGGTTTAGTGCCTTAAAATAGACAGTTATATAAAGATGATTGCACCGAAAAACAAAGTGATTGATTGGTTTATAACAAAATGCGTATGGGGAGTTTTCTATCAAATTAAAAAACGTCGTACATAAAGAGGTTTGCGAGCAAGTAACTATGATCATGACAATGCTCAAACAGATGCCAGGCCTATCGATTCTTTCGCCAAATAGGCAGTTGAATTTCGAATATTTGCTGCTTGGTTGACAATTTAACAAAGAAAATGTACTTGTTAGAAGCTTGGGATGAATGGTTTCATCCTATAAATAAATGTGTAAAATTCAGAGGAAGGTTTTTCAAAATAATCTTTTGATACCAGTGCATTTTAAAATTTACAGCATGTCTCTTAAGTAATCCAGTTACACCCCCTTAGATCCACGGGAAACACCATAATGGTCTACGCAAAATTTTCACCATAACTTCTGATCTCATTTTTCATAAGTTTTGAGAATATATAGACTTATAAAAAAAGCTCAACTAAACCAATAATATTTTGAAAGTGGCCTGCAAGAAAAATTGTTTGGGAGCCTCTGATATAGGATTACGCTAAAATTTGGTGAATCTTTGAACGGACAATTTCATATATTATCCTATTATATACTACTACAATATGGTTAAAATGAAGTTTTGGAACGTAATATATTCAAGCGTCCAACCGAACCCAACCTTGCTCAATTCACGCCTCCGGGAGCTCGACTGAAAATAATAACTGACAACCTTCCTGCAGTGTATAATTGCTTTATGTGTATTTCCTGTTCCTTGTAATCTATAATAGGACCTCAAAGTTTTGGTGTAAGGTGCGGGAGTACTAACATACTATTCGATTATACACCTATGACATCAATTCATTAGACAACTAAAAATCGATCTTAATACGAATATGGATAAAAATAAAAACAGTATATAATTTTATTACAAAGTAGAGACGTTATGTTTAATAATTAATTTTTTCATTATCTGAATCCACAACTAGATGCTTTTTTAGAAAAAGCTGTTAGAAATGGTGTCAAAACGTTTCCATGATTCTCATTTCCGAAAAAGAAAGTAATATAATGCTAAATATGGTGAGTGAAGTAGATGTTGATAGACATGAAGACTATTGCGTACAAGAATAGTGGATCATTAGCGACTTGTACTACAGCGTCTCTTAATCTTGAAGAAAAAAGATGTTGTCTAATTTTTCTCCTCTCTGTATCCACAAATTGTTTCAAAAACGTTTCACCAAGCTGTCAATGGTCTGTTTATAGTAACACTTTTTTTACAGTTCAATAAGAACATCCAGAGCGTTCGTCATCCCCAAACTGACTCATTCCTACTTCACTTACACTACATTATTACCAAAAAGTTTCATTGGTCTTGTTTCAGCTTAGATCTGTATCAAGACATATATTACACTACAGATACTGCACACTACAGGATCGTACTGAAGCGATTATAATAGTAGACTCACAATTCTAAACTTCTGACCAATTAGAATAGATGTTGAGTAAGTAATTACTGCTTAAAAGCATCATTCGTCGTTTTTTCAACACAATTCGTATAAAGGGGAATGAATGCTACAAAGAGGACGGACATACGGACAAAGATTTTACTTTACTAATTAGATGATAAGAAAAAAAAAGATCAAGCCACCTTCCAGACAATGAGGTAGTGTTGATTCGAAAAAATAAAAAAAATAACGCGGTAACTTAGAAGCAGAATAATGAAGATTGAGAAATTTAATTATGGAAATAAAAAATCGTATGTTAATTGAAAAAATGTGTAAAAGTTTTAAAATTGGAAATAAATATTTTCTCAAAACTGTAGGGGATCACCTTGCCCTTATTTTATTTCTGCGATGGAATAGGGGATCTGAGAAGTCATCGGTGTAAGTTACAAATTTAGAGTAGTTGATGGGGTAGAGTCGCAAAAATGAATGTGTCAGGACGAAAAACACCATCTTCATAACCAAATTAAGGCAGCTTCTTCACCTAAGTCTGAGCTAAGTACTACTCTATTAACCTGCATTTTATTTCGACTGACTATAAATCTGTTTCACCAGATTTTGTTGTGTTTGAACCTTCAAGCTTAGGCCGTTTACCAGATATACCTAATCACAAAGCCAAATTAGGCACAAATTTAAGGCAATGTTTCCTCTTTTATTTTCATCAAATCAGCTACTTATTTTCCATATTTATGAATCGATTCAACATTCTACCCATGCTTAGTCACCTTACTTCTAAATAATAGAAAATGCTTTGAAATTGGACTGGAAGTTTTATTGAACATTCTTTTCTTTAGGATTCCCTCATCTTTTCGGAATATAATTTTCAGTTCCATATCCATTTTCAGTTTAAACTACCCCCACACCACCGGTTACATTTAAGCCGAAGTTTGTCTATATCTGTGGTCTAGCTTGGTGTTTGAGGTTTAAATTTCACTCTTAAAATTACGCCCGAGATGCCTGATCTAATTTGAGAATGTTTCTGTTTGGAAATTTGAGCTTTTCACAATATTCTATATAAACATTACTTATTTAAAATGTCCACATTAATGAGCCAACAATTTATTCGAAAATAATGCAAACAATACAATTTGCTGAAAAAAGGTAACCCAATTGTAGATTGCTTAGACATAGCAAATCTTTTATGAGAATGCTTAGATGTTACGAACTACCATTTTTTCCATTCGGGCTCGAGTTCCCTTCTGTATTTTTCTATTATAGTCACTAATTAAACTGATTATGAAAAGCACATTGAGAAAGAACTATTGCCTGTCGTTTGTTCTACCATCTAACAGTTTTATGAGCCCTTGTTTTTCCCTTTTTTTGGTACAATAAAAATTTGTTAACCGCTTCCGAGAGAGAGAAAAGCGATACTATATTTTCTTCAGTGACATCACCATGTCTTTTAAATGTAATAAACAATTTTCATTATCACAATTATTTTATGACGATATATCAAAAATGTCATTTCATGATCTTAAAATTTGTCGTAATAATAACGATATCAACATAAGTTTTATACGGGATATCAAGAACGAACGAAATATGTGTTGCAAAGCATAGTTGTAATCGATTGAAGAGTGAAAAACTTCCTTGACATTGACCTTTATGAGATACACTCTTGAACACATGCATGTCTTTCTAATGAATACTTAATGTTTCACGCTTGCCAATTATTTTATATCTCACTTTTTTATGGAAAAAAATAAATATAATTAGACAATGAATCGGAAAAATATGAGCAATGAATCTTTGTCCAATGTTGAACTCGACAGTTCGTTATGTTTTGTTCGCGCCCGCATTGTTATCTCAAACAATGATTATTCGCTTTTTTTGTTATTTTATTTTTTTCAAATTTAGTAGATAATACGTGAGAAACAATTTTACGGGTAGTGATGATTATATAAGAAATGTAATTATGTACCACTTATAATCGTTATTATTGTATAGAAATGGAAAATTTGGATTATTAAGTAAATTTAGGGTATGTGATGATACTACATTTATTCTTATCTATTCTGTGTCTTTTTCTCTTTCCTACCACCTTATTTCTTGTTTTCACCTCCTATGTTTATTTCTTATTTTCAGCATGTCTTCTTTTCTGCTTTTTCTAACTACGTACCTAATCTCCTGTATTAATCGTTCTTCTCTCATTCATATGACATGGGCAATCTCGATCTCTCTTTCTATGAATTTCAAGCCCAAATTTCTATGGATTGTGCTTTTTGTTTCTGTGTAAGTGTTCATGTTTCTGATTCAATATGAGTATGGCCACTTTTTTATACATTTCTGTTTTTCTTTTTTTGGTTCTTCCTTTTTGGCCAGAAACAGTTTCCGAATTATTTTGAATAATATTTCAGTTGCTTCAATCTTGTTCTAGTCCTCCATTTTGTGTTAATATCATGCCAAGGTATTTAAAAACTTTTGACACATCCATTTTTGATTATTCTAAGTTTATCTTGTGTTTCTTTTTCTTTCTTTCTTAGTCTTTGTTCGTTTTCTCTCATATTAATTATGTGTGTATTTTTATTTTGAGTTCAAAGTTTTCTCATTTTCCAATATTACTATATCATCTGCATGGAATATTGACATTAAACTGCTTTTTTATAGGTCCGACGTTAAAAGTGACATTAAAAATTTAAATTTTATAACAAAGCATGGGTATAAACACTATTTAAAGAACCACTTTTAACATATTTTTCTTATTGTGATTGCGATTCAGATGTTTCAGGCATTTCTTCCCTTCTTGTCTTTCTTTTTAAATTTTATGGAGTGCTCTCTGTTAGTGGGGCACCCTGCAATCTTGTTTGGGATGGGTTTTATTATTGCATAACTAGAGGTGGAAAATTTTATTTGGTTTCACACCCAAATTATCACCCAAAAGTGATTAAAAACAAAAAAGTCGATACAAAATATTTAATTTCTATTTATAAGTAGATTCCACATCTTTTTTGTAATTTATTAACTAAAACGGACATACATTTGAGCTGAAAAAATTCAATTTTACAAAAAATGTTCAAGCAATTTGTAATAAAAAAAGCCTAGTTTTAATCTTCTAGGTTTCTCCAAGAATTTATTTAAAATATCCTCCACACATGGGGTCATATTTCTATAAATATACAGAATAGTGAGGCCATTTAGCCGATTTTCCGAAGTACTGTTTCTTAAATAGGTTTTTAGTCTTCGCAAAGTAGCAAAACTACGTTCACCTTCCGCAGTAGAGATAGGCAATATAGCTAATATATGCATCTAACACACAAGGTCAATTGTTCTATGCAGGAAATATCAGTTGCTTCATCGACAAGCACTAAAAAGTAAATCGATTAATTAATTTTTTCAACAAAATTTTCAAGAATTAAATTTTTTAGGTAGTCGTCATATATTGCTATATATTTGAGGAGTTACCAAGCATAACTGTCCTAAATTTTCGTGTTTTCCTGAACCTACACTGACTGATGTTTGAAACAAAGCACAATATTTGCAATAGGCACCATCATCTTTTTTTAAATAGCTTAACAATTTGAAGCTGTTTGGACAGAAATTTTAAGCTTCTTGCACCTTAAGAAGGGTAAGAAAACGTCTCTGATGGATACCACAATTTGTGTAAAGTTTCTTCCTTTCCAATATGTGACAATTTTGTATTCAAAAAGTTAGCTATTTCATAGGAATTCCAGCATTCATTACTTGTCATCTGATTATTTACTTGCTCAGTTTGATTGTCACTTTCAAGAATATCTTCATCAGTCGCTAAAATCCAAATCAAAATAAACTGAAAATGGCACTCAGAAATACATTTGTTAAATCAAAGATCGATCACGCGTAAATGCGTAATATTTTAAACTAACTTTCTTTTATGAAAAAATTTATCCAAATTAAGTGCGATAGTTGAGATGATTTTCGATATTTATTATTACTAAAAGAAACAAAAATTAGATAGATTAGAGGACATTTTCTCTAAAAAAATTATAATTCGTAATTGTAGGCTCAAAGTTGGACTAGCAACAACACACCATCGATATCCTATAAAGTCGCTTATAGTGATTTAATTTTGTATAGGTCAGGTTATAGTTTCTCCCCAACTCAACAACTCAAGAAAACGAAATAATCATGAATTAATAATCACTGGGTACTTACCTTTAGAACCTTACGTTCTGTAACTTGTAAGTTAACTTTAGGCTTTTTGGAAAAAATGTCCAACATATCTAACTGCCGCTTAGACTTTTTAATACTATAGATTTCATACTTATTCAATTATAATAGGAAGGTAAACAATAAAAGTCTTTTACGTTACATTTTATACGGAGTTGACGTGCAGATACAGGAGTCGATTGAAACAAATCGTAACATGACTTGGCTGCGGGGCTCGGTTATGGATTTCCATGTTTCTGGTTTTGATTTAAGATTTCAGGGATTTCGTGAATCGTATTTTCGTATTGCACTAATAAGGTATTTTTTCATACAAAATGGAAAGCTGGTAGGTACTTTTTTCACAAATATATATTTTTGTTCAAATTTCGGTGGGGGGTGGAGGTTCCAGCCTGCAAATCCTACTCCTTGTGCGCGCCACTGCTGTCTATTCTTGTTGCTTCAAAAATTTTTTCTGTGGCATTCATTCTAATATTTTTAAACTTTACCCACATTTTTTCTACTGTCTTTTTTGTAGATATATTGTAGGTTTTCTTTTATCACTTCTTGGTATCTTTTTATCAAAAACAATTATTCAAATATCAATGGTTTTCTTACAATTGAAGTTCTCACAAAAACTTGAGCTCTTCTTTTAATATCAAACGATAGCACTAGGTAATAGAATGAAAATGGAGTTTTCCAAGTAATTATATATCACATAACTACTACAATAGAAAAAAAAGAAAAAGAAAAATTTATAGGCACCTATTTTGATGTTGCTTTTATAATATTCGATATATCATTGGAAAACCAAGTGTAAATAAACCTTTCCGTAACTGAAATTTATGTTGTTGTATATTTCTGAATGTTCTTTTCTTGAAAGCAAAAATTTAGAATGAGACATAAGCTTTGAGATAAGAACACCGCATTGGAAGAGCACTTAAATAAAATTAGATTTTCTCCTACTACATTTCCACCGCAAGGTAATATACAAAAAGATTCAGGGAAGTCGTAAATTTGAAAAATTAAACAGTAGATGTAAGGTATGTGGAAAGATTATTCCACTCTAAGCTATTGAGAAGGTTTTAGATGTGTGTGAACATAAGAGTATGATTATTCGAAAGTATAATAAAGGCGTGAAGTGAATAAAAAATTCATTCAGTATGCGAATTTTTGTTTTATTACTGTCTACATCATAAACACCTCCCTTTAAACGCAACAATAACAAAATTCTCACATCATATTTTCAAAAACGATAGTGGCATGGAAAATTTGATTGAATTAAAAGTTATAGTAACTGAAAAATAATTATATATTCAAATGGAGCTCAATATACATTAATAACAAATACACTATGGTGGTATTTGTATGGTTTTGAGTTCATAAATTGGGTAAATCGGCAATGAAATTCAAATAGAAGCAGTTGTTCTCGAATCGCAATATATCCGAATGATGTACGAGGTATGTCTTAAAAGCTCGGTGAATATCTCAACACCAACGTATGCTATAAACACGCGCTTGCCTGTGACAATCTAGAGACCTGTCAAGGAGCACCTCCTAGTAGGTATATTCGATTCAACATACCAATTTCAGTCACATATAGTCGATTTCGTCATACAATGCTGTTATAGGCCGACAAGAACCATTTATATCAAATTAACAGAAATGGTGACCTTTCCATAGATATGCCAATATAACCCATGAACAATTTAATTATAAATTAAAAATTTGTGATTAAATTTACTCAATAAATCAACCAAAGGATGTAGGTATATAGATGAATTGAAACAATTATCATTGACCAAATATTTTCTAGGACATAAGGCGTACAAGCATATTTCCTTAATATACAGGTTGCCATCGATAAGCACCTTGAACCGTTTAACAAGGGGATGGGTGAAATCTCAGTTTGAAATAATCATACATAACCATTTATTTGTCTTTTTGTTATTTTAATTATTATAATACTTTTTATAAGAACACAGAACAGTTTTTGATTATCATCTCTCCAAATTATAGCGATGACCTTTTCGTTAACTAAATGTAATTCAATCGTTTCAGGTATTTGTCTTTCCTTTCCAATTTTATTGCGTGCTGTCTATTAGTGGCGCACCCAAAAAGAACGACACTATATTGAATGAAATTAGCTTGAAATCGCATTTTTCTATGACATACCCCATGACAACATAATAAGATTCCTAGAAGGAGAGCATACAGACGATTCACAAGTAGCAATCACTGCATTAACTATTTTTTTATCATCCAACACCTCTCTCAGCAGTATAAAAGAAATATGTACAATTTCCTTAATTTCATATTTCTTAGACCTTTTAATATTTTTATGTTTCTGAATGTTTTTGATATTAGGTCTCTTCTGTTACAAAGTTAGTTTTTTTATTGATTTTTTAAATGAAAGATTAATATTGACGTTTCGACTAATTTTAAGACTTTATCAAAATATGATATTGACACTGACAATTTGCTTATTTATATTAATCAATAGATCACCTTCATCATGAATATCAAAATAAGAATAGAATCAAAAATAAAAATTTGTTTTCATAAGAAATATTAATTTTTCTTTTGTCTTTACATCTCAAATATGTAGCAGCTTTCATTCATCATTTATTTAATTCTACCTTTTAATTCCATATCGGGATCCAGTGGTTCAGTAATGTAGCAACCAAGATATTTGAAACCGGACACTCTTTGAATCGTTTGTCCGTTTACCTGTAGCAAACCATACCATGACACACAGTACCATATATTTTGTTAATGTTTAGACTCAACTCTCTTCCCACTCTATCAATTGCGTATAAAAGGCATTGCAGTCCATTCAAGTCGTCACACAGTACAACTGTATTATCTGCGTATCTGATTGATTGTATTTATAAGTTTACCGTTAATTTTTACTCCATATCATAAGTTGTGTCTAGCTTGCTTAAAGATCTCCTCCTAAGATTTTGCATTCTTCTGACGATTTTCCGTTGATTCGGCGCCAATATAATTTTCCGATTGTTCTAGCGGCGGGATTATCAACCCCTTTTTCCCTTAATATATTTATTTACTTGTCGTATTGTACTCGATCGAATGTTTTTTAATAATCGATAAAGACTGCAAATACATCTTTTCGTTGGTCCCGGCATTTTTGTAGTAATATATTCAGTGCAAAAAGTGCTTCCCGTGTTCTCAACTCATTTCTATAGCCGAATTGAGTTTCGTCTTGATCTTCTTCGCCCTTATTTCTGATTCTAGTGTGAATGATTCTTAAGAATATTTTTATAGTATGACTCATAAGAGTTAGTCGCTTTGAACGTTGTTTTTTGGCAAAGTTATGAATTCGGATTTTAACCAGTCTTCTGGAATTTCAGCAGTTGGATAAACATGATTGAAAAGTTTGAATAATATTTAGCATCTCTGTTGGAATGTTGTCAGGTCCTTAGGTCCAACAGCTTTCTTGATTTTTTCCAACTTTGTAGCACGTATCACTTCTGATTTTAGTAGTTTTAGTCCTTCATCTTCATCAAATGCCATTTGTTCTTCTGATCTAGAGTCATTATACAGTTCTTCGATATACACATACCAAAGTTGTTCGAATTTCTTTTTCATCTATGATTTATTTTTCATTTTGAATTGAAGATATGAGCAGTCTTCTTGTTGTATAGGCCAGCTATTTCTCTGACTTGCTTAAACATTTTTAACATATTATGGATATCTTGTAACTCTTCCATTTCAATGCATTTATCTTCAATCCAATTTCCTTTGGTCACTCTTATTTTTTGTTAGATTATTTTTTGTATCTGTTTATATTTTTCCCTGATATTTGTTTTGTCGTCTTTTTCTTCCATCAAACCTATGGTTTCGTCAGTGTTCCAGATTTCTGTACTGTCAACTTCGTGTTTTATTTGTCTCAGTTAGCTGTGAATATATTTTCAAATTTATGTTTTGTTGTTCTGTGCGATATCTAGTTTTTATTTGACTCTCGTTCTCTACCTTTTGTGTATTTCCATATGCACCGCTATACCTGATAACGGCTTACCAAAAAATTATAATTGTAATTTGATTCGCTTACTTAAAAATCTACTTGATTTGGAAATTTTTCCATTGTGTCTTCTAATATTTCAATATTTCATTACTTATGGAATAAAAAATAATGAAATGAATACCTTCTACTTTTTTCTTGAATATCAAACCAATTTCCTCCTCATTCTGTCTTTGTGAATCAAATAAATGCCTTTAAAAATTTCACTTGAATATCAATTCTTTGAAAAGAGTGACAAGAGCCCAACTGTTCCGAAAACAATCGAATATTATCGTTAGTGCTGCAGATTTTTCAAGAAACTTACTTACAAACTACACTACAATCTTAGATGTAGATAAATATTTATAATAAAAAGTAGGAAACAGAAGCTACTTTTCAATAGCTCAATCCTACTTATGAAAAGCTTTGTAGCAATTTTCATTGCACTCCAATCACATTTAATAATTGAATATTTCAATAATCGAACTGCTTTTTATTAATTTTTTTATTAGTCCCACCCAAATCATCACCTATTGTGTCTTAATTGCTTTTATACAGTTGTTGGACGCAGTTTGTGATTATGTAATTGTTTGGAGGTGGGAAAGTATGATTGCTCATTTTACTTTAAGCTCGGGTATATAATCAAACTCTCGGTGAACGATAGAAAAGTTTTAGGACGAAGCTAAACTAAAACCTGGGTTAAATTGGGTCAGAAACTGTGATCCAATAACTATTAATAAGAGAGTTCAGGTGTAGATATTCTATCCAGCTAGATTAGTTCGTAGATGAAATTATTAATATATTTGTACACAGCATATTGTTATTTTTAAAAAGGAACCCACTTGATTATTTTAAATCAAGTTATGTGGTGATATTTAAATGTGGATATTATAGTTTTATTTACAAATAATAACTATTCAATAAGCCATATGCGGCGAGAAATATTTAATTCTATTTTTCAAATATATATCTTGGGCCAGAATTGTCAAATCGGAAAGGTTTAGTGTTCCACCATGATAATACAAGGCCTCAACTCATCTTTGGCAACTCGTGGGCAACTATTGGAGCTTGGCTGGGAAGTAATGCCACATCTTTCAGGGCTGATCTGGCACAATCTGATTACCATTTATTTCAAAGTTTGCAGAATTCTTTAACAAATGACGATGGAAAATATATTATTGATTTAAAAAAAAATGTTTTAATTTATATTATAAAACCTAAGTAACTTATTGTGCATACACACAATCGTTTTAAGCTCGCAACGGAAGAAATGATTGATTTCGATTTTTTATCATACTTTTCACAAAAGTTCAAGAGCAGAAGACGTTCAGTCATTGCTACTAATCTTACAGAAAAAGTTTATTTGTCTTGTCTATATTGCATTAGAAGACTACAAATGTCTTGTTTGCTTGTAGGCATTTGTTAGCATTAGTAGTGGCCATGGTGAGGACAATTTTTTTAAGTTCAAATTCTATTATGTACCAAGAGGTATGAGAGAAAGAATATTCAATTATTATTCCTAATATTCCCCCGTCGTTTTTTCTTGTTTTGTTCGATACAGTCCTTTTTGATAGTCAGATGTAACTCTCCTGAGTTCAGTTTGATTCATTAATGGATTGAGGGCAGAATAAAGAGATGAGCACTTGTAAATATCAGCACACTATCTTAATCTCAACTCAAAACCTCGTATGCTACTTCACCGTAAACATAACCACTCTGGAGCATCCAAATTTCTCGAGAAAAAGTTTGTATATTTTATTCAATTACTGAATTTTATTGATTCTAACTTTTTTTAAATAGTGATGTGACCATTATTATTATCTTCATATTATCCCTGGCCTCGATGAACACCGCCGAAATGCATATTTCTTATCATTCTTGAGCAGCTCCATAGAACTTTCCTTATGTCACTTGACTCAATATTTTGATTCTCAAGCTCCTACAGCTGACCTAAAATTTTCAAGAGATTTTTTTTCGGAATTTTTTTGCGCATGAGTTTCACTTAATAATATATTCTGATTATATAAGCATATACATAAAAAGAAATGTGATTAGAATTTGATAATATTTGCTTTTTAAGAACTTACAATGAGTAAGAGGACGTGTGAGCAATGTTTCTTGCATGGCTCGTTGTGTACGATCGTTGATATTTGAATATTGCAGAGAAATAACGTCTTTCATATTATTTTTTACTGTATCAATCTTGGCAAAATGACTACAAGATGTTGACCTGTTTTGTTACATTGCCGGCCAATTTATTAAAGTGAGAGAGAGAGAGAGAGATTTACTTACAAATTTAAACATTTCCAAGGCATGTCAAGCTTACTTTAATCTACCAGTTAAAAATGGGCTTCACATGTATCATGTAACTCCTGCAGATACAATCTCACTTCCTTCTTTTTATTCTATCAACTATCTTATAATAACATGAACTAGGTTTATGTTACTCAGTGACCATTACACTGATTGTTATTTTGTGTTGTGAATCCACTCGAGGTGATAATTGAAGAATAAAACTTATCCTCACCTACCGTCCACATCTGCTCAAATACCACATACAGAAGAAAATATTGTACCTGCTCCGTCATTATTGGAAAAGCAACTGCTGTCTAAATATCACGAAGTTCATCTGTATCCATACATTCTAAATTCGTTTTTCAATCTAAATCAAAAATACCATACCATAAATACCATACCTAATCGTGGTTAGAACAATGGAACTTAATTAAATCTGATGGCCTTTGTTTTTGGCATGACATAAAAGGTTTCTTCTTGCTCTGCAAACCAGACCTCCACAGCTTTTATTACCTTCTCGTTGAAAGAAAATTTACGACCTTTTCAACTTTCTTTTCAGTTGAGGGAAGAAATGATAGTCGGACGGAGCCAAATCTGGGGAATAAGGGGGGTGATCTAGTAATTTAAACCCTGAATCACGAATTTTTTGCATTGCAACATGAGATTTGTGTGCAGGGGCGTTTGTACTGCAGAAACAAAACACCTTTGGATAGCTTTCCGCGTTGTTTCTCTTTAATTTTTCCCATAGAGTAGTCAGTAATGTCAAATAGTCTCCAATTATTGTTCTACCCTTATCCAAAAAATCAAACATGATTAATCCATGGCAATCCTAAAAAACTGAATCAAGAACTTTTTAAACAGATTTTTGGATACGAAACTTCTTAGGTCCTGGAGAACCATTCCATCGATTGTTACTTTGTTTCTGAATCGTGGAAATGTACCCAAGTCTCATCCATAGGAACAATTGGGTTTAAGAAGTCTACATCGTTTTTAAATCGAACACAGATCGAACGCGATGCTTCTACCCTTGCACGCTTCATATGAAATATTCAGTGCTTCAGATATCCGTTTCAGCTCAATTCGAAGGTCTGCTAAAATCATTTCATGAACTGCATCGATATTTTCGGGGACTGACACAGAAACTGGCCTTCCCGATCGGTCATCATCTACAATGGAAAATTTACCTCTTTTGAAGCTGGCAGTCCAATTTTTCACGGTCGCATACGAAGGACTTTGATCACCAAGGGTATTAAGCATATATTCGTAAATCTGCTTATCTCTTAACCCTTTTAAATTCAGCTACCTACTTGATGGTGGCTCGATACTCCAATTTTTCGATTTTACTTTCGACAGTATTAAAATTAAACTGGAAACAATTGTCGATCTCAAAACTATATTAATTTGTAAAGGCTCGAGTCTAAAGCTTTCAAATATTTGAAAAGTTTCTTTCCAAAGCTCTTAGAGGCGAAAATTGAAGCTGGAAGCTTTTTTGGCCCTCAAATAAAAAAAATATTAATTGCGATATATTTTTAGAGTAAGAAGCAATAGAGAGAAAAAAGCCTGGATCAGTTTTAAGGCAGTAGTTCATGGTTTTCTTGGAAACTATAGATCTAGATTGTCTTTAAAAACGCATATGTGATACTCTCGTCTAGTTAAATTTAAAGATAATATGGTAGCTTATTTTGAAGAACAAGAGGAACGCTTCTATCAAGAAAAAGTGGAATTTCAGAGACGTTACCAAGGCCAATATACTAAAAGCATGATGGGTGACTATTTTTGGGGTTTAATGGGAGAATCTTCTAACGAACATGACAGAAAACATAAAAGAAAATTTCTAAATTTCCATTTTAAAACTGTTGATTTTTGAAATGTTTTAATAAATTATATCTTTGTGAATTTTCTATGGACAATCATTGATTTTATACTCATAACAACAAATTCAACCAAGTATTTTTTGTTATAATTCTTATTTCTTGGTGTAAAAGAAATGAAAATAAAAGGCTGCAAGTTGAGTGAAGACTTCCTTATAAATTAGTGTTACAGTTACGTATGTTTTATTGTTGCCATTGGCATAACCAATTCATTTGTTATCAATGCAGTACATAATACAATCATAATAGTTTGCATAGTTTAATAACTCATTGTTATTTTACGTCAGCGATCTAGACATCGGACATCGTTTGTCGGATCTGAGGTTTATGAGTGATATTAAAAAGTTTTTGGATAAATAAAATCAATTTAAGAAATATTATGGAATGGGTCAATAATAACACATGATTTAAGATTAATCTAGGAAGTGTATGAAACAGAATAGTTTTTCAATGAACCACCAAGGTTGTATTTTGTGAAACTAGTAGAAGATACGATGAAATTATAATATCACCATCATCCATATACTAAGTTATATGGTTAGTTATATCATATCATTGAGAATAAGAATCAGCCATTTTTCATCTTTTGTCTATCCTACTACCGTAAGATTCTCAAAGTACTTTAATATTTCATGAGGGTAGAAGATTATATATCTAAAAATACTTTTGTTTCCTCAACCAAAAAACTTTTTTACGGACAACTCTGTTCCAAATTGATTTGTTTAACGTAGCGTAGATGGGAAAACACCCTTGCAGATAAAAGTGTCGTTCTTTTAAGAAACATTTAACTATCGGTCGGCCCCTAGAATTTTACGACTGACGCATTCCACCCTCTTGACGAAGTTTGTTCATAATTAAGTACCAACTCTAACATTATTCCATACTTATTAAAATTTTCTTGGAAATTGAATATCAAATATTCTATTTGACTTTTTCATACGGTTTAACATATCTGTTCCTTCTATATATATATATTTAATTTTCTCATCAATGGATCAGTTATAAAAAAATACATATAAAGCACCTGACAGAGTTATAAAATTCTCTTTTATCAACAAAAAAATGGTTTATGACAATGGATTCTGAGAATTTCCAATAAAGGATGATTTTATTGTTGAATTTATTTGCTAATGTTGAAGATTGATTTGAATGGATATTGACTTTAGAGCTACGTGAGCGTTTTTCAGATTAGAACCTGGAAAAGTAAAAAGAAGAGGGTCCCTTTGTCAACTACACAGTATACGTATTTTCCATTTACAGTATATATCGCCAATAAGATCACAAAATGTGTGTAATGTCAACAACACAAGCCCTCGCTATTATTCATTGTTTGTATTTTTTAATGTTAGATAGCATTTTATGGCGCATTTAGGATGAAACATTTCGAAAGCTGTCTACGATTCCGTATCATGTGGTTTGTTGAATGCAAAAGGGACACAAATCAAAAATATGATATAAATTATATAAAATATAACATTCAAAATCTGTGGTTATATCCGATTCATACAATTATACTCAGAGAAATTGAAACCTCAGAATAATATATTCTATATGAGTCATACATTTTTGCAATTAATATGAATTTAGGTAGTAATCGATATGAAATATATTCTTTATAAAAATCTCCATATTTTCCATTTTGAGCTACGTATAAATGAAAAATTGCATACTTCTCTCGAAAAAATACTATATCCTCTAATCTATAGTGATAGTTAGAAATAACTCGTGCTTTGGTATGAACAATAAATTAGAGAGTTTCTCAAACTATATTATCAGTATTTTGATTGGTAAAATGTGGTTTGATAGTTTGATCTTATTTCTAAAGGTTCCACCACTATGATATGTGAGGCCTCCAAGGTCATAGGCACTATTAGGGCCGATCCTCACTATAAAGCCGTTCACAGTTCGTTCTCGGTCCAATCTCGGTTTGATAAAATATAATGTAGTGAAAAATATATGTGTGCATTCATATTATCCGTAACAGTCAAGTTTCGCTCGAATCCCAGTCCAATCACGATCAGGTTCGAAGAAATTTTGTTTGAGCGAGATCGAACTTGTCACGACATGTACCGATAGTGTGATTATTCTTTTGTTTCGGGTTCAGTCGGATATTACCCACTGAAGCGATAAATACATCAATAAATTTTCAGTTTATTTTTGTATATTTTTACTGTGATTTTCTTAAAAATCATTTCAAACCTAGTCCAATCCATTCAACAGTACTGTAAGATCTACGATCCAATTACATCCGACTTCGATTATTGACAATTCAAGACTGAATCATGGACTGAGTGAGATTGTATAATGTGAACACGATACGACTTTACCAGACCGAAATCGGATCGAGAACAAACTGTGAACGGCATTATAGTGAGGATCGCCCGTTACTAACAAGTTGTTAACGTAATCAGAACTTTATGAACCGCTCAATATAAAAAAAAACATAATTTTTTAATGACTAACTGAAACCGGAACACTACTCAACTGGGAATATTTATAATGTATGTTGTGGATAAAAGGACAACTTCAAATCGCATAAAATTCCTATAACGAAATGGGAGATAACCCGATGGAGCCACACAAGTAACAGAATACCGATGAAAAAAATTGAAGTGCAAAATTCTCCTATCTTCAATACTCAACTGGCTAAAAAGCATCAGCGAGAATTCAGAAACCTTCGCAAAGCACTTACAATAATTTTTTCAATCTAACAACAAAAACAGATAAACATGAAATTAATATCAAACGGTATTTGACTTCTACTGACTATCTATCTCAATAAAAATAACAACAAAACAAGTCTAAGGCACCTTTGGTCTATAAAAAATCAGAACTTCTCCAGGTCTTGACCTCCATACACCAAACATGAATACAAGCAAATACAAATGATGACAATGAAACACATAGAAAACCTTGAAGATATAAAGAACTGCTGAGGAATATTACTCAGTATTTGGTTTGGCACTTCACAGTTTATTAAATAAGAAAATTCTTTCCCCTAAGCTATTTCCTCATTTTTAAATCTTAGGTTAGGTGAGATCGGTAACTCATACTGAAGAACCACGACGGATATTCAACAATACCCTCCAGTCAACTCAGGTATTCCCCAAGGTAGAGTTGTGGGTCCGCTTTTATAAAATCTGTACACGACCGATTTACTCACATCATGCACTAAGTGCAACACATGCCGATAACACAGCTTTGGTAGTGTATGTGCAAAAATATGGGGAATTCAAGTATAACACCCATTATAAAATATATAGTGTTGATGAAGTGGTAGCATAAACAGTGTGTTCATATCACCATTGGTTCTTAGTTATCTCCGAAGCAAAAAAAAAAAAAACCAAAATCATCAGGAGGTCCTGTGGATGGTAACTTCGATAGCGAATCATGTCGGCAAATTAGATATTTATTGAGGTGAAGGATTTTTTTTTGTTTCACAAATGTGTAGATCGATATTATTATTTTCAATACAAGTAGGCTGTCATAAGATTTGCAAATGACGAATCATCGGGTGTTTCATTGTCAGTATACGTGTATTGAGCATTTTTTTTATAATCACTTCCCCTAAAAAACTCAGACGAGTTTAAAATAAATTTTAAGGTTAGACAGATGTCTGATTAAATAACCGGAAAAATTTTATATAACGCTTTGTTGGTTATGTTTCTGAAAAATTAATTACGAAATTTATGCGTGGTGATGACTGCAGCAAACAGTGTCTTTAGAGCTAAATGCCATATGTAATAGGACACTGCCACTTTTTCATCATATTTGTTGGAATAGTAGGTTAACAACTGGGCACGTTGAAGTCGTTAGGTCTTGATTTCATTAGAGATCAAATAACTAGAATCTTAGCTTTACAAAAAGAGATAAGAGACGCCCCACTAATAGTTTACAACTTGACCAAGTTGGCATTACAATATTTGATTTTAAGGATCAGTGAATCATTTAAAAGTATGGATAAATAACAACATTACTCAAAAAATAATCCCTCAGAATTCCTAAATAAAATAAAATTATTCAGTTATCCCCAGGATGATTCAAATTTTATAAAATATTCACATCACTCAATAAGTCGTGTAACTAACTAAGAAAAACACTTTTTTTTTGGCAAAAATTGATTTTAATTAACAAAGTTATCTCCTTCAATCATTCCAATGCTTCTTTAGCTTCTCGTTGTCGTTCTTGTAGAAGAATTTGTCTTTTGCCTCCAAATAGGCTTCAGTTTCAGCAATTGCCAGTATTCAGTGGGGGCCAGATCTGGATGGTGGATAAGAAAGCAATTAGATATGATATTAGTTCAAATTTAACATCGTTGTCATCGACTTGTGAATCAAAAGTTCCAACAAACCTAAGTAATATTGGCTAATTATTGTCTCTCCTTTTTGGAGATAATCGATGAACAATATTCCTAGCTGACCGTTCTTCCGTTAGACGCTTCGGATGTGGTTCACCGGCTGCAGTCCACTCAGATGATAATCGTTTTGATATCGGAGTGAAGTCATAGATCCATATTTCTTTCATTGTCCGATATCAATGCAAAAAATCTGATTTATTCCGTGTGAACGTGGCCAAACACTGCTCTGATCAACAATACGTTGTTTTTGAGTAAACTCGACACTTACTTAAGTTTTCTCAATTACTCGACGAAAACGTTCACCATCATCGGTGCTTGTACGACCACGTTTAAATTAGCAAACCAATAACAAATGGTTCTTGTCGATGGAGCAGAATCCGGATAATACTAAAGCTAGTGCTACAGTAACTATAAGGAGCAATTATAAATTAACACACCAAAATTGTTTTGAATCCATTTTTGGCTGCCATTTTTTTCTGACTAATCGAAATGTCTTTTCAAAGTTGGTACTTCATAAATGTCATATGGACTTGACAATGGCCATTTGTGTGTCAGTCACAAGACTTATTGAGTGATGTGATACATTATGGAAACAAAAACAAGGAGAAAATGGTCTTGACAACTTTTTGTGCCAAATTTTTTTAGCTCTATAAGTAACTTTCACCAAAAAAAACTTTTTAAGTTACGAATGAAACTTGAAAGCAATAAATTTCTCTTTGTATTTAATTTTACTGAAATTATTCTTGCTTGTTCTATTAAGCACAGCTTTGTACAATTCTTAATGATGGGTTCCTTATTAACGTTAGTAAGCCGATAATTGGTTTTACAAAGCGAGAACATTTGTGATATTATGGCATTATGAAATGAATTCAACATTTTTCATTAAAAAAGATTTTGAAAAATCTTTTTATCGGCACCACGCAAAGCAACTCTTCTTCAAACATTTTCCCAACACTTATACAGGATGATGAACATTGTTGACATAATGAGAGTCTAAGAATGTATGATATAATCTTTTATTACATCATAAAACCACAGCAAAGATCACCATAAAATGGCTACCAATTATTGCTAGAAAATTCTTATCAAAGTTACTTAAAAACTGGATTTTTAATCAATAGAATATCAATCAATATACGTATTAGATTACTATAAAATAGCTCTACCAAAGATTTATCAGAATTTTTTTAACCTCTCAAATTTTAGCTACGCAAATAGGAATCAAACTAATTTAAAGCATTTTTATAAGCTGGTAAAAGTGCATGCTATAAAACAAATTTAGTCCCGAAAATGTTATAATAAAGCTCTAAGAAATAACATTTTTTTTAATTTCTACAATGTTGTATGAGAAATGATATCTAAACGTGAAACACCTATTGTTCAACTGTTGAAAATACAAAAAGGAAAGACTAACTTACAGCTTTCCAAACACCATAATTTCTCTACTTATCATAATTGTAATACCATAAACTTAATTTCACAGTTTTACTCTTAAAACGTTCTGAAAGCTAATGTATATAATTTTATAGTCTTCGACAAAATTACTATTATCGCTAGTTTTGTAAAACTAAAAGTTAGTTGAGCAGGTAACAGCGTTGAAATGTCATTCAAATGTTACATTGAAATATGATCAATTTAGAAATTTTCCCAATAATTTATATTGAAATTTTTTGAACTAAATCTTCGAAGAAGGGCGAACAGAAATTTAAGAGATATAATTTAGTAAATATAAAAATATTAGGACGTTTGGGATACAAATGTAGAGGCAAGATAGAGAGAGAGAGAGAGAGAGAGAGAGAAAGAGAAAGAGAGGTCTCCTTTGCTAAAGGGTCGATCAACACTTTCGATCATATAATAAAGATCACAATGGTAGTTGTTTACATTTCATCCAATAACACAGCTTATGATAATAGTACTGAGTTTTTATATAAGGCATAAGATTTACGGTCGTGTAGACTGACTCTCTAAAGAATGTTGCCACTATTTTTAGCAGAATATTTCAATGTTAATGTCGCATCCGAAGAAGGACAACTATTGATAAACTACATAAAACATAAATTACAACTACAAGTAGCCGAATTGAGCCTACATCAAGACATTCAGCAACAATCGATGCAGCTTTCTTTATACATATTTCTAATTTATATAGGTAGATTAATATATGATAATAAATTCAGATATCAATACATATTGGGTATGAAAAGTGAGGTTAGGATATCAGCTTTGAGATGAAATAAATGGATAGTCGTATGCACAATACAAATTTAAGCATGTAGACATTCTATAAAAGAACGGTAAAATGTGAGTTATTACCATATCATTTTAGGCAACTTTTCAAATCTCGGCTAAACACGAGTTGCAATAAATGTATCTCATTAGGCCTACTTAGTTTCAGGCATTTTACAATTTGCCGGATTTGAGTTTGTCAAAACACTCGACCGCGGTAATTTCACGTTTGCACGTCAACAGTAACATAACCTCAAAAAAGGAAGGAAAAACGATCCAATCAAGAAACATTGGACTGCTGTTTGAGTTAACAATGTGATCGATAAAATTAATAGCGGTACATTAGCTGAATCAAAAGGCATTAATAGGAGCAATAAATAGTATCATTCCATGAGAAAATATGATGTTCTCTCTATTGGTAACATTTTTTTAGTGCGAAACATATTTCATCAACGTATAATTTATATAATACCCAAGGAACAATATTTTGACGTATTAGGAGAATGTCACCAGTCTACATGACAGATAAAATTTTAATCGCGCGGAAAAGTTAATATTACAGTCTTGGAGCTGCGGTCGAAGATTTTATTTCACTTTGCAGGGAGTGCAATCTCAAACAGAGACTACCACTTAAGGGATTAGTTGTATGACCTAGTCTTTCTAAAGATTTTAATGTTCGAGGTCAGGTGGACCTGGCGGATTTTCAATCTACCCAGATGGAAATTATAAATGGCTTGTTAAAACTACGCTATCAAATGCACTACAAAGTAGATACCTCGAGAGGAATTATAAAATCTTGGTTTTCAGAAATAAATTACAAGATTTCTCGGCTGATTTCCAAGTCCCTAATCATGTAATCACATTGAGATAGGCAATTATATTTCATTCAAATTTAGGTGATCAAGGTTTTCAGAAATGTGAAGCAGGCAATAGACAGTAGAAATCAAATAAATGTGCCCCTATAAGAATTTAGGTTCCAATAAATACCATAGAAGCTTGACATGCAGTAATAAATAAATAGATAGTTTGCCTTTGCAATTTTCACTTTAAGTTGAGAATTTAATTATATCGACTTCATTTGTTTAATGTGTATTTTATATTATAGTCAAAGTTTGTTTAGAAATGTATGCATTTACGTATTTGTTTAATTTTAGAAATGTTTAGTTATGTACTTTTTTCAATGAAGCTGTGGTTGATAAATTCATCTCTTATTTTTAATTGTGACTAGGAAATAACGGGAAAATTGTAAAATGTCTCAAAATAACCAGGTAAAATGAGACACGTTGACTCCCACACGTGTTAAGCCAGCATTTTGTCAAAATGCCTACAATTATCTAGTCATAACGCAACAAAGCTCTCAGGATCACGTTTTTTTTGTAAATTACCTAGGCTTTCTATCAATAACTTGAATTTTCATTGCGCCTACAATAAATACATTATTTAAACGTATGAAAGCACACAACTGAATTGAAGTGAACGATTTAGTGTGCTCCGTAAAGTTTGAAAGGTATTAAGATGTTAGTTAAGATAGTAACTAATCTGTAATTTGTGAAGTAAGACATTTGTGATTGTGTTCTGAAGGGAACGGACTCTCGAAGCTTAAAACAAACATTAATAGTATTAATGGATATGTTAAAGTACATTAACCGAAACTTTAAATAATCTCACATTAGTGATCTATGATAGACTGTCATTCGTAGATATCTAAAGGCAACTGAAGGCTCGTATAGTTGAAAAAGAATAGAATGGGAAGAAGCGGATAAGACTTCTTAAGAGACTCGGGCAGTAAATTACAAAAAGTTTATAAACAGGCATATTAGTTAAGAATTTGCTTACCTGGATCGAAGAACATTTACCATAAATTATAATGTTCCAATAAATATATTTGCTGCCAAACAAAGCGGAGATCTATGTTAATACCATATAAGTTTTACCATGAGTCTCTGAAGACGATACTTGGTTATCGAAACGCACGTCAGAGAATGTAATTGTGAGTGCTTAAGGTAGTGTAAGCAATATGTTCAGTATGAATATAATCAACGGTTCCAGAAATTTCAACTTATTTAAACATATAAGTAAGCTGCTAAAAGGGACTTTTGCTTAAAAGTATTAGTTAAGACTTATAATTTCACATAATTATTTGCATAAGCATACCTTTAATATTTAAGAAATTAGCACATTTAATAAATAATTTGAACATGTGATCCGGACTACCCTCCAATAAACTAATAAACAAATTAAAACAATTAAAGTAAGTTCAATCTGATAAAGAGAAAACTATGAACGTATTAAAATGACTTATACATTCAGAGCATTCAGAGGACTGTCAATGAAAAGATAAAAGGTACTATCATAAGTTGTCAATTCTCATAAATTTATTGTTAACGTGTGCATATATAACATAATTTTGGAGAATCGTATCTATATTAAAATTTAGATTCATTAGTGTATTCACACATTCATCAACTTAGGTATTAGATATAAGGTAAGAGATCAACGCAAAGAAGGTAGGCAACCCTATTGAATCCAGAAAAATTTGACTCATAACAGAATCCAAATTACCAAACTAAACTTCCATTTTTCTTCATAAAATTTTTTGTTCGCGTTCGTTGCTTAGTCAAGGCGAACCAATAGTTGGGTGATTTATGGTAATAACAACACACGAAACAAAGAACGTTTTCGTTATATAGTTGGAGCTGAAGAAGTTTCACATTCCTCTAGTCCGGAGCCGGATTGTGTCTCTTTGGCTCCTTAAGTACGGCTCTGGTGTAAATATCTACGTAAGATGTAATAATATTCCCATTCAATAAAACTTGGTGAGAACAAAATTATATCGTATTTGGATATATCAATTTTCTTCTATAAATGGAAAACATGTGTAATTCTATCTTAAAAGGTAGGTAGGGAAAGGAAACTTAATTTCCCGATGTTAGAAGAAATAATAACATTCGAGAGGAAATTAGCCATTTTGCTCAGAATTTTGAAAGATTGTTCCACTTTTCAACCCTGCTGAAGTATCCCGAAGAAAATAATTCCTCTATTGATAAACACCACTTTTATTTTAAATATGAGGGAAGCATTTCTCAGCAGGTTACAGAAATTTGAAAACAGCAGAGCTACTTTAATATTTGTCAAAAATCTAATCTAATTGTCACAATAACCGAGTTAAAATTTTCTCCTTTTCAAATTGACATTGGTAGCTTTGAAATACAAATGGTGGATTTTCAAACAAGGAGATATGGAACTTTAATACGAATGCCATTATGTTGAAATATTGGATGAGAAAGAATTTGATCTTAGTCCACAACACAAGTGGTTTGCTTTGAATGACCTGGAGAAGGAAGACATAAAGACATCATTTTCAACTATTGGAATAGTATTTCTGATAAATACAATCAACTGAAAAAGGTCACGCAAACAATCCTTTTAAAGCATGAAAATTATTAAGAATAAAATGAGCAGTCGTCTTATTAGTGGGAACTTGTATCATGCCATTAAAAACAACAACATAAAAACCTGACTTACTCAAACTTTCCAAGGAGATACAGGCACCTTGTTCTCATAAATTATTACATGAAGTATGAAATTTAGTTAGAAATTTTTCCAAATTGTTGTATTTTGGCTCTTGCCGATCACTGGTCTAGTATAAAACAAGCTCGTTTTTTTGTATGTGCAAATACATTCAGCAAGCGATGTTTTCACAATAAGAATAATAGTCCAAGCAATTATCACTGTAAATATTTCATCTTCCTAAAAAGTATATTTATTTTAATGAATATTGATACCCAATTAAATTTGTATTAATAAGGTACACGGTACGGAACTGTTTTTTTCTGTTGATGTTTTCTCCCCCCAAACTCTTTACTGTCACTATTCATACTCCATTTTAACTTTAGGTGCTCCAATAGTAACGATGTACAGCGTTATATGGGATTTGGAAACTAATTCTTCATTTTCCATTTATATTTAAAAATTCGCATTAATAATAAATTCGCACAAATGAAGAATATAAAAATCACTTTTACGTTATTTGATACTATCGAGTGGATTTGTTTTTTAATTACCCAGCAATTATCTCCTACAATTCAAATACCTTCCTAAAACCAATAAAAAATTGATATGATTTGTGCTTTGTTTACTATCAACGATTGAAACGTGTTTTTAAATTAGAATCAATCACTGTAAATACCCGTGAATTTCGACAGATTACATTTTTGCAATTCTAATTCGAGATCTGTCGCTTCGTTTTATACTATGTTTACATTACAGCACTGTCTGGTATGCGAGCTCGATTCCACACAACTTTTTATATCGCATTATTTCATCAACGCTTCCGATTTTGTTCTCGAATTCGCCGACTGAGTTCAAGTTTTCTTAGTTTGCTTTCACATTTTCGATTTCCGCTAAAACATTTTCAAATCGAGTACTACAATGGAACTAAGTGTACAATGTGCTACTTTTCAGAATCGTGAAAGGACCATTACTGATTATTGAAAAGATAGGAAGTCAAAATATATCGATATAGAAATAGAGGAGCTGTATTATTATCAAAGCAATACGAGCTCTCATATTAAAGTTGATGATATTGAGAGAGAAGCTGCTACGAGATGTTTCATCCTAACGACACACTTCTAACCTCGATATACTGGTGTGAGTTATTTGAAATAGTATTACCTTCAATCCAGTTCAATTTACGCTATTGTAACTGGCCTACTTTTCTCGCCTTCCACTGCATCGACGTAATATGCAAATTCGGTTAAGTGACCTTTAAGTACAACCCGATGATTAATATATGTCAGCAGTAATTCTTTGTTCTACCTAATATTCTCCGTATCATTGAGAAGCGTTTTGTATCAATACTTGTATTCAGGAGAATGTAGAAAATACAATTAGGTGCTTTTTTTTAGAATAATGTTAAATGTTACTATCTAAATTGTAATGCCAAAGTAGCTTAAAACAACAGAAAAGACTTGACAAATTTTGAAGGCTCTGATATATTGGTAGGTACTTTTCAGAATATCAGACTGAGAGTATCCTTAATCTCTAACCAAATACATGCCATGAGAAAATCTTACCAGTTGCGAAATGGTTAAGTAAAGAACCATATCATGGTGCTAAGTAAGAAATATTACAATCCCCAAAGTTTCATTAAAATTTAGTTAAATTGTGTATTATTGGTTAAAAAACAAAGTAGCAAGCGGTAGACTATTTGGGGCTAATACCAAATAATCATCATCGTTAGACTAGAGATCGATATCCGTGTTGAAATATACGTAGGAAAGTGCTATGTAACACACCAAGCCATAAAACTAATCCATCTGACAGTTTTCTAATAAATTTTGACAGACCACTAGAAAGATATTATGGAAAATTTCGTAGTACGCATTTATTCCGCAAAACTCATTGAACTGTGATATCTATGTGATCTGCAATGATTTGTATTACTAGCGTTGTTTCGTAAATTTTATTTTAACTCGGTTAAAATGCTGGTGAAACTGTTTTCATAGTGAAAACAGCTCACAAAGATGTCGCTGGGAAAGAAATTATAGTGTACGAGTGGTTTACAAGGTTTAAAAAAAATCTTGTTGTGTTCGCCCATTAAATGTCCGAATCGTAAGGAAACGTAGTTGAAATCTTGTGCTCACAAACCTTCAAATGACAACGATTTGAGAATTAAAAGGGTTACCGTGAACTTTGTTGCTCGGACTTTCTCTGATAGATTAAGAAAGGTATTGAATTGAAACATGTCATGATTTGAAAGAACAGCTTAAAACTGATCCATAATATCTTATGATGATAATTTCTGATGATATGACTCAGAATCGAACCAATAGTAAATTTAATGAAAACCCCATAGTCATTCCGTTAAAAGTTTCGTATCTATGACTGATAAGAGACTGGTACTTCTACCTGCAGCCAACTTTTTTGGCACTGTCACGTTTTCTCACGCACCCTACTCGCCTTTCCTGATTACATATGATGAAACGGATGAAACCGTTCGGACAAATGTATTTGTAGTTTTTAGTAATTGTATTTTGGAGAGGATACAGTTGTTTCGTGAAAACTATATTATTTTTAAAAATTATTCCGGTCATATTATATATTCTTGTATGGAAATAATGTTGAAATATTGTTTCGAACAAGTCGACGACATGGGCCGTGAAGCCGGTTCTGTCCTGTTGTAATGAAATTCTGAAATTTTGCGAATTCGTGGCACCGAATTCTTTAGGAAGGTCTTTTAATTCATTTGTTTCGTTTGGTTATTTTCTAGAATTTTTGAGAAACTCGTTTTGCCTGTCTTTTGCCTTCCCAAACGAGTGGAGTAGGTTAGCTCATAATAAATAGTCATAATGAACAGAACAGCATAGAAAAGTGATCGGTGAATTTAAGTAAATTATATATATTATCTACTTGTGAATAAAATTTATTAAATACTTGCTAACTCAGCAAAGTTCTTTTGCCACATAAAATATATCTAGAAAATATTTTTCTAGTTCAATAAAAATAAATAACTGACTATAAGTGTGTAGAGATGTACTTATAATCGAAAGTATTGAAGACATTCTTTATTAAAGTGACGAATATATTTCAAACTACAATATTCTTGATATCTACATAAAAATGCCACATATAGTTGGCCGATAACCACTTGGGATGAGCGTAATATTCAACATCAGGTTCATACTGAAATGCTAGTAGAAGAAGTAAATCTGTAAAGACCTTGTTGACGTTGTTGGTCAATTCCTCTACATCTGTTGACTAAGAATATGCGCGTTTTTCCTCGTTCTAATTGTCTCTGTCGATTTCTTAAATTTCGGGCCTCTTGCGATTGTGATTCACCTAACTTCATCTTGCTCCACGCACATCTGCATTGTTCTTATGCATTTTTTCGCCTGATCGTCGAGCTTTTCTATCTAGTATGACTTTAGATTTGATTGTTCGATGAGTTAAATTAATCCTTTTAGGTCTTAATGGCATTGTTGACTGTACATATAACCTATAAATAAACCGAGTTAAAATACTTATAGTAAAACACGTAAATTTATCAAACACACGTTTCTGTTTTGCTTTAAAACTATTTGCAAAATTGTTAAGTACAACATGTACAGGTACAATAGTGGCCGTTGTTTAATTACATGAGAATAAAAACTGCCTTTTCAGTTATTAATAAATTATGATTAAATAATTATGTCACTGGAAATTGATGATAGATTTATTAGAGAATAAAATTAAAACGAGAGCTGGAGAGAAAAATCAAAATAATACGTATAAAAGTCACTGCTACGATCGATTATAAATAAAATGAAAAAAAAAAATGTCGAAAACTGTATGGTGAGCATATATGTAATACTATATGGACAGTTTCTAAAAGTGAATGCTGTTCCGACTAAGGAGACATAATGGCAATGATTTCTCTATCCTACGAGGTTTCAGCTCGGTTCTGAGCATTCTCAAGCATGCACAGTAAATATAAAGTGTCACAAACGATAGAGAAAATGAATATTGTCGGCACCGTAATGTAGGAAGTTCTTTCCCATACCAACTGTCCATATAGGAGTATTACATATATGATAGTGAGTACGATTAGAGACCGGCTCCGCTCATATCCCTACTCCTTGATGTTTGCTGCATTGGAGGTGAGAACGGTAGACACTTATCGGGGATAACTAATCGACTGATAATTGATTAGTTATCGGCCGTTGATGGTGAAATATCAAATTAAATTGAGAAAAAAATAATTAAAGAAAATAAATTGAAATTATAAATTCTGTATAAGAATTTATTGTACAATTATTATATTCGATTGCCATCTTGCAACCATTTTCCAGATCTGGGACAAAATAAAACAAATTAATATGATGATGAAATTCAGAATCATGACAAAATAAAAACAAAAATCTTGCCACAAAAATGAGTTTATTATTAACAAATAAAAAATAAAGGTTGATCATGGAAGGGTGAAAATTTGGGGTTGTATGTATTTTTACATGTTGTATCATAAAAAATAAAAATAAAAAAAAATATTCACAGAATGTTCGCCGATTCTCAGACCTACTGAATAAGCATATAAAATTTCATAAAAATCGTCCAAGCTGTTTGCGAGGAGTATGGTAACTAACATTGTTACACGAGAATTTTATATAGTGTGTTTTATAAGTGTTTTTCCATTCTTGCAACATTTTTTACTGTTGCTTCGATCCTATCGGTCACAGCGTGAAGTTACAATTTGATTGATTAGTCACGCATTGAAGTTGCAAAACGCCAATACTATATAATAAAGTGGATAAACTTTCCTAATTTTTTTATTCTTTAATTTGCAGGTTATTTCGCCTTGCCATCAATTTACTGCCTCGCATGGATTTGCCTTGATGTTCTTTTCTGTACAGCTTCAATAATGCATCTATGTACGATCAGCGTGGATAGATACCTTTCACTAAGGTATCCAATGAAATTTGGTAGGAATAAATCAAGAAGAAGAGTGATTTTCAAAATAATTTTTGTGTGGTTGCTGTCAATAGCTATGAGTCTACCTCTTAGCTTGATGTATTCAAAGGTGAGAATAGTTCTAAGCTTGATCTTTTTATTGGATCCTTCCTTCAGGATTTCAATTAAATGAAGTGGAGCACATCTCTGAGTGATCAAATCTTTTGATTTCAATCAAACGTAGCGATTGAGTAATTGAGAAGCTACTGCCATCGCTTTTTGTATTAAGAATTGATTTATTGTCAACATAAAAACATGAAGTTTTATTACAGAAAACGCATACGAGTTTGAAAGAAGTAGAATCCTTTATTTTTAAAAAATTTCTCATAGTTTATAGAGAAGAGTTTGAAATAACTATAAAACAAATACTTACATTAACTCTTCTGACCCATTTTACTCGGTCGATCAATCCGCATTGTTATTGTTACGGATTGTCTCAACTGATAGAGGATGTAATAATTGAAATTGATGAAGCATAACAAAATAAAATCACTTCCAACACAATGTGCAACGTTTTATGTATAACTACCTCAATTTGGTTTGATAATATAATGGGCAAATTTGGAAAGACATTAAACTTCAAAATTTATTCTAATATTCAAATAATCACAATTTATTTATGATACAAGTGCGCAAAAGTACTTCACGTACGAGTATCATACAATATTTTATCTACGACCACATTAAAATATACTTTTCTTCATTATATATTACTTATCGTCTTGTCAGCTTAATTCTGGCACTTCACAACCCACAAATAGAAAATTTTACAAAAGAGACAAAAAACTATATAAAACTGATTCTGGAAAGGACATCATGTGAATCCAATGGTTGAACAATAAGAGTAGAAAAAAATTTGTTGAGTTACATTACACGCAATCGCTGCAATTTCAGGAGTGCAATCAGTTTCTTCTTCCATGTTTATTTAGCTTAACAATCAGTGTTTTATCAATTGAAATTTGAAAAATATTTTGCAAAATGACGATGACGTTTCACACTTCTTAATGACACTCCAAAATTATTACCTTTGACAGAACACAAAACACAAAATTATTTAAGATACTTAATAAATATACAAATAAAAAAAGAGTGTTATAAGAATTATTCCATTTAGAAAGGATTGTACTTTTTCCCACTTTTTTGGGTGTTACAATGAAACTTCCTTTCAAACTTTTCAAATGTTTAATTTTAATGGTGTTGATGAAAATGTGACACACTTAAAATATTTTCAACATGCTTTCACGTAAACAGTCACTTTTAACACTGTTGTATGTCATTAAATTGGCATTTTTAATCGCAGTTGAACAAAACCTCATTTATCATATCTTTAAACACCACATTTTGTTAAAACTGACATCAAATGAAAGTTACTACATTGCTACCATTCAATAAAAAAAATTCTCTCGAATTACATCTAGAAAAATTCATACTATTTTAAAATTAAAACGTAAAACGACTATTTCGGGAACACTTATTCAGCAGTATTCATTTTATTATAAATAGAAATTGTTGCGAATTAAAATTTTAATGAGTTTTGTTAATTAATTCATTAAAATTAATTAAATTCATTCAATTTTTGTAAATGTTTATTTTTGTTAATAAAGTTTTTTTAAAAATAGTTTTCTGGGAGTAAAATCCTTAAATGGCGCAGTCAGTAAGATTCGTGCGGTCATGTAATTTTTATTTTTCGTCGCGATAAAAAGCTTGATTTTGTATTTTAATACTTAGTGCGAAAACCTACAGCCTACGAGGGAAGAAGCAATAAGACTCAGCCTTCAGATCGCATAAGATTTTCAAGAAAGGAGAGAAGAAGAATTCGAGAGATTTCTTAAAAATGGTTTTCCGGAAAGTGAAATTCTTAATTGGCGCATTCAGTAGGATTCGTGCGGTCGTGTATTTTTTACGTTTAGTCACGATAAAACTTTGTAAAGTGTGAAAATAAGAAAGAAGAAATCGAAAGTTTCCTTAAAAATCGTTTTCTGGGGGTTAAATCCTTAATTGGCGCAGTCAATAGTCAAAAACACGACTTTTTATTTTAATACGTAGTGTGACCTACGAGGAAACAAGAAAAAAACTCAGCGTTCATATCACGTAAGATTTTCAAGAATCGAAGAAAATGGGAAAAGGGAATTCGAAATTTATGGAAGAAGACACCGTCTGAAAAATAACCCCGTTATAAGTTACATCTAGAAAAATTCAGATAATTTTAAAATTATAACGTAACAAAATATATTTAGTAAACAGATTTTACTTTACCATAAATAGAAATGGTGAGAGCTAATATTTTGATGAGTTTTGTTAATTCACTTATTGAAATTAATTTAATTCAATTAATCTTTGAAAATTTTTGTTTTGGTGAATAAAGTTTTTTTAAAAATAGTTTTCCCTGAGTGAAATTCTTAATTCTTATCTATTACATTAAAGAAAACACCAACACTATAATGATATTGAATATTTTCTTTTAATTTTTATGTCGAAAATCGTGAGATTGTTCAGTTAATTATGCAGAAGCGTTGAAATTCTAAATATTCATCCAGTCTAAACATATACAAATATGTTAGATGAAGCCGTTTATATTCATGCTTGGAATTGCTTTTCCGTTACATAAAGCAGGTAAACATTATCGGATAATAAAGTGAATTTGGTATGGAACGAGTAACAAAAATATGCAACAGCGAGTGACGCAAATAATTTGTATACGTGAAATCGCAGAAAATCTTTTAGTATATAATAACGACGTTTCGTGATAAAATTCTTCACTGACATACGGAGAGTTTACAGAGGTATCGACAAAACTATTTATAGATACTTATTTTATTTATACCTCATAAAAATCATGGAATATTTACTTTCCTATCATAACTTAATATGTATAACATATGTATTAGTTGTTGATGAATATTATTCGATGAGTGAGAGCGAGTAATGATAATTAATAACCGAAAATTTTCACGTAATTTTCCGGAATGAGTAAAAGCCATTACTGGCGAATGTAATATTAGACTTTACCTACTACAAGTATAATGAAAACAACTCATATTATTGTTAGAGTGAAGTTACAGGTGGATTTTCTTCACCCATCATATTATAAGCACTAATTTCTGTGTACTAGGTGTACTCTTATTATTGTTATCAATGTGTTTGGTACTGTTATTTTTTGTTATTGTTTCCACAACCTTTTTTCCTCGTTGGATATTGATATTTATATTGCCGTCAATATAACCCTCGACAAATGAAGTCGATTTCTAACTGAATTGTTGCCAGTGATCGACAAAATGAATAACCTGTAGAAAATTCAGTATTTTTCAGTTTAAGGATCATACCAATTTGTTTACCCATAACAGCCAACTTATTCGTCTTGCGGTTTGAAAATGTATCATTTTATGTGGTATGAAATGGTTGAGTGGAAGATATTTTCTAAACATCTCGTAAATACACCATGCACGGTTGTTTTGATGAAATATTCATTGACTATAAGAGCGTCAGTTTCAATTGTTTATAACTCGTTCATGCGGAAGGTCCGTCCCTATTTAAACGATAGCTTTGACATGACGATTGAATAATATTATTCGAGTTCGATTTATCAATTGACAAAAATAAGAAGAATCATTACTTGTCAATAATCTCTCAGTGATTCATAGATTATGTGATAAAATATAATAACTAATCAAGGTAATTCTCTGTCTATTGGATGAAACACATTTTCATATTTTTCCCTTGAGGTATAATCTTTGAAAATAACCATGATGATTTTATCCTTTTGATTATTTAGGAAGAAATTATATTGACTGTATTGCGCGAGGGGCAAATAAATAAAAAAATATTTTTATAAAAGAACTGGTTTTAAAATTAAGAATCAATAAAAAATGCCTTTGTTTTGTTCAGTGATAGGATGTTCTAATAGAGCAGAAAAGGATCAACATTGTTTTACCTATTCCTATTTCTAATAACAATTGAATGAAAAAACAGAATGATTCATCGAAGAATGGAGAAAAAAAAGGCGGAAGCATATTAAATAAAAAAGAATGTAAACGGTTGGTGATGAGAATAAGAGACAGTACGAAATCAAAGAAGGAAATGAAAGATATGATAAAAAGCATCGAAGATGGATTAGTGAATAGAAAAATTAAGAAGTTTTATCAGGAAAAGAATAGAGCAATAGAAAAACAAAAAACAATTTCCATTAAAAGCAAACAAGGCAACATAATAACAGATGAAAACGAAACTCTGGAAAAGAGGAAGGATTACTTTCAAGAAATGTTAAAAACATAAAATGATGGAAAATATACATATGAATTGGCAGCTCTAATGCCACCATACAAACAAAAAATACCAGCACCAACTAAGAAAGAAGTAGCAGAAATAATACAAAACCAAAAAGGGCAAATATCTTGAGTAACCGAAGTTTACTCAGAACGTATAAAATATGGTGACCCTCTAACCAAGAAAATCCACATTTTGATTTGAAGGAAAATGAGATAATGTCATTTTTCGATGAGAAAACAAAACAATATGGTGAAACCTTGCTGGGAGAATACCAGTGCACCGTGAAACACTTATCATAGACAATGGTGATGAGGGAGAAAACATAGAAGCAAGGTTAACTTGGAACGATTAACAAAATACTATTCCACGAGAATATATCCCAAAAACCAACATCTGTATCAAACAATCATCAGACCAACATTACTCTATGCAAGCGAAGCTTGGATACTAAATAAAATGGAAAAAAATAGATATATGGAAGAAGAAATTATTTATGAGGATATTAGGAGGGAAAAGGAGGTAGAGGTATGGTGCAGGACAAACCAGGAAATGAAGAGCCTATATGATGAACAAGAAAATTTTGAGATCTAGGACTAGGATGGTTGGAACACTTGGAAATAATGCTGGAACCAAGAACCGCAAAGAAAATTGCCGTTATGAATATGACAGGAACTCGAAAATGAGGGAGACTCAATAAGATATGGTAAGCGGAGACACAAGATGATCTAATGGACAGAGGAGTTCGGGACTGAAAAGCAAGAAACAGAAAATAATGGAAGAAAATTATTACCACACCATGGGCCTAGGTGAATTTATCATGATATTCAACGATAAGGACGACCAAAAGGACCGATTCTTGATAACAGTAGTGAAACTCCCCAAAATGAATTTAAAAGAGATAGTAGATATCATGATAGTATTATATGAGAGTGTTTGAACTATTTCACATAAGCATTTGAGTATGAAAGAACCAAAACGGGTAACTCTTGGTTTTTTCACAATGAAACAATAACTAGGACTTGATAGCTTGAAAAGTCGTTTTGAACTGTTACATATGGAGAATCATTTTTGACAGCAATTCATCAGTGCACATCACAACCGGGCGAGATTCGTCCAAAACAAACAAAGACACGATTGTTGTTTAGCCTCTATATTTCAGAATACACACAGAATATTATTCATCGTCCATACGAAAAAAATAGATATAATTAACAGTGAATACTACTGTACATTTTGGGAAGATTGTAGAAGGAAATGTCAGAGACACGAATCGCTTTTGCACCCACATTTTCCAGATTTGTAAAAGTTGGTCCAAGTAAAGAAATAGCCATCAAATGTAGTAGCCTATTTTGGTGCCAAGAAAACCGTTCTATAAAATGTCATAGAAAGGTTGGCAAAATATTGAGTTGATTGTGTCGCACACATAGGAAATTATTACTTTAATAAATACATCGAAATAGGGCAAAAAAAGTTATGGCTTCTGATTGGTTGAAGTAAAGAATATTTCAAGTATCAGTAGAACTATTTTGCAAAGATTGACTATTATGTGTATGAAAATATGATTATCGAACATTTCCAGTTGTATATGAAATTGTTAGAGCAAATAGCTATTTGGTATAATGTGAAAAACTTGGGTGTACTTACCAGAGTAAATGAAACCTTGTTGACTTGTATATGATTTTCACAGTTAGTTTTGTAGGAAGAGTTATAAGAATTGATTTCTTTCCAAATGTTGATCTATTTATAAAAGAAACTTATTATAGCTTCTCTATAAAAACGAAAATAATCCAAAATTATGATTGTTAAAAGATAATCAGGTCCTACCAATTCATTGGATTTTTCGTTTTAACTTTACTACAAAAGAGACAATGAGCTAACGACTTCCTAATACCAAAATCATAGCGTTTCTCTTCCAAATTTCCATTTTAATTGCAGTCTAGAAAGGATCGTGTGGATTGACAAGAAGGTCGACCAACTATCACGCTTTCTGCGGGAAAGTAATCCATTATCTGAGTGAGGTATACATTGAGGAAAAGAATAATTATTTGTTTTGGTCGAAAAATTAAATTATTCTTCAGCTTATACAATTATATCATTTTTTATTTCAATTATAACCTAACCTAAGTAATTATGATTTTTTTGTGAACTATTTCCAGGATCAAGGCTCATTAATCATAGATGGTACGTGTCAAATTCCTGATCCGCTCTTCAAAGTTGTTGGATCAATAATATGCTTTTACATACCTCTATTGGTTATGCTCATGACGTATGCACTAACAGTGAGACTGTTAGCCAGTCAAAAGCAAAATTTAGCTACACCTGATTGGTCAAACAACTGGATAGCGGGAGCAACTCCTTCACCAATTGGTAAGTGCTTTTTTTGAATTTTACTTTCATGAAATTATTGTAGTAGTATGTTATTTTATTGAAAATACAGTTAATACTCTTTTGTATTTGCTAAAACTAAAAAAATATCTTCTATAACCAATAAACCTATTCCAGTCAGATAATATCTGTATAAATTGTATGACTTGGATGGCCTAATCGCATGAGCATCAATACGATGTGAAAAATCAACACAACCGACTGGCTTATTTTTTTGGTCGACCTAGTGAAGAAGAAAATTATATATTTTTATCCATTAAATTTTACTAAATAAACTTTCTGATACTATTTTCTCCTATACAGTTGCTAATGAAACGATTAATATTACGAGTTTTAATGAAGAGAAATTTTAATAAAAGTGGCCCTGAGAAACACTCGGAAATTATTTTTTGTATTTTGGGTACCTCTCTAGAGGGAATATGTGAAAATATAAAATTAAAGAAGCAAGTTATTTTGCCACAAATTTTGCGCATTTCAGTTTAATTTTTCAAATAAGAGGTGGGGAAGAGTGGGAACCTTGTTATGGAAAAATGCCAGTTCTGCTTGGCAGATTTTTATAAACTTCTTGTTGCTGAAAAGCTGCTAGTGTCTAGCAATACGAAATAAATAAATTTTGAGCAAATGAATTTGTAACGTGATTGCTAGAATGCAATATTTCAGATATTGTGATTTTTCTGGACAATTTTGAATGGAAGCATGGTAGCTTAAGTAGTCTTTTTTTCTGCCGCGAGATATCTTAATAAATGTGTAAACGATGAGAATTTGTCCTCAAAAATCTATTACGCTGATTGGCCCAAACGGAAATTCCTAATAATCCTAACAATGAAAACAAATCATTGAACAAAACATGTGAAAAAGTTTCTTCCCTGTCAGACATTCTTCAAAACACCACGAGGGTTAAAACATGTGAGATCTTTATTTGATTGGTAATAATGAACGAATTCAATGTGTCTTACTGCTGTTATTACATATAATATTAAGATTGCAACCATATCATATGGTCCTAGACCAGAATCTTGATGTTTGAGATTTTGAAACCAGGCTGAATCATTGTAGGTGGCTATTAAATATTGATGATCCTGAAATAATTCCACGAATTTTTTGTACAGATTAGTCCACATTTCATATCAGTCGTTGGTCTGTACATTTATGATACAGGATTATATGCGGACCCATAATTAGGCCACTTTTTTAATGAAACAGTTTATGGTGAAAGATATTTATAATCCATAAGAAACAAATTACCACTGTTTCCATAAGATACAACATTAGCAATTAGTCTTGCCACATGATAGTTTGCCCGGCACATTATTCCATATATTTTCGGATTATCATAGCTGAATAGGATGTGGAAGTTTATTTATTTGGCCACCTAGATCTCCAGACCTATCTTGTTATGGTTTTTATTTGTGTTTACAAAAATAGACCCATGACAACGGATGATATGATTGAAAGAATTCTACAGGCAATGAAAAGTACGAGTATTTCAATGACAGAATTCAAATTGCTGTCCTGCAGCAACTGATTTCATGTATATAGAATGATGGAAGACATTTTGAACATCAAGGGCGCCACTAATCACGTAGTTAGTGATCTCAATTGTTAATTGTTAGATCTGTTGCGTGGTATATTTAATGATCTCTTCTAATTGCTTATAATGATAGCTTTACATTTAGATAACGCCATCTGGGGGCAACTATAAGATTATTATGAGAACTGCATGTAAACCTAAATAAGAACTTTTCATCCAGACTTGAATTGTATTTTTCATTGAGGCGAAGCAGCCTGATAGATATTTGTAAAAAAATTCTCCCGCTTACATATCTTGGGAGAAAAAAAAATATCTTTTAGTAGGAATACTTGAACTTTCATGATTCTATATAAATGTGTCCAGAGAATTCACAATATCTAAAATATTTGAAACAACGCTATATAACATGTAGTACTGGACAAAAACTCTTCCAAATAACATATATTACCCACTCTTCCCCACCCTTTATTTAAAGAGATAGACTAGAGTTTGTGATATACAAAATACGCAGAATTTGTTCATAAATTGATTATTGCATATAAAAAGCTACTTAATTTGGTGAATTTTAAAAAATTCTGCTTTTTAATTTGATATTTTTAAATACACCCTAGTTGTGGACGTACAATTCTATAAGTCTTTCTGAGGGTCACTTTTGACACAATTTTTATTTCCTGATGCTGTAATATAATCCAGACAAGACCGACAACCATTTTTAGTTGCCCAGCCGGTACAATTTATATATGTGACGATATCTTTTCTTAAATCTACCTATTTATTCCCATGCTGTTAATTCTGGAGTAAATGAAAACTTTTCTCCTGGAAGTAATGGATGAAGAACTACACACAAGTGTCAATAAAATATTACGATACAAATATAGAATAACATTTAGGGATTCAATTTTAACCTGAAATACTAAATTCTTGTAACAGAGGATAAAATTCTACGATTGAAAAATATGTCGATTTTTTTAAAGTAGACAATAACAAATGAATTAAAATCACCCTTTTTAATTGATTACTGCTTCTATTCATCTGGTGCTGTCTATTTTAAAACTGGAATATTGTTTTCTGATATTCAAATAATTTTAAAGCAAACTAAGGTACTTAGCAGTATTCATATAACTTTCCACGGAGGGTAAATTTCCGACTTAAAAAGCTTTTGGAATTCCAATACCGGATTTAGGAAAAGGCCGCCAAAAATGAGGGCTATCACAAAAGCGATTTCGAAAAACACCGGTAAACAATTTTCCTTTTGACACATTTTTGGCTGCTTCAACTTCACTTACCTTGTATAAATATTGTATTGTTTTTATGTTTAAGAAAAGTTTGGTCACTTTAAACAGGCAATCAAAAGCTGGGAAAGTTCGGTTCGTTATTAGTATAAGTTGAAATAAATAATTCTCCTTATCGGTTATATTTATTGATGCTTGTTAAATGTTAGGAGACTCTACTTGGTTTCACAATAAATATTTTATTAAATAACTCAGTAAGAAATATACTAGGAAAATTATTTGGTGTGTCCTAATGCCTTAAGATTTCTAAATCTAGCCCTCATAACAAAATCCGTAAACTTAACTTAAGACAATTATTCTAAAACACTTCTTATTCAGTTATGACCCGACTCGAGTCATAACAACTAAATAACTTGAATCTGGTGTCGCAGTAATGAAGTTCTAAGCCCATAAGACAAGAAGCAAAGTGGGACACGTAGAGCACGTGTGAGGTAGCGTGATACAAGAGACACGAATTGTACATGTACACGTGCTGCGTGGTGATCCGCATACTCAGACAAGTGTTTTCTCTTCAAATAAGAAATGGTGGGATATCGATTCGATTGGCAGTTTGCAATTAGCCGATATCAAAAAATGTATGACATTTTTGACAATCGAACAAAACAATTGTTGTTATTCAATTTAAGTTCTGAATCAGAATCGGATGATGCTAAGGAGGAAATGTCGATTTATTCTTTGATGGGGAAGAAATTTAAATCGCCTAATAAATTCATTCTATTGGAGAGAAAAACAGCGGACAATTTAAAATTACAACTAAAATAAGTGATACGGATTTTGCTACTTATTCCCGAATTAATCGATACCAGTTAGCTGAAGTATATGAGATAATCCGGCAAGATATTTTTCAAATGTAAATCATTTGCAATAACACCCCCAATTCGAATCTTCAGTTTCGTCTTCATATAATTACCATTTTTTGTATTCCCTTACGGCCTCTATTAACTTCTATTCTGTCTTTTTTTCGTAAAAAAATTAAGGAAAGACTTACTAGTCACCTACACGTATAACATAGCAAACTCTGTCTGAACTACAACGGGATACCACGTGTGTGAGCTAACGCGTGTCGTGTCAGGTCGCGATGCGTCGTCAATTTGCGTCAATGTATTCAATCTTGTAGATTACAAAACTACGTGCTGTGCTGCGTCACCTTACAGGTGCTATACGTGTCCCAATTTGCGCCTTGCCCAGTTTGTATTCTTTTTCTCACACTAGTCTATTTTTTCTTTGAAATATTATCAATCAGAGCTTTTGAGTTTTAAAACCCAACTTTTTGCCACTCTGTGAAAAGTTTATCTTGGCTTATTAATATTGTCAGAAATTTGGGAAGCATTTTGACCTTTTAAATGCAAATTAATAATCACTTCTCTTACCTATTCCTTCAGAAACAGTATTGTAAACGAATTAATGTTTCAAAATCAGTTTTTTTGTAACGTCAAATTTATCATTTTGCTAAAACTAAATACTAATTTTATAAAGAAGACAAAAGACTTATTTTTATTCAAAAATTTCAAAGCTACAGTTTTTCAACTTGAAATTATTGAAGAATTTTTTATATTCAATGTAGATACGATTTTGTTGTCACTAATAGAGTTTGACTATCACGGATATTTTCTCGTTGTCATTAAAGGAAATGTTAGAGCCTTCAAATGTATAAAGGTTCGAAGGACCAGTAAAGTATGAAATACATTATATGTTAGAGCCTTGATTGTTGTAACTAATCGAAGGACCATCAACTTAAGAAATGCTTGTTTTTTATGTGTTCAATTACAATCCTAATATATTGAACGGTTGTGCACAGAAAAGTTTATTATATAATATGTGAGAAAAACTACATATTTCTTCAGAGAGCTGATATTTGTTTACTATAATTTACTTTGATTTAAACCTCAATTAGACATTGTAGAATGTAGATAGAGGCCTTTTTAGCATAGATACCCAGATTTGAGGAATTGAATTATTCGAATAATTCAACGTTATAGTTAAAATAGAAGTGACTACTGTGCCAAACACAAGACCGGCGAATGGTATATCACAAAGAATTCGGAAAGATAGAACACAAACGCATTTGAACTGATTGTACAGGTATTATGGACACACTGTTATTAGACCATTCCATAAAGGATAACCAAAGTATTTAGATGTGTTTTAGAAACTGAATAATTCCAGTATTGGATTGGAAGTGGGACGTAATGGGGCCTATCTAGAAAAATTTTAAAAAGTCAAGTCAGGATAAACTAAGAAATATAATACTGGAAACAACTCGTAGAGAAATAAATGTGCAGTTCAGTTATTCCAAATTAACTTGTAATAATATACTTGATCAATGCAATTTAGAAGAATGAAGACAATTTGAATGGAATTGGTTATTTGTTCTCCTCAATTAGTAGATAAATTGATAAATATAAATTATCAATTTATTCTGGACCTATCTTCGCTCATTATATTCCATAATAAGAATTTTTATGGTAATGTTTGATGGTTTCTTGAGACCGCTCAACGGATTTTATGTTGAGATTTTCTCTGGCAGTATGATCATTGTGAAATAACCAACATTTAAGAACAAAGAGACACAAACTATCTCAAATAAGATTATCCTTCTTGCTAAAGCGGTTGCTGTAGTAAAGCCGACAAATCCTCAAATACATAAAAGTCTTGGATGTTAGGAGTTTTATTCGTGTAATCGCTCTAAACTTTTACTTTGATTCCACTTTCAACGTAGAATTCTTGGGATAGACCATTCAACAATGATTGGTTGGCCACGTAAAAAGTTAATTGTTTCTTCTTGAATGGATTATATTAGTTTCAAAAAACATAGTACGGTCCATGTGTTCTCAGAAAGAAATATTATAAATATTGATTAATAAGATAATATTGTTTTTCAATATACATCCTCCTCACACTTTTCAGAACATCTGACTAATGTTTCTATACCACCATAAAAATATGATCTTTGGAAACAAAATATTCGTATACCGTCTGCTTATTTTTATTGTAGCTATTTAATCTTTTTCTCTTCGATTCGGCCTTCAGATTTGTAAAAAAATAGTCGGACGTGGCCTGATCAGGGCTATATGGTGTATTTTGTACAGTATCCTCGAAAACAACTAGTAAGTCAGAACAACATGACACATTGTAGCCATCACTTTTTTGGTGCTATTCGTGACGTTTGCTTTTATTGTCACGGGCTTCCCTTCCGATGCCACTCCATCTTGTGGGTGTAAGATCATAGTAGAAGACCATAGTTTTATCATCCGTCCGGACAATGGTGACTTACATGGCTATTATTTTTTTGTTGGCTGCTACCAGGAATAATATGTGATAGTTAAGGGCATAAGGATTTTGAGCTTAGAATTTGTTTTCTATCGCGGTCATCTATCACCGTATATTTTGCCTTGGAAAATTAGAATATCGATTTTCATTTCTTGTTTGAGACAAAAATATTTCCATTTGCTTTTTCTAATTTTAATATTGACCTCATATACTTTATTATACAGGGTGTTCCGTGACAAAAAATTTTCTCATGCGACCCCTCGTTTCTGAGTTATAGGTATTTCGAGCTGCGAAATGAGAACTTATATTTAAAAATATTTTTTGAATTCTACATTCGAATATTATGAATTTTCAATGGATGCTTACGTATGTCCATGTAGTGTTTTTGTTGGAAAAAGTAATTCTACACCACTATCTGAATAACAGGGGTATTAAAACACAATATTTTATAAAAATCTAATTAATAAACAAATTAAAATTTGTTCCACATACTATCGAGGATCATATTATTAATGATCGATAGGTTGAATTTCTATTGTGAGGCTATAAGGCAGAATCTTGAAATGCTCTTCCAAGTTCAAAAGAATATCCTCCGAAGACTTCGAAAGCGTGTATATGTGCAAGGTGCCCAGTTCGATCATTTATTATAGTTTTACTTTTGTTTTTATTACATGATAAGTTGTAGGCTAACTAAATTTTTCCACATTTCAGTTTTTTCTTTATGTAAGTAACACGATGTTGGACAGTATGCGGTTGAATTTGAATTTTTTGATTGCGATTCAATAAGCAATTTCAATAGATAATTACAATTTCCTTCAGAATGTCGCTTCATAGCGAACTGTTTCCTTGTACAGCGATTTAAAAATCTACATATCTCCTAAACTATGAACAAGACTGACGGAATGTATTATAGCTCTTCCAATATCAATTGAAGAATACAGTTATGCGAGGATATTTCATAAATACGTTTGGCACTCATACCAAATTAAGAAATTAAAAATAATTTTAACTCCCCGTCTATATATTCAATAAATATCTAACAAACCGTCAGTCCACGTGGACTCTCATCTCCACTGTTTACCAATCAAAACATCGAATGGTAAACATGAATGCATGTGTATTGGCCAAAGCTGTATGTACATAATTTCTTTGAAATATTCCTGGCAGATGTTGGCGTATCTTTGAATAAATAGAAATATGGGCGTTCTTTAGACCATGGGCGAATGAAGACAATGCCCAGTGTGGTGAGAATCAAGACAGGTATGAAATTGATAATAAAGATTTAGATATACAAACACAGCAAGTTATTCTAAATATATCCGAATGTTTAAAAAAGGAAAATATTTAGAATTTGAAAATGCACATAATAAAAATTGATGAATTAACAAGAGTAAATGAATTTACCATCTTTCGAGTAGTCATGAATCAGTTGACAGACCTACTGAAGATTTTATAAGTAGGACAATTTATAGTTTATATAAGAAGAACGGGATTGCGAAAAAATAAATGAACGGATGACAATAATTTAATCGTCAAGGATCGTTCGACAAGATTATTTGCGTCAGATAAAAGACTACCGAAGTTCTAATAGACCCATAATTTATGTAGATGGAACATGGTTTGACAGTCACGATGTAGTAAATTTCGGTTGGGTTGACAATAGTAAAAATTTCTGGGCCATGTACTAAAGGGAAACGCAGTATAATAGTACACGCTGGAAGCAGAGACGGTTTCATGCATAATGGTTTATTGATATCTGCTCAAAAAATTGAAATCTGTGCAGATAATTATCATGGAGATATGACAGTAGAATTATTTTAAAAGTGGTTTAATGAACAGCTAACATTCCACCACGCATACGAAATAGTAGTAGTAACAAAGCTCAAATTTTAGCATATAAGTTTGAAAAAATATTCCTATTTCTGGCAGCCATCGTAAAAAAGACCCAACAAATAAAGAACTGCTTACTGTTGTTAAAGATTTGAAGTTGAGGCAATTTATTATCTTGACAAGCTGTGCAAAGAACAGGGTCACACTCTCCTCAGACTACCTCTTCACTATTGCATATTTAATCCTATGGAGTTAATATGGGCAAACGTAAAATCAGAATTACGAAAATGTAATCAGTCTCCAGATATGAGTAAATAGGTTGTAACTGTAAAGAAAGTTATAACATCAGACTGCCAACAGCTTTGGAAAAACTGTATTGAACATATTGTCGAAGTAGAACAATATGCGATATCACCCTATTAACAACCCACCATACTTCAATCAAATGATGACTCTAGACCAGACGATTCTGACTACCATAATTATTTATAAAGATACTTTGGTATTCAAATGTTTTTTTTTTCTTTTGTTTTATTTGCAAAGAATTTATTTTCCTTTATGGTTTTTACTTTGAAATTTCGTTTTCCAGAAAAAAAAACGGATAGATAATGTACAAAAAGGGTTCAGCTCACGTTTGGTACCCTGTTTAAGCCAAACTCCCTTACAAGCAGGTACATTTTGCGTTTTATAATTTAATATTTAGTTGTAGCGAGTTAGCGCAGTGTAATAATGATTTTTTTTTAATTTCCAAGTTGGACTACAATTAAGTGTATGTCTCTAAATAACGGCGTATAATGCCGTCCAATTAACAATGATTCGATTGCCTTCTAACAAATACTTTCCCGCATGAGATATATATGTATTTTTAAGGTAGATAGATCAAACATCATTGTCGACGACGGTATTTATAACTTGCGATTGATATTGGAAAATCTATAAGGACACTTCAATAATAGATTAGTTTGCGCCCGCTGCGTGGGGGGAAAGATTTCCAGGTCCTTTACATTCTGTTTTCTGTAAATAGTGTATTTTTTACATCAGAGCGTATAGTTGAAGGTTATTAATCAGCATTCAACTCTCATTTCTTTTCATTTATTCAAAATTATTGTAATAGAACAGTTTGAATTATTTGTAATATTAAACGGTTGTAAGCTGGTTCACATGTAATCGACTGCCGTCGAACATGAAAAGAATGACAGTTCAGTTGCTTCAGCGCCTAGGTACTAAAAAGCGATTTCACTGCCGATTTTAAATACTCTTACTATTTTCTTATGTCGATTGTTCATTTTCTAAAAGAATGAGCAATCGATTTAATGTCCATTTCATATTCTCTAAAAATAAAAATGCCTAAGTTTGGGGGGATAAATTCTGTGGGTTTGAAATTCACCGCATTTTATGATTAGGTGAGTTTATCGCCCAGAAATATGTTGTTCACATGTGCGAATGCAAAATTTTACTCCAACTACTGATCTATCCTGAAATGAATATCGCTAAATGGGAAAACTATTTTTCTAGAAGCAACAAAAGTTTTTACGTCAAAAATAAAACGCAGTAATGTACTACCTAGAAAGCATTCTTGTTCTCATCCGAGTATCAAAGTGTCAGATGTGATCGTTCTATCGAGCGAGTGGGAGTGCCTTCCTCACACTCCCTCTGTCCCACATCGGTATTTTCAGCGACAATAAACGCAACATTGTTGTTAGTTGCACAAGTGCTTTTATACCCGAAGTATTCATCATTTTATCAATTAGCAGATACAAAGTATTAGATTTTGAACTCTCTTATCTGTTTTATTTGATATGTTGCCTTATAATCCGGTCAATATAAACATTTAAAATAACAAAAATTCCCGGAAAGTCGAATATTTATGGAGAGCTGGGGTTTACTGTTACAATAAAGTTTTCAAAATCCCATCGATTCTATGTGTGCTTCAAAAGTTATTCCAGATCAAAGGTCAAAATTAGAGGTTTTTGGATTTTTCTCGTGAGTTATATTAAAAAAAACGTCAGACCAAATCTGTAGATCTTGAAGTTCTCTACAAAAATGCTCTTAATGATTTTTTTCCAAAAGTTTCATTTCCCTTGTACGCCCCAGTAACTGTCATGACAATTTTAAGATAATTTAAGAGAACAATACCTGTCAAGCTCTAGATATCACCTTGAAAGTCTACTTAAACAGTCTTCGATTTCTTCTCTTCTTCTTCCTATTGCTGGATGGTCATAAATTTTTCAAATGTGCCTGAGTCATTGGTATCTTCATTAGAATCACTGAAATCTTCCTCTATTGTATTAAACAGTACATTTGAACATACTGGACCTCCTTGGAGCTCCAATATCATAAAATTTTTCAATTGCATAAATTTCTTCTTGAAAAATTCTTGGTACACTGCTCAGACTTTCAAAGTCTTTGGTTCTGGGTCTGTACATTTCTATTCCAGTTCCGTCTGCTGTTTTTGATCCATTCGTATACCATCAAGTTACCAATGGAGCAAGGCAAAAAATAACCCGAAAGTAGTAGACGATTATTGTGACCGCACGACAGCGACAGTGTCGCGGTGTCGCGAAAATTGTTAACAGCCAGCCCTGGCCGGTTAATGTATGATATGGATGAGGTAAGACTTGACCCTAGAGGTAGCGGAATGGTTATATTTACTAGACAACTTTGAATTAAACAAGAAATTACTTTTTACCGATAACAGTAAACTTGCTATATTAAGTAGGGTAAATAAATAACAATTACTGCTTGTAACATTTAAGTAATATATGACCAATTTGTAGTCAAATAAAAATAGGTTAGGTTAGGTTATGCTGAATGCAATAGGTACTCGCGTTTTAATATCTGATGAAGGTCGTTAAGTTTTTCTTGAAATTTCAAATATCGTTCCCTGGCCCTTAATACAAATCAATGAATAATATATGTTTGCATCAGATTAAATAGTAAATATATAATTGTTTGGAACATCTGTGCCTAATCCATGATAATCGCCTTAGAATTTGCTTATATAATTTCTATTACCAAGGGAAATTATACTAGAACGCAGTGCATAACTAAAAAGTATTAAGTTTAAATATTGTAGTGCATCAATTTGCTATGAATGACTTCACTAAATAGTGTATGTCTGATGCAGTCCTATTCCCAAAACCATTTAATTTACTTTGCTTTGGATATCATTGGACCAGTAATTTTATTTATTTGTGGTTTACGGGCAAATTTACGAATTTATACCGGATTCATACCTGAATTGAATTTTATTGTATTTTATTTTATTGTCAATTACTAGATGCAATTATAGTTGCAGGTTTTTTGTAGTCAATGATTTCTGTGCTTCTTCACCAGTCGTGTTTGCATATTGTGTAACCTCACTTACTCGGCAGAAATTGTTATTAAGCCTTAGTGAAAGTATATAAAACACCAGCTATTTTACGAATGAAGTTGAAATTGGATGAAAAATGGTGAAAAAGTTACCTTATGAATCAAATTAATAAAAACTTAACAAACTATTCCCGAACAAGATTCTCCAAATAAATATTTAATGCTGAGAGAAGAGATTTCAGCAAATTATAAATTTATCAAACAACAATAAAATTCTCATTAACTGCATATCCAAAAAAGCACACCGAATAAAAGCATTCATAAATTTTTGAATTTGAATTGAATACAGAGGTCCGGATAAGAACAAATTTGTATTACGAGAAAAAATGTAGCGTCAAAATGAATTTATTGGAAGACCTTTCGAAAGGGATTCGAGAATGGGTTATTGTAAGTGTTCAATTTGATGCCCATCTTGGCCAATGCATTCACGGCAACGTTTTTCAACGGAGAGGCACGTCCGACGAAGCATGTCAAACTGTCCGCGAAGAGCTTCAAATTCTTCTTCAATTACAGTTCAGAGGTTGAAAAGAGTGCGTTGTCCTCTTGCAAAACGAATCCTCGTCTGCATATCCATTTTCCAAAATGAACATCAAGGTACTCCCGTACATATAACGCATAGTGCGGTGAAGCTTTATACTCTGCGGGTGTTCGCAAATGTTGGATCGTTATCCACATGCCCAAATAAATTTTCGAGCATTTCCTTATAACGTTGGCCCTTTACATGACCTTTAAAAAAGTACGGACACAAGAGACCTCCCGCATGGATACCTCCTCACACAAACACAATCGAGGCAGGTATAATTCTTCTTCAATGAAGACGTAGTACACGCAGTTATGCCGATTGACCGTTTCGTTTATCTTGAAGGTTGTTTCATCTGAGGTACCACTCGCGAAACTCCAATCTGCAATCGTAATCATCCTCGTGAAGTGCTTGGACGAGATGTAGACGGTAAACTCGATAGTGCATGCGTTTTAGTATTCGTCTGCTGCTCAACTAAAGTCATTGCCACCGTTTCCATATTTTTGTTAGATGGTACAGATACCGGTCGTCCGGAACGCGGCGCGTCGGTAACAGATTTCGTTCTTAGGAGTATCTGGTACGTCTTTCAAACTGTTGAACGATTTGGTAGCGACGAGTTCGGAAAGCGTTGTTGAAATTCGGTAAACATAGTTTCGTAATTCCGTTCGTACACAGATACGACGAAACAAAAAAACTTTCTTGAATCGTGAACTTGTATCGGTTATTCATTAGAAAAACGCGTCTACTCGACAAGCACATATTATCAATACACAACTGTCTGATGCACGAGTATGCTTCAATCTTTGCCTGACTTATGAAAAGCTCTATATTCAAATCAGTTTGATATTCTAATTAACACTTTTTTACTGTGCAAAAATCCATTCCATCCATTTTACCACAATCATCTGTATTGAACTTTCGAAATTCTACCTTAGAAATCCTATATCATATATTTATTGTGTTTTATATATTTAGTATATTTTGAAATTTGTTATTTGGTTCCAGTATCAGAATAAAGTTACTTGAGAAACAAACTATGACATAGTAGCTTCATTTATGTTTGTTTATCTAACGGGAGAACATGAAAAAAATATCAAATCCTTGTTTTATATTTGGTTAATACTTATTGTTTCTTTTTTATAATTAAGTCTCATGCTTCAATACTCGTATAACATATCTATAAAATGACAATAGGGTGTAACCCAAAATTTAGAAAAAGTGTTTTAAATCCTCATAATTTTCACGAGGACAGTCATATTTTTCAATAAAAAAGTCATTCGTTTCATAATGTCTAGTTAAATTCCTTATATAGGTTACACTACATCTTTTTTCATTTCCATATTTCCAATACAATTCCACTCTTAAGTTATCCAATATGATTGGAATTTTTCAATTACTTACGGAGATATGCGTCAGTCACGTACACTTTATATTTCCGAGTACGTACTCAATAATGTTTACAATCGTGGGTTTACTTTATAATGGAACGCAACAGTCCGACCAAACGACGCAGCCACTAAATTCTATTGATAAATAATAGAAGAGAGCAATCAATCATCCCACATTCTACAATGCTACACACAAAGTAGCCAAATATCACCAAAAGTGATTTCACAAAATAAATATTATTTATTTTGTTAATCCTGAATTCTAATTTTGAACATAAAAAAATTAGAATGCCAATACTTTCTAAATAATGGGAACGGAAATCATTTTATACCGAACAAAAATCACTTTAACTCTCTTAAATGTATTTATTTCACGTACAGGGTGGCTAAACACGAATACAAAGTGGTCTGAGAACTATCCTCACAGGTCTCCCCGTGTTATGTATACAAGGCGAAACGGTTCGAGTCCCCATTTCTTCAATCAAACAGTAAATGGTTTCGTGGCATCTAAGCATTCCTTATTTTATTAAATGTGCCCTTGTGACAAACTAGTACAAGAAATACGCGGGAGCATATAGACACACGCTATCATAGGTTGGACGAGGAAGTCTATTTCCACGCATCGACTGTTTTGATTTCTATTTATGAAGCAAGCTGGAGGAGATTAATTATTGCATTGCTTCAACAGGTAGTCCAAAATCAGCGATTATGCCATAAAACATCGATGCTGTGCGTAAAGTGATATTGTAAGATCATTATGTGGCATATCCTGAGATTAAGTCATACTTGGGCACTAGTTCCTCTTGCATATATTCAATATTGCAAGAAAATTTGGCTGTCCAAAAGATTAGTTTGTATTGGATATTTGCAGACGTTTGTTGTTGATAAATCACATTTCTTAAGAACTCCGTAACTCTGCAAAATGGAACTGAGTGTAGTCATCAACATTATCAGTACATAAAAACATCTTAATTCAAGAGCCAATAGTGGATCGATCTGAATCATTCTAGTATATTTATAATTTATAATATCAAATGTTCTTTTTAATTCTTCATAGTAGGAATCACGAGCGCTGCATATATTCCACTTACTGTCTCATACTATCTTAAATGACAAATTTTTTGTGAAAACTTTAAAACTTACAATCAACAATATCATAAAACTTTTTACTTATCACTTTTTCTTTCTCATAATATGTTTGCCATGCATGTGTGGAGGTGAGAAGAACATGTAGGTGATCTACGCATATGAATCCAAAACTAAACAAGCATCAAAGATATGGTTCTTTCAAGACGACTCAAATCCAACAACATTTGTTCTCGCAGGAAGTACTTCGAAGGAAATGGTCGCTTTTTTATATTTTTTAGAGCAACGTAAATTGGTCAATTCTGATTGGTACATTAGCATTCGTTTGTCAGAAGTTTTGGCAAAAATCAAGGAAACCAATCGCAGAAGACGAATCATTCTCCATTACGACAATGCGAGTTCTCGGACATCAATTCAGACGTTTTCGAACAGTCAATACATCGAATTGATGGGTTAACCTTGCTTGACACCAAATGATTTCTTCTTATTCATTCAGAGCCCAACGTTTTTCTATACCGGAAGAAGCGGTTGAGCATTCGAATCACATGTTTTTAAGGTACCCCAATCGGAGTGAAAAAGAATGGCTCGGCAATTGGTTCAAACCCATACAAAAGTGTATTGATCCTAATGGAGAATAATTTGAAAAATAATGAAGCTATATCCAATTATAACTATTTGTTTTCATTTGTCTATCCCAAAACTTAAGTAGCAATCCTCGTAAAGGAGGCCACCAGAGATTCAAGCTGTTGTCTACGCATTAATGGCTCCAACAATGTTTTTAATAGAATTGAAAACAGTAAGAGAAAAGCATTTAAAACGACATAAATTTCATATGTTATTTTAATTGTTGAGACAAGAGTACGTATATCCATTATTTGAAAATCATCAATTTATGAATTTTTTCTAGTGAATAGTTTACAATACAAATAAAGAACAATGAATAACGCTTTGATGGTGGCTTTTTAATTGACAAAACAAGGATGATTTATTTTTGTATGCGATAATCACGCCAATAATTTTAATTATTTCTTTTCAATTGGTAGATCATCATACTTCAGAGGTGGTCTCATAGAATTATTTTATTCACTCAATGATAATGAAAATATTTTTGATGAGCACTTTCCATTGCATTTTCCACAACTGTTATCACAATAATATTAGAAAAGAGAAAATTGTATATATTTGTAAGAAACTCTCATAATTTTTACGAAGCATTGAAACCTTTTATTTTTATTACTTCAAACCAAGAATTTATTGCGCCCCTTATTTTTGAAGTTGAAGACAGCCAGGAAGGACGAATGCAACAAACTTTAGAAGGATACTGAACGGAACAATGGCGCTCACAGTGGGGGGATGTGGGATGATAGGAGCGATGTACCTTAGTGACCCACCTGATCACGTGCGTACGCTTGAGAGCATACGACATTGATGACTGTACAATTAAAAAAATTGATGTGCTTGTTGGTGATTATATTTTTCCATTCGAATAAACTAGTATGTTATTTTGATCTGGCTGGCACAACTTTTTAAGTGGGTACGAGGACTAATCCCTTTGCTCAACCACTTGGCAAAGATATCGTTTTATATTTTCCAATATAGATTCCATAAAAATTCCATCTGTAAACCTCTGTAAACCATTCCTACAAAATTGTTTACATTGAAAATTCGGGAAACAGTTGGTTACTTCGTGGGCCAATATATGGCATATGCTTAAGCCATGAGAAGACAGTCTCGGATATTGCAGTTATGCAATGGCGGACATACATGAAAATGAGTGCGTTATCTTGATGCAAGTAAACATGTTTACATAACCGCGTTTATAATAAGCATCTGTTATTGTGACTTTCAATAAGTATAGCAGTACTGGACCTTAGATGTTCCACTTCTTGTGTTACTGCTGTTTCCAGAAAAAGTCTTCTCTACTTTGCGTTAAGAGATATCGTTCATGGAATTATTTATGTTTAAATAAGCAGTAAATATGATCGACATACAACCTCCATCCACTATCTTCAACGAATTTTCATGTCACACATCGATCTTACAAAATGAGATCATGAGCTTTTTCAATATATTCTTGTATAGTAGTGGTTGTAGGTGCTTGATTGCATGACCGTCTGTTTAAACTCAAGACATCACCTTTTACCACGTCATATGATACTATGGATTTCCTTAATGTATCCACCAAATCATTGTGACTTTCTGTTCGAGTAATATCAACCATTTATCGTAAAGTTACTCTATGTACGAGTTAAATTATTATGTTCATAACATAGCGCACTTTACATTCTAATCTGACCACCTACTGCATATATTGGAAATATCAGTTGAATTAAAAATTTTGCTTATGTCAGGAAAAAACTGATCCTGTAAGTGGAGTTTCAGATGAAGAACTTCAAGTTACATCACCAGAATTGCGGAAAGTGACCTCAACCGATGTAAATAATTTACTCCCACAATAATTATGCATATGGAAAATTTATGGCTTGGTGCTCGGATAAACAACAATACTTCAGAACTTTCTCTAAATCCATTTCTTCAATGGAAGAATAAAATTAGGGTAAATTTTACAGAAATTATCCGACGTATAATCGTTCTAAAGCTTTAATGGGAAATCGATTCTTTCCCACAATGCTGCGGGTAAAAGGTTTATTCTGTGGTAATAAAAATATTTTAGCTGGATTCACCACTATGAATGAAATATTACTATTAATATTGTTTTATGTATGTTATGTAACAACTCTAAACCGAATCAAGTTTATATTTAGACATGTACGAAGGCTGTTTGGAAAGTTTCCGATCCAACTAAGGACAAAGATATTTTTTTTATCATGACATTTCCATTTTTAAAAAAAGTCCAAACACTTAGTTATAATAAAATAGGCATTTGTCTATGCGATAATATCCTTGTTGATTATAAATCTTTCTCCGGCAGTGGAAACTTGGATATAAAACGCTAGGAGGCAAATCTGGTGAATATATTGGATAGTCACTTAATTTGAAGTGCAAGATGCGTTTGAACATCAATTTCTTTTTTCAGCTTAGCAAGTAAAGATGCGAAATACTCTTCAGCTATTGTTTCCCGTTGCTCAAGATAGTTGGTGAACACAAACCCAGAACTACCCCAAAAATAGTTTCCGTCACTTTTCCGGCTGGCGAATGCGTCTTTGCTTGATCCGCCCTTTACAATTCTCTGACTGTTGCTTTGTTTCAGATGTGGAGGGATTGAGGTTGCATCCTCAGTTATGAATCGACACAAAACACCCTACTCATTTTTCTTCAATCGCGTCAATAATGCCTGGAAAATGTTCATTCAAATGTGCTTTCGGTCCAAAGTGAGAAAACTAGGCAAATAGCTTTTGCATGCATTATTTTTAAGTCAATAAAATGGCGCATTTGTATATTTGATATGCCAATATCTATCTCTTTAACCTAAGTTTTCCAGTACCATTTTGTGAACTTTTTTGGCGTAATCGCTGATTGTCGCAATTTTTATGGGTCATCAGTCAAGCTGATATATCTATCGGGCAAGTTGGGAATCCACAATTACGGTCGTAAATGATGGTACAAAGTCACCGTATAGAGTGTCTAGCTCCTCTTTCATATGAATTGGCATTCTTCCTTTCACATAGAGATATTCAACGATAGTTCGATGCCTAATTTTTTCCATTTTCGGAAAAATCCGCAAACAGGAAGTAAGCGTTCTTAGACTAGATGTCGAATTATGGATTTATACGAAACGATCTGCAGAAAACAGTATTCTAGGATATTTTGTAGTATCATTTAGACACTTTTAAGTTAGCAATGAATGAAAGATTTCTCTATCTTAAATATGGGACTAAGTGGGCCTTAAAATCCAATGAATACTGCTTTGAAGTTCACTATAATGTTCATTAACACAGTAATTTACTTTTTTTAGGAAACTACTTTACTGTGCACCTCAATAAATTAATTTTCATTGCACTATGAAATTGGCGGTTTGTGACTAGTTGTTAGTAATCGAGTTTACAACAGGGACAACCTGTATAATGTCTAATCTATATTTTATATACTAATGAATAATTATTCCTGTTTGGAGTCAATAAGATGAACAGTTTAAGAGAGATTTTTAGATTGGGGTGAGGGCAGAGGATCACCCTCGTGATATTTTGAGAAAAAATTCTGGAGAGAACTGTCATGAAAATTGATGTTAGTCAAGCATAGAATTTCCTTGTACATGTCTTATGTTCGCAACAAAAAGAAGCTCCTTCGTCGTACTTTTTAGATTTCTCAATAATTAAAAAAAAAACATCCACTTTTTCGATTTTTCGAATAGTCTATGAGATAGAGACCCAAAATTTTTCCGTATAAAGATTCATTGTGCAAAACTAATTCTTGATGTATAAAGACACTTTATCAATTGAACATAATTAAGAGGAACAAGTTTTTTCTCTGTCTATAAAACATATGTTTTCAAAGAAATCGAGTTTCCAACACTACAGTACTAGAAATATTTAAAAACGACTAAAAATATAGAGAAAGTTTTTCTAAATTTCTTATTTACCAAAAATAGTCTCATATTATATAATGAGACGACACCCCTTCAAAAAATAATTTTAATGTATTTTGAACCAGAAAAATATTATCAAAAATTGTCACTTTCAACTTCTTTTCAACAAACCACAAAAAGTATAGAAGAATATCCACAAATTTCGGTTAATCACACTCTACTTAATAACAATCTTCTTAAACTATAAACCTCTAGCATCAAGGATGTGTTAAAAACATCCTTCTAAGAACATCTATCAAGGTCATGGTAATTATTTCCTTATATAGATAGAAATAGTTCAAGCGGAGTTCGATTACAGGGGTTCTCGAAAGTTCATAAAATCATGTACGATGAATGAAACCTCCTAATACAAGTGTGTCCTTTCTCATCATGGAAACGCGACGTGCCACAACTAGCTGGTGATTCGTGAGTTTTTGGTTACTTTGCTCCCTGCACCACGTTACTTTTGACTCATTCCTTGAATTGAGAAAGAAGCTAGGAGGTAAACTTTCTCGAGATAACCTCTGATTGGTAACAGTTAATACACTAATTAAATATTGAAATAAAATTTTCGGTTTTGTAATTTATCCATCTTTTGCTAGGAAGATCGCCGTTTTTTTTTAAATCAATACAACATTGACAGATTATTGGCAATTTGTCAAACTAACTAGTCTAATAAAAATACAGTTCATACAATAAAAACAACTTTATTGAACTATATTTATTGGAAAAAGTAGATCTTCATTGAAGTATATAGAAATGTGCCAAAAATTGATTTTGACAATTAAACATAGTTAGAAAATGAGTAACGTTATTGGAAAAGTAGATGATAGTGATGAAGAAGAATTTGTTGGCACCCCACAATAAGTTAGTGATATAGCAAATACAGCGTCATTGAACTTATTACTTAGTAAATCAAGAAAACTATATGAAATAAGTTATAACCGATTTAGAGTGTGGTACTTGGATAAAAAAGTTGTGAATCTCATACTTTGGTCTGAGTACTTAATGGTGAGAGCTTGCCTTAACTTATTGAATCAGAACTCTGCAGAGTTTTGGTAAAAAAAGTATTTTGGGGGCATATGTATCAATTTCTAAAAGAAGCTCCAAATTCCCAGTATTTGATGAAAAAAGTAAGCCAGTAATTATTGCTTAGCTTTTGTAAGACATTTTATAATTACTTGTAGTAGCTAGCTGCGATATTTGGCTTCGCAGGGGCATAAGAGTATTGAAGACATAGAAGAAGTAGGTTTAATATGAGTTCTAGTTTTGTCATTAGAGGTTTTAAGGCTGAAAAAGAATTAAAGTTTATCGATATATACCGTAAATACACGGAATTGCGTCGCAGTTATATTCCACATAAACGTTTTTTTAACAAATACTAAAATGAAATTTGCAGTGTACAAGCTATTGGTGTAAACACGTTTGTTAAAATAAAGTTGCAAAATCTCTGCATTTGGGAGTCCTGAGCTATACAAAGGTCACTGCTTCAGGATATCATCTGAAATACTTCATGCAGATACTGGAGCAGATAAACTAGAGCTCAAACGACACGGCGGATGGAAATCGTCGACAGTAGCGAAAGGATACGTAGAGCAATCACTTGCAAACAAACTCAATATTTCAAGCTGCAGGAAATGACAATGTACAGATACCAAGTATTAGTACATTTTGAGAAGTCACAAATTAAGAAGTAGAATTTAAAAATAATTCACTAAGAAATATTAATATTGAAAATTTCAAAAATTGTACATCTACTTTTAATATTGATGGTACAAATAATTCTTAAGTTGAATTATTCCTAATTACTAGTTCCTAACTTTCTCAATTTTAACCGATAGTGTTAATTAATTATTGAATTTGAAGTTCGCTTTTTATTTTTCTACGCTTAAGTGAAACATTTTTTTTCATGAACGTAGAAAAAATATTGAATGCAACTCGTGGAAAAAGTGTTTATCGCACTCGGCACGGAACGGCTACGTTAGACAAATTCACGTCGCGTGCAATAACCACTAACTTTTAGTCTTGTTGCATAAATAACTGTTACTTATCAAATTCCAATGAAGTTTAAATGAATGAAGTTTTATTAATGCCGGTGGTATATTGTTATTTTACGACCACACTTGAGAACTTTTTATTAGTAAATAAATAATTCATACCTGTTCAGAATTGAGAACAACGAACACGAAGTGAGCGCATTCTAGTAACAGCTTTTTCATGATAACTATCTAGAAAATTATGATCGATTTTCAATAATATATTAATATAAAACATCCAACATTTCATCCAAAATCTATAAACTGAAGGATCCCAATGAACCTACATAATAAATTTATAGAAAGCTATATTTTTCAAACCGTCTTCTATTTTCATATCGTCGTTTAGCACTCTACCCCATAAAACTTTTTCTAATATCGAAAAACATGGCAAAAATCGTTTTTCTCACTGTCTGGGCTACCAATCATTCGAAAAAAAAAACTTTATGGATTGAGAAGCAATTTACGTTAACTTGAGTTACCTATAATATGTCATTATTTGTAAAAAATAACGATTCCAATATTCGTTCAAGCTATACTAAAACTACATGTAAAGAATATGAATTACCTAATATTATAAAAATCATGTCTATCTCAATCACCTTATTTTTTTTTCAATGCAATTGTGAAATAAATATTCAATGGAAAGATGAAAAAATCATGGTGTCATTCAATAACAAATAAGGTGAGTTAGATGGCGACAAATGCAAGTTTATAGAAGAAAAAGTTGGGGAGCTTCAATTCAAGTTGCAATACAAATGAATAATATGTATAGAGGGTGTTTCAAAAATAATATCGGTTTACAATGTCAACTTAGTTTATTAAATAACACCGGTCTATAACATTTAGGTGCACGGGTTATATGTTATTTATTTTTTTGCCTAGAAATAAGAATAAGAACAAAAAATACTTCTGAATTTGCTTTAGGAGTATAAAATCAACGAAAGTATATAAAAAATCCACAAGGAGATGATTTATTAAAACATATCAAAAATCAACAATTTAAAAATGGAGCCTGAAATCATCAATAACTTCTTATTTGTATTCCATATATTTAATTGCAGTTAATAACTGTTGTAATTTTCTTTGAGATGTACGGAATGTGCTAATGGAATTGATGGAAATTTGTTCCCATTGTGTTGTAGAACAGCTTTCAGACATTTAGTTGAACTGTCAATAAAAAGACGCCATTCAGATGTATGACATGGAATATCGATTTCTTCAAATAGACAAAGGAACAAGAAAATTCTTCATGACCTTTGCTTTGACGAGATATTCAAACAGCAGATTTAATTAAGTTCCATTGTTTCAACCATGATGCTACTAACTCGGCTTTACTTTTTGGAGGATTTAAGTCTCTTATTAAGTCATTGAGATCTTGAGAGTAGATGCGGTATGATATTTTGTATTCAGATTGAAAAACGAATTCAGAATGTATGGATACAGATCAACTTCGTGATTATAGGCTGCCTTCATAGAGTAGTTGCTTTTCCAACAATGCGGCTTTTCTTCTATATGTGGTATTGGAACCGATATGAATGGTAGGTCAGGATAAGTTATATTCTTAAAATTCTCACCTCTGAGTGAATTCACAATACTAAAATAACAATTAGTGAAATGATCACTGAGTTCCCTCCAAATTCTCGGTACAGCAAACTTCATCGCTTTTTATTCACCCCGGTACCAACCCACCATAAAACATAACATAACGTACACCTAGTTCAAATTATTATAAGAATAAGTTTATAGTATATAATAAATAAGGTAAAATGAACTTATACGTCAAAAACTTCACAGACGTCATTGTCTTGTGTGTTGAAAGACAAGTTAAATTCTTTATCAAACATATTAGATTACACTCATTTTTTATAGTTCATTGTTATGTTTTCTCTAACCATGTACATATATTGAATGCATTATAGATAAGTTTAAATATTTTTGTGTTGGCCTTACTCTACTGCAGTGGATGTGATTCTAGGAAATATGACTTCAACCTTGTATCTGCAAGAGTTATATGATACATGTGGAGCTCATTTTTTGTCTTGATTTCTAACTGGTAGATCGAAGTAAACTTGATATAGCTCGCAAATCTTTGAATTTGTACTTTTTCTCTCTCACTTATAAATTGGCCGCAAATATAACAACTTCTTGTAGCCGTTTTGCACAGATTGATACAGTGAAACATGATATGGAAGACGTTATTTCTTTGTAATATTTCAACAACAACTGCCGTTTACAACGAGCGCTGCAAGAAACACTGTTCACACGTCCTCTTACTCCTCTTTCTACAATAATAGCGCGCGAAAACCGACATTGATTGGGCGCAAAAATCAAACATTGTCAAATCACTGTAAGTTCTTAAAAAGCAAATGTTCAAATTCTAATCACACTTCTTTTTATGTATATGATTTTATAATAATATTTTTAATTAAACCCCTGCGCAAAGAAAATTTCTTTTGGTGACCTGTGTAATCATTCAAAAAGGAAACTTCAATATTCAAAGTATAGCGCATCGTAGTCTATGGTTTCAAATCCACGCTTAGGAAGCTCTTCAATATCTTGATAAGACTGTTCTTTGGGCATAGATGTACAAAATTGTCACACATTGCCATTTGGATTCAAAATTCTTACCACGTAAATATGTCTCTATGAATCTGTATGAATAGTAATCTGACTACCATTATACATCGGCATGGATAGCTCGACCATCTGGAATGACTTCGAAGTACATTAAACCTTCATAATTTCATCACACATACAACAAATATTATGATTATACTTTGTACAACCACTGATTTTCCATGTTCGGGCTGTCTAGATGAATCCATTTTTTATCACAAGTAATAATGCGTCTAATAAAACGATCCTATTGGCCGATCAAGGAGCTGTTGTATGATATCTATATTCTGGACGACCTGAGCGCGAACAGTTTATTTTGAACTTCACATATTTTCTTTAATACAACAGCTGCTTTAAACTTTTGTTTCGAGCAGTGTCTCAACAACAACAAGTTTCATATTTATCGAACTCCAAACTTTTATTACAAAAACGTTCTGCATCGTAAATGGTGTAAGCATTTTCACAAATTAAAACATTAAACACCCTCTGTATAGCAGTTTCATACATACCCATTGATTCCATTACCCGCACTATAATGTTGTCCTATTTAATTTGAATCTGGTTCATATCGATTAACCATATATGCGAATGATGTGGCTTTCACGATCATTCAAAAAGAACCCTTTTTAACCAATTTATATTTTTAAGTGGTTTTTGGAGCTTTCCATGTTTATTTACTCATTTGTTTGGGTCAAATTTAGTAATTGAATTTTCACATCCTTGTTGATGGATAGGCTGGTACCTATACACCGTTGTGTAGAGAATCATTGTAAATCCAATATGGGCTCCATCAAAATGACGGATTTATTTGTTTTCAGACCTTTTTTTAAGGGTATCAGGTAAAAGAGCTTTCCAGGCAAAGCACAATCCATAGGGGTTCACAGAGCTCAGACAATCCATACTTAGTGAGGAGATTTTGACTTAGCGTAATGGTACATAGGTTTATTATTACTGTACAATTTTTCAACCTCTTCCAGATTACTTTCCAAGCATCCCTTGAAGTGAGCTTTGAAAAACTTGTTTGATCAGCATAAAGTTCACCCTTCTTCGCGTTCTTAGAAATACTTGGTCACTTGGGCTAAAATATAATTTCAAGAGGTAGTGTGTAGCAAATTTATATTCAAGCTTATGACCTTGAGAGTCCTCGAAACAATTGTAGTACCTACATTTTTGATATAATACAAGCTTTTACCCGCGGCTTGGCTCGCATTGAAGCCATTATATTATTAGAAATCATAGAGATGAATCAATCAATATTATAACTATATTTGATTGCTTGGCTGAGATTATCAATTTTCAAAAATTACAACATACCATGAAACGTTAAAACATATTTATCTGTAACAAAAAGAAATAATATTGAATTTCAGCAATTTCAAAAGATATAAATTCAGACTGTTAATCTAAGTTTTCCCGTCGAGTGCAAGTATGTGTAAATTTCGACATTAGACATACACGAACAGGCTTCATATAGTTGACCATGAGAGAATCGGGGATTTTCTAAATGCACTTCCCATACCTGTAATATCTGCACTTGCGCTTTGTTATGTTTTGAATTAGAATGGATGTTCAGTGAGAATAATTAGAATCATAATGATTAGCATCTAACCAAAAAATGACACCTAGCCTCAAAAATTCAAATAGATTTATTCGCGACAATTACGAAGTGGGTTTTTTTTTCATAAAAAGTATCCTATGTTACTTTTAATAGGCTCAATAATATGTGTACTTGTACAATATAGCACCGATGATGAAAAGTAGGAAATACTCATTTAATTATTAACATTACGAACCGGCTAATAACAATTAGTATAACCATTATTTTTGAAATAACACGAATTTCGCGAGAGGTGTCAGTAAACAAAAAGGGCGCAAATGCGGGTTGCCTGATGCTTTCCTCGTTTGACTTTAGATGCTCCATTCCAAATTTATTTTAGCGTATTTCCAATATCTCCATTTTCATCAAAACACAAATTTGAGTCTTAATCTCACGAACCGCAATGGAAGTCATTTTCAAATCTCCTACATTAAAAAAGAGACAAAATTTCATCACTTATAGGTAGGAAACCGAGATATTTGTATTCATTCTATGCTTTGGGGCCATACTAATAACGAAGGAATGGACAAACAAACTGAAGGTATTGGTTTGTGCTATAATTATACAAAAGCTTAGAGTAAAATCACGAAATGCAAAGTTATGACCAGAGACACTACTTAACTTCTTATTATTACATTAAAATTGAAACCTAGGTGTATAATAAAAAAGTTTTTCTTTTAGTTGATTCATAGATAATGTGAATATTGTATTGAAAGCTAAATTCTTAGACCTAGTCCCAGGTACCAGTGACCTAAACCCATTCTTGAACAGCATAGAACTTAGGTCATTATTAATAGTTTTCACATGGTCAGTAAGATTGGATTTGTTGTTCTTTTTAATAAATAAAGTAGTTGGATAACTGGCACTTATGACCTATGATTTATATACTTGTCTGATTTTTTAGATCGGAAGTGTACCTGGCGTCGATTTTTGAACTCCTCGAAAGCAGGGAACAAACTAAACACTCATTCAGTGGCATCGACTGATACAGAATTGACTACTTTAGATACGCATGAATTGTGGATACAGGACTCAGAACCAAAACCTTGCACTATGAGTGCTTTGGGACAATTCGGCACGGAGATGCTGAAATTGTCAAGAGGATTAGAAGCGGCCTCAAATAGTTTTGCCAAGGCATCGGAGAAAATAAGTACTCCGGTTTCTTCATCAAATACGTTAAAATATGAGTAAGTGAATCTACCAGAAAATTTCATGTATTCATCTTGATATCGGTATATTGATTATGATATAAATTTTATATCGCATTTTGTACTTATCATTGAGATTCTGATCACATTAATATCGTACATAAAATCTAAGAATCAAGTTAAATTACGTGGTTCGTTTTTATATAAAAAATGAAGCAGAAACGAAGTTCGATACAAAGTGTTTTTTATTTTTTTTCCAAAATATTCGCTCTTAACGTCCATATATTTTTACACAAGCTGAAATCGTTGAAAACATTTTCCACTTTCAAGCTGATATAAAAAAAAACATGGTTTTGATAGTCTTCAATAGCTTCTTGAGGTAATGAACATCGCTGTCCGCACAGCTTTAATAATGAAGAACAAGAAAAAGTCTCTAAGCGATGACTGATTATGAGTGAATTCGACGTTTTTCTCATTCAAATATTCAGTTGTTTGACGTAGTTTATGGAAGCTGGCATGAGGAATTCATCTGGAATATAGATCTTTCTCACATGTGAAAATTCATACAAAATTGATTTTATTGTTATCTGCGATATTGACGAGTTATAGAAGTTTCGGATTCAGAAATATATTAATGGTGACTACTTTGCACTTGAATAGAATCCTTTCACTAAAAAGTCTTGTAGCTCTCTTGTTTCTCAACATGTGTAGCGTTACCTATATTTCTATTGAGATAAATATTATCAAATCCAAAATTACTCACCCCATACTGTACACAGCATATGTAAAAAAAATGAATTCCCATTCAAGCCAATTCTATGATTTTCCGTTTTTCCACCTGTGAATTATTTCAAAAATAGTACATTTGTCTTGGATTACCTCAACCTAGTTTGATCCGTATCTTCTTGAGACTTGATATCATCATCACGTAAAATATTTTGTAAAATCACAAAAATGAAAAATATATTGATCAATTACATTAATTCTGCTCTAAACTGTAGACGCTTTTTCGATTAATAGAATATCAAACTTCCACTATGTATCAGTTAAATAATATTGATGGAAATATTTTGTTCACAGTTCTGCTAACAAAAGTGAAGAAAATCTAGGAAATTCTCATTCCTCACTACTAAGTTCTGAATATGGGTCGTTTCAGTTTAGAAGAAGAAGGGCATCCACGTTTGATGGAGGAGAAAATAAAAGTAAATATCTCTCCCCTCAATGGCGAAAGCGCCGGGCAAGTTTTCATGAAAGCGTTGACCCAGACTCTAGCAAGAAAAATAGTACAAATGAAAGAATTGAAAGTGATTACACTCTTCCTAAACCGTGTACCTGTCCTTACTTTGGAAATCCTAACAATAAACCTCCACTTCCAGAACTGAAAATAGTACCTAGTGAAGTCATTGAATCGTCATTAAATAAAATAAAGAGAAATAACGATTTATTGCATATACCCCAGAAGAGATCTCCAGGTAGAAGTTCTGATTCCCCCAGTAGTGTTATGGTGACATGGGAGCAAAAGGGAAATAATCGAAGAGGTAGGTCATAGTATATCATAATTACATTATATTCATTATTTCCTTTGAAAATAATTTGTATTCTTATAAAGGTAAGTGGAGAAGACGAAACCTTGGATCTTTCAATCAGATCCTGACCTATACAATGAACTATCAAATAATTCTGAATTACTAAGTTCTTTGCTCAATATTTATGAAAATTTACCAAATCCATTAACATATTTCATATTTCTCTTTCATGTTATGATAACCAAGTTATCGTCTTTAAAGATTTTGTATCAATAGTGGAGATTTGATGCTTGAAAATCGAGCGTGCTCAGGTCGTCCAACTACCTGGGGCTGGAAACCTAGTACCAGCACTCGCCAATTATCGGACTTTCTATTTTTTGAAAATACGATAATGATAATAATCCTTAGGTGAGATCTTTAAAAGTTATCAAATAGTGCCACACGATTTAACTGATATTCAAGCGAAACGTTGAGTTGAGGTATGCCAATAGCTCTTTGCCATAACCAAATAAAATCGTTTTACTTGAGACATTATTACTTCTGATGAAATATAGATTTAACTAAACAATTTGAACTTGGAAAATCCTCAATTGAGTGGTGGGACAAAGGATAATTACACACAATGGTGTTGTGACTGGTGAAATTATTAAAGTTTCGTGTACTTTTAAATCATTCTAGATGTATATAGTAGACAGATGATGCGAATGTATGGGGTTTTATTCGAGAGATATTCAGGTTTAGCTAACCGAAAGCTGGTTTTGTTGCAAAAATATCACATAATGCGAAAGTTACGCTGAGAAAGACTGAAGAGCTTGGTGGTAGTATATCCATGATTTAATCCGTACCTTACACCATCAATTCACTATAAAATCCGATCTATTGCAAAATTTGAAACCAAATGAGATGTTGGAAATGCATGCATCAATTTTTTGCATCTAAACCCCAAGAACTGGTTGTACCAAGATCTCAAAGAGCTTATTGAACGTTGGGTTAAGACAATACTATATGATGGGCTCGAATATTGAGACTTTATTTCCATACAGGGTGTTTCTATATTCGACCGACAACGCTCTACCACAGAGAGATCTCAATAAATGATTCATTTTGATATGGGAATACGAACTCTTACGGGACCTAGTTGCTGAGATAAAGGGTGTTCAAAATTTTAATTAAACATCAAAAATTTGCCATAAATCAAGAACGCCTTCAATTTTTTTGAATTATTCGTTTAATTTCGACTAATGATTAAGTGAAAGTTCGAAACAAATAAAAATTATTCATAATCTCAATTTCAAACAAAAATGTATTACAATAAATAACAAAATTGACAATGAAAATAAAAATAATAATAGCACAAATTAACAAAATTGACAAAGTTACAGTTGTTGTTCAAATTGTTAGTCGCTTATTTCAATACACTTATTACACCGTTTTCTCATTGAAAAACGTGTCTTTGAGAATGAATCTGGATGGGATTGAATGATTTCTACCGCAGCTTGAATTCTAGCTAAGTAAAATGGATTGGTCGGGGTGGATCCAATTGATGCCTTCCAAGATCACCTGACTTAAATCCTATCGATATTTTCATATGAGGCTATATGAAGTTCTTATTGTACAATAATCGCATCTGAACAAGATCTAAGTCAGGTGATCTTGGAAGGTAACAATTGGGTCCACCCCGACCAATCCATTTCACTTTAAAATGTCTGTTTGAGTAACTTCTTGCCACCCAAGCAAAATGAACAGACACCCCATCGTGTTGAAACCACTTCTGTTGTCCAATATTCTCCAACAATTCCTCCAACATTTCTTCCAGAAAGTGCGTATAAATTGCTCCATTGATTTTATTTGATAAAATGTAAGGCCCTAAGCAATCTCCAACGATACTCACCCACACATTAACCGAATATTTATGCTGAAATCCCCTTTCACGAACAAAGTGCGGATTTTCTTCATCCCAAACGTGACTATTTTTAGAGTTGAAAATTCCTTCCCTAGTAAATCTAGCCTCGTCGGTATACAACACATGGAAAATTTCGATTTTCCCGACACTTTTGTAAATACCAGTTTGAAGATTCCATACGCACCTGAAAATCTCTAGGTTCTAAAGCTTGAACACTGGCCAATTTTTAAGGATATAACACTTGTTCTTTTAAAACTTTCTATACATTAGAATGGTCCATTCTTCAAGCTCGACCTACAATTCGAGTACTTAAAGATGGACTTTCAAAAATATTATTTAATATTTCCCCTTTCAAATGCGCAGTCCTTGTTGTACGTTGCTTTCCAGCATTATTTCTTTTATTTCCAGTTGCTTTCAGCCTTCTTTCAGTACTTGCAAATGTAGAATGATTTGGAATTCGACGATTGCGGAATATTTGTTGGTATAAACGAGCTGCCATTCTATCATTTTTTCGAGCTTCCCCGTAAATCATTAACATATCGGTCAACTCTTCAAATGAAACATTCATTTTATAACAGCAAAATTAAAGTAAAAACCAATTCAAAATTCTATGATTCAATGTACCAAGATTGTATTAAATAAAGTGTCAAAAACCATCAAAAATATGACACGTGCCTACTAGATTATAATTTAGAAATATTGAGTGTTATTTAATTACCTGCAGATCATTATTTAGAGACAAATTTCTACAACACTGTTCATTTTAGCTCCATAAAATGTTATTAGTTTTTCAGCTAAAAATAATCAGGCAATTTAAAAGTGTTCGTATTACTATATAAAAATGAATCATTTATTGAGATCTCTCTGTGGTAGAGCATTGTAAGTCGAATATAGAAACACCCTGTATGATTATTTGATTTCAACATAAGAAACCGATATTATTTATAGGGCACCCTCTATAAAATATGAATGTTCCGATAACGTTGATGTTTCGAAATGAGTTTGATAAGGCTTGTTGTGGAAATTCACGAAACGGGCGTAATATTAACGTCCAACTTCTAAAGCATGAATGAAGAAAATCACTTTTTACACCTCCTTTATGAGTATCAATATCGATGTGTCCAAGCTTTTTTCCCTCTTGCATTCATTCATTTATCAACACATTCATTCCATTTGGCTGTTCTGCACCGTGTATACTACTAATGAGCTTGCCAATTATTATCACTCAATATTGAATCGAAACAAGCGTGATTCATTCTAAATAGAATTGATAATATTCATAATTCACTAGACACATATATTATTGAAAATTGTGATACGAATAACTTCACAGTAACATGCACAGTAACGTTAATTTTAGATTTATTTTGAATCAAGAGTACAGCGTAGTTTCAGAACGTTCACCGTCAATAAAAGTCAGGACTGATCTAATATCGGATTCGAAAGTTAATTTTTTCACGTCTGTTATAATATTCACGTTTTTTTTTTTTCATTAATTTGCATTCATAAATAATGCAATATCTGAATCGGTCAAAAAGTGTGAAAAAAAGTACCGTAGAGATTCATTTTTTCACGCTTTTGCGTTTGAAAAAAAGTGCCATAACGTGTCATTTTGTAACGCAATTTTAAAATTGTGAACTCATTCTTTCTCATGTAAATTCGTTTCTCCGATAAACACTTTTATTTCTTGATATTCGTTCAAGAAAATCCGTCTTGTCTCTAATTAAAAGGAGTGTAGTACTAGTTATTATCAGTGATCGAGAGTAATAGTGAAGAAAGCTTAAACTGCACACTAGAAGATGTTGTTGAATCGACAAATGCAGCGACAATGAATCTTCTCCCTGAGAAATCCAGGGAAAAGTATTTAAAGGAATTTAATTCTTTTATGAAGTAGCGTACTAAAAAAAGCATAAACAGCTTCACAGAAAGAGTGTTACTAGCTTACTTTGAAACTAGATCCAAAGTCTTCAACATTTTGGTCGACTTATTCAAAACTGAAAGGCACCCTAATAGATAGATAAGCTTAGATATTATTTGTAACATTTTTCAGGTTGCTTTAATATTCGGAATCGCAAGAGCTCTGCGGAAGTAGGATTTATATAAAATGAAGTGTAATGATATTGTACAGTACCTGTTACAAAAAATCATGTTCAACGTCGATTTACTGTTATTGGTGAAATATCTGACAACAGATTATACTTGGTAAACATTTATAAAAAATATGAAAACCAACGACCCACAAATGTCAAAACAGTATAGAAATGGAAAATGCAAAACCCAAGCTGTAGGTATCAATACCTATTCAAAAATTCCCTCGCTTATCGCAACATATATTTGAATTTACCTTATCCAAAAAACTACACTGGACATACAGTTCGACGCTCTTTGGTATCTTTGTCAGTGGATTCCGGTGGTGATATAAATCAACTAAAGAAGCACGGTGTTTGGAAATCCAATACAGTTGCGAAGGGTTACGTAGACGATTCAATAAAAATCAAAATGGATTCAGCAGTAGAAATTTAACGGCAGCAACTAGTTCGACTAAAACAACTATAGACGATGTTATTTCTTTGAACTCGTTGAACGTTGCTAATTCAAGTTCCAATAGTAATGTAACTTCTTCTTCACTTCAAATTAATAATGCTCACAGTTGATAAAGTTGATAAAAGTTTTGTCGAATTATTTTAAGTCTACGGATATAGAAAAAGTTTTGTATGAAACTCGTGAGTAAAGTAACTATCTTTCACTCGTAGGTCAAGCCGTCCTGTTTGTGAAAAAAAGTATTACTTCACTCACTTCTTGCATAAATAACTATTATTAAGTATGTTCCAATATACCAATCAACTGTCACTCAAATGTGGTCTACTTGTAGTAACTTCAAGTATTATTTGCACAACTTGAATGTTACGTATGTCATTAGGTTTTCAATTTCATGTATTGCTTTGCCTTGTTGAGAATCCGATTATCTTCTAACTTTTTGAATTTTCTGTTCTATTAATCGCATTCAATGATATATTCATCATATACTATGTTTATGTAGATAATTTGAAAATGATAGCTGTTTACCTTCGTTTCCAGTTATTATCCATTTCCACTGTTCATTATACATTCACAAAGGAAGACTGATGATATTTAATTCACTATAGATTCTTTTTTGAAATTATCAAGTAGTTGACGAGACGAAGTGTTTACAAAATCCCTCAAAATACCCATAGGGAAAAAAACGGTCTATATACAGACCAACCTTTTAAACAACTTGACGTTGTTTTCCGTTTCAGCTAAAATAAATAGAGCTTACAAGTTGGAAACATTTTTACGACATGTTATATATTGGGGATTAGACGGCTTCTATTGTGTTTACTGTTCATTGTAATAATTACTCTTTATATATACTCTAGCGATTAAATCCATTTATAGGTCATTAAATTTGTTTAATGATGAATAAATGTTAATTTTTTGAAAATAATTGCTTAAACCCTTGAGATAAATTTTCCTAATAGGAGAAAATGTTGACATTTCATTCATTAATTCTCATTCAACGAAAATCAACAGTATAATCTTTAAATGAGTTGGAATAACGATAAAAATTGGATTTCGAATATTCAACATATATATATACTTGTTTCAAAATCACATGCTTAAGAAATACATTAAAGTTCAGTTCAGAATTATGAAATTAGTTCAAAATTATGAATTCAATTATTGAAATGTATTACAAAAAATATATTTATAAGTATGAGTGTCAGTGCAGAACTACTCAGTTCGTAAAATATTTCATAATTGACGTGTCTATAAGGTTGAAATACACTGAAAATATTAAAAAGTTTATCTTAATAAGAATGTCGTTTTCGACCACATAAGCTCCATTATTTTGCATAATTATGAAAACAAGAATTTTGCTATTTTTCTAAGTAGTACAAGCATAGGTATATTTATGTAGTTTCTTTTTTCTGGACATCAAAAAAAATTCGGATTTAAAAAAACCACTTGAATTAAGCACTAAACTGTGAAGCGAAAGCAAGGTTAAGATCGCTATATTTTAGAATATTCAAGGCATATTAATCATTAGACATTGAAACAGGAAAAAAATAACAGTGACTGTTACTGTATATTATTGGATCGATTGAATGAAGTAATCTTGAAGGAACGGTACAATATACAGAAGAAAGAATTTGTCAGCGGACATTTATTACATCGTGATAGATAGATCTCATCAAATCTTTTCAATGGGAAACTCTAGATCCTCCTCCCTACAGCCCTGATCTGGCGCCCAGCGACTACCATTTGTTCCTGCACTTGAAGAAACATCTGGGCGGTGAGCGTTTTCAAGACGATACGAACTCAAAACAGTTGTGATACAGTGGTTATTCAGTCAGGCGGCAGAATTTTATGAGGAGAGTATTCAAAAACTGGTGCCGCGTTATGACAAGTTCCTCAATATTCACGGAACTTATGTAGAAAAGTAGATTAAGGTACGGGCTTTCATTTAAAAATAAAAATATCGCGATATCTTTGCACTTCTTTTTTTAATTCCAAAACGGTACTTACTTAAAAAATATGCCTGGTAGCTACAAAATACTGTATGGGACTTGTTTAATTTTAAACCGACCAGGTCCAAATGGGTTAAATATGTTACTAGTTGAAAGCAAATTCATTTATAAATATGTCACTGAATATTGATTATTAATCCAATTTGTTCACAGGTTCAAGTTTCACAGCAAAAACATCCCATCTAGCAGTTTCTTTAACACATAATACACAAAAAACACATTTTTTAAGACGAGCTGCAACACTGCGTCAAACTGGAAAATCTACCGGTAGTGGCTTGGCCAATAAGAAAAATCCTTCCTCTCCTTGTCTACTGCAACGCTACAATTATAACAATTCCAGCACAACAACAACAAGAAATATTCGTCCGCATCACAGTCGAAATTCCAGTGTTATATCGAGAAACTCTTCTCGTCATGGTCGAATAATTCGATTGGAGCAAAAAGCTACTAAAGTTCTGGGTGTAGTATTTTTCACGTTCGTTATATTATGGGCACCTTTTTTTATATTGAATCTTGCGCCAATTTATTGCTCCCACTGCGATAAAAATATGGAAAACTGGATTGTACAATTAGTAACATGGTTAGGTTACGCAAGTTCCATGGTAAATCCCATATTTTATACAATATTCAACAAAATTTTTAGGCAAGCATTCAAAAAGGTACTTTTATGTCGCTACAGAAAAACCAAATGGAGACCGCATAGGTGACAGATAAAGTTATCAAAAAACCGAACAGTCAGTTGTGCAGTCAATTTGTAGAACAAATATACGAGGAATGCCGTATATAACATGAAACATATCGTTATATTGATTCAAGAAATCAATAATCTCTTAATATAGTAATTAAACTTTAATTTCTAACTATATATCACAAATAGTTTTACATACTTTTTTATATATTAGTTATGATTTTAGCGGGTTGTTAAAGGCTAATTTACCAATATTTCAACTTTTTTAAAAATAGGAATAAATAAAACACCTTTATACATAAAGTGCACAGAATAACTGTCTTTGTAGAATGACTGAATGAAACCTTCTTTCTTATGGGATACTCTGTACTTTTTTCTCCTGTGCTCGTATATATACTTCTAAATTTATGAGACAAAATTCAGGAGGTGATTGCTCGAATGATATCAAGATGGGTCTTTTCCATAACAAAACTCCATGAATTGTGGCTAGAGGTGGTTATTTCCAGCGTTTACATCATTTACAATGTAACAGGAATATTGAAGAAATAAAAACTCATTTCTAGTTACTATCTTTTAAGGATGAAATATTGGAATGAGGTGGGCTGAGGTAATTTTGTTGCAGAAAATACCCATCCTAATACAATACGAGCAATCACCTCCTGAATTTTGTTGCATGAATTTAGAAACACCCTGTATATCGGACTACCTCACATTTAAGTGTTCCTTAAATTGAAAATAATAAGTGAAAAAATGATATTGAATTATTTCAAATATTTCTGACAATATCCTTACATGTTTTTAATAAATTTTGGGAAATAACCAAACAAAATTAACAGCGTCAAAAAATGAGTATTTATAATAATACCAAGAAACTTTGTAAACTAAAAAAAAAAACGTTGAGGGAACTCTTTTCATCATCTGATATACATACAGAGTTTATAGCGCTTTGTGGTAAATGGTTAAATGCTTATTAATGTCTTATTCAGAATTTCTTTAAGTAAATCCTATTACACTCGAGTAGTTCGAGTGATGCCTACCATGTGGAGAGGCCTGTGGATATTTATCTTGAATTTCTGGAGGTTGTAGTATTCGGGAAAGATGTGCCTTGGTAGCTCATACTTCTCTGGAGAAAGGATTCCCGATTAATTGACGTTCTGGGCGTCTGTAGGTGAACTCGGTCTGCCACGTCTGCCTGTCAGTATGTTTTGGAAATACCACTCTAGGTGGGATACTACCATTTGCCGTAGTCGTACCAATTGATTAAAGTCAAGTTAGCGATCTTTTATCCATGGTTCAAACATCATCCTAGCTTCAAAAGCGTAAGCAATACTCCAAAGATAGACGAAACTGTGCGTTGTGCAGGTTTAGAAGCATTTGCGGAGTACATAGCATTTTGGTCTTAAAGGGGGCCTCAAGTTGTTGTGAAGCTACCTTAGCTAATTCAAACACGCGACTATGCCATGGCATATTGTTTAACTCACAACAAGCGAATTTGCGGTGATGGTGATATTTCATATTCAGACAGAACCAAATCATAAACTCAATCAGATCGCTTCCACCTCACTTCAGAATGTTTTTAAGATAAATATTGATGGTGGTGATCTGTGTGTGAAATCAATAAATAAGATTAAGTTTAACTATAATCTTTTCTCATCTTAGACAACGAAAGAAATTAGTTTGTATGTAATTTTTTTTGTGGACTATTGTGGATTATTTTCTTGCAACTAATCCCTTACAATTCTAAAATCTTCTGCCTAAAGCTTCATACATACAGCTTTCCTCAAAATCTCCCAAGTTTTATATAGAGATCTAGAGACGCGGGATCTGGAGATCGTGATCGCCATTATATTGATTCTCTTCTAACAATCAATCTGCCCGGAAATTTATTTTTCATCCACTGAAAGTAAAAGTAGTATATTATCATCCCTTCAGTAACGAAATGCTGCATGTTAACATTCTCTTTGAATAAACATATATATATAAAAATACAGTGAATATTATGAAAATCATTCGAGTTTTCAATTACAAACATAATAATTTTTCAAAATTCAATCCTTCTGTTGAAATCTTCGTCGTTTTTTAGTCATTTAGTGAATTCATTTCATAAATAAAAAGCTAATGTACGAACCTGTACGTTGTCAAAATAAACTAAATTCCTTCTAATAATTATTTATTACCTAATATTTTGCTTCTTCATTATTTTGTTTAAGATTAAAAGTGAAAATACTTCAAAAATTTACAGTTATCTCATACGACTTATAACAAACGTTTTCATCCTTATCACCAGGTTTCTCCCAAATTGTGAAAAAAGTAATTAAACGATATTTGTAATTAATTATTCATCAGTTAATCTCCCTTTCCTTTAGAGATTGTGTCAATCCCTCGATACAGAATTGTAGTGAATTATTTGTTCTTACAAACTCACCCCCTTGAGGATTATGAAGTATTTAAATCGACACTCTGTTTTTTATGATTTTTGAATAATGTTTGTCTATCTAGTCTATTTAGCACAGGAATTCACGGTTTTTATTTATCTTCATCAATTTTATTTAATTGATTTTATATTACTTACACTATTTATCCATCATTGCATGGTATCTTCAGCTTCGTTGCGTTGTTTGTTATCTTCTCTTTACTATGCTCAATTGTCTGATTGTTTATCCATTTCTTTCTTTTGAATAGAATTTTGAGGTACTTAACACTCTTAAAATTGATATATAATTTTTTCCTAATAATCTATTTTGATTTAAAAACCTAACTTCAGTCACAATATCTAATTAAAATAAAACTAGTTTTCACATGAAAGTGAATATTTTTTACACAAATAAATACATATTGAAGCTTTTAGATTCGATACTCAATATATTTGGGCTTAATTTTATATAGATACCTTTTGTTGCTATTTTTCAATAACTTTCTTTTGAATATGAAAGAAATATAAAAAATAAAAGCTAATAGTCAAGTTTTTTTATGTCTGATAATAAAAAATATTTTCAGTTTTTGCTGTTAGTTCAAATATTCTCGGATTGTTACTTTAGTTTCGAGTAAACAATCAAAACATTCCGGATTTTATACGTTCGAGGTAGTTTGCCGATATACTTCGGAAAATGTCAATAATAAAGCAGACCAAAGATTTTTTCTCTTAATTACGCATTTCTACTTACTTTGTATGTGATTGCATACTTAATCTCCTTTTCAAACTAAAACATCGGATAATAATTCTTTGAAGAGCAATTCCGTTTGTACTATGACCAGATTTATTCTGTTTAATGATACAAAATTATCAATGAATTTTCGAAAAAATTGAAAAATAAATTGAATTTATTTATTATAATTATATATTGAAAAGAAAGAATGCTCACAAATTCATTCATTCATTGGGTTATTCTAGCACTCAGTTTATTCTGATTAATGTAAAAGCATGTAAATTAGAGTATATGGTACAAGTAGTGTTGAAAGTTTTAAAAGGTATGTGATGTTATTTGTGAAAAGTCGAATGAATATATTACTTTTGTGAATGTAATTGTTTTAGCAATAATGCTGAAGTAACAATCACATACTTGAAAAACTCAGCATTATTGTATTCTTATTGATTAAAAATTGTGTTTTGTAAATATGTCGAAAAATTTAAATTATTAATTCAGTTGTGTAGTATGTCGCTATTACGTATATAAATACATAGAATATTAAATGTGTATTAGCAGTATTATCATAAATTTTTAATATTAAGATATGTTTTTGGAGATATTTCATATAATATATGTTAGAGAATTAATGTATCATTTCCATGTACGATTAGTAATATAGTAACTTGTAGGAGCAAGTATCACAAATTCCATTGATTTTTTAGAACCTAGGAAACCTTCTATCATCTTATTAAAAAACACGCTGAAATTCAAAAATTCATAAAACCCTAGTCCAGTAAAAAGAAAATTCTTTATCTAAAATTTCTTTGAGACAAACAGTTGAAGGCTTTTCCAAACTTTCCATGTCATTTTTTGAAGGGAAATTTCACTCATCGCTTCATATAAGTTTCACCATTTAACGAAGATACACGTATTCATTGATTCTTCTTTCTCTCTCTTTCAAGCAATTCCCTCAATCTCAAATACATTATATACAATGTTATACAATATAACATTGTTAATTGTTTTCCCCTTTCAAAATAGTCGATGAGCAATATTCTTTGTCTGTCTCAATATTGGCAAACGTAACCATCTTTGCTTTTTCGGATCAGTCCCGATCTTTACAATTCATCGTTTTTTACTGTTTTCTCATCACATAAGTGTAGTGGTGAATCTATATTTGATGTAACCTTATGAATTAAGGCAAAAACCTCACTCATTTGGCTTTGACCGCGTCAATAAGGCCTGGAAAGTGTTCATTCGAATACACTTTTTGTCCAAAGTGAGAAGATGCGGCAACTAACGCGCGGATAGCTTCTTCAGTCTTTATATAGCATATGCGTTCTATTTATATAATATCTATCTATTCAACCTCAATGCGACAAACATCCGATACCAGTTCGTGAATTTTTCCGATGATAACGCTGGTTGTTGTAATTTTTATCCGCCTCGATCGCTCGACGTCAGTCAAACTGATAAGGCATGTTTGAATTCAGCTGCTCGACATTTCACGATCGTAAATGATGGAGTAGTGTCCAAATCTTCTATCAATAGCGCAAACTTTTCTTTTCAAAAACAAATATTCTATGACAACACAATATTCAAGTTTGTTCATTTTCATGAAAATCTTCACAACTCACTTATTCGATAGTCAAACAGAAACTAAGCGTTCTAAATGGCTGAAATTTTAGTAAAAATCTCTATGCGCATACGTAAATATATTTTACATTGATAATTGTTGACATCTTTAAGTTGAAGTGGGAAACTTTTCGGACGACCCTCTTAAAGACATCATAACATTGCCAGCCGATCATTTTCACTCGTTTATGTCGGCTTTCGTCTTGTACAGTCCACTCAGTTAACTATCATTCTATTTCAATTGTATAGTGAAAATCGAGGTGCTTCATACCCAAAAAAATCCCTTTTAACGAGGCATCCATTTGGACAGAACATACTTGACACTTCCTTATGACATCTCTATTATCCCAATTTCACTTTGCGGGACTTTTTGTATCTTATATATTAATTAATCTCAATCTTGTATACGCATGCACAACTATTTAGATTTTTGTCAAAAGTCAAATAAAATAGGAGTGCGCATACAGCTAACATGATAGTTGTTCGACTAAGAAATTATAAAACCATATCGTTCAGATCAGATGGACGAAAAGAAAGTAATTCGGGTGCTCACGAAATGTGAGCAAAAAACAATATAAGTCTCAGGATTGGAGAAAATTAATGCGAAAAATAAGATAAAATATGGCAAGGACAACACTTGCCAGAGCTCTTCGACTAATTATTTTCTACTACTCATGAGAAATGAGAACTGATCGAGATCTCATCGACTATAAATTGTCTGTATACACACACTAAATAGTTGAGTCGAGGTAAAATCGTTGACGCCCGAAAATTTCGACTTAACAGTTGAGTCGATGGTAAGTTGTACGTGTGCGCCTAGTATTGTAAGTGGTGGCTGGAAATTTGATACCTGTCATCCCAATAGTAGATCAAAGAAAATATACAGTGACGTCTATTCATAAGACTGGGGACATAATCATATTTGCTTTAAATGGAATGAAATCATTACCGTATATATCATGTATAGGTGACCTAACATATGCTTCTTTTAAAAATCTATATATGCTGCATTGCATTGTACGAATAGCTATTTTACGGATAAGACTTTTCTCATGGAAAAGTTCAAAGAATTGAACATAGTTTTTGATACAGTATAGACATGTTTTTATTTTCAATGCTAATAGAGTAGATAAGGTTTTTAAACGAAATATTTCCAACGTCTCGGCCTCATCTTCACTAAAACTAAGTGGGAATAGTCATAAAACACGTTATTATAACAAATCTCAAATCATAATTATTTAGTTAAGAAAACTCGAGATAATCCAATGAAGGAACTAACGAAAAGAAATGGATTTCGATCAATATTACCAATATATTTGTAACAATATTTTACCAAGAAATATGTAAGAATGAAGTTAGATATAATTTTCTGCAATTGTTCCAAATAAGGAAATTATTTATTATGTTTAGATTGACGATTGATTTGTATAGGAGGTTTCCTAGATTCCATTATTTTTTCATTGTAAATATTGTATACATAGCATTCTATATAAAATACATTTTGCAGAAAACAGAAATCATAGATGTATTGAAAAAGTATTGACAATCCAATATTTTGAATTGTAGAAACATCTCAGTCTTCTTCAAAAGTGTATTGCCTTTATAGATGTCACAAATATGGACATTATTATAATCAATTATGATAAGTATCAAGCCAGTTCTACAATTTGTTGTTATTTTATCTTCAATTTTGGCAATTTACTTCTTAATTCGGAGTTAGTAATATGAATTTTTAATTAATAAGGGTGTACGGACAAAAAATCCGTACATTTTAGGAGAACGTAACAAGTAAAGTAGGCATTGACTGAGACTGATATTAATTCTTTCTCGTAAGTTTGCAGAATAAACATTACGTAGCTGCGAGAAGTTTAGTTTCAAGTATGGAAAAAGCCAAATAAATACCAAAAAAGAGAAGAGATTGAGAAAATGTGAAGCTCATTGAAAACTGGAAGTAAGTTTGCAAAAATTGGGCAGAAAATTCAAAATAAGAAATATGTAAACAGCATTGTAAAGGAATAGAATGTTGTTTAAAAATCAATAAAATCAGCACCCAAATATTCTTTGAAGTAACAACTAGAATAAATATCAAAACTCAGTGACAACAAGTTTCCGCCTGCTAAAGGTATTGGAATCGTAGACGACTCATATATTACTTTAGATGGGAGTAAAACGGCGAATAATAGGAATTATTATTGTCAGAAAGGCAGAAAAGTGAATTCAGAAGTGTATTTCAAAATACACTAAAAGTTCAACTCCAAATTGTTGGTATGCTTGGCGATATCTTTTCGTGGTCCTTCTTCACATACATTTGTCCTTCTAGAAATATAACAGCCAAAATATATGAAAAAGAGTATGTTGAATCTAGATTAACGCAGTTCATGAAAAGGAATTGCGAAGGAGCAGCAACTGCTTATTAAGTAAAAGACGTTGTGGCAGCTTATGCAAAGTTAAATATTCTATTTATTGAGAAGTGTAGGAATGTTCCTAATGTGCCTGAACTGAGGCTAATAGAACATTTTTGACGAAATTTGGAACGAAACGTATATTCTGAAGGTTGGGAAGTAACTGAAGAATTAAAAAAGAGAATTTTCTCACAACAATGGAACAAACTCCAAAATATAATAAATACTTAAAGAAATGTCGAAACGTCAAATTTTATTTTTCTTCCGTAAATTATTAAAAAAACTAATTTTAGAATAGTAGAGACCCAAAGTCAAGAAAATTTAGAAGCATTAATATATCAAAAGGTCTGAGAAATGAGAAATTGAAGAAGAAGACTTGTAGCTCTTTTGAACTGTATTTTTTGTGGGTGGTCTTTCTATTCTATCCCTATTCAATTAATTAAGTTTATCACATATTTTTGCAGCCTCGACTATTTTTCTCCATTTTTCTCTGTCCTCCATCTATTTTTTCTAGTCACGTACTCCCAGATTTTGCAAATCTTTCTTTCGCTCGGTCTCCATTCTGTGATTTTCCTTGTATCCTGCCTTTTATCCCGCATGAATTCTGTGTTTTGTCTCGTTACTTATCATTGCTACTAACTACTTAAAGGTGTCGCCTACTTCAAAGATGAAGTCATTTATATTCACTGTGTCTTGTTTGCGAAATTCCTTCTTTCTTTCATTTTGCATATATTTTGCCTTTTTCTGATTTATTAGCAATCCTCTTTTCCCTGCCTCTCTCTCAATTTTCTCTAGTGTATTTTCTGGACTTGTTCGGTCTCTTGCTAATAGAGTTAAATCATCAGCATATCCTATTACTTGTATTGATTTATTGATGATGCTTTCATCGATATTAAATTTCCTTATTATGCCTTCAAGTACAATGTTAAATAATACCGCTGAGAGTCAGTCCTTTACCCAGCATTTATTTCAAATTCCTCAGATAGTGCGTTCTTTGTTATTACCCTTGCCTTAGAATTAGCGTAGTCATTTTCACCAATAATCAACTTTTGGGGTACTTGTAGTTTTTCCATGTCCTTTAGAAGCGTCCTCCTTTTCAGACTGTCGAATGCTTGTTTGAAGTCGATGAATAACATTTGCATATCATAGCTTTTTTCGATCACTTGTTTTATAGTATGTATGGCATCTACTCTTGATTTTCTTTCTCTAAGACCTTTTTGATATTTCCCTATTTGTGCTTCCACTAACTTCTTCAGTATATCATTCTTTAATGTTGTAAGTATTTTATGTACGTATTAAGCAAAATAAAACCTTTATAATTACTACATATGTTGGGATTTCCTCCCTTCAGTATTGGTATAATCCATCTAGTAGACCACTCTCTTGGCATTGCTTTTGTTTCCCATACTCTTTCTATGATCTTGAATATTTTGTACCTTAGGCTATCTCCCCCATATTTTATTAGTTCATCCACTATTTCGTCTGGTCCTCCTGTTTTATTCTGTTTCAGTTTGTTGATTATGTCATTAAATCCCGTCGGTTTCCCTTGAGACCGAAATAGAATTTTTTGATAATACAGTTGAATTTCATCCAATATTTAAGAGGTTTTAAAATGTACTAATTAACTAAATCTCAAAATGTAAATAATAGTAGTACTTAGCTCAATATGATAGTGTTTCATTGAGTGTTACAAATTTCTGTTGTATGATTCTTTGTAAACGAAAAAAAAATTGGAAAATTCTGTCTTCATGCAAATGGGTAGTGATCAATTTTTGCTATAGTCCTTCTTCATTTTTGACCACAAACAAACGGTGTTTTTAGCTTAGTATTTCGTCGTCTTGCATCTCCTCAATCAAAATGCATTTAAGTAACGATATTTCACGTCTACTTAACTTTAAACTCATTCAATTAACGAATCACAGACGTTTTGATTAAAATGGTTAACAATTATCGTTCAACCTTACTGAATATCACCAACGGTTCCAAAAATTCCAACTTAGTTAAAGCAGATATTGAGAAAAAACCATTTGACATCTTTTTTGGTACTTAGAGACGTGTGTTTTAATTCTGTTTCTAATTTTCACTCAAAGTATTGAATTTATGCATCTAATATGAATTGAATATTCTTATAATAGGAAAAACCAGATTAAACACTTTTCCAAATCAACTAAGGTGATGGAGATATTTAATAGATAAATCCTAAAAAGATAGTTTCGTAAACAATACTGATTAATTCTATGAAGTTAAAAAAAGATGAAATAAATATTTGATATGAAGATAAATTGAAAAGGTTGATTACCTTATACATAATACTACTCGCTGGACTTTCTCGGATAAACTTTCTTCTTTTGTAAACATAGCGATTTTTAAAAAGATTTTGAGTGATATAACTTTATTTATAACTGATAATTAGTCGCATTTAATTTTGTTTTAATTTCATTACTATTCTGAATTTTTTATTGCTGTGGCATAACAGATAATTTATTTGATCTTTAATGCTTCAAACATGAGCGATTACGAAGCAAATTCTAAAATATCACGGCTTAATATTATGATCTGGTTACTGATAGTGGAAGCTTTTTACATAATAGAACCATTAAAATGTTAATAAAAGCACGGAGTAACTTTTAACAACGATTGATGGTTGCACTTGAATTTCTAGCATCAATAAATCAAGTATGAGCTTGCTTACCTTACAATTTTTTATATAGAGAGATTCATTAGTATATATTGATACATAAGCAAAAAATAAAATTTTTTCAACCGTTTATGCTTATATATTTATACTTCAGATTTACTGTGTCAAATATTCACATTTATTTCACAATCATTTTTCATAAACATTTTGATTTTAGATGTGGAAATTGGAAGCATATTCCAAACTTCACAAATTTGTTATATAAATGTCATATAACATCTTTTCTCATTATATATAAGAGAATAGGATTTTTTTAATTAAAAAATAAATCAAAGCTATAATAAACAAATTTTTATATTGAGACGTAATCAATCTTTTATTAAAGAATTTTCTTCAGAGCATACACAGTTTACGACGAGATTCATGTAAAAATACAATTAGTAATTATAAATATATTGTTGTAATCAATTTCTTGTATACCATATTTGGTTTCCGAAGAGGCTTTCAGAGTGATACATTGGAATAAATCTAATTTTTAGATGAATAAAGAAACTATTCGAGATACTTGATGGTTTCAACTAAAAATTGGATGACATGAGTATTTTTCATTTCCTGATTTTTGTGTTCTATTTTCACAAGTTTAATTTGTTTGTGTGATGTTGATTAAACATATGTGAGAAAATAAAGTATTTTTTGAAGTGACTGTTTGTTTTTATATCGTCCCTAACATCTATGAAATATCCATATGTTTCGGAAATTATTAGCAAAGTTTTGTTCTTATCGATAACTAATGAATGTTGAAGTATTACATTTTCAAATTGTTCAATTGTCTAATACAATGAAAAATTATATAACTATCGAACTCAAGACAAAAAGTGGATTCAATACATAGTATACAATACGGTGTATTTGTTTGGAATAAATTTGACCCTCAATTGATCCAAGAAAAATCTGATTTTTTTTTCTTTTGGAGGAATTTCATAAAAACTAATTTTACTGGCTCCTGTCGATTTGTTGCCACATTATTTTGAATTGAATATATACGAGGGGTGATCAGAATTTAATATAAAGGAGTAGAAGTTTGATGAAAAATTGTTTTTTTTTCTTTTTTTTTAAATTATTGAAGATTTCAAAAAAGGATAATAGAATTGAAAAAGAAAGAATTAAGGAATTATCAATCCAATCCAATTCAAATCATCAATAATTTAAAGAAGATGGAATTAAAAAAAAAAGAAAAAAAAACAAATTTTTCATCAAACCCACGAAGGGTTTATCCGCCCCTATTCTATCTTTTGTGTTATGCCATTTTCTTCTTCTCTCGTATCTGCCGAAGTCCATTGGAGGGTAATGTTATTTCATTTGCTCAGATCATTCAACTTGTCCAGGCATTTTCGATCTTAGATATTTTTCAAAAATTAAATATATGTATTTTTCAATTACATGCCTTTCTTCCTGAAAAATGCTTATTGTATATCCCATTTGTGTACCATTTTATGACGTTTTTGTTCATGTTTAACATACTTTTTTGATCCAATTCATTTCATAAACTTAGAGGTATATATAGAGATTAGCTCTCGTAATGTTTCTAGTGCCCCTGACTACTGCCTCATATGGGATGTATCATCTTGAACATACACAGTAGGAAATTTGGTTCGTCACCAATTCTTCCATTGGTAGTTTCTGCATAACATTAGCGTTGTCATAAACATAACATCTTAAGGTTATATTTCCATTTCTTCATTCTATATGTAGTCATGATTTACGATCGGAACCCGGAGATTTTGTTGATGTTCAAGTGATCTGTTTTCACTGATAATCGCGAGTAAAATATTTTATGAAAACGGGAAAGGGAGAAAGAATAAAACTTATTCTGCATTGAATATATTTATATTTTCAACATTCTTCATTTTCTAATTTGTGGAAATTACGACTAGATATGAAATTCTCATTAACAACAGGAGAAATAAAATACATTTATTAAATACAACAATTATGAATAAGTAGTGGACATAATGAAGACATTTTAGTTTTCATAAGTACATCCTATATAACATTCAATAAAATTATAATTTTATATAAGGACGATCCATTGTATACTAAATGATACCATCGACTTCGTTTGTTTTAATACAAAATTATAACTAATGGAGGAATGGATTTCAATACAAACACTTCAACCAACTTTCTTTCAATTTACCAGTGTAAATTTCATTGAAATATATCCACTACATTCTAGGAGTGCTTATTAAAATTGATATCGATAAATATCAAAACCACTTCAGAATGCACAGCGTTGCTTCAAAATACAAATAAAATTTTTTTGACAAGAACATGGAACGAAAAAAGTACGCATTCCCAAAAAATTGACAACTGAACTGGAGCTTAGTGGAAAATATATTACAATTCTCATATCGTTTGATAAAAATTCATTTTTGAATAAACATTTTGGCCAGAAAAATCGTGTGATTTAAAAATACTTTTAATTATGCAATTATTCTATTGAAAAACATCAAATGATTAATTCGCAAATGATTATTTTGTAATTATTTAAAACAAAATTTCTTCGACATATGTTTGAAAGAGCTACCAGTCTCGAGAAATTATGAGAAAAAATTTTTTGGGTAGGATGGACATTTAATATTTCGTTTCATAATTTTTGTGTAGCTACTTTATTTCGAAGCTATTATAATAATAGGACCCATACAATCATCAAATGTAAGGATGGGAAAGGGAACGGAGTTAATCTGGCCAAATAGCCAAGATCACAAAATATAACAAACCAAAACGATGGCGAGACAAGTGGCAATCTTCATCGAAGGAAACGCATCGTTAAAGAAGAAGAAAGATTATGCGTGACATATGATAAATAAACATTTTAAAATCCTAATTCTTTAGAATAAAGTTACACCTTACCGTTACTATTTTGATACTTTATCATTTCGATTCTAATAATTTAGGTACTCAGTTAAGCTTATTATAATTTATCACGACGTAACGAAAGTTGCGCTAGTAAATTGGAAGTAGATAAAATTTTTCACAAGGAAATTTTTTATATTCCTTCACATACATGTATTTAATTATATATTATTTTAAAGGTTATGTTGATATCCACGTTTCAGATTGATGTTGTTTGTTTTGTTTGTTTGTTAGTTTAGTGTTTGTCTTGTATTATCTACAATAATTTTGTTTGCTGGGATGCCGAAATTTAGCTTACATACCAATGAGTTTGCTACTTGATTGAACAAATATATGGATTCATTTGCTTGTGTGTCTTATTTAATATGAGGCAATTTGATTAGAGTTTCTAGACATCATAGAACAAAACAAAATTTTTCTTTTTTTAGACTGGAATTACACCCTTCTATTTTGATTACATTATCATCTCAATTCTAATAATTCAGTTACTCAGTTAAGCTTAGAATTTAACACGACGCAACGAAAGACGCTGGTAAATTGGAAGTTGATAAAATTGTTCACAACGAAATTCCTAACAGTAAAATCCATTTTTGATATTCCTTCACATAATGCATTTAATTATATATTAGTTGAGGGGTTATGTTGGATTCCACGATTCAGATTGATGTTTTTCCTTTCCTTTTAGTTTAATGCCCGTCCTGTATTATCTACAATAATTTTTATTGCCGATTATTACCAATGTGTGTTTGCTTCGATGCCTTTTTCCATACTAAATAGTATAACTCAACTCACATAGTCATTTAGCTTAGATATCTCTCTATTCCATTTCCATGTACCTGTTATCAATCTTTATTATTCTTAATAGTTTTTTGGTTATCTCTTTTTTTTTGGTTTTGCACCTTCTCTTTCGCTTTTTATTTGTTATTTCAGAGTTTGCTACTTAATTGAACGTTTTTATTTATTCAAATATATGAATTAATTTGCTGGTGTGTCTTATTAGATGTGAGGCAATTCGATCAGAGTTTCTAGACATCATAGAACAAAACAAATTTTTTCTAATCTATATAAAGTGTTTGAGACGATCTAAATAAATATGTGAGAGTTTCATGCAACTTCTAAGAGTGATAGGAGCACTATACAATAATATATTTACATACTCATTTCTTACATTAATAAAGTCGTAATAAATGTAGCACCCTATATTCATGGATGGGTAGATTTTTCAGGTAACATTCTTATTTGGGACACCTCGTAGTATAAAATGTATATAATGAACAACATGTACAAAGTTTGTTATTAGATGCAATTTCACATCTAATTATGTCTATGTGATTGAAATTTCAGTGATGTATTTATAAACCAAATCGTACATACTAGTGCAACATTTTTCCATTAAAACTTGCAAAACGATTTTTGCTGTATAATATACATGTTCTAATTCACATTTTATCACCGGTGATGGTATGGTGACATTGGATATCATCTGGTACCTTATATGGAAAAGATGTCAATTCTTTTTGAGTTTTTTTCTCGTATTCGTTATTGAGAATAGAATGATAATTATATTTTTAAGTATGTCACCATTGCCCAAATAATTTTTTATCTAAATGAAAAAGTATTTATTATTTGATAGAAAAGTTAACAATTGAGACAAATTTTCAAAAATTTGAGTAACTTGACAGACAAATGCTTGAAAGATCCATTGATTATCGAAAACTCCTGTTCCTTTCTTTTGTCGATCTCAAGAAAGCATATGATTGAATTCAATTAACCGACATCATTCAAATACTTCGGGAACATAGCTCACCAGTAAATTGTATAAACGTAATAGATAAACTCAATAAAAAAACTCAGCGGGGGTTTACCCAACAAGCTCCAATACTAAAAGAAATTCAACAAGGTGACAGTGTGAGCCCATTCTTGTTGAATTTATTTATGGATAAAATTAATAGCGTAAAAGAACTTTCTGGGGGATACCACATGAGGCGAAAATCATTAAGAATATTATGCTACACTGACGACTAAATCTTGATAGCAGATAACGAGGATGACATACAGCGTTTGCTATAAAAATTCCAAACAACAGCCGAAAACCTTAATATGCAGATATCTGTAGAAAAAACTGAGTCAATGGTCATAGCCTACAGAGCCCACAAACTAGCTGTGAAAGACATTCATTAACCAGTTTATGCATTGTACATACTTAGGAATCGAGATCACAAGCGCTAAAAGCTTACGCCAACCCCAATAAATAAGTCTTGAAAAATCTATGGCTATCTGCGCGACTTCACTCAAAAATATCCGACTATCTGCGGGACCTCAGTTAGAAAAACAAATATATGTCCACCGATAGTAAAGTCCGCCTATACAGAACAATCGTAAGACCTTTATTTTCGTATGCAATATTGAAATATTGAGAAATATTGAAGAAGTAAGCCTAAGATATCAAATAACACTAAAGCTATCGGAAAAGATCTGAAAATTCAGGATATAGTACGATTCACGAGATCGAAATGACGATATTGGAGAGACTACGTCAACAGAATGATGGAAGATCGATGGGCTAAATAGGCAAAGGAAGTAAAACCAACTTCAAGGAGACCTCTCGGTCGATCTTCAAAGAGATGACATCAAAACTGGTCATCTACTTCTCAAGAATGTGAATAGTAGAAGAAACAAGAATAAGTCTTAAGAAACAAGAAAGAAGAAGAAGAAAAATTAACTTCTTCATATCAAAGATATTTCAATTTTCCTAAATGGTAGTTTTACTATGATAAATATTAATATTAGAAAATTTAAAGTTTTTTTGGAGTAGGAGAACTAGTATCATAGGGAAGGAAGTACTTTGGCAAAAGTCTAGTGGTATTTTTAACAAAAGTTTTTTAGTCATTCTGAATTTATTCTGCACATAATCATCTATTCAACTTTCTCACATCCAATTTTTTAACAGCTAAAGAGTCACATAATATCGAAACAGAATAATGCCAACCGGTTATATGGAACAATTGCTAATGCCAGTCTTAAAATATTTCATCGTAATGAGAATATTTAGTTTGTTATATACTATAATGAATATACTATTTATATAGTTTTACACGCTACTACAATAAACTTAGAACCAAAGTTTTGAACGTTACTTGATTTTAATTTCAATAATTAATGTTTTTTAGTACGCGTGTACCTTCAAAAATCAAAGCAACATACAATATGGATTGTAATAAAATATCAAGGTTATGAACCTTATCTAATTATTGGTTTATCTTTGTCATAAGTCATTAGGAGCATCAGAGATGAATGTCTTTATTTCAAAAAAATATAATTAACTTAGATACAACAATGTTTGACTTAAGTCTTCAGGATGATTTTAGCATAGAATATTTGGGCCATACACATGGTATTAACTCTTTTTCGGGCCCATTTGAAAAATATGCCACGCTGCGTTTCTTAGGCAGTAAACTAAAGATATTACATTTGTAATTCTGCCACTTCTGGTGGAATCAAATTAATTTCTTCACAAATATCCCTTTTTTGATATTCGAATTCACATATAAATATAACGAAAATAATTAATGACATATAATTACAAATATTACTAATACAACTACTTCATTTTAAAATGTTATAAGAACAATGTATGTTGGGTTGCATATAAGAGATTCGTAACTTTCTATACTTCGAAATAAATGTTCTACTCTTCTTTGATACAAAAAGAAATGATTTTATCACGTACAACTTTTTTTATTACACAATGATTGTTTTCAATTACCCTACATAATAACTAAAATTTAATGTTCTTACTCAACTTCCAATATCTTAATCAAATTTGATTAAAATGTTAAGTAAAAAGTGCAAACGAAGTTATGTTTGTGGACAGATTTATCTTCATAGAAGAGAAGACCCACCGTTGATTTTTTTGAAAGTGTATAACTTTATTATTTTGGATTTCCAATTTCTAGCCAATATAAAAAAGGTGCCACATGTGTTTTGTGAAAGCAGTACAATTGTTCTAATAAAATGCTCAACCGGAGATAACTTATACCTTCCATTTGATTCATCAATGTTATGAAGACATATTAGCAGTGATGAAAATTACTGTACTTTGTGTTAAGAAGAAAGTGGGATACAATTAAAAACAAGGCAGGTGTATGCAGATGTTCCAATTTTACATTCCAAAGATCTATATCCAATTTAAAAACTTTTTGCCGGTAATGTCTTTAATGATATTTCTTACTCAGTCTAAATTTGTCTATAGTCTTGAGTAAAAGCAGTTGTATTAGTTAGTTGTATTCGTTCAATTCTTTTCAAAACAAAGTAAGCCCATAACTTATAGGCCAGATCCCAGCCGATTTCTTGAAAATTGGTGTTAAGGATTAAAACTGCTTAAAAAAAATGTAGATTATAAAAAAATCAAAGAGATTATTTTTTTAATAACCTCTATAACTTCAAGAATAACTGAGTTATTGTTCCTTGAATGATGGCTATTTTTGGGAAACCCGAAACTGAAAACCTTTAACTTCAGAGAACTTAAAATTGATCAGATTTTTGGAAAAAAATTCAAGACATATTTTCAAAGCATATAGAAAAAACCTATGAAATGAGCACTGAGTTGACTCATTTATAACAAAAATAAGTTTTCTTCTTATTTCTTTTTTTTTTTTTTAATAATTATACCTTCGCCATTACCGCCCTAATTGAAATTAATTGTAATCTACATGCAACTAACTTCAGCTATGTATTATTGATATGATCCATGTGATTTGACCGGTTTTGAATGCTTTTTGTAGAAAAAATAATTGATTAAATTGAATACTGCATTTCCGTAATCTTGAAAAAAAAATTTCTTGATAAACCAAAAACTATTTAGAACCATAACCATGTTATGAGGAAATTTTTGAAATATTAATTGTATGGTTTTTTTTCTCCAAAATTTTGAGTTGCTTGAAATTTATGTATCGTGAAAATCGAAGGAGATACGTTAGTTTAAAAATTCCATTCGTGTACCTAATGTGGATTTTGAAATCAGGAGTTGAAAAAAGTTTTGATTAATATGACGTTGAAGTAATTTAAATCTCCTACAAAATGCTTTTTTAAGAAAGTTTCTAGATTGAAAAACGAGCTGTTTTTTGTTGAATTTCGTTGAACCAATGTTGGAGCATTGGAAAAAGAGAAACGTGAAGCGTACCATTCTCTAATCGGTGTGTATACGTATGTGTAAGTCTGTGTGTGCGTGTATGTGTATGTGTGTGTATGTGTGTGTGTGTGCAACACTTTTTAAAAATATGGGCGAAATATTCTCAACAATATAAATACACTTCTGAGTAATTCTTAATTATAAAAGAATATTTGGGGTTATTTTTTACTTCTTTATATGATTAAGGGATGATTTGGAGGGGTTGTATGAATCTGATTCGTCATAAACGTGTTTGAGAATGGCAACAGATTTACGAATAATATCACTGATATGATCCGGAACATGCATAAAATCTGAGATTTTAATTTTTTTTGCAATAAGGGGTATTTTACACTCCCCAAAATATGAAGACTCTGGGTAGGGTAGGTAGAGCTTGAATTCAAATTTTCATGAAAATCGAGTTATAATAAGAGTATTTGAAAAATCTTGCTACCCTCAGAGGATGGTTTTGGAGGAGTTAATCATAAACTTATTTAAGAATATCAACAGATCTACCTTAACGTTTTTTACAGCTGATTCTTGGCCTATTAACCTGTTTTTGCATTGTATTGGCTTCATTAATTAATGTGTACTGACAAATTATGCGTGGTAATATTTTACCATTTCCGTATGTTAAATTGTTATGGAAAATTATAGAAATATCACGTCGTAGTCTAATAGAGAAAATTTCAAGGCACTTATTCAGACAGTGATAAAGATTATTTACCTGATAATTCAGGACATAACCTTGATTAAGAAACTCAAACTTCCTATGCTACACCATATAGAGGAACGAAATCAAAATTATGGGTATGGCTTATGTAAACATAACTAGAAATATTGTATCAAGCAAATATATTGACGGTAATTGTAAACAGTAAAAAAATATTCTAATCAAACTGGGCGTACAGAATGCATTTTTTTAACGATTTTTATGCTATAACTACAAAAAAACCTCCATGATGCATATTTGTGTAGACTAATTTAGCAAAGTCGAGTGAAGAAAAATCAAGATAATTTATGTCCTTGCTAATTAAAATATTTTGTAAACAATAAATTTATTTTCGTAATTTTTATTTTTATCTTTCGACTATGGTTTTCTTGTATAAAAAACCTCACAAAAACAGATTGAATACATAAAATATTTTTCTACAGTTGAAAAACCTGAAAAGCAGTTCACCAAAATTTGTGCCACATCAGGGGTTGGCAACCAGCGGCTCATTAGTTCCATACATAAATATTTTAAAATCGTTTTAAATATATTAATGAGGGTTAGGCATCGATTTTATCTCTCAGTGACTTGTACTTGCTTTTTTCGACCTCCTCCATGGGACACACGTCAAGGATTGCTTCATACATGCACCTGAAGAACCGTTATTTCAAAAAAAAAACAGAAAACTTGAAACAGTACAAGATAGAATAAATAAAATGTCTTCTCAAATGTAACATATGTGAAGGCAGACACGGCACTTTGGGTCATACATATGTCTTCCCAAGGTCCAGAAGTAGAAATTCTAGAGTTGCTACCGTTCTTGGGACAAGCTAGAGAGGAAGATATAACCAATGCTGTGCAAAAATGCCTTGGAGACAATGGAATTAATTGAATAAAACCGTTTCAATATCAACTGATGGAGCAAGAAGTATGACAGGAAAAAATAGAGAGGAAACAAAGATTCTTCAAAGCAACACGAAATTCTGAAGTTTCACTGCATAATACACCAAGAAGCGCTTTTTTGAGGTTATTAATATGTCAAAAGCGATCTACCCTCAACAGTTTTAGGCATTGTTAAACAAAATGGAGACGCACGACCTTCTTCAAAATAAAGTGACATGGCTTTCCAAAGGTGAAGTTTTGACACGTTTTGCTTTGTGCTTGAATGAAATAAATACATTCTTGAAAAAAAAAGGGATCACCTTGAATTAAAGAGCGACAAATAGTTGCAAAAATTTCACTTTATGGTGGATATCACAGCGAAAATAAATGAACTAAATGTGAAATTGCACGGAAATGGAATTATTAGTTTTCGTTTGAAGAAAAATCAATTCTTTTTGCAGGAGGTATTCAGAGCAGCAAATTACTTCAATTAGATGAATTTGCAGACGGATTTAAGCAATGCAAAACCAACAAAACCGCTCTAGCTTCCATAGTAAATTCTCTCAACACAAATAGTAACGAAATCTATATCGAGCCATTTAGAATTGAAACTCGATCTCTAGAAATGCAATTGATCGATTTGAAAAGTGAAGTTTGTATAGTGGAAAATTTACAGTGTTGAAAAGCAAGCTGGAAGAGTTGGAGGTCCAGAAATTTATGTCCGTAACGCAACAAAAGTAGACAGCTCTGAAAGAAATGCAGTAAGTTGAGTTTCTAGAATAGTCTTCCAGATTGCTATAGTAAGGTGAAGAAGTTGACATTTGGAGTGCTGACTATATTCACATTGACATATTCGAACGAGCAAGCGTTCTCATTTTATGAATATAATTAAAAATAAAGTAAGAAGCCAACTACCAAATGAAAATTTATAGAGTTTGAAGCATAAAACAACAAGTTACGAGCCTAATTTATCAAAACATTCTAAAGCCATGCAAAGCCATTGAATTTGTGTACTCAAATTCATGTTATTGAGATATGAGTAATTGTTTTAATTCATTTTTACCTAAATGATACCTAATCATTCTATATAAATATGTAAATTAACTAATATGTTTTGAAGAACGCTACAAATATAAAAATAAAAAGATATCTTCTCTTATGAGTGAAAGATTAGTTTTTTTTCTAAAAAAAATTAGACAAGTCTCATAAGACTCAAAAGATTGCCGACCCCTGTGCTAGAGGCTTAAATATATTAATAAACTGAGATAATCAAAATTATTCAATATTTTTTTCGAACGTTAACAAAGTTTGTTACCAAGTTACTCAAACATGTTATGCATTGAACTAGTAATTCTAGTCAAAATATATCGGAGGATGACAATGAAAATGATGATTCTATTGATTCGGACTATTCATCTCTCCAAGAATATACTTCACATATAATTATTGATTTACATGATATCATTAAATATTTATCAAGATCCAGAGCAGAAGTTCTTGGGACCTGGCTTACACCATTGGAATTCGTAACCATCAGATACGAAAGTTACTTTGTCCAGTAACAGAAGTAAGGTTAACTCATAAGTTGTCAAAATATTGTTATTGTATTCATACCTCGGGCATTTTTGGAGTATTGAATCAAAACTACAATAAAAAAAATTGCGCTTGTTCATTTATTCTTCGAAATTGATGAGTGATGCTTTGATGCATAACGGAAATGAGAAACCATCTGTGACAATGAATATCGTAGTAAATAATGAAAATAGATAAAAAACTGTCGTTTCCTTATTTTTTATCCCAAATACTCTTGCTTCCTTTGTCTGATGGGCATCAGGGCCAGAGAACAACATGTAGATGCAGAATAGCCTATTCGGTACTAGGGTACTCCGAACAAAATCAAATCTAATATGAGTAGATGGTAATCCTATCTTTAAAACATCATTAACTCCCTTTGCATACTAAACTGAGACTTATGGAAAGCTTTAAGGAGGTCTAATTAAAAAAAGGGAAACATTCCGCAATTTGTACACAATATTTCCAAATGTTACAGAAGAAAAATTTGCAGATAAAGATAAAACATCTTCAATTTTAAAGTCTTATATCTGTTATTAAAAAAGCTTCTTGGAAGTCACTCAAAAACGTTGTCGAAACGTTTTTCGGAAACAAAAACAACAACAAAGCAGTTAAAAGTTTACAACTGAATATGTCATGGAAACTTCATTCCCTGCACGACATTCGAGATTTTTGATGATCATAGAAATAAGTAGTATATTATGGCTAATCTAAGTGAAATATAAATAACTTAATTGAAGGAATGAAATCAGAGTACCTGTTAAATATCTAGAGTGCACCATCCACCAGAGAAATATTTAGAGATATAGGGCATGATAATTATGCAAATACTGGGAGTCCTTAAACTAATGATAACGTGAAACTTTATATTTTACTTAATTTATAGAAGAATCCTCAATGTTGTTCGTCATAAATTTGTATAGAGGCAGTAGTTTCTGTTTCACGTATTTTAAAAAACAGTAAACAAAATTCAACTATATGAATAACTAAAAGGGATGATTCCGATCACTGAAAACAGTTTTCTGAGAGTATGCAACCACTTTCCAAGGTTCATTAATCAAATTAATTTGTCTGCTAAAACTACATAAAACCTCCATGGTACAGAGTATCAACATATTCCTTTATTATTAAGAAGACGTGAATAGCTTTCAGTTTAAATTAAATTTGTTGAGTTTTTCCTACCTTCTTCAAAACAATTTAAATTCAATTGAAAGTTTGATATTACTGAATAGTATTGGGTGCATTTTTATTAAAAAAATCAATCAACTACTACATAACCAAGCCATCACCGGTGAGAGAGTTTCAACCAAATGTTCACTAGGATAGGAAAACAAAATTCGACATGTTTCATAATTCTTCCGCTTCAAAATTAATCATTTCAATCCATAATACAGGCATCCACTGTATACAAATCCTTACAATACATGTTAAGTACAAAATGAGAATGAATTTTCTCTCAAACTAATGTTAATTGTGAAGGACAAGGTTTGTATCAAGCACCTTTTTGTTGCGTTGTGGTTGTAGTGGCAGTAGGTTGTGGAGTTCTGAGTACTTCCCGTAGTGACGTATTACCACCCAGTTTCAGTGTTCTCAATAAAGTATTCCTAAAATCTTCAGAAAATGAACAGTAGATGTAGAATGTTATTGAATAGTTAGTAATTTCCAGGAGATTCGCTATCGCGCGGAAAACCTAAAAATAAAATTTCAACACTTATTCAGTTAGTAAGTAGTAAGTACAGTTGCTAATAGAAAATATAGTTGTAAATAAAATAAAAACATTTAGGGAAGCGGGGAGCACGATGTGGCAGGGATTAGAAGTTACCCGCCTTTTTTACCTAAATTTTAAACTCTTTGGTGAACATAACTAAAGTCATATGTTCTCTTATAATATTCAATACATAAAAATGATCCGTGAGTCGCCAAGCGTCAAGCTGCTAGGTTATCCGCATGCGTCTCGATTTCAACCAAGTAAGTTAACAACATATTTCAGGAAATTTTTGATTCCCGATGTTTTTTATTTTCTCAAAATGTTTAACCTAGAATGCCAATAATATATCTACCTTTAACTTGCAGCAATGTTCTTTGTTTTCATTTCCAGAACGAGGAACTATTAAAGAAAAGATATAGAGATACAACTACTGAAGAAATTCATGAATCTCCTGCAGTAGAACGATCATTCGTAAAGCAAGTCCTTATATAGGTATGTCAGAAAAACCAAAAACAACGAAATTTGTTCATTGGGGTACGTTAAACCTAGATTAGTATTCTCACAGGAGGCAGAATATAAATTAGCTTCTTATCCACTCAAAATTTCAGAAATTTAGTTTGGTTTACTACCGAAAAGTCCGAAAACTAGCTTACCAATGTGCTATAAAACTCGTTCTAAAAAATTGCTTTGAAAGTTTTATAACTAGAAATCCTCAACTAACTCTACGAACACCAGAAGCTACATCTTAGAGTACAGCAACTCTATTCAACATAGCCAAATTTAACGACTTTGTTGAGGAACTGCAAGGCGTACTCCAAAAATATGAATTCACTGCTTCACGCATGTAGAACGTTGATGAAACGTATGTCACCACGGTGTAGAAGCCTGAAAAAATAATCGCTACCCGTGGTCAAAAACAGGTCGGTGCGATCACATTTGCCGAAAGAGGAAGACTTGTAAAGCATGTGTCATAAATGCTGCTGGAAATTCAGTTCCGCCGATGTTCGTAGTTCCTAGAATAAGATATACGGATCTTTTTTTCGTGGTTGGACCGTCAGATGCTTTTGAAGCAGGTAATTCCACGGGATGGATGTCGGAAGTAGAATCTAAAGATAAATTCATCCTCTTCATTCTGGATAACCAGAGATTCATGTAAATGTTCACGTCGCGTCGTTGAGAAAACCAAAATAAACAATATGATAATGTTTTCATTTCCACTGCACTGCTCTCACAATATACAACCCTTAGATGTAGGAATTTATGGTCCTTTTAAAAACCACCTTAATCGAGTACAGATAACCTGGATATAAAAGGTTTAAAAAAGTTTCTGCAAAAGTTTTATTATTCATTACATTTTCAAATTATCAATCCCTGACGATTTTGTCATAACATAACATTTTTAATAACTTTTAATCATATGTTAATAGACAAATAGAGATACTAACAATAGACGTAATCAAATGTATAAATCGTTTGATAATTATTATCATTTTAAGAATAATCTAGAAGTTGCGACTACGGTAATAAATCTTAAATTAAGTATAAGCATTCTGTACTATAAAGAATTTCAATCTTGTTGAAATATTTGCGATTATAAATAAACCTGACAAATGTTAAATTTGCAAATTTCTAATAAAAAAACAACACGAGTATGACAAGAAGAAATGACATCTCGTTAGTAGAACAAAATTTCCTTGATTCATTACCTGAAAGATTCATATAAAAGATTAATCAAGTTAGTCAAGACAATGAATGATTTGGAATGAAATACGTAGTTAATAAAGATATCAATTTTATTATAATTTATTTGCATTCGCTAAATTAAAAACGCGCAACATAAGAAAAAAGGATTCAAGGATTCAATAAAAAACGATAAAATATTGATTTTGAGTTTATGAGAATAAAACTCAAAGTTACGTAGTAGCGAGATATCTTTTCATCAATTGTTTTAAAAAAACAAAGGTCAGTTTCAGTTTGACTTTGAGGTTATGAAGAACCATGTGCGCTCTATTTATTGGAACACATTTTAAAAGACAGCAGTTGCTAGGAGTACAGTAAGCAAAATCTTTGTAAAGTTTTATGAAACGGGAAGCGTGAGGGATGATCCAAAATCTAGAAGAACAGGAATAAGTGACAATACAAAGTTTGCTGTTATTTCAAAACAACAAAATGTCAATCGTTTGTAGGACAAATTTCATAGAAAGGTAAACTACACCCATACAAAGTTCAGTTATCAAGAGATAGTTCGGTTAGACTTTTGTGAAATATTCATGAGGCATTGTAAATTGACACATGCTACTTGGCTTCTATATAGATATTCTATATAGATATATATTCTATATAGATTTGGGGTCTCGAACCCAGTGCTTACAGCTGATCCTACTCTTTTCAAAAAGTCTAGAATGTGGGATGGCTTTAATTACCAGAGCGCTCCCAGGAGTAGTGCTACTTGTAGAACGTGCAGTGGAGATAACTACCAGAATAGCCCTCCAATTCAGCCAAAAGAAGATATCGATTGTGACAGCGACTCCGATATTGAGTTTTTTTTATAAAAGTGAATGAAAATTATGACCATGAGTTTTTTTATGGTTTTTTTATGCATTGTCATGCTCTTGCTGCAGAATTTTTTAAAATGTATCACTAATTCAATCTGGTACAGTTTTAGACAACTTGTTAGTTCATATTTTATTCAATAAATGGTGATTTCTTACTCTATAATTAAATTATTTTCAAATGTATAATCATATATATTTGTTCTTTTAATTTAGGCGTGGTTTTAACGGTTGAAAAGCTTGAGAATATTATAGACATTTTAGACAATGTGGAATAACATTTGAATTATTTTTATCAAGGGGTTGTATTCAAGATTCGAAAGGGGGTTAAAAATTCAATAATTAAGATAGGGAACATAAAATATTATTTACTCTATACTTGAATCTTTTTACGTCATACGAAAGTAATTTTTTGTGATTTTTTTAATTTATTATGAGGTAATTGTGTTAAAAAATACTTCATTAAGGAGTTATTTACACCCCTTAAAAATAATAGGAGAAATTCAGATCATTTTTACTTTTGAAAGTTAAGGGTGAAATAAGCCTAATTCATGCAAATTGCTTCACAGTAAAAAAAATCGGAGGTGAGACTCTATTTTTCACTTTAATTATTGCACTAGAATGCAAATTAAAGAGAAATTCGTGTTTTAAGTTTATTATGGAACAGATTGTTTGGAGATTGACAATTCTTGAGATTTCTCTACAAAAAGCAGTTTTTGGTTAACAAGTATGTTCAAAAAAGTTATGTAACCAATCATCAATGACATTAGTTTTGTAGAGAGAGATCCGCTAGAAGATTTTTAGGTAGGATAAGGGAAATTTTCTTTATGGGAAGAAGGTTTGTTGGAGTTAACCTTGATATAAGATGTTGCTTCTCTGTAGGGTGGTTGCGTGGGGTTGTCCTATTCCAGCTATAAAAGAGGAAAAGCGGTCGACCATTGGCCAGAAGAGGACGAAAAGGGAGCTCTGGTTAAGTGAAAACGATTCCCCTCGGTTTGGGGATATATGTTTTTGTTTATCTCTAATTTAAATGGGGCGCAAGCAGGTACAATCGTCGGCCATTTGGCTAGTCGCTTGTTGCTATCGAATTGTCATTTATATTAATATATATATTTTCTCCTCTACTCTCACCCAAAATTCTGAGCAATCTTTTTATATTATGATTTTAGTATACCAATTTTACTGGTGTTTACTTCAATTGATGTTTTGTATGAAATCTGAATAACTTATCAATAAGATTTCTTCCTGTCAGCGAAATTGACGGGAGTGGTTGTGTTTATCTGTTTCACCAAATATTATATCCAATTATATCTATTTTGGTAATTTTGAAGGGTAGTTGATTGAAATCACGCGATAAAAATTCACAGATAAAACAGATTTGTGCAGGTATGGCTTCCAAAAAAATTCATTGACTAAGCTTCTATATTTCACAAATATCTTAATCAAATGACTGATGAATGTGTCGTATTGTCTTCATATGAATCAAATCTGTTCAGTATGCCATCACAAATATGTACCTTTTTAATCGTATATTGATATTCTACGACCATCTACCACCTCATCTTTCTTCCAAATTATCACAGGATTCTTGCCACTGCTCATTTAAATGCTGATAACGCCCATTTCTATAATAGTTATCTCGCTGAGGGTAAGATCTAAATGGGCTTCAAAACGTAACCCTTAATCAGATACAGTAATTAAATCTAGTGAATTAATTATTTTTTATGTCTGGAAATAAACCTTTTGGTGTTGTCAGATTTCTTATTTTATGATTTGAGCTTGGAAGCACGACCCAATTTCTTTATACGGTCCCCGCATAATATATAAATATTTCTCGATAGAATGAAATGTACTACATGGTCTACTACTAATTCATAGGAGATAAGGGATTCAATTTCTCGGATAATAATATTTCTATGAAAAGGGTGAGTATATTTCAAACAAAGTATATTACTCTTCCCAAAAGTTCATGGAAACAAGTAAATGATATCTTTGTTTATATACAATGTGTCCCCGGATAGGTGAAAAAACTATTAAAGATGAAAATACTTCTATAGAGTACAGCATCGTCTATCTGAAAAAATATGATGATATACCAAATTTTGATTTCCAATGGAGCTAGTCAATTTTGGTGGATTAATATCGGGTTTTCTTTGAGGGTCTCGCTCGTGCAATTTACATCATTGATCCTTTCTTCAATCTCAAAATCTCTGCAATTTTTGAGAGAATTTTTCTCTCCTCGTCCATCGGATTGCATAACAATACTATGTCTCTTTTATCCCGCCTTATGTGGTTTTCGTGTCGTATAGAATTTCAATTTTGTTGAAAATTTGATTCATGTACACCGTGCATTCTTCGTCTCAACTGAATGACATAATTTTCTTAGGCTAAATCATTTCCATGGCAAAATTTTAGATAAAATTATACGTCTAAGCAGGATTCTCACTACATCGGTTCGTAACAATGTTTAATAATGTCTAGGATCTAGTAATTCCGTCTCATATAATGAGCTTTTTTAGAGAGAAAATTTGAATTTTTTAGTATTTCGGATCTTTACCATTTTTGCAAAGATGTTAAAGAATGCGGTTACATAAGTTTAAAACTTAGTTTTTGTGTTTATAACCAAACTGCTGCTAGAAATCAATGGCAGATTCACTCAAATGATTATCAACTTATTTGTTGGTTAGATCAATCAATAAGACATGAATTTTAATGCCATTTAGACAAATTATAGTTACTATAAAATTAAAAACACTTATGTATGAATGTTTTTGTTTGCCTAGATACATAATCTTGATTTTATGATTGAAAATCGGTTTTAAAAAGCAACCCGAAAGAAATTGAAAAATAAATTTCTACCTGTTTTGATGAACAAATTTTCTACCAAAAGAAACTTAAAATTACTCAATTTCTAAATCGGGTAACTCATCATCCGCTTATTTCTCCTTCAAAGTAAAGGCAAAATTTCGTGAATTTCTTAAACAATTCCACATCAACAGAAAGAGTTTGCTTCTTAACCCAGTTGTGGTGCTTTTCTTAGCAATTTTTTGTTGAAGTTTTTGAAAATTCGGTTTAAATCGCACTTTTGAATGAAAATTATATATCCACTAATCTTCAGATTACCTTTATTCGACAAATTACTCCCTACTGAACAATATTGATTGGCCTCTAAAGCATTATCGGCAATAATGTTCGCTTTTTTTTTTCGCAGTCATCAAATTCGAAAACATGATAGCGTTGATAGTATGTCTAGTCTTAAATATTATAAATGTGATTTTTATATCATCAAAAATTGATCATTTTTAGAAAACTGCAGGAATTATTAACCAGAGATTAACCATTATCATCGAAGTCTCCCTGGCAATCCGAAAAAATTTAGAATCTTACCTATATCTCCAGTTAAATAATGGATTGTTTCCTTTTAGTACATGAATCATTTTTAATAAGTAAAACAGAACTCGTCGTTTGTCAACATTTTCTTTCTCTTCTGCTATCATACGTTTATTTATAGAAGCTCGGTAAAAAGGTCGAACGTAAGTCAAGTGTTTTAGTCTCTTTTATTATTATTAAAGGTCGCTAATTTGTGGTAATCCTATGTGTGAGTGCGGATTTTTCTGAATATAGAGAAAATTGACGATCCAGCTATCACTGACTTTTTTTTAAAGGCAACCTCTACGCGAATACAATATTGTACGGAGACTACATCATAATTCACGATCATAAAACAGCTGAATTCAAATGTGAAATGTGAAGACAAGCATTCAATACGGCTAAAAACCGCGACAACCATCAATATGATCAAAAAAGTTCACAACTTGATACTGGATGACTGTAGGATTAAGGCTAGAGAAATAGAAGCAGTCAGTAGTATATAAAAAGAACACATTTGCCATATACGTAGAAGCTATTTACACTTTCTCAGTTTGAACCAAAAGTGCAGTTAAATTAATACACTCATTGACGTGATTATAGTACAATGAGTCTAATTTTTGCGTCAATTCTAGCCTGAGACGAAAGCACAGTCAAGACAGTGGATTGCAAACAGCGAACCGACAAAGGCCGGATGGCTCTCCGTTTTTTGCGTTATATATTTGAAGTGTTACTTTGACGTAAGTTTTCTGGCAACACTCTATAATTTTTAGCAAAGTTGTCATTTGTATGGGGTTGGGGACGTTTTGGTTCAATGAATATGAAGAACTAAACCGACATGTTGATAATTAAAAGATATCATATTAATTCTCGCATTAGTGACGTATTAAAACAGCAATTCACACCTCTTACTTGCTATGTAAGACAAAATTTCTTTTAATGTATGTTAACAATGGAAAATGGATCGCAAGAGTCGTTCAAAATTGAAATTCAGAAAACAGTTTTGACCACAATCCGACAGATCATTTACTGAATCCGCTTAAACTCAACAAAATATGAAATAATTTTAACCAAATTGAATTATGTAATAACCAAATAAGATCTTTCATAATTTTAAAATCTTATTTATTGTCTAAAAGCGTGGTTGAAATTGATAAATACTTTTATCATTTTTCTAATTCCGTATCTCCAATCCATTGTTATATCTTTAGGGATCGAAGAAGCTCTAATTTTGCTGGAAAATGTATTCACCCAGCAATTTCCAGAAAGTCTAAAAAAATGTAGTTTTGAAATCCCATATTAATTCAATATAATGTCTGTAAGTTGTGTCAGCCTGTCTATCCATATATTCAAATGAATTTCTAGTTTCAAGGAAAAAATTTGAATATCAAATAAAGCGAGTATTTATATAAGTATCTAGTGCGGGAGGTAGGGGATGATGATGAGACTGATTTATTATTTACCAAAGCTCTCGTTTTATTTTCTCAAAACCATATTTATGTCCTTCAGTCATTTTTATGAGCTATACATCGGGAGAACCTTTAGTTCCACTCTTGTTAAGAGCACAGTTTTTAATTGGTATGGCTTTCGCCCATAGCCTTTCGTATGTTCAAGAATTACGATCTTCTTAAACAGTTTCTGAATTATATTTGTACAAATATTTCGCTTGAATAAACTGTCTGCTCGCTATACGGTTGAGATTTCTGAATGTTACTATATGTTCATCATGTTTTATTAAACTGCTCTCACAAGACATCTCACACATAAAACATTTGTTGTCCCTGATCGAGGTTGTTTTTCAACGTCTTCTTGGTATTCAAAAACAATTTGTGCCCTTGATAAACTGATTTTCCTATGCTTGACTATTGTGACATACAGAAAATACAACCCAACTGCACTTCACTGATTAACAAATGTGTGAGCTATACGAAATTGGAAATAGGCTTGGGGATGTACTCTAGCATATGTCGATACAAACAACTTAATCAAATTATCTCTACTAACAGTATCAATTTTGTCACAAATCTCCTATAAAAGTAAGATTTGTTATTAACTTTTTATTTTTCTTTAATATTAATATTCTTTATATATTACAATATTCACGAATTTTCTACAAAAGGTTACGTGACCACCCGCTTTTATTGAGTTTAAATCAATTTCCACTCTCTCGGCGATTTTCCTTTCCAATATATACAAAGTTGTTGGTTTTTTTGAATTATATGTTTTCGTTTCCTGAAATCAGTTCGATTTTAAATCGAATCAGTATCTAAGTAGCTGATCTTTTGAAATACGCTATACTTGTACCAAATTATATTTGGAGCCATTGCTGATTATCTCAATGTTTGTATGCTTTGAAAGTATGTTATATTATGAATTTCCCTATTTATATCTGGTATCCTATTAACATTAAAATTGTTGATTTTCTTGGAACCATTTGTTTTGCGAGGAGACTCAAATATTGGATCAGAGTAAAAATTCTGAATAATGATAATATCAAATTCTTACATAGGAGGATTGATTATTCTAAAAGTTTTGAAAGTGCCAGTTTGGCCATTCTGCAGCTCATCGGCAATAAGCTACTAATAGCTACATCACAAATTCTACAATTTGATTTTTTAATTTAGGGCTGCAATCATCGCGGATTTCCTTGGATAAGTTCCAGCTCTTATCTCTACCCTAAAGTCTTGGTTGTGTTATTGCTTGCAGGTTTTACATCTGTTTGTTCTCATTTCGTTAAGTAATTGGTACTGTCCAATTTAATATCAATTTAACACACTACCCAAACAATATGTACGAGAATATATTGAAAAATTCTTAGCCTACTATAGAACCAAACAAAACAAAACAATTATTTTATTACTCAACATATTCTCCTCTTAATTGGATACATTTATTATCGCGAACCTGCAACGTCTCTAGACCTTTCAAAAAAAATGTTTCTTCTTGCTCTGCAAACCAGACCTCCACAGCTTTTATTTCCTCCTCATTGGAAGACAATTTACGACCTTTTAAACTTTTTTCCAGTTGAGGAACGAGATGATATTCTGGTGAATAAGGGGGGTGTTCTAGTAATTCAAACCCCACATCACGAATTTTTGACATGGCATCAAGAGATTTATGTGCAAGAGCGTTGGCCTGCAAAAACAAAACACTTTTGGATAGCTTTCCGTGTCTTTTCTCTTTAATTTTTCCTGTAGTCAGTAATGTCAAATAATAATCTCCACTTATTGTTCTACCCTTATCTAAAAAATCAATCATGATTACTTTTGGACACGAAACTTCTTAGGTCTTGGAGAACCAGAGTGTCACTATCGTAGAAATGTACCCAAGTCTCATTCATAGTAACGTTTCGGTTTAAGAAGTCTACATCGGTTTCAAATCGAGCACAGATCGAACACGATACTTCTACCCTTTCACACTTTTGGTTAACATTCAAACATTTGGGGATCCATTTTGCAGCAATTTTTCTCATGTCCAAATTGACTGAACTATACGATGAACGCGTTCGTATGAAATATGCAATGCTTCTGATAACCGTTTTAGTCCAATTCGATGGTCTGATAAAATCAAGTCATGAAATGCATCGATATTTTCGGGGACTGATACAGAAACTGACCTTCCCGATCAGTCCTCATCTTCAATGGAAAATTTACCTCTTTTGAAACTTGCAGTCCAATTGTTCACGGTCGCATACGAAAGACATTGATCACCAAGGGTGTTAAGCATATCCTCGTAAATCTGCTTATCTTTTAACCCTTTTAAATACAGGTACTTGATGATGGCTCGATACTCCAATTTTTCACAATTTTGGTAGACATCTTCTTTTCTTTAGTTTATCTATTTTACTTTTTTGACGTCAAACTTCACGTTTACACTTCTAATAAGTTATTGTTCGTTGCTATGGTAACGCAACATTTTGTTTATGCATGGAACTGGTCTAGGCTAACTAGATATCAATACATCCTCGTATAACTGGGCGGCAATTCACATTCTTACAATTCTACGGCTTCTTATAATATTTGAAGCACACTATAATAAACTTTAAATTAAATTGATGCTCCTAGCTATAGGATAATTTAGGGTTATATGGTCAAAAGTTTGAGATGATCAATTAAAAAAATTCCGAAAATCGGACTGTGGTTACTGGACACAAAAGTAGGTATCAAATGCAGTAATTGCCATTAAAAACGACAACATACCAATCTAGAGTTCTACAATAACGATTAACATTTCAAGCAAGATTTTGGAAGGGCGTCTGAATAAAAATGATCCTAGAAAGTGCCATTTGGGCCCAGGAACTACATTCGGCTTTGAAAATGAGAGGAGACTGTGTGGTCATATTATATAGAAAATGCAGTGATTTCCCTTAACCAGGAGTGATCTGCGAACAATCGTATCTAAATTTGCACAACAATTTGAAACATAAATTCAATACACAAAACCAGAAAGCTGGATATGGTCTTGTGACTGAAATTTTAGTAAAAAACATGATATTAAAATTCGTAAATCCAAGGAATATTCGTTGCTTGCTTGAAAAGTAAGAATCAGAATGATGTAGAGTTATTTCAACCTTTTGGAGATCCTTTTTGAAGGACAACGAATTGGTTACTAAGCCTTCTAACATCTTGAATATGGATGAAACTCGTCCACAACTGAATAATCGTCCTAGAGTAGTTTTAGTGGAGAATGGAAGTAAAGTCGTAGCCACAATAACGTCGACGAAAAAATGAGAAACTCTGAGTCTGCTGCAATTGCGAAGGAGTATTTTTACCTCCCGCTTGCATCATGAAGCGCAAAAATAAAAAGCATAGTATGAAAATAGCGCACCTCCAGGTTCCGTCCTCGAGATGTCACAAGAATAGCTTCCATAACTGTGGATATCTATACAGTTCAGTTGAAGTTCTTGAAACAGCTAAAGCAAATGACATTATTTTTTTTTTTTGGTTGCTAGCCCTCAGATAGAGATTTTTTCAAGTCCTTAGAATCGTATTTATATCATGTCGTGATTGGCTTAATAATCATCTAGGTCGAAGGATTACCCAATCACAATTTGACAGTATTTTATCAGAATCTTGGGGAAAATCTACGTTTCAAAGGAATGCTACTGGGTTCAGCTCCACTAGAATATGTCAGGATAACCCGTCCATTATTCCTGATTATTATATATATCAGATCTCTGAAGGGTAAAATAAAGAACCACTATAACCTAACGTTTCTAATGAAAGCCAAATCGCAAAACCATAGGGTGGTGACTCGAAACCAGGAACGTCAAAATCTGATACAGACACGTGCAAAAATACTGACTTCAAAAGAAAGTAGGTTTAAAAAAGAGAACGAAAAATAGAGAAAAAACAAAATATTGAAAATTCCAAGCCTCGTTTGTATAAAAAAAGTATAATCAACTTCTGAAGAAGAATGTAAAATATATTCAGAGAGTGAAGATTCAACTGGACTAGAATACAAATATATAAAATAATATTGGATTCAATGTATTTACTCTTAAATAGATGCATGAGAATTGTACTACGACATGGAAAATCAAAGCAAGAGGAATGGAAAAGGAAAAAGGACGAAGAAATAATATGGCTATCTGACACGGATGGGTCGGATAAGATTACAACTTATTTGGTTTAAAAAAAGTCAATTACTAAAATGTCAATTGATGAATCGTCACCAAAGTCTGTAAAACTATTGTTGATTAATGGAAGATTAATAATATGATACAGATTTTCATTTCTTTTTGTAACTGTTACATAAACCTTAAAAAATACGGCCGTATCACCCTGAATTACCCTAGTTAGTGTCTTGTATTTAGTCTTATCATATTCTTTTGAGAGGAATAAGTGACAAAATATGTTATTTATGTTCTAAATTAGAGTTATTCACTATCAGCTATTTATCAAAGAAACTGACATTTATTCAACAGAATAAACGTCATAGGTAGTGCTCAACAGAGAGGAAGAAATCTGAAGCGTAACATAAACACGTAGCAAACTCAAATATGATTTTACATAGATATATAATTGAGATAAATGAACAAAATAAGTATTCTCTTGAGACTAGAGTAGCAAACATGGTAATATGGAAATACAAATGTTGATGCGTTCATTTGTGTAACAGTAAATTTATTGAGCTACTACTCTCTATAAAGTTTCAAGTATTTGGAAGATGAAACAGAGAAATAAAAAAAATCAAAATGTTTTTTTGACATCTTTAATGTAATGTGAAAGAGAATCAATATGAATAAATCTTACCTGGTAGTGGAAATGTATCAAATTAGCATATGAAAGGGTTATATTCAGTAGTACCATAGGTGTTACACACACTAAAAATAATATACTCGTAGATCCAAGTAACAAAACTAATCTTCTTTCTTCTGCAAACTTCTTAGGATCATCCTCACCAGATGTTTTACGACTAGTCATCTTCCTTCTCCTTTCGCAAGATCTTCTATACACAATTAAAATTCTTAAATTTAATGCTGCTAAAAGAATAACTGGAATTATCTTGAATATTACTTCTAATACAATTTTATACACACTAAATAGCGGACTATTTAAATAAACCGTGTCCTCAACTCGTTGATAGATTATAGTTCCTTCTGGTAACAACTGACACGTTCTCACTTCATTTCTGAATATGATTGGAATATAAAAAATTGTGGAGAATACTGGTATGATAGTGACAACGCGAACAGGTGATCCTAGAATAGGTCTAGCGTGACCTGGATGGCATACGCTGACATATCGTTCCAGAGTTAAAGCCAATAACATCATAACACCTATTCCTAAACAACTGTTGCCAAGGAATAGTTCTAGATGTGCAAAATAATATGCTGGAATTGAATCCTCCCAATGACCTTGTTCTCTGTGGACAAAAACTCTCCAAGCAAACGGTAGAACACATAGCAGAGCTAAGAGTGCAGCAAGGGAATAACCTGGAAATTAAAAAAAAATTATTGGATACTTCGGGAACATACTAAATGTAATATAGGGGTAATTCTACAAACTAAGGAGGAATTCGACTGTGATTTCATCACATTTTTTACACATTACCCCAAAGAGCACGGACAATATATTTAATAATTTTTTATTGATGACCATTTAAAAAAATCGAGCCATAGAAAATTTTTGGGTCACTAGGAAACAACAAAAACCAATCAACATCAATCATTTATTTCACAATTTTTTTTAATTTGTCTCTTAACATTAATTCGTAATAATCAAAGTATCTTTCATAATAACAAAAATTAGTTCCAAACTTGGCTTACATACGAATTATATACCTAAAACAGCATTCAACAGGAACATTAATCATCAAATGATTATCAAACTATCTTAAAATTTACTTGCTAAGATTGTTCATGACACGGAACTCAGGACCTATCGGCTCATCATCGGAAGAAGTATTTTTCCTAACAAAATGGTGCATCAAATTACTCATTAAATTTCTCTTTTTGTAGGATTTGTCTTAGTATTCCCTCCAATTTTTGAGAGCTTCCCTTTTTACGAGCCGATATTTCAGAATCGCAGCTTCTTATACTGAGGGTCTTTTTCATATCTAATTTTTTCAGCTATCCATTTCTTTTCTAATATTTCTTCTTTGTTCTGCCTCTTTTTAAGCGCAATTTTTCCTATGTAACAAAATATAATATTCAAATAGAATATTTGTAAGATCGATTGAATAACAATTATAAGAATACTTTTTTTAAACCACCACCATAATAACAAATTACAAGAGAATGTTCAATTTATTCATTAAACCATTTATCTGCAGTTTAGTGTGAGTATTGTAAAATATAATTATTGCATAGATGCAATATTTTTAATATGATCTGTTACGGATCGTTAATCATTGAGCAAGAGCCGCCCTGGTCTTCAGACAGTACTGTAGAATTATTTACTGAAAAAATTAATAATTATTAAATTATATTAAATATTAAAAATTAATCAAGCGCCAAGCACTGTCCTTGGTTATTCTTAAGTAAATTGACGTCCTGACTCAAATATATCTGCCATTTTCTTCCATAACTCGCTATTTTTACCACTTTTTGATAATAATTATAAACTTCTGGACATTTGATTTAATTTGAAGGGGTGAAAAGAACTATTTTATCTGGAACAGATTTAAAATAATGAAAATGTGTATCATTTTAGGGTGCTTGATTTCCTTTTATATCATGAAATACCGCTGTCTTATTCCAAAAACCATCTTATCGATGTTATGATGAAACCATTCTCCTTGTTAATCGGCAAATGCTCCCAAATTTTCAGCGAAGGAGTGCCGGTGACACTGAAGAAAGTGTATTATAAGAGACATGTATCCTATGGCTTTGTGCGCTAACAGCATTCCCTCGACGTGAGCGACATTATCATCACTTTTGTGGATATTTAAAAAGTTCTTACATACGTTTCGAAATGCAAGCCAAGCACATTTATATCTTTGATTTAAGTGATCAATGAACTTCGAATCTGATCAATCCAAGTTTGATGTGCAAAGGTAGCAAGTGAATATTTTCCTTCGGAACCAAAGGATAGTGGGCGATATTGTCCTGACCAGGAATAAAATTCTTTCGCAGAGGCCAGTTACGTATAGCGTAATTTTTGACTCGGTCTCGTCTGTTCAATTAACAGAGGAAGCAGCAATATTTTGTGAATCCTGATTGCGCGCCCGTGATAAGAGTAACAGTAAATTCTTTCACGAACCTGTGTACTAGCGTGATGCAGTGAATATATTTTATTAATGTTTTTGTAATTATTAGGCTTCACTCCTCCGATTTAGTTAAAATTTTAATACGTTATAGAGAAAATTATGCTATAAAATTCGATATATATATATATATATATATATATATATATATATATATATATATATATATATAGAAAAAGAAAAATAATTTATACATCATAGTTTAGCTTCGCATGCCTAACCTCACCTAACTTAACCACTAATTTTAACTAAGAATATTGATAGAATATCAATAAATAAACAGCAATGTACAAAAATTCATAGAATTTTATCTTTTTCATGGTCAAACACGAATAAAAAAATAAATATTGATAGATTTACTAACGATAGTCGCATGTAAACAAACTAGACTAAATTCTCTGCAAATTTTATGATACATGATGACATCATTAGGTAATGAAGATATGTGAAGCTAAACTATGATCTATAAATTATTTTTCTTTTTCTGGAACTTCAAAGTTGAAATACTATGTGAAGGAATGATTTCCGCGCCCTACATATGTACATACAATTTTTCAGCATAATTTTCTCTATAACATACTAAAATGTTAACAAAATCGGAGGGGTGTAACCTAATTTAGATAATAAATAAATGTTTTCATATATTTGTATTTTGTTATAGTTTATATAGTATCAATATTGCCATACACTTTGCTATACATTTTATTACCTGATTTCGGATATTTAACGGCTAGACATTGAAAAATGTAAAAAATAAATAGGGGATGTCCTCCACAAACGGAGGATGATGGGGCACAAACTAAGTTCATATTGAGATTCAGGGACTAATTTTACATAGAAATCGACAATAATGGTATAAGGGCATATTTTCATGCAGTGTAGCTAAAACACATTTCAATTCATAGTAACCATAATAGTGAAGTGTACATAAACAACAATTTTTTGTGTCAACCATTTGGTTGATCCTGAGAGTAAGTGCATTTTCTCATGAAAAATATATAGTTGACTCAGTTAATGCTAAAAATGATAATGTGATAAGTTATTTATTTTCTGAGACTTCAGTGTGTAATGTTGGAAAATGTAGCCAAATTGCTATGCCGCTGTAGTAGCAGACTTTTATCACTATTTTATATTGATAGATTAGTCAAATACAAAAAGATTTTCCAGCTGTGATTTCATGAGTGATACGAAAAGACATAATTCCATCCTACCAATTTGAATTTCGTTTGATAAAGTATAGCAACTATAGACCTGATGAAACTAAAAAAATAGTCCTTTTGCAAAAGGTTGAAATATTGCAGTCATATTAAATTTACCTAGGAACTGAAATTCTTTTATTTAACTCCAATATCCCGAGAAAACATAGAATTCCCCATATTTTGTCTGAAAAACGGTGTATAAAATTTAAGATAAATCACCTTGATTGACAAAATAAATTATCTTTTGATCAAACAAAAAATCTAAAATTTAAGTGTGAGGAAAATGTTAAAAATAATAGATGAATTGAGGAAAAAGAATAAAAATATCTATTGGTTGTTTCGTAGGCACTCCAACCAAAGGTTTGATTCACAAGCAGGTTTTGAAATCGGTGTGTACCTATTACTTACAACTATGAGGCTGTCCCAAAAACAAAACAATTTCAAATATCTAGAAATGTTTTAATATCGAAAATTGCGGACCAGGCAGACACTTCTTGCTACAAACATTCCAATTTTGGAGTATCCTATCATTTAGAGAACGAACACCGGACACGAATGAACAAACAAAGTAAATCATTGAAGCTTGTATAATTGAAAAGCTAGATTAAATGCATTTCTATTTTGGAGAAAATTGGAGAAAAACTCTTTTATTTCTAGTTGATATTTCCGTTTTTTCAAGTACATTTTCAACCAGGTTCAACAACCTAATTATGTGAATCATTATTTATACAGGTTAATAATATACTTTGTATTTGATTTTTTCTCAAGACTATTTACAGAACGTTCGTCTCTTTTTATTTTAATTTGTCAATATATGCATAAGTATGATACTTTAGAAACATCTTCGTCAATGTAAATTTTGCATATAATTATGTTTTTGCATTGCAAATGATATAGCTGTAATGAAAAGTTCATTTATTTTATCGTTAAGTCCTTACCCAAACATATAAATATACGTTTGAGAAACGGTGAGTCTTTCCCCACTGAAAATTGTTGGAGAGTGGAGTGAATTTGTAAGCTGTAAGCGATTAAGTAGTAAAAATACGAGTTTCCTAATTTACCTCTTGAAAATTTGGAAGCTCACTGTTGACCGAATAGATTGTTACAGTCTCTAATTACTTGGTGTTCTCCATTAAGGAGCTGATAGAGATAAAAAATGATAGATTGTATGATATTATACATGAGGTAAGTCTTTAAACAAACCAATGATTGCGGATAAAAAATTATTATCCTCGAAAGATTTATAAACAATAATGTGAATTTAGTTTGGTACTTTCTACTGGATGTTGGATAAATTTTCAAACCTTTGAAGCAGATATGATCGTCTACCCTTCCAAAACCAATGATTAAATACCAACATCTCGATTGTCCCATTTTCAAATTTCATAATAAATTAGGGATCATTTTAACTTCTTCGAAATTGAAGTTTAGATATTACAGGGGCCATGTCAACATGCTCTAAAGGCTCTGCTGAAATTGCCTCCTCTCCACAGTATATTAAAAATAAGGGATTCTGACTGATCACTCAAAGATTCTAAATAATTGATGAATCTATATTCAAGTAGCTCAAATGAGTAGGACTAAAATCTTTAAAAACTTGAAAAAAAGCTTCCTTAGAGAAGATTGTACGGTGAGATGCAGAGTTATATAACAAATATCTGATAGATATAGGTGAAGAGTGGCTGTGAAGTCAAAACGACCCAAACAATGTATAATCTACACTTCAGGAGAAAATTAAAAAAATGGTTTTAATGAACGTTGTTCCAGATAATAGATTGTTCATGTCAAGAAAGTATTTTTCCTGGATTTCTAATATAACTTAGAATGTAAAAGCTGGTACACATTTAGTATCTCTTTTAAAAATATTTGTTGTTCTGGACCAAGTGTTCAAATTTTGAGAAAACAATGATAAAGTTGTATGAAACAATTTCCAACGTATATCTTAATTTTCATCAACTTGTTAATATCATTTAAGAAATGCAAGGGCTTTACAGATATTCTCTCTCATTTCCGGAGATATATCGTCATTGTTCACTCGTTTCCTGATGGGCTCTTTGACACGTTATTTGATTGATTATTTCGCAAATTATATTTTCTCTGAAATATTATAGAGAACTTAATTTCACTCCGGTTACTATATTTAGATATTAATGTACTAAAACAAAACAACAAAGTGTTCGAACCGTTGAAACCATAAATATAATTATCATTATTTAATCGACCTTATTTATCTTGAAAAGAAAATACTTTTTTAACGTTATTTATTCTCGGAAAATGAAATATTGGCAGCTGCCCAAATAAACCGTGGTAGTGCGCAACCTTTTATTATAATATCGGTTTAGTCAGGACCGAATTGGAGCGGTGCGGAAAAACAAAAAATTAAACTAATACTAATACCACGATAAGTTTCATTGTCTTCAATCAATATCAAATTGATTCCATCTAATTAGGGATTGTAGCAGTGAGAGAATATAACCTTGATTTCAAATGTAAGGAAAATCATCAAATAACAACAAAAAGCTACTGAAAAATACGATTCGTATAATCAATTCCCATGAATTATGTCAAGAATTTTTTTCTATTCATGTTTATATGCTCCAAAATACTGAAAATCCAGATAAGTGAAGTAGTTCATATCATCAGAGGATCTCCCAGTTCCTGTTTAGTAATTTTGCATATCATTTATTTATGAGACTCCTGAAACACTTGAAGACCGGATTTCTGCTGAAATTACCTGAATACTTAAGCTTAACCCTTTCGATTATTGATAAAATATGATTGTTTCAACAATTATTTCCCAATTATTTAGGTCACGTTGTTATATACTTTCTTGGACGTTGATATTTCCTTAGTGTTTTGGCATTCCTTAACATATTATTTCTATAGTTATTGTTGTCAGGTTCCTATAACTTCTTTTCGTAAGTTCAATGCTCCAGGCTGGACTTCAATGTTTCACAGTTATTTACTTTGATTAGACTCCACTCTTGTACGAATTATTGAAACATTACGTCTAGGCTTCGACTCACGGCACTTCATACCGTTTTTTTCTGTTCATTCGTTCAGATGATCAAAATCTCACCTAATACTAATGAAAAAATTGTTACTATAGACTATTTCAACTAGTTTTTTTTTTCTCCTCTATACCTAGTTCCATTTCGCCCCAAGTATCAATACATCTTCAGTCGGCTTTTGTTTTGGTAGTAGTTCATATACAGTACAGGCCAACTATAAGGAAGCTGCGAATATCCTGATATTCCTCATACTCTACCAATATTTATATTGTTAGCTCCTATTTAACATTATCAATAGCGTAGGAAGTAACAAGTGGAAAAAGCGTGAGGTCAATAAAGTACAAGGAAGAGAAATAATATTCAATAGAAATATAATGGATCAATGTGAATACTAGCGATTACTTGCAGCACTTCTTTTTCAACTAGTTGTTAAAACAAGTAGTCACGCATTCCGATTTGTGAATCTGCTACTGAGTCACTTTAGTGAGATCTTATTTGCAATGCCACCGTAAATTATGAATCTTGACCAACGCTTCATAATTTTGTTTGTTTCAAGGTAGAAAATACCAAATCCATGAATTTTGGAATTTTTTTTATGGCGGTTGTAGATTCTATAGAAGTAATTTTGTTTACAAATATTATGAACGATTGAAAAGTAAAAATTAATCAGTTGAAGATGGATAACGATAAGGACGTACTTTGGAAGCTGAAATCATAATATCTCTTATAAATGAAGCAACAGATGATTCCTAAACGAGTGAATGTCAAATTTATGTAGAGTTCATTTGTATGCAGATATTATATCAATAAAATTTTTACATGAGACGTAAGTTGGGTCTACGGCTATGACCTGAACATAAATATTTGAATTTTACAATGAAAAACTAGCTCTAGAAAGGCACCATTAAGGTCATGATTATTTTGAGTTATACTAGATGAGTGTCATTATAATTTGAACAAATATCAAAGTGAACTCAAATTGTATATTATAGATTTTATTTTGTCAGAATGAATTCTTTTTTAAACATGAGTAGATTGTGTTAAAAGGACTGGAGTCTTTCGAAGGATGGTGTTGGTGTAGCTTTTTCGCCAATTTGATAGTCTAATTATTGATTTCAGAAGTGGAAATAGGTAATACGGCATCATCCATCGACTTAGAAGGCGATCATAATCAATTGTCTAGGCTGTGGTGCTATATGCAGTTCTCTAGTTTTCATAAACACTAATGCTGGTGTTCAATAGTTTAGCTTTTCCCATGCGTCTTCTGGATCTTATTGAAAAGAAAAAATATGCTGAAAGGAACATATTTTACACCTGACAGACAAGATGATAGATTTTTTGATAGAACTTTTTAAATATATTCCACTATACTGACTTGAACTTTGAGATGAGCGCATTATTAACAATAGTAGTATTTTGAGGGAAGTCAATATAAAGTTACTTTTTCACATAGTTCTTCTATTTCTTGTATATTTTTTCTTTTTGAATTTTAATTGAAACGAAAAATAGAATATTTCAAATCGAAGAAAGAAGTGACATGTTGATATTTTCATTCAATTACTACAGATTTAGTATAATTTTATAAGAAATAAGCTCCCTTAATGAGTGGCATCAGAAATTATGAAGGTGTTCACACACATATCCATGGTAAAAACTAATATGAGGTTTTCTCAATTATAATGATGAAACTTAGTAAATGAATAAGAGATAGATTTCAATATGTATTTCAACCATAGCCAATAAAATTGCAATTGGTATCATATTTGGAGAAAAGGAATGAATAATTACATTTATACGATTTTTAAGAGCCAAGAGGGTGAAACTGGAGATCAAATTAAGATTTAAACTCTAGTTTAAGCCAATAATAGACAATATTGCTTTATTTCACAGGTCACAGTTAAAAAGACATTTATCTGCCAGTTGTCACTAGTGTGGAAATATAACTAAAATTTTTCCGATATCTGTTTTAAATAAACGGAAATCAATTTGCAATTACAATTTCTTTAACAATGAAATAGTTTTTCTGGTTACCCTTGTGAAAAAACAAAGAAAGATTTGCTCTTGGATGAAAAACTTTCTGTTTTCTCGACGCGTTGATAATATTGATAATTTCTTCATCATTATCGTCGAATTCATCAAATATAAATGCAAATTTTCAATCATGTCACCAAATACCTTTATAATTTGAAATTTGAAAAAATTAGATTCGGATTTTTCGCCGATAACGTTTAAACCGAAGTCTGTAGGTGAACGCCATCTATAAAACGCGAAAAAACGTTACCAGAGGTTAATTGTGACGTTTGACTGTGACTGTAAAACATGTACAATTGACTCTAAGAAATTACTTCAAAAAAGCTTTAACATTATGTTGGTATCCATTCAATGGATCGATGAAACATGAGCAAAAATTTAGTAGGTAACATTCATACATTCATGTATTCATATCCAAGTTATGTAAAAATTGGGCTGTCACAATGGAGGCAGATGGCTCAATATTATAATTAAACTTTTTTTTGCTTATACAGATATCATTCCTAAAAATAATTAGATCCCAGTTACATGAGTAGTGACGTATTACATATATGACGATGTGTGCAAATGTAAATTTAAGCACTTTTCACTTAAAGTTATTTAAATGGTCCAGTACAATCCTGATCGTCATACGAACATAAAATCGAGAAACTCTATCAAAAATTCAGAAGTTATTCAAATTTGTTAGAAATGGGGTTCTATCTGAGAGTGATAACTTTGTAAGTGTTTTTAATTTTCACAATATACTATAATTAATTTTTGTTAGTAAATCACATTCATATAGCAGTAATTGTATCTATATCCTCTTTCTTAGTTTACCTATTTATAACTGAAAATTAGCTACATCAATGTAAATAATGGGAACATTATCACATGGATGAAAATTTTCAATTTGGCCCAATATCAGAGATAAGTTTCTTATTATAAACCGTGCTAGTGATTTATTTCTACATTATCAATATTGGGATTTATTTCGATATACTTGATGGTTGTATTTTACGATCATAATATTAATATTTCAATGCAATTTGTAACTGGAAATAATTGATAAAAGATAAAATATTCCTTCAATATAATTCGCTTTTCCTTTATTGTTAATTGAAAATTATTGTTTGGTATGACCTTTGATATTCCTTTAACAATTTTAGTGTCGCATTATGTGTGTTTCACACGAAATCCATTGATCTATTAATTTACACAAAATAGGAGTCGCATTGTGTGATTGATATATGCTAATGCTTTTGATATATTACCTAATATTTCACTATATACATTGATATGAGAAACATTATTATAATAAATCTGAGAAGCTATTCATACCCTAAATTTTTTAAACACCACTAAACATTTATAGGAAACGACGTAGTCTGCAAATTCTCTTCAATATTATACTAATAAAAATCTGAAGTTCAACGTAGACTATTCAGATATTCCAGCTTTAACTACCAAATTACCTCACAGTCTTTAAATGTCGCTGCAAAGAGGGGATTACCTCGAGATAACAAGCGCGCCTAGATCATGTCCCACGGCAATATTGGAAAACATCTTAGAGTAACCCCTTTAAGACGTTTAAAGAGAGAGGGTAATAAAAGCATACAAGGAACAGAATCCTGGTGGTCTAACTGGGTAACCTAGCATTCTAAAACAATATAAGGCATTGATATAGTCACGGATGATATGCATTCCCAATTACAATTAATCAAAAACTATAAACTCACGTTAGAAACTGGAAGATGAACGCATAGACTGAGAACCAACCTTGCTTATTATACATATGGAAACGGAGCCGTGCAATGCAAAGATATATATTCCATTAGATATAAGAGTAGGCTTCCAATCACATGACGATAATAAAATTTAGTTGTATGGAAATGCACATAGTCTCTTGATAATTTGAGATCAGAATCAAACCCCCTTAAAAGACATAACGACGCGTAGGACTTAAAATTCTACTAAAGGTAGGCAAAAGGACTTTCGTTGAGCAAAGGCGAGCTAACTAGAGTTAGTAGTATAGTCACGGAACATTGCCCAATTGATTACCACCTGAAGAATGTTTAATTCAAATTCAACTCTTGATTCGTGGGGAAAACTACCACCAAGCCTACTTGAGGTGGTTCATCGATGCCACAAATAGATTTGGCAAAACTTCTAAAAGGTTTCTAGTATCAACAAAGCCGATGGCCCCGATGGAATACTACCAATCGTATTGAAATGCAAATTGGTAATTTGCATTTACCATTACATGTACAGCCATTACCAAGGTCATGGAGAAAGTCATTACCCATCAAATTTTGAGTCTATTAATGGCATTAGTAACCATCAATACGGCTTGCGTTAACATAGATCAATCGGGGATCTCCTGGAATATGTCACCAACGTGTGGTCTGAAATATATAATATTCAGAACAATCGCTTTTGACAAGGCCTGGCATGCCAATCTTCAAAATAATTTAAGATCGTACGGTTTGTTTTTTTACTCATCAATTGGCGTAGTAGCTTTCTCAAATACCGATCCATTCAGTTATTCACCGATGGACATACCTAGGCTTGCAACAAACCCATATAATGAGTCAATACAGAAGTTCGACCACAAATTGGACAGCTTAGAGCATAAAAGAAAGGTCGCTGACATAACTTTGTTTTACCGATACTATCACGGCAAATTCTCTTCTACTAGAAAGGCAGACGTGGCTCATGAACAACGAGGCATCTGCAGACGCCAAGAACGTCAAATTATCGGAGCTCCTTTCTTTGGAAAAGTGCAAGTCTGTGGAATCAGCCACCAAGTCTTTTCCGAACACTACAACTAACAGAAGCTTAAGATCACGCCTCCATATAGCAGGCCTGCTCAAACTACTCAGGTGTATACTGGAGAATAGCGTTCTCCAAAGCTCGCTTTACAAAGTGTTTGTTACTTGTCCAGTAAATTCTCTGGGGTTCACAGTAGATCAATCGGTGAAAGCCAGCTAGATTCACGGCGTTTAGATACTAATCTAATTATTTCTAACATATATCTATATTTATACTCATTTTGAAGTGACAGTTTATGGGATAAAAAGAGGTTACGACACCTTTTTAATAATAACAACTAATTGACCTGCTTAACACGGTTGTGAAAATCTAATACAACAATTTTTTCTATAAGAGCGTTTGAAAAACTAATATGACTGGCAACAATAAATGGTATCAGAAATGATGAATAATGAATATTTTGACAAAAATTAGAAGAATGCCTTACCTGGGTTTTTTTCTTTGTTATAACTTATATTATTACAAACAAAGTCATTCATGGAAATTAAATTCTTATAATAATATGAATGTAAATATTATCAAATTTTGAATAAATTAATAAGTTACTGTTATAAAATACCGCTTCAGTATCCTGCATTTTAATGCAGACGAAAATCATATTGAATATTTTTGTTAGCTTAAACTTGTTCACTGTTATTATAAAATTACTTCTGCAAGTCAAGTAGGATGCGGTGTTTCAAAAAAGAAAGATTAATGATTTTTCTTTTACATAAAGTATCACTGAAAGCCCATTTCCCATTAAAAATGTTAAGGTTTGTGTCCGCTAAAGCTATAGGATTAATGTAATTTAGTTTGAAGCTAGCTTGCAAACTGCCCCTCTTAAAGATAAGTGTTACTTGGCTTTGCATATTTTCAAATTTCTAATTAGGGTGAAAATATAACAGAGGATGTACATCAAAATGAAAATTAAACAAACTCCGTTTATTATTGTGAGAATTTCAAATAAAAATTTTGTTTGTTAAAATTATGTGTCAAACACACGTAACAGTAGTTTGTAGTGGTATAGTAAGACTTACACATAACTAAAAATATAATTTATCACCGAATGTTGAGATAATAAAGATCCAATTTATTACTAACTAGTAGAAAATATCAAATGAGGTAAGAGATATTTTTGTTGGATTCTCATAGGATGAGGTTTTCGTTCCCCGAATGAGATAGGTAATTAATTGTTAGGAGAATTTTTAAATCAAGTTAAACATTTTCGAAGCTTCAATTTTGGTTACATGCGCTTCCATTTTATATAAGGTGCTTCAGTTATACTCATATTAGAAATTTTTAGCCCAAGAAAGTATCAATTAAGAAAGAAATAACAATTTCAACAGATTGTATTAATATGTACGCAGAATAATTGGTCAGCGTATTAGCAAATAAACTCGCAGAGCTGTCTAAAGCCCCTCGGTTCGGTTGATCCGATGATTTCCTCTGTCTTCCTCTACCTTCTTCTGTCCATACATACGTAACTGTTATTGCAGTACAGTTAACTGGACAGGAAATTTTGAAGTCCTCGAAGTTGAGGCATATTGTGAATCGTAATCAAGTAGAGAACGTCGCAACAACTAACAATATCAGAGCTATTCGGCTTTCTACTAATTATCTTTAAGTATATAAGCCTTCAATACCTGGACTGATTTAATGGATATGTCTCTACCTCGAACAATAAAACAAATATAGAGAAAAAACCTCAAAAACTGTCAAATCGATTGTCCTTCTATAACATTTAGTGAATCAGTTATCCTGTGAGGATAAAAGTCGCAAAAATGTAGTATTTCTATATTATTTTGTCTGATTTATTTGCTCTTGTACTGACTTAGGAGATATGATGATTGACCAAGCCATTATGCAGTGAAGTTTCAAAACATTGCAAATCAATAAAATAAAGAGCAATAATTAAAAAAAATACAGCCCCACGTTATAATAAATTATAATTAATTCATGACTTATCTCACCACTCTTTATGGGAACCAATAGGATCTGTAAATTATATAGTTAAGTGATTCAAAGTGTACTTTATTTATAACTACGCACGCAAGCCCCATTAACAAATCATCTCCAATTACATATTTTTATCTAATATCAATTTGACTGTAATTGACCATAAATGCCTAATCTACTGATTTTATAATTGTTTATAGTTATTATTGTACATGATAATGTTTAGTATTTAAGGCAGTTTGTACACTGAGTTTTTGAGATTTTGAGATTTTTGTCGAGTACGTTAGTCAGATCATTGGAACCACTGCATTTATCTATTTTTTTGCTTAATGAATTATTTTTTGACAAAGTGAATTGAGTTACTCATTAAAGAAATTGTGAATTAATACAATGAAGCAAAATGAGAAAATTCACTAAAAGAACACCATGTTATATAGAACTTTGTGAATTAAAACAAATCAAAAGAATGGAAATTCGCATACAACAGTTCTAGGCTAGGTACCTTTGCGAATTAACGCAATGGTGAAGAATGATACATCGCACAAGAAATCAACACGTTTTAGAAAAATGCGAATTAATGCAACTGAAATAAATGAGGAATCGCACGAGAAGAACACCACTTTGTAGAACTTTGCGAGTTATTGCAATAAGAAGAATGAGAAATCGCTTGAGAGTCCCACATTGTGGATCAATTCAAGAAGAAAAAGAGAAGCACCAAGTTAAAGTAAAGAGGACACAAGCGCACAGATCAGGTTAATATTGAGAAATTCAAGAGCTTTTCGCATAAACCAACGATGAAATAATTTTCGATATACTAGAAAAAATTGTTGAAATGTTGATTTCAATCCAGCAACCTTTCCATATTTAATGTGTTATTGATTAGAGCTGCTTTGGTTTCATGAAAGCTTTTACGAATATTGTGGCACATTGAGGTTTTATGCATATTTGTACTGCCTTAATGGGAAACTGGAGAGCTATAAACACTCAAATATTTCATTATACTCTCATAATATCTCCGAGTTTTCACTATATAGTCTCATCTAAAATATTGAGTGAGCCAGCCAACCAGCAATTTTAACGTAAATCGATTCATTGGTATTCTGTTTCCATTGAAATCTATTGATTATGTAACGAAGGAAGGGAAAGCTAATAAACTAATTCAATTAGCCTGGTTTACTGTTACATGATTTCTAATTGCAAGTTAGCTCGCACCATAATAATCTTATTTGGAAATCTAACCAACCAAAATCATCCAAAGGAACTGCGTTTGGTAATAAGAGAAGTGAATCACGGATATTTGAAAGGAAATTCGGAGATGAAGAATCTCTAATTCCGAGAATTACGATGATTTCAATTTGTTGGGCTCCAACGAAATCAATTCCAATTGCCCCTACCTCGTCGGCATTACAAAACGGGGCTTTGAAAATTGTAGTTAATGCTGACAAAACAGCATCATTTTCGAAAGCCGGTTTCTCTATTGGCAGTGGCTTTGGGGTAAAGGTGAATTCGATTAGATGGATGTGAAAAAGAACGAATATATGCAGTTCACGTTTTGCGGAACAGCAATACAAAATACAGCTGAGTGAAATTACTTTAAGTTACAACTTAAAATTTATACAATAATACAGTTGTTTGTATTTTTTATAGGACGAAACATAAATATATGAAAATCATCACCATAATACGTAGTATCAGATATGACAAGTTGCTTGTAGAATCTAGTTACTCTTGATATTAATAAATCCATCATTTTGGGTCACTGTTTTACATATCAGATATGGTTGTTTGCTGACTGTTGATGTAACATGTATTCTAGTCACTCAAATACTATTAGGAGTATTTAACAGGCTTACAGTGATCAGGTCCTGCTGTTAGTTTAAAATACATAGAGGGAGCGGAAAATAATTTAGCTGTCATATGAATGGAATTCAACAAGTTTTTGTTAGTAATAAATACTGTAAATACCTTCGTTATGAACATTTTGACATCTCGCGGGCAAATTTCCAATTCCAGACCGATAAGAATTTTGAGAAAAATATCTCGATTTGGCATTTTAGCAAAAGCAAAGTTTATGCATTTAAAGAAATGAGGTGTTCGCTATAAATGAGAATCCGAGGGTTCATTAATATTCTCAACATTCGTTTGGCATATTGCGTTCTTGCAGTCGCGTGTTGCGGAATAATGAACACTTCGTCGATTGTCTAATATAGATCTATTTTCCCTTCTGCCCTTGAAATGCTGTTGTCTAATGTTGTTGGTATTGGTAATCGATAGAGAGATCAGAATAACAGGATATGAACTGAGGGAAGCATCTTCATCGTTTACTAACATTTAATGTACTTGCGTAAACACCGTAAATCTTTTGGTTTGTAACTGTTGTATCCCTAACCTTGAGAAACTCACATAGCATACAATGTCGATTATCTTTTTCTGGTATTTGACCATTTCAACCTCAATAGCAAAAAATCCTCCTTTTATTTATTTAGTGAATTCAATGCCTTCAACAGAAATAAATGTATCACAAAGGCAAAAATTTTCGATTTGCGTTATTATGTTTCCCAGGTAAATAGTTTTTGATTTTATCGAAATAAATGACATTTTAAACATCCTATAACGCGAAAACAATATTAGGTAGTAGTAATATATCAATTTACCTATTCCTCTAATCAGGAACATACTGAATGCTTCCTTAAAATTTGTGGTGTACCGAATTTTTGATCACATATGTATCGAATTTATTTTCATTATTAATCATACACTTTTTACTAACACTTCACCAAAACTCACAATTACACTGCCTGACACTGTTTTGATAATCAATTCATCGTCTTCAGGAAGCGAATTTCCAATACCAATAAATTTCAGCGAAAAACGTACTTGGGATAAAAATTTCATATTTCAATAATTTCTAATCAATTGGATCTGGGTCTGTATTCATCTATTCAATTCTAACATTTTTAAATGCATTCTACAAATATTTGACTTTGTTCAACAGCTTGCTCGGTTATATATAAGTTTATTATGTGTTCTTATTTTTATTGAGTCTGATTAAAGCTGCACAATAGAATACTTTTGGTCACAATTACAGTGTGTGATTTGAGCAGAAAGTCTTGTTTTGTGTCTGGTATGAGGGTTTAGTGTACTTCTAAGCCATTCAAGATGGTCGAGATATCAATACCTCGATATCTAGTAGACAGCTGATGTCTATGTATGAAGTTTTTTAGGAGAAAGCGGCCTCTCTCACAAAAAGACAATGCTAAACCATACTGTGAGAGTTACGAGGACTAAGATCGAAGAACTTGTTGGTATTGTGCTCCTACTACGTCCAGTATTTAGTCCAGACCTCGGTCCGTCAGATTTCTATTTATTCAGATTCATGTCAAAATTCGTGCGTGAAAAAAATTTGGAGTGCGACAATTTTTTGAATCTGAGCATAAGCTATACTTCGAATATTATGATTATTTAACAAACAAAGTGATCATTGGAAACCGATATTATGTATGATACATCCTCTATATTTGAAGTTCTTATAGTTTTCTAAGTATTTTGATTCTTATTTTATATTATGTAAACCCAAAAGCCAAAAAATGAATGATCATGTTACGAAGGAAAAAGTTGTCTTCAGTTCTAGAGAAACTACCACTATTGCATTCAGACGTAGTATTCCATAGACATTTCTGAATGTCGAGAGAACGTACGATATTTAGATATCATAACTTTTATTGAACATTTTCTCCTTTCTATCAACATCTGTAAAAATACTTCCAAAATGGCAATCTTCGGTATCGTTTTAAATCAACAAATCTAAATGTACGAATTTTCCAAAGCAATAATGATGGTTTATGATGAATAACCTGATATTGAGTTTTAATGAACGATTGATTTTATTTGGGGATTAGGTGAATTATATGATTTTGGCATTTGATGTTGAGTTGTTACTAATATGCATAGACAGTTTGAGTTATAATTCATTATTTTCTGATTTGTTGTTTGGTATTCTGAAAGTGTTTGAACTAAATAAGCAATTTCATGCACCAATTGCTATCTAATAATCCAATTCCACATTGATAGATGTGATATAAGTGATGAACCAAATTGTAATTAAAATACCAGGTTTTCAGCATAAATAGCGGGTTTTTAACGTTTCATGATATTTTTCTACATTTCTGTTATATATGGTACGTCAAAAGAGCAGTTCAAACAGTTCGATAAAAATACCTACAAGTGTTCAATATGAGTATCCGACACACTTCAAGAGGGTGTGAATTCTTCTCAAATGTTGGTCAGTGTCCCGTGACTAATTGTTGTAACAGCTGCCACAATCCTGTTTCTTAATTCGGAAAAGTTCATCTAGTAGTAGAATTACGTACATATGAATCTTTATGAACACTCCAAGGTAGCAATCACATGGTGTCACATCAAGTTACCGTAGATACCATTCAAAATGAGTCCTTGCCACCGGTACAGCGGTCAGTAATATTCAATTCAGCCAATCACATACTTCTTTTTTAAGATGACAAATTATTTTGCCGAAAATGTAATGTCTTCTGTTTATCTTATAGCTGAGGAAAGAGCCATAGCTTTAGAGTATCAAGATTAAAACTAACAATTGCTTTACTAAAAAAATAAGTACATCACCTTTCACTAGGATAAAATTGATTGATTGATTGAAATTGATAATAATGTAGTCTTAAAATCTTCGAGACATTCTTTTGCGTCGTCGTCGTTACATGAATTACTAATTTACAACTAGCATTTCGAATGGACTTCTTTCGGCTACACGTGAATTATCCTCGTACCCACTCAACGCTCTCTCCACCAATTATTGTTCGTCCCGTACTCTTTTCCGGCAAGTATCACCAAATTGATTCTATCTTCTATGTTGTTCAATTCTTACATAAAGTATTTTATTATAATAAATATTTATTTGTAAATTGGAGAAGAATAGTTTTGCCAATATAAAGAGATGAAATGAATGAAGTTTTTTTAGGATAACTTTATTTATTTCGTCATCAACAACCTTGGTTAGAGAGAAAAAATAGAATTTCAGTTCAAACTATCAAATCATTTATTTGGTATTATATCAAATAAATTAAGTAAATGTCGATTATAGCTTGATAGCTTCAAATTCACCTCGCAGATGTTCATTGAATCTCACTCATTCTGTATAGTTTCGTATATTTAATTTCTTTCCTTCTAAATAGTTTATTATATGAATATAAATAGTGAAAAAACTTGCCTATGTATTGATTTTGAAAACAAAACTGTAGGCGTTACGGGTAGTAAATTGATTATTCATTTTTTTCTTCATGGCTCGAATGTTCAACTCAATTTTTTACATCATGGTCAAATTCCGATATAACTTCATGTACGTTTGCAGTCACTACCACACTTAAAGAAAGTCACCGATTACATTTGCATAGTTTGCTTTTCATTTATTCCAATACATTTCTATGAGTTTATTATATTATGAAATAAATTGTTGAAATCTTTTAAAAAATTTTTCAATTGGAATATTTAGGTGAGTGGTACATAATAATAACTGACTTCGGCAAAATGTTTGGTAAGAGCTGTACGATGACAAATATTTTAAATGATGCCACTGTCATATCTTCGTTGTAATCAGTACAGGATTGTGAAATGTTTCCAAGAAATAAAATCAATGGATTTGGTACAAAATCATACCTACCATCATAGTGAAGAATAATTAATGGATTCCTCTTTGAGCAAGAAGTATATGACACAATTTTCAGAGCTATCAATCCAGTCAAATTTACCTAAGTCGGGTGTATCAAACCAAATTTCGAAACTAAGCAGATTTTTCGTTAACAGCACAGCTTCTTCAAAATAATCAGCCGGCTTTTATGATCTGAATGCAAATATACTCAGTCGATACTTTGATTTCTTAGCGGGATTACTAAGAATACTTTATCTGGTAAAATTCACTACCTTTGCTGTAGTAATGAGAATGAGTCGAAATTTTTTGATAGTTGCTGCAGTCCTTTAAGAAATAAAATATATAGTATACGTATGTTATTCGTACCTGAAGAATGACAACCAAATTTGATACGAAACATACGTTGCACTGTAATTATTTTTGCAAACATAATACACGTATCTTTTCTATTAGTGTTTTTTAACAAATGGCAGTTGACACATTGCGTGTATATATACAACAGTGCCAGCAAGCATAGCTATTAAATTAACTGTAACTTAACGACAAACAGGAAAAAATACTCATAATTAATTATGGCTTTATTGCATTTCAAAATATTCTCCATCAAGATCATGCGTTTGAACCAATTATCGAAGTATTTTCCCTATTCCTAAATATGTGATTTAAACGGTTCTTCCGGTATAAAAAAATATTTTTTTATCTTGTAATTTTTGATCTGCGAGAATAAGAAGAAATCATTGAGTGGCAAACAAGGAATGTACCTCGAATGACTCATTAATTTGATGTTTTGACTGTTCAAAAACGTTTTTGCTGGAACTGATGTATAAGACCTTGCATTGTCATGGTGGAGAATGATTCGTCTTCTCCGGTTGGTACAGTATCAATGTTTTCTGGAAAAACAACTGATTTTGACGATTTCCACTAAATTCATCAAGTAGCGACATGCAATCACGATTGAATTCGAAAAACCAGCGAAACACAGTTATGGTGCTTCGTCACGGCAATATTTGTAATTTTTCATTTGTTGATCAAGATGAATGTTTCTGTAAACAGCTCAAATAACACTCTTATGGCAACACGCTCTGAATATGTCCATTCAAAATGTAAAACTGTATTATGAGAATGTCAGATTTGACATATTCACATCAGTGATGCCACATCTTAAAACTTAAGTAGCAAGTCTCGTATCATGAAGTATTATATGCTGGTATCCATTTCAAACGGTATAATTCGGTGATGAAATACAAATCCGTCGATTAACATTGAAGTAAACTAAATGTAGTTTAAATCACTCAAAACCACACAAATATTATATCATAATCGATTTTGCAAGACAAAGTAACACGTCCTAATTATTTTAAGTGATATATAAAAACATGTTTTTGAATAACCAATAATTCTGATATTTTCAATAAGTATATTCATCTAAAAAAGCAACTTATCCAATTACAATTTTATGCAGTTCTCGGGTTTCCAATCAGAAAGCCGATACAGTTTGCTTTTATTGAATAAAAGTCAATTTGTTTCAGAATTGCAACGACCCTTTTCATCAATCACACTCCACGTGGTTACAATCTCTATTCACTAATGTATCAAAACAAGTTCAACGAACAATGAAAATATGTTTTTGTTGACTTTCCATTTATTGAAATTATTTCCACTTCTAATAAAATGATAATATGATGATTGTACTGAGATATCTAAATTCAGATTTTTTCTCTTTATGACGATTACAAGCTGTTTGAAAAGTACTGCAATGTCAAAGCATTATCCAAAACTTCATTTGTTTGTAGTGGTCTGCTTCGTCGTGAAGTTTTCACAATACGAGGGTTGCTTCTCAAGTATTGGGATATGGTACCACTGATGTGAATATGTTTGTTTAACATTTTTAATGGTTAATTCATCTTGGTCAAAAAATGGAATTAAATCGCATGAATTTCTATGCGATTATTTTCTATGTCTTTCGATGTGGATTGAACTATCTCCATCTTCACTGGCTGCACGAATTCAGTCGTGGTCTCACTTCGCTACAGGATGAATTCCGTCAACGCCGTCCAAAATCGGCTGTTGTATGTGACATACCGTGAGATTAAGGCATACTTGGGCATCAAATTCACTCACTCACATACAATAAAGCATGAATATCTGGCTGTCAAATTCGTTTCTGTTGGATCCCGCAATTTGACAATCGCTCAAAAAAGCTCGTGTCGATTGGTGCAAAGAAATACTTAAAAAAATTCAATTGCTGTGCTTCAAAAGACATCTATAAGATTGTGATATGCAACTAATCATGGATATATGCACTAAACAAAAATCGATTGTATGGGTCTTTCAAGATGAGCCAAATCCAACCAAAATTATTTTCGCACGGAGCACTTTGAAACAAATGGTCGTTTGTTGAGAAAATTGATAAAAAGGATGTGAGTATGTTAATAATGCTCCTTGGCACAAAAATATATTATTTAAGACAAGGCTTCATTTATTACACATTGATCGGACTCAACCCCAGCGTAATCAACCACTAAGAAGTAGTTTGCTAATTGTGAACGCCTCAAAGTAACTAACTAACTAACAACTTGATCTTGACCTTGATACAATACAAATTGTATCCCAACATCATCAAGTTCATGTACATGAACAAAAAGTTTTATATTTCAGCAACTCATTGAACCTATTCAATAGTTGTTGGAGACGTGCAAATATGTTTTTAATTAAATTTGGAACATGAGATCTGTGTTTGTCAACATCTATTCTAGATCGTGTATCGTGCTTTAGTCTTGGAAACTTTTGCTCCAACTAAGTCAAGAATCTCCAGGTGGAGAAAATTTACAGAATGAAATTGAATCCGTCAACAGCAGCATACTTCCATTGTTACAAGTGACGGGTTGCGTGGTTGAACATTATGAAGTGACAGATGAAGAAATGGTGAATATGGTGAAAGAAAGATTGGAAGAAGACGATGAAGGGGAAATGGTGCTTAAGACAGTGCACAGAAAGTTTCACAATTATTTTACTGAAGCCTAAGGTTGGTTTCATGTTTCATGACATTGCACAGTATGTGAGTATCTACAGTATCTACATATTGTAAAATTTCTTTAATATCTTATTTCTTTGACCTTTTGATATGTTTATGCTCCTAAATGTTCTTGATTTTAGGTCTCTTCTGTTCCAAAATTAGTTTTTTTAATAAGTTTTAATTATTTCGAATAGTTTTTAATAATTTTTAGAAATTATTAAAGAAACTTATTTTGGAACAGAAGAGACCTGAAATCAAGAACATTTAGAAACATAAAATATTGTAAAATTGTAAAATATATGTTATTACTTTTCTGTTAGATGTTGTTATTTGTTAAATTCGGTTATATTTCAATTCAGCTATGTTTCTAATATTTGAATAAAATTAACTTTCTAAAGTTGTTTTTATCATTTTCCGTGTTATCCGACCTTTTCACTTATCCGACCTTGGTGCCGCCTGCTTAGGTCGGATAATTGAGACTCTACTGTACATCCTCGAGTGATGTTGGGATCTATTGGAATACCACACAAACTCTGCTTTTTCTATGAAAAGATACCCCAAGGTTTTAGATAATACTTCTTTCGTCATTGCCTTGTCACTACAGAATTATCCAGATGACAATATTGATTCAACAAATGTGCTTTTTACACATTTGATGTCCTATAAATTTGAAGCATGGCAACGTGAAACTTTAGCATACCAATTTTTCTCTGGATTCTGATGTTTTTATAAGACTCAGAAGTAGTGTTTGTAGACAGTTACGAAAAAGTTGAATTTGTCTTGTCTCTATTTAATATATTGCGATTAATATTTTTGTTACTAATCTAATAAATATTTGTTAACAGATTGATGGTTTCGATGAGTTACGTACAAGGTGGCTTCTTGTATGGACAGCCATGTACAATACGCAACACTGCATATTTGAGAGTTGGCGAATGGAGTTTACCTACCAATGACACTAAATGTGTTGATGTTACTGGTTTCAAGATGAATTTACATGGCCGAATCAACTTAGCAAATTACACCAAATTCTTCGAGGAAGTTGAAGGGGCTGATACTCTATATGCGGATCACTTGAATTTAACTCATTTCCCTATAATGATTGTCAAGTCACTTCCAAATGTCGAAACCATTGATCTCTCGGGAAACAGAATCAAATTAATTCCACCCAAAATGTTCAAACTTGCACCGAAAATTCAAAAACTTCTATTTGATGACAATAGAATTGCGATACCCAGAAGAAAACCATTAATATCTTCTCATTCCTTGAAAACATTAATGTTGAGTAATAATAATATTGCATTCATCTATCGAAGTACTTTCAGTAAATTACCCAGTTTGGAAGTATTATATTTGGATAATAATAATATTCAGGATATAAGTCCATTGTTTAGAAAAATGCCTAATTTAAAATTCTTGCATGTGGGACGAAATGTATTGAATTATATACCGGCAAAACATAATATTTCCGATTCTCTTATCAGTTTTATAACTAAATCACAGAAAACATTATTGCACTGAAGAATTTGATTTTAAACAGTAAATTTGAACTAACTTTTTATTTCGATGGTACTGTTCCAAATGTAAATTGGTCGTATTCATGAAAAATAACTATTTCGTTCGAAGTAAAAGGTTTTACTACAATTTGTATTTATATACTCCTCCTTTCCCAAAAGGTACACGGTGACTGGCGGCACAAATTATCATTTCGATATTAAATCAAAAGATAAATACTTGATATATCGTGTTAATGCCTTCTATCAAGTTGCACAAAGTGTTCGAAATGGAGTCGCCTCAAATTTTGCTGTACATTATACAGTAGGCTCGATTGAATTGCGTTGATTTATTGACAAATGTTCTCACAAATTGTTACTCAAAACTCTTTATTTCCATGGGAAGCAAGTTGGTGGCCACAGGATGTCTCCAAATCGACTAATCAAGTCCTAGCCGTGTGTGAGGCCACACCATCCTGTTGGAACCACGTCTGTGATAAGTATGATAGATGAGCTTACAGGTTCGGCAAAATAAAAATTCCGTAATCATATGCTCTTAGTTATCATCATTCACATTTGTCGCCTGTCCCCGTGCGTTTTTCATTCATGGATGAAGCACAGAAAACAGTTACTCTGGGGTTATGCAATAGTTTTGGTTACGAGACCAAAGCCTGCATTTCAGCTTATTAACATGGCCGTTTAAATGAATGTGTTCTTTGTCGCTCTAAAAAATGAAATAAACAGTTCGAAAACGCTACAACATTAAATTCTATAAGTTTAATGTTCTCAAGGGTTCGGAGGTCCCCTCAGATCGTCTAGGCATAGACCGAATAGTGTTTGTTCATAGCCGAAGCAATTGCTCGAAACCTCTGGTCCCAGGAATGAATTGAGCTTAAATTTGGTTCGTTCCTCAATCTTTTGATGGCAAAGTCAGAACATAACGAAAGAAGAATTATTTTTGAAAAACGTCTCGACTGCGAACGCACGATGTTCATTGGCCTATGCCTTAATATGATTCCAAATCACCTCCCCCCGCACCGTTTATAACTTTTCAAATAATCGTATATAAATCTGCCAATAGATTGCTCTGTCCTTATTGCTTCCTTGTGATAATAAAAATAAGTTAAGGTTTCAAAGTCCAAGACTCCCCAAATATTTCCGAGAAATCTCAAGAACTAGCTATGGAAGGCAATAAACAGGTGCATTAACTGAAATCACTACGAAATATTCAACTTTGTTTGGTAGAAAAAACAAAAGTTCTTATTGTAATGTTTATATTTTTGTGAAATATTTGTCAATCACAAAACGGTGGGATGAATTTATAAACACGGTGTATCTAACTTACGTTTTTTTATACTTATTTGTACAATAACCATACACTGTTCATTTCACGTATATATTCACTTGTCACCGTCTCTATGTATTCGCGATGACATCAAATTGTTTACTAACTACGACTTCTACAGCTCCGCTTTCTATTTTAAAATCATTTCTAGAACTTTCGAATTATCGAAATCTCAAGACTGCCGTGATAAACAAACAAGTCTTCGCAGTAGTCGGTGCATGCGCCAAACTTAAGCTTCAATAACATATCACAACAAGACCGGCTTCACGGTCTATATCACTGGATAAGTTCATAATATTATGAAATGTTGTGAAAGCATAGCACAATATTAATAGTTCTAACTTCATTCATTCTGTGAGTTGTACAAAGTGCCCCATCCTTTTATAACCGTGAAAAGTCATTTTATTTTTTTATTGAGGATAATTTTCCACTTTTTAGGTAATTTTCCTATGAATGCATGTTATGCATACCATCGTCTTATGAATTATTTTGTAATTTAATCAATTCATGTAACGATTCATCGTTAGCTGGGAGTCAGCCTATTAATTATAAGTTCATCCATTCGTGTACCTTCTAAGGACCTAACGCGACTAAGGCCTGGTTTCTCCACTCCCCTAATAAAGTCCCTGCTAGCTATTATTTACCAATTAAAAAAAATTTGATTTATTCATCTTCTGAAAAATTAAACCTCCGAATAAATCGAGTTATTTGCCAAATAATTTATTAGGTAGTCACAACCGTCAATTAAAGAATTTATTAGAAACTTAACCTAAAATACTTATACATCGAAAGTGGTTTATTTGTTTATTATACCTATAATTGATTAGTTTATTTTTCGAAATATTTGTCATTCAAATAATTAAATAATCAATATGGATGCTTTCCAAGATTTAGAAGATTTGTTTGATGAGGAAATGATTGTGGAAATACAATAATTTCCAAAAGAACGAGCTTATTCTGTTTGTAAAATTGATCATTATAATTTTTTGTCCGCTTATGAAATTTTTTTACAGTTCTCTTTTTCCTTTCCTATTAATTATTTTCAATATAAACTATAATTTTCAGACCAACTAGCGACTACTTCAACATTAACCAAAACAAAACACGTGCAAATATACTTGAGCACAGATCGTTGTTACAACAGAGATCATAGGAAATCGTCCATAGAAGAACGTTTCTTTTTGCTTATTTCTTTCCTTATTCAATACATGGACGACTGCTATATAGACATCTTTTATACGTTTGCCAATAGTGAAGTGACAAATACAAATTAATTAGTTTAGATTTAAACTAATAACGAGGGAGAAACCTAACCTAACGTTCATTCGACAAATAAAAGTCCCTACTAAATTAATGTGGCTAATCATTATTTGGCACTTTATTAGAACATGAAGAAACCGGCCCTAGTGTTATTGTGTGAGGTTGTTTATTTGCAAACAGCCGAAACCCTAAACAAACAAAGCTTTGCATATTGTGAACGGAATATATCCAACTCCGAATTACAATTCTCAATCCGCCATTTTCCATTTCCTGATTATTCATTATGCTATTGAATTTTTCGTACTGTCGGTATAGTAGACTTTTTTATAGGTCTCCAAATTCTAATAAGAACAATGAATAAAATTATTAAATTTTTGTTGTGATACGTATGTGAAGTTTTTAATTCATTCCAAAGATCGAAGTGGGTGAAAAATTGCTTTCAAAATCATAATAATGAAGTGATGCTGACAAATATAATAATAGGAATTTAGTGTGAAAAATTTCAAATAATATTTAAATATCATCTTCACACTGTATAGGGACTCTTGTTTGGGATTTTTTCCATTGTCAGATTGGAAATTAAGTTGCTACGAAATTCAGTGATGTGGGAAAATATTTTGATTCTTTTTGTATAGATCTGAATTTCATATTTTGTGAGGTAATTATTAATCATTTGGTTTATTTTACATAAACAACTGAATATCCCGAATTTGAATTTATATTGAGCCACATATAAACTGAAATGTAGGAATACACTTAGCACGGATTTTCTTATTAAAGTAACTGCATCATATTAGCCGTAGCAAACACAACACTGGGATCAAACAATCAAAGATCATTTATATTAAGTTATCCAGAGGAACTAAAACCACTAGCCGTTTCATACACCCTTCAGTTTTAGAGCGTTTTTCTATGTTTTTTGACGCAAAGAATCGATTTTTCAAGGGTTCTGGGCTAAAATCTGGTCGAGTAATTTGTTATAAACAATTAAATTGTTCATAAAGCTATAACTCTTGAACAAAGAGAGATATAAGAATTTAAATTAAAAAATATTTGCCTTAGGATCTATAGTTTTGTGCACAAAATCAATATTTAAAATGTTATTGTTAATATAATACAAAATTGTTGCAAAATTGACGTTTTTCTCACTTGACGGTCATAACATAAGATGTGATGGAGCTTTTAAACATTATTTGTTAAAAAGTTGCAGAAGTTTTGTACAAATTTTCATGAAAAAAAACACCGTAATTTGTTTATAAGTGTTTTTAGAGTATATAAATTTAAAAACCAAACACGGAATGCGCCTTACAGTAGCTTAAAGTGCTAATAAATACGAACATTTTGACCACTCTAACAGGGCGATTGGAGGCTAAAGTGCGTTTCCACGATCTGAGGTGCTCCTGCGATTATTTCTTTACAGTTGATTTTTCATGATCTCAAAAATATATTAATATTTATGTTCATTGTTTCATTGCACCTTACAAATATCTATTTTTTATTTATAAAACAAGCTAATAGTTTTAATCGTTTGTTGTATCAAAATCTTAAAACATATCCAATTATTACTTATATGGACGTGTTAGCAATACTTTTTTGGAAGTAAAACTATATGGAATCGCTGCCAACGTTAAATTTTATCAGATACCATATTTTCAAAGCTTTCTATGCTACTTACGAGCAAATTTACATTCCAAAATTACAACGTAACAAATAAAACTATGAAAATATATAAATAAAAAATATTTTTAATTTGAGATAGATGAAATTATTTTAGTTCTATAAAAAAGCTTCACTGTACCCACTAGTTCATGAATTGTCACCAAATTGTAATTGCATGAATTGAAAATACTGAATATGATTGATAATACATATTGGTACTTGAATGTTTGTCGTAATCTTCGTCGAAACAAGTTTTAAAATAGGTAAGGTGCAATAAAATAATGGAATAATAAATATATTTTAATATTAATATATTTTGGAAACCATAAAAAATTAACTTCGTAAAGAAGTAATCGCAGGCGCGTATTTTAGCTCGCACCTCCATAGCTTTAAAACTAAGGGCCGAAAACATAGTTGGAAGATGTCAAAATGTTTATATTGATTAGCACTTTAAGCTACTATTAGGTGCATCTCGTTTTTTTGTCAAATTCATATACCTTCAAAATAATTACAAACAAATTACGGTGATTTATTTTCATGAAACACTTTAAATCTTTCTACGTCATGTGGGACCAAGTAGTGACCTATAAAGTGGAAAAAAAAAACGTTAATATTGCAATAAATTGACATTATATTGACGATAACTTTATAAATATTGATTTCTTACAAAAAATTGTGGAAACGTTTTTTATAGATCTATTCAAAATAAAAATTTTTCATGTGAAACTTTTTTTCATATATCTCTTTGATCAAAAGTTATAGCTTTTTAAACAATTAAATTGTTGTTGGCCAGATTTGGGCTCGGTACCCACGAAAAATCGATTCTACGCAACAAAGACATAGGAAAACGCTCTAAAGCTGAGGGGAGTATGAACGGCTACGGGACCCCCCAGTAGCTGCCATACTACTTTCCACTACTTCCAATTTCAACGTTGAAGTTTGATGGCCTGTTCTTTTAACTCTATTTGCTTTACATCGAGGTAAATTCCTCGGTTTTTGATTATATGAATAGGACGTAAAAGATCTGACAGCTCTATTTTCCACTTGTTTTATGTATGTACAGAGAATTTGCTTTAATATTTTCAAAATAGTGTCTTTTGTAGATGCAGCCAAGTGAAATCATATCATTCAATAATTGTTTTGTATTATCTTGTCACTTTACTCGAATTGATTCCATGTATTTTTCGATGTGAAAATTTTATTGAAATATAATTTAAAAAAAATAGCAGATAGACTGTTATGAATGTATTATTGTACTAATGTATAATAGAAAGTAGAATAAAAAAATCAGATCCATAAATAATGTTAATTGATAAAAAACAATAAACTAATGAATAATATCTCTTGATTTTTAGTCTGAACGGCAAAAACAGTTAAATGTGTAGATTTGATTTTCTATATCATTTTGAAAACATAATCTTGTATTTAAGTTTTCCCATTCGTCAGATTGATCAAAATTTTGGACACTATCTGAGAGAAAAGAATGGAGAATATAGATGTGGGTGTTAATATATTTGTTCTGTTACTTTGAGTATCAATCGAGTTCTCATCATTTAGCTCAATAAAATCGAAAATAAATCAAAACTACCGTTTCCGTCTTTTTACAATATCGACAAGTTTGATAAAAAAGCGACTTACGTAGCAACAGTCGTAAATTTACGTCTCCTTAATCTTTATTAGTGGTTGAATGGGGATAGAAGAAAAATATGGAAAAGAGAAACGCAACTTTAGATATTCCTATGCCGTCGTCATAAAAATGATTTAATAGTTGGGAAGCTATATTTTACATAATATAAACAGGGAACTTCTGAAAATTCCCATTTTTCAAAAGTAAACAACAATGTCTATATTTGATAGTTTGTATTTCGACAAGAGGTCATGAAAATAACAAAATATTGGGTTGGAATTATATTCCTCCAATACTTACTTCATCAATTATATTGGATATTAAGCTAGGTTACATATCTATTGGTTACTTGACGCCAATATTGCAGTTTAAAGAGTTTGCTGTTTGCTTGCATTTTAGGGACAACTGACTGATTATTGAACTTTATATTGCCATTTGAAATCAGCTGTTCTCTAAATTGTTAGATTAGACAGAGACACGGTCCATGTGGAACTTAAAATATAGGCGTGCAATATACGAAAAAAGGACGCCCCTTCATATAGTACAATTTGTTATCTTTTTTCAAATATTGCTGTCAATGTCTTCCTCCCTTTTTAAATTGAAACTGTCCTGAAGATGATGCTACCTTAATTTTGTACAGTGAAAATCATAGGGTATACCAAGCTTTTCCATATCTGCACAATAAAATCTAGAAAGTTGGCTCAGTATAAGAGTAAGTGCGTTGGTGATTAACAGTCTAAGGAACATATCAATAACGAAATTATCGTTTCAGAGACTGAAGACACACAATTTACCTTACTACAGTGGTAGTGTGAACAGTGTGTTGTAAATTTTGAATTGTTCTTGCACATTATTCTGTTGTGACTAACTTGAGCTGGTTATATGATTCAGATGTGTTACAAAGTGAAGAGACATAAAGACCCCCGAATTAAACGCAGATCTAACTATACTGGCAAACAAAAGATCTTCTGAATACTTCTCAATTTTTGGCTGATGATTAACATGCCTATTCCTTCAATTCAATAGTAAGAAAAGAATTGCGAACAAGCCTACCGAGTCCATTTGACAAACGCATGACTAAGAATGTGGAAATATCAAATATTCAAATTAATGAAACTAATCTCATTAAAGCTATCACATGATGGAAAAACTGAAAGTATGTTAAAAATGGTCCATGTACAACATATGATGACAATTGCGGATTCGGAACATTATCTAAAATTTCTTTAAAAGCGTAAGATTCAATTAGCTATCTGCACATAAAAGTGCGCAGCCCCTACGAAACTATACTTTTGGTCTTAGGTGAACAGTATCACAGCTTTCAATGAAGAAACAAGCGAAATATTAGCGAAATACTGCATATTTATGTAATGTCGATACAAACTAGTCGTGCCTTATCTAACTTACGATGTCACATAGTGTAAACAATCAGAAGTACTGCAAAAATGTTCGTACAATGACATTTGTGGACACGGAATATTCTTGAGTTGTGAAATATACAGCCAGCTGTTCCTTATAGGATACGTAACAACTATCCGACTAAAATGTTGACATCAGATAAACAGGGTCACTACATTGAAATAGCACTACAATTAAAACTCTAATGTTGATATGTGCAATCTTCGTTTCAAGTAGCATAGCGAAATTAGGAAATGCAAAAGTAACAGAATTTTTCTTGCTTAGCCACGTGGCTATAATTTCTTATCCCTATTCACTATAATTAGGTACAAATATGCTACAACGAGTTCTACTTGAAAAAAATTTGGATAGATATTTCACTATTTAATGAAAATATTGGATTATTACTTAAATTAAAGGCTGTATGAAAGGTAAATTCTCTTCCAGTCATTTTTAAGATTTCTATTTGAGTAATAACTCAAATAGAAACAAAATAAAATTCCAAGTGAAAGTTCATATACGGATCAAATCAAATCAATATGATATGAACTATAAAAAATACGCGATTTGGGAATATCACAATATAAGTTGAAGAATTACAAAATATATATCCTACAGAATGTTTCAAAAAAGGGGATCCCGTCTCTAGGATAGATGGAAAGCTGAAAAATATTTACATATATATATACACATTTTTTACGTTTTTGTCCCAACTACTGGCAACAATATATTAAAATTTTATACGAATATTTGTTGAAAGCTGATATGTCGAATGAATTTGTGTTTATATCTGACTCTCATATATGGCGCTAGTTACCCGGTAGTATTGAACATAAATTTTTCATTATTAGATTTATTATCACAATTTTAAGTGCACTTAATCATCATTTAATTTTACACAAAAACAGTACTCTTAATATTTTGATTTGAAAATTATGAAGTAATAATTGATGATCGTATGAAGTCACGATAAATGTATTAATTAAATAAAAATCAGTCAAAGAAAAACTTTAAAAAAAGGCTAATAACATGTAATAGAATTCAATGAAAGAAGAAACACCTTCAACGCCCTTTATCTTGATTACGAATGGCGTTACAAAAATTTTTTACTAAGCAAACCCCAAATATTTTTCAGTTTTCTATAAATCCTAGAGACGGGATCACCTTTTTTTGAAACAATCTGTATATTGCAAGGATATTCATTGTATTTTTAAACTGAAACAAATTACAACAACAATTTTTATTATTATTATTATTATTATTATTGAGTAATCTACATCTCATTATTTTCTATTCCCTCAATTCCCATACTATCTTGAAGTCTGGCAACTTAGTTGAAATATAACTTCTAAAATCCCGAGCATTCTCTTATTGTATAAACTATATTGAAATATATTACAATCATTTATTTAAAGATTCTGTGTTCAATTTTTCCGCTAGAATATTCCAGTCTTCCAATACCAGAAATAATTTTTATAAATAATTACTTTAAACTATATTCTTTCTACGATCATTAACAATAAATACTAGGCTTGGAGATAGCATCAAGCAATTTTGAGAGATCTTGAATCATAAAAACGATATCAATTATCAGTATCAAATAAAAAATATCAGTTGATCATTAAATATTTGATTTCTATAGATTATTTCAGAAAGGTAAAGAGTAATATAATCTCATTAGGTATGCAAAGGGACCACAGAGTAACCCAACGAATATTTAATCCACTTTCATGGTTTGGTATTGACTTCATTATAATTTTTTTTATCAAGTGCAGTAGTACCACCCGGGGTGGTACTAGCCTATTCACAATCACTGAAAATAATGTGCCAAAGGTGTGCCGGTAGGATACTCGTGAAAAGGAAAGAATTTTATTACAATAAAATAAAAATTAGGCATTTTGTACATAGTATTAGGTAGACTCATTTTTTATTGAACATTATCCAAAAAATACATTATACAGAAATTAAATTATAAAAAAACATAATATTCTTCGTCATCTGAGGAACTGTCATTTCCTCTTGACGTTATAATTAACGGGTTGACGGTCCGATCGATCAAGTAGTCAAGATCCCACATTTTCTACTCTTCTTTAATGACATGCTGGACTGCTTTTCGCCAGTTGGCTCAAACAGTAGCTTAACGTCTTCCATTTTGAATGTCGTGTTGTGTCTTGCTACAAATCCTTTCACTTGCGCCCATATAAGTTCTATAGGATTTAGTTCGCAATGATATGACGGTGTGCGCAGCACAGTTACACTATGTTTTTCTGCTATATCTTCCTTGGCTTATTTCATAGAAGTGAATTTGCTATAGCTAGTAGTTCTTTTTCTTTTCAAATTATCTTCAAATTCAATACTTTGGGTGGTTAACCAGTCAATAATTTCTTGTTTTCTTTAAGATGAAGTTAGAGTCTTCCCTATGCTTCTAGAATGATAACTTGCGTTATCCATAACTACCACTGAATCAGCCGGGAGATATTTTATCATTTCACCAAAATAGTTTTCAAAAACATCCGAATCCAAGTCCTCGTTGTAATCTCCCGTATGGCACGACTGAAAGGGTAGCAAATCTTCTTTTAAAAATCCCTCTTCGCTTCCAATATGGACGATGATTAGTCTTTTCCCTTTACCTGAAGGCACCTCAATACCTTTTGATACGCCTTCCATAAAAGCTTGGCGAGCACTGGTTATATTTTTGTCTTTCCAAATTTTTGATACTATATAACCTTCATTAATCCACTTCTCATCAATATAAAAGATTTTCTTCTGCTCTGTTCTGTACTGCTTTATACTTCTTAAGTATTTTCGTCGTCAGCAAACAATTCCATCGTTTACCAGTAAAAGTGCTTTACGGTTATGCTTTTGCCAGGTAAAATCCATATTTCTCATAAAAGTTTTTTAGTTATCAACGAAATACTGTCATCCTGGCCAAGCTCTATTAAAATCTTATCTAGGGTGTGTATTTATTTTTTAAAATAAAAAGAGTGAACTTTTCTTCGAATTACACTTTGGTGTCTTCATCCTCAATGTTCTGCTGGACTTTTCTTGTGAGGTTCCAGTTGACCTGCCACCTTTCTCCTATACAATAATTTGAAAACGGTGGACTTTCCAACTCCAGTCATTCGGGAACATCGGTCGACAGTTTCTTGTAAAGTTAATTTCGGGTAATCGTATTTTATGCAATCGTGTACATTTAAAATAATAAGTTTTTACATTCAGTGATAGTGGAGAATTTTCGTTGGTGTAACTGTTATACGCAAAACGTAACTTTATAATCTACTACCTATGTAATCCCTACACAATATTTCAAGACCTACACCTATGGCCTACACCGAAATTGAGCCGAACTAGACGGAATTCCTCATTTTATTGCTCTCTACCTTTCTGAAATAGACTATAGACTATAATTGAGAAATTTCCTATATATTCCTATTTAAAGTCAAATATGTATCGGCATTTGTTTTAATTACTGTTCAGAAGACATATTGAAAGTTAATTTGTACGAAGAATTAGAGGTAGAAAAGCATTTTGAGAAATATTGAGTACATTCTACTATGTTTATATAATTTATGGATAACATCATTTTTGATCATTACTATCAATAACTCATTGTTATTGATGGAATTTTTATATAACCTGGAAGTGAGATTCTCCATTATGACGCCATAGAATGTAAAATTTCGTGTCGTTTATTGTGATAATGGGGGAATGATCGATAGCTCATTAAGAATGAAAGAACTAGTAGAATGTATAATAACGAGAATCGTATTATATACAAGTAAAATTTATTACCCATTTTCCTCACAGCTTGCTAGACGACACTGAGTGCATCTAAAAATGGATCCATTTCATACTGTCAATGTAATTATTATAGCAATAGCAACGGTCATTCGCGTGAAAGTTCGTTCACTTCCTGGTAATAAAAATACGAATATTCACAATATGATATGTATATTTAGTAAATTTATGATTTTACTTTGACATCGATATTTATCTGCGATATACACTTCATTATGACGATGCTGATATTAACAAATCTCTGTTTATACATGAAATTCTATTAATTTCACCATACGTTTAATGCTATTGACAATTAAAATCTACGACAAGTTCTTAAGTTTTAGTTTACTCTCCTTTTCTCTCCACTCACCACTCTTTTCGATTCTTTGATACTTCATTGATTCTTCGTATTTTCTCTTTCTTATAATTGTGATATTTGTTCAGGCGAAATTTTCCTGAGCCTTGTATGATATATATTTCATTATGGCGATGCTGAGATCAACAAATCCATGTTTATACATGCAATTGCGTCCATTTTAGCATACATTCAATGCTCTTGAAGACTAAAATCTACAAGAAGAATTCCTATATGTTACTGAACTTCAAATTAATTTTTTCTTCGTCTCTTTATCTGGAAGTCTTTATGCCCTTTTGGAAAGTCAGAGTTCTAAAGTTTTAGTCTACTCTTCTTTTCTACCCATTCATGACTCTTTTAGATTCTTGATAATTCATTGATTCTTCGTAATGACTCTTTCTTATAACTGTGCTAATTGTTGTTGCAAAGTTTTCCTTCTTTTTTTATGACTTTGTACTTCTGGTACTTTTTATTGGTTCATTCCCAGACTTCATTCCTATATACAAGAGAGCCTTGATAACTTCGATAACATAATCATCTATAAAATCATAAATTGTTGTGCTCTCGTCCCCTCGGATTCTGAAACTTCCTCTACTTACGAACCCTACATAACTCAAACGAATAATTTGGTTTCTCACCTCAGTAACTCAAAGTTGTAACGACGACGACCTTTGTAACTTCTATCATCTATCATTGAGTGATTTTGAATGAATGTGCAAACAGAAAAGGTTCCCAGTAGACCATTGTTATTGTCCATTGCTTAAACGTGTTTACCAAAGGTATTCAAATGTAAGAAAGTCTAAGTACAGTAAATTATTTGTATGTATGTATGAATCAATAGTTTTTAGCCTGGATCCGGGAGTATCTCTCTGCACACTGTGAGTGAAAATGAATTCAAAACGAAAACTGAAAGCACTAACATATGCTGCGCAGTTAGAAGCGGTCGAAGCTGTGAAAAGTGGTTTGATTAGAAAATACGTTGCAATTCAGTTTGTGAGTACATTACCCATCATATTAAAAAACGAAGCTGAATTATTGAGGAAGCAAGAATCGGGAGAGTCTTCTATGTAAAAGACAAAGATTTTCTGCATTCTCTAATTTAGAACATTGCTTGCTCACATAGTTTCAACAGTGTGGAAATACAAACATTAGGGTTAGCGGGTCCTTACTAAAGAGAAAAGCTGAATAGTCACTGCAAATTTTAAATCTATTAATGGATGATTGGGAAATTTCAAGGAATTACATGATCTGGCATTCAAAAAAGTTTGCAGTGAAAGTGCAAGCGTAAGCAGAGAAGTTTACATAGAATGGAAAAGTCAATTGGAGAGTTTATCGAATGGACTTAAATAAATCTACCTTCAAATTTGAGATAAAATACATATGTACTTGTAGATTTTAATATTTCAATGTTTCATTTCCATTTAATCTAGTTCATATATCATTATAAGTCTCAAATAAAGCTCATAATCGAGCCTCTGTAAGTAAAAACATAAACTAATAAAAACTCTCCAGCTCAACCCATTAGTGAGTAAAAACCTTTATAACTTAAATTATTTAACGTTTCTTTTGGTCTTTATCTTATCAAGGTGTATTGATGTATTGAGAATATTGAGATGGATAATGTTATCGCGTTGTATACCTTCATTTTTATGTATTTTCCTTTTTTTTACATCTCCCGAATATTGTCTCATTTGGAGCTTAGTAAATTTGATTGGCTTCTTTTTACTTTGTTCGTTACCTCTTTTTTATATTTTTCCATTGCAACAACCCCGTATTCAAATATGGCCCTATCATTATTAGATATTCCCTTTTTTGGTATTTACTTCCATTCTCAGATCTTCTATTGTCTTTTTCCATGTACCTGCTTTTTCTTTCTATTTTTCTCAAATGTATCCGCTACTATTACTACATCATCTGCATATACTATTCTCACCAGTTCTAGTTTTTCGTTGCCAATTCTGGTATTCAGTTCATGGTTGTTCTCTTTTATTGTTTTCATCACTCTAACCATCATTAGTGTGAACATAAGTGCACTAAGACCGTTTGCGCGGTTTACCCTCATCCCCATCCTAAACTCATCCACTCTTCTTCCGTATATTCCAGCCTTCCCTTCTAAATTATCATATAGTTCCCCTGTTCTATTTTCGCTTTCTATCAAGCTCCTTAATGTGTATATTATTATCTGTCTTTTATTTCCCTTTTGTTTATGCACTCTATTCCTCTTTAATTTTCTCAATAATGTATTTCCTTATCTTTGTCTCTATAAATCTCGTATATAATTTCAAATCAAGTAAGAATAGTTGTTCTTTGGCCTCCCTACATAATCTCTTGTTTTTCATTTCAACTTGACGAGGAAAAAATGCTTTCCATTTCCTTCCTGAAGAATGTGCAATAGTTTTTATGCATTGTGAAGAAAATCACAAGTAGAAAAAATTTACAAAACTAACTGTTTCTTCAGATGTTGTTTTAAGGGAACATTATGATGTGTCCAATTTATATCATCGTTATGTAGTTGGTAGACTTAGAAGTTCACACGTTTGGAAAGATCACAACTATGTTATTTTAGATGTTGTTAATGAAAGCTTGATTTTTCCACTTAATGTTTTTATAACACTGAGAATGGAGATAAAGATGGAAGGCTAAGTAGGAAACATGTACTTCAAAGTGAAGAGCGGCTGGTTCTCGGCTGGGAAATAAATTAAGTCCGTTCAAGTTCAGGGCTGTTTGTTACCACTGGAGAGTCATATATTTCATACAGTTACGCGTTATTTATATGAAATATAAAAAAATATCTCTTAGATGCTCAGTGAAGTGAGAGCGAATAAGTGATTAAATCCTTGGGATATTCTGTACATACAATTGAATCATCCTCGTCTAGTTCGTAATCATTTGCATTTTATGTAAATGGAATTTATACCGTTAACGTTTTTAGCTAGTAAATACAAGTGACAATTATAATAAACAAAGATAAATTAACAACAAAAATAAGTCGTTCACTCACTCAATAAATCATCAGAACTAGGACAATTATATTCCGATATCTAGATTTGGAGTGAACAGGGTAAATAACACCAGAAAGACTCCTATTCGCGTATTTGTTCAGAAATATAAATTGTTGAATAATAAGAGTCACAGACACATAAATCCATAATAGTTTTGTAACAAACTCAGAGTATTCTGAGAACCAATAATCTTGATGTGGTCTATTTCAATGTGTACCTCTTTTAGATATTTTAACCTAATTTTTTAGCAACGGTATGTCCAAAAATGTACAACTATGGAATTCCTGGCTTCATATATCATCCTCCTCACCAGATTTAAATCCCATCGAATAAGTATGGAGTAAGATGTGGGGCAGAATGTATAGTTCACACCACAGTTCACAAACTCTACCGCAGAAGAAATCCGACTTGTGTTGAACTTAATATTAAGTTAGAAGACTTCAAAAGTATCAACATGTTAGTTGATACAGATAGATCGTTTTTTATTAGTTTTTTCTATACAATAAACAATTAGGGCTCCCTTGGACTACAGAACACTGTTGTCAACAGTTAGTGCAGAGACCGGCAGCACAGGGAGACATAATTGATTGATATTTTATTATAACGTATTAGCATTTCTGTTTAGGTACGTATTATCATAAATTCTTATTATAACTCAAAGGACTCTTGTTATCATGTTTTCCGGAGTCGACAACTACTTGTGTTTATTTGAGACAGTATGGCAAGTACGCATTATGGTCATGAAATTTGCTTTACTGCTCGTTCCATCCTTCACATACTCGTAAAAAACGTCTGACTATGAAGTTTAAAGCTGGAGTTGTTAATGTTTTTTCATGGTCAGATTTATATCCCATCAACATATGTCGGATGTGTATGGGAGAAGAATGAACTATTTTTTTCAACTACCATACACTAACAGAAGCAGACATACTCTTGTCCAGCTATTTGATAGCATAATTACTTTATTGAGTACATGTTAAGAATGTTATTATTTTAATTTTGATAAACTTGTTATTACTGAGTATAATATGAAAAGCTTTTCAGATATTTCTTTCTGTTCAGTTATATTACCAGAATCTAGACTTTTTAATGTAATTATTTCACGATAAGTTACTACGGATAATTTTTTCCATTTTATTTTTATATAGATAGTCATTTAGTACTGTTACGATGCGCATATTCATCAAGAAAACACCACTTTTTTGAATAATTTTTCAGTTAAATCTACATTGATATCGGAATTTTACCAACTTTTCTGAAGGAGGGCACGGATCCGAGAAATAGGCTTAGGAAGTTGCTCCTTCTCCCCACTTCTATACTTTTGTTTCGTTTGCCTTGAAGAGTTTCAAGTATGATGAATCGAGTGGATTTACCCAAAATATACTTTAATACTCTTTTTGTAGGGCTATTTTCTTCCGTTCATATATAATTTATATCGATTTCTAACTAGAACTCTAAAAACTATTAATGTGTCTGGAATTTACTCACTCAGAACACATTCGATGTTATCATCCATGTTTGAATAGATTATTCAAAATAATACTTTTCCTATGCAACAAAAACTCTGTTAGTACTCTTTGCAGTACGATACATTATACATATTAATAACAAGTAAGTTAAAATTCATTTTCCATCGTCCTTTTCCTGGTGATTTCCTTTTGATTGCCATGCCAAATATTTGTAGATAGACAACCTTCTCTTTTCAAATATCTAATGAATAGAAAGAATTAAATAAAAACGCACTGAAGATAAAAAAATAGAAAAAATCAATGAAGGGAACTAAAAATGAAAGAAATTGACTAGAATAAAAATTTCAGATGTCTACAAAAGGGAAAAAGAAGAAAAATTTTGGAAATCTGATGACAAAACAAACTATTCACAACAAATGTGAAGAAGCGATAGAAAGTTTAAAGATACTAAAGCGTCAGGACCTGAGAAAACTAATGGAGAACTGAAGAACTAATAGAAATAGAAAAATATGAAAATTCTATAGGAATGGAGAACAAGATGAACTATTCCAAATAATTCGAAAGACAAAGTTCCACTCAAATATGTCAACTTGACTAGACTCACTTGATTTAATTGAGTGCGATCCCCCTGGGAAATTCTGGCACGTATTGTATGCTAGGCTCACGGTCCACTAACTTGACTCGATCATCTTCTCCCAGGCCTTCCTGTGGGGCAACTTTTCTCGTCGAGTTTCGTGTCCCAGACTTGACGAACCACCCTACCACCGGGCATTCTGTACACTAGGCCCCACCACTGCACGATTTTGGCTTTGAGTTCAGTAAATATATCTGGAGCATCGTACAATAAATGTATTCCATTTTTATGTCGGATGATCAAGTTGTGTTTTCCACCACACTTTCAAAAAATCGTCGAAGCATAATGGTTTTAATAAGTCTTAGACGGATATTTTTTGGATAGCAGTAATGCCTACTTCAGAGGAACAATCTTTTCACACTTATCCTATGCATTTATTTCATTTTAAATGACGAGCTAGAAGGAAGACAAAGAAAATGAGTGAAAATTACTATGGATTGAGGTATGTGAAGTTGGTGGAGCAAATTCAATTCATAACACAAATAATTGAAACAAGCTAGGAATAGAACAGTAAACTGAATATTATATTCATTTTAATCTAGCTAGAATTATGAAAAATAGATCAAGCATTTACAGGTCTGAACAAGTGGGCGAGTACAAGGGACGTTTATAAAAGGAGAAGTCATCTGGTGCTCAAATCTATAACTTACGATTAAACTTAAAGTTCCACTTTGTTCTATTAGGAGAAAAAATTTGTTTCAGGCTCTAGTAACATTGAGAATACATAAGACACCTACATTCAATAATGGTCTTCAACCTTTTACTAGAAATTATTCTAAAAAGTATCAGAACCCAGGGGATGATTTACAACAACAAAACGCAAACACAAGTTTTCACAGATTATGTGATACTTATAAGTAGAATAAAAAAGAGCTAGAGAAAATGTTTTTACTCATTGAAAAGAAAGCAAAACAATATGGAGTATACCTAAATGAATAAAAGACCAAATATATGGAGGTGGAGAGGAATTTGAATACCTCCAATCAATTAAAAGTGGTAACAAACGGAGGAGATGAAACTAGGAAAATCGACAAACAACTGGCATAGAGAAAAAACGTTTGGAGCCCTAGGAGGACTATTAAAATCAAAATAGCCGCCAAGCATTTACAAGGCAGTTATATAAACAATGGTGCTATATGATATGAATGCGGGAGAAGAAGAAAAACGTAGATATCAAAGCACTGCATGGTCAAGCTGAAATAGGATATGTGGTCAAAGCAAGATTTTTTCCATACTTGTGGTATTATATATATTTCACAGCCGATCAGTGAATGGAAAATACTCTATAAGCGACCGTACCTATTCTATGTTAATTTGAATGTTTAGTTTTTGATAGCTTAAATCAACTAAATAAATATATGAATGAGCATCAACATAGCGATTCTATAAAGGGTCCTTTTAAGGAAATAGTCATAACAAATAAGTGACAATTTAGTAGATTATTGGATTATAAACTTTTGAAGAAACAAGAAAATACGTAGCAATATTTAGAGACGTACGCAGGTGGAAATGGTTCAGACACATTCTCAAAATAAGGGGTGATAATACAGAAACCAGTTGAAAAAAAGGAAGAAACAAGTTAGGGAACCAAGTATATACGTATTCAACAAGCAAAGATAAAAACTGTGATATTCTCTCTCTACTTCAAGATTTTATAGTTTCTTTGAATCATATCTGTATCTAAAAATATGGAATAATCAAGTAATCTCAAATTGTCATTGTCAGACTTTGAGCTAATGGATTATCGATTTTTGTTTCGATTAGAGTGAAAATATGAGGTATTTTCTAAAATTGTGTAATTTCATTATATGGTCATGATTAATTGTTTCCAATTATTCTCATATGTATCACATGTAACTGACAACTGTTCAACTTTCGTTAATTAATAGAAGGTCACGTGACGTTAACAATCCGGTGCTCTTGAACATTTATCAATTTTTTTTTGGCACAAACGTCTAAAACAGAAGTAATTTTATTATTTGAGCAATTTTTATCGAATAAAGACGATTGAAACAGTTCAAGGCAATAACAAGCTTCTACATCGATAGGACACAATTTATATTGGTGAACATATTTGGAACACTCAAACTCGGAAGGACTTCGGTCAAGTTATCGCACACGTTTCAAATATCTAGGAGACGGGATTCCCTGTTAAGAGAAACGAAGTTATAAAAGTTGAAACTTTTTCAACGGAAGTTCCAGAAAACCGTCAGTGAATTCAAAATGATGAATATAAAGCCCTATGATACGTGACTTGATCAATATTTTTGATAAAACTGAATAATATTTGATTTACACTGAATGAAAAGGAATTTTCCGGATAAATTTATGAATTTTTGTAATAATATGTAAAGAAAAATCATCCAATATAGATTATAGTAAAAGCATCACAACTTCTATGGATAATGATATTTTGTTATCTAACCTGCTTTTATTATCTCCTCGTTGGAAGAAAATTTACGACATCTTTTTTGAATTGAGGACAGAGATGATGGTCGAATGGAGACAAATCTGGTGAATAAGGGGGGTGTTCTATTAATGCAAACCCTAAATCACGAATTTTTTGCATGAAAACATGAGATTTGTGTGCAGGGGCGTTGTTCTGCAAAAACAAAACACCTTTGGATAGCTTTCCGCGTCTTTTCTCTTCAAGTTTTTTCTCGTAGAGTTGTCAGTAATGTCGAATAGTAATCTCCAGTTATTGTTCTACCCTTATCAAAAAATCGATCATGATTACACTATGGCAATCCCAAAAAACTGAAGCAACTTTTCCAGCAGATTTTTGGATACGAAACTTTTTAGGTCTTTGAGAACCAGAGTGTGGCCATTCCATCGATTGTTGGTTTGTTTCTGGATCGTAGAAATGTACCCAAATCTCATCCATAGTAACAATTCGGTTTAAGTAGTCTAAATCGTTTTCAAATCGAGCACAGATCGAACGCGATTATTCTACCTTTGCACTCTTTTGGTCAGCATGCAAACATTTGGGGATCCATTTTGCAGCAATTTTTCTCATGTCCAAATTGACGTAATCCATATGATGAACGCGTTCGGATGAAATATTAAGTACTTCAGATATCCGTTTTAGCCCAATTCGTCATTATATTTTCGGGGACTGAAACAGAAATTGGCCTACCCAATCGGTCATCATCTTTAATGAAAAATTTACTCATTTTGAAGCTTGCAGTTCAATTTTTCACGGTCGCATACATTGGACATTGATCACCAAGGGTATTAAGCATATCTTCGTAAATCTGGTTACTTCTTAACCCTTTTAAATACAGGTACTTGATGATGGCTCGTTACTCCAATTTTTCGATACTCCAATTCCGGTGGACATTTTTTTTCTTTTAATTTATTGCGTAACTCTGGTTCACTTTTTTTACCTCAAACTTTACATCAACACTTCTAATAAGTTATTGTTCGTTGTTATGGTAACACAATTTTGTTTATGCATGGTACTAGTCTAGGCTAACTAAACATCCTCGTATTACTTCGTTAGATGGGAAAAATTTCAAACAACCCTCATATATACGCAATTTGCCAATCTAATTTGATATGTTTTACTTCTTCTTTATAAAATATTCATTCCTTGTTCAGATCTCGCACATGTGTCATAATTAGATATTTATAAAAGTATTTTCCCAAAAGAAAAATGAAATTATTGTATTTTTTTATCATGTCTAATATCGAGTAACTCATTGGATAATGTTGTAGTAGATTAGAAATATTTGTATAAATATTTATACATCACCCTAACTAAAATAATAATAATACGTAGGTCCTAATAATGACATCTCTAATGACATTTCCGTTTTCCATATGTTCGCAGCTATACATTCCATCATACATACCAAATTTTATTGCGTCTGGTGCTGATTGAGTAGATATTCGGAAAAAAATGAGAATGAAAACGCGAAATAAAAATATATGACTTGAGTGTTCGGAGAGCTTTTTGCTTTGTAATACACTCCTTAAGTAACTGAAAGCAAACGACAATTTGAGGTTCTGAAGGGAGAAAAATAGAAATAATTGCCCATTTTTACCAAAAAGAGGCAACTAAACATACTAAAAGTCTGAAAACACATTTTTTTTATAAAGTAGATTATTGTATTAGAGACGACCGAATGTTAGGGGAGTTCAATTTTGGAACAGAGAAAACGAGCTTAACTTTCACTATTATATAATAAATGGAGAGTAAACCCAGATAACATAGTTATAATTCGCCTGATTAAAAGACAATGCTTATAGCAGTTAATGTTTCTTGTGGTATGACTAAGAGTTATTTTTATCAGGTCATTGATTCACATCTTCATAAACGGAACTTGAATTGTGTAGTAGATATTCGAGCCATTCGAAAAAAAAAAAAAAAAATGCAGTCATATTCATTGAGGACACTTACATAATGAGGTCGTCTACCACGTTCAGTAGGAATCAACGTTACATGATTCCATCTTAAATTTGGAAGCGACAACCAAAAATCTAAACTGATATCATTATAAAAAAATCCAATCACTTACGTGTATCACCTAGTCTTATGGAATTCTTCTAATGTTTTTGTATGTTTGAAAATATAAAACAAACTTAGATCTTTCTACGAAAAACATATTGTTACGAACTCGTCCACTGATATAATCCGTGGAGCAAGTCCTGCTCTACTTTGTTGTCGAAGCTAAAGTTTAGTGGGCACGCCAGGAATTTCTTGGTTTATGTTTATTTCTTTCCGACCTATTTACACAAGTTTTTTGGTGGCTTGTTTTTATAAAGATGATTCCTTAGATGTCCTTTTTGTTTGTTCAATGCAAATTAGAGATTTCTATAAAAAGAAGATAGTATATGAAATGAGTCTCTCGCAGCCAGGGAACTAAATGATGTATTTAAATAAATTAATGTTAGTGTTAGGGAAACGTTCAATTTCCTAGATATCCTTTTTGTTTGTTAACGGAAAATTAGAGATTTCCAGAAAACGAAGATCTGGAATGAGTCGCTCCCAGCCAGGGAGCTAGAGAACGAAGATGTGATGATAGTGTATGAAATCTAGACAACAATTCAACGCCCCAGTGAACACATCGGGATTGTAACAAGTTAACTAAACGGTGTATTTACATAAATAAGTGTTAGTGAATCTTTTAGTGTGTGAATAAGTAACGTAAGTAAGATACACCATGTGTATGAATTAATCGCACCCGTTTTGTGACTGAAAATTGTTTAAATACAAAATACTTTACAATATCACCTCCGCAAAAATCGACAATAGTCGACGTTTCTGTTAATTGACACGTATATTTGATAACTTGACATCGTGTAATGTGTCTCTATTCATAGGTCCCATCAGGTAGTACAGGGTCTCGAATTTTGAAGGGAAGGATTGCCCAAAACATCGAGAAAAAGACCAAAATCCAAGTAATAGATTCATAAGGAAAGGATTGAGAGCTTTAATACTTTCATTATTGTTCTCAAAACTGATGCTTTCTCAAATGCTGGAGCTGACGATTCCTTGAAACTGATTTGCGATCTTGTTATTATGATATATAAAAGGATTGATGATTTTATTATAAAGATAACAGTAGACAGAAAATATACATATTGGCTATAACACAAATATGAGAGTTAAATCTCGGAATAGAAAAGGAAAGAGGAAAAAACACAATATATATATGTTTAAATTATAAATGTCTTCGAATTATCATTTTTTAATACCACAGTTGAATAAATTCAACTCACCTCTTACATTGTTAGAAAATTTATTGATGATTTTGTATTTTTGGAGAGAGCAATCCTTGTCATAGTACAAATAGTATTACTGTTCAAAACATCAATCTATTATTCAAACAGTGAGATCAGGATTTTAATATGCAATAAAATACTCAATTGGGCATTCTTTATGAAAATGATGAGTCTACTTTGCCAATGACACCTGCCGGGACATCTAATTGGTTTTACGAGCGCTTACTCATTCAATACAAAAAATGTTTTGTTCGTAGTTCATCTGCAACTGAATAGCCCGACAGCAAAAACTGACAGCATTTTGGACAGTCAGATATGATCTTACTCCATTGTACAACATTATTGTTTATTGTGAAGTATTTTTTCGTTAGTAGGAAGGTAATTGAATTTTATGGAAAAGAAAGGTATCGAAGGAAAACTAATCATAAACGTATGATATATATCAAGTATCAAATGTGAAAGACATAATATCAAGCTTCAAAAGTATGGAATTGTGTTTAAAATATAAATTTTCTCGTTGAAATTTTGATTTGTGATGTTTGAATACTTCGCGCGATTGCGGATTCACTCACAAGCAAATAAAAAACGAAGCAAAGTGAAGAAAAGAGTGTAAGTAGTATTATTGCTACTATTACTACTATTATTATTACTATTCGTACCAGGAAAACAATTAATAAAGTTGAACACGGACTCCAGTAATGTCCTCTTACTGAGCGATAATACGAGATATAGTTGATTAAGTGAATGTTTCAACTAAGGTAAAAGCACCAATGGTTGACAGAGCCTCAATGGTTAAGAGTATGATATTATAATCTGAATAATAAGAGTTTTGTAAGATACAAAAATCTTTTAAACGTATCTAGGGAAACCTAACTCCATGTATTTTCTATATTCTAACCCAACTTTGCATGTTAAATTTTATTTATATTGTTAGTTTTGTTAAGGTTATTAACAAAGAACTTAGTTTTTAAGTAAATATGTAAAAGCTACATATCACTGAGTTAATTAAGGAATGTATAAACACTTTTCTATTAATAGTTACTTTTGATTTCTGAATTTAGTTTTTTGGTTCGAAATTTTGTAATATTTCAATAATTGACAGGAGTGTTTGTTTATCTGTCTCGTCAGCATCACATTGCTATAGATATTATCAAAATACAACAGAAACCAATAATCGACACCCCTGCCAATTAGTAGGTAACATAGTATCAACTATTGGGTAAGAGCTCCGATTAGAGCATGTTTTTTTCAGAAAATGCCAAAAACAAGTGTTTTTCAAATACACAAATTTCAAATGAATGAAGCTACAGCGGATGTACGGAATGGAATGGCAAATAAATATAAGATGCAATGAGTCACTTTGATGTATAAATTCTAAGGAAAAACACCAACATTTCGTAAAATGGGTAGAGAATCCTATCTTACAAAAGATGAAGAAAAAATGTTAGTTTCTTGTATCCTAACTATGGCCCAAGTGGGATTTCCGATAAGAAAGGAGCAACTGTTAGTTTGTGTTCGACACTTGAAGGTTGTGTTAAAAAGAGAAAATCCCTTTTAAAACAATAGACCAGGGAAGAAGTGGTATAGCAGTTTTTTACGCAGAAATCCAGAAGTCAGCCAAAGGACACCAAAAACTCTTGCAATTACCAGAGCTTAACAGAGAAAACCGTTCATAAAACAGTTGATAGTGATGAAAAAGGAATGCTTGACAGTATTTAATTCAGCAAATGCGGAAAGTTATCTCTCTCCCCCAATGATAATATTCAAATAGATAGAATTCCTAGAAATCAGCTGGACCGGCGACACATTTTTTAATTTATTACTAATATATTCTATCCAAGAATTGCTAAAAATTAGATTAAATTACCGGTCATCCTGTTTAATGATGGGCATGACATGTGAGTCAATTTTGTGAGCAGCATTGGAATGAAAACATGTATAGACACACATGAAAATGTGTGCAACTGGGAATTGATTGAAGTTTCACTTGGTAGGTATTTGACTTTCATTACTACCATAAATCAAGACCCGTCAAATATTGGAGATTTATATGTCTATTATTGGTACCTCAGACTCCATTTTAAAAATGAGCATTTTCCCCATTAATTAGTAAAGTGTGAATGGAAGGACATTACCAAACAAGACTTGGCTACATTTCTACGATCCAGAAAAAGCAACAATCGATGGAATGGGGACACTCTGGTTCTCCAAGACCTAAGAGGTATAGTGTCCAAAAATCTGCTGGAAAAGTTTTTGCTTCAGTTTTTTTGGGATTACCATGAGTAATCATGATTAATTCTTGGGATAAGGGTAGACCAATAACTGGAGAGTACTATTCGACATTACTGATCACTTTACGGGAAAAAATTAAAGAGAAAAGAGGCGGAAAGCTATCCAAAGGTGTTTTATTTTTGGAGAACAACGCCTCTGCACACAAATCTCATGTTGCCAAGCAAAAAATTCGGGTTTGAAAGGTCGTAAATTTTCTACCAACGAGGAGGTAATAAAGCTATGGAGGTCTGGTTTTCAGGGCAAGAAGAAACATATTTTTTGGAAGGTTTAGAGATGTTGCCGGTTCCCTTTAATAAATGTATCTAATTAAGGGGAGCATATATTGAGTAATTAAATATTTTGACATTGAAATTTTGTTTGATTGTATAGTGGGCTAGGAATTTTTCAATATATTCTCGTATATCTTAGTAGACGAAATTTGGATATACCTTTATACCATAGAAAAAAAAATATAGTTTTAAGACTTTATCCGAATCATGAATTTTCAATCACTGACAGTATCATCTGGTCTCTGAGACCAGCAGTATTTTTTTATTACTTAGGTCAAATTTTTAATTGAATACTAAGATTTATTTCAAATTATGGTTTAATATATGCACGTATTATATGCACTTTGGAACTACTCTGCCTAAATTTGATGTCTTTGTATAGTTTTGTAAATAACTTGTATACATAGGAATAGAAAACAAATCTTATATTTCTGAATATAACTTGTTTATATTATTTTCATTTTTTTCCATAACAATTTTTATCATAGAAAAGTCAAATCTTGGTAGCGCAAGAAGTGCACACTTTCCAGCTGTATTCCAGGCATATCGGCTGGTCACATTTCATGCTTTTATAATTTGTCTTTCTCTCCTTTGATGCTGGTCACATGGAGCCGGTTTTCCTATTTTCTAACTTGTCACTTCCAACCGTCTGGTCATAAGTGGTTTCATGAGCTCCATTGCTAGGTCTCGAACGAATAGGTATCTAGTCACAAGAAGATTACCTTGAATCGAAAGGTACAAGATGAACGAGTTGATGCAACTAATATCTAACATTTGATAGAATATTGCGAGCCCACTTCTGGTTCTTCGACTGGACGAATATATCCCACCTTTTATGTCTAGCAAGTCCACTTCCGTCTTCGTTTTATTGTGGTAACAAGCCATTTTAGGTTTGTTTTTTCTGTCTCTTATGCATTGATGACGTCAATATTATCGAATTATTCTTTTTAGGCACAACAGAAAGCAAAGTTGTATTGTCTGCAAATCTATATAGGGTTGACCCCACTTTTTTGTTTGGGGATGATAAGAATTCAGGAGGTATTTCCCTTTTAATTATTTTCATAGTACCCACATAGATCCAAATGCAACAACATACTCAACAGAGGTGAAATAGTTATTATGTAACATTCCTGTTTGTATTTTCAATCCCCTTGCATAGTTGAATAACAGATTGTGTTGGTTTGCTAAGTTGTTGTTCTTCGGCACTTACGGCTTAGTCCGATGTTATCACAATTTTTTTCTTTGTATATGTAGGCATTTGCTAAATATGAAGAGAAAGAATCTATCAGACACAGGAAACTACTAGACAGCAACAGAGAGGGAGAAAGCGGGAGAAAACTATCAGGGATGACAATTTTGAAAAGCCAAATTTCCCGTTCGGTCTCAGAGATCGGTGATCAGGTTACAGTGTTGAAACAAATCCACCGAATTTATTGAAGAAAAGAATTTCATTCCAAAACGACAGAGCTCATTTCAATTTATTTAGCTACTGTTGCAAAAGAATAAGATTAAATTCATTACGTTATGTATCAATCTCAACTGATCTGATTTCACTAGATTACGTTCTGCTCCCAAACTCAACAAAATGATTCAGCAGTTTAAAACAAATGACAAGATGTTTGCACATTCAAACGCAAATTTGGTGAGGAAATTCGTCAACTTATAATAGGGTTCTGTAACAAAAAATATTTTTACATTGAAATAACTTTTTAGATGTAAAAATACTCTTTCGTTAAGCCACTTCATGTATTAAACGAATAAATTCCTATTTTCTCCATACTTTTCCACGTACATCCATCCATTTTCTAATGAATCAATCTGTATAATCGTAAATTGAACTGAGCTCCGCTTCCGACACGTTTTTTGGTGAGTTAAGTGGACTCGAAAACATATTGCCTTCTTTTATCATTCGAAATTCATCTATATATTATATAAAAAAAGTTTGAGACGTGAACTCTGACCATTCTTCTATTATTCTCCCCAATATCGATCATGTTATACAAAAGAAAGTTCTCCTTGAAATAACAAGAGAATAACTGATTGCCTAGTTACAAACTTGAACTTCAGGAATCCATCAATCTACTATTCTCCTTGAAAGGAGATAATCAATCGTACCGAAATACATAAATGTATTAATAATTATATTCCACATTGTAGTGAAATGCTACGGGGTATACGTTTCAGAGTTCATTTCAATTAATTATCTATTCACATATAGGTTCGAATTCATTTCTTTTGTTGATGAATAACAATTTGAGACATATAAGTTCGCACAACTCTGGAGTCGTATAAGATAGAAACTTTTCAAATTAGGTAAATTATTCATTTGTGAGAAAAGCTATGGAAACATCATACTTGTATAGCTGGAAACGTATAGGATTATGAACTCAACTCAACTTCTGTTAGAGCTCTGTAAAATATTTTTGGGAGGAGTCTGATATATTTTCTTCAATACACAAAGCTTATTTAGAAAAAAGACGAGGTTAGTGTCTTATTATCACAGGGTCCCAGCAAAGGCACTTGAAGGTACTGCATTTATTTTGATGCACAGTGACCAAAGTAGGATCGCAACCTTTAATATAAGAGTTTAGAAGCACATATCACTAACAGAGAACAGTGGACGGCTAACTCTAGTCTCGTAATACCAAATAACGTAGCTACCTAGCTAGAACCGGATGGTTCCAAGAGGAATAGCTTGGAGGGAGAAGACTTCTGCAGAGGATACCCCAAAATGAGTGGTATACCTCGCTTGGGGAACATATTACCGTCTGCCGTTTTCGCTGTGATGAAATGCAGTCGCAGGATACTTAATAGGCGCCATAGAATCACAATAATCCATATCTGCTCTATAACAGCTCAAACGGTGGTTTGTGCTCGAGTATAAAACCGTCCTACAATGATTGGGAAGTGGTTGCTGCACCACGTTTCTAGCGACTGAAGACTCACATCACATACCAGTATATTTTTAATATTGAAAATAAATTCACAATAACGGATATAAACCTGTGTCCTTTAAATAACCAATTATGTTTTCTATATTCATGTTTTAGCCTAGAGTGTCCGCTACATTCATTTAAATATTGTACTTCTTTATTGTGCTTTCATATTGTTTACACTCAGTTAGTATACTCGTATGTTTCACACTACGATCTACATCACAGGTTTCGCATTTTGGTAACTCAGTCCGTTTTAGAAGATGACTTAAATTGCTGTGACCTAGCCGTGATCGCGATAATCTTACTTGGTATGATCTGTTTGATGTTTGCTGGGGCCAAGGAATGTTTGATTTCACATTTCACATTTTATGTCTTGAAAAGAAAAGTTGTCTATTTTGATAGAGTCCTGTTCGTTGTTAGTGATCAGGATAGCAATTCTACTACCTCATTTTATTCTATATCAGATGTGATGGTACAAACATAAATTCGACGGTAGCATCTTCATTTTTAAAGTACACTATTTCTGCTCTAATCAGTAAAATGATTGGATTTTTAGTATAAGAGGTGTTAGATAGTTTGAATTGAGCTAATATTAGAGATAGGGACTTTTTCATTCTCTAATATGAATATGAATATATGAATGCTTGTAGTATTCCATATAATTCTGCAATGTATGTAGAAGTAACATGTTTGATTTCTAAGGATGCATTCAGAGCGAGGATAGCTGTTCCAAGTTCGTTTGAAGATTTAGAATCGTCATATAATGTTTGTGGTAGTTTTTTATTTGTTGTAAAAAATATTGTTTAATAAGGTTAAGTGCAATTTCCATTTTTTGCCTTACTGATGATGGTATTGGAAACTTGGAGTCGTAGATGATTTAGGTTTTTTCTGACTCTTTCATAGACTGTCTTGTGAAAGCTGTTTGCGATGCAAGCTTATAGATGGCAACCCTGATAAACATTCAAGCTTTTTAACTAGTGTTGTACAAAATGCACCTGTAGCTATTCGTTGTTTGAATGGTCTCCAAGGATTTTAATATTGATGTTTTAGTGGAAGCGTAAACTATGGCATCATAGTCAAGTTAAGATCTTACTAAATATTTATATGTGTGTATACAACACATGTTGCGAAAGTTTAGGTGATAGTAGACTTTTATCAATAAATCTTGAATTTGAAACATCGAAGCACATCGAAAACTTTGAAAATTCAGCTTATGAATATATGATGGTGCAAAGAAAAAGGGTTTTTAAAAAGATTCTGAATTAAAAATGTCAGAAAAAGTCTAAGGAAGAATAAAAATCTAAGAAATATTAGTTACCAATTTTTTGAATTATACCGTTGGTTCGTCACAAGTAATGTTCTTTTTATAAAAATTCTATCAATGGTATTCCACTGGCATATAATAGTTCATATTCACTTCCAACACGCAGTTGTGTTCGTTGAATGATAAAGTATTTTCTCTAGTCAGTTTCATTTTCCAGTGAAGTACTTTCTAACTTTCCCACAAGAAATGGTCATAAAGATAGGACGAATAATTCTATAAAAGTTCTACGTTTCTTTTTGAAAATATACTTTCTCGGAACAATTTCCTTCCTGACTGGAATATAATTTTTCCAAGAATGTTGTCGCGTTCCATAATAGAGGCTTAAAATTTTTTAATATCTTACGAAACTACATGGATTACATACAAGATGATTAATTAGTGTGATAAAGTTCAGTGCCTCCATTGTTCTTTGAGATATCAATTTGAAAATTTGATAATTCATCATCAACAATTTCACAGGGTGTTCCAGAAAGTTGTGCCATATCAAAGTTACATTTTTATAAATGGAACATCCTATATTTTATTGCACATTGGGAATCGGCTTGACTTCCTCTTTACAATTTCATGTGAGTATCGAAAATCACTACCAACATACCTCTTTTTTTATCACGTTCTCAAAGCATCAAAACAATGATTATGCACTTATATATAATCGTTTAACAATTAATTGTGTGTTGACTGTGATGTATTCGTCATTGTTTGTAGACTTTTTAGCGGTTCGATATGATCTGGATATTGGGAAAATACTATAAAAGTGACTTACTATCAGCAAGAATATTCCATGGAAGTTATTCTGAAAGGCAGCAAAATAAAAAAGCAAACTTGATGAGATTGATGAAGCAATTCAATGGCACAAGTTTAGTTAATTATAGAAAACATGAACGATTAAGAAATTCTGTGATAATGAAAAATTGAATCAATGTTTTGCTGGCAGTTACTAAGAACCCATACACGAGTGTAAGGAGTATTTTCAGTAAACAAGAGCTGAGAGCTACTATAGTGTGCAAAGAATCCCTTACAAAAACAAAATCCACCACAATTAACTGAAGTGTATTTTTAAAACAAACTACCATTTTGTAGGTGGCCTTTAGGAAAACAAAGATACTTTTTTGAAATTGTTCTATTTGGAGATGCAGTTACGTTTAATAAAAATAGTTGTGAGGCGAAGCTTTGACTATTTTTCATCAACTAATCCATATCTCACATACTGATATACAGTCAAACTAGATGAAGAATGTGTGGGTATTGTTGGTGAATATGTAGTAGGACTATATTTTTTTGAGAGGTATTCAAATGCTGAGATGTATTTGAATTTTATAGTAAGCCAATTACCTCTTTAATTGGAAGAAGTCCCACTACGTACACTTCGAAGGATGTAGTTTTTACATGGTGATTCGCCTGCTCACGATAATCTATTAATAAATGTTGAACTAAATGGACTTAAAGAAAGAAATGAATTTCGAGATGTTTATATAAAATTGCTTCGTAATGTGACTAATTCTTTCAATTATCGCTTTCAAGTCGTGTACGGATACTGTAGTGAGTAGAATAGTTTTTTATTGTTTCATTCCTGTAATTTATTTGTAATATACTCGTATTTTATTTGTATTTGCAATTCAATCTCCACAGTACCAAACAGCAATGATAAAATGTCAGTTTTAGAAATAAATCATAACTAACTCAAAATTAGTCGATGAATAATTATAAATATGACAGGTACATAATCATTGTTTTATACAGACAAAATCAAAATATCTCAAGGATGCTTTGTCTCAAACAGATCTCCATTCTTGAATTTCTCTTACATATTACAGGGTATTGAACTTATTACGATTTTTATGGAAAATTTATTATAACTTTCTAAATACACCGAAGAACACATCACAACCCAATATTATTGCAATGGATAAATCAAGCTAACTTCAAATATGCAATAAAATATACGATGTTTTCTGCGAAAAAATGTTATATAGATATGGCACATTATTCTGGAATGTAAGATTATGAACAATTTTAAAATGTGGAGACCATAAAAACTGCTCCAATGCAGGTCTTGATTTTTGAGTTGAAGTATTTCTAAACCGATAGATTGAAGTAGTCTTTGAATTTTATTTGCACAGTGGTCAAAGAGCCCGGCTACTATTAAGTGGTGTGCAAAATGTTTGTAAGATTCCTATGAATATATACAAGACATTTAACAATTTAAGATTTGAGGTTATACCTAGTGTGAAATATTCTTAAACGAATAGAGTGAGTAATATATTTTCAATTGTAGTTTAACTTCAAGAAATAAAGTAGGCTTTACATTACTGATGAGGAGATGGCAAGAAGTATTGGTTTGTAATAAATAATTTTGTGTTCCATGCAACGCGTAGCATAAACAAACTGTTCCAAATGAGAAACCCATCCGAAACAAGCTGTTCTACATTAAGCAGAAGTAAAAAACTTTCTCCTCTAACGTTTTCTTGAAATTATGGATAGAACGTATTCCCGATGATTAACTATTTATGTTTAAACTGATCGTGCTTTTTCACCTTTACACTGATAACCTCCATATGCGAATAGCTCCTGCATTATTAAAAGTTATTACATTCGCAAAATTGAAAAAAAAGGGAGCGAATTTATTCTTAAAAAATAAAATTTATTGATCTATATCGGTTGTACATAATTCTCATCGGTGAAAAATTCATCCAGCTCCCAATGCTATTAAACCATGAAAATATTCATTCTAGAAGCACTGATTTGTTTCCTCTATGGAAAATCCGAATTAATATATAGGAGAATGGAAAAACACACATTTTAGCTTTCCTACTATCCTTTACAATCAAGAAATGTATGAATAAATGGTATAATCACGATAAATTGTAGTCTAGTGTTAATAAATTTCTCGGTCTTTGCTTACCTTATTCAGAAGAAATTGGAATTTACAACACAAGATTCCTGTATTATATAATGTACATTATAACTAGTTATACTTGCAATTTATGTTTTATCTTGTCTTGGATATTAAGTGCTGTTTGAACACACAGATAAAGCTTATGAAAATTAAGTTTAGAGCCCGTTTTATGGAGCAATGTCATTATTCATATGTCGATTTATCTACCCTCTTGAAAAACTGCTAAACAAACTTTATATTATAAGGATACGTGATTCTGTATTTTGTTCCTTTCACTACCGAACATTAATTCCAATACACTCGATATATTCATAAAACTAAATAACCTTTGCCTTGAAAAATTAGTTTGTATGGATTAAACTGATAAGAAATATAGTATTTCGCACAAAAAACAACTAACAGATATCAAATATAGTCTTTAAATCTATATGTTCAAAGATAAATAATGATCGAAAGAGTTCTAGAAATAAAACGTTCAAAATCAATATGAAATAATATTGAAGTAATTTTACGAATGAAATATTGGAAAATTGATAGAGATATTACATTTAATCTTTCGGTGTATTATACTCATTCGTTTCTTTCCAGGAAGAAACAATGTTTCTGAAAATAAATTGCGATATTAGAAATGGCAACTGAGTGAACAACGCGTTAAAATTCTTTATATTCTCGTAAACGATAAATTATTTTAAAGAAGCCAAAATATCAGCAATCTAATATTTCAGCTCCCCAACGTTCATAATTAGGACTTCGGTTGGTCATTTTGAGAAGTTGGATTCAGTGGCCAACACTTCTGTAGAGATGCTTATTGAAATTATCGCACTAAGGACAACATGCAAATTGTTCAGAAATGAATTTCCATATAAATGGTTTTTCTAATATGTCAGTAAGAGGTATAACTGATATCTCCAATCGAATATTCCCGAACTGTTACCAAAAACTGCTACTTGTTTTTTGTTCTTTTTTTAGATGTCTAGCCCGTTTGTGAGGCCAGAAAATTTTTTCTCAATGCACAATCTATCGGTCGAACATTTTGGAATTCTGAATATCTAACGGCAAGATACCAGCATCAGTGACATCTATTTAAATGTACTGTTTAGTACCATGTTAAATTCAAATGAGTTATCAGTCTATATTTCTTCGAGAATGAAAATAGAATACCTACAGCTTCTTAAAGAAAATAGTTTGAGAGGTTTTTGCGGAACTTAAATCTTTGTTTTCGTATTAACAATGACGCACATTATTAGACAAAGTGAAAGGTTTTAGGAACTTCAAGAAATTCAGATTTTCCTTCGCCACCTCGTTCGCAATATTGAGCTGCGCCAGACTTTTATGGTGGTATGAAATTAGTTACAACTTCATTGTACTACGTCAAGGTTCATTTGCATTACAAATTATTTAGGCATAACACCAATTATATTTTCAAAAATGTAAGAAAATTTTTCGGAAGACGGAGTGTTATCATTATTTCACATGAATGCTAGCGATTTTTCTTGATTCTCCTATCACGAAAAAATACTGAAAAGATTTTCTACAATTCGGAAACAAATCAAATTATAATCGCAAAAAGCCACGCTAGTTATGTGATGCTAGACGAAAGTAATGTGGGAAACAACTCTTTCACTGACTAGTCAAAATGTCAAATTTAAATATTTGGGAAGCACTTATCGAAAATAATTTGGAATGATTCTCTTAATACCACCACGTTCAGTAAATACTTATTTGTTACTACACAATAATATTAGCTATTAGGGACAGCTTGTGAATGAACGCTGCAGGGGTGCCGATCTTTCAAAAACAAAATTATTATTATTCAAAAGAAATTTTTGATATGTATTCATCTGGGATACACGAACGTGTTCTGCGCGCTCTGTCCTTAACCTATGATGACCCAATTTCTGGTCTCGGTGGTCTAAAACAGTGGCGTGCTAATTGGAGAAGTTAGCTGCACACTGTCCACCACAAAGCGTAATATAGTGGGTGGATACGAGTAAATAGCTTTTTTAATTTTTATACGAAAAAAAGGAATATTTAAAAATGAAAGGTAAGTTATTACCTAATAAGTAGGGAGAAGCTACATAAGAAAACTCATATAAATACCCAAGATATTTATGTCAAAAATTGGATCTGTGGTTATAATCAAAAATCGCTTTGTTGAATCATATTTTTTTTTGTTTAATAATCATTCCAACAATCCATCATTTCAGCTCGGAAACCAATAGAGTTAGTTGTTTGGAAATAACGCAGAACCTTTTAAATGTTTAACCACGAGCTGTCTCTGTTCGATATAATAGAAATAATAGAAATCAATTGCTTCATTATTGATTTATACACCGAAATATGTTAACTTGAAGAAACTATTTCTATATTTGCTGAATGATAGTCTACAATTATTGTCTAACTACATCATTATTTCAATCATTTTGAAGGGAACCAAAAAAAAAAAATTGTCTTATTGTCCATAATTACATTGGATGTTTAAATTAATATATGCGTTACTTAATCGACAATACATTATCATTTGCGCTGCCGGAACTTATCTATTTGATGAATGTTTAAGAGCACTGTTTGTAAAGAAATCTAATAGTAATTAAATTGCTATATATAAGAAAACAACCTTAATGTGAGTATAAAGAAAAACTACAATAATCCTGAAAGCTGAAACGATTGGACGCCATGAGTTCTGGAGTGATGACCGAGGGAGAATGCGAAGATAAAAAGAAGGGGAAATTAGGATTTCAAATAAGCTGTAATTAATCCTATAAGGGTCTGTTCGATAATCGCAATTTTGGGATTAAGAAGAAGAACAATAAATGTAGAAAACATAAGATATCTTCTATTTTTGGATTTTTTCAATTGCGAAAGAGTATACCTAGCGCGACTGAATTATAAAAGAAATTCGATGTTCCTAATAATGTGCGTCCATAAAAGACGTAATCGTGGATATTTTTCAATCAAATACCTATACGTCATAATGTTTTCAATACCGTCAATCTTAACTGGGAAAAAACAAAGTAATTTAATAAATAAAATAATATCCCCCGGTTTCTTGGATACAAACAAATGGACAAGCACTTCAAGAATAACTTAAGGTTCTCATCTACCATATTTCATTGAAACAATGGGTTAAACTCGTAAACATCACATGCGTGATTAGGGGGTTCACCATTTTCTAACTAGATACGCTGAACTGAGAAGTTTGGAAACATCTTGGCTTGTACTGCTATAACTTCTGTTCACAGGTTTCCCTAATTTTCTTCAGGCGAATAAAGATCAATAATTGAGAGTATTAGTTCCAAAGCATACAATCTCCATTTTAATAGATTTACAAACGATTGTTAACTTTATAAAAACAATATTGTTTTGTTAGAGATCCTTATTGACAAAATAATGGAACATATCAAAAAGTAGCTAAACTAACCAAAAAGAGCGCATTCTTCTTTTTTTCGCACAGCCGTTTTCCGTATATTCGTCTTCAGTTCTTCCTTCTTCTTCCTTCCAGAACAAATTGATAGAAGTTCAATCTAGAGTCTTTTTTGTAATTTTCTCTACAGTGCGCTTTAAGGAGGTTATCTACATCAGCGTTTTTATACTCACTTATTGCATTTTTCTTGGTGATTAAGACTGGGTCCATATTAGGAATGTCTCTCTCCTTTTTTCATAATATATTTTCTCATCTCTAGGTCTGTGGTTTCTTGCCTCTCTCCCTGCAATATTATCGTCCTTTTGAATTTATCAAAATTATAATTCATCTCATTTTAGACAATACGGAATGCCACTGAACTGGCGGCTATATATAGCTTTCTTACAATTACTAATTCTTATCCAATCTTTATCACAGTATCATCATGCAAAATGATGTTTAAATATGCTTCCAGCTCTAAACTGATATCCTTTTTCCGAAATCCTCTTAGATCAAACTCTCTGTCTATAGATATAAAACGTTTTTACTTGATTCTGCTTAGATAGCCAGTGGCAAAATATTCTAATAAGAGTTGTATTTTTATTTACAATGTCAAATTATACGAATACTACTATAATTCGATACACCATGCGCTTGACGTCACGTTCAAATCAGAATGTTTTCTTGGTCATTAAAATTGGGTTGGAGTTGTATGTATTTACTGAGTTTTGTGTGTTTGTGATATTTTTTTGTGTTTAATGGCTATTACAGATTTGGCCCAGCTTGTATTATTGTCTTTTAAATATTGTAGTTTCTATTATTGTAGTAATAAATACATTGATTTCCAAAAAAAAAGACTTGGTGAAGCAGAGGATGTCGCAAATCACATAATATCACCCGATTCCTATTTTTTCTAATAATTATATTTATTTCATGTTGTTCCAGTGTGGTTGGAAATATTTTGATATTCTAACGCGTATTTGTTCAATTCATTTCGAAAAGAGTAGTTCCATATAATGCAAAGTGTCTAGGTTTAAAACATTGTTCATTTACTTATATATGATTCGCTCAAAGAAATAAATAACATATAGACATAATATGGATGACCGAGATATTCAACTCATACCGCCGAGGAAGACCAACGGAAGGAGGAGGACCAGGGTGTAAACAACATTACTGGCTACGGAGTATAAGAGACTGGTGTGGCATTCAGGGTGCGGCAACAATTTTTTGTCGAGCCGAAGAGGGGTGCCTTCGGATAATAGGTTAGAAGTTACGGACAAGAAAGAACTTACACGCTGCAAAGTGTATGGTAAAGAAGAAGAAGACATAATATATCAGAAAAAATATTATCAAATTTAATAATTTCATAATTTTTCTAATCATCTTCTGAATAGAGTTCTATTTCACGGAACAGACAGAAAATTATATTCCTTGTAAACCGCACGCTGCCTCAAGAACGTGAAATTTAACTATTAACTTCAATAAACATATAAATAATACAGATATAGACATATCTTTGCATTGAATATCGAAGAATCAAAATTCTATCACATATAATAACAGTGTGAACATCATGAATTTCAAGACTTCGTCAAAACGAGTTGTATTGTTGATACTTCGTAATCATACAGAAATAACCAACGAATAGAAATTTCTTTCGAGGAAGTTATTTCTATTATCACATTTATTAAGCAATATAAATACGTTGGTATTTCGATTTTTTCGTTCATTTATATAGGTTTGATTAAATTCTATCAATGTTTCTCGGTGATATATTGGGACAAGTTGAGATTACAAATTCAATTTTATTTTTATGTTATAAGTGATTTCTTTTTTGTACGTTTCACTATCTCCAAGTCGATGATGAGTGAGAGGGATTTTATTATAATTTTTAATAACATTCTAGATTGTGTATATAACCACTCAATAGATATCTAAGCTAGTTCTATCATGTCAATTTGCAACTAATTATTTCTGTGTGCTTGGAGTTTCACACGTGGATGGACTTTATAATTAAGTGAGGGTATTTGAAGTAATCAAAATTGTAATTTATGGAAAATCAAGTTTAGTTTCAGATTTTGATGAATTTGGTATATTTCTAAAATTAATAGAAGGGAATTGGAACTTTTGATAAAGAGATCACAAGAGGTCTCTTTAGAGATTATTCATTGTAGAACTTCTGGTTTGAATGTAAACTTATTTCCTAACATCGTGTTCTTCTCTTCAAAACATAAATTCAGTACAATGTAACATCGTTGAACAGGGAAACATTTTTTGATTTATATTATATTGTTCATTTATACGAGGCGGTACCCAAAAGTAGCATTGCCATGGGTGGAGCTTTTGTAGTACTGATTTCTGCCGCCAGTTCATTGCCGCACGGGCCGTTCGTCTGTTCGTCTGTTCGTCACTAGTGACCGTTTTTGCTAGTGCTGTTTCATTGCTGCTTTGTTTTTTTATGATGGCAAATTTAAGTGAACAACATGCCGCTGTGAAATTTTGTTTTCTATTCGGTAAAAACGCTGCTGAAACTGTTTTAATGTTGAAAACTGCTTACAAAGATGCCATGGGGAAAACTTAAGTGTATGACATTTCTATTGATGAAAAACCTCGCTCTGGACGTCCATCAACTGCCCGAATCGATTGAAATGTTGAAAAAATTCGAGAGCTTGTGCACACAGACCGTCGACAGACAATTGATCAACTGTCTGAAATCAGTGGAATATCTTGAAGTTCGCTTCAGCAAACAGGTGACTGGTTCTTCCACCATGAACAACGTACCTGCACACACAGCCATCACTGTTATCCAGTTTTTATTTAAAAATAACAACCTTTCTCCGTGAAACTTTTTCTTGTTTCCACGCATGAAAAGGGGCATGAAAGGTCGGCGATTTGAAAGCATTGAAGACATCAAGAAAAGAACGGGATAGAAGCTTGCAGCCATCTCTAAAGATGAGTTCAAACAATGTTTCGAACAGTGCAACAAATTAGTCAGTTACATTTTCGGTACATGGAAACATTCGGATTCAAGCCCTAGTGGTGTAAAAATCTGATATATTTATGATATTCTGATATGATTATACTTTGAAAATTTTTCTACTCACGCACAGCTAGGATAAACTATGAGCTTAAGTTTTCACTTTCAAACGTTTCTTAGAAAATAATGGACGTATTATAAGATCAATAAGTACTTATTTGCCGATAGAAGTTAAAAATTTTGTTTATTCTCAATTCCAAAAATCTCTTCCTGCCAAATTTCACGATTTCTAATTAGTAAGGAGATTTAAGTTGTGTAAACGATTCAGTTTAGCAATTGATCATACAAGAAAAGATCGGCGTAAGCCGAAAACAAATGTCATAGCTACGCAATTTAAAACACTGGACTTTCATGCCGCTATAAATAGATGTCTGACCATAATATAATCAACAACATTCATGTTAAAAAGTTTATGACACAGTGGAATTAGTAGTACCTTTGGTGTTGGGAAATCCACGATTTACAGAGTTATTAAAGACGAAAAATGTGGCAAGATTCAAACAGCACGTGAAGTAAAACCAAAATTTGATAAAAAAATTATTTGGAAGAAAGACTTCGACGTACATGGGTTTTTCTTTTGAAAATAATTCGCGACAATAGCTCTTGTCACGGTTCGAAATGATATGGATCACCGTGAACTCAGTCGAGGACACTATGAAAACTTCAAAAGAAAAAGTCTATTTCAATAGAAAGAAGCGATATTGTAGTATGGGAAAAATTAACTAAGACTATAAAAGAAATGAAAAAAATACTTATATTTTATTCAAATTAAAAATTGATTGAGGGACATACACCAAATAAATTTTAGCAAAAGGAAACTGTTAAATTTCGGAAACAAGGTTATTCTGGAGATTTATCTACTGGTTCAAATCTTTCAACAGGAAAGAGTCGCTGCTGTTTTTAAAGACTGGTTCAAATAAATGATATTTTTCCTCAGAACTGTATAGTATTAATATTTATCATTCGAGACTTTTAAAAACAATGCCCACAACCATATGATTGGAAAAAGATTTACAGAAATGGCTAAGTTCAAAGCTAGATCCCGGTTCTGTGAGGAACTGTTTTTTTGTGTTCTCTTCAGAAAGAGAAATTCATAAAATATGAAATAAATGAAATTGCCGCAAATCATGAAATGACGGTGGAGAGATATCATTGCGAACTAAACCCGATTGAACTAGTATGGAGACAGATAAAGGGAAGGGTTGTTTTTGGTGACTGTAAATAATATGAAGCCTAAAAACTGGAAAAAGGTTGTTTAGCATACAATTAAAGAAAAAAATGTGGTGGCTGGACAATATTGCTGATGAAATAATCGAGCCGCTGATTGTGAATAATGGCTTCAACAGTTCATCTTATTTGGACTTTTAAGATGTAGCTTTACTTTTTCTGGTGAGTTTTCATATCAAAATCATTCTTTATGAACATAAGGTTGTATAAAAATCCACGTATAAACCCTTATACCTATATAACAACTTTGATACAATGTCCGTCATACATTGTGGAAACATGGAACATTATTCAATTTATACAAATGTTATTTCCTACAAAAGTACTCGAGGTCTAACTTGAAAAAATATTCCAACTTTCTACTAACAGAAGTGATACTCCTAAGGATTACAAATGATCATTTTATTACTCTTATTATCTATCTACATACATTAAATTGCTGGTAAATGATGACATTTTATCTGCAATTGGAAGTATGTATTTGATGGTCATAGTAGCATGACAATTATGAACAAAATGACTCTCTGTTAATATCAAAAAACCGTGTGTATATTATTTGTTACAAATAGTACAGCTTCTGTCCTATTTCAGATGAGGATTATGTCTATGGATATGCTGTTGCATGGCTACTCCAAAGATCTCTTGAGCATCTTGGTTGAGGTTTTTAGAATTAAGATCGAGATCATTTACTGTGCGATAGGGAGATAAACTGTCATATTACCAGTGAAGAGGGCTTGATTGATGTCATATATGTTTTTAACTTTTGCGTAATCGGAATAGGTAGCATCTGGGATGCTCACGCGCTTTCACGTAACGATCCAGGCACATGTCAAGGAGCGTTACCTCACAGCAAACCTCGTGGCTGTCATAACAAAAACCGCTATCGTTAGTCACACATAGTCAGATTAAGAGGTAGTATCACGCAACGGAGCAACGAATAAACGTTAAGTTTTGTTACAAATTGGAAAAAATGGCTACATGTAATGATACCATGCATAATGACCACTTGGTCACTGGAAAATGTATTTAGATTCCCAATTCGTATCGCAAATACTGTCAAATTATAAGAAAGAAGAAGAATGGAAGCTGATGAAGATCATATTATTATGTGTGACTGGATTCAATATTTTCCACGAACTATTAGTAAAGTTTTGAAATGCTTGCTACGACGTATACAGCGTCTTCGGCCACAGTTGAGCAGGACAGGGCACAGCATGGGGTGACTATTCTCAATCATCCAAGGTACTCACCTCTCAGTGCCTGCGAACTTCTTTGCTTTGACCTCATAGGTTTTTAAGTTTTTAAATGTGGTAGGTTTTGTGGACATGTCGGACATGTTTTGCGATCGATTCCGATTTTATTTGTCTTGTGTGCATTGGTGATCACTTTAAACGTCAATAAAGGTAATTTATCTGTACCTTCTGTTTTGTTTCTCTCATATATTGGCCTAACTTGTTAGAGTCACCTCGTAACATTCAGTTATTATTAGTTGAAAATTTTTATGAATGTCTGTAAAGACTTCCAAATCAAAATTGTTCAAATATTAATCTGTACTATCCTAAATTTTAAATTAATTGTTATTATTTGTAGAAAGAAAAAACTGAACCTTCAAACATATAGAATGATTTTGGCAGAGATTTTGTAACCAAAACAACTTTACTCTCTCTAATTTGTTATATTAGTCCATTGCTTATATAAGTTGCATCAATGGAAAAAACATAAATTATATGAAAAACTTATCTTTGCACTAAATTTTGTTAACTTATATTGTTGATGAAGTGAGAATATTGTTGATACAATACCTGGACGAAGACTAAAAGCATGAATTTTCAAATTAAATTTTACGTTATAAGCGTGGGAAGTTTTAAGAGTATTTTACGGAAGTTTCGAAGGGTTTAACGAATGAAACTAAGATATTTACAATAAGAAGATGGTTTGTTGATCAGTATTAATCTGTATTCTACATCTTTGGTATATTTGGTTAAAAATTGAATGCCAAATAGTAACGTCTTTATAAAACAAAAAAAAGAAACATGAAAAAATAAAACAATGCTTACCAATGAGCAAAAAATAGACGATTCAATTTTGTGTGGAATATGTTAAAAAAGGAAGCTCTGCTGTGCAAAGATCAGATACCAAACGATAGAGATGACTATTTGTGGTATAATTGCCACAGAAAGACTTATAAACTAGCATAGAATAAAGTAAGAGGCAAGATATTGAAAATTTTCACATGAATTTTCATTCAGGAATGAATAACTATGGTTAGTAACAAATTTTCCATTGGTTCTTTGCTCAATTGTTTACTAATATTTACATCAATTTATCCTAAAATATCTAAAAATATACGATTTTGTTCATGACTAATTCAATTTTGTTTAATAACTTCTAAAAGTTATCTAATGACTATTTATTTTTAATTTTGAGTTTACAAAACAACGTTATTTATGAGTATCTCTATTTAAATATTCGATTATTTGAAATAAGATTCGTTCTTCTCTGTTTCCTGTTATGTGTATGCCAAGTTTATACGATTACAAAAAATTTTCAGATTAACACTTAATCTCAAGTGGCATAATAACTGAACAGTTCACCTTATGTTAGTTGAATGAATTGAATTCGATTTTTATATTGTTGGAATTTCTGGAGCTGTTGGTAATTTCAAACTGAACATATTGTTCACAGTGCCACTACACCAGCACTCACCATATTGTCAGACGCACGTTTCGTTAAATAAGTTTTCGTTTTCAGAAACATTCTGGTACTTTCCAAAAAATCAATTTCTTATACGAACAAAATTACAGCTATGCAATTATGTACTACTCAATTTGCGCATTATGTAATGAATATAAATTATCAGTCTACATCTGTTCAAAGTAAGATCAGTAATCTCAATTTTGATAGTGCAAGCGATGAGCGAAGATTGTTGTTACTAGATTCTAAATTCAAATTTGATTATGACCCTAAAATATTTCAATTGACAGAAATAGTAATCATCAGGTTTCTCAATTGAACATGGAAAAGCTTCATTATATTCTATAATGCTAGTCATCAAATAGTGAAAATGTTATCACTGATGCTCTCACTCTGTAAAATCCTAATCGGCTTTACTTAACATAGATAAGGAATCCATAATCAACAATTTTATAACAAGCGTAGATCATTTCAGTAACATTGGATACAAAGATGAATTTTTTGCTTCAAGGTGTTATTTGTAACTTAAAAACTACATTAAAAGTTAGAACTTTTTCAGCATAAGTTACTCATAAAGAAAAAAATCGTTGACAGATAAAGTTGTTAAGGCCATTTTTTGTTCTTCTCTGTTACAAAATTATTTCTTTATAATTTTTGAAAGACAGATAAATTTTTTTTCTTTCTATTATAGAAAAAATTAATTTTATCACAATATAAAAATATATATTATATATACAGTGTGTCTACAAAAATTCTGTATGGTCCAAAAGTTAAAATGCAACCATCAGATATCAATTTTTTAAGGCAGTATACGAGGTTTGTCGAAAAAAGTTTTTCAAGAATTTCGTGTAAAGAGTAAAGTATCTTTATTTTTCACAATTCAGAAAAATGTTATGTAGTAAAGTTGTTTTGAATTGAAAGTTATATTCAAATATGTAATTATTCAGGCTGGATACAATTTATCTCTCTTACCTGTTAAAAATATGATAGCCTTTAAATATTTATTAAACAGAAACAAACATAATTAAATTTAAATTCAATGTACTACAGCTTAGACATATCCAATTTTTTTTGTAAATATTTAATTGTCCTCTTGTCAAACTCTTGTATTACTTTCCGTATAATATTTGGAGTAATTTTTTGGCATTCTCCAAATGGTCTAAATCATAAAATGGTCCTCGCTGATGAACCTGTTGTTTTAAGTAACCTCATAAATAAAGTCAATAGAAGTCAAATCAGCAGACCTAGGAGGCCAAAAAATATCTGAATACCTGTGAATTACCTTCCCATCAAACATATTGGAAGAAGAGGAGTACTTTAACGTTCAATGTACTATGGATGGAAGTTACCGTCTTGTGCTTGTTACGGAGGGTCGTGAAAAAAATTTTCTAATTATTGTAAGCATTGTGCGGCATTTGAGGAATGTCGAAAAAAAAGGTCCAAAATTTTTTTGTACACACCACACCATAAGATCGTTTTAAAAGAATATTGGTTCCCAGTTTTTATTACAAAGTTTGGATAGACTGTTAGACCAGCAGCGACAATATCCTTGGATCAGAGCGCAGAATTCAAAATGAATATCGTAATCCCTTGGTAGTAACGTGTGTACAAATTGCGGTTTGTAATAACATTTTTAGGTCTACGACAGAAGGCATCACTTTCACAATTCAGTATTCGCAATCCGTTTTCAGCGTTTATTCTTAAATTTATTCTCTACACTTCCACTAGCCTTAAATTTATTTAAAATTTTTGTAACTGTTGAATGCCTAATATTTCTATGCAGATGTCCATTATTAAAAATATTTGCGGCCTCCCAATGTGTTTTGTAATTGTCTCCAACAATTAACACAAGTTCTATTTTCTCTTCACGATTTAGTAAATTTTCCAGTTTTATTGTAATGTTATAAACAACAACTTACTCTGACATTCACTGTCACATACTTCATGTCAGGGCATCCTAGAATGCGATAAATTTTATCCAGTCAGAATAATTAATACGGAATGATTAGTAAATAATCAGAAAACCTGAATTTTCATAATAAATGTGAGTAATTGCATAATTGAATATAACTGCTTAAAAAAATTGATTTGATGTCTGCATTTTAAACTTTGAACCATGCAGAACTTTTTATCAAGAATAACTTTTCATTATAAAATCACTAATAAAACAGTTTTCTATATGGTTCCAACTTAAATAGACACACTGTATATATATTCATGTTTCTACAAGGTCTAAGAAATAAGTAATTAGAGAAATTTATATATATATATATATATATATATATATATATATATAATTTGATTCTTGGATTTTCAACTCTTTACACTTGATTAAACATTCTATCATTATCAGTTCCACCACTCCGTATGAGAAGTGTTTTTAGTGTTTGTCTATCTTTTCAATTGAGGAAATATCAATTGGCTTGGATTTAAAACACGTAGTACGATGTAATCTTAAAACAGACCATTCTTTTTGGCTTTTTTAACAACAATATATTCAATGGGAATTATTTTTATTTTTAAAACCTCCATGAGTTACTTCTTTGTATAATGCGCTTCGAAATATAAATCTTGTTCAGGTTGAAAATTCTGTATGTCTGCTTTGGAAGAATAATAAGTTTGTTTCGAATGATACGAGGAGTTCTCTAACACAATTACATATGTGTTTACCTCTGGAAAGGGGCGGTTTCGCTTTACATTTATAATTATTATTTGTCTTGATTGTATGAAAAGTATCGTGGCTGTCACATCACGTTTCATCCAAGTAATAGATTTATATTCCTTCATTACGATACGATACGATATATTCGTTTTCCCACTTTATTATATGACTATTTTCTATTACTTTATATGTAAATCCATGTTTTTTTAAACATCTTACCAGTGTTCGTACTCGTACTGAACATACCTCAAGGATATTTCAATTCTACAAGAATACCTTGAACATATGGCATCATTTTTTGTCCCAAATTGTTTCGCATATTGAAGTTGATTGTAGTCTGAGAAGTAATTGCCAAAAACATTTCTTCCTGGAGGTCCTGGAGGTCTGGAAATTCCAAAACTACAAAGTATCACAGAACATCACTTTTTGAGCTTATGTTGATAGATGTTGCCGTCTGTTATCAGGACGTTTAACGAATCTGCAAATCGACTCATTGATCATTGATTTTAAAGCTGCGGTTGCCACATACTTTATTGTTCACTAAACTTTTATTTGAGAATAATTTGATGTTATGTACACCGCAGACTTGCACAGCTCACAACTAACTACTGACTGTGAACAAGAAACTCTATTACAAGTACAAAATTTTTCGAATTATAAATGGTGTTGTGGGTTGAGGTTTTGAATTAAAAAAATAGTTTTCCAATTAACTACGTTTCAATCTATCATTTGTTCTTTATCAATGCTGAAAATATAATGTACATTATATTTCTAATGTTGAGGATTATAAACAAGTGTTATAATGTACCTTGTATTTTCAGCCTTGATAAAGATCAAATGAAAGATAAAAACGAGGGTAATTTAGAAGAATCTTAGATAGTTTTATTTAGAGTTCTCAACCCACGACACCATTCGTAATTTCATACTAACGACAATAACATCAAGAATGACATTCCAAATTATGTATAATCTCCGAAACGGCTTGATCGATTCTCATGAAATTTTGTGTGCATATTAAGTAGGTCTGAGAATCGAGCAACTTCTATTTTTTATCCCTCTAGTAGTCCACCCCTAATTTTTCAGATAGAAGTTATCATGTTTATTTTTTTATGATACAGCATTAAAAAATACATACCACCTTAAATCTTCGATCAACCCCTATTTTTCTATCGCGATTTTGTTATTTTATCCACAGATCTGCAATATGATTGCACGATGGCACTGGAATATAATAATTATAGTACGATAAATTCTTATTTATGATTTCAATTTCCTTTTGTATCGATCGTATCAGTGACTATTATACTTGTCATTTTCAGTTTTCCCTCATGTTATTCTAATCGTAAATTTATCATTAAGTTCCAGTGCAATAACTATTTATTAATAACTGGAGAGACTGTTTTCACTCTTATGTACGTAAACACGTGTTGTGAGCTACCGCTAACAACGGCCATTATCGTACCTGTACATATTGTACTTAACATTTGCAAATAGTTTTAAAACAAAATAGAAACGTGGATGTGCTTAATAAATATATGTGTTCTATTTTTGTGAAAGGTTAGTCAAATAATAAGCAAATAAACAAGGTATTGAGTCGCTGTTTCTCACAAATAAGTATTTTAATTTGGTTTATTTACAGGTTATAATTACAAGAGGCACGAGATGAACGAAATCTACAGAGACAATTAGAACAAAGAGAAACGCGTAGATTCATTGTAAACAGACGTATAGGAATTGACTAACAATGCCAACAAGCTCTTCGAACATTTACATCAATTGATTAGTAAAAATATGAATAATTTTTTTTGTTGTCTAGAGCTAGGAAGAATTTTAACTTAAAATATATTTGTTACTTTGATAACGAGTACTTTATTAACCTAAATAAAGCATACTTCCATTGTCTATAAAACGCTTTCGATTATAAGTACATCCCTATACACTTATAGTAAGTTAGTTATTTTTATTGAACTTATTGAATTTTCCGTAAATATAATTTATATGGCAGAACAACGTTTGTCGGATCAGCTAGTATGATATAATAATATATTTACGTTCGTTATATTCTCAGGTTTGTTATTTTCAATTCTATTTTTTGAAACAAGACCCAAAAAGGGTCCTTCCAATATCCCGGTGGCAATCTAAAGAGCTATCTTTACCATGCATCGAACTCAATAATACATCAATCAAAGATCAAATAAAGGATCGAAACGTGGGCAATCTAACAAACTCTTGGAAAGTTTTATTTCGAGTTCTCAACCCTCAACCCCATTCGTAATTTCATCCTAATGACAATAATATCAATAATGACATTCCGAATTACGAGTATATATGATATCCTATTTACGTTCATGATTTTCTCAGTATTATTCGATTTAGTAACCGGTTTTATTTGAGAATTCCAAGGGCTTTTGTGTAGTGTTGTTTATCTATACTCTTAAATGATTCACTAATTCTGAAAATTAAATATTGTAATGTGGACCTGGAAGAAGTTAGCAATGGGGTGAATCTTATTTTTTTGTGAGGATAAGATTTTCATGATCATAAGAAATGTGTACCTATTCAAGTTTAATATCAAATGTATTTGTGCACGTAATATTCATTTCCACGTGGAAAGTACAGTACTTATTCGAATTAATTATTGTTTCTAAAACATGCTTCTTTAATCGAGGTAGGAATAGAAAATATATTAATTTAATCAAATGTTCTAAGTATGCGAAGGATTCGAGGTGCTCAACTATATCAAAACACAAACAAAATCTTTTAACGAGGTTTCGGATTCAGTCACCAACTAACAACGAATCAGTGAAGAAAAGAAGGTAAACATGAAAATCGAAATTCCACTGCACAAATTACAGTTCCAACAAATTTCAAACAAGACCACATGTTAAGTTGTATTATGTGTATTATAATAATCTGCTAATGTTACTTTTATCAAATGAGTTGCGTGTTCCGATTCCAATGATTGGAAATTACATATTATATCTTAAAATTATAACCTAGAATATCCAGCGGAAAGGGTGTATCTCACAATAAATCTCTGTCTCTAATAGAAATATTAGAGTTCACCCATATTCGATAATGTGGATTTTATTTTAATAGCACAGAAATAGTATGGACTCAAAATCTTGTTATTTCGGTAGGAAGTTTATCTACTTACATTATATTTTTATCGAAAATCACTATTTTTTGTTCAACAATCTCTATCAATTAATTTAAAATAGCTCCATTTCTATTACAGACGGAGAAAATGATCTGCAGAATTGTATTTCATATTTTTTATCCATTTAAATATCTTATTTATATTCATCATCTCTTTATACAGATAGTAACTGGCATTTTGTTGAGAAATAAAAGCCTCATATAAAATTGTATTGAAATTTTGCGTAGATTTCAAAAATTTAATAAAATCCATAGCATTCTATTCAAAAATTTTGGTCAACTTATTATTTCGGAAAACCCATGTAAGCAAATTTTCAGAAAACTAGTTACAGTACTTTCCCATATACATATCAATTCAGCTCATCGTGAAGGAACCTGTGTATGATACTGCAATATCCATATACACACATAGATACATACATGAAACTAGAAAAAATTATAACTAGTGACATCGACTGCTAAATTTCAATTTCACTATTTTAAGTGAGGTGAATGGGGAAATATAGAAAAAGCGAAAGGAAAGACCAACTTATGAGTAATAAGCATAGGAATAGAGCCCAGATTTATTGGTTATCCGCTAAAACCTTCACCAATAAAGCCATCGTACGGCAATTATATTTCAGTCACCCACCGCGAAACAGTACCGTCCTTCCTACCGTTTAGAGCTATTTCAAACTTATCAAAAAAATAGAGAAGAAAAGGAAAAATGGAAAGAGAAGTTCTACTCAGTAAATAATTTCCAGTAATCGACAAAATCATTCGAACTAGAAGCGGGTATTAAAAAAGTCATAGAAAACACCACAGGTTTTATAATAGTGAAATTAATTTTATAATCAGTAATTTCACTCTTATAACAAGAATTATTCTTCACTTTTTAGTCTGTTTATTTCTAATATAACCAACTAACTAACTAATATAACTCTAAAAGAATGTTTCTCACTGTTTTTATACTGTATTTCATTCAATACGGCATCATCACACTTATGATCTATAAACCCTTTGACTTTAAAAACCGTTGAGAACCTGCTAAGATTACATACGTTTACAATATGTAAAAAGATGGACTACATTTAGACAAGTGTTCATCAAGGGGGTGCGTAACAACAAATACGTTGCGACATCCCAGAGTTGTGTTGGCTAACCATTAACCGGAGCTGAGTGATAATACTTAAAGACACAACCAAAGCGAGAAACCGGTATTGTGTACAGGTTTGCAGCCGTTAGAAGTCTGTTTCAAAAATAGAAGCATACAAGTAAAACTAATAAAAACGTATTAGAAAATAAGAATTACGTCCTACGATAATTATTGTAAACATAAAGAAAGGCTATATAAACCAATTATATTAAACAAGTGCTGTCAAGAAGCTACTTGGTTTACACAACTGTCCCGTATACTAACTACAAACATAAGATTTATAAAACAACACGATAAAAATTGTGAACCAATTTCTGGTCAACGTCTCAACGAATTCTATCTTATTCTGCTAATATAACTCTGTCGAATTTAATCTTTTCCGATTCGTAGTGACCAGAGTCGGTTGGGTCTATATAAAAAACGGAACAGGGACATTTATTTTCACAGTCGCAATTTGCGTCACTCCAAACTGAATAACAAGAATTCCAGGAATATATAAACAAATGAAGGACAAAAATAATAACATGTCTTGTGAAGTTTCATTTATAGTAACATGAATATACAACTGAAAAAATCAGTTATCTTTTTAAACCGCTGCAACCATTATTTACAATCTGACCCATAAAATATAGGCACAATAAAATATAGCTATGGTTTTGTTTTACGAGTCGAAAGTTCTTCTCAGAACAGGCTTTAATCTTGCTGTATTCTTTAATTTAGTTTATTAGTCTTATTTAAAAATGGAAACTTTGATTTATAATACTATTGAAAATATTTGTTGTAAATTATATATTAATATGAAAACAACACACAATCAAGTATAAGTTATTATTATGAAACAATGAAGTAATATGAATTTATGGGAGAATATCAATATTCAATTTATGTTTATGTATAAAAAACTATACTCTCAACAGGACCGTTCTCGAGCAAAAGTATTATATTAATAGCTAAGGACGAATAGAAGACGTTGGACGTATAAGTACCTGGCCTGACCTAGAAATGGCGGTGGTTGCTTGAAAAATACCACTGTATTAGAAAGTACACAATTTATACAGCATATATTTCAAGATTAAAGACGCTACTTTGTTTAGTATTTGTTGAGCAGAATCAATAGTGAACATTTTCAATTAATTTGGAAATAATGGTCAGCGTTATGTGACACAATATTTTTATTTGAAAAGCGGTAGCCCAACTAATATGAAGGTTGAACTAGATTCCACTCTGGGTGAACTGCTCCTTTGTACCTTTCCTTGGGTAGCGGAGTTTAAACGAGGCCGTACGACCTGCGAATACCAGCATCGCAGAGTTCGCCTCCAAAAATGTGGGAGAAAATCCACAAAGCGGTACTGCATTATCATCTACTACCTACCTACCAGACATATTAGGCATTTAAAAAAGTGCGGTACATCGCATGTTAACTGAAAATTTGACCATGAGGAAGCTGTGCGCATATGGATGCCGCGTTTGATCACGATGGAACAAAATCAGTGTCGTGAAGATGTTTCCATCGAGTGTTTGGCAATGTTTCAAGGAAGTGAAAACGATTTTTTTCACCATTCATAACCATGAATGAAAGATGGGTCAACCACTTCACATCCAAAACAACAGAATAAACAAAACAATGAACTGAAAAGGTAGAATCGGCTCCAAGAAGGCAGATATCGTTCCATCGGCTGGTAAGATCATGGCGTTGGTTTTTTGGGATGCGCATGGAATAGAACCGGCGGCATTTGGCTAACAAGAAAGTGTTCATCAAGACAATGCATCACACATCCGTCATTGCAATTGCCAAAATTTAGGAACCAAAGTTTCATTTGCTACCTTATGCACTCTATCGCCAAATTTAGTCCCCTTGGATTATTTTCTGTTTCCAGACTCTTCTTCTCTGCATTGCGCTACGGTGGTTTTCAAATGCGTGTTCAAAAAAGAAAACATTTTATATTTTGATGATAGGACATAGATCCGACTAATATCTGATTGTTAAATAAGCGAACATGAAACTACGGGGCAAGAAAACTCACGTCGGAGATAACATTCTTTCAAAAGTTCAGAATTGGAATTATCATGTGAATATCTAATGTTTGAATATTTATCCATATGACTCATAAATTTAAAATAATTTATCGAGAAAAAGAATTCACTAACCTCTCATATAAATATATGCCGGTCCTCTCATATTTCTTCTCGTTAATACAATAAGATTGAATATGTTGCCGATGATTCCCAAGAAACATATGGACGGTAAAGCGAATGCATAGGAGTATCTCCTTAAGACTTCAGTTCTGGGATCTTCGTTGAGTTCTGGAATACGTCCAAAAAAAGAAACATCGACATTATCTGACAAGTTGCAGGGAAGACATTCTGTGGTCGAATTATTCAAACACAACGATTGTGCTGCGGTCGATTCACTTGAATAGAGAAGAGACATCTTGATGGATTAACCAGCTGTCAGTGAAATCATTATTCTCCTTTTTTATCCTGAAACAATGGAGAAAATGGATTGATTCCAGTTTATTCATAGAAAGTAGGATGAATCTCTTATAATAGAATAATAACATATGACTATTCGTTTGTCTTTCTCGACTGACTGTCATGTTAATTAGATATGTGGGAGGATAGGAACGGCTTTTAATGACCCAATATTTCTAGCTTAGCATGTATATACAAGATTATACCTACATCAGAGAAGAAACTAAGGAAATATAGGTAATAATAATAACAGACGAGGCATTAAGTAATAATAGTACAAGGGGAAAGTCGTTCTATGAATATATTTAACTAAGATAGGTGTACAACAAAGTTAATTTTCCTAACAATGTGGTATTCAACCTTAGTAATACACAATATATGCTTTCTTGGCAAAAAAGTATCCGATTGGTAGTGTATCGTATTTCGAACGAAGATAAAGCATTGATCTCTCAAAGCTTCCTAAAGTGGTCTAAAGAGACAAAAGTCTGAAGAAAAGAGATCTCGGTTATAGGGAGTGTGTTCAGGTTCAGCTCAGCCCACTGATTATTTCTATGGTGTGATGGTCGGAGTGCGAACGAGCAGTATCATGCAATAAAACCGTTGGGAATGTACCACATGGTTTGTTTCGAAACACTTCTCGTTCTACAAGATCCGGGTATTACAATGCGCTGCGCTCAAATGATCCTATGCAAATTAGCAGATGCTAAAATGTTTTGTATGCTGCGGTAAGCATTCTTAGTAGAAGAATTTGAGTTCTCTAAGGATAAAATTATAGACATAACGGTGACCAATGTTTGTTGTCAGTGATTGAAGTTGACGGTTGCTCAAATAACTCTTCTCGTGTTATACTAGTAGGGCCACTTTCAACCATTGTGATCTATGAATAAACACGAGATAAAATATTCTACCGTATAGTAGCTTAAGTCTCCAGAGAGTTTCAGCATCTTTACAGTACTATGGTAACAAAAATTTGATCTAGTCATCCTCTTTGACCATAGACTCGTTAATTCAACGCAAGCGCACTCCGCCTCTTTTATCTTAGATAATAGAACGAAAAAATGTGTTGAATTCTCAAACAGCTTGTAAGTCAGTGAAAATGAAGATATAAATCACCATCAAATAGACGATCATACTAATATAAGTTGATTTTAGCAATAATTCACAGGATTTGCAGTTTAAAATAATTGAATTACATTTGTTGAACAGAATTATTCGAAAACTAGCTGATCCGACAGACGTTTTCCTGTCTTAACGATGAATATTGAATTCGAATTGGTTTTGGAATCAATCGGTTAAGCGGAATTTATTGCAAAGAAAAACACACACACACACACTACTCGTCGTTGGCAATAAGGAACCTCTTAAATGATACCTTTGTCCATAAAATTTTATTGGATAACTTTTGTTGCACCAAAAAATGTTCATAATCTGTCCCATTTCCGGATACCAATGAACGTGAGGGTTCTGTTGGTAGTACCAAGGGTGTCAATATGACTTGACCGCTCGCGCTATACAATCCATGAGCTTCATTTTTAAACATAAATGCCATGCAATATTGGCATACAACGTATTGGCAAAGATTTTCTGTGAACTGTACTCGATTTCTGCATTATAATTGAATGCAGCTCGATAGGGGTTAAACGGAACATTTCTGTGTTGTTGATTTTGATTCCATCGATTTCGATCAACTTCATTCCGGGCTTCGCGTTGCTCGTCAGTTTGATTTGGTCTTGTGTATCATTGACTCTCAGCATTGCGAGTTCTGCGACTACATCTAATTGCTGGATTTTCAAAAACTAAAAGTTAACTGTAAATTGGAAGAAAACTATTGTATTCTTATTCAAAACCAAGGTATATCACTGGTTATGTTAGTAACGTTCACGTTAGTCTATCCAAGCATACCAAAACTCCAACTCCAACCAAATTTAATTCAATATTTTCTAATCATAAATATTTAAAATGTATACTAAAATAAACTTAAATTGGAAACTTAGGCTTGCTTTTTAGTAACTTGAATCGTCATTTTATTGGAATACAAGAAGGATAAGAGACAATAAAAGAAAACGTAGTTGATATTTTCCAATATTTTTGTAATCACACCTGGAGCTTCTATGTAGTATAGAGAATGGTCAGATGTGACACACATAAAACAAAAGTTATTTCCAATCATCATTGAAATGATACAAATTCAGATCTCTTGAATTATAAATGATGTTAAAAATAACTCATCACTGGCGTACAACACAAATATTGTATTGGAACAATATGAAACTAACTAATTGATTGATAGAACTAATGTCAGAATACGAACAGGTTGTTTGGTATGAAATCTGAGGGTTAGAGTGAGTTCATGATTATGAAAAGTTATTTTGATCCAGGTTTGATGAATATCTACATCTACGATTTGTATATGTTTAATTTGAATCATGCGCAACACAGAGGAACATCTTTCTGTATCATAGTTGGATATAAAATTATATAAAAGTAGATACAAGTAACTAATAAGAAACCACATAATGATTTAATATCAATTTTTCTATACGTTGTTTGAAGCAAAACATAAAAGTTGGTAACTAGATTCAATCCAAAATGCACGTCGAGATTTTTGAGCACCTCCTTTTTTAAATGCTGCTGGTTATAAAAGCTCGTACAGGTACATTAGTTTCAGTTTTGAATTAGTAACTAGATTTTATCACTATCTGATGAATAAATTTCGACCACATTACTTGTAAAAACTGGAAAATACTCACTAGAATGATAAATTATAACTTATTATATCAACAGAAGTGAATCTATTTCTTAAACTCTTGTCATTTTCCATAGTATTTGGATCTAGTTTCTTGAAAATAAAAACAATTTTGGTATCAAATTCTTTATTTCCTATTTCGGACATTAACTAAATCCAGAGTCTTTGTTGTTTTAATCAAATTCAAACCCTTTTCTTATTCAAAGTAAGTATAATCCAGTTTGTTGTTGTTCCAGCAGTTAGAATAACATTCACTATTTGTCTTATCTATATGACAATTCTTGGTTCTTACTACTATAATACATTTGTTACAACTAATGTAATTATAACTTAAAATTAGATCCTCGCTGTTGATAATATCCTTCAAGACATTCACGCTACTTCCATGTTTGTGTTAATAGGGTGTTGAGTTGGGACAAGATCAGTATTTCATTGACTACTGGATGTGAAGTAGAAATAGGCGCTCATTAATCTGAGACCTACCTGCATGGAAAGGCTTGTAATTATTACCTGTTATATTGAAAGAGGTACCTTTGGTTCAGCGTCAAAAAGAGAGAATTAATACAAAAATTCAGGAAACAAAAAATAAAAAATATTAGTCATTCCAATAAATTGGTATCTCAGTATGTTATATGGACTCTTCTTGCAGTTAATACTTCCTGGCATCGGGTATACTGAAAATGAGGTTGTTGATAATCAAAAAGCAGTTGTCTCGTGTGTAACGCTTTTTGTTGAATCATAAGTCTTCGTTCCGTCGAATCCCAGCAATGTTTGATGAGTTTGAGATCGGGACATTGCGCAGGCAATGGTGGAACATTGATTTGTGCATTTCTCAAATATTGTTCAACAGGTGTGTTGTATATCGACGACCGACTGTTCTGCATATGGACATACATTGGGCTGTAAAATAGTGTCACGATGAATGGTGGCATTCAAATAGCTGTCCAGTAATTCAAGATCAGTTCTTCCTTCAAGTTCGCCCCATACCATAACTATGGTAACTGGGTAACTGGACAGCTGCAAAACGTTCCAGGTCGTCTTCAAGATGAAGAGCAAAAGTTCGTTAGCCCATAATAATCATATTGTCCCTGGTATTTTAAGGGCTTAAAGGAGGTTAAACTCGAGTTTCTTACATTTTGAGAGCAGACATCGGCATCGTGTCTACAGTATAGCTCACCTCCTAACTGACCAGTATGGTTTTCTAAAACATCACCAGTCTCATGGTATCGCCTGATAAAACGTTAAATAACAGGACTAGTTTCCACCTTCTTTAACCATCTCTCACTTCTCTTACAACCCTCATTTGACTAAAAGAAATCACGATGTGCACCCCGATACCAACCCTGCTACCATACGAGGATGGTCCCAGAAGTACCTGGTCCAACAAAGACAACACAAAAATTTTGGAATAATATATATTTTTTAACATAATCCCATTTTAGTTCCAATACTTTTCACAGTGATGTTCAATAAGTTCAAACCCTTTTCATTATAAAAATCGTCAAGCAATTAACTGCAGACATCAAATCTTCTTTGTAGGAAAATCTTTGACCATTGATCCATTTTTTTAAGTCTGGAAACAGAAATTAATCTGAGGGGGCTAAATCTGGTAAATAGGGAGCATGGGGTAGCAATTGAAACTTCAATTCATAAATTTTGGCCATTGCAATGACGAATGTGTGAGCTGATGTATTGTTTTGATGAAATAACACTTTTTTCTTAGCCAAATGCGGTTTTTGTTTGATTTTTTCGCTCAAACGTTGCAATAAGTTCACATAATACTCGCCACTGAAGGTTTTTTCCAAAATATTCAATGAAAATTATGCCACGCGCATCCCTAAAAAATTGACGGCATGACCCTATGAACGGTCTTTGCCTTTTTTGGAGCCGGTTCTCCCTTTTCAATTCATTGTTGTGATTGTTCTTTTGTTTATGATGTGAAGTGATGAACCCACGTTTCATCCATAGTTATGAAACGGCGCTAAAATTCGGCTTTATTTCTGTGAAACATTGCTAAACATGACGCTATTTCTATTCCATTATGAGCAAACGTTGCACGCATCATGCGCAATACTTTCTGAAAATTTCAGTTAAGATACGATCTACTGCAGTTTTTGAAATGCCTAGTATGTCTATTAGCTCGACAATCATCCAGTACTGTTAATCAAGAAAGAGCAATCTCACTCAGAAGAAAATCTAATTCAGCTTTTACAAATTCACTGAAAACGTTCACTATTGATGGCTGCCAAACAAATACTCAACAACGTGATGTCTTCAAGCTTGAAACATATACTGTATAGATTATACACTTTCTAATACAGGGGTATTAGAAACAATTAGAAACAACTACCGTCATCTCGAGATCATGCCAGGTACTTCTGGGATGATCCTCGTATATTTGTTACAAGATAAAAACCTACACCAACATTTTATGACTTGCTCACAACTCTGATACTTGATGTTATGAAAAAAGCAGTATGGCATCTAAATACAAAACATTTAACGGTTATAAAAGTTATAACAAATTCATCTCCCTAAACTATTTTGATATATTTGATTATAACACGTTTTACGTAATTGATAGTACGATAAAATTTGCATATTTGTAATTGGCAGATCATTTTACGTATATTTGTTACTCTACTATGTAAAATAACTGGTAAAATTTAGTGGGAAAGTTGAGTTGATAAAATAGTGTATGTACCACTTCATGAATTTTTATCTTAATATAATTTGAAAAGAAAATGCTCGATATTAGTATATTATACAGTTGCTTGTGTATTAAAAAAGAGGGTGCAAAACTATATAAAATATACCTTTAGCGTATTCTACTAGACAGAACCAGCGTCAGCGTAAAAACGATGATTTATCTTAACATGCAAAAAAATCGTACATCATAAATACCCATATGCGTTACTCTGAAAGTAAATAAAACATTTTTACGAGTAGAATTCCATTCTGTGAAAATAAAGGTAATAGAAGACCAACTATAATCACTAAAAACCGGGATTATGAGTGTAATTTTGTACCCAAAGAGTATAAAATATTTTATCATTTTCTAATTTTCTGTAATAATTGCTACTGCTATTTTTTTTAATAACCATTTACTTGAGAAAGCATAGATTCAAAAAATGATAGATGATCTAAGCTAATATGTAACAATATTAACTAAGAACAAAGGTATGATATATTATCTGTTGATTTTGTATATAGATAAAGGAACAAACAGATGGTGGTGATATAACATTGATACATCTACTACATTTATTAAGGTTAACGAAGGCAAAAAATCACCTGAATAATAGCTATTTGTCTGAAATTCTCTTATGAAACATCGGTCGTTATTTTATTTCGAAACACATTCAAGCAAACCTTCATGCACAAAACTTCATTCAGCCTCATCAACTTTCTAAATTAAAGTCTTCAAATCCTTTAGTAAACTCATGAAAAACTTAATCAGATTAACTGATTTTTAAGGCTAGATGGTATAAGATGTGTTTTCTATTCTGACAGGATATCATCTAAATATTCCTTTTCCATATGTTCTTATTTTTCATGTTTTTTCAAATATATAGGTTGCTCCAGGACTTGCTGCAAAAAATTCGAGAGCGAGTAGATGACGTAAAAATAATGCAGTGACAAAAAAAATTATAAATAAGTTGTAGGCCTTTGGGGCCGAGGAATCAGAACATATATTTACGTATATTTTCTGAAATATACATTCGAACATCGCGAATTTTTAATGGATGATTACGTATATCCATGTTGTATGTTTGACAGAATAAATAAATCTACACTATTATCTGAAGGCAAGGGGCGGCTCACGCCCAGTAGTAAACAATCCGTAACTTTTACTGGGACAACCTGTACAATCTAAAGATCGCAAAAATTAATCTTTACTAATCGTTTTTTTAACGAAAAGGTACTCTTTGTTTAACTTGATATTATTTTAGTTTAGAAGATATTTAGATTTCTAGACCGGTGCACATGCCAAAGAAACCTTTCGATATTCTGAAGAAAATTATCATAAATTGAAATGATTTAATGAAAATACTTACAGGAAGTATTGAAACACAATCGAACATTTCTAATTGAGCTGCATACTATCGAACATCTGGTTTCTTACATAAGGAAAAATTTTAAATGTTTAAATTGTTGCACTTCTACTCAATTCCGGATTCTACGGAGAATATTTCTTTGAACTTGGAAGAGCATTCCAAGACTCTGTCGTTTAGCGTCACAATGGAAGTTTATTCCTTCCATCATTTCATACCTTGTGTTTACCGGTGTTGCATATACCAAGCTTTTAAGATATTCCCAAAAAAAAAAAAAAATGAATCCATTGTAATCAATTCCAATCAATACCAATCCAACTATTAGAAAAAATGCTATTTAGATGAGTTTTCACATCACTTAGGAAAAGGGAAAGGGATCCATCGTAGATGAACCAAATGTCTCTGTGAATGGTTAAAGGAATATCTCATGGGTAGGTAATAATTTTGGGGTAATTCTAAGTATCGCTGACCATTCAGTTAATGCCAAAGAAATACTAAACCTACTACCTACTACCTACTAAATAATTACTCTCTCTTCCTGTCCACACATGAGCACAAAATCGAAGTAGATTCTTTGTTTGAATTATACCATGAGGATTTTCATATGCCCATGAATGTCAATTAATCTTTCAAAAATATTATCCTATAGAAAATAATTAAAGCCACTTTAGTATACGAGGATGTATTGATATCTGGTTAGCCTAGACCAGTTCTATGCATAAACAAAATATTGCGTTACCATACCAACTAACAATAACTTATTAGAAGTGTCAGTGTAAAGTTTGACGTCAAAAAAGTAAACCAGATTTACGCAATAAATTAAAAGAAAAAAGATGTTCACCGAAATCGTGAAAATCGAAAAATTTGAATATCGAGCCATCATCAAGTACATGTACTGTACTATACTTGTACCTGTATTTAAAGGCGTTGAGAGGTCAGCAGATTTACGAAGATATGCTTAATACCCTTGGTGATCAATGTCCTTTGTATGCGACCGTGAAAACTTAGACTGCAAGCTTTAAAGGAGGAAAATTTTCCATTGAAGATGATGACCGATCGGTAAGGCCAGTTTCTGTGTCAGTCCCCGAAAATATCGATGCAGTTCATGACATAATTTTATCAGATTGTCGAATTCGGCTAAAACGGATATCTGAAGCACTGAATATTTCATACGAACGCCTTCATCATATGGTTCACGTCAATTTGGACATGAGAAAAATTGCTGCAAAATGGATCCCCAAATGTTTGAATGTTGACAAAAAGCATTGCGTTCGATCTGTGCTCGATTTGAAAACGATGTAGACTTCTTAAACCGAATTGTTACTATGGATTAGACTTTACATTTCTACGATCCAGAAACAAAGCAACAATCGATGGAAAGGCGACACTCTAGTTCTCCAAGACCGAAGAAATTTCGTGTCCAAAAATCTGCTGAAAACGTTCTTGAGTTTTTTCGAATTGCCATGGAGTAATCATGTTTGATTTTTTCAATAATGGTTAAACAATAACTGGAGATTACTATTCGACATTACTGACCACTCTACGAAAAAAAATCAAAGAGAAATGACGCGGGAAGCTATCCAAAGGTGTTTTGTTTTGCATAACAACGCCCCTGTATGCAAATCTCATGTTACCATGCAAAAAATTCGTGATTTAGGATTTGAATTACTAGAACACCCCCCTTATTCACCAGATTTGGCTCCATTTGGCTCCGTCCAACTATCATCTCTCTCCTCAACTGAAAAAAAGTTTGAAAGGTCCTAAATTTTCTTCCAACGAGGAGGTAATAAAAGCTGTAGAGTTCTGGTTTGCAGAACAAGAAGAAAAATTTTTTTCTAATTTTGTTTGGTTCTATAGTAAGCTAAGAATTTTTCAATACATCCTCGTAAAGCCTTCTGGAATCAGAAGCCATCATCAAATGTATGTCGACATATTCACTAAAGGTAGATTCTACCATATTGAAACTTTCAACATCTAGTAGCTTATCTGACAGTAGCCTGTTAGATGACAACTAATATAATATAATTTTATTTCAAGTTTTCCCTTTTCGATTGTATGTAGTAAGTACACATGTATATTTATTTGTTCATTAATTCTCCAAGAAAGTATTTTCAAAAAATAAAAAACACTACAATGAAATACGTAACCATCCATTTAATATTTATAATGTTATTATGTATAATTTAGAAAATATACTTAAATATAAGTTCTGATTTCGAAGCTTTGAAGGCTTATAACTCAGAAAGTAGGGGTCATATGAGAATATCTATTTCAGGACACAACATTATTTTCACATTATCTATTCCCTCACGAATTTGTTGCATCAAGTCCCGGAACACTCTGTATATCTCTTTTTCCACCAATGCTAATAAAATTTAATTTAATACATTCTTTAACATTAATGTTGATACCTCATTAAAATAAAATGAATAGAATGTTCTTCTATCACAACCCGACTATTACTGTGTGTCAAAAAACAATCATTCCGCATACGTATTTAAAGCTTTTTAAATTCAACCTGGATAAAATTATCTGCTCTGCTTTGGTTCACAACCGAAAAAATATTTTACTTATAAATTCAGATATTAACCACCTTATCTAACCAAATATCAACGATAGTCTTTCGGAAATTATAGTAGAGTAAATTATCCTATATTATTAAATATTATGATTACGTTTTATGAAGATTCACCTTATTTTAACTGCTTTCACTTAGGGAAAATTGGAGCTCACATTCAACAAAGGGTCTATATATATATACGTTAAGGTATAGTACATATACAACAATCTATGATATTAGAGAGCCTACCGGTTTTTCGAATTATTTAAGAATAAAGCTCGGGATATATTTATTCTCTTCGATCAGAAAATAGATATTCAGAGGCGGTTTTTTCATTATCTCACCTAAAAGTTTCCAAAAAATGTTGTGGAATAACAACATCATCTAGCGATCGCTAGTAAAAACTGGAATAAGTCAAATGATGTCATACTTTTATTGGGTATTAATTATCTCCAAAATTACACTATATATTATACTAATAAGAACTACATTATCCCTATAATTATTGCAGGAATTGCCTTTGAGTTATCAGAAATATCTTAAATCTGATCAGGAGATATAATTTTTTGAAAAAAAAGGATATCACCACATGAGGCGTGCCTTAATTATATTTTAACGGAACTTTTTATACGTCAGTGGCTGAATGCATTCCAGAGCAGTCAAGATTTTGTAGAAATCCTTTAAGATTCAGTTTAAATAACTTCCATGTGTAAAAATATGTTTTTCTACGTCCGTGATTTTTTAACGCCATTATGAAATTGTTTTATCAAAATAGTGGGCTGTGAACGCTTTCTTTCTCATTTCAATTGTATTCTCAAATTAACTCTCACACTTTATTTTTTGATATTCATTCAAGAAAATCCAATTTTTTTTCTAATTGAAAGGAGTGTAGTATTATCATTAGTGAAGGAGAGTAATAGCGAAGAAAGTTCAAACTGCACACTAGTAGATGTTGAATCGGCAACTGCATCGACTATGAATCTTCTCGCTGAAAAATCCAGGGAACAGTATTTAAAAGAATATAATTCTTTTATGTAGCAGCGTACTAAAAAAGGCATAAACAACTTCACAGAAAGAGTGTTACTAGCTAACTTTGGAACTAAATACAAAATGTGGAAGTCTTCAACACTTTGTTCGACTTATTCAAAGCTTAAAGGTACCCTAACGGTAAATAACGACGTAGACATCAATAAATACTCAAAACCCATTGCATATTTGAAATATAAATCAGTTGGCAATAGGCCCAAAAAATCTAAAACATTTGCCCGTGAAGAAATTAGTAAGTTTCTGCTGCAAGCTCCAGAAGATCATTATCTCATGCATAAGGTAGAAGTAGAAAATTTTAATGGAAGTGTAACGATATTAATAATACCGGAAATGTTTTAATTATCTCTGATACAAAAACTCATGTCCAACGTCGATTTACCATTATTGGTGAAATATCTGACAATAGATTAAACTTGCTAAATATTTTTAAAAAATATAAAAACCAACGACCTACAAATGTCAAAACAGATCATTTCTTTTTGCAGTATAGAAATGAAAAATGCAAAACCCATGTTGTAGATATCAATACCTTTTCAAAGATTCCCTAGCTTATCGCAACCTAATTGAATTTACGTAATCCCAGTGAAGACTGGGCATACATTTCGCCGCTCTTCGGCGTCTCTATTAATGGAGTTGCGGAGGGTTACGTAGACGACGCAATAACAAACAAAAGAGATTCCGCAGAAAAAATTTCAACGGGAACAACTAGTTCTACTTCAAGCAACATTGTTAATGTTCACGCTCCTGCCAACAATCCACTAATACAACTATAGACGATGTTCTTTCTTTGAAATTTTACTTCCAAAATATACACTAAAATCAACAGACTTAGCTTCTGGCAGTTTTAATCTTTATATTGTTGATTAAAATATCTGCTCAAAATATTTTCCCTCAACTTTTATTTATTTTTCCTTAAATATACTTTGTCATTGATGAACCCTTTGACCTGTTTTATAAAAATCCAATATATTTGATCGTCGTATAAATAAAAAGACCTTGTAACAAAAATAGAGAAAAAATAAAAACACCGTGCTGTATCATTTCATTTAGCCTGACGATATAATTGAATGAATCACTCAGAAGTTGGTAAATAAAGATGCCAATTAACAAGATTGTTAGATAAATACTTATTTCTTTAAATTAAAACCCTTCAGTCCACCCATTCTCTTTCTTTATGAAATCCTACAAATAATATTCAACTTACTTCACATAATCTATTGTCATCTTAGAGGAACATTTCGATATCTTTGCTCTCCAAGAAACGAGACTACTAGGAGACACATACAGATTCTCCTAGCCCGGCTACAACGTTTATGGAGACGACGATATACACGGACGCTCCAGCGGCACTGCGATCTTAGTGAAAAAAGAGCTCTTCGAACATTGAATAAACACAAGGGACGAACTACTTAGCATGAAGGTGACAATTGTAGTCATAAAAACTACAAATAGCTATACTATAATAAAATCGGCAAACGTACAACCTGACACAACTACACACGAAGAAGACGTGTATGCGGCACTCCCAGATGGAAAAAGCATAATCATAGCAGACCTGAATGCTAACTACCCTGGTACAGCAAAGAAAGAAGCATATATAGGACCGGTAAGTCCGACACACTACCCACCGCAAAAAAGAAAGCCTGAGGTTATAGATATCGCTGTGTTGAGAGACATGGCAGTGCCTAACCACAAGAAAACCCGACTGGGTGAAATTCAGAACGCTAACAGGACAGCTGTTAGGACCGATTATGGAAAAATTACAGGACATAGGAGCGAGGAATTGAGCAGAAAGATGAACGAACTAGACTCACAAAAACCCGGCATATGGAATATATAGAAAGTCCTAAGAGAAGAAAGGAAACCAATGACGCCAATACACGGAAGCAACGGGATGGTGTATACGGAAAAAGGAGAGGCAGAAGAGCAAAAAAACACCATGGAATTTCAGTTAACACTGAACGAACATCCCGATGAAGACAAAAATTTCTCAGACATCATAGAAGAAAACATCAACGAATACCTAGACTAGAGGATCAATAGGATTTGCAAACAGCAAATCTTGAGACTAGTAGAATATACTACTCAAGGTTTCAACCAGAAAGTAGGGGTAATCTTCCTAGACGTAAAAAAAGCTTTTGATCGAGTGTGGCACGAAGGCTTGCTTGACAGGATGAAAAAGGCAGGATCTACTAAACCGCTCATGAAAATTCTAAAGACAGGTTTCAGATTGAGATTGCAAACGAGAAATCGGAGTTCGGAGAGCAGCAGGCGGGAGTACCGCATGGAACGCTATCTTCACTGATGTTGTTCAACATATACACGGCGGACATCCCAAAAACGGAGAACACAATGACAACGCTATATGTGGACGAATAACGGAAAGCAACGAGGTGCGTGAAGGTGAAAAACATCACGAAAAGACTCCAAAACGCTGCAAACGAATTAGAAGAATTGTGCAAAGCATGGAAAATAAAAGTTAACTGCGAGAAAAGCCTAGGCGTTAGGTTGGATGAAGGTCTCACTTTAAACGAACACGTGGGAAACACCGTCGAAAAATGAGACAAGCGAAACCAAGACAATACGGATAAATCGGTAGAAAAAATAAGATAAAGACGGAAACAAAAGTAGCAAAAATTTCAACTGAATGTCTTAGATCCCCAGGTATCAAATAAAACAAAGAAAAATTAGAATCTGAAATGTAAAAATAGACCTATGGTGATGCTGTGGTAACTTAAAATATAATATTTCACTTAAATTTAAAAAGAATCAGCTGAGGAAGATAATTGGTCTGGTCGTTCTTTGAACTCAAATACAGGGGTTGTGAATTTTGAATTCGTAATTGAGAAAGAGCAGGTTTTCTTCTGTATACTGACAACGCGTCATGCCACAATTCGCTAGTTTTAGTTGGTTGGACCACATGATAACATGAAGACGTACTGTGACTCATTAAGAAATGCTTATCATAATCGGTGAGATAGCTAAAGAAGTGTATATTTGAACCACACGAGTATACTATGGTATTTTCAAGGTGAGTGTCGCATTTACTTCATGCTGGTAATAAAATTGCTCCAATTTAAAATTCAAACTAATATTTGAATAACTTCATGTACACTGTGACCCGAATAAATTGTGTCCTTTATGCTTGCTGTTTCACTAGGATACTTAGTGTTTATAGTTGATTTATTAATTATTTTCCTTCCAGAAAGTTCAAGATATGAAATTGCTTCAGATGCAAAGATATTTATCTTCTATTCGATACGCTCCCAGGTGTAAAGCTCTAGAGTTCCGTTGTCTTTCACACGGTTTTATCCTTTACGTAGCAAAATCTGCACGCTGCACTTTCTGCTAATCTCGGTGTCTACAGGTGTTCGTTGAAGCAACAATACCTCTTTAAAAACAGAAATAGAGTGAAAACGATAAGAGAAAAGTGCACTCAAGAAAGCAATAACAGTTTTGGCTGCCAAGTCATAGTAGAGATTATTTAGAAGAAGAGAAAAGTTTGGTAAACTGAATCTTGATTGGTCATGGCTCATTCAGATGCCTAAGGCCATTGTGTTACCTCTTATATTGCACAATTTAGTTAACTATCCAACCAATCTCCAATATTTTTTCTTCTTATAGCTTATTTTTAGACATTGATAACTCAGAGTGAGAGATTTTTTCGGATGGCTGGAAAAATATTGGATTGAATGAGTAGATTTGAAATAAAATTACAGTAAATGACTTTTCCTTAAATCTCTCTCACATATTATTTCCACTCATATTATTATGAACTCTTATAACCGTCATAAGTAGTAGTTTTATAGCTCAATACCCAAAGGCTATTAAAATTGAGGAAGTTATTAGTAATCGATTCATTGTTTGTAAAATATTAACATCATAGTGAAACACTGCTAAAATTCCATTTTTTTTGCCTTTCATATATCAGAATCGTCGTTCGTTCACGAAATTCAACAGAATAATAATTCAAAATGCTGCCACTAAAGATAACAGAAAGAAATATATATTCGTTTGGAAAGATCACGGTATAAAAAATACGAATCGTGGTTTTGTGGATAGAGTATCCACATAGTATCCTGTTGAGAAAATGGCGGACAAACAGGGAATTCAATTATTAGATAAGAATGTATTGTCGCCGTTCAAGATCGATCCGTCATTCTGACACACGCCTTCAATAATCATCTAACACATATATACTTTATAAGATTAGATTTAGCTACACTGTTCGAAATGTCACTACAATTTAGTTAGAAAAATTCTGTCCCATATACACTGATATCGAATAGGATATCCATAATTTTCAATTATTTCTATTTCTATTTGAATACATAAAATGTGGGTAGGAAATATGTGACGCAATATAATTTGAAACACTATAAAGCTTTTGTTAGGACAATTCAATCACTTTAAAGTACCCACTACTGACATCCATGCATTTTTGTAACCAAAGCTTCCACAACTAGAAAGCTTCAGGCAATCTTTTGGAATGCCCTCGAAAAAATGACAGTTCTAATTCCTCTATAGTGTCGTGGCATCTCCAAATATATTTTTCATTTAACTATATTAATAGAATAATTATGAAAATAGATGAGGAGCGAATTCTATTGTAAATGTATAATGCATGAATATTTTGCATACCTGGGCATTTTATGAATTTTTTTAATATTTCTAAGAAACGTGTATATATTTGCATATTTGAAGGTATCTATGCCGAAATGAAATTTTCACCTGAATTTCTCAATGTTTCATAAAAAGTGGTTGTCCTAATGTGATTCTAGTCTCGTTTGCATCCCTGTTCAGCTTAACTTAGTAAAACTGAGCATTTCAAAACGTTCCAGAAATTGCTGTTCAAATCTGACGACAGTACTGCTATTGCAAAGGCACAAAATATAGTTACAAAGACTTCATTGGCAAATCATCTAATCTTTATCAAAATACATTATAGGTTTGTAATAAAAAAGGTCTTTAATAGATTTTTTTTCAAATTATTAGAGACTTTAGAAGAATATTTCTAAAATTTTAGGTAATTTGTAAATTGGAAATTTAGTAAATAAAAAAATTTCAACAGTTTTAGCGGTTTCAAAATCCTGGAGACAGCTCAATGCAATCTGTGAAATTGATATAGGTATAGAATTTCCATATTTGAGTCACTTTGATATGCGCCAGATACCTAGGTAAATGTAGCTTTTCGAATCATGAAAATATATTGTCAAATAAAAATAAAATTTTCGTATAGATAAAAACCTTGGTTACAATTGAGGTGGATCTATGTCGTACGTCTCCCATTTTTGCATTAATATTTCCAAATAAACTATCGGAGATGTGTTGTGTACCATAACACATCGATTTAAATTATTAAGTTTTTTCTCTTTTATTCTTGTTGGAATAACTGTAAAATAATCTATAGGGCATCTCGGAAACTATGACCCCTACTCAGCTGATTGCGAGTTCAGCTCAGAACGAGATTTAAATCATACTTTCCAAACGTCGCGTTCAATTTTCAGTGAAAATTTCAAAACATGATCTACAATTTTTTTTTATTACTTTTTTTTATTCCAATTTTATAATGATATTTTTCAGTTGTATAATAGATATTTAGATGGTTAATAATTATTATTGTAGTAGTTAGCATTGATTTATCCACGCATACATATTTTGCCCAAAAGGTCCGACAGGTCAACTTAACTTTTGATTACTTTATGTGCCTTAATTCTTCCATGATATTTATTCAGTTATATTTTAGATTTAAGATTAAAATTGATATTGAGCAGTTATGAACTATGAACCCACTTACACGAATTTTGCACAAAGTTATTTTTATGCTGATGCATGATCGGGTTACTCCGATTATAGTTTCTAAAAAGTCTAATAATGAACTACACAAATTGAGATATGCAAATTACAAACAATTAGACAAAAGTCCTTGTCCCCACAAACAGTAATATCAATAAACCGCAAAGTATACAAAACTGCAAACCACACGCTCCTCGTGTGAATTAATAGTAGACAAAAATATAAGGTAGATATATAAAATGGAACAATCTATCAGCTGATCGAATTTACCCTCTGTTCTACCAGGGTACGAAGGATCTCAGTACACGACTACTTCAAACAGTGTCCGAACAACGATGAACGTGGTCCGTGTTATGTGGCCTCGACAGTGGTATTTATAATACAAACCTAACAGAAATCGAATAATTATCAGGTTACTTTATTTTATGAAACACACTGTATAGTTGCATATTATATTGCCTCGCCACTCCCACTATTTTTTTCCTGAAATCAGAAGAAATAATAAAAGAGGCTTTCTTTTGAATGAAATTGTGAATTGATTCAAGCGAGAATTTCTTAGCACCCAACTTATGTGTCATAATTATTTTGAACAAGCTTAAAGTGATGCGAAAGTGTTTCACAAAAGAAAATCGATGATGGAATTTTTGATCAGTCTGAAGTTCTAAACATAAGCTATTCATAAATGAAAATTTCAAATTCGTAAAAGCGCCGCAAGCATTTATTACATTAATCATTCTCTCATTTCAATCGGAATAAAAAATTTCAAATTATCTTGAATTCTCAGATATCCCATCGCAGTCGCAATTAATTTGTAAATTTGAAGATATTTTCCACTCTATAAATCATATTCTCACGCTTTTGATATAATTTACATATTTAAATAAAGAGAAGTTCATGTTTTGGAAACATAATAATATGGTTGAAATGGATTAGATATCAAACTCAAATTTATCATCATTATAATAACCTACTGTATAATTTCTTCTGCATAAATATTGTTACAAGTTTTCTATCTATACTTTAATTAAACTGAGGAATCGGCGTGTCTTTCAATTGGTTTGTTTTTCAAAAAAATTATTGTAGGTTATAAAAGAAATGTAGCTGAATACAAAAAAATACAAGTTCTGAAAAAAACGTCCGTCTGTCTGTCTCTTTGTACACGCTAATCTCTGTAACTATTGGATGGATTTCCATAAAATTTAAACTTCAGCTTAGCCTGGAGTAACATTTAGGCTATATTTGATCAAAATTGGTGTATGAAAAAAAGTTATGTTGATCTAAAGTTGATTACCAAACTTTTGCTTGGCACTTAGTTTCGCGGCTGCCTTCGGCATAATTTGGGCAACATGAAAATAAGTACCTAGGATGTATTCGATATTAAGTTGTTGCCTTGGAAAAATTGATAAATAAAAAAATGATTTCAGCCATAATTGTAGCGTTAATATTATAAGCGTCATTTAACAAACCTATTATGCTATAACATAACCTAACTCTAACACCTTATCTCGCATGTCACATCTTGATTCGACCAAATTTCTACAGATGACACTCAATTCGCGTAACAAATGAAGGTAGACTGTCATAATTGTCAAGGATTTTATTTTGTGTTTCGTTCGACTATACAGATAAATTTATTTAATGTGCGAAATTATTTTTCAGATTTTTAGTGATAACTGATAAAATAAACTTTTTGTCAATTTAAAAATAAGTATTAAATTACTGGTGATATACATTTAATGAGGTTAATGAATGAAAACCACTTTTAACAGAGTTTTCTTGTTTTTTCAGGAAATACAATGGAATGAATGAGTCCGTTACACAATCTTCAGATTAAAGAAGGTTTTTGGTGATAAAATTCATTTTTATCAATTTTGAAGTAAGTATTATATTGACACATGGATATGCGAGCGCAAATAGGTGGCAACATCCATGCACACATTTTTTCTGATTTATTGCTACAAATTGGCGAGGGCAGATACCCGGAAGGTGGTGGTAAAATCGTTTTGCCTGATAGCTTATGCCGAAAGGTTGAGTTATTTTACCAGACATCATTTCCGCTGTTCATGGCAATGAAATTCAAACTCCTCACGCAAACTCTTGGCTTTGCGAAAGAACCATATTGACTCCTCGGAACGATCGAGCTGCCGATATAAACTTACAGATACTCGAAAAAATTAAAGGAGAATCAGACTCCATAAAACAAGTGAAGGAGCAAAACGACTCGACGACTTATCCAGTGAAAATTTTTAATTTTTTCGGCACGCCTGGCCTTTCTTCGCACATTATTCATTTGAAAAAGGAAGTTTTATTCATATTATTGCAGAACATAAGCTCACCCACTCTTTGTAATGGTACAAGACTTAAAATATCGTCACTTCAGCGTAACGTAGTAGAGGCGGAAATTTTGACTGGATGTGGCACCGGCGAGGGGGTGATTATACCAAGAATCTCTTTCATCCCAAGCAACGTTCCAGTTCATTTCAAACGAGTCCAATTTGAGGTTAGTATTTGTTGTGCAATGACTATCAATAAAGCACAGGGGCAGACTTTACGCGTTTCAGGGGTAGACCTTGGTGTAAGCTGCTTCTAACACGGTCAACTATACGTTGCTCTCTCTCGAGTGAGTGAAGCATATAAATTATTTTTATACATCCCGACAAACCACACGTCCAACGTTGTATATAAAGAGGCATTGTAAATACTTAATGAATAACTGGTTTTTTTGTATATATTTTATGTTGTAAGATTTGTAAGAGTAATTTTTGATTGATATATTAATCTATTTATATCAAACATTGATTTTATTTATCCTAGGTAATACATAAATAAGAAAAGTTTATAAAAATAAACCCTTATTTGCGTGAACGAAGTCGTGGGCACAGCTAGTAGGAAATAATTCACATTTAGCAGTTGAACTATATAATATCCCACTATAATCTCATATCATTTTATGGAAATGTATAAAACATATTTTTATTATACTTATCTGAAATCTTCCTGTTTCCATTTGTCTTTACAAAGACGTATTTTCAGAAAAGAACACGGAAAACTTTTTCCGATCTCCGATTTTTTTCCATGCGCTCAATAAACATTACAATTGAATTATCGTAAGAAAAACAATGATTTATATATCACACTTTTTTTTAAACAACATAATTACTATATTTAGGAATCGTTGGTATTAATAGTGATATTTATTCTACAATTTGTATTATTGCAGTTTAGTCCCTCCTCCGGTTAGTTTGAAGAAACATCTCCATTCCATTTTAGTTTTGTTGCCGAAGAATGCCTTAGCCTATGTCTGATATATTCTTCGAGCTTTTTCAGTTTCAGGTAATTTGTAACAAGTTTCGAGACAGCACTGATGGTACGGTATCCAAAATGTTGATTACCTTCGAATTCGGTATGCTACACATGATCCTTCTGCTGCTCTCATATTTACGTTGCAAAGGTCTAGAATGTACATCCCTTATGGGTAATGATTAGGGTATATACTTTGTTCCATCTCGCAAAAACAAAACAATGAAGCCCCCATTATCTTTTACAACGTCTAAACTCAAACGTATTAAATTATCTCTACGACATGAAGCTTCGCATAAAATGTGGTTACTTGTTCTGCCGGTAGTACCCTAGACTTTTTTGGTATATAGATGCCTGTCGCTTCGAAAAAGCAGAAGTTTTTTGATATTTTGTGTTGCCAGCAATTTTTTTTATAGCAAAACAACTCTTTAGCATTAAGAACGGACTCTATAACGGCTTTTCCGGTAAAGTAAACTGAAAGTATATCATCACTTACAATTTTAACTTTTATGAGATCACGCCATTCCATAAATAAATGATACTTGAATTCATATCCCGACCTGGATTTTGCTGGATTAAATCAGAACTGGCTTGTGCCGCTAATATGTTTTTAGGAATATCTGGATTTTTTTCCGTGTACATTTTTTGAAGCTAACATGAATGAAACTGACAGAAAATAAAACAATGCGGATAATAAATGTAGGATCGAGATTATTGCTCTACTCCATCCTACAGCCACGCACGAAACACGAGTTCTCTTCAGTAGCCGACAATAACAGTCGAGTCAGTCGGGAGTAAGACTTAGACGTATGGAGTGTAGAGAAGGAGGAACGTCTCTGGGTTAAAAAATGTGAGCTGATTTTTGATGGGTAAATAGGTGGCGCTGATTATAGAGGGTATTCACTTGAATTTTACGCGCTGATTTGAAAATAACTATATAGTAATGCTTTAAATAATGCACCGTGATAATGAAATTAGTAGTATTAAAATAATGAAACGATTAACAAAACAGAATCTCGTTAAATTAACTTTATTATTTAGCTATTTATTTGGTTAAGATAATACATATATTCTAATATGAAAAAAAGTAGAATCATGTAACAATAATGAAATAGTATAAAAAAAAATATTTCGGTTCATAAAAATAAAATATTGAACTTCATTAGCAACTAATATAATAGTTATAGTCATATAAAAATATCAATAAGAATAATAAAATAATTGAAAATAAAACATTTTGGTTCATAGAAATAAAATATTGAACTCTATCCGCAACAAATATAATAATTATAGTTTTGTTAAAATATCATTGGTAATTAGCTTATGCAAGCAGGTACAGAAATATATCAAGTTCTTAATAAAAAATAAAAATCTAATAAGATATTAAGGATTGGACAGCTTTTCACATGAATATAATCAAACGTCAGTCACAACTTTGATAATTTCTTATACAGTAAGTGTTTAACTTCAGATCTCAATCCCATAGTACAATCAGCGCCACGTATTATCCCTACAGAATTCATACCATATTTTAAACGTACCGTCCATAAGAGATGTTCCTCCTTCTCTACACTCCATACTTAGACGGTTAAGATGACGCAACTAAGACGGTTTCCTGCGTGATCAAGACGGTCTCCCGCTCATTTAAAGTATAAACCACATACACGAAGATTTTTACTATCAACCTTAGTTCTCTTATTTACATTGTACATAAGTAAAGTGTTCCCATTGTTTAAATTCTGTAATGGAAGTGTTTTCTTTCTAGCCGGCGTTTTAAAAGAACTCTAGACAACCAGAAATCCCTAATAAATGTATCGTTGATATGGAAATATTAATCATTTTTGATACTATTACGATGTATTATGATTACTCTGAAAATAAAAGGTTCTAAATTTAATTCTCATCGTTTTTTGAGCTATTTTCAGATAAGTATAACAAAAAGAATCGTTCATTACAGGTCCAGATTTTTCTGTGCCTCATACGAGAATTTGTCCTAATGACTATAATTTCCAATCTACGTCCATTCATAAAACTAACACATTTATGATTTATGATTCTTAAATCATAATTCTTTCATTATAATTCAAAACATTTTTTTTCGGTAATTGTCGATGTTATTCATAGTAAAATTTTTCCAAACTTGATGCGAGTTATGGACCCGAAAACTGTAAATCATTGATAACTGCTCATCAAATCTTAAACATATGGAATTGTACAACGAAATAAATATTATGGGTGAATTAACGCACACAAAAGTAATAAAAATCAAATCATGTTTTAAATGCTAAATTTTCATCGAAAATTTAAAGCGATGTACGGAAACTGTTATCTAAATCTCGTTCTGGGTAGGATCCGCAATCAGCTGATAGGTGATCTACCTTAACCCGGGCTGTAGTTTCCGAAAAGTTATTAATCAAGTCCTAATATGAAAACTTAACGAGAAAAGCAGAAGCTATGTTTGATAGTTATAGAATGGAACTTAATATAGGACAGAGAGAGAAATGCTTCATTATCAAAAAACTGTTACAATTTGTAAATAAAGAAAAAAAATAATTAAATAAAGATAAAACGAATAAAATAAAATTTCAATATACAGAACAAATAAATAATGACTTTAAATAAGACGCTTTAAACGGTGCTTCTCAGAGAAAAGAGTTTAGAATGCATTTCATATTAACATGAACCAGACAATTTCCATTGGATACTTCATTGATTTAAATGTAGTATTCATAATGATATTAGTTTAAGTAGAAATTACTAACTATGTTACTTAAAGCATTGCAACATAACGCAGTGAACACTTTCGTGACGTTCTGAAAAATGTTTCGTAAGAAATTAAACTCAATGGAAGATGGCATGGCAAATGTGTAAGAACATTTCTGAAACTATAACTTAGGTTCAGGTAAATCACCCATTGCGGATTGCGGATCCTAGCCCAGATCGACATTTAGATCATAGTTTCCTAACGTCGCATTCAATGAAAATTTCTAATTTAAAACATGATCTACAAGAATTTTTGGCTTTTTGGCGGTTTTATTTATCTATTCACACATATTTTGCCTCTAAGTTTAATACCAATAAACTATTTTGATGCTGAAGCATAACAACTGCAAGCCCCAATAATCAATTACACTGCCATTTAAGAGTAATAGAAACCATAGACAAATGAAACAACCCAGCATTTGATGTCAGTTACCCACCAGTGTACCAAAATAGAAATGATCGTTCCATATGACTACGACCCGATTAACTCGATAAGTTTCGGAACAACAATGAACGGCATCCGAGTTAATATTCGAACATTCAGATTGTGATTGGATTAACGCGATCAGAGTTTCCGAAAGGTCCTGAAAATGAATATGAAAATACCTCGCTCTCTATCTTTAATATTAACTCTATGGCGATACCGTTTACTCTCCAAATAAGAAGCACAACCATAATTCATGCGATTTTGATCTACACTAAATTATTCATAAGCATATTAGAAAATCTGTTTGAAAACCTTTGATATACATCAGTCACTTTAATGGTTGTATAAGTCTACTCTCGACTTTTGAATAAGGATCGCCTCAATTATCTCGGATAGGACTGAAGGATTTTTCTTAATTTTGGTTTGGAAGGGTTTTGTAATTCAGTGTATGTTATGATTGAATTTACACCGTTCTCAAAACTTCCGTCTCTTTTTGTAAATGAGCTTGTTAATTTAAAAGAATTATTGTGTTATTTTTCTATTTTTGTAAAACTAAACAATGCTGGATACTCGGTTTCCATAGTTTTCGGTCCCCTTTAGTTGAGAAAAAATTTCTGGATTAGTAATCCTAAATGAAAGGTCCGGACAATCAGCATAATCCGTGTTCATATGGCCACATTTAAAAGCCGAGAACCACTTACAAATTATCCCGTTGCACTAAACACTTTCAGAATTATATTTATGTAACTTTTCAAAGGTTTCTTTCAATTATATTGCAAAGTAAAAAATAACGTTTGATTAAGATTTGAATACTTTTGATATTCATTATATGAGTATTAAAATTAATTTATCTGGCACTAAATATCATAAATAAGGCAAAAAATAACTAATCAAATATGTTATCAATATAAAAAGGTTTACTTTTCCATCAAAACGCATTTAATCGGTTCCTCCACTTATTAGTGGCATTACACACTCCAAAAGAATCGAATCAGGAGAGTAATAATTCCTCAGCTGCTAAAATTACAGTACAGCCTGAAAAAAAAAAGGACGATAGAAGACTTTCTGAAAAATTTTCCTGTTTATACTATCGACCAAAGAAGCACAAACTAGATCACAAATTTTGAAAAATTTATAATCCAATATTTTTCTTTCTATATTTTTATCTTCTTAATATTAATTGATCAATTGTTCTTTTTGTTTTTTTTTTTGTTTTTAATTATTATTACAACTTAAATTGTAAAATTTCTTTTTAATGAAGTTTGTTTTAAAGCTCATAACCTTGTTTTTCTCCTAATTATTTTTGTGTAATAATGAGTGGAAAATAACAGATGATTTCTAATTAGGTAATAAAGCTAAATACACATTAAAAATAACTGGGTTCCGTTTTCGACTTTGAAAATTAATTTCAGGATTTTATTTACCAATGAATTTTAGAGAAACAAAAACTTGTATTTACTTATCAGCTATTACGCAAAATCAGTTAATTTACAAACAGAAAAATCAGTTAATTTACTACGTTTCTTTGATATTTTCATGAAAATATGAGCTTAATTGTTTTTTTATTCCTTTTTTGTTCTTTTAGGAAAACATCGATTATTCAAAACATCGATGAATTTCTTCCGATGATTGTCAACTATCGATGTTCATTAAATGAGAATACATGGATGACAAACATCGATGTTTTGTCTATCGATACCCATCCCTACCAAATGGTGAAGTAAATGGGGGCCACGACAAGCACTGACGATGCGCGACGTTCGCTCGTTGTCTCTGTTTGAGGCAGGGCCAAACACTGTGGCAGGGACATACGTTTTGTCACTGCTATTTAAAATAAATGAATAAATTGAAGAATTATGGAAGCCGTTATTTTGAATTTGGTTAGTTAATGTTTTGTCGAGCCCTTAAATAATTTATTTGCATACTATACATTTCAATACTGCTTTATTGAGCTATGAGATAAAATGATAATTTAATAAATATTTACTTATTCCTTCTTTGGTTCCCTTGTTCATAAAGTCGCGGACTTTTGAGACGATATCTTGCCCTTGACTAGGAATAATCAGGCCCTTCTTTCAACACGGAAAACTTTTTTAATGTTGTTGCCTTACAAAATTTTAGTATTACACTGAAACACACATCCGACTAACTTCTGCTCTCAAGTTTTTTTCCACTTTAAATATTAACGGCTCTAGTGTGTGTTCAAAATTCCACCAAAAATTTGTAATATATCGAATACTGTTTCGGGCAACCAAACTATTACAGGGTTCAAAGTGATTTTCAATATTGAATATTGACTTTTTTATTTCTTTCTCATTTTTTTCTTTTTTCGTATTTTTCCGTATTTTCGATACAATCCCAACTCTGCAGAAGAGCAACTCCTATATCAGGGCCAATTTAACAATCCTCTCTCTTATAACAAATTCCCCTCACCCTACCTAAAAATACTCCAGTAAATCACTCTCCCTCTTGTGTTTTTCTATGGTAAGGATAAATGGTTGCCAGCTTTAAGCGGTCCATACATAGGTTGTAAATATGGACCATCGATAACCTATAACATAACTTAGGTGAACGGAGCGCGAATTTGTATACTTTCGAATGGAGAGAAAAGTTTCATATTGTAAAAAAATCAGGTTTTCCCAGGTGAAGGGTATGAAAAAAATTATAAGTATATTAGTGTTAAATGCAAAGTAGCGTTTTGACATGACGATTTGCAGGGTTTTGACAGATAGGTGAAATTTGATATTTTTTATATCAATTTTTCGCCTTTTTGGTTCAACCATTTGGCTCATTTAAATAATCGGGTAACATGGGAATCGGAATTAGCGTGGAAATTATTACACCTATTTTGTCTCTAAACATTTTAAAATTAACTGATATTTTTCTGTTTTCTAGATTTTACTCGAACACTTTAAGTCCTGTATTTCAATATTCAATGAGAATGCTAATCAACAAAATAGAAAAATACAGAGTGATCAATACAATAATTTTACGCGGTCCCCTCGTATTTTGTCTCTAGAGAATCGTGAAATCATTCTTTTTAAATCTCCGTTTTTACGATGAATATATGTAAAAAAATATAGGAATCTCATTTGAAGATTTTATATGGTTTTATGACTTTAAATGTGGTCATAAATGCACTTCTTGAGATAAAATCGTCCATAACTTTTGTGCCAAACATCAAACGAAGTTCATAAGTTTTTCTGTTAATCTACTAAGAGAAACGAATATTGTGAAAAATAAAAATCACATAATCATGTTTATTTATCAATATTTAACAAAATTAATTTTTATCGTTAATAAGGGTATATAAAATTTATTTACATAGTCAAATTATACTTATTTCTTTGATCCACACAAAAAAATGGATATTTACAAAAAACATTATGTACAAATGATGATTCTTGAATACTAAGTAATTTAAAATAATATGTATGACTTCAAAATCTGATATTTTCATATTTAATGGCAGAAAATAAAAATTATTTGTACTTTAAACAAAAAATAGACAAAATTCTCAATTAATGATCTTAAAATGACAAAAATAAAGGTAATTAACTGTGGATTATATTCAAAAAAATAAATCAATTACTCATATTATCTTCCAAAAAAAATCTTGAGACTAAATAAAGAATTATGCAATATTTGACAGTGATATTTTAATCTTCATATAAATTCAGCAATATACCCTAGCATATTCTCATCCTTGGAATTGGGGTACAAAAAGGGCTCAGTTCACGTCTGGTACCCTGTTTAAGCCAAACGCAGATACGTTTTACTCGTCTATTTACGTTTTATAAAGTAATATTCAGTTGTAACAAGGTAACGAGGTATATTAATGATTTTTTTCCAAGTTTCGAGTAGGACTACAATTAAGTGTATCTGTCTAAATATGCCGTCCAATTTATAATGGTGCGATTGCCTTTAGACGAATACTTTCTCGCATACGATATACATATTTTTAAAAGGATACATAAAAATAAAATTGCCGGCAAGGATTTTTATAATTTGCAATTGATATTGGAAGAACTATAACCCATTTGTACCATAAAATGATCATTAAAATTATTTTGGGATACAAAATTTCGAATGTATTTATTTTATATAAACGAGTTACTGAAATGATATAACAGTGTTTAAATGAAACTAACACTTAATCAACGGAGCATTAAGATATTGATAGATAATGACAAGTCCTACTCTTGACAATTGAATAATACAGACAAAATATTAAAAGTCACATGAAAATTAAATCATACGCTACAATAAACGTAATAACGTTCCAATAAACAGTAATAATGGCAAATTTTTTCCTTTTTGTAATTTTTATTGTGAATTCTGTTTTCGTGCACAAGATAACGACTAGTGCTTTTGATAAAGACGAACTATTCAGTAGTATACTTCCCAACAAATTGGAAAAATCTTAAACATTGTCACTCAACACAAAAATGCGTCTTTTTCTGGAAATATGTCACTCACGTATTTGTTGAATTAAAAAAGGAGTGCAAGGTATTCTCACTATGGGCTTGCTAATCGATGCTGTAAAGTGAACTGAATGTTCACCATAAAATAAATCTGAGAAATGATATGAAGGTGCAAGCTTTCCCAAAACTCTATTCCGAAGGTCATCAACCAAAAAAAGCTTTATAATGGGAGAAATGAATAAATTTTTTTAATGAGTACCAGATTATCCATTGTGAAAAAATTCATCAGCGTTTTGTAGAGACTGCGTTATTAATGGGTTTAATATAAGCCTACCACATAACGATTAATATTCCATGGATTGATTGTCCAGTTGTTTACAGCTTGGACAAGAATCGTTTACGATGTCAGGTGGATTTCACGACTCAATAGTCCCAGAGAAAACAACAAATGAAATATTGCCTCATTTGGGGCTCCTAAATTCCTTTTTTGTATTATATGAAATCTTAAACTCGAATTAAACAATCTAATATAACCTATTACTATCTTCACAAAACTCTTTATTTGTATTCTGTCTATGTCGCTTGAAGTCATTTCAGCAAACTAGTTTTATTCGAACCTTGCTAACAACTGAATTACTTAATTTTCTATACTGCTCTCGAGCTGAAGAGAACTACACCCTAAAATTGCTCTCCTAAATTAAAAGACACTCCTTAACGTTCAGTTACAGGTGGAAACACAGATAATGCTCAATTGCCGTGTCGACTTGGAACGCTTCTTAAAATTGAAACAGTAATGTTGTAGTTACTAATTATTATCAGGGGAGGAAAAATTATATTTCTACTCTACACAAGTTACTTGAAGACAAAAATACTCACTTAATATACTAATTTATTGTTATGAAATAAAATCAAATCGCATGTGAAAATTTTGTTGCGACGATTTTTTTCTATCGCTTCGCATGAATTAATATTTCAGTCTTTCATGAATTCATGAATATCAAATAATATAAACAGACTAAAAATGTAGTGTCTCCTCGCATAACCTCAAAATCAGGTAAAATATATATCCCAAAATATCTGAAATAACTAAAGTGATAGGTCTATTTTATCCCTTTCCAATTTTTATTGAAAAAGTGACTAATCCAATCATCACATCAAAATAAACCACTTAGAAATGCAAATGAAATCAAAACAATATTTTTAGATATTATGTGAGAGACGTCTATAAAAGCTGTACCAGCATTTCCTATCTGCGTTCTCCGCCATCTTAAAAAACACCTTAAATTTGTTTTTTCTCGTATAACTTGACTTTACGTCAAGACATGAAAATTTCTCTTGAGTTTCTTGCTTTTTTGACTCTTTATAATATTGTTCGAAACGTATTGCACGCACACTTAATGTTTTCTAATATACGAAGTGAGTCAATTATCTCGGAAACTGTTTGTACGATTTTCATAAATTTTTGTGATACGTCTTGAGATACGGCCGATATTATGGTGGTATCTACATTGTTGTCAGATCCCTTTATTTTCGGGAAAATAATCAACTTTGTTATTTCAAATAGATCACCCTAAATATTTTGTGTTTTTAGAAATCGTTGAGAAATACTGATCATTTTTTATCTGATATTGTCTATACCTAAATGCCATAATTTCGAAGTTATAGCTACATTTACAGTATCTTTACCAAAGTAACAATAAATATTGTACATTTAGATGGTTACGATAAATATTATATAATAATGTATGTGCTAATATATATCTCGTATCAAGGTCTAGTGTCAGTAAGTTAGTAAAAAGTTTAACGAAACTAGTGCAGTAAAATATTTATCCAAATCATGGCACCGAAAACCTACAATTAAAAACAAATCTTCAAATGTTTGTATTATGTTAGAAGTACATCCACATCCGGAAACATTTTAAAAAACATACAGTAAAAATGATTATAGCAGATGCTCAAAATGTTTTCCATTCACTTCAATACAACAAACCATGCGATTTTTAAAACTTTGCAGTACATTTTGCAACATCCCTGACTTCTCAATTCTTCTTATATCTATGATAATCTTATCTTTCAATTTGAGATATTTTTAATGTCTGATAATATCTAATAATGAAGTTTTTTCAAATTATTTTATCGTCTATCACTCCAGTCCATATATAGACACACCCAACGAGAATTGTTACGTGACCGGTATCCACAATTATGTTCCGATTAATACAAAAAGTGGCTTCATCGCAAAACATAACATTACTTAGAAAATTTGGATCGTCTTGATTGTAATATTTTTCTGATTGTAACATTGGGTCTGCAAACTCTTCACGTCAATCTTCCAACAGGATACACATATCTAAAGGTTTGTTTTCAGTTGATGCCATTTTTCTGCACCCTTATTAGGATAAGTCTTTTACTGAAATTGTTTCTTTAAACTTTTTTACTAATTTACTGATAGTAGATCTTGTTATAGGACTTCGGTTAGGATATAAATTATTAAAGATATTACATGTTTCTTGTTGACTTGATTGATTAGAATATCAATTAGGGAACATTGGATCAAAAATAATAAGTATTTCTTATGGATTTCGAAAAGCAAAAAATATACAAGGTGATTTATTTGAAATAACAAAGTTCATTATTTTTCCGAAAAAACAGGAGATCTCACAACACTGTAAATACCGACCGTATCACTCTTGTACACAAAAAGTTGTACAAGTATTTCCGAGATAATTGAGGCGTTCCATTCATAGAACTTATTTGTATTGTATAAAAATGTAGGACACTGAGGTAGTCAATTTGCAGTTTTCCTCTTTTTCATCATAGATTTAAAAAACATGATAAGTGAAAAAATTGTGATCATATTTATATCTAGAATTTCGTTTCCTACTTGTATTGGTGGAGTGCTTATTTTAAGTTGGTGGAGTGCTTAAGTAGTTCAAAATTCAAATGAAAATTTGTCTGGAGCTGACAAATACACAAACAACGAAGGAAGCTGAAGAACATAATGTAAAAAGTGAGCGTCAAAAACGAGGTTGACTACTTGAAATTTTGACTTTCTAGTACGACATCTCAAAAATTGGAACAGTAACTGCCGGTTTCATAATATAACTCTTACTAGAACTTCAAACAAAAACTCCTTTAGATTAAAAGACCCTTTAACTAAGTGATCCCTTAATCGATTTTTAAACGGTCTCTCAAGTCTCTTAAACTACTTTAAGATGTTGAAAAGAGGTTGACAATACTCTATCATTTTCCAATATATGTCGTTAGAAAATAGAAACAAAATGAAACGTAGAAGTATGTGTTAAAGAGTGTTTTATTTTGTCGGTAACATCGGTTCATCTTTGGTTGCGTACTTTGTACCTGCTAATTGAATTTTTAAATTCAATTATTTTATTAAAAAATTATTTTTATTATTTTCAATTGTAATTATTGAAGGTTTTACATTATTGATTGATATTTTTATTTCTAGGATGAATAAATTTTCAGTGTTCATATTCACGTTTCGCAATTTTGTCATGAGATATCTCTGAATACAATATCCGCTGTCACCAACTAAAAGATGTCTTCCAAAGTGTCTTTCCTCAAATTGCCTTTCAAAGCACTGTTCCTGAATATTGTCTGAACGAAAACTGGTCAACGAGCTTCAATTTTACTAATCCGAAACCCAGTATCTGATACAGTTTGCACGTTTAAAGCAAAAAACCATTTTTTGCGTCTTCATCGCCTGGTGATTGTATAGATCGATTGCACGTATTGTTAACGCGAAATTGTCTATTCGAGTCATCTTGAATTTGATTCAATAATTTCGTGAATGTGGGCTTAACTGTAACTCAAAATTGTTGGGAAAAATCCAAACTGTCATATGTTTTCAAATTATTTTGTCGCCTTCGGACAATAATATTTTCCTCTCGGGATAAACTTGAGCTCGAATTTAATTTAGCACGATGTCTAGCTATTGTTTCATGAATCTTTTATTTTTAAAAACTTATTAAAAAGAGTTTGAGCTTAGAATTCAAGCATATTCTATGTTTGCATTTGACGTTTGCCGCTAAAGCAGACTTCACTTCAATCTACTAAAGTGAAATATTTTCGACTTTACCTTAAGTTCAAATTAAGGGAACATTTGGGCTAAATGGGAGAGGTCAACCTGAAAAGTCGCCTCATACCGTACATGTAATTTCCTTATGAAAATTGATACTTCAAAACTATAGGAATTGAAAAAGCGAGTTTTGCATAGATTTGCAAAGATGGAAAAATGTTAATTAATTATCAAAAAATAAATCGTTAAATGTTTGTCTCTCAAGATATAAAATAATTTGTCTGAAGTGTATTCAATAGAAAATTCTATCCACTTTGAGAAAAAATTTTCGCAAACCAATTTTTTGGCCGGGAGAGAGAACCATATTGATCTGTATTCTTTTTGTTACATAATTGACTCATATGTAAGCAGGAAGTTCAACACTGAATAGAGTAGCACTTTTACCTTTACAAAAGCACACAAATAAACAAACGTGTTAATTCAGGGCATAGAAAGAAGCCCCTCTTGAGTATAACGACGAGGATGTTGTAACTAAATTCGAAGATTGTGATCTTTTGAACGAAAGGAAAAGGAATCAGTGATGCGAATTCGCCGACGACTATATTAGTCCACGATACGCTTCTGTCGATATCTATTATTGTATCATCTACGACAATCTGATCAATAATTTGCAAATTAAGGGGGAGAACGTTATACAACATTTGGAAACTAATTAATTATGAGTACAAACTTGTGAGCGACCGTAAAATTTTATGTAAACATAAACACTTCGTTGTGGTTTCAAAATTCCAACGAAAATTCCTGATTTATGTAAATTACTGAAACTTTAACTCCTTCAAATTATCGGCAATTTCTTGTTAATTGAGACTTGAGAATTATCGGAGTCAATTTGAAAGTGAAGATAGATATTGACTTTTCAAAACTTGGTTTAATTAGAATGTATTTATAGTATAAAAAGTATTCGAATCTACTTCAAGAAAGTCAAAACATCAAATGTTACTAGAAAAATAACTAAAGCAGCTAGAAAATCATCAACTTTGAAAGAAGACAGAAGCTTAGTTCGCTGTTCAGTATAAACGAGAACGTTTGGTAAATAGGTCAGTCAAGCTCTGAGATGATTATTTGCTTCTTCTGTTACTACTCAAGAAAAAGAACAGAAGAAAACGGAGAGGAATGCATATACATTCAATTATTTTTCCAAGAACATTGAAAGGATTATAATACACACTATTTGATGAACTATGTACATATCGAAACCAAGTTTTTTCAAGCTGTTGGACCTAATAAGAAATGTCTTAACTGGGATATATACTTAAATGAGAAAATTTATCCAACTAGAAGACAAGCTTGTAGTTACTTTTAGGTAAGTAAGCATTCGAGGTAAGAAAGTGAATATCTGATAATACCGTATATTACGTACTTAAACATTTCAACAACTTTCAAGTGTTGCTTTGGTGTAAATTTGTCCATAATGGAATGTCAAACCATACTATCAAATGTTAAATAAGTCAAATATTGAAGTATTGTTGACTCCAAACTATCAATCTCTGAAAAAACGTGATGTATTTGGCGAGATAACTGATTGCCGAAGCGTGATTGCAATAGTAGGTAATTCTGTGATGTACAAATCGATGTAGTTTATATGGTTGTTGAGGTCGAAAGAAGTGCGGCGTTGTAGATTGAAGAAGAAGAAGTGAAAACTGAAACTTGAGATACGTTTAAGTAGCCTGAGTTTTTTATTTTGTTTTGCAGTTCAGTTAAAAAAAAATGGATGGTGAAATATTGACAATCTAAAAAAAACTGCCGGGTAATTTGAAAAATTCTTATTTCGCCTTGAGAAATTCAGTTTATAATAGATTCACATCATCTAATTAAAGATCTGAACTTTTTGTCAAAACATTTGTTGTTACTACTTTATATTTAAAGTTTGGAGTTTATTACTTTGTAGAGGAAATTCATTAATGTTGAGTAGTCTCCTTATCAAGTATTAAAAAAACCAACGAACACGTGAATGCCGCAGGCTTACAGTTGGGATTCACAACACGCAAAAAAAGAAGTGAGAAAACTCCTACAATAGAATTACAAATCATTCGGGGGATCTACGTCTAAAAATTATAAATTTTCATGTTACTGAAATTCAAATTTCCTACTTTGAAGAAAATTTACTGCCAATTCACAAAATATATCATTATCACAGAAGTTGAAAATCGATGAAAATAAAATTTGCATGCTTCGTGGGTAGAATAGACAGACTTAAAAAATATGTGATTATTACTATTTTGTCAATATAGTTACTTAGTGATCTAAATAATGAAAATTGTGCAATTTATGCCAAAAGTAATATTTCATTTAACAGGAATATGACTTATAAGAGAATCGACTTTTTGTATGAAACAGATTATTATAAAATATTCATCAACAAAACTTATACTTATGTTTTATACCACGCAGTTCCTTTACGAGGGTTTTAAGATATGACAACACTGATGTAAATATTTAAAATCTGACATTGCCATCATAAAGTTTGACATTTTTAATGGTGAACGGAATCAGAACGTGTTGTCATACAAGTCATACATTTGTGATGTTTAAAGATAATTGAAACATTCATGCGGATAAAAAAATGGAATTCAATCTCCAACATGTTCATGAGATGATTTTCAATGATTTTAAAAATGAATTAAGAAGTATCTAATAGGGGACACACTTATGTAAAAACTTTTCTTTTCAATATATTTTCAAATTATTTTTTTATATGAAGTGGAATTTTCAAAGCCACGCTTTGAAACAATTATTTTTTTCCGTCAAGAGGAAATATGCTGAAATATGAGTGGTCTCTGAAAAGTTGACTATCTAATAGATTCATTTCCATAATCATTTTTTATTTTTCCGCTCAGTCTCCTTTTAAGTTTACACATACTAATATTTTTAACCCTTCCAAATTAAAGTTGACGTCTCCTCAAAATAGTTTAAGAAAAATATCTCTTCTGCAAGTGAAGGCTGAGATACAGAAAAATATTGCTGGGGACCAGATCTGGTAACTGCGATTGGTGGTCAACCAATCCGAATGCAATCACGGAAGTGTAAGAAAGTGCATTGTCCTCATGAAAAGCACTTTTTTTATAAAACTTTTTCTTTTCAGAAATGTACCGTTTGGTGAATTTTTTCGATGATATAACTGGATGTCGCAGTTTTTGGCCGTCCGGTCGTCGTCAGTCAAACTAATATGGGAATGTTTAAGTTCAGCTACCCAAACTTTTACTGTCGTAAATAATAAAGAGTAGTCTCCATTTCTAAAAAAATGCTCACTTATACAATTATCAAACAGAAAATTATTCACCACGTTCGCGAATAAATTCTATTGAATGAAGAAATTCTATTAGATGTGGCAACATTTTTTAAATTCTGTTAGATTTCTACAAATTTGTAGAAAACATGTTCCTAAAAAGGCGAATTTTAATAAATTCTTTTTTTTTCGGTAAAACGGATTGGCTCTTGGTATCTGATTCCATAATAATTTTTTTTGTAATGCCGCATGTGTAAGAGATATTAAAGAAAATGATCATAATGAAACTCAAATGAAATACTATGGTTTTAATCTACCGTTTACAATCTTACCTGACCTCAATATGCTCCTCGATCAATTATAAATTTCCTTGTTTACTCAAAACACAAAAATCACGTATAGCACAAGCACGCACACATCAGCTCCAAAAATTAAATTATTGATTACTCCCAACATATATACAAATGACAAGGTGCAACAAATAAGTACGTGATATGTTTATCAGCCAAAAAAATAATTAAAAAATGGAAATTCAATACAAACGCGATGTTTATATAAATATTTTCTATGCTTTTGAAAATCGACATCAAACTGGGATGCCAGATTTCTTACATCTACTTTCGATTACAACAGGTCAACAGGTCAATAATTCTAGCAACAAGTTGGTTAAACAGCTATAAAAAGTAGATAATAATAAAATAAACAATATCTACAGTCCTCATTTTTCCCGCTATAACTGGAATTAGATGATGTTTATCACAAATAAAAATATTAGGAAACATTAATAACTCACTGTCTGGAACGTACATCACGAAAAATTTAGGATAAAACGAATAAACTAAGATTAATTTTACCTACCATCCAGAAATTCATTAAATCCGTCATACTATGAATCAATCAAGACAACCCTTCAACATAAAATATATAAACAAGACGTAGATCTGGTTAGTAGCATTGTTATTGTACTTGGTAAATTTGAGTACAAATCATTTTAAGTCAGGAAAATTTCAAAGTGAATTTAATTTTGAATTTCAGCTGTGCGAGGATGGTCCCTGACAGAGTATAGAAACTCGCTGGGGCGAGAGGGGGAAATGAGCCGTAGCGTACTCTCTTGGTTCATTAGCACAACTAATACGTTTAAATATTTGACGATACGTAACACTAGGGGCCATGATGTCTAGCCCATTACAGAGCAGCATTGGCATTTAACATAATTTAGTGGATGAGTAGTTGTTAATATCATTGTAGTATGTGTTCAGTCGAAAAGAATCGCTTTGGTTTTATTTACGTGCACAGTTTTATTGATACCTGAAGTAGGTGTGAAAAAGACTTTAGTCTCAAATTTTGGCGAGACAACTAAAACGGAAGGATATAAATATCTACTAAGGGAAGTGTTGGTTAATTATGTTAAAGTTGTACTTATGTTAGGTTTTCTTTTCCTTCTGATTGCCAGTTATGGACTGTCCGGCTAACTCGGATCGGTTTTTGGTCATGACATAACAGAAAATTCAAAAATATGTTCAAAAAAATCTGTCCTTTATGTTTAAAACAAGATGTCAAAGGTTTGGGTTTAGTAAAGGGTGCGGTTTCATCCCTACATCTTCCTCTCAGGCATTTCTTTATTTATGTTATTGTTTAAAAATACATTATATATGGACTAATCGGGGACTCCACTGATAACTTTTGGTTTGTACTACAAGCAGCACTTCAACAAAATATTCAAACACCCCAGAAAATTAAAGGTAGATATAATAAGTGTACTCACAAGATGTTCATCCATAAAACTATGTTTAATAATATTTGTAGATATACTTGCGAGTATAATTCTTTTAACAATTGCATATTATAAAACTATAAAAACTCTTACCAACAATTTTGTTTGATCTACCATAGGCGTAGATACCTCATTTTATAAATTTATTATATTTATAAATACTTCTAACAATATGTATATCTTAAGCGACGAAGTATTCGTTAAAATGAAATCAAATCATTATAAATTGAAAAGCATTATTTAGACAGATGCACTTAATTATAGTCCTTGGAACTTGAAAAAAAATTATTATTATACCTCGTTAACTTGCTACAACTGAATATTAAATTATAAAAGGTAAATAGACGAGTAAAATGTACCTGCCTGTGAGGGAGTTTGGTTGAAACACACCTGAAATGAGCCCTTTTTGTACCCCATTCGTCTATTAGAACTTCAGTAGTAATCTGACGCAAATAATCTTGTCACCATCGAACTATCATTGATGATTTGGTTATTGTCATTCGTTTACGCCAAACTGGTATAATTATATTCTGGGTAATTTGCTACCTTTTGCTGTATCACTTCTAATGTCGCAACTCTATTCTCCTTATATAAACTATAAAATCTCCTATGTATGAAATCTTGAGTAGCTTTGTCAACTGATTTCTATTTTTCTTTGCATGTTTTTCGGTTCTGTGAATGATCCACAGCAACCCCTTTCGTGACTACTCGATAAATGAAAAATTTATTTACTATAGATAATTCAGCAATATTTATTATGATTATATTATGAGATCTCTGAATATTTTCCTTTTTTAAACATTAGAATATATTTGAAATAACTTGTTTGTGTATATCTAAATATTTTTATTAAATTCATACCTGTCTTTATTCTCACTACACTGTGCAATTTCAATGTCTTCATCCGCCCATGGTCTATAGAACGACATATTTCTATTTATTTATAAATTAAATAAATAGTGGTAAAATATAAAATATGAAGAAAATCTGACAGAAACGGAATGTAATGACATACTCAACAAATCAGAAGAGGCAATGGAATAAAAATGAGCTAATAAAATATGGGGAAAATAACCTAAGAATATCGAGGTCTACTAAAATTTCAATATACTCATAAGTATAACTCGACCAGTGTAGCTTGGACTTGAGTTTTGGACGCGCGATAGTCATGCGGGTCGGAATATGTCGAGAGCTCATTCCACAGCTATTCCAGCACCGTAACAAAAATTTCGGCGTGAAATTATTCATTTTTGTTGTATTCTTATACATTTTATTCAACATGTAGTTTAGAAATAAATTAATAAATAACGTTTTGTGTGGTCAGAGTCCTGTACTAGTAAGTGATCTCCTGAAATTCTTAAAACAGGAAGCGACAAGGCAGGGTAAGTTTCAATAATGTAATTTTTGTATCGTCAGGATTGTCATAAAAATTAGAAATCAGAAAAAGGGGCGTGTAGAAATGAAGTATAAATGTGTTTAATTTCAAAAACTGCTTATCCTATTTAAGACTTGGGTCTTTAGTCCAATGTATTTAAATCCTTGTTGAAACTATTTTTTTGCAAGCATTCACAAAGTTTTACAAAAACATCAAAATTTTGTTTTCTATTGCCAAGTCTTTGAAAAACTGACAAAAAACTGCGGAAAAGTATCATATTATATTGATATTTAAGGTTACTGAACGTGTTGTAGCTGCTTTAGGTATAAGCCGATGCACCGTATTTCCTATATCTGAAGAAAGTAAATGGTGGATGATAGAAAAGTAAATTCATTTTCAACCCCATAGAAGAAAAGACCTGGCAGAAAAACCAAAGTATCACTGGATTGCTTGGAAAAAACTCGGCTAAGACAAACTATTCTGAATCATCACATAACCGAGAAAACCGTTCCAACTCTTAAAAACGCGTACAAAAAATTTTGCAATGATTTTGAATACAAAGGTGGTAAAGAGTCATTAAGAAAAAATATTTACCAATTAGGATACCGCTGGAAAAAAGTGAGGAAAGATCGAACAATTTTAGTTGAACGCCACTCAATCAGACATTTCAGATTAAAATTAATACTTTTGTCAAAATCTTAAAATCATTTATTTATGCACTGTATAAATTGAAAATATTTTATTATACCATCACTCGTTTGAAAAAGCTACTGTGTGAGTGCAACGCGTCACAAATTAATATTGAGCTTTAGTTCAAATTAAATAAAAATTTGAACAAATTATTATTAAAAATACTTTGTGACTTTTATTTAGGATTTTATAACCTGCTGGCGCTTCAGCTTTCAAGACAATTACAAGATGTAACCCGATATATAAAGCGCGGATTTATTTTCAAGTAAAATTGAAAAAATTTGCTGACTCCATCCCCAAAAAACAATATGTTTCGCACTGAACACATATTTAGCTGTCGTCGTTATTTTGATTTTTAGTAATGTTCTTTAGTAAATTCTTAGAGTGTTTGTCTTCAAACCAGTACTCCTTGTTGCAAAAGTACCAATGTGACGTCGCTGTATGTCTCCCCGCTCTCCGTATCAGCCAGCTGTCTCTCTTCTCTGTCTACGCATTTGAAGTCTCAGGCTACATTGGTCGAGCTGTAGGATATATAGAAACCGTTGGACTTCTTGACGAAATACAGCCCATCGGAGGTCCGTTACACCGCATTCGATAGAGAATTGCTAGCAATACTCCTCGCTATTTAACATTTTCGACACATGCTTGAAGCTAGAACATTTACGATTTATACGGATCACAAACCTTCAACATTCGTCTTTCAACAGAAGGAAGGCAATTCGAATCGGAATTATTCAATCGGTTAACGGGCACCAACCACCTGCACAAGCCAACGGGATGGTCGAGCGTTTCCACATGAAGTTCGAAGCAGCGAAACGTTGCCATCAAAATGACCAATGGACAAAGACGCTTATTCGGCGACATGGCACACAAAATAATTTTCCTACGCCACAACTCGTTGAGTTTGTCTCACGACAGACATTACGAAGTGATTGAATGAGGGGAGGAAACTTTCATTATCAAGGTACGCGAGGTCTTAAGTATTATTAAGGTCACTTTTATAAGACCAAAATCTAAACAAGTTGAAACCAGAAATAAGGGAGAATAAAAAATACATCGTCAAGAAGAAAAATCAACAGTGGATACCTAACATACTAAAAATCTAGTGGTTCTATCAGCACAGCATTGGAGTACAAATGGAAATGCACATAGTAGCAACAATGCTATTCACTGACTTAAAACAATCATTCGACAGTCTGAAGCGGAGACCATGAAAAAACCAAAAGTATCACTTTACCTAATACAATTGGTAAAATGATGATAGATTTTGATAGAAGATTGTTGACAAGAGGAATTTGAAATAAATGTTATATAATATAGTAAATATAAAATCATAAGGTAAAGTAAGAAAATGAATCCAGCAACCAAGTTGAGAGTCCAGAAGGCTGGGAAAAAACTAGTATTTAAGAGCACGGTTGAAACTATAAAACTAACAAAGATGGTCGAAGAACAACTCAGGATATATAAATAATTGGAAAAATTCCTTGAATCTCTGAAAGTTTCATATATATTGAAAAATGAAGATAAAGGGAAGACAAACAACTTAAAAAAAATTCATCAAAAGAATGAAGACCAAATGAGAAAATTTTGCCAGAAAGACTAAAAGTAGATTGTACAGAATACGGAAGATCTAGGATCTGGAATAGACAGATGCAGGACAGAAAGAGGAATGAAGAACAATAGGCGACGCTGAAAAATTTGATAAATTGTGATATAAATATAATGTAATGTGTTGTACTATATATGAGTAACTGCAAACATCAATTTCTACACTCGATATGCTAAAAAACTAGTTCTAGTTTATTTTTAACTCATAAGATATTAATATAACTCGGTCAATAAAGTTTTCTTTTTTCGTTCATCATTCACCCATAATTTCGTATTATTTCTTGGGATTTTATTTTTTAATGATACTCTTTATACTCGTATGAAGACAAGACACTGTTCATCCCGTTCACCCTGCATCATAATTTACCAACCAATGTGTCCTGCCTGCTATAATCACTAACTATAACTTCTCATATGTTCACCAAATGATGCTTAACAACCATATATTTTAGTACAGGAAGATATAAGAGACTATAAACATGCCCAAACATTCTGGTTGTTACATATCAAATCGATATTTATGTCGGTCAAATGTTTGGTATTTGCTGTAAAGTGTAACAATGAAACTTTATGATGCTTAATTTAATAGAAGTTAGTCTGTTATGAAATGTGAACTTTTTCATAGAAACTACAGACTCAAATTAACAATAGAATCATTCATATCACATCCGTTACAGGCTCATGTTTTTTTTTCTGTAAGAATTATGAATGAGTTCATTTAGCGTTATTATGTACTATACGAAAAAACCTGAAACAGGTCGATTTTAATTCTTAAATTGACAATTCACAGTTCCTCCTTCAGCACTCCCACTGAATTATAAGCACCTATTTTTAAATAAACAAAGGGCTCGTGTGGAACCTTATTGGAAAGGTATTTTGGTCCTCTATTCAGCTGTATAAAGTTTTTTGAATTTTGGTGCAATCATAACTGAGAAAATTAATGTTTAAGATGGAAAATTTTAAATAAATTTTCAAAACGACCATCATTCACTTATTGACAATAACGATTTTGTATGATATCAGGTGTTATTATGTTAATTTCTTCATTCATCCTAACTTTTAAATCATCAATATTGTCTGGTGTATTATAATATACCTTCCAAACAGTTAGATATCTGTTCTGCTAAAGATCAGGAAAAAATCTTTGAAGATACCAAAATATTAGTCAATAAGTTAAATAAACAATTGATATTAATATAGTAGTCCCGAGCTAAATTTAATTATGGCTCATTTGTCTGAGACTCAAAGATATACATTCTAATTATAATTGGTTGTCGAAATAAAATAAGAACTCAAAAGGAGGTTCGTGAAATTTTTAATAATAAATACCTTGGTCAATACGTTTAGCCCTCTACAGTTAATAAAATTGAAAAAAAGTTTCGTGAAACTGGATATGGTAGGTATGTTTAATTGCGAGAGTTTTGCATAAAGAAAAATACCAGCTTTACAAAGTTCAGTTGGTTCATAAGTGAAATGAAAATTATCCTGATAGAGGGCATGAATTCTGTGAATTGATGATGGACAGAATGAACGCAGATTTGCAGTTCATAAACAAAATAGTTTTTTCTGGTGAAGCGATTCATTTAAACGGAACGTTTAACAAACAGATCTGTACATATTGGAGCAGGATGTGTGAGGCTCACATCAATATCCTAAAAAAGTGAAAGTTTGGACTGGTATCATAACAATAAATTTATTGGAGCTTATTTTTTTTGAGGACACAATTAATGGTGCGGTTTATCTAGATTTTTTATCAACTTCCCAGTGCCTACATTACAAATACTTTTTTCTGATGTTAATCATCCAAATGAGATAGATCAATCTATTCACTATCAACAAGACGCATTTTACACGAACAGTTAGACATTTTGAACATCAAATTTAATTGTAAAGTACATTGAAAAATACATTCTAAATATTATACGACATTATTATCTCCATTCTACGTAAAGTTTTGTGTAGAGACATTATAAAAATTTTACATATTAAAGATTAATTTTCTCAGTTATTAGTGCACCAAATTTAAAAAAACTTCATATTTCTCAACAGAGGACTAAAATTTCTTCAGAGGGGGAGCTGGAGAGGAATAGTATTTTTATACTGTAAATTGTCAATTTAAAAATGCAAATCGACCTGTTTCAGCTAAAGTTGAATTTTTTCTCTTGTTTGAAATGACTAAAAAAATTCTGAAAAATTTTGAGCTCTTAATATTGATATTAAGAGGTTCTGCGTCGAAAATTTAAATTTCCCTAATAATTAACGTGAGAAATTTTTTTTTCTAACTTTGGAATTCGTTACCTCCTTAACAAATCAACGGACTAGTTGAGTCAGAACATATTTTTGTAGAGAATTAAACGCTCTACAAAAAAAGATTGTTATTGTTATTTTTTTCATATATACTCTTTTTCAAAAGTTATTTAACGTTAAAGATGGATTGATTTAAAATTTTTACATTTTTCTATTTTTCTGTCGCAACCATCAACTTTATGATAAAATTTAATAGGTCTTTTTTTTGTAGAGCATTTTATTTCCTATAACTTATCTCTAAAAAAATTTTTGATATTTTCTATAGATCGTGAGTTATTTGCAAAAAATGTTTATAGAAAGTCATTTTAATGCTTAACGTTAATTATTATATTAAATAAATAGAGTTTCAACCTTTTTCGTAGTTTTTTCAAGATTTCTCACAATCTAGAGGTCGGAATCAGTCCAAATCTAATCAAAATCTAAGTTCAGTCAAGCCCTTTCGAAATGCCATCAACCATGATCAAATCGTTCAATCCGTTGAAAAGTTGTGGGAGGTTTTTAGTTTTTTTGCAAATAGCTTACGATCTCTAATGAACATTGAAAATTTTTATAGAAAATTGAATGTTCTACAAAAATACAAAAAGAATCCTATTAAATTTTCTCATAAAGTTGATGCTTACGTCGGAAAATTAGTAAAATGTAAAAATTTTTAATCAATCCATCTTTTTTTTCATTTCAAACGATATTTAAAATATTAATAAGAAAAAAATAGTCAATTTTCTTAAACAGTCTATTGAATATACTCGACAATTTATAATAAACTGTCTATATGAGGCGTATCTAATTCTCTTGTTCAAATATTGTTATACTTTTATAATTAATGTATGCAGTTTTCGTTTTTATTGACGATGTTTACATCTGATTCATCAAAGCATAATACTCGTAGAAGCAATATAATTCCGATCTCATTCCATTTGCATAATAATGTAAAGTATACTATGAGGGTGTAATGAATATTCCCTTGAAGAAAGGATATCTGAGTGATGGAATTGAAGCGGGGGCCACAATTATATTCCTTCTGGCAGTAGATATATTGGAATAAATCTTGTGGTTGTTGTACTTTCATTACATTGTTATTTAATATTCTCCAAAAATCTTTCTACAAGTGTTTTGATTTCCTAAGTATAAATCTAATAGTGACTTCTAGCTTAGTTGATGGGTGGGACTCTCCAATTTGAATAGAAATATCTGCAGTTATCCAGACGAATTTTTAAAAAATACACGAATGAGTCGGATTTTATATGATCAACTTTTGAACTTGTTGAAGAGGGGCTTAGAAAAGCATCCAATAAGAAAACCTATACATTTTGAGTGTCGATTAGCTTTAACACTGTCGTAAGTACCATTTTGTGTTCGAAGCAAAAATGCCGCTGGTTCTAGCAAATGATTTCAGATATTTGTCTCAGTTAGTTAGTCACCAGCTCTTGTCATGGAGTTTTCGAATGGTAAAATCCACTGTTAGAGAAATTATACTAGATACATGTAAAATTATATGAAAAGTATTACATGAATGTATCACCTCCAACATTACATTATATCCAATGTTTTGAAAATATTTTGCTTTACTTTTAGAATATTCCAAAGGTTTTCTTTGGCAGTTGATAATAATAGTAGTTCGTCGAAATTCTTATTCATTGATAGTAAGTATATCATCATCATTTGAGGAACAATGATGTTAAAGGTAAAAGAAGTATTCTATTGTCATACGTGAACACCCGTGCTTGGGTCCTGTTTAGTTGACTAGAGCGTTGACGTATTTTAAAAGAACTTAGGCTGCAATAATTTATCCATCAACGCATAGCTACAACTACAATAAGTTGTTTTTTAGCGCATTTTTTACAAAAAAATGTTTTTTGTTGTATTCAGTTTCGGGTTTTTCGCATTTGATTCCTGTATAGCTGTAGATCTGTATTGTAGATATACCAAAACGAAAGAAATTTTGAGCATTGTTAGGAAAAAATCAATTTTTTATACAGATGTAAAAATTTGACGTTTCCACCTGTCTTTATCAAAATATTACTTGGCTTTGAAAAACTTAATTTATGAAAGTTTTCTTGGAAAATAAAACCAAAGAGTTAAATACAATGAATACAACTTATGTCTGTTGTAATCTGTTGATCGATGTCTTATATTGTTTATTGAGGTATATTGACGTATATTCCTGTCAATTAGTGTCATTTGAGGGCATTTGGCCAATCGGATCACACTTTAGTTAATTATTAATATATATGGGAGCAAAACCAATTATTGAGGCAACCTCCAAAGATGAGACAGGGAAAGACTCTTCTGGGAAACTATAACCAGAGAAGATCTGCTGAATGTATTAACCTAAGTAAGAATGATCTACAAATACGAACTGGAGCTCTATCAGGGCACTGTCACCTCAACAAACACCTCCAAATTCTAGACCTAGCAGATAATGCGGCGTGCACAAAGGACGAAACCTCTATCCACATTCTCTCGAAGTGTGAAACACTACTACAGAACACTCCAGAGCATTACACATAAGAGCGTATGAATTAGAAGACGAAGATCTCGGGCAATTAGAGCCATCCCACATTCTAGGCTTTTTAAAAGAAGTGGAATTGATGGATCAGTTGTAAGCACTGTGTTCTCCAGTATCGTAGCAAGAAAGGGGGACACAATAGAGCTTTGGGTCGGAGTGTACACTAGACCCCAAATCCATACGCAAATCCAGACAGACGGACGGACGGACAATATTATAAAAAATGTGCTGAAAGAAGCTTTAAAATATAAGAAATTGAAGAAATATACCTATACATCTCCAAATATAAGGTAACGTAACGCATTTTTTGTTTTAGTTTGCTGTAAGCTGATTAAATTGTAACGACATTTGTTTATTTAAAAATTTAGTCTAATGGTAAAAAATGCGCCTTCTAGTCTGTCGCACCGAGATTGCGTGGACTTATTTACTTGTATTATATCTGCTGAGGAATAGACACTATTTTATAGCATAATTCATAAAATTCTTCTTGCTTTCAAAATATAGTACGATTTTCAGATTTTCACGTTTATGTAATATAATATATTATATAATAATAACCTTGGGATAATCTAGCATAGATAGAATGTGGTCTCGTTTTAACGAAAAATGTTGAATATGTGCAAAAATATACGAATTACTTGGCAACATTTTAATTTGTTAAAAGATTATTATTGCAAATATAACAGGCTGGTTGAAAAATTTTTTTGATAGCATATTTTTATTCAATCCAGTTGTCTTCCAGGACGATACAATTATTACAGTGATCATACCGTTTTTATGGTAGGATTTGAGCTTCAATTTTGTCGTAAAATCCAGGTCTGGACAAAACGGTGTATGCGGAAGCTCAATTCATGCAATTTTGCTATAGTTTTTATTAAATCATGACACGGCTAATTGAATTGATGAAACAAAGCTTTTGCACTTTTTTCCTCTAAACGCTCCAATAACTACGTAATAGTTGCTGTTTATGGTTTTTCCCTTTCTAAAATAGTCGATGAATATCATACCATTCGCATCCCGACATATTGACGCCATAACCTTGCCAACCGACTTTTTTGTTTTTCCACGCTTTGAGTCGGTTCTTCACGTCCATTGATCTCAGATGTGAATAAATAAAACCATGTTTCATTCATTGCCTCTTGCCTATGCAAAAACGTGTTTATTATGATTGAACAGCACCGAACACTGCTTATAATCATCAAATTAGTTGTTTTTTTAGTCGATTGGGAGCTCCCATGGCACCCTTTTTGAGTGTAATCAAAGAATAATTCACGATATGCCCAACACGTTCCTTTGATATCTTCATATTGACGTTAATCGTGATCATAAGATATCGATCAACATCAAATGATAATAGTTAACTCCAATTGACGTCAATTCATGTCATTTGGGGTCATTTTGCATTTCATAAATCAATTATTATAATCATAATAAGGACAAAATTCCTAAATAAAAGAAATTATTGATATTTTTCTTGTTTTATTCTTCATGAAAATTTCTATTCATGAACTAAGATTTTTGTTAATTGTTACTGATTGCTTACTTTAAAAAATGCACTATAGTCTCTGGCGCCGAGATTGCGACTATTTTTGAATTGTTTGAAACTAACAAACACACTCAAAATGCCATAGCTCACCAACTAATAGTACGACAGGTATCAAATGTACATATCTCACCTGATATCAAGGATCGAAAAAGCCCATTTAGAAAGAAATTGAAGCTTTCATTCCATCTAATTTTGGAACTATCACTCATATTTTATTTTATAATACAAATGTGCAGAATCATCTCGAAAACTTAGTTTTTACATAGAATTACAACAATATGCTAATACTCACTAAGGTTGTTGTAAATCAAGCTGAAAAGTCACAGTAACCAGAATCATGAAGTCTCAAAAAAAACAGGGAAGGTGAAAGCTGATGAATAACAAAAAATTATAGAGAATGCATTTCGAATAATTTTCCAACGAAAGAAGTTCTATACGTTCTATATTATGAGCATACGAAAATAGTATAATCACGGGAATGTATGTGACAAAATTATGTTTATTATCACAACGATATTGTGTAACAATCAGAAAGAAAAAGATAGAGATAAACATTAGAAAGCGCGGTTTATCTTGGGTAACCGTATAGGTAATAACAGAACTTATAGTTGGCGTAATTTGAAACTTTACGGAAATGACATGGGCTTAGGATTTAACGTGACAGATTAAATGCGGGCCGACATTGGAATTGTGAGAAATAACTACGGAGTCGTCTCGCAGTTTCTTAGATTAAACTTGCAGTTCGAGTAGCTTTTAATCACTTTAACGTTTTCCAAAACATACGCTGTTCAAATTTAATTATGAAAAACAAGTATAACCATTTTTGTATTAAACTAATTGATTAATTCACCTCGAATTGGCAGTAACTTTTCAATGTCGGTAACACAGTTTTTGATTAAACAGATACAATACATTAATTCGTTATCGTTACATATTTTGTCGTTAATATTGTGAATAAAAATGTACACAGCAAAGTTTCTAGAAGATATACAACTTGTTGTTATAGATACCTCGGTAGAAAAAATATTCATTAAGGCATTGCTCTCCTGCAGCAGAAGCCAGTTATAGGCTTATTGAATGCTCAGGAAATCCTCAGAAGTTGTCTAGCTGAATTGTTGTCTTCAACTAGGTAATTGTAAATTGTCAAAATGTCCTTTTTTTTGATAAAATTGGAGTAAATCATAGAGAGAGAGTTTGTAATTGGTAGGTTGTGTTTGTTCCACTGCGAACTTTTTGGATATATTGTGGGCCTCTCCATCTATATTACTTTTTGTAGCTCCATACTTTCTTATGAAGTCTATTTGTATGAGTCAGTCATGTAGTAGTTTGTCAGTGACTTGATTGAAAAAACCTACAAAAGGACTTCTTCGTTAATTCCATCAATTTAAGATGCCTATTGAGCTAATATTGCCTAGTAACAGACACACAACACATTTCACCGTTTTCCTATTATTAACTTATCAGTGCTACCCTTGCTGTCCCTTGATCTAATATAAAATGTTTTGCTTGTCTTCAACCTCGAGAACTTTTCGAAAATAGTCTAGAGTTACACTCGTTCTGGTTCAAAGAATGAAATACGCAGCTTACTTCGACGTTTCGGTGCACTTATGATCATTGAGTTATAGCATCTACGACACTGTAACTTGTTTATTGTGTTTTGTACAGCTTCTTAAATTATTCAACATCATCGCGATGTTAGTTATGCTTATCAGCGAACTGCCCACTTGTTTTAAATCCATCTTTCCCCCACCTACTCCTTTCAACGTCTTTGTATACTCTTTGTCTCAGGCTATTTCCGACTGTAGAGATACATAGACTGCATTTTGTGGCATTTGCTCCATTACAATATCCGTTTCCGAGTTTAATGATTAGTTTTAATGTCTAATTTATGTCACTTTGTATGAAGACGTGTACTTAGAAATGGTAGATTGAGCATGAGTTCCATTCTAGCTGAAGGAGTGGTTCTTATAGCCACTATGACACACAGTTTTTGTGTGCTATTTCATAGTTTCATACTGCCCAATTGCAGCGTTCTTGTCTATCTCATAAATTACCTTTGCCATAACTCCACCTGCCTAAAACTACAAAGTCCTTTTAGTTTAGATGATCATCGATTCCACATACTTCGATCTTAATGATAAGAAGTTGATAACAAAATATGAAAAAAAGCCTGTGAATTAATATGAAAAAAGAATGATCAGCTGGAACATATCAGTGTAAGCCATCAAATACTTGAAAGAAGGTATGTTGCTTTTGTGAGAACCATCAAATAGGTCTTGAACATTTATTTGAAATTTATCTTGCCAATGTACCTTCTCATAATAGCAGAGTGATTAATTAGTATCTCCAAAATAAAGTATAACTTGAAACTGGTCTAAATATTTACCGGATCTGAATTCTATTAGAAAAATATAACACTAGCTCAAGAGCTATTCATTTATCAACAACCTGTCAAATGTGTTTACTAACGTAGATTCTCGAATAGCGTCTGTCATTTCTTCGAATCATTCCTTGTTTGAGTACTATTTCCAACCTGCACATCACAATAAGTCCACGATCGGTCTATCATTCCCTATTGAAATCTAAATATTTTGACCAATTGACTATTTGAATACTATTTAACATAAAATTCATAAACGGCTAAGACCGCAAATATTGTATGTCAGTTTATGACAGAAAATGTGTTATAATTACCTATATAACTGTCATTAACAATGCCTATCCTAATTGGAAGTTTATTAACTTTCCAGAGTTCCACGGAAGTGAATATATGCGGGCGGAGCTCGACGGATATGTTCCCATTGTCTTCGCATAGTGGGATGATATGATTGACAGTTGTGCGAAAATTGTATAAACTAACGAAGAAAAAATATTAGAAAGTTGTAGTTAATGTTTTTCATAAACTATAAATAAATCTAAATCTTTGTGATGATAATCCATAAATAAAATGAATCCATGAATAAAATAAAGTTCTACTATAATTTCGAATGGTATACTTTCGAGACAACCAACATCAAAACAACAAGAATGTATTTCAAAATAATCCGACCTAAAATATGAATGCCGTCAACAAATCCCTGAATATAATAAAAATGAAGTTTAACTATGTAAATATAATACGAAACAGATCGCATACATTTTGAAAAACCAGGACCAGAAAAATAACGTGATATAACTTTGTTATACATCGAAAAGATAATGTCATTGATACTCAAAGTTTCGATATGAAAAGTGTATAAAAAGCCAATCCGAGAACTTGTTTACCATATATTTGATTCTATTATTGAAAATAAATATATAAAATAAGTTATATTAGGATCATCCCAAGCTTCACAGTTATCACAAGTTCAGTTATTATGAAATTATTTCACAAATTCGACCTTTCTAAGCTCATTCTATAATAATTGCTTTTTTCAGTTGTGTGTCTTCGAAGCGATTGCAATAAAATTTTCACTAATATAATCCGTTCCCTTATAAGCCCTTTTTGTATAAGTTTTCTGAAAGAACTTTCCAACGTTGTTATCTATTGAATAATAGAAGGGTTTGAGTGAGAAAACATTTAAAAATTCATATCCTTTATGCAACTATATAGTACGTATTCAACAATAAAAACAATACCTAATATCGTGCTTACTTGTATATTTACGGGTATTTTGAATTGAAATAAATCAAAGTAGATATTTTATATAAAATGTAGTTATAGCAAATATCTAGTCAGTCAATCACATTATATTCAGTATTCTAAATTCTCATTCCGTCGCTAAAGTTCACTTCCTTTATTATTCTTAGGGTTTCCATTTCAGTCGTACTCATTATTTTCTTCGTAATGATGATGTTTGAGATATTATTTCAGTTGTATAAGGGAGAGTAAGTCTTACGCACGTATTGTAGATTCACGTCTTGCTTTGTGTACCCATCATGTCATCATTTTTCATTCAATTTGTCTCATATTTCCAATGACTTTTGATGCTTTTGTCACTTGTATTCGTGCTACCTCTATTAAATTCTTCTCAGTTGATAATGCTACTCCAAAGTAATTGAATTTCATTATTTGTTATATAATATTGTTTTCGACAGCTAGTTTACATTTAATCAGATCTTTATTTATTACCATTGATTGAATTTTCTTAGTTGAAATTCTCTTATTATATTTATATGCCATTGTCTTCATTCTGTATAGTGTCCGCTGTGGCACTTGTACTCTATCATCCACATAAAAAAACTTTTCACTTCTAATTATCGATCTCCCATCCTGAACCCTGCGTTGGCCTTGTCATACTGCCAAGTAAATCTATCCAAAGCCTACACAAATATTTTCAGAAATTATTGTCAACAAAAGTCCACCAAATGAAACTGACGGTTTATCAGTGACTTTAACAGAATTAAGGTTTCAAAATTTGTGGGATCTGTTTTCCTTTTTTATATTTTTAGTTATAATAACATCACCATCCATTTCACATATTAAAATATTCTGGAAGAATTTGACGCGTCCCTTCTTTAGATTCTATCATATTCATTAACTTCCTGTAATGTTATTTTCAGTTCATTATTATAATCATTTACTGTGATTTCAATGGGTGGATGGCCATCATTACCATCATCAAAGTATCCAATCCATTATTCTTCTGTAATACAATAGATGTTTCCATTTCTCACCAGGTAGCACTTCTAGTGCAACTGTTATTGATATTGTGACGGGAAAGTAAATTAATAGTGTCATTGAAAATTCAAAAATAAGGAGAAATAGAAAACGACAACGATAGGACAATAAAATTTCTAGCAGCATTGTAACTCATTGTGCCCATCCAATCGACTATTACGATTGAAGAGATGAGAGAATGAAAATGGAAAGACCTGGCAATAAATATTACCGAGTTAATATTGTAGAAGAGCACATTTTTTTGATCTCATTTTTAAACATATGGTACCTTAAGCAAGAAAGATGCTGAATTTTCTAAAATCAAGTTCAAATTTATCTGAAGTAGTTGCTCTAGAATGCGAAGGAAACGTCACTAACACCGATGGAGAAAAGACTATTTTAAGATTTATCGATGAACAGCGAAGTTTACATTGGTTGGTTTGTTAACTTTACGTAAATGAGCAACGATTACGTCACCTCTTTAATAAATTAGATGGTAAAACAACTGGTCTAAAAAACTTCTCATAAGTTTGATTACAAAACTGTCAACTGTAATTCCATCACTAGACCCAAATATTCTAATTAGTGAAAGAGATAAGTGAAAATAAAATTAGAGGAAGCAGTTCAGAACGTATAGCAAGAGAAAATCCAGGAACGTTTAATTGTGCTAACCAAATATAAAGACTATTTACTGCCAACAGAAAAATTACGATATATATTGTGAAAGTCTTCATCATCTTCATTATTTCGGGGTAAAATATACAGTAATGAACCGATGGAAAAGCTGGAAACCCCCAAATAGAGCAGTCTCGAAATGTGGCACAAACTGATAGAAGTTATATTCATGCGGCAATAAAAAAATGCGTATTCTGAAAATCTGCTTTATTGACTGGTTGTAGATAGTACGACGACACAGCAGAGAACTTATTATAAACTCAATTCTTAAAGCTGTTAACTCTAAAAAACAACTTAGTACGATTTTTTTAGATATCCGAAGTCGATGATGATTGCTCCAATTATAGCGAAATGATAAAGTGGCTGAATGTTGAATTAACAGAACATCCTGCGTTATCAAAATGACGAGATATAAAAACAATTCATAGATTGCGGAGAAATGCCTGATATTCCTCAATTTCTATGACATAATATAGCCGTAGAAAGGTATATTGAGCTAGTAACAGAAGCTTCTTTGTCAATATGTGGCCAAATAAGAGGATACCAACATTGGAAACAGAATAAAATAGAGATTTTGAAACTACATCAACATTGAATGGAGTCGAATCTAAAAGAAAGCTGTAAAAGCTGACAATAACTCATTCAAATATTTATTATTTTATCATAAAAACGAAATGGTGTACCCCCGTCAATTGTAATGATTTTGTGAAAAATATATGTGTTAGCTTAAATGTTGAGAACGAACCTTAAGAAAAAATGCTAGATTACAATACAACATATTTTTAATTTGTTCATTATTTGAAAAATTCAAATTTGAAAGGGTGTCGGACTCTTGAAAAATATCTTAACTGCAATAATAAAAATGTAGTTTAATAATGGACTTGAAAATACTAGACTTTCCACAAATGTTTAAACATATTAAAAAACATATATTACCCATATTTGCCCATTTTCCAGTATCTGAAACTATTTCATTGGTAGAATGTTTCATCTTTTCCAATAATAGTCGGATACCAAAAGTTTTCATGAAATTAATAATAACTTGTCATAAAGAGAAAGTGATGTATTGAGAGATTTGTTACATCTAATTAAATATTATTTGAACAGTTTTCGAGTGACAAATTGGATATTAGAGCACCTGTTAAGGTTATCCACGTTCTGATACAAATTGTCATTATCGATCTCTTGTTAAACAATTACAATACGATTTGGAATAGATTAGTTATCATGTGATTATGTCATTTGGTTATTATCCTTCACCGTATACTGTTTATTCAATGTAAACAGATTTATTTTTACACCTTCATGTGGCGTGCGCCAGCCCGTCATAAAATTTTAACTTCTGATACAATGTGATCGTGGTTGTCATGAAGATTAGACAACTAGTGACGGAAGATTATGCAGCTCGGGATCTTAATTATGAAATGAAAGACAAAAATAGAATGTGTTTCAGTAAAAAGTTTTCCACAAAAAAATGATAAAAAAAGATTTTCTATCTATGAGGAACCTGTTTCACATTGTCTGTTATTTTATTTGGCTAACCCAACCTAATCTAACATAACCAATTGCAAGTGTGCAATATTATGCTGTATGGAATTTTATATATTTTGGCTTCCGCAATTTTAAAAATTCATTTGTCTCATGTATATTGTTCAGTACCTACCTAATGTTTAAATGCAATTTGAAAGATTTAGGCACCTTAGGTTTTAATTTTTGGATTTTTCAACTTCACAAAGAGATTTCATTATTGGCATATGATCGATTTCTTATGGACACTTTGAACGAGACCACTAAAGATGAATTATTTTATGTCGTGAGTGTCAATCTCAATTTGCTGTCAATTCATTAAGTACATCCCTCTTATCTAATGATGTTAATTGATAGTATGATAATTTATATTTTAAACACTGTTTCCACCACCACCGCCACAACATCACTTACAATTACACTTTAAACAGTTTACCTTCAGCCTCTTGAAGACGATAATTTTAATAATGTTGTTCGCAATGTTCTTAAACCTTAAAATACTATTGAATTAAAATAATGAGTTAATTTTCAGTTTTAATAATAAAATAATTGTCAATTTATAGTTTTCATAACTGATATATGGAAGTTATGAAAAATGTAACGTTTCCTAATGTCAAGGAGTGACTTACAATCTTATTATACGAGCGGTTTGCGAGCGGCTGCGGGGCGGAGCGGGCTCACAACGAATGCGACGCGAACACGCCGCGGCTGCACCGTGAGGACGTCCCGAACGCATGTCAGAAATACAACGTATTCGTCGCGTATTTGTAGCGCAGAAATACACTCATTAACAAAATGGATAAAAGGTGGTAAGTACTAGGATTTAGGAAATCACTATTCAGAAAAAAATCTCTATAAATTATCTCATCATAAAAACTCGATGAAGAATTAATTGGTTGCAATGAATCATAGATGAATTGATTGTAAATATTCGGCCAGAGACAAATTCGGGTTAACATTCACCAATTTGTCGGTATAATCATCTTCTCGTCCATCCTTTGCATTAACTTTGTAATCATTTCATCCTCTTCCCATGCCTTGTTTTTTTAAAAAACGATCCCTAAATTCTCTACTTTTTTTATTTCATATTACGTAACGATTTTGAATTTCACTTATAAATAACGAAATCTCTCAATATCCAAATCTACCACGATGATACGAGTGCCTCGTTACGGACTGAATTGACGCGGGGCGTACGTGTTGGCGTTTGTACGCGGCAGTATAAAATGACATCCACGCTGTTATTTGCAGTGATCTCGATGCGCGACCGCAAGTCCCTTAAAGTGTTTGATAACGGAATTAAATAAAAGTACTTCCAACTATGTTCCCAAAGGCAACATGACGCCGTTCTAACAATAAAATTTTTGTTCTCATGTTTCACTGATGTTTAACTGCCAATAAAATACTTGAAATAATCACATATTACATCTAAAGTGACAATTATGTTTCAATTTTATACCCTTTATCCTCAATGCTGTGCCCTTTACATTAAAATATGGAACGTGGGGAAATAGTGAACGTCACGATTACAGTCAACCGCAACTTTCAAACTTTCCCAGACATGCTTGAAGTCAATTACACACATTACCACCAAAAGCGACGTACCAAAATACCTAATGTAATTTTCATGTCAAAATGTACGTCATATTTTTAGTGGTATTGTTGATATTATGTTTCGTGGTATATTGTGCTGGTCATATTGGTTTTCGTAATATATGGAGCAATATTCAACAATACCACACCAAAAGATTAGTGGAAGTTTTGAGAAAGTTACATGAAACAATCCCAGTGAACCTAACAAAAATTATTTTGTTGTCGAGAATGTTTAACCATAGTAACTGATACAGAAGTGATAAAAACGTAATTACATCTAAAAATAAGTCTAGAAACTCTAGATAAATCCTGTTAAACGAGACTAAGTTAAAATTGCAAAACCAATGAAGGATAAACCATTCCAGTAATATTATTTCTTTTCCTATTTTTGTGTCACACAAATCCTGTATCATAACGAATTTAGGGTTTTTTTATTGCCAACGGATTTAAACTTGATGATGATGATGTAATATTTTCCTTATTTATTTATAGTATTTCTATTGGTGGGGTAAATTTATACACACTCTCTTTTTACTAAATTGATGTATTTGAACAGTAACACTAGACTTAACTAACTTATACAATAATTAATTATTCCACACTGGTTTAATTTTTGCTATGGAATTTTATATGACTTATATACTAATTATTACGTATTACTATTACCTATAATTTTGTTTCTCATTGTGGTTTTATTCTTTATATTGAAATTTCAATTTATTTGTATCTTTATTTATTATTTAAATTCTTCGGTTACTTTTCTATTTCGTTCATTATAAATATTTATGAAAAACTAAATAAATCCACTAAACATGCTCGATTGTATATCAAAAACGACATTTATAGAGTTCTAGAATTCTAGAAAGTGAAAAAATAAAAACAAATGAATGAAAAGACCTTCCTCAGTTTAAAAAAAATTAAATAAACTAGTCGCTGTTTATAAAAAAAAATATACATTAAAGTGCTGACAAACATCAAACGATTCAGCGTATTCTACAAATTTTATAATTCCTTTATACCCAGACAGGACCGGCTTCAAGGCCTATGTCGTGGTCGGAAAATGGAGAATAAGGAGGACGATTTAAAACGATATAATGTAAACTCCTTTTGAGGTCGGTTATGGTATTTGGCCCATTAATAATAATATAAATTATCTACGAAAAATTTAGGTATAATTTATCAAATTATTTTGAAAATTAGTCATCTCAAAGTTCATAAAAATGAGAAAAAAATTTCATTACTGTTACTCAATAGTAATGTTAAGATGGACTAATTTTATAATCAAATTTCAAACTAAACAAAATTGTTTTTTATTGATTATTGATACTGTTTAATTTTGAACATTTGATAATTAAATTTCTATCCCCATAGAAATTGGCAATTACGCCTGTCTTTGGAAGAATCCTTTTAAGGAAATCGATTTACATACATTTTTAAGACTCTTTGTGCTTTAGTATGCCATTGGAGACTTTTTTATTAGAAATTGCTTACTTTACACTTTCTTCCAATATTTTACTTGATAAAACTGTCGGCAGACACCGTTACGTACCTCTTATCTAATACTAATGTAATTTACCGGAGAAGCTTCAAAAAGAAAACGGAAATTACTATTTAATGTTTTTTTTAATCTCAATATTATAACAATTTACTGTCACACTGAGAAGAAAACTCTATTTGAGCTTCAATCCGGAATTTTGAGAATATTATATGATAAGAAACAAAATTTTAAATCAAAATGAATTTTAATAATATATTTAACAACCATTCTAACCTGTTACCAGCCTTGAGAATTTTCAGACATCGATATCAAAACTTCAACTGATTTTGGAGTTGGGTGGACAAAAAAATTTTAGAGCATGTGTAAAATTTGAGACAGTTTATGATTTTTCAGATTGAACTTTTTAACAAATCTTCCTTTTATAAAATCTATATTTGTTTTATTATTAATAATAAACAACTATATTGTTTTAATATGAACAATATTATCAGAGAAGTTACAAATTCTGAATTTTTTTGGGAAAAAATATAAATCACCTCAATTTAAAATAAAATATTTCAAGGTTTTGAAAATGTTAGTACTCAATAACATTCTTTTATGTCTTTCTCATGTCAAAATAATATTTTCAAAAACCCGATATTTTGTTTTGTATATAATTATCATTAACAAAAAAATTAGATATTATCTCAACAACTAACATCGTGCGTTATAGTTGGACCACTCTTTCTAATAAGAATTCCCTATGTTTTTCATCAACAGATAGTCCCTGTGATTTATACGCCACTGATGTTGCAAGTACCATCGTAAAATAGTTTCTATCTATATTGAGGCAATCTTTATCTCTTTTTGGTGCGTGCAATTCCAAAGTTCCAAGCTAGGATGGTTGAGTTATATATTATCTAAGTTAATCCACAACTTTGATGTTAATACTCCCAAGTTAAATCTCATCTGACTTCTAGAAATTTCTTTAGGAGGCAAAGTTTGACGCTGTTTGAGATTCCAGAAAATCTGCTGCAATATTGCGATGTTTATTTCTATAGCTCGGCATTTCAATCATTCTAATTCAAATAATGATTATCCATACATTAACATTCATCATTAATATCAAAAGAAATTTGCTGTTATTAAAAAAAAGGCGTCTTCTGTTCTGAATACAATTCTTTTCGTTTTAAATTACTGCCGTTTAAAAGCGATTTTCCTATAATTCATAGTCGGATGAAAAGATGACCTTAAACTTTTCCATCGCATTTTCGTTTTCTATATGATTTAAAATATGACCCAAAAACGAATATTTAATTAAGGCAGAGCAAAAAATTATACGGCCGTTCACGTAGCGTCGGTTAAATGTTTTAAATCAAAAGCTTTCACACTTAACTCGAAGACCACATAGTATAATATAGAGTGTGACTCTTACTACAATCTTTAAACGAGGGTTACTACATAAGTTTGGAGATATAGCAACAATGATGTAAATATGTTGAATCTGACGTTGCCAAGTTGTTCACGCATGAAACACTTCGAACCAAATTGTAGCGTTTTTTTTTTTCGGAATAACTGAATATGTCGCCACAGTTCCAATAGAGCAACTAAGAATGGTCAATTCTGAATGGTACACCAGCATTTGTTGGCCAGAAATGTTCGAGACCAATCACAGAAGAATCTTTCTCCATCACGACGAGCTCTCACAAATCAGTTCAAACAAAACTTTTCCTGAACAGTGAAAACATCGAATTGAAGGTCATCCGCCATACAATCCTTATTTGGCACTCAATGATTTCTTTTTCAGTACATCAGAAATAAATTGCGACGTCAACATGTTTCTACACCCGAAGAAGCGATTAATACGTTCAATAACATGTTTTGTAGGTACCTCAATCGGAATGGAAAAAATGGTTGTACAATTGATTCAAACGCATGCAAAAGTTAATGGACCTTAATTGAAAGCACTTTGAAAATCAATAAAGCCATATCCAATTATCAATATTTGCTTTTATTTTTTTTATTTTAAAACTTAAGTAGCAGCCCTCGTATCAATTGACAAAATCTTATTAGCAAATTAATCGTTCATTGAAAAACAAAATTATATTAGACTTGTTTTAGTAGGAACCCACTTATAATAATTCTTTTGAAAATCAAATTAGGATGTAGAAATATAACTTTCTTGCTTTTAGAGGGTTTTCTGGATAATTTTAGCTGTAACATAATCATTTTCATTTGTAAAATGAATCACTTTTCAAGTCTTTTACACTTTTGCAGCGAAGTTCTTAACTTTTTTAATTCTTTTTAAAATATTTGCCGCTTTTCTCTTCAAAATGGGCCTTCACGTCAACGTCTGATTAAAATCTCTCCTGCATGTAAAATTTATAAATCGGGTGAGTGATTAACCAATTTAAAAAGCTATTCGGAAATTTTGGTCATGTGATCACCAAAATATGTTTTCCTTTATGTAATTTCCTCGCAAGGCAACGATGCTCAATACTCTCATGTTATATTTTTACCTTTTTGAATATAATTGATAAACACAATCCCATGAAACACAGCAGATCCGCCATTTGGCGATTGACTGTTTTTTAAGGGTGTTGTGTTAGATCCAGGTTTCATTCACAATTATGAATCGATACAACTCGGCTACTGAGCAAACTCGGCACCTAATGCGTGAATATACATGGATAATTCTTTGGTCAGTATATAGAGAATACGTTCTTTTGATATTCTATTCTGTCTTTCTAAACTGAAATGGCCGTCCAGTACCATTTGATAAACTTTTCTGATCACATCTCTGGCTGTCCCGAAAGCTCTTTTTCAATCAGACTGATACGATTATGTTCAAATCAACTGCCCAATATTCTAGGACCGTAAATGATGGTGCAAAGTATCTGTACACAGTATCTAAGTCCTCTTTCATTGTGGTACGCGTATTGTCGATACTCAATAGTTTTAATTTCCAGAAAAATCTTCACAACGACTCACTTATACGATTGTCAAACAATCAAGCACTTCAAATGACTGAAACTTTAATAAGAATCTCTCAACGCACGCTCGAATATATTTGCCAGCTTATAATGATAAGTGCTGACGTCTTCAAGTTGAGATTCGAAACTTTTCAGACAACTCTCGTCTATCTTAAACATAAATACTTAAGTCAAATTTTGTTTATTTAAATGTACATGTATGAAATATTTTCTTATTTTCTATTGAGAATACATTGAAATTTTCTGTTGATTGATTTATAAGGAAATTCTACTTTCGTTTCAATTAGCTTAAAATTATGTTAAGAGGTAAGAGGACAAGTAGCTAGAGTAAATAAGGTTGTGGGATATATTGAGAACGTAATGTGGTGAAACAAATACATAAGACAAGAAACAAAGGCACGAATTTACAAAGCAACAATGAGACCTATATATCAGAAACAAGATCCGGAACGTCAAGAGCGAAACAACTCTCGGAGACCACAGAAATGAAAATTCGCAGGTGAATCTCGGAAAAACACTATTAGATCGAGAAAGAACCGAAAACATCAGACTGATGTACCCAGCAAGGGCCTGACATCAGACCATTATGTTACTTAAATAACATTAACGAATGGGTATTACATATAAGTCAAATAACAGAAGATAGACTTATAGAAATAGCAAGGGATAAATCTCCAATGGAACATGGAGTAGAGGTGGACTACAAAAGAGGTGGAGTGACCATTTAGAGCCAGGATGTATGTATTTATGTAAATCGTGATATTATATATAAAATATTATAAATATCTTATTTCTATGAAAAAATCGATTATTTTAACCAATTGCTGACTTTTTTCCTTCACCTAGTAGTTATTTAAGAAATTAAAAACGAAGTGTTACTGTTATTTGACCTTATATAATCTTGCAGAGAGCGACTAAGCAGAGCCACTGAACGTGCTTACGACTCTGCTTTTATTGCTTTGTGCGAGAAAAGAAATATTGCCTGTGGTTGGATTTATAGTTATAGAGAATTTTAGCACCATAAATATCCTTTAAAACGACTTTAAAATATAAAGTAATAAAACAGCCGAAACAAGAAAATATATCACAAAACCAATTAAAAACGTTCATTAAAATGAAAACCCCGCATCAAAACATTATTGCCGCAAGTGACAGTAAAAAGAGTTTTATTAGATCATTTTCTCAAGCCGGATTTTCCGGAAGCACAATATATTAATACGTTTCTTGAAAATATGTGTAGAATAGTGTAGAAGGTAGTTCTTCAATTGTATAGAAGTAGTGTCCGTATAAATTTATAAATGAATTGCAATTGCAAATAAGGGTAATTATACATGAAATAAAATGATTCATAAATATTACATCAGATATTACTAATATTACGAACAATCCTATTCATTATTGTACTTAAATTGTACTTCACTGCCTCCTGCTTCTAATATCATTTAATTAAATGTTTTGGCTTAAGTTTTAAAGCCTTAAATCACAATGAATCTTCTTGAATTAGCTTCAAGTTGAAAAATGAGCCAAATAATTGGATCTTTAACGCCTTTGAATGCACCCTGAACACAGAAATGAATCTAAAAGTAGTTTTTGGATTTCTATGAAGAGCAAAAATATAAATTCCTTGAGAAGACTCTGAGCGAACAGTTAGTGGTATTTTTAAGACTGGATTTTTATATGAAGCGAGGTAATAGCACCAATTATAGGATATTTTCGGAAGTTTCTAAAGAAAAAGTATCATCAAAATTTCAATTGAGATGCCGTCAAGCTTTAGTGATGTGCGTAAACTGATATTGTAAGATCGTCATGTGACAAACTGTGAGGTTGAGGCATAGATCCAGTTACACACATTCAATAGATAAGGCATAATGTGACAATCGTTTAAAAAAGCTCCTGTCAATTGGTGCAAAGAAATGCTTGAAAAAATCCAATCGCGGTGCTTTGAATAACGTCTATAAGATCGTTGGGCAATGAATAATGGATCTATGCATATTAATCTGATTATATTGCAAGATCGTCATGTGACAAACTGTGAGGTTGAGGCATAGATCCAGTTACACACATTCAATAGATAAGGTATAATGTGACAATCGTTTAAAAAAGCTCCTGACGATTGGTGCAAAGAAATGCTTAAAAAAATTTAAACGCGGTGCTTTGAATAACGTCTATAAGATCGTTAAGCGACGAATCATGGATCTATGCATATTAATCTGAAACTGGACAACAATCAACTGTATGGGTGCTTCAATTCAAGCAAAATCCCACAAAAGTTGATCGTGCATGAAGCACTTGGAAACAAATGGTCGCTTGCTTCTTAGGAATAACTGGACATTCGCTTTCGTTCCATTACGGCAATGTAAATCGGTCAATTTTGAATAGTACACTAGTATTTATTTGCCGAAAGTTTGCGAAAAAATTGGGGAAACCAATTGCAGAAGACGAATCATTCTCCATCAGGACAATTTGCTCTAATAAATTAGTTTGAACAAAACGTTTCTAAACACCCGAACTATCGAATTGATGGGTTCTACGCCGTACAGTCTTTGGTTGGCACCTAAGAATAATAATTTTCACACCCTAAGAAGCGGTTCATGCGTTCAACTCACATTTTTTGGAGTTACCTCAATCGGAATGGAAAAAATACTCTAACATCTGGTTTAAATGCATGCAAAAGTGTATTGTTATTAATGAATGATATTTTGAAAAGCTATAAAGACATGCAATTATAAACATTTGTTTTTAAATGTCTATTTAGAAACTTAAGCAGCAAAACCAAAATAACCTTTTCCCTGGAAAGATTATCACGAAAACAAGATATATCGAATACAACACCATATTCTTTAAAGCTACATAGGGTAGAGAAAACCTTACTGTTGCATCTAAAACACTGCAAGACAAGTGCATCTACTATAGAAGCACAAGAAGACAAATTATCAGAATTAATCGATTGTTTTAAATTTCAAATTCGGATTGAAAGAAGACAGAAATTTGGTGAAAGAATTGTGCAACAGATATCAACCAACTAAATAAATCGACACATCTAAGCACATAGAGTATTGGGAATGATATCGAGAGAATGTAAAAATAACCAATCATTCCAATCGCTCTTCCGTACCGAATACTACTCGTAACATTTCATTACTCTAAGAATAATGGATTATTGTAACTGACAATCCTTTAGATCATTCAAATCAAATAAGAAAACAGTTTAAGTCAGTTATGAACATTGTGCAGTAATCAGCAGAAAAGTATAGCCCAGAAAATAAATGTGAGACAATTCGGTCCGGTGAGATACGTGTAACAAGACGTTTTTTTTGTATGTCGATATTGCCTCATTATATAGGGTGATCCATTTGAAATAACAAAGTTTATTAGTTTCCCGGAAGAAGCAAAAATTTTACAACAATGGAGATACCACCATAATACCGACCTTATCACAAGACCATTGCATACAAAAATTTATAAAAATCGAACAAGCCGTTTCCGAGATAATTGAGACGTTCCATATCTAAAAATCACTCATATAATTACTCATATTCTAACTCTTGAAGATTAAATAGAATAAAAATACATATTTATGAATTACAGGTGTCATTTTATTACGAAAAACGAATTTGTCTTTGAAAAAATCGCACCTGCGGTTGTTAATAACAGCTGTTCCGTACGTTAACCTTTTTGGCGGGTTTGTCATATGAACATCAAACGATGAAGTATCATTAGCTTTATGGGGGTACCGGTTTCAATACAAGTACACGTAGGCTGCTATATTATAATAATTTTGTGAATAGACCAGATGTCATCTGTTGAAAATACTTCTAAAAATTTTATTCTACACTATTTAACGAACAATTCAACCAAAATGTAAATTTATTACTTTAACACTATTAGGAGTTTTTTAGTACACATTTTATTCTTGGTTTGGAACATATTCGAACGTTGAATAATATTTGAATCATGATTTTTCAGTCATTATTTGAAAATGCTTTTTGATAGTATTGAATAGTGAAGTTGCAAGTTTAGTAATAAAGAAAATTTAACTCAGAAAAAATTGACAACATATTAGATACATGCGTTAGACTCATATACCGCCCGTTGGCCTAAAAGTGATCAAATATAATATTCAGTAATCGAATATATATCGTATTATGGAATCTGTTCTCATTTACACATTTCACGAGTTATACCAAGTTTCAAATGGCAAATATGAATGCTTTTCAGTACGTTATCATTTCGTTCAGTATATCGCCAATGGTGCAATTTTCAAATACTCAGATATCGATAACTACATTTGGTTTTAAAAAATATTGTCATCAAGAAAAATAACGTTTATTTCTCAGAACCAGCACATTACTCAAATACATATGAATATTATCTATTTATTGCCGCAAAAAAGTATCATTATACTTGCTGTTATGTTTGATCTAGCTTGCATATTACTTTTTTCATTTTTTCTTGCAATCACATCTCATATATCCCAGGACCTAGTTCCTTTTTGGAATGATTGGAAATGACATCTACATTTGGAAATTCACTTTCAACAATTATCCGTGGGATTTTTGCTTAAGTCCGAAAAGTTTCTACCTAACAAAGAAACAAGACATTTCTTCCACAATCATTTTTATTTTTTAACAAAGTATTATTTACAGTTACTCTAGGGATTCTTTAAGTTTTATAACCCTTTCAAAATGATAGCTGGCGTCTTCCTAATCAAAATGTGCATTTATGTAGGCGATAACTTCACCGTTTGATGGGAATCTGTCTCCTACAAGTAAAATTTTAGCCATTACCATCACCTAAGTGTGTAAAAATGATTTGTTCCGATGGAAAAGCAGTTTATTCTTTTTCAAATGCGGTCACTTATATACAATTTGTCCCTTTACTTTGTCAAGAAATGATGCTTAATTCTCTCCTGCTATTGTACCATATTTTTGAATATAGTCCATAGATGTAAGCGCATAAGTATCCTATAAAACGGTCGCCACTACTTCTCCAACCGATGTAACCGTCTTTGCCTCTTTCGGCGCAGGACCAAGCTTTGCAATCCATTGTTTTGACTGTTTTTTCATTTCAGATATGTTGTGGTGGATACAGATCCCATCTACAGCTATGAATTTACGTAAAAGCATTACTCATTTCTCTACATTTATTTTCGGTAATAGGTCATCAAGTTTTCATCATTTTAAGAACTTAGTATTAACTTCATATAATAGGTGAACTCGGCTTATGAGATATATCTAGGTAAATAGGCGTCGTACGAACAGGATTTTGAATTTTCAAGAAAAAAATCAAATCGATAAAAATGTATTTTCAAAACTCATTTCTGGTAAAAATCAGATTAGGGAACATTAGTCATAAAAACCAAAACTTTTTAGTGCTATCGATACGTAAATTAACAAAGTTGATGCCGAAATGTCTTCAACCCTCTACTTGGCAGATTTTTGAGCAATGAAAGTCGTCTATAAAAGTCCGAAACCCTCAACCAGTTTTTTATTCGTTTCACTCTTATTCCGGTTTCAAATCTTTAATATGAGGCAACCTATTTCAATAAAACTTATATCTTCTCACAGAGGTAGGGCAATAAACAATATTTTATTTTCGTCTATAAGTGTGACTAGTGTTTCTAAGCACTTTCTTCACTGTACCATGTTCTAAGAAAGATATTACTAAGAGTGCTGTTTGAAATATGATTTTCCGGATATTTTGCAATTAATATAGTATATACTTCATATTGTCTTCGTTTCCTCCCTCACATGCAATCAATATCGTGACGGTAAATTTCTCTAATTATATAATTCATGATAAAATTAGCCAGTGGAGCAATCGAAAATAATGCATTATTTTCCACCCGACGGAATCCTTAAAAGTTGAGTTACGCTCTCGTGGTTTTTCCCAGATTACGTCTCGTAAAATAATTGATTATTTTTGAAGCTATTTTCATGTAATAAATGATTATATAATTCATGAAATTAGCTAAAAGAAATTATGAATACCTAGTTATAGCGTATAGATAAGTGATTTAGTAATCACTTAGATTTTTTGGAGGAGGAGGATCTAACAATTTGTGTGATATTAACCACCTTTTAACACATAAAACGTCTTCAAAATCGCAATAAATTGCTTCAAGCAATTAAATCTTTAACGGCTGAATAAGCTGAAAACGCTTACACAAGCAGTTTTCTTGTGGCAGCTTCAAAGAAACACTTGGGAGATATTTCCATAGTTATGGAATTGTGGAAATAATTTGGAATATTTCCGCGAAGCTCATATAAAACGTAACTTCGAAATTCAATCGGAAAATATACACAGTTGTTGAGGAGGAAAAAGAAATCAATCTCCTGCAGCTCTGGCAACTGAACTGATCAGTAATATTGTGGGCAACTATTATGAATACTCACCATGTGCAGTCCAACTCATGTGGCAGAAAAGTTGGAATTTCTGGAACCGTTGGTTATATTCAAACTGAACAGAATATTTACACTACCACTACACCAACACTCACAATTATACTGTCTGACGCGCGCTTCGATAACCAAGTTATTGTGTTCAGAGACTGAAGGTAAACTGTTTATATATACAGTTTACTTTTAGTATCCAAGTTATCGTCTCCAGAGATTTTAGATGAACTGCTTATTTATACAATTAACCTTCAATTTATGAAGATGATAACTTGGTTATCGAAACGTGTGTCAGAAAGTATAATTGTGAGTGTTGGTGTAGTGGTAGTGTGAAAAGTGTATTCAGTATCGAACAAAAATGTCAAGATATCTCCAGTCTATTCTAGCTAGTATTATTATAGCAATTATATGCTTGGCGACGTGGTTTAATCACTGTTTTTTTTTGGTGTGTGTTGCGATAGTAACCAACTTTTTAAGTGTCTCAAAAAGTCAGAAAAATGAGACAAATAGGATGCTGTGCAGTATTAATATGGCTAGCTCTAGGTCATCAACAATTAACAGTGTTTCACGAACTACTTACATATATTGTACGTTCAATATCAATACCAACGCTTTTGTAATACAAAAATGCCACCATTGCGTGAAGCACATTAGTCAATTGCAGCCTCAAATTCAATTCTTGAGTCGTGGGCAAAAACTACCACCCAGACTGCCAGGAGTTGGTTCTCAAAGGCTTGGACGACATCAATACAAGCCCAATCCAATACCACTAATCATATTGAAGAAATGCGCATACAAACAAGTTCTCTTGGAAACTTGCTCTGGTTCAGCCCATACCAAACAAAGTGAAAATCGGCTCCCAACAACTATCGTTCGATTGTTTTGATCTCAGCTATTGCCAAGGTAATGGAGGAAATCGTTAATCGGCAAATTTTGAGATATATTTAGTCTGTTCAAATTATCAGTGTCCATAAATATAGCTTTCGTAAACATAGATCAACCGGGGATCTCCTGGTCTTTGTCACCAACGTATGGATGGAAGCTATAGAGAACTATGGTAAATCTTGAGCAATCGCACTGGACACATCGAAGACGTTTGACACAGTTTAACATGCCAATCTTCTAAATGAATCCAAATTGTACAGTTTGTTGTCTTTACTCATCGACTAGCTTTGTAGTTTCCCCAAAGACCCATCCATCCAAGTCGCTATAAATGGGCATACCTCAGAAAGGTTTGAGGTCAACGCTTGAGTTCTCCAGGAATGCATATTATCACCTACTCTTTCTCTTTCTATTAATATCGATCTTGAAAATATTATAGAGTGGGGTGGAAGCAATCCGATTAAGTTTATTGCAGCAAAGACCCAGGCTGCTGTTTTTTAAAAATAAACCTTGCAATGCTGCTCAGGAATTGGTCCTATTTGGACATAAAATATCACCAGCTCTGCCAATTCGCCTGTTAAGTATTGAGGTTGGAAACAATGTTCTCTCCACAACAGCATACCCTGAGGATACTCGACTCAACTCGAAAGCAATTCGACTTATAAGTGCTCCAGAATTGACCAGTGTAGAGCATAGATGAAAGGTCACTGACCGACTTTGTTTTACCGATTCTTCCACGAGAAATGTTCTTCCGATCTGTCTAGCATAATACCGCCTAGAACAAGACCCACTCGAAAGACAGACAGACAGCTTATGAATATGTTTCCCTTCAGCTACCCAAGTCACGTCTTTCCCGAACACTACAGCCAACAGAAATTTGAAATCAATATCCAATAACTGCCACACGCCAGGCACCACTCAAGTGTAATAGGGTTTACCCTTTTGTGCTTGCTTTCTACACGAAAAAATACAAAACAATTTATCATTATCAGTCCATTCATTATATTATCGTTACGAATACCTCTCGAGCAGTCTAAAATAATCGATCATCTTTTTCGCAGGTCCTGTTTCTTAAATATGTTGGTTTAATAAATACATAGCAAACACTAACATACTTTAATTAGGACAGAAAAATTTCTAAAAAATACGTTGTGTGTGTTTTGAAGTACATTGCTTGAAAAATGATAAGGTTTAAGCTCATGTTTCATTATTTTCACCCGCCGTACAGTGATTTGGTTAACACAGGCTAGGTGTACAAAAGTCAGTGAAGAGGGTTTTTTTGTTGCGATGGACTTTACTTTAAAGGGTGAGTAGTTCTTCACTTCATTGTTATAATAGAGAGAGAAAATTTATTCGAAGATCCTAATTTTGTTTTCAATTCTAATATCTGAAAATACACAACTAATTAGAGCTACATATCTCCGTAATAAAACCTACTCACTAATTCAAAACTATTATAAATGTACCTGAGCTAATACAAGTTTTCAGGCTTTTATTGGTCTTTCACAAAGTCAAAATGCTCCATCATTTTATTACTCCCCCTTTCATTTAAATAGACTATATCCAAGATTAACTATTAAACTGTAAGATCACCCTACGTTGTTCCAGGTCCTTTTTCATATTATTTATTTCATATAGTGTATGCTCATTATCATTATCGAGTGATATTAGAATTTGAATATTTTCAGTTATTCTGCTAATTTTTTTTGAGTAGACAGTATACATCAGCCCTATGCTACCTTATTAGTTGGTGATAGTCTGGTATCATCAAGGTCCATCTTTCGAGGATACCAGCGAGTCAACCACAACTGTTGAAATAGCAAAACGTTTGTTCGATCATAGAAACGTTGCTATTTTGATTAGAAAAAGATTAGATTAGAACATTAGAAACCTTGAAATGAATGAAATGAAATTGAATACACTTTTTAGTCAATATATTTATTATTTTGTGTATAAAACTGAAGAAGTATTACTTAGGCTTCTGAATTATAATTTATGGGATAGCTTTTCTGGTAAACAACAAGCTTGTCCTAGACGATTGTGTATCTCTTTTGTTATAATTATTTTTTTATTTCAATAACTTTATATGATCTTACCCATAATATATTCTACATTTAAAAAAATAGTTATTCATTTGCAGCTAGCAATTTTATTTCATTGACAACAAAAAGTAACCATTTTAAAATCTATAAATGTAGTAGAGGTTCTTCATGTTACTAGTTAATTAGTAATAATTTTATTTTAGACTTCTGTACAATTTGTATAAATATTAACTTTACATGTATTCACAAAGCTTTATTCTGTTTTTGATACGACTTCAGGAAGGAGCATTCCTTAACATAAACTTTTTGTAGCAAAAAGTTTTATTACCTCGTTATTCTGTGAAATAAATTGTTCAGTCTACAACGTTTTATAATTTGCAAATTTGTTTCGTTGCCGAACGAAAAGTGCTACGATAAATTGAGTTGTTCAGAAGCAGAGTGGCCCAACTGAAAATTTTTCTTTTTGAGTTAGGACCAACAATAAGTACCATGATGCGTATATTTTTATTTCACAGTGACCCAAACAACCTTTCTCTACTATCTACTAGATGGCACAGCAAACACACTTAGGCTGCATCGGGTTTTTAACACTCTTTGATAGGGAATCATAGCCCAAGTGGTAGTTGGGCCAGTCTGACATTTTATTTTCGGAAATATTGTCGTATCAACGTCCCACTTTCAACCGTTTTTCAGTTGTTTTCAATCGATTTTTATTATATCTAGACATTTGCAGATTTATGTAACGGTAAGTAGATAAGTATTTTATACACAAAATGCTTCGTATTATTTTATTAAGCGTTTGAATTGACTATAATCATCTCCAAAAATTATAACCTAAAATTCATTTTATGGAGAGTCGAGTACGAGAGACATATTAATTAATGTCATTATCTGATACATCAAGTATTTACGAGCCAAGTAAATTTGACACGAATTCGAGGTCTGATTTTCATATACCTTAAGAGATCAATCTACAATCCAAAGAAAAAAATTAAGTTGACGATGAACCTACGTCGAGTAGAGGCAAAAAGAAGAAAACAAAATAAACTGGGTTGGACGAAACCAAAATCAAAGATAGCAAGAAATGCGACAAATTTATTTTGACTCTCGTGGTAATCTTGTACACCTGAAAGGACATTTTTTGAAGGTATTTGTACCTGCCGTTGTAGTGCCATGTGCTGTTGTCTATCAAAGAGAGAAGTTATTTTTTTCCATAGTTTTTAGAAATTATCTAATTTCAATTTACAAACTGCTTACATTAACGTGCAAGTAAAATCTGTAAATAAACGACGGGTTACTAATAAACGTTCATAGACCAGAATTTTACATTACCAAAAGAGTCAGGTGACATGATAAGTGTTGTAAATCATTTTTTAAGAATTGTTTGAAAGTTTCGGTTGGAAGACTTACCAGGACTTTAATAAATAAGACAACGGGTGGTGAAATTACCACTCCGCCGGTAGATATGAGAGAAAAAGTAAGAGAACGCTTAAAACGTAAAAAGATTTATAAATAGATTTGCCAAATACCCATCTTACTATAGCTTCCAGAACAATCACAACCGAGAGTATCTCTCACCCGATTTAAATACTAAACTATACGAATTGTATGTACAAAGCGAGGAGCCAAAAGTAAAAGTTTCTAAATTTGTCTTTTCAAAAATATTCAATGAAGGTTTTAATCTTTTTTCGTTACCCGATTCTAAATGGTGTGGAGAAAAGTAGAGCGGTGCCAGAAAGAGAGGTAGGGGAAAGATCTACGGATGTCAGGAACGGCTAGAAATGGCTTGAAGGAAGATGCAACCAAAGATAAAGACACTACAAAAACTATCGCATTTGATTTAATGAAAACCTTAGCAACTCCCAGTACAGCTACTGGCGTAGCATATTATAAGCGACACCTGTGAACATATTGTTTGGGTATCCATAATCTAATTATTAATTTTATCACAGGCCAAGCACACCTGTATGTATGGCATGAGGGTATGGCTTCAAGAGGTCGGCAAAAAATTGGCTCTTGCATTTTATATTATGTAAGAACCAATGTAAAAACAGCAGATTTAATCTTATACAGCGACGAATGCGGCAGACAAAACCGAAATATTATATTCGCATCTATTTGTTAATCCATGACGGTTTCCAATGGTTTACTCCCATAGTCATACATCACAAATTATTTGTACTTTGAAAGTATCACTAGGCTAGATGCGTTACTCACCAACGGAAATAATGGAGAACAAGATATCAAAGTAGAATGGATGAAAATACAGTGGTTTATGTTTAAAGCTGAAAAGCCGTTCAAAATTTATTCTAATAATGAGAATGTTCTTTTCTATTGTCTAATGTATCTAAAAAAAGAACAGAGCTCTCAGAGATGAAAACAGAGGTCTTTTTTATCCAACTGGAAGAACTGGAAGAACTGGAAGAACTGTCGAAAAATCGGAATAGAAGGATCTTCAGTCTTCTCCGAAATATTCCGCCAGTTTACCAAAATTTCTATACCAGTTTAAAAACCAATTATCAAATCGAAGAAGCAGATGAATAGAGGCCCAGTGAACTGACTTCTTTGTTCTTTTACATCTTTCTATTTGGCAGAGTGCACCAACTGAATTTTTTTCTTAAAATAATTTTTTGTATTTTTTTCTGGACATAAATATGGTGTATGAATCTCTAACTAAATGTTTTTTAAATGATATTGTCAAACCGAAAAATTTACTAATAATTTTGAACAATTTTTTATTTGCAGTTAGGCCGCTGTGCTTCTGAGCAACTCAATTTCTGTTGATATGCGACGGATTATTCCAAATAATTTTGAATTTGTCTTTCATCCCATCGTCAGCATCCGGATTATAAAATAATATATTATACCCCGAAAGTAAGTTCTATCAAGATATATAACTGTTTCAAGATTATCTATTGCTTCTTCTCTTCTATATGGTCTTTCTTATAGAAATTATCGTTTTCTCGCCACTTCGACCTCTTTTTTTCCTAAATACCATAATGCGTTTTTTTTTTCACTCAATCGCTCTTTATAATATATTACCAAAAAATTCACCCTTCTACGTTTGTTTTTATTACTTCCTGTTTGTAAGTTTCCTAACTAAAAAAACATAGATTTTTTTTGGAAATTGATTAACTTTTATTATCTATTGTTATTAATTCCTGAATGTCATGTGGCTTATAATTATTTATGCAACAAGTACAACTCTAACAAATCAACCCAAGAAATTGTTTTACTTGGGCACTAATTGTAGAAAAATAAAATATCAAAATCTTTTCTTACTTATTAGCACTATTTATTAACATTAAAAAGTTAGAAACAATGAACTTTATTTTTACTATTTATAAGAAAAGTATTAGAATAGGATCCCGATATAAAACGACCTTCACCGAGTTGTTAATGGATAAAACATAATTTTTATGTAATTTAAAATACATTGCATATGGGTTGCCTTTTTTTGCTCTAGCGCAATAAAGAATTAGTTTTTTCAAATAGTTTGATTTCGAAAAAAGACTTTTTCATTAGCCTAAAAAAATAAAATCCGTCACAATCAAAGTTGCAAAACTAATATTTGCACCTAAAGAATATACAAATAAAGAGAATTGATACATTTAGATAATTAACAAATCAAGAGGTCAAGTATTTCCAACCCAGAAAGAGGTTTCTAACTTTCTATAATTCCAGCATTTGTCGGTCAAGATATAAATCACGCTTTTTTACGTTTCTAGGCTCAGTGCCTATTTCTATTACATGAACATGGAAACATTATTTATTGTATGCCGTCAGTGCAAAATTGTTTATTATTGTTGGTGTGAATGGCAATGTGAAGTTGTGTGCAGTAAACACTTACTTTTCACAATTATTACAGAAATAACAAAATGGGATGTTTTCTATCAATAATTTCAGCATCATTGATTTATTTCGAATATCTGAATGAAACAAGACATTCTTTTCATTTATCATAATTTTGTATTTGCCAGAATCAAAATTCAGTCCAAAAAATTTTACTGCAATAATGCTTTGATATTTCTTCATAGAAAACTCTTTCAAGTGTTAGTAATAAATACAAAAAATTGTTAGACCGGAAACTTTCTCAAAAGGAAATTTCTGGAAGCTCCTCAAATTAGAAATTCTTGTATTCTCTTTATACTGAAAGAACCAACGATGTCATTCACTCACGCAAAAAATTTAAATCTCCCATCCTGAGATATACATATAAGGGATTCAATGAACTTAAAAATTTTCATAATCACTAGAATTCTAGAATTACTTAATTACATCGAGAGCTAATTGTTTAATAGAAATACTTGGAGTTTCAAATAGATAGTGAGGCTACAAAAATTTATATATAATATTATTTCAATCCCATATAACATACAAGCTGTCTCAATAGAACAATAAATACTTGCTATAATCATTAAATATGGCAACTGCGAAGTATTCTCCAATAAGGATTCTTTTCACACTAACTTAAATAAGTTTTTATGATGGCATGGTCTATAGTTTATAATTGGCAGATTTTATATTCTAATTACTATTATAAATGATCAAATCAAAGAATTTTGCATAAAAGCTTCACACAAAGCACACATACACTAGCTCTCATGGAGTATTAATCATAACATCATTTTATATCAACTTGAATCCGTTCATTCTAGAAATCCACTCGGATTTGACAAGCTACAATGGCCAATAAGAATAAATATACGAAAAGATTCAATTCAGAGAGGGGTTGCTAGATCCCCCCGTCGGGTGACTCCCAGGTGGCGGATCGGAGAATACCTCCCAGTAGTACTGAGCAACGGCACCAAAACTGACCACAGGCAGGGGTAATGGGAACCAGAAAGGCTGTGGAGCAGAAAAAAGAGAGAGCGTGGTGACAATTACTTTACCGGTCTCTGTACAGCGGTGCAGAAAACACCTAGAAACTACTGCACTATCATTTCCATGGTAAAATAACGACGCAGAGTACTTTATCAGTAGCGGCAGACCTTAAATGGTCAAGGGGTACAAAGAATCCTCGCGAGGAGAAACCACCCAATCTTTAATGTGAATCGGGACTTGGAACGTGCAAAGCATGTTTAGAGCTGGCAATATACACAACAACATTCGAGAAATAAGAAGTCTTAGGGTCAACGTACTGGGTATAAGTGATATGAGATGGCCCGGATTTGGATAAAAACATCGAGTACTGCACAGTATATTATTCGAGAAATGAACAACGGAAGCACTGTAGCTCTCATAGTAATAAAACATACAGTTTTACGAGGTCCTCCAAGAACTACTCAAAAAAACATGAAACAACGTTAATAGAAGGAGACTTTAATGTTAAAGTTGGGTGCCGAAGAGTCGACCTCCGGGGACCACGGACTGGGCACCCGCAACGACCGAGTAGACAGACTTCAGTTTTGCCAGGAGAAACAACTAACTATCATGAACACCTGGCTTAAACTACCTCCACGCAGACTATACACATGGAAATCTTCAGCGAATAATGAGAATAATTGTGTCTGAAACCAGATTGATTATATTATCATAAATCAATGGTATAGAAATGCAGTAAAAGATACAAGAACATACCCAGGCGCCGATGTGCCTTCGGATGATAATTTATTAGTAGCTAAATTACAAACAAATTTTAGTAAAAAATAAAATCAATGAGGAATGCGAAAAACTTGATACAAACTTGATACCAACTACAGAAACCTTATGGACTGAATTTAAAACGCCTTCATCAAAGCCGAGGAACACCTAAAAACTTCCAGCGACAGAGAAAAACGCAAATCTTGGATGACGAATAGTATCCTGGATATGATGAATACCAGAGGACTACAAAAACATATTAACGATAAGTATAAGAAGATACATCAGCAAATAAGGAAAGAAATAGTAAACTCAAAAGAAAACTAAATGACGGATATCTGACAGGAAATCGAGGAATTGATAAGGAAACATGGCGATACAAGAAAATAAAAGAAATAGCAGGAATGACAAAACAAAGGCAAACTTGTAGACTTACAAACAACAACAATGTAGCTATATCGGAATTTGGCGAGCTAAACAACATAGGTATGGGGAGATTATATACAAGAATTATTCTTAGGCATAACCGCAGAGCACTAGAAGTATGAAATACAAGAGAACAGTCCGTCTATATTAAACCAAGAAGTGGAGAACATTCGAAATATTAAAAATGGAAAAGCTTTTGGAACGGATGACATACACACAGAAGTCATAAAACTAATTGAGGAGAAGAATCTGAACATTATCAATGAATTATTCAACCAGATATATGAAAGTGGAAACATTCCACAAGACTGGCCAAGAAATTTGGTGATTTTAGACATGATATCAGCAATGAACAGTTTGGTTTCCGTGATGGATTTGGAACACGGGAAGCATTGATCAGTTTCATTACACTACTAAAAAAATCTCGAGACCAGCAAAAGGACCTCATCTTATGTTTTATTGATTACGAAAAAGCTTTCGACAAAGTAAGACACGATAAGCTGATGGACTGCCTTCACAGGAAGGGTCTAGACGAGAATGACCTCAAAATCATACGGGCGCTCCATGCTAACCAAACTGCAATGGTGAGTACTGAAACTGGCGATACAGAGCCATACAGCATCAAAAGAGGCGTGCGACAGGGATATGCGTGTTGTCTCCTCTACTCTTCAATATATTTTCAGAAGTCTTTGTCAGAGCGTTAGATGAAGCAATCAAAAGGAAAATTTTTAATAATATGAGGTACTCTGATGACACGGTCTTAATAGACAGTGAACAGGATCTCCAAGCACTTTTATATCGCATAAAAATTATAGGAGAAGATTATGGCCTTAACATCAACATCAAAAAGATAAAAACCATGATGTCTCCAAAACATCAAACCATCCTCTCCTGTCTATCAACGTAAATGGTGGCATCATCGAAGATGTCGAGAAATTTAAATATCTGGGGTGCTGGATAACAAGAGATATAGACCCAGATAAAGAAATAAGATCACTCATCGACCAAGCAAGCAATGTCTTTCTTTCTAAAAATGAGACAATTATTAATATCCCGAGCATTCGACCTTAAAATCCGGTACCGGATGGTGGAATGCTATATATACAGCACCTTATTATACGGAATGGAGGCTTAGACCTTTAAGATGAACTCACTAAGGTGCTTAGAAAGTTCCGAAATGTGGATCTTTCGTAGGCCTAGAGTTCCCTGGACCGCACATATCAGTAACGAAGAAGTAATGTAAAGAATAGACACCGACAGGAAACTTATAGAATTAATAAAAACTCGAAAAACCTTGTATCTGGGACACATATATAGAAATTTTTGCAGCTTCTGATCGAGGGGAAAATCGAGGAAAAACGTAGTTCCGGCAGACAACAGGCTTCATGACTGAAGAATATTCGCGAGTGGACCGGTTTAGACTCTAAGAAAGAAGGAGAAAAAATTCAATACCCTGCACCTAATCAATTCAGAGCGTTTTGAGAACTTTCTATCATAAAATAGAATCTACAATCTAGTGCCCAGTATAAATAACATGTTACATTCCTATATAAAAGAATTTAGTTCCCTCATTTACAACAATGAACAATCTTATTTTTGAAACTGGACCAGGCCTCTAATCTCTTGTCTCCACAGGGTAGTTGATTTGGGTGACAAAGTTCAGTGCCTCCTTTATCCTTTGAGATGTCTATTTGGGAATTTGAGCGATTATAGCCATCCTTAGTTTTCACATTTTAAAATTATTTACAATATTACAAGGTTTCCAGAATTCTCTGTCATATCAAAGTTTCATTTTTTTCTATGAAACACCATATATACTGACGAGCAAAAAATTGAGGTGACATTAAAATTTTCATGTTCTTTGAAATTTTACGTTATCAGATAGTATTCGCAAACTGTACATCATTGCATGTGCTTTTGCAAGCTGAATGTGACACCCTATAATAAAGAAAAATGCATTTTTTTCTTGGATTTAATGATTTATTCTGAAAAAGCAACAAATTAACATTTTGGGCAAAATTCAACATTTTGTTGTTAGGGAAGATATGGAACGAACAAAATAAGAAAACTTGACATTAATAACGTTTATTCCTTCCTCTTGCATTGATGACTGCTTGAAGTCGGCGCGGCATACTTTGAATTAAGTTGCGGATCACATTCTGGTCGATGTTATCCCATTCCTGCAACAGCAATCTTCTCATCTCCTGGGCAGTTCTTGGTGCTGGTGTGTGTCTACGGATCGGTCGTCCCTACTCGTCCTAGACATCTTCTATGGGATTCATGTCTGGGTTGCGGGCTGACCAGTCAAACCGCCTTATTTCTACCTCATCCCTAACAATTCTGGCTGTATGTGGTCTCGCATTATCTTGCATAAAAATGCTACGTTCCCTCATAGTCACTATGAAAGACATGATATGGTTTTCTAGCATCTCCGTAATGTACTTGTGAGAGGTTAGGGAGCCATTTTTAATGAATAACAACTCTGTACGAGCTTGTGCAGTGATTCCCGCCCAACAGTAAACTGGGAAACAGGCTAGGGAAATATGAATGTTCAATTAGCGCAAAGGCACATTTTTCATCAAAGTCGTACTCTAATACATCGAATGACAGCTAATGACAGTTGTCAAATCTCGGAAAAAAAATCTTATGCCTACTAATCCTAATCAATATTGATGCTAAAATTATTCGCTATTTCTGAATTGTTCGCAATTTCTGAAGTGACCTCAATTTTTTGCTCGCCAATGTATTTTATTGTATATTTGGAATCAGCTTGTCTTGACAATAATATGGGGTTTTGATGTGTACAATATAAGAGAAATTAAAGAATGAAGATGTGTTGCAGCCAAAGCTTTCGAATGGTAGTAAAAATTATTTTGTTAATATTCATTCAATATGAATCTTAAAAAGTGAATCAGCATACTTATACATTATTTTCTCTGATGTTTCGATGAATCACCTTGTATTTTACGTGAGTATCGAAGAGTACCACAAGCAAACTTTTTTTAACAGCTTTCCCTATACCTAAAATTATTGGTTCTTGATATATTTTGATTTTTATATTTTATCATTGCTTTTTGCTATTGTAAATACAAAGAAGTAACGAGTATATAACCAGGAACGAAACAATAAAAAAACTATCCTATTATCAACAGCATACGTACATGTATACTGTTATTATCACAATAGCTGTTGGAAATGACCTTCAAAGATATGTATGTGAGCAATAATTGATAATAGTGAAAGTTTTGCCTGTTGATACCACCATTTTTATTAAACGTGGCCTCGACTCCAAATAGAACAGAGTCGAAAATATCTGTCGATTAACTTTTCGTAAAGACCTAGTTTTTTTTTCAATCAACTTTATTTAATTCCTATAAATGTGGTACTGGTTATTTTTCTATAAGATTCTCTGCACATCGTAGAATCTCAGTTCTTGTTCGCTAGAAATAATCCTCACACTTGTGTTTGCATTTTCTTTTGGCACACAAGTTTCTAATCGTTTGTGATTTCTATAATTAACTGAACCCGTTCGATCGAACCGCTTCATCAATATCTCCAAGCTTGCTTTTGTAGGTTGTCGCCTTTAAGGATAACGTTCCTGGTATACTCTTACTGATCATCCAGATCATCAAAATCCAGGTCAATCAAAAAACAATAATGTACCTATTGTCATGTCATGTCATTGTTAAATATCAAGAATGAATCACAATTTATCTTACAATGTACAGGGTATTGAACTTACTACAATTTTTATGGAAAGCTGGTTAGGTTGATTAACTTTTTAAATCGTTTTAGAACACACCAGAATCCTTTATTATTGTTATAGAAAAGTCAAGCTGATTCCGAATATACAATAAAATATAGGGGGTTTTATCTTATAAAATGTAACTTTGATACTGCACATCATGCTAGAACAACCTAAAAGATTGTGAATGATTTGATATTGTGTAGAATAATGATGGCTATAATACTGCAAATCTACAAATTGATATCTCAGAAGACAAAGGCTGTACTGAACTTAATCACACAAATCAATCACTCTGTATACTAGCTACTCACTCTTTCATCTTATCCAGTCGATATCTTGGGCAATTTTTTCAAATCTCTTTCCGACGAAATTCTACTTGCATTATCTTGGATTGTTGGTTCTAAATACATTTTTTCCATTTGGTTGGATAAAAGTAGGTTTTATGAAGTGTTTTTGGATTAATCAGGATTGTCAGTTTTTACATTCTTCTCTTCACTTTGTTCATTGTTTATGTTTGTAAGTGAATTCACAAACCCTCGACACAATTTCCATTCGTACGTACGTTTTAACGTACTTAAATATCACAAATCCTTTTCAAGCTTGAAATATTTATTTGAAGTGAATTTCGTTCCCAATATTCTATTTATTAAAATAAATATTATTCACATGGAAATGGATTTTTTTGTACAAATAGAAACAGGATTTCAGCCTTCTACGTTTGGCACTGGTATTTGATCAAGATTAATTTTACTTCCTATTCCGCTAAATTTAATCTTCTACTACGAAAAAAAAAAAAGTTCAAAATGAACAATAATAGCATACAGTGGAGTTTGTTCATGTCTGATTGTGAAAAATAGTGTCAATTAAAATAAACGTAATTACTGAATATGAATTCATTTCATTAGCAAACAGCAATCTAAATATTTTTCTATTTTGAATGAGCAAGCTCTGATGTACAGACACGTTTGAGGCAATGTAGCTATATGCTTCGTTAGGCGTTAACAACGAAGCAGACTTATAATTTTTTATTAAGAATGGGTAATTAAATTGTATGGAACAATTTATAATCTAATATTTTATTTTAGATAAAAGGAGAATTCCTTAAGCCATATCTATGACCATTCTATTTATTAATAGAATATTTTTAATAAATTCTTTAGTAAATAAAACATAAAAATATTTTAATTTGCGTAACAGATTCATTGAAATGTTTTAATAATTCATTTTTACATAGCGTTATTGCTATTGAAAATCTACTGAGAATCTCAAAATGTGTGATTTTACTTGTAATGTAAAATTATGAAGAAAGAGATGCTAGCTGTGGAGAACATTAGGAACGAGTTCCAACTCGCAGACATTCTTACAAATCCCATACTCCGTCCACGACTTCATGCTCAACGAGAAAATTTGGGGCTACTTTGAGACAGCTTCGGCTATGCATATAAGGTGAAGTGCTAGAGAATCTCTACTCTACGGTTATTTTTGTAGCAGAAGTATGCCAAAAATGCTTTTTTTGTTTACAATAGTTGGGGGCACTACTCGTTTCGTTCTGTGCTGTCATCTTGACTTATATTATTTTACTTAACGTGTTCCGATTCGCTTGTATTTCAAACTCATTTTCTCAAGTTATTAAAACTCGGTAGAACCAGTTTGTTTGGACTAGAACCTGATAATCACATCAAGAAATACCTGAAAGGCTAATTGGAGAAGAGCTGGGGACAAAATAAGAATATAGCAACAGACAGTTGAGGAAATTTGTGAACAATGGAAAATGAATCCTCCATGACATTAATTCAATTCTCCGCATAAGAAGTTCTTAACGTCTTGTAGACAAATAAAATTTAATATAAGACAAAATAACATACACGAAATGAAACACCGAAAATGATAAAGATATTAGAAAAGTAATACAACCAATAAGGTTGACAAAAAAACAATAAACAGCTGAATTGGTATAGGCTTTTTATAAAATGAAAATTGTTTACCAACAAATATAAATAGCATCAAAATACGAAAGGTGAAACTAAGAGAGAGCTGCATGAACGAAAATTTGAAGATAAAAAAAGGGAATGAAGTGAAAAATAGTCAAAGAAATGGCTGAAAGAGACACAGAATGGGTATAAGAAAAAGACAAGACAAGATTTGAATTAACTATTATTACAATGTCAGTTTCTATAGATCAGCTACAGAGAATATTTTGGCTACATGCTCCGACAGGCATCAAAATCGAATTTTTATATAGAATGTGAAATTAAGTTGTACGGAATTGCAAAAATAATACCCGATATTTTAGTTTGGATATGAAATAAATTCCTGAAACACTATCTATGACCACCATTATTTTCTTTGTTAATACAAAGTCATTAATTAATTATCTAACAAATCTTAATAAAAATGTTGGAATGGTTCATTTTTCCATGGCGTTATTGCTAAAACATTCATATATATGAAGAGAAAAGTGGAAGTAGGACAATATTACTGTTGAAATGATGGAGCCATTCATTGTGAATATTGGTTGCGGCAGTTCAACTTCTGATTCTAAGTTGGATTTGTAAGAGGTAGCACTATTTATATAGGTGAGTAGTATAAAGAATTAGTTTATATGTGAATTAGATGAAAATATACACCCAATATGTTCGAGGTATAGCTTGAGAAAATATTCTAACTGTCCACTAAAAGAAGTGATACGACTATGGATTACGAATAACTAATCATTTTATTACTCAACAATCCATAAAAATAGGCTATAATGTAGGATATTCATTTAGTTCGTGTTGTCTAGGATTATATTCAAGAAGTTCATGTCACAAAAAAACCTTAAGAATATGAAGTTTAAAAGAAACAAAGTAAAAAAATCGTCGCACTCTCGGCGTGAGAGACTATAGCGCATTTCTTAACATTAGAAGTCAGTAAATATGGAAAAAAATTTAAATTTTTAAAAATTTTAAAAAATAAAATAAGGAGTATATCAATAATTTAATTTATTCTATAATTTTGTCCTTATTATTTCTTGACAATTCTCAAAAAATCGGTTTATGAAAGGAAAAATGACATATAATGACATGACGTGACGTGAAACCAATTGACATCTGTTGTCAATTTATGTTGATAGATATCTTATGATGTCTATTGACATCGATTCATATGGTCATTTGGCACATGGAATTACATTTTGGTTCTTTTAACTAATTTTTCCTAATAATGCCCAAAAGTCTTTCGTTTCGGCACATCTATAAGTGTAAGGAACTTAATGCAAAACACCCGAGCCCACTTTATGCTTCCTGTCAGGAGATACTACGCTACTACAGAAAAACTGTCGTCTTTATATCTTTAAACGAAATATGTCTTCTCTGGATCTAGAGAATATCTTAAAACATCGATGCTCACGTCTCCCAAACAACTATCTTTGGTGCATCTAACTATTATATGACCCTTCTTAAAACGGTTTCGTCGCGATGTCGTTAACTGGCACGAACGCTACTCTGGGTACTTAGTTGAAAAATAGAAATGAAAGAAAACGAAAAATGATAACAATGTGGAGAAAACAAAACTAGTAAATTGAAAATAATAATTTTTCCTCTAATATGTTATAAGCACCTATTAGTTTAGCTGTTCTTATTATAACAAAATGATTAAAATAAATGGAGTGCAAATAAGAACATTGAAATCTCTCTGTGATGTTTTCTTTGCATAGTCATCGAAAAAATATAGTCTTCTACTTATGTAGGCATTTTCATTCTCGTGAGCCATTAAATGATGATCAATACTTAGAATAGACTAACTAAATTATTGATTTTGAATATTTCATTTTCATCAAACATTGAATTGAGTGAAGATATAATTTGAATTATATACGGAAAAAAGTTTCCCCCTAACAACTTATGGTTTGGATTAATATCTACCAAAATACGGATTTCCAGTTTTCCAGGCCACATCTACCGATCGTTATCAGATTACACTTCACCGGTTTACTCCATAAATTTTAACATAGATTGAAAAGGGACATGGCTAGTTTCCTCCAACTGATTGGGAGTTCTTCTAATTTTTTGTGGGTTTCAAGCATAAAGGTCACTAACGTTATTATCCCACTCTTACTTCCTCCATAGCAGTGGTTTCTTTCGGACCAAATTTTTGTATAACGAAAGAAGGTAAAATGCTATTCGGCTTGTTACGTTTTTTTTTTTTTCATAAATTTTGAATATTGCTATGTTCACGTATTTTGGCACAGTAGTCACTTCGGATTTATTTATTCCAACATTCGAGTTTTTGAAGAAATTAATTTGTTATCGACTTCCTACTTCATTCAACAAATTTAATAAAACCTCTGAATGTATTAGAATAACTCCTCTACCTAACTACAGTTTAAATCGAGGTAAGTTTTAGTAAATTTGTGATTATTTTATTTTTTATACTCGCTGGCAAGTCTTTCTTTGCTTTTTTTATGATGCCCACAAAAATTCCAGTTAGCTTTATGGATTTCCTTTTACTTTAAGCAAATTTTGTTTGACAGCTTTCATCTAAAATTGTTTTCTATTTATTTTGGGAACAGAACGAATAGAATATAATGTATAAATGTTTGGTTACATTAAAAAAAATATAAATTCAGTTTTTTTGAATGTTGGAGTATGAGCTCCTTTCATTCAAATCTGTTCATTCTGCTCGTTCCTTCTTCAGTAATTTCTTTTTGTAATCTCGTTTTTTCCTCATTTTATTTTATTTCCGCAGTTCTACAGCTGCCAGACTTTCAACCACACCGAAAGAACTCAACCGGTACACCACAAACAAATAAATTGCAACAACTTGGAATTCAGTTGAGGGTACAATCATTCCGGATTTCCATAGATAAGTCCTTGTCTTATCTTCAATATATAAATAAATGCTTTTAGTAAATGTGAATTTACTATTTTTTCAATAAATTTATTTGTTGCTGAAACTTTTTTTTATTGTTCCTGCCAATAGATATAAATTTGGATAATCGTGTCCGGGGATTGTTTTAGTTTGTTTAATTTTTATTATTAATTTAATTCATAAGGGTTTCCAGCTTTTCCACCTTTTTTATTCATTTTAACGTCGTTCGTCAAAAAGCTGGTGGCGTCCAGTTTAATATTAATTTTTCACCCCATCCTAGTACCAGTTATTTAAATACTTTAACTGACGCCGAATACCACTTCCCCTAGGAAGAGTTTCCTGCCGGGGGAATCAATGTTATAAATAACTTTCCAAAATAAAAGATCTCTAATCAAATCACGTCAAATGATCATTGATCTGGTTACTACTGTAATTCATTTTAATTGCCAGCAGTGAGATAATAAAGTAGTTGAAGGCATAAAATAAATATTTTGGTTATAAAATATTTTTGAGATATCTGGAATTTTTATTAAAAAATATGTAAATGCATAATATTCCCATGACGACAGTATACTTTTTACTATATCAAACATTGACAATATCCTACCATGTAGTATTCTAAACAACTGAGTGAGAGTGTCAAAAGCATCATTGAATCCATAACCGAAAAGAACATACAAGTATGAAGGGATATATCGACGTTCAGTACCCTTCTATGAATGAAGAAAATATTGAAACAGAAATTATACAGGGTGTTTCAGAAATAGGTGATCTTGTCTCTAAGTTGGATAGAAAACTGAAAAATATTTAGGATTTGCTCAGTAAATAAATTTCCTAACGCCAGCCGTATTCAAGATAAAAGGCTTTGAAGAAAAAAAGTCCTTAGTATGAAACAAATAATAATTTGATTATCATGTATTGTGGTTCTGGGACTCAAACTGTTGTTAGTTTTATAGTAAGGCCCCCAATAGCTAAGTACCTATTATTATTTAACTTTGAATTTTAACCGGCAATAGCATTTTCTCTGAGTTTAACTGTCATTCATTGATAGTTATGACATTGAGTTACATTTCTGAAACCTTGCCTTAAATTAGATATTATTCATCAAAATCTACTCAACTTTTGAATACACTGACATGTTATTAACCTTAGGCAAAGAAACTCTAGTGTAGCTGTTAGTTACGCGTTATACAGAGTTTCCTCAAAGAAACTTACCAAGTAAAAATACATTTAGAGCCAATGAACGACGTTGTCAAGAAACTGGGACTGTATAATTTTAAATTTAGTCGATCAAAATCTAACAGTTAGCGTGAGGAATGTGACATGACAAACAAATACGTCTTGGAGAATAGTTAAAGAGCAATAGCTACATCCTAATCATTACAGACAAGTTCAAGAGCTCTTGCAAGACGATCTACCGGTTAGAGTATAATGCATATAATGCTACAGAGGTAAATTCACCTCAAGAAGTGAAAGACAGAATTCTACGTCACTTCAATGACCTCAAAGCTTGACTACCAACCGTTTAGAAGATCAATGGATTCTTTAGAAGAACGGATGGGTTTATTCTTGAAAACACGGACATTATGAACACCTACTCTAATTGAATTTTATTTCATGTTATCAGCCTTTCTTTGAATTTTATTTCTATCTTGTGATTTTTGGTTTAATATTACATTTATTATTACTCCATACCAGCATCGTTTATCACTCCATAATTTTCAAATCAAAATATTTCGAAAACGATACACAGTATCGAGTTTTATCAAGAGTACCTTTTTGGTGAGAAATTAAATGATGTTTAATTTCACTTGAAATTCTACTTAATAAATCTAATACTGAAAAAGTTTATCTTGAATACAGATGGTGTTACGAAAATTTTTTCCTGAGTGAACCCCAAATATGTTTTCTATCTATCCTAAAGACGGGATTTGAAACACCCTGTGCAAATGGAATATACTAGCCAAAGTACAGAAGTGTGGCCATTGAATTAAAAGACAGGAAGCTACATTTTTTGGTACTGTCACATTGGAAAAATACTGGAACTGTTTTTAAAATAGAGACCAATATGATGTACGAATTATGTGAGGAAAGACTTTGAAATCTATGAAGTATTAAAAATTATGATCGACCAGCTGCAAGCCATAATAAATCCTGCCGATATATAGATGCTCAATGAAACAACTTTCGAGTAACTAATATTGCCAGTAGAAAAAAAGGAATAAAAGTGAAATTCATAATTTATGTATATATGTATTAACCTGGAACATGCTAAAAAAAGTATTGACAAAAGGAGTCAAAAAAACTGACTGTTGAGAACATCTATGAATTGTGAAAAGTAGAGATTAGAAAGAAGAACAATAATGTCGTTAATAAATTCGTAGAAGCAAATGAAATAAACACAAAGTAATGTGGAAACTTCTAAGTCAATGCTCAAAATACTGTAAGCACGATAATTAATTTGCTGAACTAGAGAGATGAGTGGATTAGTGATAAAAATTATGAAAGAGATATTTGGTATGTATGGATAATAAACTTAAATATTTCACATTGCATATTGTCAACAAAAAGCAGATATGTTTCGAATGAACTATTACAAGAAACTTAAATAAAACAAATTTTATAAGGAACTCTATCATAATCGATCGATTCAATGATGAGTTTCCTGAATCAATTCTAATAAAACTTGGGCCAAAACATTGTTTGTATTTTTGCTTGCAAACAACAAGGAGTTGTTAAAATTTATTATCGTCTTCGATCTTACGATTGTCGCCGAGGATCGAGAAAAGCAGAAAAACTTGTAAACTATCCTCGAACTCCAGAGATTCAAGCCATTATTTGTACCTTTGCTTCACTGTTGTTTATGTTCTATTCGCACTGGTTTATTCCGTGAATAAATTATGGACATTTCACGATAGGGTTTTTAAAAAGATGAGAATCCACAGTGAGTGAATAAAATATAATAATGGAAAGCTTCATACATTGATTCTACAATTGTGTTAATTTGTGGAGTTGTTAATACGAGGGTTGCTACTCAAGTTTTGAGACCAAGAAAAACACAAATGGTAATTTTATACTTTCGCGGTCCCCTCGTTTTTTGGCTCTAGAAAATCAAAAAATCATCCGATTTCGATGACTTTTTTAAATCCTCGTTTTTATGGCGAATTGACGAAAAAAACTATGGGAATGAAGAAAATGGAAACTTATATTGGTTTCAGGGCTTTCAATGTAAATGAAAATTGACACTCATTCACGTATAATTGTTAATAACATTTTTCCAAATAATCAATGAAGTTGTTATATTTTTTTCATAATCTTCCAAATAAAAACGAAAAAATTGAAAAAAAAAGTATACAAACATGTTGATTTGTCATGTTTTTAAAACAAAAAATAACAACAATTTTTTTTAAAATTAACCTTTTCTCACATATAATCGTTTGTACTTTGTACTTTTATTAAGTAATAAAAATATTCTTAAAATCAGTTATTATAATGTAGTGTACAATATTCATATTTAACTTTCAAAAATTGAATATTTCCACCATTAAGGAAATGGTATCTTACTAATGTTGACTGTTAAAGAGAATTTAAAATCATAAAACCATATAAAATATTCAAATTTTAAGAAAAAATTCATCGAAATCTAGGGATTTTTCGATTTTCTAGAGCCAAAAAATGAGGGGACCGAAAGTATAAAATTACCACAAATATTTATATTTCGATATAGCTTATTCGTTTTTGTCATAGCTTTTTTTCTATTCCAATTCAGGTGTGGAAAAACGTTGAGCTCGCATTTTATGTTTGATTACGTAAATGAAGGAAATCATTGGGTGCCAAACAAGAAATGTACGGTAGATGAACCATCAATTCAATAAATTTACTGTTCAAAAACGTTTTTGCTCAAACTGATGTGTGAGAGCTCGCATTGTCGTAGTGGAGAATAATCCGTCTTGGTTTTCCTGATTTTTCTGGCAAACCAAAGGTTCGTGTACCATATAGAATTGACCATTCTACGTTGCTCTAATCGAACGGACGGCCATTTGCTTTGAAATATTTGGTGCGCGTAAAATTTTGCAGGATTTTGTTTATTGTAGTTCAATTCCGGATTCATATGCATAACTCCACGATTCGTGGCCTGTTACGATCTTATAGACGTATTTCAAAGCACCGCGATTGAATTTTTTCATCATTTCTTTACACCAATCGATGTGATTTTTTTTTGAGCGACTTTCTAATTATGCGTTATCCAAAGCTAACAAATCTTTTCAACAGCTAAATGTTCATGCAATATTAAATGTATGTGAGTGGAACAAATTTCCTCAATCTCACGATATGTAACATGCGATCTGGCAATATTAGTTTACGATGTTTCCAGCACAACAGCCAATTTTGGACTACTTTCACGAAATTCACCCTGTATGCAACAACGATCGAATTCGAAAAATCAGCGAGTTGATTGGCACACTGTTGTTGGCGAAAGTCATAAAAAATAATCATGCGAAATATAAGTGTATCGAGTATATGTAAACAACTCAAATAGCACTCCTATAACAAAACGTACTGAATACGTTCACTATAAAAAATGTCAAACATTATGATGGCAATGTCCGATTTGACATGATTATCATTGTTATTCAATCATTAAGAATGTTTCATGAGTTGTGTCCAGTACTAGAATTGAGTTTTGAATTATAATTTCTATATTAATAATGAACTCGGAATAAATTTCGGTTGACAGTTAATATGAAAAATCCAAAAGAAATTCTACTCCATAGAACGGATCAGTGGATGATCAGTGCGGGATCAGAAAGTGTCAGCACACATATCCTACACGCTTCCGAATTCCAGCTCCGGCTCGACACTCTCGCCAGTCTCGATACAATTAAAATTCGGAAAGGCTCTGTGCGCAAATATTTTAGCAATTGCGATTTAGCTATTACAATAAAATGCAGATTTTAGGTACATTCTGCTGAGAAAAGAAGATCTTTAGAAGGAAAATATTCTACATTTTTACCTTATCTGTTGGATGACGAGACAAAATTATTTAGAGTATCGGCGGCGGCGTTTAACCTGTTGGAACTTGAGCTCCAAGAAACTTTGTCTAAGGAAAATACATACTTTAGACAAGTATTCACTTGTAGAAATTGTTAAGCAATTTTCCTTTCCTTACTTCCAATCACTTTTTAATCAAAAAAATTGGAGGTACATTAAAAGAAGGAAACCAAAAAAATAGAACAGTATATTGTATTTTAAAGAGAAAACCTTATTATCAATTGAAAAATGGAAGTTCTTCTACAGTTACGGCAGGCGTATTTGATGTTGTTGGAACATGTTTTAGAAAATGTGGAGGTTCATATACATCTGCATACGGTTCATTTTCTTCTGATGTGATTGTACTCTTGTACTACATCAAAAATCTTTCCTTTAGCGTTATGTAGACGTAGATAATATTTCATCTTTACTGTTCCCTTGACATTTAATTCCTTCTCAACTTGTTTCTAGATCATATATTTGTAGTTGTTGCTTCGGTATTGCTCGTTTATCTGGTACTGGATACTTCTTCAATAGACTTTTCCGGTTTTATACCCGACATTATTGCCAATTTAGTAGAAAAAAAAACGAACACTGCCAATAATCAAATTCCAACCAATACGCGTTCTGCAGCCGTTACACGAATCGTGTATGAGTGGCATCTGACACATGTAGAAAAGTTGTTGAATCTCTAGTATCATTATCCTCTTAGTCACTGGTCCGACTGTATGATCGTAGTCGGATCGGAAGGATACATGATAGGTGAGTCTCGACCTTTATACATAGGGAGGATCACTTGGATTAGAACTTTTCTTATCGATGAAGGCTAGAGGCCGCAATACGCACTCTACATGCGATAACAGATTGGCAAGGGGTGGTGGAATATCCCGCTACATACAGATATGACTTTGTGGTTATTCTTCTGCTTATTTATCAACGTTGTATTATTTCTATATATATATATATAAATTTTAAAGAAGTTTTTCCTAGAATGTATATTTTGAGTGAATCAACGTTATGTTGTGTGTAGGGTCACTAAAACTAATATAAAACTTAGCACTTCTCAATCGTTTGATAAAACGCAGGACAATTTCCTATCTACGACGAAAACACCTGAACAAGTCCTTTACTGATCGTGTTGTCAAATTTATTGAAATTGATTTTCTGGTTATTTCGAATTAAATCACTTCGATTTCGCATTCTATCCACACATCTCAATCAAAATATCTAAAATATAAAGGTACGTAGTTTCGGTCATCTCGACAATATAAAAATAAGTGTATGTTCAAAAACAGTGAAATTTCGCTGAAATTTCTTTAACTATTGAATAATCAGGATCATTTTAATGTTAGTATCAAATACAGATCTGCGGCGAAAAACTAACAAATTCCATCGATAACAATGTGATTGATATATGTTTATGTAATTTTTTTGCTTCCCATTCCTAGTCGATAGGAGATACAGGAGAAAACATGTTATCTATATGAAATCTATTCTATGAATAATACATATTTTGTGATCGATTACCAAATTCCAGATTATATATTGACATAGATATTTAACCTATTTCGACCTAAACTTAATCAACTACTACAACAAAAAATGTATATAGCACCAGCTGAAGGAGATGCAGAAGTATGGATGAAGCTATTAACCCTGTATTTATATCAAGAGATGTTATAAGCTTTCGATAAACCTGCCAACGAAGATATTTTTAGATGAATATTATCAAATTATCTCAATGTATTTGTTCATAGTTTAATAAAGTTCTGATCTTTTTTTCCCTCAATCAACTGAACTTCAACTAAAGATTTAACAAGAATTTATTCATGAGAAGAATCATTATTTTTATCCAATAAACTTTGATGAATCGTTTTCGGCATTTGATTCAGTATTTTTTTGTTAATGGATAGTTTGTAATTAGTTAATTGATTTTGTGAGTAATTGTGTGTGTAATTGACTTTTTGTGAGACAGAAAGTTTCAAGATTAATTCTACTGTAATTTGAAAAATACAAATTTATAACAATTTTTATCCCAAATTTTAGTTAAGATTCACATTTATATTGGTATATTGGTGTACTGTAAGCACGAAATTGAAAATTATACTGTACATTTGAAAATTTCAACGTTGAATTTACACAGTTCAGAATTTGATTTCTAAGGGATAAAATATGGCTGGATTCGGAAATTTAACCATGTATAGACTATTATAGCAACGTAAAGCTGAAAGTATTACAGTAAAAACTAAAATGTCAGCTGGAAGAAAACCCAATTAAATATAAAATAGCCAATCCGAAGAAAAGTGCTTTGAATAAACTTTCAGAAGACATAAAAGAAACTTTGCAAATCATTAGGGGCAAAGTGTGAAAAACAAGATCGTGACAGACGTTAACGACACCTGTCAAATCTCTAGTAGAAATCTACTTATATTTAAGATTTATGTAAAGCGGTGGGTTCCTACTTTTTTGATTTGCAAATCCATCCATATTTTCAAGTAACTTCGGGTCTGCTTATTTTGAACAAAAATGTAATGATATATAATACAATAGGGGTGAGAACAGTGATTTTTTATGAATAATATAACTTGGTGTCCATATCATTTTGCTATGTAGTATGCAAATTTTCAATGCCAGACCAATAAAAATATTGGTTTTAGAGTAAAATTTCTCGAGATTGCATTTTTAACATAAATTCCGCTTATATTCCACCAAATACACAGAAGCGCATTTTTGGCGATTTACAGTGATTTATTTGAGAGAGCCACTGCCTTTCACATTTTGGGATCATCATATTGAACTAATCAGTTTGGTACCATTGGATGTGATGGATTGGTTGGCATGGCTTTCTTTGGACAGATTGATACAATTTTTTCGATAACATATGACTACTTTTATTGAGTAGTAGACAATCTTACAATATATAATATCCAATAATTAGAGCTGATAATGACTTAAACTGGCTCATAATGTCAATCAGTAGTGAGTATTATAAATGATTCGAAACTATGAAAACAGGACTATGATATACAAAAATATGTGATGAATCTGATTCGAAACAGAAAATAGAATGAAGAAGGAGCGAGCAGCAAACTACATGAAGTCTCTATTCAAATAACTCTATATAAAATATTTACCACCTAAAATCTGATCATCGAAAAAACTAACAAATTGTCAAAATTAGCTTATGCCCATTCAGAAATGGTCGCCATTGGGTAAGTTTCTGTGAGGTTTGTAAAGGTATTTGTCTTAAACCATATTATTCTCAGTTTTATTCCGAAATGACGATCATGCTGTTGTACTTAGTGTAGATGAGTGATATTATTATTTGAAAAGGAAATGTAGTGGAAACTTGTGAAAAATGAGATTCTGACTTGACTTCTTTTTCATTATCACTTTGCAACCTTAAAAAGTACTTACTGATGTTTCATAAAGTGAAAATCAGTTTCCAAAAAAAACTAAGCAGACTGACTGAAAAATTGCAAAAATAGTCAGTTTCCGCTCTATTAATTCCACTTAAAGGTATATAAAAAGTATCAATAGAGTCTTCTTAACACCATAAAACAAAAAAACAATGACAAAACAACCAAACTACCGGAAAAAATCACGCCTACCCGTGTACCATCATTTTGATGTAGATCAGCTGCATCCTCAAATTGTTTCATATGTATCCAGTTCAACAACTGAAACTCGCGCTATTTTCGAAAATAAATATAGTTTAACAAAATACACGCTTTAAAAGCACATCAAACCAAAAAGTTTTTCTAATTTTATCCATTTTTCACTTTCTAGTTTCATATGCCAATTTTTTTTTAATCTATATTCATTTAATTGGTAGCATCCTCGTAAAATGGCTTCGTTGCTTATATACCTACATCTCGTCGAAACTTGTATCGAGCACTAACGATATAGTTGATGAGGTTTTCGAAGTGCTTAAATTCCAACACGGAGATCGAATCTTCTGTCGAACGAATTTTTTATTAAATAAACCACTTGCTCTTAGTCCGAAACCCAGTTACAGGTAAAGCTAACATGAGCAAGTTAAAAATCTATAGTTGACGACACTCTCGTCATACTTTCGCAATGAGTTAATGGTTTCACTTGTGAAAATTCTTTCCTCAAATATAGTGATTTTGAAAAAATAACATTACCGATATTATTCATTCCTTATAAAATCGTTGTTTTCTATTCCTTACAATAAAATAAATAGTTCAAAATCAAATAACAAGCTTCCACTACATTAGTTACCCCATTTCTTCTCCATTTAAATTAAATTAGTCCGTCCTAAATTTTGATTTATTTTTATTAAAATTAGTTTCGCAAAAATTTCTCGACAGTTTGATTTCCCTCTCGTTCCAATTAATATCGACTTAAAATATGATACGAACGTTTAGCGTTTAACGGCTATGAGAATGATTGTGAATAAATTTAGGAAAAGAACCTCACTGATAAAGATTCAGCGGATAGGCGGATAGAAGAAAATTTATGAGTTTATTGAGATACACTTGATACAGATAAACAGGAACTTCACTGGGATCACAGTGAGTTGACTGAACTGAGAACCGGAGATTCAATTTTGAACAGGAAGTGATGCCCCCTGACATTAAAATATCCTCTTCAAACAAGAGTATGTACAAAGCGGCTTCTTTGAAATTCACAAAAATTTCCAAATACACGGTAAATTTTTTATATCATAAATAGAGTGAATAAAACTTTGTTCAAAGTTATTTCATATTGTTTGTTGTTTGGTTCTATTTATTTTAAACGTAAAAGTAATTGTGGCGTTTTTTATTTATAGCGTTACTTTTTCAACAATTCTAAATGGATTTACCCTCTTTCTAGAGTTTTCATCAATTTCCTGAGACGACTCTCGCACAACGTTGTTGATTGGAATTTCGTTTTCTCTCTATTATTCTAAATATTCTTCTATCAAATACAATTCCATTCGAATTGTGGTATTATAAATTGTTTAACTTAAAACTCGAAATATACTGACTTTAACAAAGTGCCATAGATTCGAAGACCTCAAAAATATCATCACCATGATAGGGGTTGAATCGCGATAAATATTATTAAGGCGAAAACTAAAGTGAGTAGAATAAAAAAAATGAAATCTACTCAAGATAGTTCTAATAAAAATGATTGGAATTGTGATGTGATGTGATTAATTTTTTCATTTCCTCTGCTTACTTTTTGGTAACTATATAGCTTGGTCGGAAATAAAAGTAATCAATGAATCATTCGATCAAGAAGATTAACTAATATTATGGCTCAATTAAATTGTGATAATTGGTTATGCAGAGGTCGACATAGGTCAGTCAACTTACATTGAGAGAAAAAAATGCAGCATTAAAATGAATTCATTGGAAGAAAGTACAAAAAGAATTCGGAAAAGGGTTACTATAAGTGTTGAAATTGATGCCCATCTTGATCAATGCATTTACGGCAACGTTTCTCAACGGAGAGGTATGTCAAGTTCTCCGCGAAGAGTTCCAAATTCTTCTTCAAAGCAGTTCGGTTATCGGGGAGGATATGTGGTCCTCTTGCAAAAACGCGTCCTTACAAGAGTGTTCGGTCACATGATCGTGAGGGTCTCTAAACGAATCCTAATATATCTATCCATTCATCAAAATGAAAGTTGAGGTACTCCCTCACACATAACGCGTAGCGTAGCGAAGTTACATCCTGAATGAAATGACAGATGTTCGCGAGTGTTGGATCGTTGCCCATTTACTAACATAACTCTTCAAGCATTTCCAAATAACTTTAGCCTGTCATCATATACAGAAGTTTGATGAAAATATGTGTATATGGGCATTTGAAATGAATATATTGGAAGTGATACTCTCGACAATCGTCGCAGCATGAGTTATGATGTCGCAGCTGAGATGAGTGGTCAACATGCGGATGTTCAGAAATTTATTCAAAAAAAGTATTTTTCTGCAGTTAAATTTCATGTCTAAGGCTGCTTCTATCATCTCACAAGTGCTTGTACTTATTTTTAGTAATTTAGAGGTATGTGATATGATTTTTAATTCTGCAAGAGATATATCCATTTTCAAAGACCATCTAGTGAATTTCTGTTCGGAAAATTGTGAAAAGTATCGCGACAAATTTTCCGGAGATAAACTCATTTCTTTATGTTCCCTTTTATTCGATGAAAAAGATTACGAACTGAACTGTCTAGTATTTTTTAAAAGAAATAAGTGCACTGAATGACAGGCTACCTGAATTTCTTATAAAAAAAACAATTTAGCAGATACCGAAGAAGACTGAACTTAGTAACAACATTTATGACAATATCAAAGGGTGAACGATATTTTCCAACGATAAATGTACGGACTAAAACGTTTGATAAACTTATAATAATTTAAAAAAAAAAATGAATTCTAATATCTAAATTCTAAAACGACAAAACTGCTACAAGGTAGAAATACCGAAGTTCTATTTCAACCATTTTTCTAGTGCTCTCCTGTCTCTGGTAAATACCCTAGTAAATACCCTGGTAAATTTCCTTGAAAGTTTTTCGTTTTGATCGTCGTGTTTTCAGTGTGGGATTGAAGAATTATGGTGCCATTTCTTTTTCCTCTCACCAGTATTATATGTTCATGCCAATTTAACTTTTAACAAATTAACCATTTTTATTTTATTGTTTATCGATATTCATCACGTCATTTCTCTCTTGTAGGTGTTTCATTCAATCTCAATTGCCACACATTTAGTTTCATGCTTTCTTTGAATTACGGAATTCTCTAATAAACATGTTGTTGTGAGGATATTAATTACATTATTTATTCTCGTTTAATTTTAATATCCATGTATTTGTTGCCAAGCATTTTTTGACAGGTATAATCTTGTCAAGTCAACTTATTATCCTTGTTAATTCTACATTTATTTTGCTGTATTTTATAGTGAATGTGTTTAGATATTTATTATAAGTTACATTTCTAAAATATTTTCTATTAATTTCTTAACTATTTTACTAATCTTCACTCTTTTTGTGTATTATCATAAGTTTGTTTACATTACTTCAATTTTTATTCTTTCAGTTCGCCATCAAAACTTTGCATATATAAGAATGGATGTTATTACCCATAATCGTCGAATCAAAATCTACACTGGGTTTTTCAACTCTTTTTTTATTCTTACGTCTTCTTACCATAAGTTCCGACCACAAAACTGACATACACGAGCGAATTATGAAGATTACTCATAATACCCATTCGCACGACAAATCCGGATGATTATTCCATAGAAACCGTCTGTTTGTTTCGATGAAATAAAATAGGTATTTAATTTTTTCCATTATTCATAGTTTTGGTTAACAGTGCATTTAAGGCACTTTACGAGGGTGGCTATTTATGTTTTCAGATGAGATTAATGTGTCAAATCACACATTGCTTTCTTATTAACGTTTGACAATTTAATGGTGAACGTACTCAGAACGTGTGCTGTTTGAGCTGTTTACAAATAGTTGAAATATTCATCATGATCAAAAAATAAATCGCAAATATTCTCATACGATCATTATTTATGATTTGCTACGTGAATTAAACCAAAGCAGTGTGCCGAACAACTAGCTCCGACTTCTGGTGATGAAGCACCATCTCTAAACACCGGGTTTCGCTGGTTTTTCGAATTGAATAGTAGTCGCACTTCGCTACAGGATGAATTTCGTGAAGGTCGTCCAAAAGTTCGGTTTGCGATTCTTGTTTTTAATTATATTGTTTAGTTTTTATCATTATGACTTGGCATTATGGATGATGGCTTTTTATCAACAATTTCAGGAATATGATACAGAGTGGAATACTGAGGAAGGTATTAGTACGGAAGTCAATCAAGAGTTTGTTGTAAATATGTTTGAGTGCCACATACACGTGCAAAAGAAAGTCAGATCTTATTAAAATTGATAGTCACTTGGGTGTGTTTTAATAGAGTTCCATTTTTTATATAAAAACAAAACCTGGTTTGATTCGAGCATAGCTATATACGGCTAGGTTGATGATTTAAAAAATTATGCCGACAGTACACCTTGCTTAAGAGGAAAAGGAGTCATCATTGAATATGGGCAATTCTCAAAATGCTTCAATAACGCTATGTAATATTCGCTGTTCATGATTATTAATGTCATAACAGACTTTTGCGTATTTCCGTGATTCATTACCAACAGTCCACCCAGTTGACTGTAGATTCGACTCCGGTGTGAAATGATAGAGCCATGTTTCATCGATTATCATGTGTCGACGCAAAAATTTGGGTTTATCATGATACAACAGCTCCAAAAACTGCTCAGAATCGTTGTTGGAATATCCAAATATACATTCACGATATGTCTAACACGATCTTTTTACATCCTCAGGATCTCATCTCAGTCGGCTACACTTTATGGTTATCCGAAACTCTTTTCTGGATCTTTTTGATATATTCTCAATTGATAACCTCTCGGTTAGTCAAATTTGAGCATTATTCTCAAACCTCATTTCGTCAGGCTTAAACTTAGCAAACTTCCTCTTAACGGATGACTTTTCTAGGACAAAGTCCTAATAATCTTTATCAAGCCAAGCCTTGGCTTCAATAGTTGTTTTTTGCCAAACAGTAATGTTGCATTAACACATTTTTATTTTATTTTTCCACATTAACAAATGTTGATTAACTCAAAATGCTATAACAAACTAATAGTCAGACAGCTGTCAAATTTATATACTTTTCTTTTGAAGGTAAGGACTAACTGAAACTTGAATTGATTAAATTGTAGTCTATGAACTGATAATTCAACTGATTTCAATTAACAATATTGTACCGGCAAAGGTGGCGAAATCATTTTTTATTTTTCATTCATACAGTATTTTTCACTTCTATAAGGAAGAGCTTTTATAACTAGAGAAAGCTGTTCACATTTTTATATAGTTTTAGGAAGTTCCAGAATAATGAAATACAATGCTCTGGCAATGCAGATATTGTTGCACAGCATTTCGATAAACTTTTCCCGAACGACAAAATAGTAACCTCTAGTTAGGCTTTTATACTCGCTAGATGTCACTGGACCAGTTTTGTAGGATTAACTTGAAAACATGATATATGAAACACGGATGATCTTGTATAACGTATTCGTGAAATATCTCGAAGCGTTATACTAGCTATATTCAGACATGACGATTTCAATCACTTTTGCAGCTTACATGGATTCTGCAGGAACTAATTGCATCAATGACCTTTTTTTTCGAAATTCATACTATATGGGGCCTAGATTTAGACTATACGGTGAATGAGGGAGCTATTCGATGTGTAATTCGTTCAATTTAACTATCGTTGCCATCGACTTGCGAATCATTATCTTATCGATGAACAATATTCCTTGCGCATCCCAAATGAAGCAATAACATTTCCAGCTGAATAATGATCGTTTTGATTCCGGAGTAAAGTGATGAATCTATGTTTCATCCATTGTCGACGCAAGAAATCTGATTTATTACGTGGCCAAATACTGCCCTGAATCATCAACACGTTTTTTTTGATCCACTGAGTGAACGCTGCACTCACTTTGAGAAGAACTTTCTTATGGTCAATTATTTATGCATAATTGTGAACACACTGCCTTCCTATATCTTTACGGCCTCAGCTGTCTCACGCAATTTCAATATACGATTAGATATAACCAATTTGTGGACTTTTTTTATGTTTTCTGGAGTAACCAGCTCAATTGGACGACTAAAACGTTCACCATCATCGGTGTCTGTGAGCTACAGTTTTTTTATCAAGAAATAATGATAAATTAACACACGAAATTGTTTTGAAAAAAAGTAGCTCCACTTAAACGGCGGTCACTTTTTTCTGACTAATCAAAATGTCCCTAAATTTCACACACAATCTTTTGAAAGTTGGTACTTTATAAATTCATATGGATTTGCTAATAACAATAAGATTGTAAATGTTCCTATTTAAATATGGAATACGTCTTCAATAAGCAGTCTCTATATTAATTACTTTGTTAACCTGATTTAGTGTCTTTAATGTGACGAAGTACAAAATACTAAGTATAGACTTAACGAGAATCTGATCGAAGTAAATTTTTGATAACTAAAATATGGAATTCAATGAAAATCAGCAACAGCAATAACAATAAAAAAATATAGACTCAAGTTAACAAAATACAACTTACCATTTGCAAATTCAATCCAACGCAACTCTCCCTGAAAACAAATAGGTAAGTAAAAATAATAACTATACAATATAATTTATTCGCGACGTATTATACAGAAAATTGTTGATCACTTCGGTTATAAACAATTTCATAGCAGATTATATTTTATGAATATCGAATTTCCACCCATCACGGTCACTCGTAAAAATAACTGTTGCTGTTGAAAGTCTCAAATTGTAGTCGCATTTTCTGATGAACTACCCCAACTCATGTTCTGCATTCACTGTTATCTGTCCAAAAATATACGACCCATAACGAGGTATACACGAAAAATAGTCACATTAAGATCAACATTATTATACAATATAATGTTACTTATTAAACTATTTATTGACAAAATAATTCCTATTTTGGATTTATTTTCATCACTTACAATATACATACTCGTATTAGTACAGGCAAACTAGGCGATTTTGAGCTAAAACCCTGAATTTAAATTGGGCGATTTTGACTTTCTAGATTCTTGGTGACTTTGGGATACTGACTAAGTATAGCAACTCTCAACAAATTACGGGCTCGGATTTTCGAAATTTTGGGACTTATAACTTAAAAAAATTTTGAATCGTGAATTACTCGAAAACTACGTAGAATTCGAAAAAAGTTCCAGAGTTAAAACTGTACAGTACAAAATGAGTACCCACATTTATTTGAAATCAAAGGGAGGTAGAATATAGAAATCTCAACCATCATGATTTATTTTAATTTTTTGAAAACGAAGTAGTTTTCCATGAGTTTGAACAATTTTCATGTACGCCTGGAACATGAAATTACTTGAATTTGCACTGGTGGGAATTCGCGAGCGGATGCTTTGGCTTTCGGCGTTGAGGGAGATTTATTCAGAAATAATAGATCCAATCAAAAAAAAACTAGAGACCTTTTTTATAGAAAAATTTTGTTCTACATTTTTTGTTCGTTTTTTTCAAATTCGTCTTAGTTTTCGAGTTATTCGCGTTTAAAAATTTTTTTGAGTTACAAGTTCCAAAATTTCGAAAACTCGTGCCCGTAATTTTGTTAAGAGTTACTTGGCTTATTCAGTAACCGAAAACCTCTGAGAATTTAGAAAATCAGAATCGCCCAGTTTAATTTCGGGCTTAATCCTATTCTACCGGTACTATATACTCATAGAATTCAGTTCATCTTCAGGGGAGGCATCTGTACTAAACAAAATAAACAATTTGATTTGATTGATTTGATTTAACAAATAAAAATTGGAATATTCTTATGTTCTAGATGTAATACCTTTTTGTTCATATCTTTTATTGATTTCTCATCATTTCGCCAACACTAATTTTCAGTATACCGTCTTCGGACATTTAAATAACAATACGAAGTTGTAATAATTAATTTACGACAGTTTTTTATTCAAAATCAATTACAAATAACTTTGTCTTATGAATCCAAAACCTAGAATATTTATAAAAGTGGATAGATACAATGTTATAATACTGTTTTGGCCATCTTGTATCAATGTGAATAAAATGAATTTATACAGTACTTTATATAGAGCTATTAAAATGTTGTAGAGAGAAACGTGAAAAAAAAATAATAATTATGTGTTCATTTGTATTCAAATGCTTTTTTATCCAAAATTAAATTCCTATTTATCGTTTTTCCCCATATTGGAATTTCATTGGAATTTAATTACTACTCATAACATCGACATGATCGCAATAATTCAAATATTTCTTTGTCCGCTCAATCATGATTTATTCTAGTCAAATAACATTTATTGATGTATGCATTCCTTCGCATGTGGTGAAAAAAATGTAGATTTACCGTAAAAATCATCGACGTACTATCTCAATATTCCCATTTCTCATGTGGATACTTCTACTCTTTGTTACCATACCAATAAAATGGAAATTTCAATACGCTACTGGAATATATTAATTTTCAGCGAAATAACTAATGGTTCGAGCCATTTCAAATCGCAGATTTAAAAATTCTGCACTCAATGTTGATAGTACTAATGCGAAAACACATAGTAGTATAAACCTCTAAGCCAAATCTATATAAGGAAGACCTACTAATATTAAATAGGTAGAACTCTTGTAATAATGGACTTGGAAAATTTAATAACGAAAATAAATACTACTTAATTTTATAGGATTAGTATCAAAAAACTTATAAAGTTTAAAAGTCTGGATATATTTTATACCGCCCAAGATCCGTTCCAAATAGGTACTACATCATCAACGCCGATTGTGTAGGAGAGCGGCCGGCCTTTTTCACAAAATGCTAGAGGCTAAAGTGACTTATCGCGAATTTATCGCCAAAAATTCGTTGATAATAATATAACATAAGTTTTTTCTTGGTTCTTCAGATAAACTGCCTCAAATAGATATCAAAGGAATGAACCAGATCAACAGACAGATTTATAAAATGACATATTCTTGGGACAATAACAAGGATATCTTATGTGCACAAAACCTTGAATTTTTGAGATACCAAGTGTTTAAATTTAAACAAATATATTACATTTAGTTTGGATAAAATTCGACTTCGACTTTGTTGGACTTATGTTCTTGTTTTCTAAATGTTATAGTAACCCTAGATTTCATTGAATTAATTTAGTTAATGCCTGATAACTAGCAAAAGGCCTCAACCAACTTACATAAAAAATTTGTCCATGCTTTATTCTGACGACTTCGTCATGAAAATCTGAAAGATTTTATTTTCTAATTGAAAAAAAAATGCTCAAAGGTTCGACTTTGCTCCATATTAAATGTGAATATTGAAAATTATAGGTTTTGAAAACCAGTGGTCCAAATGTTTTTCCATCCATTCTCAACTAATTTTTCTATGTTTTCTCGTCTAATTCTCGAGCTAATCTGTCCATCAGACTCCAAAAGCAAAGCAGAGGCAGATACAATTATTGACAGTGATACACTGGCCATTTTTTCTTGTTTACTTCAATTAGCTATGTTATTTTCAATTCTAAACTGCCCACATATTGAATAAAGTTTCAGAATAGGAAATTGTTTACTTTTACTTTTGGAATTTTGATTAGTGGCAATCATGATGCAGCTGGAAGAGACCTGCATAATTTTAAACAACATGCAATATTCGTCTATGTAATATTTTGATCTTTCAAAGAATTGCATGTAATTTCTTGCACGTTGTCTTGCACCATGTTAAGCGGTCTTCAAAAATACTTCATTTTGTGCCGTAATATTTGTGTTGGTACAATACAATATTTATAACGAAAGTTTGTAGATCCAGACTTCGACATCCTGACAACAAATACAACATGATGGGATGATAAAGCAAAACAACGTGGTGTTGATACTACTGAAGCTTGTCGGGCGTAACTTGATCAGCGCTGGTGATGTAAGCAAGCGATTTGCGCGTTGCAATAAGATAGAGCGCTTAGTTAAAATAATACACTTTATATCAGTGCTGTTATGAGATATGTGGAAAATTACGAAATTCATATTACGGCGTGCCCTATAATTTAAAAATTTAAACCCGACATCGTGATTCTCTATTCTGATTATTGCTTCAATCCATAGAATATATCCCATTGCTATGGACATCAAGTGTTCATTATACAATGTAATGTGTCTGGTTTCAGGTACAGTATACTTTTGTCTAGGATATTCTGATAATTTCTGGTTTACTAACATGCTTTCTGTCTTCCCAATATCTCTTGAAAAAAGTGCAGAGCAGTTAAATCTGATAAACGAGGTAACCAAAGGAAATCTGATTTTATCGAAATTTTATCTAAAACTTTTATGCCGCACACGTTCATATACTATCTATTGGTATACACAGTTTCTTTATCGCAAATAAGAATTTTTCTCTGCCATATTATTGTTTTCTGGAACTCGTTTTCATCGTCGTTCTCAAATAAATTTGGGCTGTAAAACCGTACATTTAGATGGGTGTAACTGATGCTTAACCTTGGATTTCCAGAGCTCTGGAAACTACAGTTTTGTTTGTTGACGAAACTATTTAAATGGAAATGCGCTTTATCCGACATCAAAACATTATTCAAGAAATAAGTTTGTGTAATTTATCGTGTAAAACGGATAGCATATCGTAGTCGTTTGTTGCTTGTCTTGTAATAGCACTGTTTGCACTATTTGAATTTTATGTTAAGATCAAGAACCACAAAAGATCGAACTGGAAAAACCAAACTGATCAAGACGATAGAATTAATTTATCTTCAACACTCCATCACATAGTTTTCATTTGGGCACTGAAGACATAACAGTTCCTCGAATGACTAGTAATAAAGGATGTGGGAATTAATTTTGGAGTGAAATATTGTCGTTATTTACGCTGCCTTATAACAATTGATCGTTAACAGAAATAATGAAAAAATTCGATAATTCTGAAGGGTCGCTTCTCAAAAAATGAGTTATAACTTATAAAAAAACATTTATATCGAAATATTTCTGTTTAATATTGTTTTATTTATCTCATCAGGTGTATAAAATTAGGTAATTCTGTATAATGTTGTGAATTGTAAATAAACTATCTTTAAATTCATCACATTAATCATGATAAACTGTTATTGATTTTTGTATTTCGAAGACATCTGAGGGGTTCGTAGACTGCATTAATTGGGCAGTTACATCTAACGCGACGTTCATTGTGGACAAAATTTTCATCATCATCAAATAATATAGAGTTGAATAGAATATTTGAAAGCAGTAAATCCTTACTTCATATCAATAATATATTGTAAATAAAAAGTATATATGAATTTACTGTTATTGTAAAATTTGTAATTATGTAAAGTCCACTTGACAATACTAATTTGAGTCTGGAAAATGGCACTTCACGAGCACTTTTTACCTCGTATTTCTTACGCCAGTCGCAAAATATCGCATATTCTTTTTCGTACCTTCTCCAAGACTTAATTCGAATATTTTGCCCTACTGCTTGTTTTCAGGAGCCTTTTTGGTTTTGCTGCAGAAGGAAGAGTTTCCGCTTTGTACGTCATTATGGGTCTGACTACAGTTTTGTAGGTTCTTGACTTGGCCTCAATACTTATGTATTTGTTTTTCCATATAGTGCCGTTCAGATATCCGGCTGCTCTTGCTGCTTTTATTGTTTGCTGCCTTACCTCTGTCTCAATATCACCATATCCGGATAGCTCTATATACCCATTATATTTGAATATATATTTGAATTTCATTTCTTGTTGGATGATTTTGTCGTTTACGACCAGCTTGCATCTAAGAGGTATTTTTGATGTTGGCAGGCTTTTTGTTTTGGAGGCAGTCACCATCATATTTAGATCATATTATTCTATTTCCATTTATGATGGATCTCCATTGATTCCAAATCCTACGAATAAAATAGGTAGCAATCATTTTATAAGATGGTTACTACTTACGTTTAAGATATTGCAACACTGATGTAACAATATCAAATCTGACACTGCCATCATTGACATTTTAATGGTGAATGTGACATCCGGTACATATGGTACCACATAGGACAACCGGTTTAATGAAACGAGAACCACCTATTTCCATTCTACCTGGAACAGCGAAAGGCGCAAGTTGTCCGCGTCATCGATTCCGCTGTCAAAGAAATTAATTTCGCATGTAAAGTATTCGTAAAGTGTAGACTAATATATTAGTTTGTAAATTTTAAGTCCAGTGTTTTATTAATTTTTAAAGAATATAAAAAGGACATGTGAAAGTACTCATGATGTGTTATCATACGAGCTCTAGTTCAATTATTTCCAGATATTTGAAACATTTATCTAGGTCTATGACTTTCAACGTAAATCAAACCAACAGCAGTGTTTGGATCAACTGATTTGATCTCGAACCACCGTTTTTCGGTGGTTTTCCAAATTCAATCGTGGTCGCATTTGGCTACAGGATTAATTTCATGAAGGTTGCTCAAAATCGGCTGTTGTACCAGAAAATATCGATGCTGTGAGTAAAATGATATTGAAAGATTGTCATGTCACATACCGTGAGATTGAGGCATACATTCAATATTGCAACCAAAAAGGTTTGTAAAAAAATTAATCTATTCGCTTCTAAAGACGTTTATAAGGTAGTGACAGGCGTAAAATCATAAATTTATGCATATGAACTCGAAACTAATTAACAATCGGCTGTGGTCTTTCAAGACGAGGCAAATCCAACCAAAGTTGTTCGCGCAAAAAGTATTCCAAAGCAAATGGTCACCTGTTTCTTCGTAATAACTGGACATGTTGCCACCGTTCCATTGGAGCAACCTAGAACAGTCAATTCTGAATGGTATACCAGCATTTGTTTGTCAGAATTTTACTAAAAAATCAGATAATCGCAGAAGAGGAATCATGCTAGTTCTCACATCAGTTCAAACAAAAACGTTTTCGAACAGTCAAGACGTCGAATTGGTGGGTCATCTGTCGTACAGTCCTTGTTTGGCTTAATAATTTTGTAGTATATACTCTTCATAAATAAAATAGAAGTTGAATAAAATGTAACAATTTCAACAAGAACTGAGATTACAGTTTTATTGTACAATACAAATTACAATTTTATTTGCTTATTTCCACTCTTATACGTTCATAATTGAATTGTTCATAAATCTTTCCGTATTTGATAATTGGTGGAGTCGAGAGAAGAAGTATATCTTCATAGACTTTACAGTTGAAGTTGAATTCAAATGAATTCCAGTCTATTCACTACTTTTTCCTTGCCGAATACAAAATTTCATATGCTCGACTGCTGATTAGAATCGGCAGCTAATTATAATGAACTCTTATTCTTATGAATGAATAAATCCATTAATATCAATTAACAATTTTGCAAATCAAGAACTTAGTTGAACTTGCCGAACAAAGAATTAACTGAACACCGACATTCGGGTAGACAACAGGATTACCTAGATCATGTTATTACCCGCTGTACAGAGAGATAAAATTTCGACAAAATCTCTGGATTGTATTAAACTGTACTGACATATGAACTATGAACGGTAGGAAGGTAAAGTAATCCTTCCATTCCTATGAAAGTGTATCCAAGGAATTTATCGTCGCGTTTCAAATATAACTAATATATATTCAGAAAACTAGGAATATCTTGTTTAAAATAATTGTCATTTCAACGTCATGTTATTCATTCTTAATTTTTCGTGAGTTATTATCATTTTTTCATGTTGATAAGTATATAGTTACTAAAGGATCGCAGGCTTGTAGGAGAAATGATATAAACGACGATGAGGACAAAATAACGCCATTTGAAAATGAACTTTTTGAAAATTCTTTTATCAAATTAAAAGAGCCTGTGCCGTCGCTAGACAATTTATTGATGATTCATCCACGGATAGACAAGACAGGTCCTCATCTTCGTTCGCGACACAGTTTCATAAGTAGACTCCTTCCTCTCCCCTGAATTCTAGTTCTAGGGGGTCTTATATTTTTGTTAAGAGTTAGCTTGTTGGCTATACGCTCTTGTCTTCCTTGTTATCTAGACGTCTTAATATGCGTGTGTATATTTTCGCTGCCTTGGGTTAACCTTTTCCACCCTTCTTCAGCAAAAAAGATCTAACCAGAGTGGTCCTTCACCATCTTTAGAGCTTTCTCCGATCTATAACTCGGCACTTGTTTTTGAAGTGCGGAGTTACCGTCCCCGAGGGTGTCCTCTCTTGTGGTTTGACCCAAAAAATCTAGGATCTTTGAAAAATATTTTTTTGTTTCTTCGTGCTTTTTGTTCTTTTGTGATTAAAAAAAAAATACTAGCCTAACTCAACCTAGTGATCCTGTTATCCTCTGTTTTACTTTACCTTTTGGGCGATGAGTGTTGCTATGAGTGTCTGCATGTTCTGCGACACACTAAATAGCTCGGGCTTTTCTTGTCTTGCTGAAGCTGGAGTTTTCTTAGCCACTAATGCGTAGCTGCCTCCTGTGGTATTCGTAGCTGGTTTATATGTTTCTGTCTTCTTTGGGTACCCTGTAGTTCGCGGGGTGCTCAAAAGTTTTCGCACTTCGGCTTCTTTATTCTGCTGACGGTGTAGTCCGTCGCCCTGTGCGCTCCCACACACTTTACGCAATGCACATCCATGTTGCACGTGATGGAAACCTCGGCACTTGTAGCATTGTACAGGTCCGTCGTGGTTTTTCTGTTCAATCACACTTATCTTTGTGTTTGTAGATATCTTAGTTTTTTTATAGGACTGCTTTTCTGCGGGTTCTATAACTACCATAAATATTGGTAATAGTTTTCGGGTGTTGTCGCCGTTTTTTTGTATATTCGTCAGTTGCCATAATTTTTTGGGTTTCAGCCCATTTTTCCTCAGCTCAATTTTGACGTCCAACGCGGGGGTGTTTACAGCCAGTCCTTTGACGACTATCTTGCTTTCTTTCTCTCCGATGTAGGTACGTAGACCACTCAATCTCTTTATATTACTTCAGGAGCATGTTCATTTTTGTTGTTTTGTTATTTTTCTTTGTGTGAATTCCCATTCTGCACTGGACATCGATTCTCCTCTATACTAGCTGTTTCCTAATTGCTGTCCACATGATTGAGGAGTTTCCTCGCCGCTTTTTCCCTTTTTTCTTGTTGTTCACTTCGGTACATGGAGTAGTCATTCATTGGCTCTCTGGCTTAATGTCAATTCTCCCCTCTCTTAACTCCTATGATAATAGAACGTTCGTCCGTCTCCGCTTTTTTATCGCAAAGCTTCAAATATTTCCAGCAGTTTTGGTGTATGTATCTCCGCCCTTGTTATGGTATCCATTACAGATTCTATTCCGTCGTTCTGCTTAGTTTTCTCCTACTTCAATCACTTGTTTTCTTCATCCATTTGTCTAAATTTTTTTCCTGTTTGCTAATAAATGCCTCAAAATTGAGATAAAATTTAAAATTGAATTGAGTGTAAAAGAAAGCTATCCAAGTTAAATTAATCCTGAGCATAAGACATATCAAGTGTCAAATCAAAAATGCTCAATATAAACTCAGTAAATATTTGTGCGAAAGTCATTTTCACGTGGAATATAGTTATATTATGGCTGAGGTGAGTTTGTTTGAACAAAATAGATTATAAGGAGCAAATAATACTTTTATTTAAAGTAAGTTCAAGTTTAAAAAGCATTTGAATCGTTCAAGTAACTCAAAAATAGACAGCCTTGCCAGAAAAAAGGCAACGAATTCATACTTTGGACCAGAACCCTACTGTGGCCACATCAATAACGAACTGAACGGATTGCTAAAGAATTAGATGGGTTCTTAGTGAAGGTACACTCCAGGCCTAAGATTCAATAGATTCATATAAGATAATAGGCATCTACAGATTCTGAGAGCAAAAATATTCTGCCCATTTCATCGAATATATTGAGACATTGGTAAGTGGGACAAAAACCCCGGAAAAATATCTTCTAGGTACAGATGCGGGGGCTGGCTGAGATCCAAAACAACTCCTTAAACAATCTACAATCTACTTCAAAATTAAACTAAGAATTTTGTGCGGATCTACCCGCATACAAACAACTTGGTAGAGAGAAGAATGTAAAAAAAGCGACGAGAGCCCATATAGTGAGTTGAATGACGCAGTTATAAAAAATAAAAGCGAATCCAACATTTTTGCTTTGCGAATATTATCCAGAAAAATTTGCTCTGGTCGAATATTACTATAGTTGTCACCTTGATATTTCAAAAAAAAACGTTATTTTATTATCTTGAGATATAAATATCCTTATAACAATAAAATAAATTATTAAATTTTAACTTTAGATAAATTGGAAAGTATAGAAACATGTAATTTTCAGAAAAATCATCACCGGACCTCTCTTTAAATATACTCATTCTCACGTGGGTTATTTAAGAATACAATAATTAATTATAATCATTTTCAATTCTTCTAATAGGTAGATAAATTTCATTGTTTGTCATAAACTCACTCATTTTAAAAGCAAAATGTTTCCGTTGATACCAGATTCCAAAATAGTAATTTGTTACTGCGGCGTAGAATCCGCAACGCCCCTACCTACTGTGGAAACTTTTATAGAAGGGCTTTCAGCCTTTAAACGGTGTCAATGTGACGCCTCTTTAGGTTGCCGTCTCAAGGCGGAAATGAAAAAAAGGTGTTACAACAAACGATAATGTCAGTTTCAGAATTCTGAGATTTAAAAAAAATCTAACTTTTACATCAATTGATAAATTCGAATGAATTTACTTCCATTAGTCATATTTGTATGTATATTTGACAATTATTTAAAGTTCTAAAAAAGCAATGTGGGTTCAACTAACATAAAGAACGTGAAAGAACAAGATTAGAGAAATATTAAATAGAAATACTTTAAAATGTATTAAGAACATCACCATGAGACTTTTTATAGGACAAAGATAATACAATAAATTGAGAATGATTTGAAACATTTTTCTCTTGAACGATTTCTTACCAGCGAGCATTTTTTTGAGATCAGTAAATAGCCAGTAGTCACTGGGGGCCAGATCTGGACTATACGGTGGATGAGGAAGCAATTCGTGTATTTCATTCAATTGTATATAGTATTTGCTATTGATTGTCGCTTCCTATGTGTATCCCAAAATACTGAAACCATAACACTCCCAGCTGACTGTGGTGCCTTCGGACGTGGTTCACCGGTTGCAGTTCACTCAGATGATGATCATTTGAATTCCGGAGTGAAGTAATGGATCCATGTTTTATCCATTCAAAATCCAATCAAAATGTCATGAAATTCTACACATAGTCTTTCAAAGTGGGTACTTCATAAACTTCATATGGATTTAACAATGTCAGCGCCATCTATATGTCAGTCACAAAACTTATTGAGTGATGTTATAATTATGTATTTAAATACGTCATTTTCAATTTTCAATTTTTTCGCCAGAAGAAATAGTTTGTGACCTTAAAAAATTACTACTATAAGTATAAGATCGATATATGGTGTCGATAGATTTATAAAGCAGCATAATTACTTATTCTGCATCTTCTTGAACTCTGAGTTTGGAATGCAATATTTTGAACCACCCACTAACGTGAAATTTTGTTTTGAAGTTGAGAAGAAAGAAGCTGACGAAATGTGAAAACCTATTTATGACTTTCTTCTGCTCTATTGTGGTTTTCTCTATGTGACGAATGATGCTAAATCAAAAATTTTTGACACATCGTAGTTACATGGTAAAAGTGCCTTAGGAACACAGTTTCTTTGTATATTTTCTCATGTTTTCGATATCAAAAAATGTCCTGACTTTTGCTCGTTGTTAACTAACATAATACTAACACTTTTAAAGCGCTCATACCACTTATAAACATTTAGTGCTATAACATCACTTTATAACGTTTCTTGAGCTTCACTGAACAGAACTTGAAGCGTAATATTAAGAACTTACTTGAGAATTTCATAAACTCTACCGTCAATAAATAATTAGTAAATAATGTGATATAAGAATGAATAAAAGGTATTGACAATCCTTCATTTATTCTCCGTAGAAATATTCTGATCAACATATATTAAAAATAGATCAAAACTCATTCCCGACAACCTCTCATCGTTAAGAAAAGCATTTATTACCCCTAAAGAATGTAAGATGCAAAAATTCAAACTTTCTCTGGAATATTCAAGTAAAGACCTCAACTAAATCAAAATTGCGTTAATTTTCACTTGCTCGATGTATTTTCAAGGAAATGGCGCAATATAAATTGATACATGTGAAAATCGTTTCAATTTAGAAAAAGGTAATGGTTTCAAGTAATCATTTTTATGGTAAATACAACAATACAAGGGTGTCTAAATATTGTGATGAACGAAAGCATTCTGGAATCTACACAATACTATATTTTTCATAGATGATAACATAGAGAAAAATAAAATGTCTTCTTCTATTTGTCGAGATATGTGTGGGTATTTTTTTAAAGAAATCCCGAACAAAAAATCTAGTGGTGGATTTTCAGGTAATTCAATATCGATGCTGTCACATTCTTCTGATTCTCCGTTTATCATCGAACCCAGTACATTTCATACGATGTAATCACCGATAATCATTACACAAATGTATTGTATCAAAGTATATATATATATATATATATATATATATATATATATATATATATATATATATATATACAGTGCTTTTCAGATAAAAGTATCCACCTTTAATAACTTTTGTAATACTGGTATTTAGAAAAAATCCTAAAACACGTCAATTTATGTTGGAAGGGGCAAGCATTATGGCTTATTTAAACTTACTGGAAAAGCCACCCCCTCACCCCTAGCAGCATCCCCTTTATTATTTTAAATTACTTTTCATATTTTTTATGTGAAATTTGGATACTCCTCTTTGAGCTGATTCCAAAAATGTATAATACTTGTAGGGTAAAGTGGTTAGTTTATGAGATAAACAATTTTTCTTTTAAGAGCACAAATTTTACTTATTATTTACTTTCACCTTATTTGCCTGTACTAAAATGGGTTGTACAACAGTTCAAACTCTTTAATCTTTTTAACTGTGCTATTTATTATGAAGTTACAATAAGTGTTCAAAATGAGTACCATTCACTTCCATACAATGGTATAATCTATTTTGAAATGCCTCTCTGACATTGCTTAATACGGCTGGATTTAATTGTCGACATTCATTTTCTATCCTCTCTCGTAAATCATCCAGAGATTCTGGTTGGTTACCATGAACTTTTGTTTTTAAATACCCCCATAAAAAGAAGTCTAGGGGTGTTAAATCCGGTGACCTAGGTGGCCACTCCATCATCTGCCCCCTTCTACCTATCCAACGAGCGGGGAATGTTTCGTTTAAAAATTGTCGGACAGGCATAGCATAGTGTGGGGGAGCTCCGTCTTGTTGAAATACCAGTAAATCTTCGGAAAGGTTATCATCATTTTCTATTATTGTTGTAATACGTGGGTCAACCCCTTCCCTGAGTAACTCAAGATATGATTCACCATTTAAATTTCCGTTGATGAAGAAAAAGGTCCGACAATGTGGTCACCTAGGATACCACACCAAACGTTTAACTTTTGGGGATGTTGTGTATGGAATTCACGCATAATATGTGGATCACTTTCAGCCCAATATCTACAATTATGCCTACTTACTAAGCCATTTAATGACCATGAGCATTCATCAGAAAAGCAAATATTGTTTAACAATTGTGGATTGTTATTGATAATTTGCGTCATTGATTCGCAAAACTCTAGACGACGATCAAAATCATCTTCATTCAACTCGTGCACCAACTTAACTTTGTATGGGTGGTACTTGAATTTATGTAGAACTCGGAAAACTGTAGAAGATGAAACACCGATCGCTCTACTTATTGTTGACAACGATTGGGGTTGTTGAGCCTCTAAGCTGACTTGCTCTAAAATTGCCACTTGGATTGCTTCGTTATTTACGAGTTCCTCTCGCTTATGCACTTTATTGCAAACAGACCCTGTTGTGGTAAATTTCTCCATCAGTTGAATTACATACTTATGAGTTGCATGTCTTCCGTCATGTAATTCGTTAAATATTCTAGCAGCAGCTCTTGCACAATTATTATTTTGGTAGTATAAACCTACAATTTCAATTCTTTCTTGCAAAGAGTAAACCATTTCAGAGAAACAAAATAAATAATGTATCAAATTACACTATCAATAGTGACTACAAATTCTAGTTGACAATGTCAAACTTTAATAAAAAGTAGAGTTTTTTGTTGTTTGGATTTTTTAAGTAGAATAAATAGCACAGTTAAAAAGATTAAAGAGTTTGAACTATTGTACAACCCATTTTAGTACAGGCAAATAAGGTGAAAGTAAATAATAAGTAAAATTTGTGCTCTTGAAATAAAAATTGTTTATCTCATAAACTAACCTTTAACAAGTATTATACATTTTTGAAATCAGCTCAAAGAGGAGTATCCAAATTTTACATAAAAAATATGAAAAGTAATTTAAAAAAATAAAGGGGATGCTGCTAGGGATGAGGGGGTGGCTTTTCCAGTAAGTTTAAATAAGCCATAATGCTTGCCCCTTCCAACATAAATTGGCGTGTTTTTGGATTTTTTCTAAATACCAGTATATATATATATATATATATATATATATATATATATATATATAAATCTATAGAATAGAATATATGTACTTTGGAAGAAACTTCAGTGAACAATGAAATGAGATGAAATGAGAACACGAAATAAAGTTGAGAGCTTTTACTGACGACTCTAATGATATTAAATTCTTATTGAACTAAACACTATATTGAAGTATATCTATCATTATTTATATTATACTGCATAGTTATCTTACATTTTTCACGTGTTCTTTAAAAAAAAAGAAAATTCCATAAAGAAGCGTTTATTCTGTAAAGTGTCCACCATAGACTTCTATTTTCTATTCGCTCGGAAGATAATCGATTTCACAATCAGATGTTGTTTACAGAGTCAAAACACGTTTCTGGCAACATCCGATACCAAATTATCCAAACCGCTGTAAATTGTAGTTTCCCGCGAATTTCTCAACGTGTACTATATGAAATCTTCGAATGGCGAATATAAAAAATTTACGAATAGATCCTAACAATTTTGATGATAGATTTGACTATACAACGCTCCCTATAAAACTACAATACCATGGTTCTTTTTTTATCTTGTGTTTGTAGGAAACGGAGGTAAATCATTTCGTCAATGTTGATGACCTATAGACTATTTCCATATAGATTATTCTAATGAAGATGTTCATCGTCGTCTTTTTATGTATAACAAATTTTATATTATTCTCTAGTGATTTATTTCGCCATCAGATTCACCATGAAGTCTTTTGGTATTACTATTTGCATTTTACTTTGCATCCATCCTACCTTCTTAGTTTAAATGTCTTTCAATTGTACCCTTGATAATAATCAATGATAAGACTTTTCAGGATTTCGGAAAATTGTGTATTGGTAGAAATATCAAGATTTATATCTCTAATAATTGGTAACAGATCCTATTTGTTGTTAAACTTTTCTTAGATTATGCTACGATCTATGACACACGACGAAAGAGACCTGAGGAATGGGCCAATGGCATATTACTTCAAGAAGAGCCGTACAACGGGAATTTTGAACTTATCAAATTTAACCTCGAATGATTTTTGCTTTTTCCATTAATAAATAGATTGAAAGAGAAAAGTTTCTATATAATTTTTTGATATTTAGCAGGTAGAGCAGATGAAAGTCATTCCCACTTCACTTTCACTTAGTTTCAGTACAAATGCACAGGAAGCGTGGAAATAGCAAGCAAATTTTTCTGTTGAATAATTCCCCTATAATGTTAGAAAACTTCACAAACATTATTGTGACAGTTGTTGAACCAAAAAGTCGTGGAAAAATAGTGAGATTAATTGCTAGCCACTATAAATCTAAAACGTGTAATTCGATTAGTTCAGTTACAAACGCGACACAAAAATACAACAAACCTTGTGATTCTAACATTCAATTGAAGATTCAGAAAGGTCCTTGAAATTTTGTCGAAATCAAATACATTATTTAGCATAATCAACGAACAGAGACAGTTGTAAAGTTATCAAGCAGACATACTGTTGTCGATGGTCAGTATGGACATGTTAGATACTATTAGTTGTTATTAAATATGTAAATCAAAAATATAGTACTGATTTTGAAGATACAGTTTTAATAAGTTCCTACTGAGTACAGGCCCCTCACCTTCAATCAACATATTCCATTCTTCATAAATGTTATTAATCGGCGTTACATACGTGGGGTTTAATATACCCCAGTTGCGGAAAACTCTTTGAAAACGAAACCAAATGTAAAGTTATGCGCATGTCCGTCCCTATAGTTTCTCAAATATGTATCCGCCCTCTCTTCCGGGTACTCAGTACTCGGTTGACCCTGAATAAAAGAATACGCTGCTGAAACGCTCTGGGGTGTATTAAACACCAGCTATGTATTCATGTAACGGATGTTGCAAAGTATTATTTTTTTTATTTATTTCGAGTTGTACGCAGCAAGTATTTATAATAAAGTAAATTTAAAGAAGTTACTTTAGTCACATGGTTATTCAAGTCATGTTAAATAATACCAAAACGTTAATTAAAATTTTTCTTCAGAAATACTGATCATGTACAGAACAGAAAAGGCTCTTGGCGCTATGGGCTGAGACATACTCCGGCACCGATTCTGAGCAGGATATAACAATGGAAGATCACACGCCTAACAATGACCCGAACAAAGAAACATGAAATTAATTGCTATTAACGCTCTTGTAATATACAGAAACAACAATCAAGATTACAAACTTTTGAGAAGGATTTTTACAAAATGCTGGTCCTATAACTGATTCCAGGACAGATTAATGATAGGAAGAATAGTCCGATACCCCGAAATATTCATCAGAAAATTGAAAATTTCGACAAAAATAACGTTGAAGTTCCAACGGGCAAGGTTTCAAAGGTTATAGGAAGGTGTTACGTATACCCAAGAAGTCGAGAACGCAAAACCAAATACTACCGTGGAACCTGCAACTCATTATATTGCATGGAACATGCAGGGCAGAGGTGGAAAAATTATGTCAATTCAGACAAGGATTAATGACTTGCATATATATTTATGAAATTTGTTTTTGCTGCCTTTTTGTTAGACTTTTATTTTTCAAGCATCTTTTAGGACTAGAATTTTTATTTTTGCTTAACTTATTTTTTGAAAATAAATAAATATTTTTTCTTAATAAATTTTTGCTTGAGAATATAATAGCTTAAATATTGAAAAATTGAAATGTTAATATTTGAAAAATGAGGTTTCACAGCCCCACGTATGTACTGGTCTAAGAAGTTTCCACCTATGTAATGCCAGGCTAAACTTTATTTATAGATACAAGTACGAGATTTAATCTCAATAAATTCTTCAAGTAAGGACAATGAAAATTGTTCTAATCGAACCCAAATTATCATTTTGTGTCGTTAATATAAATTAGAAACGAGTCTTAATAATTATCCATCTCCATCTGATATTGTTCCACTGGTTATTAAAATGAACCAATTATTATTCATAAATTCTGCGACGTTGCTTTCTCCAGAATTAACAGAATTATCATACCTTAATCTCATTTCGAATTAATGGTTTTCCAGCACTATGGATTACATTTCATTGTTTCCACGCTTCGAATTAAATATATCTCTACTAATAAACTGGTATTAAGATAGAAGCAGAAACATTCTAGATACATCTCTACTAATGCAGTATTTGACAGCTTTTTGTGATGAATGTTCTCCGATGTAGTGTTAATCAAAAAATCTAGATAAACCTCACCATTAACTGTGCCTTCAAAAAAAATAAGGGCCACGATCATCTTCATTTAAATCACGAATCAACTAAACTTTGTAAGGGTGGTATTTTTCTTTATGTAAATCTCTCAAATTAGATGATTTACTTACATCATTGTCGGCGGCAGGTCTCGAGTTTTCTTATGCGGATTTTCTCCAATCTCTAGAAGTACATCTAACTTTTTCTTAAATAAATTGAACATTTCTATCTGGTTTTTCAATATTTTTAACAAATCCAGTTCCACGAAACTTTTTTCAATTTTGCTAACTGTAGACTGCGAAACGTCTTTATCAGGGTATTTATTATTAAAAATTTAACAAACCTTTTGAATTCATGTTTTATTACTACAACAAATCATATCGTATCGTCTCTCCTTATATACCTTCATATGAAAATATGGTATAATAACATCCACTTGAAACAGTATTCTTCGTCGCCTCGAGAAAAAGAGATTCATCAATTACTTATAATTATTTATATATACAATGAATTTCTAGAAGACATAATGCTCATCGAAACCAATAATTATTTTCAATACAAAGATAATTTTCTATCAATAACTGAATTGGGATCTCTAATTTTTTAGTTGAAACTTTGCTCAATCTGCCATTATCGACTTAACATTTGGTTGATGACTGCAAACCATTTGCTTTAAATTTGACCGTATTTAAAATTTCTAAAGGTTATGATTTGGTAAGCACAGACTGATTCTTCTAATACATATTTTATTACTATTTGTTCCTAAAATCTACCTTTTATGTAAAACATTATTTATAAAAAACTTTTAGCATTTTAATTGTGTCTCGGGTTTTCTCTCTAATGTTTCCGTAAACCCACTCACCCAGTTAGAAATAGAATTTTTAGTAGGAGGATTTTTCTCAAAATTGTTTCCTGATCTTTTCTGTGCATGCACAATTGATAAACTTCCGTAATACAGTGAAATGCGCAGTGCTTTTTTTCTTTTGAATACTTTTTTTAACTGGCTCTCTCTTACATTAATGCAATGTACTGAAAATGTTAGAAATGTATTGCTTCAAATCATGATTTGATAAGCCCTTAATATGAAAGAGATATTTTAAATGTAAATTTCAGTCATCTGAGACTTAAGACTACGATAGGTAGAAATTCAAACATTTTTATAAATTTAGTAAAGCCCGGATATCAATGTTCCATTCTCTAGCTTAAATTTGATCTTTTATATTTGCAAGTTTTTGATATGGTTTCATGAATAAGTAGATGTTTCTCCATAAATGTGAGTTAATGCTAATTATGTGTTTATTTATAGAAACTATAGTAAATAGTATCTTTAAAGTAGATAAGAATTCTTAGGTGCTTCTTCAAACTAACCTCACAATTTTTATTTATTTTTGTCATCAGTTTCCAAAAACTATATGTGCAATCAACATAGATTTCCGTTCTTGGGTTATAAGTTGGAAATTAGGTTAACAACTAATAATAAATTCAGGTTCAAAACGTCATACGACGTTATCCGATGCCTACTTGCCAATGTTTCCTGTCGCTGCAGTTCTAATCGTAATGCATCCATTATTGTCTTGGTCTTCCTCTTTCTTATTCTTCTGTGAGATCCACTTCATCATTTTTATTGCAAGTTTCTCCTCCCCTATCTTCTGCTCGTGCCCATACCAAAAATAACGGCTAGATATTTATGATTCTAACATATCGTTATGATTTAGTTGTTTTCTAGTTGTATGTCGATGGTATTCTCTCCAATAAATAAGTACTGTGTCTTTTCTACGTTCATCTACTATCCTCATTTTCCGTATTCTTCTTTTAGTTTGCGTGTCATGTATTCTAAGTCATACTTGACCTTTGCACATATTACCTTTTCATCTACAAATTGGAGGATGTCATCGTCGACTAAGAAATATAAAAGTATTTTTTTTATCTTGTCAAGGTCTGTGAAAAAAATACTAAGTAACGTGGCATCTTCAAACTTGAAACATACTTTTGGGATGATTATAAATATGTACTAAAAAATAATAGTAATATAGTAATGAACCTCTTATAAAAGAAATCAAATTATAAAAAAAAACAGTTTATTCACCCTCCCGAAAAGTTGCTACTTCTGACCTGAAACTTAAACCACGATTTTTTAATGACCAAATTTTTCATTGAACCAAATAAACAATTTAGTAAACCGACATTACATTGTAATAACTGATGCTATATCATTTTTAATTGATAAATTTTAATCATATTCTATTCACCCTAATATGCCCTAGTGACATGAAAAAGCTGTTTCTGAAAATTGTTCCAATGGAACAAATTATTGTATATTCAAACCATTATGCCATTATGAAAAAAAATGACCCAAAAGATAGCAGTAATTTGAATGCAAATTACGGAACGATCATTTACTAACTGGTGTGGCGCATTTCAAAAGTTTTTCAGAATAAAAATTCATGAGTAACAAAAATATTGGAAAATGAAAATCCAATTTGTTTCAGTTGGACGGGAGCCTCGACGTTGTGGGTTGATTGCGCGAGGGCTGAATATTAAATTTTCAATTGCATTGATAAGCAAAAGCGGAGAAATGATAGAGTATAGAGGTTCATAACCTGAATGTTGCCGGACATTCTCTTCGAATTTCGAAAATAAATTGATTGTACAGCTTGTTTGAAGACATGGGATTTGTAGGCAGAAAAAACTCATTCATATATATGATTTTCATTAAGAGTGAGATATTTCTTATTGTTAGAACATAGAAAAATATAACATCTGTTACAAATGTTCCTAAACTATGATGAAAATCTTGTTCTGGATTCGGATAAGCAATCAACTGATCTAAATGACCCAAGATCATGGTTTTCTAAAATTCTCTTTATTAATATCAAGCTGTTTATTCCCCACAATAAAAGATTAGCAAGAAACAGGAAAACTGAAGCAATTTCATGTTGTAGTGGTAAAAATTCGTTGAGATATTTAGATTATTTTCTGAGAAGCTATGTTATCAAATGAGGGACAAATATTTCGTATGGATCAACTGTAAAAGGGCTGCTCAAAATTTCGCTTCCTAATCTAAATGATATAAAAAAAATATGTATTAAAAATAAAAACAGATTAAAGTGGAAATAAAATGGAATGATGTCCTAAAAAGTAGAGAAAAGAATTGTTATATTACACTTTGGCAAATGCAGGAATGAATGTGAAACAGCCATGCTCGTCAATGCGTGTTACTAGATGATGGTAGTAGGGATTAGTACGCTTCCTAAAGCAGGTATACTTGACTTCTATTGTCAGTTCTATTGTGTCTGTTAGATAGTGAAGAGCACTGCGTAGGTCCATACTTTCATTGTTTTTACTAGATACCAAGATAGAATATATATTTTATTCTGGGGTACAGAATTTAATACTTTATTTGCCGTACTTATTCACCAAGCGCATATTACCCTCTTTGTCATCCGAATATTTCTCATTTCAACTTCGTGTCTCTCATACATTTCTCGAGATTCACTCCTGTATTTGCCCAACTGTACAATTGCTCGTCTTTTTCTCAAATGTGTCAAGTTGCAGAAATTATCTACTGAAAACAACAATGATATGAAATATTTTTTCTGTTAATCAAAAAAAAAAACTTGAAGTGGAGAATCGAAACATTTATTTACTTAGGATAATATAGAATGTTTTTTGTTCTCAATTTTCAAGAAAATCAATGTTTGATAGAAAGTAGAAAGTTGAAATTCAATTCTACTAACTTTCTGAGATTGCTTGAATCTTTGTAAGTATCACTAAAAAATCAATTTATGTGAATATAAATTTGTAGAGAAAGTTTTTGGTATTCCAAACGTTATTTATATTTCACCTTGATAATACTGAAGTGTATGAAAATTCTCCAAAGTTGTTTTGATTTTGATTTTTGAAATATATTTGCACATGCATTGAGAGATTCTCAACAAAATTAAACAGTGAGTGAACCGTTATGAAGATTAGTTTGAGAATGTGAAAATTGAGCATTGAGCGGTTATTCGATAATTTTTTTTTATATACAATACGTCTACGCAAATGGAAAAGAATATAGTATTGTGTAACTAGACTCTGTACAATCGTTAACGACCGTAGACTGATGAGCAGCTGGATTCAAACGGTGCCGCATCACCTTAACTGACGATGAGCGTTCGGGAAGGTCAAAAACTACCACAACTAGGCAATATCATCAAAAAATTTCACAAAATGGTTATGAACTACCATCGGACATAGTTAGAGAAAAGATGCTGTTGACATACCTGAAGAACTTGCATGCGTAAGCTATCCGCGATTTAGGTTCTGTGTTTGCTCATTTTGGACCTTAAGTGCATTCGGCTGAACATTTTCTAGACTGTAGATGAACAATAATAAGAATGTATCACGCATCATTGCTTTATAAAGGAAGAAATCGCAATTAAAAGTAGAGGAAAAATATATCTTATTCCTTTGTTTGTTTAGTCGGAAATTTTCTAGGTAACCCTTGTAGGCAGGAAAAAAGCGATATATTCAGATATTATGAAATTAGCAATGAATGTTGATGTTGAATGGGAAAATTTTCCAGAAACTAGTTTACTGTTAATACTGTCCGCTGCTTTTTTCTTAAGTTTGAATGGAAATATTTGTGCCAGACATGGTCAATTCAAGAAAAATCATTGAGCGTAGCAAGGTTAATTAGTATAATGCTGCATTGCAATCCATAAAACAAAAGTATAACACTCAACTGACTGAGAAACTCGATAAAATGAAAAACAAATTTCGAAACTTTGCCCCTTCTATACAATTCTACAGAAATTCAAATGAAATGCTGGCACCATTTTATAATTTAATAAGCTCGCAAAGCAATTGCAGGAAATGTTCTTTTATACTAAGTGATTGACGCAACGTAGAGAATTACAACACCTAATATAACATCGTTTTAGAATGTTGTGGGGGAGAGTAACGCGCAATTACATCTAGATAAAACGGTATATTTTTTCCCAGCGTAGATCGAAGAAATATTATGGAAAATTGTCGTATATAGTTTTTTTTTGAAATAATGATCCGAATCAAGTATAAAAAAATTATTACGAATTATTAAAAATTGTCATTATTTGTATTATTATTGATATAATTCCTATTTAATAGGATATACAATTTATTTATATTGGATAACAAGAATTTATTGAATTGGATTAGAATTTAATCAATTTCTAAACTATACTAGTTGTAACAAACGTTTATTTTTACGGTGACAGTTCAATCCAAATATATCACTACGAGCTCGGGTAGTCGATTTAAGTCCTTGTACACTTCTGGAATTTCTTCGCGCAATTCTTTAATTTTTAATTAATCGTTTGAAGTCTTTGGAGCCACTAATTTACCACAACTCCTCTTCGAATTTCTCGTCACTTGTTATATTTTTTTCCTCGCTGTTTTTTGTTCCCGATTACTTTTCAATACTCTCAAAATTCTATTTATTTCGGATTTTTTCCTTTTATTGGTATTTAAGCGATTTTCCCTTTTTTAAATAATGATTCTTTTGAATGTTTGTTGTCGTACACTGAAAATTTGACAATGTGAGATTCAACAGTGAATTATAGATTATACAGAGTGAGTTTTATGCAAAACTGCAATTTTTTGAGTAATGATATGTTGCGAAGAGGCCACTTTTTGTATTAATGGAAACGTAAATCAGCATAACTGTAGATACTGGTCACATAACAATCTCCGTAGGATACGTGAATCCCACAATCAATATCCCGAAAAACTGAATGTATTCGCTGGAATAACAGGCGACAAAATAATTGTTTCCATTTTCATTAAGGGTAACTTAAATGGTCTGGCGTATGGCTTGTTGTATTGAAGTGAATGGACAATTTTTGTGCATCTGCTGTGATCTACACAAACATTTAAAGATTTATCTTCAATTGTTGTAAGTTTTTTGGATAAATATTTTACTGCACCAGATTCGTTAAACTTTTTACCAGCTTATTGACACTAGACCTTGTTACGAGATTTGTATTAGCACATAAATTATCAAAAAATTTTCAAATTAAATGAGTTTATTCAATCGTAGCCATCTAAATGTACAATATTTATTGTAACTTTGGTGGAGATACTGTAAATGTAGCTATAACTCTGTAATCATGGCATTTAGATATAGAAAATAGACATGAAAAATAATCAGTATTTCTAAAAACACAAAACATATAGGGTGATCCATTTGAAATAAGTTCAATATTTTTCTGGGAAAAGGGGAAAATGTGACAACATGTTATTTTAAATTTCAATTTCGATTCCCTCATGCCTATAATTAATTCTATGTACGCACATAATCTCCGTTTAACATTATAACGAAAGTTTCTGGAAATTTTATTATAGATTGTTACGTATAGAAGTGGCTGTAAAATTTCTTTCATAATGTTAATCATATAATGAATAGGTATATTAATTAGTTTCAATAACCCTATACTGAATAGCACACCGTGCTACAGCGACGTGGCAGGGCGCGGCTAGATACTGTTCACAATGGCTTCGTATAGGTATCATTCCGTTAGCACAAAGTTAAAGGGTACATAGTCGAGCAATTCGCACTGAGGACGCCTGCTTGATATGATGACCTGCTGCTTCGGCGGATGGAAATATATGATAATGGGAGATAGACAGAGAGAAACAGAAGATTACTTGTCCTTTAGGACAACCAGACACAAAGAGTACAACTTCGAAAGAGTTTCCAACTTTGTGTATCTAGGAGTAGTAATAGAAGACAAGGGAGTAGAAGAACTAAAACTGAAAGCCAGAATAACTAAAGAAACTCAAACATTCGGTAATATTAGATCATTGATGGAGTCAAAATATTTTCATATTAAGAAAAACAAAAATAAGAATATATAAAACGGTAGAAATACCCACCGCAAAGTATGCATGACATTAAAAGTCAGATATTAAAAAAGGCATGTCGGAAAGATGAGAAAAAAAGAAAGACACTACATGGAGAACAGTTGCCAAAATTAGTACTGCAAAAAAGACCAATAGGGTGTAATCGAAGACCTAAAAAATAATATTGTTCAGAATTGGAGAGAAAAAGCTGTGAACAGGAAGAAATATTGTGTGGAAAATGCAAAATAGAGGAATTTGATATATAATATATAAAACTATGTAATATTGCCATTCTTCACCTAGGCCTACATGGCCTGTAGAGCATATTAATACATTGATTTTCCTATTCCATGCATTCATAATAAATCATCGGTGTTATAGGTTTTCTGCGGTTTCCCTGCAACCTGGTGAACTGGTTCTCCAGCCAAATGGCCGACCATAAGGAATAACGTAGCCGTAGCTATAGCCACCCGACCCCATAAGTAAAATTTAAAATTAACAAAGAACCGTTTTTGCGGACAAGCTTTAAGTGAGTGAAGATCTGATACATTACAAATTCCTTTATGGAATCGTACATCTTCACCCTTTAGTATTGTGTGATGTTTCATTATTGAGTAATCAATTATTGATTTTAAGTGTCTTGAGTGTTTTCTATACGTGTGTACGTCTTTGTTGAGAATTATCCAATTTATAAAATCAAAAAATGGTTATGAAAATGATGATTTGTTATTCTCCGATTACCGTTTTGAATATTCTTTCAAAAAAATATAAATCAGGTTCGATAAAAAGATTGTGATGTGATGGACAATACATCTTACAATAGTAAGCGATAAACTTTAGTTGAATCTAATGGGGCTTAGAGAAATGTTGTTGATGAAATGGTTGCACTTGTATAAAGTAAATTAAGGGTGAGGTGGGAAGAAGTAATCCTACCTTCAAAACTAAAGATGTATAAGAGGTATTACTTTTGGAGTAATGCAATGTGTTACGAAAGAAAAATGGATGGAGACCATATAAAAAAATCGAGAATGATTTTTTATTTATAAATAAATGAGCCTAAAAATTAACCCGTTTTAATTGAGATAAATATCTAAGTGAGATTTTGAATTCTAGAATTTATTATTAATATTATTATGAAATTACCGCAGGGAATCTGAGCTGGGAACTACCTTCATAATCCTTTTTACTATGCTAACCAAAATTATGCCACAAAGGATATTAACTGGGTAAATGAGAATCCCGGTAATTGGTTATTTCACATTTAACTCCGTTAAACTGATATTAATACCTAATTTTATACCCAAATTTGACTACACTCATAATTGTTGAAGCCTAAGTTTTAAGAATTTGAACTACACATAGTTATTATGCATCCCAGTATATATCCGTGCCTGTGATGTATATGCCAAAACCACCATACTACTTTTCCAAATTACGTTTTTTACATTATAATAAATCTCGATAAATTTCCGTCTACTCGTTCCATTCAAATTACATAGTTTGAAAAATAGTTTTGCTTCTTGAAAAAAAAAAACATTTCTCACATATGAGCTTTTAGATTCATCTTATTACCTCATTTTTTCAGTCTTTTTGCTAACACCCTCTTCTTGAAATGGTTTTTCTTATTGGTTGATGAATTTTCTAATCATTTTCAACGCGTTTGCAAACAAAGCTTTGATATTTACATAGTCGAAATTTTATATTAGATCATCATTCAACCAATTTAAATGGGAAAGAATGCTGTTTCATCATTTTTCATGACAAAATTTATTTTCGTGAAGAAATCCAGATTCCGAATTATTTTTACTATACGAGGTGAGTCGATTCAATTGTGTCAAAGTTTTGAAAAGAAAATTAAAAATTTCACATTGCAATTTCAAATCTGAAATAAATGGGATTGACGAATAAGTTATAAATTGCATATCAATCAATTAATTTTATTGATCTTTTAATAATGAAATCTACCCCAATACGTTCGTTTAGAGGACAATGATACATATTATAGTTGTTAATAAACGAAAAATAATGTTATACACTAAAAATGAGTCAGTAAGAATTGTTTTCACGTATTTTAATATAAATCTTTTTTACCGGCTTCAGAATAGTCTAGCCAGAATTGTAAGAAATAGATTAGGCAAATATTTGGCCGAACAAGTAGGCGAGTATCAGAGGGGCAACTAGTGATCAAATTTTCATACTGAAGGCAATCCAGAACAATAACTATGAACAAGGATTAAACCTGAAGCTTCCTTTGTGGAGTTCAAGCAGGCGTTTGATTCAATAAGTAGAAAAAATTTGTTTCAGGCACTAGCAGCACTCGGAATACCTAAGAAAATACTACATTTGGTAAAAATGAGACTGAATAACACCGAGAATGAAGTAGCTGTCGAAGAAAGCCTATCGGAAAAGTTTGAAACGAAAAGAGATTTAAAGCAAGAAGACCCTTTATCAACAGTGCAGTTTAAGCTTGTGTTATGAATGATCCTGAGAAGTAGTGGCATCTGAATCCAGGGGATGATTTACAATAATAAAACACAAATCCTTGCTTACGCAGATGATGTGGTACTTATAAGTAGAACGAAAAAAGATCTAGAAAAAATGGTCCTACTCTTTGAAAAGAAAGCAAAAGAACATGGACTGCTCATTAATAGCTGCAACCAATTGAAAGTGTCGACAGAGCAAAACTACGAGTATAGATTTGATAAAGTCCAAGAGTTCGAATATCTGGGAATGATAGTGACAAACGAAGGAGGTGAAAGCAGGGAAATCGACAATAGGCTGGCGTGAGGGAACAAAACGGTTGGAGTCCTAGGAGGACTATTAACATCAAAAGATATTTCAAGAGCCGCCAATTTACGCATTCTCAAGATAGTTGTACAACAAACGGTGCTGTATGGCAGTGAGTGTTGGATCGTGGACAAAAAATAAGAAAGCACAATCAACATATACGAGAGAAAGTTACTAACGAATGAAGATATCAAAAGACTCCGTTGAATGGGGCATATAGTAAGAATGGACAAAGATAGTTGGGTGAAAAGATCCTTGTTAAGAGGAGAAGGAGCGAAAAAAAAAGAGGGCGTCCACGTAAAAAAGAGATAAAAGCATGTAGAGAAGATATAGAAAGAATAGGAATAGACAACTGGCGTGAACCGGCCATGAACAAAAATAGATAGAGGAAAGCAATAGAGCGACTCCAAGCATTGGGCCTACAATGTCTGTTGAGCTTGCTGGGCTGTATATATAAATTTCTTTAATTTCTTATTGATTAGACCTTTTGATATATTGCTTCTGAATGCGCTTGATTTTAAGTGTCTTCTGTTTTAAAATTAATTTTTTTCAATAATTTTCAGGATATCGATGAAAAATTGACGTTTCGACTTTTATTTAAGACTTAAAACCATTTCATAGCATTATGAATCGTTTTTGCATTTCTTGGATGTATCGTTGTTTAGTTAGATTGGCCACATCCGACCTGGATATGAACTGAAGATCATCATTTCCTTTTATTACGCCCCAAAAAAATCCACGATACTACAAAAACAATTCGTTATTCAATTAGTTTCCATGTGCATCAGGACATGTCAACAATAGTCACCTAGTTAACAATATTAAAGTTATCTTTTGACGCAATAATAAAGTAGAGCTGTCATCTATTGGTGAATTTTGATTTAAAACTTCTATAAAATTCTGTGTCAAACAAATGAGATAATCACGCAATATTATTAAATATTTTATCATTGAAAAGTGGAGTGAAATTTCGATCATAAAATTCCTTCTAAAGAGACAAACTAAGTTGAATAAAGTTTGTTAAAAATGAAAAAAAAAAAATTTATTGCTGTCTCATCTAATTTAAATCAACAATAGAAAAATGTTAAAATATTAAATTACAAGAGTAGTTAACTGATCAACGATTCAAATATGCATAAAAATCTACAAAGGGAGTATACGAGTTTACTTTGAATTTTATTACTGATATTTTGAACTTTATAATTTTTTCTCGTAAGTATTCAAATTTTCTTGAATAGAGTCACGTTTTAAAATTCTAAGTGGATGCATATCGCCAGTTTCCACTTTTGTGTTCTTCCGAGGTAAATTAATTTTTTGATGAATTATCTGACTGCTATTGTTCTAAAATCGCCGAAAAATAAAAAATTCTTCCAACAAATTATTGAAAGAAACACCGTAATGTGGTTGTGAAGAATGAAAATTTATGTAAATTGAGTGGAAATGAAATTGGTAATGTTCTAAGGCTTAATTTTTTACGTAAATTAGATGGCAATTCAAGAATTTCTACTTCTAAAAAAATTGTATAATTTCAATTTTAATAAATATGTATAGTTCTTCCAATATCAAATGCAAAAGACAGGACAGTTATGCGAGGAATAATCAATATATGACAGCACTCATAACAAATTAAGAAATGAAAAATAATGTTTACTCCCCTTATAAACTTTGGTAAACATTCTAGCAAAACGTCAGTCCACGTGGACTCATCCTCTCCTCTGTTTATCAATGAAAACATTCAATCATAAATATAAATGCGTTTCTATTGGCCGAAGCGGTATGAACAAATTTTTTTCAAAATATTCCTGCTAGAAAGTCTGCGATAAGCATTGGCGTGGCGAGATTAATTTAATTCATAAATTTCTATAAATACATAGAAATATGACGATCTTTAGACCATAGGCGAATGAATACAATGAAATTGCACAGTGTAGTGAGAATGAAGAGGGGTATGAGTTTAATAATAGATTCGAATGTTTAAAAAAAATATTGAGCAATCTGCTAATGCAATAATAATAAGAATTGCCGAATTAACTGCAGGAAATAAATTTTCCATTTATCGAGTAGTCACGAAAAAGGTTGCTGTGGAGCATTGACAGAACCGAAAAACATGTAAATAAAAACTGAAATTAGTTGACAAAGCTACTAAGATTTCACACGTAAGACAATTTATATTAGGAGAACAGACATTAGAAGTAATACAATAAAGGTAGCAGATTATCTAGAATACTTGTGGTCTTAAATACAAAAAGCGGAATAAACGGATGGCAATAACCAAAATGTCAAGGAGAGTTCGATGGCGACAAGATTATTTGCGTCAGATGAAAGTTTTAATAGACACATGTTCTAAAAAGAAACGCATTATCATTATCAATCTCTGCTAAAAAACTAAAAATGCAGGTGATTATCATGGAGACATGACAGCATAATTATTTGAAAAGTGGTTTAATGAACAGCTTTTACCTAACATTCCACCACAGTCAGTAATCGATATGGACAACGCATCCTATCACTCTTGGTAACTCCTTAATATATCAAATAATAGTAGTAACAAAGCTCAAATTTCAATATTTATGTCTAAAAGGTCTAAAATTGGAGAAAATTTATTATATTGACAAGCTGTGCAAAGAATATGGTCATAGTATTCTCAGACTACTATTGCATATTTAACTCTATGGAGATAATATGGGCAAACGTAAAATCAGAAGTACGAAAATGTAATGAGTCTCCAGAACTCAATAAAGAGGTTGTAGAGCTCGAAAAAAAGTTCTAGCAGCAGATCGCCAAGAGCTTTGGAAAAACTGTGTTGAATATGTTATCAAAGAAGAAGATGGATATGTGGTATCACCCTCTTTATAACCCTTCATAATTCAATTAAATGTTGACTCTAGTTTAGACGATACTGACCATACCATTATTTATAAAGATACTTTGGAATTGAAAGGTTTTTTTCTTTTGTTTTATTTGCTAAGAATTTATTATCCTTTATGGTTTGAAATTTTTTTTTCCTGAAAAAAATCGAATAGGGTACAAAGAGGGTTCAAGTCACGTCTGGTACCCTGTTTAAACTCCTTTACAGGCAGGTACATTTTACTCGTCTATTTACTTTTATAATTTGCAGCAAGTTAACCAGGTATAATGATTTTGATTTAGGGTTTGAGTTTTCTGATAAAGCTTCTACTTTAAAAAAAAGGTTGAAAAATTATACTTTGAGAAGTGATTCTATCCTTTGATTACGTAAATGAATTTTAAAGTGTCGAAAGTGGTGCATATCATTTTGATAAACAATGAAAAAACATGACTTAAACATTGTGACCAAGGAAAATGAAATTCAAGAATTTTTTTCTAATAAGTTCTAAATTAATTATAAAATTATCGAAAATGGATCAGCTTCAACAAATTATCGCAAATATGCTTGATGACAGTTTTACATCACATTATAGCACATTACGAAGCTTTTTGGAAACTACGATCGTCTATCAAACAGAATAATCAGTTATTTACAGGTAGCAACCCAGAATATGAATTTCGTATTGTTGCGTTCTGTTTTTGGCAAAAATTTCAAATTTTAAATTCAACCTAAGTACATCAATTTTTAATTTTTTATAGACTTTGATTCAGTCGTATGATGGGTTTTAGGTAATAAAAAATTATTTTTGAGTAGTTATTAGCGATTTATATACCACACACACAAACACAGATTATACACAAAATTTTATCATTAATAAGCTAGAAAATACAAACATCTTAACGTATCGATTACGTTACTCATAAAAAGGAGCCAATATATTTTTATGTTCAAAAAACAACAGCATATAAACCTTAAAAATAGAATATAGGAATTAAGAAACTGTCGCCGCAATGTAATTAAAGAAATTGTATTTTTCATGAAATAACCGCTGATTGTGTGTCTTCTTATCTAACCTTATGTGTGCAGATTCCAGGCCTGTACCTAACGAAATAACCAACTGATCACATTTACCCCTTGGTGTGGTAGGGTAAAAAGGATCTTATCATTTGAAGTTATGGCCTATTCACTTCGTTCAGTTTCCAAACGCCAGTGGACGTGATCCGGGGTTAACCCGATCGTAGTTTCTGAGGAATCCTTATTCTACTAGCGATACGATATCTTTAAAATTTCACATTTCAAATGTAATTTTTCATGCGAAAACTTCGAAAATATCTTATATGGCCCTACAAATAATTGGTTCTATGAAAAAATTAACATATACACAAGTTAATTTATACAAGGTCCTTTGCGACGAGCTGAATCAATATGCATATGAAAAGTACTGGGACTAGTGCTCTGAACATTTGCTTACATGGGTTTTCCAAAATGCTCGTTCCAGCTAAAATAATTTAATAATTTCAGTATTCTGAAACTTCCGGTTATACCGGAAGTGGACCCAAACTTCGTTATTTTGAACAGAATGCTATGGTTTTTATTAAATTTTTGGATTCTACTCGAAATTTCAATATAACTTTATATGAGGCATCCCTAAAGTCCACCATTTTTCAATTATTTCACATTTTCGAAATTTTTTGACGCTCCACTAAAAACATTATATTTCTAAGTTTAAGTAAGGCAAGTCTAATATTTGTGGGATTTGAACAGATAACACTTACAGCTTTCAAAATATGTGAAAATCTTGACAAAAATTTATATAGGGTGTTGTGCCGAATTTCGCTATCTAAAAACTTCGAAAACTCAATTTTTTCATTTTTCTCTTTACCATTGGATTCTACACTTTAAATTAAGGGGACTTCGTTAGTAAATTCATATATCTCAAATTAGGTTTTTGTAGAAACTTAAAAAAAACTGAAATTTTCGTGGTTTTTAATTGTCACCTGCCGATGGCGAACAAGGAATAACAAAAATTATAATTCTTTGGTCAATTAAAAAATATTTATATCACTACACGAAGAGGAGAAGAACAAAACTAAAAATTAAACTAAAGTAAATGTTCGAAATGGTTGCCCCCAACTTCCAAACATTTATGAATTTTTCTTAAAAACCCGTGTTGATTGGTGTTTCGAATTTCTTGCGGTGGAACAGTTCGAAAAGCATTCCGAAGTCTTTCCTGACAATATTTTTTTGTAGTTAACAGCGAAGCATACACGATATCTTTTATACGACCCCAAAAAAGAAAATATCCATCGTGTGCTATCCATCGGTGCTCAAAATGTTACAGTTGATTCCAATTCAGATTTAGTGGGTTGAAACAATTTTCTAATATTTCTACAAATCTGTTACCTGGAATAAATAAAAATTTGAAGTAAAATTTCCCCTCAAATTTAAATAGTATAGTAAGATTACCGTTCAAATTTTCATCATAAAAATGTACCACCAACATACTGTCATTTTTTATCGCAGCAAAAACATTGAAATTGAAGTTGGGGGCAACCATTTCGAACATTTTAGGTTAATTCTTAGTTTTGTTCTTCTCCTCTTAGTGTAGTGCTTCCAAGTATTTTAATTTTTGATACGTTAACTTTTGTTATTCGTTGTTTGCCATCAGCAGGTGACAATTGAAAACCATGAAGATTTTAGTTTTTTCACGTATCCACAAAAACCGTTCATTTGAAATATATGAATTTGCTGCATGTGTCCAAAACTTTCGAACATGTGAAATAATTAAAAAAATGGTGTACTTTAGGCATACGATGCCATATATAAAGTTATATTGAAATTTTGCGTGAAATCCAAAAATTTCATGAAAACCATAGTATTCTGTTTAAAATAACGAAGTTTGGGTCCACTTCCGGTATAATCGGAAGTTTCAGAAAACTGAAATTATCTCAGCTGAAACGAGCATTATTACAAGCAAATTTTCAGAACACTAGTCCCAGTACTTTCCTATATATATATCGATTCAGATTGTCGTGTACGTTACTTTCTGAACTACTCTGAAATCAATTTTTCTTCCTCAAATGCATTTGATTTGTTGGTGAAATCTGATTGAGGAATAGTTCGTATAATATTATGAAAAGAGAGTTGCAATGGCTATCTTAGCTTGGAAACTCATTTTGTTTTCTTTTGACGCCGATCACGTTGCAAAAATGTATCCATAATATGATTGAATAACGCCAAGCTTCTACGAAGTCGTCACCCCTTAACGGGGTACCCTTTATGTTTGACTGATATGGCAACTACAAAATTTAGTAGAACACTTTTATAATTAAAATTGATTATTCAAAGTTCCCATAAAGTTTTGCTCTGGTTTGATTGGTTATTTTCCACCCAAAAGAATGCCCATTAAAACCACATTACGAGGTAGCCAAACAGACACATACTAACTGACGTAGCTTGTCAAAACTTAACAGATACGAACTATTGAGAGCAATTTTGCTTTTCCAGTCACGTATTCTTATTATTGAGAAAATATTAACGATTGAGATAGTGGCATATGAGTGAAATTGTACTATTGGACCCTACCACCACTTGAAACTTCGACGTCGTTTCGATCCAATCAGAATAGAGTGGAGAGAAATAGAGAAGAGTATACTAATGTTCTTTTTCTCTATGCTCACTCGAGCAAGCTCCCATACCTCGCTCTCTTTATCTTTCATATATGATTTTTATACTGCAGGACTATAATTGTAAACATAGCCTCATGATATAAGTCCAGTAGATTCATCATCTATCCCAATGCTTCATTTGGACCTGAGACATAAAAATAACTCCTTGTATTTGTTCTTTTAAACGAATAAATGAGTTTTAAAATCTTCTCATATGAAAGTAAAATTTCTTTATGTCCATCTTTTGCAATATTTTGAGTGCAATGTTGGTCGAAGTTTCCGGGTGATTATAACATTTTCTTTGGATTGAAGTGAGTGAAAAATCTTATTGTTTCTAATTGGCAGATACAAAAACTACTTCAAATGGAATAGTTGTGAGATCCACAAAAATTTATTAAATAAACATTTCAGAGTAAGATGAGTTTTGTCATAATCAAAGTGATTACTGTGATTCATTGAGTTCTGTTTTAAAAATAAATTTTTCTCTTATGTGTTGCAATATTAATAAAGACTTTTCAGATTCTTTGTAATTTTATTGGAAGAAGTGATAGTATATATCATTTTTCCATTTAAAAAATGTCAACTTTCTCAACAACTCTCTCTCTCTCTCTCTCTCTCTCTCTCTCTCTCTCTCTCTCTCTCTCTCTATCTATCTATCTCTGTGCGTACAGTGGAGATCTTAATATTTCTTATTTTATAAGCCCCCATATCTTGATTGTTCAAGTTGTATAAAGTTATCCCTGAGCGATAAGTAAGCGAAGTTGATTCAGTATCTAAGTACACATTACCCCATTTTTTCAGTCGCCTCGTTAATACATATCTCAGCAGTCCTTAGAGGATTGACCGAAGAGAAGATGTGAAATAGAGAAAATGCTTATTCACTTTGAATATGTAATATGTAAAATATTATCAATATTATTGTGATACAGAACCTGTGAATATTCCATATACGAGAGTAAAAAGCGATCGGACTCAACCAGATGTCAGCACTTATCAATATACGAGTAAGCTGGGAAATATATTTTCATTGAAGCTTCACCCATTTTTTACGCTTAGTTTCTGTTTTTCAACGGTTTTTGTGGAAATGTTTCTAGAAATGGAAAATATTGAGTATCGAACTGTCAATAAATAGTTATTTTTGAAAACAATACAGTAGCTAAATATGTTTCTTGACATACTATGAAATAGTAAAATTAACTCAATCAAATTTAAAATGAGGTTAGTAGATAAACTAGAGCTAATTGACTCAACATACATTGACCGAAGAGAAGATATATAATAGAGAAAATGCTTAGTTAGTTTGAATTGAGTATGTAAAACATTATCAATATTATTGTGATACAGAAGCTGTGATTATTGAATATATATGAGAATGAAAAGCGTCCGACCTCAACCGGAAGATGTCAGCACTTATCAATATCAGTTGGGAAATATATTCTCATTGAAATATCAGCCATTTTTGCGCTTATTTTCTGTTTTTCAATCTTATCAATGAGTATCGAACTGTCAATAAATGGTTATTTTGAAAACAATATAGTAACTAAAGCTAAATCTGTGTGCGGAGACTCTGCACCATCAATGATAACCTCAAAATGTTGACTATCTAAATTCAAACGTGGTCGTATCAGCTTGATTCACAATAAGAATGCGAGAAGGCCAAATTTTTCGGTACTGGATGACCATGGTATTACCATTAGAGAGATGAGATTAGCTATTGGCATATTTAAAGAACGCATTTGCTATATACTGACTGAATTAAGCATGTATAAGCTATCCACGCGCTGGGTGCCGCGTTTTGAACCAAATGCGCTTTCGACTGAAAATTTTCTAGTCTTTATTGACGCTATTTGAGCAAAATGAGTCTGATTTTTGTGTCTATTCATAACTTAACATGTAACCTGGATGCTCCAAACTTCTGAAAGAAAAAAACGGACTAGCACAAAACAAACCTGCTCCGTAAAAAGATAATATGGTTCCATTAGCCGTGAAAGTGATGGCGAACTTTTTTTGATATAGTCAGAAGTTTGTCTTTATCAACTAACTACAATAAAGCAAGAAACAGCAAAAGCATATCTCATTGGCCAATATTTTTGAATCCGATGACGTGATGACGTTTAGTAATGTCCAGTATATTTCATTTTTCGTAAAAGAATTGAAATCACATTGTATTCTTCTTTTATAGTTGTTGAATGGCCAATTGAAACGGTAGCATATTTATTGACAGTTTAGAGAAGAACTGTGTTGAGGCTTTGTTTACAACTGTCAATAGAAAGACGCCATTTATTGGTCTGATAAATTAGCAAACCACTCACATTGAAGTGATACACAACATTTCCATCATATGAAAAAAATTGCATTGTTTGTTATGTTCTCTTGTATAATATGCAGAAAGCCGAACGTCGGAAGAAAGGTAATTTTTTATCTTTCAACCTTAACACTAGTAAACTCTACCCGGATAGAGGATCAAGCTCATTCCAAGAAAATAGTTGAAAATTTGATGATTTATTTTGATGAGTTCTCAAAGTTCTACTTGGCAAAAAATAGGTGTTTTAGTTTGATCCCTCCAATGTTAGTATCCTACATGGTGAGAAACTGGTATTTTGTTCTTATTTTCGCTAAACGAATTTTGAGGTATTTCCATTTAAAACGACATGTTTTGTTAACGAGCGCTATGTAAGACGTAAAAAAGTAACTTTTCCCATTTTCCCATTATCACAATTGCTCACGCATATTTTAGACAATAGAATGAGGAATGGGCCAAGGTTGAGTACTAGGACCTATTTTGCTTTTCTGTTTATGAACGTCATACTGTTCAGTGATGAAATATGTCTTTTTGAAGACGATACTAGTTTTTCTTGGAGCAACCCTGACCTTATGGCACTTCCTAGGACGATATCTAGTGACCTAATCACCCTTAAATCATAATGCGATTCTAATCTTCTGGTATCTCAACGTTTCTAAAACTAAACTCTTATCATATTTTATTAAATAACACCACCATTGACGTCGTTAAATCTGTGAAATTCTTAGGGCTTGTTGTGGGCAATTCATTGAAATGGGAGTTACATATTGCCGCCTTATGTGAAAAATTTAGTTCTTCCCGTTTTGTCCTGCGATCAGGTTCCAAAGAACTGAACCCATGCACCTCCTTAACAGTTAATTATGCCCTTATTGAGTTGCATCTCCGATATGCCCTTCCCTTCTGGGGTACTCCACGTTCAGTATTAGTTAAAGGCTCTATATTTTACAATGCAAAAAAATGCGCAATCACTTACCAGTTGAAATCAAATCGATTGTTTTGATACTGATCGATTTCGATTCTATTAGATATAATTCTAGAAGAGTAGAAAAGAGATCCAGTGGCATAATTAATAATTTTTCATCATAATGTTCTATTTAAATTTACAATGAAAGAATTGAAACATGGATTATTCCTATAACTTAACAGATACAAATAGGCCATAGTCTTGTTCCTACTAATAACAACTAATACATAGAAGAGTGGAGTATATTAATATTAAGCATATTAATTTAATAAGCATATTAATTTAACAGAAGGTTCCATTCAGAAAGTCAGTCAACTGACTATGAAACTATTTAAATATAAATACTGAATAATACACAATATTTGATACAGAACACAGCATACTAGGATATTTTTTTCAAGAACAAACGTAACAACTGAGTTTTATTATGAAAATATTTTCAAAGTAATTCACGCTAAAAATAGATCTTCCAAATTTAGAGAATATATTACATTCCAAAGTTTATTCAAGAAAACAAAATAAAAAAAACTCCAATATAATCAGTGATAGGAAATAAATAAGCTAATTTGATTTGAAAAGCTTTTTTTATGTTTATAAAAATATAAACTTTGCATGATCTAAAATTTTTAAAACTCAATAAACGCAAAATAATTTTAATTACATGTTATCAATTGCTATATAAAAATCTATGATGAAGAATATTTACTAAAAGTTATAATACATATCATAAAATTAGACACCTACCTAACGAAAATTTGAGAGTTTTCCTCTGACTGCCGAGAGCGGTACGGTCGTCGTCGCGAGTTTTTCAAAATTCACTTCAATCGCATATTCTCAACGACCGCAGCACTACTGAAAATATTCTGAAATTACAGCGGTCTTCAGCGCTGAAGCCTGTTGCTGAAACTGCTCACGTGCGCATTATACAGATTGGGGTTAATACTTTTATTAAATATAAACAGTTCTGTTGTTATAGAAGGTTCTATAACATACAGAGACGGATCTATAATATTACTCTCACTTCTTATGTTACAGTTTTAATAAGACTTATTTGGTTAAATGAAGTATCGTTTAAAATAACAACTTGTAGCAATAATCAAACTGAAAAGTAAGAAGTAATTATTGGCATAAGAATAAGATTACTGATGAGAAGATGGATGTCACAAAAGTAAGGGGTGATTTTTCATATAATAAACTAACTTTGCGTTGTGTAACGGTCCAAATGACTTTCGATTACCGAAAATTGTTCACGGAGTAGGACTCCCCTTTGTTCCTTTATCACCCAATTTTCCTATATGCTCTAAACGGCTCTCTACGGTAATATGGATGGTAATGTTTCTTAGTAGGAATCTGATGTAGACGACTAGAATAAGAATACAGTACGAGTCGCTAGGATAGATCAACTGGTAAGCGTAACCAATAGATCTGGGTTCGATTCCTATTCTGGGTCGTCCGAATTATTTTTCCGAAATTTACTCACTAAGTAGATCTTCCCACTCTCTTTACCGTTTCACCACTTACTCGTTATAAATTCTAACCAGTTTCATTTGGGTACACAGAAGGCTTTTATAACAGTGAGGTTTATTTTTCTTATTAGAAATTGTATTCTTATGCCAAGAATTATTTTTTACTTTTTAGTTTGATTATTGATAAAAGTGTGTTATTTAGTTTTTGGAACTACTCTAAAATAGTGTTTCGGGAGTCTTTAATGTTTTCCTTTGTTGTTGTTTGATTTGTCGATGTTTGCGTCTCTATTTTGTAAATCAGTGGTTTGCCCACTAGCTCGATCTTACTCTGATGCCAACGATACAACCTGGTGAATCTATTCAGGATAATCAGATTCTTTGATTGAATTAACACATTGACGTCAAATCTAATCAAAGTAGAGTGAAATCGATAATAAAAAGTAAGCTACAAACATACATATGAAACTGATAAAAGATTGTCAAAAAATGTAATAGTATAGTTTTGATAGAATGAAATTTTTCTGATGACTCAAATTATATATAAATAATATAGAAATAAGGTTTAGTTGACTTTCTTTGTAGACACATAATAAATAGTTATGCAACATACACACTGTTGAAGTATTCAATTTTATTTTATTTTACGGAGCTGGTCCTTCAGTTTGATCCTTTGTGATGTTCTTTGTCTAAAGAGTCTGGTTCTTCTTCTAAATTTTTTCCTTATTTAATTCTAGGTCATTCTCCATTATCCATCACCTCATCAAAACTCTGTAATCAGCAGCAGCAGTTTCCATTGATCATAACAAAATAAATTCTTTTGTCGACCAAATGCTATTTTATAATTTAGAATTGACCGCTGAACGTCGCTCTAATGGAACGGTGGTGATATGAGCAGTTATTCCGAAAAAAAAAACAGGCGTCAATTGTTATTTAGTGTCCGATTGATAGGATAGATCTAGGATTCGGCACCTGTTACACCTCTCAAAGCACCATGATTGAATATTTTCAGCATTTCTTTGCATCTTTCGTCACGAGCCTTTTTTTGAGTGATTGTCAAATTATGCGGTATCCAACGCGAACAATTCTTCTTGATATTCCAATGTTCATGAAATATTTAATATATGCGAGTGGAACTAATGATCAAGTATGCATCAATATTAGTGTATGTCACATGACGATCAGTTCACGCACGGCATTAATATTTTCTGGTACAACAGTCGATTTTGGACGACCTTCACGAAATTCGTCCTGTAAGTCGCTTCATAATTCGAAGCCACTTGATCGGCAACTCTTGTAAATACATATTCATCACATTTTTTCTACATTTATTCACTATGTATATTAGCGTGAATTTCAAGTGGCCATGCCATGAATTTCTTACAGATGTACGTCTTGTATCATTTCTTTATAATATATTGTATCGTATTCTGATGCGGAAACAAAATAAACTGTAGAGATGGAAAGATATTTAGATATAGAAATAGCCGGCACTAAAATAGAAGGTTCAAGTGAAATTCAAAATAGTGAAATAGAAAATCACAAATAAAATTACGGAAACTCTAGGGATAAAAACAGTTGCCGGATGGGCTAGTTTGTATAATATAGAGTAGAGAATACATAGTCCAAAAAAAGGCTCTATTATTGCTAAAATTCTAATGAAAATAATTAAGCAGGGAAACACAGTGGGAATATCAAGTAGGCTTTTGAATTAATTTATTAATGACGGTGCAGATTTTGAAAAAATCACAAATCACTGGCCATGAATACATGATTCTTTATGCATTGTTCGTAAATTTCACACAATACCAGTGTGCATATAGCACTTTGCGATACAAAAATATTATTTTATTGGTTTACATTCCAGTATTATAATCAATGATGTTTGTATTCGATTCAACTGTATTACTCATCTAAATGAGTTTCATTACCAAATTTTATCAAGAATTAATTTTACCAGTGTACTTTCATCAGGTATCATCAATATATCGAGTGCTTGTGATGATACTTGAAGCAAATAATACATAGCACTATACAAATACGCATTTGAATGAATAGAGCTTTTGATAAAGCTATTAAAAACGACTACACATACAAATTGAACGTCAATGTCAAAAAATAAATAGCTACAGAAACGTTTCCGTGAAATCAATATTCGAACGATAAGTCAATTGCTGTTGTCTTGTGATCAAGCCCAAGGTATGTGGCTCAAACACATTCCTCCAAACTGAAGACTCCAATAGTTTTTCTATTAGTTGAGAATTCAGGAGCAGGAAGACTCCTCGTGAACATATCGTCAAGTTGATGATTATTTTAAGCTCCAGCTAGATCTAATCATTTTTTCTCGTATGAAGTGGTAGCGCCCCTCTATGAGCTTAGTCCGGCGATGGAGCTTTGGATTTCATATTAGTCTTATAGTACCCATATTGTCAACAAGCAACGTTGGTAACCGAGACAGGCTTGTTATTTTGTTCAGCAGCCTACTCAGCCACACAATTTCCTTCTCACCTTCACTTGCAGCCATATATTTAGCTTCCGTTGTTCTCAACGCCACGATTGGTTGCTTGCGACTCATCCATGTAATGGCAGCTCCACCACAAGTAGTAACAAATCCAGATCATGAATGATTTGAGTCTCATATACCTCCATATATCCGTTAGCGACATTTGGGCAAGAAGTGCTACTTCATTACTCGAATCCTCCTTACTCGGCGGACGCATTAGTCTCAAACGTTCCATTCGGCTATTAAGGGTACTGTCTTGAGCAGCAACACTTTCCCAGACACTTAAATTCAAAGTAAGGTATCGATTTTCATGTTATTATTAAATAAAATTATAAAATAGAAATTGAATATATTTTATTCTTTATCTACAGTATTTTTTTCCCACTAATATCTATACTGGGTATATGTAACGCACATTACAATTCAAAGAAATTATTAATTGCGTTTGCCACTGTTTGAGTATTTTCTCCCAATAAAATTGTCTTATGGTCTGCATTCACTTTAAGTATTTTCACAGGAGATGATTTGATCTGAAAAAAATTATTAAATATAGGAACTTCACGTCTAAAAAACAAGATTCTTATTATTGATAAAATAATGAAAATTCTTATTTATTGGAATACCAATTAGAAATTAACGATCTTTATAAGGGCTTATACAGTAACCAAATCAACCAATCAAAATGTTTAATCGCAATGTTAAGCGCACTTTATGCGTCGAATGGTATTTCAAATCTGAAGTGTGATAAATCTTTTTATCGTTCATATGTGTAAAAAGAAAAGTAGGGCATGCATTATAAATGAACCAGTTCAAGTCCTCTAAGTTTCTCCAAGCGCAGTTTCTATTGGATGCTGATTATCAAGAAAGGCAAGATCAGATGCAAGACAGTAAAATGGGTAACAATTAATATTGAAGAAAGCTGGCAGACGTTCAATATTTTCGAACTATCTGTTCCTAATAGTATACGAACTATTAGAGAGGTGAGAAAGGGAAAAATGGAGAGAGAAGAATATATTTTCAACCTAAAAATTTAAAATTACGTTGATCACTCAACCTTCAGATTACTGTGTGGAGGTGGATGATCCACCGATTTTTGGTGTCCTGGCAAGGTAACACTTGATGTGAACGATATTTGAAGATGAACAGTTTTTTTGTCAAAGTTATCTACAAATCCGTCATACAAGTTTCAAATAATAGAGATCCATAAAGAAGTTGTTACAATATACGATACAACTTTTAGAGTATCATCCTATGAAAAAATTTAAAAAATATATATTACCCCTTCCTAAAATTACCTTATTCAGTTCATAATCTTCAGATATGAATTCATTTTCATCTCTCCTAATTAGTAACAGTTCACCATTAGTTTTTGTGGAGGGTTCATAATGAAGCCCAGCCATTAATCGGTTATAAAAACTTTCAGCAGATGCTATTACTTTCGTTATTTCTATTCCCGTTGCTTTAGACACAACTTGACCGATCATTTGAAGTCGTTCATCCCATTTAGTTGTACTGTTCAATGATTTATTAATCTGCAAAAGAAAAAAGAAAAATTTGTAACAATATAAAGCGAAAAACTTTTTTATTATTAGAAAATAATAAAGGAAAACACAAATTCCGTATGTGTCTCGAGTTTTTTACAAATTAACTGGCGTCTGACATTTGCAATGAAGTGTTTCAACAGGAAACCTACAGAATTGATATAAATACTCGTACATATTGAATTTCATATTTGAATAACAATTAACAATATAACGCAATGATGTTCCCACCCAAGCACCCTTTACAATATTTTCCATTTTGAAATAATACTGTTTCCGATATATCGGTACGACGAGATATCAAATATTTTTAAGAAAAGGTCAAATTTTCCGGAATAGTGGCAATAATTGTTTTTGTATAAAATACACTGACCATAAGAATAGACAGTTGTGTGCAATCACAAGTCATTGGTTATGCGAATCTACTTATTTATTCCATCGATCAAAAGCTTCAAAATTTTAACCACATTTTGTGTGGCACAAACGGTTAAATACCGATGAATATGATTATTGCTTTGATTAGTAGAAAATATTCAAATACTGCGATAAACAAAAGTATTGCTTCACTTTTTATCAACAAATGCCTTACAACAGGAAGCATCCATTATAAAAAGATACTAAAGTTTATGTTTAAATGGATGCAAGTATTAGTCGTTTTTAATTAAAAGATGCAGAATTGGAGCATAATTACAGAAGGAAGTATTACAAAGAATTTAGGAAGCAACCAAATTTATCCGTATAAATTGAAAATTTGTCAAGTTTGTCACACGTTAGAAGAAGGTGACGAAGCAAGGCGATTGAAGTTCTGTTTGTTTTTATAGAAGCTAATGATAGAAAACAACAATATTCATGATTCTATTTTCTTTTCTGAAGAAAGTATTTTTACCACAAATAGTGCTCTGACTTCAGAAATCTGTCGATATTGGAGCGAAAGCAATAATCATTACGTAATTACAACATAAAGGTAATATTTCAAAAAAGTGAACACTTATCTGTTTTGCCATGTATTAGGAGCTAGAAACTTAATTGAAGGAACATTATGGACGAATTATAGACGAACGTTTGACAGCTGTCCTGCTCATTCCACACAAAGGATTACTGAGTGACTAAATAATCAGTTTGTTGTGACATGCTAGTTGCTAGTTATCCAGATTTTACACCATTGGATATTTTTGTAAAGGGATAAGTAACATAAATTATTTATCGAGAATACATTTCGAATGACAGTGAAATATTATATAAATTATAGTATAAAATAACTTACTATTACAATTAAAGCAATAACAAAACTAAAAATTAAGAAATTAGTGTTGGTATAAGAATGAAATTACTGATGAGAAACTATTAGAACAGTGCTTTATATGAAATTTTTAGCCAGATTTGCTTTTTGTAACTAATAAATCTGAGTCCGGGATTGTTCGAATGATTTTTTTAATAATTGGAAATTATCCACTGGGTAGGACTTCCCTACCCATTATTCCTTTCTTTATTCATTTTCTTAACACAACGGCGCTCTTCGGTAAGATGAACGTTAGTGTTTCTCGCTGGGTCTCGTATATAGGTGTCTGAAATATGGATGCGGTATGTACCTCTACGATAGATCAACTGGTTAAGCTTATAGCGACTAACCAATAGATCTAGGATCGATTCCTATTCCAGGTAGCCCGAATTATTTTTCAGTTGCCGTAGATTATGATAGAATATGATAATACTCTTTACTTAATAATAATATTAAAATTGGTATGATTCAAAGTAAAGGAGAATTACAGATTGAATTCCAATAACCTACTGCTAAACACTGACATGAATTCTGTTTTAGAATGTTTTTAATGCAGTTCTTATTTAATATGAATTTTTTTCAGGTTTCTGAGAAACAAATTATCAACTCTATTATAAAACAGTATTGCCTACAACTCAGAAAACTTCACCAACTCCTAATAAACCAATGCAATTCCCCTAACGTAGCTCACACAACAAAACCATTGTTCCATCCACCAAGTGGTCAAGTTTATAACCAACCCTTGGAATGGTTTTCAAAAAGCACAAAATGTAAATTTTTTTTCTGTTTAATAATAAACTGTGATATCAAAATTGAGGACTCGATGTAACACATAATTTTCTACTAGCTTCATTCGGAAACATCAAATTAGTTTTAAAATGTCATAGAAAGCACAGTGACAGTAATTCTTCATAAGAAATTTTATCTTATGCTAAGTATCAGTTTTCACTTTTCAGTTTGATAATTACTAAAAGTTTGATCTCAATTTTTAAACTATAATTTATTTTTCACTTTTTATTGTAACTTACTCCAGAAGCGTGTTTCTTAGTGTTTTCGAACTGTACTTCACTTTTTGCTTTTCAAATCAATTTGTTATCTTAAAACCGTATTTAATATGTACAAATGTATTGATCGAATTTTTAAGGTAAGCTTACCCACCAGCTCCATATTTCTTATTCTCATGTAAAGGATACAATAAGTAATTTATGAATCCTGGCAAATCTGTTCAGGATAATCAGATAATCGGATCATTGCAATGTAGTCAGTCTTTGAAAACTATGCAAAGTTTAGATTGAACTAATAAGGCGTATTAAAATCAGACTAGCTCGCGCAGTACTATTAATTATAGCAAGTACAACATCTCTTTGAAAATTCTAGAAATATACTGAATAAGTTGAAAATCACTTATCTAATGGCCAATAGTAATAATTCAAGATAATCTACGTGTGATTTTTTTTTTAATAATAAAAATTGAAAATTATATTTGACTGATTTTAAATTGAGTATATGTTAATTCTGATTTTCCAATAACTTTTTTCATATTTGCCACATCTTGTTGAAAATTAGTTTTCTGTCAAGCAATACAATCCGGTGTTAAGGATCTCTAAGTAAGATCGCTCTTATGAGAAGAGTTAAGCTCTAGAAGTCTACTATTTACCCCAAAAAAATACTTAAAATGGAGTTTCAATCAATAAGATGCCAAATAAACTTCGAATATATAAAAAAGAGAGGTAACGAAGAGAGATTCAGTAACATCAGATCTCAAACAGTTCACCAAGACTTTAGAGAGCTCTTTTCATCACATCTGCTTCAACGATTCACAGTTCTTTTCTTTTTTAAAACACGAAACCGTGGAAAATTAATTCTCAAAGGGGCTAAGAAATCTACTAATTTAAGTACGGTTTTTAAAATGCTCCTAACCCTTAGAAGTTATGATAAAAGTCTCATATAAGCCCAAACTAGCACCTAATCCATTATCATGAAATAACTCTAATATATCAATTCTATTAGAGGTAGAAACATGATTCATCCAATCAGATGACTTACTTGAAATTGAATTAGACGAGAAAATATTTTTGTACAAATCAGGATTATGTGAGGAATATATCAAGCATCTGGCTTAAAAGTACTTAATTCAATAAAAAAATTTCAAAGAAAGAACAGAATAAAGAAGAATAGGACATTAATCTCTGGTTAGAGAATGGAGAGAGATTCAAGACTCGCGTTGGCAGGATCACATGATATGGGAGGTCTGGCAAAGAATAACCACAACCGAGGATTTTCAATTTCTTACAATAGTAGTTTTACCAATCCGGGTAAATATTGTAAGTAGTTCCACTATTTTATCTAGTTTTTTTAAGAAGTGTTTTATTTAGTATTCAGATTACATAATCTGTGCGATTGGGATTCATTTATCATTTCAATGTACATATTAAGCAGAACAGTTGTATTGTCTGAAAACATAGTTAGGTTTACTATTGCTTAGCATTTATATATTTAGTTATATGTATTGTTAAAACAAAGTCCAGCAAATTCTACCATTCATAATAGAAGCTATCCGGTTAATTATAAAAAATTTTTTGGTTGATGAATTATCTTTATTTTGGGGTCTCACTTAATTTGAAATTTCGTTTGAAAACAGGTAAAATCTTGACGTTTGGATCTATTGCAGTGTATCAAAATATATTGTTCTAAATTTCTTTAATATCATAATTCGATATGTTTATGTTTCTAAGTCGTTTTGATTTTAGGTCTATTTTATTTCAAAATTAGTGTTTTTATAATTTTTTGAAGACAGATGAAACACACACACATATATGTATATATATATATATATATATATATATATCTTAGGCAGCTATATTATGAGTAGTTTTTTATTGGGAACGTGGCAAGGAAACACCAAATTGGACTAACTCCAATATATTTTACCAGCTTTCGAATACTTATGATTAAAAATTTTTATTTTTACAAACTTTAATAATATCAAAATCACCGAAAATCTTAATTAATTATTTCCCAGACGATGAATACATAAGTATTCGAAAGCTCGGAAAATATATTTTTTTGAAGATACATAAAATTGACGTTCCGACTTTTCTTTTCAAATATTACTGGACACTGAAAATTTGCGTATTCATATTAATCAATGGATCGATCACCTGCGGCATGATTTTGAAAATAAAAATAAAATCAAAATAGAAAACTGGTTTGAAATAAAACCTAGAACTATAAATGCTATTATATTATTAGGTCTATTCTACCATCGATAGCTTTTTCGTTCTTATGAATGTAAACCATTTCCAAATATTCTCCATATATTATTGTAGTTTTATTGTTTTTATGGTATTGATGACTTTTTAGGCTATTTGCAAAGTACTGAGATGTCTGCCCAATGTAGACAGCGTCAGAATAATGCATTTGAACAATGTATTTGATATATGATATAACTTCTTTAGTTCTTGGGTGTTTTAGAATTTAGTTAAGCGAAATATTTGGATAATGTATCATGACTTATACTAACATCATATTTATTGAAATAATTCGATAGTTGCTGGGAAAGTCCTCATACATATGGTAAGGAAAAATATTTTATAGTTTGATGTTTGTTTCTCAATTGATTATAGTATCTGTTTATACTGGAGCAGCAACAAGTCGAAGCGTCAATATTTGTTTCATTGAAAAATTTTAAAAAAATAATTTTAAATCAGAAGAGACCTAAAACCAAGACGATTTAGAAATATAGTGTTTTATATATTAACGGTTTCGACAAATACCCAATTAAGATTTTGTTTAAATCGAAAATACATACTCATGCAAATATATCGACAGAAAACAGCATCAACAATACTAAATATATGACAAACTGAACAATAAAATTCACAGCGCCTTACTATGCTTACCACTGTAGTTCATAAGACTTGCGACCTGAGAAGCAGTCTAAAAAAGTCTTATTAACGAAATAACTTATTTCTTCAATTATAGTGAAGCAATAAAAACTTCTCAATATACTAATTTCTATGTCAACTATCCTAATAATACTAAATTTAAACTATAATCAATAAAAAATCTAATAGAGTTGTACCCACCTCATTTTCATCTACTTTGGGAAAGGTAGCAGAAAAATATGCTAAAATTTTTTGTTGTGATGTTTGTTCTGAATGTTCTTGTCGTAGATGCGTATTTCTCAGCATGTTACGCAAGAACGCCGGAGAGCCGTCCACATAAACTGCATGAACATGTTCTCCTGATTTTTCGAGCTGAATCTGCATCTCGGTAGCCACAACGCATCCATATGAATAGCCACAGATATAATATGGTCCTCTCGGTTGAATTTCCCTCACTTTCTTAATATAATGAGTCGCGAAATCGATTATATCGCCGAAATTCACATCTTTTGTGCATTGGAAACCATATACCTTTGCTTTTATTTTCTTGGCCAAAGGTTTTAAAATATCTACGTTGCCTTCAACTGGATGAAGGAAGAATATATTTCTGTCTGTATTTTCTTTTGGTGAATTCATCTCGATTAAAATGTCATCTTGTAAAATATGTGTAATATGAATTGGGCTACTTGGTTGTGCACCACTGATTTCATTAATATTTTCCACTGTTTCTTCTTGATTTTCGCCTATTTTCAATTCAATCAATGAATTGAAAGTTAGGTCACGGATTTCTTCTGGACTATATTCTATGTTGTAACTTCTATACAGTGTTTGCTTTATTTCCGACAACATAAGTGAGTCTAAACCAAGTTGAGATAAACTCAATGACTTGTCTACCAAATCTAAAAATAAAGTATGAATTAAATTTAAAAAAAAAACTTTATTTTATGTAGTTATCACAACAATTTTTGTTAAATGACGGTTCAGAAAATTATTCACGCTACTATTGTTTTTATAAAGTCGAGGCAGCAAATAAATAATATAACTAACTATATAAATAATTCTTTGGAATTAATACTAGTAGTATTCGTACTAGCAGAATTCTCATTGTCGCTATGTATTCGTTCTAAAAAATTTGCTTTACGGTTGTGGCTTAAATGTTATGAAAAAAAAAAATTAATAGCTTGTAATAACTACATATCTTTTTGGAATGAGCTTAGCTCTCGGTATGACAATGACATAAACAGCTTCAACAAGTTAGGATTTATATTCTTATTGGATACGCTGTAGTACAATTATATTTTTCATCCAGGACTTTTACATAATTTATTCATTATACCTCGACTTTAATAATAGGTACCCATTAATCACTGCTGTCAGATGCTTTCTTCATTTATCTTTATAGTCCAGGCTACCAAGGTTTTAATTGGTTTTGCTGATATCTACTTTCTTTTCCAATGTTTTTTTTTCATTGTTTTGTAGCTAATAACACAAAAGGGTTCAGGTCCCATGAAGGCCTTGTCTACCTCGCTATAGCGAGATTATCAGCTTTTGCATTTGCACATAAGCAAAACAGTATTTGTACTTTCGAGAGATTGTTCCTCGTGGTATCCAGACTAGTTCTAGTACCCCAAATCACTGCCCCATAATGTGAATAAAGTATATAATAAGACATATGAATTTTGAACTAGTAAAAGGTATTATTAATAACTATAAATAAATACTATCATCGGTCTCACTGTCTGACGTGTTTTCCGATAACCAAGTCATTATAAAGCCGCGTTCACACTATGTCGACCGCTGTCGATCGACATAGTGTAGACGTGTCGATCGACTTAGTCGATCGACATTTGTCGAGTCGAATGTAACCCGAATGAAGTGCATTTTTATTTTCAGTCGAATGGAAATAATTGCCAAGTTGACCTGTTGAGCGTGATAATAAAGTTTTAAATCATTAGTTTTGTTAAAACCTGTGTGCGCAAAGGGAGAAGTGGTTCTATAATTGTTTTATCAAAATGAATTTCACAGAAGAACAAACATTAAATTTAAATATGGCAGTAGCAGCAGCAACAAGAGCATCTGCATCACCCATTTTGTCTCTTGTTTCACTAAAGCCCAGCACTCAACTACTCACATTCGACTGGTGAAATACGTCCACACAGCAGTTTATGTGTGGACGAGACGAATGTCGCCTATGTCGTTTGACATTGTCGATCGACCTTGTCGATCGGCATAGTGTGGACGCGGCTTTAGATTCGTAAGTGACCTAAAATATACTTCATTTGTCTCATATAGATACAGGTGGAGAAGAGAAATACTGACAAATTTAAATTTTGTTAATGGCGCGTAACTTGAATTATTCGAAGCTCATATTGCCTAAAGAATAGGCAGTTCAAATGTTACATACCTATTAATTAGACCTAATTTTATCAAATGTTATTGCTTGACCTTCATAATAAATCCATTTATTAAGCAGTTAATATACTATTGTCTATAGCTAGCAGCCTTCTATTGAAACTTTCTTAGGCTTATGAGGATGTGGAACAAATGCATTACATTCATAAACTCGTAATGTTATACATTACATACACATACATACATACATAATACACAACATTTATTGAACGTCATTTTGAAAAATGAACAGCAACGACCGCTATACATAATCAAAAGGACACAAAAAGAAAAGCACAGCCAACAAGATAAAATTCTTCAACCGGGATCATCCGTTGGTCAGACGGACATAGTTTACAGATTTGTTACTAGACCTCGCTAGTAATCGAGTAAAGGGGTAGGGTTTCATATGTGCCACTTCGTTTAAATTTCTTCTTTATGATATTTAGATTTATTTTAGGAAGTAAGATCCAAATAATTATAGAGGGATCAGCCTCCTAAGCACGACTTCAAAATTACTAACAAAAATTATTGCAGAAGAAATCTCAAGTAGCGGCATGAGCGAAGAACAACAGGGATTTAGACAAAATAAATCAACCATAGACGCTATATTCATCTTAAGACAGATTGCCGAAAAGGCTATAGAGTACAATAAAACCGCGTTTATATGCTTCATAGACTTAACAAAAGCATTTGACAGAGAGAGATTACATGACACCATTGAGCTACTAAAAGAACGAGGCGTAAACCAAAGGACAATAGACATCATTCGGGACATGAACAACGGAAATAGCACATATGTAAGAGCACACAACGAACTCTCCAGTAAAATGCCAGTATCAACAGGGATCAGACAAGGAGATAGTCTCAGCCCAATACTCTTCAACATTATAATGGACGAAATCATAAAAGAAGTCAAAACGGCAGGCAGAGGATACAGAATGGGAAAACATGAGTTTAAGATAATTTGCTACGCTGATGACGCGGTTGTGATATCCGAAGATGAGGATAATCTGCAAAAACTGCTACACAGATTTGAAACAGTTGCAGGAAAATTCAATATGATCATATCGACACAAAAGACACAATCCTTGACAATAGCTAGAGAACCAAGAAGATGCAAACTGGCAATTTATAATAAAAGTGTAAAGCAGGTTATGTCTTTTAAATATTCAGGGGTTAACATCACGAGCAATAGGAACTTGAAACAAGAAGTCAAAACGCAAACAACAGCAGCATCTAGGATATCAGGATTCCTTCGAACCGTGATATGGAGGAATAAATTTTTAAGTATCGAAAGCAAAACACGGATATATAAAACTTGTGTCAGACCAGTAATGACATACGCCATAGAAACGAGGGCGGAGACTGCAACTACTAAGCGGATTCTTAGAACGACCGAGATGAAGACATTACGCTTAATCACAGGGAAAACACTAAGAGACAGAATAAGGAGAAATGAAATCAGAAGAACGTGTGACGTTCCGGATATAGTGAGATGGGCCAGAACTAGAAGAAGAGCATGGAGAGATCATGTCAATAGAATGGACGACGATCGACTGGTGAAAATCGCAAAGGAAGAGAGACCCAATACAAGTAGACCGCCTGGAAGACCACCAAAGCGCTGGTATGAGAGCTGGTCCTCGGAGTCACAACTTAGGCTGCCTCTTTGAAAACACAAGACATAGTCTTAAAATAAGAAGAAGAAGAAGAAGAAGAAGAAGGATTTATTTTATCTTAGTTGTTGTATTTGAATGTCTTTTTATTAGGTAGATCTTTGTAATATTTGGCATTTTTTTACTGTATTCTTGTGTTTGACTGATAATCAGCAATTATGTTTAACATTTTATTTAAACAATGAACAATTTCTTGCTGAGTAAACTTCTGTTATTGATTCATCAATCACCTATGAACTGTCTTCTAATAAAATAAAGTAAGGTGGGGTAAATAAATGCAGAAAAGAGAAGCTGAATTTCTATATCTGTTTTGAGACGGATTCTATTTATAATACCAAAAAATCATGTTCCGTCTCAAGGGTTTATCCAGTTTTAAGCCAAACACGCTAACTCGATATTTACTTATGCTGGCAGATCTATTATAATCATAATCAATAATTCAATTACAATACAACTCGCATTTCGATTTCTTTTTAGAAATCTATTTGGTTTGGGACAGATATTTTTTCCATACATTCACTAATGAGTGTTCTACAACTGCCCTGACATTGTTAAAGTGTCATAGCTAATGTATCCTCTAGGAGAAGCTTCCTTCCCAAGATAATATCATTGTAGAACTCATACAATGAGACTAGCAAAATCTATGACTTTCGTTTAAAACTCTCTTTACTGACTTGCCTCATGATGCATATGTTTTGTGTAGTGAAAAGGCGTACTTCCACATTTATGGAGTGAGTTGTTTATGAGCGGTGTGAATATGCTCTTTGCTCCAATACTTTCTTGAACAGTAATTGTGACAGAATAACTTTAAAACAAGAGTGATTTGGATAAAATTATGCTGATATTACATTATATAGTTCACTCAAGAGTGAACATTTCAATACCAACCCAGGGTTGTTAAAACTAACCCTTACATTCCGCAATACATATATTTTTTATTCTGTGATTAACAAAGATGACGATACATCTTTGTCTCAACCTGTATATTAAATTTTCCGCGCCAATTAACCTTGTCTCTCTAATACCTTACATAGTATGGATAAAAGATATAGATGAAAAATTAACTATCCCTTAAAAAAATCTTAAATAATTCGAAAAACATTTACATGTTATGTACAAATGAATTGAAAAATAGTATACGATTAAATGACTAGAGTGTAACTCACCTAATTTCTTTATTCCCAAAATACGAGCAATAACCTCAACTGGTGTACGTGCTGCTCCTGTGGTAACTATATCTTTTTCCATTGAAACTACACTTGATACTACCGTGTATGATTCCAACATGAAACGTTCTAAAATATCCAAACATGAATCAATTTTTTGAGCCAACAAACTTTTGAAACTCTGAAAAATGATTGTTAATTATTACTACTTAAATATTCAATTATCAATTTGGGTTTGATATCCTTATGAAAACAATCATACTTCATTATAATTCCTATCGGCTAAAATCAATTAACTCGCAAAATTTCAACCAATATCAACATATTGATAAAGGTCGCTTGACATGGTGCCAGAAATTGCATGCAAATATTGCATTTCGCTTGACATTATGCAAGTTTCTTGCCATTGCATCATGGCTGCCACTAACAAAAATTCAATAAGTGAATTGAGCAAATATCTTATCTAAAATTTGATTCAATATTTTGTGACCGGTTTGAAAATTATGATGGTAACTAGATTTCTCCCTGGCAGCTTGCACACAAGAAAATTGGCACCAAAACCGATGATGCCGCAAGTGCGAACTGCATGCAAGAAACAATCAGCTGAACTTCATCTGCGCATGCTTTCTATCAAGAATTATTGCGCCTTGCATTGCATTTGCACGTTGTATTGCATCATGTCAAGCAGCATTAAATTAAAGTTGTCGAAAGCCACCAAATGTAGTGGTTTAAAGACTTCTAGTACCAAGCCATATATGCAGAATACAAAGTAGAAGATTAAATGAAAAAATCTAATAAAAAATAGTATTTATTCTGAGGTGAGTCAGAAGAATAAAAAATTCTTTTCTACTAAAACTATCATCAAATTGAAATTTTCTGATATTTATCAAAAACTGATCATTCCCATTACTATGCCGTGCCTAGTAGTCGAATTCCTAAAAATTTTGGGATCTTATTCTGATTTCAGTTTAAATAGATGATATTCCCAACTACAAACTGAATTTATTGACATTTACAGTTAAGATTCTACGTTATGATAACTTTCTATCTAAAAAAAATTTAAATCAAATTCGTTATCTTCTTTTTCAAGGCCACTATTGGTATTCGTATTAGATTCTGATGGGAGAAGCTTACAACCCAAGATTGGAATAATATCGAAAATATGTTGTCACCAAAGGAGGAGGAAATACTAGAAATAATTCAGGGGCTAAAAAACGGAATAAATATACAACTACATTTATAACGACCTAGCTTATTTAAATTTAATATTTTCCATAAATTGATTGATCAATCAATATTGAACATCATTCACTACAACTTATTCTTATCTAACCTATAAAAATTGAACGTCATTCATAATCCAACCAATTAAAAATTAATAAAAATTCCTATAGTAACCAGAAACAATATTTGAATTAATCAATATTTCAATTAATAAATAATCCTATTAATCAATATTTCTATCAACGTCAATTTGAATTCTATGAATTTTGAATCCCGTGAGTTCAAAAGAATTTTTACAAGAATTAATACAATTCAAAACCACCGAAAATCTTAATTATTTATTGTAAATAAAATTTTATTATTGTTACGAGTATACATTCATACATATTTCTTATATTGTATTTAACCATACTTTCAGTCCCAGACAATGAATACATAAGTATTCGAAAGTTCGGAGAATATATTAAAGTTAATCCACTTTGGTATTTCATTGCCACGTCGATGCTGTGGAAACAAAATGAAAAATGTACTATTCCTCGTAACTTTGAACTTATTTTTGATAGTGTCTATCAAATTCATAATTCATTATGAAGTTCCATATTTCTATTTTGTATTTTGTCCAAAAGTAAACGGAAGTGAGTAATATTTTCCCATAGGGTATTAGAGAAAGTGCATCTCAGTTATTGGGAAATTCTATTCCATTATTTGGATTTTCTATGATATCAGAAAACATATTATTTTCCGAAATTGAATCTCATGCTAGCGTAAATTTCATGTCACTTTGTAGGCACAACTTATTTGGGAAAACACCAATTTCAAACCCAGCGTCATAAAACATCTACCAGGAAATTACCGATAAGTTTCAAGATTTTAAAAGTCAAGACATTTTCTATAATTTACTGACTTTGGATCAAAGCAGGGGCTTGTTATAAGAACAATAATTCTTATATTGTCGATTTCTAATCACGGCCTTCCTAATGTCAGGGATAGTGTCAAAACGTTTCCAAAAAGCACATGGTAAGAAATATTCTGAAATGAATATGGACATATATGAAGGTTTATAGTGATTTATAACTTGCGAATCAAAATCGACTTGTACTTTAAAAATTCACAGTACTTTTCAATTATTTGAAATATGTGTCATGCCTCCCTTGCATATTTCTATGAAACATGATGCACAAAACGGATATTGAGTTGAAGGGTAAAGGTGATAAACAATATGAAAAATAATAACTTTACCGAAATTAATGGAATACCAATAGAAGTAACAAAATGTGAGGGCGAGGTTCTGCAAAACCGGATATTCAACATATTAAACAAAATCTGGGAACTAGTAGAGGTGCCAAGTCAATGGTACAAAGCAATTATTTTCCCTATACCTAAGAAAGAAGATAAGGGTAACTGCGAAGCATTATTTTACTGGATATTGTGTATGAAGTGGTAGCGAAAATCATACGAAACAGATTAAACAAATACGTAAACGGAGGGGAGCATAAAAGCGGGCTTAAAAAACGAAGATTGACTATTAAAAACAAGACAGAATGAGCTATGAGTAGGAACTGTTATCAAAGCTGTTATTTAACGTTAAACTGACAAATGATTCAATATTAAGAAAACACCTGTACCTTCTTCTTTCCATGCCTTCTCCTAACGGAGGTTGGCGACCACTACTTTAAATGGTTCTCTATCTTTTGCTATGTGTAACAATTCTGGCACACTCATATTCGTCCAGTGTCTCTCACATTCCTTAGCCACGACTTCTTCTTTCCCCTGACACCCCGTTTACCATCTACCCTGCCTTACATAATTGTACGCTGTTTTCCTTTGTTTTATGGTCCTTATCAGTGATAGTTCTCTGCCTATTCTGGTTAGCACTTCTGCATTTGTTGTTCTTGCATTCCATAAGATCTTTAGCATTTTACGATAAAGCCAGAATTCTTCAAGCTTTTATGTTATCTGAGCTTTCAGCGTCCAAGATTCAACTCTTAATCTTTGGTTTAGAGATAGATTTCTATTGCATAGCAGGGCTTTATACTTGGTAAATGCCTTTCTTGCCATTTCGTTTTACTTTTGATTTCTCCGTCCATATTTAAGTCAGATGTAATTTGGGTCCCCAAGTATTTGTAGCTTGCTACCATCTACCCTCTACCAGTACCTGTACCAAGAACTAGTAAAACTTGGAATACCTTAGAAATTGAAACTATTCGCGAAAATGACACTAAATAAAACCGAAAAAATAGTAACCATAGTAACCATAGAAGAAAGCTTATCAACAATTTCTCACTAGAGATGATTCTTAAGGGTAGTGAATCACGATCACGAAGGAATAATTTATAATAGCAAAAGTCTTAACTCTTAACCAGAACAAAACAAATGCTACAAAAATGTTTTTACTATTTGAAAAGACAGCAGAAGGATATAGCTACGTGTCAACGAAGATAAGACCAAGAATATGGAAATAGGTAACGACTTTTTAAGTGACAATCAATTGAAAATCACATCAGAGCAGAACAATGAGTTTGAATATCTGGAAGTGACGATAATAAGTAAAGGGGACGAAATTGGAGAATTTGACAAGAGATTAGCAAGAGGCAATAAAACAGTTGCAGCAGTAGAAAACCCATTAATTTCCAATGATATTTCAAGGGTAGCGAATCTAAGGATTTCCAGGATAGTTATACAATCTACGGTGTTATATGGTAGTGAATACTGAGCCAGGAATAAAAAAGAGGAAAATAGGCTAGATGCATTGGATTGAGAAGTTTCAGAAAATTTATTGGAAGGATACGAGTGGAACAAGATAAATGGAGAAGAAGAACGAATGCAGAGATTCAAATGTTAAATGGTCAGGTAGAGATCGGCTATATAGTATGGACAAGGAGACTGCATTGGTTAGGGCATATACCCAGAATGGAAGAAAATAGGTGGGCGAAAAGAGCCTCAACAAAATGGCTCGATGCATATGAGAAAGACTTACTGAAGTTAAGGATAAGGGGCCTATAACGATAGAAAAAGGTGCTTGATAATTGTGGCATATTTCAATATTGGCATCATAATTTTCATTTAAATATGCGTCAAGATCTAAATGAATTAAAAATACGATTTTGACCAATAATATGATTTATGTTACTGATGAAGCTAATGATATAATGGTTATAAGTTTAGAATGAGTTCTTGCCAAAGAGTGTTTCCTTAATTAGGAAAAACACCTCATTTTATATAAAAATTATTTGAAGTATATCTCAAAACAAACAAAAGAATTAAACCATTGTTAATCCCATATTATCAACACTACAAAACATTAAAATTATACTAACGTTTACTCCAAGTTGGGCTAGATATCCTACATCTCCTATAGGGCCCCACTGAATCGCTAGACCAGGTAGTTGCTCTCGCTTCCGTTTCTCGCATAGACTTTCTAAGGCAGAATTAGCCATTCCATAGTTACTTTGACCAACGTTTCCTCTACCAGCAGCGACCGATGAAAAAACGACAAAATGGTCTAGTTCTGGACAAAGTTTTCGACTTAGAACGTCCATATTTTGACCGGATATTATCTTTGTCTTGAATACATCTTGGAAATTTTCTACAGTTTGGTTCACGAGTAATGCATCTTTAAGAACTAAAGCCGTATTGAAAATACCTGCGAAATATAACAATATTAGATATATTATATTATACATACATACATACATACATACATACATACATATATATATATATATATATATATATATATATATATAAATTATTGAATTAAATTGTCAGAATATTTGAAATGGATGATTCCATTTTCTCATCATCTAATAACCTTGTCAAATCCTAATGGTTCCTCAATGAATTGATTGATTTAATAAGATGGTAATGTAATGAAACACAGAACGTGGAATCTAAGAACAATAAAAATTTCCAAAAAGCTTAAAATATGCAAAAAATGTTCAATTAAAAATCATTCTGATTACTAAAAAAATAATTATTGCAACCTTTAAGAAAGTTCCAATATATATATATATATATATATATATATATATATATATATATATATATATATGCATCTAAATGTTCTTGATTTTAGGTCTCTTCTGTTTCAAAATTAGTTTTTCTGATAGTTTTTAAAAGAAAGATAAATTTTGATGTTTCGGCTTTTCTTTATCAAAATATGATTTTGACGCTAAAGAAAGAAAAAGAAACCACATCTAACGAAATAAATACATATTCATTATGAATTTTGATACTTTTAATTTTTTCTTTGAACTCCCATGTGTTTTTGAAATAGTATTTGGTTTGATATAAATTTTTTTTCAAAATATTTGTCAAATAATTATCTTAAAGAAAAGTCGAAACTTCAAAATTTATCTTTCTTTTAAAAACTATTTAAAAAAAACTAATTTTGAATCAGAAGAGACCTAAAATCAAGAACATTTAGAGGCAAGAAATTTATGTATGTATATATATATATATATAGAAGACAAGGTGGTAATATGGAACCCCTATTTGAAATTACGTTCCAGAATCATAATTATGTTCGCTGTTCGCTTGAAATTTGAGGGGACACATCTCAATTATGTCCAGTATAAATATATAAAATGAAAATGTCAATACCACAAGTAACTTTTTGATACCGCACACGTTCTGCAAAAAACTCGGAACTAGCTACTGGTGAAAATGTGTTGGTAATATGGAATCCCAATAAAAAAACTCTCTCTTTAATTTAAGTGAAGATATTTCTTGAATTCATATACATTTGAAAATAAAAAAACATGTTTTAAGTGAAATTAACTACAGAAGTCTTTCTCGCTCACGTCTGATATCCATAGTTCACCACTTCTGTCCTCCGAATACTTGGCCTCGCAGAAAATGCAGAATGCATCGTCTCTTGCATCAAGTAAAACTTGAACAGACCTGTCGACATCGGCGGAGGAATCGGAAGACACGATGGAAAGGCTGTCCTCGACTGAATCTGAAGATTCACTGTTATTTGTCTTGAGTTTTTTGCGGAATGGTTTCTTGCTGCTAGGTCTCGAGCCCTTTATAACATGTTTCCGACCTTGTGGCATTTTATGACCTCCATTACCAAGCCCTAAACTTGATTGGAGGCTTGAAATTGTCTTTGCTTTACCAGCCTTTGCCACTGAGGTTTGCAAATCTGATTTATATGGCGAGCTGGTTATCATTGCTGATGACGTAGCTTTCCTGCCTCTTTTTGACATTTTTCTTTTCGGCTGCGGAGGCGGAGGAATGTCGAAGGGAGTTATCAAGTTTTGTTTGGAATTCTTTCTGTCTGGTGTCGAGGCATGCCCGGTGTCTGGTCTTGAACTAGGTCCGCCTTCTGCTAAGTCGACATCGCGGATCTGAAATTTGCCAGTGCGGAATTCTTTTCTTAATTCCTTTTCAGATATAGAAGAAGGATATACGTCGTTTGTAGGTGTTTCGGCAATTGTGCTGTTGCGACCGTTGGGCAAAGCTACATGATCAGCAGCGATGACGTCTGCTTCAGAGAAAATATTCCTGTTACAAGGATAGTCCCTGTCTGGAGAAACCATTTATTGGTATACTTGCGGTCTAGCATTTAACTTAGGCATTTCCAAAAAGCTCTGCTATATCGTAGGGTCTTAACCCTAATGAGGCCTAATGAGGCCGTCTAGCAGCAACAAAACAGGAGATTCTTCCGAAGGCCTAGTATGTTTGATAAAATGTTTAAACCAGTCTGTAAATAAATTGCCTTGCACCCATCCTGAAGGATGACATTTTCCTATAGATCCAACTGGTGCGTCTGTCATATTTTTGCGCGGAAAAATTAGCATAGGGGAAACAAATGTACGTCCAGCACTCTTAGCGCAAATAATTGTCATCAGGGAACCCCTTTCTGCAGCTGAGGGCTCCAATCTGCCGTTTGCCTTTGATCCCTACGATTTGCGGAATATTGCTTTGAACTATCCTCAATCCCGTTTCGTCTACATCGTAGACACCATCAGCAGGAAATTTCTTCTTATCATATTCTGCTTCCAGCATTTCAAAAAAATTGTTTACAGATTCACGATTAAAGCCACTTGCCCTCGCATATGACGTTCCGGTGGGTTTACGAATAGCCAACGTCCGCTCATGGCGCTTCAGAAAGTGATCAAACCATGCTCTTCCCGCAACTCCTTTTCCGCCAAATGGAATGCTTAATTTCATTCCGTACAGTCCACTGATAAGCCAGACTTTTTACATCACGTCCAGTTAAGACGTAGTATTTGCTTTCCATTACAAGCAAATACTGAGCCAACTGTTCTTCAAGGTGAGCTGGAAACACTGGTTTCCGTCCTAATTTCTTCCGAACAACTTGTTTCGTCGAAAAATCGGTTTCATGCACGTACCTCTGAAGAGTTGTTTTTGGCACTTTAAACTGTTTCACGGCACTTTTTAGTCCAATTTTTCCAATTTGCACAGCTTCTGCCATATTGTCCTTGTCCCAAGTCCTTCTCGTACATTTACTTTTCTTCGCTAGTTGTTTTCTAGGCATGTTGATTAAAACTGAAAAATATATTAACATGCTAGCTTCAAGAAATCGGACAAAGGTAGGTAATATGGAACCCGGTTCCGTATTTCCGTCATGTATGGGCTTCCATATTATCACCAGAACATAAGTAAGTGAAAAAAATTCTTACTTCTAAGACCTGTGAAAGTATTATAAATTCAACTGCCACATATCACTACCAACACACACGGACAAAGAGATACCCGAAAAACTCACTTATAACTATCAAAAACTATGCAATCATTCGGCCACTTAAAAAGTTGCGTTTTCGTTTGTTTCTGTAATCTCAAATTATTCAACTATAAGCAAGCCGTTGGATTTGTAGATTCCTGTGTGGCTTCGCCCGTGGATGAGTATCACGCTTCTGTTTCTGAACAGTAGATGCCGCTTTAAGTTCCAATTTTATTATGGGGTTCCATATTACCAGCAGGGTTCCATAATACCACCTTCTCCTATATATATATTTGAACTTTCTTAATGGTTACAATAATAATTTTTTAAGTAATCAGAATGGTTTCTAATCGTCATTAGAACATTTTTTGTATATTTTAAGCTTTTTGGTAATTTTTATTGTTTTCTTATTTCTTAGATTTCACGTTCTATGTTTCACTCCATTACCACCTTATTAAATCAAACATTAGGATTATCCATTTCAAATATTCTCACAATTTAATTCAATAATTCAAAGACACATAAGTAGCTTGAGTGCCGGCGAAGAAAAATAACTGTCAGGAAATAAATATACACGTTGGAAAGGGGATTTGATTCTCATTTTCCCAATGTTGATATTTGATATTCATGACGGGTGATTTATCGATAAATATAAATACGCAAATTATCAGTGTCACTGACCACTGGTTCGCAGTTGGAAGTGAGGATGGCGCCAGTTAGCATTCCCTGAGGAATGTTTAACTACATGAACCAAATAGGGACGCTCTTTGACGTTGTCTTCAGTTCGGGTCTTAAACCCAGGGTACTTAAGCTGCTCTGATGAGACGTAATAATGTCGAAACTAGTCAGTAATTACAACCTCTCCTTGCCATTGGGGATGCTAATATCGGCAAAAAGTTAAACTGACATCACGCTCTTTAGAGGAATTGTAATTAAACATTCGTCGAGGCATTAGCCAGGAGAGTAATTATTTACTCCTTTGAAGAACGCCAGGATACATTTTCGAAATATTGAATCTCGAAATTATTTCATAGGTGAAAAGTGGAGAAATCTTTTATTTTTGTCTTAATCGATGAAATCCGTGCCGAAATGACTCATGCGCAAAATAACATAAGATTAGGGGGGTTGTAAAAATAAGAAATATCAGATTAATTCTCAGATAGCCACATACCTCCTACAGGACCTAGAGTTTGAGCATTATTAATCAAATTTTCTGCTCCTTTCAGAGTTGTTGTATCATTTGTATCCACTTTTACAGTTAGTCCTTTATATTGAGACCAATTTTTCAAGTAATAAGCTTGGTATCCGTTACTGATACCTCTTCTGGAGTTTAAAATTATGTTCGCTGCTCCTTTGTTAATCAGCCAATTGGCAACCTCAAGACCAAATCCTCCTAATCCCCCTATCAGAATATACGATTTCGATGGACTGAATAAAATATTCGGGATTGCTGAGATACTTCGGATTGGCGTTGCAAAAGGATATAATTCTTCCTTTCTGATTTCTATCAAAACTTTTCCTTTGTGTTTCCCTGTTGCAAGATATCTGAATGCTGATTCTACGTCATTTTCTTCAAATACAGTACTTGGTAAAGGTTTAACTACTCCATTGGCTATGCCTAAAAATAGAAAAAACATTTTTTAACAAAACTATTCATCCTTCATAATTTCATGTTTAATTTCGCAAATTTCATCAGCTCAAGTAAAATTTCAATTCACTATTATAGAAATATATCCATCAGTCAATTGGGCTTATATGTTTCTATGAACACTAATCGATATTTGCTTGACAATTCAAGACAAAATTCATATTACAAGTAGCACAAAACTAGTTGTGGTACATTTGCCGATTTCTAATAAGAGAATTCCTGCAGATGGAAATAATTCAACAAATACCAAATGGGAACGTAACAATTTATATTGATAAAGACTGAAATAGCTCAAAACATCTATTATTTTCTGATTTTCGTGAAAAAACGGAAAACGGTTCACAAAAACCATATTAGTTATGAGAGAGCAGCGGTTCGATCGGTTTTGTCAATACCTACTTAAATAGTATAGATATTTGCCGAAACTCATATTGAAAGGTATGTTTTATCTCATTGACGAATTGAATAATTATATAATTTGATGAAACTGATAAAGATCTCGCTAGCAATAATTGCCCCATTTGGTTTTTGATAGAGTTTTCCGACTGAGTTTTAGTTCTTAGTTTATAAATTATTCGGTTACTAAGAAGCAAAGGAACATTTTCATTTTCTTCATTCGATTTGTTCCAGATGCCAGTTTAATACAAAAGTCACAACTACTGAAAAAATCGCTTGGCATCACACATATTGTATTACCTTCTGAAACTAAGCGTTGAATTTCATGTTTAATTTCACTTTGAGGGTAAAAGAATTTATCCAGATGAACTCCATGAAAACTGATATTGCGTAAAAACATTTTGGATGGTATAGGTGATGAATTCATCAAGTCCATTTTTCCAATTTCTAAAAATCGGCCAGCTGACGCTAGACACCTCATGGATGCTTGAAACAGATCACCGGCTAATGAATTTAATACTAAGTCTACTCCTCTTCCATTTGTATTCTCTTTGATCATAATTTCAAATGATGCATCTCTGGAATATCCTAAAATATAGGTTAACATAAACATAAATATGTGATTATCCAAAATTTATTCAATCATTGATATAGCAAACATATTATTAGTTACAGGCAATTAGGAATGTCAGAAAACTGTACAAGAAACAGAAAATCAGTGTGAAATTTACACCGGTCAATGGCAATTAAGATAATAGTTATTTTAAAACGATATGCCTATATGTAAACAATATGATTGTAGTATTCTTATAAGAAGAAAAAAAGTATACCATTGTTACATAAATTTTCCCAAAATAAAATTTTTATATTCCGTAATAAAAATAAAATATTATCATGATAACTACCTACCTATATGTTTATCATCGATAGATGGATACAAATTTTTCAAAAAACTTCTTTTTTCAGCGCTACTAACGGTAGTAAATATTTCGCAACCCATAGATAAAGCAATATTTATTGCGGATAGGCCAATACCACCCGTTCCTGCGTGAATTAGAATAGATTCACCCGGTTTCATCTGTCCTCTTACTATCAACGCATAGTAGCTCTAAAAATTATAATATTTACTCTATGCCCCATGAAATTATGAACAAAGAAATATCTTATCACTATTCATAAAATGGTGCTGTATATATATGAATATCAAACTGGAAATTCTCCTGTCTTTCAAACTAGAACTTCCAAATTTTAAGCTTATTTCTCCTAATAGCACATTTATTAAGTGTTTTAAAATAAAATGTGATAAAAAATTCCGTGGACTGGTAAATCATTGTTTTTCAGATGTTCAGGCAAGGGCTGGGCATAAATAGTTATGTATGTATCAAGGTTGGTACGTAGATGATTATGCCCTTAGGTCTGGGGTCGGCAGCTTGCGGCTCGCGAGTCACATGCGGCTCTTTGGATGTGAAGTTGCGATTCTTTAATTCCATACGAAACTATTATTGATTTTACTTTATGGTGGATATCACAGCGAAATTATATGAACTATATCTAAAATTGCATAGTCTGTGTTTTGGTAGAATTCATTTTCAATTTTTAAAGCAATATCGTGATTAAACCAGTACAACTGTTGACACGAATTACTTTACCACAATTATAAATAAAATTTAAGATAAATTTGCTGATAGATTTGAGTAATTCGAAACCAACAAAACCACTTTATTATTCATAGTAAATCCTCATACCCAAACAACGAGATCTACATTGAGCCATTTAGAATTGAGACTGGATCTCTAGATGGAATTGATCTATTTAAAATCAAAAGTAAAATTTTGTAAAATCGAGAATTTACAAAGTGGAAAAGCAGGTCCAGAAATATATTTACGTAAAGCAACAGCAGTGAACAGCTTTGAAAGGAAAGCAGCGAGTTGAGGCTCACTTATTCGACGCATCGAATAGTCTTCCAGATTGCTAGAGTGAAGTGAAGAAGTGGAGTGCTGACTATCTTCGAATCGACATATTTATGCGAGAAAGCGTTCTCTTACAGGAATATAATAAAACCGTGCAACTATTGAACTATTGAATTTGTTTGCCCAATTGTTTCTTATTGAAGTACAAGCTAAGATGTTAAGTATATGTTCAATTGTTTTATGGGTTTTACTTAGATGATAAGTAATTATCGAATAATTCGATATGAAAATGTATGTATATTATCTAATTATTTAAGAAAAATGTTACATATATATGAATAAATAAATATTATGCCAGTACTATTGGCTCTAAAAAACTTCCAAATTTTGTAAATTGTGATGTTTGGATATCTTGACTCAAAAGTCCCCTGCCTTATGGTAATAGTTTCACAAAGCCGAGGATCTCTGGCCCGAGCATTAGTGTGTCGCCTGAAGGTATATATCTATTACTACCCGTTGTGTATACAAACTTTTATGTCATTCCAGCTTGTTTTGAATAATAAATACTTTTTTCCTATACTATAATCAACGCATTTTGATAAGGTTTTGAGAGACGTATGTAACAATTAACAAAAAGTTATTGGCTTCCTTAACGAAGACTTTTACAGTATAAATAACTGTACAAAATATGGATAAATGTTCTGTCGGATCTCTTGTACCGCAGGAGACTTCTAGTAAGCCATATTTGCTGCTACATCCACTAGGTTGGTGTAGAGAGAGAAAGAGAGAGAGAGAGAGATACCTTGTTGTTAAAAAATTGTTTCAATGTGCCGAAGAAAACTTGTAAAAACTAAAAAATAAACATAAAAATAACTAACAAAACAACTAAAATAGAATTTCAATATTATTATTATATCATTATTATAAAATCACAATGAGTAACATAATAGAATGTTGAGGAGATTCAACGACGTCAATGGTGGTGTTATTTAATAAAAAATGATAATACTTTGGCTTTAGAAACGTTGAGACAGAAAACATTAGAATCGCACCATGATTTAAGTGTGATTAGGTCACTAGATATGGTTCTTTGAAGTGCTGTGAGATCACAGTTGCTCAAAGAGAAACTAGTTTCGTCTGCAAATAAACATATTTTACCATTAATGTTTAGATGGGCGATGTCGTTTATAAACAGAAGAAACACAATAGGGCCTAGTACTGAGCCTTGGGACAGTTCACATTCTATTGGCTTGCAAGAAGACATCGTTGTAGCAACCCGTACAAGGGTTGGGTATATCACAAGGTTTCACTCGTGTACCATATCGGGTTTTCCGGACGAATTTTCCAGCACTTTTGGTCACTTCTGGCGTTATTACAGCGTTCGCCCGGGAAAATCGACTGACATTTTCATATCCGACCTGTACAGAGTGCCAGAACTGCCGTTTGGTGATGTAATAATTGTAAGTTTCCAAGCTCAATCGTCATGTACCTTATCGATGCTGTTTTATGTAGCCAGCACCCCAATTAGTGAACGTTTTCAGTGAATTTTTAAACATGGAAAAAATTGGTCATCGTTATGTTGTACAATATTTTTATTTGAAAGGCCTCAGGCCAGGCAATGCTCCTTCTTTTCCAACGGTAAAATATTAGGTGGCAGAGTTTAAATGATGCCGTACGCTCTGCGAAGACCAGAATCGCTATGGTCGACTCGATGAAATGAGGTGACGATACCGATATATATATATATATATATATATATATATATATATATATATATATATATATATATATATATATTAGCGAAAGGCGAAAGTAAAATTTTTTAACTCACTATTAAGTCAACTGAATTCGTTCTAAACAAATTACAAAAATTATTATTTAAGTATAAAAAATTCTTACTGTAGAATAAACACATGGAACAGTCGCGGCTTCTTGCAACGTCCAATCGCTGGGTACCTCCCACGTGAATAATGGATCATTATATATTTGCAAGCTTATCGACTCGAATCCAGTAATACCCATGACTCTTTTACGATTAAAAGTCACACCAGAATATTCGTAGCCTAAACCATCAGATAATGGAGAAGAATGGATTCCAATGTATGTTTGTGATGCAATTTTTCCAGTAGCCATCATAATGTCTTTGAAATTAAGAGCCGAGTAATACACATAAACTTTTTCACTTGAATCGAAAACTCTAGAATAAAAAAATGTTTACTGTAAGATATGAAAACTTTCTCATTTATTCCATTTTAGAATTAGTTATGCAAATGGAATTCAATTATTGTCGAATTTGTTAACTTATTTACGGGAAATAATTAAGTCCCCCAATTGATTCTATCCAGCTATTTTGTAAAAATACCACTCTCTTGTCGTATTTATTGTGTCAATATCTTATATAACTATTGTAAAGTCCCCTTTCCCTCTTATCGTTCAAAACCTTATGGTTGCATTCCACTCAAATCACACAGACGCCTTATACGAGTGCCGATCTCGTTGCTCTGCGCCCAACTCATTTAGTAATGGAAACGATTATATAATATCACGTCACATTCTTACTTATTGTGTATAGATACGGTGAAATACCGAAGTCTTAAGACTGGCTACTTTCACCGGTGAATGTCAAAATTCATATAGTCGCTAGATATATGTTCAAAATATTTAGGGAATGCAATTAAGAGCAAGTAGCAGAATGTGAGAAATGCACAAAAGAAATCAAATGTCAGAGAGGATCCAAAAGTGGTCTTCACACCCACTTGAAAAATATCGACATAACATAAATTAAAAAATTAAAAGCGATGTAGCAGCAGATAATGAAAATTATGCGTCTTATTCTAGTCAAAAGCTACCAAAAATATGGAATTTTTATTTTCAAAATCAAAAGAAGGAATAGTTATGTGAAATCTTGGTTCGTATGGCTGCGCGTGATGGAATACCGTTTAATATTTTCTGCTCTTTGGAGGATATAAGAGAAATACTACATGAAAGAGGATATAATGATCTACCAAAATCAGCTGCAACAATAAAATCTATGATCACTGATATAGAAAAAAGTTATGTCTGATTTAAAATCGAAAGGCAACTGATTTAGCTTAACATTCGTCGAAAGGATTTCGGTTTGCTATCGGATGTATTTAAACATAAACGTACATTCTACTGGAGGATGTATCCGGAACATTGGACTAACCCGTTTACATGGAAAAGTGCTAACGGAAAAATTTTTGGAGATTATGAAAATAAAATTACAAGAATGGTGCGTCAGCTATGGTAAAACTCGGAAATTTGATTGAAGTCGAACATAGGTTATGTTTTGCACACGGCAACCACTTAGCTGTTAGAGATGTCCATTACAAAAACAACTCCAGTTGAGTGACTGTTGATGCCGAAATTGCACGAATTGAATCCCAATCTAGTGATTGTGATAGTGATATAGAAGATGACAATGACATAGAAACTGACAATGAAGAAGATAAAAAGATTACAGAATATGGTGTTGTCCTAGAGTTGGAATCTGTTGACAATGAAATAAATTTGAATTATGCTAATTTATCCCCGTTGGTAACAAGAATTAGGAGTGTCATTAAAATTTTCAGGAGATCGCCAACAAAAAATGATCAATATTCACAAAAATATGTAAAACTACAAAGAATTGAATTTGCAATTGGATGTTATATAACGATGGTATAGTTTACTTATTATGTTGGAAATGTTTTACCAATTACATGTCCAAAAAGCGTTAATTGATTTAAAATCAAACATAGTCTTTTCTGAAAAGAAATTTTTATCAATTACTGAAAAAATTGATGCATTGTCACTCATTAAATTAGCAGTCGAAGCAATATGCAGAGGAGATTTTAATCTAATTGTTGTAGACGCGTTTAAAGTTTAAATTTATAATTGACTGCTTAACAAAAAAGTAAAATAAGTATTGAATTAAATACTCTCAAGTATAGAATAATGCAAAGACGAACAAATATATCTCAAGTTTTGCAATATTCACAAAACACTATACCAGTTACATCTCTTTCCGCTAATAATACTGCAACTGTTACATTAAAGAAATAATTAGGAAATGTAATTAACAAAGCAATGACGAATGTTCCAAACCCAAAGAAACAAAACAAAAGATTAGAAATAGAACATAAACTCAAAAAAGAATTACAATGTTGTGAAGAGCATGGAATTAGGGGAGGGGGGAAATGCATCTAAAGCTTGCTTATGAATACTTATTAACAATAGCAGCAACAACAGAACGAGCCTTTTCGGTTGCTCAACATATAACCACAAAAATAAGATCGATATTAGACGACGGTACGTTGGATTATATATGTTTTTTGGAATCATATTTCAATTTACATCAAAAATAATAATCATTTGTAGAAATTAATAAAATCTAAAATTTGCCGTGAATCAAGAACGCCTTTAATTTTTTTTTTCAAATTTACTGACCAATATGCTCCTTAATAAAGTAATATTTGACATAAACAAACTTTGGAAAAATTTAACCAGTGGCGCGCTGCCAGGGCTAGTTTTCATTTTTATCCCCCTATATTTTACGCCACTGGAGCAAATTCTTTTTTTAATTTTGTTTTCATTTGTCTGATTATGTTGAGTTAAGCAACTAATAACCTTTTATGGAGCTAAAATGAACGGTGTTGTAGAAATTTGCCTCTAAACAAAGGTCTGCAAGCTCGTAAGTACTTTACAAATTAATTAATTATTCATTTAATTTCTAATAATGATTAATAACAATAAACAAATAAAAATTCATAATTCAATTTCAAACAAAAATGTATTACAATAATAACAAAATTGGCAATGGAAATAAAAATAATGATAGTACAAATTAAATTTCAACAAGACTGTATTACAACAATAACAAAATTGAAAGTAATTGCTCAAACTGTTGGCCACTTACTTCAATACACTTATTTCACCGTTTTGTCATTGTAAAACGTGTCTTTGAGAATAAATCTGAATTGGATTGATTGATTTCTGCCGCAGCTTGAATTCTAGCTATTAGATCTAGTTCAAATTCGATTATTGTTCCGTACACTAAGGAATTCATATAGTCCCACATAAAAAAACCGATATGATTTAAGTCAAGTGATCTTGGAGGCCAACAATTGGGTCCACATCGACCAATCCATTTTTCTCCTTAACGTCTGTTTAGGTAATTTCTTGTCGCTGCAGCAAAATGAACAGATGCCCCATGGTGTTGAAACCACATGTGTTGTCCAATATATAATGGTACATTATCCAACAATTCATCCAACATTTCTTCCAGAAAGCGCGTATAAATTGCTCCATTTAATTTAAGTGTATTGAAGTAAGCGGCCATGAGTTTGAACAACTACTGTAACTTTGTCAATTTTGTTAATTTGTGCTATTATTATTTTTGTTTTTGTTGCTAATTTTGTTATTATTGTAATACATTTTTGTTTGAAATTGAGATTAGGAATAAGTTTTATTTGTTTTGAACTACTCACGCTTAATCATTATTCGAAATTAAACGGATAATTAATTAATTTGTAAATTACCTACGTGCTTGCCGACTTTTGTTTAGAGGCGAATTACTACACACACAAACAAAATGAAAATATTACGTTGCTCCAGTGGCGTGAATAATAGGGGGATACTTTATTAAGGAGCATATTGGTCACCAAATTTCAAAAAAAAATTTAAAGGTGTTCTTGATATATGGAAAAATTTTGATTTCGATTTAAAATTTTGAACACCATATATCTCAGCAACTAGGCTCTGTATTCTCTCCGTATTCCTATATCAAAATGAATCATTTATTGAGATCTCTCTGGAGTAAAGCATTGTCGGTCGAATATAGAAACACCCTGTTTATTTGTACTACCCCTAAATAATAACATAACCTATAGTAAATGAATTTTAATTTTGTTAACATTTCTAAAATAATACTGATACCGGTATTACCGTTCTAATAGCGGAAATACAGGTATCGAAAATTTCAACGGTATTGCAATCTCTACAAACATTTTCTTTATACCCTTTAAAAGAAAAATAATAGAATTTGGAAACTAGCACAATTATACACTACGTTTTAAAAGAGACAATAAAATGATTGTATTAAAAATCTTACTAAATTATGTGTTTCAAATCTTATTTATTGCAAATATTATAACACTTTGAATTGCAGCAGGGGCACTTGCTTGTAAAACTGTATATATTTGTGGAAGATTCTCTTTCGCGGCCGTTTTTTTTTAATAGAAAATAACTCGTGTTTTTCAGTAAGAGCTTGTTTGCAAGTCCACTGCGATATTATTCTTTAGAATAAGGTTTTCGGTATGACCACTGCTCAAATTTTGTTCGGTAGTCTTTCGGTGGCGATAATTACTATTTTTAACGGTACACCTTCTGACCATTTATTTGTAGTGTGGTTCATCCATGTAGTTAGCATATTTTGTATATCCTGGTTGCCCTTTTCAACTAAGCCTTATGTTTGACTGATGAACTGAATCCTCTGCTATTATCTTATTGCAATTTTGCTGAAGCATCAAAAATTGAAAATATGGAAAGACATTATACGCTACTTCTTCCATCGCTCCAGTTTTCAAAGGTCATCGCCGGACAAACTCAGTTAAATGATCTTAATACACCATTATGAACTAAACTTATATCTCTATTTGACTGCAGATCAATGGAATCAACTTGACATCTTCAGTTTAATTTAGAACTGATGATTGGTTTCACAGCAATACCTTCTTAGGGGCAATGTGTTTCATTTGACGCTATTTCCATAAATTTAAATACAACGTGTCCTTCCTCTATGGCCTATTCTGGTGTGAGCTCTATACAGTATAATGAACAATTCCTCATTGGTAACATAACACTGTTTATTCGTTTCTCCTGATTTTAATGGTACTATCAACATTTCTTCAAATAATAACATCAAAACGTTTTAATCGTCTGTAATCCAAAGGTGTATTAGTCTTTGCAGAAACCAGTATTTCTTGAGGAAAATGAAACAATTGTCTTCTCGTACACCTGCAATTAATGCATTTAACTTTCCAAGAATAAATAACGGCTCACTCCAGTATCCATTCTGTATAAATTAGGGTATCGCAAAAAAATTAAGAAAACGTTGCTCCACCATCAAACTTTGCATAAGACTGCAAAGACAAAACTTAGTGACTCCATGATGAACAAAAGAATTTGCGGGAGACGGCCAGTCACCTCTTTGTAGGCCCCTCTTATTTCGACCAACACCAGAGCATATTTATGATGTCGGCATACACATGATGACCGAAAGTGGAAAGTCTGAAACTGTTGTGCGTGCAAAAGAAACTCAAATTCGAGAGAAACATCTCAGTACCAGAATTGATCCTTTAAGAATCTATTAGACAGTACAACGTGACATAGTGAAAATATTACATAAGTACATGATCCCGTATTGCAAAATAAATAGTTAAAGATAATAGTCCATAATACCATGTAGTCCATCATATACTTATCGTCAAACTAAGCATGAATGAAAATTGTTAGCATCATGGATATCACGAATGTTAACATCCCATCGGACGGATTGAGCCTATGGTTTTAGAACTATTTTTCAATTTTATATAACATTTTTGTTATATAAAACTGTCCAAGAGTTTTTTTTCCTTGAGTCCTCAACCCTCGATACCAATCTAAATTATATTTATTATATATGTAGCACCATCTGTGTTACAGATACCGAATGAATGTACTTCATAATCTATCTACGCGTTTTTTTCTGGGTGGTTATCGCATTCCGTTCGTTTTTCTCAGTTCTCACATAGAAATACAATTGAATATACTGTTCCACGTTTTATATTAGTATTCTTTGAAATTAATCCATGTAAAAGGAGAAAATTCACACATATCTTCAAGGGCCTCTTTAAGAAGCAAAAAATTAAAAAACATCTGCCGACATATGTGATCTATTTTTTCATACATCTCGGATATTGTAGAGAAAAACGAAAATTTGTGTATTGCAAAATAGCAGGCTAAGGATCCGCATGATGAAGATGCAGCTCCGACATCAAAAATAGAAATGAAGTGCTTTATAGCTAAATTTGTCGGTAATAGGCTTAACCCGTTCACGAGTGTAACAATTAACATAGAGTATTAATAGATCCACACAAATAAACTAAAAAAACACAAGAGAGCCACAGCAATAGCTTCTTATTATACCACCAAGGAAATATCCAAAGCTGTGAGATCCGGTGACTGAGCTAGCCCTTCCGTTGAGACTTGTCTTTCAAAAGATCTACCACTTTATTCCATCTTCCTGCAACGTAACAGTGCGGTTGTTTCAAATAAGTAAAATCTCTAGAAATAACTATCTAGTTGGTGTTAAAGAAAAACATCCAACAATATGGTTGATGTGGTTTTTCTACATACTTATTGCATTCGACGAAACTTACGTTATTGAAAAAATCTCAACAAACTCTCTTTTTATTATTTTAAATAGATTTTGTCAAAAAGGTTGAAATCAAACCCTTTGTCGGTATGGCATCATTTCAAGTAACGAGTACCTAATATAAATCATAATCTGTCGCTTAATTTTGCAACGAATTGATAGTCCAATGACATCAATGTTACATTTCTATTAGAATAAGCATTTCTCAATAATAAATGATGTTTTCATCCCTTCTTCATCTTATCAAGATATTTGATCTTTGAAGTTGAAGCTCATTTTATCAGAGTCCTCTGATTCAGAGTTAGATATTATTCTAGCAATGCGGTTCACTGGGAACTATGATATAAAAATTAATGAATAAAACTTCTTCTTAAATATGTGTTCAGTGAATATTACCTCCAATTATTGAAAACCCTTAATCAAAAATATCAATTATCCACTTATACAGTAGTTAATAAATATATATTGCAACTTACTTAACCCTTTCGAAAGGTCGTTCTACCCATTCTAATGTTGACAGATCTCCAATAGTAGATATTACTACAGTAGCATTGCCCACTTTTTTCTTCTCTAACGGTTTTACTGGAAGAAATACGTATGTTCCCCAATTATTGTCTCGTATAATATTGAAAGTTAAATCTTTTTTAATCTGATCTCTATAGAATGGATTATCCAATGAAAATTTTTCATTTTTGTCCCCCAGAAAAACAGCCCTCACGATAAGTTGACTGGGTTCCATCAACAAACATTTAACTAATCCCATCAGACCAGTTACCTCTTCTTGACTCACCAAGTAAACAACATGACCATCTTCATATTTTGACATACTTTTCAGTTTTTCCAACCAATCGAAATTGGAAGTAGAGACGTCAACAATACTGTAATTCACAGGAATCTCCTTAATAGGTCGTAATAATATTATACTGCTTCCATTCGTAGTGGATTTGAAAATAATTTCTAACGATTTCTCTCCAATTGCACTTTGCTCTCCTATGTATAGAATGAACCCATTACGAGTTAAATTATTGACTATACTGTTTATATTTACAGATGATAGAACAGCTTCAGTAATTACAATAATTTCATACTTTTGGTCTAGGTTTTCGAGAGTACTGATATTATATCCTGACGTAGTCATAATTTGCTTATCAATAATTGGCTTTAAGTGAACACTAATTTGTTCTTTGGTATCATTATTGACGATTTCACATACATTTATATCTTTAATCATTCCTAGCATATTCTGTACTACAATTTGTACTGCTATGTGTAACGAAGTCTTCATATCGTATAGGTTGTCGGTTGTTGATTGATACTGAACAAACTCATGACTTTCCAAATATGGTGGTTCCTGAATGTGCTGTCTACGTGGTGCTTTTGAAACCTCGTGTCCAATAATTTCCATGGCGCCCGATCTTATAATATTCAAGGTTTCATTGTAATAAACTGGAATACCTAAAATTAGTATGAATCATTATCAAAACAAAAAAAAACAAGAAAGTTGGGGGAAAAGTGTCATACACAAATTTTTCATACTTTTCGATCGGTTTTTGATTCATATGCTTTGTTAATATAGATATTTGGAGAAAAAATATATTTGAATATTCTCAGACAAATCCTAATTGAATTTCATATATAATATATATGAGGTTTATCGAAATAATTATTTTTTTCAAATTTATTTTTCCTCACCCTCACATCTGAAATATATTTTCCATGACAAAATTTCAAAATTTTACTCAGCATGTATACTTAGAATAAAGACTCTTCTCCTTTGTGCTAATCTCAATCACTTGATTTAGGATGCAGCAATGACATTCATGAAACAAACAATTTGTTACAGTTACTTGTTAAACAAAACTACTCCCTACCTCTAAACCTCACACAACTTTTAAGTAAGATAACCGTCTTACTTTAGTTCTATTAGTAAATTTTAGTGTATTAAAATTAATATTTGAATAGTATCAATGAAAAATTCTGTAGCTGATGGACTTACTTCCAGCCAATTTTCTTCTTCAGACATACACATACACGCACATACACAAAAGCTTCTAGAGTAAGGAACATCTTATCTCGACTTATGCCGAACGTAGGAGATCCAAAACAGAGAAGGAGAGGTTTGTTGTCTCGGTGGTCACACACAGTATGTGTTAATTTAGGAAAGCTGCCCATTACAGTGTTAGCGGAAGTGAGAAGATCCCTCTATCAGCTGAGAAGATCAACCACATTAAGCCCGACAGAGCCAAGCAGAAACGAGAGGAGAAATAGCATTGATAGCTGGACACTTCGACCAAAGGAAGATGGATTCACTAACTTATCCCGTGGCTAGATATCTGGCTTTAGCGGACCCATGGAGAGATTAAATACTATCTGACCCAAATGATCTCCGGACATGGATGTTTTAGGGAATACCTTTACAGGTGAAAACATGAAGATTGCCAGGAGTGCCCGACCTGTGTAGGATTTAACGAAAGTGCGGAGCACATATTCTTCACAGGACCACGCTTCGACATGCTTCGTCTTACCAGGGAAGCAGCACTTTTAAGAAGGGTCACGTCTCAAAATATGTTCGAAGCTATGCTGTCATCCAAAATTGCATGGACAGCAACGAGCACGTTCGCAAGTGAAGTGCTGAAGAAGAAAAAAGTAGTTAAATTGTAAGAGTGGAATGAAAAACTTGATTGATAGATAGATCCCTCCCGGCGAGATAGTGCCTTATGGCGTTTCCGCAGGGGTAACAGCCAGAGATATAGGAGGTTTTTAGTTGGTATGGGAAAGGCTTTCTTCGAGTTCGACATACCAGGCAAAAGGAAGGTTTCGAAAAACAAGACAAGAAAATTATGCTAATCATCCTAGAGCCAAAGCAAAAACAGTCAGAATAAAGAAACCTGAAGTTGAATCAATTTTGGACGTAGTTTTTAATCTGATGATGAACTTTACAAAACGGGCACTAAAAAGAAAATTTTCGAACTTTTATATGCGAGCTTTTAATTTAGCGTTTCTCAAGAAAAGTTGATAGCAACAAAGAAGTTATTAAGTCATGGCCAGGGCTCAGGAAATGTGACTGCAAATCTGAATGTACAACTAATAGATGTGCTTGTAAAAATTATGTTTTGTGAACATGCATATTTACCATATGCATGTTCGTTAGTCTGCAGATTAATTTGTTGATGTAAATCAATTTTTCCCACTTTAACTGACTCCCACGACATATATTCTGCAGAATATTTTGTTAGTCTACACACTTACTGATTTACGTTAATTAATGGTAAGATATTATATTGAAAAATGGCTAAATAAATAAATTTTTCAAAGTATACTGAGCACAAACCTTCGTGTTCCTGACGTACAATATTTAAATGTTGAACGGGGTCTATTGTTACTTGCTGGATCCCAGTAGGAAGAAATAAATCTCTGTTGCTCTGTGACAATACTGTCATTTGTAACATTGTATCCAAATAACTTGCAAATTCTCCTTTCCATTCTAATTTCCCAGTACGTCCATATACATCAGATTGGATCACTCCTTGGAAATAATCTTTATATACATATCGCCTCAACCAACATTCCTTATAAATATCTTTCTTCTCCATATTCATATATCCATTTTGAGTATCATTCGGAACCATTTTTTGCTTAAATTCCACAATTTCGTTTTTAGGAGAGCGTATTACCCCTGTACAGACCACTGATCCGCTTTCAAATATTTCGAACTTTCCTGATTGTTTCATTATATTAATAAGAAATTTCACACCATCATCTGTCGACAAGACGGTTGCTCGTATCAATTTAACATTTTCAAAAATAATTGGTACTTCTTCTTTCTCCTTAAGTTGTTGTTTTGCGAAGGTATCCCAAACTAGGTCCTGAAAACATAAATAGATATTATTCCAGTCATGATCATCTGAAATTAATATTGACGTAATACATTATAATAACGATTTTACAATTGATTATTCAATTATGGTGAGCTGGACAATTTTCTCAACATGTATTGAGATATTGACTTTTGAGTTATACATCAATTTTTTATAAATACACTTACCAGATATCCTGTTGCTGGCATTAAAATTCTTCCGTCAATTTCATGACCCTGTAAATAGGAATATTCTTCTTCCATCAAACTCACAATTACTTCTTTCCCAAAGGAATCATCATTTTGCCAAGCTCCTGAAAACCACGTTACACTGTGGTCCCATTTTACTAACGGTGATAACATTTTGGTTCCGCGACTAACAGGAAAGGTAACATCATTGTACATATTTCTCAGATTAGGTAGTCCTCCAGCTATATATATTCTGTAAAAAAGTGCATTTAATGAAATGAGATTTTTTAGAAATAATTGTACCAATGCAAGAAAAACTACGTAGAGATATTTTTTGATAGATTGATGTTTGCGAAACAATATAAAATCCAAACTTGGACTTAAGAAGAACTACACCATGAGCTATTTCCTTCGACTTGCAAGCTAACACACCATAAAAATTGTAACAAGTTTATCAACATTCCACAAGTTTAGCTTAGTATTTTTACCCAAAATGAGAGCATATTATTTTTTTCTCCAATCTTTTACTAAACCGTATTAATAGAAAAATTTTTAATAGAAAAAGAAACTCCTACATCTTTGACTTGAGCATCTATATGTTAAGTGAATAAATTCAAATGACGTAAAATAACAAAGTATAGAAATTAATACTAAAACTAATATGGATAAATTTAAATATACCAGATTATTTAATTAAAAGTTCACATTCCCATTTTTTACAAAGAAAAAATTTTACGTTAAAAATAACTAAAGCATACCCCATAAATGCTGGAGTTCCGCAAGGGTCAGTCGTATCACATTTGTTGTATTCCCTTTTCACATATGACCTTCCCACTTCTCAACAGATCCTAATAACCACGTACGCTGACTACACTTGTTTTTTAGCATCGATGAAACATACCGAACATGCATTGAAAAACAATCAAACACATTTAAACACCAAAATTTTACGCTATTTACAAAATAATAAACTAGCTATAAATGCCTCAAAAACAGAGTACTTGTTACACGAACTTACAGCTAGGAAAAGCAGCTCCTTGCAAACGCCTCTTCACATTAACGGACAAACTATCCTTCCAAGCAGTACCTTAAAATACCTAGGGTACAATGCAAGTAAACACAAATTCTAACTTAACCCTGAAATGTAATTAGGTAATATAATAGCGAATAAAGACATTTTTAATAATAATATTCCGATAGAGTCACACCTGTCAGTGCCAATTGTATATTGGCGCTGCTGAGATTCCGTGCGAAAGCGTGAATTTCGTTTAATGGGCGATACAGAGAGCGGAGCGGATTTAATGGGCGGAGAGATAGACGAAAGAAACAAGCTGACCAGCTTGTTCCTTTATTGGAGTTTACTCCTTAAGAATCGATTTGCATATATAAGGGGCCCGGTATGAGAAAAATGTGAGGAGTAAAATCTATCGACGAATGACCTCGTTACATTTTTGGTGCGCATCCTATGATGCGCAACTTTCTAATTTGTCAGTGTCAACATACTTATATTGCTGTCATTGTGAAGTTTTATTAGCATTGTGTTCCGCTAAAGTGAACTGAAAGTATTTTCAAATAACTATGGGAGAAAGATTTGTAGATGATATTGCCGGAACACGTGGTTGCAAGGTACGTTATAATTCATGTATTATATGTATGAGCATGTGCAATTTGTATTTATTAAATATTTTAATAATTATCGATGTAGTTCATATAAATATATATTTGAAAACAACACATAAAATTAGATAATCAACCCAATATGAATTATCGAGCGCATCTACATAAAATAGAAAATTTCTAACCTAACCAAAAATTAATTTTTGTGTTGATGTCTATAAATTCTTCCACGTTAATATGATTTATTTTATAAATAATTTTTAAATATTAACAACTGTAGTCAATAATTCGATAATATTATCAGAAAAATCGACAATATTTTTTCATTATAATAATATTTTTATATAATTTTCTTTCGAAAAGTTATTTTTTAGCTTATTTAAATAATTTTCATGTACTATTTATTATTGTATGTAAAATATTTAGTGACATAATTATCTTTTTATAACCATTTTTGTTAATTATTAAGATAATATTGTATTTTAAATACAAAATTAATTATAATAATTTAAAAAGAAATGTTTATAAAAACCTTTTTTTATCAATTTTCTTAAAGTCGGTTAAAATTTTTATAATTATGCATTTATAAATTTTCTAATTTTTTTTATATTTTTTGACTAGGAAAAAATCTAAACCTCCAAAAACTCCAGCCGAGAGACAGCGATCTTATAGATTAAAAAAAAATTAATGAAGGAAGCCCAAAATATTCTGGCAATCAACCAATCTTTTTTAAGTTAAATAAACTCTTTTTGCGTCTGGTTAGACTATCGAACTTAAGGAGTAAACTCCAGTCGTGCGTCGAAGCTGACACACACACAAAATTTTTTATATTATAATGTATTAATAAAGTGTATAATTAAGCACAACTCAATTGGTCCCTCGAAAGGAAAACCAAATCACGAACGCATTAACACCCATCAGGAGTCCGAAAAATCCTATGATTATGGTTGTGTTCATTTCTATAATTAATATGTATTTAATTTCTAAACAGGATTGTGTCTAGTCAAACAATTTCAATAGGAAAATTTTAAAATCATCAAAGATATTCAATATAGAATCAGTTACAAGTTTTTATTATGACTTCTGATGAAATTTAAGTGTCTTCAACAAAACTAATCTCGGTAGACAATATATTTTATAGTTTGAGTATCGGTTTACCATCAATGTTGAGAGAACAATGAAAATATAAATCTCTCATTTGCCTATCGATAACTTTGAATCTACTTCAAATTCAATTCGAATTTAATTGTTTCGCTCATGGAAACGAAAAGAGAGATATAAACTCTCTCATATCATTTTTTTAAAGACTATTGTGTAATAATATATTTTCTAACATAAATTGCACAAATTCAAAAAATGTTTACTTCTTGCTACCAATTCTCTTTAAGCTTGTAACACTACGGAACTCCAGAGCCCTACACCTAGAAGCACATGAAATAGAAGACGAAGATCTCTCTGGCAGATACAGCTATTCCACATTCTGAACCGGAGTGAGATTAACAGATCAGCTATAAATAATGGGCTCCCCAGTACCGCAGCAAGTAAGGGGGACACAATAGATCCTCTGAGTCGCAGTGTATATGATACCCCATATACATACACACATACATATCTTGCTACCAACAGAAAATAATTAAATCATCGAGCTCATATGTTGAATTTTTGAGGTAACTACATAGGTGCCTTTGTCATCAACGGCATTAGGTTTTCAAAAATTGACAAATGATACATATAATACAGTTTGGGTCGTATCTCTAGAATCCACACTACCTTAAAACTGAATATCTCGTTACTAGTGATTAAAAGAATACAGTAAAACTAGCAATGAAATCAGGTCTTTTATGACAGAGTGATAGAATCCGTTGTCTGTAAGGGTAAACACAGAATTAGTTCATGATAGAGGAAAGATAACTGCTCGGAGATGCGTTCAGGAAGTAGCCAGATCTGCCTCTATTTTTACTTGCCCGGAACAGGGTTGATCACAGGTTGTTGTATTTGCCGCATCGTCCACATCAAAGTTGAGGTATCTTAGATTGCAATAGCTCATGAAAATATTGACCACTTTATTAGAACCGAACCTAGATTAAACAGTTGAATGTGGGATACTTGAAACATCAATTCATCTTTCTCAGTATGTTTTTTAGAGAAGTTTTGTGTCTTATCCATCAATTAATGAGAAGCAATTAATATATCTAACAACAATTATTAACGGATATGGGTACTTAAATTTTTTCGTTAGTTTAATTGAACTTACTTTCCAATTGCTGACAAGAAGAATTTTTCATTATCGTCCGTCGAGCGATTGGTAAGAGGGATATGAGTAACATTAGGATCCGTCGCCCTTTTCAAGATTGCTTGGAGCAAACCATGAGGAGCAATTTCTATCATAATTGCATCTTCGGGTATACGATCATATACTTGATCAAACAAAACGGGACTACAGAAATTATTTCTGTGGTACTCGGCGCAATTCAATTGAGCCCACTCTTCATTTTCTAAGTTTGGAGGAACTGAACTAGATATCCATCTTTTACTTCTTGGTTTAGGATCTTTTAATACATTATCACAGAATTTGTACAATAAATCACCTGCTTCTTTCAAGTATCGGGTGTGGAAAGGTATTCCAGACGATTTGACTAATCGAGTAAAAACACCCTGCGCCGACAATTTTTCAACTAAAGATTGTATATCTTCGGCTGGACCTGATATTGTTAGACTATTTTTGGAATTTTGGCAGGCAATATATACTCCTTCGGGTAATATTTTTTTCAATTCTTCTTTAGATAAACCTACTGCAGCCATCTGTCCTGGAATGATGTTGCTGTTCTCGGAACTATATCCTCTTGCATAAGCTAACAATACCGCTTGTTCCGGCGTTATTTGTCCATCTGCGTATGCGCAACCTTAAAAATAAATGATAGTATTACTATTTTCATCGAAAATTTTATTGAAACATGTAAATTTACCCAGAATAAGATAACATAAAAACCTAGAAGTAATACGTTATTACCCGATTGATCTATTGGAAACAATAAACAGGATTTGTTACTTGGTAATACATCAAATTTAAAACCAAATTTGCTCAAGAGTTTCAGCTTGATACATTAAGCCTAAAACGCAATCAATCACGAGCATATTTGCTAGAGCGGATGGGCTCTTATTCATATTTTGTATTTCTTCTCTTTGTAGTTTTGAAGGTGTCACAGAAAAATTTCAGACCATTAGGTACCATAATCTATCAATCTTCTCTATTTCTACCCACACTCATATCCTTTTTCATTAATAATACTATTATACTCAGAATAAATAATTTATTGACCTTGATTTCTCGACGATATCTTAACCATATTAAGAGCAGTCTATCATAGGAAGTTTCATATTCTACTATTTTCTCTTATTTTTTTCAAAACTCCATAAACAAATAGATGTTTTATCTGTTCCCCAATGGTTTTTGGATGACGATAGAACTGTTACTATGCGTAGACTATGATGACTATTGTTAGCTTTTACGCTGAAATTATTGAAGAGAACGGCAGCAATCAAAATCAGAATGGCTTAATATGTTATTCAATAACCAATCGCGATTCTTTTCAGATCCACATAAGAGTCTTCAAAAAATAAGACGCTATCATGATAAACAACTCGATATCATCTAGTAGAGTATGTACACAAGAGAGCTCTAGTAATGATTTGGGTGACTATTACTTAGAGTAATCATGTCCTATATAATCCATATATAATCCGAAAAAAACTATTACTATTTTTCAGTATATTTCTCCATTATTTCCCTGCAGCTCATAAACTTTTCATAACATTTTAATAAAACTTCTATGCCAGTATAAAAATATTATGCATCTTTAGAGTAAAAAAGTTTGTACACCGTTTGTTTAATTTTATCGTCGCCTTTAAATATTTTACCCCTTAACTCGGCTCCAGAGCTGCAAAGGGAACATAGTCGGACGGGGCCAGATCAGGGCTATATGATGATGTTCCATCTCTGTAAAGCCATGTCGATATCAATCAAAAGGATACTCTTACTGTTCGAAAAAATTGTAGCCATCAATTTTTCAGCGCTATTCGTGGCATTTGCTTTTTCTGGCACGCGCTCTCCTTCCCTATGCCTTTCCATTGAATCCCTTTGGATGTTAGATCATAGTAAAAGGCCATAGTTTCATAACCCGTTACAATTGATCGAATTACACTTTCTTGGTTCTCTCAGCAAAGCTATAAAAATCGATCACAACATTTTACTCGTTGCTGCTTTTGCGGTGGGGTCAGAATTTTAGGTGTCATTTATAACAATTTCTTCTACTAATTGATGGACACAAGTTACCGTAAGCAGCCTACATATTGTTTTCGATTTGAATTGAGCTTGTTAAGACTTGTCACTGAAGTGTGCAAAATTCTTGCGAACGCACCTTATTGACTAGACCAGGAACTCATGGACCACACTACGTACCTCCAAACTTTGACTATAATTTTCATATTTTACACTTTGGAGTTAGTGATCCACCAAAAGCTTAGTTAGCACGGTAGAATTTGATTTATAAATCTTCTGCCCTATTAGATGAGGTTATGTACACAGCATATTTAGCAATATTTGAACAACACTCACCGACTTCTCCTAATGAATGTCCGCACATACCATCTGGACATATATTTAACGATTTTAGAACGTCTGTTAATGCAATTTCAATGGCACCAATTGCAGCTAAGCAATTTGAAATGTTGTCTAAAACTTTAGGATCATCGCTAGTAATGGTATGCATCAAATCAATACCATAGGGCTCTAGAGCTTTAGCACATCGGTTGATTGTGCTTCTAAAAACAGCAATATTCAATAGATCTCTTCCCATTTTTAACCAATGTGAACCCATTCCAGCATAAACAAACCAAATTGGTCTTCGTTTATTGAATCGTCCAATCTCTCTAACTGGATGATCTCCGAGCACCATATACCTAAAAACAAAATTAAACAAAAAAGTGTAACTGGAGTTTTGCTGCTATTCACATGAATTGATAGGTTAATATAATAAAAGTCTGATTATTCAAATGTCTGGATTCACTGATGCAACGTTGGAAGACAAAAAACTGGAATAGAAAATACAACAGACCGTGGAAGACATACTGCTTGATAGCAGAAAAATATTTCACTGGAAAAGAGAAAGTTGTTATAAATCACTCATGTAGTAACCTCGAAAAAAATTGAATACAAAACCAGGAGAATTGACAACAGTTATAAAAGTCATTAATGATAAAAATTAGGAAGCAGACAAAGTGAACTGAAACTTAATATCAAACACTACCCAACAACCTTATAAGGATGCAAGGTGAAATAATTATATAGTTATTATACTTACCCTCTATAATTATGACCATCAACATTAATTTTGTGAATTTCGTCGACTAAGGCCAGGAATTCGGGATCATTTTGGTTTTTCTCAATTTCGTCTAGAAAATAATTCACAGCTTCTTCAGTTCTGCCGGATACATGTACCAGACGATTTTTGTATGTTTTATAATTTCTTAATTGCTTCTTTTTTTTGTGCGAATCCAAAACTATATGTGTATTAGATCCTCCAAATCCAAAACAGTTTATTCCAACTATACCCAGATCTATTTCGGTGTTTGCTGTTACAACCTAACAAAAGTAACCTTTAGAGTATACATATCATACCTCAACGTACTTTAATTTTATCAATGTGTCATATTCTAAATTTTATTGAGTTTTTTCTGCGCTCAGCTATCTTTTTTTTAAATTGTCAAACAATATGCTCATATACTCACTACAAGTTTATCTTCTTTGATACCGGGAAGGGTTTTATCCAATGACTCTGTGTGAAGATTTGCTGGTATAATTCCCGTTTCCATGGCAATTATTACTTTCAGCATGGAGCACAATCCAGATGAAGTTTCAGTATGACCCATATTTGACTTGACAGATCCTATTAGTAACGGTTTTTTCCGTTGATCGCATAAAAAACTTTTTATTGCCATACATTCTTCGATATCACCAGCTGTGGTACCTATTGAAATGGTAATCATTAAATATTAAATTAGATATTCCGGTGAACTTCGTATAATCTAAATACTATCGATCAATAAATCTTCGAATAGAGATCCACCTAACTAGTATTACTATATTTCCCTCTTGAAATAACGTATTTTCAACAACTCTTGTCTAGTTTTGAGCCCGATTAAAGTGCCTCTTTTATCAATAGGAGAAAAAAATATTTTCGTGTACTCATTGAGAAAGCTTTATTTTTGTTGTCTTCAACATATTTCTGTATAATCATATTTGAGAAATATAAATTCTTTCTTTTCGTTCACACTTGTTGTATCTGTTAGCTCCTCCCGTTTCTTTTTCTCCAGAATTGCTAGATTACTAACCAATCACTAGACATAAATGGGAGCTACACACACCTATTCGTTTACAGATGCATACTTTTATCTCTAGATCTCTAGAGTATATTAGTCTATAGACTGTATCTTTGGAGTTTTGTTATACAACTAGTATTCATATTTTATTTTAAATTGTCCAGTTTATGCAATTATTTTGTTAAATATATTGTTGCTACAACTTTTTCACTTCTTTCAGCGAGTATCATTGCTTTGGTAAATTGAGTATGGCAGGATGAGCATGGGTCAGGTGTCCTTCGTAATAGATATGTTGATGTTTTTACCATTATTATTTCTCCCCTAAGTCATCAGATCAATGCGTGAAATAGTATTTCATCAAATTTTTTGCAACCATTAGATACTCTTCAAAAGTATTATAGAAGATACTTTTGAGTCTTCGCAGTGATTTATATAATGAAATATATAATAAATTAAAAATTTTCTAACTCATAAATTTCACGTGTTTTAAAAGAGACTAGCACTATTTGTTTAGAAAATGAATTCAGTATAACATACATTTTTCTTTTAATTTTTGATTAGGTAGACCAGTTATCTGGAACCGTTGGTGATTTTCATACTGGGGTGAGATCATGGTGACCACCAACATATTTGGCGTTAAAAAATATGTTCCTTATATTTGAAAAATGATACAATACAATTTAACTATAATATTAAAATTCAGAAATGAAATATGAAGTCTAATGTTATTTTTATTAATAATTTATTTATTAATATATATATACATATATATATATATATATATATATATAATTTATTAATAAAAAGATTATTTTTCTGAAATCTTTCAATTTATAAGGAATAAAGTGAGAGCTGCCAAGAATCATGTGATAAAAACTATTGAATCATTTAAGGAAATTAACAAAAAAGCAGTAAACAATACTAGTCCATAATAGTTTTTCGAAAAGATGCAGCACTTGAAAATATCAAGAGTTTCCAACCAGAAATAGAAAATATTTACGCACTAAAATCGAATAATTGTTTGATTCATACACTATAATAAATATTCAATGTGATCATCACTTCAATCGAACCATCTGATTTATCACATTAAATCTCAACATGAAAAATTATCCTACTGTTACTTATTCTAATTCTTATCCTATAAACCACTCTCTTCAATTTTCTATTCTATTTTATATACTTACCGGTACCATGAGCTTCAATAAAAGAAATCTCGTTAGGAGTGATATTTATAGAGTTATATAATTCCTTCATCAAATTATATTGGTCTTCAGCGGAAGGAAAAGTTATGCCTTGTTTTTTAAATCCATCCGAATTATTTTTTGCACCAAATACAGTTGCATAAATTCTCCTACTTTTACTTTCTTTTTGCAAAAAGAACGCAATAACACTTTCACTACGTACATACCCATCTCTTGTAGTGGAAAAAACCTTACATCTACCTTCTGGTGAAAGCATATTCAACCTGTGGAAAATACAGAAAAAAAGCCAAGAATGATGTTTTTCGGCTGTAAAAAATAATATTTTTGTTATAGAGTTTGTAATGGTATTAAACAGTGTGTTCAGAGGAAATTTAAATCGCATTTACTTAGTTAATAATATTCATTTCCGTCGAATATGAATTGGAAAATCTGCACTCCATGTGAATTCTACACCATACGGCTTTAATAGATCATATCGAAATGACGTAACAAGTACCATGAACTTTAAATTTAATGTTATTCAAAATTTATATTTAAGTGCAATAAAAACACCAATCACTTATTGAATAACAAAGAAATGATATTTTCAATTTTTTTAGTAGGTTTATTCACTTTAGTTGCTTATTTTTGGAAAAAGTTTCACAACCAAACAATTATAAATATATAGAACTGTCTTCCTCGAAATTTGATTTGTTTCTTGAATTCAATAATTTGAAAAACTTAAAATAATGTTACAAATTGATAGATTTTTGTTTCTATGCTTATTGAACGTTGCTAAAAATTCTTTTCGAGCACAAATTGTAAACTTACTTGGAGAATTCCAATGTTTCGAAAGGTTCTTGAATTAAATGTGTTCCACATACTAAAGCACCATCAGCTTCACCCAACATGATGTCTTTGATAGCACAAACAAATGCAGTTGTACTGCTAGAACATGCAGTATCCACTGCTAAACTTGGACCTTTGAAGTCAAAAGAATAGGAAATTCGATTTGCTGCAAGAGCTAGGCACAATCCGATGTTAGTGTATCCATTAGGATTCTGCAGTTTACTATATCTGGCTAATTTAGAAAAATTAGCAATTCCAACATAAACACCTATAAAAAAATGAATAATCATTAACTTTCTGAAAAATCAATGATAGTAATGAAATATTCTTCATTTATTTATATAATGATTCTTCACTGGTAATAAACAAAGAACTGAAAATGAACCTAATATAAGAATTAAAGGTTGTTTTTAAGTGACAATTAAAAGCAGTTCACTTTCTAGTACTCATATGAATTAAGATGAACAAACTGAAATTACCCTAAATTCGTAAGATCTGGTTCAAAATGTGGAAGTTCAAGGTGCCCACTTCCAACATTTATTACAGTTTTTTTTGTTCAATTTGATGAATTGTAGGCCAACCAACTAAATTTTTGTACGATGTTCGACAGTATGCAGTTCAATTAGAAATGTCTGATCGTGCTTTAATACTTCTTGTAAGTTAGGTTAGTATTTTCAACAAATAATCACAATTAATGATAATTTTCTTCAGAATGTCTCTTTCTAGTTTCCTAGGCATGTTCAACTGTCTAAAAATCGAGTTAAACAAAAGTACCTTCTAAAAGTAACGAATTGTTAGCCCTAGCAGCGTTCAGATAGTAGTGTAGAATTATTTATTCCGTCGAACACACTACATAGACATTCGTAATCTTCCATTAAAAATGCTTAATGTTCGATTCAGAGACTAAATAAGAATAATATAATGAAAATTTCAAATTGGAAAATAATTATCTCTATGATACTTTTCTTGAGATTAATCTTAGATATCATATCAAAATCTGATTGTTTCATTTTTTGGTATGTATCTCCAGAGTGGTGCAAGATCTCTCCTCACAATTAGGAATTATACAGACACCGTTGTCGACAAATAAGTCGAAGAGGGTCACGTTCATCGTAAGAGATATAATTCAACATTTGGCTTAGCCAGAAAAGTCATTTCTTACTTTTGATCAATTACTTACATCGATTCATAATCGTAAATATACATTAATTTTATTCATAATGTGATAAGTATAATCATCATAGTAAGAAAATATATGATTACCTATTTTACCACCTCTTAGTTCGGTGGGATTGTAACCAGCATCAATTATACTTTCGTGTACTGCTTCCAAAACCATTCTATGCCTGGGATCCATAACCGTCGCTTGCTTAGGATGAACTCCAAAATACGATGCATCAAATTTATCGACACTCGCAATTGTTCCTGCATATTTTGGAGTACCCCATATTCCTATAAAAAATTCATAGGCTTAAATGTATCAAAATGACTGATTAAATTGCAGCACTGCAATTATTTAACGTTTTTATCATAGCTCATTCACTTGCAGAATAATATATTGCTCATATTGAGAGAAATTTTGTCGCGCCTATACCTTATACATTAACGAGAGGAAATCACAAAATATGGAGAGTTATTTCATTAAAAACAAAGTAAAAAGTAACAATTCAAGTGATATGCATCAAAGTACTTATCCCAATGTTCAATCTATAGTTGGAATCATTTCTGTAAAGCTTCTTTTGGAGTGGCTTTCATCTATTCTGTCGTAGCTTTTATTGTCAGAAAGTCGCATAGTCCTACATTTGGTGAGCAAAGAAATGTGGACATGAAATGATTAATAGCGCAAATCTAGTGAAGGAAGTAATGTATGCTCGGAATATACAGGGTGCTCTGCATAAGAACCATTCCAGAACAGAGACGTATAGGGGAACCCAAAATATGACGATAGGGGGAAAATTGGATTAAATTTAAAGAAATAAAATTTTTCATTTAAAACATTTGGTACACGGTATGTGAGTCTTTGTAAAATATAGTCAACGTGACAACTTGATACACTCTCCAAAATTTTTTGAAGATCTTATCGTCCGTGAAAAGTACATTGCCTCAATGTTAAAAATTCTAGTGCGAATCTAAATTTCTCACATTTCGTAAAGTAACTTTCATATAGGACCTTCTTGCTGTTGCATGACTTTTTCGTAAATCTTGTTGTCTAAAAAATCTATTGTTTGCACATTTAGTTGCTTAAAGGCCAATCCTAGGCAACCCAGTTGACTGATTAATTCATTTTCCAGTATATTGGCAACGTACCTCTGACTGCGCCAGTTCTCAATAATAGCAATTATTCTAAGAACTTGGCTTTTCATTAAATTTTTGTTTACGCTCTCTTCCATAGTCAATATTAATTTTAAATATTAAATGAAACTAAAAATTTGTAATATCAATCTATGATGGAAAAAGCTGATAAGAAGCAGAATCCTAGAAGATCTCATTTAAATCTTTTTCTCAAAATTGAACTTATCGACATTTCCCTTGCATCATTGTTTGCAATTTTGTTAGTTTCTAGTAGTGTAACAATGATAAAATTCCATTAACGTTGATTGTGTAAGCAATTTTGCCATTTTTATGGGTAATAAGGAGTTTATAATTATTCTCATATATGGAGAATCAAGAGAATTAACTGAAGTCGACAAAAATTTGTTAGTTACTGGTCATTTTTAAATAGTTGTCACTACTAAAAGATCAGAGAAATTTATTAAATTTTTAAATTCGTACTCTGATAACATAACACTTCTTAACATTACATATAAAATACTCACTACATTAATAAATAAAAATCATATACAGAAAGCAAACTGGAAGACTGAAAAAATGATTTCAGGTCAGGGCAATCCACAATTATAGTGCAGGCATTCAAGCTCAAAATGGTGTCAAACTTCCGATTTTTTTAATGCAGTTCCGATTTTCGTGAAAATTTAGAATGAAGCTCCTCTTACCCTCCATATCAAGATCTACATGGTCGCAAGGTGTACAAATTGTTTTTAAGGGGTGAAAATCACCCCTTATCAAAAAATACCAATACTGTAGTTTTTTTAAAACTACCCTTCTAATGAAAATAATATAGAAAGAAATCTTTTAACGATTTAAAACATCGAAATTTCATTTTTATTGTGAAAAATTCATAACAATTTGATAAAACTTAATTAGTTATTGATTTTTATTATTCAACCTTTAAAAACTATTCCTTTGCAGAGAATGAAATGAAAATAAATCTAATAACTGCCAACTTTTGCATTCTTTTTGGTATTAAAGTTTCTTGTCTCTACTTGAAGTAATTTTTAATTGTCTATACCCTGTCAACCCTTAAGAACCACCACTTTGATGAAAATGGAAAATTTTTTTTAATGACTGTTAATGTTTTGATTTTGAATTCTTTCTTTCTAGCTGCTTTATACTGCTATATATATATATATATATATATATATATATATATATATATATATATATATATATTCAGAGCTACAAGTTTACGTATGTTAAAACAACATTTTATTAATAAAGTGTCAAAGGGCTGTGGATAAGCAATCCTTGTACTATAGTGACAGATTAATTTGGTTTTATGCCACAAAAAAAATAAACGGAGCAAAATAATCGTTATAAAAAATTCATCAATATGACTGTTTGTTTTTGTATCTCTTACAATTAATAGAGAAAAAATGAGCAAAAATTTTTTTTAAAATTAAAAAAAAAGTATTATATGATAAGATATATGAAAGCACCAACAATAAATTGGGCCGGACGCATCATGAGAAGAAAACTTACAAAAATGATGAGGAAGATAACACAATAGATGCCTCGATCACCAAGAGGCAGACCTACAAATACCTGGAGCAACCAGAACAGATACCAGAGGAGTTACCAGAAACTGTTGCAAAAATAACAGGGGGGGTAATCTACGCCAATAAAGAATATTATAGGAGCACAAATAAAAGAGATTGAACGTCATAATGAATGAATGAATGACTCTGATAGAACTAACACTTTCCATTGAATATTATTTTATTGAGATATAGAATATTTCATTAAGATTATTTCAATTTTTAATAAATTATATAGATACTGAGAGTAATGGTAATTTTAATATTACTACATCAAATATGAATGATTATCTAATTTATATCATGAAAAATCATGTGAATTTTACTATTAATAATAATCATTCAATTGGTAATAGTTACTTTAATGTTTTTACTGTTTTCCCAACTATGAAAGTAGGTATTAAGTAAGTTACATAAATTTCGCATCCGTTTAAGAAAAGCAATTTATTGGTAAGGCAGACAGGTTCTTTGTCCATGTGTGCCTTTACTTGTCTCATACCTGGGGTTTTCATTAATTTCCGCAGATTTTATATTGCAAGCAAACTATTTCAGAGAGGTCATAACTATATTTTCATCTGTTCCTTACCAGTTGTACAATTTACTAGTACCAACTCAATATTATGGAACAAAAATGCATTAGTTAAATGGTAAATGAAGAAAATAAGCCAAATCATAGATCTCTAAAGTTTCAAAAGATAGAATTATAAAAAAAGATTCAAATTAAGTTCCAAATAGATTTAATTATATGTTCAAGGAGAACCATGAATAATTACGTAATAATGTATAATGACAACCATGACATCGATTGTGTGTTAATTAATGTGGTAATACCTTTACAAAAAATATCGACACTATTTGTTCAAACATGTTTTCATTAACTATTTAATTCAAACAATAATATTATCTGCTTTAACAAGGAAGCATCAAATACTTTATAGATTGTATCTCTATGAACTAAATACATATGAGCATTTGAGAAATAGTTTGAGATTACGTGATCTATATCTAGTCTTTCAAGAAATAAAAGGTGAATATAATAGTTTGTACAGAAGCTTAGCATCGTAAATTCATTTCCAACACTGTTTCCATCTGACTTACATTAAATATTGTGATTATATAAAAGTAAATATCATTGATATAAAAAATCTGAAAAGTATGTATCAACGTCTAAAAAGTATTACAATTATAAAGTGGTATAAGGGATATTTCAAAAGCAATTGACCCCGTCTTTATGATAGATTAGAGAGATAACTGGAAAATAATTGTGGTTTGCTTTCTAAAAAAATGTAAAGCCATTCGCATTCAAAATAATATATAGATAAACTATATTGAAGTTACGACTTTTTTTAATTCTTTATCAAAATTTGATATTGACACTGACAATTTGCTTATTTATATTGATCTATAGATCACCTCCATCATGAATATCAATGAATAAGGATAAAATCAACTTAGTTCCAATAAGAAAAATTAATTTTTTTCTTTGGTTTCCACATCTCAAATATATAGCGGTAATAAATTAAATTTATTAGAATTCATAAAATATAGCTATAAGTTTTACTTAAATTATATAAAAAAACATTAAACAAGAGCCTACGAATGGGAAGAACAACTTTTTATTCCGCCATCAGACGCAAAAAAATTGAAAATCACAATGCCTTACCCCCTAAAATATATGGTTTACCAAAACTCCATAAACCTGACATTCTCCTTCGACCGATTGTTTATTTCAAGTTATCAAGCTCCTCTCACCTCATTATCTAATTATTTGAAAAATATTTTGAAAAAAATTTTATATCAAAAGAAATACTATATCAAAAACACATGGGATTTCAAAGAAAAAATTAAGAGTATCAAAATTCCTAATGAATATGTATTTATTTCGTCTTTATATACTCTGATAAATATTCCTACTACCTTTGTGAAAAATATATTGTTGAAAAATTGGGACAAAATTAAAGAATATACAGAAATACCTCCAATTGAATTTATAAAAGCAGTAGAACTCACACTTACAACAACATATTTCAAATATGAAAATGAAATATACAAACAAATTGATGGTTGTGCTATGGGAGCTTCCATTTCGTAATGGAAGATCTTGAGGAAACGGTCTTAAGCAAACTTGATATAAATATTCCATTCTTTGTCCGATATGTAGATGATTACATTACTGCTGTACCAAAGAACCAAGTTGAAAACATAAGTAAAAAATTCAATTCTTATCATGAAAAACTTCAATTCACAATCGAGGTTGAGCAAAATAATAGAATCAATTTTTCTGATGTCACATATAAAATTAACAATAACATAAGAACAGAATGGTATACGAAACCAACTTGGTCCTCAAGATATTTATTAAACTTCAATTCGTGTCATCCTATATCACAAAAAAAATTATAATAAGTTTGGCTGATAGATCTATCCAACTATCAGATCCTGAATTTAGATGCTTAGCTATTCAAAAAGCAAAAACTGCATTGAAAGAAAGTAATTATCCGAAACAATGTAAACAACATATTCAAAAAAAGAATAAACAGACATTACAATCAATTAAAAAACAGAACAGAAACATCAAAATATAAAACATTTTTCCTCACCATATGTACAAGGACTTTCCCAACAATTATCGAATTCTTTCAATAAATATGATATTAGTGTCATAGAGGACATAATACATTATCCAAAAAATTTCACTAAATGAAAATCTAAAACACCAAAAAACAAAAGAAGTAATATTATATATCAAGTGCCTTGTACTAATTGTGACGCTGTCTACATAGGGCAAACATCTCAGTATTTAGAAAATAGACTATCAAAATGATAAAAAAAATAGAACTGCATTAACGAACCATGAGATATCAAAAAAGACCTAAATAATTCAAGTAAAATTTATAGCTCTATTTTGTAAATTCTAATAAATTTAATTGATTATCGCTATATATTTAAGATGTGGGAACCAAAGAAAAAAATTAATTTTCTTATTGGAACTAAGTTGATTTTATCCTTATTTTGATATTCATGATGGAGGTGATCTATAGATCAATAGAAATACGCAAATTGTTAGTGTCAATATTAAATTTTGATAAAGAGTCGAAACGTCAAAGTTTATTACTCATAACGGACGGTAAATACACAGCTCGTACCAAGTAGTATAGAACATAATTTTTAAGGTTAGATTTATAAGTCAAAGTCTTAGGTGAACATGAACACCAATTACTTTTACACCTACACTTAAAAAACTCGAATTATGATATAATAACCGATGCTGGTACAAAGTATTGATAGAGTTATTAATTATTATTATTAATAATTAGTGAGCATTATGTGAATTGAAAATGTTTTGTCGCGTAAACTAGACCCCATCGATAAAACGGATACATTTAAAAAATTGGTGCTGAGGGCTTTCGTTTCTTGTAAAATTTCACAAAAATCTAATCTAATCAGTATAGGATCTTGTTTTTCAAATTTAAATAAGTATTGGCACTGGAACTCCAAGGTGTTGTTTGTTTCAAGCTAAGGCCCCCAATAGCTGGGTTCCTATCATTATTTATTCAACTCAACTACTTGGCAAAGCATTTTCTCTGTTATTCATTGAGAGTTATGACGTTGAGTCAATAATAATTATATTTCTGAAACTTTCTTTTTTGTTAAATTAGATGAAGAACGCATCATTAACTCTCCTCCACTGGCTCTTACTGTTTCTACGGCGGTGCAGCTCAATGTGCTTAATAGCCTAGGAAGCGCATGAAGCGGACCACTTAATTCATTATGCGATACTTCAAACCATGGAGAGGGATCTAACCACCTACCGATATAACGTGATTTTGGTGAGAGGTACCCCTAGCTGCATCGCGTAAAGGAACAATGAATAGCTAACTAGAGGAGTATTGAGAAAAACACTTCGCTTCATGCACCTATTTTGCAGGAAATACTAGGAGAAGTCCTTCTAATTATTGAGAGAACGGATTAAGGAAATAATAACCGACAATCACTTCTATATTTTGACAATAACACCCAACCAAATCGCTTCGATAAAGTGCTCTTTAGCGGAATTTGAGTGCCTGAACTCAATGCTCAGGCACTCAAATTACCCAAACTGGGGACCAACAACAATTCCAATAGAATCATTGCAGGAGTAGACTCATTAATAAAAAGTCATTGCAATAACTACAATATTCTCGAGCGACTTCATTCACTTATTTATTGTGACAAAGATTCATACCAATAACAAAGAACTGTGGTGCCAACAGCGGCTAGAACGTTCCATCGATATTACTAGAAGAGAGCGAGGACGCCTAACGGTGTAGAAAAATTGTGCATAACCCTCTAAACGCCTTAGAAATAACACCAGAAAAATATTTGAGATAATAGGTACTCACATACACAACATTACCGTGGGTGTATTGGTCTATTTCAGTAGAAGTTGAAAGCGAAATCCAAGGGTTTAACGAGATACATTGAGTTCAAACAATTCAAATCAAAACAGTTTTTATTTAAAAAATTATGAAAAACCAATTCTAAATCAGCAGAGACCTGTAGACCAGTAGACCTTTTGATATATTAATGCTTTTAATTGTTCTTGATTTTAGCTCTCTGTTGCTTTAAAATTATTTTTTTAAAAGATAAATTTTGACGTTTCGACTTTTCTTTAAGTCTTTATCTAAATATGATATTGACACTGACAATTTGCTTATTTATATTGATTAATAGATCACCTCCATCATAAAAATCAAAATAAGAATAAAATCAAACTAGAACTTTGATCTAATAAGAAAAACGAATTTCTCGTTAGTCCTCACATTTCGAATATAAGGCAATAATCAATTAAATCATTTGTAGTTGTATTAGAATTTACAAAGCAAAGCTATGAATTACACTTAAATTATTTAAGTCTTTTTTATCATTTATAGCTTTTTCTTTTTTATGAATATAAACCATTTATATTTTTTCATGGTTCGTTAATGCAGTTATATTTTTTTATCGCATTGATGACCTCTTAGTCTATTTTCTAAATACTGAGATGTCTGCCCTATGTAGTCAGCGTCACAATTGGTACAAGGTACTTGATATATAATATGTTTCGGATTTTAATTTAGTGAAATATTTGGTTAATATATTATGTCCTTGTACATATGGAGAAGGAAAAATGTTCTATGTTTTGATATTTGATTTCTGTTTTGTTTTCCAATTGATCCTTTTCTTGAATATATTATTTATCATTTTTTTCGGATAACTATTTTCTTTCAATGCAGTTTTTGCTTCATGAATAGCTAAGAATCTAAATTCAGGATCTGATATTTGGATAGATCTATCAGCCAAACTTATTATCACTGATTTTTTTGTGACATGGGATGATATGAATTGAAGTTCAAATATCTTGAGGACCAAGTTGGTTTAGAATTCAATTCTGTTCTTATGTCATTTTTAATTTTATATAATGTGGTAATCAATAAAATTCCTTCTATTGTTTTGCTCGACTTCTATTGTGAATTGAAGTTATTTCTGATAAGAATTGAATTTTTTATTTATGTTCTCAATTTTATTCTTCGGTACGGCAGTAATATCGGAAAGTTTACTCAGGATAGTTTCCTCAAGATCAACCAATTGTGCTATAACACTTGAAATGGAAGCCCCCATAGCACAACCATAAATTTGCTTATATATTTAATTTTCATATTTAAAATATGATGTTGTAAGTATGAATTCTATAGCTATATATATATATATATATATATATATTAAATAAAACGAACTGAGAGGACATAAAAGTTTCTGTGCACCACTGTGTACTAATAGATAGATACACTCAGGCGACCTACAATCACTAGATTCAGAAGCGCTTGGCTTTGTAAGACTATTGCTTTATTAGTTTAGATTTCTATTATTGGCTTGCTTCAAGAAAGCTATCAATATTGTTAGAAAAAAAAGTTACCTGCAGGATATCTTCTAGAATCTTCTCTCACTAAATCGACACCATTTAGTAAAGCATCTTTTAATTCTTCTACGTTTTCGCATTGCGGAAATTTTCCTGAAATGCCTGTTATAACTATTTTATCGTCAACAACGGTATCCTTCATTATATAAAGATATCAAAACGATCCAGCAACAACTGATGGGTGATTAGATACTGAACTGTTTCCAGATTTTAGTTAGCTTTTCAAATATAGACGTCATTAAGTTATTTAAAAAACTGCTTAATTCTAAATATTCGGGGTTAAAAAGTCAAATGAATAAATTTGCAGTTTTGATTAGAATGTTCATAATTAGTTTTGTTATTATTTCTGAATATTTAATGTTTAATTCAATTTTCGACGCAAAAACCCTTATGAATATATGTCGAAGTATATTATTAAATCAGAGGGTATCGAATTTTTAAATTTTGTAGTGTACGGGTGTCTTGAAAAAAGTTAGTGAACTATTCGATTACAAAACAAAAATAATAGATTATAAATAAATAATTGCACCCAACACTGTTTGAGGAAGCAAAGACACCAAAGGCAGAGATGAGCAGCTACCAAAATATATTTTAACTAATAACCTTCAAATACACAATGTAGGGAACACACGAACATTTGTGACAAGTGTTTTAAATCCAATAGAAGCCGATTGGGAAACATACAATACCAATCTCCATCAAAAGTTGACGCGCATCCACACCAGAGGGTTAGACACCCACTGATTCTGGAGCAAAATCTCAAAGAAGCCAATGAGGGCTTCTCGATACATACAAATCAAGTTATCCATACAAAAAACGAAAAAAGTAATGATGTTCTGAAGGAATGATCATCTGTTCGAGTTAAGAACCGAAGTTTGGCTCTCTTTAACAGAGAAAATGCGGAGCTAAAAAACCCCCTTCACAAAGTCTTGACAAAACCAGATGGCTGCTTCACGAAGGGTGGGAAGGACAGAGTATAGCTCTTTCTAAAGATTCACTTTGCCTAAAGTGGCGATCCACCATAAAACAAATCAAAACTATGAGGAAAGCACCACAAATCCCAAATCCTTCAAACCAATCATCCTCATCTCGTTTCTACTTAAAACGATGGAAAAAGCTGTCGGCAACCACAGTAGAACAGAGATTGTGACGTGGAAACGTCTCCATCCTGCACTGGTACAATTTAAAACTGGAATTCACAATGCCGGATGAACAAAAAAAACGTAGTATGTGTCTTCTAAGTCATACAAGGCACCTTTGACAATACTCCACACAAAGCTGTCAAAAGAGCATTAGACATGAGATGAGTAGATACGACAACTTCCAGATGAATGGCACAACTATTATCTACTAGAACAGCAGAAATGAAAGTAGGGCAAGACTCCATTGCATATACTGCTAACATATCCCCACTTATATGGAGTTTAGTAGTAGACGAACTCTAATGCGGCATATCCTATCAAGGATATGAAGACGACATATGCAACTAGGCAAGAGGATGATTTGATAATATACTCTGTAACATATTTCAAAGAAAACTCAACTATATAAAAATATATAAATATATATGCAAAGCCGAAACTCTGGAAAGGGACGAGAAGAAAAATCTAATAATTGTAGGATATGAACCATAAGCCAGCAATACTGATAAGCTTGAGCTTAAGTTATCGCAGTTTTTAGCCGAACTCTCGTCATCAGTAAAGCTGATATGGCGACGTTTCCATTCCTCTACTTGTGGTCGTAAATGAGGGTGCAGCGTCTCTGTGCACAGTGTCAAACTTCTATTTCCATAGACGTATCACCTTTAACAAATATTTAATTACAGCTGAATACTACATTTTCAGAAAAATCTTCATAAAGATTCATTAATATGATTTTTAGAAACTAAGCATCCAAATGGGCTAAAATTTTAGTGAGTATGCAACACACACGCAAATCTGCACGTTTTGCTGCGAAGTGTAAATAGATATTTGTCACGCTGAATTACCAGGAATATTATTTTTTTCTCCTTGAAACGATCGAAAACTGGTCACTTATTCAAAGTGGAGTTCTCTATAATTATTAAAATGATTGTAAACACGTAATTTACAAAATTGCTGTGGGCATTTTATAACTAAGCTTCATAAACTTCGTCGTTAATGAGTTACAGTTATAAATTTATTTAAACTATCGTTTTATGTTTAGAGACGCTAATAATATTGGAAAGTTTGTTTTCTCTGCAAGTCTCAATTGAATAGTATGAATGGACCACTATCATGTTGTCCGAGGAAATTCAATTCACTATTCGTCGCAGCATATAACCTGGAAACACCGATCGAAAAGTCTCAGTTATTAGCTGTACTGAACCTTCCCTGTGCTTGAGTTTTCAGGACTAGGAGCACGCAGAGCTAATAGGCTTTTCTGTAGCTGTAGAAATAAACAGACAGATGGCAACACAAATTTCTAACCAACTTGTTTTAGGCATTGGTGAAATATTCAGATAGACCCTGAAAAAACGTGTCTTCTCATATTTCAAGAAGGTATAATTTCTAACGTATTCCGTCACTTTCTCTTATTTTAATTTGTTTAGATAATTTTTCATTTTCATTTTTCTTTCGTTTTAGTATAAAAAGGACCAACCTCAAATTGAGAGATAGCAAGCTGTTTTTTGTTCAATTTCTTATAGGCTTTCGAGAGTTGTGTTAAACATAAATAAACAGTTTTTCGCGATATTTCGATTAAAATTGCTCAAAAAATATAAACGTTCATTATACTAAAAAAAATATGATATATAAATGATAAATTTTTTAACCACAATTGGTTGCAATATGTGAAAAAATAGTTGAAGAGTGGATAACTATAGTAATACCATAAAGTGGGGCGTTTTAAATTTCATTCCACTGTCTCGAACATCAAACATTCACAATAGACGGTACTTTTTTAAGAAGATGCGGAATACATGTAACGGATTGCACCAGGAGAGCTATGGATATGTGGGACTCCAAGAGCCTACTCACTAAACCGAAATCTTCTATGATCTCCGTCCAACAAGGAACTATGTTGATATTACTTTTAGTTAAAGGATCTGTCCGTGTATGTTGTTCCATTCGTTCGTTTTGAATTATATTTGGCCGCACTATGCTATAGGATGAATTCTGTGAAAATCGTCCAAAATCGGCTGTTGTGCCAGAAAACATCGATACTGTGCATGTGAGAGATATTGCAAGATCGTCAAAACGTAATTTCGCAAAAAATCTCGTGTTGGTTGGTGTGAATAAATGCTGAAAAAATACAATCGAAGTGTTCAAAAGGCGTCTGTAATGTCATGATAGGCGAAGAATCATTAATCGATGCATATGAACTCAAAACTGAACAACCTTCTACTGTATGGGTCTCTCCAGATGAGACAAATCCAATAAAAATTGTTCGCGCAGGAAGCACTTCGACGGAAATGGTGGAAAACCAATTGCAGAAGACGAATCATTTCCCACCACGACAATGCGAGCTCTAACACAACAGTTCAAACAAGAAAGTTTTAGAACAGTCAAAATATCGAATTGATGATTTATTTGCCGTACAGTCCTTGTTTGGCACTCAGTGATTTTTTCTCATTCCCGCAGATCAAACATACATTGCGACGTCAACGTTTCTCCATACCTGAAGAAGCTACTAATGCGTTCAAATCACATGTTTTAGAGGTACCTCAATCGTGTAAAATCGATTACGAATCTAAATAGAGGATATTTTGAATAAGAATGGAGCCACATCAAATTATAAATATTTTTTTTTTATCTATCTCAAAATTTAAGTAGAAACACTCTTATAATGTAAGGTGCATAATGAATATCTTACAATACTACTCTTTGTATGTTAAATAATTATTATTAGTTTACATGTCGTTTTCTTATATATTCTCAATAAATTTATCAAATAACATTCACCTTCTTTGTTTATTTTTGGATACTAGATGATATGAAATATATTAAACAACAGGGTCTGGCAAAATGGGCGGAACACAGAATTTGTGGCATAATTATGAATTAAATGAAATGATAAATTTTTTGTATATTTTGTATACTATCTTATTGTATTCGCAACTTGTAAACTCCAGTTTGTTTCAGTTGTATCACATTGGTTTTCAAAAGATATTCGAAATTAATAAATAATTCATTATTTCAGAACTAAGTGACCGTGAAAGAATTTCCTCATAGAAAATTGTTGGATTTGGAGCTACAGCAGATTTGTTTAAGATATATCCTGACAGAGCTTTTCATATATCCAAGACTACGGCATCTCGAAATTTGAGAAAATATTGAACGACTAAAGTTTTATGAAGCAATTATGGAGTATATTACATTTATGAATAAAATTGTGGCTTCCAATGGAGCAACATTTGGCTATAACGGATTTATAAATCATAAAACATAATTGCCGGTATTACCGGATGGAAGATGATCATATCGTTCCCTTTCCTATCTGAAGAAATTGGGTTCAAGCACAATGGTGCCCCACCTCATTACCTTATACACTGTATTTCCGCAGGCCTAGGAAGGATGGAGAAGTTATACAGAGGTCGGCATAAGTCAGGCAACAATTTAACATTAAGAGAAAAAAATTTTGCGTCAAAATGAATTCATAAAAAATTGAGAAATACGAAAATTGAGAAAAGGGTTACTGTAAGTGTTTAAATTGATGCCCATATTGATCCATGCTTTTTCGCACCGTTTCTCAACGGAAATGCAGCTTCAGCAAAGCATGTCAAGCTGTCTGCAAATTCTTCTTCAATTGCACTTCGGAAAGGGTGCGTGACAAAAACACGGTCCTTGAGAAGGCCCCACAGAAAAAAATCATACGGTGTCCGGTAACATGACCGTGAGAGCCACTCAACGAATCTTCGTCTAGCTATCGATTCCCCAAAATGAACAGTGAGGTACTACTGCACATATAACGCATAGCGCGGCAAGTTCCATCCTGCATGAAATAACGCATGGTCGCTAATGTTTTGTTACCCATTTGCCCACGTGAATCTTCGAGCATTTCCCTATAACTTTGGCCCACCACGTGACCTTCAAAGAAGAACATACTGACGAGACCTTGAATGAACAATGAACACATAAGGATTCTGCATCCAATCTGCGATCGAAGTCATCCTCTGGAAGTGCAGATAGTACATGCGTTTCTTCATTCATCATAAAGAAGTTACAGATACCGGTCGTCCACAACGCAAAGCGTCGGTAACAGAGCCCGTCTCTAAAAATTTCTTGTACGCCTTCCTCAATGTCTAACGATTTGGTAGCGGAGAGTTTGGAAATTGTTGTTGAAATTCGGTAAACATGGCGCAGATCCGACATAACAAAAAAAACTCTTTCTTGAAGCGTGAACTTGTATCGAAAGTGCAATATATATGAGACTGAAAGGATTCAAAATTTGCCGAGGGCATTTTTTGACAAATTAGCATACTGTCAGGCATCAGAAGGTTTTCAGTTTGTTGATTTTCAATTACTATCAATTTTGTATGCAATAAAAATTTGATGATGTTTTTTCTGTAATCCGTTATTCATTTAAATCATATCTACTCAATAAAAATTATGTGCTGTTAAAGAATATTCTCTTCGTTCAAGAGGCATGTTGTTACTTATATGGATATTACAAATATGCATAACTATCATCCAGATGAAAACACATATTCAATATTTCTATCGTAAAGCTGCCTTCTTAACCAAGCTATTTCACCAAATCGAGTTTGTCCAAAATACACGAATTGATTCAATGATTTATTATGACGATTGAGATTGAAACATTGTTTTATACATGATAGATCACTACCTCAAGTTGATTTCCGATAAAAACTACGGAATCGCATGACAGTCAAATGTCATGTGTTAAGAAAAGATCATCATCAATTTTTAGAGAGAATGGTTTAGTACCTAGGAGAAAATAGAGATCATTTCTAGCAGTTCCTTCAAATTATAAAAGTTCGTGTTTTTGCTATAATATTATCAATATGTTTTTTCTTTGAATGGTTTTTATTCTAATGTATCACTTCTAAGGGATGCAGCTTGGTATAGAGTTAAATTACCCTCAACTGTCATATTTTTGGCTCTCCTATGCGCCTCTATTCTATGTTTGTTCTTATGTAGAACAGCCTATATATTCGTGGATTGACATTATCCAATATTTTTAAAATAAATTTTTGAAGTACGTTGTATAAAAATAACTAGTGAATCTGTCTACTCCTATTAAGCTAGCGGTTCTTCTATGTACAACTCACCGAATAGGGAAGTCATGGTATCCATGTCAAGTTCAACAGGCATTGAAAATATTTACTCTTCACTTTATTAGGGCCTTTAAATCCGGCTTGCTCGTAATCAATGGAAAGAGGTGGAAGTAGTGATAATTCCGAACCCGAAAGGGGTAAGACGGGTTGGTCCATTCGTTACCAATCTCATATCATAGTGTCTTATCACCAGTTTCTTACACAGAAACATTGGAGAGAGTGATAGATCAGGATTTGAAATAAAACTTGTTGGTGTTAGATATAGTTTCTTAATTTTTGCATTATTCTCAACCATTACAAAAATGTGGGTGCGGTAGCAATTAACAGTATAGTCAAAAATTATAAATCTTATTTATTGAAACATTTTGACATTTCTGGGAATGAAAATAGATGCAGAATTTCGTTGGTTTAATTTCTTCGTTAGATTAGAAATCATTAATGGAATATGGTTTTGTTTTAGGATGTTATAGGAATATTTTACTCTATAGTGGTCGAATTTGGGATGTTATTTCTTTTGGGAGGAAGATGGTACTCATATCATGTCTGTCGGAGGTGAAATTGAGAAAAGAATGGAGAAAAATATCTCGCCGAAAAACTGAATTAAATGAGACCAAGTTGGCGTAAGGGCAGATACAGCTACGATGCATTTACTGATGAACTAGATCCTCAGAATTTGGATTTGGATTTCATCTAATAGCGATAAGGAAATCGCCCAGGAAGGCTAGGAAGTTTTGTTCTCAGTAGGCCGCTACTAGCTTCCGAAGAGAGTGATGAGTTTCCTCTTGGGCCTCAAAGAATGTAGTCCAGTAGTCTAAGTAGTGAGGAAGGTGTTTTTCACTGTAGTATCGTTTAATTCCAATACAAAGACAACTTGGAATGGGAATTATGTGTATGTTGACATAAACGGTGGTGCTGGATTATAATTGACACATAAGCAGTTTAAGATTTGGTTTTTACCTTATAACGAGAGTAGAATCGTCGTCGAAGGTTAAAAAGTTTTCGGGAAGTCGTTGATAGGCCCTTGCTAGCATCTGAAAATGGAGATAGGAATTTTTCATGTTGGACATCGATGAAAGGGGCTTTCTAGTAGTATAAGGAATGAACAGGGTGATTTTCGCTGTAGTATTGTCTAATTCGACTACAAAATCGATTTGGAATGGGAGTTATATGTATATTAACATAAACGGTGGTGCTAGTTCATAAGCGACACATGTATAAGTAGCTTAAGATTTAGATTTCACCACGAGTGCTATCTAGTAGTTTAAGTTAAGGTGTTGTAGTATTGCTTATCCAAATACGAAGACTACTGGGAATGGGAGTTGTTTGTATATTAACATAAACGATTATACTGGGTCATAAGCGGCACATGTATAAGCAGCTTAAGATTTGGATTCACCTCACCTATAACGATAAAGGAATCCTCAAGAAACGCTAGACAATTTGTATTAGTATTATATAGTATTTGAGGAGCGATAGACGTATTATGAGTATATTAAAAGATAAATAAGATAACTAGAAGTCAGGAGGGAATAAAGTTACGCCAGAAATGCTTGTGTACGGAGAAAAAAAGTTGTAGGAGAAGATGAATAAACTGACTAGAATAAGAGTCTACTATAAGCTGTGATAATCTCGATACCAGAATTGCTCTGCGAAGTATCTTTTAATTAAATTAGACTCAGAAGGAGATCTGGGATCATGTATCCTTTATATTGATAACAAGTAAGCGATATAACTTTAAGAGGGCTTTCAATTAGTAACAGAAATAATAGAAGAGAAGAATAAAAATAAAAGCCAAAAGAGCACAAATGTATGGAAGCATAAGAACGTTGATGACATTGATAGATAACAACTGCGCGGATATATTCATGTGAGACATTATAGAAGACAGATAACGACATGTTAGACAAAGTTGATGCAAATTACAAGAAAAATCTACGGGTGCTGAAGCACAGGAAAGGGCTGGAGCAGAAGAATTGATTTGTTCTTTAGAGGGCAATTAGCTGGAAGATCCTACGCCAGATAAGATTAAAAAACAATAATTGGAATAATGTTAATAATTCATGTTATAGTGACATTGTTCCACTTGGCATACACGAACACTAGGTACACTAAAGCCGTATATTAATCATAATAAAATTGAAATAAAATCATAGAAATAATTGAATAAATTGAATTTTAACTTCTCAAAGCCCACTGAAATTTTTTTTCCATACGAAAACTGCAATGGTATAAATAAACTCAATATATTGTAAGGTACTGGGCATTAATTGAAGATTGATTCCAACATTCAATTCAGTTTAAACTAATATACATAGAGTGCCATTTACAAATAAAAAATGGAACATAGCTACCCGATAATAAATTCCTTCACACATCATTACGAACATACGTATACTCTAATGCCAGGCTTCGAAGGTAGTTGAGTAACAATGAAGTTATGTTGATTTTTATCATCATAATTATTATATTAGAATATGAACTTTCTATACTTGTTTCTCACGTGCTCATTTCTTTTATTGAGACTGCACATGTTGTGAAGGGGCAATGCAGGACTTTCTGCAAGGAGAGAGAAGACTTTGCTCGTTCCGAAGCTGTTAGTTGTATATTTCTACAAAGGAAAAGCAAAAGTAGAAGAATTTACGCAACAGTTCTTGGCGGAAAATGTAACATTGATGGTTACAAGAAAGAATATCAAACATAAACTATTATTTCTTGTCGTCCCATCTCTTGTGGGGTCTTCCAACGCCTCGGCGCCCTAGGGGCGACTTGACTGTAGCTATTTTGACAATTCTGTCGTTATTCATTCGATCTATGTACTCGTTCCACTCTCTTTTTCCTTCGCTTCGATATCATTGTATCCTGATATTTCTATGCCTATATATTTAATTCCAATTCATATTCCCTATTCATCAATTACAAAATATAAGTCACAATCAATATCTCACAATTTAATAAATCATTTGAACATAGGCACCCTTGTCGGAGATGTAGTTGAAACTGAAGTAATTACAAAACATTTTTGTGAGAAAAGATCCGAACCATTATTGGTTGGATCCGTAAAATCCAATGTTGGACATAGTGAAGTTAGTGGATTGGCTGGGGTAACAAAAGTAATCTTGGCAATGGAAACTGGTGTCATATCAGCAAATTTGCACACAGAAACTTTAGATGTCAATATTCCTGGAATTAGAGATGAAAAGATGAAGGTGAGCCATTATTTTTAAGCGATTCGCAATATTATAAAAAAATATGTTTAAAAGCTTGAATACATTTTACAGCTCTATTAAATATTTTCATTAGCTATTATTAGGAGAGTAGTACATTTCAAAAATCAGGTATTCAGATGTTTATATTTATGCAAAAGCATCAATGTTATTGTTATAATTTTATCTTGCTCTAGGTAGTTACGAAAAATACAAAATTGAAGAAGGTGTTGCAGTTATGTTGTTGTAGTTATGGTTTTGGGGGTACCAACGCGCATATAGTATTGAAGTCCTATTTCTAGCATTAGTTGATGAAATTCATAGAACAAATGATAATGGTCATCATTATAGAGGGTGAGTATGCTGAAAATATTAATGATACTGCAGCTAAACGTTTTGATAGAGACAAAAATAAAGTTGAAAAAGCGTAACTTTGTTTACTTCCAAAGATTAACAGAAAAGTACCTGGCATATCTAAAAGGAATTTTATTGTTATATACTTTCTTAGGTACTAATGCGAATAATGAATGTGCAAGAGCTGCAGTTATACACTTGAATGTAGCTGATTCTGAACGATTAGCAGAAAAAAATTTTTAGGAGAAGGATACGTTACTAATTAAAAATATCTACCGTGGGGAATAATTAATCACAAGGCTATTGGAATGATTCTTTTAATACAACTTATACAAGAACAACAGTAGAGATTAAAAATGATCATTGCAATGAATGTTTCTTGCAGAAGAATTTGCAGAAATGTCGACAATAAAGCACAGCATGTATATAATCGGATCAACATAGACCCCATAGTCGTGTGTAGTCTAAGTATACAATTATGTACTATATACAAACTTGCTCCAGACGTTTTCTTTAAATGCTGTTATTTTTGCTCCTCTTCATGTTGTGCCTCTTTTCTCAAGTATAGTACGTATTACTCACTCTTCAAGTCTCTTTTTTTGTTCTCACATACTTTTGCTTCCCATACTCTCTTCACTGGTCTTTCATTCTTTTTAAATAACCCCACCAACTCAACTGACTTTGCTCAAAGAATTCTATAAGAGACATAAATTCCAGATCTTGTCATATTTGGAAATTTGTTAATCTATCATTTTTTATAATACTCCTGAAATGCCTCCAATATTTTATCTTTGCTACTTGCAATGCATTTTTTTATCTAATAGTAAGAGTCCATGTTTCGCAGCTGTAGGTTGATATTGGTCTATAAATTGATTTATAAACATTATGCTGTAATATGTGTTTTAGGCTTTTTCAGTTCTTTTGGCAATTTCTACGTCTTCATTGCCTGTATTTTCTATTTCTGTTCCACGGTATCCAAATGTGCTCACCGTTTTAATTCTATGTCCCTCCATTTCTAAGTTTATTGTTTGAATATTTCTTACATTTATTCTCATATCAATTTGCTTTAGTGTTTTGTTCTAAATAGTTTTTCTATAGATCTTGATCCTGCAATAAGGACTACATCATTAGCATAAGCTCCTTCAGATATTTCCAGAATTTGTAGGCTTTTGCATCCAACGCGCATTTTCTTTGAATTGGATAAACAGATATTCATTATCTCATCTAGAATTATGATAAAATATTGTCTTACTCCTTCTATGATTAGAATATCCCCTGAATTAGATTTTTACCAATAACATAGTTCACATCGCTTTTATATAAGCTCATGATGCATTTCGTCAACATCTATTTTCGTTTTTATTTCTCAATTTTACTATTGTGTTGAAACCAGTAGAACTAAATTTGAACACTTAAATAAAAAAAATTGAGGAACACTAATACTCATAGGGTGTGTTACGAGGGTTGCTACTTAAGTTTTGAGATATGGTAAAACCGATATGAATATGTCAGATCTGACATGGCTTTCATAAAGTTTCACATTTTTAATGGTGAACGTTACTCAGAACGAGTTGTCATACGAGTTGTGTACAGATATTTGGAACATTCATCTTTGTCACAAAATGGAATTATTAAATCGCAAACATTTTTGTACGGTGATTTTACATGACGTGGATTCAACCTACAGCAGCTTGCCGATCAACTTGCTTCGACTTTTCCGATTTCAATTGTGGTGGAACTTCGGTATAGGATGAAATTCAGTGCAGGTCGTCCAAAATCAGCTGTGTGCCATAAAACATCAATACTGTGCGTAAAGTGATATTGCAAGATCGTCATGTGGTATACTGTGAGATTGAGGTATAATTGGGCATTACTTCCACTTTCAAACATTCAATATTGCATAGCTATCAAAAAGGTTTGTTCGTGTTGGATAGCGCATAATTTAGCAATCGCTCAAATAAAATCTCGTGTCGATTGGAGCAAATTACCACCGCTCCATTAGAGCCACGTAGAACGGTCAATTATAAATGGCACACCAGCATTTTTATGCTGAAAGTGTTTGAAAAAATTTGGGAGACCAATCGGAGAAGAAAAATTATTCTCTATGACACATCAGTTCAAACAAAAACAGTCAAAACATAGAATTGATAGGTTATCCGCCGTACAGTTTTTGTTTGGCATCCAATGATATACTTCTTATTCCCACATATTAAAAATAAATTGTGAAGTCAACGTTGATGTGTTCGAATCACATGTTATGTCGGTACCTCATTCGGAATGAGAAAAATGCTTCGACAATTGGTTCAACTGTTGCAAAAGTGGAAAATACTTAAACCATATTTAATTATAAATATTTGTTTCTATGACAGCCTTACATAGGAACTTACTTAACTTCAGGTTTGTTTATAACGATCACTTGCACTGCCACTTGTGCAGCCATCAACTACACAAAGATTTATCTTTTTTTTTTTAAATCTTAACAGTCAGACAATTATTTCAAAACTTTCGAATCTTATTTATTATGTTGCTACTAAACAATAACAAATAGATGCGGCACATTTTTAGGAAAATTATGTATTCTCAGTTTATCGGACTAACCAATGCTTCCGTTCTCCTCCCTATTTAGCCTCCGTGATCATAAATAGATTCCATCATTTCGTGAGTTTTTTTCTCATGGGACACACGATTCTACTTAAGCTGCTATAGCTGGAACAGACTCAAAATGCTTGTCTTAAAGCATAAGTAAATAATTGCTGACTAAGATGGCGCTCTACTAGATTTTCTAGTCTCATCTCTACTTTAACTTTAAATTTGCCATAATTTTGAGCTAAAATTTTAGGGTGGCTGTAAGTAAATTAGTGCACTAAAAACGTTAAGTTTGATTTTTCTTCAAGCGTAAAAATAATACATTGAAATTCTTCTCCTTCTTCTTTAGACATTTTTACAACTTTTGATTACACTTGGTTACAACGCCCATAATAAGACGTTGCTATCGTTTCTCATTATTTTGCTACTAGTACAATAATGAGTGTTCATTATTTTACTAGTAAAAGAAGGTTATTTCTACAATCTGTGTTACCGAAAATAGATAGATATTTTTATACGTTTGAAGAAAAATATAATTATTTTTCACAATAATCTCAATTGGTGGTAATTTGTAAACATACCACCCTATACAAAACACACCCACCGAAAAATTCAGAATTATGCAAAGCCACGTCACACTCATTTTTAAAGAGATCAATTTGTAGGATGGTTTCAAATTTAATTATATAATCGGGGTGGACATAGTTCCTAAATATTAAACAGAAATGGGGGTTTTGTTTTGTTTCAAAGGTCATTTAACTCCATTTCAAAACAACCAAGTACTGGACATTTTTTAACAGTTTTTGAAACTTTTGATGAATAGAAGACTATAAACGAGTTTTAGATATAAAAAACACATTGTAATTACGTGTTTTCGCGATTAAATACTTTTATTGAACAAATAACAACTTTATTAACATAAAAAAACAATAAAATATTCACTGAACAAAAGTTATAAAATCTTAAACATAAAATCTTGAATACCAAAATCAAAATTTAAATTTAAAGTAAAAGTATATATAATAAAATGATTGCTGAGTGTGCAATTGATTATTTCATAGAAGATCAACAGTTTCTAGATTTGTAACTTCTCTCTCTTCAAGATCGAAAAATAATGGAGTTGTTTTTCGGATCCATATCAATTTCGGTTTCGTCTTCTTCAAATTCTTTCTATATCTTCTTAGAAAATAGAGAATTATTGATGAAATGAGGATTATTATGACCGGAAGTGTACCAAATATTGTCGTTGTTTTTGGAATTTTTAATTCTTTAATCGGTTTTAGGTTTCTTGCTGCTTTACTAATATCGTATAGTCCTTCGAGGTCAATTTGGTTAAAATTTGGTAAATGGTATGTTTGCGCTCCTAAAAATTTTGATTCTAGTTTTAGTTATATTATTGATTTGCCATTGCGAATTTGAATTTGATTTGAAAAAGTTTCTTCTCTTATCTGAACTCTGCAGTCTTTAGGAATTATAATTTTCGATGGTTGAGTTATTTCGAAGTCTGACGTACATTTAGATAAAACTTTTATTGTAGGATTTGGAATAACAAGAATTTCATTGTTGCTTATCCTGATCTTGATCTGACTTCTTGTAGACAGTAATATTTCTCTTCTAGTATCGGAAATTCTCTCTTTATCAATGTGACTTCTGTAGTTTTTGCCAAGTAGGGTTGTACGGGAATAAACATTTTATGATTTTGGATAACTGGGTACAGGTGGTAAAATTCTAGCGTCTCAGGTTTTAATATAGGTATGTGGATTGCAAAATGATTTTGGAATCAGAGAAGGTAACTTGAGCGCGCAGAAAGATATAATACATAAAGACAGTTTCGACTCTTGGAATTTTCTTTATAAATGGTGTGTAAATATTTAATAATTTCTATTATTTCTTGACGAGAAAGTATTGAACTATAAATATAGTTCAATTTGGAAAAAGTTGAATTTTCCATATGTAAATTATTAAATAATGTTAGTAAACTTTCTAATTTATTCATATAGTAGTTTAATGAATGAATCGAAGCAACGTAATTATTCAAAAAAAATTATTTCACAAATATTTGAAAACTAGAAATAGATATCTTCAAAAATATATTTAGCACGATGCGTAAGAAGTCTTTCAACGACCCGCAGGAATCCTACTGACTCTATAAATTACGTATTTTCGCGATGAAATAGTTTTCTTAAAAACATTATTATCACAAAAATAAATAAAATATGAACTGTTATAAAATCTTAAGCTTAAAATCTTGAATACCGAAATCATACCAAAGTCAAAATCTAAATCTGAAGTACAAGTATATATAATGAAATAAATGCCAGGTTTACAATTGAATATTTTATAAAAGATCAGCAGATTTTAGGTCCGTAACTTTGTGATATTATTTTAACGAACATAACAGTCATTTGACTTCTAGTATCTACAAGTAAAAATGTCGTCGCACTCTTGCCAAGAGAGATTATAATACGTTAGCAAATATTAAATATTAAAAAAATCTTAATATATAAAAGAAATTTACATGAAAAATATAAATGTATAATAATGTAATGTATATATAAATATAAAAATGACCTTAAATGACATGCATTGACGTCCATTGAAGCTGATTATTTGATGTTAATCGATATCTTACGACGTCTATTGACGATTAATGTCGATCCACGTCAGTTCATGTTAATTGAGGTCATTTGGTCAATGGGATCATATTTTGATTAATTTCATTAATTTTTTCCCAATAATGCCCAAAATTTCTTTTTTTTCGGCACATCCACAGCTATACAGGAACTAAATGCAAAAAACTCGAGTTCGCTACATGCTTTGAAGAGATATCGCTGCAAAAGACAGACAGATAAAACGCTAATAATAGTAAAAAATGCACTAAAAAAAAGCATAATATGTAAATGAAAATTATTATTAGAAAGAATATAATTCCCTTGAACTATGGTTCATCTTCAAATGAACAAAACAATTTTTCTGACCATAAATTATTAATGAAGAATTTGTAAAATGAAATGTTTAGCATTATTTATTCTTCAATGATTGTAACACACTCTACGTTTCTGAATGTTCAAATATGACATAATCTGGAAAACCAACAACAATTGTTGAGCATATTATTATAGTCTAGATGTTAATATCATTAATATTGTTTGTGATAAGTGGCATCTCGGATAGTCACCGTTTATTGACAAATGAGTGAGCTTATGTCCCATTTGGTTAACTACTGTGGAAATAAAGATACTTGTAAATTGTTTTCCAGTCGAAAATACTCCAAATAGAAGTAATCTTTGTTATTGTATTCCTTTTTCAACTTTCAGTATAGAGTAAATTGCAGCTATTTATAGAAGACTGGGGTAAAGTCAATATTGTTCTAATGGTATGGGTAAGACTTGATAGGCATTTCCAGGACGCTATAGAGAAATACAAACATTACATTTTCATTAAATATACTACTAAAAAGAAATAGCAAGTATATCAACGGAATTGAAATATGAATATAGAAAAACCAGTCTTTGGAAGCCAACCGGATACTTGTAGGAAACGGATAACTCGTACAAATAACAACGTGAGAAACATTTATTAAACGAATTTTCAAAATGTGTAGACAGTTTGACTTTGTAAATAAATGATTAAGAAGTTATTTTTTCTAGAAGAACAGACCAGAGAGAAGTTGATAATTCGTCGGCCTACCAAAAAACCACGTCTTACCGAAACCGTGAAAAAAAAGTATCTGTAACCAGCTAAACCACATCGAAATGTGACTATTGTAACTGTGGAATTTAATTTCATGGCTGGATAGTGAGGCATACTCATGAGATCACAAACGAGAAGAAATAATTGCGGCAACACTGAACCTATTTGAACGTCCAAGGTCTCGGTGGTATTTCGAGAGAAATCCAAAACAGTGATATATCTGTAGTATTTAATCTAAGGTCTTGGTCTCACATATGTGGTCTGGGACTTACTCTTGCGGGGTCCAGCTTTGGTATTGCAACAAGACTTTTTTGCCACTTTTTTTGGTCTACAATACTTCATCACCAAACAAAATAATTGAAAAACAACAACACCACTTCAGAGACAAAAATCTCATTATTTTTCTCGTACAAATTGGTACTGAAGCTATCTTATAAGACCCCTTCGATCCCCCTAATGATACAAACTTGCAGAACTGTGCAGAACGCAATTTATTTTCACTGTTCCTAGCAGAATACGAAGTATTTATGTATATAAAAGTAGAATAACTGTTTCAAATTAATATTGATAAAAATCGAGTGATATTTTCACGGGTTAAAATATTTTAGATTTAAGTGTAATGACATGGCGGTATTGACAAGCCGCCAATGCATAAAATATCTCCACATATTCAATTAATTTTTAGAATAATTGCTCTTATTGAAGACGGGCACTAACAGAAAATAGATTTTTGAGACTACAAGCTTTACGAAAAAGACATGTAACGGCAAGGCAGCTTCAACAGGAGATAGTTAAATCTCGAAATGTAAGAGTAACTTCATATGCCGTGATAATAAATCATACAAGGTGTCCAAAAAAAGTATCGGGTAATTGTTTTCGCGCCACATTCGAAGCGGGGCGACGAAAGAGAGCGGGGAGGGGTTCATGGCATCCGCCATTTCGTGGAGTTTTAGTCACGATGGAACAGTAACGGTGATTCAATAGTGACTGCTCAACGTCTGTATCGTGCGGAATATCGTACACGCCACGCGCCAAGTGACGATAGCATTAGGAAATGGATCAGGATGTTCGAGAATACAGGTACGACAGTTAAAATTCAAAACTCTGGTCCCCCTCGTTCAGTTCGCGATGAAGAAACAATTGAAGAAGTTGAGGCGTCGGTTTGTCGAAATCCATCTTTATCCATCCGAGAGCAAAGTCAAGCATTAAACATCAAAAAATGGTCCTTACATTTGATTTTAAAGGAAGATTTCCATTTAAAGGCCTATAAAATTCAATTGGTTCAAGAATTGAAGGATACGGACTCTGCTAATCGACTGAATTTTGCGAACGAAATGATGCAGCGATTTAACAACTTTGAAAACATACTGTTCAGCGACGAAGCAAATTTTCACCTGAATGGTCATGTTAATAAGCAGAATTGTCGGTACTGGGCAGTCGAGAATCCGAGACGAAAGCATGAACGACCCCTGCACAGCCCAAAGGTCGTTTGGGCCGCTATGTCTGCTAAAGGAATTATTGGTCCTTATTTTCATGAAGATCAACGAAGCCGAGCAATCAATGTGAATAGTAGATGCAGATTTCAACACAATAACGTGGTTCCAGCAAGAGGGGGCCACTTGCCATACCTCTAATGACTCGATGGAAGTTGTGAATGAATTATTCCCTAATAAAGTCATTTCGCGAAGGGGTAACATCAACTGACCTCCCAGAAGTCCCGACCTTAGCCCGCTTGACTATTTTGTATGGGGATACCTTGAAAATAAGGTTTATCAATATAATCCAACGAACCTAACCCAATTATTGACAGAGTAGATAACACTGCGCCTCAACTGACAGGAAAGCACCATGGTCTTGCACGAGAATATGGTCGGGATATGTTGCAAGGTAGAGGTGGTCACTCCCAGCATTTAATATGAATAGCCGCTATTAATTTTGGGAAACAAAATTGAGAATACAAAATATTTCGAATAAAACAAGGATTTAAGTTATAATTTCATTCAAGTAAGGGCTGCTAATTTACCCCTTCCCCCCTGTATAATGAAAAAAATTTCAAGTTTCTGGCATTACTGAAATTTTAGAAAAAAAATTCTAGTTACTACCTTTTAAGGGTGGTATCTCAGAAAAGGGTGAGCTGAGGAATTTTTGTTCTAGGAAAGACCCCTCTTAATTTCTTACGAGCAATCATCTGAATTTTCTCGCATGAATTTACAAACACCCTGTATAAATGTGAGACTTTCTAAAAATGAACTTTACCTTTTCATTGCACACTTATCTCAACTTATAAGAGACTAAGTTAGTTAAGCATGACAACCTGAGCTTTCTTACCTAGTCACTTCTACCCATTTCATTTGATCGAAAAGTTCTTTTCGATGCCTACATTTTGCGCAGTGAGGTATGGAGGTAGGTCTGACTGGGATGCCAATTCTGGCTATTACGTCGTTTAAAACAGCATCTTAACCAGCTATTTGCTCCAATTACTCTATTTCTGGTACTTGCGTACTATTATTAAGCTGTTAAGTGCTCTACAGCGGCCTAGAAAAAGTATCCTCTTGAATATATATTAGGCAGATACAGCAGTCCAGGAAAACTGAGAAAACGGTACATCTGAAGGGAGGTTACATTAAACCCTGATTGAGTCCTCGAATGAGGGAAAATACATTAATAAGTACAAAACATGATAAACTGCGTTTGTTAAAATCACGATTATGTTTGGAGAAATAGTGGAATTAAAATTTTGCAGTCAATTCTGCTAATGTCAACTATAAAAATCTCTAATACACCAACACAACGAAGTAACCACAAAACTAATGTAATTATGTGACGAATCGTCAATCGCGGTTTGAGAAAGCAGCTGATAATTCCAAAAGTTCAAAATACATATTATAGCATTGTGCACGCTATGGAGTGTAGAGAAGGAGGAACGTCTCTTATGGACGGTACGTTTAAGATATGGTATGAATTCTGTAGGGATAATACGTGGCGCTGATTGTACTATGGGATTGAGATCTGAAGTTAAACACTTACTGTATAAGAAATTATCAAAGTTGTGACTGACGTTTGATTATATTCATGTGAAAAGCTGTGCAATCCTTAATATCTTATTAGATTTTTATTTTTTATTAAGAACTTGATATATTTCTGTACCTGCTTGCGTAAGCTAATTACCAATGATATTTTAACAAAACTATAATTATTATATTTGTTGCGGATAGAGTTCAATATTTTATTTCTATGAACCAAAATGTTTTATTTTCAATTATTTTATTATTCTTATTGATATTTTTATATGACTATAACTATTATATTAGTTGCTAATGAAGTTCAATATTTTTTTTATGAACCGAAATATTTTTTTTATTATTCTATTATTTTTATTGATCTAATTATATCGCTATAATTATTATATTATTTACGGATAAAATTCAATATTTTATTTTAATCAACCAAAATATTTTTTTTATACTATTTCATTATTGTCACATGATTCTACTTTTTTTTCATCTTAGAATATATGTATTATCTAAACCAAATAAATAGCCAAATAATAAAGTTAATTTAACGAGATTCTGTTTTGTTAATCGTCTCATTATTTTAATACTACTAATTTCATTATCACGGTGCATTATTTAAAGCATTACCATACAGTTATTTTCAAATTCAAAGCGAATACCCTCTATAATCAGCGCCACCTATTTACCCATCAAAAATCAGCTCACATTTTTTAACCCAGAGACGTTCCTCCTTCTCTACACTCCATAGTGCACGCATTCATCGTGCCAGGCCGCCATTTCTTTGGATTGCATGTAGCAGCCTGTCGCAGACATATCCACGTCAAGTGAGCGAAATAAATGGCACGTGGCAGTGGCATTTTTCTCTTAAAAGACTCACCAAGGAATAGTGAATCAGATGGCCTTATTCTGATTCATAAATGCTTAACTTAACATTGCTGTTTTCAATTTAGTAGAAAGCTGCTCACAGTTGAAATTTTCTATGAGGAAGGAAGAGGCAGAACCCTATGAACGGAAGTATCAATTCTATTTTGCTTTTAAAACCACAAGCTAGTTTCAAACACATTTGTTTTTGGAAGTCAGCAAACAATTATGACGTATATTTGACTGATGGCGAAACTTTGGCTACTCTGCTTAAGGATGTGTTGATTTCACTTTATCTTAACATAAAATATTTGCCACAGCAATGTTACGATGGTGCCTCAAACATGCGATGAACATACAAAGGAATTGCTGCGAGGATTTTGCAAAAAAGCCCAATAGCAATGTACATTCATTGCAGCGCTCATGTGATGAATTTATGCATTGTCAGCTATTTCACAAATGTGGTTTCAATAAGGAACACAAAAAATTCAAAAATCTTTCATGATGGAGCGGTAACTTTGAAGTCATTGAGCGACACAAAATGGGCCTGCCGCGTAGAAGCGGTGCATGGTTGGCTAGAAAATTTTGAAGTAGCTTTGACAGCTTTAGAGGAGATTTCATCAATCGACCATGATGTTGGAGATCAAGCAGATGCTTTACTGAAAAGCGTGGAGGATTTTAACTCAGCTTTTGATATACTTCTACTAAGAAGAGTTCTACTACGCTACAGTCCAGCAGTGTGACTTATGAAGAAGTTATATAGGTAAAAAGAAGCACGCTTGAAGTTTTGCAGTCATTAAGATCAGAAGAGTTTTTTTCTTAGCTTCACAATCACTGCAAGGAGATAGCTGAGAAATGTGATTTTAAAGAAGCTGAACTGCCGAGAAGACGAAAATTTCCGGCAAAATTGAGAGGTGTATACTGTATACTTCCCTTTGAGACGGTACAAGACTAAATGTACAATCTCATTCCCAGTCATTGACATTTTAGTTCAAGAAATAGATAGCCAACTTGAAGAGAACAACGTTTTGAATCATTTGAATGAAGTGTTAGGTGCTAATAAAATAAACAAGCAAAGTGCGAGTATTACAAATTGGACTAAGATCGCATATTGCCTGAACATAAAATTGAAGAGTTCAAAAAAACATTCAAGAACGAGAATCTGTTTTTGTAGAAAAACATTTTAAATGTGATTTCCCTAATACTCTCGAACTTTTCAGACTGTTTTTAAGGTACCCATGCACTCAGCTTCTTGTGATAGATCTTTCTCTGGTTTACGGTATTTAAAAACGTATTGCCCAAACACCATCGGGCAAGAAAGATTGTCCTCTTTTGCTCTTTTAGCCATAGAAAGAAACAATTACATTGATATTCCAAAGGTTATTAATGAATTTAGTTCACACCGAGAGAGGCGACTCCATTTTATTTAAGTAGTATCGTTCCAATTTGTTCAACATCACTTATATTTCTATATGTACGAGAATGTATTGATATCTATTTAGCCTAGACCAGTTCCATTCATAAACAAAATATTGCCTTACCATAGCAACGAACAATAACTTATTAGAAGTGTCAGTGTAAAGTTGACGTCAAAAAAGTGAACCAGTGTTACGCGATAAATTAAAACAAAGATATCCACCGAAATTGTGAAAATCGAAAAATTTGAGTTTCGAGCCATTATCAAGTACCTGTTTTTTAAAAGGTTAAGGGGTGAGCAGATTTACGAAGATATGTTTAATACCGTTGGTGATCAATGTCCTTCGTATGCGACCATGAGAAATTGGACTGCAAGCTTCAAAAGAGGTAAATTTTCCATTGAAGATGATGACCGATCGGGAAGACCAGTTTCTGTGGCAGCCCCCGAAAATATCGATGCAGTTCATGACATGATTTTATCAGACCGTTGAATTGGGCTAAAACGGATATCTGAAGCACTTAATATTCCATACGAATGCGTTCATCATATAGTTCACGTCAATTTGGACAATTGTTACAAAATAGATCCCCAAATGTTTGAATGTTGACCAAAACCGTGCAAGGCTAGAAGCATCGCGTCCGCTCTGTGTTCGATTTGAAAACGATGTATACTTCTTAAGCCGAATTGTGACTATGGATGAGACTTGGGTACATTTCTTCAATCCAAAAACAAACAACAATCGATGGAGTTGCGACACTCTGGTTCTCCAAGACCTAAGAAGTTTCGTGTCCAAAAATCCGCTGGAAAAGTTCTTGCTTCAGTTTTTTGGGATTGCCATGGAGTCGTAAATTTTCTTTCAACGAGGAGGTAATAAAAACTGTGGAGGTCTGGTTTGTAGAGCAAGAAAAAACATTTTTTAAAGGTTTAGAGACGTTGCAGGTTCGCTGAAATAAATGTACCCAATTAAGAGGAGAATATGTTGAGTTATAAAATATTTTGACATTGAAATTTTGTTTGGTTCTGTAGTAGGTTAAGAACTTTTCAATATATCCTCGTAAGATATATTGTCACAATCAACGACTTGATATCTTTACCAGTTGGTGTTCGTCTTTTATTTTTACTTTTTTTCATGCTACACTTTTTTTCGATGCTGCTTATTGATTTGAAAGTATGATATTTCGATGTTTTATTTTATTATAACATATTATTGCCATATTTTAATTCTTGACCCGCCCCTCGCAATCAAAATGCTGAATTTACACCCATGATAAACTGTAATGTAGAACATGTAATTATTGTAGAGTAACTATATCAAAGTTGTAGTTAGTAGAGTAAGATACTTCATATAATAATCAATTTTGTCTTTGTGAAAGGTTAACGGGGATGAAGCCTACTTCTTTTCAAATACTACTTCTGTCCGTGGTCACAACCCTAATTGGGCAGAATGTACAGCTCGACCAATGTAGCTTGAGACTTCAAATGCGCAGACAGAGAAGAGAGACATCTAACGAAAAATAATGATAACAATATTATGCGTGCGACCTGGCTAATACGGAGAGCAGGGAGACATAGAGCGTCATCACTTGGTACTTTTCTTGGGGATGGAGTCAGCATATTTATTCAATTTTACTTGAATATAAATCCGCGCTTTATATATCAGGTTACATCTTGTAATTGTTTTGAAAGCTGAATAGCCAACAGGTTAAAAAAATCCTAAATAAAAGTCACTAAGTATTTTTAATAATAATTTATTTAATTTGAACTAAATTTGTGACGCGTTTCGTTAACACAGTAGCTTTGTCAAACGAGTGATGGTAAAGTGCCTAAATACGGAATTCTACCAATATTAACAAAAGTATTGAACAATTTTGCCAGGAAATTAAATCTCTTAGAAGTCTTTGAGATAAATTCATTCACCGTTTTTAAACCTATTCACCTAGAATACGTGATTGTTTTGAATGAATTTCCTGGTAAAGTTGTTCAATACTATTTTGTTAATATTAGTAGAATTCCGTATTTAGGCATTCTTAGCATTTTATTTCTATCTAAATATTTTATCAATACTCAATATCTTAAAATCCCGTCAAATTTTATTTTTCTCAAAAATTCTAATCTGAGATGTCTGATTGAATGACGTTCAACTAAAAGTGTTCGATCTTTCCTCACTTTTTTCCAACGGTATCCTAATAGGTGAATATTTTTTCTTAATGACTCTTTACCCCCTTTGTAGTTAAAATCATCGCAAAATTTTTTATACAAGTTTTTAAGAGTACGGTTTTCTCAGTTATATGATAATTTGTCTTAGCCGAGTTTTTTCCAAGAGGTCCAGTGATATTTTGGTTTTTCTGCCAAGTCTTTTCTTTTGTGTGGTTGAAAATGAATTTACTTCTCTATCATCCACCATTTTACGGTGCATCGACTTATACCTAAAGCAGCTACAACACGTTCAGTAACCTTAAATATGAACTTAACATGAATTAATACTTTTCCGCAGTTTTTTGCGTTTAAGGACAATAGAAAACAAAATTTTAATGTTTTTGTGAAACGTCTTAAGCCTTAAGCCCCAAGTCTTAAATAGGAAAAATAGCGGACACTGACTACGCAAAACGTTATTTTTTAATCTACTTCTAAACTATATGTTGAATAAAATATATAAGAGTACAACAAAAATGAATAATTTCACGCCGAAATATTTGCTAAGGCACTGGAATAGCTGCCAAGTGAACAGCATGATTTAATATTATTTTTTATAAAAGAACCTATTTGATTTTACTAGAAGATACTGAAACTTCAAGAAACTTCAAGAATGAAAATACAGTTTTTGAAATTATTGTAGGTTTACTGGAGCCATAGATTCATTCTTACACAGTTCTCACTATTAATAATTTTCTCAACAAAATTACATTTAGAACCGGGTTGCCAGGATTTGGGATATACATTTGGAATATCAACATAAACATAAAAAGTTACAAGTTTTGCCAAAACAATAAATAATCTTGAGCAACAGAACGCACGATTACACTAAAAAAGTAGCAAAACCCAGTGGCCCCAATAACATTAAGGCTATATTAGTGTTGCGCAGGTCATGGTTCAGGATTGCCCTATATGAAGAGCTGTTTGGCTTAAATCAGCTATTTTTTAATCATTTATCATATTTTGTTCAGTCTACGGTGTGGAATCACTATTATCGAGTAGTTCCTACAAATATCTTTTGTAGTAGCGGAAAGAAATTTTCACTACTTCTGAAAAGAAAATTTTCGTCTAGATTAGGGGAGACCGGGGCAACAATTATTAGAGATGAGTAGAGCATCACTATAAAAAAATCGTTGCCATAGATATCTCAAAATACAATAAGCTGAAAACTATAATAAGGATTTATTAAAAATATAAAAAAGAATATGATTCAAAAACAGAATAAATAATCTTGGACAATTCAAAGCAATAGAACGCACGACTGCACTGAAAAAGTAGCAAAACCCAGTGGTTAAACGTTAAACACATTATTTGTTGTCCAGAGGCTATATTAGTGTTGCACAGGTCATGGTTCTGGATTGATTTAAATCAGCCATTATTTAATCATTTATTATACTTTTTTGGTTCTTAAATTTACGACACTTCTTCATTGATTTTACCCATCTTAATTTCATGTCCTGAATTTTGTCGCATGAATTTACTAACATCCTGTATAAGCAGAATTCACAATCTACAATGAATATGAGAGTTCAAATTCTGAATATATAAAATAAAAATCCAAGGATCCTGGACTATTTTAAGAGATTCTCATTTGTTATACATTGTGGAGGGTACCCTCCGTTTATACATTATCATAAATCAATTTCAAACAGGCAGCGCCATCTTCCAGATGTTGATACGAATACACTATTAGCACAGTTCTCATGCCAATAAAGGGAAATCTACAATTTATAAAATATAATAACCGATTAATATACTTCGACCATTTATTGTCCAAATATAATTTTCTTACAACAATTAATAAATTTAGAAAATCGTGAGATATGAAACCCAAAATAGAAAAGGGTTTTTACTATTCATATATTCTCATGAATAGTCCAAATATTAAATTTCCATAGCATAAAAATCAACATCTGATTTATTTATGATTAAAGTAGACTACTTTGGGCGTCTATTCGAATTCTTTTTATAGGATTTTATCTACAATCACTTCATTCAACCTTCAACTGATATACGCCATTTAATGCAGTCTATAAAATTTTATTACTTAACCTAACTTCAGTGTTTCCTAATACGCTATAAAGAAATTATTTTATTGACGAAGACAATTGCTGAAATTGAACTTTCTATTCACTTCTACGGATAACACAACTTATTCAGAAGTCTGTTTCAAAAACGTGATCAGCTTGTTGTATTTTGAGATATCTATGGCAACGATTTTTTTATAGTGATGCTCTACTCATCTCTAATAATTGTTGCCCCGGTCTCCCCTAATCTAGACGAAAATTTTCTTTTCAGAAGTAGTGACAATTTCTTTGCGCTCGTTCAAAAGATATTTGTATATATTCTGTTTCAAACTTCTTGTAGATATCGTACATATCGAAACATTGACCTTGGTCATGACCAGCACAATCAAGTTATTAGAACCGAGATCAGGACTAGTAAAGTTGAGAAACTACTCGATAAAATGACTCCCACACCGTAGACTTAACCGGAAAGTATTGTACAGGTGTGATAATTATTAGGTCAATTTGAATTTTGAAAAGTAACAATAGTAATATGGTAACCATGTAATACTATATCAAATGTAAGAACGTAAAAATTACAAGAGGTGGAAAACGGAAAACTTTCCTATTGGCTACGTAAAAATTCCATACATGTCGAAACGATAAAATCAAAAAAGTATCATAAATTTGAGAACCAAACAAAATATGATAAATGATGGAATAGTAGCTGATTTAAATCACACGGCTCTTCATATAGGGCAATCCAGAACCATGGCCTGCGCAACACTAATATAGCCTTTGGACAACAAACAACGAGTTTAACGTTATTGGGACCACTGGGTTTGCTACTTTTGCAGAGTAATCGTGCGTTCTATTGCTTCGAATTGCCCAAGATTATTTATTCCTTCGGTGAAACCTGTTATGACTTTTTATATTTTTATTGATATTCCAAATCTTTATCCCAAATCCTGTTAATCCAGACCTAAACATAAGTTTATTAAGAAAATTATTAATAGTGAGAACTGTGTGAGAATGAATTAATATCTGTTGCTACCGGTAAATACACAATAATTTCAAAAACTGTGTAGTTATTTAATCCTGTAAATATTCAGTTTTCTCCTCATCATTTCTTAAAGCTAGAAAGAGTATATTTTGTTAATGTACTGATACGAGCTAATCTAGTAAACGCATCAGATAGATATGTCTTCTGATAATAAATCTATCTGCATTTCTTGAGTACATCCACATGGACATTCTACTGGAACATTTTCTGTACTTCTTCTTGGAGTTTCAGTATCTTCTGGTACAACCTAAATATATTCTTTTATAAAAACATAATATTAAATCACATTCTGCTAAATTAGGGTTTTGATTATGGACAGAAGTAGTATTTGAAAAAAATTAGGCTTCATGAAGCATCTTTCCTACTAAATTTTCACAAAGAAAGAATTAATTATTGCATTAAGTATCTTATTCTACTAACTACAACTTTGATATAGATGCGGAATCCAAGTAACGGAATCGACCAGGAGAGCTGATGGATATATGGGATTGTCGTAGCCTACCCACTAAACCACCATCTTCTCTCATCTCCGTTCAACCAGGGACCATTCTTTTGCTTAAGAACTCTCTCTGTATACGTAGCAAATAGTTGCCGTGCAGCATCACCTAGACGATATTATCAGGATTTACGCTACCGACAGTCTCCTCTACTTCCCCTCTAGTGGTTACACACGAAGAGTCGAAGAAAGTGTGTTCAGCACCATCAGAGTCATTTCCACAATACGTACACTCTGGTGTTTATACTTTCTTCATTTTGGGAAGATACCGTGTCCCGTCAAAAACTGGGTAATGTAGAAGTTCACCTCTCCAAACTTTCTTTCGGTTCCCAGTCTATGATCTTTTATTAGTCGTCGCGTCCATACAGCTGACTTCTCTTCTCTCCAAAACCAATAGCTGCAGAGATAAAGAAAACACCTTAATTTATAATTTTTAAATAAATCGAGTGAGAAACAATTGATATATAAAATGTAATAGGATTCATAATAAATGCTTAAAAGTAAGGGTTGCTAATTTCACAGGAAAATTATACAGAAATTCAAGTTTCTAGCTTGTTGTATATACGTCTCTAAAAAATACATTACGTTTAATCTTTAATCATATAGTAGAAATAAGAGATTGCACTTGTCTCAAAAAATTTATGTAACCTCATACTCGCCCTAAGTCGGAAATCTATTTTTATACACCAACATCTATGTTTCTATTACTTTCATTAACTTGATATCATTTGCTCTCTAATCTGTTACTTTATCTAATGTTAAGCCTAGAAGCCTTAGAAGAACTATTTCAAAATTTTGTATGGTATTCGACAGATTTCATTTCGGTATCAATTTCCCACTGAAACGCTTATTACCAACATGGCGGTACACTGACGTCAGTACATAGTAAACTATAGTAAAGTATAGTGCAACAGTCTACTAATACTTTATTGAATCACCTGAAAAACTATTCGTATTCATATGCCTTGACCAATATGGGAATGAAGAAAATCAAGAGCTGTATCGACTGTATGTTTAGCATTTATAGCCGGAAACTTTCAGATAGCAAATAAAGAAAACAAAATTTCTTTTCTATTGGATTCAGGTGCCTCTGATTATCTGATAAATCGCGAGGACCAAACTGACATCGTTTCTGACCTGGAGACATCCATCAAAATTTCTATTGCAAAGAATGGAGCTTCCATTAATGTAGCTAAGATGGGAACCATTGTACTGACGAGCAATACAGGAATTCAAGGGACAACCGAAAATGTACTGTACAGTCCTGATGTACCGTATAATTGTTATCAGTGTACTAGATGCAACAAGCAGGATACTCGGTAAACTTCAATTAATCTGGAGTGAAAGTAAGCCACAATGGTAAGATGGTAATGACTGGTACCTACTCTTACAAAATATGGCATCAGCGATGGGGCCATATAGGAAAAAATAAATTTAATGAAATAAGGAATAAGCAATTAGTAAATGATTCTCAACATTGTAAGGACATACCTCCGAAACTCTAATAGAAATAAAATAATCTTTCAATTGTTAAGGTATTTTTTTTTATGAATACATCGTTACCCAATCCATAATCCCAACAGTCTCCATTTTGGTTATTATATTCCCTTGCTTTCTAATTATTTTGTGTATCATATGAATTTTGTTAGTAATTGCATATTATCCTTCCATTTTCCTTGTAAATGTTTTAAATATGTTTAAGACTCAATACTTAGAAACTTCTACAGCTAAGATGCTTAGAAAATCCAGATTTATAATTTCAGTTTGTGAACACCCAAGCGGTTTACTGTAATGTGAAAGATTAATTTACCAAATTAAGTAGAAACCTACCTATGCGAAAATTTCAAAGGGGGAAAACTAATGGTAACATTCAATTTCTCATATCCAAACAATTAAACATGAGGAGCAAACTTTATTATTATTTTTCAAAAAATAAATTTAACACTTTCAAAATGTGAAATAAATTTATTACATCAAGTTTATTCGATTAGTATTAAATGAATTATTTTACTTCTTACAGATGTACATTCATTAATATAGTAAAATTGAAAATTGCCGCATTGAAAGGAAAAAAAATGCTCCTATCTGAAAAAAAATCGTTATTAATTACTGCATTTTTTCGACGGTGTAAATTCAAACAATGAAATTGCAGATTTTCGGTATTGAAAAGATATCATGTAAGTGCAAATTGAGCCCTACATGAAGTTATTTTTATTATTTTAATAACTTGCATGCTCACGGTCATTGAAGTATTGGTTAACATCGCTTAAAATAAATTTTTGAATAATTGTATTATAAACTTGAAAATAAGAAGATTTCTGTGGTGGAATATACAGTATAGATAACGATTCTCAAAATCAATATCAACTTTTATCTATCTCCTGAAGATGGCACTTGATGCGCAAGATGGAAGCACTGACGTCACAAATCGGGTCCATAATCGTTACGATAGATAGACGAGAAGGGACGGTACCGGTCGTATTCACCGCGCCCAAGGAAAGATAGTGGCGAAAAATTCAGTGATAATTGGAATATTAGTGTACAAATTGTGCGTGTTATGCGTTATTATCTATGAGACCTTAAAAAACAAATTCTACATGAATATTAGGAGTGGACAATATATTTTCTATGCATGTAAACCGATGTGGTTGTGATTTTCCGAGCATTATTGGATAGTTATATAGGTGATTGGCGTAGGACGGTGTAGAACTTTGGAAAGTAAGTTCTACAATTACTTGGTAATCTAGTAGGTTTACGATTAGTAAGCTTGTGTGTAATTTTCGGCAGCAGATCTTAATATGGAAATAAAAGTGTAATAGCAGGTGCAGGGACTGTCATGGCGGCTGTCAAATTATTATTTCAAATCCTGTTTGCTTTTCAAGTAGCTTTACATATCGAAATTTTGTTTTCCAAAATCAATGCTGGTTTATTACATAATAATATAAACCATGTCCGAGAAGTTAAGATATCACCCCAATGTTTATAACTTCAAATTCAGTTGTAGGTGTGTCCAAAGCAATTCTTAATAATTTGGCGGCGGGAAGTTCAAATATCATCTTTGTAACTAAATTCACAATGAGATTTTTTCAAAATTCTGTAAAATTTATTTTACTTTTCCATATTAGACTATTCTTGTGCTACTACTATATTTACTTAGAGATATCATTTCTGATAGTGATTAATCACTTATCATATTGGTAATGATAAAATGTTTGAAAGTTCAATAAGATTCCACGAAAAAATAACAGTTGGAAGTATTTTTTATGAAGCTCTGAAATATTGACCTTTTTTGGTTTGTAAAACCATCGAAACATCGTTATTTCTAGTATTTTAATGCCAATAATGTGTGGTCAAATCAATTTTTTTAGAATACTGGAGCAGAATCGACTACTAAGATTATTATTTGTTGATTCAGTTTATTGTTTTAAATTATGGTATAAAAATATTTGGTATTACTTGTGTATAAATTAATAAGATTACTTGTTTTCGAACTGAAAAATATTGTGTATGATTGTAAAATAATACTATTATACTAAATCCTATCAAGAACAAATTCATAAGGAGAATGGTGCATTTTACTTTATAGCAATTCTGAAATTTTCATCTACCAAAGTATTTTTAATATACTGACCTCATTTCAAGAAACTGCTATTCCCCTTTTTTCTGCATGTTGATTACTGATGAAAAGTAGAGAAAACGTTTTTTCTTACTCAGGTGAATTATTTTTATCTGAATTTTGATATTAAAATAATATTAACTCTTCATCAAACCATATCATAAATAACAGTAAAATTATTTTTTTTTTAGTTATTTATGATTATTAAATTATTCCTTGTCATATGAATAACATTAAGTATTGAACCCAATTACTTTATCATACTTTCTATAGTGCAATTATATTGTTCCCCAGGTCATAGAACTTTGACTGATTGATCAACATCCTATTATTAAGAATTGACAATTGTTTTTCCTTATCTCAAGGACATTTCAGAGGAAATTTGAGTTATACAATTTCAACATCCTCATCCTAATGGAGTTGAAACTTTTTAAATGTCTCATGTTGCATCTTTACTTTATTAGAAAATTTAGATTTTTTTCATTCTGAAAATATTGTTAAATTGGTAATATTCAATAAGATAACATTAAATTAATTCTGTGGTTTATCTTGCAAAGTGTATCTATAATCCATTACAAATTATCTTTTTATTCCATACATTAATGACTTTATGAACTTGAGAAGGATATATAAGAAAAAAAGGAAACAAGTAATTAACATTTTCAAAGAATATTCAAACAGAATATAGCTCATGCAGTGAGTAACCAAAATATACTTACAGGAAGTGGCTTATAGAGAGATTATTCAAATATATGAATTGTTTGCATTCAAAATTCCAAAATGAAATTGTTCAATATCTTAGTATAATAAAGAATTTGATAAATATGTAGTTGAAAGAGAAAATAGTAGCCTTGTCAAAAGGAAGCCACTTAATAACTGGAAAATAACTAAGTAGTTGCTATAAATATAATAATCATGATATATTTGTATGTAAATAATCATTATTGTCAGCTCAATGTACTACAATAATATGTATATTTGGATTTTGTACACTGTAAAATGTTTGGGTAGCTTTTAATGTTAAATATTATGTTAACTATTTTACACTACAGGGTATTAATTTTAACCTAGTGATGTTATCTCCCTTTATCTAGGGTGACCTTGTAATACTGTTTAAATTATAATAAATGGCATTGAATGGAGAAAATATTCCATATTTTAAACTATTCATCATAATATTTATTGATGATTTGAAAAATGGACTAAATAAAGATATTTATGTGACATTAATTTGCTAATTTAATTTAAACAAAAATTGTGCAAAATAATCAACAGCTTTCCTAAATTATGTATTTTTTACACTTTTCAGCTGTTATATAAACTTGTTTTGTTTTCCAGGAGGAATAAACTTGTTTAGTGTCAAACAGTATGAACGAATTGGATTCTCTTAGGCAAGAAGCTGAAACTCTTAAAAATGCAATCAGAGTAAGTTAGATGGCTTAATTTTATATTCAAATTCAAACCCTAACCTACTCCAGAAGAAATGGATTTGTTAATATACATTCTATTTATCGCACCTCCATGTTTTATTATTACTTAGTACCATATATATTGTACATTAGTTTATTTGATAGTTTTTGTTCATGGGTAAAACTGATTATTCATCCTGTCTTATTTCATGTTTTTTTTAATCTTATAATGTTAGTAATAGTAGTTTTATTGTTTGACATATTCAGGACAGATTTTTTCAATATGCAAAAGATCTTATGTTACCCAAAGTTATCACTGTAAACGAGGTTAAGGTCCCTAGTAGTCAACACATTTGAAACAATTACTATTAAAAGATCAATGCTATTGAAATCATAGGCAGAAAAAAGATATCCAAGCAACTCCCTCATCCTTCAAGTAGAAGGCTTTTAGGGGGAGAAGGAAGAACAGTTCATCATTCAACAATTACATCTAGTTGAAAACGTTTTGGCACTAATTATATTAAATACAGCTAAGCACCAAATGTTTTAATTAAGAATAACTGTCTGGAAACATATTTTATGGAACTCTATGAGCTGAAAAATAATATATCAGATTGTATGAATGTGTCACTGGCCTAGTCAGATTTCAACGTATAATTTAGTGTACATTTGTAAAACATTGAAAAAAAACAACACAGGTGGGTTAATTATTTTTAATTCAGTCACTGACTGACAAAATAGTAATTGACATACTGAATATGAATTTGTGTATGGTAATATGAATATCCAATGTAGTTACAGGAACTGAAACACATTGTGCTATGTTTATTCATAAAAATTTGTTTTTCAAAATTTCATCATTACACATGTCCAAAATTTGATGTAAGTATCTAGGTTAGGTTTAAATATTCCTATATAATTACTGTTTTCTAAGAGATCATGGGATTTAAGTAAATTTATTTAAAATTATCTTATAGCAATTTCCACAATCCATGAACTGCGAAGTAATTGGCCAAGATAGTGTTTTTAGGTAACTATAGGAGTTTCGGTTTATCTCAGCATCATTTCAATCTATGGTGTGGGTACTGTCTTCATAGTAGTGAAATAATTTACCAAATTAATCATACAGTGCGAATTTATTTTGAAAGTACCTTTTCAACCTCATTCTATAAATACAAACAATTTTAAAGATTCATATCTCAAATTAGCAGTTTCGTGTATATAATATATATATATATATATATATATATATATATATATATATATATATATATATATGAGCTGCTCAGTATACACATTGATTAACTCCATAAAACGAAAAGTTGAGAAACGCGATGATGAAATGTATATTGTTTTTTAAAATTCCCCTGATAATATGAATTCAAATATATAATCTAGAATTCATAATTGCAGATATATCTTTCAACTAATGGTATATAAAATTAATAAGAAAGAATAGCCAACAAACAATCATCAGTAATGTTACAGTTTTTATGTGACTGGTGGAGTTAATCGATTTGGCAACTGAAAAAAGTAATAAAGTTAAATTTAGTCCTTACATTTTTAAGTTTTTTATTACAGAAAAAGTTAATTATTATACATTTTTATCACAGCTTTTCCATAAAAATGAATTTTGGCAGTTCGGTTATAATATAATTTTTGTAATTAATTCATAGCAGCTTTATGTTAGCGGCATTATTATTTGGGATGATTCAGCAATATTATAAATAATGTCTTCTTCATCAGCTCTATGTGAGGATTCGTCATTTCGATTTGTTGACAAGTTCTTATAGTAATCGTGTTTAACAGGAGGAATGAATTTTAGCAAGTCCATCATGTCTCTCCATTTTTACTTTGTTACAGTTCTACTTCTACCTACTATAATAAAAGCTGATCTATATTTTTGAAACTTTGCGGTCTACCCACTAAAGATTTTCTTATATTAATGGCTTGAAATTCTGTATCGTATATTCTGTATTATAGTCACATTTGAATTGTATGGGATAGGGTTTGGGCCTTTCTAACTTTATCCAGCATATTTTAAGCCAATTTACTAGAAGCCCTGTGACGGTTAACTTTGATACAACCTCTTAAGAAAATACTTTGGTCAAGTTGATGATGTAAACTATAAAATTCTTTCATGACAGCTTCTCTCTCATCCGAAATAATTTTTTGATTGCATTTTGACGTCAACTGCATTGTATATATGACAAATGTTTTTGCAGGTATTAATTTTCCTCCCCTATTCCTGTACGCCAAACCTTTTGTCCTGTTATGCTTTTGTAAATTTCGTATCCATTTATTAGGTCCATAGCTTTGTAATTTCTCTCCACTTATTTCAGTTCCTTGCTACTTCCCTCCGCCGTTTTTTGGTCTACCTCTTTCTCTCTTGTCCTCTGGTATCTTCCATGCAACTCGTTTCAAAAGTCTGTTTTTGTCCATTCGTTCTAAAAGACCTAGCCAATGTAACCTTCTTTATAAATGTGCTGATTGTTGACTCATTGAAAAGTGTGTAAATTTCATGTTTTGATTTTCTCTCATTGATATTAAATCAAATTATCAATCTTATTATTATTGATATCAAAGATTAGGTATCAAGTATTGTTTATAGATCAATAATTAAATGATTGAAAACTTACCTGTAAAAGATAGAAATGGCAGAGTATCATAAATACTATCTCATTAACAACTGTGTACTTGTGAAACACTTATGATGAAAAAACACAGGTTAGGGATAGAAAGCTCCAATTACTATGCAGCTTATATGCCCTATTAATCACAAAAATCTATAATTATTTTGTATAATTGGTTTATTGAATAAACAAGAGGATATAAGGGGATATATATATATAAATCACATAATTGAAATTTAAATCAAATTTTAACTATTAGAATATCCCAAATTATTTATTTGATACATTTTTAATTCATAGATCAACAATTGTAATATGTAACATGTGCAACATATAAATTCATATACAAAATTCCAAATATTGTTTGTGCTTAGATGTCAGTTCTGTTGAATATAGCACATATCAACAACAAAAAGACCTAAGTAATGAAATTCTTGAAAATGTATGATTAAAGTCTAGAGCATTATTTTTCTCAATTTACTTTTATAACTTTGAAAGAAAATGAAGAGTTTTTTTAATCATAAGCTGATTAATAAAAGTACCCCATTTATTAAAATGCAACTCGCAACAACATGCAACAGCAAAGTTGTGAGGTTTGTGTAACCATAAGAAACAAGATACTGTTGTTCACAACTCTTCAACAAAATTAAATGGGAAAAAAACAGTTTGGATTTATCTATTCTCTGATACTTTAGAGAACTTCAAATGCATTTTAACATCTGAGAAACTTTGGTATATTTCACAATTAATATTAATAACTTAAGCATATAAAGAATGTATTTCAATCACCAGTCATTTCGACTTTCTTCAACTGTCTGTAAATTTAACCACCGTTTTTATTTGTTTTTTTTTTATTTTATCATTTACTTTTATTAAAAAGAAATTTACATGTAAAAAATTGCATATCTACTATTAAAAATAACAAAAGCATAGAAAAATGTTTACAACTAAGTTCATGTTACAATGATATGACCTTCAGTTTAATATTTTCATGCATTCCTTGGCAAATAATTCCATTGGAATAGAAAAATAACCTAGAGTGCTAAGTGTGAATATAAATATTTTAATTAAATAATAATAATTATAATTTTAATTAAAAATAATAAGAAAACATAAGCTAATAAAAAAAATTCCTATGAAAATTGAAGAAATTCCATAATAAATATTTTGAAAAATAGTTTAAATTATTAATCAACCTATAATAATTTTTTTATTTTTTTCATAGGATGCCCGCAAAGCGGCTTGTGACACATCACTGGTGCAGGCAACTGCCAGTCTTGAACCAATTGGTCGGGTGCAGATGCGAACTAGGCGCACTCTCAGAGGCCATTTGGCAAAGATTTATGCTATGCATTGGGGTTCAGACTCGAGAAATCTTGTTTCCGCATCACAGGATGGTAAACTTATTGTATGGGACAGTCACACCACAAATAAGGTTTGTTTTCAAATACGCCTAACTCTTTGTACACAGATACTATTGGTAGCAACATTACTGTATTTTTTTTTAAATCAGCAATTTTCAATTTGTCCTTTGATTAGTTTGTCTTACTTTTTTTCTTGTGTGTTATTTTTTGTTTCATATTCATTCATGGTTTTTCTACAATCAGTATTGTATATTCAATTAGAGCTTCTGATTTTGAATATCCAATCTTTCCACTTTTGCTATTCATATTTTATATTATTTTCATCTTCGAAAGTAAAACTATTTATGTAAATTTATGTACCAAGAACTTTTCAACTAATCCCATAAGATTAAGATCATTGATTTCAAAATAGTATTATTTGTGTTTTTGTTGGAATATCTGGAATTTTGATATTCATACTGAACATATTGTTAACAACTGCTGCTTTAAGGCAAGTACAATGTCTAATGAACGTTTTCATAACTAAGTAAATGCCTTCTGAGATTGAAAGTGAATTGGGTTATCAAGATATGTTAGATTGTGTAATATGACACATTAGTGACATAAAAAGTAAGTGTGAGTCAGTATCTGGGTTTCAAACAAATCAATTTTATTGAAATTATACAAGATTTACATTTATATGTTAATCATTTCATAAAATTAATACTAATATCAAGGAAACTACAAAATACCAAAATTATTTCATATACATTTATTAACTGAAAGAATCCAAGTTTAAAACTGGACAGAAGTTAGAGTATATTGTCGGCTTACTTTCAAATCAGTTTTGACTAATTTTGCAGGAGGAATGACAAACCTGTATGAAGTTCCATTCACCAATTATGTAAACTGATCTTTCATTAACCAATAATTACAGTTGGTTATGACTTGTTTACAATAATTTCTGCTAAAAAATATATAATTATAAACTTTATAGCCAGACATACAAGGTTTTGAATAAAAATAACAAGACATTCTAGAGAGTAGGTTTTATTTGTTTTCAATTCTGACTACATTCAGTATTAATAAAAAGAATAAATATATAAAATGATAATATAAAACACTTTGAAAAATTAATCTTTTTCAAACGGCAGGGTATCATGAATAAGATGATAGTCTGCAGGTATTACTTCATTCAGTTGCTGTAAATGGTCATATTTACTTTTTTTAATCTGCAGGGGATTTTGATAAAGAAGAAGTATAGTACCAACTTCTTGACTTTTTCGACTTAGTCTTTTTTCCAATACCACCCAATTGTCATCAAAATTCAGTTTGTAGTATAATTTTTTATCAGGTCTGTACTATACATCACACAAATGAAGATCTCCTGTTTTATATCCAGGATGAATGGAAGTGTGGTATTTTGATGCCGAAAAGTTTTTGAAATATGCATGATTTAAATATTCAACTTGATAGGCTCGAGGATTTAAGCGAGACGATTTACAAGCAGCAATATACCCAGCAGGCGAATAAATTTTTCTATTATGGATTATGTCCACTTACCAAGTACTTCTGAGTAATAACTATGCCCTTGTTTATCGATAGATTCAGTAGTGCGTTTGACAAAGTTACGTTTTTATCTACTGCGATGCATCCATCACTACAGAATAATTTCTTTCCCTTCTGATACATTGGATTTGATGAAATTGTTCACTTTTCCTTCAGCTTTTACTATAAAAAGCAATATGCATCATTTGTTATCAAATTATACAAGGTAATGTTGTGGTCCACCAATTTTTGATGCCTTAAGCATTAGACAAAGAAGTAAGATTCATTGTGAAAATAAGCCGGTCATTACTTTTGCCTAAAGACTTTCCACCGCGTGCTCTATTTTTTCTAGCAACGTGTGGATTGTATAATAAATAATATAATTATATGAGACATAAAGGTCACATTGATCTTTTTTTGGAGAATATAATCCTAGATTATTTAAAGCAAAGTTTTCAAAAAAAGAGACTTGATGTTCTTATCCGCGCAGTACTCAACATACAATGCAGCTTTGCTTTGATAAATTGGCTCCAAATTCTTCTTACTCGATGAAACTCTACAATAGTGAGACTCCATTTTTGGTAATTCCATCAATAACTTTCTTAATTCAGTTCAACGCAATAATTTTCCCTTTCCCTCATTCTATTGATTTTATTTCGTTCTAGAGCATCATTATTAGTAATTAATTTATTCATTTCCATTAATGCTGAAATTGGGGAGGAAATTCTGGAGGAAAGTGATCCACAATTAGTTCATTTGAATTTGGAACTAGAGATACTATAAATTCGTCTCTTCTCATGCCCCCGTACATCTTAAGAACAAACAAAGTGTACTATTAAAATAAAAAAAATCATATCGCAAATTAAATTTTAATCATATCTTTTGAATCAAAGCCCCAGAAGTCTATTCTTCAGTAAATTTTGTCATAAAACAACGTAAATTAAAACCTAAAAAAATCTTAAAGTCTACATTTAAAAGTTAATTTTGACTCCTTATAAATTCATTCTACAGAAAAATATCAGAAGTTATATTTTTACTGAATGTTGTGATAAGTAAATATTAGATAAGAAACCATTTAAGTCTATAAACTGATAGTAGAATGTTTTGATTGTATCCCAAGGACAAATTTATCTTTGCTGTGTGATAAATTATTAATCGAAATAAAGTGAAATATAAAACTCAATCCATTTTCAGGTACATGCAATCCCCCTTAGATCATCATGGGTGATGACTTGTGCTTATGCACCATCTGGCAACTTTGTTGCTTGTGGTGGTTTAGATAATATATGCTCTATCTATAGCCTAAAGACTAGAGAAGGCAATGTGCGAGTAAGCCGAGAATTGCCTGGCCATACAGGTTATCTTTCTTGCTGCCGTTTCTTAGATGATAACCAGATAGTTACTAGCTCGGGAGATATGTCTTGTGCGCTTTGGGATATTGAAACTGGGCAACAAGTCACTTCATTCTTAGGACATACGGGGGATGTTATGTCTCTATCTTTGTCTCCAGATATGCGCACATTTGTATCAGGTTAGTAATTTTTTAGCTGACTAACACTTTTTATCACATGTTTTATAAATAATAATAAACTGGGAATCTATCATCTCCTACAATATATATATATATATATATATATTTCAACAACTTTTATTTCAGGGGCATGTGACGCTTCAGCAAAACTTTGGGATATTCGAGAAGGTCTTTGCAAACAGACATTTCCAGGCCACGAATCCGACATCAACGCTGTTACGTTTTTCCCCAATGGTTTCGCCTTTGCTACTGGGAGCGATGATGCTACATGCAGATTGTTCGACATTAGAGCAGACCAAGAATTGGCCATGTATAGCCATGATAACATTATTTGTGGTATTACTAGCGTCGCATTTAGCAAATCTGGTAGATTATTGCTTGCTGGATATGACGATTTCAATTGTAATGTATGGGACTCTATGAAAACAGAAAGAGCAGGTAAGTTCTTCTATTTCATTTTCATTCATTATTGTTGACATAATAGGTAAATAAAATGGCCTATAATTTGAATTTTTTTCTCTTGTAATTTCTTTTATTTTACTAAACCTTTTTTACTTTCATAATTATATAAAAATGAAAATATTTGTTTAACAAAGTTTAACAAGTAACTGCAACAAATTGTTTGTTTTATGAATGTGATTGCTGCATCCGAAAAAATGGGATTGAGATCAGCACAAGAATTATCATCGCAGGTACAGACTGATGATTGTATAATATCCAGCCTGGCATGATGGGCGTGATATCTCCCATGACCAGTCTTCATTCTAAGTATACTTGCTGAGTAAAATTTCGAAGTTATGTATTTGGAAATATAGTTCGGGGTTGAGGGTAAAGTAGGATAAATTTGAAAATAGGTGTTATTTGAGGACCATGAGGCAGTATCCCAGTGTTTCTGCCAGGATTCGTAAATTTTATCTTTTATTGAATTGATAGCATCTCTTCCTGTATATACGTTACAAAAAACTCCATTTAGTACTGAATCTTTTGCTAACCGATCAGCTGTTTCATTACCATGTATTCCAATATGTCCTTTAACCCAAATGAATGTCATACTCAAATTTATGTGTATAAGTTACAAAAAAACTCCGTTTAGTATATAGTTATATACTATATACAAATTTTGTCCGTTCTTTTTTATTGAGTTGTTATTTTTGTTTCTCTTCATGTTCTGCCTCTTTTCTCAAGTATAGTACCAATTACTTTGTCCCATGTCGCTTTGAGTCTTTTCCTCTTTTTTTTTTGTTTTAGCTTAATTTTGCTTCACACACTTTCTTCACTGGACTCCAATCTTCCATTCTTTGTAAATGATCCCACCAACTTAACAGTCTTTGCTCAATGAATTTCATCAGCGCGATAATTTCCAGATTTTGTCGTATTTGGTCATTTTTTGTAACACCTCTCAAACTTCTGAAATATTTCATCTCTGCAGCTTGCAATGCACTTTTTTCTGTATTGTGAGAATCCATGTTTCACAGCTGTAATTTTGTATTTCTTGGGACCTTTTTTTTATTTATCCAACAGTTCTTTATGCTGTAAAAAGTGTTTAAGGCATTTTTAATTCTCTTGGAAATCTCTGCATCTTCATTGCCTGGATTTTATATTTCAGTTCCAAGGTATTTAAATGTGCTCACCGGTTTTGTTCTATGTCCTTCTATTTATGTTTATTGTTTCTTGTGTGAATGTCATTACTGCAGTTGTTCCAGATGTCGTTAAGATTTTCTGTAGATCTCGGATGTTTACTGCGATACGGACTATATCATCAGCGTATGCTTCCTCAGATATATTCATTATTTGCAGGTTTTTGTATTCAACACACACTTTCTTTGAGTTAGATGAACAAGTATTTATTATATCATCAATAAATATGTTGAAATGCATTGGACCAAACCACCTCCTTTTCTTACTTCTATGCATAGAAAAGCCTCTAAAATTAAATTTCTACCAATAACATATTCACATTTCGATTATATAAGCTCATATAATTTTCTTCTTTCTAAACATTCTCATATTTTTGCCCTCGGTACTATGTCAAAGATTTCTCCAATCAATAAATCCAAATAATGCATCTGGATCTCGGCGAACAGCTTTATAAGTTGTTTGATAGTAAATACATGATAACTTTGTTCTCTAATTTTTATTTATTAACCCAAGATTTGACATACTGTTTAATCACATTTTGGAATAATTGTGTTAGTAATTTAATTAAATAACGAATCAGTTAATTCTTAAAAATAATAGGAAATAATCTAGAGTGTTTTAATTGGATGAAAGTAAAAAGTTATTCATTGTATAAAATATTACTGATAAGAATAATTTTATTGTGGTCATAATCATTTTCCTAATACTATTTCAAACCAATAAATCATATATTTATTCAAAGACAATAATGATAAGGATTTTTTTATTTTCCTATTCTCATAAGTATATTGTATACATATAGGAGTGCCAGCTTGTTAAGAAACAGAATAAATATATTTTCCTATCCAAAAAAAAAACAAAAATTAAAGTACACACCCACTGCAAAACAGATTGTTAGCTGCTTGTTTGTTAAGATATCTATAATAATAAGTACTAATCTCTTATTACAAACATTTAACTTTTTTATATTATAACTTATTGCATACGTAGGTTTAGCATTTGTAAAGCTTGAGTGATAGTGATACTGTCACTGTCAAACTCTAGTGTAGATGTATGTTTGAATAATTATTAATTTAATTATTATAGCTTATTTGTATTACGGATTAATGGTTAAAAACGGGTCGTTTAGAAATGAGACATCATAATTAAGATGATAGTACTGAAAGCTGTAGTTAAGTACCGTTTCACCAGACGAAAAATAAAGGAAATGATTATAGAAAAGGAAAAAGGCGAAAATATGACATCAACTATCTACAATTGGGTTTTCATTCCATTAGGGATGAGTTGGAACACAAACCGCTTTGTGTTATATGTAAAGAAGTTCCTGCCAACAGCAGTTTAAAACCATCACTTCTTCTCTAGAAGATATCAAAAAGTGTGGCATTTATTTTTTCTTGATTTCAACTAAAGAAAGTAAAATGGCCCTTGAAGCATAATTTCATAATTATAGAATTGCAAGATCTGGACAAGCTTATAAAATAGCAGAAAATTCAATTGGACCATGTGCAAAAGATATCGCCAAATGTATGCTTGGAGAGAAGGCAGCAAACAAAATTGAAATCCAATGTTCAAAGTATTGTTTATTGTTCATCCATTTCATTTGTCTTCTGGTATATCCGATGTTCTTTGGCTGCAAAAGCTTGCGTATTTAGCTGAAATTTATTGTAAACTGAATGAATTTTCAGTGTACTTAATAGAATTGAAGCTATGTTGAAAAAAATCAATTTTTGCATCCAATGCCTGCAGATGCATGAGTATGGATATATTTCGATTCTGTCAGCTCTTTTTTATCAGAAAATTCAATTAAACGTGATGACAAAGTTAAAAGGAGTATATGTTAAAATCTGAACTATCTTTGATTAACTTTTGATGACTATTTTCCAAACAGATGCAATATTCATCTTAAACAACTGGATATGTAATCGATTCAAGCAACTTTTAAAGATCAGTCTTTAATTGACTTTTAGCTCAGTTCACAAAATGAATATCCTGTTCTGTCAAAAAAGTCATTGAAGCTCTATTACCATTTTGCACTGCATATCTATGTGAGAAAGGATTATCAACATATACTTACCTGAAACATAAATTCAGAACAGATTAATTGCAGACTGAAATTGTCGTATATTGAGCCTAACTTTGAATTGTTTTGTTTTATCAAACAGCCACAAATCGTCGCAGTAAGTGCAAAATGTCATATGTCCAAAAGTCAAGCAAAGGTATACTACTAATTATTTAACTGCTTTTTAAGCATAAAAACACATGGGAGGAGTTTGAAATGAATAACTTAATATATATGACTAACTAAACATATGACTATTAATGAGAGAAATTTAATGAACAAAACAGTGACTGTTACAGTTAGGTAGCAAATAATGTTTATAATGAGTTTCCTTAAAACATGTTTTCAAAAAAAATAACTTTCCACTTGTACAGAACAGACTTGTAACTTTGTTTCCTTTAAAATTTGCAAATAAAAATAAAAATGTTGTAATTGGTAGAGATGAATACATCATTATATTGTCTTTTGAAAATGACATTTTTTAACTGTGTCATAAATTGTCATAAAACGAGTGGTAGTCTTCTTTAAGGCAGATCTTCAATTCCTGTAGGTCTTTAAATTTCTTCTCATTAATTGCTATAAGTTGATAGCTCTTACAAAGTCTACAGGAACATAATGTTCTTGATTTGCAAGCTTTTTCTTTCAATTACACTGTGCATCTCGTCAACCTCCATTTGGGTATGTCTTACCTCCAAGTATTTTTTATACACAGTAACATTGTTATTTATTCCAAAATAGAGAAGCAACAGCTTCACACTTATTTTGGTAAGTACAAACACCACTCCACATTATTATTTCATTGATGTACGGCTTCTTTTCTAGTTTTTTGTCAAAAAGCGCACCAACATTGAAGCGAATACATCACTCACCACTTCAATTTTGTCTTGTGGATGCTTTTATATCTGGACATCAACTTTTCCCAAGCGGTATTTTAAACATGTTTCAAATTGATCTTTCTTAGGAAGAAAAAATCCTATGTTCATTGATTCAAATACTATGTGAAAAAGAGCCCTCGATCCTGGCTGGACATTTTTTTCATGGCAAATTCGTCCATATTCTCTTAACAATTGTGATTTGGTTTCCCACATTGGTTCTAAGTATTTTTTAGTTGTGTTGGTATGACAGCAGCGAGATTCCATTTTAGGTAATGAGTCAAGATACTGCTTAATGTCCTCCCCCTTTTTCAATGTCTTTTCTAGGGTTTGTCTGAACATTGGAACCTGTAACAGATTTTGGATTATCGATATTGTTATCTTCTTGAGATAAGGGATTGTCCAGGGTTGCTTTAATAACCCAAGCTCTAACAGCTTTTCCAACAAGAGAGGAAGTGCTTAGAAACATTTTTTTACATACCCTTATTCTTTTATCTCCCACTTTAAGATGATATTTAAAAGATATATTTTTGCGAGCATTTTCAATATAAGTACTCCCACGCCATAAATCTGGTTTGGATTTGTCTACCAAACCAACAATTGTAGCTTTCTTTGCTTCCCAACTTTCAATCCCCTTCCAAAAGTTTTTGAAGAGATTTTCTTTTTCTGTGTCCACTACTTTTACACAATCAAACATCTTCACACTTTTAACTTTCTGTCTTCTTTTTCAACTGCATGTTCATACTTACCATTCTCTTGTTTTTTTAGTCCTAAATATTTATCCCCTCTCCTTCTTTTAGCTGCATTTGAATTCCTTGCCTACTGATTTGGATCAATGTCTTCACCTCTCTTTCGCTTTCTTTTAGCAGGAATCGAGGCTTCTACTACATTGAAATTGTCCTCAGTTACTTCTTCCAAAGATGCTCTTATGTCAGGTACTTTCTCTTCCAATAGGTGGCTCTCATCCTCAGCAACGGCTACACTTTTTTGGACTGATATTTCTAATTTATTGATGTTCTTGACTTGTTGTCTCCCAGTACTTAAATCAACACAAACATAAGACTTTGCAATAACAAAAATCAGATGAAAAAACGTACACCTTTTTGAAACTATACTATACTAATCAGCTTATGAAATAAGATGTTTTACCAGCAAATATGGGTCATAATTTGCCACATTCAACACCAATAAACAGAATATCGAAAATTTTGACCTTTTGCACTTACAGAAATATCCCATAAAAAGTTTTTCTAAATGTAAAACATCAGAACGAGTTTGTTAAATTTATCTCGTTTTTATCTTTTATAGCCATCATTTTAATCTTATTAATGTTTTATTTAAATGTTTCACGATTAATATAAACAATTATTCTTCAATATGAAAAATATCTATATATGTATATTCTATCAAATTTTATTGCTTTTTTCTACCTGTAACGTCGAAAAAAGGTTGGGAAACACTGTTCTAGGTGAAGCAAAAAAATTTATTAAAAATAAATTGTAAAAAATGAGGGTCATCTGGATTGGCCTATAGAATGTATAAGAGTCTTTCTTTTACAATAAAGTATTAGTAGCATATTTCACAACTCTATATTTTCTATTGGAACTTAAACGTATCAAATATAACAGTTTTTGTTGAACAGAATGTAAAATCTGATACAAAATATTACTTAAATCTATTTCTTACTGTTAGTGATTCCAAGTATAATAATTATTGTGTATTTGATTTCAGGAATATTAGCTGGTCATGATAATCGCGTTAGTTGTTTAGGAGTAACAGATAATGGAATGGCAGTGGGGACAGGTTCTTGGGACAGTTTCCTACGCATTTGGAATTAGAGAGTGATGCCAAAAAAACATCAAATTTCTCACCTGCATCACAATATACGTTAAATTGCATTTATTCAGATCGAAACTTTTTTTATTTTAAGTGTACTATATATATAGTTCTATTTTTTCAATATCAATTGCATTTTTATTATCTTATTTCCGTTAATAGCATAAATGTGTCTAGCTTTGTGATTGTATTTCTTTAGTTGATAAGTTGTTATTTTCCGTGAAATTTTTGCAAGTTTAGGCGCTAGCCCATGTATGTTGTGTATAGTATTTAATATCGTTTAAGTTAATCAGTATTTTTTCTGTTACTTGTTGATGTAGGTGAGAAATGGAAGATATTGGTTGTTTGGTATAGCGTACAATTTTTCATTTTGGTTAGTTCCAAGTACAAAAATATGACCAAGCTAGTTAAAAACTACCGTACTTTATCCTGAACTGTTTTTATACAGTTGAGCCAGTTTCTCGGTCACTCTTTCTCCAAAAAAGGCCAGCTGCGTAAAAACTTCCTTTGATGAAGAACAAAAAAGTAAAACAAATCTGCTTTAGAACAAAACGGATGGCAGATTCAACACAAAACTAGTCCTACAAATTTTAACCAAATGTTGAAAGTGTGCCATAATCTCAACGTCACAAATAAATGTGAAGACCAATAATCGTCGAGTAGATTGTGGCGTGGTTCCTTTGTTGAACAACAGGCAGATTATGAATCAAATAGTTTGAGATACTGCCTATAAATTTTTTGGAAAGAACAGTGTTCCATTTTGCTATACTTTTTTTATTTACCTCAGTGTTTTTTCTATGACATCGCAATTCTGTACATATATGTTCCTCTGATGATGTTTTTGTCTTGTTTCTTAGGAATCTTAAGATTTTATCATCCCCCACGTGACTATATAGCTTCAGCTTGAATGTAAGTGGTATGAACATTTTTTTAAAGCTACATTTCACTTGATTTTTTTTTAAATTTTGATTGCACAAGTATATATAATATGGTATATCTCCCGTGATATTTTTAACGTCTTTTTATAAAATTTCATACCGTATCGCGGGGCATATTGCCTTTAAAACTAAATGTATAATTATTTTAAATTATTTATTCGAGTATGTAAGTGAGAGCATGAGAACAAGTAATTGTATGATTGAACGACTACTGAGTAGGGTTTAATAAGATCTGCTTTAAAATCACAAATACTTTATGCAACAGATAACAATTTATTTTATAATACTTGGATATATCACAAATTCAAAAGAATAATGATATAAATGATACTTTTTTGTTTCAGAGACAGTGAACACAAATCTTTTTGAACGAATGAATCTTTCTACTGTATATCTTGATTTACTCTGCATTTATAAATGTTCATATGAATGGGTGATTCTGATTTATCAGTTCCATTAAAAAAGCTTTTCTCTTTAGAATATTCGCCATCTACCTCTCTTGAGGATTAGCATTATAAAAAAATTCTCCAATGACCTACATGAAATACATAATGTTGGGATTATGGATTAAGTAACTGTGTATCTATGAAAAATAATTAAATATGTTAATAATAGAAAAATTATTTTATTCCTATCAAAGCTTCTGAGGTATGTCCTTACAATGTTAAGAATCGGAGATAACTAACACTTACAATTATTGTACTATGGTTGTCCCTTAACTTAACTTATCTATTTCTTATATATATAGTACTAAAATATATTCATTCACAAGGTGAAAACTGTGTTTAAAATAGAAAACTTCACTTCCAAAATTATTTTAAGTTTAAAAATGTGAAAGTATAATATCTTAAAAGAGAAGGATTTTTGCACTCAATATTCCCATACATAATAAAGGAAGTTTCAAAATTAACGCAAGATTTGAATTAAATATAAAACAGTTATTATTTTTTAGATTTTACATGTTATAGTACATCATCAAATGACCTTTACTTTTTTGCCACATACGCAAGGCATTTATCGATATTTTTCCTGAGCTTCCTGCATAATTATGGCTGAATTTCATTAATACAGCATTTATTCACTCATGTATTGCACAGATAGTTGTTGGCTTGTTGTCAACATAAACCTTCACGTTCAAATAATTAAATTTTGATTAAGAATTATCGTGGTATCGATAGGCCAGTATTGATTGTTACTTGACTTATTATGGGTTCCTTTAACTCTAAATTCGTCAATTTAGGCAATTAACACAGCCACCAAGAATAAAATGTGTATGGATAATTTTGTTCAAAAAATAAACATTCACTTGTTGATGTTTTATAATGTATTCCACAAACCCCTTTCTACTGCTCATGAAAATAAGGCTTTAGTTGTATTTTGAGAAAAAAAAAATTATGGGTATATACTGTAAAGAACTTGGTGGAATGTTTATTTTTTAAGATTCGGGTAATAACTTTTCGTCGCTTAGCATATTGAACTGATCCAGTCTCATCGAATTATTCAGTTACTCTTTTCCGAGTTTGCGAGATTAAACACTATTTCATATGAAATTTTTGCACTGAGTTCGCCAAAATTCGTTATTGTTGAGATATTGGTCAATAATGAGAACAAGTTGTAACATGTAACATTTTTACTAAACCCAAACTCTTAACTGTACTATTCTTTTCTCAGAGTTGTCAAGAGCGATACAAATAGGGCACTCTAACTACTTGTGCAGAAAGTTTTGCAGCAATACAATAAAATTCTACTACTTAAATGAAATTTCATACTTAGAAGACAACCACCAGCTAAATTTTATGCTGGTTGTAAGAGAAAGGTTATTTTTGAGAAGCCCTATATCTTTTAAGTTTGCTACATCATTTTTCGTTTAAATCGTTGTTCTACTATATTACGATATATCCATCCAAATTTTAAGGGCTCAAAATTGTTTTCGGTAGCATAAAAGGCACAATGTATGTTGTAAACTTTCAAGTAATAACATATTTTTGCAGGACACTCACTGTTCTATAAATTTACGTAGATAACATTTTGTTAATGATATGAAATTGTTAAACACTTTTCCTGTGTAGCACAGGTAATCCAAATATTTATAGGAAATTCGTCCTGTAAAGTCTTGGATGAGAAAGAAAGGAAACAGCAGAATGATTTGTGATTTTGCGTTTCTTCTGTATATCACTAATCCGCCTAATCTGGAATTTCCTTTTTTTATTAGTGAAATTCTGAGGTTAGAACCGCTCCGAGTCGTGAATGAATGTTTTTATATTAATAGGAAAATACCACAGACAAGATAATATATAACTGAAAAATCTGTTAAATCATTACCTTTTATAATTTCAATTTTTCAGGGCACAATTTTAAAGCATTGATGTAGCATTTTGATTTCCCTTGAGCTGTCTTAGACTTCTGTAAAGCTATTACTGCTCTTTGTTTAATGGCGGTAACTAGCTGGAGGCACAAATTTTATTCTAAATATTAATTGAATACGGCATATATTTTTGATTTGTTGTTGCATTATATAAATATACATCTAAACTGGGAAATATCTACCGGATAGGTGATTGTGCAGTTTTTTCAAAATGTAGTTTAGAATTGTCATTTTTTTATTGTTAATGATTTACAAGCGTATGGTGTATGAATACTATAGCAACATATATGTTATATTGTAATGTACCTAATAAAATAATTTAAACATAAATGTGTTAATGATTTAATACTTTCTGCATGATTTCAATATAATTAATAATTTTCTATTAAAAATATGTTTGCAAACTTTATTTTGCCAATGTTTTTAGCTTTGAAATGAAGTACAGTGAACTTATTTGGGTTTTCTTCGAACTAATTTTTTTCTTTTATTTCTTAGACCTTTTGCTATGTTTTTGTAATGTAGTTTTGAAACGGAGGAGACCTAAAATCAAGAAGATTTGGAAACATAAAACTAAATTTCTTTAGGTCTTTATGAGTACACAGTTGAACATCGTATATCCGGACTTCCAAAATGTAGAATGTCTAATATACTGATTTGTTAGTATAGTAATTTTTAGCTTCTATATTTCACATTAAATGACGATACCATGAAGAATATGTTTATAAAGTATTTAATATTTTTATTTTATAACTGTGTTTTTGTGCAGTATTAAACACGATTTTATTATATTCTATGCATGCCTCTCCATCTGTTTACATTATTATTTAATGCGATATGATTTCTCGTTGGCGCGATAGATGACGCCACAATAAATGCTTTCAAATGTTCGTATGATCTAAAATACGGAACCAATCCTTTCCCGGCGATTCCGGATATAAGATGTTATGTTTGTCTTTGATGTTTTCTAATTCATGTAATATTTAAATATACCTCCATTTGGTAATTGCATCTTAATTTTAGGATATTCTTACCAATTTCGTATGGGAATCAAACATTGTTATCGTAGCGAAAACTAGCACGTCTATGAGATGTCGGACCGAAACAAAAATTAAAAAACAAGTCAAAACAACACAACATTCAATACAGACAGAGACAACAAACAAAATGTAAACACACGATATTTGGACAGGCACAATGCAAAATAGAAGTTTTGAGGGAGTGACTGACTATTCTGTTTTCCAATAAGGAGGAACAATTAGGAGTTTATGATTTAACTCAATCTCATACTGTGGAGTATATACCAGATTATTGAACCCTGTACCTGTAGTGAGTGGAATATTGAACGTGATAAAATTGTGACAGTTGTCACTGATGCTGGCTCCTATATGGTTAAAGTAGTCGAAATTGCATTTGGTAGAAATCGTCTTATACCCTTCCATGCTCACATGTTAAATTTGATCGCACAAAAAAACCTTAGGCTGTAAAAGAAATTTAACATGGTTTAAACAATGTCTGCTGCTAGTGATGAATCAAGACGAGAATCCTACTTGAAACTAATCCAACATGTGCCCACTCGATGGAACTCAACGTTTAATGTGATAGAAGAGACGTAAAACTGCTTGCTGCAATCAATAACATTAAATGCCAAATCAGTACACGAGAATTCAAAACAAATTTGTGAAATTTTACGACCAATAGAAACAACTACTCGTGAAGTTTGTGGTGAAAAATATCTAACCTGCAGTAAATTAATACCGCTCACTAGATTACTTGCTTTAAAAGTGTCAGGTTTCCAACCAAAACACACAATCGGAGATAATTAAAAAATAAAGTGATGGAAGAAATCAAAGAACGTTTGCTTCAATCGGAACACACGTTAATATCTTTGCAGTTGCCATTCTTGGATCCTCCGTTGAAAGACAATTAGGAGTATCAAGGAATTAATATCAGAAGTTGAGATGCATGAACAAACTGACACAAGAATCAATTGACAGAGAATTCTACAACAGAAATGAAAGAAGACCAAGATATATGGACAGATCATTGTAAACTTGTGAATGAAAAGAATAATATTTTAATGTGCTAACGTGACACGAATATGCGTACGGAATTACAAATTTATTTAAAAAGCCCGATAGCTGATTTAAAAGAAGAACCTATAATTTTGTAAAATTGCTCTCATTTATTTGTGTTAAACAGCTTCAGAAAGACCTTTTTCCAAGGCTGGACAACTGCTATACCAGCAGTGTAACAAGGTTAAAGGTAAACTCCTATCGAAATCGTGACACGTAGCCTCCAAAATATAAGGAAGTTGATAAATTCTCCAAATCTGATAGTCTTGTTCTACATTTATGGTACGAATACAAGTGATTGTTTTCCTTTTCTTACTATTTTCACAAAGATACCTAAGAAATTAGTGAAAGACTGACGAACAATTCACTGGAGTATATTAAGTAGTTTCGGTACCTACCTAAAGTTCCAATTAGTGTAATCTTACTTCAACATACCGAACATTGGACAGTATTATGATTAATTAGTATATGGTAGGAGAGAGTAAAGGTCCACCTGAGGCGAATATCTAATTCGATATGAAATCAGGAGGGAAATGAGTTTTTTTGTTCTTGTTGACACCACTACTTTTTATTCTGAAGTATCTTTTTATTTATTACCCATTACTCATATATTAACTTTGGGTAGAGTTATCGATATGTATACTTTTGGTTGCCTTCTCTTTTTTTCCAGAAAATTATCTTATTAAGAGCATATTCTATTTTATTGGCTGTCTTATGTTCGCTACCTCTATTTTTCCGACTCCTTGATATTCAAAAATGGTCACTTCGTCTGTTGTCCTTTCACTATTAATTCTTCCCCGTGTTTTTTTTTTTCGATTTATTACCATCTGTTTGCATTTGTTGATATTCACTTCCATTCTATTGATTTTATCCTTATGTCTACTTTTGAATCTAATGCAGAGGACGAAAATACACCAACTGCAGACAGCAAGGCATGGAGTAATATCAGGATGAGCGACATTCCTTTGCAAAAAATCTATTTTTCAACAGGAAATAAAGTACCAGGGCCACAAGTTCTCAACATCGAAGAACTACTACAATTTCCTAAGCTGTATTTCACGGAAGAGCTTGTGGTCTAAATTGTGTTAGAAACAAATAGTTACGCCAAGAACAAACTGAGATAAAACTCTTTTCAAAAATTCTATGTAGCACACATAACGTGACACAAATAAGGAAAAATTTTGGGCCATTATAGATGTACTTTTGAATATGGGAACTATAGTTTTTCCAAATGTACAGGATTATTGGTCTTCTAGTGCAAATACCAAAATACCATTGTTTTAGAATGTGTTCACTAGAAGAAAAACAGATATCAGAACACGAACTCAACGGGTCAGTAATTTTATGAATATATCAATTCAAAATTTGAGGAATATTTTATACCAGGACCAGATATAGGTGTCAACGAATCGGTAATAAAATTCAAAGGTAAAATTAGTTTTATAACGTAGTACAACCCGAATAAGTCTATAAAATGGGGCATAAACATATACGTTTTGGTTAACTCTATACTAAGTACAATAAAAATCAATCGTAAGGGCATACCTGATCCCATGAAGAAACCCAAATTAGCGCAGGATCCTTACGGAAAAGTCAAAAATTCGCATTATACTGTTTCCCAAGAAAATCTCTGATGATAGAAGAATCTTTTGGGGAATGGGGATATCTACCATAAATGCATAAATAAATGTGAAAAAAGCAAGAACGAAAAACCATTCTCCAATTTGAAGTTCATCCAGAGATTAGTCAATCGGTTAGTAGGTAAGCTCCGCAAAGATCGATTAAGACCTTCCACTTTAACACATGAAACAAGACTGGACATATTCGAAAAGACAAAAAAAAATTGTCTGTAAAAGGAACAAAGAAGCGAAATCTCGGAATATTGTAATACGTAAACCTCGAATGCAGATGGGTAATTGTTTCGAAAGATATCACACTTTTAAGCCCTAAAATGTATGTTTCTCCTTAATTATATAAATTCAATTATATTTCTTCATGAAATATTTAAGAAATAAATGTTTTACTTTATAGCAATGACTCCACTTTCCTTCTACCTTACGGGTACGCTCTCGCTGGAGTTATAGGTATTCTCTATGAGTTATTAGGCTGGAATGCAAAGAGTTGAGTGCGTATTCTCAATTAGTCTCCGAATACAATAATATAGCAAAATATTGTTTTAAGTAAACACAAAGTTAAGTTTAAATAAATCGAAATGAATATAAAATTATTGACCACAAAACGTCAATTCTACAGTTTGGGTTGAAAGCACAATTTAGAAGCCCAAACATTTATCAGGTGTTAGATTGGAATGAGAAAAATGCAATTGTGCTCGACGTTCAGATCTTAAAAACGACAATTTTGAACGTGGCTTTTAAGCATTGCGCACCCATTAGCTTGATTGTATGCTAAAATTGTGTATTTAGAAAGCGACTATAGCAGGAATTGATGAAAACCATACTTGATCCTTTTCTGCTCGTTACGAACATCCAATCACCGAACAGAACAAAGGCATTTTTTATAAATTTCAGCCAGTTCTTTTTCGTTGTAAGTTGGAGACATTGTTAGTCACTCCAATTAATTGACATATGACATCTAGCTAACCTCATTCTTATAGAGAATATACTGTTTTAAGGTTTATTGAAATTAATATGGTTAAACAAGGAGGAATTACATCTTTTTTCAAAGCAATTTATCAAGATGAATTCAAATGGTATGTATTAATATTATTTCATATTTCTTCGTGCCCAATAATTTTCTGTCAATGTGAAGTTGAGACCATATCTAATCATTATTATTTGAACATTTTTCTTTATGTAGCTAAAATATGAAATGGAAAGTACGTTTTGATGATAAGAAAATCATAACACCTGCTTTTTATTATATTTATATTCATTTGTTTTAGGGCACTTTTGAAATCGATTGGCATTTTTGCTTTGGGCATAAAAATTGCCCAGGAATGTGCAGGAATGGAGCTATTGCCAAGTAATGTTTAGCAAAATTTATTTTAAGTTTATGTTTTTGTTCAAATCCAAATATATATAATGTGTGAGATATTATAAATCTTTTTTTCATCTTCTATCTTTATGACAACATAGATTACACAGCCAAATAACCTAATGGAATCAAACATATTATTTCTCAAAAAGTGAGTTTCTATTTTTTTGATTAGATATCGTCCTTGGTTGTGATTCACATATTTAGTTATATTTTCCAAAGTAACAAGGAAAGGTTAGGGTAATTTTATACTTTCCTGGTCCCCTTGTTTTTGGCTCCAGAAAATCGAAAATTCATCTGATTTTTACGAAAAAAATTATGGGAATAATAAAAATGAAAACATATTGGTTTCAGGGCTTTAAATTTTCATGAAAATGCACTCATTCACATATAATTGTTGACAACTTTTTTCCAAATAATCAAATGGAGTTGTTATATTTTTTTCATAATCTACAACAAAAAATTTATACAAAAATGTTGATTTATCATGTTTTTACAATCAAAAATAATAACAATTGCTATTGTTGAAAATTTTCATCATTAAAAAAATGGTATTTTACTTAGGTTGACTGTTGAAGAGTTAGTTACAACTGAATTAATTCACATGATAAAAAAATAGAATTAATCTTATAGCAGCAATTATGCAGCATCTGTTTTAAATAATATATTTCCAACTGTGTTGAGATAAGCAAGGTCAGGTTATAACCTGTTCACACTTCTCAGTTTACTACTTGAGTGAGATCATGTTTAGATGCATTAGTGTGCAGTTTTGTTTCAAGTTGAAAAAAAATTGCCAAGGAAGCTCACAGATATTGAAAGCTTTCTCTACTAATAGACTGAGAGGTAGAGACTTGCTCTGCATATCTTTGTATAGTGGTGAAAACTTTATCTTATACTATTGTTTGGGTGTTGTTAAGAATAATTTGAAGGGTGACTGACAGCCCTAAGTGGCTGGGGGTTGAAAATGGACTCGCTCAGGTGGCATGGCAACTGTCAGTAACTTACACATTAGACACTTCGTAGTTCAAGAAGACTAAATCCTAAGTTGCTGATAGCTTGGTCAATAGAGAGATTGATATGGCCAGATAGAAATCTCTTACCTGGTGTACTCAAAGGCTGGCATGCAAAAATAGATATCCCTCGATGGTCCCTTGACTACACCAGGTAAGTGATTGCAACCTCTGGGTATAGCTCTCTATATTGACCAAGCTGTCAGCAACTTTGGATTTAGTCTTCTTGAACTATCAAGTGTCTAATGTGTGAGTTGCTGACAGCTGTCATGTCACGACTTCGTTTCTCAACTTCCATCCCTATATCTCATGGCTGTCTGCAACCCTCCTCAATTTATAATGTATGAGTGAGTTAAAATTGGGTAGACGCCTTTAAAAATAATAAAAAGTGAAAAAAAAAATAATAGCAGAATGAAACTGATTGGAAAAGAAGAATATAATAAAAATGAAAGAAAAAATAATTTACAGGCGATCTGAGTTAGGTAAGGAGAAGGGGATGAATTTTAATGGGTGAAAAATGGTTTATCTCGATTTCCAGCAAAACTACGAGTACTATGGAAAAAAGTCATATGTCAAAATTGTAGATAGTAAAAAGATCTACAACTTTTGTATCCACACTTTTTTCACATAATCTCTAAATTTATGTGAAAAATTGATATAACCGAGTTTTTTATTTTTATCTTTTATAAAAAATATTTTTTTCACAAAATTTGGTGAAAACTTACCTTTCTATGTCCAAAATACACTGTAATTCAATTAATATGAAATATTTATTTCTTAACATTATTTTGACATAAATATAATTTTCAATCAAAAATTCTTCCCTCAAAGTATCAACTTTTTTTGCGAAGTCTGTGAGATTTTTATTCCTTGAAATATCTATTTTCTGGTAATGTAAAAAATATTACCATCACCTAATAAATTTTCTCAATAAATGCAAAACAACGAAAAAAACTCTTATCAGAAAATTTTTTCAATGATTATGTACACTTTTTTGATATTTATCAAAATTTGAGACTCTAATTACTTTTGTTTATCAATGTAACATGGAAACTCACATTTTTCCTGTAATTAGAATGTAAAATAACTAATAATTGTACAAATGATTGAAAAAGAAAATTTTTGGCCTTCTTTGAGAAAATTTACCATGGTGATGGTGATATTTTTTATATTACAGAAAGTAGAGATTTCAAAAAACAAAAATCTCACAGATTTGTTAAAAAAAGCTGATATTTTGTGGGGAGAATGTTTGACTGAAAACTTTTTCAATGTTAAGTTGTCAAAATAAGGTTAAAAAATAAATAATTCAAATCACATAAATTACAGTGTATTTGGGACATGAAACGTAAGTTTTCACCAAATTTCGCGAAAAATAATGTTTTTTGTAAAAGATGAAAATAAAAACTGAAAACTTGGTTACATCAATTTTTCAGAGAAATTTGAAGGTTATGTGAAAAAAGTGTAAACACAAAAGTTGTGGATGTTTTTACTACCTTCAATTTTGATATGTGTCCTTTTTCATATTATTTTTTTTTGTTTCAAAAATTATCGACCACGGTCTACAATATTTTTATAAGGTATGTTTTTTTCAATGTTGAAAAGTTCGACCAATTAATTTGAAATATGTTTTCATACACCAGTAACTGATAAGGTGATATTTGAAAAAAGTAGCAACTTGTTGAAACATTTGAGGATTCTTGATGTAATAAAATTAAAGTTTAATAATAATATTACATTTATTTATAATATAAAATCACACAAACACACAGTATAGTTTTATAAATATTTGTTGACATTTAAAAACTTAGCATAAAATAAAACATCCAAACCATAAAACAAGGAAACTTGGTACATCATTAATATATATTATATATAAAAATTTGGCATAAAAGGACTGTAATTACTAAACTATTTACAAAAATACAATTACTATAATTTTTTTCAGTTTGAGCTGCCATATATTTGTATGAAACTAATTGAATAGTATAATGTGACCTTCTATCACCACTCCAATCGATAACAATACCAAAAGTATTTGAAGGATTAGTCTTTCAGTTTCATATAATTTTCTGATTATAACTAAAATAGCTGATGATGATTTAATGCAACCCAATCCTCCCATTGCAAAATTTAAAATATACTTATTTATAAGTAACTTAAATGTTGTGATTTCAAAACATTAAAGTGTAATTTTCTTGGGCAAAAAATGGCCAAAAACACCAAAATTATAAACAACGGTTTAAAATATGAAAACAAAGAGAATCAAATTCAAAACAATTGAATGTTATATACAATAAACCGTTAAGATATGTTTCTAATGATATTTACAAAAAGAGATTCTATGTTTGTTGGAGCATATACAAAGAACCTGGATAAATTCGGATTCTCACGGTTTTGTTGTATGGGCGAGAATACTTCTCATACTACTCACGACCTGCGTAATTGACTTGCTTCCTCAAGACAATATTTCATTCCAACTATAGTCGCAACAAAAAGTATATGCGACACTCAGAAATAGTATGACCCTAATTTCAAAGACGAAGTGTATATTCACAACTGTGGTAGTGTAGATATTATACCACCAACACTTCAAATGATTTAGTTATACTTTCAGAGACTTCTTCACTTTATAGGAAACCCAGGTGATGTTACAACCCCTTTAATGCAAGGAAATATGCAAATGAATCAAAATTATCCCATTTTTTTAAAATAATGAGAGCATTTATGAATTAACTAAATCAATATTTTTTTAAAAGGAGTCAGTATATATTCAATTTTTAGCTTTTAGGTGCTTGTTTTGATTAATACTTATTTATTTGCATTTATTTATAAACTAACAGGGAGATTTTTCGGACTCACGTTGTGATTTTTGTATTTCCTGAACTGGTTCGACGAGCTGTGTCGATTAACATCGGTTTCAGCGTATGATCCGCAAATTAATTTCAGAAAAGTCTATGGTAATGATGAAATTCAGTTAGAAAATAGAAGAGTTATATATCATAATAATGATTTTGGATTATTTTGGAATCTAATTTTGAAATTTTAAAAACCTGTTTTATGTCAAGTTAATATCCTTTATAGAAGATGCCCATTGGAGCACGTGGTAGAGTTTTAGATGATAGACTCTAAGGTACTGGCCTCTAAGAGGCAACATCACTGGGTGAATCAATAACTAGGTTGCTCGAAACAGTTAAGATCCACATCTTGTATAAAAAGAAGTTGTAACAGTGATATTTGAACTCAAAAGAGTCCCGGTCAATGTTTATACACAAATTTCCAGAAAAATACTACCATTAGTTTAAGACATTCACGTCGACACAGATCGTCATATGTGCAAGGACTAACAAACTTATCATCTCACTAATTTTAATGATTAGGGATGCATCACTGCTATGATTCTTTTTTAATTGACAGTTCCTTTGAAAAACTATAAGAAATTGAATTTAAAAATATAGTGTGATATTGTATCCTGCTTATTAGCTACCTACATTGCAACATATATATTGACTTCTTTGGTATAAATCCCAATAACTTAAACAAGTCCAACAATTACACATGAAGTTTAAATAGATAACATATATTTAGATTGAATCAATGAATAACAATGACACATTAATATACATACTTTTATAAAAGTTGATAAAAAAAATATGATTTGAAATAAATTGTTGTATGCAATTTTGGGCGATGTTAAAAAGAGTGACTGAATGTATTCGATGTTCTTAGAGAACCAAAACAAAAATAAACAAAGAGAACAGAAAACAGTGATAATCAGCGTTGAATTAAAAAGTAGTGGGGCCTGGGGCTAAAATTGAACGGAGGCCCACTTAAGGAAATCCAAATCAGCTCTAACTTTTTTAAATGTAATATATTAGTTTCAAATTGAATATAAATTAAAAGTAAAAATAAATTCAAATCTCATTTCATGAATGATATAAAATTTTGCTGTAGATCCAATATTTTGCGGGGCCCCTACTAACTCGGGGCCTGGGGCTTCCACCCCGCTAGCTCCTTAATCTGACGCTGGTGAAAATACATGAAAACATTTCCAAATTCATTATTTGTATATTGTTACTAGTGAACGATTTTTTGTGTGAACTATTTTTTACCTAAACGAGTTGCATCTAGAAAATCCTTCAAAAATTAAAACATAAAAAGATTATATTTCATAAATACTAAATCAACATTTATTTCAATATAAATAGGAATTGTTGTAAAAACCTTTGAATGAGTTTTTGTTAATTCATTCATTAATGAATTTAGTTACTTCAGTCGTTTGAGATTAATGTAATTTATTCAAAAAATTGTAACATTGTGTTAATATAGTTTTTAAAAATGAAATTTTGAAAGAAAAGGTAATAATTCGCGTATTGCTTATCATCAATATAATATTCGAATTATTATAAAAACGATTCTGTTTCTGAAATAATCTATACTTCAATTAAAAAATATTTCACCACAAAAAACCATATTGGTATAGGCAAACAAATTTTGAATAATAAATACTATAGAGATTCATGATTTTTGTTGGTTCTTTATAAAATTACTTGGACAAAATGTAATAATGGATATTTTTTAAATTCAATAATGGTATGTATTAATAATCATTTTAAATATTTACAACGTAATTTTAGTTTCAACTCCGTCGCCATTACCGCTACTGCTTACAACTGTATTTTTGGGATTAAGCCTATCTAAAGAATCAATACTCTTCTTTGGACGTTTTTCTCTATGAATTTCGTTGCTTATTACTGTACTTTGTGTTGTGTTGCCCAAACTTGAAGACCTGATAAAAAAAGAAATTATAATACATATATATATTAGTCTATTTTTCACATTAATATATTGCATTATAAAAGGTTTCAGAAAAGTCGCAATGCTCTTAAACTTACCGTGACGTTAAACTGCTTTGACTATCATTTAACCTACTCGATGTAGGTTTGTGCCGATCCCGTTCCCAGGTAAAAGACATCTGAATATCTCCAGGACATCCAGATTGAGAATCAGACGTATGATTCAATTTCAAACTTTGACTATACTTCTGTGGTGTAGGAGCTGTTTTAAAGTATGCTCCTAAAATACATAGGCTTATTGAAAATAAAGTCTCAATGTACCTAACTTCGAAACGAGTGACTAAACTTTAATTTTAACAAGAGGTATAAAAACACGTGCATTAAACGATACATACATGCATACAGATGTTTTGTGTCAAAACATTACACTACGAGGACAGATTCTAACAAATACAAAGAATAACCTTCATAATTTAAAAATGAAAATGAAGAAAATATAACCAAAATCTTATCTCAATAGTCTAAATCTTTTGAAAAGAGATCGTTTTATTTGCTCAGCAGTAACTGTACCACAAAATTGAATCATTTTTTCTCTTCGTTTGTTAAGATTTGTAGCTCTTTTCAAGCCATGTTGATAAACATTTCGTTTAAATAACCTCATAGGACAAAATCATTTGGCAATAAATCCAGTAATATTAAAGGCCACTTGAATGTATCATATAAGGAAATGATTCTATTATTAAAAGTATTTTCAAAATATGTTCTCATCTCACGTTTATTTTATTTATTTTTATTTTTTGTTTAATATTTCCAAAGATAAATCCTCACTCACACATCCCGTCACAATGTGGTAAAGTGGAATGAGAATCCAGTAGAACATTTGATTATTATTTATCATTGTTGACATTATTGTCCTTCGTAGTATGTAATTTCGAATGGTGTTGCAGGTTGAGGACTCAAAATAAAAGTGTCCAGGAGTTTTTTAAAATGCCAATATATGGTACATTATAACTCAAACGTTAATGAAGATAAATAAGTAAACAAAAAATTGTGAAATTAGAAGTAAAACAATGATCAGATAGTGTAACAATATTAATATCTATACATGTATATATAAATGAATAGGACACACTGTATCTACATATATAACATAAAAAAACGAGAATATTGTTGTATAAAACAGAAGAAAAATTAAAAAGTTATTCAAAGAAACCAATGCATACACTGTACAAACAACATTCCTTTTTAAATTATTTGACGTCAGTATTATTGTCGTAAGTATTTATACCCAAAATAAAAAATTTGATATAGAAAGCTACTTACCATTTGTAGATCCACTTTGTCGCCAAATTTTTAATCTATGTACAATTTCGCTAAAATTTGGTCTTCTGTTTGCTTGTTCTGCCCAACACTCTACCATAAGAGCATAACAATAACTAGGGCAAGCGTCTGGACAAGGTAATAATTTTCTTGATCTTATCATATTTATAACTTCTTGATTATTATAACCATAATAAGGCTAAAATCATATTATATATGATAACCAATTTGATAATTTTCAAAATACAATGTGAATTCCACATATCTGAATAATCATAATGGATATAGAATGAAAAACAAAATTATTTCAAAATACATTTAACCACAATGATGCTCTACTCAATTTTATTATAGCAATCATAAATGACCATTGAAGCTTATTAGTATTATCTAATGAAGATGATAAAATTGAATAAAAAATTAAGTGATAAATTTTGTGGCATAACTGGTTGCATGTATTTAATGAAATATTCGTTTTATGAATAGTTAGTAGTTACTTGTAATCCGTAGCTATAAATTTCCCATAAAACTACTCCATATGACCAAACATCACTTTCAGTAGTAAATTTTCCATACAATATAGAGTCCGGTGGCATCCACCTAACGGGTAACAGTGATTTGGATTGTACACTAGAAAAAAAATAACAATAATCATTTTCCAATATTGCAATTATTTTTATGTTATGATAACTATTGTCCCAATAATAATTATCATGCAATAACGGGGCAATATTATTTTCCATATTATAAATTGGAGGTAATATTTGATATAAAAATTCGATAACTAAAATGTACATTGAAAATTGAATACAAAACCTGAGTCCTAGTTAAACAAATGGGCGATGGCGTAATTTTAAAAATATAATAGTACTGCAAAGGATTGCAAGATTTCTACAGAGGGATATAATCGAAGGCTTTATTTCAAAGTTAAATTGCTAAAAATTAAACGAAATTTTAAAAAAATTATAGCCATATACATATATACAACACGTGTATATATAATAGTATTACAGTAATCGTAAGTGAAATTTAGAAACTGTTTTTATGTAACAGTTAAATTCATTACCATTAAATGGTTAAATGTTTTGTGTACCTCTCCTTTGGTCCACGCACATATCGTCATCAAACTTAAGCAAATGTACAAAAGTAAATAGATTCATTCAAAATTGATTAAATTTTGATTATAAATTTGATATGAATTATTTTAAGCAAAAATTAATGAGTCATTACAAATCAATTCATAAATTTCCATTAAATCCCCTAAATAATAATTTAATCTACTTTTTTGTATTGTATGCATAGCTTACCGATAATAATCGCAACTGTACATATCTCTACTTAATCCAAAATCACTAATTTTAACCACTAAATCTTTGGATACAAGACAATTTCTCGCTGCTAAGTCTCTGTGTACATAATGATTTGAAGAAAGATACTCCATACCTGAAACATATTTAGAGCTAAAGCTATTTTTCATAAATGTACTGTCAATACCAATATAAAACTGACTTTTTTCACATATAGTAGTAAATTAGATAAAAAATTATTTATTTCATAGTTTTGAATAATTATTCTTGATAGAACAATTAATTTTAAAAAGCACCATTTTCTTATTTTGAAATCTACTTATTTGTAATATTAGTAGCGTTTCTTTTGAATTAAATCCCAGATAATTTGAACTCATTTAAGTGTAGTTTATTGAATTCTACGTCCAATTTAATTTTACTCCAATCAGATTTATTGAGATATTTACCTCCCGCCCTCTAACTCAGTTCAGTTATTTGACGAATGATTTAAAAGTTTGAGGGTATATTTACTACTAGTGCCTAGTGATTAACATCGTTGTTAACATTTTCAAATTTATTTTTATTTTACTTTTTTATTGACTTGTATATTTTGGGTTAACTGAATGCATGTCTCAGTTTGTCATTCTATTTGGCCCACGATAACAAACTAACAAAGTGAGAACAGGTGAGCTGATATTATCAGCTACGTATGAAATAAATCAGATCATTTGCAATGATGATTAGAGAAAAGGAAATTAAATAAAAATTGAAACATTTATATTACAATGTGTGATTATAATAATACATACCTTGTGCTATTTGAATTGCTATATCTAAGAATTGATTGTGTGTTAAGCATTTCCCTTCTTCAGGAGAGTTTGATATTAAAAACTCATGTAAATCCCCCTAAAACAATAATTATTAAATATGAAATGAACTTTCGAACATTTATGTGATAAACTATAAATTAATATTTCATTATTAAACATTTTATTATGTAGGCTTTTCAAACTTGGTAATTGGCAAAAGTTGCTATATTAGTATGTTGTTAGGTGACTTAAAAAAAAATTTTGTTCTTTGTCCTAAAGTTTATATTATGATTTTTCGGTCAAATATACACAAAAACAAAAAGAGAATACCTTTTTTTGATATAAAGTTTGCTTTTGTGATAATTATAGAAATAATAGTCATTTTCAAATTTTAATAGAAAAATACTGCGAGATCAGAGTAGGATTTTTACATTTACTCTGTGCCTCCAGATGGCACTCTCGTGATAAACAACGATCAGATGTTTTGTACATGTCTAGAAAATGTTATCGCGAAGGTATAAATATGATGCTGATACATTTCGTTTTATATGTGGTCAATTCATTACAGTTCGAGACCTAAAATATGATATAAAGACATCTCACGTTCTCTGTGAAGCCTACGAAGCATATGGGCCCACATGTTGCTTGTAGTTATTGCAAAAGATCTTTGGAAGGTGAGCAATTTTCAATTTATCATGAAATCAAATACATATTAAGTTTTATTGGTAGGTTGGTATCGAGGTGGGAAAAGGTTTATGAAATTTGCAATAGCAAGGATCTGGCGAGAACCAAAAGACCACATCCAGACTGCTACTTTCGCATTGTTAAACCGAATAAAAGACAGTAGAGGAACAAAATACAAAACCTCTCGATTATCCCGACCTTCAATCTTCTTCTCCATTTGCACATGACCTTACATGACCAGTACTGGAGCAACCGAAAAAATTATCTGGAATTCTGATAAGCAATTTTTACCTATATCAGAACCATCAAAACACTACAGAAGACTTTAACGACTTGATAAGAGATATGAATTTTCTGAAAAATAAAGCTCTCTTTTAAAACAGTGGAATTTACTTGTTAATATCACAGATCAGCGAAAGAAAGAAGATAGACTTTGTTTTGGCATACCTTGTATTCCTAGCGAATGGCGTTAATTCATTGACAGCTCTACAAAAAGTTAAATTAAGTCAAAGCTATTTTATTATTTACAGGAAAATTATGAAAGTGTTGAAATGTTGTTTAAATCAGTAAAGTTACTCGAGTATAACTGGCGGAGATTGGAGATTTCAAAATGGTCGGATTTTTGATGGGAGTACAGAGCGGATATACAAAGTATCCGTGTTACCTGTGCTTATAGGAAAGCAGAGCCGACGCTAAGCACTATATTCAACGGTCATGGCATTAGGATATTTGAAAGTTTTTCCAGTTATCAGAAGCAAAGGTTAAAACGGGGGTTTTTGTTGGTCCACAAATTAGACAAATTTTCACTGATGAAGAATTTCGAATGCTACTGAATCTTACTCAAAAAGCGAGTTGGAACAATTTTAAAGCAGAAGTTTCTGTATTTTTTTGGAAACAACAAAGCTACAAAAAGTTAGATGAAGATATGCTGAAAAATTTTAATGCCATGGGCTGCAGGATGTCATTGAAAGTTCATATACTCCATACCCGTTTAGATAAATTTATAAACAATATGGAAACGTATTTAAAAGACCAAGGAGAACGTTTTCATCGGGACATATATGAACGTCCAACAGCGTTATCAAGACCAATACAATGAAAACATGATAGAAGACTATATCTGAGGTTTATGTAGATAAAAGAAAAAGTGTACAATTTTGAAATATTTATCATTTTTTTATAAGCTATTTTGATAGTAAAACATATTTATTTGTATGGTTCTATCTTCAATTAAACATTAAAACCACAAATTTTGGAAAAATATCGTTCAGTCGGTCTTCGTCAAAGTCAAATTGTGTGCTGACATGTTTCACTGGATTTTCTTCTTTTGCTAAATAATTTCCAAGAAACAGTCTCTCAATACTTCAATAAAAATGACAGCATTGTCTAAGTAAATTTTGGTTCTTAAGAGGTAATCTTGTAGTAATAGCTACATCTTCATAGATGTAATTCTACTTTTATTTCATGTAATTGATCAATTACAAAAGAAAGTTAATATATGACAATTGTATCAAATTTGAGCTTACCTCAGACATGTATTCAAATAGCATACACATTGGTTCTTGTTTCACAACAACACCCAATAGACATATGATATTAGGGTGCTTTAATTCTGATATCAATTCAATTTCTCGTTGAAAATCTGCCAGAGTTTTAGCACTGGCATTTTCTTTTAATGATTTAACAGCTACAAACATTTTACCAGTCTTCGCTTTAAGTTCACCTTTATAAACTTTTCCTATAAAAAGATAAAATATACATTAACTGAATATAAACTTATATCACTATCTCTATGAGTAAATTGAATAATATTGGAGAATATTTTGTGGATGTAGAAATGTCCAAGTAAATGCATGAACTAATTTAACTCTTTGGCCATCAATGAGGTCGACCTCATAATTATAACATTTTTAAATCCTATTTAAGGATTTTTCTTTTGGCCAGTCTACCACGAATATTCATATCGCGCATTACGAAAGCGGCGCGTTTGCTTTTGGAAACTACTTAAACCTGTCATTTTTCAGCCTTCAAGGTTTCAGATAACACATTTTTTTTAATTTTAATGAGATTATGTAGCATAGCCACTGCCGGACGCGACAAATAAAGGGACGTGTTCTCCCAGTCCAACATCTGAAACATGTCAATTTTGAGCCTTATGGGTTCGTAATTATAACACTTACCATTTTTTCCGGTGTTTAAAAATTGTGTGTGAAACACAGAGGTAAACTTGTCCGATAAAATAAGTGGCGTGTTCACCCAATCCGACGACCGAAAAAAATCAATTTTGAACTTTATGGGTTCATGACTATAGCACTTGCCATTTTTGTCGTAACTAATAAATAATTTCGTGTAAAATATTGTGGTAATGTTGTCGGACAAAAAAACTGGCGCAAAATTAAGAAAACATTTTTTTGTAATAATAATTTTTTTCAATTCTTTTTATTACAATCCTTAATTTAAATTTATTTTTCGTGTAAATTTAAATTTTCGTGGTGATGAGAATTTCAGAACGTCGTTCTATAGCGCACTTTTATATATATGACATTTATAGAGAAAAGAAGAAGGAAAAAGTACAGCCGGTTTCATCTGTATACTTTCGCTTAAATTTATTTCACGTGGGAATTATATTTGAAAAATATTTTGGTTAAGTGTTTTACACTAGAAATTTTGAGATCATGCAAGGCTTATTTGAAAGCAACATTGTGCTACCCATAACCTCCAATGATCATATTTTAGGTTATCATTCTTCCAGCTATAAGGAATTTATTGTGAAAAAAATAATTCTGAAGAGTAATTAAAAAAATACGTTCTCTTTCGTTGCAGCCATGTGAAAACCGATGCTACTTAATCAATATTAATACTGAAAAAAATACCTCTAAAGAGAAATACTTTTTATCATTTTTCTTTTCGGACGGCCTATATTTTGGTCGGACATAGATATAAATGATTTCAAAAAGAACTAATGAAACACGTGGTACTTTTGTCCAACAAGTTATAATCACGAACCCATAAGGTTCAAAACTGACATGTTTCGGGTGTTGGACTGAGCGACCGCGTCTTATAAATAAAACGTAATAAGAGCTCAAAAAATATACAAATCTATTATATAAATATATTCTTCAGATGTGTAGCTTTTTCAAAGCCATATTGATAAAAATTATTAAATAATTTTTAGCATAAAGTTTAATGCGAACAGGACAACTGAAACAGTAAATTATCATCGACAAACAATAGGTTTTTCAAACAAATTTCTTTTTGACTTTTACCACAATTTCATAAAACTACAGCTGTTTGATACTGTACAAATAGCAAATAGAGTTTTTTGCACTTGAAGCAATAAAACCTATTTTTTCATTTTTTTATGGATTTTTCAGAATTATACTATCTCAGCTTGAGGCGCAATCACAAATGAACAAATAGCAATTGAGCCAAAGAAGAATCCTCACTCACACTTTCTCTGGTAGAGTGGAGTAGGAAACCAATTTATCACGACGTTATATTGAAACTTACATTTATATTTCCATCTTCTACAAAAATATCTCCAGAAAGATATGAAAATGATTTTGGTTTTATATTATTTGAAAAAGAAATTTTGTTATAACAAGATTATTAGTTGAACTTGATTTCAATATACAATTTTAAGACTTGTAAATTCATCAACTTTTAAGCATACTTCAACTTGAAAATTCTCAATCAAATTGTAACCAAAACTATTGCAAATAAATACCAAATGAAAAATGATGATTCAGTATATAGGAATTAACATCCAATCTCATTTTATTACCGGTTCAATTATCTCAAAACTTAACTGATTCCTGTTTGAAGTGAAGCTCTGAAAAAAATACTTACCAAAAGCTCCCTCTCCAAGTTCTTCTAAAAATCTGACTTCTTTAAAAGTATAGTGAGGCACTGATTGAATACTGTTTTTGTTAGATCCGTGATTACTTCTATGGGGAGGAAGGTGAGGCGGTAGTAAAGAGTTCATTTCCATTGGGGCACTGGGACCTGGGCTTCCATAAATATTCTTACTAACTTGCGGTAAATCCTTCTAAGCAGAAAATACACGTAAATGAATACATATATTTTCACTAAATATTTTACTTACGTTTTGAAGATTTCTGGTAAGTTTGTTTTTTCTATTACAATAACAGTATGCGAAAGCGGCTACAACTGCAATAAGAGCCACTATCGAGCCTCCAATGTATGTACCAAATACATAAACTGAAAATTAATGTATTACTATTTAATTTATTTTATTTGAGTGAATGTTAGTATTACCACATTTATTTACTCCACATACTTCTCTTTGATTTTGGTCAATATAACAAAAGGGTTCTTTTTCTAATTCTTTTGGATTCCTAAAACATAAATGGAACCAATTATTTTTGAATCTACTAATCTATAACATGCTTTGTTAGTATGTAAAGACACAGTTTTCTCTATCATCACCAACCCCAATCTACATGAAAACATATATTTCTGTCCTCTTCTAACGCATGAGGACTTCTGAATGGTCTAGAAAGTTCTAAAATGTGTTCAACCTAATCAATTTAGAATGTCCTACAAAGTTCTCATAATGTTCCGAATAAATATAAGCGAGTTAAAATGGTCGAAAAAGTTCTAGAATTTTTTGGATTGATTTGGAAAGTTCCAAAATGTGTACGATTATTATTATTGATCTAAAAGAACCAAATCGTGATATATGTATATCTAAATATTCTATAGTGTTCTGGTACTGGAAATTTCGGTGTTGATGGTATATGAACCGAAATTCAGTCAGTTCAAGTCGATTAAAGATCAATTGTGTGAACAGTTACAAAAAAAATTCAAGTGATTTTCACAAGTGAAAAAGGACAAACTATTTGAATGTTTTCCATGTATCTTAACCCGAGCAACGCTGGGTTTCGCTGCTAGTATACTGTAAGATCTGAAAAAATGTCATTTTCATTTTTCTAACAATAGATAATTATATTTCTTAAGATCAGAACAGATGAGAAAAAAATTATAATCTGATGCGAACGCATCTCTAGTAACTATAGTCAAACTTATCATGTAATTTTTAACTAGATTATTACTTACCTACAATAATTGTGTCCTGCCAATTCGGGATTATCCGAAGTAGGAATATGAAATTGATGTGCCCATCTAAGGCAGGGTTTACTAGTGTATGATTTATCTTGAACTCCTCTGTATAATTTTCCAGTATCCCAATAACATTCTTCCTCTAAAATAATTACAAATACAAACTTTAAAATTATGATTTACTTACACAAAAATACTATTTATATTTGTAGGTGAATCATAATGTTGCGGGACTAACTTCTAAAATCTAGTTTTCAATTATTCCTGGAAACATACATTAATAGATCTCTAAATGCATTTAATTTAATTCAAAGCTTGTTTGCTATGCTAATGGAAAATTAATATTGATTAATGCTGACGATTTTGTGAATATGTTTAATCTGCCACAAATTCAAATCTTTTATAGATATCTCCATCAACTACTATATATAAATGTTTTTTGTGATGCTTTTTCTTGATTTTAGGTCCCTTTTCGTAGAAAATTTGACTTTACCACTTACTTTGGTCTTTATCAACATATATTTTGAAACCTAAAATAAGACAAATCACAACGAAAAACATATAAAAAGGTCTAAGAAGTAAAAAGTTGAACAAAATTATATGAATTGAAAAGACTACAAGTAAAAACATATTTTTGAAAAATGTATACATCATTATTTTTGATAAAAAATGTAATAATCTAACTTTAACATTACCGGTGTCAAGTTTTTTTGTAGACAACGATCAATAGAGATATAAGATTGAATTTATTAGATCAATATTAGTTTCTAAAGACTAGATAGATTACACAAACGATCTGTATTTAAAAAAGTCTGTGAATGAATGTTTTTAGCTGCAATTGCTTTTCCCTAATTAACTGGAAATGATAATTGGGTTTATAGCTATGACCCCCAGATAAAAATTCAGGGTTTTCAATCAAAGTCTAACATCAAGGTCATTTTTTTATTGGAAGAGAGCATTGTGCAGTCAGAGTGCCTCTCAAGGGAAAAAAACCGAGTTTAACAATGGTATATTGAAACGTTTGCGTAACGGCAAATAAAGAGACCTAAATATATATAAATAAATATATAAATACACATTAAGCACCAGATTTAGCATAATGAAATTCTTGTTCTTTCTGAAAATAAAAAATTACTGATAGAGAACAATTTTGATAACATTCTTGCCATTGAAGAGACCACGATAAAGCTTTAACAAAAGAAACCTTATGAAAATGCTTCCAGTCATAGATTCTACATTGCAAACCAAGGGTAGTACTCTAAATAAAAATAATTCAAATTCTCTGCTACTTTTTTACTTTGTTTTTAATAAAATAATTCACTGTATTCTTCGATCACTTCTTGTGCAGAAAGGAAACGCTGTAAATAGTGAATTTTACCAGGAGAACAAAAAATACCAAAAAATATGCCCACTACCGGTATTACAAACATCTAGGGGTCCATTTTCTACTAGATAATGTGTGGATTAAATCCTCATGAATGGTGTATATGTAGACAGTATTTAATCTATGCTGAAAACCAGCCACACATTAAATTCAAAGTGAAAGTTTTATATTGCAATAAGTTATAAATTTAGTGAGTTGAGTTAGCAGTAAACATAATTTAATTCAATTTTAAAATATATATTGAGAATTACAGCATGTGTTGAGCGTGAGAGTAGAAAAAATTCTATGAACAGAAAATATCAAAATTATTTTTCATTATACAATATCGTATTCTCGGTATAAACAAAATACAATTGTAGACTTCAGTATTAAAAAAAACTTTATTGTAAAAATTGAAACAAAACAATTTTTTGAGATTAACGGTTAGTGCACGTTATTACTCTTTTGCTACTGATCATCGACTCTTACTCATAGAATTAATGTTAAAAATAGAGAGAGCAGCATATAAGTGGAATTGGACTATTGCTAGAGAGAGAAAAAGAGTAACAATTTACACTCTCTGTCTCTCTATACTCGCTATTAAAATGAAAACTTATTCTCCTCTTTTGCGGTTCCTTCCACTTAAAATCTCGTCGTCATTGCGATATAATCAGAATAAAGAGAGATAGAGAATGTTATACCAATATTCGTTTTATCTCTATCAGCTCCCTCTATCTTTGGTATTAACTCTAAGCTTACTTCATTCCATGTGGACTATTAGAAATCATATCCCAACCCACCAATAATGCAGCACATCCAAAATTATTTATACTAAAGATTAACGATAATATTATATTTCCAGTTTTATATATTCATTTGTGACTACATTGTATTAATATTTTCCTAGGAACAGTTTCAATTTATTATTTATTAACGAAGTGGTATTCACCTCACAAATAATATTTCTATTTAAACTAAAATATTGTATTATTTTACACAGAGGTGTTTGAAAAGCATGAATGTAAAAAACGAGTGAATTTTGAATATTAAACATACCTCTATCTACGTTAAGTTCACCAACACCAAGAGTTAGACAATGTTTAGAACTGATGTCGACTTCTGTTGGCAGTTGCTCACAAACTTCTAATTCCATAATTTGACCTAGAAATAATAAAATGGTCTTCTTAAATTGACGACATAAAAACTGAAAACATTTAGTGAAGTATGATTAAAAGAACAGGAATGGAAAATATGAGAGGTGGAAATAAAAAAATTGTATCCTGCTGATCATGATGAATCTAAGAAATTTTTATTGAAGAAGTGTTGTTGTATGCATCTCAAACGGTTAGAGGTAAGGAAAATTCTTTCTTAAACGCACTGTACACAAATTTGTTTGTTAAACTTTCTGTTATTATCAAACAAAAGTGAATACGATCAAACTAAAACATAAAATAAATTTGTTAAACATATTCATATTTCGTTTTTTTTTTGCCGTGAAGTAGCGTTCGTGAAAGATAAAGCGTTTTTGGCATTGACGCTGAACTATGAGTATATACGAAGAAGAAAAAAAGGTTGTCAATAATCTAGGGAGTAGTTGAAATTAAGGGATAAATATATGCACAAGAAATAGTGCGGACAGAATCAAAAAAAATATTTCAATATTTTTGAACATTTTTTCTCAATTTAGTCTTGCAGAAATTCCAACTTTTTGTAGTTTAATAATTAAGATTCAGACAGTGTTCTAGCAATATATGTTAAAGTTTTCTGATTTTCTTCTCTAGCATATCGTGATGTATGAAGATGAATTGCAACTTTAAAAAAATGTTATCCCTTTCTCAGTTGTCATTTTTCGCAATTTAGACCTTCATGGTTTCAATACGATAGCTGAGATCTTATTTGACTAACAACGATGCACACTATCAAACAGGTTCTTATATACCCTCTATATTAGCTTCACGATCGTACACTTTCAAACTGCACATGAATCTGGTAACAGAACATGTTCAGGATCTTAACCGTGTACTTATCTATCAAATATGGAGTTTAGAGGTAAGGAGAAGCGTCTTGAATGGGGGGAAAGCTGAAATAGTATCAATCGGTATACAGCAAACAGCACTAGTGTAGCAGTGATAAATGTGTGGAGCTCAGCTTCTCGAGAGGTTTTTGTGGAAATGTTATTGATGGTCGAAGTGGTATTTCACAATAACATTTCCTCTGAAGCCCCAGAGAAGCTAAACTTCATACATTTATCACTTATCCCGCCAATAATATACTTCCCACGAGCCCCAAAAAGACAAAACCTACCAATAGGTCCCCATAATTACAAAGTCCAAACAGATAGCTCAAGACCAGCAGTGATTCTGTTAGTGTCCACGGTGTTCTCGATTACCAATGAACGAATAACCACCATATCCCCAGCCTTCTTTTGATAATGGCTTCAAAACGGGAGCCTAAATAATAAATTGTTGTTTATTTGGAATGTTTACTTTATATCCGGCAGACTGCTCCACTATCGCATTACCATAATCAACAGATAAGATGATAATTAAAAAAAAGAGAAAAAAATATGAACAATAACTGGAAAAAAAAAATAGAGAAAACAAGACAAAATGACTCCATAAAGCAAACCAAACGCGAGCTACGTGAGCGGGTTTCAGACAAAAATGGCGCATTACGATAAATTAAGTTTTTGTACAATTTAATAAATAATCCTGTTATAGAATTTATTCACACAGCCTCTACATTCAACTTCTCTCATACTATACACATATTTACTCGCTATCGATTGGTCGAATTGTGATAATCATAAATGTAATGACATAATAAAAGTTTCCATTGAAATATTCGAAAAATTTAATAAAATCAATGTTAATTCATCTCATTGGTAATTTGAGGTGGAAGGAATATTAAGCTGAACTCCGGGCTTCTCTCTACACTCCCTAATTTGAAGCAACTACCGTCGTTCGTTTCCAAATAAAAACAAATGAGCTGTTTTTTTAACGTGGTATGAGGATTGCAACTCAATTTTAAGATAAGGCAACACTGATTTTAATGTTAAATTTGACATTGACATCAAAGAGTTTGACATTTTCAATGGTTAACGTACTCAAAACGTGTTATCATTGACTATTTATAAATACATTCATCTTGGTCAAAGAATGGAGTTAAATAGCGAACATTTTCGTGCGATGATTTTCTATGACTTTCGACGTGGATTAAACAAACAAAAGTGTGCCAATCAACTTGCTTCAACTTTTGGTGATGAAGTATTATCTTGAGCCACCGTGTTTCGCTGATTTTTCGGAATTCAATCGTGGTCGCACGAAGGTCGTCCAAAATCAGCTACTGTGCCAGAAAACATCGATGTTGTGCGTAAACTGATATTGCAAGATCGTCATGTGATATACCGTGAGGTTGAGGCATACTTGAGCATTAGTTCCACTCGTATACATTCAATATTGCATGAACATTTGGTTGTCAAAGAGATTTGTTCGAGTTGCATCAGACAATAGCTCAAAAAGAGCTCGTGTCGATTGGTGCAAAAAGTCAGTCAAAGATACACCAGCATTTGTTTGTGAAAAGTGTTCGAAACAATCACAGAACACGAATCATCTCTCACACATCAGATCAAACAAAAACGTCGTCAAAACATCGAAATTATTGGTCCTCTGCCGTAAAGTCCCTGTTTCTCACCCAATGATTACCTCTTACTCAAACAGATCAAAAATAAATTGAGAGGTCCAAGCTTTTCCACACCTGAAAAAGCGATTGATGCGTTTAAATCACATGTTTTGGAGGTACCTCTATCTGAATGGAATCATACTTTGACAATTGGTTCAACTACATGCAGTAGTATATTGATCTAAATGGAGAATATTTTGAAAAACAATGAAGTCTAAGTAGGAACTATCGAGGTTTTGTTAAAATTGTTATGACTCAATTTACTATCCTACTCTAATAATGTCTGGGGATGTTTTAGAATCTTTCTGCTTGCTACTAAAGAGCCATTTTCATTTGCTCCCTTTCAACGGACACCTTTTGATACATTTAGATAGTTCTCCTTACCTCTGCACTGCATACTATAAAGTAATAAAAAAATTAAAGGCGATGAAACACTTACTTATAACTAAATGTCTTTTGGCAATGCTGTACTCTTTGCTACAAAGTTCATTTTCCAATAATAAACATTCATCTCTGCATATTCTTCTTAGTGAATTTGTCAATTTTGTACGTATATTCTTGAATTTCTGTTTGTTGTCGCTCGTTAAACTGCTGAGTTCTGAGAAATGTTGTGTATGGTATTCCTCAATTTGTTCATGGTCAATACACAAAGGAAATGCCGAAAAACAAACACTCGGTTCAGCGAATTTACTGCAGATAGGTGATATATCACTAAAAATATAAAATAAGTGTGAATTTTATTACTAATTTGATTCGCATCATTTGTTTTTACTTTAATGAAAAAGTCGTGATCGGTTCAATGAAATAAAATTTCGCTTCGATCAAATTAGACGGGTAGCGAAAATATAAAGAATATTATGTCCTTAATCGGAAACATATCGAACCATGATCATTTTTCTAAATTATATAATAAATTCTTCTGGAGCTTGCAAATCAGCTTTTTCATACGATCATTAGAAGCCGAGAGAAGGAAAGTAATCTGCTGATTTTGAATAAGATTAGATGAACTAGTGCGTAAAGGCTGTGAATCTACATCTACACTTAAATCAATTGATCTTTTGTGTACCCCAGACTGTTTACCAGTTAAGTGGCAACGACTTTGCATAGTGAGCTGCCGGTCAGGAGCTGTGCGGCTTACCTCTTCTGGCTTTAAGAATCTTGCATTTAAGGGCTATAGCCCTTGTCTAAAGACAGCTTCGCCTACATACAGGAGGTGTTTGGCGGTTTCTTTGGGTCGTTACAGAAACGACAAGAGATGTTAGGAATTTCTTCGATGTTCTTCAGATGGTAGTTCACCAGATAGTTGAACCATTTGGAAGAATAAAAAAGAAATCTCTTAGTTGTTTCAGACCTGGGATCTTACTCCATGATTTCTTCTTGTTTCCCACTTATGATCATGACTTGATGGCGTTTTGGAAAACCTATAAAAGGTTGTAGAGCTATGGGAGTAAATTTTATAAGAGCCAGGTACTTTGAGGGCTACCCTGCTACCTGATGAAATAAAAATCTTTGCGTTGGGGCAGATGTAATATAAAAGGTACTGAGCCCATTGGGATAGCGAACTTAGTTCCTGTGCCATATATTCTTGCCCCTACTTCTCCATCAGTGTAGAATACCAAGAAATCTCATGGGTTTTGACTTGAATTTGACATAGTATTGAAATGGCCAATATTGGTTGTTGATAACTAAGGAAGCGTCATCTAACAGTCATGATTATAAGTGGGAAACGAGAAAAAACATGGAATAAGACTCCGGGTGCGAAACAACTGAAGAGATTTCTCTGTTATTCTATCAGCTTGTTCATAAAAGCCCTTTTATTAAGCAAAGATAATCTAAGAAGAATTCCTGGTATGCTCAATGGACAGTTCTTATCGTTTGTGCAAGAGACCCAAGGAAACCGCCGAATACCTCTTCTTTGTGTGGGAGGCTGCTCATATATAAGGACTATGGTACTTACATCCAAGCTTCTTAAAACCAGAAGAAGTAAACCGCATAGCTCCATGACCGCTAGCTCACTGTGCAAATTCATAGCCATCTGATTGGTAAACAGTCTGGGGTACACAATAGATCAATAGGTCAAAATGTTGGATGAAGAACACTTTAACTTCAGTATCTGAAGACAATAACTTGGTTATCGAAACGTATGTCAGAAAGTGTCATTGTGAGTGTTAGTATAGTGGTGATGTAAATAGTGTGTTCAATATGAATATCACCAACGGTTCAAGAAACTCCAACTTAGTAAAATTTGTTTATATTTTGAAACAGTCTTTAAGTACTTACTTCGATTGTGAAATTACTAAAAACGCAGCATCTAATTTATCCTCAATGTCTTTTTGAGAATATGGTGGTTGAACAAAAACAAACTTCCCAGCTAGGTGTTTCCTGCATTTTTGTCCAACGTAAAGTTGACATAGCGGTTGTGAACTGTTATAAGGTTTAGGTACATTTTCTGGTAGTTTTCCACTTGAATCTAAATCAAATTGAATTGGTGCCGAAAATGTTTTAGATTTGCTACCTACTGTAGTTAAAAAATCATTGTGTCTATCTTTTGTGATACTGTTGGGTACAAATGTTGTAATTTCTCCATAACTGAAATAAACAATCCAAATACATACTAAGCATATAATAATTGAAATAAAAATGGAACTTATTAGAACCATTTAATAATTCAGGTTCTTATAACTAATAAAATAAATGAATCAGTACATAATTTTTTTCTTCCAATTCAAAAATACTACTATGAAGAATGTTACGAAACGTTCTAACCATTAGAAAGCGAATAATCCATATGACTATCAATTAATTTATATTTATATCCATTACTTTAATTAATCCACATAATTAAATGAAAGATTACTAAAAGTTAACTAAATTAAATTTGGTTTAATTATTATAATTTTCCTCATGTCATGTCAACAAGCTGAGATTATAGTTTCTTATATTTTTTGTATTATAACTATTCTACTTGAGAAGTTTTAAATAAAGACTATATTTTATATATAACAAGATACATATATCAAATGAAAACTAATTAAAAAACCGGGAAGAATTAATAATAAAATTATTTTTTCCACTACTAGTCAGGAGCCATGTTCTTAGAATGTTATAGTCAACTGTAAAGTTCATATTCAGCACCTCAACAGCATTTTGAGATTAATACTAAAAGCCAATAGAACATGGTTATTCTAAATTCAATACATTGTACGTAATGTGTTTAATGCACTAATTTACTTACTCCAACACCAAAATTTTACTTTAAAATTATGGTAAGTTTGAAATTGCTAATAAGCAGCAAGAATAGCAAATCATGCTCTTTTTAAGGTTAGAGAAATTATGATTTTAAATGTTTGCTTTAAATTTGCTAGTAGTGGTAACAATAGAATCTACACCAAGATGGTAAAGACATTTATAGGCCTCGCACCCTATTCCGCTCGAGACAAAGTCCGCTGCGAACGTATCTTGGTGCTCTGTGAAAGATAAAAGTCTTCATCCTCTTTGTGTATACACCGACTTGGTGTATATAGAAGTGTCAACAATAATAAACTAATGTAATGAATTGTTACCTGTTTAGATCGCTGTTTTCAGTCTTCAATGAATTAATAACAGTACTACCTAAAACAAAATGGCATTTAATATACACATCTACTATATTTAATCTTCAATTTTTCTTCTGGTTTAATTCATATTGTTAGCACTAAATTTTGATAATAATAAAACAGTTCACAGTCCCTTATTTCCATAATGTTCTGTTTTCATTATGTGGCAGTGATACATACACTACCGGTCAAAAGTTTTGCCCACCCTATGCTTGAAAAATACATAAAGTAATAATGAAACTACAGTTTGTAACTGTTCTATATTTAAATTTTTGATTCATCGTCTATTTGGTTCCATTGGTTTTTCAAGATATTCCAAAGATATGAAATGGAAGTAGGCACTGCTTTCTGTCTCACCTACCCAATTTGTCTCAAAACTCAATCGGGTTGAGGTCGGGTGACTGTGAAGGCCAAATCATTACTTCCAGGTCATACTTCCTTTCTAATTCTTTGAAATACTCTTTACACGGCTCCGAGAAATGCTTGGGATCGGTGTCATGCTGGAAGATAAATTTTCTGTTGATTAGGCGCTAGTCAGAACGTAATACATTTTCCTTTAATATTTTTTTATAGCCTTCATTCTTTGAAATCTCTTCAATTTTTACCTAACACCACCGATCCTGCGCCGTGTTTTACAGTCGGGATTACATAAGGATCTAGCATCCGTTTTTTCTTTGACCTGCGCACAAACACTCCTCTGTTAGACCCAACAACTTCAAAATTTGACTCGGCAAACTTTCTCCCACTCTTCATGCGTCTAATTTTTATGTTCTTTAGCCCACTGCAATCGCTTAATTTTATTTTGACGTTTCTTCACTGCCACTTTTCCAAAAAGACGAGCTGTTCTCAATATTCTTTTCACTATAGAAGTACTCAAAGATTTATTGGTCTGAGCTACTAACTCTGGGCCTGTGAATTGTCGATCACGTTTATTGATCAATACAGTACGTTTATCTTCAGCGGTTGTGGTATTTGGAAGTCGCCCAGAATGTTTTCTATCACCAAAGCTCCTGTTGTATGCTTATTTTTGACGTTGTAGTCCATGGACATCGAGGTATTTTCAATTCGGAGGCAATGGTACAATTACTTTTGTCTAGACTTGCGATTAATGCACGAGCTTCAATAGATATTTCCTTGGTTTTACTCATTTGAAAACTTACAAGTCTGAATTTGCGAGAATGGAAACATTTCGTAAAAGAACTTCACATAAAGATGTCTTGGTTCAAAAAGTATAATTGCATTGTACACGGCTAACTGGGACTAAACTACAATCATAAACACTATAGAAATAATTCACATTCAATAACAATCAAATCTGCTGGTACTTGTAAATTTTAACTTGTTGCACTCACCAAAAACATGCGCTCGGATGTTGCTACTTACTTCTAGATAAAACAATGAAAAATTGTTTAATGTTTTTAAAAATATATTTTTATTTTGATACTCATGTTATAGGTGATCTATTGATTAATATAATTATGAAAATTCTAATTGTCAAATTATATTTTGATAATGATCGGAAACGATGGAAACGTCAAGATTTTATCTATTTTATAAAAATAAACGGAAATTATGTAAAAATATGAATTAAAATAATACACCCAGTATATTTTCACACACCTAGACACTGTAGATATAAATATATAATTAAAACTGCTGACTTTTGATAAATGTTAATAGTTGTTAGTAACATTCAAAACAGTTTATATTTCACTGATGAAAATGACAAATCAGAATTCCTCGGAACATGCTTATATACAAACTCAACAGTTTTTTCTAGTAAATTGTAATTATAAACTTTAATAACTTCATTTATACATAAAGTTATAAAGAAATGATCAAGATTGTAATAGGTCGAAACCGGAATTTTTTACATGTTTTTAAAATCCAATTTTTAATCAAAAGAGTTCTAATATCAAGATAATTTAGCGACAAAAACATAGTCTAGGATATGAAAAACTTGGAAATTTATTGAAATATACATTCATATCGCATGTTTAAACGTATTCAGAAACAAAGCCAATCATTCTCAGAATCTCTTCCTTCAGATTCTCATAATTAACAAATGTTTTTCGGAAACTTCAATAGGTGGCAATTTCCCATAATATAGCAATGGCTTCGTAATATTCATGATACTGAAATCATTATAAAATTTGTTAGGGATAAAAATACAAAATCAGGATTGGTACTGGGGGGTTGCCATCGCACCGAGCGCTGTCATGGTGACAGGGACTGAAATTAATAAAAACTTGATTTTCACAAGGGGGAAATCGCTTACAAATTGAAAGATCAGAATTACCTACTATCGGATATTAAAAACAGTTATCATTTTTGGTATGTGTCTATGTTGATAATATGAAGAAAAAAATATATAGTTTTTTGTAAAGGATGAATTGAATAAATAGTCAACCGACTCTAGAAATTATTTCGCCAATTGAGATTTATGTTTTATATTCCAAAAATTAAAAATCTTAACGAAAATTTCAATAATGTAAAACTATACGGATAAAACATTGCTTTTAAAATTCATTATTGCGCTGCGAAAACTATAATCAGTAATCTTAGACACATCCTATGTATAATTATTGTGAATAATCTGCATTCAATTATGAATTAAAAATAGCGAGGTCCAGTATTGGCAAACGAGCTTGGCCCATAGTTATCACTATAGACTTCCACTAAGACTGGGCCAAGCCAGGCTTACTGAGTTGGTCACGAGTTCTATATCTTTGCCCAAGCTTTTCTCTATGGGACTATCCGGAACTATTTGTCTCACATTCACATATCTATCTTGTACAAATATGTACACGTCTGTCTACGTCATTTAAAGATTTAAAGTCTTGATGCCACTTTTTCACTGTGTCATTTCCCTGATATATCCACCTAATCTTTGTGAATTTGCATTGGGTCCAATTCTTTTAAACGCAAGTATTCAATCAATCCGCGTTACTCGACACGATCTATTTTTGTCTCTCCCGAATTCGGGATTTTACTGATCAACAGGATCAAACATCTCCGTTTCTAATGTGAGTGGATACATAATAAGTTATAAAATAATGATAAATAGTTGTTTTGGTTTATAAATGGGTCAGGGGCTGAGCAAAGGGGTCGAGTTTAGTATAAGCAAAATTTTTCGAAGAATTCGTATCATTTGAAAAATTTTGCTATAGAAAACTATATCAAATTCTATACTGTTAGTTTGCTATTGCCATTTATTTTCGATGTTTTCTTAGTTAGTAGAGTTGCATTCTGCTCTATTAAGAAATATATCCTTTGTTACATATACAATTTTATAACTTACCATATTTATTTGGTTCCTGATTTATTTCCAAATAACTAACAGACCTAATTTTTTCTATTCCATTTCTTGCTATACATTCAACAAATCCTCTATCGAAATACTCTAAATTTAATATTCTTAAAGTTGAAGTATATAAATTCTCTTTGTGCTAGAAATAAGAAATTAACATACTTTCAAAAACCGTTTTATTTGCTGATTATGTCATCAAAATGCGCAATGAACAAGTAACATTTGATAGATTCAAAAAGATTCCAACCTAAGTAATCAAATCTATAATGTCATAATAAAAATAACAGATATTCAGGCAAGGGTTAGGGCATCGCACTGCCATAAAATTTTAATGGGTCGATTAGACTTCGCAGTGGATAAATCTGTAATATGTAATTTCGATTATTCTTGTGGGCGCATCGTCATTCAACTTTAAAACAACACTGTAAAAATTTTTTGTAAAATTACCATTATTTTGCGAAACACATGATGGCTAAAATTACTAATTAGTGTGTATGAATTCAAATTATAATACAATTTGAGTGATTTTCTTTGACAATTGAGAAAATTTACTAAGACTAGTTGTTAATTCACGAATATAAATCTTAGTAATTTAAGTAATTATACTTACTTGTTTATTATTTTTCAATAACAATGTTAGAAGATCAAAAAGAAACTCTAAATTTTAATTTACTGTTTTATTTTGTAGAATTACAAAAAAAATTGTGATGGAAACATTTGAGAGATGGCACTAGCTATACCGTTTACATTTGTTTGCGTCTAAACACTTAATCCTCTTATTTTCAAATAAATTTGTAAGTTTTAAGTAGAAGACGGGGATTTTATGTAAAAATAAAACCTGGAAAAAATCACAACTATATCATAATAGGATGTCAAAACAGTTAGTTTCTTGTATAGTGAATACAAAAAATATGTTGTTTTCCACACTGAACTCAAGTTAATTGAGTGATAAAGTAACAACACTGCATAGTGCATGAAAATCTTTAATTGAAATTACAAAATTATATAGTAAAATTTTCTAGTACCGCTTAGTAAATTTTATGAAATGTTTGACTTTTGAACCGGTTCTCCAGCCCCTTTTAAATTTAGAATGAGCAAAAACAACACAAAACGTTTAAAAAACAAAAAAATAAATAAAATTCCTCAAAAAAAACCCAAACTGAGAAGAGTTATTTGCTTACAAGCTTCATTTTCGTTTTCTTCTGGCCAAAATCTACCTTCAGAAACAGAAACCCCACGCAACCGCCACAGCCTAAACTCTGCAGAGGAGCTATTCCTATATCAGTGCTTACTCCAATAAAACCCCTCCTTACAAAAATCCTCCTTATCCTACCAAACTTTAACCAACGAATCTATCTCTCTTTGAACTATTTTGTTTAGTAAATTTTCTAAATTGTGCGTTGAAACTTCCTTTAAATTTTTGATAAGATTATCAAAGACATTTTTAACAGTGAAAATTTAGATGATAATAGCAAGGTTGTCAACTTTTTTGTAATAAAATAACTGATTGTGAAAGATATTTCGTTTGCCTGATATACCTGTATGAATTATATACTGAGAATGTAAGTCGCTCAAATTATTTACAAGTTTCCACAAAAAAGAGAAAGCAATTGATTCAACTAAAGTATTATGAAATGAAGTAGTGCGGGGCATTTGGGAGGAGAATTGCTAGTTGTTAGTAACGTTTTAAAGGTGCTTAAAATATAATAACTAACAATGCCCCCTCCCAATTAGCGCACAGTGTTTTTATATCTCGCTCAAATTTTCGCAAAATAGTACAAAAATATTTTGACAGCTTGGTAAGCGAAAGAATGCCCCTGAAATGCGTAAAAGATAAATAGAGGACTCATCTATGTGATGAATACCATTAAAGGCCGATTCCTAATATAAACTGTACTTTCCGCTTGTCGCTACCGTTTACATTTGCTGTTACAAAGTTAAAAATATTGAAATGAATAAGAGCTGCCGTTTGACGTCACCCTTCCTCTGACTTTCAACATAAACGAATTTTACCTTTTCTCGTCGGCCGCCGTTCAAAGCAACTTTAGTAGCAATAGGGAAGAATCAATCACATTCGTTTGTCACGTGATTTTAATGTATGTGGTTAGAGCGTGTTGTTGGGGTTATTTATTTTTCTGTTTGTTTGTTTATGTCGTCCATAAATACCGAATTACAAACAAAAATATCACGAAATAAAAAAGCAGTACACACGTCAAAAACAATAACAACATTTTTAGGTTTATGAAAAAGGTGTAGAATTTGCTACGAGATTCAAACGGTAAACGTCACCCGTCAACGGCAAACGGAAAGTCAAGGTTATCAATCGGCCTTAAGCAGTGTTTTGGAAAATTACAGTCGGTGAAAGTTAGGATTGGTTTAGACAATCAGGCAGATTTCGATACTATTAAATTTTAAATAGTGACGCCCATGCTCTACAGAGGATGCTAGTACTTTGGACGTGGAAATATAAACATAAGTTCTATACTTCTGGAACAAACCTTGTATATTTGTGGAAAAAATAAATACGATTTGACCGTTCTCCGTATTTACGAACTAGAATAATATATTACATAACGAGTTTGGAAAGTGATACATTTCGCACTGGTTACTATTTTGAACTAGCCACTTAGCGGCGAGTAATGAAACGTAACGGGTGCGAAATGCACTTTCCAACGAGTTGTATACACTATTTTTCCTACGAACACGTAAAAAAACGAAAAGAATGTTTATGAAATATTTTATAACTAAAGAACAGAAAAAGAACCAATAGAACAATAACTTTTTTGTAACTATATTAAATACCTAACAAGAAATGATGTTTTTGTTTTATTTTTTTTTAAACTTTTTAAAAGTTTACTAAATTGCAGTAGATTTTGTAAATCATATTGTATACTTCTTCAGTCTTCTTAAATTTGGCCTTTTGCCTTTCGGCTCCCAGCCAGATTCATATTGTATTCCCGTATTCCCTCTATCGTTCGAGACCATATATAACGTAAGAAAAAGAAGCATTTTAATACATGTATGTTTTGTTATTTAAGTACATGTGTGAAATAAGCTACTTTCTTAGGTAAAAATGAGTTTGCAATCTATCATTTTCATAAGTGGTCGTAGGAAAAATCTATTGAATTTGTATAACAACTAAGTAATACTTTTTCTGGTCTTTCCAATTATCAGCTGCCGCCTTTCTCTTCAAAATAAACCTTCTTACGTGTTGCCTCCACAGAAAAGCACTTTCTTCTTCTTCAAGCAATGATGGTTTACCTTTTTGAAGATAGCCGATAAACACAATCTCACTTTTCCGGTCGATAAAATCGTCTTTGGACTTTGTCGAAGAGAGTGTGCCCTTTGCAATCCTCTGTCTTGAATTTCTTCTTTTGACAAATGTGGTGGTGTATACAGTTATGAATCGGCGCAAAACAAGGTTTGAGAAATTTTTAGTAGAATACTCATGCATAATTCCTCAGTCGGTACATGGGAAATGAGTCCTTTTGATATACCGATAGCCTCTTTTATCTCTCTAGCCTGAATCTGACAGTCGTCCAGTACCATTTGGTCAACTTTTTCGTTGAGATCGCTGGTTATCATCATAGTTTTTAGCCGTCCCAAAAACTCGTCGTCATTGAAACTGATAGGCCACGTTTGAATTCAGCTGCTGAAAATTTTACGGACGTGGTGCAAAAATTTTTATGAACATCTCTCAACGACATGTTTTCAGAGAACTTTCGTATATCAGTTGAAAAACTATGCTGTATATCGGCGAATTAGCACCATTTTCAATCCTAATTTTGAAACAAATTTTTTGAAATGAATTACAACTTTAACGTTTTCAATGTAGTATTATGCAATAGACTCAATAAGTTTTTTGAACGAATTATTATTTATTTACCTTATTTGCAATTTTATATTTTTCATTGGTTTCCACGGGTACGAGGTGTCGCCAGCTAATTGATACTTTAGAATTGGTGTGATTTGTATCCAAGTTTTTTACTTCGCATACGAATTTAGCTGCTTTGCCTACATTACGTGTGACATTTGACAATTTCGTGATAAAAGTCAAAGAACCTGGAATGCATTATATCAAGTTTTAGTTTACATATATAATACATACAAAATAGTGTAATTTTACTCAATGGTAGTCATTTATCTAGGGCGGTCTTAGACTTAGGGCCGGTTTCTTCACGTTCTAATAAAGTGCCAAATAATTATTAGCCACATAACTTTTGTAGGAACTTTTAATTGTCGAATAAATATTTACCCTAGTTGGTTTAAATCCGAACTAACTAATAAGTATTTGTCACTTTATTATGTATTCAACAAATAGTCTATTGTTGACAACTCTATGATGTCTATATAGCAATCGTATATGTATTGAATAAGGAAAGAAATGAGCGAAAAAACGTTGTATTGACTTTTGTGATAACGATCTGTGCGTAATTATATTTGCACGTGTTTTGTTAAGGTTGATGTTGAAGTAGTCGCTAGTTGGAGAAAGATGTGTTGGTCTGAAAATTATAGTTTATATTGAAAATAATTGATAGGAAAGAAAAAAGAAACCGGTGAAAAAATTTCATCATCGGACAAACAATTGTAATGATCAATTTTACGACGAACGGAATAAGCTTGTTATGAAATTTTCTGTATTTCCTAAATCAATTCGTCATCAAACAAATCTTCTATATCTTAAAAAGCATCCATATTAAATATTTAATTATTTGTATGACGAATATTTCCAAAAATGAACTAACCAATTATACGATTCATGAACAAACAAGCCACTTTTGATGTATATATTAAAGGTTAAGCTTCTACTAAACTCTTTAATTGACACTTGTGACTGCCTAATAACTTATTTGGCAAATAACTCGATTTACTCGGAGGTTTACTTTATTAGAAGGTGAAGACACCGATATTTTGGTTATTCGGTAAATAATAGTTAGTAGGGACTTAATTAGGAAGTGAAGAAACCCGGCCTTAATCTCTTGGGGTGGCACTAATTATAAGTGAACCTACGCAGTACCCCGATACATAATAGAGGAGACGAACCAAATTCATCTGCTGTAATCTTGTAAAAATTATTAGTATGTTTGGAATTTGGTTAAGTAAAAAAAGCTAAAATTGAATATGTACCAAGATAATGTTATATTCTATTAGTTTTTAACAGAAGTTTTTCTTTGTTTAAGGTCTAACTCAGATATTAGATATTGCTAAGTTGATATACTTTTTGGGTCACTTTAGGATCAAAAAATTTCCTTTGAGACATCTAAAAATTACTGAAGAAGAAATAGCGATAAAGATATACACAATTAATATCTCGAAGCGTCAAAAATTCCTACATAGATGAAGAGGTATTGAAACTCCAATAGAACTCCAGAAGAACTTCTTGGGATATTAAATGTTTTACTCTCCAAAGCTCAAAAATGATTTAGTATATCTAAGCAATAGAAGATTTTTTTTCTAGTTTAATTACACACGACAAATTTCTTTGTGAAATAACAAACTCCATCCTTTCAGTAGAATAAAATCAGCGGGGAAAGGAATTTTTTTTTTATTTCTTTGGTTGAGTTAAAGATTTACCCACTAAAATGTCTATTTTCTAACAATTCGAGTAGAAAAAATTTCACTTTCCGTTTCAATGTGGATGAATCTAGATTTTAATAAATCTCGTCTTCTCTCGCAAAAATTGGTGAGGTAGTTTTTAATTATTTTTCGCTCCCAAATGGAATTTCGACATTTTTAACTATACTATAGTACACTAAAATCAACTTATATTCAAAAAAGCAGGCTTGATTTGTGTATGACAATTTGAGTCCTAATTTTATTGTATTAAATGTTACCGTTAATTTGAAGTGCAAACAAAATGTAGAGCATTTTATCCGAAGGCTGTGGAAGTAATTAATTAAATCGAAACGAAATTTTTTCAATGAACTATTCTAAGAATGAATTATCGTTTACGATACATCGTAAATTTGATCTGTCCACCGACATCCAGATACAGGAAAATATTGCATCACATTTTTTTCCGACTATACGTCCGTTACGCACTTTCGGACGTAGGCGTAAGTTTTGACTACACAGCAGACCACGCTGCAGTAAGTTTCGAGCTCTTGGAGTGACAGTACATTTGGCACACGTGTCTATGGTAAGCCCAGGAGAAATCAGGATGAAAAAAATAAACGATAGAGCACAGGTACGCAATCAAGTTTTGGTTGTCACTCAGTAAAACGTGAACGTAGAGTTTTGCAATGGTTCGACAGATATTTAAGAATAACCGAAGCTCCGAATTCTACCACCTCGAAAAATCGTTACTGATAAATTTTACGTTGAAGTGGATCCTGAACAAATGATCACAAAGATTTTAGAAGAAGATAACATAACACATGAAGAAGTACATTGAAAAACAGACAGGCTTCTGGACCTGGTCGAATCGTTAACGAGATGATTAAGTACGAAGGAACTGAACTAGAATCAGCTATCACAATATTATTTCAAAAAATGAGATCGACCCAAAAAGTGATTGGAAAAACAGCATCCCAATATACAAAAAGGGAAATAAAAATGATTCAGAAAACTATAGAATGATATCTTTGCTAAACAGCATAAGTAAGCTGCTGACCAAAATCATTACAAAAAATAGATGAACAGAATAGTGATAAGGAACGCAATTCTCATCCTCACAGAAATGATTGAAAAGTCCATTGAATATCAAAAAACCCCGTTCCTTTGTCTTGTCGATCTTAAGAAAGTATTTGATAAACTTCCAATAGCTGACATCATTGATATACTTTCGGAATACAGTACACCTGTAAAATGTATATAAATGTAATAGAAGTACTCAATAAAACAACAAAACACAACGTAAAACATAACAGGGGTTTACCGAACAAGCTACAATTGAGCCCATTCTTGTTCAATTTAATTACGGATAGAATAGATAAGTTCTGGAGGTTATAAGATGGGTCGAATACCAATAGAGATATTATGCTACGTCAAAGACATAACCTTGATAGCCGAAAACGAAGATGACCTACAGTGTTTGCTATATCGGTGCTAAACAACAACCAAAAACATTAAGAGTCTATAAGATCGGAAAATTCAGGATAATGTATGATTCATGAGATCTAGACCACGACAGAATGATGGAAGATCGATGGGCTAAATAAACAAAGGATGGAAAACCAGCTTAAGGAGACCTCTCGGCTGACTTCACAAGAGATGGTACGAAAGCTGGATATCTACTTCTCAACAGGCTGAATAGGAGAAGGAACAAGACTAAGTCTTAAGAAAAAAGAAAGAAGAAGAGGAAGTTTTATGAAGATTAAATCAAAGACAACAACAATTTACAATGAATTTTCAAATCCAGGCCTTGACACATTACTGCTTATTGATATTGGTAAAATAAACACTTATGCGCTTCTGTACGGTCTCAATATCCTCCTTAAACTAACCGTTGGAAGAAAGCTTGAGATTAATAGAAATATGGGATGAAAATAAATATTTGAAACTTCTTCTTATACTTCTATCATTTCAGAATCGGATGTTCTGTTAACAGTAAACGTTAGGATTGAAAAAATTTGGAAATTGTAAAATACGTTTTTTAAGATTTCAACAATTTCAAATCAATACAAATATCGTTTAATAACTTATATCTGTGGACAAGACGTACACTTCTTTGTCTTATTATAATACTGATCGTATTCTAATAAATATAATACTCAAAGAGTGGAGAGGAAATCCAATGAAATATTGAGATTGTTCGAATTTATGATAACCAAGATACTCAATGGAATAGTGAACTTTATTCTAATTTATGATATCCAAACTTTTATGTTATTATTTGATGAGATATTTCTTTTTGCCATTTATAACGTACATGTTCTAATTTGCTTGCAATTAGAGATAAACGAAATTCAAATAAGTAACTATTACATACCGTTTGATGTAGAATTTATATTAGATATATCCTCATAATCCTCATCGTCCTCGTATTCTTGACATAATATTAATGCTGAAACAAAAAAGAAGTCAGAGATTTTCAATGAAATCACGATTAAAATACTCAGTTGAACTCGAGTGTCTTCCTTGTCTTTCAAAGTAATTTCATTTATTATTGTTATAATCGGCCTTGTGTTATAGAACTATCGAAAATTCGGAATTAATTTTAATTAATAATAAAAAAAGATTTGTTGGCTTAAATTATTTGTGATTGTGATTAAGAGAGCGTTTTATTTACGCAAAATATGTTTCACTAATGTTTGTTTATATTTTATACTAGCATGTTCAGGTTCTAAATTTAACCATCTAGACGTTTCGTGATTGGTTCAAGAATTGCAGCTAAACATTTTGTGGTGTACAATTTGCTTCAAGCTTAATTGTTCTCACTAATCTTGTACTACAAAAACTGCATTTTTTACTTTCTTGGCAGACCTTTGCTTTTTTTGTTTGGTTGGTGATTCTTCGTAAATCCGGAGAGGAATATCAAAAATGTTATATGTTTCATCACCTGTTACTATTTTCGAAAGAATTCTATGACTATTATTCCCTTATTTGATATTTATTTGTTATTTTCAGCGTGATCATCACTCGCTCTGCGTCAAGCACTGTAAATTGTTTGGGGAGTTATTTTCAGCCACTCTGGACCTATACCTAGAAGATTTTATGTACAAAACTCTCAAAAGAGATTTTCAGGGACCACTTCCAAAGGTGTTAACACTTTTTAATCAAGATACTTAAGCCTTTTTATGGAATGGACAGGATATTCGCAGAGTAGATGGTTTTCTGTCTCTATGGCGCTTTTTACTTGCTCTATCTTTTGGAAATCGTTAAGCATATGTGACGCCCAACGAATAACAATGTTTTTACGGATCACAACTTGAATCTTGTACAATGATACATCTTACGCTCTCAAGTTGAAATGAAGAGTAGGGTATACCAACATGTGCCTAACTCAAAATCGCCTTGACAGCGAAATACAGTTGATTGCAAATTGTTTTCATTACCAAAGGCATGTTGCAGCCGTACAAGTCTTGCTACTTAAAGATTGTGGTATCCAACTCTAGCTCCTCTAGTTTCGTGACGTCTAGAAATATAGATCGACCTTCGTAGTACTCAATTCGCATGAGGTTTTACAAAACCCTCCAGTATCTATTCATTTGAATTAAACTGGATTCTCCCCATCTCATTTCTTGTTTTAAATGCATTTGAATAACAAAAAGTACTATTCTACGAGAAATAGTCTTCAGTAGTTCCAATAGATCTTACAAATTTGGTGGTTAGTTGAATGCCGTCTTATCCACAAAGTAGCCTGGTTTCAAAGTCAATTAGAGAATTGATATAAAATTTAATACTAAGACAACGGAATTTTTACAAAAACAAAAATGATGCGACATTTTACTTAAGCAGTAATTGTCTTCTTACTTCTGTCATAACATTCCATTTTTTTAAATAATCTCCTTTTAATTCCACACAATTATTCAAGCTTTCCAATTATTTCATTCACTGCAGAAACTGATGTTTCGGTAGTTCCGCAAACTACGCGTTTGTTTTTTCCATCGCCTTTTCATTTCTATTAAATCGTTGGTGGACGAGCAATCGCATTTTCATGATGAAACCAAACGTTTTTCGGCAAACATCAAAATAAGTTAAAAGTGATTTATTCGAGATGATATTTTTCACTATTGCACTAAAAGGTTAAAATGGTAGTTAATGAGGCTCATAAATGTGGATGAATTTTTTTTATGTAAAAACAAGCACAAGGGGGTAAATTGCCTGCCGTCTGAAGATACCTGTGTAATGAAATACGTGCCTTGGAAGCTTGTACTTCTCCAAAGAAAGGAGAACCGATAAATTGACGTTCTGCAAAAACTGCTCTAGGAGAGATTGTGTTGGGCAGCTCGGAATAGCATTTGTCGTGATAGTATCGGTAAAACAGAGAGGTCAGCGACTTTTCTTCTATAATGTAAACTATCCAAGTTTCTGGTCAACTCCGGATCACCTGTAAATCGAACTGCTCTCTTTTTTGAATTGAGTCAAGCATCCTAAGAGTATGCTTGAGAGCGTTGCTCCTTGTGTGCAAGCAATACTCCAAAGATGGACGATTCTGTACCTTGCAGAGAACTAGAAGCTGTCTTAAAGGCGGCTCCAAAGTTTTTTTAGCTGCTATAGCTAATTCGGCTACGTGATTCCACCAGGACATATTGCTTCCAATTTCAACATCTGACAAGCGAATTCAATCAACTTGCTTCCGTCCCACTATTTTAAAGATAGGTATTAATGGTAATGAACTGTTCCTGCCTACGAATTTGGGTCTCAGTTGAGATTGGGGCGGCTGATTTAAGTGACGTCACAGTGTTATCATCGGCGGATCTCAACGTCGGCTTCAAATCTCTCTGAAGTGTATCCATTGATAGCAAATTGTCAGTGTCAAATGATATTTTGATAAAGACTGAAAGTAGTCAACACGTCAATATTATATCCTCTTCAATCTTCAAAATCAAGATAATTTAACAACAAAACCATATAAAAGACGTCCAAGAAGTAAGAGATCAAAGAAAAATAATTATTTGACAGTAGTTTTATGATATATCTGTTTTTAATAACGCAATTGATTTATGTTATCACAAATTCACTAAGTCAATGAGTGTCCAGTAGTGTGTTTAAAAATTACTCAAACTTAGTCCAAATAAATAAAATGAACTAAATGAAAACATATAAAAATGAGTTATTTAATTTTCTTACAGATCTATATAATTGGCTATTAATGCCTGCCACTAGACAATTGTATACTTTTATTTTAAACAATTCAATTGACAAGAAGTTTATTTTTAAAAATACTTCACTAAGCTTGTTTGAATATTAATATAAAGAGTTAAAAGACATTTTTGAAATGTATAATTTAATATAAACACAAATGAAAATTTTAATTCAACAAAAACGTTATTTTAGATTTATTCATGTAACAAATTCTTTTCTATTCTTGTATTTTTAAAAATAAATACGACTAAAAAATTTTCAAATAAATTATTTTAGATATACATTTCACTTTCGATAATAATAGACGCAGTATGGAAAAAAGTCGTGAGCAGTTTCCAGTAATACCAAATGTATTAAAAGATATAATTCAATAACTTTCAGATGTTGAGCAGTAATTTTATTACAAAGTAAGATTATTTGTTTCCCTAAATGGTTTATATTTGTAGCTTTTTCAAAGCTATGGTGAAAAACCCCTAAAACATCATTTAGTGATGAATCTCGTGATTTAACCTTAAAAGTAGCCTTAAAAAAATTTAAATAATATTTTAAACACGTAAACACTCATCTTAAAGTGAATAAGATTCACTTTAACTGCGTTGTTTATTACATATTGATTGCGAAAAAAAAATCAGAGCACGCCGAGGTCACTAAGCAGGAAACAAACTGATATAGAATGTTTTCGAGATGATTCCATATTTAAAACTCATTTAACTCATTTTGTATAAGATTAGCTTAATTTTATTTATTATCTAGTCGACTATCAATAATTTGACACTCGTTGATCTGAATATCTCTATAATCAGAATTCAGAAATAATGTTAATTGATCTCATCGGTAATTTGAGGTTGAAAGAGCGTGATCTACGAGAATAATCCACGAAATTTAACAGATTTGAGAAACAATATTCAAGAAAATATCAGGAGTATGTCTCGACCACTTCTACGTAAACGATTTGAAGAGTGCTTTCAACGTGAAATTTTGTTTTTTATTTTTTAATTCACACCAATAAATCCATATAAAAATAAGTATAATGTATTTTTTTTTCCAACTAAAGTAGTTGGGTCGTTATGAGACACCTACTGATGATGCTAATTCCAAATCTTAATTTCATTGAATCGAATGAAATTTTTTATTATTTATCTCCCAGCTAGGTATTTTATTTTATCATAGTCGAAGTCTCCTATTTTCACATGTATTTTTTGTCCCATAAAATAGATCAACAGAACTATCGACAAAGATTAATTATGTATATAAACACAACCTATACCGAAAACACTCTCGGTCTATCATTGACAAGCCAACAAAAATAAACTCAAAGTAATGTATAAATAAAATAATATATTGAAAACTTAAATAATGTGTATACGTAAAACAGTAATTTTACATTAAGTTGTTACCGATGATTTCCATTTGGCAAAATTTCAGCAATATCGTTGAAAGGAGAAGAAAATTGCAGAAATGGAGAAAATGCACGCAAATATACTTTGAAATGTAAACAATTATATCAATTTATTATTTCAAATTCGTTCATCATAAAATATTTTTATAGTTGTTTCAATTTCACGGTACTTAATGTATTAAAATGTAAATAATCAAATATATGTGGTAAAAAACTTGTTTTGCGAACATTAAATTGCTTTTGCTAAAAACGTAATGTCGTTTGAAGCAATAAAAATTATTACATACTTCCAAAATATCTATGAACTCTTATTGTGAAAAGATAATTCCTGTTAGGATCGTAATAGAAGAAATGAAAAACTTATCAACTTCCTTTAAATTATACGTATAACGTAGTATAATTCGAAATGCCAAGAAAATAAAAAACTTACAGCATTGTTAAATACAATGGACCCCCTTTAATCCGGCTCACATATATTCTTTCGCCCTCTGTAATCTGGTATGTTCATTATTATAGAATATTTGTTTGATAATTTTCGCTGATGTGGATAATTCATTATTGAACCGGTTACATTTTGTACGCGCCACCACTATTGTGCTTGAAACGTAGGATAGGGATTGTGTTGATTCTGATTAACTACAAGTCAGAGTGTAGTGCAACTGACCTTACTTATTACGTGTTATGTATTTCCGTTGTTTCGTGTAGTAATATTGTGTCAGCTCTATTTTATCATAATAAGAGAGTTGTTGTCGTTTCTAATTGATAACTGGAAAGAGGAAACGTAATGATTACAATTTATCTTCGGTTTAACACACAAAGTTTAGAATTCAATAGAGAGATTCCAACAAATGAAGACGTGTTTGCTTACCTTTCCCAGAATCACAAAATATTAAGAACCTATCGTGAAGGTATCACATCAGAAATCAAATATAAAGAAAAGAATTAGAAAACGCTTACCTAGAAGATATAAACGAAGATAATGTCAATAATTGATAATAATTGAGAGCTAGTAATTCAAAGAACCAGAGATTTTAAATAAGAGTAGTATTAGCAAGGTTGAATATACGAATATGCAATTGAAAACATTTGTCCAGTTCAACTTAGAAAAGAATGATCGCAAACGGGAGATAATAGCAGATAGACACGTCAAAGTAGACTACAGGATAATAGATAGAATACTAGAGAGAAATGTAGATGGGAAAAAATTCAGTTTCTGGAATCATCCACAGGAGTTGAGACAAGATAGCCCAGAGAACCTAGCTAACCAAAGGTAAGTAAGAACAATTTACAAATACTAAGAAGAGTCTTGTCAGGGCATTATCGCCTGAATGAACACTAGCTTTACGAGGATGTATTGATATCTAGTTAGCCTAGACCAGATCCATGCATAAACAAAATATCGCGTTACCATAGCAACGAACAATAACTTATTAGAAGTGTCAAAAATTGGAGTATCGAGCCATCATCAAATATCTGTATTGTTGGTCCCTATGCGACCGTGGAAAATTGGACTGCAAGCTTCAAAAGAGGTGAATTTTTCATTGAAGATGATAACCGATCGGGAAGGCCAGTTTCTGTGTCAGTCCTCGAAAATATCGATGCAGTTCATGACATTATTTTATCGAATTGGGCTAAAACGGATATCTGAACCACTGAATATTTCATACGAAGGCGTTCATCATATAGTTCACGTCAATTTGGACATGAGAAAAATTGCCGCAAAGAGATCCCCAAATGTTTGAATGTTGACCAAAAGCGTGCAAGGATAGAAGCATCGCGTTCGATCTGTGTTCGATTTGAAAACGATATAGACCTCTTAAACCGAATTGTTACTATGGATGAGACTTGGGTACACTTCTACGAGCCAGAAACCAAACAACAATCGATAGAATGGCGACACTCGGGTTCTCCAAGACCTAAGAAGTTTCGTGCCCAAAAATCTGCTGGAAAAGTTTTTGCTTCAGTTTTCTGGAATTCCTTTGGGGTAATCATGATTGATTTTTTGGATAAGGGTAGAACAATAGCTGATACTGATAGAGTCTTGTTTTATATTTTGAATAATTTATCTTAGTGCTGTACTTTGCTGTTTGTCACGTGAAACTGGTCACATAGACGTAACATTAAGTATTGCGCGTAAGTATTTTTATTAAAGCTATTAGTTGTGGGTTAATTTTAAATCTAATACAGAAATAATCTTATAAATAAAACTATGTTATGAAAGTAGGATAGGGAAAGGTTGACATTTTTTATTATGTATATAAAGTTAATCTGTTAATGTCTATTGCTACAGCGGAAGACGGTGAAAAAAAGAAAAATCAATCAGGTACTAAAATACTCCTGATTTTTTGGAAACCGGTTCTTCTTTATGGCAGATTTTCAATTCGAGTTGATCCTTTTCTGAGGTCTATACGGCGGAAGAAATGTCTTTTCATATAATCCGTAACAACAGTTTTTCGAGTCGAATTCTCAACTAAAACTTAATAACGATATCGAAACTCGAAAAATTTCGTTTTCTGTTTCTGAACTACTCCCTTTATAGAGTTGGCTTTGAAAACTTTTTTATAAACTATTATTTCAATTCACGAGCAAGAGGAAAATTATAAATTTTGTATCTAGTCGTGGAAAGTGTAAATTTAAACTTTTTTTTCTCGATTAAATTTTCATTTTTAGAATATATAATTAAAAACTATGATTCCTATTTATTTTTCCCAGCTTCAACCTCAGTTTTTGATAATATTAATTATTATTCTTTTGATAATTCTTAATAAGTGAGGAATGCAACTTTAAAAAAAATATCAACCTACGAGAGAAATTTTATTGAATAAAATTTAGGGGAATGAATACTTCGATTAAACAAATGATAAAAGATAATTTTTAATTCTTAATTTCTTTTGTTACTCATTGTTAAACTTCACTTCAAACATTTTTTGAAAATTCGTGCCACGTTTACATTTGAGTTTATCTATATTTCAATATAAGTTACAACTGTGACAATTGACATTTTTCTACGACTAAACAGATCTTTTATTGTTTTTTGCGACCTTCTTCAATAGAGGACTGCCAACTAAATCTCACCACAAACAACAATCATTTCACATGACCCATATCTTTGTTCGTACACAGGATTGCCTATAAGTGGAGCCCAAAGTTTAAATTTTTTTAACGAACTTCGACTTTAGAAGTATAAATAAATATTTATACTTGGACATGGCTCTTTTGTTTTTCAAAATATTCTCCTTTAAGATCAAATACTTTTGCGTGCGTTTGAACCAATTGTCGAGGCCCATTGAGGTATCTCCAAAACAATAAGAATTGTTGTGTGCCAAATAAGGACCGTACGTCGGAACACCCATTAATTCGATCTTTTGATTGTTTATGTTTGAATTGATGTGTGTGAGCTCGCTTTATCCTGGTGGATTCGTCTGTAGGTGGCAACATGTCTAGTTATTCAGAAAAAAACAGACATAATTTTCTTCGGAGTGCTTCGCGCGGGGATAACTTTTGTTGGATTTGATTCGTCTCGATAGAGTATAGAACTAGACAGTCGATTGTTGTTTAGTTTCGGGTTCGAGTGCATAGACTTCTAAAGCCTACGAAACAACGGTTGTTTGAGAATGCTACTTCATCAAAAGTCGAAGCGAGTTGATCGGCACACTGCTGTTGGTTTAATCCACCTCGAAAGTCATAAAAAATCATCGCGATTTCATTCCTCTTTTCTTGATATATAAATAGATTCTCCACCAAACTTGTTCTTAGGATCCGTTATTAGTTGGTCTGTCATTTCAAATTTTTAGCGATTATATGTAGTATCACTTAAAAAAACTAATATCAACTTTTAAGAAGTTCAATTGAAACATTTATTGCGCGATTTTATTTATATTAACCACGTATCGATTGTATTTTTCAAATAGTTATGCCCACAATTGGAAAAAATTCAAAATAATGAACCACCAGGCAAAAATAAAAATAATGGAGAGGAGTACGAATTAGGACTTATATCACGCAACCAAGGTGGCCAGTTTGGTGGACTCCTACCCCCTTGACTGATAATTCCATTCTTAGCCCCAAAACACCGGACGAAAATCAAAATGACATTTATTCTACGTTGTTTATACAAAGGGAACATAATTTTAAAAAATTATAACAGTTTTTTGATTATTCCAAATTTTAAACGTAAAACTAAAGATTTCTGTGTAATTTTTAGATTAAAATAATGTTCATAAATTCTAGTTGGACATTCAAAAGAGTTTTACGTTTACTCTAAGGGCAGCTCCTTTGATTTGGGGTTAAAAATGTGTGCCTCAAATACTAATTAACTTGACTCAACGTCCAAATAGCACATCAAACGTTATATTTTGTCACTTGCTGAATACCTACGGTTTAAGAGCGAAACAAATCCATTTTCTCCGTAATAAGTTCCTCCTACTCCAAATCAACGCTTCCTTGATAACAAATTCTCACACCACGTTAACATTAAACGTATCACAGTAAAAAATCTTGATTAATTTTTCTAGTTTTTACTAAGAGTTCTCTATTATGTGTTGAACTAAGAGCTATTTTGTCTAAAAATCTGTTTAACGCGCGCTTAAAATAAACGTTCGATATATTTAGAATCGAGATTTCAAAGATATAAACATATAAGAGTGAGTAATTCAGTTTTTCAGTGGTCTTATTTTGCGAAATGTAGGTGAAAGACCAGTCGACAGAAGCACGAGAAATAATTTGCGAGAGTATAGTGCGAAGGGATGATTGGAAAATTAAACTGTAAAGTGATTATTGTTGCATTTGTGAAAGTTGTCAGTTTATGTGTTACGGAGAAGGAAGTTGGCATCTAATTATAAAATTATGGTAAATAGCTGGAAATCAATGGTCTAGTAACTATTTCAATGAAAAGATTGTTGTTTAAAACACAAAATTTTTTTCAAATAGTATGTTCTACATCGTTATTTATCATGTGATACTATTTGTTTTTACCTTACTAATAACTTAGATAAAATTAACAGTATTTATACTTTTCAATAATTGAAGCCGGTTATAATGAAACATAATGGATCTACAGCATACATTTTATTGTAGTAACAGAAATTTTTGCTCTAGAAATGTATATTAACATCGACAGGTTTGACATTTGAAAAGAAACTGTTATCAATAGATTTGTACCAAATTTTTTATATTCTTCTATCACTATACTTTTTTATTTATTTCAAAAACTGATTTGTTTGATGTGATGCAAATGACTAATAAATCTATCTAGTCAGAAGGTAACCAATGATGATGACGACATTTTATAGTTTTTCTAAATAATTGAAAGTCAATAAAATGTGATGTAATAAACAAAAACATATATATGTATAACATAGTGACAGCAACACAATTATTCAAAATATTAGGAACCGATTTTCACTTCTACATGATTATGATAGTGGCGCTTTTAAACATAATTTACTTTAAAAAAGTATTTTCATTATAACCAATAAATATGAGGGTTGTCTGATAAGTTTGGAAACATATGTCCGCATGCATTGAGATATTATCATTGAACTTCCATCAATTTTGGACGCTTAGTTTTATTTCACCATCGTATAAGTGAAGATTTTTCTGACTCTGTAAATAATTGAATATTGAGCTGTTACTATATATCTGTTTTTGAAAGGCAATACGCCTTCGCAAATGAAAGACGAGTTTCTAAGAAAACTAAAATTTTGGGCAGCTGGAATCAAACATAGCCGTATCAGGTTGACTGACTACGAGCGTTCGGGACGGCAAAAAGCTGCGATAACCAGCAACATCATCGAAATAATTCACCAAATGATATTGGATAACTGTCGGATTAAAGTTTGCGTACCGAAAGAACGCATTTGCCATATATTACTGAAGAATTATGTATGCGTAAGCTATCCGCGCGTTAGCGACCAAATTTGAATGAACATTTCCCAGGCCTTATTAACGCGGTTTAAGCAACAACATTCGGGATAGTGATGACGGACGATAAAGAGAGAAATTGCAAAAAATACCACATTTAAAGAAGAAGAAAATGCTCCTCTATCAAGAAAACGCAACCCTCCACACATTGGTGATCGCCATGGCTAAAATACAGGAATGGATTTATCATCCACCATATTCACCAAATCGCACATCCAGCGACTTTTTCTTGTTCCTAAATCTTAAAGGAGACTACATTGACGGCAAAGTGATTATGGCAAAAAATATTTTGTTTCTTTGTTAGGTCGGTAACTTTTTAAACAACCCTCCTCACTATGCGTAAAAAATTTACATCCAGTAATACTTGATCTTTACTGGATCTCACTGTTGCGCTACTTTTTCGTTTTCATCTTCCTATCGGTGTTCTAGTATTTGTATCGAAAGACAGACTAACCAATCTTCGTAAACCACCAATTTTCCACAAACATGGCTTTATTATCCGAAGAAAAAAGCTTATTACATAAGTGCTTCTCCCCATATTTTTCTTTTATCGCCTCACATACTTTTGAAATTTTACTGGAATGATAAACACCTAGATTTGTAGCTCCCTTTTACAGACAATCTAATAAAATGATATCCCATAATACAGTTAGGTACATCAAATTAATGACTCTTGAATAATTAAGAGTAAAATAAATGAAAAGAGTAGAATAAAAGAAAAGAAAGTTGCGGTAAATTCCATTCAACACAAAAGGAAATTCATGAAACTCATGTTAAGCCTCAGTAACGGGTGATTTAATGAATTGTGTGTCCTGAAGCCTTTAATCAAGTGTTTAGTGGTAGTGAATATATAGGAGCATACATATTAAGGGAGTTTTTTGTCTATTTTAGATTATCCAAATCATATGGAGACATATATAAATTTGAAAGTAAAGTTAAGCTGAAGTCATGGAATTCTTATTAGCAGTTTAATTGACAATCTACATATTATAAAAAGAAAAGATCTACAGTCCCGAACATTTACTTTGCGAGGGTATTTAAAACGATTGCAAATGTCTTTTCGAATTTTCTTGCATGCATCTGTTAACACTACCCTATGTGCAGACAATTTTTTCATTATTTCCGTCAGGGTATGTACCCTGCTACTATTTTAAATTTAAACATCATAGTCTACAGTACAGCCTCCCCTCCAGAGAAATAATTACCACATACTTTATACTTCGCGAGAAGCTTGGGATTGGCAAGTCTACCACAATTTTCTTCTGCGACTTTTCTCGATATCTCTGTTTTTTCCACTCTAGAATGTCCCAAACATGGCGATATCCCGGAGACTTGAAAAATCTTGATCACATGTTTTGTTTTTGCTTAACTCATTGCAATTTCAAATACGAATTTAGATTTTTTCGACAAAAATTTCTCCGCTATTGACGTGTCTCCGACTTAAACAGGAAAAAATAACCGGGTATTGAAAACCAATAACTACATACGTCATCATAAGAATCGAGAAAAGTCGCAGAGGAAAAGTGTGGTAGACTCGCTAATCCCAAGCTCCTCGTGAAGTATAAAGTATGTGGTAATCATCTCTTCGAGAGGGGAGCGGTCTGTACTGTGGACTATCATATTTATTACTTGTCAGTAATCCTTTCATGATATTGGTTTATCTGCTTAATGAATTTTAGATGTTTAATGATTGTTACTGAGGAGTTATATGAAAGTTTAAACAACGCAAACTTCAGTAACCTTTCTATGACGATGCTCATGAGAAATAATAGTAGACAGCCATTAAAGAGGAACAAATAATTCTTGTTTAAAAAACCATAGACAAATGAAACAACCCGTCGCATTTGCCCACTGATCTACCAGGGTAGAAAGAAGCATATCATATGACCCAATTAACTCTATCGGCTTCCAGACAATGAACATGATTCGGGTTAGTTCCCGAACATTCAAATCATGATCAGGTTAACCCGAACATAGTTTCTGAAAAGTCCTATAATTGCGATATATTAATGGTTAGAGACAGAGCAAAGGGATCAGCCATAGTATAATTTCATAAAAACACTCGTATTAATAAAAATTTATAATGATATTTGTAAAAGTGATAAAATACGTTACAAATTCCTAACAATACTTTATGAATAAAACAATCAACATGTTTTAGAACATCGTTGAAAATTAATGATGTACCACATTTGTGAAATACAGCTTATTATCACCAATGCAGTTAGCAGTTTTAATTTGAACTTCAAACAAAATATTTTTTCAAAATATCATCGGAAAGATGACGTATCCCTGCGTTAATAAAACTTCAATCCATATTTAAAGTTCTCCATATTTTTTTACAAAGTGTCTCAGTACTATTGTAGTCCTCAAATCTTCGAATGAACAAGGTTCACGACAATAAATGTTGAATTTAAGTTAATCCATAAGTATTCGCATGGCGTTCGATTTGGCGAGCGTGAAGGCTTAAACATTATAACATGAGCTTGAGATCATACTGGCAAAAATTCTTGTAATCAAACAGTTGTACAAGAGCGGTTTGACGTTTCGCAGAGGAGGTAATCTAGAAAAAGTTTCTAATTTTTTCAAACCATCCTTTCTAGAAGATACACGTATGATTGTTTGTTGTTACCATTACCTCTTCATTGGTTTGAAATATCTTCCCTCAAGCCAAGTTTGGTACCATAATGTAATCATAGGATAATATTTACGCAGCTGTCTCAATTTTTTTCCCATAAAGAAATACTGCTGGATTAATAACGCTCAGAACCTTACATATTTAAGGTGAAAATATACGAAGGCCATACATGCGGAGCCTAATGCACACAACACAACTACAATACAAAGATATTTATTTTTTTCAGAGAGCAGAGTAGCCCCCCAAGCAATTGACTCTCATACAATTGAGTTAAAGTTAGTATAGTAGTCTGCAAACTTACTAGGACACCACATACAGTTACCCTTATCCTTTCCAATTTACCTTGTAGAATGTTTCAAGAAAACCCAACATACCTATGTACCAAAATTGAGTTAAAGTTAGTATAGTAGTCTGCAAACTTACTAGGACAACTCCTTTGATGGTACCAAAGCCTTTTATAGGTTTTGCCATCAAGTCATGATAATAAGAAAGTGTGAAAACAAGAGAAAATCAGAAATATGGAGTAAGCCCCCAGGTGTGAAACAATCGAAGAGATTTCTTTCTTATTCACCTTAGTGGATCTTGTTCTTTGAAGAAAACCTGTTCATATTATTCTAGTAGCGCTGGAAAGCTATCAAGATGTAAATCTGTAGTTGAATGTACCATTTCAGTTCGATTGACTGGAATGACGATCATTTTTCATTCCAACTCGCCCATTGAAATGCTAATGTGAACGATATGACTCGATTTAGCTCTGGAGTGCATTAACTAGCTGGATTACTGGACTGGCATTATTCGAACCTGGCATTAAGCGAAAAAGAGCTGAAAAGAATTACTGGGAGACTATGGTACTTATATTCATATTTCAAAAATCAAAAAGAGATAATCGCATTGACCCTAGACACGGGGCTGACTCGATAACAATACGGGGTATACAATAGCGAAGTGGATTCACGTCCTTCACGCACTAGTCAACAAGAAAAAGAATTTATATATTTACAATATATACAATTTGGCTGATGTATTTGTATGCTTAATTGACTATAAAAAAGCTTTTGTTTGTATGTCACACCAAAAAATGATCATCACACATCATAAAATCAACCAGGATCGACGCACTAGATCTAAAGATCATAACCGGACTTTACTGGTACCAAACAGCAACATTCAAAATCGATGGGTCCACATCAGAAGATGCCTCTACTCTGAGGCAGTATTTAGCGAAACCCTCGAGAATACAACTACAGGCATAAAGATCAATGGAAACATTATAAACAATCTTCGTAACACAGATGATACCGTGGTAGTGGCCAATAGCCTACCAGAACTTCAATCTCTTATGGACGTTATTGTAGAATATAGTGAGCAATTCGGCCTTTATATGAATACGTCCAAAACCAAACTATTGGTATTCTCAAAAATATAAAGACTCCATGAAGACAAGTGTCATCTCTAAGATATCTGGGCACGTTCGTCAACCAACAATGCGAACCAAAACTCGAAATCACATCAAGAATTGAGCAAGCGCGGAAAACTCTGAACAACATGAGGACTCTTCTGGCAAACAGCTTCAGCCTGTAACTTCGGACCAGAATGCTTCGCTGTTACATTTTTCCTGTTCTTCTGCATGGATGCGGCCACAGAGAAGGAAATAGATGCGTTAGAAATGTACGCCTACAGGCGAATGCTGCGGATATCTTAGACGGAACATAAGACAAACATAGAGATCCTACAGCAAATGGGTAAACATAAACCTTCGGTTTCTCGTGCGACAAAAGCCAACCTCCGTAGGGAGACAGCGTTTTAAGAAGAAGATTTACAATATAATCACCGTAGCGAGAATATCGTCAATATCTGAAAAGTCAGTCTTCTGTTAAACTGTTATTTTGAAATAAAATGTTCTAAATTTGCAAATAATCAGTAAAGTAAAGGTTTTTCTAATGCCAAACGTAATACAATACTATTCATTAATTTAACAAAGCTTGAAGAGTTATATTATACATTATGAATTCGATCATAAAATGAAAATTCGTTACGATATTAAGGTTGAAAATATTAAGTTTTTTTTAATTCATTGATACCAAAAATTCTCATTTTTCCGAGCACTCCTGAATTATAATTAAATATATATATATATATATATATATATATATATATATATATATATATATATATATATACAGGGACATTGTGTAAATATTGTATGTACATAGAAAATAGTGATTTAAAATATGGGAATTGGAGCCAAACTAACCAGTCAAATAAACATCGCTTTGTTCTGAGATAAGGAGTTTTTAGGTAAAAATACAAAACCTAGGTTAGTTCCTTTCTTTAAGAATATTATATATTTTTGTAGCAAACTTGATTTAAGCGTTTTAACATTGTTAAGATCTGCTTTCACAACATATTCGACAATTCATTTCTGTGCAAATCCAAAGTTGTTGAAATTGATCGTTTAAATCAACTGTGGGCAACATCGGCACACGTGAGACTCTACTCTAAATCATGCAATTCGAAGTTACCTTATTTTGAAAATTCCAGCTTTATTTTATAGTATTCTTAATTTCTTAATCACAAGCAATTATCCTTATCTTTTTCAATTTACCTTGTAGAATGATTCAAGAAAACCCGATATACCTATGAACCAAAATTGAGTTAATGTTAGTCTGCAAACTTACTAGGACAACTCCTTTGATGGTACCAAAGCCTTTTACAGGTTTTCCAAAAAGCCATCAAATAATGATAATAAGAAAGTGTGAAAACATGCCTATGTACCAATCACACTATTTCATGACATCCCCTCATTTCTGACTAACACGAACCAAAAGGAGACGTTTTTGATCTAAGAGTTGACTGAATGGTCCACCCGGCACTGCATCGAACGCAACTCGAACAACGAACGTCTAAATCGACTCTAGCCTAGCTAAGCTGTTTCTAGAGGTTAGGTATAGAGATAACGGCTAAGTTTAATTTTTCTCTTTATATTCACGGTGGTCTTCTACCAGTAGTAGCTCGAATTGTATTTCCGTGATGTAAAGTTTTATGTAGTTCTATGAATGTCGCGAAACGTTTGATTTGCTTCTATTCAAATACTTCGCTTGTCACCTTCTACAAGTAGCATATCTTTTATTTTTGTATTTGAAACGTTATTACTGTTACAAAATAGATAGATTATCATTTCTGTAGAGTCAAGAGTGACGTTTTAATAGTTATGCATGCATTAAGAGCAAAAAGTGATATTGCTTGAGAGTAACAGTTACAGTAATTACCAGAAAATAATAATGTCAGTTTTCACTCTTAATACATACAACATTTTTTCCACAATAATAAAATGGAACTATTTTAGAATCATTAACTTTATTGTGAATGTAAATCAGGGATTTACTTGGTAATTTGAGAAAAATGGGGCCTCGGGCCACGGATCTTGATCAGAAAAATAACGAAACAATATAAAAATGTGATAGTTATAGATATTTAGGAGTGAAATTCAATAAATAAGGGACGGATGAAGCCGAAATAAAATCCAGAATAAACAAGGCAAAACAGATAATAAAAGCACTCAATGGAATTCTATGGACTACAGAGATAGGCAAACAAAGAAAACATGATTCCACGATCAACCGTATGTTAATATATGATTAGAGACTAAAAGAACTAATAAAAAGGTAAATATAAGCTACAGAAATGGACGCAATGAGAAAGGCATCTAGGACATCAAGATTAGAATGAGTGACTAATGACAAAATTAAGGATCAAATAGGTGTAGAAGAGACAGTTATAACATGTATAGAAATGAAACGACTAGTAAGGTACTCGCATCTTCAAAGAATGACAGAAGCAAGATTTCGTTAATCTCTTAATTCTTAGACCTTTTGATATGTTTATGTTTCTAAATGTTCTTGATTTTAAAATTAGTTTTTTCAATAATATTTAAAAATTAGATAAGATTATATCAATACGATAATAAAAAATAGAACTGCATTAACCACTCATCGAGAAAACATAAATTCAATTATGAAGATTCGCAAATTCTTGGAACGGAATCTAATGCACTAAAAAGAGAATTTTTAGAATAGGTTCACATTCATAAGAACGAAAGCTTTAAATGATAAAAAAGATCTAAATAATTTAAGTAAAATTTATAGCTCTATTTTGTAAATTCTAATAAAACTACGAATAATTTAATTGATCACTGCTACATATTTGAGATGTAAGGATTAAAGAAAAATTAATTTTTCTTATTAGAACAAAGTTCTATTTTGATTTTATTCTTATTTTGATATTCATGACGAAGGTGATCTATTGATTAATATAAATACGAAACTTTTTGGCGGATGCGCTAAGTATCTTTATTTTTTTTTTGTAAGATCTGTTAAGTTTCTGTGTCTTTTTATACAGGCAATGACTAATAGGGGCTTTTTGTTTGTTTGCATCAATCTAGAGATTTCAACAATCCAAAAGTTTCAGAAGATGGTTTTAATATATAAAGCATAAAAAGTGAATACAAAAGTAAACTAAACAGTGTTAAATGTTAAGTGTGGACATAAGTTAAATATTGGTGAATAGTTAAACGTGTAAGTGTTAGTGAATATTTAGTATATAAATAAACTATGTAAGTAAGATACCTATACCATGTGTAGAAATTCTGTGATTAAATACTTATATATATATTAGAACATTACAATAATTAACTTATTGATTTTTATATTGAAAGTGCAGTGAGTACTGGTTTTTATAATAATTCCATTTCGAAGTAATATTAGATCTAATTTGCGTTTTTGCATATTCTGGATAGTTACTATTGGCACAATTGTAAATATGATGGTCCAAATCAAAATTTCATTGCTGAATGAATTTTTTCATTAAAACCATCACCTGTGTAATGAACGGTAATTGTTGTTGTTGTTGTCGTTTTAATACAGTCGTTACAGCATCTCTACCGTTTACCAGGAAAGTAGCTGATGCTTGGAGAAAGCAGAGTATGTGTATAAATGACAGTCTTATACTAAGAGGACCCAATAATAACCGGAACAACATGCCTATGAGCGGATTTCTTTTCTCATTATCAGTTCAGTGCAGTCTGGCTTATTTTATTTGCCTGCAGCAATTTTTTTGGTTAAAGCTAATTTGTTTTTATTCCGTTGTTTATAATGAGACAAGGTGTTTTAATTATGACTTAGATTCAATACAGTCAAGTCAATGGAAGACATTAACTTCACCCCTCATAAATCCAAATTAAGCCTCAAAACAATGCTGATTTGCTATTTTTATACATTTCATACACCAAGAGTGTAATTCATACAGAGTTGGTTCTCCCTCAAATCTTTAATTTATGTGTGTTTCTAAACAAGCGGATTTTGGGCATTTGGGCAGAAAGGAGTTTCCATGCATCAAAATAGGGATGAAAAAATACCGATTCCACAGTATATATTAAAGAACGACGACGAGCTGATAGCCATTTCTACAGATGAGTACAAAAAGTATTTTGAGCAATGGTAGGACCGGTAGAACAAATCTATTATCTGTAATGAAAGGTATTTCAAAGTTTTGTAAAAAATTTGAAATTGAATATTTTTGGGTCTTTCCTCATAGATTTAGATATTTACGAATTTCGTTTGCTCATATTCACAACATGATTACAACATTTTCCTTTGGAATTTTTCAAGAAAAATCGTGGCGGTCTGTATTCATTCAACACTATTTGTCTTCAATACCTTTATATTTTTACCAAGTTGTCATGCCTACAGGCAGCAGTAATTTCAATTATCAGAACAATCTATAGTCTACCAAAGATATGCCAAAGATATATTAGCATACAAATTAAAGCTTTACTTGTTGAGTGGGATTTAGGAGTCTGATTTACATATTCCAAAATATGTTAGAGTACATGCATCATGTAGTTAATGAATAACATTCCTAGCCTATAGTTTCGAACATGAAAAACAAAAAACAATTTCGAGAAAAACAATACAAGTATAATGTAGACTATAAAACCAAAAATAATTGGAATCGAATCAATCGGAACTTTTATACATAGTTTAATACTACAACCGTTTCTATATAAATAAATAAAATACGATCTTCTATTTTCAGATTGCGTTGTAAAAATATTTATTGTATGCAAATAAACATTCCTGCGGAAGACCCTTCCTTTCAAAAAGAGAAGTGTTTATATTACGAAACAATTTAAACATTTCACATGTCACTGTGCTGTAAATGCCAATGAAAATTTATGAAATAGAAAAATCAAGATTCAATGAGACTGAAACCCTCTGGAATTTTTTAATAAGCAATAATTTCGGAAATAAACTAATCAAGATCAACATGTCACGGCCCATGAACATGCTGAGGACCAGACGGAAAGACTGCAATGTTAAACCCAATAGAAGGTGAGAAGTAAATGTCATTTAGATATGTTTTAAAAATATTTCATATATCACAAAGCTTAAGTTGTAAATATATAACATCTGACTAATCTGACAGCACGACTTTTTGTATATACGAATGAAAAAATAGTTATTTTGGGTGTCTCACGATGTTTTGATATTTCGAAAAAAGCATTGAAATGTTAAGGACTAGTAGTAACCCTTATGTTGTTGCCAAATATTACTTGATTACCATATTAACAGTACAAAATAAGTATGTGTTTATGAAAACATCCTTTTCGAAAATTTATTCAAAACTAAAATTTCAATTAACAATATTTGACTTTTGTTATGGTGTCATCTTGTTCAGTGTTACGATAAAGTGATGCACAAAATTCATAAAACATACAACGTTAAGTTTGTAAAGAAATACAAAAAAATTGAGAGAAATAATAAAAAAACAAAATAAACTTGATAATGAATTTATGAAAAAAATCACATAATTAAAAGTATTAAAACTAAAGTTACCTAGTAGAACATCCTCATTCATTCAACCGAAATGATGGTAGGTTACGGCAATAGACTTCGAAGCTATTAAGAAACACATTTTGAAAGACCTCCAGTTGCTGGAAGTGGAAAGTGTGCTCCATAATATGGAAGACAAGGAATAAGCGACGATTCAAAGTTAGATATGTGGCTATGATTAGAAGTCAACCCTCACGCAACTACAATATAAATTGTCTTATAACAAAATGTTAGTCAGGTGTGTGATGTAAAGGTCAACTTGTTCACGAACCTCTCAGACACACGTTTGGAATGTTGTGAAGTTATGAAAATCCAGATAGTCTAGTATGTTTAGACGAGGCAATTTTTTGCTTAAGTGATACATTAGGTACTCAGACACCCAGTGCAGCCAAAAGCTTTATGTTTGGGTAGGATAAGTCAACATCATTTATTTCACAACAATTTAACAGCTTTAATATTTTCGTATGGCAGTGCTTCCGACAAGGAGGCTAGTTTTTAGGGGTTCTGTTGTCCCACTTCCCAAGGTATTAGTAGTACTCCTTCAAGTTATTTAAGTTTTTTATCGAAATTGGCAGGACTTTGCAGAGTAGATGCTTTGCTGTTTCTATGGCTTACCTGCCATCGTCTTAAGAAAGTTTGGTAATCACGAGAAGTTTTTCAGACTTCTTAGCTAATATGCTATGTATATTTTGGATTGTTTTATGGCTGGAGTGTGCCTCCTCTCCATCTGATTCTTCATCCATTCGTTCATGAGGCCACTGTGGGGTTCTGGTCCAAGGTTGCCCCTTTTTGGCAAGGCTTTCTATCTCATCATTTCCTGGTATACCCAGGTGACGTGGAAGCTATATTAAGGTTACTTTGTTTTTGTTAGCTAGTGCTTTTAGGGTTTGTTTACATTCCCACACTACTTTGGATGTACACTCAATAGCTTTTAGGACCGTCAAGGCTGCTTGGCTATGTGAGAGAATGTATATGTGTTTTTCAGAGAGGTTCTTATAAAAATACTCCTGGACACATTTGTTTATTGCTAGAAAATCTACCTGAAAAATGGTGAGTGATGTTTCCAGGGGTATATAGAGCTTGCAGAAATGCTCAGTACAGATTCTTACGCTAGCTTCGAACCGTCTATGTATCAGAGCTTGCGGAAGATATTTGTTGACCTATAATTGGCGGTCCTTAATTACCACTTCGAATGGGGTATTATCGTCCAACATGCTATGTATTTGTTTCATAGGTTTGTCACGGCTTTCTTTATTAGTTCTAGAATCCTTGAGTGACCTATCAGATTTTTTGGCTTTAGTTTTCCTGTCTGGATTAGCCTGTGGGAATCGATAAATGCCTTTTTCTTCACTATCATGTAAAGAGGAAGCAGGTTTAGTAGCGCCTCTAAGATTGTAGAAGGGCAAATTGACATTGCCATTTCCACACCTAATTGCGGCATTTTCGTATCCAAATAATATACAAATTTTGGCCCAGTATTTGGTTCCAACAAGACAGTGCACTACCATATTATGGTCTTAATTTTCAAGATATCTAATTTAAAAATTCGAGTCTATTAAGTTTATTTTCATTTTTATTACTTCTCTCGTGTTTTTTCTCATGTGACCCCTACTTAAATCACTTTTTTATAATGTCAAATGTCAAATATCCTATTAGCTCCTTATTGGAAAAATATTGATGACATATCTGACAAATTTGACATTCCATTTTTTCGACTTCCGTCAAAAGATGAAATAAACTGTTTGGCGTGTTTTCACTCTCTCTTTTACCGTCGTACCTGTATGTTCCAACATCCGGATCAAATTTCTAATGTTAAAGTTAATAGATTCCTTTTGTGTACGATATTTCATAAGCTACAATCCTTTAACAGTCACACTGAATTATTGTTATATTTCTTCCAATATCAATTGGAGAAAACTGTTATCCGAGGAACAATCAATATTTCATAAATACGCACGGCACACATACCAAATTAAGAAATGAAAAATAATGTTTACTCCTCGTATAAAACCGTCAGTCCAAGTGGACTCATCATCTCCACTATTTATCAATAAAAACATATGTGCATTTCTATTGGCCGAAGCTGTCAGAAGACCTACGTACACAATTTATTTGACAGTCCGCGATAAGCAGAGGCATTGCTGAGTGAGATTTATTTAATTCAAAAATTTCTTTAAATAAATAGAAATATGGGGTTCTTTAGACCATGGCCGAATGAAGACAAAAAAATTGCACAGTTTATTTTAAATATATTCGAATGTTTGAAAAAGGAAAATAATCAGCAAGCTGATAATACAATAGTAATAAATGTTTCTGAATTATCTAGACTAAATAAATTTTCCATTTATCGAGTAGTCACGAAAAGGGTTGCTGTGTATCATTCACAGAACTGAAAAACATGTAAAGAAAAACTGGAATCGGTTGACGAAGCTACTCAAGATTTTATACGTAGAACAATTTATAGTTTATATAAGAATAAGCGAATCGTCAAGGGTAGTTCGATTGCGACAAGATTATTTGGGTCAGATAAAAGTTCTAATAGAAGAATGGGTTTAGTTCACGTCTGGTACCCTGTTTAAATCAAACTCCCTTACAGGCAGGTATATTTTACTCGACTATTTAAGTTTATTAATCTAATATTCTGTTATAGCAAGCTGACGAGGTATATGTATTTATAATGATTCGATTGCCTTTTAACGAATACTTTCTCGCATAGGATATATGATTAAAAGTATCTATAAAAATAATAAATTTATAAAATAAGGTATTTACGCCTATAGTAGATCAAACAAAATTGTCGGCAAGGGTTTTTATAATCTGCAATTGATATTGGAAGAACTATACGCTCGTACGTAAAAAGTGTTCCTCTGCCTGTCCGAATCACTTCATCGATAAAACAAATACTTAATACTCTTTTTGTATTGAATGAGATAAAACTTAACAATACAAATTATTTGGAATTTTTAAACAGAATTACCTATGTTATGAAAAATTACTAAGCCTAATCATTCCTAAATAAAAAAGTATTCGATCAGGTATTACTTTTAAAGTTGAACAATTATGTCGGTCTATCTAGACTAGTTTGCGAACAAAATATATGTGTTAAAATTGAGGTATACCATTCAATTTACTACCACGTTAACATTCCTCAATAATTTTCGGCAAGTGAATGTCATTTATTTGATTTGCAGAGAAAATAGTATTTACAAGGAACAGCTTCACTTTTGAATGGCTTTTCATTATCATTTTTAGAAATTCTAGTACACGTCATATTTAGGATAATACATATTTTTAAAATACTCGAGAACAAGCATCGTGGGACATTCTATATCAACTAAATAGTTATTGGTAATATTTTACGATATTTATGTAAACCATGATACGTATCTAGGATAGATATAAATAAGTTGTAAGTTCAAAAGTATTGGCATTCCCAAGTTATATATAATATAGTAAAAAGTTGTTGAAACTTTTTTTTCCTCATTTGCATTGGCTTGTAAGAAAAGACAAAACAAAACAACTCTCACGTCGGAAATCTACAATTTTTCCAGGCGAGATAGCCCAAAAATCATCATTTTGATTAGTTTTCCACGATCTATCTGAAACTTTATATTTAGGTGGTGGAAAGTGTGTACAATGACATATCTTTATCCGTGGTCTGAAATAATTTTTTGTCATTGTTAAAAACACCTATATGTGTCGAATTTTAAGGAAATTTCTCATTGCTGCTTATAGCTTCGTCGCTGGTGACTTTACAAAAAAAAAGTTGCATCCTTTTTTCTTGTCATTAAAAGACCTACAAAAGTAAACGTTGCACGTGAAAAATATTAATTAGTCCAAGAGATAGACGAAAATAACAATGACTATTGTTGTTTCTAGATAAACAATTATAAAGGAGTTTAGTTATTGTCATTGAGTCTTGTAGGATTTCGATTGCAAAATTGCGTTTTTTTTACTAATGATCGTCGATTTCCTACATAAAATAATGAAATCTACTCATCAAAAAATCAGCACAACCACATTTAACGCATAGACCAAGTTTTTTGTTAGTGCTGTTAATTTGTTTATAAAGTCAAAAGTCATGAACAATTAAACGTATAATCTCCAGCTTTTGCACATGCCAAAACTCAATGAAAATAACTAAACTCCTTTATAATTGTTTATCTAGAAACAACAATAGTCATTGTTATTTTCGTCTATCTCTTGGACTAATTAATATTTTTCACGTGCAACGTTTACTTTTGTAGGTCTTTTAATGACAAGAAAAAAGGATGCAACTTTTTTTTTGTAAAGTCACCAGCATCGAAGCTATAAGCAAAAATGATAAATTGCCTTAAAATTCGACACATATAGTTGTTTTTGACGATGACAAAAAATTATTTCAGACCACGGATAAAGATATGTCATTGTACACACTTTCCAACACATAAATACAAAGTTTCAGACATATCGTGGAAAACTATGCGATTTTTCCTAAATTGGCTGGACAAAGTCTCCAATGGATAGAGGCGAAATTCTAAAAATAATTCATAGTAAATACAGTACGAAGCCATAAGAGCGGAAATAATGTCATTTGTCGAAACAAACGTCATGTATAACATGCTAATGTCGTTTTTGCGTGTATAATAACGCTGTCCTGAAACTTTTTAATTATGTTAAAAATAAAATATACATATATGTATAACGTAATGTCCGTTTTCTAAAGATCGACACCTGTCCTCTTATCCCACTCCACCGTGCAGTTAAATAACAATTTATATGCATAATAGTAGATATGATAAAAAACGACAATCATCAATTACTTACGTTGCAAATATGTGCCCGGTTTAGGATCAAAATAAAAAACGTGTTAGTTTAGCTTTTTCGAGGGTCGTAGATTCCATTTATCGATCCCACATGTAGGAAATGAGTACTTCCGGTTTTACCGGATTTGGTCCACTGGTTCGGCTTTTTGAACCTGATTTATGTATTAAACGTATTTTGGCGTCTTGTTTCAGTAGAAGGGGGTTTATCTGAAGAAGGGACGTACAAAGGTGATATTGATAAGCATATGGAAAAGCCGATCCAGTTTCTTGTTAAGTTAGATTTGCTATAGTTTAGGTTAGGTTTACTTTAGCTTAAGGAAGGAATAATAATTTGGGAAAAATATTTTTCTATGAAAATCTCAAAAATTTCCACTTGCAAGGGAAAGAGAAAGAGATAGAATTGACATTATAGAGTACGTAAAAGCTATGTTGAAAAACATAAATGGTTATAGAAAAAAATGTATTCTTCTGTTGTTAGGTCGGAAATTTTTCGAACAACCCTTGTAATAATAGGTGTGTTTGTCTCTGTATTTGAAATGTGGACTTTTTTAGATATTCTGTAACTGAAGACAGATTTATAAATCGTTAACGTGATTAGCTAACTAAGTTTTGCCTTAAGCCTTTCAATTTAATATATGTTTAATCCATAGTCACATACTAAAAGTAAAGAAAAAAACATATTTAAACCTCTCCAACTAATGAAGTTGTTGACTTCATGTAGTTTCTCATGCAATGTAGTTTTATGAATATTAATAATTGTTTCGTGATACAATATAATGAACTTTATATAATCAATACCCTACAGCCACGCCATTACGTTCACTACTTTTCTAAGCGAGATTGACTAACCAAATATTTTTCAAACTTCCTTTAACTATTACAAAGAAAACTTAAAAAGGACTCTATAAACAAAAAAATTGTGATGTAAGTATTCTTTGTAACGTCAAAAAAATTGATTAAGTTTTCGTTTGAGCGATGACGCGCATCGTTCCTTTTGATATCGAAGCCCCAAAAATTTTTTCGAATTTCCTTAAAATATTACAAAGGAAACTTAATAAGGAGCCTAACAACAAAAGATTGTGATTGAGGCACACTACTGGTAAATTAGTAGAAACTTTACCGTTAGCTCATATCAGTTGTTTTTTACATTCGAAGTAAGATTCTAATGGAACGCCTCGGATGCCATAATACTCTAATTTGTTATCTTCCATTATCAACACAGTCAAAGGTGTGTTTCAACTTCTCTGATACTTTCTAGTCATAAACCATTTTATTTCAGATTTTTGAAGAAGATCTCCTTGTGGCTCCCAATTGCGTCATGTTTTGTCGATATTTCGTTTTTCAAAAGCAACTAAGCAAAATATGAAATCTACTAATTGATCATAAAAATTTTAGGTCGATTACTCATCCGGCATATAAACATTTTTTTTTTTAATTATAAACATTGCAAATTATTACATAACAAAACTTTTGAACTTATGATTTATAATTGATGTGTATTTTATTCACTGTACTTTTATAATTAGCACTTTTCGATGTATTAACATACTGATAATTTTTCTATTACAGAGATAATAACAGGGCAACTAGGTAACTTGTGTTTTAATATTTTTGTTTTGATGCTACTAATATAACAAATTTCATAAGGACTCGTTAAGTGATTTAGCTTAAGCTTATTTGAAAAAAATATCGGTTAAGGACACTTTCTGGATATTGTTGCAAAATCACGGCACTGTTGTAATTAGTCTAAGGGATCTTATCAGTATCAGTACCAGTATCAGTATTTAGCATCAAGTTATATAAAATTATCGTTTTCCATTAACACGAAAGGTTCATTTCCTCAGAGAAAATTTAATTCAATTGAAACTAGTTTTTGGGGTCCGAATTACAATTAATAGTATATTCTAAGACAAGCGTTTAATGGTAATTATATGCAAGTAGAAGATTATACTTTTCCACGAACATACAAAGAAAATATCGCACTGAAAAAATAATTGAATTGATTCCAATTATTTTCGTTTAGCCTAATCATGAATTTAACATTTTCATTATTTAATAGCCACACCTCGTATAACTAACTGCACTAATGCCACGATTAATTTTATCAGAAAGTATATACATATGTGGCGACCATGCCGTGTGACCTTGCATTTAAAAAGACTTAATACGGGTAAATATTTCTGCGTACAAATTCCCTCATTATAACGATAATCTATCCATACCTGTCCCAGAAAATTCCAAGTAACTTAATGTCCAAATAGCATATAATTAAATTAATCTTCCGCAATATATCTGACTTTGGGAAAAACCAAATACCTTCTACCTGTTCTTTCTTCCATAGTTACACCAACTCAGGTGATGCGTTTGAAGTGGTGGAGAAATTCATTCTATCTCGAGACCACGAAGCGATCAGATCTCATACGTCGAGATCTCTTCGAAGCTGCGTCGTTTCCGGAGTTTAAGTTTTTGAACTTTGTTATTGTGCTACCTCTCCACTACCCTCTACATTAAGACTAGCGCCCATAACTGGGTCACGTCAGGGCAGAGGGTTGCGGAGAGGTAGCGCAAGAACAAATATATACATCGACAGATAAAACTACGTCGTGCGAGCTAAATCTCCAGAAACGACGCAGCTTCGAAGAGATCTCGGCGTATGAGATCTGATCGCTTCGTGGTCTTGCGAAAGAATGAATTTCTCCATTATTTCAAACGTTCGTGTAAGTATGGAACAATGATCAAGTAGAAGTTTTGTGGTTTTTCCAAAAATCAGATATATTGCGGAGGATTAATTTAATTATATTCTATTTGGACATTGAGAAAGTTACTCGGAATTTCTTGGGTCAGGTATCGGTCAGTCAGGTATGGGTTTCACATACAGGTTTCAAATCACGTTCCTTTCAATGCTGATTTGATTTTAGGCAAGACGTAGATGTCGCACGGTACAAGATACAGCTAATAAAGTGGGTGGTTTAATACTGGAATGTTGTACTTGACTAGAAACTTCTTGACGGGCAGTGTGGAATAAGGCACCAGTTTTGCACACACTTATCGCATGTTAAAATTTTCATGTAATATATTACGCATACATTATTTGTCAATTTCTATAGATTCAGCAAGATTACAGATTTTTTCGATATTTTCATCCATTTCTGGGTTACGACGACACGGAAGTGAATCATCTTCAACATCTTCTCGACCGTCTCCAAAACTCTTTAAACCATTCAAAAACACGTGGATGCGACAAACATTCTTTGCCATATGCAAAAAATTATGAGTTTCAGTTGCAGTATTTCTAAGTTGCATGAGAAATTTCACAACAATCCGTCATTAACTTCTAGCGTATGCGTACTTTTTCTATAGCATCGCTAGTCTCGTTACTTAATAGCCACACTTCGTATTTAGGTACTACTGATGGTGTTGACTCTTGATAAAAAATGCCTGCATTCAAAGTATGATGATTTGATGTTGTTTGTTAAATAGTGGATTCTCTTCTACCGATTGGAGCATTTTATTTGATCAGTCGTTTTATTTGTCATAGTATCATATACGTAGCCTTCTGCTACTGACGTGTTCTGCCATGTATCGCTTAAGAGCAGTAATATCTACTCCTGAGTCAACCAGCAATGTGACAGAACACCTATGAAAGCTATGCCTGGTTTGCATTCGGTGACTTTAAGTAGGTAGATATTTGTTTTACCATCTATCCTAATTTATTAATACAAATTTTCTGTATGGTGAATTGGCCGTTTAGATAATTCAAGTAAAATGAATTATCAAGATTAGTTCGACGTAGGTCAGCATACTATTTTGTGACAATTACCAGTCACAGTTATCTTTCTCATAGTTTTTGGTTTTAGAATTGGTATAGTAATTAGGAGGGTTGATTCAAGATCTTGAATGTCTTCCCCTTCACTACGACAAGTAACTCATTATGCTTTGATCAATGCAACAACAGAAAATTCTATAATTTATTTCAAAATTCAATAATTTTCATGTAATTTGTATTTGTTACCTTCGTTGCGAAATATATATCATCTGGTGCTTCTGTGATGAATTTCTTTCACACAGTTTAAAATATTCATTATATTATTTAATTTTAGCGTGGTCCTTAACATTGAGTATATCTTCCATAAGGTTGATTGATATTTCTCCATTCCATAAAAGCTTTATATGTTTAATTGTATGGTTTTCTTGATTTGTAGGGTAATAAATTGATAGATTTGCAATATTTGGTGGGCTTAGAGATTTCATCATTATTATCATTTTCATTGCTAATTAAATTCGTTAAAAAAAGTATAAAAAATAATAATGAGATAACAGCAATTAATATTTGACGTTTTAAATTATATATTATTTAGCGGTAGCTATGCGAGATGGAACAAGAAAAAACTGTTACAAAATTAAATTTAGCATAATCGAATTAAAAAATTAGCAGTGCCGTAGTTTTGCCTGTATTTTTAAAAATCAAACTAAATTGCTCGTCAAAATTCGAAGCAACGCTTAACCCTTTCAAAAATTGAGTTATTCATTAAATAAATGTTAGGAAATGTCTTAGCATACTTTCAACTAAGTTATAATATAAATTTTGAGCATTATTTTTACTTTAGAGGAGGCTACGACCGAGAAATTGCACGCAATTCCTTGCAAGATCAAAAGTTTACATAATAGACGAATATTGCACGTCGTTTGGCATTATGCAAGTCTCTTACCATTGCATCATGGTTGTCACTAATCAAAATCCCAAAAATAAAACTAAACAATTTCCCAATCTCAAACTTTATTCAATATTTTGGGGAAATTTCAAAAATGGAAAACACAAAGCTCAGAAAAAAATAACGTAATATCATCGGATTAGAAACTCATTTTCCTCTTACTTACACGCAATAAAAATGGCACCGAATCGATCAAAGTGCGAGATCTTGCATGAAACAATCAGCTGAACTTCATCTGTGCATGCTTTTGATCAAGATATTGCGTCTTGCATTGCATTGCGCGTTGTCCAGTTGCCTTAAGACTACAGTGCAATATGACAAACCAAAACAAAGTAATCGAGAACTTAAAACAAGTTCTCCTCAAAATCGAGTCGCAAACTAGTGCAAACTTTTTTATATACGGCTGTTGATCTGACCAATTGGCAGGAGCTGGTCAGAAGGTGACCACAAATGCCCTTTACGATCTTTATTAACGCTCGTATACAAAAAGTATAGAATATCTTTTAGTGAACTGCTGTTTGCCGAAAAACAATCTTCACCTTCTTATAGAAAGTTGGTCACAAATCGATTCTTGTTTGTTACAATTCTAAGCAGTGTTTAGAAAGTTCCTCAAATAATGAGCCGTGAATATTATCTCCTGTTCTCTTCTACCTTCGACTCTATTATTCATTCCTAGTGTTAAGAACTGATATTTAGAAATTGTGTTCCAAATAACTTAACTTTAGTTTTTTGACCAAACCAAGAATATCTCTACAAGTTTAATTTCCTCAAGACCATTATTCTGAAAAAACGAGAGCATTTTGACAAAACAGTGAATTATCAATGAGAAATAAACTATTTCATTTTTCAGCATGATGTCCTTTTAGCTCTTTACACTCAGTCCAGAAAGACTTCTCCATCTCTTCTTCCTTTGTCTTGAATCACTTTTTTAAACTTTGCGAATAGAAAGTGGACGTGATTTAAGATCAATGCACTTTTGCATAAGTTTGAACCAATTATCGAAGCATATTTTCCATTTCGATTGAGGTACCTCCTAAATATGTGATTTTAACCGCTTCTTAAGGTGTAAAAAAACGTTGACGTCGCAATTTATTTTTGATTTGTGGAAATCAAAATGAATCATTGGGCGACAGCAAGGACTGTAAGGCATTTGATCCATCAATTCGATGTTTGACTTTTCAAAAACGTCTCCCTATATTTGAGTGAGAAGTTTTGTTTGTCAAAACTTTCCAAAGTAAGCCGCTGATATACCTTGGAAGATAAAGTAGTCTCACTGCTTGAAAAACGTTATAATAACAAATTGCTTATCAAGAATTTTTCCTTGCGTTTTTCTTAGTATTTTTATCCTAGTGCCACCGTAGTGACTTTCCGAAAATTTCTACCATAAACTTCCCAAGGGATTAGCTACTATCACTCTCCATTCTTCAGGTTTATGAGCAATGACATACTCAACATCTTTGTTACCATATCTCAAAACTTGAGTAGCAACCATAGTATATATTTTTAAAGTATGATGGCGTTCCTATGTTTCATGTACTATGACATATCGTTGACAAAATTTACTTGGAATGTCATTAAAGATAACCAAATTAACACGTTTGAATGTTTAGTGCGAGTGAGGTTTTATTGACCATTTCTGAAGTAGTTACGGTTAATGCTGCTTTAAAAGCAGACAACCACTTACAAATCATTCCTTGGTACGAAGGATAATGTTTACGTAACTTTTTCTCAGTTTCAATTGTTTTCCCTTAAAGAGAGCGGATTGACCATTGAAAATAATCTATCTGTTAGATTTTTATGAAATTTCGTATAAATATATATAGAATAATAGGTCATAACTGTAGATGACACTTGGATCCACCACTACATTCCTGAAATTAAAAAAACAACTAAGACAGTGGATTGCGAAGTGCGAACCTGCTCGGAAAAAGACAAAGACGGATTTATCAGCCGGAAAAGAGATGGCAACTGTTTTATGGTATAGTCATCAGAACAACGCACTTTCTGATACTTTGGTGATTGTCATGGCTAGAAATCACGAATTGCACTTTGGCTTTATTTGTCTCTCAACCCCAAATTCCACAAAGTTTTTTAAGAGTTTGTGATATGAATTTTGGTACATATAGACTTCATCGAATTATAAAAAATGTATTGAAAATGTTTAACTTGGAATTTTATTATGTGTCTTCGCCTTTTGACGAGCAGTTAATTTCAAATAGAAAAGCGGATAAATATAAAATAATTTTTTGGATTTTCAAAAAAATATTTATAAAATAAATGTTTCTAATACATATATGCAACAGAAAATGTACATAAATAACCACTAAAATTTATGAAGAATCTAGAATATAACTTTACTGGTTACCAAACCGCATCTATTTGACAATACGATCAAGAAGTTTTTCCTTTTTACTATTTTTTCAAATTTCTTACGGTCTAATTATACTATATCACATCCATTTTCACCAAAAATTGCCAGCGAATTATTTTGAGAAACAATAAATGAGCATTATAAGAAAAAAATTTATCTTCTTGAAAATTTAGTGAAGTTTCACAAAGAAGGGTTTATTATTTGGCTATTTACTAATCCATTTCACATAAATACAACTACTTAAAACCCTTATGTCATTGAAGAAACAGAAATAAAAAATTTATTTCACTTCTACTTTTTTATCAAATAATCGTACAAGAAAAAAACATTAATAACGTATGTAACAAAAATTTTCTAAATCTGGCGAATAGGGTGTAGGAGGTAGCAATTCAAACTTTATTCATTGTTGTAAGAGCTGGTGCATTGTCTTGATAGATCAAAACTTTCTTCTTAGTCAAATGTTTCGATACAATACGTTTATTTGAAATACCTTAACCCAACCAATATAGAAGCTGAACTAGATTCTACCTGTGAGAGACACCTTTGCAGTTGTCAACCAAATGAGGTGAAGACTTCAGAAATGTTGAAGTAAATCCACAAACCGGTACTGGACAATCATTGGCTGAAAGTGCGCAAGCTATCAGATATAGTAGGCATTTCAAAAAGTGCGTTACATAGCATATAAACTGAAAATTTGGAGATGCGAAAGCTGTACACAAGATGGGTGTTAAGATGTTTCCATCGAGTGTTTAGCAATGTTTCACAGAAATAAAGCAGAATTTTTGCGCCATTTCATGTGAAGAAATCAAGCAAAAACGGCCACATCATTTTGATAAGAAGAAAGTGTCATTTTATCAAGACAATGCACCAGCTCACACATCTGTTATTGCAATAGCTAAAATTAATGAATTAAAGTTTGAATTTCCAAACATAAAAAATGTCTCGGTGGTCAAAGATCAAAATGCGTCGTTGAAAGTGCGTCTCCCTGTCTGACTCCACGATTTATGTGGAATTCTTTATTTTTTTCGTCCCTCGTAATTACATGTGATTTACTCTCAGTCATCATCACTCTGGTGAACTCTATTAATGTTTTAGGGACCCTTTTAATAGTATGTCTCTTTTCAATCTGTCCACCGCTTGTTTGAAGTTTATAAATAGAATGTGAATATTTATATCTGGATCGTAACATTTTCTATAATTTGATTTAAAATATGAATAGCATCTATTGTTGATCTCTTTCCGTATTCTTTTTTAATGTTTTATTAACGATGGAAGTAAAAATTCTATAGACCGTATTTCGTAGGGTAACAGGTCTGTAATTATTGCACATTTTTAGGCTTCCTTTTTTAAATATGAGCCATACGGTTCCACTAATCCACCCGTCTGGCATCTGTTTGTTTCTCCAGACTAGTTCTCTTAACTGATGCAGTCTATTCAGTAGTTAATTTTCCCCGTAATTTACCACATTATCTGGTCCTCATGCTTTATTCAGTTCCAATTTTTTATTAGTATCCTCCACTTCATTGAGCGTTGGTGTTTGTTCTTCTGCGTCTACTCCGTCTATAAAAACTTCTGCTGTGTTTATTGTGTTCATATAATTTTCTTCTGTATATTTTTAAAGTGCTGCTATCTGCCTGCACTGTAGCTTCATGCCTATTCTGGTGTTTAATGTATTGATAAATTTTTGTGTTCTTTCTATTATTCCCTTCCATTATTGTTTTGATCAACACTTCTCTCTTGCTTTTGTTCAATTTAGCGCTCCTCTTCCTAAGAATTCTATATTTTTCATTTTCTTTCTGTTTTATCGCTTGTCATATTACTCTTGCCATTTACTTTTCGCTTATAACTTTTTCGCAGACTTCATAAAACCTTTGATTTTTCGTCGTTCTTTTACTGTTTTTAATTTGTACTGTGCTGTCTGTTGTGTCAAGAATTTTTCCTTTATATATCACCAATTTATGTTCCGTTCCTTCAGCGGTTATCTTCAAAAATCTATCCAACTAATGATTTCCTGTGGACTATCTTTCAGCTTTTTATATTGTTTCTATGTTTCATCTCTTTTAATTTGCTCTGGATTCTATCATTGTTGTTTCATTTTAGTTATCACCAGAAAGTGGTCTGAATCAACATTTGCCCCTCGAAATGATCGTACATCATTTCTCTCTTTTGTGAAATCAAAAAGTGGTATATTTGATTTCCTCCTGTTTGTCCTGGGATCATCGATGTTTTCTTATGTTCCGCTTTGTGTTTAAACTTAGTGCTAACTAATCTGCATATTCCATTCTGTGGCCATATTACAATCTCTGTGTTCATGGTCGTTTGTTATTTCATGTAGCGATTCTTTACCAGATACATTCACTATATTTCGTTTTTTACCTATTTTAGCGTTAATGTCACCCATAGCCATAAGAGTGTTATGTCTTGGTATTATTTCACATATTTTTATGAAATCTTCTTAAAATGAATTTTTATTTTTGTTATCGCATATTCTGTAAGTGCGTATACATTTATAATTGTAATAATAGTTACTTTGTATTTCAGTTTTATATATATATGACATTCTGTCTGTTCTACATCATCTCTCCTCCAAATAATGATGTAAATTGTTCTTTATTAATACTTCCTTTATCCTTGCATCTTATTTCTAGTAATGCCAATAGCTGTTTCTTCCATTTTTCCTAGTCTTACCATCGTTTTTATATGCCATGTATTGACCTATTCTAATGATGTTTTCATTTCTACTCTTTCTTTTCATATTTATATCATTTCCGTCATATCCAATGTATTTCTGAATTTCTGCTGTTTCACTTACGTTTTGTTTTTTGTCTTGGTTCTGCATGTTGTCTGTTAAGTTCTGTATTCCATAGATGACGCCATTTATCACTAATATGTTCGTTTTTCCAGGTTTAAAAACATCTAATCATTCCATTTCTAAAAAATCTTTTTCCGGGACTGTTCTTCATAGTTTCACAAGTACATTTGTTGATTATTTAATTTTTTTTATATTAATTTGTTATCTGTTCATTGCTAATATTGTTTCTATTACAAATAATATGTCTAAAGTGATTTAAAACAATTCCATATCGAGTTTCTTAGTAATATTTTTTAAATCTTCTCGTGCTTTTGCGATGTTTTCAAAAATATTTCAGTTTAATTTTCATTCCCATGTCGAATTCGAAGTATAAATCATTGAAACATATGCTTAAAAAATGAATGGAAGTTCGAATCTTTATTTTATTCCTAGATTGATAATTTTATGTGATGTGTGTATCAGCTACATTCAAATTTAAAATTAGATTTTTTTCCTCCGAATTCCATTCTTATTTCACTTCACTCATGTTACTAGTATTTTTAAAAACCTGAACACTTGAACATTAATAAACAATGAACTAAAATGTAAATAATCTCACTATTTAATGGCAATCTGGCAGAACTGAAGACAGATTTTTACTAGTTAAAGATAAACGATCTAATTTAAAAGATGTTGTATAATGTATTCAATTAATTTAACCAGAACAGATTCGCAGATTTCACTCAATATCGTAGCCTCCAAATTTGACAATTAAAAATTATTGTTACGTACTATTAAATTAAACATAGTAAATTATACATAATACAATTGAGATTGATTAGTCGAATTTAAATGTCAATAAAAGTTAAAAAAACGCTAATAGAAACAATAGAAGTCACAAAGTCCTATCGGAGTGGTGAAGGGATAATCTGCAGTGATCTGGTAGGACAATATTAATATAATTTTCAATTGGTTCATTCATAAATCATATATGGTTTCTCTTTGATATCTTGATAAAACCATTCTTTGGGCTTAGATGCAAACAATTGTCGCACTGGGACTGTACTCTACATCTCTTTAGCATTCAACTTTTTTTCACGTAACAGTTTTACCATGGATCTGAATAAATAGTAATCTGACGGTGCAAGGTCCCGGCTAAATGCTGGATCTTGTACGAGTTCAATACCACCAAGTTCTTCGCGTAATTTGTGTAACATTGTCTCATAAAAGAACCGCCTTTGGGTTAAATAAACCTGGATGAAACTTATACATTTGCATCAGTATATATCTCGGCATTGATAGCTCCACCATCTAGAATGATTTTGAGGTACCTACATTAAGCCTTCATAATACCAGTAGAGACACAAGGGTTTCCGTTCGAGTCAACCTCTCTCTGCGACGTGTTCTGGCAATTGTTCTTTGTCTAAGTACTGATTTCCATGTTCTGACTGAATGATTTTGAATTTTGATGGTATGGTATCTTTAGAGGATCTAAGGGAGACCAATAATAATTGACGAGTTCTAGAACTAGGTTGGTATATCCACTATTAAAACGATGAAACCAACGTTGTGCCGTTCGCTCATTATCTGTGTCTTACGCTTCAATTTTACACATTTTTCTTGCTGCCACGGCACCAATACACGAATTTTATATTTTTCACACTCTACTATTTATTATAAAAATATACTGCGTCGTTAATAAAGAGGAAGAAAATAATTTAAAGAATGGAAAGCAATTGTGCTGATCATAGAATCGAAGACTAGTCCTACTTACGAGACATCCATTTAATATAGAAACGTGAGTTAGACTTTTCGAAAAAATATCGATATTTTTGAGTGATATTCAATGTTTCGATACATCGATATAAAATTCCAAGTAGATATAGAAAAGGTATAAAAATCGATATTTACAAATTACATTTTGTTTTTTTTTTATGTTGGTCGACTCGATTTGCTGCTTTCTAATTTGGTACTTGAGTTGTTTTTTAAGTTAGCTTCTGTCTGTCAACGTCAGTTAACTTCCCTGTCAGTTATTCATTTATGTGTCTGTTATATCGCCTAAAATGAGATCCACTACCACAACCACAATTCCAAAATAAGAAAAGTCTTCGCTGTCGTTCAGTAATGGTATGTCTACTGAACTAAAGCAATATCTACGAGATCTGTTTATTGAATAATGAGACTGGTTACGAAAAAGGGTTTTATTATAAAAAATATTCTACATATGAATGCTCCTCTTCAATATACTCTCCTCCTCTCGCCACACAACTTTCCATACGTGAGTGCGGCGGGTGTTCGAAAACTAGCGCTTACTGGCCCAATACTGCTTCACAAAGAGCGCGTTATGGACAGGTGCGTTGTTCTGGTGCAAAATCCACGAGTTATTCTCCCACAAATCGGACCGTTTCTTAAGAACTCGTTATCTCAGTATTGCCAAAACTGACAAATGGTAAGTCTGGTTGACAGTATGGTCCGCTGGAACCAATTCAATCATCACGATAACGTTAATGTCGAAAAGAACGATAAAAATTTCCTCATTAAAGCACTTACACTTACACCGCACGCGCACGAGATAGAGAATTGTCCCCATAGGCTTCTTGCAGAAATTTATAGCACTCAGTCGGAGTTTTTTTCAATTTAACGGGAATAGTTACGGAAACGTGTTTCAGCCCACCCGTCTACGGTGTCCTCTATGCGCGCAGTCTCGTTATTTAATAGCGAGACCTGGTAAATCAGCCTATAATACCCAAAAAAAAGAATCCAATAAAACTCTGGTTTGATCGTTGCCATTTTAGCCCTGACCTTTTATTTAACTAATTTATTTTTCATATAAAAATTTATCCATAGACTATCGATATCCATATTGATATTTTCATAAATATCGATACAATAGATATCGATACTTTATTGCATTTCCAACATTCCCAGAAGCCGCTTGACATGGTGCAAGACAATATTCAAGGTCAAAAATTGCTTGGATTAATATTATACGTGGTTAGACATTATGCAATACCATTAGTAAAAGTAAAAAAATATCTAACCTCAAATTTTGTTTAATATTTTGTAACCGGTGTAGAAATGAAAATAACAAAACTAAGTAAATAAGTAACGAAGTGAAAAAATGTGTAGATCACTGTCAATAATTATACATGCGCCGACCTTGCTTTTGGAGCCTAATTGACAGGTTGGTTGTTAAGCAACAAGTAACTAGATTTCTCTCTAAAATTGCAGCTTGCATGCAATAAAAATGGCACTAAACCGACAATGTTGCAAATGAGATCTTGCATAGAATAATCAGCTGAACTTCCTCTGCTCATGCTTTTTTTTCGAGAAACATTGCACCTTGTATTTCAATGAATTGCACATGGTATCGCATTATGTCAAGTGGTCTAAATGTGAGGGCAATATCAGCAATGACACTAACGTAACGAAAATTTTTGGTGAAAGTAATGATTTTATCCATAAACAAATTCAATTTTTACATTATAAATTCCACCCGGTTCATCTATGTTTTGTTACCATCTTTTAAGGTTATTTAATATCGAGGAGAATGAAATTAATTTAAAAACTGTTGCATATATGTGAAGCATTGTTTAGAATATATATGAAGAGTGAAGTGAGAAGAATCTACTAAAAAATAGCTAACTGAGTTTTAATAAATTTTATATTAAATTATTTAGACAAATATAAAAGTTCGATTCCATTCCAGATTAGATCGGAAATCTTCCCGGGGTATGATATATGAAAATGAAGAACTTCGATTGAAAACAATTAACATCAATGCTGAAGTGGAAAGCAGTAAGTATTTAATCTAATTCTAATTGTGCGGGAAATTTTTCTAAACTAACATTAACTAATGACAAATGAACTCGTTATATCTTGTAATTTAATCCAAATTCAATTAGAACAGCTTGAAACTTTCATAATGTAGTCAACAAGACTGATACTGAGACTGAATTTCTGACTTAAGTATTTAAAAATCTGAGCACAGGATGCAGCTGAATATCAAATAATTAATTCTTAAGGGCAGTGACCAAATGGCGCTTGCGACCGTTAATAATAAGGGCTTGGAGACACACATTACTAAATAATGTAACCAACTCGTACACGGATAGTTTCAGGATTGATTATTTAAGGAAAGCAGGCTAAGATTATGGTTCATGATAACCTGATGATGTGGCAGGGATAATTGAACGAATTTATGCAATTATTTTACTAATAACTAGAAGAATTTCAGTGGTCGTGTGCATTAGCTATGCTGCGTTTCGAGGAGAAATAAGAAGAAAACACATTTATTTTTATTTGAAATATTAGCAAAAGCCTAGGCCTCGAAATAGATCAAAAAGATGCGTATCAACTTTGGACCGGCTATAAGGAAAAATTGTATACATTATACAGTCGGAAGTTTCAGATCTCTGACTGCGCCCCGTGATATTGCAGAAATCTCAAACTTTCGGCCCCAATAGTGTATTTATGAGAGGGTTGCTACTCAAGTTTTGAGATAAATAAAAGAAACATTTATAATTGGGAATGGCTTTATTGTTTTACAAAATAACTTCCATTAAGATCAATACACTTTTACATGCTTTTGAAACAATTGTCGAAACATTTTTTCCATTTTAACTGGGGTACCTTCAAAACATTTGATTTGAATGCATCAACCGCTTCTTCGAGATTTGAAGAATGTTGACCTCGTAATTTATTTTTTATCTGCGGAAATAAGGAGAAACCATGTACTGTACGCCGGATGATCCATCAATGCGATATTTTGATTGGTCAAAAATGTTTTTGATTGAGCTGATGTGTGAGGGCTCGCATTCTCGTGGTGGAGAATAATTTGTTTTATGGGATGGATCTCCCTGATTTTTGTGGCAAACAATAGCTGGTGTACCATTTAGAATTGACCGTTCTACGTTGCTCTAATGGAACCGTGGCGACATGTCCAGTTGATCCAAAAAAATAGGCGACCCTTTGCTTCAAAGTGCTTGTTAGATTTGACATATACAGTCAATTGTTGTTTAGTTTTGGGTTCATATGCATAGATCCATAATTCATCGTCCGATTTTTTTACAGCAATCGGCACAAGCTTTTTTTTGAGCGATTATCAATTTATGCTATATTCAACGGGAACGAATCTTTTTAACAGCCAAATGTTCATGCAATATTGAATGTATGCGACTAGAACTAATGTCCAAGTATCCTTCAATCCCACAATATGTCACATGACGATTTTGCAAAGCCACTTTACGCACTGCATCCACGTTTTCTGGCACAGTAGTCGAGTTGTTCGGCTCCCTTCTGTTGGTTTAATCTACATCGAAAAGTTGAAAGTTATAGAAAATCATCGCAATGTTCGTAATGAATATTTCAAGTATCTGCAAACAACTCAATAGCACTCGTATGACAATACGATCTGAGTATGTTTGCCATTAAAAATGTCAAATTTAATGGCAATGTCTGACATATTCACATCGGGGTATTAAATGAATTGATTAAAAACCTAAAATAAGGAATGTACATCAGTATTCAACTCGATAGAAAATAGCATTCTTATATATAGTGTGCGTAAAATTTGTCTTTCTTCTGTCGTTATCTAAATTTGTAGACTTCCTATTTTTGTATCTAATTAAAGTTACAATGAATTAATTAAACTTTTGTATTAATATGGGTATTTCTGGATTTCATTAAGTTCTATTTGCTATTTTTGATACACATTAGGAACAAATTACCTTTTCAGAAACCATGTGTTTTAAATTCACATCAACCTTATGTTAAATCGGTCACGGTCGTTGGTAAATCCAAATTTAAAGCAGGAAGGGAGCCAAATATAAACGAAAATATTTTATTTTCAAATGTTTATCTGAGAGATAACGATGTGTTTATTTGTATATTACATTTGAATAACGATAACACTAATAAGTTTTTCGAATTTAATTGCTTCAATTGAATATATTGTTTGAGGCTACTTTATAAATGATGACCTAATGACAGATTTACTTTGATATACTCGTAAAATATCGTTAACTAAATTATAATTAAATAAATAGTTTTACTTCACTGATATATTGTGCAAGACTATGATTTCAAATTCATACATCTTCTAGGACAATCCGACATCAAGAAGCTTAAAAAAGAAAATGAAATGTTGAAAAAAGGTTTATGGTATCTAAGAGACGAATACGATAAGTTAGAAAAATTGATAAAAGATAAAAAAATAGACTTCTCGTCGTCGTCAACAACGGGCTCTACTTCCAGTGATTCGGTAAGAAAGGGAAATATTAGATTTATTCACTATAATAAAATGCTTCACGGAGACGGTAAGTTCGATCACGGAGCAGGTACCCTAGTACTAGGATGACGCCACATGTCTTGAAATACAAGGGAACCAAGTCTTTTTAGTAAAAAGATATTATAACTTATTATGCATTTATGTAAACGAATATATCACAACTTAGAAGTTTCAATCCAATTATTTTTGGATTGCTATCAAAAAATTAATTGATACTTCATATATCTCATCCTATGTCGTGAAATATCGTCAAAAAATAATCAGAAATTATATATGACTAAATAGGAGAATAGGCTGTATTTTCAATGACTGTTACATTATTTTCTCATAAAAATTCAACTGTCTCCTGTGTGACAATGCAATATCATGATGCAACATTAATCTACGGATATTGACTGACCCAAGGATTGCTGCTAAACATTTTGTAGTGTACCAGATTGCTTTATATTGAATTTCAAGCTCTTATACTTGACCTGACTCTCGTGACGGATTTTTGTTTCTTCGTGATTGCTGGTGCTGGTGAATCTTTCTAGATCCACATACGGCTCCCCAGTTGGATGGCTTTGAGTTTCTATTGATTAACCATGATAATAAGTAAATAAAAAAACAACTTTTCTACAAAAAGGTTATTTCGAGTTTTCAGCAATTATTGTTAAATTAATAAAGTTCGTTTTTAGTTTAATCTTGAAAGATAGGTATAATTTGCCATGGAATCAGGATTTAACAAAGCAAACTGCAGTAATTTGGCCAAAATTAACGCCGTTATACTTGACAAATTTTTTGCAATGAACACCTATTTTTGTTCATCGGAAGTCCGCAGTGTTAAAACTTATATGTAAGTATTATGTGAAGAACAAACATAAGACTGTTTAATTAGCAGTTACCAGTCAGAGAGTCGTATTTACCCACTGTAGAATGAAAATACTTAACTGATTTTGAGGTTAGCGAATACAAAGCAAAGCAAATAACTTTAACTTAATTGAATCATAATATTTTATATGTCATGTTTGGTATATTATGGTAGATTTTGCAAATTTTGTTTGATACTTACATCAAAATGATCCTCGCAGAAATAATTTGTGGAATTAGTTGATAAATTAAGAGCATATTGCCTCTTTGCCATTTTTAACCACTTTCTTCGTATTTCTTTATAGTTTGGACCGTATATGAATAATTGTTATGGCGTTTTTATCGTTGTACTTTCACATTGGGGCACTATACCGTATTTATAATACGAAGAATTCCTTATTAATTAAAAAACACAATTGGCTGTCATAAACAAACACTGCTGTTTCGCGAGGTTTGACGTCATTCAAGACGCCGTGACAGTCTTGTTCTTTTTCGCGGTCAATTTCAAGATTATTTCTATAAGTACTCAAAATATTAACGTAAAAAACCCATTTTTCTTAAAATAATATATTTTTTGGATGAAATAGATGCTAAGCTGTAGTTTTAAATTAATTTCCAAATTTTGTCAACTAGCCTATTATATGATAAAGATTAACATTTAAAAACAAAAGGAAAAAACGCATTTTTGTATCATTGCTTTTCTAAATTGACTGGACTATTAGACTTTTGGGTTCAATGTTACATTATCCAACCATTAACGATTGAGTTGAAAATAACCTTTTCGTTCGTTTCATTTCTTTTTTATTCCTGTTCCCAATAATGAGTGATTCGATTTACGAAATCTTAATTTGAGAATTTATTTCCTGGTATTCTAAGAAGTTAGTAAAACTGGCGGCAGCTTTTTGTTGAAAACTTGATAATATATAAATAATTCGAATCTATCAAGCATATCAGGGCAATCTGCCAAACAGACCAAGCTGATTAAACTTGTTATTACAGCTGTAGATATTTAAACTTGATTTTATAAAAACCCTTGGACATTGATGTTATTTTGGTCTTAATTATGTAATTGAATGACATAATAATTTAGTTGCAAATATTTGGGTTTCTATTACAAACACAAAAATGGTTTTTGAGAAATTAATTAACCAAAAAAAAATGTGTCACCAGTTTTAAATTATTTCAGTAAAAATAAGAGATTTCACTCATATATATGTATATTACATTAAACAGGAGTCCTACTCATCCACACTCTCGATTTAATGATTTGCTTGCTACAAAATTGTCTTGATTCGAGGGACTCCGTTAACTTATGTGCCTACTAATAATATGTGTTTATAACATCTAATTTAAAAAAATCAAAATGGAGGTGGTGGATCAGCACACCGAACGCGTAATTCACTTTATTTTTATTTTTGTGATAAGGATTTATTTATTCCGAATGATTGGTTTCTTTCTTTATATCCTCATAAATGTAATGCACAAATTATTAGTCAGCTCCAAGATAAAATATTGCAGGTGACGTTACTATACGATAACCAGTAGAAAAGTGAGCCGACTTGAAAGTGTAGTGGATTGCCTTGCCTCGCCCCGTGTCCTGTTCTCGCGCCCGAAAAAGTCTGGATAAAATAAAACTTAAAACAAATAAAAAATGTTTTTTCTAAAGAGTTTATATGAGGTGTGAGAGCTGACAACACTGCATTTTCAAATACCATCTTCCTTAAGTTGTAAGTTCTGACCACAATTGAGTCTATGCTAACGCAGAGTACTCGTAAATAGTGACATATACACACAACACGTGCGCGCTATGGTCTACTACGATTTCCAACTAGGTTTAATTGTACAAAAGTCCTTTACGAACAACTGTGTTTCGCCAGTATAGCAAATTTAAAGAAGGGAGGATATCACTTAGTGATGAGGCATGTGCTGATAGAACCTGTTAGAGCCTTAAGTTACTGCTGAAACAGTGTGAGAGTGAAACGTATAATTGAAGAAGATCCAGAAAGTACTTATCAAACGGCTGAGTCAATTTTTGTTGTTGGATCGTTACTCGTTGGGTACTACATAAGCTAACGAGTTCCAAAAAGTAGACCGAGTAAGAATAACGTAGGAAACTTGGCAAAAAGCAAAGGTCTGAAAAGGAATTTATAAACGTAGGTTCTTTCTAAGTACAAGATTAGTGAATGCAATTTAGCTTTAATATCAACGTGCAGTTTAGCACAATAAATCCTTTGGGTCGCAGAGTATACGAGACCCCAAATCTATATATACATATACAACGTACAGGTATAGCAAACAGTTGAATTTTTAAGTGACATTAATATGACGGTCACTGAGCATCCACCCTATTCACCTGATTTGTCATTTGTGATTTTTATTTATGTGGTCGTCGTTTCGAGACGAAGGTTCAGATAAATTAAGCAATTCATCAGTTTTTTTCTATAAGATGATTGTTATTGTTATATATAATTTGCCTATTTTAGTAAATACAGGGTGTTTCCAGATTCATGCGTCGAAATTCAGGAGGATTGCTCGTATGAAATTAAGAGAGGTCCTTTCTATAACAAAATATTCTCAACCCTCCCCTTTCCGAGATATCACCCTTAAAAGGTGGTAACTAAAATTGAGTTTTTATTTATTTATTTTTTAAAGTAATGCTAGAATAACACATCGCTTTCAATATCAAGCATAACGTGTTTAGTAACTACCTTTTAAGGATGATATCTAGTAAAGGGGAGGGCTGAGAATATTTTGTTATAGGAAAGACCGATCGTAGTTTCATACGAACAATCACCTCTTGAATTTAGCAGCACCCTGTATATCATTACAATTATAAGCGTGAATATGGTATTATATATTAATGTAGTAAATAGTAACAGTCGTGAATTTTTCATTTCTGTGACCTTTTCATGTTTTTCTTGATAAATATTTAACATTTAAATTTAGTACATTTTGAATATGAAAAAAATAATGATTAGTAAGAAAATTATCGTGTTGTTCTTTGGAAATATTTTTGTAATTATCGACTATTCTGTTTTGTTCACTACAGTTCAAAAGTTTTTACCTACATTATAGTTATAAACGTGATAAACAACAAAAAAAACTACTACGATATATTTTGATATTCATATTTTAAAGAACATATATAGATTAGAATAAAGTAATAATAAAACTAAGATCTGTAATTTTTCTATATTTCAATTTTTGATGCAACAATGAAACCCCCTTTTACTTTAATTATTTTGGTGCACAAGTTTGGCATTCTCTAACAATTTCGACAAATAATCGTCGTCTATTTGGTTCCATCCGTTTTTCAGGATATTCCAAAGATGTGAAGTAGAAGTAGGACACTGCTATCTGACTGTCCAATTTGTCCCAAAACAACTCATTCGGGTTCAAGTAGGAGAACTGTGACGGACAAACTATTACTTTCAGTACATTCTTCCTTTTCGATTCTTTCAAATACTCTTTAAACGGCTTCCAGGAATGCTTATGATCGTTGTCAAGCTGGAAGATGAATTTTCATCCGATCAGGTGCTGGCCAGAACGTATTACATTTTCCTTTAATATTTTTTTATAGCCTTCATTCTTTAAAATACCTTCAATTTTCATCAGATATCCAGTCACCCTTCCTCCAAAACATCCTTAAACCATCACCGAGCCTCCGCCATAATTTACAATCGTTATTACACATGGATCTAACATCCGTTCTTCCTTTGACCTAAGCACAAACACTCTCTCTTTGACTCATTATTCCATAAAAACCTCTTCTAATTTTTATGTTCTTCAGCCAAATGCAACTTCTTAATTTTATTTTGACGTCTTTCTTCACTGACATTCTTCCAAAAAGGCCAACTTTTCTCAAACTCCTTTCAATGTAGAAGTACTCAAAGGCAGAACCTCAGATTTATTGATATGAGCTGCTATCTCTGGACCCGTCAATCGTCAATTACGTTTACTGATCAATACAATACGTTTATCTTCAGCGGTTGTGGTTTTTCGAAGCCGACCTGAGCGATTTGTATCGCCGAAGATTCTGATTGATTATTGAATATTTTTCCACGGTGTAGTCTACGCCGTAGACTCTACGGTATATCGAGGCATTTTTAATTCGGCGGCAATAGTTACGATTACTTTTTCCTAGACTATAAAGACTTGCACGAGTTGGTGGAACCTTGGTTTTAGCCATTTTAAAGCTTCAAAGTCTGATTTGTATATGAACTTCAAGATGTCTTGGTACAAAAAGTATAAATTGCAGTACGTTCTTGCATCTCCCAGGGTAAACTTAGGTTAAACTAGAATCATAAACACCGAAGAAAAACCCAGGTAGAGGTAATAAAAAAATCAGCCTGTACTTAACTTCACGCACCGACAAAATATAATCATGCGCTCGTAAAAAGTAAACAAATAATGAACATATTTATGGTTTCGACCTTCGCATGACAATATGAAAGAAAAATTTGTTTAAGTGTATTATTTTGAAATTTAAAGAACGGATTATGGGGCGAGTAAAAACTTTTGATAGGTAGTGGCTTCTCTTTTTAATTTTTCGGTGATTCAAAGTATTTTATTTACAGGAAAGCTTCAGTTCGTACAGTGACGATGAAGAAGAAGTAGAAACTACTCAAAATATGAAAAATGTACAACGGACCAATTTAAGAAACTTACAAGATCAATTCGATCATTTGTCAGTAGTAACAGAAGAAACTAGTGCCGAAAATTCTGAATTGCATTCCAATACGGGATCGGTGAACAAAGAAAATTGGAACGATCCCGTTGATATCCTTCAACCGGACCAAAGTTATCCTCAATATAGATGTCTAGCAAAATCACCTACTCTACCAATGGCGGACAATATACCCGTAAACTTTTTCACCCCAATTAGAAATTCGAAAAGTTTCGACGCCAATATACAGCAATGTAACGACGTCATATATCCCGAAGAATTTTATAACAATCAATTTAGAAGTTCTACGAGTAGTATGATAAACCAGGGTATTAAAAATGAAAATAATTTTGCAAGACCTGCATCGGTGAAAACGAGCGCTTCAGACTTTTATCAAAATACAGTCTTCTTACCGAAAGCTACGTCAAATCCCGAACTCCAAATACAAGGTTTAGAGAAATCCGCTACTGATTTAATAGTTAAAGTTGACAATCAAACTTTCAATGACACGCCGATCATTTTCAGTAATACACCAACACATAGTACGTTTTCTAATGGTGGAAACTTGGAGGAATTATTGCAAGATATCGAATCTATTTCACAAGTAAGTACAAACATATTTGTTAAGGCTTCATACTGCGGCCTTTGGAAATACTTATCCGTAATATAGGAGAAGAAAAGCATCAAATTTCGAGTTTTTATAGAATATATTATTTTTTGTGACGGGAAAAAATGTCAATATGATTTTGAAAGAATAGGTAAATTACATTTTTTATATTAGTAGGCTGTTATATAAGGAAAATAAGAAAAACTTTTAAAATAATCAAGGATCTAACAAATTAATTCTGTTAATTGATAATTTGCTTTATTATGTATTGTATGAAGTTAAAAAAGTCCCTGTACGTTATTTTATCTAACTTCTTCTTATGCCGTCTTCTCATTTAAGGTTGGCGACAATGTTTTTAAATGCGTCTCTGTCCCTCGCACCATGAAACAAGCCAGGATTTCTTTTTCCTGCCGATGCCTTTCTTCTTCTCTACTCTGCCCTTTATTATATTCTGTAGCAGTAGGTATTTGTCGTTGCTTAAGATGTGTCCTATGTAAGATGTTTGTCGTTGGTGATTCTGTTAGTCCAGGATATCACATCTCAAATGCTCAAGTTTCTATTCCGTACAGCAGCATTGACCACACATAACAGTCCATGAATCCTATTCTGACGTAGAGGTTTAGATTTCTGTTTGGAAACATTCTGGAGTACTTGACAAATGCCTTTCGAGCCATTTCGATTCTGATCTTGATTTCTTCGTCTGGATCCATTTGAGCGTTTATGACTGAACCAAGATACTTATATTTTTGCACCAATTTTACTTGTTTTCCATTCAGTGTGAAAATATAGAGTTAATATTAATATTTTGGTTTTTACTTATAACCATGAATTTAGTTTTTTCAATATTTATAGTGAGTCCTACATTTTTACAATCTCGATCGATTCTCTCTAATACGATTTGAAGATTTTCTTCGCTCTTAACGAGTATCATCGTCGAATCTTAAGTTGTTGATTAATGTTCCTCCGATGTTTACCCCCTCATGTCTATCCGCCAGCACTTTCTGAAATACAAACTGAGAATATAGATTAAATAGTTGTGAAGAAAGAACGCAGTCTTGGCAAACTCCCTTTTGAATTTCGATTTTGTCTGTCTCCATGTCGTCGACACTCACTACTGCCGTTTGATTTATTTTCTTTATTCTCTCAAAAGGAACACCCTATATTTTATAGCATAATTGGAATAATCGGTTATGCAGCTTCATTTTTCTCAAGCATTCCCTTATAGACAAAGGTATTATGTAAAAATTTTGTGGTATTTATTCTAAACCATCAATATTAATAATAAATAACATTTTCTCAGTAAACATTGAAAAATATGATATAAACGTCATTGTAATTGTTAAAAAATGTATCCAATGATAAATTATTGGAAGCAATTGAAAGCATGGAAATTGCTAAATGCGAGAAAAGCTTAAATAGGGACAAAGGGCCAATTCATTACAGCCCACTTCATAGTTTATTGGTATAAATGTGATTATTTCCGCCAAGGAGTTTTTCACACTAGAATTAATTTTCGCGGAAGAATGTGTTGTTGGTGGAAAAAATTCAGTATAAAACAGATAAGTCAAGTCATTAGGTTTTAGTTTAACTTCAGTCTCTGAAGACGATAATTGGTTATCGAAACACGCCTGTAATTGTGCCTGTTGGTGTAGTATTAGTGTAAACAGTGTGTTCAGTATGAATATCACCAACAATTTAAGATATTTCAACTTAGTACTAGTTGCATTTGATAATGGGTTCATAGAAGCCTCTTCCTACTTCCTTGTCTTGGAACTTAATTTAACAAAGTAATTATTCTTTCAGATGAACTGTTAGGATTATAGTTTTGGTAACGAAGTAAGCTAAAAAGCGTTATAGTGCTGTGGCAATAGCATATAAAAGTGTTCTCTTTTTAATATTTATTCCAAACTTTAGAATAACTACACTCCGTAAGCAAAAAAATCGACTCAAGTCACACGCTCTCGGTCAAAAGTCTCTAGCAAAAAATCTGTGGCTTTTTTTCCGACTTCAGCATTCCAAAGCGATTAGCTTTATAATCAGTGGTTTATGTTCTTATTGAGTTTTTTTGGCGAAGAAATATTAAACGAAAAGGAATATTAAACAATGAGAAAGGGTTATAATGAACACTAAAAAAAATACAACCTTAAATTCGTCAAAATAATAATTTATTTGTACTTAACCTATCAATAGGTTAGTATTTCCTCCGCTGGCTTTAAGCTTCCATTCGTTTTACATGGATCGAATAAGTTTCTTTACTCGATGTTGTTCAATACTATCCCATTCTTCAGTGAGCACCGTTTTGAGGTCCGATTTCGTGGCTGTTGTATGATTTCCTAGCTTTCCTAGAGAATATTTAAGACTGAGTTACGCGCTGACCAATCCATAGCGACAATTCCGACATACTGTAAACAATAGGATGAACTTTTCGCCGATGAAACTGGCGTAGGGAACACCGTGGTCCCCTAAAATTTTTTCTATGTATCTTTTCGCTGTTATTCCCACCCGCTTCACCGCCAGTTTCAACAAAACCAACTCGCTTTTTGCAACACTGCGCGAATTTTTCTGTAGGTGTTTTGTAGACTCGTTCTCTTCAATCACCACCATGGCACACTTTACTGTAATGTGAGAAGAGAAGGGATTCGACATTGTTCGTCAGTGCAATTAAAGTGTTCTCTGGCAAAGCGTAGACAGGCTCGGTGGGCTGGGGTTAATTTGGAACCAGTAGATGGCCTTTTGGCTCAAGGTTAGCTGCCTTCTGAATGTCCAGCTACTCACAACCACTCGTGGCGTTTCTCTGGGCTCTTGTTGGACTCGAACACCAGTAAGAAACCGATTTCTAAGCGATGTCTGACAATAAAAAAGTCATCTATCTCACTCGGATTTGCCGAAACCGCGTCTTCGATGGAAGTTACCAGTCTCTTGGTAACGTCGGTAAACTCTGGATATAGCAAACTGACTTATGTTCGGCGCACTGGCCACTTCTCGCTTACTCTGCTTTTGTCACAATAGGTTGACCGTTTGAACAGCTTTATAACTTTTTGTGTCTATTTTCAAGTATAATTTCGTTTGTTGTTAACCGATAAGGATATCGGTTGACGTTTGATGGATAACTAATAGTGGTAAGTCAGGTAGATAACCTTTCATAAGGGTCAGTCATTCCTAATTAGCACTATTGTAAACAAGCATTAAAAGGGATCATAACATATTGTTGGAATCGGAGAGCAAGAAAAATTGTTAGAACATCAATATTTTGAAAAGATCATTTGGAAACATCGAGGTTTATGAACGATATATCGATGTTTTTTTGCAGAAATGAGATACAATTTTTAATATTTACATTTTAAGAATAATAATTATTTTATTTTAACAGAAAACAAGTATGTATTTATTTTTTTTTTAACAGAGAATTTAAAAACAATAATTTTGACAACCTGGTGCCCAGTAAGCGGTTTCTCTCCAGAGAAATTGTAGCTCCCTCCAGCTTCAGAGAATAACCGATCGCTGGGTACCGAAGTTGCCGCGATAGGCAAATAGATCATCGCTAAATTATAAAGCCTGGGAAATAATGGCTTCATGTCATCCCACATCTCCAACGCATTTCCCTTTATTGGAGTAAGAGTAGATGACATGAACATTTGAAATTATGTTTCTGCTTTAGTTTTACCTTTTTTTCATATTATTGTGTGTCAATATTTTATGGTTGCTCCCTATGTCACTTTCATTATTATCGCCTTTTTCCGATTCGTCAGAAGACTCATTTGTGTACCTACCTAACAACTAACAACACAATGGTCGTCAGTACTCGTCAGTGTGGACAAGCGTAGCAACTGCGCGAGGCGCGTTTGTAATGTTTGTATTGCAGAGCGAACGAAACACTAAATATAAAAATCCAAGCTTGTGACAGTTGTGACTAAGAAAGATATATGTTTGTGTGTCAGCGTGTGTACCTAACATCGTTATTAAAATATCGATCATGAAGAACGATGTAACATCGATGTTTTAGGTGTCGATATCGATATTAAAACATCGATATTTATGAACGATATATCAATGTTTGCATCCCTAGTTGTGAAAGTGAGATATTCCAAATATCCAGCATGTGTGTTAATTTGTTTCTGCAGCCATTCGCAATAAATTAAAATCTTTCATAGTTTATCTTCAGAACGTACCCTCACCGGCATCTGCTAGTAATTTTCATAGTTCATTCATGGCTTGTATCGTCGATGCAATCAAAACAGCAGCAGTTATTTCAGAAAAAAACAATAGAAATTTATCGTTTCCATTTTAGGATTCCTTCGTCGTTTCTGATTATAGGAAGAAAATCAATCGGCGGCGGAATTTTCATTAAGTTCGCTTCCATAAAAATCACGTACCTATACAATGGGGATACACATAAACGTCTAAAGCGATTCAATTTTTTGTATCGAGTTTGTGCCTTAAATTGTTTCTATACCGAACGTCTATTCACACAAAATACACAAATGATTTGAATAGTTGGATAATAATTATAATACAGTTAATTTAAAACATTAAGACCAGTCTGAATGAGTATACTTTCTTTGGCCACTATACAGGGTGTGCCACGACGAGTTAAACCTATTGTATTTGGAAAAACACTAATAGTAAAATCATGAAAATTTCTACGGAAACGACTAAAAGTTGGAATAGGATATAGGATTGGTAAATACAATTTGATTTGATTTTTTTTACAGACCTTGACAAGATAAAGAAAAATACTTTTTTATTTCTTAGTGCTTGTATCAACGGGTCCAAATAAAGTTTAGACCACACCTGCATTTTTAAAAATTTACAGAAAACATTTAATATCTGATAACGGTAAGGTTTGAGTATAGGGAAGTATACATGAATTTACTTTATTTTGTCCCCTGAATGCATTAAAACATAAAAAACTGGGGGTTCTATTTGAAGAAATTTGATATTTATGAAGTTAAACTTTGAACACTTGTTATACACCCCTTGTATAAAAAAACAAGAACAATCGTGGTACAAGCGAACGACCTGCACAGTGATGAGTTGTGTATGGCCAAACTGCAAGGGAGTTATATATTATATATATATATATATATATATATATATATATATATATATATATTATTATATATATATTAAATTTCGAAATTTAGTGCTCTGTGCTAGGCCACACACATCTTTGATGACTCGGTAAATATTAACTAGACTTTCTTCATGGAAAAGTATTGGACAATAAAGTGGGTGTAAAGTGACTTCTTAGATGACCCTATATATGTTTTGTTTAGTTAAACCTCTATTAACTTCTACAGTTTCAAATTTAAGAACGAGGTAGCAAGCTCAGTACTCAGTTGACGATTAGTGGGCTGTAATAAATCAACCAACTCCATTTATATGACCCACGTTTAATATTCAATAATATTATTTATCGGAATGCATTCCCTAGAGGCGAGAGAGAAATCTAAAATATATTTACTATATTAGAAGAATAGTGATAACACGAAAACTGCAAAGAGAAAATATATGATATTGTAACCAATTAGTTTATCTGTACTTTTTCAACAGTATGCTCAATGTATTATTTCAAATCGCTAGATATTGTAAATTTATTGTAGGGTTTAAAACTTCTCGGTACCAAGAATATTTCTTTCTAAATGAATGTAGTTACTGTTTAAAGAAGGTAAGTGAATTAATTAGTCCTTGTTTATTCTTAAGTGATTGTTGTATTCCTTAGTATTCTTTTCTCACAATTATCTTGAAAGCGTTGACGTTGCTCGTAAATTTTCTTGAGATCCATGGTTGTACCCATCAACGTCAGTTGCCGTTTTTGCGGCCCACGTGAAATTATCTCAATGTCTCCAACTAGTCTCACAATTTCGTTCCAATTACAAAACAAAATTGAGAAAATATGAAGATTCAGTGGAAAATATAATATAAAGAAGAATTAACAAATACTGCGGATGATTTTATGCCAATTTGAGATAATCGAGGTTTATTTTAAATAACTTTCCATTATAGTGTTGCGTTTTCATACTTAGTTTGTTGGGTAAATGATTGAAAAAGTTCCTGAATAAAAGTAGAACATATAAATAAGTATAAAAAATTGTACAATTTTTAATCAAAACACAAACCAGTTCACTATAACATTTTAACAGGAAATTTTGAGGATATCAAATTTGCAGAAAGCTACCCATCATCCAAATACCACCGGCTACGGTTTTCGAGACGATTATGGTGGAAATAACCAGGTATATACCGAAAAACAAGAAGAAGCTTCCGATAAAGCGTATAAAAGCGAATTGAACGTAGTTTTGGTGCCGAATCCAATGCCGCTTATAGGAACTGATAAATATAAAAATGTGCAAAGGTAAGTAATGTAGAGATCTAATTTTGTTCGTGTTGTCTAGGATATTATTTAGAATGACACAGTCGGTAGGTTATATGAAAAGTTTATATCAAAGAAAAAAAAACGACCAAGAAAGTTTAAAACAAAAGAAATAACAGTGGAAATATAAACGTAACCAGATAAAATAATGGTTCTCTCAGACGTCTAGGTCTGATATTTGAGCGATCTGTCGTCTTAATGTCTTTTAAGGACTCACAAAATATCTTACACAGTCAGTGCTTACGCCTTCTAAGCAACTAACTAACTGTTGCGTGCTTTTCGTCTAATTATTGGTATATATGTCTCCTCTTACAATGGATTCGTCGCCGGCTGACACAAAAACTACTACGAAAAATGATAACTAAGTGGAGAAGAAATGAAACTAGTTAAAAAATTTAGGAAAGATATAATTCGCTTCAGTAATATTAAATATGTTTCATTTAATACCACTTAAAATATTATTGAGCGATCGGTAATGCAGGTCATAACTTACGTGATTCATCATGTCCATCAACGCAAGTTGAATATGCTATACTTCATCTAGGATTATAATAATAAATACAACTACAGACTTTAATCAGAAATTTATATGGATAATTATAATAATACTAAGAAAATTTTTTTTGTCATTACTCTTTAACTGTATAAAGAATCGATAAATTGCATATGTGGGACTGAATTGAGAAGGTTTCAATTTTTGTTGCATATGTTTTGATACAATTCCTTGGAACCATCAAAGCCACGCCGTGGCGTTTCAATCAATTAAATCCCCTCCAGCACCTACTAATGCAGTTGTAGACGAGTGACTAAAATTCCCTGTATATAAATTACAGTCTGATCATTTCAAAAATGTAGCTACGTCTTTTCTCATTGTAAGAGTTATTTTCCATTTAGAAATTGGAAGATTTAAATATCTCCCAACTACAGTAGAACCTCTCCAATCCGTCATCTTTAGAAATATGGGTATGGTCAGAACGCGAAAAATGTCGGAATCAGAATATACACATTTTTATTTACATATATATTACATACTTAGATTGTATTAGAAATATATTATATTTTATATTAGTTAGAAAAAAGTAAGTTTAGATTTTTGTTTAGCAAATGACATTCTAAACTTGCTGTAATGTTCCTCCATTTCTTGATCCCTAAAATTCCAAAGGTTTTGAGGTTGAATTTTGCTCTATGTACTGAAGGGCAATATCAAACGGGTTCTTGGGCATCAGTGTGTGAAATCCGTGTAGGGATGCGTTTATTTTATTATTTTCCAAAACAGTTGTACGCTTTGTAGGGGTCTTTAATGATTTCTTGTGTGTCGTTGTTGTCATCTACGATCTGGTAACTTTTATAGTTTAATCCCTGTCTCGTGAATGTTACGGACTTGGCAAGATAACAGTTCATATTGTTCGACAATTGTTTGAGCTCATTGAAAACTTTTTGGCTACCTCAGCAACAGTGGATAGTTTTTATTCAGAACTTAAAACAAACTGGACGCTATAACGGGTTTTCTAGCGATCAATCCAGCCTTCAACAGCGTCGAACTCACTCAAGTTATTGCCTTTTCTTTCATTGTGGTTCCTTTCCTTCTTTATTGGCAAACCACATCCACAATGTATGATCAAGTTTAGACTTTTACAATAGTTTGCGTTTTTTAAGAGCGTTTTCACCATCTATTGTCACTGTAGATGATTATATGTCTTTTCGATATCTTCTTCAATCTTTATCATCGTTACGTCTGTATTGAGTGATTGATTTTTTGGAGTGATTCCCTTTTGTCCAAGTGTGTCGGAGTACTAAATTGGACAAGTAATAAGGGAAATATCAAACTAGCAGCTACTATAAATTAGAAAATCGAAATGTATTCCAAATATAATTATTGATATCTATAATACTATGGCCGGATCAACCGGAGTGGCGGACTAGACTTGGGCGGACGAGAGAGGTTCTACTGTACTTTACTCGTCGGGTTCCCTTGTTACATCAAAATATTTTCGTAAAAATTACTAACATCATTTATATTTTTGTCTAATATAAATATTAATAATTTTCGGAAATATCTGGCTCCTAAAAAGTCTTTATCAAGTCATTTCCCTTGATAACGCTTTTCTACTAAGAAAATGTCCTGATAGAACCTCTCGTTATTAACGGCATCCAAATTTGCCGAAAAGAAATCCAGTGCAAGTCCATTATATGTATTTTCAAGGACATATTACAGACCAAAGTTTTATATGACATTATAAGTGTATTTATAAGACTTTTTTCGATTTTTTAGAGAATTTTGGACGTTTACCAAATGTTTCCAGAAAAGTTTTTCCTGATTAATCAATATTATTCAAAGCTTTTATCCTTCATCTACTGTATTCTTGGACCTACCAATATTTCATGTTTATTTTTTTTCTCGCTGAGTATGGAGAGTTTCTCTTTCAGATATACAAATCCATCTGCATAACTTTTATAAAAATTTTCATCAGACCGAGCTCCATGTGCAGTAGCGGTCAAGGAAAGTCATCAGGGTTCACTAAAGAATCATTTTAAACATTTTACGGTCTGGACCTGTCTCAAGCTGTAGTCCAAGTAGTTTGGTTATTTGAATTTAAATGTTTGCTTGAGTCAGAAGAAAACTCATCCTATAAGCATAAGAGCTTCCATTTACACCATCAGAATTGGGTGATGTGGCCTTTACCGCCATAATTACTTTACGTCTTTAGAGATGGATACATAATAATTTCAAAATATTAAACCATCCATTCATTTTGAGGCTAGGTCTTTCCAAAAAATTACTTCATTATAGATTTATACATTCCCTTTGTCTAAAAACTTATAATTTATTATAAATAATATCATTTAATTAAAATTGAAATAACCTCACACAAGACATAATAATGCATTGCCCAGTCGGCTGCCAAAATGCAACTGTTATACAGGGGCACCAACCTACTACAGAAAATTACCAAAAATAGTTCAAGTATAAAGTCCTTTCTTATACGTAAATGCATGCGAGGGTAACGTTGTTTTAATACCGAAACAGAGAAAATTCTCTTCAGAAATTTAGCATAATATTTGCCATTTATTGTTCTCAATTTACTATTCAGATTACACATCTGAACCCCAAAACACTATGAATCTCGTGTAATTCATTTGATCTTTTAGAAGTTTGGAAAACGTAGCTACTAAATTCTCTGAAGAATTGACTGCACCCCAACATCCACTTCCAATGGAAACTAATTTAACACCGATTGCGCCGTATGTATCTGGAACCAATGAGGTTAATTTGTATCAAAAGCCTGACGTAGAAACGAATCCTTTTTTCTTCGGAAATATCAAGGATAACTATGTGAACGCAGATCATTTTAGTATGAGATATAATCCAGAATTATTCAGAGATAACAACGATACTAAGCGTGATGTAGATTCAAACAGGAAGTTTCACTCGGAAAATACTTTCAAAAATGAGAATACGCAAACAATTGAATCGGGTGAGTGATTTTTTTTTAAAAAACACGCTTTAATCAAAATAGGATAAATATTGGTAAAATTTGTCTTTAATAATGATGATGTTGATGATAACAAAGTTGAAAAAGTATCTTGTGAGCATATAGATACAAAAATTAAAAGGAAAATTGGTTTTATTACTTTCTAAAAATTATTGGAAAAATACGCTAATGAGTTAAAATTCAATGTCATGAAACATATAATGTTTTTAATTTACAGATAATTTAGCAAAAAAAGGAGGCTCTAAAACAAATCTTTTAGATTTGACGTCATCCGATCACATCTCTAGCGAAAACGAAGACAAACTTAAAGTAGCAACTAATGAAAAGGCTGATACAAAATATAGCAAATCCATCCAAATGTCCGGAAAATCACAAAAATCACCGAAATTAAGTATACGGAAGAAAGTATCTATCCATTTTAAAGGCAAGAAAGAAAAGAATAAAAATTCTTATAGTTCAGATTCGTCCATTCCTAAAACATCAACTGAAAGAAAGGGTTCAATTTTTGACGCCAAATTTACTGACAGAGGGAAAATTGTACATCAAAAACCTCCAAGTTCCGATACGCAAAAGTCGATTACAGAAACAAATGCAAGACCAAAAACACCAACAAGTTCAGATAGCAAGAATAGTACCGAGAAAAAATCACAAGTGAAAGAAACTAGCATCGATAAAAAACTTACGAAAAGTACTTCTGTCAGTCCGGACAGAAAACACGTTCAATTAAAAGATGATGGTGAGTAAATAATAGAATTTCTTTACTTTACTTTATACACTGTAATGTTTTCTTTATTACATTAACTTAATTTATTTATATACTAACATTGAAGACACTAATTTTTTCACTAAATTAACCAATAAGTAATTTGGAATTTTTGGACCCCTTGATGATATTCATACTGAATAGAACCAAACCTAACCACTACACCAACACTCACAATTACACTGTCTGATACGCGTTTCCATAACCGAGCTATCGTCTTCAGAGACTTAAGGTAAGATAGTTTACCCTCAGTCTTTGAAGACGTAATTTGCAAAACTCTTTGATGCTCGTTTTGGCGTTTTTTGAACAATATCGTTTTTTTCATAACTAGTTATGTAAATAACTATTAGGTTTACTAGTACATATTCGGTTTGTTACAGTTCAATCAAAAAAACACAAGAAACACAAAAAAGGAGAAAAATGTCGACCACGACGACACAGTAATGCCGGAGAACGAGTTCTCAGAGAACGTTCGTTTAGTATATGCACAGATCGATCAAATATTTTGGAACATCGCATGGGACTTGGATTTGGATCTAACCTCTATTTCGACGAATTTTCAGATAGAGAACGAACCAATAGTTTGAGCAGTTGCGATACGGCGGAACACAGAAGGAAAATGTCGATGTTGCCGAATGTAGCGTTGACTGGCAAAGTACCTTGGTGCGGATGTTGGGGAAACGGGTGTCTGTGATACATTATTAAATATAGTAGTTCATTTAATTCCTATTCTTATACAACATAATTTTTGTACAGTGCGAAGCGCCTATAATTGTTGTTTAATAATAGAATACGAGGTATATTTAAAAAGTTGTTAACGTTTTCATAGAACATTGCTACGTGAGTGTTTACTCGTATGTTTTAGTATCTACATGGGCGGCATCTCCGTCGAACTAAGTACAACGATCGCAATGAGAAAATTCCCACAGCACCAAATTCAAATCCCGCCAGTTATAAGGAAATTTGTGTTTAATAGTTTAACAAAAAAACCTATAGCATAAGAAAATTTTTATCACGGCAAAAGGAATAGTGGAATGAGTATTTTGAGTGGATAACTGGACGCTAAGTTGAGAACCGGCGTTTCACAACAACATTCAGTTTTTTGTTAGTTTCACACACTGCAAATACGTTAAATATGATTAATAGGGAATTTCAATCTTTACATTGTTTGTTAGGAATTTTTTTCATATTTTTTTATGCTTTTGAGATATTTCGTTTGAAATGGAATTTTTTTTGTAGCCAACATTTTATATTTATAAATTTTTTATATTGCTAAAACGAGTTCACATTCTTTGACTAATAACCAAAGAGTTGATATTGAAAATAAAGAGAGCTGGATACAAATAGATTTGTACTAATGGAAAAGAGAGAAAGCGCATCCGTTTACCTCTTCCTATTTCCCTCTATTCGTTATTAAAATCAAAACTTGTTATTTCCTTCTTTGACGTTCCCATTCCTATTTGAAACTACGACGTCATGGTGATTCAATCAGAATAGAGAGTTTTTTTACCGATATTCTTTCTCTCTCTTCCAATAATACAATTCCACTTACATGCCGCTCTCTCTATCTTTAATATAAAGTCTATATTAATAACTACACAATAAAATATTTGTTAAATGTTGAATTTTGATAATTGTATTTCGTTTATTTTTTCTACTGCCTCTGCGAGACATACATTTGTATAATCAGATTATTAAGCACATTTTGTAGTTTTATATGACTAGATAGTAATCTAACTTTCTACCGAATAAAATGTTTTTCTAATTTTATATTATTTCATTTTTTTTATGATAGTTAATGTTATAGTGCGATAAAATGAGAATTCAAATTCTCATCTAAAATGCAAGCCTGCATCTTTCAATGTCAGTATCATCATCATCATCATCATCATCATCAAGCCTTTCAATCCTTTTGATTATGGCTATCGCTTTTAGGGCTTTAAAATCATTTTAATGTAAGCTTCTTCCTTTTTAAAAATATCTTTGAAATGAGAAAAAATATGACGGGAGAAGGATCCAAACAGAAAAATTTAGAGACTAAAATCGACGAGAATCACTTTTGAACTATTTATAAAAAAATCTAATATTTGCAATAAACCATCAAATTTACTCTTCAGTTGTAAGTACAAACAAAAAGTTTTGTTTCTTCTAAATCACATCTACAGATTTATTAATTGATCGCAGAAATTTAATTCATTTATACTTTATAAACATTTATAATTTTAATACGTAAACGGAACAGGTCCATAGTTGGATTATTGCGAGTCAGGAAACCTTATGACGAGCCCGTCGGGTCTCATTCAAAACTACCAAAAGTCGGTGTCCGTTGAAAAGCTAACCGGACACTTTAGCTCGAACCTTTTAACGTCTTTAGGCAAAGTCTTATCATACTAGCGGTATGCGAGCGGCTGCAATAAGTTCCTAACGCTTGTCCAATGTTTGATTTGCGCACGTGTGATACCGGGCACTTACCGATAATGTGCTCTGCAGTTGCTTCCTCCTACATGCTCCAGCAGCATTTCGGATCGTCCGTGATCAGTTTGGATATGGTATCTTAAATAATCCTGCCCGCTAAAAGGACTGCCACCAGTCGAATTTCGCGCCTTTTCATGTAGGGCAGTGGATTGGTAAGAGAAGGTCTATCTTGTATGCCTTAACTTGTCTCATAGCAGGTGTTGCAGTACCTGCGTTGCGAGCAAACTACCGAGAGATTCAATAGTAACGTTTTTGCCTACATCTAGAATGTGTACTGAATCCATTGATAGATTTGCTGATCCTAATATAGCGAGCAAATAAACCTCGACGTTGCCCTTGTTACCCGAGTCACCCAAACTATTTGAATTTTACAGGTATAAAAGATCTCTAAAAAATTGTGATGTGAATTACTCTTGGTGGCTAAGGCACACATAAATGGACCTTCTGCCTGTCTCATCAATTAACTGCTCCACTTAAACAGGCGCACAAGATGACTGATGACTGGTCTTTTGACCGGACACAGTAATCTAAGACGTCATTTTTATAATATAGGAAACATGGCGATCCGAATGCCACCGGTGCATGGAAATATAGAACACGTCATTAGTGAGTGCCCAGCACTCAAACTTGTGAGGTTCAAGCACATAAGGGAGTCTTGCAATTGTCCTGTGGCGTTAAAAGTTCAAGCCAGAGTGCCTAATTAGCTTTTCCAGAGACAATGGCTTTTGGAAGGTGAGGCACAATTGCCTATCAGAAAGCCTTTGTTTAAGAACTGCCCAATGTCCTATCTATGAACTCGCAACTTTCCAAAATTGTCAAATCCTGGATGGTTCAATGTCAGGTTAGGATGAGTTACATAAAACATTATAGAAGTTTGTAATTTTTGATCTACTACTTTGATTAAAAATATGTACCAAGAATTGTATTTCTCGCATTTTATACCACACATATTTTTTGAAATCATTGCAAATAGTAATTCTGCATCTAGCGCTTAAAATATTGTCAATAATAGAGCTGTCGATACATACACTTGACGTTCGGTTCGCTTATATTGAATACAAACACTGTGCTGGGTGTCTTCTGTTTCAAAATTACTTTTCTTAATAATTTTTAAAACATAGATAAAAATTGATGTTGTGACTAATTTTAAGTCTTTATCAACAACATATAGAAACATAATCATATCAAAAGGTCTAAGAAATTAATGAAATTAAAGAAATATTTGTTTTTCGTTATATAAATTGACAGCAAGCGCGTCCTATGTGATCGACTGAACAGCACCTGCACTTTCCTAATGACAAAGTGATTTGAAAGTTCTAAATTACCTCACAACGCACACTGCTAAATGTCGCTCACTTATACGACGTTTCTATGCTTAAACGTTGCGTTGGTTTGAAATTTTCTCGTCCATTTCGCGTCGCCCACGTAGGAATAGGCTTAAAGCGAAATTATCTAATGAATCATATTTATATATCGAAGTAATAATAATCTACTACTGATATATGTTATTTGATAAAAAGCTCGTTAAAACCTAACGTATTGCTAATGTAAGGGTAGCGAGATCTATCGCTATAGCTATTGTTAAATATTGACAATGAGGGTAGCGTATATACAATCTTATCGATTTGGTTAATATAAGGGTATCGTAGGGAATGTCAATAAGAGGTTTAGTTTTTAGTGCGACATAAATTACGTTAGGGGGGCGACTAGTGGTTAACCACAATTAAGCGCTATAATAATGATAATCAAGTAATTTAAATAATAATAATCTGAATTAATGCAACAACAGTCGCCTTGTAAAATCTCAACTCGACTAGGTGAATAATTCATCTTTCGGTTTACGTTGTTGCAGTATTTTTATTCATCTGCTCTGCGAGTTTTTTCGATGACAAACAATGAACTAAGTTATAGTCCCGGAGGTCTAAAACAGTAGCTGAAGACGTTCGCTGTATTCAGTCCAGCGCGACGCATGATACGATGGTTAAGTGCTGATTAAATAGCTTTTTTATGGACTTTTCGAACTAATTGTTGCAATTTGTAGACAAAAGCTAGTAAAAATTAAAAAGATTCTCAATAAATATGCCCTCAAATTATTGGGTAATGCGGGAAAACATGATATCGGTTTGATTTCAATTGGCAAGTGATTGTGCATTTTTTTTTGTTTTGTACAATATTGAGCCTTAACTAATTGTAAACCTGGAGTAGGTAGGTAAAGGTCGTACTCTGCATTCCTAAGTGGATAGCCGTGCAAAGTCTTTTGGAGAAGCGTACTTACGAATTAGGCAAACGGATTCATAGATGAATAAAGAAGGAAGAATCAGAATTTTTAAACTTTTAAAAAAGTACCTGCAGTGCGCCCTGCTGTTTAGTCCGAGTAAATATCTAACAGCTCTTTTTTGTAGTTTGAAGATTCGCGCAAGTTGAGATGCGACTCAATAAGGGAATAATAGACTGTTAAGGAGGTGGATAAGTTCAGTTCTTAGGAAACTGATTTCAGCACAAATCAGGAGAACTTAATTTTTGAGATAAGGCGGCAATATTTAACTCCCATTTCAAGGAATTGTCCACAACAAGCACTAGAAATTTTACATATTCAACGACGTCAATGATGGTGTTATTTAATAAAAAAGACTGCAATGTATTTTTATATGATAAAACTTTAGTTTTAGAAATGTTGAGACAGAGAAGGTGTCTGAACTTTAATTAGAAAGTGAATGTAACCTTTGGTAATCTGTCTTCAACGTTGCGTCAATTTTTCGCGACCTCTAAAAAGCGTCCGGTTCTCTTTCTTTTTTTTTGTGTCCATAATTTTGTGTTTGATGGACTCATCTCACTCATTTCTAGCCATAACCGTCAGCTGTAATATTATTTCACACACGCACAAAAACAACAACAACCCAAACGTTTACCCACCATCAGAATACTGAGTGAATTGTTGAATATTAATTATCTCAGGACTAGACTGATTTATTTACTTTTTGACTGTTCTAAACTTAGCATCTTTAATCGGAAAATTTAATGGAGACTATACCTAAATTTTTAATAAAGAGTGACATGTCTAGTTTTTCCCCTGCACCCTTCAAATATGACTTATTCAAGACTTTGTACTTTTCATTATTCAACTAGTGGATAAATCGATAGTTAATAAGGTTCATAAGTGTGGATAAAGCCCCAATTATAAGATGATGATGACTATTATTGATTGTAGAAAAGTAGCTGAAGCTCCATTTTTTACAACGCTGAAAATATATGAATAACATTACGAGGTAATCATGAAGTTAAAGGTTTTCGAACTGTCTTTTTAAACATGACACATCTATTTCGGAATAAAATATTTGTTAATGAGAAGCGGCAGAGCATTTCCTTATTTTTTTTTGACTTATTTATATTTTTAAATTTATTACTGGAGACTTCTCTGGCTGTTCTTAGTGATCGAACAACATTTCTGGCTATTTATAAAACTCTGTTTTTTATACCGATTTAAAAAATGTGCTGCAGAAACCCAAAACATTTTTCTTTATATTTGAAATAAGTATAATAATGGAAGTATACTGGAGCTATTGACTTAGGGCAATAAATAATCTAAATAACACATTTCAAAACTTGGAACTGATTCAAAAATGTTGTGGAAGAGTTTATGGGAAATAAAAAAAGTGTAAATTATAAAGAAGTTGTGGCTGATTAAGTATACATGTGGCTACAGTTAAATGGCACACCGACGAATTTTCAATAATCTAAAGAGAAAATTTTCAACTAGATAGATCTATGCTGTTGGCCATCCATATCTCAAGATCTGATTTAACTTGATTTATCGACTACTCCCGATGATACGCAGACTTACTTGCAGGTATATTTCGAAGAAATTGTGTATATACGGCTTCGGCTAATAGAAATGCATTTATGTTTGCGATTTAATGTTTTCATTGGTAAAAAGTGGAGAAGATGAGTCCACGTGGACTGACGGTTTGTTAGATGTTTACCCAATTTTATATGAAATATTGATTGTTCCTCGTATAACTGTCTACTGCAATTTATACTGGAAAAACTATACACTCTGATGATGAACAATTCGAGCAATTGTTGTAATTTATTTTTTTGTTCGTTTAACTGTTTTAATATTTGATAAGTAACTATTTTCTTTATCAGGCAGAAGTTGAATACAATTCGTGATAAATAACACTCATCATTTTGATTAATTAGTAATTTAAATATACGTAATATCCAGAATTGACCTAAGGTGCTGTGATAAAACATTATAAATGTGAAAAATAAATTATTTTCAATAAAATGTTAATAATTCAGAGCGGTTGGAGATAAGTATAGGGAACCGTTATGTACCTACTATGATAAAAGTTGAGTCAAAATGATCTTCAACATATGAACACCCTATTTTGAATTGATGGAACAACAAATATCACGTTATTTCAAGGTCTCCCAAATTACTGTTGTAAACACAAAATTGAATGGATTCATGGGGATTATATTACATCATATTATATACGTAGTAAGGCCGCATCGGCCTTTGAATTCAGAGTTCTTTTATATTGTTAGCTTGATCTTCTTCACTAAATTTCTCCATTTGATCCTGCCCTGTGTCCCATCTGTCTATACTAAACTTTTATGGGCGCTACTCTTACGTCCAAGATGGTCAAGAGGTACAGTGAACAAAGTGCGATAACTACTTAAACTTCCTATATATACATCAACAAAGAAATATACACGTAAAATTTACTTAAGACGCGCGAGTCGAATCTATAGGAGCAGCGTAGCACCGTTAAGATATAGGAGGCGTTCGAGATCTGCTCGCTTCGCTGTCTCGAGACTGAGTGATCTTTCGATCCAAAACGTTTCACCTAGTTTCGTGTGGGTATGTTTGGTTTTTCATGAAACGTGTACTAGGAATATCGTAGAGGATTAAGAGAATTCCATGTTATTAGGACATTAAGAATGTTCTAAAATAAAGGTGCCTTGGAATTCTCAAAAGAAGGTAACTTGGAATTCCCGGGGTCGAAAGATTATTGTTTTATTGAGGAAGTTGATCGGGGAAATTCGTGACGCCACACTTTTTTATATTTAACGCCATTTCTTCTCTCCATTCTCCGTTTCTCAACTTGTCTTCTACGTCTCCATAACTGGTTATGTCAATTCCAAGAAACTTGAATTCTCTGTTAACCTTCTAGATCTAATTTGCATCTCAAATATGCTTTTTTGTTGTTGTCATGCATATGGTTTTTTCAGTCGAAAAGGATATAGAAAGTATTTTCTTTCTTACTCAAATGTCTCCTAATGTATTAATAGGGTCTGTTTACATAATTTTTCTCGCTTCCCTCTCACGCTCACGTCAACTGAAGCGACTGCGAATTCATAGAATATTCAAATGTTGTGGTACGCTAGGGACTTCCTAAAATATTATTGTGGGAATTCCAATTGGAAGTTGAATAAATCGAACCGATTCATATACTGTTGATATAATAGGAAACGGTAATAGAATCAATTACAATAGGAGAACGAGAATATTTTATAGCACATTAATTCATTTAAGTGCGGGGTGAGGGTGCATAACAAAGATAAGAACGCCGACAATTGCACAAAGAACTGTTTTATCCACACAGAAGGGCGCGCGGCACCCGAAAAATATATTTACATCAACGTCAAAAAGACAATGCGAGACTTTAATCCCTAAACAAACAATTTGAATGTTCTATTTTAATTGAATGTTTATGTTGTCGTTATTATTTAAAAAAAAAATTTCGAACTAAAATAGAAAGAGATGAAAGATTTATTTTAAAACTATTGAGAATTTATCGAAAAGAGTCAAACAGTTGTGGGAATATTAAAAAATTACTTAATATTCTTTGAACGCGTCAAAGATTAGTGACTGTCGGCTGTTCGGCCTGAAGCTTACTCTTACGAATGGCGATGTTAGTATAGGGGCAATTTTTTTGTTTAGAAGTAAAAATTATCGATGCAAAAAAGAGCAACGGATTGTTAAGAAAGTTCACATGAACCTTGGAGAAACTCCAACTTGAACTTTTAATATAGTGAGTTTTACGCATGGAACGCCTCAATGGTCTCGGAAACGGTTTGTACGATTTTTATAAATATTTGTGAAAAAGGGTCTTGTGATACGGCCGGTACAATAGTGGGATCTACATTGTTAACAGATTTTTCCGGAAAAATAATAAGCTTTGTTATTTCAAATATATATATTTTGTGTGTTTAGCAATCCTCAAGAAATACTGATTATTTTTTATGCGATATTATCTATACCTAAATGCCATAATTAAAACAAAAAGTGGCCTCATCGCAAAACATAACATTACTTAAAACATTTGGATCTTCTGGATTGTAACATTTTTCCATCATTAGCAAATTCTTCACGTCTATCAAAATCGTCATCTGATAACTCTTGAACCAACGTTACTTTCTATGCATGGAATTTATTATCACGTAAAATTTTAATTACGAATGTTTGCGAAATATCAGTTCTCTGGATATTTGTCTAGTACTCAAGTGTGCATCGTCTTGACAAACATCTAAAGATATGTTTTCAGGTGATGCAGTTTTTCTGCTCCCTAATTTGGATAAATATTTTACTGAACCAGTTGCATTAAACTTTTTTACGTTATAGGATTTCGGTTAGGATATAAATTATTAAAGATATTACATGTTTTTTGTTGACTTCAACGTCTATCACCATATCCTAATATCATTAAAATATCAATTCGTTCTTTTTCAGATAAAAGGTCCATTGTGACTTTCTATAAACTGTAACAATAATAATTTATCGAAACGTGAAATTTGTTATTGTAGCAGTGATAGCCACATAAATGAATTATTTTTTTCGGCGGAGATAACTCAAATGTAACTATAACTCCGAAATTATTGCATTTAGGTATAGGGAACATTAGATGAAAAATAATGAGTATTTCTTAAAGAAAGATATGACAACAACGTATATACATACCACCATAATAGCCGCCGTATCATAAGACCCATGTACACTAATGTTTATAAAAATCTTACAAGCCGTTTCCGAGAGAATTGAGGCGTTTCAAACATAAAACTCACTCTGTATTGAACCAATTGTCGTATCGTGTCCACGTGTTTTTGAGCTGTTTAAGATTTTACAAGATGACCGAGGAGATGTCCACGTCAAAAACGGATAGAAATATTGAAAAAGTATTCTTGTCCGATCTGAGTATCTATCTAAGTATTCCTACAATTCGAAGCGAATTGACAAAGAATGTATGTGGAGAATTTCAGATGACAATTTTAACATGTGAATAGTGTGTGCAAAACTAGCCCTGATTCCGCGCTGTTCGTCAAGAGGTTTTTAGCCAAGTACAACAGCCCAGTGTTAGAGCAAGATCTTGCACCGTGCGACTTCTACATCTTTCCTAAGGTCAAGTCTACATTAGAAGGAACAAGATTTGAATGTGTCAAGGCTGTGGAAGAAGAAAAAGACTTCCTGCACTGTTTCGAATTGATGAATTGAATAATTTATCAGTTCACAGTACATTTGTTTCCGAAAAATGTTTAGCTGATAGTGACTACATATGCTATTTATCTAAATATTTACTAAGAAAATCTTCAGAAAATTTTTTCTTCCCGATAAAATTCGGCATCACACATTTTCAAGCTCTTAGTTCTAACTCAATCAAAGAATTTCTAAATTGAGAATCTTTCGTAAGTTGTATAATTTGGGGCCCATCAAAAATACCAGCTTTAATCTTTTCCATAGTGGTCAAAGAAATTTTTTACAAATGTAAGAAAAGCAATTCTCATATTTATCTAGTGATGACAAACTGTTTATGAGGTCCAATTTTATATGTTATGGTGAAAGGATAATTTTGTTATTCTGAATTCTGTACTATATTTTTTCTCCAGGCTCCATAGTTTCTCTCAAGGGTGAGTTTCTTATTATCCAATGCTCTACTATTTCAACGTCTCCATAAATTTTCGTAATAACTTTCCTGTCCAATGAACACAAGAATACTTGTTTTAACCAGTGCTTGAACGTCGCATGTTGGCCGCTCATCACCGCTGCTTCATTATAAGTTTGTCCAACCAATTTGTTATGTGAATTTTGAATAAAGGATTTGTATTAGTTAAAATTGATTTACTCAGAGCTTCAGTATTACATCTTTTAGGAATCAAGTAGTTATAAAATAGTCCATTAGTTCAACGTACAAAAAGATTTGAGTTGTAACAAAGGCCCTAATAAAAAAATTTCAATATAGAGTGAATTTTCTGTATAACTTTTCTCTCCAACTTACACCAGTTTTTTCTATAATATTAGGTAATGAGAAAGAAAGAGAAATGCTTAATTGTCAAGAAAATGTTACAATTTGTAGACAAAAGCTTGGGAAAACTAAAAAGCAATCATAAAAATAACTAAATAAAGATACAAATAAAATAAAATTTCAATATACGGAAGAGCACCTCAATAAATAACAAAATTATAGGTAGTAGTGATAGGTAATAATTCATAGTCCGTAGCAAAATTAAACAAGTATGCAACGGAATTAAATATTATTATTAGAATAGAAGTAGACGGCACTTTCCAGTAAATGAAAGATGATGTCCATTTGATTTCAATTAGCAAGTGATTGTGCATTTTTTGCATTGTAAAATATTGAGCTGTTAACTAATTCTGAACGTGGAGTAGGTAGGTGAAGGTCGTGCTCCACGTTCCCAAGTGGGGACACAATCTTTCTAAAATTGGAGAAGCGTGCTTACGAATTGGGCAAACGTTCTACTTTTCGTTTTTAATTCCATCTTTCGTATGGATAGTTAGTTGGTGTGGTACTTCCACACTGCACAAAAATACATACCTCTATTATAGTATATTGTTATTCAGTTCAAATCCCCACCAGGGGTCGGCAACGTTGGCTTCTTACTGTACTATTGATTATATTCATACAAGAGAAAGCTTGCTCGCACGAATATGTCGATAAGAAGATAGCCAGCACTCTAAATACCAACTTCTTCACCTCACTGTAGCAATTTGGAAGACTATTCAATGCGTCGAAGAACTTCAACGCGCGGCATTTCTTTCAGAGCTGTCTACTTTTGTTACGTTACGTACAACATAAATGGGCTTCGAACTCTTCTAACTTGCTTTTCAACTCTATACATTTTTCACTCCAAAAAGCTTTACTTTTTACATCGATCAATTACATTTCTAGAGATACAGTTTCAATTCTAAATAGCTGAAAGTAAATTTCGTTACTATTTATGTTGAGAAGGTTTACTATAAATGCTAGAGTGGTTTTTATGATTTTGAATTGCTCAAATCTGTTCTATAAGTAACTCGTGTCAAAAGTGACACATAGAAAATTAAAAATGAAGCCACTCTGAATATTTAATTTTTCTTCAAAACAAACCAATTCATCTACCACAACATAGACTGGGTTTCCCTCTCCTTGCAATTTTATATTTAGTTCACAAAATTTCGCACATGAAGTAAAAGTTTTGCAACCATTTGTCACTCTTTAATTCAGGTTGATTAATGCCTTTTTCATTTAGGAATGTATTTATTTCATTCAAGCACAAAGTAAAACGTTTCAAAACCTTACCTTTGGAAAGCCATCACACTTTATTATGAAGAAGGAGGTCGGTATACTGAGTCTCCAACAATTCTTTAAGCTGACGATGGTAGAGTGCTTTTGACAAGATGCTATTAACAAGTTTGATTACTAAATTCATAACCTCAACTATTTCAGCTGGAAATGTTTGAGCACAAAGCGTTTCTCGGCGTATTATGCAGTGAAACTTTAGAATTTCGTTGTTTACATTGCTCTGAAGAATCGTTGATCCCTTTTATTTTTTCCCATCATACTTCGGGCTCCACCAGTTTTCAAGGCAATTTTGCATGGCATTCGCTAGATCTTTCCTTCTAGTTTGTCACGAGAGTGGTAGGAATATAACTGACAAAGAGAGCAACACGTGCTCTATCTTTAATGTCGCATGACTCATCGGTAGTGATAAAGTAGAAGAAACTTCAATTTCTTTCACCGCATGTTACATTTGAAGACATTTCAGCTATTCCAGCTTGTACTGTTTTAGCGGATAATTGCTAATATTTGATCTTTTTCAAGATTTCTGGTTTGTTTTTAAAATCACAGAACAGTTGTCGCTGAGTCGCTGAGAGATAGAATGGATACCTAATCCTTGTTAATAGATTCAGAACGATTTTAAAATAAAATAAATAATATTTCGAAAAGTCGAACGAAAAAAGTTATAAGGGATCTAACCCACTGCGTAGTGATTTTCCGTGCTAGTCTCATATGGAGTCATATCCTGGAGTCCTGGACAGACGCTCAATTCCCAAAGTAGGGAGAAGAGCCACCTCAGAAGCTCAATCCTATCGTTTCATCAGTCTATTTACTTTTGAAAATATTATTGATTCCTATATTACAACGGAACTTCAGTAAGGAACAAAAAGACACCACTGATCACTCCCCCTGTGATTGCGAGGCTGCCTAAAGATAAAGGTTACAGTGCTTATACTCAAGCCTAAATCCAGGAGAGGTAAGCCACATAGTCCCCAAACAGCTCATTTGCAAAGTCTCTGCTACCCGACTGGTTCAGGACACGTTGCACTTGATTGCAGAGTACTTCTACTTTTAAATCAGTCACTTAGTTTTAGACCGCCGAGATTATAATGTAAGTCAAAAAAAAAAGAACGCATAGCACGTTCGTGTATACTAGAGGGATAGACTGCAACAGTGTAAATCGGAAAGTAGATGAATTATTCAACTGGACAACTTTTCCGAACACTGACATTCGTTTGCAGTTTTTTATAGAGTTCATGAAAAACGACTGCGAAATACAGTAAAGTTTCTATTCGATACTTAAGGAAAAATATATTATTATTAAAATTATGCAATTACCATTTTTTAGTTTTTAATGTTTTTGCTAGCTCTGCTGCCGTCCCTGCCACTCCGTATTACAAAAAAGCAAAAATATAATTTATTTTCTCAGTTAACAATGAGCCGTTACCAAAAAAATTCATTCTTTTTAATTGTGGCATTATATTACACTACTTTTATGTTCGCGTCATAAATTTATTTGCTTTTATGGAAAAAACGATATTTCCACACGTTTTATCGCCTGTTATATTGATTTACAGCGGTATTTCCGGTTGATAAAGAGTACACCTTCCGCCGTTATTAACCGCCGATAGATATATAATAGAGCTTTCACCTCCTTTATATTCCCTTATTCGTATAAGTAAGTGTGTTTGCTATGTGTGTTAAGAAATCGAGGTTAAGCCAACATTTTGCTAGTAAAGTCATTCAACACGCTTTAGTTCATTACATAGATACAGGATTACAGGGCCGGTACTCTCAGGTTCTCGTTTGGAGCGATATCGATGTCGTTCAAAGCGAGGGCATCGAAATTTATTATTGTCTCGATTCTCATGTCCTCTCCTCGCAATAGGAACGCTCCCGTCAGAGTTGTGCGTTATTTCACTCGCATTCGCATGTATACAGACAATTTTTATTGAAACGGTGTTTTAACGTTATAATTGTACATAAATCATTTATAATTGTAGTCATATACATAGTGAATTTTATGTATGGAACACCTCAATTATTTCAGAAACGGTGCGCAAGGGTCTTGTGATACGGTCGGTATTATGGTGGTATCTACATTGTTGTCAGATCTTTCCTTTATACTGAATACACTGTGTACACCACCACTACACCAGCACTCACAAAAACACTGTCTGACGTGCGTTTCGATAACTAAGTTATTGTCTTCAGAGACTGACAATATCGATAGTAATATATTATTAAAAGTTTCTTTGATTTTAAAGGAGTCTTTTATATAATAATCATTGTAAAAATCATAAGATTTAGTCAATATTTCAGTTAACCAATTTGTAAGATGCTCGATGGGAGTATTAATTGATACTAGAATTGGTCTAGCTGATAAAGTAGGTTTATGAATTTTTGGTAAACAGCAGAAATACCGTTATAGTTTGTTAATTTTTTCTGGGTTTCTCTGTCAATTTGTTTTTTGTTAAAAATTGTTTCTATTAATTTGTTACAATAATTATTAGTTGTTTTTAGAGTCATCATTAAGTTATTTGTATGATGTATTATTGTGGGTTAGTTAGATAAATCCAAATACTGTTGTTTATCCATAATGACTGTGACATTACCTTTGTCAGATGGTATGACTATTAAATTCGAATTTTCTTTTAAAAAATTTTTGGTTTTATGTGATAGATCCCTAAAAACAGAAGATTGTTTTGATTCATGAATGTGGTTAGTTAAAATGTTGGTTGCTTTGGCTATAACGACATTTCTTTCTTGTTCATTTTGCATGAAAGAGGATATGTAATAAAAATTGACTAACATAGTTTCAATTGATATTTCTTTGGTAATTATAGGTTCAATACTGAATTTAGGCCCTAACGATAGAAACTGTAATATATTCTTAGGTATCTCTGTATTTGAAATATTTTTAATCCAATTATCTTGGGTTTTAAGAACTGAATTGATTTTTTTGTTAATAAGAATATTAAGTTTATTCTTTTGTTTGTTTCTAATTTTATGAAATAATTTATTAGAAATAAGTTGTTGTCTGCTCGAAAAATTTTCAAAAGTGAATTCATTTGTTGTATCAATTCTTTGGTTTTTAATTTGTGAGAGATCATTTTCAAGATTGAATATTGTTTTTTGATTACAAACAATTTCATTATTTAAAAGCTTACCTACTAACCTCTTAGAGATGTAATAACTATTGGTGGTCTCTTGTTCTTGGCATATGAGTATTTTTTTAATATGTTTGATATTATTCTGGAAAAGGTGGGAAAAATGTTCTTTTTTCAACATTGTAGTAGGGGGCATCTTCTGTTATATTCTTTCGCCATTTTCATTTTGATTTTGGATCATAATTTTAAATATTTACAGCTAATTGACCATAAGTTCATGAGATGGTTTGAAAGTATCCCATATTTGTATGTGAATTGTAAGTCTTTGCCAGCTATATTATGAGCGGTTTCTTATTGGGAACGTGGCAATGAAATACCAAAGTGGACTAACTTTAATGTATTTTCCGAGAAGTTATGAATTTTTCAAGTTGTAAAGATAATTTTGGAACACTCTGTATAATGTACTTGGTGATCGCACGCTTGTGAGATGAGTGAGTTAAAAATACCGGCCTAGGTAACGATATTGTACGTTAAATAGTAAAAAAACCGGATAAGATTATTGTTAACGGGTCACTGTTCTTCTTAGAATATGGTTTTTGAAACTATTTCAATTTCGTCGACAAAAATTGGATGTTTTTATAAAAAAGATCTTTAAAATTACTACCAATAACAATAAGGATAGTTGATACACTCGAGTAACGACCTTGTACGATGAAATCAATAATGTTTTACCAGGAAAATTCCAATCAATTGTAGTACTATCAACATTTGTTATCTTTATAATAACATACAAGGTTTAACTATAGACGGAATTTTCAGAGTTTGACAACATCTTTGCTACAGTGATTATATTGTTAATTTTCCCATAGTTCTCATGGCTTTTGTTAAAATTTCACAAAAATCTGATGAATAAATTTTGACGTGGATTAATAAACTCTTACGTTTGCGCCTGAACTGACGCTTCCGTTCGCGTTACGTATCGAGTCCGAGTTCACGTAGAGAAACTATTTATAGTGTTTGACTTTCCTTTGTCACTCGGTATTTAATTGACTGGTCATATTTGAACCAATCTGAAAGGTCATTTCACATAACCATAAAATATTTTTCGTATTTAGACATTTCATTTGTATGGTAGAAAAAAAAATGTTTCTTCAAGTTTCAAAATAACATAAACTTAGTATTATAATTTAGCAAAAAACGAATAGTATTGTCGATAGATCTCGAAAAGAACCGTGCCTTAACTTACCACTTATACAGGTTGAGTCATGAGAAGCTTTTACCATATGTAAAGCCACTCAGAGAGAATATAATGAGGCTACTAAAAGTACCGACTCCTCTTCTTTATTAATTTACAGGGTGTTTACACAGCTCATTTGCTTTTTTAATTTTTCTCATGATGCAGTATACTACTATCAAGCTTTGGAAAAATGAATTTAAGAATTCGTATTGAATATTGCACCCTATATATATATTTTTTAATTGCAATAATTCAATTTTAAGTCACCATCACAGCAATATATTATAGCATAATCACGTGGCTGATTTATCCAAGCCAAAGGAATGAGTCCCGATAAATTGAAGTTCTAGGCGTCTACAGGCGAACTCGGTGTTCATGAGCCACGTCTGTATGTCGAGTAGGTCTTGCAAAAATTGTTCTAGGCGGGATTATGTTGGAAGAGCATTTGTCGTGATAGAATAGCTAAAGCAGAGTTAGGTCGGCAACCTGTTCTAAGCTATCAAGCTTCAGGTCATCTCTGGATCGTCTATAAGTAGAATTGCTTGAGTCGAGCATCCTCAGGGTATACTTGGGAGCCGAGGTCCAAATATGAGAACAATACTCAAAAGATGGACCATTACAAGCTGTTGCGTAGTATTTGGCTTTTCGATCTTAGCAAATTCTGCTACGTGATTATGCCAGAATATTTGCTTCCAGCCCAAACACCAAACAAGCGAATTTGTGGCATTAGTGTTATTTTATGTCCAAAAACCATCCAATCCTGAGACGCAATGCCAGCCTTCTTTGTAAAAACAACGAATGGACGATTAGAAGCTGTTGCGTAGTATTTGGCTTTTCGGTCTTAGCAAATTCTGCTACGTGATTATGCCAGAATATTTGCTTCCAGCCCAAACACCAAACAAGCGAATTTGCGGCATTGGTGTTATTTTATGTCCAAAAACCATCCAATCCTGAGACGCAATGCCAGCCTTCTTTGTAAAAACAACAGTCTGGGTTTTGTTGCCTTAAACTCAGTCAGATTGTTTCAACCTCACTCCAGAATGTTTGAGATCGGTATTAATGATGTTGATCTATTGCTGCCTATGAATTTAAGTGTTAGCTGAGTTTATTGGAACGGCTGATAAGAAGGACGACACTAGTTTGCAGTTTTGTCGAATAGATCGTTGATATACAGGAGAAAAACAGTAGGTGACAAGATATATCGCTGAGGAACACCAGCGTTGACCTCAAACCTTTTTGAGGTCAACGCTGGCGATAGCGACCTGGATGGATCGGTCGTTGAGAAAGCTACTAAGCCAGCCGGTGAGTAAGGATGACAAACCGTACGATCTCAATTTATTTAGAAGGTTGTCATGCCAACCCTGTCAAAAGCCCTCGATATTTCCAGTGCGACAGCTGTGGATTCCCCATAGTTCTCTATAGCTTCAGTCCATACATTGGTGATATAGGCCAGAAGGTTGATATATGTTTACGAAAACTGTCTTGATCGTCGTTCATGATGTTAGCAGACTCAAGATGTCTCAAGATTTGCTGGTTAACGACTTTCTCCATGACCATGGCTGGGACTGAAGCAATCGGACGGTAGTTGTTGAGAACCGTATTTTTTTGGTATGAGTTGAGCCCAAGCAATTTTCTAATCTGCGGGAAAGAGACCACTTTTATATTATAGAAAAAAGAGTTTGCATAGCGGACTTGTTAGTTCAGCTGCTTAATTCTTCAATACTATTGATGGTACTCAATCTGGGCCAGTAGCTCTGATGCTCACGCCAAGAAGTTTCGCCACATGTAGTTGTCGAAATTCTATTTCTGGTATGGATGTATCCAAACGCTAGGTGGTAGTTTTTCCCGCGAATGAAGAGTTCAATTTGAAGTAAAAATGTGATCCATCAAGTCCGTCTTCTCTTTGGTGGTCTCTGTGATTGACCCACCTTCTCCAGTCAACGGCGGAATTATTGACTTAAAAAAGCTTTGACTGACGGCTTTTATTACAGACCAGAAAGACCTTGATCCATTTGAGCTAGTTAGGAGTTTGTTTTTCACTCTCTCATTACAAACTTCCTTGCAAGTTTGCGATAAGCAGTATTTTTGTTTTGACTGCAAAGCCCTTCATGGAGTGAGGAATATAGGTTTCCATACCAGCAATGATTACATGCAAAATCTCGTTTACTCTTATGCCCCTTTTAACTACATTTAGGCCAACTACTTCATAATTTTTTCAGAAACAGTACATATCTCCATTACAGTCAATAAATTGCTTTTAAATTAATACATCGAGAGATTTATGAATGTCTTTCCATGTGGAGACCATTCGTAAATCTGCCCAATAAAATATCTTCATTTCTTTGGCAAGAAAAAAAGTCCACATCTCCAGATATTCACGGATTGTTTTAGAAAATTCAGTAACCGTCCTTTTCAAAAACTCTTCAACGATATCAGTACCATAATCTTTCAGTTTCTACAATTGAGGGACTATAAATGGAAGAAACTGATTGATCTGTTTCTGAGTTAAATTGTCTGTTAATTTATTGATTTCATTTGCAGCTTCAATTGAAGATACAGCCTAACCTTCAAGTTTCAAGAAAGCTGGATGAAAAATTGCTGACTGAGCATATGAAAAATAAAGCCACAATTCGGATGTGGGATCTGCAAAAAAGTTTTTTAGTAATAGGGGACATTTTTCAATAATCAAAAAGAAGCTTTTTAACAGCTGATACATATTTCAATGCCTTTCCAATCCAGGCATCATAGCAAGCCATCTGGTTTTGCTATAACCGAGCATCTGTAGATGTTCCGTTTCAGTTTCGACACAAAACTCCTTTAGAGCTTCAACTGGAATTGTGTAAATATAAGGTAAATTACATGGGCTCCAAGTCCGACACCTATTAATTCTTTTTTCATATCAGAGATGATTGTAATTTCGTTAATATATTGTTAGTTCCTTGTCTAGCCGCACCTCCGAAATTAACGTTGACGTTTTTTCCACAAAATGCCACGACTTTTGCTGTAAAATCTGTCACTAGGGTATATTTTCTTGTTACCTAGGTTTGGAGCGTTGTTTAGTATAGTAATACAACTGCTCTCATCAAAATCATTTTTTAATTCTTTCATTGCTGTAGGCGTCTGCTGTTCAAATTTTCGCGCAGTTTCTGGAAACGGGACAAATTTGTGTCCCAGAGTTCGTTTCGGCGACACTGGGACTCGTAATTATAAGACCCGTTCGAAACGGGACATCTGGTCACGTTAAGCATGCATATATATATATATATATATATATATATATATATATATATATATATATATATATATATATATATATATATACGTATCATTAAAACACTTCACAAATAATTAAACGTTTCCTGGCGTTAACAATATTATAACTTATAGCACACATTTCTTAATAAGTTATTGTATCTAACTGAAATTCATGAAATTAATATTATATTCCTAATTGGTAAATTTTCAATTTTACTTATTTCTTATTCTTATTAACCATCAGAATATTTTATATATTCTATTTGTTTTAATTTGCTCTTAGAGTGTTAGATAATCTAAATCTATAATGTCTTGGTTATGCTTACATCCAATCAATCCAACCTTACATGCAACCTCTTACACCTCATATTAGGTCTATTAGCCAACTTTTTTTCAGTCTTTTTGCGTTTCGTGGCGTTGACAACTCCTCTAGTAGTGGATTTGGGTGTGTTTCTATAATTTTGTGGTGTTTGATGATCTTCTTTTGGATAACTTCTTGTACAGTGGGCACTCCCAGGTCTACGTGAGGAGCATCTACTAGTTGACGAAGTATTTTAGATTGATGACAGATTTGTAGATAAGGATTTTGTTTTCAAGTGAGCCTTTGGATTTTTTCCCCGTCAACCAATGTAGTTCTCTTGCTTTTACTTAATTGATTTCCTATATACTAATATACTACAAATGGACGTCTATGGACGTTATTAACTAATATTTACTGTGCGTCTGTAATGGAATGACTATATATGTATTGAAAAAAATATTCTTTACAGTACAGTCAATTGGCCATTTAAAACTTACTTTTCCTTCAAACCGTCCCCGTATAGTTTGGATAATCAACATTTGTTTAAATATTCCCTTGGTTACATTTCTGACATATTTCGATTACTCCTCGTAAATTTTTTCCTCGAACAAGTTGTGTGATTGAATGGGACACAATAACGAACAGAAAGAAATTCCACAGGGATTTACTTGATAAAGTGAACGAACGGTCTTCCATAAAAATGATCAGCCATGAATCTTCCACAAAATCACATAAGTCGATGGGTTTAGCGTCAAAGTGAACTTTTCATCAATTCGGCGTATAAGCGCGCCAGATGTTCAGACATCACAAGGGATTGTATGTCTAATCTGTGAACTCGACCGTAATTAAAATGCGAAAAGAAAACAATTTAGGAAAGTAGATAGAAAGAGAGAAGAAACGCTTGGTATACTTCATCTATTCTTACTTGAAGAACTGTAAAAATTCCGAACGTAAAACTATAAAAGGGCGTGTTTTAAAGAATCGATTTAAAGAATAGCACGACAAAATTAGCGAACTTCACAAGTATACGATTCAGTAAGGAATCAAAATGTTACCAAAGAACACGTGCGTTCAGATATAAAACCGGCTGATTATTTCAAGGAAGTCGTTTCATTATTTACATTAAAAAAATATCTGGTTTGGTTTGTACTACTGACAGTGTTGTATTTGATGCTGGTTATAATTATTTCAATTTGTTTTTGGGATGTTGATTTAGTTTGCAATTTTCATATTATATTTTAGTGTTTTGTTTTTATTATTGATTATTTCAATATAGTAGAGCGTCGAATATCCGAACTAATGTTGTCAGAGGTGGTTCAGATAATCAAAAAGTTCGGTAATCAAAATTTTTATTTATTTACTTTTTTGTATATAATAAGGTAATTGGATAAGAATTATTTTTATTCCTGTTACTGTTGATTTACCAACACCGAACTCGATAGCTAATGTCTGACCCGATTCACCTTTTATCAGTCGCGTAATAATTTCCAGCCACTCGTTTTCTTTTTGTTAACATGTTTTAACACAAAAAAAGGTTTGAAACTAAAAGTAAAATATCCACAACCAGTTACGAGCCCTGTTCCATTTCAGTTCGCCCAATTAAAAAAAATTACTAATTATTGCTTTTTCAGCTATTAAAAACCGGCAAATTGTTTCGTTTTGAGCACTTTAAATTTTCTATAAACATTTTAGGTACTTTTACAGGAGTTACAAGTCTTAACATATGTTATAATTACAAACCAAAAAAAAAACCAATTGTAATCAGAAAAGCTTAAATACTAAATATACTTTTAAAAGTTACCATTGCGTAATATCCCCTTTATTTTTAATAACAGCCGTAATTCTTTGAGGCATGGTGTTTATAAAATTCTGGCAGTATTCGGGAGTAAAATCATCCCAAATTTCTTGTAGTCTTTCTTTTAATTCCATGACAGTTCTAGCTTGATTTGCACGCAACTGCTTTTTCATTTCATCCAAAGTGTTTCTATTGGTGATAAATCGGGACTACTTGAAACCCACTCTAAAAGTGGAATATTGTTGTCTGAGAACCATTTTAACATATTCTGTGTCCAAATTATTACCGCGCACGAAGCTATTATTGGTGTCAAAATTAGACAATGGTATATGGAAAAATAATATTCTATTAAGATTAATATATTGGCAATTTTTTTAATGTTTAGTAGACATTTATACAATATATTGTAGAAAAAAAATTATATATAAGAAAATAATGCATAATGGGTGAATATACGTTATTTGAATTCCATTGGACGATAGACGAATTTTATGTAAAACTTATTATAAGATTGTTTCTCTATGCTTAAACAATAAAAAGTATGGCATTGTATCTGGCCCACATAGTATATTCACGATAATTGTTCAATTTATGGCATTAACAGTTTAATATAGTTATGAATTATACTTCTCTTCCCTACCGATTAATGAATTACAATGATTTTATGGCCAAATACTTTAAATACGTATGCAATTATGTTTGTTTTTTTAGTATGATCACATGCTTTTATAAACCTCGAAACATATTTTATCAAAATAAAAGTGTGAAAATATTTATTAATAAAAAAAAATAACTTATTTTCATGTCACTTCATCTGGCGAAAATTAAAGAAGTAAAATTTGACTTAAAATCGCAAAATTATGCTTTTGATCTTGAACTAAGCGCGAACGACAGTGTGAAGTTAAAAGCAAGCAAATTCAAATAATTTTGGATCAAATCGTTCCCGTCTGAAAATGCGAGCCGCGTGAACTTCGTGGAAATAAGGTACACACAAGATTCTCTTCTCTTAACGTTATTTCAGTCGTAAGTATCAGCGGCAAACGTTTTTTCTGTGCTCAAGTCTCCGGCAGACGTGAAAAAAGGTAATCGGAGAACTCAACTGAAAAATTACATAAGGTACACGCGAGATTCTTTTTTCTATTTTTTTTTAGGTCATCAACAGCTGCTGGAAAGCTATGACAGACGTTTTCTCTGTAGCCTAGTCCTCGGCAGAAGTGAAAATTGGTCGTCGGAAAACTCACCTCAAAAATGCCATAAGGAAAAATGGCACAGTTAAAATTCTTTTTCTCATCCCATCTGTAGGTCATAACTAGTAGGTAAAAAGCAATGACGTTGTCCCGGTCCCAAAGTCCCCCACCTGCAAGCTACCCCAAACTAAAAAAAAATATACCACTAATTGTTTCTGCCGTTCACAGATTCTAATATAATTTCAATGAAGAAATTTGATTATTTTCTTGTTATATAATTGCAGTGACATTTAAAAATTTTAGATTGTTAAGCACTATTCAACTACCCATTTTAAATGTGTAAATAAAATGAAAATTTACTTCTATTCTACTTCAAAACACTATTATATATTTTAAGAAGTTTTCACAGCACTAAATTATGAATACTTTTTTTTTTAATTGAAAAAGTTGCGGTATAAATTAATCCGCATAATGAATAATTGTGAAGGATGATATGTAAATTCATAATTCAATGATATCTGACCCAACTATGGTGGACAAATGCTTGTGGCCAATGCAGCAGCTGGGATAGGTAATAATGAGCCAAGGTGCTTCAAATATCGGACGCTGGAAAAATAAGCATTTTCTACTCGTCTATTCATCGTATTGCGATAATTTTTTTTTTAATTTGGGATAGCTTGCCAAAATGCGCATAATGTGCATATTAGTGTAAATATTAAACTGTAAGAACTAACCAAATACACTAACTGGACAAGGAGAGCAATTTTCTTTTTCGACAACCAGGGACTTTAGGATCGGAAAAACGTCTGTCACTGCTGTTTTCCGGCTAGTTATTACCTACTGATGAGATGCAAAAAAAATCTCGCGTGTACTTCATGACATTTGAGAGGCGAGTTTTCCGACAACCAATTTTCACTACTGCCGAGGACTCGGCTACAGAGAAAACGTCTACCATAGCTTTCCGGCAGCTGTTGATGACCTAAAAAAAATAGAAAAAAGAATCTCGCGTGTACGTTATGTAATTTTTCAGGTGAGTTTTCCGATCACCTTTTTCACGTCTGCCGGAGACTTGAGGACAGAAAAAACGCCTGCCAATGGTTTGCCGCTGATACTTACGACGTTTAGAGAAAATAATCTTGTGTGTACCTTATTTTCGTGGTTCACGCGGCTCACACTTTCAAACGGAATCGAAAGTTTCATAATATGTCACCTTTAGTCGCGAAGTTATGCACTAATCTTTCATATAGGTACTTTATAACATGTATTTTTTGTAGGTAGCTCTTGGAGGAGGTTGTATTTAGAAATTGTGGAAACTGAATGTATCTTGTATAATAAAAGTATTTAGATACTATAATTTCTGTAATATGTTTTATTTAATATTGTTCCTCTTTCTTAGCTGATCACGTTTCCTTCAGGGGCACCAAAAAATCAAATATTTTCACTCCAAATAAGTAATATTGATTGATTAGATTTTAATCAATGCAGTGAAAATATTTTGTTTAGTTGTTGCTTTATTTATCGGATTCAATCTGTCAGATAAAATGTGAATACAAATAATTTCCTCTTTAACAAAGGTTGTTGGTGGTGCAAAAAATTCTAAACTATCCTATAAAAACTAAACAATTACATCTCTTTGTTACTTTTATTTGCAAAACTATTTTGTCACTTCAACCAGAATAGAAAAAATGCAATTGGTTCAAGCGCATGCAAAAGTGTATTTTGAAAAAATAACAACAATGCAGTATGCAATTATAAATATTTGTTTTTATTTGTCTATTTCAAAATTTAAGTAGTAACCCTCGTACATATAGTTAATACTTGTTTGCTTGATGAGAAGTTAGAATAGCCATTGTGAAATCTAATTGAGTGGAAATGAAATAATACATTATTCACACATCATTTAAGCCGAATAGTCGTGAGGCTATTCAAAGATACGAGGTTTGATCAAAAAATGGCGAATGAATTACATTGATGTATCTGTTTTAACTATTATTATCATACCCTAGTTTGTTGAAACATTCAGTGACATGCTAAACCAGATCTAGCATGTTAAATTTCTACTGTAACCGCTTTGTATTGTGTATTGAGAATTTTTGATCTTGAACAGTACATTAACAATAATTTTTCTTTCAAAGAAGCTTATGAAATGTGAAAGTTTGTCTATGATAACTGTAAAGACTATTTACAATTGGTTCGAAAGCGAAAATGTAGCAATTAAGGAAGAGGAATAGTCAGCACATCCGTCATACTATGAACAATTGAATATATTAAAAAATTAGAAAACTGTTTTACTCATACAGGCGATTGGAGTATTGAAAAATTTACTTAGCAATATGAGAAGAAAAATACCTGAAAATAATGCAAAATAATCTCATCATAATCACCTGCCGTGCTACAAGTGGCTTTTGATTCACAACAGTTTTGCTGATAAAAATTTTTCTGTCTCTCCATATCCGCCCTATTCATGAGACTTAGCACCATGACATAGTTTTTATCAGAAATAAAAATTGTGCTAAAAAAGAAGGGGTTTGACAGCATTCCTGACATTTACAGATCAACAAAAGAGCAGAAGAAAAATATTTGGAAAAATGCTTCCCAAGAATGCTTGCGGTTATGGATCAAATATTGAGATAAGTGCATTGCTTGTCCATGACAGTACTTAGAAGGAAATTAATTCATATTTTATGACACCTTTTAACTTTGTTTTTAATTCACTATATTTTATATCACACCTAATATAAATATATAATTGAATATATATATATATATATATATATATATATATACATATATATATATATATATATATATATCACTATTTCATCACCTAATAATTACTTTTAAATACCAAGCATTTCATTTTTTTAAATTACACAAATATATATAAAGAGTCTAAAGAAAAATTAAAACAAAATTCGCAATTTTCCTAAACAATTAACAAAAGCTGAAAACAGAATAATTATCATTTCATAATTTAAGGGAAATTTAATACATTAAGTTGCTTTTTTATACTTTCCATCATTATAAACATATTCATTTATTATGGCCTCGGCACCTCGAGTTAAGTGACTACTAATGCAATTTGAATAATGTTTGTATTTTGGATTCAATAGGGAATATTTGATAAAGTGCTATGTAAGTACAAAGATCTGCAGTTAAAACAATTTTAGAAAGCACGAAAACAAATTATTCGTCTTCGTTTAATCAGAATATATTGTTCATCTCCTGTAGATATTGTTTCAAATACTTGGTAAATTTTTTTAATTTGTAAATTTGATTAATTAAGTTATGCAAAGTTTCTTTAATTTCACTAATATTTATATTGAATGAATTACATTAAAAAAATATATGAACTGACTAATCATCATGAATTTATTAAAATTTTTCATATCAGACATTATTTTTCAAATTATGGGAAATAGAAATGCAAATCTTATAATTACTCAATTTTTATACCTTATAACTTTACAATAGCTTTTCGACGAATTATTCAATACTGTATGCAGTGTAAATTATTACAAGATATACAATTAATCAAATAAACACTCACCCAAAGAAAATAATACAACTAAGACGGGAACAAACACTGTTTTGTTCATGGTTAAATAACACTTGTAGATACAACTTCATAAATGGCAATTGTCTTCGTAAATTTTATACGCTCATGCTACTTTATAACATCCTTTTCTGTTCTGAGCTTGACGAGAGAAGTAATTAATTTCCTCACTCTAAATACACAACATTTTAGAGCAAAAGTTCATCTTGTACCGGTTTAGAGTAAAAAATAATTGTATTACGGTCCATTTAACATGTTTCGAGGCAACTTCACGAAATTGCTACACTTTAAGGTTGTCGTTGAATTGATAACTATATTTAATTGATAAAATGCAATAGTTTCATGCACAAATACACATATACAAAATATTTACACAATCATAAACACAAAGCTTGACATGATTAAGAATGACAGAAAGAGGAGGCGATGAATGAACCCAACCTCTTCTTCGACGATTTCCCACGATGTAGGCAACACTTAATATATTTTGGTTGCGTTGCCAGATTGTGAAAATCACTAAATAATACTTAGAAATACATGTTTGTTATATGCAACTAAACATACATATTTCATCCAGAATTATTGTTATTCTTTATAGTTAAAATAGTTATTTACGTAACTAGTTAAGGAGTATGTAGAATGGTTTATAGAAGAGGACGAAGACAAAATATTTCTATTTGCAAAAGTACGACTCAATTTACGATATGTTCATAATTTATTGTTAAATTAATCTGTCCCTTAGGTCGCAATGATAATAAAGATTTTGGGAGCCTGCAGGGAGGCTGAACTGACGTTTCTACGAGAAGAACACATATTTTATGAAAACAACTTTTTTAAAATTACAATTCCAGAAAGCAAAACACACGTTGTTACCGAATTTCTGGTCACTGCTGTAAATATTGATGGTGTCAATCTTGTTGACCACCTCAAAAAGTATAGAAATATTAAACCTTCTGATGTAAAGCACGACAAATTTTTTTGTGCGATATTATAATGGGAAATGTGGGCATAATTACCATTGAAAAATTACCAGCAAAGATTGCTCAGTACCTAGATCTAATGTCAAAGGATACACAGGACATTTTCTCCTGGTAGGCTCAGGACTGGATATTCTGAAAATAATGCTGAGAGTTCATTAGAAAATAAGAGAAGAATTTCAGAAAACATTCTGGTTCAAGCCCCTGGCATACATATAGATATCACAACTTCATATAAAATTAGCATCAGAAAGAAAAGAAATATAATAATAATAACTATTTAATAATTGATAATAGTTTAGTAATGACTATGGATATCCAAGCAAGACATTTTAAAACGTGTATGATCTAAGATATTAAAACAAAAAGTATTTGAGAGTATTAATAAATAATAAAATGAATATGATAATATCCAATACCAAATTTTTGATTTATTATAACCAAACGAAATAATTGATCTAATTACTTAAATTATATTATAATTGAAAAAAAAACGAATAACTAATTTAGTATTATAGTTAGTTATGAAAAAATTTAAATATTAATATATTTACTTATTTTATACATTGTGAAAATCTACACAAGTAAGTACTATATTGATAATATTTGTGGGAGTATGTGTTTGATCAATAATTTCCAAACGTTCACATATAATTCCTTATATTTTGTGTTGACTCAACACTAAAATAAATAAAATGGTAAGTAACAATCAAAAAATCATAAACTCCAATTATAGGTATTATTTTTAACGTTTTATATAGCAATGTAATCACACTAGAGATTTATGAACAGAAAAGTAATGTAGGTATATTTGTTTAACAATGACAATAATTAGTCTATTAGTAGTACAGTCATTTGGTTGAAAAATAGAGGTTACCTGGAAAGTTTGCGGGCATTTTTGATACATTTTACAGGAAAAACATATTCATACAAAATAATTATAGAAAAATTTCCTACAAAAGCGCGTTTTTATCGTGGTATCCCCAGTAGGCCTAATCCACATCTGACTCACTATTTCCAAATTTAGCTCAATTTCAGTGGCTTCATTGTTCTTGACGGTGTTGTGCTTTCATCATCTTTCGTACTGATTGAAATTGACAGGTGCCAAAAGGTAGCGTGCATAGAATATTTTGATAACAGTAGTACTTATTAATCTTATTATTACATTGTATATAATAAAGGTTTTAATGCATACAATAGTTTTGTGTGGCACTTATTCACTAACTAAAACTTTCTATAAATGTTCTGTCGCAAAGATGGTTTGACGCTGATTAAAAAAATGGTTTTAAATACTCAAACTCTTACACTAAGGGTTGAGAAATGTAAAAACTACAAAGATGGGAGTTTCCCAGCAATGCACATTTCGGATTAAAATCGGTTCGTTTGTCGGCATTTTTCTTAGCATCACTGTAATAAACTCATAAAGTTTAAAACATCTACCAATAATGGAAACCAACATCTGGAAATTCTAGTTCACAACAAATGTATAATAAAAATTCTTAGTATTAGCCGCAGACCCATTTGGGTATGGCAATAAACTATACCAGGGATGAGTAACGTACGGTCCGTGGACCCCTTGCATTAAAATTTATGTATGAAATCTTTTTTAAACTTCTATATTTTTTTCTTCTAATGTTTATTATAAATAAAGTTTAATTCCCGTTGAACCGGTTCACGTATTTGTTTCGGTTCGGTTCGAGTTCCGGTTCAGCAGAAAAAAAAACGTTCCAGACTCCGGTTCACGTTTCGGAAAAACAAGCCGGTTCGTTCCGGCTTTTGTTCCGGTTCGGATTCGGTTCAAACCCTAGTTTATAATAATACATATAGAAATTAGTCAAAAATTAGAAAATTCTTTTTAATTTTTTTTTCAATATGTCAGACAATTCTCGTTTTCAGAAATTATTTTTAGTTCCGGAGCGCGTTCCTGTCCAAAAAGGAAGTACCGGAACGACGTTCCGGAGCGTTCCGGCTCGACAACACCACTGATTTCAGTTTTAATCTAAATATCTTCCAGATTAGTTGCCATATTTGTGGCAAGTCTGCGCCATGTATTTGCAGTATATGTTTTGTGTGAATCCGGCTTAATAATATTTATGTCAAATCGTTTATTATTGTAAATGAACTTTCAAAAGTCCTGAATTAACAAATTCATTAATTAATTTTCTGTACATATTGTAAATATTAAATATGAGCGAAATCGAAGTTGAAGGTGAGTTTTAATAACAATCATTATTTATTGCTTCTACATTTACAAGACGTGAAATTTTCAGTTTATTACTGTAAAATGGGGTGAATAGGAAAACTTTTTAGTATCTTAAGTGATAAAGCACATCAAAATTGATTGAGAAATGCACCTAATTTTTAATTCTACATTTCCTCTATTATTTATTTACTTTTTGTTTGATTTTAAGTTTTAGATCTTGTAAACAAAAATGTTATTGTTCCCAATGTCATTAAAAATGTTATTGTGTTTCTATTTAAAATGTGAATGTGAAAAGTTACAGGGAGTAGATAATGTAAAACATTTTACAAGTATAAATAAGGTAATTTATAGTCTAAAAAACATCACGCTTCTATTGTAAGAGGAAAAAGAGTGAGTGAAAGGTGTAAGCACTTAAGTCATTGATAAATGAAAAAGATCAAGAATTTGGCAGATTTAGATGTTTTTTGCAAATGGAGTGTCGTCTATCTGCGTTCTTTTAAAAATGGTTGTTATTGTAATTGTAAAATTCAGTTCCATCCATCCAAAGAGTATGAAATGCGTCATATTCTTCCCTTTCCAATAATATAGGATGCACCCACAATGACCTTTTACGTTTTTCTATTTCTTTTTGTTTCTTCTCATAAGGAGTTTTCCAATAAGGAATTGACAACTTTTTTCAAAACAAAATGAAAACCAGTTGAAGTACATTCAAAACATTTATGAATGGAACTCGACTTCGCTCATATGGCCATCGCGGGCACGTTTGCAGTGGTTGATTAGTTGGACACAATTTTCCATGACTCGGCCACACTTTTCTGCCGAAACGGCTGCTATTTCGCGTTCAATGTTGGCTTTGAGCTCTTCCAAAGTCGTCGGCTTATTAGCATAGACCAATGACTTGACGTAGCCCCAAAGAAAAAAATCTAGAGGCGTTAAATCGCACGAACGAGGCGGCCAATCGACGGGTCCATTTCTTGAGATAACACGCTCATCAAACTTGTTCTTCAAAATCGATTGATAACGTGTGCTGTGTGGCTTATGGTACCGTCCTGTTGAAACCACATGCTGTCCAAGTCCATATATTTCAATTTAGGCCAAAATAATCGATAATCATCAACATTCACAGTAACGTGGTGACCACTATCGTCGACGAAAAAACATGGCCCTATGACGCCGCCGTCATGCAAACCGCAACAAACAGTTATCTTTTGTGGATGAAGTGGTTTTTCATTAAGCACATGTGGATTTTCACCCGCCCAATACCGCATATTTTGTTTATTGACAAACCCATTGAGCCAGAAATGACATCTTGGCGCATCTTTTCCAGAGCCCAATCGGAGAACGTACGTCGCTTCGAATGGTCCATCGGCGGCTTCAATTCTTGAATGAGCCTGATCTTATATGGGTGTAAAGTAAGATCCTTACGAAAAATTCGTCATAAAGTGGTCTTGGCGATGCACAACTCTTAAGAACGCCGTGGAATTGACTGATTTGGATCATTTGTTCAGACGTTTCAACGGCAGCGATATTTTCGGCCAACCCGTAGTCTCACTGGCACGGCGACATCACACAACGAATATGTAGACTCAAACTTTTTCACTAAACTTGTTACTGCCTGTCTACTAAGTCGAGAATTACGATCGAAAATCGGAGTTAACGACCTTAAAGTAGCGGCCACCGACTCCGAATTTCTGTAGTAAATTTTTAAGATTTGTAGACTTTGTTCATTCGTGTACTTCACCGTGGTGAAAAGGTTATGTCTACTGAATAAACTGACAGTGACAGTTCGATGTTAAGTGTTAAGGTTTGTTCACAAACTAAATTAAAAATTGTCAAGTCCCTATTGGAAAACCCTATACAAATAGTAGGCCAATACCAGTTTTTTTTCATATGATTCATTTCACACGTGCGTAATCCCTGAGTACCAGTTTAACACTATTAACTAGCGCAGTCCCAGGTAGCATCCATCCGGTAAAAAAATATATGAATATAAGGATAACCGTTTATTGACGGTCCGTTGTCCGGTGAAAAAAACGGACGTCTACAAGCGCTCTTACAATTTTTCAATGCTGTAAAGACAAAAGTGATACCAACAGAAAAAAACCAAATAATATTCTTATTCATTCTATAGCCAACCCAAAATACCAAAATTAATCAAAGGAACTGGCTTACATACAACTATAAATTAATATTGAAGTTTTGTTCCTATTCACCCCATTTTACGGTATAAATATTGATTATGTCTTGAAACATCAGAAACAATTCGCATCAATACTAATGATGCGGGTGCCGCTGCCACATTTACACTTTTTTATTTTTTGTAACTATTTACTGCTACTTTGGCGGAGAATAGAAAAGGTATAAATTAACATTTATGAACATTTCATGATTAAAATGTTGAATAAATATAAAAGAAGGACAAATGCAATGTTTTTACTCCACATAACGTTGATATTTAACAACGTCAATGAGCGTTTAGTGATGTAATTCCTGATACGATAACTTATTTGAGGTTATGGTTGTAAAATTGAATATTCTTTTATGGTTATATGAATTGGGTCGAAATGCATTAAATAAGGCATATTTTATTTCATATACACTTGTTACATTTTGCAAATTGTTTAATTAAATATTCGATTCTAAATCTTTTGGCTGACTCGATTCTATTGAAATATTAGAGGCAAGATTATTAGTCGGTTTTTCTTCATGGTCGATCTTAAATAATTTTTTATATTCTATGTTCTGAAAAGTATTTCCCTCTTATCAGGAAAAGAGTCCTCCACGTTTTTAACTGTTATATAATTTAATTTAAAGTTTCTTCTGAAGGCGTGATAAGTTTTCAATCCAAACTTTGTAAATATTGCAATTCTTCAACAAGTTCCACGGCAGTTATGTCTCGTTCATTGCGAGTTTTGTCATTGATTTCCAACTTAATTCTTACTGTTCGTAGTCTGAATAATTTTTAAATTTCATAAAATGCGAAATTATTATAATAAGAAGAAAGTAATTGGAATCTCAAGTTATGATTACATCTAGACCACTAAAAAAACAATCATTGTTACGTTCGTGATTAAAATGATTTTTTTCTCATTTTTCGCAGTTTTAGACCTTTTTTTGAATTTAGGTCCTATATCTAAGCAAATGCTATTTTTTTAGTATCGATCACAAAACAAAACAATATAAAATAAATAAAGTATCTTGTAAAATTTCACTAAATCACTTAAATACCCTTCAGGCATCTGGCAACAGATGAAATGGCGAGTGATTCAGCGCTTAATATAAGAAGTTCCATTACAATCTCAGACAAGAAAAAAGCGCTTATCTACTCGTTGGTTCGCTGCAAGCCATGTTTCAAAATCAAACATGAATAAAATCAGACTTTTTTGAGTTTTAACAATTTATTTTATCATGTTACATACTCGATCGAATAAATGCTATTAATGGAAAATAAAATATGGGTTTTCTCATCTTAAGTTACAATAATATAATAAACAAATAAAAAACAATATAATAATGCATTACCCGACTTGGCTCTTATGTATGATGCGAACCTGGTTAGTGGACCGGTCCAGTAGACCAGGAGGCAGTTTTTCACTAAAAGTTATGAGCAAAAAGGTTGATTTTTTTGACTTAAAAGCATACTAATTGATTTAAGAAAAACATCAAAAGTCTATCGATTTTCTAAAATCATTTTTATTTCCAAAATTTCCCATTATTTCATTCTGTGATGAATATAAAAGAAAATAAAAATATCACGTTATAGGGTAAGTTTTTCTCGATAAAAAGGGTCTCTTACATTTTTTCGTAAAAGTTATAATTTTCTCGGAAAAAATTCGTAAATCTATCAGATTTTCGAAATATTTTTGACTTTGAGAAATGGATAGACCTCTAAAACTTGTCTTATATCTATTAGTCTGCATTAAATTACCTGTAAAAAAATCAACTCTTTTGCTTCTAACGCACTAAATTCTTAAATTATTCGTTACTCTACTGAATTACTAACTATTTCTGAGCTTGCTTTAGGTTTGCTACTAACATGTTTTTCTGTACAAGCAGATTAATTAAACATATTACAAGTATATTAGCTGACTTATATCAAAGTGAACTTCACGGTATCAAATAGTGATCTTGGAAGAATAATTGTCATTTCTCTTCGCAGCTTGAAACCACTATTTTCTCAGGTTTGGGTTCGTAGATGGACACATTGGCACAAAACATGAGTTTGGGATAATACTAGTACTGTTATGAGCATCTGATGTTGATGGATAGTCTCTTTCAAATTCTTACAAGAAAATATCTCCAAAGACTACCGAAATATGCAAAAGTATGAAAGCTAATGAATAACAAATACGACAGTGACAAACAGGAAAGTTGTCATTAAATCATAGGTCCGATTTCGCGCGAAAATTTAAAACTTTCAATTTAGAACCGCACATTTTCTAATAAATTATAATGTTTTAATATATTCTTGGTCTTTTCTACATGGAATTATTTGAAATGAGAATAAAAATATTGCATTGTACCTATTGGTAGAAAATCTAAAAGGATTAAAGCCAAAAAATCTTGTATGAATATGCAGACCTATTTCTCCAGGGGGAATACAGAATAACTTCAAATGAGGAATAATTTCCATAAATACATTTCCCTTATTAATTCCTAACAATCAAGAATCAAGAAGTAACGTTTCTATTCTCTTTTGATAATGGAAATGGATAAACCATAGGAATGTATGAATTGAAATCGATTTTTGAAAAATTGAATTCCCATTTTTGAAAAAGCGAAGCAAAAATTCTCACTGGTTGAGGTCTGCACTAATAAATGTGACAATATGATTAATTAATGTACTCCCGAATAGAAGAAATCGGAAGTGATTAGCAGCCAGTAAAAGCCGCACGAAGGAACTAAAACATCGGCTACTGAGGTTATGGAAACGATATTTTGGGACGTGTTTTATTCATGGACTACATTCACAAAGATTGAACCATTAACAACGAATCTCGAAATAAAGAAAAACTGTTCTCAAATGCAAAAGAAAAAAATTATCAACTTATTTTCTAGATCTGCCTCTCACGGATTATTTGCATACTTAAAAAGAATGCTCCTTGTAAAGAAATTTGGTTTTATTGAAGTGTATCAAAATTAAAGTCTATGTTTAATGAAAAGACAAAGTATTTTACAGAAAAAGTATTAAAAAGTTAGAGAATGGCTGGAGAACATTACTGCTGATGACAGATTTTTAAAATGTTTTATTAGTTATACCCGATATACCCAATACTTATTGGGGACTATATCTAGCGATTTAAAAAATTTCAATAATGTATTTGTTACCACTGAAATAATTATATTATTCTTGGTGTCGATCTGCTTCTTATAATCGTTTCTAAAATTCTTTTAAAATAACTGTTTTTTATGGAAAAATACGCAATAAAGTCAATAAAGAAAATATTATATGTTTTACAATTCCTATAGCCTCAGAGGTACCAGATGCTAAACAAAAACGCAAGAAGGGAAAGAAAAAAGCGGAAAAGAAGTTCAATGCACCAATTGTGATACCTTCTAGTACAATGACCAAACAGGAATATCAGTCCCAAATGATGCTTGCTGGTTCACAGACTCAGTACCCATTGGATTCGTCTACGAAATCTAATTTAGTATTAGGTCAGTGAAAGATTTTTTTAAATTATATCTTAAACATTTCTTCGCGTGGACAAGAACTAATATACTTCCGACGAAAAGGAGTTAAAAATAACCGAAATTATTTTTAATAAAATTGATCCGAAACTAATGAATTATCCCTTTCAAATACTAACCAATTACAACTAATACATTAAAATCACTAATGCTTCCAATGCCCGAAACTGTTTTGTACTCATCTTTAGACATGACTGACATCTCCTTCGTCGTTTCTTCCATGTTGTATCGGTATCCTCTCATACCTCTTTTCATGCGTGGAAATAAGAAAAGTCTCACGAGGCCAGGACAGGCGAGTAAGGTGTGTGGTGCATGCCATTTCTAGCCTAACTGTTAAACGGCGCAGGTGCATTGTCATGGTAGAAGAATCAGTCTCCTATCTACCACAAATAGGATCGTTTTTGACAAATACTGTTACACACTCTTTTTAATGTGGACTAGTTTCAAGCTGTTCTTTCAAAGTACGTCAGGTTTCATGACTGAAGTCAGTTAAAGTGCGAACAATTCTTTTTGATTCCCAAACCTTCCGTTGTCATTTACTAAATGGAGCACAGAGCCTCAAAATAACCCACTAATAATTGACAGTTGATCAATAATCACTTTATAGTCTATGGATACGAGATCTCGAATTTTTTTGGACAGTTATCTTGTGGATCGACATGTCGTCATTTTTCAACCACTCGTATTTTTTTAGGTTTAGTAGTTTTTCCCAAAGCGTCATCTTTGTCATTCTACAACAGATTCAACGGCATATTTCTCAAATAGAAAACAATGTTTCACAGCTACACGTTGCGTTGTTCACTTAGACTTGGTATAATAAAAATCGAACAAACAGAACAAGCCGCGTCGATATCACAGATGGCACTGACCCATGTAATCTTTTACGTAAATCTGACTCTAAATGGTGTTCTTACTAGACTACTAACAGTAAACTTTGTTTTTAACATGAGTCCACTCCTTGCAACGGCTCTGCTCCGACTTCCGCATTTTTCACTATCTCTGAAGTTGCAGGACACTAAAAAGAGATAGGTATATCCTATACCTATAAATGGTAACGATTTGCGCAATCTAGCTTTTCGCTGAAGAAATGTGTACCTCACAAGATTCATAAACAGCAATACCACTTTCCGATTTTCTAGTTATGCTACTTTACGAGCAATATTACATGTGAAATACTTTCCATTTATCGATTTACATAGGATTAACCAGAAGATCCTGGAAAAAGAAGCAGTTTCCGATATATTCAACTTTTCCTTTGAGGTAGTTAGATTTTCATTCGCATAAAATTAAAACTAATAATTTCTATCAAATACTACGTTTTCTGGTAGTCTATCGCCATTCTACTATCTATTAGAAACAGACCACTTACGCAAATAAAGATGAAGATAATCAAATACTTGTTTTCTAAAGAATAAACCCCATTTGCTAAAACTATTATCGTTGTTATTAAAGGCGCAGGCAGCTCCAAGATATTGAAATCGAAGCCTAGCAAAATTAAGTCAAAATCTAAAAATATTTTACAAAGTTTCCTCCAGCTAACACAGGTATACATTTCCTAATGAACCAGTTTAATTCTTATTCCAAATTTGTCATATTTTACATTTAGGATGATGAAGAGTCGTACTCATCAGGATCTTCGACACCAGAAGAAGAGAAACAAGCTTCCAAAAAAAAGCACATGACTAAAGGTAAAATCGTGAAACTTTCTATTGATGAAGATGGTATTGACATAGGTGCTGAGTTAGATAAGGTACTTTCCCCATCTATTTTTCATTGGAGAAGGAGAGTTTCTATTGACGAATATCGTACTACCTACCAGTCAATGAATATCGTAGTTTTTTATGTGTTTCAAACGAGGTTCAGAATCAAAATGCATACATAATACATCAACTTATTTTTATATTTCACTCAACATTGTAAGTAACGGTTACATTTGAATAATTTTTGGAAGTAATTTCTGGTAGGTATTTTCGCTAAAACACATTTTCGGTCATTTGAATATCTATTAATGAAGTCGAAGTTAAGTTAATGGGCTTAACGCGCTGAGCTTCAACAACATTGTTGAATTAAGATTTTAGTGGCGCTCGAGGCTGAATCGATTTCATCTAACTTCTAGATAATTTGTTAGCCATAGTTTTATCAATATAGAACATTACTGGATTTCCAATCGGTGTGGCGTTTAATAGATCTATCCTGCATCCCATTATACATTCCGGACTCGATAACTGCACACTTTTCGTCTTTTTTGCCATGGTGCTGAAACTATTTCTTCCCATGGGCTATTTTGTATATTTGGTAGAGTTGTCACCTGACGGTTAAATTTTTATGAGCTTTGGTTTTACAATAAGGTGATTTTATTAAAAAATCAGATTTATAATCTTTCATGTCCCTATAGCTGGAGCAGCAATCTTTCACAAAATTTTTTGAATATACCTTTTTTAGTAGATACTTTTGGAAGTTGGTACTTTTCAGCATCGCGTACCGGGACTAAAATGTTGATTATTTTCATTGTCTTGATAACTCTTTACAATAAATTATTTTCAGAAAATGAATTATTCTTGGCTTACATATTTCAAAACATAGTTAATGTGAGAGGTTTACTTTTTTTATCTGGATGTGCTTCTGTTTATAAACGACATCGCCTATCTAGACATCAGTGGTAACATATGTCTTTTTGCAGACTAGGTATACTAGTTTCTTTTGGAGCAACCCTGATCTTACGGCACTTCATAGGACCATTTCTAGTGACCTAATCACCCTTAAATCATATTGCGATTCTTATCATATAAAAATACATTGCAGCCTTTTTTATTAAATAACACCACCATTGACATCATTAAATCTATAAAATTCTTAGGGCTTGTTTTGGACAATTCCTTGAAATGGGAGTTACATATCGCCGTCTTATCTAAAAAATTGTGTTCCTCCTGTTTTGCGCTGAGATCAGTTTCCAAAGAACTTAACTTATCCACCTCCTTAACAGTCAATTATGCCCTTATTGAGTCGCATCTTCGATATACCCTTCCCTTCTGGGGCACGTGTGGTGCGACTCAATAAGAGCCAATATTCAAACTACAAAAGGGAGGATATTTACTAGCAGCAGCAGAGCTCAATGTCAGAACTTCTTCAAAAGATTAAAAATTCTGACTCTCCGCTCCTTATTCATCTTTGAATACGTTTGCCTAATTCGTAAGCACACTTCTCCAATTTCAGAAAGATCGTTGCACGGCTATCCAGTTAGAAACGCGGAGCACGACTTTTACCTACCTACCCCACGTTCAGAATTAGTTAAAGGCTCAATATTTTACAATGCAAAAAAACGCACAATCACTTGCCAATTGAAATCAAATCAATTTAATCTTTTCCCGCATAAACTACTTCTATTCTAAGTTTGAAAAATTACTTCCAACATAAATTTCCGAAGATGTTTCATGTTGCTGCTGAGTTGATTCCACAATGTTATCAGATATTGTAATTTGTTTGGAAGAAGGTGGACAATTCAGAATATTTCTTTAAAATCTTAATTTTGCTATTATCTTCTAAATATGCTTCTGCTACGGAGGCAGATTTTCAGTTACCATGATGTTTTATGGACCCATTTTTTCAAGACGACAGTCATTTACAAGGGATAACATATCGGGACAAAGACCACGTCAAGATGTAATGTATTTATTTTTAATATATCCCATACGTTCTAAATTGACATTCAAAGTTGTACAGAAAATTTTGTTTGTATTTCGTGTATAAAATCCGTGTCTTCATGGCACAATCGAGGCAATTTGTAATTTCTAGATTAGAGAGAACATAGATTTTAACATTTCGCGAGTTTCTTAAGAACTTTTTTCGATAGAAAAAATAAATATTAATGTGTTATTACGTAGAGACATTCCATTAAAAATGTCCGATTCAAGGGAACTCTTCTCCAAAAGAAGTGTATGTATTAAACTTCTTGCGCTGAAAGAAGCTTAAAAAATTTTGATCAATATTTTAATATTTTTCATTATAATTCAAATTGAGAAAGCGCCAAAGAAACCTAAAAAAGAAAAGAAAGGCAAATCCAAAAAGGCTGTGAAAATGGAGAAAGAAAAACCAGAAGAAGAAGAAGAAGATATAATGCTTACAATTATGAAATTACAACCCTCAGCGACAGCACCTTCTGAAAGTAAGGATTGTTTTTTTACTAAAATCTTGTAGATATATACTCGTATATTACAATTACAAGAAATGTTTTCTGTTACATGCGACGCAACTACATCAGTCTTTAACTAAAAAGAATTCTTATTCAAAGTAATAACCAAATAACATTGTTCAATGGATTTAATATATTTAATTGTGTTCTCCAAAGAGCTCATCTTGAAAAATTGATTACAACATACTATTTATGAGGAACATCATCTTCGCTTAACCCACTTTTTAGCAGTCCGATACATAGAGGACTAGAAATTGAAAATAACTTTCGCAAATAGAACTTGAGTTAACTTAGGCATCAATTTATTCTGCTAATAATATCCTCGCAGTAAAAAAATCTATATCAGTATTCATTATTTTCATTAGCCTGTCATTTTTGTTAAACGGATTCAACGACTTAGTCGATAAGTTTTGATTACTGGAAGTACTATTTATGCTCATTAGTTCAAGTTCGTTAGAATAAAAATATAAGAATGCCAAAAATCTGCAACTAGATATTTTTAAATAGCTCAGCTTAATGTGACTCCAAATATTAGTAGATATTCTATTATGTAATTACTATATTAATATATTTTTTCTACGTCCGTTATAATATTCACGTTTTTTTATTCATTTGCATTCATAAAAAATGTAATTTCTAAATCGGCGAAAAAGATTGAAAAATATTACCGTATTGGCTCATTTTTTCACGCTTTTGCGTTAAAAAGATTACCGTAACGTGTGATTTTTTAACGCCATTATGAAATTGTTTTATCAAAATCGTGGGCTCTGAACGCTTTCTTTCTCATGTCAATCCATTTCTCCGATAAACTGTCACACTAGAAGATGTTGAATCGACAACTGCAGCGACTATGAATCTTCTCTGTGAGAAATCTAGGGAACAGTATTTGAAGGAATATAATCCTTTTATGGAGTAGCCTACTAAAAAAGGCATAAACATCTTCACAGAAAGAGTGTTACTAGCTTACTTTGAAACTAGATCCAAAGTCTTCAACACTTTGGTCGATTTATTCAAAACTAAGAGGCACCCTAATGGTAAATAACGACATTGACATCAGTAAATACTCTAAGCTCATTGCATTTTTGAAATATATATCAGTTGGCTATACACCCAAAAAATCTAACACATTTGCCCGTGAAGAAATTAAGTTTCTATTGCAAGCTGCAGACGATCATAATCTCAAGCATAAGGAATGATAGCAAAAAATTCTGATGTAAGCTTATTATTTGTAACATCTTACAGGTTGCTTTAATATTCGGAATAGCTGGAGCTCTGCGGAGGGAGGAATAATAAAAAAAAGAAGTGTAACGATATCAATAATACCAGAAATGTTTTAATTATCACAGTACTTGATACCAAAACTCATATTCATCGTCGATTTACTGTTATTGGTGAAATATCTGACAATAGATTGAACTTTGTGAACATTTATAAAAAGTATAAAAACCAAAGACCCACAAATGTCAAAACATATCATTTCCTTTTGCAGTTGTAGGTATCGATACCGTTTCAAAAATTCCCTCGCTTATCGCAACATATATTTGAATTAACCTTATCCAAAAAAACTACAATGGGCACACATTTCGACGCTCTTCGGCGTCTCTATTTGTGGATTCCGCTGGAGATATAATTTAACTGAAGCAGCATGGTAGGTGGAAATCCAACACAGTTGCGGAGGGTTGCATAGACGACTCAATAAAAAACAAAATGGTTTCCGCAATGAAAATTTTAAAGGGAGCAACTAGTTCGACTTCAAACAACATTGTAAATGTTCACGATCCTACCAACAATTCAATAAGTACTAATACAACTATAGACGATGCTATTTCTTTGAACTCTTTAAATGTTGCCAATTCAAGTACCAATAGTAATGTAACTTCTTCACTTCAAATTAATAATGCTCACAATTGTACTTTTAATATCACTATTACAAAATAAAAATTGACAAAAGTTTTTTTAAGTCTACGGTCGTAGAAAAAATTTTGTATGAAGCTCGTAAAACTCTTTTTTCGCTCGTAGGAATTGCCGTCCTACTCGTGAAAAAGAGTATTACTTACTCACTTGTTGCATAAATAAGTATTATTCGATTCAAATGTACCAGGTATCGAAAAAAATGTTTTTTGAAATATAACTTGTGGATTCGCAAAAATTGTGAGAAATAGTTTCAGAGTTGGTAATAATTATTAGGTTTATCTTAAATTTTTATCATTTTAATCAAATAGTAAGTTATTTCACAATATTTTGTAATTGAACAATCGATAGACAGATAGACAGAAAGGGCGGCTAGTGAACAAGCGCTTTAGTGCTGCAAAGTTCTCAAAACAATGAGAGATAAATAAATGATAAGATAAACAACTCTAGTAAAGTCAACCGATCGAATAATTCACCCAAGTTATAGTAGTGGTGGCTTAAAACAGTGACATGATTTGACTGTTCGCAGTATTAAGTCCATGACAAACGCGTTGGATAGGTGTCGAGTAGTCTTTCTCAACTTTCTGAAATGTCTAGTTCTTTAGGACGATTTGAAGGAAATAACATTACAATATAATGTTTTTTATTTTATGCAGAATGAAAGTTATTACCTTTACTTAATAAATATCAAGAGATTGTACAAATAATCGTACGATGAAAAGATTACCAAATATTATTATAGAAAAAACTGTTGTTAAGTAGGAAAAATTTAACAACGACAAAAAAGGTTTACTGAAAACATAGCAGAACATCTATTTTTTGACCACGAGTCGCCACTGATATTCAGAGATCAACCAACAAATATAGACTGTTAAACACACTGTATAAATATAAAACTATCCTAGAATTTCACACACATACTAATCAAAACCCATCTCATTCCAGAATATACCCGTGAACAATACATTCTGGAAAACGTTTCCTGCCGTTCCCCCCATCTCAACCCATGAACTGGTCAGTCTTCTTTGTTGATCGCTCTATAGCATCCATTTGATGTTTCTACCTGAGATCCTGCCAATAATCATGGATTAGTAGGTCCTGACGTATCCTGCTCAAATGCAATCAACTATATCTTCCGATGCGCTCTAGATCCTTAAAGCCTGATAGAAACAAGGATGGCTCTGATGAGATAGAAGTTCTCAGTTCCAGCTTGGCTCTTTTTCTGCTAGCCGTCTTATTACCTTCCCTGTGTTGTCTATATGGTAATCGACGTGGTTCTTGAACGTCAATTGTTGGTTTAGTATCACGTTCAGGTATTTGGCCTTTGTACCACTGGTGATTTTTTTCCTCGCAATGTCCAAGAATATTGCTTGGATCTTATTTTTCAGTCGTCGATTCGTTTCATGGTTTTCTGAAGTCTTCACCCTATTTATCTTGGTTGGGTGCACCTGGTGGCGATGGCAGTGTCAATAGCGAAGTGGATTATCAGTTTGTTTACGTATAGATGTTACAGAGCACCGGAAAGAGAACTGCTCCTTCTGACACTTTACCATAATTCAGCAGTAAGGTCCACAGCTTTTTGAATAATCAGGCTAAATACGGTAGAAGGTTGTGTATCTACGAAGATGAATCTAGTGAATTGTATATATTAGTAACTTAATATTCGAAGCTTTAATTAGTAACATTTATTTCCTCCTACTTTGCTATTCTTAAAGTCAGAATTTTTACGGAAAACAAATGATAGAAAAAAGTTTTTATCAACCAAAAATTTCGCATTATTTGTGGCTTCGATTTCTCAGATCTATTTACCATGGTTTGAGATGAGCGGAAAAGCGCAGGAATTGATAGAAATTGCAGAGAAAAGTGTGGTCAAATGCACCTCTCACGATCTGTATAGTATGTAGTGATCAATTTTTCAAGAGGACCATGTATTCACTAATTGCAGATTTTTTTATTTACAAATTGTTTAAGCAGTTTTTAGGACTATTTAATATATAATACTTTTATCTACTACAACCTGCAGGTATTACAGAAACAGAGGAAGGCAAGGAATCGAAAAAGAAAAAGGTTTCCAATCGAATATTCCTATTTCCTGTATCTTTTATAAATTTATTGTTACAGAAAAGCAGCGGCAAAAAGAAAAAGGACAGAAATATAACTCCTCAAATGGCGGAACAATTGAAAATGGAAGCCGAACAAGAAGCGATAAGACAAGCTGAATTGGAAAAAATAAGACTTGCGGAAGAAAGATTAATTGCGATAGAGAAAGAGAAAAAAGAAACACTTGAAGCACAAATTCGTGTAGAACAATTATCGAAAACAAACAATAATATTCAGAAAGCACTGGAACATTATAGAGAGGCAACAAAAGCGGAAAGAGAAGAAGAAGAGGTGAGTAGTTTTTGATAACAGCTTAATCAATTTCGTATGTGTGCTATGTTATGATAAACAGTTTTGTTTTCAATGAACATCGTGTTTAATATTTCATTATGACACACGTGATTATTGAAGGTCAGGTCAACTCAAGGTAAATTTAACAGTAACACGTGTATAGTGATCAATATTTAAGATTGAGAAGAAAATAGGACTTGGATAACATTAGTTGGATCCCAATTTTAAAATTAATAAACTTGGCTCTGCGTGTCTGATATCCGTCTGTGGTTCATAATTTTCGATAGGAACTGAGGAGTTGCAAAATGGAAAAATTCCCGTCCTTTAAAACCATGTTTGATAATCAACGGATCTATGCTTTCCCAAGCTTTGGAAATAATAGCAGAAAACATACATTTTTGCAGTTTCTAACCATAGTCCTTCATATGCCACTTCATAAGTTCTTCCTCTCATTTTATTTTCAAAGGTCGGAACACACTTAGATCCATTGGTTGAATCACATGGCTGGTGTGTGGGGGAAGTCTCACCATTATTGTATTTTCTTGTCTTGCCATAGGACCGTAATGTTTTCTTTTCCGGACCCATTTGTTGCCCTGTAAGCAGCTGATACGTTTTGGCCAACAACCTTTAATCTGCTTGGATCTAAGCAAAATGATGTTTCGTCTATTTGATAAATTCGTGTTGGCGGAATATCTTCGACAACATCTTTTAACAGAGCGGGGCAATACCCCTTTTCCTTGCTACTTCAACTATTTGTGATTTTTTCTGGCTAAGCTGGAATATTTTTTTTAAGTCTGTCAAAAAAAGCATTTCCTGGTGCCCCATTTTTTAATGGAGTCTGAATTTTCTTTTCCTTCGCAAGCTTTTAAGGGTCAACCCTTCTTTTTTCGAAAGACCGAATCCCCATTTTTCCATTAATTGGAACACTGGCTAGGTTCAGCTAGAAATGACACGCTATCGGCTACATATACTACAGAATATTAAAGGGATATAGATAGGTTAGAATACTACACGTGAAGCCGCCGTACAGAACATGCACTTGGCAGAAAAAGCCTGGGTTCCACTTACCCCGGTGTACCTTAATTTTTTTGAATTTTTTTTGTTAATTTTAAATTTAAAAGGGGGCGGGCGGGTACAGCAGCGACTGCGTTATTCCCTATAGTCGGTCATTTGGCAGAAGAACCGGTTCACCAGGTTGCAGGCAAATCGTAGAAAACCTGCAACACCGACGATCGACGAAGTGTGTATAGGGTGGGACTGGGAGGTCGGGTTTTATCTGTTGGATTTGGGAGGGCCGGCGAGAAGTCTGCCGGCAAGGTTGTATTTTATTGGGAGGTACTTGGCTTTTGGGTAAAAGCGAATCATAAACAACGTCAAACTAATGATGATTTATTCTTTTCTTTTTAAACTTTAGGTTTAGGATACTTGGAAATATCTGTTATCCTCTGTGGATATAAATTTTTACGCTATTAAATTGATTAAGATTTTAATAGAACATATTTTCTGCACGATTTTTCTTCTAAACCTGTAATACAAATCAACTTGCGGCTCTTGATAAAATAACAATGCTTACGATGCTATAGAAACCTGTCAAAGCCATTCATAATTTCATGCGAAAAGTATGGAATTAAATTAATAAAAAACAAAAATAAATTATGTAGGAAGGAGAAAGAATCTTATAGACTTCAAGGGATACGAATATATTAACCGGTCTCGAACTTTATTGCCAACCCTCGCTCTCGACTAGTAAACGTTACTTCCATCCTTTGTAGTATAAATAAATATTTCATAATTCAGATCATGGAAATCAATATCGGCGTTGGTAAACTCTTTGCCAAGTTTACCTGCTCCATTAATTCGACATGTAAATTGTTCGTCGGAGTTTAAGGGTTTATTTTATCCCTATAAGTGAATTGGTCGTCGTTTTTTTATATTGAGACCAAAACAAAAAACAAATAAAGTATAATGTACTTTACTATGACGAGTTTATTATTCAAAAGCAACATTTATATAATCTCCCATATCTCAGGTGCGGATTATATCATAACTGCGGGATAAAAAAATTATACAAAAGTGGCCTCGAGGAATACGGGGAATTTATTCTCAGAATTTTATCCACCACTGAAGGGAGTATTAGAGAATATTGAATTGAAAATTGAAATAGCGAATTATTTTAAGATTTATCTAATTAAGTGGCACTTATACGATAATCGGTTTCCCACTCTCCCCAAATAAGAATTTGTTGTTGTTTGAAAGAGGTTCTGTTCAGTAACACGAAATATATAAATTCTAACTTGATGGCTAGAAGACGTTGTTCCATATATTATAATTTCTGTTCATAAATTTAAATAGAAGCATAAGAGTTTGAGAAAACCTTTCAAAAGGAACTAAATTAACATTAAAATAGCATAAACCGCATATTGATATCTTTTTTCTGTCCCGAGATACCTCAAGAAATGTGTCAACTGCAAGACAGGGAGATTCCTTAAGCCTCCTACTTTTTAATCTCATAATGGATGAAATAATAAAGTGAAAAGGAGGAAACGTTATAACATGGGAAATAGAGAAATTCTCTGTTATGCAGATGATGCTATCCTCATAGCAGAAAGTGAAGACGACCTGCAAAGATTGGTCCACAAGTTTAACATAGTAGCAAAGAAACTAAACATGGTAATTTCATCCCAAAAAACAAAAACACGACATTAGCAAAGAACCGATTAGATGTAAGATACAAATTGACGGTACCAACATTGAACAGATTATGGAAACTAACTACTAAAGCATCACATTATCAAGCTATGGAGATGTAATCAGAAGTAAAAAACAAATACAGAAAGCCAATAGAGCAGCAGGATGCTCAATAATTCAAAATGAAGAAACAAACATATTAGAACGGAAACTAAGTCTAGAATTTACAAAGTTGTTATAAGACCAATACACGTCCAAAACACAAAGAATGCTGGAAACAGCTGAGATAAGAATACTGAGGAGAATCACGGGGAACACACTGAGAGATCGAGTAGTTGAGAAGATTAACGAGTGGTTATTGAATAGAAGAAAAGAATGATAGAGTAGTAAAGATCGCAAGAGACAAATCGTCGGCCGGGAGGAGAAGTGTCTGTTGACTCTAGAAAAAATTGAGCGATAATATAACTTAAAAGCACAACAAAAGAAACAAACAGAGAGAATTACCTATAGAAAAGATAAAAGAAGAACTTCTAGTAGGCTGGTTCGATTTCTCATGAAAAAAATTGCACAATTATTTGTTCGCCTGAAATCCCACACAAAACATTTACAGACCAACGACCCCAATGTTAGATCTCTTGCATTTAACGGGGATTAGTGCATATTATGGCGATGTACTACCATCACAATGAAACGTAACCTCATTTGTCCACAAAATTCGTTCAGGATCACCGTGTATTATATTTAATAGCCAGTTGCAATAATCCAACCTGATATCAAAATCTCGAGCATTCAGACTGCTGTAGGACCATATTTTGTTATGGGGGCAATATAAAATACTATAATTAGTATACCTAGTGTAAGTGGTAACGACAGCAAGTCCCATCATTAATTTTATTATTCTTTCATATTTTAAATTTTTCTTGACAAATATGTACGTTTTGACTTATATATTATGCTTTAATTTACTGGCAAACAAATATAACATTTTTAAATGATAAAAAAGATTCAACACAACTTAGGTGCTTAATCAGCCTACTAGACATTTGTAGAAATATTCTCGCCGTTAAGATATCTCGGCACAGAAAAAGGAATCGATTTTCATTTTATCAATGTTAATTTAGTTTACTTTTAAAAAAACTACTAACCCTGTATGCTTTTTTTGTCAAGAGAAATTACGATATCTAAAATATATGGAATAAGACCCTCTAGCTTCTAGCAATCACCGTTGCTAATTAAATTGGTTAGAATTTATATAAATGGAACTACTGGATAAAAGCTCTTTCAAACAACAGCATGTTTATGAAAGTCGGCTAAACAAAACCGGGCTTACAGGCATGTTTTCGTATCGAGGCTCCCACTCTCCCCAGCCTCTTCTTTAATTCAATAAATTAAAACTTGTGATGTGACACACGCGTTTTTTTTTAAAAAATTCGATTATTGTACATAAAGTGCCACTTAATTTCACAAATTTAAAAAAAATTTCTATGTGCTTCTCTTTGTTATTTTTTTCCTGAAGCTGCAATATAATATATAGTTCATTCCTGAGATATACCTTCATGAAGACTTATATTTTTATATTTGTTTCAAATTGACATTCTTTAAATTTTTCGAGGAAGGAATGTTTTTCGTATAAAGAAGAATTAAATTTTACATGAAACGATTTGCAACACATTAGTCGTTCTTTTAACCAAGGTACCTTCTTCAACCCACAAAGTAGGAGAAAAGTTGGTATATTCGATGACGATTTCTCTAACAAATAGTCACAAAATATATCCAAAAGCTTATTCGCTGGTTTATACGACATTGAATCAAAAAAGAAACAGTCCTTTTCTTCATTTGAATTGAATTAAGTCAGTTCGACGGTATTTTTGATCCAGATTCCTATTTGGGTCTCATAATCAGAACTTAATCCGATTGACATTGAAGTTTGAATACCATACGAATATCGTTTACTTTTACATCTGGCAAACCCATATTAATGCTATGTGGATGGCCTTTTCAAAATGAACGAAAATTTGCGGGGGATCAAAAGTAATTTTCATAAATCTTGTACTTCAATAGGTATAAGTATTTATATTCGGTCCATAAATAGTGTATCCATATCGGTCACATCTAAACCCAATCATATTTGTTTTCATATTGTTAATAAACAAAAATTGTTCAGCTTTTTGTCGTATGCACTGCTAGAACTCCATCCACGATTTTTATTTCTTCTAATGCAGCCAACATCAGTAGATGAGGTAGAAGAAACGGTGGCAAGTTTGTTGCTGAAGCTCTACAAGTAATTTTTAAAGGCCTTCCTATATTCGTAGTTAGTTGTGCGCATCGTCCCTCCTGGATATCAGGTTCTCTGTTCCAATAGTGTTAAGCCTTGCTTACCCTTGGCAACAACTCCATGATGTTTTTTCTCTTTTCTCTTTTCAAAATTTTGTGTTTGGAAAAGTTTCGCAAACAATTAAGCTTCTCCCACGTTTCTCTCAATATGATTCATTTCGCTTGATGGAAGAAATAGCAATGAATGAAAGAAAATTGTGAATACCCATTCACCTATTGTTTCATACATGCAGAGATACGTAGTCAAAAAAAAAAACGCTGACACGGCGATGAATTTCCATTTCATTAATATCGACCCATTAATATGATCTTTCAAACTAAAATAAGAAAAACGAAATTATTGAAGTGAATTTTTTTTTATGAACTACTAATAATTTTTTGAAATTTCATTTCAGTGGAAATTGTTTGTCGAATGCGGTAATTTACCGAATCCTTATTTTTGTGATCAAATGAACACGTATCTTCACATATGGGAAGATGAAATTGAAAATACCAACGTATCAGATATTTCTATAAGAACAGAGAATACTTTAAAGGTAAGGTCAAAAAATTTAAAAGTCCTCGATATAATAACAGGTGATTGTATATTATTTAACGAGTGGTAATGAAAGTCATAACTCACGCAAGATGAATACTATACTCCATCTACAACTATACTATACTAAGATACAATTATAGAGACTATTTCCTTCGAAAAATTTAAGCCAACCAAAAAGCTGTAATATTTTATGTTTACCTAGAAACGATCAAATTTCAGCGATAATACTGCAATAGTGGCACTAGTGCAAATTATCATTATCGATAATTTGCACTAGTGCCAAATTTTCGTCTAGGATTAATAAACATCATTTGGTTTTAATTTTATATTTTAAGAAAAGGAACAATTATTGTTTATTTTGAATTAAATTTTTCTCAGGAAATAGTCTGCCAAAATGCCCTCTCGTGCATGTCAAATTGTCTCATAATTTCCTCTCGTGCGCATTCGCGCACTCGAGAAAATTAAATTATCGACAATTTGACATGCACTCGGGACATTAATATTGAAAATACTTAACACCAATTTTGATAGTTTCCTTTATCAATGCTATAAAAGTTGGTTATAATTGCTCGTTTTTTTAAACAAATTATTTGTTAAACAATCAGTGACTAAGGGGGTCGGAAATTTGGTGTTCCTTTTTATGTTTGTTCCGTATATCTTGTTGATGTATTAATTGGTTTTAGTACCATTGCGTTTCAGAGCGGTTATATCTCCTCCAGCAACTACTAATAAATTTGCCGACCACAGGTACTTGAATCTATTTATCGAAGGAAAATAGTGAACCAAAAAAATGATCAGGGCATGATCATTACGTGAATATCCCGGGCGAAACGAGGCGCGGTATCGAAATTGTCCAAATCAGAGGCACCATTATACACCACAAATGAAAAGCGTCGTGGGAAGGGCTAGTGCCGCATTGCTGCAAATGCTGCTAGATCAGGTGTAGTACAAGGACGGCATCATACTACAGAGATTGTTCGAATTTGTCTTCGTTCATATCTTTTTTCTTAAACTGATTGTTAATATTCATAAAAATGAAATGCACGAAAATGATTAGAAGACTGTTGATGACGTTATTTCCAAAGCGTCAAATATTTCGGAAGTATGTTCTTCAAGTGTCTACCGAATCGTTCGTGAGTATAGAGCTAATCATTCAGTGGCTGACCCAAAAAAGTATCCATTCATCGTCATCATCATCATCATCGTCAACAGAATGCAATTAATAGCATATTTTATGTTTGGTTGTATAAGTGCGTGGTTTTATAGGAAAAATTTAATTTTAGGAAAAGGATAGAGACTATTAATTTGTCACCTTGGTAAATAAGATGGTTTTCTGCCAGATGCTTTGGGTATCTGAATCGAAAAAAAACGTAGACTATCACGAGAAAATTTGTTTTCCAAAACCCTACCGAAGAGAATTGTGTTGAGAATTAAACAATGCTTAGGATCACACAGGGCAATATGAGAAAATTCCAACAATGGTATCAAGGATAGCAGGTGTTTAAGAATAGCTTACTTCTACATCAAACGATAGTTGAGGCAGAGCTTTTAGAAATTGTCAAAGAACATATAAATAAGTATTTTATGATTACCGCCCTACCATTGTGAACTCAATTCCATTGTGTTGATATGGGCAGATGTGAAACAATATGTTGCAGCAGAAAATAAAACATATTCAGATAATTGAAACTAAAATGTATATAGACATTGTCATTGATTTGCAAGTTGAATCCCTTATTATAAATGTTGATGAAATTGGAAGCTCAATTTGATATAATCAGGAATAAGAGAATGTATTGAGGTTTGATTTACTATTTTTTTGATACATAGAGTATAGAAGAGAAACGAGTCTGCTGCTTAGATGTGACCCAGGTCGAGCTTGATCCATAAATTAAATAGAATGCAATATGCAAAAATACTGACATATATTTCAGATAGTTTGTTCAGAACTAAATAGGAAAACCCAATATAGAGAAATAGAAGTTAGCGTTCTACGAGGAAGTATTTTAAGACCCATTTTGTATTTTTTGTTCCCAAGTGATACTCTAGATAGAGACTTTGGCAGATGACTATAGTGCCAAATCAAAATGGGTCAATGGGGAAACTACAAAGTTCTATAAAAAATCTGTACAGGTAGAATTCCCATGTAAAAATTTAACTAATCTAAAGATATTGATGGAAATATCTTACCAATAGAGAGAAGTGCGATAAATTTAAGCATGTTAAAAAATTAGAAGAACTAGTATCAATATATAGTCATTATTACTGGATATTATGCTATTCTAATTTATGGGCGTATAACAGAATTATAATATACAATCAAATACTAAAACCGATAGGGCTCTTTGGATTCCAACTATAAGGATGGGCAAAGAACATCAAGAGCATTTTAACTTTTCAATTCGCGGTATAACGAGATACATTCGTAACAACGATCTGACAAAGATATCTCAACAGTTAAATACAAAATAAAAATATTTGCTGGTAAGCATGAAGCTAGACTATATCTATATGACAATCCTGAAACCCTGTCATCAGCATTCATCTCCTCATAGTTATCACAGAAACGAGTACATTCGAAAGTAAATAAACCACCTTTAATAGAACCGTTTGAAATGCTACTATTATCAGTCTGCACCTCTTTTCTGTTAATGGATTTAAACCAGTAGAAAAATTAATTGGTAAAGCCTGTAACACTTTCATTTTGCCAAAATTTATTTGGTGTATGTCCCATATTGATCCATGTTACATCTATATGAAAATGTGTTTCTTTCTTGAATTATAAATCCTTTCCTAGTCTTTAGGTAATCTCGTCTCCATACGTTTCTTACTATAAAAATAGATTTTCTTGTATGCTTTTTCCTGTGAAAACCTATTTCTTTTGAAAGATTTCATGCATCGAATCCTTATCATCTCGAACGGTGACAATCACTTTATCTACTATCAGAAATCCTTTTCTAAAGAAGAAAGCATGAACTTTCCTTCGAAGTCTTTCTTTCAAATGATTTTCTATTTCAAATGTTTGTCTGGAACTTTACGTGCTGTTTGGAACTTGCCACATTTCTCTTCTTCAATAACAGATTTTCCAATACCAAGCGAACTACTAATTAACTTCAGGTTATCATCCACACTTTTACATAAATGTTTGTCTCTAAATGTAAGCATGAAGCTAGACTATATCTATATGACAATCCTGAAACCCTGTCATCAGCATTCATCTCCTCATAGTTATCACAGAAACGAGTACATTCGAAAGTAAATAAACCACCTTTAATAGAACCGTTTGAAATGCTACTATTATCAGTCTGCACCTCTTTTCTGTTAATGGATTTAAACCAGTAGAAAAATTAATTGGTAAAGCCTGTAACACTTTCATTTTGCCAAAATTTATTTGGTGTATGTCCCATATTGATCCATGTTACATCTATATGAAAATGTGTTTCTTTCTTGAATTATAAATCCTTTCCTAGTCTTTAGATAATCTCGTCTCCATACGTTTCTTACTATAAAAATAGATTTTCTTGTATGCTTTTTCCTGTGAAAACCTATTTCTTTTGAAAGATTTCATGCATCGAATCCTTATCATCTCGAACGGTGACAATCACTTTATCTACTATCAGAAATCCTTTTCTAAAGAAGAAAGCATGAACTTTCCTTCGAAGTCTTTCTTTCAAATGATTTTCTATTTGAAATGTTTGTCTGGAACTTTACGTGCTGTTTGGAACTTGCCACATTTCTCTTCTTCAATAACTCTATAAATAACAGATTTTCCAATACCAAGCGAACTACTAATTAACTTCAGGTTATCATCCACACTTTTACATAAATGTTTGTCTCTAAATGATTTGAAATAAATAAATATCAATGTTTTTCCATTAACTGCCAAAGAAACGATTTTTTGACGTTTACGAGACCCTTCCAAATTGTCTATAATCAACTAGAATTCACAATAGATTGCAAACTGCATTTTGCAAGTTGCAACTGAACTAAGCTGTCAAGAAAACACAACTTCAACGTCCCTACTATATGGAAAACCTATTTTCGGTGAAATTTGTAGGGAAGAGATTCTTGGAATTGTAATCAAACAGAATTTCCAACTTTTATTGGCAAATATGTACTTATAGATCTTACGATTATGTTATCATTAATACCCAGGGCTTTTAACCAGTTAAAACCTTTTTCTATTGTTCTGTATAGTTTATAGAGAACACCAATAAAACGATTATTCTATAATAATATTTAAAACAACACTTCGTGAGTTTTGAATTACTTAGTAGGTTTTATTACCCCCTGGTGCATAAAAATCGACTAGCGTCACGCTAAAAAACATGCCTAACGAGTCAAGATCATTCTACGGTACCTCTACTAAATTTTTTATGAATTGACAACTGCCACAAAATGTTATGCCGCTTTCAAAAACATCCAAGTGATATTGGGAAAAAATTATAGTATACCGAAAATATACTTCTACTAAACTTCCACCTAGAGAGCTTCTACGTGAAAGCACGTTTTTAGAACAAAATAAACCAGAATTGTACTCAAGAAATTCGTTCCGAAGATTATCAGATGCCACTACAAGATGACGAGGACAGTAGCATATATTTATTGTGTGGTATTGACGTAACCATTAATTGAAAGGTGGCTACTTCAGTTTTCAGGTATGGCTGAATGACTGATATGACTATGTCAAATCTGAGATCATAAACTTTGACATTTTCAATCTTGAACGTACTCAGAACGTAATGTCATACGAGTGCTATTTGATTTACTTATAGATGGATTCATCTTGGTTAAAAAATAAAATTTAATTGTAAACACTTTCGTGCGATGATTTTCTATGACTTTCGAAGTGGATTATACCAACAGAATTGTGACGATCATCGTGATTCCACTTTTGGTGATGAAGCATTATCTCGAGCAACCGCGTTTGGCTAGTTTTCCGATGTCAATCGCGGTGGCACTTCATCTGTGCGTAAACTGATATTGCAAGATCAATATGTGGCATACCGTTAGATATAGACATACTTGCATGAACATTTGGCTGTCAAAAAGATTTGTTCGCATTGGATATCGTATAATATAATCGCGGGGCTTCAACAGACATGTATGAGATCTTGATACGCGACTAATCATGAATCTATGCATATGTATCCGAAACTAAACTACAATCAACATTATGGGTCTTTCAAGACTAGCCAAATTCAACAAAAATTGTTCGCACACGAAGTACTTCGAAGCAAGTGGTCGCCTGATTTTTTGGAATAACTGGATATGTCTACACCGTTCCATTAGAGCTGATTAGAATTGTCAATAATGGACGATACACTAGCATTTCTTTGCCAGAAATGTTCGAAAAAAAAACAGGGAAACCAATCGCAGAAGACAGGACAGAGGATTCTCTCTCAGTCAAAATATCGAATTATCGAAGGGTTATCCGCCGTAAAGTTCAATGATTTCTTCTTATTCCCGAAGATCAAAAATAAATTGCGTTTCCAAACCTGAACAAGCGGTTTATGCGTTCAAATCACATGTTTTGGAGGTTCCTCTATCGGAATGGAATGAATGCTTCGACAATTGGTTCAAATGTATGCAAAAGTGTATTGGCCCTAATGGAAAATATTTTCACAAACAATAAATCCATATCCAATTATAAATATTTGTTTTTATATATTTGTTTATCTCAAAACTTAAATATCAACCCTCGCAGTTATGGATAAAGTATAGTATTTAACACGCGCATAATGGCTATTACCCCATTCACATGCTACAACTGCTGTATTTCGTCGTCAGTTGTAGCTATACTAGTTTTTTTATTTAATTTAATACTTTAATTTCAAGCTTATCGGAAGTTTGGAGGAGTTAATTACAATGCCACCTGAAGCAGAGGACAATAGTGAAAAATTAAAAAATTGGTTGTGGGTAAGTCCTATTAAAGAAAATAGTAAGATTTAATATCTTAAAAAACCTCTTTGATAATTTGAGTATTCGATGAGTTGAAATTCTGCATCCTGATTTTGGGGTCAAGACTGTGTCAATATTTTGACATAGTCGATTTTGTATTAGAATGGCCGATTCTTTTTGCTATTTCTACGCAACGCTATATGCCAGCCACGACATTAAAAAAATGGTGTCACATTTTTGATATTTGACCTAGACTAACTCTCTCTATATTTCTTCCGATTACCTTTTTATATGGAAATTCAGTCTCATGCAGTTCTAACGGACCAAATCTACAGAAATATCTAGTCTTTAGAATCGATACATCGTTTAAAATAATAAGATATTGGTTTAGGAAAAGTAAGCACCCTTGTGCGGATTCAATATTTTTGATGCATAGCATTTAAGGTTTCAACTTTCTATTTCCAAATTCAGTTTGCAAACTCATTTATTTGATAAATTTCATGTCATCTGATATTTTAGATTCGTCAACTTTACATCGAACGTCAGCAAATGAGTTTAGATGTTGCGACTTACAGACTTCTTAGAAACGTTTCTAAAAATTTGGTGAGACTTGATATACCGACAGCCGATTACAATTACAAGGACCCCTATGTTACTTTATGTCTATGGTTGAGGGTACAGTTACCGACGCCTTTACCAAATCCGAGAAGACCACCAAAGTAAGTATATCGTAACTGCAGTAGAGCGTCACGTATACGTCACAATTGTCTATGCCCGGATAACCTATTATTTGGATAATTTTCAAAAAAGTTCAAAATAAATTGATCACATTCAAGCAAATTTGGTAAAAACATCACGGTTCACCCAATATTCCCGAGCTAAACTTGATCTTCTAGCACCTTCTCCAACTGATCTAATATCTTAAATTTATCAGAGAAACTGAGCACTATGAGTTTACGTTTAGACGACATAGTTACAATCAATTTGAACAACAGCAAACAATCTCTGACGATTGTTCACAGATATGACATGCACGCCATGTCGTACGAAAGTTCGGTCGGTCGCTCGCTTGGTGCACGATTCAAATTTGTATTTTTTGGTTTCTTTTTCCTTTTGGTTGACCTACGTTTGGTATAATCTACGCTCTACTGTATACTTTTGAATTAATAAGTCCTTCATAAAATGGATGAGCATTTGAAGTATCATCTTGAAAGCAACAACTTTCAGAATTTTCAGTTTATTCCTGCCAATAATTTATTTGTAAATATTTTCTTTATTGAATAGCCTCGGAAATTTCAAAACAATGAATTGCTGGTTAAACTTTACTTTTTAACTAGACAAAATACCGTCGAATAAAAGGTTGAGGCTAGCAAAAATGACATTATCTATTTTTTTCTATTTGAAGTGACATCTTTGAAACGAGAACTGTGAAATTTCGATCTCATTCCCTTCAGTAATTTGTTTGTAAGAATTTGATGAAGCTAATAGCCTCAATAATTTTCAAACAGTGCATTGCCGGTTAAACGGCTTAAAAGAATTTTCCGTCATGCTTTGAAACTTATATAAAAAGACAAAAATAAAATATACCACTGATGATTACAACATTTTAAATATTGTGATATCGATGAGGAGGAAAATTAAGCGCGTATGATAATGCTAACAATTTTTTATTAAAGTGAGTATAATATAAAAAAATGGACAGAAAGGGCCCTCGGGTCTCACCGTGTATGGTCATGGTAGCACCGGAACTATTTTCAAAAATGTCTCGTTATGTTTCGTTTCGAAAAACCGCAACTAGATCGAGAAAAGTCTCCAGCTCGTGTGAAGCTCTAGAATAAAATTGTATATCCAAATATCCAATTTTATACTTTATTGAAACTTATTTCAGGCCAAGAATAGATATCACCTTCAAAAATTTAAATGGTTTGCAAGTAATCTTGCCAGCTACTATGGATCTGGAAAAAATGGCATTGAGAGTCATGAATCTGACATATGATCATTTAAGTGATAATTGTGAATTCTTCGATTGCCCTACAATACCTGCACATTACGATTTAGGTAGTAATTAAATTTGAAAATACACGTAGATTGAATGCATCACCATGAATCTTCAATATCCAATTAATTATTTTTTAAAATGAGTTGCAGATCGTTATATTTGTTAATTTCATTCACAAAACATCGTTATTTGTTCTCTTTCACATTTTTAAAAACAAACAATTATAAAAAAATACAAAAGGACAAATAACTGATATAGAAGTAAATCGACCCTACGTTTTTTTTAGATTTGAAGGAATCCTGTAAAAAAGAATGGCGTATTAAATTACAATACAAATATGACAATCGCGATAAAAAGGCTCGCCCAGTTATAGATCCTGAAAATGAAAATGCAGTAATATTAGTACCAGAACCAGAAGAGTTCGCGTCAGATGAAGACATTCCTCAAGTGCCATACAAAAAGCTAGAGCCTACTGCCAGTCAATATGCCTGTTCTGTAGAAGGTATGTCGTTTTTCTAGCAGAAAACACCTTACTAAACAATTCAATTTTTTGGAACCCGCATTTTGTTTCAATATAATAAAGTTAAAAATGAATGTTGAGTGTCCCCAGTCATTTGACTCTCATGACTTAATATTGTAATATTGATGTACCAAGGGAAACATTAGGAATTTTGGTTTATTTGAAATGGCACATTTTCTGTTGAAACGATTCTTATTTATTTTCAGAAAAGTTATACGCCGAAGCCAGAGAGCAGTTTTTGTTAGATTTACCTCAAAATGTAGTGAATTTAAGGAAATACGTAATACTTGGTGGTGTATATCACATAAATTTGCTACACCAGCCACCTCAACCTCAAGATTATGTTATTTTGGATTTGAATATTACAAGATGTAAGTAATGAAAATTTGGGAATATTTTGATTTCTCATTTGTCAATTTGTGTACCTAACCTGTCAATTTACTATTTATTTTCATTTATAATAACAGTAATAAGGAAATACAATGATTAGAAAACGTAGAAGGAGAATTTGCAAATAAAAAAGAGAAACAAACAATAGACAAACTAAATAGAGTGAAAAATAAAAAGGAGGAACAACAATAAAAGCAGCATTGGACTCAATGAATAGAGAAATTATACTAAGTAGTATGAGGAACATACAAGTCCTCGGAAAAGTAATAATAAGAAAAGATACGTATGAAAAGTAAGAGGACAACTTTCAAATAGACGGGAGAGAGTTTAGAATGGAGATTAGGATAGAACAAAGAGACAGTCTTAATCCACTTCTGTTCATAGTAGTCATGGATAGGATGTTAGAAACAATAAATGATAAGAACCATAAATAATTGGCTACAGATACCTAGAATCGGTCAAAACAGATTAATCAGAATATGCAAACAACATAGTAATTGTAGCAGATACATTTAGGAATATGAAAAAAAATAGACCAATGAATGTAAACAACACAAAATCAAAAAAGACAAAAGGAAGGAAGTGGAAAAAAAGGACAAGGGAACTTGAGGAATATATAATGATAAAAGGACAAATAATAGATTAAATGGCCACATTTGGGGTTATTTCTACAGAAAATGAAAAAATAGACAAAAATATAGGGAGTTGGGCTAAAACGGATATCTGAAGCACGGAATATTCCATACGAATGCGTTCATCATATAGTTCACGTCGATTTGGACATGAGAAAAATTGTTGCCTTGGATTCCCAAATGTTTGAATGTTGACCAAAAGCCTGTAAGGGTAGAAGCATCGCTTTCGATCTGTGCTCGATTTGAAAAAAATGTAGACTTCTTAAACCGAGTTGTTAGTGTGGATGAGACTTGTGTACATTTCTACGATCCAGAAACAAAGCAACAATCGATGGAATGGCGGCACTCTGGTTCTCGAAGACCTAAGAAGTTTCGAGTCCAAAAATCTGCTAGAAAAGCTCTTGCTTCAGTTTTTTGGGATTACCATGGAGTAATCATGATTGATTTTTTGAATAAGGGTAGAACAATAACTACAATACATTAAAATAAGAAAAATAATAGTAATTAGCCCAGTTTACGCCCTATTTTTAAGTTTTTTCGTTGTTTAGTAGGATAACTAAATGCTTTTTGTTATTCCGTTGTCTTGTCATATTAAATAAAGAACTTTAATATTTTAATGAGGCTTATGGCTTTGCAGACTGGCTTACAACTGTTGATGTTGATGTAGATGTGTAAGAATTGTACTGATTTAGGTAAGGAATGATCTGGCTCAAATAGCCATAAACTGCTAATTGTTTCGTCATCTCCCTAGCGCAATATTCTTCAGGAGAGCCGATTTTCTTTCAAAATTTAGTTAGGATTCATCGAGATTTGTAAACTGTTTTGGAGTTGGCGAGTTTGCAACGAATTAAAATTTGAAATAGCGACATATTACATGCTAAATAGTGCGGTTTCAATCAAGAAAAATTATTCAGTATATTGTAACGGAAAACTTTGTACTTAGAAAGACTTATAAAAATTCGAGTTTTGACCTGTCGTAGTCAGAAACAATAGAACAAAAATAGCGTGGTGCAGATGTTTCCATCGAGTGTTTCAACCTTCTTCTTCTTCAAGTACCACACACTTTATAGCGTGTAGGTGTTCTCTTGTTCAAAACTTATAATCTATTATCTGAAGCATCCCTCTTCTGCACGTCGAATAATTGTTGCCACACCCTGAATGCCACACCAGGCTCTTATATTCAGGAATGTTGTTTACTCTCTGGCCCTCTCCTTCTGTCGATCTTTCCTGCCACTATGAGCTTGAGAGTTGAGTATCTCAGTCCTCACGGGATGTGTTCCAAATAAGATACTTTTCGCGATCATATCTCTCTCCACACCTGCTCTTCTCAGTACATCTTCATTCGTCATATGCTCGGTCCATGAGATCGGTAGAAGTCTGCGCAACAGCCACATTTCCATTGCTGCTATTCTGTTTAAGGACCTCACTTTCAGGGACCACATCTCCACACCATACAAAAGGATTGGCCAAATATAATATTTTATCACCGTCAATCTAAGGCTTAGGGGATCTTCTCGGCGGATTAGGAACTTATTAAACTTTGTTAAACTTTCAACCAATGGACTGAAAAGTGAGAACCGGCTCCAAAGAGGCAAAGACCGTTCCATCTGCAGACAAGGTCATGGTGTCGGTTTTTTGGGATGCGCGTGGAATAAGTTTTATGCGAATCATGCAAAAACGGTCGCATTTGACTGAGAACAAAATGTTGTTTCATCAAGACAATGCACCAGATCATACATCCTTTATTATTAAGTTTGAATTCCTACCTTATGCACCCTATTCACCAGATTTAGTAGCTCCCTCGGATTATTTTGTTCCTAGATTTAAAAAAATTGCTTGATGGTCAAAGATGTTCCAACAATGAAGAGGTGATGTCGGCAGTTAATGGCTATTTTGAGGTGTTTGACGATTCTTATTATAAGAAGGGTATCGAACTTGAATATATAAATAAATATAATTTTTTTTCAAAATTTTGGTGTTTTTTTGTTGGGCTAAGTACTTGGGTCCATCTTCGTAATCATACTTACACGTATATTTTATTGTACGGCAATATACGATATTGTTCTCTGTATCACTTATATCATTCTTGGGGATGTAATAACATATGTTTTAGTATTTGTTCCCAAGCAACTTGAGCACGTGGACTTCTTTACAAGTTATACGCCTCCGGTGCCATCAGATCCCGACGTTAGAAAAGCACCAGAAGAGTTAGAGGAAGAGATGAAGAAAAACGAGGAAGCATTGGATTCTTTAATATACATTAGCTTAACGTGAATATTTTGATATTTTTTCTAATGATCTTTTCAAAAATGTCCACGTAATTCTAGGTGGCCTAAGCACGTGATATTTCTAGAGTTACCTCTAGTATGTATTTGGGATGACAAAGAAAAGTACTGGACCAACAAATATATTCATGATTTAAAGCACAATGAAGAGAAGGGAACGTTATCATTTAGATCACAAGTTTTCGGAATCTTTGGATTAGCTTCGTTGAAATATAGTAATTTACCATATCAAGCATGGGAAATAAAACCAGAAGAAAAGTAAGGAATCGATCCATTGTTCATTTATATCTTTTCGAATCTATTTCATATCTTCTCTCTCATATCAAATGCTTTATGATTCAAAAATTGTTCCAACTAAAAACTAATACTTTTGCTCCTGTATATAACTATTATAGATTAGTTCTGATAAAATTCCTCGACAAATCCGACACTAATTTGTAGTTTTGTCTATTTTGAATCACATAAAAAATAGACCCAAATGGTGTTCATATTTAACACGAATCAACAAAAAAAAAATTTTGCGCATGGGTTTTATTTAATATATTCTGATTATATAAGCATATACTTAAAAAGAAATTTGATTAGAATTTGACACTGTTTGATTTATGCGCCCAATCAATGTCGTTATCGGGTGCTATTGGTGTAGAAAGAGAAGAGGACGTGGGAGCAGTGTTTCTTGCATCGCTCGTTGTATACGACAGTTTGTATTTGAATATTACAGAGAAATAACGTCTTTCATATCATTTTTCACTGTATCAATCTGTGTAAAATGGCTACAAGTAGTTGTAAACGTCACCAAAAACTCCTTCAACTATTGTCATCTCTGATCCAAATTAGGAATGTTTATAAAGAGTTGACAATAATGAGCTACCATATTTTTATTTTGCAATTTTATTTTGTTTATTTTTACATAAAAAAATTTGGTCTATTGATAACATTATATGCGGCCTGCAGTCGTCCATTGTTTTCGCCGCCCGCGTGCCGTGCCCGTGCTGCACATCTACTAGGATTGGACTTGACTTTCATAAACCTTGAATGGTAAAATAGCTCCTAGGTGTTTAATTAATATTGGCAGTTATTAACGACACACCAAATTTGAATATCAATAAATTTTTTATGTTGAATAGTATATAAACCAAAACATCAGTAACCTTTCAATTACGCTACTTACAATAATAAAATAATAGATAACTATATTAGGGCAATGTAAAATTTTTATAATTCGAAAACAAAACAAAAAAAGACAACAGCTAGGGTCGGAAAGATTTTTGCATATCTCTGTGACTCGAAACAATCGGGTCACAGAGAACCCGATTGTTTCGATCAGTTTCCGAATAACAGGGAACGTGAACCGGATAACTCTCAAAATCACATTAACCCTATAATAATTCTTGAAAAGCCCTATTAAAATATGGGAACTGTAAGTTTAACAGTCCGGATGAGAACATTAGTGGAACGTAACCTTAATATGCTTTTATATCTTCCAATAATATAAAATTTTCAAAAAGTAGTCGATGAGGTTTAGAGCACTTTTCTATGTGATAAGTCGAGAATTAAGAAAAAACTATATATCCTTAAATTCCCCGGCAGGAGATTCGTCCTCAGTGGTATCCGGTCTCAGTTAAAGTATATAAATAACTGGTACTTGGGGTGAACAATTAATATTGAATTGGACGCCACCAGCTTTTAAACGAACGACGTTAACAATTAATCAAAAAAACGCGGAAAACCTTATGAATTAAATTAAAAACGAAAAATTGAACAATCTAAAACTATTCCCGGAGACGATTATCCAAATTAATATTTATTCCTAAGAACAATAAAAAGATTTTCAGCAATAATAAATTTATTGAAAAAATGGTAAATTCGCATCCAAAAGAGCACAACGAACTAAAGCAGTTATAAATTGGAAATAAATCAGATAAGACTTGGACTTGTCTATGGAAATCCGGGATGGTTGCAGCCCTCATCTGAATTCGCAGTTATTAGAGTGAGTTGTATTTTTAATCTGGTGGTTTGAAACTCCCAACATGGCAGCTGTAGAACTGCGGGAAAAAAATAAATTGAGGAAGGAAACGGGAACATAGATGGGAATTACGGAAAAAGGAACGAGTTGAAAGAAGAGATTTGAATGAATTGAGCTAATTCTCTAACATATAAGAAACCTGAAAGTGTCATCCAAAATTTTCTTAAAACAAAACCATATAAATTTTTGTGAGTACAATAAAAAAAAGCAAAGAAAAACTTACCAGCTTACCAACTTACCATATAAAGAACAAAATCACCACAAATTTACTTTGATAGTTATAGTGTAGATGGGGAAAAATTCCATTCAATTTCGATGTTTTATTGAATTTCTCGAATAAAGTGGGATGTCAACAAGCCGAATGGCATGTTACAACTATTGAAAGTTATAAAAAGTACATAAAACTGAACATTTTAATTTCTTCTACCTTTAAAATACATTATCTATTCTAGTTTTGAATAATAAATTATAATTTGTTTATTGTAGTGGATCAATTAATATATCGATCACATCGGCAATATTGATTTTTGACTTCAACATTCAAGATGGGAAAATATGCCTAATTTGGGTACAAAATAGTCCAAATGATGCTTTGAAAGCATACATTGGAAAATACATGAAACTATATACGCTAAAAAAGGTAAGCGATTAAAATTCTATGGAGTAACGGGGGTATTACGGAATACCCCTTTAGTTTTTTGCCAATATTTTGTAAATTAAATGAGTTTTTGATAAATAATGGGAATCATCACTGCTTGAATGTGTTTATCATCTTGCCGTATTTGGACCAAACAAAAACTTTTTTTGTTCTGAAGTTATTAAAAATAATCAAACAAAATACTTGTATCGTCACTCCATAAAATTGCAAACATGTCTTTCTCTATAACGGCACACAGTTCGAGAACCCAAAAATTACATAGAAGACACTGTTTCCAAACCTCTCCCTTTATGTTTTGCGAAAATATGGAGGCACAAAAAAACATTCATCATCTTCAGACGGTTGCTTGGCTTGGCTTAATCGCCAGAAGAATCAGATAAGGAAACCTTATCACATCCTGAGCCATCAGAAGAGAAGTAACTGACTAACTGACCTGTTGTTTTTTCTAGATTTAGTTTCTTAGGCTTGAACTTTACTAAGACCAGTTATTGCATTGTTTGCTACTGGAGGGCTATTTTTTCTTTGTAAAACTTCTTTTTTACCTGACTTTTAGATTTAGGTGTTTAAGCAAGCGAGAGTGATTGCTCTAATTCATCTTTATTGAGAGCCGAGGTTATTACGTTAGCTTCGCCGGGTTCCTACCCTCTGGTTCCTAGCCAGAGGGTAGCAATTTCTTAGTCAAGATTAGCAGTGGTTGAATTTCTTTGAGAAAAATTGAGTGAGAGGTAAGCATTCTTCGCTGCACATTAGGAAATTGTTGGAATTCTTCTGCTCACGGCAGTTTGAGGATTCGTGTGCTTTTATGAGAACAATGCCGGTCTTGCTAAAACCATTCGCAGCTTTTTTTAAATAGACCTTAAATAGTTCACTAATATCAAAGTCATTTACTGGTCGGTTGTTTATTTGGAACAACTGATTTTTAATAAGCCTATTGTTGTTTTATCTAATGGTTGGATCTTGTGTAATCATGTGGTAAGCAAATTATGGTAACAAAATTTCGTTTTGCAGTTATCACAACATTTAAATTTCTCGTATGGCACTGATGGCCATCTAATATTAGAAACACAGTTCTTTCAGCAGTAGGACGAACGTGTTTAAGAAAGTGATTGAACCACTATGTAAATATGTTAGCTTGAATCCAACCGGATGGGTGAAAAGCGAATGATGTACCGGTTGGAGCGTCTTCTTTCAACGTTTCTCTGTAATACATGGTCCAGTCTCATCGACATTAAAAACCCTGTCTTTTTTCAAGCTGTATCTCTTCATTTCTTAAATCAAAAAAGGCACCGACAGATTCCTTATTAAACTCCACATCTCTTGAAATAAAGGTTCCAGTAGTCTTGTCAACCTTAAAACATCTGGATATTTTTTTCTAAAATTGCACAACCAATCTTTGCCTGTTGATTCGTTCATCAATGAAAGAAAAATGTTTATTGTTTCTTCTTGCAAGATGAAAAGCAGCATTGTGGACATATCTTCGTCTCAATCAACAAAAAGTCCGGTCCATAGTCGCTAAGAATAGGTTTGCATCCTAATTTTGTTTTTGACACGATTTTAGGATTACCGTCTTTTTAAGATAAACGAAACAGGGTTGAACTAGGGACCATAAAATCTTTTTAAATATCCCAGCTCGCCTTCTCGAGCAGCAGTTACTGCTTTTACCATATGACCTTCATCCCACTTCAGGATTTCTATCATTTTTCGGTATTTCTATAAAAAATACACATGATCAGTTAATAAAGTTGTTTTATGTGTACTAGCTAAAAAATGTTCTTTAGTTTGAAAGAATATGTCTCATAACCACCAGAAATTATGCTACATTAGGAGGATAATATGGAATATTCTACATCAGCAGTCACGAGCACTTATTGGTTAATACCGAACATGAACTATCACATACCAAAATGGTAAAGAAGTCCATGATTTCGTGCTGCAAGATCCACGTGTGACTATTAGACAAATAGTCGAAGATTTAAGCGTCTGATACCACGTGGCACATACTATACTTACTATCGAAAGAAATTGTCTCCACCATGATTCGTGAGTTTAAATGTAATAGACAGTTCTTGTTTAGATGAACATGTGGATCAGCCTTGATGAATATGAAAAAAGTTACTGCAGGATGGGTACCACGAATGTTAGCAGTAACAAGTAAACTTGAAAAGATAGTCGTCTTTGAACACAATATAGACAAAACATAGAAAATTTTCTGCAAAATTAGTAATAATAGATCAACCATGGACTTATCACTATGATGTAGAGACCAAAAGGAAACATCGGGTTCCACCGCCGCCGAAAAAATTCAAGATATAACATTCAGCAAGCAAAATCGTGCCGTAAATCAGTGGTTTGTACAGATTGTACATCTTTCGATGCTATGACATCGATGGAAAAAATCCGATAATGTGGAGACTATTTTGAAAATAAAAATGATATAAAGTTCTTATTGAAGCGAAGCAAAGGGACTAACTCTTGTAAATGATGTTTAAAAGACGCGCAAAGGACGTAGTGATAGTAGTTAGACTTGTATAAATCTACTATTAGAGTAATTACCAATTATTACATACATTCATTATTGTTATGAACATTTCATTATAAGTTTTATAAATAAATAAATATTAAAACAGGGATTAGTATTTTTACCATCGCATCGTAATAAGAGTGGATTAGAAATACCTTTATGGTGCGGTTGCTTAGCTGCTAACTAGAGTTTTAGAAATAGTTTTTGTTTTCATTGACAAGATGTGTGTGAAAAAAATAATATGTGTTACAGGTATTAAAAGAGACGGGCATAAACATATTTCCTGAACACGATGCATTTTGTTACGTTGAAGGTGAGTTTCCTAAAATTTCCTTTCACGTATGGATTGACTTACTGCAATTCGAATCCATATAAATTTTTAACAAGACTTAGTACTTAAAAATAATCTTGTAACGTTTTCTTCCATTTTATCAAAGAGAGCAGATTACGAAATATTATTTATATGAATTAAAATGTGACAAATGTAAGAAGAGAGACATGGCCGTGTCTCTATGGTGCCAACTAAGTATCTCCGGACAAAATTCTATCACAGTTAATAGCGCGTTAGCGTGTTTTTAAGAGAGAACAATCTGCTTATGCTGAAATATCCTCCACAGAAGCCTTCTCCGTCCAAACCTTTTAACCAGGAGCCATCCATGTAACAGGTAGCTCCATTATTGAATATCGCTGGCTTGGCATCCCTCGTAGCCCAGTCATATTAGGAGTTTCACCTCGGAATAAAAGATAATAAGCTGAAAATTGGTATAAACCTTTGTTTTGTCGTTCAAAATATTGTCTCAAAAGTCACCATTGCTATCGTGTCCGCGTCTTAAGATATTGAAGGTCAAAGTCATCAAAATCGTTTTTTGCGAATATCTCGGTTCCTATCACTCAAATCAGATTCGTATTTATTATACGAGTTGTAGAATATAAAATTCTCTACAGCTTTTGTTAAAACTTTCTTTAGATACAACCAACCATTTTTTGGGGTAGACCACGAAGGGTTACGGTTTTCAGTACTTTGTATAAAGTCAATTACTTACTAAAAAATTATAATTATTAAACAATGCCCATTATTTATGTACTAATTATCAATTATTTATATTTATCTATAGTATATTATCAATTATGGATTATATATTTTAAAATAAAAAAAAAACAGTAAGGAAATACAGATTTTTATTCATCATTAAATATGGCTTATTATACATTTATTAAAATGTGAACTTAAATATTAAAACTGATTGTCAATGGAAGCTAGTTATCTACCGTCTTCTTTGTCGTCTTCTTCTTGTTGTCGCTCAAAAATGTTTATCAATTCATTGTCATCATCTTCATTATCGGTCATATTCATCTCCAAACCTTCCAGAATTTCAGGATCGTATGTGCTTTCTTCATCGGGATTATTTGGATTTAGTAGAGCTTTGAGGCAAGCTTGTCCATTGCACTGGCCACAAGCTAAAGAACATAGTATCTCTGATTTTCTGCATCCACAGTGGGACCCACAACCATTTTAACAATTGCAAAATATTATGTTAAGTAGTTCGGCTGGTGCTGGAGGTAATAATGTTCTTATGGGCTCCAGGATTTCATTTTCAAGTATCCAGCCCCATTCTTGAGGTTCTAAGTTCTAACCACGTTTGAATTTGATATATTGATGAGCTGTTAAACTTGTTGGTGGCAATTGTACAGGTTTATTTAGTTTCGTTAATTTGATGAATTTTTGGAGCGTCTTATAATACTATCCTGATGTACACTCCATTTTCAAATAATGTTTGTACGTGGCAGTGTTCTTATTGAAATACTTCGACCAGTTTATCCAAACTGGGAATTTTCTCCAATGCTCTAGCAACAGTTTTTTTCCCTCTTTTAAGTCGTTTCACAGCCACTAAATGCGTGTAAAAATAAAATGTGCTTTTTAGTTCGAGGATATTGGTCAAAACTTGTAGAATAGTAAATTTGTATTTTAACATTGTCTTTGGCACCTTTTTTAAAGAAAATTCCCTGTAGATGTGATTGAGTATTTCCATTTAAAGTCAATATCTTCTCCTATGATCACGGCAGTCATGATTATACGCGTCCACTCTTCGCGCTCTACCCCAAAAATGGTTCGTTGTATGGAAAAAAAGTTTAAACAAAAGTTGTAGAGAATTTTATACTCTATAACTTTTATGATAAATACAAATCTCAATTGAACAATAGGAATCGAGATATTCGCAAAAACCCGATTTTGACGACCTTTGACCTTATCTTAAGATGCGGATACGATAGCAATGGCGACTTTTGAGACAATATTTAGAACGACAAAAAAAAGGTTTATACCAATTTTCAGCTTATTTTCTTTTATTCCGAGGTTGACCCCTTTTTTACCTGATATGACTGGGCTATCGTCTATTTTTATCTCACAGTGTGTCCTTAATGATGATTATGATGAGCATGATGATGATGATTAATAATTACAGACGCCATTTCATCAATGCATATAAAAATGTTAATACATTCACTCACAACCTGTGACCAGAATTTCGAATGTCCAGTTACTCCAAAATGCATTTCGTTGAACAAATTTAATGGGTTGAACACCACCACATGGGTTATAGCTATAAATAAGAGCAGTAAACATTATTTTTCAGTCAGTTTCGTGATATATACGTAATATTAACGAGCTTTTGATTTCTTCTAATGAAAACAGTTTTTGTAAATTGAACAACTAAATTTTCTTCTGTCCAAAATGGGTGGTCACGTACGTACGGTTGACTTTTCTTCTGTTTTTCATAGTAAAGAAAAAATTGTCTTGAAGGTTTCATGTTTTTTTGCAGGTTTTTATCTCCAAACTTTCCTAAATGTATGTTACAACCTCATTATGAAAAATTTTTCTCATTATCTTCACCTTTATAGAAAACTTGACTTTTCCAATTCGAATATTTGTTCAATTGAATTTCAAGACATATTTGTTGTAAAATTTCAGGTTGTTGCGAGAAACAATGGCCGATGGAAAAGAATCTTTACTGTAATATGGCAGCCTTGAGCGGCTGTTTTAATTTTGCATGGTCCAGATGGAATTTAACATTAGGTAGAAGAAGTATCGTTTTATTGATGAGAGAATACTCGTTCGATAAATCAAAACAAGTAAGTTATAAATCAAAATCTCATTATATTTTTTAAATGGTTGGATACAATTTTCTTTTAAAATCGGTTCCATCTTCTTAACAATCCTGTTGGTGACCTGTTACACTCTTCTCTTACACAGATAATTGCCTTTCATTTTACTATTTTAGTATTCTCCTTCGTCGTTTTCGGTGTGTTTTTGGTCGCTTCTGGAAAGGACAAATTCTTAGCCGACTTTTAAAATGTGAAGCTATCCTTACTTGAGAACCTTATCATCTCTCTAATGGTATACAGGCTTCTTGAGAGAGATTCTACTTCTACTTCTTCCGATGTTTTTTGTTCCGGTATTGTCCGCGCTGTCAATTGAGGTCTAGCTGTTTCCTTCAACTATTTAAGGATATTTGATTCTTTAATGTACGTATTTTATTCTAAAACTCAGGATATAGTACGAGATCGAGACGATGATATTTGAAAGAAATCGTCGACAGAATTTTAAAAGATCGATGGGCCAAATGGGCAAAAGATGCAAAACCAACTTCCAGAAGACCTCCCGGCCGACCTCCCAAGAGATGGCACGAAAGCTGGACCTCTACTTCTCAATAGGCTAAATAGTAGAATAAACAAGACTAAGTCTTAAGAAAAGAGAAAGAAGGAGACAGGTCAACAAAAAAATAAACTGCAAATCCTTTCACACATTTCAAGCTCTATCTTTTACATTCTATCCCTTCATAATTTTTGATGTACCTACGAATATACTCATTTGAACTTTTTATGAAAAAAAAAAAAATAATTTAATTATTTTATTTTGTTGTTTTTTGATAATTCTCAGTAGTTGGGATTTCCTCAATGGTTTGCCATCATCACAAGGTTCCATTATCTTTCTTATAGCTTTTCAACAACCTATCTTGAGAAATAGCTCTTTATGTTCATTCAGAAAGTATATTTATGAAGATTTCATCACAAAATCTTTTGAAGCTTAAGCATATTCAAATTAATGATGTCCTAAAAAGGTTCTGCAAAAGGTTTTTTGGACCTACAAATATTCCCGCATTTACTTTGGCCTTTCTCGGAAGCAAACAGTTTTTGTAGACATCATTTCTTAATGTAACGTTGATTTAAGAGATTAGATTTGCATAAAAACATCTATACATGTTTGCAGCACCAAAATGATTTAACGCTTTTGGCGATAGAAGAAACTGTTTTTCCATTATAGAGTACAGCTTTTATACCTGATTAGATAAGTTAAAAAAGATTCTCTAATCAGTTGATATGTGCTTACGAATAAAAATCTATAAAGATATCCAAACTCGGCTCATCTTAATATATAAAAATTCAGTGTACGTGTGTATGTTCCGAATGAACTCAAAAACGAGTCAACTGATATTCATAAAAGTAGGCATATATATGTAATTTGTTCCAACTTAAATGATAGAATAGTTATTATTTAAATTAATCGTCTCAATAATTAATAATTATTAATAAACTGATCATCAACGTTGATTGTTGTTATTAATCGTAGTTTCCATAAGTCTGGAACAGATAGTACCTTAAGCGAATTTCTTTACAGAGAACTGTAAAATTTTGTTTTTTGCACCTCATTTTAATGTGATAAATTTTCTTAGACTACACACTATACATGTCTTATTTTGCCTATACCACTTAACGTCGCTTCTTTCAAATCATTCTTCTTTTTGTCTTCGTTGCGTACATTACTTCGAATATTTTTTTCTTCTTCTAAATTACAATTATTCAGAGAACAGCGAAATTCATTTACTATTTTTAGTAAAATGCCACCCAAAAAATCCAACCTTAATGCCCATAGCAAGAAGACTCGATTTGCACGTGCTGAAAGGGCTCATGAATCAGTCGAACAGAGAGCAGAAAGAAATGCAGCTCAAAGAATTTGCACAGCTGAAATTCGTGCACGAGAACAGCGTGATAAATGCATTGAGAGCCAGGGTGGCACGTCAACAACACATAGATTCATATAGAGAACAAAACCGAGAAAATCATCGAACCAACCGCGCAGTAACACGTGGATCATTTGTTCGTCTTGCATTTAATTATAAACCAGACTTCAATTACTCGGCCGATTCCAAAGTTACATTGGTGCGATGGACAAAATATGCAATTATTGTCAGGCGTTGAAATTTCACAATGAAACACCAGGCATGTGTTGCGCATCAGGAAAAGTTGTATTGTGACCACTCCCTACTCCACCTGAACTTTTGAAATCCCTTCTTTCTGAAATTCCAAATGTATCAAAATTATTTTTGCGTAAGAGACGAAAATTTTATTCCTGCTTCCAAATGACGTCGTTTGGAGCATCCAAAGTTTGTGATTTGTCATCTGATGGTCGTAATTTTGAGACAACATTCAAAATTCAAGGCCAGGTATATCATAAAATTGATGCCAATGCAAAATGAAGATCCAAAATTTCTTCAGATCTATTTTATGGGCCATTGTAAAGAACGTGTAACAACTCGAGGCCAATATAATTTCATTGAACAAACAGAAAAGAGACCAATTGTATTGTCATTAGAATTATTTCAAATCAATTCACTCAGCCACAGCAACGCGTAGCCGGGTCTGCTAGTGTTTCATATATTCCTTTAGATAAAAGTAAGCTTCTAATTGGATCTTTGATATATTTTTGAATAATCAAATGTAGGTGCAATGCTTCTTCCTCTTCGCTGTCTTCTTCCGTTCCGTTCAGTACAAGATAGTTTGAGTTCTAGATATTCATTCATTCATACTCGAGAAACCCAATCATTGTTCTTTTGCCTATTTTAGTATCAATTTTTTTTTATTTACACCGTTACAAGTTGTTTTTCTTTAAACTTTAACAATACTGTTTGTCACTTCACATCAAATATATTGGACCGTTTTTAGACTTTACAGTCTATTTTATTGTTTGGTTATAAAATTATTTCATCCCAAATCTCAGTATTTGATCTTCCCTATAACAAGAAGAATTTTTTTTCCAATAGAATCACTACAAAAAATTAGTACGAGAGCTTCATTTTTTCTTCTCGGTTCTCATCTATTGTCAGTATGGAGGTTTGGGTCGATCTAAAACATTAACTTTGTATATTTTTCTACCAATAATTTTTCCTCAATACAATAAGCTGAATCACTAAAAAGTTGTTAAATTTATCTGCATTTTACTATTTGTTTAAACTCATTTTCGATTCTCATTTGCTTTCTAATGAAATTAATTCGAATTGAAATGTTACATAAATGCTAAATGCGTTAATAATTACATGAATAAATAAGTTGAATCAATTGAAATGGCAGAAAGGGATCGTAAAGCAGAAACTGTCAGTAAAATTTGTACAAACTCGTGACATGAAATTAATTTTCTCACACTGTTGGTATAATTGCTGGAAATTCACATATCCTCTCAAAATAAGCTCAATAACAAATCGCACCTCCGCTCAAATAGTGTCATAAGTCAAAAAAAATCACCAAGTAATAAGCGTTTGAAATTGATTTTTCATTTTCAACTTTTCGGATGAAAACTCAAAAACTCACAAAGTTACCGCACTAGAAACTATTAACTTAACATTATTAGACATAAGATTTTCAAGTTTCTTAACACCAATAATACAACAAAAGAGATTTTCTAATTTTTTGAGTTGCGACGCCAATTGAGCGGAGGTACGATATTTTTTTCTAAATTTAAAACTTTTGTTAATTCTGGATGTAATGCAACAAAATTTATGTTGACTAGTGAATTGAATAATATAAAATTGTCTTATTTTTCAGAAAAACTATTCAACTCTTCTAGTTACCCCTACTAATTCTACAATAATCAATTGTACAGAAGTTAGTCAAGAGTTTTCGGATGAACCTGTAGAATCAATCAAGGTGACGACAATAAATAATTTTATCCACGACTATACACGTATACGTATGCTTTCTTGATCTTAATAATACCCGTTAATCACGGCTCTGATTAATGAACCTATTAACCACTGCTGTCAGATACTTTATGGTTTTAGCTATATTATATTGTTTTGGTTGGATTTTATCATCCAAAACACTACCACTTCAATTTTGTTCTGTACACATAACAAATTGAAATAATTAATTTTCCTAGACTAGAATCGAACCCGGGATCTGCAGTTTTAATACAAGGAACATTAACACTGAACTATCCGCTAAATCGAATATGTTATCGTAAATTGAAGTACCTTTTGAAACAATATAAATTTTATTCAAAACTATTATTATGTGTTTAGATTTCTCAGTAATTTGATATTTTATGTTGAAAACCAACGAAAAATATATACAGAAAATGAAAGTGCCTGTTTTTTAACACCACCAGAAATTAGAGAAGCTGCTGAAGTTGCCTCATTAAATTTATTCCAAAAAAGTCAAGGCAATTGTATAGTATGGCATATGAATTTTGAATTGACAAAAGTAATTATTAATAACTATCCTCTTGGAACAGCATTTTTGTGTTGATTATTATGGAGATACTATACGATTATTATAAAAATTTTGCGATAAATATATTCAAATTAACAATAATTTATTGTATGAAATATTTGTTTGAATAGAATAATGGTGTATCTAATAATGGAACAAAATTTTCCAGCAAAAAACTTCAACAAAAATATTTCGTAGTCGTGGATAAACTATAGTATTCTACCCGCGTAGAATGAGCTATTATTCATTCGGTGATTCATGCGCACATGGCAGTAAGCTTCACCTCGTCAGTAATAACCTCCATCATACACTAGTGAATAATATACTATTATTTTACTTTACTATACAATAAACAAACTTTTTTTTCTCTGACAAGCTATGATGATTTAGGTACAGTTTTATTTTCAATCTACCCCCACGCCTTTAACTTTTTTTGAAATTTTTCAAAACATAAGAGGCATACGTGTTATAGATAGTTTAAAAACAAACTGCTTAGCTATAGCCGTCTATTCAATGTTTCCAAAGTAACTTTCACAATAAAACATAGTGAATTTTAAGAATTATTTCAAATATTGTTATTAAAAAATAATACAGTTATAATTACTATCCAAGATTTATACTCAAGAGCCTTCATTATACACTCGTGAATAATATACTATTAATTATGCGTAAATTCAGTCATGTTCTAAATATACAGTTTTAAAAAAAATAGTGATTTTTAAAACTATAAAACCTAGGCTCAACAAAAATAAGGAATACCTGAGCGGGAAAGGAAAGTTGTAAGAAATATTGAAGAACGTAGAACTCCAGAAATGTTGAAGAAAATCCAAAAAGTGGTACTGGATGATCGTCGACTGAAAGTGCGCGAGCTAGCAGACATAGTAGGCATTTCAAAAAGTGTGGTACATTGCATATTAACTGAAAAGAAAGCTGTGCGCAAGATGTTTGGTGCTTTTGCTCACAATGGAACAAAAACAGCGTCATGAAGATGTTACCATCGAGTGTTTGGCAATGTTTCACAGAAATAAAGGTGAATTTTTGCGCCGTTTCATAACCATAAATGAAACGTAGGTCCATTACACCCGAAACAGAAGTACAATCGACATAGAGAACTGAAAAGGGAGAACCGGCTCTAAAGCAGACAACAAAGTCCGTTCCATCTGCAGGCAACGTCATGTTGTCGGTTTTATGGCGTCGGGTAATTTTCATTGGCTACCTTGAAAAAGAAAAAACTATGAGCGGCGATTATTATGCGAACTTATTGCAACTTCTGAGCGAAGAAATCCGAAAAAATGACCTAAGAAGAAAGTAATGTTTTATCAAGACAATGTACCAGTTCAAAAATCCGTATTTGCAATAGCCAAAATAATGAATTAATGTTTGAATTCCTACCTCATGAACCTCATTTGCCAGATTTAGCTTCTCCGGACTGGGTGGTCAAAGATTTTCCAAAAATAAAGAACTTATATCGGAAGTTAATGGCTATTTTGAGAAGTTTGGCGATTCTTATTAAAAAAGGGGCATCGAACTTATTGACCATCGTTGGGAAAGGTGTATGTGTGAGTGTGTGTGTGTGTGTATGTGTGTGTGTGTGTGTGTGTATGTGTGTGTGTGTGTGTGTGTGTGTGTGTGTGTGTGTGTGTGTGTGTGTGTATGTGTGAATGGCCAGGTACTTCTGAGAACGTCCTTGTATAATGAACAGAAAACACTCATTAAGGAAGTAATTCAGTTCTAAATTTTCAATATAAAGGTTTTGTAGTTTTTAAAAAGAAACAATTTTGGAAGGTAATATTGAGAGGTTTAGATATCGATTTAGCTGTGCGCATAACACATTCGTTGCATAACTATTTTACAACTTTCAAAAATATTGAATGAATATGAAAATTCAATACTCTGAATGGATTATGACGATATTTGCGTTCAGGTGCTTAAAAAACTTCATATTGAATATAATTTAACTCATAAATCACTACATTTAATTTATATGGAAGGGCATTTTCTGAAAAAGGAATCTAATTGTTATCTTCTGTTTCAGTTTTCCGCCGATTTGTACAACTTAATGAAAACAATTAGTGGAATTGCAGTCAGAAAAAAAGTTGGAGAATTTTCCAAATTAAATATATATACAGTTTCCGAATTCTTGATAGCTACAAGAATTTTGAGTTTCTCATAAATTTAATAATAAAAAAGGCATAAATCAAACCAGAGTTTCATTTCTTCTGAAAAAAGAAAAAAAACTTTACTTTAGTTATGGTCATCATATTGTTAGTTTCCACAATCTTTCGGAAGTCCTCTGTCAAAATTTCACTTAAATCTGAGAGATAGTTTTAATACCATGCGAGGAAAAATACTTTGAACATCATTTTTTCGTATACAATTGATAAATTACCTATATCCGTTCTCTAATACTTAGTGATTGTCGATTTGAACTGAATAACAATATACTATGATAGACTTCCGCAGTATGGAAGTAATTTTACTTAATAATTCACTGTCTGGCGGGCATTTCAATAACCAAGTTATCGTCTTCAGAGGCTGAAGTTGAACTAAAATCTATCAATTTTGTACTAAATTTTATGTGCGTATGTATCCAATAAAAATTGTTGGATGCATTTGAAAGCAATCAAATTTTTAAATGTAAGAATAGCTTGAATAGGGACATATTGCTCACAACTCACTCTATAGTTTAGTAGTTGAGGAATAAATGTGAAGATTCTCGCCAAGGAAGTTTTCCCACTAGAATTATTTTTCAAGGCAGAAGGTTCATTGGTGATAAAATTTAGTATAAAATAGGTGAGTCAAGTTAATAGCTTTCAGTTCACCTTGTCTCTGAAGACGATAACTTGGTTATCGAAGCGAGTGAGTGTTAGTGTAGTGGTAGTATAAACAGTGTGTTCAGTATTGTTTCCCCTTCAAATTTTCTGGTGGCAATAAAGCTTAATGGGAAATAAGGGTAGGCAATATAGATCACTAGAATTTAAGGATAAGAGAAGACACGATAACTCCAAAAGTCTTATTTATAATTGCATGGAATACGTATCGTTAGGATCAATATTATAACACAGTTAGAATATAAAGTCATAATGGAAATGTGTCTAACAATTATTCCAGCAGTATGTTTTTATCATATTTCAAACTTTGGTGCACTACACATTACTTCACTAGCATCTATTACAAATACAATTGCTGCTGGTATACCATCTTCACCACAGGAAGGGGAAAGAAAATCAGTTATACTGACATAAACTATAGAATCAGTTGAATTTGGTGAATAGTACGTAGTGCGGTTCATAAGTTCTTGTATAGTAAATAGGGTAAAGTCGCAAAAAATTCTATAAACGCGTCAGTGACAAGTTTCAACTTTACAAAACTTCACAAGCTTCACAAAAAGTGTCAACTTGCCGCCTCAATCCATTTTACTATAGTAGACCTGCAATGACCACTCAGTAAAATTATTTTGGACAATGTCTCAAATTGACTTTCGCGCTGTTATAAAATTTTTAACTTAAGGATTAACTCCAACACAAATCAACAACAGAATAGAAGCTTATTCCGGTGACGGTAGCTATTCCAGAAAACATTAAATTAGTGGAAGAACTTGTTTTAAGTGACCGGCGACTAAAAATAAAAAAACTGCAACACAGACCGACATTTCCAAAACAAGTACTCGAAGGATCCTACACGAACATTTGAATATGATAATAATTAGAACAAGATGATTGCCTCGATTTCTCGTTGCATTGCAAGAGCAGCATCAAGTAAAATGTTGTGAGCGATTCTTAGAGCTTTACCGCGAGAGCTGCGAAATTGTGATCCTATTAGAAGGTAAGAAACTATGGTCTTCTATTGAAATTTAAAGAACAAAGCAAATGTCACGAAAAGCACCCAAAATGATATTCTGGTACTGCGATTTTATCCTTTTGATTGCATTTGAGGAATCAAGTACAACCGTAAATGCAGCATATTACTCTGACTTGGATAAAAAATTATTGAAAAAAGGTGCAGTAGAATCAGCCGAGGTGTGCTTTTGCTCCAAACTGCTTCACTTTCCAAAGCTGTGGCTTAAAAGAGATTGAACGCCCACCATACAGTTTTTTTCTAGGTACGAATTAAGCAAAAAAGATGAACCCTATTGCACTCGAGTAATTCGAATGGTTTCTGTCGTGTGGCGGATATTAATCTTAAATTACTATATTCAGTAGTGTTTGGGAAAGACGTGCCTTGCTAGTTGATTCCAGAGGCTTGCAGCTCTCCAATGAAAGTAATTCCGATATATTGACTGTTTGGGAGTCTGCAAACTAATTCGATGTTAATGAGCCAAGGCTCTCCGACCAATAGATGTTGCTCTAGGTATGGGGGTATGATGTTGGTCAGCTCGCAACAGCACCTATGGTGGTACTATCGGTAGAAGAGGGTCAGGTCGACGAACTTACTTCTATGCTCTAAACTGTCCAAATTTATGGTCAGCTCTGGATTGCCTATAGGTCCTCAAGGTATGCTGGAAGCCGAGCTCCAAATGTGAGAGTAGTACTCCAAAGATGGACGAATCTGAGCCTTGTAGAGGATTAGAAGCTATTGCGAAGTTTATAGCTTTTTGGTCTTGAAGAGCGCTCCAAGTTTTTGTGAAGCTGTCTAAGCTAATTGGGCCATTTGAGTATGCTAGGACATATTGCTCCCAACCTCAACACCCAACAGGCGAATTTGCGGTGCTGGTGATATTTTATATACAGACAGAACCAAATTCTGAGTCGCAGTGCCAGTCTTCTTTGGGAAAACAGCAGCCTGGTTCTTTGTTACATTGAAGTTAATCAGATTGCTTCCACCCCTCTCCAGAATGTTTTCTTGTTGCTGTTTACGGATTTGGGTGTTAGCCGAGTTTATTGGGACAGTTGATTTGAACGACGACATCAATATTTTATCGTCGGCGAAGCTTGAGTCGGGTTTGCAGTTTTGTCGATTAAATCGTTGGTGTACAGGAGAAAGAGAGTAGGTGACAAGACGCATTCCCGGAAGAGCACCAGAGTTGACTTCAAACCTTTTTGAGGTATTTGCATCGATAGCAACGACCTGGATGGATCGGTATTTGAGAATAGTACTAAGCGGACGACGCTATTAATCTATTTAGAAGGCTGGCACGTCAAACTCTGTCAAAAGTCTTCAATATGTCCAGTGCGATGGCTCGGGATTCTCCATATTTCTCTATAGCTTCAGTCCATATATTGATGACAGCGGACAGCAGATTCCCGATTGATCTATGTTTACGAAAGCCGTATTATTGGTAGCTGATGACTCAAGATATCTCAAGATTTGCTGGTTGGTTGTTGGTAACCGTATTTTATCTTTTTTTTTGGTATGGGTTGAGCCCGAACAAATTTCCAAACTGCAGGGAAGAAACCTCATTTATGTGATGGAGAAAAGAGTTTGCATAGTGGATTTGTTAGTTCAGCTTCACATTACTTCAATACGATTGGTGATATTGTATTGGGGCCAGTGGCCGGTCGTAAAACCGATAAAACAATAACAAGTTTCCATTCTTCCAATTAAAAGTACTGTTTTCACCATTTCTAATAGTTTTTGTTTGTAATCTTTTCATTGAAGGTTGCATAAAATAGAACATATTTTGTGTAGGTTCCGTTAACACAAAAATTTGGTGTAGATGATAAACCAATTCGAAGCTACCACCGAATACGTTGATATTTCGTGATAATACATATAAATACTGTAGTCCAGAAATTACAACAGAGTTATTTGAATTCATCATGTTTTACCAAAATCAATCTTTGATTAAATATTTTAATAATACTAATAATAAGATTTTATATTCCATTCCAATCAACCAATAAAAATAAAAATCGTATCATACAGTTGAAAATATTAATTTAAAACTTAGCGAACAGAACTATAACCACGTTTAAAGTGTGCTTACTTAGAGAGCAGTATTTAAAATTAAAGTCTATGACATCATAACTCGAAACGAATTGACCTTCAACAGTTCAAAATTATGAAATCGAACTCAAATTTCTATAGATATAGATAAAAATTGTGTTTTCGTAAATAAGTTTAGGTATTGATTTACGGACATATTATGTATAGCTTTATCACATTATCGCTACACACTGTACATAACACGTGTAAATAATATTTATGTCGAAATTAAAACCAACATTTTCAAATATATTGAGCGTTATGATATTTGAATACAAGAAACATAGAGTAGCATTTAAACTAAAGGTCTCTGACTGAATCATAATTAGAAACTAATTGATATTCAGTAATTCAAAATTATAAAATTGAACCCAAATTTCTAGATAAAAATTACAATTTAATAAATATACAGAGTTATCACATTAACGCAACACACTGTATGTAACACGTGTAATAATATTTATGTAGTAATAAAAACAACATTTTCAAATATATTTAGCGTTATGATATTGAGAAAAAAATGAAAAATAATAAGACACGATATATGAATCCAAGAAACATAGATTTATTTCTTGTAGACATTTTGAATTTTTAAACGTATGTTAATACGTTTTATATTCCTTCACTTTGTTAAATAATCCCACATCCCAACATGTTCGTGCGTTCAATGATGCACAAGCTTTATGCTGTTACAGAACGAAGAGAAATTATCACCATAGGACACTGCAGGTGGTTTTAGTGTAAAACAGTATTTTTTACTTCTTTTAACGACAACTCGACAACCCTGTCAGTTTAGTTACGTGCGATTTTCAAATGCGCACATTTACTACGCACCACACACTAGTTTGGGGCACGCGGTGGCTACCCCCTCCATCATTACTACAAATGCACTGCTAAAAACATTCGAATAGCTTTTCGATTTTATTTTGTCGCTAACGAATGATGTTTACGTTGTAAGCCAGAGACGTACTTTTGAATTTAATATTTAAATTTGAAATCTACATACGACAACGACATACAGAGTGTTTCTAAATTCATGGCACAAAATTCAGGAGGTGATTGCTGGTATGAAAATAAGATGGATCTTTTCTATAAAAAATTTACTTAGCCCCTTTCCCGAGATATAAACCTTGGTGGTGACTAGAATTGAGTTTTTATTTTTTTTATAAAATTTCAGTAATGCTAGAAACTTATGTTATTTTCGTGCACTCTCAAAGGATTAACCACGGGTATATTTTTAACACTCCTGTTACCATTATACGGGGGTGAAATTAGCAGCCCTTTATTTCACATCAAAACTTTTTTTAAGATGAATTTTATTTAATTAAATTATAACTTAAAATCCTTGTTTTGTTTAAAAATATTTATTTCTCCAAAACCAATAGCTGCAGAGAAAAAATATAAGCACTATAATTTATAATTTTTTTAATAAGATGAGTGGAAAACGGTGAAGATTCATAATAAATGCGTAAGCAACGTGTCATGAATTGCCGTACTTGTCAAAAAAAATAAAAACTCAATTTTAAAGGGTGGAAGAAAGGGGTGGTCAGAGGAAATTTTGTTATAAAGAAAACTCCTCTTAATTTCATTCGAGCAATAACCATCTGAAGTTTGTCATATGAATTTAAAAACACCCTGTATATCTTCTAGAGTTTCAGATAAACTGATTTATTATAATGAAGTGTAAAGCTAATAAAAGTGTCTTGTTCCATATAGAGGATGTCCCGTATAAGAACTTGTATAGTAAATGTAAAAAATCTTTTACAATTTATATAAATGATTAATGAACGATGTGTGTTTTATCTTTTTTTGATTACATTTTTTGAATACATAAAAATAACAGGAACCTAACCAACCACTTTATCAATTATAGGGATTAACACAATATATTGTTTAAATACAAAAAGAGAAACGACTACTTATGAAAACTATTTCGAAAACATTTATAACTGGTACTTGATTAGGTTTTAATTTGACTATAGAATTTATTTCTGTCATAAAAGATCAAGCAACAACGTGAGCAGCTGGGAATGTTGATATGAAAGTATTAAACTCAGCTATAGCGTCATAAAAAAATAAGACTAGGATAAGAAATTAATGTTAGTGTCAATTATATTACAACGTACATATTTACATTTATTTACACACATATTCGCTGATCCTGAGCTGTACTGTTCCGATAACTATTCCACCGTCGGCATCGACAAATATTCGATTATCACTCAGCTACTTTTCTCTCGAATAGCTCCCCAAATACGCTAAACCCACACAACAGATTGTACGCTTGTCACCTCGATCCACATAAATAAAATTTCAATTCATTGTTTTTAGAGTTACCGAGGGTAGAGTGTGTTTTGTGATGGTTTTTTAGGATAATAAATTCGTTTGAGTTCCTAAACTTTGGTCACCGTCGTGTGTAGGTACTTTCAAATACCATTTCAAGTTAAACAAACTCTTGTGTAACCCTGAAAAACACACGACGGTGATCCTCGCGCACCTATTGGTCGATAAAGCAGCCAGTGCACGTGATGCTCTTCCCGTAGAAACTAGAAAGTGTTGAGAGAGGACACGACATACTTTTAAATAAAACACTGATTCTAATAAAATTTTCTTGTGTATTTCTAATTTCTTTTCTAAATTATTGTTTTTTGTAAAATTGTAAACAAGTGAATAGTGACAATCTCTCATTATTCCGGAGCAAACCTCATTTACATTAGGAGGTAAGTCATTAAAATATAAAATCTATTATTTGTTTCGTCTAGTTGTCATCTAGAGTACGTTATTATTTAATTGTAGAAAAATAGGGTGTTTTCTTCGCGGGGCATTGCCCGGGCTGATTCCGCGTGACGTTAGCATGTGCGCTAATGCTATTGGTCGAAGTCCGCAACTCCTTGCTCTCTCCAAGCTTCATTCTTTTGTTTATTGTAGAGATAGTATATATCTTTCAAGATGCTCTTATCACCTGTACATATGCATATATATTTTTAAAATGTTTTAAATCTCGTGATTACTTATATACGACAAACATGAAAACAAAATATAGATTTGCCGTTATTATGATATGACACGTTGTATGTGTATCGACGTGATCAACAACGTTGTCAAATTTCAAACACCTTGCCACTCCTTTATAATTTAATTTTCTCTTATTTTCTGATAAATATTAATTTATTTTTAACAACCACAGACATACAGGTCAATATTAAACTGAATCTTTCTATATAATTTAGAATTTCAATTGTTACTAACAAATTAACAGATGTTTCTTTGTTTGACGAAGTACGTACCAACCCAATTCAGATTTGTATAAAGGAAGGCGAGTGTGCTTATCTACTTAACTAGTACATTACTCTGAAGTTAAATACCGTACTAATATTTATTTATATATGTAAACAAATAATATCCACATACTTTAAGTGGTACAGAACTAATTGTTTTTATATTTAAACGAAATTTAAATTTAGTAATTAAGGCCCGTCTTTAAGTGAAAATGATTGACAATGGATATTTTCTGCAGGCGTTTTAATTTTTCTTATTGAAGTATTGTTGCAAATAACTGCTTAAATTTTTACTGTTACCCAACATTATTAGATACTAAAGATTATTGCGTTAACGGCTTTTTTTTAAATCTCCCTATTCATATTTCATACGTTACGATGTGAATTTTTTACGGCTTAGATTATTTTTAATTTGTTGCATCATTTATTTAGCATAAAAAATCATCACAGATAATCAAATCACATTTTAAAGTCATATCACTTATTATTGCAATCACATGACATTTCACGATTTTGAAAAGTAAACTTTAATTTTGACTGAAGTTATTTGGAATGTATTAAGGTTACGATGTCAGTATTCGGTACAATATTTCACCAGTTTTGTTTCTTTATTCGCTCAATATCAATGTTTCCAACCACATATTTGTTTCACGTTTTGAAGCAGTAATCATTATTTTACGCCCACACCTGTACAAATATGGATATACATATTCGATAGAATTTAATACCGTTGAAATTATTCGAAAAAGTGGATAAGATGGTGGACGAGGTTTGATTAAAAATGTTAAATGACTCAGAATGGGATAGAGATAATTGAAATAATAGAAATTAGAATATTATACATTTAGCTTGGAAACACTTGTAGAAATTGAAGTTATTAATAATTTTGTCTCCGCTCAAGCAATAAACACAACTTTATTGAACTATTACAGTGGACGCCAAACTTTTGAGTTAGTGACCATTCTTAGTTAGCATTTATGAACCTTTTAGTGAGCTACTTAGGAATATTGGACCAAAGAAAGTACACAAAGTGGAATTTAAACCAGTTTATTACAAACGAACATTTATTTCTAGTATTAATCAAAATATATAGGAAGTGTAATAAAAAAAGTTTAAATGTTCATTTCAGTTAGAGGAGTAGATCTCTTTTTGGCCATCAAGTAGTTCCTCCGGCAATGACTAATCGGCTGCAGTGCTCCCAGACACTCAACCCGCTGAGCGTCACCGCGAGCACCCAAAATTGTTCCCCGAGTCACCGGTGGCTCGCGATCGACTGTTTGGCGGCCACTGCATTTTTTTCTAAACTGCCATATGATTACAATTTATTAACAAAAACGTAAATGCCTCAAATATACGCGATTACTATTAATTGGATAATGCAACTCTGCAGCTCTAGAAATGTCAGTCAAAAATTAATTTTTTAATTAAACACAGTTTCAAAATGAGCAATAATATTGGAAAAATCGATGATAGTTATCAAGAAGAATTTGTTGGGATCCTACCAGAAGTTAGTAAAACAGCCCCATTAAACTTATTACCTGGTAAATCAAGAAAACTATGATCGTTATAATCTTTTTAAAGAGCGGTGCTTCGATAAAAAAAAAGTTGTGAATCTTACAGAAAATGTGCTTCTTGCTTATTTTTCCAAAAGATTGAAATATATTAAACCCTCATCGCTTTAGTCTGATAATCATGTTGAGAACTTTCCTTTTTTACAAAAGAAGATATTAATATTATAAATTACAAAACAACTAATAGGATTTATAAATCAGAACTCTGCAGTATTTCGGTAAAAAAAGTCAAAAGTATTTAATAGGGGACACATGTATCAATTTCTAAAAGAAGCTCCGAATTCCCAGTCAGTAATTATTGTTTAACTTTTGTCGCTGCAATATTTGGCATCGCAGGGGCATGTCGTAGCTCCAAAAATTGAGATAGAGAAGACATAGAAGAAGTAGGTTCAATATTAATTGTAAAAGTGCCACGTTCAAAAACTGACAAGGAACGAAGTTTTATAATAGATGTGAGGTTAAAAACGATTAAATTTGTTCGATATATACCGCAAATACACGGAATTACATCCCAGTCATATTCTACATAAACCTTTTTTCATCAATTACCAAAATTAAATGTGCAGTGTACAAGCTATTGGTGTAAACACGTTTGCTAAAATCCAGTATGAAATTGCAAAATGTCTGAATTTGGGAAAGGATACGTAGAGCAATCACTTGCAAACAAACTCAATGTGGGAAAACAAATATTTCAAGCTGAAGAAAATGATAATGTACAGATACGAAGTATTAGTACATTTAGAGAAGTCACGAATCAAGAAGTAGAATTAAAAAATAATTCACTAAGAAATATTAATATTGAAAATTTCAAAAATTGTACATTCACTTTCAATATTAATGATACAAATAATGTTTTAAGTTAAATTATTCTTAATTACTAGTTCCCAACGTTCTCAATGTTAACCAGAAGTGTTAATTAATTATTAAATATTTTGCTTTTAAATTACGGTTTTTATTTTTCTACGCGTAAATAAAACATTTTTTTTTCATGAACGTTGAAAAAGTTTTGTGTGCAATTCGTGCAAAAAGTATTTATTGCACACGACGTGTTGTCAAAGTCGGCCTCGTTAGACAGATTCACGTTGCGTGCAATAAAAACTTAGTTTTTGCACTTGTTGCATAAATAACTATTTCTTTCAAATGTAAAATAATAAATAGTACAGGTAAAATAGGATTAAACACGAAATTAAATTGGGCGCTTTTGATTTTCTATATTCTCATTAGTTTTCGGTTACTGAATAAGCCTGGCAACTCTTCACACAATTACGGGCACGGGTTTTTGAAATTTTGGAACTTGAAACGCGAATAACTCGAAAACTGAGAGGTGTGCGAAAAAAACCGTCCGATTAAAAAATGTAGAGTACAAAATTTTCTACAAAAAAGGTCTGCTGCTATTCTTTTGTTGGAGCCACTATTTCTGAATAAATCTTCCTTGACCACGAAAGCCGGAGCTTCCGCTTGCGAATTCCCACCAGTGCGAATTTGGGCCAATTTACGTTCCAGGCGCACATAGAAACTACTCTAACTTTTGGAAAACTGCTTCGTTTTCAAAAAATCAAAATGCATCATGATGGTTAGGTTAAGCTGACATAATTTTCGACTTCGTTCGTGTTATTATCAATATTTTCATGTACATAACACATATGAACTACTACTTGGTATCTAATGAATTAACTTTGAACGCGATCATGAACACTATCTCCATTCTCGGTTGATTATTATTTCAATTTCACAGACTTCTTAATAGTTTCTCTTTCACAAAAATGTGGGTATTTATATCGTGCTCTACAGTTTTGGCTCCGGCACTTTTTTCGAATTCTACGTAGTTTTCGAGTTTTGAGCGCTCAAATCCATTTTATAATGGAAATTATTTTGAGGTTAGGAAGAAATTTAAACCTTTTTTGGAAATATTGTTTTTGTCCCTGCAGTTTATGTCGAAATCCTCATAGTTTTCGAGTTATCCGCAATTCAAAATGTTTTTGAGTACATGAACCCATTTTACGGTGAAAATTTTGAGATTAGGAAAAAACGCTTGAGAACAATCTGTAGAGACTTTTGTACTGTACATTTTTTGCTCTAGTACTTTTTTTCGAATTCCTCGTAGTTTTCGAGCTATTCACGATGCAAACTATTTTTGAGTCTATAAACCCATTTTAAGGTGAAATTTTTGAGGTTAAGAACAAATACCTGGGATATTTTTTGTAGAGAATTTTGTAGTCTACATTTTTTGTTACGGCAGTTTTTTTCGAATTCCTTATCAAGTTATTCGCGTTTCAAATTTTTTTGAGTTTCAAGTCCCAAAATTTCAAACATCTGTGCCTATAATTTGTTAAGAGCTGCTAGACTTATCCAGTATTCCAAAACCTCCCAGAATCTAGAAAATCAAAACCGCCCAATTTAATTTAAGGTTTTAGCTCAAAATCACCTAATTTGCCTGTACTAAAACATATATTTCTTTTAGCCCAGTTTTTACGGTTTTTTTTTCGCAAAAAGAATAACAGTCTTCAAAAATATTATATCCATATATTCATGTGGAGGAAATAGTATATTATGCAACAAGAAGGGAAAGTACTTTTCTCACTGTTGGGAAAATTGTCTATTGTACAACAAGTATGTTCTCTCACTCGTGAAAAAAGTTGGACACTAGTTGTTTTAATTCAATTAAAGGTTAAAAAAAGCTAAGAAGATTTCAAAAACGATTCTTACTAAATAAGTATACCTTTATTAGTTGATATTTCCTATCTGGAGCTTAGTTTTATTATAGATTTTTTTTGTTCACGTAACTGCAGGACTGTCTTTCTAAGTATAAATGTAATTTTTGATAAGTGCATACGGGGATATTATATTTTATATTGATAGTAATTCCCAACGTCAAATATTATAACCAAGAGTAGGCGCCTTCAAATATACCAAAACTACATTTTCGGAAATGGATTCAATTTCTGTATTTCGTCTCCTTTTCTGGAAATTTCCGGAAGAAAATCTAAAGTTACGTTTGCAGCTTTTTTCAATATCGCTGGCGGAGTATTATTAAAATCGTCAATACTGTTAGTAACCATATTATTTTTAAATAGGTAGGTATTTATGGCTTGTTAAACTAATGGAAATTCCGATTCTTATCAAAGCACAAATGAAAACTACTTAAAAAATTGAAATAAATCAATAGTTTAAAAAAATAGAAATCGCGCTTTCAGCAATAATCAAAATAAAAAGTGAGAAACAATTTTTGACATATTGTTACTATTAAGAAAAGCATTTGATGTTTTCAGTTACATTTTGAAACTAACTTCGCGTTTTGTAACCAACTTATCTGAGTCTGATTCCCAGTTCAGGGACTGTCCCAATGTTTAAAATTACTGAAAATTATTCAATGGGTAGGACTTCCCTTTCCATTATTTCTTTCTTTCTTTCCATTTTCGGAATAAGCTCGAAATGGCTCTTCGCAGTAAAATGGATGGTAGTATTTATCGGTGGGTCTCGTATGTAGGTGATAAATATAAATGCTTTTAATGTGTATCCTAACTAGTTAAGTAGTACAGGCAAATTAGGTGATTTTAAGCTAAAACCTTAAATTAAATTGGGCGGTTTTGATTTTCTAGATTCAGGGAGATTTTCGGTTACTGAATAAGTCTAGCAACTCTTAACAAATTTACGGGCACGGATAACTGTAGATACTCACATTTTTGTGAAAGAGAAACTATTAAGAAGTCTGTGAAATTGAAATAATAATCAACCGAGAATGGAGATAGTGTTCATGATCGCTTTCAAAGTTAGTTCATTAGATATCAAGTAGTAGTTCATATGTGTTATGTACATGAAAATATTTATAATAACACGAACGACAAATTTCTCGTTGGATTTGCTTGTTTAAATGACGAGTGATGAAGTATATCCATTGAAACTTCAAGTGTTTATGTAGCCAATCTACCTCTTCATCACGCAAGATTTTCGAAAATTTCTTGAGTCGAAAATTATGCTAGCTTACCTGAGTAGAAAATAGAGACCTTAACCATCATGATCCATTTGCAACGAAATCGTTTTTCTAAAGATCCTTCCGGCGTTGAGAGGGAGATCTACTCAGAAATAGTGGCTCCAACGAACAAATAATCTTTTTTGTGGAAAATTTTTTGCTCTACATTTTTTGTTCGTACAGTTTTTTTCGAATTCCTCTTAGTTTTCGAGTTATTCGCGTTTCAAAATTTTTTTGAGTTACAAGTTCCAAAATTTCGTAAACCCATGCCCGTAATTTTGTGAAGATTTGCTAGGCTTATTCAGTAACCGAAAACCTCTGAAAATCAAGATAATCAGAGGCGCACAATTTAATTTCGGGTTTAATCCTATTTTACCGGCACTAAAGCTTCTAGCGCGAAACCAATAGATCTGGGCTCGATCCCTATTCCGGGTCATCCGAATTATTTTTCCGTTACTGAAAATTACACACTGAGTTGGTCTTCTATTTCCTTTATTCTCCATTTCAGGTCAAAAGTTTCTGCCCACCCTATACTTTGCGTGATACACAACAAATAAAAACAATACATCGATTTTGATATTTATTTTTTAAAAAGCATGTCTTATAAATAAGAATTTAGTAATAATAAAACTACATTAAAATTTTTGATCCATCCATATAACCACTTTTCGCTTTTATTATTTCAGTGCCCTATTTTGACATACTCTGTCACACATTCGACAAATAATCGTCTTCTATTTGGTTCAATTCGTTTTTCAGGATATTCCAAAGATGTGAAGTAGAAGTAGGACACTGATTTCTGAATTCCCTCTCCAATTTGCCCACAACTCAATTGGTTTGAGATGGGGTACTGTGATGGACAAATCATTACTTTCAGCATATTCTTCTTTTCCAGTTCTTTCAAATACTATTTGCACCGCTTCGAGGAATGCTTGGGATCGTTGCATTGCTGGAAGATGATTTTTCTGTCTATCAGACACTGGACAGATGGTACTATGTTTTCCTTTATTATTTTTTATAGCATTCTAACTCAAAAATCCCTTCATTTTCTACCAGGTCTCCAGTTGACCTTCCTCCAAAATATCCCCTAACTATCACCGAACCTCCGTCATGTTTTACAGTCGGGATTACACATGGATCTACCATCTGCTCTTCCTTTGACCTGCGCACGACCACTCTTTTATTAGACCCACAAAACTCATCGCTCTATAAACTCTCTTCTATTCATTATTTTGACATCTTAAAAGGGGTTCCTCCACTGCTAGCCTTCCAAAAAGCCAGCTTCTCTCAATATCCTTTTCCCTGTCGAAGTACTCAGATCCCTAGATTCATTGATCTGAGCTGCTACCTCTGGGGCCGTCGATCACGTTTAGTGATCAATAAAATACGTCGAAGTATTTTCAAGTCACTGGCAGTGGTATGGTTAGTTTTGACTGCCTAGACTAAGAAAACGTTTCAACCGATAATTCCTGCGCTTGAATAAAGCAAACAAATAACGGACACAATTATTATGGATTTGTAAGACACCGTTTCGAAAATAGAAAAATTTACTAAAGTGTATTATTTTGAAATTTAGTGAAAGGTATATGGGGAGGATAAAAAGTTTTGACCGGTAGTGTACGTTTGCAAATTTCATGTATAAATTTATAAACAACTTTTTTTGTAACTTTTTAAATAACATTGTTTAAAACATGTCGTTGGTAATTCGACATTTCCCAGAAAATGACGAAGTTTTATGAAAAATTACGAAAGTAAAAAAAGGCTAAGAATCAAATTTTTCAAATCAACTGACAGATAAACATTTTATGCTACCTAAACTTCCTTGATAATTCCTCCATATCATTCAGATAAACTACCACCCTCAACACCCACCCTACACACTCTTCGTCATCGTCAGCGTTGCAGGTTTTCTGCAACCAGGTGAACCGACTCTTCAGCCAAATGGCCAACGATAGGGAATAGCGCAGCCGTAGCTGTATCCGGCCGCCCCCTTTTAAATTTCAAATAAAAAACCACCAAAACCCCAACCCTGCAAAGGAGCAATTTCTATATCAGGGCTTACTCCAACAAACCCTCTTCCTTGTAAAAATCCTCCTTATTCTACTAAATTTAAACACAGAAAATCTCTCTCTCTGTTTCTCTCACCTTTACTTAATGCCCTTAACAGTTTCATACAGTGTACCAATTTTGGTATTTTTAAGCTAAATGGAAATTTTTGGCCCCACTTTAAGGCACTATACCTAATTCCACAGATATTAAACTTGGTATAGGCGTAAACTGTTCGCAATCGTCATATTCTTCATTTCCTTATAAGCCTCGGCTCTGTGTAGGTTCCTAAGCTGAACGCCCTATATATAGAACGAGACACTTTTATTAGCCGGCACTTTTCCTTAACGTAATACAATAATAAGATGCCATCACAAACAAAACTTTAAAAAAAATCAAGTTTGGCTATTCAGTTCTTCTAACGTAAAAAATTGTGAGATCCATGAAATACCAAGTCGTCTCTACTTTACGGACCTTCTACCTCAAATTATTACGTAATTACCTAATCTAACAACATCTTATAGTGGCCAAATTGATATTAAAAATCTTTTATATATAAATAAAATAGATTGACTTGGCCATCGCATTAAAACACGATTGCAAAATCGCGTTGACGGAGTTGCAAAAGTTGGTTTTGAAAGTATTGTGATTTTATGCGATGGCATAAAGATTTTTAATATCAATGTGGCCACTACAAGATGTTAGATTAGGTAATTACGTAATAACTCAAGACAGAACTAAGTTGAAATTTCTGGAACCGTTGGCGATATTCATACTGAATCCACTGTTTACACTAGCACTACACCAACACTGACGATTACACTGCTTAACGCTCGTTTCGATAATCAAGTTATCGTCTTCAGAGACTGAAGGTAAACTAAAATCTAATAACTTGACTTACCTGCTTTATACTAAAATTAATTCCAGCGGAAAATCTTCACATTCATTTTGGACACTAAATTATAGAGTGGGCTGTGAGCTATTGGCCCTTTGTCCCTATTGCTATTCTTACATTTAGCAAATTCAATGCTTTCAAATGCATCCAACAATTTATTTTGGATACATTTTTTAACAATTTTACGTTATTAATATTTATATAATGATTATGACTGGCAGCGTGATCGGCAATACCTGATTTTCCGGTCCGTCCATATTTTAAATGTGGTATGTGCTCTTTAACCCAGACAATAACGGATCTCTTAGTCTGCCCAATTTACTTCTCGTCACAATCACCACAGCTAATTTCATTGATACCACTGTTTTACAAATTTGGTGTTTTAGCCTTTGGATTGCCCAACAATTGTTTTTGTATTGTTGGATTTATAAACCAATTTAAAACCCACTCTGCTAAGACCAAAGGTCCCTTAAGTGGGAACTGAATAAATCAATCTACGTAAGCTTGACGAAATGTTAATACTGCAGAATCGATATCCAACAGCGCATTATTGCGACTTATTTAGTGTACTTGCACTTTAGTGTATATTTCAAACTATTCGCGATAAACATAAACTCTATTAATAATTTAAAATTTAGTTTTGACCGGACCAAGCTCGTAAACATTTTCTTTATTAAATGTGATTAATATACTTTTTGCACTATACCGATAGAACCATTAACATTTAATCATTTATTTCATTTTTTTTATGTGATTTACACACTAAGTACTTATTGTATTCAAACTTTGAGGTTTCTATGTCTACTAGAAGTGCCTGATGATCGGTCAGTCCATGAGTGACGTTATTAAGAATTTTGACTAGTTATAATTCTACTGGTTGAAATTGAATTAAATTTGAAATTTACCGTGTTTACACAATGCTTGCTTGGTTACTAGAAATACAGGATTCTAGTTTGATCTACAACTAAATTATAGGGGGTCGAAAATGGCCCAAACTCTTTAAAGAAAAGGATGGTACAGCCGTGCCTCTATATTTTGCTCGACTTGGCCTGGGTACTGCCGTACCCTCAAATTTACTTTCTAAAATTGTTCAAATATAACTATTAATCAGAATGTTGAGTGAAATATAAAAATGGGTTAATATATTATGCATTTTAATTCCGAACCTCGTTTTGAACACATAAAAACAACGCAACCGTAGAAAAAGTACAGTGTACTACACAAGAGATTTCTCCCCTATTTGATTTGCTGCTGTCGCTTTAAGTCGTTTCTATAAAATTCTGCATCGGTAGAAATTATGATTTTCATCATTTGTTTGTTTGTACTAATTTTAGTTTTGAAAATCGAATAGTTTTGAAGACGAATATTTTTCGTTTGTACAAACTTTTCGTCTGCTGTGGTCGTTTCGATATTCCATATTCCAGGTCATAAAAAGACGGAGTTTTTATGTCCTCACATGATTTTGAAATGTACATTTCAAGTTATTGGCAATAATTAAAATTGAATTTGTTCTGAAATTGAGTGTGTATTTTATTATCTCATTAAATTTCTTGGTTATTAGTAAAATACTAAACGTTTTTCATCTTTAACAGCATCGAACTTTATAAAGTCTTCATTGTGTCAACAATTTAGATATGTATTTGCCTGCGTTACTTCAATTTCTTCTACTTGGTTTTTCAGATTGAAAGAGTGGAAACTGGATCCTTTTAACTTCCTAAAGTTGCCACCAAACCAATAAATCCTACCAATCATTTACAACATCCTTAAACCTTCAAACTAGGATGTATGTATGTATGGGTGTATATCAGGGTATCAGTGCGACCCAGAAGATCGATTGTGTCCATTTTTCTTGCATCTACACTTGATATGCTTACAGCTGTTCATTGATCACACTCCTTTCAGAAAGTTCAGGATGGCACTAGCTGCCAGATATTTTTATCTTATATTTCAGATGCTCCTAGATATAACGTCCTGGAGATCCAGAATCAGCTCATTATTTTCGTCCTCCACGTCTCTGCTCCTGGTAAGAAAGAAGGTGGTAATGTATATTTTTGATATGCCTTCTCCCGTTATTAGATCAGTTACCTTCCAGCTGTTGAACTGTGGCATCTCAAGTCGATATCACGCTGCTGACTGTGGAGTTTCATAATCGACGAAAATGGTTGCCTCTGAATTGGATGTTACGCTGTCCTCCAGAAAACATTTCTTCCGCTAGTGCCTCTTATACCAAAGATTGTTTATACCTACTGAGTCTCAAAGAACACCAAAGAATAGACACTTTCACGAGCTTTGCTGCAGCTGCGTTGCTATCCTTCACAGAGTTGGAAACGATATCTTTCACCGCTTCTTCTCTTTTGATACTTTTGTGAATTTTGGATTGTGTTACTTTCAACCCTTTTTTTCTTTTCTAACGCTTGTTTATTGTATAGTAAATTGAAAAAATATATTTTGAAATTGGCTCAAACCAAGTTCAAGTGAATTGAATAGTTTCTTTGGAACATTGCATAGTAAAATATCCTTATGATAAATCTTTGACTGAAATTACAAAATTAGTATAATTGCTAATCAAATTTTCTAGTACAGCTTAGTAAATTTTATAAAATGTTCTGTGATTTTCTTAAATTGAAGTGAATTATTTTGTTTAGTTAATTTACTAAATTGTATTGCATTAAAACTTCCTACACATTTTGGGTAAAATTTTCCAAAGAAATTTCTAAAATGGGATTGTTCCTTGTTTGTTTTATTTAATTCAATTTGTGACTAATTACAGCATATCAAAACAAAACTAGTTTTTTATCACGCCATTAGTTTACAAATAAAATGTATTCAATTTATCAGCTTATCACAGTCCAGTAGTGATCTTCACTCTCTTTCAAAGTTAAATGGTTTACTCACGTTACTTCAATAAAATTATAGAACATGTAAGACAAAAAAATCCGAAGGTATGTTTACTTAAATACGTAGTCGTGAAAAAATAGAGATTATTATTTGAAAATAGGGCTCACCCTAATTTTGGTCGTAATTAATATTTTCAATATTTTTTTTTTTTCGCCAATAAAAAATCTAAGAACCATAATTCCTCGATTTTTTTCAAATGTAAATACAAAAATGAACAACTCATAATTTAAAAGAAAAATTTCGGTTAGGCTTTCTTCATGCATTCTTTGTAGTTTCGTAATTTTTTTTTAACAATAAAAAAGTGGTGAGGTCTTGTTTCTTAAACTTATGTTTCATTTTTATCCCTAACGTGCCGAAAAAATAAACAAAATGAAACAAAAAAGATTGAAAATGTATTACTTTGATTTTTTTAGCCAAAAATAGAACAAACATTTACGGAAATACTATAATAATCAGGCATTTGCCCAATTACTAAATTAATCATACGAGATACAAAAAAATTAGGTAAAAACTTTAGAAGAACCATATTCAGGGTGTTTTTAAATTCATGCGATAAAATTCAAAGTATTACCCAATATTAGTTGACCCTTAGTTTTTTTCAAGATGATCTTTTATGGAATAATATATAAAAAACTCCTTGTTCTAGTTGAAAATACTTTTCATTCTTAGCTACAGAGAAAAAACAATAAAAACTCAATTTTAGTCACCACCTTTTAAGGGTGATATCTCGGATGGGCTGAGAAAATTTTGTTATAGAAAAGACCTATATTGAGCTCCCACGAATAATCTTCTTCTGAATTTTGTCGCATAAATTTATAAACACCCTGTAGATATTGGGGTGTCATACACACCGCAACCCAAAGGACCTATTGTGCTCCCTTCCTTGCTACTTTACTGGAGAACCCAGTTTTTACATCTGATCCATTAATCCTACTCCTTTTAAAAAGTTTAGAGTGTGCGATGGTTGTAATTGCCAGAGATCTTCATCTTCTATTTCATATGCTCCCAGTGTAGTGCTCTGGAGTTCCGTAGTGTTTTACACTTCGAGAGAATGTGGATAAAGGCAACAGAAGCGACTGCTGCATTATCTGCTAAGTTGAGCGACTTCAGGTTTCCATTGAAGCGACAGTGCCCCGATAGAATTCCTGTTAGTATTCGTAGCTTGTTCTTACTTAGTCTTAATTCAGCAGAGTTACATGTTTCCCAGGAGAGTCTTTGTCTGCCTCAGTCCCTGTAAGTTGTTCTAGTAATTAGTTTTACCCATATCTACCTTCTTTTTCTATTATTCTTTAGCTGATATCACAGAAGGGCTCATCTGTCCCCGTTTTTGCGAGCATGTTGGCTTTTTCATTTTCCTCCACTCCGGAGTTATTTCTTCCTGATAGAAATTAGGTAGGTCTTATTCGGGTTGACATTAATTGAATTCTCAAAGCTCTTTCTTGTGTGAATGACTAGGTCGTTTCAGTCAGGATACATAAGAGTTTGTCTCCTACTAGCTCTACATAAGTGGGGATGCGACTTTCCCTCGTGGACATCCCTTTTTAGCAGTAATAGAAATAGTGTTATGCCCCCTTTCATTTCTGCTGTTCTAGTAGATAGTAGTTGTGCTATCCATCGGGAGGTTTAGGTGGTCTTCTTCCTTCTAGTTTGTTCATTTCTACGTTCTTAACAAATCTACTGTATTTAATTCTTTTTATATGTTCGTTCCAGAATTTTCGTCTCTGTCTTCTGTGGTGAGGAGTTTTTCCTTATTTACTTCTTAGTATTTTCACTTCCACTGTTCACATCGTCTGTAGTGTCCATCCTACTCATATCTGGTCTGGCTTCTGCAGCGTATGTAATGATATACAAATAAATGACAACTTCTTTAAAATAATCAGCCAGCTTTTTTACTTCTTGCAACAGGAACCATGCGACACGGTGAAGCTCTTTGCTGACCACGCAGGATAAAGGATTTTTTTTCAAAACATCTTATCATTATGTTAATGCTATGATTGAAAAGTATGTCGTACGAAAAGTTTTTTTTATTATCCTTATTAAAAAGTTAATTTTAGTAACTTTACTAAATCTGTTGTAAAAAAACAAATAATTTTAGTTTTTGACAAGACACATGTCGAATGTAAGTAGTGGAAATGAAAAAAATACCAGTAAAAATCCACTTCAAGATTGCAAACTCAAGACAAAATATATAAAATAAAATATAAAACCAGAACAGGATGGTATTTCTTACCACAATAATTTTAAATATACTTTAGCATCAGTGATCCAGAGATATGACATTTTGCATGTTTGCAGTACTTATAAATATTCAATTTATCCTTTGTATAAAATATGCCAATTTTGAACTGAATATCTTTTTTCAATATTATTTATTTATGTTATCTAGATTTTTTAAGCTTCTTCCTACACAGTTTCTGTGTGAAAACTAATTGACTGAATCAAAATCTTAAAATTTGTATATTGGCATAAAAGAAGTTTTTGTGGCCTTTCTTTTCTCATGTTTATAATATTCTATTCTCAGTTCGGATAAGTAATAGTTTCTTCTTGTCATTTTCATACTAATTTCTTATTTCGTGTCATTTAATCTTGCAGACAACTTTTCCTCTGGGGGATACGTAAACTAGACAAATATTCAATTATTGAGTGAGTACAATTCCCCTGATTATGTTATGCCCACACAATCGAATAAAACAGTCATCAACACCTTGATTCTCAACTTTGCCCAGCATTTGTAGTGCGGGAAGAGTCACTACTTTTTTATTGACACTGTCATAGACATATGACGTTGTCATAGACATACGACACTGCCATAGACATATGACGTTGTCATAGACATATGACGTTGTCATAGACATATGACACTGTCATAAACATATGACTTTCATCTACAATATCAATTTTGGCAAAAAAATCCAGATCTGCAAAAGTTCGTAATCAAATTTAATTTTCGCTCTTTGTGTTGGTTAAGATCCATTTTCACGATGGATACTGCAAACTGTGGCTATTGTAGCTGAACGTATTCAAACTTGTTTTCATTCATTTATCACATAAAATAATGTGACATATTAGTTGGAAAATATGCAGCGTAAGCAATAATTGTTGCTATAAAAATTCATTTTCCATATTTTTGATCACACCTCGTATAATTATCAAGTTATTTAGTCGCTCTTACTCAAAATCTACATTCAATAGAACTTTGCTTATCCAAACTTGTTAAACATAGTGGTACACATTGATTTTGTGATCAATGAGAAGATATATACCAGCTGTTAGCTAAATTCCAAAATACAAAACATCCTTTGTTTATGTAAAGGGATTTTAGACTATTGGGTGGTCCTAAATACTTTGTATTTTGAAATTTATTAACAATAAATATTTATACTATAATCAGAAATTTTCTAAAAAATAATATATCTTTTCCAGAATGTAATGAATGGTTGACTTGTGAAGTTAATTTGCCGATACTTTAGTCTGTTTCCCTTGAACTGAAGGCATATTTAAAATTATGCAGGATATCCTATTAAAAAACCATTATCTTATCATATCTCCCAAAATTTACGTCTTAATGAACTTTTAATATGAAGGGTGATTAAAAAAGGTTAAAAGTCGAATAAAGAAATATCTAGGTTATTCAAAAATTCAGGTCCGTATCGAATGACGCACAAACTTTGTCGCACACGCATCCCAACGCCCTATTGATGACATTTGCACTGGTATTGTTACATTGTACCCGCCGATTCTGTAATGTGAATCGGTTTTTCGTTTCAGCAGCAGAAATTTATAGAAAAAAATTCGACGTATATTGCCAAAAGAGATTTCTAGTACTTAAAATATTCTTGTTTATGATGAATCGCATTCAGGTCGATCATCAGTGATGCTAGGTGATTTGCTCGATGCCATGGATGAAAATATTCGTGGGCTTGAATAATGAAGAACACAAATTGAAAAAAAAAAAATGATTTGTTACGATTTATTGGATTTCTTACGTTCGCAAAGAATCCCATAATCTGTAGCTTCAAAAACATCACCATCCATAGTTAAGTATAAGCAAACAATGATAACATGCTAAGCTATGGTAATCATGTTTTGTTATTTGAGTTTATGCATCAAAGGATATGTATAAATGTAGTCGCTTACTGTGCTATTCTAACTAAACTAAGATGTGTGCAATACAGAATAAGCTACGTGGTGTTTTAATGTCTCAAATTTGTTACTGCATGACAATGCAACCCCACTTTTCCATTCATACCCAAAATGTTTTCTTCTTCTTCATCTTACGTTTGGACTTAGTCCTGTATTTACATCAATGGTTGCCTAGCTGCAGCGGGGCTGATGAAGACTAGCTCACATACCATCTTGTAGGTGGTCGGGATGTATTCGGCTTTTCTTCCTTTGTAATCTTTGCCAACCTGTCATCTGACATTCTGTCCACGTGGTCTCTCCATTCCCTTCGCCAATTTCTCGCCCATCTTACTACATCCTGGATGTCACATATCTCCCTTATTTCATCATTTCTCCCTTGGTCAAATAATATGTGTCCCGCTATTGATCTCAGCGTTCGCATTTCAGTAGTTCATAAAAACCGTTTAGCTATGGTGTTCTTTGCTCTGCTCTCTATTGCGTATGTCATTACTGGTCTTACACAGGTCTTGTATATTCTGAGTTGGCTCCTGGTACTCATATATTTATTCCACCAAATTACATCTCTCAGGTACACTGATATTAATGACGCCTTTGTTGTTAGGGCTATTACTACATTCTTTAAATTTCTATTACTTGTTATGTTCGCTCCTAGATATTTGAATGACATCTCTTGTTCTACACTCGGGTTTCTGGATACTGTAAAAGATTTGGTTTTCTTCAGGGATATTTGCATTTTAAAAGCTTTCACTATTTGTTCAAACCTATACAGTAGCCTTTGTAAGTTATCTTCGTCTTCTGATATGATCACTGCGTCATCAGCATACTATTTTTATTTCTTTGTTTTCCATCCGGTATCCTCTTCTAGCTTGCTTTACCTCGTTTATAATCTCATCCATTATGATGCTGAACAAGATCGGGCTGAGACTGTCTCCTTGTCTGATACCGACCGTCACAGATATTCTACTGCTCAGTTTGTTTTCCATTCTGATATATGTGTAATTATCGGTGTTCAGGTCTTTGATTAATTTTATTATGTTGGGGCGAATATTCCTTCTCCTTAGTAGAGTTGTTACAACAACAACAATAAGCAGGGAGTTAGATTTAAAATAAGAAAGTAAGTAATGGCCACACACCCTTTATACGAGGTCTGGCCATAAAATAACGAGACTGGCTACAAAAAAGGGTTCTTTATTATAAAAATTATTCTACACTCGAATGCTCCCCTTCAATATACTCCCCTCCCCTCGCCGCACACCGTTCCATACGTTTTTTCCATTGATCGAAGCAGTACTGGCAGTCTTCTTTGTGCCTTTAGGAGATCCACCGTTTTTTGCTTTACCACTTCCATCGACTCAAATCGGGTCCCTTTCAAAGTAGATCTTTTTTTAACCTTTCTAAGAAATCTGAACAGACCCGTTAACGCAAGAGCTTTTGGTCAGGAGTCAGATTTTTTCGCACAGACTTTTGTCATGCGTAATTTCTTGTGTAAAATTTTTCTAATCGTTTCTTTATCGGCTTTTACAACCTTGGCAATCATCCGGATGCTCATTCGACGAATTGCACGCACAATTTGGTTGATTTTGGTCACTGTTTCCGGAGGTAAAACAGTCACAGGGCGACCTGGGCGCTGGTCATCTTCAGTGCTCTCTCGGCACTCACTAAAGCGCTTACACCACTCAAAAACACGCGCACGAGATAGAGAATTGTCCCCATGGGCCTCTTGCAGCAATTTATAGCACTCAGTCGGAGTTTTTTTCATTTTAACGAGAAAGTTGAGATTAATACGTTGCTCTTGTCTACTATAATAGTGACGGAAACGTGTTTTGGGACGTGCATAGACAATATATCTAGACCTCGTATATATATATATATATATATATATATATATATATATATATATATATATATATATTTAAAATTCAACGTTAGTTCCTCTACATCTCTAATTTGAGAATTATTTTCGTACGTACTCTTCGAATGATCTATGATCTCGTAAGTACATTTGAAATGGTCGTGCAAGGAATAGCTGCCCCAAGTGAATAGACATAGGTTATTGGTCAAGGTTTGAAGTAATTACAGGTGATACTACGAACCGCCACTGCTAGTCACACCATGACGGCAAGATTTTTCATTGTCAAAACTCGATACAAATAGTAAACATACATCAACTGAAACACGACTTTCCGTACAATGTTGCCATCATGTTAATTCCATTACTCCGGATAGAGGTATTTGGCACCATAAACTTGAATAATTATCAGTTACACGAGAAGTAGGGTTCGTGAAATTATTCAGTTTAAAATATATTCATGTTGTATACTTTTTCAGTGACGTAACCTTTCGGTATCAACTGGGGCAATAATCTATGATGTGTGCGATTAAATAATAAAAAAATATATTTGAGCAACGAAAATAAATTGTCTAGTGGTCGTTTCGGTATTCCAGGCATGATTTCGCCGATTGTAAACCTCGCCTCATGTGAAAGTTGATTCACTCATGGTATTTAGAAATGTTGCTTGATTACTTGTTCAATTTTACTTTGGTCACTGACAAAATTCAACTCTTGATATGGAATGGAAATCATAGTTTTGGTTGATTAGCTTATTCTAAAAGCTGCAGATAATCCCCTATTGTTTATTTCAGAATTTTACACAGCTCGCACCATAATTTCATCTTGCACAATGAAATTTGAAAATTTTTCAATTAATTTATATTTTTTCTGTAAATTTTGTCATACATATGATATGATAGTATATTTTACTAATATAGTGGGCCTCAGAATAGACTTCAATTCAATAAAGCGAAAAATTATTTAAAAACTTGAAAGTGAGGAAATGATCTTGGCATTGAATTAATGAACCTTATGGTATAAAAAAACCGTTCAATTTTATGGAATATCTTGTTTATTTCCAATATGTTTTCATAATTTTGTTAAGAAATACATATTAATTTGGGATCTAAAAATAATAAAAAATAATATAGAATTTTAGAATTCTCATATTTTTCTATAAAACCTGTAATAACAACAACTTCTATCATTTGTGCATTTATGTTCCGAAATTTAAAAATGGTGTTCCAAATGGAACTTCTTGAAATTTCTTCTTCTCACCTTGCATGTTCAAATAAGGGTAGCTGTCTTTTAATTATATTAATTAATTATTAACCATAATTAATAGAAATAAATTGATCTACAACCACCATTCAAATAAAGTATTGAACCCTTTCTGTCCCAGCTAAATTTTTATTTGAATAATGAATCTACACTGAAAGCTGTAATAACTTATACAAAACCAAATGATATTTGATTAAAATTCATTATACGTAATTTATTTTGAAAAAAAAAATTAAACAAAATGCCTTTAACGGTTGAAGCAATGCAGGTCTTGTAGGGCACAAATTACAAAAGTATCTAGTATCGACGAACACATAACACATCTTCGTTCTGGACGCTGACGACAACGAGTAGATGGAAATGTTGAGAGAGTATGAACAACAGGTTCATCAAGAACTTCAATTTGTTGCCTTCGACGTCTTCTAGGAAGTGTCTCATTTGCATCCCATCTTTCGATTTTTTCCACGAAATTGTCAATTACAAAATTAATACAAAAACATGATGTGAAGTCAATATTGCACGTTGAACAAAATATTTTCCTAATTTCTTAAACCAGGTGTTTGATTTACGACAACAATTTTAGGCATGAAATAATAGATCGATATTTATCGACGCCTCGCATACACTAAGTGTATTGTTGACTTACTGGGGGTTTCATAAAAAAATCTCTCTGACCACCTACAACATAGCTCTCTCATTAGGCAAGTTCCGCACTAAATTCTGTCGAAAAAACGTATACGTCTCTTTTAAAATAATTACTTCTCTTTTCTTGCAAATGCTGACTGGTGTCTATTGAGTGGAGAATTTTTTAATACATTTTGAATCCCTCTATTCGATCGTATCGTAACTGTAAGTAGCGTTTCTCTTTGTAATAAATATTCAGCAAGCCGAGTGCTACTGGACCAATTATCTGTATAGAAGGAATAACCCAAGTTCAGTAAGATTTTACCAAGATGAACCACTATTCTTTCTGAAAGCGATAATCTAGCATTATCAACGTCTACAGGTGCTAAAAGGGTTGAAAACTCATACAAATATGTGAAATTACATATTATACATACATCCAAAAGCTTGCGAAAAGAAACAATGCGTTCTGTCAAAGGTTCTATAATTGTATAATTTTGTACTGTCATTAAGAAGCGTATAAAGTATAGAGAAGTCTAATAGGTTCATTTCACGGTTCTACGTTCTATCCAATATGTGGGTGGAGGCATACAGTTACTGCGAAATGTGTCAATACGGTTTCAATTAGTGGGTTTTTAAATATCTGAGAAAAGCTGAAGCAGATCTGATGAGTGTATATCGAAGAAATATTGCCCCTGTTAAATTTTCATCAAAAAAATATGAATCAATTTCTCACAATACCAGTTCATACGTTGCGTATGGTATTTTTGCAACCATCGTGGATTTTGATCAGACCAATAACGATTGTTTTTGGTTAACATGTCCATTCAAATAAAACGTCACCTAGCTCAAACAAAAAGAAATTCCTAAATAATAAAGAGACGTTTTTCATTTTAAAACAAATGATGACGCCATTACATTATAACTTGAAATGAAATTGTTAATTAAAAACAAAATCGACCACTCCGGGTATTTTCATATAATTGTTCAGAAAGGTTATCTTAAAAATTGAAAATGCCAACATTTATCGAAAGATTTGCGAAGATTTTTTCTAAAAATAGAGAAAATTGATCATCGAGCTGTCATTAAATGTTTGGCTACTTACTAAAAATTTTTCATGCGTAAGCTTTCTACGCGTGGAATGGAGTGTTTGCGACTTTTGGATCAAAACCGCACCGAATGAAATTTCCATCGGCTTATTAACGTGGTTTAAGTAAAGTGAGTTGGATGTTTTTCAAGGCTTCACACCGGTATATGAAACCTGCATCCACCACTAATTTCCTGAAACAGAAATACAGTCAAGACAGTGGATTACCAAGGGCGAACCTGCTCTGAAAAAGACCAAGACGGTTTCATTGAGATAAAACAATAACAGAAAAGTATTGTGCATAATTTTTTGATAAGGTAAAGGGACAAATTTCAAAAAAAAAAACGACCGCATTTGAAGAAAATAAAAATGTGATCGCCATAAAATTTATTAATTGCATTTCGCATTGTGAACTACCCACTTTATTCACCAGATCTCACTCTTGCAGAAGAAATATTTTCAACAGACGGGGACGTTATCTCATACGTAAACTTTGAGAAAAAAGTGGAAAGGACTAAGTGTATAAAAAGAGACTGTTGGAAAATAAAAACGATTACGGAAAAAATGTTTTGTTTCTTTTTTCGGAAAATTTACAAACAAACCTCGTATTTAGCTAGTAATGAATTTATGCGTTACTTTATAGACGCACTTTTTGAACTATTTTTTTTTCAATGAATGTAATTAACGAAAGTCTTCTGTTGAAAAGATTAAATCGATAATCAAATATAATCAATAGGTTCTTGAAATTTATAATCTGGCACCTTTATTAAAATTGATTTTAGTTTTAATAAAGTTGACTTTATGAGTTATCATTGTCATATTCGACAAAAAGCTGTTATTTCCAACCTGCAATTTTGTCGTCTTTATAAAGTGGTTGTAGTTATTTTTTATTTTTTTACTTGATAAATTATGAGGGTTAATTATAGGATTATTCGACACGATTTCCTTTAAAATCGTCTTAAGAACGATGGGTTTGAACATCGTATACAAATAAAAAATTAAAAAAAAAACCATACAACAAACACCTAGAATTTGATTTTTTTAAACCGATATTCTTTTGTCTTCATTTCCGAAAACACATGAGTCATATATGTAACTAACTATATTTAAATGATCTTCTAATGAAATGTTGGAAAAATGTGACAAACATTCACTGACAAAATTGTGTTGCACTCGTCGTAAAAAAAGATGAAATGATCAAGTTAAATGGGATTGTGGATGATCTTAGAACCGATAATCGTTTCTTTTTCTAATAGCAGAATTAACAAAGAGCTTTCAAGTTCGTAAAATGTTCTTGTTTATGATGAATCGCATTCAAGTCGATCATCAGTAATCCTAGATAATTTGCTCGATACCATTGATAAAAATATTGGGTCTGAATAATGAGGAACACGAACTGAAAAAATTGATATTTGAATTTCGTGCGTTTGCAAAGAATCCTATAAACTATAGCTTCACAAAACAACACAAGAACTAGCAAACAATACCAATACGCTAGGTTATGGTAATAATGTTTTGAAATACACATTTTGTTATTTGAGATTATGCATCAAGGGACATCAATAAATGTAGCCCGTTTACTGTGCTATTCCAATTAAACTAAGATTTGAGCAGTACAGAATAAGCTACGTAGTCTTCTAATGTCTAAAATTTGTTACCATCCATTATACAGTTCAGACTTAGCGCCGAGTGATATTCACTTATTTCGCTCATAATATTGAGAACCATTCTAGCGAATATTGAATAAAAATAAAATACATCCCTATAAAATGATACCAACTTAGGAGCTAATGGAATTCGATTTCGAAATTTTTATAAACAAACGATGACAATGTTTCATAACAATATGATCCAATTAGAAGATGTTTTGTTTTTTTGATAAGAGCATAAGCACACTTCAAGGTCATGTTAATTGTCAAAATTGCCGCTACTATCATTATTATCGTCCTTATAGGGAAAACTAAATGTTTCGGATTTGGAAATCGTATATAAATCAAAAATTAAAAAAATTATACAATAAACATGAGAATTTGATTTTGTAAAAACCGATATTTCTTTGTCTTTAAAAGATCTTCTAATGCAAGCCTTGGAAGATGTGACAAAAATACACTGGCAAAATTTGGTACAACAGACTCACCGAGGACATTTTAGGCTTTCCTAAAATATGTTTGGTCTGCCGCCCACTGGCTCTTGGACTATTTTAAAAATCGTCTGGGTTTTTCTAGATGTAACTTTTCTAGTGATTTCTAGTGGTGTGATTCAGGTTTACTGAAATGGTCCTCCTAGTTTAATAATAGGGTATAACCATAGACTAAAAAAAGAAGAACCATAAAGTACCTTCTGTATTAAAAGACGGCACTAACTTTATTAATGGCGCACTGTGCGCGTGCGTACCTGACAGATATGTCACAAATAGAATCGATGTTATCAGAATCGCCATTCGGATAATTCCCTAATAATAGAAACTAGTGAATATATGATAACAATGCTTCACAAAACCAAACAAACTTCCGATCGTTTACAATTACATATTTTAGAACCAAATACAGTAACATACAAAGGCAATTATTGATGATTTAAATACTTTCACCTTCAATATAATAGAAAAACAATTTAAATATTAGAATAATGTAATGTGTTAATATTTTTATTTTTTATATATTGTTGTTGCACATGTACAAATATTATACAATAATTTCAACTAAACACTTCAAACAAACTGGCATGTTAATTTCAATTACGCATTGTATATGTTAATTTGTGATTAGATTTTAAATTATTGTAATAGAACAAAACAATACTTTTTATCGTTGAAAATTTACATTAAAAAAATGTTGGAATTGAATTTTTATAGCAAATATCCGAATAAAAAATATGTCAGTTTGTGCAATTTGAGGATTTGAATTGTTTTCTAACGTGAGTCCAGCGATTTCCATTACAGCTCTTTAGACCGGGGTTGATAATTTTTGAGACAAAAAAAGATAATAGTAGGATGGAACATTTTGGAAAAGCAAGGAAATGTAACAGAAATGGAAAGAAAAATAATTTACGGACAGTTTAAGGTCGGAAAGTGCAAGAGGGTGAGTTTTTGAAGATTTTCGGCAAAAGTCTTTTGGAAAAAGGGTGAATGTGGAGTTGTAGGTGATGAAAATATCTACAATTTTTGCCTTAGCAATTTTTTCACATAACCTCATAATTTATGTGAAAAATTGAAACAAAATCGGTGAATTTTTGGTCGTTGAAATTTCTACTTTCTGATGGCGAAAAGAAATTACCATCAGTACATTGAATTCTCTCAATAAAAAAAACTCAACTTTTTTTCATCTTTTGTACAATTTTTGGTTATTTCTTAAAATTTACACTCTAATTGCATGAAAAAGTGAGATCCCAGGTTACATTGATAAACATAAATACTTAGAGTTCAAAATTTTAATAAGTAACTAAAAGTTGTATATAATAATTGAAAAACATTTTCGAATGCAACTTTTTTTCTTTCTAACTTTTTCTGAGAAAAGTAACCATGGTGATAGTTATATTTATTACCCTATTTGAAAGTAAAGATTTCGTCGAACAAAAAACCCACTGACTTCAAAAAAAAGATTATATTTTGACGCGAGAATTTTGGAATGAAATGAATTAAGTCAAAATAAGGCGAAAAACTAATATTTCAAATCAAATAAGTTACATTGTGTTTGGGACAATAAAAGGGAAACAGAAGCTTAGTTATTTGAATTTTTTACATAAATTAAGATGTTATATGGAATAAGTGTAAATACAAAAATTGTAGATCTTTTCATTACCCATAACATTGTTATCTAACTATTTCCATAGGACTTGTACTTTTGCCAGATATCGAGATAAACCGTTTTTACCCAAAAAACTTACCACATTCCTCTTCTCGACAGAATATTTTTTCCTCATTTTTTAAGGCTTCAGCCCTGGTCTACTTTTGTTGTCTAGATATCTGCAAATTTCTTTTCTAATTTTTGCATATCATATATTTTATACAATTATCAGCTTAATAGTAGGGGAGATTGTTGTACTTTTAAACATTTTTTTGAAATTTTCACACAGAAAAAATTTTAATAACTATTGCAAGAATTTGAACGGGTCAATTTAATTTGTATACATTCATGTATCAAATTCGCAAATTAAATTTCAAAAAAAGTTATGCATTACGAATGGGTAACACAAACTGTGTATTACTTACATTGCGTTCCAAGGAACATATGGTTATGTACCTTGGAACGGACAGAGAAAAAAACAAAATAACAGATTTAGCAGACGAGTTTATTAAGAACTTGAGAAAAACTTGTAAAAACTTAAAAACACCACAAAGTTTTTTCTTTTATAAAAATTCTGCATTTAAATAATGAAAATCTTATTTTATTTAAACAAAATTCACATTCATAGCTTTTCCACTTTTTGTCATCAATATTTGCGCATAAATTATGAACCTAACGACCACACTTAATGCACCGAATTCATTTTTCATCAGCATTCCTTAGAATTCCCGCCAAAGTAGCACTCTTTATCTGCACTATCATTGTCATCTGTTGACATATAGTGAACGCTATTATTACTTTCGAGAGGTCTCCTCTACCTATGAACGGCGAAACTTTTGGAGTTTTAGGTTTTTGTTACCGATCTATTTTTTTGCTTTTATTTCTTCTGATCTAATCCTTGTGTCGGTTGCTATCATTGTTTTTCCGGTCTTTCTCCTTTTCTTTGTGATTTTCCTGACTAGTACTTTTGGAAACGACTGTACTTCTTCTGGCGAAATGAATAGTTTTTCGAGGGTTTTGCATTTAGATTTGAAGGTTTTAATGATGGGGTTTTTACACCTGACGGCCCAGCTCTTGGTTCATCTGTGGTTTCTTCTTTATTTGATGTTAAAGACTGATTCTAATTATCAGGAGTAGGAAGGTTGGGTTGAAATATTGCTGGGAGTAAAAACTCGAGGAAAAGCAGTTCCCAGAACCTCTGCTACTGAGTAAATATCAAACGTTTTCCTCCATTACTAAACAGCCAAGACTTTACAACTTGGCTGCAAAAAGGTTTTAAGAGGGCCATATACAGTTAAATAAAGTGGCTGGAGCCTTTTTGATGTGTGAGGTGGAGAAGTTATCGTGATAATTCCAGCATCCGAAGCTTTTTCGACTGCTTGACTCTCTAAAGATTCTGGTGAGGCTAGCTTTAAAAACTTTAGAAGCCTCCCCAAAGATCATTTTTTTCTGGATCTCTATTACATACTAAGGCCTATTTTAAGGCACAAGGATTTACTGGATCTCTCTTCTTGCTTCGTGATATGACGATCTCTGCAAAAAAAAACAAAAAACCTAACCTCCTGTACCATGGAACGCGTTCCAAGGTACACGAGGTGATTTTGTTTCAAGGTACGAGAGGATGCATTTTTTCAATCAATTAATTTCAAAGCTTAGAGGTTATGATCTAAACAAAACAAATAACAATACTGCGTAGTTACTTACCAATAGTCACAAGATGTACATAAAAACAATTTATTCATATTACTGCGACAAAGCGCAGACTGCAGACTAGAATACAGCTGAGAAGAGTAAATAGACTTGCCAATTAAGATTAAGATTAGGATTTTTACGCGCATAGAAACATCACGTGATCCCATCTCTCAGACCACTTAGCCCCGACAATCTGAGATCTGTTAATATTGAAGTACTTATGAATCTGTATAAGTTGTCTTGTGTTAATTTAATTTAATAAATGTTCATTCAAACGTATTGTCTTTTAAAGCACGAGTCGTCACGAAGAGTGTAAATATAGTAATGATCTATTTAGTTTTATTTGTGTTTTTTATATAACAATAAATCAGGAATAGTTATATACATAACTAGTTATGAAAAGAGCGATACTGCTCAACAAGCGTAATATTTACCAAAACGAGCGCTAGCGAGATTTGCAAATTACGCGATTTGAACAATATCCTCTTTTCATAACGTGTTTACTTACAACGTTTTGTCTAATTCTGCACTTTTATAATATTTAATAGAATATCCAATTACAATGAAAATATTGATGTGGAATCGAATGGTGTTAGAAGTATGGCTACTATGGAAGCAAGTCTTGAAGTATGGTTACTATGGAAGCAGGTCTTGAAGTATTGTTCCTATGGAAACAGGTCTTGACGTATTGTTACTATGGAAGCAGGTCTTGACGTATTGTTACTATGGAAACAGGTCTTGAAGTATTGTTCCTATGGAAACAGGTCTTGACGTATTGTTACTATGGAAGCAGGTCTTGACGTATTGTTACTATGGAAGCAGGTCTTGAGGTATTGTTACTATGGAAGCAGGTCTTGAAGTATTGTTACTATGGAAACAGGTCTTGAAGTATTGTTACTATGGAAGCAGGTCTTGAAGTATTGTTACTATGGAAGCTAAGAATGATTTTTCAAAATAAGTTGAAATAAGTCAGAAGTAATTACTTGAAATGTCTTCCGACAGCAATTCAGACATTCTATTTGAAGTCAGAGGTCAGCAAATGCTGCAGTGGATAGTTTAATATCTGAAAAATCAAGAAGTAGATACGCCCTGGCCTAGCAAAAATTTGAGAAAAGGTACTACTTGCTTATTTTAAAAATTTAAAAATATTAAAGACGTCGACTTTGTGGGCTACACATTCAATGTTGAGATCTGAACTCACCATTTCGATATCAAGAAGTACGCTATGCTTTTGGATTGGCTGAAGAGACGGTCAGCAGGATACCATGCAAAAAAATCGAATGACGAAGGAAAATGTAGGAAGATTTATAAAATACAACTTAATTTACGATATGTTTATAATTTATTATTAAATAAATCTGTTTCTTAAGTCGCAATGATAATAGGTATTGCGGGAGCCTGCAAGAAGGATGAACTGACGTTCCTACGAGAAGGAGACGTATTTGATGAAGGCACGTTTTTGTAAAATTACCAATTTGTGGTCACTGCTGCAAATATTGCTGGTGTCAATCTTGTGAACCTCAAAAAGTATAGAAATATTAGACCTCCTGCTGTAAAGCACTACTGATTTTTTGTGCGGTATTATAATGAAAAATGTGGCATACAGCCCCTGGGCATAGATACCATTTATCAGCAAAGATTACTCAGTGCCTGGGTTTACCTAATGTTAAAGGATACACAGGACATTGTTTAAGATGATCGTCAGGGTCTTTTCTGGCAGACTCAGGACGGACATTCTGAAAATAAAGCAACACGGATGACGGAAATCTAACAGTGTAACCGTAGACTATGTTCAGAGTTCATTAGAAAATAAGAGATGACTTTCAGAAAACATTCTGGGCCAAACCTATGGTATACGTGTAGATATAAGTTCAAGAAAACATTCACCCAGAAAATGAACTTGCTTTAAATAATCGTGTCTTTAATAATGTTGTTTTCAATGTTTATAAAACTGAAAATACTATTGAATTAATATAATGAGTTAATTGTAAGTTTAAATAATGAAATAATTGTCAGTTTTTACAGTAATTAATAAATTATTCTTTGAAACTTAAACAGTTACGTAAAGTCTTTACGTAACTACTTTTCATAACTGATATTTGAAGGTTATGTCAAGGAGTGACTTGAAGTGTCACATTTGATAGCGGAATTAGATGAAATATTACAAACTCGGTCAAGGAGACTTACGCTAAAAATGTTTTAACATGGACAAACTAGATAAACCATGGGTTCCTCATAAAGTTTGTGAGTTCTGTATTGAGTTTTACGGTTATAAAAAATAGGAGAATGTACTGGATAAGACTTTATTATTTCTTGGATCTGGATGGAGCCCAAGAATCGTTTTTGTGATTGTTCCTTTTGCGTAGTAGATTCTAAAAGTTTTAATCGAAATCAAACGTGGGGGTTGTGATTTATAAGTAATTCGTATGTTCCCAGAAACAATGATGTTGCCAAACTCACAGATATCAGTATAATCTACCTGTAAAAGAATGATATATACACTCCAGAGTTATTATCACAAAATGAACATAGGGATTTGATACGTGATCTCAATTTTTAAAAACAAGGACAGAGTTATTAGCTTCAAAATTGAAAAATAATGTATCGGCCCCAACAGTAACAATTACAACAGCATACAAAATACTAAGCGAGTTATTACCATTTTTGGTATATGAATAACTGGTTTACTGTAATGATAAAGCAGATGTTTCCTCGCATGGGTTTAACAGAATACAAACAGTGACGCCTTCTTATTGACAGTTGTAAAAGAAGTTTGAACTGTCTTATTATACAATGGGAAGAAATTGGAATAAATTAGCTCTAGAAATAAATAATTCTTCGAAGCATAATGGGCCTGAAGAGACAGATAATGTTAAATTTGATATGTGCTAATGTTCGGAGCTGAAGTCTGAACACTGGAAGCCGCCAAAATCAACCATACAGAAGCATTAGACATGTGGTTATATAGACGAATCTACTGGGTAAAGAACATCCGGGAATTGACAGGCATACATAGTATCGAACAATTGTTTAGAGTACCTTTAACAGGAATCAGCTCGCCATTGTAATTGCGAACGTCAGATGGACGTGACAAGGCACAATAAGAAAAATCATAACTTGCCGATCTGCGTGGATTTGAAAATGGTTAATTTTTTACTTGGTTAACAAACTGGATACACGAAATACCCTTATTCTATTAACCTCCCAGAAGTCGGGCTCCTTTCCATAATATCAGAACTTGTGCTGGGTCTACAAGACCTATAAGCTTCGTATCATTTTTTCTGTACGCTTTTTTTTAAACCTCAACTCTTGGTTAAACTTAATGTTTGGCTTTTCTAGTGCAAGGTGATGTGATCAGAATAACTACCCAAAATACCCATTGGTCAAATATTATCCCATATCTGTAGGGCTTATTTTTGATGTATTGTTTCAATCAATTCAAAGAAGAATATAAGCTATATAGTTTTTCTGAGACTTTTTATTAATAAATGTGTATTCGCTAAGCGTTCAGTTTCTTCTTTCCCGTAGCAAAAATAAAAATCGCTCTTCGGACAGTCGCCAGAATCTTAACACCGGTATCTTCTCTGTTCCACACTTCCCAACGTTGGGACGACTACTCCGTAAACAACCAGCCAAATATAACCAACTCGAGAAATATTTTACCGGTCTACGAAATTGATTGTATTGTTAGTATTTCCGAAAATATATACCAAAACATCAGAAAAATATAATTCTCAATATTCCTGTGTAGACTTTACTTTTTCCGTGGAGGTCTTACACCTGGAAGGTGAATAACAATGTTAGATCGTCATGTTCCAATTTTCTCCAACATTAGATTGTTCGTATCGGTGTTTCCAATACCTCCATGGCTTAGAACTCAAGTCCAATTCATCATCTATATACTCTTCTTCTACATTTACTTCTATAAACTGTGAACGTTCCTACTCTTTTTCATAATCCATCTAAAATGTCTCAAAGATCTGCTGGGTATTACATCTTATCATGGAACAAACCATAATATTTAGAGTTCAGCAACAGTTGAGTTACGATCGCGCCAGGTCTAATAGACGTTATATCGAGTGCTAATAACATTAAATTCAAAATGATATAAAATATTGCTGGCTCTCACAAAGCAATAATATGTTATGATCGGTAACCGCCCTTTTTTCCTTGTTCACAATAGTGTTAATTAGGGGTAACTGACCCTTATAATAAGTTATCCTCTTGATCAACCACTATCAGTCAGCCATCAAACGCTGAAAATGTGTCAGTCTGCTTTTTCCCGAGTTTACCGTCCTTACCCAGAGATTGGAATTTTCATCGAAGAAGTGGTTCCGGAAGAAAACGGTGGATATTCGAGAGAGATGACATATTCATTGTCAGCACATCGCTCACTGGTTTTCAAGTCCAACAAGAGCTCAGAGAAATGCCAGAAGTGGTTGTGAACGGCTGAGCAATTAGAAGAAGCTTTAAGGTAGCTAATCTTGAGCCTAAAAATCAGCAACTGGCGCAAAATTAACCCTAGCCCACCGAGCAGCCCATCTACGATTTACCAGAGAACAGGTTAAATAGACTGACGAACAACGAGGCTTCGTTCTCTTCTTAGACGAAAGCAAAGTGGGCCTGCATGGTAGCGATGTATGTATGTATATATGGATTTGGGGTCTCGTATACACTGCGACTTAAAGGATCTATTGTGTTTCTTGCTGCGATACTGGAGAACCCTATGTTTACAGCTGATCTATTAATCCCACACCTTTTAAATATCTAGAATGAGAGTTGGCTTTAATTACCAGAGATCTTCGTCTTCTATTTCATCCGCTCCCAGGTGTAGTGCTCTGGTGTACCTTAGTGTTTCACACTTCGATAGAAAATAGAGGTTTCGTCTATGAGCAACAGAATCTGCTCGTCTCATTGTCTGCTAGGTCTAGCGTCTTCAGGTGTTTGTTGAGGTGACGATGTTCCGATAGAACTCCTGTTAGTATTCGTAGATTGTTCTTACTTACTTTTATACATTCATCAGATCTACTCTGGTTATAGTTTCCTTTGCCTGTCTCAGCCCTTGTAGGTTGTCCCGATAGTTGATGTTGCTCCTATCTATCTTCTTTTCCAGAGATTTTTGCATAGTTCTGTACCCCAGAAGGGTTCAGGTCCCTTGAAGGGCTTGTCTGCATCCGCTTTAGCAAGCTTATCTGGTATTTTATGTTCCTTCCCATAGTGGTGATAAAAGAGGACGAGTCTACAGAAGACCAGGAAAAAAACTCGCGCAGTGTTGCATAAAAGAATATTTGGCTTTTGGAGGCGGTTCCCAGATGGTTTGGGGGGCATTTCGATGGAAGTAAAAATCGACCTGAAAGCTTATCTGGTATTGTGCTTCAAAATGCGCTTTCAAAATTGAAACTTTAGGTCTGTAACACTTGGCGCGAGTACTGGTAGTTTACATATCAAGTTAAGAATAATAGAGCATTTTATCGAAGCGTTGGAACAAGTATTGAAAAGATGAAAGGTGAAATATTTGATGATACGGTAATTGATGGAAGCTGTAAATTTTAAGTTAATGTTTCAAATTTGGAAAGTAAAGCTTGGAAAAGCTTTATATTGATAGTCGAAAATTATGAAGAAATTGTGCAAAATTTCCTGATGAATTTTTAGTTTCCAAGGGCAAATATGAGTACCAAGTCATCTAGATAAATTTTCATATAATACTGGAAATTAGTGAGTAATTTGAGGGGTGCTTCCAGGAAGTTATAAAAGTGATAGAGAAATGGTATCAAGCTCGGTGGGCTCGTCATAGGATGGAGTTAAAAAGAAATCGTCACCAAAATATAACTCAAGAAAAGCTATTAAAAGGCGTTATATTAAAATATATTAGAGAATCTTACAAAATCATTGATAGTTTCATCAATTGTAACCATTAATATACCCAAAATCTTATATTGAGGGCAACGAAGCCACTGTTGACCTGTTGAAATTTTATTTAAAACAGAAAAAAATAATGTCCAAAGTTATTGACGATAATTCGTATAATCAACTTTATTATATTAGCAAACTGTACCTACCGTCCTCTAGCATTAGTTGCACCAGTAAATCTGACAGGAAAAAATCAGCAGATGGCTCAAAATTAACGGATGGGACTTAAGAGAGGGAGAGAGCTTTTGATTCCACCCCTCAAAGTATTAATTTTATGTATGATAACTACGAACATTTGGCCAAAAGAAATATCCGCAAAAAGTGATCAGTATAATTGATAGGAATAGGAAAATGATTTCCAAAATATTTTTTTGAACCAAACCTCATTTGAGATAAACTAAAATTTATATTGGTTTCGTGATTCTATTCTTGTATAAAAGAGAAAAAATGCGGCAAAAGTAAGAAAAGAACAAAGAATCATAATAGTTAATAATGTTATAAGTTATTCAAAAATTACTTTACAAATAAAGTTTCCTTTCTTGCTTTATTCAAAGAGATGACATGATTTATTTTCTATTGAATAACTGGCTCGAATTTTTTGCTCATATCACAACTATCGTACACAAAATATCATTACAATTTAACATATCAACAAGAACTATATATAGGATTCTCCAGGAGCAATTTCTCGTATCCAGAAAGTGCATACCAGAGGAGTAGAGAATTATACGCCCGTTGGTTTCTAGATAAACAATGAGTTGTTGGAAAAGTAGTGTTTACTGATTAAGCTGGTCTCACACGAGACGGTTTTATTAATTCCCATAATTTACATTTATGAGCAGATGAAAATCCTCGGACAATTCAAAAAAAGAATCAACATCGATTTGGTGTTAATGTGTAGGCGGGAAGAGTGGATAATAATTTTGTAGGTCCATATTTTTTTGATAATATCCTGAATGGTCAGCGATATATAGAATGATTCTCCATTCATGTTATGTGATATTCGTCTAAAAATTCGCAGAGACATGTGGCTCATGCACTTCCTGGATAATGTAAAAAATCATCTTAATAACATTTTTCATAATAGGAAATATTCTCCGCAGACTCCGTAAGTGTGTAGACGTGAAAGGTGCCCACTCCGAACATTTATTATAGTTTTTTTTTATTTTATTTGATAAGTGGCACGATGTTAGACAGTATACAGTTCAATTAGAAAACGGTTTCCTTGGCATGTACAACGATGTGAAAATCTACATATCTCCTAAACCATAAATTTTATCGAGTAAAAACAAAGAGTACCTTTTCGTTGAAAAATCGATCAAAAAATTCATTTCTGCTATCTTTAGATTGTACAGGTTGTCCCTATAAAAGTTACAGATTGTTAATCATTGGGCATAAGCCGGCCCCGCCCGTCAGTTGTAGTGTAAAACACACTACATTGACATACGTAATCATCTATTAAAAATTCATAATATTCGAATGTACAATTTAGAAAATATACTCAAATATAAGTTCTGGTCTCGCAACTTTAAACGCCTATAACTCAGAAACGAGGGGTCGTATGAGAAAATGTTTCACGTCATCTACTCACTTACTTTTTAGGCCGGAGTGGCAAATAGTCAAAATACTTTGATGAAAGTATAAAAGGCAAAGTTAATTGAACACATCATTTATTACTCGTATCATTTATTATCAATTACAATGAAATGAAAAAAAAAATGTGGAAATTTTATTAATTACAAAATAATAAGTATAAATGAAAACAAATTTTAATTAACACGACCTGTGGTGCTGTATACGGTATGGAACAGCCAATTGGAATAAGTTATAATAATAAAGTGACAAAAATGCAAAAATTGTACATTTTCCAATGGGACTTGAAAGCGTGACCATTTGAATGTAAAGTGACGACCTTACCACGAGATTGTCACCGCATTTTTGTTATAGATTGTTGATCTACAAAATTGATTAATGAAATCATGGTTAATTTAATCAATAACATCTAAATTAGAAAAAAATCTAATCAATTTAATGTTAGTAATTATTTTTTTCATCGTTTTTCACAATTAATAAATATATCTTTTGATGAAATTATAAATCTTTTTCGCTTGTAGCACCATCTATTAGTGGAATTTTGAAATTTCATTTAAAAATTCTGTAACATTCTATTTCATATAAACATACAACACGATTAATATCGAAGAACTATGCGAAATTTCATTTCAATAAGTTGATTAAAATGAATTATTGAATCAGAAAATTTCACTTCAACTGACAATTTAACATTTACATAAAGTGTGGCGAAACCACCAATTTTAAGGTAGAAGTAACATTGTTGTCAAACTTATCAATTTTTTTCTCTTCGGATTAATACCGCGTATTTACTTTTATTTACTTTCGTCATTCCCGTTCATGTGTCCTCTATAAGGGACAATCTGATCTTTCGACTAATGATTTGTTTGGTTACAGGTTCTATAATCGGCGGGCTGCCAACTCTCGGGGTAACATGAGTTCTTTGAACACACTACTAGAAGCAGCAAGATTTCTGGAATTGCAAGAGCAGCAACAGAACCGTACAACGGTAGCAGCTGAAACTTTAGCAACAATGAAACCGGTTTCACCTACTATTACGAAAGCGAATGTAGCGCCCGTTATAGCTTTAAGTCAAAGCACTGTTAAGACAGTTACTGCTAATTCGGCGCCTCAAACTATGGTTATTTCGTCGAATAATATATCTCCCACAATTCTACAAACCCCTATAACTTTTTCAACTCCTGCACCCCAGGTAAGCGTTTTTTGTAGTTTTGTTTTGTCCATAAGGTATTCCAAGGTCTCTGGGATCAAAGCAAAATGAAATTTCCCCATCTTCATTTTCTGTAGTCTTCAATTTGTTGATAAACTCTAACGAATTCTTCACTCTCAGGTTTGATGGGTAGGTTTTCAAACTCCTTCGTTAACCACCTGACCAATAGGTCTCATTGCCTTGCCAGGTTTGTGAATTTTGGGAAGGCAATAGAGCTTTGACAATGTTGGGTTACTTCAGTGTATCGGTGACAAGGTTCTTACAATTTTTAAGTGTTTCTTTCACATTTTTTATAATTTTATTCAGCGGATTCCTTAAGATTTTGGTGTATAATCCTGTTTCGATTAAGCTGTCCTTCTTTTTAGCGTGCCGTATCAAATCCCCTTGATATGGCAGAACTCTCTCCATCTTGAGCTAGTCTAAACAACTGTACTGATTGTCTTATCCCAGTCCATTCTCTAATATTCTTCAATCAAGAGGCTTATTTCCTTCCAATTTCTCTACGACCTTCAACTTTACCAATCATAATCAACTGGAGGATACTAAACCGACTACCACGCATTATGTATCCCAAATAAGCTATTTTCCTGCATTTAATGTTATCCACCAACTCACGAACCGCATTTTCTCTGTTAAGGACTGTATCTTTTGTTTGCATAGCTGTCCACGGTATCTTGAGCATGCGTCTAAATAACCACATTTCAAAAGCCTCTAAGCGATTAATAATAGTTATTTTTAAAGTCCATGTTTCGACACCATATAAGAGAACTGACCATATGTAACATTTGATCATACGTTTCCGGAGTTGAAATTTTAAATTATCATTAGAGAAGAGTGATCTCATTTCAAAAAATGTTATACGAGCTACCTCATTTCCACATTTAATTTCCTTATCGGTATCCAGCTCTTCAGTAATATAGCAACCAAGAGATTTGAAACTAGACACTCTTTGAATCGTTTGTCCGTTTACCTGCAGCTGTGTGTAATGGTACGGCTAGCGACTAAATACCATATATTTTGTTATAAAACAGTTAATGTTTAGGCCCATATATCTTCCCACTCTGTCAATGGCGTTTAAAAGGCATTGCAGTCATCACACAGTACAACTGTATCGTCTGCGTATCTGATTTTATTTATAAGTTTACAGTTAATTTTTACTCCATATGATAAGATGTGTCTAGCTTGCTTAAAGATCTTATCCGAATGCAAATTAAACAGAAGTGGTGAGAGTATGCAACCTTGTCTGACTCCTCTTAAGATTTTGCATTCTTCTGTCGATTTTCCGATCGAACGCCCGCTCTTTGGCGCCAATATAATTTTTCGATTTTTTTTTCTCGAAAAATTATATTAAGCTGTCCACTCTCTCGAAATTCCTGACAGTAATCAAATCACTTTTGCTGACTGATGGATTGTTTTCTTTCAGATATTTCGTTACATTGCACTCAATACTTATTTTCCATTTCGCTTTTGATATAGGAGTAAGCACAAACCATTCTAGTATTCCTTTTTACCGATATGCATTGAAAAAAATAGGTGCATGACAGTAGTGATCCGTGTCAGTGATATTGTCGTTTGAATTTCGTTAACTGTACATAATAATATCAGGAAAATGGTTCATCTCACAAAAATGCACAAAATAATTCATTGGGACACGAGGACATACGAGGATGTATTGACATCTAGTTAGCCTAGACCAGTTCCGTGCATAAACAAAATATTGCGTTACCATAACAATGAACAATAACGTATTGTGTCATATAGTTCACGTCAATTTGGACATGATAAAAATTGCTGCAAAATGGATCCCCAAATGTTTGAATGTTGACCAAAAGCGTGCAAGGGTAGAAGCATCGCGTTCGATCTGTGCTCGATTTGAAAACGATGTAGACTTCTTAAACCGAATTGTTACTATGGATGAGACTTGGGTACATTTCTACGATCCAGAAACAAAGCAACAATCGATGGAATGGCGACATTCTGGTTCTCCAGGACCTAAAAAGTTTCGTGTCCAAAAATCTGTTGGAGGAGTCCTTGCTCCAGTTTTTTGGGACTGCCATGGAGTAATCATGATTACTCTACGGGAAAAATTAAAGAGAAAGGACGCGGAAAGCTATCCAAAGGTGTTTTATTTTTTGCAGGACAATGTCCCTGCGTACAAATCTCATGTTGTCATGCAAAAAATTCATGATTTAGGGTTTGAATTACTAGAACACCCCCCTTATCCACCAGATTTGGCTCCGTCCGACTATCATCTCTTTCCTCAACTGAAAAAAGTTTAAAAGATCGTAAATTGTCTTCCAACGAGGTAATAAAAGCTGTGGAGGTCTGGTTTGCAGAGCAAGAAGAACCATTTTTTTTAATGGTCTAGAGACGTTGTAGGTTCGCTGTAATAAATGTATCCAATTAAGAGGTGAATATGTTTAGTGATAAAATATTTTTCAATATATCCCCGTAAATGGAAGTTGTCATCATCTCCAAAGAATAATTAGCAAATAATCTCGAGCTTGATCTTGTAAGACATAAATAAAGTAGCAGCCAATGCAACTACATAAATCTGGTCCAAAAGCGCCCAACAGTTCAACGTTAGCCACACATCAATTTTTCGAACATATTTTTGTGAACAAAAGATTGCAATGTTAAATAACAATGTCGTCCAATGAGATTTTTTTTTCTATTAAGGGCGAATTTTAAATTCCGCTATTGGTATAATGAGAATCCTCGCTGGATGAGAAAAGAATATACTCAATATCTTAAAACAGGTGTTGTTTGGTTAGGTTTCAGTAAGATGGAGCACCCCCTCATAACCAAATCAATGTCCTGTAGTACCTGAAGCAAAATATTTCCAAATCGATGGATAAGGTCGATAGAATAACCAATACGATCTGACGCCATTAGGCATCTTTTTATGGAAAAATTTCAAAAGTATTGTATACAAAACTAAAACCTTTAAATCAGATTACTTGAAAAGACAAATCACGAATTGCGATTAGATCAGTCACGTCTGAGATGTTGAGTAATGTCAGAAGACATTTGTATACCAGATTATCATGTCGCCAAGACGTTTGCGGCGAGCATTTTGAACATCTCCTACATTGACTTAATGTTTTACCGTTTTTATACAGTATAAAGAAATAATCGATGTATAATAAGTGAACATTTCATTTATTTTGTAACGGAGCCAATTTCATAATAATCTTTTCTTTCCTGTGGAACGAGAATCCTGGTACTTTTTTTATCATTTCTCTTTAAACCATAAGCAACACACTGCTTAATTGTATACAAACTCAACAAGTCCAAAATAAGTTCGACTTAAATTAATAATCACAAAAATAAACATATGCTACTTTAAAAATTCTGGCTCCGATTTAATTTGGTAACAAGTCCAGGATCCGATATTACGTATCCATTAGTCTTTCCTTGCCTTAGAGTCTTTGGATCCAATCTTGGCAGATTAGGGCTTGTAGAATCATAACAAACACTTTTAATACTTAATTATAAGTTTTAATCGCGAAATCACCAAGCTGAGAGTGAACTTATGGTGCACGCATCTGAGGAAGATTAGTAATCCCAAGGTTACCATAATCGCGGCAAAAAAATCAGTCTATTTACTTGATTGTCTGACCTTGTAGATAACCAATAAAAAAAATTTTGTATAACTTTAATCAAAGTAGTTTATTTCTATTCCCGTTTACCTTTACCGTATGGATACGTATTTATGTTAGATTTTTTCTTTCCTGACGATGCAAAAAGATCAGGCACCTTTGCATATACTATTGAATATACTTCAACATATTTCTATAGTTAGTTAATACACATTGTATTTGTAAAAATATGTTTTTCAGATCGTCAAGAAACTTGAACAAGATGGTCAAGTATCAAGTACCACAATACCTCATATATCGCGACAAAGAATTTTACATAATAGTTTTGATATAAGGAATTCCACAGTAAGCGAAGATGGAAGTACGGAAAGCAAAAGAAAACAACCGCCGTTAGTATTTCGAGCAGGTACTCGAGAAGTACATAATAAACTTGAAAAACATCGTCGAGCGCATTTGAAAGAATGCTTTGATATTCTTAAGAAACAATTACCTACTACTCAGGATGAAAAGAAACCGTCGAACCTTAGTATACTTCATTCCGCCTTAAGGTTAGTAATTTTGTGCAAAATATGATTAATTGTACATAATAGGATATTTGATTTTAATACTTAACATTCAAATATTTTCGAATGAATGAAAATGTTTGGTGGCAGAATTATCTTTTCAAAATTCAATTAAAAATAACTACTTGACATACCGTTTTAGTAACCATATTAAAAATAAGGAATTTCACTTTTTAGAAATTATGGGGCTTTTCTGAAATTATGATCAGAGTTAAGAAGATCAGCTAATTGTGGATCCTAGCCCAGAACCAGATTCTGATCCCAGTTTCCGAACGTTGCGTTCAATTTTCGTGGAATTCCAAATTTAAAACAAGATTTTGATTTTCATCACATTTTTATACATTAATCCTTCCACGATATTTATTTAGTTGTATAATAGTTTCAATGACTTACCCACTCACACGGATTTCACACTAAAGTACAATACAAATAAGCTATTTTTATTCTGAAAATTCCAAAAAATAACTTTGTTGGAGTTGAAAAAACCATAAACAAATGAAACAACACGTCAGCTGATCGCATTTACCCACTGGTCCTCTGGATTCGTAGACTGAAAAGGGTCATTTGTTCATTCAACTTTTGTTTTTAAGTTACAGTCCTGATAATTTTTATCGTCATTGTGAGATTGGTGATGGTTATGTTTCGCTGCTCATTGACATTTTTCCTCGATTTTGTTCTGAAAAGTGCTTTGAAATCGGTATTATCAATAGACATTGTTTTCTGATTGTTGGTTTTAGGATCCTCATAAAATTAACATTTATATTGTTGTTTCTGTGAGTAACTCCTTGATAAGAATGACTATAGGGTGGTTGGAATATTATTAGCAGTGTATTGTTATCAACTTTGGGTATTGATGATTATAAAGACATTTTGGGAGCTAATTTTTTAAAATTCCTCAAGTGCTTCTAAAATGGCAAACAATTTAGCAGAATGGATACATGTAAACGGAGGGAGTACAAATTATCTAAGTAGAAGACGGCTCCAATCTCATCTTTATTTTTTGAAGCATCTGTGTATACCTTATAACAGGAACCGTATTTATTTTACGTTCTTGAGAATTCTTGTTTTATTGTGCTTGTTGGAGTCTCTAATTTATTGAGGTGAACAAGACCTAGCTCTGTAATAGGAAAAGCTATTAACCATAGAGGGGAGAAACCGTTTTCTTTTGTTTCTTTGAAATCAGTTTATTTTGAAATAAAATGGAAACTAATATCTACATATTTATTAGATGCGATATGTGATTTGTATCAGAAAAGTTATCCAATTGATGAATTCGTTACATTCATATTACAAAAATAGGTTAAGTTGATTTCATTAGAAAACATGCTTTCAGTGCGTGAGTAGCCGAAGCAACAAATGCTGGAATGGCCTTCTGATACAAGTGTTTTATACTATTTTCTCTGTTTCGGCTTGTATTCACCATATTTATTTAAAGAGAAATTCTTAGAAATGTACATTAGGGAAATTAGACCGTAACGTAGGTAGTCGGTTGGTAGCATTGATTCATGTTTGACAGTTCACTTTGGAAATACCAATTGAATTCGAAGGTTTGCTTAAGTCAGAAAAGAAAATCTGTAAACTGAATGTCGGGTAAAGAACTTCAATTTACACCACCAGAATTGTGGAACGTAGCCTCTACCCCGCCAAAAATAATTTTTCTACAGAAAATAATGATATTGTTTTGAATTCTCAGAAAATAAACTTGGTATTTCAATTAAGAGAGGTGAAAAGGCGTCAATCTCTCTTGAAATTTATAATAACTGCACATTCGATAAGGAAAATTAATTCATTTCTGTTACAAATGATTCATAACACTATTAAATTTCACTAAAAATCCCTGGATTCTCATTTTGTCCAATTTGCTTTAGTGAAAGTCTTTTAAATTACCACAAAGGATAACATAAATTCTGAAGAACGTCCCAGCAAGGTTTTTCTCTATATCCAATTTTTATTAAAAAATTTAAAAAATTACATCATCTCTTTAGAGAGTGACACAATAATTTCAATAAATTAAACTATCCATTTATTTTAAAGTTATCTCTTTTCAAGAAATTTCTTCACTGTGGATTTGTATGTTTTTTCCATATTTCATGACTACGTTCACTTTCTCTGAAAACTCCTTATAATTTGTTGTAAATAATATGTCAAAATTGAAATAACCTCACCGAATAATGCATCGTCCAGTCAGATGTCAAATTGAAACTATTATTCAGGAGCACCAACCAACTACAGAAAATTACCAAAAATCGATTGAGAATGGAGCCTATTCTTACATGAAAATGCGTGCGAGAATAACGTTGTTTTAATACCGAAACAGAAAATTGTATATTAAAATAAAAGTAACAGAAGGCTTAGCGTAACGCCAGTGGTCGAAGGAACGAATGCTTGAATGGCCTTCTGATATGAGTATTTTATGCTATTTTCTCTGTTTCGACTTTAATTTACAGGAAAATTGATAACAATATACGTTATTATTATTTGAATTTAAAAGTTTGCTCAAGTCATCTATTTTGAGGTTAGCTCTTTCCAAGAAATTGTTTTACTGTAGATTTGTATGTTGTATCCATATTTCACGACTACATTTACTTACTTTGTTAAAAAAGGATCATAATTTAATGTAAATAGTATCTTAAAATCAAATAATCTCATACTACCCTCACACAAGATATACATAATGTATCTTCCAGTCAGCTGACAAAATGAAACTATTATTCAGGGATACCAATTCACTACAGATAGTTGCGAAAAATCGTTTAAGAATTTAATCATCTGAATTATTTTCAATATTATTAGTACTTTTATATATTCGTTGGATAACTAATGAACCTATAGAACTATTGATAAAAACTCTTCAAAGTGAACAGAGCAAATAAAATCTCCTTAAAATGGAGCATAAAACTTATAAAATTATTATAGCAATTCTTGTAAGCAAGTTATTAAGCTTAAATTTGAAACAAATTGCATGAAATAATTAAAAATTTTACTTAAGAAATATTACAAGAGATGAAGATGAAGTAATTATTGCCCTATAACTAAAACACTCAAAAAATGAAAGTGAATCATTTTCAAGTTGAAAATTGAACGTTAAAGTTTTTACAAGATTTGATCTGTACGAACACTTGATCAAGCTTAGGTTAGTTAATTAATTAAATTAGATTAGTTACCCTTCTTCCAACGGTTCCAGTACTTGTTTCCTCCTTTCATACTTCCATGTGTCATCCAAATATCTTCCACTGAGTTGCATGCACGGAACCTCATGATTCCCGCTACTCTCTGCAGTAGGCTCAATTAAATTGCGCTGATTTTAGGACGAACGTTTAAAGTCCACAATAGTTCGCGGATTGTTACTGTAAACTCTATCTTGGAATAGCACCAAAAAAAATCCACGAGAGTCAAGACGAGTGCCGTGGTGACAACGGGATGTCCCCAAAGCTGTCCCCTAACCAAAGCAAATTCATTAAAGCCCTAGTGGTGTGTGGGGCCGCACCATCCTTTTGGAATCACGTGTATGAGGAAAATAATTAATGATGTTTGCGTTTAAAAAATATCCAATAGCCCAATTTGTAAATAACCTAATACTTACTCTGGGGTAATGCAATGGTTTTAGAAGTTCGAGTCGAAGATTACGAGTTATTAGAAACCAAAACGGCAATTCTGTTTGTGCTCCTGGACAAGAGGCACTAGGATAATAGCAGGTCAACAAGAGCTCTATAAATCTGCAAGTTATTGTATAGTATCCATAACCAGGTTGGTGGGTTTAAAGAAGAAAACAGCAAAAGAAAATGAATTTGTTTCATCTCAATATTTGTTTTGTTATATTTGTTATAGTTAAAGAACTTGCAGAAGAGATATATCGTATGTTTTTCTAGAAAATGACCAAATAATATTACAAGGGTTTTGAATATTATGATTTATAGATATTAACACTTATGGCTTGTTTTGAATAAAAGTGTGAATGCTTCATTGAAATATATTTTACAGGTATATTCAGACTTTAAAACGGAAGGAACGAGAATTGGAACATGAAATGGAGCGATTAGCTAGAAAGAAAATTATTGCTAAACAAAGGTTAGCCGTTTTGAAAAAAGATATGTCACATTATGACAATATCGATATTTCAAAAATTTTACCTGAAGGCGATACAAGCCCCATTGCCAGCGCCTCGACACCTCCAGCAGAAGAACTTAGAGAAGATATTCTTAATAACGGATCTTCTGTTCATATTAACGAAAATCAAGAAATGTCTATACCGCTTTTGACCAAAACGAGCATTCCTGTTGTTACACAAAACTTGACTTCAATCAAAGAGGTAAATATTATACACCTTAGATAGAAAAATTAACAAATAAGCTGTATATAAAATAGAAACCAACATGCCCGAGTCAAGTTTTGTTTGTACTTTTGATACACTTGGTGTAAATTGATGTTAATAGATCTTGTACTTGGTTAATTCTTATAATATCTTGAAACTCTAGTCGGTTATTTTTTTTTTTTTTTCGAAAGAACATCATCAAGGCTAAAAATGTTAGTATTAACTTTGGGATTGTACGGGCAATTGTGAGGAATAAAACTTAAATAGTACTCATTCCCTCCCTATGTCCCAATATCTCAGTTATGAACATTGTATAAAGTTTTTAAAAAATCTGTTTGGAACTATGACATCTATTGTAAAACTTTCAAAATTTCTCTGAATTTAGGATCATTAAATACTTGTCTAATGTTAAGTCAATATTTGTCCTATGAAAAATAATCATTCCCTCACAGTATAACCAACAGTCGATAAGTAGGTATATTTTTGAAGAAATTGGTAATACTCGCATTAGTTTTGGACAGTTGGTAGTACGGTTACTTGTTTGGATTGGCGAGTTGACTTCAATTTTGTTGGTGTTATGGTTAAAAGAAGATTTCATTGTAATTTTTCATTCATTCCATCACACTGAAGAATAAAATAGGAAATTTTAATATTTCAATTTTGATGGCATAGTTAAGTATGTTTTTAGAAGAAGAAAGCGTAGCAAAAAGCTAGCTGGTAACAAAAGGTTATGTTGCGATATTTTTTTAGGGTTATGATTTGTTTTGTCATTCTATCGCCGTCATTTCTTCATTTTTAATAAACGTAAGGGGATGATGAGTTATGAGGTAATGACTTTCTAACTAGATCGACTCGGTTTTCGTGCTTTTTTGCTTATTGAAATTTTTTAATTACCATTTTGCTTTATTCCAATTAATATAACCTAGTAGAATTTTAAATATATCCAAAAAATTAAAATACGATTTCATAAAAAATAAATATAATCATCATTTCCTCACCTCATTCATCATTTCGTCATATACAAATCGTCAAAACTTATTTATTCCGGGTACCACGACATTTTTTACTTCTATTGAGATAAATAGTACAAATTTCAGAGCAAATAAAGATGAATTTATTCAAATATAGGTACTTTTGAGATTTCATAAGAATTATCCAATTACTTTTGACTTAGATACACTAAAAAACTGAGTAGCAACTAATATATAACGAGGAATCTCTAGTTTCCTAGTTTAGGCCCCTGTCACTTAGAACAATTTCTTTCACAAATTCAATGTTCTCTGGAATAGTCACCGTCACAGTACCTTCCAAACGTGGGCAAAACAACTGGACGAATTTTTAATTCTTTAAAATGATATAGCAGCCTCCATTCGATATTTGATTCGTGTTTGTGTTAATTCTTATTAAGTCAAAATTTTATAACAGCGAGAAACTCAATTTAAAATATTTGACTAAGGGGTCGTTCGAGCAAGTTGAAACTTGTCACTGACGCGTGCATAAAGATCATAGAATATATATATATATATATATATATATATATATATATATATATATATATATATATATATATATATATATATATATATATATATATATATATACTTTCCCAAGGGATGTCTTGTTGATCCATTTATCATGAAGGATTAGTTTAGTATTTTTCTGTTTATCTAAATACTTTCAATAAACCCAGTTTGCATATTTCCACAAATTTAAAAATGTCTTTCCCATTATTTTTCTCACACTTCCATAAAACATTTATCTTCTCATCCCAATTTCTATTTTAACTAGTCCATAATTTGTCCCCATATTTTTTTTTCGAATATTCTAATTTCGGATTTTTTTGTTCTAGTGTGTATTGAACATAGTGATTTAATAAAAATAATGTTCTAGATCTCACAACCAATTCAAACAACGGCTTTGTCGGTACTTCCCATGACGTATCCCGTAAACCAAGGTTTAGTCCTTCAAAAAGTTGCTTTGGTACCAAAGGGATTGGATGGATTAGCACCATTAGTGTCCACTCATTTCATCACTCCACAACAAATCAATGGAAAAGTGGTACCTTTGACACAGTACTTGGTGAAACCTGTTGTAGTAGTTAGCACCGCATCACCACGCCCAAGCTAGTGGGGTTTATTTCCAAATTAGCAGTAATTTGGTTCTTAACAAAAAGAGAAAGAAAACATTTTACAAACCCTGAGGAACGACTGAACTACTTTGGATTTTTATGTATCATTAACTATGAAAAGTAGTAGGTATTTTTGTAACATCAAATAATTATTATTTAGAAAAATTATAGCAGTTATAATTAAAATAGGAAATTTTGGGATACATGCTTATTTAAGGTTTCTAAATTGGTATTTTATGTTATTCAAAACGCACTTCCGTAATAATTCACTTACGAAAATACTACTAACATTCATATTTTCATACGTCAGTTTTTTTGGCAATAAGAACAGCTAGGATGGGATAAAATAAAGAGCACAATATATATATATATATATATATATATATATATATATATATATATATATATTTGTTCACATTATTTAAAACAGTAACTTAAATATGACTATTATATAAAATACTGTTGTAAAAAGGACCTAAAACCAATTATTCATAGTAGGATTGTGGGCGGTCAAGTACCATTGACCATGAGCCTTCTGATAGGTTCGTAGTACCCGAAATTACCAAAGACCGATTTTCTTTAGAAAATGAAATACTTGGGCTTCTTCTTTTTGACATCACTAGACCAATTTTGTTTTTCTTCTTCTTCTTCCTGCTGTGTATAGGCATCATTGCCTGTTTTTCTTTACATCATTGCCTCTGCTCAGTCACCAGGAAGACCCACAATTTTGTTTTTATTTAGAAAAATTGTTTAATTTTGAATATTTGATCATATATGTTTTTCCATTTCTAAAGCTACATTTAGAGTCCTCTAAAATGATTTCGACCTCATTTATTATTCTTTTGTCCATTATTCTAGTCATTATTTTAGATGGTATTCTTATTAGTGATATACCTGGGTAGTTTTTACAATTTCTTTTGCCTTCACTTTATATATTGGTAATATAATTCCTAGATTCCAATCTTCCGGCATTTTTCCTGTTAAAGTATCTTGTTTAGTAAATCTGTTAGTTGCTCCATCCATATATTTCATCAAATCAGCAGTTATGATGACTTCTCTTGGCGCTTTTCCTAGATTTAATATTTCAATTACTTCTATTAGTTTTTGATTCCTTATCCTTTACTATTGGGTATTCCCTCCATTACTTCATGTTCCTCCGAAATTCATCATATCTTTCTTTCTCAATTGTTTTAGTGTTCCAAAAAATAATTTTTCATTTTACTTATAGTTCTATGTTGTTTTCTTTTCTTGTTGATTTGTAGTTTTCATAATATTCTTTGTATTTAAGTATTTGGTCCTTTCTTATGGAAAATAAGGAAGTTCATTCGAACTAACGTGACAAACGCAAACGGATGTGATTGGCTCTTTTCTATTACTACAAATGGCCGACGGGAAAATGTAAAATTCGTTTATGTTGAAAGTTACCAACGGCAGACCGATCAGCAAACAGCGACGACAAATGGCAACTATGAATGGTCTTATGCATTTCAATGTTTTTAATTTTGTAACAGCAAACGACAACGTCAAGTTTATAAATCGGCCATTAATTCTAGCTCTCATATACATATAACATAAACAACAGATAGTCATGATCAAGACAATTGTTGATGTCTTAACACATGAAAAGCTATCGAGGAGGTTCAGAATTACGAAAATTTCTAAAGCTAAAACTATGTGAAAAATTAATGTATATGTTTTGATTCTAATTTTCAAGAATAATTTTTATATTTCAGAATAATTAATTTCATGGCACCAACTACTGCATAGCATGTGAATAAGAGTAATTTTTGGAGAGTAAATAATGTTTATTGTACCACATTTTCTATTACAGTAAAATACAAATACTTTCAGATTTAAATCAAGTAAAAACATACATATGTATTGAATTAATACAAGAGAACCTTTTTTTCAAGCTAGTGGTATGGAGTGGATAGTAACATAAAATTAATTTCTTATAATCTTCTTTAATATTCAGTTTTAGGTAACAGTGTACATAAAGAACGTATTATCAGCTCTCGAAATGAATGTACCCAATTTTGGACTACACCTTATAATTTTGAGGCTCATTCCAAAGTTATCTTTCATCGAGTTCACGAAACTACATAGTTCTCATTATGTCACTAGTAAGCTCTTAATCCATCCTAGCTGATTTCCGTTGCATTTCTTATTGGTTGTCTAAGGTAACTAAGTTGCTGTACTTGCTGAATATAACAATGTTATTTAATGAATAGTCTTTAAGACAATATCGAACCTTAATCTGTTTCATTTATTCCAAAATTAATAGCACTGAACATTACGTATACTTCATATTCCCCTTATTATAGTGGTTTAATGGTATTTGTATTATAGTTTTTTAGATCTCGCCACTATGATATTGGAAACTGATTTAAAGTACCTTTAAATTTTACCTACTTATTATAACATATTTTGAAATTTATTTATTTATCCCATTTATATGATTATATTAAATGACCAAGAAATTGTTTACCCTATTAATATGTATAATATTCTATATTTGTTGACTGATTAAAAAATATATTTTAATAACATTTGAATTTGACTAAATGGCCACAAAACAGTAGATATTGTAACAAAAAAAAACATGCAGAACTTGATACTACTCCTCATAATAGTATTTGCAACAGATAATTGAAATTCAGTGAAAGAAGCAATAAAAATGAAACATTAAAAAATGGAATATTAAAGTATATGGATGCTTAAAAATAACGAAGCAAACATTAAAAAAAACAAAATAAAAAATTAACAGTTAAATTGGATATGAAATGAGCCAACAAATGTAGCCAGGAAAATCATGATGGTAATGATGGTAAAAATACTTGCAAGGGACAGAAAAGCATGAAAAAATAGTGTGAGAACAGACAGAGACCAAATCTGACCTTTTAAAGGCATAAGGATCATCAAGGAGCATTTACATGTTTTGCACATATATTTTAAATAATGAATCCTACTGTATTTTGTAAACTAAAATTATGGATTAAAGTAAGATTTGTCTTGTGAAATCTTGTTGATCAATTTTCCATAAGACACTTAACTTGATAAATATTTTTAAAAATTATGTTTTTTAAAACAATGATGAACGGCATTACATTATTTTTAACATTGTGAATCGACTTATTAAGCATTCAATTATTTCACCAGATACTGCCAGTTGATTCACATCTGAACATTATCCTGATACATTTTGTAATAAATATTTTTTAATGTAATACCATCAAACTAATCAAAAATTGGATGAGTGAATGACTTAATTGTTTTCGTAATTTTAAATGCACCAAATACAAAATGTGTTGTTGAAATGTTGACAAAAATAATAAGCAATATCACATAATCAAAAATGACATTTATCTAATTCCGCTATCAAATGTGACACTTGGAGTCACTCCTTGACATTAGGAAACGTCACATTCATATCTAAGTATCTGAACCCATTGATGATATTCATACTGAACACATTGTTAATACCAACACTCACAATTACACTGCCTGACGCGCGTTTCGATAACCAAGTTATCGTCTTCAAAGACTGAAGGTGAACTTCACTCTCTAAAGACGATAGCTTGGTTATAGAAACGCGTTAGACAGTGTAATTCTGAGTGTTGTTATAATGGTGGTGTAATTATTATTTACGTTATGAGGTCGGGAAGTGATTTAGTACGGTACTAGATAGATGTTTATGAACGAGGCGACGAAGAAGCCGAGTCAAGAATATTTAATCGAGTACCGTATTAATAACTTCACGGACGTATATCGTAATAGGTTTATTTTTCATACTCTTTTCGGTTTTAAATAAAAAACAAAATTATATTAAAATATGAAATGTCATATTTTATTTGAAAAAATAAAAATTAATAGAAGTCACTAAGGTAACATTGTAAACAAAGGCAGACTTATTGAATTTTTGGAAATACAAAAAATATTTTTTCCCGAAAGAATGACTGATAATTATAATAAAATTGCTAAGAAAAGTGCGGAAGCAGTAGGGCAAATTATTTCAATCAAGTCTTCGAAAAGATACGAAAAAGAATATGCGATGTTTTGCGGCTAGCGTAAAAAATACGAGGTAGAAAGTACTGATGAAGATGATACCTGAAGTGCCATTTTCCGGTCTGAAATTAGTACTGTAAAGTCAACTTTTTAGTACAGTATAAACAAAACAGTGTTTTCAGTATAACCTTCATATATCAGTTATAAAAAGTAGTTATGTAAAAACTTGTGTTCTAACTGTTCAAGTTTCAAAGAATAATTTATTAATTAGTGTGAAAAATGACAATTATTTCATTATTTAAACTGACTATTAACTCATTATTTTAATTCAATAGTATTTTCAGTTTTATGAACATTGAAAACAACATTATTAAAGACAAAGTTGTTTAAAGTAAGTCCATTTTCTGGGTGAATATTCTCATGAACTTCTTGTCTAATGTTAATATCATTTGAATCTATATATACATATATGCCAGGAGTTTGTCCCAAAATGTTTTATGAAATTCTCTTATTTTCTAATGGAATCTCAACATAGCCTTCGGCTACACTGTTGGATTTCCATCATCCGAATGTCCGCACCTGAATCTGCCAAAGGACATAGTAGATAAACCCAGGCACTGAGTAAACTTTGCTGATAAACGGTATCTATGCCCATGGGTTATATGCCACATTTTTCATTATAATATCGCACAAAAAATCTGTAGTGTTTTACAGCAGGAGGTCTAATATTTCTATACTTTTTGAGGTCAACAAGATTTCCAGCAGTGACCACAAATTCGCAATTAACATGTGTTTTGCTTTCTGGAATTGTAATTTTAAAAAAGGTGCCTTCACCAAATATGTCTCCTTCTCGTAGGAAGGTCAGTTCATCCTTCTTGCAGGCTCCCGCAATCCCTATTATCATTGCGATCTTAGGACAGAATTATTTAATAATAAATTATAAATCGTAAATTAAGTCGTACTGTTGCAAATAGAAATATTTCGTCTTCAGCCTCTTTTATAAATCTTCCTACATATTCCTTCGTCAAAATTTCCGATTTTTTTGCATGGTATCCTGCTGACCGTCTCTTCAGCCAAGGCAACATAGTTAATGGACTTCTTGATCTCGAAATTTTTGCGCATGGTGAGTTCAGATCTCAATGTTTTTAAATTTTCAAAATAAGCAAGTAGAATCTTTTCATTGATATTCTTCATATTTTTCAAATCAAACCATTTTTCAAATTTTTGGTAGATCGGGGAATATCTATTTCTTGATTTTTCAAGTATTAAACTACCCACTGCAGCATTTGCAGACTCTCTTTTGGAATTAGATAAAACGTTGTACGTCAACACGATATGAAAAGAGCGATATTGTTCAACTCTTGTCCGCTCTTTTCATAACTAGTTACGTAAATAACTATTTTAAATATATGGGCAGTGAATAAAAGTTTAAATCATGTGCTTAGTCATAAAAGTAAACAATTAACGAACTACCAAATTATAATTATAGTTTTTGAATTGAATTGAAAACACTGTAGTCCAGGGTCGATAATTTTTGAAACCAAAAACATAGTAGAAGGATAAAACCTATTGGAAAAGGAAGAGAATATAACAATCATGGAAGGAAAAATAATTCTCAAGATCTGAGGGTGGGAATGGGAAGAAGAGAGTTTTAAGTGTAAAAAACAATTTATCTAGATATATGGTAAAACTGCAAGTCCTATGGGAAAAAGTTAAATAGGTAAATTGTATGTAATAAGAAATTCTACAACTTTTGTATATACACTTTTCTCACATAAACTCAAAGTTTATGTAAAAACTTCAAATAAACAAGTTTTTAGTTTCCTATTTTTATCTTCAAAACCATTTTTTATTACAAACTAAATTGCTGCAAACTAACGTTTTTATGCCCTAAGTACACTGTATTTTTTAATTTAAAATATTTTCACCTACTTTTAAATATCGGCTTAAAAAAGTTGGTGGGTTTTTTGTTCATTGAAATCTCTATTATCTGATGATGTGATAAAAATATTTTCTCAGAAAATGCAAACAAAGACAACTCGAAACCAAAAAGTTTTGTAATTATGTATCAACAGTTCAGCTTTTTTCTTAAATTTTATACTTTGATTACTTATGTTTATCAATATAACATCACATTTTTCGAGGAATTAAATTATGAAATTTGAATAAATAACTGTTTTGTTCATATTTTCTACTGAATATGCTGTTTACGCCACCACCAAACTGAAGGTAAACTGTGAGTTTTGGTGTAGTGGTGATGAAAATAGTGTATTCAGTATGAATATCGCCAACGGTTCCAGAAACTCCAACTTAGTTTACATTTTCTGAAAAAAATTTCCAACGAATGAAAAGCCTACAGACTTTTTTAAAAAAGCTGATATTCTAACGTGTTAATTTCAATTTAAAAATTATGGTGTTCTTTCAACATTCAGTCAAAATAAGATTAAAAAATGGAAGGCTCAAATCAAAAAAATTATAGTGTGTTTGGGACATAGAGTAAGTTTTCACCAAATTTTGTTTTGAAGTTATGTGAGAACATGACAATACATAAGTTGTACATTTTTTTAACTTTGCTATTCAACTTTTTTCCATAGTTTTACCGTGAATCGAGATAAACCGTTTTTTACCCTTAAAAACTCTCCCCCATCCATTTCCCGACCTCAGATAGCCCGTGCATTTTTGTTAGTTTCTTTTCCTTTTCCAATGGGTTTCACCCTACTATTATTTACTTTAATTTTCAACAATTTTCAATGGCTTTATTTCGACCTGGTCGACTGTCACTACCACCGCGCCAAAACTTGACTATTTAATTAAAAGGTGTTTTCATATCAATCTTCTATGAAAATATGTTTAAGAAAATAAAATCAATATAACGTGGCAAAATCTTTGATAAATGTCTTGTTAATTATTTAACCCTCGAATTTTTTAAATCAATAGACTCGCAATAAAGACATAATTTGAATATCATATATGTTAATTAGCTATGACAATTTCTTGTACAGAATAGACACACACTGATTTTCAATTTTTGATCATAGGGTTCACATTTTCAATAATCAATTGTATCTGTATTTCAATGATTTGTTAAGAGGATGACTTATTTGAGTCCTTCATACTTGATTACATATTTATATTCAATATTGGACATAATACTTCTGTGCAAAGAACTATTATAGGTGTTAGTTAATGATTTTTAGTGCTTTGATCATGTTGTTTCTATTTTTAAAGGTAAGTGCTCTCGGAGGTCTTCTAATGCCCAATCTAGTCATATTTTTGACATACTAAATTACTGAATTTTTACATATTTTGAAAAAGGAATTTTCTAGATATCAACTACAACGAATAATTAATTTCGCGTCTCGTATTGTTTCGAGTTATTTCACAAACATATATTGAGTTATTTAGCATATCGACGTATTATCTTCCAGTTTGCTAATCAACTTTCTAATGCATTTTTCCTAACAATCAATTTAAATTAACTTCATTTATTATAAACATTTAAACTCCTGAACAAAATTAAAGCACCACCATTAATCTAAATATTTACATTATAAACACAAAATAAAAATAAGTTACATAAATTAGTCGAATATGACCTTATCATAACCTCGAATTGCCTTATTTTTTCCATAAAAGTTTGTTTTTGCTGGAAATGCATAAATAAGCTTCATAACTCCAAATTAAAAAAAATCAGTAAAAGAGAATAAATGAATATGGGTGAACCCTAATTTCGCGTACTCTACTTCTTTTCGCTTTATTAATGCTTTGCAGCATGCTAATATCAAATGTACTTTCTACCATTCTTCAATAGCGACCTCTATGAGTTGATTGTGATTAGAAACTATGACTTCGAATCCTCTTTTTGAAATAGTCCCGTAGACGTTCTATAGGATTCATATCCGGACTGTTATATGGCCACTCTAATAAAGGGATATCGACAAAATGAGCAAAAGGCATTACATGTTTGAAAATAATGTTGGGCATTCATAGACCTCATACGTTAGTGTTCAATTCCGTACCAGCATCGAAGCACGCTCCTTCCCAAAACATTTTAGAGACGGTATCAAAAGGCACTTTAAGAGGGATATTACAGTTGGCAAACCATTTTCCTTGCTTTCGCCAAGCACGCTCACGCCTATCTAGAGCTTTAAGGCTAACTCTAATTTCATCCAAAAACGAAACCTTATTCAAATCTTTGACGGCTCAATTCTGATGAAGTTTTGCAAAATTTGATCTCTGAACTTTGTGTTCTCTGGTAAGCAAGAGTTTTTTGGCTGGTATTCTGTTGCTTAACCCTGCTTTATGTAACCGTTCATCTATATTTGGAACATCTGATAAATAATTCATTTTTTAGCAGATTGTTGGTGACTCTTCAGTTTCTAAGAGCACGATCATCAATTTGATTAGTGCAACGTTTTCGCCCTTGTCCTAGTCTTCGGTGGTACGAACACGTTTCTTTATGTTGCCACACTATGTGGCTGATGCTGGAATGATGTCTTCCTAACAAAGCAGCACCAGATCGCAATGAATACCCTTCATTCGGGAGAGTCGATGTTCGCTCTACTTCATTGACAAATTTCTTTAGAGGCTCTTTTTTTATTTGATTTACTCTCAAATGAACTTCCAAACATGCATGTAATAAAAACAATTACAATCAACAGCTTGCTTCTAACAGAAACTGCGCTTTAATCTGTACTTTTGAAGAAAATGTTGACACAGTTTGAGACTAAAACGAGGTTTAATACGAATTATAATCAAAACAGATTATGTGATACTATAGTTAACTTAAATAACAACTATTATTGTCAAACAATGTCCATGGCCTATTTGTACAGTAAGTTAACAATAAAAAAAGAATATCAAAAAAAATAAGAGTGGTGCGTTAATTTTGTCATCGACTTTTGACACGATCACTACCAGCTTAACAAGAAGTAAAATATTCGTAATTTCAGTAAATACTTGATATATTATTTGTATCCAACAATATTTTTTATTGCTGTACAATTTGGGAGATACATACATACTATCTCTCGTTATTTGGAAAATTTGCAAAACTTGATAATCAGTGTTGAGCATCTGCATAATATCAAAATATAATAGAAAACGTATTTATATTTTTATTAAAACATTATAATATGAACGTTCAGATATGTATCAACGATTAAATTATATCAAATATTATTTCAAATCATTTAAATGGACCAGACAATTTGAAACATTGATATTAAGAAATCATTTTATTTGACATTTGCGTTAGTAACTCATTAGAGCGAAGCATGTGATTTATGTACGTGTGTAACATGTTTTACAAATCTTGTGATACCAATAAAAGATTTGCAAATTATTTTATATAAAGTTGTTTATTTATCTTAGAAAAAGAACCTCTAATATCTGTAAATGTATATTCATCAAAACTAAAAAAAAAATGGCGGATGATAAAACTGGATTTTTTATTTTTCCGTATAAGCCAGTTAGTTTCATAACGTTGGTACTCCAATACAAATTAGCTAGAATTGTTGATTTTCTCTACAAAAGTATAACCACTGCAAAAAAATGTTGAAATGCACATATCCATCACTTGCTTCATTCTGAAAATAATCAAAATAGACAAGAGGAAATTTACGATGTTTTCTCCAACGTATACTTTATAACCATTCTATCATTAATGATCGATTATAATATAGTAAAATAGTTGAATATTACTCAAATGTTTGATAAAAGAAAATTCACACAGTTCAAAAACTTCCCATGTTTCTGTCTATTTAAAAACTTTGTTAATATCATGTAACTTCTAAATTCCCAACACTGCAAAATTGATTTCTCTGAGAAAATAATGTATGTACATTTAAAGCAAAAACTTTTTAATATCTAGTGATAAAGGATCACGATATATCTTTTTCTTTCAACTTTCCAGGTGTGGGATGAGAATTCCGTACATTTTTGTGTCCTCTGTGTATATTTTTTTACACCCCAAAGTTCTCTCCCCCTATTTCCTTACTCCATCCGTTTTTTTCTTCTTCGTTTACTCATTCATTTTATTCTAATTATTTACATTATCTTTCTATTTGTCACGTTATTAACAAACTGATTAAAACTTCTTAAGGGACCATATGCCTCACATTTGAATTAAAAACATATCGTTAATCTGAAACAATTCTGACCAAGTGCGCTTTGCGCTCAATTTTTCTGCATTTATTGTGATTATGATTTATTATTATGGAACAGTCTTCAATAATAAAATTGCAACTATCAACAAGCATTTAATGAAAATTAGTCCTAATAAATTCTCTAAAAAATATGATATTTTGGTTATTTCGATTATAAATATATATGACTAAAGGACTTTTCGGAAACTAAAACACGAGTTAAGGTAAATCAGTTGATTGGGGATCCTAAACCAGAAAGAAATATCAACTTTAAAACAATATATACAAGAACATTTAATTTCTATTACTTTTTGTGCGTTAATTTTTCCATGTATAATTGATTCTAGATGTAATAATTGTTATTGAATAGTAATCAGATTTACCCCCTCTCAAGGATTTTAAAACTAATAAGTTATTTTTATATTGACATGCCGAATGTATCAACGCCGCAAACATAAGTAATAGTAGACAGCCATTTAAGGGGAATAAACAACTTTTACAATTTCAAATAACCAAAAACAAATATAGCAACCCTTCAGCTGATTGCATTTACCAACTGGTCTACAAGGGTAGAAAGGATCAAAACATATAATTACCACCCGATTAACTCGATCAGTTTCCGAACAACAATGAACGTAATTCGAGTTAGTGTCCGAACATTCAGATCATGATCAGGTTAACTCGATCAAAGTTTACGAAAAGTCCTTAAATGATTTAGTTGATCGAATCGATTATTAAAATTTATTATTATTTTTTTAGGGGATATATTTACTGCTATACCAAAAATTTTCTAGTAGTTAAAAAATTATAGCACTGTGCTAAAGGGTTTAAGTCCAATGGCTACTTAGCTCATCGAAAAATCGATTTCCACTTAAATAAAATAGGAAATATTTTTTTTGTTTTATAAGATCTTTCGATATTAAAATATTGGAAGTAAATTCTCTACAAAAAGATCTCTTTGATCGAAGACTGTAGAACCCCTAGTTTCGAAGTTATAGCCTGTCATTTAAAAAAATCTCATTGAATTTAATTTATTTTTCAATTTATTACATTCACATGGACACTTTACTTTAAACTTTTAATGCTCAAATACGCACAATAAAATTAAATTAGTCATGTAAGAGTAAAATAAACGAATGGAATTTAATTTGTATTCTTTGAAATTTTACTGTTTGACGGTATACAACTCCGAAACTAGTGATTCTACAATCTACAACGAGATATTTTAGTATAGAATTTAATTTTCTACAAAGACTTAAGAAGGTTTCTAGAAAAAAATCTAATAAAAGAAATATTTCATTTAAAATAGAAAAAAATATATTATTATATGTAATTTAAATGGGAATTTTTCGATGGGATCTTGGACTTTAACCCTTTAGAACAGCGGTAAAATTTTTTAAATACCTATATAGTAGTAAAAAAATATGGTCTAAAAATGTCACGCCTTAATATGTATACATGGAACATACATAGAAACATATTTTCTGTACAGACATCCAGTTGTAATAAAATTGAACTTGTGACTAACTAAGAAAAACACATTTTATTGCCAAAAATTGATTTTATTCATCAAAGTAATTTCCTTCAAGAGCAATACAATCATTCCAACGCTTCTCTAACTTCTCGATGCGCCGTGCTTGTAGAAGGATTTTTCTTTTGCCTCAAAAAAAGCTTCAGTTTCAGCAATTGCTTCTTCATTGGAGCTGAATTTTTTACCAGCGAGCATTTTTTTGAGATCAGCAAATAGCCAGTAGCCACTGGGAGCCCGATCTGGATTAGACGGTGGATAAGGAAGCAATACCAAATGTAATTCGTTCAATTCAACCATCGTTGTCATCGACTTGTGAATCGGTGCATTGTCTTGCTGAAATAGTGGTTTCTTCTTCGACATGAGGCCTTTTTTTTTGTTTTTAGCACTTGAACAATCCAACAACTCTCTGTAGTATTCGTTATTGATTGTCTCTCCCTTTTGGAGTTAGTCCATGCCCATCCCAAAATACTGAAGCCATAACCTTCCCAGATGACTGATGTGCTTTTCGACGCTCCGGATGTGGTTCACTGGCTGCAGTCCATTCAGATGATGATCTTTTCGATTCCGGAGTGAAGTCATGGATCCATGTTTCATAAACTATCGCATATCGACGAAAAAAATCTTATTTGTTACGGGTTCAAAACATCCTACGACGTTGTCCGATGCCTAATTGTCACTCTTTCCTGTCGCTGCAGTTCAAATTTGGTTCTCTTGTGGGATCCGCTTCATTATTTTTTTTGGTAATCTTTCCTCCCCCATCCTCTGCGCGTGTCTGCGCCAAATCAATTGCTTTTTCTCAATATATTCTATAATTGTTTATTGCAGGTTCATTTGCTGTTTTGTTGTATCGTTTCTTGCTCTGTTTATTCTACATTTTATAGTACAAGTACCATGTCTTATCTACGTTCATCTGTAGTCCCCTTTTCCGGTATTCTTCCTTTAGTTTGAGTGCCATCTATTCTATATCACCTCTGGCGTTTTATCTGAACAACTGCAAACTGGAAGATATATAACCAGGTATCATCGTCGATTTGGATCCCTATTCATTTGCATTTATTCTTCTTTTGAAAAGAGTGGTGATGCAGCACCGTTGCTTCAGGCCTTTATTGACTATGAAGGATTCAGATAATCTACTTCCGATTTTTACTGCTACTACTTCATAGCTTTATATAAGTTCTGGATGTTAGAGTATGATTATTATAAAATAAAAAGCAGCAATAATATTCTCAAACGATACTGTAGAGTACAAAATCAGAAACAACGATGTTATTTCTGTCAAACTGAAATCTGTTCTATTCTGTTTGTGATTATTATAAATCAAATATTTATTCAAAATTTATTGGAAGAAATATATAAACATAAATTTAAATTTTATTGCGTACAATCACAATGAATATTACAAAAATAAAATTTGGAAAAGAAGTAATTTAGGGTTGCTGAAAATCAATTCAGTTTGTAGCACCTACTTGTGTATGGCCAATCCACACTCGCACGCCAATATCAGCGCGAATCGCGGAAAAGATTGCCAACAGTCTAAACTCGCAGGCTTACGCCGGGCTCATGGTATAGTTCGCGCTCTTGACGAAAACATTAAATAAGTGAGAGTTCTAATTCGTTATTCCACACGGTACTTACTTTGTATGCAAAATCGTGGTGTCGAAAACTCAACTGTCAATTGCTACTGTACGTCTGAGCAACCCGGGACAAAAACCGACAATTTTCGGGGAACGTGCCGCGAAGAATATGCGAATCGGATCGCCACTCATACTTCGCGGGTGCAACGCGCATTCGCGCGCGTGTGCGGATGTATCGCGGAACAAAAACCGAGAACTTTCGGGGAACGAGCCGCGAACAATATGCAAATGGGATCCACACTCATGCTTCGTGGGTGCTCCGCGCGCGTGTGCGCATTTATCGCGGGACAAAAACCGAGAATTTTCGGGGAACGATTGCGAAGAATATGTAAATTGGATCCACACTCGTGCTTCGCGCGTGTGCGGATGCAGATTTTAAGTCTATAACAAATACTTGAATGTTTCGCCAATAAAAAAGGATTAAGTCAATTATAATCTACTGATAAATGTATGTAATCCACTATATTTTTTCCCATAATGTAACATTTTGCGTATTTTTACAATTAGAAATGGATTACATTTTTAAACGTTGAAACAACTATCATCCAAATTTACTCCAGTTACTGGTATCAAATTGGAAAATAAATTCTTGATCATCCGGATCTTTTACAACCCATTTGCAATTTTTTCCATGAAGAAATCTTAATATCGCATCAACGAATAGTTTAAGGTCCCACCGACAATAATAATTATCCTCCATTTAAATGTATCCAATAATATCCCTTATAATTACTAAATATTCTGAGCTTATTGAAGAAGTCTAATTCATTCAAATGTTCCAAACAAGGGAGAATAAAATATAGTAAAAAACGTTTAAATTTGTTAATCAACGTCGATTGTTACGATTTAAGCTCTACTTACCCCCTTATTCCTAATGTGCCCTTTGCCGAACTGGGCTTTTTATATTTTGGGGAGTGTCAACTACCCCTTGTTTCAAAAAAATTTAAAATCTCAGATTATATGCGGGTAAAATGAAGTTTAAATGTATTATTATTCGTAAATCTGTCGACATTTTCAAACACGTTTATGATCAATCAGATTCATGCAACCCCTCCAAATCATCCCTTAATTTTATATGAAAAGTTAAAAAATAATCTCTCCGATTCTTTTATAATTAAAAATTATTCAAACATGTATATTTATATTGAATTGAGAATGTTTCGTCAGAATTTTCAAGAAGTGTTGCTTTTTAAATACCCTTATGAAACCCACCTTCAATGACCAAAAATTTTTAAATTACAATTTTTTTACAAAAATCCAGAAAATAATATAATAAACAAATTTGAATAATTATATTTCATTACTAATATATTCATCCTCTTCTCGTTCGTGCCAGCTGTTGTACGCCCCACGTTTCTGTTTTTCCAATGCTCCAAAATTCGTGCTCCGAAATTTTGAAAAAAAAAGCAGTTGGATTTTCGACAATAACTCACTCAATTTTCAAACTAGAGACTTTTTTTAAAGCATTTTGTAGGGGATTTCAAGTTTTTCAACGTCATATCAACTTTTGTCAACCCGCGGTTTCAAAAAGGGTGCAGCTCAAAGGGGTTGCATAAGCCACATTTGGTATGCGAATGCAAACTTTGAACTCATGTATCTTCTTCAATTTTTATGATACATATTTAAAAAAGCTCAAAATTTTTGGCAAGAAAAACCCTACAATTAATATTTGAACCATTTCACATAACAACAAAAATTTTTTTTTCAAGATCACGAAAATGCAGTGTTCATTGTAATCAATTATTTTTTCTAAAATAATCATTCAAAACTGGTTAAATTACATGGATCATATCAATAAGACACAAATAAAGTTAATTGCAAATCGATTAAGATTAATTTCAATTGGGGTGGTAATGGCGAGGGTATAATTACATTTTTTCAAAAAAGTCAAGAAGAAACCTTATTTTGTTAAAAATCAGTCAACTCTTATGCAACAGACTTTTGACAGTGTTCATTTTAAAGGTTTTTGAAGGTGTTTTGAAAAAGATCTCTTGACTTTTTTTTTCAAAAATTTCATTAATTTCAAGTTATGTGAAGTTAAAGGTTTTCAATTTCGGGGTTCCCCAAAAATAGCCATCCTTCAACGAGTAATAACTCAGTTATTATTGTATTTACAGAGGTCCTTAAAAACGAATCTTTTCGTTTTTTATAAGCTACATTTCTGTTCCTTAATTATTTTGCTGATAAAATGAAAACTTGTAAGTTATTTTTGAAAAATGAGCAATTTTAATAACTCTAACAAGTACCAACTTTAGAAAAAAACTTAAATTTGCTTAGAATTTGTCTATCTATCGACCAACGAGATTATTTTGAAAAATAAATTTTCATCTTCAAGAAGGGGTGACTTTCTCCCCCTGTGCAAAAGCATCCTTCTGCACATTATACAATTTTCAAGAAAATCAACCTTGATTATCAAAATTCTACCGGAAAACAGATAGTACCTGGCCTAAATATTGTATCCATAATAACTTTTTAACTTTATATATAGTAAAATCTTTACTACAAAACTATCAGTCCAACAAACCTATTCTCTAATTATTGTTTCATCTAGTTTGTTCTCCATTAGTATAACTTCTCTGTCTTGGTATTGAATAAACATATAGTAGTTTCTTCAGTGGTCTTTTATATACAAATGCTATGTGAATCAGTTCTTCAACTGAGGTAGATTTTTCTCACCACAAAATAATAATAAAGTTTAAGAACAAATCAAAATGATAGTAAGATCAGATATCAATCCCACAGTGGAATTTTATTTTCAAAGCTAGAATGTGATCTTTCACAAAAATTCTTAAAACTAATATCAAAGATATCTGATGAGGAAAGTATTCCTAATTTCGAATATTTTGACATTTTACCCAAATTTATTGCTCATTTTCGCCTTTACAAAATGATAAATAAACATGTTAAACATATTCAGCAATAAACTCTAGTTTTTGCGGCCAATTTTTATATATTCTCTGGACCGAAAGGAGAATCTTAATCAAAAAAAGAGCCATATATTATTCAGTTTTTGAGTTGAGTTTTTAGTTAGAAATTGTTCACTTGTAATATAAGACCAATTAAAAATTATACGAATAAATCTGTCACAACTTATTTACTATTAATCGAAGACGTTGAAGGATAGCACAAGACAAATCTTCAACCATAATATCTAATGAATTTAATTTTTCATTGATACACACATTGATCTTCTTACTCAATCTATTATATTAGCCAAAAAATGCACTTGGGTTTATGTATTACTGTAAAAAATGACAGATGGTGAGGAGTTCTAACTAATAACAAAAAAAATTGATAATCGTTCAATCTATTTGACTTTCATTACTAGAATCCCTCTTAGTACACGCTTACAGCATTTGGTACAGATGAAGAAGCAATTTAAAAGACAAATTGCATAGTATTTAACAATAATAAAAGATATTATCAAATTCATCATATATTAAGAAATACTATTTACTTCCTGTGACAAACATCTATAAAGTATACACATAAACAAAAATTAATAAATTTTTATTTGTGATAATAAACATCTCATATTTCAATTATTTACCATATCTATTTGAATGTACTAACAAAAAAGTGTGTTTAAAGGGTTTGTTTAGTAAAAATATGGTTCCATTAGATTAATCTAACAAAACTGGAAACAATAATTCCATTTGAAATATGCAGATTTGTTAATTAAATAATGAAAGCTCAAGTTAGATTAGATGTGGGTCTGACTACAATAAATTCTCATGTCTAAGTTTACCTTGAAAAGAGAGGTCCTCTAACACAAACACAACGAATTTGAAAATTTTAAATCCCTATAAGATGTAAAATATGGAAGAACTTGAAACTGTGTTTAAAAATTTGAAATAATCAAGTAGATGAAATTAAAAATAATTTATGGTGGATAATGTGAAACTTAACTGTGGTGTAGTGTATTAAATCAGAAATTTTTGTTTAAATAACTTTTAATAATATGTCATCAAACATGGTAATCCTAGTGTGATTTAAGCAATAGCCCAATTCCCACTATTATAAAATAAAAAATATGGCTGTTGTTAATGGTTAGACTAACCTTTATTTAGAAATAACATTCATTATATTGAAATAATTGTCAATTCTATTCTGTGTAAGCTATTTTGTAGAGGGATTCTGGCCAAATTAAACACAAAAATGTACTAACTACAATATATTTTTCCAAGCTTTTGAATACTTATGTATTCATCTTCTGGGACTGAAATTATGGTCAAGTGCAATATAAAAATATGTATAAAAGTATAACAATAATAAAAATTGTTTACAATAACTAGTTAAGAATTGCAGAGTTTGAAATTTCCTTGTTTCTTTTAAAAAACATATTTTAGAGTTAATACACTTTGATGATTAATTTTGCCACAATCTCGCTACGAAAAAGCTCATTAATCTAGCTGGCATATTCTTCGTTCCATTAATTGAAATGAATAATGATCAAAACTTATCATCGGTTTATCCTAAGAATCAAGAACTAGTTATTTGGAAAATTTCCCTTCCTAGCAGAGTTCCAATTGCAAATGATGAAATTATTGTCATGACAAAATTAATTTATATTCCAAATACGAAATGTAATGATACATGACATATTTTTCCAATTGTATATATAACATATGGAAATATGTAATTGTACAGTAAAAATGAAGATTTGATAGAACACTCCTGAGAAGTTAATTTTTCATATAAATAAAATAATAATATTTTTTATATCTTTAATTATAAAAGCAAAGGTTAAAATGCAAAACATTGCAGATTTTTCTTGACATAATTTCATTGTTAACTAAGAAATGGTATTACAATCTTATTTTAAGCTTGCACTACATAGAATTTCAACTATTAGTTAACAAAATATATTCAAATCAAAATTGTCATTTTGTTGGATTTTATGTAAATCAAACCAGAACTAAGCAGAAAAATCACATTCAAATGTTAAAAACATATTAAAGTTAACACCACTAAAAGCTTATGCTTTTAACAAAACACGAATGAGAGAAAAAGGAGAGAGAAAGAGCAAGATAAATTTAAATTGTTAGATTCAATTCTATAAATAAAAAATTTTCATTAAAATATAAGTTTATTTTTATTTTTGAATCAGATTATTTATTTTATAGCACCTTAAAAAAATTTATTTTTATATTGTTTAACAATATAGAATTGAAAAGCTCGACTGATATTTTAACTTATGCTGTATAGTATGCTTAATATATTTTAAGCCATAAATTTGTCATCATGCTAAAGGATGTTAGATGGGGTGTTTTAAAATCCTATTAATTTTATTTAACCAACTAATCGTATATGGTTATTTTACTAGATCTCTCAGTTTTTATTACAAATTGATTGTACATATGGTGTCAGTTTTGTAATGTAAATACTAGATTTAAGTTGTACATAATTAAACTTTTTCTCTTACTGTATATAAACTTTCCCAGAATATTTTGGGATAAAATAAAATAAAAATTAAGTGATCACATTTGGTTTTCTTTAACTTCCTGAAAACCTTGTATTGTGTGTTGATACTGAAAAACATGTATTCAGTTAAGTCAAAATTCATAAAATCACCCTAATTTAAATAAGTACATTTTTAATAGAAGCTAAAATTAGATATTTCGATACTTACCCAACTTCAGGATGATTAAGTAAAAAAATCATTATATGCATTATGTTGAATCTTGGTTACTAGTGAAAATATAAACACGCTCTTTGCAATATCACTCCATAATGTTTGATATTTCCACAAACTTTTTTTAACAGCAATAATTAAAAAAACCTTGAAACAAATACAATAATAAACATTAGTCATTCGTAGTGTGGAATTTATGCAACATTGACAGTTATTCGTCTGGCGTTTACGTGGCTATATTTGGAATGTAAAATTTAAAAACGAAAAGAAATTGAAATGTAGTTTTGTTGATACACTCAAGTTACTTTTAAAGGAAATTGTAATCAAGTTCCCGAGGCACGTGAGAATAACAAAATATTAAGAATTTACGATAATAAATTTCACGATATATAATACCTGATATACATGTATACATATTTATTATTAGTACAAATTAAGGCAATATCTATATTGTAATTAATAGCGTACTATTTACATATACTTTTTCAATTTGGTTATGTATATTGCTATTTTCACAGACATTAAATTAGTCATGGCAACACCGTAATATGTAGATGACGAGTTCTGTGGGAAGCCCGCATATATAATTTTATGAAAATAACTAATTTACCAAGATATAGTCCTGTATAGTTGTTTTTACAGAGATTTTACAAAATTTTGCTTGGTAAGAACATATTGAGTTTTTTAAAATTCTCTTTTCTTACATCTTTTTATCTCGGATCTATATTGTTTTCTCTATTTAGATTATACAAAGAGAAAGAGAAAAGTATACTAATCAATCAATAATCATATTATATTAATGACACAATCTAAGTAGCACATGATCAATTAGTCTATCTTATGTCAAAATTAGTCTAATTCTCTTTGTAAATGTGATATTGGGTATTTCAATCTTAAATTTACCCGATTAGATGTTATCCGTTTTTCTGAGGAAGTTTAATAATCGATAGAAATGCATAGAGTTCAGAGAAGACCATTAAAGAAAAGGAAAGACAATAACAGACGAATTGGTGGGAAAATTGGTAAAAATGAGGGAAATATTACAATGTCAAAGCGCCTCACAGTAAGTGGTACTCTTATTACCGCGCTATTATTTCATACATACATAATTTTAGATTCCTCCTGAATTTTTTCGATCTGATTTATTTTCTACTAATAAGAAAAATAGTAAGTATAATATTAATTTTAATTTAAATCTTATTTATATAAAAATATTTTTATTATGGAAAAGAAACTTCAGTGCCTGGAGAAAGTTATAGTGTTTTGGATAGTTTTCATAGTATTTTCAATAACTGTGTACTTATAAGAAGATCTGAGAAGATATTAAACATATGCTGCCCTGAAGAAAATACAAATACTGGTGTTCCAAAGGGTTCAAGTAAGTTGACTTTTTTAAAATATATTATATATTGTTTAATGAAGAAATATTCACTTTTAATACTTCTATATTTAAAATTATTTTATTATAGAATTTCGTAATATGTGATATATTGTATATATATATATATATATATATATATATATATATATATATATATATATATATATATATAATGAATTGAGATTGCTGTCATGAGTATCAATAAGTAGCATATTGTCCATTCAATTGAAAAACCATCTAACTCATTTTTGTGTTATAAATTTCCTCGAGGCAAAATAATTTATAGTATTTTCAATTGTAGCACTATTTCAGGAGTAATGTGATCTATTGAGAATTTTGTAATTTACTCAATATTTATACCTATTTTGGCTAAAGTTAACTTGAAATCTAATGTTAATTCTTGAACTTAGGTTATTAAAAGGCGCTTAAGCTTTTGCAACACCATCAGGCATTCAACTTTTAATATATCTAACCAATTTACTCTTAATGATGATTTTATTTGCTTATACTATAAGATTGTTCAGTTATAGGTAAATAACAAAAAAGTTGAACGAATTTATTTAAAATAAAATCGTATTTTTGATACACAATGTATTATGAACTGTCTTTGCAAACACCTTCCATGGCATTCAAATAATCTTTGCATTTTATTTGTTTCCCACACACAAATGTTGAACACTTCACATGATGTTGTAGTGTTTGATTTTCTCGATTTATACTTCTTACATAAACCTCATGCCACCTTTCATTGGCACTGCATCTGGAAATGGAGCAGTCTCTTCAACATTTTCAAAGGCTCTGTTCTGATAATGGAAGCTTAGAAAAGCTTTCGCATCAATTAGAAGGTTTTATATGTCTGACCTGGCATACAATTTTTTTTATCACATCTTGAATCAGCTTTTTGAGAAAAATATTTCTTAGTTTAGGAGCTTCTGCTGGTAATACTGAAGTAAACAATATCTCTATGTTGTTCATTAAATGATGAAAAATTACCATCTGCCATCTTTTTGTTACTCTTTTCATCAAGTAACTGGAGATTTACTTTAACTTTTGATTGTAGGATATACTCAAATAGCAGGTAGAATAACTTGAACACAAAAAATTTCCATTTTCTAATTATAATGAAAACACCAGCTTGTCGTCCAAAGGACAGAGTAGTGCCTGACGAAAGGTTAATAAAAAGATTAAATGTATTAAAGAAATTTATTTTCTTATTATTAACAATAAAACAATGATTTGAAACTGCAATCAAATTTTCTATCAAAATTTCTCAGGAACAATCATTGAGAGTAGCTGCATGAAATTGGTGGTTGAAAAATTTTTACAGGAAAAAGTTATATTATAGGATAGAAAAAAATAGTTCAGTTCAATATTCAACAAAAATAAACCAATAATAAATCGAAAAGCAAATAAAAAATTGGTCTCAAAATAAATTGTTTTAAATTATTCAAAAATTTAACTGCCATAAAATGATTGGAAGGCTTTTGGTATAGTGAAATTTAGTTCTTGGAGATTGTTGAACTTTTCTCATAGTATTTTCAATTTATCTGAGGGCCAATTTTGTAACATAGGGTAAAACTGGAGATTAAACTAAAATTTGATCTATAATTTCAACTCTAGTTTAAACCAAGAATAAATAATATTGCTCTATTGTACAGGTCACAGTTTAACAAACATTTTTCTGCAAGATGTCACAAATATAACCAAAATTTTTCTGGTATTTGTTTTAAAGTTGAATTGTATAAACAAAGAATAAAAAAAATCATGCAATTTCTATAAAGTTGTACTTTTGGTTAACCTTGTGAAAAATATAGAGAAACAGTCGAATCCAAAAAAAAGTGATACAGTAACCTGGAATGAAAAATAAAAAAAATGGGAGGAGCTGGCGAGGGAAATTAATGGTGAAAGTAACAAAAACGGTTTTCGACAGAACTACGAAAAGTTGAAAAACTGGGACAATTTGAAGATTTGCTCTAGAGCAAATAACTTTTAATTTTCCTGGCCGGTCGACAATGTTACTAATTTTTTCATCATCATCATCGTCGAGTTCATCAAATATAAAGTACGAATTTCAATCATTCTACCAAAACTTATAATATTATAAAAATGTAAACAATATGAAAAAGTTAGGTTAAACTATCCCCAGACTGCAAGCAATGTTTGAACCAAAGTTTGTTAGTAAACGCCATCCATAATATGTGGAAAAAACTGAATTGCTCAGTTCTCCAAATCTCTCTGGCAAAATCATTTACAAGTTCACACCGAATCTTACGTCACCAAATGTGCTCGGCAGAGAGTGCGCCCATGCCTTATATTGTATTTCTTTAGATTTTAGAGCAATTTTGTTTATGCAAACCGAGTCTAAATAATATTTAGGTTTTGAAAATGTAAAAATATATTATTTTGGTAATATAATTAAATATTTATAATTAACAGCTTGAAGTCGAAACAAATATTGGTATAAACAATTAGAATAACCACCAATATTTAAGGTGCTTACATGTGAATGAATTGAAACCTAAAAAATACCAATAATAATAAGCTTTGGGAGCTGATAATATCTAAAACTTCTAGTATAAGAAATTCCCGAGCGTACACAGGAAATAAACGAAGCAATTTTCTCACCTCCTAAAGAACCCAGAAGATGGGGTTCCACTCATTTGCTTCCAAAGAGCTCCCAGAGGGATGACTCCACTCAGTACAGACCTATCACGTGCCTACCCACTTTATATAAGATACTTACAGCTTTTATAACTAACAGAATTTATAGGCAAATAGGAAAATAACATCTTAGCAGAGGACCAGAAAGGTTGCAGAAGAGATCACCAAGGGTGCAAATAACAATTTATCTATCATGGACTTTGTGGTACTTCGGCAAGCACAGAGAGGTCATTGGAATATACACACTGCTTGCGTGGATTATAAGAAAGCGTTTGATAGTACCTCATTCCTGCCTTGTGGAGGTCTTGCAGATTTACAGAGTCCAACCCTTTCAACAACGATGAAGAGATGGCGAACGAAACTACATCTTCAAATCGGTTCAAACTCCCATAGTACTGACGAAATAACCATTCGTAGGGAATATACCAGGGCGACTCCTTCTGTGGTTCTGCCTTGTAATGAATCCCCTATCTACCATGCTCAATGATACAAAGTACTGATTCAAAATTAAAGCAAACAGAGACACTACCTGTACCATCTCCCATCTTCTTTACATGGACAATATTAAGCTATACGCGGCAAATAAGCGTCAAATCACACATCGATTCTCCACCGATATACATATGAAGTTTGGACTGCAAGATTCTACATATCGAGAAAGGCATTACCTGGAATTTCAACAGGCTAAGTTACTGGACCACAAGCAGGCAAGATCTAGAATCCAGGATCAATATACCAAAAGAGTGAAGTCACTTATGAAGTCCGAATCAAATGCAGGCAACTTAGTCCATGCAATCTTAACCTATGCCACATCTGTTTTAACGTACTCTCTAGGAATCCTGAAGTGCACGAAAACATTACCCCGAAAAAATTGCGGGAGAGGCTTGATCGACCTTCTTAACCTGCACTCTCGCGAGAAGTAATGAAACTACGTGAATTCTTTCATTGTAAGTCAGATACCTCAACTCTACACCGGATTATATCCAAGGCGGATAAGGATTACTCACCCTTCAACCTCGCATTGCCAGAATCTGACTTGAATATAGTATTGGACACCGAGAAGCTGGAACAGTGGTCACGAAAGGCACTACACGGTAGACATCATTACGACCTCAATCAGCTGCATATTGACAAGGAAGCTTCAAGCAGATGGCTTACTAGTGTTCGGATCCTTAATAAAATTTTTCTTGTAGTTAATTGTGAATCCGAACACTCAATCTGACAAATGCAGAAAATGCCAACAAACTTCAGAGACCATTCAACATATAATATCTGCTTGTAATGTATTAGCTAATACCGACTATCTACACCTGCAAAATTAAGTGTGCAGAAACTGGCCAAAAAGTTCGGTCTTCTCAATATGTATACACCGTATTTCAAATACCAGCCGAAGTTAATAATTTTTTTAAAGTTCTTTACTCACGACACTTTTATTTAGCTTTGCATAACAATCTTACTTGTCGAAATAAATCAAATTATTGTATGCAATTAACAGTCTAAAACATGTAAAATGTTTATTTGTCTTTTTTATAAATCAATCCACACTAGAAGTACTTCAGGAAACAGAAATTTATTTAAGACAATCACACGATTATACGCCAACTGAATGTTCAAAGGTCTTCTATCCCCGCCAAAATTTCTACCACAGGTTAAATAGAATTTAACAATCCTTTGTGTCTTTAGTCGTTGGATTAAACCGACGTTTCAGGTTTAAACTGAAGTTTTATATTTGGGCCTGAGTACAATCTCGGGAAAGTCAATTGTTCTTTATTGTTGTTTGTGTTATATTCATTTTTATTGTTCGAACTTCCTCTTAATTGATGAACTTCTGGAAGAGGAATTCTTTATATTGGTAATCTAGCTTGTTAAATCAGATATGCGATACACAAGAAGTAGCTCAAGTAGCTAGAGAAGAAAACAAAACTTCATGCTGCTTATCAAAACCACACCTCATTTAATGAAACCTCTAGAGATAGAAATATTTCATCCTAAAAGTTATGTGATTTAAACTGTCTTAAATTCTAAAACTGAGTTGATCCAATAGTAAAAAAAAAACGAAAATTTCATATTTAGAGAGTTAGGTGGTTTTACAATTAGGTCCATGATATTGAAAGAAAATTGAAAATAATGCAGCAAAAACTGAATCAAAACTAACTAAAAGACCAAAGTGCGGAAATAGATTTATAAAATATTGAACAATGTAAATTTATTCATTTAAAATTAATATGAAAAAATTGTAAAAATTGTCGTTAATGTTATATATTTTTATATTGTTTTAGCTGAGTCACTAAGCTTAAGTTCACTTAAAAAAACACAATCAGTTGAACTTGTAAATTCTCATAAAGAAAACAACTTCCAAAATAATAATAAAAGTAATAATAGAAAAGGGAATAAAGCAATAAAGAAATCAAAAAGCATATTTGAGGAAATAAATCAGCTGTATGCAAGATCTCATAGCAATAATTCACATATTTCTCAAGTCAATAACTCTACTAAAGGATTAAATTCAGAATATTCATTTTGTAATTCTTTAACACAGCAACTTAATGCCGCGTTTATAAAAGAACAGAAGAAAATACTGTTTAAATCAAAAATATGTACTGAGATTAAAAATATCGACAATATGCTTAGGGGTAACATAAAAATTGACAAAACTTCAAAAGAAGCCAATATAAATGATTTTTATATTGACGAAAGTGGTAATGACATGAAATGGATGCGTTTTTCACAGTCAGAATGGATATATAATACCCCTCCAAGACAAAAAATAATACCACCCGAATTTAAGGAGTCACAATTGCAACCGGCAGTTTTATGTACAAATCAGAAACAAAAGCAACTTTTTGAATGGAAGCCCAATTTAAATATGGATTTTTTTGCTACCAAAGATAACATTGTAATCAATGATAAATATATGGAGCACACAGCTTCTTTTAATAGAGATATACTTAATGAACATACGGGACCTAGTTTAAATAAGAAAAAAATTGAAGATAATATGGTAAGTTTTAATATACTTATTAAGGTGGGTCTACAACTGACATAAACTCTTCTGTTGTACGTCATAATGATGCGACTCAAAAATGTGTGCCAGAAAACGAATAATGAAACAACGTAAATTATTGCGTTATGCATTAATGCTCAGTCGCATTTCTATTTCATTATTGTGATTTTGTTAAAGGCTACGGCGTGTTTATGCGAGTAATTAAAGATGGAATTGAGTAGGGAGGATATTATTCTATTTATACAATTCTATTCTTGATAATGAGGTGATTCGTAATAATGAAATGGCACAACTTTTATTTTATTCTAATTCAGCCGTTAGGTAGTACCGAAAACACAAAAAGAACTACAACACTGATCTCATCACATCTCATCCGACCCAAATAGTAAATTTCCTTCGCGAATTTGCGTGCCGGCAGTTAGTACGTTCACATACACATCACTATGTTCCGCAAATCCTTTGGCTTTCGTCGGAAACACCGAAAACTGCCGGATAGCGTGCATCGTGTGTGACATAAATTAATGCGTAGGAAATGTGCGCGTCACTACGTATACACTTAACGTAAATCATGTTCGTCGCAAATAATTTTCCCGAATGCTACGCAACACCAGAATTTATGTGAGTTGTGGACCCCGTTTCATATAACTACCTGATTTGTGTAAGTGTGAAACAGGATTACATCAATCAATAATTCGTGTTACTGACACATAGATGGCGCTGCCTTTTTCAAATCCAAATGACGTTTTTATAAAGTACCAACTTTCAAAAGACTATGTGTAAAATTTCATTACATTTCGATTAGTAAAGAAAAAGTGACAGCAATTTAAGTGAAGCTACTTTTGATATTTTCAAAAAAAAATTCGTGTGTTAATATATCATTGTTTCTTGATGAAAAAAATACTGCATAAGCTCAGCAATGACTTCAAATGTGTTATTCAGATTCTGCTCCATTTGTTATTGTTTGCTGAATTTAAACGTGGTTCTGGTCGTCCAAATTGAGGTGGTTAATCCAGAAAACATCAAAAAAATCCACAAATTTTGCGCAATACGATTGGATCCAGTGGCTTTATTGATGTCCAAGCCTTTAAGAAGTTTTGCCACATATCGGTTTCTAAAATCTATTTCTGACATCGGTGAACAACTCTTCACGAGCTCGGTGGTAGTTTTCCTCGCGAGTAATAAAATAAAAAAAGTTTTTTTTACAGAAATAAAAAAAAAATATAAATATTTTCAAAAACAATAAAACTTTTTATTTAGAAAATAATATAAAAAACAATGTTGAATAATTATATCACTAATATCTCCTTCCTCTTCTCCTTTGTACCAGCTGTTGCTCAATTGTACACTTCACGATTCTCTTTTTCCAATGTTCCAAAATTCGTGCTCCGAAATTAAAAAAAAATCAGTTGGTTTATTGCTCGCTCAATTTTCACGCTAGAGACTTTTTTAGAAAAGCATGTTGTAGGAGATTTCAACGTCACTTCATACTAATTTTGAAGAAAGTCGACCTTGATTATTAAAATTCCACAGGAAATCAGCTACTACCTGGCCTATAATGTTACATTTTGTTGGTGAAAGAAATTGTAAAGTATTATTCAACCATGGACGTTAGATTTGTGTAAGATTTATCTCTTTCAGGTTTCAGTTTTTCGCATAACTAAACATAATATCAAAAACTAATATGTTAACGTTGTGTAATATTGAATATGTCATATAACAAGTTTGCATGCTTTTTATACAAATTTCCATAATGGTAACTCTAGGACTTTACACTACTATATTACACCACTTTTTTGTAGAGATGGTTAGACCTTACAAAAACCATTATAAATAGCGTACGCCTATAATATAAACGACATATTTATTGAATCTCCAGAGGCTAATGAAGTTTTAACAGATTAAGACTCCGATGAGGAAGATGGCGACGGAAACCTAGATAATCTATCAAAAGGACTACTTAAAACTCCCGCCGAGGTAAAATTAGTAGACAAAACTCAGTTGGTGATTCAGAACATAAAAATTTACTTGCTGATAAACATGTGAATTGGACTACTGTTGATTTTGAGGTACACGGGTGAAGCTTCCCAAAATCTACATACGAATACTTCGAAAATTTATCAGCAGTTGAAATATTTGGGATATTTTTGTGATGACGAAATTTTTGATTCTCTCGGGCTTCAATAAACTATGTGGCTAAAAATATTTCTGGGAAAGTAGGATCGTTTTTTTACAATCATGTGATTTTTACATTTCACAGACAATAAATTCCCTGGAAATACTGATAAAGTTTGGAAAATTTAATACCCTCGATGGAGATAATTATAACAAAATGTTTGACATATTTTAAGCCAAAAGAACACCTCAATTATGATGAAAGCATGGTGAAATGAAAACTACCCGAGGAAAAAAGATATTTGCGGTACAAATCCTATTTTGACAATCTTTTGACGAAGTCCAATCTATTAAAACTTAACAGATATGCATGACAGGTACCTTTCATACACGATAATCGTTGACCCAAAAACTGTCCACTATCAAGCGAAAAAAAAAAAATAAAAATAAAGTGTAGGGAACCTTTGAATATGTGATAGACAAAGATATATACTCCTTATACCTAACCTAACTATGGCGTCGACTTGTTATGGTGCTTACCGCATAAACAGCAAGAAATGATATTCTCATAAGAAAAGTTATTTTACATACCAAGACCAAAACTAAATGTTCCAATACAACGCATATATGGGTGGGACTGTTCTATTTCAAGAAAACATTTCACCATACCGAATTAGGTGAAAAGTGGAGGTTTTGTTTGTTTGCATGATTGCTAGATGTATGCATTCAAATTGCTTGGCAACGTTAAGGAAAAGCAGGCAGCACACAGACACATATTAGGTTCAGAAGAGAGACTGTAAATTCCTATTTGAGGTCTTAAAAACACTGCCTAAAGGTTGAGGAATACTTTCAATATCCAAACCCAGTGTGACCCTAAACCGAGTTTCACACAATGTGGTTATTTCCACCCATGCTAAGAAAAGAAAGTGGTGTGCAGAAGAAGGTTGCTTATCGATTATTAGAACTGTATGCATTAAATGTAACATAAGCTTATGTATTGAATTTTATGCTTTATTTCATACAATATAATATTAATACAGTTTTCAAAAAATAGCTACCCAAATTTTTTGATAAAATTACCCATATTGTCCTAGTGTTACCATATGGTAACGTTGTTTTTTGTTCAAAGAAGGATTTGATTATGTTATTTCTTTTTTTTTGAAAATAGGTTTAGTTCTTTCAGCTAACCTAACCAATTTAAGGCACTTTATGATGTTTATTTAAAAAATTGTATTTTTTGAACTTCAACAATAAAATAATTTTTCCCTTCAAATCAGTTACTCCTGAATTGACGAGATCATCTAAAACTTTTTGGCTCTAATAATAGTATAGATTACAGTATAGAATATGAATTATAAGTTACTTTAAACTTTTAACTAGATGTAATTTGTGTTATTATTAATGGACAAAAGTTTCATTGTGGGTGAATTAAACTCTGTTGCTACTGCTTATTAAAATTTGTTATATTTTTTTTTAGTTTGACTTTCACCAAAGTGAATTATTCAAACCACATCAAAGATCAAACGTAAAGTACGATTCTAGTCAAGCTACGAAAGTTAACAAATTAGAGAAGAAAACCAACTTTGACCATGACATGTTTCCTCATTGCAAAGAAACTGAAGGCAAGATATTAGAAAATTATAGATCTTCACCAAATTTGTATTTGGAGGCTAGAAGAAGACTGTTTTGCCATAATCCTAACACACTTAATAATGATTTTAAAATGGATTGCTCTGGTTCTTCAAACTTTGACAAAGAAAGAAATACTTTCCCCTTTTTACAATCCATTAGCAAAGATGCTACATCAGATTTGAATTTCAATTTTAGAAGTAGCTCGAGAACTAACGAAAATGTTATGTTTCGTTTCGCTTCTGGTAAACATGGTTAAATTAAACTTCTTTTTAATAAGAATTATTTTTCTAAATATTCTAATTAAATGATAGGTTCTAATTCTGTTGTTGCGCCTGCCGATGGCCTATCAAGGAATATCTGAATTTTCGGTAATTTTTAGTTAACTGTCATTCTCTAGACTTTTGTCAAATTCTCAGTTAAAAACTGAGGGTTTGTCAGCAGAATTGATTCTTGTTCTAAAAATATTTATAGTTTTCTAAACAAAGAAGTCAAATTAGATAAATGTCTTGATACGCCTCAGCAAACGTTATATTAAAGTGAAGTGAAGTCTGTAAACCCTTTTTTTGTTTATTGCATTAGAAAGTTTTGTAACTAAATTTATAATAAATATATGTAGTTGATAAAGTAAGATTCTAGTTATTTGTCTATAACGATAATTTTATAACTAATTGCGAGTCAGAATCACAGAACATACCCTAAGAAGAAATGCAAACTTAGTTGTTATTCGGTGGAAACAACGTGGTGGATTTTCGATGCAAGTGTTCTCGATACTGTATTCTATGTTATTAATTGTCATCCAGTTCCGATTTCGCATTTTACTGAATTTACGATAAAAAAACATCTTATAACAGTGACACGTTTATTGACAACATAACATTTGCATACAAAAGAACTAGGTTCGCGGGTTGAATCGCGTTGGAATTTTGAAAATTCTCGACGTTTCCGTTCCCACTTTGGAGCCATTATGTCTTCAAACAGTTTTGACGTTTCTCTATTTCGATAGCTTCTCGAATAATCATGGACTTGAAAAAGCGGTGTGTGTCCGGTATGGACACGGGTGGAGGAAATATCGGAATTAGTGACAGACAACAAGTGTTCCTTGACTCTCACGAAAATACGTCGATTTAACTGGACAATATAGGAATGGAGGCAATCTTAACAGAGGATTTCATACATTCCATGGCATTTATTGGATATTTTGTCTTCGACGGAACTGATTGGTTAGGAGAGTTTTTGATTATGTTTGAATATTGTGCAAATACCGTGGGGTTTGTAGATTCTGCAAAATTTTTCTGTTACACCTTTGATGTGAGGAAGGGACACTCTCAGTTGATCTTTCAAACCAAAGGCTTCTTTTGTTTATAGAAAGAGCAAAAATTTTATCCTGTATAGTCATCGTATTCCTGAACTTTGTCTATGAATATTTCTCAACTGTAACTAATGAATTCTTTCGTTACATTATTTGACTTTTCTTCTATACAACCAAATGTTCCAATTTCTTTTTCAATGTCTTTAACTGATCTTTGTTATTCTTTAAACTGGTTTTCAATTTTGATATTTTTACTGTTTTATTCCGATGAATTTGATACATTACTATTTCGATAAAATGATTTTCACACAAGCGATAATTGATGATATAATTCTTTCCATTTAAAACACACATCAGAAAAGCGTTTGGGAAATTTGAACACAAGATTATTTATCTGACAGTAATGACACATTTTTGTGGGGTTTGTACTGAGGTCAGAACGGCCGCGACGAAGTTTACAGCGAATTTTGAAGTTGGATCTTAAACTGCATCGACAATTTGGAGCAAATTGTCGTTATTGAACCGAAAAAATCCAAAAATGGAGCATCAAAAACCATTGCATAGTCTGAAGGTAACAGTATAAGACATATGTTTTCTGCAAAACTAATTTCCAAAAGAGGTGATATCCCTTGGTCTCATCATCTAATCATCATATCTTTTATTTCAACAATACCTTACGTATTTATTTTGTCAGCCTATACTTAATATATGCACCTTATTTGCGCCACCCGTTACCTTTCTACCACTGAAGCAGTAATTATAACTAATTCCTTGAGTACCGTGAAGTTTTTATGTAAGCATTAAGAACCAACTATCTGGAGAAACGCATGTAATAAATAAAAAATCTACTGTCAGTTGAATCCCCTATATGAATTTAGAGAAATCGATTCAACCAGATAAATTCACATAAAAAATCTAACTTTGTTTAATATACAAAGTGCTTCTAAATTCATGCTTGAAAATTCAGGGGGTGATTGCTCCTTTGAAATTACAATGGTTTTTTCTTATAAAAAAATTTCCTTAGTCCGCCCCTTTTCGAGATATCAGCCTTAAAAAGTGGTGACTAAAATTGAGTTACGTTTTTTTTCTAAAATTTCTGTAATTTCCGTGCACTTGCATAGGACTAAATACTGGTATTTTTTTCAATATTTCTGTTACATTATACGAGGTTGAAATGAGCAACCCTTACTTTTAAGCATTTATTATGAATCGTATTACATTTTACATATTTACTACTTTATAAAAAAACTATAAATTATGGTGTTTATTTTTCTTCTCTCCAGCTATTGGTTTTGGAAAAAAACCCAATAAAAATATTTGTAAATAAAACAAGGATTTTAAGCTAATTTTTATTTCGTAAAACTTCGTTTAAAAACTAATTTTGATATGAAATAATGGGTTGCTTATTTCACCTCCGACAAGAATATTGAAAAAATACCCTCAGTTAATCCTTTGTTACCACCTTTTGAGAGTGATATTTCGAAAAGGTACGGGCTAAGCAAATTTTGTTAAAGGAAAGACCCATCGTAATTTCATACAACCAATAACCACCCGAATTTCTGGAGGGTGTTTATCCTCATTCTTAAAAGGACTACCATTGAGGTTGTGGATTATTAATAAACTTTTACTTAAAACAATTTATTTTTTATATCTTACATATAGTTTTTACTAAACAGCTAAAATACTTTGGGTTTATTTTTCAAATATATTCTTCAAATTAAATTGAAAAAATATACCTAAAATAAATATAAGTAAAAAGTCTTGAATGAAAATTTGTTTATATTTAGAAATCCAAAAGCCCCTTTTAAGATGATTTGAAACTAAAAAAAACAAAAACAAATTAAGTAACAATTCCAACTACTCTCCCCATCATATGTAATACTTCCAAATAAGTGAAACAAATAGTGTACCGGTCTCTCTCTCCTCCGAGCGCATCTTTTGCACGCATGAAGCATGCGCAGTATAGATAAAATGTCTCGAACGAGAGAGAAAATTAATATTGTCGGCACTGTAACTTTTCCCATACCAACTGTCGATATAAGAGTATTACATATATGCTCCCCATATATATGAAATGCCATCATAAAAATTTTAGGTACCCAATAGTTTTATTTTAGCAGTTTTATATGTGTGTTGGTACATACAAATATCAATCTAAAAGTGAAACTTCATTAGAGAAATAAATGAATTATAAATTAGAATATGAATTGTTTAGTTTTGGCTCTTGATACTTTCTCATTCATGTTTTTTTTTCAGTCATTAGGATACATTTTATATTCTTCTTATCAATGGTAAATAATTTTAGAGCTCGTCGGTAATCGCATATTTTTATAGTTGATTAGGGTATACACAAAATTTTCAAAAAAAGTTTTAGAGGATACCTGATTTCTGCAGCGAATTTTTTTTCAGTATTTTTAGAAAAAAAAAATACATTCTGTGCATTTCAAGCAAAGTAAAATGATCCAAAAATTCTTGATCAGCTCCGAAACTCCTTAAGTCCCCAATGCTATAAACTGTATAAATCGTACAAGACAGGTAAGTTGAATCAGAATCATATTAAAATGACTTTAAAAGTGTTTTATACTAAATTGTAAAAGTATAGCAATTAAAACCCCCATTTTTGTGTGCCAGTGGACTTTGAAGTTCTAAAAAATAAATTTACCCGCAAGGTACACACTCAAACGACACGTCAATTTTACTACTTTTGAGACAAATTTTATGTAGTAGAAATAATATCAAATTTTAATACATTTAAATTCATTGTTTTTTGTTCAATCAAACAGAAAACCGGTTGTTTCATTGTCACACATTCACTATAAAGGTAGGTGCTTTGGCACAAGTATGATGAGCCACTCCACAACGATCATCATGAAACTCTATACATAGACTATTGATGTTGGGAGAAATCGATTTATCATCTATTTTATGGGGAAACATTTACTTCCGGAGATACCGGAAGTGGACTTTATCTCAGGAAAGCTAACAGATATCAAACCGTGGATAACTTTGTTCGATAGATCTTATCAAGATCTGTGTATGAAAAGTCATGATGAAAACACCAGACTAGATTCATTTGTCCTAAACGAAAAAGAAACCCGAAGCGTGGTTAACACGAAGGAATCAGAAAATACTAGTAGAGCAACAGTTTTTAAGTCTGCTGGTTTGTTTCCGGAAGAATATACGAAAACACTCACTGATATTCAAACTCCCAGATTCGGTTATGCAAAAAACAACCTGTCAAGAAGATCATAACACCAGAATATCTAAGCCCGTATCCTGATACCAGGATAAAAATGAATTAGAAGATGAAAACAACAAACGTGGAAATGATAAGAAAAACGAAGAAAATTCATGAAGAAAAAAAAGCACAAAAAAGAAGGCCGAAGTTTACGTTGATCATTCATCAGATACTGAAAGTAACAATGAAGAATATTTTGCTTAATTTTTATGGAATCCTTTACCAATAGCCTCCCAGATGAAGAATGTATAAGTTGCAGATCCTGCAATGGTTGGTCACATTTATCTTGCACTGATGAACAAGCAATCTATGTTTGCCACAACTGCGATAGCGACTACAGACTAGTTTTAAAGAGAGATTAAGTTGTTTTTTTGAAACCTGTGTTCGATATTTTGTTTAAATACTTATATATTTTTCAAAATAAGATTTTGAAACTTATTTATCATTAAAAATACATGTGACTACCAACCTCAGATATTGTGATACCCAACCCTGGACTGGGGTAGAGTGTCACATAAATTCTAAATAAACGAATTCAATAAATGAAATTTATTGTAGCAATACAAACAAATTGAAGTACAATTTTTACTTATATATTTTATATAGTTGAAGGGGAAATGTCATAATCTAAAGGCAGAATAGGATTGGGAGAAGGATCAGGATGACCAAGATATTTTAGAGAATGAGCCAATATCTTCTGCGATAAAATGATGATTACCTCGAATTTGTTTTTAACACTTTTTTGTATACGTTTAGCCTATTTATCAAGCTTTATTATTATAACTGCCAAAATAAAATTTATTGAATCTATTTTCAAGTACAGCTGGACTCTCAAATATATAGATTCTCAAAATTGCTTATTTTTATTGTTGATAGCCAAATTGAACACATGATTTATAACCAAGCAAAGCGCATCTATAACTCTATAAATCTAGTATTTAAAAATCCAGCGATACAAAAATCAAATTAGAAATGTGGCCACAAATGATTTCGAAATATTTTATCTTAAAACTAACTTTGTACACTTACATAAAAGTAATAATGGAAAGACAGCTAGTGAGATGTTTTAGAAGAATATGTGCACGATCACTCTTTTAAATTGACCTTTATTAAATGTTACTACTGTTTCAGAAAATTAGCAAAGATTTTGATCATATAAAATTTTGTACTTCACTCATTAGAAAATAAATATTTGAATTAATAAAATGTTCCATTATATAACCAGTATATATATATATATATATATATATATATATATATAAATCTTCCTCAATTGTAAAATTCAAAAACAACAAGTATATCTATCTCTATAGATTATTCATATTCATATAAACACAACAGTATCAATGTTATAGCGAAATAAATATTAAATTTTCCTATACTAACTTGTATTTATTATAAGCAGGAGGAAATTACAAAGTTTCAGTCCAATCTCTTTGTTGAGAACTTCTAATAATAATAATGTTTGGTTATGTAATCCACTGAACTCATAACATATCACCATGGAACCGATTACACCTATTTATATAACAAACAGGGCATTTTCTCATTCAGATATTGACGATAAATAAAATTGGAAGCATAATTACGGAAGATAGAATAACAAAAGACGATATAAGAAATAGGGTGCAACGAGAGAAAAAAGCTACGGAAATTCTAAGCTCATTGCTGTGGTCAGAAAAACACAAAAATCACAATATACAAAGTCATAGTGGAACCTATTTTAACGTATGGATATGAGTGCTGGCAACTAACAGATAGACAGAAGAAAATATATAGAGGCTATGGAAATGGACTACTTAAGAAGATCCTGCAGAATATCCAGACAAAGCATATACAGAATGAACATATACGACGAAGAACAGGTCGAGTATACACGACTTCAGAAAGAATACAGACTGAGTAACTGCTCTGGTACGGACATGTGATGAGGATGGAGCAGAGCAGGTGGCCGAAGAAAGCATTGATGTATTAACCGCAGAATAGAAGGAGACGAGGAAGACACTCAAGGACCTAGACGAAAGGAATTGAACAAAATATGAGAGTCAGAACTATCCAGGAAAACGAGTGGATAGATAGAAAAGTGTGGCGTACAAGATGCGGCAAAGAAAGCGGTGAGACCCCCGCTGTAAATATAATATGATTATCAAATAAATGGAATCAATTGTGATGTTTTAAACAGAAACCAAATATGAATGTTGACGTAGTGATAAATGAAAATAGTAAGACGAGAAAAGAGAATGTAGAGTAATATTTATAACAATAAATAACAAACTTTGTTAAACACATAGGGAAATCACAATCATAAAATTATAAAAACTGAAATAATAATACGGGATCGAATGGTAGATCATGCTTTTGACAGAAAAAGCAATGGAGGTACTTAATGATTTTCAAAAATATTAAATCCAACTTGTTACAAAATAATTGAAAAAAGAGAAAGGAAACTGATAAAATAAGAAAGAAGGAATGATTATTATAAGTCTAGAATATTAATAGACTATGAAAGAACTTGAAATGATCATGAATTCAATGTTGAAGAAAAATATACTAAAAAAAATTCAAGCATGTATTATAATACATACGAAATCAATAGATATGCTCTAAAAGGTAATACTAGGATACAATTAATATTATATATCGAATCAGTTATATAAATTTGTTTAAAGATAGTGGATTTAAAAGAAAAAATTAAATTTTATAAAGGACTAATACGAGTGTAAAAAACTATATAAATATATAATTAAGGGTAAATGTCATAAATAGGTATCTAAATAATGAAGTTATTGAAATTACTATTAAATCTAAATTATACATATAAAATATTAAATAATGAAGTAAAACTTAGTTATAATAAATATAAAACAAGAATAACATTTGGTGTTTTTAATTATTGTAAAATGACTGAAATAATAAATTATGTGGACAGAAATTGAAAATTTAGAAAATACAAAATGTAATGTTACCCTTGATACAAGAGGATGTAAGTATGAAAAGTATTTAAAATATAAAAGTTTTGGCAAAACATTTAGTATTGTAAATCTATTGATCGAGTGAGTAATATTTATTTGTGAATGTAAAAGGTGAAGATAGTATTCTCCCGAGAGAAAAAGCATGCTTTGATCAAAGATTAGTTAAAAGAGTTGATAAAGCTAATTTTTTCCTTTCTTATCTTATGAACTAAGCCACACTCTTGCAAAAAGCGCCTGAAATAAATAATTCTCTAAAAAATGCGCTTCATTAGTCAACAGAAAAACAATAGTTAAGATTGACAAAAAATTCTCGCTTACTTCATACTTAAATATTAGGAATTTTGCATTTAGTCACTAAGGACTTATCAATGAGTAAAGAGGATAAAATAAATTGAGAATAACTACTAGTAGACAAAATTCTGTCAAACATATTTGATATCAAATTTAATAATAAATCCGTTTCAAGACATATTCACAAAATTTTCATATGCTGAATGTTTAAAACAAAAAGTAGAATTATCAATTCAAAAGAATATAAATCTTATCACAGAAATAATGATACCACCTTTTCAATATGTTCTCCGTACCATCATCGAAGTAATTGGCTTGCACAAAAGTGATAAATATTGCTAAAAGCACTAAACACTAGACTACATAATACTGGTGAAACCCTTCTGTGGTATTAGCTATAAAACAATAGAAAAAGCATTGGAAAATAAAATACATGGGCTGAGACGGGGAAAGACTCTTACTTGGATACTCTAACCACAGAAGATCTGTTAAGTGTATCTGCCTAAGTAAGAACAACCCACAAATACTAAGAGGAGTCTTATCGGGACACTGCGCCTTAATGGACTCCTAAAGACGCTCGACTTAGCAAATAATGCAGTTTGCAGATTCTTACAAAAACTATAAAAATAAAATATGAAGATCTCTGGTAGCTACAGCCATCCCTCATTCCGAACTTTCTGACAGATCAGCTATAAATACTGGGTTCCCCAGTATTGCAGCAAGAAAAGGGGGACACAATAGAATCATTTCGCGGTGTACATGATGTCCTAATATACATACATACATACTGATGAAAAAATAAAGTAGCAATAAAATATTAAGACGAAATACTATGAAATGAAATTATCCTACACAAAATGATTATGAGAAAATAATGTAGTCTTTGTTTGTTATTATTAAACTTATTATTGCTGTATAATTATTTTATTTATTAAAGTATACAAGTTTTTAACACAAATAAAAATAATTCATTACAAAATATAAGTAGGGTACATAAACCACTAAAATTCTAATCATATAAATTAAAAGATACAAAACTACTGAAATGCATGTAAATGATTGAATGAATGAAAAAAATAATTATAATAAATAAAGTATTCTATTCAATCTAGTTACAAATTTGTGATATTGTTTTATATTTAGTACACATTTATTGCGGGTAGAATAAGTCCTGAAATGGTATGTTCTGTAATATCCTCGATATGAATTTCAAGTTAATTGAATTTATTATTTATTTTCCTAATGAGCAAATCAATTTCCATATTACGAGGTTATTATAAATTGATGATGATTGATTTATAACATTTTGTTCCATACATTTCAATTGGATTTAAACGGGTATGAAATTACATAATCTCAAAAGAGAAAAGACTAATTGAAACATTTAATGTTTATATTTAATGTAACAAAAATTTATAAAGAAATGTTGTTTTACTATTAAAATAGAAAATGTAACTTTAAATGTGAAATTGTTTTGTTTGAAACCGATATCTGGAATAAAGAAATCTAAATATGGTTGAAAATTTTCGCATTTAATAATTTGCTACAAGAATCCGTCGACTATTTCAATGAGCAATACTACGAGATAAATTACTTTAGTGATTTACCATTAAGCCTCTACTGCATATAAACCCATATATGGTTCACCAGTTTATTTTTTTTTCACGTTATATCACACAATCAATAACTATACGCATGGTAGACATTTTAATTGTTTTGTTGGCAATACAAAAATATTTTTTGTTGTCTATGGTCTAACGCCTTTTTGGTTATAAACTTTTCTAAGCGTTTGTGTTAAGTTCCACTCAATGTCTGTAAGCACATTTTTCAAAATAGATTTTCTATATGAAAAAGGTAAGTTTGGCGTGATAAAAAAAATAAAACATGGTGTTATTGTTCTATTTTATATATTTGTTATTTAATGTTTACTTTTTTCCATAGTTTCATCATATCGGAGGGGCTTTTTAGATGAAACTATATATGGTTTCGTATGCAATCTAACCTAACTTAAATCATTTTTCCGCAGTCCCTATATGGTTTCGTGTGCGCTATTAATTTTTTGCCGAATGGCATGAGATCGTTTTTCCTTGCCTGTAGAATGGATCCTAATCATTTTTATAGCTCTCAGAAGAATGTTAATACTACACCTGGGGACAGTACCCTTACTGATGATGAATTAGCTACGTGCTACACCAGTCACAGAGAAAAAAGCAAATGCCTACTAAAATAAAAGGAGAATCTAAAAAATTAAAGGCTTTTGATGGAAATAATTTTAAATTTATTAGAACCACGCAGTTATGAGAGTTTATTGAAAAACTTGAAACACCGGTAGGTTTTTTCTTGTTTTTATTTTCTGAGGATCTGATACAAAATATAACAAATCAATTTAATTTGAAATCCGCATAAGATAACATAAACAAACCCGCTAACATAACCAAACAAGAAATGGAGCATTAGATTTGAAATAATAAAAAAAATATACTCCAATGAGAATAATTATATCCCGTTGGGCAGTCTAGATCATGATAAGTTATTCAAAGGGCGACCACTTTAAGATGGCATTAGGCAGCAACTTTTACTAGTACCCAAAGGTGAATATTTGGCAGTTGATGAATAGATAATCCCTACAAAATGATTTTGATATTTTTGCTGGTGATCGAAGTAATACACGACCTGAAGGTGCACCTACACTTGGGTGTTGTGACTCGTCTTACTAAATAGTTTACTGAAATGGTTCAATAGCTCTAAGCTTCAGGAGCATCTTACGAAGATCGGACTTTTGCCTCTAGGTACAGTACGCCTGAACAGAGTTCCTAATATGTATATGATGCAAGAAAAGGAGTTGAAAAAACAAGAACGTGGATTTTTTATTTAAAAATTTGTTATCATTGACGAAGGAGCCGTTACTTGGTTTGATAATAAATCGGTTAATATGCTTTCGACTATGTAGGAAGTGAACCAACGACTACAAAACGAAGGTAAGAAGGCAAAACTATACAAAAACATTAATTGTCCTCAAGCAGTTGAAGTATATAACCGGAATATGGGAGTCGCCTTGATTTATTGGACTCTATGTTTGGTTTGTATAGAATTCATCTGAGATCAAAGAAATTGTATACACGAATATTTTTTCATATGATAGACATGTGTGTTGGGAATGCTTGGATTCTTTGGCGCAGTAACAATTCAGACGTTACATATCTTTATTTGATTTCAAGCAAGCTGTTTCAGAACACTTATGCAAATCGGGTAAAACTGTAATTGCACGAAAAAGAGGACGTAGAGATAGAAAACCAGTTTCTGGGCATGCAAATCCTACTTTATCCAATCCAGGCATACCAACTATACAAAAAAAAGGAAAGTTCCTGACAAAATAGATAATATGCCTGAATGGATGAAAAACCAACAAAATATCAATTTTGTGACCAAAAAACTCGTGTAGAAAATGTTACAACGACACATCAAACTGTTTATCGGCATTTCATGATTAAAATTATTGTAGTTTGTATTTTATATTAAACACTTAAATTTATATTTGTTTCTTTATTCTTCATAAGAACCAATAAATGTCTGTACTGTTTTTTATTAAAATTTGTTTGGGCGCATACGAACCCATATATGACCTTTGTTTTTTTCGCAGTTTATGTGTACATTTTTTTAATTTTCATTTTTGTAGTAAATTTTATCCCCAAACAAAGCCTAAATAACTATCAAATATTTTTTTCAGATTCATACAGTAGAGGGTTAACTTATTCAAAAATTAAATGTAAAAGTCGAAATCTAATTCTCGCCAAAACAAAGTTAATGAATATCTTGAATAGAAAATTTCCTGATCAAATCCTGACAACCAAATAATACCATATCTGTTTAATTAAGTATATTAATAAAAAAGATATTGTGAAATACAAAAACTATAGTTTTTTACAACCACCATAAACTGATGTACAAATTAATCACCACCGGGAAATTAACTTTTTTATATCTTCAGAAATCGAAGAATTTGCAAACTTCGTGTCGATTTAAAGGTAGAGATAATAGGTTGCACTAAAAGTAACAGATACCTCGGAAACATTCTCTACATCTCGGCCAAATTTGCGAACATAAACAAAGATTTGAGATAACCTGATATCAACATAACCTCAATGTGAATTTAAAAAATCCTAATTGAAGTTCTTAATAGTTTCGAGATAATAACTAACTTTTTTGTTTTATTATTTTATTAGTTTCCTCAACTAGTTACTTTATAAGATTTTTAGTATTATGGCAGCCCAAGCTTTCCTGAACTTGAAGTGTAGTATAAGAATAAGAAATATTCATAACCAACAGGATGTCAGTTATATTATTTACCCATTGTGTACTAAAAATGAGTTAGTACTTGAAACATAAAATCAGTCGGAATTAAATTTGGAGGCAATATACAACATAAAATTGCAAAAACAAACTTATGCTTTTGCTAGCCAGGAGCAATAAGATTATGAATGGTGGTTAGAAGAACAAAAATTTGAGACTACCTATGCAGCTTCCAGGACAAATAGATATAGTAATTATGAGGAAAAGCCTTATATTTGTAAGAGTAGTGACTCAAAATTCTCCAAATTCTCCGAACGAATCGATAGGCTGGTGGATCCATAAAAATGTATGGAGTATATTTAATTATGCATTTACAATTAGAAATTAATTTGTTATCTGTTTACTTTATAAACATATTATGTAGATATCCGTGTTGGAAAAACCAAACATCTCATTATAGGCCGGACTACTGTAACTTTCTGGAAATCACACATAGATTATGAAAAGGAGATTCGTCAGCATTTGTCAAAAGTCGGAAAATCTAAAATTGTTGAGAATTATGCAGTGGTGGGAAGCGAATCCATTGTAGGTGATATTGCTCAACTACTTTGTGAAGAAAGGCCATTAGACATTAAAGAAGGCCATAGAGAGCTTTATTAGAGAGAAAAAATCTGAAACTCAATGTCCAATGATAATAGATTATATGGAGAATAGAAAGGTGGAATGTAAAACATTGATAAACTTTTGAAATTCTTTGGATAGTAAAAGATACAAAAAGTACGAGAATCATTTTTGCTATACATGTATACTTTAAAATCTACTCTGTATTATTCAAGTTCATGGAAAAAACTAGTTTGATGTTGAAGAGTGAAAATAAATCAGTAGTGACTAAAAGGAAATTAGAGAGGCACGATTTCTTTCCATGGAAGAAGAAAAAATAAAATTGGTTTCCTGTATTTTTTTATAGTATAAAAAAATATTCTATGTATTTATGGTGAAGGTGGCCTGATTTTCAAGTGTATTTTGTCTAATTAGTCAGGCGTATAGGCATAGTTTTTCAATTAACTCAAACCATATGAACTATTTTTGTTCAATATATCTCGTATGCTTCCTGGAAAGAACACTATTTCATTAAGACCATACAAAACGGACTTTTCAATGGGTAGGGTTAAAAAAAAATTCATTCTTGCATGACGTATTCTTACACACACAAAAATAAGCGAATCTACTTCAAAATATTTCTGTATTTTATTATTTTTAATATGGTGATCCCTCCCTAGGAAATTACATAGATTAGTTTGAGCTAACTTATAAATCGTTAACATAAGGTTGGATTAAGTACAATGAGATGATTCTACAGAATGTAAATTCTGTTCCGAAATGAGATGAATGTTTCCGAGGTATCTGTAACTTTTAATGTCGACTAATTGTCGGTGAAGATTTTTGTAAGGACAATACGTATTTGGAAAAAATATACATTAGATATTCTTTAAATATCTTTACTAATGGCAGTTTAACTACTATAGGATAAACCTATTGAATTATATTAAAAAAGTATTTGTAAGAAGGATAGTAGAACAGGTAAATACAAAATGATAAAAAGAATAGTTTTTATTTTTGTCTTATTGTAGTAAGGCGATAAGAATTTGTTAATTTTCAGAATCAGTAGTTGAATATCAAATGAATTAAGCTTAACTATGTACTTAAAACGTAATGAACAAAATATCCAAAACATCAAAAAAATAAAATACTCTGTCAACAACCATGAATTAACAAATGAGGGTACACTTATCTAAAAGCATTTTAGAGATCTTATTTATCACCCGTTCATACTTTTATTTACAATTATTCAAAATATATGTCGATCTGGGATCTCTGCAGTTTTAGTAAAGTGCACTTCCATCTCCTTAAATTGTCACTTTATTTTTTTCTAAAGAATACACATCCTAACATTTATAATATTGCTGCGTCTATGCTCCTGCTGGGTATAAGAGGGCTGAGTGTACCAGCAACTTTTTGACCACGTTCGATTTCGTAGTGAGTGTCCAATGGGATACCTAAATAAATAATTGACATTATTGACATTTATTGACCAATAATAATGAAGATACTGTTTTCTCCTACTACACTAACACTCACAATTACACTGTCCTCTGCCTCTATTTAAACAGGTATATTCCTATCCATTGTATAAATTGTTCAAAAACTAGTAGATAGTTTATAGACTACTTTTATTCAAAATTTAAATGAAAAACAGAAGAAATTTGTCCTACTGCCTCTTATCCTGCTTATACAATTATTGAGTGAAAATAATATACTGGATTTGGATGATTGTAACGATAAGAATGTCGGTTCGACTAGATCTATTAATGTTTGATTTAAGCAAATAGTAGTTAATTAAAAATATGGACGGACAGAATATACCGAATACGCCATCAAACATAATCAACTAATGCAAAATTGTATGTTGTTGGATGTATTTGAAAATATTGGAATCATTAGTTGCGTTACGAACAAGCACGCGAAAAGGGTCCTTAGGCCTGCCCTGACCAGCTATAATGGAATTTAAAATTTTGGCGAATTCAGATGGCGTCTTTCACATTTTTATAAATGGCGGAAGCGTCTTTAGTGTGACCTTTTAGAACTTTTTATTAGAGCGGGCGGTTTATTTACTGTATTTCTTCTAAATAAATTCTAGGAAAGTCTATTTATTTATTTCTTTTTCTTCTAGAACTCTGTAGAATTTTATTTAGGTATATAAATGATTTGTGTAAACGCAGTTAGTTTAGTTCTAAATAAATAGTGTAGTGAAAAGAACGAATTAGTAAAAGTAAGCGCAGAAATTGTTTAAGTGATATTTATATGTAAATTATTATAAGTTAAGTGTATTGTACAGTGTGTATTGTCATTGAAGTACATTTTCTACCTGGAATGATATGCATCAGCTCGGAAAATTTAGTATATTAGTATAAATTAACTTTCACTTCACTTTCGGTTTCAGAAGACAAAAACAGTGTAATTATGATTGTTGATGAAGAGGTAGTAAACAATGTGCTAAGTATGAATATCATTAACTGTTCCAGAAATTCCCTCATAGTTGACAAATTAATAATATTGATTCATAACAATAAAGTATAAGTATAAAAAAGTATAGATATTGCTGTAATGTTACTATCGAATCTCAAATGTCAAGGGATAAGCATCATGGGTAAATTCTGGTATCTTCTTTAGCTGTTTTATTATTATTACATCTTACAATATAAGTTTGTAGTTTGTTAGTTGCTATGGCTCTCTCTATTTGTTATGACCAATACCTACAGAATCTGTATGATCAATATTATTTTGATTAATAATATCGTCATTGTCATTTTGCTTAAAAGTTGTACACAGAATGAACGCGAGCATGACGCGCTCCATACGTTCTTAAATATCAAATATAGTTCAGCTTGTTAATAAACTGTGATAACGCACACAATTATCGCGCTCTAGACGTCGAAATTAACCAACTTTCTACTTTTTAAGCGCTGATCGTCGAAAACATAACCTCGCTTTTCTTGTGTAGTGTGTAGTAGTAGGTACCCTGAAAAATGACTTCTAGGAGTGAAAGGCTGATAGAATTTGTACGTATTCATGAGTGTATAACAATCGACTGGTTATAAGAAAACTTTGACAGAATATGGGAAATCATTTTCCCATTTAAAAATAACAATAACTGGTGATTAACTTCCTGATCTAATCTACACTCAGGTTTTCTTATTGAATGTTTTTATAAGGGTCTGTTATATTTCGTTCATTTTAAAATATGTTAAAGTAAAGTAACTTTAGATATCATTATATAAATTGAGGGGTCTCACCACCAACGCTTTGTATATATTTTTCTACACATTTCATACAGTATAAATAATTCAAAATCTTTAATCACCGTTCAAATTTCTTTATTCATATGCACTTTTAAGGTTATGTTTAGTAGCAAACCAGCGTCATGTTAGCGTTCATTATTGTGCACCGCTTAACTGTGTCAAGGATGTCAGTGTCAGTCAGTGTTCTTCTACATTCTCCAGTTTATTCCAAACGGCTTTCAAAGACATATCCTGTTCAAGAACTTCTTTTCTTGTACCATTGAAAACTCACAGCTTTCAAAGTTTTTTATCATCCCTTAATCTAAAAAGGATCAGCTTAGATATTGTATTGGGTAATAAAAATTTAACTTTTACAGCTTTCGATGACAGAATTAGATTGTGAGCTGAATAAGTACAGTTATTAATGAAAAGTAATTATTCAGTCCTTCTTAATCATTTTGCAGTTTGAAATTGTAGTTACAGATACTCAGCTTCTCCAAGCTTCATCTGCATACAAAACGTTAATGGGCGAAACAGACTGTTGTTCCATATCAATCATAATTTTCCTTTCAACTTCCTTTCTGTAACATATTTGAAAGTTTTTTATTATTCCTTGATCTAAAGGCTGCTGTTTAGATGTTGTGTTGGGTGATAAAAATATAGTTTTCACTGCTTATGATGGCACAATTAGATTGTGAGCTGTATAAGTACAGTTATTAACGCAAAATATTTTTCGTTCCTCTTTAATCATTTTCTTGTAAACTTTAATGAGCCATACTTTAAATATTTCAGCTGTCAGCTTATTAGCATCATAGTTCAGTAGTTATTTACAATTGGAAAAACAAGTTTATCAGTACCTGGCATATTTGGTGCTAGTGATATTGTTAATCGCTCTTTTCTGTAGGCACTACCTAACACTTTTAATTTTTGGAAATAAACATTTTATCGGATAAACACATGAAAAAAAGTCCATTAAAGTCATTTTTCCATTACATCGCACCTTCGCTCAAATAGTGTCATAAGTAAAAAAAAACAACTATCGATTAATAACGTTTGAATTTAATCCCAACTTTATTTCTCACTTCAATTCGAAAACTTACAGAGATACCGCAATATGATTTTAAGTAATTTAAAATTATTTTTGTTGCTCAACGAAATGGTGTAGTAGGTATCTTGAAATTTTTGAGTCGTGACTCAGAATAAAAAAACGAAAAATTCACGGAATAATACTTATTTGAAGCATTTCAAAACAAACCTTATCAAGAAATATGACAATATAAAATTGTGCTTCTCAGCAAAGTCTTATTCATAGCTTGAACATATTTTTTTTAATAATAGGTAAGTTAGAACATAATACTTGACTTTTCTACTTACACAATCAGCAAAAATAATAATATTTAGAAATACAACATACAAAAATTGAACAGAATAATAAATCTCAAGTCGACACCTACTCTACAAATTGTCTAAAAAGTCGGGAAAAAAAACTATGATTATTTCATAGAAAACTCATTAAATCGGTCTTCTTTTCGATTTAATATGTATTTTGTTAGTATAAACTGGCTCCGTATTATGAATAGTTAATTTCTTACTTCGTGAGAGTACCATTCGATATCTATGTAAGATGTTTCATACTTTAAAATGTTTGGTCATCATTTTCTTTTCTGATACCTTTATCTTAATAAAAGTAATACCCAGGCCACTAATTGAGTTTTTGAGTGAAATAAAATGATTGTGTGACAGCTGCTTTACTAGCAGTAGCTCCCTAGTTTCTTTAAATTTAATTTAATGCCTTAGCGGGTAGTTTATGCCCTCAAATAAAGGTTCTCAATTCTTGGCATTAATTTAATATGATCATTTTGAATAGTTTCACTTACAGTATAATATTCCTTGTGTTTTCCTCTTTGATCTTCTCGAAAACAACCCCCAATCGATTTTTCTGTTACAGTTCTCTATTAATATCCACCTTATTTTCAAACATAATTTTGCAGACCCTGAACCTTCCAGCTCTAAATAGTAAGCATAATTGTTTTTGTGCTTTGACATACGGATACTTTACTTCTACCTACAGGTCTTAAATGTTTATGAAACCTTATTTCATTGATGAGAAAAGAACTGCATTGCAGTCTACAACATTAGCCACAACCTTCTACGGTAAACCCCTACAATATGTGTCACTGGCATGGTACAAGCCTATGACAGCCAGATATAGAAAGCATGTTGACTCAACCATCTAATAATGCTAATGATTCATTCCCTTTTCGTTTCTTGTGAAGAGTGAATGTATAAGACTTTTTCTATAATAATAAATATAAAAATTAATACCAATAGTGCCTCTGTATTTATTATTCGACTGCGCTGACCATCCAACTACACTTCTTTAATAGATTTTTCAGGAATATTTCGTCGTGATTTTGAAGTTGGCATTTTATTTTGTACCTGGAGGGGATTCCCATCTTTTGATGTTTGGTAAGCGGTCTTTGTGAATGTCTTCACTTGGTTTTGCCTTAGATGACATTAACGAGATGTATGGGGATGAAAGGAAGTTGATGAGTTTAAAAACGACCATATTTTTGTTCCTCTTATTATGGTGTCGTAATTTGAATATTTAACTGTCAACCCCTTTGACCCTCTACCCTTGACAGATACTCCCTCAAATTTTGTTAAATAGCAAGAGGGATTATGCGATAGTTCGTTGGAAAGGGTTTAAGGTTATACCATTACAGAAGAAGTAGATTTGTTTAGCCAATAATGGTACTCATACCGAAATCTTAAATCAACATTTAAAAATTTACTTACCCGAATCAACGTGCGCTTTGGTAGGAATGAATGAAGCAACAAACAGAGCGCATATGACTAGAAAAGCTCCAAAGACAAATGGTGGACCAGGAACAAGCTAAAAAACAACAATATATTTATTGGTATATTACTATGAAATAAGAATCGTGTTGTATTTGATAATTACCTGCGAATATGTTTCAAAAGCAGAAGTGGAGTGGGTGGTATCTGAATTATTAGTATTTCCATTTAGATCAACGTGAAACATATAAAAAACAACTCCAAACATTGCTGGACCCAATCCATTACACAAGCCCCTCATACCAGTAACCATACCTAATAATACAATACTTTATTTATTAGCAATACGCAAAAACTGATAAATTTACAATAATAGTTATCAATTTTCAGTTGGTGTCTACTAGAGGTGTGCCTGGTGAAAAATTAAAAACTTGAGAGTTTGAATTAAGGTTTAATCCATTCAAACTATACCCTGTTCCTAAACTTGCATGGTTTGAGATAAAATAGTTTATGTACTACTTTGATTATAAGTTTTTTTTCAATTCATTGATCAATATTTATAGGGAAACCAATTATTAAAAATTCAAAAATTTCGTAGGTAGTTTAAACATTTCAGTAAGGCCGCCATATTGCGTCATGTTATATGTATAGAATAAAAATTGAACATATGATACAAAGTAAATACAACAGTTATTCTCTCGGTTATTCTAAAATAAGTGTTATTATTAAACTTTGATTAATTTGAAAAATGGTATATAAATCAGATTTTGTACCAGGATGTAAAAATGCCACGATTAAAACACCTGACAAAGTTTTTTATGATGCCAAGAAATTCGAATATATGTACAACAAAAATGGTTTGAAAATGTTGGTCGTTTTGACGATCCTGTGAGATTTATTATGCTTTTAATTTTTAACGTAATTTTGTAATAATGTGAGAACTTAACCTATAAAAAGTTTATACACTTTATAACTAATAAATAAAATCCGTATTATAACAGCACACGCTACGTTGCCGGCCTCATCAAGCAGACATCTGCTCGATGTTTTTATTAAACTTATGACGTCACAACTGAAAATGGAGCGTTCGAGTATTACGTAATGCAATTTTGGGAGAGGGCGGTCTTGTAAAACGTTATGGTACGTTACAAAGGAGGGGGGGGGCATTTAAACAATGCGTTACGTAATTTTTTTTATTTTAATAATAAATTAGGGAATTAAAATATACTGAAATCGGTAACCCTTTTTGTTCAAGTTTTACGGAGAATCCCTGGATCGTATTGTACGTTACTTTTATTTTTGTTTTTTGAGTGGGCAACGCTTTCATTCATGTTTCGGAGAATCCCTCGACTGTGTGTACGTGACTATAATTTTATTATCGATGTCAGTATTCAATAGAGTTTACATAGAAGCACATTGCTGTTGTAAGTGTTGTTAAAGAGTGAGTAAATATTGTAATGTCCTCGAAAGAGAGAGATTTGCATCATCAACTGTTTTTGGCATATAAAAGTTGTCATACTAATTTGTCAGCTCAATTATATAAAAAAATGCCAAAGAAATTTGGAAAACGGCTAAAGAACAACTAAAAAACAAAGAAAAGTTTCTCGAACATATAAACGACGTTATTCAAGAGATGAAGGTGAAGGTCACGAAGAAGAAAGCAACAATGCTTAGTTATTTTATACATTAGGAGTCGCTAGAATAAAGAGCACAGTCGTCAAATAAAAATTAAGCGATACTCATGATAAGCGAAGTAATACTACTGATGAGAAAGTTGCGGACAACTTGAACATTCCGTCTACGGAACCATACACGACTACGATTGATTCGGATATTATTGAAATTTTTCCAAACAAACTGACTTAAGAAACTCTTATGAAAAAAATTAACCTGCTTCAACAGAGAATAAATGTTCTTACTGACGCAAGGGACACTGGTATAGCTAACAAAGATCATGTTGAAGAAAAAATAAAAAAATGATGGTAAGAATTGAAAAAAGAAGAAAAATGTTTAAAGAGAAAAAGGACAGTGCCAAGCGTGCAAAAAAAATTCGAGCTAAAGAGAGCTAAACGTGGCAAAAACAATCCTGCTGCAGTAAAACCTCGATCTGGGCCAGGCCAGTCTACTTTGGTTGACTCGCAACCTGTTCAAACAGGCACCTTAATACCCGTTGACAGGCCTTCCATGCAAGCTTGGCGAGCACTTGTCATATTTTGGTCTTGCCACATTTTTGGTACTGCATAACCTTCATTAATCCACGTCTCATCAAGATAAAACATTTTCTCCTGCTCTGTTCTGTACTGCTTTATACTTCTTTTTGTCGCCAGCAAACAATTTCATCGCTTACCAGTAAAAGTGCTTTACGGTTATGCTTTTCCCAGGCAAAATCGATATTTCTCATAAAAGTTTTTTAGTTATCAATGGAATACTGTCACCCTGGCCAACTCCATTAAAATCTTTTCTAGGGTGAGTATTTCTTTTTTTAAGGTGAACTTTTCTTCGAATTACACTTTTGGTGTCTTCATCAAGGATTTTTACTGGTCTGCCTGGACTTTTCCAAGGTTCCACTTGGCCTGCTTTCTTCCTCCTCCGCAATAATTTAAAAACGGTGGAGGACTTTCCAACTCCAGTCATTCGGGAACATCGGTCGACAGTTTCTTGTACAGTAAATTTCGGGTAATCATATTTTATGCAATCTTGTACATTTAAAATAATAAGTTTTTCAATCACTGATAGTGGAGAATTATTGGAACATCTTTTCGTTGGCGTAATTGTCGCCATTTTATTACTAATCTTATAATACTGTGAACACCATTTACGGCTTAACAGCAAATACTGATGCGTTAAACTAAACTAAACAAATATACTTATAAAGGTCTAAATGCTCTTGCGGCGCATGGTTAAGCTGAATCTGAAATAGGATTGGAATTAGGCAGATGCACTAATAGAAGGTTAAACGGTACCTGTTAAACGCAAAATGTATAATCTACTCTCTAAGTAATCCCTACACAATATTTCAAGACCTACACTTATGGCCGACACCGAAATTTAGCCGAACTGGACGGAATTCCCCATTTTATAGCTCTATACCTTTCTGAAATAAACTATAGTTGGTGTGAGTTTAGCATCTGAAACTGGCATTCTCACTAAAGAAGAAAAACTTGAAGGAGTATGCTGGGAAATACAGGTAAATTATTTAGTGTGCAAAATTTCTACGTAATACAATAATATTTGTTAAGTGTTCTGATCTAAACTTATGAACTTTGTATAATCAAATTCTAACTTTGTCTGATTTTTAAATTTACTCAATTACAAAGCAAAATACAAATTAGTTTACCAAATAAATATATAATATATTTTGATATCTACTTTTGTTATTTTGATTAAAATGTTCATATTTCAACTTCCGATAAACCATTTGTCTTACACTTACACTACACTACACTTTTCAAAACAAATTTTCTCTTGTTCTTCACTGCACAATTTTTTCAGGTATTTTTCATCATAAAAATTGATAGGTTTGTAGATATTAAATTAAACTTTTCCTAGTAACAAAACCTTTGTGCAAGTAAAAAATGAACACATAACATATAACAAATTCGAAGATAGTCGCAACCAGGTATCGAATTGTTTGCTCATACAGATAGCCGCAGCGAAAGAGAAAATACAATTGTTAATAATACCCATAACGGAACTAAAATAGAAACACACCTAAAGCAAGTAAATTCCTTGTTACTGATATTGAAACTGGCATTATTATGAACATGGAAGAGTTACTTTTGTTTTATTTTATTATAATATTAGATGTAAAAAACTATCGATAATAATATACTCATCACTTTATACATACCTTGAACAACTCCTTGGCGATCTGGTGTACTATGAACAGACACAAATGCAGATATGGCAGGATACGTTATAGAACTCATCGAAGCCAATATACCAGCGCCCCACATCATCCATGTTGTAGTACCGAAACCATACCACAGTAGTTGGAGCATTTCGAATAATAATCCCAACATGATAGTGTGTTTTGACCCCAAATTTTTTATTAAAATACCTAAGAAACAACAACATACTCTATAAATTTTATTGTAAGTACGATATAGGAAATTATAGATCAGTTTATTGTCGCTCTAGAGAGTAGGAGGAGTAGCAAGTTTTCTACCGATTATTTTACTTATTCTACAGCCGGGGTAGCCATAACGCTTGTGCGTCTCGACTTGGTAACGTTGCAGATAGATAGATAGATTTGGCAAAATGTACACGTGGCATTTAATGAACTTTGTTAAAGTTTACACAATTTTATTGCTTATGTAGAGTAATTAAGATTAATGTTGATGTCTATGAAAGTATGAGAGAGGAAAGCCTAGATTTTAATTGAAACAAGGAAAAAGAATTTGTTTATGTGGAGAGAAACGGTAGATCAATATTTTTTTTTTGTCAAATAGCGTTGTCACAGTGAAAGCCAGAAAATCAGGTGCATTCCCATAAGCATTCACGACGTCACGGTGAGAGCATCACTATTGACGTCACGAGTAACGTTCACGACGACCCATGTCAAGAGGTTGATCGAACGATTAAAATTGCAACCATAAGAACCTATCTCGTATTATTTGATGCAGCAAGTGATATTGTAAGCACTTTCTAAGCATTCTTGTGACGTATCACTAGATAATTTACTATTTTTCTGTTTTGTCATTTCTTCTTATTTACTCCAAGGTTCAAAACGTTTTATAACACATTCCATTTTTACGATTAGTATGCTCTGAACTAATAGTCTAGTCGAGAAGTGAGTTTTCTGCCAAAAATAGTTACGAGTCTCTTAAAAATATGATGATTAGTGCATTGGATTCAGAATTTCATTCTGAGAATGGGGAATTTGTGTCGTCCGCGCCGCGCAGCGAATTTACAATTTTTTCAATAAATTTATTTATTGCTGAACCTTTTTTCATTGTTCTCAGCAATAAATATTAATTTGGATAATCGTGTTCGGGGATTGTTTAATTTTTATTTTTAATTTCATTCATAAGGTGTTCCGCCTTTTTTATTAATTGTTAACTTCGTTCGTTAAATAGCTGAGTATCAGTAATTTGTATACTTTAACTGAGGTCGAATACCACTTCCTGAGGAAGAGTCTCCTGCCGGGGAATTTAAGGTGATAAGTAATCTAATGAATTGTCAAAATCAGTGTATATCCATTTTAAAAAATCCCCTGCGAGGTAAACAAACGCTTATGCTGTGAGTTTTAGTGTGGTTTGTGAACTCATTCGATTTTAGACCTTATCACATATTACTTTCTATTTATTGCGAAATTACTTCTTAAAGAGGTGTTACGAAATTTCCTCCTGCATAAACTACGCAGTGTTTAGCTTAGTATATGCAAGCGGTAAAAATATAGTCCGAAACGCAAGCATATGGATAACTTGTGGAAAATGAGCAGGATTCTAATTAAAGCTCTTTTCATTTAATGCATTGGTTCCCATACTTTTTTATTTTATAGACGACTTGAGTGGAGATTAGATCTATCTATGGAAACTGAGCTTCAACGACGAATTAACAGTTTTCGAAAAAAAAAAAGTTATAATTGATTGCTTGTTAAGGCCGCTTGACTTAATGCAATACAACGTGCAAGAAATTGCATGCAAGTAAAAAAATTCCTAACCTCAAATTTTATCAAATATTTTGTACCTAGTTTAACAATGAAAAAAACAAAGATAAGTTTTACGAAACTCAATTGATCCGTTAAGTCAAAAGTAACTAGATTGCAGCTTTCACGCAATAAAAAAGGCACAAAACCGATAATGTCGAGATCTTGCATGAAACAATCAGCTGAACTTCATCTGCGCATGCTTTTGATCAAGAAATATTGCGTCTTGCATTGCATTGAATTGCACGTTGTATTGCATAATGTCAAGCGCCCTTAAGGCTTAATTATTTGCTAATAAAATCAACTAAACAAATTTTTAATTGACTGTGGTGTGAGTGGATATCAAAAAAGTAAAGTTGGCCGGCCTACTTTATTTTTTTTTTTAATCTAAAGTGACTCACAGCACAAGAATCAATCGATTCTATTTAGAAAACTTCCCGTTCGGAGTAGTAAAAAAAGGAATATAGTATATTTTCTTGTGTTGTATGTATTTATTCAAATATCTAAATTATTACACTCTATTATGTCATGGTGCTGATAGATAAATTTCAATATTTAAAACAACTACTTACAATTGGAAAAATGGTTATTCAATATAACATGAAAATCTGATATAGTAGTTGCAGATAAATTTAGAAATATTTTTCATAATTAGACCCAAAATAATAGAACTTTGTTGTAGATAATTTATACATAGTAATTAATTTTACAGCTGTTTATACAAATTTCAATCCAAAACCAGAAAATGATAAAAGTCTATTAAAATTCAGGTTAGATTGAATTCTTCAAATATATTTTTTAATGTCTGTGTATATATGTATAGTGTTTAATGTTCCAAACTAATATGATAAGAGAAAATTAAGATCAAATGAAAATTACCATTCGTAATAAGCGGCAATGTTTTTGAGAGCAAATAAAATTATTCAACATTCAACACAAAGGCAAACATTTTTTTATAAGAATAAACTCGACCATTTTTAAAGTAAATTATATTTCATCTATAGTACCAGGACTTGAGATTTGCAAAAAATTACATTAACAATAACCTTACCTAAACTAATTTGAGCTAAAACAGCCATAAGACCCACTAATCCTACGAACACAGCTACCATCGGGTCGCTCCAGCCCATCACCAATTTGAGGTACATGAATATACAACTATATTGTCCCGCTTCCGGTAAATAGGACAGAAACACGGCGATACACAGTAACAGAATTGTAGGATCTTGTCCTACATTCCTTAAAGCTGAAAATGGATCTGCTTGCTCCCAACTGATAGGTGAAACTCGAACCTTTTCTGGCAAACTTTCTGGAACTGCTACGAGAATGAAGAATACATCTAAAATGGCTACTGCTGTAGCAAGTGCAACAACCAGTGAAACAGACCACCTGAAAAATAGTTCAACTTAGTTTTTGAATAAAATATTGTGAACTACACCTGGACATAATAGTTTTGAGTTGTTTATTTACATCGTCATACCACAATACAAAAATTTTCTCTGTTTAATATCATGATAATCAAAACATTTATAAATTTTACTTTCAGATTGAGATTAAAACGATACATGTTAAATTTATTGTATTTTCATAATTTTTTTCTGTTTTAGTTTAAAATCACACCTCCGAAATAGCTTCAAATAGAATAATCCAATTTAGAACAAATTGTACCTATTCATCTATGAACTTACTGAGACCAAACAATATTTCGATAGGAAAATTTTCCAAGTTTCACTTGGTTTTCGCTAGGAAGAAGTGCAGTGCTTCTGTTAATCTCAACAGATTCAAATAATATCCTATATCATGAGAACGGTGACCCACCACACTAAAATTCTCATGTGAGAGTTTACTATGGCCTCCAAGGTCACCGGACCTTAGTGTGTGGGATTTCGTAAAAAACAATGTTTATAGCCCTTCCCTTCTAATCAATTACTCAAGATATACTAGCTAACTTGTGGAAAGAATTTGAGTATCTGATGGTTTGTAAAGAAACTTTAATATAAAAATAACCCCGTGTCTGTATGGTCATTACTTTCGAAATTATAAGTCTATAAAATCAGATAATAATTTTTTTAAACGGCCTATATTTAGATAAATGTGTTAACTTTAATAAAACCAGTATAATAAAAATCAAATTCCTGTTTTCTCCCGGTTTTTCCAGGTTGGTTTTCACATTTTCCCGGTTGAAATTTCGTGAATTTATTACACTTTTATGATGATGAATATTAATTTTGAAAAATACAAGTATAATAAACCAGCCAAGTTATTTTATAATTTAACTAATACTTGTTCCACGGCTACAAGCTTTTTTGAGAGTCTTCAGAGGCTTTTTTCTTTTTTGTTTGTTTGTTTTTTTCTCTATTTTTTTGTTTTCTTTCTGTGATTTGACACCGTTGTCAGTTTTGGAGACATTAGTTTATAGAATTGTGATTCTGGTTTTTTCCATAATATTTCTTCATAAGTACCATCAAGTATCAATATTTACGTTATAAGACAAAACTTTGTTATTTTTTTTAACACAAAGTCAAGTTTTACTAGTTGCAACTGTTGTAAGATATATGTCTAGCTTCTTAGTACAAGGCAACTAGTAATACTTTCATAGATCATTGTAAATCTGGCTATTTTTATATATATCAGCGTTGTGTAGAGGGGACTGGGTCCTTACAATTAGAGGCCTTGCTCAACTTTTGTGACTGTATTTAATTCAAATATCAAAGAGCTAAAAGATCATCAGTTTCTAATTATGTCATTCTACAACGGTTCATCATAACATAACACAGCGTCTGGTTGTTAAAAACCTACAAAAAATTTTTGTGAAAATACAAGATATCACGAGTTTAGAAAATACCAAAAATTTCAAGTAATGATTAAATTGAAGTCAGAGTCTTCACCGGGCAAAAGACTCCTCAAAAAGTTCAATGGCTATTACATATCACCTTTATCTCTAGATGAAAATTTAGGAAGAAGTAAGCCAAATGGTTACAGCATTTTATTACAGCAATTAAGAATCAAGTTACCAATTTCTGAGTCAGTCTTGAAACCTCAAGTCATTGACTGTAAAATACTTGAATTTCCAAAAGTAAGTAAAATCAAAGATCAATATCAGCATGTCAAGTCACTTCCTAACAGCTGTTAGTGATAACGTTCTTTATAAAAAGACTCCTAGTTCGTCATGGGAGCCTGCTTCAGTTGTTCAAGTAGGCCCTTTTCCAAGATTTTTTGTTGTCCGAACACCTGAAGGTATAAAGTTTCGCCTAAGTCGAATAGCTCGTTTTTTCCTGTTAAGTCTTCTCCTAATTTAGACTTTTCAGAAGTTAGTCTTGAGTCTGGATCAGGTCAATCTCAAACTCCGAGTGTAAATTTAATTAAAATATGGGTTAAGCGTTTTGAAGAGACCGTTTCAACGTTTAACCACCAGCAAAAAGTCGTCCAAGCACGTCTAGGTCCACAGACAATATTGATAGGGTCAAGGAGTCCTTATAAGCACCAGTTAACATAAGAATTGAAAGATACTGACTTTGGAGCAAGGTTGGTATTTTCTGAAGAAATGCTTAGTCGATTTTCCAAATTTGACTACATCCTTCTTTCAGATGAGGCCCATTCAAGGAATGTTGCGATGTTAGAGGGATATTTGACTGCAAAACTTGCGAGATCAAGAATAGCGAATACAAGAACTCGATTCCAGCAACACGGAGTGACACATCCTGCAAGTTTAATTTCTAAAAGAGGTGATTGGCCCTCACGTAGTTCTGACTTAACGCCTCGTGATTTTTTATTCAAACATAAAGTCTACATGAACAATCCGAAGGACATCTGTTGGCTAAAGGAAAATATCGGCCAGGAAAAGGCAGCAATCACCCCAGATTTATTCACAAGAGTTTTCACAATCGTGGATAAAGTTTGTATTACATTCTTTTAATCATTAAAGATAATCTAAATATTTTTGCACGAAGATACAGTTAACAATTATTAATTTGAAACATACTCAACATTATTAATAAATAAAATAAGCATATTCATTTTAATTAATGCGATTTGCACGTATTTAAATCAACTGATCAACATTTGATTCTTACCTTTCCATTAAATAGGCGCCTAAAGCCGGCGAAATGACCATACTGGCAGCAAATGTACCACTAACTAAGCCATAAGCTAATGAGCGTTCTCTTTCATCGGTTACATCCGCCACGTAAGCAAACACAACACTAAAAGTCACTGCAAATACACCGGAAATACTGACCATGGCAAAAAACCAAAAAGTATTAATAGTCATTAAAGGTATAGGTATACACGTAAAAAACACAGTGATGAGCAAAAATAACTTGCGACCACATACATCTGATAATGCTCCCACTAAAGGAGCGCTTAAAAATGAAAGTATGCCTTTAATGCCCATTATCAGGCCGTTCATGAGGAATGTGTGGTCTGGAAATGTGTCATTTAATACTGATATGAGGGGCATAGTCAAGAGACCCCAGGCGAAAAACTCCAGAAAAATAACCACCAAAGCATGGTACAAGCTAGGTTGACCAATTCCGGAAGTCTGAAACAAAAAAAAATATATTATTAGATCTGGTTTAAAAATAAGCAAGTTAAACATACTATAACAAATCACTTACAACTTTTGGATTACTAATAGTGAATATAAGAAAGAGAAAAATTTCTGCACTAAAAGTTATTTGTTGAATTGAAGAAAGATCTAGAAAATTCGAATGTATACAATGACCGGCATTATACAAACCAGAAAAAAAATTTACCTCAATATACTTAGGGTGAAGCGCTTAATATATTTTTTTTACTTTGCAGACCTTTTTTATATGGTTTGTTGATAAATAATCTCGATTTTAGTTGTTCTTCAAGTGAAAATCTGTTTTTAAACGTTAAAAATATTTACGATTCGAACTATTGCAGTTATTATTAAAATACATATAAGTATATTTTTATATTATATTTCAAAATATCGTAGGTTTTGAACTACTGCACTAATATAACTTTTCATTTTCGTCTAGTCACCCTGTATAATAATACAAGGTGTTCCAAACTTATCTTTACAACTTCAAAAATTCATAACTTCGAAAATAGACAAGATATTTATATTCTGTCTTTTGCATGTATTACTGCAACTAATAAAGTACTTTTTTTATAGACTGAACAGTTATAAGTGAAGATGTGGACACCACAATAGAAAGCTCAATGCGTGTCATGGTTCATAGAAACGAAATCAGATACACAGGTTCAACGGAACAAAATTCCAAAGAGACCCACCATCCGTGCATGGCACACAAGCTTCATGAGCACCGGATCAGTATTGCATAAAAGTGGAGCCAAAACAAGTCTAGAAAATGTGGAGCGAATACGGCAAACATTCCAGTACGGCGCGACGTGAGTCAGTTGAGTCGGGTAATCGAAGCGATATGTAGAAGGATTTTAATTGTACTGCGAAGTAGTGATTGTGAAGGTATTGTGCATTTGTTTCTGTCGTGCGTGTGCGTATAAAACTATTTTATTCATTTTTTTAATACTCAAATTTTATAATGATTGTGAATTTGTATTGGTTATATGTTATGAATAACATTTAATATTTTATAGGTCGTTATTAATGAATTTGAATTTTATAGGTTAAGATGACGCTAAATTTTTAATAGAAATTTTTTTTCAAAATAGACAAGATGTCCATAAGGTTATTTAATTTTTTTGAATACATTGATTATTTTGAGCAATATATGTTCTTCCTAAAAACGGGAGTTTTTGTAGTTACTTTCAGTTGTTGAAAACTTTTTCAGGATTATAATCCATAGAATGACATTCATAGAAAACGCGTTCGGAAAACGAGCATCTATCAGAATAAAATTTATCCACTTTTGTGAGAGGTTATCCGATTAGTGAGTGACCGATGTATTTTTTACAGGAATTTATGTTAGTCAATTTATTGGTTGGTATTTTATCTCTGAAATTTGTTAAAGACAGTTCAGATTGTGAGGTTTTGTCTGAAGACTATCTTTATATTATGTTTAAAGGTTCCGAAAAGTTTGGGAGCATTTAATTTTATACATGGTGAAATTATATAAATAAATATTATTGTAAGAATTAGTATTAGTAGATCTTGTCTGATGTCTATGGTCACTGTCAGAAGTATTATAAAAAATTCGTTTCAAAAGTTCAATGTGACGTGATGAGAAACAATTGTTTTCATTTATAAATCGATCAGGGGTGAGGCAAAGAGATACGCCCTTGTAAATCGTAAAAAAATATTATGGATCGTAGTTTATAACAGACTCTGGTAATTCTGATCCCTCCGTCACTGGCGCTTGATTTCGAATGTTTTCATATACCCATAATGTAGCTGCCTAATTTTTTTCTTAGTTTATTATAGACGGTAGTAGCTAAAAGTTGATGGTAAAGTAAAGCTTGTTTTAAAAATTATTTTCAACTTGTTTGATGTGTTTTAATTTATTTATTTTTTAGTTTCATACGCTATGAAAGCGTGTCTTTTGGTCTGTTTAATATCAAATTATAATAACTCGCTTATATCCAAGTTTACTAATCCGAATACAAATTATTCGCCTATGTTTTAATTTATGCGATCCCATATAACAAAAAGATCGATATATCAAATAAATTACTCATCGTTTTGTTGTATATTCTAGTAATGTGAGTAATTATTCTAATCTTAAAAAAGTAATGACACTATTCTGACGATAATAAATATTTTAACAAGGTAATATATCAGGATGTCACATGATATCAAATAATGCCGATAATATTGTTACGAAATATACGGATTTGGCAAATACCTCGTGAATACAACAGAATACAGTACGAGGGTTGTACGAAAAGTTTTCGAACTAACAAAAACGTGTTTTTTTTTGAAAATTTCTTTTCGGGCACATATTTTCCAGTATATATATGATTATCAATGACGGAATTCACAATATCTATCCAATCAAGAGATGTCCAAAACCATTGACCATATCTACAGAACAAAAGATTATCAATAACCATAATCATTAGGCTTTGTTGATTTCGATAAGGCATTCGATTTATGAATATTCTAAAGCAATAACATATAGCTTAAACCAAAAAGAGTTCGAATATCAGTACATTTCATCAACATATACTTGGAGGTCACAATCAGAGGGATACATAATGGCAAGGCAAAATCTAAAGGCAAATAAGTTCATTCTACAGTATTTCTAAAACTTCTCGCGTACTATTCTGGACTGGAACAAATGTCTAGAAGACTATAGGCGAAGCTGCAGCCCCGGAGCCTCCACAATAGAAACTTATATACAAAAAAATTTATAAATCTTTTCGGTAAAAGTAAAATTTGATTTCTGATAATTCTTGTTTTAGATTAAATTCATATATGTTTTATGCTGGGGTGCATTTGGGAAACTGAAGCATATCTTCCAATCAGATATCCCAATATGCATGAAGAGACAAGTTAATGCAATTACTGAGCAGAAACCCTCACGCTCACAAACATCTGGATATAAAATACGCATTGCATAGAGCAAAATGGGAATTTCGATACTGGGCCTTTCTCTTAAAGACAAAATTCCTAATAACGAACAACGGAAAATGCCAGGTATTACTGATAAAATTGAGCAAATTACAAGGTTAAAATGGAACTGGCCTGCCACGTAGCTAGATTTGGTCAAAAAAGATATTGAAGTGGAGACCTCTTCAGCACAATCATCATAGTAGAAGGCGTCTACTAAAAAGATTGCTCGAGAATGTTGAAAGAATACTAGAAACTTGTTGAATACCGGACAGAAACGACACAGATGGATTCAATTACGCCTATGTCTAGCAGTGGACTTAAATGAGCCGAATGATGATGTTAAATGCTAATGCTAATAAATTATTAGCAATCTTGAGTTATAAAAATTGTTCATTTTATGTAGACAATTATTTGGTGAGGGAAAACTGCTTTATTGTTACAAGGCTTCCCGATGTTTACACCCGACAAATTCTTAGATATCTGAATTAAATTTACTAATTATATTATTCTAAACGCTAATAGCCCTGGAGATCTATAAGAAAAAAATAAAGAAATTTAACGCTGCAAGCCATGAAGTAGACCTCAAATGAAAATACTTTATAACTAGTCCGGATCCGTGCTGCTCCGCAGCAGTGACTATGTGGATAATTATAGCTTCCTCATAAAATCAATCAATACTTATGTTGTCAAAGGTATACAAAAAGTATCGGGACACGGTCAAAATATCAGCCATCATTTCTACATTGTTCATAATACAATAGACTATGTAATTTCACAATACTTCCTTCTAAACAACATTGGCTGTGCGTTGACTCTTTGGTTTAATCTCTACCTTGACATTTTTGAACGATTTCCCACGTGATAGGGCTACATACAACTCTGTAGCTATATTAGAACCTGAGATATAGATCTTTGAATGTAGAAAAATTGCCAAAAACCTACAAAAATCCATTGAAAATCCACATTGAATGTCCGCGTCTAGCTCCTCTCCAACTCAACCGATTCAAGTGTTCAAAAACTCAAAAGAAAGAGGGTATTTCAGCCTTAAACCAAAACGAAGTCTGTATCTTGAATAGAACCTGAGATATTGAGGATAGAACGTGTGTATGTGAAAAACTCCCATAAGCAATGTACAGGGGGAAATCGCATTAGAGAATGGTGAAAATTAGATGAAATCCGATGGTTGATCTGTGCATCAATACCTTTCATTGAAAAAAAAAATTAAGCAAATCGGTTGGGTAGAACGCCTGAACGGACTCAGAATGGAAATCATCAATTTTTTTAATATATAAGATGAACTAGTAGATTATAATAGAACTACAAGGTGTGACTGGAAGCTCTTCATGAAGTGTGTTTCATCTACTATGTATAATGTATGTATGTGTGTATGTATGTATAATGATAATAAACACCATCCTGGATGCATTAGACGTGTATACTTAATTCACGTATTATGCCAATCAAATGCAGTACAATTGGCTTGGAAATCTTACGGGAGTAATGCCATTATATTCCAAAACAGCACTTCAATCATACATAATTACATACAAGTTTAATAACGGAAAAGCTGATGAATTTTTTTTATGATTGTATCAACGTTCATCTTCCGATTTTTCTGTATTACAACGATTCCGTTCAACAACTGTGGGTACTATGAATTTTCCATAAAAATGTATACCTGAAGTTTCACCCTGTATAATTCTCATGAATAAGAAATTCAAGAAACCGAATGTAGGTAGTTACTTACGTGCATGTTTTCTTTACTTAGAATCGTTGAAATATGTTTCCTGTCTCTCATCAGATACTCGCTATAAATATTTTGAAAAATCCAAGTAATGAATTTTGAGTCCGTTCCATAAGTTAGATTGTTAGCTCTAATATCTATAGATGATCGGTATAAGAAAAAAATATTGAAAGAGAATGTTATATGTTTGTTATAAGTCTCTGGTAACAATATAAAAATCACTCGAATGAGATTGAGCAGGGTATAAAGCGAGAAGGGCAGATGATAGAAGATCCATTGGAATTACACAATGCAGAGGTGTGCAGAACTCGAAAAGACGTCGACGTCCTTATTTTTCGCCAGATATCAAAATAATTTTTCCCATTTAGTACAATTTTTGAAAATTTAACAATATTATATTTATTTTTCATAAAAATTAATGTTTTTTATAAATTTATATACTTAAAGGTACAACAAAAATAATTTTTGAAAACTCCTAGAAAAAATTCTACGATGAATCACTTGCTGATTAACAGTAGTATACTGCTCCTACTTTTCCATTATTTTAATGTACCCCTAAAAAAGCTATACTCGCCCCTTGCTACCATCTCCCGAATTGTCAGTAAAGTAATCAAAGTAACACTCCAAAGAGTAAATTTGCTTTCAGCTACTTAAAATGATCGTGGAGTTGTACTAATATCATTTTTCAAGATATGCTGGAGATATATAAATATAATCCATCTTCAGACAAAGTGGTTTATTAAACCTTTATATACAATGCGGTCCATATGTATGGAATACAATTCCATTTTATCGTTATTATGTACTATGTGAAAACCTGGAAAAGGTCGATTTTTATTATTGAATTGACAATTTACAGTATTAAAATATTATCCCCCTCCAGCACACACTCTGAATTATAACCGCCCCCTCGAAAACTTAAAATAAGAAAGTGGATTGTGTGGCACCTTGTTGGAAAGGAATTTTAGTTGTCTGTTTTTCAAATTTGTTTCAATCATAACTGAGAAAATAATTTTTAAAAACGCAAAATTTTGATAATATCTCTATAACAAAACTTTACGTAGAATGAAGATAATAATATTTTTCAATGTACTCTACGAATAAATTAAATGTTCAAAATGTCTTCTTTACAATAACATAGGCAATTTTGGAATTCTCTTACAACATTTGGTATGACCTCAGGGATTAATTTGTTAATTTCTTCCGTTATCCTTGCTTTTAATTCAGCAATATTGTTTGGTCTATTAAAATATACTTAAGCTTTACCACACCACCACCACGACCCCCTTTCTTATTTAAAATTTTCAACGGGGTGCTGGAGGAGGATAATATTTTCATAATGTAAATTTTCAATAATTCATAGTTCGTAGGTCGTGTAAAAAATTTGTTTTTCTGCACTATTTAAAATGTACTAAAATTGAGAATGATATTTTTGACGTAAATGTTGGCACAATTGTTGTGTGTAGTCGAAGAAAGAAGCAAGAAAATGATCAAATAAGCCTTCAGTTGTTCTTTTTGTGTGCAATAATTTGAACAATGGTCTATCTGTCCAGATCTTAAAAATCGTTAATTTGATAAATTTAACTATGAAATATGTTGAAAATACTGCTTCCTGAGTACCATTTCTGTCCCTCCACTTTAAAAATTAGAGAATAAGGTGTTTTTTTAAAAACCTTTTTCCATAATTGTCTTGTGTATAAAAATTTCAAAAAAACTGAAACAATATCTATACATTTTTTAATAATAACCAAATTTTTTAAACTGCATTGAAAAAATGAAATCTTAGTAAAATGCATGAGTCTATAATTGCCATTGATAGTGTTCAGCGGAGATAATTCGGAAAGTCATTTTTCCCGAAGCAATTAATTAGCATTTGTCGAGCACTTAATTATACAGGCCCTAACAAGGCCACACGAGTTTATAATTCCGTGAAAACCCGGAAAAGTCATTTTTTTTCGAGACGTGTCCGAAAAATAATAGGAATAAGAAATTTCATTATACAAAATTTTATTTTAGTCATTAAACAACAGAACATTTAATTATGGGAACATTGATTTTGTACATTTAACTTGAATTGCTCTGCTAACTTTTTTCTAAAGTAATAACAACAGGCATTTCTCAAAAACTTCCACAACGGAGAATTTCGTAATATAGCACTTAATTTTCCGCTTATTGTTTTTTCTGTCTGCTCATATTGATCTACGAACTAGTGATATTTCAAATAATAGATACTGACGATGCCAAAAATATATTGTGAATACGTAAAACATCACTCAATAAATCGTGTGTCACACTGATGCCGCTGCTTTGTCAAATCCATATGACGTTTATGAAGTACTAACTTTCAAATAACTATGTGTAAAATTTCATGACATTTCGATTAGTAAAGAAAAAGTGAAAGCCGTTTAAGTGAAGCTACTTTTGTTATTTTGAAAGCAATTTCGTGTGTTAATTTATCATTTCTTCTTGATGAAAAAAAAAAACAGATTTTTTGCACCGATATATGACAAAGCATGAAACATGGATCCATCACATCACTCCGGACTCAAAACGATCATCATCTGAGTGGACTACAGCCGGTGAACCACGTCCGAAGCGTCCAAAAGGTACAACAGTCAGCTGGGAAGGTTACGGCTTCAGTATTTTGGGATGCGCATGTAATATTATTCATCGACTATAACCAAAAGAGAGAGACAATTAAATGCAATTACCACATAGAGTTGTTGATTCGTTTGAATGCAAAAATCAAGAAAAAACGGCCTCGTATGTCGAAGAGAAAACCACCAAGACAATTCACCGATTCACAAGCCGATGGCAAGGATGGTTAAATTGAACGAATTGCTTCATCATCCACCGTATTGTTCAGATCTGTCCCACAGTGACTCCTGGCTATTCGCTGATCTCAAAAAAATGCTCGCCGATAAGAAATTCAGCTCCAATGAAGAAGCAATTGCCGAAACTGAAGCATATTTTGAGGCAATCGTCAAATCTTTCTACAAGCACGGCATCGTGAAGTTCGAGAAGCGTTGGAATGATTGTATTGCTCTTGAAAGAGATTGAATTGATGAATAAAATCGATTTTTTGTATTCCGATATGAAGAGTCATTGTTTGTTGACAAATCGAATGCAGAACGTGATAATAATAATAAAATAATTTATTACTACCTAGATATTCAATTAGATGTAGATCTTTTGGAACTAATATATACAAACAATTTTAACACATTTAATATGTAAATAGACCTTTTACTTATAATTGAATAAAATATTTCAACAAGCCTTACAGCTTTATCAAACATTTGCACGAATATTGGGTTGTATCATACTTACCGGTGTCTTAAGATACAAAGTTTTGAATCTTCTGAAATTAAGAACATAACGCTTTAACAAATAATAAAATATTATCATGCACATATCATTTCTAGTCGGTCCAGATCGAACAGCACACACTGTTACTATTAGTTACTGTAGAAAATTGTAATTTCCGAAAAATAATAAAAACGTTGTTATCTCTAGATAGCAGATGATAACTAAAATATGACATGAATAGAAGTAACTTGTACGAGGATTCCTATCTATGTATCATGTACTGGCAACAATGGAATGAATCTTTAAGGTCGATTCATAAACTCTACGTTCGTAGACAGAATAATTAATCTCTACCTTTCGTTAACTTCTCGTGCACTGCGCAGCTGAGTATTCAAATTAAGGTAACCCAAAATTTTCTGATTATATCATTAATTGTATCGACATTTATATTAAGTTTGTACGCGTTTTTTTTATTCTTAATAATGAATGCGGAAACCGAATATAGTATCGGTGAAATATTAAATAAACTCTCAACCCTATACATTCCAAAGAGGTAAACAGAGCAGTCAACATATGATTAGCATCATGTGACCAATTGAAACAAATTTTATTAGTTCTCCTATTCCATTTCTGTCAAACTGATGATGAATTTTGACATTGAAAAAAAAAACAGCAATTTTTTTCATATCATGATTATATATTATGTCATCTTTCTCTTCTTAACATCTTTAAACATATTCAATTTATTGATAACTGAATATATTTTTAATGAAAATTATTTTGTCAACATGACCCTTGTGTAAAAAAATCTTTTTCAAACATCACTCTAAGAAATAAAGCACGAAAAAGGCAAAACCTAGGAATTTCTAGGTTAAAGCTGTACCAGGGATATAGATGCAACGAAGGTTTCCATACGACTTTAAACAAAAAGGAAAATATTTTTGAAACGATAGAATTAGGAGCATTTGATAGGCATTTTTAGTTTTTCCAGCGGACACTTTGGGTCGGAAAAAAAATATTTTCTTATATATATTTTTTTGATTTTGATTTTGTATAATTACAAGGTCCATGCGACTAGCCCACCAGTTAGCTGAAGACCAGCGGTGATTGTGTTAGTGTCAAGAGTGTTCTCGACGGTAAGCATATTATTTTTTATTTTAATTATTTTATATTTTTTTGTTTCAGCTTCTCGTTCCTCGGTGGAATTCCAAGGAGCAGACAGATTGAGGCAATGGAATTAACCACAAAAAAAGTGTGATTCGTAGTGTGGATTAGGCAGATTGAGACCACGGAATCGGATCAGGAGGGAAGTAGTCATTGGAGAATTTTTCAATTTATTAATTCCTGTCGATTTTGAGTTGATTTCTTACTCGCATCAGAATTTAATATGAAGGAGCGGAAATATAGTTATTTGTATGCTAAGGCCGCGAAATGCCTTTTTAACGTAGCGAAAGAACAGTTATCGCCTAGGCCGCTTGCGGCCGAGGCAAGATAATCTTAACGCCTTTAAAAATTTCGCGGCAATGGCATACACACTATCTTTCGTGCAATCGTTAAAATTATTAAATTAGATAATTGTATATAAACATATTATTGCTTTAAAATCAACAGCAGTTCAATTTATTTAACAATGTCACCGGGCGCTATGGAAATTATATGTTTCAATATATACAAAATATTTTGACAGTTCTTGACAAAATATTTCAGTACCTTCTACCCCTCCTGAACTTAAAAGCGTTGTAAATTCGGCGCTCTCCGTTTTAATAGAAATCTAAACGGCAGTAGGAAAAATGTTACGGCGAGTTTAAAGATTGGTGTGACAAATAGAATGTTAAGACGATGTCAGAAAACATTTTATTGGCTTATTTGATGCAGAACTCAAATGTTCAACTTTATGGAGCAAATACTTATTGTAAAAGGTAAGTGTTAAGAGATGTCATTTAGGATTTTTTTATTTATTGTACTGATTTTTGTAGGTAATTTTGATAATGGGAATATCTGGTGCTTTGCGACGAGATGAGTTAGTAAAAATGGTCATTGAAGATATTCAGGAAGAGAATGTTGTATTAATAGTAACCGTTCCTGATACCAAGACGGACAAGAAGCGTGTTTTCACTGATATATTGATTGATTCATAAATATGCAGCTATTCGACCAAAACATATTGTTAATAATCGTCGTACATTCTCGAGATGCGTAAACGGAAAGTGCACCGCATAAGTTGTTGGAGTGCATACCTTTGGAAAAATGCCTAATATGGTTGCCAAGTATCTCAGATTACCAAATCCTGAAACATACACGGGTCACTGTTTACGGAAAAGTTCTGCCACGCTGCTTGCCAATACTATGGCCGATATGTCAATTCTTAAACATCACGGCGGATGGTCCACAACAGTAGCGAAAGGATATATAGAAGACTATTGAAAGTTAGAAGCAAATGTCTAACTCAATTTCTGGTGATATAGTATCTGGTTTGAATGTAGGCAATAACTATTATTCAGAAATACTAGATGTAGTTACTTCAACTTCTCGAGTAAATATAAGTAATAATACAAACTGTACAATTAATGTCAATATTCATCATAAATAATATAAGTACTTATGTATTTTTTGGTATTCCATAAAAAATAATCCTTGTCTTTGTAGTATTTTAGAAATATCAAATTTGGAAGTGACGTTTTGTTTCGCGGCCGTTGCTATGGATAACGGCCGCGAAATGAAATTTCGTGGACTATTCTGAGAACGCGAAATACTGACTTCGTGTGCACTTGCATGAAAAAAATAATTTTTTTTTATATTTTTTTTATAAATTTTGCGAGTGTTACCTCACGTCTTCACTGAAGAAGAATTAAACGTGCCTGGTGTGTGTTTGTGGGCAGGTATCAATGGGAGAGGTGTAGCGGGTTCGTACTTTTTGAGGGTCATGTGACGGGTCAAAGTTATCTGAAAATGCTCTAAAATTTACGTGGGCAAATGGACAACGATCCAACACTGACGAACATTCGTCGTTTCATGCAGGATGGAGCTTCGCTGCACTACGGGTTATTTGTGCGTAAGTACCTTAATTTTCATTTTTGAAAATGGAGAGGCAGACGAAGATTCGTTGAGTGGCCTTGAGGCCTTCTTAAGGACCACGCACCCTTCTCGACCCCTAAACTGAAATTGAAAAATTCAAAACTCTTCACTGGACCTGCCTTTCGTTAAGAAAAGTTGCCGCAAATGCATCTATCAAGATGTGTGTTAATTTGAACACTTACAGTAAATCTTTTTTCGAAACCCTTTTGTAATTTTTTTAATACATTCATTTTGAAGCAGTATTTTTTCTCTTAATACAAATTTGTTGCTTGCCTTATACCTACCTCTTTAAAGTCAATATGTTGATTGAAAGTTTGTGAAAATTTATTTGGAAAATTCCATTTTGAAAAATCAAAATATATTTACGGATCTAAATTTTTTCATATCTGAGTTTTAAAATACGGGAAAAAAATTTTCCTAGGCAGTTTTGCTATTTGCTACGGAGACTCTAAAATGAATGATGAATTGATTTGGGATGCAAACTATATATTTGGCAACTATATTTCCGAGAGCTCTCACACATTTCATTTAAATTACACTTCAGTTCGATTACAAGTTAATGATAAGAAAATATTTAAAGCTCAAAAGGAACCACGAAACTCAAATACCAGGAATACTACTAGGTCACGGAATGCAAAATCTAGGTTAGACAACAGAGAAATGCAAACAGCCCAGCCTTTTCGAGATAAGTTTTCTTATCTTATCAGTAACACAAATAATAATATAAATTTTTTTTTTCATATTTTTATTGATTTGTGATGATCCTAAAGTTCTGAAAATAATTTCCACGTTTTTCTCGGGGCCACTTTTGTCATAATTTTTTGTCTCTGAAACTATAATATTATCCGTTCCTGAGATATGTCTGACATCCGTTCTTAGTTGCCCACCCGGTACAATGGGTCAATTTATATATGAAATATTAACACCTAACCTAACAATAAAACTGTAATAATATATTTTTTCTACGTCCGTTATAATATTCACGTTTTTTTTCATTCAATTGTATTCATAAAGAATGAAATTTCGGAATCGGTCAAAAATATAAAAAACAACGACCCACATTGTAAATATTCACAATCCTACCAACAATTCAATAAGTACTAGACGATGTTATTTCTTTGAACTCGTTAAATGTTGCCAATTCAAGTACCAAGAGTAATGTAACTTCTTCACTTCGAATTAATAATGCTCACAATTTTACTTTTAATATTACTATTAAAACATAAAAATTGATTAAAGTCTTGTCGAATTTTTTTAAATCTGCAGGCATAGAAACGCGTGAGAAAAGTAACTTTTTTCACTGGTAGGAATTGTTGCATAAATAACTATTAATAACATTTTTGTCCTGACTATTGGCATTAATAGTCTCCTTTATGACGAATGAAATAATTTATTTAATAAGGCTTTCATTTTATCACGTTCCAAAGTATTAGTGTAGAAAAAACTTTTGCTTTACCCTAATTTCATATTTTCTTGATCAATTTATGATAATCGAACTCACAATAATTTTGAATGTATTATATCGTTCAGAGGAATTACTAAAGTTTGAAATATCTATCATGAAAATCTTTCTTTTATCTTTATTCTCTATTGTTACTGAAATTTGGAAATATTCTGAAGAAACATTCATCGGCATAGCCAAGGTTATTAACAACCTGTCCATTAATCTTTATATCAACGGGCGAGAAATCGCATGTCAACAACATATCGATAAATACGTTGATAAATTGTTAAAATAGGACAAAGTTGTTACCACTTAAAATTGAATAAACCACGCACACAATAAAAACGTAATAAATAATTACCATTACGAAATTATATACCCTTACGTTTCCTTTTTTTATTGAATCAAGATTAAAAACGTACCGTACAAATCGGCGGTGTTTCATTATCTTTTGATAAGCACTTGAAATATTTTAGATTTCTTATCTGTCCGTTCAAATTATCATCATTTATAATAATTCCTGTCTCTCTTTTAGAATACAATTCATTTAATAAAGATTGACGTAAAGCAAGAGGTTTTGTAGATGGTCTATTCATCATCATTATCAGTTTAGTGTCATTTTGATTACAAGCAAATTGCAATAAGGAGTATGCACGTATTTTTTTTTATATTTTTAATCCACTCTTTAGATATCTATAACTCAATAAAAGATGTAAAAAGTGAAAATTTTTAAAATATTATTTCAAGTATCGGTTAAATTTGGCTTCTTTTGAACGTCGCTATTTTTCGCGGGCTTTGGATGACAACAATTGCCACATCCAGTATTTGTTTACTTGACATATGTATGTATATATAGATTTTCGGTCTCGTATACACTGCGACCCAAAGGATCTATTGTGTCCCTCTTTCTTTCTGCGATACTGGAGAGCCCAGTGCTTACAGCTGATCCATTGATCCTACTCCTTTTAAAAAGTCTAGAATTCGGGATGGCTTTAATTGCCAGAGATCTTCGTCTTCTATTTCATATGCTGTCAGGTGTAGTGCTTTGGAGTTTCTTGGAGTTTCACACTTCGAGAGAATGTGGATTTTGGTTTCGTCCTCTGTATAACAAAACCTGCACGCCGCATTATCTGCTAGGTCTGGCGTCTTCAGGTGTTTATTGAGGCGACAGTGCCTCGATAGCTTCAGGTGTTTATTGAGACGACAGTGCCTCGATAGAACTTCTGTTAGTATTCGTAGATTGTTCTTACTTAGGTTGATACATTCAGCAGATCTACTCTGTTTACAGTTTCCCAGAAGAGTCTTTGCCTGTCTCAGTCTCTGTAGGTTTTGCTCCTATCTATCTTCTTTTCCAGTCCTTTTTCCATTATTCTGTAGCTGATACCACAGAAGGGTTCGGGTCCCATGAAGGGCTTTTCTGCCCCCGCTTTATCGAGTTTATCATCTATTTCATTTCCTTTCGTTCCGTTCGGTGTGGTCCTTTTCTAGGCATCCCAAACGAGTTTGGATTTAATGATATTTTATGGAGCTTAGTGCACTAATGGCTGGTTGACTATCGAACAGGATGATGATTCACTGTTTGCGATAGTTTCTCTCTAGATTGAACAACACATTTTTCAATTGCATAGATTTCTACTTGAAAAATGCTTGATGCGCTGCCTAGGATTTCATAGTGTTAGGTTCTGGGCCCGTACCCTACTTTTATAGTTCCGCCTGCTGCTTTTGTACTGTCCGTATACCATTTAATGGCATTTCTGTTTATTTCTTGTATGGTATTTTCATCCCTCTTGCTTTTACAGTTTAATATTGAGGTGAAATTAGTCTCAAATCTAAACTTTTTCGATGCAACCTCATAAGGCATGTCCTAGGGTTGGTCATTATTTAGGAACGGGTTTTCTTTGATGATTCTGCCACGCTTTTCAGTACTATGTCGAAAAGTGGGATATTTAGAATCACTTCTAGTGCAGCTGTTGAGCTAGATTTCATAGACCCAGTTGCACATAAGCAGCCAGTCTTTGTACCTTTGAAAGATTGTTCCTCGTGATTTTCAGACTGGTTCTAGTAGTGTGACAGTTACTGTATAGGATATGATATCGATAAAAGTCATGGAAACGGTTGAAAAATCGTTTTATAGATATTGTATTGTACCTGAGTGTGAAAACTCTATTAGAAGGAAACCTTTTAGAGTTCAGAGACATGAGAAAACAAGAATGAAATATTTGTATTGTTGCAAAGATCATTTTGATGCTTTTACTCCTTTGATGTCAACCAATGTAAAATCTTGTTTAGTTGCAAAATATGCAATCTTCGTGTCAGAATGTCAGAAGATTAATCCGAATCTAAAAACACTTCAGGGACACAAAAATAAACAGGATTTTTGTTCCAAACACATCTAGATCCTATTTAGACCTCAATAAATCCAGGACGTGTCATTTGATAAGACTTTTATTAAATTTGAATTTCGATAGCTTATTTTGAACTATTCAATATCAGAACAAATTAAACGGGAAATGATTTTATGATAATATTAGGACTATAATGTTTTAAGGAAAAAATAGTCATGTGAAGATTTTGAATAAACTTTACAAAAACACGCATGGTGGCCGTTCACGTCAAGTTTCCCGACCAGTAGACAGAGAGATGTAATACTTCGTCAACGAAGAGTGAGGAACGATGGGAAGCATCAATGTGCTACCTTTCCCTTAAACAGGTGAACATAGATATTGAGATGCACTTTTTTGCAGCGGCAACTTCGCGTAGGCGGATTGTTGTCAAGGTCTAGGAACGATATCGAGCATTCGTTTCATTTTGTATGTTCTCAAGGTCAATCACATATCAAGTGCCCTCTGTGGCTGTGTCGGGCTTGTGTTTTTATCGATCATAACAATGATAAGTGAAAAACGTAACGTGTTTTTAAAGATGGTTTAAAAACTGGAGTTGGCAATACTTTTTTACTTCTGTAAAGGATAAATCTGTGTGCCTCATTTGCAATGAAACTGTAGCCATATTCAAGAAATTCAATTTTTTACGGCACTTCATGACAAAACATCTTAAGGAAGAACGGGACCAACAACCGGAGATATGCGACTCATTAAGGGCATAATAGGCTGTTAAGGAGGTGGATAAGTTCAGTTCCTGATCCCAGCGGAAAACATGCAGATCCTAATTTTTTAGAAAAAGCGGCAATATGTACTCGTAACTCCCATTTCAAAGAATTGTCCACAGCAAGCCCTAAAAATTTTACAGATTCAACGACGTCAATGGTGGTGTTGTTTAATAAAAAAAAGGCTGCAAAGTATTTTTATAGGATAAAACTTTGGTTTCAGAAACATTAAGACGAATGAGGTACAAAAGGGCTCAGTTCACTCTAGTACCCTGTTTAAACCAAACGCCCTTACAGGCAGGTCCATTTTATTCGTCTATTTACGTTTTTTTTAAAGTATTGATAAAAATAATAAATTTATAAAATGATGTATCTACGCCTATGGTCGGTCAAACAATATTGTCGGCAAGGGTTTTTATAATCTGCAATTGATACTAGAAAAACTATACCAATTTTAGTGCTACATCATAATAAATTCAAAACCTTGAATGTTTTATACAAGCAACAGAAATTTGTGTTTTTTATAAAAAAAAAAACTAAATTAAAATTTAGATAAGAATTACTCATACATAGTGCTAACAAACTAGAAATATAAATATGTATTGTTTTACACCTGCTTGTAGCAGATAGACACGTAGTTATCAAAATGTAAATAAAAATAATTTACTAAGATAAGGACACATTCGAAAAGTAGAACAGCTACAAAATTATCAGAAAATATGGTAAAATTTATAGTCCAGTTGTTGGAGGCCCCAGGTACAAGTTATAAGGAAAAAGGCTGAAATATTTTTACAAGTACTTTAGAGTAGGCTAATTGATATAAGAAAAACTTCAGAGGTTTATCGATTCCTCAAAGTCAAAAAAATCTCGAGAAACATTATTTCAGTCTGTGAAGATAAAAGAAAATAAAAATACTAAGTTTTAGGGTGAGTTTTCCTCGATAAAAAGGCCTCTTACATTTTTTCGGAAAAGCTATATTTGAATTGTAAAGAAGTTTTTACCAGCTATATTATGAGTAGTTGCCACGTTCCCAATAAAAAACTACACCCGACTGGGCTATTGGTCAATGTATAGCGGTCTCACAATTGAAACAAATTGCTTCATACTCCTTGACAGGTTGGTAATATCTATAAGAACAAAACTATTTATATTAATATATAAATATATTAATATTTTATTGAAATCTCCATTTTAAATATATACTGAATCTAAACATTAGTATAGCTTTGTTGAAAGTTTAAAATTTGAATTAATTTGCCCCTCGACAAATGGAATATAACTTATGTTTATGATATATATAATGCATCTTTTGGGATTACCAAATAAAACTGTAGTTAATATAAACAGGTAGAAGTTAACAAGAAGACATAATTTAATTCTTGTTAATGTTTCAGTTCTAATCTAATCAACCAGGAACTGTAATAGCCCTTTTTAATTTTCTAGACATGAGATTCATTTTAATAATTCACATTCACTAAGACTTCTTTCTCAAAGGTTTGATATTTTCATATTTGGCTTTGGAAACAGTTTTTGACATAACCTTAAATACAATTTTGAGTCATTTGAGTACTTGTAGTTCTAAATATAGTTAACTGAAAAGTGCAGTCCCTGAAATTGACCCACGATTTTTTTTTTCGTAGCTTGTGTGCATTACTTATATTAATCACATTAATTTAAAATCTGCTGTTGAGCCAGAAAAAATTTATGTAACAACATGGGTTTAAGGCATTTCTGGATATAAGTATGACTAACGTCGAAAAGACACTTCAGGATCATATGGACATAAACAAATTTCTTCTATAGTTTATTTCAGAAAGGTGTAGAGTAATAAAATCTCATTATGTATGCAAAGGGACCACAGAATGATCCAACTAATATTCAAGCCACTTTCATATTTTGGCATTGATTTCATTGTAAAATTCTTCCTTTTTATCAAGTGCAGGTAGTACCACCTGGGTTGGGGTCTATATATGGGTTTAGCCATTCACATTCACATATGTACATAGTATTAGGTACACTTTTTTTTATTGTACATTATACAAAAAATACATTGTACAGAAATTAAATTATAAAAAATCATAATATTCTTCTTCATCTGAGGAACTGTCATCTTCTCTTGACGTTCCGATCGATCAAGCAGTCAAGATCCGACATTTTCTCCTCCTCTTTAATGACATGCTAGACTGCTTTTCACTACTTCTCTGGTGTCACCTCCTTAATGTCTTGATCAAACAGTAGCTTAACGTCTTTCATTTGGAATGTCGTGTTGTGTCTTGCTACAAATCCTTTCACTTGCGCCCATATAAGTTCTATAGGATTTAGTTCGCAATGATATGGAGGTGTGCACGGCACAGTTAGACTATATTTCATAAAACGATGTTTGTGTCAATTTGCTATAGCTAATAGTTCTTTTTTATCAAATTATCCTCAAATTCAATACTTTTGGTGGTTAACCAGTCAATAATTTCGTGTTTTCTCCAAGATGAAGTTGGAGTCTTCTCTCTGCGTCGAGAATGATAACTTGCATTATTCATAACTACTACTGAATTAGCCGGAAGATATTTTATCATTTCACCAAAATAGTCTTCAAAAACATCCGAATCCATGTCCTCGTGGTAATCTGGTATCATTGACTGATAGTGGATAATTATGGGAACATCTTTTCGTTGGTATGAATGTCGCCATTTTATAACTAATCTTATAATACTGTAAGCACTATTTACGGCTTAACTAAACAAATATACTTATAAAGGTATAAAAATTTTGGGTAATGCACCATTTCCCCTCCGGCGCAGGGTTAACCTGAATCTGAAATAGGGTTGGAATTAGGCAGAGGCAATAATAGAAGGCTAAACGGTCTGAAATAGACTACAATTATTTTCCATATAACCTGACCAATATTCAAAATGTTCAGCTAGTGGATTGAAATATTGTAAAAAAATGCTATAGGTACATCAAAGGATGTGTATAATATCTATATAGGTGATGAATCACAAATCTATGCATATGACACTGAACAGCAATGAAAACTGTGGGTCTTATCAATAAAAATTCTTATGGAAAAGGTTAATGCTTTTCTATTTTTTTTGGCATTCCTAGTCAAGTGGCAGCATTGAGTTAAGACAACATAAGATGGTCAACTCCAAATGGTACAAAACCATTCATTTGGCAGAAGTTATTGGAGAAATTTGGACAGCTTCAAAGAAGAGACCAATAATTTTTTTATCATGCTAAAGAAGGCTCTAATACTGCTTTTCAAGTAATTGAATTTTTAACCACCCTGAAGGTTGATTAGGGTTATCTATTATTATCCCCCACGCAGCCTGATTTTTGCAATAATATCATTTTGTTCCCACACATTAAAACAAACATTAATATGTGCATGGAAGTCATAAAATTGCAATAACCAATATTAAAACAATTACACCCAAAAACACCCAAAGAGAGAGGTGAGACCAGGTTCATAATTTTATGAGTTTGCATTGCAAATATTGATGCATTGGACATATTAGACACATTTTTTTAAAAACAATGCCTGTAAATATTACAATACCATCAAAAATAGAACGTGTAACAGTAAATAAGGAAAATTAATTCAGTGTTATGCATTTGAGGGAATAAGTTTTATTTTTATTATTATACAACTTATTGACCAAAACCAATAAAATTTTATGTGAATATCAGCTACTAGTAAAGGTCTTATGAAAATGCTTAACTTAATAATTATTGGTAAATTTTGGAAATTAATGGAAATTTAATGTCGCTTTTAATATATCATGAACAAAATTTATGAAAAATGGACCTTGGTATATATAATGGAGGAAAACAATTTAGCATATTTGTTGGCATACTATCTTATCCTCTTGTATTTACTTCGTATAGAATTCTTTATAAGTAGTTATTTCATTAAATACATAGATATAGATCTAAGTATGTAAGTATCGCTTACCGTCACAACGGCATCCTTCGCAATTGATTTTCTAGATCTTATAATCATTCCCACCATTCGCTTAGACGACTTCGCCTTCATCTTCTCACCTTCTTCCACAGTACTGTCCATCTAATTGTTTTTAAAAACACTTGAAAATAAACATTTTTCCGTATTATTATTTTATCGAACCATCACCACTATACCCCACTATTTTTTGACAATTGAAATTGACAAAACGATACGCTAACAGTCAATGACGTGTGACATTAATAATTGTATTAAACGCTAAGAGATGGCGAATCTGAAAACATAGAGGTACTTGTGTTATATTTTGCGTTCTTTACTGTACAATAAACCATACAACTTATACTAGCGAAAGACGCTTCAACACATTAAAAATCTAGGAGAAACACAGATATTATTTCAGCTGATCAGGTTTCCACTATATGTTGTATACAATTTGAAACTATTTTTGCGTGTTACCCTATACACAGTCAATCTAACTATGAACTATTAAAAAATGTGTATAGTAAACGAACTAGTGGATGCTTCTAAGTAAACAGACTCAAAATCCAACTCTGGTCTCAAATGTATAACACAAGTTCGAATAATTATTTAAACATTATGAGATTATTGTAACAAACTTTACAAATGGAGAAAGTATAAGCAGTTTAGTGTAATAAATACCAAACAAGAAAACGAAATAGAAGTCTTTCATGAAAAATTTGAAGGTTTTAGCTTGTTTATTTAGATATTCACATATAAAACATATTTGAAAAGCTTAAGAGAGGAGAATTGAAAAGTTCCGTATTCATATCAAGTAATATAATAATTTTGAATAATAAATTTAAAAATAAATGGACCTCTAGTTTAGTTAAAGTTATCATAATTGTACATTTGTTGCGAAAAAATGTCTATGTAGAAAAGTAAATTTTCTTCTTTATCCACAGTTTAGTACCAGATTCCATCGATAAGCAGCACTTTCTTCACTTTGACGTTTTAAAAATTTCGCATAACCAAATATGGGGATTTCTTGAAACTAATGTGAACTAGATATGAAGTGTCTGTTGAAAATATTCTTTTTTTAAATTCTGTATAAAATTTAGATGTAATTATTTGTTTTACAATTTTAATTGTAGGAAATTGCTTTTAAAAACCCAAGGTGCGTACAGTTTACACAATCAAAACATGATTTTCATAGGTTATGTTTTATAAATTAATTTATTCATAACTAAATAAAAGCCCAACAGCTGTTTTATTGTATTTACAGATGTCTTTCCGCGTTGTACGTAGCTCCAAGTTTCGGCACGTATATGGTCAAGCTCTAAAAAGGGAACAGTGTTATGATAATATTCGCGTATCAAAAAGTTCATGGGATTCAACTTTCTGTGCTGTGAACCCCAAATTTTTGGCTATTATTGTCGAAAGTGCTGGGGGAGGTGCCTTTATTGTCTTACCCCATAACAAGGTAGGTATATTTAATTTTTGGTATACCCTTTAGGTTCATCAAAATCATCGATATAATCTAATTGGTCATTTATTTTATATATTAAACACAATAATCGTGATTATGTTTCGTCTACATTGGGATACTATTCTAGTAAACTCACTCAAGTCTGAATTAACTGATATTAGTTACGTTAGACTATTACAGGTTCAAATTTGCAAAAGCATAATTTTCCAATTAACATAAGACACAAAAAAAGATATTTATGGTTTCACAATTTTTTAAATATACTAATATTTCATAAAAAATAATTGAAAAACATAATTGTACTGATCAAAATATGGTGTTGATAAAATTGCTGTACTGGAACACTCATAAACATATTCCAATTATTGAAAAGCTATTGGTATCTTCTTATCTTTGTAGACTGGTAAGTCAAAATAACACGATTATGGTGATCAGCAACAAGAAAGTACAGTAGTGCTCACATATTGAAGAGTTAAAATGAATACCATATAACAGGTAAAAAGGAGAGCAGTGAAAAAAAATAAACATAGATACTAATGAGAAGCTACTTTTTTTAATCAAAGCTATGACTTTGACATAATAATAGTCTAAATGTTAATCTATTGATAGCAAAATGCAGTAAATTGTATAAAAATATTTATAAAAGGAGTATAATCCCATTACCATACATTAAATATTAATCATAAGGTTAACAAAAAAAATTATCAGTACTAATACAAAGTTATAAAATATGAAAAAAGAATAATTGGAGCAGTAAACTTAATCAAAGTTGAACACTTCCAAAAAATATAAGGTATGTTATGTAAAATATAATGAAATGCTAAACATCTCAATAAGATAAGGAAATTGTCTAAATAACTAATGAAAAATTAGTGCCAAAATAGATGAGACCAGTAACTGTACTAGAATAGCCTTGCGATTACACAATACTATATAAAGAAGGATAAAAAAATCAGTGAAAGTCTTCCCTCCTACAGGACAGTTTGGCCAGAATGAGTGCCAAAAATTAGAGATAGCACACACAAGATAATTGAAAAATCAGAACATGTGATAAATTGTAAAATAAATTGAAAATTTTCGCTAGCATTAATAACAAAATCATAAAGTGCAGTATTTTAAACCACATAGATATAGATATCTAAAAAATAGCTTTGTCAAAAATGGAGAAGAACTCAGTACACACATACTAAAAGGGGAAGAAACTACTACAAAATTAACTGAATCCAATATGCCCATAGCAAGGAATTTCAGAAAATATTTGATCATAAGATTTTTTCCAAACTAAATTGGATTCCTAATGGTGCCTTAAGCAAGAAAATTCCAGAACATTTGAAACATTCATGTAGGTTTGTTCTCTACAGAACAGAACTTTTTGGCATTTTAAAAACAAAATACACTTACTGTATTATGCACAACATAAGAGAAATGATACAAAATAATGTACTAATGACACAAAATTAATAGATAATTTATATATAGTAAAAATATATATGCTCTTGCACAATAGTAAAGATAAGTGGTGAAAAATAGAAAAGATAAAGACACAAAATGTTATGTATTGTTTAACTTTTAACTACAAAATAATCAGATTCACAAAGTACTCATGAAATATGTCTATATTGAAGCAAAAAGGAAGGTTAAAAATAGTCACACCAAAGATAATTATTCAAATGTCTATGTAAAAAAATAACAGAATTAATCAGTATCATTCTCTGATCTGATTCGCAAATTATAATTGCTGGATAAATCTGCAGTACAGGGAATGTTGATCTGAAGGATCATCATCAGGAAGATTTTCATCTAGGTCGATAAAATGATTTTTTAAATCTGAAACATGCCAGTTACCTATGTCATTACCAGAAAGATCTTTTAAATTATAAAATAACATCATTGACAATATAAGGGATGTATTTAGGAGTAAATTTGACTGCGAATCTGTTAGACTTGGATGAAAGAATATAATTCTTCTGCGATAACCTGTCACCGACATGAAATTGCAAATCTCTCTTCCTCAAATTGTAATGTTTTGCTATTTTGTCATAAGCAATTTTTTTCAACTTTTTCCGAACTTCTACAAAAAGTTTAGGAAGAGTTTGAGAATTTATCATTAGTGTTATGTTATTCGCATTTTCAGAAATTGCATTGTAAAAATCTCTACTTAAAGAAACGTTTTGAGCAAAATTTAGGAATGCTGGGAAATAACTTGTAACGTCATGTTTCGTGGTTCTAATTGCTTGTATAACTTTGTGTAATGAAGTATTCCAGTTATTACTAAGATACGAATTAACATGAATATAACACTTTAGAGCTGTAACAATTGTCTTATTTGTTCTCTCTATGTGATTTTCTTGAGAATTATAAGGCATTTCTTGCATTATATACTGTGACAAACAAATGAAGTGAAAACAGTACCATGGGCAAAAGAAAAAATCTGTGGAACAACAAAAAGAAGAAAAACTTTATAAACCGAATGGCATGTTACAAATTGAATAATTTTCTCTTAGCTACAATTATTAAGAAACTTTCAAACTAATGGTGGTGATAAACTGAATAGAAAATATTTCCACAATAATTTGCTCTGATACAAATCTATTTTATTATTTTCACGGCAGATGAATTTTTATTTTCTAATTATGAGTTGATTAAAAATTTATTGTGAAACAAAAAATGCATTATCAGTGTTTGTGTTTTAACCAAACTACCACATAAAACTTATTTAACCAGAGAATATGCAGATAAGCATTATCTAAAAATATGTGTTGTTTTTATTGATAAGATAGGTGATGACATATTTATAATTCTATGAACAGTTTAATGTCATGATATAACTGAAATTGTTACTATAGTGCCTTTTTAACTCCATCAAAGAATATTTTTTTGAAAGAAAAGGCCATGATGAAATGTTTCGAAAAAACATAAAACAAATGTTTCTAACTCTTCCCATCAAATTGGTCGCAAAAATGCAGCACTTATCTGTTTGATATCATGGTGTGATTTATTTGGAAGGTTTAATTTTTATCTATTAAACTCATAATTGATAACTTTCCAATTTCATTTTTAGATTTAATAATTTTGTAGTTACATTCAATTTCAGTTTGAAGGAAATTGTTGATAATGATCAAAGTATGGTGTTTGAAACATTATTTGAACTATTTTCATAATAAAAAAAACTGATTTATGTTCAAACCATTTCTTCTTTTATCTTAAAAGGGTACATTAGGTGACTATCAATATAACAAATTGATAGCAATTGATTTTATTAAAATTTATATTAATAAATAATAAAAATAGGTTAATATAACAGGGATGATTAACAATATCTACTTAACCAGATTAAAAATGTCTGAAATTATAAAAACAAAAATTTACTTACTTATTGGCTCAACTCCAAAGCTGAATATAGAATTTTATTTAAAAATAGAAAAGTTTATAAGAGATGCAATTCGCGACAACTAGAAATAAAAATATCCGAAAATATTAAATGTGGGAAACATGGATATTTTTCACTTAATTATCACATATTAAAAAGACAAATTAGGGGGAGATGGGGCCCCTTGATACGATTTTTACCTAGATCCAATAAAATATGATTTATAAATAGTAACATCCAATTTAATAATCATAATATATTCAATATATATTCAACTAACTTGTTAAATTCAAATTAACTGTTAGATTTAATCACAAAAAGTATTAGAGTATATTTACTAAAAAGTGAAATTTGTATCAATCAAGTAGATTGATATATATACTGGGGTACTTTGATTTTTGGAAATATTTCTACAAATTAAATAAGTTTTATTGACTTTTTGATAAATTATGTGCACTTAAGTACTAATTGGAATAAGTATTTTTCACGGTTTATATATAAAATAGAACAAGTAAATCCAAACAATAAACTATGCCACGAAAAAAATTCAAATAATAAGATATAATCACTCTTCATTTGGCTTAATCAGTCATCACTAGTTTTTATTAAGTAAATTAATTTATATTGAAATGTTAAAAGGTAATAAAGTTATCTCACAATTGAATAGATAAGCTGATCTACTGCACAATGTCAGAAATATTAACCAAAGCTTCGTCTTTTATATCAGGGAACACAAAAGTTCCATTCAGTTTTGACTATCACAGTATCTTGACAATACTATTTTTCCAACAAAATGCTTATAAGGTTGCTTGTTTCCTGCGTTAATTACCTTTGTTATAACATAGTCACCATCATGAAGATCATTTGCTGCAGGTGGTGCAGTAATAATGTCATCATCAGATGATTCTAGAGTAGATCCTTCAAAATCAAATTATTCCTCTAATGCCATATTAGAGAGAATATAAAATTAAGTTGATGTTGTAAGGGATTACTAAGAGAAACCAAATAGATCACATTTTAATACCAAAAAGAAGATCAAAGATTAAACAATATTAAGATCATATACAGAAACAGGTGTTAAGACATATAATCATTTAGTAATAATCAAAATGAAATTAAGAATGGTAAATAAAGTGAACAAGACGAAATAAAGCAGAAATTGGAATGTGCAGAAACTGAAAACGAGTGAGGACATATACAGAAAAAAAGCAACTATTCATGACCAAAGAGAAAGATACTATTGATGATCAATGGGAAGAGATTAAGAAAAGTGTTATAAATGCTACACATGAAGTAATTGGTAGAAAAGGTATAAGAAAAAATAACGAAAGATATTGACCAAGAATGTATAAAAAAAATTGAAGAGAAAAAAGAAGCTAGGTTGTAATGTCTAAGAACTATGAAATGAAATAATTATGATAAATATAGAAAAATAAGAAACGAGAGCACAAAAAAATTAAAACAAATTGAATAAAATGGCTAAATAACAGTACGGACAATTTGGAAAATTATAATAAAATAATATTAATAATAAAAAACAAATATTAAAGGAAAATAATGGATTTCAAAAAAGTATACAGTTTGTCCACTGTTGAGTAAAAAAATTTTAAAGTTTTATTCTAAATTGTCAAAATAATTGTTTATAGCTTAACATGCATAAATGACACTATCGATATAAACTTGTATTCAATCATTTATCTTATAATTTTATAAATTGAAAATCTCAAATATGATACAATGTGATGTTTGATTTTAATTTATAAAGCACATTTGAGAATGACACTTGAACCCAGTCTCAGAGCAGAGAGATAACAAATTTGTTTAATCACATTATACATTTTTCTTTCAGGTAGGACGCATTGCAGCTGATCATCCTCTTGTAGGTGGTCATAAAGGGCCTGTATTAGATATAGCTTGGTGCCCACATAATGATAATGTTATAGCCAGTGGTTCGGAAGATTGTGTAGTTAAAGTATGGCACATACCAGATCATGGTCTCCATAAAACCCTAACAGAACCTGTAGTTGATCTGGTTTATCATCAACGAAGAGTAGGACTTGTTTTGTGGCATCCTACAGCACTAAATGTACTTCTCACTGCCGGAAGTGATAACCACGTAGTTATATGGAATGTTGGTGAGTTATCTAATGTGTCAATAAAAGGATTTTTAGGTTTATATTGTGAATAATTAAGTGCTAATGAATTATAAAAACCTCTGTGATTTCCAATATTTTTTTTAGGAACTGGTGATGCCTTAGTAGAAATAAATTGCCATCCTGATATTGTATACAGTGCTTGTTTCAATTGGAACGGTTCTAAATTATTAACAACATGCAAGGACAAAAAAATCAGAATAATCAATCCACGGACAGGAGAAGTAGAATCTGAAGCTATTGCACATGAAGGTACATGTGTATTTGACAAATGTTTTTGGCATTAAATATTAATTTTGGAATCTTTATAGTTATGTTTGTGTGTGTGTGGAAACAAGTATTTTTCTAACAAAATTTTAATCATTTTCTTGAAACATCCACGTCTCTAGTCGCATGCCTGAACACATTAAATTGTAGATTACATCCTATGAGTTGATCTCATGGCATTTCATCTTTTGAATATTTGGTATATGTTGAACCAATTTCGAGTCTGTCCAAATAAATTTAATTTCATAACTTATTTGAGATATACTTCAAAAAAGTCTCCCTAGTGTATCTGTACTTGTTGGTTTTTTGAAAAGTGTGGATTACCACAAAAATTATCCGAATATGTATAATACCCCTTTGGGGGTTTTCCTTCTGCCCTGGAATGTTTTTTTCAGCTGGAATACAATTGTCCTCTTTTTTTTTTTATTTACAGATGTACTGATGTTTTTGTCGAGGTTAATAAAAATTCCCTTATTGGCATGTTATACTGGGTATTAATTTATTAATGCCTGGATATCACTCAAGAAAACAGTGTAAGAACACCTAAAGATATAATCAGAGGTATTTCAATAACCTAAAGTTGGATTTGAATTTTCTTATCCCCTTCTTATTTTAATTATTCAGTGTATTTCTTTGCATAGAAATTTAAAAAGTACATCTGGTCTATAATCTATATTCACTAATGAATATTTTTAGGTTCAAAGGCTACAAGAGCAATCTTTTTAAGACATGGCCTAGTATTTACTACGGGTTTTTCAAAAATGTCTGAGAGACAGTACAGTCTGCGTACACCAGATTGTTTGGAAGAACCAATTGTAATGGTAGAATTAGATACCTCAAATGGTGTAATGTTTCCACTGTATGATCCAGATACAAACCTAGTATACCTCTGTGGTAAAGGTGACTCTGTAATCAGGTAAGTAACCTTCCCGGAAAATTGAAATATAATTTATTATTTGGTTAAAAGTAAATGAACGAATTTAAGGTTTTTTTTATTAGCTCAATTTTGTTGCTAACCAATATTTATATCTGAAATAAGGTTATTTTTTCAAGATAATACAAAATAAGTACATTTTCTATTATTTTTGTGAAACTAGTAAAGAATTAAAACTTTATAAAGTGGAAACGGTGAGTGTCTTCCATCACGTGACTCAACCTATGATTCAATTAACACATCTTTTCTATATACTATCTTATTTTTTCAATAGAAATCAAATATAACAACATAAGATCGATTGTCTTCTTCACAAAACTAACTATAAGACATATGCAACAGTTTCTTTAATTTAGCTATAGTAATCTTAATGAATATAGTTTGAATTGTATGGGATCGGGTTTGGACCTTTCTAACTTTATGCTTGCTGGTGCATTTGATTTGGGTTACTGAAATGATATACATTAGAGCAGCGGTTTCCAACTTTTTTGTACCTGCGCCCCCCTTTAAAAAAATTGTTGTGCTCCCCTAATTTTTCTAAAAATCTAATTTCATAAATACTCAACTGATATTATAATTAATTCAATGGGGCACAATAATATACAATATTATGTAAAAATATACATATAAAAATAATTATTTATTATAAGAAATAATAATTTTAAATGTAATGAAAACAAAGATACAAAAAAAAGAATATATAATTAATACAACATAATAAATCAACCTTTACTCGTAGCCAAAATGTAACAATATTATTTTCGTCTTGAAACATCTGCTTTAATGTGCTATCACTAGATAAGTCAATTATCATCTCCTGCTCTGTTGTCGTAAGACCAAAATCATCATATTCTTTAATCACAAAGGGGTTTCTAATCCATTCAAATTTGAACATGTCAAAATCTTTAAAGTAAAACGGGACAAAATGGTGTAATAAGTGTATTGAAGTAAGCGGCCAACAGTTTGAACAACTACTGTAATTTTGTTATTGTTGTTTGTTTGAAATTGAGATTATGAATAATTTTTATTTCTTTTGAACTACTTACTCTTAATAATTATTCGAAATTAAATAAATAATTAATTAAATTGTAAATTACTTAAGTGCTTGCAGACTTTTGTTTAGAGGCAAATTTCTACAACACGATCATTTCAGCTCCATAAAAGGTTTTTAGTTTTTTAACTAAAAATAGTCAGGCAATTTAAAACAAAATTAAAAACAGAATTTGATCTAGTGGCGTAAAAAATAGGGGGGTTAAAGTGACAACTAACCTTGACAGCGCGCCACTTGTTAAATTTTTCCAAAGTTTGTTTATGTCAAAATATTACTTCATTAAGGAGCATATTGGTCACCAAATTTCAAAAGAAAATTTAAAGGCGTTTTTGATTTATGGAAAATTTTTGATTTTGATTTTAAAATTTTGAACACTTTATATCCCAACAATTAGGCCTCGTAAGAGTTCGAATTCCTATATCAAAATGAATTATTTATTGAGATCTCTCTGTGGTAGAGCGTTGTCGGTCGAATATAGAAACACTCTGTATGTAAATCCTAATGATAAGTACATTGGATCATATTTTCTATATTTAGGTTTACTACTTTGCAAAGATGTATTTCCTTTATTTTCACCACCTTTTCTTTTACCCTCTGCTTTTGCTTCATTTAATTTTTTTTTCTACCTAATTATGTATTTATCCATCGAAAAGGGTTATTTTTTTTAAATCAAATGAAAATACTTTTTTCACTACTAGCTTTAAAAGCGGTCTATAGGCTATATGCAACCTTCAATTAAAAGTCCACTTTATTCACTAGGGAATAAAGGACATTTCGGTAATTTACAACAATTAAGGATAGATTTTAGAAAAAAACTATATTATAATACAATTTTTATCTTAGGCAAGATCGTAATTATTCATATTTTCAACTTAAAATATTGATAAATAAAAAATATTTCAATTTAAAAATTAAATTTGACAGGAATTGGATATATTATTAAGTTCACCATCTTGTGTTGATTCAGTAATATAGATACAGGCATCTGAATTAATAAGCAATCTAGCAGCCATAAGTTTTGTTTCTAATATGACTTTATATTAATTTAAAATACAATAAAATTATATCAATATTTTCTTGTTTTCATTTTTTCTTTAAAATTAAAAATCATTCTTAATTAGGGTAATTTTTATATGTAGAATTCAAAACCAATTTTTATTCAAAATTAATTACTGAAATATAAACAACATAAAAGTAAATTGCGATCTTCTTACATAAATGTGAATTTTTCCAACCACAATATTTATATTATTCAATTAAAACGGTTGGTAAATTTACGATAAAGTAAAAAATGAGCTAATAATGAAAAAAATCGTATATAAACCTCTGCCAGGATGTTATTTTATTGTTTCTGATGTTTATAACCCTGGCACTGCGCGCTCGCGCCGATAAACTACCTCAACTATAAAATAACATTTCCTGTTTAATAATGTACTATTATAACAGTTGTAAAATTTACCTCAATATTAATTTAGAATTTACCAAAGCGAAGTGTTTTAATCCATATGTCAACGTGGTTATCTCAAGCACTACTAACAACAGAAAAAAAAACAGATGCTTCTGTTTACTGAATTTTGGCGCCAGTAAGCCTATGGGGGAGCGCGATCCTCAGGCTGGAAACCACTGTATTAGATTGTAGAGTTAACAAAATTACTTCTGAAATAAATTACATATTATTCAATGGATAAAAAATTATAAAAAGTTATAAATATAAATCGTTATGACTATACAAGTGCTTTGACATTTGAATTTAAGATTTTTCAAAAAGTGGAGTTAATCGATGTATGCACTGAATGCTCATATTTCAAATAACACATGTAGGTATTAAATTGACAAAATATATTTGGAAATGAAACAGTATAAAATCTAACACTGCCGAGTGAAAAAACTCGAGAGTTTTAATAATTGATTTTGATAAATTATCAAAGAACATTTTAATTTAGTTAACTGTAAATTGAAATGTATTTTCCTTTTAGATATTTTGAAATCACTGCAGAACCACCTTTTGTGCACTACATTAATACCTTCCAAACACCAGATCCTCAGAGAGGAATTGGGATGATGCCAAAGAGAGGATGTGATGTAACATCCTGTGAGATTTCACGCTTCTATAGACTTAACAATTCAGGACTTTGTCAAGTTAGTATGTTGTTGTTAAATCTCATACAAAAATTAGTCTACATAAAATTATCAACTTTTTCATTTCTGAAGTAACTAGAAATTGAGACAATTCAATAACTTACGTTTTATCAAGATTTTGTTCATTATCTTAGAAACCAATCATGACTGAATAATTTCTCCTTTTTATAGTTGTTTTTCTGATTGTGGGTCTTTGGATCCATTTCTATTCTCTCCAAACTCATTGCTACTTATTACGTTAGATTTCAATTTGAACCTGTTTCTATTGAGTCGCTTAATTCTTAGATTCATTTCCCTATATATCAGATTTTTCTGTTTATGCCTGTAATATGCAAATAACACTCGTTAAGTCGTGTGACTAATTAAAACAAAATCGATTTTATTTATGTAATCTCCTTCAAGAGTAATACAATAACAACGCTTCTCTAACTTCTGGATGCCGTGCTTGTAGAAAGATTTTTCTTTTGTCTCAAAATAAGCTTCAGTTTTAGCAATTGCTTCTTCATTTCAGCTGAATTTCGTACCGGTGAGCATTTTTTTGAGATCAGCGAATAGCCAGTAGTTGCTGGAGGCCAGATCTGGACTATACGGTGGATGAAGAAGCAGTTTGTTCAATTTATCAATCGTTGTCATCGATTTGGGAATCGGTGCATTGTCTTGGTGAAACAGTAGTTTTTTCTTCGACATATGAGGCTGTTTTTTCTTGATTTTTGTATTCAAACGATTCAACAACTCTATGTGGTACTCGCATTTGATTGTCTCCCTTTGTGGAGATACTCAATGAACAATATTCCATGCGCATCCCAAAATACTGAAGCCATAACCTTCCCTGCAGACTGTTGTGCCTTTGGACGCTTCGGTCATGCCACACTGGCTGCAGTCCACTCAGATGGTGATCGTTTTGAGTCCGGAGTGAAGTGATGGATCCATGTTTCATCCATTGTCACATAACAATGCAAAAAATCTGATTTATTACGTGTAACATGGCTAAACACTGCTCTGAATCATCAACACGTTGTTTTTTTGATCGACTCCGAGTAAACCCAGCACCTAATTTTATAAGGTTTCTCGTGGTCAAATGTTCATACATAATTATAAACACACAGCCTTCTGATATCTTTATGGCCTCAGCTATCTCACGCCATTTTCAATTTACGATTAGATATAACCATTTTGTGGACGTTTTTGATGTTTTCTGGAATAATCACCTCAATTGGACCACCAGAACGTTCACCATCATCGGTGTCTGTACGACTACGTTCAAATTCAGCAAACCAATAACAAATGGTACTTTTCGATGCAGCAGTGTACGGATAATACTTTTGCAGCAAGAAACAATGATAATTTAACACACGAAATTAATTTGATAATAACAAAAGTAGCTTCACTTAAATGGCTGTCACTTTTTCCTATTTAATCAAAATGTCGTGAAATTTTACACATAGTCTTTTGGAAGTTCATACTTCATAAACGTCATATGACATTGGCAGGTCCATCTGTGTGTCAGTCACACCTCCTATTGAGTGATGTTATACCTAATCGATGATAAAATTTTGTACCATTAGAATGTAAATTAATATACCCTCTCTTTGATAGGTAATTACCATGACAGTGCCTAGAAAATCTGAGCTCTTCCAAGAAGACTTATACCCTGATACATTAGGTGACCAGTCAGCGCAAACTGCTGATGAATGGATAAATGGTCAAGATGTAGAGCCTATATTAATATCTTTGAAGGATGGCTATAAACCACCAGAATCAAAGTCTTCGTTATCTGTAACAAGAAGAAGTAATTTATTAGATAAAATTCCACCAAAGGGCGCAAAAGGAAGTAGTCAGAGTGCACCAGCTACTGTAAGTTAACATATTTTTGATAATGTGATGATCATATATTAAAATTTTCACTTGGCCTTGTTCTATTATTCATGGATTATATACTGATATTTGATTAAGAGTCACAGAAAATAGTTACACTGCAACACAATTTGTTACTTATTTTTTTGCAAAATAATCGCAAACTCATTTGTACTTATGTTCAAATTTAATAATAGAAAAAAAATTTCATTTTCAGGATAAAACGTTACAAGAATTTGCTGACGAAATAAGAAAATTGAAGGCTATGATAGTAAAACATGAAAACCGAATCCGAGCTCTCGAAGCAGAAGTGGCATTGAAGAAAACTGTTACTGCTGACGATGATGACGGTCCAGGAGGTGGTGATGGATTAAATGCACAACCTACACCGTTGGCTTCTGATGAGGTGTAACATTTTTCACATATGGATGTACACAACGATTGTCAAACTGCTCAACTAATATTTTTAAAGGTACATGTATATATGTTACATTTTCTATAAATAAGTCCGCTGTTAACTGTATCAAAATTAGTGGAGTTGATATTGCCACATATCCATCTTATTCTCTCTCTTATGTAATAGTTAATATAATTGAAAAGCCAATCATCTTATGTAGATTTACTTAAAATATAGGGGTTAGACTGCAAGAGCTGCCCTCGTCGCTACAACTCCTCCTCTTCATTACTACTACCACTAACATTACGGCCTTCAGAGAACCTTGGCTTCGTCCACCACATTCCTCCAATTAGGGTCCAACGCTCGGGGTCTACCCCCTCACACGTTGCTCCCGAAGATCATGACACAACCACGGCTTTTGATTGATTTTCCCTTTCAGTTTAAATAAATATTTTCCTTTTATCTTGAATATTTTTGTCCACATTTCTCTAAAATTAATACTATCTTCATTGAGGCTTTGCAATGCTGGCATAGTTGATACTCTAGCTGATGCTTTGAATATGGTCGCTTTGACTAAGTTTTACATGTATAGACCAAACCCGGTTTTGTTCTCTTCATTTTTAGAGCCATCTGTATATATTATCTGGTAATCGGGCCATTTTTCGAGCATATTGGATAGGATTATTTGGTTATTATGGGAGGATTTTAACAGTTCAAGATTGTGTATTTTGACATCCATTAATTGAAAATCATAAGGGTGTAAAAAACAAGGTTTTTTTTTCAATATGCGTGTTTAATGATAACCTTTTACTTTTGAAAAATTGTTACATTTGGAAATAAACTCTTGATCTTGGTATAAGTTCATGAGTAAGGGAAGGATTAATTTTTTTTTTATTTATAGTTGTTTGATAATATATTTTTGTGCTAGCCACGCCCGTCTCCAATTGAGTGGGAATTCACTAGCCTCTGCTAGAAGTGAATTTGTTGTAAATCATAAGCAACGTTTTAGGATCTGCTCCCCACCAAGCTGTAGAGATTGATCTCATAACGTGTATCCCTTTTTGTGCTTTTGCTACAATATTGTTTATGTGTTTTGTGAATTTCATTTTTTCAACTAATATAACTCCTAAGTATTTGAATGATGTAAAAAATTCGATGGCCTCTTCTTTAGTTTCTATTTCAAGTATTAATATAATGATTTCCTTTTTTGGAATAGGACAGCCTTTGATTTGTGAATTGAGAGATGTAGGAAATGCTGTTCTAGCCATCTTCCTATATTATATAAAGATTCATTCATATTCCTGATTTTTTGATGGATATTGGTGTAATGTCATCCACAAATGCCAATAATTCTACTCCCTTTGTCTTCAAATCAAACGTCTCATTCGTGTAAATGTTGTGTAGTAATGGACTTACAGCCGAACTCTGAGGTAATCCTTTACGTACTTCCCCTGGTATTCTCACATTATCATAGGCTGATTTAATTTCAAGAAAAAGAGCTAGCAATTTTTTTAAAGGATATTATTTTAGTTTCTAGCATAACCAAATTGTCATAAATACTTCTCCCCTTCCTACCTGTATTTCTAAATAATATTCTTTAGTGTTAACGACCATACGATCCACACATCTTTTTACTTGCGGTTTCAGTTTTCATTCCGTTATCTTGTTCAGTAATGAGTTATATTATTTTATGTATTTATGTCATTTCCATCTAATTTTTGTAACTTAAATATTCTTGATGTTTTCTCTTCAACGTAATTGTTTAGATTTCTAGGAAATTTACTGGTATTGATTTTGCTTAATTTATTTCCTTTGAACTATATACCATTTAAATTATTTATCTTTTAAATATCTTTAGTGTTTTAGCTCTGTTACTACACACTCATTTTTTATATTCTCATTTTGATGATTTTACTTATATGTTGCAATATATGTAATTTCTGTTCATTAATTCTGAGCTCTCTTCATGTTACTCTTTTCTCGAATTTTTTGTAGTTACTTCAATCTCAAAAATATGTTATTACTAATTGAGATTTGATATATATTTTTATTTCAGGTGTTGCACACGTTTTGGTTTTGCAATTGCTCCGCTTTTTATACATAATATTATTTTAAGAACCATCATTTTATTTATTTTTTTTATCATTCAAATATATTTTATTAACTCCATATCATCGACATCATGAAGTGCTCTTATATTATTACTATTAAGATAGTTGTTTGAACTTGTTCAAAAATGTTACAATGCAAAATGTTCACAAATCTTATTTTAAGATTGCCTTAAGCCAAATATAAAGAAATGTTATTAATTTACCACAATAAAAATTTGTTTAATGTCATGTTAGTATAAATGAAGAATAAATATTTAAAAGTGACATTTATTACCTTTAACCAAATAATTTCTAACTGATATCTTCTTTGAGATAATTGAATCAGGTATTTTTGAAAGATCATGAGTCCATGAAACCAAACTTTTCAGGAGAGATAAAAAACTAAATACTGAAAAAAATTCAAGGTCACATGATTTGTTTGTTATGAAAATATAAAATACGCATATATTTACATGTTGTTATGTGTTTTAACAATAAAAAATGTTTACGTTTTTGGAAAAAAAGCATCAAAAGATATTATTACTAGAATTTCTCTAAAAATGAAAGACTGTGTACTGGATAATTTGTGATAAATTAAATAAATAATCAGCATATTCTTATGAATCAACTACATTATCATTTTCTGACGTAGGCTACAGGAATATTTCTTGGTAAAATGTCATTATATCCTCTTCTGGGTATAGATACTGTTCTATTTTCCTCAAATCTTCAATTTTATAAATATTTTTTTCTAGATTGTATTCAAATTGGCGAAATTTTGAAACATTGGATGATTTTTTTGTTCTTGGGTACTTTACCTCCCTTTGTTTCTTCAGAGATGACCTTCTTTTCGTAATAATGAGGCCACCATTTCGTAAACGCCAATAAATCTTCATTATTAACCATTTTCAATTTGAAATTTTTTCACTTGAATTTAGTATTTTGTTTAGTTTCTCTTGAGCTTCCATTCCTTACCTTAGAATTTGTTCTCCACACCGAATTCATAAATCCAGGACTCTTCTCCAGTGATGACTGGAGTGAGAGAGTTCCCTCAACAGCACTCAACAATCTTTGCTTTTTGTTATGGATTAAAGAGCTTCGGTAAGTTTTTCACACACTATTTCTTCATTTCATGTTTTTGTGTCAAAATTTCGAGAACGATAGTTTTGGAAATTGACAGCTCCTCAACTATCATTCTGACTATCAATCTACGGTCTTTAAGAAAACAACCCCGAATTTGTTTAACTTTTTCTTCAGAACTCGATGAGTCTCCTTTCACTTCTACTCCGTCTTGCGGAACTTTTTTAAAACACTTTTACTTGTGTGTTTGGATATGCTATTATGTACATCCTAACCATTTCTTTTATATTGAGTTTAGATCTAAATATTTATATTCTCGTGAAGTTTAATGAGCAATTTTATTGGAAAACGAAGATATATGATCTTCTACAATTCTTCTTATTTGTAGGTCTATCACATGCGAAATGTTTTTTCCACGTATGTCACGAGGTGCTTGTCCTAAAGCCAATAGCTTAATAAGGCGTCGCAGTCTTCGCGGAGGGATTCCGTGAAAAGCTTTTTTGCAAACTTTGGTTTCTCCATCAGAATGGGAGACGCGATATAAGACATTCGCGGCTTTCTCTATACTCGGATTTAAACTTCTTGGTTGTTTTCTGAATATTGGTTGCAGTGACATTAAGCCTTGAAGAAAAGCATCTTGTTCATTTTTGCTAGAAAAGCTAGTGAACTTTTTATAAATTTTATCACATAACTCCTCAGAAATTAAAATTGGCATTCATCGAGCCCGAAATCTAAAATGATAATAAAAAATATCTTAGAATCTATTGTATTTGAAATCTAAAAGAAGTAAAGAAAACATATCAAAAAATCTCAACCTGCAATCGTCTCCACTAGGTTTTGTTTGACACAAATTCCCCTTATAGTTTAGGTAAAATAGTTTATATACAGTATTGACTTCTTTATAGTTTCGCATTTATATTCTTTTTGTTTGACTTCCTTAATCTATTTCTGGTGCCTAGGCTCCTCTTCATCACTCTTTTTAAAATCAAGCAATAAATAAGAAATATTAGATAGAACATAAGTTCAGTAACTAGTGTTGTTTCAAATATATCTCGATTTGAGAGGAAACTAAATTAACTGGAAAGAAAAGGACTCGAGAATTGTTTCAATTATGTCAAGGGTGTGGTTACCAGCATAAAAATGCAATTTTACCAAAAAGTGGTCTCATGTTTTTTCGAACATATTTGATTCAAATGTTTCAGATATAAATTATCATTCTGGTGCTTGCTATGAACGAGATATCTTGAAGAAGTGTAACAGAATCGTTTTAAACAAAAAATAATTCTATTATATAACTACTTTTATTTGTCTCAAAAAATAATTTGAGTAAATTCCAAATAAAAATGTCACTTTTTGAAATTTTTTAATGTTTCATTTCATACAATACCAATATATGAATTATATCCTTTCTTATTTAAGTTTAAATAAAAAATTCTGATTGTTGACTGTTCATATTGAAATTTATCCAATGACAACTTTCATTTTCCACTTAAAGATCTAAATATAATAAAACAAAGATAAGATTACTATAGTTAATGTAAAATTCCAGATTAAAAAATGTGGGAAGTCTACAATGTTTCTATTTAAAATTTCGTATCAAGTAATAAAGTATGGCTCCGTCAAAACACATATTGGATAAGTTGCAAATGATAAATACAGACATGACATTTATAGTTATATGTGGTTTGTATATAACATTTTATTAAGACATCTAACGTGTTAGATATATTTATATAGTTTATGAAATTGTTGTGGAATTTTTGATAATTATTTTTAAAAGAACTTGTTCAGTATTTTTATAACTTATAAATTAATAAGTGCAATTTGAAATAGACTGAAGCCTGATTGGGCGATTTCATCAAGTAATTAAATAAGACTACAATTAAGCGCGCAAAAAGTAAGACTGGTTACTGAAAAAAACGTATTCACTTGAAATATTAATTGAAAAATCTCAAGGGTAGCAAATGCTTCCTTGAAAAAACTTTTTAATTTATTTGAACCTTTGTTTTATATTGTATCCAAATAAAAATAATAGGTATAAAAAACTATGAAATTAGAATATCCTTTCTATACTTACGGACCCATTAGCACAATGAAATCATTCTCTTCCATTATCAACCCATTTTGGATCAATATGACTACAGTAGAATCCTGTTATAACTCCGGCTAAGGGACTGATGATATTTCATCATTCTAACCAGACTCTTGACGAACAGATATTCTTGTTTTTCATCAATCTCATATTAATCAATTTATTAATATTTAGGTGAATAGCAAATAAAAAAATATTTATTTATTTCACATCCGTAAGTATATACATAACTAAGAAAGAAAAGAGAGGTAATTTTGATTTCAATAATCAACATATTTACTACATGTAATGCTCTTTATAATCTACATACTTATATAATATATGTACCTAACTAACAACGAATCATCTAGTACAAAAAGGCTGTAATTTTTTTTGTTTTTGATTTTTGTTTGTATAATAAAAATTACGGACAAGATTATGCAAACTAGATAATATTATCATTGTGTCATAATGCACAAACAAATTTAGCACTTTGCAGCTTTAGAGCTTCAGATGTACTCAGAGTGGTACAGTTTTCTTTCTAGTCGTCGTCATTATCGTTATTATCTTGTCTGTTGACGATAACATTTTGTGAAATATTTTCCTCAGTCGGCTCCTCATCAACAGCAAAATATTGTTCAAGTTCTTCAAATCTCGCCCAGACAGGCAGCAGCACATTATCATCATCATCGTTGCCAATAGCAACACTGGGAGTACTGGGATTGTCACGGGTAAATTGTAGTCGTAAACTTCTTCCAGGCATCGTAAATCATTAGAATGGCATCAAGTATGTTTGGCACCTCTGGTATCTTCTTTTGCATCAAGACTGGCGACAATTTTTAGAACCAGGTTTTAACTAAAGTGTGCTTTTAAAACTATTTCTTGGTCCATAAGCTGTAATGCCCAGAGCCGGAGTCATCGTGGCCCCCGGGCCAAAATACTTAAGGGGCCTATGTAAGGCGGGCGTTTTACGTGAATTCTTACATCAAGTTGATTTTTCATTAGTCAATTTATTCATTATTTCTAACTAAAAATAGTACAAAATTACGTTCATAAATTAAAAACATTTTTTTCTTATTTTGCTACCTACACATTCTTCAATAACACTAGTGCAGTCAATCGATTTCAGTAGCTCATTTTCAATACACAATACGCTATATTGATTTAGTTTTTTTTGAGTCATTGTGGTTCGGTGGTCATCTTAAATTAAGGAGAACCTTGAAAACGATCTTTCCCCACTAGCATTTGATGGCATTATACTTAAAAATATTCGCATAGCGATCTCAACATTTGAAAAAATAGCAAATAGTTTTTCTTCATACATAAATTGATACATTTCACCAATGAAAAGTTTTTTGGTCAGTTAGAAAACATTTGCGTTTAGTAGATGGCATTTAAAATGAATAAATTCAGACTCTATATTGGCTGCATCGAAGTCCTTAGGGTAAAAAGTACAAAGCTTTTCACAAGAGTTTGAAATCTGCAGATCACTCAACGTCAGAACATTGGCTATGGATGTATTTTTTTGCTTGTTTAAAAATCAATCATATGGCTCGTCGCGAGGCCCTCCCGCAGCGGGGGCCCCCGGCGCACGCCCGGGTTGGCCCATGCCTAAGTCCGGTTCTGGTAATGCCAATGTTGTAATAGGAGGTAGAAAATGAGAGTTAATGCTTCTCAAGTCAGACAGTTGTTAACAAGAAGTAGAATCTTTTTCTTCTTTTTAGTAAGTTCTTGATCCCAGTCGTGTACCCATTTGCTAGGTCTTGCGATTGCTCTCATAATCTACATTTTGGAAATATCTTGGGTTCTTTGACTTGTCGATAATTAACATCTTTTTTTATCGTGCCACACAAGTTAATTGCAACCATAACAATTATTTTGTCTGTCGAAAGTTTTTTTCGCCTCTAAATAAGAATAATCTTTATAATTTCGATCTTAATAGTAGGATATACAGAGGTTTGACAAAAAAATGTATTTTAAAAGTTAACACCACTGTAGAGCCCGGTTTTTGAAGATCATTTTTGGAATTTTTTTAAGAAAACTACATCAAATGCAAAATCTAATTGGATGACTGTATTATACATGTATTCAAGTAATTAAATGAATTTATACAGAGCATTCAAAAACAAAATGGCGTAAATACAGAGCTATAAGCATTTTCAGAGAGGCTATTGATCCGAAACAAGTTTTTTCTTAATGTTTGAACTATAAATAAGAGAAGTAAGTAGGGGTTTCCAAAAATATAAAATTTTAACAAAATGGCGGAAGTTAAAAAAAATGGTGGTAGTGTTTGAAGGTTTGAAAACTGACGATAGCGTGATGCAACTGTCAAACTGACGCTATACTAATACATTAACACAAATACAGTTCATAATCTCACTAGTGCCACCCATAGGTAACAAACCTATGTCTTGAGGCTCTTTATTTGCAAAAACTACATGGCTCTGACCTAATATTTCTTCTTAATGCTCTCGAGTTTCACAGGAAATATTTTGGCTACTCATTCTGGTGTCAAGCATTCTCCACTCAAAGCAGTAACTGCAGCACACCCTGGAGTGTGATTATGATATTGTCGAAAGTTAATTTTCGTTTTAAAGTTTCAAATTAAGTCTGAAAAACAAAACCAGAGTTCTTTTATTCAAAGTTATAGCCAAATAATAAAATATGCGCTAATTTTCCTGGGTTGTATATGATTCCACTGTAAACTTTCTATTGTTGGTTTGAGGTAGAGTAGAAAGGAAATCTCTTAAATAAGGTACTTATTTTATAAGAAATTGAAAAATTATTTATAATTGCTATTAACAAAGTAAAAAATTTTCACATGTGCCAAACAAATATTGTTCATATTATCATAATTTGTTGACTTAGACAACATTTCATTAGGAGACAATACGGCTGTAACAAATGTAGTTAATGCGTTTTTTCCGTTTTTGTGGTTATTGATTCGTCATCTGTAGCCCTTAGCATTGCGCACAGAATAAATGTGTGTTTGATGTGTGTACGAAAATATTCACAATATATAGAAATATTCTTCGAGACACTTTTTAACTTTTTAAAAATAATTTATTTACAATAAACGATTTTTAAATTTACTCAGGCAATAAAACAATGAGTAACTTTATTAATTACATTGAACTTATATTTATTTTATCAGTATTTTGGAATCCGCTGACCATGTGCAGTGGCGGAATTACAGATTGGTCGCCTATAGGCTATTCAATTTTAGCTGACCTCTGAGATTCGATACTTTGGTTCATAATTATTTAAATTAAATTTTCTATAAATAAAATTGCAATTTCATGATTTGAGAGCTAACGTTTTATATAAAATAATGGTATAAGTTGAATTATGATAACGGAGTACATTTTGGCTTGACTTTGAATTCGCGAAATTATTAATTATATGAAATCTTGTTTATTAGATCTGACTCTATGCACGAAAAAGCTAAAGCGTTTAGCTTTTTTTTTTCTTTCCTTTAATTTCGTGAACTAAAAAAAATTAAACAAAATTTGCCGCCCTAGGCTACTCAACCTTGGTAAATCCACCACTGACCATGTGCATATTATTTATTCTTCGTTGGTATCTGCTGATCGTTAGGCAGTGTCGGAGACCGTTCATATTTCTATGTATTAATGCAACAATTTTTTCCACGTTCAAATAAATCACGTTATGAAATTGATCATAATCATAAATTCACAATAATAACATTAAGTAAATTGTAAATATATTAAATTGTTAGAAAATATGTATATTGTAATTTTTATAACATGTCTTTGAATAGATTATCAGAAATTCCATAGAGTCTATTGCATGCTGCTATGTTAACAACGAATAATAATGTATATAATTGTAAAAATAGTTTATAAAGCATTTTTTTCAGTTAACTAATAAAAATTAATATGATTGTTAGTATTTTTACAAATACAGTAAAAATGGAACAAAAGTTTAATCCCACTTTCTCTCCCGTATTTTAGATACAATATTTAACCAAAATAATAAATTTGTATCGATAAATTCACAGATATCAGTTATCTATAAATGTTGCTCCGTTATATTTTTGTATTTCTTCCGCAACCAGACAACGCTGTAAAGAAGAAGCACCTTGGACGTGATTGCCGCCAAGATCAGAACGCTTTCACAATCAGAGACAGATACGTTTTTTTTTCATATTCAAACTACTAAGTATTTAGTTGCTAACTAGTTGATTAATTGTACCTAAAATAAATGAGCCTCAAGTGGAAAGAAACAATAAATAAAGAGATTATATTGTTAATGGTGTTGTTCCACAAAATTGATAAGTGAACATTACCATTAATAAAGAAAATTCCTTTAACATAAACATATTCATTTGTTTTAGGTATTTTGATATAGAAAATTGGTTTTAAAGAACAGTTAAAAATGACGTTTCGACTTTTTTTCAAAATATGTCTTTACATTGACAATTTGCATAATTATATTAATCAATGGTCGCCTTCAACGGACCTAACTACACATCCGCTATAAACTCAAAACTCTCTCAAGGAGTCATCCATAAAATACGTCACATGTTTACAGGAGGAAAGGTATCACCAGAATGTGACATACTGTGCCAAGGTGCAGGGGGGGGGGTCAAAAACTTTGTGACATCACATGTTAAAATATGTGAATAAAAAACTCAAATAATTCTCAAACTTTTATATTTATTAGTAATTTAGAAATCTTGTTGTAATGCAAATAAGACTCGAGAGTACTGATTGGTATGGGTTTAAATAAATTCGTCAACGAGTGCTTGAAAACATATATTTTGTTCCATATAATAAATGTTCTATCAATTAGAATATAATTTAATTGTGCTATCTGCTCCGCAAGAAAATACCCACGGTTGCAGCGGATGGAATTGTATGCCGAATATCCCAAAATCATTGAAAGATTCATGATCTTGTAATCTTTTTAATGGAACTATTAATGGGTTCTGAAGCAGGTCGTTATAAACCATTCCATGAGAAACTATTAAGCTTCTGTCATCTGAACCTGAGGCAAAGAGAGGATAATGTCTGTGGAATGCCACTCCTCTAACAGCTGTTCCATGTAATCGTAATGTTTGATATGGTTTTGTACTTAGATCTAAATCAAACCATAACATTTTCCTGTCATAGGTTCCTACTAATAGATTGTCTCCTAATGGATGTATTGCCATACAGGAAATCCATTTAGAATTTGTTAGTAATTTTTTCAGTAGAGTTTGTTTTACCAAATCGTAAATTCTCACATGTCTTTGGGTGGCTACAAAAAGGTAAGGTTTCTTTGGGTGGAACAAAACACACTGCACTAGTCCTTTTGATTTTGTGAAGGGTAGTTGAAATCTTCTTTTTGATATTTGTGATATAAGCACTGAACGATTTTGTCCATCTGGCATAACTGTAGCAAAGTAATCACCTTTTCCATGCCACGTAACTTGCGCGACATCTTTATAATGTTTTAAAATTATGCGAATACCTCGTTTATACTGAGTTTCATCTGGTTCACACCATTGAATAGTTGTACGCACTCGTTCTGGAATGACTACATCAGACTGCGGAACTTCTTGAAGAACTGTATCTGTTTTACTATTGATCAAAAAGTCACCTAAAAAGATAATTTGATTTAATTGAAAATTATTTAGAGACTGTATATATACTAGAAATATTATTTAGATTTACTCACCAACATGAGGATTTATAAGCATTACTTCTTGTCCACTAGCAATTAAGATAAGTGCTAATGCAGAATTTGGACACCACTCCACTGATCGTATGACATTATCGGTCTTAATCGTTTTTAAACATCTGCCAGTGTTTACTTCCCATATTTTAACAGTATAATCATCTGAACCACTCACTAAGTATTGTCCAGTCTTTTCCAAGCTTATTGTCCTCACCATATCAGTGTGACCTAAAAATAATGGAAGATAGAAGAAATTAATACTTTTTTAAAATAAATTTTAAATTATGAAATAATAAGTAAAAATCCCAAAATAAACTAATAATGGCAGTGGCAAGTCAAGTCAAATCAAAACATGTTTGTTACCATGAAATTAATATTTGTGTTGATGTATACAAATGTTTGCAGATTTGTATTTATGAGGGTTTTAGCCAGTAAAAAAAAACAGACTAGTGTTGCACATTGTTTAAGCAACTTTGGTAAACTCTTATATTATTTGATGGAGAGATCTCAGAATAGGTATGCCATACTTTATTTTTAATCATTCATTTTTTAAATATATCTTTTCATTTATATATCAACAAAAATTTTCAGTAATTTAACAATGATATTGATCTATATATGGCTGAGTACAGAACCAAGTAATAAATATATTCTTACCCTTATATTCTAATGCCAAAACATTAGGGAATGGTTGCAAATCCTTCGGACTGGGTAACTTAGGGACAAGTGATTCTGGTTCAATACTCAATTTCATTTTTATAGCTCTTGGGCACAAATAGAGATCCAAACACCGCAAGAATCTCTCTTTGATAAATCTAGGATAAGCTGGCACTTTCCTTAAACAATCATATTTTTGAGGCACAAAATGAGATTTCCGTTTCCATGGGGCATTTTTTAGTTTGTTCCATTGTTTCAGTTCTTTTTCATCAAAAAGATATTCTGGTGGAGGATTATAACTCTCAGCATGACCTAAAAACAATTTTCAGTAGTTCATTTCAGAGCATAAATATAAGTTGTATAAACTTACCAGGCAATAATCGTTTTGGAGCTGAAATATGTTTATAAATTCTTCTCATTTCTTCCGCTTGATCATCAGTTTGCCATAACATATAGAATTGTGGTTCCTTTTTAGCTCTGAGCTTTTCTTGTTCCGCTCTTGTTTTAATCCAACCCATCTTTAGAGCATGTACTAATTTTGAGACTTGTCTGGCTTCATGTTTGCTTGGTAAAAATGATCTCTTATGTTCAGGAAATTTTCTAATGGGCATTTGTTCAACCTCACTAGTGAACCACTCTATCCAAGGCTAAAAGCAAATTGTAATCAAAATAATGTCAAAAGAATTACCAAAAGAAGCTTTGAATATAATTATTTCTTATGCATTATTTATTGCAGAATGTACAATTATTTATAAGCTGATCAATTATGCTATATACTGATAATATGAAATTTCTAGATTCAATTCATTACTAGGCTCTTCTTATATTAATTAGAGAACATGTGCTCAATTTTTAATTAAAATTGTATGATAGAATCCTTTACATTGTTTGTGTTACAACTCATTTGTATTCTATGTGGGATGATAAATTTTATGTAAGTCTATGTTTTAACTAGATTTTCTTCTTATGTTTAATATCACTGTGAGGCCCAATGGTTTTGTACTTTTAACATGATTATCTATGTTATTACTAGATATTGTTTTCTCAATGTATAGACATATTCCCATTAGTTCCCATCTTGCTTATTGCATTCATGATTCAATTAAACTGCTTATTAGTATGTATATACCTACATAATTTCATTATTAAGGTTGAGTTATATTGGCAATTTAAGAAAATATGACATTTCTTAATAATATATTAACAAACATTGAATTTGTATTAATTGTAAGTGTGATTTGTTTCTGTTTCTTTTAATAATTATGCTTCTTTCCAAAGATATCTGGTCTTCAATTACTATCTGATTTAACAGATGCCATGTATGTTCAATTGGCTTGTTTATATAATAGTATGGAGGTGGTCCCAGTACTGTATGCTCCTTATTAAATTTTTTGCTTAAAATGATCGCAACATAGAATAAGTTACAACTATTCTTACCAGAATACAAAAAACCGAAGGTAACTTATAAAAGGTTTCATCAAAGAAAAAATTTTCAACCATGACTGACATTGTTTTTTCGGATCAACAATTTTTATAAAAAGATTATGTGAAGGATAAAATAAATTAGTTTGTTTTGTCTCCCTACAGACTTACCTCTATTAGTTGTTTGGGATTATAAATTAGCTACTTAGGTATTGTTACAGGTAAGTACCTGATATTCACTAGATTCAAGACAAAATATCTTATAATGAACTATATCTAGCAATATGTAGTAAAATTGAACATTTTGTTTTAAACTTGAACGATGTTTTTTTTAAATAAGATCCAATTTTTATAACACAATGTATTACAAACTGCACCTGGCGTTCAAAAAATCTTCACATATTATTTTGGAATGTTTCCCACACACAAATTTGAACACTTTTCTCACGGTTTTGTAGTGTTTGATTTTCTCGAGCATAAGAAACATCTTTGCCGCTTTTTATTGAGCACTGCATCTGAAGATGTAGCAGCCTCTTCAATGTGTTAACCTCTTTTCTGATAAAAAAGGCTTAGAAAAACTTTCACATCAATGGAGAGGTTTTTTATATCTAACCTGGTATTCAACTGTTCTTTCATTAAATCTCGAGCCAGACTTTTGAGAAAAATATATCATGTTAATCTGTTAATCATGTTATACAAAATGTCCATTGATTTACCTTCCATTATACCAGGTTACCTAATTTTTGTCTTATATTAATGTGACTGTGAAGAATAATCAATTTATTTACCTAATCTCTAGTTATTATTGTATTTGTTAATATTTATTGTACACTGACCGCTCCTAATGGAAACCAACATCATAGTTAAGTGATTCCAAGTGTAGACACTTGAAGTTCCAATGAAGTATTATTGTAATTTCCAGCTCTGGATGTTTTTCTTTCTAAGGTTTCTTCCGCTACTTCCTTCCACCGTTTTTTGGCCTACTTCTTTTCCTCTTGCCCTCTGGTATCTTCCATGCAACTCGTTTCAAGAGTCTGTCTTTGTCCATTTATTCTAAGCAAATGTAACCTTGTCTTCATAAATGTGCTGATTGGGGACTCATTGAAAAGTGTGTAAATTTCATGGTTAGATTTCTTAGTATTGTCTTATAAATTTTTGTAGATCTGGATATATTTTTCGATGTTAATATTCTTCTAATGCTACTTTTGCTGTTACTTTTGGCAATTCTTAATCCGATTTCCTTTTCTTCTTGGCATTTATTATCTAGTAGTACACCCAAATACATAAAATTTTTTACTTCCTTGAATTCTATAAATGTCCCATCGTCACATCATCAGCATAAGCTAAACATTGATAACTTTTGTTACATATCATGCCCTTTCTGTTGATACTGGTTCTTATGACGCCTACCAAAGCTACATTAAATATTACCATTGATAGGGGGCCACCTTGTTTTATCCTTGTTGTGTTTTGAAAGGTTCACTTTTCTTTATATTAATTTTTACTATCTTGGTTGTGGGGAATATTTAATTAAATTAATAATCTTCTCTTTATTAACTTTATTATACTTTTGTATCAATGTTACTATTATAAATAAATGATTAAAACTTACTGCATACTCATCAAATGTGACATCGGGTATTTTCTGCGCTTTTATCCTTTTGATTAAGTTAATATCTTCTTCACTTAATACCACATCCTGACCTGTCTGGGGATCTTTTACAGTCCTCCAAAAATCTGGATCTTCCATTTTTTTCAAAAATTCATCTAATTGATCTCCTGTTTCCGGTTTTAATATCTGATTACCATCCCAGTCATATCCTAAATTGATAAATAAATGTAAATCAAGTAAAGAATTCAAATAAAATCACAAAAAAACTTTAAAAAGACAATTGGAAGGTTAACCCAACATTATACATGATTAGCTCTATAATCTGTTAAATAAACTTACTTTATCTTTACAAAAATAATTTTTATATTGGTTAATAGTTGTATAAAATACTTTAAGGTTTTAGTTAATTAATAATGAATATAGTAAGTAGCTGTTATAAATATTATATATTATACAATTTATACAATACTGTAAATAATAGTCACAGTTATAATCATAGCTAGTTTAAAATAATAAATAATAATAGAGTATTTGACGACCAAATTGCAAATTATTTATATTATTTAGAATGATCAACTAGTGTATGATTTAAATATTTCCTTGGGGCATCTGGAAAAAATTTGGAAAGAATATGATATTCCGGAATTGTTTATTATTAAAAATGAGAAGTCAGCTTAGTTCTCAAAAAATTTAATCAAGTTAAAAATCTCTTTTGTAATAGTAAACTCAAATAACCTTTGACAATAACTACAACAGCTACTTCAGCTTTTGAAGTTTTGCTAGATTTTGTAGATTCTTCACCTGAAGATATAGGAAATAATAAATACATACTAAAAATCAAATATGATCTTTCTACATTTGCCGAATTTTATCCGTTACCAGACAATTAAACGATAACCATGGTAAAGTCATTAGTGGGAAACTTTATATTGCATTTTAGTATCCTCCTAGAATATATTCCCCGATCTAGAAACTAAATTTTTGTCAAATATTTTTAAGGAGGCTTGTCAGTTATTAACCAATTAAATTCCACAGCACAGTATCACGAAACCTTAGGTGCTTTGGAAAATTCACATGAACTATAACATCATATCTTGGAATGCAAATTGCCAAGGGTATAAATAATTGGGGTGACCTTTTTGGTCTTTTTCATATAATAATAGTGTGAATATATGTACAAAATATACACCATTTGAATTCTTTTTATTGAAAAATTTTGTATAATTCCAAGTAATGTTACCAATAGTTTAGATCCCTTTTATAACTTTGATAATGATCCACACAAAATCAAATTTAGACTACAGAAGGCTTGGGATGATGCAAGAAGCAATATTTTACTTTCAACATGTAAAATAAAAGGAATATTTTGATAAAAATTGTGAAGGAATTAATTATCAACTAGGTGAAAAAATGTTAATTCAAAACAATAATAAAATGAATGAAATGAACAAATTATTTAAAGGACTTTATATGATTGTTGAGGACAAAAATGTGATGTTATTTTGAATGTAAATCAGTGGAAGCACATAAAAGTAGCATTAAGTATTATAGTGATTATCTATATAAGATTTTTAGTCTTAGAAATTGATAAGAAAAAAACTTTTAAATATTTTTAGCAGAAAAGGTGTGGTGGTATGTTTAGTGAACTTTGAAATAATAAATAAAAATGTTTTATTGTTGCTATTGCCCAAGATACTTACAGGAAGTTTCGACATCCAAGTATTTCATAAAAGGTGATTTACAATGAGTTAAGGTGGAATGAGCCATATTTGTAGAGTAAGCAATTACATGTCTATGTTTAATGTATAGTATAATAATGTAATCAATAAAGAGTAGTGAGAGTTTAGAAATAAATGTGTGTGCTTGGTTTGAGCAGTATTGAACCTAAGTTCAAATTACATAAAAAAAAATTAGAATGTACAAAGCCCATAGGAATATATTTATATTTATTTTAAAATTATAATCTTACCCAAATGTTTATATTCATCATACCAATTCATTGGAATATTTCCAACAGTATTTCTGATATCTTCCTCATCTGATGTATCATGGTCATCATACTCATCATTACTTTTGATCTTCAAATAATCATTTTTATTTTTTAAATTTGATTTGGGCCGCTGTTTAGTAATTTTCTTCTGTTTATTTTGAAATGTATTATTCTCTGCATTGTTAGTTTTCATTTTATTGTTTATTTTGGATGTATCAGTAGTTAAATTTTCTTCAATTTTTTCATCTTCCAGTGATTTATTATAATCACTAACACTCTCGTCACCAATTGATTGTTCTTCATTTTCATCTGCAACTGACTGTTCATCACTATCATCTTCAGTTGACTGTTCATCACTGTCATCATTTACTGATAGTTCTTCACTATCATCATTTATTGACTGTTCTTCACTACCTTCTTCTTCCAATTCTTGTTCATCATCCTCATCCTCTGATTGTTCATCACTCTCACCAGTATTATCAAAATTTTCTGAATCAATATTTAATTCATCTTCAGTTTCTGGTTCAATGTCTTCATCTGTACTATCATCTTCGCCATTAATAATATTTAAAAATTCCTATAGCGAAAAAATGCCATTAATGTTTATAAAAGATATAAATATTCAATTACAATAAAGCTTGATGCAGCCAAAATTGAAACTAAGTTAAAATAACATTAAATTAAACTTTCTTGGTGGTAATTTTTTGGTTTATGCAGTAAATTGAATTTAAATTTTTTTCTGCATGAACTACAAGTAACATTTCAGTGTCTACTAACTAGTAATTTAATTTGTTGGTTTAATGGTAATTTTTAATTACGACTGCATAAACCAAGCTTAAGAATTCTATAAAATTTATAGTATCAAATATAAGTGTTGTTATGACACATATTTAATGTTCGACCACATGAAAAAATGTTATTGATCTATTTAATATGACAACAATTCGAAAGTGAACTAATACTACAAAATTCACTGGAATAATTGATAAAAAATTTTTAAGACAATTAAAGAAAATACATATGTTTAAAGAAAAAATATTTGAAAAAATTAACAACCTCATCACTGGATTCTGTTTGAACTTCTGTTTCAATGTTTTTTCTTTTAGTTTGTTGTTTTCGTTTACTGTCCATGTTTTAACCTATATTTCCATGTGTAAACGAAGTTAACCCAATGAGTTAACCTCGTTGGTAGTAATCACTTTTAAATGTGAGGTTATTGGTTGTTCTTCTTTTTTATTGCAATAGAGAATAGAATTCCCACAGAAAGATATGCACTATAAAACAAATACTTTTTAATAAAGTGATTTTACAATGCGAGTTTTTTACATATTGGGTTCGACATTTAAATTTAAATCTAATTTTCATTCAAATATTTTATAGATAATATATAAACTACAATTTTCTGCACTATGAAAATTTTAATCAGTAGGTATTTATTTCAATGAGAACTAATACATTTGATGACAGTTTGACAGGTGATAACTAAATGTTTGTATGGACTTATTTGAATTTTGAATAAGATTTTTAATTGTGCAATGTGAAAAGAAAATTGTTAAATTGGCTCTGTGTTGGCATATAATGATCATCTAAATATAACAACTTGCTTAAGGTAAGAGTTTGGCAATTATATTTTATAATAATATGTCCCTCATAGCTTAGTCGACCCAATATGAAAAATTCCAATATAAATTGAAAGCCAAATTTTTTAATGATGTTAATGGTTTTATAATTTGGATTATGAATAATGGAGTTTGTGTTTTGCTTAAAGTATTTATTTAAAATACATATATGAAATACAGTGGTAATTTTAATTAATACAATGCAAAGCCCTTTTTGTAACTATTAACTACTTTTTCAACTCCAACATTATGAAATTTGATATAATGTGTATAGATTGAGGTTGTTGTCAATTCCATGCATTTACTCTTCACTAATTCGTGAGCTACAACTTTTATAGGCGACATGAAATTCCACTACTATCTAATTTTATTAAATTTTAATATATCATATGTTGATCCTTTTTGCTAGTAGGATTTCTCGGTATAAAACCAAATATGGCAATAATTTTAAATCTTGCATCTCAAGCCTAAGCAGTTTATTTTTAGGTATGGTGAATAAATCTAATAAAATAGCTTTTTTTGTAAATTAATGTCTGATTCATTTGATTCTTATTGAATATCAGAGAAAATGATAAATTTATTTTAATTTGAAATTGATATGACCTATGTATGACTTATAAAATAATATGCAATCATGGGTAGTGATTTAACTTGTTACTTTTAGAGCACTCCCAAATATTTCCAGGTGAATTAATCCATTATTATATGATTAATATATTTAATTGTCAGTGTGTTTCATGAGATCAGTATGGCTTGTCAAGATTTTTATCTGTGTGAAGGAGGCCTCATATCAAAGACATATCTCAAATATCTTGACACAGGAACAAACTTCAGCTTGGAATTCTGAAATGAGGGTAAATCAGTTGATGAATGATCTAAAAAAACAGAACAAATTTTGAGAGCAGGCATAGTTGAGGTATTATGTCAAACCATTAGGTCCATGGTTTTAGACAATTGCACTTTTCATTATCATAAATACATTATGGATATAAAAAATCATTAGTTTTCGTGGCAGAAGCAGATAAAAATTCTGTTTTGTTTGTTGTAGATTGCTTATTTAGTTTATTTTCACTGTTTTTAAGAACTGGACAGTATAATCCTCAATACAACTTCAACAATAATTTATTGAAACCACTTCCATGAATCCATCACCATAAATTTCTCGTATTTCCATTTGATTCTTTATTCAGTTATAGAATTTTAGTGAAATCTATTCTCTAATGATTTTTTGCATAGGAAATGTAAAATCTCACATATAGTTATATTAATTCGGATTTTCCCTTTTTCATTCTGGTTAACATTCATCTGACCTTGTTGCATTGTGTTCTTAGCTATTTAATATTATGGTTCCACCAATAAGGTTGAGTACTTTTTTTCAAAATTCCTGGCATAGTTTTACTTTCTAAGACGTCTTTATACTCTAAGTAAGGCTTCGAACATCATATACTATATATGGTAGCTAAGAAATTCCTCGGCAGTTATTACTCTCTAGTGTTGAATTTGTTTGGCTATATTTGCTGTTACCATGGTTAGATTCAGGTGTGATTTAGTGTTCCCTCTTTCGAAGGTTGCCTCATTATTGTTTCTACCAGATTTTCATATTACCACATTGGAACTGAAATCTCCCAAGATTATTCCTATGTGCCTTTAAATAAATAAATATATAATTTCATCTATAAAATCCTTATACACCCGTAGTTTCACATTTGGAATACAGTAGTAGTTATGTAAGACTATATCTTCAGATATCTCTGACCTATTTAGTGTGAGATTATTCCCACATTTCTGTTCACACAGTATATTGCTACGTTTTTGTATAATATGCACCCCTTGTTTTTACTCATTCTGGGATTTGGGTCTTGTACGCATGTTATATCTGCCCTGATCCTTACGGCCAAGGCTTTGGCAGCATCCTCTAGATTATAGTAATAATTATAGGAAAACAAGGTGATACATACTATAATTGTATTTCGGTAAAATTGGTTAATCTCAGATTTTTTCAATTTGTTTCTGCAGTCGTTGAACATTTAGAAAGTTTTCAAAGACAAAAATGAATCTTTTTCAGATGGAGAACTTGAAGCAAAGAGGAAAACATCGCATTCGAGCAGAGAACGAAATAATTCGTAGACGCGAACAGGAAACTCGTTATAATGAATTATGGAATGGGACTGTAAAGTATTTTGACCATTGGAATAAAGCTTGCACTAAGTTCGAAGAATGGACTTCTCCCAGATATTACAGTGAAAATAACAAATTATTGTCAGATTTAAAAAGCAAAAAGGATAAGGAGGAAGAATTGGCGAAGAGAAGGGAGAAATTGAGACAATTATTCGAAGATGAAAGACGATCTTACGAGATAGAAATAATGGTACATAAAAATAGATATATGGTAGATAAACCTAGAAGAGATAACCTCGAGGTCTCTACCAATGTCTTAAAAGAAATTAATGATAATATAAAAACAGAAGAAGAAACTAAAAGAAGACGAGAAGCTGAATTGAAGCTATACGAACAATGGAAACGTAATAATCCAATTGTAAGACAATATGAAGCAAAATATAAATGTAGAGATTTAAAATTGAGTTGGTTAGATCAACAGATAGAAAAACAAATGGCCATTGAAAAGGAAGAAGAAGAAAATCGAAGAATCTTGAAAGAACAAGAAGAGAAATTGAAACAAGAACGAGAAAAAGAAGAATACGATAAAAAACAACTTGATATAAAAAGAGAACAACTTAAAAGAGATTTGGAAAAACAGATTCTAGAATTACGTGAAAAGCAAACAATAAGTGATGATTTGAAATCCAAAGAAGATGCCGAACTCAGACACCAAACATTGTTAGCGGAACTCGAAGAAAAATACAAGGTAGAAGAAAATAGGAGACGTGAACAAGAATGTGTATTGTTCAATATTAGACAACATAAAAGAAAATTGCAACAAAGAATCAAAGATATTCAAGAAGATTTGGAGCAAGACAGACATTTAGTTTCAAGATTAAGAGATTTGGAATTGAATGATATCATTCAAGATGAAAAGAAACGTAAGGAAATACAGGAAGGCATTAAAGAGTTCTTGGATATTCTACATCAACAACAAAAATTAGAAGTACTTCGAAAAAAACGAATGGAGTTCTTATTTGATTCGGAAGCTAAAGCAATGTATGATATGCAGGAAGAATTATGGAAACAAGAAGAAGTGAATAGAAAAAAATTGATTAAAGAAGTTATAGATTCTGTAAAAAAGCAAATACAAGACAATTTAGAAAGAAACAAGAAAAATCAGATAGATATTTTGAAAGAACGTGAAGAAATTACTGAAAAAATCGAACAGTATCATCAAGAATTAGATAAACTAAAAGAAGAAGAACAAAAAAAGAAACACAAAGCAAGATTAGACAGACAGGATGAAATAAAAATGAAAGCTGCAAAAGGGAAAAGTTTAGATGTTCTTCGAATGAAGGAACTTGACAAAGAATTGGAATTAATTCGCAAGGAAGAAGAAAGGTTGCAACAAGAAATTTTACGAATTCAACAAAGACAAGGTCCAATTAGACCACCTAGGAGTAGATTATTTCTATAAATTACTTCTCGTTAACTATTTTTTAGAATTATTGTGATAGTTTTATGTTGAAATGTTCAAGATTTTTAAATTAAATACAATTATATATCTAGTGTTTCTAGAATAGTGTTTGTTGTAAGCATGAATTAATGTTGATTAAGAATTAATCATTTATAATATTAGCTTTGACTAGTTATAAATCTGTAAACAAGAATATATATATATATATATATATATATATATATATATATATATAAATATATATATATATATATATATATATATATATATATATATATATATATATATATATATATATAGTTCTTCTAATATCAATGAGTTCATGTGGGCTGATGGTTTGTTAGATGTTTACCGAATTTTATACGGGGATTAAACATTATTTTTCATTTTTTAATTTGGTATGAGTGCCGGTACGTATTTATGAAATATTGATTGTTCCTTGCATAACTGTCTTCTGCAATTGATATTGGAAGAACCATAATAGCTTGTGAATTTAACACTAGGCTAGAACCTGTGAATAGTCATACATACCAGCTGCACACCAATACTTATAATTACATTGTGACTAGAGATAGATTTATAAAAACTTTTTAAATTTGTTAAATTTATCATATAATCTGGATTTTTCAATTTGAATTAACTCTACAAATGTGACATTAATTTACAAATAATAAAATTAAACAGGTGTTTAGGGAATGTCGTTTTTAGGGTTGAGAATCATTCAAAACCATAAAATAAAATGAAGATTCAGAAATTTATGCATAATTTTCACTAGTTATCATAAAAAAAGTGCATGCAAGCTTTTTAAAGCCAAAAGAGGTAAGCTTCATATCCCCTGGACAGCTTAATTTGGAAAGTCATTGCCACCTGATTGGTAAACAGTCCGGAGTACACAATAGGTCAAAATGTAACTCATCTAATCCAACTAATCATCAAACATCGCAAAAATCACTCATTGATGAATCTAGTATTTCGCTTTCTTTAAACAATCATATTTTTTAGACACAAAAGAGATTTGCGTTTCCAAGGTACATTTTATAGTTTGTTCAATTGTTTCATTTCTTTTCCATCAAAAAATATTCTGGTGGAGTATTAAAACTATCATCATAACCTGTGAACAATGTTGAGTAGTTTATTTCAGAGCATAAAGACTTACCAGGGAATAGCGATTTTGGAAATATGTTATAAATTCTTCTCATTTCTTTTACTTTATCATCAGTTTGCCATAACAAATAAAATTTTAGTTTTGAAGGACCGAAGAATCATTCAAAACCATAACATAAATATGTAGATTCAGAAATACACTTGTGAGCAAAAAAATCGAATTACAAGTCACTGTTAAAAAATTGAACACTTATTGTATTTTTCTTAGTAATATATTGAAGTATTGGCTTCAATATAATAAAAAATATTATGTTTCTGGCTCTCACAAGCCAACAATAAGTTATGGTCGGTAACTATCCTTTTTATGCTTATTTACCATAGTGGTAACTCCTTATAAAAAGTTATCTTCCTGATCCACCACTATCAGTTATCCATTAAACGTCAACTGGTTAAGAACAAACAAGAATTCTACCTGAAAATGAACACAAGTAATAAATCTGCTCAAGTAGGCACCCTATTGTGACAAGGTCAGTACGCTGAAGATAAGTCTGCTCTTTCTAGAGTTTACCGACGTTACCAAGAGACTGGTGAATGTCTTCTAAGACGTGGTTCCGGGGGAAAAAGTGCACATCCGATAGAGCTGGCCGATTCATTTTCACCACATCGCTGAGAAATCGGACCCTCACTGGTAATCTAAGATAGGAAATCGACCTTCATCGATCTGGTAACCAGATGTGACGTATTTTTTATCACTTATATACACATATGCCTATGATAACTTGCCTATAAAAAAGTTTATCACAATTAATAGTTTTTAACACACACAGAATATGCCTAGGTAGGCTTGCTTACTCGTTTCTGTTTATGTCTACCTGGCAAGCAGATGTGAACAGGTCATTATAGGTAACTATACCGATCTGCTAACCAATCGAAATTGATATCAAAGGTTAGATATTTTAATTACAATACCAATTATAATAGACTTGCCTGAAAAAATCGCACATAAAATATTATTACCAAGCTGAAAACTTTTAGAGTTTTAGCTAGTTGATCTTCCACGGTCTCCTCTACTATGGTGTTCAGACCACCAAGAGCTTAGAGAAACGCGAGGAGTGGCTGGAAAATTAGAAGAAGTCTTAAGGCAGCTAACCTCGAACCAACTACTGGCCCCAAATTAACCCCAACCCACGGAACAGTCCGTCTGCGATTTTCCAGACAACGCGTTAATTAGACTGACGAACAGAGGGTGTCTGCATGGTAGCGATAGAAGAGGACAAGTCTACAAAAGACCTGGAGAAAGATTCACGGACTGTTATATAAAAACAACGTGGCTTTTGGAGGAGGTGTGGGAATGGTTTCGGCGCACATTTCAAAGGAAGTAAAAACCGAATTGGTTTTTGTAGAAACTGGCTGGGCACCGGGAGGATTAACAGCGAACCGATGCATAGAAAAAATTTTGAGGGATCAAGTCGTTCCCTATTCAGTTTTATCGGCGGAAACTGCATCCTAATACAGCACAATGATTGTCCACATACTGCAGGTTCCGTATGGCAGTATTTACAGGATGTCGAAATTACTGATATAGATTGGCCAGCACGTAGCTTGGACTTGAACCCTAACAGGTATTTATGGGATAAACTTGAGTGAAAATTAAGGACTAGAAATTCTACACTAGCCACGAAATCGGATCTCAAAACGGCATTCACTGAAGATTAGAATAGCATCGAATAAGATCGAGTAAAGAAACTTAATTGATCCAGGAAAAAGCGATTGGAAGCTGACATTAGGGTCAGGGGAGAGAACACTAATTATAACCCTTTTTCATTGATTAAGATTACTTTTCGTTTGAAATTTGTTCTTTACCAAAAAATAACTCATTATCAACATAGCCCACACATTATAAAGCTAAGACTAATGGCTCTGAGATGCTAAAATCAGGAAAAGAAAGAAAGCTAGAGACTTCTGACGGCGAGTGTGAGACTTGAGTCGATTTTTTTGCTCACGAGTGTATATGATTAAACCCCACCACATATCAATTCTTCCTGTTGGTTTAAGGGATCTAAGAGAATCAGCTTACGAGAATTAATGTTTTAAGCAAAAGGATGAATCCATGAAATACATATTAAAAGTTTTCAAAACTATATCAAAACGCGCGTCAAGCATTGTAATTGTAAGTGTTGGTGTAGTAAAAAATATGTTCAGTATGAGTATTTGCAAGGTTTCAAATATTGATGATATAACATAACATAAATTATACAGTTTTTATTTATATTTAAGTAATATTTGGATAAAAAATTCTTGTTTGTTTTAAACCTGGGAAGTACACCGGACCCATTTCGGATAGACGAATATTTCGGATTAATCGGAATCATTACTAAAATTCATATAAATGCAGAATACAACATATGAATTACATAAACTGGTATAGGATAAAGAGATAAAGACAGTTTATTTTATTTAATTAAATCTTACGAAGATATATTGAAAAATTCTTAGCCTACTATAGAACCAAACAAAATTTCAATGTCAAAATATTTTATTACTCAACATATTCTCCTCTTAATTGGATACATTTATTACAGCGAACCTGCAACGTCTCTAGACCTTTAAAAAAATGTTTCTTCTTGCTCTGCAAACCAGACCTCCACCTCCTTTAATTGTTTTCTACAAATTTCTAAGCATATTTAATTTGATAAAACACTATTCTAGTTGAAGAACTTGCGATACGGTTTGTATGCTGTACAGAACAGTGTACTAAGGAGTTGCATTATCGTTTGTTTGGCAATCCTGATAAGGGTTTTTTCGCATTAAGTTGGAGGGCGAATCACCCGAACAAAAAGTCTATATTTCGCTGGCGCGCTATTTTCTGCATTCCGTCTGCATTATCTCTCAATGTAAGTTGTTTTTTCTACAGTTTCTATAGTTTTTGACTCTGTGAATGTAGTGAAATGGCTTCCAAATGGAAACATACTTCGGTTACAACACAAGACAAACTTGAAGTGTTAAAACGCTTACACAATGGTGAAAGTGCCTCAAAATTGGCTTTGAGTTTGTAGTGGGGAATTCCACAATCACTGACTGGGGAAAAAAACAAATCAAAATAGAACAGTTTTGTTTATCTTTAACGAGTAAGTGTATCGAATCTCGTCAAACAGTAAAAATTACACCATTGGAGAAACTTGACATTGCACTGTTTGTTTGATTTTCTCAAGAGGGAGAAAAAGGTATCCTGATTAGTGGGCCTATTATCAAAGAAAAATCCCTACAATTGAAATAATTGATGAATGGAGACGAGTCTTTTTCTGCTAGTACAGGCTGACTTGATCGTTTTAAGAAGCATCATGGCATACGTCAATTAGCCATTACTGGAGAACGCCTATCGTCTAAAGAGGCTGCTGTAACTGAATATTTAGATACATTTGCTGACCTGATTGCTACAGGAAACTATTCACCGCAGCAAATATATAATGCTGATGAGACCGGCCTTAACTTTAATGCATTGCCAAAAAAAGTTTGACTGCTAAAGAACAAAGTGCACCAGGTTTCAAAGTAAGCAAGGGAAGAATAATGCTTTTAGCCTGTAGTAATGCTGCAGGAAATCCTAAACTTGCTCTTATGGTTATTGGAAAATCAGCAAAACCAAAGGGCATTGAAGAACCTAAATGTAAATGCCTTACCTGTCATCTACAAAAACGTAAAAAATGCATGGATGACCTCAAAGCTATTTAAGGAATGGTTTGATACCAAAGTTGTTCCCGAAGTCACTCGATTTGGTAAAGAAAATGGATACCTATTCGTGCTTTACTTTTTCTCGATAATGCTACTTCATATCCCTCGAATGACAAGTTAGTTTGTGGAAATATAAAGGCCGTTTTCCTGCCACCCAACTTGACCCCTTTGATCCACCCCATGGATCATCATGAAGAATTATCGTCCTATCGCATTATTACCAATCCTCTCGAAGATAATTGAACGACTAATCAAAAGTTGTCTGTTACCCTTTCTTTTAAAATATAAAATCCTGACAGCTCAACAATTTGGATTCCTACAAATGATGCAATGTTTTTTGTTCTCAACGAAATATATACTACACGTACCCATAAATTTTATACGGAATTGGTTTTTTGTGATTTCGCTAAAGCTTTCGATTAACAAACTAGAATATTATGGCTTCCGAGGTATTCCATTAATATGGTTTGTATCTTACCATGAATGTCGAAATCAATTGGTACGAGCTAATGGTAAAGGTTCAAGTAAATTGCCAATTGGCAGTGGTGTGTCTCAGGGTTCAGTTTTGGATCCAGTTCTCTCTGCTGAGAGTTGAGGGAAAGAAATACATCGGTAGGAAGAAGAAATCCTGGCTCCGTAACATAAGAGAATGGACAAATCTCAGTGTCGGTCGGAGAATTGTTTTATGTTACGAGGTACAGAGACGCATTTGAAAACGTGGTCTCCCAACGATCTTGAAATTCTCGATTTTCGAGGTCTATTTTTCTTTTATTAGTAGCTCTCATATTCAATATTTATTTTAAGTAATATCTAAATATGAAATTAAGTTAATAATATTATAACATCGATAACAGATTGCATAAATAATAGATAACTTGATATTACCCTGCCGCAAGTGTAAGATCTGCAGGAGAAGTGATCAGCTAATCAGAGGTCCACGCCAATCAGAGAATGCGCTCGCATCTACTTGCGCTGGAACTTGACAAGTTTACGTAGCGCGGCATTATAATATGAGTTACGTTTTATTTTGATCGTAATACGGCACCGTAATTTGGGTCTTTGTAACATAAATTTATTTATAGTATAGGCCGACCAAGATAACTTTGGTACAATGACGTAATCCTCGATGCGCGAAGGCGTAAACAATACGCCAGTGGCGTGGCAATATTAATTAAAAACCCAAAACTTATATTCAAGATTACCTACCTAAATCATTATATATTCCAATGCATTCATCAAAATTTAAAAATTTGACGAAAAAATTAGGAATATCTTAGCAAATATGAACTGGATACCAAAATACAAGAGTTTCTAATTATAAAGAGTGCAATAATCTGAGGAAGATATTGTACATTTGTCCTGTGAAAATCCACACAAAACACAATAGAAAACTTGTCCAAAATTTAATATTTTTTCAAATGCTCTTGTAGCTTTTAAGAAATTTAGATAAAATTTGACATGTAGGATATCTATTAGGATGTTGATTAACTGAAGTATTGTGAAGGAAGATATTTTTTTTCAAAATTAATTAAAATAGCATAAAATTGATCATTCAGAGTCAAACTGCAGTAGGGGTTCAATTCCTTCTTCTTCACTACTGCTGCCAGTTTCAAATTACCAACATTGATCTGATAATCCAGTATTAATTCTAAATTGTTAATTAACTGTTGTGGCATCCATGTTAATTAAATGTTGTGACATCCAATGAATGTTCATTTTTAATTTGGGCTTCTTCATAATTTTTCACAGGTGGCAAAAATTGGACCATTCGCCTCCATGTATCTACATATACCAACCATAATTTATGTCTGGCTATTTAGAGCCTTTTCTTTAATGCCAATTTTTAATTCAATTCATAATATTTTATACTAATTATGTATTCCACATGCTGTCGTGATATTTTACTCGTTTTAACTATAAAGTAATAAATTAATTAAATATACAAGTAAGTATACGTTTAAGGGTGGACCAGAACGCGCGAGCTTTAATATAAGTGCTTCCTCTATATGTAGCAGTGGCAACCACAGTTACAGTTGTGTATTACGTTGTTTGTGTGTAGTTTATTTGCGGCAAGTTACACTTTACGTGGCGTGGTTTATTGTGTGTTTTTATTTAATACTACAAATTTAGCCACTCATCTAAAAACAAATCATTATAATGCTTATATGCAAATATGCATCCGACCCTCTCAAAAACGAAAAAATCTTGAACAAGAACTGAAGTTGCTGCATCAATAGACAATGATGATCCTGATGTTGATGTATGTGTCATAAATCCTATAAAAAGTTGTTGATTTTCAAACTATTTTTTCTATTTTTAGGTTACGTTGTCAAGTAATAGAGGTTCAAGTCAGCACCAAAGTATTACATAACTATGATCCTAAAAAAAATACAATCCACCCTTGAAAGTTGCTTAGATAGAAGTTTAAGTTTTGAGGGTAATTTAAAGTCATAGTTCACAATTATTATTGATATTTTGTAATCAATTTGCGAAAATATCGATAATGTGGACTTGACACATTTCATAATATTAAATGATTATGGTATTACTGAAGATTATATATATATATTTTAGAAGGCGGACAAAAACCGGAATAAATAAACGAGTGCCCATACTAGGCAGGGATACCTGCTGTACCAAAATTATCGTGGTCGGCCTCTAAAATGTACTCATGAGCCATAAAAATAATTGGGCGTATAAGGCCCGCGGGCCGCCATTTCGACAGTCGTGTCTTAAGCCATTTTATGATTATAACGCTCTGGACTTAGTGGATCGGGAAGGTCGTGAGTGCTTAGTGGAATGCACCCTAAGTGGTGTGTTTATAACCTTTCAAAATCTGGATAGATGTTTATCGTCCCTCGTTAGTATATGGCGGCATCCTCAATCCCCAATTTTAATTCTCGATAGAAAAGATGACGATAAAGTGAAAGAATTTGAAATATATTATAAAACAAGTTTTTCTACTACCTCCATTAACTGGATCGTTTCTTATATTATGTTGATATGGGTATCTCATGTGTTTTTTGCAGAAATGATAGAGACGAAATGTTATTTCATTACGGTTTATTCACATATATTTTCGTATTGATACAATTAAACTGTTTTATAATCTTGTTGAAGAACTATAATACTCAGTCTTGTCCATAGAATATCAATATAGTAAATACATCCACCAGTTTAAATTTTTCCACGGATATCTGACTTCACTGGTTTTTAGAAAAAAAAATGGTATAATTCCATTTTTTAGAAATTCCATAAATGAGTAGAATCGTTTCACAACCAAGTTGTTATTAAAATATAGAATCAAATCGTAATTTTAATTTCATCCAGTTGTTTCTTAATATTCTCCAACTTTTCCATATCACTATTAGAACTTTTACATTTATAAACAACTAAAGAATGATAAAAATGTGCTGCAAACAAAACAAATGTTATTAAAACTGGTATCACTATTACTGTCGCAGCAACGGCAGCGGTGAAGGAATAGTCCCAAAACTTCACCCAACATAGTATTGCAACTTCGATCAAAAATAAAAACAGACCTGAAATGAAAAAAAAAATATCAATTTCTTGTGCCTTTGAATCTTTCATTGCATACACTCCTAAAATGTCTGTTTTTTAATAGCATACATCATAACTAAGGGGTCATCCATATATTACGTCACGTATTAATGGGGAGGGAGAGTATCACCGAAATGTGACAATGTGTGACGAGGGTCAAAAGTTTAGTGACGTCACATGTCAAAATTCAAAATACGAAAACGTGAAATTTAGATGTGAATAAAAAAACTATTAAAATCTACGAACTTCATCTATATTTAATGATTGTTATCGCCATGAGATTATATCTCTCATTAACTTATAGAGCGGCGTTGTCATGCGAGTGAGACACTCAAATCCACGAGAATTTTAAATGGGGAGGGTTTAAGTTGTCGGCGAGTCCTCGCTTGCTTTTTTACTGATCCGCGCGTAATTTGGGGATGTCCCCCAAGCTGGAATTTCTCGAACCGAGGGTGTTATTCATACTGAACACACTGTTTAACAATGCCACTATACCAACACAATTATCTTTCTTGAGGTGCGGTTCGATAACAAAGATATCTTACCTTCGGTCTCTGAAGACGATCACTTGGTTATCAGACTGTTGGTTCAGTGATTGTGTAAATAGTGCATTCAGTTTGAATCTCAATAAATCTAATAAATTTATGTTAGATCGATAAAGATAGAATAATTACTACTCGTAAATAAGGGCTCTCCTGGTTGCTACTTGGTTGAATAAGATACGGAGTAGTGATTAGAACTTAGAACACAGATATCAAAGATATCGTATTATTACCAAAAAACATAATAGTCTAGAGTCCAGTTACCAACGGTTTTTGTTTAGTAATTATTTCGAACAACAACGATTATCATGAATTTCCGCATGGGAGTATTAAATACCTCAAGGTTTAATAATTATATTGTGTTGAAGTGTGCTTTTAACTTGGGAGTGAATACTACCTCTTATTGGTAGTAGGAATTAATAAATGCAAACTAACCTCAGAAATCGATAAGTGAGTCAATTTGAAGTAAATAATGTTAACTTAATAATATTATTGTAATTTGAGCATTTCTTTTATATTTTGAACAATCAAATTCTCTAAAAATTCAAAGACATTTTCAACGGTATAGCCTATCAAAATCCAACATCGCATCAACTTTATATTTATGTCTTATTGTCGTTTTGAAAGCTGTTTCTTGAACGTAATTATTTTAAAATTTTATGGAAAATTTATTCCATAGTAATTCACGTTTAATTAATGTAAGTAATTTTTAACTAATATCTCTACTCCTTCCTATTTTCTGCTTTCGGTTTCCAATTTTGAATTCCTCTCTCTCTCTCTTAGGTCTTCCATCATCTCTGCGTACTATCTTTTCCCTCTTTTTCTATGTCCATCATTTTTTTGTTACTCTAACATCTGGCATTCTCTGTATGTGAACAAGCTACTCTATTCTTTTGGATCTTATTATTTTGCTTAGTTTTGCTTCTCCAAATAAATTCCTAATTTCATTTTTGTTCTTCTAGACCAGGGGTCTCCAAACTTTCAAGCCTTCGGGCCAGAATAATTTTTTCCGTACATCCCAAGGACCAAAACAATAGTCGGTGAAAAATCACAATTCCATAAATCTCATTAGTATTTTTTTGTTTTTGTTTCATTAGTTGAGAATTAATTCCATATTTGTTATTTATTAGTTAATAAATATGCTTAAGTTTAGATATTTTAGTTGAGTTTTCTACATCATCAAAGTTTTACCTTCCAATTAAATAAAGTAATTATCACTCTGCGTTTTCATTCTATTCCATTTAACTTATCACAGTACATACATAGTACATAGTAACACATTAGTCTTAAGCTGTCGCGGGCCGGATTGATGGAACTGGCGGGCCGGATGTGGCCCGCGAGCCGTAGTCTGGAGACCCCTGTTCTAGGCCATAATTCTCCCTCCTTTTTACCTCCTAGTATCCTTCTGAGTATATTTCTTTCCCATATATCTAACTTCTCTTCCTCTGCTTCATTAAGAATGCACTTTTCGCTCTCCATAGCTCACTGTTGGTCTTATTATTGTTTTGTATAGCTGTACCTTCACCTTTCTGGAGATTGTTTTAGAACTTATTATCTGATTCAGCGTTGTTTACTTCCCTTCGTCATCATTGCTTCCAAATTTCTCCTTAGTCACCTTCGTCCTTGATAACCACCCCAAGATATATATAACTTTGAACTTGTTCTTAGTTCATTGTTTTTTTTTCATTCCGTTGTATTGACAAACCTTCTCATTGCTCTTTTGTGGTGTTGTCACTACCATGAACTTCGATTTATCTTCGTTAATTCGTAGATTCACTGTCTCTGCCATTTTTATAAAGGTTCTGCAGATTTACTTAAGCTCGTTTTCCGATTTTGAAAGGATTACTACATCGTCTGCGTATGCCAGTAGTTACTTTGTCCTTGCTTTTAGTGTCCCTGTTCTGTTCAAATCGATTTTACGTACTATCTATTCTAATGCTATATTGAACATCGTAGTGGATAACGGATCTCCCTGTTTTGTCGTGTGTTGGTCTGAAAACATTTTGATTTTCTTTGGTTTGGCTTTATCTTCGTTTTTGTATGTTCGACTGTCATTTTGGTAAAACTTATAAGCTTTTTTGGAATAATATGTATATTATTTCGACTATAATTTCAATCTCTGATGATGAAATACGTATTTATTGGAAAGCTTGGAATACATTTTAAAAAGAATACACTTTGGTGTTTGATTGCTACAGTCCCACAATAATAACGTTAGCGAGTGAAATGTGTATCAATTTTTGATTTAAAAAAATTTAAATGAGTTAAAAAATTATTATTAATCTTTATGATTATGATTCCAACAAAAATTATAACAATAATTTCAGTTTTTAGTATCAATTGAGATACTTATCTGCTTCATTTTACTGTCAAAAGGCTAATATATTGAAAAAAATGATAATGGATACTATGAAATAAGAAAAAAAGTTAAACGTGTGCTACTTAGTATTTATTTTATTCAATTAACCGAGATTCATCTCATGAAAAAAAGCAGGATAGTGCTTATATACTTGAAGAGGGTAAGACAAACTTAATTCCATTAAAATTTTCATACAAATCGATTTTGTTCGAGAAAATTGCGAGGTAATACTTGCCGTTGACTGGACTGTTAATTAAGTAGAAATCGATTCACCACTTTTTTAGCACTGAGGTGTCAATATGAAATGTTATTTCCAGTACTACTGGGTGTAGAATGCTATTTTCGGTAGGTTTTCGATGTAGAAGGCCTTTTAAGTGTTTCAGTACTTACTCAAGCGCACCAAAACTCTCAGTTACAGTGGTTGTTTTGCACAGATGCCAAAAGAGTTTTGAGAGACCTATCTACTTACCAAGAATGGTAGAAAATGCCCAAGCAATTTCTATAAATCCTTTCATTCTTTCGTGGGGACTTTCTGATACCATTTCACAAACTTCTAATTTAGCTATAGCTTCTATATTGGGGAGTATGTATGTAGAAATCATGAGGGCAAAAATATGAACCGCTACTAGTACCGTCGTACATACTGCAAACAGTACGAACAACCATTCAGGTACATTTGTTGGTGTGTTTATTTGAAGTTCTACCTAAAATTATGTAAAATAAATTGAATTAAAATATACCTTGTTGAAATTGAAAGCAAAAGAGATAATCTACTCATACATAACTCTTATTTAGAATTAAAATACCCCATAACAGTAATAAATCTATTTTACAAGTGGGATTTTTACGAGAGAAAAATTCACAAATAGACTTTCTTTTTTGGTAATATTGGAGTGATACGTTTCTGCTTTTGGTGAAAAGTATTTATGATACTTTTAAAGTATAGTTTTTGAGCTAATTTTGAGTATACATACCATTGCAATCATTGCGAAACCAGAGAGAAGTTCGGATGTCGTTGCTGTTGCTTTAAGTTTGGCTCTGGACATGTGTAAGTTTCTCCAAGAGAGACCTTTCGTTGTGTTCGTTAATTGTAACTTCTCGTTATTTTGCGTATTATCCACATCGTAACATCTACAGAAAGATTTAGGAGCACTCGTGATGCTTTCGTCGTCTCTTATTTTTACCTGAATGTAAAATTAACCCAATCAAAAATTTTTAAAATTCTATTTAGAATTCTTGAAAACATATTAGTTCAAAATCTAAATTAATTAATTTCAAAACATTAGCAATAAATTGAACCAGAGGCTCAAATTCGAGTTGTATTATTGGGATCTCGGAAACAGTGAAATAAAAATTTCAATTGTGACCAAGTCGCGAAATTAGAGAAATTATATTTGGAGATAATCAGATTCTCAATGATTTTCAAGTTTTTTTAGTATAGACTTTTGAATAGATATCAATAAACAGTTGTATGTATGTATGGGTTTGGGGTCTCGTATACACTGCGACCCAAAGAATCTATTGTGTTCTCAGTGTTTACAGTTGATCCATCAATTTCACTCCTTTTAAAAAGTCTAGAATTCGGGATGGCTTCAATTGCTAAAGATCTTCTATTTCAAGCGCTTCCAGGTGTAGTGATCTGGAGTTCCTTTGTATTTCACACTCGAGAGAATGTTATATAATAAATAAATATAAAATTATATGAAATATAAAATGTTATATAATGTATTCCTTTTCATCGGTGGGAGAAGCGGCTGTAGATTTTCAAATATGTAAGAAAAACTGTTGCATGGGCATACTAGAGAGTGACCTTTTTTATAATAATCACACGGTTTCGATGTGACGCAAACTCGCGGCCATTATTATAATGTGCTAAAAAATTCGCCATTTTTAAATACTCAAGCGCGTTAGATTAAGATATGTTTGGTTAACCTTTATGTCCTAGACGTGCTGTCTCAGAATCTGACGATTATCTAGAATCTAGACGAATTCGACTAATCTGATAACAATTTTTTTTTTATATTCCAAAATCATTGACTTGACAACTTAATTAGTTGAAAAGCTCAGGATAAAATGCAAATAAGAAAATATTTAGGAAAAATGCTGAAAAAAGTTTATTTCTTATAATTCATTGATCAATTAATCATCATCTTTACCAATAGAAGTTGTTTTTTGTAAACTACGCACTTATAGTGAATATTTATAAACTCAAATCCACATAACTTATATTGAAATAACAAAATAAGCCAAAATTTTGAAAATATGTATAATAATATAAATAATATCACACCACGAATGAGTCTCACGCATCACGCAGTTGCACACATCAAATTTTATGGACGGATTTTAGTTACTTCGGCTTGTGAAAGTCATCATATACTTTTGGTTATCCTTGAATTATTTCCTTCGAAATGAAAAAAAAGTTAGCCACGTTCGAGGATGTCGAGATTTTTTTTACAACTTTATAGCCCTCTTCTTCTTTATGTCACTCTCAAATTGTCAGATTAGTGGAATAGATGCTTTTTAGCATATAATACCTAAATCTGACGCGCTTAAGAATTTCTGATGATCAATTTGATCTTGTATCCTTGACCGGCGACCTTTTATATGGGTTCTCGATTTAGTGGAGGTACTTAACCGGGTACGAGGTATCCCCTGTATATTAGAAAGTGAAAGAGAGAGATAAGCTTTATTGTCACTAGAAAATTTTTATAACTTTATGGACAAAGCTACATAATTTTATATTACATAATATAAAAATACAAAATAATGATTGAATTCAATAGTAGTAATTATAATGTATATAATCTTACATCTCAAATTGAATTATGACAGTCTATTGAGTATATGGTAAATTATAGAATTCTGCCTCAGAATAATGAGATCTTTCAAGCAGAAATGCCTCGAAACTTATCAAAAGTTTTTGCCATTTTTATATCAGAGGGCAGCTGGTTGAATAATTTTTTCGCATTGAAGATAATGGAATTTTTCACCAGCCCAGAAGTGGTATAGTCCAGTAAATGTCCAACTTCTTTCTTCTAGTAGGGTAGGTATACATGGTCTCTCAGTTGTTGAACCAAACAAACAGATGATAAAATGAAGAAAGAGAGGAGAGTTAGAATTTTGTGTTTTGTAAAATAAAATCGCAATGAATTCTACTACTCAAACCATAAATATAACGAATAGCTCTTTTTTGTAATTTTAAGATAGGATCGAAGAGGTGCAATCTACAAGACCCCCAGAAAGGTAAACCATACCGAAGGTGCGATTCGAATAACGAGTAGTAAGTTGTTAAAGCAGTACGAGAATCGAGCTGTTCAGGCACATATTTAATGGCAAAGCAAGCAGAAGTTTATTTTTTGGTCAGGTTTTCTATTTGTACAGACCATTGAATATCCTTTATAGGATAAAACTAGAGTTTTCTCAGTATATAAACAGAGTCCGTTTGCGTAAGACCAGGACTTAATAGTTATGAGATCATTGCCCGTGGTCGAATGTATATCTGGACCACTCCAGGTGACACTGGTCTCATCCGCGAATAAAGTGAATTAACCATTAATTCGTGAGTATGTGAGATCATTGATGAAAATCAAAAAAAGAACTGGACCCAAAACTGAACCCTGAGGCACACCACTGCCTTTGCGTCAGACCAGGACTTAATAGTTATGAGATCATTGCCCGTGGTCGAATGTATATCTGGACCACTCCAGGTGACACTGGTCTCATCCGCGAATAAAGTGAATTAACCATTAATTCGTGAGTATGTGAGATCATTGATGAAAATCAAAAAAAGAACTGGACCCAAAACTGAACCCTGAGGCACACCACTGCCTTTGCGTCAGACCAGGACTTAATAGTTATGAGATCATTGCCCGTGGTCGAATGTATATCTGGACCACTCCAGGTGACACTGGTCTCATCCGCGAATAAAGTGAATTAACCATTAATTCGTGAGTATGTGAGATCATTGATGAAAATCAAAAAAAGAACTGGACCCAAAACTGAACCCTGAGGCACACCACTGCCTTTGCGTCAGACCAGGACTTAATAGTTATGAGATCATTGCCCGTGGTCGAATGTATATCTGGACCACTCCAGGTGACACTGGTCTCATCCGCGAATAAAGTGAATTGACCATTAATTCGTGAGTATGTGAGATCATTGATGAAAATCAAAAAAAGAACTGGACCCAAAACTGAACCCTGAGGCACACCACTGCCTTTGCGTCAGACCAGGACTTAATAGTTATGAGATCATTGCCCGTGGTCGAATGTATATCTGGACCACTCCAGGTGACACTGGTCTCATCCGCGAATAAAGTGAATTGACCATTAATTCGTGAGTATGTGAGATCATTGATGAAAATCAAAAAAAGAACTGGACCCAAAACTGAACCCTAAGGCACACCACTGCCGATTGATTTCGACATTCAAGGAAAGATACAAATAATTTTAATGGATTACCTCGGTTGCCATAATATTCTAGTTTGTTAATCAGAATTTTATGATCAACACAATCGAAGGCTTTAGCGAAATCACAAAAAGCTGAAGCTGTATAAAATTTATTGTTAAGTATATATTTCGTTTAGAACAGAAAACGTAGCGTCATTAGTACATTTATTAGGTAGGAAGCTAAATTTTTTAGCTGTCAGGATTTTATGTTTTAAAAGAAAGGGTAATAGACGGCTTTTCGTTAGTCGTCCTATTATCTTCGAGAGGATTGGTAATTATGCGATAGGACGATCATTCTTAGTGTTATTTTTCTCGCCGCCCTTGTGCAGAGGAACTATTATAGCTGTTTTTAGACAGCTCGGGAAAAGCTCATTTTTAAACGATTCGTTTATTAGTGAACATAAAACGTCAATCATTACCTTCGGAAACCCCAAAAATAACTTAGCTCATAATTAATCGATGCCGCAGGATATCTTGTTTTGGATGCTGAGTATGGTTTACTCTAGTTCAGATCTATTTACAATAAATCTTTAAATCTCCTCTTGGGCTTCCCTGCTACTAGCAAGAATAATACTTTGGAAAATATTCTTTATTCTTTACTTTTTATTTAATAAAATAATTTTTCGAATTTAATAATTATAAATACTAACCTTAGGCCTTGATTTAGACACTATAGAACCGAAAGGAATTCCATTCGAAGTAATGCTAGAATTACTAGAAAAAGGTGGTGTTCTTTCTCTGTATATAGATCCTAAAGAAGTATCGGTTAATGAATTATGTTGGATCCCACTCGTCGGACTTTCTAGGTACACAATCTTCGTTTCGTTGATTAATCCTGAAGGTACATTTAACGATTTAGGTCTATGCGATAATGGCTTTAACTGACTCTAAAATATATCAAATAAAAATGTAATGCATATGTATACTTAGATAGAGTGATTAAATCGATTGTAGATGATTCGGGTGATGCAACTGTAAAGGCGATATTACAAAGGGAATTTACGCAGCACTGCCTGGCACTTTTTCTTAATTATATCATCATACAATCGAGAAAAAAGTGGTCAATAGATGATATTAAGTTTTGAATAACGACAAGCATATGTTAATGCGTATAATATACGAGGTTTCTCCCAAAAGTACCGAACCTACCTTCATACCTACGGCATTGGTGATATTATTTAGACTATAAAATAGTCCCTATTAGATTGAATAACATATACATAGTACTCCTGGAAGTCAGTTTTTTGAATTTCTTTCAGTGCATTAGCTTCAATCGTGTCTTTATAATTGAACTAGTGTTGTTTGCGCGGAATTTTTAATTTGACAAAGAACTAAAAGTCGCAGGGAACCTCAACGGTACGGTATAGGTAAGGTTCGATAAACACGCTGGTACATTCTTATATTAACACAATCAATAACAGCTTGTGGCTTTTTTATATTATCCGCGTCAATATTTGAAAGCCGTATTCTTTAGTCTCCGTGACCTGCTTCCATGCATTTTTGTCACAAACGTATAACATTATTATACAGTTTCTAACAATTGTTGAACTTCGTAGAAATATATGACACGTTCGCACAATAACTCTTATATTTCACTTTTTTTTATCACTGAAATCTTTTGCGACTATGGTAGGATGCATATACATCACAATACATCGTTGATATTGTTGGCATTAATTTATTTTGAAACCAATCTTCGAAAACTACCGCAGTTGTATCGCAGTGATAATCCAGGCTGGATTCCGAAATATTCTTGACTGCTAAAAACAGAAATTCTGGCATAGAGTCATCTGTAGAATAGTTATTTTTCTTACCATTATTTGACGGAGCTTTTGTGTATCATATTTTCGAACCATCAGTTTCCTGGAATAGTCTCCGTGAAAGTCACAAGAACGTTGTCACTTTTTGTTCTGCATACATTCGGCGATTTCAGTGGTCTTGAAAGAAATCAATGCACTTTGGCACACTATTGTCTTTTCGGTTTTTTTTAGGAGTTATCGAATTATTCACAATTTTTCAAACAATACTTTCAGGGATGCTCCTTAAAGCTTAAAATCCCTTTCAATGAAAAGTATTTTTCGTGGCTATGTTGTACTAACTTCAAGTACACACTTTAAACTATCATTTTTGCGTCAACGAGTAAACATTTGTACTGTTTCATAGATATTTCAAAAGAACTTTATAATGGCTTGAAATGAATTGACACAGACGTTGGGACTATACATATTCCGACCCTGTTAGGGTCAGGTATAAATATAAAAGTAGAGTCTTTTTTATTTCATCTCGTATATTAACTGGAGCCTAATCACTAACCCCACGGAGAATAATTTGATTGTTCCTTTTAAAAATGTAAGTTAAATATTAAAGCCCACAACTACATGTTTTTGGTCACATTTGGAGAAATACTATTTAGTAAATTTGTCAATTTGAAAGCTTAATTTAAAGAAAATAACAAACTGAAAATGTCAATAGTATTGGTAAAGAATGAAATACATTTGATAAATAGTATATACTGAAAAGGTTCCGAACTCAACCTGTCAGCACTTGTTTAAAAACATATTAGCACATGCGTTAAGAAATTCACAGCATTTCAGATACTTAGTTTTTATTTTACAATCGTATAAGTGAGTTGTTGGGAAGATTATTCTGAAAATGGAAAACATTGATCATGGAGCTGTCATTAAATATTTATTTTTTTGAATGTCATATACCTACGCAAATGAAAGAGGAATTAAACACTGCGTTTCATAATATTTTGAGCAGTTGACTTTAAACTTGGCCATATCAGCTTGACTGACACGAGCGTCCAGGACGTCCAAAAACTATGGCAACCAACGATAATCGAATTGGATTAAGGTAAGAAGCGATCGGCATATCGGATTTTTAACATCTATTTATAACTGTAGATGAAACCTTGATACACCACCACACTTCTAAAACGAAGAAAATCAAGGTAGAGGATTGGAGAAGCACGAATTCTCTCTAACAAAGACCAAAGATGATTTTATCGACAGGAAAAGTTATGGGGATCGTTTTTTGAGATAGATATAAGATTGTGTTCATTGGCTATTTTCAAAAATGTGAAACAATAACAAGAGAATATTTCGTAATATTGCTTAATAAAGTGAGGAAGAAAATTGCAAAAAACCGACATATTTTCTGGTTTTCTATCAGGACCTTCCCACGTCGTAAATTACTATGGCTAACATTTACGAATTGCACTTAGTCAATCACCGTATTCACCACATCCGATACCCAGCGAATAAAAATGATTATGGAAAAAAATGTCTTTTTGCATTGCAAGGTCGGAAACTTTTCACACAATCTTCGTACTACACGAACAAAATGTTCTTTGTAGTGAAATATACAATTTGAAGGTCATCCAGGACATGATAATTTTCCTCTGTACTTTAGATATATTTAACAATTGAGTCTGGTAACCCGATATGTGGAAAAGAACTAGTGATGTGTATTAAATTTAGTTGTTTTGATAGACGCAGGATAGAGAAGTATATTTGTTAATAAATTGACAACTTATAGCATATTGAGCAGTGTACCAATATGGCTAGTACCCATAAATCATACGTTCAAAAGAATCCCAATTTTATCTAACAATATGAAACTTGTACAAATTTACAATTTACAACAGTAAAATTGGAACTGGACCCAATTAATGTGCAAAAATGGCACATTGTTATCAACAATTTGGAAAAGGAGAAACAATTACCAGTGACTAATTACTGCACAATATTGAACCGATTGAAGAAAGAACTCACATTCTTATTCGCAGAAAACAACTCTTCCGCCACTGTGCGACAAGTCGTAAAAATCGATGGTTAAGTTCAATTCAATCAAGATGTTTTTAGACCTAACAAAATTCGTCCAGGAAATGAACGAGAAATTGAGGAAATTATCAAACAGAAGCCTATTTTGAGGCCAATGAAAATAAAAAAGCTTTGATGCGATTGCATCACTCTCTATTGAATGAATATGAATGAATGATGAATAGAACTGTTCTTCGTTTGTAAATTATAGTTCGATCTGTTATAAGTTATAAGTATTTTATAGAATAATGATTTGATTTATGTCCAAAGAAATCACTACCTATATAATTTCCAGAAATTACACACGACCTAATCAGGCGAATAGGGAGGATGTGACTATTGTATTGTGTGACGATGCAACCTTAACTAGCGATTATTCATTGACTCAAGACTGCAAGTGAACCTTTTGTAGTGTATCAATATGCTGTAGCTATACGTTGATCTTCACACTTAATTGCTTTCACTAATCCTGTACTAAGAAGAAAAAAACATTCCTGATAGACCTTTTCACTGTTATTGGTATTATTGAATCTTCGTGAATCCACACACGGCTCTCCTGGTGGGTAGAAATACCAATAAATGGTACTTATTCCAAGTCACCTGTTACTATTTTATAAAGGACATAGGTAATAACAACCATTCTAACGTTTACTGCGCGATTTTTCTCTCTTTCTCCTTTCGTTTCAGAAATCATTCTTTATGGTACATGAGTAACAATTTTTTCCTCATGAAGATGATCATGTAAAATTACTAACTACTTACTGTTATTAAAGGTCTAAAGTTAGAGCAAATTTATAATATTGAAATGCTCTGCAAAGAATAGTATCATACTCTTCTCGGACTACCGTTGATTGACATCACCCTCTTCAAAGAAGTTGTAATTAAATATTCGTCGAGGCATTAGCCAGGAAAGTAGCTGAAGTATAAGCGAGTGGAGACAGCGTTTTATAATAATTAATTTCGTATCAAAAGTTGGGATATGAAATATATGAATTACGATTAAATTTGAAATGACTTACCCAAGAATCATTTGAAGACACATTTTTCAAAGAAGGAAGTGTTGAATATAAATCTGTCGAAGTGTTATGTCTCCATATTCTTCGTTTGTCGTATTTAACAACAACCGGAAAGTTAACTTGCGTTGTTTGATCCATTTCTGAAACAATTGATTGATTTTATGTACTAAACATTAAATTTGTATAATAACAATGTTTATTGATATGAAATTTTTCAATAATGATTATACTCATACAAAATATTGTCTGATTAGTCAGTCAATTGAACACGTGCGAATATACACAGTTCCAATATTATGAAATTCGCTCATAAATTAGACATACAGTACAAAGGTAATATGTTAATAAGTATTTAGCATTAATCATTCAGAAATTTAGTCATCAAATAAACTATTGTATAGTATATCTAAACATAAAAAACAAGGTTATAAAATATATATTTTAAAATTGCTGATTACACACTTATTCTCTTTTGCAAACCGTCGGTTAGTGACTTTCTTAGAAAGCTAGGTTGGAAATAATAAAATAAATACGCGTTAAAAACTTATTAGCAGTAAGTTTTTTTGAAATTGCTTTTCAAAGTGTCAGTTGGGCACTGAAATAGGGGATAAAGTAAAGTGGTCTAAAGAAATATTTTCCATTGGCTCTGAGTTACTTAAGCGATCCACTGTATCGATAAAATGCTGCTTGATGGAATTTTGTTCTCACTGGCCGAGGTAGGCACATTTAGGACTTAGAATCAACCAAAAAAGTGATTCGTTACGTGAAATAGGTAGATTGAGACCACAGAATCTCCATTTACCATCGGAACATACATTAATAGGGACCACGCTAGATTTCTATCTGGCCAGTGGTTCGCAATTGGAAGTGAGGATGGCGCCACTTAGCGTTCGCTGAGGAATGTTTAACTACATGTACTAAATAGTGACGCTTTTTAACGTTGTCTTCAGTTGTCTTCAGCCCGAACGTGGGTTGTTAAACTGCTCTAATGAGACGTAATGGCGTCAAAACCAGACAGTAGTTACAACCACTCCTTGCAATTGCGAGCCATTGGGAGGTTAATATCGACAAAAGGGTCGATTGACACAACCCTCTTCAGAGGAGTTGTAATTAAATATTCGTCGAGGCATTAGCCAGAAAAGTTGTTGTTTTCTCCTTTGAAGAATTGCAGAATTCAATGAATAAAAATTCCTTTAGTAACGAGAATCAATATTTCAATCGATTTTTCTATCAACGTCAGTTTGAATATTGAATTTTGAAACTTGATTCAAAATCACCGATTATTTTAATTAATTATTGTAAGTGCTATATATAGTTTGTGCTATGAGTGCTACTGGGAATTTCGTTCTGCCACCTCTAATTTTCCCAAGAAAGATGATATTTGCTAAATATTGCACCTGAACACATTATTGTAATGGTTTCTTGTTTGACCTTATATAATATATTGACCTTATATAATATTTACGCCATTTTAAAGAAAACTTGGAACCTATAAAAGGTAATTCTGTTGTATTAATACTAGATAACCACAGCAGCCATATCTCTTTAGTTGCTATAAATTTTTGTCGTGATAATATAGCTCCCATAAGATGCAACCCTTGAATCGAGGCTTCTTTGAATATCAAATTTGCATATAAATGTGATAAATAGCTAAATAATCACCCAGAACGCGTGATCGGATAGACAGAAGTAGCTCCATTGGTGAACGAGTCCTTTAAGAAAGCAGCATCCCTTAGTAATGCAGTATCGGGCTTCAAAACTTCTGGAATTTGGCCAATGGTTCAAGTTGTTGACTATTAAATATTGTAACTAATAAATTTTGTGTCGTCTGATTCAACTTCATATTTTTTATTACACTTCAAAACAAAAGCTTTTGTATTTATTCTTGGGGAGTGAAATTATGGTACATGGGCTTTTCAATATCTTCTATACTAGCAGATTATGTAATGGATTTTGTTATATCTGATTAATTCAATCAAACAAATAAAATTAAAGTACTGGACATGTCTAATACAATATTTCATGAGAAAAATCTACTGCACCAACTTGTGTATGAAATCCCATATCATCTTTAGCAACAAAATCTACAAGGTGTTTCAATAAAAGGCGATCTCTTCTCTAGGATAGGGGGTTTGTCCAGTAAAGAATTTTCCTAACGCTATCCGTATTCAAGATAAAGAGCGTTGAAAAAAAATTATATACAGTAGAACTCCAATTATCCGAAGTCCGACTATCCGAATCGCCGATTATCCGAATCACTTTCAGAAAAAAATTTGTCCAAAAAAAGTTTAAGTGCGCTATTATTCTTCCCCCCGCGAAGCCAGTGTTTGCGCGTTCGCTCACTATTGTTTTTGCCTCCCAATGTTACAAGTTTGCTGCAACCTATGGACCAGTCTGTTATTGAAACAATGAAGCGCCATTACAGAAGGCAACTACTGAGAAAACTGCTGATCGAAGGTGCTGAAGATGAAGAATTGGTTTTGGCAAATCATAGCAAAATAAATTTAAAGGACTGCTGTTACATGGTAGCGGAAGCTTGGAGTTTGGTTACGGCAGTGATGCTAAGACGTGCGTGGAATAAACTGAAAGGCCTACCGTCTGAGAAGAACAAAAAAAAAAGAATCTGAAGAAAATGAGAAACAAGAAAATGGAGAGGATGAAGATGATGAAGATGCGTTGCCACTAGAGGAAATAAGAAAAATGATTGTAAAAATTCCTGGTTGTACAGAAGTAAGTGCTGAAGATGTAGGAGACTGGATGGCTTGTGACACGTCTGACCCTGGTTTTCAAATTCTCAATGACGATGAAATTGTTGAAAGTGTGAGAGAAGATGTTGAAGTGGAAGTGGAAGAAGAACTTTCTGCTGATGTTGAAGTAGACGCTGGACCATCAGCTACTGAGAATTTGCCGGCCTCGAGACTGCTTTGAAGTGGATGGAGCGTCAGCCCGAGTGTGACCACTTGCAACTGCTCACCGTCAAGCGAATGCGTGACCTGGCTGTCCTAAAACGGATGAAGAACGCAAAACAGCTTACATTGACGGAGATGTTTGAAAAACAATGATTTTTATTTCTAAACTTGTACATAAGTACATTTTATTATATTTAAAACATGTGAAAATATCATATTTCTTTCATTTAATTCAATAAAAAAATAGTGCAATATCAAAACGTAGCTTTTTTTCTCTCCAATGGCAATTTTTTTAAAAAAAACTCCGATTATCCGAATATTTAATTATCCGAATGGGTCCCGGTCCCCATTAATTCGGATAATTGGAGTTCTACTGTACATTTTTTTACGATTTTGCCGCAACTACTAGTAACGTTTTTGGAAGCTGATACATCCAATTAATTTGTTTTTATTACACGGTTCGTACCAAGTAGTATGAACATAACTTTTTCAATATCAGATCAAAAAGATACTCTTGATAAAATCGATACTGTGTACCGTTTTCGGTATATTTTGATTTGAAAATTATGGAATTAAAATCAATACTGGTATAACGTATTGATTAAGTTATTAATTATTATTCTTATTTTGTAAACATTATGTGAATTATGTAAATGAGATCCCATCGAACAAAAATCCAGTGTAATCAGTGTAGAATATTGTTTTTCAAAGTTTAGTATGGGCACTGAGCTATTGGAGACCTTAGTATGAAACAAACAACAATTTGATAATCATGTATTGTGGTTTTGGGACTAAAACTGATGTTTGTTTCATACTTAGGTTCCCAATAGTACCCATAATTATTTAACTTCGAATTTTACACGGCAATAACATTTTTCCTGAGTTTGCCATGAAAAACTGTCATTCATTGATAGTTATGAAGTTGAGTCAATAATAATTACATTTCTGAAACCTTGTTATTACTTAAATTTGATATTGTTAATCAAAATGTACTTAAATTTTTATTAACCTTACGCGAGTGTTTAGGAAACTCTAGTACAGGTGTTACGCGTTATGCAGAATGTTTCCTCGAAGAAAATTACCATTAGAGCCATTGAACGACGTTGTTGAGAAACTGGGAATGTGGGACTTAAAAAAATAAATTCTGGTAGGCCAAGAACCAATAATAAAAAAATATGATTTTAAATTTAGTTGATCAAAATCCAACAGTTAGCGTAAGGAATGTTGCAAGACAAACAAATACGTCTTCTTCAAATACTTGGAGGAGACTTAAGAGCAATAGCTACATCCTTATCATTACAGACAGGTCCAAGAGCTCTTGCCAGACGATCTACCGGTTAGAGTGGATTTTTGTCCAACATTACAAGAAAGGACAGCCCTAATCCAAATTTTTTAAAATGTATTCTTTTCACGGACGAGGCCACTTTTACATGACAAGGTATGTTTAAATCCCATAAGGTAATGGTGTGAGAATCCACATGTCAAAATAGGTTATCACATTCTATCTGGAAATTAGAATGGTGATATGTACCTGAATTTTTTAAGCAATCACTTATCCGACATATTACAAGATTTAACGCTAAACGAGCGAAGATCTCTATTTTTTATGCAAGATAGAACTCCACCTCACTTTAATAAAAGGTGTCGTAATTGGTTGAGCAACCATTTTCCGAATCGATGGATTGATAGAGGTGCAGAAGCTCCGATTCATTGGCGTCCTAGGTCATGCGATTTTAATCCCTTGGATTACACAGTTTGGACGTATCTTAAAGAGAAAGTTTATGCTATAGAGATAAATTTACCTCAAGAATTTGAAAGACAGAATTCAACATCACTGTAATGACCTCACAGCCTTTTAAATTTTGATTTTGTTCCATTTTGTTTAATTAATACATTTATCATTATTATATACCAGCATCGGTTATTACTTCATAATTTTCAAATCAAAATATTTCGAAAACGGTATAAAGTATCGAATTTTATCAAGAGTACTTTTTTGGTGTAAAATTAAATGGTGCATAAGTTGGGATTCTGCTTAGGCAGATTTGCCAATAAATTTCACTTGTTCAACTTTCTTTACATTTAGAAAACGAATCACAGATCTGATGTCACAAGCGGCGGCTTTTTCAATTGAGGCACACATCATAAAGGATCACGTCGGCAACAGTGATCTGAAAATGTTTGAGTTGGAGTAAGCGCGATCGCAGCGCTGTCTCATCAGTTGTATTCCGTAATCATTTTTTTATTAAAAATGTGATTGCTGTCAAAATAAACTCAAGTCCCAATTGTTCAGCAGCCGATATCCAAAAAAGAGTAGCAGTACCCCCGAAGAAGAAATGAGAAAGGAATGAAAAAGTATAGAAATTTTAGGACCTTCTCTAGATGTATCATGTGTCGATTTACCATACATTAGTTATAATAACAATATGAAGTATGTGAAAAATATTTTTTTCACATTACTTAACTAATGAAATGCCCATTCATTTCTAATCAAAGAAATCTTTTTTATTAACGAAAAATAGTCACTGAAATTGTTTGGCAAAGTAAAACATTTTCCGCGAGTCACACGTATTTGTGGGTTAGGATAAACGCGGAGCAAGAGGTCTTAATCCAAATGATCCTTAGAACGACCCGTTTTGTCACTACTCACAGTTCCGGGACGATTTTTTCAGCAGTACACAAATCAACATAAATCACTAAAATTGTCTCACTAGCACTCGTAAAGTATAGACGAAGTAGTATGTGGAAATTATAAGCAAATAACATTATAAGACGAATTTAACGACATACTAACCTTACATTATCTAATACATTCGGTGTAATACACAAGGCGTGATTTTTCAGTTGATTGACAATTAACATTATATTTATAATTATTATATTACTGAGAAACACTATTTGTGGAATTTTTTCAATGAAAACATATTTGTGTAACCTTGGTTTTTGCCGGCGGTGTTACAGAGAGAGCGGAAAATATTAAAAATGATATTGATTATTGAAAATAATACTTGTTATCTAAGCAACTACTGCAAGCTATAGCAATTCCTACAAGGTTGTAAGAAGATATCTAATAAAAGGAAATTACTGATGAGAAAGTTAATGTCACTATTATTAAAGCGTTGGGTGCTGTGATTGACATTTTTAAAGAGTCCGAATATCCGAATGAGTTTTTCGATTAGTAAAAAATATTCACTGAGGAGGACTTCCCTTTCTATTATTCCTTTCTTGCCTTATTATCTCAATAAGCTCGAAATCGAGAAATCTTCTTTAGCTTCTCATTTCTTCAACAGTAATTTCTTCTCCATACCACAATATCGCTTCTTTTTATTAAAATAGACTTTCTGCAATGCTTTTTTATTTCTTTTAAAAGTGTGCTTCGACTCACTTCAGGGTAATCATCTCGAACAGTGGAAAGAACTTTGTCTACTGTCGAAAATTCTTTTCTAAAGTAGGACGCAAGAAGTTCCTTTTTTCAAATGATTTTCTATTTGAAATTTTGATTTTCCTGTTTGAAACTCGCCACATTTCTGTAATAATATTTAATCGTAATGATCGTACTAAGTTTTGGATTGTAAATTGGGTTTCATTACTCTGTTAGGTTGCGCTACAACTAGTAACGATTTTTAATCCTTTGATATGAGGATGTGGGGCGGGGATATTTCAGGTAAACGAAAAGATACCTGGAATTTAGTATTTAATTCACTGTGAAAAGTTAGAAAATCCAAAAATTAAAACCTAGAATTTCTAAATCCTTTCAATTGCATTCTAACAATATACAATAGAGAAATCGTTTTCTGAAATTTGCGGAAGCCATAATTTGTAAAATTTCATATAACATAATAATGCACACTTGCAATTGATTAAAATTTTATCCTAAATATTGCCACCACCCTTTGTCAAATTAAAATAATAAATTCGTTGTTCTGTTCTTCATTCTTCGAACAGATAACGTGGTAAGTCAGCGGGGAAACAAAATGCTTACAATTAATGATTTTAAATTTAAAAAACAGATATTACCAAAAGGTATTATCAAAATTCTTTGGTGCTGCTCAATTGAAAGACGTAAAGCAAAATGCTATACCGATGTAGGTAAGTTAGCTTATAAACTTCTATGCTCTATATTTTACTCCGTTGGTAGAAAAGTGACACAAATCAAAATTCATCATATGCCTAAAACTATAACCGATTTATGTGGAAAAGCGATATTACTGTAAATTGCAGCAGTCGCCGCTAGGAAGTGCAAGTGTTCTTTGTTCATTTAAGTGGTTAACCTTTTGCTTTTATACAAAAGTGACAGTTGTGATTTAAATTCCATGAGAGAACGTCGTATTTGTGATAATTCTATCGAAAAACGTCTGACTTGGTTTATGTCAGTTTACATAGAAGGTAAGTTTATGATATGACTTTTATAAAACGTCACTTTTAGAATTGTGTCATTTTTCTCTATATAAATTATATATATATATATATATATATATATATATATATTACTTTTTTGATAATCTATGACGGGTGGTAACCTCCAATAAACAATCATTTAGACAAGCCGGTTTTACACAAACATAACAAAACTTACCTCTATTTCTAATTTGTATACAATATTTTTATGAATTGAACTGTATTTTTTATATATTTTTTATTAGGGCTAGGATTTTCTTGAAATTATAATCTAGCACAGTTTTTATAATAATCATACATAAATTAAAACCGACATAAATAACTTAGTTTTTATGAAAAAATGTCACAACTCGAATAAGGTCTAGACTTTTCCTTTTCTAGTGTAAATATTTCAATTAAACATTATACCATACTAAAGAATGCATTATTACTTAAAGTTTTGACATAGAAAAGTGTTGAAAAAAATATTTTTTATACCTTGCTAGATGCTGTGTTAACTTTCGAATTTTTAAACCCGCCCACCCTACTGAACATTTACTAATTTTGACTTGTGTCACTTTTCTACCAATGGAGCGATTTTAAGTATAAGTTACTACCGTTACCCTAATGATATTTATATACACTTCTTTCGTTTTTTAAATAATTATTTCATTTTGTTTGCTTATTTTTAGAAAGCGACAATATTGTGGATTTTGATCTACATCATAATCATTTGGCAAATGTGCAAAAAATAAGTACAGAAGCTGTAATGTATACAAAAGTGAAGCAACTACCGACATATGCGAAAGATCTGCAAATATTTTACATTCGGAAATTGTTGAATCACTGGATAAGGAGCATTTAAAAATAATAGAAATAAATTTAAATCACTACACCATAACAATTGCTTCAAGATCATCGAAAACATCCCGAAACACATAAACGAATTTCCAATTTTATAAATAAAAAAACTGACCGAGGAGAATATTTTTATTGGAATAAACAACGCGCATTACTGTTTTGAAAAATGTTATTCGTGTAGCGTTTGAAAAATTTAATATTACTTTGTATTATTACTGACTTTGAACTGCCTATTCACAAAACCATAATTACTGTTTGGTCATTATCAACCTTATTCGAATACAGATTTCACCTAATCCGAGGTTGGTACAAATATTGGGATTAGTTTCTGATTACAAAAAGTCTGATGCTTCAGGCAAATAGCTGCAACATATATTTGTCTTACCTAATCTCTCTCTCCTAAGGAAGTAAGTCAATGCTTTGTCGATAATTCCAGGGCGGATATGCCCTAACCGAACCAAACCAATAGTTTAACCTATGCAAAAATGGCCGATTATTTGTTAGAACATTACATAACCGGAGATGCAGTGTTCCTTCTACACTGGGCATCCAATTCTAATTAAATGTCACTTTCGACCAATCTGTGTGACTCATTTCATTCTCACTTTTCCAAATTATTTTACCATCACCATCCACATAGTGTCACTTTTATAAAAGTCTAATTAGAGTTTCAAACTATATATTTCAAATGTAAAAATAAAAAGCATTAATTGTTCAGTAAGAATGAAAACTCAAAGAACAAGACAAGCAGAACCAATTTTAGAAAAACAAATTAACATGTTAAATGAAAATAACAGAATATGAATTTGTGATTCAGGCTTCTTTTAAATACAAAATGTGTTTTGCTATGTGTTTATAATGTAAAATATTTGTTACTGAAATACACTGTAAATATATATATTTTTGTTTTTAATTTCAAAACAAAAATCCCGAGATGCATAATCTATCGTCACAAGTTGTCTAATCTTCATGACAACCACGATCACGACTTGGCACATTATAACAAAAGTTACATTTTTTTGGCGGGTTCTAAAATCACGAATTGGCGTACGCCCCTCTCTTGTATATTAAAATAGACTATAAAATCGAGTTTTTCATTTTTTTCAAACTAACTCTCGATTACGAAGAAATATTTTAAATTTCATTGATTCTAAACGCTGTAAAATTATGCCCAAACTAATATAAGAATTTTAAAAAAATTGTAGCTAGAGGTAACAAGTTCTTCTTTCAAAATAACCCACTGACCATTGGGGATATCAATGGATGTATAATTAGAGTTTATTGGCCAACATTGTGCCAAATAATTTTAAACTCGGGTCATCATAACAACAATTTACTTTACTTCAAATATTTATGTAATGATTTAATAATTTTCTGTTTCAGAAATGTCGGATTCTTTAGTATTATCAAGATTCTTCAATGATAATTGCAACTTCGTGGCAGGTATGTGTCCAAAATGTTACGAAGAATGTCAAGATATTAGAATTATAAGCATTAATATGAATTTTTTGAAACAATTTCATCGTAAAATATTCAATAAAATAGTAAAGGAACCAACATTTGGATTTACATCGAACGAAATAGACTATAGTGTCAGACAATTTGAGAAAGTGCAAAATTTTTTGAAAATACGTAAAAGAACTTTAGGTAGAATAGAAGAAGTTGAAGAGAACGTTTTACAATCAAATAGTATCCAAAATGGTATAATTACATATAAAACCAATCAGAAAATATATTTACGAGGCTTGAAAGAAATAAGTAAAGAACAAAAGAAAAAGTGGAGAAAATATAATGCAATACATGACGAAAAAGAAAGTAAATATTTTCACGATTTTAATAAAAATACTGTGAAAAATAACGCTACTGATATCATTTTACAAACAACGCAGAAAAAATACGCATTCGATAATGAAGTTAAAGATAGTAAAACTAAACAGGAAGAATTTATTACAAATTTTCTCATAACAGACTTCGAATTCAAATACCTTAAACATCAAAAGCAAAGAGATACTTCCTCATGGATTCCCCCACGATCTCCGCATAACCTCATAGAAGAAAGTTTATACACTGATCCTTGGGCATTACTTGTAGCTACCATTTTTCTTAATAGAACTTCCTGTGTTGTCGCTAGACCGTACGTGTTTTGGTTTCTTTCCGAAAATCCAGACCCCCTTACTGTTTTAGATAAATTTCCCAGTGATTTAGAAAAGTACTTTGTTAACATAGGTTTGAGAAAAACGAGAGCAGTGCAAATATATAGGATGTCATATGAATTTCTTTTTAAGCCATGGAAAAACGTCAGCCAGCTTTTTGGTATTGGAGAATATGGCGAGTGTGCTTACAGAATGTTTTGTTTAGGAGATTTCACCGTTCAACCAAAAGATAGATTTTTAAAAATATATAAAGCTTGGTATGATAAATTACTGAATCAAAAATTATAATATACGATTTGTTTTTTAATTGTTTTGTTTATTTTTCAACATTTCCAATATATGCCGTGACGTTGCTTAATAAAATCCACGATATAGCTTTAAGTTCAAAAGTAAATAAAATTTTAATACCGATTAGCTTTCAATATATTTTTATTAAATCCTACAATCATAATAAATATAATAAAATCGTTGTGAACAACAAAAAATTGCTAGATTCGAAAAAGCTGTTGGGAGAACTTTATATTTAAGAGTTTTAAAGAAAAATTGTGACATATGAAAAGGAAAAAACATCAAGATAAACAAGATGCAATGAATGTTTCTCCCTAGCAGGTGAACGAGGGAAGTCCAATAAGTATTTAGCACTGCCAGGACAACTTTAAAACATTAAAAATATTGGCTGTTCCTTCCTTATTTATCTTTACATCTGTTTGACCTATTCGTTAGCACGCTTATCCAATTTTAGAGAGATCGTGGCACAGCTGTCCTCTTAGAAACACGGAACACGACCTTTATCTACCGACTCCACGCTCAGAATTAGTTCAGGGCTTAATACTTTACAATGCAAAAAATGCACCATTATTTGCTAATTAAAATCAAATCTTCAACATCTTTTCAAACATTTCTCAATAATTTTAAGGCATATTTACCGGAAAGTGCGTTCTACTCCATAAACAACTTTTATTCGAATAATATTTAATTCGGAGCATGCTATACACTGGTTTAATGTTGTGATTGATTTTTAATACAAATCATTACTTATTTTAGGATTGCGGTAAAGTTAATTTTGACATGTACATTTTGAAAAGTAATTTGTTATGTTACTTGTATGTTTGGTTCTTAGTTTTTTTTACAAGCTTTTCTCTACAAATTTTAAGCAATTTTTTGACAATAAAGCATTTCCCTCTCGCTCCCTCTCTCTTAAAAAAAAGAAATACGAAAATTTTGAGAAAAAGTGGCAATTTATTTTCCAATACAATCCTTTTATTTTAAAATACTTGGCCCAGCAATGCTCCAAATTCTTTAACCCGTATGAAAAATACGTTTTCTCGAGGTTTGCAAAGAATGTATATGTGGCAAGGAATACTAACTCATTCGATCCAAATTTACCTGGCGAGTGACTTTTTCAAGTTTAGAACCAAAAAGAAGCCGCAAGAGGCCAAATCGGGAGAATATGGCAAATGGGGCAGCACTTTGTAGTCTAATTTGGCCGTGGCAAGAACGGAATTGTGAGCTAGTGAGTTCTTATTTTTTCATTAATTTGACGTCGAATCGCCCCTATAATTATCATAGTACAACCCTGTAACCGTTTTGCCCTTCTTCTAGCTTTATAATTTAGATAACAACTTGTGAATCCTAGGAAACAGTAACCGTCATCTTTTCGGCTGATAGAACACTCTATGCCTTCTTTGGAGCACATAAACTTGAGGAATGACCACTATTTCGACTGAGCCATGATCTCTGATGTAAACCAGTGAATCCAAGTTTCATTGACTGTCACGAAAGGACGCAGAAACTTAAACAGCGTCAAACTCTGCTCTGAAGGGGTCTCACGTTTGTTCTTGGACGTGGCTTATCAAATTCTGACGTGCGGCAACGTTGAAAATTTAAACTAATTTGGTCGCCATGGAAGCAGAAGGATCACCATACACAGCAACCAAACGCTATGTGATTTCTCTGTTAAGTGATTTCGTGAAAAAAAAAACACCGGAATAAAACTTCGAGTCCGATCGGGCTGAAATTTCGACAGTAGTCGAAAATGTATCACCTGATAGTAAATAGCTCTTGCGATACTAGCGACGTCGGGTGGAGAGCCTAGGTACTATTTATTGGACTGTCCTCGTCTATCAGGGTGCCATCTATCGTATACTACTGACTACTTTCATGTGATTTACTGATCTGCTGAAGGCATTCAATAACATACAATCAAAAGACCTAATACACCTTTATGACAAAGGTCTTCCATGTAATTGAGCAAAAATAAATAGCGGGCTAACAGACCAAGCATCTGCAAGTGATGATAGAATAGAGAGAGCTAGTAGTCAGAAAACGAGTGAACCGGACCGATGAAAGCCGTTTGAAACAAGCAATAACACAACAATCGACTGACAAGGTTATAACCCTTGTATTTTGAAATACACACTGCACGTTGTTCATTAACAATGTGGAAAAGGGATTAACAGTTAACAGTGACTACTACTGTATAATATTAGAACGATTGGAAAAGGAAATCACGGTTTCACAAGCAAAAGAAAAAACACTTTTTCAGCAAAATCTCATAAGTCGGTAAAACCGATGGTCAAGAACAATTAATTTAACTTCAAATTGTTTCCTCATCCAAAATATTCTATAGATTTGACCTTTAGCTAGAACTGAATATTTTTAGACCTAAAAATAAGGATAGAATGAGATAGTTAAAACGTTGAATGATTTTTTTTTTGTTTACCATATCAGGAAATTATGGATCGAGGTATTATATTATACAGCTTAAGCCAGATACCTCCAAAACGAGAAGAATATTAGGAATAACTGAAATGAAAATACAAATATATCCGATACTCAACGTTTAAAAGTTATTTTTTGGATAAATATTGACCGTAACTGTCTTTTACATAATATTTTAATGTAACAATTGAACCTCACGTGTTTTACTGTCCATTTTCGTATTTAAGTAGGTTTATATAATTTATGTGGAACATCACCATCTAATACCAAAATAAATCAAATATTCTAACAACTAAACAATTGTTTTTTTGTCTACAAAAAAACATGTCATTGAACCCCATCGATATCATTATTTTCTAGTAAAAATTTAAAATAGTTGTTCTGAATATAACAATTTACCTAGTTTTCAGAAGTTGTTTACGAAATTTTTATATTATAATAAAATGTCAATCCTTTCAACACAAGGATTTGTAACATGTTAAATTCGTTCCTATTATGAACACGGATATAATTTATTACAAGCATTTTGGAATTAATTTGTTTATTTATGGGTATTAATTTATATTCACTAAGCGTTTCCAGTTATTTTTATAATTGTACACACTACTGAACACTAATTCGTCTAAAAATTGTATCAGATATTTCAAGTGCCCAGAAGTTAAGTTTGATATTGTTTCTTATTGATTTTTCTATGCCGATTTCAGTAAAACTATTATTTTGTAGCAAATCCAGCCACATCCTAGTCTATTTTGAGGTCAGAGTTGAGGTTTAGTTGCAATCTCTGACGACAAGTCCAAAGGCAGTTACGTCATTTTCAGTTTCAAAATCCACCAAATTCAAATCAGCCAATAGGAGCGTCTAGTTTCGGGTTTTAGGTTTTGCCTGTCCTACCTAAAACCTCACAACTGCCGACTTGTTTCAGGTACTCAGCAACAGAACTACCTACCAAGCCAAAATTCCATTGCAAAATTCCTTTCTGTATTTTATTCGTCCAAAGACAACAAAATAATTTTATAAGGATCTCAGCTTTTTTTATTACTTTAGAAATCGTGATGGTACGCTAGACAGGGTATATCGAGATGTATTTTTAACCATTCTCGGGCTGAAAAAAGATAGAGTGTTAGGAGTTTTGAAGAGAGACCATAAAAGTGGAGGTGCGGCAGCTACAGAAAACAAGAGGTGGAAACAGAAAATTGGATAAATTTGCAGTTAAGCAAACCAAAATACTCGAGATTGCACAAAATACAAAAGTTATTGAGTCACAATATAATAGGCATAGGGCAATATAGAAAGTACGTTCTCCACGAGCTGAACATTTCTAAACTTACAATTACTCTATTGATTCAGAATTTATTGTGAAAGAGTTATACTTCCGTGAAGTCGTGAACAAAAACTTTAATTTTGGTTTTGGGCCACCAAAACGGATGCCTGCTCAACTTGTTTATTCCTTGAAGTACAACTCAAAATTGAGAAAAATACTAAAAAGAAAGTTAATTTGCAAACACATTATAAAGAGCGCCAGATGAAACCTGAGGCATTTTACTCGCTTTCCAAGTCTGATGATGATGCTCTGTACATAACATTGTATTATCAAAAGGACCTGCTTCTTTCACGGGTCCCAGACTAACTTGCTTATTTTAGCAGACATTCTACAATTTTACATTAACAACCGGAAATTCCAAATGCAAACTGACAAAAGCAAATGTTAACTGCTATACGTGATGTGAGAGTGAATTTGCCAAAAACTTTGTGCATTCTGATGAATGGGAAAAACCAAAGTGAAATGTTTTGCAGATGGGTGCGGGGGCAAAATGAAAATTCGATCCTCATTGCTATGCTTCCAAAATGGCTAACGTCTGATGCTCATGATCATGTCACTTTTATAAAAGTTACATTTACCTTAGTTGGACATTCATTTTTTCCACCCGGCAGGGGAAGTTCTTGGGAACATGGAACCGTTCATCTTGTTACGAGTCACTGTCCCGGTTAAAGACTGTAAGTCTGAATGTGGAAAAGTGTAAAAAAACAGAATTTGTGGCACTTTAAGTTCAATCCAACAAAAAAGATTAATGTCACGAGCAAATCGCAAAATGGTTCCCTAAGCCGGCTCTGTCCAGCTACTATGGAATTTAAAAGCTTCGGCGAATTCACGCGGCGTCTTTTATGTTTTTTATTAAAGGCTGAACTCGTTTGGTTGGTTTTTATATAATCTTTTCAGTAGCAGGCGATTTATTTACAGTTTTCTTCTAAATAATTTTTAAAAAAATTATTTATTTCTTTCTATTCTTTTTGTTCTTGAACGTTATAGAATTATATTTAGGTATATAAATGATGTGTTTGAATAAAGTTAGTGTTGAATAATTAGTCGTAGTGAATAGAACAAATCAGTAAAGTGATATTAAGAAATGAACTATAATAAATAGTGTATAGTGTGTAAATAAATTGAGGACCTAAGAGTCAGGGTTTATTCACCCCACGAATAAAAAGAGTATGAATAAATACGAAAAACATTACATTAATTTGAATAATTGTATTGAACTCAGGTCGGCAATTTGAGCCTAATGCATATTCCGTTTAATTCCTCTGAATTTTTTTTCAACTTTCCGAATATTGTTGACAAAAAATAAATTAAAATCAATGAAATAAGATAAATATTCAAATGTAAATCATATATACATTTTTCGAAGAAAAAGACAATTTCAAAGATATTGTTTAATAACAGTTTTATATTTTAAATTATCAATTACCTGATCTATTTGCAATAATAAGAAACAATTCGTATATATACATAATAACGTTTTTTCGTTTCACAGGAAATTCATTCAAATGTGATAAATGGAAAAACAAATATTGTCATTATTTTATTTTTGGTGGTAACCTTGGAAATTCATTATGTTCTAGTAGAAATTTTTTGATCAACAGTTTATGCACAAGCTTGATATCAAGCCTCTAAAGTATGTATTTGTGCATTTTCACGTGAAAATTATATATACGAGGATATATTGAAAAATTCTTAGCTTACTGTAGAACCAAACAAAATTTCAATGTCAAAATATTTTATTATTCAACATATTCTCCTCTTAATTGGATACATTTATTACAGCAAACCTGCAACGTCTCTAAACTTTAAAAAAAAATGTTTCTTCTCTCTCTACAAACCAGATCTTCACAACTTTTATTACCTCCTCGTTGGAAGAAAATTTACGACCTTTTAAACTTTTTTTCAGTTGAGGAAAGAGATGAAAGTCGAACGGAGCCAAATCTGGTAAATAAGGAGGGTGTTCTAGTAATTTAAATCCTAAATCACGAATTTTTACATGACAAACATGAAATTAATGTGCAGGGGCGTTGTCCTGCTAAAACAAAACACCTTTGGTTAGCTTTCCGCGTCTTTCCTCTTTAATTTTTCCCCGTAGAGTGGTCAGTATTGTCGAATAGTAATCTCCAGTTATTGTTCTACCCTCAACCAAAAAATAAATCATGATTACTCCATGGCAATCCCAAAAAACTTTTAGAAGCAAGAACTTTTACAACAGATTGTTGGACACGAAACTTCTTAGGTCTTGGAGAACCAGAATGTCGCCAGTCTCTTCCATGTCTCTTCCAAAGTAACAATTGGGTTTAAGAAGTCTACATTGTTTTCATATCGAGCACAGATCGAACGCGATACTTCTACCCTTGTACGCTTTTGGTCAACATTCGAACATTTGCGGATCCATTTTGCAGAAATTTTTCTCATGTCCAAATTGACGTGAACTATATGATGAACGCGTTCGTATGAAATATTTAGTGCTTCAAATATCTGTTTTAGTCCAATTTTACGGTTATTTTCGGGGAATGACACAGAAACTGACCTTCCCGATCGGTTATCATCTTCAATGAATAATTTACCTCTTTTGAAGCTAATTTTTCACGGTCGCATACGATCACCAAGGGTATTAAGCGTATATTTGCTCACCTCTTAACCCTTATAAATACAGGTACTTGATGATGGCCCGATACTCCATTTTTTGGATTTTCACAATTTCGGTGTACATCTTTTTTCTTTTAATTTATTGCGTGATTCTGGTTTACTTTTTTGACGTCAAACTTTACACTGACACTTCTAATAAGTTATTGTTCGTTGCTAACGGTAGGTAACGCAATATTTTGTTTATGCATGAAACTGGTCTAGGCTAACTAGATATCGATAATCCTCGTACCATGACACAATTTCCTTTGTGTGGAGCTTGGTCTATCTCCATCTTGTACAAACTATACGTGTTAAAGTAAAGATTAGAACAAAAATCTGATTAGAACAAAAAAAAGCCCCAAGAAATCGGTATGTAATGTTCAGGAACTATTTTCAGTTTCTCGCACCCATTTTTTCCAAATCCATTTCCACCTCATCCAAACATCTCGACCTATCCCACCTTGTACCTGCTCTACCACGATTATTCTCCCAGCTTTTGATCATGCTCTTCGTATATATCCCATCCGTCTTACTTTTGTTTTTTTTTTATTATCTTTACCATGTTCTTTTCCTCCAGAACTTCTTTCTCTTTATAAGTTCGAATTCTATATAGGTACTATATTTTATTTTTTCGGTCCTATAATAATATGTCTAATTATTTTTTTTCAGCATAATTTCGACATCTTTGTCAAACTCACTATTCCGTCAGTATGAGTCATGATGGATGTTATTACTGTTTTATATTTCTGAATGGTTTTGATTTTGGGTCTAATCTGATTTAATATTATTTTTTTTAATATATGTTTGAATGAAGGTAAAAATTTGACGTTTTGACTATTTTCAGTTATTATTTGACACTGACAATTTGCGCATTTATATTAATCAATAAATCACCTACATAAATCATGTAAATTTAAATGCAACGACGAATAATTTGATAGATGACTATTACATATTTTTGAGATGTAAAAACTATAGAAAAATCAATTTCTCTTGAAAAAATAGATTTCTATTATGATTTCAATTTTTTTATATTCATGATCTATTGATTAATATAAATGCGCAAATTGTCAGTGTCAAATCATATTTTAATAAAGACTGAAAGTAGTTGAAATGTCAATTTTTTAAAAATATATATGTTTTATTAACTAATTTTAAATCAAAAGAGACCTAAAATCAAGACGTTTTAGGAACATAAACATATCAAAAGATCTAAGAAATAAGAAATTGAAAAAAAATTGTTTTATATATTTTGAGTTTTGTTCTAATTTTATTTCTTCTGGAACATTGTTCTATTTACATTAGATGCTCTTTTTGCACCTTGTATCATCTTTATAACTTCTATCCTATCTCCATCGTTCATTATTATTACACCTATGTACTTGAGGTTCTTCACCACTTCAAACTCGCATGTTCAATTTTTTTACTTTAACTCTTCTCACTGCATTCCAACCAATTTGATTCGGCTATAGTTTTTAGATTAATTTATTGCCTTTTTTAATCATTTTCTCCACCATTTTTTTCATTACATTTTTATTCTTTGCTAATCTTTGCTGTCCTTCGCGTACGCTATTCCTTAACTCCCTCTATTTCTCATTGTTGTAGTTGGTATGCTGCATTCAATAGTTTTATTTCCTTGTGAAGTTTGCGGTCTTTCAAACAATTTTTTTCTGGTGTTGTTACTATTAAACTCTCCCTTCACTTCAATGACGTATTTAGTTTTTCCCATATTTTCTTCAGCAACTGATTCTTCATGCATCATTTCTTCTCCTCATTTTAATAATACTTCACTCATTTATTTCTATTTTCCATTTTCAGCTGTTTTAAATGTGATTTCTTCTGTTGTTGGTATTTCATCATTTCCTTCTGTTTCCCAATTTTATTACTTTTCTTTTACTCTCCTTCATCTTCTGTTAATTGTGTTTCCAAATTTTCTATGCATGCTTCTTTAACTTGTTTCTCATTCTCTGATATTTTTCCATTTTTATATTTTACTACGTTTATGTTTATTCTATTATAGAATTCTCTTGTGTTTTTTGCCTTCTTTTTCTATTTCATTCTTTATTCTTCTAAATTCTTTTGTCAGTTCTTTACATTTCATTTAAGCTAGTTTTTTGTTGCCATTCCTAATTATTCACTTCTTGTCTGCTTTTTTCCTTTGGCCAATTTTTCAGTCCTTTTTTGTTAAATTCTTTTAGCTGAAGTAAGCTTTTCAAATCAAAATAGGTTGTCGCGAACAAACAATATATTCAATTCAATTAATGTATATTTTGAAAAGGATTTTAAGTATATAAACATACATTAAAATTCAAATTAAAATTGTGTTGCGAGATTCCCTCACAAACGAACAGTGAAGCAAAGTGAAGAATATAATAATAAGTTAACTAAAAAATAAATTTAGCTGAAATTTATAGATAGGTTTTTGGAAGAATTTACCACAATTCCATTGAAGGATATTACTAGGAAATAAAATATATATATAAATATAATTTATAAATCAACTATGAGCATTTCAACAGCTAAAATGTTGATAATGGACTTTAATAAATTCATAGAAATATATGTCGTTCTTCTGTGACTAATATTTACAAATTCGCATAAATTTTCCGTTTGCAATTGTCGATAAAACCGAGCAAATGTAAATAAACATTAATTATACAATCTTGATAAATTAGTTTATAAAAAATCAAGATGAATTCATCTTTTCAAAGCAAATGAATTCCAACATACAAACACTTTTAAAAATGTTTAAATAAACAATAAACATTGTATGTTAAATAGTACCATCAATGATTTTCTTATTACAATACAGTGCTGGGTTTACCAGTAGGCTGAGTGGGCTGTAGTCCAGAGCGACAGATTTTAAGAGGCGGCAAATTTATGTTTATGTTATGTATAAAAGTGAATTAATAAAAATTGAATTATAGCATTATAAATATACTCAATTCTTAGACGTGGACAATTGCTGAAAACTTTGTAAAATGACTATTTTACTATTACACTTTTTAATCTAAATAAGTGGTATATAATTATAAAAAGGGGGAAAGAAAATTATCAAATTTTTTCCCTGCTCTACGATACTCAAGTAAGTCACATTGGGCAACAAAAAATTAGCGAGTTATAAGTTACTGTTATAATAGAAATCTTTAGGAGTTATTTTAAGTTAATGCTTTCTTATAGAGATGGCGCTTGATTTGTAGAAATAGTAGTTTAATGTTCTATGTACATAGTTTTGTTTTTTGTAGTTGATTATTATTGAGAAAAGTAAGGTTAAGTGAATATATGGTTTTACCGGGTTTTTTAGCACATGGTTGGTTTTATAAGATATAAGTGATAGATGATGTATATATATGAAGATGTAAATAAAATGTATATAAAGACCTAGATTGATTTTAATCAACACTGCTGTGTAACAAATAACAACAGTTACGAATTAAATAAGCATTGAGATTATAGATATGATTACAACAACGGCTTCCTCCAAAATATGAAAGGACACTTTTTAATCTAGACGTGTTGAAGCAAAGAACAAAATCACCTGCTTTTTTGTGCCAATTCGATAATAACACCGCAAAGAAAGGAAAGGATTAGAGTACGTCTTTATTTGTTGCATTACCTTGTTTGCCGAAATGACTTAAATTGTACATTTTTACAATACTGAAAGTCATAAATAGCAATGCAATGTTCGATCTACAAAAATTCCCGCTCTTATCAAAAGAAACAGCAGACATGACTATTGAGAAGTATAGTACATGCCATCCGCGGTGCATAAAACTTTGTTGTACGGTGCTGATTCGATTCTCTAAGACGAAATATTGTCGAAAGAGTCACAAGAAGGTGGGAGTAAGAATTATAAGATTTTTATGATTAGAAACTCGCGGAAAAGATATCGCTTTTCTACTAACGAAGACGAGTTTCACAAGATACTGACAACGTCGAATCGTTTTATTACAAACCAAAGCACCTAGAAAGTAATAATGTTCAGAAACTGTTAATCTCATTTCCTTGAATTTTAAATCGTAAGTTTCTTTTGATATTGAACAACTTTTGACTTTGAATCCCTAGTTTTGTTATTTACAAAATTCTCCAGTTTTTAAGTTCTAGGAAATTTTTAATTGTTGGGATTATTCAATTCAAATAATCATCGTCATCAAGCCTTTCAATCCTTTGGATTATGGCTATCGCTTTTAGTGTTTTGAAATCCTTTTTTGAGGTGGATTACTCCTCGTTTTCTATTTTTGTTTTCTTTATAGTTTATTGTTTGTCTTGGCTGCTTTTGTTATTATTTTCCATTCCATTTGGTTTCAGCATTTTGCCCTCAAATTCTCTATATTAAATGCTCTTATGTCTTGCTCTATTTCGTTTCTCCAAGTCTTTCTTGGTCTGCCTCTTATCCTTGGCCACAATGCCATTGCGTTATTCTTTCGATCATTTCAGTTGGTTTTATTGTCATTATATGCCCAGCCCAGTTGAGTCTTTGTACTTTAATATATCTCACTGTATTTTCGTTCCCCAGCTATTTTTCTATTTATAATATACAAACTAAATACATTCCCCTCGGGGCACAAGTAGTACCATATGGGACTTAAAAGCGAAATTAAATAAGAAGTTGGTTACAGCATTCTTAACAATAGTGTACAGTATCCTCCGATGACAAACTTTTAAAAAAGTTTCGCTGAATCAGCTTCCGAAGTTCCACATTAAACCTGGTCACACTAAGAGTTCTAGTCTCTCTTGGGAGCTGATTGTATTATCTTAGTCCTTGAAATGCAATCGACCTTCGGCTCATTGTAGTTCTTGCTGTTGTGGTTCGTAGAAGGTCTGTTGATCTGACACTATGATGGTAGGATAACTAACCTAACCACATTAAAGATGTGTATGATGTTGGCTGCTTGCTGTATATAAACAGATTTCACATTTAAAATTCCGTGTGGGAGGTATAAGCTTGATGTAGGGTGAAGATGAGGCAAAGCAAAGACTCGTTTGATTTGTTTTGCAGATCATTCAATGGATGAAGATGTGTAGCACCATAATTCCCCCATACTAGTGTCAGGTATGAGAGGTGGGAATGGATAAATGAGTAGTATAATATTAGTAAGTGTTTGAAAAACAAAATGGTGAAGGTACTCCCAAGCATTCCAACTGCCGGTGCTATCTTCCTGCAGATACTGTCTATATGTGCTTCCCATGAAAGTTTGTAGTCTATAAGAAGGCCCATACACTTAACCTGCTTAGTTCTTGCTAGTGGAATTGATTCAAAACTAAGCACAAAATTATCCCAGGTTGATGTATTTGGATTTGCTATAAAGGTATATTGCGATATTTCCTCTGCAATAAAAACAGTTTAACTCGATGTATTTTTTTACTCCGAGTCGAATGAGATAAACCCCAGGTTTCTATTCTAATCCGTTTTCGAGATATTTGTTCCGCTATTTGGCCATTCGGCCCACTGTGTGCCGTTCCTTTATATCAGCTACCTTTTGCATATTTCTCATAATTTCGTTTTTCCGTCTTACTATATAATTTAATCTGGGGTATTACCCCAGTATTACCCCATGAATATTGCAGCAGAGGTCTGATATTATAATTAAAATTTCGTTATTTTTACAACTCATTCAATTTTTCCAAGTGTCTCTGAATACTATTAAATCGATTTACACAATCCAATCAGTATTCAATACCGATGTTCTAATTATGAAATTCGATTTCAGAAATTTTTTTTATTGATACGTAAAAAACACCGAATAAAATTTATTTATTTTAAAAATAAAACTGGAAACTAATCATGATCTTAAACAAAATCTCAGTTCACAAATTATATTATTATTTTATTGATAAATAATTGAGATCTAAGGTACATAATTTCGGAGGTCAGTGGAGGCGGCAAAATATAAATAGCCTACAGGCGGAAAATCTGTGAATCCGCCACTAATACAATATGTGAATTTTTGATGAATTTAAATTGAAGAAACTCTACGCAAAGAAAAGCACAGGATCCTCTTTGTTGGGGCACGCCATACGAGGTCTGTTTATTAAATAACGAGACTGTGCTCCTAGTGGGCGCCCTAGATGGGTGAGGTAAAAAACGAGTTGTGCATTAGGTATCTAGATATATTGTCTATGCACGTCTCAAAATATGTCTCCGTCACTATTATAGTATTTGTGCAGTAGGGGTTTGATACTAACGTGTTTTCTTCTCGTGCCGAAAACCGTGTGTGACGAAAAACAGGAGCAACGTATCAATCTCAAATTTCTCGTCAAATTGTAAAAAAAAACTTCGACTGAGTGTTATAAATTGTTGTAAGAGGCCTATGGGGACAATTCTCTATCTCGTGCGCGTGTTTTTAAGTGGTGTAAGCGCTTTAGTGAAGGCCAAGAGAGCAAATCAAAATTCAAAGCAATGTTGATCGTTTTTTTTTTTCGACATTGAAGGTATTGTGATGACTGAATGGGTTTTAGAAGGTCAGACTGTCAACCAGACTTACCCCTGCGAGAACGAGTTCGTAAAAAGCGGCCCGATTTTGCACCAGAACAACACACCTGCTCATAACGCGCTATCTGTGAAGCAGTATTTAGCCAGTTGGCGCACTACAATGCTCGAACACTCGCCGTACTCATCAGATTTGGCACCGTGCGACTTTTTTTGTTTCCGGAAATAAAATCTGCTTTGAATCGATGGAAACGGTAAAGCAAAAAATGGCAGAGCTCCTAAAGGCACTCACCAAAGAAGACTTCCAGCACTGGTTCGATCAATGGAAAAAACGTATGGAAAGGTGTGTGGCGAAGGGAGCGAAATATATTGAAGGGGAGAATTCGAATGTAGAATAATTTTTATAATAACCCTTTTTCATAACCAGTCTCGTTATTTAATAGCCAGTTCTTGCATGTCCTAAGTTCTTCGCAGTGGGAATTCCAGAGCTAATGTCTGCATCAGCATATTATTTTAATCAATCTTAAAAACTAAATGTACCAAGAAAATTATAATGTATCATCATCATATTAATTTACTCATTAAAAATCTACTTTGAGATAAATTATACGTGATATGTTTTGTAGAAATATTTTTTTATTATAAAAAATGTATACTGAACACACTGTTTACACTACCACTATACCAACACTCACAATTACACTGTTGTGTAATCGAAACGATGGTCAGACAGTGTAATTGTGAGTGTTGGTAGTATAAACAGTATGTTCAGTATGAATATCACCAACCTTTCCTGAAATTCCAACAAAAGTTAATAAAAGTGTAGTTTAAAAATTCTAGTTTCTTCTGACTTCAAATATATCTGCCCGTTCTTGTTTCGTTAATTATCGATTTCAATATATGTAGCGTATTCAATGAGTGATAATTAAGTCTATCAAACTGGAAGATTGGAAGTAGGTTGGTTAAATTGTTTACGTTGAAATTCCTATTTCGTAAAGATGTAACAGTTTCGATGAATAAATAAAAAATTAATGCCTAATATAATACTCGTAATCTATAATATTACCCTGTTACGAAAAATTAATTTAGATCTGCAGACATTCAAATTGTATTTCATTTATCTTGTTGGCTTGTCAATGTTTATTATTTCAATAGAAATGTAATAGAAGAAACAAAACATAAATTTTAAGTAAAATACTGTACAAGTTTGTTTATGTTTTATACATATGTTTTCTCGTTATAATAACTAACCTAACCTTACCTTCAAAAGCATACCATTTCTCTAATGATTTATCCTTGTATAGTTTACCACATAACTAAACTTTTTCATGGAACAAAGAATACTCATATTTATTCTATTTTTAATAGTGCAATTATTAATCATTATTTTTAGTCATTCGTTGATTTTCAAATAATTTTGTCACATTACATTTTTATAAAAAATTAATAACTAAATAATATCTTGATTATTATTTTAACAGAACAGTTGAAGGTCATGAGATGACTGATAGAGGAGTCGAAATACATCTTGAGATTACTTAAAATTTTCAATTTGAATATGTAAGCAAATGTGAATGACTTTCAATAGATAGTAGACCTCTCCTACCACAGCTGTATTTAATACCGGAATTCACCTACAAGCGAAGCAATTGACAATTTTCTCTTCACATCAATTAGACCTAGAATACACGGTGAAGCGCAAATACAATGAAACTTTTTTTAGATATCATTGGGAATCAACATAGAAAATGAGTAAGATGAAAAACCACCTTGTGTATTTTGTCTAGGCAGATAAATATTAAGTTTTCGTAGGCATTCATTGTTCATTTTTAAATGTAAATAATTTGGTGAAATAGCTAAAGTTTCAGAAGACCTAAGCATTTATCTGGACAGACAATCAACTTAAAAGTATATCTATCATAGGGAAGCAACTTGAAAATATACTGAGAAAAAACGATTAGTTAATTGGAAGAAATTTTCTATTGTTTCAAAGCGTCTATATATCCATCTGGACATACAATTAACTACCAGTTAATTGGAAGAAATTTTGATACTAACCTAACCTAACCATTGAAAATAAATTGCTAGTAAATAAACAACTTCCTGGGCTGATGTGGATATATGTAGCAATTATACTGCTGAACATTTGAGGCAGTTTCTTTATTGGAAGATACTAACTGCCTCTTTAAGTCAATTGAATAAATGTTATAAGTATGGCATCAAAAAGTTACTTAAAAGGTATCTCGTAAGCTATGATGACATTCTATAATGAAAAGACCAGCATCGCAGTGGTCGACCAAATGAGGTAACGACTCCAGAAATGGAGGGGAAGAAAATCTACAAAGTGGTACTGATCGTAGTGATCGTCAACTGAAAGTGCGCGAGCTAGCACACATAGTAGGCATTTCAAAAAGTGCGGTACATCGGATGTTAACTGAAAATTTGTACATTAAAAGCGTTGCTCAAGATGGGTGCCACGTTTTCTCACAATAGAACGAAAGCAGCGTCATGGAGATGTTTCTCAAAGACTCAAAAGGGAGAACCAGCTCCAAAGAAGGCAAAGACCGTTCCATCGGCAGGCAATGTCATGGCGTCGGTTTTTTGGGATGCGCGTAGGATAATTTTCATTGATAAAGGAAAAACTATCAATGGCGAGTATTATGCGAACTTTTTGCAACGTTTGAATTAAGAAATCAAGCAAAAATGGCCGAATTTGGATTAGAAGAAAGTGCTGTTACCTCAAGACAAAGCACTAACTCACACTACCTCATGCACCCTATTCGCCGGATTTTGCCCCCTCGGATTATTTTCTGCTCTCAGTTTTGAAAAAATGGTGCGGTCGTCAAATATTTATTATAGAAAGGATATTACATAACGAGTTTGGAGAACGATACATCTCGCACTAGTTACTTTTTATTAAACTCACATACCCACTGTTTTATAATATGTGTAATATAATCTGTTAGATATCATAGTTGTAGATCATTAAAGTTTCTTTCTTTCAAAGAATGGTTTTATTATTCTGTGGAAATAAAGATCATTGTCTCTTGTTAATTTTACTCTCATCGTAAATTTATCATCAAATTCCAGTGAAATAGATATTTATTCACAGTTTATTAATAACTGATAAAGACAGTTTTTACCCTTATATACCTAAATAAACGAATGTTGTGTGCTCCCGCTAGCAACGGCCATTACCGTACCTGTACATATTGTACCTTTTTTGGAAATAGTTTCAAATAAAAACTGAAATAAGTACGTGTTTAATAAGTATACGTGTTTTATTATTGTGAAAGGTAAGTCAATTAATAAGCAAACACAAATACAATACCAAGTGACTACTTTTGATCAATAAGTATTTTAATTTGATTAGTTTATATGTTCTGTATGATTCTATATGATTTATATGTTCTATGTACAGTCAGCAATGCCCACAAGACGCAAAGCCAATTTGAGTCGTCGAACAATCAAAGTCATGCAAGATATAAGAGCACGAGGATCAGGCGAACAAATCTAACAAAAAAAGGCAGATGTGCGTGTGACAATAGCGAAAAGAAACACGCAAATTCGTAGCAAACAGACTATTGATCATAGAGCTATTGATCAACAACGCAACACTTACTACGAGTATTTGCATCAGATTTATTCATTCAACTCACATTCCAGAATGAGTCAGTCGAGATGTGTTACTAATCACCACCTGAACCATTGTTCGGCTAACGTATCGGTTCATTCCTCTTTTAATCATAATTGTACCCTGACAAACTTACAATGTTAGTTATTTTTGGAAATATTTCTAAAAACTAATATATGTGAGAAAACAATGTTTGTCATGCCATGTATTAATATTATAAAGATGTTTAAGCAGAGGTCTCACAAAATGTCCCAATATTTTGAGATTGCCACCATATCACCACGATTTTTATCCCATTAAATTTGTCTTGACGTCTCTTGAAACAATGTTGCATATAAACACATAACGTTTAGATTCTCGGTAATGTTTTACTTTTAAAATAGCAAAGTCACCGCCAGCATACTCTCAAACATAGAAACGATTTTCATAAATTGGGAGCAGTGATAACAGTGAACTCGATGATGGTGATTTATAGAAATGGAGTCTGGATAAATCGAAGAAATTCATTGTAATCGAAAATGTTGGCTTAGGGTTGGTTTAGCCTCAATGTATGTTGAACTGTTTAAATGAACCTTTGTTATCAAGCGAAGGACAAAGTTTTTCCGAAAACTTCTATGAAAGTATTCTTTTTGTAAGAAATATTTAAGTAGTGTTTTTCAATGCACGTAAGTTGATTTGCTTAATCTCAAATACGTTCTATTTAAAGAAAGTTTTGATGAACAAAATCCATTTCAACTAAAAGCTTTTTGACGTCAATGGTGATTGATATCTTAACAATAGTTTTTTAATAATATACTAATCGTTTCACTGAATTAAAAAATAGTTGGTACTTTACAGTACGCTTCACAGATATATTTATATTAATTTATACTTTGAAGGTTATAAAGTGAAACAACCATTGTGTCAAGTCCCCTAATTGCAACTAATTCGAAGTACAGCGTTTTCAATTTTCTACCATATGATTTTATAATCCGATTACGTCATATCTTTTTCATCTACTATATTCAACACATTTTTTTAAAGCAATTTTCCTATATTATGAAATTCGACCGCGGAATAAATTAGATGGTACAAATAATATATACTTTTCTGTAATTAAATTTTGTAAATTTATGAAATTAGTTTAAAAAACTTATACGGGGAACGAAATTTTGTAATTTGCAACTAAATTCACCGTTCTAAATATATATTACGTCTTGATATAATATTTTATCGCTCGTCACTCATTTTATACGAGACCGTTCACACTCTACTATGATATATTAGGTGGACTTAAAAGTTCGTTCGCTCACATATAGATGGCGCTACTATTAGTAAATTCAAATGATAAGCCTATCTAAAGAGCTGTCAAATAAGGCTGCATGGACGACGCACACATTTTAATTCTGCTTAACTTACCCATAAATAAATACCAATAAAGTGTGAAAATAGACCTGTCACTCAATTTGTCGATTATGTCGTTCAAACCATATATGTAATACTCCTATATGGACAGTTTCTATAAGTGGAAGGTTTCCCGACTAAGTGAAACAAATATTTTATCGTTCTCTCTTTCCTCCGAGACCTTCAGTTAGTTATTATTTTCCCACTACTGATATTTTAGAGAATTTTCAAGCATGTGTAACATAGAGTGTCTCGTACGAGAGAGAAATGGTTCAAACATAAGCAGCATCTTGACCAGCTGTCCAAGGAACGTATAAAACGATGGTTAGATGATATAATAAAAGTAGAAAAAGCGAGATATACAAGAGTATGCTCCAATCACTTTATTTCTGTTGTGTACGTATTATTAGTAAACTTTTAAGTGTTTCACAGCAGCCTAGAGGAATTAAATATATATTAGTTAGGATACATTAAACTCTGATTGGGTCCTCGGTTTAAATATGAGCTATAAAACAAGTGAAGTTTTCATTCATGCAAAACAAAAAAGATACGAAAGAGAAAAAACTGTTAAAAGATACAAAACATGATAAATTATAATGTACGAAATGTAATTATCGTGAAGGAACTATATTAAAGTTGTAGTTGGTGGAATAAAATACTTCGTACAATAATCAATCCTGTCTTTGTGAAAGGTTACCGGGAAAGATGCTTGATGAACCCTACTTCTTCTCAAAGACTACGTCTGTCCGTAATCTCAACTCCAATCGAGCAAAATGTAATTTAATATTATCTTTTTTTAAAAGAATATATTTAGGTTTTACTAGAAAATACTGAAACTCTAAGAATAAATACAGAGCCACCCTCTTTGGCGAGGAGCCACATAAAGTAGTTTATTCTCACATGGTTCTCAAAAGCAAAGAACAGATATTGGAGTACCAGGATATAGTGTCTAACACGTTGTTTGTCATCCAGCATCCGTATTAGTGTTGCGCAGGTCATGGTTCTGGATTGCCCTATTTTTAACTTGCTTTAACCTTCAAAAAACACGTGTTTAAATATGACGGATGTCGTTTTATTGAGCAATCTAACTAATTGTCAAAATCATCTTATGCCCATTAAAAAATGGCCGCCGTAGGGTAGATAAATACTTTTACCATAAGTTTCTGTGTGATTTTAGAAATCATTTGTTGAATATCATATTTATTGAAATAATTCGATAATTGTTTGGAAAGTCCTTGTACATATGGCAAGGAAAAATGTTTTTTGTTTTGATGTTTCTGTTCTGTTTTTTAATTGATTGTAATGTCTGTTTATCGTTTTTTTCGTATAATTATTTTCTTTCAATGCAGTTTTTGCTTTTTGAATAGCTAAGCATCTAAATCCAAGATCTAACAGTTGGATAGATCTATCAGCCAAACTTATTATCACTGATCTTTTTTGTGACAGGATGATATGACATTGATTTTTTAAAATAGGACATCAAGAAAGTTTTCTCATATAAAATTGACAATAACATAAGAACAGAATGGTATACGAAACCAACTTGGTCCTCAAGATATTTGAACTTCAATTCATGTCATCTTATGTATAAAAACATATTTAAGAAAAGGATAAACAAATACTACAATCAATTAAAAAACAGAGAAGAAACGAAACATCAAAACAAAAAACATTTTTCCTTACCATATGTTCAAGGACTTTCCAAACAATTATCGAATTATTTCAATAAATATGATATTAGTCATGAAAGACATAATCCAAATATTTCACTAAATTAAAATCTAAAACACCAAAAAACAAAAGAAGTCTCTACATGTCTACATAAGGCAGACATCTCAGTATTTAGAGAATAGATTAAGAGGTCATCAATACAATAAAAAAAATATAACTGCATTAACAAACCATGAAACATATAAAAAACATAAATTCAATTATAAAGATTCAAAAATTCTTGAAACGGAATCTAATACACGAAAATGAGAGAATTTTTGGAAATGGTTCATAATCATAAGAACGAAAAAACTATAAAAAGACCTAAATAATCTAAGTAAAATTTATAGCTCTATTTTATAAATTCTAATAAAACTACTAGTTCACTGAATCAATGGTCACAGCCAAAGATCCTATTAGATGTAGGCAATCAAAGGTAGGAGGATATTTGACAGAAATATGAAGAAATAATATGAAGTAGCACATAAAGCAAGATGATAAATTTCAAAACATGCATGCGTACGGTCTATTCAGACAAGAGCCGAAACATCAACAATAAAAAGAATAATGAGGATAATTGAAATCAAATGATAAGAATAATAAACAGAGTGAGCGTCGTATGCGATGTTTCATGAAAGTATGAAATGTACAGAGCCTCAAAGTTTTTAAAAACATGACATGATAAGTACAAATTCAAAACTGACGTCATTAGAATACTATAGTTGATATAGACTTCTAAATATTCGATGTTTTTTACAAAAAAATGTTTGTTATTGACGTCGGTAAAGTTAAGTAATTCATTTTGAAAAATGCCCATTGTTTCATTTGAATAAATTCTTGTCTTTATCTAAATTACTATACAAATAATATATCGAATTTTCTTTTTTTTTTTACTTATAGATAAAATATTTCAAATAATTTGAAGCTACTTTGAATATTCATTTCATTATTTTATGAAAAAAAGATATTTACAATCAATTCGGACTGCATATCTTTGAAGGAGATCTAAATTGGAAATCAAGACTCAAAAGATTGTTTTTCCAAGCTCTTATTCTGTTCATATAAAAACACGAAGACACTTATTTATTAAATTATTCAGTAAATATGAAAAAAAGGATTTCAAGTGTTAGTAAAACATATTTTTTTATGCGAAGAAAACAAAAAAACCGATGAAAAATTACGTAAATATTCTCCTGAAAATCTTCCATCTCATTTAATAATTTCTAAGTGGTTTTATGCTTTCAAACGTTGCCATATGAACGAGAATAATGCTGATAGTCATTTACTGTAACTATTCCAAAATTGTTCGAATAAAAGTTCGTGAAAATTTTGCATAAAAGATTATTTATCGCTATTTGCGAAGTGGGTGCCATGATTACTGATCAAAAGCTGACACCAAAGAATGCAAAGAACATAGAAGCTCATAAGTACGATTTTAGCTTACCCTGAAATTTATAATACCTATCCTAATCAACATACAATTTCAGCGTACATTTTTGCTTCGATTTTATCCAGCCGACCAGTTATCAGTGACCGCTGCCCAATATACAGACGTTAAACAATCACCGTCGAAAAAATACGATAATTTATAACGGTTTTTTCATAATTATTGAAAAACACGATCTTGGGGATCACTCTCTCGAAAGCGGCTGTTGCATTGTCGTCGGTAAGGGTCCGGTGGCACGGCACATCAATGTTTCGATAGGATTTTGATTGGGCTCGTATTGCTTGACTAATTTTTTACAGTAGCTGAATTTATAAAGAATGATATGCAGATCTTCATACATAAAAAACGATTATTTTTTATGTGCAGGAATCTCCTACTTCAAATTTTATTCAAAAAAACATAAATCACATGGGATGCCGTCTTATCGAGTTGTCGGTTGTTTATATTATAATATTTCAATGTTCATATTGTAATGTGATTTTTATTTTATGATTATGGTTACTCGACTATACAAAAGAACGCGTAGAGCGCTGATAGTGTTTTAGAATGTGTAAATAACGTAAAGAGCCTTGCAAAAAATTATCTCATTTTTAAAAAAAAAACTTTTACTTCATTCTACCATGGGAAATTTAAATATTCATTTTTCAATACCGAAAATCAGAAATTTATCGTACCTACCAACATTTTTTTAACAAAATTTTTATGCTTTAATCCTCTAACTGTAAGGTGGGGGTACATCCGACCCATTTCCTTCCATATTGAGTGTCTCATTCCTCCACCAACTATTTGTAGTACGAGAGCTAAAGGAACCCTATCAGTCGGCCTCGAGGGACTCTCGGAACTAGATACACTGTTCTGCTAAGTAATATTTCACTAACCGGAGCTATTTTTCAAGCCTATAGTAGTAGTGGAAATAAGATAACGAATGAGAAAGGTGATTAGCCAATTCCTGGTCAATATGTTCTGAAGCTCACCTCAACAATACTAGGAACTAATAGGAATGTAAACACTGATAACTTCCTTCGTAAAATAAACCACAGATACCTGTACCAAGATAACAAAATGATCTTGCTGATACGCCAAAACTAAAAAAAGGTTCTGCTTCTGTCAATGATGCACTAAAGGGGGGAAGAGAACGGTGACTTATAGGAAAACCGGAGATAATTGAGTGTTATAACTCAACAAACGGTAGTGTAGATGTCTCAAACAAACTTTGCCATGATAAAACAACAAAAAGGAAGAGCCGGAGATGACCCATGAGATATTTTTTTGGAATGCTCGACATGGTAGGTGTAAATGCATGTGTAATATTCAAATGGAACTCAGATTGTGAGGAATTCTCAGTTCACGCACGTGTAGACTTCCTCAAAAGCCTTGCTTTTGGACTGGCTGAACCATATATGAATTAATGTCTGGAGAATCAACGCATTTCGAAAGAATCGCGATTCGCAATGGGAGCCATTTTGGGCTAGGAACCGCCACAATCGTTAGCTACTGCACCAACAAGTAATCTAGAGCAGAAAAGAAGAAGGTGCAGTTATTATAATCCTCCAAAGGACAGAAAGGGCAACAAAATGCAACAGCAGTTTGTGTTGAGAACAAAAAATGATTTTGTGTCCCAAATATGCTACTAATGATGAACATTCTGATTAGTATCTTATTACTTGTGATTAAATTTTTTTATTGTTTTATTTTCAATTATTTTTATTGATTGTGTTTCATCAAACATGTTTTTGAAACCGAAAAAGTACTAGTCCTATAGCTAGTTAGAAAAGTGGTTTGAATAGTACCTTACTTTGTTATTTGATACGACTGAAGAATGTCTCTTTATGTTATTATTGCTGTTACCAAAAGACAACCGAGAGTTCCTAAATAGATATTATTTTTGCTTCAATGTAAGGTTAAACTTTTAATGTAGTTTTCTAATTGGAATATTTATTTTATTGGTATAGATTATGAAACTAAATGTGATTGTTCATAGGTAGAATAGAAACTGTTACCACAAACTACCAAGTGACAAGAGTTTCTTTAAAAATATTCATTTTGCTTTGGAAAAAAGTTAAAAAATGTGTTCCTGATTTTTTGAGTTATCAGATTGATGGTGAAAAATGAATATGAATGTGGTAATTCGACTGATGTATTGATCTATAGAAAATAAAATTGTTTTCTCGATTCTAAACATTTAAATAAAATCGCAATGCATCCGCATTTTTAACAATAAATACATTTATCAGTGACTGTGCAACACAGCTAGGCTCAAAGTTTTCCTGACTGCCTTTTGGGATCTATCCAATAACATTCATGTGACTTTCAATTTAGTAGTAGTTTAATTGCTTAGCAAGCCGATTATAACTATGTTATTAATATGTGTGGGGAAACTTTAAATAAAAAATAATCGTTTCATATCATTCTTCATAAATTCCGAAACTGTAAAAAAATTATTCAAGCAATATGAGCCAAATCAAAAACCTATTGCCGGACCTCCACCGATGACAATGCAACAGCCACTTTCGAGAGATCGTGCTTTTCAATAATTATGAAAAAACCGTTATAAATTATCGCATTTTTTCGACGGTGCAAATTCAAACAATAAAGTTGTAAATTTTCGGAAATGAAAAGAATCTTTGTTTTGTTTGTTATTTTGGATGTTATTGCATTTTGAAAATCTACAAACTTTGTGATTTTTTTGCGTAAAATTCATCAAGCCTCAAATTTTTTTAAATAGATGTCATGTAAGTGGAAATTGACCGCTACATGTAGGTATTTTTATAATTTTAATAACTTGCATGCTCACGGCCAGCAGTATATTATTGAATAGTATAGGGCTGAAAATTTTTCCCTCTCGTACAGTCTGGACAGTCTCGTTCTGATTTTGATCCTTTTTATATATCCTTGGATCATTTTTTTGATATTTATTTATGTGTATTATTCTTCTCAAGAATCCTTAATATGTCCCTTAAAAGACTTTATTATTTCTATTTATTATTTCTATTAATAATCGTATTATGAATATTGTTCCTCATCTCATCGTTATGAAGACTTTTAGTAATTACTCAACAGTTTGTCAACTATAAATCAACTAAACCTGGTAACCATTAAAACCGTAAACCTTTGAAAGTCATAAACAATGAAACATTGATATTATTTTTTTTAGTTTCAAAAGAACTTGAAATAAAAATTTCACTGCAATTTCATAGCAGCTTATTTGGCAGTATCTTTATTCATTTATTTACCCCCTCCTAAAAGATAATATATGAGAAAGTCTTATGGACATCGTATTTGACAAGTAGGACCTTGATAAATCGAAAAACTTCTATTAGCCGAAATAATCAGTGGGTCTCTATAAGCCATGTTGATACGATCTACAACTCGGAAAAAAAGAATGAACCCCTGTATTTCGAACATAGTATAGTTACTGAACCTAACAATGAGTAAATCCTCTATTTACATTAACATAAAATACATAAAAAAATCTAAGCGGTTGAAATTTATCCTACAGAATTTCCTGGTTTGGAGGAGTGCTTTACTTAAATTGTTTCAAGAGTGTTGGAGCTAAAATATTACTGGTAAAAAAAGCTGAAATATATTCTAAATCATTGGCGGTAGTTAATTTCACGGCCAGCATTAGATGGATAGAGAAGTTTCGATTCCAAAACGTGCTCTATCTACAACATCTACTACAGTTTAAAATCAATGTAAATTTCAGTAAATTTGTAGCAACACCTTATATTCCCCGGTAAGGTTTTCTTAAATCTACTTCTTATTCATAGTGCTTACAAAATTTCTGTTGTTGTTGTTCTGAAAAATGCATTCAGTTTGTCTATTTGGTCCAGGTTTACAGTTCCCGAAAAACCTTTGCACCACTGTTTAAAGATTGGAATAGTTTTGATGGTGTCAAAATAAAAAAATTCTGCAACCATTTACTTCTCAGACATTTTTATGTTTTGCTTGATTTTGGGTCTTTTTGATAGAAACTAAATTCCAAAGAACAGGTAAAAATTGACGTTTCGACCTATTTCGGTGTTTATCATAATGTGACTTGACATTGAGAATTTGTATATTATATTAAACACCTACAATATGAATATCTACATATAAATAGTTTTAACCACAAAAAATAATGTATTCCCCACTGTTACATTTCAAAAACAACCAGCAGCCTTCAAATAAATTATTAGTAGTTGCATTAATTTTTCTTATAAAATAGAACTACAAGTTTTAGTCAAGTTTTTTAGGTCTTGGTTATCTTTCTAGTTCCTAGAATTTTTGAATTTTTATAATTGAATGCTTTGGTATTTCATGGTCTATTTGTGCGGTTTGAGTTGAGCTTTTATGAAACATTTCTATACCAATAGATCAATAGGCTCACAGGACTAAAAAAATGCAATATAGTCTGGAAATGTTTAATAAAAATACAAATCATTATTGCTTTCACACATTGTTACACAGCTATGTTCGAAATAAGTAAATGTTGGTATATGAAAAAATTTATAAATTATAAACATTTTGATACATGAAATTTTTAATTGGACTAATGTAATTTAAAGTACAAATTATAAAATGATGCCACTTGTGAGGCCCCCCTGGGCTTGAGACCCGGGATAATCTGTCCCCTTTGCCCTTCTCCCTCGGCGGCCCAGGACGTTTCCAACAAAATAAAATTAGTTGTTGTCGCATTATATAAAATTAACAATGATGTAGAAAAAGAATGACCTCAAGATATTTAAACTTCAAATATTGTCATCCTATATCACAAAAAAGATTAGCGATGATAAGTTTAGCTGATAAATTATCCAACTAGCAGATCCTGAAGTTGGATGATTACCTATTCAAAAAGCAGAAACTGTATTAAATGAAAATAATTATCCTGAAAAACTGATTAATATCACATTCAACAAAATTATTGAAAGATACTAGAATCAATTGAGGAACAAAACAGAAACTAAACATCAAAGCATAAAACATTTTTCCTTACTTTATTTATAAGGACATTTCCAACAACTATCAAATTATTTCGATAAAATTGATATTAGTATAAGTCATAGAGGATATAACATATTATAGACATATTTCATTAAACTAAAATCTAAAACACCCAAAAACAACAGAACTAATATTAAAAATCAAATATCTAGTATATTGTAATGATTTTGACGCTGGGTACATAGGACAGATATTTCAGTATTTAGAAAATAGATTGAAAGGTCATCAATACGATAAAGATAAATCTGCATGAATAAACCATGAAAAATTATTGAAAAGGAATCAAATACAAGAAAAAGGAAATTTTTAGAAATGGTTCACATACATAGGAAAGCTGTAAATGATAAAAAGGAACTATTTTGATGGAATTACGAATAATTAATGGCTGCTATATATTTTTGAAAATGTAACAACTAAGAAAAACTTCTTTTTGTTGTTGAAACACACTTTTATATTGATATTGTTCTGCAAATTATCATTGTCAAGTCATACTTTGATAAAGACCGAAATTTTTACTGGCTTCTTTAAACTAATTTTCTATCAAAAAAGAACTAAAACTAAGAAGTTTTATCAAGAAATAAACAAACGATTTATATAGGGATTATTTTATCTAGGAATAAAATTATTGTAGTGAGCTGTATATTTAATCCCCGTGTGTATATAAATCAAAGTACTTACTTATAAATCAAATAGAAGATTTCATGTATCGGCAGTAACCACAACAATAATCACAATCAACACAGCGCAAATCTAACTACAATACATTATTATAAAGTAATAACCGGTAAATTCAACAAGCTTTTAAATCGTGCTTCTACAAACATATCAGAATTGATTATCATCCTCAGGTATTTTCGTTACTTGGAAGTCAATTATAAAATAGTTGGGTAACCAATTATGCGTTTACACTTTTCTACGATATTTGGGAACTCCCATCTCAATGGAAATCATTTTTAAAAGAATTGTGGTTCGCATGGTTAATAATTAAATAATTTAAATTCATGTAATAACTTCATGAACAATATGGTCCACAAGTACATAGGTACATAACTGAAAATACTTCTTAAAGTACATTTTTTTAAATAAAGAAGAACACAAGGACGAGGTAGGGAACGCAGCAGACAAGGTTGGTAGATATGATGTCAGAAGTAATAATAAAGTGGAAAAATAAAAATTTATTATAACAATACTGTTACGAACAAGTTAGCGAAATGGGTCGCTAAGCCATCCCTGCTTGGCTACAATGGAATTTTGAATTTCGGCGAATGCGCATATTTTTTATACATTGCGGAATTCGTTTAAACTTAAACTGTTTTATCTCAAGCGGTTTATTTACAGTGTTTCTCTTAAATAATTTCCAATTATTACAAGGCACTTGATATATAATATTACTTTTTGTTTGTTGGTGTTTTAGATTTTCATTTAGTGAAATATTTGGATAATGTAATCGTATTATGTCCTTTATGACTTATACTAATATCATATTTATTGAAATAATTCGATAATTGTTGAGAAAGTCCTTTTACATATAGTAAGGCAAAATGTTTCATGTTTTGATGTTTCGTTTCTGTTTTGTTCTTTAATTGATTGTAATATATGTTTATCCTTTTCTTGAATATGTTATTTATAATTTTTTCCAGATAATTATTTACTTTCAATGCAGAAACGAAACATCAAAACATAAAACATTTTAAAACAGAAGAGACCTAAAATCAAGAACATTTAGATACATTAATATATCAAAAGATCTAAGAAATAAGAAATTAAAGAAAGAGGTGTGCAAAATGTATCAAAATAAAGGACCCGAACTGAAGACGTTAGAGAGCGTCGCATTTGGTACATGTAATTAAACATTTCCCAACGAACGCGACGTTGTCTTCAGTTCGGGTCTTAAGCCCGAACGAGGGGTGTTGAACTGCTCTAATTAATGAGACGTAATAACGTCGAAACTAGTCAGTAGTTAGACCCTCTCCTTACAGGAGTTTGTGTAGCGCAGTTAGTTTAGATTATAATAAATGGTCGTAGTGAACAGAGCGAATTAGCAAAGCAATCGAAGAATTTGAATAAATTATTTAAGTTAGTTAAGTGATAGTGAGAAGTGAATTATTATAAGTTAGTTAAATGAGGTGTATAGAATATAGAAATAAATTTAGAACGTATTCGTGTTTATTCATTAACCCCACGAATAGAAATTATATAAATAAATAAGAAAAACATTATATTGGTATCAGGTGTGGGGTATTGTAAATAAATTGGGAGATAAACATGGCCAAGAGACTAAGTGACTTGAAAGTGACGGAACTGAAAGCCGGACTGGAGATTCGCAAGTTGGAAACATCCGGTAAGAAGAGCGAATTAGTAGAAAGACTCAAAGTGGCACTGATAAGTAATGGAGTTGATCCAGAAACTTATCTATTCAAAGACTAGTCCTCCACTTTGATCTTGTCACTTGTGGATGACAAAATTTCGATCATGAAGAGCGACATTTGTGTTGGAATTTTATCATTGAAAACTGACATTGTCGCTGCCGTAGAAACTAAATGTCATCTCTAAAATCGGGATATCGAGAACAAAATATATTGAAGTAGAAGAAAAGAAAATCGAACAAACGAAATCCTGCAATCCAGAAATACTACTCAAGATCTAAGACAACCTAAGACAACTGCAGTTTTACACGAGTGAATGCCTTTGAAGCAGCCGTTAGAGTGAATAATTAGTCCTATAAAGAAAAAGCAATGAACTTGACCATTGAGGAGACGTCTTTGATGTACTTCAGACGATACCCCTTGAAGAGACTGATGACTTCGAACACAGCACTAAATTTAGTTGTTCATGTCTTGTCCGTCATTTGTGTGCGATTTTTGGAAATAGTCAGCTCGAAGAATCAATTATAAATACTTATATCAAAAGTAACTATTGAAAATGATATAACCGAAATTTTTAAGGCAATATAGAAAGTATAATTGTTACTAGCATTGTCTAGTGGTGAAATCATAACCAAATTTCTCCACATGAAATATTAACTCAATTAATTACCACTAATTGGTCAATTAGTTCGTAGATTTTTCAATTGTTGTAAGTATTGTCATCGGGAGTAGGTTGATTTGTTACGGAAAGTTACTTAAATATTAATAACAAATGTTGGAATTGTCAAGATCTATTATTATTGGCGTTACGGGTAGTATAGTCTGATTTTATGTATAAGAGTGTATGTAATAAAATGATGAAGTATTTGTAATCTATAGGCTTCCTTTGGTAGACAGTTTCCCAGGAAAGTCTTTGCCTGTTTCAGTAGGTTGTCCCAATAATTGCTTATGCTCTTACCTGCCTTCTTTTCCAATGCTTTTTCTATTGGTCTGTAGCTGATACCACAGAAGGGTTCAGGTCCCAAGAAGGACTTTTGTGCCCTCGCTTTATCGATTTTATCAGCTATTCCATATTCCTTTACTTCCGGTGTGTTCCGGAAACTATTATAGGATATCATTATCTTTCTTGTCTAGCTCGTTTATTGTTTCTAGGCGATCCCATTTGGATTTTATGATATTGGAGCTTAAACCTCTAATGGCTACTTGGCTATAGGACAGGATGATGATCTCCTATTTGCGATAGTTCCTCTCTTGCTTGAAAAATGCTTGGTGTGTTGCCCCGGCTTTCAGAGTGTTTGATTTGTTCATTTCTTGTATGGTGTTTTGATCGCACTTACTTCTACAGCTTGGTATTGAGGTAAACTTTTTCGATGCATCATCCTGAGATATGTCCCAGATATTTAGGAACAGTTTTTCTTTGGAGATTCCTTCTTTGAACATTCTAAGTGATGTTTTCTCTGCCACGCTTTTCAGTACTAAGTGGAGAGGTGGGAGATTTAGAATAAATTCTAGTACAGCTGTTGGCCATGATTTCATGGCCTAATTGCACATAAGCAAGTCAATCTTTGTATTTTCGAGAGAATGTTCCTCGTGGTATCCAAACTAGCTTTAGTACCGCCCCATATGTGATAATGGTTCTGATCAAATTCATATAAAAAAACTGAGATTGAGGGTTTTCCTTTCTTGTAACGTTTCACAAGAATTCATCATTTGGTATACTTTTTTTCCCGAAGTTTGCAATGGAAAAAGTCATTTATTAGAACTTATGACGATAATTAGATTTTTAGAGCCTTACTACATATAAAATTTTTAATCAAAATGACCTCAAATGTTGAATACACCGACATTTTATGAATCTTTGTGAATCTTTATGAATATAGAAAAGTTTTCTGAAGAAACTCACCAAGTGAATACATTTAGAGCCATTGATCGACGTCGTTCGGAATCTGGGGAAGTGAGACCAAATAAAAAATGAATTCTGGTCATAGCGTCAGGAGATAGAATATCAGAACCCAAATATATATTTCTCACTACTCCATTCTGATTGGATCTCCTTAAGGTCACAATTTCGACTAGTAGAAACGGCAAAGGGGGAGACTAGAGAGTTTCGATTTCAATGGCGAGTAGAGAGAGCAAGATACTGGTGAAGCGATGCTCTGTCTCTATTTTCCAATAGTACTATTCCACATAAATGCCGTTCTCTCTATCATTAATATTCATTTTATTATTCTGGTATGCCAAGATGAATAGGATCCATTAATAAAGAATATATTTTAGATGTGTCGTAATTGATTTAGTAACAATTTTCATAATCGATGGATTGATAGATGTGTAGAAGCTTCGATTTAATGGCTTTCTCGGTCATATGATTTTAAGACTAACAGTTTGATCGTATCTTAATGAAAAAATCTATGCTACAGAGGTAAATTCACGTCAAAAATTGAAAGACAGAATGTAATGCACTTTCATGATCTCATAGCCGATCCCCAACCGTTTAGAAGGTAAATAGAAAATTTGTTTAATCGTGAAAACGGACATTTTGAATACCTACTCCAATTGAAATTTATTTTATGTTCCAAGACTTTATTTTTATTCTCTATTTTGATTAGTAAATAATTTTATCATGACTTTATATCAGCATCAGTTATTACCTTATAATTTACAAATAATTTTCCGAAAACGGTTCGCAGTATCAAGTTTTACCAAGAGTATCTTTTTGGTATCAAATGGAATTATTTTGTTCACTTGCAGTTTCCCTTAGTAAATCTAACCTACAAAAGTTATGTTCAAACTACTTTATACGATGCGTGTAACTATCGCCCTCTATGAAAGTCAGATATAAAAAAATTTCTTGTGATGCATTAGCTTCCAAAATATATTCATATAAAGTTTTATTACAATGTTGCCACTAGTTTCGGCGAAACTGAGCAAACCCAATTATTTTTCAGTTTTACCTATCCTATAGGCGGGACACTTTATTCGACACCCTGTATAGTTATGCGTGTTTAAAACAGGTCTGTGTAAATGCAAAGGAACTGTAAATGGTGCCAAATATGGCCAGTGTCACACGGATGTTGTCACTGATACAAAATTCAATTATATCTACTCAAACGAATACAATGGGTTGTTAATTTGATAAAAAAATAATATTTTTATTGAGTAAGTATTTATTACATATTTTAGTTACTAATTATCAACGTCACCAACATTTGACAGTAATAGTAGATGTTTGCTATGTTTGATATAAAGGATTTCAATAATTTTTTCATAAGATGTCGTCTCATGAAACAAAATGGAAGGTTATTGCCGTTCAAGAAATGTGAGTTCCCACATACTACTAACCCCAATAGATTACCAAATTGGAAAAATGAAAATGGACATATTTTTAAACATTCTGTCTCCCATGCCGAATTATTTATCATGGTAAGTTTAAATATTTTCCGAGTTATTAAAAAATGTTTGATAAACACATTCATAAACATAGATAAATTTTGTTATTCCAAAATGACAATGCCCGTGGATGAAGCTAAATGTTTCTGCTTCTGTTCGTTCTTCTAATATAGTCTGGCAACAAACAAACCAGCTGTTGTTTTTTATAACAGCTAAAAACAACCATCGAAACGTACCTTTACAGGATGATTTTACGTGTATCATAACCAAAAAATCATCAGTCAATATTTTGTCAAATCTTTCTGAACGATGTGATTTTTATTCATTTTTCAAATGTATTATGTGATATACCAAATTTTATTCAGTACTTGTTTGGAAGAATATGGGTCTGATTTTAATATCGTCAGAGTTAGAGCTCATCGAAAACAGAATTAAGATTATAAAAAAATGTCAACAACAAGTTCAAAAAGAACTGGAGGAATTGAAATCTAAAGAATACTGTTTGATACTTACCAGAGATCTAAGAAAAATACAAAGGTAAATTGTTACTCCAAATTTAATTTTTAATTGAAACGACAATCTTTTTGGTTTTTCTATTCTGGTGAAATGCTCTAAAGTTTATATTGAGCCCCAGTGCGGTCCATAGGCCCTCGACTGAACTTTCCTCATAGCCCAGAGCGGTCCTATGGACCACTCGGCGTATTTTATTTGAAATCTTCTACCGGGCCCAAGGGAAAATATGTTATTGTGACGACTATCCAAAATTTGGATTAGTCATAAATCAAACTAGTATTGCCAATCCTTGAGAAAGAACTCAAGTATACAGGTAAATGAGTCACACACATTTCTAAATGTTTCAACACGTATCAGATAAGTAAATATGACATCGCCCAAAAGCTTTATTTTTGATCCCATACAATATTCTTTAAAAGACATTGTACATTTTTGTACACTCTACATAAAAGCATGAATTCAAAGGATCAAGAAGCGAACAAAATTTTTTTGTCCTTACTGCAAATAGATGTAACTTCAAAGAAATATAATGACAAGATTTATTTCGAAAAAAAAGTGCAAAAAATGATATTTTTAATGTGCGGAGGTTGGGGAAAGTTTTAGTAATAAACTTTTCCCAGAACCCAGAGTGGGACCATGGACCCACACAAAGATTATCATTTTTCGTACTTTTTATTTCAAATAAATTTGTACTTCATTTTTCCTAGGATCCACATCCTATAAGGGAAAAAAGTTTATCAAAATTGGTTGGGGCTCAACGTGTTAATAAATTTTTACACTTTTACTAGTTTTCAGCACTAACTAGTGTAAATGAAACATTTTAAATTGATGCTTATCAATTTATCTTATCTTTATTTTTTTGCATACTTCTTCGAAGCAGTTGAAAAACTTTCTATTAACCTAAAGGGGACTTTACACGCTACGATAAATCGTAGCAATTTATCATAACGATCAGATTGTTACGTGCGTGTAAATAGGAGATTGTAGCGATTTATTGGGATTGGAGTTGGAGTGGGTGGTTGAAGCCGGCCGGCATCAAGTTCTGGAAATCGTAACGATGTGTTGGAATGTGTAAACAGTTGCACCAACTTATAATTCTTAATTGAATTCATAGAACTGTACAGAAGTTTCCCCTGTTTGTGGCTCGTTAAGAGCAAAGAATACTCCTACAGGAAAAAAAAACCTAGCATATATTGAGTTAGTCAAAAAGTTCGAGGAGTTTGATCCGTTGAACCTCACGTATAATCAACGAAAAAATTATTTCATTTAGATACTTCGAAAGTCATAAAACAAAGTCAAATGGTTCACTATTTTCCAAATTATACCAAACAATTCCAGAGTGTTTAGTTGTTTATTATTCCTGAACATTCAAAAACATATTTTTAGAAAATCCTAGAGAAAGAAACTTCCAGCTTGTAAATAATTTCAAAAGCAAATTGGTCAATTTGAAACATTTTTATGAACTGGAGATCGAACATCTTTCCCTAATGTTGTGGAATACTCCCGAAAACTCTTTACATATACGAGGGTTGTCTGGAAAGTTTCGTATTATAAAGAAACTAGTCCTCATTTGATGAAGTGGTGACATTTTGCGAAAAATTAATAACGGGCAAAATATGAAAACGTTGCGGTGATGCGATGTGCATCGTGGGACTGAAAGATATTATGTAGTGGTGAAATGAAGTCTTTAATCTGGTCAAACAAAAATTCAAAAGAAGCGCCTGGAGTATGTTAAAAGAAAGGACGTTTTTTTCTGTCACGACAACACTGATTTTCCATAAACCCATGGCATGCCATATTGAAAAGGCTACTCTACTTACAAAGATAGCATTTTCTATACATAATAATGTAAAGGCTATTCTCGTTACAAAGGTTCTATACATAATTATGTAAGAATTAAACACGGTGATATTATTATGCAGGATATTGAAACAAGTCAAACAAACTTGGAATAAAGTGTATCAATATATATTAGACGAACTAATACAAGGTCACCTAATGATGCAATTACTATTATAGAAAAGTTTGTTACATATTTAAATTGCTAAATAAGTATATGTCTTGTATTCTAAGTGTAGCTCCAATTTTCTCTCACAATAAACATACATTTGTGTACTCTTAACATTTTGGATATTCATATTCACGCACAAATTCCATAAGTTTTTCTTTCTTATCGCAATTCATTATTCGAAAAAATGAAGCACCACTACACTACGTGCCGTTTTGTAAAAAAATACAACTGATTGCATTTACGCGTAAGGTCACGCATAGCAAAGGTACGTGCGTGTTCAAACTTGTTCGGTGTGACGTCCAATATAATGCGCCATTGAAAAGAAGACTATTTAATAATATCTAATGCATTTCCTATATTCACCGGATATCATATACTACCAAGTGAAAGAGATTACTAGTCCGACGATGAAGATTATCGTGTCTCGATAATACGCAACCCTTTTAGTAGGAATGTTTATCTTGAATTAAAATATGTACTCCATTTTCAAGATAATGCAAAAGCTGCCCAGAACAAAAAGACAGAAATATCATAATTCTTCCACTTTAGAAAATGTAAATATAAATTTTTTCCCAAGTGGGGAATTTTTAATCGTGATTTAGCACTAGATGAATGACTGTTAGATATTATGGCCACAATGCGATGAAGCAATTCATTAGATCCAAACCCTTAAGATTTAGCTACAAACAGACAATGCGCGGGGCCGATGTATATTGCTACAATTGCTCCTTGTATGGTGGAAAAGAAAGTGGTGAAGCTGCAAGTGAACCTTTAGGAGCTAGGGTCGTTTCTAAGATGCTATCCTTTGTAGAAAATCCCGAAAACCAGACTGTCTATTTCGACAACTTCTTCAGTAGCCACTCTTATGTTTAAACCTAAACAAATTGAGGTTATCGATCGATCAACGGGAGCTATTAGAGTAAACAGAACTCAAAAGTGCCCCATTAAAATTTCAAAAGAAATGCAAAAGTCTGAAAGAGGTCGTTACGATTACCGTTTTCATGAGAAAAATCATTTTGAAGTGGAATTGCAACAAATGTGTGTCAGTAGCTTCCAAGTTTGATACAGTAGATTCTTTGGCAACAATATACCGATGGAATCGACAAAAGAAGGAGCTGATACCAATTCTTCATACATCGACATATGGGAGGTGTAGATCAGCAAGATTGGTTGCTAGAAAAGCACTCAATTGCAATCAAAGGAAAAAAGTGGTGCTGGTGTTTGGTTACGCATATTATAGACATGCCAGAGGTCAATTCTTTTTTGTTGTATCTTGCAGTAAACAGTGAAAAGTCGATATCAATAAAATATTTCCGGAGGCAAATACCAGTTCCTTACCTTAAAATTGGATATGGGCAACAAGTAATGAAGGGTGGACCACTTAGTTTACCGTCGACATCAAAACCATGTGTTGAAACTAGTGTCAGGTATGATGAAAGAGCATATTTTCTCGAAAAACGAGGTTAACAACATTGGTGTCAATTTAGCTTTGCAAAGGCAAGCCGAACATTTTATTCGATAAATATAATGTAACAGTATGTTCCGAATGTTAATAAAATTTCACAAAAAAATTAAATTACAGTTTTATTCTTCTTATGTTTTGAATTAAGTCATATTATAATGATATTTTTTATTATTATAATATATAATTCAACATTATTAGTGCTTCATATACACTGTGCTTCAGCGAAAACGAGACAACCGCAAAAATTTGCGAAATTATCCAAATTTTTACATGTAGTTTACTTTTGTTCTAATAAATGTATGATGTATTTATTCAATAATGCTTTTAGGATGTTATAAGGAAGTAAACAACAATTCGAGAATTTATAAATTTATTAAGAAACAGCACTTTCAATTAACACCACAATAATTGAACGAAGCACACACAAAAAGTGACGGGGTTTATTTTTCAAAAAGGCGTATTGCCACCTCGATACTGGATGACAAATCTCATGCGAGTGGGCATAGAACGCAAGATACTCTGATTGTTTGTTTGAGGAAAATTGGTCTATTCCTCAATCAGGGCCAATCACAGTTCTTCACGTCTTTTGAGCTGGTCCCAATTATGCACAATAGGCTTTGAGCGGTTCAATCTATTTTTGCAATACCAACCTCTTCAGGCACTCCGTTACCATACTTGCCTTATGCGGTCGAGCATTATTTTGCTTTAGCAGAAAACCATTATCAACAAATCCAGGATATCGTTGTTCATAATCTTCTAGGATCTCTGCAGCATATCGTCGTGCTGTTAGTGCGCATCTGTCAATTACGACGAGATCCGTGTGTGTCTCAAAAGAAATACCTGCCCAAAGCATTACTGAGCCACCCCCATATGCAGCTATGGTAACCGAGTACAGGCAGCATACCGTTCTCCAGCTCTTAATTTCTGCCATCGTTGCCGTACAGGCACATTCTACACTCAACCGTAAACAATATCTTGTTCCAGTCGTCCACTGTCCAATTCATGTGTTCACGAGCAAAATCAAGTCTGCGTCTTCTGTGAGCTTCAGTAAGCAAGGGTCCATTAGCTGAACTGCTAGCTGTCAAACCACTTTCGTTCAACCTTCGTTGAACAGTAGACGTGCTAACTGCTATTCTGTGAGCTTGTTGAAGGCCGCTTTGGAGCATTCTAGTGATCTTCGTCCAATCTCGCAATGCAGCGATCCATCCGAGCTGTTGTTTTTCGTTTTCCACCCAAACGTGGTCTTTGTACTGTTGAACGACATACATTCAAACGTCTATTGACTCCGTTCTCTGATATTTTTCATCCATTGTTAAGAACTAAATTCAACTCTATGGGGGCGACTTTAGTACAACGATACGTCTAAAACTTGAAATCACTTGAAATGTTACAACCCAAACGTTTTAAATCACAAAACGAAGTAGTCGAAATTTTTATTCAATAATTAGTAGGTACCTAACAACTGATTTCGTAAATATTTGGGGTGGCCCGTTTTCGATGACGCGCAGTTTATGTAGTTTTCCGAATACATAAAATTCATAGTTCGATACACCTAAAGTCCTCATTTGAGGACGAACCTTCTTAAATAAATTTAGATGTGGTATTATTTTATTTTTCTACTCAGGTAGTTTTCATTAAAATCGTTTATAAAAAAGTAAATTGGATAGGTTAGACGTTAATGGGTTAAGTCTAATAATAGTGTTTAGGAGTTCATAACAACAGATTAATATTGTTATGTACAAATATTAGTTTTTGATTTGTGAAACAACATAAAAAGTTATAGTGGACCGATGATTTTGAAGTTTGCGGTACATATCAAAATGTTGATTCTGAAAAACTTATTTCCATAACTTTTTGTCGTATTTACCACAAAAAAGACACTTTACAATCAAGAAAAACAAAGTTTCTGAAAATCCAAGCAGGATTGGACTCATTTAAATCGAGAGTGGTTCCACCTATCAGGAGACACAGTATATATGAATGATATTAAGAAGCTACTCGATAAATGGTAAAAGGTCAGGAATAATAATTGCACACGTGGACTTAAAATCGATGTGTACATCGGTTTTTAGTAAGGGAAAACGTTATTCAAAAATTAAGTTACGATGGGAAAATACTCTTTAGACGACCCTATATAGTTTTAAAAAATTTACGGATAGAAGGCATATAATAAATTTGTACTCACATGCTCCAGTCCCATTAAAACAAATTACCAATAACTAATTGTTTCAATTAAATTACAAACATAAAATTGTCACCCGAGGAACATTAATCTGAATATTAAATAAATACTAATAAATAAATGCACGACCGTGAACAACAGTGCTGATAAGTACCTATGTACTCCAGTTTCGATATTTCTATTGAAAACCAAATCAACTACGAACGGCGATCTACTATGTAGGTATAGGTCACTATCGTCGTCTTCAATATCAATATTTAAAACCGTCATTTGGACGTGTAAGCAGTTGGTTAAATAAAGGAGATATTCTACATTTGTTTCAAATATTAAACGACTACACGGAAAGTTTTTGATATAAATATAAATTTTATATTTTTATATAAATTTTTACGCTAACATGAGAAGTTAATCCTATGCTAATTGTCTTACAGATTCTTCAAAAATACAAAAATTCATATATCCATTTTATATTATAAAAGAAATAATTATTATTTAGGGAGTTATGAAACATGTTGAAATGCAAAATTCGGATTAGGTATGTTGTACTTATAGATATAGTAATATTACTTTGTCTATGGTTGTACCCGTTTCTTTGGTTAGAAATTCTATATTGTCACTAAACTTTTAAGGTCGTTTTTTAATGGGCCTAAAACTGCAGTACAAATAGTTTCATACTTTTACAACAAGATTATTATTATGTACCCTTTTAACCTGGTTTTTATGGTGGGATTTTGTCACTCTAGTTAAATATAAATTTATTTTTGACAGTAACTTTCCTCTATTTTTTATTTTTTTTTATTCATTAACACGAAAGCTTTCAATTCAATATTCACCTAGTGGCAACCAGTTATTCATTATATTTGTATTATGTGTTGCATATTATGAGTTGCAATATCTCCTTTTGATATTGACGATTTCGAACTCGATGATTATCCGATAATAAAGAATCGATGTTTCGTAGGGTATACCCACCATAGAGATAGGATTACCTACACATACAAATCATATTACTAGTTTTCTTTGTCAATGGAATAGGTGTGGTCATGCGAGGATGTCACGTTTACTTTATTATCATAGTAAGACTAATAAAAAAAATTGAATCAAACACATCTTATATATATAATTGATCCGAGCAAATATAAATAACCAATTTCACTACATAATATTTACTTCTTTTGTTTATTAATTCTACTAAAGGAAATCTAATATTTTTGATATTATATAAACGGGATCAATTGATATTTATGTGATTTTTTTTTGTTTAGTTTGACTGTGGTTATTTGTCGTTCCTTGGAAAATCTATAAATAACTGTATTTATAAAATAAATCAATGTCACAATAGCACGAACAACTGTTTGAATTAATTACATCAAAATGCTCATAAGAATCCCATATATATGAAATAAAAGAATACAATAAAGTTTTGAAGCAATTGTTGATTTCAAGTATTATCACAAACTTTAATATACTTGGAGTATAATTTTATAGTATCTTTCAGGACCGTACAATATTTTTATATATGTATCAATGTCTTAATAATTAATTATTCTACAGAATTAAGAATATAAAAAACGGAGAACGTTTGATACTAATTTTAAAAAGTTATAATATGTTGAAGTAAATTCTTCGCTAATTTCAAAATGATGTTACTTAATCGTATCAAGATATTACAATGTGGCAACCTGGCGAATAAACGCTTATATCAAAACAGAGAACGATCGTAATTTCAAGGGCTCTCCACGTCAGGAACGTAACTATTCGTGTCTTTTTCTTTCATTCGTTTCGATAGAGAAATCATCGAATATTCTGTAGAACAAAAAATAAGTGAGATATATTTTTGACTTGAATGTCCTTAAAACGTCCTTTGTATCAGTTTCATTCGTTTTCTGAATAAGACAAGAGGTGTGAATTAAATTTTTAACGGTAAGTAATTTATCTTAGAATTTTTGAAAAATAATAAAGAAATTCAAATAATTGTCACTTACTTTCATTTATAAAAAAGTATTTCAGTTGTTCGCTATTAATGAAGAAAAGGGTTACTTACATCATATTACCTAAGAGATGATTTAAACAAATTTTAGTTTTCCTTGCGAAAATTGCTGTATCGTATTTAACTATGCTAAATTTTAATAATTATTTTAAATTCCGATCAATGCGTAATAATATACGAAGTGGTCATTTCCAAATATTGATGATTTGATATGGGTGTATTATAAGTGTGCATTTTATGAGTTTTTATTTGTCAACCTAATTAGTAATTTATTTGGCGGGAAGCAACAATTTGTTTTGTATCAATCATTGTATCGGTGGAAAAATTAAATAACGAAATTTTCACTTCAAATTTTAATATTTTGTAAAACTTTCCGAATTATGTGTATTATTTCATCTTTTGAAAAAATTCTATAAAAAAACATAGAACTTGCTCTTTTGATTTCTTCATAAAAATGTAATGGCTTGAAATCAGTGCAATTCATCTACTCGGAAACACTTCTTTGAGGTATGTCCATACATTTCAAGAGAAAGGATGAAGTGTTCTGTTGAAACCACTTTTGTTGGTCAATATGTTGGTATCCCAATTAAAATATAATCAAGTTGCACTCAATTCATTTTAGGTATGTTAATTTGGTTTGCCCAATAATGATAGTTGTGTTTTTTATGTTCCCTTGTGCAATTTAAACATAATTTCCTCAAAACACAGCACTGGTCCAAAGCAATTGGCCCACCTTAAAAAAAGCCATAAAGCCATAATTCATTTTCAAAATTTGCAAATGTTTATGATAAGGATAGTCTTCATTCAACTTGTGTAGGTTTAAATTTTATATGACTGAATAACACTTCAAATGTGAGCTATTTGTTTAAATAGAGTAAGAAGTTTTTCTTCATCATACAGAAGCATCGATTACTTGGCCCAATACCAAATATCATTCAGTGGAACTTCCACTATTTCTTTCAATTGGGTAAAAATTTCTACTTGGTGGATAGTTTGTGTATCTTTACTACTAGTAAATGATAATGTTATTATTTTTCAAAGTATATGAACAATTATGCTCACAGTGCCTCATGGATAAATTTTGAAAAATGATATGGGATGCTTTTTCAATCGTCTTTATCAATGTTGTTGAATTCATGTGCTTCGATTCCTCATACACCAATTTTCATGAGCACATTTTCACTACTTTCTTACTATGCAGTTAGCATTTAAGGATATAATAAAAACACTTGTCCTTATTTAGCTCAAGTTTCCATTTCAAAATCATTTTAAACATTACCTCTTTTTCTCTTTTGAAACACTTGCAACACCTTTCTCTAGTATTGAATAGTGGTTAACATAAAACCCAGTGATCTATTATCTATAACTAATGAGATGTATTCTCTTTGCCAATAGAGGAGCTCTGTTGAAAGTATATTCCATCAAACTAAAGAGGTAATATTTGGAGACGTCACACTATAGACTAATAACATGCATAAAGAAAGTAAAGTATCCTTCATGTACCTTATTTCCAATTTGTTTGGCGCTACTTTCACTATCATTTTCAAATTTTTCTATACCAATCCGCCCCTAATAGAAACATAAATACATGTGAACATTATTGTATAACAACAATGTATAACAAATAATAGTATCAATGTCTATAAGGATTAATTAAAAAAAAAGTTATTACCTTTGTGATCTAGCAAAATTAGTAATTGTAATTTTAAATATTTATTGTGATTGCACTAAAAGTAACAAGTTCACTAATTATTACAAAATTAATTTTTCCATCATTGTAAAAATGTACTGTAAACAAAAAAATCTAGATATCATGTCAGCAACTACTATTGGATGTTTTAGAATGGTAAAAGATTTTTCATCTAATATGCTTCTGGTAACTAATCCATATAAAGTTTTTGTCAAATAATAAATATCACAACAGGATTGAATTCACTCTTTTGAATGAATCAATCTATTAAAAAGTTGTGTAATATTAGTAAAGATAAATTAATCATGATATTATTCAAAATGAATCAGTAACATAACTTCACTACATAATTTCATAATATTATTTAGTGTAAAATAGTATTATACTTTTCATTGCATACAAAAAAAGAAAATATCATTTGCAATAAAATAATAAAGCTAATAGAGAAAGTAGATTTCAGTCATTATTTAGTATTCATAGCTGATAAAGGGGTGTGCATTATACATGGTGTCCCAGAAATTGCACGCCAGGCTGACACGGGAGGTAGATCAGCTTTAGATCTATCAAATAAAAGCAACATGACCTCAGTAAAAGTTTTTTAGTTTTCGAGATATTAACACTTTTAGGTTTTTTCAGAAAATCTCTACTTTTTGCCCTATTTTTGTCTGTAATGGGCATAAAATACCTCTAATTTATAATTCTTTTTTTTTCTGGGCTACCACTAATAGTTGGTTGACACAACCCAGTATTCATTTTAATAAAAAGTAGCACGACATTAACAAAAAAAACAACTCAATCTTACCTTTTGTTTCAAAGCGAAAACCTTAACTAAAGTTTGGTTAGCGACTGTGAAAAAAAATGTAACAGACTGAGTCAGAAAATGTTCTTAAAAACTAGCCTACTTAGTGCTCTTTAAAAAATGGTATAATATTCATAGCTTTTTTTTACTAAAAATTAAATAATATCAAGTATAGTCATTGAAGTCGTACTACTTTCGCAATAATTTAAATAAAAAATAATACGTAATACAAAGTTAAGCCGACTTTTGTCTTCAACTTACAACTTTTCAGTTACTGTAATCGCTTTTTAGTTTAGCAATGTCTAATAGAGTTATCCATTATCCTTTTATAATTGTTGTTGTAGGCTGGCATCAAAATAATTTGGGTACAGAACATAGGGTTGTATTTTTTTTATTTTCATTAGATTTTACAATTACAACATTCAAATAAATATTTACCATTCAGAATTTACATTGAATAAACTATTATAGCAGATTTTCAAAATTTCTGCCACCTGCTCTTATGCATAACCTGCATCTTCTTAAAAACTGTGTCTTTAAACGTCCTAAACTTAAATTAGTAATTTCGCGAGCTGCTTCATTGATTCGTTGCCGCAATTCATCGACCGATCGAATTGGTTTACTGTACACTTTATCTTTTAAACATCCCCAGTAGAAAAAGTCCAGTGGGTTTAGGTCTGGGGAGCGTGGGGGCCACAAAATTGGTCCTAGCCGGCCAATCCCTCTTCTTGGGTATGTGTCATCCAGATAAGCTCTAACTGCGCGGGCATAGTGAGCAGGGCACCCATCATTCTGCAGCCACATTCTTCTTCTTGTTTCAAGAGACACATCTTCCAAAATAATGGGTAGATCACTTTGTAAAAATTCTAAATACATTGCTGCATTAAGGGTAGCAGGGAGTTCGAATGGGCCAATTATTTGCCCATTGAGGATCCCGGTCCATAAATTTATTTTAAATTGGTGCTGCGAACGGTCTTGTCTTACTTCATGCGGATTTTCTAATTGCCAACTGTGAATATTATGTAGATTAAGATACCCATCTCTTTTACAGGCCGACTCGTCGCTCCATAAGACGTAGTTGAAAAAATTTGGGTCTTCCTCATGCTTCTCCAGCATTGTACGACAAAACGATACACGTTTTGTATAATTACTGCTAGGACCAATTTTGTGGCCCCCACGCTCCCCAGACCTAAACCCACTAGACTTTTTCTACTGGGGATGTTTAAAAGATAAAGTGTACAGTAAACCAATTCGATCGGTCGATGAATTGCGGCAACGAATCAATGAAGCAGCTCGCGAAATTACTAATTTAAGTTTAGGACGTTTAAAGACACAGTTTTTAAGAAGATGCAGGTTATGCATAAGAGCAGGTGGCAGAAATTTTGAAAATCTGCTATAATAGTTTATTCAATGTAAATTCTGAATGGTAAATATTTATTTGAATGTTGTAATTGTAAAAGCGATTACAGTAACTAAAAAGTTGTAAGTTGAAGACAAAAGTCGGCTTAACTTTGTATTAAGTATTATTTTTTATTTGAATTATTGCGAAAGTAGTACGACTTCAATGACTATACTTGATATTATTTAATTTTTAGTAAAAAAAAGCTATGAATATTATACCATTTTTTAAAGAGCACTAAGTAGGCTAGTTTTTAAGAACATTTTCTGACTCAGTCTGGTACATTTTCGCTTTGAAACAAAAGGTAAGATTGAGTTTGTTTTTTTTGTTAATGTCGTGCTACTTTTTATTAAAATGAATACTGGGTTGTCTCAACCAACTATTAGTGGTAGCCCAGAAAAAAAAGAATTATAAATTAGAGGTTTTTTATGCCCATAACAGACAAAAATAGGGCAAAAATTAGAGATTTTCTGAAAAAACCTAAAAGTGTTAATATCTCGAAAACTAAAAAACTTTTACTGAGGTCATGTTGCTTTTATTTGATAGATCTAAAGCTGATCTACCTCCCGTGTCAGTCTGGCGTGCAATTTCTGGGACACCCAGTATATACAGCAGAGAATTTACACCGTTTTTGGTATAAAAAACAATTATGTAAATTATTGATTTATTAAAAATTATCATATCAAATGTTATAAAATAAAAATGTTCTTAACTGAATATATTGATCAAAGGTTTTCTTGTTACTATAAGCTTATTGCTTAATATATGTTTATGAGTTATATTTTTACGACACTTGATAAAAACTGAAAATGTTAAAACTTCATTTATAATACTTTATATCACTGGTTTTTAGCAAATGACAATCGCGCTTTATTTAACCTTAATCCAAGAAAAATAATTAGTATTGAATCTTTTCATTCAAATATATGTGAATTTTCTGTGCACCATCAAAGCATCAACATAAAATGCTAAAATTATCCAAAATGACCATGGCATTGATTCAATTATATTAGGTTACCTTGAAGTTGGCAGTTGCATTAATATAATTTTGCAATCATGTGCTTCATACACAAAACCCAATAATGGGTATTCTTAACCCAAGAACCATGTCTTCATAACTATATCTTTCCCATCTGAGATATGAATTTCACATTTCACTATGCTCTTTAATGAACAAGCTGCGCGTAAGCTTTATTTACCATCATTTTATTAGTTGTCTGGCTATCTAAGGTAATTTCACCTTTCAGTGGTATAACTATACTGCAATATTTTGAGGTTAAAGCAGGGTCCACACCATGCCGGGGTAGGCCGGGCGGCCTAAGCCGCGTTGATGTTGACGCCCCTGGCGGCTTTGCCGGGTTATAAAATGCCTGTCCCGCCGTGCCGATCCCAACCCGCAGAAAGTAGGTACAGATCAAAGGAAGCCAAGCCAAGCCGAACAAAAATATAGAGTGGGGATGTGCCGAGCGGCCCCGAGCGGCTTCAGTTACAATTACACCTCCGACCGAACTAGATGAATTATTTTATTTTCGACTCAGTTTGTTTAAGTAGGGTTTTTTATTGTTCATTTTAAGTGATGGAGTGGAATGACGAACAAGTTTTAGTGTTAATAGACTTATATAGAGAACGTCGTCTTCTATGGGATAGTTCATAACCCGGTCGGCTTCGTTTTCGGTGTGGACGTCGTGTCGGCCCGAACGTACCCGCCCGGCCTACCGCGGCATAGTGTGGACCCTGCTTAACGTTGTTACAAAGTAACTATAATTTTGGCAATATTAGTATCCAAATTCTTACGTCTTTATATAGTTTTTATTTTCAATATAAGATCCATCTTTTTCCATCTCCTATTTGTATTGAGGGATCAAGATGATACTGTATTGATCACACGTCTTAATAATGTTCATGGTTAGTTAAATTTCTTGATCTAATACAATTTAATAGTTGTATATTAGGTAGTTCGTTTTTCTATTTATTGTTTTTTTGAAACCTATTATTCGATTGTAGACAAAACAATAATTGAGATAGAATATATAGCCCCTCATAATGCCTTGTAGAATTTTGTTTTCTATCACTAGTAGAAATATATTTTCAATAATCCTTGGTCTTTGTTGTCTACTTTATGCTTTATAGAAGATCTACGATTTCGATCGACGCTGTCTGTCAAAAGTTTTCCTATATAACCAACATGAATTTTATATAAGATTTTTATGCAGTTACTCTTTACACTTTTAGCACTATTACATTCAAATTTATATTTCATGCAATGTGGAATATTCTTATGATTTTAGTCAATAATAAAAATCTTATTGTTTAATATGTATAAATAGATAAATACTTATATACAAACTCCATTTAAATTTATTCTGTCTGCTTTAATCGTCTCCAAAATTTTCTTATCTACATTATTAATATGTGGCCAATAAAAATAAGTATAGGTATTATTTTCAAAACAGTATTTATACTTTGTTATCAGTAAATATTATTTTAATGTAACATGGTCCAGTATCAAAGTTCATATATTGTATAATAATAAATTGATTATGAGTATAAATACCATTTTTTATTTTAATAGAATTAGTTTGTGGTTTAATTCGGGTGAGTACACAATGTCAATAATGAATTAATGTGTAAATTGTTTTAATATAAAGATTTAGTATTATTCAATTGGTTGCTTATACGAGGGTTGCTACTTAAGTTTTGAGATAGACAAATAAATACAAATATTTATAATTGAATATGGCTTTATTTTTCTCAAAATATTCATCAAGATCAATAAATTTTTGCATTTGTTTGAACTAATTGTCGAGGCATTTCTCCAGTCCGATTGAGGTACCACTAAAACATGTGATTTGACCGCATCAACCGCTTCTTCAGGTGTAGAAATACGTTGACCTCGCAATTTATTTTTGATGTGCGGGAATAAGAAAAAATCATACGGCGGATGACCCATCAACTCGATTTTTTGACTGTTCAAAAACCTTTTTGTTTGAACTGATGTGTGATCGCATTCTCCTGGTAGAAAATGATTCGTCTTCTGCGATTGGTTTCCATGATTTTTTCGAACAATTTTGGCAAACAAATGCCGGTGTACCATTAGAATTGACCGTTCTACGTTGCTCTAATTAAACGGTGGAGACATATCCAATTATTCCGAAAAAACAAGCGACCATTTGCTTCGAGGTGCTTCTTGCAAGAACAACTTTTGTTAGATTGGGATCGCCCTTATACTCGATTGTTGTTTAGTTTGATCCATTATTATTCGCCAATCTTATTGACGTCTTTTGAACCACCACGATTGAATTTTTTAGCATTTTCTAGGTTTGTATTCAGTGATAGTCAAATTATTCGGTATCCAACGCAGATAAATCTTTTTGACAGTCAAATGTTCATGCAATATTGAATGTATGGGACATAAAGATCTAGTAAATCAGTTTATGCATAGCATCGATGTTTTCTGGCACAACGGCCGATTTTGGACAATCCTTTTTAAAGAAAACTCTTAGTTGATCGCTTAAAAAACAATATATAATTGATCTTTGAATACAAATTGACCTTTTTTGCTCAAAAAATAAAAATTAACTTCAAAATAATAAAATTTATAAAATTGAATTGATTAAGATACATGTGAAAATTATATTGAGTCATTACTCGTTGACATACTCTCATCAGATTCGAATTTAAGTAATAATTGTCATCATATCAAAGATATTTTTCATCTGAATTATGCATTCAATTTAAGTGACTCGCTTTCCTACTCACAGATATTAAAGGATCTGAAAATTGGAATTGTCCCTACTCTTCTTCTGCGTGTGATTCAATGTCTTTTTTCTGATGGTAGGTAGCCTTCAAAACCTCCCTCAGAGAGCATCCAAACTGGAATAATTAAAAAAAATTATTGTCAACTATAAAATAAAACTTCATGTCGTGAATGAGAAAGCAAGAGAAATGCTTTATTGTCAAAAAATTGTTACAAAGTGTAGACAAAAGCTTGTAAAAACTTAAAAACAAACAAAAATAACTGAATAAAGATACAAATAAAATAAAATTTCAATATACAGAAGAAAACCAAAATGACTAACAAAATTATAGGTAATAGTAATAGGTATTAATTAGTGTATAACTCCATAGCAAAAATTAAACCAGTATGCAGCATGCCCGGAATTAAATATAATTATTAGAATAGAAGTCATCGTCAAATTATTGCGGAGTGCGGGAAAAGATGATATCGATTTGATTTCAATTGGCAAGTGATTGTGCATTTTTTTGCATTGTAAAATATTGAGCGTTAACTAATTCTGAACGTGGAGTAGGTAGGTGAAGGTCATGCTCCGCGTTCTTAAGTGGATAGCCGTGCAACGTACTTTCTGAAATTGGAGAAGCGTGCTTACGAATTAGGCAAACGGATTCTAAGAAAGAGTCAGAATTTTTAGCAGTCCCTGCAGTGAACCCTGCTGTTTAGTCCAAGTAAATGTTTAACAGTTCTCTTTTGCTTAAATTGAGTCGCACCACACGTACCACAGAACAGAAGGGCATATCGGAGATGTGACTCAATAAGAGCATAATAGACTGTTAAGGAGATGCATAAGTTAAGTTCTTTGAAAACTGATCTCAGCGCAAAACAGGATATTAATTTTTTAGATAAGGCGCAATATGTAACTTCCTTTTCAAGGAATGGATCGCAACAAGCTCTAAGACTTTTTTTATATGATAAAACTTTAGTTTTAGAAAAGATAGGTCTTTAGATATGGTCCTATGAAGTGCCGTGAGATCAGGGTTGCTCCAAGAGATACTAGTATCGTCTGCGAATAGACATAATTTATCACTGATGTCTAGAGAGGCAATATCGTTTATAAACAGGAGAAACAAAATAAGGCCTAGTACTGAGCCTTAGGACACTCCACATTATATTGGCTTGCAAGAAGACATCGTAGTATCAACCCTTACAAGCTGACTTCTGTTAGTAAAGTATGACTTGAACCATGCGAGAGGTGTTCCCCTGAAACCGTAGTACTCCAATTTATTGATTAAAATATTATGATTAACACAATCGAAAGCCTTAGAAAAATCACAAAAAGTTGTTGCAGTTCTGCTTAAGCTAGAGTAGACATTATTTAGCAGGAACAATATAGTATGATTTGTGCATTTTTTACTTAAAAACCCAAATTAATGGGGGAGTATTCGTTAAAAGGCAATCGAATAAATTGGACGGCATTATACGCTGTTATTTAAACAGATGCACTTAATTATAGTTCTACTTGGAACTTAGAAAAAATCATTATTATACCTCGTTAACTCGCTAGAACTGAATAAGGAATTACAAAACGTAAAAAGACGTGTAAAATCTACCTGCCTGTAAGGGAGTTTGGTTTAAACAGGGTACCAGACGTGAACCGAGCCCTTTTTGTACACCATTCGTTTTTTTTTTCTGGAAAACATTTCAAAGCAAAAACCATAAAAGAAAACATTTCAATTTTAAAGTATCTTAATAAATAGGAATGATAGTCAGAATTATCTGAATTAGAATCATCATTTGATTGAATTATGAAGGGTTGTAAAGTGGGTGATACCACATACTCATCTTCTTATTTGATTTTGTTACTACTACTATTTGGTATCTTAAGGAGTTGCTGCTGTCATATCTTCATGAGAATCAGCTACTCAGTGTTTAATTTTTTCAGCAGATATTAATAAAACATTAGGGACGATACCGTCTTTGCTTCCAGCGTGTACTATTATAATGCTTTTCGCTTGGCCCATTCAATTTTTAGTATTGTCAACTCAACCGAAATTTACTACATATTGTCAAACCTTGTTTTATCTAGATAAAATTTGTGACTATTAGAACTTCGGTAGTCTTTTATCTGACGCAAATAATCTTGTCGCCAGGTTTTTGTATTTAAAACCACATGCTAAAAAAACTTGACGCAATGTTTCTAAACTGGTATAATTGTATTCTGGATAATCTGCTACATCTTTTGCTGTATTACTTCTAATGTCACAACCCTGTTCTCCTTATATTGCCGAATATTTTCCTTTTCTAAACACTCGAATATACAGCTATGCAGTTTCATTGTCTTCATTCCCGCTTGGTTTAAAGAACGCCATATTTTTATTTATTGAAAGAAATTTATGAAGGAAATGAATCACTCCAAACCACACCACTGCTTATCGCAGGCTGTCTGTCAGGATTACTTCGAAGAAATTGTGTACATACGCCTTCCGGAATATTCGGCCAATAAAAATGCATTTATGTTTACAATTCGATGTTTTCATTGGTAAATTGTGGATATGATGAGTCCACGTGGACTGACGGTTTTTTAGATATTTATTTTTTTATTTCTCAGTTTGGTATGAGTGCCGTGCATATTTATGAAATATTAATTGTTCTTCGCATAACTATCTTCCTCAATTGATATTGGAAGAACTATACTATGTTTCGATAAATGTCATTATAGTTACTCAAACATAAGGTTTTACGTAGAGAAAGCAGGGGTTCCTTTTAAATATATTACTCCCCAGATGATAGACATCAATGCATTAATACGAAGATAGTCTCTATACGTTTGGGATAAACCTCGTATAATAATTCTTCATTAATAAATGCTAGTTTTAATTATATAGCAGATATTCAGTTTTGGCGATTGCACAACTTAATTTAAAGGTCAAGTAATGCAATTTGGTATGTTATCAATACGTTTAAAAATAGATTTTGCAACAAAAAATAAACACTATAATAAAGATTATCCAAATATTGTTGGTAATATAATGATTTAAGTAATTTGTTACTATTTTACAGTCTGCCAGCAATTATCGATATGACTACCTCTTGGAATTACCCCGATCAGGCCACTCAAGATGAACTCAAGAAAATTGCTTCGGCAATTGTCGCTCCAGGCAAAGGTATCCTCGCAGCCGACGAATCGGTAACAACTATGGGAAAACGACTAGCCGACATTGGTGTTGAAAATACCGAAGAGAATCGCCGCAAATACAGGTACCATCTCTTATGGGGAACAAATTGTTTACGGACAAAAAATCCGTACAAACTGTTTTAATATAATTATTTTCACTTTACTCTATGGAACAATAGTTATTATTACACACATATTATATAACTGAATCGGCACCTAGTTGGCTCGCTTTCCTAACTTTTGTTTTTGAAATTTGGCATCAAATTATGAAATACTGAATCCGGAGTTTGCTTCCCAATCTTCAGAATAGACTTTATAGATCTAATACAATTTCTTTCACATACTTTTGCAATTACAAAATTTCCAGAGGGTAATATCTATGCTGAAAAAGACCATACCAACACTTTCGAGTTGGACTTTTTGTGTTTTTTGAAATACACTTCTGAATCTACCGCTTCACTCTCTTCAAAAGATTTTTGTTCTATTTGTTGCTTCTCATAATATTTATATGCCAATTTTCTTGATTTTTTAACTACATTCTGTTTCTTTAGAATGTTGCTTACCTATATCTTATCGATTTTGATTATTCTGCTCAATTTTCCAAAACTAACTCCCAGTTTTCCGCGAGCTGCTTTAACCAAAGCTTGTCTCTTTATCCGTATTATAATGTTGCGTTTATCTACTTACCTCATAATTTTAGTTTAGAATAATGATCTCGATAAAATTTGATAAAAATTACAATATTTTATATTACTGAGAAATGGTTCAAATGTAGATGAAAAGTGTTAATAGCCTAACTTATTATATCTAAAATCAAGTTTGTACAATGTACAATCGAAAAAAAAATAGTTCACAAAAAAAGTAATTTTAGGAACTGTGTGGTATGTGACTCGTTTTGAGATGACTTTGATCATTATTTGTGTTTTTAACAAACATTTGGTGATAAGAATTCAAGATTCCACCGCTCGATTTGTCAGCTATCTGATTTCTCAGAATTACAAGCTAAGGATTTATTTACTGGGTATACCAGACTGCGTTTCTCAGGCTGCGGCTCCAGAAATAAATCGTTAAACCTGATGATCTTATTCTGATTCCGTTACATGTTATCCTCGTGAACCTGAGAGAAAGAGAGAGAAATGCTTTATTGTCAGAAAATTGTTATAATTTGTAGACAAAAGCTTGTAAAAACTAAAAAACAAACCTAAAAATAACTAAATAAAGATGCAAACAAAATAAAATTTCAATATACAGAATAAAACCGCAATGAGTAACAAACTTACGAGGTCTGGTTATTAAATAACAAGAGGGCGCCCCAAACGGGTGGGGTAAAAAACGAGTAGTGCGTTGAGTATCTAGATATCTTGTCTATGCACGTCTCAAAACATGTTTCCGTCACTATTGTAGTATTTGTGCAGTAGCGGTTTGAAACAAACGTGTTTCTTTCTCGTGCCGAAAACCATGTGTGACGAAAAAGCGCGTTAGTGAGGGCCGAGAGAGCACTTAAGTACTGAGCACACCAGCGCCCAGGTCACCCTGTGATTGTTTCAACTCTGGAAACCAAAATCAACCAAATTGTGCTTGCAGATCGTCGAATGATTGCCGAGGCTGTAAACGTCGATAAAGAAAAGGTTTAGAAAAATTTTACATGAGGAATTCCGTGCGAAGTGCCAAAAAATCTGACTCCTGAACAAAAACTCTTGCGTTAACGGGTCTGCTCAGATTTCCTTGAAAGGTTAGAAAGTTAGAAAAGATCTGTTTTGAAAAAGGCCCGAACCAAAGAAGACTTCCAACACTGGTTCGATCAATGGAAAAAACGTATAGGAAGGAGGTTGGCGAGGGGAGTATATTGAAGAGGAGCATTCGAATGCAGTATGCCAGGAATTAAATATTATTATTAGAATAAAAGTCGTGAGTAGAAGGCACTTTCCAGTAAACATGCCCTGAAATTATTGCGGAACGCGAGATAAGATGATATCGATTTGATTTCAATTCGCAAATGATTGTGCATTTTTTTGCATTGTAAAATATTGAGCCCTTAACTAATTCTGAACGTGGAGTAGGTAGGTAAAGGTCGTACTCCGCGTTCTTAAGTGGACTCACTATCTTTCTAAAATTGGAGAAGCGCGCTTACGAAAAAGGCAAACGGATTCGAGGATGAATAAGGAAGGAAGAGTCAGAATATTTCATCGTTTAAAGAAGTCCCTACAGTAAACCCTGCTGTTTAGTCCGAGTACATATCTAACAGCTCTCTTTTGAATTTATCTCGCTGTTTAAAGTGGTTTAAAATATTCTGTTAAATGAGTGTGTACATTTTCAAAATAATCCGCCGTTTTTTGGTCGAAAATTAAAGTTTCTAAAGATTAAATTGAGTTGCTTGGTGTTTGTTTACATTTGTAACTTCTAATGAGGTCTTTTTATAGTGATAAAAGGTCGGAACAAACGTATTCGTAAGTCAAAAGGTGAATTGTGAACGTAAAACATTATTTTGAATGCAAAATAAAATTTAATTGCCAAACTTCATGTCGCAATAACTGATTCACATTTATATGAACACAAAGAACGAAGACTTCCGTATAGTAACTAAATATTTATACAGAGTGTTCCGATACTTGATGCAAAAAATTCAGGAGTAGATGACGTGAAAATTTTCTAAAACGACCCCTGAGTTATAAGCCTTTAATGTTGCGAAATTAGAACTTATATTTGAGTATATTTTCTAAATTATACGTTCGAAAATTTTTAATGGATGATGTGTTGGACGGAATAAATAATTATACAATACTATCTGAAGGCCAGGGGTGGCTCATGACCAGTGGTTAACAATCCGTAACTTTTACATGGGCAATCTGTACAATCTAAAGATAGCAAAAACGAATTTTTCAATCGATTTTTCAAAAAAAGGTACTCTCTCTTTAACTCGATAAAATTTACAGTTTAGGAGATATATCGATTTTTAGATAGTTGTACATGCCAAGGAAACCGTTCCCCATAAAGAGACAATTGGAAGAAAATTAGCACAAATTGTAATTATTTATTGAAAATACTTACAGGAGATATGAAAACACAAACAAAATTTCTAATTAACTTTTTCACTGCTAGTATTACTATATCAATAATTTCTGAAATACATTAGAATGCGTTTATGGGACTAGTTTAGTGACAGCAGTCAAATGTTGAAAAACTTACGCCTGACTATAGGGACGGTCCCCGCAAGCGAACATTCATTTAGACCTATTAACAAGATTATATACACGGATAGATCTGCCACTCTGTATAAAAATTTGACAACAAAATTCGATCCTAGCGACATCTCTCCGACTGGCTCCGTACCAGTTATTCATTTGATCCCTAGCAAAGCCGGGAAAGCTTCACTGGCCCGACTATAGAAACAAAAAAAAACTATAATAAATGTTCGAAGTGGTGGGCACTGTTTACTGGTGAAGCTGGTTTCACACGATACGGTTTTATTAATTCTCAAAATTTACATTTATAGGCAGGTGAAAATCCTAACGGTACAATTCAATCAAAGAATCAACATCGATTTTGTGTCAATGTGTGGGCAGGAATAGTGGGTCATAATTCAGTAGTTCCAGGGCCAGGGGCGGCTTCATACCATATTTTAATTCAAATCAAAGAGAATCTCTTACACATTGAAGTGTCAATAATCAGAACAACATAATTTGAATTTCTAACCAAGCTAATTTTATTAGCATTTTATTAGCATTAGCAAGTTTTGATTGACCTAGAGTTCAAATATAATAAAAGTGTGAATAATTGGGATCTCGGTTTATAGATTGAACAGAATGGAATAGATTAAAGAAAATTGGTATCGTTTACACTTACAAATAAAATAATATTTTTTTTATGGCTGTTCACAGTCAGAATCAATTCCGAATCAGTTGATAACCAATTCAGGATAGTAAAAATACGCGTGTTTGATCACTAACTGGCTTTTGCTTTTATTAACCGCAAACGATTACCTATAGACTTCTCACTACTGTTATATATTTTTCTCATTTGTCTGTTAAATCTTTAAAATACTAAACGAGGCATAAAACACATTAGCATAGTGCATGAGCAACCGACCCGAACTTATAGTCCTAACAAAAACTCGAGAACCGCTATAACTGATTAGTAATCAATAATGAAATGATTCGATGTGACCCGAATTTTGGTTTTCTTTAGGAAAAATTCGTTTTTAAAAAATATATTCAAGCAATTACAAGTTTATTGTTAGAGATCTGAACAGAGAATGAATTATATTAAATGATATTACAAGAAGTATGTAACTCCCGTGAACCAAACTGTGACTAAAAATGTATTTGACAATATAACAAGTTTATAAACTGACCCAATTAATAAACAGGACTTTATAAAATAAAGAATATTACTCTGCCGTATGCGTAGATCTAAGTCAAGCATTTAACGAGGTCTGGCACCAGGGACTGCAATACAAAAAAACAAATTTCCTCCACATTCTCGATTATGGAATCCTATCTAACTCATAAAACCACCTAAACCAAAAGCATCGCAGAAAAGTCCGATTATTTGACATCTGACATCGTTTACTTTACTAACGCAAGTAAACCTACAAAAATATCGAAGTACTCATAACATTCACGATTCGAAAGGGGGCATGCCAAATAGTCACATTAATCAATAAATACCACAAGAAGACAGAGACTCAATTGGAAATTTATACTGGCTGGGATAAAACCTAAAGCTCTTTAGAAAACAAAGTCTTAATTCACAAAACGATCATGAAACCTATATGGACCCATAGATGACCCATGATATGTATCGAATCACACCGTGTAAGTAGATCCTTCCAGATATGTACCAACAGTACAAGAAGTTATTAAGGAAATAATAAAAAAACATAACAAAACCATAACTCATCCAATCATACTATTAGAAGAACTTTTAGTGTTAATGCACAACAAAACCTAGCACGATTAGAAAAATTAACTGGAAATATTCTTATTGTTAATAAAATATACAAAAAACACAAAGAATCCAGAATCGAGTGAACAGGGTCTAACAATTTTGAGTGAGCATGCGACCGGTCTCTAATCTCATTCAGAATCAGAGACGTGAACAAGACTATTGATTGTGCAATAGAAATAGATCTTTGGTATAAGCCCATTATAACTAGAGATCTAGGTACAGTATACGAGGGTTGTCTGAAAATTTTTGCAATGTCAACCTGAAGATGTCAGCCGTTACTATTATATGTTCAGAAATAATGTATTTGCACATTCGTTCAGGGACTCTCACTAAAATTTTGGACCCCTAGTTTCTGTTGGACAATCGTATAATCGAGTCGTCTATCTAAATGAAAGAGGAGTTTGACACTGGGTATAGAGGAAGGGTCTCTACCATCACTTACGAACGTATAAGTTTGGGCAGCTGAATTCATGGTTTCACAAACGAAAAAGTTCATCAAACGGTAGTGGATAACCGTTGGATTAAAGTTAGAGGGATAAAAGGCTATCGGCATATATTTGCCATATACTTAGTGAAAAATTATGTATGCAATTTTTTTAATTTCGATATTTCTAACAAAATTCTATAGATATCAGGTATTCCTGGTATGTTCTTATATGCCAAGTAATAAATATTCATAGTTAAGATTGCTATTCATTTTTATAAAATTTGAATTTGGTTCTGGTGCCAATTTTTATACAAAATAATAAAATCGTTTTGATATTAATAGAGAAACTTGTCATTTAGTTTTGTAGACATAGCAATATATATAACAGTGTAAAAGTTAAGCAGTTATTTATTGATAAAGGCTGTCACCACAAAATTGGAAAATTCATTTCGAAAACTATTTAAAATGTTGAAAAATGTGTTTTTCGCCAAAATTTCTAAACTACACTGCGGAGAATAAAATTAGGGTCACCCCGTATTTTGCAGTAATTTTTAAGGTTTTTTTGGTATTTTGTCAGGTTGTACTGGTTTCATGATTACTTGAATGCACAAAAATTTTTTGTTGTTTTGATAAGCGTTTAACAAAAAAGGACCCTTCACCTAAATTCCTAAAAACCACTATCAGCATATTTTTGGTTTCTGTCGATTTATCTGTCTCTTGAAAATTGTTTGTGTAGTATTGTCATATTATCCAAGATTTTTTTTAGTAACTTTCAGTGACACTTATTTCTTAATGATTTATAGTTTTCATAATCATCTACATTTTTAGTATTCAAGTTTTTTCCTCAGATAATTTTCTCACTACTATGTTCTCTTTATAATTTTGTTAGATATATTTGATACTCAACATATCTCTTTGGCAGCTTCAAGGATACTATTTTTAAATATCCATGTTTCCCTACTCCCTCTATCCTGTCTTTTTCTTACAATTTATGATTTATAATTTGTATTTAGTTTGGTATTATGATTTCTTCAGTTTATAGCATTTTATTTTTAAATAATCAATTATTGACGTATCATTTCGATTTGGCTGTATTCTGGTTAATTCTTCTGTACGTATGTTGACAGTTAACTCCTCCTAAACGGCTGGGCCGATTTGAATGAATTTATTTGTGTGTGTTCAAGTGGATTCGAGGATGGCTTAGATTCACAAATAAGCCCGGAAGATGGCGCTGCAGTCGGTATCTAGGTTATTTATCTATACTACAAGTAAACTGCTGAATTGACTTGAATGAATTTTTGTATATGCATTTATGCATTCATTTTGTGTATGTATTTATTCATTGCATTCAATTTTTTTGTACGCTGTGTTTTGATATTATATACAGTGAAACCTCTTTATGTTGTACGCATTTTGATAGAACCAAATGAAATACATTGACTCTTATAGGAGAAGTTGTACACCTCTCTACCTTATATGTTGTACAATTTTTTCGCCATAAAAATGATTCGTTTGACTTCTCAACTTGTACAAATTACCATAAACAACAAAATCCGTAATTACGCTGAGCGCTGCCAAAATTTTCATAATCTTCCTATTAGTATACAGTGTAGTGTGAGCCGAAGTATCCTACGCTTGTCTCTCCGTATTTTGTTGCCATTATGTCAATATTTCAAGCACATTAAACGAAAGACTCCGAATGATTTAACCATCAACAAGAAAAAATAGGTTATCGACTTTGTTGACCGGGGTATGAGTTACAGGAAAATTTTTGAGAATTTTGGCAACTGCTACAGTAACCACTATTGTAAAAAATCGAGCTAGCGTAGTAGAGATAATTTCTCGGATGATCGTAAAAGAAAGATGCGTCAAAATGAGAACGACGAGATAAATCAAAAGTTTTGCAATTTATCACGAAATGCCGAGCAGCTGATTTTATTGTAACCGTACCTATGTTACAAAGCAAAGCAAAAGAAATTGCTGCTAGGTTGAATAACACAAAATTTGTGGAGAGACTGCAAAGAAAGTGATTTAAAAAAATTCCCCATTTGTTGAAAGATTACTATCCAAAAGGCCGCTTCAATGCTGACGAGAGAGCTTTAATGTATCGGCAGTCTCTGCGGAAGTCCTACGTGAAGAAGAAAGGCTCATGCAAAGGAAGCAAGTTATCGAAAGAAATATTTAGCGTCCTGTTTTGTTGCAGTTCGACAGGCGACAAGTTGTAACCACTTGTGATTGGAAATTCTAACAAACCAAGGGTATTTAAAAAAGAAGGTATCACGAACTTGAAAAATTGACTAAAAATATTGTTCATCAACTCGCATTAAGATAAAATTAAACAAACATTTTTTATTATAACGAATTGTTTTTAGAAAAATTGATATATTTCAAAATAATTATATTATTATTATATTATTTGTCTTTCAATTCTTACTTTGTTTAATATCCTTATCGCTTGATATACCATACAACGTCTGTCGGGTCCCGTAGTTTATGAATATTTCCTTTTAATTATGTAGCTATTATGATATAATATAAAATTCTTCGTTATGATTACCGACTCTACTATTTCGTTTAGGGTCTTCCATGATTATTACATCTACCTTTCATGTCATTTTCATAAAAATGAATCTTTTTCTTCCTTCTATCCCATGTACAACTATAACGAACCATACTTCCCTATTTGATAATTCTATTCCAAAAATAATTATAGATTTTACTAATTATTAGACTTTTTAAAGAAATTAATTTTTAGAGAACACAAAAATATTACTAAAGCTTGTTTAAATTCATTAAAATGCTGATAATATTAGATTTCTTCGACTTTTTCAGATATATAAATTGTATATTATAGAAAAACATCGTTGTTACAAGTTTATTTAGAACATGCAGGTTACTCCATAATTTCACTGTAAATTAACGGTTTTTATCAAATACTACAATATAATTCTAATATTTATAAATTATTTTTGTTCTTATAGACAACTACTTCTTACCACCGACAAGTCACTCGCCGATAACATTTCTGGTGTAATCTTTTTTCACGAAACTGTCTACCAAAAAGCTGATGATGGTACTCCTTTCCCAGAACTTTTGAATAAAAAAGGAATAATTCCCGGAATTAAGGTCGACACTGGCGTTGTACCACTTTTCGGAAGTAACAATGAATGTACCACTCAAGGTAAATTAATTTTAACTGCCAAATATAATTATGTGAAAGAAATCTTTTCAAGAGTAATAGGGTACATGCATTTTTTGAAAAATATTTATTTTTCGGTTTATTTTATAAGTTCTCGATATGAAATAAAGTGAGAAAGAAAAATATTTATTTAAAAGTGAAGATTTTATATCTAAATATTTTATTGAAAATCGCAAGAATTTCAAATTTTTAATTACATAAGAAAACGATTCTCATTGGTTTTCAGTTGTGACGTCATAGGTTAAAAAAACATTGAGCAGTTATCTGCTTGATGATCACGAGGTTATCGTTGCCGGCAACGTGGAGTGTGCTATTGTAATAGTGTTTTTATTTATTAGTTACGTTTAATAAAACATTTGTCTATACTCGTATATAAGAATAAAGTGAATAATACTTTTATAGGTTAAGTTCTTACATTATTACATAATCACGTTAAAAATTAAAAGCGTAGTAAACTTAATTACTATAAAATATTAAAATAAGTTAAATTTCAATCTTACTTACATTAAAATTATCCTAGCAACAAAAATAACTACATCTCGCATTTTTCAGATTAATTAAAGTTTAATAATAACACTTATTTTACAATAACCGAGAGAATAACTGTCGTATTTACTTTGTATCATATGTTCAGTGTTTATTTTATACCTATGAAGTCACGCAATATGGCAATATTACTGAAATGTTTAAACTACCTACAAAATTTTCAATAATTTTTTCTCTATATGCATTGATCAAAGAATTGAAAAAAAAAATATTGTATCTTATTATTTTATTTTATGAGTGATTTACTAACTAACATTATAACAAATATTCTCATTTTGACAAATACAAAGTCACTCTTACACAGCACTCTTAGACCAATCCTCACACATGGGGCAGTCTGATTACCACGAGGAACAATCTCTCAAAGGTGCAAAGACTGGCTTGCTTTTGTGCAACTGGGGTCATGAAATCTTGCCCAACAGCTCTACCAGAAGTGATTAAAATCTCCCACCTCTCCACATAGTACTGAAAAGCGTGACAGGAGAAACGGATCAAAAACAGAACCAAACACTCTGAAAGTCAGGGCAGCGCACCAAGCATTTTTCAAGCAGAAATCTATGCAATTGAAAAATTTGGTCAGTTTAATCTAGAGAGGAACTATCGCAAACAGGAGATCATCATCCTGTCGGATAATCAAGCAGTCATTAGAGCTCTAAGCTCCAATATCCTAAAATCCAAACTAGTTTGGAATTGCGTAGAAAAATTAACGAATTAGGCAAGAAAAATAAAATTACCCTAAGATGGATTCAGGTACACACCGGAACGAAGGGAAATAAAATAACTGATAAACTCGCTAAAGCGGGGACAGACAAGCCTTTCATGGGACACGAACCCTGCTGTGGTGTCAGCTACAGAATAATGGAAAAAGCAGGTAGATAGGAGCAAAATCAATTATTGGGACAACCTACAGGGGCTTAGACAGGCAAAGACTCTTCTGGGAAACTATAACCAGAGTAGATCTGATGAATGTATCAACCTAAGTAAGAACAATCTATGAATACTAACATGGCACTGTCGCTTCAACAAACACCTGAAGAAGCTAGACCTAGCAGATAATGCGACGTGCAGATTTTGTAGCACAGAGGACGAAACCTCTATCCACATTATCTCAAAGTATGAAACTCTAAAGAACTCCAGAGTGCTACACCTGGGAGCGCTTGAAATAGAAGATGGCAATTAAAGCCATCACACATTCTAGACTTTTTAAAAGAACTGGGATTAATGGATCAGTTATGAACACTGGGCTCTCCAGGATCGCAGCAAAAAAGGGGGGCACAATAGATCTTTTGGGTCGCAGTGTATATGAGACCACAAATCTATATATACATATACATACACAGCACTCTTTAACAATTGATTCTTCGATTAACCCCGAATAATAAATTTACAAAGTAGCAATTGTCAGCTTAATAGAATTTATAAAGATCAACTTAAGCACGTTATTTAGTATTTTTCTAGTCCTAAAGAAGTCAACTGAGTCATTTGTAGTATACTAATCTGCAAAGTTGTGATATCTTACTAAACATAGAATATCTATTGAAATAATTTCATTCGGACTGTACCAAGTGCCTTTAGTATTGTAAAGGCTAAACTTAAACTACTCCAATATCCTTCTCAAAACTTTTTTATATGTGACCTATAATCCTTATATATTCAGGCGTTTTCAATCCAGATGCATTGCTAGATATGTGGTGCAACTTTTTTGATGAATTGATTATTTATTATTTCTTACTTATATTTCTACAATTTTATTGGTTACTATTATGAACCCAAAGTTTGTATGATGTAAGGCACAAACTTCTTTCACTGTGAATGTTATTCGGGTAGTTAAGTTGAGGTTATCATGAAGAATAAAATTGCTAACTACCCTTAGATTGATAGTTTGAGAATAATCATGTACAAAATATTAGATTACTATTACTAACAATAGAGAGGTCTTGTTAGTACTAGTTGCCTAGGTAATCTCTTTGCAATTACTTTGTTGGCTCTCACCTCAGCCCATGGAGCCTCTCCAGAATTTGAGAATCCTCCTTGTTAATAAAAAATTGATAGTTGTATATAATGTATTGTAGTTCTCTCATCTATTCCAAAGAACTGGCAGTTTTTATTAGCAGCCCTGAATGTATTTTACCTTTGATAAACTCCTAGTAGATAAATTAAAACCAGAAATTACTATTTATTGTAAAAAGCATAGAACTTATTGAAAAATCGACCATGTCAGAGGACTTTGATTTAGCCGGCTAACTTCAGGTACTGATATCCACATAAGATATGGTAGTCATTTTGTTCTTTATGAACTTTTTTCTAATAATAAAATGAAAATATTTTTTCATAATATTAGTGAATACTAAGTAGTGATGCGGAAGTATGCACATTGCACAAAAACTGGAGTGATTGCTGAATGATGTGAATTGAGTGCTATTAAAAATGGTATTCATGGTTTATACAGTAGTTTTAGTGATAGTAAATTTTATGGACAGGCAAATTGAAAAAAGACGCAACGGTGTGAAACACAACCTGGTACATAGTTTGTGATTGTTATACTAACTATACTAACTGTAAATAGAGGGAAGTAGTTGTATTATATTTGTAGTTTGGAATATATGGCATGTGCGAGAGTTTTGTCAACAATGTTATTAACACAAAACATTTCGTCACAAAAAAAATTACTAAACTTCATTTTTCAGGTTTGGACGATTTGGCTAAACGATGTGCTCAATATAAAAAAGATGGATGCCATTTTGCTAAATGGCGTTGTGTTTTGAAAATTTCCCCAAATACACCATCTATTCAATCATTAATTGAAAACGCGAATGTATTAGCCCGTTATGCTTCAATCTGCCAGGCTAACAGAATTGTTCCCATTGTGGAACCAGAAATTTTACCTGATGGTGACCATGATATTTTAACTTGTCAAAAGACAACTGAAACTGTTTTATCTTACGTTTACAAGGTATAATGTGTAAACTAAACATATATTTATGTTCATTATAATTACATAAAATTTTTAGGCTCTTGCTGATCACAATGTTTTCCTGGAAGGTACCCTTTTGAAACCAAATATGGTTACAGCTGGTCAAGCTTGTCCAAACAAAGCTACTCCTGAACAAGTAGCAGAAGCTACAGTTACAGCTTTCCAACGTAGAGTCCCTGCTGCTGTGCCTGGGGTAACATTTTTGTCTGGAGGACAGTCTGAAGAAGAAGCTACAGTTAACTTAAACGCTATTAATAAGTATGTATCTGTAGACTTCATCCGTTTTCAGAAGATTCACATAACAAAATTTGGAAAGTAGCATAATTAGGACTGATAATAGACAAAATTTATATAAATTAAAATCTCTACGATCGAGAAGTTCATAAATGAAATGGCATGAAAACACTAACCATTACAATGTTTAAGTAAAGAATATTATCAACAATATGCTTTCATTATCTTATAATTAAGTTTTAATTCATTATCATATTATGATAGTGTTGAATTAACTTTTTGCACCTCTAATCCACTCAACCAAATCCCATATTGTAGAACTAGCTTGAGTTGTAACATCATATTCCTCTGACCCTTATCCAATTTAAATAATCAGCCTGAAATTTATAGCAAAAATTCTGTGTTTATCTTTCTATTTCAAAGTGTATCATTGACTGAATATTATAAATATAACATTACAAAATTAAAGACCATCATTATCAAATTTTGAATGTTTCTAATATTTACATATAGTTGACATTACTGATATTATTTGATTATTATAGGTTCCCCGGAAAGAAACCCTGGACGCTCACCTTTAGCTACGGCCGTGCTCTCCAAGCTTCAGTCCTTAGAGCATGGCAAGGAAAAGATGAAAATGTCCAAGCTGGACAACAGGAATTATTAAAACGTGCGAAGGTGAGTTGATTAACATTAATGATAAAGCCAGAAAGATATTTGTTTGTAGTAAATTTTAAGATCTTACGATTATACACTACCCATAATTTCAATTTTTAATCTTAATAATATTGCAATAAATTTGAGCGAATAATTACTATACAGAAGCACTATTAGAGATTAATAGCAATTAACGTTAATTTAAACCATTATTTCAATAACTACAGAGGTTTAACAAGAAATTTATAAAAGGAGCTATAAAAATATAATATAATAAGGGATTAGATCCAGAGTGCCGTTAGTGCATGATCGGCTTCTCAAAGCACATTAGCTGTTGGTAAAGTCAAGTGGGGCACGACGAACTATGTGGTCATGTAAATTGTGAGCTTGTAAGTGGCTATTATGTTGTCAAGCCACCATACCTTGGATCTATGCAACATCTGGATTGATATTAGAATATTACGTGCAACTATGACTGACACTCAGGAACTTAAATCTTGGCAATAACAAAGTACATAAGAAACCTGGAAATCGTATAAATTAGTTTCGAATTTGTGTCAGGCTCTGGGCCTGGTCTTCAACTTATTCCCGTTTTTTGGAATTTTTTTAATACTTTGAAATAGACTATTATGCAACTTGGAAACTTTCTTTTTCTTGTACTCGTGAGAATCATGTTTCAATAGTTGCGGAACACTCTTTGTGGGTAATATTATGATTTTGGCGAACGGTAGTGTTTATATTTTAAAGTTTTGTTAGCACTAGGCCGCAAAACAAACTATTTGCAGTTTAGCAAATTTATATGTTCTACATAAGAACGAAAAGTATTTGTGTTCATAAATCTTGCTACAAAACCAACCATTACTAAATTTAGCTATACATTTTCCTATTTTTTCATTTTAAAATTACTAGTTGCTTCTGTAAGAAACAAAAAGTTAATGATAATTATGTTTGCAATAACTGATTTATTGTATAATTTTATAGGCTAATGGTGAAGCTTCTATGGGTAAATATGTAGCTGGTAGCGTAGAAGGAAAGGCTGGAGATGCTGGTCTATTTATCAAAAATCACGCATATTAGGATTTTGATGTCTATATTCGTTTTAAACGTAAAATTGTTAGTTGAATGATGTTTAAATCTAGTGTTAAACAAATCCACTTTTACAAAGTCTGTTTTATTGTATCTGTTACTGTATATATATTGTTTAATTAAAATTATATGTGTCTATTACGAACTTGAAATTTACTTTTACTTTATAGATAAAATGTCATTTTTAAAGAATCTGTGTATTTGTGGAGGTGAAATTGTGAAAAAGAATATAAAGTGATAAGTATACCTTTTTTATTTCATCCTATGGTAGACTCCAACATGGTTTTCACCAATCCAGTGATATATGAGGGTGATTGATTAGTCTGATAAAAGTTCAGTGCCTCCTTTATCCTTTCAGATATCAATGTGAAAATTTGAGGGATTATCAGTTGTTGACAAATAAATCATAGTTAACTCACAATTGAGGATAAGATATAGGTATATAATCATTGTTTTGCACAGAAACATCAAAATATTTCTAGAACTAATAATTTTAGGTATAAGGTATGCTTGATAAAAAAGAAGTATATTGGTACTACTTTTCGATACTCATATAAAATACAGGGTGATTCATTAAAAAAAAACGAGAAAATATTTTATTAGTATTTTGATTCACCCTGTATCAATATTCAATGAATATTAACTAAATTAATAATTTTACAGAATTTGTACTTTTATTCGAATGCTTTGGTGGTAAAAGATCTTTATTCTTGAATTTCTCTAACATTGTACAGGGCATTGAACAATTTTTATAAAAAATTCATTATAATTTTCTAGAACACATGACAATAAAATATAGGATGCTTCATTTAAAAAAATGTATCTTAGATATTTCAAAGGACAAAGGAGGCACTGAATTTGATCACACTAATCACCTTGTCTGGGTGTCAAGTAAAAATGGAAAATCAAACTCCCGTCTCTCTTCCGGTTTTCCCAGGTGGGTTTTCACATTTTTCCGGTGTAAAGTTCGTGAATTTAATACATTTTTATAATGATGAATATTTATTTTAGAAAATACAAGTATAATAAAATAAACAAGTTATTTTTTTAATTCAACTATTACTTGCTACAAGCTGTTTTTAAGAGTCCCAAGGATTTTTTTGTTTCTTATTTTTCTAGTTTTCAGTGAATTTTGTGATTTTTTGACTTTCTGTGCTACGCCAAATCTTGAGTAGGCATAACCTATAGATTTTCAAATATCTACATTTTTTAGTCCATAATTTTTTTGTAGAGATTTACACACTAATTTTTAGCCTATAAGTGATTTCTCTTTTAAATTATGAATCAAAATCTTCTTGTCAGAAAATCGTCTCTCCACCATTGGCATCTTTTTTGAAAATTTTTTTTTTTTTTATAAATAGGAATGCTTTGAAGGATTTCGCTTGCAACGAACCGCGTGATCAAATTATTCAGAACTTAAATCAGATTTTCATAAAAAAATGTAGTTAGGTACCAATCACTTTTAAAATTTTTAAGGGGCTTATATATAATCACCAAAAATATATATATTTAACACCACAGTCTAAAATTACAATGATCCAAGCTGTTTTAGTCACACCCACACTCAAATTGTATTCAAAGACCCAATTTAGTAAATGATCATCAAATCTCAGCGAGCAAATTAATGCACTATTTGTGCCTGGATAAACCTCTAGATTGCCATAAAATGTTGGCACATTACCAAATAAAGTATAGTGAAGCCATATTAAGTAACGTCTCCGGCTTACAAGCGCCGCGCTCGTGCGAATATTCAGTCAGTTACGTCCGAGCACTTGCGTTCATTGAGTGTGTTTTGTTTCCGCCCTGCAATGGTGAATGAAAACTTAGCGGGACCGAGTTCTTGTGTTCCGCTGTTGAGTTCTTCAACGGAAAAAACGTTGAAGGCAAGTAAAGCTTGGGTTTTAGAAATAAAATGAGACCTGTTAAATACACTAAGTTTATATGACTGAAGAAGGAGTAAAACGTTACTAACGTTGTAACATATTGAAGCTTCAGACTAAAAATTTAATGTTCTGCTGCGATTTATCTTCTATTCGACGCCTCATATGATGATATATTATTATTCCGTACTTGACAATGTCATGGTCACCAAAATTGAACTGCGTTTGGAACCTAAAATCTAATACGAATAACTTAAGTGAAATTAATGGATTAGTTCATCCGAATAATTTACAGTTAAATAATTATCTTAAAATCATACGTCAGAGCAGGTACGGGTCAGCAGTAATGAGATGATTTAGATCACAACTTCCGGTTCATGTTAACAAAGTATTTAATTGGTTTATCACGCCAATGTTCTGTGACAACAGCAGAACGAACGGATGACTTTATATTTTTATTTTCCGCATAGGAAAAATCAACTTTCTCCCTCTACTCATACACTTAAAACTTGTAAAGTTTTGGTCTGTGATGCATCCAAGGCAATACAAACTGTCTCTGCTCGCACGTTTGGAACCGTGAGAATGTACTGGGCGCATGCGAAAAAGATGCAAACAAAAGTTGAGCAGGACATATTTAATCGATCCTGCGAAAAATTTTTGGATAAATGGATAGCCGGAAATGATTTTATTACCTACTTTGGAAACGAATGACTCATACTAAATCGTTTCTAGTATTTGTGCCGAGGACTCCTACTACAAAAAAACGCTAAAAGTTTTCAATAAAACAATGAAAGTTGGTAGCACGATTCGTGAGCTTCATCATCTGACGCGGTTATTAGTAATTGCTTCTAGAATAGTCGAGGAATGGTCTAATTAATACATAATTAATACTGAGACATTTTGCTCAACTGCCGACAGTATCTAAAACGACGTGGACAGAAAGTTATCAATGGGCAAAACTGTCGAAGCAGGTGCCATTAAAGATTAACACTGAGCTAATTTGATCATACAGAATTCCAGCTGAGTCGGATTTGGGTTGTAAGAATTATTAAAGGCCATGGGATACCTTTGACGAATACAAAGAGAAACATTTTAGCTAGTGGGAAATAATAAGGATCCGAGAAAAAAAAAAATTGGTTAAACGGCACATGCAAATTCTCAAAGATTATATTTGCGAGCATCTCGTTGGATTGGCAATTCCGCTTAAGCATGTCCAATCACCTTCAAAGGCAAGAGCTATTCCGTTTGGCATAAAACGCAAAAGATTTCTATAATGTTTATTATTAGTTTTAAAAGGACTGATTTTCACGTTTGTTTTTAATAAAAGATTATTGAAATTCTAACAGTTCTATTTTTTAACCTTTGGTTGGATGAACGCTCAAGAAAATCATTTTTTTGGTAATGTTCAATAAAAAGTTGGGCCTTAGTAAAAAATCTTATAATAATGAAGGGTCAAACTTTGGGAGTTTGTTTACTGTTTGGGTAACTAATTATTAACCTGGAGTAATTTACTTTAAAAGCGCAACGACATGTTAAATATTTGCATGTCATTTAAAATTAAAATATGGTGATCATAACTATTTTTTGGGTTTACGATGATTTGTTTGGAGTCCTTTGCTTTAATAAGATAGTAAAGACGTAAAAACTTAGGTTATAATTTCACATTAAAATGAGGTTTTACCTAATTTTGGTGATCATTTACTATTTTTGGCTGTTTTTCTATATCTGGTGGCTAGGTTAGTTAAACATAAGCCATTTTTAAGGAATGGCTCTAGCTCTTTAGATAAGCACTAAAAGAATAACATTTTATTATCCAAAAACTTTTCCATGGTTTTAAAACTTTTACATGATGGCTTCTGATTCGTGTTTTGCAGATCAAATTTGAATTTTTTCAAGTACGGATATAGTGACTGAATTTTTGGAAAAACAGGTATGTTTTCTAGCCATTGTTCTGAACAGAATTTCGGAGGGAACTCATAACAACTAGTAATGGATAAGAACATTCTTCGTCTGGAAGGGTCGTCTTTGAACAAATTGTAACATGCTTTCAAGTGAGGGAATAAGTGTTGTTTTGATTGAATTTTCGAAATCAGTTGGGGTTTTTGAGTTATAACAACACCAACTTGCTTTGTCTGGTTGGCTCACTCAAAATTACTGAAAATACCCGGTTTATTAGAAAATTGCAGTAGAATCCCTGGCTTTTCATGGCTTTTGCGAAATTCCCAGTTTTCAAGACTCCTAGACACTCTGCTTTGAATCTATAAATTTTTTAAAGATAGCTTAATGTCCCAATTCTATCTCGTAAAAGAAGGTGGTGAATGGAAAACTATTTAGACAAATAATCCTTATCAACTCAAATAAGTAAGTAACCTTAGCATTTCATGCTCATTCTTATCTTATATTTGGCAAAAAATTAACGTGCACAAAAATAAATCTCCCTTGATACGTTGTGTAACTTTCTAAACATTATTCATGTTAACAAGTAATGAAGAGTTATCAATATATATTCATTCAAAGAACCATTTTAGTTTTTATGCTTATAAGATCTACATAATAAAATACTTCAAAAAAGATAAAGAGACAGATATTATTTATGTGAAGGTCGCTATTTGTATTATAAAATTTGGAATATGCGATTATATAAAGGAAAGGAGCATTATGGGACTTTTTAGGACTCCCAAAGTATCAACTGAATTAGGGAAAAATATTGAGAAACAACTAGAAGTTCTCCATTTTTGTATTTGAAATGAGAGCATTTTCTTGCTAATATCGAGAATTATATCCACATTAAAATAAAAAATTTATAAGCGGAACATCAATTAATATTATTAGAGATTACCTTAAGAAACTGATATATGTTGTCATTGAGAAACACATTTAACAGAAATATTTGATGGTATCTATTTATACTGTTAACAAAAAATACAATATCCGTAACTTTTTTTAATGAGCTAAATGAGAAATATACAATAAAATTAAAATATGTAAATTAATTAATAAATTTGCTTCATATACAGACAGTTCAATATAACTGTAATATAATAACAATTAGTTTATTTACAAATTACGTGCACATTATTCGTCGACACTTCCAGCCTTAAAAATAACCATTTCATTAATTCCAACAACTTAGTCACTTTTCTACCAGATATTCTGAAACAAAAAAAATGGCTCAAGCTACTCAGTCTGTGTAGGATTTGTTATTATTTCCTCTCCACTAAGCAGCACTATTAATTGGACAAATAATGGAAGAATAGAAAGTCACACCTAGGAATTTGAAAATAATCGAGCAAAAATATAATAATAGAAAATATTTTTACAGTGACTGGTATTGAACTTCAGAAGTTTCCATCTTCTTCATGAAATAAACAATTTATAGAGTAGAAGCACCATTTATGGCCATTTCACCATTAGTGGTAATCTAAGCTTAACGTAAAATAACCATATCTATTTCACAATATTGAGCTTAAGGACACTTATTAGGGTTTATAGTATATGTTAAGCTACCAAATACTTAATTTTTCTTTTGATTACTAATTAATTGAATTAGTAGCCATTTATTGGCTACAATTGGAACACGTTAGGATCCTATTGTGGCCACCTGTGCATTTTTAGTGGCCACTAATGGATCAACAAATATTGTGTTTTTATCATTTGTGGGCATTTAGTGGCTACAATTGAAACACGTTGAGATCTTATTTTAACCAGGTTCAAGTTATTCCGACGCAAATATCTTTAAAATAATCCGAATACATTGACAGAGCTCGATCATTAAACACCAACGAAAAAATTAGACATTGATTTCAAGAAACGCTTGATATACTAAAAAATGACCAAGATGTTCTAAAACACCCGGAAAGAATATGGAAGATGGATGAGACGCCATTTACAATACTTCTTCAAGTTTCCACAACAGTATCTTAGTCAACAGACAGGCAGACGAATTATAGAAAGAAGAGAAGAATAAAAAATTTTGGAAGTAAAAAACAAGGAAATACATCTAAAAAGCAAAATAAAGAAAAATATATTGATAAGGATCAAACTACTGCAAAAAGTCAATGTGACAAAGTGAAGCTTCGGAAAGTACAATCAAATATTGCAGATATTAACACCAGAGAAATTGAAAAAGAAAAAAGAAACTGCCAGAAAACAAGTGCATGAAGAGGATGTTACTAAGTCTAATAAAGTAAACAATAATTATGTCATCGTCAAATAGGAAGATTAATCATTTTTCCAGGGAATAATTACAAATTGAAAGGAAAATGAAATATATGTTAATGCAATGGGGAGTTGTGGAATTGACTGAAGGTGGCCTGAAAGGAAGGATGAAATTTGATAAATAAAATTCAAGTGGTTACTATTCCGTCAACAAAATCAATAAATAAAGGGATTTTAAATAAAAATAGTTTATTCTATTTGAATAAAATAATAAATATTACCTCGTTATGTAGGTACCTACTTTTGAATAGCCTTTGTTCTCAAAATCATTAGTGGTCAAAAACAGGTCCTTTAAAGACCACATTAGGACCAAAGTTTCCACAAATGGTACAAGAGAATTATTTTCACAAGTTCACTTTTATCGGCAAATCACAAAAATATTCTTATAATATTTAGGGTTGGGAAATTTAATGTATTTAAAAAAAATACTACAACTCTTAGTTCTGTACAATTTTAAAAGCTATTAATCTCTTCACCGTTTTTGTATTATTTTCTAATTTTTAAGCACACCTTAAACTGGCCCCAAATGGTGTCTATACCTTATTAAGTGGGAAAAGATAAGAGGTTACATTGTTTTGCAACCCAAGTTTATTGCCGCCTATTTGAGCTTTTTTCGACAACTACAGCTCTTTTTCCAGTTACAAAGTTTGGTGGCTTTAAGGGGTTTAAATATTCACTCCTAATGGTTTTTTGTTCAAAACATTTTCTGACTATTATCTTCTCCACAGAATCTAACACTCATCAATTTCTGCTAGGCTTAATTTCAGAAACAATGGCCCAGTAATATAACTAGGCAGGAGGAATAGCTTGGTTTTACTGAATTCCAAATCCTTCTTGAATCTAGCCTCATAAATATTCTAAAGGATCTTTGTTTTTCGAACTTTGAATTCCATTTTCATTTAAATTTCTTTCTCACACAAACATTTCATTATTTCACATCAAGACTTACCTATATTTATATCACTCCACTTGGTCATTGCCGCTATCATTTTGTCCATCCCCCGCTTCTCGGGTCATGTTTTGAATCATATTTTCTGGACTTTCTGTTGGAGAAGAAACTCGTTGGTCGAACGGATCTGCCGATTCGTTAAGCTTGTCATTCGATTGAGAACTAGGTGCACGTAGGAAGTCCTCTTTAACAGTTGTCTTATTATCATTATCACCTGCTGTTTGTTGCTGGTACTGCTGAGCAGTATTCTGAAGATTCTGTGTACCTGCCATTATAGCTGGGCTTTGTAAGTTGGGCTTTCGAAGTTTGTCACCTAAAAATTAATATTAATAACCAAATAAAATCAAAGTAAAATAAATCAAGTGCTTATTTGTTTGTGAGAACTTTTGCAATTAAATAACAATACCTTTTCTCCAAAGAGTGATTTCCTGCTGTTTAAAATATCTTCTATCTTCAGTGTCCATTAATACTAAATTTAAAAAATATCGAACAGAGAATTTTTTGTTGATATCTTTCATAGTAGGAGTTAAATCATACCCTGCCAGAAATACCCTGATTGGAATGCTTTCTCCTAAAAATAGCAAGCAAAGTGTTTCTATTGATACCAACGAGCGTTCTACGCAAACAATTAAAAAGTTATGATATCCAAGTTAATAGTTCAATATTATGTATACCTCTTACTGGGGCTCCATCCATAATTTCATACTTAGCAATAGTAACATTTTCTGTATATATATGAGGTCCAGATCCTGTAGTCTCTTTTTTTATTATGGCAATTTCCATATGTTTAATTTTTATCCGAACCAATAGAAAATATATTTTTCCAACAATAACATCTTTTAAATGATATCTACAACAACAATACACCACTGAAGTTTTCAAATCACAGTAGATTTAACTGGACTAATGGTTATTGGGCATTCAGATAATTGAATGAAAAAAAGAAAAGTCCGTTTTTGTATGTAAAAAAAGTAATGAATTAAATAGAAATAAGCGAAGAACAATAAGGTTTCAGAGAAAATAGATCGACAAAAGACATAATTCTAAACTCAGACAAATGATTGATAAATCCATTGAATATCAAAAACCAATGTTCCATTATCCTCAAGAAAGTATAGAAGAGCTGAATAAAAACAACAAAACACAATAGGGGTTTACCGAATAAGCTCCAATACTAACAGGAATTCTATAAGGTAACAGCCGGAGCCCATACAATATGGGACAATGATCAATAAAGATATTATGCTACGCCAGGGATGCATTCTTTATAGCATATAACGAGGATGATCTACAGTGTTTGCTATATTGGTTACAAATAACCTTAATATGCAGATATCTGTAAAAAAAATAAAATCAATGTTAATAGCCAAAGAGCCTAAAAGATGTAAACTAGCTGTGAACAACAACCCCATTCACTAAAAACTTACAACAAGAAGTACAAATCCAAGTAAATAAGGCCTCAAGAATCTCCAGCTATCTGAGGGACCTCATGTGTCCACTGATAGTAAAGTCTGCATATACAAAACAATCCTAAGACCTATACTTACCTATGCAGGGGAAATTCGAGTGTATAAACAACAAAAACAAAATGATAAGGGCAGCAGAGATTCAAAACATTGAGAACTATTAAAGGAGTAATCCTAAAACATTAAATAAGAAGCAAAGCCATAAGAAAAGATCTGAAAATTCAGGACATAGTAAGATTCACGAGATCGAGACGACGATATTGGAGAGATCATGTCGACAAAATGATGGAAGATTGATAGGCTATATGGGCAAAAGATGAAAACCAACTCCAAGAAGCCTTCGCAAGAGATTGCACAAAAGCTGGACATCTACTTCTCAAAAAGGTCAATAGTAGAAGAAACAAGACTAAGTCTTAAAAAAATGGAGAGAAGTTTTTGTATAATGTATAAATTTTGTTACTCATTGTGTCTACCCAGGCCAGCATAGGCGTTGAGACAAAGTGTCTGGATTCTAATAAAAAGAGGAAAAAATTGTGACAATTCAATGTTTGTCTTGATCCTAAAAATATCTAACAAAAATTATTGAGAAACATAAAATAATATTAATTTGTGAAATTAATGTTATTGAAGGCAATCCTCAACAGCACTGGTAAAACTGAAGATTTATTAATACCCCTACAAAACACCAAATGCCTTGAAAATAAAAAGAATGACTGAAATAAAAGATATAAAATTTGGATTATATTCGAAACTGAATAAAAAAGTTATTCATTAGTGAAATCAATTAAAAAATTAACATAACTCATTATTTTTACTACATACTTAGATTTGTTGTATTCAAATTCAATATGCAGACAGTCCTCAATGCCTACTTCCATTTTGATAGAATTATTCATTTCTGGATAACTTGATAGGGTATGAACAGCTATGTCAATTTCTTTCATTATATCAGCTAATCTTCTAATAATCGTTACTCTCAAAAAGTAGCGCAATCTTACATTAGTACCTAAAAGGAGATTTTCTTCATTTACCAATTATTTAGTCAATAATAACAAGTGAATACGTGAAATTCTTCTATTCAAAATATATATTGTCAATAATTTTTAAATTATCTGAAAAACCAATTCAAACCAAGTGAAGCAAGTTCCAGTTCTCACCAAATCTGGGATCTCCTAGTCAATGTCACCAATATAGGGACTGAATTTTGGGAATCCAGAGCAATCTCACTAGACATATTGAAAGTTTTTGACAGGATTTGGCATGCCAATCTTCTAAACAAATTAAAATCATACTGTTTGCCGTCCTCAGTTATCGACTGGTTTGGTAGCTTTTTCAAAGACAAATACATCCAGGTCGCTATCAATGGACACACCTCAGAGAGGTTTGAGGCAACGATGGTGTTCTCCAGAGATGTATCTTGTCACCTACTCACTTTCTCCTGTACTCGAGAAAACTGCCAAACTGATTTACAGATGCGCCTTGAAAACATTCTAGAGTGGGGTGGAAGCAATATGATTGAGTTTAATACAGCAAAGACCCAGGCTGCTGTTTTTACAAAGAAGGCTGGTACTGCAGTTAAGGATTTGGTCCTGTCTGGACTTAAAATACCATCACAACAAATTCGCCTGTACCTAAAGAAGCTTCACAAAAACTTTGATCAAAAAGCTATATACTGCACAACAGCTTCTAATCGTCTACAAGTCCCAGATTCGTCCAACTTTAGAGCATACCCTTAGAATGCTCGACTCAATACAGACTTAAGGGCGACCTAGAGTTAACCAAAAACTCGGAAGGCTTAAAGCATAGAAGAAAGGTCGCTGACTTGACTATTTTACCTATACTATCACGTCAGATGCTCTCCGAGCTGTCCAACATAACCCACCTAGAGCTGTATTTGCAAGACCTATTTGACATACAGAGGTGACTTATGAACACCGAGTTCGCCTGCAGACGGTGTGAATGTCAATTTATCGTGATTCCTTTCTTTAGCGAATTGCAACCTGTGGAATCAGCTGTCAAGGCACGCCTTTCCCGAACGCTACAATCTACAGATGTTCAAAAATTTCCACAGGCATCTCAACTTTCACATAAAAAAGTTATATTTATATTTCAGAATGGAAACTAGAATTCTACCTAGAATTTCAACTTACAGGAACGGCTAAGGAAGACATATTGCATTGTATTACAGATTATATTTCTCCATGTCAGCAACCTTTAGCAAGATTTGGTTTGCAATTATAATTTTCATTTGAATGTTAACATCGCTGTGCTCTAGATATTTACCTTTCACTAATTATATCAACAATAACAAACTGTCAAAAACACAATAAGACTTTTCATCTAAAAAACAGCAGAAAATACCAAATTGAGGTCTCATTTAAGGCCAATTTCATTTATGCGCTTTGTAATTATAAACTTGTAAATATGGATTTATTTCAATTAATTTAAGCTGGTCATTAATATTTAAATAGACAGTGATCGGAGCATCATGTAATTAAATCACATGTATTATTCAAATCAAACATGCTACTGTTGAAATATTTCAAATTAAACTATGTATATTTTTACTGTACTCATTAGACAAAAAGGAAATAATTCTCACCTGTATACACTTCAAATGGCTTCTCTACATTACTAAATTCGAATGGATAACTTGAATTTGCAATCATATCACCTGGTCTTGCCAGTTCTTTAACAAGAGATATGAACTCATGATGGTTTCCTCTATCATAAAACATTTCAATTTGACCGATGAACTCGATTTTAATACCCTGATGTTCCAACTTAGTACCTGGTTTCTTCAAACTCACATTCACCTTTAATAAAATACATAATGATTAAGTAAACTAGCTTTTATAAATATTTTATATATTAAAGACAAGTTAAGAAGTGTAACTTTATCTGCATCACTTAAAAAGAAGGTCGTAAGCACTTGTAATACAAAGAAGCCAAAACATTCTTTGTTTTATCCATGAACCACTTGAGCACAATTGATCAAAATTTGTACAAGAGAAAAGTAAGGTTTGGAATGGGTAATATTGGGTAATACTACTGCTGTATTTCAAAGATAGAAGATGATTGTCTTACTGCCGAATCAAAAAATCAAATTTTCAAACATAAATAAAAAATTCAATTTTTATCAGAAAAAAAAATAAAAATAACATAAGAACAGAATGGTATACAAAACCAACTTGTTCCTAAAGATATTTCAAGTTCTGTGTCCTGTGTCACCAAGTTTGGCTGATAGATCTATCCAACTATCAGATCCTAAATTTAGATGCTTAGTTAATCAAAAAGCAAAACCTGCATTGGAAGAAAATAATTATCCAGAAAAAATGATAAACAACATATTCAAGAAAAGGGTAAACATATACTACAATCAATTAAGAAACAAAACAGAAAGGAAACATCAAATTATAAATCATTTCTATTTTCCATATGTACAACGATTTTCCCAACAACTATTTTATTATGTCAATAAATATGATATTAGTATTAAGTAATAAAGGACATATTTCACTAAACTAAAATCTAAAACACTAAAAAACAAAATTAATATTATTATATGTCAAGTGCATTATACTGATTGTGACGCTGTTTGCATAGGGTATACATCTCAGTATTTAGAAAATAGACTAAAAGGTCATCAATAAGATAAAAAAAATTATTTTTTAAAAAACCTTCAATTCAATCATGAAGATTCAGAAATTCATGGAACGGAATCTAAAACACGAAAAAGAATTTATATTTGATATTCATGGTGGAGGTGATCTATTGAAGACTGAAGGTAGTCGAAAAGTCGAATTTTCATCTGTCTTTCAAAAATTATACAAAAACTAATTTTAAAACAGAAGAGAACTAAAATCAATACAATTTAGAAACATAAACATATATAAAAGGACTAAGAAATAAGAAATTAAAAAATATATTATGTAGGTAAGGTCAGTTGGGGTAATCTTAAACAGGGGCAATTTTAAACAACTTTCATATCTTTTGAATTAGGGGTTGAAATTGATTCGACTGGCTATAGTGGCGCCCCAGATCTGGATGAATTCAGTTTTGTTATCATCGACTTGGTTGTTGTGTTGAGTGAAACATTTTCATTGGTGAGCTGCTCAAAAACTTTTAAAACATTTTTGCCGTTCTTGAAATTTTATTTATATAAGCGTTGTGTTCGATATAGTATTTGCCTAGTGCAGTGGTCGGCAAAATGTGGCTCCATAACCGCATGTAGCTCTTTGGCTCTGGCATAAATATCCACGGAAGGCGTAATAATATTTTCATTTAAAAAGAAACTTGGTAAGAAAATTATTACATCTTTTTCAGTCAGAAGTAATAACATTCGAAAAACAAATTAATCTATTTTTGCTCAGTATTTAAAAGGGCAGCATTCTCAAACAAAATAGAGCATTATTTCTATATCCCAGTCACCTGATATGAAAAAATCGTCAGGACGCCTAAGTAAACAAAAATTTGTAGAACTCTTGGACCAAATCTGGAAAGAAGAACTAAAGAAAATACTGTATCAGTATTCAAACATACTGGATTTTTTCCTGTTGATCCTGCTAAATTCTCAGAAGATTATTTTGATCCCTCAAAGCTAGAGAAATATAAGAAAAATATTGCATCTGCTTCTGAAAATGTGCTATCTACTCGAGGGTCTCATGAATTTTGTTATCGAATAGCCTTCTCCAAATCATATTGTCCATATTTTTAAAAAGGCATTATAGGAAGCAAGCACTTCTACAAAGGATATTCTTGCTGTTGATATGGTTCCCAAAAAGGTGGTTCCTTGTTTTGAATCAATCCACATACTGCGAGGTTTTAGCACCAGAAATTATGAAAAGATTATAAGAAGCTGAGCAAAAATGGAGAATAAAATCAAGAAGACTAATAAAATTCTGATATAATATATGTATATATATATATATATATATATATATATATATATATATATATATATATATATATAAAAGAAGAAATCGAGTCAGATTTTGATGATCTACAAATTTCACTCCAGGTCAATAAAAAACGTTTATTTAACCTCACCAAACCTAAGAACAGTCAAATAAAAAGATGGGATTAATTACAAAAAGACACTTTTGTTGTAGTAGAATACAAGAGGTTTACTAAACGGACTATCCATTTAAATGGTAAAACAGAAAAATGACTATGATGGTAAAATTGAAATCGTAAGTCTAAGATCATTAGATAAGACAGAAACCAAATTTTTGGGAAGGAAGATTTACCCCAAAATATGATCAATTTTGAATTTTGCATGGGGCAAATGTAAGCTTGATTGAAATTTATTCCATGAAAATTTTTCATGCATCATTAGTAACAAAAATATAACTTTTTTTTTAGAAATAGTTTTCCAACATCCCAATTAACCCTATTTACTTAGATAAAATTGTACTTCAATGTACTGTATTTGTTTTGAATGGTAAAGAAGTAGTATCTACTTACTGGTAAGAAACAATTGAAAAAACATCTATAATTGAAATAAATATATTTAAAAATTATTATATGATGAAAAATTGCAAAAAATATAATCTCACAGCTGGCCTTGTTACTGTGCAATTATATAAAACATATTGATGTTCATTACAGTTGTATTTAGTAATTGTCATTTAAAGTATCAATGTTTTACCAATGAATTTGACCCTGTGCAAATGAATTTTGTATTATGATCATGTGTTCAATTCCAATTGAATACAATTGTCAACATATTTTTTTACTCAATTCCATTTATAAGTTTTCTATTTCTACAGTAAAATTAAATATTTGATCTTCATCAGCACACTGTAAAGTAAATGGGTGAAATCCCACTAGACAGCAAAAAACAATTATAATCTTGTATAGTATTCAATAAATGGTTACAATAACTTCAAGCATAGATCATATAAAAAATTTCTGACAAAGATATTTAATAGCTTCTAAATAATGACAGCTGAATTAAAGACATCCATAAGTCATGCCAAACAAATATACCAAGACACAGCACTTTGCCCTACTTTTATTACACAAAATATTTGATTGTATTCCTATTTCTCAAAATCCTAACACTGCGTATTTCTCTAAAATTGAAAATTAAGTTAGTGAAGAAACCTCTTCTATTTGCAAATAATAGTAAAACTGTAACAGAGGGATTATAACAGAATACATAAATCTGCAACTAACTTCCCAATATCAAAGAATGAGTAATGGATACAATCACAATGTGAAGTATATGCTTTAGAAATTTATTTTCTAATTTTACAAAGAGACGGCTTAATATTAAATAATCGGCAGAGTTTTCTCACCTTTCCCGATATTGTTTCACCATCATAATACAAATACAGTCTTTCTTTTTTACCATCCTCAGTTTTGACTTCTGCAGTTTTTCTTGAATCTTGTCCATCTAAAATAACTTCTATTTCGGCTGATTGGCCAAATCCAAAAAAACTCTAAAAGTGAAATATTATCTTTAACTAATTAATCTAAAAACATTCAATAACCTCTATGAGTACATGTAACCTTAAAGAAATACGCCTACTTACCATTATATTTAACTTCAAACTTTAATTTAGCGACAATAACTAAATGAAATGTATATCAATATATTGTACTTATGAATATATATTGTTTTAATTGTCTAAACATCAAAGATAATTCATTCTATAATAAAATATAATAAATATTTGTCTTAACAAGGATATTACAAATAACTATAATATAATTTAAAATGGCTTCCACTACATCGAATTAAATTTATATGTATTCGTAGAATCTTCATTTTCTTTATAAGTAAGAAGAAGTGCGTTCATTTGTGTGAATTGAAATAAAGTGTAAGCTACTATATAAAATGAAATTTTAAACAGCAAAAACATCTGTACATAAATCATTTATATATAGAAGAATTTCTTACGTCAATTACTTATTCTAGAAGCAAAAGTTTATTGGGTTATAATTAGTAGCAAATTTAACACCTGAAACCGTAGAACATAAAGTGTAGATTAAACTTTTCATGATTTCTGTGCTCTGATGTCAATTTGAAATTTCAAGACAAAATTTAAGTACTGAGTTTTGTGTTGCGTAGAGTTGAATGGGAATTTTGAAATTCTGATTATCAATCTGTTTAAACAGTATTCTATGTTTTCTATAGATGTCATACCAAAAAATCCGAATAGTTTCAAAAAAACTAGATATCATTACAAATTCGTTTTATTTTTTAATATGTAGCTGTCGATCATATTTCCATGCATAGTATAGGCATTACTTTGAGCATAGATTATTTAGAAATTATAAAATAATGATTCTAAATGAGTTTGTGATTTACTTTATGTTATATAATCTTTGTGAAACAAAATCTTATAAAAGATGAGTAAGAAAACTCTTAACAAAAAATATCAGAATAACATGATGTATCACCAGGAGGTAATATAAGAAGACCATGAAAAAATTTGAAGCAATTATCTCAACGAAAAAAGTGGAAGTACAGAAATCAATCTCAAATATTTCTCAAAAACCACAGTTACAGAAAAATCCTACAATTCTAAGAAATTATTTTTTTATTTAGATTTTGTGAACTATATATTTTTTTAATTTTGTGCAAAATATAGCGGAAACTAAATGATCTGGACATCAGTTGTAGGGATTCGCGACTATTCGGATTACCAATAGTGATCAATTCATGATTAGTTTGCGACATTTTAGTAATTTAGAAAAAATGTTATCGAAGTCATTATGCAGGGTGTCCTGCATAAGAACCGACTTAGACCAGTAGCGTATAGGGAGCCCAAAGTAGGACTATGGGGGACAATTTACCTCTATACCAAGTTTCATCCATGATTTATAGGGCTTCAAAGTAGGCAGAGCCGGACTTAGTCATCGTAGCCCCCGGGCCAAAATACTTAAGGGGCCTATGTAAGGCGAGCGTTTTACGTGAATTCTTACATCAAGTTGATTTTTCATTATAGTCAATTTATTCATTATTTCTAACTAAAAATAGTACAAAATTACGTTCATAAAAAAAACATTTTTTTCTTATTTTGCTACCTACAAATTCTTCAATAACACTAGTGCAGTCAATCGATTTCAGTAGCTCATTTTCAATACACAATACGCTATATTGATTTAGTTTTTTTTGAGTCATTGTGGTTCGGTGGTCATCTTTAATTAAGGAGAGCCTTGAAAACGATCTTTCCTCACTAGCATTTGATGGCATTATACTTAAAAATATTCGCATAGCGATCTCAACATTTGAAAAAATAGCAAATAGTTTTTCTTCATACATAAATTGATACATTTCACCAATGAAAAGTTTTTTGGTCAGTTCGAAAACATTTGCGTTTAGTAGATGGCATTTAAAATGAATAAATTCAGACTCTGTATTGGCTGCATCGAAGTCCTTAGGGTAAAAAGTACAAAGCTTTTCACAAGAGTTTGAAATCTGCAGATCACTCAACGTCAGAACATTGGCTATGGATGTATTTTTTTGCTTGTTTAAAAATCAATCATATGGCTCGTCGCGAGGCCCTCCCGCAGCGGGGGCCCCCGGCGCACGCCCGGGTTGGCCCATGCCTAAGTACGGTTCTGAAAGTAGGGCTCAAAATTTCAAGAAAAAAATTTTTTTACCCTTAACCTTGAAAATACCAAATTTGGTAAATTGTAAATTGATTTATTTTATTTATTAGTGTTTGGTTTTTCTAAAGTAAACTGTAGAAGAAGCCTGGAAGAATGTCGGAGGAGAAACCATGCGATTTCTTAATCGCATGGTTTCTCACAGACAAACATTTTGTAATGTTGAAAGACGGGCTCGAGCAATAGGAAAGTTTTATATTGCGAGATGAAGAACTTATTTTAGATAGTACTAATATGCCGTTGGTCGTCAATGGTATCCAAAATAAGTTCTTCTTCTCGCACATTTATTTGAACAGGACGTTCTCGGTTAACACTTTTAAACTTTCCTGTTTATCGAGCCCGTCTTTCAACATAAGAAAATGTTTCTCGGTGAGGAACCACGCTATTAGTAAACCTCATCAGATACTCTCCCACGCTTCGTATACAGTTTCCTTCACCAAAACCTAACATCAATAAGACATCCACTTGTTCACTAAATGAGAGTTTTCCATTCATTGAAAAAACTAGCAATTTAATTACTAGAAAACTTTATTGTTCATACTAACCATTCCAGTATTATGTTGAACAAAGTAGTAGATAAAGGATCTCTCTGTTTTAGTTTTATATTTATGTTAAAGCTATCTAATGATTTCTGTTTTATTTTAATCTTTGTTTTAGTGTTCTTGAGTGTCATTTTTGTGAGCTTCATCAATTTTATTGATACGTTCAGGTCTTTCATTATTTTTCAATGTATATAATGTTGACTTGCAGCTGTGTCATATGCCTTTTGGGGGTTGATGAAAATTGCAAATATCAGTAAGTTGTATTCTTACCCCATTCTCTGTACTGTTTAAGAGTGAATATATGGTCTGTTACAGATCTTCCAGTTCGAAATCAGCACTGGTATCCTACCAGCAGGGTTTCTTTATATTCTTTCATTTTTCGATCTACACACTTTGCCAATATTTTGTACACTGTGTCCCAAAGTGCAATTTCTTTGTAATTCACAAAGTCTTCTTTTTGTATATAGGCACCATTATCTTTTTTGTATATTGGCACAATTATGGCAGTATCCCATGCCTTTGGCATTATCTCATTTTCCCATATACTTTTAACCAATTGGTAGATTTTCTTTGTTATAGCATCAACTCCATACTTTATAAGTTCCGAATAAATATCATTTTCGCCTGGACATTTGCCATTTTTTTTGGTTTTGTATTATTTTGGCTACTTCTTACATAGTTAGTGCCAGTTTTTTTTTGTTTTGTGGCTTTAAAGATGCTATTTCATATGTTTCTTTCTCATTATTTTTTTTAACATTTATTTGAAGTACTCCTTCCACTTTTCCAGAGTTTCATCTTCATCTGTTATTATGCTGTTGACTGATTTTTTTCTATTTTTACTCTTTAACATACCGTAGAATTCAAATTTAATATTGGATATATTTTCTTATTTCAAATAAAAAACGAAATTATATTTATAAATATATTCTAAGTAATAATAATATACACAAATAAAACCTTCTCTAGTCTTGACGTCTCTTTTTGGAACTATATTTTTCATCACTTTCCGCACTACTTGAATATCTTTTTTGTCTCTTTTTATCTTTGATTTCTGATTTAATTTTTCTGTTCCTTTCTTCTCTCTGACCTCTATCACTACTCACTGACCGCTTTCTATAATTCTTTTTACCTTTTTCTTCTACATTATTTGTATATTTTCTTTTATAATCAGTATGCTTATTTTTATAATTCTCTGTTTTAAATTTCTTCACAGATTTCTTCCTGGATCTTCCATCATCTGATGATTCACTGCCACTCTCCCTCCTAAGTTTTCTTTTTTCGTCAGGCTGTCTTTCCAATTTTTCCAATTTTCTATAATTAATCAAAGATAAAATGTTAATTGCGAAATTTGCCACCATCATAAATCACATTTGTATTGTAAAAAACTAAATTATTACCTTAGCAAAGCTTTTTTCTGCTTTTTTGTAAGTGACTTTAAAAATGTAACTTCTTCATTATCCTCTTCATCTTCACTAATTAGAAGATGCTTATTTGCTTCCACTGTATTGACATGTTGTTTCTTTAATGCTAAACCATCATCCAGCATTTGCTGTACCAAAGACTTCTGATCCATTACAGTCGCGTTTTCCAATGATCTTGCTGCACTCATTGATAAACTATACATAGGACATTCCTTATCTAAAACAAAATTTAATTCTAAATATTGAATATAATATGAAAATTCCTTATGTAAATGACCCAAAATCATTATAATAGGTTGAAATTTGAATTCTATAATCTATCATTAATACCTGTATTAATATGACCCCATTTATGACATTTAATACACCTGACATTCCTGACTTGAATGCCAAAGGGTTGATCACGTATTTCTTGATCTCCCTGACAATAACTTTCTCTGGGTGCATTATACTTTCTTTGCCATTCAAATTTATATTCGGGTTCATTATCTTCGCGTTCTCTTTCTTTTCTTGCACCAGGAGGAGGTTCATACATAAAACTAATGCTTAGTTTATCTTTACTCTCTTTGCTGAGCATAGCTTTGTTGTCATGAAGATCTTGTTCTTTTTCGTATTGTTGGCGAAGTTCTTCTTGTTTCTTTTTATATGCTTCAGCTTTTTGTTCTGCCATCCATACCTGGAGTGTAATTTGAGTTAGATATATGCAAATATGTATTTTAAACAAACTTACCCTTTTCAAATTATCTCTGGATGCTGGATGGAAGAATTTTTTACACATATAGTTATTAAATCCTTTACCCATTGTGCAATATTGAATTTATCTACACAATTAAAGAAATTTTACAAAGAGAATATAATATCAAGATATATAACCCTATAAATAATATATTATCTACAAAGTCTATCAACAAACAAAAGCAAAATGTCAGATATGTGTATGACGTACCTCAAGTATGGTCGGTACTGCCACTTCAAGAGTTTCAAATTTCTCCAGTTTCAGTGGAAAACAAACAAATGCAAAAACATTGGATTTTTTGAATTATTGTGTTTAAGTGTATATTTATTTTTTTCCATGCTAAAAAGGTATTCTGAACATCTTCTGAAAAGCTGAAGAAACTTTAATTCGTAGTCCATTCGATAAAGCTTACGTACACTTAGTGTGACTATTACTTTGGCAACATTGTTGTACAGATTACATATCAAAGGACAATTTGAAATGTTTATTTTATTTATGTTTGGATTTCACATTTATATACCAATGATCATTATCTATGTTTATTACCGAACATTAGGTTATAGTGTGCTGGTGTCAGATATAATAAAAAATAGTTAACCTATTAAAATATGAACAGTATATGTTATTATATTGAAAAAAGCAATAATAAGTAATAAGAAATGTATTTGTGAATTTATTTTTATATAATGAAGTTAAATATTGATAATCTGGAAACCAAGAAAGATACCTATAAAGAAATACATAAAACTGTGTGTTTCTTATCTCTGTGTAGATTATTGGCACTTTTATGTACAATAATCGTTATAATTGTGGTTCTCCTACTTTGCAAGGCGTATATTAAATTTGTCTTAATTTGGCTCGAGAAACAAGATATTGTTATAGTATCTGGAACAATATGCTTCCTATTTATTATAGTAGCTCTTCCTATAAGCATAGGATATATTGTTTTAGTTTTAGCATCAGGATATTTATTTGGAGTGCTTAAAGGCTTATTGTTGGTAGTCTTTGGGGCAAATTTCGGTTTGTTCATTGCTGATAATATTCTAAAAATTGTTGGACACCATCATAGCATTTACAAGTAAAAATGGTGATAAAATATAAATTATTTGTTTAATTTTATAACTTATTCCAGATATACACAGAATGAAACTGCTGCAGCTATAATGAGAGTTATTTCAGGCCCATTATGTTTCAAAATTGTTTTTTGCTCAAGACTGACTCCAATTCCCTTTGGGTTACAAAATACGATTTTTGCGGTAAGTTGTCATCTAGTTTTTTGATATTATAGTTTCAACTTTCTACTTAAAATGTTGGTTACTTGAATACATATGACTATTGATTTTGAAATATAATACCTAGTTTGTTTCATTTATTAATAGTCATATGTATTCAAGTAACCAACATTTTAAGTAAATTCTACATTTTCAATAAGTTGTAGATCAATTAAGACTTCAGAATATATATTTAGTCTTAAAATATAGTAAAATAACTGTACAATATATAATAATTTCATGATTCCATTGAAATTATATTATACGATTAGTACATTTCTCTGTTAATCAGATAGATTTTTAGTGTAAACAATGGAAAACATTCCAAAGTTGACTCTAAAACAGAGGTTTCCCAAACTATTGGGTGACCCCCCTTGAGAGGCGTGAAGGCGAGTCAGGGGGCGCGATACTAATTGAATATATAAAAAAATCTCACTTAGTGAAAAATGTAGAAATATGATTGAAAATCGTCTGCTCTAACACGAAAAAGAACCGAGTGAACTCTCCGAATTTCCGAGGTCTCCCCGCCACCACCACGCCTTTATCATATTCCATTGACTAGCAATAGCAGTTCATTGCTTTAAGAGATTCCTCAGTTGTCATGGTATGGTTTGAGAAATGATATTGCTCAAGATGAGCTCAGCAAAAAATGCAAATATAATGATGATTACATAAAATATGGGTTTATTTTTATTCACAAAGATAATGTCAAACACCCTTAGTGTGCTATGAAATATTAAATAATGATGCTATGGGGCCTAATAGACCAATCACCACATATAGGACAGTGGTTTGGGGTACTAGAACTAGTTTGAATACCTACAAAAACAATATCTCGAAGGTACAAAGATTGGCTCTCATATGTGCAACCGGTCCTATGAAATCATCCTCCACAGCCGCACTAGAAGTGATTATAAATCTCACCCCTCTCCACATAGTACTGGAAAACGTGGCAGAAAAAACATCACTCAGAATGTTTAGATAAGGAATCACCAAAGAAAAACTGTACCTAAATGATGATCAAAACCTGGGACATGCCTCAGAATGATGCATGCAAGTAAATGGGATCAAAACACCATACAAGAAATGAACTGAAATGCCATTAAATGGTATACAGACGGATCTAAGGCAGCAGACAGAACTGAATAGGGCCCAGAACCACACACTCTGAAAGTCTGGGCAACACTCGAAGCATTTTTCGAGCAGAAATTTATGCAATTGAAAAATGTGTCCAGTTCAACCTAGAAAGGAACTACTGTTAGCCAAGCAGCTATTAAAGCTTTAATCTCCAATATCATAAAATCCAAACTCGTTTTAAAATAATTAAACGAGCTAGGCAAGAAAAATAAAGTTAACCTACAATGGATTCTGGAACACACAGGACTGAAGGAGAATGAAATAGCTGATAACTCTCTAAATGCATATGAGGCCTAATTGTTTTGAAAGACATTGGTCAATAAAATATACTTCTTTAAAAGAGAAGCTAAAAAGTTTTTTTGAATCAAAATCTGAAAATTTACGCATGAAGTTGGATATTACCAGATCTACCTGTCAAACATATGAAAAGTTGTTTGAACCTTCATTGATCTATCTCTTCTTATTGTTAAAGAAAAGACATATTAGAGAGACGCTTGTTAAACCTGTTAAAGGCAGCTGAGATTATTCTTGGAACAGACAGTAGGGAAAAATGATCTCAAATAGCACTTTCCAACAACACAGTAAAATGTAGCATTGATGATATGGCCGAAGACATAAAAAACAGGTAATTGATGCAATAAAACAAACACCGTTTTTTCCTATTTAGATAAACGAGAATACATACATAGCACAATGTTCTCAGTTAATTTTATATGTTCAAAATATGGAAAAGAAAAAAATGAAAGAGAGCTACTGTTTTCTACGGAGTTGGTGACCACTACAAAAGCTGTTGATGTGATGTCAGACAAATATTATGGTGCCCTTGTAATGCTTGGATTTCGCTCAAGCTTTGTACAATTAGTAAGAGATGTAAGAACAATGTCTCAAATAGAACACGCTGGTTCTCCAAAGGAAACATGTTAGCCAGAACATCGAGAGGAAGTAATCACATTCTTAAAAAATTGTGACCTGAAGACCTAAGTGTGGACTTCAAAAAACTTCTTTGACTCGTTTAACAGCCGTAATTTAAAAAGACAGGGAGGAGACTAGAGACGTTTTTTTTATTCTAAAGTTCTACTTATATACTTTTAAAAGGATTCTATGAATTTGCCACGAAAAATGCAACCGAAGAATATTTTATTTACGAAGAAAACAAAAAGAACATTTTTTTCTTAGAATTACCATTTCCATCGATTCCTGTAGTCAGGATGTAAAAAAAATTGCACCTCGAGAACGGTTTGTAACCACCCCCAAGGTTTAGCGTACCGTGGCATGATATAGAAAATGATCCTTGGACTATTCCCTACCGTCTGTGAAAATTTCAAGTAAATCCAGGCAGGTCGAAAAAATTGCCAGCCAAAATGCTTCATTTCCTGCCAAAGAATTACTAAAATTCCACCGAAAATAAATATTTTGTTTTCAAAACAATTCTCGTTATTGCAGTATAATTACACCAATCCGGCACTTTAATAGATCGGCACGTCCAATAATCGGGCACCCTCAGCCCACATCTCCCTCACCCCTTTACACCTCGGCTTCGGTCGCTGCGTCGTCGACTAGCAGAGTAACCTCTTAAAACTTATCACGTGCACTTGCTTACGTATGTGTTTTTTTTAAATGAGAATAGTTTATAGTTAAAAATGTCATGTCAAATAAACGCAAAGATGGTGTTGGGCATGCTACTATATACGGTTTTAAGAAAAAAAGGCAAAAGATAGTAGACCACGTCAAGACAATGGAATCGGGGCCAGAAAAGCGTAAAACTCTAGATGTTGGCGATTGTCCAAAGATGGAAAACGCTCTCTACATGTGGTTCATACAACGGCGTTCTAAACACACTCATATGTCTGTAAAAATTCTGAAAGCCAAAGCAATCGAATTTTATAAAAAAATTACCCACAAAGATGATTTTCGTGCCAGCGATGGATGGCTGGATAAATTTAAAAAGCGATTTGGTATCTGTCTATTAACTATATCGGGTGAGAAATTATCAAGCGATGAATCTGCAGTACAGCCATTTATCCAGCATTTTAAAAACAAACTAGAAGAACTTGGTTTTCTTCATGATCAAATCTCTAACGCAGACGAGAGTAGTCTGTTCTGGAGATTGTTGCCCAATAAAACATTCGTATCTTTTAAAGAAATAAGTGCACCAAGTCGTAAAGTGAGTAAAGATAGAATCACATTCTTGCCGTGTTCAAATGCTACTAGAACGCACAAAATTGGTTAGTGATTGGTAAAGCAAAAAATCCCAAAACTTTCAAGAACATTTGTCTGCCAGTCTGCTACAAGAATCAAATTAGAAGTTGGGTCACGAGAGAAATATTTAGCGAATGGTTTCATAAAGACTTTATTTCAGAAGTCAAGAAGTTTATGAAAAGATCCAACTTGCCCATGAAAGCTTTACTCGTACTCGACAATGCTCCAGGCCACCCAAATGAACTTGAATCAAGTGATGGGAATATCCAAACCATCTTCCCACCACCAAACTCACACCTTTACTTCAGCCGATGGATCAAAATGTTATTCAAAAAGTAAAGTCTTTGTATAAAAATAAATTGCCGATCCATATTATATCTCAGGATGGTGATATAACGCAGAGCCTTAAAGGATTGAATTTGAAGGATGTTGTATTCTCTCGCTCATGCTTGGAAGCCTGTCTCATCTAACTTAATCCAATCTTCATGGAAAAAGTTATGGCCTACAATAAATGATGTATCAAAAACAGATGAATAAGATCCTGAGATAATCTGCCTATTGCCCATTGGTTACAAAATCTATGAGAAAAAGGAAGGACAAGTGAAGAAAATTTAAATTCTTGGTTTTGAAGGAATCGAAGAAGCAGAGCAAATGATGACCGATGAAGAAATTGTATCTGAAGCAGTACAAGAAGAAGAAAGGTTTGTAGAAAGAGTTAAACCAGATTTGTTTCAATACCTGCATAACATGGGCAGAAGAAAATGGTATATCTGCCAATTCCTCGCAACATACGAGAAAAGGTTTTTAAGAAGCAAGGACTTCAAGTTTGCATAAAAGCAGACCTCAATTAAGGATTATATGAAACTATGTAATTACATACATATGTACATATTAATTTATTACAATACATACATTTATTCCCTCTACGAAATGCTTTATTTTATTCATTACCTACAAGTTTTTCCACTATAATCCAGTAATCTGCACATTGCAATAATCCGTCACCCTCCGGTTTTAATAGTGCCGGCTTACTGTATACCCATTGCCAATACATTTTATTGTTTAATGTGGACGTGATACAATAGAGTTTGGGAACCGCTGCTCTAAAACATACTGAGGAGTTCTTCAATAACAATAATAAGTAATTGACTAAGAGATTAAACACTTCTGAATGACTAAAAAAATGTGGTATATTTCAAATTTCTCCTTGTCAATGTAAATCTTGAAGTGAATCAGAATTTGAAACTTATTTTTTTTTAGCTAAGTAATGTTAGTGCCAAAATTTATTATTTAGCTTCACTACTTGGACTGTTTCCTGCTCAATTTGTTGCTGTTTACGTCGGTTCTACCTTAAGATCCATGCAAGATGTCTTGGAAAACAAACATTTATCTTCTGGTACCTATATTTTTGCAACCCTTCAGGTTAGTATATTTTCGAGTTCTATATATGGAATACAATACCACCATTTCACCATTTTTTTATTTGAAATAATTTGATGTTATTTGAAGCAACAAATTGGACTATTTCGGATTTGGTCGTAATAATTTTTTTAACTTCTAGTTGATACTCGGAACCTTTCTAATGATTTTTATTGGAGCCAAAGCAAGAAAGGAATTACTAAAGGCAATTGCAGAAGCTGATAACAATGCTTCCAGTGGTTATTCCTTAGTGTGATATTTATTTTACATTTTTATGACCACTTTTTCAACGAGACCAAATATTTTTCATAATAAATTTGTTATAACTTATTTGAAATAAATTAATAAATATTTTTATACCAACACAATTCGTAATTTTAATATTTGCAATGTTTTCAGCCTATTCAGAAAATCGGTTTCCCGAAAATAATAGGGGTTTCAATTGTTTTTTCGTAAATTTCTTTTTATTTTTGATTTAATAATTATACAAATGAATTACATTAATCTAATTTCACTTTGATACAATCATCAACGACTTTATTGAATCAACGTATTTCAATCAATTCAATGAGTCTCTTTTATTTAGCAACATTTTGCATGAATTTTCCTTGAAAGCTGTAGAGCCATGTCACGCTGTACACTACATGCACTTCCCCACTTTATTTACAACACCTAAAAGTAGATGAAGTTCAGAAGGGGGAATAACGTCGAGGAATAGTCTATCTTCATTAGTATCAAATATTGGTGGATGAATACAATTCTTAAAATTCTGAACTTTTTATTTGTCTGCTCCTGCTTCAGTCCAGTCTAGATAATTTCTAATCTAATCATTCTATAAGGGCCTAATTCGTGAAGGGCACCTTTTTTAACCTATCACCACATACAAGGATGGCAACTCGCGTGTGTCATAATGTCGACTAGAACAGTGCTCCGCAAATTTTTTTTGTTCAAGGTACACCTAGGAAATTTAAATTTTTAAAGGTACACCACAAACAAAATAGTTATTTATGCAATAAGTGAGTAAAGTAATACTTTTTTTCACGAGTAGGACAGTTTGACCACACGAAACGAAGGCTCGTGCGGCAATTTCTACGATTGTAAAAAAAAAGTAACTTTCCTCACGAGTTTCATACAAAAGTCTTTCTACGTCCGTAGACTTAAACAAATTCGACAAAACTTTTTTCAATTTTTATTTTGTAATAGTGCAATTAAAAGTACAACTATGAGCATTGTTAATTTGAAGTGAATAAGAAGGTACATTACTATTGGTACCTGAATTGACAACATTTAACAAGTTCAAAGTTATAACATCGTCTATAGTTGTATTAGTACTTATTGGATTGTTGGTAGGATCTTGAATATTTACAATGTTTCTTGAAGTCGAACTAGTTGCTTCCGTTAAAATGTTTACTGCGGAATCCATTTTGTTTTTTTATTGAGTCGTCTATGTAACCCTCCGCCACTGTGTTGGATTTCCACCCACCGTGCTTCTTTAGTTGAATTATATCACTACCGGAATCCACTAATAGACACGCCGAAGAACGTCGAAATGTATATGCCCAATATAGTTTTTTGCATTAGGTAAATTCAAATATGTAGCGATAAGCGAATTTTTGAAACGGTATTGATAACTACAACTTGGGTTTTGCATTTTCCATTTCTATACTGAAATACGAAATGATCTGTTTTGACATTTGTGGGTCGTTGGTTTTTACATTTTTTATCAATGTTTATCAAGTTTAATCTATTGTGCATTCTGCGGTTCGACGTGGCGATAAGAATACTACAAAACACGTATATCACACACCGTCGATGGTGCCGTTATCTCATCAAAGTATATTGTACTTTCAAATTTAAAAACATTTTTTTTCAATTAATATTTTTTTTTAATTGAAAAAAAAATGGCTAAACATTCTATTCAGAATTGTAGATCCTCAGATTTAGCACTTTTGACCCTGTATCTTTGTGGGTGGTTAACCCACATTTTATCACTATCTTATTAACAGTTGCAGCTTTGACCTTCGACTATTTTTCTCCGATTTTTTTCTTGCTTATCTTGTACAATCTGATCTTTCAATCTATTCTCGTTCCATCCCTATTACGGAATTTTCCTTGTACCCTGCCGTTTTTTCCATTATTTTAATGTGTCCATACCATTGTATTATTTTTGCTTTAATTGTATTTACTATATCCTCATTTTGTAATATATTCTTAATTTCATAGTTCATAAAGGACTATATATCTATATATCTACTCATTATTTTGCAGCTTTCACTGGTTCATGAATTTTTCTAGTTATTCTCCTCTTATATATCCTCAGTGTGCATATTTATTAGTCTCATAGTTTCAGCGACGTATACTATAGGTTGTATCGCCGTAATTGCTCGGTTTATTCTTTTGCTAATAAACATCATTTGTACTTATTGTATGCCCTATACCCCGCATGAATTCTTTGTCTTGTCTCATTATTTGTTGCATATTTGCAGCTCATCATTGTTCCTAAGGTGTCGATTACTTCGAAGATGAGGTCATTTATCTTTACCATTTCTTATATATCAAATATTTTGTCTTTTTTTGATTAATTTTCAATCCTCTTTTTCCTGCCTCTTATAACCTTTTACTAGTGTGTCTTCAAGACTCTTTCGGTCCCTTGTTAATAGAGTTAAATCATCAGCATATGCTATTACTTTTATTGATTTATTTCCTTCCATCGATGTTACATTCCCTCATTATACCTTAAACTGCAAAGTTAAACAATAACGCTGATAGTCCATCATCCTAACTTACCCTAGCATATATTTCAAATTCCTCGGATGGTCCGTTTTTTTTGTTATTACCCTTGCCCTAGAATTTAGTATAGTCATTTTCACCAACCGTATCAACTTTTGGGGTACTTGTAGTTTTTCCATGTCTTTTATAACCATCCTCCTTTTCAGACTGTCGAATGCTTGTTTTAAGTCGATGAATAGCATTTGCATATATGCTTTTTTCGATCACTTGTTTTTATAGTATGTATGGCATCTACTGTTGATTTTCTAAAACCTTTTTGATATTCTCCTATTTCTGGTTTCACTACCTTTATCTGTATTTCATTTATTTTGTTGTTAGTATTTTGTGTACAGTATTAAGCAAACTAATACCTCTATAATATGTGGAGATTTCCTCCTTTTATTATTGGTATAATCAATCCAGTATCTCTCGGCATTGTTTCTGTTTCTTATATTATTTCTATGATCTTGAATGTTTTGTACCTTATATTATCTCCCCCATATTTTATTAGTTCATTCACTGTTTCGTCTGGTTCTGCTGTTTTATTGTATTTTAGTTTATTGATAATTTCATCACATTCCACACCGTCGTTTTTTTCTCATTTTCTAGTACTGTACCATTAAAACTTTACCATCTGCCCCTAGTTTTATTTGTGTTTTCTTTTAAATATATTTTATCCATTTCTGTACATTTGCCTGTACATCCATTTATTCCGTTATATACGTTGGTTCCATCTTCCAAGTACCTATATGGAATTTTTTCATATAACTCTTTTTACTGTTTCATCTATTACTATTGAGAAAAGTAGTGGCCTAGTACACACCCCTGTTTTGATTATATTACGGTTTTTGAGTAGGTATTCAAATTTTATTTTTTAATAAACTGAAAATAACGTTTTTTCTTTATGCCTAAGTCTGTTATTACTAAAAAATTCATTCTGCACTTAACTTCTGGGAAGTAATTATTAAATATTAAAACCAAAAATAGGAAACCACTAGGTTTATTGTCTAATCATAGTGTTTCCTCTTATTTCTCTATTATATACTGGTAGAATTCATAATAACAAAGAAATATTTACGAAGAGACCTGGAAAGCACCGAAAAATAAAAAAAAATATCATTTTATGTAAGGTTTTCATTTGTAGATAACTGAAATGGCTTCGTCACATTTAATTATTTTGATTTTTTACACTGCAGTAATTACTGCTGGAGTGACTAATGACACCTTCCACGGGTGGCTGTAAGTCGCGGGCGGCTTAAAAACACTAGAAAATCACTGAATTTATAACTTCACCTGCGATTTCAATGTCGTAAATAATTGAAAATACAATAAAAAAACGCGATAAAAACAATAAATCACAAGTGATGTTATAAATTTAGTGATTTTCTAGTGTTTTCCCGTGACTTTAAGCCACCCGTGTACGGTGTCATTAGTCACTCCGAATTACTGCACCAATATACTTGTTTTTTGATAAATGTTGATAGGCTGATGAATTCATAATCGTCACGTTATTGTTCTGAAATAGGTTAGCTCACTCTGTAGAAATATTACATTTTTAGAATTAACTATAATATATAATACTGAAATTAACTGATTAAATAAATCGATAGAATCGAATATGTGATTATGTTTGAAGAATCGTCGACAGTTGTCGACTAATTGAAAAAGATGAATGTACAAAAGATTATTAATCCTTTTAAAAAATATGTTCCCGATAATTTTTTCACATGGTTGAATTTTTTCATAACACTCACCGGCATTCAAAAACCTACTGGAAAAGTACTTAAGTTACTATCCCCATTATTAACGTTGCACTATATATTATGTTGTTGGATTATGTATTTTTGTACTTTGATAGAAATTGTTAATGCATCAGATTTTGATTCTGCTTTATTCTTGACTTCTATGTCTATTACATTGCTTGATACGGTTCTGGTAATTAGAATAACTTTATATTATTTTTTGAAAAGTAAAAAGGAGACAATTACACGGATTATTACTAGATCTACTTTTAATTTTGATTGTTTTTCCATCATTGCTATTGAGCATTCTAAATACTCAAAATTGAAGAAATCTAGTCGAGATGTAAGTAAAATAAAATCCAAACAACTGGAAGCTTACTGGAAAGAAGCAATTCTAACTGCAAAAAAACGGTAAGTGTTGAATAACCAATTATTCATTTAAACACAAAATAAAAAAAACATGGCGATAGAGCGTTAGAGATTTTCTTGTCAAAGAATGCTAGAAATAGTGTACCCAAGGCAGCAATACAAACATATTACGACAAGGGTGTTTAGCGCTACCGGAGCTGACCCTTCTCGAAAAGAGAACCATTATTCACCGTACCCTGAAAGTATTTATTGTAGGAGATCTTCTGGCCATATTATCTCTTCAACTTTCTCTTTACTAGTGGCTGGTTGAATAGATTATTTATCAATTCGTTCTTGTGGTTATTGGATCGAATTTTGTATCTTGTAGCATAATTCTTTATCACATCTTTGATTAGTGGGATGTTCGGATCGTTATTAGTTGTTTGGTTAATATCCCATACGACCAGATTTATATGAATATAGTTTTGTAGATGGGCAATTTATTTTCGAGTCTTAGTTGAGACCTTTTGTTGAATAGCCAGTGCATTTCAAATCTAAATATTTTCTCTTGTTTTTGATATATGTTTTCCATGTAAGTTTTCCACTAAATGCAACCCTAAGTACTTGACAACTGGCTTTCTCGGAATGGGAATATTATCGATGAACATTTGCTGAGAAACAGATTTTCTTGTAAATGTTATTTGCTCTGAGTTACTGGCATCGACGTTAATTTTCCACTGAGGGAGCCAGTTTTTTAAAAAAATTAGATGATTTCGTGCGCTTTCTGCAGTTACAGTTGAGTCTATATCTATTGCCATGATTGCCGTGTTGCTATGAAAGTATCGTCTGTGCTTGGAACAACTGCTGTGAATATCAGACACAGAAATGGACCTAAAACACTACCCTGAAGTATTCCAGTTTCTATAGTGTGGTAATTTGAGTAGTTATCTTCAAGTTTGATTTGAAAGTGGCGTTCGGTGATATGAGATTTTAAAATAAAGTATAGTTGTTCCGTTGAATATAGTTTTAGTTTGTAGAGGAGACCATCAAGCCAGACTCTGTAGAACGCCTGTTTTATGTCGAGAAATACTCCAGCACACACCTTTTTTTTCTACTAGGGTTATTTTAATCATATTGACTATTCTGTGGCATTGCTAAATTGTGAAGTGTTCGCGTCTGAAACCGATTTGGTGCTGTGGTATGGGCACAACTGTTTGGATTTTACGTAGAAGTAGCTTTCTAGTACTTTTGACATTATTGGGAGTAGGCTTACAGGGCGATATGAACTAGTTTCCGGGTTTGCCAGATTTTTGAATCATGTTAAGCATATTTTCATTGTATTGTATAGTATCGGAGGTGTAATATACTATCACAAATTACTGTTAACAGGACCACTGCATTTTTTGGTAGTCCCCTTGTTGTCAATAAATAAATTTAAAAACACAAGTGTTTCTACTAATCTATTCTATGTTGACATTTATTATATTGATTCTATCTTTTTGAAGATATATTTTTCTCTTTGAAGGTATCTATTTTATAAAATATTTATCCAACCTGAACACGTTATTATTCCATGACGCTGATGGTACTAAGTTTTTCCCAGATTTTTCAAGGTTTTCACTACATATACTGTAAAACCCCTCCCGGTCAACTTTAATGTTCATAAACTTTAAAGAAATATATCGTTTTATTTTATTTCAATCAAGTTTAACTTGAAGAATTAATTTATATATCTTATTGTATACAGTTAACAACAAATGCTACAAATCAGAACTGCTTATTCTTTGGATAATTTTCATCAAATTACGTAACGTCTTCTCTCTTCGTCTGTCGCTCCACGTTATCGAGCAACCTATCATTTACCAACTTTAAGCTCTGACTGCAGTTGTGTTTATACTTTTACTGAGTAAATCTAACAACTGATTCTCTGATAGGCAACTCTTGGTATTGGATTCGCAACAGTAGATGAAACTTTACATTTCACTTGCTACATACGCTTAACGATTTCTAAACGGCATAGCGAGTAAAAATCGCACTTCGAACTTTAGAAATGCTAAAGCTTGGTGAACACCGTATTGTTTCTAAAATAGTAAGAGGTGATGACACATACATACAATTTTTTTTCAAATCTACCCGTCAAGAGAGCTGGATTTACGAAGATATATCAAAACCTACAACGACAAAAATGCAAAATTATGTACACAGTTTTTTTCCTAGTAATTAAGTTTAAAGATCAACGTATAGTTACAGCAACTTGGTACACCAAAAAAGGTTTTATTTTTACATGAAAATATTATAACAGTTATTGAATATACACCCTATTCACCTGACTTTGTTATGTGTGTTACCAGGTTATTCTTTAACTTGAATAAACATTCACTTGGTCAACATTGATGTTGCTGATGATTACTTTGAATATAAATAAATTCATTTTCCTACTTGTAGTTTGGTTGTCGCAACATATATAATTCACCTAAGTATAATGCGAAAAATATAAAAAATATATAATAAGGTGACTTCTACTATATTAATGAAAATTTAAATATCTTATTTCAGTAATGAAGTAGATGATTATCGTGAACAAACAATGTTTCATACTAGATTACTATGTTGTACCCTGTACATTACTCTGGCTGTAATTTGTTTATTTGCGAATTTAATTTGGTATATTGCGGACGCTGATAATGAATTTTATGAAGCGTTTAATCCGTATTTGAATAAAACATCATTATACAAGAAATCATCATTTGAAATATATCTTCCTTTTGATACATCTAATGATGGTTATATTTGGTTGGCTTTTTTCATCCAGTACTACAGTAAACTGATATCGGTACAAATGTTTATACGTAAGTAATTTGTATATCATTTATTGTGTTTATTGTACTGCACAGTTTTATGTTTAATATGATATACTGACACTAACAGAGGTGGCGATTGGACGTTAGAAGTCATAAACAAATACAAGTAACACATACAATGCAACAAATATAAACAAAACAAATTAATAAGTATAAATCAAATAAACGAACCAATATGAACGAAACAAGTATAAATAAAAATAGTAAAGAGTAGAAAGTAATCTAATTTTACATGATACACGTCTTCTCAAAGTGTAATTGCTGTTAAACAACGCAAGATATCTCGATTTTCGCCTGGCATAGATTTCCACGCAACATTTTCAATAGCTAGTATAGCTATAGGTGATAAACGTTTTGAAGCTTAGAATTCCTCAAATTGTTTTAGATGCGTTACAAGGCACTGAAAGATCGTTCTGCCGTTGCAGTGGACACAGTCAAAAGCAATTCTAGAAGCTTGAAAAAATTGGGGAATACATTATGGTTGTCAAAAATTTGAATTGAGAAACCAAATTTGGCACATAACGATCAATTTAGTGTGAATTATGCTTCATTTTTGAAGATACAACAATTTCTGCAGCTGAAGTGTCATTTTCCCAATAAATCGCGGAACTAACAACAAACATGCTTCTTTGATGCGGTCTTTATAAACTGCGTTGTTCTTCGTCGATGCCGTCAGCAATAATTCCATCTTGGAGAGTAGAGCCAGCTGGTTTTTAAAATCGTGACTTAATGTTCTCACTCAGTGTATCTAACATAGGGTAGTGAGAAGTTTTTAAGAAATAGGCTTTAGGTTAATTATATTCAGGATAAACATCTACTCTTATTTTAGGTGGAAGTTTTCTTTTGCGCTGTACTCTTGGTCACTCAAAGTCGTTTCTTTTCTTTTTTTGAAGCACTCTGTATAGATCGATTTGTAGTAAAATACCTTTACAATGTCATCAGTGCACTGATGGGTTATCTTCTAATGAAATCAACTAATTATATTTTTAATATGGATTAAACATAAGTCATATTCGATACATTCGTATGAAAAATGAAAATATATGGGGGGAAAAATTAGATTTAATGAGGCAAAAAATTATATCTCAGATTCTGAAAAATTTGGTTGATGTTGATGATATTTTCTTCACATCAGATAAGAGTTATTTCTGAAAAATATCTATCGATAAAAATAAAATAAGCGTATTAGATGATCAATAATATTTTAATTTGAAATAAATATATTACTATTCTTTTGATTTATTATTTTTAAGAGTAAGAATTTTTCTTCGGCAGAAGTCAGGTGCTAATACCACTTACCGCACTCCAGGCTTCACTTGCATGCGCATATAAGCTCACTTATGCGCGTTCCTGTCTTTTTTATTTCCATTGTTCAGACCAACGATTTAACTATAATAGAATAACAGTATTGTGTTAAACAGATGAAAATCAGCAGATGCATATTCAAATTACTTTTTCAGCTTTTGAAATCCTCCTGACTTCCTTTGTAATTCATCTAATAAGTCAAACGATGGTTGTAGCAGAAGCCTTTAAACATATTCATAAACATATAAGTCCGAAACAAACAGCAGGAAGAAAGTTTCTAATAATAGAAATGAGGATAATTAAGTGTATAAATGAACTACAAGAGATATATAGGTATGAAATTTGAAGATATTTATCATTGATCAATACGTTCTCGGCCTAACGGATAGAGCTTTCAAATATTGAGATCCATCCTTTCAATCATTTATTTGTAAGGGAAAAATCTATATTTCACTTATTTATATGGGCTTCTGATCATGAAAAAGTTGACTGCCAACTACGAGATAACTCGTAGTTTGTTTTCTTTTCTAGGACGCCAACCCCTTTATAGAGATAGTCCTCAAGTCCCTCAGTTTCCTCTGATTTTCCGCTGTGAATCTTTTTTTTTTCATTACAAGACCGTCGGACTCACATTGTTTGATACCATATTTGTGTTTTGTATTTTTTATATATTGGCGGAAAAGAAATCTTCTCCGCCATAACATCATGGATTCGTCAATACAAAGATTTTTATCTGGTACATAGTTTTAACGCATAATATTATTAAAATGATTTACTATTAGCCTCACTTTGTATAATTTATCGGCAGATGACATTGAGTTATCAAGCAAAAGCAAATGAAAATAACGAATTTGGAATCGATTTCGACTCATATATATTATGTGAGTGTCAAAAATTTACATTACATAGGTTGTTTGTGCTCCAGTAATGTTCAATTGAAAAGTACAAGGTCCCATTTGCAACAAAAATCCAATAAAAACTTTCATATCTGCAACACTGACGTCTTGCCACTTTCATAATCTATTAGATTTTTTATTTCATTGCGTTTTTCAATTTCTTGCGCAGCATATACATTAGTTTGTTCCACAAGTAATGTAAGAGATTCATTTGTTGAATTTCTGTCCACAAATTATCATTCGCATTTGATGTTGCTTGGGAATCATCGACATTATCTTCAGATTCGGGATCAACTTTAGGTTCGGAGACGACTTCATCGCCAAAAATCCCCTCTAATTCGGAATCACTCAGAACTGCGTAGTACTCAATTTCATTTTGAGTCAGTGGTATTTTCTTATCCATATTGGATTCTTGATAATTTAATTGAAACAATAATTATAAAACAGAATAATCAAGAAAGACGTAAATGTAATGCAGTCGACAATATCTGAGATACTACTGACGAATATGGACGCGTATATATGATTTAGCATTAGAGAAGCGACAGGTCGAATCGTGTCTGTGCGTGTCTGCGTACGAACTAACTCGTAGTTGGCTTCTGCGAAGAGATTTATGTTTCAGAAGCCAACTGCGAGATAATTCATACCATTACTTTTTTTTTAATAATACGAGTATAATGTAATTAAATCAAATTGTCATTTTAAAGGGAATTCTGAATCTTGCCGTGGCAGTCAAGGTGTTAAATATCACGTTTCTTCACAATGGAAATAAAACAACAAAATAATTATTCACAGCGTTGTTTGGACCTATTATATAAAATATTTTTTTTCCATCTAAATGTGTTCATGAATAGATGAAACCCATATTAACCTGTATTCATAAGATAGTCACGTGTAAGTCAAAAAAATCAACAATCGACTTCTCTATTTTAGAATAGACACGGAATTTTGTTTATTATCTATTTGCAAAAGGGAAAAACAATCAGCATTGACTGTTATTGTACATTTTTGAACCGAATAACGAAGGAAACTGTCTCATGTGCAAAAGAAAAAAATTCTCTCTTAGACGACGACAGAATTCGATAGAGGACCAAATTCAATATATTGGATTTTGAAATTCTTCTGGAACTACCTTATTCTTCAAATGTGTCCCATAGCAACTACATACTTTTTTTAGACTTAGAAACTCCATGAACAGACATATGTATACAAATGAAGAAATAATAGCCAAAACAGAATTCCATTTCAATGCCCAAGAAACATAATTATATAACGAGTAAAAAAGTCGTCGTACTCTCGGCGCGAGAGATTAAAGCCCATTTTTTACTTTTAGGAATCAGTAAATATTAACAAAAATCCTAATTTATACGAGGTTTGACTATTAAATTATGATAATGGTTACGAAAAAGGTTTTTTTTTATAAAAATTATTGTACATTTGAATGGTCCCCTCCCTTCGCCACACACCTTCCCATAAGTTTTTTCCATTGATTGAAGTAGTGCTGGAAGTCTTCTTTGGTGAGTGCCTTTAGGAGTTCTGCCATTTTTTGCTTTACCGCTTCCATCGACTCAAATCGTGTCCCTTTCAAAGCAGATTTTATCTTCGGAAACAAAAAAAAAGTCGCACGGTAAGTACGGCGGGTGTTCGAGCACTGGAATGCGCTCACTGGCCCAATACTGCTTCACAAATAGCGCGTTATGGGCAGGTGCGTTGTTCTGGTGCAAAATCCACGAGTTGTTCTTCCACAACTCGGGCCATTTTTACAAACTTGTTCTCACTAACGCGCTTACACCACTCAAACAGACGCGCACGAGATAGAGAATTGTCCCCATAGGCCCCTTACAACAATTTATAACACTCAGTCGGAGTTTTTTTCAATTTAACGAGAAATTTGAGATTGATACGTTGCTCCTGTTATTTGTCACTCATGGTTTTCGGCGCGAGAAAAACAAACGTTCGTTTCAAAACGCTACTGCACAAATACTATAATAGTGACGGAAACGTGTTTTGGGACGTGCTTAGACAAGATATCTTCTGGATATCCCACCCGTTATAGCACCCTCTAAGCGCGCAGTCTCGATATCTAATAGCCACACCTATTGAAAATTCTCTTAATAATTGGTTTATGAAATAAAAAATGCCCCCAAATTTTTTCTCAATAATGCCCAAAATTATTTTCGATTCGACACATCTAAAGCTATATAGACAGACGACGGACGGAAAAAACATTTGGCATAAAGAATTTTTCGTAAAAAATGCTTTGAAAATGGAATTTAAAAAAAATGCACTAAAAATGGCATTGAATATAAATATTTTTTCGTAGTATCCAATATAAACTACGAAATAAATGATTTTTCATGTCAAATAACATTCTTATTTTGAAACGGTTACAATTAATAAAATCTGAGTAACTTGTCGGATAATCTAATCGATAAACTTTTATTTGAATAAAATCGGCGCACATAGTTTCGATATGATTGAAGTGCAAAGAGGGAGACGCTTTTGCGTGTCGTCTTCATTCGTTTTATTTTACCATATAACTATATTTATTCAATGTATTTTCCTAAAATAACTCACTAGTCTTAATCAACAATTATCTTCAGTAATAACAATCAATTCAAATGAATAGAAGGAATTCACCTTTGTATATCGTTTTCATACTTGTTACTTATGAATTACAAATTATACAAACGGTGTTTCTTACTTACTTTATTCATCACTTAAGTAGGTACGCTAGATACAATAAATTTTGCACTAAACACTAAACTACCTGCTACTTACTAAATTATCCACTAATACTTAACTAATCACTAACTAAAATATATCTAAATTTACCCTTTACTTTTTACTATTTCGATCGGTACACTATGATATCCAATTATTTACGACTTACTGTGATAAACTAGCGCCTATTTATACAAAACACGGATTTCTAGATCATTCCATTCTAGAATTTAAACAAACACAAAATCTTCCCAGAAATTGATTCTTTAAAAATAGCCACAACATAAGGTATAAAAAACAATTGTCGCCGTATATATATAAAATGTATATGGTTCTGTTGAGAATTCCCGCATTCGCCAAAACTTGGATTCTTCAATATAATAGAACAGGACTGGCTTCATGATCCATGTCAGAAGACGAGTTTGTAATAATAACTTCGGATAATGGTGTAATAATATAGAATACACAATTATTGTATCCTCTGCTGCTATAATTTGAATCGTTCTGAATAATTGAATAAATATACTTCCTATTCGGTTTATAAGATGCTTTGATATCCTTCAAAACAATAAATGAGAGAAGTAAGTGGAAATTGGAAAGGTCGTTTGGAAGTCCTTATGTGGTAAAGAGATAACCTATGGATGTACTTAAACCTGACGGGATTACGACGGAACAAATAATGAGTTGAGATTAGAACAGAACATGACAATGTTTTCTTTTCCTATCATTAATTCTCTATTTTAGTGCTTTTAATTTAGTTGATGCTGTATGCTCTGTCCAAATGTTAATTCAATATGGATGTGCAATACTTATACTGTGCATATTATGCTATATGGCACCAATGGTGAGTAATTACTTCAAACAATTTCGTTATTATTTTGTCAGTTAATGATAATATTAGTTTACAAATTTCAACTTTTTTATACACAGTGTTCCAGGGCTTGATGCAAAAAATTCGGGAGTGAGTATATGACGTGAGAATAATGCTGTGGCATAAAAAAATTGTCCTACCACTCCTCGTTTCTGTGTTGTAGGCTTTTAATGTTGCGAAATCCAAACTTATATTTGAGTATATTTTTCAAATTATACATACAACAACATTATACAAACTGTACGATCTAAAGATAGCAAAAATGTACTCTTCATTATAGAAAATTTATGGTTTAGGAAGGTAGATATTCAGATCATTGTACATACCAAGGAAATCGGTCGCCATGAAAAGACATTTGAGAGAAAATTATCATATATTGTAATTATTTATTTGAAAAACTTACAGGGGGGTATTAAAACACAATGAAACATTTTCTTGGATAACTATCGAATAAATAAACAAATATTTATACTACATACTATCGAAGATCGTATTACTGGCATAAGGAGAAACTTGAAAGAAGTAGAAGTGCAAGGTGCCCATTCCGAACATATATTATAGTTTTTTTGTTTTTATTTGATAAGTTGTAGGCTAACCAACTACATTTTTCAACAATTCCATGTTCCATGTTGTTGATGTTCCACAGTGGCCAGTTCAATTAGAAATGTTTGATTGTGTTTCAATACTTCTTGCGAACTTCTTGGCGAACGATGCCAAGGGTCGTATGAGAAATTTTTCTTATGTCACAGTATTATTTTTACGTCATTTACTCACTCCCAATTATTTCCAGAAACAGCCTGCATACGCCGAAACAAATGTCTAAAATTGTGTTAACCAACTTCTTAAACCCTAGCAGAAATAGTCCGGCACGTCACATTTTTTCTTACCTTATCATTTTTTGCAACTACTATTCCTGGGATTTAAGTTAAATATTCATCAATTCACACTCAACGTCCAGTACTTCGTTTCAAATTTATTTGAATTAGCGAGTAGTGCAAAGTTCTGATACTGTTTTTGGATAGTTTATATTATCAAAAAGAGAAGACCCATCGTAATTTTTTACAAAGTGCATATCTTCATTATTTTGGATTTTCTATTACGAATCAAATAAATAGTGGGTACCGTATATGTTTATTTTATGGAGACATATCTAACAATCATGAAAATGACGTTTTTTCCTAAGCCAGTTTTACAATCTAAAGATCTTCCACATCCAACTTGACCAGATAATTTCAGTCTCAATATATTAAAAGATGACAATAAAAATGATGTTGAAGCTGAAATCGATTTCTAGGGATTCGGATGATTTATTTCTTAAAGAAAATACTCCATATTCAATTCATTAATATGAATTAGGAATAGAAATTTTATTTTATCAAGATCTATAGCAGAACTTCTTGGATCTTGCAACAGTGGAATTAGTTAACAAAAGATATTATCTCGTCCAGGAATAAAGTAAAGTTTATTCGGAATTTTTCGAAAAGAGAACTCTATTATTTCACTGCTATCATAAAAATTTTTGAAGCAAAGAATCAAAACTATAATAAAATAGATTGGCGCTTATTCTTTGATTATTTAGAACACAGTCTGAAAGCTGTTTTATTTCACAACGGGAATAAGAAAGTGTCTATAACAATAATACACGCAGTAAATTGCAAAAAGAGCTATGAATCAACGTGTACGTTAATGGAATTAATAAAGAATGAAGAACGTCATTGGAAAGTGTGTAGTGATCTTAAGTCATCGGTTTATTATTGGTTTAACAAGGTGGATCTACCAAATACTCTTATTACCTCTGTCTGTGAAACAGCAGGGCCAGATAGCATATTATATGAGATAAAAATAGCCTATTTGAATCTAGTATAATACGAGCAAAATGATCTTTAAATATAAGTTGATGGTATACCAAAAAAAAATTACCACAAATTCGTAAAGTTGTGAAAGATCCCCAATTTCGGAAAAAATTCTAGTTTGTATTTTTTTTTTTGGAAAAAGAAATAGTCGCAGATCCGTTAGAGTTTCAATTATGTACATTTGAGCGTTTCTACTCAGTTACTTTCTTAATCCTTATGTCTCTAGGACGTGGGGTTGAGCTCCTTTTTTCTTCGAGTCTTTCTTCCAAAATTCTCTCCATTTCTTTCGATATTTTGTGTCTGGTAGCTCTCGTGTATTTTCTTCCCTCAATTCTCAGTAGCTTTGTTGATTTTTTTAATCCAGGTCTTCCTTGGACGTTTTCTATTTTCGGTTCTTATTGTTCTGGCTTCGACTTTTCTTTCTATTGTCTTTTCCTCACTTATCCTTTTCACTTATCCGAACTATCTTAGTATATAGCTAGTAGTTACATATTTAAATTGCTTTTGTCAATAAATATTTTATATTTTTAAGCTTGAGAAGGCCGGAGAAATTTTCGGTTGTGTTATGTTTTTGATTGCTTCTCTTGGAGAAATATTTTTTTTCTCGTACTGTTCTCAAACTCTAACTTTAGAGGTAAGTTTTAAGCTACTTTTCTTATTATATCATGTAATAATTTTTTATGGTTTTCAATTTCAACACATCATACGATAATTGTACTAAGAAGAAATCTTATATCGGCAGTATTTAGTGAAAACATGTAAATTGATGTAATACATCATTTTATAAAAGGCGTATGTATCGTGGAAGATCTTTACGGTTTTTGCTGCTATAAGAGTCTTGGAATCTCGGTCTTTGTTGGTGTATTTACGAAGTGATTTATGAATAAACGCTACTCAATACCAGAAACGATCGACAAATAACTCTAAGACCTTTTGCAATATGTATTGTCTATAATCCCATTTCCTTATTTTTAATTTGTAGCTGCAAAAAGTTGCCATATCAGTATATGGTATTCAATGGGAAACATATCCATTGAAAGTTCAAAAACATATAAAGTTTTTATTGAAGCGGTTACAAAAGCCTGCAGTATTGAAAGCTGGTAAAATGTTTCCCATCGATTTAAATTTTTTTAATTTGGTAAGTATTTTTGAATAAATATAGAATTAGCGCGAGATGATTATATTAATCGAATTTTGACAATTGATATTCTATAATTAAGGTATGAGGCGGCTAGTGCTTAAGCGCTGCAGTGCCTAAGAATACCTTCATGAAAAAACTACATTCGATATGCCAGCGTTCAGTTAAGTCCACGTACCTATTGATCTTGGATCTACAAATGTGCTCTGCGCGCAATTCGTGGATATATGTTATAATTTCACCAGTCTAAATCAACGTCACGTGATTTAACTGGGGAATCTGCCTTCAGACTGGCGCATCGCTTAACATACGGAAGGTTAAGTCACTAGTAAAAAGTTGTTTTTTCGCGACGAACTATCTAGTTCTTCAAGATGATTTGAGCTGAATAAAAATATACTATAATAGAATTTGTATAATTTTGTGGGGTATGGAAGCTATTCTGAATTCAATAAATAGAAAGAGATTATATTCAGTTTTATAGCAAAGATAGAATTAAAAATATTATTATTGAAAAAACTATAGTAAGGAGCAGTAGTGAATTTAGCAGCAGACTGAGTAGGGTGTAGCCTAGGGCGGCAGATTTACATGGAGAAGACAAGTTTTGATGAGATTTTATTACCATTGCTTATTTTCATTAATACTAATAGGTTTTCCATGGATGTACAAGAGAATTTTAAGTATTTTGAACAAATAAGCACATAGAGAGAAAATACTAAAGAAATGGTAAAAAGACAACAAAAAAATATTTGATCAAACACCTGATGAATATATTGGAATAGCTGCGTTTACTTCAGGCTTAACAAATATCTTGTTTCATAAATAACCGGTAAGAGGCCTATAACGGATTTATCAAGAAATTTCTTACAAAATTGAGTGACTTGTTGCCATCGGCTCTAACGGAAAAGCTAGTTTCCTGGAAAAAATCTACGGTGAGAGAATGATAAGCCACCCCACGACGATCATCATGAAACTCTATATATAGAATATTGATGATATAAGAAGTCGATTTATCAAATCTATTTTATGCGGAATCATTTACTTCCGGACATACCGGAAGTGACCATAATCTCAGGAAGGCTAACAGATATCGAACCATGGATAGATTTCATCAAGATCTATCTGTGTATGAAAATTCATGATGATTGACGCATGCACAAAAGATTTTCTGTGAAAAAAGTTTGCAAATGCGTAATTTTTATCAAAAAACCTAACCTAACCTTACAAAAATTTTAATTTTATCCATTCAGAATAAAATAGATATGGTAAATCGATTTCTCAATAGTCTATGTATAGAGTATACTTTCAAAACTACCTTTCACTTCACGAAAGAATTTTGATACATCAAGCCTATCTTTGTTTCTGCACGAACATAGAATACATTTATGCAAACTTTGATATAGCACACGTATTGATCTGTGTACTTCAGCAGCAACAAATTGTTCAGGTGAGAGAGGTTTATTTACCTTAGTTTTAGAATTTTAAAGTAGAAATTTTTTTCATAAAAAATGTAATTTAAATAATTGTGCAATATTCACCTGACCTTATTACCATTTTAAAAATTTTCAATAAATGAAAAAATATGAAAACATAGTAACCTAATCTCTAAATTATATCAATATAGTTATGAAATATATTTTCTGTAAAATTACACAAATGTAAGAAACTTACCAATTCGATGATATCAAAATATCTTCACAAAGAACGCAAGTGGAAATTTAAAAATTTAAAATTTGAATATTCGGATATGGATACGACGAAATCAATCAAGTCACAGTTGATCAATGGTCAAAATTCTGGAGTGAGTGAATCTATGTCGATAGAAGTGGAAGAAGGAAAAAGAAAAACTGCGTTTTTATCGGCTGGCTTATTAAGCAATTGACTCTACCAACATAAACAACCTAAACAGGTAAATGATGTACCTAAACATGAAGTTGAATGAAAAAACATCAAACTAAATAAACGATTTTTACTCCTTCGATATCAATATCACAAATAATAGTAAATCAAGCTTTTCACCACCTTGAATAAAATATTTTTTTATACCGAAACATGGAACAAAAAGTTCGTTTACTGTTTTTCGCAATTTCCAACTTAATAACCCTTACGAGCAAATTATCACAAACTTCCAAAACGTGAGTTTTTTAGAAACATTGCAGAACATCTAAAAATTTTTACCATGTGTCACGACTGATCTAAATATTTGGATTATTTTCCTTTCCTCGTAGCTTGTCTCTTAATATGATTACACATATGTTGAATCTTATGGAACGTATGAATGTAAGTACTAATTGTACTGAAGAACATACGAGAATATTTGGATGGGTCTGAAAGCAGTACGCGACAAGTGAATTGTATCGCTGGGCTAACCAATGATGATTGACCGTATACAATGTATTAAAACATCAAAACTATAGTATGGTCGTTAAAGTCACATCTATACAAAATAAAGTACGGAACTCAAGTGTTGAAGGGACACCCGTAATCAATCATCTATGATGTAGGTCACCATTAAGATCGTGTACCATAAATCTTAATGAATATAATAAACCTTGAATTTAAGTAGCTAAATTTATGATTGTTCACGGGAGAACACATTAATATAAGGGAGAAATTTGGTAATCTGAGAGGATACTTTAATGGAGGGTAAAAATAAGGAACGTTAATGTATCTTTCAACTAAATGATTAAGATATCCCAATGGTTCGTACCGCGAATGAGTTAAATTACACACAAGAGATTGTATTTCTGTATGGGTTATATTTGTGCAATGTTTTTAAATTCATGGGAAGTTGTCAGTGTTGAGTGGAAAGTTTAGTTGTATACATGTTTAGAAACTAGGTATTATTTAATTTCTGTCAAATCCTCCATTTCATGAAAAAATAATTGCATCCAAGGAAATTATAATACGTTGACCGTTAGTTTCTACAGATTAGGAATTGAAATTCATAATTTTTTTATCTATTCCAATAAATTTGATAGATTTTTTATTGCCTTACTACAATTTGTTCCTACGAAGACATTTGGACAAAGATTGATTTTTAATCTAAGAATTACCTTGGTACAAAAATTTTTATATGCTATTTTAAACTGATTTTCAAAAAAAGAGATGTAGAATCCAGACAAATTATTATGAGAAAAATTTTTATTGTTCAATACAATAGACTAAACAGTTTTTGAATTTTTTAATCCATTTTTTTAAGTAGTAGATGGGAGTCAGATCAAATGATTATGTCGGATGAGGTGAAAAGTCGTAACGTAGATCGTTTTATTTTTCTTCAAGCATAGTGAACGATTATGCAAGCGCATTGTCGTGATGCAAAGTATGCTAGCAAATCAACATATTAGTGACCAGCTATCCAGTTTATTCTTTTCCTATCCAATGAATGAGACCATACCAATAATGAAATACCGAAAAATAATGTGTCCATGACCTTATTGGCCGATAAAACAGTTTTTACTCTCTTAGAAGCACGTTCCCAGGTTGAAATCTATTGTTTCGAGAGTTTTTGTGTCTGAGATATTCAAGTACTCATCTACTGTAGCATATTGACAGAAAAATTTTGTTGGATTATGTTTGAAGATATGCATTCGTTTGCAAGTGAGCTTTTAATCAGCATTAAGAAATCGTAGTAACCAGCTTTTTTATATGTAAGATAATGAGTGGTTGACTTATTTCATTCATTAACTATATAACGTACTTTTCTTTAACGATAGCTAAGTACAAATGCACGGATTTTGTTAATAATTTTTGACGTAGTGACAGTGAATGACGGTCCCTGACGGTCAACATCATCCATGTTCATAAGACCACTTTTAAAAGCAGAGAACCATTTACAAATCATTCCATGGGACGAAGCATTTTCAGAAGATTTACGTAAATTTTCCTCGTTACCTTAATTAATTTTCTCCATATTTTTTAATGATGAAAACAGTTTCCTCAATATGAGTATTGAAACTAATCTATTTACCAGATTAATGTGAAATTTTGATATATGGAATTAGAAACATTGCGGAATCTAACAATATAATTAGTTTTGTGAAAGTGTTGTCAAAAGTCACGCCAAACATCAGGGCCGGATTAAGATTTATAAGGCCCGGGGCTAAAACAATGAAGGGGGCCCCTTAAGGAATTCGAAAACCCGGAAAAATTCACAAAATAATATCAATACGTTAGATTTGTGGTATCAACACATCAAAAAATACAGAATGATTTCCAAATGATGGGGCCCTCTTGGACCTGGGGCCCGGGGCTATAGCCCTCCCTAGCTCCTAGCTTAATCCGGCCCTGTCAAACATGTCTTTTATAAGTTGTGTGCTTATATGAAGTAATAAACAAGTGCGTTTTGTTTTAGATACTACAGAAGGCTTATTCATTTTATACAATCATAAATGCAAGACAATAATCATATGAATGAATAACAAAGCATGAAGATTCATATTATTGATGAATGTAAATAGCAAAATAAAGCACGCTGAAGCATTTTATCCGTTTTATTTATAAGAAATAATAATAATTTTGGCCCCCCTTTGATGATGATGTATAATTTACAGAGTAAACGGGTGAATGGGCATTGTACTACCATAATCTCTTGTGCCGTTCAGGATTTAGGTAGTGGATCCATCACTAACTCTGTTCCACCATCGCTTGCTGTTTTTACGGCAACATCAATGTGCCTACGACCACGAAAGCCGAATTTCCTAGGAAGTGCTTGAACTGGACTAGTGAGTTTAATTCATTCATTACGCAACCAACATGGAGACCTATATGACCATCTACCGATACGCCATTCATCGTGATTTTGTTGAGAGGTACCCAGAATTGCAGCACGACCTTTACCTACCTACTCCACGTTCAGAATTAGTTAAGGGCTCAATATTTTACAATGAAAAAAATGCACAGTCTCTTGCTAATTGGAATCAAATCGATATCATTTTTTCCCGCATTCCGAAATAGGCATATTTACTGGAAAGTTCCTTCTACTCTGTAAATGACTTTTATTCTAATAATAATATTTAATTCTGGACATGCTGCATACTGCTTTAATTTTTGCTATGGACTTATTTACTAATTATCACCTATTACTAGTACCTATAAATTAGTTACTCATTATGGTTTTATTCTGTCTACTGAAATTTTATTTCATTTGTTTTATCTTTATTAAGTTATTTTTGTTTGTTTTGTAGTTTTTACAAGCTTTTTACAAATTGTAACAATTTTCTTGACAATAAAGCATTTCTCTCACTCTCATAATATGCGCGACCGGCATTCACAAGGTGGGAGTAAAGTTTGAACGGGTTCTAATGTATTGTTTACCAACTTCCAACACCAGTCTGTAGGGTCTTGCTGATAAATAAGCCTCACTTGAGCTTGGTGATATACCTGAAAAAGATGTATATTGATACTTAACTAAGCAGATAGTTTTATTTTGGGCTCCATACATAGAAAGAAGAAAGCGAATGCCGTTGTTAATAACTTCTTGTCTAGTTAAATTATTGCTTTCACCAACTTGAACCAAATCTTGTTTTTCAAACATTTTGAAAACTGTTATTTTACCCCTCCAGTAAAATGCAGATGTCGTGCCACAGCCAGTTATTGCTTGTAAAAATAGTGTATGATTTTGATACTTTGCAAACAAAGATTGATGCTGATAGACAGAAAATACTATCTATCGTCGATCGACCTGCTCTGAAGCCGTTTTGTTCCTCGGAATCGTATGGGTGATATTCTTCACAAATGATCTCCTTTATTATTTTTCCGTATAACCTACTGAGCGTACTAGTCACTGTAATGCCCCTATAATTATTGCAGTCTTCCTTATTTCCTTTCTTGTATATGGACGTGATCCATCCTTCTTTCCACGTTTGCGGTATTGGTTCTCCATTTAGATGTCTATTGATAATTTCTGTTAGGATATTAAACAGCCTATTTGTTCCTGCTTTTATTAATTCTGCAGGTATTCCCTCTGGACCAGGAGCGCGCCCATTTTTAAGTAGTGTTATAGCTTTCTTTGTTTTTTCTACGTTGATTTTTATTGGTTCACCTGTAATCCGTATGTCTTCAGCCGGCATGTTACTATATTCAGATCTCTGTTCTCTGAGTAATGAGCGGTAATAGTCTTGCCATTTATTTGGTGATATGGTGCCTATTGGGATATTTTCTTTTCTGCCAGATCTAACATTATCTATAAATCTCCACGATTCCCTGGATTGGCGTCCTCCTAAATAGGTATCCAATTCTAGCATTTAGGTCTCCCAGTATTATGATTTCTCGATCGTTACCTGTCTGAGATATTAGCTCATTTAGCGTTTCATAATACTTTTCTTTTTCATCTACCCGTGCGTCTTCATTAGGTCCATAAGTAGCAATTATTGTTATTTTGCAGCCTTTTAAATTGACATTAACTTTTATTGTTCTATCGCTTATTGCTTCCCAGCTGGAGACGTTCTTCTTATACTTCTCATGTATAAGGAGCGATATACCCCTTTTTGCATGTTCTTCTTTGTTAACGCTGCTGTATATGTGGATATATTCCCCGAGTGTTTGTGTACCTTGTCCTTTTTTCTTTGTTTCAGAGAGAGCAATAAAGTCCAGTTTATGTTTTTTAATTTCTTGTAAAATGTCATCTACCTTCGTTCTAATTCCCTGTATATTCCATGTTCCACAAATCATAGTCCGTTTTCGTTGCCATTGTCGTTTTCCATTTTGATCATCCATATTCCGAGGCCTAGTTTTCGGATTTTTAGCCAAAAGAAGTTTTTTCCAAGTGATAGGGGGCTGGCCTATCGACTTGACCCTCCTCCTTTACCCGGGCTTGGGACCGGCAGTTGTGTCCAGCGGGCTACTCAATCCACCACACCGAAACACACCAGGCGGAGTTCGATGATTTTATCAAAAGTCTGATGAGCAATTTTAATTTTAAATATAACTCCCTAAATTTTCTTGCGTTTTTTCATTGAGTGGTAAAAACAAAGGTTTTGCCGAAAATCGCGAATAACCCATTTTTTTGACCTTTAGCTTGAATAAATTTTTTATTATATCTTATATAATTTACTGATTTTCGGCTTGGTAGAAATGTATGCAGCTTCACTCTTATTTTTAGGTCTAAATAGACCATTGGAAACTGATATTATTTATGAGACACCCAAATAATTTCTATTTAGAGAATACTGTTTTGTTTAGATAAGGAAACCAGAGAAGCTTGTACAAATAAACTTATATTTTCCAGTATTTCAATAAATTTGTAGTGGTATACTGAAAATATATTTATTCCATATACAGTACCCATTTTTATCTATTTTTATTTTGAAGTCAAACTAATTAAATTAGTTTATTTGTAAAAAATAAATAAAATAAAGCAGTTAGCAAAAACATAACAAAAACTATTGCCATTAATCTATCTGTTTATTTTTAAATACCATTCAGTCTGTACGATTGCAGATTTACAGATACGTGGACAATTTTTATCGGTTAAGCGCTTGCGTGGAAAACGTGGAAATCGATTTTCCCTACTTACCGGAAAATAGTTCAGATCTGTCATGTGAACATTTTCAAATCACCTGAATCGAGTTTTTAATTTTGAGTGTAAGTTTTTTTAAATATGGTTTGTCAAAAATACATACAAATTGTCGCGTTTTTGTGTTATTGCTCATTGGGATGTGGCGATGATAATGTCCTGGAAAGAAATAGAGAGAATACTGCAAAACAACATCCTGAATTGTCAAATTTGTAAGTTATCTTGCTATTACATATTTACATAAATAATAAATGAGTAGAAATATATTCGAAAATAATAGTATTAACAAAAATTCTTATCAATTCATTCAATACATTTCTATACAAATATTAATTTATTACATAGATTTATCAATATTATTATTATATATTTATTGTTTGAGACAAATATACTAACAGAGTACTGAAGAATCTAACTAAAGTTATATTACTCGTACTTAGCTATAAATTGTTCTATTTGCTGTATAAAAAGACAAAAAATTGAAAAAAAAATTGATATCAGCTTAAATTGTTCCTGTATATTTACACATTCACGAAACTTCTTAAGAATATGTTATTACATTTTGTTAATCACGTACTGTTTTCCAGATACAATAGTTAATAAATTAATTAAGTAGTAAAGTGTACCAATAAGAATTTTAGACCAATGTGACCTAGAAAATTGACTATAAATTAGTTTTATGTTGCTGTTTTATGTGCCACTAGGGCAAGAATTTCATCAAGAAATTTAAAAAGTTGCATTTGATAAAATTAATCTAATTGAAGTGCCCAACAAAAATAAATATCCTATTTTTTTAAAAAATTGTATATATTTGATATTGAAACTTGCATTCTACTCAAATAAAGGATGGGGGAGAGTGGAAAAAACGCACATATCGTCAATTCCACTTAATCGATTTTTCATTTTCATTTTCTCTCCACGTGTGTATTATTCTCTCATTATCTCTTTTAGCTCCCTAGCCTTCTATAATCATCATCATCAGTTTTCTTTAGCTCTAATATTCTTCCTAGCATTTTCTATTCAAATATTCTTAGGATTTTTTCTTCTTTTTTCGTAAGACAATAGATTTTTAACTTTGGTACTGAAGCACTTGTTTCTTTTAAATCTACTCCACTTCCATCATGCTCTATTTTAAGAATGTATGCGGTCTTCTATATGCAGATACTTTATTATTTTTATGTTGTTCCCATTTATTTTTCTTTTCCTTAATTTTTGTTTGTTTGAAAGTGTCGTTTCTTTTCACACGCGTGATGTGACAAAAACTGAAGGTTATTCTGAAAAGGAAAGCACAAGATCGAGAATCAAAATTTGCCGTCTGTTATACGACGTGTTCCCCAAAACGAAGATGTGCCGAGAAGATACTGGAGACAACGTATCATCAGGAAGCTCCAAAGCACAATGCACCGACCCTATTTTTACTCCAAGTATCAGTTATCAAAGCACCAGTTTGAACTTCTTGCTTCCAGTCTTAAGGAATGGAACTTGTTAGCCAAAGAGACAAAAATTATGACCTTTAGAAAAAGAAATGCTACATTTTCTGCATTCTACATTATGGAAAATTCGTTGCGGTCGTGTGCGTGTACGGATATTGATGGTCTAATGAAAGAAGTTGTTATTGAGCATAATCCCAGTGGCGCGTATTTGATTGACTCGTTTAAGTACAGTTTAAAAGCAGTATTAGTACACCATGGAAATTTAAAACCGTCTATACCAGCTGCTCATTCTGTGAAAATGAAAGAAACTCAGCTTGCTTTTAGACAAAATTAACAACAAATATAAGTGGCAGATATGTAGCGACATGAAGGTGATTGGAATTTGAAGGTATTTTTATTGGGCCACAAAAAAGAACATTGCTGGATGATGACAATTTTACAAAACAACTCACCAGACAGGAACTTGGAGCATGGAAGGCATTTGTTAGTGTAGTGAGGGGATTTTTGGGCAGCAATATGGATCCAAACAGTTAGTTGATGAACTTCTAGACGCATAAAAATCCCTTGGTGCTCGAATGTCATGAAAATTCATGTCCTTCATTCCCATCTGACATTTTTTCCCGAATATTTGGGAGCTGTCAGGGATGAGCACGGCGAAAGGTTGCATCAAGATATTAGAGCAATGGAAATTCGGTATCAAGGACGATGGGATTCGGTCATGAAGGGCGATTAAAGTTGGTTTTTAAAAAGAGAAAGTGCAACCCTCATAAAAGGAAAAAGTAGAGCTAATTGATATTTAAAGTGATTTTTAGTAAGGTTTTTGTTCTTAATAGATGTGAGACAGATTTATTAGATGTAAACTATAAATATTGTCAATATATACGATTTAAAAAACGTGAAATTTATTTTTTAATACATATTGAATACATATTGAATGTAACACAAAAACCTTACGTGTTACAATTATTTTTTTTTTCATATTTTTGTATTTTTATAGGTCCATTTTATCACAATATGCTATTCATTCTTGTGTTACTACAAAAAAGTTTTTTGTCGAGCAGTGTAATTAAATAGAAATATAAATATATGAAACCAAGTAGTGTACCATGAAAAAATAATCCTTTGCCAAATATTAATATACGTAATAACAAAAATTGAATCAATTTTGTCCCATTTCTATCGACACGATCGTTCTTTATTTGGAGAGTAGATTCAACAGCAATATAAATTTACTCTCTTGATATACTCTGAACCACATTTCTCTCGCTCACATGTTTGATAGTTGGTCTAGTTTGACATTTGCAATGGTGAACGAGTGCTATTTGAATTATTTACAAACACTTGAAACATTCATTTGTAATTGTTTCAAGCGGGTTTAGGATATGTTGGTTTCAGGGTAAAAAATTGGGCAACCAAGCTCGGAGGGGAATTATGGCATTTTGGAGATTTAGTAACAAGACAAAATAGAGTAAGAGATGTGAGTATTTTGAATAAAATTTGCTGCTTAATTTCTATTTAAATTATCTATGATCGAAACTCTTAAATGTATCGATATTGCTAATGATAACAAATTATTACCTGAACTTTGAAGAATAAAGATAATAGATCAATTTCTTTGAAACGTATATAAATGCCTAATGGTGAGAGGGTATTTGCCGGTTCGTTATGGTGTTCATAATCGTGGAAATACCGAGTTGGTGAATAAAAAACACGTTCAAAAGCTATAGTGCATTTCAAAATCATTAAACTAGATTGAAATCCACGGAGTAAAAGAAAAGAAAAAAGCATATATAAAATGACTGAAAATAGAAAAAGATTAATTTGAAACAATAGTATAACCAAAATTGAAAAATAGACAGACATCTGATATTGATAATACCATTACTTACTCAAGGATGGCAGAGAGAAACTAAATAAGGAATTATTCCAGAAGATTATAATATCCGGTGTCATACTGTATGAATAAAAGCTGAGCACATCCGTGCCCATATTTATATATATATATCAAAGAAAGAGGGCTTCCGACAATTTAGAAACAAAACTCATTGTTAAAACTTTAATCTAGAATTGTAGCAACGAGACTTGAAGACAAGATTAAAACGTCGGAAGAACAACAGGGGTAAAAACATCAAAGGTCAGCGGATATTGAAGAGGAATATAGAATAACAATATGATTAGTACACAGTTTACAAAATATTCTGTTATCGCATATGCAACGGAAACAAGAGTCGAAACATCAACTATAACGAAAAATAATGAGTCATTAAGAACAATTGAGGGAGTGAAGCTCATAGATAGAATGAGTCGGTAGAGTAGAGCTAGCTATTGTAGTGAGATAGTTTAGAGAATGAACACGAAGTTTTAGAGATCACGTCAAAATAATACCAGAAAACAGATCAGCAAAATGAGTAAAAAATCAGAAACAAAACTCTTGGAGACCACTAAGAAGAAAATCGAAAATATGGTACCAGAAGTGGATCTCAGCGTTCAAGAAGAGCTCAAGAGGAAGTTAAATTTTCGGAGCTATACAGAAGAGAGTGAAATTAAGAGAAAGAAGAAACTTTTGAAGATGGTTTCAATGGCAATAATTTGGTGAATCGATGGTTTTTAGTGGTAAAACACTATGCATTTGAATTTAGCTTTCTAAATGCTCCAAGAAAATTGACAACCAATCACTAGTTTGCAAGGATTTAAACGTGTTTGTTTTTAAACTTCTGATGGTACACGCTATGATTACTCAAAAGAGGTAACATAGAAATAATGAAAAGACCAACATGTGTATAAGAGAAATCTTTTTTTTTTGGTACTGCATTTTGTAACATGATACTAAGAAAACCAATGACAAATTATAACTTTGGGCACTTGAATTTACTATTGCACGCCTGTTCTATGTCCACCACCAAAAGAAAGCCTTCCTAAAAACCACCACAATCTCAGCCCTGCAGAGGAAAGGATTTCCTGATTCAGAGCTACTCCAGAAATCGAGCTTTCCTTCATAAAATTGATTCTACTCAACGGGACTCTTTCTCTGAAGAAACGGTAAAACGCACCGTCGCAAGTTAGGCAATGTTCCAAAACTACAGGAATTGCTTTTGCATTCTTTAGATTTGATCGGTAGCGACTTTTACCTGTTCGCAGACCTTCAAATAGGTCGTCGAATTGTCGAGTACGAGGAAATGATTGATGAAATGAGCTCATAATTTGACATCGAAGACAAATAGTTCTCTAAGAAGGGCTCCTAAATGTTGAATTAAAATCCATAACAAAAAGTTAGATTTAAAGAAAGATAGTTTAGGTAGTTTTTTCTCTGATCTCTTCATTTTATTTTGTAGTCTGTTATACGTTTTACTAAGTTTTATAATAGACTCCAAATTTAAATATAAAATAAAATATTGTTGGACTTTTTTAGAGTTTTAAAGAAACAAATCTCGTAGTTGAAGATGGTGAAGTACTACTACAAAACATTCACGAAAATATTTCTCATATGATGAAACAAAAAGTAGATGCCGTGAGAAGGATAATGGATCAGGCCGAGCAAATCGCCCAAGCACAGAAAGAAACAGATATTGATTTTAATTTTTCATTTTATAATGCCAAAAATTTAACTAATTCGCTAGATAATATTACCGAAGAAACATCTACTAAGGTAAAATTTTTGTAATACTACATTATCTTTAATCTTATACGTGTTATACACTAAAGTACACTAAAAAGTTTCAGTCTTTGCAAGTGAATTCTTATAAGTTTATTCAATATGACCCATCCTCATTTTTTCACACTACTTGATTGGACCGTCTGCTCAGTGTTATTTCATAGGGTTTCAATTTGCGCAATTGGATTGAATTTATTGTACTATAGTATCGGTATTTTGGAAATATACATATTTTTGACACTTTAAGGATTTCTAAAATGACATATATTGCTCCAGTGAAAGCTGTAGTGCTATTATCTGTATTAGTAGATTTTTATTGTGTTCGAGAAGATCGATTATTAATTTCTAAGAAAATTGAAAGATAAAAAAGGAAAGTAATGCCTCTGTTTTTTTTTTTGAAAAATTGAATTCCTGTTTTTAAGAAAGTGATTCGAAAATCCCCATTGGTTGCTCTAATAGATGTTTTGTCACTACTCTAATTTCGCTGGGAGGATAAGAGGAGTAGCAGTTCTTGTAACCGTATAGTTTGAACATCGATTATCACTAGAAGGTTTCTTTACAACCCTAAATATAAAAGAGAGTAGCAGTGTGTGTGGATTCATATTTCACTTTACTATGTTATGTATATATAGATTTGGGGTCTCGTATACATTGCGACCCACAGGATCTATTGTGTCCTCCTTTCTTGCTGCGATACTTGAGAGCCCAGTGTTTACAGCTGATCCATTAATCCCTCTCCTTTTAAAAAGTTTAGAATGTGAGATGACTTTAATTGCCAGAGATCTTCGTCTTCTATTTCAAGAGTTCTCAATGTAGTACTCTGGAGTTCTTTAGTGTTTCATACTCCTCCAGTTGGAATTCGTGGATTGTTCTTACTTAGGTTGATACATTCAGCAGATTTACTCAAGTTATAGTTTCCCAGAAAAGTCTTTGCGTGTCTCAGCTCCTGTAAGTTGTCCCAATAATTGATTTTGCTCCTATCTACCTTCTTTTCCAGTGCTTTTTCCATTATTCTGTAGCTGATACCACAGAAGGGTTTGGATCCCATGAAGGGCTTGTCTGCCCCCGCTTTAGCGAGCTTATCAGCTATTTCATTTCCCTTCGCTCCGGTGTCTCCCGGAATCCATTGCAAGGTTATTTTATTTTTCTTGCCTAGCTCGTTCAATTTTTCTAGGCAATTCCAAACGAGTTTGGATTTTATGACATTGGAGCCTTGTGCTCTAATGGCTGGTTGACTATCGGACAGGATGATTTGTTTGCGATAGTTCCTCTATAGATTTCTGCTTGAAAACAGCTTGTGGGCTGCCCGGACTTTCTGAGTGTTTTATTCTGGGCCCGTACACTCCTATTCCAGTTCCGTCTGCTGTTTTTGATCCGTCTGTATATCATTTACAATGTTAATTGTAATACTTGAAAGCAATATATCTCAATGTCCCAAACAAATATTTTAATTTTTGAAATAATGCATGTATCTGAAATTTTATGTGATATTTATTTCTTAGGAACCTGAAGCCGAGGAACCTCAAGATGATTCTTTTTTATCTAACCGTTATCAAGAACAGCCGTATCATCAGTCTCTTCTTCAACAGGAGGAGATAGAGGGATACCAGAAAGATGAAGATAGTGAATCTTCTGAGGATCCTTTATCAAAAGATGAAGAGCTTTTTGATTCTGATTTAGAGGTAAATAGAACTCAATGAAATGAAAAACTTATCTATGAAACCTATGCTAGCTTAATTTACGTGTACAGGTCAATTATTGACTTTTTAATTTGAAAGTGTAACACTGTTAAAGAAAACTGCATCATTTAGTTTGTAGCGATTAATTGCAGATTAGCTCATGATTTTGAGGAGAAAATAGGAAAAAGTGAACTTTCTGTGCCTACTGAACATTTGCTTGTGGTATAAAAAACATTAACTCGAACTACGACCGTACGTTCTATACGTCTCATGGAGGCCTCTACACTTGCAACAAATAAAAACACTGGAAGTGCAAAGAATTGTGGAAGCCATAGTCAACTCATATGGTTCAAGAGTTTCAATTTCACTTGGATAGGAAGAAAACTATTTGCCGTTTGCTCATATTCGACAACAAACACAGTCATGTAATAGTGGGTTTCTGTGCCAAAGACAATTAAAATCCACATATCAAAAGGGTATCACATTACCAACACTCATTTGATGTTAATGTTTGGGCAGCAACGTATAAAATTTCAATATAATGTTGCCAGTAGTTGCGGCAAAATCGTAAATTTTTTTAACGTTCTTAATCTGGAATACGGATGGCGTTACGAACATTTTTTTCTGAGTAAACCCCAGATATTTTTCAGTTTTCTATCCTAGGCGGGATCACCTTTGTTGAAACACCCTATATAAGAAATAAAATATTTTTTGATCCAAAAACCAGTGTACTGTTACTGTTAGGCTGACGAGTCTGGTGAATCGGTCAGTAGAAACTATTTAAAGTATTTCAACGTGCCCTTTTCATTTAGATTGAAAATTAACGCCACTTTCTCACCTGATATTGTTCATAAATAAATGTTACTCGTTAAATGAATGCGATTTTTACCAAAACGCAGAACCAAAACAGATTTTGCCTCATGAAGTTTAATAAAATAAACATTGAACTATCTTTTATGCAGCAGAAAATTCGTATTAACCAGAAAAATAAATATTTATCTTATAATTTCTTTGATAATTTGTATTATCAAATATGAGTGTGCGTACCTATCGTTTTACACTATTTTTAAACTTAATAAAAATAGGAGTTATTGATTGATACATCAGGTAGTAATTAGTAACATACACACAAGAAATGTAATATTAGCTCTAGTATATTTGTAGTCTCGCTACATAATTTCTTACCATGTACCGGTTTCAACCGGTACACATCGTTTGGATTATCGCAATTTCTCGAAAAAAGTTCACATGTATGAAATTCGGCAGATATAGCAATCAAAGCTGATCTTTATATTTATTTAAAAAATTACTGTTTTTCTACCTTTAATAATGCATAAGATATACATGTGTCGTATCCTTGAATTTGTTTTTAAATTTTAAACAACATACCCAATGCCAAATTTTATATATGTTATATAAACAGTTTTTAAGAAATCAAACGTTATGAAACCCTGGTATATTTTTTGGAACTTTATTTTCAAATTACTATGATCAGGTTTAACTAACGAGAGCATTATGTATACAGGGTGTTCCGGAACATGATGGAAAAATTCTGGAGCGAGAATAATGCTATGACATAAAAAAATTTCTCATACGTCCCCTCGTTTCTGATTTATAGGTCTTTAAAGTTGCGAAATCGGAAGTTATTTAAGTATATTTTCTAAATTATACATTCGAACATTATGAATTTTTGATGGATGATTACGTATATCCATATAGTATGTTTGAAGGAATAAATAATTCGACACTACTATCTGAAGGCCAGAGGCGGCTCATGCCTAATGGTTAAGAAATCCGTAACTTTTACAGGGACAACCGGCACAATCTAAAGATAACAAATGTGAATTTTTCAATCGATTTTTTAACAAAAAGGTACTCTTCGTTTAGGTCGATGAAATTTATAGTTTATGAGGTATGCAGATTTTTAGATAAAGTAACATTCTTAGAATTTCTTCAGCATGATTTCCTACCCACATTATGTGATATTTATCGTTCCTCCCCACTTTCTAAATGATGTAAAAAATCATCTTAATAACATTGTTCCTAATAGGTGGATTGGTTGGAGAGATCTATTTGTATGGCCTCCACGTTCCTCTACAATGGATTAATTGTTTTATGGGTATCTTGAAAGCTGCTTGCCATCGTATTTTGCATGTATAAAAGGTTTTTGCATCCGTTAGTACAAATATTTTGATTCCATATTTTGCTGGCTTAGATAGTAAATACTGAATGAATGAGCATTGACCGCGATTGGTGTACTGTGATGATGTAAAGTGGATTTGTTCCGGTAGGCCCATTTGCAAGGCCACATTTTATGTTTTTTGATAACTTATAAACTTGGTAAACATCGGTAAACACAAAAAAGGAAATGATCGATATATAAAGCAGAATCTTCAGTGCCCTTCCAAGTTCAAAGAAATATCTTACGTAGACTCCGGAGTATAGAAGTGCAAGGTGCCCACTTCGAACATTTATTATAGTTTTTTTTTGTCTTTATTTCATAAGTTGTAGGCTGACTACTAAATTTTTCTACATTTCAATTTTTTCCTCATGTAAGTAATACGATGTTCGACAGTTTACAGTTCAATTAGAAATTTTTGATTGTATATAATACCTAGTGTAAGTATTTTCAATAAATAATTTCAATTTTTTTCAGAATGTCTATTTGAAGCGAAAGGTTTCCTTGACATGTACAACGATCTAAAAATCTACATATCACCTAAACCATAAATTTTATCGAGTTAAACAAAAAGTACCTTTCTGTTAAAAAAATCAATTGACATTAATTTTTGCTATCTATAGATTGTACATGGTATCAGTACGCAAATACCTTGGATTTGTGAGTATACTTGTCTGGAGCAGCATAGCGCAAATCGATGGGTTTTGCGATAAAAAAATGCCTCAAATTTCAAGGTTTCTTGATTTTCGTCAACAGACTTTACCTTTGGGATATGGCTAGAGTATAATTAAGAATACGTAAACTAGTATAATAAAATTGCTTATTATAAGCTTTTCTATAAAACATAAAAGTTTTTAGTTGTCAATTTTTCTTATTAAAAGTAATAAAGTAACTTTGATCTACCACAACAAGCTCAAAAGCGATCTATTGATTGAATTGAATTGTGTTGATTCTAGGCATGTGTTTTTGAATTTCAATCATCACATACCTAGAATTGAAATGATTTCAACGAAACCAACCTTTTCACGTTTCCCACGAATCCGCAATAAGTTTCCCTTGACTCACAGTTGTTTATAATTAATAATCGCTCTGAAGTTCCAATCATTTGCTCTATTTTACTTCATTTATCATCAGTAATACTTTATCGTGGAAAGACTTTTACAGATCCTTGGTAGTTACTCTGAATATAAACATAATCCAAAAAAATCCAATAAATAATGAAAAAATTATAACACCAACAACAAATAAACTTGCAGAAAACATTTTTTTAGATTACTGATGGTACTGAAAAGGGTCCTCAGGCTATACTTAATAAAACTCCAATTGATAAGTCAAAATTACCATTAATACGAAACAGAAATTTTTATGATATTCCTGTTAATATGAACGTTAGTGCCGTCCATGTACCTAGTAATGTTTACGAAAGATGTAAGTAATGCTCGTCATACAGTTTATAGTTTCACATAATCCTACTCAATTTTTTAGCAAAAGAAGTGATTGCTGGTATCAAATGGTCAGAGGAATTAGATAAAACTTTTAGATCGAATTATGAAATAGATCCAACTTTATCATGGCAATATTTTGGAAGCTCCACAGGTTTTATGAGACAATATCCAGGTGAGTGAACCATTATATCCTGCAAGTAATTTGATAAAATGTATGGGGAGTTCAATATATTTTTTGAGACCTAATCAGAATTGATATTAAGAATCATTATATTTGATTTTTTTTAGCCATGATATGGTCTCAAGAGCCCATAGACCTTTTTGATTGTCGTACAAGATCCTGGTATATTGAAGCTGCATCTTCGCCAAAAGATATTGTGATATTAGTAGATAGATCTGGATCTATGACTGGAATGAGAAGAGAAATTGCAAGACATGTTGTCCACAATATTTTAGACACTCTGGGAAATAATGATTACGTAAATATTTACACGTTCAGCAATACAACAGATTCCCTGGTTGAGTGTTTCGATGGTCAGCTCGTACAAGTAAGTGTCTATTGAAAATATTATCTACACTATCATTCTAGTGTCATAAACAGAAATGGAGGACAGTAAGAATATATAATTTGTCATGTTTAAATCATTTTGAAATCCAGCTGATGTTCTGTTGAATAATTTTCTGTTTCTTTGACTTTTTCCTGGGGGTTGGCTTTTATAATTGACTAATTGTTAGTTTACCCAGAAATATATGGATTAGTTATAGATTAATTTTTACTTCAAAAAATGTCTCTATTAAATTAGATTTCTTTTCAACAGTTGGTCAAGGATCATTTAAGGGTCAAGGATCAAGGATTTATAACTTTTGATTTTTTATATGTTTCAATAAATCATCTCTTTGTGGATTTTCTATGTACTTTCATTGATTTTATACTCATAAAAACAAATTCAGAACTATTTTTTGTTCTAATTCTTATTTCTAGTTGCGCAAATGTTGTAGATCGGTGATATGGACGGTACATAAAAAATCAATGATTCATAATCTAAACAGTCAGTCTGTTCCTACCCTTATAAAAAAGCTTTTAGACTATCTTCTATCTAACTTTGGTAGACCTCAAAAATAAAGATGATTATACTATTATTAATTTCAATAAACAAATTTTTATTATTATTTTAGGCAAACTTAGCCAATGTTCGTGTACTAAAAGAGAGTATGAGTGATTTTAAAACAGAACAAATCGCAAATTTTTCTTCAGCTCTCATAACTGCTTTTGAGTTGCTTCAAGATTATAGAATCAACAAAAAAGGTAAGTAACGTTACACATGCTATTTAGAATCATGTATTTTGTATGTTAGCAGTTAACTGTTTTCTGTTTCTTTCTGTCCTGCATCTGTTTCTTCCACATCCGTACTCTCAAACTTTTCATATCCTGTACAATCTATTCTTTACATCTACTTTTTGACCTTTCCGACAATTTTTTATCCTTCGGGTTTCATTCTGTAATTTTCTGTTTCCGGTTTATCTTCCCTTATATTTTGTCTCTTCTTGATCCATTCTCAATCTTTTTCTACCTCTCTTACAATATTTTCTAATGGACCAGAAATGATTGAAACAACTCGAAATTGAAAGTCGAGAGGCAGATAGGCTTGTAGGATGTTTCAGATTTAATTATTGCAAAATAAGTTTTTAAAAATGCTGTAGCCTATCGAGGGTTTGAGCTAAATTGCATGTTGACTTCTAAGATTCAGTATTTGGTTAAGCGATTAACAGCTAAGCATTACCTACATGAAAATCTCAACTTTTTTAATCCTAATACATACAAGGAAATGATTCGAGTTCATTTAAAATATATTTGGGTAGAAAAGATACTTTACGATACTTTGGAAAGTTTTAGAACATTCTTGGTCATATAAGGAAAAATAAACAGGCAAAGATCCCAAGAGTTGTTCTTATTTTTCAAATTGCCAAGTGGAAGAGGATACTTGATAAGCAATTTATCATCCACTATAAAATAAAAATGACTGAGAAACTTAGTGGGACATTCGAATGAAAAATGAAAAAATGTTATAATGTAAACATATACTTTCGAAAACCCTAAGAGCTTTTTGGTAACTTTCAGTTATTTGACGAACGAAAAACTTGAGTCAATCTTATAGAAGCTCCTACTGAAAATAAAACAAAATTAAAAATTTTCATTGATTTGATATTTAATTTCAATGTGAGATACTCAAATTTTGTTTTAGGGGCCAGGTGTAACCAAGCTATAATGCTAATAACTGATGGTGTTCAATACAACTATAAAGAAATTTTTGAGAAATATAATTGGGAGAATTTACCTTTTATGAATGTTAGAGTTTTTACGTACCTCATAGGAAGGGAGGTATCTGATGTTAGAGAAGTTAAGTGGATGGCTTGTGCAAATCAAGGTATCGTTTTTTTTTTCTAAATAATATTGTCTAGATAAAATATGTATTTTTGTTGGTAATATAATCAATTGGTTACTATAACATAATTCCATTTAATTAAATTGACTTATAATAGACGAAACTGATTTTGCAAAAGAAGTTGCAAATATCATCTCATTAAATAACGCATATTTTTGAGATTTATAATAGTTCTTAATTTAAGTTCCCTTGTTTATATAACATCGAGTATTTTATATCAATCGCAACTATTTTTTTAGGATATTATGTACATTTAAGTACATACGCAGAAGTACGAGAAGAAGTTTTGAATTACATACCTGTTATGGCGAGACCTATGGTCTTAAATCCGACCCAAAAACCGAATCCTACATGGAGTCCCGTCTATGCTGATGTAACAGATCCAAAACTGACAAATTGGTTGTGGATAAATAGGGAAAGAAATCGACAAAGGGAGAGATTCATGGGGTATAGAAAGTTGAAACATATGCTTTCTTCCGGTCACTTGGATAGAACATTTGTTCATCAACAAAAGATAGTAAGTTTTCTGCACAACAATCATAAATATGAGGTACTGTCAAGTTTTTTACGTCCTTTACAATTAAATTAAATGTTCAAAATGACCACCGTTCGCTTCTTGACAATAAACTAGGCGATTTTGGAATTCTCGTACATTTTGGTAAGACCTCGGGGGTAATCTTGTTAATTTCTTCCGTTATCCTTACTTATAAATCAGCAATATTGTCTGGTCTGTTTCGTGACACTTGAATTATAAAAAATATGGGAAAACCAGGTAGAAATGTTCAATTTACTGAAGAAAAAAAGTTAGATGTACTTAAGACAACATAAGGCAAACAGAAAACTTGCCGCCGACAATAGTGTAAGTAAATCATTTATTTTGAGAGTTTCGTATAAAGAAAAATACCACCCTGACAAATTTCAGTTGGTAGAAGGCAAAAATTTTGTAAATTGATAATGGACAGATTTGTAGTACATAAACAAAACACTTTTTTCTGAGCGACGTTTCAGTTAAACGGAACGGTTAACAAACAGAACTGTAGATATTTGAGAAGAGAAAATCCTCACTGGATGTGTGAGGCTCATACTCTTCTTCTTTCTTTAATGTAAGCAAAATGCTTGTTTTTCCTCGTATTCTCTGCTGTTTAATTATTAGAGAGGTTGTCGCTCCATCTCTTGCAGGGTCTTCCAACGCATCAACGCCCCAAGAGCGACTTGTCTCTAACTATTTTGACCTTTCTGTCGTTATCCATTCGATCTATGTATTCGTTCCACTTTCTCTTTCTTCCCAGTATCCATTCGTTTATTTTGTCAATATTACATGTTCTTCTAATGTCCTCGCTTCTCTCCCTGTCGAAAAGTGTTTTCCAGCGATCCTGCGCACTATTTTTATTTCGGTGGTTTCTAATATTCTCTTTGTGTTGGATGTGTCTGGTCTGGTTTCCGCTGTGTATGTTCATATAGGCCGGATGACATCCTTGTAGATTAGGGATTTGGTCTCGATTCCGATATGTTTGTTTCGGAAGATTGTATCGTTCAGGTAAGCTGATGTTCGTGCTCTTTTTGTATAATTTCATCATCTACAACCAGTTTGCATCTGATAGGTGGTTCTGAGGTGGTCAGGCATTTCGTTTTTGCTGCAGATCTCTGTAGGTCATCTTCGTTTTCTGCAATCAGAACAGCGTCATTGGCATAGCATAGGATCTTGACGTCTTTTTTATCCATTTTTATACTCACACTCATTATCCTAAAAACGTGAATTTTGGGCATAAAATTATTGGTCATTATTTTTTTGAGGGCACTGATAATGGTGAGGTTTATCTAGATTTCTTCATTAATTTCTTAGTGCCTATACATCAAAGACTTTTCCCTGATGTTAATAATACAAATGAGGTAGATCGATGTATTTACTACCAACAAGACGGAGCTCCACCGCGTTTTGCACGTACAGTTAAACGAGGTTTTCCCGAATAAGTCGATTGGAAGACATGGTCGATCGAATGGACGGCTAGATCCCCCGGTTTAACTCCTCTCGATTACCTCTTATGGGATTATTTAAAATCTAAAGTATATTTTAATAGACCAGACAATATTGCTGATTTGAAAGTTAGGATAACGGAAGAAATTAACAAAATAATCCCTGAGGTCATACAAAATATTGTAAGAGAATTCCAAACTCGCCTCGGTTAATGTCAAGAAGTGAATGGTGGTCATTTTGAACATTTAATTTAATTGTTAAGTACATTGAAAAATACATTCTAAACATTATACGACATTATTATCTGCATTCTACGGAAAGTTTTATGATAGAGGCATTATCTAAATTTTACATCTTAAAAAATAATTTACTCAGTTATGATTGCACCAAATTAAAAAAAAAGCTTTATATTGCTGAACAGAGGACTAAAGTCCATTTTCAATAAGGTGCCACACGACTCCCTTCCTTATTTAAAATTTTCTAAGGGTGCTTATAACTCAGAAGGGGTGCTGGAGGGGAAAAATATTTTCATACTGTAAATTGTCAATTTAAGAATAAAAATCGACCTGTTTCTGGTTTTGGTAATTTTATACTTTCGCGCTCCCCTCGTTTTTTGGTTCTAGAAAATCGGATTTACGGAAAAAATGAAAACTTATATTGGTTTTACATGTTCATGAAAATGCATTCATTCACGTATAATTCTTGATAACTTTTTTCCAAATAATTAAATGAAGTTGTTATATATTTTTTTCATAATCTACACAAAAAAACGAACAAATTGAAAAAAAATTATTCAAAAATGTTGATTTAAAGAGAATTGTAAGTGGGGTCGAGGGGTTGTGTTTTTTCAGACCAAATGTGAACATTTGTTCTGAATTTTTAGCACCCCCCGCCCTAACCTAATCTAATCTAACCTAACCAATATAAGTTTTAATTTTTTTATTCACATATTTTTTTCATAAATCCGCCGTGAAAACGAAGATTTAAACAAAATGCATCAAAATTGGATGATTTGAGTCCTTTGGGTGGAATGAGGAAGGAAACGGGAACAGGAATGGAAATTATTGAAGAAGGAATGAGTAGAAAGAATAGATTTGAATAAAATGGGTTTATGCTCTGACATATAAAAAAATCGAATTTATATTTTTTAAAATACAACCAAAAAAGATTCGGTTCTAATCTATTCGTTCTGTTCCCCAAATAAATAGAAAATTTGAATTTATATGAAAACTATCATACAAAATTTGCTTAAACCATAATATAAGGAAATCCATAAAGATAACTGGAATTTTTGTAAGCACAATAAAAAATTAAAGAAAAACTTACCCGAATATAACTTATAAAATTACCACAATTTTGTTAAAATTTACTTTGATTTAAAATGTGGATAGAGGAAATATTCGAATACATTCTGATGTTTTTATTGAATTTTTCTAATGAAGTGGGAATATTCAAAATATTGGAAGAAAAACGTAACAATTTAACTACATCTACATAATGAAAAAAACAAAATATGTATTTACGTGTATGCACAAAAATATCAATTTGTGTTCAATCAAAAGTTTAACAAAATTAATGATGTGGTATAAAGAATGTCTTAATACTTGTCTGCTTCAATGTTAATGACATGTTTTAACACAAATGCGGTATACTCCTTACAACGGTTTGAAACTGGTAAGCTATCCAACCAATCTAATGAACGGAAAGGGTTTCACAAAAACAAAAGCAATTCAATGTCTAATTTAATTGAACAGACACCAGATACAAATATGTAACGAAGCAATTTTTGAGAAATAATTAATGATGGCATTCGTTATAGACATTCTAAGAAAAATAATCTTATTTTTGTTTAATTTTATTCAAAATAACAAAAACCGGTTCCGATAATTTACGTTTTGATAATCGACGCTCTACTATACATGTTAGATACAAATATCCTGTGAAGTTGTTATACTTTTATACTGTGAATTGAGTTAAAGTTATTTGTATAAAAAATTAATTGTTTTTTCTCAATTTTTTTGGTTTCACTTTTTACTCTCATAACAAGTTGTTACATTTAATATTGTTTTATTCATTGCGTTTAGCATCAAGACAACTACGGTGATACTCAAATATATCATCTCATGACATCGGTCTCATTGCCAGTTTATGATAAAAAACCTCGTCAGGTAAGTGACAAAAACCATTAAATTTTGTATATATACTCAAAAAATAATTAATAAATAATAATGATGTTAGTAGTTTGTGTAAACGTTAAAGTGATACTGATAATTTTTTTTTGATATATGTATATAAAAAAATGAACTTACTACAAAAATGGGCAGAAATCCTGTGTCACAAAGGTGACAGTTTTGATTTATCTGTTTTTTATTATCTAAATAAATATATATAGATAGTTGATCATTTCAGATAAGTGCTGTGAAAATAATCCTCTCATAAAATCTAATATCTTTATCTTCAGATTATTTATATAACCCGTTTCAAAAATGTCTTCTAAATTTCAAAATGAATACATTTATTACACTTTGATTATGACAGCGTTCTTTCCATTTGTATTTTTTTGTGTTGGCAAGTAAGACTGACCTTAAACTAAATAATGCTTGAAATGAGAATTTGCTAATTATTGTGGAGATAGTTTGAGATAGAGCAAGACGAAATGCAATGAAACGCACGAAGAAATATGCAAATATATCGATCAAAATGATATGAAACTCATCTGAACCATTCGTGTAAGATCTCGTCATTTATTTGTTTTATTATATTTGTATAACATACTAGTTGCAATTCTATGTACAAATTCATCTGATTAATTGATAGGATCGCTTTTATAAAACAACTTTTTCAACTACGACTGAGTTGATTCTAATATTTTGTGAGCTCGTAATTTTCTACTGGCATTGATTTGGACTTATTAATTTCTCCCTCTTTTACTACGGCCAATAGTGAATATAGTATCCTTGAGAAAGTGTGTGGTAAGAGATATAAGGGTTAGTTTTGGTCAGTAGCACAATCCTAGTATATTGCAATTTTTTGACCTTAGTTCCAGAGCTGGCTACAAAAAACAGGGTCGATAATTTGCGCGTTATTTCTTGTAAACTAGTGGCCCCAACTTAGTACATCACTAAATGCCACTTCAGGTCAGCATAGGTCAGATATGAAAATGCGAGCCGGTTTTCCCGAACGGAAAAATTGGCGCGAAACCTTTTGTAACGTGCGGTTTAAACCTCAAATAAGAGCGGTGTAATAGTGCAAGAAGTCTTGCAGGCCGGAAAATCCTCGTAAGAAGTGATGGAAAGTGCCGGAAAACTCATCTGAAAAACCTCATAACGTGCGCGCGCGAATTTTTTTTATTAGGTTCTTCGAGTCTCAACTAACAGCGCAAGAAGTTTTGCAGGCCGAAAAACCTCTGAAAAAAAATTGAAGAAAATCGGCTTAATGGAAAATTATTTTTGATGTCTCCATTCAGAATATCTGTTTAACCTACCGAAATTAAAAGAGAAATCATCAGGATACGATGAAAGCTCGCTGGAATAGAATCATATTTACTCATTTTCCAGCTACTCGAGCCGCCGCCAAAACTTTTGGGAATAGTTATACGTTTTAAAGTTACTCAGTACTGAGTAATGGCTTGTCGTACGCTAAGAAACTTGCAAAAATGTGTTAAAGTATTTACTAATTATTCTAATCCACGCATTTGATTTTCAGTAACAACAAATCAAAAAATATTAATAGTTATCGAATCAAATAACATCGTATGATATACTATTATTATTTTGCGATTTTTGAAATTTTTTCGGCACTTTCGATTACTTCTTACGAGGGCTCTCCGTCCTGCAAAACTTTTTGCGCTATTACATCGCTCTCATTTGAGGTTTAAACCACACCACACGTTACAAAAGGTTTCACTTGCACACGTTATGAGGTTTTTCAGCCAATTTTTCCATTCGGCTCCGACCTGTGCTGACCTTAAGAAGTGGCGTCTGGTGATTTACTAAGCTGGGGCCGACAGTTTACAAGCTGAAAGGGTTGGTAAGTCTTGTGTAAGTATTGTGTTAAAGGAAACACTCAAAATATCATTTCTCTGTTGTTTCCCTTATACAATGAGAACAGCGAAGGTGAAAGTTGGTAGTTATATCAATCTGTAATTTGGTCATCTCCATAACAAAAAAAGTTCAGGGGAGTCCTTGTTTTCTTGTTAATGTGCTACAATAATAGGTAGGTGTTCAGTCAAGAATAATCAATAACAAAATCTCTTGTAACTGACATTTATTTCAGGTTGGGTAAACTTTAAAGTCTAGTGACTTCCTTAGGCTCGCACATGATGTCATTATTCTCCAAGGATCCGTTATTTCTTTCCACGTAGACTTCTTTGTTAGTACTCGAGTGAGCCAAAATATTTTAGTAAAAAATAAATCGATCGTTTTTGTCCCAATCCATAATATTTCGTAAGTTTTTCACATCGCGGAGTTTTAGGGACTCTATCGCATTATTTGCAGTAACATCATCAAACCTACTGCACATAATATTCCCTCTATTATTCACCACCCAGCTCCAGGCTTATTTCTGTAAAAGACCTCCATTGCACTAACGGTTTTTTGTTACAAAAAATCTTTTCGTAGAGACGAATTTTAAAAAAGTTCAATCCTTTGGGCAGGTGGATTGATGGATTGATGAATTTTCATGAATTAGAAACTTATAATATTACTCACCTTCAGGAGGCTGTGAGTTTAGATGAATAGATTTAGATGAATTCCCACTTTGGGGTCATACGAATATCATTTTTCAATAATGTATTATTTACTTTCAACACTACATTAGGAAATGAGTTGATTGTAAGCTAGCAATCTCAAGGAATTTCTCTAATTCTTAGAGATTGAATCACCCCACGCACGTCCTTTAAACATAACTTTCCGTTGGCAACAATACTATCTTCAAGACTTGATATGATAAGGGGAAAGTCTAGGACTATCTGGTGAATTATGAGATTACCAATTTTCAAAAATACTGGCGAGTGGAAGTGGCCGTTTTGCAGAACAGTGAAGTTTTATAACTCCTAAAACGCACGGATTTGCAAGTTTTGCTATGATTTCTCGCTGACAAATGATGTGAATGTTAGTAAAGAACTCAATATAATAAGAAGGGCGACACAATTAAACTTGGTTTATTATCACGCACACATCTAAATTGATTGATATTTTGTATATTTGTACTAAAAGGATATTCTCCCATTTATTTAGATAATACCGGTTTATGAACCAACTCAACAAAAACATAACTGTATAAATATACATTTTCAATTTGAATACGATGTTGGAAAATGAGTCCTAAGCTTATTTCAAGTTTTTTTTTCTTGTAAATGTCATTCCTCTTCCATCATATTTAAATGACAGGTATAGCTTTTCAAATGTGCTTGTGATATATCACTAGAAATATCTCTTGATAATCACTGACATGTTTTTACATTATAAACAAGCAAAATAACAAAGAATGAAGGAGCTTTCCAACCAATATTATCATTTCTTTTATTCTCCGTTTATTTTTGAGTGTGTTTGTATAATGAGAATTTACATTAAAATTAATTATAATCTAGTTTGATTTATGTTTCTAGATGTTCTTAATTTTAGATCTCTTCTGATTTAAATTTTTTCTTAAAACACATGAAAATTTCATGTTTCGACTTCTTTCAGTCTATCAAATTTTATCTAGTTTGATTTGACTTGTTCTAAAATCAAATTTATTCAATTTCCAAAAAAAAAATGTGATTATGAGGAAAATAAATGAATTATTTTGCAGTTTTGTCTTTGTATCATGAAGGTTCATTATACATCAACAAAAAATTTTTTATTTATACCATATAAATGTGTCTGCAGAATATAACAGAAAATATCCAAATCAACGAAGCTGTTTGGATAGAAGTAACACGCGAGGTATTCATACAGAAACTAATAATCATATAGAAACAATTTAACAAATTTTAGATCAATTTTAGAGCAGTACAACCTGCCAGATTATAATTAGATCAACTAGTGCCATAATATTTAAAGCAGTCCATGTGTGTATTGTTCTTAGATTTCTAGGTAATGCTAGTGAGTTGTATAAAATTAGTTATAGATATTAATACTTTATACTAACCTATATATATATATATATAGACGTTTTTGTATTTAGACAATTATTGATCTTGTAAATTTTTTATTTTATGTAAGTAAAAATAGATACTAGGAGTACCCTTTACATTGTCATCGGGACAGAAAGGTTTAATGTAGAGTACGAGTCAAAGTCAAAAACTCGCACACAAAAAACAAAGGAAAGATGAAGCTTTAGTTATAGGTACAAAAACTTGAATTTTTTTTATCTCTTGGACACTTTTAACACTAAGTTAATAATGTAAATAATATTCGACTTCGTTTGCATACATAATTATCTGAAGCAGCAAATTTATTTGCTCATTTTAAATTTAATTTTTAAATTCGTCATAGTTGGTTAAAAAAATCAGAAGGTGTATGACAAATTCTGTGTGTTTTAATGCATCAGCTGATGTACAAAATTTTCATTTGGTTAATAGAATGTGTACTTTGCTATTCTTCCCTTTTGTATCAAATATTAGCCGTTGCAAACTAGTTCAAGTGGCTGATAATATTGATGTTTTAAAACAACAAATGTTTGCGAAATGTAGTCTGTTTCCGAATAGATAGTTGACAAAGTATCAAAGAGTATCATAATAGGATGTTTTACATCCAAGAAGTAAATCGGGGTCATTTTAAGCAACTTTTAGAAGTAGATACTGATTTTTGATTTGTTAGTAAAATTAACTTTCACTGATTTAATCCATGAACATAAACAATATTGGTATTGCGTCACCTCTATTAGGCCAGTTAGCAGCCCCAAAAATTCAGTTTCCATTTTTCACCAGTTTATGTATAACAACCCCAAGAATACAGACGGATAAGAACTTTCAATTGATATAGTTTATTCACCAGTTTTAAACAGTATGTAGGGTAAAGCAAATAATATCGAAATATAAATATGATTGATAGCTTAGTTCGTTAACCATTTTAAATGAAATACGATTAATAACTAGAATAAAAGTACTGATAGAATAAAACTATTACAGAAAGAAAAGTGAATCATGAACTAATACCCCAAGGTTTCAATCCATTTTGAGATAAGTGCTTGTAGCCAAATTTTATAGATACAAGAAGGAATGTTGTTTTTAGATACGCAAATTCTTACTAGACTTAGTAGTGCTGGATTCAAAGTGCTAGGCTACGTCGATGATGGTGGTGGTAGTGGGGGACAAGCATAAAGACATTATATCTGTTAGGATACAAACGGCTTTAAGTACAATTAACAACTGGGATGCTGAAGAGTAAGTCTCAAGCAATCCTATTCCTATTTACAAAACGAAGAAAAGCAAATGTTTTCAGTCATATTGGATCCAATACTTACCTGGAAATATCATCGAGACAAGTTAATCTTCAAAGCCACTGTGGCCATATCGTCGCAAGCTCGTTGGCAAGAGATGGGAACTTAAGCCTAAGATTATATACAGGGTATATTAAACGGTCATCAAACCCTCGTTCCCACATGCACCGCTTGTTTGGTGATCTAAAACTGAACATAGAACAACTTTTATGTTTGGATATCACAAGGGCTATGTTCATATGAGCCACAACAATCTTAGAGGTGTTGCTAAGCCTGTCTTAGTGATAAAAAAAGCATCAAGAAATCTAACAGGTCACGTAAAGATCATAGTATGATCAAGCTAGAGTGCAGTGAAAAACCATTGGATTAAATGCATAGCATTATGCTCACATCCAATATCAATCATGGGCCAATAAAGATCTTCCGCAATTTCAGAATACATCTCTTTGTAAAAAAATTCTAAAAGCACTATCTAACTCTAATTTGGCTATTAAGTTGTACCTAGCAATGAGGAAGCTATCTTACCATTAACAACAAATTAAACGGATAGCTCAATAATCAGATAAGTGTATAACTCCGCCATTTTAAGCTAGAAACTATTGATCGGAACATGGGTTTGTGTGCAGGTGCATTGTAATGGTGGAAGAACCAGTCTCCTGTCTGCCTCAAATCGAGTCTTTTTTGGCGAACAATGTTACTTAAAGATTTGATTGAAATTCAACATTTTCGTTGATTTGTAAGTATTAAAATAGAACAGAAATATTGTAACTCTAATTTGGCTACGAGGTCACTATGTTATACCTAGCAATGAGGAAGCTATCTTGCCATTAACAACGAAGTAAACGGATGGCTCAAGAATCAGATAAGTCTCACGAGACAAATAATACAGATAATCCAAAAGATTCATAATCATATGAGTTGAAAAGATTGAGGATCTTCTCGTGATGTACATAAACGACATTAAAATAGGTGGTAGGTCTTCTGACAGTTTACTGTCCCGTCAAATAGATAGATAGACGATAGGCATAACCTACATTGCAGATTCTGCGAGCAAGCTATAGAGACAGCAGAGCATATACTCTGTGAATGTCCTGCTCATTTAAGTAGAGCTGTTGAAAAGCCAAAATGGCTCCCCGAATAATCTACATCTTGATATTATTAGTTTTACAAACACGACTATACTTGGCCTATACTATGGAAAAAGAGAATCTATACATTGAAACAATTTGGTACCCAAAAAAAACATACATATTACACTCAAGATGAAATTCTCCATTGTCAATCTCCTTCAATCATATTCAAAATCATATGAAAGCTATTGAAAAATGATACATGCAAAGTATGACTCTGGATCCAAAATTGAACATTCACTAAAAAACTTGGTTCAGATCGCTAAACATTGTTTTTTTATCTAACATTATTATTAGATATGAAAGACGCAAATAGTGATGGATTAGTTACTACTTGGGTGGAGCTAAGTCCTTACTGTGGTGCCGAATAAGATCCGCATTGAAGAAACATTCAAGCAAATTATTGAATAATTATGAAGAAATCTGGTCCTAATACGAAGTACTGAATGGAATATTATCTATTTATTAAAATTAGAGAGAAAAGGAACAACTAAAAAGATATTTGGACCTATGCTAGAACAAATAAGGAAGTCAAAAATGAAGTAGGTGAATAATTAATTTGGGAAGACCCAAAATAAACGGAATTATTTGAAATATATATATTTAATTATATTATTTAGAAAATAACGTTAATTCACCAAAATACTCTGCATTCTAATCAAACCAATACATTTGTAACACTTATGGTACACATTTACAGGAACTGATAGTTGTTTCCTAATTTTATCGACATCTTCAATCCTGTGAAATCGGTGTCCTTTCATGTCACTTTTAATGCTTGGGGAAAAAGCCTCTTGGTTAGATGTACGCCATTTTAAGCTAGAAACTATTGAACGGAAAATGGGTGTGTGTGCAGGTGCATTGAAATGGTGGAAGAACTAGACTCCTTTCTGCCTCAAATCGGGTCTTTTTTGACAAACAATGTTACATAATCTTTTTAACACTTCCGAATAAAAGTTTTGATTGAGATTCAACCTTTTCGTCGATTTGTAAGCATTAAAAGAGAAAAGAATATAACAAACCACTAACGTCTTGCGGAAGAAATGTGTACTAAAACATTTTCACCCCGGTCACGCTATTAGGGAGGGTTATTAGTTAGTCTCAGCAATATAGAAAACTAAAAATACAAATTAAAAATTCATTAAACAATCTAGAGGTCGATTCGTAAATGTGGCTGGGTATTTGCAAAGACTAACAAGATGAATTGCAGCTTTATATTTGACTACTTTCTAGGTACAGTAAAAACTTTTGTTAATAGTATCTCTCTGACGATATTTACACAGACATTTATTAGTTTAAAATGCTCGGAATGTGGGTTTGTACTTTTATCTTACATATTCATTTTTATTTTGTCTCTTAGTACGACCCTGCTCCTGTTTGCGTAGGCTTTCTTTGCTGGTACGAGTTAAATGTAAGTAACTACCATTTATATAAAGTTTTTTAAATTTCCCTCCTGTTTTTTGCGTGCGAAATATTTACGGCTTCTACTCTACGATTTATAGGCGAATTATAAGTATAATCCATATTTCAGAATACTGAATTTTTCCTTTCTAGTTTTATTAGTTTATTAGTAGACGCAAATTTCGAATTTTGTTTAGAGCAGTTAAACCTAGAGTATTAGATCCGTAATTCATATTAAATATTACAATCTAAACATTGTTAAAATTATTCTATAGGAAAGAGTGGCAAATCTACTAGGAGTCGCAGGAACTGATATTCCCATTGAATACATTCAGAGGCTCATGCTACCGTATAGGGTGAGTTTTTTATACTTATTTGGAAAAAGAGATTGATAGAAAAAGTCGACTATGTCTATGAAGAGTTAACTACAGAACTTCTCGGAAGGAAACTATGATCGTGTTAATCTGATCATGATCTGAATGTTCGGAACTAATCCGTATCACATTCACTGTTGTTACAGTCCAAGAGTTGTCAATCTAAAAAGTCCTCTCATACCGTGCATGTACTTTTTTTTTATAAAAATTGATAGTTCAAAACTATAGGAATTGAAAACCCGTGGTTCGGGTGGATTTACAAACCCAGAAAAATGTTTAAAAAATTAATTATTAAAAAAATAAAAAAACGTTTCTCCATCACGGTATGAAATGATTTGCTTAAAGTGTATTCGATAGAAAATTTCATTCTCTTTCAGAAAAAAAGTTTTTTTGGCCGGTAGAGTAGACAAGCCTTTTTTTGAAGTGTGATGAGGGAGGAAATTTCTCCCTCATTACGTAACATGATTTTTTCTATTTTATTCGTTTCAATATCTACTTTAAGATTATCTTGGTTTGCGGGCTCAAAAACGGCAGGAAGTATCCAGAAAACCAGCTTAAAATCAATTGACTCTGAACTCATTTTCAATAAATGAAATTATAGTCAATTAATACCTATAATCTAGAATATTTCTCAGTGGGAATACTATTGTATTGTACTATTTTTATTTGATTTTTGTTTTTTACCTCATTGGCCATTGAATATAATAAAGAAGTTGTTAGTTTTTTCTTGAGTTCAGCCAAACTAACCAAAAATTTTTCTAATATTTGAAACGTTTATTCTACTTTGGTCCTCTTATAGTACAAGAACAATAATAAATACATACATTTATAATATAAAACTAATGCTACCTATTTATAAATAAAATGAGGAAGTGTCCAGAAAACCCCACATATTGCAGAAAGAAACTTCTATCCACGATATTCACAGAAGGTTAAATGATCCCTTTATTAGCTTTGTCACGTAATTTTATTTGATGTAGTTATAATGGCACTGATTTTACTGACCATTTCTAGAGTAATTAGTAATGACGGTCCCGATCCGGATCTTCAGAATCATTCATGTTGATATAACCACTTTTAATAGAGAGCTATTTCATGGGACGGAGCACGAGAATATTTACGCAACTTTTCCTCGGTTTCTTTCATTCTTTTTCCACATGAAAAATAATGATTAATGAACATTCGAAATTCATTTTCCATCATATTTACTTAACAACAACAACAGTTTTGTTCTTAAGCGTATTGAAACTAATCTATTTATCTGATTCATATAAAATTTTGATAGATGACGACAGAACTGTGGCTAAAACTGGCTAAAACTAATAATATAATTACTCTTCGGGCAAACCGCACTCGTATGTGTTTACCATTTTCTAATTGATTTTATATTTACAGCTGGGGGTGAATGGATATGCGTTTATAGTAACCAACAATGGTTATATTCTAACGCATCCAGATCTTAGGCCAGTGGTGAGTTAAATTTGTATAAATAGAATTTACATTGTCTAATAAATTTGAAGCACTCAATAAATCATAATTCTTATAGTTTAATCAATTCTGAGTAACAGTCATCTACTAGTGTACAAAAAAACGACAATTTTTTAAGAGTATAGACTTTATAATGAGACAAATCAAAAAAATATTAATATAAATAAAGGAGTGTTAATTAACCTTCAAAACAATAAACGAATAAAAAAAACTTTATTCGATTTATAATTTATAATGAGGGTTAACGTTTTGATTATATCTTCACAGTACTGCCCAGCTTTCAAATACGTATATAAAAATGACATGGTTGTGACGAACCTCTGTGGTACTTTGTCGGTATTATCATTGGCAATCATGTCGAATTACACAAGCAAATTAATACTGAACACACTGTTCACTCTACCACTACACCAACACTCACAATTACACTATCTAACGCTCGTTTCGATAACAAGTTATCGTCTTCAGAGACTAAAAATAATTCCAGCGAGAAAACTTCTTCGGTGGGAAACTTTACATTTGTCCATGCTTTATATCAGCGTTTCTCAACCTTTTTTGTCCCGCGGACCAGTAGATTTGTTAAAAAAATTGCGGACCAGTGATATTTTACTAAGTATTTATAAAGAACTACTACGTAAGTTAGTTGTAACATTTTTATTATAATTTGCCTACAGTAATATTCGAATGTAGAGGTATATAATTATACATACATATAATAATAAGTAAGTAATAAACCTTTAACAAAAATGAGAGAAAATTATGAAAAAATTTCAAAAAGTAGAAATTATAAAAATAATCAAAAACTCATTGCATATGAGCATATTGTTAATAAGAAGATTGCTGCTGTTCTTTTTCAATCAGCTTGTCAATTGTTGGTTCAAAATTAGACAAGCTAAGTCGGAGCGGTGAAATAACCTAAAGCCGATTTCTAAAATCATTTTTTATTATCGTCATAGTTGAAATTCCGGATTCACATACATATGTAGTTGCGAAGGGGACTAACATTTTCATTGCTTTCTCGTATAGAGATGGATATTCATTTTTAAATTTGATCCAAAACTTATCTATGGACATTGTTGAAAAACTAGCATTTAACATAATATCTGCACTAATCTGAAGAAGGGACACATATTCTCTGTCATTTAAATTTAACTTACTACTGTCATATGCTATGAAAGGGTTTGTTATCCACTATTCACACGTGGTTTTTCCCAGATAGGAAATATTCTTCGAAACTAATATTTAAAGAATGTAAATGTTGCCCAATGATTGTACTTAATTTTGATAAGTTTAAATCGTGTTGCAAATTAACAAAATCAAAATAATTATTAAAAATATCAATATTATTGTTATTTACTTTATCCACCCAAAAATTATTTCTTTTCTTAAATCCATCTATTTTATTAAATAAATGAAACGCATTTATGGAAGCTCCTTGTAAACTCAAATTTAAATCCTTGATATATGAAAATCTATCACTTAAAAATGCTAGTTTTGCAACCCATTCTACATCAGAAAAATGCATACTTGAAGGATTATTTTTTTTTTCTTAAAAATATTTCTACTTCCATCCTTAATTCAAAAAGCCTGGTTAAAATCTTACCCCGCGAACGCCATCGAACTTCTGTATGAAGTAATAATTGCTCATGTTCGGCACCAACCTCCTGGCAAAATATTGCGAATAATCTGCAGCTTAAATCGCTTTTTTTAATAAAATTAATAATCTCTATAGATTCCGCTAAAACCTCATTTAATTCTGTGAATAAACTTTTCGCAGCTAAATGTTGCCTGTGTTTTATACAGTCGATCATTAGTTGTACCCAGTGGTAAATGATTTTTTGGTTTTAGCAATTCGAAGGGCAACTAAGTACGAGCATTTTAGTAGTGACTTGTTCGGAATAAAATTTCGTTTAAATATTTTTGTTTGCAATTCTAACTCTTGTTTTTTACGCTCAAAATATTCACGCGGTTTATTTTCCAGCTTATAATGTATAGCCTTAAAATGTCGTAATATATTCGATGGTTTCATAGTATCATTTACTAGAGCTTCATGGCAAATGATACACATCGGACGTACATCTTCTTCCGTAGATTTGGACCAAAGAATAAAACCATATTTTAAATATTAAGGGTTTTAATGTCTGATAATTGGTTTCTTCTTTTTTGCTGGCGGAAGTCCCGTATCGTGGTAATTTTTTTGAGACGTTAAACTGGTATTCAAAAAATATTTTTGATTAGCGTCTATATAAGTATATAAATAGTCAATGAACTTACTCTTATATTAGTTCAATCCAGTTAAACATATGTATAATTATTATAATGTTTCGTTTAACAATAAATTAAAGACACACCCAGACCACAACACAATTTACAATGATAAAGCTGCTTAAGTTTCGTACACATCCACATCCACATCATGCAACAAAGATGCAACTTGTATGAAAAATATTCTGTACGTTCGTTACTTCCCAAGATAGGAATTACACTTGTAAGAATTTCGGGAATTTGTCTTCTACGTAGAACTAAATTAAGTAAATGTTTTTTGTGGATAGGGGAAATGTCCGCGGACCCGTAAAATTTCTCCGCTGACCTCTAATGGTCCGCAGGACCAGCGGTTGAGAATAGCTGCTAGATACTTCAGTAATTAATAATAGTAATAGGCTAGAATTTGATGTGTTTAAGAAAATCACCGCAACGTGTAGATACATCCCGGCTGATTCTTTACATTCCATAATATGGTAATCTCCATTACGTTAGATCGTTTAGTTCACTTTCCACTCACCATTGAAAGATACAATAAGTAAAGGACCTTCATTGAGAATGTAGCTGTACACAACGGTTATCATAAGAGAATTGTAAATAGGTTAATTAACCGTCATAGGTTTAAGAAATCTCTATGTGAAACCACTTTTTTACAAACAAGTAAACTGGCTCTGGTACCTTTCTACTCTGTTTATACAAAGGAATTGGAATAAGTACTTAACAGAGTGGGTTTTAAATTGGTTTATAAATCCATTTCCTCACAGCCCTCTCTGTAGTTTAGTAGTCAAGGAATAAATGTGAAGATTCCTGCCAAGGAAGGTTTCCCGCTAGAATTAATTTTTGCATGAGAAAGTTTTTTGGTGGGAAAATTTGGTAAAAAACAGGTAAGTCAAGTTTTAGTTTACCTTCGGTCGCTGAAGAAGATAACTTGGTTAACGTAACGCTCGTCAGACAGTGTTGTTATAGTGGTAGTGTAAACAGTGTGTTCGATATGTAATACGTAATTTTTTCTTAGTCTCGTAAAACAGGTGGGACAAAAACAATTAACAGTAGTAGTGACAATTGATTTGTCAATTGTTTCGATATCATTATTCACCGTATTTAATATTTATTATTCGTTTTTAGTATCAGGGTATTTTGAAACCGGCATATAATAGAGTCGATATGATTGAAATTGAAATTCTTGATGATGAATCTGAGCCTAGGAATTTCAGTGATAAAATTCGTGAGTTTAGGAGACAAGTAGTTATGCAGTACAGTGGAAATATCACTCTAGACGTTAAAGGGCATCTAGACGATATGGTAAGTATTTTTGCGTTTCTAATATATGGGAATCTATTGGAAGTTTTTGCTTAGATACCAGCGCTAATAATAGACAGAGCTAAAATAATAATAAAAAATCAGTATCCGTTTACTTGTCTTTGTGTAGTATATCCATATCTTATCAAGCAACTCTTGTTGAAGGTGAAGAAGCAGATGCTTCAGATTTGTCAACGATATGTACCATGTATCGATTTACAAAGAACATTACTCTTATTAATTTGAAAAGCATTGTGCAAAAATTTGCATAAAATCACAACTGTCTTCAAAACGTCATTACCACAATACCCTCATCTCTTTTTTTATAACAAATAAAACTAAACATATGTTCCTAACTTTGTAGCTAATATTATAACTGTAAAATAATCTGATTCTTGGTTAATTTTAATAAGATATAATCGTATCTATCATATGCCCACTTATAGGTTGGAAACGTGGACAATAACGAAGGCTAAAAAGCAAAAACTTTTAGTTTTCGATTGGAGAATTTTAAAGAAAATAATATATGGTCCAGTGAATAAACGAACCAACTAGTGAATGATTCCTCATAATCAAGAACGTGTTACCTTGAACAAAGATATAGATAAGATAAAATACATAATACTTGTAAGCCTATTCGGGAAAGGACTTTCAGTTAATAAGAAAAAAAAGGACGAAGTTAAGATGGATTTACTGTTTTCCAGGATTCTTAAAATAGAGAAATGGTGGGCGATTTCTTGTGAGAGAAACCATCGGAAGGGGTTATTAGAGGTAGCCAGGATCTTGTATCGTACCAAATAACGGATCATTTGCCCTTATAGTTGAGAAAGTAATATTTAGAAAAATAATTTTTGTGAAGCAGGTGCAGGTGGAAAGTTTAAACACATCTTAATGGTTTTAATAAAACGATATATGCGTTAAAAGATTCCATTCTTATAATAATGAGGAATCGTGACAAATTAATTTAACCGATTCCTCATTAGAACACAGAGTTGCTTCATATTTCTGCTTGGTATTCTATTCAATCTCATCTTCTTAAATAAGAAATCTAGTATAATATATAAATCTTTCTTCGAATACTGAAAGGGACAACATTATAAAACCCTTTATTTTCTTATCATTAATTATTAACTTTCAAATCCAATAGGTCCTCTTTGCGCTCATGTAAATTTCAGTTTATCCTTGCTTCTACGATATTATATTATCATAAAATTTATTTTATCAGACAAGATTGTTTCTTTTCCCTATGTATAATATTTTTATAATTTCAGAGACGAATTACTTTTATGAAAAGAGATTACTACTTCAGAGGAATAAATGGTACTCCCTTTAGTCTTGTTATATCTCTTCCAAAGAAATACGGATATACTCGAGTAGAGCCCAAAGTTGAAAACGACATTCATCGTTTAACATTGTCTCAGCCTTCTGATAAAAAACCACTTTTGCGATATTTCACTGGAAATTGGACCATTCACCCTGACTGGTAAGTCTTGATTATGGAATGCTTGAAAAATACGAGTAATTAAAAATGAACTACATTAGCTATTTAAAGGTTAGTACTTTGTTATTGGATTTGTCAGTTTTGGAAAGTGTATTGTAAAAATATGTCAAGAAGAAGAATTTCAATGAATTATTTTTACGCGTGAAGAAAAAATAGTATATGTCACTCGGAACAGAAGACTGGCTAACGCCTCGGCAGTGCAATAATTTGGGCTCAACAATAATGCTAGCCTTCTACTCCTAGTAACATAACGTACTATTCTTTTATAATTTTTCAAAGACAGATGAAAATTTCACGTTCCGACTATATATATTTTGATAAAGACTAAAAGAAGTCGAAAAGTCAAATTTTCATCTGTCTTTGAAAACTGTAAAAGAAACTAATTTTAAATCAGAAGAGACCTAAAATCAAGAACATTTACAAACATAAACATATCAAAAGGTCTAAGAAATAAGAAATTTGTGATATTTATATAACAAAAAAAAACTATTGTAGTCTGTATGAAGGAGACATATGTTGAATATTTCGGTTTGAAAATGGACAATTATACCATAGGCTTCTCATAAAGTTTTTGTTGTCTTTTCTTGTAAAAAAAAGGAGAACGTTCTGCATTAGACTTTGGTATTCTCATCACATTGAAAGAGCCTAAGAATCATATTGGTGATAGTTATTTTTGCGTGGTAGAAGTTTAAGGTTTCAATCGAAATTAAACGTAAATATCCAGAATATAAGTCTACAAAGTGTCCTATTTTACTCTCTCGGCCTAATTTCGTTTCAAAAGTAATTCGCATGCCCTTAGAAACAATGATGTTGACAAATTGACAAAAAACAGTGTAGTCTACCGGTAACAGAATATGAGGGTGATATATCTACCTCTAGTTAATTGCACAAAAAGATTTGATGCGTGATCTCAATTTATCAAGGATCAGAACTGTTATGGAAAAAAATGTATTGGTATTAATAGGAACAATTGTACAGAACGCTGCTTCTAGACATAGGTTTAAAATATATCAAATATGTAAACTAAATTAGTGGGGCCTTTTTATTGAAAGTTTTTAAAGAACCATGCACCGTTCTAGAACAGTATTATGTTCGGCGTTTCAGAAACTTTGCACATGGACGTGTACCTACAAAAAATCTTCTTCATAATCTGCTGCAAAAAACGTTATACTTGACCAAAGACAACATAATTCAAATTAATGAATGTCATTTTCAAGTACTCAGTAGCAAGTGTGAGCAACTATTTTATGATATCGACATATGCGTAGAACATTGCACATGTGCAAGTGGAATCCTCGGAAAACTCTGTAAGCCTCAGGCTGCTGTGTTTCCTTTTTGTACTGATCCTATTGCAACTCAGGCTAATGATAGATACCTACTTGATGGCAGTTTTGGCATTAGGAGATAACGCCAAGGAAAGGGATTTTTGTGTACGGTTGAAAGTGAGTCCATCAGCTGCTCAAATAATCCAGATTTTAATGAAATAGGTTTAAACTATGAAAACTATGAAGCTGAGAAATAGAAAAACTGCCTTTATGTATATATCATTTACTTTATTTCATGTTTTTCGATGTTTGTGATGTAAAATGAAGATATTGATATAAGAAATATTGAGAATATAGAGAAAATCTTACAAAATCATTGATAGTTTCATAAATTGTAACACTAAACTGAATGTAAATATAAATTTAAATTGAAAAATACTTAATAAAGAAGGCTATTACTACTTTATAATACTTCGTACGATCGCCTCAATACTAATAGGCACTGGAGCAGCCAACAATAGTAGGAATTATTTTTGAAAAAATATTTTGTTTCAAATTTATAGCAAAACAACGTTACCCCTTTCAAAATATCTCTATTACAACTAGTACATTTACTTTCTATCAGAAAATACCATAGATTTGAATTGTACTTTTATTTGTTCTAAATTAAGAAAAATTTTTGAAATAAACGGATTTTAATTTAGTCATTTGTGTATATGGTAAATATACAGAAGTGGGGCTCTATCTTAAACTTCCTCAAAAAATTTTTTGCTGCACTCAGATCTTTGTAGGGTTTAAATAAGTTATGTTAAGGTGGGGGAAACATTTTGTTCAAAAGATGCGATCGAAAAAAAATTATCAACAATTAAAAAAGAATTAACAATTACATTTAATGTGAAAACCAACTAACCTCACCTGAACTAACCTAATCTAACCTCATGTGCTATTGCTGTAGATGACCGCCTAATCCGATATAATTGGATAATTATTGACATTCAATATGCATCAGGTAATGAGTGTTTTGACGGAAAATATAGCACTAAAAAACATCCCCACATGCACGAAAAAATTTTGAAGAAATTTGGGATGGGGCGCCACTAAATATTTACCGAGGTTATTACAAAATTCCGAATTTTTATGTTTATTTAAATTTAAGGAAACAAATTGAAATGCCAATTTTACACATCGCCTTTTAGTAGGGATATTTATGAAATTCCCTCCTAAAATGTTTCTCTCGAATTTATAAACACACCCCGTATTTTTACTGTATCTATGAACTAAAAACAGAATGAATTGTATTAGTTTCTTAAATATCAGTACAACCTCATTGTTTTTCATTTTTCAATCTTACGATTGTTTCCAATGTTGTTCAATAGTAACCTCATACTTGTTCAATGTAACTTATGGTAGTAATTAATTTACAATCCTCGATGGACATTTTTATAGTAGACTATTATTTTCCAGGCACTATTGTCGTTATTTAGACAATAGAAAACATTTTGATAATCCCGAAGAGGAACTTCTCCATTTCCTGCAAATTATGGAGAAGCATGCTTGGAAATGGTCCAAAGAATCCGAATGTGAGTTCCCTAACGGAAAATAAAATTTGAACAAATCAATTTTTGATAAGTTTTTATTTTTAACCAATTTTTTGATCACCTTCGTTATCAACAATATTTTGCCATTTATTATACAAATTTTCAATGTCAAAGCGATACATTTCAATTGGTAGATATCGGAATAAATGTAAATGCAAGGGTGCGATATCGGGAATTAACAATTTGTCCAGGTTTAACACCTTAAAGTGAAAAATTCTGCATATATTCTATCAAACACACAGAAGCGCCATTTTGGGATGTAAACCCAGCTTCGTAGGACTTTGTGTTCATTCAATTGAAAAGATCTGTTGCGATTTCATCCAATTGGTATCCTAGGTATCCTAGGGGTCCATGTTTCAAATATGCGAGAAATACTCCAAAGATAGACGAATCTGGATCTTGTAGAGGATAAGAAGCTGAAAAGGAGTATATAGAGTTTTGCGCCACGTGACTGTGTCAGGACATATTGCAACTTTAACAGCTAACAAGCAAAATTGCGCCGATAGTAATATTTTATGTCCAGACAGGATCAAATTCTGAGCTGCAGTGCCAACCTTCTTTTTATATCCAGCAGCCTGAATCTTTGCAGCATTAAACTCGGATCAGATTGCTTCCACCTACTCTAGAATTTTATCAAGATCGATATTGTTGGCGACAAGGTATCACTAGGGAACACCAGCGTTGACCTCGAACCTTTCTGAGGTATATCGTATATCCATCGATAGCGACCTGGACGGATCCGTCTATGAGGGGCCTGAACATCAGCTCTTCTTATTTTTCTAATCTACTGTAAACAGATTGTGGAGCAATTTTAGTTAAAGTTGTTTAAGAGTTAAACGATTGCTTGACATGGATTTATCTTATGTTGATCTTTCTGATCGATGAGAAATAGAGAGGTTGAAATCACCTACTTGGATAAATAACCCAAATATATTTGGTCGCAAATGTTGCTAAACATTTGACTGGCTATTTTTCGATTTCGAAATATACAATAAGCTGACATGATAATCAAATATGCGCAGAAACGACATTACTTTCCTATCCTTCTAATACAATTTCTAAGTTCTCTCGGAAATGACATGTATAGCACTTGAATTCGTAAGTTTATAGTTTATCAACCAAAAATATTTGTGTATAATTTAAAAACAAGATTTCACAAATTGTTTTTGTATTAAAATGAAGAAACTATTGATTTAAGGTGACAGAAAATTAGTCTGCCATGTTGTGTCGGACGCCAAACTAACGGAGTGGTTTAATGACAACATCACTACAACCAGTAGAGAGGAAAATGGGTAAGTTTGTTCAACAAGAGCTCCAATTTTGAAATCCTACTAATTTGACGTCGTCTAATCAAAATTATCTTTTTACTAAAAAGTCCTATGTCAATATTGATGGCATCAGCAAGGTAAAGTATTTTACATTTACCCTATTATTCATATTACATACAAGTGTATTCACAGAGGCCGGCAAGGTTTATCTTGATAATGATGTTGGTATAGAAGTAAAAAATAGAATGAAAAATGAATTATTACAGAGTTGATGATAAATGCGAAATTTACATAATTCAAAAAGAACTATTTCGAAAGCCCCCTTGAAACGGTTGACATAGTTCTATGTTGGTACAAGTGATTTCTCGGAGATTTGACTTTTCGGAATGATCATTATCTGAATATTCGGGAACTAACCTTGATCACTTTCTTTGAACATTATTCATTTCTCTTAAATGGCTGTCTACTGTTAAGTCTCATGAATAGCATAATTGATAGGTTACTGAGATAAGCGGTTTTTATATTTTTCGGCATTTCAGTATAAAAATAGCTTATTACTATTAAACTTTATTGCAAAATTGATATGAGTTGGTAAATCTTTAATAACTGCTCAATACCAATTATTGAATGTCTAGAATATATTATACAACTCAATGAATATCATGGGAAAATTAACGCTCAAAAAACGAAAAAAAAGCAAAAGTTCTTGTAGATTATGTTTTTAATTTGAAATTTCCACCGAAACGTTCGGAAACTGTGATCTGAATCTTGTTCTGGGTTAGGCTCCGCAATCAACTGATAGGTGATCTACCTAAACCCGGATTATAGTTTCCGAAAAGTGCTATTGTGTTTAAATTGTTCCCTACTGTCATTTAATGCCAAAAGAATTTCTTTCTATTTTTATAACTAAAGCTCTAGCTATCTATTGCGTTACCACCTACAAGTTTCCATATACGTTTATTCTTGGTATAGGTAAACTCAATACAAAATATATTGGTTAAATATATTTTTTTTGAGTTATTTTAAGACACACCAGTCACACCTCGACGTCTCCGCTCCCGCTTTTGAGCAATTAACAAGAAAAGAGTGGGGATAGGGTGGTTATCTGCCTACTCCCCGAAACGAATCACCCCTTTTCTTGGTTGATTCCAAGGCCTCAATCTGCATACTTCTTGGAATTTCCCCGAAGAAAAAAAGCTGAAAGCATAAAAATATAAAATGATTGAAATAACTAATAAAAATAATATGCTTACCATCAACAACTTGAGCTAACTGCGGCTTTGTCACCTGGATCTTGTAATTATAGGAGATCCATTGGCGGATTATGGGCTTTTGGCGGCGTGAGAAGTATATTATTGGCGGGAGGGTTAATAAATGGGTCCATCTCGGCTTCTCGGGGGATTTTAGAGAAATTTTATTGTTGGCCGGAATTGTATTGGAGCAAAGTGTATGGAAATAGTGTTTCCAAGTTGCCGGTAATATCTGGCTATCGTTCCTTGTGTTCAGACAGTTTACAGGTTTCTCTATTTTGATAGCTTCTCTAATAATCATGAACTTGAAGGAACGGAGTGGGGCGGCTACATTTTCGAAATAATGACAACTGAAAAAAAAAAAGAAAAATCATGTGAATATTTTCCTAAAAGTGTGCCATTCCATGAAATGATTTGTGATTCTCTGCTTTACAAATATGAACACTGATGATACGGAACATCCAGAACTGTAATTAACTGTAACTGCTCCACAATTTTTTATAAATATCAATATAATCCTTGTCCGAGCTAGCAAACATAGCAGGCAGGCAGTACTTCGCATATTAAGTGAAAATTTGGACATGAGAAAGTATGCGCAAGATGGGTGCCACGTTTGATCAAGATATTTTCATCGAGTGTTTGTCAGTGTTTCATAACCATGCATGAAACGTGGGTCCATCACTTCACAACCGAAACAAAAGAACGAGCAAAACAATGGAATTTAAAGAAAGAGCTGGCTCAGAAGAAGGCAAAGATCTTTCCATCTGCAGGCAAGGTCATGGCGTCTGTTTTTTTGGGATGCGCGTAAGATACTTTTCATTGACTATTTTGAAACAGGAAAAACTATCAACGGCGAATGTTATGCGAACTCATTGCAACGTTTGAGATAACAAATCAAGCAAATACGGCCGCAGTTGGCTAAGAAGAAAGTGTTGTTTCATCAAGACAATGCACAAGGTCACACATCCTTTATTACTATTGCCAAAATTAATGAATAAAAGTTTGAATTCCTACCTCATGCACCCTATTTAGCCACTTGGGATTATTTTTTGTTCCCAGGCTCGGTGATCAAAGACTTTCCAATAATGAAGAGGTGATATCGGCAGTTCTTATTATAAAAAGGACATCGAACAATAAATATATTTTTTTCCAAAATTTTGTGTTTTCTTTGTTGGACCAAGTATTTCTGGGACTATCCACGTATATCTAGGGAGTCTGTAATATAACCTATCTTCAGAAACTGAAAATTTTTATGTAATAGAATACATCGAGCAAAGTTTTTGTATGACCAACTTAATAAAATGTTTGTGTGTGATACTTAGGTATAATAAAAAAATATTTCTTTTTCTTGTTTTATTATAATACGTATTTGATTTGTTTCTTACAATATTTTTGAAATCGGACGCGGAGTAAGTATCGCTATAACCGTTTACTTTCAAAGCATCTTCTTTTGAATGTATTATCAACCAAATTTTCACACAATATTCCCTTAACAAAAGAATTCTATTTTGTTTAGGTACGGTGGTAAAGATTATTACGAATTTAAGGAAATACTAGATTTTTTCGAGTTGTGCAAATGTTGCAAGTGCTCATGTAATAATTCTTTTGCATGCAGAGCGGAATTGGTAAAAAAGATAGGAATTGTTATTGCATTCATGGCAACCCACAGTGGTCTCACAAGATGGCAAAATTTTCCACAAAATATTGAAACACCCGAACAAGAGCCGTAAGTATTTATGTTTTTTAATAAGTTCTTGGATAATTGTTTTTAAATTTCAATTAAAAAAGGAGAAAATAAGAGTGACTCCTTATCAATCTGTCGCACGTACTAAGAAATATAAATACAGTAAACTCCCGGTTATCCAACCCTCGATTAACCAAGCCTCCCGGTTAATTGAGCCTGTTATTCAAATATAACCAACATAAATAAAAGTCTTAATAGCACGACATCTACGGGGAGCCGCGATGGTTATTTGTTTAATGCAGTAACAAGCGCGGTAGAGCCGTAGACGCCTCTACTGGCGTCTACTGGCTGTTGCTAGGTCGAGTGCTCATGTCGTGGGAGGGGGAAGATGACACATTCTAGACTCAATTGGCTCTGAACTCGCACTGACTCTCGCTGAACTCTGTTGGTGTTAGTCCAACTCGCGTTAAGTGTGGTTGTGTTGGTGTGTTTATTTTTGCCATTTTTGTTGATATCTGTGGAGAAGTAACTATTCCCAATCGAAGACTTTGAAGAAAGGTGTCTACGAGCAGACGTCTGAAACCATTTTTGTGTTGTTTTCCTAGCTTCGAGGGATGGGCAGTCCTGTAGGCTACAGGCTAAGGCGCTTGAATTTCATAAGAACTTTAAAGACTGCGAGGAAACATTTACCGCGAGTGAAGAATGGCTGGCCCGATGGAAGAAGAGGTATGGCAGCTAAATATTAGTGGTGAGAAGCTATCAGCAGACTCATCTGGAATCGCGGCATTTAAAAAAAATGGAAGAAATTGTGTTCAAGGAAGGATTAACTTCTGATCGGACTGCTCCTGGATTTAAAAAAAAGGAGAGTAACAGTACTGGCTACATCTAATGGCTCATTGAAGCTAAGACCGCTGCTTATTGGAGAGGCGGAAAACCCTAGAGCCTTTAAAAATATAGAAGTCCACTTACTGCCAACAATGTAACGCAACCAAAGGAGTGCATGGATGACTGAATTGATATTTAGTGATTGCTTTTACAAGAAATTTGTACCTGTCATAGAAGAATTTTTGATAAAAAAGAAGCCTCTCAGGAAAGTTGTTCTACTATTGGATAATGCTCCATCCCACCCTGATGTCCAAGAACTGTGCAGTGGTGGTATCAAGGCAATATTTCTACCCCTAATGTAACCTCGCTAATACAATCTCTAGACCAACGGGTTCTAGAAGCGATGAATAGGATCTACCGGCAAAGGCTTCACTAAATGTTAATTTTGAAGTTGGACGAAGGAATGACTGTTAAGGATGCTTTTAAACAAGACACATTAAAAGATGTGTCGTACTGGTTTGCGTCAGCGCGAAATGAGGTAAAAACAACACAATTACCGTTCAAAAGTCGTGGAAAAATTTATTTGGCAAAGACAGACCATGCAAACGTGAGTCAACTAGTCGAAATAACCAATGAGCTAACCGTTATGGATCAAATCAACAGAGAAGATATTCGTGATTAGTGCAGTCAAGATATTCAGATGGAGATTACCGACGAAGAAATCATCGATATGATAACCGGTGCTAAGAACAATGAAGAAGATGACAATATGGACCAGATAACTCCCAAAATATCATACACCAACGGGCTGAAGATCGACACTGCTCTTGCTTTCATAGAGCAACAAGAAGAGTGTTTCTACAGCTTTGGCGTAACATTGCATCACCCAAGCAAGGGAAGGGGTTATCTCAAAAGACTTTTTAAGAAATAATTTTCTGCTGGCTTACAGGTCTGTAATTGTGATTATCATATATTTTTCCTTCCAATAAACCAGTTTTGCAACCACCTTCGTATTATCCGAGTTTTCCCGTATCCGAGATGGTCCCGGTCCCAATTAACTTGGATAATGGGAAGTCTTCTGTAGGGGAAACTTTAGAAACATTGGGGATCAAATAATACCACAAGTAGACGACGTAGTCCTAATTACAAAAAAGAGAAATATGTTAAAGTATGTTAAAGAAATATGTGCAATTTCGATTGACCAATTTCGAAAAGGTCAGAAAAAGGTCATAAAAAGTTGATTAGTCTTATTAATTAGTCAGGGCTTAGGAATTTTTTTTATGAATTGAATTTTTTCAAAGTCATTAATGAATTTTAGCACCACATCCGAGAAAGAAATAAAAATTTTGATCTATGCGCAATCCAGAAGTATTCGCTGATTATTGGTCAGCTTAAATAAATATTTGGTCAGCTTAATCTAATATTTACTATTTACTTTACTATTTATTTTACTATTAACGAGACGGAATGAAGTAAATATTTTTTATAATTTCGTTTTAAGAAAATAAAGCTGTACATATTCAATTTGTTTTAATAATTTTGTGGAAAATGAATTGATAACATTTTGAAAGTTAGACAATCCCTAAAATGTATTATTATTAGTTGAAAATTTAATACTTTTTTCGAATTCTGAGAATTTTTAGGTAAATATTTTTTTCTTGATTCCAATACAACATAAACATCTTGATTTTTTTTCTTACGCATCAACCACGCTGGGTTATTAGAGAGTAATTGAGGTCTAATACATTCGATCGTTGAATCTAGATTTTATTACTAAGTTTGCAACCTTTTGGGTAGTTCGTAAGTTTCTTTGAGTCTTCTTGAAGTACCTTTCCAGTGAATGTGGTAATTGAATCATTTTTCATTCCTTGTCATATTTTAAACAGTAAATTTAGAGGTGTTTCACTGTTAATTTACTTTTGCATATTCCGCACATTGGTTTGTGATTTCCCGCTAGTAGGTAGTCATACAATACAATTAGGAGATTATGACGGGATTATGATGAAGATCTTAAATAAAAGAAATAATATATTACCAACTATTAGAGCACCATGCAAATAAGAAGGTGCTGGAGAGCAAAATACTAAATAAGGAGACCAAAATAAATATGTACAAGCAAAGAAGGAGCTTCAAGGGATATATTTAAAATATGAAAACGCAAAGAAAACTATGGCTAGGGCAGCTTTGAAGAGCAGGCGAAGACAGAATAGCTTTCTCAATGCTATATAGGAGGTAGAAGAAGAAGAAGGAGTCCCAAGTCCAATTTTTGTCAAGAAATAACATTCAGTAAATTACAATTAAACTTTACTATTGATTAAATGTTTTTCATATATGTTTAATGGATTGCATGTAGTTTGTTTTTGAACTCTGAAATTTGTTCTCGACCGAACTTAAATATTTTCTAAACTAATATTTGATGTTGTGAACATAGAAACAATTCACTTATTCATTAAAAACTCACAGAAATAATTTTAACTGCTCTATATGCAATTAAAATTATTTCAATATATTTCTTTAAAAAATATGAATTGGAACGAAGTATTCGAAAGCTCGGAATATACTAGAGTTAGTACACTTTGGTGATTAATTCTGCCACATTCCCACGACGAAAACGCTTTATCATATATATATATATATATATATATATATATATATATATTAAATTTTATTTGTTAAATTATAGAAACTTTGAAATTCTCCACAATAAAGCAACTGATGAAATTTGGTATAAACGAGCTGTTGAGCATCATTATGTTGATCCACAAGACTTTATCTATGCTGTCCCACATTATACAGGTAACAACAAAATAAATAGAAATCATTTGACAAATGTTATTTTTGGAATTCGATCATACTTCTTTATTTTTATACTAGTTACTTCATTTTTGCACTAGTAGAAAAACTTTACCCACAGTTTCAAATTTGTCATTTTTTAAGTGATGTTTTGCTTAAAATTTAAATCTAGCGGCAGAAATAGCTTATCGCATTAATAAATATACTATTTTCCCGGAGCTTTTTCGACAAACAATAAAAGTATTACATGTTTTAGGAAACTCGAGCCTAAGTTTAGTAACTGTTAGTAAGGCGATATTTCGAGAAGATGGTAGTAAGAAAGCCCCAGTAGCTGTTGTTGGATATCAGTTTTTCCACGGAGCTTTACAAAATTTGTTCACACAAATTACAAGTAAAGTAAGTACATTCTTATTATTCTTTAGAGAAACATGTTAGAACAACCTTATTGTTTTATTTCTGACTTTTGATTATAAAGATATAAATAAAAAAACATACTTAAGAACTTATAAAATAAAAGCAATTTTTAGCTTACATAATGATTTTAATTCTCATGTGGGTTTACATTGTAATTTTAGCAACAAACATTATACTTAATATGTAATAACATTTAACAGAGCATTAAGTTACCATATACGAGGGTTGTCTCCAAAGTTTTCGACCTCTCAATTTAAAGATATCAACAGTTACATCAATATAAACTGCTGAGATTCTCACTAGAATTTCAGCCATATGGACGCTTATTTTCTTATTTGAAAATTGTATAATTAAGTCGTTCTGTAGATTTATCTGGTAATGGGAAAAATAGATTATCGAGCTGCCATTCAATATTTGTTTTTGAAAGGCAATACATTAACAAAAATGAAAATGAAGTTAGACTCGGTATATGTAGACTACACCATCATATACCACTGTAAAATTTTGTTGAATTCAATGGTACTGGACGGCCGTTGGATTAAGATTAGAGAGATAAAACAGGCTATTTGAAATATGGAAAGACCGTATTTGTAATATACTGAATGTAGAATGATGCATGCATAAGCTGCCTATTTTGGACCAAAGCGCATTTGAATAAAAATTTTCCAAAATATTTTAATGCAGTTTGATCAAAATTATGCAGATTTTTTGCGCCAATTCATAACTGCCGACTAAACCTGGATCACCCCTACACTCCTAAAACTAAAAAACAGAGATGACAACGGATTGCGAAGGGCGAGCCTCCTCCTAAAAAAACAAGACGGTTTCATCAGCCAGAAAAGAGATGGCGACCGTTTTTTGGTATAGTCATGGGATTCTATTCATCGACTACCTTCAAAAATCTCGCATCATTGCTTGTTGAAATGAAGGAGAAATTGCAAAAAGCGACTGCATTTGAAGAAATAGAAAGTGCTCTTCCATCAGGACAACGCACCTTTTCAAACTTCGGTTCATCGCAATGGTTGAAATTCATGAATTGGTTGAAAACCCACCAGATCTGGACCTCAAAGTTACACTTACCAGAGAGAGATTTTCATCAGACGAGACGCCTATTTCGAAAAGAAGACTATGTTGAAATCTAAAAATGATTATGGAAAAAATGTCCTGTTTCTGCCTTATGTCATTCCAGACAACCCTCATATACTGAGAGAATAACAAAATCTTGCATAGTAAATATTTGAATCAGAGAGGTTAATATTTGATAAGAACATATAAATTTTTCAAAATTTTGAATAACTTGTCTTTTAGTGTGGAAACATTCCATGTAAAAGAACATGTGCATCACAGGAACTTCATTGTTTAGTACTAGATGATAACGGTTATGTCATCGTTAGCGACAATCCCAAAGAAACAGGTTTCTTTTTTGGGAAAATAATGCCGGACATTATGAATCAACTGCTAGAAGAAAAAATTTATAAAGTTACCACTATGTATGATTATCAAGGTTTATGTGCCGAAGGTCAAGAGATGGAAAGCCCAGCAACCAGGATACTATCGGTACGAATACAGTTATTATATATTTTTTAAGATACCTAGTCAACTAAGATTTTTTTATAGAATACATAAGTATATTTTGAATAGATTATTCAAAGACAACAAAATCTATCATTATCAGCTTTAAACATTTGTAAATAAACATTTTAAAACCTCCCTCAAATCATTCCAATTTTTAAGATTCAATCATTTTTATCAATTATTATGTAATACATACTCTTTATTTTTCATTTTCAGCCAATTGTTCATATGACTAACTTGTTTAATTGGTTTGCTGGATATTTCATTTCACTTATCAAAACTGTAGCAGGAAACCAGTTTGAAATTTTTCCTTCTGAGCATTTTCAAGAAACACATTATGAAGTTATGGATGAAAATGAATATTCTGCTCATAATAATGACAATAACCATTACGAAGAAGCAGAAATGCCTTTAAGCGATAAAGAATTTGTACAGAAATTTGCTATACAAGTAACAAAACCTGAACCGTGTGATACTCAAATGGCTTTATATTCGCTTGTTCACTATTCAGATAGAAATATCTCAACTAGCGCTTATAACAAAACTATGGTGGAATGTTCGAGGTCAGTACCTAATTGAAATAATAATGTTGGTGTTTGTGGAATCGTTGATGGTATTCATTATGGAGTGTAGAGAAGGAGGAACGTCTCTGGGTTAAAAAATGTGAGCTGATTTTTGATGGGTAAATAGGTGGCACTGATTATAGAGGGTATTCGCTTGAATTTTACGCGCTGATTTGAAAATAACTGTATAGTAATGCTTTAAATAATGCACCGTGATAATGAAATTAGTAGTATTAAAATAATGAAACGATTAACAAAACAGAATCTCGTTAAATTAACTTTATTATTTAGCTATTTATTTGGTTAAGATAATACATATATTCTAATATGAAAAAAAAGTAGAATCATGTAACAATAATGAAATAGTATAAAAAAAATATTGAACTTCATTAGCAACTAATATAATAGTTATAGTCATATGAAAATATCAATAAGAATAGTAAAATAATTGAAAATAAAACATTTTGGTTCATAGAAATAAAATATTGAACTCTATCCGTAACAAATATAATAATTATAGTTTTGTTAAAATATCATTGGTAATTAGCTTATGCAAGCAGGTACAGAAATATATCAAGTTTTTAATAAAAGTTAAAAATCATAAAGATATTAAGGATTGCACAGCTTTTCACATGAATATAATCAAACGTCAGTCACAACTTTGATAATTTCTTATACAGTAAGTGTTTAACTTCAGATCTCAATCTCATAGTACAATCAGCGCCACGTATTATCCCTACAGAATTCAGACCATATTTTAAACGTACCGTCCATAAGAGATGTTCCTCCTTCTCTACACTCCATAGTATTCATACTGATCACCCTGAAAACGTCAAGTTCGTTACCTAAATTGTAGTTGTGAGTGTTGGTGTATCAGTAGTTATCAATGTGTTAACTATGAAATATTATCAATTGAATGTAAATAGAAATGAAATTGGTTTCAATTATTCACTCTAAGCCAAGTTTTATGTTTGGATACAAATTGAGTCGCGTGCGGGAAAGTATCAGTTTCCGTACTTGTTAGGAAAATAACTATTTTATGGAACTAATATTTGAACTAATAGCGACATTTTAACGGAGGTTTTAAAGGGGATAAAGATTCATTTGAATGATTTGCAATAGTGGCTTAAATTAAAAGGCAGCTTAGGTGTATAACGCCATCTAGAAGCGAAAAAATGTAAATTTTGGATAATATTTCTTTTGAATTTTTACTCCTCGAATGTGAGCCAGAATTCACTATTTACTACTACCACTACACAAAGTGAATAGTTCACCTTTCGGTCTTTGAAGACTCATTACTGAAACGCAAGTCAGACAGATCATTTAAGACTGTTGGTGTAGTGATGATAGTGAATAGTGTGTTCATTAATTTAATTGTTCATAAAGGTATAAATTATTATTTAATGTATGTTGATTATTTTTTCTAATTAATGGTTTAAATTTTGATTTAATACAGGCCATACATTGTCCAAAAGGTGTCTGGAAGCAACATGATTCTATTAGTTGTAAACAACGTCTGTCTAGGCGAACCAAATACTAGCATAGATACTCCTGATCCTGTAGAAGTAGATTATAATATGTCCTTAGCTTGTTATAGAGCAACATATAACGACTTTCCCAGAAGACATTATATGAGTTGCATTAACAGAAATGCAAATGTAAGTATAAGTTATATAGATTATTTTTGTACTAACAGCATATTTCATTAGGTTTTTTAAAAAAGTATTTTATCTATATTGAAATAAACTGCCTTGTAATTTTAAACAGAATAATGCACGCATCAACTAGGATAAGGTAAAGCCAAGCATTTATGAGAAACAGAAACATTACATCAGTACATTAAAGTTTCAAATCAGTCCTTATTTTCGGAATACTCAAACTCACTGATTTCTGAATCGTTTTCTAATTTAACAATAACGAGTTTAATGTCTTTATAAGCGTCTGTCTGTACTTCCCAATAGAAACATTCATCTACCATTTTAATAACATAATTAGTTAATCTTTGAAAACTAGAATTTAAATAATTTTTTGACATGATTCAATTTTTAAGTCATATTTAATTGCCTTATTTTGTTAACGACATCCCATATGAGTTCTATCTGCTTTAAGTTCGGTTGATATGGGGTTAAACGTAATAAAGTGTGATCATGTTCCTGTATAAGTTCATCAATTTGATACTATAATATGTTTATTCTTTTGTAATTTAATTACTTCGTATAATCCAGATCTTAAGCTGTTATAATCGAAAACAATGTTTTTTGTGAACTGCTATTAGGGTGCATTGTCACAAACAATTACAGAGTTAGCTGGTAGAATGCTTCTTCTTCTTCTCAACTATTTGCCGGAATTCACTGAGTAATAATCTTCTGTTTTGGTACGTGGCTTAAGTATCAAACAGGTGATAGAAATAAATCAATTTTGACCCCCAGAATGAGCTATCAACAAACTCATTATCCTCTTAAAATGTTCATTAAGAAACCTTTCCTAGAATAGTCAGACCAACTTTTGTTGTATGACCGCTGTAAAGTTAGGTCTCATTAACAAACAAAATTGTTTGGTATTATGGTATATGTTATATTTACATTTCCAATTATTATTTGTCCAGGCTTTACGGGCAGTATCGTGGCTTTCAAACCATGTTTCATCCAAGTAATAGATTTGTCTTCCTTCATTACGATACTTTCAAATTTTTGTTATATCATTATCAAACGACTACTTACCATTACTGTTTGCCTTTTATTTAATGTTTTATATCTAAAAGAATGTTTTATTTAAATATTCCCAGTGTTCGTACCGCACATACCTCAAGGATATGTTTCTTTTTCAGTTCTGCAAAAATTCCTTGAAGATTTGGCATTATGTTTGACGCGAAGATACTGTAGATTGTTAACTTATAAGAATTGATTTTTAGAAAATTTTCTGAAACATTCTTTTTGCGTCTCATTATCACACATTGCCTTGCAGTAGTCTGAGAGCTATTTGTCAAAAACGCTGTTTTCTGGATAGCATCTCTTCTGGAAATTCCTCGACTGCAAAGTCGTTAAAACAGTTAAAATCACTTTTTGAGTGTCTGTTGATAGATGTTGCCGTCTCTTTTCAACTATTTGGCCTCTCTCTGTGCTAGAATCTAGTAGGACGTTTACCAAATCTGTAAATAGACTTGTTAATGGTTAACCTTGAAGGCCACGGCTACCACATACTTTATTGTTCAATTTAAGAATAGTTTGACCTTATATACCGCACACTTGCACAGCTTATAACAAACCACTGACTCTGAACCGGAAACCCTACTAAAAATACCTACCTGATGATTATAGAAAAAATATTCGACTTATGTATAGCAATACTATTTACGTTCGTTATCTTCTCAGAATTATTCGATGTAGTAACTGGTTTTATTTAGGAATTCCAAGGGAATAATTTTTGTGTACTGTTGTTTATCTATAACTTTAAATGATTCACTGATTCTAAAAATTAAATATTATAAGAGGACCTGGACAAGTTGTTTACTATTCAGATCGTAGCGTCTCTTATCTCTTTCTGTGAAGATAAGATTTACGCTAATTGATGACCAGAATTCTTTGTAAGATATTTATTTTTCTTGGTTATTCTTTTTTTTTTAATTCATTTATAATATTTTAAACCCTATACCACTAATAATATTGAATTGGTGGTAAATTATAAATACAGTGCAGTTATTTAGTATAGGCTAAAAAAATACATAAGGTATTGTTCAAATGAAAGATATGATGATTCGATAATTAAATGATGTTTATTTTTAAAAAATTAAATTATCCAAATGACGGCACTCACACGAACGCAGATTTGTGAAAACTCTTGTCATTAAATATGCTGTGATTTCTGCCATTTATTAGCGGATATTTTTCTTTAGCTGACTGATGTCCCTTGAATTGTTCATGTAGACTTTATAGTTGAGGTTTCCCCTCAAAAAATCAAGAGGCGTCAAGTAAGGGCTACGTGGGCGCCAAGGGATATCACCTCTTTTGGAACTCAGTCTTGCAGCCGCCATAAAGTCATTTGATGTGTGACAGGTCGCTCCGTCTTGTTGGAACCAAATTCTCGTATTCACTATTCTTGATCTTGCAAGTTCTGGAGTCAAATATCTCTCTAATATAACAACATAGCGATCGGCATTAACGGTGATGTTTGGTCCTCTTGAATCTTCAAAGAAGAAAGGGTCAATAATTCCTTTGCTTGAGATTGTTGCCCATACCGTTACTTTCGGACAGTGCAGTGGTTTTGATGTTCCATTTTCGGTCCAATAATTTTGTCGGTATACGAACCCATTTAAATGAAAATATGAAAATGAGCCAGATCTGAAAAAAAGAATGTAGTCAAAAGTGGAAAATCTACTAATCATTTTTTCAGCAAATGCTAACCTTGCTCCGAACTCGGTATCTTTTAATTCTTGTGTTAACTAGAGCTTATAAGGATGCATTCGAAGATCCAACTTCAAAATTCGCTGTAAACTATGTCGCGATCGCTTTCGAGAAGACACATGCGGATTTTCTCGTACTGACTACTTCACCCTATCAATATTGTCTGTGGTCCTAGACGTTCTTGGACGACCTTTTGCTGATGGTTAAAACGTTGAACCGGTCTCTTGAAAACGCTTAACCCATAATTTGCACTCAGAACTTCTTAATGTGTCTTAATCCATATTCTGGACGATACAGTCGCCTTTTTAAGACGCATGAACGACAATTCTCCACGAGAGCAACTATCCAACCACGCTAGGCTCCCGCCCCCACTCACCGTTTACCTCGTGAAAAAAGATAATGCAGATTCGACGAATTCCTAGATATGCGCAAATTTTTCCTAGTTGGCGCATACTATATCTAAGAAATATTTTGTAAACAAAAAAACTATAGTAATTTAATATTAAGGGTCACCTAGAATATTGTTTACTTACATGTTATTATTTTTATTTATAGGAGAGTGAAATCAAAATTTGTGGAAAAGCTTCATACATATCACCCACAAAAATTGTACCTACGTTACTATTAACCATTTTATCAATTTTTTTCATATTATCATAAAATTTATATAACATGTAGTTCAGAAATTTTTCAAACATCTGTGATACATTTAATATTCTCTTGTCTTGTTAACTTTACCTTGATATTATTGGTATCAATGTATGTCATTTTTATTGTTTTTGTAATTTTGTTAAGAAATAATTGTTATTTGGTTTATGTATATTTTATGTAAATTTATTGAAATAAAAATAATTCATGATTAACCACTGCAATTTCATTATACCCTTTTCTCCTTATATAAACTATAAATTGTCCTATGTATGAAATCTTGAGTAGCTTTGTCAACTGATTTCAGTTTCTCTTTACATGTTTTTTAGTCCTGTGAATGATACACAGCAACCCCTTTCGTATTTACTCGATAAATGATAATTTTATTTACTTTATTTAATTTAGCAACTCTTATAATGATTGCATTATCAGATTGCTAAATATTTTCTTTAGATACGGCCCGCGGGCCGCTTCCAGACCCTGGGCTTATCAATAAGGCCCGAGATCGCAATGTGTAACAAAAAAAGAGTCCTGTTTTTTTGGAGCTTTAAGACTTTATTCGATTCCTCTACGGATGTTTTAAATACTCGTACTCTCAACACGGATGTTTATAAGTAATTTCAAGGGCATCTCTTGCCTAGACAAGCGAAACAGAATGACAATAGACAAATATCCTATTATTTTTGTCGATAACGACAGAATCTTCTACGCGCTTCGAGAAAAAGGCAAACCAATTGATTATGATTGGTGGATTGATTGTGCCTTTATAGTAGATATGTATAAACACTTGACTGATCGGAATATAAAGTTACAGGGTAAAAATCTAATTGTCACTCAAATGTATTCAAATATTCAAGTCTTTGAAACAAAATTGAGGCTGTGGGATAATCAGGTAAAACATCAAACTTTGGACCATTTCCCTCATTTAAAATCATTGAAGTTGAAAGAAAAATGGCTTAGTCATTCAGTAAAATGGAAAATACATAAATGATTAATAACTATTCTATGTTGAAAAGAAGTGTTTTAATTTATACTACAAATCCGAAATTACTTTGCCGCCAACGCTAAGAGGCTCAATATTCATGGACCGCACTATGTAACATTTCTTTGTATTTAATTTTTATATATATAATTATGCTACAGGATAACTTAAAACCAAATGTTCATAGTTGAAAAGCGAATCAGGCACTTTAGCTGTTACAAACTTGTGAGACTTGTCCAGGAGTTTGAACCTCGTACAAAAGAATAAGTTGTTATTAACTATGTTAACTTGAAATAAGAACCGAGAACAGAACTATTATCGTAATGTTCCTTCTCTTCATTGGATTATACTACAAATATACAGGAAAATTCAAGTAACTAGCAGTAATAAATGTATATTTAAAACAGTATTATATTTTTTTACAAACTTATTAATATAAAAATACTAATTTACTTCAATCTACATATTTTTTTCGGCAAATGTCACTTTAAAATATCTTAATATGATAAGTAATAGTAACAAAATATTTCATTTTTTATATAGAATTATATCTAAGAGATTCGATAAAAAAATAAAAATACAAGCCATTCATCACATGGGTCAGCCCCCTTCTAAGTTCATTAAACTATTCTATCCTAAATTTTTTGACACACAATTTAAATATAATTTTATTCCATGTAAAATATATAAATAGGGACGTTTGGCACTTTGACAAAAGCATATACTTTAATTTTCGTTAAAGTTCAATAAATCTCTACAATATTTTTTTGGAGGGCACTTTTCTAACAAATTATAAGTCAATTGCAGCTATTATTTGCAGTCTGAAAATCGGGATGTTTTTACTTTTTTTGTTACCACCAAAAGGTGCAATTTCCTGAAAAATTATTACAAACAAATATGAAACAGTAAGAAAATTAACTCAGTGAAAAAAAGAACAAAACAAGGAGACTGTTTAATACTTTTGTCATTTGTAAAATAAAAATATGAGAGAAAAAGAATTTACAACACTGTTAAAAGACGCCAAATTATTAGACATTAGTTTAAATTAAAAAAAAAAATCTGAAATAAGTACAAGCATGTTTGTTTAAAAAGTTTACCATTTTAGTTTTGTTTATTTTTTAACACTTTATTACAATTATTAAGAAAATTTTTCATTTTTTTATGTTTTCCTTGCTGGAAATACTACAAGCACATTAATTATGGTGTTCAATAACCTAATAAAGCTATGATTCAAACTTAAAATGATTTTACTTTCCTCCAAATTAGTATGGTCAACTCTCCCCCTACACTGGTTCAAATGGGCCTGTTAGTGGGGAGACTTGACTCATTATCTCATTTTTTATAAAATAGTCACTACATTTTCCGACGCGTTATATTAATAATACAATTAAGCACATATGTATCTCAAAAATCTGTAATCAATTCTCTAAACCTGATGAACAAGAAAATATGATGAATTATGTCAACTCTCCCGGACTACCCCTATTATAACTGAAAGTGGTCATTTAAATTATTCCAATCCAACTTCAAATTTTTTATATTTTTCCAAAATGATTTAGTACTTTTATTCTTCGAATTCTTTGGCTGCCAAGGAATATTATATTCCTCATATATATAATTTCATCATTGAAAATTTAAATTTTGGTTCAAACAAGCAGATAACTTATTCATATCAATTTAAAAATGCAGTTGTAGTGTCAGAAATTTGATAATTGTATAAATTACTACCTCTATGTATATAATACAAATGTCAATGGAATTGAAGTTTTCAGTGGGCTAACTGATGTGAAACATAATAATATTGTGTTTCAAGATATGCACAGCTAAAGTATCATTAATTTATTTACTGGGTCGTTTGCTGCATCTTTGCTTGCATTGCAGCTATCATTTCTTGCATTCGTTTGAGTTCAGCCTCTTTTTCTTGTAAAATTCTATCTTTATCTCCAGATGTAACTGCACTTTTATCATCCACTCTGCAATAATAAAATAACAATTATAAACACAATAGTAGATTTATAACTTGATTGTAATACTTACGTATTTCTTTTAGTTGTAGGACCTTCTTTAGCTAACCTTTCGGATCTATAGTTTTCATAATGTACTTGTTGCGTTATCTCTTGAAGATCTTGCATGTGTGTAATTAACATTGTTCTTAATTTTATAAAATCACAGTGTTCAGGATTCTCAACTTCAACAACGCCCCAAGGATACAATCGTCCTTTAACTTTGCGTCCTCTTACTTCTAGTTCTGTATTTGCACCACAAACAGCAAAAGGAACTGCTTGTTTTAATTGTCGAACCTAGAGAAAATTTGGTTTTGTTAAAATTAGTATCAATTATTGGGAAGCAACAATACTCAGTTTTGCACTGAGCTCTTCTTTTGTTGAAGATGAATAAAAATTTACAATTATAGGTTGTAATAGTAAAAGATACTAAGTTATGGCTTCAATTCATCTTACTTAATAATTTGTTTTGTTAAGATTGATTTTTTTTACATTTCATTTATAAATACCTGTTCTTTATATTCTTCATCTTCATCTGAGTCACATTCAGGTAGAGAGTATATTCTTATACCATTTTGAGCAATTTCATCTAATACAGTTTTCTTCAATTTTTGCATTTCTTTTTTAGTTAAAACATCAGCTTTGGCGATTACAGGAACTATGTTTACTTTATTATGAAGTTTCTTCATAAATTCTATATCTAAAGGTTTTAATCTATAAAAAATTAATCAAAATAACATAACTAGTTCATTGAAATAAATAATTAGGAAATGGGTAGTTCAGTTATTTTCAAACAATTTACTAACGATTTGTAATATTTTTGATAACTAGTATTATGATTGAATGGAGAAATAAGAATTGAGGGAAAATAGAAAAAATATTATGGAAGACATACCTCAGCAATAATAAAAAGAATGAAGATTATGAAATATAGTAAAAACAAAAGGACAAAGTGAAAAACCTAGTAAAAGAAGTCTTGAGAGAAGTTTTGAGAAAAGAAGGAGAAAAACGCAAATAGAAATGTGAAAATACTGTATCATATAGTGAGATCAATCAGAAAAGAGAAATCCAATAACTAACTTAAAAGCTACAAATGATAATATTATAACCGAAAAAAAATGAAGACAGATAGAAGAAACACTTTGAAGAGTTACTAACAGCAGGGCATATAGAAGCAGAAAGAGGCGAAGAACATTCAGAAAGAGAAGACGGACATACAACAGGAGCAAGCGCATTATGTTACTGAGCCAGGACCAAAAATAAAAAACAAAGGTAATAAAGGCGATAGAAAAACAAAAAAATGTAAAGCACGGGTAATAGATGAAATAAAGACGGAAATGCTAAAGAAATAAGGGTATGGAATAATTACACAGAATATCACTGGTAGCATAGAATACGTAAACAATTCCAGAGGAGTGGAGAATAGCAATAATAGCATCTATCCATGAAACAGTTATAGCGATTACAAAAATTACAGAGAGATATCGCTACTCTATAGTACATACAAGCTCTTGAAAGTATAATTGACAGGAGATAGAATATATATAAGAAAACAGAGAATGTGGTACAAGTTAGCGGGAAGACGACAAGTAATTATGTAACTTACAGAGGAATCAGACAAGGAGGCGTTCTAAGCCCGTTATTGTTTCTCTTAGTCATGAACGAAATAGCTAAAGTAGTGAAAAAAGAAGGAAAGAAAACACTCAGGATACAACAGATTAAGACCAATCTACATAAATGAACTAATGTATGCGGATGGGCATCCAATATTAGCTAACACAAAAGGTGAGCTACAAAACGAAATACAGAAATGGAGTAATGAAATGAAGCAATAAGAGAATAGATATGGGGGAAGACATCATTTTGTGATATTAGTAAATAGATAAGCATACAAGACAGAAATAATGAAAATATCAACTCAGAAGAAATGAAATAACTGTACAAATACAAAAACTAGAAAAGAGGAGCGTTAACAGGCTAGGGATAATCGTAAGACCAGTTGGAAGTTTTGACGAAGATGTAACCAATAGGGTAAATAAGACAATATCTACATATGTAGTCCTATACAGAGTATTCTACAACAAAACCTACAAAATCGAGAATCTACAAATCAATACTACTCTACCATTGCTGATATATGGTTGATAATTCTGGGTGCTAACAAATAAATTGAAGCAAAAAATAGCATGTGAAATAAAGATATTGATAAAAATAGCTGGGTGAAGAGACTCGATAAAATATGGAACGACATAATTACACGCGAATTAAACTTAGTGAGTGCAGTGAAAAAAATCTAACAACAGTTTAACGTGATGTGAGAAACTGAAACAAATAAAAAGAAGCAGACCTAGAAGAAAATAGAATGGAGAAATAGCAAAAAATCTGGAAAAAATAGGACTAAATGGGACACGTGCTAAAAAGGAAGCAAAGTATAGAATTAAATGGAGAAAAACCTCTACGCCTATGGTAGAAGAGGTTGTGGATAAGTAAGTGAGAATTATGATTATTAGCCTCGAATTCTGTTTAGGCTTTATGAATATTTTTCCAGTAGCACTGAGAAGCTAGACTTAAGAGTCAACAATGAATTGGTGTGTAGGAATTTTTAAATATCACAAAGAAGGTCTTCCTGCATGTTCTCAAATTACTTAAAACTTATTGATTCGATTTTCATTAAATTTTCTCCAATAAATAGTGTCTTACTAACCTTTACTAAATTTGATGCACATTATTATGATTTTTTGCTCCATATAATTAAAATCAATGATTATCTTAGGGAGTTTTTGCAAAAAACTCAATGTGTGTGAAAATAAACACAATCAATGTTGTGCATCAAGAAATATTTCTGTTTGTTTTCACGTTTATAATATCTACTTAATGAATCAAACATTAAAATACTTAAATAGTGTAGACATTATATTTCCTTTACAGATAAAACATTCAGGATAATATGCTATATTACCTGTTTGTTGAATCAATACAAAAATGATTCTGTTATGATTTTAACAAGTAGTTTTCCATTATAAAACGATAGCTAAATATTTAAAAAGATAATTGAGTTAATTTATTATCAGAGAATGAACAATGACCCCATAAACATATCATTACTGATCTTCAGTCATTTATATTCCAACTTTCTTTGTCAATGTTTATTTAAATTTAATAGTGCTTAAACAGCATAATAATAGGAACTGACTGCATATGAATGGGCTCCAATAACCTAGTTAAATTTGTTTAGTATGCTAGTAATAAACAAAGTTTTTATTATATGAAAGTTTGTATATAAATAGGTACCAACAATTACTAATTTTTGTTTAGTTTTAGATTGACTAATAATTTTGAAAAGTATAGTCTATTTGCCAATAAAAAAGTTTCTATATCTCTAATTTATTCTATTGAAATGGAATGCATGTTGGTCACTAAACATTTTTTTCCAGAAATTTTGCTCTTCCAAATTAGGAACTACTTAATTCTATGCAAAAATCTGAGACATCTGTCATCAAATGAGTACATTTGAATTTGATTATAATTTATAATGCCGTCATCAAATAGAGAGAATCTGATCTTCAATTAATCCCTTGTAATTCCTAATTGAAACCAGTTAGGAAATCAAATAGTTCTGAGAAAATAATGAATGTAAATAGGGTGTTATACATAATTTGAAATATTTTTTTCTATAATCATCTGGTAGGTATCCGGTTCACAGTCAGTAGTTTGTTATGAGCTATACAAGTGTTTGGTATATTAAAGGTCAAACTATTCTTAAATTGAACAATAAAGTATGTGGTAACCGTGGCCTAGCACAAAGAGAAGCCAAACTGCTAAAAAGATACCCAAACAGTGATTTTAACTGTTTTAAACTAAAGATATGCTATCCAGATGACAATGTTCTTAACAAATACTTTTCAGACTATAAATTCTATAAAATTGCAAGACAAGGTGTGACAGTGAGATGAAAAAGGAATGATTAAGGAAATTTTTTAAAATTCAAACCTGAAAGGTTAAATCCAATATGCGAAACAATCTACATAAATAGTATAATATATAATTAGAAATATTTTTTCTATAATCATCAGATAGGTACTTTTAGTAGGGTTTCCAGTTGGTAATCGTAGCTCCCAGATCAACCAAAACAATTAGTAAAATTTTGACTAAATATTTTTCAATCATATTCAAAGCAGACATATACATAAAGAAGAATATTATACAAAGGATCAACTCATAGACATTTTAGAAACAAAAATAATTGCCAAAGAGTAATATACTGTAGACTAAATGGCAAAGAATGGTCATACTGTTTTACAATTACCTGCGCACTACTGTTTTAAATCCATTTGAATTAATATGGTCCCAATTAAAAAGACAGTATTGTATCTCTATCATAGTAAGAAAAGGAAGAAAAAACAAAAAATGGTCATAACTTTTTCTGTCAAAGATTTTCTAGCTCTATGAGTAATTTTCATCAACTGTAGTTTTTGCAATACAAATAAAACTTTGAGGCAACAAATTCATCTTTGTATTTAATTTTACTGAAATTATCTTTGTTTTTTATCAAGTACAACTCTGTAAAATTATGGTTTTAAAAGTGAGAACATATGTAATAAAATATTCGCTATCTAATGACTGGCATTATACAGTATATTTAAGTACATACATATGAAAGCTCCTATAAAAAACATTTACAAAAATTTGTTTCCAATTAGAAACCTGTGGTCATCACATTTTATATAATTTGAATTTACAATTTGAAAGATATTGATGCAATAAGAATGAGAAAAAATTCAACAGCTCTAATATTAGGTTCATCTCCAAAACAAAAACAGACTGTTTTGATTTAACTTGTATACCATATGTTGGTAATAAAATCTTAGCTGTTTGAATTTAGTTTGAACAGGAAATATCTTTCATTTCTTCCAAGATTTTGTTAGATAAAATCAACATAGCAGATTATAACAATATAAATAATAACTGATTTTTTTAAATTAAATTCATGAAAATATTTTTTCTTAACTTAACGACATTAAATACAAAGATATAACTCTCTTTATGATATTTTTGATACTTTAAGCCCCAATAAGAATAATTTTAAAATAAATTTACTCCATTTTCTAAAGTTAATATTTTTTTATGTTATAGCATTTATAAGCAAGATACTTTTTTGTGTAGATGCAACCAAAATAAATATGTAATAAAAAATATTAACTATCTTGATTTTAGGCCTATTTTAATAGAAAAAAATATTGTTTTCTCTGGGTTGAAATACACTAGATGATGAATCTTATTGAAAAAAATCGAATGAAGACTTTACCAATGTTTTCAATAAAGAATTAAAGCAGTGGACAGATATCAAATTTCAAAAATATAATTGAAGAAAAACAGTACAGGTAAATAATTAGGATAGCAATTATCATTAAACAAAATAGGGGTCTGGAGTTGTGAGGTTTTCTATTTAGATTTTTAAATTGTATTAGATTTTTTGTACCTTCTTGAGTTTTTCTATTATATATGTCATAAATTATGTATTTAATAGTATAAAAATGTTGATATAAGAAAAAAACGGAATTAGTGGTTTACGACTTAAGCTTACCATATATGTGTAAAGATTTTAGTGATGCTTATATTGAATAAATTATTATATGAGTGAAGAGAAAAAAAACTTACCCGTGCCCGAAGGGTGAGATAAAATAAAAACAGCAGTGAACTCTATTATCCATAATGTTCTTTCTATTCAAACCAGATTCATCTTTTAAAAATCGTTCAAACTGTTGGTTAATGTAACCAATTATTTCCTCAAAGGAATCTCTATTATCAATTGCATCTCCGTATCCAGGTGTATCCACTACAGTAAGCCGCAATTTAACTCCCCTTTCTTCTATTTCAACAGTGGAAGGTTCTAATCTCACAGTCTGTTTCATTTTTTCTAAAAAAGAATTAATTTCAAAACAAATGCCCAAAACTTAGTTAAACAGTACACACTTGTTATATTAAATGGTACATTATTTGATAACGAAATTTTAAGAATGAAATAAAATAACATAATTAATGGCAGTAACAATTTACCCATAGCATCTGGAATAAGTCTTTCTGGATACAAATCAGTCAAAAATAGCGATGTAACTAAAGTTGATTTTCCAAGTCCACTCTCCCCAACTACCATCAATGTAAATTCAAAACCTTTTTTCACAGATTTTCTATGGACTTGATTTGGAAGGTTTGCAAAGCCGACATATCCTGGAGTCTCTAAACTTGAAAACTGGAAAATGTTACAAGAATATAAACAAAAAGAGGTAAAAATTATTGTTTATTCACTTACATTTTTCACCGATTCACTCGACATTTTGAGATACTGCTACTTTGGAGCTAAATTACAAACTATTTATTTCAAGGAGATATACTATTTTGTAAAACTGAGTTATAAAGTATTTTAAATGAAGAACTAATGATTGACATTTATTGTACCACGGCCATTTTCAAACTGATCTGAAATGCTTCTGTTTGATTGGAGAATTCAAACCAACAAAAGTGGGGTGTGGTTGGTGTGATTCATTTAACAAACGAGATTCCTATAATATTTTCTATTATGGCTAGCGTACCATAAACGTGGATTTATTGAATGTACCGCTATAAAAGCAATTATTATTTAGTAAAAAAATATTGACATCCTCGGAATAAATTGATTACATATTAAGACTAATATTGAAATGTCTTATTTATCATTTTACTTGATATTCTTTATTGAACAATTTTTTGAAACTTATTTTTGTTGCTAGTTCTACATATAACGCAAATCAGGCCTCAATAAGAAAATACAAAAGATTTGAAAGTCAGTTGCCTGCTTATCATTTAATTATGCATACAGATAACGTATAACCATTGTATATAGAATATACTTTCTTTATTGTATAAAGAATATACATTCTTTATTGTATAAAGAATATATATTCTTCATACAATGGTATAACCATAATTTTTTACCTCATTGTATTTTTTATTAACGTCTCGGAAATGTACGGCAATTCTGATTTAATTGTAGGTATCGAATACAAAAACCATTTTTCCTTGCTTTTTTGAAAGGATGTTCCGTTTTAAATATTTGAGTAACTCCAATCCACTCTTCAAATAAGAGTACATTCGTAGGATGAGGGATATAGATCTATGATAAAATGTACATGTGCTATTAACCTCAAATTGCGTTATACATGTCAACTTCTGTATTATTAGAATAATAGTTCAATATGGGTAAATTAAATGTTTCCATTATGCGCTACTTGACTCCAGAGGATTTTAGGGTTTTAACTGCAATCGAGATGGGTATGAAAAATCATGAATTAGTTCCTGCTGCTATGGCTGCTTCAATTGCGAATCTTCAACATGGAGGAGTAAATAAGATTCTTAGAGAACTTTGTAAACATCGCCTTTTAAGTTATGAAAGAGGCAAACGTTATGATGGTTACCGTTTAACTAATTCAGGTTACGATTATCTAGCTCTTCATTCTCTTACCAAAAGAAATGTTATTACATCCTTTGGAAACCAAGTGGGAGTAGGTAAAGAGAGTAACATTTACACAGTTGCTGATCCTGAAGGAGAACAATTATGTTTGAAGTTGCATAGACTAGGTAGAATATGCTTTCGAAAAGTAACTGAAAAGAGAGATTATCACAAACACAGGAAATCTGCATCATGGTTGTATCTTTCAAGAATATCTGCTACAAAAGAATTTGCATACTTGAAAGCCTTATATGAAAGAAAATTTCCCGTTCCAAAACCTGTGGATTTCAACAGACATTGTGTAGTTATGGAACTTATACAAGGAACATTATTAAATCATGTTCAGGTACTTGAAAATATAGAAACTCTTTATGATGACCTCATGAATTTGATTATCAGATTTGCTGACTCTGGAGTCATTCATGGAGATTTTAATGAATTTAATATTATCTTGAATGCCGAAGGAAAACCTATTGTTATTGATTTTCCTCAGATGATTTCAACAGAACATCCTAATGCAGAATATTATTTCAATAGAGATGTAAATTGTATAAAAGATTTTTTTAAGAAACGTTTTTCTTTTGAGAGTGAATTATTTCCTAAATTCTCTGATATTGACAGAGAAGATAATTTGGATGCCGAAGTTGAGTGTTCTGGATTTACTAAAGAAATGGCAAAACATATTAATAGAGAATTGGGGTGTGAAGATAGCAATGACAGCAGTAGTGAAGAAGACAATGTTCCAGATGTATTACACGAAAAACATATTGCTTCTAATAATGCAACACTTACATATGTGTTTGATCAATTACAAATTAAAAATAAATGTGATGAGGCAATAGAAGGTGAGATTGTTCAAATGGTATATTAATGATAAGCCAATAGATACTTTATTTCCTTTGAGGGGGTAAGCACAGGAAATTCTTGTGGTAAAAGATTGTTTCCTTCAGGATCTTTTCTTATCATATTTATAGGTCACTGAAAACATACATTCTGCAAGATAAACTTTTCAGAATATTCTTGGATCTTCATAATTTACTTTTTTTATTTCAAATTGAGATGTTGATTGAAAAATTAAAAAGAGTAATTGTATGGAATAAGTTGAAAGTTGTTATTCATATGATCCACACAGAAAATATTCTTAGTGCTTACCCCATTGACTTATTTTAGTGTAGGCTAGAGTTAATTTATTACATTCATTTCCCTTAAAAGTGTTTGGTAATTACATTAAAACCCATTCAATTATTGTTATTTTCTTCTATATTTTTAAGAATGTCTGTCTAGGGCTTCAAAATTGTCTGATTCCCTACAAGATTTACCTTTATTACTGTAACAAGACAAAACTGAGCAGTGTAACCCTGAAGAAAATTATGAAATCAAAAACTACAATGTAAGCCACCCTTAAGTATGACCCCAGAGAGGATTAGAATTGTTGATAAGGGCCCTGTATCCGTCACAGATAAAAATTTTCCAAAAAATGCAAGTGGATGACTCTTTAGTGGAGTCAAATAGTGAGCAACAGAGAAGATGGTGGCTTGTTCACACAAAATCTAATGACTATGAACTGTTTAGCATGCAGAATATTTATGTACAGACAATATATCCACATGTGCTTCAACCTCTAAACGAGGAACTGATGATTGGCAACACTTGAGCGTAATTTTGAAAAGTCACGATATAAACAAGTTCATAGACAATGCTTGTATAAATGGTTCGATTTGGAGGAAGGATTGAAAAATCAGAAGATTATTGATCGTGAAACATAATCTTGAATAAAGTTTGAAGCTCAACGTTGGGAGACTACTCTCAGTTGTACAATTTCTGGCCTCCCATAATTTAGTGTTTATACAAACACACAAAGAAACGAATTCCCCAGATGATATTGAGGGAGGTGGTAATTTCTTAGGCTTAATTAAGCTTATTTTTAAGTTCGGCCCTATTTTTAAAGGACATTTGAATAGTATCTTCAAAAAAGAAAATATCAAAAACCACTATTTAGGTACTTCAAATGAGTTTATCCAACTTTTGGCAAACCAAGCAGTATCAAAAATAAGAAAAAGATATTGAAAAACAAATACTATTTCATCTTTCTTGATTGCGCATGTGATATATCATAGGTTGAACAACTTAACATAGTTTTGGAACTACTCCCATAGAAACTGCTGAAATTGAAGTACACTTTGTTGTGTTTGTTGCAGCTGACACAAATACCTCTAAGGGTTTGATCTACTACTTACTAAAGGAACTTGAAAAGCTAGGTCTGAATTTATCCAATTGCAGGGGACAGAGATATGAAAATGGATCAAATATATGACAAAAGAGTTTGAACCTTAATTCATTTGTATTTTTTGTACTCTCTGGAAGCTACTATTCAAACTTGGTGTTAGGTGGCACTGCATTATCCAACATACAAGCACAGACATTTTTTAGTTGGAGTATAGGGCTTTAACTATTTTAAATACTAACTATAGAAAAGATCAAAAGTACAAAAGCAATAGGTGCATATTATGTTAATATTGATTCATTTAAATTGAGGTGTCTTCACGCTCACTAAGGAGTCAAGTATATAAAAAATAACAATCTTTCAATACAATAAATAAAAAACTAATTTGATGAGTAAAGTGAAGTCCATAAACAATAACTTCAGCTATGCTCTGAAAAAAGACATAATTTTAATTTAGCTACTAAATTTTCAAAATTTTCCTAATATCACTTAGCACAGGACCCCGTGGAGGCTGACGCTGCCTCTGACTTACATAATTTTATATACTTGATTAAATTGACTTGATGAAATATTTATAAGATTTGTTTTCCTTCCAAAACATATAATTTAAAATATTTTTCAGATGAAACCAATTCTATTTCTGATCATTCCTCAGATAATTTTTTTTCAAAAAGCATCTTATCAACTACATCTACTATACCACCTGATGAAATAAAAAAACGTCTTCGAAAACAGTTAGCATCAAAAGAAAAAAGACAACAAAGAAAAAAGTGTGTTGCTAAAGGAGAAGCTAGTGCAGTTACTAGGAGTAGAAGAGAAAATTCAAATGCTATAAAACACAGTCAAGGAGTTTGGTTTGATTAGTTTTAGTTGATTAAATTTTATGTATCGAAAGATGAATATAGAATTAAGTTTATAAATTTGTTAATAAATACTTCCCTTTTTAGTATAAAATTAGCGGAGTCATATCTTACATTATGTGGAACAAATGTTCCATTGCATTATCGATTGTATGATTTATAATTTCTCTATATTTATACATTGATCTCAAGTCACTCTCCCTTTCTTCATTAAAATATTTTAAATTAAGGAGAAAGCTATAGAGACATTTACAAATCAATAAATAGTTTCCAACAACTTCAAAATCTTTTTAAAAATTACGGTGCCTGGCCATAATATTAGTTGCACTGCAAGATTTTATATAAAATATTAATTACCTAGTGTATTGGTTCCCAAACTTTTTTGTTTCATAAATCACTTTAGATCGGTTTATAAATGGACAGCGTTGTGGCTGAGTTTCAACGACGAATTAACAGTTTTTGAAATAAAAAGGATAGAACTGATTGCTTCTGAGGAAATTATGTTTGTTATAGGTGCCAAAAAATGGAGAACAGTGGAAGACAATTCAACAGGAATTTTCCTCACTGTTGTGACAGTATAATTTTATTTGCGTGCGTTGACGCTAACTATTGCTTTCGTTATTTCGACGTAGGCACCAATGGACGAGCTCACGATGCTGCAGTTTTGCAAAAAAATCGTTAAATAAAACATTCGAAGATATAAGAATTACGTTACATTTTCCCAAAGGAGGAGTATTCGTAGCCGATGATACTGTAAATACAAATCATTTTTTCCAATGAGAAATACATAACCTCTCATGGCGGTGGTTCCAAACATTCTGTCATCGTTCTTAGAACATCGCGCTATTTTTTGGTGACGTGATAAAACATTGAGAAAGAGTGTATGTGAACGTACCGAGCGGTTAGAAGGTTTGTTCCAACCTGCTAGTCGGGACCGTACTTGGAACGACTGTCGTAAGCGTTTATAGATATTTTCTGCGCCATCTCCGGTTGTGCACGGTTCTTGTAACAGTACTTGATATCAACCAAGTGTTGAAAAGACCGTCCTTGAAACGGTTCACAAACGATACCTAGGTCGGCTGGAACGCAAAACAGAATCCTTCGTATAACGGTAACTGCCCGGTTGGAACACGTAATCTCGATTGCGCAGAATCGTTACCGTACCAAGGTTTTGGATGGGTTGGAACGAACCTTATATACATTTTGTATAGTTTATAAAAAGTAGTACTTCAGACTACCGTCCGTCGACAAAGGGCTAAAAAATATCTCTTTTAAACCATTAGATCCAAAATAAAACAATCGGTACAATTATTCAATCTTTATTTTGTTCGAACTCGACAAACCATTTGATTTTTATTTGATATGTTTGACAAAAATAGGTTATATATCACTACAAAAAGGATTAATCTTACTTAATATGTTAATTATATACATTAGTTCAAAGAAATATTGCTCACTAGGTTTACAAAGATTTAACGTCCTTAATTAAAATATTCTCTAACATTTAAACTACTGTTAGTATTTCTGCATACATATATAAGAAAAACATCATTACGTTTTATGCTGATCAAATCTAGAAGTAATATCTCATATGACGCAAACAAAAATGAAACTAAACTTTATAAAATCTATTTTATAAAAGTTTCAGCCCCATATCTCACCAATGCTGTCTCCATGGCGATAAATCCCGGAATATAGATATGAAAATAGCTAAAATTTCTGCATGTATATGAGCAGTGAATTGATTGGAATGTCTTTCGTACTTTTAAATGTAATACGAGATCAGGTAGATAACCTATCAGCTAATTGTGGACAAATACTAACCATAGAGTTAATATTAAAGATAGAGAATGCGAGGTAAGGGCTCTTATAGAATTGGGATGTACTGGTGATAGAGAGAAACAGAACATCAGTATACCACACAACACAATTCTGATTGGATCGCCATGCCGTCAAAGTTTTAAGTAGGGACAATGGCAAAGGAAGGGAATTAAAAGTTTTGCTTTTAATAGTAGTAGAGATTAGTAAACCGATACTCTTCCTCTCTTTTCTGCTCTCCCTACCTTAATATCAACTATTTAACTCTATAATCCTACTCAGGAAGGGAGGAAGGAAGGGTTTTTTTCCCCGAAAAAAATAAGTACTTTTTCCCCCTATATTGAAAATAAATTTAAGAAAAGGTAGATATTTAATTTCAGAATATTTTATTACATAGATAATAAAGTTATAACTCATTTATATCAAAAGTACAATTATTAAATGTGCGTTGCGTGAATGACACGTTCCTTAAACTATTCTTGGTCGCAAATCCTCTATTATTTCAGCACTAACCCACGTCGCGACGTCCTAAACACTTTATTAGCTATTTTCGTCCTGTGTGCTACCGATTCATCAATATGCCCTTAAGCGACCGTTGATGACTTAAAATCACCATATTTCTTTAGTGTCTCCCCAGAAAATTAGCCATTGTTTTAGGAACCTTATTAAACTGGTTTTCACCTACAACCTGATTGATACAATTGTCACCGTCATATGCATAAAACAGGCGGCGATTTTTCAGTAACTACAACTCTCCTGTTTATATCATTTTTTGTTTCCGTAAGTTTCATAATTAATAACGTTCCTGAATCTTCAATATCATCTATTGTTACCTGGCTGATTTCACAAATTCGACAAGCTCATACAATCTCAAATACAACAATAACCTTCACCAGCGTCGTATATGGACAGTTCTTAAGAGGAAAAACGTCTCTACGTTACGGTGCTGACAGTATTCATTTTCTCTATCATTCGAGACATTTTATCTATACTGCGCATGCTTCATGCGCGCAAAAGATGCACAGAACTAACTGCAGCCCCCGGAGGAGAGAGAGAAAACGATACACTATTTGCTTCACTTAGTCGGAACCCCTTCCAATTATAGAAACTGTCCATGTATGGTAATTAGTTTAAAATATTTTGAAATGTCTTCAATATATTGAAAGACTAACACCGAGAAAGAACTCTATGTTTTCTTCGTTTGCCATTCCATGAATCGTAAATTCGCGGTTTCGTAAATTTTCCGCGATTTAACTGGCAATAATTTTTGTGACACTACTTTGGCTACATCTACAATTCCGGTGGAGTCAAAGAAAACACGGAATTAGACATTTTTTGCTTTATGGTATTGAAAATAACTTCTAAGCAACCAACAAAGGCACAACTTTCTATAAATACAACTTAGACTACTAATTTCAAAATTCAAATTTCACATCCATAATTTTTTGACTTGAATGTTGTAATAAAATAATTTCTCCATATTAAATCATAGTTTGCCCGTTAAAGATAAAATTATGTATTATACACAGGAAAAATATTAGATTTTAGCTTTTGGTTTTTTGTTCTCTTTCGCGCAGCGGAATGATACAATACAACCTGAAGCTAAAATCTAGTACCTTTTTTCCTTGTATAATAAATACCAATATGCTGGTTTTATGTCGATAAAGTACAAAATCGTGAGCATTAATAACTTATCAATTACGCTGCTTTGAAGAATTACTGAAAAAAAACTAAGTACGGATGATTAATAACCCTTAAGGGTCGAAAAAAAAAATAACAATGGCCCGATTACTTCCTTCACTTTCCAAACGACAGTGAACGGGATTAAAATCACTTTTCGAACATTCAATTCATGATCTTAGCTTCCGAAAACCCTTTGGGTTACCAAACTGTTGCGCACGCACTCATAATTATACTATTTAGAAGGGCTAATGATATAAAGGTTATCTATGGAAGTTTTCAAATATGTGTACCTTTTCTTAAGGGTCGAATTTTATATATTGGTTTAATTCGAATTGACCCACTTCGAGTTCACACGTATATTCATTATTGATAAGCAAGTTATTGTATTTAAATGGAAATTGATTTTATCCAAGACAATCGATTAACAATAAATATAACAATTACTTTAAATTAAACCTTGTAATATTTTTAGATTTTGTGACTATTAGCGCGTACCATTTGAGTGCTTTTACAAGCGTCAAAAAATATTTTGAATGGATCAACAAAATTTGCTTCGCGAGAGCGCGCCTGAGAATATGAACCTTCTCTTGGTTTATTTTGAATAATTTTACAAAAACCGTATATCATCGAAAATAGCGTAAACGTGGAATCAGAGATAAAGTCAATTTTCAGAGATCATTTATTAAAAGAGTTGAGTGCAATTCATTGAATACTGACTCAAATTGAACTGAGATATGTACAGTTGGACCCCCAAATACACATTTAGTTGAAAAAATTCAAATTGCATTCGTCTCAGTTTAACTGTGCATTATGTTGAACTTAGACTGAATAACCACTTACGTAGTGGCTAAATTGATCGTTTTTGACCGGCATTAAACAAGACAGTTCAAACCTTCAAAGTATACAACGGATTAGAGCAGTGTTTCCCAACCTTTTTTGTGCTATGCCCCTTTTTGACCTTTCCAAAATTCTAATGCTCCCTCCCTCTATGTAACATACAAATTTAATTGTTCATTAAATTATAGGTTTTAGGAAGAAATCACTAGGGGATTGTTAACGAAGTACAGTAAGTAGTAAGTAAATTTTCAAAACATATAATGGAAAACTGGAATTTATATTCCAATTAATTCTAGTAGAAATTTTTCTATATGAATTTATTATTTTAATTCACTGAGATCTTTATGCTTGATGCTTGCTGCATAGAGATTTAAATTCCAATTTGGTTAGCTTCAATCTTAAGCCACGATGTGCTATCTTTCTTTTTTCACCAGAAAATTATTCACAAGTCTAAATACACATTCATCTAAATTTGAAGATGAAATGGGTATTTGTTTTCCGTTTCCTTACAAAGCCATACCATCCCTTCTTTTAAATTGAATAAAGTTTTATCTGACCCATCATTTTGCATATTTGGTATATCAAACAAATCAACTAACATTGCCTGTTTGCATCAAATATTTTTAGATGGGAAAATCTTTCTTCTAAATCAGCAGATGAAGTATTCAATCACTTCACATTTTTGAAGCCAAGATAAAGGTAATAAAGCCAAATATCTTCGCTTTTTCATCGACAATAGTTTTATTTGTTCCTTAATTTAATATATTTAGTTTTTCAAATATATCAGCTAAATAGGTCTCAAACTCTTCACCATCGATTATTAACAGGTAATTAATTTCAAGTTTGTCGTTTGAAAAATTACAAGAGTATCAAACAAATCCATAATAATCTTATTTCGGTATGAAGTAAAAGTCTTGCATTGCCTTCAATTATTACTTAAAGAAAAGGTTTAAAGAGAAGCTCACATTTGGCATTAGCTGCAATAACATTAACACACTTTATTATTGAATTTGGCATTTTATTTAGTGGTGAGATGTTTGGGGCTACCAAGTTCTCTTTATTGATAACACAATGCACAAGAATAATTTATGGAATGGTATCTTTTATCAATTTTAATCAGCCATTTTAATTTCCCATCATATTAGTTTTTTAGTTTATATACGTCTTTGTAGATAGATCATTTCTTCAGCAAAATGTCTTTTACTAATATAACTTTTTTGTTTTTAGCTTTTCAACAAGTTGTTTTCCAATATTCTCACTCATTTTGTCTATTCTTCTGCCAAGTATTGTTACTGAGTAGCATAGCTTTTACATATTTTCAAAACTGTTTTAAAAAATGCTGATATATTTTTTCATATAGTATGATTTTTTCTAGTTTTAGCTATGAATCAAGCAATTTGATAGCTATCTTAAAGAACACGATCATTAGTTGAAGTATGAACAGTAAATAGACACTTTAATGTTGCTCGTTTTTAAAAATTTCTCGTTAAAGTTTCAAAATATTTCAAATCAAAAATAATATGAGCACGTGTTTTATCTTCAAATACAACTCAAGACGATCTTGGATCATTGATTCTTTGGTCAAGCATCGTTGGCATAGGAACCAAAAAAGAATCCACTCATCATGGATAGCATGAACCTATATTTTAAATATCAATCCGAATATTAACGAGTTTTTTTCTTGCTTGTTTAAATCATTTTATCATGGGCTGAAACAAATCATTCGATTAAAAACTAAATTTAAACTAAAATTAGTATAAAAGTAAACTAAAAAATACCTAATTAAATGACCCGAAGCGACTGTCGTCTCAATTTTCAAATTACCCCCCTTAACAATCAAATTACCCTCTATGGAGCGTAGGCGCCACGTTGGGAAACACTAGATTAGATGAAGAAAGATGATTTCACTGCTTTTTGTTTATTTTCCTAATTTAACAAAAAAATCAAACTTCCAAATAGCTTGATTGTAGATTCAATGATAAACCGAATCTTCTGACATCATTTATTGAGTAAAAGTTGAGTACAAAATCAGTAAATTTCTGCAATTCATTAACTCTTAGCTTGAATTGAATTGACAGCTGTACAGTTGAACCTCCAAATACATGGCGATTAGTTGAAAAAATTTTATTTGTCTCAGTTTAACTATGCATTGAGTTGAACATCCACATCTGTAGTGGTTAAAGTGTACAGTTCGCTGAAAAATGAACTGAACGAGTGTGGTTGGCCTTAGACAACACGGTGAGAGTGTTATTGGTCATAACTAAGGTTACAATGTCATTTAATGCTTCGAACACAAATTTATATTCTGAAGGCGCTTTTCATTTGGCGACTGTGATCCTGATAGATACGATATATTCATGAATTTATAGACCAGCATAAAACGCGTAAACAAAAAGTTATTATGGCACAACGTATTTAAAAATTACTATTTCTATTCGTAAAAAATTCGAGTTGATGATGTTATCATAACTCAGTTTAAAACCGAACATAATATTTAGTAATAATAAAACATTCATGCCGTTTACATTTCAAGAGAAGCATTAAAAAAAGTAGAAAAAATCAGTCAATGTTTGACTATCTAATTTTGGGAGAGTTATGTGTTAATTTTTGAGATCTGTTTACATTGGAAGCATTCAGCGGACGAAACCGTTGTACAATTGTTGTTAAGCTTTATAGTTTATTTCAGTAAGGTATAGAGTAATAAAACTTCATTAGGTATGCAAGGGGATCACAGAGTGACCCAACGAATATTTAAGCCACTTTCATAGTATGTCATTGATTTCATTGTAAAACTCTTTCATTTTATCAAATCCAGGTAGTACCACCCGGGTTGGGGTCAATATATGGGTTTAGCCTATTGTTATCCATCCACAAATACTGCAAAAGCGATAGGATACTCGTAAAAAGGAAAGCCGAATCTGAAATAGGGTTGGAATTAAGTAGAGGCACTAATAGAAGGTTAAACGGTACCTGTTAAATGCAACACGTAACTGTAAAATCTACTACCTAAGTAATCCCTACACAATATTTCGATATCGACACTTCAGGCCAGAAAACATACTTTTCCTGATTCTCTTACGCAATTACTTGAAATTTTAATATTACAAACTATTCCAAGACCTACACCTATGGCCGACACCGAAATTGAGCCGAAATAGACGGAATTCTATATTTTATTATTCTACACCGTTCTGAAATAGACTATAGCCAAATCGTTGGCTGGCGTATACGCTACAAACTCAACACGTTCTGGAGCGTACGCCATAAATCGGAGTGCTTTCAATTTGTGCTAGGTAACGGTAGCGGAACTGAAACGTGAGAGAAGTGAACAAAAACTAAAACAGAACAAGACCAGAAATTTGTTGAATCAACTGTGTTCTGTGATCAAATGTAAGGCTGTAGCCTTCTCAGAAGAAAATGATTGAATTCGGTCAAGAGGATGACGAAACAGAATTGGTGTTCCATGAATTAATCGTATAATATTTAACTTTGAATTATATACATACAAAAGTTAGTGAATGCTGAATACACATCGTAATTTATAACAAAAAAACTAGATGAAGTACCACCGCGTGATAAACACTCGTTAAGTTTAATAAAAAAAGTTTCGTTTAAATATACTAAACAAAAAACAACCAATATAGCCTCTATGTAAACAATACACTACAATAAACTAACAATATATATAAATCAAAAACGGCTTGCCTGCGAACGATTAACACGTTCCCGATTACTCCTTACTAGTTGCGATAAAAACTACGTCCGCTGAATGCGACTATTGATAGATTTTGATAGTTATGATCAAAAAATGTTTGGTTTTGTTGAAGTCATATATATATAATACTTCTACATGGACACTTTCTGTAAGTGAAAGCTGTTCCGATTAAGGAAGACAGAATGACAACGATTTCTCTATCCTCCGAGGCTCCAGCTCGGTTCTGCGCATTCTCAAGCATGCGCAACCTTTACGAGATATCTGGAACGAGAGAGAAAATAATATATTGTCGGACCTTAATAGTGGGACATTCCTTCCCATTTAAACTGTTCACATAGAAATATTACATATATAGTTGAAGTATCAATTCAGAGACATCGCCATTCAAAGACTATTACTAAAACAAAAATGCAAAAAATATAAAACTTTCAACGACATTTTTGAATTTTGTGATGAAAGCAACGAAATATAAATTAGAATAGCTTTTAAAGTGAAATACTAAATCAAATATCGGCAAAAATGAAATGTTCTAGAACCGGTAAATATGATTGAAATATTTGATAAGACTGGTCATCTCTAAAAATTATTTTAAGAAATAGTTTGTATGATGATAATTAGATTTTGACTTTACATATTTATCATTTGCTGGGTAATGCTCATATTATTTTGTCTATATCACAGGATTTAATAATGAGGGGTTGCCAATTTGATTTATGAAAACTATTACTACGAGTTATGTGGAAGTTAGGTTATAAAATTTTGTCAATAAGTTTTATTTTAAACGTAATTAAATAAATTTGCTTCAAAAACTCGATTTTCATTCTTATTTTACATGTTTAAATGAAAAAAATTCAAAATTGATAGGATTAACAATTTCCAATAGTTTTATGAGTACATATACTTTTTCGACAATATTTTTTATGAAAATGGTTTAGTTAAGATGCGCTATCTGATTTACATACGTACATCCATCTAATACATGAATTAATTGATATACTCTCCTCTCCAAAACATTACTGTTTTTTAATTGATTAGGTTTTCAAAAAAACTCACGAGTTATGGAAAAAAGTAGGATCTATCAATTTATGCTTAGACAAATATGAATGCAGCACCATTCGAGCATGTTCTTACAGAACAATTTCTATCCGGATCTGAACGTGTTCTTAGCCATTTTCCATGACAATGTGGAGCAGAAAGAGCTGACCATCTGGTAACATGACCTTCAGTTCCATGACCATGGCATCTCCAATTGAGTTCTTCATGTAGAGCTTCCGATTCGCAGCGAACGCAGACTTTATCACCTATAAAACGTTATGTGCATTATTAGGACAAGCATTCTTATTTAACATAAAAACTAGCAGCAAAATAATTGTGCAATTACACAAATTTCTAGTCCTTATTTTTTGTTAAGATCAATTCTTTTTTAAGTTTCAACTTTAAAACTAATTGAGCAACGAGAATACCCCAATAAAATGATTTTTAGAGGATGAAGATATCTACAAAATAAGGGCTCGAAGCTCTAGATCGGATAATTAGACCCCGAAAATTTTTTAACACGCACTTCAAAATTTGTGTTTTATTTTCAGCAGGTTTTGAATCTGCTTTGAAGAGTTTGGAAAAAATGACATGATATAAGCGCGTTTGGAGTCAAGAGGAGTAAGGAAGAGAATGATTAACTACGGGGAAGAGCAGAGCAAATTTTATACATATTTTTAGATTGTACTTTACCATAATTACAGTCCAAGACGATGAATAAATAAGTATTCGAAAGTTCGGAAATATATTAGAGATAGTACACTTGGTGTTTAATTTTGCCGCATTTCCACTAAGAAAACTCGCTGTAATAAATGCGTATAATTTTTCTGAAGAAGCCACAAGAAATCATAGAGTATACGACTCATTCCAACATCCAGCTGAGAAATCTGACAGATTACACCAGGAAAGACTGCGCCAGGTACCCAAAGCCAAGAAATCAACTGGACCACGTACAACAGTGTAGACAATAAGAAGAAAAAGAACAAAGAGCGTATATGGTTTATTGCAGAATACACTCTTCAGGGATATTTTTTTTTTTTCATTTTAAAGGAGGAATGTTGGAAGTGATGGAAATAACTATATGTTATTTATCAACATTTCGCAGCATAAACTGTAGCTGATTGAACGAACTAAAAAGTCAATTTTTTTTGTTATTTTACTCCAAAATAAAAATAAAACATTCAAATATCTTCTGTGCCAAATTAATTTATAAATGCTTTCCTTCCGTCGTCGTTTTGTCTCCCGATTTCCGCGAAGTTTATTATAGTTTTTTACACGTTTTTAGACATTTTGTCGAAAAATTGAGATTTTCCAGCAGAAAATACACTGTCTATTTAGAATCGCGCTTTTGAATCAACTAATACTCCGACCCAGCAATCTCCTTTTGTCTATATGCAGAACATTATTATTCCTTTTTTTCGAAATTTAAGAGCTACAGCTCAAGTAATTACGGAGTTGACGATCTCCGAAAAAATTCTGTTCTTATTTTTTTTAATATTCTCATAATCCAATTGAAACGTTCAACGTCTCGTTTTGTGAATATTTTTATATTCTAAATATTTCAAATGCACTATGGAAAAATTTAATTCCACAATTGGTTTTCTTTTGTTCTTATATACCGCCATTTTAAATCCCTACAACTTGGCCTATAAATAATGTCAGGTATTTAATTAGTAAGATTCTAAATTCCGACCGAAGAAGTAAGATAATAAATAAAACTACCTTCTTTAAGTGCCTTATAGTCTTCTTCTTTTCGGCATGCTTTGGAAGCTTTGATTATTTCGAATTCCACACAGTACCTGCAATAGAAAAAGGAATTACGTAAACTAAAAAGTAATATATGCATCACTATCTGTTTTAGTAGTAGTAGTATCAGTAATCGATACTTGAGCTCGTACTCAATGTTTAATTCGCAATGAAGTACAAAGCAATGCCATGAATTAATTTCTCGTCAACCTTGTATTTTTCGTTGCATATTATATGAAATAAGTGAAAGAATTTGATATTTTAGTGTTTTATTTGTTAAAATTTTGTTATCAACCTGTATATCGTCCACATAAAGTAATTAGCCATTCCATATAGCTCAAATCGTTTCCCTTTTGGAAAATTATGATTTAAGAGCACATCAAACCATAACTGACAGATGTTGCGCTTTTTACGGAAAACCAATAATTTCCTGAGCCGGCAAACGTGTTTTTATACACCAAATTCAAAAGAACACTGGAAGGGAACAGGGACATTAAAAAGTCTTTAGTAGAATATAAGTGGATTTGACTGGAATATCACTTAACTGGAGTTTTAAAAGTATGCCCCTTTTCCATTTTCTTAAAAATTTGTTAATATTCTTCACATTTAGCGATCAATTAATCTTAATGAACCTTCATAGCTCTGATTCTCTTGGGAAGTACAAATCTACAGAAGGTATTCACCTCACGGAAAACATTTACACGGAATAAATTTATCTACCGCCTGGCATAGATAACCTCCTAACATTCGGATCCGTCGTTAAACTGGTCCTTCTATTTGAGGTAAATGGAGAGCACAGCAAAGGTAGATGTAAGAGGTGGCCTTCATTAGACATGACCCAAGAAGAAGATTGCTTGATCCAGATATTTACCGGCCAGGAATGGAGTAGCCTGCAAGATCTGTAGGCAAAGTTGAGGATTTCAGGTGTTCACACAAAAAGACATCTAAAAATGAAAGATCCGGTGATCTGGTTAGTCAATCCATCAGACCTCTTCCCTACCTGTTGAAAGCAATGAAAAACATTGTTTTGCGCGTCTATAATGTAGAGTATATCATTCTGTTGGTCTTATAAAAGATTGTCAGAAATTCAGAAATATTGAATCAATAACGTCTCTAACAAATGAGTAGTTCCATTAAAATTTCCGTCAATAAATAAAGCTGTAATAAAGTGATTATGTAAATCATCAACCTTCACATTCAACTTCTAGGATGTTTGTGTATGTACCTCTATAAATAAATGAAGGTGGCTCCAACGCTAATAATGGCAGTTATCTCTTTTAAATTCATCAATGAACATAAAGGTAGACTGTGAGAAAACTGCGCAATATACGTTTTTCCCAACATTTAAGTCGACTATCAGGATCATCTTTGTTCAATTTCTTGTACTAATCTTGTTTTATAAGGGTGAAACATAAGATGGTCGATGAACAAGCGCTCCTTTAATAGCTGCATTTGCATTGGATGTTATACTTCTTGTTTTCAATACTTCACGTCACGTGTGGCTTCAAATTTATCTATCAATTGGTTAATGTATTCATTGGTATTAATCCTTGCCGTAGTCATAACACACTGATTTCTATTCTTTCTTTAGTAGAACGTAGCAATTTGGAGACCAACGAACAGTTAAGTTACTAATTAGGATTAATTTTTTTTGTATCTAAAATCATAACAGCAAAAATTTGTATTTTTGCTGTTATTACATGAGTTACTTTCGAAATATCTTCGAATTTATCCATTCGAGGAACCCCCAAAACAGCAACCAGCATGTGTACCCAATTCGAAAATCAACGGAGATTTACTGAGCATAGTAGTATCGCTTTTGGAGGCACAGACAGGAACAGGGGCTTTGGATTGGTTTTTCTATAGATATATAAGAAGTTTCCATAAATATCACTATTAAGTAGAGCAGCAATAGCTCAGAAAATAGAAACACAATACGCTGGCCAGCCAGATGATCACGACCATAAAGGATGGAACTACCATTGTAGAAGAGTGACGTGAAGTTGTCTTCTATCCACGTTCCTCCTGCATGTGCTGGTAGAAGAACTACTAAAGGAAATAGAGAAAATGTACGGAGTTGATGATTTTTCGATCATCATCTGTGGATACTTTATGACATTACTATAAGTCAGTCCATGTGCTGTGAAAGTTGTGGAGACCTTGTCAAAATAGCCATAAATATCAGACAAGAAGGCTATGGTTGAAGCCTGTACAAAATACTACAAATATGATAATAACTGTAACCTTATTCTGAACAAGAAAAATCTTCACTACAACGAGTGTGAGTAGTACAAATATCTAGTAGTCATCCCAGAAACTTTTCTACTTTTCTACTATTGAAGCCACTATCAATTTCATGCAAACTCACGCTTTTATGGTCTAGGCTTCTATCAACACACAGAGGAAAATCCTTAGATTTTATATAGTGGAAGAGTCTTGTTTCAAAGCCAGCAACATCCGGAGGATCCTACAATGTTGGAGAGCTAAGGCGGAAGCGAATGAAAAGATTGTAGAGAGTATTTGGCCAAAATGAATCGACCCAGTCTTACTAAAATTCCCTAAATTAAAAACATACAATATTGTGTTGAGACAACTTATCTTTCAAATGATGTGTCACTTGAAACGGTACTGTATTTTTAGTTCTAGCACTCTCTATAAATTCGACCGATTAATTACACTTTTTAATCTCAATCTCATCATGATAATTGAAAATATAATGAAAACTGGCACGCTTCCAATTTTTTTTACTTCCTCAAAAGTTTATGTAAATTCTTATGTTAGTGAATCACTTAGAACTTTAAAACAAGTCAATTACGTTGTGTATAAAAAATAATAAACACGATAAAGCATTCTATTTTTATCTCGAATAAAGTTTCTAAATTGAGCAAGTTTTCCGAATTCCAGCAGGATCCGGAGCTAATATGTATGTATCCATCGGGGCTACTTGTCAGTAGAGAGATTAAGAGTTTTTGTATGAAAGAAGTGACTAGTTGCACCTCCGAGATCACAAAGGTCGTGTTTTTAGATCTGGTCAAACTTTATACATGTCGGTTTATTTTCCAAGTTTTCAACAAAAGCTTTTGGGAACAGCAAACATCATAAATGAAATGATAAACGTTGTTTATCATTTCAAGGTTTATTCAACTTTTTTTAGAAAGTTTTCAACTCTTCATTAAATTGAAAATCACGATTCATGTTACTCTATAAAAGAATTGAGAAGAATAAGTATTTGTTGAAAAGAGTTGCTTATGAAATTGAATTTTGAAAAACTCATCAGTTAAATAACTCAATTCATTGCTGTGGTTAAACTATTTATTAAGCAAAAAAAGAACCCTGTATCCGTGTAAACGCTGTCTTAAATACCAAATCTTATCGTGTACAAAAGCTATACTTAATTATAGAAATGGATATTTATGGTTGTTTAGAGTCACACCAATATAAAATAAAAGTAAGTTATACGTTAATGGAACTTCAAATGTCCAAGGGACACTTGGAATTACTTAACTATAAGCTTGGTTCCCAATAGTGTACAATCTGCCTTTAGTACTAAATCTTATTGTATACGATAAAAACTATAAATAACCAGTAGTCAACATTAACGATACGTTAATGGAGGGTAAAATAAGGAACATTTTGTATCACTTCACTATATGATTAACAGATTCTAATAGTCTCCATCAGTATTGGTGAGATAATCCATCACGGAATAAATATACAAGTGCTAACTTAATAGCCCAGCTTGCATAGTCAGCTAATGAATACGTGTGGACGTCGAGAAGTCAACGTTGATATAAATTCTTTGTTATTTCCATTATTCAGATTCATATGTAATATCATATTTTTTTGATTTTGTAAATAAATCTCTTTTTATTCACATTATGATGTGTGATTTATTGGCATACCTTTTACTTACCTAAAACTTTTCTTGACCAACCAACCTCTAAAGCAATTTTTTTACTTTGCAGCATTTTCTATCATAACTTGATCAGAAAAATCATAAAATAGCAAGAATTTATTTTAAACCAATTGTTTGATTTTTTCCACTTCGCTGTCTTTGAAGGTTAATTCTAGCAAATTCAACTGTTAAGAATATTTTTTAATGATGAGTGTTGAGCGCATTTTTTAAGCCTACTAAGAAACTATGAAATAGCCTGTTTAGATTTTTAATTTAAATTTGAAAACTTAGATCATAACTCAAAATACGCAGCTTTTTCTATTGAGACCAGCATTTCCATAATTTTTATCAAAGTTACGAAGCTGGTTATTTTATGTATAATAGTACTATTCATGACGATTTAGTTACAAAAAAAAATATCAGAATAGTTTAATACTTTTCTTTGTAGATTATTTTTAAGGTGGCAAGTCGAAAATTCTCAAAACTTTATAAAAAAATTCATAATTTGAAAAATCGCAGAACATTCATGGGGGTGATTCGAATACCCCATGACACGAGGGATCTGTTTTTTATGTCAATCTTCCGGCCACCCTATATAATGAATCGAGAATGGTGGATGACTGGCACTCCAAATAAAACAATATACTATTGTAGTAAAACTTTGTTGAACAATACCAAAAAGAACAAAAGAATTTTTGTTTGTCCGTGAATTTTCCATTGATATTTAGCTATTAAATCAATTCATTATTCACTTTTCTTATTGTCAAATGCCGTGTCTGACCGATTGAAGATATCAGCACATCAATCATTTTTTTAAATAGTATTTTAGTGTTAATAACATGTGAGTGTGTTTGATTAACAGGGCCGTGCAAAAACATTTCATAAAATATGTTTCAATTATTTTGAATCAATGCAACCAAATTACCAAACGAACAGATTATTTGAAGGAATTAAGTGAACTACGGTCCCGGGACAGACTGGAGTGGAGATTAATGAATTAGCGGACAGATTTGCTAAAGCAGGGCCAGATGAATTATTGGTAAGACCTGAACCCATCTGTGGAATAGTTTACAGGATAATAGAGAGAACACAAGAAAAGGAGGAAGATCGATTATACCAGTAAATGATGTTTTATCACTTATTGGTATAATCTACAGGAGCTGAAACAAATACTCCTGGGAACCCATAGCCGAAGAAGAGCTGTTGAAGGTCAATCTATGTAAGCATACTCTACGGATACTCGCGGGAGTAGGTTTAGTAGAGAATGCAATGTGCAAATTCTGCTACGTAGAGGACGAAACTTCTTTCCACATTCTTCCAAAGTATGTCAGACTACTACTACCATATCTTGAACTCCCTCAAAGGAATGAGAATACAAGCTGTAAACATTTAGCATCCCCAAGAGGCACACCATATCATACCATACATACATACATACAACGAAGTGTTATTAAAGAGGTGTAGTATTACATAATTTTGTGAAAAGATGAGATACCAAGTAAAATAAGATTGATAAATATTTATTCGCCTTAAAAATGATACATAGTAAATAATGTTCCACCTCTAGAAATTAATATTCTTAATGTAATAATGCATGCAGGTAGCGACAATAGTTTTGTTCCAGGTGGTTTTAACTAAATCAATTAATTTCTCAACCGATTAACATGAAGATATGACTGCTTCATTATTTAAAATGCGATTTCGTGATCAACTTCTGTACTGCCAAATTAGACGTTGATATGAATATGTTGGGACAAATTATATAAAAGATATTAATTAAAAAAAAACACATGTTTTATACTTTCGGAAATATTTTCTGCAGTTGTTGATTTGAATAAATCTCCTTACCCTTACTTACCCTTTTTCACTTGTCGGCGGCATGGAGAAATAGCGCATTAACATCAAGTTACTTGCAAAACTAGGCAAGAGTGGCCGTGAGATTGTTAAGTTTTTGAATCAAGTTTACGGAAACAACCATGAACAAAATTTGAGAGAGCGAGAAGAAGTGAAAGGAGGCTCTCGCCCAGAAGGCCCGTCAACATGAAGTTCTGATGAAAATCTCGAACGAACTCAGACTTGTGCTCTTAAAGACCGTAGATTGACAGTCATAATAATAGCTGACGAGCTGTCAATCTACAAAACAATATTTAACAAAATTCTGAAGAAATGGTGTGCGAAAATCATATCGAAACTCTTGATTTCAGAACAGAAAGCAAAAAGGGTTGAGTGTTGTGAGGATTGGTTGAAAGCAGGAGAAAGTGGGGACTTTTTCAACCAAGTCATCACTGGAAACAAGTCCTGGTCTTAGGAATTGGATGTGGACCTCAAATCTTAAAGCAAGGTATGGAAGTGAAGGTCCAATGTGAAGACAATGTTGATTGTTCTCTTTGATTCATTGTTTACAAGAAATTTGTCTTTCCCGGCCATAGAGTGAACCGACATTTTTACGTTGAAGTTTTGAGACGCTTCAAAGCTCGTGTGGACCGAGTTCGACCGGATTTGGTACAAGGGGACGCACGATAATGCGTCCACTAACGCGTTGCTCGTTGTGCGTGAATGTTCTTGTCAGCAAAATGGTGCTTGAGGGGCCGCACTTGGGAGATGTGGAAGTCATAAACACAGAATCGACGAGGCATCAAAACTAAATATATCCAGCAACGTTATCAATAGTGGAAACGGCGTTGGCAGAAGTGTATTTTGTTTCAGGATACCTGAATAATTGTACAAATAAACTTATTCATCTTTTATAGGTACATATTTTTTGGACAAACCTTGTATAGTGATCTAACGATTAAAATTCCTGTATATACTAAGCCCTAAGGAAAGAGGAGAAGTGTTTGGAAGCAAATCTCAGAAAATTGTTTTATAAAGTTTAATAGAACATTCATTTACACAGTTGGATAGATGTTAATCTAGGTATTACTTTAATGAATTGTATTTTCCTGTTGCAATTTAATATTCTCACCGACCAAAAAAAAATGTAATGAATAGTATGAACTTTGGCGTACGTCACTGATCGGCTCGGCACTTTGTTACAAAGGCTTTTTTACTTTCTTCGAATAACCTTGAGCAACCTTTTAACAAATATCGGTTGAAAACAATATTTATTTTTAACACTACACACGTGTTACTCATATGCGGCATTTTAGAATGACTGTCTATGAGTGCCTTCTAAGCCAGTGGTCTTTGTTTTTTCGGAATGCTCTGTTGCCATATGTACTTTCGAACTTTAATAATGATTAAATTAGTGAATATATCATTACACAGCTTATTATATTTTTCCTCCAATATTGTCAAATAATTTCCAGATTTCGTCTCATACTATATTGATACTCGTTATATAAACCTTGACGCCCTAAACTGATTTGTTCACTAAATTGAAGCGTTTCATATCTTCTCTCATTTTGTCCGATTAAGTGGGAAACATTTTTAACTACTATTTCGTACTTATAATATTGTTACAAACAAGTCCTTGATATGTGCTGTGAAACCAGGCCTGCCAGATATAATGGAATTCTAAAATTTGGCGGAGCTTTAATGATTGTTTTTATCACAGCGGCGAATGGTTTACATTGTTTCTTTAGAACTAATTACTAGGTCTTTTTATTTATTTATTTTAATTGCTTATTTTCCACAATTTTAAATTATAAATAAAATCATAGTGAACGGACCGAAGTAGAAAAGTAACCGGTGAATTTAAATAAATTATATAAGTTAGTTAAGTCAAGCGTAAATGTTTAAATAAATAAAGTACGTAAAAGACAGTGTATTGTAAAAAAATAGTGACAACCATCATGGCTAAAAGACTTGTGACCTGAAAGTGACGGAACTGAAAGCCAAACTGGAGAATTGCGAGTTGGAAACGTCCGGTGAGAAGAGTGAACTAGTAGAAAGACTCAATGTGGCAATAGTAAGTGACGGATTTGATTTATTTATTCAAAGAAGAATCTTCCATCTTGATCTCGTCAATTTCTACTAAAATGGAAGAGGAGATTTCGACAACGCAAGACGACATTTTGGCTTTGAAAGAAAATATTTCCACTATGAAGAGCGATATTTCTGCCGATATTCTATTATTAAAAATGATATTGCATCTGACGTGGAGCACAGAATGTCATTTCTAAAATAGGAACAGAAAATATTCAAGTAGTAGTAGTAGAAAAGGAGATCGAACAAATGAAATCCTGCAATCCACATGCACTATTCAAGACCGAAGACAATGGCAGTTTTACCCTAGTCGAGGCCCCAACGTTTGACGGTAAGACGTCTAAAGTTTTTTCTTTATATTGTTTTTTTGTTGGAACCAATTTTCTAGGAAGGTTTTTAAATTATTTGTTTATTTTCTGGAATTTTTGAGAAATTCTTTTTGGATATATAAACGAGTTTGTTTAGCGGAGTAAATTAGTTTATAATTGGTCAGTCATAATGAACAGAACGACATAGATAAGTAACCGTTGAATTTAAATTAATTATATGGTGAGTCAAGTATTAGTAATTTTTATATAAGTCAAATAAGTCTGGTGTAAGTGCTTAAATGAATTAAGTACGTAAAAGACAGTGTATAAATTCACCCCACCGTTAAAAAAAAGTTTAAATAAATTAGGAAATCAGAAGAACTATACAATAAAAAATTATCAAAGAATATGAGTCAGCAAGAAAAAAATGCTTTTATTGTTATTAAACTATAAGGTACAATCGCGTACAAAGATACCTTAGTTGTTCAATTTTTATGATGTTTAAATAAATATTTTCGTTGTTTGTCTGGTTGATAACCATAATGGTAGAAGTTTTCACTGATTAATTATAATCCTTAAATAACAATATGAATACTGCCATTTCGAGGACATAAATAAGAGAAAAATTGACTTGAGCTTTGAAATAAATAATTAAACCCTAATGTGCTACACTATATTATTAATTATTATTATATTTACATTAAACAGTATTTATGAACTGTTTCGCTGGTACGCCCGATCTCTCCTTATCAGACTTATTTTTATGGGGTTATTTAAATCTAAAGTGTACGCTAACACACAATATTCGGATCTAAAATCGACCACTTTATTACTGTATTTCGTATTAATTTCAATAAATTTGGATCAAGCTTAGCAAAGGAAAATCCGTGTTTCATTTAAAATTTGACTGTTCATTTATGCTTTACTTTAAGGAAGCCCTTTATATTTTACAACGATGTGACTTTATTAAAGTACTTAATAAATTCTGAATATGAATTACTTAAGTCAGAACTAAAACATTGAACTTAATGTGAATTACTTATTTAAATTCTTACTATATAACCAACAACATCTTATCGTTTTGTCTAGTTTTTTTTTTGTATAGTTCAGCGCTTTTAAACAATTAGGGTATTGACGAATTATAACATTAAATCAATCTACAATAAAAGACAAAGTACGCATTCCACTGACGCTTAACACGATATTCTTGTAATTAACACGCAAATCCTACGGGTTTTACTGTATAAATTGCCACATTACTAATTAGGACCGAAATAATTTCTCACAAAGGCTCTTGATAATTACAACTGTTTTCATTTGAGATTATTTGGATTTGAGGAATTTAAAGTGAAGCATGAATAATTTGATTTTTTACATACTTTTTTAGTTTTCTCTCTTAAAATCCAATTTTTCTTAGATGTGAAAATAAGTACAGGACTTCGTGTAATTACTATTAACCTATTTATAAAAATTTAAGAGTAAATCGTATCAAAAAAGATATTTGTCGTATTTTGGGTGTATTAAATTCCACTTTATTTGACATTCCCTTATGTTGGGTATATCTGGAATAGTTATTTATGCAACAAGTGAGTAAAGTAATACTTTTTTCACGAGTAGGACGGTTTGACGGCAATTCCTACAAGTGAAAAAAAGAGTTACTTTACTCACGAGTTTCATACTAAATTTTTTCTACGGCCGTATTTAGAAAATTTAGACAAAACTTTTCTCAATTTTTATTTTGTAATAGTGATATTAAAAGTACAACTGTGAGCATTATTAATTTGAAATGAAGAAGAAGTTACATTACTATTGGTACTTCAATTGGCAATATTTAATAGTTAATCTATAGTTGTGTAATTACTTATTGAATAGTTGGTAGGATCGTGAACATTTACAATGTTGCTTGTAGTCGAACTAGTTGTTCCTGTAGAAATTTTCACTGCGGAATCCATTTTGTTTTTTATTGAGTCGTGTACGTAAACCTCTTCAACTGTGTTGGAATTCCACCAACCGTGCTTCTTCAGTTGAATTATATCACCACCGGAATCCACTAATAAAGACACCGAAAAACGTCGAAATGTATGCTCAGTGTAGTTTTTTGGATTAGGCAAATTCAAATATGCTGCGATAAGCGGGAGAATTTTTGAAAAGGTATTGATACCTACAGCTTGAGTTTTCCATTTCTATACTGTAAAAAGATTGGTCGATGGTTTTCATATTTTTTATAAATTTTTACCAAGTTTAATGTATTGTTAGATATTCCACGAATAACAGTAAATCGACGTTGAACATGAGTTTTTGTATCAGGTACTGTGATAATTAAAACATTTTCGGTATTATTAATATCGTTACACTTCATTCTATATAATTCCTCCCTCCGCAAAGTCCTACGATTCTGAAACCTGAAAGATGTTATAAATAATAAGTTTACATTAAAATTTTTTGCTTATATGCATTAGATAATGATCGTCTGGAGTTTGCAACTGAAACTTATTATTAAACTTATATTATTTCTTCACGGGCAAATGTTTTAGATTTTTTGGGCCTATAGCCAACTGACTTATTTTTCAAATATTCAATGAGTTCAGAGTATTTACTGATGTCTACGTCGTTATTTACCATTAGGGTGCCTTTCAGTTTTGAATAAGTCGACCAAAGTGTTGAAGACCTCCACACTTTTTCTGTGAAGCAAGAAATAAAAGTGACAGTTTATCGGAGAAACGAATTAACATGAGAAAGAGAGGCCACTATTTTGATAAAACAATTTTATAATAGGCGTTAAAAAATATCACTTACAGCACGTAAAAAATGAGCCACTACGATATTTTTTTTTCACGCTTTCCGACCGATTCAGAAATTATGAATGCAAATGAATGAAAAAAAAAACGTGAATTTTATAACGGACGTATAAAAAATAATATATATGACGACTAAAATAGAAAAAATGAAGAATAGAAAAAGTATAATGAATATCAAAACCGAGGTTACGTTATCTCTGCAGGTTTGTTAAATAAACTTGTCAGTTTCTGTCTTGATTTTTTAATAGATAGATACATCGATTAAATATAGAAACATGCTTTTTTAAAAAAAGTCAAATTTGAAACTCATACAGTGTTATTCTTATTTGTATGTTTCCCATTTTTCAATTATCTGTTTTCCATTTCAGATAATATATCTATCAGTATAGTTCAAAATGATTAACTCCACAAAAACAAAATATTTTTCAGAAAAGAGCATTATTAAATGCTAAAATACTGGAAAAACCTCTTCATGTAATGATATTACTGAGAAAATTGAGGATAATGTTTAAAGCAATTTGGAATAAGAACGCTTCTTTAAATTTGAATATTGTTTCTCCAACAGACTTCCACGTATTTTTTTATCGTTTCCACACATCACATTTTTATATTCTGTGCACATTCTCACTTCTATATTTTGGCAAATTATTGATAATATGATACTCATGTAGATATATAGTATTAAAATTTTATTAGGTATTCTGTAGACGCTGCAAATATTTACCTACGGTATGTGAAATCTCATATGGGAGCATATAATATTTATAAATTCATTATATTTGAGAGAAAGCAAACGCCCTTTCAAGAAAAACCATACACAAGCTACTCACTCCAATATTCTGCCAAGTCAAATATTTGTCAGCATTTTCTAAACTATATGACTTAACGAATAATCATTTATCGACTTAAAACGGGTGTTTCGAGGTGATTTGAGATTTGGAATTGATTCGTGAAACTCGGAAATTTCTATAAGAATCCCAGGCGGATACTATTTATATTTGTTGAAGAATGACCACTACATCTTGAACGTCTTTGAATGCACTGCACCACATATACCCAAGTGTTTAGGAAAAATTTGATTCATAATTTTTTATAAATAATAAAAATCGGATAGAGTATCTAGTAATAAATATTTATTATATACATGACTACCAATACCTAATAATTTCTTAATGTTTTTAATAATTTTTTCACGAATTTATTTTTATTATATTCATTATCTTCTTTATTTAATTTTATATTTTAAAAAATATTAAACATGGAGGGATTTAGAAAAGACAAAACACAAGACTTGCAACTCTGGGAATTGTCTGTAAAATGATTTTGTGAGTGACTTGAATAGCTTAAAGATTAAGAAATTTATATTCCTTTCTTGTGGTAATTTTAGGATCAAGTTTCTGTATTTCAAAGAATTTGTATACACAGGAGTATTGAGGAACTTTACATACTTCTAGCATATGTAGCGTTCCTCAAGAGGAAGATGATGTGACTGCTAAAAAATTTACAGGGTGATTTGTGACAAATTTTAATTGGGTATAGTGTTTACACAACTCATTTAATTTTTTAAAGTTTTTCACGATGTAGTAGATTACTATCAGGACAAGACATTAGACTGGTATGACTTAAGGTTCGGAATTGTAGGACCGGCTTTGGAAAAAAAATTTTTGGGATTCGTATTGAGTATTGCTTCCTGTATAATATGTATCAACGATTGAATCTTATCAAACATAAAACAATCATAATAATGTATCTAATAATAAGGTATTAATCCAAACAACTGTTATAAATTGTGATTATGTTAAACTGTATAGGATTATGACGAATGACAAATACCAAACAACAAAAAACAGTCACTAATAATAATAACTACGAGTAACAATTTTAAAAGAATAACTAAAATTATGCAGTAAAGATGCATAAATAAGAACTAAAAAAAACAAAAATTGCAACAAAACAAAAATCATTTAAAATAGATTCTCGAAATGGAACCCAGCAACCTCTACACATTTTTGTTACCGAATTGTTGATTGCCGTATTGAATTATGGATACTATGGTGGTCGTTTCTAATAGTATCACAAAAATGCATAATTCCACCAATTAATTGTTGGCGATGATTAATCTCTTTGTAAACTAGTTGCTACAATCGTTCTCAAATATGGTAATCAACGGGATTGAAATCTTGAAGCTTATAAAATAGGACCTTCATGTCCTATCCACCGGTTATCAGAATAATTATTTAGATGTTGTCTCACTGACCGTAGAAAGTGCTAAAAATACATCGGTCGGATAACAACGTTCGCGCTGGTAAGCAAAATCCGGCCAAAATATTTTGTAAAGTCATATCGCGGTCCTCTTACAGAACCATCAAAAAAGTGAGAACCTACTAATTAGTCATTTATGATATCAATTCACACGTTAACCGAAAAGCTAACTTGGTCGACATTCTCGGATAGCATGGGGTTTTTCTCCTTCCCAAACATGTGCAATACGGTGATTATTTATCCCGTCTCTTGTAAATTGCGCTTCATCTGTAAATAGTATACTGAACAGCGTTGGTCGATGATTGTTAATCCATCTACAAAATTCTAGCCTATGGATTATATCTTCAGGATGTTGTCGCTGAACCATTTGAATATGATACCCGCGTATCAAATAAGTTTTTTGTAAGACTCACTTACTTTCGATTGAGTAACATTACGTTCTCGACTTACTAGTGCTTATTGTAAGGTTCATCGTAACAGCGTCAAAAATGTCATCTTTCTGCGCTCCACCTACATGTCGTTCTATTAGTCTATTGGGAAAAGTACTATTTTCTAACAAATAATTAAAACCTGACCCAAATATTGGATGACTGGGAGTTCGATTAGGAAATATTCTGTGATATTGTCTAGCAGCAGCTCTACAATTACCACTACAAAACTAAGTTTAGCTAATATCAGTCTAATGTTTGATAGTAGTGTACTGGATCATGAAGAAATTTAAAAAATCAAATTAGCTCTGCAAATACTATAGCCAATTATAGTCCATTTCAACAATCATCCTGTAAATTTAAACAGAAGAGGAGTTGACGCCTTTTAGTAACCTTGAGAGGTGCTACAAATACAACATAGAAGTGCATCACCTCTTCATAGACTACCCGCAAGCTAACGACGGCGTAAAAAGAAGCTCTTTGAAACTTGTGAGTAACAGACTCAACGTATACCAAGAAATGAAAATGGGAAGATACCATGGAGGTTTCAAGAGAGGAAGAGGAATAACAGATCAGATGATTACCCTTAAGATGGTAATAAATGAAATATAGGCTTTCATATTATGTTTATAGATTTTTAACATGCTTATGACACTGTAGATAGAAATAAATTCTTGATAAAAATATTGAAGCTAGTCAAGATTACAGTAGAGTAACGAGTGATTGAAATGTATCAAAGAAATTTAGGGTTGAAGGTAATTGAAACAAGGAGATTAAATATCGACAGTGGATTTTAATCTTACGTTGGAAAAAAGTTTGAGAGATAGCAAGATACAAACAACAGGAATCATTTATTACCATAAACAGCAAATAATTACATATGCAGTCGATTTAGCATAATAACCAGAAAACCGAGGAAAATTTTTTGAAGGAATAAAAACAGAGTGAAGAACTATGGAGAAAAACAATCAATGATGAACTTGAGGTTTTGTATGAATACCCATCATTAAAAAGATACATAAAAGCCCAAATAATAGGATGGTTGGTGTGTACTAAAAGGATGCCGGTAAATAGTTCTGCAAAAATAGTCAACGCCTAGATGCAATTTTGAAGAATATTGGAGAGGTAGAAACGAATTGGAGGCCAAAAGTAAGAATCGCAACCACAACCGGAGAAGAATTATGAAATCAGTTGAAGACCGATGAGAAAAGAAAAATAAGTCATGGTCCCAAATACCTGCAGTACTGTAAATAAATATTTAACTATTTTAAAATTGCTTTCATCGTCTTAAGCCCAAAAAACTAAATACATGTATAAATATATACAAGAACGTGGATTATGGTCATTTAGGGAAAAAATCGAAGTACGACTACTTTTTATATATTTACAATCCGGTATGCTTCCAAAATCTATTTTTTAGCTAGTTTTTTCCTCCAAAATAACTAAAATGTGCATGAATTTTTAAATTTTTCAATTAAGAAAATGTAAATGAGGTATATTATTATCAAGCCAAAAGATTATGAAAAAAATCAAATTTTCTTATTTCCTGCTTTATTTGATAAAAAAAATATTATTTCTATTCTGAAAGGTATAATTAACGTAATATTTATATTGCATGTATAATGGAGAGAAAAGATTAATTCGAAATTGATACATATCGATGATATCGGTAGAATTTGCGAGGTAATAACAAAATTTTTAGTGGGTGACTAAACAGTTTTCGTTGAGCCCCATTCCTATATATGTATCGAAATTTTCAGTGTCGATACTAAACAATTTTGTGTGTTTCAGAATTCAACTTTTCAATACTTTGTGTATCATATACTCCGAAGTAAAAAACTTAAATCTGAATAACTTAATAATCAATAATTGATCTCGTAATAAAAATGTTAGGCTAATGTATAATTTATCTTTCAGAGAGATTTCAACTAATTTGGAAATCTTGTCCGATCGTTTAAAGGTCATGAGTGCGACTCATATATCCCAGTAATTATTTTGTCTTTTCGTACTAATGTGCGACATGCTGAAGATAATGGATTCAGATAAACGGTCGTCGTTCCGATATCCCTTAAAACGTTTTGTATGTAAACAATTCTATCCAATTAGATAACCCCTTGAGAGGAACATTTCTTCTAATCTTTGGACTATAAAAAACCGAACTAAACGTTTAATTATAAACAGACACTTGATTACAATTATGAAAATATCATCAAACGAATATAAACGGATGTTCTGATATGAAGAATATTCTTTATAATACCTAAAATATTATGATCTCTATTGGATATACAGAGTGTTCTCCAAATAATGCCCTACCCAGTGCCATAGTTACATTTATTGTACAGCCAGTTATTTCCTCTAAGGACGACAATGCTCTTACTTTATCTTTGTTTCAAATGTACTGCAAACGTGTGGAAATTGTGGGTATCCTTCGAGATTCGTAATATAGAGTTGTGAAAGTATCGTCCGCGGAGAGTCGAGAGCTTCATCAAGGAATGTTGGAGATAATTGCGCATTTAGGAATTGAATTAGATGATAAACATTCAGTTTAGTAACTCTAATGAGTGTTTTACTGTGACTGCATTGTTATTATCTGTTTACGATGAAGATTTATGTTGTGCCGTGTCTCAACATTGTGTGGTGCACTTAGGAACACAAAACTATGAATAACATAAAAATTGTGACGTAGTAAATGCAACACATATACTAGATATGGCTGCAAATAGGACAATAAGACAATAGGACTTTATTACAAAATGGAATGTTGAATATAATCTGCATATTCTATGCATACTTTTTGTTAGACAATGGGCTGTGTGAAAAGTGAAAACTTTCCGTTCGGCCATAACCACAAATATTTGCTGGAAATAATGTGAATAAGTTTATGATTTAATGTATTATGTGCCCCCATGATGATCAACTGAATTGACAATCGATCTCATTAATGCATTGACTGATGTCGAATATAATAAATCTGAAATACGTGTCATCGAGCGCTGACTGGATTTTGTATTCATAGCATTTACCAATGGACTCGAGGAAATTGTAGACTGTTGAGATTTGTTTCCTTTTCTACAGCATAGAAAAGTAGTCAAATCTTAAACGCGGTCGTCGATCGTCACAAGTCAACTAAAGTGTGAAGTGGAAGGTGTAGGATATAAAACAAATTAATCAGCCATCTTTAGTGAGCAACCTAGTGTTATTGTTGTTGGGTGAAGTATAATTGTTGTTATGTAAATTAAAATTGAATGAAGCATTAAGTTCAATCAAGAAAAGCATTTCATTATTCAAGACGAGAAACAGTCCACATTGAACCAGCACATGCGCATTACAAGAACAAAAATGCTCGACGATGAAGATTTTAAAAATGAGTTCTTGTAACGTCGTTTAAAGTCAGTGAACAAGGTACGAATTTCCAGTTTGATTTGTCAAATCTGCTAGCAATTGATAATGCGACAAAAATGCATTAACAATGTATGACAGACCAGGTACTATTTGGAAAAAAGTATTGCAGTGTTAGAGACATTATTTAATAAGTTGACATTTCTGGAACCGTTGGCGATACTCATACTAAATACACTGTTTACACAGTAGAGACAATATTTATAGAAAATCGTTTTCATAAAAGAAGTTTTCTGTTTTGTTTCTGATTTTAGGCAGTACATGTATCACCGCTCTGCTGATTGTTACCGATTTACACCTTGATCCTTCCCAACTCCAATTTTATTGCTAGTATCGTTCAGGAAGCGAAGAAATATCTGTATTTTTTGGCTACGGTTCACGACTCCTGAATTTTATTCAATATTTTATGGACATTGTTTTATTGACTATTAACTCTTGCGAATATAAAATATTTAATTTTTCTAATATTAAATAACTGAGCCATTATATACTATGGACGTTACAAACTACTGTGCTTCTCGATTTTTCTCTCAAACTATTTTACCAATCTCTGCAATTAATGTGAGCTTAATAAAATATTAGTTATTCCTTGAAACAGTATTTGCTATATTTTATTCTCACTTGCGCCGATTTAAACGGGAAAAAATGTAATATGATACAAGTAAAGAGCTTAATTGCATCTGTTCAAGCTTAAACTAATATTTACCTGACCTAGAGATGGCGCTAGTTGCCACTGTACTAAAAAGTACACAATCTATATAGCATATGTTTCAAGTTTGAAGACGCTACATTTTTGGTAGCCATTCCTAGTGAACGCTTTCAGTAACTTTGTGAACATTGAAAATATTGGTCTTACGATTTGCGAAGACCAGCATCGAAGTGGTCGACCAAATCAGATGACGACTCTAGAAATGTTGAAGAAAATCCACAGAGCGGTACTGGATGATCGTGGACTGAAAGTGCGCGAGCTAGCAGACATAGGAGGCATTTCAAAACGTGCATATTAACTGGAAGTTTGGATAAGAGAAAGCTGTGCGCAAGATGGGTGCCGCGTTTGTTCACAATGAAACAAAAAACAGCGCCGTGAAGATGTTTTCATCGAGTGCTTGATGAAACGCCATCAAAACCATAGGGTTTGGGATAAAAGCTCATTGTACGGTTTTTCAATGTATTGGCTCTTCCGTTATTTATCCACGTTTTATTATCACTAGTTGAAACAATTTCTGATAAACTTCTTTATTCATTCGCAAATAATTATGGTAATCTATAGGACCTCAAACAAAATTTTCCAGTAACAGTGTATTTAATGTATTAATTTCTTATGCAAAGCCAATGTTAGTGTTTGTTTACAGTAAATTTTTTACATTCAGAGACTGTGAAAATTAGAAAATTCTATTAATGAATTTGAATGAAAATGCACTTTAGCATTCGAAAAAACAGCCAAAGTATACTGGTGATCAATCTGCTTTGTCTTAGAAACGAAGCCAGTCCTCACAGTAAGAATATCTTCAAGAAGACCAAAAAAAGTACTAAAATTAGGAGCAACGTGAAGACAATGTTAACAGTTTTGCAATGATTATGAAGGTGTTGTTGTGCTCTGAGAAGTCATACGATCACTAAATAATATTACGTTGAAGTATTAAATAGCAGAGCACGCCATGACAACGCGCCAACGCATTCATCAAATTTTCGGCAGCAATACAGCAAAGCACCAACCCATATAGGATTTTACGATGGGCCCAGTATAAGCTCAGACTTGGGCCAAGTATGTACAACTCAGGTCTTAGCTTGAATGCCGTTATTTATTCAGACTTGGTGGGACCCTGGGATGATAATAATGTGCCTGAGCAGACCTGGTTGCCTAGATAAACTCAAGACTGATCTGCAACTCTGGGCCAGGCCGGTTGCTTGTAAGAATAGATTTTTAATATATTGTTATAATAAAATTATAGTCTCATGACTTCATGACAAATTTCTATTAATGCACTCTACTAATTAATGTACACAAAAATATTAGTTAAATAATTGAACGTATAAAGAAATGATACTATTTTTTATTGTCTTTTATGTATAAAAGAATTTTATTCATTAAAAATTATTACTTTCAATGTCAAAATATCTATTATAGATAAGATATTAGAAGAAAATTTATAGAGTATTTCAAAGTTCTGCCAAGCCTGACTGACTATAAATCGGGTTACCCAGAGTTCAGCCAGGCTTGGGCCATTATTGGTTTGCCAATGCCGGGTTTCCCAGCGTTGGACTAAGCTAAGCCCCGTCGACAAAGTCTGGAGGTTCATAAATGGGAAGTTATTCAATTTCCTTAGACCCCTTACTCTCTCGAGGTAGCTTCTTGTGACGTTTGTATCTTTCTTAGATTAAAAATGCCGCTGAAAAGATATCGTTTTAACGACAAAAACTCCTCTACAGAAATGCATGCACTGAGGGCAATTTCGAAAACTGCTTTTCGGGACTCCTTTAGGAAGTGAAAAAAACCACTTAAACAGTTCTAATAAATTTACCACAGAATAATTTCATAATACCACAAATATTTATCATTCTTTATCCCAACTATAACAACTCATTAACTCATTGCTTGTTATGAGTGTTGAAAAGATTAAGTTTAAAAAGATTAATTGTTTCTTTGTTTAATAAACGATGGTGTTGTGTCGAGCTCTAGTAAGTAAAATTGTTTGAGTTTAGCCCCAATCTCCACAAAAATACATTTTTCACAGAAAAATACATTTTTCCATCAATCAATTGTTAATTAATTGCCAAATGAAGGCAGGGTAACAAACAATAAAAAGCTAGATTCGCATAACTAGATTCATAAATCTTGTCTGTTCACTATATAAAATACGTTCGGGTAATAAAACCTGATAATAAGGCCTAAATAATAAAAATAGAAATTCTTGGAATCACTTAAGGTCAAAATTTTAGTTAGGTTATTCTATACTCCTCAATTCACCGCCACGTATTGGCACGCACGTGCAGTTACAAAATATTGCCAAATAAAAATATGAGTATTTTTTAAGTAGTTTTTTATTCTACCTTTTCATCATTTCGTGCTTTTGTCATTTTTCAAATTTGAATTATACGAGGTATAGTAATTAAATTTAGAACTTCGTTTACAGCTGTTTTGAGTTCCTAAAAGCAATCGCGATGAGTACCTTTGAGAAATGGTTTCATCTTGGAAAATTGAGACAATAATATCGTTTGCCACATCGGCTGGACGAAGAAAAAGAAATGGTCTATTGTCAAAAAAATTTTACAATTTGTAGACAAAAGCTTGTAAAAACTATAAAAAGGTACAGAAGGAAACCACAATAATAAAATTATAGGTAATAATTAGTATATAAATCGATAGCAAAATTAAACCAGTATGCAGCATGCCCGGAATTAAATATTATTATTAGAATAGAAGTCGTTTACAAAATCGACTTTCCAGTTTAAAATATGCTCTCAAATTATTGCGAAATGCAGGAGAAGATGATATCGACTTGATTTCAATTGGCAAGTGCATTTTTTGCAATGTAAAATAATGAGCCCTTTCTCTGACTCGCTCAAATTGAGTCGCACCACACGTACCCCAGAAGGGAAGGGAATATCGGAGATGCGACTCAATAAGGGCATAATAGAGTGTTAAGGAGATGGGTAAGTTCAGTTCTTTGGAAACTGATCTCAGTGCAAAACAGGAGGAACACAATTTTTTAGATAAGACGGCGATATGTAACTCCCATTTCAAGGAATTGTCCACAACAAGCCCTAAGAATTTTACAGATTCAACGATGGTGTTATTTAATAAAAAGGAGAGCAAATTATTTTTATATAATGAATTTTTAGTTTTAGGAAGGTTGAAACAGAGAAGATTAGAATCAAGCCGTACTACTGCAATCTGTTAATTAAAACATTATGATTAACACAATCGAAAGCTTTAGAAAAATCACAAAATGCATTGGAGTGGTAGCTGTTTAGGCTAGACATTATTTATGAGGGACAATATAGCATCATTTGTTACTTAGAAACCCAAATTGATGGGTAGTAAGTATTTTATATTTAAACAGAAATTATAAAAGCCTCTTTCTGACCAATCTTTCTATGATCTTAGATAACGTGGTGAGGAGTGCGATTGGGCGATAATTCGATGCTTTATTTTTATCTCCTTCTTTATGCTGAGGTGTAATTATAGCCATCTCAAGGCAATTGGGAAAAGTGCCGTTTCGAAATGAAACGTTAAGTAAGGTGGTAAGGAGATCTAATGTGCAATCGGGCAGACTCGAAAACATCAGTTCTAGATGAGTATTTATTTTTGATATCACTAATTGTAGTGCGAAGCTCTGCTAAAACTACGGGCATAAAGAAGAAATTGTGTAAGTTAGCATTAGCATCAGGGAGATATGAAAGCGTTCATGAGAAGGAGAAGATAGAATTTGATAAACTTTTGGCTACATTTACAAAGTAATTATTGAGGTTATCATGTGAAGTAGAGATTATGTTCGATGAAGAAGCCTAATTTCTTAGATCATTCACAATGGACCATGTTTCTTTGGAAACATTACGAGAATTGGCGAGTCCCCTATTACAATATCTTTGGCAGCTTTTATTGTCTCATGATAAATTTTTCTGTATAGTTTCACTCACTTTCACTTTTGAATAAGACACTATCCGAGAATTTCCTTAGGTGAGATAAATATTACATGTTCTTTGCAGATATACATAAACCTTTGGTGGATCAGTTTTTATTATGCTTATCTTTAATACGCCCGAGGGGGAAAACGTTGATGTCAAACTAGTTAGTGTTGTTATGAATCTAGAAAATTCGAAATCCACATCACTAACATAGTTTCATGAATTAAAGACAGTACAATCGGTGGATTCTGAATCATGCGATGACACGACATAGTCTATAGAACTAGAACTGGTCTTAGTTATTCTGGTTGGTGCCATTATATGCTTGACCATACCAAAAGATTCAAAAATTGACTCAAGACATTTTTGACCAGGTCACACACTGGAATAATCAATATTGAGATCGCCTCATAAAAGTAGTTTTTTAGAGGTAAGGAGTCCAGTAAGGTCAGTAGTTTGTCACAGAAAGTATGCACGTCAGCGTCAGGTGCTCTGTAAATACAAACAAGATAGAGGTTATAAGTCTTGTGGTGGATGATAGAAAATTCCAATACTTTCTCAGATATTAAATCATTGAACTGTGTTATTTCGGAAAAGTCGTTGTTTGTGGACATGACCAGAGTACCTCCATGGGGTAAATTAGTTCTATTGCATCTGGCTACTGTGGTATAGTTTTTGACAAGAACAAACTTATTATTATTTAACAAATGTTCAGTGATGGCAACAATTTCTGGAAAAGTAAGCTCCTCTAGTAAAAGATACAGTGCATCTGTTTTTTATCTTAGAGATTGAATAATAATAAGAAACAGGCCGAGCATACTATCGTTCAGTCTTGCAGAGGGTGCTTGCTTCTCTGATCGCGTCATGCGCGTTACAGTGATAGTTTTTGATGGGTTGGGTGAAGGGATAGTTTCAAATTGATAGTAAGCGTGACCTCCTTTATTTTACACCAAAGCAAGTAAATAAATAAAAAAAAAACATGAACAAAGTAGGAAATTCAGAAAATTCGTCCCAATAAGGAGCCACCTAATTATTACATGCATGTTCTCTATTATTTCTTTGTGAAAGATTTTCCCCTCCATTCCGACTTCTCTGCAGTTAGGTTGAAAGCTCCCCCAACAAATTCCGATACAAGGTCCATTTAGGGCAAACTACGCCACTGTTAACAATAGTTATATCCTTGTGTTGTTTACACCAATCTCCTGTTCTAAACCCAAACAATTTTTCTAACCCAATATCATAAAACATCATTTACTTCAACCAACAAACGCCCGAAGTTGTAATGAAACATAATTTTCAATATCTTTTCAACATACTTATTTGTGCAGAATTTTTTCAGTAATGGCGTTGCCCTATTTTATTTATTGCAGCACGAGCTTATTTCTAGGTTTTAATTAAAATGCATTCCAAAATCCAGCGTTCCTCTTTTTTTAATTCGCAATATACATTTTCCCGGTGGATTCATTTACATTCCATATAAGCTGAGATCTGTTTTCCACTGTTGTAATTTCTATATTGCTCAGTAGTAGTGATAGAGATACTTGGTACGCTCCTCCCACCACTCCACCGCTCACTGCTGGCGCGATGATAACCAAACGTTTAAAAATTATGAAGGGAAATAATTTGTTTATCACAAAACCTCAACAATATTTAGTTATTATCAGGAATCTAGGGTGACGAAGTCACTCAATGATTTGCTATTGATGAATATGTTTGACATAGATTAAAGCAATCTGTAGATCTATGGCGACCCAAACAAAAGTAGTTTTGAGTAATTTTTTGATCGCATGAAGCCATATCATCAAAAATGATTACTGAGTAATTTCTTATTATCTTCCGGATGAATTACGTCTTGTGAAACATTAAATTCCTCATAACTAATTTCTTTCATGGGTTTGATGAGATTCCTCAAGTAAGTATACTTTGGTTGATGTAGGCTCTTAGAATACACATAAATATTTTCAAATTTCAATCCGTTGGGGTTATCAATTAACGACAGCATCGCATTCGTTTTATCACATCCGCTAGGTCCAATGATTAGCCCTCGTTTCGAATTACCACCAAACGTATATTTCGGTTACCTAAAAAAGGTGGGTTCCTACCGGTTTCGCTACCACTTCTTGCATCTTTACGAGCAGTTGATACAGGTGTCGTGTCTATAATGTCAGCCATCAATAATGCAAAATCTGATCGTGCAAGTCATGAGGATAAAAAACGTCATGATAAGGCGATTAAGGGCAAAAGAAAGGACTATATTTGAGACCATGCAAAGGATACGGTATACAACTTAAGATGTCCAATCGGGCGTTAACAGACAAAACTTCGCTATAATATGTTGAACTATTAAAAATTCCACATTTTAAGGGAGTATTTATGAGCGATACTTACTTTACATAAGCACTCATTGGACTGCTTATGTAAAAACCGGAACCCACATTATCTATATCGGGCACTTTACCACCGTCAACTGAATTGATAAATTATTTCAGAAGTAGCGTGATTGTACAGATATTTTACAATTATGATAGAATCCAAAAGACTTCCTATAAATGCGGATATCACTAGATTTTTTATATAAATATTACAACAAAGAGAATAGAATATTTTCATTCTTAGACTTACCTTCATCACACAAATATGTCCTTCAGTTTCACTCTTTGCGACAATTCATCAGAACAAAGCTACAAACCTCCTATTTATTTGGATGATGCAACAGACCATGAATAGGTCTCATGAATTTCAGTACGTACAATTCTATACCAAATATCGATGACACGAACAATTTCTTTACGTTGGGAATACTACGAAAACAATTTTTCCTTTATAACATACCTCTTGGCGCATATTAATTGAAAGATATTGCTAAAGTCTTGAACAATCACATGAACAGCATAAAGACAGATGCATATATTGAAATAACACCGGATATGAATACTTCAAATGTGTCTGTGCAGAGCAATTACTCCATATCATTTCAATCAGACAACACCATAGTTTCTTTGCTTGGTTTCTCATATTTCAGACCGATTGGTGAATATTTTTAAAGTGAACACGATAGGCATTGATTGCAGCATAGCAGCCGGATCATATTTGAACGAAAATCCTGTGCATATAATGCACCATTTTTGTTCAACAGTGCCTAGCGGTTATAAAATAGTAGAGTCACTGCAAAATATCTTGTATTACCCCGTCAGTGTTAAGACGATCAACAACGTCAAAGTAAAAATCATTGATCAATTGGGAAATTTCATTAATTTTCAAGGTGAAGAAATAGCTGTTGATTCACACATCAGAAAAGTATGGCCTTAAAATTTAATTATTCACATTGCACTAAAAACTATAAAGGATCCTCCATTTTTGGTAGGGTCATCAGTTTGAGAAGACCAAAGACACTACTCACAACCCAAAATAGACAATTTTTAAATCTCTTGGATTCCCAGTACTAATATAATGGAGATCCTACATGTTACTGATGAGCCCTTCAATGATACCACTATTGAGTAATTCCAGTTTCACACATATCAGCCCTTCATACAAGGTAAATTGTACTATAATGATGAGATTCGAAACGAATGAATGTTATTTATACAGTGAAGGAAAGCTGCAAATTTCTACAGGCACTATACCAACTAAATTGAAGTTTATCAACAACGCTATCGCATTCTTATTTTGTGATTATAGATTCTGACCGTGATATAGAGCTTGTTTCGCCAATAAAAAATTACCTGTCCCATGCAAAACGCAGGATGGGTCTCAGAAATGAAGAGTGAAAAGGTGTTGGTTGACGCAAATGGAAATCTCAATGATCACGAATATGAAACAGGATCTGATATTAATTCATGCAAGTGATGATACTGATGCAATAATAAGCGATGAAACTCAGAAGCTAAAAGTCGAATTAAGTAAATTATATTGGAATGTACCGCACGTCACTCTAAGTATAAGCCAACAACTACGTCTGAATAAGATGATACAAAGTAATGAAGATTTGCCAATCAAATTTCGGAAAATTGTGGAATATTCTTCACTAAATCATTCTACAAGGCATACTTGGGCTGTTAAAACGAGTACGACAATTGAGACTCCAAGGCATATTATCGTAGACTTTCAAAACAAAAGGAGGAGAAATTGAAAAAGATATGAGTAAATTTGATTATTGCAAACTGACAAACTTATCAATTTCTCAATTCGGAAAGATATCCATATCATAATCTCAATTTAGATTTCAATACAAATAGATTTGCCTTATTATTTGAGATGTTTGCCAATTTACAAGAGTACTATTAGCATCTCTTCAAATCAACCAACCTATTTTTACTCCACAAGAATTTAAGGTTAATGCTCCTTTAGTACACATTGATTGTTCAAGACAGAAAGAAGTTATCCAATCTGGTAGCATTGTTTTGAGAATAGAATTTGAGACTGATGAAGCAACATCAAGTGGCGTTTCAGCTTACTGTCTCATATTACATGAAAAAGAATTCTCCTATAACCCTCTCTCGAAGACTTTAATACAGTATTAATGCGCATTTTCAAACTGTATAAACCATTGCAACCAACTAACAAGATCGCGCGACACCTCTACATCAATTTTCTAATATAGATCTAATGCAAATATGGTTAAAGGACCTATTTGTGAATTGGATCCATCTTTAAAATACTGCTGTGTGTGTGTAAAGGTATGTATCATTTACTTTACAACAATATCATCTAACTTCTAAAATATCTTTACTTCCCAGGTGGGCTCATGATTTGACATCTTTCTGACATCGATATCGCCATACCTCAATTTTTTTTAACACTCCCTTGATACTTCAATGTTGTTGTCTGCAGCTGGCCGTTATTATGTCAATGCCCTTATGTCCCTGCCCTGACCTACGTCACACGTAGGTTTTTTAACCCCGTATTTCAGCCGGTATCGCTTTACATCCCGTCGGTTCACCTCTTTTAACATAGCCCGTATTTCAATTTTGCCGTTATCGGCACCTTGCACTTTACCTCTTTTCAACATACTTTTTCAATTTTACTGTTATCACACGTACACCTCATGCCAGCTTATACCTCGTATTTCAATTTGGACGAATCTCAAAACATGTACGTCGGCTCACCTTGCAAAACACGTCACTTCTTTTTAACATACCCCGTATTTCCATGTTTTTTTTTCAACACACCCTCCCAATTTTGCCGTTATGATGCTGCGGTAGATAGTGTATTCAGTATAATATTTATTGAAGATTAGGTTGTGATATATAAAAAAACACCGTGTTGTGCCCAATCTTAAAAACAGTACTCTAAAAAAACTTTCAAATACGCCACTGACTTTTATGTAAAAATCTATTGTCAGCAGTTTTGTTCGTATTTCTTGTATTTCTGTTTGTGGCTTTAAGTTTAATAATAGCTGAGATACAGTGCACTCTTTAAACAAAGTGAGACACAGTGTTCATCGAAGTCATATCATAGACCTTTTTAAGTTATTGTGACTTGTTCACTTCTAACTGATTAGTTATTAGACTTTTTTTCCAAATTGCGATGTTTATCCAAGTGATTAGACGTTTGTAAATGCCAGATATGGTTGGATGACTCCTATCGACCAGAAAAAACATTAGATAAAGACATGCTAAGGGCAAAAGTGCAACCAAATTTATGCGAGACAGGTACACCCTCTACAAATCTTGGTCGAACCAAGAATATTTACAGAATGAAAAAATAAGCAGGTGCTTAAGTCCACTATAATCAGTCCGAAGAGAATATTGCTTCAATGAGACCGTATAGAACCAATCTCTTGATAACTGACAAAAAAATTAATTCCATATGATACCAAAACCAAAAAAGGCAATGACTCTCTAAATGTATCCTTAAGAAGCTGTTTATGCATGTTTACTGAAATATACGCGTGACATTGTTTATTTTAAGGTGCTCAAACTTGGAAAAACTATTATTACCGAACTTTATTGTGAACAATTGGATCGCGTAACCAATCTTATGTGAAAAGTGTTCGGTGATTGTTAACACAAAAGGAGTTATACTGCAAAACGACAATTTAAGACAGTGCTGTACAAAATGAACGAATTAACTATCTTATCTAGCTTCCCCGCTCAATATCGCACCCTCAGATTTCCATTCCTTGTTACATTTTAAAATTTGGTCAATGTTCAAAATGCCATCTCGAAATATCTTACTTTAAAGCCCCATTGATGTTTATCGGTCCGGTATTGAAAATGTGTATAATAGGAGGTAAAATATTGAAATAGAGAAGCTGATTACGTTATTGATTAAAATAAAACTTGTTGAAAATTTATTCGTATGAATTTACACTACTTTTCGGTCCCCCTTTGTACTGATGTTTTTACTACTGTTATTGAATACGTGATATTTTTTTAAAAAAACAAGTAAAATTAAAAAAAAGAAAGTTAGGCAAACTCATACTTGTTTGTTACATTCTTTAAAAATATACTGCGCGAGAACAATCGCTCAAATAAATAATTTTAACAGCTCTATTATTTATTCAACTCTGAATATAAAAGGACAAATATGAAACCTTATTTCTTGTTGTACTGAATCGAAATATTAATATATGAGGTAAATAAATATGTATCTTTTCAAATCAAGAACATGTTTTGTTAATCAAAAATCGTTTCATTTTTCAAAATGGTTTACTTTGAGCTCTTCACACTTCGCCCAACGTTTCTTTATCCCTTCCAAAAAAAATTAAAGTCATCAAAATAAGTATTTGTTTGACGATTTTCTCGTTAGATTCAAATCTCTTAAGACAGTGTATTCAATACGTTTCTAATTGACTAATACATTGATATTATTCAATTAAAAAAATAATTTATAATATATATGTGAAAGGCCTCTGTGTTCTGTTCCCATCTCACCTACTGGGATATCACCGCCCAGCAATAACGTTAGATTTACATCTACATCTTGAGATTCAAGGAATTACATCCACAAAGGAAATTCAATTAAATGAATTTCGACCAATATTGATTTGGAAAAACAAAGGCATACATGTAATTGAAAAGAATTGCTTCCCATAGCTTTCGAATCAACTGCCTATTGCATTAGCTTAACAGCATCTTCGGACTGCAAATGAGGATACATTTTATCACGAGCTCTTGTAAATGGAGTGTGGGAGACTGTGCGGAATTAAAAAGGAATGTACAGATAGTGCTTGTTTAATATTCAATGAATATTATTTATGTTGATATAGCAGCATCAAAAGTTTGCGGTAGCATAACTTATAACGACACAGAAAAATACTTCTGAAGTATGGCTCCTTGATAATTTTGTCGAGATTTTGTTAGAATTTTTATAGAATTTTACGAGGGTTGCTACTTAAGTTTTGAGATAGACTAATGAAAATTTTCTCAGCATTTCTTTGCTTCAATCGCAACGAGCTTTTTGTGAGCGACTGTCGAATTATACGGTGTCCAACGCGAACAAATCTTTTTGACAGCCAATTGAATGTATGCGACTGAAACTACTGCCCAAGTATACCGCAATTACACGGTATTTAATATCAGTTTACCCACAACATCATCCTGTAGCGAAGTGCGACCATGATTGAATTCAGAAAAGCAGCGAAACACGGTGACAGGAGATGGTTCTTCATCACCAGAAGTCGAAGCGAGTTGATCGGCATACTGCTGTTTGTTTAATTCACGTCGAAAGTCAGAGGAAATCATCAAATGTTCACTATTTAATTTCAGTTTTTGGCCCATATAAATGTTTCAAGCACTCGTATAACGTACGTTCACAATTAAAAATGCTGATAATATATTTACATCAATGCTTAAGTAGCAGCTCTCGTACAATATAATCATATTTGTGCAAACACATTAATGATAACATCATAGGATCATCACTTAAATATTACTATTTCCAGGAAACATCTTAGGCATAATAAAGGGCAAACTAATGCTTTGGCGTCAGTTGTGGTAGGACATTAAACCAGAAACAACAGTAGATTCTTTGAAAGAATGCTTCAAAAACGTATAATATTGTAGTGTTGATTCAAATGTTTTTTGCTAACACACAAATAACAATTAGTGCTGCGTGATGGTTAAGTTCTTAACAAGATTCACATAGGTAAGAAAATTGATCCAAACGACATTATCACCTTGTTTTTAAGAAAGAAATCAAGTAGGTTAGCTTTGTAAACCTGGAGTAGAGATGCAGACAATACCACAAACTAGGGATTCTGAAACACTATTTTATTTTTTAATATTGATAAAATAAATAATATATATTACTTTATGGTGTTGAGAGCTGGACTTTAAAGGTCTCCAGCAGGCGTAAGGCGAAAGCTTTTGAAATGTGGCTCTTTAGACTGATCCTTAAAATACCATGGACAGATCGGGTGACCAACGACGAGGTGCTAAGACGAATGAACAGAGAACGAGAACTATTAACCATTGAAAAGAGAAGTACAGCTTCCTACTTTGACCACATTTTTAGAAATCAAAAATATGCCTTGTTACAGCTGAACATGGAAGGGAAGATAGAAGGCAGGCGGGGCCTGGGTAGAAAAAGATTTTCATGGTTGAAAAACCTTCGATATTGGTTCCATGTTCGTGATGCCGTAAATCTAATACGTATGACTGAAGATCGTGAGGAATTCCAAAGGATGATTGCCAACCTTCATTAGAATGGAGCAGGCACTGGAAGAAGATATGCGAACGATGAATCAAATTTTTTACACGTTTCCTCCCCTAAATTACTATATTATCAAAAAGCCAGATTTTTATAGCTATTCAAAAAGTACTGTTGTGGACGATGACGTTTAACTATCAGTTACCTATATATAGAGGACACAACAAATTAGATGACTTGATTACATCTCGAATGATTAATTTTAGAATGATGAAAGAGCAGAAGAAAGAAAAAAGCTAAAGGGAGATCAAAGAAAGTTTGCTATAGAAAGATGGGAAAATAATACACAGGACAGGATCAATTTAGAGAGTTAATAAAGACGGTTGAGCTAATAATATAGAAAAACTCCCAAGCAATAGATCGACGCGGCCGATTTGCGATGTTTTATATACATAATGATTGAGTCTAACAGTTAAATCTTGAAAGGAATTAAATTATTTTCAAGGGACACAAAAGCCATAAGAGATAAACTTATTAAGAAAACATATGTACTGTCTAAAAGGTCGAGTAGAGAGATTAGGGCGTCGAGTTTCTGGGGTCTGAATGTTATATAGATAGTTTGGAGGAAGTCAAAATTGAGATAAATAAGGATTAATAGATGCCTATCCAATACATTTGAACCTCAGGTAGGACTGTTATCACAGTGAAAAGATGTTGAATGTCTTTCTGTTATAAAAATCTGATATTTTGTTCAATTGCCTGCAAGAAAAGTGAATATATTTTTTTGGATGAGAAACTAACGGTATTATGAATAGTAGAGGAAGATTTAAACAAAATAAGTACTGCACTGCTATAACTGTAGTTTCATCTATAATATTACCATTCTCTCACTCTGATTATAACATGGACTGTATTTTCATTGTTTTACATATTGTGTATTATCAAATGCTGTTTTGTCTATACTTCAGACATTCTTCGTGAAAACAAAGTGCAATATTGTAATTCTAGAGGTTGCATACGCAGATCTACCAACAAACGTAAACCGCAAACGTTTATGATACAGAGCCAGTATGAATATTTAATCGTATAAATATTCATGAAAATGTACGCAAATATTATGCCTCGGCGTTCTACAGTATTTTATTTTTCCCGGAAAATATGCCAAAGAAAACTTTCCTGTAGAGTTACAAACATTTTCTTTTGACGATTTATGATAACATAAATCATCTCATTTGTGTTGAAGTTCAATTATTCATTTAATGATTATTAATTAACAATAAACTTTTTTTCATAATAACTAATATAGCTAAAATAAACTACATTTAGTATTTGTTAAAGATTCTTCTAATCTTAGTTTATTATTAGGTTTAAACATCGTAGATGTACAGAAAATTCACCTAGGCCAGGGTAGTGACAAAATTAATATTAGATAAAAAAACAACGTCATCGTGTTCTAGGGGTTAAATAAAAGTTAAGTGCATAAAATTCAACGTTTTTTGTCTATGCGTTATGTTTTTAAACAATAAAAACACAAAAAAATCGGTACAATTTTTGTTTTTGGCGTTTTGCGCTTAACCTATGCAAGACTGTGTGTTACTGTGTGCAATATTGTAGAGAATTGAAAAATCTTCAAAATAAGCTGTTATAAATTATTTCGATAATTTGTTGCTTAGATAATTTAACCGAAAGGAGAAAATTTTTAATTTTCTAAATCTAAAGATGGGCTCTGTGGCCTCAATAGTTTTTGCAAAATGGCAATTAAACCATAGGAGGCCCTTTTCTCAAAGGGCCATTCTTGCTCACCGGATGGTCCTATCATCATTTGTAAATCTACTATTAATTTTGTCACCAAAAGTCTAACCACGTAGTAAACATGAAGTCAAAATCTAACAAAATAAAAAATGAATTAATCAGCTTCATTATCATGATCAACCAATTCGAAGTGCAATACGTGAATTTTATTTATGGAAATTCGATTATGGAAATGCGAGAAGACGCGTTGTCCTCATAGAAAAGCATACACTTTTTCCTCGAATACGACCGCTTTTTTTTATTTGTCCCTTCTTAACAACCAATGATGCGTAATATTCTCTTGTTATTGTTTCACCTTTTTCGAAAGAGTTCATTAACCTAATACCATGACTATCTCAAAAAATGGTCACCATCACTTTTTGGCGGATGAATGGCTTGCTTTTTTCGGAACAGATTCGCCCTTCACAATCCACTGTTTTAACGGTCAATAAAGCCATGAAAATGTTCATTCGAATGCGCAAATAGTTTTAATTCTCATAATTTAAGTTGAAACTATTTATTATTTATCCAAACAATATTCTTATTTAAAAAAATTGTAAGTAAATATTCGTACTGCAATTTGTTCACACTACCCAATATCTAGGTAAATCAATTTTGTGCCGTGTCAATCTCGGATAAATCTAACTATGTAAATACGCTTAAAACTTTCCAAATGGTTATTTATTTTACAATCATCGACAAACTTGGGAACTTCCATTTAAGGTAGGGTTTATAGTATGTCAGAAATACTGCACGATGAAATATCGTCTGTTGGGATGAGGAAATTGGCAAATTTATCAAAATGTCTGTTTTCATAGTTCATCCTATTGAACTTCTCAGTTTGGTTTAGATACAGGATATCACAATAAATACGTATAACCGACATTCTATAAATGAGTTCATGGAAATTAAGTTCTGGAGGCGCTATTGATCGGAATAATTTATTAACAAGTCTTGTCTATTTGGTAAGTTTTCTTTGAATATCACATATCTATGCATTTATTTCGTTAATGGCTTTAATTTCTAATGAGTAAGATATATGAGGAGTGGAGTAGGAATCCAGTAAAAAAGTTAATTGTAATTTATCGTGTTGCTTTATTGACATGTAAACTGATAGATTGTTGAGGTTTAATGGTATCCTAATAGTGTATACTTATAAATTTTTTCGACTACCTTTTGTTGTTTTATCACAGTAGTCGCCAAACTTTTGAATTAGTGACCCATCCTAGCATTTACAAACCTTTTAGTGTGCTAACTAAGAATATTGAACCAAAGAAAGTACACAAAGTGAAATTTAAACCAGTTTATTACAAACGAACATTTATTTCTAGTATTAATCAGCATTATAAGAAGTGTGAAAAAAAAATGTTCATTTCATTGAGAGGAGTGGAAATCTTTTTGACCATCAAGTATTTTCTTGAAGTTTTGAGAGTATGCTATAGCCGTCATTCTGATGCAATTGTCCAAATGTTTAGCAATCAGTCTGTTTCTATATTTGTTTTTTTATGAATTTCATACTGAAAAAAGATGCTTTACACAAGTATATAGAACTGAATACAGCTTTCAATCTCAATGCAACTCGAGCCACAATTGAATACTTATCTTCGGGGACTAGAGGGAGGCCAGGCATTTTCAGTGGTATAGAAGGATTTTAGATACAGGTCATTCTGAAAATCAACAAGTTCTATTTCAACGGCAGCCTGATCTCCACCAAATTTTTTTACAACACAAATTGTTGTATTAAGTCTGAAAGAAGTTATTTTGTTTGTCAACGATCTGATTCAGACTAGGAAAGTGCTTCAAATCAAACTGGGTTTTCTCACAACTCGAGCTTTTTTGAAAATGACATTTGAAATCATTTCTCCGATGTTCTTATCTTTGCCTTGAAGCTGCAAGTTTAAACCATTCAATTTTTCAGTTATATCAATAAGAAAGGAACAATCTTGTAGCCATGTGCGATCTTCCAGTTCGGTGAGATGGTCAACCCGATGTTTCAAGAATTTCACCAGTGCAGGTAGCAACTCTTTGAAACGTTGGATAACTCTGCCTCTACTAAGCCAACGAACAAAATTATTTTGTTTGTAAATAATTATTAAAATTTTTTATTTTATTAATAATTTAAAAATTATTATTAAAAAATTATAAAAAATATTTTTTCTATTTCCAGGTTCGATTTTAGAATTTGTGATCTGCTGTTCACTTTCTTTTGACTGCATAATGATTTTTACAAACGCTGATGATGATATATGTTTTATGGTAAACTAGAACTTTTGAATGGAATCACATCATTTTGTGATGGTTTGTAGTAATAATTTTGATTGATAATTCCAACGTTTCGTTGGATGATTATATTGAATTTTTTTTCGATTGCTTACAAAAAACTAGATCGTCTTCTACAAAGTTGTGGTCCTTTATATCAATTTGCCCATGCTTCTGGTTCTCTGGCTATGAACCACACTTGAAATGATTTCTATTTAGATGTACTAGGACCGCCAATGTTTGGCATTATACTCGCCAGAACTGAAAGAGTTTTATCTGCTGTTTCTATTGACTTCTTTTCGTGTTTTTGAAGCTGATTTTCGTGTCTAGCCAAACGTCTAAGTACTTTACTACTTTAGTGAACGCAACATTCGCAACTTTTACATTGAAACATATCTGCCCAATTTCAATTTTATGTCTCAAGAGGACAGCTTCTGTTTTTTTTTCTGGCGCTAGCTTTAGACTTTTTAGGTACTTTCTTACGAGTTACAGTGCTGTGTTCGCCAGGTTCATCAGAGGTTGTTCTATTATTACTGTTACCACTAAAACGACGTCGTTTGCAAAGCCGACTAGGGTAACTTCTTGTGGCATCTCTATTCTAAAGAACCCATCATACAAAATTTTCCACAGAGCTGGGCCCAGTATTGATCCCAGTGGTATTCCACTGTTCACGTCGAAGATCTTGGAGTCGTTTTCGGTCTCGGCGATTATCTTTCTATTCGACAGGTACGATGCAATGATGCTTATTAGGCTTTCATTGATTCCTTTCAATCTAAGCTGAACTAGCTAGTGTTACCACGATGCGCTTTGAAGGCGTCTATGGTTATGCATGCACATAGGCGGCGATGGGCAGAGGAAAAGGCCTCTGCTTAGAATTAGAAGACCAAAAATCAAGCCAAAACTTATAAAGAGTTAAGGAATTGAAGAAATTTATAATTATTATTTAACAAAACATTCGTCACTATCTATTTATTTGAATTTACTATAATATGAGGTATATAACTTATAGAGAATATCCATCTATTCGGAATTAAATATTGATAAAGATATAATAATAATTTATGTTTAGCCACCACACAATTGCGAGTAATAATAGCGAATATTCTCTAATTAATCCGGCTTTCTGATCGATAAAGTAAATTGCTAATGTTATTAAAAGCACGTGATTGATTAATGGGAATAGGTGATAATAACTGAGATAAACCATTTGACGAATATGACATAATATAGGCGACAAACAGTAACAAACAACCCTTTAGAAAAAATTATAGAATGAATATTTTATTATGAAAAATATTAAAATGACTATAAAATTAGGTGGCTAAAAAAAAAGTAATTGAGAATTTAGAACTGGAGAGGCAATTCAAAACTATAACTAATTTCTGAATTTTTAAACGGAATTGTCATTAAAATTTATCTAAAAAACTTTATTCCAAGTTAACCATGCTGGTTGAAATTTTAAAATTACAAATAACAAACAGAATATCAGTATGAATGTATTATCTTTATATTATTAAAAAAACTTACCAGGTAATGACTCGATCCCAGGACCACAAAGTAAGAAACTGAAACCTAGATAGTTGCTTCCAAGAAAACTAAAATGAGACTAATATAAAAGAACTTTGCAAGTATTCTGCGACATTAATCTTTCATCTACGTGCCCCCATTTGCTAGCGCTACAGGTCTTCCCAGTCAAAGAAAATTAATAGATAGAACCTGCAGTCGTTGGTATTTCGAATTATCTTCTATTACGAATGCAGCGCCTTTCGTTGCTTCTAATAAATCAGAGATTAGGGTAAAGATTTGTTTTGAAATTTCATGTGAAAGTTTATCGCGTACACATGTTTTTGAATGGTGTGTTCAAAATGACAGTATAGATATCCTAAATGATGCCCGCCAGGATCGTTGTTCCACATAAAAAACGGATGACAATATCGATAAAATTTGTAATTCGATCTGACCATAGGTAGTAATCGTGCGATTGATGAAAATTTAAAAATTAATAAAAAAATCCGAACGTCGAATTTAAGTTAATATGCAAAAATTATGTCTAAAATTTAAATACATAACACGAAGCTTGTAAAAATGATAACTGAATGCTATTGAAAAGAACTTATTGGAAAAAATAGCATGTGATGAATTGCGGTTTTTTTAATTATGAGCATGAAAAGTTTTTGTTTCGTGAGAGAAAGCTGCACATATCGTTAAGGAGCTCATATAAGACTTAGCATGGAGCGTTTTAAGCCCATCTAGTAAAGTTGTATGTTTATATAGATTTGGGATCTAGTATACGCTGTGACCTACTGGTTCTATTGTTTCCCCGTTCTTACTGCGATACTGGAGAACCCAGTGTTTACAACTGATCAATTAAACCCACTCGTTTTAAAAAGTTTAGAATGTGGGATGGCTTTAATTTCCAGAGATCTTCATCTTCTGTTTCATGCGCTCCCAGGTGTAGTGCTCTAGAGTTCCTCAGTGCTTCACACTTTTGAGTTTCTTTTTTTCTATCATAATAAGTTAAAGTATTTTAAATGAATGTTATCGATAAAATGTAGTAAAACTTCTTATCAGCAAATAATTGTTTTTGTGGTTTTTCAAAATTTTAATTTTATGCATATTTTAATGTTTCTTCCATTCTATTGTGGTACTAACTTGTGGACAGCAGTAATTTGAGTCAATGAATAGAGTTAGGCAGTTGTGTGATCGCGAAGCTCAAACAATAGCCGAGTTAGTTGGACGGCGACAAAGTTATCGTAAAGTGGCAAATCTGTTTGGCGTACACCACAGAACCATTGGCAGATTGATGCAGATTTCGAGAGACCAGTTCACATTCTAGGAAGTCTGGTCAAGGACGTCCTTCAGTTTTAATTTCTCGAGATGACAGATTCTTGCAATCAAATTCATTGAGAAATCGGTCAATGACGTGTCGACGAAGTGTCGAGAGCAACAGCCTTTTACGAGAAGACCGAAATATAAATATCTCTGATAGATCAATAAGACGACACCTTTAGAATGCTGTTCTACACAGCAGAAGAGCCTTTGCTAACCAGGCAGCATTATGTTGCTAGACTCAGATCTGCAAGGCAACATTTAGATTGGAATTTAGAAAATTGGTGCCAAGGTTTATTTACTGATGAGACAACAATAAGTTTAAGAGGTCCAGATGGACGTAATCAAATTCGAAGACGACAGAAGAAAGATTTACGCAGTCCTTTATCATTCTCAGGGAGCTATTTCACGGAGGGTCTATCATGTTTTGGGGAGGAATTTGTTTTGATGCCCGCACATAATTAGTGTCTCTTCATAGACCCGCCCTTAACGCAGCAAGATACATAACTGACATTCTTGAAAATCATGTCGTTCCGTTTGGGCCATTTATTGGTGATGATTTTCGTTTAATGCAAGATAATGCTAGACCACACGTTGCAGCAGATGTTCTTAATTACCTAAAAACGGAGTAAAAATTCATACCCTGGACTGGCCACCAAGAAGTCCATCTCAAAATTTAAATGACCTTGAATAAGCGACATTAGAGAAATGAGAGAACATACCTCAAGAAGTGATACAACACCTAATTGAAAGCATGCCCAAGAGAATGTTAGAAACAATTAAATCCAAAGGCGGAAATACACGCCACTAGCGTTTTAAAAAAAGGAACATCATTGTTTATAATGCAAGTTTCATTTTTAAGAAAATTTGGTTTTATTGCAATGTTTTTATTTTTTCACTCATTAAAAATCACTCAAAATTATTACACATTTCTTATTATTGCGACAAAATGATTGAAAATAAGTTAAACAATAGCAATATTATTTGAAATTTATTAAACAAAAAAATATTTTCAGAAATCGGGGTGGCGCGTTATTTTTGACCACGAATGTATAAGATTTCGTTTACTTTGCGTAACAATGGTCTGAAAGAATGTTGCAAATAAAATAACTTTAGCAGATTACAGATACATTTTCTCACTAGAATATAATACAGTTGCCACTAGTACATGCTGCGGGCATGCCATCTTCAGTTCACTTTAGACATTCTCTAAAGGAAAGAATAGAACGTATAAAACTTTTAATTGATATGTGAAAGAATAGAGCAAATGATACCAAAAGCTCATTCCAATGCATTCAATATTACAAATCTAGGTTTTCTTTATCAGCATTTTTAGAAAATAGACTAAAATGACAAGATGAATAACGAAAAAGTAACCATTGACGCTTTTTGTTAGGAGAACATTTTCTGCTGAAGTACAAACAAGTGGAACAGAGCAGCATTGAATTTGGTGCTGTAGAATGGCAGTTGGGTTTATTGTTCGTTCAGCTACAAAGCCTAAAAGTTGGTTGTAGTGATTCTGTTGCTGGAAAAAACTGATGTGATGCAATGCCAAGTAACTTTACATTTTTTCTCTCAACTGTAAACCTAGATCATCTTAAGAACATCATTGGTTTTAAGAAAAGTAAGTTGACAGTATTATCGGTTACTTGAACTGAGAATAGATTAATCCATATAAAGCTCTAGAGCAGAAACACATTAGTTGCTAAGCAATAGTGTGTTCAGACATGGAATCACGAAATTTAAGACAAAAACTCCACGACTCATACCGATGTCTTAAATATTGAGTATTATTTTTCATGACAATGTAAACCTTATTATGTCACGTTAAGAATAGAAGCGAAGTTAAAACCGCCGATATTAATTCACTAACGCAGATCTTTGTATTTTAATAGTATCAGTTGCTCCGTTATTATTAGCTTAAGGAAATTGCCAGAGGAACAAAGGAAAGCATTTCCGAAATTCTAGTTTTTTTGGCATCACCTGATGAGCTAGAAAAAATCTTCGAATCAATTTTGTTCTCCTCGGAAGAAGAAAGCTCAACTGAATTTACAACTAGTTATAGTGATGATAGTTTATAGTGTTTATTCAAAAAAACACACTCAAACTATAACAAAATATTGTTATTTTATTATATTTTGACAAACTGAATCAATTTCCAACAATGTAAACTTTACATATATATACTTTTGACCACGTTTTTTTGTTCGATTGAATGTATGTTATAACTGTATTATGTTTATAAAAAAACTTTTTGTTCTAGAAACGTCTCCAAATTGATGACCTGCAGCTTAGAAATTATTTTTAGTTTCCTTCCTATAAAAAACTAAGTTTCTTCTATTGTTATTTCCACATATCTTGGCAGCTTTTAAGCGCACCGTTATATATTTCAATTCCTCGAAGTGAGATTAAAAATAACAGCAAATTAAATTAAAGGAATTTGTTGCTTCCGGCTCTGGAGATATTTAATTTAAAGTAAGTAATTTTCCGAGGAACTAAAAACGAAATCTAGTAATTGTCTCGACGGAATCTATCCAGACGTCTAAGAAAACCGGCCAATTATATAAATTGGACAGCTTTATGTTTGATTTCAGTACAATGTAAATAATTTGGTCTCTTCACTTTAGGGAGTTTTTTTATTCTATATTGTTGATGTCAGTTATTTTGTCAATGTATTGTTGACATGGTTTCGCGTATTTGACTTAAAAAATGCCCTAATATGATATATATGTTACACAGAGGTGAGTAGAAATCAGGGCGTTCAAAAAATGTAATAAAACTCCAGATTTGTGGCTGAAACGTCCTCTATCTATCTATCTATCTATCTACATACTATAATTAAAGTTTGATATAAAAGTAAATTCTTTCTATTTGCTCATCTCTAACAATTTCCTTTTGTAAGCAAATTTTGTACAATAATTTCCGTGTAAGTTCGTATTAACTATTTACGAGTATTTGCGGAAATATACGAAAAGAAATTTAAAATCTAAAAATGTGGTTATGAAAAGAAATTACAGAAGGGATTCGAAAATGGTTACTGTAAGAGTTTAAATTGATGCCCATCTTGATCAATGCATTTACGGCCACGTTTCTGAACGGAGAGGCAGGTCTGGTAAAGTATATCGAGCTGCTCGCGAACAGTTTCAAATTCTTTTTCAATTGCAGTCGGAAGGCGGGAATGGTGAGTGGTCCTCTTGCAGAGACACGATCCTTGAAAAACCATGGAATAACGGATGTTCGCTAGTGTTGGATCGTTGTCCATTTACCCTTTGAGCATTTCAAGATAACTTTAGTCCATCACGTGACCCTCATGGATACCTTCCGATTTTTAGACAGCGTTGCCTGCCTTATGCCGAACTCTGTAATTCAACCCAAATTGCCTGTATTACAATTCACTTATTTTGAATTATAAAAAAGAAATTAACGTGGCTAAGAGAATTTTGGTAGGATTGACGACGTTCATTCAAACTTTTGATAATAAGAAAAAATTGTGTTATAAATATCAAAACTTTGTAGCAATAAAGTATTTTTAATTAATTATCGCCCAAACATAAACTTGTTTGGTCTGCAAAGGTGGCGACGATGATCTCCTCATTCGACTCTAATTTCCGCCCGGCAAGTGACTTTAGAAAGTTTAGAAACAAAAGGCGGTACGCTATGATGGTGGTAGAGTATTTTTTCTTCGCCATATGGGACAGGTTTTACTCCAATTTGGCGTAGTACTAACCGTTGACCATTTTGGTAGGCAATCGATGTAGATTTCACCTTATAAATACCAATAAAAGGAAGCCATCACTTTTCCGAACGATAGGTTAGTCCTCATCTTCTTTGGAGCATGTTCATTGACACTTCGCAGGTCTCTGGTGTGTACCACTTTTTCGTCGACTATCAAGGAACGAAGTAGAAACTTCTCGGATTACCCTTAAACAGCACTTGTTGAGTAAGAAAACGGGGCACCCATTGGACCGACAGTTTACACATGCCCAAAACGTTATGTAGGATATCACACATGCGATCTCTTAATATGACTATTGACTTAGCTATAACGCGCAACTCAATTGGCAGTCGTGTACAAAATGGAAGCTATGATAACAAGAAGACTCCCTATTAACGTAACCAAACGGTTATTTGACATCTTCAGAGAGTCATCCTGTTTGCTCAAATTTTCACTTGCCAGTGTCTGTCAAGCACATTCTCACTAATAATAGTGAGAAAGTCTTGAATTTTTTTAAAGATATGAACCAATACTAGAACATATAGTACAAAATAATTTATGTATCAATTTTGTGATAGAACTATCTAATTTTCGTACTTTTTGACTTTTTGGCTTATATGCCAGTGATTAGCGCACTCGATGCACATTAAACTGAAAAAAATCCAATTTCAATGATAACTTTCAGCTTCACCTCATAATGTTTTCCAATAATACGTGTGGAAAACGTTCATCTCATATCCGTATTATCCAAGAGAAGTTAACAAAGGAAAACGAGGTGAGTCAAGGACTACTCCTCAAATACACGCACTTAAAAGAAATTTCACCATAAAAGAATTTTATTAGTCTTGGTTGGATTCGACTAAAATCTTTACTTCGATTTTTCAATTTTCTAATGGGATTAAAAACAGTGAAAGGAAAAATCGTTTATTTGCCACCAAGTACTTACAGAAGCAATCATCGATTGATTATATTAATATTTTAGACTAGGAAACCTTATTTGACCTACAGCTTTTTAGATAAAATATTACTGGGTCCTCCTGCAAATTACTTTTATTATATTTTAGGCAATGGCCTTGATCTACATATGGAGAACATGCAATTTAGTGAAATATATTATTTTTTGATACCATTTATTTTAGTAGTATTTATAAAAAATTCTACTTGAATATTTCGGTTTTTCTTAATTATAGTTAACCTAGATGGATAAAGAATAAAAGTAATAAACTTAAAATGTTTGTAATTATATAGTCGTTCTTAAGGCCGCTTGACATGATGCAAGACAACGTGCATTGCAATGCAAGACACATTGTCACACATATTTCTTGATCAAAAGCATGCGCAGATGAAATTCAGCTGATTGTTTCATGCAAAATGTCACACCTGCAGCATTATCCAATTGGTTCCATTTGTATTGCGTGCAAGTTGCATTTCTAGAAAAAAAAATGAGTTTCTGATCTGACCGCCAAGGATTTCCTAGTTATCTTATGTTTTATTTTTTTTTTGAGTTTTTCAAATGTTTCTTCATCTACTAATTATTTTATATTTTCTCTTTTATGTTTTCTTTTGTTCTATCTAGCCAGGGCGTGGGTACTTTTTTCTGTCCATCGGACTGAAAAAGCAAAGCGGCGGAATATATAATTATTGCCAGTGATGCAGTACAGTAACCACTTTTTTCTTGTTTTCTTCACCTATATTTGTTATTTTCCTTTTTCAACGGCCCATAAAATAGTTAACTTTTACTCTTAGAATTTTAATTAGTGGCAACCATGATCCAATGGCTTGCATAATGTCAAGCGAAGTGCAATATTCGTCTTTGTAATATTTTGATCTTGCATGAAATCGCATGCAATTTCTTACACGTTGTTTAGCATCATGTCAAGCGGCCTTTATAGCCGCTCCACTATGTAAGCGGTTAATCGCTGCTTTGTTTGTTTTTGTATTTTAAGACATTTCTATTACTTTTGTGTTGAAGATAGAACGATTCAGTAATGACTGGACGCACGCATTGGTTTAATATGTTGAGAACATGCTGGAGGTTTCCCATAACTACTCCATTAAACTTCAGTAAAAAAGTCTTCTATCTACACGTAACAGTGCTTTGCGATTATGATTCATAAAAATTTATTACTTGAATTAGATTTATTGATTTCGGTCTTATCTGGGTATGCGGAACAACAGATTCGAAATAATAAAAAATTAAATCATGCAGTAAAACTGTAATTCATCAATGTAAATTTAAAAACATTTTATTTTTCAATTAAATACTATATGTTGATATGTTTCATTTAAATCTTCACAAGTAAGTTGGAACCGGTAGCGATATTCATACTGAATACACTGTTTAGACCACCACTACACCAACACCAACATCACTCACCAGCATCACTATCGTTTTCAGAGACTGAAGGTAAACAGTTTACTTCAGTCTCTGAAGACGATAACTTGGTTATCGAAACACGCGTATAATTGTGAATGTTGGTGTAGTGATGGTGTAAACAATGTAGTATTCAGTAATACACCAGGACAAAAAAATAGCACAATTGAAATACGATGAACATTTATACTGATGAAAACAATATGTGGTATTGTTACATTATTATTTAATTTTTAGATTTATTGCCGAATATTTTACCGTGGATCTTAGATTAAAATCCAAATATATAATTATGACAATGTCAAAGTTTCGTAATTTAATGTAAAGTCTAGATTCTAGGATAGTTACTATTTAATTAGTTGCGAACGTGCTAGTTACTATTTGCAATGTTTGCATACAACGCCTGCTCGGGCCCCACACATTCCCTTTACCTTCCCCTTCTATTAGGGGCCTACGTACCCCTACTTTTCCCGCCAGGTCTTTAAAAGGCCTCTTGACATCATCGTTTTGGCACAAGCTCTTGGCATCCATTGATCAAAGAAATTAGATCATACAAAGGAAAGGCATTTCATCAAACACAGAAACTCAACTGATTAAAGATTTGGCCCTGAGAGATTCATGGGAAACCATCCTTAAGCAAAACACGTCGCCGATGCAAATGGCTTTTACCAGAATTCTCATTAAAAAGAAAATAAAGAATCTACGCCCGAGCAACTTCAGCAACAAGTTTCACATTTCAAATCTTTTGTTGTGTTTCCCGTTTTGGATTTCATCATGGCTGATTTGAAAACCAGATTTGTAAGCTTTGAAGAAATTTGTAACCTGTTTAATCCAGTTTTAGTACTCATGGATCTAGACAAGGAGGAACTGAAGCTTAAAACTGCCAATCTCGTTACATATTACTCTACTCAGACTTTGCTGATTCAGACGTCCTATTTGAAGAAACTCTTCACATGAATAATGTATATATAACAGTTTCCTAGTCAGCAAAAGGGCCCGTTGAAGCTTCTTAATTCATTGTATGTGAAAAACGTCCAAACGTTTCCTTGAGCCTATGCACAGCTATAAGACTTTTATGTACTATCCCAGTTACAGTTTCAACGGCTGAGAAGTCATTTAGTGGATTATAGAATTCACTGAAAACTTGATAATGAAGCACAACTGGCCAAACTCGTCTGGCAATCTGGTAATATTGGCAATTGAGAGTGAATTGGTCAAAACTGTTGACTTTTCTGATGGCTATAATGATTTTAGTGAAATGAAAGCTAGGAAAGCTATGAAACTATCGAACATCAAAGTAAGCAGTTTGTAATTAGAGTATTAAGTGCTTCAAAAACATTGTTTAGCTCCTAGCTTTGTCATAATCTTATTATTTTGTCAACTTGGTCCGTGAGGGAAATCTACCTCAAAATGAATAAATATAAATGATTTGTTTTACGTGTGCAACAATTTTATCAATGAAGTTAGAAAACAATTTGTGAAGGGTTGAAAAATTACCATTTAATTTTTGAGGCAAACCATAGCGGTAGCACGCGAACATAAAGGGTGAGGGGGGCGAGCCTGATCCTGGTTACAGGGCCCGCAATCAGATGTGGGGGCCATGTCTGACACTACAGCTAGAACAAGTTGCAATTCAAATTAATAGAATTTAAATGGTATTGAGATTATTAATGACTCTTTTATCATTTCTGCGAGCTGAAGATTGTTGGATTGCTACTATTTCGTAAAATTCTCTTTGAAATTGTATTTTTTTTAATAACCCTTGTTTTTATATAATCGAACTGATACTTTTTCCGTTTTCAGATTTTCTTTATCATATTTGTGAATTTTTATTCTATTTTCGAGATATTGGCTTATTTAGCCAATAAATGTAGCTTCATAGTTAATACATAGAATACATAAATAATAATACTTTTTCTTCATTTTGGTGTGACGTGACTCAGCACCCTCGATGGTCAAAAATTCATCACCGACGGCGAGGTAGAGGAGTTTGTGCGTACATGGCTGTCCGAGTTGACCAAGAAATTCTTTGATGCCTGCATCAAAAATTCTCCGGAGAGGTGGCATAAATGTGTAACTAGTAAGAGGAATCACCTACAAAAACTGTTAATTTTTGCGTTAGTTATTCAACCTTCAATAATATCATTCTCTGGTTGATGTTCTCGTATTAAGTACACAAATGTAGTTCAAATAACCCTTTAACCAAACTCTCGTCTGACTTGCTGTGTCGATTCAGTATCGTTTAATCTAAATGGTGGCCAAAAAGTCGTTACCCTCAAAGATCGAGAGTCTGTGTTTTTTGGCAACACTTTGTTTTCTTACCATGGTTACAACTAATGAAATTCTATACTTTTGTCGCGGAAATCGATATTACACCTGAACGCTCCTTTGAAATCTGTTTCGTTATATAAAATTTGTGGTGGGAATCCTCTGATACTTTTTACAGTCCTTCAAGTACGAATAGATATAGTATTCTAGCTATGTCATAAGTTTTTTATTACACTACCGTTTTTCATACACTATAATATTGTTTTAGTGGTTAACTGGATTCACAATATCCAAATGACGGTAATAAAAGAATAATGGGTTTACCAAAAAACGTCAGCATAAAAATCTGAATTACTTCCGCTTTTCCAATTTCCCTGATCATTTTCTATTTCCATTACATACAATTAATCGCTTTATCTGTCAGCTACGTATTTTATAGGTTTTAGCGTGATCACGATTAAAAGAAATCCTTCGGCGAAGGAACAATCTGTTAATCAGTGAGCGGTTGCCATTTGTTCTTTTGTTGCATCAATTCGTGTTTTAATCAAGTTGAAACACAACCGAAAAAAGAAATTGGTGTAAATTCTGAGAATGTAATTAATAAAAACTAATCAATATTATGAAGCTCAAAGTAGTTAAAGATATTAATCAATGGAAGAGGATCGTGGAAAAAGAAGGTTTATTACTAGTTTTTAGACGCACTTTCTTATTCAAATGGAACAGTAATATCCATTCAACGGAAACCGAGAAAAATTATGAGAGTGTATAATCAACACGTTAATAGGGAATTTTCCCTGTTTCCTAACTGCTTATTACCGCATGGTATGGCTGTATAGAAGCGGACGTTACCGGAGAATATTAATTTATGAAATTCAAGCTTGTAACTAAAACACCACCAATATATGAGGCGCGATTAAAGCTGTGCTGATCGCTGTTTCCCATTATCTTATTTTTCTCATTGCAAAATACCTTTACGTCGACAATTAATTACGAAAATTAATCAATTATCACAAGAGCTTAAAATATAATCGATTATTTTACGAGTAAAAACAGTATAGTGCAATAAAAAGAAATGAATTCGTTACTTCGTAAACCTATAACTTACTTTAAGGAAAAATCTTGAATCCCGTGGATTTTCATTTTTAAACAGGCTATTCGTAAAGATATCGTTTTATTTTTACTGTCCTCTATGGGTGTTATAATACATTATTTGAAAGGTCCTATTCAGTTACATAAATATATCTGAGTAATTAATGTTTTTATTTGTTTCAGAAATTAATAAGTCTCTTTTATTACAATAAATTCTATTATTCATTAAATAGAACGAAACATAAATTGAGTGCTAAATCTGTTTACCTTCAGCTATAATAAGATGAGAAAGTCGTGATATTTGTGCAACCTCAATACGTATTCTTTTTTTGAGTTCATTAATATTTTGTGGTCGATTTTGACACACTTCACTTCTCAAGTATCCCTTTGAATATGAGTCAAGAGGAGTCAAATCAGGCGACCTTGTCGGCCATTCTATTGTTCCTCTTCGACCTATCAATAGATTTGGAAACACGTTGTTCAAGACACTATAGTGAGGAGTCGCACTATCTAGCTGCAGCCATATTTCTATTTGGAAATAACCGGTTCAATTTGGGGAGAAGTTTTGACAGACTTTTAAATATCGAGTATGTTAAGGCTTCTTCGAAAAAGTATGGTTCAATAATCCTATTATCTATTATTAACTTTCTCTGGGTATAGGGTGTGGACTTTCCTTAACCCAGCACCGATAAGTTTCACGATTGACATGAATGTTTAGTAAAAATGTAGCTTCTAGGGAAGAACTGTTGAATGGTCCATGCCATTATCTAATGCTACTTACCGTGAATTGGTATGGGGATTATCTCGAAAGGCTAACAGAACATCTAGTTATTTCTTCTCAGAAATTAATTTTCTATAACCTTTTGATATTTGACATGATCCGTTTCTTTCAATTTCTTCTCAATTTTGCTTACAATACATTGTGAAATTGGTTATCTGTTGGGGCATTTATTATTAAATAACGTACATACTTCTTTCTGCACACATGTTTTATCTCCACAACCAATCATTATTATAGTTTCAATTCTTTGCGTTTCAATCAGCTTCATGTTGATAGTTACAAAAACTTTTTAAATATGTCTTCCAAAATAATATTATTAAACACTTGACAGAAAGTTAATTAAGTTTGATTGTCCAAGTATGAACTAAATTTTTAAAAAAGATAAAAAGTAGGTAGATAAGACATTTCATTATCAGCAACGGCCTTTACAAGATTTATTTGTACATACAATAAATTTTCATTGATAAATCTGTTGAAATTTTATCATTAATATCTGTGACAAAAAATTACTTTACATATTGAGATGGCTACATAGATATTGATACGACCTTTTTCTACGCTCACCATTCAAATTAAGCATTAAAAAACTTATATAAATACGTGTAATTACATATTATATATACGTCTAAAAGCGTGCGAAAAAGAACAATGCTTTTTAAATGAAAGTTTCATTACAACATCCAAAAGAGTGCGAAAAAGTACAATGCTTTTTAAATGGGATAATCATAAAAACACTATTTTTCATTTTTATATTTATACAGTTAACTTAGATAATTTTGTTTTGTGTCTTCTGCCAAAGGTTCTGTAATTGTCATAATTTTGTACTGTCGCTAAGAAGTGTTATCGTCATTTGCAAAACATTTTCAAATTTTGATTGGCAACACTGATTGTTAAGTTAAATAAACATGGAAAAACAATATGATTGCACCGGAAAAGTCAAGAAAAATATGAAATCATATGGTGATTTCTTCGATTTGCGTAACACTAAAAAAAATCAAAAATGATACGGAAAATACTTATTACAAGCCAATGTCAATAGAAATAATCCACCTTATGGTCCCATTATTCCATGCTGAAAACTACAATAAATTCAAATTTTAACATTGATATAAGTATATTTCATAAAAGTATTTTTGAATGTGGTCCTAGGTTAAATATTCTATGATACTGGTGCGTGAGGTGCTTTTGCGCTACGGTCGTTCCTTTCATTGTCGAAACTCTTGCCCGAAAAGATCACTTCACGAACTCGTATCATTAATAACTATTCTCATCATATATTACAAAATCCACAGTTGCATTTAAAAATTTTAGTGATGTCGTCATCACGCTCACATAGATGACATCAAAAATAAAAAAGCACATAATGAAGCTTCCTCATGTCTCACTATCTGAAATGCTGTCGATACAAATATTCTCTACTAGCTTTTACTAAATAGGAATTTAGTTTCTAGTAGATAACAATAAAAACGCGGTGCGCTTATTACAGAAACATTGGAAGTATATTTTCGAATATATTTAAAATAACTTGATGTGTTTGTAACCTAAATATATATTATTAAATTCAACCTGTCTTTATTCTCACTACATTGTGCAATTTCATTGTCTTCATTCGCCCATGATCTAAAAAACACCATATTTCTATTTATTTAAAGAAATTTATGAATTAAATAAATCTCACAAAGTCACGCCACTGCGTATCGCAAGCTGCCTAGCGGAAATATTTCGAAAGAAATTGTATACATACGCCTTCCGATAGCTTCGGCCAAAAGAAATGCATTTATTTTTACGATTCGATGTTTTCAATGGTAAACAGTGGGGATGATGAGTCCACGTGGACTGACGATTTTATACGAGGAGTAAACAATATTTTTCAATTCTTAATTTAGTATGAGTGCCGTGCGTATTTATGAAATATTGATTGTTCCTCGCATAACTGTCTTCTGCAATTGATATTGGAAGAACTATACGTTCCTACGTGTTGAGGTATTTTGGCTAAATTCTTTGATAGGCGTCAATATATCGAATGCGCAATTTTAAATCGTATGTAATTGCATACTTATCACCCGATATTTTAGTTTGGATGTGAGATTATATTCTTGAATAGTAATTCTGTTTGTATTGTGAATAGAATTAATTTATTTCATAATATTGAGTCATTCATAAAAAAATGTGAAAAACATTTGACTAACAACTAACGTATTGCAGTATCGGCAGTTTGTTGGTCACTTTAATTAACTTTTCATTTTAACTTAGTTATACACACTGACCATTTTGTAAATATGAATATTTATATGAAAATTATAAGTGTATTACAATTTTTTGCGAAGATATATAAAAGCATTAGGAGTATTATTTCAATAGACTATAGAACTTTTCCAAATTTATTTCTCATACTAGTCAATAAAGTGCTATGATGACGGTCTGCGGCCAAATGGTCCAATCGGCCTTTGTTCTCATCACACAAATTAATTAGGAGCGTTTCTATGGATAACGATCGCTTTGTTCCCCTACCTCCCACCAACGTATTCGGAGGCTTGGATCTTTAGAAGTTGTATCGTTAATTTACTTTTGCGAGACAATATAAGGCTTATTGGGATTTACCGACATAATTACAAGTTTACGCTAATTAACTCGTCGGGCCTGTTCACCAGGAATGTTTCTATGTCAGCGCTTGACAAAATAAACTATTGGAGCGAAAGGTGTTAAGTGGCTGAGAATTTGCGGTTATACTGACGCACTGGGGAATATTTGAGTGGGCGATGATCATTCTGAAGTTCACTAGTCCATAAATAGTAGAAGAATCTCACTTTGAAGTTGAGGATTGTCAGTTTTTCCCATTAGTTTGATCATGAATTCTGTTTTTGGTTCCTGAATAATATTAAAAGAATATATTTGTTCACCAACGTCAATGATGATCTATTTCAATTATTGAATGATGACTAAGAGTAAATGAAGATGAAGATAGTATAGAACATTGCCAACTTAAAGTGTATAGAATATATTGGAGTAAGGTTACAAGAAATGATGCACGATAAATTATAATTATGGAAAAATCAAATCAATAATTATAAAATGTAAATGAGCGAATCCTAAGGATAACCAATAAGTTTATACCTCAGTGACAGAGAGTATCAAATATTAAAATCAGTTTTTGATCTTCTATTATTACTAAATTAACAATTGTGTGTATCTCAATCACAAGACTGTACGACTATACATACAAAAATGTAAATCTTAACTAAAAATCACCTCCTGGCCATTAGAAATGTTATTACTTTTTAAGGCGTCTACTTGAATTGTTTTAAAGTGTGAATATTTTCTACCCGTAGATGGTGGGTGTGATAAGGAAATTGTTTATAGTGAAGATTCCTTGGAATCGACCCTGATATAGGAGGTGCTCCTCTGCAGGGCTGGGGTTGTGATGATTGGTTTGTTCTTGCACTGCTTCAGACGAGCGACCAAACAGGGTTTGAAGAGAGAAGATAAACAAAGGAAAGTTCCAGCTTAAAAAAACGGTTCTTTCCAGGTTTGGGGATACATTTTATAATTTTTTTGTTGTTTATTGTCTATTTTTTTGTTTTTCATACGTTTTTTGATAGGAAAGCGGGTAATTGGGGGCCGAGTACAGATTCAACTACATTATTTCCTATCGTTGGCCCTTTGGCTGGAGAATCAGTTTACCAGGTTACAGGGAAGTCGCAGACCTACGTTCATATTGGTTCTACATTTTGGAAAAGAGATTCTGACTATTTAAGAGAACTACTAGTTCTAATGCTTGTTTGATCTACCCATATCATCCGCATTTAAATCCGATTATATGAGGTACCGTTAAGAACAACAAAAGGTAAATTAATATAACTTCTTCATAGAAAACGATTCGAACGACAGTGCGTCTTCTAACTGTAAAATATGGCGTGAAAGTTTGGTGTACTGATGACATATTTATATGGTGAATTGAAAATTTCAGGATTCAATACGCTTCTTTAAATGAGAACCACCACCGTTGGTTTCAAAACGTTTCGCCAAAATCTCATTTAGCATTTTCAAATGCTGCTGTACGTCTAGTAACTCGACGGTAACTGCTATTCGCGTCTCGTTAGAATGTTTTTATTTGGTAGGTAGGATGAATTTCATGAGGGAGTTCGTTCATTTCTGAAATGTCCCTGATATACGACTTGATATCGCTTCATCGTGTCCTCCTATGATAGGATGATGGATGTAAAAACTATAATTAGTACTACATACATTTTTTTCATTGTAAGTTACAGCGGGTAGAGATGCGGCTGTAATATGCCTGATCGTCGGCCATTTTGCAGGTAACGGGCTCCTTAGATTATATGAAAACCACAGAAAATCTGCGATCGACGATAGGATTTAGAAGCGGGTTTCACTTTATAATGAAAATGAGGGAATTGTCAAGGAAGGCAAGGTAATTTGCTGCATAAGCTCTGTCTCTTTACTTCTTGGCTTAGTTTCTCTTCACAAATATTGGTTTTTACGTCTTGGGTTTTTCTAGGCGTTTTCGTGTTTTTTAAAATTGTTTTTCAAGTTACTGAAATATTTTGAGCTTTGTTTAAATGTCCTGACTTCTTAAGGTACGAACTCTGCGGTTTTCTAAGAACGCTCTTTCTCTTGACTGGTTAGTGGCCTGTTGCTTGATGATGCTGGAATAGGGCTGGTATTGCTTGTTTGTTCATGACCCTGTTTTTATGTTCTTGGACTCTTGCTGATATTTTTCTGTTCGTTTGATCTATCTATATTTGGTTACGGTACAGTCTGCACAATTTATTTTGTAGCCGCCGTGGTTTTCTAGTGTGATTATGAAAAAACAGTGAGATAATTTAGGCCATGATAAATCAATAAACGTATCTTTCGACTCAATCAATGAACACGTACCTTTAGAAACAATATAACAAAACTTGTATCTACAACATTCACCTTGTAACTCATAATATTTTGTATAAATATAAGAATCAGCAATATGTATAGACACAGAGTTGCTGACAGTAAAGTGTTATCAGGGTACCGAAATGTTGTCGAAGGTCAGTAGCGAGAACAATAAATTACTATTTAGTTGTAATTAAATCAATCAACACATGACAACCCTTCTACAACACACGATTTTGTAGTTTAAATAGTATACTGGGGTTATGTTATTTTTTTTAAACGCATCCATTTTTATCTACATTCTTCAATGTTGTTTTTTGATGCTTTTATTTTGTTTTATGATGGTTTTATTGGCTTTTCTTGTTTTCTGATGGCTTTATGTCTCGTTTTCTATTTCCATTTTGTTGTAAACCGTTTGAATCATCTATTTCATTTCTTATTCCTCATGTTTCTGGATCTAGAAGATATAGAAATCAAAAGTTCACAACTCTGTTTTTGGTGTTGGTGGGAATGTGCATTCAGGTATCTGATGATTTGCGATATATATAGCTCCTTTCAAATTTCTTGTCAGTAAAAAGGTTAGAAAAAAAAATAGAAATAACTGCTCAGTTATTGCAGTGTTGTTCAGTTATATTAAGACGAGTTCAATACATGGGCGTGCGATACTTATTTCTCTTGAGTAATATGACAAAATGAAGACGAAATTTTTCTTGAATAAATTTAAGGAATAAACCTACTTTTGAACTAATAACATTATATTTTATAAATTATAAGTCACTGATTTGAAAAGTAGTATTGGGGTTTACCTTTTGGGTTATGAAAATTGTAATATCATTCATTTTCCAATGAATATTTGACAAATAAATCTTGAAAAATTTTTTAACTACATACCTGTATTTTACTTGATAAATAAATTGAATTTTGAATGAAACAAAGTCAATGATCATTTGGTAATCAAGTTACAGACATTTCGAGTTGGAGTTGGATAAGGAAAAGTTACTTCTTAGAAAGAAAAATACTTTTTAATTAATCATTTCAACGAACAAAAAAACTGTCTGTGCCAGTGTAAGGCAGTCTATAAATAAATGAGAATTGTATTGATCGCAATTTCCGAAATAGATTTGAAAAGAAACAAGTAAGTAGGATATAAATCAAATTGTCGCGTATTTATTAGGTCAGTTGCGAATAGTATGTTTACGGCAAGATGAAGTTCTCGAAGTTGGAAAACTTTGTTTTCAGTCTTATAAGATATCAGCAACACTACATTAACTATAAAAGCATATACACAACCGTGTATTCGACGATTCAGATATAAATAATGTTTATGTATGTGTATGAATATACTAATATACTAGATAACATTTGAAATATTCATAGTTGTCGTTTTTTTTATATTTACATCGTCTTTGCGAAAAAAAATCATATTTAAGTACAATACTACCTAAAAATGAAATACAACGTTTATGGTTTATTTATATGTCATGTTTTGTGTCATAGTAAGACGCAATTTCACAAGTTTAAAACTCCATTGTCAGTTTAAATCACAGATACCGATTTTTTCACGTTGGAGTTTAAACTTTAGTTAAACATTAAACTGAGAATTTCAACCTAGGTTTTTCATTTGTTGCATTAGTAGTCTGATGACAAAATTTTCAACATAATCGACGCGGTAAGAAAACAAAAAGTTATTCAACCTATGATTGAGAATCTTTGTTAACAGATATATATATATATATATATATATATATATATATATATATATATATATATATATATATATATATATACTTCGCACTCGTGATCTTTTCGTACATTTAGAGTTAAACAAGGAAACGTATATTCAAAACTTCGACTGGGGGTTTCTCAAGGCAGTGTCTTGGGACCAATACTGTACCTATTATATATTTGTGACATCTCTATCACGGAAAATGGCTACATTTGTAGACACTGCAATACTAGCTGTCGGAAAATCAATTGTAAAAGTGCTCAAGAATCTTCAAAATTCAATAAAAAAATAGGCGACTAAAAAATGGTATATTCAAACCAGTTAGGGTAAAATCTGCGCATAACAATTCTACTTATAAGAGGATAAACAATCTCTCAGTTATTCTGAACAATAAGACTATTTGTAAAAGAAAATGGTCCAATATCTAGGTCTACTTCTGGATAGAAAACGAAAGTGGCAATAACATATTGATAAGAACAGAAAAACTGAAATTTGAAGATAAAAAAACTCAGTTGAATAGGTATTAGCTACTAGAGTGAAGTGTGCATAAACATCTGTATCTTAAGTGAACCATTGGGATTACTTAGGATAGTAAAATACTGGATTAGGATAAATATAAAATGTCAGTTGATAGTGAGATTAGGTACTGAATACTACTAAAATCCAGGGAACAGTAGGAAAATAATTCTTTTATGGAGTGGCGTACTAAAAAGGCATAAACAGCTTCACAGTTACTTTAAAACTAAATCCAAAATGTCGATGTCGTTAACACTTTGGTCGACGTATTCAAAACTGAAAGGCACCCTAATGGTAAATAACGATGTAGACATCAGTAGATACTCGAAATTCAGTGCATATTTAAAAAATAAGTCAGTTGGCTATAGGCCCAAAAAATCTAAAACATTTGCCCGTGAAGAAATAATATAAGTTTAATAATAAGTTTCAGTTGCAAACTCCAGACGATCATTATCTAATGCATAAGCAAAAAAAAAATTAATGTAAGCTTATTATTTGTAACATCTTTCAGGTTGCTTTAATATTCAGAATCGTTGAACTCTGCGGAGGAAGGAATTATATAAAATGTAACGATATTAATAAAACAAATGTCAGAGCAGATAATTTCTTTTTGCAGTATAGAAATTGAAAATGCAATACCCAAGTTGTAAGTATCAACACCTTTTCAAAAATTCCCTCGCTTATCGCAATATATTTGAATTTACATAATCCAGAAAACTATATTGGGCATATACATTTCGACCATCTTCGGCGTCTCTATTAGTGGATTCCAGTGGTGATATAATTCAACTAAAGAAGCACGGCGGGTGGAAATCCAACACAGTTGCCGAGGGTTACGTAGACGACTCAATGAAAAACAAAATAGATTCCGCAGTGAAAATTTCAACGGAAAAAACTAGTTCCACTACACTACACTGGCGCGCTACAGAATAAGATTTTACACTTCTCACTTTTTTCTCCGCACTGCATTTATTTCTATCATTCTTTTTCATCAGGGAATATTTAAAATTTAAACTTACTGGTTCTGCCTGTATTTTTTCACACAACATCAAAACAACGAATGAACATTTTTCATTCAATGTGTTTACGTGTTTACGATTTACGATAATTCAACTGATTTTTATTTGGTCGTATTCAATAAACTGAAAATAATTTGGTTCCTGGTTTCTACAATATACATGTATTACGAGGGCTATTTGATGGAAGTGTTTGTTTCCAATAAAAAGTTACTTCACTGTAAAAAATATCTTATTTTCTACAATAATCTTTTGTTAATTTAACGCGAAAAATAATCTCTCGGAAATTCTGCAAATACGTATTTGCCTCTGGTATTACCTCTTCATTTATCTGAAACCGCTTTCCACCAGACCATTTGTTCAAGTTTCAGAATAGAAAGTAATCGGAGGTAGCTAGATCAGATAAATCTTGCCTATGAGGTAATAAAACGTGACGCAAATCGGGTAATTTATCTGCAACAAAAGCGAATAAATAAGCAGATGCATTGTAGTGGTAGAACAATACTCTTTTTTCCTACAGATGCTATTAAATGTTTCACTTTTCTTAACTATTTCAATAATTTCTCACTGTTATTATGATAACCCAAGTCAACAATGAATTGTTACATGTCAGATTCGTTTTCTATATTATCGACGAAACGCCGACATTTGCTAGCGATTCCATAACAACAGCACAATTATTATTGCCCTCAACGTTCCAAAATAGAATAGTTTTATTGTAACTTTTTAAATAAAAACAATTTAGATTTGTGAAACAAGGAGAATTCTTTTTCAAATAGTACTTTGTTGATTCATTTGGTGGAGTCATAGTACACGATGCTAAGGGGTACCATGATTATTAAAAATTGTGTTGATATATGTTATGTTTCAAACCATTCTAAAATGTTAACTTCAGAAGAAAACCCATTAATTTGAAAAATATGCACCTGAAGAAAAGTATTTGTAAGAATAGACTTTTCAGCAAAAAAACACAAATGATTGCATTTCTGGATTTAATTCCAGGTCGCATCAGTTGAAAGAGTTCAGTGTACGATACGTGAAATAATGATATACTCGGAAGAAATATGTAATTTTTCCAACTTATTGTACGATATACTTTAACAGATGCGGTTAGCAAAACATATATACGTAAGTGATTTTTTCTTCAAACTGTCCTTGTATCTTTATTTCTTTCATACTTTTCCAATAAAGCCAATCCACTTTTCTCAATGATGATACTTTAAAAATAATATCGAGGGTGAAGTTGTTTTACTCATTATATATCGCTTTCTCCCTCCTACATATATACGCCCTGTTATTTAATGAAATAATTGTACATTTATAATTCTATTTTGAAAAAAGGTCTCAAGTAGATATATCTATTTGGTGTTTGAAACAAAGTGTTAAATCTTGTGACGAATCTGTTTCCTCAATCACAAATAAAGTGGGAAAATGTCTCGAATTTGGAGTCAAGCATCCTCAGGCAAGGTTTCATCGTAACTTTGAGAATAAATTACTCAAATTCCTGAAAACAGTGTGATTAACGGAACTCTTCAAACTCGAGCAGGGTTGAAACCAAAAGACATTTATTTTCAATTACTGACGCAATTATAGTTACGTTTTGAAATATATCTGAAGGTTTCCTATCTTTTGTCCATTATTTCAACTAGATTATACATAGAATAAAATTTCACAGCCGAGTTTTCGCCTTTTCAGCCCGAGGTTATAAAAACGTGTAACCCAAAAATAACTGAGAATGCATTCAATTAAGTCGCGATTTTCTTTAAACTATGAAATCATTAACGTTCAATTTGAATTTAAAATTTGTCTTTTTTTAAATACACTTATAAATATACTAGATGTTCCATAAAAGCTAATAAGATTATAACAATCAAGGGTAAGTACAAACATTAACTAAGACTCTTTCAAGAAATTTAATTATTATTCTTTTTTGTTAAGAAACCTTTCAAATTATGTAGACTGCTTACTATTTGAATGGGAAATCCCTTTTCCTTCCTTTTCTTGATGCCAGTTAATATATTAATGTTCTCAATTTATTTTCAAATTAGACAAAGGTGCTCTTAAATATTTGAATAGATATTCTTGTTTCCTCAAAATTAATTGTCTTCTAAATTTTACACAAAAGATTCTCATATAAATGATAGATTCAGTCAAAATAATGATAATGATCTTAGGTGCTTCGTTCCCTTCAAAATCCACTTTGAGATTCTTCAAGTGTGTCTTCTACTGTTGATCTAATTCTTTCGTCTAATATTTTTTCTATCATTTTCATCGTTGTACTAATTAATGTTATTCCTCGGTAGCTGCTGTAGTCTTTTGCATAACTTTTTTTAATAGTACCATTAATACCTTTAATACCTTCTTCCAATCTTCTATTTGTTGAAAATATGAAAGAGCGTGTCGTATCCTTTTTAACTCATGTTTTTTATTATTTCTGGAGTTACCTTGTCATATCTTTGTTCTTTTTCATTCTTTAGTACTGTGATTGCATGTTCTATCCCTTCTTTACTAATTTCTATATCTGATTCTACCATGATGTTAATTTCTCATATTTTTTAATGATTTGCAGGAGAGTTTTTCATTTGCTTTAGACTTTTCTTCTATTTTCTCACCAAATGCTTGCCGTTATGCTTTCTTTAATGTTTTAATCAGTTCTTTGCTTTTTTTCCTTTTTTGTATATATTGAATTCTTCTTCTGTTTTTTTTTGATATGTTAGCTTTCCATTTTTTATTTACTTGTTTCTGAATTTCCTTCGACTTTAACGATGTTTGTTTCATATTTAAATGTGAAAATTATTATAAATAGTAATATTACTAGGTACAGTTATGAGAAGTTACAGGTGGATTTTATGTACCTGTTATATTATAAGTTATACTTCCTCGGCTAGTTCTTTTTCTCTCTGGATCTTTTCATATATTTTGCTTCTGTCACTTTTCTGATTGGGCATCTTTTAACTATTTTGTTTCCTATTGTTTCCTGTTTGAGTTTCCCTAAAATTACCCCATTTTTTATTCTATCCATCCTGATTAATCTCCGCTGCCTTTTGTTCATCACCCAAGTTTCACTTCCACATATTAACGTGGGTACAGTGATCAAGATGCAAACTTTTTTTTGTCTTCTCATATTTCTTTTTTCCCGAAAATTGTCTTATTAAGAGCCTAGTATATTTGAATTTATTTTCTTAATTTGTTCGCTATCTTTTTATCTATTTTTCCGTGTTCTGTGAAAATGACTCCCAGATATTGAAAAGCGGCCACTTTACCTGCTCGTTGCCCTTTCATTTTTCAATCTTCCCCATGTTCTCTGTTTTGATTTATTACCATCTGTTTTCATTTCTTGATGATTACTTCCATTCTCAGGTCTTCTATATTCTTTATCCACGTGACTACTTTTTCTTCCATTTTCTTAAATGTATATCATTTGCATAAACTAATCTCTTCCTGGGGTAGTTATACTTGTAATATTGTTAATACATGTATGGTGCAGCTATTCTTGTTAATTTTTTCGTTTATTTATCGTTTTCGTTCTAATTTGTTATTTATGTTGACGCCAATGTAACTTTTAGCTGTGGATCTCTCACTCTTAAACACCTGCCAATTTGTTCACCCATAACAGCCAACTTATTCATGCAAATTTTTTATATGCTCATAATTATAAAAGAAAAGTTTAATGTGGCATGCGATAGTGGCAGTGAAAGATGTTTTTGCTTCAGTTTTTTGGGATTGCCATGGAGTAGTCATGATTGATTTTTTTTATGAGGATAGAACAATAACTGAAGATTACTATTCGACATTACTGACCAACTCTACGGAAAAAAATTACAGGGAAAAGACGCGGAAAGCTATTCAAAGGTGTTTTTGCAGGACAACGCCTCTGTACAAAAATATCATGCTGCAAAAAATTCATGATTTAGGGTTTGAATTACTAGAACACCCTCCTTATTCACCAGATTTGGCTCCGTTCGACTATCATCTCTTTCCTCAACTGAAAAAAAGTTTAAAAGGTCGTAAATTTTCTGTGGAGGTCTGGTTTGCAGAGCAAGAAGAAACATTTTTTTGAAAGGTCTAGAGACGTTCAGGTTCGCTGTAATAAATGTATCCAATTCAGAAGAGAATATGTTGAGGAATAAAATATTTTGAAATTGAAATTTTGTTTGGTTCTATAGTAGGCAGAATATATCCTCGTATCAAGGATATATTCTGAACAGTATTAAATGAAACTGATAATAATTATAATTTCCCGAAAGAATTTAAACACATAATACCTGCTGCATTTGATTTAAAATAAATGCTCAAAATGTTCATAATTGTATAATATAACTGCATAAACAACTTTTCTAAAATGATTTTCTAATTTTCTAATTCAAATCTTAGTTATTTGCAATGTTAGTTGGATATATTACTCATTGAAATAAGCCTACAGAAAAATCTAAGAGTGAAAGGTCTGGCGATCTCACTGGCTACTCAATATTAAATCAATATGAATGGGAAAGACTTCGTCACTTCTCATCATTAAAGCATAATGAGCTATTTCATTTAGGTTCAGTTTATTAATTACAGCTAAGATTGCCTTCTGGTAGCTCCATCACAAAAGTCATTTCATATGGATAAAGCTTCTTTTCATAGATGGTCCAGTGAACAACGGTCAGAATTCCATTAAGACGCATGGATCTGAGTGAAATTGAAATCTATTTATCCTTCACTCAAAATCTATCTTATACCAATATATGTAGATTATTGGAAGAGGTGAAAACTACGTCTTATTGTCAAAATTTATTAAAGCATATAGGAAGTTAAAAAAGGATACTAGGATATTATTCATATTATAGGATATTAGCAATTATAGTACTTCATCTTCCTTAATTTACATTAAAAGTTTTTTTTTATTGTATTCAACTCAAATGTTTCTATATCATAAATTTTTTACACTTATAAATCATCCCTTATCACAAAAAAAAGACATTGATCTTATTTATAGAATTAAAAATATTACTTATTTTAATTTGATATTTTTTGTAGGTTTGATTTGATCTAGGTAGTCATTTAAAAAACGATTTTGAAAGAAAATTCATAATCTATTAGGCTAGAAAGGTATTGACTTTCTTGAATCCTGTGCACTTTGAAATGTTATATCTCGCTTAATTTTGAATTAAAAAAAAAAACAAAGTTGAATAAAACAATTTTTTGTTTTCTAGCAGTTTTAACGTATCTTCCATATTTTTCAAGTAATTTTTAATAAAAGACAATCAAGCCCTCTAAACAACTCAAACTTCTTAATCCTATTATTTGTATTCAATTAAAGTGGTTTGCTTATTTTATTTAAATTAGGATGATAATGTCAAGGGTAGAAATGATGTTTTTCCGTGAAATGGAAGGATTCCATTTTATTTTCGTCATAACTCCATTATTTTAGGTATTATAAAGTTTTATAAAATTTCATTTGGATTTTTAAAATTCTTATTCAATTTTCAATATTTCAAAATCTTCACCTTTAATAAATCATAAATTGGTTTGTATCAGGTTTCTAACAAAAAAAAGTCCTTTTTATTTGTTGAAAGCTATATTTAACCTCCTCACACTTTATTCGGTGAAATTTTCGAGTTATTTGTGAAAAGTCGTTTTAAAAATATGCTTTTTTGTGAAAAAGATTCAAAATTTTAATCACAAATAAGTGAAAAAGTATAATTTTTCGAAAAAACTGCATTTGTGTGTATTTGTGCTTAGATTCCTTTTTTCTATCATATTCTAAGGGTAGTTTCAACAAAAAATTACTATACTTTAGTTGGGGTAGTATTCATTCACCCCCGGGGTTGATGGAAATCTAAGGTAAAAACCATTCACAGGGCAATTTGACATAAATGTGACATTGAACGAAAGATCGAATTTCACAATATCTCCAAATAAATAAGGTTTCTTCAGTAATGATTTGAAATGTCTATATTCTATGAATTGTGCCCGAATATCAGAATTTAGAAAATATAATGTGTTTGAGGATACCTCCGAGTTAACCAGTTTACGACTCAAATTGCCCCTATAGCCTAACAAAATTTAGGAGTATCTTATTTGATTATTTCATTATTACTAGGTATATAAGGTATATATAGGTATATAATAACTTTTAACATGACCAAGATCCTTGATTTCATATACTATATTTACAGTTTAAGAATTGATGACTATATGAATGGTGAGTAAAGAGAAATAATTACAAATTATTTCATGGGATGCAGCACTTTCAAAATAGTATTTTTTCTCGACTTCTTTAATCTCTGGAAAGTCATTGCATAAAACCACTGTCATATAATGAAAATTTATTCGATTTTTATTTTGGATTGTAATTAGATATACTCACGTTTTTTCTGGGTCATATTGAGGATTTTCAGATGGATCTCGAACACGCAGATTTTTTCTTATGTCGCTACTATTTTCCATGGATCGGCTATGCGATAAAGAGCCAGGTAGTAGCATTGCAATTTCTGAAAAAAAAATTATATTTCAATTTTACAGGTTTATTATTGTACACGTTAATATGTTTTACAATTATTATGCTGGTTTGTGCCATATGCCATGTTGACCCGGACTGACAAAAACAAATTTTTACGTATTTTGATACAAATATTTATTATACGTTCAAAATACTCTTTTCGGGCCAACACAAGCACGCCAACACTTAATCTAGTATTCTTGCAATTGCCAGTTCCGTCTAAGATGCCGCTTTCGCGATTTCTGAATTTTCAAAAGATGAAAAAGTCAAAGGTTGCTGAATCTGGCGAATGCAGTGACACAGCGGTCGGTGTAGGGTCTCTACTCGATATTATTTTAACAATAGAGTCAAATATTTTATTACGGATCTGGAATTCTAGATTCTAGAATCTACCCAAAACATAAACCAAAGTATGTTGAAGCGATCCATAAGAAATGTTGAGAGCCTCTGCCATCTCTGGGATGCCAATACGAGGATTTTCGAGCACCATTTTCACAACTTTTTTGTTTGATATTATCGTCGTTAACAAAAGCGGATGGAAGCCTCGCATGAAGCGTTTTCAACAGCTTCAGGACCTTCACTAAATGCTCTGTCACTTCAATACTTACGTTCGCAGTAGACTCATCAAAACACTTCTGAAACATTTTCTATGATTTCGTAGCTGTAGTCAGTTAAAACTGTTAAACATAAACTAATTGAGATACGGCGCTCTAACTTTACATGAACATCAAAAAAGATAAAGCTAATTTAGGGAAAAAAATGTTACCGATTCGATTTATGCACAGTTTAAATGTAGGTGATCAGACCATCTACAATCACTTAACTATAAAATATTAATTTCACTTAACGTTGTCTCAGTACAAACGATCGAAGATTACTCATAAATGCATTTTGACATTTGATTTATTAATAGAAACGGCTTCAGTGCATTCTATAGGTCGGTAAATTCCAGACAATGTATAGAAGACAAGAAGAAAGGAATAAGTATTGCATTGATATTGTGTACCTGCCAAATAAAATGTATTTTCACTAACAATAACTTAATGGAAATGCCCTATAATCGGGATAACAAAGGCCGCAAGCAAGACAGGTACAATTACAAATATTGACATAAGCAGATGATCTGGCGATAACGAGGAGTGTAAAGAGCCTTAAGGAAACATTTTTGAAAATTGAACAGGAAGATAGTAAAAGAGGACTAGAACTGGATGAAGGGAAGACTGAGTATATGGAGTTGAAAAAAAAAACAAAATGGTCATGAATATAGTGATAGGGAAATATATATTCGTGGGGGTTAACAATTTTAACGGTTAACAACTCAAATGAACGAAGAGAGGAAGTCACTCAAAGAATCCACGCAGTCGGTGTCCTGCATACCATAAAAATCAGTAGACGTATTAAAATGAGTATATACAGAACTGCAATGAAGCCAAGAGTAACCAATAGAGGAGAAACGATGAATTTAACAAAAGCTGATAAAGAAAAATGATACGAAAAATATATGAACCATAAAGTTGGATAGTGGACTAGAATCATTATGAACACTGTAATCAGAGAACTCTTATATGAGGAAACTAGCACCATATTTATAAAATCGTAGTTAATAAGATGGCTAGGACACCTTAAACGAATGAAGAATAATAGCGAATAACAGGATAGAAACCGTTAGGAAACCGGCCCAAAGGATAACAAAAAGACAAATAATATATGATCTGAAAAAAATGGGAGTCCGTGGATGGTGGAGTTATACCCAGGACAGGAAGAAATGGAGAAAAATAGCGGTGAAGCCAAAACATGCAACAAACTTTTTTGGCTTCTAAGTTGCACATATATCCTGTAGATAGTGCCGTATTTCTATTTCTAGATTATAGATGATACGTTTGAATTTAGAATTTACTTATATTTTCATGCTTATAATATTTTTTGACCAGTTTGGCTTCACATATTTTTTATCTGAATTATAGTGTTTGTTTGATTCCACGTCATTTTCGTTTATGTTTTCAACATAATCATACGTCATTTTCGTTTATATTATGTTATTGATGGTCACTGTTTAGTTTAAATACTTTTAATATAATAATATTATAAATAATAACATAAAATTATTATTGATTACTGTTTTCGTCTATCAATTCTCATACCACCTCGATTGTCTTTTATTGTTTTCTATTTTTATTTTATAATTTTATAATTGATGATTGATTTATTCATTAGTATATTTTGATCTAATTTATTTATTCATATGATAAATTTTGGATTTTTTTAATTTCAGGAAAATGCCGCGGAAAAAATCTAACCTTGACAATAAGTAGTAAAAATGCTATTTGTCTGTTAGTTTGCGGTTCGGATTTAGAAAACACTTGTTTCTTACATGGACAGCTATATGTTGCGTGTTCACTTGTAGGAAAACCCTTAAATCTCTTCGTTTCACCGAAAGACATTATTATCATCATCATTAGTATTCATATTTTAGAATTATTCACCACCTTACAAGGTGCTCCGGAATGCTGTACCATATTAAAGTTAAATTTTTGTGCATGAAACATTTATTGCAAATTTGAAATCCGCTTGACTTCAATTCAATTCACGAATGGAGATCAATGTAAAACAATGATTATGCACCTATATCTCAGCATATATCTATAAGTTGCGAGTTGGCTATGATTTATTTGTCAAAAACTGATATTTGACAATGACATGACATGACAATAGGTACGTTATTGTTTTTTGATTTAGAAGTTTGATACATTTTTTGGTGTTTTGAAGATTGTGATCTTGTAATCAGGATAGTTTTTTATTGCTTCGTTTTTGTAATTTATTTGTATTATACTAATTTTTCTTTGTATTTACATCGCAACCTCTACAGAATCAAACAGCAATGATAAAATTGTCAAATAAATTAGATAGAGGTACGTAATCATTGTTTTAAGCAGAAATATCAAAAAATATCTCAAAAACTAATAATTTCGTGTAAAGGGAATGCTGAATTGGAAAAAGAAGTATGTTGGTACTTTTCGATACTCATATGAAGGGCGTTTTATATGAAAAAACCGTCTAAAAAATGTATTAGTATTTTGATTCACCCTGTATCAGATTCAATGAATATTAATGAAATAAATGATTTCCAAGAATTTTTACTGCTATTCGAATGCTTTGGCTGCAACAGATCTTTATTCTTTCAAATCCCTTACATTGTACAGGGTATAGAACTTGTTTTGATTTTTATGGAAAATTGGTTATAACTATATAATTGGTTATAAAAACCCCATAAAACAAATCACAACTGTATATTATTGTGATGGGAAAATAAAGTTGATTTGAAATATAAAATAAAATATAAATTTAAAAAATATAATTTTGATATGGTACAGCAATCTGGTGCATCCTGTAAGATTTTAAAAAAATTTAAAATGTGAATACCAATGATGGCTATAATCCCCCAAATTTTCAAGTTGATATCTCAAAGGACAAAAGAGCCACTGAACTTTATCACACTAATCTATCACCCTGTGTATCATATACTTGGGATCAATTTTTCCTATTCAGCTTTCTTTTCCATCGAATTTGAGTAATTTTTTTACTAAGAATAAACTATTTCACATATAATCTAAGGAAACGTTTCTATGTCTAACTGTTGAAAATATCGGTTTTTACTGTCAATTCAAATATTTTCCTGTCTTTATCATACTTGAATTTAGATTCTAGTAAACAACAATCAAAACATTCCCGATTTTTGTAATTAAGTAATTAAGTTTAAACGCAAAAGTGAAGTCAACTAAGTTAGGTATGGTGTACATAAACATTCAGTTTATAGTAGAATCTACGAGTAAAGGTAAATATCAATGTTAAAAAGAAGAATGTTTGAAAATTAATTTTCATACGGTGATATTTATTAGATCACTCGTCGTATGGACATTATTTGTAGTTGAATATTTTCTGTAACAATACCTGTTAGATAAAAAATGATTCCAGAAAGTTGAAATGAAATTTTTGTCTAAATTTGAGGAACTACAAATATATTTTGAATAATAAGTTTGGCTAAGAAATAAATCTATTAATAATGAAGAGTTTTCGTTTGAACTCTATAGAGAGATTTTTAATTGATGCGTATTGGTTCAATCTAGTAATTGGAATTTTTAAAAATTATTTTATGACTAGATTGTTAACATTCGAAACGTTTTTTTCAGATCCTGCTTCAATAGTCACTAAAGACAATATTGGCTTCGCTTTACTGAATTAGTGACACAACCGATGCATTAGTAGGTATACATAATAAATCCAACGACATAGTCATTGAAACGTATCTTCAATTTACTATGAAATTCAAGAGGAATAGAGAATTTTGTATAATATGGAAAACAGAAAAGTAAAGCAGAGCTCTAAATATAGATGTTCGTTGACTTCTTTTACTTAAAGTTAATCCAATAGAATAATTTCATTATGTGTGTTTATAGTTATAAATTATCGCAATTTCGAATCTTCTGCTATGTTCTTTATCACTGGAACAGTTATTAGATCAATTCTTCACTACATACGAGAGTTGTCCATAAAATAAGGTTCCTAAGGAGTTGCGAATGCTAGGAAAATTGTTAGGCGAGACTGGAGTGTAGTTTCAGTCCCTTTCTATCAGTTCTAGCAGCCGTGAAAGATTGACCTTCCATTTAATTCTTACACCAAGTGAGAATTAGAGACTGTGTAACATGTACAATCTTTCCTGACGAACAAAGTTCTAACTGACCATCGTTTTAGGATGAAGTAATTGCAACAATGCAAGAAGCAATACCGAAAGATAGAAGGGGGGCGGTTCGGCACCTCAGCGAGATGATCTCTGATATCAGTAGACCCTGTATTTACAACGTTTTGAGAAAAGGCCGCCAAGGTTTTTGCGAGGTGGATCCCGAAAGTGCTGACGGATGACAACAACGTGTGGAAGTGGTTCCCAGTGATTTCCATTTCTTCCCTGAATTAAAGAAACACTTTACAACCGATGAAGAAATAAAAGAAGACGTTTTAAGTGACTTCTTCGCGGTGAGGTGGCATACTTATACGGCTCGGGCATAAAGAAGATAGTACATCACATGCAATAATGCATTGATCTGAACAGTGATTATGTGGAAAAATAGAGAGAAATCAAGCTTTATAAATATATATTATTCAATGCCAATAAACATGTTTTTCATTGAGAAAATTCGTAACAAACCTTATTTTATAGCACAATACAACAATTATGGTTAACTCTCTTATCTTGGAAATAGTTTATTCATCATATTTCAAAGTTACACGTCTTTCTATTTATATCTTTGATTCGCTCTTATTTATTCTGTTTGGAAGTTTATTTATAGTTTCTAGTTTATAATATATATTAGGAAATATATTTGCGCCTGTGTTGAGAGATTCTTACTAAAATTTAAGCTATTTTGAACGCTAAGTTTCTGTTTAACAATCGTATAAGTGAGTCGTTGTGAAGATTTTTCTGAAACTGGCAAAAATTGAGTCGCGAACTGTCATTAAATATTTGTTTTCGAAAGGCAATACGCATACGCAAAAAAAAGGATCTACACACTGTGTACAAAGATTCATTGCTGTCATTTACGACCATAAAGATTAGAGAGCTGAATTCGAACCTGACTGACGATGATCGGTCGGGAGGGACAGAAACTGCAGCAACCAGCGATAATAAAAGAATGATTTTTTCATATACTCGAAGAATCATGGAGGCGTAAGCTATTCTCGCGTTTGGTGCTGCAATTGCTCACTTTGGATACATGACTGTAGATGAAATTTGAATCCACTTCCCCTTCTTATTTCATGTGTTTTGTCTGGTATCCTTAACGTTGGCGATCACCAACAACTCTTCGGTCCTTTACCAAACGAAAAAGTTCTTCAACCCTTTTTATGCCGGTACTGTCTCGGATATTTCTGAACGACGACTATTGCTTCCTTCCAACTGCAACTTCAAGGCTTGAGTATGAGATGATACGTAGCATTAAACCATACATTGTCTTAAATTCAAGTAAGGGTTGTCATTGCCAAGACAGGATCTCATATTATTGGAAGCTGCCCGAACAAATATCTATTAGGCACTTCATCTCGTAGTCTGGAACTTGGTACCCGTTCAATTTGGCGTCCAAATATTAGGGTAGTGCCATTGTAGGGCTGCTTACCGAATATCATAAATTATGTCTTTGCTTTATTGATTTTTGGACCTCGGGTTTCTCCCACGTCACTGATTTTGTTTATAATCAACAGTAGTCACTCGATTCATCCACCATAACACTACTGGAATTCTGTTTATACGCTATCTTTAAAAAGGTGAAAAAATAACAGAAGAGTGTTACGCAGACTTACTAGATAAGGTAAATGAAGAAATTTTAAGACGACGATCGCATTTGAATAACAAAAAAGGTGTTCATCTTCAGAAAAGGTTAGAGCATTGCAGGACTAAATGTTTATATAACAGTTGGATGCCAGGTGGAGGGCAAGGTTTCGTAAGATGCTCTTGGAAAGAATATTTGTTTTTGTTTCTAATCTTGGTTTGTAAAAAAAAACTAGTATGTCACGTGAGTTTATTTTAAAATTTTAAAAATTCTCTGACTTTTTAATGTACTAATAAAATAAAATTTTAAAACGATAAATTTTTCAACTGGTAACACTGTTTTCCACTGGTGCAATTCCCCAATGAAAGCTAGTCTGAACTGAAAATTCTATTAAATGAGAAAAGTTAGTAAATTCTAGTATTTCCTAGTGAAAAATGTAAAAGTTTTAACGCCGAGGGTACTAATCAACACTAGTTTTGACTAGTGAAAACAAGTTGTAACGGAATGGGTTTGTGAAAACTAATCTTCCCTTGTCAATACTGGAATTAACTGAAAACGGATTTTAACTGTAACATATCGACTTAAAAGAAGACTATGTAGAGAAATAAAAACGATTACCTAGGGAAAAAATATCTTGTTATTTGTTAAGTTGGAAACTTTTCAGACGATCCTCGGATGCTCTACAAAAAATTAAAGAGTAACAAGATCGTGGCTTCATTAGTGGAATATCTCAAACAAGACTCTGATAATAAAAGCTCATCGTTATCTTTGAATGTAATAGAAATGACTAACGTGAACATTATAAATATTATCCTCAAAGACCACACTAATAAGTGGATAAATAAACGGTTTTAGAAATACGAGTGGTATTATATTAAAATATTGTTACTTGAACGAAATGAATAAACTTTTTTATTATGACTATTCTGCCTGACTTGTTTCAATTCTTAGTTGAACTCCGTAAGAGGTCCTTTTATTAGATCGTAAAAATCTTTATTCTATATATATACAATTCTGGTGACAAATTCTTTTATTAAAACGGTTGTTCCAATCCTGTATAATGGAAGATTTATGTAAGAATATAGAGAGAATAGAGAGATTTTTCATCTTTCTTCTTCATTATAACGAGTCGCATCTGATTCGCGAACGTTTGGTGTCTGAAGTTCTTTCTGTCTGTACACATCTCACCAGGATTAGCACTTCTGGTTCTTCTGTGTTACCATTCTTGACATAAAGAAGACACGATAGAGCTGATGAAAGCTATTCTGGAAAAAGCCTGGCAGAAATGTTTCCAGTCGTGGGTTTAACGTTGGAATGAGTGCATTGTTAGACAAGAAGATTAATTCAAACTCTATTTCACCCCTTCATTACAAAGGAAAGATTTTTTTTATTTTCCACTCCGATAGAAGACTATATTTATTTCCGAAATTGATCCGAATTAATATTAATATGAGTCAAAATATGTAATATCAACTTTTGAACTATACAAAAAATATTGGTACGTTTAAAAACTTTATATTTATACTAATTTTTTCAAGTTAAACTTTCTATAAAACCACAAATTGTATGATTTTCACAAAAGTTCTTTTTGGTAGTTTCATTCCCTACACATTTCTTATCTATTATACTTCAATTTAAATATAGCCTGGGGCTCCTTTATCGAAATAAGGTTTTCCATTTCAAGACAATATAAAAGGCCATTTAGCCTTCTTTTTGTCTGCTTTTCTACTTCCATTTTAATATCCAACTTACTTTTTGGTACGATAAAGGTAATTCGCAATTTCTTTGCGAAGTTGTAAACAAACTGCAAAAAGACGAGTTGCTGATCACAAATTGTACCGAAATATGTTCATTTAAAACGTTCTTTATAACATTTTAAGAATTTCTTGATATTGAATTATAAATATTGTTATTATTTTAAACTTATTACTTTGTCATCATTAGAAACTTCTGATAAGTAGCGTGTGGATATAATTCTCCCGATATTTAAGTCTTCGAGGTAAATAACTTCATTCACGATTTCGACAGCGCTACCGTATTTTAGTCTGCCTCAAATGAATATACCAGATCTGCATTGAAATTGAGAGAGAATGTTGAATCCTTAATAGGATAGGTTAAAATTGAAAAAATCAAGAGAAAATACACCAGCAGTTTCATGTACAGATACTCAAATTTCTAATATTATTCCTTCAAATTAAGATATAACTTACTAGTATGGATATTGGAAAATTTTAAGGTACACTCGGATTAATTTTAGTTTTTGGCAATAGCCTGTAGTGTTCCAGAGAGGAGAATGTTGATGTATTGTTGTACGAAGTCAGACATTTTAACTTGTACACCAATAAAGGAGAAGAAGAGAGCATATAGTTAGTCTTTGTTAATAGCAATCAATAAAAGAAGAATGGTTACAATCTAATTGTCTACTGTGGGGAAACAAAAGAACCAAAAACAGAAGTTTGCGATGTATCAACACCAAATCATAAATAATAATAGTAACCCGAAAGGACTTCCTAAGAAGGAGCGGCGATGAAAAATTGATAGAACTAAAAACAATATAAGAAAAAATGTATTTGTAATAAGGGAAATTGGAAAACGTGAATATTATTGATATTGGCAGGTAAATGAATATACAGGATAACAAATCGGCTTTTCAGAAAATGAAACGAATACAATGGACACGGCCACTTTGAAGTTGGAACTACGATATAACGGCCAGAATTCTGGATTATAGGAGAAATTGGAAGCTAGCGATATCTGTAAGAAATTTAACTTTTCAGCACACACAAATAGTAAAAACTTTTAGTGCCTTTTTATTCGTTCATTATTATATTTCACTAATTTTTTGTCTTATTTATCTCTAATTATTTATCTATCCTAACTCTACTGTCCTTGCTTTCCTGCCTCTTCTCGAGCATGGTGCTCCTATCTCTGTCTCATTTCTATTCTAGCCATATATTATGACTATATAAATTTACACTATTAATCCGTTTTCGCCCCTTTTACATGGCTCAACTAGGTTTTCTGTTATCCAGTCTTTGAGCTTTGTATTTAGATCATGGTATTACGTCGCTTCTAATTCAGTTTTGTATCCTTAAAATCTTGATTATCTTACTCTTATCAGTTTATGTTTCAGTTCAGGATTCAGTGCCTTATAGCTAGAGGAACGAGACATCGCCAGTGGGGGAACTGGTGGTTATGGCTACTTTTATGTAGAGAGTGAAAGTGTTCGAAAAAAAAGTGAAAACAATGTGGGTGAGTCGTGCAATTATGAGGACTAAGCAGCACATCCAATTTTGGGTTTTGGTCACAAAAAATCAATATAAGCCATATTTATTAACTATTTGGATTTTGATTAGTCATTTTGTTTTAATATCTGGCTATGAAGCTGTGTATATGTAGTATTCAATATAATTATTCAGTTGTAATGATATTATATTTCAAAAAAATAGTTTATGATCCGTAATCGTTGTTGTGAATGATAAAATTTTCTGTTAATGCGTCAACGAAAAACTGCTTTCAAAAAATTTTTATCCCATTTAATCGTGTGATCAACTTTTAAAAACACTAAATTGGTGAAAAAAGCTGTCATATGGCTGTTGAGCAGCTCTAATTTTAAAATATTATTTTTTATGTGCCAGATATCTTTCAGGTGATGCCAATATTAACTCAAGTCTGAGAGGTAAAGGAATGATCGAATATTCCATCGCCATGTTCATTTATCCTGAACGTTTTGACCTCAACCAGGCTACCAAACTTTTTTACTATTTGAATTGAATATAATAGAATCGAGAATTGTCAGTTACTAAGTATCACGGATGATTCATTTCTCTAAGTTTTGATGCCTGTAATTAAGATACTCTTGAGGAACAGATGTTTGTTTGCCATTGAAACTTTTCCATTAGCTTTTGTTTTTCTTCAGCGAAAGACTTAACTCTGTATCTCAGAGCTAGAGGAATTATTTACTAATTCCCGAAAATATCTGGTCCTCCTGTGTATCCTGTTTCTTGAAATTATTTCAAAAGTTTGATTTTGTAGGGGCAGTTCTAACATTAATAACATGAAACGTATTTTATGTTATTCAACAGATGATACCTGCATTTATGAACTTTTTCCACGTATATACTATTGATCAATTCACGATTTTGACCGTTTAAAACCTTTTTATGTAGTTTTATTTTGAACTCAATTATTAGCTTCGGAAGGCACCGTACTATGCTAATTGCTTGAAGAGAAGGAAACTATTATATCCAATTGTTTTATACCGTACAAATTTCGTATACATCTCAGAGGAGGTACTTCCGGCAGATCATATTCTGTTAAATCGATCTTATTGATCTCAAAACTAGTATTATTCCATAGAGTTTTCCACTTCCTAATCAAATCTTCCATAAATATGATTAAATTATTGTAATTTGTTATCTTCTTGCTCCCGTTCTTTATCAATATCGATTTATGCCATCAAAAATAAAACTTGTAAAAAAAAACAAATCTCGTAACCCAGTTCTTCTACCGTAAAAAGTTGTGAGATCCATGTAATACCAAGTCGGTTGATTTATTCAATCTCTACAGTAGCTACCTTCTGTCTTAAGTTTGCAAAACCGCGGTGACTAAGTTGCGAGAGTAGGTTTTTTTACAAGTATTATATTTTATGGCATTGTATTTTCATGCAATATTTTACCGACTTGGTATTACATGTATCTCACAAGTTTTTACGGTAGTTTAGTTACGAGACTTGGATTTTTCACAATTTCTGTTTTGATGGCATCTCATTCCTTTTTGTAGTTTGAACTCGTTTTTTAGTACCCTCTACTTATTAAATACCAACAACGAATTTTTTCAAAGCTCACTCTCTGTCTTATGATCTTCTCTTCTGTAGATAGTCTCCCTTTTTTTCTTGAGCTTAAGTTACAGTTTTTCTAAAATCCCTGTATCTATGGGTTTTTCTCGGAGGCTTTGATATTACAATTTTGGACGGTCAATGCTTCTTAGTCTATTGTATTCACAAATTGAGGATTATTGCGCTTTAATACCTCCAAAGTCGACATTAATTAGATGTAACCCGCTCATACTTGTGCTCTAGAAACTCTCGAAAGTGCCACGTAAGCTTGACCAGATGTGAATACTGCAGAGCCAATATCCATCAGCGCATTAATGAGACTTAGGCCCTGACTATTGTCTATAGTTATAGCATATGCTTTATATATGGGAAAATTTTATTAACTGTTAAGTGTATTTTTCTAATTATTTTTGTATTTTCCGCATCAACCTGTACTTTTTGCACTATACCGATACAACCATTAACATTTAATCATTTATTTTAATTTTTTTATATATCAGATAATATGAGATTACGAAGTTATTTATGTCTATAAAATTGGACAGATTACTAGACCCTAGACTAGATGTCACGCTGCTTCACTTTGACATTATCTCTCTTGCACTCAATGATTTCGCTATCTGTCTCTCCCGCATTCATTGATTCCCTATACCTATAGTCGTACCTATTACATCTACTGGACTGAAATTGCGAAATATTTTGGTTCTTCTGTGATTTATACACTAAACACTGATTGTAATTAAAATTTGAAGCTTCTTTTTCTACTAGAGCTTTGAGGATCGGTCAGCCAGTGAATAACAAAATTAAGAACCTTGATTAGTTATAATTCTTAAACTATTTGTTCACATTGAATGAAATTTGAAATATACAATGTGTTTATACAATGTTTGCTCGGTTACTAGAAATACAGGCTTCTAAGTTATAGGCGGGGGCATATATTGGTGTTTTGTAGATAATATTGTAGGCTTGTTCAAGTTAGGCAATCAGTACCATGTCAACCGTGAATAAACGTTCTAGTAATGTTTAAATTTTTTTAAATAAATTTTTGAAATTTTACACTTTCTTTCCACCTTAACAAGACGTAATTTACAACTATTATAAATAGTTCAGAAAGTTAAATTTTGGTTCGAAATTCTGTATTTCGGTAGATATCATATGATATGTTTTATTATACAGTGCTTTTCAGATAAAAGTATGCACCTTTAATAACTTTTGTAATACTGGTATTTAGAAAAAATCCAAAAACACGTCAATTTATGTTAGAAGGGGCAAGCATTATGGCTTATTTAAACTTACTGGAAAAGCCACCCTCTCGCCCCTAGCAGCATCCCCTTTATTTTTTTAAATTACTTTTCATATTTTTTATGTAAAATTTGGATACTCCTCTTTGAGCTGATTTCAAAAATGTATAATACTTGTAGGTTAAAGTGGTTAGTTTATGAGATAAACAGTTTTTATTTTAAGAGCACAAATTTTACTTATTATTTACTTTCACCTTATTTGCCTGTACTAAAATGGGTTGTACAACAGTTCAAACTCTTTAATCTTTTTAACTGTTGTACAACCCATTTTAGTACAGGCAAATAAGGTGAAAGTAAATAATAAGTAAATTTGTGCTCTTAAAAGAAAAATTGTTTATCTCATAAACTAACCACTTTACCCTACAAGTATTATACATTTTTGGAATCAGCTCAAAGAGGAGTATCCAAATTTCACATAAAAAATATGAAAAGTAATTTAAAATAATAAAGGGGATGCTGCTAGGGGTGAGGGGGTGGTTTTTCCAGTAAGTTTAAATAAGCCATAATGCTTGCCCCTTCCAACATAAATTGACGTGTTTTTGGATTTTTTCTAAATACCAGTATTACAAAAGTTATTAAAAGGTGGATACTTTTATCTGAAAAGCACTGTATATTATTTACTATACAATTGCGATCATAGTCTTTTCGACTTGCCTGTTTTTGAAGCTACTTCAGATGTTTTGCTACATAGACAGAATAAAATTTTACTTTGCGTGTAGATGATGAGAAAATATACATTTTTTCTATGTATGAAGGACAGTAAAGTCTGTTTTCAATACCAACGTGCTCAAACATTCACATCGTTGGACGGAACAAAATGGAAATATTTGCAGCTGTTATAACCAACGCGTATAGGCATGTTATATTTCACATGCTTTGATATCGAACAAACTCACATCTCGCACAATATTTCCAACATAACGGATGATCAATTACCTTTACCTTTATCCGTATCTTTAACTGTAGCACGTTCCACAATATTAAAGTCAAAGATAAAAAAATAGCATGTTATTCGTATTACGTGCCTATCAATACACATTATATCAGTGATATAACAATAACAAATTCTTAAAATATATAAAATTTTGAATTCTTTATAAAATACGTCATGTGTAATTCAAAAAGGTGTAAAAGTTTATCATGTGCACGTGCCCGTCCAAATTTAATGATTGATCTTGACAAAAAACTATTTCAATTTGTATCTTCCTATTTTCAAGGCTAAAAAAATCAATTATTTCGTGAAAAAAACTCCAAATCGTGATACTTTGCTTATGCTTAATGTGAGAAATCCATATATTCGCTTTGCTCGGTATAAGGCGCGATATCTTCGTTTAATGCATATCGGAATATTGGATTTATTATGCTGGTTTATGGGAACATTAAATCAGTGCGTGAAATATTCGAAGACAGTTAATTATTCCTCCTTTTATTTGAAAGAAGAAATGAAAATAAGGAATAAAGTGCATCTAAATCCAAATGTATTAATTACAAATGGAGCTGAATGTAATTATCCTGACACACACGTATTTTTAAAACAAAACGTTTAGAAAATTGATTGTTTGTGGGGGTTTGATGTGAGTTATAGACTTAAGTGCTTTCTATGTCTATTCTTTGGAGGTAAAGAGGCAATAGAAACGACAAAATCTGATCGTAGATTTAAAACAAATAAAAACTTTTCTTGGAAGTGCAATGGGTGGAAATAGGTTAACTACCGTTGCAATTTTATCTATTGATTCAAATGATTGAAGGGATGAAAATTCTGATGAATTGAGTATTGATGAATATAGCTTTGAAAAGGACACCCATATTGATATTATTAACGTATTAGTTAGGTATAGAAAATTTTATTTCTGTATCTATAAATATGGTAAGTTATCAATTTTTTATTATCAATCTTTCATTTCCTAACTTATATGAGCAGATTGATACCTGATACCAGTTTATTTTTCGCCAATTTTTGTTCTTTACTTTCTGAGCCCCGAAAGTGTTCAACCGCGCGCTGCGACTGCAGTAGCTGTGCCACAAAGTTACTTATAGGATTTTAAATCATTTCACATTATACCTCCCGCTCCTTCAATTGATTACGACATATTTTATACATATATTCATACTAGTTTCTTTCGAGGGGTCTACTACACTTTTTCTGTACGACATTTCCTGATTTCTCCGCTTTTACGCTCAGGAAAATCCATAATGTGGCATGTTTTCAAGGGTCTTAAGAAGTTATGTTATATTTCATCTATTGGAAATTGCAAATGCGAATTATAATTTTTTTGAAAGTAATTTTGCTGATAATTTGGTGTCAATTGAAGTATGCTACGATGACAGATAATTCTAGATAATACCAATAGCAAAAAGACACTTTTCCACTGAACAGGGTTTATTTAGAAAAAGTCCGTAGTTACGAGTGAATTCTATGACCTGAATATTTTATTTTTGAAAAATGTTTAGATTATTCGAATGGTATTTTCAAATCTAATTCAGTACATACAATAATAATGTATGCAGTGTAGTCAAATTTAGGTAGTTTAGATAGTTGATTTTATTAAATGGCTATAATGTCATTTCTATAGCTATTTTTAAAGTTTTACATAACTTCCGAATATCAAATTTTCATCCTTTAGTTATTATAAATTAATTAAGAGTAGCAAATTTATAGAAGCATTGAATCAAATTATTAAATTTGATTATTTTAATCAAGCAATTGCTCATAATGTTGTCTATTGACTTTTTGATTATAACCTAGCCCACATCCATTTTTTATTCATTCAGTTTTGTCTCGAGACTTTGCTTATCAAATACCCCCATAAAAAAAGTTCAAAATATTGAGATATAGAGATTTTTGGACTTTGGACTTCTTCTACCTATCTACCGTTTTGGAAAAACAGCAACGACGTACTCACAAACAGGTGCGAGGAGGGGACACGCAATATCTTCATAGAATAGATGTCTCCATTTGGGACATTAACCGGGTAGTCAGTTAGGAACTAAATTTTCCAACTGTAGCACAAATTATTCTTGCAACAATTCCTGACATTGAGTTACGTGGGGAATATTTTTCATTTGATTTGATTTACCAAATCAACAATTTTGCCTATTTCCCTCATCATTAAACAAAGAGCTATTTGATAACAGCATCCATAATTTCACTAAGCAACAGCCTAGTGATACACTTAGGTCAGTCAGTACCTACATATTTTCTAAACATATCCCTTAAGTAATTGAAATATTGAATGTATTCCACATTGTATATAAAGCATTATTAACAGTGAAACGATTTTTTAAAATCAGAAAACGTTGAGACTCTGTCGATTCTAACCAGTTGCTCGAGATCCAAATGTAGAAAGGTTAAGACCCATTTGAAGCTTATCGTGGAATAGAAACCATAAATACTACAGAGACCCAATAATAATAATCGAAATAGCATTACCATAACTAGTACAATAACGTCTACGATATTGACGTGTCCTGTTCGTCTACATTTATTTTTAGTGACAGCGTCACTTTACTTTCAGTCCGAATGAAAGTGTACAACGTTGATGCCTTAAGCACCTTGCTCTCCTGATCTAGTCTTGTGTGACTTTTTCTTATTATTACGCATGAAAAGAAACATGAATTGCATTGAAAAGGTCAAGAGTATCTTGTTTTGGATAAAATTGAATATTTTCTTAAATAATTCCGGTTATTTTTGGGTTCCTCTCCGAATATTCAGATTTTTGTCAAATTTCTATAGAAAATTACAATTTTTGCTTATAAAACAAACTTTTATTTTATTTTTGTTAGAGGTTAGTTACATTATTCATTATTTTCCGTGAAAACTCCGATTTCCATCTGTTGGACTGGAAATGAATTTGTCGGATAGCACGTTTTGTCTTCATATAATTGAACTCTTTTGCAAATAAAAAGTACAATTGATTTTTTTTCAAACTATGGGATAATAGACAAAAATGTTGATCTTGTAGATCAACAATCACAATTAAAATAGTACATCTGAATAATTTTATATCAACCCATGCGTAATGACAATGAAATTAAGCACCAAAAATTATCAAATAAATTAAGAGACTAAAATAAATCGTACCTTAATTAAAAGCCATAAATAACAGTGGAAACAATAATCTATCGAGCGAGCTTCAGGACCGGATGGAGCGAAACTTAGAAGTGCACACAGGAAGTTGTGAGTTGCAACAACGTCTTGAGTATGTTCACAGTATATCGAACACAAGATGAAGTACCTTACAAATCACTTAAGAATGTATTAATTGACAATTGAAGTACTTCGTACATTTTCATTGAAAAAAAAAAGATGAAACCATTTGCAGTATAAATGAGAGATTATAAAAATCATAATGTGATTAGAATAAAGTTATTAATTTAAGAATATATAATACAGGAAGTTTCAAAAAGGCGATTTCGTCTCTAGAGTAGATAGAAAACTGAAATTTGGGGTTTGCTCAGTAAAAATTGGTACTGAGGGCTTTCGTTTCTTGTAACGTTCACAAAAATCCAGTCTAATCAATATAGAATCTTAGTTTTCAAAGTTAAATAAGTATGGGCACTGAGCTATTGGAGGCCTTAGTATGAAACAAACAACAATTTGATGATCATGTATTGCGATTCTAGGACTCAAACTGTTGTTTGTGTTATGACGCCGAGTCAATAATAATTACATTTCTGAAAGCTTGTTATTTGTTAAATTAGATATTGTTAATCAAAATGTACTCAAATTTTGAATACACTGACATGTTATTAACCTTAGGCGAGTGTTTAGGAAACTCTAGTGCAACTGTTATGCGTTATGCAGAAAAATTTCATTGAAGTAAAAATACATTTAGAGCCATTGAACGACGTTGCTGAGAAATTGGGAATGTGAGACCTAAAAAAATAAATTATGGTAGTCCAAAGACAACAGGAACCATTGATAAATAAAATATGAATTTGAATTTAGATGATCAAAATCCAACAGTTAGTGTGAGGAATATGGCAAGACAAACAAATACGTCTTCTTCAAGTACTTGGAAAATACTTAAAAAGCAATAGCTACATCCTTATCATTACAGACAAGTCAAAGAGCTCTTGCCAGACGATATACCGGCTAGAGTGGAGTTTTGTTAAATATAAGGAAGAACAGCCCTCAATCCAAATTTTTGGAACTGTATTCTTTTTACGGACGAGGCCAATGATGTAACAGCTCCCAAAACATATTTATATAAAATTTAAATAGAATGTTGCCAGTAGTTGTGGTAAAATCGTAAAAAATTTTTTACTGAGCAAACCCCAATTAATTGGAGCAAGAAACTCCCACAAATTAAAAACTATAACATAATGTTTGAACGAAAGTTTTCGTGCCTTGTAGTTTACCGAAAGAGATGATAGCACACAAATTGTTTCAAACAAAAATTTAAGCTCACAGTATATGATAAGGATTTGGACAAATTAATGATCCAAGTTTTAAAACTGCGTTTAAGCAGTACTGGTCTATTTCCTACCGAAAAATTTTGGTACTAGATGAAGAAAGCACTTAAACTTAAAAAAATTCAAAAAATTCCCGAAATAAAAGTTAAAGGTTGAAAAATTTTGAGAAAACATTATAAGATAAAAGAAGATTAATGGTAAACATTAGGCATTGTGGCAAAAAGAAATTATGTTGTTTTCAAACGTGCGAGTGGCTCCAGTTGATGGTAATGCTCTCTAAATATTTGGCTTAGCTAATATGCCTCACATATAATTTCTCATTTACGTTTATGTTATAATTTTTTTATTTACTTAAAGCATTACACATTGTTGAGTAATTGGTGAGACCATATAGTATCAAGAACATTATTAAATTATTCAAAACAAGGGGTAGGTGGCTCAAAAACAAGGCAGCCGGAAAACTTCGAAAGAAAAATAAAATGGCGTCGACAAATTAAATTATGAACTCCGAACCAATGTAGCGATGAAGTATGCATTGATACTATAATTGCTAATATTAACGTTATATTCATTTCAAAATAACTTGACACCTCAAATTGAAATAATATTTAATGTACTTACTACAAAAAAGTAAAAGATTGGATATCAAAAAACAAGTTTCTGTTTTGAATTGAATATCCAGTAGTTCTGATATCTCGTCAATGCATAGTTTGTAGTCTCACCGATCTTCTGTCAAGATTCCTGAAGTGCAATGCACAAAGAAATTGCGCGTAATCTGCTCGTTACGAATCCGTCATCAAACAAATACCAGGTCCCTAAGCTGCGAGATATTGTTGAAGAATTAATACTTTTTATTATGCAAAACGCTCATGCTGCAGCAATAAATAAAAATACCCACTTTTTGCTGTAAGCACTGCTGATAAGGCATAGAGTGAATGCTTATTAGACTGTCATGAAATTTTTTTAGAACTCAAAGCAATGCAAGTAATATACTTCAACAATCGTTGAAAGATTGGATGTCAGAAAATCCATTCTAGTTCTGAAATGGACTTCTATTGGTAGTAGCCACACGATAAAGCTAAGGAGGTAATATTAGCAGTCAAAATAGAAAAAAATAATAGTATTAACACAATCCTGTACGAATATAATGCTACAGAACGTTTCTATAGGAGATAACAATTTGGAAAAAGTAGCAGACTCCACATACCTGAATGTACCGCTTACTAAGGATGGAAACGAAAACAGCGAAATCAGAAAAGTAATTAACCATACGAAGAAGATACACTTTACTCTCCTGCTCATATTTACATCTATAGACGTACATATAAACAATGAAGTTATAATATATAAGAGCATTGGGGCATATAATATTGTGTATTTTTGAAACGTGGATCTCAACACTCAAGATATTAGGGAAAATATTTGGCTCAAAATGTGAAAATGGGTCATGTAGATTTAGATATATCCATGAGCTGTATCAAAAATACAAGGAACTACAGATCTCGGAGTTTGTCAGATTCTAGAGATTGCGATGGGCTGGCAAAATACTTGAATGTAATTTTGAAAAGGGTAGGCCAATTAGGGAACCTCGGAAAAGGTGACAGGAAGAAATTGCAGAAGATGCAATCAGTCTAAAGATTCGTAACTAGAATTGGGCACCTCTGGACAGAAACTACTGGGGAAGAGATCTGGCTGTAGTACTATAGGAGAAGTTCTAATTGAGAAAAATGGAATTATATTTTGGTTGATATAATTCTGAAAACATCGAAACTTATTAAAATCAAGTGCAAAAGTACAAAAGTTTGAAATATTGAGAGACAAAATTAAGTGAATTTAAATAGATAAAAAATCTGTCAACGTCGACCTTCCCGAAAAAACTGAGTAGTTTGCATAATAGAGGCAGATTATAAAACACATCAATACTAGGTAAAGCGAACATACGTGGATGGTTCAAAGATAAACCCGAATTTTGCTATAAAGAATTTCATTTTTCAGCAACAGTGCTAAAAATTTTCACAGTTTTTCTAGATGTCTCTGATGCCCTTTTTGTAAAGACTTCTCGGCTTGTCACGTAACTCTTCATACACGAGAATCTTCTACCTTCGCATTGCTTTTGAAGTACCTCTTTCAGTAAACCAAATAAATGAAAGTCGCATAGCGACAAATCAGGACTATAAGGAGGGTGTTGCAGTCTTGCAACAATATAGCACTACAGATTGGAATATCGTATCGTTTTGATCTGGAGACAGGTTTCACCGTGTTTTTTAGGAGGCTACTATAATACTGCGTGTTCACAGTTTGTTGTTCATTGAGAATATAAATTGAAGTTACTGCTCTCATGTCACAAAATACGGTATAGAACACCTCCCCCGCTGCAGTGAAACCTTTGGTTTTGCTGGGGCGCCTTCGTCTTTCTTCTCCTTTCTACTCTCCAGAGTATAGTGGAGCAAACTTCCCAGCGTGCACAAATCTGGCTAAAATTTTGCGGTAACTGAGCCGTTATTCACTCAATATTTCCCACGCTGATTCTTCAACCATATCACGTATAGGACTGAGTCGGTCTCCTGAATAAGTTTTTCTACAGCCAACGTTGACGTTATTATCGGAAACATTTGTTCTTGTGCCGCTCATGTGACCAACAATTCTCGACCTTTTCCGCGAATCTTAAATTATCTTTGACCAAAAACAAACGATTAATGATGCGTTGCTCAACAGATACTGGTACATCCTTCTCGCTCATTGCTATAAGTATACTATAAAGCGAGGTTAAGAGGTCCCGGTTGTTCTCAACGATTCGTAACATTGCAGCCAGTCCAACGACACTAAATTTTTCACGAGTTTATTAAAAAATTTCTGCTTATATTTGAAACACCTTCGTACTTAACTGTATGAGATTCAAAACAAGAGTGCACTGGGACTAACAGTATAAATAGGACGTTTTAGAAAAGAATTAAAGATAGAAAATATTTTAGTTTTGCTTCTAAATCTATTGCATACTATAATTTTAACAATAAAGCATCAAACAGTTCTGATCAATAATCTGATTACCTATTAATTATATGAAAGGTAAAGGACAAAATAGTTCTGTTGGGTCTTGCTTCCCTCTCAAACAGCAAACATACAACTGATAAATTGCTTGCGGATATAAATTATCGAGGATATAATTATGCACCTGGAGCTTCCTATTTCAATCAATAGTTATTATGATTTGAGATCACTAATTTCAATAGGAGGCTAACAATTTGAACATCTGCGGCTGTGATAATGGCATTATTCATTTTATTACAGTATCATTACGAAATGGTATCATTTATTTTCTTGAGTAATGAACTTCCTTTTAAAAAGGACTGCTTTTTCTCTTCTTAATTTCTGCAATACAACTTGAAACCATAGCGTTGAGAGAATAAAAAAACCTTTCAAATAAAGTACTACAAGCCTGTACTTTTTATTTCAAGATCAATGAGTTATTTCCATCTTTCAAAATGTTATTTTAGAATAAAAAATAGTGATTTGAAAAAATTCAACTGATCTCACTGTTCCGTAGCTCGATGTACGTGGTGTGGTTATTGAATAACGAAACTGACGCTGTGAAATATTTGATTTATGTCCATCTAATTTTGGTGACGGGCCTCTGCGGCCATCCTCCTTGAGCCCGACTACGTGGGAACTAGGACGGGGGCTGGTACAAAGGACAGCTCATTTTCACAGGCCTAATCCAAGGTGGAAGCCATCATGCCAAAGGATGCTCAAATCAGGTGTCCCTAGGTACTCGTGCGAGCACCGTGGACGACAATAATAAAAACAGGAAAAAGGACTCACCCCTTTCGTCCGCCTATTTCTCCTCTTACGTAAACATAGCTTGAATCCAAGAACCTTGGATTTCTAGAGAGGCGGTCAGAGGACTGCCTTTAGTTGGCGATACGCTACATCATTTTGTACCCTATAATAATACACGCGCTTGCATCATAACCAGTAACGTATAGTACTTCGTTCTGTACAAGAGACCTAGCAATGGTCACCATAACCATAGAAGGAAGACATGAGAGTCTGCTCAGCATAGTTTCCCATGGCCTGTGGGGACGCAAGGATGAGAACCCCAGGAAGCGCTTCCTAACCGACTTCCTGTGCTCCACGGGCCTGAAAGTCCTCAACCGACGAAGTGTATACATGTGGTTTTGCAATCGATGCCAGTCTTTGATTGACTTCACCATCTGCCCTACGAATAGAGTGTACCTGCTTAGCTCATCTCAATGTCGGACCACCGGCACATCCTCTTTGCGCTGATCAAGGTCACATCAAGTATCACGTCTCTTCAGAAACCCTAGGTTAACTAACTTGGAATTCTGAGTTTTAATCTCGCTATCGACATTGAGATGGCTGTTACAAAATTAACAAATGCAACCACAGAGGCATTCAAAGGTAGCTGTTCAATCAGACGGAAACCTGTTAATGCCCGGAGCCCCTGGTGGAACCAATCTCCGGAGAAACACCGGAAAACAACATGTAGGCTCTTGCATCTCAGTATAACAGAATCCATGCGTACGGCCCCAACTAGAACCTTTGATTTCAGACAGGGCCTCCCACCTTTGGATGTATCGATACAATTCGAAGCCTACAGGCTGAACATCCACAAAGAACTGCAGAATGGTCATGCAAAAATCTGGACGCAGGCAACAGAAGAATGCCCGATCACTTCGATAGGCAGCGACCTGATAACGCCTACGACCTTTAACAACAAGGGTTTAGAGGCACATATCACTCAGCGGGAGTAGTGAAATGGTGACTCCAAGCCCGATTTACTGACTAATGGACCCACCTGGTATACAGACGGTTCCAGGAGTAATGGCTTAGTCGGAGTAGACTTGTGCGGTGCGGAAGACACCCTAAAATAAGCGAAACTTTTTCGCTTGAGGAACATGCTACCGTCCAAGCAGTTTGTGATGGAATGCGGACACGCGATACTCAATCGACACCACAAGAACACAGTAATCCTAATCTGTTCAGACATCAGAGCAGCCATATAAGCCATAACGGCTGAAAAGATGTGCTCTAAGTTAGTGTTGGAGTGCAAGAAAGTGGTACAAAATTTGGTGAGTTTTGGTTGCAAGATAAAGCTCGTTTGGGTGCCCGGTTACTCAAACGACAACGGTTCAAGATATCAGCGAACTCACAGATGGGCCCAGAACCCATCCTACGTGAGGCTGTCGCTATCGATCTCTTAACGGTCTACTAGCAAGGCGGGCTCGGCAGAGAGTGTGAGTATTTATAGGCAAATTATAATTCACAGTTTATTTTCTTTGTTTGAGTTAAGTGAAATTATTAGCTTAAATGTATTTTTCACTTAGTTTTCTCCAGAAATTCTTTCTGGACTCTATTACAAACGTCCAACCGGCCTGCCACTTGTTCCCCTCTTTTGAAACTAATCAAACTTTCTTTTGTTGTTTTCAAGTTATGAAAGACTAATAGTCTATTATAGATCACTTGTTTATGTGAGATTCATTGGTTCTCTTGTACAAGGATGGTCAAAAACTTTTACTATTCTTCTTTCAATTCAAAATACTATCACTACATATATCTAAATGTCTTTTCCACAAATTATAGATTATTACCCATTATTGAAATGTAGAATGTTTTGGTCCAGTACCATTAATTTCTGAATTTATCTGTGCGTTTTCATACTGTGAATCCAAATAAAGTATTCATTCATCTTATATTAATGCTGTTTTCTAATCTCCAAATCATGTATTGAATATATTTATGTTTTCTTATATTATTTTTAATATTGAAAATGAAATATTCTATATTTATTCTTCCTAAATATCTTTATTCTTGTCTTATGAAGAAACTAACTAGAAAAAGAAAATGTTTACAAAATTTACTTTATCAGGCCATTCAGATCCTGGAATTCGGGAATGATATTTATAATAAAGTGGATCAATTCTTTCCTCATAAATTCTGTCGTGATAAATAATTTTCCAACTTAAAAGACTGCGACAACGACTGCAGTTAATATAGTTAGGATGTGTATAGATTTATTGACAAAGAATGATAAACGATTAATGATCATTCTCTTCACGATCGCATGATTTCCATGCCCTTAACAAAGAAATCTGCTAGAAGCGTCGTTCGTTTTTGTTTGTTATCGGATATTGTTCCATTTTGTTTGATTCTCCAAAAAATATTTGTTTACAATCCCGATATGAAAATAAAGAAAAAACTTCATTTGAACTGACAGTTTTGAAAAATTATAAAAATTAGTAGATAAAGAAATTCTCACAATTCCCTTCAAAGAGGAAATACACCTAAAGGGCTAAAGTCGACACGATTCAAACGAGGTATGCAGAAATTGATACCAAAAAAATCATTTGTAATATTTTGTATACAGTCAGAAAGACATAAATTCTTGTTTTCAAAATTTGTGAATACCCGGAAGATACGAATGCTGAAATAGTAATTGTATTTAAACCCTTTGTTTCTTTGATGTATCCGTCGAAGAGAGCGGTCAGTCTATGTACAATGAAAACATCCTATTTCAAGTTCATTTCATAAAGATTGCGGATTCGGCTTATTTTTATTTTTTGTAATTCAGTACACACTACGCTTATCATGTTTAAAAATTATATATAGTAAACTATAAATAATGTTGGATTTGACCCTCTATGGATATAAAGGGCTTTAAACTATAATAGTTTTATTTTAAAATCCGGTTTTCTAAAAAATCCAAGTTTGCGGATAGATTCTATTGAAGTAAATTATGAAGCATTTCATTCAATTTTACTTTTTCGACCTTGCATTAGTATGAATAGCAACAGTACTGAAAACATACCACTGAATTTATTTTAGAAATAAGATTTTTGTAATTCCTATTTTATTCTAATTTATCGAGATCTGATTCAATGTTTCAATTAATGCGAGTTTGATCCTTTTCAGCAAGTTTTGCTAGTATACCTACCAATATGTGGAATTGTGGAAGCCATGCAGTATAATGTCTAGTTAATTCTTTATAAGGTATTTGCAACTTTTCCATCATTTTCCTTATACTTATTTCGTTTCGTTAAAAAACAGGTGTTGTCCAATTTAATATTAATTATCCACCCAATATCAATATCATTTACTTCAAAGAATACGAGATGTTATGAACAAACACGTCCTACTTCAAATCATTTTATATGTATAAACAATAACACATCAATAATATAACAAAGAGGTTTAAATATAAAAATGATTGTTTATTATTATTACATAGAAACACTGTTCTATTAAAACATATTTTTGAAATACGAGGTATAATTAAAAAATACGAAGAATATCTTTGAATTGATTTCATACACAGTATTACTTGGTTATTGATTGAATACATTCACGAATATGTAGACTCTTTTGAAATAGTTCTAGTTAGTATAGCGGATGTAAATAGACAGGAAAATTTTTGGCCGTCAAAAGCGACTTATGACAAAGGTTCTAATTCTCCAATCAACTGTTTGCATGAATAGATTTTCACTCTTTTTGCAATTTTTCATCTGTTTTTGATCGAAAGTCGTTTCGATTGTCCCTCGTCCTTAACTGCCTCATTTTGAGTCTTAAATCGATGATAAAAATTGTAATCTTAACGTTCCTGACTGGAGACGCCTCTCAGGAAGTGGTATTCGCCCTCAGTTTGAGTATATATGAATAGTACTCAGATGGGGTGAATATGTATAACTGAAATGATCGCCACTAGCTCTTTAACACAACGAAATTTAGAAAGAAATGGGGGGAAATCCTGAAAACATCTAAGATATAATAAAATTCGTAATAAACGAATGAAATTCTCCAAATACAACTCTCTAAATTAATAAAATTTGCTGTGAATAATAAAAAATGTTTAAGCAATCCGGAAAGGAAGTAATCAAATTTGCATTAACTGCGTTTTCAAGAATGTACATCGAATACGAAGCAGTGATAAAGAAAAAACAACTCAAACTGATATATGCTAGAGATAGAGATATATTAGAGCTTGAAACCCATGAAAATTGGTCTAAGCTGTGAATTTGGTGATGTATGAGGATGGTCGCAGAAGTGCCTAGCCTGACCAAAAGATGGCGGTAGTTGCTTGAAATACTTATAACAAAATATTAGAAAGTACTCAATATATACAGCATATGTTTCAAGTTTGAAGACGCCACGTTGTATAGTATTTGTTTGGCAGTGAAAGTTTTCCGTGAATTAACCCAACTAATATAAAATCTAGCTGACATAGTAGGCATTTCAAATAGTACATCGCATATTAACTAAAAATTTGGACATGAGAGAGCTGGGTGCAAGATAAGTAGCGCCTTTGCTCACAATAGAACAAAAACAGCGTCGTGAAGATGTTTCCATCGACTTTTTGGCAATGTTTCGCACAAAAATGCCAAATTTTTACCCCATTTCATAACCATAGATGAATCGTAGGTTCATTACTTCACACCCGAAACAAAAGAAAAATCACAACTATGGACTGAAAACAGAGAACAGGCATCAAAGAAGGCAAAACTGTTCCATCCATGTGCATGCAAGGACATGATGTCGGTAATAATTTTCATTAACTATTAACGGCGAGTATTATGCGAACTCATTGCAATGTTTGAACGGCCGCATTTGGCGAAAAAGAAAGTGTTTTTTCATTAGATAATATACCAGCAAAAATTCGTTATTGCAATGGCCAATGGCCACTTGAAAAAATGGCTCGGTGGTCAAAGATTTTCCAACAATGAAGAGGTGATGTCAGCAGCTAATGGCTATTTCGAAGATCTTGATGATTTTTATTATAAAAGGAGTATCGGACTTATTGAACATCGCTGGAAAAAGTTGGTGGAGCTTAAAGGCGATGTTAAAGTTACGTTGAAAAATAAATATATTTTTTTCCATGATTTTTGTTTTATCTTTATTAGGCGAGGCACTGCTAAGTACCTGTTGATGACTTTTTTTTCTACGTATCTGTAAGCTGAGAGCTCCAAGAAAACATAAAACGAGAAAGGAAAAGGGTTTAGGGTTGAGAACTATTGAAGAAGGAAAAAGTTAGAAGAATAGATCTGAATGAACATGAGCTCTGGCTCTAACATATACAAAATCTTAATTTATATTCTTAAAATACGACAAGAGAAATCTGTTCTATTCTATCCAAATTTGCTCCAGAGCTATATATATGGTTTACTGTTTTTGGCGTCATACTTCACACTGACACTTCTAATAAGTTATTGTTCGTTTGTTAATACATGAAACTGGTCTAAGCTAACTAGATATCAATATATCCTAGTATTCGGTATAGAATTTCTATACAATGTTACCAGTAGTTGGGACAAAATCGTAAAAAATGTGTATATTTCTATTATGGTTCTTTCTTCAACGCCCTTTATTTTGAATACGGATGGCGTTACGAAATTTTTTTATTGAGCAAACCCCAAATATTTTTCACTTTTTTATCAATCCTTAGAGACAGTATCACCTTTTTACGAAACACCCTCTATTTCAAGATGTCGGTGAGTATAGATTTTCAAATCATTTTACCAGCACTCTTTTAAGTAACCGCCGATGACAGTATTCTTTACTACTATTCCCAATACCGTCGCGTCGGCGTCGATATAGACTATGCCATAAATTTAACATACTCATGCACACACGTTTTGGTAATTGGGAGTTGAGCTCAGATTTCATATTCCGTTTAATAAAAAATCTGCTATACTATGGCACTACCGAGAATTTAAATTTCAAATATCATACTCTCCTAACAATAGAATCGATATTCGACGCAATATTTGCTTTATCGAGGTAAATATCTCACTCCATAGCAAGTGAAGATATTTTCCATTTGCCGCTCATCTGTAACTGCCAAAAATTCTACTTTATTAGATCGGAGCCAGAATGTTTACACACCTGAGAATATGTGAACTAGAGCTGGAGTGAGTAATATGAGGGTCTTAGAGGAACGTTATTCATATCGAAACTGTGTGTTTTATATATTCAATAAGAGATAATAAACAGATGGAGTTTAAGTAAGGTTATGTTTTGATATTTATAGTGAATCATTATTCTCTTATGTAAGGAATGTTCACAATTATCATAATCCTTAATGATAATGACCAGTTTTGAGGAATTATCAAAAAATTTTACCAGTTATTTACCTAACGCTCAATATTAACTACGATTAACAAGCAATCCATTTAATCGCAATTTAAGTCAATGGTGCTTTTGGGTGTTAAAACATACGCTATTAATCTATAGTTTTCTACGATCTTGTATTTTAATTTCCCGTTGCCTGACTGATCTAATGCAATTGTATCGCTCCATGTTTTATTGGCATGTCCTTTCGATCTTCTATCATCAGCTCTCTCAAAAAATTCTATTTTACTAATTTGTGATCTTTGGAACACCTTTTCTTAAGTAGATTTTTTAAGTTATCATCTTTTGGGGTCGCCCAATTCTTATATGTGAAGAATTAACATCAGGTCTGAAGGTATTGTCCCCTTCAGTTTTGTCTTTAAGTAGTGTTGATCGAGTAGCTGGAGCGTCTCGATGTTAACATGATTGTGTCTTCATGATTTTGGGCATATTTCTTCTTTAACTGATGCTACGTTGACGTCGTTATGTAGATTTGCATTTGGGATATAGTATGGAGCATCCATAATAGTACGAAGTACTTTGATTAAAAATTTTTGAATGGGTACAATTTTGGTTGATCTTGTATAGCCCCAGAACTGTAGCCCATGTGACCAGATGGGTTTAAAGATTTGCTTGTATATGAGCAATTCACAATGTGTTAACATTATAATACGATACATTTTTCTATATTTTGCATCTACTTCTTTATGTTCACAGATTTTGATTGATTGGGTATTTTTATCCACTCCTTCGTCCGTCCATTGAATGATTGACGGCTCTTTTGGGTCGCTTTTGTGTACCTTCTTCCACATTTTTCTGTTAAAAGCATATAGAAGAAACAGAACTGAGACAAGCACATTCTCTTGTGGTACTCCTGCTTCTATAAGAGAATCCAATATCTGGTTTTACTCTGAAATATAAATATAAATATTTATTATTTTGGAGTGGCAGAGATACAGAGTATAGCATACTTCTTTATCTTCATAGATTATTATAATTATCAAATGGTCAAATATTTTTTACCAAAAACAAAACTGGTGGTCTGTAATGATATTCCCCTTAATAGTTTTGAGTCTTTTTAGAAATAGTTTTTCAAAGAATTTTGATATTATAGGAAGAAAGGGAAATGACCTGTAAGATTCACTTTTTTCCTGGTTTTTGAATCATAATCATTTCAGATATTTCCCAGTCTCTTGGAATATGCTTCGTTTTGAAGCCTGCATTGATGAGATTGTTAGTTTCAGACCGTATCCAGGTGCTTTTTTCGAGTTCAGGTTTGTTTCCAGCGACTTATTCTTTGGGAGTAACCAATCTAATTTCTGTTCTTTCAGCTGTTCCTTTATTCTTCATTTTCGGCTGGAATATAATATGCTAGGTGTTAGGTGTTCTGTAAAGAGGATTGCTTTTTATATATTATTTTACGCCGCACCTCCCTCTTCTTTTCTAATTGCTAAGGTTTGATAGATTGGTTTTGTTGGGTTACCCAACAATTGTTCCAATGTATAATTGGATTTATAAACCATTTGTAAAGCCACTCTGCTGAAAATTCCTTTCAATACCTTTATAACAGAATTGAGAAGTACCAGAACAAATTTTCCCTATTTTGTATTTTGATTTGCAATGGATAGAATCGGCTGAGATGTACCTGCTCGTAACGGTGGTTTTCCTAAATATATTATTATGGGGTATTGACAAGACTATAGATCATAGACTTCCTCCAATTTCAACTAGGTCAGCTTTCTAGTGGTATAATATTTGCATCCTAGAATAAATGCTAATTTGTGTAAGTTTCTCCCTTTTGTTGTAGTTTGTCTAGAGCCCCAATTTATGCTTTTGGCACTACAGTATTTAGTAGATTAGCGCAATGTAATGAGAATAACTGAAGTCTATTACCTTATATCGTATTTGAACCTCCAAAAACATGAAATTTATTTTTTCCAATTTACAAATGATCAAGCATCCTATATAATCGCGGCTTTTTATCCACTTTCCGAAATCATCCGTGCAGAAGCATGTAATAAACATAATTTGATTTTTATATGAAAGGGAGTGAAATCCAACCAGCGCCCGGATACGGAATCATTTATCATTTTATGTCAATGCACGACACGACAATATAGAATGGTCATTTTTCTCAATGATAACATTGTAGTTAGATGACTGCTGACTGATGTGATCCACATTTTGCTAAACTTGAAAAGTGTTGTTAAAAATGACGATAAACATGGATATCAATTTGTCTAGATCATATGACGGTTCAATTACTAAATTGGTTATGAGCATATTTTCTACCTAAAATTACGAATGATTTTTAAACGTATAATCACTTCAAAAAAGTGTTAATTACTATATAAACTATGTAATATTTTTAAATCTGATTTAATAAAAGAATATTTAACTACTCTCAATCCATCATAATAACTCTACTTTTAATAAACAAAACATAAACTTCATAAAGTATTTCTTAAATCAATACATTGGTCCTTCGATTACAAGCAATATTCTTATAGTTATTTCCATCGTCGATAGTGAAAAAATATGATTCAATTTCCATTGCGGCATTTAGCCACAGAAGTAATGGTTTTATCCACGAAGAAAGATGAAGATTCAGTTTAAAAATCTGTTTCCAGACTGACAGATGACGAACAATTAATTCAATTTACGTTGATGTGGAGATCTTTGAACGTCAATAGTTCGAACGAATTATTGATAATCAACAAATGCAGCATTAACAGTCCGTATTCGAATACATGTTATTCAAATTTGGATGTTCACATAGTAATACTAATAAACGAAATGCAATCATCCTATTTCAAGTTAATTTCTAATACAGTTACCAGTAGCGAGTTAGTTGAATGCACCTAATTTCAGTATTCCAACTCAAATTAGTAATAATGAAGTTAATGAATACGCGGATAAGCTTTTTGGCAATAGAACACTAACGATAATAATATTATTATGTTATTATTTTGACAAACATCACTGATAATATTTGCGGAAAATGAAACTATTATTATATGTCCAAATATATAACTATAAATTGGTATTGTTCAGCCTACTGTAACAATGAAAAATTAATAGAATTGGTTCAATAATTTAGTGCAGATAAATTTAATGAGATATGATAAATCTCAGACAGGAACAAAGCCTAACTGAAACACGTCGAGCTCAAATAACGTTTACGTCAGATATCGAGGGTCAAATTTAGAGTTATATCAATTTCTACTCATTAAATGGAGACAGAGCTGACATTATCACTAATTAAATGTCCAGCTTTGATTAGAAGTATCATTAGCTTAGATAACTAAATACAATATATCTAAGATATATAAACTATTAAAGTGTTTTAAACAAACGTATATGTACAAACACAAGGTTTCACGCCTTGTTTTTCTTTAATCTCTAATATGCAAATTCTAGTATTGGAATGGAGAATTAGAAAAATATCAGAGACACGATAATATAGAGAAAAACAGAAAGACATTAAATACAAGTGTCGTAAAGCCAAAGAGGGTACATAAAAGAGAAACGTACTGATAATTTGCAGAAACTCACACAATATGCATAAAAAAATAGGAGATTGTATGAGATCAGCTAGTAAGAGAGATCATATATCCTTATTGATAAAAAATAAAAATGTTGTATTGGATATGAGAAATAAACAGTTTTTACGAGATGAATAGATCAAAGCCCTTTTTAATGAAAAAAGAGAAGCAATAAATACCAACAGTAACACTGAAATGGGACCATCAACATCAAAAGAAGGAGTAAAAGCAGCAATATAATAAAGTGAAGATGGAAAAGCTCCTGGTCCTGACGACCAGCCTCCACATGTGTTGAAGCTAATTGAGGAAAAATATCTAAATGAGATAAACTCACTGTTTAATAAGATCTATGAAATAGTAGCGATAACAAGGAATAATGCATCCGATAAAGTGAGACAGAAGCAGTTAAAAGAAGCCCGGAACAAAAAACAAAAGAGATGTACAAATAATAACCAAACTTTACCTGAATCAAAGTGCACCTGTTCGCATTCAGTTCAAACTGACAAATGCAGTGGAAATCAAGCGAAGAGTTAGAAAAGGGTGTGTTCCTTCTTCACTCGTTTTCAACGTCTACGCAGAGGAAATGCCCACTAAATCACTCAAAAATGATGTGGAGTAAGAGTAAACTAAACTCCACTGAACAATCTGCGCTATGCAGATAACACAGGTCAAAAACATGCAAGATCATTAGAACAGGTTGAATGATGTCAACAACGTTGAGAAGACCAAATATGTGATATAATGACAAAACTAATCCGCCCAATGTTTTTGGAGGGCGATAGACTAGAAAGAGTCGAAAGGTGTTTCACTGCCTGGTTCCAAGTATTGACAACTCCGTGGATAACTGTTTAACAATAAGGATTCGAATGGAGAAAGCTCGTACATCGTTTATGAAGATCAGGAAGCTTCTTTATATCCACGATATTAGCTTAGATGACGGATACAGTTCAAGACAGCGGTCGGGGAACCGGGGAAAATTAACCCAAATGGGGTAAAAATGAAATTTTTGGGGGGTAAAAATGAATCTTTTGTGAGTAAAAAGTATCTATATATTTTTAATTTGCTATTTTATAAACCTGTTAGTATTTTTTTCAACTTAAGCAATTTAGCGACATATGCAGGCCACGCCATCTCACTCACCACCACTAGAGTGTTTGCGCAGTAAAGCACAGCCACGGCTACCTGCTCAGTCCGTGCCATGCCGTCAGTGTACAAATACATTGACGAGTCAGAGAGCGAGATTTTACTAGCTAGTTGCTGACAAGACCACCACTTTATCATTAATCATCGATATATCGATCAAGGTAAGCCGCAATTTGAAAATTTAATTCAAGTATTTTACAACTATTATTTTCTGTCTCCATTCAGATGACAGCAAATAGAAAAAGAACATACCAAGACGAATTCCTCAATTTCGGTTTTACACAAATAGAAGACAATGGTACAATGAAACCACAGTGTGTTGTATGTATAAAGGTACTGACTGACAGAATCTTTCAAAAAAAGTCAATTGAAGAAACATTTGGTTAATTTGCATTCACACCTGTCTTTCAAACCGCGAGAATACTTTGCATATTTAGAAATATCTGTTAAATGACAAAGATTGAATAGCAACTTGTTTGGTACATTTAATTAGCGTTCAGCTCAAAAGAAGAATACACTAATGGTGAAGATTTGGTTAAACCAGCTGCTGTTAAAATGCCAAAGATTATGTGTGGTCAAAAAGAAGCGAAGTAACTGAATTCAGTGCCCCGTGTCTGCGAGAATTGTGAAAGAACGAATTTCTATATTAGCAGAAAATGTGAAGGAACGGGTTATTTTCGCATTAAAACAGGCTATTTTAGTAGCAATTCACAGCTAATGGTATATGTTCCCTATAAAGGTGCAGATCATTTTGAAGAGGAATTGCTGTTTTGTTCTCTTCTCAATTTGAGATCTCGTGGAATTGATGTCTACAATAAAGTAAATGAATACTTCAATGCGCAAAGTTTAAAATAAGAAAACTGTATTTCTGTATCTTTGGATGGAGCTCCAGCCATGCTGGGTTGTAGTAATGGTTTTTAGGCTTTCGTAAAAAAATACTCACTGTATGATCCATCGCCAGGCCCTTATGGTCAAATATTTAGAACCTACACTGGAAGGAGTCATGCATGATGTTATCAGGATTGTAAAATTTATCAAGGGGCATGCACTAAACACGCGGCTATTTCGTGAATTATGTGAAGGATTAGGACGGTGAAGCTATCTTATTTTCTATGTAAGAGTAAGTTTAATTTTATTTTATAAAGAATAGTGAACTAGGATATTCGCCTGTTTATTTTTAGATGGCGTCGTAATGATTATTTGTCGCACGCAATTATATTTAGTTCATTCTTTTTTAGTCTGTATCCAGTCATTAACGTTTTCTTGCATGTTCTCTTTCATGTTCTCTTGTTGAAATGTTTTCGAGTTTTTTTACAAAGTACTATATTTTCGGTTGACCTGTTGACCTGTGAGTGAGATATATGTTATATTTGGTGTTACAATTGCTTTGTAGGCTCTCCATTTGGCTTCTATTTTTACATTCTGTATATAATATCTCATTTTTCATACATGTAATTACTTCTAAGTTTGACGAAAATAAAAAAACATTATTAAGTTCCTTTATTTTCATTGAAGTTTATTGCCTCTAGATTGGCTTTAATATCTATTAATGAAACCGTATGAAACCGTTTTGTACAAATAGTACAAATTGAAGTATGTTCCTAGGATCTTTTAAATCCGTTGTAACTCATGATTAGCTCTCTTGATTGACCCTAAATAATTTGTATGAGATATAGGACGTCGGGATTGCCACATATTTTTCGACAACTTTCCAAGCATGGCACAAAAAAATGTTCAGCAAACTTTATGGCTTTTCGGAAACTATGATCCGGGATTTGGTAGATTACCTATCAGATGATTGCAGATTGTAACCCAGAACGAGATTTTGATCAGAGATTCCAAATGTCGTGTTCCGTTTTTGGTGGAAAGGTAAATGTAAAACTTAGCCTACGAAAACTATTCTTATTATAGACCTTTATTCACTTGTATAATAGATTTTTGGTGTTTTGATAATTATTATTGAACAAGTATGAGGAATTTATTAGCACACATCTATTTAACAACAAATTTCCATAACGACAAACCTGTGTGTCGAGAAGCTAGGAGAGTACGGAAATCGCAAGCCTCAGTAACTAGTCATTTGCGCTGTTTATAAGAATTAATCCCTGATAACCATAGTTTCTTCTTCTATTTAGTGAGTTAAACTATTTTGAAATGATTCTATTCTTGATCTCCAAACACTTACCTTTAATAGCTGGATCAGGATGATGATGACAATTAGAAACTTGACAACCTCGTTTCTGTTCTAAGCTGGGACAATGTTTTCCGCCATTTTCAGGACGTACTTTTATCGACCTAGTTCTTGACATGGTACCGGAACCACAATCTGTGTCACAGTTTGTCCATGGGCCCCAACCCGACACTTGACAGTCCACTACTGCAATAAAATGAACATTGTTTTAGTACATGCAGTATAAACCTTTTAAATAAAAACAAAAGTTTATAATCTGATTTTAATATGCTGTCAGGTAACCGCCTCGATAATCTAGATTATTTTATGTCATTTTCCATTGGGATTCATGAAACTATTCGGATAATATCGCGAAACCAACTTTTCAATGGATCAACCAAAGTTGGATTGAATCAAACTTTAACGTTTCACAAATTGAATCGATTAGAAATCGCTGTCGAGTCGAAAACTACTTAAAGCAAGCGAACTTCGTAGTTAAGTTTTACCTCGATTTGTAAAGAATATTTTCTGTTGCTAAAATACATGCTTCTATAGTTAATCAACCTAAAAGTAGAAAATAGCGATATAAGAATAAAATTACAGACAAAAAACTGATACTAATATTCTCAAACTTAATAATTTCACAAGTTCTAAAAATATGTCGCACAAAGCACCATCGCTTTTAGATTAGTGACATTAAATATCTTATTCTTATGTTAATTAATTTTTAGTAGCATTAACTATGAAAGCCTGTTTTTAAGTATAATTAATTTGTTAAATCATATATGCTAGAACATCAAGACAACTTATGAATAATTTAGCAACTAATATTTCATCGTTGCATCGAACTCTGAACATTAATGTTGAACCATAAATTTTTTTCATTCTATATCATATAATTACTGTAGCGACTGCACACTACTACATAAACTTGTCCAGCAGAACCTAAATGAACGGGCGTTCATAAATTAGACTTTAGCTGCACAGTGTTCTATTAACCTATGATGGAGGTTGTAAACTAGATGCTGCTGAGCTCTGCCACAATATTTGACATTAAGCCCGCCAGCTGGTGATGAGACATAAGATTAGGAAAGAAAGTTAACACAAATCTATGTTTCTCCAAAATTAGCTGGTTTTTTACAAGTTTTCCAAACAAAGTTTTTAATCTAAAACTATGATTAAAAGTATATTTTCAAGCATATTACAGATAACATATTACAGAGCAGCCCTATTATATTCAGAAGTGTATTTTTAAGCATGCATATACAGTTTCAAGACAAGATGCAAAAAATTCGTAGTGAGTAGATGACGTGAAAATAATGCTGTGTCATAGAATTTCCTCTTCGACCCCTCGTTTCTGAGTTATAGGATTTAAAGTTGCGAAATCAGTACTTATATTTAAATATATTATACATTCGAACATTATTAGTTTTTAATGGATTACGTATGTCGATGTAGTGTGTTTGACGGAGTGAATAATTCTACACTACTATCTGAAGGCCGGGGCAGCTCATGCCCAATGGGTAACAACCCGTAACTTTTACAAGGACACCCTGTACAATCTACACATAGCAAAAATGAATTTTTCAAACGATTTTTAAGCATTTTTAACATTCTGAAGAAAATTATCATAAATTATAATTATTTATTGAAAATACTTCAGTAATATTATTTGATCTACATCAGTGGTATTGCGAAAAAGTAAGTCAAAGGTATATTTAAACCACCTACTTGTCTCTCATGGTTTTTAAAGTCTGGGGCTAGTCCAAGATTTTATAGTCTGCGAAATAAAGCTCGTCCAAGATGGAATCGACATCCAATCGATTCTGATTCATATTAAACTGCTCACACCGCATAGTGGACTGACTTTTCAAAACTACATTTTTTTGGAATTAAATCCAAACCGACACTTTCGCACTTACAATTTAAAAACAAAAATAGTTTCAAAAGTTCTTTTCCGTTTATCGGGAAGTAAATAGAATACTTATAGGTTGTACTGCCCATTTACCAAAGTGTAAATAGGAAATTAATGAAAAAAATGTTTTACGCAAAAATTAAATGTCCTAAAGATTTTTTGCTTTACAGCTAGGAAATGTTTGATAGGCACAATAACAGAACAATACTTGCCTGCTAGTAACTAAGTAGTAATAAACATTCTTCCTTTAATTGTTCTAATATTTCTCCATATTCTCTTCGGAACGTGGTTGAAGTTACCGTCTTTGTAGAAATTATTTCGAATATAGAGCATATCTCGAGCACAAACTGAATTCATTTGTTCACTGTTTTCTTTTTAACAGATTGTATTACACTTATAAGTTTCGAATTGGATTTAATAATTTCTGAAATAGGATTAATTACTTAATCCTGAAGCCTTTCTAAATTTACAGGTATAAAGTATGCTGGAAGGATCTTTTTTCCGTAGCAGTTTCCATTCTCTCCTATCTTGTATCTTTTGTTTAATTTCCTGGATTTCCTCCTGCTACCTTAATTTCATCTATCTAGCTCTTTCTCGGTCTTCCTCTCTTTTTATGTAAGTTCGTGCTTCATATATCCTCCTTATTAATCGTTCTTCTTCCATTCTCATAACTCAAACAAACTCAATTGTCCTTCTCTTATTTCGTTTTGAATTGTTTTTAAATTCAACTTTTCTCTTATAGTGTTATTCTTTTATTTTATCGTATCTTTATTTGTTATCTATTTCCTCAGAAATCTCATTTCTTTACCTCGTAATTTACTTTTTTGTTTTTGTGTCAGTATCCATGTCTCAAACCCAAATGTTGATATGGTTTTGACTACTTTTTTATATTTCTGTTTTTATTTGTTTTGATACTTTCTTTTTGCTAGCAACTGTGACTTAATTGCTTTCAAGAGTCTTCCAGTTTTTCTCGTTTATCTCTTGTTCCATTCTTCCATCTTATGTATTTGAAGCTTTTGACCTGCTCTATATTTGTCCATCCATCCACTTAGTTCTTTGTTCATTTATATTCTTATCCATTATCCACAGACTGTCATTGTTATCATTAATGAGATTATGTTGCAAATATCAACGAAAAATTAGATTTTCTCTCCCCATTGCGAGAATCTTGTTCTTAACGTTTGACCACACTTTGATACCGTGTCCTTTGTAAATTTGGCAGAATCCACAATCAGCACTTCTTTTCTATTTGCATTAAAAACTTTCCATTGCTATTATAACGAGAAACAACAATCTTTATAAAAATAAAACTGAAAACAAGTTAAAATATCTTAAATAGCAACACCTGGTTTAACACTCTCCTACAATTAAGTGATAATGTTAATCCTTCTCAGCGTCCAATTTGAGGGTGAAATTAAAGGATAGAGCGTCCAATTTATGTCCGCGAGATAACGACGGCGTATTCGAGTACATTGCATCTTTTGGACGGTTGATGCCCAACTCATATTGACTATTATTAAACAGTAAATGTTCTATTAATTTAACTCAATTTTTTAATGCAGTGGATAAGTATTAAGTTATTCAAAAGACTATTAAAAATCTAATGTTGAAATTATTACAGCTGAAGAGAATGTTTGATCATAATCTCTATATTTTCGAACTTGTCGTTCTTTATAGTGAAGTTTTATTTATCATTACAGAATCTAATCCATTTTTAATTGCTTACTGCCATTGTTTAGCTTCATTCCTATAGCCAATTTCCTGAATTAGGTATAGGATATTCCTCAGATATAAAGAACTTTCACTTTTAAATTAAAATGAGCTTGAAAGATGAAAAGTATAATATCTTAAAAGAGGAGGATTTTCGAGAACAATATTTCTACAATACCGATTCAAATATACATCGAAGAGAAAGAAAAACTCTCACTTGATTTGGTCTAAAAATACGAGCAGCAATTCAACAAGTGCTACATATATCACGCTTCCAAAAAATCTCGCATCCAATGAATTTAGAAAATTCACAAGACGGAGAAAACTCCATGGCAGGTGTTCCTATCGCAATTCAAAAACAAATCAAATACATTATAGATCAATACGATAAAAGAGCATTCCATATTTTCGGTTTAATATACCGAGTTAGAACTAACGGATTAACATCATTGGAAAATGTAAATACTGGCTATTATAAATAAAAATCTAAATTTACGACTAACTATATAAACTCAATAGGTATAAAACAAAGTTTGCTTTTCGGATTCAATGCTCGTTCATAGTACGTGCCAATGTTGGTAAAACGTTGAGCTAGTAAACAATCTGGGAATTAGAAGTTTCTCAATAACGAGCGTTAAGCCATAAATAGTGCACACAAAGAGGTTACGTGACTTCATGACATTACAATGCAGATATTCAAACAGAGAAATAGGATTTATTCTCCCTATTTTTATATCGGTACTTAATACACTCAACGGAAGATATATTAGAATCAATAATCACTTAACCTTCATATTGGTCCCCAATACACACAAGTCAGTTTCACACTTGAAACTTTATACCAGCACTACTATCACATTAATCACAACATGACAATTCTACCACTTTAATTCTTAACACTCACTTTAGCCATCACTTCTTTACCCTCCAGATTGCTGACGTTCGATATGCTCTTGCAATAATTCTAGAAGATTTTAGAAACTTCTGCCTAGCAACCAAGTATAGAAACATTTAGAATAATAGTCACCTAATAATAAATGAAGCCACACACCATTTTTAAGGTTTCCACTACATTATTAAATTATCACCACTAGCGCCATCAAACGGCATGCGGATGTACACTCGTCGCAATCTATTACCAAGCAAATGGCACTAGGATGTTACACTTACATAATTATTTAACTAATTATAACAAATGGCCAAATATGTTTTCAGCGCTACTCTATTCAACAATTATGTTTGACCTATTCACGTGTAGCCTATCAAATATCAAAATTGTTATTTAGTTTACCGTAACGCCTCAGTCACGTGGCAGTTCAACGTTCAGTGGATTTCGGGTATAATAACGATGAAGTCGGTACAGGCAAAGGTAAAGAGATACAAACATATATATACATATACTTATTCATTAATGAAAATATGTTTCTGCTACTCGGAATGTAAAGTTGTTACTGAATTATTTTATCTTCGAAACATACAAGCTTACCTACCCAATAACTATGAATGAAAAGTAAACGTCACCAATCGCTGACAAAAGATAAGAAAGTTGTTTGCATTGCTGGCAGCCAAGTCGCTGTAGCGAACTTATTATGTTAATGTATGCTTAAAAATCATAAGACTTCGTTATAGACAAATAGTCGCTACAACCAAGGTAGTCATAAATGAAATCCACTGTAAAATAATTCTGAAATATTTGTGACCTAGTCAAACTGTTCAGAAAATATTGATACAAAAGTGTAATATATAGTATTATGATAAAGTAATGCACGAAATTCGTTTTTTTTTTTTGGAAAAATATAAAAACATGTTAAACAGTCAATTTTATTCCGTATCTTTGGACATAATTCAAAAGAATAAAACGTTAAATTTGTCAAAGTTATGATATTAAGTCTTGTAAATCGTCTGGTCCGTTAACGTGAATCCTTATTTTCAAACATCTCAACAGAAAAAAATCAATGAGATCATGATGAAGTCACCTAGGTGGCAAATCTATTCATCTTCCAATCCACCTTTCTGCAATTTGTTTATACAGAAACAGTGAGACCAAATGTGATGGTGAACCATCTTATTGAAACAAATACTGGGATTCAGGTTTTCTCTGAATCTCTGCGACTAGGCCCCGTAAGGGTTCGTATTCCTATATCAAAATGAATCATTTATTGAGATCTCTCTGTGGTAGAACGTTGTCGGTAGAATATAGAAACACCCTGTATCTAAAAAAATTTGTTTGTTTGGTTCGCAAACACTTTCACAACTCAACTGATAGACCCATCATACCTACCCCACTAGAAAAATGAATTTAGTCATTTACTAAACTATAAGCACTTCTGATCTGATAAAAAATTCCTTCATCTTCTATGCCAAAAAATTATTCAATCAGCTACCTTCACAATTAAAAATTGCAAATACATTTAATAAGTTCCGAAGATTGAAAAAGGCATTCCTGCCTGTAAATTGTAAAATTTTATTCCTGGTCTTTCAGATTTTGCAGCATCCCTAACGCTTCCCGTTTCATTAAATTTTGCAACAATTCTGTGCTTACGTGTTCTTAACAATTGGAGATTTCTCAAAATGTATTTTGTTGAATGAAACACATGCTTCTTCTTGACTTGTATCCTGTGTATATTGTGGAATATTTTCAAAACCATTATTTTTCTTTATATATCAAATATTATTCAATCAGAAATTAGACTTTTATTTTTTCCTACATAAGAAGGTATTTAGAGAAAGAAATTCTTGAAATAATTATTGAAACTACATAAAAGTTGATAGTATTAATATTCCTTGTGCTTTTGTTACGTTGCTTCACATAAAATATTTTCAATAAATAATTTTTCGTCACAAAATTCATTATGTGAAATACCAATCATGTGGGCAACGGTGAACGTGATAAATGAAATCAATACTTTTGATCTTCGCTGCAAATGCAAGCAACTATGTGAACAGTCTTACTAAATATGACCAATTTTATTACAAAACAGCGTACGATAACTTATATTTAATGAAGGTATAAGAAATAACTTCATTCGATGTTGGTATTGGGGTATAAGCTTTCAAACTGTCGCATGCATTATTCATTGATCAAATTATGCTTCTGAAACCTACCCATATTTATTTGAAATGCAGTTCATAGTGCATATCATAATGTTTGAATTGTATATTTGGGTTACGTCAAATTTTAGTTTTAATAACCTCATAAAAGGTATTGAGAAAAGGTCACATCCAATTAGCATTATCTTGGTTTCTCATGGCCTTGGCTGCGCAATAAAAATATACTCTACTAATTGATCACAATTTCATTAAACAAATGAACCGTGCTCAAACATGGCGTACGTACCTATAAAACTTATAGCCCATCTCGGAAACTTTCGACAAAAGGAAAATTTCCCTTAACGAGAGAATCAAGTACACGGATAGGGTTGTGGTATTTTCAATATAAAGGAAAAACTTCTAATTTGCTGATGCATCGCTGTGGCCAACGGTGGGGTCGGTTGAGTTTAGGGAATATTCAAATTAAGGCTTTGTTTTATGCAAACCGAACTGTTGAATATTAAACAAAACAAAAATTTATTTCATCAATTTTTTCGGGGAATATCAATTTTTGATCAGGAAAAATGAAAACTGAATTGGGGAAAATAAGAACTAATAGACAAGATTTGTCATAGTGAATTTGAGAAATCATTTCAAAGTAAATTGAAATTTTATTTGAAATTGAATAATTTTTGTGTCTTCAAATGTTTAAGGACAATTAACGCAAACGACGAGAAAATTTCTAAAGATTTTCTTTTTAAAGAGTATACACGTTGAAATGATCTTTTTTATTTAGTAGTTAGTGTTTCGCAAAATATGTGTAGGAGACAACTTAATTTTAAATATCTAGCTTCGTAAAACAAATAATAATATTTGACGTTACTACGAAACATTTTGTCATCTTAACACCCTTATATTAGCTACACCTAAACTTCAGCATACCAATGTGATTCATAAAATAAGTTGTTTAGATTGCAATAAGAGTTACATTGCTATGACTTAACAGTATCCAGAATATACCAGCATGTATATGATTGTCGAGAACATAATAACAACAAAAAAGATGAAACAAATCTGACCATCATTTCACTGATGGTCATAACTTTAATTTTGATGATGTAGAAATTCTGGAAAAAGAACATAAATATACAATAAGAGCCATCAGCGAACACTGACCGGACTGGTACTTAATGGTAATAATTATGATAATTCCAACAGTTCTTGTTAATATTGGAAAAGTTTGGAAATATTCATTCACTGTAGATGTATCTTAATAGGAAAATTATCTCTTCGTGCGGAATATGTATATATGCATTTTATCTTATGACTAACGTCTAATAATTTAAAAAGGTAAGTTGTTTGCACAGGTTTTACTTATATATGTATATATTGGTTTCTTTGAATAACTTTTTCATTTTTTTTTTCAGTTTCATACAACAATCTTCTTGTTTGTTTATGTTATATAGTTTGTCTTGGATGCTATTGTTGTACTTTTAATTTCACAATTTTTTGTTTACTTTTTAATTTTCATCGACGTTTGAGATATTACGTATCATATATTTTTAGCCTTGATAAAGATCAAAACCCTTAGACAGTTTTATTTTGAGTCTTCAACCCGCAACACCATTCGAAATTACTTAAGATACTGGATTGTGTTATTATTTGGAGATCTCTATCAGCTAATGGTGTAGGAAACTTTATACATCACAGATGGTATTAGGGCTGCTGGTACATACCTAACAAACTCAAAATAAAGATATGTGGCTGAATAATAAATTATTTTCAAACATGGCGTCGCTTGTCGTAAGAAATAAAGAGTGAAAGATTGAATGTCAGGAAACAATAGTCCATTTTGAAAATTAACGTCCAGTAATCCAGTTTTCTCTATTGAGAGTTTTTGGCATAACATAAAGAACAAGCTTAAAACGAATCCCACAAGATCCTTCACAGAATTTCGAATTGGATGCAGTTTTATTCTTCACCACTGTCAAATGATAGTTGATTGTATGTTAAGACAAATACGCGATGTAAAATAATGGTGGTTTGGTTTTTCTAATTCATAAGATATCGCTGTTGCAAACATTTAGTATTTTAGTTTCAATAATTGTATCCTATGCTATAAGAAATTCATAATATGGTACTTTTGGTAATTTTAAAAATTTGTTGGTTTGAAGGAGTTTAAATTTTGCGCGAATATTCCGTTACTGCCATATATATAAAACTGCAACTTCACTTTGATACCAAGGAGCATTCATTTTTGTAGTGGTTGATAGTTTGTCAGTTACGTAGCGAATGGCTTATAGTTTACAACCAATAGTCACAAACAATAGTATTTTCAAAGAATAACAAAACGGTTTCGTAAATTTTTGTTAATATAAAGATTGTAATACCTTATGATATTCCCAAGAAGATAAATTTTCTGTGTACTCGTATTCTTTGTTAATTTTTAAGTAAAAGTGTTTGTTGTCAGTGAAAGTCTTTGGAAAGGACCACCACGTGAGTTCCTAATATAGTCTGGGCCTATGTTGAGATAACCAAGAAACACGTCGAGGATTTTTTATGTCGAAATTGCAAATTGTGGCCTGCTAAGAATTATTGGACTTTTGCTAGTGGGATGTTTATCGTAGTTATTTCAGTACTATTTTCCTAATTATTCTTTTCTATACTCTTTATAAGGCCCGAACTATGGAAATAAAATTATAATAAATTAACATATGAGATCAAGAAATTAATTTGAAAATTTTCCAAAAGGTCGAAGAAAACAAATATACATTTTAAATATTATACGTTTGGTTAGGTAACGGAGTTATACAATACCCTTTATAGTTCGAAATAATTTCAAAATATGGACTTTATATATTTTTCTTGACAAAATTTTTTGACATCTCTTAAAAGAACCCATTTATCAAAGCTTGTCGTAACAAACAAATGTTTTAATTAGTTCCAATTATATTTAATGATTTGAAATGATCATTTACAAAATTGGGGCTCTGGTAAATTCCAAGCAAACAATATCGACTTTACCATTTCACGACAAAACCTTTTAATGGAGAATACTAGAAATATTAAGAACACGAAACCTGAATATAAAGCTTTCACAAGAAGTAAAAAATATACGAAGATAAAGGAAGTCTTCAAAAAGCACGTCATTGAGAGCTTCTATATAAAAGTTTTAATGCGACAAATGCATTGTTTTAAGTATGACCTGAAAGTTTTTTTAAAAACGCTAACTTTTGTTTGTGCTAGTGAAAACGTAGAGTTTGAATTTTTCCGCTGTAGTTATGTAAATGCACATGTTGCAAAGAAATGGATTGAAATACAGTATTATTCACAAAGTCACATTCACATTAAAATTAGCTACGATTTTAAACTTGAACAGTTTCAAGTTAATCAAATAAATAATTGTTGGAAACTACGAAGGTTGAAGCTCATAATTGCAAATCATATCGAATAAATGATAACTGACTGTAAATCATATCGAATTTATAACTTAAGCAGATCGTCTACTAAACCGACACAGAACATTTGATTTGGCATTGTAGACCCGCAAATAGGTAAGTGCTGGATAATTCTGACATGATTAGAAATTATTATGAATTCGTAGAAGATGAAATGCTAAAATACAAATAAGTAAAAGTAGCACCATATGACAGCATTCTTTTTTTTTCATACGTCAATTAAATAAATTACATCCGCCTCAAAGTAAAATTGATTCTAAACATGTAACGGGTAGACAGTCGTACGCCATCTGTCGACACCGGTCAAAACATAATGAAGTGGAAACTATAGAAGATGGTGAGTAACTCCATCGATTAATTGGGAGCCATTGTTAACTATTAGTTCAGATATTTCTGAACGTAACTTAACAGAATTTTCTTCAATGATCTAGAGTTATTGCGCGAGTAAATTATAGTGGTTATTTTAGTTGATTATTATGGCTGAAATGAGCTTTTCTAATCAAACTATAATATAAGGAACCAAAAATACATTCATTTAAGGTAAGCCTTTTAAGTTTGGAAAGGATTTAATCAAGTCAAGAAGCAAACGCAACAACCTTTCCTTTCCATCCATCTATCTAAGTGCAGCCACATCTTTGGTCTAATATATGAAGAAATAAGGAGTTTTTAAGAATCTTATTATATTCGTGCATTCAAGAACCTATTGAAAAGAGTCTTCTTTTTGTGCGATATGATCAAATGCCAGTAAGTAAGCAAAAGCCTATTATGGTATAAAATGGTATATAGAATACCAATTTTTTCATTTAGCATTATAAAATATAATCAAATGTGGGGTGTTTCTTTCAAACAATCAACTTTTAAGACATCCTGTAATGCTGGAAATAATTTCAGTTGGTAGCCACAGATGATATTTATGACTATAAAAAATTTTTTTAAAGATGTCCCTGTTTGCCTATAAAAACCTATAAATACGGATCTTCAAGTTTCACCAGAGCTGGACTTACAGTCATCGTGGCCCCCGGGCCAAAATACTTAAGGGGCCTATGTAAGGCGGGCGTTTTACGTGAAATCTTACATCAAGTTGATTTTTCATTATAGTCAATTTATTCATTATTTCTAACTAAAAATAGTACAAAATTACGTTCATAAATTAAAAACATTTTTTTCTTATTTTGCTACCTACAAATTCTTCAGTAACACTAGTGCAATCAATCGATTTCAATAGCTCATTTTCAATACACAATACGCTATATGGCTCGTCGCGAGGCCCCCCCGCATCGGGGGCCCCCGGCGCACGCCCGGGTTGTCCCAGGCCTAAGTCCGGTTCTGAGTTTCACTAGTACATAAATTGCTTCTGTTAGATTCAGTACATATTGTTTTAGAATTAAATTATATAATACACATGTGTACGTGACATTTATGGAACAAAACAGATTCTAAATATCAAAATTCACAATATGTAAAATGTCGTGCTCGGTAGTTTTCATATTATTTTGGTAAATATGAAATAAGAGAGAATGAGAGACATTAGAAAAATATTCCAGCAGTGTAAAGTCAAAAACACCGAAAATGAAAAAGTGATATCGTAAATCCAAACCCCTTTTAATAATTGTGATGTTGTTTATATAGGACAATCATCACAATATTTTGAAAATAGATTGAAATAATAAATTTCGAATCCATACAAAACATCAGATTTGAACCTGAATATGGGCAGTTAGTAGTAATACATCGAAACTAATAGAAAAATATTAATTTATAATTCAAATTAGTAATATTTGAAAAGTTTCTATTTCTATTCACAGTAACCGAAGCTCTTTGAAATCTTTTAAAATTTTCAACAGTTTCTTAAAACTATGTTGTTATAAAAATAAGTTACTCAACAGCCGTTTTACGTTCCACCTTTTCACTATTTTTAAATTCTCTTTTCTTGATTCGGTGTTCGGTGTTTAGGGAAAATTGCTCTTCCTTTCCAGCCACAAATCAATCTGTGAGGGAGGAAAGCATTCTATTAATCTACTTAACTCAGAATGAACTTTAGAGAACGAACAGAGATGGATTTTGGCATGTCACTCAAGTGGTTACTACAAAAGAACGCTAGCATAGATTTGTAACGAATGCATAGTAAGCGTAGAATTTTTTGGAATGGTTTTTAGAGAAACTTCGAAGAAGTTATATCGAAACTTTATCGAAGCTATAAAATTAAGTCAATGCTAATTGTTTTAAGGATTGGACTAAATAGAGTAGAATATAATTATTTCCATTGTAAATTGAAGTAGTTTCGATTCAAATTAGAGGATTTCAGTAGATACACGATGATCCAATTCAACCCTTAAAAAGACACATTTATTTAGTTTAAGATTTCTCAACAGTATAGAAATGTATACACGTTATAAGAGAAGCTTGATGTCACATACATTTTTGCACTTTTGTCCAGCATACGAACAGGCGTGGGGCCAGTGACCAAGGCTCCTCTCGCATGGATGTTGGTTTCTTGGAAATTAAGTTACAATGGATCGCTTCGCGAAAAAGCAACGCGTGTTCTATGTATTAAAACAATTTTCATAAACAATGATTCTTACGCCATTATCCGCCGTCTATTTCAATCATATTAGCACTTACACTATGTTAATCAGTTTTTTCAAGTGTTAATTTAATTGAATTATGGGTTGAAAATTACATGGCAACCGAAATGAGAATTATTAAGAAACAAACGGGACTGCCAAGGAGCAGGAGAAGCTAAGAGACCGTGTCGCAAATGAACCAATGTGTACAGGATGCTTATTTGGGAGTAAAAGACATGTCCTCTAAAAGACGCGAGCCAAAGTTATGTGGTGAATAGCAGACAAGTAAGGCAAAACCGCTTGGTAAACTGCAGACAAAATTGTGCGGAATAAACGTCTGTATGTAAGAAATGAATTTCTCCATGAAGTAGATGTTTTTTATTAACCAAATGTCTTGAAGGCTCTTCACTTTTAAATAATCATACAAAAATGGTTAAAATAACAATAGTTATTTACGTTATAAGTCCGGGAAGTGATTTAGTACGGTACGAGATAGATGTTTATGGTCGAGGCGACGAAGGAGCCGAGTCAAGAATACCCAATCGATAATAATAATAAATTCGCGGACATATATCGTAATATGTTTTTTCCATACTGTTCAAACTTAAATTAGTACTTTAAATTCGACTTAATAGTACAGTATGAAAAAAACATATTTTTTTCCATAAGAACATTTAACATTAGGCCGTTTATATTTGAATGTGTAGTGTAGCAGTGTAGAGAAGTTTTGGGAAAAGCATATATTGTCACGGGCGTAGACATGGATGGTTGATGGGTTAAAATTCTTGACAAGAATATTAACAATATTAGAGATTAAAGAGAGGCAGACCGCGTAACTTATTACTAATTATTACACTTATAATAGTATGTATTGCTAGAACGGGGCGCCAGCCCAAAATGAAATAATTGACATTTGTGGTGAAATTGTGCAAAAGAAAATAATTGGTGAGGTAAAAGAATCTAAATTCTTTGATATTCTCGCCGATGAAACCATTGACATTGCGCCTGTGGAGTAAGTTTCGAATCGCGGCGATATTTAAAAGATATTAAACATCATGAAGTTAAGGATATGTTCCTCAAACTGTTGACTTGACAGAATCCTTTCTTACAAATTTCATAATTGAACAATGTTCTCATATGGTTGCTCTTGCTCTTCATGTACATTGTAATGCACTCTCTCTCAATCTTGCTATTGCTGTATTATGTTCCCAAGCAGGTATGCAAAATTGCGTTGGGATCATGTTTTTTGTTGGTTCCTACTTCAGACATTTTGCTCAATGCACTGCTTTTCTGAAAGGTGAAATTCAGTAGTAGTTTCCGGTTTATCATCAAGAAAGCTTACTTGAAATGTGAGATATATGATGAGTTCACAAGCATCAAGCTGTTAAGAAATTTAACGAAATTTATTCAACGATTGTGAATGATCTTGAAGAACTCCAATCTAGCCATAATAAAGAAATATCGCAACAACCTGTCTAAATGCTTAATAAACTCCAATCTTCGAATTTAATTATGTGCCTAGTTATTCTTCAAAAGTTATGAGCTATACATTATCGCTATCAAAACAAATGCAAGCAATTAATACCTAACTTATAATCTACATATAAATTATTATTAATGTTTCGCAGCTTCTAAGAAATAAAGTTAATGAAGGTTACCTTCATCTCTATGAAGAAGCAAAGATGTTGTTCGAAGAAAATTTTGATACCTTTAAAAGCAGATATGACTATCACCTACCCTTTTCAGAAATTTGCTTTAGAGCGCTTAGATAAGTGCGATCGAAAACTGTACCCAAATATTTATACATTACTACAAATATTGGCTACCATATCTGTTTAGACTGCTACCTCAGAAAAAACTTTATATACTATACCATAAAGTCGACTTTATAATAGTGATTTGAGTCCGGAAAATGACACTTTACGGGATCTTTATACTTTACAGTACTCTTAAATTATCCCAATTCAAAATATCTACCTTTGTTTACAATGTTACCTCAATGACATCTTCTCATTTTCATATTTTTACATAATAAGAGAATAATCAAAGGAGCTATTTTTGAGTAAAAATGTCAAATATGACATTTCATATTTTAATATAGTTATTATTACGGTATTCGTGACTCGGCTCCTTCGTCGCCTCGTCCATAAACATCTATCTCATACCGTACTAAATCACTTCCCGGACCTATAACGTAAATAACTCTTTCAAGCCTGAGGAAACTTAAAAACGAATGGAAACAGACTCGTGTGTTTTGTTTCTTATATGTAATATGGTTTATTTCATACACACAAGCGGAAAGGGTCAAAATTATAAGCAACATCTATTTGACGTTTCAAAAATTTATATAACATATCGTCATCATCATCATCGTCATCAAACCTTTCGCTTATAGCGCTTTAAAATTCTTTTTTGATGTGGATTACTCCTCGTTTTCTATTTTTGTTTTTTTGATAGTTTATTGTTTGTCTTGGCTGCTTCTGTTATTATTTTCCATTCCTTTTGGTTCTAGCATTTTGCCCTCCAGTTCTCTATATTAAATGCTCTTATGTCCTCCTTTATTTCGTTTCTTGTGTCTTTTCTCCTTGGTCTCAATGGGGTCCATTGCGTTATTCTTTTGATAATTTCAGTTGGTTTTCTTCTTATTATATGTCCAGCCCAGTTGAGACTTTGTACTTTCATATATCTCACTGTATTTTCCTTCTCCAGCTATATAACATATAGAGCGAGCTTATAAATCTAATTGATAGATACTAGCTGTCGTTCAAAAATATTCAATTTGAAAGAAGGTATATGAAATATAACATATACTATCTGTGAATATTTTGTTCAAAATAATATAGGAATTTTAATGTTAAACAAGATATTAAATTGCACAATGAACTAAAATATTAGAATTAGACTGATCTGCACTGTTCAAGATTGTACAAAACTAGTCAGTGATTGTAGCATTAAATGTATAATTTTGGTATCCAATTTGAAAAATTGAGAAAGTGTGCCAATAAATATATATTATATAAGATATAGAAGAAATTGGATGAACATCATCATTTTGATAAAAAAAAACTTTTTTTATACTACATGATATACTATTCGAAAAAAATAGTAACTTCTCGAATGCAAATTATGCTGACAGTTCCATATTAAATCAGAAGTTTAATAATATTTCAGTGTTCCATAACTGTCCTCTCTTCACCACACAACTGTGAAGCTCCAAAATAAATTTCAAAGATACCCTTTTTCTTATCCCACATAAATTTCGATTCTAACGTTATTTCGATTTTGTTTACACAGCCCTTTGGATATTCGTTTTATTAACTTGTTCTTCTGGAAAAGACCGTTTGTCACAACTTGTTCTGTTACAGTTTCGGAATGTAATCATCACCAGAAGGTGTAATAGTATACACCAAAAAACAAATCGATTTTCCTTTCCATTGCATCAATCAAGTTCAAAACAAAGAAACTTTTCGTTCTATTTTAAGAGCACTGAAATAAGGTTGGTAGAGATACTAAACAATGGATCACTTATTATGATCTTATTAATATTGATGAATTTTGCAATTGAAATTTTAATGACGTACAAGCAAAAAATTATTAAATATATAAATTGATTTGAATAGAATTAAAGTAAGCACTGCGATCTATATTATATGATAATTGACAGATCGTTTTCGTAGTGGGATTGTGATAAAAACAAACACCAAAGTGTACTAGCTCTAATATATTTCCAAACTTTCTAATACTTATGTAATTATCGTCTAGGACGAAAATTATGTTCAAGTACAATATAAAAATAAGTAAAATATGTAAAAGTATAACAATTGGAATCATTTGGTTATTTGTCTAGTCTCAGTTGGTTTTGTGTATTATATTGTATCGAGTGTATAAACTTTGCAGTGAATATAATTATTATTAGAAATAATTAGAAGATTTTGTGCATTAAGAACATTGATAAGAATAAATAATGTTTTGTTCTGAGCCTAAACGGAAAGCAAATGAAAAACTTCATGATTCCGAAATAAGGAAATTGTCAAAAATTACCAAACAGAAAAATGTGCTCAATAAATATTATAGTTTTGATTGTGTTTGTTCAATCCTGGTCGATTTTAAAAACACTAAAGCTGCTTTCATTTTTTTATTTTATATTGATTTCAAGTTAATCCGAATGATTACAGATTTCAGAGATTGTATTCGTTATGTTTGTCGAGTGCGGTCCCAGTTAATATTTTGATATATTGCTCGGCTGGTTTTTTTGTCCGTTTCTCATATTTTACCTTTAGTTTTTTCAAATTTAAGAAGCACTCACATTTTATCCACTTTATAAATTGATGATTACATAAAAGACCCCACATTATTTATTATTATGTTATTTGTTTACATTTTACTATAAAGTGAGGTAACGCCTTGTAATTATTGACGGCAGAAGACAGTGACAAATTTGATAACATAGAGAATCCTCTTCTTTGTGAAAGAGTCCTAAGAAAACGTGTCCATCTCACGCCGATAAGCGTATGCTATTCGCGTATATTTTTTCTATGCGGGCGCGGAATCGAGTCAACAAAACGAAAGCATTTCCATGCTGTTCGTTTTTTTTTTTTTCGATATTCAAATTTCAAATGTATTCTGCAAATGAAAGCAGTAAATCGGAAAATGTATACGGAACAAAGTAATGAATGAAAGGTACATCCAGAAATGGTAAAATCAGTTGACCGAACTAACATTTACGGTGGAAAGAAAATCGGGCGCCCAAGCATTGTAACTGATGAACTGGTTTTTAAAGTTGACCAAAAAAATTGTGAAAACTATCGTTGACGTTGTACAATTGACGAATAAAAATTGAGGTTACAAGAAATTTTGAGCTAGATTGAGAATATTGAATTTCTGCTTACTCCCCAAGAGAATATACCTCCAACTTACAGGTAAAAACACAACCTAACCTGATATTTATAATTAATAGCATCCATACTAGTTATTTTAAGTTACAGGTGAATTTCCTTTACCTGTCATATTATAGGTAGTACTGTCTACGGTAGTTGCACTTGTTATGTGGTTAAAACTATATTTGATACTCTAGTTTGTAGAATAATGATTATATCAACTTAATATGTCATTTCATAATTGATGTAACCTTCGGTAATTATGGTTGGTTTCCACCTTCCTAGTTTTTTGACAACTGTGATATCACCACCCCTGCTCATACAAATGGTTGCCAATAATAAACAAAATGAATGTCCCGTGTAGAGGTTCACGATTTTTTAAGAAACAGACCATATTAACCAACTTATTCATGCCAACTTCTTGTATGGTGTATTTACCATTCTGATAAACTCTCTGCCGTTTCAGGAATGTTTGCAGCTTCAAATAAATTTCCAGATTCATATTATTGTGAATATGAACTATTATTAGCTTTTCTTAGCTTTTTTCCCGTAGTGAGAGTTGTTTTGTATGGTTTTTTGTTTTATGATAATAAGAAAACTCCACAGATGCTTTCTAAATATATTTCAGCTGAAACTGCGTATTTTTGAATTCTATTTAGTCAACATGCAGATAAGAATAATTTTTTTTTGGAAATTAATTTCCACTGGTGGGTTCAAATTTATCAAACATGAGTGATTACTTTTTATAGTTGCAAAGTGATTACCCAGTGGCATCTGAGAGTTGCATCGACAAACTTGAAGCTTTAAGGTGAAATTTCATTAGATGTCAGACTTTAGTCAGATTCTTGCTTATTTTCCACCAGTTTTCAATATACTTGCTTTTCAGACTATATTTACTGCTTGTTTACAATAAGCACAACACAAAGCCTTTTTTCCGGGAGAAACTTATTTCTTTACGAAGCTATTCTTTAAGAAGCTATCGCAATAAAACAGAAATTTGTACATGGATTTTGACAATTAATTATATTACACAATTGATTGGAAAGCCCATAGTGAGGAAAATTCAACTTTTTTTTATTCAATTCAGCAAAATACACGATTAACACATTTTCAAAATAATAAGTGGTTTTTTGCGTTGTAATTGGCATTATACTTCACCAATAACCTCTTAGATAGCAGTTGTGATTGCCGGAAACTCGAATCAGGAAGAGTATTGGATACATATTTTGACTTTTCTATAAGCGTTCGTATTAGTCGTAGTATTCATCTTGTACGCAAAACAAACAGAACAAAAGATAAAAATTTCCAAAATCGCCATATCAACCTAGCATCACATACTTCCGGTGAAATAATGTATAATGATTTAATTTTTGACGAGAATTTTGACTATCAATATGAATCAAAACAAGAGGAAGAACTGTCATAACTTGTCAATATCCTCTTAGTAAACCATACATAGTTTTAACTGTCTTCAGAGAATGAAAGTAAACTGTTTACCTTGTATCTCTGAAGACGATAACTGTTATGTTATCGAAACGCGCGTCAGACAGTATAATTATGAGTGTTGGTGTAGTGATAGTGTAAACAGTGTGTTCAGTATGAATATCACCAACGGTTCCAGACATTCCACCTTAGTTACAGACTAGTTTTGTACATATTTGAACGCCTACAATAAACATTGTGATTAATTATTACATGAAATTGTATGTATATGTATGTGTACTTCTGATTGATGTTTTAAAACATGATGATGTGATCAAATATAACAAATTCTGTTAAACTTAACGCAACTTTAGGAAAGCAGAGGACAATTAAATTCCAAATTTAGGTTTTGTATTACAACGCTCGACCTCACATGGCAAACTGCGAGACTCTTCAATTAAGTTTCACTTTTTTCCAAAACAAAACACTGGCTAGCAACGGAGCACTTTAACAACGACGAAGAACTATGTGTGCTGAGATCGGATTAGGCAGAATTCTATGACGGAGAAAGGGAGTTTTTCTACCGCTATGGTATATGCCCCATTTTGTTTAACTCTGTATATAATTAGACTTTTTTGTCTTTTTCAGATGTAAACAATTTTTGTTGAGGATTATTATAATTGACATATTTCTAAAGTCCTCAAGAAAGTTTATAATATAATTCTACTATTTTGTTTTTACAAACATTCTAGCGAAGATTTATAATCCTTGGCGTTTTATCCGTTAATATTTTATGAATTTTATTTTATGAATTCGTACTTTTTAGCGATTTCCTTGGTTTATTTCCGGTAATAATTGAATTTATATTTCTAATCGTAGCTCTTTATTAGTATTATCTCACAGCATCACTAAAAAGTATCATCTCAAAAATGTTTTTAACATATTATACATGTTAAAGAAGTCATACTACGTCTGTTACATCCTCATAGATTAATTAATCTATGCTTATACAAGTAAAGGTAACCGCTCTGCTGTAAAGTAAAACCGAACCGTAGACCGCAGAAACCTACAAATAAACAACTGGTTTGAATTTGGAACTTCTGCATAATGCCAGCGCCATGACGCGACTGTTAATTTGAAACTTGTACAAGCTAGTACAGAATGTGAATAAATAGTACAAAAGTTTTTTTATAAGACCATTATTTGATTTTTTTGTATTAATCAGAGTTAAAAAAATTAGAAGACATTCATTGGGTTTCTGTGAGTATAAAATAATTTATTGTTAAAGAAATGTCTTTCAACATATATGTGACGAAATTTTAATAAGAAATGAAAAACACAAAATTATAATTTCTGGTAAAACATTCCAAATACATAATTCAAGATATCAGTTAAAGCTGAAAACCTATCTGCACATAATTGCATGTCTATGCAAGTATAAGCACGTCATCTATCAAATTGCACTTGGAGATCCAACCATAAAACTGATATACCCATCCGCACGATAGATTAAAGTAAATTTAATTCGAATACATACTTTTACAGGCCTCGGTGAGAAATCAATGAATCTCTTAAGAACATGTGATCCTGAAAGTCCTGCCGATTGCTTCAAAGAACTTCCAATATGTGCATTAAAGGAAATATTCGGTTTCGAAAATGACAGTGTTGTATTAAACGCATGTTTGATCTTAGTTTTATTTGCAATTTTTATATTCAGTTTTAGTGTTTTTGTTTTTATTGTTATTAAATATTCAAATTCATTTGAGGTCATACCTTTTTGGGGACAATTTGAGATAGACAATTTCGAATAGTCAAAATAGTGTGAGTGTAGAAGTCAGTCGAAAATTTGAACATTCACATCTCTATTGTCAAAGGGTTATTTTAAATATGTTGAAGTACCTAAAATGAGAACATGGTGATTAATCAGACAATGATATCATTTAACGGATTGAATAAATAACTTTAATTCCATATTCTACCATTTATATCACTGTAGAAATGGGAGATGTTAAGGATAATACATTAAAATAAAAGAAAGTTAACAGAAAACTGATAAAAGTTAACGATGTGATTCGACTTTTCTGAGACCAATTTGGTGCCAACATAGGACATGATTCAGAACAAACTATGTACCTTTTTTTAAGATAAATCTAAATGTTTACAGACACTTTGGTGTGTTTTAATGACGTGAATTTTTAAACACGAAAAACTTCACAAAAGAATGGTTATCATAGAACCATATTCTTCGACAAGAACATTTACGAAGCACTTGAACATATCGAGACTGGAACAAAAATATGAGGAAGTCTAATAATTCTAAAAATTGTCTCGTAAATACTCCTTGCTCAAGGGAGAAATGAATAATTATTCTTTATCTGGTAGTAAAAATTGTTTTGTAGCAAAGATAATACACGAAGAATCAGTAATTGCAATGGCTTAAGCAGGCCTTCTAATTAATTATGTATCTGCTATATTCTTCAGACCTGGTCCCATCGTGAACGATTTCCGTCTGATAGTGAAGTGGGGAATTAGTGGTTTGTAGATGCTGATTAGATTTTATTTCGAGATAATTAGAAAGAACAAATTGACAACCTAATTAGAGATTATATCGAACGAAAAAAACAATATCTTTGCAATTTTTTGTTATAATTACGTGAGGGGAAGTGTAGAGTGTCATTCGTGATTAAGGATACAATACTTTGTTACAAATCGAACTTCTTCTCAAAAAGAATAATTTTCACATAATCGTGAATTGATATATGAACTACTGGTGTACTTGTTAATTACCTTGAAATAACTGCATGTTTATGTTTGTTATATTATTTTCTTCTTAAGGCAAAAATAAGGAAATAGAAAATACTAATATAAAATCCATGATCTCAAATGAACAATCTAGTGTATTTTTTTTTTTGAAAAAAACTGAAAACTCGAAGCACTACATGATCATTTCTTTCTTGGTAATTAATTACAGCAAACCACACAGCGATACTCAAAGCATGAGTACGCCATAAAGATTTTAATCTTTAAATTAGATTAAATGAAGTTTGAAAAAGGCACTAAAACCTGAAAAGCTACAAACTAACAATGGAATAATGAATAACGCGAAAAGTTTCAGTAGTAAGCTGGTAAATGAACTGAACGTGAGCAAAAATTAAAATTTCATATTTATAATTAGCTTCCACTTGACTATTTCTATCGATGGTTCGGAGCTTTTTCAAGCATTCATATTTTAATCAAGCATTCAGAAAAATCCAAAGAATATCCTTTTCGTAAATTCTTTCTTAAAGAGATGTTAGCTACATATTTTAATATCTTGATGAGGATACATATAGGCCACACTGTTGTGAATTTATAATCAGTGAAGAATTCTACGAAAGACCTCAGAGAAATTATGACGTTAACATATCCGCCCACGGACCCAAGGTTCAAAATCCCCTATTTTTCCTGAGTTTTAACATGAACCATTTTTCATAATATAAAAAGAAAATCGAATACGGAATTCAAGTTTCTTGGACATTTCATATAATATCCCGAAGCACGATCTCGACAACAATTCAATATTATCGTTCAGAAAATTGAGTAGTTTTTTGGGAGAATTTGATAAAAATCTCACAATTGGTATACTTTTGAATTTTGCCACTGCTATGTTATTATGAACCATTAACAGTCGCAGCATGTATATCCTCGATTGAAAAGGCCTATTGCACTTATTGCTTAATTACAGAAAAATCAGTCCTGGAAAAATATTCTGAAGGCATTTCGATCAAACAACAACTGAGGAAAAGAATTATTGAGATTGCAAATCTATACGTCTGGTATAACTGTCGGAGAGACTTATAAAAAAAATGGGGGGGGGCTCATACAAGATTCCTTGCTTGGGGATATTTTCTAAATTCATAAATAGTTTTTTTAAGTATTTTAGAGTCACTTCATCACTATAAGAATCCTCATGACACATTTCTGAGCTTTAAAAAATATAAACACACACGGTTTTTGTGAGAAGATAATTTAGTTTGCAATAATAATTAATGCTAATAGAGTTGAAGACTATTATAGAGCAGTGAATATACAGAGTGAGTTTTATGTATGGAACACCTCAATTATCTCGGAAACGGCTAGTACGATTTTTATCAATTTTTGTGTGAAAGGGTCTTGTGATAAGGCTTGGAGAGTCCTTTATGAGAATAACGTTGTTTTTAAAGAAACTTGAATTGAAAATTCTATCTTAATCTTTCCAGTTAATTTTGGTTTCTCTATTGTATGTTGTAGAAAACGATATTTTGAAATTCATCATATATTGTAGAAATTCAATAATAAAGAGCGTGTTATATTTAAAAACTAAATACATGTCCACTGAGCTCATTCTGGTATTTCCTGTATATCCAACGTAAATATTGTTACTAAATAATAGTTTCAGAAAGCAAATCCAAAGCTTGGTTATTAAAATACTTTTTAAGTACCCGTACAACTAGCATTGTAAAAATGTCACAATCATAAACAGTCAACAATTATATAAAATTCTGTTCAAAGCAGCGAATAAAGAAGAGGAATACAAACAATGGTGATTGAAAAACTTAAGACCACTAGAAAACTAACAAGAAACCACAGCACACGCGAGTGTCAGACCTAGCCCATGTCCACGTTTTTTAATAGTAACGCATATTGAACACAGCCCACGCCCACGATTAGTACCCAAATTCCCATTAGTATACAATATGACAGCGAGCCAGCAGCTTCTTCTCGATCTGGAGTCTGAATCTGAGGATGACAACAGATTTATTATGCTGCAACTACCAACAAAAAAAAGAAACACAAGTAACGAGTGAGGAATTTGAATCTTTTGCTATGTTCCCCCACAAATCATCCTTGAGTTTTGCTCTCATATAATCTTCATGAGTAGAATCATAGAGTACAGAAAAGGATCTCACAATTTCGATTGATTTTTCCATTTTTGAGTCAAAAGAAAAACTGTTTGGAAATGGATGGTTTATTTAAAAGTAGCTACCGACGACCCACGAAACTGTGTTGCAAGTACAACTCGGTACGGCGCTAACCAGGTTGCGTCGGATCTGTCCGTGGGATGGGTTCAATATGCGCCACTCCATTTAAAGCAACGTTCTACAAAATAATCCACGCGTGTGCTGTGGGTTCAATTTGCGGCGGGCTTTAGGCGGCAGAAAGTGACTTGTTCCCTTCTACTTATGTTGTTGGAGTTATAATCGTGATAATTTTTAACAGTTTCGTAAAGTTTGTGTTGATTCTAATTTGCTTTTCTTTGTCATTTTTCTTGGATTTTCTTCTTAAAAAATGCTTTGAAATCGGTATATACTATAAAGTAACTTTTTACTGATTACTGGTTGTTGTATGCATTTCTTTCTAATCCATCTACTCTTTCATTTTCCTCTATTCCGCTGTGGGATGGAACCCACATTATTTAAAATTCGTTTCTTTTAGAAAAATTGTCATGGGTTTATATTTGGAGTTATTAGTTGCAGGTTCTCTAGATGGGTATAGTACCCTTTTATATTTCATTGAATGAAGGTGGTGAATTTTAAGAATGGTTAATAGGTTTCAGTTGAGGTATCGGTATCCAGTTCGGTTTGGTTTTCGAGATTTATCTGTTTGAGATTTTTGTTCCTAATTTAATTGCATCTGGTTTTGATCTTTCTATCTTTTAAATAAGGATATATTGTCGTAAGTAGCTCTACGGCTTCTGTTATTTCTACAGTATAGATTTTCACAATACTAACAGGGTTTGTTCAGCCTTCGGAATTTTGAAATAGATCTATAAGCTCTTCATAGTTTAAAGGATAATTATAGCCTGTTTTCTCAAAAAGTACTTTAATGTGACTTAACATTTCTTCTAATGTCTTTTTTGATTTAGTATTTCCGGACTGATTAATTTTCTTCTCGTTTTTTTGGTTTTGTAGAAGTAAGAAGATGTTCAGATGTTGTAGGGGATGGCGAGAGTTCTACTGCAGTTCTTTTATTCTGTGTGCGTTCTCCTTTATTTCGATGTAATTAGCTTCGAGGTTTGTGATCCCGTTGATCATGCGATATGTTGTTTGGTACTTCATTAATTTGATTATCGGCTAAATTTTCTAGTGTCTTTATGGTTGTTGGGTATGAGTCGATTGTTTGCACTGTAGGCATTCTTTATTATCAATGGACAAAAATATTCTACAAGTGGTTTGTTCGTATTATTAAGGATAAATCGGGAAGATATTGCTTGTTCAATAGAGATATAAATATTTGTCTTCTAAGACTTAGAATATGTTGAGATGCTGGATCTGATATGCCTATTCGCAGGAAGGATATGGGTGACAGAGTATTAGTCTGTCTTTTACTAGTTTTTTTAGTTCAAATTCAAAACTGAGTGGGTGATAGAGTGGTAAACATTGGAAAGGATCAATCTTTGACTTGGAATGACTAGTCGACGTACGTATAATAGTTGTTGGTTAATTTGGATTTTACCGTGATGGTTTATAAATGTATTCACTAAACTTTCATTTACGGATCTGACAGAATACTTTCTACCAGGTGTCAAATCAGGATTTAATTTTAGTTGAATTATTAATTGTCTATTTATTGTTGTTTAATAAAAACTTGAATTCTTACTGCTTTTTTTTGATTCACTTTGGAATTTACACTAATTGGTTTAACTACGATACGAAATCAATATTTTTATTTAAACGATTTAACAAAACGGCACGAATTAATTCGACTAAAACTTTCTCTAGTTCATACGAGAAACGTTACAACGCTTAGAAGTTATCAAATGGCACTATTTCAAAAATGTAGAGCTTCATTAATAAATCTACATTATCTTAGATCCAACTGGAATATCAGTGGCATTCATAGTACCAAGTCCATAGGACCTAACCCACAATCCTAGGACGTTTAAACCCTATATATCAGTGTTTACAAACCTTTTTCATTTGTTTTTTCATGCCTCATCCAAGCCGTTTTAAAATTCTAAGGCCGTCCTATGTAACAGATACTTAATTTTTTATATTAAAAAATCGAATTGTTCAGTTGATAATTAGCTTTTGTATTTAAATTACCCAAAGCAAAAGGGTTAAACTCGTGTCGAATTGCCCACCTTTACAATAAAATCACTCCCCTGTGTGGCGTGAACTTCACATTGGGAAACAAAGCTATAGAGAGTCACTTTGGAATGCAATTATTCATATGTAAAAAATCGCAAAGTAACGGTACATACTTGTTGTTTGCAACAGATGAATATTCGAGTTTGAATTAGCTGGTGGTTTGTGTTTGGCTCAATATTGTTACGAACAAGTTCGCGAAATCGATCCATAAGCCGGCCCTTATCCGGCTATTATGGAATTTTGAAATTTGATGAAGGCGCCAATCTTTTTATATAAATTTTATTATATGAAGCGGTTTATTTATATTGTTCCTTTTGAATAATTTCTAGGAAGGTCCATTTATGTATTTGTATAGTTTCATTATTTAATAGAAAGTTTTTAGAATTATTTGATTCAGTTGAGTGATAGTCGTAAGTAAATTATATTAATTAGTTAAGCGTAGTGTTTAAATAAATTAAGAACGTAAGCGATAGTGATTATCAATTCACCCCACAAATAGAAATCGTACAAATAAATTAGAAAAACATTAGAATATGTAAAGGAATTTGTTAGCCATGTTCGGCAAAAAGCTGCTAAATTTCCCGCTTTTGATACTGAGGACGATTACTTGGTTATCAGACAGTGTAATTGTGTTGTAGTGGTAGTGTAAACAGTGGTCTAACACATGCAGAAGAATTAAATCCTAATTTAATTCACTGCACTTGTCCTGCTACTCTCAATAAGATCACCGAGGAAATAAGAAATCATTTTCAACTGGTTTTCAAATGATTCAATGGAAAAATTATTTGTAAAAGCTCCTTCAAGACTGATTGCAAACAATAGAACATTTTCAGATATTCCCTTGCCTCTGAAGTAGTAACGGGGTGGGGTATATAGCTTAAAGCGACTCCATTTTATTTCAAATATTTTAATCAAACAAAAGAAAGTTTTGTCGGAGTTTTATGATCTTATTAAAAAAGTAAATAAAATTTTTTAATCCAAAATTCATTCAAAATTCAAGTTTTGTTGAAAATAATTACAAAATAATTATTGAAACAATTTCCAACTGAAGAAAATTTCCAAAAAATTAAAGGAAGTTTTCGTCACAAACGAAAGCTTTATTTATTTAAATAATGTGTCAAAAGTATTGAGTGCAGAGTTTTCAGTAGAAATAAATATTGAACCAGTATCACTGTCAGGATTTAAAGATGCGTCGATCACATCAGTCGACGTAGAACGTAGTTTCATACTAATAAAAGAAGAAAATAGAGAATATAGAAAATGTAAGTATTATCGAAATTATTTTTTAATACGAGTGTTGCTACGTAAATTTTGGGGTTCCGATTGGGGTACCTCCAAAACATGTGATTTGAACGCACCCACCGTTTCTTCAGGTGTAGAAAAACGTTGACCTCGAAATTTATTTTTGATCTGCCTGAATAAGAAGAAAGCATTGAAATGTTTTTATTTGTACTGATATGTGAGAGCTCACACTGTCGTGATGGAGAATGATTCATCTTCTGCGATTGGTTTCACTGATTTTTTCAAACAGTTCTTAATTGTCAATTCTAAATGCTGGTGTACAATTCATAATTGACCGTTCTACGTTGCGACAAGTCTAGTTATTCGAAAAAAACAGGCGACCATTTGCTTCGAAGTTCTTCTTGCACGTTTAAGTTTTTTTCTGAAATTGACGAGATTTTTTCATGCAATATTGAGTGTGTGTTCCACTCGTGTACACTCGCCCAAATATGCCTCAATCTTTCAATATCAGTTTACGCACAGCATCGATGTTTTCTTGTACAACAGACGATTTTGGACGGTTTTCACTGTAAACAACTCGAATAACACGTTTTGAGTACGTTCACCATTAAAAATTTCAAACTTTATGATGGCAATGTCAGTGTCCTATCAGTGTTGCCATATATTAAAACTCAAGTAGCCACCCTCATAGTATCTAATACTTAGAAGTGAATATTATGAAGCCAAAAAATACTTCACATTTAAAATTTGTTTCAATACATATTTTGCATATATTTTGGGATTCTAGTGCATATTTTTCAAAAAAATTCGGATATAAAGGGTGTCCCACGACGAGTTAAAACTGTCTGTATATGGCATAATACTTATAGTAAAATCATGAAAATTTCTACGTTGGATTTTCGGATACGATCTTTTTAATTAAAATACTTTCAAAGATGGCCGACTTTCGGTTCTCAGTATATGTTTGTCTAGAAACTTTTTTCGAAAAATGCATATTTTTTGAGTTGATTTTTTTGTGAAAATGATTTCAAAATGGTGTCTGTTCGATTACTTTTAGCAAGGCCAGACGTATTTGGATGTATGTTGAAAAATTTTTCATTTTATACAGGTTGTGTATAAAAAGTTTAACTTCATAAATATCAAATTTCTTTTTTTTTAATGCATTTAGGGGTACAAAATGAGGTAAATTCATGTATACTTCCCTATACCCAAGCCTTACCGTTATCCAAATATTAAATGTTTTCTGTAAATTTTTAGAGATGCAGGTGTGGTTTAAATTTTATTTATTCGTTATTTAATTGTGAACGAGCCATTTTAAGATTTTCGAAAGTATTAACAATTGACTAATGACATTTAAATAAGTGTCATTTATTACAAAGCCTACTAAAAGTATACATAAAAAATTTAAACTTGTTAAAAAATACAATAATAATTTAAAACCTCAAATATCACGGAAACGACTAAAAGTTAAATAGGATCAGACATTGACAAGATAAAGAAAAATACTTTTTTAATTATTAGTGCTTGTATCAACGGGTTAAAATAAAATTTAGACCACACACATTTAATATCTGGATAACGGTGAGGTTTAGGTATAGGAAAGTATACATGAATTTATGTTATGTTTTACCCCTGATTTTACTTTTTATACACACCCTGTATAAAATACGTCTGACCTTGCTAAAAGCAACCAACTAGAAACTATTTTCATATCTTTAAGGGTATCCTCGTAAAAAAATAATTTATAAGAGTCTGAAACGGTCAAATTTTTTATACAAAAATATGCATTTTTCGAAAAAACTTTCTAGACAAAAATATACTGAGAACCGAAAGTCGGCCATCTTTGAAAGTATTTTAATTAAAAAGATCCTATCCCAAAACCCAAACGTAGAAATTTTCGTGATTTAACTATAAGTATTTTGCCATATACAGATAGTTTTAACTCGTCGTGGGACGTATATAGGCGCTTTTAAAAGTAATTTTTTTGCATATAAATCCGAATCTCAAATATCAACTCCTACATTATTTCTTCACTGTTACTGTATTCTTTTTAGTAATACAAAAGATACCAACTAAAGTTCCAAGCAACAGAAACTTAAATTGATGAAGGGAGATACTATCAGGGTAGTAAACGATTTAAGTTAGCCAATTAGAGAAATGTATTGATTATAAGATGGAAATTTTGGAGTTTATTAGTTAGTGAGTAATAACAAAATGCTAATTACATATAAGATTATGAAACAAATTACGAGGATATAACTTATTTAATCAATTAAAAGAAATTTTACATTCGATTTGGCATGAAAGTTATATATATATATATATATATATATATATATATATATATATATATATATATGACTAAATTTACATAAACATTTAGCTTTTTGAGTAAATTCGAATTGAATATTTTCATTTCTATTCGTTTTAATTGATATTTAAGCTTGAATAATATTTAGATTAAATTAAAACCCGAAATTTCAATTTAACTTTCAAATGTTGTACTTCGTAGTTGCCTGTTTTCCCCTTTAAAATGAATGGAATAAAACATAACCTATTCATCAAATTTCAATTACTGAAACTGGGATTCGTTTAGTTTTATAAAGAATTTAAGAGACAAATTAAAATAGATAATACTACTTCGAGAGTGTAAGGAGAGACAAGATAAATTCAAGATTTCTTATATAAGATTATATTACTTAATCGATATCCTCAACCACCAATTGCAGCGTTGAAGATGACGCGTAGGATCAGAAACTTACCAAACATTAATAACGACAGATGCTCAAAGTTTGAGTTTACAATTCAGATGAATTTGTAAACGGAAATGGGAGTTGTTTTCGAAGATGTGATTAATAGAAATTATTATTGAGAAGAAATCAATATAGTTAAAAATGACAGAAATGTTTCGGTTAGAAACCTCTTTTCGATGCAGACTATTGTAATTATACAGAGTGCTTAAAAGTTTTATCTGAGGGATAACATATTATAGAGCAACCCTATTATATTCAGAAGTGTATTTCTAAGCATGCATAGGCATATACATATACAAGATTCTGCTTTATAGGATCACAATGGAAATTTATTTTATCGATCATTTCGTTCGTCGTTGTTTTTACCGGTGTAGCATATATCAAGCCTTTAAAATATCGCCAAAAAAGTGAATCAATTATATTTCATTCAGAGGAATGTAGTGGCTTTGTAAATGGACCTCTTCGACCAATCCACCTATTAGAAAAAATGTTACTTTTTATTTATTTCAATTATTAATCTCTCTTAAACTTTTCTTTATGCCAGTAATATGATCTTTGATAGTATCTAGCACAAATGTTTATTTATCTATTCATCAGTTCTCCAAGAAAGGTTTATGTGTGCTTTAGTACCTTCTATGAGTATTGTCAATAAATAATAACAATTTATGACAATTTTCTTCAGATCTATAGAAAAACTCATTCTTGCTATCTTTGAATTTACAGGTTGCCCCTGTAGAAGTTACGAATTGTTAAACATTGGACATGGTCCCTGGCCTTCAGATATTATTATTTATTCCGTCAAATAGACTACATCAAAAATTCAGAATGTTCGAAATAATTTAAAAAATATATTAAATATAAGTTGTGGATTCGGAGGCATTAACTATGAGAAATTTCTTTTATACCTCAAAATTTTTTTCACGGTATGTACTTACTCCCGAACTTTTCGCATCATGTCCCGGAACACCTTGTATAACGGATTCGGTTGCAATACAAACCTATACTAAACTCAAATTCTACAAGCGGATAAAGAAGTGATCTGCGGTCGAAACCGTTGGAAGTTCGTCTCGCAGTAATTGTATTCCGACTTTGTAACTTAAGTTTAAGTTGGATTCCTCTGGAAATATGAGCTACAAGTCTATTTCTTCGGAAATAATACCGCCAAATCCTTCTAAAAGGCAACAGACAATTCGCTTTAAAACAAGAGATTCTTTGAAATGAACTACATCAATCTAAGAGAACGAAGAGTCAATTAGAGATATTTAAATAAATACGAGTATGTTGATGTATCCGGCAGCATAATTGAAATATTTATACAGATTGAGCACTTCGATATTTGACGGTATTTATTTGATTTTAAGGAAATGTTGCAACATTTTACGATAAAACAAACTGATCAACCCGTTCCTTACCACTTCCTCAGACCCTTATTATTAAATAGGAAATAAAGATGATATAGGGGCCAGTGAATAAGTGCTGCTGTTCTGCAAAAAAGATAACTTCATAATTTAAATAATAATAATCTTAACTAATATAACATTTTCTACCACTTACACAAAAAATACACAGTGAAGTCAACCAGTTGAATAATCTACCTTCCATTAGTATTATTGATCCTTTGAGATGTACGAACGTGCTTCAGATGACCTATGACGATCCACGTTATAGTCCCGGCGAACTAAAATTTTGTGACATGAAAAAATTTTCTGATTGGCTTATTGGCCTTCAAAATTGCGAAATCAGAACTTATATTTGACTATATTTTCTAAATTATACTTTCGAACATTATAAATGTTTAATGGAATGTCCATGTAATGTGTTTGACGGAATAAATAATTCTACACTACTATCTGAAGGCCAGGGGCGGGTCATTCCCAATGGTTAACAATCCGTAAATTTTTCAGGAACAACCTGTATAATCTGAAGGTACCAAAAATAATTTTTTTTATCGATTTTTTAACAAAAAAGTACATTAGTTGGTTAGACTACAAATTATAAAATAAAAACAAAAAAACTATAATAAATGTTCGTGCACTTCTACACACTTCCGGAATCTACGAAGGATTATTCTTTGAATTTACTGCCTTATAGCGTCACAATGGAAATTTATTTATATTAATTTTAAATGATACAAGTGGAAATAATTTTATAAAATTGAAATAGTTGCCAATAAATGAATTGATTATAATGTTCACCTACTCATTGAATGTGACTTATTGTTAGATAGAAAGTATTGCTGCAGCAAGTTTATATACCGTAAACTAAATGACTTAATTAAAACTTTCAAATAATACGGATTGGACTTTAACGAGTTCACTTTTGAACTTTTTTATTCAGCATATTTATACGTGTATTTACATGTCGCGTTCAAGCATAAATTGCTTTTAAACTTTCAAAGAAAACTTTCAAAATCACATTTTTATATGCATCCCTTATTTAAATTTTTATTATTTGCTTCAGAAACAAAACTTATCGTTTTTCCTACCATGAACAAAGATGAGCGTTGAAACTGTTAGAAATATATATTCAAATTGGACGCTTTCCTTTCTAGCGTTTGACAAACATGAATGTTCCAATTACCGTAATATAACTTTCAAAAGCTTATTTCAGAAATGCCATACGAGTAATACTTTTAATTAGATCGTTAAACGAAGTCTTTTCAATTTTGATACAAGTACTTTATTGAGGCGGGAGAAAATTATTTAGCATTATGGAATTAGTATCAAATCATCAAAAAAACAAGTTGAAGTTTGCTATTTCATATTATATTATGTTGGCTAAACTTATTACTCCTTATTTTCATTATTAGTATAGTTTTTTTCAATACAATAAATAAATGCTTGAAGCTGTAGACTCGAAAATACCTAAATTATCTTACAGGTATTGGACAAATGACATAAATAAAATTGATTACTATAGGGTGAACCGTACAATTATTTTTCACCTAAGAAAATTTTTATTTTCTAAATCAACTGCCAAGTTACCTATAATAAAACATCAATGTATATCATTGTGTGCGTATTTTATCAAACTTGCAGGAAAAAAATGAATTACAAAAGTTTGTTATAAAGAAAAATGTTGTACAGATATTGGTCCTTATTTTTATAATTCTTAGACAATATTTTGTTAATCTTCTGTAAGTATACCTCCTAATACATACACTAAAAATTTGCTTGTGTTTGACAAATATGCATCTCATATAATTCATCTATTTCTTTGGCATCTTCTTCCGTATCTACTTCTCCTTTTTCTAATCTATCTACATCATTCTGAGATTGTATTCCCCCCTCTTCAAGATCTCTTTTACCTACATCACCAATCGTTTGTTTGACCTCTTATTCCATTTCTTCAATATTTTTACATTCCCCTTCGATTTGAACCCTTGCCCAGCTTCTTCTATTCTATTAACATTATTCTTCGATTGGTTAACTTGTTCCATTTCTATTAACCGCATTTTTAATGCTCTTCTTTCTCGTCTACTTGTATACTTTCTTTGTCACTCTTGGATCCTTCCTTATAACATATGTGACATATATGTATGTATGGATTTTGGGGTATCGTATACACTGCGACCAAAAGGATCTATTGTGACAGAGAAAGGAATCGTTATCATTGTAATCTGAAATGATTACTATTACCTATAATTTTATTACTCATTAGGATTTTAATTGTATATTGAAATTTTATTGTATTTGTATCTTCATTTAGTTATTCTTATGTTAGTTTTTTAGTTTTTACAAACTTTTGTCTACAAATTGTAACAATTTTTTGTCAATAAAATTTTTCTCTCTCTATCTCTCACTCTATGTTTTCTGAGAATTGATGAAATGCACGATTGGTGAAATAACTTCTTAGAAGAATCGCGAATGACCTCATTTTTTTACCATTTTAGTGACAGGCAGGAACTTCGTATTTGATGAGATTTTGGTAGCTTTCTTTTGATTATTAATTAACTTTATTTATTTCTCGTTATGTTTCCTCTTCTTGGCTCTCTTTCTATTTTTATCTTTCTTTAGAGCAAGTTCCCTGTTCTTTTGTTCTTCGTCCTATTTCTTCTTTGCGCGTTTCACAGCTAGCATTTCTTTATATTTGCTACAAGCTATTGCAGCCGTCCAGTTTCTCGTTTTCCTCTACGTTTAGGAGACTCTGGCTAGGCAAGGAATTGGGTAATTGGATCAAGTTTGTTAATTTGAAATTTGAAGCCAAATTCGTTGTAAACTGTACTTGTAGTAGACTGGTCAGTGGACATAATGATTTCTGTATCTGCAACTGTTCTATAGTCACTAGTTAAGCCATCATTAGCTAAGGTGGTTAACTAATTTTGTGGCGAGTCTTCATTTGACGCCCAGGGCAAAAAAATCATCGTGGTTACGAGTGTCTAGAATTTCTTTCCATTTTCAAATTGTTTATTTGTTTTTCGTTTCCAATAATATTTTGAAAACGTTTATAGTCCATTATAGTGCTTTATTCTTCTTCGTTGTCAATGATTCTAGTTTTTGAGCTTACTAAACATTTGGTATAATCTATAGTGTCTGTATCTACATACTTCAAAGCTGTCTACTAATTTTTCTTATTTGATACGGGAACGCACTAACTCTAGTAGTAACGGTGCAAAAGAAACCTTTGTTATAGGTTGCCCAAGAATTCTTAGCAAGGCTTACAATTCATCTAGCATACGGAATAAAATAAAGTTGTAATGCAGTGAGGGCCCTTATATCCTAAATATGTAATCTGCAAGTACTATCAACATATTGAGAATAACAGAAAAAAGAAGAGGGCGCGTTCTCACGAAGCGATTTTTGTTGACCGAATAAAGTTGATCAACAAAAATTGAATCGAAGTAGTCATGAGAACGTTTATTTCAAGATATTTGATCAACTTTACTTAGTTGATCAATAAAAGATTGATCCAGCCAAACTTTATCGTTCAACAAATCAAATCGACACACAAATCTCTAACAAGCTGAAGCCTGTTTTTGTGAGTCTTCACAATTGAGTTTGTCTTCGGTTGAACATTATAGTTATCTATAACTTAACGTGTGGCTACTTAATAATATGAAGAAAATTAGCATCAGGAGATCCGAAAGTGTTATCTACAAATATTTGAAGCTTTATCGCAAATATGATTGCCTTTAGAAGGAAGAAGAAAAATATAGAAACAAAAATGTCAGGATAAATGCATTAAAATGTATTTCATTAGAGTCCTTACTACATCTGGCAGAAAGAATAAAATCAAAACAGTCAGACCTATGTACAAAAAAAGAACATTTGCTGATGTGTAAATCTATTAGAAGTGGAATGGGAACAGGGGATATTTATGTACCAAAGTCGATGCTTTCTTAAATAGTGTGACAAGTACAAAAGAAATTTCATCAAATTTGGTATTACGACTTCCTAAGATACCTTTCAACTAGCAATTTGCATTGACTCAACGACATCCCTGGAGACCCTTTCATGAATTTAGTCACTAAAACTACAACTTTTTTGTTCCTTAATTTGTTTTCACCACTGTAGTAGTGCCCTACTTGTATAATCGAAAAGTTTATATTCTCCACAATATATCACAAGAAGGAATTGAAATCATCACAAGCTTCCATTACCGAATATAACAATGCTGAAACAGAAATGGCATCTTTAAGAGAGACACCAACTATTGAAAATCAGTCTACAATTAGTGTATAATGCACAACAATATCTACAAAAAAGCCATCAAATACCTTTCATACTCCTCAAAGTCGCAAAAAACTGTTAAGAGTATTATCTCAGCCATTAGTAGCTTTATTGATAAACTGAATAAAATGGCTGTACAAAACAATGATATTGAAGATGAATTAGTCGTCTTAGAATAATTTATTGCTGTAAAACTAAGCCACATGTCTTTCTACGATGCGCTTCATTCCAGCAACGTCTTCAAACCATAATAAGAGAAAAACAATTGAAAATATTATCAAGACAGCTCTTGGGACAATGCTACCCAAATCATCAGAATTATCAACTGATAATGAAGAGAATTGGTCATCATCTGTTTTCAATCGGTCCTTTACAGCTATAAACCAAGAACACCACTTCAAGGATTCACAGGAAACATCTGATAATATTCTTTTAAGGGCGTTGACTGGTATTTTACCAACACTTGACACATTCACTAACTACTACATTCGAAGCCTTCGTTTTAATACTGAGAGTGATTGATCAATTTTTAGTACATTTGTGAACTCAATCTGATTCAACGCGCTCTCACTTAACTAACGTACTGTCTTCTGCACTTGTAAGAACAGCTAAAGGTCCTCAAGTCAGTTTTTAAATTTAAGCTGAACTGCTGATTTTGGTAACCCCTGATGGCTTTAATTTGGGCATTATAAAATTATGGGTATTAGTTCAACTTACCTTTGGTCAACTGACCCCACTAGCACTAAACCACTAAACTTGTAGGCTACTAAAAACAATATGTACAAAGACCACTAAGTAATTGACTGTAAAGCCGGGTGAACAAATATTACAAGGATATAGTACCATATACAATATTCAAATTCATATAAATAAACTATTCTTATTATAGGATTCTAATAACCAATGGATATCCAATGACTATATGGTTTACCCTAATTTAGTTTTCTTATAAACAACCTTTCCTATAATCCCAATAGTACCAAGTATTTCATTAAATGCGACTATGTAAACCCATATTTGTTGGTTGGTGGTTTGGAAGGTTTCAACCTTCCAACATCGCAGCATAGCGTTCGGTAGGACCGTCGTGCCCCTGCAAATTTTTAAAAAAAGGACGAATTATATCTCTGCCTGAAATTGTTACCCATAATGCAGTGGTGTCTGGTACTTTAGTTAGGGATTCTCACTGTTTCAGTAACGACAATTTGACTGTTTGACTGCAAACTCCTTCGCGATAACTATGAAATAGACGATCTCGTGTGAAAATCGTGGATCTTCTCATACATACTGCACAATACTCTCAATATTGTCTTCAGTCCTAGGCCATTTAAATGCAATGATATATTTCCGTGCCCAATTGGAAGAAAAATTCTTACATAATTACAGCCAATAAATCTGAAAAATTCGTTATACAAGACTAAAATAGCAACTGGATTTTTGGCGTAGTCAAGTTAACCTTTCTGTGGCAGGTGGCACGCTCCGGCTGGACCTTATGATTTAAAATCTCGCTAAACTACGCCGTTGCTAGCATTTAAATCAAAGAAGTTCACAGGGGTAGCGTCCGACTCGAAAGCAGTTGAATAAAACAAGTGGCATTGAAAGCCAAAATCAGTCTTAAACGTCATGATTCAGCTGGCCGCCCCCAACCACCAACTGAGTCGGAGAAGCATTTCTTTTCTTCACAGTTACGTGTGTACTTAGTCGTAGATTTCGTACTAATTTATGCCTTTTTTTTCTAATTAAGGTTATTTTTACAGAGTTGAAGAGGTAAAGAAAGATACTGCTTTAAACTATAATATTTATTAAAATTACTTCAAATTTGAGGTTTAGTTTTTCATTTAATGTTTTGAGAATTTACCTAGTGTGTTTCGTTAAAAATGTCACCGTAATACATAAACAAAACAGCATAATCCCTTGGTAACAAAGTATGATCGACAGTTTTTATGAAATGTGGTCCTTCCCGTCGTGATTCATGGTGACTAAAACTTCATGTGCGAACCTACCCAACGGTAGTAAATGGGAAAGAGACATGCACAACAGACATGCGTTTTTCTGTTGTTGGGTGTCTCAGTTGAAATAAACTAATCATCTTTGCGGCTCTTTATATTTTGCACCCTCCCTTTGGCGCCTGCACTATGACTTTTTCTATAGCTTAGCTGGAAGGTCTTTCCAAGCTTTTCAGTTTTAGTTGATACATTTAAAATGCATCATTCATTACTCACTTCAGTTAAAGATAATTTTCTTTTTTGGTTGTTGCTTCTATTTTCATAACAAACAGTATTTATAATATTTTGTAGTTATTAAATTTTAATGAATAAACTAAATTTTTTTGTTCTTTTAAATTTTTATTCCAGATTTCCAGATTTAGATTAGACAGAAGTACTAATGAAATTATGGTTTTTCATTATTCTAAATATCATCTACTTTTTTTGTAATCCCGCTATCTAAAGCTATCTAGAATGGATTCCATTAAAAAACTCATTACAACCAAAGAGCTTTCACATTTGGGTGACGCTCTATTCCGGATCAAGTTAAGATTAGCGATTTTATAAGGCAATCATATCTTTATCAAATATGCGGCAGCACAACAAAAATAAAATTGAAAAAAAAGCGGAAAAAAAGAGTAAATTGAATTCTGTGCTGCGGTCATGAGTCACTACTTTAATCTTAGTTTTTCGTTGCTGCACTTGTAGATACCTACGCTATGTTACTTTTTCCTCCTCCTTTTGCACTCTATTCTGCAAAAGAGATGCTTTTTTCTTTCGTGTAATTACAAATATCAAAGCTTTTGCAGTTCTCGTTAAGCTTTTAACGGGTTGTAGCAAATTATATTTGCTTAAGTTCAGCAGGTAAATTCACTTTCATATCGAAATTAGGAATTTTGATTCTAGATATTTTACCAATAAACTATCGAAAAATTATTTTAGTTGCATGTGTTTGCAGATCTTATAGATAATAACGTGTTAATTGATTTCAAGCTCAATAATTTATCATTAATAGAAATCTCCATTTACTGTTAGCAACGTAGCATAGGCAATATTTTTTATACAGCCTTCAAAAAAAATGGGTATTTACCATCCCGCATGTTAAAAACACAAAAATAGCCATCTCATGAATCATAAAACATATTAATATTGAGCAACGAACAGAATTTCAATAGAACTGATAATTTGTCTCACTTAAATCAATTAATTAATGTAATCAGCTGATGCCCATTTAGAAATGGCCGCTGTGAGATAAACGAATGCTATCAGCTTTTAGGCCTTATTATTTCCAGGTTTATTGGGAAATGCCTTTATAAAAATTTGTTACTAAAAGAAATGTGAAATTTTCCCCTGGAAACGAGGCTGTATCGTATGCCAGCAAGTGGTACACGGACGGATCTAAAACAACAGATAGAACTGGAATAGGAGTGTTCGGGCCTAGTACTAAACACTTGGAAAGCCTGGGCAACACACCAAGCATTTTTCAAGCAGAAATTTATGCAATTGAAAAATGTGTTCAATTAAATCTAGAGAGAAGCTACCGCAAGCAGGTGATTATCAACTTGTCCAATAGCCAAGCAGTCATTAGAGGTTTTAGCTCCAATATCATAAAATTCAAACTAGTTGGTTGCTATGATCAAACGAATTAGTTTGTTTTTATAACTGACCGATCCTGAAGTTTAGACGGATCCTTCATTTTCTCGATCACAAACATTTGTATGAGCGGAGGTGACATTACATTGACGACAATATTCATAACAAGAAATTTAACAAGTGAAACTACCACATGTAATATGACGGGTTAAAAATCCACCAGTCGTAATATTTCTATCAATTATAATTGTCAAGAAAAAATAATAATATACCGAGCTTGATAGTTGTATAATAAATATTGTAATGGCTATTACTCGCTCATTGAAAAACATACCACAATTTGTGAATCTAATCAGAGATATTGATTATTGTTGGTTGAGTATATAGCATTGAAACATTCATTTTATCGAAATGTAGTTTCTAATGTACTTTATCAAATGAATTCCATTAATGAAATTGCAACATCTAAGATATATAAAGATCATTTTTAATAAATGTAACATCCGTAATGAGTAGTTCACATGAGAAGATACATTTTGTGATTTAACTTCATCAGATATATCTCAAGTACAGTATAAAAGATTAGTAATATAACATCCATCGAGCAGATTACTAATAAAATACATTTTACACAAGAAAATTATTATGTAATAAACATAAACAGGTCCAAACAGTACTAAAAGTACTAAAGTAGTAGAACTGAGAGATATTTTTAGAACGAAAACTGTTTTGCCTAATAGAAATAACAAAATCTAATGAAATTAAACAAAGTATCAACAATACCAAGTAAAGAGAAACCTTGATGCGAATATTGGTATTTGTATTCAAGTACTGAATGTATAAAAATAAGCAGTATGTGTATAGACACGTGTAATGTCTACTTAGCCTCCGTCGACTGGGTGGTACCATTAGGTTCCTTGCCAGATTGTTAGAATAGTTACTAAGTCTTAGAGCTGTGACTCAACCAAAAACCACGTAACATTAGAATATAACAACAAAATAATATAATAATCCTTATATCTATATAACGTTCACCTTATAAATAATAACATAATATTTGTATAATATAAATTCTCACTGATTGGAGGCCGTCGCCCTTCTTTAATACATGGCGACCCTTTAAGTATCAACAGTATGAGCAGGAACCTTTCTAGAATTTCGATGTTGGATGAGGACGCTGTGCCGCATGGTTGTATCCATAAATCCATATTGGATCCATTATCGCTTTGTACAACAACAATTTATTGTTAATTGACAACTGTGATCGGCGCCCTATTATCCAATATAGTTTACGAATCTCAATCCTAATTGTTTACGTTTCGTGAATTGTATGTCCTCCAGCTAAATTTACGAACCAGATGTATCCCTAAGTATTTAATGTGTTCTTTTTTCTGTAAGAAATAGCCATTAAACGTGGCAGTTAGACATGTGTCCTTTTTGTGTGTATATGAACGGACTTTTCTTCATCTAGTTGCGTTATTGTTAGGAGCCAGATAATGGTATCAATGCAATTTCTTTTATTTAATAAGTAACCCAATCACCTTGAAGCTCTAATTAAATATTTGTAAGATTTATGAAATACATTTTTCATAACCACACTACCTCAAACACCTAATCCAAATACTTACATCCAGTCGTCAGCCTTTTGCGCTGCTCGCTACTCATCCTAATTACTTATTCTGGGTTTATTAGAGATATCCAACTAAACTATTCTTTTTTGTGGTGCCATGTGATATGCTCCTTTTTTATTTTGTTCTAGTGTTCCTTCAATCGGTTTGCTAAAGCTGTTTTTGCTGATCCACTATATAGCAGACCGTCTTTTATTTTTTTGTTCTGCAGTCTTAGTCCAATCGTTTTATCAGCCTTGGATCTCTTCTATTCCGTGAACTACCTCAGCTAAATGCTGAGGACTTTTTCTATATTCTATTGGTCAGCCCCTTGTTAGATCTGTTGGTTCCTGATGAGCTTCTTGACATGAGCTTTAGCAGTATATTCTCACGCTATAAATGTATACAGATTGATAGGAATAAGCATAGCCTTGATGAGGCAGATCTTGGTTTTTCATTCCAGTTTGGTCGTCCTCAAATGAGTCCGATGAGTCTTGTTCTTTGCACTTTTTCTTTATTTAATCCAGCTCATACTGGTATGGTTATATTTTATGTATGTTATATTTTAAAATAATGCTTTGACTAAGAAAGAACCTTAAAATGATTCTTGTTTTTATTCTGACGTCTATGATTTTGGTAAGATCCAACTTTTCTTGACTTAAATTAATCAAAGACTTTTCAACTAACTAATACATTGATTAATTTGAAAATATAGCTCTTGTTTTGTTTCACTTGTAATATGCTCTAGTAAACTACTACTACAAAAAATAAGAATTACACAATGTATAATATCTACTCGAAGAATGGAGTTCATAAGCGTAACGAGTAAAATTTGGAAGTGCCTAGTGTTTTGTCTGATACTGTTCAACTTTTAAGGGAAAGAAACCGTTAAGTTATTTCATCCAAACGACCTCAAACGTAGTCAATCTAGGCTCAATTATAATTAAATATATATTGTAATGATACAGGTTATCGAAATCTATATATATATATATATATATATATATATATATATATATATATATGTCATTACAAAATTATTTAAATTGATGATATTAAAAATAATAAGAATAATTTTCAAATTCTTACATATGTGTAAGTCAAATTAACATAACCTAAAAACAGGAATCGGTCTTTTCCTTTAACCAGCTGCCAGAATTTGGATAGATTTTATTATAGAATAAGGCATCAGTTTAAAATTAACTCTACTTTTTTCATTTCAGGAGTGAAGTGATGAATACACAGTTATACAGTTATGAATGGATGGAAAAAATCCAGCTTATTTCGCTTAAACCGCGTTAATAAGGCCTGGGAAATGTTCATTCGAATTCGGTCTTAGACCAAAGTGGGTACAAGTGGCACATAACGCTCGAATAGCTCTCGCATGCATTAATTCTTCAGACAGTATATAGCAAATGCGTTCTTTTGATATACTGATACACTTTTCTATTTCTCTAAGCTCAATCCGACGGTGATCTAGAACCATTTGTTAAACTTTTCCGATGATTTCGCTGGTTTTCGCAGATTTGATAAAGTCTCCTTAGAAATTGTCTAATTATTTTTTATTTAGGAAGGTGTTTTGCTATCCAAAAAAAATTTAACAGCTCGATCTGTTGCAAATGTATTTCTTAACTTTAATTGGGAAGTTTTCAGACAAGTCTCGTGCTTTTAATTAAAATATACGACGGATTTGTGATGATATTACAATTATTATGACAAAACAAATAAAGTAGCAGTAATTTCAGCTTTATCCGATCTTATGTAACATCAAATACGATCAACTAAATTTACCTGCCGATTAGAAAGTAGTCATCACATAAAATTGTCACTTTCTAAATTTCCCTCGCCGACACCAGTTCACTAGAGACTTTAAGTAACACAAAACCGACAGAGTTAGATTTCCGCGGATTACCTTTCCGAGTTTTCTGAGACAAGAAACGAATTGCCGTACAGGCACCAGTTGAAAAATAAAGAATTTAGAGATAAACTAAGCCGAGTGTCACATAGCCTGATGGATGGAAAACCATAGAAAAAATGGATTGTATGTCAGATTTATAACCTTACTAATAATACAATAACAAGAAATATGATAAACATTGAAAAAATAATTCGTTCTATATATATTTGCTGAATAATTTGTTCCCTTGCCAAAAGTTATATTATATTGTTAAGAGAAATGAATTAAAACTGAAGCTGATCTCATGAAATGAACGTTCCCATTCCAAGACCTGAAAATTTTTATAGATCACAATTTACCTCCATAGAACTGAATTACATCGACAAAAGTCTGAAATAGAATAAAAAAATAGTTTTTTTCAAGTGCTATAAAATGTTGAGAAGTAAGCTTCAATAAGGATCTGTTTACACTAACTTAAATTGGTTTTTATGACAACAGTTTGTTACAGTAGCTTATTTTCGATAGTTAACCGTGAGATTCGGCCAATTAGTATTTTTCTGAATTTAATACCAAGTTGTTTTTTCTTTGTGAAGATTTCCTTTCGCCGTGTTAATCTCCTATCTAGGAATATGTCTTGAAATATAATAAATTTTACCTGAGTAGACTTATTACGTTACAAAAATGTGAAATTGCTTGGGTACAGTAATTTTATGAGAAGAAATATAGAAGATGTTAGAGCAGAGGAGAATAAATCAGAACTTGATTAAAAGTATTAGAAGTTTTATTAGCAAAAACAAAAATTACGTCATAGCATAAAAATCAATATTATTTGAAATAAGTGAAGTGATATCAAACATAATCGTCCATTGCTATACTAAGTTGGAATTTCTGGAACCGTTAGTGATATTCATACTGAATATACTGTTAACACCACCACTACAACAACACTCACAACTGGACTGTTTAACGCGCGTTTCGATAACCAAGTTATCGTCTTCAGAGACTGAAGGTAAACTGTTTACATTCAGTTTTTGAAGACGATAACTTGGTTATCGAAACGCGCATTAGACAGTGTAATTGTGAGTGTTGGTTTAGTGGTGGTGTAAACAGTGTATTCAGATGTCCGTTGCTATTCACAAGAACTCCAGAAGAGGCTAGAAAAGAAAAAGAAATCAGTCTAGAAAGATATAAAGTAAGACACGGAAAATGGACAAAGTTACATTAACAGATATACACTACGCTTAAACCAAAATCTCCAGTTGTACAACCAAACACTCAAAAAATACAGAAACAAAGTTATGCGTGATCAAAATAGGAAATATACAAATAGAACTTTTCAAATACCTTGTTTGAATGATAGAAACAGCAAACTCAGGAAAACAATTTAACGCGATAAAATCATCTTTTTTGGGGAACAATGAAATATCCAAGGAAATAATATTTATAAAAGAGTAGTCCGAAACATAGACAACGATCGAGAGTCGCGGAGAAAGATACAAACAGCGGAAATAGGATTCCTCTGGAAAATTGAAAATAAGACTCGATTAGACTATATGAGAAACATATAGACAAATATTAAAAACAAAATCTGCAGAGAAATAAATAGAAGAAAATCAACATAAGATGGTTCCGTCATATAAAGTACTACTAGCAGAATATTAGAAGCCAGAACACTAAGAGTAAAAAATAAAGAAAGACCAAGAAATACCCGGATGGACGAAATCAAGAAAGCGACTGAGAACAGAGAGGGGTACAAACAAAGGAACGATTGAAAAATAAACTCAACCCCACGTCTGACACCTATAAAGGTAGATAGACAAAAAGATGAAGTAAGTAAATAACTTTATGGATTGATGAATGCAAGCCAAATTGAAATATTTTTCTGAAAATACTTGGTTGTTCGATTTTGAAGAATCATCAAGAGAAATGAAGCCATCAACAATATGGTCCAAGTACTTGATGCCGAGGAGTTCAAAAATTCAAAAACCTTAACTCGTGAAGCCATTCAGCAATTTCTAGAAACTTATTTCTCACTAAAATGGCGGATATTAATCAAACCGTGAGAAATTCACCATTTTGAACGTATGGAAGCGAAGAGAAAAGTGAAATATTTTATAGCATCCGTAGAAGAAAATATTTTTATAATGAGCTCACAGAATGGTCATTCTAATAAATTTTGTAAGGTAGAAAAATGGGGTATATGAATTATAAAACATTTATTTTTGAGAAATTTGCCATTTGCAGGCATTTTTGCTTTGATATGTCATGAATTTTTTAGATTGGTGCACTATATCTATGTCACAAACTTCCTAAAAAGTTTTCAACCTCATTTAACATATCTATTCTGAATTCCAGATAATATGAGACGAGTCTAATATCAAGTAAATTGTGTGCAAATAAATACTAACTTGGTGAGTATAACCCAGATAATCCATAAGGGAGATACGACCCTTATCAGACAGGAGAATTCGAAGGAAATTTATTCTCGATATCTAACTTCCTTCGATGATTTTGACGATTTATTTGAATAAACATCATATACACGGAACTTAGATTTATTCGTGGTATCAAACTAAAATGAATTCTGAACAAACAACAGAATAGTTTTGAATCGTTTTTTCAATCTAAAAATTATCCAATTTATGATCAACGGTATATGATAAACCTGTATAATATATGTCGTTTAAACTCAATAAGTCAGTAACAAAAAATAATACGCATAGTCTTGTTGTTCAACATATCAAACAACAAAAATTAATTAAGAGCACATGTTTTGAATCAGAAAGTAGCGTGTGTTGGTATTTTATGGGTCAGTAATAGCAATGCGAAAATTAATTAAAATATACATTTTGAAGGACGGTTACCCAACCCTTCTGGCACAGAATAAGTTAACAGGATTTACTAGTCATATTGTTACCCTATATTAGAAAAATTTTAGATGGATTACGAAGCATTACGAATTTTAACGGTGACTAAAATGATAATATTATGTATAGATTTATTTATTATTGAATAAGGGATATTTAATACCAAGGCATATGGTTATATTTGTGAATAGCCCTGATATAAGAATATTCTCATTTGCAGAGCCATACCTTAAGTTGATAACTGACATTAAATATGTTATGAAAACTGTTTACGATATCGCAATCCAATTAAGTTGACTAATCCTCTGGAAACCTTTTAAACTGTATTTAGTAGCTTAAATATAAAAATGTACGGATACTAATAATGTTCCTACGAAAAAAAATACAACAAAGTTCATGGTATACTAGCACGGCATGCTTTCCCTGTCGAAATATATATGTTTTTTCACTTTTTGTGTCGCAAACGAAATTGTCCAGTTCGAAAAGTTTCGCAGTTTGGAATAACGCCTGGTCTGAAACACATTTCCAACGAATTAAACTTGGATGATCGAAATTTATTAGGACCACAGAGGCCCGAAAGTTAGCATTTTATGTAACAACTCTTTTGGTTACCATTTGTCTCCCTACTTCATTTTAATTCGACAACACTTTAGCCTCTTAGTATTCAAGACCGATTAATTCATTGGTTGTATAATATTAACTTTATACGTAGTTTTACTTGCCTCTAGCTGTTCGTGTTCTTTTATGGGTATTAAGAGATTATCCACAATTTATTAGACTCACAGATAGCTATTTTTTGTATTGAAAATACTGAATATATTCCACCATGAAAAGAAAACACGAGGGTTGGAATTACGAGTCTTGCTGTGTTATTTTATTGGGTGATTTAGAAAATTTTAATGTGAGATATAAGAATTGTTTTCAGAATTTTCCTCTGCTAGGCTGGTATTGTGGTGATTTTTAGGAAGAGGTTTTTGGTGTGGCATTCATCCACTGTACGTGCGCCCGTCTAGCATCGCGTGAGAAATTTAATTTTGAGAATAAGAATAATTAGGACAAATGCAAATGGCCCGAAAAACGAATAACTTTTAGCTAGCAGCAGTAGGAGGAATAGAGACGTTTCCTGTTGGATTTTAAAGAAAGCGACCGTGTTTGGCAAGGGTTCTTTTTGATTCGATGAGCAGAATCGCATAAGTTATTTAGAAGGCTCAGAATTAAGGTTGTCAATATTGATATATACGATGTTGCAGGGGCTGAATCGGCACTTGTTTTAGCAGTATCTGAGAATCGACTGCCCGCAAGACAAGAGCTTCTTGAGTTGATATTTGCGTTTATTAGGCGTTTGTTGTATATTCGGTTATGGACCAAATGTAGGGTTTATAGGTATGAAGTGGGGTGGAAAGGTGAGTTGGTATGAATTTTCTTCCTATAAAATAAACTCGCCTGCGTACTCAGAGTAACATTCAGTTCGCCTATCCAAAGTAAATAGGAAAGTGGATCACAAATATATACGTGAAACATTTCTACAGGCATAATGTGTATGCAGAATACATGACTCTGTGACAGCGCAGCTAGGGCTATGAAATCAGTCACTTAGTCATGCAACATAAAAGTAACCCGTGTTGGATAGCGCACTTACTACTTACCTCAATATAGCCGTTGGGAGTAATGCCCACACCACACTTAAGAGTAGCACAATAGATAGGAAAGCCAATCAATACGATGGACGCAACTGGAGTTAGATAGAGCCAGTGGCATCGAGGAACTATTTTGTGCCGGAAGAAAACAGAGTATTTGATTTGGTTGCACTATTTATTAATTTGAAATTATAAAGGTTTTTACTATATTAAATTCTACATCTTGTATATGATATATACGAGGATGTATTAATATCTATTTAGCCTAGACCAGTACCATGCATAAACGAAATATTGCGTTACCGTAGCAACGAACAATAACTTATTAGAAGTCCACCGAAATTGTGAAAATCGAAAAATTGGAGTATCGAGCCATCATCAAGAGCCTGTTTTTGAAAGGGTTAAGAGATAAGCAGATATACGAAGATATGCTTAAAACCCTTGGTGATCAATGGCCTTCCTACGCGACCGTGATAAATTGAACTTTAAGCTTCAAAATAGGTAAATTTTCCATTGAAGATGATGACCGATCGGAAAATCCCCGAAAATATCGATGCAGTTCATGACATGATTTTATCAGACCGTCGAATTGGGCTAAAACGGATATCTGAAGCACTGAATATTTCATACGAACGCGGTCATCATATAGTTCACGTGAATTTGGACATGAGAAAAATTGCTGCAAAATGGATCCCCAAATGTTTGAATGTTGACCAAAAGCGTGCAAGAGAAGAAGCATTGCGTTCGATCTGTGCTCGATTTGAAAACGATGTAGACTTCTTAAACCGAATTATTACTATGGATGAGACTTGTGTACATTTATGAAAAAGTTCTTGCTTCAGTTTTTTGGGATTGCCATGGAGTAATCATGATTGATTTTTTGGATGAGGGTAGAACAATAACTGGAGATTACTATTCGACATTTCTGACTACTTTACAGGAAAAAAATAAATAGAAAAGACGCGTAAATATATCCAAAGGTGTTTTATTTTTGTAGGACAACGCCCCTGCACACAAATCTTATGTTGCCATGCAAAAAAATCGTGATTTAGGGTTTGAATTACTAGAACGTCCCCCTTATTCGCCAGATTTGGCTCCGTCCGACTATCATCTCCTTCCTCAACTGAAAAAAAAGTTCAAAAGGTCGTAAATTTTTTTTCTAATAAGGAAGTAATAAAAGCTGTGGAGGTCTGGTTTGCAGAGAAAGAAGAAACATTTTTTTGAAAGGTCTCGTGACGTTGCAGGTTCGCAACTTAATAAATGTATCCAATTTAGATGAGAATATGTTGAGTAATAAAATATTTTGACATTGAAATTTTGTTTGGTTCTATAGTAGGCCAAGAATTTTTCAATATATCCTCGTATAAAGGTGTGAAAAGAACTACTGCTGAGTTTATACTACCTTGTTAAAATGAATTGGCTCGTATTTATACTTATTCACAAAATATGGATTGGAAACAGACATCTAATGAGAAACACTGATGTTGTAAACAGCATCTTGACTTGTTAAAAGAGAAAATACAAAATGATTCTGTAAATGATATATACATAATAATATAAACAGGAATATGTTTTAAGTCCAAATTATTCCAAGATCTCAATAGCTCATGTAGAACAAGGGGACTTACATAGACGTAGCTATGGGAACTTACATAGACGTAGCAATGGGAATATTAGAAAACGCATCGTCAACAGAATATTGCCTAATGACCTAAGCAACACAAGACCTAGCTAAAGCTGTGCGTCGACAGTTAATCCGATTCACACAAGGCTCAGTAAATCGTGAGACTGATGGTATCCAGCGTGTGGTGACAGTGGCAATAGTCTACTTTCAGGGTTTTCACTTCTACGTTTTGTATGTGTACTCTGTTGTCAGTATTTTGTACCGTAAACGCCGATTTTCTCTATATTCTACCATAATAAATTGGAGTATCACGATATTCCAATGCTTTTCATTGTCTACATGCGTCCTTTTGCCTGTCCTATTTCCCAACCAGGCTAGAAGAACTCTTCAAGAAAATAATAGTTGCCATGACTTTTGATCTATTTTTCCATCTACCTTTTTTCTGCCGCTATTATAAGTTACTTGCATTCGTAGTAGATGCAATTGGTGTAAAGTGTATTCATTTTCAAAATAGACAAATCATATAATCTACAATTACCATGTGGGAAGCCGCTTATTGGTCATCTCACCGTGAAAGTTCAAAACGCTAGACATCTGCAGTCGATGAATCGTTGGAATCAGCTTCACACTAAACATCGCTGGCTTACGTTTTAATAACGTTGTTATATTTTCATTGTGTTGTAGATTCGTATCGTTATTATTTGTTTATGGTCTTTTTCTACTTATGAGTTAATTTGTGTGATTTTTAGATCAGCTGTAGTAAAAAATAGCATAGACTCAACAGATCAAATCGAAGACCCAAAAAACTTTTGAAGTGGAGGATTTCATTTTAAACGTTTATATTTATATGTTTAGTGCGAAAAGGAAAAACAAGAAAAGTAAGACTGTTTCAAAAAAGAAGTTGTACCAAGTGTCGCAAAAAAGGTGATTAGAGAATACAATCGCAGTCGTTCTCAAAACCAAAAACCAACCAGAATAACGTAAGCATTATTTAGAAGCTGAGCGAAATTGAAAAACTCGTAATAAGAGGAAAAGTTCATGAGTTTTTTTTTTGGAATAAAATACCAACTTTAGGTTAATGATGATCCCGATTTGAATGTTACAAAGTTTATATAAACTTTTAAAATATTCAAAATGTGTATATAAAAAACACAGGCTCTGCAATATTTTGATAGACAGGACTGAAATTATACAATGGAGGAGAGATTATTTGCTAGATGAAAGCATGTTGAATTGAGTATCGCAAAATATATTATTTAGACGAGGGTAAATGATGATCGTACAACAGGAAGAGCTCGGATGGATAAAATTAAAACATCATTTTGAAGAGTATTTATAGACGGATTTTTAACGGAGCTCAAAAACCAATTAAGTTAAGTTCAATTAAGACATAAAATTACTCACCTTTATTTTCATATTGATCTGACTCTAGCTATCATAAATATAAATATTATAGCTTTTGTATACAATAGAATTAGTATTTAAGAAAATATATACATGCATAGTGCGTTCTTAATAGTCTTTACATCCAACAGTAATCAGATTATTGAAACCACTTTATTTATTTATATTTTGTGTTAATAAATAGTATTTACAAAGTTTTGAATGAAGTTATTTAACTCGTATCTGATTACTTAATATATAGGAATGAAGAAAATCTATTTTCTACAAAGTTCAGATGCGTTTTAATTTTAATTGCAGTTATCAATGTTGAACAACGTTAACAACAATAGTTTTTTCTTCTGAAAACGATAAAAATCCTTGAAAAATTTCTTTATTTTTAAACAAAACATGTTAGATGAAAACGGTCTCAACAAATATTTAAATTACACCTAGAAACTTATCAACATATTTTTCAAGTATATATTTAATAATTACTCAACTTTATTATACCGCAATATCTTCAGTACATCATGCTTTTTATTCAGTGGATGTCTGGTGTAATCTTATCACATGATTTATTAATATTCCTTTTAAGTGGGTGCTTATTGTTTGCTACGAATATTCAAAACAATATACGGCGACTTATATCCTCAGAATATTTATAGAAGTGGAAGAGTATATTCATGTTGTGAGGGGCGTTGTTACTGACTTGGGAAAAGACGTTTTAAAATTATGTACAGAAGACAGTCTGGTACAATAAATAATAAAATTTTTATCTCTTGGAAAAATCCTCTAAAAAAAGACTATTGCGATGGAAACTGATTATTTTATCCATAATTTGCAGAAAAATTATTCATCAATTTATTTCTATTGCTGGCATTAAATTGATACAACGTAATTATTAACTGCAATTAATTTTTGAAACAGGTGAAAATATTGACGTTTCTACCTATTTCGGTCTTTATATGATTTAACATTGATAATTTTAAGATTTGGGAATGAATAAAGTTGTTGCGAAGTTTGTTCATGGGACTCCGACCTACAATCAAAAAGAAGATCGAATTCAAACATGTTAGTCCGGTCAATTTAGACATGAAAATAGTGGTCAAATAACAAAAATTCCCAGAAAACCCAATATTGGTGGAGAGCTACGGTTTACCATTTTATCAAAAAAACTTCAAACTAAACAAAGTTGTAGATATTAAAATTATTCCTACGATTTTTTTCCTATGAGTTCCTGAGATATCACGATTGTAAGACACATATTATACATGATATATACATATAAGCTAAGTTTCTTTTGTTGTTTGTTTTTCTTCTGTCTATAATATTCACAGAAATTAACACACATACACACACACACACACACACACACACACACACACACACACACACACACACACACACACACACAAACAATAATTATGGAAGGAATTCGCTTTGTTTTTGCGTTTAAAGAGCTCCAAAAAGTTACTTGCATTGAAAAATACCGATAGTAATAACGGCATCTGCTATTCAGCACTTGAATCGAGTATACTATCAAGTTCAAACTGAACCTAGAAGACTGGGGTTGGAAATTGATGGATAATACTCTGGAACTGATTAAAACTTAACTCCCACCTGCTCCAGAAAAACTCCTCAACACTATTTTTTGCAATTGTAAAAAGTAAAAAAGATTGTAGTACAATCTACAACTTTCTAGCACACATAGGATAGAATAGAAGGTTTTCGATGCACAAGTCATAATTATAAATATAGATTAGACCATACAGACCCAGAATATTGAGTTATGGGACAACCGTAGTAAACCATAGTAAATTATTATAAGGAGTGAGTTCTCTCCTATCCTCAACATTGTAACTTCCAAAACTCTAATTCAAATAAAAGACAATTTTCCAATTATCAAGTTTCTAATTATTTTCATAAATACACCGTTACCTAATCCATAATCCTAATATTATTGGTGATGTCAAGTAAATTGTCACCCCGTCCTAAAAGTATCGTCGAGTCAAATCAAACATGAAAACAAAGCTGATTCGCTTATGCGGAGTGTCCTCCTTCAGGTCAAAGCATCAATCAAACCTTTCATTTGAAAGTGTCAATAAGATTGCATAACACTATTCGTTAAAAGAGATCCGATTTGGTAGACAGGAGACTCGATCTTGCACCATAACAATGTACCTGCACCCACAGCTATCTCGATTCAACAGGTTTTAGTTAAAAATAACATGGTTACACCGCCCCACGCACCTTTCTTGTGTAACGACTACGCCATGTGCATTCGCATTTAAAAGTACTTAATACAGGAACACATTCCTCCGAAAAGCTTCTTCAATAAAGCATCAATCCTTCCACTTCTGACTGACCAATACCTGAGCCAGGAAATTCCGAATTACTTTCTGTTCGAGAATTCTCCTTTCTTTTATAACATTTCCAATGTCCTAATAGCATAAAATTAATTTAATCCTCTCTGATATATCTGGTACACGTTTTAGGAAAAATCAATATAACTGCATCCCTCTATCTTCTCTTTGTTCCATACTTACACGATCCCAGCGGAGACGTTTTGAATCGAGGAGAAATGCATTCTCTCTCGGGACAAAGAAGCAAGCAGTTCTCGACCGCTTAGATCTCGGCGGAGCTACGCTGCTCCTGGAGATGTCGGTACAGGACAGTTTTACGTTTTGTATATATTGTTATGTTGATGAATATAAGGTAAGTTTAAGTAGTTATCGAATTTTCTTCACCATCTTCGACCCTAAGACTAGCGCCCATACTTGCCTGACCTGCCCCGGTGTTCTTATTTCTACACAAGAAAAGAGGCATGAAGGTACACCGATGCGAGAACATTGAAAAGGTAAAGGAAAAATCGAGTAAGGATCGCTGCTATTCCATCAGATGAGTACTACAATAGATGCTTTGAACAACAGCAGTGGGAGTATGGAGGATATTTTGAACGGGAAAGCGTTGCTCTGTGAAAAAAATTGAGATTAAATAAATTTTTTAAAAATAATTTCGATTATTTTGTAGGTTCTCCCTCATATATGTGGGCTTTAACGATATATAGTTGAAGCACAATATAAAATTATTCTTTTTTTAGCATAGATTTGAATATTCTGGCAAAACCACATAAGGATTTTAAGTTTTTTGACAGAAATCAAGGACTAATCATGCGTTTTATTAAAGTTTTCCAATATATTCCAATTTCAGACATTCCAATTTTCTCGAATATTTTCTATTACTCTCGAACATATAACAGTTCCAGGATATTCGATAACCGCATGCTCGTAAAGGTAGAATTAAAGGAAAAAGAAGAATAATCTAACCAACCTAACCTCTAATTATTATTGGTTTAGATGGGGAAAATATTCGTTATCATTATTTTTAGAAAATCAAAGAAATTTCAATGCATATTTTAGATTTGGTTTCATAAATCTTCTTCTTTTCGCCATTAAAAACGGGTTCTATATGAAAATAAAACGTTTTTTAATCTCTAACTGCTGAATTACAAACACGGTTGAAAGAAAAATGCGAACTTGGGGGAGATAAATAGTCGTTTTTTTCGAATAAACGTTCCAATCGAATGAGAATGAGCAGTTGTGTCAATAATATGATGCCAGATATTTTTCTCGAATAGACCCTTTGCTTTGATATATTTAACGTAGATAGATATTGATAGTCACAGAAGTAAAGTTAGCTACTATGACAAAAATTGCGTATTGTCCAAAAAGATGCTTTGTGAATACAATGTTTTCATCAATTTCATGTGATGATTAGAATTAGTACCAATATATAGGGTTATGATAAAGTTATGTACGAAATTCATAAAACGTACAATGTTCATTTTCGAAAAAAATTTTATTTCGAGTCATTTGACATGTGTCAAAAAAATAAAATGTCAAATTTGAGAACGTTAAGTATTTGTCAATATTTTTTTTAAATAAGATCTAGGTTTTATTACATTATTTTATGAAGCTTATTTTTTGCATCATAAAGCAATAATTCAACTATGGGACACATAAGAAAAAAAAAAGAAAATTAATAAAAATCGAAATCGACTCAATTTAAGTAGGTATAACTTTTATATTAACTAGACAGTCTATCAAAAAAAAAAACAATTCTTACAGAAAATATTCAAACTGTGTCAACATTTCATGTTTAATACGCTCCAATAAGTCTTATAAATTATCTGGTCTGTCAACGTAGATCCGACTTTTCACAGAAAAAAATCAATAGGATTAAAATCAGATGTCCTGAGTATCGACAACATTGATACACGTCTTCCAATACCCCGTCGTTCAAACTGGATATCCAGAAAACTTCAAATATTAACACCTAATGTGGTGGTGCACATTAGGTTGGAACCAAACACTGGGATCCATGTTTTTCCCGAAATTTGGATCCGGAAATGCTAAAATTAGGTCTAGAACCACTGTCATACGACGAAGTTCAGCTTTAAAATTCCCACGAAAGAAATTAGGACCAATATCTTCTCTTGACTATTCCTACCCAAACATAAATTGGGGGGTGTCGCTGATCTGATTGGGATTTAATCAGTTTATGCCGTTTAATGTACCACTTGAACAAAACGTCGCGTGGCCTCGTTTGAAAATTTGGATTTTCATATGTCCCTAGAGGATTTCACAAAATTCCCAAAGGGTGTTTCATTAAATTTTGCAAAATTTCTGATTACTGTGCTTCTAGCAATTGGAAGATTTCCAAAATATGTTTCTTTGAATGAAGCACATGCTTTTTCATGATTTCCCTATTCCCGTAACATACCATCATTAGAATTTCTATCATTTCTATCATAAGAGCCATAATTATAAAATTGGTATGAAGCTAATTGTAAAACTGACACTGACAAACAGTAGTTTTTAGTAAGTGAAAAAATTGATAAAAACATACCTTCTGACTTGGGAACTCTAAGTTGTAATTCTTTTAATTATCATATATTCGAAATTACGTGTATTTATTTTGTTTTTTATATAAATATTGTATAAATTTCTCAATTTTTTCTTATGTGACGTGTTTGTACATACTATTTTGGAAAATGTACGTTTTATAAGTTTTTTGTATTACTTTATCATAGCTCCGTATAACAAAGTCCAAGATGGATTATCGTTGAATTGAAAGAAAAGATCCTCTGTGGAAATATTATTTAGGAGTATACCTGAAAAACGACTACAAAGTAACAAAATAAATTTATGTTCACCTTCAAAGTCGATTTGCAAATTCCCTTGAGCTGTCGCTATTATTTGCAAGGTTTCGTTAGTGCTGCTTCTACCATAATAAATCTCGGTGATTGATGACGGTGTATACAGGCGATATTTTGAAGTCCCATATGAAAATGAGTTGTTCATTAAGTTTTCGGTCTGGGGTGTTGTTGGGTAACCGTGCGTAAAATACGAGAATGTGACGCTAATAAGAAAACCTCCTGGTTCCCACAGCATTTCACAACTTAATTGAGTAGGGAAAAATATTTCAACAATGAAAATAAGTCCATCGAATGATTATTATCATATGTTGTGATAAAATTCCAAGGAAACTCAACAAAACATTAGAGAAACAGAATAAACTTATTGTCAACACATTGTTGATTATAGTAGAGTAGAATGAAGAAATATAAGAGAAATAACCAGTTAAAATTTTTACAGACCGCGACTTCTGAAAACTAATATCACACTGCCAATGGTGATTTTGTTGCCTTTATCGTACAGTCACTGAAGGTTTCCACCACCGATTTCGTTAAACCTCGATCGATTTTCATAAAAATTTGTGAATAGTTAAAGAATACCTCAAGAAATAAACCTTTTATATATCCTGCTTATTGTACTTGCTGCCGATATTCCACGATAATTCTTGCATTTTAGTTTGTTGCCTATGTATAGATGTGATGTAAGCTGTTTTCCAGTATTCTGGTATATTTTCAACATTTATGTATTTTGTAAAAATATAAGCTCATGATTAGAAGAATTTATTTGTTCCATTTTTTATTAATTCAGCTTTCATCCTACCTGGACCCGCGGCTCTCCTATTTTTTAATTGCTTCGCTCTATTTGTAACTACTGTTGAAACTATGTGGTCTATCATTAGTCAGAAGTGTACTATAATGCTAAACCTATCCATGTACGGGTATTAGCTGTAGTGATGTGTTATTATTTTCGTTAGGGAATATCCTTGTTTCACTGCGCTTTCGCCCTCCAAGGTATGCCTCCATCTCTTGATATTTTCTATCCCAAGCTGCGGATTTTCTTTCAATAATCTTGCTTCTTGTTTCTCTCTTCTTGTTTCTCTCTTCTTGTCTCTATATTTTTGGTGATTTTCTTCTTTCTTTGTATCAACCAGTTTTTCCGTTTCAGCATTTCACCAATATTTTTATTACTCTGTGAATTTTCTTTGACCATAAAGCTTCTTATGCAGCTGTTTTAATGCTTTATAATACATTAGTGTGAATTTCCTGCGGTGATTTTCATCAATTATCAGATAATGGACTAATCTTCGTTGAGACAAGTATTTATCACTCTCATCTAATAGACTGTTTAAGTTATACTTTTCATCTGTAATATTTGTAGTGTGGTGATTCATATTTGTGACTGCTTCTGTTGTGTTTATATTTAGTTGAAATAATATTTTGCTTTGAGTGAGTGATGATCCGATATGTTACTAATTTCTCTATGATCTCGTACATCTTTTACCTTTAGCAATGTGTGTTGTTCTATTACTGTGTAATCAATTATTATTGATTTTAAGTTTCTTGTGTATTGTGTCCATGTGTACTTGTATACGTCTTTGTGTTTGAAATATCCATTGCCAATTTCATGTTGATTTTGGTTAAATAGATCGATGAGTCTTTCTCTGTTGTCATCATATGCTTCTTCTCCAAATGGTCTCACTATATTGCTAACCGTCATTTTTCCTGTTCGCCTTTCTCCAAAAATTTCCCTGTTGTCATCTACTTTCAAAAATTCCTCATCCAATGTTTCACAAAAACTATCTTTCTCACTTACAAAAGCGTCATTTCATACACCATAAACTCCAAAGATCGTAAGTTTATGTTGTAAGATATTCGTATTTATTTTAATAGTATTTTCATAAATTGCATCTAAATCTGTTATTTTTTTCATCATTTCTTTTATCGCCAACATAGACACACCTCTACACGCATGTTTATCTTTGGATGCGCCAATGTAGAAGTGAATGTAATTGCCAAAAACTTCTGTACTTTTGCCTTCCTCACTTATCTCAGTTGATGCTATAAATTCAAAGTCATGTTTATTTAATTCGTGTACAATGTTTGTCAATTTTCATTTGCCCCCCTGTGTGTTTATCGTACAAACGTTCATATTACTTTGTAACATGCCATTCGGCTTATTACGTTTTTCTTCAAACATTATGAATATTCTTTTGATCACGTATTGTGACACAGTAGTTACTTCTGATTATTTATCCTAACATTCAAGTTTTTGAGGAAAATAATTTCTTATCGACCTCCCACACCATTCGAGAAATTCAATAACACATCGAAATTGCATATACCTATCTACACTACACCTATCAAAATAAATTTTAGTAAATTTTAGGTGATTTTATTCCTTATATTCGCTGGTAAGTTTTTCTTTGCTTTTTTTATTGTGCTCACAAAAATTTCAGTTATCTTTATGAATTTCCTTTTGTTTTAAGCAAATTTTGTATGATAGGTTTCCTATAAATTCGTATTTCCTATTTATTTGGCGAAGAAAACGAAAAGAATAGAACAGACTCCAGTTTGGTGATTTAAAAAATATAAATTCAACTTTTTTTTGTTGCAGCATAAGCTCATTTTGTTCAAAATCTGTTCTTTCTGTCCTTCTTCCGTAATTTCCATCTGTGTTCCCGTTCCCTTCGACATTTCATTTTTTCCCCGCAGTTCTACAGCTGCCAGGTTGGGAGTGTCTACCAACAAGGATCCTACCACCAAACTACAAATTCAACTCACTCCAACATCTGGGAATCCAGTTGAGGACTGCAACCATCCCGGATTTCCATAGATAAGTGCCAGCCTTATATTTAACATATAAATAAATCTGAGTTGTTTTTAATTTATTACTGCTATTGTTTGTTTTGATCTCTTGGATACGTAGTTAATTGGAATTTACTATTTTTTCAATAAATTTATTTGTTGCTGCAACTTTTTTTATTGTTCTTAGCAATAAATATTAATTTGGATAACCGTGTCCGGGGATGGTTTCAAATTATTCAATTTTTAATTTAATTCATAAGGTGTTTCCAGCTTTTCCTCCTTTTTTTATTAATTTATATTTATATAACGTCGTTCGATGAAAAGCTGGTGACATTCAATTGAATATTAATTGCTCACCCCATCTGAGGACCAGTAATCTTCCTGGGGAAGAGTCTCCTGCCGGGGAAAGAATTAAGGTTATACTTTTTTCTATGCCATTGTCATTTACCTTTAGGACTGTCCCTTTCCGAGACTACCATTAGGCTTTGTTTGCATTTTTAAATTTCGTTTTAGATGAAATAAGGAGCAAGCCCATTGTCATTATTTCGATTCACAATATTATAAAAAAGTTATTGTTCACACAGAGAAGACGAGTTTAGAAATTTGTACAGAATTACAAGTAATTTAATAAAAATTAACATTTATATGCAGTACACTAAAATACTTAAACGTCTTTACATGATCAATAGCTTAACGCTGAATTTGCCCTATCAACGTTATTTATTCTGTAATCTTTGTTTATATTATAAACTGTTTAATAGTTTCATAACAAACTTTATCTTTTTCAAAGTAGTGATTTTTTTGCTCACAATAAGGTCTTATAACAACTCATGCCGTGAATATAATCAAGGATCTTACACGAAATCTCACTTGTTAAGCTATCAAGTTGAAATTTTATTGATAAAATATGTATTTTAAGTAATAGTTAACTTCGGTACCGAATTTCAGTATATATGTTTATAATATCAGTTTTGTTTGGAAAATATAGGATACATCCAACTAAACAGAAAGGAAAGTGTCAAAAATATATGTTACTCCATCACTTTTAAAAGGGCCTTGTGCTGTACTATAATTTACCAAATTATAAATTATCCGGAAAGTTATCTAGATAATTGCAGAGCTAGGGTAACTTGATACTATTTTATTATAATTTGGTACTTCATGAAAATTCTCGACTATCAACACAAAACTTTTCGAAGCCTTACTTTCCTAAACAATAATAACTTTGATAAAATCAGTATCTTTCATCATCGCCGTATTTAAGGACCATCAAATATTTCACCTTTCAACTTTTCCATACTAAGCTCCGGAAATTTTCTACAAACAATCTCCTCACTCTAAAGCTTTGACAAATTGCTTGATCATTTTTAACTTGATATGTAGTCTGAAGTATGATTTTTTCTCTGCTTACCTATGGCTCCCTTATTACATTGGCTTTGCAAACAGTTAAAAACGTCTTACACTTTCTCGCGTTTCGTTATGTTGTAATTGTTTATTTTGAAAGGTAGATGTATCAACATCTTATTCACTTTCACTGTTAGACTGTACCGATTTCCGTGAATTTGGCAACATCACTGTTTCTGAGGGCATGCGAATTACTTTCGAAAAGTAAATGGACCCAGGGAGATTTTCATTGGATAATACAGGACATTTCATAGTCTGTGAATCTGGATATTTGCACGTTTAAGTTTGATTTTATCCTTCGACCCTTACGTAAAAGTAACACCCGGATTATAGGAATTTAAAAGTCTAATACACGAAGTTTTCTTACTCTCCACGACCATAAAGACACAGAACAAAATCTGTAGTGTTTCTTTTTTTCTTCGTGACGAACTGATGCTTTAAAAGACAAGATAAATATATTAGAATGTATTGGTAAATACTTCAAACCTAATTATTACTGGACAAATAAATTTTACTTCTATTAAGTCGATAAATGTTCAAATTATAAGATATCCAAAAATTATAAAAATAAGAGGACATTCAGTACTTTCATTAATATATTCGTGAAGTAATCACGTGCCTAGAAAGTGATCTAATTCATTGTAATGATCCATAAGTCCGGTCATATTAGACCAAATAATAAGAATGAAGCTACATAAATTCCCACCTAGCTAAAAATCAGTAAAATTGTTTAAATTATAATTAAAAATAAAATTCCTCATCATTCTCGTGTGTGGAAAAAATTTTATTCAAATTCAAAGGTCAAAAAACTGGGTTCTTCGCGATTTTCAGCAAAACGGTAAGTTTCAGCATGAAAATACTTCAGACAAAAATTGTAGATCATAAAATTATATCTATACAAAAAATTTATCGATACTTTTTTTCCTACGAGCCACCGTTTCTGAGGTACAACGATTCAAAAAGTAGTAATCGTCATTATATGCATGAGTACGCCATGTATATACATCTCTAGAGTTGTAATATATGTTGAAATATTTTTCTATCTTTACACTTAAAATATCGTAGAAAAATTCGTACAGTATATACAGATATTTTGGTTACAAAGTTACTATTGTAACTGCTCGAACTCCAGCTGAAAAACTATTTCCTTTTTAAAACCAGGAAAAGCTCAACATCAATCGCAAATCGGAAAAAGTTTATCTATATTTGCAAAGTATCGAAATCCTACATTATTTTTATTCACAATAACTATCTGTTACACTACATCTTAATTTTACTGGAGAGGTAGAATAACAGTTTTCAAAATGTTTGAAAAAGAAAATTAAGTTCAATGTACTAAAGTTTTTATAGACAATAATTCAACTCGACAAGAAGTTATTACCAACGTCATTCGCTTTCTTTTTTCTAAAAAAACTACCTGCTTAGGTAAGTTTCGATTTGTCTGTCTCGTTAAAAATACTAAAGTAAAAAACAAATTCAATTGGCTTGTATTCCTCCAACCTCAGTTGTTGCTCATCAACACCTTTTTCGGGTATATTACCAAGTTCAGGTTTAGCTTTGTTATCAGCTAGACCCTACAGACTGGGGTTGGCTATTGAAGAAACAAGAACAAGAAAAAGAATTTGAGTTACGGCACGGACGATTACATTTCACAACTTTTTTTCAATTTAAATCGCTTTTATCTTTTCAATATTTGCTAATTTCCATTATTTTCCAATATTTACAATTAAACATGATCGCAACAGACCTATGGAATAGGCCTTCTGGGAAAACCACGTTAAAAAACTCTCTAAGTCACTACCTACCTCATAGGTGGCGTGGAAACGTGTGCATATTATGACCATTACAAGTTTTACAACTTGACTGTTACATTTCCTTTGTCAGATGGTATGACTATTAAATTTTTGGTTTTATTTAATAGATCTGTAAAAACAGAAGATTGTTGAATGATTCTTGAATGTGGTTAGTTAAAAGTTGGTTGCTTTGGCTATAACGACATTATATATCTTGTTCATTTGGTATGAAAGAGGATATGTAATCAATATTGGCTAACATAGTTTTAATTGAAATATCTTTAGTCATTATAGGCTCAATACTGAATTTAGGCACTAGCTATAGAAACTGTAAAATATCCTTAGATATCTCTGTATTTGAAATATTCTGTATTCATTTTTTGTATCGATTATTTGGTTTTCAAATTGTGGGAGATCATTTTCAAGTTTGATTATTGTTTTTTGATTACAAACAATTTCATTATATAAAAGCTTATGTACTCACCTATTATAGGTGTAAAAACTAAAAACTATTGTTGGCCTCTTTTTGGTTTCTTGCTGCGTATGAATATTTTTTTCAATATACTTGATATTATTCTGTAGAAAGGTAGGAAGAATGTTCCTTTTTCGACATCTTCTGTTATATCCTTCCGCCATTTTCACTTTGATTTTGGACCATAAATTGAAATTTTTAACACCTAATTAACCATAAGTTCTTCTTCTTCTTTTCTTATTGGGAACGTGGCAATGAAACATCAAAGTATACTAACTTTAATATATTTTCCGAGCTTTCGAATACTTAATACTGAACATCATTTACTACAACTTATCCTTATTTAACCTATTAAAATTCAACGTCATTCATAATATAACCAAATAAATATCAATAAAATGTCCTTAAGTAACCAGAATCAATATTTCAATTAATCAATATATCTATCAACGTCACTTTGAATATTGAATTTTGAATCCTATGAATTTAAAATTTTTACAAGAATTTATTCAACTTAAGGCCACCTCATATCTCAATTAATTATTGTAAGTAAAATTTTATTATTGTTATACATTTATACATATTTTTCATATTGTACTTGACCAAAATTTCAGTCCTAGACGATGAATACATAAGTAGTTAGTCTATTTTGGTGTTTCATAATTTAATTTCTTATTTTTTAGACCTTTTATATACGTTCTTCTATTTTAAAATTAGTTTGGTTTCAATAATTTTTGAAAGAAAGATAAAAATTGACGTGTTTCGACTTGGTTAAGTCTTATTCGAAATATATTTTAGTATATTATAACTTTAATAGGCAGTTTTTTCAATGAATCTTGGTAGAAAAATGTTGTAAAATGGTTTTAGTTTTTCAAAGAAAATATCCGAGCTTATTAAAGCACGGCAATAATGTAGGCGTCAATCGCCGTGTTATTGACAGCAGTGGTGTCTCTCATAGATCTCCACTCAGGATCGACCGAGCTATTAACATATAATGAAACTGTGCTTGATTATAAATATTATATATTTAGTATAATATTTATGTATGATAGTTATAATTCTATTGAACGTATAAAACCATATAGAAATTAATTCAATAATTAATTCAATAAAATTATACAGGTGATTGGTTTAACGAAAGTGATATAAAAACCAATATCTACTTAATTGACGAGTTAAGGCCGTATATCATTATGCAGTTTCCGATATTGTTTTCTGTATAGTTTTCAATGTTGACAAAAACTGTATAGTGTATAGCTTGAAGTTTTCGATATCGAATACTATTCAGAAATAGCGTTCCCTATCATATTTCTGTACAGTTTCTTCATTTATCAATTAAATAAATTAAATTAAATCAATTAAATACGTTAACATAACAAGTACTCAATAGTAAATTATGTTTACACAATGAAATTTAGTCGTCATCGTTGGCAGTCCTATACCACCCATCAGTGGCACTGTTTTCGTAAATTCTAATGTAGAAAACTACGAGGGCCATTTTTTCAAGATATTTTAATAAAAAACAAGTTCATATAAAACAATACTTTGATTACCAAAAGATTGGTACACTCATTTTTCGACATAATCAGCGAAGAGATTGAGACATTTGTCATATCTGTGGATAAACTTTTCAATACCTCTTCAAAGAAAATTGCCGCCAATGAATTATTCAAGTCGAGTACAAAACAGACCCCTGAAACTTCCGGAAATTCCGTAGGCAAATTAGTAATAGTAAATCTGCGGTTTTCTTTAACCATACTGTCAACTCGTTGAACCAGGTCACCTGAAACGACAGATTTCCATCATTGGATCCCATTCATCCTGCACATAATTACGGCCATCTTTAAACTTTCGACACCATTCACGCACAACATCATCACTCATGAAGTTTTACCCATGATGTAAAGACTACAAGGTGTGCTATAGCGCACCAGGTGGGAAGCAGCCAATGACAATTCGCCCTCAAAACGACGCGCCAATTTAAAACATTTGAATTGAATACATGATGTAAAGACTACAAGGTGTGCTATCGCGCACCAGCTGGGAAGCAGCCAATGAGAATTCGCTCTCAAAACGACGCGCCAATTTAAAACATTTGAATTGAATACATGATGTAAAGATTACAAGGTGTGCTATCGCGCACCAGCCAATGAGAATTCGCTCCCAAAACAACGCGCCAATTTGGTAGCGAATTCTCATTGGCTCTTGAGAGATGCGCAAAACGAGTCGAAAATAAGCCCTCGGGAAAAGCACACCTTGTAGTCTTTACATACACACGACTCATTTTCTGATGGATTTCTGCAGCATGTAGAAAATAAATCACACTTCGCAATTCACACTTGGCGGGAGCATCAATAATGGCGGACATGGTTACGTGGCTGTAGCACAACACCGACTGACGCCTGAATGTCAACAATGGCAAAGTATAGTGCGCGAGCTTCGCAGTCACTTACAGCGCATGTCCACTTTCCTATGTCCACGTAGCGTCTGCACGGAGCGATCGGAGTTTGATAAAAAAAACGACCCTCGCGCATAGGTGTCACACACAATTCCTGTTAAGTTTCCTTTAACAAAAACTGCAGTTTTTCTCGACATTGACAATTATAGAGAAAACGATATCGAAAACTTTATAATATGTCATATGGGTTTTACAACAATTTTTTTATATTATGAGATATAACTAAAAATTTATTTTTTATTCAAAACATTTCCAATTATTAATAAAACACCTGTATAAAGTTGTAATTTAAATTTACGGCAAAAAACTTGTTATAAAGTAATTATTCTGCATATTTTGCGATGTAGCTCGTTAGCGTTTTGAATTCATTGACAAAATTACTTCTTACCGCGTAATGTGAATCCTCATTCTAATAAGAACTTAAATAAAATTTCTGTATATCCTGAAATTAATTTATGTCGTATTTTAAGTATCTCGTTCTATATCTACCTGCTACTGCAGCAAAGATCATTATTCTATTTCAAACTTCACGTAGAATATAACGGAAGCCGGAGAGCATAGGATTTGCCGAAATAAGTTACGAACTTTCAAATAGAAGCCATACCTATATATATAGAAATAAAAGGAATAGGCTTGAAGAAAATATACAAGGATTATTAACAAGTACATGATATAGTACATCCATCTAATATTATATTTTTTGCCTTGTCCATATTTTAGATATTAGGAATTTGTATCCAGGACAAATTATAAGACTAACAACAAAATTTGTTTGAAAGAATTTTCGATAGCTTTTCCCACAAAATTTATGATAAAAATATGTTGCTAGCTATTATCACTTAATTTTATCAAGAATATTTTTATCTACAAATCCGTAGTGTCGGGGTAAAAGGAGATGAATCCATTTATATCCAAAACGGGATATGTCTTGATTCCTTCTTATTTATGAAAAATCTTTCTTATGTTCCGAACGAGATCAGTTAGATCGACTGAAATAACAGCGAGATGATCATAATGAGTTATCTTTGAATATCCCCTAAAGAAAGTTCCTTCAAAGACAACTCAACTTATCAGAAACAAAATCGTTGATCTCAAATGATGAGGGTCACAACACGATAAGACAACATATCTCATTTTATTCAAGATATGTTTATTTTTTAACATTTACATATCCTTTTCTTTTCTTCTTGATTCAATAATTCAGTGTGCGTTCAGTGTTTTTGGGAGAAGTTTCGGGAACAAATTTTTTTTTAAGTGTTTCAGTTGAGTCCCTATGAAATCTTAATATCATTTCTATGGAATATCTACTTCGAGAATATTGATAAGTAATGACAGTTCTTGCTTAAATAATATTGACTATTCGATGGACTTCAATCGATATGTCAAAATTAGATCTTAATGAATTATTTTGGCGCAAGTAGGTGGTGTGAGGATGCAGGGCCGCACCACCACTGTGTGCAATGTATGTGAAATTAATTTTTAAATTTTCGTAGAACTCTTATCACAAACGTGAAAAGTAGAGTGAAATCTCGGAAATTCCTGTGACTCGTTTGTGGACGCTGTGGTGTACATGGTGTGAGGTATAAATTAAATGTGATTTGATCCCTCTTTTCATGTATAAGTCCTACACTCTTGGTGAGGTTTTGCGAACATACTTGAGTGTGTTTACCTGTTTACCTTCAATCTCTGAAGAAGATTACTTGGTTATCGAAACGCGAATCAATTGTAGTGGTAGTATAAATATTGTGTAGTATAAATAACAAAATCGATATAGAGAATTATTTAGAATGTGCGTTTCTTACATGTTAATCAAAGTAACATGCAACTAAAAAAACATACTTTTACCCCAATACACCTTAGATTGGAGCTCCTGATAAGAAATATATGTCGACAAGGTGGTTGAGCTCAAAATAATTCAATCGTTTTTATCATCTATTCAGTTACATAATATACTGGATGGATCAGAAAGTTTTGCGAATTTACAAAAATAATAATAAAAAAACTAAATATAATCCACATACAATTTTTTTATTTTATTTGAAATATACATCTGGGAAATTCATTTCTTAAAAAGAACATCTTCCAGGAGTGCACCAACGCACTTCAAACATTCCTCGAATCTAGATCTCAAATTGGTAAAAACTCGCTGGCACATTGCGCGGGGAATAGCCGCTACTTCTTCTCGGATGTTGGTCTTCAACTGATTAAGCGTGGCTGGGTTTGAGTAGACTCTACTTTTCAGGTATTCCCACATCAAAAAATCCGTTAGTGTTAGGTCAGGACTTCTATGCGGCCCTGCAATGTCACCTCGATGAGATATCACTTCCCCAGCAAACATTTGGTTTACGACCGCCAAAGAGGCATGAGGAGTATGACATATCGCGCCATCTTGTTGAAACCATGTCGTACGATTATAGGATTCAAATTGTTGCAGTTGCGGAAAGAAAAAATCCCTTAACATGGCTATGTATTTACAGTGACATATCGCCCCTGTTGATTTTAAAAGAAATAGGGTTCGATAATTCCGTGCTCTGATATGACCGCCCAAACGGTTACTTTCGGCAAATGCAGAGGCTTTTGCTGTTTTGGGCTTCGTAGGAGAACAGAATATTGTTGAAACTCTGAAAGCGTTCCAACATTATTCCAACAAAAGCTCGTCTTAAAATTAAATCATTTGCCTGTTATTTCTGGATAAGTTGAATTTTATACGGGTGTAATTTCAGATCTTTCGACAAAATGTAACGCACAGATGTTCTGGATACCACAAGTTCGGCTTATCGCTTGAGAGTCGATAGACCAGGATTACGTTGAACTGAAGCTTTAACTTATTGAATTGTGTCTTCCGTTCTTGTTGATCTTGGGCGTCCAGTGGCCTCTGATTGGGAATCGAACCAGTCGCTTCGAACTTTCTGACCCATCATCGAATCACACTTTCCCTCAGACACTGATTTATGTCATGTAATCCAAACACACGTCGAAACAAACGCCGATCCGCCCTGTATTTTTACATTTTTAAAATTACAGAGCTCAAATATATATACGGGGCATTATTTTCGCCGCTCGTCGACAATTTTAATAGTAAATAGTCGAAGAAAAATGAGTGCGCTGAAACATCATGGCAGTTAGCGATAAACTGTGACCGAGGGATACTTTGATCATTTCGAAAACAATAAAACAGATACTGCAATTAAAGTATACAATTCTGTATCAACTCAATCAATCTAGTTGAGAGGAGTATTCAAAATACTAATTTATTTGCAAATAAGGCTTTCGACAATTTCCTTAGCCAGTCCTGTATGAGAATGGCGAAGATTGTGTTCAAAATAATTATTAATTGTAGCTGCTTTTCCAACAAAGCAAATATTTTCTGGTTTTCAACAACATTCGCTTCAGACTTGTCACACTTTTCAAGAAGTTTTATGTACCTAGGTGTAGGAATAACGTTTGAGAAGTTTCCAAAAAGTTTAATAAAACCAGTGGAGTAATTAAGAGCTGTCAGAGCACTACGATGTATTTAGTATGTTATGACTGTGCTTTTTTTATTTATATTTAGTTTTCAATATTTTCTAGTAGTACAGATTTCAATTATAGTATCTAACAGTATATTATGACTGTTAAAAAATTTAAGAATAATAAAACAAAGACTATTTTGATTCTTTTTTTGTGTTTTAACTAAAAAGTTTTAGCGAGGAAGCAAAACCTTTATATTAATAGGTTTATGTCTCGCATTAGTCTTCTAGTATTTTAATGGGATGTTTAGAGGGGTTGAGTTTTCTGTAAAAGACAATCTTTGTCAATACTAGCTCTCCTTTGTGCGCTGGTTCTTATATAATTCAATTTCTAACGCTTCTAGATTAATTTTGTGTGCAATCAAGTTCAAAATGCTCGTAACGACGAGAATAGGCGAGAACATTATGTTATATATTGTTAAACGGGCTTTATTAAGTTCAAAAAATTAACATCGAGCTCGTATTTTGTTAGGTATGTTGGAAATACAAAATAGAATGCATCACGTTTCGGCTAACTCAAATACTTGCAGAATAAATTACACGAATGACAATAAATTATAGTTTAAAATAATTTCCTAAAATAAACCTAAGATAATAATGAATGGAAAATACTAGAATTAAATAACTCAATTCACCAACTTGCTTTTAAAAAAACAATTTATTTAGCAAACTGAGGATTTAATAATAATTTAGTTAGTTACAATTGGTCACAATAATCTAACTTCTTTTAATATTAGTTCTTATCTTATACAATAATAATTTTGAAAGTAGATAAATATATTCATGGTTAATTACAGTCACATTAATAATAATTGAATAATTAATAATTGAAGATGATACTTTAATGGGGTTAAAGTTGACAATCTATAAAACTGCCAGAAATATGAAATACAAACAATTTATAGTGATGATAAAGTTAATGAATGAGGTAAGAGTTCATAGTATTAAATAAGTAATTGATAATGTAGCGACAATGTGATAAAGGTCATTTTTAATCACTAAACTCTTGTATTATTATGAAAAAAGTGTCGGGTGCTCGATGTACGAGAAATATGAAACAAAACGCCCCACGCTTTTTTCACAGTATTACTAGTATTTTTCTTTTTCATTCATTATTTCATTCGATGTAAAGAGAAAATTTGCGGTGATAATTCCTATGAAAAAATTGCGGCCACAGTTTCCTTCCCCGTGACAGGGATTTCGGAATAAAATCTAAGGCTTTAAAGAAACATGACCGCATTTTTTATTCATGGAATAACTGACATAACTCATCACGGTTTAATAAGTTCACTGTTCATGAGGTTATATCATCTGACATAGTTTTAGATTTCTAGAAAGGGCAAAATAGGTTTTACAAAAAATCGTGTATATCACAAGAAACAAAAGGAAAAAACGCTGATAAGAAGGATAAAATGTACTTTCAGATTGGTACTATCTTTATGTTCGTTTATGAATCTAAGTTAAAAGGATGTGTTGAAGTCTTTTACTGGCTAAGACAAAAGCAGATACTCTCTCCCCACCTTCGGTTAAGGCTTACCAAGTTTGAGTGCCAATAAACACTCCAAAGATGGAAGATATTAGGAAAAACTGAAAGCCTACATTTCAGACGAGCATCGGGGATTTTTTAAAGAAATTTGTGACTGGCCAATTGATGACAGATCTATCTTTTTAGTAATTTGTTATCATTGTCTTACAATAAAAATAGCAGGTTTTACTTGAAATTTAATGGTTTTTTATCTCCTTGCAGCTTGATTTTTTTAAAGAGCGGTAGTTTTTAGAGCTATATAACTAAATTATGGATAAAGATACAAGTGTAAAATTTTGAATCCTGTTGTAAATCGAATTTCTTTAATTATTTTAAAAATTTTTAAGTGAAAAGTTTACTTTCTTGGACTTACGCCCGTTTAAACAAAACCGAGTCAGTTTTATAATACTTACATCAATTTTCTCATCAATTTGGGTATTGTTAAAAGCCTGTTTTTTTTTAAACCTTTTTACGTTTTATTATAACTAACTGTAAAAGTGTTTTTAAACTGTATTTTATTTCCTGACTTTGGAAATAAGGGAAGCTCTAAGTTTTACTTTCAAATACTGCCTACTCCATGAAAGTATATTTTTCCAGTTTAAAACTTTGACGTATATATTATACAGAGATCAACAGCTATAAAACATATTAGGGAAATCTCAGAAAGTTGAACTTGTGCGAGAGCTACTATTCATAGAATCTTTTTGGAACTAGATATTGAGACATTTGGTCCACGAAAGCTAGAACGATCGCTATTGGGTTTTCCACAGTTAGTTGGTCTAAAGAACTGAAGATACATCTTTTTGTAAAGATGCATTCGCTAATGCCCGAGTCTATTTGTTTAATAGCATCTTAAAAAATATATTTTAAAAGTTGTTAAATTATCGACTGTTGTGAGAATTATTAAATAAATGGTAAATCGTTATTTAGTTTATGGCTGCACAAGTGGCACTGAAAGACATCGTCATAAACAAAGAAAATTGGATACGAGATATACATCAGTATATACTGTGCCACAGATAACCTAAATATAGACACTTTGCATAAAATGCTAGAAAGAGTAGCTGAAGTGGGGTATTTACCCTTTTTGGGCTGTAATATTCATAAAAAAAAACTTATGGATAAAATTTTAAATAATTTTATAGTGATGCGGGAAAATTTCTTAGCAAAGTAACTTCACAAAAAGTGTAATAATTCTAAATTTTCTTTAATCATTATTAACATTATTCATAAAAATCTTAACTTTTGTTGTAACAATAAGGAGGCAGAAGACGATAGCCGATCTACATGTCCAATTTGATAACATATGACTTTTTATAGTAAGATCTTTGTAAGATATATAAAAATATTCGTATTCAAGAGCTACAAACGAAATTAACACAACTAAGTTTATTTAAATTATTTATTTGTTTTCAAGAGTTTAAATATTTATTTATGAATGAATAAAGACAATAATTATATGTTAATTTCGTTACTGCGATATGAAGAAGTTGAATGCAATGTTGAAAGCAGGCATACATAGAAACATACTACAATTGGTAGACGTAAATCTGTAAAAGTTTATATAAATACAACGATTCAGAAATATCAAGTATATTGACTTATAGACGCGGCTTTATAGTTTTAGAACTGCTAACGTATCATTGTGAGCTGAATTCTATAGAGTTTATTTGAATACAGATTAAGGAAAACGTGATGGACAGCAATGAAACATTTGAAATTGCAGACGTGGAGCGTTTGCTACGTAATAAAATAGATTCATTTAACCTACCAGCGTAAATCAGTGAAAAAAAAAAGAAAGTATTTTGAAGTAATCAATAATTAAGTGAAATCCTTGATAATTGTTTGTAATTAATAATTTTTTTATTGACAAAATGTTAAAAACGACATTTCTATCTTGATATTCTATTTATGTATTAAAATAATAAATTCTTAGTCTCTTAAAATTATAACCATAAAGCTAATAAAATATTTATTTGATACTAATCGATTTCGTGCAACGTGGAACGACAATGTTTTCAGACAGATATTGTAAAATATTGACCAACCTCCGACGAGCAATCCAGAATCGCCAGAGAGGACGGCTGTGTGAAAGAGAAGTGCTTCTTCATGGCACGCTCGACCGTCACTCGTCAAACACATGAGATTTGAAGAAATATAGACTATTATACCCCATCACCCAAACAGCTTAACTTTAGCTCAAACTAATTATCACCTTTTCCCCAATCTAAAGGAACTTTTAGGTTGCAAACGCTTCAAGAACGACGATGAAGACAGCGCAGAGATCATACGTTTCTTCATTGGATTGGCAGGAGACTTCTTCGACTTAGAAATAGAAAAGCTGAAGCACCTTCTTCAAAAGTATGTCGAAAAAAATTGGCACTAAGTTGTAAAATAGACAACAGTGATTTAACGATGCATAAATTAATAAGAAGAATAACTGTGATAAAGAAGGCTTTTATTGAATTGACTTGTGCTCGTTCTCTATTCATTTACATACCGAAAGTTGCGTTCCATGTAGTGAAAGTGACAGTTCCGTACTGCAAAACACTTTCAGAATGCTCTGGAGTAGACAACTTCAACTTCCTTAAATGTGAGTAGTTACTTAAATATTGACAGTTGACAGTTTCACTTCGATGATTTTGCATAACCTTAACTTTTTAATTTTCTGAAATTATTTGTTTTATCCGAAGTTTCGTCTAAATTAATGAATAACAATGAATGATGATGAAAAAGAAAACATCAGCGATGAAGAGTTACTCGAATCCAGCCACCTGATCTCACCGAAGATAGCAATGCGGCCGTTCTTAATTCGTTGCCAGATAAATTTCGTACGAAAACCAGTACGAGCTCTTTATGAAGTGGTGTCACCAGAAAAAATTATAAATAAAATGTTTATAATTCTCTATTATTTATTTTTTTTCCTCGGTGTATTGAAAAAGTTTTGGATCTTATAGGTCGTCTAAAAAATTTAGTGTACACCGCGGCTGAAATACTACTTTGTTGGACTCGTCTGTTGCTCGCCTCGTTTCGCTCGCCTCTCAATTTTCAGACTCGTAGCACTTCCAGTCCCTGGCATACAAATAACTATTATCACTAATTTCATTTAATATCATCGTATTTTGTATTATAAAAGTTTCATATTTCATATTTCTTTGCCGGTGCGACATGAAACTAGACTTCTGCGCAAGTTTTACCAATTTTTTATATTTTAAACGAAAACTTAAAAGATATTTCACGCCATCAAAATAGCTCATAAGTACGGATCCATTTTTCACTACTGGGTATCACCATTGGGTGGATATAATGACAAAATTTATTTGGTGAGTCACTGCATGTTTGTAATAAGTTTCATTAAATCAATATCAGAATGAATAAATAGATACAAACAGTTGTTGTCTAAAGAAATATAACTTAGAGAAAAATGTTAATAAAAATAATGTTTTTCACGTATTTGATATATTTTTAATTATATGCTATATTGATATATTTTTCAACAAATATGTCAATATTAAAACTTCCACCACTATCTGGTGTAATATAAATTTCGAAGTACGCTGGTTTACGAGCTTCTATGAACTCTATATTCTTTTGATAACACTCGCCAGGTTCACTAATTTGGGATAGCTCCACCAACTCACTTGATTTTCTGTTCTGTCTACAAACAAAGATCCATAACGATAACAATACGAATACGTCTAGCCTTTGAATTATCCCTATTAACCATTCTATTTAAGTCAAAGATCGACAAGGGACTTAAGCAAATATTGAAATTTCAATTGAATTCATCTTATTTACTCAACTTCCCAGAATACGATTCTTCGATAAGGACCTTCCTTAAAATACGTCCTGAGTAGCCGAATTTTATTTATAAATTTGAACTGGAATATGTAAATTCAAAATTGTTAAGTTTCAATATGAAAATGACTATTAAAAAAGAGTCAAAATCTTTGATTGGACTTGAGAAAAATGTATTCGTTTTGGGTGAGATAATAGATTTTCAAAAGAAATCAGTTTAAAACAACAAAAGGCTTATAACATAGTTGTCACAGTTGACGGTCATGAACGGTTACGCCTCCAGATAGACCAATCGAGTCACACTAAAACTTCGATTTCCTTGGAAAAGCCAATCAGACAATTAAGCTTGAATATTTTAACATCACTGGGCAAACTGTAAGGCTTTCACTTAGCAGAAGTGAGTTTTGGGCACTCAGCGATGATGTAGTCTGCAGTTTCCTCCTCCTTAAAGTACAGTTAGTATAACCCGTCTCAAACATGGAGATGGCGTCTTAGAAGACCAGGTTAAATTGTCTATCACCAATCATTTTTAGCACCTATTTAAACGAAGCAGAACCAGAGGTTTTCATTAATACCCGCAAAGTCTATCTTGAGAGCACACTTCTCGGCGAAAGTTGTAGAATAAGCTGTGCGCCTAAGAAAAATCAATATTATACGAGGGTGTATTGATATCTAGTTAGCCTAGACCAGTTCCATGCATAAACAAAATATTGCGTTACCATAGCAACGAACAATAACTTATTAGAAGTGTCGGTGTAAAGTTTGACGGCAAAAAAGTAAACCAGAGTTACGCAATAAATTAAAAGAAAAAAGATGTCCACCGAAATATCAATGCAGTTCATGACATGATTTTATCAGACCGTCGAATTGGGTTAAAACGGATATCTGAAGCACTGAATATTTTATACGATCGCGTTCATCATATAGTTCACGTCAATTTGGACATGAGAAAAATTGCTGCAAAATGGATCCCCAAATGTTTGAATGTTGACCAAAAGCGTGCAAGGATAGAAGCATCGCGTTCGATCTGTGTTCGATTTGAAAACGATGTAGACTTCTTAAACCGAATTGTTACTATGGATGAGACTTGGGTACATTTCTACGATCCAGAAACAAAGCAACAATCATGTCCAAAAATCTGCTGGAATAGTTCAAGCTTCAGTTTTTTGGGATTACCATGGAGTAATCATGATTGATTTTTTGGATAAGGTTAAAACAATAACTGGAGATTACTATTCGACATTACTGACCACTTTACGAGAAAAAATTAAAGAGAAAAGACGCGGAAAGCTATCCAAAGGTGTTTTATTTTGCAGGACAACGCCCCTACACACAAATCTCATGTTGCCATGGAAAAAATTCGTGATTTAGGGTTTGAGTTACTAGAACACCCACCTTATTCACCAGATTTGGCTACGTCCGACTATCATCTCTTTCCTCAACTGAAAAAACGTTTAAAAGGTCGTAAATTTTCTTCCAACAAGGAGGTAATAAAAGCTGTGGAGGTCTGGTTTGCAGAGAAAGAAGAAACATTTTTTAAAGGTCTCGAGACGTTGCAGATTCGCTGTATCCAATTAAGAGGAGAATATGTTGAGCAGTAAAATATTTTGACATTGAAATTTTGTTTGGTTCTATAGTAGGCTAAGAATTTTTCAATATATCCTCATATTGTAACATAGTATACATCTGAAAATATCCGAAAAAAAGTTTATGAGATTCTCGTGAAAATTCAGTGTCAAAGATACAAGACACTATCCCAGCAACACGGTGCTTGACCAACACTTTTTATAGAGCACAGAAATTATATTTTGAGGCCAGTTTTTTATTCTGTATGCTTAAAACAATTGAGAGTGCTTACTCATTGACGTGGAAATGTACATGTCACCAAGAAAACAAACCAAATGCTTTTTGCATTCTTAAGCACTTATTCAAAGTGTGCTCCAGGTACTGTTCATAATGGTTACGCAGATTGTCACATATTCGAGAACACAGATTGCTGCATATTCCTAAAAACGATAGATCTTATTTCGTGAATCATTAATAGTTCTGAGCAGGGCTGTATCAATTAATTCTTCTAGGAGAATGAGACGAATAGATAAAATTATAACCTCCGAAAGAACCCGGACAGAAGGCGCATCTATTATGTTACTAGATAACAATAACAGGTTGGCCATCATTATCTTCAATTAAATATAGACCAATCATAACGTGTACTCACACTGTACAACATATCGTGACATCGCCACAGTGCGGAGATTTTTAAATAACGTCCAGTCTATCGAAACCAAAAATGTGAGTAGGTTCCTTGGACTTTCGTCTGCGAACCACATGTTATTCAATAAACGAATGGGTATCCTCATATAGCAAAACCAAGAATTGTCGACAACTCTGACATTCATATCTTAGTTTGTTAATCGGTGCCTAACTTGAATTCCTTACGAGACAAGTCCAAACTCGTCTCAAGTCTGGAGAGGAAAATGCTCGAAGTATCACACATAAAAATGGCAAATATCAATTGATTATTCTAATTATCTTATTGAAAGATACATTTTTATCGCCGCATAATAACAAGTAATTTATGTTTACAATACGCAATGTTTACCTTTTAGAGCTTTCTGAAATACCAGGATGGTCCCAAAAGTACCTGGCCTGACTTAGAGATGGCGGTAGTTTCTTGAAAAATACCACTGTATTTGAAAGTTCACAATCTATGCAGGATATTTGACAAGTTTGAAGAAGCCACGTTGTTTAGTATTTATTTGGAAGCTATCAATAGTGAACGTTTTCAGTGAATTTGTAAACATGGAAAAAATTGGTCATCGTTATGTGATACAATACTTTTATTTGGTAGGCCTTAGCCCTACCAATATAAAAGCTGAATTAGATTCTTCTCTGGGGCTCCATCGTTATCAACAGTAAAATATTGGTAACGGAGTTGAAATGAGGCCGCACGATCTGCGAAGACCAGCATCGCAGTGGTCGACCAAACGACTATAGAAATATTGAAGAAAATCCAAAAAGTGGCACTAGATGATCGTCCACTGAAAGTACGCGAGCTAGTACGCATATTAACTGAAAATTTGATGAGAAAGCTGTGCCCTGTTTGCTCACAATTGAACAAAAACAGCGTCATGAAGATGTTACCATCGAGTGTTTGACAATGTTTCACAGAAATAAAACCAAATTTTTGCTCCATTCTATAACCATGGATAAAACGTCGATCCATCCTTTCATACCCGAAACAAAAGAATAATCAAAGCGTGGGAGTGAAAAGGAAGAACCGGCTACAATGAAGGCAAAGACCAATCGATCTGCAGGCAAGATCATAGCGTCAGTTTTTTGGTATGCGCGTGGCATAATTTTTATTGACTATCTTGTAAAACGGAAAACTATCAACGGCGAGTAATATGCGAACTTATTGCAACGTTTGAGTGAAGAAATCAAGAAAAACGGCCCCATTTGGCTTAGAAGACAATGTTGCTTCATCAAGACAATGCACCAAATCGCACAGTTAATGGCAATTTGGAGGGGATTTACGATTCTTATTATAAAAAGGGTATCGAACTTATTGAACATCGCCGGGAAAAGTATAAGGAGCTAAAAGGAGATTACGTATATTTTTTTTCAAAATTTTTGTGTTTTCTTTGTTGGGCCAGGTACTTCTGGGACCATCCTCCTATTGCTTAGTAATAGGTAATATTATACTGGAATCATTGTCTCGGACAAACGAAATAAATTTAATGATTCCGTGCTCTTCTTAATATTCATTTTAAAATTGCACGTCGACATAATACTTCTAAATGACTGTGTTAAAAATAAAAATATTGCTCAATAAATTGATGATGACACTTTTCATGAATACACCCAAACACCTCAGTTATGTATGTTGGGAAAAAATCTTATTGCGTTTAATCAGTCGCTTTACCGGCTCATGGTAGATCCAACACTAGGTGTCCAAAAATAAAACACAATTGGCTACAAGAAACTTTGCTTCCGTATATCGAATTCCTCTTTTGTTTATCACACCATTAAAATAACATTGTTCTGATCATCTTTATTTATTATTTAGCAGTAGTGGTATGGTGTTTTCAGCCTTGTAATACCAATTTTTTCGAAGATGCATTCGCCCTGACATCCTTTCAACAATTTTTTTTTATTTTCAATTGTCAAATGATAGAGTTCAAATTTATCAAACACGCTGTACTTTGTTGATGAAATTATATTGACGATTCATCCAGGGAAAAATTTTCCAATGAAGAAAATAAGTATGGGTAATAAGCAATAAATTTCAATTATATCCGTTATTAAAAAACTTTTCAAATTCCTTACACTTACTAAGTTCAGTAACAAAATAATTTAGACAAGATCAAACAATTTACAATTTTAAGTAGATGCTTGATAATAGCATCTAGTCTGGGCTCACAAATAAATTGTATTCCAGGATATTTCGTTTTAAGACGCTGAAAGTATGAGAAATTTTATATCTCCCACTGGAAAAGTATAATGAAGCAGAAATCTATCGGCATTGTGATACGAGGGTTCTCTGAGAAATTACCGATCCAAACTTGAAGATGTCAGTTGTGAATACAAGTTGGGAAATATACTTGCGCATACGTTGGGAGACTCTTACTCGAAGACTAGATAGTAAAGAGGACGATCGCAATGGGGTTTTCGACACTTATGGCGTCCGGTAAACCGAGGATACATAATTTTCCTAAATATGTCGCCAGGGATACGCTACGTTTGCTAATGTCCAGCAAATGGCGTCTATTTGTTATTGTTTAGTAGTAATAAATAAGTTTAAATCATTGTGTAGTTGATGGCTACATAAATGACATTGCAAGTGATCGAAACAACCATAACAAATTGGGCATTTTTTCATTTTTAATAAACTATCAATTTTAATATTCTAATTAAGCGATAAAATGATAAACATAAGCAGATAATCATATTTTTTATTAATTAGCTCAAAAATCATTGACTACATTTTTTTTAAGATATTTATTTAAATTATCATAAACTGAGCAAGGGGATTTTAATGTTCATCTACAAGTTAAATAATACATTTCGAAAAATGGTGATAGGATAGACAGAAAACTCTAAGATAGAAAACTGAAAAAACTTTCGTAACACATTTTTTACGATTTTGCCTCAACTACTGGCAACATTGTATTAAAATAGATATACAAATATGTTTCAGAATCTGATACATCCAATGAATTTTTTTTGTCTGACTCTCATAGAGGGCATGATGAACATAACTTTTTCAATATTAGATTTATTAAGCAAAATTTCAAGTGACCTTGAACATCATTTAATTTTACACCAAAAACATACTCTTGATAAAACTCGATACTGTGAATATTTTGATTTGAAAATTATGAAGTAATAACCGATGCTGGTATGAAGTAATGATAAATGTATTAATAAAACAAAAAATCACAAGATGAAAATTTAAAAAAAGGCTAATAACATATAATAGAATTCAATTTGAGTAGGTGTTCAAAATATCTTCTGTTTTCACGAATATACATATCTATCCTTTTTTTTAAACTGCCTTTATCTTTTAAACGGTTAGGAGTCATTACAGTGACGTTGAAATCTGTCTTTCAATTCTTGAGTTGAATTCACCTCTGTAACATAAACTTTTTCTTTAAGATACGATCAAACTGTATAATCCAATCGATTAAAATCGCATGACCGAAACGGGATAAGTTGTGTTTGAAACAACCTGTATACGCAGTACATGGATTGAAATGAATTGCAAAGCTCATGTTCATTTTTTTATAAAGATCTATTAAAATTGTGGAAATTTGGACTTAATCGAAAACTAATTTCAAAGAAAAATTTTGTTTGTCAACTGCATTTCAATGAGGAAGATATCAAAAGTGATAAAATAAAAACGGCCAATGGTACTGAAGAATTGATGAGAAAAAGATATATGCTATTCCAACTTTAATTTTTTAGTCAATTTCAAATTCTACTTTATTTCAAATTATAATAAAAACAACGATAATAATTATTATTCAAAAAACTTTCAATTCTTTTAACCATTAATATATAAATACGATCACAGCGTTCTGCGGTAAAAATTCCAAAAACCAGACATTGGCAACAATGATGCATTCTAGTGAGGCAGCTCGAAAAATGATGTATCCGTCAATTCACAGACGCTTGCAATAGATTACGATCGTCCTCCTCCCTATCTAGCCTCCTAGGATTATTACTAAAATGACATCCATTCTGTTTTACAATCGTATAAGTGAAAATTTTTGGAATCGTTGGTGATATTCATACTGAACACACTATGTAGTGTAGTGTGTAAACAGTGTGTTCAATCGTGTAAGTGAGTTGCTATGAAGATTTTTCTGAAAATGGAGAAAATTGAATATAGCGCTGTCATTAAATAATCGCTTTTGTAAGCCATGAGACTCTAAACCATCATTTACAACCGGGAAATTTTGAGCTGCTGAACTCAAACATAGCCGTATCAGGTTGACTGACGACGAGCGTTCTAGAGGACGGTCACAACCTGCGACAACCAGCGATATCATCGAAAAAATTCACCAAATATAGACCAAGAGCCAGTGACCAATTTCAGGTGGTTATTTCAAAAGTCACGAAACTTTCTACAATAAATCCTCTATACCTACTGAAAATGAAAAGCCACTTCTGGCAGGCTTCTGGAGGGTAAGAAATAAGATTTATTCTAGTTGACAAAACACTATGAATATTTATAAAAATGTATTCGTGTTAAGACAATTTTAAAGTATCGTGAGGTATATTTCTAGGTGTGTTGATTTGCAGTCTTCAACAAAAAAAATTTTTTTGCAATACCTTAGTATAAAATATTTAATCTGATAGCAAGATCGACGCACGAGTAAAACTGAACTGCTCCCCAAAAATGTTGAATCCTATGCAACACCCCAAACCGTTAGAGGATCCCTACTTTTTATTCATATCAATGTAAGGACGTTTGAAATGTAAATTAAGAAATATAAAAGTACGTCACAAGTACAGTTAACATCAATAGACCTTCTACGAGTTGTCACCCCTAAAAGAAAAGAATATCCAGAATATAACGCGTTTTAATATTTTTCCCACAGCGGGTATCCTAGAGAATATCTGCGTCAAAGGTATAGAAAAATCTTTCAAAAGTGATGTTGTCTTACTTGCACTCGTACGGACACGTTTTTCGCTCTGGCAGACTGTTGTTGATGGAATTTCATTCAAGCATTTTATGTATTATCAATTGTTTATTTCTTTTATTTATTCTGATAAAATTTGAATACTGATGAATTGATAAAAATGGATTTTTTTTATAAATATTTATAGCGTTCTGTCAACAATTAGGAGAAATGTAAATGCTCTGGCAAAAATTCCATGAAGACAAAATACTGTCGGAAGTAATTTTCTAAAATTTTATGACTTATACTTTAACTAAAATGAATCTTATTTCTTATCCTCCTTAAACTTTTCAGGTAGTCTTCCCCGACCACACAGGGCTGTCAGGAGTGGCCTTTTCATTTTCAGTAGGTATAGAGGATTTACTGTAGAAAGTTTCGTACTTTTTGAAATGACCACCTAAAATTGGTCACTGGCTCTTCCTCTAATAGTACTGGACCGTTAGATTCACTGATTGGAGAATTATAAAAAAGTAAACTAGCCGCGCGTTGGGTGGTATGTTTACTCACTTTGGACCAAGCGCGCATTCGAATGAATATTTTCTAGGCTTTATTAACGCTGTTTGAGCAAAATAAGTCGAATTTTTTGTCTTAATTCATAGCTATACTGCTGAAACGACAAAACAGTCAAGTCAGTAGATCGCAAAAAGGCGAATCTACTCGCGGAAACTATTATTTGGTACAGTCTAGAATTATGTTCATCGGCTATCTTAACCAGATCTGACCCCCAGCGATTCTTTACTGTTTCCTAATCGTTGCAGGAGATAGATTTTCATCAGAAGATGACGTTATCGCTTACGTGAAGGTCTATTTTGAGGATGAAGATAAATCTAAACTTTCGATACTGTAATAAACTTTTCACTGCTTAGTATTCATTATAGCTTAACTCACTAGACTATTATTGTTGTTATTCTGTTTATTCATTGAAAACTTTTTAATTAAAAATGAATCATAACCATCCCCAGTTTCTAATCGTTACTAATGAACTGATGAATATATTGTCAGTGTTATTATTTGATTTATAATTTTGCCTGTTATTAAATACTCGTGTAAATGACCATGACACAATGCAATATCCAAACATTTTCATTCTTAATCTTAAAAAGATAAAAACAATCGATAAGAAACGTTAGAATGATATAATTTGAAAATATAGTAATTGAGAATTCTTTATCGCAGCGTTACTTCTATAGTGTCTATATGAGTCATGTTTCCTTAAAAAAAAATGAGAATTCAATATCTCTACATCAATACAGCAAAAGAAGTAATTTTTTAATGTTCATAAATCGATAAGACATTAATTTTCATCCAATGGGGAATATTGAAAAAACAAATTCTACAATATGGAAATTTAATGGTAATATTATTCAGAAAAACAATGAACTCTGAATACAACATAAAAAATGATGCGCGTCGTCAGTGATGTATTAGTTTTCAAATTTGATTACATCAAAGACTACATCAAAGACTACAATCATCAATGTAGGTAATAAAAAGAATTAAAACTTATGTCTCCACACTTTTTTACATAACTTTAAACACAATTGTAATTTTTTTGATATCAAATATCAGAAAAGCATCCTAATTTTTTACCGAAAACACTCACGTTAAAATATCGGCTTTGTAAAAAAAGCATAGGCTAAAAGCTAAAAAATTTCGAATCCGAAAAATTTTTTCAAATCATTATAGATATAAATACAATTTTAGCTATTAATTAAAATTTCATACTTATGTTTATTAAAAATGGAATTTCACGTTTTTTGAGTTTTCAGTTGAATTAAATTTTAATTAATGGCTAAAAATTGAATATAATGATTTTTAAAAAATGTTCAGATTCGAATTTTGCTGCAAAACTGCAAATTCTATAGAAAAAAACAAAGTTGTAGCTAATAAAAAAAAATTAAAACTTATGTCTCCACACTTTTTTACATAATCTCAAAATTTATGTATCAAATATCAAGTTTTTGCTTTTTATTTTTCTTGAAAAAAATGTTTTTTTCACGGAATTCGTCGAAAAATTTCCTTTTCATGCCTCAAACACACTGTAATTTTTTTAATTTCAAATATTTATTTTTTACCTTATTTTGACTTAATATCAGAAAAGCATCCTAATTTTCAATCGAAAATTCTCACGACAAAATATCTGCTTTTTAAAAAAGTCGTAGGCTAAAGGCTTGAAAATTTCGAATCCAAAAAACTTTTTTAAATACAATTTTTAGCTATTCATTAAAATTTCACACTAATTACTAATTACTTTCAATGTAAAATGGAATCACCCGTTTTCTGGTAATCAAAGTGTAAAATATTAATAAACGGCTAAAAATTGTTCATAATGATTTTTAAAAAAGAAAGTAAATATTTCAATGAAAAGCCCACCCACTTTTTTAAAAAAGCCAATGTTGTAATGTGAGAATTTTCCAATGAAAGAGGTTGCTTTTCCGATATTAAGTCAAAAGAAGATAAAAATAAATATTTTAAATCAAATAAATTACAGTATATTTGGGTGAGTTTTCACGAATTTCGCGAAAAAATAATTTTTTTATGATAAAAATAATAAACTTAGATATTTGAATTTGATTTTTTTTCCCTTAAATACTCTCCCCCTTCCACATCCCGATATCAGACCACTCATAAATTATTTTTTCCTCCATTTTTATGTTCTCTTCCGTTTCCATTGAATTTCATCCTACTACAATTTTCTTTCACTTTTTACCATTTTCAAAGGTTTTAGCCTTGGTTTACAGTTCGGATAAATCTGTTCGTAATACAAAGGAAGACCGGAAAATACTGTCACTTCCTTAAACTAGATTCAAAAGAACAAATTTCTTATTTTTTAATCAATAATGTAATCATTATTTTTATTAACATTTTACCATCTAGTGAACAATGTTTCACTGTTGAATCGATAAAGACCATTTTGTTTTTGAGTAAAATATTTCGAAATGAAATTTTGGAAATTATCCAAGATAATTTTGTAGTAATCTGAATAAATGAAAATCGAAGAGAGCGATATAGATATCGATATCTTCCACCCCAATTGATTGATTTTTCTAAAGTGCGTCTTGTATTGTCGTCTTACAGAATAACGTCTTTTATGTTGACAATCGTCAGATACTTTATTCATTTTAACATTTTCGCAGATAATTTTAAAAAATGGCAAATTTTTAGTCTACATTTCTCAAGGTTTTTGTAAAAAGTAATAATGGATTTATTCCGTAATCTAGCCGCGCTCTGTATATGCAAAAATGATCAACAGAAAATAATTTACGAACCTTTTGAATCCTATAAATTTTGATAAAAAAAATGTAAATAAAACAAACCTCCGCAAGCATCTTTGAAATCTGAACAGCAATCTCCCAATTTCAAACAGGCGTGATCACAATAACACGGCTTATCGTTAAGGTCCTCTATAATTGCATTAACAGGAGCTTTTTGTACCACACAGGAAGAATCTCTCCCTGTACAACACAGTTTTGCTTCATGGCAACTTCCACAAATTACAGCACTCAAAAAACGCGTAAAAATTAAAAAAACGAGAGTAAAATACATTTTATCTACCATTCAGATTTAATTCTATCTATAATTAATGTTATTATTTTCGAAAAATAAACACGCGTGAATTTCAAATTACGGCGGGATGATAAATTCTCGCTCGTTGCTAACCGATCTTCGGTTGAAACTGGAATGCGAAAAGCGATGAACACAGAAAAGAACCGAGAGCAGCTTGTGGCTGCAGGAATTTCTGAGCAGTTAGTGGAAACGTGGGAGTGCAGTTTCAACGGTAGGACAGGAATAGAAAGAAGTATAATGCACTTGCCTACGGCTCGCTATCCGTGTGGCTGGATTTTTTTAGGGTTTGTTGCACCTATTATTATATTTTGGTCGCGTGCCGGTCGTTGAGGACTAATGTCAAGATCAACAACCGGATATTTAACACGCACAAACATTTCATCGTCGTGATTTGTTCGTAAGAAAAAATATTGTGAAGCTACGTAGACGAAGAAAAGTAATTTCGCAATAGAACTTTGAAATTTCAAAGCTTTTTGATCAACTCTCTCTTATTCCGGTGAAATCGTATTGATTCATGTTTCCACATAATACACGAGCTTTCAAACGTATTGGGCCCTATTAGTATCTTTAACCTAAAGAAACGTAAGAAAACTTTAGGGACCGAGACATAAAGGCTCTTTAGAAGAATATACAAATTATCGCGACAAAAATAACCAAATCCAATCAAAGGTGAATTAATAGTTAATATTTCTTCCTCTGCATCTAACTTGCGTATGAATCTTTATAATTTCTTAACTGATATGCCTCCATAATTCAACAGCTCCATTCATAATCTCTGCGTAATGGCCGGTAAATTATTTTAAGTACAAATTGTTCTGGTCATACGAGTGCTACTACTTAAGTGTTGAAATATGGCAACACTGATGTAAATATGTCAAATCTGAGATTGCCATCATAAAGTTTGATGTGACTTTGACATTTTTAATGGTAAACGTACTCAGAACGTGTTGTTATGCGAGTTCTATTTGAGTCATTTACAGATACTTGATACATTCATCTTGGTCAAAACGCGAACATTTCCGTGCAATGATTTTCTAGACCTTAAGTTTTGAGATATGGCAACAATGATATGAATTTGTCAAATCTGACATAACCATCATAAAGTTTGACGTGAGTTTGACATTTTTAATGATGAATTTAGAATGTGTTGGCGTTTGATACCGCATAATTTTACAATCGCTCAAAAAATAGCTCGTGTCGATTAGTGTAAAGAAATTCTAAAAAAAATTAATCGCGGTACTTCAAAAGATCGTGACAGGCTACAAATTATGGATCTACGTATATGACCTGAAACTAAACATCAATCCACTGTATGTGTCTTTCAAGACGAGCCAAATTCATCAAAAGTTGTTCGTACAAGAGGCACTTCAACCAAATGGTCGCCTGCTTTTTGGGAATAACTGGACATTTCGCCACTGTTCCATTAGAGCAACGTATAACGGTCAATTCTGGTACACAAGCACTTGTTTGTCACACATCAATTCGTACAAAAACAGTCCAAACGTCGAATTGATGGGTCATCTGCCGTTTGGCACCTAATTATTTTTTCTTATTCTTATATCGGGAGGTTAGCGTCTTTCTACACCTGAAGCAGCGGTTGATGCCTTCAAATCATACGTTTTTGAGGTACCTCAATAGGAATGGAATTGATTTGAACGCATGCAAAAATTTTGGAGAATATTAGAACAATAATAAAGCCACCTCCAATTATAAATATTTATTTGCCCTCTCAAAACTTAACTAGCAACCATCTTATTAGATTAGATGAGAGCAGCGTGAATGCCATGAATAGACCTTGTTAACACGACCTAACACTTTGACCCAACTAAATTTCAAAGTGACCTACCAGTCCGAGGAGTCCTTGGTTCACCTCTTCTGATTTTAAAAAGCGTGAATGCAAGTACCGTATCTTACCCTTTGTGTATGATCAGCTCACAGGGCAGATGATCAATTGTTTCCTTTGCTTCATTTTAGGAACGACAAAACCTATCGGAATTTCTCGATGTTATTGAGGTGGAATTTACCAAACAGTGTCCAATGAGCATAATTGCTTAATACAAGGACTTTTTTGGTCCAATTAGTAGATTAAAAACAAATCTCTTCGATTATTTCAGTTCATGTCCCGGTGTGACCCACTTAAAGTAACTCTTTTGTTTGCTCCCAGCATTTAAGAGACTGCGTGCATTCCCATACCAGCTTTAACTCTGATAACTCTGATTTTAACCATGGAAAATAGAAGTTTCCGACCTCTTGAGCTAGCGAGTTTGGTATTCGAGCCTTACATTCATGCCCCTACTGGTCAATTTTCGGTGTAGAATATCGATGGACCTTGTGGTAAGTTAATTTCTGCATTCGCCCATCGCGTTCTCTCTGTCGCCTTGGTATCGTGATTTTATAGTTTTTGATAAACTATATTTGGGAGGACATTGCATCTGTAACTATATAAGTGGTTATTTACTACGGTTGCCAGATTTTTTTCAGCCTATAAGAGGCAAATGCTTAAATAGGCTAAGGCAAAAAAAATACGTAAATTTAGTTTTTTACCAGGGACAAATAAAAAACAAAATTATGTAGTAACATTCTTTATTTTTTTATATTTCTCCGAGGAGCAAGTCAGTTTTAACATATTTTGGTGGGTTTTAATATATTTATAAAAATCAATACAATTATAATAGTAATTAAACGTTCATCAACTCGCTTTTTATCAAATTAGGAGTACATTTATTTCTTACATCAACCCACTTAAGTGCAATCTGTGAAAAAATCCTTTCCACGGAACAGTTTGAGCTAGGTAAACTAAAAACCGAAGGATAAAATACGGAAAATGTTCGGGATTTCGGTACTAGAAAACCCTTGGAGAGAATATCATTTCCCGAAAAATCCTATCATTACGTTTACACTCTTTTAGAATACTTAATTGTCAGGTTAGGTCAACGGGCTTCATTTTCTGTCCCTTGTATGTTCCTATTGCCCATTTTGCCACTTGTATTTTGTAGTGTTACGTGTGCCATGATCTTTATGTACTTGTTATTGCAGAAAAAACCACCCTTTGCAGCTTATCTAGAGTTGTTTCCCCGATTTTAGTTTTTATGGGTTTTTATGATCCGCTGACAGGATGTTTCATTTGTTTTTATTTTTTTTTTATTTTTTCACCTCGAAGGTTATTAATCCTCCTTGACGTTCTTGATAGGTTACTGATTCGATTTTTCTACTTTTTTTGCATTCCGACTAACTACCTTATTTATACATTGTAAATTTATACATATTTATACATTTATAAATTGATTGTAAAATACGTCTGTATTGGTAAATCACTGATAACTGCTCAATAATAATTATGAAATCCTAAATCTTTCACACATCTCTATTGGGGTCTATAAATATAAATAATAAAATATAATAAATAAACTAAAGTAATAAAAATGAAATGTTTTTGTAGGTTCAGTTTTAAATTCGAAATTGCCACCGAACATTGAACGCGAAGTTCGGAACAATGATCTCGATCTGGTTTGGGATCAGTAATCAACTGATAAGTGAACTACCTGACGTCAAATCATAGTATCGGAAAAACTATGATTTGTCAGTTGTCACAAAGCAAATAACTTGTTTTTAACTATTTATTTTCTTCAAAGAATATTGAAGACATATGGGAAAAATCAATTTACAAATTAAAGCTACCCTCGAGGGTATTGAAGAGTTGTTTACCAATCATCCAGATTATAACTTTCTGGTAAAGATAAAATGTACTAGTTGTGGCGAAGAATCTAATAAGTGGCATGACATTTCTGAAAATACTAAGTATCCGGGAAAAACTGGAAAATCGGAAAATAATTTTATAGCAAAATGTCGACTATGTGGACGAGAAAATTCTCTCGATATTGTTCCTGGTAGTAATGGTAATAAGTTTATTACATTACATTAAATCTTGTGGCAATAACTTCTTACGAACCGTGGCTTAACCTAGTAGTGGAAATATGGGAATGTTTTATTGTGATTTATTTTTCATAGGTAAATACACAAATGAAGATGTGGGCAAATTCAAAACTCTTGTAACCTTTGAATGCAGAGGAATAGAACCATTTGAATTTACACCAGGTGAAGGGTGGCTAGCTAAAGCTGAAGAAAGTGGAAAAGTGTTTGATAATATTAATTTGACTGAAAAGGAATGGGTAGAATATGATGAAAAAAGTATGCAATCTATTGGGATATATGAGTTTGAATCTAAATTCGTTCCAGCTAAATAAGTGTTCAAATTTATCTTATGGCAAATTTCAATATGTTACTTTAAATAAACTTTCCTTACTGTGTTTATATTCAATTAAAATGGTAACTAACTTTTAGTTTAATAAATAGTATCAAGAATCATAGCTTTAATAAATATTGCTCAATATTTGGTTTGGTTACCAAGTTTTTTGTCAATAAATTAGGTACAATTATGTCATGTTCTATTCTTCTCAACAACTATAGCTAACGATGAAAACAATGGTGTCATGTGGTAAAAAATTTTAGCCGCCCTGCAATGTTTCCAATATGCAAGTTTGTTTTGAAACAGAACCCATTTGCAGTTATCCACAAATATTCTTCAACAAAATAAACTTTTGCGAAAAATGTTAATAGAGGAGACATATAATGACATTATTACAGGCTACATAATTTTACTGCCAAAAATTGAAGATAAAATGAATAAATTATTGTTAAAGACTCGTTTTTGAACATATTGTGATGTATTTTTTATAACGTCCATACAAATTTATCAAGTTTATGTTTAAAAGCTGACACACATCTTTCAGTTGAATTCGAAGCCCCAATATTTTTTCGAATTTTAATCAACTATTGCAAAGGACACTTAATAAGGAACCTATTGACAGAAAATTATTCAAGTTTTATCATTCTATATTTCACACATCTGTGTACACAATGCCACATCTTTGATCTTTGCGCTTTGCGCCTGTTACAAGAAACACATTTTATTTCTTTGTTTTGTTCACCACAGACAATTTTTTTGATATATCATCCTTACTCGAATGAATAATGTACTTCAAGTATTAAAGCTAGTAATTCAGGCTAAAATCCATATTTACAATAATATTTAAATATACTATATACACTCAACAATTCTAGACATATTTGTGAAGGGGATAATTAAAATGTGTTGCTTTTAAATTTAAAATATTGAACATATACTAATATGCTCTGAAAGTAATATTTTCCGTTTTTATTGCAATTGACCAAAGGGTCAAAAAATTTATTACATTATCTTCCATATTTATATAAAGCAATATCCAATGAGAAGAAATTAGAATTGGTAATAAATTTTTTTATTTCCAGGATTTCATTTGTCAGTTCCTTTAATAAAAACTTCCATCATGTAGTATGGAAAAATTTTGGGGCTTCAAACATAAATTTTATGAATTTTTTTGAAGTTATAAAAAATACATCACAATTTTATGTTAATAGGTTCCTAATTAAGTGTCCTTTGCAATAGTAAAATAAAATTTGAAAACATTCTGGGGCTTCTAATTTATAAAGAACTATGCGCGTCATCGCTTAAATAAAAATTTCAAGGGAATTTATAAAAATAATTCATTATTATACTACTTTATATAACACCCTGTAACAATAAAATCTATACTATAATAAAACTGAAGAATCGGCGTGTCTGTCCATTGTTTTGTTTTTCAAAAAAAATGATTGTAGGTGATAGAGGAATTGTAGTTGAACACAAAAATACAAATTTGAGAAAAGTGTCCGTCTGTTTGTACATGCTACTCTCTGAAACTACTGGACGGATTTTCATAAAATTTTCATTAATTTCTTCAGCTTAGCATGGAGCAACATTCAAGCTATATTTGATCAATATTGGAGTGTACGAAAAAAAGTTAGGTTGATCTGAAGTTAATTACCAAACTTTTGTTTAGCACTTCTCTTAGCCGCTGCCTTCAGCGTAATTTGGCAACATGTAAGTAAGTACCTAAAATGTATTCGATATTAAGTCATTGCCATGGAAAAAATGATAAACATAATTGTAGTGTTAATATTATAAGCGCCATCTAATGAACCTATTCATTATCTATTTCAAGCTGGAAGATATTTTTAAGCATAGCCCAACCTTATCTCGCATGTCACATCTTGATTCGACCAAATTTCTGCAGATGGCACTTTTTCAATTCGCGTAACAAATGAAGGTAGACTGTCATAATTGTCAAAGGCTCTATTTTGTGTTTCGTTCGACAGCACAGATAAATTATTTTTATTATGCGAAATTATTTTTCAGGTTTTCAGTGATAACTGATAAAATAAACTTTTTGTCAATTTAAAAATAAGTATCTAATTTCTGGTTATATACATTTAATAAGGTTGATAAAGGAAAACCACTTCTATTTGTATAAATTATTAACAGTGGAGAGCGAGTATTAGATCTATGGTGCATTCCACTAAGCGTTCACGGCGCCTGATACACTTTTGGGCGTTCCACATAGCCGCCACGATCGTCGTGGTTACGGCAAGAACTGCACTTATGACTAACGTTCACGACAATCCTTGTCAAGAGGTGGGTCGAAGTGAGCGTTTAAAGAATTTGCGGGATTTTCAAAACTCGTTCGGTAAAATTTACAGCCTAAAAATCTACAAAATAGATAAAACTAGCGGAAAGGATACATTTAATTCAATACTTTTACTCTTACCAGGTTTCTAAGTAATTATTTATAGCATATAAGTGCGTACAATCTAATACCGTATTTTAAAACATAATAAAGCAATAAGAAAAACTGCTATAAATATATAGCTTCTGCGTAACCTGGTATTGAATAAAATGTGAGTTTATCGAAAGTTTTAGTTTACAGTTTTATTAATTTTGTAGATCTTTAAGTTATATTTCTTTTGGTACCGTGAACAGTTGCTGCTAAATATTTTACATAGTAATCAGCTGAAGGCAGACCTCCCCGTGATAAGTTTTCTTTCCTAAATACGGCGCGATATTTATCATATTCTTTGTGAAGGAATCACAAGTCATTACAAGCTTCAGTCCATACTTAGACAATTGTTCATCAATTCTAATGTATGATGTTGGTGTGTATGAAGTTTTGCAAGTAGATATCAAAATATCCCAAATATCTATAACTGGATCGTTTGGCAAATGGATTGTTTTGTAGTCTTTCTGTGCGAGTAAATTTGCTGTCAAATCGTAAACAATCTAAGAGAAACCGAAAGCTACTCATTGTTCATTCATTTATTGAATCATTATCACTACCAATCATTATATTTTCGATTTCTGCATTAGTAAAAGTTCAATTATCTCTATATTTTTATGTGAATGCCATTTTTTTGCATTTTTTTTATTTAGTTTTTTTTAAATGAATTTTTGATAAAGTATATTTTGTGTTATTTTGATTTCCAGATGATCGCTTGAGAATAAAAAAGTATAAAATATTGGAAAATTTAAAGTCAAAGGAAATGTTAAAATATGGAAAATGGGGTTTCACAGACCTCATGTATGTACTGGTGTAAGAAGTTTCCACCTATGTAACGCCGGGTTAAATATTATTGTAAACTGCAATCTACACAATATGTTACTCTTTGGTCGCTTTCAGCGCTACTGCTACATATTGATAACAGTAACGATCCGCTAGAGTTGTACAACGTTTTCGTCCGCTGATTATGACCATTATGACGTTATTGGGTTAAGAGAGATTGCACTCGACATTTCGTCTCCAGTATTTCGATAGTAATGAAATTGATGAAAAGCATTGATTCGTACCTCCAAACTATTCAAATTTTTTGCTCAAATTCAAGGTTATTACGGGCAATCTAGATTGATCGTGGTTCACTCGGAGGGCTATTAAGTACGTTATCCTTTATTTTTCACGATTTGGAAAATTAGTAAACTAGCTAACCACTCTCCTACCTTTCTCCATTTTATAGCTCAATTTCGAACCCATAATAAAGTTTTATTTCTATTTGTTATTTTTTCAATACACTCTATTATGCCGTCCCTCTGCATTTGACGTCGAGTTACGACACCGGCAGAGGAAATGCTCGATCGTATCTTCTTCTCCATTACATTTTTGAAAATATAATTAATAATTAAATTGGAAAATTACTTAAAGGGAAAGTAGATAGGAATTGATTACGATGCTTCCAAGGTAAGAAAAATTTTTTTTTATCACAAAAATTACATTTTTACCTGACTAATCTGTCATCAATTTTTTGCTCCAGTTATTTAGATTATTTCTTACCACATTGCACATGCGATACCCAAAACTATATAATATATTAATATTTGTAATAGTTGGTTGGAAGTGCTACTGAGGAATAAACTAAGGGAACTGAACTGAAACTTATTTAATTCTGAAATCTAATGGTTATTGTGTATGTCCAAATTATATCCCCATACATTTTCACAATAAATACAGAAGATGTGTAATAAAGTTATTCTTTATTATATGTAATTGAATACAAATAGAAAACTGAAAGTCTCATTAATAATTATCTTTTTCTCTTCTTTCTCTGTCCCTTCTTTGCCTATCCCAGTTTTGATTATTTCCTCGGTAATTTTGCCTTTCGCCTCGGAAATTGCCCTAAAAAAATATTCTATTATAGTGAAAACCGATAATCTCAATCTTTATTCATTAATTTAATATTCTTATAAACGTAACAGACAGCAGTATTAATATATTATAACACAAAGACTTCCAGCGCGATTGTCTGTTTATTCGGGACAAAATCAATACCTAATGAACGGATTTTAAAGGGGATTTTAGCAATATATAAAGTCATGCTTACAACTGATCCCCTCTAAACGTACCTTATTACTGTCTATGTTATGCTAGCGTGAGTTGCTTGAATATTTAGAAATAACATAATTAAAGATACGTCATTTCCTCCCAGACGAAAATTTGTAAGCTGATTGTTAATATACTGCTACGGTAAATAAAAAAATCAGCTAGCAGTAAGTCGAGGGAAAACTAGTCAGCTAATGCTTCTGCCTAACTCCTACATAATAACTTTCAAAGTATCAGCTGACGGTTTTTCTACCAAGATACAGCCAGCTGACGTATATATTTGTCCATAGTTGCATATCATCAGTTCAATTTTTATGTGAGATGAAATCACTGAAAATTAAATTTTTTTTACATGTTCAAGACACCAGCTGATGTACATTACACTATGTTATAGCCAACTGATTTTTTTTCCTTGAGCTCCTGGACTATTACTTTGTCAATAATTTCTGAAATCCATTAGAACGCGTTTATGTTTATTTAATAATAATAATAATAATAATAAAATCTTGCTCATGAGTATAGGGATGGTCCGCAAGCACAGAACATTCGTCTAGACCTATTAAAATGGGGCAAAGCATCACTGGCCCGACTATAAAAGGGCGTCGCAAAGAAAAGGTTAACAGATTATATTTAAAAGGTCTACCAAATATCATTCTGAATCTTGAACTTTAACGTTTAAAATGAGCCGCTTTAAATCTTTCTAGGTCATGAAAGAACCAAGTAATGACCGATAAAGTGAGAAAAAAGATCAATTTTTCTTCTCATTAATTTTGCATTTCGTGCAGATCATTGTAATCTTTCACATCATATCAATTATCACAAAAAATTAAGGCGAATGTAAAATTAAGCTCGTTTCTCTAGTTGATTACGAGAATCAACGGAAGCGAATATGAAGATTATTTTTACGTTTATAATATGCTCTAATATTCGTCGAGTTTCACTTGAACATTATCAATTTCATATATTTGAAAAGTTTCAAGTAAGAATGTCAAACTTTGAGAGGAATATTTAATATCGATGTGAGAAAGTTTATCAAATAATTTTGAAAACTGGATGAATAACTCACCTGATTTGCGCCACGCAAGAAGAAATTGCCTTGTTTAGTTTCCAATATTCTTTCATTAGAATCAACAAAATTATTCATTTTGTCTGCCAGTTGTAAAGCTAAAGATTGTAAGCGAGATGGTTCACTTCTGTGCATCACAACAGTTTGAGTTGGATCGTCCAATGATGCCTGAAATAGTAGTTATATCTTAACTTTATCAAAAAGTATTATAAAATATTAGGCAGAACATAGGCATATGTGAAATTATAAAACCTGGATCCAATTTAAAATTTTAACTGTTTAACTGTTAATAGAATTCCACTTTACTCTTTGAGTGAGATATGCATGTAGTCCTTAAGAATGAATGTTTTTGAAGAATTTCTTGAAATTAGACTTATTTCTCGACAAAATTATTTTCTATATAATTTCTATTCAGTTCTAGAATAAAGTTGGATTATTAACTGTTTCAATTGTAGGTTCCTACTCTTTGAGTAGCAACTTTTGTGAAACTTTATTAGCATGAAAATTGTTCAGTTTCAGGAAAGTGAGATATGCATGAAGTACTGAACACACTGTTTTCACCAACACTCACAATTATACTGTATGACGCGCGTCTCAATAAACAAGAAGTGAGTGTTCAGAGACCGAAGATTAACTAACATTTGAATAAAAGTTTTTCAAAAATTTTTTGAAAGAGTTATTTCTTGACAAAACTATTTTTTATGTACTTCCTATTCAGTTCTAGAATAAAGTTGGATTATTAACTGTTTAACTCTAGATTCCAAATTTACTCTTTGAGTACAAACTTTTTGAAATTTTATTTGCATCAAAATTGCTCAATATCAGAACAGTGAGATATGCATGGAGTACATAAGAATGAAAGTTTTCCAACTATTTTTTGAAATGACTTAACTTATTTCTTTACAAAACTATTTTCTATATAATTCCTATTCAGTTCTAAAATAAAGGATTGTTTTCTCTTTTTTTTTTTGTTTAAATATGTGTGTTTTAAAGCCGTGTCGATAATCATTTTGTTTTGTAGCCCCAATGAAAAAAATCATTTAGAAATAAATTTAGAGATCAGGAAGGCCTCTTAATCGCTTCAAATAGAGAAATAATTATATTATTAAAATAGTGCCTAGGTTCTATATATTTCAAACACCTTCTTCATACATTTTTTATCTCGCTCATGGCACATAAAAACGAAACAGTGGAAGCATATTTGCTTGCAAAGACAAATACTCAATCATACATTCTCACTGCGCTCTGGTAGAGTGAATTGAGAATCCAGTGGAACAGTTGAGTTTATTATAATTTTTCTTGACTTTCTATTGAAACTTAAGCTGATAAGTTGTTATCAACATGGTTTATATTGATATATTATGTTTTTATCTTAATACTAATTTTCACCAATATAGCTATTTTGATAAAAATATTTTGACAACAATTCATTGTTGAATATAGATTGTTTTGGCGAGTCGTTTTTACTTTATAACCACTCTGCACCTATACCTAAAAAATATTTTGTACAAGACTCTATATCTCATTGTTCTGCTTCCAAAATATGTAGAATCCTTTCTAAGGAGACTATTTTTTGGGAAGTTTTTGTGCCCCACTTCCCAAGTGGGGCACAAAAACTGTGATCATGCTTCTTACTACCATTACTAGATCATCTGCACAGACTAGAACTGTAAATATAGCACTGCTAAGACTAGTGAGGATTTTGTCCACTACCAATGACCACAGTAGGAGTGATAGGACTCCGCCTTGCCGACAGCCGTTTTCTATAGTTACAGTGGAAGTGTTTCCATTCATTTCTGCCGTTACTATACGATGTTGTAGCATCGTCTCGGTCTTTTAACGTCCTTTTGATATTAACTGATGTGAAATGTTGTTGAAAATTCCTTCTATATCAATGGAGGCTAGAGCAATATCTTTGCTTTCAAGATCTTTTCTATAACTCCAATTATGCAATGTAGTGCACTTGTGGTGGACTAGATTTTATGATAAGCAAATTGGTTTAAAGTAGCTTTCTTACGAGAGCCGTACTTCTGAGTATTGTTCAAAGTCTATTTCCATAGTTTTTAAGAAAAAGGAAGTGAAGCTAATCGGTTGATAACACTTTGGTTGATTTTATTGTCTTTGTCCATTTTTGGCATGAACAAAACTATACATACTTGACCATTACTATAAGGCTAAATTTAATGTCTGGTTAAACTAACATGGTATCATATGCTGGATATCGAATGTACCATGGAGGAACATACAAGTAAAAATATAATAGATTGGCAGTTATTTCAGTTACAGCCGAATTAATGTAAACACATTAATTTTAAACGACAGCAAATTTGTAATATTTGTAGAAATCTAACTGACACAATGAAACAGTTATAAATAATTGTGGTCTCTTTACTAAATGATTTGAGCAAACAAAAATTCTTACCATAAGTTCTTCATTTATTATCATTTTAGATATAATAGAATGTACAACAGGTTTTCCCAATTGGAACATCTCCGATAACGTCGCCATGGATATAGAATCGTACACATGAGAATAAGTAAACAAATAAGTTCTCAAAGATTCTTCTTTTATTAATTTAGTAAGCATGGATCTAACTTGGTCTGCTTGATAAAATAAATCCCAAACTTTAGCGTTCATTTTCTCGTTGATGATAAAATTATTACAAGCTAGCCAATTTCCATTTCTCATAGCTTTAGCGGCTGCTACTACATGCTCTCTCATGCTTTCTGGTGGCCCTACCAAACTTTGACGTTCTGATGAACGCAATTGTTGATAAAACGTTTTAGAAATCATTCTACGTCTAGCGTCGAATTCATGAGCGGCCATGTAGGGTATTTCAATCAGCATGGCGGATACTAGGTAAACGCATTCTAAAAGTTCCAGATTTATATGCATGTGGAACGGCATTTGACGTTGCTTTTCTATTTTCTCTTGTTCTTTACTACGTTCATGTTGTCTCTGAGGAAGTAAACCTAAAATATAATATTGATACTATTAACTACCTCATTACAAAAATGTTCTGACATAATAATTTCCTATTTAGAATTTGGCAACATTGCACGAATGTAACCCAGACAGAGATACAACTTCTTGTGTTGGAAACCATTAGGATCTGTTAATCATCTAGTTATGTGATACATAGTGTCTCTTATTTTACCCTCCATTAACGTATCGTCACGCATTACCTAATTTTTGTCTTATGTAATTGTGAAGAATCATAAATGTACCTACCTAAGTTCAAGTTATTATTGTATTCATTAAAATTTTTTGTAAAATGACCGCTTTTAATGGGAATTAACGTCATAGTTAAGTAATTCCTAGTGTCCCTTAGATACTTTAAGTTCCATTAACGTATCAAATTACTCACTTTTCTTTTTCTTGTATAATAAATAGTTTTTACAAAGTAGTTTTATCGTTTTAATACAAAGAATATGGTCAACCATTATTGGTTAGCTCGAACATGCCATACAGTAAAAATAAAATATTTACAAACTCACAAACTACCAGTACAAATTTCATTTGCTTTTAACGTTGGTATATTTGTATTTGTCCCACAATCCAATATATTTTCATTGGTAACTTAAGGGTGATTCAATTCAACAAATAATTTATTTGAGCTCATGCATACAAGCCGAATCTGACATCACCCAGTAAAAGTCATATTATTGAAAGATTTGAAAAATGTGATTTTTTACGAAATTGTTGGAAATGGAAAATCTACCACTTCAGAAAGCAATCAATGAAATTAGGCCAAATCGAAAGGCAAATATTTGTGCTGAAGCTAATAGAAATTATCCTTACTTAAGCAAAAAATGATGCTAAATGAATTAACATACATTATTGAACTACTTACAGTGTGCTAAAACAAAAGGGTTGACTTTGCTTTAAAGTACAAACAATGTAAGAAATATTTACCGACAATATCAAATGATGAAATTGTATAAAATTATGATAGAAAATATCACAAAATATTAATTTCAAATGAATCCACATTTTCAACGCGAGGAAATTAAAACACCTGATTATCAACAATCGATATTTTTCTTCGATTGTTGCAATTTAGTCGAGTAAATTAGTAAATCATTTATGGTAAGACGGTAAGTATAATTTAAAAAATACTAACCTTGAGCTAATAACTCCTTTGGTTTTCCTGTCATCATCAAGTCCACTAAACAATTATGAGCATCTTTAATATTTGCATGCCTAAATGCACACAAACCCAAATGTGCCATCATCCTATTATATAAAATCTGTGTGCTGGGATCTGAATGTTGAATAGTCTCCTGCAAATGAGACATCAACACCAAATCTCTAGCTTGGAACCAATTGTCGTGTAAAGCATGGTGATAAATGTGTGACAAAATAGCTCTAGTTCTGAGACGATCTGTACTATCCTTAGCATATATGAATTTGCAGAGCTTTTCCATTTCTTGTACTGATGTTACTTCATCTTTAGATATACTGTTATCACCAGATTTTTGTTGCAAAACTCGAGGGTCAAACTTGTAGTACAAATGTTCTATTTTACGTAAATATATTCTACATAACTCAGATGCTATGTTAGTTCTTTCTAAATACTTCATAGTTTTATCAATTATGTTGGAAACTTTGCATTCATCTTTCAATCTCTCAACATATTCGTTACTATGGGGGTCGCATTCTTTTAAAAGTTTAGTGAACTCGTCATCCAATCTTTCTACTGAAGTTAGTATACAACCTCTTATACGATATGGTGGTTCTTCCAAGTTTTCATTCTCTTCAGTGATAGTTTCCGATACTATTAAATTATTTGTATTCAACAGCATTCCCAACATTTCAGCCATTCTTTCAATTAGTTTCAACCAATACTCTGGTTTCATAGCATCTGAAACTTTTGGGTTGTAGTCAAAAATTGCGGATATGATAGCCAATTTGATTTTGATGAACATTGCAGCTCCAAGCTGATGTTGTTCGGAAACATTTTGCAATTCATGTAAAAGCTCTATTTGTTCACGACGATCCGTACGCTTTTTACCTCTAGCAGCCATTATTTCACTCAATTTCTTAATTACAAGGTTTAAATCGATTTCAGCATCCTTTGCAAACATTTTTGGTTTCTCCTGTGAAATGATGTAAAATTAAAACAAGGTTAAATTAAATTTTATTCAAAAGACAATACTTACACTCGGAATTGCAAAACCTCGATTAACAGTCTCCCATTTTCCTTCTCCATCCTCCTCTTCTTCTTTTTTCAACTTTCTTCCTTTTTCTTTCCTCTCTTTTCTTTTTTCTTCCTTTCTTCTTTCCCTCTCTTCATCTTCTTCATGGGCAGGACCAGTTCTCTTCAAGAATCGTTCACGCATGCTAGTATATTTACCTTCATCATCATCTGATGATTCGGAGCTAGATTCAGAATCTGATGGCCAATCATCCGAATCTGATGATTCATCTTTATCATCAACAACAGTTTGTTTAGGTGGAGCTTTGAGAAACGCATTTTTGGGAGGTGCTTCATTTTCAGAATCTTCAGCTGCCTCAGCTGAAAATAAATGTATTATCCAATTTTAATTAAAATAAAACCTATTTAGATTCAGAGTAATTTATTCCTCATCACATACACTATATTCAGAACTTACGCTTTTCTTCTTCCTCTTCATCGTCAGGCTGTTCTGGATTTTCTCTGAATTTGGCCATATCATCTTCAAAGTCTTTCAAGTACTTTCTTAACTTCTGCCTCATAGATGTGAGAGATTTACTAAAGTTGTAAAATGTGAATAAATATTATAATTCAATATTTTTCACCTCACCTGTTGTTTTTACTCATATTTTTTCTTCCTTCTCTATCTTCCCACATTTCATTGATAAAATCCTCCATTTCAGCCAAGCACCTAATAAAAAATCGTGGAGTTTGGCCATTTTCTTCTTTTATTATTACTGGTACTGCTTTTTGATAAGCCTTTTGCAATTCTTCAAAACCTAATCAAATCAAATGATTTAAATAATAACATATAGTGTGAATTTTTCAAAATAATTCTCATTTGGTACAATGCTTTCAGAAAACATATACTATTTGGAAAGCAATACTTATTATCACTATTTTAAAATTATGGTGGATTTATAGGATGATGGATATTAATCTTAATATATAAATATTCAGTATCCGTGTGTATGTCCCGAATGAACTCAAAAACGAGTCAACTGATATTCATGAAAGTTGGCATATATATGTAATTTGATCCAACTTAAATTATAGGATAGTTATTATTTAAATACTAATGTACTCAATAATTAATAATAAACTGATCATCAACGTTGATTGGTGTTATAAATCGTAGTTTCCATAAGTCTGGAACAGATGGCGTCTTAAGCAAATTTCTTTACAGAGATCTGTAAAATTTTATCCTTTACACCTCATAGATGGCGCCACACTTTAATGTGATAAATCTTCTTAGACTACACACTATGCATGTCTTATTTTACCTATACCACTTAACATCGCTTCTTTCAAATCATTCTTCATTTTGTCTTCGTTGCGTACATTACTTCGAATATTTTTTTTACTTCTAACTTACAGTTATTCAGAGAACAACGAAATCCATTCACATTAAAAATTCAATTACTTTTTTTGGTAAAATGCCACCCAAAAAATCCAACCTTAATGCCCGTAGCAAGAAGACTCGATGTACACGTGTTGAAAGAGCTCATGAATCAGTCGAACAGAGAGCAGAAAGAAATGTAGCTCAAAGAATTCGCACAGTTGAAATTTGAGCACGAGAACAGCGTAATAATCGTCGACAAGAAAATGCATTGAGGATCAGGGTGGCACGTCAACAACACACAGATTCATATAGAGAACAAAACCGAGAAAATCATCGAACCAACCGCACAGTAACACGTGGATCATTTGTTCGTCTTGCATTTAATTATAAACCAGACTTCAATTACTCGGCCGATTCCAAAGTTAATATTGTTGTGATGGACAAAATATGCAATTATTGACAGGCGTTAAATTTTCATAATGAAACACCAGGCATGTGTTGCGCATCAAGAAAAGTTGTATTGTCACCACTCTTTACTCCAGGGATTTCAACCCTTCTTTCTGGAATTTCAAATGAATCAAAATTATTTTTGCAAAGACACGACAATTTTATTCTTGCTTTCAAATGACGTCGTTTGGAGCATACAAAGTTTGTGGTTTGTCATCTGATGGTCGTAATTTTGAGACAACATTCAAAATTCAAGGCCAAGTATATCATAAAATTGATGCCAATTGATGATCATCAAAATATGTTCCAAAGCATGAATACTAGATTTTTTGATATTTGAAATGCTTCTATTAACTGTTCCTTTGATTTGATCACTATTACTGAAACATGATTGAATCCCTTTGTGCTCGAATCTAAACTTTTTCCCGACGATTTCGTTAACTTTCAGGACAAATCGAAAATTTTAATCAACCAATACCAAAAGGGCGGAGTTTTGTTTGCATTATAGTACCAACTCTTTCGAATATCAGATATAACTAATGTGCTTCCTATGCTTAATGTTATTGGAATCAAGACTATTTTGTCAGGAAAGGTTTAGAATCTTGTTTCAATTCATTTTCCCCCAAAATTTACATTCTATATATTCTCACAAACTATGTCCACTTGCTGAATGATGACTGTTTTGTTGTTATTGGCAATTTTAATATTCCTCAATACTGTAATATGCATGCTGGCTCAACAAATGATAATAGGTTTATGATATCCTTGGCTCATTTCTAAATGTCGCACACCAATAATAATGATAACTACATTGAATTTAATGATACACAAGTCCAAATTAAAAGAGATATATGTCGGAGTCAATATAACTACATGAGAAATGTAGAAAAATAGCTAAAAAGTGATCCTAAGAAGTTTTGGACCTATCCAAGTACCAACCTACTAACCTACCTAATAGACATAAATATTATGTTCTATATGATCGTACCTCTTGACCAACTAGATAACATAGTAAATGCTTTTGCTGATTATTTTCAATCTGGATAAATTACCTTGTCTACTCCTAATTTTAATAATATTCATTCAAATATAAATTGTTTGCCATGTATTACTCGCATTTCTACTGAGTGTGAAGTTTTAACTAGCCTCAAAAAATTAAAACCATACTTTTTATTTGGTCCTGATGGTTTATTAGCCTTTCTACTGTGAGGTTATAGTCTGTTCTTGCAAACCCATATATGTGTTATATATTTAATCTGTTGTTAAAATCTGAAGTATTTACAGTGATATGGAATACTGGATAAGTTTGTCCCATTTTTAAAAAGGGTTATTAGAAGGATGTCATTGAGAACTATTGCACACTTATATCCAACTTTTCTAAGATATTGAAACTCTGCTTTACAAAGTTGTTTTCCACCAAGTGAAACTATCCATATGTAATGAACAGCATGGTTTTTATTCTGGTAGATCTACAGAGGCAAATTCAATGTGCTTAAAGCACAGATTTTTTCAAAGCCTTTGATCACTTGGATCGTGGCATTCTTCTCACTAAGCTATCCAACATTGGTTTAAATATTTCATTCACCAATTTTTCTGTCATACCTCACGGATAGAAAGCTTACAGTTATTTACTTTGGTTTCAACTCCATAGAAATCAACGCAACTTCTGGAGTGCCTCAAGGCTCAGTTCTTGAGCCATTATTATTTATAACATTTATAAATGATATTGTTTTGGATTTCCATTCCAATGTTATCCTTTATGCAAATGATATAGAGTTATATTATTTGACATTAAACATTGGTGATTGTCACTTACTTGATTCTGATCTAGATATAATTTGAGAGTGGTGCCATAAAAATGCACTTTCTCTCAACATTTTAAATATGATACATTATCTTTCACTACGAAACTAAGGTCTGTAGTAATCAAAGATCTTTGTGTTATATTTGATAGTAAATGTATGTTGTTTGTTGAGCACATTAATATTATCCTGTATTTTTACTTTTTAATACATTTGTTCTTCTAAGACTAGAATATGCCTCTCTTATATGGGTCCCAAGCTACTAAATTCATATAAACAAAATAAATAATATTAACAGAAAGTATGTTAAATATATGTGGTTCAAGTTCTTTCAATATTTATCCATCACAAGGAACATCTCAAAGCACACTGTTAAAACATTTCAACCTAAACGATCTAGCAACTAGACGCATGTGTTCCTTCCTTAATAATCTTCTACAAAATTATAACGAATAAAATTGACTGTTCACTTGGTTTGGTCCAACTCTTAATTCTACTTTTCAGTCGCTAGAACTAATGTTTTCAAGTTTTCACCTTTATATAGAATGAATCAATATCATTGCCATATGCAGAACTGTTTGGATATTTTTAGCAGCAATATCTCTAACATGAAAAACTAAATTTCTACTGTTTTATAGCTTTCTCATTATTCATATTTGTCAGGGTTATCATAGAACTTTTTAGAATTGTTATGCTTACTTTTCCATATCTTTCTGTATACATTATTTACACTTCATCTAAATATGCCATTGTTTATTTGTACTTTTCAAACATAATTGTTCAATTGTTAACTTTTATGCATGTTTTTCCCACTTTGCCTTTGGATTGTGGGGTGGTGTAAACAAATAAACGAATAGATAAATAAACAATTTTTGTACATTAAACAAGTTATTATGACATAAAATTATTGTGTATAAACGACATGTTTGAAGACTTTGATTCTTATATCATAAATTAATTAAACTACAAGCTATTGTCAATATTCTATTTATACTTACTGTTAAGCATGCTAGACATGTCCTTAATTTTTTTATAATTACGAATTTGTTTAATTATATTGGTAAGTTCTTCATATCGTTTTTCCTTTGCAGATCTAACTACTCGTTTCACTTCTTCTTCATCGTCACTGAACTAAACATAAACATTAATAAATCTACAATGATTTCAATAAAGGTACTTACAGTATAAGCGGGAACTTGGGGACGTTGAATAATCTCTTCCTCAGATGAACTATCCGAGTCTGAGTCGGATCCGGCGAAAAATCTACTCATGGTTTACAAGATATCAACTTGTAACAGCAACCTAAAAGTAAAAACATGCGATTTGAATAATTCATTTTGCTAAAGGATAATTAATGTATGTGAAGAGCATTCGTAAAATTCTGCACATTACATAATGTTTAGCTATAAAATTTTCAGTCCTCTGTACTTACAAAAAATATTTTAAGATACAGTTCAGCACTTATGTTAGAACGTGAGCTGAAAGGGTATTGTCAAAAACTGACATCATTAGTGTTGCCAACTGGTGTCATAAATATTGGTAACCTGTTTGTTTTATAAATCGTTTGATTCTCTAGCACAAACCACAGAACTTACAGTTGACGTGTTCTGTGGCGCGATTACTACAATATCAAAGTGTAGGCCAAAAACTAGTGAGAAAGAAGTAGCGTGGATTCCACACTACTTCTTTCGCCGTGGAATATTATGGAACTAACTTGTTGATTGATAGTTACCAAAGATTATATACGCGGATAGTTACTAAACAATACGTAGGGCGAATGTTATATTACTAATTAAATAATAAATTTGTTTTAACTTTACAGTGCAGGTGTTGAAAATACGCTCGTTTTTATGTCTTCCAGTCTTTTGAAAGTGGCCTATTCCTTATCACGTAAAAATTGATGGCAGTGTTTCTTTCCAAAGTCTATTTATTATTTCATGTTCTGTTAAATATCAGGAATATTTATTGCTAATGATTATATATTTAGGTATTCATGGTGAAATCTCGGTAACTCCTTATTTTCAGTATCTTATGAAGAAGATATGAATTTCAATTCATATCTTCATAAGAGCGGAGGTTTGGTAATTAGAAATAGAATATAACAACTTATTTATTAGTCGATTTCTCTTTAGTAGTGACCATACAACTGCATTTTACTCTATTAGTTTGACTCAATAATTCAATTATTTCATGTTTCAACAAGAAAACTTGTAAAATACATTCTGCATTCTCAGTTACCTCTCTGAAAGTATAATTCAGTTTCAGTGCTCTATATCCGTAAATTCACAACAATTTATGGATCAATGTTAGTTTGATAATTTCCTTGATGTGTAAGTGAAAACAAAGGATACATTTCTTCATAAATAACAAGTTTTTGGACATTTTTTTTTGTTTAGATTAGACCAGTTCAATAATACAAGCTAATTTGGTTAGGTTAGAACTATAATAAAGACATACAGGATTTTAAATGAGATCAATCTTTTAATTTCATTTTTCTTATATCTGGTTGTAGTATAAGCAGACGTAAGAGAATTTTTCTAATATTTGGTAGCACTTCCCTCTTGGATAATTTATTCGTGAATTGTCATTCAACAAATTCTTTCTTGTACCTTTGTCTCGCATTATCTTAAATTGTGCTTATTGAATAAATGCTTCAACTTGGCAGCATATCGTATGCTGAATGTCCATATTAGTTTTTATAAAAAAACTATTGAGAATATTCCAACTTTGGTACCGGTAGAATTATTCAAATAACGTGGTAAATAAACACTGAAATAAAAACACATTTGGCACTAATAGTAGTTTGGTGAAGTCACAAATAATTGTTTTTCTTTATCTCTGTAAAACTATATTCTCCTCCTTAATTTTAGGTGAAAATAAAATTGTTAGAACCATAGGTAAATTAATTAGGGTCATGACAACCAAATGCAGAAGTTTTTTACAGCAGGAACAACTATGGATCACATATTTTCTAACATTGCCATAATTTGTTCACAAAAATCGTTCTCCTAGCGAAATATTCTTCCATAAATTCCTGAGACCTATAATATTCGAAAAATTGCTGTATTGCTAAGGTTGAACAGTGCTGCTTTTCGACCACAATTATTTCTGTTTTCTTTAAACTCAAGTATCATATGCAATTTTATATCATCGCTTACTGCATTAGCTGCTACTTTTTTTTATCTGTCGTACATTACCAAGCTCGCGATATTGGTTATTGCTTCTTGCGATATAGGTATAGGTGGTAAATTTGGAAATTTCTGGTGAAATAAGCGAGCAACTTCCATTTGTGTCTGAATATTATTTCTATAACCAATAATTTGTAGAGTGGTTATTTTGTGTATTTCTGTTAAATACACCAAGAAACTGCTTGTAAAAAGTAAAAGTAAACAAATTTCTAACCTCAAATTTTTACTTAATTTTGTGCTTAGTTTAAAAATGAAAATACCGTTTTACGAAAGTCAGCTGATCAAGAAATATTGCGTCTTGCGTTGCATTACACGTTGTATTCCATCATGTCAAGCGGCCTTACGACTAGTTTTAAACGAAAATAAACAAAACTGTTTTTAATATTTTTTCTGCGAGGCAAAAAAGGTACAACGGTCGAATTTTCTTGTGTTGAAATTCGATGTTATTTCAGCACTACCACACGGTCTACCCTTCAGCGACTGTTGATGACTTCCAACCTTCATGTATCTTTAGTGTCATCAAGTCCCTCCGAAATTAAACTAAAAGTGTAGCAGACGATCTTCGAAATGAATGACCTGTATATGAGTTGGCATTTACAGGTTGAAAAAACTTAGCTACTGTTTCGGGAACCTAATGAAATTGGTTTGGAGGTGCTCGTAGAATTTAACATACTTTTTAGTAACTACAAATCTCTCGTTTACATCATTCTTTGTTTCGTGAAGTTTCACAATTAATAACGTTCCCGAATCTTCAATATCATCTTATGTTACCTGGCTGATTTCACAGATTCGACAAACTCTTGCAATCCCAAATACAACAATAACCTTGACCATCAAATAAACTTAATCAGGAGCATTACATCTCTCCCACTTTGTTTGAGAAATATAATTAGTTTGAAATATTATTCGATCGTAATCTACTTTTATTCATTGAATAATTCTACCACACTGTGTCAATTTCAAAAAATAAGCCAATAACACCGTCAACAAGAAAGAACCGCATGTTTTTTTTTTCATCTTTCATTCCATGAATCTTAAACACGAAGTTTCGTAAAATTTTTCGAGATTTAGCTGGCAATAATTTTTGGGACCCTACTTCTACTAATTCTTGTCGAATGAAAGAAAACTCGAAATCAGAAATTTTGTGCTTTATAGAATTGAAAATAACAACCACGAAATTCACAATTTTCAAATCAAATCATAAAATTGAAATGTTAGTTATTTGATTACTTTAAAAGTTTCCTTAAACAACGTAGGTCTAATTGTCGCTATAAGTACAAAATAGTCTACTATTTTCAAATTCCACATCGATAATTTTGACTTGATAATATAATTTTTCGAAATTAATTCATCGTTTTTCTCGTCACAAAAAAATATTAAGATTTTTGGTCTCCCTCCGCTGCTTTTCGGAAGAACATACAATTTCAACCTGAAATCTAGTACTTTTTCCCCTTATATAATAACTATTATTTAATTCATCAGTAAAAAGGAACGCTGGAATAGTTTTTGCTTACTTCCTCAATATTAAGAGATAAATACGAAATAAGTATTGAGTGTAATACTAGGTACATTCTGCATTTCTGAAAAAATCTAATAAATAAACAGGAAGTTGCATTTAAAGTAAGAAAGTTGGAATGAGCCATGTCACATCACCATGTATAAATTCTTTTGAAAAAAAAAATGAAAATCGTCGTGTCCAAGCGGTTTTCCCATCTATTTATTAACGGATTTATTCCAATCGGCTGTTCCACACCAAACAGCCGTTTAAAACAGCCACAACGCGTTGTGGCTGTTCTGATATAGCCAGAACCCGAATTATTTTAGATTTAGAAGACGTCAGCTCACGTAATAATATAATGCTGCTTATTAATAATCATTTGGTAACAAAGTAGTAAAACACTCATTATATGATAAATGTTGAATGACAACGTTTTTATATGTTTTATCTCCGTATAGTCAATAGTTAATATAACTAACCTAACCTAAATGCGATAAACATAAAGTTCAATGCAATTCAAAATGCCACAATTCCTCATGTAAAACAAATAGGTGGATATGCAGCAAATATTGATTAAAACAACTGTTAATAATTTATATTAACTATTGACTATATGGTTATAAAACATATATAAAAACGTTGTCATTAAACATTTATTCAAATAATAAGTAGTGTTGTACTATTTTGTCACCAAATGATTATTAATAAGTAGCATTATATTACGTGAGTTGACGTCTTCTAAATCTAAAATAATTTAATTTGGGTTCTGGCTATATAGGAACAGCCACAACGCGTTCTGGCTATATAAGAACAGCCACATCGCGTTCTGGCTATATAAGAATAGCCACATCGCGTTCTGGCAAACGCAAGACGCATAGTGTCTGTTTTAAACGGCCACTGGCCGTTTTCGGTGTAGCATATACACCTCAACCGTGGCTCCGCTATAATCTATATGGAAAAAATTCGATGAGTTTACTTGAATTTTGCGTATTCATACTTGACAGTAAACCTTGAACCAATCTTAAGTACATTAATATTTTATAAAGGTAGTTTCCACTCACTTCCATTTTATTACCTAAACAAGTTATGAAAAATCCAAGGTGAATTAGGATTTAGGAAATAATGTCGTTATCCTGTTGGAATTTATATTTGTTCAAATATTTGGAATTAAATCGTTTTATCTACGCAACACGCTAGCAAAAACAGCCACCTCAAAAATTTACGAAATTGTAAAATTTTTACATGTAGCTTATTTTTGTTGTAATGAATCTATGACATATTTATTCAATAATGCGTTTAGCACGTTATATGATGTTTATACAGGTTACAATTAGAAAGTAAGCAACAATTCGAGAATTTATAAATTTATTAATAAACAACATTACAATAATTAAACAGAGCACACACAAAAAGTGACTGGGTTTATTTTTCAAAAAGGCGTATTGCCACCTCCATACTGGATTGAGGAAAGGTGGTCAATTCCTCAATCAGGGCCAATCGGAGCTCGTCACATATTGATGGACCAGGTATGCGACGTCTTACACGTATGTTCAATAGGATTGAGATCGGGGCTTTGAGCGGACCAATCCATTTTTGCCATACTAACTTCAAGGTACTCAGTTACCATTCTTGCCGAGTGCGGTCTGGCATTATCTTGCATTCGCAGAAAACCATTACCAACAAATCCAGCATATGGTAGTACATAACCTTCTAGGATCTCTGCAACATATCGTCGTGCTGTTACTGCGCCTCTGGCAATCACGACGAGATTCATGTTTGCCTCGAAAGACCTGCCCAAAACATTACTGAGCCACCCCCATACGCAACCCGTGGTAATCGAGTACAGGCAGCAAACCGTTCTCCAGCTCTTCTGTTTCCTTTATTTCTGCTATTGTTGCTATACAGGCTCATTCTATTCTCATCCGTGAACGATATCTTTTTCCAGTCGTCCACTGTCCAATTCATATGTTCACGAGCAAAATCAAGTCAATCTCCACAGCTCTCAGATATTTTTCATCCATTCTCAAGAGCTCAATTCAACTCTATGAAGGCTACTTTAGTACAACGATACGTCTAAAACTTGAAATCATTTGAAATGTTACAAAGCAAACGTTTTAAATTGCAATAAACGTATATAAAGTAGTGGAAATTTTCATTCACGCGATAGGTGTTTTAGCAGTAACTAACAATTGTATCGTTTCCTTGATTCCGAGAAGTTGTTTCTCCTATGTACAGAGCCGCTCTGTTTGCTCCTTATACATACTAACCCATTTCACTGAATTCATAAATAAGCAATTAGTAACAACTGATGATTTCGCAAATATTTGGAGTGGCCCGTTTTCGCTGACGCGCAGTATCTTTAGGAAATTTTAATTATGTTTCAATAAAAAATGAAACAAAATACTGGACATTGGAATGGATGAAACCATAATAACTTTTAAATGCCCCTATAGGAAATAGTCCAGTACCATTAGATAGAACTATGTCTTCTGATGCAATTTTTGGAAAATATTTTTACCTCAAATGTAGTTATTGTTATTTTCTTAATTTGACAAAAATATTTACTACATAAAGATCAAAACAAAACCAGTTTTTACTTATATAAAATAAATTTTCAATTTCCAATTTTAATACACAAATAAAGGTAGTAATCCACAATTTATATTAATCATGGGTAGAATTTATGAACATATATTTTACTCACGTTGTCTTTTTATCATTAATGGTATTTTTTATGTATAAATACCATTCTACAAATTCTTTTTATTCTATTTCAACGACTTTCGCATTTATGCATCATGTTTATTACAACGTATCTTATGGAAACCAAGGTCTGTCACGTTAACGGGAAAATTTATAAAAAAAAAATTCTGACAAACTCAAAAACTATCGTGAGATTCCCAGAATTTACCGTTATAACTTAATTGTCAAGATAGCGGGCCACCCCCTTTAAAATGGCTCTCCAATCTACAATAACTGAAAGTAATCACAAACATAATTGCCGCTTGGTTTGCCGTTCAAGAAAATATCATCGCCGACATCGGGGCACGTCAGATCCGGAGCAAAACGAGAAAAAACTCCATACGTAGAAATGATTTTTTCCTGTTTTGATCCAGATGTCAACGTGCCCTGATGTCGGCGATGATATTTTCTTGAACGGCAATTATCTATGTAGTTACTTTTATTTATTGTAAAAAGGAGGACCATTTTCTAAAAGATGGCCCGAGACCTATATACTCAAGTTAGCAGGCCTCCCAATTATTTTTAAAAATAATTAACGGCAAATTCTGGGAATTTCACGGCATAAAAACGGCAGTTTTTGAGCTTGTCAGAAATTATTTTTTTAGTAATAAAATATAGTAAAGAGAGATTTATATTGTTGTCTTGATTATTATATTTTTTGTCCATAAAGTTCTTCAGGATAATTATTTTTTCTTAGTGTATTTATGCTTTTTGTAAATACAGGTTCTGGTTACTTCATCTAAATTAACAGTGAATTTTAGGAGTAGGTATAACTTGAATTAAAATTACAATACCTGTTTTGTATATCAGTTTTATAAACTTTATGTACTGATAAACGAAATTGATTGTATTATGTATTTTGTAATTTCGATTGTGAAATGATTTTCAGTCTAGCAACTAAATTTCATGTTTCGGTACACCCTTAACACTTTTAGTCATATTCATAGGTAATATGAATACAGTCTACAAATAATAATTTGTTCAAAATCTTCCATAATCAACCATATCACTAATTTTTTACAATTTTTCCTGAAATTTGATGAATGTTGAGATATTAGTTTTAACATATCATAAATTGTGATGTGTCTGTGCATTTTTGTACCTAGTTCAATTTGGAATTTTATTTTTATGAAATATGGAAGGATGTGAGGAGTTGGGACCCTTAAACAATGGACAGTACGGTTACTTCGCTACCACATACAGTACTATTGTTGGAAAAATCAATGTACTTGTACAACAAGAGTCCTTTCCGAAGTCCTAGTGAGTATCCCAAATTAAATAGTTCAGCAAACAGATAATCTTCAAAATAATACCTGTTGAAAACGTCCATATACAATCATAAATGTAAAATACATTTTTTGCTTAAACTATTCTTCTACTTAGGAATTTGTAATTATGGTTCTATGAAGCGTTCAGGAGCTCTTGTAAATTTCAAATTACACATATGCATTGCATTACGAAGAAAATCCTCACAATTCAAATGATCAATGTTTATAAAACAAATATATGCTGAATTATTGGAATACTTTATCAATTTAGGGAATAGAACCATCCCAAGACATAAAGATGGAAACATCAATAAAAATTTTTGGTATACTATTTGACCACACACAGGAAACAGAAGAATATATTTCAGCTTTACGTATTCACCAAAGTAAAATCCAATCATACCCTCCAAAATTGCTTCTCCAAGATATTTCCAAATCTTTTTTCAAATAAACCCAGAATCTCCAAACTTTCCTATGCTAGAATCAGATCATATCTAAGCGAATTAAATTTTTTCCTTCCCGTATGCCTTCCCATTGAAACTTCACCTCCACCATGGACAATAGAAAACAACAAATTCATTACCCTACTCACCTCAATCGACAAACACCGCACCAACCATATGCTAATCAAAGGACATTTTAATAACAATGGGTACACATTTTACACAGACACATCGAAATCTCAAACCGGTAAGGGTATCGCAATCATTACACCAACCTCCAAATATATGCTAAAAGCTACTCCAACCCTATCCACTTTCACTGCTGCATTATATGCAATATATCAAGCGACATACATCCCCGCTTCATTAAACGAAACTAAATCACCTAATACTCACAGATTCCCTTAGCTCAATCCAAACTCTTCAAAATTTCCCACCACAAATTCCTTAGCAATCAAAATCAAGCAGCAACTGCAATATATACAAGACAACAACAAAAAATAGCAGACCTGGTCGCTAAGAAAGATGTAAATATTAATAGTGCGGAATGTCTGAACTTTTTAACTACTGCCGATATTAAATTAATCTTAAAGCATAAAGTGCTCAATGAATGGGAGAACAAATGTTCAACGTCCACGCACAAACTTCGTGAAGTTAAAGAAAGAAAGAAAAATCGCAGAGATCAAGTTCTTCTAACGAGTCTCCATTTAGGCCATACGAGACTGAACCATCCTCATGAATAACCAAAATATAAGGAAGTTATGTTATAAAGAGAGTCTACATTTTAATCTTTATCAAGCTAATTACAGTTATATCACCTAATTATTTATATTACATAAATATATTAGCTGCTCACTTCTTTACAGAAAAGAGTAAAAAATAAACTTCAATAATTTGTATCATTTGATTATAAAACATGCCATACAAACAGGTAAAACATTTTAAACACCTACCTCTTTAGAATTATATGATTGTCATCCACGAATGCAGCATTAATTTGAAAAATTCACAGTGCCAAAAATTACAAATCTCAAAAAAATTTAACTATTACGAAAAATATAAATTAAAACCACAATAAAATAAAACCACATTGAAAATACCTTATAGATAAATTTCAAACTTTAAAGATTAATAATTACTTAATAATAATAGTAAAAACATGAAAAATGAAGAAGACAAGATACACGAAGAACTAATAGAAGAGGACAATCTGGCAGAAACAAAAATAGTAAAGAGATTAAAACAACAAATAAAACAGACAATAAAATTGGGGCAGAAAGAAAAATGGAGCTCCAAACCCGCTGCTTGGACAAATTGCAAAAGAAACAGTAAACCAAAAGTAGACATGGGCATAGGTCAAATACGCAAACCTTAAGAACAAAACAAAAGCCATTGCCACAGATTACACGATAGATAAAATAATGAAGAATACGAAGACTGTCCCATCTAAACGAGCTTATTTAGAGCGACACAATACCATTGCAAAACAACTACATTCAAATATAAGTAAGGAATACAACATTGAAGTAGACACTAAGTGGTCCCAGCATAACCCGGAACCAATAATAAACACACAAGAAGTTACAATAATACTGGACACATAAGTACAGACAGACAAAAAGGTACTAGCAAAAAACCAGACCTAATAATAAAGGATAATTAAAGAAAGCAATGCCTATTGATAGATGTAGCAATACCATTGGACTACAATATAATACAAAAAGAAGCAACGAAGTTATTGAAATATGAGGAGCTGCAGATTGAAATACAGAGAATGTGGAATATTAAAAAGAAAGTAATACCTATCATCATAGAAGCAACTGGTATAATATCCAATGTTACTTCCAACATCATCAGAGAAGTTCTGGGAAAACACAACCTCCTTCAAATGCAGAAAGCAGTGATACTGAGTATGGTACACATTGTACGAAAAGTGCTGTGAAAATACAGAATACTCATTGAATCAAATAACACCTCAGGTGCACGTTGTACATTTAGGTAAGACTAAAGCAATCAAAAAGCGCTAAGTAGAAAGGAATAATAATAATAGTAATAAAAGTAATTAATATTGCATTTAACTAACAATGTAAACAGATAACTCTATAACTAACACAGTAAATTTTTACTAATTTTTCTTGATATAATAGTTTTTGATATGAATATTATTGAATAAGGTATGCACATAGTTACTAATTAAGTTGCTACAATAATGTACCTAGATGATATTTTTTGTCAACATCTAATACACTGATCACAAATTATGTAATAAAACTCCATATTTAGTTTTGTTTATAACTATTTCTACTTCTTAATTGTGTTTTTACTGAAAGTAAAAATCACTTGTTCATATTTGAAATAAAATTTATTACTTTACTACTAGGTACATGGTTGTGCATATAATTACTTTTTATGAGGGTTCTGCAAATTAAATTTTATTATGATCAATAAAAAGCTTGAAATAGATATTTAAATTTCATTATAAATATGTAGAATGTACTAATTATATAAACATGATCTCAAAAATAAATTTTTTCACAAAAAATAAACTCTAATCTATATTTGAAGAAAAATATTTTAGACGAACTCCTCTGATTATGTTTTCCAACTCGAATTTATGTAAATATGAAAACCTGTCAAATAACTTACCTTTTTCTGTAGTTTTAAATAAACAATGAAATACCAAGATAGGTACCTATCTCTCGGTGATGAAAACTGAGATTTTCTTGTTATCCATGGAAACCAAACAAAATACTAATATAAACAAATTTTAGTTCCTTCATTGCTAGACAAAATTAAATGAACAAGTTTCAAGAATTGCAATCCAGTTTAAGGTACGTTTTTACTTGTTATATTTTAGTTTTATCAAATATAGATAAGATAATTACGATCAATAAGTAGAACGTGTTGTATGAGTCTATAAAAAAATGGGCGTTGTCTGTAATAAAAACTGTAGCAATCTTATTGACAATAGTTGATTCGGTATATTGCTCTAAAAATAATGATTGTATTGTATACCTACAAAACTAGCTGTGTTGTCCCTGAAATATCTCATACTTGCAGGTCAACAAAATGTCGATGACCTCAATTAGACTATTTGTAATAACGAATTAATATTGTCATATTTTGTTTTTCTATATTGAAATTACGTTGCACTCATAATGTTTCTAATTCTCACAAACACTATGCATATCCGATTTTTTCTATTTGTTACGTCATCTGCTAAATACTTACTTATTCTTTACTCGACTAACCGTCTAAACGACTTGTCGATACTACAAGGGAAGAGTATGAAGAGTACTGTATGGGTAAATCGTGAACGAGCATAGCAGAAAATAAAATTGAATCGGTAGAAGTGGGCAAACGTTCGGCCTTAACCGCCAAACGTCGGATATGACTTTTTCGTTGCGCAGATGGCCGTTGTGTTATAGAATGTGAATGCAAAGATGTCGAAAATGCCAAGTTAGTGTAAAGTTCAATAAAATAATACTGTTAAAAGTGTATAGACCTAATAAAATCATGTTACAGAATTACCTATTAGTGAGCCCTAATTAATGTACAGTGAAATTACAATTTATACAGTGTGATTCTATAAGGTAAGTATATATGGAACTTTCATTAAAAACAGAAGGCGGTTAGACCAATCTGCTATAGTCGTCGACTCCTTAGGTGTGCAGCTCTAGAACATGGCTACCTGTAAATTATCTGGGAATATGTCGTATAATTTCCTTTTATATTATAAGGAGGATAAAAAATAGGAAAGCAGATAAATAACGAGAAAAGCTGCAATAATTTTATTAGAATTAATAGTTATGAAGTAGAATACTTGATTTTCCCCGTTTCATTAGTCCAGTTTTTAGGTTTGAAAATTTTTGGACGTATAAATTATCAGTAATGTCTTAGATTCTACTACAGCAGGATAAATATATACTGTTTTTAGAAATTTTTCAACATGTCCGAAGAAGAATACAATAAAAAGCTTGAAGCTCTTCAGGAATACTTACCATTTCTAAATAATATGATAAGTCAGCTCAAGGATCCAAACAAAAAAAATAGAGAACAACAACTTAGTAAAATGGAATCTCTGCATGCTATGATAACGGATAAGAAAAAAAAGTGAGTTTATTTCTTAAATTTCGTTTTTAGTAGATTCTTTGAAAATCATGCTATATAAATATAATTATTTGACTTAATTGAAAAAGTATCCATAGTTTATATAAATTCAAATTGTTATATAAAGTGCTACATTTACATACATAATTAATTGAAGTAATTGGATCAAAAAAGGGAAGTTTTAACTGTATATATAATACAATGCTACTTGGACAACGGAACATTATTTAAATAGTTTTTTAATGAGTAAAAAGGTTACGTAATCATTGAACACTGCAGAAGTTAAAGGTTTTAGATGAAATTAACTTGGTAGTGGAGTTTGTGAATATATAGTATTGATTTATACAAATAGCCCTTAATCAAATAAAAACTGTTCAACAATTTTTCACAAGGTCGATTTACACATAGCAGTGCGGTGACTGACTCGTGATTCCACTGAATAGATAAAACAACAGTGCTGCCACCAACTCGTGATCGTTACTTGTTATATTTTCAAGGTCATAAAAATTGGACATTTTGCAAACTTTTGAGAAAGTATGAAAGATGCTACAAGACTAAAAATAATTTGAAATAACTCCGTCTATATGACCGTCACTGCTATGTGTAATTGAATGTTTTATACAGGTTTAACTAGGGATGGGACTACTCCCAAAAAATGCGAAATGATTGTCTTCCCGATGTCACAAGAGGCTTCTTACTTATTTAACCTACGTTTTGTCACAGTGTTTTCATTAGATAGTCAAAGGACTCCATTAAACAAATCCATCCAATTGACAACAGCCAATGCCTTCACATTAACGACGTTGCAAGAGCTTTGAACGTTCGAAGTGGACACCAATTTGTGACGGATGTCCTTGGATATGTAATTTCGGGTTACATAACCTGAAAACATTTTCAAATTATCTCGAATTTATGGAAATCTATTTACGGCGCGAGAGACTATAGCGCATTTTTTACCATGAGCAATCAGTACATATTAACAAAAAATTTTCATATTAACGACAGGATTCGAATTCACGTCTTCAGAAATGAAAGCAAAAAAATTTACATGTAAATAAATCATGTCGAAAATATGATTTGAAACCGCGCCGAAAGTTGAGAACAAAAATTTTATATGGGGAAATCACATTTTCATTAATTTAAGTAATTTTTACCTAATAAGGCCCAAAAATTCTGTCGTTTCGGCACTTCTACAACTATAGAGGAATTAAAAGCAAAAGACCCGAGCTTCTTGTGAAGAATGTCTAAGAATCTTCAATGAGACCAATAGGCAAATGGGCGGATTACAAAAATTTACCAAACATCGAACAAAAAGATGAACAAAGTATGCAGAAATGAACGAACGTGTCGTTAATTGTTTGAGAATAATATTGTTAGCTCGAAGTCTCCAAAAAAAAATGAGATCCCCTGAACCAATGGATGGATAACCATGAATTTTCATTGTAATGCTTCACCCAAGGCTTAAATTGAATTAGACCCACTATTTTCACTCAAAAAATCCATACATATATTCTTTGATGCATACCGCCCATTTATTTCCAATTACTGCTTGTTTAGGACCACAATGGGACCTGGAATTTTGGCGTAAATCCGTTGCAAATGCAACTCTCCTAGCGATTTCTATAATATGTTATGGAAGCGTTGTTGCCAAATGTAAATATTTGTTGATTTCCCAATATATTGGATTATATTAATATCTCTATGTTTCTATTCCCTTTTTTATTGTCTTCGTCCATATTTCTCATTTCAGCCTGGTTTAACGATACGTGAAGACGTTAGTATGTGACTTGATCCGATCATCTCATAGACGATCGGCCTTTTCTTCTTTTTTCCTGTATTTCTCCCATCACTATAAGCCTTAGTATATAAGCAGGCATAAAAACGACCCCTCGTCTCATGAAGGCGACCAATAAAAACGACTCAAACGATGCTTTTTAAAAAATAGCTGCGGGACTAGATTTATTTGGAACAATATTTTTTTGTTTTAAAAATGTGTAAGGTTTGAAAGAAAATTTTTCAGGTATTTCTGCATAATCGTTGCAATGAAAACGTGTTTTTGCTATATTATTTTCGAAATCGGCAGTAAAGTGAAACTTTAATGCTGAATGTTCTATAGAAATCTGCAGTGAAGTGAAACATTGATGCCAATTGTTCGATAGAAATCGCTTTTTAGAGCTTAGGCACTGTCATCCGCTTCGTGTTAGACATCAGTCGATTACACGTCAACTAGCTTACAACCTTTTAACTTAACGACTAATTCAATCCGTCTATTACCATTAATCAAAATACTCATTGCTTATTCTGCTTGCCTCAATTTCCAAAAAAAGTATATGGCACTAATTCTCTTTTTGTCACTCGTCTGGTTAGTTGCCGCGGCTAAACGCCTCCTCAACTAATCTTTACTCTCGTGACAAAAAGTATGACTATTGCCTTGATGATGATAAAATTGTTAAATAGGTTACCTTTACCGATAGAAAATATTGACAGGAGGAAATGAATAACTAAAATGAAGCATTGGCATCACAGATAATCTTTGTGTCCCAGAAATGTTTTTATCAAAACCCCATGAACATTAGGACTTTATATATACAAGGGCCGTTTTTCTTTCAACCTCCGATCACTCCGTGCAGACGCTACGCGGATAGAACAAAGCGGGCATGCGCTGAAGGCTACTACGAAGCTCTCGCACTATACACTCCGCCATTGTTGACATTCAGGCGACAGTCGGCGTTGTGCTACAGCCACGTAAACATATCCGCAGTTATTGATGCTCCCGCCAAGTGTGATTTGTTTTCTACAGGCTGAAGGCGATAGTGCTGCAGAAATCCATTGGAGAATGTGTGTATGGGGAAAACTTCATGAGTAATGGTGTTGTACATGAATGGTGTCGAAAGTTTAAAAATGGCCGTAATGATGTGCATGACGACCTAGTTCAACGAGTTGGCATAATGGCATATGATTAATCTTGTTGTCATTGCATTATGGCTGTCACTAACCAAATGTAACTCTTTTTTGTGGCTGTCAATTGCCCAAATATAAAACTAAACAGCAATAAAAATCACGAATTGACAAGCTAAGGATTACAGAAGACGAAAAAGTTTGTTTTGCAAAAGTGCTGAAATCAATTATTTGTTTGTTAAACCAAAAGTAAATATATTTCTTCGTATAATCGCAGGCAAGTAATTAAACAGGTAAACATCCATTTGTGAGATTTTGTGGGAATCAAATATCTGACCTTAATTTGCGTATTCTTGTGATCAAGACATTTTGCATTGCACGTTGTCTCCACGACAAGCTACCTACAGAAGATGCTCAGTAACGATCTCATCTGTTCTCTCGCACCACACAATCGCGACACACAACACAAAAAAGAGGCCCATGAAATGATGGGGCAACTGAATATATAAGAGTATACCGATTGTTAAAAAAAGCTGAACAACTACTGCAGATCATTTCTAATCCAAATATTTGACCAAAAGTTTCTGCAATTAAACTAAAGGATATCTTGACAAGAATAGGGACAAAAAGAATACGGCATTTAAGAAGATGGATGAAACAGCAGCTATAGACGCAGGAGGTCGATTGCTTCACTTTCTCCCTGAGTAGTCATTTTCTTTCCAAAACCAATTCTATCTGAAATAGATAAAGTCCTTGATTCTACCAACATGCTGAAATTTCAAAGAATAATAACAAAATTAGACCCATTAACAATAGAATACTATTACACACATATAAAGAAACCATTTCTAAGTAGCGTAGCACCTCTGCATCGTTCTTCAGAACAGGTACTGGAAATAGAAGACGTCCCTAATGCCTTTTACTCCCTGAATGTAGGAGTCCACGCTATGCTATTGCTATTACTATTTAAGAAAGATATAAAGAAACTCATATTAATTCCAACATGAATTTAATCTTCGTTGGATTAACGGGATAAAACCAGAATGAATATCACTAGGGACTCTTCTCAATCGGCGTAAGCATAAGGTTAAAATCGTTGTGTGACCAACTTGAGAAACCGACGTTGCTTAGTATAACTCAAACTCATTGTGCATATTCTTCGGTCCAACATTCAAGGTAACCTTATTTTATAAAAAAAAAGTCATGTGGAGAAGGATCGACATTCTCAATATATAATTATTTGGCTGTATGAATATAAATATAGTTATGTAAAGAGTAGACTAAAGTATCTCAGTAAAGAGAGAGGTTCGTTGGATTCTTTGTGGATTGGATGAGGATATTATTCATGTGGAGGAAGGAATTAATTAGGTTTAGCCCAGATGTAGGAAATATTCATCTGCAGAAAATATAATAGAAAAACGCCCGAAAACAAACAGCTCTTCGCATAGTGTATGCGGTTGTATCGCCATTTGGCTGGTGAATCGGTTTTTCAGGTTAAATAAAAACCGCAAAAAATCTTCAACACCGACGATCAACGAGATGGGATCCGTACGGAGTTTCACCTAATGGCGTTAGAAGAATTGTCGAGAAATGCAAGGTAAAATAATTTACCGCTGTGATTTGAGAAAAGGGGCCTTCTAGGAGTAATGCATGGGGCTAGAACGGAAAGGAATGGTGCGAATCACATAACGTGCTTGGAGGTCATTTAGACGGCTCGGACTATTAACATAAACAGTAATAGTGGGGCTGAACCGGCACTTTTATTGACATCACCTGAGAATGTAATATTTCCAACTTTACTCGCATTAGTCTGGTGGGTGTCACATGCTGCAATCGAATATAATTTTCGAGATTTGAACTGCAGCGCCTTCGAATGGATACTAGCTTTACATTACGTGTACTTCGAGGGATGAGATTATTATATGAGGAACTCTCTCGATGTTAAAGTTTTTTTAGTCAAGTTCAATTATCCGTGTTATAGTAAAGAATTGATTGAAACTAGAAATAGATGAAAATATTGATGATCCTGTCATAAAATCAGATTCCGAGAAATCGACTAGAAGATGGGCTTTCAAATTTTCATACATAGCATGCACGAAAATAAAATGTTATATGGTGATGGTGGTAAAAAAGGAATTAACCTTACACACCCTGCAAAAATTTAAGAAAACTAAAAGGATATTATAACACGTCAGTGTATACTAATTCACCAAACCGAAAAAGTGATGCAATGTACTGCTGGACGTTATTTTCATCAATGACATAAAAAAAGTTTGTCAAATTTACCAACAACAAAAAATTGTGGAAGTAGTTGAGCACTATGTTGCAGACCATCAATATTTAGTGAAATCCACAACACTTACTATTCGACCATTTTGTATACATCAAGTAGGCAAAATATTACAACTTACGATTTAGAATTCGAATAAGTTCTTTGTAGCTAAATCCTAAAAAGCGCCATTGTAGGTTTTGCTCTTGTGGATTCCAAAATGTGTATATATAGTATAGTATATGTATTCAACTACTATCTGCTTAACCTTAGCCATAAACCTCACACTTGTTGCTACAAGTTATTAATAAGTTAATAAGTTGATAACTGGATAGGCAACTTTCCACTTGTGATAACCTTATAAAATTGTAATTTAACATTAGAAGGAACAGTAAGATAAACAAAACTCAGTTACCTACATCATTTTTCGACCCAAACTAGAGAGAAATACCTGGTTTTTTATTTGGATTTCAAGAATAAATAACCATAGTATCTCGTGTGCCAAATAAATAGAAAAACGTTTTGCAATTTAATATCAAGATAAGGTTATTTTAAAAATAGATAGGAAATTACCCTAAACTATTTCAATAATGTATCATAAAGTCGAAAGCTTGAAATAATCGTCGTCCCCGTTTTTCCCTTCGTAGAAGGCATAAAAGTGAAAAATTCAACATTTTCCACAATTATTTCATTTTCTATTGCTACCTTTTAAAATTATTTATTTTTGTAAGATGTGGAGGAATATTTGTTTTATAATTGCCAAAAAAGTCGTTCACAAAATCGAGTTTACGCCCAGTCTCGGGGATTCGTACTAAAAAATAGCAGACGACGTTCATGAAAACTAAAATATTTTTAAAACCAACGTAATTTTCATAAATAGTAATTTATCCACCGCATTTATTATTTAAGATCCTCTTAATACATTTTCACCTATTTTTTTAAATGGGAAAAAAAAACTTGGATGTTTTATTCACATGTTTTCAATACCATTATTTCTAACTACCAAATTACAGGCAATCGATTGGGGGTTCATTCCACAACTAAACTTCGAATAATCAACAAATAGTAATCATTGAAATTTGATTATCTACTAGTGCTATTGAAAATATAGAATATTCTATTCTACGCATTGTAGTCAAATTATTAGATATTATACTCTTGGCAATAATCGAAAGTTATACACGGTTACGAAAATATAATAATTTTTGTAAAAATAATCCCTTTAATTAATTAACTGACGGTTAGAACTAAAAACTATTAGTATCGTTAGATTTGAAATGGATTTCTTGCTGCAATAACATGAAAAATTTCGATAAACAGCCAGCCCCTGTTGCCAAATTTAGATGAAACTACGTATTTTATCGCTGACACGTCACCGATCGATAGACGATGTTTTTAGTCTACACCTACTTAATTTTAGAGGCGTAGCATTATATATAATTTTAATGTAATTGTCTATAAAAAATGTGACTATCTGTTTTGGAATTTCGGGACAGAAATCGTTGATAATGAATTATCAGAATTCCAATTACGTATTTTTTATTATGAATTTTTTCCATATTTCTCTTATACATATACGAGGTATGGTAAAAAATATGTTCATTGAATTTTCACGATTCATACCCTGACGTGTCGAGACAAGCGATGAAAAGTTTGAACCCATTCCGCCTTGTCAAACATGAATTTTGATAGTTTCAAGTCGAAAAAAAAATTCCAAGGAATCTGACAAAATGTCAAAATCTGTCCATGGCTATATTCCGAAGGTCTCATTGAAAAATTAGTTACTCATCACGCGCTAAAAAGGCTAATAAGCCCAAGTCATGCGATTTATTTGATTATAAGGGCAAAGTACGCTGTCAGTTCGTTCAAGTGGAATAATTGTAAACTTTGTTGAAAAAGAAATGACCTGAAAAATGCACAAACAGCTCTCTTCTTCATCCTGACAACACACAGTGCCGCAATTCGCTTTGCATTCAAACTTCGTCTCATTTCAAATCCATTGACTTGGGCCAAAAACCGACAATGATTGGAAGTTGAGCGAGGCGAAACAAACTATCACATAGCTTACTATCTTATTCGGTTAACTTCGATCAACTTTTGAGGGGTTTAGTGGACGCTCATCCGTTACTTGGTAACATTCAATACATTCGGTAACAAATATTGCGTGCCCCTCTAGATACGTGCTTAGTTTTCTCTAGTGATAATCCGGCTCTGGTCACTTGGGAAGGTATAGTCACTGTTTTTTTGAAATAGTCACAGAATTCTGTTCATCGATTGTTTCAAAATTCGTAGAAAATGACGGATTATTAGCCATAATTGAATTATAATGTGAGAGCAAAAATTATCATCAAAACGTACGTATTTTAAAACGAGAAAATGCTGTTCTATAAGATAACGTACCTGTTTACATAGCCGTAGCTAAAATTTACAATCTATACGTTGAATTGGGTGACCATGAACCAGATTCTAGTTATTTTTTCCTGTTTCATAACCTAAAAATTTAGCTTGGACGACAAACACAAACCCAAGAAAGTGAAAGCATACGTATACGTATATTTTGCATATAAAATGCTGGGAAATTGATTCTATGTCAATTAATAACTTTTTGGAAGAAGCCTTGTTTATTTACTACCATGTCATATGAGGTATAAATTATTACTACCTTATTTTCCGTACTGCTTCTCTTCCTTTAATCGGTATGTTAGCATGCTCCCTTATCCTAATACATATATGTATATATTATCTACATACATTTCACAGTATCAATTTTGATGTATGGTCATACATCTTTGGCTTTGCTTTGGCTCTCTTTCTAATATCTTCCATTATTGTATTCTATTCTCGAAGAACGACCCAAGAAATGCGACAACTTTTGGAACTATGAACAATAAGGAAACTAGCACTACAAAATATCGTGCCTTAAACACAAAGAGCTTTTTAATTAAAAGCTTTCTGTTCTTAATGTGATACTTCTCGCTCATGTAACTGTAGTCCGTTGTAGATTATTCATTCAAAATGTTAATCAAATTTTCAGCATTATTTCAAAAAAGTAGATAACAATAATAATAATCTACTCTTTCCAGACTTAAAATCGACACACTTAACAAGTGCGAAGACGTAATATCTAAATTATACTTGAAAGTAGTAAGTAGTCGTGTCTTCTGTTTATTTTTTTTTTTATTGAAATAAATTTTACAGAACCATAAACCGTTTCGTTGTAAATCGGAGGAGAAGGTTCCATCAAATCCTTCAAGTCCCTCAGCAGAAGATTGTAAGGATTATTTTGATATCAAACCAATCCCAATTCCAACAGAAAGGTGAGCATACCCAAGAAGTTGATCTTGATATAACTATAATAATTTATAATTTGTAGGGTAAAAGGTGATACTCGGATTCATAAAATTGATGTATATAGCAGTGCGGCGGAGAGCATAACGAAATCAAAGTTACATGAAACTGTTACTAGTCCAGATAAGTTACACGATTTCTCAAAGCCTCCTATAAGTTTAGAAGATTTAAAATGCTTGGAGGTAGACGTTCAAGAGAAGATTAATGAAACAGCTACTCTTAAAGAATTAAACGATCTAAGAAACAAAATAACTACGGAATTGATATTTGAAAAAATTAAATCTATGAATTCCACAGAAACAAACCAAGATTGTGAAACTAATGTCCATAAGACTGAATCAGTTCTCTCAAGAAGTTCTAATTCCACCGAACAAAATAAAGGAGAGAAAAAGAAAAAACATGACCGAAAAAGTTCCCCTTCAAAAGAAAAAAAATCAGAAAAATATAATGATCCATCAAAAGAAAGGAGGAGCTCAAAAGAAGACAAGAAGAAGGAAGATTTGAATTTTTCGAAAAACAAACCCCAAGAAAAAATATCATCAGTTTTAGAAAAGGCTATGTCTGAAAATAACTATAAAAAGCATAGTGAAAGAGATGAATCTGTTGTTAAAAATGTCGGAGATAGAAGTATAGGGCATATGACAAGAGATTTACAGGCAGATCCTCGAATAGTAAGAAATCAGCAGCCCGTACACAGTAACGCTCCGGACAATAGATCAAATGTTTCAGTTAACAACAAGGAGGCAGAATATACAATTCATAAACAATCAAGTGAACCAGTTTATAAACGGTTAGCTGATAAATATAATCGTAAACCTCGAAAACCAATTATTGAACCCGATGTAGACAAAATTGTAGAAGATAGTATTGAGCAAAACATGATCCATTCTCCACCTTTAAAGCCAGCTATTAGCAACGTAGTACAGCCTCCGCCTCCTCCGGCTAGTTTAGTGAAATGCTCTCAACTAGAACCAGAATTTCCTCATCAATTAAATTTGAAACCCCCCATGCCGTATTTGATGCCGAATAAAAATGTGAGAGTACCACTTCTGTCGACGCCTCGTACTGATGTTGTTCCGATTCCACCATTACTTTCTCCTAGGGACAATTTTGTTAGCAATCCCCCTATACTAATGTCCCCAAGAGATAATTTTGCACCCGGTCCGAGCAACTGTGTACCCATGTCTCCAATGGACAACTTTGAATCTGATTATGTTAGGGAAGATTTCAATTTTAATAATCAACGACGACCCCGTTTTGAACCACCACCTTCGCTATTATCTCTAAATGTTACACCTCCTACAGCAAATCCCAGGTTCAACCCATCGTTCAATAATTACAATGCTAATCGTTACGATTCTACCCCTAAACTAGATTTTCAACCCTCAAATCATTCTCTCATTCAGTACAATGCAATGCCGCCTCATTTATCGCCGGAAGTTCCCAATTTTCCTGAGCATAAACCGTACGGAATTGTTAAAAGAGAGATGTATTTACCCAAAGATGATTTAAGATGGAGGTTAGAAGATTCTAGACCTTGGGAACGTAGAGGATATGAACAACGATTCAGAGGTCCTACGACGTACAAAGAACACCGAGAAATACGTGAAAATAGCAGAGATCCAAGACTGGCTAGAGATACACGGGAAAACAGAGAATTGCGAGACCCCAGGCTCAATAGAGATAAACTTAATGTAAACGAAAAACCTACAAGAGAAAGAGAAAATAAAGAATCGACTGAAAAAGATAATAAAGACCCAAGACTGAATAGAGATTCCCATCGATCAAATATCAGAGAAAACCAATATAAATCAAAGTTCGATCGATTGTATTCTAGAACGAATGAAGATCAGTCACGATCTAGATCTCCGACATCAAAAATAAAAGAAAACGACAGTTTTTCATCGCCACTAGACAGTCTATATACAACGAAAGAAGAGCATAAAACTGGAAAAGGTTATGGAGTTCAATGTTTCCGCATACCTAAAAAGAAGAAAGAAGATAAAGAACAAAAAGAAGAAATTAAAAAAGATGATGAAAAAGATGCGCCTGAACAGGGTACAATAATCTCCGAATGCGACAGCTCCCATAATATAGACCAATCCAAAGATGATACACTTAATGAAAATAATTCTAAATCAATAGAAAACGAAAAAACCGATTCGGATTGTGATAATATTGAAGATAAAAACACTGCCATCACAACAACAACGCTGTTGCCCGAATCAACCGAAGCTGCTGATGTTGATGCAAAAATTAGTGAATTGAAGGAAGATTCTGAAGTTGTAGTACCTTCAAATGAAGAACCTAACAAATCATCGGTTCAGACAAAAGCAGAGGCAGATCAGAAACCTAAATCAGATAATACTGACGTACAAACTTCGTCCAAAGGCGAAGAACTCTCTAATTTTCCTGCTGAACAAAGAATATTAGCACAATTTTTCGCTAACCTCCTTGGTAGTAAAGATAAGAAAGAAAAGAAAACAGCTTTGTATTCTCTTATTACAACCTTTTCAGATACATTTAGCAAAGAGACAATGTCTAGTATAAGTAGAATTATAAACACGGACAAAGATGATAGTTCAGAAGAAGACGAACAGAAGAAGGTGTCTAAAAAAGAAGATGACAAAGAAGAAGATAAATTAAAAGAAGAGGAAGATGATGATAAATGTGACGAAATTGAAGAAAAAGATGATTCCAAATTGGAAGTGACTGAAGAGAACGATGCAGTTGAAGATAAAACTAATATTGTCGAAACCGAAGAAGTCAGTACTATTCCCAAACGTAAACTCAGAAATAGACGGAGGTCAGCTTCGACTACTAAACAAAACCTTTCAGAAACTACGAATGATGAAAAAGAAATTCAAAACAATTTAAAACAGACAGAAAACTCTGAAGAATTGGACGTTGATCAAGATAATGAGGTATTGGTAACAGTGGGAGAAAGAATAAAATCTAGGAAGAGAACTGCTACTCTTGCAGATAAACCTAAGAAGAAATGTAGGTCTGAATTAGACAAATTACACGAAGATATCCAGGAAATGTTTATCCGGGATGGAGTTCTGACTGCATCTGGAAAACGTATGTGTCATATATTAAAAACAGATCCTTCTGTTTTAGATACAGGAAATATTGATACTGAATCGGAAGAAGTTGTAAAAACCCGTAAAAAAGCTGGACGTAAACCGAAGAACAAATCACCAATAACTAACGACGTTAAAACAATGAAAACTGTAAGAGTTGTCATACATAAAATACCAGATGCCGCAATAGAGGAATCGTCGTCTAATAGGAGATTAACTAGGAGTATGACCTCTCCAGAAAGTGACGAAGAAGGTTCATTCGCAACAGAAACATCAGTTAAAGAGCATTCAGATGTTGAGAGCAGCACATACAACGACTCGGAACATGAATCCCTATCACAATCTTTTGATAATCAAAAAATAAAAATGCAAAAGCGAAAACGTCCGAGAAGTAGTTGGGCATCAGGTATTATAAAGAAGAAGAAAAAGAAACAAAGTGCGGAAGAATCTCAACAAAAATACTCTGATTTCGAAGAACCTGCCGCAAAAGAAACTTTTATAGCCCCAGAAAAAGATCACTATGTAGATTTTATAAATCAAAAATCATACAAATGTAGATTGTGCGACTTTCAAGGAAAATATATCGCCAGTCACTATAAAATCGTACATCCTGATTCAGAAGTAATGTGCTCTAGATTTACTCCTTCTATCGCAATGGAAGCATTAGCTGACGCTAAAATGAACATGGAAAAATATGAGAGATATCAAATTGTCAAAACTAGTGCCAAAATATCGTATATTTGTCGATTTTGTACATTTAGCACAAGTGTTATGCCAACATTTTTCTATGACCACATTACAACTCATACTGGAGAATATAGACATCATTGTCCAAATTGTTACCTCTCGTTTTGCAGTTCCAAGACCCTTAATGTACATATGTCAAACAATCACAAAGGCTCAGAAAATCCTATAGTGCGCAAATCTTATAGCTCTGTCATTATATTTGGATATCTATGTGGCGAATGCAACTATGTGCAAATGAACAAACGTAATGTTGAAGAACATATAAATATTTATCATTTAAAGAAACCCCCAATTCACAAAATTAATATGACTTCTAGTTTTGATGAAGCTATCGTTAAATTATTCAACGAAATGGAAACGACAAAGAATACCGCGAAGACGAGTACAAAGCGAAGTGTATCAAATACAAGTGACAGTCATTTACAAACAGAACTCTTGGACGATGTAAATGAAGAAGTAGAATCACCTCATCAAGAGAAAAAACCAAGAATAACACCTGGTCCAAAATCGAAGAAAAAACAGCAAGTAACAAGTAACACTCAAGCTGATATTGTAAATAAAGAATTAGATTCGACGAAAGTAACTAATATTAGACGCAGCATAGACGATATAGATCCAGAAAAAATATTACCCTTCAGATGTAAGAGAGCAGCTAAGGAAAAGGCACAAGAGAAATTAAAGGAACTCATGGAATTAAGTGATAATGTGAGAAAAGAAAAAATAAACGATGTTAACCAAAAAGAAAATACCGAGTTATCTAAAAATATAGATGAAAGTGAAACAAATGAGGGAACAAAACAAGAAAGTGCTGAAATTTCTAAATTAGATGAACCGCCTAAACTACAACCAGTTAAAAAGGAAATAGATATGAATGTTTTTACATGTAAAACTGATATACAAGAAGAAAACAAAAAAATAGAACAGGAACGTCTTCTAAAAATGGAAGAACTTAATAAATCGGTGGGTTCCAGAACGTCTTTGAATTTCATAGATGCACTTTGTCATCGACTCAACCAAAATGAAGTCATAATCAAACAAGAACCCAACGATGATTTTATAGATACGGTGCATCAAACAATAAGAGTTGATTCACCAGTTTCTATGCCAATTTTAGAGAAAAATCCCACTACAATTAAAGCGGCTTCGTCGCAAATAAAGAAACCCATCCTTGAGAGGGATACTCACGTGTCTACACCTAAATTCGATGTATCTCAAAAGAATGATAAGAGTATTGTAGACGTGATTGAAAAGTTGAAAGGTAAATTGAGCGCGGATGATAATTTTAATATTGAGTCTAATAATGAGGAGGACAATGAAGGGCCTCCTCCGCTAACGCACGTTAACGAATTAACTAATATCATGCCAGTCGATGATTCAATTGAAACATTAGAAATTTGTGGATTGATCAAATTAATTAAATCTAAAGACTCAGTAACGTTCTGCTGCTTAGTTCCGCCTTGTGTCTACTCCACCGAACATAAAGAATACTTTCGAAAACATTGCCAGCACAATCACTCGTCAAATACTTTGAGAAGTTCTTTGTGTGAAATTTGTGGTGTACAAATAACTTCTGGACCTGATACGAATCTTTTAGAAAATATATTTAATCATACAATTAAACAACACGCTGATTTCATTGGGCATTCTAAACCTCTAACTCGAATGATACGATTAAGAAAACTAAGCGGAGATGCTCTATCTGTAGTTAACATTGAAAATGAAAATGACAACAATGTCAATAAGACAGAAAATGAATCTTCAGACAGCACCACTGTTGACCTAACTGATAGAGAAGAAGAAGAAGACAATCCTTTCCCATTTAAAATATCGGGTGTTATGTCACTTGCTGATCCTGAACCTCAGCCGCCACCTCTTACACCAATAATGAAACCCAATATGCAAATTGTAGTTAAAGAAGCCAAATTAACTCCTGCGGAATTGGCAAAATCTAAAAAATCCGAAAAAGCTATTAAAAAATTCATTGAAGAGGTAGATATACTGTACAAATGCCCACATTATTATTGTCTGTTCATGACATATTTCAGATATTCTTTAGAAATTCATTTGAAATCCCATAATTTGGAAAAAGATTCAATGGTGCCCTGCGTCTACTGCGACTTGAAAACGCCATGGGAACATGTAGCTGTACACATCGATATAAGACATGCTAACTGCAAATATGCATGTTCACATTGTTTATACAGAGCCTGTTTAAAAGACTATGTATTATTACATCAGGAACGAGTGCATCCCTCTCAAAATTATTCAGTGATAACTGTTGCTACACCAAAAATCCAAAAGAAATTTGCTATAGCTGATGTTAAAATTGATCCAAAAACTTTATGCAGTCCTTATGTATGCCAGACAAGTAAGTAGATTGACACATTACGTCTCCCTTATAGTTATTTAAAAAAATGTTTTGTTCTTTTGATTTTCTAACGGCAGTTGAAATGTTATTTTCGAACGATTTGTTTCTTTAAGTCTTGGTTAAATTTCATATTTTGCTTCAAATATGTCTTTGTTTTTCTCTACTAATTTAATGTATGGACTTGAAATGTTTGACAAATGTTTTCCTAGACCTTCAAACTATGTTTGTGATATAAACAGTAAATTTCCAATATTTTGAGATAGTATTTCAATTTGTCCTCGTGAAATTGCTTTATATCTTTATATACTTCATTTTTAGTTGCTTAGGGTGATTTTCAACATATAAATTCATATGTTGGTAGTTCTTCTACATTATTTCCTCAGTTTGTAAATTTCTGAAACCACTAGTGGTGCTCTTACTGAACACACTCTTACACTGTCTGGTTTTTTGAACTTTCTATGGAACCATATACGGCTCGAAAGACCAAACATCGCCAATGTTGGTATAATGGCAGTTGTGTTCAATTAGCAAAGTGTATCAGCTTACTTTTATGTGGATTTTAAACAATTTGCAAATATTTTTCTGTTTAGGTCAAGATATATTGAAAACTTATGGCTTATATCTATTACCGATTTCCGAGAAGTAATTCTTAAGAAATAACTGCTATTAGAAATAATTTCTTATATCAATGGTTTATTAGCTGAACATGTGTTAAAACATATTCAAAAAGTATAAAAATGTATTTGCACTTGATTAATTAAATTTAAATATACATATTTATAATTTTTTATAGATTGCAACCTACAATTCCTATTTGAGAATGAATTTCGTGAACATGTAATGAGTGCTCATCATCATAACACTTTCATCACATGTGGTCATGAACTCTGCAGTAGTAGAGTGAAACCTTCAAAGATTGTTCAACATTGGTCAGTAACTCACGATGTATCAGTATACCAATGTGGTTATTGCAAAACAAATTCAAATGAGCTCCATACCATGTATCACCATTTATCTCAAGTTCATCAAAATTTAAATCCAGAAATTTTAGTGCGTTTAGTTACACCAAAACCGGTAAGTTAATTATTAAATATGCCCCAAAAAGTTATTGGAATTAAAATAGAAGAGTGAATCTTCTTTCCTGTTTAGATTGATTTAGATACTGTCCAAAGAGCTTTTTCATGTGTAGAAAATTGATTTATTAAGGCTTTACTGGTTTAATAAACTTATTTGAATAAACTGGTTCTCTTTGTTGTATTGAAAAAATAAAAAAATGTTTTACTTTGTAGACTATACCATTAGGATATAGTACCGAAGCATTTAGAAGAATGCGAAAAATAGCTACAATACATTATATTCCTGATGCTGACAAAATAATTAAACCAGCAGAACATTTTCTTGAAGATTCAAATTCTAGTACACATTTTACCAATACAATGCAAGTAGTTACAACATCTACGAAAACAGTAATTATAACTAATTCTTCATCAACTGTCACTACTTCAGCAAATAATCTGTTTCTTGTAACAAGTACATCTACAGGAACGAACTCATCATCACTGCCACCGCCTTCTTTAGTTAATATCAGTTCAAAAAAATCTTTAGCGATGTCACCTATCAATCAATCTGCTGTAAGTATACCATTTCTGTTGTCTGGTATAATTTATTAATATTACTCTTTATAACAGGTGGAATCATCCAATCCAGATTTACCACTGGATCCTTTAGAAATCGAAGAATATATTCCACCATCCATACCAGCAACAATAGAGGAAAACCCAAATATAACTTTACTGCAAACAATTGAAACTCAAATTGCAAATGTTTCTGGTGGCACTAATATTCCAGAAAATATAACTAAAAACCCAAACATAGATGGAAGTTTATTGTCATCATCAAATATGGTTCCATTAGAGCATATCAATTTGAACGAGGATAATAATCGGAATGATTCGGCGGACTGTGATATAGACCCGTTAGATCTTGGAGAATCACTCACCTCTCAAAGCATTGGATACAGCTCAGAAGACGAAAGTGATAATGGAAAGTCCAAAAAGAAATGCGGATTGCTTGGATACCAGTTATTTAGATGTGCTTTCTGTGATTTTTCTTGTACTAATGTAATCGATTTCAAGAGACACATATCTAAGTCTGTACGATGTAAATCTGATAACCGCCAAAAGCCTTTTATGTGTGTACATTGCAAAAAACATTTCAAAAATCCTCATCCTCTCAGCGAACATATTCAGTGTCATGGAGTATTAAGATTCAATTGTTCTTTATGTGGAAACAAATTTCCTTCATCTAGTCAAGCAAGGTAAGACGTTTTATAATTATTAATATGGCTCAGAAAAAGTCACAAAATTAGTGAAGAAAGTATTCAGTTTGTGGTGAAATAATTTCTATTAAATATACTGAAATCATACAATCGTATTTTTTTCACATTATTAACTTAACATTAATGTCTGCTGGGATATTTTTATAATTGTATTTATTATAATATTCCATTATAATTTATAGGTTGACAACTTTCTAAAAAACATTACTTTATCAGAGGATTATTTTTAAGGAGGCATTTTTAAATATTTAAAATGTATTTCTATTTAAACTATCAAGGTAAATATTTATATGCTAATTTGACACATTTTTAGGGGTCATATGAAACATCGGCATAATATTAGTCAAACTACACAGACAGCTTTAAATCCTGAAGAAGGTTCTCCAAGTAATCAAGAATATATTATAAAACCGAAGTTTGTATTGACTGAGGAACCTCCGAAAGATAATACTCTTGCAGAACCTCCTCCGTCTCTACCAGGATCAGAACAAATTTATCTTCCGGATGAAATAGAAAAAATACCTATACGCTCCATATTTAGCTCCGATTTGAAGTATGTATTTCGCCATTAGATATCATTCTGTATTCTGTACAAATTTATAATCGGCAATATTATTTATGTTCCTACAATCGAGAACACAAAACAATAAAAATTATCATGTAGCAAAATTTTGTAAAATCAAAAAGTCGAAATACAATGATAGTGTTCAGTGGCGTATCAAGGTCTTGTTCCACCCGTGGTAGGATATTATCTTGTCAACCCCCAAGAAATGAATTAGAGTATATTTTCCAATAAAAAAAGCAGTTCAAATTCCTTCCACAAAAAAATTTAAATTACGAACTTCTCACTATTAAAACACGGTGTTAGGGTGTTTATAATTCATTCATAAATAAATGGTCTGTTTCATGTTTCATTCCACTTTTAACAGTCTAGTAAACATGGTTTAATCATAAAACTAAAATTGCCATGACTTCCCAAAAAACAAAACGTCAACTTAATATTATTATGTTTTTTACAAACACTATAGAACTAATTCTACACGTAAATAACAATGATTTAACAAAAACAAATAAGCACAGCCTATTAATAGGTACTTCAATTAATTAAAACTCTGGTTAAATCAAAACTCGTTCTCTAGACAAACAATAGAGGCAGTCACATTTCAATGTATGTATATTAATTTTCACTTTGACAGGCCACCACAAATTATATAAAATTTTTCCAACACTACACGATTTTGGGGGTGTTTTTTTTCTTTCTGTCATAATGACACCCCTACGACTTGTGACGGCGGCTCGCCCCCCCGCAACCGCCTTGATACGTTTCTGATCGTGTTAATATATTTTCAATTAATTCCATTTCGGTCCAAAAAGAAGTTTTCAATTACGACAGACAACACAAATACTTTATGTAAAAACGTTTGACTACTTATAATGTCAAATATGTGAAACTTTTTAGTACCACAGACAATTCTTAATACATAAGGAAAGAAAATTTTTATTACAACTATTATATCATACCGTTTCGGGTAAAGGTCCGTGCATAACATTGTACAAGTTAATTTCACACATAAAACTTTATTACATTTTACTTCAGATATCACTTTTTTACTACCCGGTTTGCATGTATCGTTCTCCACGTATCGTGGATATTCATCTAACTGCTCCACTGTAAGCTCCTACCTTATATATGCGGTAGCGATAACTCTAGACCATATTAAAATCTCCTGTCTAGTTATGGTAAACTTCTTTTAGGAACATCTGCAACAATAATTCAACAACGGTTACCTAAAAAGCCTTCCACTATCTATTAAAATTTTTACCACATTAAATTTTGACGAGTGCAATTAGATGGTGCGCGGCTGTTCACCCGTCACAATGTAAATTACTTTAGATTTTAGTAAAAAATGATTCAATAATATGTATGTAATATGTATTGTTACATTGTAGATGTGGGGTATGCTCTTACACAACAAAAGTAAGAACAAATATGGTGCGACATTTACAATTTCATTCAGAGGAAAAATCTGTTCCTGATACTGCTCCAGTTAACCCCGTCCCGTGTTTGGAAAAAAATGAGAAAATGTTTGATAAGATGATTAACTTAGCTTCTAGTTCCCATTCATCTAAAATGGGAACCATAAACAAATCAGAAGTCAAAGGTAAATATGTGTATATCGCAAAGTACCAACTTATTTTTGTGTGATAAAGTTTACAAGATAACTGAAAGGGTTGTTTCTAATGTTTCGCGTTTGCCACCTTGTATAAAAGGGTCCAAAACAATACTAACAAGAACTTTACTCCATTTGAGCAGTGGTATATTTAGTTTAATCGAAATATAGACAATAATTTAAAATAACTAATAAAAAAAATGTATTTGGTTCTTACTTAATTTATTTACAGACTTACACTAAACACTATTCTTATCCTTATAGATTTTAAATGAAATATAGAGGCTAATTCATTGAAAGAGACCTTATCGTACCATTGAAGAACTTTGCTAACCAATTAGCTTTTAGAATACTTTTGATTCTGATTGCTCATTTATGTACAAAAATCAAAAAATATGTTCTACAGAGATAATTTCCAAATTCAAACGACAGAGTTTTAAGTTAAAATTTTACCCCTAAAAAAATACACACAGAAGTGGTAACTTGCTTCAAGGAGAACAAGCTGAAATCTCTACACTTATAAAAGTAAAAAAAATTTCATATGGGAAAAATGATTAATCGTGAAATGTCGGTTGATTTATTTTCATTGATTTTCATAATATCATATTGTACATTAAGTAATACATAATACCTTACACTTCCACAGGGGTTGTCGTCTGCCATTAATTAGTAGCTCTCTTTTTTGTTTGATGAAATGGACACGGATACAATCGATGCGGGCATAATTAATCGGCTGAAAGCCTTTACTGCCGAATGCTCAAGATAGTTTAAAAAATCAGGCTATTTTTATAGAATTCTACAACTTAAGAATGAGTTGAAAACCATAGGGGGTTGGGACTACGACTGGTAAATGATATCTAGCAAAAAATAGTGATTAAATGACCAACGTCCTCATATGAAGCACAGTTTGAGGATATTAAGGAGAAATTAATATTGTTGTATGTACGCCTTAAAGTATACTGGGCGTTCATCTTGTTACAAATATGAAATATATTGAAATTTAAAGAATATTTCATAATAATATAACCTTAATGAATAAAAAGATGGAAAATCTGGAAACACCTTATGAATGAAATTATCCTCCATTCTGAAAGTTTGTAGACTAATAAATCAACTGGCCACCATAGCCGTAGTCACATTTAAGAACAATTTATTATTTTATTTTAAATTAAATAAAAAATATTCTTCGGAATAAAATACATATATTGCAAATATGTATATACTTTAAATATGTTACAGGAAATATTCGTAGACTGTTGTATATAATATAGTAATGTATAGTTTATAAGTATGTATATAGTGTATATATTATAGTAATCTGTATTTTAGTATATTTTGTATTTTTATTTTTCATACTTACATGTATATACTTTGTAAATAATTGAATAAAAATAACCCATTGCAACGGCTATGATGGTAAGGGTCTTCTTACTTTTGGGAGGGAAGATTCAGAGGTATTAAAATAAAGAGAGAAATAAAGATATCCTTCAATTTTGGAAAGAAAAGGATGGCCATTCGGGTTATTTAGGTAACCGCTTATATTTTATTATGGTCAATTATGGGGAAAACATATCTCTGTTCAGTTACTTATTTATCATTGGCATATTTAAATATTCCAAATTTTGGACGGACTAAAAATTTCAGGATTTTGCTTTTATGGTGAGCATTTATTACTCTACGCTCTTTCCAAATAGAGTATAATAATTAATTTGAAACTCCAACTGGCAGCTGTAGAATTGCAGGACAAAAACGGGAACACAGATGGAAATTACTGAAGAAGGAACAAGTAGAAAGAACATATTTGAGCTTATGCTCCAATGCATAAGAAAACTGAATTTATATTTTTTAAAATATAACACAGGATTCTGTTCTATTCATTCTGTTCCCCGAATAAATACGAATTTATATGAAAACTATCATACAAAATATGCTTAAAAAAAAAGAAAAGTGTAGATAGGTAGAGGTTGAATTGAATTTCTCGAATGAAGTGGGAGATCAATAACAAATTAATTTCTTCAAAAACTCGAATCAATAAATCAGAACTGACTACTATGATACAATACGTGAACAATGGAATATTCAAATATTTGAAGGAAAACGTAACAAGACGAATGGCATGTTACCATAATATCTAAAATTGAATTTGACAGAATGTAACATTGAAACTTTTTTAAATATAAAATTATCGAGGCTATTTTATAACTTTAATTTATGAGTGTAAAACTATTATCGAATTTTCATTCATGTTCTTGTTGGCTCATAATAAATTATGTATTTTTTAGATATTGACATAAATGTTCCGCACTTCGTTCCATCCCACACTCGTTACACATGTTGTGCTCAAGACTGCAATTACATTTGTCCAGAAGAAGCTAACCTCCGTCATCATCTTATTGCACTTCATAGTGAGGAATCTTCTTTTATATGTGTTCATTGTAAAGTTAAGTTGACTTCAATTGATGCAGACGGTTTGATTAGACATCTCAAATTACATGGTCTTCAACTTTATAAATGTCATTATTGTAATTACCTTAGTAATCTAAAACATAAAGTTGAGAAACATTGTAATGACGTTCACATCGATTTACAAGTGAAAACTACAACAGTAAGGTACATGGAATCAGAACCAAAAGATTCGACAGATGATGATGGAAAGAGCGTAACGTTCCCTACGATATTAAATCAAACTAAATTGAATAAGCCTTGGAGATGTTGTATGTGTAAAACTAGATCAGGAACCCAGGAAGGAATTCAGAATCATGTCTTAGAAAAACATGATATCGACTCACAGTATAAATGTGCTTTATGCATTTATAAGACTAATGATAAAAGTACATTCACAGAACATTTTAAACAAGAACATAATAATCAAGACATTAATATTGTTTATGTTTACCGGAAAATTGAAGACGAACCCAAAGATGATAAAGACTCGGATTCATTCGATACTACTCCATTATGGCAAAGAGACAGACCAAGAGTTCGACATATTAGGTGAGTTTTTATTTCAATTTGTTTAAAAGACGGAATTTATAGATTTACTTGAATATTCAGTCAAATAACTACCATATTGCTATAAGCAAGTTGGCATTTACAAAATAATACATTTCATAACAAAATTGTTAGAGAAGAGAGTTTAACATTTTTAAAATATGTAGATTAATGTATGTAAATGTTTACCAATGTGCAAATCCCATAACATGGCTTTGTAATCTTTACCACAACTAGCGCATAAACTACCATCAGGTGAAACGATGACGGTGTTCAAGTAACCGGTATGAATGGTTGATCTTCAAACGACAATTAGTAAAATTCCATAATTTGACTACCCTATCCCAACCGTCTGATACTATTATGGGGTTAATGTGATTAGGAGAGAACGACACCTGTAATAATTCAATTATAAATACACTGAAAAAAGTTATTAGTTCAATGGAACACAGAAATATTTTGAGTGTCCATACCCTACAGAAATATTCGAAATGAAATTGGCTATAAATATGTATATTTCTCAAGTTCTGTTAATTAAAATTGTAAAAACCCCGTGTGTTATAATTATTATATCAATGTAAATTAAATTATTGAACCAGTTGAACAAATATACAGTGAAAAAAGAAGAAATATAGTTTTTAACATATTTTTTTTGTTGTAGGGGTATTCTCTTTGATGAATCGTTGCCAGTTACTTCAAAAAGTTCGAAAAAATCAGTTAAACCTCCTCCACCAATACCTACTTCTGTAATAAAATCCTCGGCTAACCTAGATTTATCAATTAACGCGGTAGCAACTGGAAGTGTAGATGTTTCCAAAAATATGGAAAATAATTTGCCAAAAAAAGAAAAGACGAGTGAGGTTACAAACGTTATTGTTATAGATGACGATATAGATGTAGAACCTGTAGTGAAAACAATAGAACACACTGTAGAAGCCAGTGTTGAAAATGAATATTCTGAAATGAATTTAATAAACTTATTTGGTGATTTTGGACAACCATTAAATAAACAATTAAAATGTCCAGTATGTAACAATTTCAAGTCAAAAAGGATTTCAGATGTCATCTTTCACCTGTTTAAAGAAAAAAGAGTATACAGGTATGTATATAGAGTACTAACAATACAGTTCAACTAATTCATCTTGTTTTATAGATATAAATGTGGAATTTGCGGAGATGAAACCATTACCTATAGATACATGGCTAAACATGTTCGAGAACATAAACAGGAATTTGATCTTGATAATATTATTACCATGCCGAGGAATCCCAAGCTAGAAATTTGGTTACAGATGTTGATAAGAATACAGTGTGTAAAAATAATTGCTTCCCTTTCAGCACCCATAGATGTACCTGTTACCGAAAAACATAAGGTATTGTGCAGATATTGCAATAAATGGTAAGTATTATTATTCTTCCTAAAAGTACATATGTTTTAATCTCCCGTGTTTTGTCCTCCTAGATAAAGGCTTTGAGTTTTTGGGTTGAAACTTTTTTCAATAGCTTCTGTCTAATACACATCTAACTTTAGACCCTTACAAGATGCCAAGTCTAATTAAAACTAAAGGAACTGACAATATTTATTTTTCTTTCTTTTTTTTATTTTTACATTCATTTCCCTATTGTACCAGTTTCATCCCTTTGTCTTATGTGTTTAGTCATTGTTTTCCTCTCATTCCCCCACCCCAACCCAGTTGCAATATTTGGTCAATTCATTTCCATCTTTGTTTTCCCCTTTGTTTATTAATGGCGTTTGCTGTCTCCATTATTTTTGTTCGTTAATCTATTTTTATTCTGATGTGTTTTGTTTGTTATTTTTTCTATTATTGCTCATTGAAAAATATAAAATCAAAACCATCTATCCATCCTCTCATATCACTAGATAATTTATGTATACTGAATAATTTGAAAATTTTTATTTAATGAAAACATGGAGCCTTTAGGTATAATATAGTTCAAATAAAGTTATACATTTGGAAATAAATTATCAATAATTAGAAGTATGGAGGGTTTCCATTAAGAACAATTTCAAATGAACAGAGCTACGCTTTATAATTTTTTTAAAGATTACTAGTTTTTAATATACATGTACTGTAGCTCATTGTGGTGCACTCAGGACATTGCAATTCTCATTGCTGTAGTTTACCACTGTATATTCGAATATATATTTCTTCCAATATTATCTTCATAAATCAGTTCAATTGAATTATATTTGTGACTTCATAAAATATTCTCGAATTTTACCAAATAAAATTTTAATTTAATAATAAGTTATTTAAGACTACTGTACAAGAATGTATCCCAATTTTAGGTACAGAAATGAGCAAGAAAGAAACGAACATGCGATTTTCCATTGGAATTGTATCCCGTTTAAATGCAGTCTGTGTAGTTTCAATTCATTCACACGTAGTTCTATGATGAATCATTTTAATGAAACTCATGTTTCCGAAAATGTACCCAGTATTGTGGAAGCGGGACCTACTGTAGCAGGTGAACTTCAATACGCTGATTTTTTGCACGTAAAGGAAATTGAGGAGGAAATGGCTAAAATGAAGTCAGCAGCACAAACATTTAAAAAGGTAGAAAATTTGAAAATGATACTGTGAATATGAATAACAATTATTTTCATAAAGTATTTTTATGTATTTATATGTTTCTAAGTCTTCTTGATTTTAGGTCTCTTCTGTTTCAAAATTTGATTATATATAATGACCACTGAATTTGGTAAATATGATAAATTATTTAGCATTTATCAAATTTACAGGTTAGTTTACAAAATATCCAACTCGTAATGAGAAATTTGATAAATATCATGATTGATTGCCAGGGTTCGTAATTTTTTTATTTAAACCGTATTTTTTAAACAAGTCTTCAAATTTACAGTTATTCATTACTTTATATCTGTAAAAGTAATATAGATCTTAAACAGCATCATAAAATATAATTGAAGTAAATTTCATACTAGAAGTTACGCCTTTTATAAGTATTTTCAACACTGATGGATCATTAGATTTAACATCAGATATAAATAAACGAATTCTGCTTCCTGGGCCAGTAGAATAGAGTGCAGGTTTTTTTGAGTACTTACTACCTAACATAACCAATGTTTGTTTTCTTAATATCCATAATATTAATTAATTTGGAATTTAAACGCTCAAGCATGCCAGCCATTGTTCAAAGTTTTATTTTTTACGAGAGGCTAGAAATTAGAACTACTTCTGAAATCACGTGATTGTCACGTGTCAAGCAGTTGCGCAAATTGAACGAATTTTCGTGAAGTTAGAGACTTTTATCACATTAACCATAACGAGTTGGGGATTTTATAAACTAACCAGTAAATTTGATTAATATGAAATAATTTATCATATTGCAATTATTACTAAGTAGAGAGATTATATTGTTTGGGAAGTTGTTAATTACTCTTTCGTTTCTGTACTTTCCACGCATCAATTATGAGTGTTTCTTGCCACTCGCACGAAACTTTTGTTCTGATTATCCCTTTGTAGTCATTTGCAATCACTTCGCGCACAATTGCTGCTTTGTTGTTATGTGTATGATGCCAAATAATGGATATATTTTTGACTTGGATTGTTTTATAAGTGTAATTGAGTTTAATAAGCAGATCTAGTGGGTGTTTGGGAAAAAGTTGTTGAATAGTATGGACGAAGCTCATGGAATCTGTAATTATGGCTGTTCTGTTGCGTTGATTTCTTCTAACGTATCTGTACCTATAATTTGGCAAAGAACTCTCCAGTGTGGACGATATTATGTGGTGATAGTTGATTGTCCTATTAGAAAATGGTTTGTTTTTTCCTTTTTTAAAATAGTTCATATTTACGTTGATAGGGGGAATAGGGATTTCCAAGGAAAGGGGATATTCATATTAATTGGAAAGAAATCTGGTAAATCAAATGCTAGGGTGTTTGTATATTGGCGAATTTATGTTCAAATAGGTGTTTAAAGCGATCTGTATGAATTTTGCGATTAACATGATTAGTTTATTTGACAAAACTGATGTTGCATAGTTCATACTCAGTTGAATTCCTTAAAGTTGGAGGGGTGAGACAGTAAAGGCCTTCATCGGTGTTCAAAATGCACCAGTAGCGATTCTTTCTACAGTGCTTTGCAATATGTCAAGTTGTTTAAATATGTTTTCTCACATGATGCTTGAACAATGGAAGCGTAGTCGATTCTTGATCTTACGAGCCTTATAGAGATTTATCAGACTCATAGAATCAGTGCCCCATTTATGGCTGAAAATTTTTTTTAATAAATTAAGACCATTTTTGGCAGACTTTCTTAAGGTGAATATGATGTTTCCAAGTAAAATAATGCTCAGAAACTTAATACTGGGAGTATTATTTTTTTCAATTTATGTATTTATTTCAGACAAGTATTGCAGAAGTTCTAGTACCAGAGGTGATTATTCCCAACATGATTGACGAATCAGAACAAGATGGTACTGTCCAAGGAATGTCTTGTGAAGCGACAGAAGTCCCGGAAACTAATTTTGAGGTAGAATTAAGAAATTTACAAATGTATCCTAGTTTATTGATACATTCTTTTTTTATTTCTGCATATTCATTATATCTTATAAATTTTAAGTTGTAATACATAAAAGTTCTAAACCAACTTCAACTATAGGTAATTAACTTTAGATAAAAAGGGCCTCTTCATTAATATTTCGTAATATATAAATATTAAAAATAACTTACATCAAATTGACCAGCCAGTGTTTTCAAAGTTACTGTAGTAGTTACTTGTAGCATCAATACTCATCACACTCCTTTCTTATGAAAATGTTACAGCCTTCATTGATATTTCAACATTGATAAGATACCGGTTAAAAAAGCATACATATTTCAATTATGAGTTTTGGGTATATACTTTCTTAGATTCACTGAATAAGAGGTATTATTGATCTAATCAAACAAAAATATAGTTTGGAAAAACTGAAAAACACGCTTTTAAAGCATATCAAACTAAGCACATTTATTTTTCATTTTTTAGTTTCATATTTTGTTACAGGATGCATGGTTTTCTGTATAATATACTAATTATAAATTTCCATAAAAATAGATAAATGAAACAAATTCTGATTAAGAAAAAGAATTCATTTTCTCATGATAACATCCCAGCCAACTATATTAATAATAATAATATAACTATTATAATAATTATAATTTTACAACAATATCTTCTATATATCATGACCGTTGGCGGTGCGTGCGGGAAGGAAGACGTTCAACAATTTTTTTTAATCAAACATCACAACGAGGCGAACGACATGCGGACATACACGATTTTTCATTTCATTTTGTAAAAGTCTCCAAAAGCTACGTCTGGTTGCCACGATTACTCTTCTTCGCCGGAAATGTATCGGTAACTGGATGGTATTTGGCAAAATTATTTTTCCTATGCTCTGTGAGCCTTTTTGATATGTCTCATATAAAATATTTTTCCATGTCGCGTCACTTCAATGTCATAAGCATATATTTTTTGAACGTATTTACACTCCGCGTTTATAATTGATACCACCCTCGTATAATGGCCTCACTGCTTATATACCGACATCTCATCGAAACTTGTATTGAACCATAACGGTGTAGTTGTAAGGTTGTCGAAGTACTAAATTTCCAACACGGAAATCGGATGCTGGAATCCTCTGTCGAATGAAATTTTTATTAAATAAGTCACTTGCTTTTAGTCCAAAGGAGAGTTACAAACAAACTCACAAACCCACATACAGGTGAAGCTAATGAAAGTGTGTTAAAAATAAAATATATTGATTTAAATCACACATTTTGTATTTGGTTTGATGTTTTGAAAAAATTTCTACTTGAAGATTTGATACTTTCTACTATGCAATACCGGAAATATTGTACATAATATGGAAATTTCAATGTAAAATATTTAATCAACTTAATTCCAATCTACCAGTGTAAAGTTCAATAGAACATCGTGATTAATAATAAGCTTAATTATTCTACTGGAGTCTCTCTCCAATCTTTGAGTACTCTGATTTTCGGTACTTCTACTAATATTGAAATCAATCAGTATCAAAACAAGATCATTTGTGGTTACTTAACGATACTTAAAAAAAAAAAAGATGAAAAACGTTATAAAACAAAATTTTATCATATTATCCACATCTTTCAGCTTTGCAGTATCGAAATCTATGTTACAGAAATAGCCTCATTTTTCAAGGTGGTAACTTTTTAATTTATTTCGTTAAAATTTGTAGCTTCTCCAAAACCATTTCGATAAACATTTTGTCTTGAATAATATAAAAAAACAGGTGGAGATAAATCTGGCGATCGAACAGGCCACTTAAACGCATAATAAGACATGATTCCTTTCCTAAAATATTTTCCAGTAATATCAAATAGTTTTATATACTGTAATATTATTTTTTGTAGATCACTGACAATGTGAATGACTTAGTGGTGGTTACCAAAACTGACACGAATGTACCTCGAGCTGGCGATGTGTTTTGTTGCGAATATTGTCCTTATATGTCTGATTCAGAGATGCTTATTGTGTCTCATATATCTAGCCAACATGAGCACATGCATGTTAAATTCAAAATTTTAAATCAAGATAAATGTGAAAGGAAACTTGAAGATTATGTTGCTTGCGTAATATGTAGTGAAATGGGTTCTGAAATTAAAATCAGGCAACATTATCTGGAAGTACATGAAGGAGAGACGTTTGGTATTTACAGGTAAATAGATATAAATTTCAAAATATCGAATTTGGGTTAAATTAGAATTGACATTTTCATCAGATTTATTATTAATTACAAAAATCTGTTATATGAAAGTCCTGTATTTAGAGGTTGTTATTATTATGGTAAGGTGAGTTGAATGATTAAGGTTGAGTCAACATATCAAAACTTATTCACACCACTCATCCTTCTCCCATTTTGTAATATGGTAGCTATAACAGAATGCTAATTTGTGTGTGATTTTTATTGTAAGCTTTTCCCAGAAGAGTATTAGCCTGTCTCAGTCCTTGGAGGTTGTCCCTTTTAATAGGTTTCACTCCTATCTACCTTCTTTTCCAAAGCTTTTTCTATTGTTCTTTAGCTGAGAAGGATTCAGGTCCTATGAAGGGTTTGTCTGCCTCTGCTTTAGCGAGTCTGTCAGCCATTTCGTTTCCCTCCACTCCGTTTTATCTTGGAATCCATTGCAGGGTAACTTCATTTATAGCTCGTTTAATTTGTCTAGGCATTCCCAAACTAGTTTACTAGTTTGAATTTTGTGATGTTGGAGCTTAAAGCTGTAATGTCTACTTGGCTATTGAACAGGATGATGATTAGTGTGTTACACAGGCTTTCATAGTGTTTGGGCTCGTACACTTCTTTTCCAGTTCTGTTTGCTGCTTTAGAGCCGTTCGTGCACCATTTGATCGTATTTTTGTTCATTGCTCGCAGGATATTTTGATTCCACTTACTTCTACATCTTTGGAGATTCCGTCTCTGAACATTATGAGTGATGTTTTGTCAGCCACGCTTTCCAGTACTACGAGGAGAGGTGGGAGATTTAGAATCACTATAATACCCAATTGATTTTAGCAGATTTTCGGTAGTTTGATATATAATAATATCTTCATGTTTGGCATAATTTTATGAACACGAGAATTTTTTTAAGAGTAATAGTTGTCCTTACGGATCGCTACCAACCAATGTTTCAACTATGTATATGGAAACGTCAAGTTTTTCACGAGTATGTGATTATCATGGGGGATAGAACATTTCTTTAATATCTAACAAATATAAATATTCATAATTTTAGGTATACTTGCTGTAGTTGCCGGAAAAGGTTTTTCAAAATGAATGGTTTAAAAATGCATTTTCAACGTATTCATCCTGGCGTACCAGTTAAATACATAAGTATATTAGAGAACTTGATAGAATCCCAACCAGATAAATTAGATTTATCTTTAAATAGCAGAAGTGCACTTGCTTCCTCCAGTCAAAAAACTTGGAAGCATTATCAATGTACAGAATGCTCATATGAAAGAAACTTTACAGGAAGTAGTGTAGGCAATGTTCGAGCTCATATGAGAAATCATTTCAGAGCTTTTATATGCAAAGAGTGTGGTTCAAAGTAAGTATTGATTGTTTAATCTCTTCTAAATGGCAAGTAATCATTATCACACAATAAAGCTAATTCAATGTATTATCTATTTTAGCTTCAGAAGTAAAACAGATGCATTGAGTCATTGTCGCAAGGAACACAGTCAGTCAACAGATAATATTATACACGCACAAGATATTGAAGATCGATTCCAGAGCGCCTTGCGTACTGTTCTTGAGACAGCAGTAGTAGTTCCAAATCCAGATAGTCCAAACACTACCAGTATACATACCACTCCTTTGCAGGTTGCTATTAAACAAACTGCAAGAAAATCTACTTCATCTTCATCATCTCAAGTAAATGAATATAGCTTTTATGGAGGGTCAATAGAAGATGTAGATTTGAATAAAATTATGACATCTGTTGAAATGAATGGAGTATGTCTACAAATGAATGCAGATAAATTGGGAAAGATTTTTGATTTAAACCCGTTTGTTGGGTTAGAAAGATGCGACGCACTATTAGACAACACTGTGATCGACTATGACTCATGACAGTCATGACCAGATGCTAGTGGTATTGATTTTGTTTTGGATGGCTTTAGTGATGACAATTTTGAACTTGATAGCATAATTCCTTCGGTAGATGAACTTCTAACAGAAAGTTTATCGGATCCCGATTATTTTAAGGACTGGTCTCCATAGACACTTTAAAGTTTTCAAGAATTTTTGTTAACATTAACTTTGATGGTCATTAGCGATAATATGTTTAGTTTAGAATTTTGACAAAACTTCTATTGAAGATATGTCATTGAAATGTATACCAAGTGATTATTTTAATTTACTGCTTGTTGTCAGCTAAGTTCTAACCTAAGTGTTGGTGATATTCATACTGATCATACTGTTTATCACACATTACCTGGTCCTTCAAGACTTCCATAAGTCGCTGGTTCATGTACGCCTCGAAATACCAGGCAATGTAATAGTGAATATAGATTTAGTAGTAATAAACTGTGTTAGTACCTCATATGTAAAAAATAGAATCGTTCGTTCTGTTATTGTAACCTGCATAATTGTAACTGTTTCATTCTTATTTACATTTTCATCAGTATAAAGTTGTTTGGTGGTAAAAATGGAGCTAACAGTCTGGCATTTTTAATAATCGCATCTTTCTGGATGTTACATCCTCCCATATTGTAAATTTTTGGCAGTTTATATTGGAAAGAGTCAGTAATAGCATTCAAGTTAATTAGCAACACTAAGGGTATAGTTAAGTTTGGAAGTATCTTCTATATATAGTGCTAAACAAAACATTTATTATGTAGCTTAAATAAAAAACATTATTATGTGATATATTTGTCGAATTTCGCTGAGTTATCGTTGAGAATGAGTTTAGTGTACCAGGATAGAATTTTTATTTGCTTTCTAAAATCTCCAAAATTTCAGTGTCAAAATTTGAGAGAACATACTTCAGTATTTCATACTAAAATGAGACCATACATGTCACAAACTAGTGTTTAAGTTTGCATAATAGACAGGCTTTTCTTTAACCAACTGTCTTTTCCGCATTCAAAAAAGGCACAATTTAACTAAAAGGAGTTCAATTGTTGGACATATCCGTATAAATCCATCGGAGTCATCAAAAAGACTTATATCTACTTGAGAATAGTATAAAAGACTTTAAATAAAGCATTATTTGGTGAAATAGGATAATATGTTTCCTTCAGTGATTTAGTATGATTTACCAATGATGCATTAATGCGATACTTGTACAGAATGTTCCTGCAATTATTCTTCATGCTGAATTCATTCTTGGGTCAAGTTGATTCATCATTAATTTATTTTCATAAAACCATGATTTTGTAAATATACATTAGCATATCAAAATCAAATCCTAAAGTTTGTCTATGGACTATTTTTGATTTACTTTACCTTGAACAGCTTTTTGATTGTAATGTTTTTATTTCCAACTAAGTTTGAATTTCTAAAATCATTGGTAATGGAACACACTGTTAACTATCACATCTGTCGACAGTGTAATTGGTTGTAAACAGTGTTGTGGGTGTATTCTTTTCAAGTCTACTTTGTGTCAAAGATCATTCCATAAAATCTTTTACTCAACATAGTTTACTGCTATATTTTCCAGTTTTATTCAAGATTTAAATATGTGTAGGTTTCTATTAATAAAATACATCTTGTTTTTCCTGCGAAAAATTCGAAATACATTTTATGGGGTTAGTTTAGTGCTTCTTTGTTTGTAAAAACTTTCGATTTTCATATTTCAAGACAATTACATCTTGATAATGGTTCGGAGGAAACGTTCATTGAAATGGCTCCATAATAATATATAAAAATCAGTTTGTAAGCAATGGGATTTTAGTATGGGTTTAAATTTACTACAACAAGAGGGAATGAAGATTCTTCAAGGTGTAAAAAGGCATAATTAAGGTGTAAATGAAGTCAGTAATAGGATTTTTCTTGCCCCGTGACAGATTTTTTTGTAGAACATTAAATTAATTTGAAATTTCTTCTGTATAGTTTTCCTCTGAGATGCATTCAAATTGATTAGCAAAAACTTAGTCAACTCATTGGTACCTTTTAACTGTTTTATATGCTTTTAAATTGAAATATTTTTACCAGATATTTTTCTGATATCATGCCACATTTTCAATGGTATAAAGTTGTTTAAACCAAATTGTTCTATTTCTCGTCAGCTTATATATAACGTGTTTAATTTCCTGTTAACTTTCTCACTGATTTCCACAATAATAAAAGTTTTATTTTTATGTTCTTAACATATTTTATGTTGAACTGATCATTATTTTTATAAAAGTTTTAGACTCTGGTCTTAGTATTACCTAAATCACTTAGTTACTGATGATGTTGTTCTGATATTGACATTTGAATTTAGTGATGATAAGCTACTGTACAGGTAGTATTCATGAAATTTGATAAGCAATATTTAGATAACATATATAAAAATCATTTAAATTTTAGACTTGAAAATTTCTCTATTTAGGATATGAAGATATGATTCTTAAATATTCTTCCTTATTTTGTATAGTCTTTCTGTTTTCAAGGAAGATTTAGTTATTTAAGTATTTTTGCATAATATGGCAAATGCTTGATTGATATTTTTTGCATATTGATAAAAAGCTATTTTTTATGAAAAAATTTTGTACTATAAATTGATCTGTGATTACAAATAAATTTTAAGAACTTATGTATAAAGGCTACTCCGTAAGTAAAATGATAAAACTTCAATTTCGTGTAACCTTGTAATAAGATTTTGTTACTATAAACTTTCGGAAAACTTTCGTTTTTTTTTATTCAACATCTATAAATACTTACACCTCTGATCCTTTGAGTTTTATTTTTTAACTATTAATAAATTTGATTTATTGATGTAAATATACAATTTAGTATTTCCTGAAGTTGAAAAAATATATTGCACAATCCTGCGGAAACAAAAATTTTATACCTTTGCGATAAATAAACTATTTTTTACACTAATTGCCCAATATAATATAAATTTACGTAATTCATTATATCCCTGTAATTTGTGCTTATAATGAATATTCCACTATTGTTATATTGACATAGAAAAAAGTTGCCAAATAATCATCATGTTCTAATATAAACTTGTTTATGCTCAAATTGACTAATTTGAAAAAGTTGCTTTGATTATATTTGACGAGTATATACTCAGATTATCCCTAAAGGATCTTAATTTTTTATATATAACTAGCCATCAGCTCCACTTTGAAATGGTAGTAGAGCATATTATGCATACAAGTTGTCTCTGTTTGTAACGATAATATAACTTTAATAATATTTCCTCGACTATGTGTAAAATTTTATTTTAAACAGAAGTTATACACCACATCAAGAGAATCCTGTCATCAGTGTAAAAACGTAAATAAATTTATTTTTTGATAATTCATAAGATATAATTTATATAAAAGACTATGGAAGTGTGCATGAAATTCTTAAGGTAAATAACTTTCAAATTATTACATCATAAGACAATTTTTTTGAAGGAATAAAAGAAATAGTAAGATATCCTCAGAAGGTATATGTCATAGCAGAAGTTTTTGCAGTTATATAAAAGAGGAATATCTCATCATGCATTATTTGTTATATCCAAAAGTGTTACCAAACATCTGACACTTCTAACAATTATCCCATATTTATACAAAACCCTAGCAAATTACAAATCTAAACCTTCCTCATGAATTATTTTCAAGTAATTTTCAAGTTTGGCCTGAACAGACATGGTTGGGAATGTTTTTAAACAAAATATAGTAACTACAGAAATAAATATTTTATTTGACTTAATTAAATTTATTAACTAGAAGGAAGTGTTAATAAGCTAGAGGTTAATTCACTTTCACATAAACGTGGTAGTCTATGAACTGCATTATTACTCCGTAAATTCATTTCAGTACTTTTAATCTTCCAATTATTATCACTGAAAGGATCCCTAGCCAATGCAAACACTTGTTCGAATACTCCTACACATGTTTCTTGGACATGAAGTGTACCACACACAAGAACCATCACTAACCCATGCGGATTCATCCTTCCTTGGGTACCTTCTTTACTAATATTTGGATTGAAATAAAGATTATGCTGCATTCTAACATTTAATAATTCATGTGCTATATTTTCGGGGTTGTTTTCAATACTTATTGTATTATGATCATCATTTGATAACATATTGATTTTCAGTTTTGCATCTGCATAGAAATGTTCAGCTCCAACATTATTATTATTTAGAAGCTGAAAGAACCAACCAGCAAATTGTTCAGCAAGAGCAGTAATACTATTTTCATTTTCTTTAGAATTACTCAAACTGTCTTCATTATTTCTACAACTAATAGATTTATTTTCAGGATTGATCCCAGATGCAGATTCATTCCAATATTCAAGAATTTTATCTATGAGTTCATTTTTTGTTATAGGTAATCTTACCATTACATTTCTGTCATCTAAGTATGAAAATAATACTTCTCTGGTGATTGACTTTCTTCTTAAAATACTTATTGCATCGGGTGAATATTTTAAAATGCCTTTTATTGCCTCTGAAATAAACATCTTTTTTTGAAAATACAGCTAGAAAAATAATTTTAAATATAACAAGGAAATACAAAACAGTAATCAATTCAAGAAATATTTATTACTTAACAGCATACAATTAATCTCTCAAAAATCAAATAATAGAAGTTTGAGGAGGATAGATTTAAAAATTGTAAAAACCTTGTCACCTATACACTCAGGTATAAGTTATCCATAAGTAACCCAGCATTGTCAAAGCTCCTATAACCTTCCCAAAATTCACAAATCTGGAAAGGCAATAAAACCTATTGTTTGAAAACCTACCTATCAAACCTAAGAGTTTTTCAGTGAAGCATTCATTAGAGTTTGTGAACAAAGTGAAGATGGGTCTCCTTTGATGTAAGCTCATTATTCTCAGTGTGCCGCTATTCAATACAAAGAAGGCAAACGAAGACGAATTCATTTTGGAACTCAACTCAAAATATCTATCTATAAAGTTCACCTATGAAATGGAAAATAATGGACAATTACCATTTCTAGATACTTCAGGAATTAGGAATAGTAATAGGCTAGAATTTAATGTACATCCTGGCTGATTCTTTTCATTGTATCCGACAAAAGATGGCCAGTCTCAATATCCTGGTATATTAGTTAATTTGCTTTCCACTTACCATCAAGATACACAATAAGGAAAAGAACTTTATTGAGGATGTAGCTGTCCTCAACAGTTATGATAAAGGAATTGTAAATAGATTAATTAATTGTCATTGGTTTAAGAAATCTCTATGTGAAACAACTATTTTCCGAACCCAAAATGAAAATAAAAAAAAAAATTTGCTGTAATAGCTTTCAATCCTGTTTATACAAAAGGATTGGAAAGAATATTTAACAGAGTGGATTTTGAATTGGTTTCTAAATCTAATAATACATTAAAACAATTGTTAGGTATAAGATACTCACATAACTCAGTGCACTTGAATTTAAATGGAAAGTAGCTAATGAAGACTCACCTTCTGTGGTGTTTATTTTTAATAGGCCTTGAGTAACAGTTTTTGCTAATGATAATAGATTATCCTCATCAAGTTTAGATAAAATGTCTACTATTCCTGGTTCCGGAGTACTAGTCATGTTTTATTTATAGCAACCAAGCCATTTAGCAACAAATTTTTGTTGACAAAAGTAGAATAATAAATATTAGGTTATGCTGTAATAATTGATTATTTTATTCAGTACATCAAAGTCCAGAGCACAGAACATACCCTAAGGTATGGTATATTCTGTGATCCTGAGTATTCATTTTTCACAAAGTACTCGATTATGAGAGTATTTGATTAACTAAAGGCGCGTTCACAGCACCCAAACATCACTTGAAAATTGTGGCTGCTCCATAGAATTAATGCTGAGGATAGAAATGACGGTATGTAAGTAAAATTGTACTAATGGAAAAGTGAAGAAGAGTATCGGTTCACATATTGATTTCAAATTCAATGGATTTACCATTCTCTTTTTCTACTCTCAATTAAAATCAAAACTTGCTATTGTCCTCTTTTGCCATTCCCTCCACTCAAAACTACGTCGCGGCGATCTAATTAGAATAAAGTAGAAATAGATAGAGAGTGGTATATCCATAAATGTTATACTTCTATATGAACAGTTCTCAAGTGTGCGCAGTATAGATAAACTGTTTCGATCGATAGAGAAAATGAATACTGTCGGCACCATAACGTAGAGACGTAACGCCCCATAAGAACACTAATTGTTTCACTTAGTCGGAACACCTTCCACTTATAGGAACTGTCCATATACAAATATTACATTTATAGGTATATCGATGTTTTTTCTCTCTCTATCGGCATTTGGGGTCCACTTGAACAAGATCCCATACCTCCATAATCTATATTTAATATTAACTCTGTGGTATGCTCATAATACCAAATCTCGGCTTTCATACCATAGATGTATTGCTTCAGTTGGCTTGTTGGCAATTAGACTTTAATAATATTAAACCTACTCGATAAGTATACGGAATATCGAATGAACTTAATCGATTAAATCGGAAGATCCCTACCCCTGCAAAACCGAATATGAATTCAATATCAATAATCTCAGATTGTAGTTTGTTTTGATATTTTGTATTGATCATTTCAATAGAAATAAAATTTTAATTATGTTATCTAAAGTGTATAATTAAAAACTAACCGTTTATCTTGCTATGAATTAAATATTAAACTAACTACATTTGAGAATCTGAAAATGAGCAAATTAAGTATACGCCTTGTGTTGGGTTGTACTTTTGTCATAACTGCCCTGTTAACAACCATTATTCTTGTTCTTTATCATGTGTTAACAGGTAAAGGCGAAAGAATAAGCATTGGATGGTTTCTTGCAAATACTTCACCTCATATGTGGTGTTGTCTAGGTAAGTTCATATAAAAAATTATTCTGATTAAATTAATTTTAGTCTTTACTTAACGTAATAGTATGTCTGAAATTAAATAAATTATATGAGTCCATAGATATTTTGTGTTACAGAAATCTCGGAAAAATATGTAAAGGATCAGGAATTTAAAATTATGTACTACAATAATCAACCAAATTATTTTTAGGCATTGGTTTATCAGTTTCCCTGTCAATAGTTGGAGCTGCAGTGGGCATTCACACTACTGGAGTGAGTATTGTTGGAGGTGGTGTTAAAGCACCAAGAATAAAAACGAAGAACTTAGTTTCTGTAATATTTTGTGAAGCTGTAGCTATATATGGATTGATTACAGCAATTGTATTGTCTGGTTATATGGAAGAATTTACTTGGAGTTTGGTTATCAATGACCCGTTTCTGTACTCCAATAATTGGTTTGGAGGTAATATGAATTTTACTATATATATATATATATATATATATATATATATATATATATATATATATATATATATATATATATATATGAGAAAAAATATGAATAGATGAGACATATAATGACATTATAATTTTACTACAAATAAATTAAATATTAAGTGAATAAAACATTTTTAAACACCTAAAAATTCATAAAGTTCACGTTTGAACGCATCGTCGTTTTGATATCAATGACCCAGAATTTTTTCAAATTTCTTTTAACTATTGCGAAAGACCCTTAACAAGGAACCTATTAACAAAAATTTGTGATGTAAGGATTTTTTATAACATCAAAAAAGTTCATAAAGCTTATGTTTGAGCGCTGACGCGCATCGTTCATTTGGTATGAAAGCCCGAAAATTTTTTCAAACTATTGCAAAAGACACTTGATAAGGAACCTATTATCAAAAAATTGTGATTTATTATAATGCCAAAAAGAATTAATAAAATGTACCTTTGAGCGCTGAGGCGCATCGGTCGCTTTGATATGGAGGCCCCAAAATTTTTTCAAATGTCCTTTAACTATTGTAAAGGAAACATAATTATGAACCTATTAACAAACATCTATGATTTAAGTATGGTTTATAACATCAAAAAAATTTATAAAGTTTACGTTTGAGCTCTGATGCACGTCGTTTGTTTTGATATTGAAGCCCCAAATTTTTTTCAAGCTACATTGTGGACGCTTTTATTAAAGGAATTGAAAAATGAAATCCTGGAAATGATAAAAATTTATTTCTTGTCATTGGATGTAGCTTTATACAAATATGCTGTAATAAATTATAGAAGTGTGTGTCAATATTAAAAATTTTTGTTAATAACATTTTACTTTTTTCAGGATATCTAATGTTTGGTTCAGGACTTTCTGTTGGATTGGTCAATCTATTTTGTGGTATGGCCGTTGGTATAGTTGGGTCAGGAGCGGCATTGGCGGATGCTGCTGATTCATCATTATTTATGAGAATACTAGTAATAGAAATCTTTGGAAGTGCTATTGGTTTATTTGGTTTGATTGTAGGAATCTATATGGTTTCTAAAGTTCAGATGGGAGACAAAATTCATTAAATAATTTAATAAATAGAAGTAAATATGCGTAGATTACAATTTACTTATTGGTATATTAGTTTTTTGGCATCTTGTTGTCTTTGGAGGGTAATATTGATTTTCAAATTGTTTTGCAACAGTAAATATTTATAATTATTCTATATTTAGAATGATTATTGTTTTTGTTATAACTATTTTTAAAGACATTACTGTGATTCTTATCAAATTGCTGTCTAGATTGATTGAGACTTTGATTCAAAATGGGAGATTATAATTAGTAAAAAACTCAGTTACTTTATGCAGCAAGCTGCATGTTTTAAGTTGAATGTTTTGTAAAAATACTTCCTCTGATTCATTTACACTTATATGGACAGGAAGGGCGATTATATTAATTTAAATAAATCAGATTTATTCATGACAAACCTTTTAGTATAAATTTTCTCATTTTATGTTTATATAATACATGAAAAGAAACTTTTTTGTTTGAAGATAACTATAGAATTTTATGTTAAATATATATTGACACTGTATAGAGAAAAAGACAAAATCTTTATGAACATAAAAAAAATATAAATTCCCACCACAAGTTCTCCCAGTATCTACTAACCATACTTCAAAATGTATTAAAATATTAACAAAAATATGCAAAATAATTTCATAACCACAAGTAACTCTAGTGAGATAATATTATTTTGAAACGTTAGTTGAGGATTGATCTAAAAGTAACTCACGCAACACTGAAATACAATTAAAGTACTTAGAGAAAAAATTGAAAATTTTCAAAAAGCCTACAATTTATAAAAATATATGCAGTTAAAATGAAAAAATCTCTTTGTAATAGATCCTCCACAAACAAGTTTTAGAAACAACAGTGTGTAAATTCTATTTTTATTACTCTAATTATTAAAATACTTGCAACGTATGTATGTTGTAAATTCAGAAAAGATTGGTATGATTTAATCGAATTAGATGAAAAGGATGTAACTGATAAACCCACTTAAAATGATTTTAATAGCCTCTCTTTAACTAACTGCTACAATGATATTTTAAAGTTTATACAGATGAAACGCATATTGAAACCACAGAATTTGTATAAAAATCTATTTTATGAAAAAGTTGTAATTGATCTAAGCCACAAATAAGTAGAGATCAAACAAAACCATTGAGTAATAACATACCTACAATAACATATGTAAATAATTGGTTAAGAGAGCATGAAACTAAAGTTGAGACGATTGAAATGAAAAGTTTGAGAATAATAGTGGGACAAATGAAATAGGGCATAAGGCATAAGGACAAGGATACTAATAGAGGTAGATGCATCAAGAATAACTCAAACCAAGATGAAAATTAATTGTGAAGATAGAAAAAATCAAGTGAAACCTGTATGGTATTTGTCAAGTTCAGAAAAGCATGAAAAGAATGGGTAGAAGAGGACACGGAGTCTAACTAACGCCTGAAAATGTATAGGAATAAGAAAAGAAAAAAGAACATTATAACTATGTAAAAATTTAAATTTCTTCCCATAAAAAAATTATATTATAAGATTTTAGCCTGTATCAAATTTTTTCCTAAGGGAGCTAACGTCCTATAAACATGACGCTATTTAGTGAGGTTATTAAACATATTAAAAAATCAAAAGCTGCTTTCACATTTAGAAGTTTGGTCATTGTATAAGCTTGCAATGAAAAAATGTTTAACAAAGTTTTTTATTGCTGTTACAAGTGTTCAACGTGGAAGAGGAATCTAGTTACTTTTTGTATATATCAGTATATCAGTATCAAAATAAAAAGCATTTTCCAGAAAAAATTACTCTTCACTGATTTCTCAATATAAACATCAGTTTGGGGTACTTCATTTAGGAAGAACTTTCGAATAAAGGTAAATTAGGCTATATGGACATAAAATCACACATTAGAAGTAGTAAAAATAGTTTTCGTTTGGAAGGATTTCTGAAACCGTCTATTTTTTTCTAGTCAAGTATGTTTAAATATAAATAAGTTGTAATTTGAGCAACATACATGTCCACAAGAGTAAGTAATATTAAAAATTAACATATGTTGAGCTTATCTCTTATAGAATTGTGTAATAAAATGTAAAAAATATACATAAAAATTCAATGTGCATTTTGTATAAATTAATTTCACATAATATAACTACATAAAGAAATTAATATATAAATACTCCACTTTCTAGACTCTAGAGAGTCTGAAAATTATATCTAGTCATATTTTTTATTTGTACATGACTTATTTATTTTAAATTGCCATTCGAATATTACCTCGAAATATTAATAATTTTAGTTTTTTTCCAGCATATTATAAGCTTTCAATATTTGTAGTATTTAATGTATAAAAATATAATTATCAAATGCAAGATTTTTTATTTTAATTCCTAGACCTCCAACAATCATCACTTGAAACTCATAAAATTTATTTGTTAGTAACAACAAATTATTACTATTTGTGTTTTATTTCGACTGGATTCCTTTATTACAAAATATGATTCATTCCTAAGACTACCATCAAAAAATGCTTTCTGATGAATTTCCTTAGATATCTACTTATATAAGATGTGGTTAAATAAATACCAATTAAATTTCTCGTTAACATTTATTGTTCAATCTTTATATATGACATACACTCTACATAATATTGCACACAAGATTTGAAAAATTGTTGAAGCAAAATGTAGCTAAAGTTTTGTTGTCAGATGCTGAACAAATTAAATATTCCAATAAAAAGGTTCATAAGATAAATATTCTTCTTCGCTACAAAATTGTTATTTTTTAAAAATACACACACAATTATATGTTTATTAATAACTAATCTATACATTAAGAGCATTCATCATGTCACTAAAAATGTAAGCATCAATGGTGCTTTTAACTTGTCAATTATTAATGTCTGGCATTGAAAGCTAAAAATATATGCTTCACTATTATTGGTAGCTAATTAACAGTATGTAATACATATTTTGTAAAGGACTAATTCTCAATTAATACTATTTGTTTGGGAACCTAAATTATCCCACTTTATTTGATGCGGTCATCTCTTATCAAAGTAACCATCAATATTTTATTAAAATTTCTTCAAATAATCTCAAATGAGAATGTAATAAATTCCATACAGTTAGTTTGAAAGTTAATTATACTGCTGTCTTCTTCTAGCTCTTTGTTTGTCAAATCGAAGTTCCATTTCTTCCAACACTTTAGGGGTGTAACGAACTACTAATTTTACAGATCCATGAGCTTGTTTCAAAAGTTCCACTGCTTTTTCATGGTTTTCTCCATCAACAGACTAAATATAATAATTTATTACTTGTAGATTGGTGTAGGTTTGTAGAGAAACTACTTTTTATAGCAAGTGCTGATAAACTCTTAAAATCGATAAAATATAAAAAATAACACTAATTAGAGATGGAAAACTTGAACATAATGAATTTAATTGATCTAAAGCATTGTGATAAGAATTGTTTTGACCCTTTTTTCAGAATTGCCACAAAATATTCATAAATAAGCTGTTTATATTGGATACCAAATATGGCACTTAATTTTGTAACTAACATATACAATCTATAAAATTACATGGAAAATATCAATGAATGAAATAGATTTTAAAAAGTATGTTTTCTCTTTTTAATTTAGAGAATTCAATGAAACTAGGTGATTTTTAATTTCACTCATAGTAAAAAAAAGGCAACAATATTCTAAATAATAGCCATGGGAAAAATTACTTCTATTATTTCACATACTTCTATATTTCATGCAAAAGGTGCCACTCTTATCAAAATTAAAATCCAACATCTTATGTGTAATAATAAAATAAGGGCATGTTGAAAGTTTATATATTGATTTAATATTTGTTTAAAAGTTATCTTCTAAAGACTGCAAATATGTACTCACCACTCCATTTACACTTAAAAGCTGATCACCTCTCTTCAATCCTCCATGCCTATCAGCTACACCTCCAGGTATAATTCTAGATATATATATTGGCGAATTCTGCTCTTTACCACCCATCACATTAAAACCAAGCCCTTCATCAGTTTTAGGTAATTCAACTACTCTAGGATGTGCATGTCCTTCACTTGCTGCAAATGCTGCTACAGTAGCTTTTGCTGTAGCTGAAGCTCTTACATCTTGAGAACCTTGTATATCTACAGTTTCATATACATGTTCATATACTTCACGAACTGCATTGAGAAAATCGCTTTGTAGAACCTTTTGGAGAGCCGCAAGTTTTGTTGCAGGTACTTCTCCACTTTTCTGAAGTTTTTCAAGAAGCTCAATCGACCTCTTTATATCTGGAATATACTTATAAAGTTTACATACAACATACATTTAACTAAATTACCTCTTGAGAGAGTTAAAGGTTCGCATATTTGAGCCATGGTGTATCCGAATTGTTGCAAATTCAATAATACAGTCTTTCTACTGAATTCGACCTTATCAAATACATAAGATAATATTTTTAATCTAAGACTTCATTTTAAAACACTTCAGAAACGTCAACATACAACTTTTAACAAGAAGTCTTCTTTCTTAATTACTTCGCAGTGTGACAAACTCTCGGCGTTTAGATTTGAGGTGTGGATACTTTTGTACTCACATAAATTACCATGGTTCAACCAACGCTATTATTATATGCCTATTTTTAAAAATGTGTAACAATCACAATTTTTTAATAATATCAAGTCTACACGTACAAATTACAAAAGTAGCATTTCTACCCCTATTAAGGCGTCGGGTAAAATATCTATATAATTAACAATTGAACCTGTATTCAAGAAAAAGAATCTAACCTACAAAATTTAGATTTGTTTATGATTAGTCATTTATAGTTGATAATCTAAGAATATAATAGAAGATGCCTCCGATATTAAAATTTTTTGAAAATGTAGATCTAAATGAATTTACACTGTTAATTCCAAGCGTTTCAGTGGGCAATGTTCCACAGTTAACATTGGATCTACTCATTAAAACATTCGATTTCCAAAAAATTGCATCGTTGTGGCATCCTTCAATCGTTTCTTCTGTTGGCGCAGATCCTTATGATTTTAGTTCACCTAAAATCTGTATGGCATGTGAATTGTATTCAAATGAAAAGTTAAAAGTGGCTTGCATTCAGTTGAGATCTACATTAGATTCAAAAATGGCAAACAAATTTTTTGAAGACATCTATAATTGTATAAACAACTTGAATTTTAAGCAAATTATCATTTTATCCAGTGCGTTCGATTACGAATTACCGAATATTAATAAAAAGAGATTCTATTTTTTGGATAATTTGCAAAATAATGTGTGTAACATACCAGATATGGAGCAACTAGACAAAGATCTATCTGGCAAATATCGTGTAAATGGTTCAGGATTTGCCTTGAATCTATATGCAGTGTTATCAAAAGGATTAAAATGTATATTGTTGGGAAAATATATCAGTGAAGGTGATAATCGACCAGATGCACAGGCGGTGTTAGAAAAAGTACTTCAGGTGTTACATGTGAAAATGCCAAAAATGATTCAATATCCTAGATCTTGGGATTTGGTTTTTGGTGGCCCTCCACCTATTGGAATATATTGAACAAATTTATAATCATTATCAATTTATTGAATATAAGTATTTGTCATAATTTGTTGTATTTTCAATTCTTATCCTACTAAGAGTAGAATATATATTGTCAGAACCAGGACAAATATCACCAAAACCATGCTAAAACAAATTAAAACTTGTTTATTTATTTGATTTTTCATCTCACAATCTATTGGTAACAGACTTACTTGAAACTATACATTAGATCACTTCAAAATGAAAAAGTGGAGAAAATATGGTTTTTCAGAAATACAGTAGAGACCAGATTAACTGAACTAATAGTTGCTAGGTAATTAGTAAAGTTCAATATTGAGCTTTTAATAGTGAAATACTGTCTTTCATAAATAATGTAAAAACTCCTATGCTTTAATTTAAACATGTCATAAAGTGTTTAGACTAATCTCTAAAATTCTATGAAAAATAGCTTCACTTTCGTTTAATAATTCTCTGTTTATTGGCGATGCAGTACGTTTTTATATTAAATACTATGGAGTGCGATAAATATGAAATTAGTGTATTGTTAAGATATTATAAACAAAAGTTCAGAGTAGCCGTAGCTGCAAGAAAAATATGTGAAATTGAAGGGGAAGAGTCGTTAATAAACGAACAGCACAGCGTAGGTTTAATCGTTTTAATAGTGGAGATTTGATGCAGGTCGTCCACCTGCGACGCATATTGAGGTTAGAAGGAAAGCAGTAGAAAACCAACCTAGTAACATCACTCTCAGATTATCGGACTTCATTGAACCTTATAAAGATACCATACATAGTCATTTAAAATCATTTGGTAGAGGTAGTAAAAACATCAAATTATCAAGATGTAAAGGTGTGAGTTTCTCGTCCCACCATAATCAGTGGTTTGATAAAGGAAAATCACCAGAACCGGACCCAAAAAGATGTCAATTAGAGTGGAACTTCTTGTTGTGTGTCGAGCTTTCAACTCCGATGTATATAGTTGACAGCTGATGCGGATGTATGAAGAGTAATATATAGGTTTAGTAACTGATACCTGCTTCTCTTATAAGAAAAGGATAAATCAAAACTGCGAAAGTTACGCAGAATGGGATCAAAGAACTTGGTGGTATTGAAATCCTACCACAACCAGCATTTTTCCGGGCCCTGCACAATAAGATTATTATTTATTCAGATCCATGGCGAAATTCTTGGCGTGGGAAAAAATTTTAAAACAAATGAATCGTTGAAAATGCAATGCAACAATTTTTTGCTCCTAAGCCCCAAAAATTGATTTACCAAGGCCTTGGAGCTTGCTGAATGTTGGGTTAAAACCTTTGAAATGATGGACTTTACTTCGAATATTAATGCTTTCTTCTTGTAGGAATATTTTATAAACCAAATGAACATTGAAAACAGACATTAGAGATATGAGAAATCCTCTATAATATAGGTACAGATGTAGTTCAATTTGCTTAAAATATTTTATCATTGCCTGTTGAATGTATTAAGTTATTTGATCAAGATTGGTGGTTCAGATAATCATGCATCCTATAACTGATGACTGGTTAATCGAGTTTCCACTGGTTTTAATAAATAATTTTATAAAATTCTTGTTGATTTTTAAGAAATGTATTATCTCAAAATAAATTTTATGCTACAATAGCTTAAAGACATTTTTTCTATATGTACGGTTTCAATGAAACATTTTATGTAATTACTTGGGTATAATTAGTGAATTGCAAAATTAATATGTACATGGGTATTAGTAAATACTTACAATAAAAGCAAAATGGTTATTATTTCAAATCTAGCATCATATTCATCATCCAACATTCCATAAAATTATGAAACTTCTAATATTTTGACAAAAAAATTATGATTTAAAGCTAATATCAAAAACAAAAATTCAAATGCAAATTAATAAATCTGATTGGTAGCCTTAAACAGGTATCAACATAACAGAACATTAAAAAATAAGTACTATCACTATAAACTTGAACATTCTAAAAATTCAAATATTTATTAAAAAATTTATTGCCAAAATCATTTCTAACATTACTTTCATGCAATAAAAGAGAAAATAAAAACGAAATCATTTCAAACTACAGAAGATTTATACCAAACTGTTAAAATGTTAGCAAATGTGTTAGGAGTACCTCTTAATTTGGTAATTATAGGTAATTGATCAAGAAAAAAATTATATGCGAAACTAATTTAAAAGTAAAGAAAAAATTATCAATTCTAATAATTATAATGAATGAACTAATTGATATATGACATTGTAAATTACAGTTTATAATATATAATTAAATTATATATTTATCCGAATAAATAATGCATGAGAGAATATTATTGATCAAGGTTTCAAGAAAATAAATATTCATTTGACAAACATGCACATAGAACCTGAAATAAACTCATAAAAGCGGCAGCGAACCATACTGCTGCTTTTCGGTTAGAGTTATCGGCGTTTCAGGAATATACTTTCCCGAAAAGAAGCGCAAAAGTATTTTAATGGCAAAGAACCTTTCAGGAAAATGCTTATACAAGAAATAGTCTCATGAGAAAAATCCGATAGAGAAGTACCCTGGCGGATTCCTATGGATCACTCTAAATAGTTACTCCGGAAAACCGAATGAAATAAGAATTATTCTTAGTAAAACCATTTTTCTTATAGAACAATGCCGCTTTGAGAAGCAACTAATAAAAAACTCAACTAGTTACACAATGTTCTGCTTTCACACGCCAACGTGGAAAATGTTTAGACTAGAAACTTGTAGGAATGAGGACATGACCTTCCCAGACACTACCTCTGTACTTGGAAAGAGATCTATTGAGGTTATAATGTAACGTTTATTCACTCTAAATATAAATATATCAACAAGTAAAAATGTTCACAATTTATTTGAATATACATTTTATTCAATTCTATTACTTTTTGGTCGTTTTAATAATTAATAATAAGATACATCACAAATTGGCAGTAATTAGACTCAACCTAAATCTAAATTACACGTTTCTGAAACATGGATATCTATTGTTCTTCTCTCAGCATAACCCTCTTTCTCTAATGTTGATCCAATTACCATCCTTCCATTGAGATTCTTAAGTTCTACTTTTAAAGGGGCATTCGAGGACCTAGAATATATATAAAATTTTACTATACTGCCTATTTATCGTTAAAAAAAGTGAAGTCAGTTAAAATCTTAAAATATTTTATATCCATGCACAGGAAAATTGAATTTGCAGTCATTATCTGATTAGTGGCAAATTTTTAATATCAATAGCAGCAACAATCGACTTATTTTTAATAGTGACATTCAAAATGCTGTTTCTTATTTCCCCTTTGTAACTGATTTCTACACAGGATATATTATTGCAAAAAACTAATAATGTATGAATATGAAGATATATAATCTACAATTATGTTTTAAAAATGGATTAAAATTGCAACAAAGTATTATAGACAAAAAAGAAATTATGAAAAAAATTGCATATTATTTTAATTATTCAATAATAATCCTGAAAGAATTTAATGCTGTTGAAGAACTCTTCAATCAAAAGTATCTTGGTTTTCATTGAGATTATAAAGTAAGAGCAATGGGATATCAGCTTTTTACCCAAAGAATGCAAAATAATGAGAAATTCTGTATATTTATTCAGCCCATTCAAAAAACCACACGGGAAACAAGCAATTTTCAAGTTTTTCAATAATTGGAATCATTTAAATATTGACACATATAAATTGTGTTTCTTTAAAAATAATATGCCATATTTACTTATAATTTTGTACTAGCAATACGCTGTACACTGTGTTCCTTTTTGGTGGAGACTGCACTGTATCTCAGCTATTAAATATATATATTAAACTTGGATAAAGACGAAACGTCAAATTTTATCTATCTTTTAGAAATTATTAAAAAAACTAATTTTGAAACAGAAGAGACCTAAAATCAAGAACATTTAGAAACAAAAAAATTATATACGCCACTGACTTTTATGTAATTATAAGTAGTTTTCATTTTTTTATCTTATATAGGACCTGAGAAATAATAACATCTCCAAAAGTGAACATTTTTGTTTTCGCCTTGTATTCAGGAACGAGTGTTAGAAAATTTCTGTTTGCGGCTTTAAAAGTTTTACAAAAAAGTGATACAGGGTCGAGAAAACCGTATGTTTATATCTTTAATAACAGCTGAAATATAGTGCAGTCTCAATTAAAATGGGATCCAGTGTACACACAATAGGTGTAGATTTGAGAGAAACAAACAAAATTTTTCAAATTTTTTACTCTAGAATAGATAAAATTTTGTATCGTTATATACTCAAAAGTTTTCATAGTTTTTTAATACTGTAAAACAATTTTACACTGTTTCGAACACAATCTATATAAAGTTATTCACAAATACTTTTCTTGTAGTTACTTACTTTGTTGTGGCAAGAAAGTTGTGCAAATACAAATTTTCATTAAAGAATTTTCTGGCATCGTGAGCTGAGCTGTTTTTTGACATTTGGTAGTTATAAATGTAGAATTCGACGACCTAAAATGAGTAAATCATTATGGGATCATAAAAATTAAACTGGTATTAAAATCATTGAAAAATAATGTTGCAAGTAAGCATGACATTATATTTATAGGTAGTAAAATCGTTATTCTACATTGCTATTAATCAAGTTGGAACACTGTCACCATCTGAGAGAATATTGGAGGCAAATAACCATAAAGTAATTTATAATTCCCTAAAAACAGTTCATTAAAGCAAGATGGGATAGTGCAACACAACAAATAGGTTTTATTAGAGAAAGTTTTGAAGGCAGCTACACACAATGGAAGTTTATAATTTCCATAAAAAATGTATTAAAAGCAAGAACTACTGATCCCATAATAAGGAAATAATCACCTAGCTGCTAGCAAGCTTGTAAAGAAAACAAAGGTTGAAGGATTGGCAAGAATGTGCTGAGTACTTACTTGGAAAGGTAGCTGTAGAAAATGTGGTTTTACTTTCCTTACTGACTCAATGGAAGCTGTAATATTGTCGCCTGTATCCACTATGAATAACTAAAATGATTATTTAAATAGAATACTAAATAGAAGTTTATTTATTTTAATAAAAAATATATAAATTATATACCATAAATACCTTTACTTCTGCTGCAGCCCCAGTTTCATCTATTCTTACCTCTCGTACAATTGCACGTAACCATTTTTTGCATTTAACTATAACAATTTCTCCAATAGCCGGTGCTATCTTATAAGATTCATAAGTCTTAATAATTTGAGGAGAATTCATTTCTTTTAGCAACAAGTTCATGTCATAGTCTAGAGAGTATTCTGAAATAAAAAGTTGTTTTTATTATAAGAAAATTGGTTTCCACATTGAATTATTGAGTCAAAAATATGATATTTTTTATTCAACAAATCTTAGAAACCGTGTAACATATTACTTACTCCCTTTTTTATGAGGGTTGTTAATAATTTGTCCATAGAATCTACATGTATCAATATAACTTGTAATAAGAATCATGATTGTAGAATTAATTGGAGGTAATATCAACGAATACATAGCTTCAGAAAATATATTTTCTTTGTCTGTTGTAAAACCATCTGCAAAAAATTCATTATCAATCAAATTTTCAAATATATTCACTGTTTACCTTTTGGTAAGAAAAAATGTTCTAATTTACAGTGTTTTCCTTTATAACAAGTTCCATCAGGTTTTGTGAATCTACATATTCTAGCCTCATCTCTTGGATCATATCCTAGTACAGCTTCATTTATATTATCAGGTTCTACAGTGTCTATATCGTGTAGAAATCTGTCCATTTCAACATCATTTTCGTTATCTAAATCTGAAGAAAACATTTTGTGAATACACATATTGGAAAACTTATCAAAGACAGCTAAAACACAATTAACGCTAATGGTATTTATTAGTTCTTAAAGCCTAACAACTGGATATCGTCAGGTAATAGTGTATTTATGAACACGGAAAGTATGTCGGTGTGGTTACAGTGCTTGAAGTCGAGGTAAAAAAAGGCAATTTTGACCAGTTCTGGCACAATAAGATTATCTATTATATAGATATAAGACGGTTACAGGGTTATACTATACGTTCAATACAGTGTGTGCACTGCAGCAAGTAAATGGATTTAGTCCTTTGTGATGTATCAATTTTTAAAGAACTTTGTTGATCATAAGGAGAAGATTGTATAAATCAAAGAAGTTAACATTAGCTTTTTACATTTGAAAAATGTAATATTTGTTACTTGATCCAATCATTTCATATTTCATCATTTGATAAATAAATTGAAAGGTAATTCCAAATGAATACTTTCAACAAACATAAATACCAATATTAAATAGTACATTCATTACGTATCAAATGAAATACTTCATAAAATTTCACAATCATTTATTAATATCAAAATAGAAAATTACTTTTCAAACATTATTAAAACATTCACATCAATACATGTTGTCAATATTAAATATAACTTTGAATACATTTATAATTTCACATTAAATTACTAATTAACACATCTGGTAGTGGCCGATGAACTTAAAAGTAGTTTATTCAGTCACTATCTTGCTTTGTGATTAATATGAATACTTAAAAAAAATTCCATCACACGTCTTCACTACTATTCACATCCCCTGTAACAGGAAAAAATCTTCCATGACGAGTTTAGTACTAAGATCACTTATATTTAAACGATAAGAAAATTTGTTATGATCAAACTAACACAATCTATGGGTGAAAATTTTAACTACTAGTTTCACATATGTCACAAAATAATGGGAAATTTCTATTTTACTAATGGCGCTCAAAGTTGCTCATACTTACGGTATTTTATCTCAAAACCATTGAAATTTCTAGACTTAGATGCAAAAATATAAATTGGGAAATTTTTTAATTGTAATGTTATATTATATGTTACAATAAAAATATTAAAAAATATTGTATGGCCACTTCTTTTTTTATTACAAAGGAATTTAAACAAATCGGTTTTCAACAGTGATATTATGATTCTTTACATATAATAACCTCAACGAAACGGTGCAAAAATGCTTTATTTCACGTAGAATTTATACAGGATGTACAAAGATGCCATAAAGACTTTATAATCTCAGTTATTATTGAACGGCTTTTTATCAGACAAACGCCATTGTGATGAGTAGTGTTTATTCAGGATGTACAAAGATGCCTTAGAACGTATTTTTGGTCAGATTGGGAGAAACGCCATTGTTTAAGATAATATTAAAAAAACTTGTCAAAATTTTATACTGTTTTCAAATCACTAAAACTGTTGAAACATTTGTTTAGTTAATAATTTCCATCGTAGATGCATTTTATCTGTGGAGGAATTTAATCTCCACAAGTAGAATTCTGATATTCAGCAGTGTGCCACAAAAAGTATGAAGATACCAAAAACTATTATACACAAACGCTTGAATGAAACATAGAATCTACTCTCAAGATATGACGTTATGAACCATCTTTAATTTAAAAGGAAAAACAGTCTCTACGTGGATACTACAAAAAAGTCTAGTTTTTGTGTGAAAAATGTAATAATCCCGTTACACCCAATAATATATAACAATATAATTGAAATTTTTTATTACAATATATATATTTTTTTACTTATTTTACTACTATCCTTTTAAAAGAACATGTCATATATAGACAGCTAATAAAAAAATTTATATTTTTTAAGTTAAAATAAAGTAAAACCACCAATTGTGTTTAAAAAAAAATAGGTAAAATCAAACAATTTTTTATTAATTTGTGGGTTAATAACATTTTTTGGATACAGGAAGTGTATCAGTAATTTATATTAATTTTTGTAAAATAATATTTCAAAGTAAATATTCTTACAAAGTTATACGAAACATTTTGAAATACTACTTACAACCTTCTACTATCTGAACAGCATAGTTGCCATCCATCAGCAACTGTCCTATGGTATCTTCAATATCTTCACATGAGAAATCAATAGCTACTGAATTATTGCTGAAAAATATATTCACACTGTAATGAATGTATTGGTCATTTATTGAAATTGATCAAAAATCAAGAGCATTTATACGAAAAAAATATATAGGGAGAGGTGTTAGCACTATTCCTTCTAAGGTATCCAAATCTTATGTTGAAATAGGAAGGTTTTTCTAGAGTAGATGCTTTGGCTTCCTCCCAGAATCTCCAGCTGCCCTCTGCCATACCTATTGTTTGACAGGCAGTAACCTGTAAGAAAGCCGATCACCAATTTAATGTCGTTTTTGGACTTCTCGAAAAGTTCCTTAAGCTTCCTAGTTGATATAGTTATAAATCTATTGGATTGTCCTACGTGGAGAGTTTCTCTAGTAAGATTCCATATGACCCTTTAACCATCTCTTCAGTTCGATGCTCTTTCTTTTTGTCCCCATAGAACAAATCTCCCTATCCCACTCTCTATCTTTAATATTAACTCTATATGTGTACCAACGGCCCTTCTTCATCCATTGTAAATTCTCGTCCATCTAATGTTGTTCATGTCAAATTTTTCAGAAAACTGCAGTCTTGAACCATGCCATTCGGCTTGTTACGTTTTTCTTCAAACATTTTGAATATTCATTTGTGCATGTATTGTAACACAGTAGTCACTTTTGGTTCATTTATTCTAACGTTAAAGTTTTTGAAGAAAATAATTTGCTATCGACCTGTCACTTCATTCAAAAAATTCAATAAAACCTCAGAATATATTTGAATGCTTCTTCTACATATCTACACCTTAAATCAAAGTGAATTTTACTAAATTTGTAATGATTTCATTCTTTATATTTGCTGGTGAGTTTGTTTGCTTTTTTATTGTGCTTACAAAAATTCCAGTTATCTTAATGGATTTTGTTTTAAGCAAATTTTGTATGATAGTTTACATATAAATTCATATTTCTATTTATTTGGGGAACTGAACGAACAGAATAGATTTCTGTTTGGTTACTTTTTAAAAAATATAATTTCAGTTTTCTTAAATGTTAGAGCTAGAGCTCTTTCTACTTTCTACTACTTCTTCAGTAATTTCCATCTGTGTTCCCGTTTCCTTCCTCATTTTATTTTTTTCCCACAGTTCTACAGCTGCCGGGTTGGAATTTCAAACCCAAAGTACTCAACTGGTACACCACAAACAAACAAATTTAACTCAACTCCAACAACTGGAAATTCAGTTGAAGGCTGCCTTATCTTTGATATATAAGTAAATCTGAGTTGTTTCTAATTTATAACTACTTTTATTTTTTGTGTACTTTTGGATAATTTGTTATTTTTTTGAATAAATTTATTTGTTGCTAAAACTTTTTTTATTGTTTTCAGCAATAAATATTAATTTGGATAATCGTGTCTGGGGATAGTTTTAGTTTGTTTAGTTTTTATTAATTGAATTTATAAGGTGTTTACAGCATTTCCACATTTTTTATTCACTTTTAACGCCGTTCGTTATAAAGCTGGTGGCGTCCAATTTAATATCATTTATCCACCTCATCTGACTAACAGTTATTTAAAAACCTTAATCGAGGCTTAAGACCATTTCCTGAGAAAGAGTCTCCTGTCAGGGAAGTTAAGGTTATAGTCGTTCTTCAGCACCATCTTCCACTTAATCATTTGATTTACATATAAATAAATATAAACTTTTAAGCACAACACTCACCTTTCCCTGGAGGCATACACTATTGTAAAACAAATGCCTTCACAAAAACTGTTCATAGCTTCAATGGATGTTATAGGCCAAGATGTTAACTTATGTAAACGTGTTGAACCGGGAGGATATAGCTAGAATTATAAGCATCAATATTACTGAATATCAAATATTCATGTTTATTTATAACTTTTAATATTTTAACAAAATAAAACTTACAATGTCTGACGAGCGTTTCGATAAGCAAGTTATCGTTTTCAGAGACTGAAGGTAAACTGTAAACAACGTAAACAGTTTACCTTCAAGCTCTGAAGAATATAACTTGGTTATCGCGTGTCGGACAGTGTAATTGCGAGTGTTGGTGTAGTGGTAGTGTAAACAATGTGTTTAGTTAGAATGTCACCAATGGTTCCACAAATTCCAACTTAACGTGAATACTAAATAGATAAATTTTGATAGTAGCAGTGTTGCTACAAGAGTTCTATCTTCATTGTTTTATATATATTATGTAAATAGAAGAAAACTAAATGTTATTTTATCATTTGAAGAAATATTTGAGTACAATTCAATCAACAATAAGTATGGAAGTCCTTACCAAAGGAAAATGACACCAAATGGCTAGCATAGGAACAGAGCTCAATTCTTCAGTTAGATTAAGTAAATGTTTGTAAGACACCAATTCCTTGTTTCCATAATCTACTAAACGTACCAAAACATCTTCATTTTCTTCAATCTACAAATTTTTAATATTTTATATAAAACATATTATGTACATAAAAGCTGAGAAAGCATAAGCTATTAAATACAAATCAAATCCAATTTACTAAAATATTTATTACACACTGATATATACAGCTTGGTATATAAACGACATAAAGTTTGCTAGAACACTAAATTGGCAAAAATTGCACCAGAAACCTAATTATTCTTTGAAAGCTTTATAGGTAGACAGTTTTGCACGGGGCCATTCTTATATTTTGTTACCCATCATTATGTCACACAAAATAGGTTCTGGTATAGAAAATTGTTCTTTTTTTTGAAACCCGCACGAGGTTCCACCCCTACGGATGAATGAGGAGCCCGTAAAAATGGCAATAAAAAGTTTGCTACAAATGGCTTAAAATTAATAATAATACAATACAATAATTGTATTGAGTTACTGGGTGAATGATTACAGCTCATAATTCGGATTTTTGAATAAAATATTTACTACAAATTCATTTTAATTTGAATGCAAGCTAAGTACAAATGTGTTGAATCATATTTCAAGTAGACAGCTGCTTTTTTCTTTTCAAATAAGAACAGGTTAGTAATTTCATATGTGTTAGTGCAACTTTAAAATATAAATAAGAATATTAGCAAGTTAAAAATTTATGTTTGCATATTACTCACTTTTAAAATTTCAACACGATACCAAGATTCATTTTCGATAAGTGCTAAACAAAACCTTCCAACTTTAGCTAGAGCTTCTTGTTTTGAAGCATAATTGACTGTCTCAACTTGCTGACAATAATTATTTACATCTGTGGCAATTTTCTCTACTGACATTATATCAACATGTATATAAAACTCATCCGGTGATTCTATGTGACTAACAATACAATATTCACCAACTTTAGGTGTTTCTTTAAATTCGATTTCTGTAAAAATAGAATTGTTGAGAAATTCATATAGGCCTTTCAATAACATTTTATTCTAAGCCTATGTCAAAAGATACTGAGTATCCACCATTCTAGCTATGGAAATAGTTTAACATGTCACAACTCAACTTTTCTCCTTAATTTATTCTAGAGTAAACTAAAAAAAAGATATATTATGAATTTTCAATTCATAAGTTTCAAACTAAACCATTGAGTACTGTAGTTGTTGGTTAAAGAAAATTCTGTTCAAAATGAAAACCCAAACTGTAGTATATGGTGGGTTATAACTACCACTATTGCAGTAATCAAATCGAGTCAGTGAACAGATCTCTATTTAGTTTTTCCAAAGGAAATACTCAGTTCTAATATTTTGTCTATACAGATTATTTGTTTATTAAGATATTCACAAGTATGATTATAATTCAACCGAAAAGCAAAATATATGGCAATACAGTTTCACAGATGCTAAAATGTTAACTGCAAATTGAAATATTTGCTTCAGCTAAAAACAAACAATTCATTTTTTACAACAATTCAAATGAAGAGGTTTTCCTTTACTAAAAACCATTTTCGATTCAATGAGTTGTAATTAATACAAAAACAAATTGATTGCCTTAATCATATTCCATAAAAAGAGCAGAATAAGAAGCATTATAAGGTAATAGGAATTTTTTTACGGGACATAATAATAATTTAACCAATTTAATCACAATCTACCATTGTAAGTTTCAATAGAAACTCGCGATAAAATATAATAAATTTGACTTTTCCACTAGATTATTGCTACACTTTACCAGAGTGTAGTGGGAATATGTGTGTGTTAATATTATGTCTTTAAATCTGCGTTTTGTTGATTCATTTTAAAGTTACAAGCTGAGAGATAGTAATTCTAAAAAAATGTGTACAGAAAAAGAAAAAATACTTTGAAATATAAATCACTAAAGAACCATTTCCAAAAAGAAATTTCTAACATATGGTATTTTGTTAAAGTATGATCCAAAATCAAAATATTTCAAAAATCCTTGTTTACTACACAGTTTCAGTATAATATATGCCATGTTAAAAATTATTTGGAAAATAAGTTTGATGATAGAATTATTTTTTCACTTGTGTGACCTAGACTACCAGATTTGTTCTCAAATAATTTCTTTTTTTTAAACAAAATGTTGATGGATATAGATTGATACAGATACAAATAAATAAATAATCAAACTTGATAGACTTACACTTGAAAGATATGAGATTATCTATATATAATGGATATTGTTTGGTTCAATTCTTTGATCCCTTATTACCAAAGATTTTGTTCATTATTGTTTCCCAATTATATTTTCAATTTTCATAATTATCAAGTTATATGAAATGTGTAGAAAATAAAAACAAAAATAATAATTAGAGCGGCACAATCTCATGTATAAAAAACTGTTGTTAAGTAATTAAAAATATGTTATGTTTTACAATGTAATTCAGTTCTTTAGATTTTTGTGTTTCTCATAAGTAAATGTATTCAAAATTCAGTGTAAACACGAAAATTTATACCTATATGAGGCAACTCGATTCAAAACAAATTTTCTTAGAAGTAATGATACATTAAATAAGTATTTCAAAGTACATTTACCATATTTAATATTCTTCTGTTTCTTACTATCTTTTATGACATTTTCTTGAGCACGTGGAATGAAATTATGTATTGTTGTCCCTGTTCCTGATGGTTTTAGAGTGAAATCTTCCGATAATTCAAAAAGTCCAGGATTTTTATCTACTTCTGATTTAAAATTATTCAATTTATCTAATGCTGTGTAATTATGCAAGTATTTGGACTCATTTTCAATACTTGTATCTATCTTATTATCTATAATGGAACGTGATGAAATTGAATCAGTCAACTGTTCTTTATTTTCTATATGTTCTATCAGCTCATGTTCACTATCTACCTCCTTCAACTGTTTGAATTCAGTATTGGAGTCTTTTTCTGGAACTTCAAAATCTCTTTGAAGACATTGATTTGTATGTGAAAATGAGCTGCCAGGCATTGGAATACTTTTGGTTGTAACAGTCTGGAAGCCAGTGGAAGCTTTTTCATAGTAATCTTTTATATCAGACAGATTTTGTTTATTTAAAAATGTTTGCCTAAAATCATATGAAGATTGTTTCAAGTTTTGTTTCTCATAATTTTTATCTTCTAGTTCAGTTTCATAAGTTTCAGCTAGTTCTTGGCCAAAAGATAAAAGTTCTGTTGGAGTTTTTTTGCTAGAATCTGAAACAATTATACATTATATACAATTTACTTATATATAATCACATAATATAATTTTGAATTCAATAAAATGTAAATCTAAAGGCCAACATTGTTGCTTTTTTGCAGCAATTAGTTTTTTATCTATCTCTTCTACTTCATACTAGAATTAGATTTTAATAACACAATAAATGTAAAGTTGATAACAAATAACTTCAGAACCCATGTGAATTTCAATAAAAAACTGCTTTGAGTAGGTACCATACTTATCTTTTCATTAGAATAGAAATCAATCAGATTTCTAAATAATCACAAATAATCAAGATTATTTGTGAAACAAAATATGGTAGCATATTCATGAAAGTAAATAAGAAATAATTTACAATAATAAATTTGCAAAAATAAAATTTAAAAATCTCATTATAATTAGAGCTCAAATAATCTACATCTTTCATCTAAAAATATCCAAATCTATCAGGTACATTCTTATATCCCTCAGCAAAGTTGGATTATTATTTCACTTAGCAGCTTTTACAAAGCCTTGACAATAAACATTTTGTTTATAATAATTCCAAAGAAAATAATAATTTGGGTATAAAACTGGAAAGCCACTTAATCACACTACATAAAGCAATTATTCATTATTAAAAATATTTTCCAAATTACTTCAAAACCTTCAAAATTCACCTTTAAGCACTGAAGCAAATATTGCTTCCATTCTTTTAGATTTCAAAGTATAAGTAAAATTAAATTGTGCTTTATGTCTGAAATTGGCAAGGTGATATGATATAGTCTATTGGCTCAGAGATTAACAAAATACGTACATCTATCTTCTAATTGAAATTATTGCATTAAAATTAAACCTTTTTATTACTTCATACATTACCTAGATCATTTTTTACAGGTGAAACATCTAGCGTCTTAACAATGTTTTCTTCTAATAGTACATCTAAAATTGAATTTATTTCACAAAATTGTTGATAAACTTGTAGAATGTATCTTTGAACATGAGAAACATGTCTGTGTTTAAGATTTTCCCTATTTCCTTTCAAATGATTAGCTTTAGCAAATACCTGAAAATGACAATTTTATATGGTTTTACATAGTCTTTTGAATTATTTTACCTGATTAAGAATCTGATTTAGATTTTCCTCTATACTTAGTTTTTCATCTGCTATAAAATCTACTGTGTGCAAAATTTTTCTCAACTTTGATTTCAATCTATCCATATTAGAAATCGAAGTGTTGTTTTCACATACAGCCTTTTATCATTAAATTGAAATAATTCTAGCAAATAAAAAACATTTATATTTCTGTACAAATCCTAAAATATAAGGAAAAACAAAACTACTCCACCAAATACAATAGACACATGTATAATCGTAAACTTCGAATAATGAGAATTTACTAATCGATTTTCGTTGATTGGTGAATTCCGAAATATGATAAACATATGGAGTGTAGTACACTCCATAGATAAACAGTAGAAATGTCGTTATAAATCGACTCCATACTGGGAACGTTCAATATAATGAACATCGTAATCTATAAGAGTTTGTTTCAAGTAAACGCTTGATATCATAGATGACGCTGTTGAATATCAATTAAAACAGTTTAAGTTGGTACAACTGCATTGACATTCTTGTCAATATCAATTTTATTAGTGTCATGAATTATGTCGTCACCACAGTATAAGTATATTCCTATGCTGTGTCGTCACCCAACATAGGTTCCCATAAGAAAATACTGACGGCACGCATCCCACAGTCGATTTCCTTCAACAACTCTAGCAAGATCGCCTATGTTCTCAAGAGCTATAATATAAAAGGCGAGTTTAAGAATACTCGCTTTCAGTTGAGTAACATATATTTCTATTGTAATTATGTTAAGAGGGGCCGCTCACTGGCAACTTTCTTTAAACAACTTTTTAATCACAAAAATAGAACACGTTATTTTATGAGACCCCGCACACAGGCGATTATTAAGTTGCGGCAACTAATTAATCTCTACAGGTTATATTAAGAGATTAACAACTGAGAACTTCAATGTTGGTAGTCCAACGAATACCACAAGTCAGGCAGGGGGAAATTCAAATTCCTCCACATCAGTCAGTCCAAATTTCTCCTCCTTGTTATAATAATTATACAGATCAATCGGCATATTCTGCGGCTCAGCTCTTTCCCAAGAGAAGAAAGTTTTAATTTAAATCAAGTATGGGTTAACAATGAAGATTGTGAGCAATCGTTTATTTTCACTTTGTAGTTGAATTAATGTGTATTTAATCTTTTTTTTTTATATATGTATTATGTGCAAATACGAGATCTTCATCAAGAAACTCAAAATAATATAAATTACTCAAATTCACATTCATTTAAGCAATCTATGCAACCCAGATAATTTTTTGCTTTGGAAGAATTATATAACACAGAATTAAAAAAAATTATGATAATTTCGAGGAACAATATTATATAATTAGGTTAGGTTGAAAATAATGAATTGCAAGAGCACGTATTTGATAGTAAAAATGTTGCTGGTTCAAACAGACATTTTCAAGAAACGCCTCATAACATAAAAAGACCTTAATATCAAATGTCATTCCATTTAATATATATATATATATAATATAAAAATTTTACTTGATTCTGGTTCGACGAAGTGGTTTATTGACTCAGAAATAACTAATGAATTTTTCCCTAATTTGATTAGGCATTTGTTGTGTCCACAGTGTTTCAAAAATCAGCACATAAATATATAATTGCCAGAAATATAAACTTCATAATGTTCTCAGAGGATTGAATCAACTAGATAGTTTGAAATCCTTACAAGCCACGATTTGAAAAAAGCGTAAGGTGTAGATTTTTCTTCTTCCATACCCCATTCTGGCACTGTGCAGTAACTGACACTATACTAAATAAATTTAGAAGTAGGTTTTCTATATCAATGTTCATGTCATTGATAGTTTGCTCTCGAATTTCACTTTCCGAATATGCTCTAGACTTGCTGACATCCAAGTCGTTGTCACTGTGCCAAAAATTCACTGCAATTTCCTGTAGTCCACGTTCAGATAATGGCTTCTTATTGTCCACTTTAACCCTGCAACAAACGTTTTGTTGCAGATCTGATACAACCAAAAAAAATTATCAATCCAGAAATAAATCTAATATAACACGTTTATTTTACTTACCATCTAGTTATAATTTAACCAGCAGTAACACAAAAACAAAACAATAACTAAGAAAAAACAACAAAAACCGAAGGAGGTTTTACATTCTTGTGCACATACATGTGCGCCAACAACAAAGTAATCAATTTTACACGCCAACATAAGTCATGCCCGAATAATATCCTTATGATGTCGCAGGTTCTATAAAACCTGCTACAGAGCGCATAAACGAGTTTATGTTAATAATAAAATATAATCACTCGACACTCCACAAAAAACAACAGGTTAAGGGCCCAGAAAGCACTGTTTGATGCCGAGGAATTGTTGAAAAAGTGTATTTGTTATTGAAACCTGTGAAAGTGAATAAAACCTCAAATTGTCTTCCAAAGAAGTATTCAAAAAATTTAGAGTGATTCAATTTGATGAAAAAGCATTGGAAATTTCGTATGGAAATCATTCTAGACCATCAAAATTTAATAGTGTATTAGAAAAGAAAATCTAGCAACCAATGAAGAGTTTTAAAAAAAGACAAAAAATATCTTTGATAAAGTACATACTTTACACACTTTTGAGTGCGTGAAACTTCAGTTTACGAACTAGTGCGTAAAGAAGCATACTTTAAGCAGTAGTGCGCCTTCAATATTAGGATTGTTGATAAATATATTTTATAAGGAATCAATAGAACCGTTATAGTTTCTTGTAACGGAAAAGTGAACTAAAATTACGCACTAACGCATATTAAAACACAGGTTTCCTTCACATGTGTAAGGTGGTAAACACTGTATACACTATAGGTATGCGAGCTCAGTGCCCGTAAGAGAAATTGCACACAGTCGCTTGCGTATAGCATCGTCACGCCTCACACACTACTACGTTACGAATACTACATAATGTCCCTTATACACGGTGGAGATGCGTCGCCACGCCAACAATCAGATTTACTCTACGCCTATAGATGTTTCATATCAAAATAATTTTGACATCCTATTGATAATGCCCACACAATAAAAAGCACTTTACTCAAGTTTTTACTCATCAGTTTTGCCCCATTTTCTATATCAAGCACACTTAACATTAGCGTATCGGTGAAATGATTTAACAATAAACAACCAAATAAATAAAATATGTCTATTAATACGCATATTTCAAATATTTGTTATTCGACTAGCTTCACATTCTGACAAAGTTAAAAGTGTATTCCGGCTTTTGCTTGGTAACGATCCATAATCACTTTGCCCTAAAACAATACAAAAATATACTGTTACTTATGATTTTGCCAAGTGTGCCATTCGTTCTGATGTCTTATTATTAAAGCGCGTATAAGTTGCAAATACGTAGACAAACTACAGTGATAAAGAATACTATGTTTACTGAAAACTGAAGATTATGGTCTATTGGTATGGCGACAATTTACAATATACAACTAAAAAGGGAAAAGGTACGTAGTTGTTTGTGCGATATATATTTAATAACTACTAAAAGTACTCATTCCAGTGGGGAAATCTGCAATAAACTGCGGTCTTTACTACCCTCAACACAATACATATAGGAATATCAATATGAAATATTCAACCAACTTACAATCTAAGGGTGTACGTTTCCCAATAAAAAATAATAAACTCAATGATTTCACTGCATTCCCACAACACCTCAGAGTGTAATTTTTGACTCAGGTTTTGTATTTGGCTCAAGTTTGCGTTTCACTAATTAATTCCAAAGTTTGAGATATCGTAGTTCTTAAAAAATGTATACAAAGATGAAAATGGTTACCATTGGTTAAAGTATAAAGAAACCTGGAAGTATTTCATTTTATTCAAATTAAAATAAAAAATTTTTACAAAATCTTTTGTTTACTGATGAAGCAAAACAGTTGTTCTCTTCACAATAAACTTGAGGTGCTAAATTGTTTACTATAAATTAATCAAATTATTTCTTCAATTGGTGCACCCGATCTTCTAAATTTAAAATTTGTTCCAGATTTTTTCTTTAGATATATTCAAAACCGGATGTTTATAAACAAATGTTAATAGATAAAAGACAAAAGAAAATACGAAAATTTTTCATGATGTTGCCATCCGATCGGCAGCCATTTGTGAGTTTCCTTTTCAATTTTTGACATCTTAATTCCCTCATCGTCTGAAGATTGAATTTGAAAAGCATCATAAATTTGACACAAATCCTTTGATGGTTGTTTAAAATGTAAATTAAATTTTTTAGAGAAAACATTATAGTAATATTTTTCTTTCACAGGTGCTACATTTTTCTTTTCACATTCTATGACATATACATCTTCTTAATATTTAAGTCAGGATTTAAATATTGTTGTCTTAAGATTATGAGCTCTGGTGTAGTGAATACTGTAGGCTGGAAACGACTTCATATGTTTTATAATATTTTTAACCAAAGATGTAACTTGTTCTTTAGAACAACAATCGTATATCCGCCCATCACTCACCTGATAAGAGTCTCTAATGTATTTTATAAAAACGGGAATATCAAGAACCTCTTTTCAAAAGTAATATGTAAACAAATGGGATCTTTTTATTTTGTTAACTTTGATATAACCTCTTCAGAACATATTTTGGTGAACTTGAGTATGTAATCTATTAACTGCCCTCATGGCAGCTTCTCATCCGGAATAACTTTTTGGTTGCACTTTTGAAGGCATCTGGATTTTATATTGACAAATGTTTTACAGGAATTAAATTTCTTCCTCTATACCTTTTGTTCTGTTATGCTTTTGTAAATAAAGTCAGCATGCATTGCACTTCTTTTTATCTGTACACCAATGCGAATTTATTACGAATATTATTAAGAGGAAGAAAGCATCTTTAGCTGTTTAAAAACAAAAAAGGATTGATGCACGGCCAAAACAGATACAGCATTATTGAAACGATTTACATCAGAGTATGGAGGTAATCAAAATGGAGTCTGAAATAATTTATTTATTATTCAATGGCCAAAAAAATTTGCCATTTAATTGTGCTAATCTCTATTATTCAGGAAAGTTATTATAAATATAAAAAGTTACTTCACCAAGGGCTTGGATACTTCAAGAATTTTGATAAAGTGGAGTTAATAGATATGTGCACTGAGCGGCTCATATAGAAATAAAAAGTAAAAAGTATTTGGCAATGTTGACCGTTTATTATATAAATGGATATTTACACATAGTAACAACTGTGTACATGCCAATAGAAAATACTAGATATAAAAGTAAATTAAGGAGAAGTCTACAATTATTATCATTCAATCAATCTTTTGTTGTAATATCCTCTGCAAGTATTCAAAAAGCTTTAAATGAAAATTAATGTTTAAATTCACTTCTTCTTACTTTGCAACTTCTCCGACATTTCATCAAACTCTTTATCCGAAATATTCAACATCAAACTATTTCCACTGAGATATACTTTATTCTGAGAATTAGCAATCTAAAAACAAATAATTAATTTAACATTCATTGAGGTATTTCTATAAAATAATTTTTAAAGAAAATAGATTCTTTTTTAACCTACAGTTGTATACATACCGTTCTGGAAATATTTTGAGCAGCTCTAATTTTTCTCAATTTCAAGAATCCAGGGTTCTGTCCAATTGCTTCTCCCAAGTAATATATAATTAAGGAAATAATTAAACAAAAAACTGTATATCAACAAAAAAAAAATAAAATGACATATAGATTCAATCTAAAATAAATATTTCAAAAATACAAAAGGATATCATTTTTGCTGCTTCAGCTTCTCCTTCAGCTTGTACAATTTTTTGCTGTCTCTCTTGTTTAGCCTTTTCCACCACAAATGCTGCTCTTTGAGCCTCTTGTTGAGCTACTTGTTTAGCTTCTACTGCAGCTGCATAATCTTTTCCAAAAGATAAATCTGTTATAGATACATCATCTAGGATTATATTAAAATCTTGTGCTCTTTCTACCAATTCCCTTCTAACTAATAGTGATACCTACAATATATTTATTACTGATGATATGTTTTATTCAAACTTCAAAGAAACAGTGAACAAAGCAACATTTTTATAATAACTGTATAATTTGAGATACAGATATTTTTTATTTTACCTGTTGTCTCTGTGTAATCAATTGGGCAGCATTAAATTTGGCCACAACAGACTTTAATACCTCATTACAAATAGATGGGAGTACTTTTTCATCATAGTCTAAGCCTAGTTGTTGATAAATAACAGGTAATTGAGAAGCACTGGGTCTGGATAATACACGAAGTGAAATATTTACCATCTGAAGATCTTTAGACCCAGTTGGAGATGAGATTTTTCGTGGGCGGGATCTAGAATAAGAAATAACAAATATCTATCAACAGATTATGGTGTATAATCCAACACCAGTTAATGTAAAAGGTAAAAAAGAAAAATTATGATAGTGGTAATAACAAAGTTATTGAAGAAATCAATTCACCAAAACAATATTTCATCTCATTTAAAACTTTCATAAAAATGTAATTCTGACTACTTTAATATTCTTTATATAACCCAATTGAATTAAATTAAATAAAACATAGTAAGCAAGTGAAGAATATACTTTATAGTTTATAATAAAAAAGTAATTTTCAAAAGAAAATCATAAAAACATTGAAAAACAGTATAATAGAAATTATTACTTATACAATGTGGCAACAAATTACAAATAAAAATATGAAGCATTTCACAATCAGTCCAATGAATACTACTGTTAAATTTTCATAACCAAGTTTTGCAGAGATTTCAAAAATCAGAATAAAAATGAAATTTTTGCCATTTTCTTCGATGCGTAAAAAAGAAAAAGTATATGCAAAATGACTGATAAAATTAAAACAAATTAAAATAATATTCTGTGTAAAAAGTATTACCTACCTGATATCATAAATTATAGGATATTGAAACCATGGTATTCTGAAGTGCAAACCTTCTGTATAAATTTCTTTTTGAATTCCACCTATTCTGTTGAACATTATAGCTCTATGCCCACCTTCGACTAAAAATGTCCATAAATGAAAATAGATGCCGATTATGTCAATATAATGATTGTACACATAGAGTAAATGTACAATTCGTGATTCAACTTTACTTAAAATTCATAGTTATACATTAAATACATCATTTTACCTGTGTACAAAGATTGAGAAACCCCATAAGCAGCAGCTCCTCCGACAGCTAATAATTTTAGACCAATGCCCAATCCCGGTGGACCACCTTTACCAAATTTTCCAGCTAAATCGTTAAATTTATTTTGGGCCATGTTAATAATTTATAAATGATGATCGGATAAAATTAGGAGAAAAAAAGCATGTGCTTTAATTCTATCTATTGCCCAATAATGGCTGATTTTGACAGTTGAAAGTTAAAATGCTATTTTTCGCCAACAGTTTTTCAGTCGGTTACTTTATAGAAAAAATGAAAAGCTGCATTCAATTCAATATTTTAAAATTTACATTAAATTTAAGTGCTGTATGATTTCACCTAACTTTTCAGTGACTGTCGTCACAAACTAATATGAGCTTTGAAAAATTATAATTGTAATCTAATTCTAGATGTCATGACGTCACCATCAGCCCACTAATTTAATAAGCGTTTCTACCACAATTTAATATCACCTTCCTATTTATTATTAAATTCATTTAAATAACTACTTATAATTGATTAATTATAAATAATGAGTGCAATAAATGAAAGGCCTCAATCTTAACTGATACAAGGAGTTTTCGGAAACTCAGATTCAATTAGATCACCTATCAACTGATTGCGGATCCTAACGATTTAAATCTGGATTCAGTTTCCTAGTGCATAGAGATATTACCAATTACTGTAATATCTCTATGTCCTAGTGTCGCGTTCAAATTTTGGTGGAAATTTCAAATTTAAACTTTTGATTTTTATTACTTTTTTCTACATTAATTTTTCCATGATTATTTATCCACTATATAATATATTCTAGATGTTTATAAATTGTTTTTCAGCAATTATCAATGATTCATCCCGTCACATGAATTTGCGCTATAGTTCAATATTAATAAGTTATTTGTATGCCGAAAAGTATAAAACCCGCAAACCTCAGTAACTTATCAATGACGATGTTCATGATAATTAATGGATGACTGCCATTTAAGGGGAATAAATAATTTTTTCTTCTTACTTTTAGTTGGAAGTCTTTGAGGTTTAATTTTAAATTGGAAATTTCCTCCAAAAGCGGAACGAGGTCCGCATTTATCTAGTACGTGATCTATCTGATCCAGAATCATAGTTTCCGAGAAGATATATTCAATTATAAACTGGAATGCTGAACAAATATTAACAAACATGATAAAGGTTCAATAAAGATGTTTCAAATAATAATTTTCTTTATAAGAGCGCTCAAAATTCGTTAACCGGGACCATTCTTGCGATAATTTATACAATTCTTCCAACCAGGTATCTCAATGATCAACTAATCAACCATTTAATTGTATTTACAATAAATTGTTTTCAAAAATTAATTAATGCTTAAAGTAATCAAGCATCAGCAGCTGATAATCGCTTTGAATAACGTCAATGTGTATGAAAGAATACGAATATTTAAATTTTTAAATCCTTCTACTTCATAATATAACTTCTATACGATTTATAAAGTCATTTATAAGAATTTGTTACAATAAAATAACAATTACTATCTTCTTATAGGTAATTCTGTTCCAACCAACCGAAAATGGAACCCAGCCAAAAATGTCAATGCCGGTTTTCTTGTATGTCATTCATGCTTTATGTCAGTTTTGCCCAAAATGTCGGAAAATACTGAAAAAAACCTATTGGAAAATGTTAGTCCAGTGGAAGAAAGTACGGATGGAATCGTCGTAAATAAGAGGTATTTTATTTATTGCAATTTTAATTTGCGAAGAATGCATTCTATAATTATTATAGAAACTCCATTGTTTATAAGAAACATGACAGATCAATACCACAGTTAATTATTTTAATAACTATCGAAGTGTTTAACTACTAATTAAATGCGATTTTTTTCATTTCCGGTAAAGTAGATTGTAGATAATATCATTTTCAGTTCAAAAAAACGCAATAGAAACAAAAAGAAGAAAAATGGGGTACAAGAAGAACAAATTGACCAAAATAATGAGGTTGCTCAAGTTGAAAAAAACCTCTTATCAAATTTTTCCAATCCAATTAATACGATATCAATTAAAGAGCTAAAAGCAGCCATGGAAGTTTTCACTTTATCACAAAAGCCAGCAAAAAGTTCCGAGGAAGCTCTTAAAAAGAATTTTCAGTTTTGGAATACTCAGCCTGTGCCTAAAATGGGTAAGAACTTTTTTGATCGAATATTTGAAAGTTTAAATTTTAAGTTATCTATTAAAAAAGTAGAGTAATTTATTTTTGAACAACCTTTTTTTTATATCATCAATAAAACACAAGGTTCAACAAGAAGAATTATTCTATAAGATATTTAAATAGATTATACCTCTTTTAAAATCATGATGCTTAGTTTCTAAATATGACAATTACATTGGATGAAATATTTAAAACCTTCTATTATTGGCTATTGGACAGAGATAAATGAATAATTTATATGTAAAATTTTATATATTCAAGTCACTAAATATGCTTTTCACATATTCATTATTTTAAGCATCAGAACAAAAGTCCTAGAGCTTTGGAATAGCCTTGTGTGTAAATCCATTCTAACTGGATGGTATATCAGAATACCTATCTACAGAGTTTTCTAGTTGTTAAAGTATAATTATTCAAACCATTGATTGCTTGGTTAAGTACCTGAATCAAAAAAGCTTATATGTTTTCCAATTATCAGAGAAGGAAACTATTTGATAGCTCTCTGAAGGAGCCATTGGACCTTGATGTTGGTGATGGTGATGAGGCCCATTGGTTGCCTTCCTTAGTTGGGCATGAGGACGTATTGGGAACATTGCCTGTGGGAAACCTGGCAAAATTCCAAGGGCCCTGCAAGAGCAGGGATCATGATAAATCCTCTTCCCCTTAAGAGGTTTGAGCTGTACAGGAGCTATGAAATTAATTACCCTCAAAGCATCAGTTTCTAGAGATGTTGAAGCTCTGACAGATGCTATTGACAAGACAACTGCAGAAACATCAGTGACAGAGGCTGCCAAGACAGCTCAGCGCTTAACAGCCCTAGATTCTAAGGTTGCCTTGACCTCCACAACCCTCCTCCATCCATAGCTTCTAACCAGTTTCTACCTCTTTGGTTAGCTAGGAATCATATCCTAATCCATCAAAAGATTCAAGGTAAAGTGTCTGATTGGTTTTCCAAAGGACATTGCCTTTTGGTTAGTTCAAGTGGGGAGTGGCGGATCTATTATAAGGCATATGTGCTCTTGACCGCCAACTATTCTGCTATGAATCAGTAGACTGATATGCTTGATTATACTCATGAAATTTGCTGTATTTTAAAATCTAATCAACCATTGTCTATTATGTTGTATATTACTTTCAGATGAAAAAATAACAGTTAATGAGGCGATAGAACCAGATAAGGAACCATCTGAAATTAGAGAAGAACCATATAGTTTACCAGATGGTTTTAAATGGGATACTCTTAATTTAGATGAACCTTTGGTATTAAAAGAACTTTATACGTTACTTAATGAGAATTATGTTGAAGATGACGACTGTATGTTTAGATTTGATTATCAACCTGAATTTTTGAAATGGTATGCAAGTCAACATACATATTCATATTACACATATTCATAATTAATGTTACTTATCAAGTTTTTATTTTCATAAACTACAATGCAAGATAACATTGTCAAACTCCAGGGGCCATCAATCCACTATTGATTATATAATTACCAACAAAAACATACACAGATAATAAATCCTTGTTATGAGATGAGAAAAGTCAATATGACAACTACTTAAAATAAAAAAACCTAGTTTACCAAAGAAATAAAACTCTTTGTTGCAAAAAAGAAGAGCCTATCTGAAATATTGAATCATAAAAACAGAAGAACAACGATGATATATTATGGTATGAAACAGGGAAAATGTAAAAATATCAAAGATAAAATGTGAGAATTGTGAGAAGTTCTCAATCAAAATACAGCATTATCTTTAAAGAAGGATATGGAATCTGGTAGAGAAAAAGACAAACTACAGATCTCACCGAGCGAGTGGATAAACCACTTTAAGATAGAGACTGATACTTTCGAAATCAGAGAGGACGTTCAAGTCTCCAGGACTGGACAATTTCAGCAATGAATTGATTAAGTATGATGGAGACTCAATAATAAATAAACTGAAAGCATTGTTTTACTTGATGATGTCTTCACTGATAGTACACAGTGAGTAGGAAACCATCTCTATTCATAAAAAAAGAGAGAAGAAACACCCATGTAATTACTGAGGTATATATCTTCTTAGCACCATAATGAAACTTCTAACAAGAATATTAACACAGTACTTCCTGCAAAATATAGAACAGTAACAAGGCTTCAGAGAGAATATTCATACTGATACAAATTATAGAAAAATCTAGAATATAATAAACTGGCCTTACTATGTTTTTCTGACCTAATGCAGGTTTTCAATAGGGTATAACTCAAAGACGCTATACACATTTTATAGGAAAATTATATGAAAATCTTAGTAAATTAAGGAACTTATCTCAATAAACTCACAAAAATACTGCATGACAATATACTCACATATGACATTCCAATAACAACAGGAATTAGACGGGGAGTTGGTCAAAGTCAAATGGTTTTCAACCTTATCCTAGACTATATAAAAAATAGAGTCAAAACAGCAGGAAGAGTATACATGATGGGAAGCAGGAAATTCCTAATTGTATGCTACGTAGATGATACTGTTCTCATGGAATAGAAGGCAAAAACATTCTATAACAAATGCTTTTCAGATTCAACCAAAAGACAGAACAGTTTAATATGAAGATATCTATCCTCAAGACAAAGTCTATGACAATAAGTAAATAGTTAGTATGCTGCAAACTAGCCGTAGACGATAAATTAACAGAACAAGTTATAAACTTCAACTATCTAAGAACTGTAACCTAAAGCAATAGACACATTTACTAGGAAGCATACATACAAGCCAACAAGTCCGCCAGAATCTCAGGAAGTTTATGCAACATTATATGGTACAACAAATTTATGTCCACCTCAAGCAAGGTGTGAATATAAAAAATAGCTTTACATCTCATATTAACCTATACAACTGAAACGAGAGAGGATATAAGCAGGACAAAACAACTTCTGGACAACAGAGATGAAAACCCTCAGATAAATAGCCGGAGTAACCCTCTAGGACAGAAACATAGTTCTGCCAGGCCTGTGACCAGATAACAGATGTGGTCAGATGGGTAAGGAGGTGGAGAATCTGCTGGCAGTAAAAGCATTCAAAGAGAGGCAAACACCAAAGGACTGCAAGCAGATCTCCAAAGAGATGGACCCAATCATGAAAATCTACATCCCAAGATCGAGACTGAAGAAATTGGAGAATACAGAGCAAGCTCTAAAATAAGCACTTTACCTTTTTCATGTTAGTTATTTGATAAATGAGAAACCAAGAAAAAAATCAATGTACTTCACTTCTTATATATTTCTTATACCAAGTGAATAAATTCAATTTTTAGGGCATTACAACCCCCAGGCTGGAAAAGAGAGTGGCATTGTGGGGTCAGAGTTGTAAAAAGTAGTAGATTGGTAGGATTTATATCTGCTATTCCTGCCACGCTCAATGTATATAAAAAGTAAGTATAAAAAATGCAAAAATTGAACTTGGTATAAAAATTGGCTAAAATAAATCTTTATCTATTTTTCATCACTAAAAGTTTCTTCTAATACCAAAACAGCATATTTTTTTCTAAATATGCAATATTCAATTTTAAAATGCTTCAAGTAAAATTGTATAGTTTTTTCCAATTTATAAAACACAAACATTTTATTTTTTAGGAGGCAACAAATGGTAGAAATCAATTTTTTGTGTGTACATAAAAAACTTCGATCGAAAAGAGTAGCTCCTGTATTGATCAGGGAAATTACCCGTCGAGTACACTTGAATGGCATATTTCAAGCAGTTTATACAGCTGGAATTGTGTTACCAAAACCTGTCAGTACATGCACATACTGGCATCGATCGCTAAACCCCAAAAAGTTGATTGAAGTCAAATTCTCTCATTTGTCTCGCAACATGACATTGCAAAGAACTCTTAAACTATATAAGCTACCAGATAAACCAAAAACTCCTGGATTTCGGAAAATGACACCAAACGATGTACCACAAGCCCACAAATTACTTGAAGAGGTAAATATAAAAATTACAAGTCAACTTTGATTAAACTGTAGTTTTGTAGTGATTATTGAAATATAGATTATGTGTGAAGTCTTTTTACACTAGTGACATGAGTATCAAGTAAATTTTGAAAATGAATTCAAAAATAATCATAATTTAAAAAAATGGTAGAAGATGAAATTGAACTAAATCTTATCCTTATAAGAGCTCAAATAATTAATCTTTTTTAGATATTTAATTTTATTATACGAAGGTAGTCTCTTATCTATCAGCTGTTTTGCTCACCTGTCTTGCTAAAACAGAGATGGTAGTATTATTTGTAACTTTTTCATTGGAAAATAAATCTTGTGGTCTGGAAGACTTCTAAATTGCAGTTTGTGAAAAAATAATTCTATCAGAAGTATTTCTCAAACAATTTTAAATGTGATATGTGAATTTTGCTATAAAAAATTCTATTACTAAGTTACAGAGCTGGCTTTTTCATAGTTTTTCTAGATAGTCTCCTTCACACTCTACACACTTTTCTTTCGGCTTGTCATGTAATTTGTTCAATGTTTTCATCATAAGCCTAGCTATATGTGGTCTCTTGTCTTGCAGCAATATTCTACTACGGATTGGAATATCGCGTCGTTTTGATTTGTAAACAGTTTTTACAGTGTTTTTTAGGTTACAGTTCGTTGTTCAATGAGAAAATCATCTGCAATTACACCTTTCATGTCTCAAAACACAGTACACAACACCTTCCCTGCTGACAGTGTAACCATACCGCTGCGAATTTCTGTTCAAAATTCAGAAGGCTTCTCACCAATATGGCTGAAATTTTGCGGTAACTGAGTCGTTCACGAATTATTTGCTCAATACTACCTATACTGATGGCAAATTCTTCAGCTATGTCGAGTACAGTACTGTGTCAGTCTTCCAAAATGAGTTTTCATACAGCGCTGACATTCTCAGTGGTAACACTTCTTCTGGGTTGCCGCCACATTAGGGCGTAGTTTTATGGCCGGACTGTTGAATGTAAATCCCCATTATTTTTAAAGAGCAATCGATTTTTGTATTCAAATTTTAATTTTGATGTTCAGAGTGGCGCAGAAGGTATCCAATTATTTGACGACTTAAATTGATTCCAAACTCTATTTCCAGCAACTTTTATTTAGGTGACTTTTTTTGATAGGATCAACTGTATAAAAGGGTTACAAGGTTTTTCGGCAAACCAAAACCCCCTTTTCCATATAAGAGGAGTAGGTAATATTCAATTCACAGTGAATTGTTTGCACACACATAACTTTTTCTTAAAAATATTTTTCAAGATCGTGAATCCATTGTTCATATGCCCGGCCATAATCTTTGAAACCCATATGGTTTGTTCTGAAAAAATTGATAACATCGCTATTAATGCTATACCGATACTGAATTTTGGACTAAAATTAAGAACAGATTAACCAAAAAAATATGGGGAAATTCGAAAATTCAGATATTGGTGCTATGTCCACCAAATGCACTAATTGCTCGACTAATTTTCAATTATCTTTGACCAAAAAACAAATAATGATGTGTTTCACATTAGACACTGCTACATCCTTCTCGCTCATGGCTATAAGTACACTAAAAATCGAGGTTAGGAGGTTGCGGCTATTCAGGTTTATATTTGTACCATACTCACACTGTAGAAATACTTTGATTTTGTAGAGGTTCCAAATATTTATCGTCCTTTCAATTTCCATTAATATATACGGGTATTTTTTCGTCTCTTGTGGACATTTTTTAAACATATAACTCAGATTATAATGTGAATAAACGATCAACAAAAGCAAACAGATTCCAGCGCAATAGTTAATTATTTAAATGTATGATTCTAATGAAACTTACATTGGTAACTAAGTTTTAATTTCTGGAACCGTTGACGATATTCTTACTGAACACACTGTTTACACCACTACTACATTAAGACTACATTACACTGACCGACACGCGTTTCAATAACCAAGTTATCATCTTTAGACACTGAAGGCAAACTAAAACCTAATGACTTGACTTACCTGTTTGATAATAAATTTCCCCATCAATATTTAACAGAGTGGGTTTTATATTGGCTTATAAATCCAGCAATTATTGGGCAATCCTAAGGATGAAATACCAAATTTGGAAAAGAGTCGTATATATGAAGTTACCTGTGGTGATTGTATATTGGGCAGACTAAGAGATCGTTATTGTCCAGTATAAAGAGCACATAGCTCGTTTGAAATATAGACGGACCAGAAAATCGAGTATTGCTAATTACACTGCCAGTCATAATCATGACATAAAGATTAATAATGTAAAATTGTTAAAAAATGTATCTAATAATAAATTGTTGGATGCATTTGAAAGCATTAAATTGCTAAATGTAAGAGTAGCTTAAATAGGGACAAAGGGTTAATTTAATACAGCCCACTCCATAGTTTAATAGTCAAGAAAAAATGTGAAGGTTCCCACCAAGGAGGTTTTCCCGCTGGAACTAATTTTCATGGGAGAAGGTTTATTGGTGGGAAAATTTAGTATAAAACAGGTAAGTTAAGTCATTAGGTTTAAGTTTACTTTCAGTCTCTGAAAACGATAACTTGGTTATCGAAACGCGCGTCAGTGTACTAGTGGTGTAAACAGTGTGTTCAGGATTACACTGGTAAATTGGAATTAAGTTGGTTAAAGTTTTCACATAAACATTTCTATATTTAATTAAATATTATTCATCTAACTGTATATAAAATTATTATGGAGATAATAGTTAGAACAATATTTAAGAAATCCATAAGATGAAAGATCAATGAAAACAAATAACGAAATTTTCTAAAGTGAACTAGTGCTTAAGGAAAATGTTGACTATACTATATACTAATTGAGAATCATTGAAAAAAACGTGATCAATGTAAAGTTTATACAAAATTATTCGACTGCCTATCAATTGAGATAAATTAAATAGTGGAGGCAAGAAAAAGCCACCTCAAAAGTGTCTTTGTAAGGTATAATCAAAATTTCCTATAACTCTATTATTGATAACTGCTTACCATAAACTAGTTTATGCATATCAGAAGCACTGTTACTCATTTAAAATAGAGTCGACAAAATTACTTGAATAAATTAATATTGAGTTGATAGTTTAATAATTAGAATTTTAATTATTAAGGTAGTTAGACATATTTAACTTCAACTGTATTGAATATGTGAACTGTATGGCTTGTCGAAGACTGACTACTTTTAACTGACAAGGCCCGCATCTCAATACTCTCCAATTTTCACAATTAGTACAGATTAGCTTTATGAATGTTGACAACTATACAGTACGAAAAAAATGTTTAATCAAAATATTTTAGATATCAATAAGTAAAACTTGCTAAAATAAAACTAAAATTAAAGACAAAACGCTTTACAAACAATTTACACATTTTCAAACAGCTGGTATCCTTCTACCTATGAGAGATTAACCAAATCGTTTGAGTACTTTAGCTCTTGGTTAAAGAAAAGTCTGTTTAAAATGCACTCACTATTGTAGCCATTGAAAACATCTTTATTTTAGTATATTATTGACTGTTCACTTTTGTTTCAGTATTTGAGTCGTTTTGATTTAGCACCAAATTTTAATGAAGAAGATTTTACTCATTGGTTTTTACCTCGAACAAATATAATTGATAGTTTTGTAGTAGAAACAAATGGCGAAATAACTGATTTTATTAGCTACTATACTCTACCATCAACGGTGATGCATCATCCAGTACACAAAACTTTAAAAGCTGCTTATTCTTTCTACAATGTATCTAAAGGGACACCTTGGATTCCTCTAATGACAGATGCCTTAATATCAGCAAAACAATTGAATTTCGATGTATTCAATGCCTTAGACCTCATGGATAATTCCGAGTTTTTATTGCAACTTAAGTTTGGTATAGGCGATGGTAAATTACAGTACTATTTGTATAACTGGAAGTGCCCCAGTATGATGCCCTGTAACATAGGTTTGGTGCTTCAATAGAGAATGAATATTACTGATTTTGGTGGTTTGATCCGATGATATAAATTAACAGATTGCTGATTTCAATTATACTAAATTTGTTTAGTTACCCATGTTGGCATTCCTAGATAACAAATTTTCAAATATTTTCATTAAGTAAATGGATATAAGTATTTATAGAATATATAATTGAAAATTCATTAAAAGTTATATCGCAGATGATTTTATTTTTAATGATTATATTATTTTAAATCTACCCTTAGATAAAAGATTTGTGGGTTGTGGATCATTGCCACCCCTAATAAATGTTTTCTGAAAACAGGGCCATACTTTAACACATGCACGCTTTCCAAAAAGTACCTCTCTATGATCACAAATACCAAATTTTGATTTACCAGAAATATTATTGTTAGATTTTTTCGTTTTCTTTTCCAATATGTGAACATTTCTTTTATATTTTGACTGTTTCCACCATGTGCTAAATCGTTTCTATATATTTGATGAATTGGCATTTTCTATAACAGCGGTTTCCGAACTTTTTTGTACAACGTCCCCTCCTGTTGAAATAAAGCCTCCTTCGCTCCCCTTAAACAATGAGTTGGCAATGGGTATATTGAAAAAAAAACATTAAGTATTGAAAACAAAATATAATCACTGAGAGAAGATACAAAATTATAAGTTTCAAATTAATAAAAATCCTACTCATAAGAGAAAAATAAGTTAATGAGTAGGATTAGCTTGTATTTTCATAACAGTACGTCTATCCTTGGTTGAATTTTATCTAGGCCACAACGTAAGTTATATTGGCAACATCAAGTTTGTTTTGATACTATGTTTTTACTGCTCCAAGAGTTGAAACAGCTTTTTCGCGCAAGCAAGTGATTGAAAAAGGTTAAAATAATTGAAGAGTTGGGATATACTTTGAAGTATTTTATCCAAAATGATGGTTTTCCATTCATATACAGTCATACTTCACAGATGAATCATTTTTCATTTCTAAACCTTCTTCTGGCAGGGAGTCATGATCACATTGAATGCGTCAGTTGACAATCTGTAAACATTTTCATTACAAGTGTTTGAGAAGTATGAAGGTTTTGATACTTGGCTTTTCAAATTGATCTTCCAAAAACTTTATTGGAACGTGTTTCTTCTGATATCGACACTACTTTGCTGAAATTTGAATAACTGTTTGACGTTATCTTTGAGCATAGAAATAAACCCATATTTTATGTAATCATTATTATACTTGCGTTTCTTTGTTGAGCTCAATTTGTCCATCATGAAAATTTAAATCTAACAGTACTTGATTGAACACTCACGTAATACAACACACGCACACTGAGGACTCTCATAAAGTAATGAACCTCTGTGGCTGATCAATGGAACTTGACAATGACATGGGGGTGGAGGGAAGACCTCGGAAATTCTCGGCTTTTATTTCATGTCAGAGCGGGCGATAGTAAAAGCACTGTTAAATTAAAAATTCGACAACGTAAATGTAAAGAGTTTCACCCTACCCCTGCTTGCCCTCACGGTCCTCAGTTTGGAAACCAGTGCTCTAAAACGTATGAGGTGACCATCAGTAAAGGAAAATGAATTTCTGAATTTGAAAAATGACTTAATTTGACTCAAAAAACTAGGAGCACAGATAATTAATAAAATATTAACTAGTAGATCAGACTCAAAATCATGTAAAGAGGATTTGTATTATAAACAGGGATGTAAAATATACAATTTGTTAATTTAATAGAAACGGATTTCCATCAAAAAATATATGTGAAATATTTATTTATCACCAAAGTTTTTCAATGTGAGCCAAATTATTAGTTGCATGAACACAATGAAAATATTGAAATGAGTCTTTTATTTTATTTCTTTTTATATAGCTTTCCTGAGTTTACAATCTTTTTTTTATTAGAAAATAATTCAAATTTTGTTATCAAGTTCTTATATGTCAATATGGTTATTGCTTATACAAATTTTTGAGTAATTTATTCAACTATTTATTACATTGTTTAAAATTGATATTTGATCCTTTGTTCCCTACAAATTAAAACAAAATACACAATCTATTTCTGAAAGTTTTACAAGTTTTTGTTAATTTTGTAAAGAGTATGTCTGTATACAATCGTTAAATATATATGTAATTTCAATAAATTATACCTCAAATTAAAACAATTTTATTCTTTATCCAAAAAATATAGCACATTGTAGGAAAATATTGAAGAAAGTTTTTAATCCATTGAATTACACAATAAATATCTAGACAATACCTTGTGTACGATTTACTCAGACAAATTTATAGCGAAAAAACGGAATATATTTTGGATTAATAAGAAAAGTAATGTTTAAAGAAATTAGAGCTTATAAAAATTACACCTACCTTGAAATTCTGAAAGTTCATTTATAATTTTGAATTGAATCATCACATTATTGTCTTTGCCTTGTGAATTTCTAGACACTATGAACACTTTTGACTTGATTTTTGTGAGTTGATGGCTGCTTGACTGTCAAATAAGTTCACTATACCTCTTTTCAGATAGATATTGTACAAATGGAAGAGTGCATTTCTTCCAATGGAAAGAATATCATCCTAGGAAATGCTACAATGGGTTTCTACTTATTTCTAATTAACTCAATTCCTATAAATCTTGTCTCTATATAAGCAATAATAATTAAATAACCTCTTTTTATCAATTCGTAGTTCAAGAAAGGATATTTGCCGTTAAGTCTTTACATTCTCTTGAGTTTGTAATTTTGTATCCACCATCCTGATCATAGAGCTTTTGGGATCTCTTTCTTTAATATGCATTATCACATTATTGATCCATTTTGAAAATAGATTTGAATTTGAAAATTGGGTTGTATAGTCAAGCTTAACTTCATCACAAAACATTCTACTACTCAATTAACAAACAATGGTGTAATTTTAACTTGTAGTCAAAAAAGTAGATAAGGTATTCCTCATGGCAAGAGATAGAGTTGTATTTACTTACTTTACATATCCCAAATTTGTTTATTTTATAATTATAGAAATTTCCGTAAATAGTTGCGAGATTTATTTTTTTATCGAATCTTTTATTTTTTAAGTAATGAAATCAATTAGCATTTGAAGTTCCCAAAAATAAATCTGGGCAATTAAAGATCCAACCCCAATAAAATCAAACTACTGTAGTAGGAAATTATCAATATTTTTTTCTCATGGTATCAAACTCATTAATCTGATTTTTCCTCTCTTATTTTTTATTACCATATCCAAATGTGGGTTTCTCGTTCCACTTCAATGATGTTATTCAAACCAATCTATTCTTAAATTGTGTGTGATACATTATAGCATTATAAATATTATGATAAATGTAATATATAGTTCTTATTCAATCTTCAATTTGCACATTGAATAACCCCATAAAAATAAGTTTCAAAAAACTTGATCAGGTAATCTAAAGGATCATGTATATTTCAAATATATAATATAAATGTTACTATGACGAGGAAAAATGAATTCTGGTGTAGCAGTAGCTCGATAAAAAATAAATTAAAACATATTTTATCTAATGTAAATCATTTTTTGTTGTACCTAATCTCAGATAAATTTTCCCACCTTAACGTTTGCCGAGTTTAAATGCTACACATAATTAAGGAGATAGTTTTTTGAAATTAATATATTATTAATAAGAAAAAACTGTAAAATGTACTTAATTTTATTTAAATTATCACACTAATACATGTATGGCCCAATCGACAACATAAAAAATGTAAAATACAATAGGAATGTAAATTTAAAAATATATACATATATAATACATAATGAAAGTATATTTAGGCCATTGGATTTTTTGACATCAATTCTATATCAGCTTCCATCATATCCTTGACTAGCTCTGGGAACGTTACTTTTGGAGTCCAATTAAATTTTGCTTTAGCTTTTGAAGCATCTCCAAGTAGTAAGTCCTAAAAATAATTTATGCATTCTAATGATATACGAATTTCCACATTTGGGTTAAATTATAGTATAATGGTTTTTAAGTTGGTTGAGAATTAGTGGCGCTAAAAAATAATTTGTTTTCAAAGTGGGCAGTAGACAAAATGAGTTTGAGAGCCTCTGGTGTAGAGGCTTAGAAAAATTTATATTTTCTTTTTTCAGAAATCGCTTGTAAAACTATAAAAAAAATATTGATTTGAAATTTCAAGTGATAATTCCTATTCGTTCAAAAGTTATAAGAGATGTAGTAAATGTCCTTTGGTACAGGTAGGTACGAGTAGGTAATCATTCATTTACTACCAGGTATGTATTTTTAAGAGGGAAAAGGAAAATGGATAGATTTTTTAAAATTTTAATCCTATAGAAACTACTAAAAGCATAAATGTTCTTTATCAAAGAGATGTTGCAAGCTGAGAATGAAGTATATAAAGCTGGAGGTTTGGAATACGGTAAGTTATTTCAATTAATTAAATACTACTTGACACTAACTTTTTATGTCACTTTTTTTCAACGCATATTTCTTGAAACGGGTACACTCTAGCTTAAAAAGTTTTAAACCAATCATCTTGATATTGGGTTTATATTTCCTTACATTGTAATGTATATGATCTTTAATCACAAGCTATATTTTATTTCTGATTTTTTTATAGTGAAAAATGCGACGCAAAGATGTTCCGGATACGACAAGTTCGACTGATTGCTTGCGAGTCAGTAGACAAGAATTACGTTGAACTGAAGCTCTAACTTGTTGAATTGTGTCTTCTGTTCTTGTTGATCTTGGGCGTCCCATAGGCTTCTGATTGAGAGTCGAACCAGCCGCTTCGAACTTTCTGACCCAACATCGAATCACACTTTCCTTCAGACACTGATTTATGTCATGTAATCCAAACTCACGTCGAAACAATCGCCGAACAATAGCGCACGAATAGCCATTTTTGTAATAATGTTTAATGCAGAATGGACGTTGCGCTCCGGTGAAGTGATCCATTGCGACTAAACTTCCGATAACTAAGCTACTCATCCCCTCCCTGTACTTAAAAAAATACACAATACTTACCACCTCAGTAGGTCGAAAATATTTAGGATTTACTCTAACTCTGATCTTTCCTGAATCCTTTTCTTTGCCTACTTCATTTACTCCATCACCTTCCCATACTATCTCTTTACTTATATATTTGAAGGCTGCTTCTACAAATTCTCTAACACTATGTGTTTCACCTGATGCGATTACAAAATCCTCTGGGGTTTCTTGTTGTAGCATCAACCACATAGCCTATAAAATTAGATAATTGTGTGAATTTGAAATAAAAATGAGTACACCATCCGAATGTAAATTCACTTGCTTTAACATCTTTATAGAGATGATCCTGATCAATCAAGCTAATTTGGTTAAAATATGAGATTATTTTAGTTAAAATTGATGAAAGGTCTACCTTTTCTTGAGTTAATTTGATGCAAAGATTTTTAAGTTTATAATTTAAGGAAGGTAATGTTGTAGATATTATATCACATTTAGATGAGATTACAGGCTTATTGAAGTTTTTGGGGGAAGGCATAAGTGATAAAATGATTATGACAAGTGTTGATGGCTCTGCCAGAAAGTATGAAGCATTTCCTAAGGGCGTGGGAATCAGCTCCTGAAGTAAATAGAACTGTTTCTGATCTGATGTCGAGATTAATGCTCGAGGAATATATAGTGAGGAAGTAACAGCGTTAGCAACCCTTCTGTGGTGTTAGCTACAGAACAAAAAGCACTGAAAAAGAAGGTCGATAGAAGCAAAACCAATTATTGGGGCAACAATCTACAAATACTAACAAGGGTTCTATCGGGGCACTGTCGTCTCGACAAACAGCTGAAGACGTTAGGCCAAGAAGATAATGCGGCGTGCAGGTTTTGCTGCACAGAGGACAGCATACAACACATACAGCAAATTTCACATAGCTGTTGAAGAATCTCTAGAAAAAAAATTAAAACGGGTATGTATCGAGCGGGTACATCTAAGACGATTATAAAAAGTATCTTAGACCATTTTTTACTTGGAATCTAAAAGAAGTAAAGAAAATGTATCAAAACATCTAACCTACAATCGTCTCCACTAGGTTATAATTTACGTACAGAAGATCCTGCAGTATTGACTTCTCTATAGTTTCGCATTTATATTCTTTATCCTTTAATCCATTTCTTGCGCCTAATATTTACATCAAACAATGAATTCGTATCCAAAAAATAACTGAAATTACTTTGGTATTAACAATCAACCAAATGAATGATGATGATACTAAGCAATAGTAGAAAGAACATAAGTCCAGTTACTAGTGGTGTCTCAAAAATATCTCGATTTGAGAGATAACTAAATTAAATGGAAAGAAAAGGACTTGAGATGTTTCAATTATGTCAAGGGTCTACAGCATGATTGCCAGCATAAAAATGCAACAGTCAATTTCACCAATGTTACTTAAAAAATACCTGATTTATTTGATGGTACATCTCTTTGAAAGGATACAAAATCTCTCCTAATGAAGATATTTCAGGAAGGTGCCATCGACAACTTTGAAAAGAATGACGCTACTCATGCTTTGTCTGGAGGATAACAATGTAAGTGAACGTTTACTAAATTTGATTAACAAAAAATTAGATTTTGACGCATCTTTTTTCAAATTAATCAAGAGTATGAAACTGTTAAGTAATATTATAACCCATTCAATAATAAACAAAACAAAAAATCACGATCTTATCCATTTTTAAGGGAGATATTAGAGTTTTCATGAATAATAACTTTTTGTACCATTGAGAGGGGCATGGAGGAAGCTCTGGGAGGATTTTTGGGGTAAAAATGTTCCTCAAGTAATATTCTATCAACTAAATTCAGTTTAAATCTAATTTTTTCTCATCAAAGTACTTTATTAATTGGGCTATTATAATGTCACTGCTAATTAATTTAAATAATAATAAAATATATTTAACGAATTATTTACCTCAACATAATCTCTGGCATGACCCCAATCTCTTTTTGAATCAAGGTTACCCAATGTCAAACAATCAGAAAGTCCTAAATGAATTTTTGCCACTTCTCTTGTAATTTTTCGTGTTACAAAAGTTTCTCCTCTCCTAGGACTTTCATGGTTAAATAGAATACCATTGCAAGCAAACATGTTATAGGCTTCTCTATAGTTAACGACTATCCAGTATGCATACAATTTTGCTGCAGCTGCAATATACAAAAAATATAAATATGAATATTTAAAATTACAAAGATAATGTTTATATATTCTTGTGGAATACTGTGACATATCCAAATTTGAACTTTTGGGAAAAGTTGTTAGTTTTCACCATTTTCATTTTGTTTTCTTTGATACAAAACTATTCTTATCTTGATTTGTTTTTCATTTAACCATCCTCTTGATATATGAAAAACTATACAGCATTCTACCTGGAAATATATCTAATAAAAAACGAAGATCTCTGGCAGTTGAAGCCAATCCACATTCTAAACTTTTAAGATGAGCGGGATTATATAAATCAGCTGTAAACATTGAGGATTCCAGTTCCATAGCAAAAAAGTGATATTTGTATTGGCCTCCCGAAGATGGTGTTTACTTTTTTGCTGTTAAAATTGTGGTGTATGGTAACATGGAAGGACTTACTCCAATCGAGAATAAAGGGTGAAAGGAACCATACCTTCAATCTCACTAGGTTTGTATGTATATATAGATTTGTGGTCTTGTATACAATGGGTCCCAAAGGATCTTTCTTGCTGAGATACTGGAGAACCCAATATTTACAGCTGATCAATTAATCCCACCCCTTTTAAAAAGTCTATGATGTGAGATGGCTTTAATTGTCAGAGATCTTCATTCCCAGGTGTATTGCTCTGTAGTTCCTTGGTGTTTCAAACTTCTAAGAGAATGTGAATAGAGGTTTTGTCCTCTGTGCAACAAAATCTGCATGCCTCATTATCTGCTAGGTCTAGTGTTCCGGTATTTGTTGAAGCGAGAGAGCCCCGATAGAACTCCTGTTAATATTTGTAGATTGTTCTTACTTAGGTTGATACATTCATCAGATCTACTTTAGTTATAGTTTCCCAGAAGATTCTTTGCCTGTCTCAGCCCCTGTAGGTAGTCCCAATAAATGGTTTTGCTTCTATCTACCTATCCTGCATGCTGAAGTTTTTTTGGATAATTAATGTAAATATGGCCTTACCCCAATCGGGTATAAAGGGTGGAAAGGAACCATATCTTCAATTACACTGGATTTAATTATACTCACTACATAACACTTAAAACTATAACAAAGGCTTGACCTGCTTAACAGCTTTAAAACATATAAACATATGAGAATGCAACATTAGCGGTTTATCTATATTCATAACTATATGACTAAAAATTATATTTCTATATATTATTCCTGTCATGGGCTCTATTTTATTTATACAAAATTTTATAGTAAATAATTCAAGCTTTTTAACTATATACCTTGTTTTGTTCACGCAAATTCCTAAATATCTAATAACTAATTCTTGATTCTGTTTCTTTTACGAACATAATTTAATTTCTATCAACACAACATAATTTGCCAATTATGGGCAGGTACAGATATATTGACTGATTTTAAAATCTTATGTCCCTTTTACTTATAAAAAATTATTTACATATGTGTAATAATGTAACATAACATTACACAATTTTTTATTAAATGGATAAAAAATCCTTATTTAGAAAGTAATGTTTGGCTTAATTACGAAGTTGATTGGAATATTGTTTTATTCATAAATCTATTACTTTGCAACTTACCATAAGGTGATCTAGGATAGAAAGGAGTTTTTTCTGTTTGAGGAATCTCTGCAACTTTTCCATATAATTCAGAAGTTGATGCTTGGTAAAATTTAGTTGTATGTTCTAATCCACACGTTCTAATTGCATCCAAAAGTCTTAAAGTCCCGACAGCATCTACTTCAGCTGTATATTCACTCAAATCAAATGAAACTTTTACGTGACTTTGAGCTGCTAAGTTGTAAATTTCAGTGGGTTTAACTTTTCCTATAATTTTCACTAAACAACTAGAATCTGTCATATCACCGTAATGGAGAAAAAACTTTCCACCTTTGTGAGCATAAGGGTCTGAATACAGATGAACGATTCTACCAGTATTAAAACTACTTGCTCTACGTATAATACCATGAACTTCATAACCTTTACTTAAAAGTAATTCTGATAAATAGGATCCATCCTTAAAATACAAATTGTTTTAGTCAGGTGGAACTAAACTATTCATTTATAACTTCTACAATATATCACCAATCGAAATAAAAGTTTATTACATTTATTAGTAAATAACATATTCAATAACAACTTGGATATAGTAACTTTTAACATAAATTAAAGATCGTCACTAAATAACTTTCATTCATATACTACTGGATAGATATAAATTTGATATTAACATTTCAAGTAGTTCATTATTGTGAGCAGTAGTATTATTACACTATAAGAAAGAAAATGATAAAAAATATATTATCTGAATACTTAAAGAGAAAGAGATAAAATATTTATAATGGAATAATACCTGTCCCGTTATTCCTGTTAGAAGAGCTACTTTTCTGGGTTCATTATTAGTCATATTCAAGTTTTAAAATTAATCTTGAATGTATTTACGTGGAGCAGTTTATCAAAAATATGTATAGGCAACCACATAATCCCATGAGTTATTTATGCCACATAACCTGTGGACGTAATCGTAATTTTTAATTAGCTATAACCTAAAAAATCCAATGACAGAGTAAATGACGTTGGAATTATAAATTTGTTTGTTGTCAAATTATATCGTCCAAATAAAAGATGTTTTAAAATATCTACAAATGTAACATTTTGTAAATACAACGATACACATTTGCAGAAATATAAATGTAGTACTCTCAACATTTCCAATTACAAAAAAAGAAAATACATGGAACATGCGGAGGACTTTGTGGAAAATGGTATCCAAGAAATGTATTAATTCCATTTTTTGATTAAGATGAATATTTCAAGTATCTGTATCCAATATTAAAACCACAAAACAGAACCGATCATAAATCTTACGAAACTATATCTAATATCATAGACTTGGAAAAATAGAAAAGCAGTGTATAGCTCAACACGCATACCTGAAAGGGAAATCCGTAGAGAGTGCTCTGCATGAAGTAGTGAGAACAGTTGAAAAATCCCTTGAAAGAAGAGAATACACTATGGGTGCATTCCTGGACATAGAGGGAGCATTCAACAATATCAAAACGGAATCAATCAGGAAAGCTCTGGAGAATCACAAGGTTGACGATACCAACTCAAACTGGCTGGTATGCATGCTGGAGAGCAGTCAGATCAGTTCGGAAATGGGAGAATGTAGCCAAATTGGGAACGACCAGGAGCGGGGATGAAGCGGTTGGCTTGCCACTACCACCGATCAAATTGCTGAGAGACACTATAGATGAAACATTAGAGGGAGAGCGAGGCAAGAGATGGAGTAATAGAGACCGTGTCATCTCACGCTCCTTGTGGCCGGTGCTAAAGAAGAGGAAAATAACAGACCTGCTAGACTTTTCACTTTTTGTATTGTTCGATGTTTGACGGCAATTTAAACACCGAGAACTTTCCGCCACTTTTTAATGACAGTTTTACACCGTGATAATGATCGTGGTTTAAGCATCTGTCTCTCTCAAAGACGCAATAGCATTTCACGCTATAAGTACACTATAGCTTGAATATAATAAATATAAAAACAAACAGATTACACTATAATATATAATATTACATATATTTTTCAATAAAAAATGTTTGTCAACATAAATGGGATACAGTTTAATACCACATACATAAAATAAATATTGAAGAAATCTTAATTTAAAAAATTTGAAACAAAATAATACATCCACTTTATTTATTTGTTACAACCTAATATTTAGTTTCGCGATAAGTTTAGGTACTTTTGTTGGATATAATAACTTTGGTAAAACGTTTTGTACATTATAAGTTATTTAAACAACAATGAATACATAAGTGTAAATAAACCAAGAACATTTTATGATATATTACTTTATTTTTATTTAACAAACAACATCAGTTAACTTTTTCGACATAATTATTTAGTAGGTTATCACATTTATTATTTATAAATAAAAACATAACCTTTTGACTTTTCACTTATTTCAGTTCCATGATTGTCACCTGGGCCAATGAAAAGCCGTTTTGAAGTTAATATTCAGATTTTGAACACAACGATTTCGGAACACACTCTTAATCAGGGCTGTTCTCTAAATCTAGTAACTTTTAGTGGTGTGATTCAGGTTTTTCAAATTACTCCTAGTTTAAAAACAAGGTATACTACTGTATCACGTACTCGCCAATTTTAGGTTAATGTTACAATTTTCTCCTTATCTTAGGCACGTCCATCCTTAGATAGCAGCTTCGCGTCATGGCTATTTCATACACTTAAAACCAACATGAGAACCACGCTACTCCGTGTATATAATCTGTGCATTACTGAGTAGCGGCTACTCTATAGACATTGTGAGACCGTGGTTGAAAGAGACTTGTTAGCTTTGTTTGTGGATCTGATTCCGATTGAGTTCGTTTCCGAAAAAATCCTTATTCGGTTTCTTTCAATGTTCTATAATTTTTGAAATAATATGATGTTGGAAATGTCGTATAGTGCATAAAAAAGGACTCATGGAAATAAATTCGTGAATTGGCTCTTCGAATGGAATATATATTAATCCCATCAAATATAATTTTACAATGTACCCAGTACAATATGTTTCTATGCTGGATGTCAAAATCAAATAAGAACAGATTATGCGCATGCTTCAATTTTTGGTTATGAACATCCTTCTATCCATGCTTCCTATTTCCCGTCATCTTTGGAATCATGTGGACGTGTTTCAGTTTCAGACTTATTAGTTTGTACACTATCACATTATTACCTGTCAAATAGTGATACGTAAGACTTCAAAAACTAAAGGTAGTGTCCTATTAAAATGCCAACCGATATTAAAACTTTTATTAAAGACTTTTTAGCTGGAGGCATTTCTGCTGCGATAGCAAAAACAGCGGTTGCTCCAATTGAACGAGTTAAATTGATTTTACAGGTTCAAGCAGCTAGCACTCAGATTTCGCCCGAGAAGGAATATAAAGGTAATTTCTAAATTTATTCCAATTCTATTCTTCATCAACTTATTAATCGGCGTATTTATAATTATGATTTGCTCAATTTTTTCAATCTTCAGTCAGAAGACACGTGGTTAACTTATCTGATGGTTGTATAATTTGTCAAAGTAATAAGGAAATGTGATATATATTTCACTCTTATTCTGATGAAGACACGTGTAAAATTAAATGTCTTAAATAGGAAGTGGAAGTAATATGCCTAGGAATATTTGTGATTTATTATTTCATTTTTATCAATAATTGAAGATAACTAGTAACCAAATCTGTTCATATTTACCGATTTTAATTTGATATTAATTGATATTTGCAAATTAAATTAATTTCCATATATGGATAAAAGTTGATTTTTGTTATGAATGGATTTCTAACTTTCAAAATATATGCTTGTTATTGAATTTGTTGGCACTATGATTATAATTATTCATTAATGAAATTTGATTATCTTACCATTCATTCTTGAATGCGATTGAGTTTATATAGCTATCCCTTGAACAAAAAATAAATCAAAACTTTACTTTCGTCATTCGATGTTATGTTAAGTAGAACCTAAGCTAGACAAAGTAATTGGTATTTAGAAAATTTGGATATGGATGTAACATTTTTTATGATTGCTAATATATGCAGTATGTTCTATTTTTTTGTTTTATATTAATTGAAAACATTTTCTTATTGACCAGGTATTGGCTGATTTCATAAAGATACTCAAAGGACAGCATTTCAATCTAACAATGAGGTTGGTATATTATCTTTGAGAGTATGAGTTCATCTACCCTGAAACATTTTTTGCTTTAGTGACTTGAAGCAAATGTCCAAATTATAATTAGCAATATCTATATTGCTAAACAATATTATTTTCGCTCCATCCTTTTATTTCCAATTTCTCCCTGAAAATCCTATAGTGTCCATAAAATACTGTGAAATGAGTTTTCCATTATTCGCCATTAATAGATCTATATATTTGAGGAATGATATCTACCAATTTTTTTCTCCCATTGTTTGTATTTACAATTTCTCCCTGAAAATCATATAGTGTTTATAAAATATTGTAAAATGACCAAGAGTTTTCCAGTATTCCCAATAATAGATGTATTTGATATTCCGAGTAGGCACTTATAAACAGTACAATTCATTGAAATGTCTATATTACTTAATTGATAGATATTGGAATTGGACTAGTGTCAATATTCATGGAATTGAACTTTTATCTAGCAATTTTTAATATAAAGGCAAGAGCTCCAGCGGTAGACACTGTGTGAGGATATTTCTTTAAAAAAAAACAATTAAAAAAAATTAGAGAATATCTTCCATTTTCAATGCAGGGCTATTAGGTAATTAGTACTAAGTAAACTGATATAATTAAAAGCTTAAGGTTTTTATTTCTTTGGATATGAATTTTTTAATTAAAAGATCAAATGGTCCTATCCTAGACATGGCATAAAATAGTATAATTTTAATTATTTAAATAAAAGGTACAAAAAAATCATCATTATCAGTACCCGAAAAATGCAGATTTTATGTAGGTACTTGGGTAAAAATTTTTCATTAACTTATAGTTACATTTTGGCTAATATACTGGAATAAATTTAGATGGTGACAAGTGAAACCATTTACATCTGGTCTAGTAATTTTTTGTATCAAGATCTATTTTCTTCAATCCAGGCGCTAGTTTCCTAGCACCCAATGTTAACCTTTGTTATTAAAAACTTCCTCTTTGCCATGAATTTAATCAGTTTAACAATTTTTCATTTTTCTGGAGGAAATATTGTGAAAGGGCTCATTTTTTTCTATTCATGATATTTTCTATAAAATTTTCCCCAAAGGGTGGTTCTTGGTACATTAAACTGTTTTGTAGCAATTCCTAGAGGTATACCATTTCTGCAGGCAGATATAGCTGCTTTTCTTAGACATGTAAAATAAAATAAAAGCTTTTCAGCTGTGCATGTTTTTGTTAAAATTTATTCTTTTCCACTTTGTGGTACAACCTGTGGTGAATTCTTATTAGAATTCACAGATATATCACGATTTACCTGATATCAACACAATTCTTGTTTACTTCACTAAATGGCGGAAAGTTCGTTGTTTAACCAAATAACTACATGATTTTTCAATTCACCCATCAACAGACAGATGGAGACAATGATAGTTTTCTTAATTTTGAGGATCAAACTAGAAAGTATTGGCTAAAGTTACAATGTCTGGCTCTGGTGCTTTTACCTTATATATAAAAAAACAATTTATCTTGTAAGTAAAAATCTAAAATTGGATAATTCAGTTTTGAATTAGTTGCATAATTTTACTTTCCATATTTCGTTGTAAGCTCTTGAAAACTCTTAAACTCGTGATAACTTTGTAATTTACTCACTCTTTTTGTTATATACAAGTTGTCTTGAAAGACACGGAAGTCTGTATGTTAATTTGCTAAGAAAAATTTCACGAACTCACGAGATCTATGGGATGTGTGTGAAGTTGCTCCTTTCTATGGGTACCATGTAGTTTAAAATATCCATAAAAGTTTTGCAATTCAGGCACGAAGTCATCAAACATTTGCACATAACTCTCTGAATTCACTTTAACTGTGCGTCCCGTTTAATCTTCAATAAAGTAAGAACTTTAATTCCTCTCGCTGACATTGCAGCCCATTTGGTCACTTAGGTTAATGTAGAGGTTTCTAATGTTTGTGATTTGGATTGATTGCACTCCAGTAGAGGAAATTTTGCTCCATTAAGATGGAAATCAGCTTCATCTGAAAACAGCATGTTGGTAAACGTTGGAAACCATCAGTCAAGTCTCTGATCAGGATACTGAGGCTTCAATTCTTGCACCACTGAATTTTGTAAAGGTGCATCTCCAAATCTTTGTATAACATTTGAAAGAATGATGACGTATGCACGTTTAAAGCAACAGCACGCTTGCTAATAGACAAGTCAGGCTCGTCACGAACAGACCGAGTAACAGTATCTACGTTTTCGATCGTTCTAAAAGATCTTGGACGCCCCGATTTTAGTTTATCCAGTATTTTATGATCACTCGAGTGCCTGGCGTGAATATTAGAATTACTATTTTTGTAAAACTTACACATGCACAACCCACGGTCGGTTCCCGAGAAATGCTCCATAGCGACTAAATTTCAAGAGTCATAACTTGACACATCTTCCACGCCCCTCCGAATAGCTGCGTTGATCCAATAAGAAATAGAAAGTTGAACTTTTCTTTTGAGACACCTTGTATATCAAACCTGTGGACCTATTTCCAATATTTTCCCTAAACTTTTCAACATAGTTCCTATATGGTTTAGTTATATGCCTGTTTTATATGATGTTGTCGAAACAACTGAGCCTATGCTGATGACTTCAAGCATACCACTACCCATTTACTGATATTTGGAATAGCTTTTTAATTGAAATTAATTTTATGTTAGTGGTTCTAACACATTTTTATTTTTCAGGTATAATAGATTGTTTCATACGTATTCCGAAAGAACAAGGGTTTTTGAGTTACTGGAGAGGTAATTTAGCCAATGTACTTAGATACTTTCCCACACAGGCATTAAATTTTGCTTTTAAAGATGTATATAAATCAATGTTTATGGGAGGTATTGATAAAAATAAACAGTTTTGGAGGTATTTTGCTGGAAATTTAGCTTCCGGAGGGGCAGCAGGAGCCACATCTTTATGTTTTGTTTATCCACTTGATTATGCCAGGACTCGGTGAGTTGAATTTTTTTACAAAATGTTAAGGGTTTTTAAGATTATTTTATTAATATTGAATATTAGTTATTAAAAAAATGATATATTGTCCTAAACTCACTAAAAAAATAAAATATTGAGATAGCAAAGAGAAAGTACTATAAATTTATTATTATAATGCTATAAATTTATTACATCACTCAATAAGTCGTTTGACTGACACACAGATGGCGCCACCATTGTCAAATATATATGACGTTTATGTAGTTCCAATTTTCAAAAGACTGTAGAATTTCATGACATTTTGATTAGTCAGAAAAAAGTGGCAGCCATTTAAGTGGAGTTACTTTTGTTACTTTCAAAACGATGGATTGAAACAATTTCATGTGTTAATTTTTTATTGCTATTTGATGAAAAAAATACTATACAAGCTCAGCAATGGCTTTGTGTTATCTGGACTCTGTTCCATTGATAAGAGCCATTGTTATTGGTTTGCTGAAATTGAACGTGGTCGTACAAACACCGATGATGGTGAACGTTCTGGTCGGTCAATTTAGATATTTACTCTAGAAAATATCAAAAAAGTTCAAAAATTAATTCAAAAGAATAATCTCCTATTTACTATGTACCATTCAAATTATCCCTGTACTCGGCTCTATACTTATTGCTTTAAAAAATTATTATCAATTGATATAAAAACGGATATGAGTATATTTGATTTTTATTATAAATTTAATTGATCAAGGGATTTTCAGTTACAAGTTTTATAGTTTTAAGATGAAGCAAGGATTTTAAATTAAGTTTTCACATGATGTTTTAACTAACTGAGCCTATTTTGATGACTCTTAATTTACCACTACCCATTTACTGATGCAATAATTTGAATATTTTCCTTCTCTATTACATTAGGTATAAATTGAAAACAGGTTATCAATTTTAGTTTGGGAGCGGACGTTGGTAAAAATTTAAAAGAGAGACAGTACACTGGACTGATAGATTGTATTGTAAAAACTTTTAAAAGTGATGGAATGATTGGTTTGTATAGAGGCTTCATAGTATCAGTACAAGGAATTATCATTTACCGAGCAGCATACTTTGGTTTTTTTGATACCGCAAAGGGTATGCTACCAGATCCAAAGAACACACCTTTCATTATTTCATTTATTATAGCACAGGTAATTTCTTATATTATTGATATATCAATTTTATTTTTTTTATAGGTTTTCTTAATGATTTCGACGTATGCACAACTACGCAATACATAATTTTACTGTATACCTGATCAGGCTAAATTGTGGCATATTATTTTTCACAATCTAAGAAAGTGCATATAAGAAATTCTACAAGACCCAAAAGTTCTAAATTTATGGCTATTTGTGTGGAAGGCATTGGGTGGGGCCACACTATTATATTACTTGGCATTTTCCTTATAGTTGTATCATTTTTAAGTTTGATATGAAATTATACTCAATGTACTAATACACAAATACGTATATTACATTTGATTTATTACTAGATATCATGTAGCTCAATTTCACTAACACTATTATCTTGCAAATCAATAATAAGTTTTTTAAGGGTTCTATATGAATTCTCAATTTTTTCACGTGTTGAGTACAGTTTCTCCAGTATTCAGTGGTTACATTTTTAACTTATCTTCATTAACTCAATCACACTTTTGTTTAAAGTAGGTACATTGTGTTGTATGAAAGTGAGGGGACTCCAATCCGTAGGAACTTGATAAAATCATATCTTCAAAATCACATAATTTTTTATGGCATACTTTGGTTTTGTTTGTTTTAGACGTATAAGGGTAGTTCTTATACTGCATCTCATAAATTAACTGGAGGCTAGTCACTTTCTTAGATTGTGAAAAATTCTTTACTTGAATGGTTTTTTAAAAACATCCAAATTAATGGACTTTTATTATTTTCCATAACTTCTTCAAAGGTACGGACAGTGCATTTTTCTACTATTAAGCAGAAAAATTTTGAATTGATTAACAATTATAGGATATTTTTTTATATACATGATGCTGTTACATAACTGAGCCTATATTGATGACTCTATATTACCACTACCCATTTACTGATTTTTTTAAAGTAATATATTAACTTCATTCCATTAATTGTAACAATGGTAATGGAATTATTACTTTTAGACTGTGACCTCTATTTCTGGAATAATTTCATATCCATTTGACACAGTGAGAAGAAGAATGATGATGCAGTCAGGGCTCAAGAAGAGCGAAGTAAAGTATAAAAATACTTTGGACTGCTGGGTGAAAATTTTCAAGACTGAAGGGCCACGCGCTTTCTTCAAAGGAGCTTTGTCTAATGTTTTTCGTGGTATGGGCGCGGCTCTTGTATTAGTATTCTATGATGAACTTAAAGCAATATTTTGAAAAGTATGATCATTACACAAATTTTTATGTATGTACTGCCAATATTCATTCATATTTTATGAATATCTAAATATAAACTTCGTTTATATAAATTATTAATTTTTCTGTGAAATTTCCCATGCCGATCAATACAAATTTGTGATAAAAACTTTGTATTCAGATTTCTTTATACATATTTTCATAGGTAATTGTATAAAAACGCTTTCATTTTATATCTGAATATGTAGTTAAGGAGGAATGTAGATTTAGTTTTTATTTATGAATAGCATTGTTTACAGTACAGTATTATTTCTGTGATGTTTGTTAATAATAAAATATTTGTTATAAAAAAATTTATTTATCCTCTCAATTGTAATGTTTTTCTAATTTATTTGTTTTCTATTTGTGGGGTGAATTATTAAACACTGGCTCTTACGTTCTTAATTTATTAACAAATTAAACTTAACAAATTAATATAATTCACTTATTTACTATCATTTAACTAACTTCAATAATTTATTCACATATTAAACTAAACTAATTAATATAATTCACTTATTTACTATCACTTAACTAACTTCAATAATTTATTTAAATTCTTCCATTACTTCTATTTCCGTCTGTTCACTACTGCTATTATAAACTGAACTAACCTGCGCTAAAGAAACTATATATCCCAAAAGCATTATAAAAACTTCTAGAAAACAAAGAAACAAATATATAAATATACCTTCCTAGATATTATTCATACTACTTACACCGGTGCTCATTGGTGGGGAACTTAAAATATGGGGCTAAAAAAATGTATCTTAAAATAACAACTAACATTCATATATAATATTGTGAAATAAAACAAAAACAATATGGACACGAAAATGACGCTTATGGATGGAAAACAAGTAGGAGCAAGAGAAGGATTAGAAGAACGAGAAGAAAGAAGGCAAGAATTGGGATGGAATGAAAATTTTGATGAGTATGATGAATCAGCAATAAAACGATGAGGGCGGGTATTAAGACAGATTTAAATAGTATGAATAATATGAATTAAAAGGTAGATAAAATGAGAGTAAATAATTGTCTGTCTGCTGGCGGCGAGCTTGTAACGATGCTTGGTCTTGTCTGCTTTAAGCTTTTTAATTTTGTTGAAAGTGGTGAATCTTTGTTATGTTGCTTCTTCCGTATTCCGTGAAGTAGCTCATCTATATGATGAGATGGGACTCTACTTTCCGTAGGACCCGCTCGGGGAATTCTTTCATAACAAATTTTCTCCATTGTGTACTTGTTTCCTTCTGGTTTTATTTTACGACGAGCAGAGAATGCTGCAAGATGATTATATCACATTACAAACGTAAGTAACATAAGTTCTAATGCAAATCCGTTATTTAGGTTCATCGTCCAAAGTAAAATAATAAATAAGAATACAAAATGTTGAAGTGAAGACTGATAATGTGCTTACGAAGGTAAGTAACTGTCTCCTGCATTTAAAACTGGAGAAATGAATGGATTTTGATTTTGTTAACCGACTATTATCTTAAATTTGTTATTTCTGCTTGAAACTTATGCTATTTATACACTTCCTAAGGAATATTTGAAAGTAGTTAAATAAATAAAAAAGATTACATGTACAGATATTGCTTTTTATTTTGTTTATTATTTAGAATTATCAGTAAAAGTTGAAAAGAACTGAAATGTAGAAAATTATGCATCTCTGAGATCTTCGGCTTTTCTCGTTCGATTTTTGCGCAAAGGCGGCGTTGTGATAACAACAGAAGAAGATTGGAAGAGGATTGCAGACTCGTTTAAAGAAATATGGAACTTTCCCGACTGTCTGGGATTTAACTATACATTTTATACAAGTTCAACAGTCTCAGTTGCTGCGTACTTACGAGTAGAGGCTTCATTGTTTATGTGGTTATTAAGTCGTTCTTCGTGTCTTTCTTCTTTTAATCTTTTTGGACTGCTTTTATATGGATTTCTTGGTATAAATATTTATTGCGGACATAGCACGGGTCGCTAATTATAATAATTTGAAGGCAAGCATAATTCCTTTCACTATTATAGCCCCATAGTTGTAAACCATAAGTCTATTCCGGTTTGAGTATTTGTTTGTATATTTGCACCTTATTTTAAAAGTAAGTTGTGAGTTCCTTCCTAGAAACCAAAATAGTTTTTTATAGTTTAATTTCTTCCTGCTTCCTGCTAATTTTGTTTGTTATCCAGATGTAGTCCTAGATATTTGACAGCTTTCTTATGTGGGATAATCTTATTATTTGATGTAACTGGGAGATTGTTTATCTTTTTACTGAGCAGATTTATCTTCTTCGATTTCAATACGCCGCGCCGTTTGTTAGTCCAGATATCTATCTTATTTCATTGAATTTTGAAGATTACTGACCGCCTCTGTTAATTCTTCAACAGCTACTATTTCAGTGTTCACTGCACGATTAATTGGTTAATATGTAGTTTGTCGTATCACACCAATTTTTTGGTGGAATTAAACACACAAAATGCAATAAATTCACAATTGTGAAATACGTAACTGTATCATAAATGACGTCCAAAAACATTCTAATCAATGTTAATAAAAACGAACTTGTCAAGGTAATTCCAGTTAAACTAGTTTATTAATATGTATTATTTTCTGACGCCTTGAATAGTTGAATAATCGTATTTACTATTTAAACCATAAGATTGTTTACCAATGATAAAACAATTATATAGTTACGTAACTTTAACCTAGGATGAGTAGAGTATCTTGAATGAACGTGAGGCGAATGACCCCATCAAAACAGTGATGCTTTCTCGATAGTTAAATCGATAGTTTGTTTTAGCACCTGTTAACTACTCCAGTGACGATTTTAGAATACTGTTAGATTTTTATGAAAGTACTAACATTGATTAGTTACGAGGAACGTTCAAATACTGAATTGCTACATTAAATTTTTATTTGTTAGAACATGATATTCAGCATAGTTTGCCGCATAATATTGTAGATATTTTACATCGTCGTCGTCTCGTTGAAATTTGATTTTTAGTTGTTAACGAAATTAGATTGGAAATTTAAAAGTTTTGGATCGTTTGTTTTTTTATTTCATACTTATATGCTACATTAATTTGCCAGTTTCAGTTCAGGAAATAAAACATTATATAATAAGGCTAGTAAAGTTACATACCTTATTGAAATAAAATAACTAATTCCAAGTTCATTGTAAACAATTTATATTAAAATAAATTATATTGAAGTATATTTATTGACATTAATTGTAATAATGATTTTTTTGATAGATCAATGACTTATAATTATTATAGCTCTTGATAGGAACCATTTAAAATCTGTTAACCAAATATTAAGTTATACAATATGTTTCTTATTCTATGCTCGATTAACGTATCGTCCAGGGATACATAATTTTTGTCTTATATTAATGTGATCGTGAAGAATTGTGAGTTACTATTGTATTCGTAAAGATTTATTGTAAACTGACGGTCCCCTGACGGGAACTAACGTCTTACTCAAGCGATTCCATATGTCTCTTAACACTTGAAGTTCCATTAACTTCATTAACTTCCATTAACATAAACTATAATTGATTATAGCTTTTGTGTACAATAGGATTAGTATTTAAGAGAGCATATATACGCATATTGTGTTCTTAATTGTCTTGACTTCTATTTATTCAAATCTACCAAAAGCACAATCAATGCATCAGTCATTGTCATAATCAATTGGTTTGCCCTTTTCTAACATGAAAGCTTGAATAGGGTCAAGTAATCTTTTTAAAACTACTCCTCGACTGAGCAAACGAACTTCGGTGGAATAAAGGACATCAGAAAACTTCAAATCTTTATTTAAAAGTTGTGTGTGCTTCGTATGAACACAATAAGTTGAGCTGTATTAACAGTATCAGTACTCTCGTCAACAGCCAGTGAAAAGTTTGTAAATTCCTCAATTTTGTCCTTCAGTTGAATAACCAAATTTTGAGATAAATCATTTATTCTTGAAGTGTTTTTTGAGAGCGAAATATTTTGAATCATTGCCTTTTGAGATGGAAATGAAACAACTTTCAACATACAGTCTTTAATAAAATCACCATCAGTGAAAGGTTTTGATCTTTTCGTGATTTCTAATGCAATAATAAAATTTGATTTCAGGGCATCTTCGCTTTCTGTATTAGCTTTAGTAAACATCGATTGTTGACCTTGAACTTTAGATTTTAAAGATGACAATGTGTTGATTCTTATTTTTTCAGTGAAACAATCAAATTTTGACTTATGATTCGTATCATAGTGTCTCATCAAATTAAACTCCTCATAAACAGCAACTGTTCCATTACAAATAAAACACAGAGGCTTACCTCCCATTCTATGAAAAAATATGCAATTTTCTATTTAGACTGAAAAGCTCTGCACTCACTATCAACTTTACGTTTTTGTGACATTATGCCAAAATCGTAACAATTATGGATATCGCACGCGCACGACACAAACTAATGTACAATACCCTCATAATCACTACTTCGCAGTACAATTAAATTCGTTCTCCAACCGTATTGCTTCGATTACTCGACTCAACTGACTCACGTCGCGCCGACGCAGTCGTTTTATATTGTTAAGGTTAAGACTCGAAGCGTGTGGAAGATTCTATCGTCCTCGACTAAAATAATAGGATATTTCCGCTTGCTGCTAAGAGATGGCGATCTCTCGCTTGTCTAGGCACGCGATGCCCTTGAAATTATTTATACCATCCGTAGACTTGAGAGTGTATTTAAAACATATGTAGAGGAATCGAATGAAGTCTAACAACTGTAAAAAACATGATTCTCCTTTCTGTGAAATGTTGCGATCGCTGACCTTATTGATACGGCCCAAGTGCCAGAAGCGGCCTGCGGGCCGTATCTTTGATATGACTATTGCGCATTCTTGCATTGGAAGAATAGTTAATAATTCTTCTTTGGTCGACATCGAAAACCATTTGTATGAAACACAAATTATGCAATGCATTTATAGTTCGTAGAATCGTCGATTTGTAGTGACAATATAAATGTTTTCTTCAATATTTTGACTAATTTCTTCTAATTTATGTATAACTTTATTTCACGATAACGACATATTTTTATGGATGCCATTATTTCCTATTCATTTTTAAAATTTTGAAACAATACTTTTCCAGCCAAACAATTCAGGATTCAGATTAGGATAATGAAATCAAATAGTTCGGATATTATTTTCATTAATCAACAAAGTTATAACAAAATTATTAATGTACAGTCTAAACTAAAAGTTTTCTACTTATGTATGTTATAATTTTTTTTCAAACGTCAACAATTCATATTTTGTGGTTGATGCTACCCAAAAAAACCATCCGGATGGAGTTGAAGATTGCATTGTTTTATGTTATATTAAAGTATCAGTACTTAAATTACAATGTAGCAATCGTAGCAGTCCTCGCGCTCTTATTCCATTTGAAACAACAATTTTGTTGTGCCATCAGTTCATATCTTTAGGCATTTTTTAACGCAGTATCACGTATATAATCCTCATAGTGAGAAAATGTCTTTCAATCTTTGTTTTCTTAGACAAAAATACTGTTGCATTTCATATAAAACACTCACGGTTATCTGTCATCATAATTTTAGCTTTGTACGTGCTGGCCGCTCCTAGTGTGTTGTGCGGAGTCATAATATTTGGAGTCCAAAAATATGTCAGAGATTGAGTACTACCAATAAATAACCCTGTATAGTTGCGGTAATATTTAAGTTGTCACGTACGAATTGCTATAATTTAAAGTGTGGTTTTGTAAAAAGTAGTTTTCTACACTCCTAATTCTTGTTAGCTCTAGACATTTGATATTATTAAAGTTTTTACTATATATCTTATAAACTTATGTAATATTTAACCTATCTAAATTTGGAAAGAAAACAAGGTTCGTTTGGGAATTATAAAAGTGCTTTATACAGGGTGTTTCGGAATAGAACTCTAATATATCGGGAAATTATTCTATAGGTAAATATTAGGAACAAAGTTGGTATAAAAACTTCAAATGTATCAGTTCTGAAATTGTCATACAAAATCGTTTGGTCTGTACGTATATTGACCTGACAAATTGAACAAAATATGTAACTGTAATAATTTTTACGTTAACTAAAATATAAAAAAAAATCAACTCCAAAATACACTTTTTTACGTTTGGACTAAAATAACTTCGTTAAATGCGTAATAAATGCATTCAACTTTCAAATAAAACTTACGGAAAATTTAATTCAGAAGAGGATAATGTGTAAAACCTCAATAAAAAGTGAATGCAAGTTGAAAATACTTTTATTTGATTAAATGATTATGCATTTTTTCGCATTGTACAGTATTGAGCCTTTAACTAATTGTGAACGTGGAGGAGATAGATCAAGATCGTGCTCCGCATTCCTAAGTGGGTAGCAGTGCAATTATTAAGCCCTTTTCTCAAAAATCCATTTGTAAATGTTTTTCAGAGTTTTCAGGATCATTAATTCTTGATAGTGTCCTTTGGTAATTATGTATAGTATTTTTCATTTCTATATTTTTGATAAAATATGTGTTATTATTCTCCAGGAGTTTTCGATGTGCATATTTTCTCTGAAATTTTCGATTTATTTAGTTTTTTACACTTTTCTCTTTTCTAACTTATTTAAATTAGAGAATTAAATTAGAGAATAATAGAAAACTAGTTTTCTATTATTTTTTCACCTTTATTATTATATTTACCATTAATACATTTTTATAATTATTTGATAGTTATGTTGTCAATATTCTAAAATATTTAATTTGGTTGGTTACAATATCATTAAATTTCCAAAAAAATCTAAAAATATGTCCACTTCACATGTGATATAACAAGAATAATTGTTTGGATTTTTAGAGCAAATATATTGAATAACCCATTAAATGTATTTATTTAGTAATCACTATCTAAAAATATACCAGTTAATTAATGGATTCAAGAAGTAGTTCTTGATACCCTAAGGAACAGGACGTGAATACCTATTATAGAATTCTAATTAACACAATGGACAACTTGATATAGTCAAGGGTGTGGTTTTTAATCATTTTGTAATATTTATGTATTAATAAAGAGAGTGTAGTTTTCTTCTAAAATAATTAATCATTTTTTGTAACACTTTAATTATTTATCATTTTACAAATTAGCTAAATTTATTCTTAATTATTGACAATATAGTAATTACCACCTACCTTGTAATACGTATGTCTACTACACTCCTACTCTGTGACTTCTCTCCAAACCTCCACCTTTAGAGAAAATGCAAAAGCGTAGAAATTAGATTCATAATTTCTTTTTGTATTCTTCGAAAGAAAGACAGAGCTAGTGGGCGAACTACGTAAGCGCGCAGTTCCAGACTCGGGATAGAAAATCAAGTTGCAACCATCAACATATCTGGATTATAATAAAGACGGGTTTGTAATAGAAAATTGAATTAAAAAAAATAGAACAAATTTCCAAAACATTAAGAAACACACGCTTTTAGAGGTAAATACATTGAAAAGTAGAAAAATAAATTATAGTTTCAATAATGATACAATTAATATCACTATTATAAAAGTGCCGGGTGCTTTGCATTGTTACGAGCTAGTTCATGACATGGACCATGAAGCCGGTGCTGTTTGACAATTTCAATCGAATCGATAATTTGGTGAACTCGTCGGGTACAAATTTCGTAAATAATTGGATGTAGTGAACAGATCGAAATAGTAAACGGCGAATTTAAATAAATTTTGTAAGTTAGTTACTTGTTCAATAGGAGTGGATAATTATTATAAATAGTGAGTAGTTTAATGTTTAGTCCATAGTTAGTTGTTTCTAGTGTTTGGATGAATTAAATGAGTAAGTAGGAAACATTATTCATTTTCTTATTTCTTTTGATATATTAATGCATCTAAATGTTCTTGATTTTAGGTCTCTTCTGTTTTAAAATTAGTTTTTTGATAGTTTTTAGCTAAACATTAGAAAATCATATTTCTAAAATACCTCTGTGTTTCGGAATGAAACAAGTAAACAATTATAACGAGTGACATCGAGTCCTAAATTTCAATGTCACCATTTTGAGCGAGATAGATAAATGGGGAAATGAAGATTAAACGAAAGGGAAGACGTAATTTTCGGTAACGGAAAAATAATTTGGACGACCCAGAATAGGAATAGGAGCTTTACCAATCTGGTTATCCTAGAGACGCGTATGATAATTATATTTCTGTCAACTACATATGAGAAACACTACCTTCTATCTTATTGTAGAGAGTCTTTTCGAGCTTATTAAGAAAATGGGTGAAGAAAGGGATAATGTTAAGGAAAATCTCAGTGAATAATTTTCATTAATCCCAAAAATCATTCGGAGAGTTCTCGGACCGGGAGTCAGACTCAGATCTACTCGTTACAAAACGTGAAGTTAGTTAAAAAATATCATACAAAGCACCCCATGCTTAATTGTCTCATTAGTTATTTTACTTCTATGCCAAGAATTATTTCTAACTTTTTATTTTGCTTACTGCCAAAAGCTTGTTTATTAGTTCTAACAAACTACAATTTATTTTCCTATTGAGTTTAAAACTTTTATTATATTACAATTTAAGTTGAAATTTCTGGAACCGTCGGTGATATTCATACTGAACACACTGTTTTCACTACTCAATACTCAAAATTGTACTGTCTGATAACTTATAAAAACGTGCCTCGGAAAGTGTAATTGTAAGAGTTGGTGTAGTGGTAGTGCAAACAATGTGTTCACTATGAAATTGCTAGAATATATTCGACGGAGCATTAACATCCGACACCAATATTAGAGGGCTTAAAAAATTAATTGCATATATGTAATATTTAGTTGAATCCATTGTGAATCTTTCATACATTTCAAGCCATGCTTTTACAGTCTAATGGCTGTAAATCGGAATTTTGCTGTGGTACTTACAACCAATTGTTTACTAAATTTCTGTAAAAAACATACAATAGAAAAGATATTTTGAATTCGTTTCATTTTTGTAATTGATTACGATTTGTTTATTGGGAAAAATTACTTCTACCGAATGCAGCGGTGAGGAATAGTCCAGGAAACAGATGAAAATTTGATTAATCATTTCTTCTCCAACCGATAGTTGAGACGGACAGACGGATCAACAGTAATTTTATTGTTGATATTATTGTCATAACTAACATGTAATTTCGAAAAGAGTTACGTGTTGAGGACTAAATTATTTTAGTAAGAGTAATTTTATTCTCAAGCCAAGAATTATTTTTAACTTTTTAGTTCGATTATTGCTAGAAGCGTGATTTTTAAACTATAATGGGGTATTTCAGGGACCACCTTTATAACGGTCGATAAGTTGGTTTGTATTTAAAATATATAAATTCAAAATAGTCCTTAAAAAACCAACAGTGCATTGCTAATTCTCAATTAACATATATATTAACCAGATTGACCAATATCTTAGCGTTTCTTTCACTTAATATCAATTTGATTGAGAAATAAACATTTTATATTCTTGTGCGTTTGGTTTAAAATTTTACCTAGAAAGTAATTAATAAGTTTTTGGCTTAATACATTTTATTGTTAAGTGAAGCGGATTACATAATTTTTTAAAGCAGGAATGCGATATCTATAAAGGAAATCTATTAAACTATACTATTGAAAGATAATAATAAAAATTGGTTTTGGTTTGCTATTTTTAAAATAATAATGTTTAATTGTTGGATATTTAACTATTAAATCTAGCCTGTTATATGATTATAGTAATTCTATAAAATTGTATAAGATGATAGTTTTTTCATAAAAATACTACTACAATAGGCTAGTGAAAAATATTAAAATATTTGAGTTTAGCATATTTTCCTTTGCGGGTAGGTATATTTTTCTTCTAATATACTGGTAATATAGGTGATGCTATATATTTTGAGATATAAGAAAAGCACTTTTTTACGATAATGATTTTATTTATATCCAAATAATCACTAATTTTATTAGTGCACGGTTCTTATCGAAGTTTCTACAACTTTATGCGTCTTGCAACCGTTCAAGTCTTTCTGATCAGCGACGTTTGAATCATAGTAGATCATAGCACGCACATATGTTCTGTTGACAAATTCCTATTTAGATGGCAAGTCGTATGTACCACTTTTCACTCTGTAATAGCAGCGATTCAACTGTATTCAGAGATTACTATCACAAATAACCACACCACATCTTTTATATAGCCAACACGAGTTCCCGTTTCAGCGCTATCTCTTGGTTCATTAGCAGTATGATGAAACAGAAAACTTAGGCAAACGACAGTTTTTTAATGTTTTCGAGAAAATACGAAATAAAATAAATATAAATACACAATTGATATATTGTGTCCCCATTTCTTGCTGCGATTCTTGGGATTCTCAGTGCTTACAGCTGATATACTAATCCACTCCTCTTAGAAAGAGGGTTGGCTGTTGCTGCCAGATATCTTTGTCTTCTATTTCAAGCGCTCTCAGGATCTCCGTAATGTCTCACACTTTGATAGAATGTACATAGAGGTTTCTTCCTCTGCTCAACAAAATCTGCAAGCTGCATTATCTGCGAAGTCTAATATTTTCAGGTGTCCACTGAATAAAACTACCACTTTGTATTTTCTTGAGTTTTTGTATGCCATTTTAAGCAAGTGATTTCAGTTGTCAAAGTCAAAATAACTCTGAACGTGAATAAAACGAAAAGTTTGTTGTTGGTAGGCATCCGTCCCAGATCAACTACGTATCCACTTTTCTGTGATTGGCTGAACATCATAGCCCTTAGTGTTACCTACCGTCATATTTTTAAATCTTAATGAACAAAGAGAGTACGCGACGGCTCTTTTTTCCCTCCCGTAACAGCGAGTTTCCATACCCTGCTTACTACTCAAGGATAGTAGCATTAAAAAAGGCAATGTTTCTAGCTCTAACCCCTCTAGTTTCGTGGTGCTGCAAAATATATTGTATTTATATCTTATATCTACCATTTGTACAAATTTCTCTGATAGTTTTTGCTATATTTGTTAAGTAAACTTATCAATCAAGTCAATTACGTGATTAATTAGAAGTATTATGGTGCATATTTTAACTTTGGAATTTCGTTATCAAGATAAATACTGGATCTGTAGTCTCACCATACAAAACTGACACGTAGGTTCAGAAGAATATAAAATGAAATACTTTCTAATATCCAAGGATATGCAAGAAGACCCAAACTTTGAAATGGCCTTTCAATAAATAAGTTACCTAATACTGAACAGATTTCAAGAGACTCAATAAAACAGTGGAGATGAGATGAAGAGGAGTTTCCAGTTCTGAATGCTTCGAAAATATAATTGGTCAATCACAGCTCAACGATCCTATAAAATATCTAAAGAGAAATCTGAAATGTTAAGTTGAAAATTGACGTAATTTAGTTGAACTTTAATATTCAACCTATATGAGTACCAGCACACACTAACTGATAGGCGACCCTTTTTTGACTGGATTAAGATAACTTTAAAAGATGATTCACTTTATAATAGAAATAAGTTTACTTTATTGCAAGAGGCGTATGGATTTGATGTAAAAAAAATTTACGAGTTGCTGAAACATGAAAATATTAGGTACAAAACAATAATAAATGGTTCATTTGTGCTACCATAAAATGGTCTCTTTGCTTTTAAGGATACAAGTATTACTTTTTTTATATAACGGGAACAGCTGCACTAAAAATCATCATCACATTCAAAAAATGTGATTTTCAAGAGGCTAGATCTCATTATATACGGTGCCTTATTTTTTTTTGAACATTACAATAAGAACATACTAGCAGTGATGTTCGAAGCAAATTAAAGAATGACTTTTGCAACAACCATTTTTTGTAATTTCAATAGTAATAAGTTTATTGTTTTAAGAGTAAAACATTGCGTCTAGTTGTTTCATATGGTACTCATTTCATGTGTATACAGATAGTGGTACAGTCATGTTTTATGTTATTCAATAACGATATTACGGATTAGGTGATAGTCAATGCATATTGCATATAATTTGCTTGTCAAAAAAGCCATCGAAAAGAAGTAAATGCCTGAAATCAATTCGTGAACGACCACAAAAATTATATTTTTATTGTAATTTGTGTTCGTAAAATTGATAAAAGGTCTGTTAAAATTGATGTTATCGATAGTATTGTTGTATAAACGTGGTGTTCGCTCAAAGAGGAAGTAGTGTTTGAAATTCAAATAAACCTAGATCAAGACAAACATGAAAAAAAAAAGAAATTTCTTTTATCTAAATAAACCATCTGTTTTGAATTTCGGAAATTTTAGAACATGAACAAAATATGGATGGAGATGAAGAGACGATACAACAGATGTGCTGACTGTTAAAGATTTGAGTTGGAGACAAAGAAGCGTCGACAACTGTAAACATGTATTGAAAAATATTAATCATTAAAAAATGTAATTGAAAATGCAGCGGCTCCTATGAAATTTACTCTATACAAACACCTTAAGTTTGAAAAAGGAAACATAAATCAAAAATGATTTGATTTTTTCTAATAATATATATGAAAGAGGACTAATTGATCCTCTAGGCTCTCTTGTAAAATTTATTGCAGGTAATTTAGATCAACAAGATTACATATAAATTTGTAATATTATTGGTCAATTGAAAAACAGCTAGAATAAAACTAGAACTGAGCTTAATAATTATATTTCATTGATAAAAAAACTAATATATAAAACCAGTATGTGAATTGAATGGAAAATCGAAAGCTAATCACTGGTGAGAAAAAAAAATTCAGCCAGTCTGGAATCATAATAATCTATTATAATAATTCCAGTAATAGTGATATTTGAGGATCTAAGTGTGAGTTAAAACACAAACTCATATAAAATGGCATTTTTTTGTGAGTAAATCAGTAATAGGATTAGCAAAAAATGTATCTTTTTTTGTAACATTGTAACCAATCATGAAGAGACTCAATATTAGAAATTGTTCTGAACCTACTGAACCTACTGAATATGAAATGTCGTATTTGACAATTTTACTGAAAAAAAGCTTCTTTGATTATTGTTTTATTATTTAAAAAAATAAAAATTATCAGAAGTCACTAAGGTAACATTGTAAATAAAGGCACACATATTCAAACGGGATTGGGAGAATTTAAGAGTACTGTAATGTACAAGTATACCGTAAAGTGCCATTTTCCGGACTCAAATTTTCACTGTAAAGTCGACTTCACAATACAGTATGAAAAAATAGTTATTTGTATGCCAAGGACTGAAAGTGCTACTTTGTTGGACGAGTCTGAAAATTGCGAGACGAGCGAAGCGAGGCGAGCAACAGACGAGTTCAACATTTAACATTTTTTAGACGACGCATAAGATCCAAAACTTTTTCAATTACACTGAGGAAAGAAAATAAATAATAGAGAATTATATAAATTTTGTTTATAATTTTTTTCAGGTGACACCACTTCATAAGGAGCTCGTACTGTTTTTCGTAATTAAGAACGGCCGCATTGCTTTCTTCGGTGAGATCAGGTGGCGTGGATTCGAGTAACTCTTCATCATCGCTGAAGTTTTCTTTTTCATCATCATTCATTGTTATTCATTAATTTAGACAAAACTGATCTGCAATCAGCTGATTTATCTGAACTCGGGTTACAGTTTCTGAAAGCTCCTATTTGAACTAGCTGTAACTAGTACATATGAGTAAAATAGACCTATCACGCCGTTCAAGAAATCTGACAACCTGTTACGTATAGCATGGATAGCTTTCTTTGAAATATTCTGTATAATTCTTGAACCCAGTTAAAGAAAAACATCTATATTAAAATAATTGCTTCGACTAACTGTGGTAAATATAGGCGAAGAAGCTTAATGAAATATATTTTTTCCACTTCAAATGCTCACGAAGTGTATAATATATGTTATTCATTAATATTTCAACAAATCAATGATATTAATGTAGATCATATTTTCATAGTCGGTACAGTAGAAAGTTATAGTGTCAATAGGAATAAATTAATTCAATTTATATGCTACGCTGGGGACATCTTGTCAGAATTTATTATTTTATCACCTTTGCGTTGAAAACGAAGCGAAAACAAATTAATCTTTAGTTTAGTGAGAGTAAAAATAGTACATGTTCAGCATATGGTGCAATTAATAAGACAAACTGTTTCTACAATATCAATCATCTTGATAATTGAAACTAGGAAAGTGTATTAATGAATTTTCTTTTGCTGCATATATGAATTACTACACCTTGTATTATTTTATTTTGTGTTCAGCCCAATCCAGACTTTCCACGAGGCGATAACAAGGAACGCGAGTGTGAGAGTGTGGGCGGTTCGATCGTTTCCTCTCGCTTTCTTCCACCTCGTCTTACTATTGCTCCGGCCTCATTGTTTCAGGTGCGAGTCGAAGGTCGTGAGGATAAAAATAAGGTGAATAACGCGTGGGATCGTATTAGTGGAAAACTAAATATAGAATAAATCGAGAGTTTCGGTAGCTAGCACTCCTGCCGCCTCCGATTACTAAGACACTAGGAGTCTGGATCGACCGATAATTGATGCAGTTCGAACACTATTAGTGAGCGCTAACTATACAATGCTAGTCAAATCGCTTACTCGTAGTGTTGATTTTGAATCTTCCGTTTTTTAAAATCAAAATGTCTGTTAAATGGGACAGTAATAAAATGATAACACGTGCTCGTCATTTTGAGAATGAATAACCGATACATGTTCTCGCTAAGAGTTTTTTTGTTGCGTTGTATCTGCGTACGAAACGAAAAGGATTACGAAACTAACTTTACCGAATTTCAACAATAATTTCTGAACTCGCTGCTACTAAATCTTTCAACAGTGTGGAAGACGCATAAGAAATTCTTAAAAATTGGCTCTGTTGCCGACGTCCCGAGCTCTGGACGACTGGTATCTGTAACAACTAAATTATGGAAACAGTGGCGCTTCCGTTAGATGAGCAGCCGAACCAATCTGCATTGCGGCTATCGGGAGAACTATGAATATCCGATCGTTCTTCACGACGAATGCTGAAGCCGTGCAATATCGAGTTTGCGTCCACGCACTTTATGAAGATGATTTCGATCGCATATTAGAATTTTGCGAGTGGTACCTCGGATGCAGTCAGAATGATCCGCAATTCCATCGTTCTTTTTTGTGGTCGGTTAAAACAACCTTCAAGCTGAACGGTACGGTCAATCGGTATAACTGCGTGTACTGGAACGACCAAAATTTTCACATCTTCATTGAAGAAGAACTAAATCTGCCTGGGGTGCGTATGCGGCTAGGTATCTATGCGGGAGGTCTCGTGGGTCCGTGACGGGCCAAAGTTATCTGTAAATGCTTAAAGATTTACGTGGACAGATAGACAACGATGGAGCTTCGCCGCACTACGCTTTATGTGTGCGGGAGTACCTTAATGTTCATTTTGGAGAATGGATAGGCAGACGATGATTCGTTGAGTGGCCCGCAAGGTCATGTGACCTGACATCCTGTGATTTCTTCCTGTGTGGCTCGCGATTTGCAAGAGGACCACGCATCCAACAATTTGAAACTCTTTTCGGATAGCTTGACATGCTTCGCCCGACCCGCCTCTCCGTTCAAAAACGTTGCCCTGAATGCATTGATCAAGATGGGCATCATTTTTAATACTTACAGTTAAACTTTTTGGAATCCCTTTTGTAATTACTTTTGATAAATTCATTTTGACGCTGCATTTTTTTTCTTAATGTTTGACCTGTGCCAACCTCTATATAAAGATGTTTTATTTGATAAAGTGTCTGAGCAATTAGTCCTAGACAATCTTTAATAAAGGATTTGCTAAGAAATAATTGATAAACAAAGTAAAAAAAAATGTTCCCACTTATTTCTATTTACCACGGTACTGGATTTTCTTCCGAAAAATATTTAGCATAAGAGCATCTTGCAGTGTAAAATTTTTGAAATTATTACTTTCTAAATAACTAAGCGATGGTAGATATGCACAGGTCTCTCTATTGCTCAAAAGTGTTTTCATATATAGTCTGTCGAGAGTGTTTTTATGGAAGTAAGTATTTCTGTTACTTTTTCTCACTCATATGTTAAATAATAGGTTATAAAATTTAATTTTTCTTGATGAAGTTGAAGAAATTTAAAATTTATTTGGTATGTATATTGAAATTTGTTAACTTCTATTTCGAAACTTTCGACAGTATCGTGCTTAGACTCGCACTTTTATTTGACGGCTTTGTAATTTAGCAAAATTCCGTTACTGGAACACCCCGAGAAACACCAAAGATGTCTAAAACTTCCTACAGTGACGATATGGGTTACTCTGACTTAATGGATCTTATTTTCTAACGGTACTGCACGTACAGTTATTGCTCTCCGATGCAAGGACTTGGTTTCAACAATTAAGCGCCATTTTACGTACCTCAAAAATATCTATTCGTCAACGTAATGTATTTTTATCTCCATACATTTTTCCAGCGATGTTCAATAAGATCCATAACCTTTTTATAATAATAATCGTCAAGCTCCTCAAAATAGCCTTTAATTTCTGACATAACCTCTTCATTACTGGAAAATATTTGACCACTGAACCATTTTTTCAAGTCTTGGAACAGAAAATAATCCGAGAGGGCTAAATCTGGCGAATGGTTTGCGCTGGTTAGCGGCCGCTTTTGCTTGATTTCTACGCTCAAACGTTGCAATAAGTTCACATAATACTCGCCGCTGAAAGTTTTTTCTTCTTCAAAATATTCAATGAAAATTATCCCACGCACATCCCAAATAATCGACGCCATGATGGAACGGTTTTTGCATTCTTTGAAGCTGGTTCTCCCTTTTCATTACATTGTTTTGATTGTTATTTTGTTTCGGGTATGAAGTCATGGCCCACGTTTCATTAATAATTATGAAACGGCGCAAAAATTCGGCTTTATTTCTGTGAAACATTGCCAAGCACTCGATAGAAACATTTTCACGATATTGTTTATGTTCCATTGTGAGCAAATGCGCTACCTACCTTGCACTCAGTTTTCTCATATAAGTACAAATTTTCAGTTAATGTGCGGTGTACCGTACTTTTTGAAATGCCTACTATATCTGCTAGCTTTTATATTGGTTGGGCTAAGGCCCTTCAAATAAAAGTATTGTATCACATAACGATGACCAATTTTTTCCATGTTTACAAATTCACTATTGGTGGCTGCCCCATAAATACTAAGCAACGTGGCGTCTTCAAACTTGAAATATATACTCTATAGATTGTGTACTTTTTAATACAGAGGTATTTTTCAAGCAGTTATCTTTATATTTAGGTCAGGTCAGGTACTTCTGAGACCACCCTCTTAAGCAAATAAGTAATTTTGAAAATAACGTGAAGAATTTGGCTGAATCTTTGGCAAGAAAATTACAAAATTTTTAGTTCATTTGCATTCTTATATAGTGGTATAATATTTTAAGTAAAGTTAAAATTGTCAGTAAAATTATTCACCCATCAATTTCGATGTTGCTCAGTGTTATAATTATTTGGATAATTTTTTGAAAGCTTACCAACTTAAATTAAAAAAAAGACGTCTAAAACCGCGAAAAATTAAATTAAATTAAAAACATTTTGACTATGAATGTGACGAAGAATCGTTCCACGACGAAACTTCAACCAAAGTTGATTGTTTTTAAATGCTCTAGATGTAATTATAACATCAGTGGATGAAATAATCCAATTATTTTCTCTAATTTATGTTATGAAGATGAAAATTTATAAAATGACCAACCTCACAATGAACGACACATAACTGAAGTGGAATTTATTAAAGAATTGCAATATAGGTAAACAAAATTTTACCGAAAAAGTTATTAAGTTTCTAGAAGAAGCTTCAAATTATGAATCAACTTTTCCTAATAGGAGCAGTAAACCTATTTTATTAACAATGTTTCGGCTGTTATCACAGAACGATCTTTTTCAAAACTAAAAAAAATGAAAAATTATTCAAGATCGCTAACGGGGCAAAACTGTCCATCAGTTTCGTTTTGTATTTTGAATACTTTGATTATTTGTTATTTCTTGTACTTTCGTACGAGGTACACAAATTTTGAGTTGTAATACTGTAAGAATATATTTCTATTTTTTGTTCATAATCATGTACCTCAACAAGAAAATACTTGTAGGGTTTATACTTGTAATACCCTTTAAGGTCAATTTTTCATAATTGAAATTGAGAAAGATACTTACTAATACATGAAATTCCACTGTTGATTTATTTAAGGTCAGTCATTTTATACATAGTTTATTTTGTCACATTTGACACACATTTTAATCTAAGTTCAAATTCTACTGATCACTGATGTGATAATTTTTAATAGCCCTGTATATTCAAACCTAAAAATACTTGCCTACTTGTCAATCAATACATTTTCTAAGTTTATCGATAAAATAATAAATACTATTAGTGTTTGGATACCTTCTTCATAAATACACTTAAAGAGATACTAAACTAAAGCTACCTACGAGTACTATTAAGTGAAAGTAGAATCGAAGTAACTCAAGCGAACCCCAACATCCAACGTAAGCCGCGTCTGGTCCAAACGTGGTCAGTAGTTCATTTAGATTCATTCAGACTCGATACTCCACTGTGACAGGTGTAAGGACTATAACTATCGACGTTTTCGACGGTACTGACATCCATCATCAGTATATCGCGTAGCGATTTTTAACCGTTCTGGTGTGTTAAAAGTGCGCGGGTGAATAATATACAATGAGAGGTGCCTTGTGGTGCCTACTCTTGGTGTTTGCGGCTACTACTGGTGGCTCAAGAACTGGTTCGCCATCAAGACTACCGCGAACTAGTGCTGGACAATTAGCAGCTGCGGCCGCAGCTCAGAATAAAACTGTACACCAATTACGAAATTTGAAAAATGGCACTACATCAGGTACAACATCGGGAACTACGGCCTCGCCACCACCTGATAAAGGATCCTCTAATGTAGCAAGGTAAGTAGAATGGTTGGGAAAGATAATTTTTGAGAAAGCAGAATTAATCATTAATTATGAAAAATTGATTAAGAGGAAATTCGAAAGAAAAAAGATAAGTTGATGAGATAGCCCCGTTAATTAATTAAAATTTAAATTACAATCTATTTATAACATAATGCAATGTAACATAAAATTTTTTTATAGACTCTCCATAAATTAGTGATAAACTCACCGACAAAAAAATCCATTAAAAAGCTATGTATAAAAAATCTCTTTGATGTTACCAAAAACAAATGTCGAGAGGTTTTGATATTTGTAACAGAAATTGACAAGTAGCTCTTTGGTGACTCTCGAAAATTTATTGATATTTGCAGTCATTAATTCAACCCTTTCTTAATGAAACATTTTTTCAACTAGCCCTTTTGGAAATATCAGTTTTTATTCATCCTCTTTTTCCTCCTAAAGGAATAGTAGCTTCATCCTTATCATTTAACAACTCTTCAAGCATTTTTGAATGGATATTCTAATAAATAAAGTTTTTAAAGTAATTTTCTATGATTTTGTGTAAAATTTTGCAAACAGGAACGTTATATTCATGATATAAATTAAAAAAAATTGTAAACAATCATCATAATGGTTGCATCCAAAAACTGTGATGAATTTAGCTCCTAAATTAAATTGTTATTTCAAATTGCTTGTTTTTGTTAAATATTGTATGTGAATTTATATGACATCTAGCACTTGTTTCGAATTTTAATAAAATTGAGTGTGCGTCATTTCATATAGAGTGGCGCAAAGTTTATTCTAACATAATGTGTGATATGATATTACAATTTGTAATAGACACAAGTTTTTAAGAGAAATATAAATATAAAAGTGAAAAAATAAAAGGATTTACATGAAGTACAATCTCCTGGTACACAACCAAAAGCCGCAATTAAAATTTGAATGTGAGCTTGGGTGTTTCCATTCAATCCTACAATTAGATCATCATTCAGTCGCTATAATCTTGCAGAATATACATGTATTTTTCTCCAATAATATCTGGAACATATTCCATGGATTTTATGGTTTCATTGACAAAATTTTTACAGAAACAAGAATTATCAATGAAAAACCAGTGATCACTTAGCCCTAAATATGGCTGTCCATCGAATATGATTTGTTTTATTTTAATATGAGGATTTAGAACTCCTAGTTTCATTCCTAGGGTGGGAGTTGAGGGTTGGAAGTAATAGTAGAACCCGGCACACGAAACTCCAAGAAAATGATCCAGCTAATCTGTTAGCGAAATAGTCGTCCGAGGTTTACAGCTTCGACTAGATAATTGGACATGAGAATCAGCACTTGGAACTTAAGGAAACAGATTTACCGTACTGGACGATTAATCAAGCTGATTAACGAGCTCAAAAAGCCAAAATAGACGTTGCAGATATTCAAGAGAAACGATACAATAATGACGACCAAACTTCCTACTTTAACGGCTATACCATCTTCCATAGCCCCATGTACTTGGTCGACCCATGTCAAGATGGATCGACGGTGTAATATCGGATTTGAGAACGCTCAGAATAAGGGATTGTTAAACGCTATCTCGTGATAGGAAATATTGGAATGGTGCCATTGAAACAGGCCAAGGCTCAGAAATCGTGAAGAAGAAGTCGGAATAACTATAAAATTCAAATTTAAAAAAACAGGTTTTGGAACGTTTGCCAAACGATAGGTGATGATAAACTGGACAGTGAATTTATCGTGCCATACCTAGTTCTCGATTCGTGAGTTTTTAACTTTTGAATGTCTTCCTGAACATCTGCGTTGATAACCGAGCTTAGCACCATACCACAAGAGTAATATACTAACACTACTTCTAGCAGTAATAGATTTAACGTTAGGATAAGTGCAATGAACCAAATAATTGATAATTAATTTTATTTCTACATGTAACTTTTTTGTAATATTACATTTTCTAATATTTAAGATCATGTTTATGTGACAAACTCTACTTTTCACTGAAAACCAATTTTCATATTTTTATTATAATAAATACCCAAGTGAAGCCTATAATTAAACATTTACATTCATTTCGGGGGCGTGGGATAAGTACAAGTATCGTATCTTTCTATTTTGCCAAATTAAAACATCAAGATTACAAGGTAACTTCAAAGTTAAACTTGCGAGGTGAACAAATGATAGAATAAAAACTAATTGCTATAATTTAGAAATTTAAAAATCTCATTAGTCGATATACGAGGTAATATACTATTCCATTTAAAAAATGCTGATCATGTAATTAGTGAAGTTTTGTGAAAGTTCGGGAAATGGATATTGATATTGGAGGATAGGTTTATTTCGCTCGAACTAATTTCATTTTCACAACTTAAATGAAACTATTATCGTTGATAAAAAATATGTAGTTCCAATTAGCTTTATGGTATTGAAATATGATAAAAAGTTTTCTTCAATAAGAATATTTGTATCTACGGTACAAGTGAAATAATTAAAATTATCAATTTATAATTATATGCAGTGATATGAAAAACGGAATATATCTAAATTTGAATTTTTTCATCATCATTCTTCATCAGTTCATCATACCTGATTCTGAGCATTTAAATGTCTCTTAAGTAATAGTTGTCTTCTACTTTTAGAACCTTTGCGTGTGAAAACATCTGTTTGGAAGATATAATAGTTCAAATATAATACCGATACCTACGCGGAGAGAATATATTTTTAAACATTTATAAAATCATGCCTGAAAAAGTTTTTAAACATGGTTGTGATACGAGAAATTGTTTTTGTATAGTAGTTAAGTTGATCAACATAAAGAGCTACTTAAATACACTTAAGAGATCAGCAGCAGAGATGAAAAGTCTATTATTGAATATTAGTATATATTATATTAAAAAGTATAATCGAAGAGATGTGAAAGACCTCAGAATCATGCGAAACACGAAACGTATACAGTGAGCTAAATTGAAAATGGCAAATGGGGATCAGACGAAAATAATTTTACATAAACAAAAAATAAAGATTGGAATTGGTTAATATAAGTTAACAGAGAAAAAAGTAGGAGAAAAATATTCAGAAAATATACAGAAATAGAAATGGAACTTTACAAGATCAAATAAAAAGTATATCGATAGTAGAGATGTGGAGTCAATTTTCGTATATAATACTAGCTACAGCAATGAAAGTATGTGGTAGAACTGGTAGAAAAAATATCATAGAATCTAGATATGCACGAAAAAAATAGAAAAGGAGAATATCTACGAAATAAGATTACTGGAAACTTATAAATTATAAAATTTAGGCTTCTTCAAAGTTCTGACAATATTAAAAAAGGAAAAATCGAACTATATAAAATAAAAATGTTGTGCTGAGACACGTAAAAATTGAATAGAGAATATTTGAAAGACTATTTAATGTAGAAAACTTGGGATTCAATATGAAAGGTATCGAAAACTAGAATTATAGTCTATTTTTACATAAGAGAGTAATAAAATGATAAAGTATTCATAATTTTTCTATTGTTCTGCACAGCTTATGGTTATAGAAGACTAATAGAAGCCCGAAAACTAGTATTAGCTTATGAACATTTATTTTAGTTTTGGATTAATGAAACCAGAACGACCAACTGATACAAACAAAAAAAGTTGAACAAACAGTAGAGAAGTTAAAAAGACGTAAATCAGCGTGCTATGACAATATAACATCAGAAATGCTAAAGTTTAGGAGAAATGTGCGTACAAACGCTAACAAAGTTGTTACAACGAATATGGATGGAGGAAAAAGTTCCGATAAATTGGGAAATAGGTATTTTGCCTCTTTACAAAAAACAACAATAATTAGCATCGTATAACATTGCTAATCGTGGTAATGAGAGTATCTTTTCGAACAGACTGTGGAATATAATATAAAATAACAAATACAAATAGGCTTAAAAAATTTTGAAGTAGTTATAAAATCTCATTATGTTTTACCAACGATTTAGTATTACTCATAGGAATTGAAGATTAATTTATTAACATTGAAGCAGGTATTAAAGTTAATAATCATAGAGATTAGCAAGAAAAAGACCAAAATGATGGTAGTGCGGATAAAAGAAGCCTCCAAAATCAAAATAAATGAGATACAGTTGGAACAACAAATATAGACGTAGACCTAAAGAGCGATAGAAAACAAGAGGTTGTGAAAGAAAGAACAAGCATAGCGATTAAATTTCATTACGCGTTGGTGAGAAACTTACTGAAATGAAAAGTAAAAAAACACCACATGGCATGTGGTGAATAAATCACGCTCACAAACGCACTCAAAAGCAAAAATCAAGCAGTAGAAATTAAGTAGGAGATTCAGTGGTATCACTAGCAAGAATCAAATAATACCTGTGATTAAAACAACAAACAAACAACAGCTTAGATTGTTTGGACACCTTTGTAGAATGGAAAGCAACAGACCGGCAAGAAGGATTGGCAAGTTACAAAAATGGATAAGAGGAAACGAGGATGCCCAAAGAATAACATAGACAAAGGCTATGAAAAAAACTAGAAAAATAAAAGATTAACTGAACAATATTTGTATATATAAGATGCAGAAATATGACCACAACTTTCCAAGTATTCATTATTTATTCAAATAGAAAAAAATCAACTTTTGGGGAGTAGATTGTCAAATTTGCACCATTCTCTATAGATTTAGATTCAGATGTGTATTCAGCTACGGAGCCTCCAAATACTATGTTTTTTTATATAATTTTTTTGCAAAAAATAATCTTTTCTTTCTTTACGAATGCTATCGCATTATCAGAAAATTGAAGTCAGTAATTTATACCTTTTCTTTGGAGCACTTACATTTAAAATTTTTCATATCTCTACAATCAAATATTAACAACAGCTATGGCCAAAGAAGGCTGAAACTACAATCAATAGTTTATGTAATGCTTCTTTTGTCTTCTAGACCAAATGGGGCAGTGTGAATAGACACACAAAACAAAGAAGAAGATATTAGGAATGTGGCCTTAAAAACCGTAAAGAATTGTTTTTGACTAGAGACAATGTGACTTCTATTCAATGTATTACTGATTTGGATCTATCTGTGTGACTACTTAGTGAATTAAATGTTCTGAAGGTTCTTACTTTTTTATGTTTTTTATTAAAGTAATTATAAATTTTCCTTGGGTTTTATTATCAATTAGCTGTAGATAACATCACTGGATAAGTTTGCATTGTTTAGTTTATCATAATTTCAATTAGCTAAACAATGATATATCATTATTAGTCTCTTTGTATAGTTTCATGTTATTCAAATAACAAGCACCGAAGAATAGAACTGAAATCATAGATGAAAAGATACGTTTCAAATATCGCTTTAACTAGGTATTTTGTTTATTCATAAATTATATAATTTAATTCGTATGAGGCACTGACTGTAATTAGTAATTATGAAATTGGGTAAATCTAATATTGAAATGCTGTGGAAATGATGATGAACCTTAATAGATATCAATAAAGTATGCCCATGTCTATCTTTTGCAGATGTAATAATTTTGGGGTAAGAAATTCAGAAAATTACTGTCACTAATATAAAAGCATGGGGTGCTTACTATGATATTTTAGAATTAAATTTGCGTTTTGTACTTGAAAAAACGAAGCCATTTGTTTCCAATTGTCTACACAATGTTTCTTTGTTCTTTTATTGTACATTGTAAATTTGGATAGTCGATACTAGACTTATTTTCTTCTGAATAACCTTCAGTCTTCATCACACAAACATCCAAATGGTATGTGGGTTCTCGCCATATAATTGGAGGTGTAGAAGATATACGTTTTCTCTCTCCTTCCATCTATCTAAGACACACTACAGCAGATACAGCACACTTGGGAGGAGAGTCCTCAGTTTGTCTTGACCTCCGATATTAAAACGCCAGATATGTTGTTTGTCTAGGATTTATGTAGTTCGCCTAGTAGCTCTACCTTTCTTACTCTTTAATATTTCTGGCGAATCCAATCAGGATAATCAGATATTTTGATCAAATTTTTGTTGTCAGTCTTTGACTAGTTTTAATTTAATCTGATCACTCAAAGTAGAGCAAAATAAAGTGTAAAAAATCAGTTAAAAACATAATAAATACACAGGTGCAATTGATAAAAGAGTGCTAAATATGAAAAGAAGGCGCGAAATGTATGATTATCGATAAGACGTATTTTTGCTTCACATGCTAAAGAGACAAGGAGGGTTTCCAATTTGGTATATTAAGAAGTAAAAATAGGAAGAAAGTAATAAAATTAAGATCAGAGCAGCTACAGCTAAATTAACTATTTGGAGTGATATTTAATAAGACGAAGAGAGTTAGATGCGTAGGAAGAATATTTTAAAGTTTTTTTTATTCATTTCCAATAATTTAACATCGCTAGTTCGTGCAATCCGATGACTTTGCGACGAATTCATTTCAATACATAACACTGGCCTACACGATGCTTAACACAGGTCAAACAATTATTATTAATGCTAATGCCTTATAAACAATAGAAAAAATACTCACCAATGAGTACCCTTTTTAAATATAGTCTTTAAATCTTTTTTTGTTACAAGTAGTACTTTTTTGAAGGGTTATTAAATTGGTCTCTATTTATGAGCAGAAATATTTTATAGAGTGTAGTTCTATGTAGTTAAGGCCATAATTTAACGAAAAAAATATCAAGTCGTATGCGCCGTTGCTACAAAATTTCTCCTGACAAGTTTGGTCAAGAAGTTATTGTGACGTTACAAGCAAGACCTTTTTTAAAAATGTAAATAAGGCTCATATCTCTTATTTTGGTGTTGTAATATCGGAGATCAAGACCAACAAACGGCTTTCCTACCCATGTGTGCTGAATCAGCTGCAGTGTGTCATGAAAGGACAGAGATAAGTATGTCTTTTGCATCATCAATGATATGGCGATAATCCACGTACCATTATGATGTTTGTAAATCTGAACGTTAGTCCAAAGAAGAGAAGCCTAAGATCCTAATTTCCAAATTTGCAAACTGCCATTAAAATGCACAGAAACCTTGTGTGGACAATTTGGAAACAAATGACTTTGATTTTTTCGATTTATAACATCAAATTCTGTGGAATAAAGGGTTAAAAATCTTTTTTTTAGTTTTCTTAATATTGCCATTCTCAACTTAGGCTTTTACGTTGTTTACAAATAAATAAATGAGGCAGTATGAATTTTTTCAACATTATTTGAGTGAAGAATTGACAAACTGAAAAGTGTATTGAAATATAAGAATATTTTTTATTCGTTATTCGATAGTCAAACGATACTTATAAATCATTATTCTTCCTACATTTATAGTGGTGTTGTATGTTACAGTCGTAAAACACAATTGACACAGATTTCTAATCGAATTCTATTCCTCAATAGCAATGTCAAATGATGTCACAATTTTCTGTAGTATTAGCTGGTTTGAATTTGTAAATAAAACAAGAAGAAAAATTAATATGATAATAAATAATTCTTATAAATCATTTTTAGTTTCAAAACATTTAGTTTTTGAATAATTTATCATATTTAAAATATGTAAAAATTATGAATCTTTTGATGTTGTTGATAGTTTGGTTAATAATAATAGGACAGACATCTCAGTATTTGGCAAATAGATTAAAAAATCATCAATACAATAAAAAGGAATGAAACTGTATTAATAAACCATAAAAAATTAAAAAACATGAAAAATAAAAATTCAATAATTATTGACGGAAACAAATACAAGTATAAGGGAATGAAAGCTGTCAATGATAATAAGAACTAAACAATAAAATAGACAAATTTTATAAAATTAAAGGTAATTAATAAACAACTGTGGGAAAATTATTTATTGTTGTTCAAACCGATTTTTATTATGATGTTCATGTTGTAAGTGATCTATTGATTGTTATTGTCAAGTCATAGGTTTTTGGAAGAGACCGAAATAGGTTGAAACCGTTTTAAAAACTAATTCATAATATAAAACAAACTTAGCAACAAAAATAATAAATTATTGTGTACATATCAGACGCGGTAAGAATCGATTATTTCGCGGAGAAGTAGTAATACAGATACTGTCGGGTGAAGTATAAACATCATCTTCCAATTAGATTGTTAACAATGCTCAATTTTTTAACTTATTAAGAGTGTGCATTTGAAAGCAGTCGGCTTTGGAGTAATACAGGTCTTCAGTTAACTTAAGGAATGGAAATGTTAATAAGCTGCTGAAATTTTTCTATTTCAAACGATTATTTGTGTGATAATTGTGTGAACGAAGTTCTGGCCTAAATTAGAAGAAAAAACTTTCAAATTACCGGAAATAGGACAAAATGATTGATTTAGTGTATTGACATTGGTTCTTGGCCAGCACGCGAAATTTCTGATGTAAAGCAAACAAAATCGAGTCCAATAATCCTTTACGTGCTATTCTACATATCCTATCAAGGATATTGTTATAATTTTATGGATTGTCCAAAGCGCGTATAACAAAACGACCCTAAAGATCCCTTCACATGCTATTCTGTATGTCCTAGCAAATATATTGATACAAATTTATGAAATTATAGCATTGTCTTCTTAATAAGTGTGAAAATTCTTAAATTTTCTGATTGTTCAAAGTAGGTAAAAAAACGAGTTCAAAGATTCAGGCACGGATATTGATACGAATTTTTGAAAATATTGCACTTTTATCGATCGTTAATGAAAGTGCAACATTTTGAAATTTTCTGATTGCAGTGGGTAAAAACATGTAGTCAAGGAATTCCTTTATAGTTAAGATCCTGGGAAGAATATTGGTACAATCTTATTAAATGATTGTATTTGCATATGTTTTTAATTATTGTGCAAAATTGCAAATTAATATATCGGTTTACAAGTGTTTTTCCCATGATTTTGAATAATAGACAATTTGTATTTCATTTCTTTAGATAAATATTTTTTTTTTAAAATCTCAAAAAGTGTTTACGAGGTCTGGTTATTAAATAACAAAACTGCGTGCCTAGGTGGCGCCCTAGACGGGTGAGGTGCATAGGGTATCTAGATATTTTGTACCAAAACACGTTTCCGTCACTATTATAGTATTTGTGTAGTAATGGTTTAAAACGAACGTGTTTTTTTCTCGCACCGAAAACCATGTGTGATTAAAAACTGGAGCAACGTATCAATCTCAAATTTCTCGTTAAATTGGAAAACACTCCGACTAAGAGCTGTAAATTGTTACAAGAAGCCTTTGGGGATAATTCTCTATCTCGTGCGCGTGTTTTTTAGTGGTGTAAGCGCTTTAGTCAGGGCCGAGGGAGCACTGAAGATGACCAGCGCCAAGATCGCCCTGTGACGGAAACAGTGATCAAAATCAACCAAATTATGCGTGCAGATCGTCGAATGAGCATCCGGTTGATTACCGAGACTGTAAACGCCGATAAAGAAACGGTTAGAAAAATTTTACACTAGGAATTACACATGACAAAAGTCTGTGCGAAGTTGGTGCCAAAAAATCTGACTCCTGACCAAAAGCTCTTGCGTCAACGAGTTTACTCAGATTTCCTTGAAAGGTTAGAAAAAGATCTGCTTTGAAAGGGACCTGATTTGAGTGGATGGAAGCTGTAAAGCAAAAAACAACAGAGCTCCTAAAGGCCCTCACCAAAGAAGACTTCCAGCACTGCTCCGATAAATGGAAAAAAACGTATGGAAAGGTGTGTAGCGAGGGGAGGAGAGAATATTGAAGGGGAGCATTCGAATGTAGAATAATTTTTATAATTAAAACTCTTCGTTACCAGTCTTGTTGTTTAATAACCAGACCTCGTATTTTTTAGTTTTGAACAATGGAAATTATAATTTTGTAATATAAAAAAAGATAATTTTCAATTAGTCTATCCAACAATAGGACTATATGTAAATGATTTTGACAGTAAGAGTTTATTCTTATTTGTTCTAGCGATTGTGTATTGTATAATTGATATTGGGTCAAATTCCACTTTTTTCAATTAATGTAGATCGAATGTATAGTAAAAGTTGTTTCTTATATTTATTTAAATTGTCTTAAAATTCGCCACATAAGTTATTGAGAATAGGATACAATTTTTTTATGGTCCTTGAATTGTAACAGGTTCGCTGTGAATATTATATTTAATAAGTATAATTATGTTTTCATTGTTATCGTTTTCATAGTTATAGTTATATAAATTAGTGATATATAAAAATATGAAGTATAGAATACCTGATAAAAAATATGAAGCCGATTTGAGACTGGCAATTATGCCAATTCTGTCAAATCTATCAAGTAAACTGGATAATGTGGAAATTATAATCTGTTAATCTTAATTAGATACGATTATTTGATTACATTCTACTTGCAAAATTAGATCAACATTACAAAAAGGTTCCGCTTACCTAGGTTTTGCCATTCCTAAGATATCCCAATTTTGCGAAAATGAAAGTTGACGTAGAAGGTTAAAGCCGATGAATCCATGTAATTTAGACAAAGTAAAGTTTACAACAGTTATCAAGGATACACTGAATTGTGAATCAAGATAGTCGTTGTTCCATACTTTTTAGAGTATTCTAATAATGACAGTCACTTTAGACAAATTTAAACATGTATCTTAATTTTCTATTATTGTGCTTTTTGTACTCTCATTTCATCCAATTAGATTATACTACTTTATAGAAAAAGGCATTTTCTTCATACCTCGGTGGAAGGTACGCACTTTCGTCTCTAGTAGCATGGAATTTTCGTCCCTACGTGTTATGATTCCCAAGGCTTAGATGAAAAGTCAAATTTCTACTCTTATTGGGTAACATACTATTTTTCCATTAGTAATATTTCATATACTTGAATTAATACTGAATTAAGGTAATTAGTGTCATTTAGTGTCATTTAATACAAATTGTGAGATAAAGAAAATAACTCAATGTATTGAATATAACAGTTATTCGAATAAAACGCCATTTTCTGTGGTAACTTTAGGACCAAATGCTAGTCTATTATATCTAAAATGTCGGATATAGCTGCTGAAAACACGTTCGTAATTCAAATTTTTATATCAAGAAGAAAATTCGGTGGAATACAGTGAAATCTTATTCAAATTTAACGTAATTTTTTATGTAGAAATCGAATATTATGACTTTTGGGGCATCTCGTATGACAAGAAACATTTTTAGATGTTCAGGGATAATTGATGTTCATATAGGTATAAAAAAGATATCATTGTTTCCCATTAGATACCGTATAAATACAGGGGTCTCATCAAAAATTATAATTTATTTAAACATGACAAACACCCATGACTTTTATAGTTTTATATAATATTTGTTGCCGCATATTGTAATTTTTTTATATACATTTGGTTTTGCAAAAGCTACTTTTATTACCACAATAATATAATACGATATGCCGATGTAATATCACGTAAAGTCTTTTCAATGTCTTAAAACTTTTTCCGAAGCAATGAAGGCTGATATCTGACTGGACCTGAAGGTTATTATATATAATCGGAAATTAATCAACCAAACATGTTATTCTAGATAGTAACCGGGTAATATTGAAATTAACTCAATTTAGTACCTTTATATTTATAATTTTTAATAAGTATATAATATTTAAAAGATATTTATTGAAAATTGTTCGTTGAATACACGTTTAAGCTGCATACATTACAATCAAGAGCATACTAAACACACTGTTTACTCTACCACTACACCAACGCTCACAATTCCTGACGTGCGTTTTGATAACCAAGTTACCGTCTTCAGAGACTGGAGGTGAACTGTAGTAGAGTATACTATAGCCTGGGTTCCGGTCACTTATCAGTTGATTGCCCTGACCCAGAACAAGATTTAGATCACAGTTTCCAAACGTTCCGTTCAATTTTCAGTAGAAATTTCAAATTGATTTCAATTGATTTTTATTACGTGTTGTGCGTTAATTCTTCCACGTAATTAATTTAGTTGTAGAATAGATTCTAGATGTTGTACTAAGTGTTATTGAGCAGTTATTAACGATTTATTTCTTAACACGGATTTTGCATTAAAGTTTGATACTAATAAGCTATTTTCATGCTAAAATGCCGAAAGGTATAAAAACTGCTAGCATCAGTAACGTATCAATGACACTCATCATAAGAATTAATAGTAGACAACCATTTAAAGAGAATAAATAACTGCAATGTTAAAAAACGTTAGACAAATAAAACAACCCGTTAGCTGATCGCATTTACCTACCAATGTACCTGTGTAGAAAGGATCATAACATATGACTACGACCCGATTAAATCGATCAGTTTGTGAACAACGATGAACGTGATCCAGGTTAGTTTTCGATCATTCAAATCATGATCGGATGAACCTGATAATAGTTTCCGAAAGTCCTATAGAGACCGCCGATAACCTTTATTAACGTGTGAAATCTCCGAGCAATATTTGTGAATTGTCTTCCTTGTCCATTAAACAAAAAAAAACAAGCGCTAGATGAGTCAAATTGAGTTCAAGAAAAGGACACAAATTGTTATGTCAAATATAAACATATTTTTGGTAGATATTGTAGTATAAATTTTACTTTAATACCTATTTTTCTAAAACTTAAAACGTTTCTTTAGAAATTTCATTGAAGTATAAATGTAAAATTTTATAAGAGAAAAACGATGATTTTAAATATGATGAAATGAAAAAAGTGCAAGTCAAATTAGAAAAATATGCCATTCCAAAAATAAACCAACTCCCTTATAAAATTAATCCTACTTATCAAAAAAAAAAAAATATCCTAACAAAACTTATTCACTTCTTCGGATCAGTTGTTTCATAGTATCGGCTATTTTAATGGTATTTTTTCCAGTTGACGTTGACGTGGTGCTGTACTACTACCATTCGTTGCCCCAAAAATCTATAAATGGTTACTTTTCAATTCGGATCATATTTGATCACTCGTAAACTATACATCGAGTAGTATTAAAATGTTAATTTACAAGAACGTCATGTACGGTTAACAATAAATTTTTATTGCAAAATTCCAATTGATCAATATCGCTTTCTATTACTTATTATTATAGAGCTAACAACTATCCGTTACAATAACAAGACCATACAAACAGAAAAGTAAATCTTAATTAAGTAATTTAAAAAATGCTCAAAGTTTGTCAATAAAAATTTTAATCCGCCGAGAAGTCCTCTAAGCCTTAGATTGAGGGTGATAAAATGTTATATTTGGCCAATCTTTTTGTATGGTACGGAGACGTGGTCCCTGAAAGTGAGATCCTTAAACAAAATAGAAGCAATGGAAATGTGGCTGTTGCGCAGACTTCTATCGATTCTATGGACGAAGCACATGACGAATGAAGAAGTACTGAGGAGAACGGGTGTGGAGAGAGAACCGATCGCGGTAATTAAACAACGAAAAGTATCTTATTTGGAACACATCCTGCGAGGACCGAGATGTTCAACTCTTAAGCTCATACTGACGGAAACATCGGCGTAGCGTAAACAACATTCCTGGCTACGGAATATAAGACTGGTGTGGCAATCAGGGAGCGGTAACAATTTTCGTCTCTTAGAAGTTTTGGATAAGAGAGTACCTACACGCTGCAAAGTGTATGGTACTTGAAGAAGAAGAGTTAATTATACAAGTATTCTTATAAGTCATAAGATTGTACATTAAATATATAATACATGGAGGGTAATAAAACTAACGTATACACCAACATTTCGTTTTTAAATTAACTCAATACTAGCTTTTACCCGCGGCTTCGCTCGCATTGAATCCATTAAATAAAGAAAAGAGATCATTACAATAGAAATAAACGAGTGAGGAACAGTGTATTATTAGAAAAAGTAGAAATAATTTTGTGAAGGCGAGAATACTTTAGAAAAATTGAGAGATTTCATGAAGAAAATAAAAAAAAAATACGGGATAAGGCTCGGGTAGACATACCATCCTCAAGGCAAGTATTCTCGGTGTTAGCATATTTATAATCAATAGAAATTCGAATATTATTTATAATTTATATTTTTAATCTTCTGCATGAAACCTCAAATTATTTCTTAAGTGCAAAGTGCGGTGATGTTACAAACTTGGCTTTGTCGTTTTGAATTTTGATCACGTGTACTCTGCGTGAATATGTTTTGGTTTACTATTTTTCTTCGATAAATAGCCTTTATATATTGTTTCAAGCAAAGTTTGATCATATCATTAAAAAAATATATGACCATGATATTAATACACTTATGGCGATCATATGAACAAACTGTTTACGACGTTCCCAGACAGTCCAAATAATAACAGTTCATAGTTTTCTGCATTTATGAATGAAACATATGTTGTAATGTTTCTGATTTAAGTAGCTCATTCATATTTATATTTTCAGGTGATCGAAGAATATTATTATCCAATATTTCGCTACTATTACTCTTTATGATTCTCTTAATATGTTTGACAACTTCACATCGATAGTATAACCAATTTTAATGCCCGGAATATAACAATAATGAAGTATATGAATTAACTACTACTATTACTTTTCATTATAAAAATTTTTATTACGCGATTACTTGATAAACATCTCTATTTGCGATAATTTTCTGTATCTCTATTATAGAATATTCACTACCATTATCGATGCATTTGGAATTATCTAACCAGTCTGATCTAGTTATGTCAACAGATGTTTATATCTGTATTACGAACCAGTTTTATACGAAAAAACAACTAGTGAAACTACCTTCATTAATAAACGTCTTAACTTTGGTTCAATCGTGCCAAATTAATATTATTTACATAATGTGAATTGGAATCTTTGTTTTTTACGAACGAGTTTTGTCTCAAATACTTCTTAGTCATCCAAATATTGTAAATATTGATTGAAATATATTATTTGAATATACAACAATGTTTTATATTTCCCGGTTGCGAAAATTTAGTTTATCAATAGAAAGTAACAAATGAAATTTCACACAAAATTTCATTATCGATCTTAATAATTGAGGCGTTTCTTACAAAAACGACCATAGTCCTAAAATTCGGATTTCACGGTTTAAATTGACACTTATAAATCAGGGGCCACCTGTTTGACTGAGAGAGTCAGATTTTACAAAAAGAACCATAGTACGAATTCACAGCTGCCAAAAGATCAAATAGTTCTACAAAAATAGCCATAGTCCTACCGAATTCCTGAAAAAAGCACCATTGTCCCGGTCTGTTTGATTAGTAAGCATGGCGAGTGTTAACAATATTTGTGATTAAAATAATGTTACAAATTGGCAGAAAAAAAATGTGTACAGAAAAACATTTATAAAGGAAAATAAAGTACGTGGTATGGCACATATCAATCATGCGGGAAAAAAAGTTCCGGCTCGAGTTAGTGGTGCTGGTTGTAGATATTTTGTTTTAGGTGTTCCTGTTCTCAAAATATTACCGTGAATAATCGACAGACTTTGATAACTCTGTTTCATAACAAGGCGTCAAAGGATGAACTAGATTCTTATTTAGTTGGCTTAATATCCATAAGTGCTCCGCTTCGCCTTAGATCCAGAAAAGTTAGTAACACAAATGATGATGAACCAAATGCGGAAGAAGAAAATTACAGAAATGAAATCGTTTAGTAACTGTGCAGTGTTTTCTTACAAGATAAGAGTGGAAGACAAAGAATATCCAGTATGTTTTAAGGCGTTTTTAAACATATTAGGTGTTACTAGAGGGAGAGTACGAAGAATACAAAATAATCTTTTCCTTTAAGGTAAATCATCAAACGATAGGCGAGGAAGGCAACATAACAGGCACAAGAAAATACCGGAGCCTGTAGCGAATTTGATATAAACACATATCCAGTCATTTAAAGCTCAGCTCGGCAATCACAGACGAAAAAATCCAAACAGATTATACCTTCCAGAAACTCTTTCTGTCAAAGCAAAGTATAAAATGTTTTTAGAGAAGTTTCATATTAATGTATCCGATGAAGCATATTGGTCATCATTTAATATTAAGTTTGGACTGCCGAGATCTGACACTTGTACTATTTGTGATAATTTATATCAAAGCTAAATTTATGCACTAACTTAGAAGAACGTTTTAGTATCGAATCTTCATCTATGTAAGACTGACGAATTCTATGAGATGAAAAGGCAATGTAAACTTAAAGCACTTCATATTTAGTAGATGACTGTAAGCTTTTGAACCAGTTTATTATCGTGTTTTCATAGGTTTTGATACACATTTGATATAATCTTTTTCGTTGTTCTTACTATTGATTTTGAATTGTTTTCTTTTATGCACCTAGTCAAGTCCAGGAGTAGGCGACTACTATAGCTAGAACCGAGCTGTCTTGTGCCATTATTCTGCATTACGTAGTGGCTATTTTCGTATAGTCAACTTACGAGGGTGTAATGATATCTAGTTAGTCTAGACCAATTCCATGCATAAACAAAATATTGCGTTCGATCTGTGCTCGATTTGAAAACGATGTAGACTTCTTAAACCGAATTGTTACTATGGATGAGACTTGGGTAAATTTCTACGATCCAGAAACAAAGCAACAATCGATGGAATGGCGACACTCTGGTTCTCCAAGACCTAAGAAGTTTCGTGTCCAAAAATCTGCTGGAAAAGTTCTTGCTTCAGTTTTTTAGGATTGCCTTGGAGTAATCATGATTGATTTTTTGAGGGTAGAACAATAACTGGAGATTAGTATTCGACATTACTGACAACTCTACGGGAAATAATTAAAGATAAATGGTTTGAATTACTAGAAAACCCCTCTTATTCACCAGATTTGACTCTATCCGACTATCATCTCTTTCAACTGAAAAAAAGTTCGTAAAGGTCGTAAATTTTCTTCCAACGAGAAGGTCATAAAAACTGTGGAGGTCTGGTTTGTAGAGCAAGAAGGTCTAGAGTAATAAAATATTTTGACATTGAAATTTTGTTTGGTTCTATAATAGGCTAAGAATTTTTCAATATATCCTCGTAACTTCCAACACCAAAGTTTAGCATTAGTATAATATACGAGTAAGTATCAAATAGTGAATGAGCCTAGCTTATTTTAATATAAATATTTACAGGAACTCATTGAATATGAAACATTAGAATACTTTTGATCCTGGATCTTCGAAATTAGTGACTATCTTGCATGTAGAATGAGTAATTTAATTGATGATTAATCTTTTTTTTACATTTTTTATTCTGTCATAATTGTTCCTATTTTTATCAATGTTTAGAAGATTTATTATCGATTAATTAATTTTTATATGTATCAAATATATACATAAAGTTTTTTATGAGTAGTTTTTTCAATTTCATATGAAGCAATGTAATTTCTAATGACATGGAATTACACAAGATTAGTCATGTGTATATAAATCACTGGGTACATTTTTAGTTGCAACGTAGCCTAAAGGTTGATACGTTATTAAAAAATTATATGCCTCAAAGGAACTAGTATTTAGGTTTCTTCACATGGGTTCAGTTTACTTTCAAATTTGCATATATTATATGTTTGTGAACAGAGTGCGAGGTTCCATTGAAAAACTATGATGTAAATTAAGGCGACAGTGAAAAAATATATTATTGCCAGTCTTGATTACTAGTCCGGGAGTGGTCAATGCTGTCGTGTTCAATCATAGGGCCAATGATAAAACAGTGGTATTCTTGTGTATTTTGAGCCGCTGAATCCAAATATGCCCGGCGTTTTTGCGAAAAACTATGAACTTTTTGTTTAAATCGTAATTGTTTAAACAAATTATGAACATAATTTTTTCTAATCAAATATGGCCCATTTTAAGAAGATAAGGTCTTTTATCTTTTTTCCGTGTAATGTACCTATTTAAAATTTTTTTTAAATCGATGATTTTTACTAACTTTCGATCTATAGCTTTTGACCAACTGAGAGTTTCTAAAATTGAAATCGTACTTGTTCTTCGAACCTTATTCTAGAAATTGGTATACTATTCGATATTAGTGCAGAATCGGCGTTTGGCCCTTATTGAAATTGACAATTAAACGCTTTCTCAACGCTGCAGCGCGTGGTGACAAGCATCGATCACCGCGCGCCGAACACAGGCGGCTCTGTTCTGGCGCACATTTTATTTCGTTAATTTACAATCTGCCTTTAAAAAGAGATCAATTGAAATATTTTCAGATCATGGAAAAGAATATATTTTTCGCATAATTTATCTTATTTAATAAATATTTATATAATTTTATATCTCAGTCAATATTAAATGTCTACGCACATGTTGTCCAATGCTTCAGTATTGTTTAATTTATTTTCACACAACTTGGTAGGAACTTATCGATAGGAGGCAATACTCTCTTTGGCATTAATAAATCATGTTGTACTTCATACCAACTTTGGTAACTAAGTAACTAAATAGGAGGTAATTCAGTGACATCACATTATTTGTAGTGATAAACCCAATAACGAAGCTGGTCAAAAATTCCTCATACGGTATTGCGATAAGTACCAAACGCCGAACCTGCACTAATATTGAAGTATACCGATTTGTAGAGTAAGGTTCAAAGAACAAGTACGATTTTTCAATTATAAAAATGTTTAGTTGGTCGAAAGTTATCAACATCGAAAGTTAAATATGCATTATACGGAAAAATGACAAGAGATCTTATCTTCTTAGAATGGGACATATTTGCATAAAAAAATAGTCTGAGTCGAAAAAACTATTTGTTCATAATTTGCTTAAACAATCGCAATTTAATAAAAACGTACAAGTTTTTCGCAAAAATGCCGGACATATTTGGATTCAGCGGTTCAAAATACACAAGAATATCTTTGTTTTATCCTTGGCCCTATTATCGCACACGGCAGCATTGAGCGCGCCCGAACTTTACGGTTATATTAGAATATACTCACCCAGTGGTACATCAATTAAGCTAAGGACACATTTTTTACACGTGTCGTGTTGATGCGACACGTCAGATAGGCCGTGTTGCAAAACGTGTGTGCCTCCTGACATTTTACAGTTTCTGTGTATTTGTATACCAATCTCCTCCCAAGCCTCTTGTCTTTTTTCGTTGGTCTCGATAGTCCTTATTTTGGAAATTGTACAAAAACTCCATACATTTGTACCTTTTCTATAAATTCTTCCTTCATTAACATAAAAATAAATATAAATCTCTTTAATTTCTTATTTATTAGACCTTTTGATATGTTTATTTTTCTAAATGTTCTTGATTTTACGTCACTTCTGTTTCAAAATTGGTTTTTTTAATAATTTTTGAAAGATTGATAAAAAATGACGTTTCGACTAATTTTAAGTCTTTATCAAAATATGATATTGACACTGACAATTTGCTTATTTATAATAATCATTAGATCACCTACATCATGAATATCAAAACAAGAATGAAATAGAATTAGAACTTTGTTCTAATAAGAAAAATTTATTTTTCCTTAGTCCTTACATCTCAAATATATAGCAGTAATCAATTAAATTAATTGTAGTTTTATTAGAATTTACAAAATATAGCTATACATTTTACTTTAATTGTTTAGGTATTTTACATTATTTATAGCTTTTTCGTTCTTATGAATGTGAACCATTTCTAAAAATTCTCTTTTTCATTTATTAGATTCCGTTTCAAGAATTTTTGAATCTTTATAATTGAATTCATGTTTTTTTTTTATATTTGATGGTTTGTTAATGCAGTTTTATGTTTTATCGTATATATAATCTCTTAGTCTATTTTCTAAATATTGAGATGTCTGCCTTATGTAGACAATATAAATACGCAAATTGTCAATGCCAATATAATATTTTGATAAAGACTTAAAATTAGTCGAAACGTCAATTTTTTATCAATCTTTCATTTATTCAAAAAATAATTTTTAAACATAAGAAACCTAAAATCAAGAACATTTAGATAGATAAATATAGATATATTACGGAAACGAATATAGTTGAGGAAACACTCGGCACAGATGGTGAATATAACTTACAACACTTGTAGCCCTCCACACGAAAAGCTGACCAACGTAGAAACACGCGCTACGTCGTGTTAAAGCGTGTTGTCGGTCTCGGACGACACATAACAATAATATGCATAGATCAATTTAAAATAACGTAATAGATATTTATATAACACGTGTTAATGCGTGTTAAAAATGAGTTCTTAGCTTTAAAAAATTATTTAAACTGTACAGTATTTATCAATATCTGCCAATTATTTCGTGCCTCACCTCTATCTTTTTCTTTAAACTGACTGCTCTTGTTACATCTCATGTAGACTTAGTCCTTTTTTTATATTTAGTGAAAGTTCTATAAATTATGATAAACCACACTAGATAAATAAGAAAAAAATAAATATCATTAGAGTATAAGTGAAGTTTCTAATGAAAATGAAAACAAAAACTGAATCGTGTTTCTGGAATTTTCTATTTACCACCAGAAATTTTGAGACAACCTGAGTTCATGTACTCACAAAAAGGTGTTGTAATGTTACATACCCGTCTTTTGAAAATGGTGGAATTAAATAAAACAATCCTCATTTTTCTTAAATATAGATACAACTGAACGTAACTGGGATGTTTTCCTGTAATTGATTTATTTATTCGCTGCTCAACTTTATTAGTTTGTCAGGACAAACAATTGTGAAAAGATGTTGTACTAAGAGCAGCAAATTTTTATTTTAATTACCATTCAACAGCACTTTATGCGGTTCATACCAAAGAAAAATATTAAACCAATAGTCATGCTGGTTTGTTTGATAATCAAACTTTTTACGGTGAAGTCAACATTATCAATAATTCGCAAGGATCGTTAGCGTGAAGCGCAAGTTTCATGAACCCAAAGATTAATTAAGATTTTAATAAATCATCACATTTTCTATATTTCAAATTTTATGTTTTTAATATTTATTGAAATTAGTTTTCAAAGATATTTGATATTAAATATTCTGATTAATTTTGTACTAACGATTCATTTTAATAATGTAATGTATATAGTAATGTAATAAAAAGTATTTTAATTTTTTTACCCACTTTCCATTCAGTTACCGGAAATATGTGAAATTTAGATTGACTGTGTCTACCTGTATTGTGAAACTTAACCATACAACAACTATTATGAATCATTTTTCACGTATTTTTCATATTGAGAGCACGATTTGGCGATAAATTGACTATATCCTCCGCCACTTGAAAACAAACAACCAGCGTAAAAGTAGAATATATATTCTAATCTGTTGAGTAAAGTTAGTCATGAAAATTAATTTGGTATTTATAGATTAAAAATATTGAGCAACATGATTATTTCTTACCTTCTATCGGAAATAAACAGTCAGAATGAAAGTCGAGTGTCAGTTTTAATCAGTTTTGTATAAATCAATAAGATGATGATCGGTTTTTAGATAAAATGGAAACTTTGTTGATATCCATAGATCCATAAATTTTGACCAATACGATAACTGCTAATGTGTATTAGAAGCAAACAGCCAGAATGAAGAAGTATATACTCATTTTGAATCTGTGTTCAATATGTAAATGCCTATTTTACAGAATAAATGAGTTATGAAAATTGTTTTCACCTCCATAGATTGGAAAATCTTGATTTATAGGACAATCCTGGGCTTTATTGAAAAATAATATGCTGATAGAAACTGGAGGACCAGTTTAAAAATGTTCAATTTATACAGTGAAGTCACATTATAGTAAGCTTTAAAAAGTAATCAACTGGCATCAGATTGAATGAGCACAATACTAATAATTTAGAAGACACAGGTGATATTGATATTGATGTATCACATCGTTAGTCTTACACCTAGTCTTTTAAAACTTCCAACTGATTAAAAGATAGATTGAGTGAGATTATATCATTTGAATAAGCGAATGGTACGTACTTCCATAATTTTTATATGCCTTTTATACTTTGAAGTACTGCAAGTTATTATATTTCTCTTTCGATTAACCTCCATATTGGAGTGAATTAATCTTTATAAACGGATAATTACTGTTATAGTTAACTAGGCTTGCCTTTTTTTAAAAATTGTTGATCAAAAATATTACTGCTAAGACCTCATGATAGCTATTATATTGACTTCAGTAATCACAATCTTATTAGTATTATTACTTGAGCAAGTTACAAAAGTGGAAAACATTGCAAGCACTTATTTTTCATTCTTATAATTTTCGGATTATTTCTTACTATACTTGCATGTGTATTATTGTAATCATTGTTCCTTTTGTTTCTATAGGGAAAACGACAATTTGATATGCTGCAATATACCCTGTTTCGGTCGAGTGCTTAGTTTCACTTCCATATTATGTATGTTTTACTAAAAATCTAACTATTAATTATTATTGATGAAATTGATGTATGGTATTATTCCAAGTATACTATGTAATTTTATAAAAGACAAATATTTATTAATTGCATGACGTTATGCATAAGTAGAACAAGTGCAATTATGCCAATTTGTTTAAAAAGAAAACTTTTTATACACCGTTAAATTTTTTAAATTTACACTTTTCTATTAGAACAAAAATTTTTTAGGTAATTGTACTATTTAAAAATAGAATTAAATTAAGTTATTTATACGTTATAATTTTTTGTAAATACCAAAAAACCACTTCAATGTTTATACAGATATGTTCATACACAAAGCTGACGAGAGTACCACAAGTAACATACTCTTTTATTATCAAATTGTTTAATGAATATCATATAACCTCTGTGTGAGAAGAATTACAGGTTTTTAAGGATAATTGGGGGTACGTATTACCTGATTGTACCTTTCAGTGATCGACGTATGTTTTATAAACGTTTATTCTACCTGATTCCAAGCTTTCATCAAACAGCTTTATTGTTGTTTTTTAGGAATTTCAAGAAAAACGTTCAAGTCAATTAATAGGTCCACAAGTACCATTGTTCGCATCGTTTATACGCTTTCTGTTTAAGAGATCTATAAGAAGTCATACACCAATAAAATGTGCAGAATGTGATGTAATTATAATATTGGTTAGTTTAGGTTAGTACCTACTTCTGATCTGGTGAAAAATTCTATCACCGTCAGTGCCAAAAAGTTATTCAATCAATATTCAATCAGTTACCTTTGGAAATTAAAATGGCAAATACATTTAGTAAGCTCCGAAGTTTGACAAAGACATTTCTGCTTGAAAGTCCTTATTATTCTGTGGCAGAATTCTACAATTTTCCATAGGCTCAAAAGGCTGGCATTTAATATGAAGAATATCAATGACATTCCAAGATATTAAAAATGTAATATTTACTTATCTATCTCTAGCCCGGGATGGAGAGCAAAATATCAGTCTCAGTGATTGACATCACATAGTTTTTGCGAAAATATGTGCATTATTTAATGATACAAACAATTTTTATTACATATCTTAAACATTTTACGTATTCAAGTATTTTAATCTTATATGAATTACAACATGCATTGTTAATGCGAAATCCAACTTCTCAATCTTTTGCAATAACTTACTGCGCTATGATAACAACTAGGAATTCATCCTCATATTGAACTTTCCCTGAAGATGGGAAGAACACTTTCCGAAAACTTGGATTTTTAGTAAAATAAAGAGTACATAACTTCTAAAATTTGCTGCAACTCCAATATATTGGTTTTTCTTATATATCAATGAATTGCTGTTCGTTAGTCTCGCTAAAACTCGAGCACGGCTGGACTGAATTCGGCGAAATCACGCGGCGCTTTTCTGGCGGCGTCTTGTACATTTTTTATAAATGGTGGAACTTCTTCTAGAGTGTAAATAAATATAAAAAACTTTACATTTTTTATCTAACTTACAACTTTTGAGCTGGCAACTCACTGAAATTATGAGGAAAAAGTGGTAAAATGAAATTCTTCACTGATTTAATTATTGGGTAATGGCTTATGATATAACAATAACAAAATGTTTTGACCAAGTCAATAAAAGTGAGAGTAATAAAGAGTAAAATGGTCCTATTCGGATAAATTATGCCTAAACGTATTTCTAACCTTTTTCAGTACCATTCAGCTCCCGAAAATTGCTATAGTTCTTCCAATATCAATTGCAGAAGACAGTTATGCGAGGATCAATCAATATTTCATAAATACGCACGGCACTCAAAATTAAAATAATGTTTACTCCCCGTATAAAATTCAGTAAACATCTAACAAACCGTCAGTCCACGGAGACTCATCATCTCCACTGTTTACCAATAAAAACATCGAATCGTAAACATGGACAGTCTGCGATAAGCAGTGGCGTGGCTTGATGAGATTTATTTCATTCATAAATTTCTTTAAATAAATAGAAATATGGCGTTCTTTAGACCATGGGCGAATGAAGACAATGAAGTTGCACAGTTTAGTGAGAATAAAGAGAATAAGGTATTCAGGTATTTAGATATACAAACGCAGCTAGATATTTTAAATATATTCGAATGTTTAGAAAAGGAAAATAATCAGCAATATAAGGAGTACAGGGTTGTGACATTAGAAGTAATACAGCAAAAGATGTAGCAGATTATCCGGAATACAGTTATACCAGTACCAGTACCAGATAAGATACCTAAGTTCTAATAGACGAATGGGGTGCGAAAAGGGTTCAGTTCACACCTGTTACCCTGCTTAAGCCAAACTCCTAGGTAGGCATATTTTACTCGTCGATTTAAAATAAAATATTCAGTTGTAGCAAGATAACGAAGTATAATAATGATTTTCCAAGTAGGACTATAATTTAAGTGCATCTGTCTAAATAACGGCGTATAATGCTGTCCAATTTATAATGATTCGATTGCCTTTCAACGCATAACATATTTTTAAAAATATTTATGAAAATAACAAATTTATAAAATGAGGTATCTACGCCTATGGTAGATGAAACAAAATTGTCGGCAAGGGTTTTTATTATCTGCAATTGATATTGGAAGGACTATATGTAAACAGTTATTTTTTGTTAATAAAACTAGTTGTGCTACTTGGGTACGTCACTTTCTGCTCATCTTCAAAATATATTAACGTAATAATGGCCGTAAACGATGTAGAATGCTTCGACATAAATGGTCTTCATTCGAGGCACATATTTTAAAACTAAATTCTTGAGTAATACCTGTTTTATTAGTGCTAAGGTCTTCGAGTAACTGATATCAAATCATACATATTAGATCTTCTGCTTTGAATCAATTCACATATTCAACGTTAAAATAGGATTTGAGATATAATCAATATAATATTAATGCACTTAAAATTGTTCAACTACCAAAACTGTGTATGTTATTGAAGTTACTTCATTTATCAATAAATTATACTAGTAGAGCCGAGGAACTTTATATCAATAAATGCCTTTTTGCTGAACTTGATTGAGTATTTTCTGAACGAAGTACAATTATTAGTTTATATATATATATATATATATATATATATATATATAGAGAGAGAGAGAGAGAGAGAACAATGCTGTAATATGCCCTATAAATAAGAAAGGGGACAATTCATTACGAAGTCGATGCATATCAAGGAAGCATTGAGGAGAGATGAAGGACGGCGAACCAGATTTTTACCTTAAAAACGAAACAACGGCTAATACCAAAATCAAGAACTACATTTACTGTACATACATTAGAAGCAACCTTACGATACAATAGAGAGGACAAAGTTGTATGAGGCTTTGGAGGTTGTAAGAATTATAAGAAAACTAATAAGAATAGTATGACTGGATAGATCAAACTATTTTGAGAAGAAAGGTTACTAGAAGGAAAAAGAGGACTGAAGCAGGAGGACCCCTGATCCATTTTACGCTTATTTGGGAGAGCTGATAACTGATAAGAATGAAAGATGAAAGGGCTAGAAAATCTATTAATTAATAATATTCTGAGAGTAAAAAGAATATTTAGATTATGCCGACTGTACTGTATGGGTGTGAGTCCTAGGTACTATCACAGGAGAGTACTAAAAATTATATTATAAGAGAAAAGAAAGAATGTTCAACTGAAAGAAATATATAACGAGCCTAATACCATACAAGTAGTCTGAGTTCAAAGAATCAGATGGTTGGTGCATATGTATCGAATGAATGCAAACAGACTTGCTCAGAGAGAACTAATGAAAGAAGGGAATCAGAAGGTTAAGAGGTAGTCAGGTTGAAAAAGAAATGGACATGGGAAGTAAACATCAGATTTATGAACAGTGAGAATAACTGATAGAAGAGAAAGAGCAAGATCAGTCATTGATGGCAAAGTTTAGCAAAGAAAGTAGAGGAAGAAGAATATATAGAGAGATAATGAAAATTCATTAAAAATGGCAAAATCGAGTGCTTCAATGACATGTTAGTAAGACATGATTTGACTGCTTTCGAACTAATTATCTTCTGGAATACGACATTTCTCGGGGATAAGTTGCCGACACGTGCAATTAACCATGAAAAATATGTTTTATAGATTCAATCCAAAACCATTCCAGGATTGTTATTTGTGATTTGTTAATTATCCAAATTGAATTGGATAGTGAATGCTTATACGGCATATTTGTTGAGATTATCGAGCTCCTCGAAATAAGAGCTTCTTTGTGATTGAACAAACGCAATCCATAGCATAGTTTTCAGTTGGTTTAGATTAAGAAATATGTTGATTGCCGAGCAAACCATCAGTTGTACATTGTGCGATGGGAATTCGAAGAAATTCAAGAAGAACGAAAACTTATGAGCAATTTGACTTCGAAAAGTAAAGCTCTAGCTTGCCGCATCTTTATTTGTAGCCATCCATTTGTTGTTTTGTGAATAGCATAGACTATTTCCTTCGAAAAATTTAAGCCAACCAAAAAGCTGTAATATTTTATGTTTACCTAGCAACGATCAAATTTCAGCGATAATACTGCACTAGTGCAAATTATCGATAATTTGCACTAGTGCCAAATTTTAGGATTAATAAACATCATTTGGTTTTAATTTTATATTTTAAGAAAAGGAACAATTATTGTTTATTTTAAATTAAATTTTTCTCAGGAAATAGTCTGCCAAAATGCCCTCTCGTGCAAGTCAAATTGTCTTATAATTTCCTCTCGTGCCCATCGCGCACTCGAGAAAATTAAATTATCGACAATTTGACATGCACTCGGGACATTAATATTGATAATCGTTGATACCAGGTTTTTTCTGCTATGACATTGCAATAAAAAAGTTTTTGTGCTAGAAAATTTTGCCATTTTGCCAATAAGGCAGAACCATTCACACGTTCCTTCAGCAAACAACTCCCATTGGACTGATGCAATTGATGCGACTAGTAATAAATTTCATTCTCTCTTACATTCTAATCGAGATGTCTCATTTTTTTAAGCCTAGCGTTATTCTGAGAGATCAGAAGTCAATCGTTTATGGTTTTATGAGAATAATGCATTCTAATTTCCCTTGATTAAAGTAGTAACTAAGATGCTGGTTGGTGCCTTATTCAATTTTAGTTAGAACAAATAGCTTTGCAAAAATTTTCCGTATTTATTTTTGATTGGATACATAAGACTGTTTGCCATATTCTTTCCAAGACATGGTAATAATTATAAGGTCCTCTATTATTCTATTATTTCTTTAATAATTTAAGAACTTGGTTGATTGTGATTATAAAAAGAACTCTTTGAACTAGAACAATTAATATAAAAATCTGTACGCAGAAATTCCTGAAGATATAAATCTTAACTTTGCTACCAAAAATTGTAACGGAAATTAAAATAAAAAGAACAAAAAGTAAAAAATGTTGAAATATAGTGGGTAATTTAGACAGTATTTTGTTTTTAATGCTTGAATCACTGATTTGTCAGTGGAATCAGCTCTGCACTTTAACTCATTTCAGTCTGCACCTCTCTTCTTGGTTTCTTCAACTCTTCCGATTATTAACAAATAGGTTTCCGTCGTCTTCTTCTTTCCTTGGTTACTTCTCGAAGACTTGAACTATTACATGTTTGACTTCTATTCCTCTCATTCGGGAATATCTCAATACTAAACCTTTCTGCTACATCACATGAGGAAATTAGGAATATGCTATATAGTGACAATTTTTCGGTAGTAATCCAAATGTAGCTGTAGGGATTCATGGTACATAATTACTTATTATACTAGATGAATACAAACCAAGAACTAGTGAAAAACGTGAACTGTAAATAGTATTGTTTGTTGAAAACTAAAGTGTTTCAGCGTCATCTAATATGGTTAGTTCGTAGCAAATATGACGATAAACATCTAAAAATAATTAAGTGAGAATAGAAGTCAAAATTTGAATAATCTATTTTATTATCACAATTGGATAGTTAGAAGAAAACTGCTATGATATTTGTGTTAAAATTTTATTTGGTTCCACTCATTTCGTTCTTTTCGCAAACGTTTTCACTCACAGATTATGACGTTACTTCTAACACAGCTATTACTGCACTTAATAGACTGAAGATACATTCTTTTTTTTATAATTTTCACTATGCGGGGCTGACAATTTTAGAGAATTCAAATTCAATATCAGTAACATAAATACAGTCACGTTCTGGGAAACAATCACGCATAAAAAACTTATTAGTTGAATCATTATTGTCATATTATATTTATCAATGTTAGAAACTTTCATTTTCATTATTAATTTATTTTTTTCAATGGTTATTCAATAAGAAAGTATGACTCAACATGAGGATGGTACATGACATTTTGTACGATTAAAATAATAAAAATGTATATTGAACTCGTATAGTTCTGCAATAACTGTTGTTATGAGTTTCCAATTAGTTCTTGAATATTCTCTCACAGATTTATTGAACAATGAGTAAAAGAAAGAGTGGCCAATTATTTATAATCAACCATTTACGGCTCTGTAAGTAAGCGTGATCAACTTTTGTAACATAAATCGATTCTAATTGTTTTTACAAACTTATTTTGGTTTTGTAATTGTAAAAGCAGCTACAAAAATTTGTTAATACTGTTAATTTAATAAGACAACAAATTTGTACATACTATTGAGTTATTATTTTTTCATTATTATTGTTCAGTAAAAATGAGGTTTAGATAGTAATTCTACAAGTATGATTAAATTACAATCAAACAATACTATCATACGAGGGATATTTAAAGGACTAAGTTCAGCTTTTAATTCCATTTCATCGACTCCTCGATTCAACACCAGCGCTTTGATATCGATACCAAGCCACTTCTGCAATTGGTGGTAGGCTATAAGTGAATGGAACCAAGAAACATCTTGAGTTTGAATCGATTTAGTAAAGTAGAAGTTTGTCTGGATGCAGTTGTTACAAATACCTGATTGCATTACTTGAAGCAGGCTTCTGTGGTGGACATTCTGAGATTTGCGAATTCCTCTCGATTGAGAAACACACTACTTTCTTCCAAGTAGTTCCATTCGCTGTGATGTGGACATCATACAAACAAACAGTAGAGCTGCTATAAATGATATATTTACCAATATGGTGTGCACTAGGCTTTTGCTGGAGTACAAAAAAGTCCTACATAAATGATAGCTGCAAGGTCTAGATCAATTGAGGTAGCTGAAAGTGTAACTATTACATATTTGAGTAGCCTACTCTCTCTGCAGAGATGGATAGAACCACTTAAGGTACACAAATAGGCCTTCTGCCTGTCTTAACAATAAACTGCACGAAAGTCAACTGGTGGCTGGTATTTTAACGATCCTTTAAGACGTTCTCTATGCTCTATGCTATAAGCATCATGGAAGATCAGGAATTGCGCTGGTGCATAGAGAAGGAAAAAACTGCAGACCATGAAATAAGTTATAGGTTAGCACTCATACGTGCCCAGTGAGCCAATTTCCCTGATTAGCTTTTTTTAAGGACCTTTGGTAGTTTTAAATGGAGCACGGCAAGCCTAATAGAATGGTGCAAGTATGCAATTCTCTTTGAGAGGCTATTCTATGATATTTTATTGAGCATTGAGCCCTAAGAAGATTATCAACTTTTCCGGTTCAGTTACATCGGCAAGTTTCTGCTGTTTTTTTCCTCACGTCTGGAAAATAAAAGAAACATGCAACCTTATTCCCTGAAAGGTAGCTCCCACCATGAATGTCAAAGTAACTTTACTTGTGATGAGAGTTTATGAACTGTATATATATAATTGAAAAATTAAGTAAGTTCAATTAACGTATCGCATCTCTCTTCTAATGTATCTTTCAAATTTTTCATTGTTCACATAGTTTTAGAAGAAATCATTCAAGACATCTGTGAGGATTATTAACACAAATGTTTTAGTATTCTATGAATATAAAAATGTAATTTAACGAGAAAATTGTCTATTAAAATAAGTCCCGCGCCTATACTCAACAAAACGTTATTATAACTTTAAATATCTTAAATTATTTGAAAGATGAATGAAGAAAGTAGATAATTCCAACAATGAATGTTTGTTACATAATTGTTAAAAATAAACGCATATAAAAAATAAAAGTATTTAAATCATAGTTACCAATCTAGAAATTCATAATGTTGCGTGAAAATACCTTTCAATAATTAGTTCATACTGGATAATTCTAATTTCACAATTTATTCGATTATTTCCAATATTATAATTGAATTAATACGATGTTTTGCAGTAATTGCATGAAAAAATTAGAAAATATCATATCATTTCGGATATTATTAGAAGTCTTCAGGAAGTAGGATACATATTTTCTTATTATTTAAAAATATTCGTTATTGATTATTATCCCTGTCTTAGTTGTTGGCTCAATTTCTCAAAACATGACTTTATTTGGAAGCAAATTAATCTTTTATTGAAAATGTAGAGTCCTATTATTAAGTAACAGTGCCGAACACGGTAGGGGCGTATAAATAAGTTGAAAAATTGAAAAATGATAAAATATTATTTCCAAGTCGTTATTTTGAATTTGGTTGGTTGATGTGCTGTTGAGTTCTTAAATAATTTATTTGCATACTATACATTTGATCATTGGGTTGGGTTATTCATGATAATATTATGAATACTTATTACTTCTTTTGATTATTTTTCCATAGTCACTGACTTTTGAGACGTATTAGACTATGAATAATAGACCCCTTTTTTGGAGCAGTTATAAATGGCTCCTGAAATATCTAAGGTTTACTAATTCAAATAGATTTAAAATAGTCGATTTATGTTTTAAGACCCCTCACCGAGAATCTCGCGAGAACGCAAAAAACATGTGAGAAATGCGAATGTGGAACCGTTTCGCGTATTTTTCTCAAGTTCTTGCTCTGTTCTCCGGCAAAGATGGAGAACAGTGCGAGAAAGGAGCCCGAAAGCGTGAGAACAGGCGAGAAGGTCTATTGACTCCACACTCGCATGTTTCTCAGTAACGAGCGAGTTGCCGGTTTGAATGATTTTTCGCCACTTCTTTTTAATCATTCTTTTCTCTTTAATATACGCATAATTATAATATGCAAATGCGCATAACAATAAACTTGCGCAGTCACTTTAGCGTCCATCGAGCGGAGAACTGAAGTGAGAACTTTGTGAGAGTGTGTATCCAAAAGAAGTTCTCATTACGTTTTCACTGAGAAACTCCACGAGATTCTCGCCAGAGTGTGGAGGGGCCATTACAGAAAAATATACCTGGAATGACATCTTAGCAATTTTCACAGATATATACATTTATAAGTACTTAAAATTGATATCAAAAGCTCAAACTTGGTGAGAATTTTTTTTCTTTATGTAGATTAATATTTTGCTTGAGCAAGGAAAAACATTTTTCGGAAATTAATTATCCTATTGGACAGCTTGTGTTTTTTGATATATTTAAAAGGGGATTTTACAGTGATTACGGATTTTCTATTAGTTATCATAGATCCTGATTACAGCTTATAAAGCACTGTACCTTATTATTGCTCCCCTTAAAAAATCACTTTCACTGGGTGCTTCTGAAGTTTGGATTAATTTTTTTGTTTTTCAATTTGCTAATAAATATCATTTTTACAGTTTTTTTTTGTAGAGGGGTTCACTTATGGCGACTATATTTCAATAAATAGATGAACAATGATTTACTTTTATGCAGAACAGTCTGTAACATTACTACTTATAGCATTCAAAATATACTTTTCCGGCTATCTCTATTCTGAGTATATATTTGTCGGCCTCATTGTAGGGATCAAAGTCGTGGTTTTCCTCCTTAATTTTTTGCACGAGCCGCGTAGCCGCGAGTGCTGAAATGTAACGAGTGCGAAATACACTTTCCAACGAGTTGTATACATTAGTTTTAATATGATCACGTATAAAATTCTTCAAAAAAACGTATTTTTTAAATAAGAAAGTCAATTAAACATTATCTCACATGTTTTGGAAAGTATTCCACCATATGTGTTGAAAAGTATAAGAACACGTGTGCTGAAAATTAAAAAAAAGTCTTCCTTTACTATGGATAATAAATTATAATTCAACTAGTTTATACATTACCCAGTAATAGTAATAACACTTAATTTTAACGTTTAAATTATCTTGCTGAGACTAGTTTGTATTTGATCATAAATCACAACAAACTTTCTATTTTTATTGTAAACACTTATATAACTTCAAAAAATCATAATGTCTACTTCTTAAATTTGGCCTTTTGTCTTTCAGTACCCAACCAGATTCATATTATATTCCCTCTATCGCTAGAGACCATAATATATAACATAAGAAAAATGTATGTATATTTTTTAGTACATGTGTGAAATAAGCTACTTTTTCAGGTAAAAATGAATGTGCAATCTATCATTTTCATAAGTGGTCGTAGGAAAAAATAATTACTCTATCACAAATTAAAAATATGTGGGATGCAAGAATGAAAAATATTGCTTGTAAGATATACTTTATCTACTTGTTAGTTTTGATTCTTTAATGTTGTTTGCTACTTTCATAAATAAATTTAAAAATGACTTGTTATTTGAGGAAGGCGGAAAAATCATATGTATAACATGGAAGTGAAGTACTTTTTCTTTCTTCGAATGATTACCTCATCCTCGGAAGGAAAAGTAACACTGTCCTCACTTGTTATATAAATAAATAATTATACAAACTCTGAATGTGGTTAGCAATTGTCAATCAAGTAGACTATAATGAGAAATCAGAAAAAAATAGGGTCAAAGATGAATTTGAGCTAAATAAAAAACAAACCACTATGTTTTTATCGATAACACCTCCATAGAAAATACGAGATTAAACTAAAAACTACTCTAAATGAATTTATGAATTATTCTTGCTGCTTTAACGTATGCTGCATCTATTTCAATTATGATGTCTCTTATCCTCATGAATTAAGACAAATTATTAGAAGTTCGAACTGCTCTAACTTCTCAGTCTGCTAAAATAGCTGCTTTAGTGAAACATGGATCAACAATGCCAAAAATGATCACGAAATATTAAAATCTGTCTATGATGATACGGAAATCGGATAGTTAAGGACGAGGAACAGTTGAGCTATCCATCGAGGAAAAAAATTACGAAAAAGGACAAGCCTGTTTGTCCAAACAGTCGATTGACTATTCAAAGGCGTAGTGAAATGATTACGAAAATCACAGGTCCGTGTAAAGAATTTTAACCGATGATTTGTGAATAAGAGCCAAATTTGTTACTATAGTTTTGTTTGATGGTCAGTAACAAAATCGGGTTTCAATTGGCAGTTCGCCTTTATGCAAAACCAGATTTTATTACCAAAATTATTTCAGGAGGGAAGAAAACACAGAGACAATAGAATCAATGGACCAGTGTTTGACTAAACCCAAAAAGGACTGTAAATTTGAACATCAAGGAGAGCATAATGCGTCCGAGTTTGTTCCAATGGGAGCAACCAACAAGAGTGTATTGGAACAATTTCCAAAACGATATGTGAAAGAGAAGTCATGAAAAATGGGCAAATGGATTGTTCTTATATGGCTTTATTGTTTTTCGAAATAATCTCCAATAAGATCACTACACTTTTGCATGCGTTTGAACCAATTGTCGATTGAGGTACCTCCAAAACATGCGATTTGAACGTACCAACCGCTTCTTCAGATGTAGACATCGCAATTTATTTTGATCTGTGGGAATAAGAAGAAATCATTGGGTGTCAAAAGACTGTTGGTTTAATACACGTCGAAAATCATCACACAAAAATATTCGCGATGCAATTCCATTTTTTCACCAAGATTAATGTTTTAAATATCTGTACACAACATGTTCTGAATGCGTTCACTATTGAAAATGTCACTTTATGATGACAATGTCAGATTCGACATTTTCAAATCAGTGTTGCCATATCTTAAAAGTTAAGTACCAATCCTCGTACTTATTTATTTAGTTTAATTTAAAAAATTTCATGTTATCTTTTTACTTTGTTCTTAATAAAACCAAACGTCGTATATAAATTTGATACTTATAATGAAAAAGAGAACCAAATAAATGGAAAAATTTAGTTTCATCATAAAAGTTAACAATTTTCTGATACATATGAAACGTAAAAGTATGACAATAGCTTCACCAGAGTCTAATGAGTAATAGTGAAAATAGAAATCATGCTATAATAACTGGTATGCGCGATACTTCCGGTACATCCCAGATATTTTCAATTGTATCATAAAATATATAAACATATAAATTTTCGTAACACCCTTCACATTTTTCAAATAGTTTTTATAAAACTCTATATTCAACTAAAATTGATCAATACTTTTTATGGTTGGAGACTAGTGAGTCTTAGAATCGAATTGCAAATTCATAAATAACCCGCATTTTGAATAGATTTTGTTTTATCACATAAATTAACGAACAAAACGCACTCGCAATTCACCTCATCAGTACTGTTCTAGTATTTTTGTACAATGTAATGAGAGCAGTGGCGGCTCGGCCCTTTAGGAAAAGGTGTGACAAAAATTTAATAAGATTCAAAAGGAATTCATTTTTTTGTCGTCTCTTGAAGACAGAATCGTCTTTACCTATGGTGCAAGGGGTGCGTTGCACCCGGGACCCGCGATCTCAGAGGCACCTAACGTAACCCACGTAAAAAGTACTCTGGTTTGAATACCTACATTTTGCATGTCATCAATATCTCTCTCTCGCACGAGCGGATTTCAAGCTTCTGTTTTGATTTGTTTGAAAATAAGCTTATTATAGCTGCGAAATCGACTTTTCAGAAATAATAGAGTCGGCATTGCCTTGTTTAAACGTCGTGCGCGCGGCATTTCTCAAAGGACTGTATGTATATGCTGCTCCTTTTACCATAATTTTGCGAAGCTTTAATGCAATGGATAAGAATTGAGTAATTTGAGTAAGCCTTTGAAAGTCGGTTTTCTTTGGTTAAAATGATATTGAAAGGAAAAAATTACCAAGGTGTGTAATATGGCAGATACTGGTGAGTCTCGTATCCGTATTCCGTTCATACTCCCCTCAGTTTTAGAGCGATTTTTTTTTGCAAAAAAACAACATTTAAAAAGTTATCGTCAATATAATCTGTCATTACGTGGTTTCTACATGACTTGGAAAGATTTAAAGCAGCTGATTCTAAACGTTAAAGCTTAAGCTTCGAAATGAGATGTGGTAGACCCTTTAAATAGTATATATTAAAAAGTTTAAATGTACAAATTTTCATGAAAAAAGTTTATAAGTGTTTTCAGGATATATAAATTTGAACAAACGAAATCCACCTTATGGTAGCTTAAAGTGCTAATCGATACGAACATTTTGGCCACTTCCAATTATCTTTTCTACTCTTATTGTAAAGTTATGCAGGTTTTAAACTAGAGGTTCAGAGGCTAAAATGCGTGTCCGCGATCAGAAATATTTTGATATTAAAATATATTTATTGTTTCATGGTTTTATTGTAGCTTACTAATATCTACTTTTTAATTTATAAAACAAGCCAATAAATTCAATCGTTTGTTGTATCAGTATTATTCTTGCCAGTATTATTTTAGAAAAATTAGAGATATATTTTGATATTTAACTTTACGTAATTTTTATGTATCATGTTTACAATTTTATGAAATATATTAACTTCCATACTGGGCAAAATGTTAAAACATTTCCAATTATCACTTATATGTACGTGTAATAAAAAATATGCACATTCCTTATAAAGTACTTAGACACATAAATAAATGTTATATTTATAATAGATCAGATAAGATTTGGGTTCGACTTTCTCGAAGAATCGATTTTATGCATAAAAAAACATAGGAAAACGCTCTAAACCTGAAGGGAGTATGAAACGGCTATGGGACCCCCCTAGCGCTAAGTGAGTTAGATATGCCTCTGCTTGATGATATCTTGTCCGCAGACACTATTTAAAGAACTAAACGATATTATGATATGATATGATAATAATGATTATATGGTCACCCGTAAATCACTTAATTTTTAAATTTAGAACTGATGCATTTTCATAGAAACAATGGTTGAAATTCATTCGACATTCGACCCTCTTTTTAGTCGGAAATTACTCATTTATGAAATTGTCACTATTATTGAAGAAAAATTGTTGTTCGGCAGACAGCAAACAATTTTTCTTCTTTCATCGAATTTGTCTTAATTATTTTTCAGAATAATGATTCAACTGATATCTACATAGTGATTAAAATTTGTGAATTCCAATATCTCTTGAAAATTAGTACGATTTATCATGAAAAAGTAAGGATAAAAACCAATTGACAACAGAAAAAACACTGAATTATTTTCTTCTATAAATAACTCTGGTTCTTTTAAGCCTATTTTTATCAAGTGGTGTTACAATCTATTATTTCAACTAGCAAATTGTCTGGTTTTTTTCATAATGTGCAGACTTTTCAACATTAAATAGGTTAGTAACCCCAAGGTATTCAGCAAAAGAGAACTTCATTCGGATTTGTTGTAACATCGCAAACTTCCTATGTTTCTCCTTTTTTTTTGTTCGAAAAGATACCAAAGTTTTTTGGAGGAGATATGAATATCGCGACCTCAATTTTTCATTCATATTATCCATTTTATTGACAATTTTTTGGTTTTTAAAAGTTTCTAACTCCTTTTTAGCCTCTATCGGATGTATTATTGGTGTTTACAGTAGTTGAACAATCGTCAAACAAAAAATAAATTATCTATCATTCAATCTAAGTGTATGGGGCAGACCTGTTCGATGTCATTGTTATGTCATCGATTTCAATAACTTTCGTAACGTTAATCCGCTCTTTTCTATATTCTCAAACAATATTTATTGCTCTGGAATAAAAATTCCACTTAATCTGTGACAATAGTGATAATTTCTCCTGGACTATTGTCACAAATTTGTTAACTGTTGATGCTGCAGACATTATATTAACTGTATTATTATTTCTGGAACTCCATTCAGAACACCACTCTTGAGTGAAGCAACATAGTGATGTAGCAATATCAAGATATAATTTGTTGATTCAATCTGTAGTTTCATTGGCAATATCAGCAATATAATTAGTCTTTCCATTTTAAACGCAACATCTTCGTGGTAGACATGACTCATGCCTTCCAGTAACTGTTATTTTATGTCAATAAGTTGTACTTAAGTGTGACGAAATAATTTATTGTTCCAGTGTCAAGTGACTAAACACATCATTTTGATAAATTTGAAATTGTATTCATGGTGGCTACGTAAAGAAATAACGTCATAACTTACAAATAAACACTCTTTTCAATAAATATTATTGATACGTGCATCGTAATTTCTGCTTTTAAACTGGATCCGTGCTAGGCCAAAGTCTAGCTGGCACCAATAAGCATGTATGGAGGCCACCTTAAAAGACCCTCTCGTTCTCCATACATGCCCATAAACTCGCTCTAATTCGTGTCAATTCAGATCTGGCCTAAACGGAATTTATTTTCGATAATCATAGTAGAATTTTCAATTTTCAAAACTTAGTAAAGTACAGGAAAAAATCACCCATTTAGACAATCAAATCTCTGAGGGGTATATCTTGTATTTAATTTTGTTCCAAAGATATAAGTAAGTGAATACGAAAAATATTCAATTATTATATTTATTTTATGAACTTTCTCATTATGCGATTTTATTGTTTGTCTATAACTAAACTTGAATTGAGTGTGTTTTTTTTTACTTTATCGAATAACGAAATACATTATTTGTTGAGATTTCCGTTTTCATTCTTTCATGGATTTGTTGTTAATTATCCTTGCCTGTTTCAGTCCATATTATTTACCAAAATTGAACTATGATTATTCTTGTAAAACGAAAAAGAATCAAATTAAAAAATGGAGTTAAATTTTTGTTATAAACCACACTTCATTGAAAATATACTAAAGAATAAACTTATTGGCGTGAATTAGTCGTTAAGAATGATAAGGTAATGAATACTTATGATGACAAAGTTAAAAAGAATATTGTTTAACTTATATGGGAATTTTATTATGGGAATTACTTTCTAGTAATAAGCTGACAAATCCGCTATTGAGTAAAGTAAAATGAAAAGTTATAGTTAAAAATATCAAAAAATTGTTATCTATACCTAATGTATTTATTTAACATTTATTATTAAAATCGTTTCTTAAAGATTATTTGTACCGAAAACTATCCTAAAATATTTATTTTTCAATAAATTTTCAATGAGGAATAAGTTTTTAAAAACATTTCCGACTTTATTAGTTTGTATTATACATTTATGAAATTTGAACTATACAATGTTTCACGTTTATGATATGATTTGTGGTTGCATTATCATACTTAATCCACTCAATTACTATACTACGTTACGCTACTGATCTAACTGACCTTGTCCAACACGCTCTATCACCGCTATTCATCACGCAGATTTTTATGGCACCAGAGTACTTTCGGTTTCAAATAAGCTCTACCTTCAAAGACCTTAATTGATAGAATACGAGACAGGAGGATACGAACATGGGGACTAGAAAAAGGAAATAGATCTTTCGCTTAAAAATGTGGTCACGAAATTTGAAACATTAAGAGAGGGCGTTGATGAGGGACTGATGGAAATTTTTGATATGAGGGAAATATTATTTGGTGTATTAATCTAGTAGTACTTACTATTAATTTTTTCATTTTGATTATGCATTTATATCAAATATTATATTGAGAGGTTCAATATAACTTATATAATGATTTCTAATATGTTAATACTTATTTTTATTAATAGATATATTCACTAAACTAAAATCTAAAGCACCCATAAAACAAAAGTAGTAATATTATATATCAAGTTGCATTATACTGATTGTGGCGCAGATATCTCAGTATTTAGAAAATAGACTAAAAAGTCTTCAATACTATAAAAAAAATAAAACCACATTAACGAACCTCGAAATATCAAGAAAGCAAATCCAATTATAAAAAATCAAACGGAATCTAATACATGGAGAAGAGAATTTTTAGAAATGGTTCACATTCATAAAGAAACAGCTGTAAATGATAAAAAAGACTTAAATAGTTTAAGTTAAATTCATAGCTCTATTTTTTAAATTTTAATACAGCTACAAATAATTTTATTGATGGCTGCTACATATTTATTTTTAAAGAAATAATATTATATATCAAGTAATCGAGAATATGGTCTGACACTTAACATTAAGGACACCAGGATATATTATTATCACAAAAATGGAAGCGCTCAATGAACAACTGTATGTGGAAGGCAAAATATTAGAATCGGTCGAGAGATATGACTACCTGGGTAAAAGTATTGATTGCTTCATGGATCATTGTTTAGAAATAAGAATTCGAAACCAGAAAGCCCATGTATCGTTTACGATGAAGATCAAGAACCTTCTGTTTACTGTTTAGTCTCAACCTGAGCTTGAAGCTGGAACTCCGTTGCACAAGTGCTACGTATTTCTCTTTTTTGGTGTAGAGCCTTGGACCATCAGCATATATTGCGAGCGTAGAATAGAAGGATCATCAGATCATATGACGAATGTAGATGTTCCAAGAAAAATGGAGAAGTGACCTTGGCCACATCATAAGAGGTAAAAAATTTGAGATCTTCAGCTCATAATTAAAAAAAAGTTGTAGATATATTGAAATGACTAGAGTATCTTGGCGTAGGAGACTGTGAAAGTGGTTTAACGTTATATGATATGATCCTCTTTAGGTCCGCAGCCTCCGAAGCCAAAATAGTTATCATGATATCTCTCCGAATTGGAGATGGCACATGAATGTGCACTCGCGTTTAAAATATTTGATACAGGTACACAATTCCCTGAATAACTTCCACCAATACCTTACTCAGAGAATTTTAGTTACCTTCTTTTGGAAATTCCAAGTCTATTTTCTTTAATAACCTTCTCAAAGTCCTATTAGCATGAAATTAACTTAATCCTGTCGCACTTTAGGAAAAATATGGCACACGGACGTCTAACAAGATCTGGCGACAGCAAAACACGTTTTTTTACGCCACGACAGTGTAAAAAGCTCGTTGCGCATACACGCTAAACGAGACATCACCAGAAGAAAATGGCGTGACTATATACAATATAGACATTCTTCAAAGTTCTACACAATAAAATTTATCGACAACTGGAGGAGGGTATGAGTGACATTCAATTTGGTTTTAAAAGTGGACTTGGTACTCGGGATACTCTTTTCAGTTTTAAGTATTAATGCAAAGCTTTCTTGATGTTAACAAAGAAGTTCATACGAGCTTTATTGATTACGAGAAAGCTTTTTATAGAGCCCGATGAGAAGAATTGATACATATTCTGAAAGAAAAAACAAATAGATTACAGAGACCTCAAAATAATACAAAAGCTTTATCATAACCAGACAGCCAAGATGGATATAGAGGAAGAACAAACAAAGGTAAGAAGAGTCAGCGAGCAGTATGGGTTACACATGGTTTCAAATAAAACTAAATACATGCACTTCTAGAAAATGCAATATCAGAATATACAGTTATAAATTGGCAATAACCACATTGAAAAAGTATAGAAGTACAAATATCTTGGATTAATTCGAGAAATTAGAGCACTGAAGAGATAAAAGTAAGAATTGAAATTGCTCGCAGAAGCCTTTGAAATGTGGATATTAAGAATAATACTACGAATATCATGGACAGATAGAATCAGAAATGAAGAAGTTTTACGCAAAATGGCAACACAATGAGAATTATTGACTACCATAAAAGCCCGCAAATTAGAATACTTCGGTCATCATGTAATGAGGGGAGAACGATACGAATTCAAGTTATTGATTATGCAAGGAAAGATAGAATATCATGGCAGCGAAACTTAATGGAGGAGTTTAACTGCACATCAAACCAATTGTTTAGAGCAGTTGTCAATAAAATACAAATAGTCATGATTGTCGCCTTCGTCCGAAGATGGCACTTTAAGAAGATATACAAAGTCAACAGCCTATGGACTTCCCTGCATAGATCGATGCACTAGCTCAACCGCAGCACCAGCAGCAAAAACTTCGGCGTTTAGAGCGACGAGTTTACTTTCTACAACGTTATCAAGCCGGGTTTTTGTGCACACGGGTCCTAATGGTACACGTTTTAGGAGAAAAACCAACACGATTACACCAACCCAGGCGAGACGTTTTAAATTGAAGAGGAGTTCATTCTCTCTCCTAGAGCTTCACAGACGTGACTTTGTTTAGTTTTACGCTTTGTATATATTTTTCTGTATAATAAGTTTTTGTACTAACTCAGTTGGAATTTATGGAACCGTTGGTGTTATTTACACTGAATACACTGTTATCGTCTTCACAGACTGAAGGTAAACTTTAGTTTTTTAAAGTTTTATTTAGAGTTTACCTTCAGTCTCTGAAGACGATAACACAGTGTACTTATGAGAGTAGGTGTAGTGGTGGTGTAAACAGTGTTTTTAGTTCAAGTACTTATTAAACTTTGTTTATTGTGGTACATCTTCACCATCCTCGACCCTAAGACTAGCGCCGAAGAGCGTTTTAAATGTTGTAACCTTTTCCTGGCATGGAGAAGTATATGGACATGCATCTCTTTCTTCTGGACTTCATGATCAGGAATGAATAGCAATGAGTAATGTATATGACATACATTATAACGAACCATATAATTTATTCAATAAATTTTCAAGAATGAAAGAAAATGTACCTTGCTGATTCGATACGCTACGCCTATGCTCATATAGCGTTTTAAAAATAATATAATTGTTCTGATTATTTGGTTACATATTGAACCGCTTTTGACGTCAATCATTGAACAAAAAAATATGGCTCAAATCTGTTAGTTAGTTATTAATTAATTAAGTAGCCAATATCGAAATAAATCGATTAATAATTATGATCTGCACCTTCAAAGCGATGACTTGAAAAATATAACAAACTTATTATGAAATTCGAGTAATGAACATCGAAGTAGTAAGAAATATTCAGATGATTTATTATATTGTTGATAAATGAAAATAACGGGAGAAAGGACTTCTTCAATAACTGCTTTAGGCGACATACATTGCTCAGCACGCATTTCATAATACGAACAATAAATCATCACTTGATAATTTTTCATTATTTTCGAGTTTAATTTGCTTAACGCATGAGATTAAACTGTTTTGACCAATAAATGGTTTTATACCAACGTACTTGTACGATTATTACTCCGTTTATATAGTCATGATATTAAGGGTATCGAGAGAAAAGGTATTGTTTCAAAGGGATTGATAGGTTTAGAGAAGAATGACGAATCAAAAACTAAACATTACCGTGAGAAATTAACGTCTATTAATAATTAAACGTTACGTCATGTGATGTACCCATGCACCATTAGACCGGTAAAAACAATTTGAGACAATTTAGAAATGAAAAATTTTAATGAATGCTGGTAAAAATATATGTGCTTCTTATATAATCAATTAGTGAGGTTCAATAATGTAATAAACCCTCGATTTCTTTCGATACGGCGAGACATATTCAGACTTGGTAGGCATGATAAACGATTGGTGAGGGGACATTGAAGAAACATATTGTCACAAAATCTGTAATTTGCTTAATTGTTTGGTTTTGTATGGTGTATGGTCTAGTAGGTATGACACTAACAGAGTATAACACCAGTTTTCCTGTTGCCTGTAGCGCCAGCTATTGGTGATTTTTCTCTAAATAATACCGCACTATTAATTATTAAAATGTGCTTCCCTTCTTTCTCCACGTCTTCTTCAGTGCCCGACGTACATTGCTAAACTTTTTTCCATTACTGGTCTCATTGAATTTTTTCTCCATAGAAGAGCAGACACATATTTCGATGTTCATCTATAAGAAAGTACCCGCTGAGAAAGGTAGGAAAAAATACATAATTTGATATTCTACTATATACAGAGGTCAGCATAAGTCAGGCAAAGCTCTCCAAAAATCAGCAAGTATCCATGTGGAAGGTCTCGTGGAACCGTACTTTTTGAGCGTCAAGTGACCAGCCAATGTTATCTGGAGAGGCTCGAAAATTTACGTGGGCAAATAGACAACGATTCAACAGTTGCGAACATCCGTCGTTTCATGCAGGATGGAACTTCACCGCACTACACGTTGTTCATTTTGGAGAATGAATAGACAGTCGAAAATTTTTTGATTTCTTCCTGAGGGACCTTCTTAAGGACCGCGTTTCTATAGAAGAACAAGCACCGTTCCCGACCTCCGATCTGCAATTGAAGAAGAATTTGAAAATTTTCGCGAACAGCTTGACATGCTTCGTCGGACCTGCCTCTTCGTTGAAAAATGTTGCCTTAAATACATTGATCAAGATGGGTATCAATTTGAAAACTTAAAGTTACCCTTTTTCGAATCCTTTTTGTAATTTATTTCAATAAATTAATTTTGTCGTTGCATTTTTTTCTCTTAATATCAATTTGTTGCCTGTCTTATATCGTCCTCTGTACTATTTTTCGCATACCAATTATCCTCCTTTGCTCTTCAAACCTCTGATTTGCCATTGACCGGAGGCTCCTGAGCCAAAAGTCTGAACCGACGATTTTGTCGTTCGGTCAGAATTCCTGACTATGATCTCGGTCATCTGAAATCCTCACCCGTTATGGAATAATAATTTAAGATGTAAGGCAATATTTGTGCTCTGCAGAAAATTTAAGGGTGTTCACCTTCTTGGCATTCACAATATTATATCCTTAACATATATGTATAATAACGAAAAATATGAATTTTCTTTAAATTGCAGCCTCAAATGTTAAGATTCAAGTACCGTTGACTCGTATAGATAAAAGCTGTTTGTACATTTGGTTTTCTAATTATAAAGAAAGTACAATAACACTAGACTGCAGATATGAAAAGTAGAATATCTATATTGGACAAAGAACAAAATATTCAATAACAATTATGTTACATTGAAAATATGCAAAAATTTTATTGGAGGGATTGATAAGAGGCAGTGACACTTGGAGGATCGAAGAATATCCTACACTCCAAGCTACACAGTCTGACACGTGTTTCAATAAGATTATTGTCTTCATGGACTGAAGGATAAAATCAAAGGAAGAGACTTCAGGAGATGGAAATATGGTTATCGAGGAATTTGTCAACATTTTTGGTTTTAATGGAATGTGAAGGAAACGAAATTAATAAAAAAAGTGAAATAGAACTAATTAATTAATCAAATTGATCTAAAAAATTGCTCATTTTATAATAAAAAGGAGCCGTTAGGGTTGAACAGGGATAAACGGCTGATTCAGTTTCTAGTTGCATTAAAGCACATGTAAATGTAAATAACGTGTTTTTATTGTAATTATGTGACCATTGTAAATATATAACAGGTTCTTAAGAGATTATAAATGAAAGAGCGAATGTTTCAAAATTAGCAATGTATGATTAAGGTTTTGGATAGCAATAACTGGCAATTTTAATATAAACAGAAAAATTTTACGTTACGATTATTTTCGGTTCTTTTCAAAATATTATACCACACTGACAATTTGCGTATTTATGTTAATCAATAGATCATCTACATCGTAAATATCAAAATAAAATCAAAATATGAATCTGTTTTACCAAGAAAAATTAATTTTTCCTCAGTTTTCACTTCTCAAAAATATGTAGCAGCCACCAATCAAATTATTTGTAGTTGTATTAAAATTTAGAAAGTAGAGCTATAAATTTTACTTGAATAATTTAGGTCTTTCTTATCGTTCTTATTTATGTAAACCATTTTTCAAAATTCTCGTTTCCGTATATTAGATTCCGTTTCAAGAATTTTTGAAACTTATATATAATAAATGAATAATTGAATTTATATTTTTTGATATTTCGTGGTTAATTCATGCAGTTTTATTTTTTCATTTAGTATTAATGACTTTTTAGTCTATTTTCTAAATAGTAAGATGTCTGCCTTATGTAGACAGCAGTACAAAACACTTGATATATAATATTACTTCTTTTGTTTTTTGGTGTTAGATTTGAGTTTAGAGAAATATTTGGATAATATATTATGTCATTTATTACTACTAATATCATATTTATTGAAATAATTCGATAGTCCTTGTATGTACATAAATGGTAAGAAGAAATGTTTTATGTTTTAATGCATTACTTCTGTTTTGTTTCTCAATTGATTATAGACTTTGTTTTTTTTTCGGATAATTATTCTCATTCAATGCAGTTTTTGATTTTTGAATAGCTAAGCATTTAAATTCTTCGTATACCATTCTGTTATGTTGTTAATTTTGTATAATGTGACATCAAAATCGATTTTATTGAATTTTTTATTAATATTTTCAATTTGATTGGTATGGCAGTAATACAATCATCTAGATATCGGAAAAAGAATGGAATATTTATACCAAGTTTGCGTAGGACAGTTTCTCAAGATCTTCCATTATTAATTGTGCTATAACACTTAAAATGGAAGCTCTCATAGTACAACCATCAAAATAATTTAATTGATGGCTGCGACATATTTTTGAGATGTAAAAACTTGGGAAAAATTAATTTTACTTGTTAAAGAAGATTTTTGTTTTAATTTTATTTTTTTTGTTATTCATGATGTAGGTGATCTATTGATTAATAGAATAAATATACACAGATTGTCAGTGTCAAAGACTGAAAGTAGTCTGTCTTCAAATTTTATGAAAAAAACTAATTTTAAAATAGAAGGGACCTAAAATCAAAACGATTTAGAAACATAATTATATATAAAAGGTCTAAGAAATAAGAAATTAAAGAGATTTAATAATGTATTTATTATAGTAAACATTTTTATTACATGAAATAAATGTGCTAATCATTGGTGATAAAATCTGATGTAATTAGTTGCCATTGAATATATATTTGCCATTTTTTATGGCATTCATTCATTTTATTTGTACCGGATTTTCTCAGGTATCTACATTATTAATTAGAGAATTGTTAATATATTCATATTCATGCGTTAATTAAATTATCCCCTTAAAACAAAGGCTGTAGTTTTACAATAACAATAAAATGGGAAGGTCACAAATTATCCTATTAAAACATTTGTTTCAATTCCTCGCGGTATCTATTATACAGATAATATTTTGATATTTGACCATGAACAATATAGACACTTACGTTCCATCTACCATTGTAAATTTCATTCGAACTCCAATCTTTGAGTACCCTAATTCTTAGGATTAGAAGTCAAGAAAAAATCCATATTATTTGAAACTAATTTCGGTCGAGTCCCCATTTGAATTAACGATTTATTGGAGTCTGAATTAAATAAGCATATTAATTAATCAGACGAAAGGTCTTTTATCAGAAATTTCAGATAAAAAGTAAATCGATTAACAGAAAAGATGGTGATTTTATTAAATGTATACAACATATAGGCATTTCCTAACTCGAATTGGTTTTTATTTGCCCTGTTATAGCCTTTTCCATAGTAATAGTGTCAAAACGGTTTTCACTTTGTACAATTCACAAATAGCCAAATCTGGTGAGTATGGGGATATGAACAGACATTTTAGCAGCCTAAAACTCACTGATTACAAGAGGCTTGTGGCACGGCAATTTATGATTATAATGAAAGAAGTTGTCTTCTAAACTTACTTCGCAAAAGTTTCAGTAATATTGTAAAATTTGGAGTTTACAATTACTCCCTATGGAAGGAATTCTGATCGCAGTATGCCCTCTTAATCGACGAAATTCATGACTATAACTTTTTGAAAGGTAGTAAGTCAGTATTTTCATAGCTCATAGCTCACTATACTTTGTCTCATAGTCATTATTACAGACCCAAATCTTGAGCAAATTGACACTCATTTTTTTTCTTTTAACGTTCAAAATTGTAGGAATAAATATGGCACTCAATGTGTCAAGATGTTATGTATGGATCTGTATGAGAGTTTAGCTTAGCTCTTAAAATATCAATTGCTAGCCTGTTTTCATCTGTTTTTGTAGATGAAGGACGTCTCGACCTCTCCTAGTGCTTCACTGATTTATTTCTACTTTTAAATTGCACGTATCACTCATAAATTCTTTTCATAGTTTTTTGTTTGCTTATAGGTTACCAGGAATATCTTTGCCTATCTCAATTCCTATAGATTATCTCAATAACGGATTTTTTTCCTATCCACCTTCGTTTCTAGTGTTACCTCTTTTATTATGTTACCGATTCCACAGATGGGTTTACCTACGTCATTTAAATTGTCGAGGCATTACTAAATCAGCTTGAATCGTATGACATTGGAGCTCTGAGCATGCAGGTCAGGTACTATTTCCATCTTTGTATTTTCATAAAAAGTATATTATCAGACCGCTTTTTAAGTGCAACTGTGATAGAAGAATGTCATCAGAGTTGACTTGAAATTTTTAATGCCTAGAATGAGTTATTTATGTTTGGGCCGCACTTGATTTAATGATAGAATCTATTCCCCGCATTTGAAAAAACTTTAGCTAACAACAATGCCCGATATATTTTAAACCAATTGAAAATTTTCTTATTCATCTTAGCGTATCTACAGTTACTTAGTTCGTCTCCTTTCCATCATTTCATCATTTCCAGTTATTAAATAGAACTGCAATAACATAACAATGAATACATAAATTAAAGTCACTTTGAACTTGTTACCTCGTCCAAGGGCTGAGTTTCATTGGAGATGTTACAAAGAAAGCTGTTCATCAAACGTTTTGTTATTTCAAACAAGTTTCAAAAGTGTAGTTCTATTTAAGTTTTATTTAATGAATTATGTGGATTTTACTATAGAATATATTTACTATGACGTAGATGACTTTTAAGTAGTGTCAGATCACCAGAAAAACAAATCAGTAGAACACTTTTTGAGAGATTTTCGCTACTATTTCTTGGCCAGTTCTGATAGATTATAAGAGAACTATATGATTTGGATTACGTGAAAAAATACAAACAATTTTTAATTGAACGATTGTGGAGAGCTAAAAATATTTCTTCAGAAAAATTGATAAGACTTTTAATGATAATTCATAAAAAACATAAAACAAATACGCTGTTGTAAGACAATAACACTGATTCAAGGATGCTATCGAACAAGATAATAATTAGGCCAAGCTTTTAGAGTATTTGGTTCTGGGCCCGTACACTTCTATTCCATTTCTGTCTGCTGGAACTAAAAAAATATTCTATTGAAGTGGATCGGAATAATATTTGAGTTGTTTTTTTTTCCTGTTATGGAGTGGGTCAAAATCAGTTTATGAAATAAAATTGTATTACTAAAGTTATGAATATTTCTACATTTTTCAACAGTCTCTATTAAATTATGAGCAAATATCAACACATAGTTTTGTATCCCATCATCGAAAACTACGCCAACTACTTGACCGTTATACTAGTTATTAACCAATAAGTCATTAGGATCCAATCACTTTCCACCGAGAAATTCCTAGATTCAAATCTGATGGTGTTAACGTTGTATACAAATTTTCTCAACAACTTGTGTTCTCTTTTATGCCACATCCTTTTCCATCAGGATCATTTGTTTTTATATCATCAAAATGCCTTCACAACTCACGCACATGTTCATAATTCACATTAAATTTTATACCAGGACGAACTTTTTTGCTAAGAACCGAATAACTGTGATTGACATAGAGCAAACGAAGCAGTTAATCCTTATAACCAACACTAGCAGAGATATTAAACGTTTTGGATGCTTGTAACACACCGACAACTGTAAACTAATGTCAATTAACAGGAAGCGCGTACACGATGTGCAATTGGCTCTTACTTCAAAAATGACGATCGTTTATATTATTGAACGTGACATACAGTTATATTTCATTAAATTTATATTGTAGTTCTACTATTATGAAATGAAATATTTATTCTGATTTCGACATTTTATAGTTTCAATATTTCAACATTATTACCATCAGCAGATTCGGTTATTAACTCTCAGTATTCTTAATTGGTATTAAGTTATTATAAAACTTTTATTCCCAAGGTCCGATTTAGGATCATAAATATGCTAGCGAGTAATTATTTGAGACAGGCTTTTTTAATGTTCCTCGTGGTAATTCTTTGAAAGTGTGAAACAGGAAAGTACTGTTTAGAATGGTAAAATGTGATTGTTTGTTGTTGTAACTTTTTTAGCAATTATAGACGGAAAATGTAGAAATTATTTTATACGAGGTGTGGAGAATAATTAATGAGATGCATTTGAATTGACTAAGAATTTAATGTTTCTTCAAAGTTATTCTCTTGGATCCTTGAAGAGATTATTCCATGTTCATAGTAGTGCTGGAACTTGGATGATGTGATAGCTTTAAACTGGTCGGTAACAACCTTTTGAATGTTGTCCCTTCGATTAATTTTCAGGACTCACTTCAGATTAGTAAGGAGGGTACGAAAAGCTACGGGAATGTTGGCCAAATACTCATTTATTGAAATTGAAATTCGTCAGATGAAATCTAATGAACTAGAATGCGACTTTTGACTATTTACCGTTAATTCTGATCGTTAACTGAAGGTTTGAATGTAAAAGTATTTTGATTTTCCTTTTTAATCGATTCTAGCAGTTTAAGATCTTCTCCAAAGGTCTGCTAAAGTTTTGCAAAAGTGTATTTGCTCAAATTTGAAACAAAATCTGATATTATACGGTTGCTTCAAATTAATAACTCAGATTGTAGAATCCATTCCATAATGTGGTTTAGAAAAATAACTACCTACGCACAATTTCCGGATTCGATCAAACTCAAACTATCACTGTTATACATGTTGAGATATATATATAATGAGTCTGTTATTTGAAAAACATAATTATTCAAATACTAATTTTCCTTGTTAAAAATAATCTGGAATTTTAGGTTAATTTATTAACATGCGAGAAGACTTAGAAATTTAGGAACATTGCTATCAATGTGGAGAAGACAAACATAATTATAGTATGGAAAAACAAGCTGAATGAAAATCAAAAGAAGATTTTGTCAATATTAATATCCCCAATGGCTCACAGTTACAAGGAGGCGCTTGTAACCACTGACTAGTTTCGAAATTATTAAGTCTTATCCGATTGGTTTAACAATCCTCGTTCTGGATTGAGACCCCAACTGAAGACAACATCAAAGAGTTTGGCTATTTGGTTCATGTAGTTAAATAGTCCCCAGCGAATGCTAACTGGCGTCATCCTCACTTCCAACTGCGAACCACAGATCAGGTGGAAATCTAGCGTAGTCGCCAATAATATAGATTCCGATGGTAAATGTGGTGTGTAAAATATATCAAAATAAACGGTTCCTTCTATTCACCTCTGAAATAATTTCGAAATTTAATATTTCGAAAATATATTCTGCCTTTCTTCAAAGGCGAAAATAAATACTTACCTGGCTAATGCCTCGACGAATATTGAATTACATCTCTTCTGAAGAGCGTGATGTCAATCGACCTTTTTGTTAATATTATATCCTCAATGGCTGGTGAACTTTTAGCCAATGTATTTTTTGTTATAATTCAACTAAGGTAATTCATTAACTATGTTGGTGCTGTTTATTAGAACCCTTTTATGTCGTTTGAAGATTCCGGAAAGTTCAAAATAATTTTATATGTGGTGAAGAGTCATAAATAGTCAGTGCCAAAATTATTATGCAGCATTCGTTTTTTTATCTGTTTAATCAAATTAATCCTAATATAATAATAATAATACTGCTGTGGGAATTTCTAACTTTTGATTTTGGCATTTTTATGTAGAACTTTATACAGCCTATAAAAATATCTATTAAAATAATAGCGTTGCTTTTCAAAAATATCAACAACCTCAAAATTGAGAGATAATTAGTACATGAATTATTAATTTTTTTTAATTACCCACTCTCACTATGTACTCTAAAAATCAGAATTTATTAATTATCCTATACTCATCAATTATTCATATATAATTTCACTTTGATTATACCAAAAATTTACTTGTAAAAAGATATGAACTTTTATTGGTCCAATGTCATTATGTTTTAATAAAATTAGAGAGCACAGGTCATCACTAATATAAATTAATATATATATATATATATATATATATATATATATATATATATATATATATATATATATATATATATATATATATAATTATATTCAGCATATTTATATGCATTATTAATAAGAAGAAATTTCAAGGGGTACTATTTTGTAAATATAATATTATATAAAACAAAAAATATTTTAATTATATACCTGTTAAACTATAGAAGGCAATTCCTTTGAATTTATTTTGCCGAAACACATCAAATTTTAATTATTGTAATGATTTTCTTATTTATTTATACGATTCATATTCCTGGGGTTAATTAATAAACACTGTCTCTTACGTTCTTAATTTATTTAAACAGTATATACTGCACTAACTTATAATAATTCACTTATCACTTAACTAAATCCGGGTATTTCATCGAAAACGGCGCTTTCGCCGAATTTTAGAATTCTACTATAACTAAGCAGGACCGGCTCTAGGGCGGAGATGAGTTCGTAATTTTATAAATTGACATTCTTCAACCGTGCGAACGCTACCTTTGATGATTAAATAGGGCTCAGATCGTGTTATAATACGAGTGCTATTTGAGTTGTTTATGATATTGGCATACTTGGTCATTAGTTTAAGTCACATTCAATATTGTATGAACATTTGGATGTCAAAAAGATTTGTTTTTTAACAGCTCAAAAAAGGCTCGTGTGATTGGTGTTTATAAATGCTGAAAAAATTCAATAGCAGTGCTTTTCACTCACGAAGCACTTCGAAGCAAAGTGTGAAAAAATCAGGAAAACCCATTGCAGAAGACGAATCACCCTCCACCACGACAATGTTAACTCTAACAAATTAGTTAAAACACAAACGTTTTTGAACAGTCAAAACATCGAGTTGATGTTTGGCACTCAATAATTCCTTGTTATTTCTGTAGATCAAAAATAAATTTGCGAGGTCAACGTCAACAATCAAATATTTTGACAATTAGTTAAAAACTAATGCGAAAGTGTATTGATCTTAATGGAGAATATTTTGAAAAATAATAAAATCATATCCAATTAATATTTTTTTTTATTTGTCTATCTCAAAAGTTAGCAGCCCTCGTAAAATTAGAAACTAAAATATATGAATGTCAATGAAGTGGATGTTTAAAATGTTAACCGCGAAAGTTTTGGCCATATCCTAATCCATATGTACAAAAATCTTAATCATTAATTTATTCCATTTGGCTTTCACACACTGTATATCCTAGACAGTTGTCATTTTTACAGTAAAGAGGATAAATAACATTGTATTCGAGTGGGAGGTGAGAAACTTGAAACAAAACAGCCAAGTATCTTAGAATGGAATTTTGAGAGCAGATTCTCCTTACTGTCGACAAAACCCACCCAAAGATTTTGGCCGCACTAAGCCGGTTGATGGCCAATGATGGTTACGAATAAGAGTTAGTTGCTGATGCAGTCCAGTCGATACTTTTGTATAATGCGGAGGCTGGGAAGATATAAGTAACAAAAAAGATTAACACAGATGCAGAGAAGATATATGTACATAGGAAAGACAGATGTATTGGGGTGAGAATAACACAGAAGGTTGGTATAATATCACACAATTTCTATCCGGTTATAAGTATTATGTGCGCTATTGGAGTAGAGGATGATGCTCTGCACACGTTTTTCTACTATGATGGAGTGATAGTGAACAGAGAGGAATTCGATAGCGCATCGGCGAATTGCCAGCAGACATTGTCGTGGTGAAGATATTAAGAGCAGAGAACCACTGGCAGACTTAAAACGGACATCTATTTAATCGAAAGAGGGAATGCATTTCCTCCGCCGGAAAATAGAAAGAATAAAAACATCACAGATAGGAGGTTATTATTTCGAATGTATTCGTTGTATTTGTTGCCTTAATTCACCAGTACAATTAAGTTTGGTCCATCATCTCTAAATATACTTTCATATCAACTATATCCCATAGAAAAAATGTGATGTAAGTTTTTATTACAGTGATCGTTAAAAACTGAAATTTTCTAGTTCAATGGGAAAAATCAACAGAAATTTGAAGAATACATTCTTTCTTTCCAAGATTTTGGACTGTACTGAATGATACTTGCTGGAAAGGAGTTGATGTTAATATTTTGATTGAAGTTTATTTAAAGATCGCCATTGAAAAAGCCGACATAAGCCCGTACAACTCATTGGAGTTTAGAGGTATATATCGATCTTTTGATTACGTGAGATTTGTAATAATAGAAGCATATGCGCATAAATTTAAGTAGAGCTAGTTCTAATGAGTTTCATGTTATTCGAGACTACTCGGATTTGCAGTGTTAAGTTTTGAATCAAATTAAGAATAATACCAAAGATGCTTACAAAATGTCAAAATCTCTTTATATTGAGAGGAATGTTTACGAGAGGAATATATGATTTAAAAGTAGTAATAAGTCAATTAAGGACGAGGAACAGTCCGGACGAACAAATCTAATTGTATAAAAAGTGGATAAAATTGTTGAGGTAATGTGTAAAGCATTATAATAGATGATGCAAATGCGATGAGTGAGTGATCATTTTTTCCGAGACTTTTTATAGACAACTAGAAAATGTTCCAGTTTCCAGGGAATTGGAAGAAAATAACCGGATTTCATTGCCAAACTTGCCAGTGATAAAAAAAATTCTCCATGGACCATGGATCCATGATCTCTTCGCCCTAAAAGGGTCTGTTGATCGAAGCTATACATGATCATTGTTTTAGTTGATTTTGAAGGAATTACAATCAAGTTTCATTGCAATAGGAACTGTAAACTTAGATTTATAAGAAAATAAATGCGTAGAAACTGGCCAGCGTCCATCAGTACATGCATGTTTTGCCACAGCTGGCTAACAGTGTTCCTGATTATCCACATCTGCTTTACTCACAAGATTTAGCACCTTTTTACTTCTGATTTTTCCCGATAATGAAAATTGGGCTAAAATGTTAATGATTTACACTATTTCTTGTATTTTGAAGATCACAACAGATCAGATAGAAGCCATCCTTGAAGAAGCTTTATTGAAATGCTTCCAATCACGAATTAAACCTGGCTTGATAAGTGCTAACAAAAAAGCAGTGTTTTTGATGATTTGGTAAATGAACAAAATAGATAATTGACATATAAGTTTAATTCTACCAGTAACTTTAGTTTGTCTATCGAGTAAAAAGTATAGTAATCTATTCGCATATAATGGTTATTATCTACTTCCTCTTCTTAATAACAGCGATCTTTAGAACGCTTGTGGAGTGATATGATTTGAAATGAGTTTCTTCAAAATCGTGGCGAATGCAAAGATTTTGAAATTGAGAACCGTCTACAGTAGTTTATATTAAAAATAAAGATAATATACAACATAAGATGAAAATGTGTTCAAATTATTATCATTTAATTTATATTTCTATATTACTTGGGTGCGTTCAGAGGTCAAGCACAAGATCTCACATTTGGCATACTAACAATATTTATTCATAGTTAGTTCTTCTAATGATTACTAAATATTCATGAATAGTCAAACAGTTAGATGCATTTTAAATATTCCTGATATATGTTAGGACTCTAGACACGTAATTATAGCGTGTTTTTGTATAAATTTCTTCTGAAGAGTACATAAAAATAAATAGTTCTAGCTAACTATCAAACGACATTGACCCCAGGTTGTGCTAGACAGTAAGCCTTGTATAATGAGTAGGATAACTAGAGCTTATGTAACAAAAAATGTTAATTAAAAATAATATGATTATGTAACCGTTACGGTTTGGATGATCATAAGCTTACTTATGATTAAATGATACATTAATTAATTTTTTCTATATCTATTAAATAAATCACATGTACTTTCTTTTGAATTTGAAAAAGTGTTCTTCGTTATAAATTTAATATCTATGTTTTTCTTATGATTTGGTACCATTTTAGTATTTAGATTTTATAGACGTGGATTTTTCAACTTTTTTTCCATTTTACATAAAAATTGTGATTATAATTTGGATTCTAGTTAATAACCGACTATATTATTGTAGCAAAAGAGTTTGTATATTATTTTTATTCTGATAAAGTTGACTCTGTGTCTCGATTCAGATAATAGTCAGGATAATGAGCTATTTAACCACCCATGACTCACCGAGTTCGTACAATTTTACATAAGAAATCAACTGCAGTTATTGCTCATTTTTACAATTAATATTATAGTCCAAGCTACCAAGGTAAAAATGAACCCTCTTCGATTTGCATGAAAATTTGGAATTAAGCTTTATCTTCAAAATCTACCATATGCCGATATGTGCTTATTACTCTTAGGGGCAAAAACTACTCCTTATTGCAAAAAAAGGTAAAATTATAAGTATAAGAATTGAATGAGTAGAAAAATACTTTAAAGGTTTGAATAAAAGTTGTTTAATGCTTTAATATATAATTTTTCAACTATACTTGATGTATTTCATCCCTTATAAAGCCTCCCCGTTAATATGAAATTAAAAAAAAACTTAATTGCTTTGTGGTAGTTTACTTATATTGAATTGACTCTTTTTGTTTGTATTTAAATCAAATATTTTGCATCCAAAATATTCCACTCTTATAAATCATTCGTATTTATACTAAAAGTTTATGAACGCTTTAAATTTCTTTAGTCATCAATTTCTTAAAGGACAATGTTTAAAGGGTTCGAAAATGGTATCAGTCATACGTTAGGGTATGATTTGTAAAGTCAAATCTTAGTTACAAATTAGAAGAAAAATTGGAAAAAACAACAATGTTTGTTAAAAAAAATACTGACTTTTCATTCCACATCAATTTATATGTATAACTTATAGTTAAGTAGAAATTAATTAATTAAAAATTTCGAAAATGATTTTTCGACTTTAAACATAATTTTGTTCGAAATTAGGCAATCTAAATCGTTCAAACTTCCAGAATTATATTTTTATTGCAATTTGGCTACTATTGCTAAGAGTTTTTTCTACAAAAAGAATATAAATCGATCTTATGTCGGCCAAAAGTTTCTTGTTTCTATGTTAGAGAGTTCCACTAACTCTCTTGTAAAGCTTTCTAAAAGTACCTTGAAAAAGGTTAAATGCAATTAACTTACCGTTTTTTATTATGCCTAAAGCAAATTTAAGATAACCATTCTCTTTGTTTTTTTATAAGCTTAATTTTTTCTGTTACACATTTTCTGTTAAATCAAAACTATTTGAATTAAACTACACAAACATAACTAAAAAATTAATGATTTTTGAAATAAACTGCTAAGATTTTGCTAAAAATTTAGACCTCCATCAATTTCCGCGTTTATTTTCAACATAAAAATTTTCACCCACTAATTGGGGTATAACTCACCCTTAGGGCAAAGACACACATCGGCGTAGGGTAGATTTTACTTTTTGATGTACATGCTGTCAAAATTTCATCAAAATCGTTGCAGGTTCATGAAACCTGGGTAGCCTGGACTATTAGGGAAAAAAAGTTGTTTAGAGAAAAATTCATAATAATATAAATATAATATCAAAAATTTTTTGCTCGGAGCACAACGCATTTACAGTGCTACAATGTTTTTCATATGAGAAAATTTCTACGCCTCAATTTAAACATGTAATTTGAGATTATTCTTGAGACATTCAAATGGAGCTGAAAGGATCAATAACGACAAGGTGAGGGTTGTAATAAATGAAAACTTCTCCAAAACAAAAGTTTGTTATATCTACTTCGCTTTTTAGAAAATTTGTGCTCCATTACCAAGAAAAGAGCAATGATATGATAAGAGGACGACTAAAAGAGCTCTATTTGGGGCCCAAAGTGCCTGTGACTTTAGCCCATGTAACAGTACACATTCAATTTAAATAGATAGACCACCAGTGACACGACATATCTCAGTATAGATAAGACCGAAAAAAAGGTTTGCGCAATGTTGCATTAAGGCATGAGAGTAATGGTGGATCAGTAAAAGTACGGAGGTATAGAGGTATAGAGGACCACACTGAAATATTAGCAGGTCGTCTCTAGGTACATGTTCATTGTTCTTTCCACACATCACTATCCTTGACAACATATCCAAAATTACATAGAAGAAATCGAAACCTAAGTAATGGAATAGTCATGTAACAGGCCAGCGCTCAAACCCAGCAGAGACAATGAACATGATATCACTTAAAAATGTTAAAAATGAAATTTGAGCATGACCAGAATTCGTAAGGTTCTTAAATTCTGGCAAAGGAGTAAATAAGCACAATTAATTTTTTTTTTGTATTTTCTACAATAGTGTAAGGTTAAAGGTTAAATAATGGGGGGAATGTTGGGGTAGTTTATTTTAATTCAACCCATTCATCCTACGTGAACGAGAGTAATGCATGCACCACCACTTTTGATTACGATTTCCTCTAAATAAAATTCAGTTTAATCAAATAATGTTGGTTATTATAATGTATGAAAAGGGTCTAATTTGAAATCAAAAGTAAGAGGATTAATGCTAATTTCTAATAGTACCACTCTGTATAATTTCAGTTGTGACTATTAATCATACTAATCAAAGAACAAATATTTCTATCACTTATATAACATGGGTAAATATAGTTTCAGATGAATATAATATACAGTTAATAAAAAATATTTAGAATTAACATATAATAATACTAACAAAAATAATTTATTTTCCCAGAGACACTTCTAAAAAACGTAAAGGAATAGTCGTGTGAAAAATAGTACTAGAAAGAATGTGTAGACATAAAAGCAATAAAAACCATATATACTAACACACAATATCTAAGACAATCTTAGGAGATGTATAATTTTCACACATTAAAAATATTCATCTAGAGAGAGTAGAGTTTTATTGCCCTATTATTTTCTCTTTTCATGAATGGCTTTTATATTTAGCAGTAAATAATTCATATAATGCTGCTATAACAGTACTCAATATTGTATTTCTTTTTTTAAAAAAAATTTGCTTATAAATATGTTAGACTGCATACGTGGAATCAAAACTAAAATTATATCTCAACGTATGAATGGAAAAGAATTTTGAAATTTAATTCCGAGTTTGCATTTGTAATACATTTCCAAGAGTTTTTTTTGTCGGTTTCAGTCACAAGTTTTGAATTTTATAATATTTTAAAATGAATACCGATACATTGTTTGTTGGTAATGCTTCCGCCGCCAACAAGCAAAGATGACGACTGAATAGAAAAGTTTGCAAAAACGGAATTTATATTTAGTGTGCAATGTACCTTCCGTATTAAGTTCGGTTGTGATCCTCTAAGTGATAATAATATCCGTAGATGGTATCATCGTTTGAAGATGCCGACTACATTTCAAAAGAAAGAGGATGAAATGAGCAGTGCCGGAGCAAGGACTCTTACCGGTTTGAACAAGTCAAATTTTTGCAAAATGTTTTACTTAAGGAATCATTTTTTTGTTATCATTAAGTAAACGTCTGCTGAATGGACGAACGCTAACTCTATTTTGGTTAAAAAAAATATATATTTTTCAACTTAACAAAAAATAAAATCAAAGAAAAAACTATGTGCTTCATAAACGAATATAGTAAATAAAAAAATATGATAACAAATAACAAAAATTAAACTACATCTTGCTACAACAGATACTTTAAAAATTATCGAAGGTATAGTAGAAATCAAATAAGAAAAACACGCAGCGTAATTATAGCGTCACCACTCAGTTACTGTCGATATCACTTTAACGTATATCCATCTTTTTTACTCTAAACAGCCAGACCAGTGGCTTATCAAATTCAAACAGTTGATTGTTAACTAATTGTTAACAGTATACTTAAGTCAATGTCAACTTTATTCATTAATTTATTTATAATATCCAAGTCCACTAAAATTGGTAGATCGCTTGAAATTGGTTCAAGATTATGATAAAAGCGGATAATCAAATTAACAAATTACAACTCGCAATCTTAGCAATGTTTAAACACTATTACTTTGAAAGTAATATTTACCACATTTTTAAAAAATATTCTTCATTTTAACGTTAAATTTTGAAATACGGACTATATTTTTTAGCAGTTGATTCCTTTTCGTCCATAGGAGCAATGGGTAAATCATTTTTTTTTCTCTTTTTAGCATATTGCTTTAATAAGATGGTCTTATAAAGCCTTTCAACCAACCTATCTACCATTAATCCCTTTCCGATATGTCCTAGTTTTTGCTCTTTCTCATAGGAAACCTTCCATTGTGTAGTGACAATATATTCATTAACTAATTCTTCATTTTTTCCAGAATTTTCTCCTGGTTTTCATATTTCATGTTTCAATTTTTGAATCCTTCTTATTTCTCTCCTCCCCCAGTTCTGTTTAATCTATCATTTTCATCATTGTTTCTTCATATTTAGTGTGTTTTTGTATTTTCTCTACCTAAATCATTTTTTTCATTTGGTCTTCTCACCCTTTTAAGTTTTGCCCTTTTCAGGGTGACATCTTATTAATGGTTTCGTTCTTGTCTTGATGTCAAATGGTTTGTTTATTACTTATGTCACCCCGTTTGTTCACAATTTATGATATCCATGATTCCCTTATTCAAGTTAGTAATCCTACTAATATCTTATGTTTTTTTACATCCTCTCGTCAATGCATACTATTTTCCAGGATTTTTTTAAAGCACATCAATTTAAAAAGTTGAAAATAACTTTTACAATAAGCTTAAAACAATAATGAATGAAAAATATTGGTATTACTGTTAAAAAAATTGTTGTAGGAGAAATATGGAACAAAACGCCCCATGCTTTTTTTACAATAATAGTAGTATTTTTTATTCATTATCGTCATAAGCTTATTTTAAAAATCATTCTAAACTGTTTAGTTTGATGTGCTTTAAAAGCGTGTTTTTTATTTTTTCAAACTATATTTATTTCGTATAATAACTTCGATGCTTGTACGAGGATATATGGAAAAATTCTTAGCCTACTATAGAACCAAACAAAATTTCAATGTCAAAATATTTTAGTACTCAACATATTCTCCTTTTAATTGAATACATTTATTATAGCGAACCTGCAACGTCTCTAGACTGTAAAAAAATGTTTCTTCTTGCTCTGCAAATCAGACCTCCATACCTTTTATTACCTCCTCCTTGGAAAAAAATTTACGAACTTTTAAACTTTTTTTCAGTTGAGGAAAGAGATGATAGTCGTACGTAGTCAAATCTGGTGAATAAGGGGGAGTTCTAGTAACTGAAACCGTAAATCACGAAGTTTGTGTGCAGGGGCGTTGTCCTGCAAAAAAATACCTTTGGATAGCTTTCCGCGTCTTTTCTCTTTAATTATTTCCCGTAGAGTTGTCAGTAATGTCGAATACTAATCTCCAGTTATTGTTCTACCCTTATCCAAAAAATCAATCATAATTACTACAACACAATCCCAAAAACCTGAAGCATGAGCATTGATAACGTTGTCAAAGTGCCTAATTTCCAACACGAAGATCCTCTGTGTACAAAATTTTTATTAAATAAGCCATTTACTCTTAGTCCAAAGGACAGTTACAAACAAACCCACTTACAGGTGGAGCTAATATAAGCGCGGTAAAAATAGAAGTGAGACTACCAAATCTGATGCAATGTTGCCGAAAAATTTGAGAAATTTAAGTAAAATCTGGGAATATACATGACAGCAAGTGATGAAGAGAGCAAAGCAGACAAGGTAGAAGTTACTATGTTGTTTAATTTGATAGATGAAGAAGGGGTCCAAATTTATAACACTAAAGTTGACAGACACCCAAAAAGATTACCATCACGCAGTTTGGATGGACATTACTAGACGGTCCGTTATCTTGATTTAATGGACAATTCCTCTATCGTTGGTGCTGCAGGTTTTCTAAGCGCCACATGAATAATTGTCCCTATTCCCTTAACAAATAATCCAATGAACCTTTCTCTAGGAAATATTCGCATATTGTCTAAAGTGTGATGAATAGTGCTCACCTTGAACACTTGTAGGCTTTTATGTAAAATTGTTCGCGTTTCCCTTCCGTACAATTGATAGTTTAGTATCATAAGGTATGAAAACCACGCTAATATTTTGAAATACCCTGTATATGTAATATATAACAACCATCCGAATTAATTTTTATTTGAAAGGTTAATATTTTTCTTGAAGTTTATGTAACTACTACTTGAGCAGCTACGAACTAATAAATAAGGAAAAAATTAATAATTATTAGATAATTTGAATTTATGAGCATATTTCTTAATGTCCATTACCAAATAATATATGACTAATTTTGACAATACCTAGTGAGTTATTAACTCTCAGAAACTAATGGTACCAACATTTTTTATTAATAGGTTTCTGCCATAGATACTGATGAAAGAATTGAATTTAACATTGGTTTAAACATCTATCCGAACTTCAACAACAATTTGTTGATAACAGTAAACAAGTTATGGGTCCAAAAGAAAATATTTTGTATTCGCTATTGGCGGCTTTTTTTAATAAGTGCTATCACAACTTCTATCATTTCACCTTTGTAAAGTTGTATTATGCTTGCCTTTCCAACGTAAATTTCTGTACAATGTAAAATAAACAAGATAAAAAATGTTCGTCAATAAATTGTTGGTGTTAAGAAACAAAAGGCTCGTAAACCGTCTAAAGAGTTTTATTCGAACTAAAAGTGATTAAAGTGTATAATGGTTTGGATCTCGAATGCCGCGAAAGCTTCGCCGCTACTTCTTGTTTTCAGAAACGGACTGGATCGACAATACAAAAAATGGCATGTGAAATTGAGTATACATGAGGTATTTAGAAATAAATAATCTTTATATATATAATTCTATTGCACCTGTATATGTCAATGAATGACTTGACCGTTTTGAATGAATTTTTGTGCATGCATTCAATGAGGGGTTTAGTAAATGTACTTTCTTTAATCAGCACGGTAGGTAGCGTTGCAGTCGGTGTCTTGGTTATTTATCTATAACACAACTAAACGACTGGATCGATTGATTTTTGAGAATGCATTCAAGTGGGGGCATGGATGATTTAAATTTACAAATTATTCTGGCAGGTAGCGCTGCAGTCAGTATTTAGGTTATTTATCTATACTGCAACTAAACGGTTGGATCGATTTTAGTTCATTATATAAAATTTGCGTCGTTATTATGACATTTTAATTTTTTTGATGGTCTTTTCACATGGCCAATTATATGTGGCGTGTTCTCGAGTTCAAAAACCGTTTATTTATTCATACTCCTCAGGAATTGCTAAAAATATTGTTCATCAACTCTCATCAAGATAAACTTAAACAAATATTGATTAGAAATAATTGTTTTTAGAAAAATGAAGAATAATGAAATTATTATTTTATTTGTCATTCATTTCATACTTTGTATAATATCCTAATAGCTTGAAATATCATGCAGAGTAACGTCTGTCGGGACAGCTAGTACATACGCGGGCCGTTTCGATCGTGCACACGCTACGCGGGTAGAAGAAAGCGGGCATGCGCTCTATGCGACTGCGAAGCTCTCGCACTGCATACTCCGCTATTGTTGACATTCAGGCGTTAGTCGGCGTTGTGCTGCATTCACGTGAACAATTCCGCCATTATTGATTCTCCCGCCAATTGTGAACTGCGAAGTGTGATTCGTTTCCTACATGCTGAAGGCTATAGTGCTGCAGGAATCCATCGGAGAATGAGTTGTGTCTTCTTCTTCCGTGTATTAGGCGTGTCCGCTTGTTTTATCTTCGACATCCTTGCCCCCTATCCTACGTCAAGGCTGTCGCTCCACCTTTTTCTGGATCTACCGGTACTCCCTCGGCCCAATGGGGATTTATGGCGCGCTATATTGTCCAGTCTGTTGTTATACACACGACCTATATGCTCATTCCATTCTTTCTTTCTTGATAGAACCCATTCGTTGACGTCATCTATTTTGCACAATCTTATGATGTTCTCACTTCATTCCCTGTCCAGTAGGGTTTTTCCGGCTATCCTGCATAGCACTTTCATCTCTGCTGTTTTCATCATTCTTTTGGTTTTCGCGTTTCTGGTCGTGTCTCTGTGGTGTAGGTCATAATGAGTCTTACCGTGGCCTTGTATATTTTCGATTTGGCTTCTACTCCGATATGTTTGTTTCGCCATATGCTTTCGATCAAACAAGCTGCTATTCTTAAGGCTTTATTTGTTTGCTCCCTTACTTCGTTCTCTACGTCTCCAAATCCTGAAATATCGATTCCTAGGTATGTATTTGAATTTCATTACTTGGTGAATTATCTGGTAGTCTATATAGCTTACATATTATCGGAAATAAGTGGCTTAAGAAGTCTCCCTGGCGAATCCCTGTACTGCTATTTTCTCCGTTAGCATTCCGTTCACTTTGGATTGGATTTTGCTATCCATGTATATATTTTCAATGGTTTTTATCAAGTCATAAGGGATTTGTTTGTCGTATAGTAGATGTATTATGTCTTTTAATTGTACTCGATAGAAAGCTTTTTGTAGATTTATAAAGCACATAAATGCTGGTCTCAATCGATTTTTTTGTGATCTGCCTGATGACGAAGATCGCATCTGTGATAAGACTGTTTATTTTGTTTGTGATGACTATTGTTGTCAGTTTCAGAGTGCTATCCAGCAAATTGATTCCTCTATAGAATGAGTCATATGTATGGGGCAAACTTCATGAGTGATGATGACGTGGCGAAAGTTTAAAGATGGACGTAATGATGTGCATGATGTAGGAAGCTAAGGACACAAATCTGTCGTTTCAGATGACCTGGTTCAACGAGGTGACAGAATGGTTAAAGAAAACCGCAGATTTTCCAGAAGTTTCACGGTCTGTTTTGTACTCTATTGTTACTGAACGGTTAGGCTTCATTGGCGGCAACTTTCTTTAAAGAAGGTATTGAAAAGCTTGTCCACAGATATGACAAATGTATCAATCTTTCGATGATTATGTAGAAAAGTAATCGCAAGTGTACAAATCTTTTGATAATAAACACATTCTGCAGAAGTTTCGTTGTTCAAGTATTACTACAAACTCTGCAGAAAATCAGTCTCATTACTTAATTGTCAGATATCGTGTATTCTACTTGAGCATGGTCATAACATAATTAGTTTTTTAGTTTCTGTCATTACCTTCTTATAATTTTGATATAAATTTGTTGCTGTTTATGATGTTATCTAAAATATTCCGTTTTCTATCGAATCAATACGGTTCTGACTTCAGTCGCTACTTCTCCTTATATAGATGTTGTATGAAATGAAATAAATTGTCGTTTTTTGCGCTTAAATTATTGATGTAGGTGGCCTTTCTTCCTCTGTATGTACCGGCACAATTTCTGTCTCTGATTGGACTGAAAAATATACCGATAATTTGTTACCGGAGGCATAGTTTTTTGTCGGATTTAAATCTTGGTATATAACAACCGAAATGAGGATGGGAAAATAAAGGAAATTTGGTTAATGATATTTTTGAGAATATCGTTAAATGCAATCTTGGAGTTTTGTTTTTTATTATTATAATTACAATATATACATTCACAAAATAATACATGAAATTATTCATGATATAAAATTTATCTAGATAACGCATACCATAAAAAATTATTGTAATTACTTATATCTGAAGGAATAGTTGTTTATTATTTTGTATATATTCTATATTTCATGGGAATCATATAGGAAGTTACTGGAAACTGCAGGATAAAGATTATTTACTTGTTGAAGCCGAAGAACATAGACATAAATTATTGACTGCCAATTCCATGGGTAGGGTATTTTTTTCATATTATACTGTAAACTCAAAATTACAGTATTAATTTGATACTTTACGGTACCCTTATACTTAATAGTACTCTTAAATTTTCCCAATCCCGTTTGAAATAATTAGAGATAAAAAATCAATTAACATCAATAACTAAACTTTTATTTTCTTTTATAAATGTTAACAGTAATGGTGCAACTACTGTTACCAGAAATATTTATTCTAGGAATTACTGGATGTACTCCTTTTTTTCAATAATGCTATTTTTCAGTAGAATTGTTAAATATGACATTTCATATTTTAATATAATTTTGCTTTTCATTTTAATCTGAAAACAGTATGAAAAACATATCACGATATTCGTCCGTGAAGTTATTATTACGGTACTCGATTAGATATTCTTCACTTGGCTTCTTCGTCGCCTCGTCCATAAACATCTATCTGTTACCATATTAAATCACTTCTCAGACTTATAACGTAAATAAATATTCTGAATTTAAATGGATAATGGAGCTTATTGAAGGTAAAGTATCCAATTTTTGTGGTAGAGCTACTAGTTGCTGAAGATCTAGGAACATTTGGTGAACTTACTGCCTACTTCAATTGTAGATCGGCAAGTTGAACTTTGATGTATAAAAGATTTAATGATAGTTAGATAATTCAAACCACCGCAAACATATTATACTCAGACAATAAAGTTCTGGCTCGCAATAATGTTAAATAAACAAAACCCATACCAGTCAAAAGACTCCCTTAGTCCCATGCTATTCAACATAATAATGGGTGAATCATAAAAAAGATGCGGCTACGGAAGGTTACGGAATGATTGATAGAGAAAAAAATCCTGTGACGCCATGATATGTGCCCAAGATAATCCTCAAAGAATATTCTTTTCAATCTCACAGAAAAACAGAGTAATATGACTATGTCGACGAAAAAAAAACCATATGCATGACAACATAAAAAAGCCAGCCCATTAGATGCAAATTGGAACTAGAAGGTCAAATAATACAACGAAGTACCCTGGAATTGTCATAAGTTATGGAGACGTAAATGACGAGGTAAGAGGACAAGTAGCTAGAGCAAATGAGGTCGCGGGATGTCGTCAGAACGTAGTTTGACATAACAAACACCTAAAGCAAGAAATAAAGGCAAAAATTTACAAAGCAAAAATAATGACCTATACATCAGAAACAAGACCAGAAACATTAAAACCGAAATAATTCTTGGTGACCACAGAAATGAAAATTTTCAACGGATCTCGGAAAAACACTATTAGAATGAGAAAGAATAGAAAGCATCAGAAGATTTTGTGAGGTAGATAACATTAACGAATCGATATCACAGAGTAAAAAAACAAAGATAGATTGGAACACGGAGTTGAGATCGATCATGAAAGAAATGGAGTGATAATTTAGAGCTATGATAAGGAAAGATATCAATGAAGTAACAGGCGTTAGATCTATTATGGAAGAAAGGAGAAGTTTAGATAATAAGGGACAGTATTGGATCATACGTCCTATGCAGGTATGGATGAACTAAATGCGGTTGGCACCAATGTTGAAAAACGTTGTTTCTCGTACTGAGAGTTGATAGTCTGTTATTGGTTTTTTGAAAAAGATCAAAGGGATTTGTCCCGTCGTTCGTCTTGCTGACCACGATTAAACATATTAAGTGAATTATTGAATTTAAGTTCATAAACAAGCATTGTCCGACATATATATGAAATAAAATTAGTATGCAAAATTACTACAATATAGTAACAGATACTATTTTTAAACCATATTCAGAAGTATCTTTTATCAATGTTTTCACCCATTTTATGCTAAAAAATCAAAACAATAGTAACTACACTTTATTCACATTAAATATCGGCAATCAGATGTCATTTGACATCTGATACAACTATACGGCTGCCGTATCGGAGAAAGCGCCGTCGCCGTATAATCTGTAAATAAAAAATATAAATACGAGGATTGCTACATGAGCAAGTTTTTAGATAGACAAATAAAAACAAAATTTATAATTGGATATAACTTTATTACCATTCAAAATATTCTCTATTGAGATCAATATACTATTGCATGAACCAATTGTCGAAGGTTTTTTTTCCATTCCTATTGAGGTACCTCCAAAACATGTAATTTCAATGCATCAATCTTTTCCTCAGGTGTAGAAAAAAGTCGACTTCGCGATATATTTTGATCTGCAGGAATAAAAAGAGATCAGTGGGTGCCAAATAAGGACTGTACGGCGGAAGACCCAGGCGACTAAGTGGTTTGTGTGCGAAAAACTTTTGTCAGATTTTGCCTATTTTGGTCGACCTTCACGAAATGCATCCTGTAGTGTGCATACGATTGAATTCGGAAAACCAGCGAAACACGGTGGCTCCAGATGATGATTCAACACCAGAAGTCGAAGCTAGAAGTAATAGAAAATCATCGCACGAAAATGCTCATTATATATAAAATATATAGCAGATAATTACAATTCTTAAATCAATACTTCATTACATTTAAAGACAATACTTATATATCTAGTATGGGTAGCGTGATCTCAAGGTTCCCCTAAAATTATTTGACGCCGAAATATTCTCTCTGTAGATAATCTCTATAATGGTGCATCTTCACTTAAAATATGGACTATACGACATTCCTAAGCAAGTTCGTGAACGGAACTTCTGTAAATCTTCCTTACATGCATCCATCCTTATAAGTGGACAACATTTTCGTTTTACGCTTTCTCCACTTGTTAAAGCTCTTTTCTCTTACCTATTTTCGTCCATTCTGGCTATCCAAAAACTTCACTCTCATCTCTTCCATGCATTTAGTCTGTTTTTCTCTATTTTATGACGCAGCATCCTCTACCATTTAATACCGTAAGTTGTATATCTGTCTTATAAATTCTTAGATTTGCTACCCTTGGAATATCTATGGACTTTAATAGGTTTACTAGAAGTTTACTTCAACTGTTCTCTATCCTCTTGGCGATCTTATGTTACGCATACTGCATCTTGCTTATATTCACAAGGCAACGGATTTTTCATTAGAAACCAAAATAACTAGAATCCGAAGTGTAATTGTTGTCCACTTCTATGTTTTGTAGTCGCTCAAAACCTTTTCTTTTATTCACTTGGATTTATTCAAAACAAAAATCCCAATTTTAAATTGTGATTGATTCTATTAAAAGAAAATAATAATAGAAAATTCTTGAAAATGCGGAAGAAAACAAGTTGCCTTAAGATGAAAATCTTGGAAATACTAGAACTAGTCATAAGTAAAAACCGCATAATTTTGCAGTCAATAATTCTAAGTTACATTCATTTGGAATATAAATTATTAAAAAAATTATATATCAAAACATTAGTAGGTTTTTCTATAATTAAATGATTTTAAATGTCATGTTATTCCGAATTGTCATTAGTGAAAGGTGTTTATTGTAATTAGGTACTTTTAAATATTATATATACCCAACAGGAAATAATAATGATTCTTATGGTGAGAGGTTACGGTGATCACAAAGAAACTTATAATGAGACAGCTCAGTTATTAAATAATTCCTATCCAAATCGTAACCAAGTTACCAAAACGTGGATTTAATTAAAAATCCTAATGACCACAAAATGGAATTTTGTGAAATAATAATGTGAAAGATATATGGAGGTCCTTATACTCTCTTTAGATGAATTCTCTGAAATTTTATATTTTGGAGATATGACCGGCAATACTGATCTGGGAGCAATATTTGTGGAAAGCAATTTAAACGGACCAAAAAGTTTAGATTTGTTTAGAAATCAATTCGTTCTTGCAAGAAATGCAGTTGGTGATAATTCTAATAACATTTGCGTATCAATATGACCTAATGATCGGAATGAACTGAGAAATGGAAGTGACAATCGATCTCAATCGGCTTCAATGGATTTGTAATGGACAAGATCTGACAAAAGTAAATGCCAATTGGTCTAAAACTACATAAATTGATAAGTTTCGACCTCAATCGACGTTAATAGACATCAGAAGACATCAATCAACATGAAGTAACAATTGACTTCAATGATATAATATACCAATACAATTTCAAAAATAAGAAATTAAATTGGTAAGCAGAAAACGTTGTTCATTGGATTTGCAGTTGAATATCCCGATTAAATCGAAATTATTTTGTAGGCGTGGTTTTAACATTTCATTTTACTTCCCAAGAGAAATTTTTTTACTCATCAGTCCGAATCAGAAATTTTTCTTCAAATGATAAATATGTTATGTGGTTTTAGTTGAGTTTTTGAATTTAGAATTAGCTTGAAGACAAAATACATTTGCATTAGTTATTATAGTTACAGTAGTTAATTTCTTCATTTTAATTCATTTAATATCGAAATTTGTATCTCTGTATCTATTGTATCGAAAGTTCATATCTATCTTCATGTTTAAGGTGAGTAATGACTGTAAATGTAGCATGCAATGTTTGAAGATTTGATGGATGAATATGTTATACGTAAGACAATATTTCTAGCCATGCTTCATATCGGATTTTACTTCAGATTTGGACCCAGCTTCAACAGATATACGGAGACAGTGTTCTCTGAAATGCTTATGTAATTCGACTTTTTAATGCATTCCTAAAAGAAAGCTAGACGATGACGTTTTTGTCTCTAAGAATGGACGAAAAATGTTCCCCAGAGAAAATCGAATTCAAAAAAGAGTATTCCATATGTAAATTTGCAACTATTTCTGGAGAAAGCAAATAAAAGTTTCTAACAGTGTGTGGATTTCCAAAAAGCTTATTATCAGAGAGGCAGGTATCTCTATTTTCATTTAGACTATCTAATTAACTTTATTTATTTTGCAAGAACAAGTTTAATATTAAGTTGGTATCTACTTGATTCTTGATCATAATATTTATATAGTTAGCTATATTTTAGTAATTCATAATGAATTTAAAAACTAAGATTGGATATTTATAAGGTCAATTTGGCATCCCTTTTTTCAAGTGCATATCTTTTTTTTTGATACTTTTCACTCATTTCCAAGAACACTAAACAACAGTTGTTATTCTTGTAAATTTTCATCCTTTAAACGATCTCTACCACTATGACCGATAGCAATGTGTACGCTTCAATAACATCAAAAAGATCCACATTCGGTAAAAACTGCTTAGCTTGCTCAGAGCGAGTATCTCATTTTTTGTTTTATTGTAATAATAAATTACCTCAAAATCTCTTATTGTTTGTAAAGCGTTATTCTTCAGCTCTTTGAGACCTTGTAGATGTAAAAAATTGTCACACTGTATTTTCAACATCTCCTCCGGATTCAATTTTTCCCACGCAATTTTGCCTTGATCCTAATTGAATAGTTATTTGACAGTGCAAGGTCCGGACTAAATACTGGATTTAGAAGGAGTTCAATATCACCAAGTTCTTCGATCTGTAGCATCATATGGTTTGGTATCGTTTTGTTGTGAGATAACTTGCTTTTGGATAACTAAACCCGTATATTTACATGTCCACTATATACTTTGACAATGATAAATCGATTATATAGAATTAGCACATTAAGAAGTACATTAAACCTTCATAATCTCACCAGGAACCTAACAAGACCTTTAGTTCTGATTGACCTCTCTTTGCGGCTGGTTCTGTTAAGTGTCCTACTTCTAACCACTGAGTACCCCTGTTCAGGTTGTTGTGGTCCAAGGAAGGTTTACCGGCAAGTATTTGTACTAGGCTGGTTTTCTACTGTTTCCTTTGTAACTTCGATATCCCACGCACGTGGACCAACTGAGCGCAATAAATCTTAAAGCATCAAATCCCCTAAGCGATGAAACTAATGCTATACCGTTTACTCTTTAACTGTGTCTTTTCCTTTAATTTCACATATAGTTTTCTTGCTTATCAATGCAAAAATATAACCACAAATACATTTCGATTAGGTCATTCATACCATGTAATCTAAAAACTTAATTATTCAATTTATTGCTTAATAATCGCAATAAACCAAAATAATTATTGCTATTAAATGAATCTGCGAAATATCGGAGGCCTATATTATATATATATATATATATATATATATATATATATATAAAGTATTATGTTATTATTAAATTATTAATCAGCATTATTAGGTAATATTTATTACCTTTCTATTATACTCAACTCACCTTACCGAACTGTCGGTACAAAAAAAATGAAATACATAAACAGGTTTGAATTATTTGAAATTGTATAATAAGTCATTTATAGCATGAAATTCTTAACAGCGGCAGTCACAATATAAGAAAGGGTTTAGTAAATATTAATCAAAAGCCAATTTCAATATTCAGCAATATTTAAGTGATATATAACATCAATTATTTGTTCGTGAAATTGAAATTTTTACTTTTTATAACAGAAGTTATAGATCTTAATTTTTGATGTTATATAATACCGTTATACGAGTATATACTTGAAAAATATTATTAGTGTTTGGTGATCTATTTAGTTGACTATTTCCTTCGAAAAATTTAAGCCAACCAAAAAGCTGTAATATTTTATGTTTACCTAGCAACGATCAAATTTCAGCGATAATTCTGCACTAGCGCAAATTATCGATAATTTGCACTAGTGCCAAATTTTCGTCTAGGATTAATAAACATCATTTGGTTTTAATTTTATATTTTAAGAAAAGGAACAATTATTGTTTATTTTAAATTAAATTTTTCTCAGGAAATAGTCTGCCAAAATGCCCTCTCGTGCATGTCAAATTGTCTCATAATTTCCTCTCGTGCGCATTCGCGCACTCGAGAAAATTAAATTATCGACAATTTGACATGCACTCGGGACATTAATATTGAACATACTCGTGTACACCGCCATGAAAATAAAAACATTCCTTCCCAGAATTGATCCAGAGAACGGTTGAATGCTATATATGGAATGTCATTGGATTAAGTTGTCAAAGACTATTTCCTTCGAAAAATTCAAGCCAACCAAAAAGCTGTAATATTTTATGTTTACCTAGCAACGATCAAATTTCAGCGATAATACTGCACTAGTGCAAATTATCGATAATTTGCACTAGTGCCAAATTTTCGTCTAGGATTAATAAACATCATTTGGTTTTAATTTTATATTTTAAGAAAAGGAACAATTATTGAAAATGCAATTAGAATATACAACTTTACTGGAGGCCGACGATGGTGTTTCTATGCTGCTTCCACCACTTCTTATTGTTACTTCGCTACTGTCATTTCGCATTTTTTGTACAATTTCCTCGTGGTGTTCACTATTTACTTGGAGGTAAGAGGTAACTCTTACCGTAGATACCAATTCAATGCCAATATGATGATCGTCAACTACGGTATAATTTAAAGAATAACAAATTTTAAACACAGAATTAAGTTTATTTTAAATTAAATTTTTCTCAGGAAATAGTCTGCCAAAATGCCCTCTCGTGCATGTCAAATTGTCTCATAATTTCCTCGAGAAAATTAAATTATCGACAATTTGACATGCACTCGGGACATTAATATTGAATATTTCACTGAGCACAAATAACTGATAAAGGAGTGTTAAAAACAGCAAATAAAACTAGGAAATAACTTGAAATGGTAGATGAAGATATCTTATATGACGATGAGGTAAAAACATTATAGCATCTTGATAATCGAAAGTGGAATTGGTGTAGGAAAAATACGAAATGCAAGAGAACCTTCACATAAAGCTATGAAACAACAAGCCTTTCCTTAAGTCTATACATTGACAAAAGAAGATGATGGATGTCTGTTTGCGGCACCTCGTTTTAAGCAACCATCTGTGGAGGGTAATGTAAATAAAGGAATTTTTTTCCTTCTTATCCTTTCCCACAAAAGTTCGATCGGATATGTAAGATGTTAATGACAACTTCACAGTATTACTTGCTGTATATGTATGTTGTCTTTCTGAAAAAAAAGTAGTTTGTAAGACATCATCAACATAACATCCAGCTGTCATTTTGCCTCTAATAACAAACACAAGAGGTAATGGACATGAAGGTACTGATCGGACGCGGTGTAACAATAGATCAAAGGTTCAAATAGGACAATACACCATGATAACAGATCTACATTCTTTTCCAAATCATTGGTCAGTAATTGCAGAGGTAGTTACCTGAAGCGACTAATCTTGACGTTGGTTGGGTTAGGTTCTTGGTTGGTTAACTAGTTGGTTTTCTTAGTTTTCTTTTAACCCCTGACAAGGTTTATCAGAGTCTTGGCCTCCCTTTTGTTTAGCTTTCACCAATTAGTCTGAGAAGTTTGTTGACCTATGAAAGTTTTGGTCTGTCTGAATGCACATGACTGAAGCCATGTTTCTTAGTTTTTATCCCTTCCTCACAGCTTAAGAATTTCTCAATCTGCAAGCAAGTAATTTCCACTACAGGTTCTGGCCCTGTCAGCGCTTGCTAGGCCAGGTTATAGGTCATGAGTCCCCTACGTCTAATTATCCAGACTAGTTCCACCGCCTTTACGCTAGCCAGCTTATTGGCTGCCTTTTAGAATTTCAAAATCAGCTTCTATTTAGGGGGAAGGATTTATCATTCGTCCCTTTTCTTTCAGCTAACTTTATCTCTTTTCATAAAAACGCTAGCATAGTGATTATTATGACGCATTTTGTTATGTTCAAGTAATCAAAAATTACCTATATCTTCACTTTTCGGATTTATTGAATAAGTTTCTTCAGAAAAAATTATGTATGAGCTTGATCAAAGGTAAAAATCTGCTCTAAATATGGTAATTTGGTTGTCAGTAATGAAGGTCAAGAAATATTCAGTAGTATTTAATAACTAAAGTAAATATATATCCTCTTAACAATCATAACTGATGCTGGAGATTTGTATTACCTAATACAAAATATAAAAAGATTTAATGAAACTTTTCGACATATGTTCACAACATAAACATTTGAACTCTCGTTTTCTGATTATACATATGTCATAGCTGTTACATTGGTTACTAAACAGATTTGCAGAATGACAAACTTAACATTATATAATAACATTACGCTATGACCTGTCCGATATCTTTCATTATTGGAATTATCTTATTTTTGCCAGGATTTACATATGAGGATTTCCTTTTGAATAGTTTTAGAAACATCTCGATTTTTTTATGTAGATTGGCTGCTTGCCTTATTTCTATTTCTTCTCTTGAATACTGACTAAAAATATTTGTGACTTTCAACCTGTTCAATAGATTAATACTTACATATTCCTTTAATCTCATGAGATTTTTTGTGAAATTTGTTATAATCTTGAAACCTTGTTGGAAATGATTATTACTTATACTTTACACCAAAGGGATTTTCGTCAATTTTATTATTCCATCATAATCTGTTGAGGTTTTTTTGTATATTTAGTTCTTTCCGTGACTATAATAGATATCTCTATGCCAAGGTACCTGCAGTTATATTTTATCATTTCATCAATGATGTGTATTTTGAATTTTCTCAGTCTTATCTGTAACACTTCTCCTATCTGCAGGCATCTTTAATGTGACTCTTGTCAAGTCATAGGCAAGTGGCTAAGTGTGTAAAGAAAGTGTGAAATCGGATTTTGAACACATGTACACGATATTTTTTCGTCAATTACAGAAAAACGCAGTTAGTATTTTTTTTTAATTGGTTGTTGACCATTTTATGTTACTCTACCATATATTTGAAGATTTCTACCTTCTTACTGATAGAATATTTCGAATAACCTTAAGTAGCTGGATTGCCATCCACCAAAGCGTTGCAGAGCCAGAAGATCACTGTTTTTGTTACTGATATTCTGGGTTATATAGCTTCAAAAATTTAGCGGTATCTTGAACCAATCTACCAAATTTATTGATGCCTACAAAGAATCTTCCATCAAATTTTCATATTCAATCAAATCAAAATTATTAGTAGTAACAAATTGTCGCGGTTTTTTAGATTAAGTAAAAGGAACGATTAATGTTCAGTTCACGTCTTTGATATCACTAAATATTGTGAACTTGGCGATATCTTCCAAAACTTTCAAAAAAAGGGCAGTCTAAAATAAATTATAGTTAAAAGAATTTACGCATCATGCTTAGAAACCATTGTTAACAGATCAGAAGCTGTTTCAAGAAATTTTTTTTGCTACTGACGTTCCACAGGATTTATATTTGGTACACAGCTCGCCAAAATATGTTTTTAACTCATTCTAAGAAAAGGATTTCACTTTGTTTTTCATTTGTCAGCTCATGAACTGTCTACATGGATGTTCATATCGTTTCCTAGATATCTATCGATGGCAATAAATTTCTATTGATTTGTGTGACTCTTTCTACAGTTTCAGGGGAAGTTAAGTTCTTCTGGTCGTTATTGTTTTTTATCGCAGAAATCTATCATTTTACAAGTTTCAAAATTTTATTACAATTATAATTATTATATTTTAACTCAATTCTCTCAAATTCGATCTGTCACTTACTAACGAATCAAAAATCAAATTTATAATTTCATTCGACAAAGTATTAACTGTGGGCAAAATAATTATCCCATTCTGTGGAAATGTAGACATCGGTAATCATCGACCTGTGTGTAAAATAAAAACACACAGCTGTCGACGAATTATTTTTCATTTCACATCGCTATGCCGTTCGTTCGTTTCCGTGATGAAATTGTTTGTAATTCAAAATTTTTAAAAAGGAAACTATATGTCATATTTTATAGTGGTCGTCGGATAAAGAATAAATTAAAAAAATTACCTCAACTGACGAATCTGCAGATGAAATTTCGATAATGAAATGGAACTTATTGACAATCAGATACATTACCAAAAAAGTAAGCTTTTATTACCTCTTTCATCACGTAATTTCCACCGGCTGTAAAGAAAACTAATATACAACACAGGAGCAGAGAGCTCTGCCCTAGTATTATAATATACTATTTTTACAAGGGTGAACTTTATATGGAGCTCAATAGAGTGAAATTTGTTCCAATTAATATATTAATTAATAAGCAAGTAGTGATGGCTATTACTTATGAGGACGATTTAATTTTTGTTTTAGATAAGTAATTGATCCGAATGAGTAATAATCATAACTATACTACTAGAATACTTAATAGTCTTGATTTCAAGTCTCTTCTGTTATAAAATTATTTTTTTTTATAAATCTAGACCTTTTAGACACATAAATATATATAAATGTTCTAAGAAATTGAAGGAATATCTGCTAGAATTCTCTACTTAATCTACAATTATCAAGAAAAAACAGAATATATCATTAATTTTTGCCAAGATGATAATTATTACCAATAGTGATATTAGTTACAAGTGAATCTTCTTCACCCGTCATATTGTAAGTAGTACTTCCTGTGATAGTTGTACTTATTTTTGTTACTTTCTTTAAAAAATTTTCTTACACGCTCTAATTTGTTATTTATGTTATCTTCGATGTAACCTTTTGGCAACTGCGATTATTTTCACCATCATAGCTTTTCACACCAGTTATATCATTACCCCTGCTCACGAAAATTATTGCCTATGATCAAGGAAATGAATGACCTCCGTAAATTTCCGGATTTTTATGTTTTTTTCGATCCAATTTGTTTGCTTAAAGCAGCCAACTCATTCTGGTAATTTGTTGTGGGTGTAGTGAAGATATTTTTCGTGAGATATTCCTGATACGGTAAACGATCTAGGTGTCATTGCTTAGGTGACAGGTATATTGACTATAAAAGCTTAGTTGTAATTTCTTTCAATTTTCATGGAATGTTACCAGTTCGTGCGACATCCCATTAAACCCATGAATAATGTAACTTGTGATTATGTGATGATTGTAGATTAACTCTTTGTCATTCAAAAAGTCATGTGCTTTTTTACTCGCCTTCGTCTCCGTAATTGACGTTAAAGTTGTCAGTTTAAGATATAGGTTGCTTCAAGTGTAAGAAATGTACGAAGAGAAAATGACTTGATGTATTTCGTATCATAATTAATGCGGAAAATGGAAATAGCCTCTGTCTATTTTATATTTATGACATAATATAAAAGTTAAAAAGTGAAAATAGAAATAAAATGGATATATTCGACAATAACTGGTTTCCGGTTATGCACGTGTAAACGTGATAAAAGTATATATTATACCTAATGCTATCATGGATAAAAAAATGTATTTCTATGTAGAGTAAAATATAAAGTATTGAACTATTTTTGTTAATATATAGAGTACGTAGAAGAAATACAATAATAATTATATTACTTCATTCAGAAACTATTACATTGAGACAAAAATAGTAATTTATGTATTAATCATATTAGAGTACTTGATATAAAATACTAAAGCACTAAAGCAAAGAAAGCCCTGATGCAAACTCTTCGCAGTGAGGAATTGGTGTTGTAGCCCAAAGATCCTACTCTGGATGTACACGACAATTATGAGACCAGTTATCACATATGAGGCAGTAGTTTGGGGTACTAGAACTAGAACGAATACCACGAGGAACAATCTCACAAAGGTACAAAGACTGGCTTGCTTATGTGTAACCGGGGCTATAAAATCATACCTAACAGCTGCACCAGAAGTGATTCTAAATCTCCCATCTCCCCACATAGTAATGGAAAGCGTGGCAGAGAAAACAAACATCGAAAAAGATTAGCGTTGAAAAAAAAATTACCTCAATACTAAGCTGTAGAAATAAGTTGGATCATAATACCATACAAGAATTCAACATAAATGCCATTAAATACAAGACACAAAGCATTTTTCAAGAAGAAATCTATGCAATTGGAGAGTCCAGTTCAATCTAGAGAGGGACTATCGTCAACAGGAAATCATCATCCTGTCTGATAGCAAAGCAGCCATTAGAGCTTCAAACTTATAAAATCCAAACTCGTATGGAAACTAGAAAAACTAAACGAACTATTTCAGAAATATAGAGTTACCCTACAATAGATTCCAGACACAGTGGAGTGAAGGGAAATGAAATAGCTAATAAGCTCGCTAAAGCGGGAGCATACAAGCCCTTCATGAGACCTATGGTATCTTCTGTGGTATCAGCTATAGCACAATGGAAAAAGCAATGCGAAAGAAGGTAAATAGGAGCAAAACCAATTATTGAGACAACCTACAAAATTTAATTTAACTCACCAAATTTTTATTTTTTCCTGCGACATTGTCTGGATATTATTACTGTCTGCGTAATAGGGAAATACTTTTCAAAAAGATATCAGAAAATGTTATAGAAAACATTAACAAAACTGTGCTGATGATACATTCGAAAAATGTTCTGCGAGATCAAAGATACCACAAACATACCTAAGTGTATTTGGAAACAGATTACGAAGTTTTTGAATATCAAAATTAACAAATTGCTGACATTTTGATCTAGTTTCTTATATATATATATATATATATATATATATATATATATATATATATATATATATATATATATTGAAAGATGATGCGTTAAACAAAATGTGGGGACGGGTACAGAATATAAATAAAAATAAAATATTTCTGCTAAAGGAAAAGTTTAATTAAGAGTTGAACTGAGAATTAATCCAATTAAAGACGTAATTGAATAGGAGAAGCGATTTAAGAAAAGGTCTTAATTAGTAGAATACTATTCACGTGAAGAAGTTTCCGTTATGGGAATCATAGCGACAGGAATATCGACCATATACGTACGCTGATTGAATCAGACCGGCACCTAACCATTCGTGCGTTGTCTGGTATCAACAAAGAATCAATTCGCAAGATGTTACGTGAAGATTTAATAATGCGAAATAACTTTCCAGAAAAAAGCTCTTACTCATGAATAAAAAAAAAAAAAAAAATGTGAAAAGCGATCTATTGGGATTTGTTGTGCCGTATTCAATGCGACGGCAGAGGCTGAATAAATCGGGTAATAATCAGTGAGTAGATAGCACAAAAGCTAATATATGCAAGTAGCGATTGAATGCCATGTTAATTGTTTCTTCAATATTCGTAACATTGTTTACAGTGATAATCTTCCTACTGGGGTGAAGTGTTTTGATAAATCTTATAATAATATAAATAAATAATGATAATAATATAGATAAATAATGTTAGCGTTCTGGCACAGCTACCTGCACGCGTTTTCCTTGTCGCATCGTGGCAATGCACCCACAAATCTCCCATGATTGTGTAACAATTTTATCAAAAAAATTATTTCCGTACCTACCCTATTGCTGATTTGGCCCTCTGATAAGTAATTCGCAAGGAGAATTCAAAGGAAGCCTAGGGCAGATCAAATAAGCTGTAACCGAGGTTTTAAACAGTTTAACTGCAAATTACGAGGATGATGCCTGAAGTACCTGGCTCAACAAAGAAACCACAAAAATTTTGGAAAAATATATATTTATTTTTCTTTTAGCTCGATACACTTTTCCCAGTGATGTTTAATAAGATCCATAAGCTTTTTATAATAAGAATCGTCAAGCTCCTCAAAATAGCCATTAACTGCCAACATCACTTCTTTGTTCTTCATTGTTGAAAAATCTTTGACCACCGAGCCCATGAGGTAGCAATTCTATACCAATGATTATTTTTAAAAATAGAAGAAAAATTCATGATTTATTATTTTATGTATATATAAATTTAATTACCAGTCTCTAACAAATTTGTTCGAACGTCTATGACATGCCGAACTACGAAATGTGAGCTCTACTTTCTGTTCTGTATAAAATAAAATTTGACTAAACATGCATATAATAGCCGAGTAATTATATCAATATAGTTTTTCGTTTATTTCTTATAAAGTAGTTTTATTGTTCTTATTTCATTGTAAAATCAGATCAACTGGACAAAATCGTTATGTAACATATATAAATAATATGTTTCAAAATAGAAACGAAATTCTATAAAAGGGTTTGTTGTTGCATAATTAAATTTACACTTTCTCGTAAAAATCACTTGAATCGGAACAAGTAGATATTGTACTGAATTCAACAGATTTGCTACACATATTTATTATAAGGAAATATCCTCCGTAGAATCCGGAAGTGTGTATAAGTGCAGGGGGCCTACTTCGAACATGTTTTTATTTGATAAGTTGTAGGATAATCTATATATGACTAAATTTTTCTACATTTCAATTTTTTTCTTAAGTAAGTAACACACTGTTCGAGAATATGCAGATCAATTAGAAATATTTGTTTGTGTTCTCATATCTCCTGTAAGTATTTTCAATAAATAATTACAATTTATGATAATTTTCTTCAGAATGTCTCTTTATGGCGAATGCTAATTATAACGATTTAAAAATCTACAAATCTTCTAAGCCATAAAATCGAGTTAAACAAAGATTACCTTTTTGTTGCAAAATCGATTGAAAAATTCATTTTTGCTATCCTTAGATTGTACAGAATGTCCCTATAAAATATACGAATTGTTGACCGTTGGGTATGAACCGCCCCTGGCCTTCAGATGGTAGCGTAGAATTATTTATTCCGCCAATTATACTACATGAACATATGTAATCATCAATTAACAATTCATAATGTATAATCTAGAAAATAAACTTAAATATAAGTTCTGATTTCACACCTTAAAGGCGTTACATACTCACTTCCGAATTTTTTGCACCAAGTCATCGAGCAAATATAATCTATAATTTGTCGCTTTCAATCTGAAAATTTAGTGAAACATGAATAAAAATGGAGATTATAGTGAAGTTAATTTTAAATGGTGTGGTTGCTGACTTTGGTGTTGCTAAAAATTGCGCGTCACTATCTAAGGCAAAAGTAGATTATATTAACAAATTTGTGTTACATATATTGTATGTATGTCACAAATTATAGTTTTTTCTTATAGCTCTGAAAACGTAGGATAATATAATTTTAATCCTTGAATGCTTTTGGGCTAGACATATAATTCCCATTGAAACGTTATACTAGTTATGTATCTACCTCTTACTTAACCGACTTGAAGTTTGCGAACGAAGGTTGAGATTGAATTAAAAACCAATTTAGTTTCCATATCAAAGCATTTAACTTGTTAATTTCATTTATATGTACTTATAAGATTAATATAATGTTGGATTGTTATATCCAGCAGCGTGTTATGTAACAGCGATCGATAGAAAATGTACTGAATCGGAATGTCGTAATAATTTTATAAGGTGTAGCCACGATACTTACTGATTGATAATTCTACACAACTTACTAACATGTCCCTGCTATAAAAACGAAATAAAAATTATATCAACTGACTATTTAATTATAACGGGAAATGTGTAATACACGAGATTATCGTGTGTTACAGATATTGTTTATGCAATACTTAATAGACAATAATAATATCTCGTATTATGCGTTTTTTTTCCAAGTTACGATTGGACATAAATAAGGAACGTATTGGCATAACGATATAATTCTATTATAATAAAAGATTTATAATATCATTCAGATTCAGACATTTGTCATAAAGAAGTATGCCGCCAGTGAGGTAATAGGAATATGAGTCAAAAACTTCCTATTTCAGAGAAGTTATTTTGTCACATAGACCATATGCGACCACACACTGTCATGGATTATATCCACGTTAGAAGAGAGTATCCTCTTTCTGTATTGTACATAGTTATCCATGGGTGGAGTGCTTGCATAGTTTTGATTTTTATTTGGTGCCTGGATTGCGTTTAGGACCCAAGATCTCCAGTTTATAAGAAACTATTTCTCTCAATGGTGTATATTTTCCAATATGTTAGGTTATTGTTTACAATTATCAGGCCAAGTAGTCGTCAAGGAGTAATACGTTAATCGCAAAAGGGGCTCTGCTTCAGTCTAATTTTTGATCTTGTTGTATTCATAATTGCATATCGAAAAAACTATTCCGTATTCGGTTTGGCTGTATTTCCTCATGTACTTCACAACAAAAACAAGTTAATTTAGCTTTTTGGTTACAGAATAAATTCATCCAAATTTACCGATAATTGTAGTTATTCTGCCTATTTTATACAAGTTTTCTCGTGAGGACATCTTTCGTTCACCTAGAAAATATTCCAGTGATAAGGAGTCATGCTAATTCAAGCAGAAAGTAGTGTATGAGTGGAAGATTGAGTTATTGAATATGTTTTTATAATCAAGACGAACTGCCGTTCCGTATAATTCATAAATCCAGTCCAAAAAGCCAATCATCAATTCAACTATTATCCATAAATAGATTGAGCAGATTCTAAAATTGGTTTATTTCACGCGGCGTATTTGTCGTATCCGGGTGCTACAATGTTCGTAAAATTTTCATAGGCAACATTCAGACACGACACGTGGCGTGATGTGTATGCGACGTACGACGTTGGAGACCACATTCTGACATGATATACCTACATTTGTGTAATTTGAAAATTTTCCGGTATTTACGAACTGTGATTATAAAGTACTGTGATTTGTGTCATTAGAAACGTAAAATTCAAATTAACCTTACTTAAGTTTTAAATCTCTGCACTATCTCTGCGACTGGAAGCAATGTCGGACAGCCTTTAGGATTTTCCAAAGGTCGGATGGTGCTTAAGTCGTAATTACTTTGGCCAACATCTTACTAACAACAGCGACTTGTTGGCCAGGTGGATCATTTTGATGATCTCTTTCTTCTATTCCGATTGAGGTACCTCCACAACATTTGATTTGAATGTGTTAACCGCTTCTTTAGGTGTAGAAAAACGTTGAAACAATTTATTTTTGATCCGTAGGAATAAGAATAAATCATAGGGTGCCAAACAAGAATTTCACGGCGGTTGTTTTGATTGTTGAACAATATTTTTGTTTGAACTGATGTGCAAGAGCTTGAATTGTCGTAGTGTAGAACGATTCCTCTCCAGCAATTGGTTCCCTTGATTTCTTCGAACACACCTGGCAAACAATTGCTGGTGTATCATTCAGAATTGACCGTGGCATGTTCAGTTATTCCGAATACCAATTGCTTCGACGTTTTTTGATGCATCGCGATTAAATTTTTTCAACTTTCATTCGTACTAATTGACACGACCTTTTTTTTTGAGCGATTGTCAAATTATGCGGTATCCAACGCGAGCAAATCTTTTCGACTGCCAAATATTCATGCAATATTGAATGTATGCATGTGGAACTAATTGCAAGGTCAATATATTGCATAGATAAATATTGCATTTTATTTAATATTTGTGTGTGGTTTAAAAATGAAAATAAAAAAATTAAACAAGAAGAGAGTGGTCAGTGAATCACTAGCATTAATTATAACTTCTGCTACTTTGCTTTTGAAGTGTGATAGACAGAAAAGAGTATTAACCAAAATCCTAACCTCAAATTTCCTTTAATATTTTGTGCCTAGCTTCACAATGGGAATAAAACTAAGTTTTACGAAAGTGAGCTAATCTGTTTAGCCAAAATTCACTAGTTTTCTTCTTAGAATTGCAACTTGCACGCAATACAATGACATCAAACCGATAAAGTTGCAAGTGCAAGATTTTGCATGGAACAATTAGCTGAACTTTATGTGTGCATGCTTTTGATCAAGAAATATTGCGTCTTGCGTTGCATTGCACGTTGTCTTGCATCATGTCAAGCGGCCTTTAGTATGCCTTAATCTCACGGTATATCTTGCAATATCAGTCTACGTATAGTATCGATGTTTTTTGGCACAACAGCCAATATTCACGAAATTCATTCTGTAGCGATAGAATTCGGAATATCAGTAAAAATTCGACGTCAAAAATTTTTGCGATTTAACCCCATTTTTTATCATCATTATGTCAAGTATGTATAAATAACTCAAATAGCTCTCTTATGACAATACGTTATGAGTACGTTCACTATTAAAAATGTCAAGCTTTATGATGGCAATATCAAATTTGAAATATTCACATCAGTGCTGTCATATCTCAAGTTAAGAAGCAACCAACACACCACGTATATGTTAACTTTATTATGCTCGAAGTTAGTAACTATTAGGAAAAAATGATTTTTTTTTTAAAATTGGAAGAAAATTCATAAATTAATATAGTTCTCTAATGTTTTGCAATAAAAGTGGAATTAAATTAATGAACTACACTAGGTAATCAAGATATTGACTTGTTCATTATAATCCAAGAAGTATTTTTATGACTATTTCAAGAAACTGTTTCTGCAATAGTCAATAATTTTAGCACATATGTGTTTTATTATCATTTTCTTATCTTTTATATATATTTGATATACATATTTAATTTTTAGCGTAAGCCGTAAAAAAAGCGGGACCTAAATAACGCAATGTTTGCAAGTTATTATTAAACTAGATCAATTAAAACCTTTTATTTTGCAACAAACTAACATGTTATTTGAATAATAAACCAGAAATCAAAAACCTCCAAAAGTTGAATTGGTTCAAATGTTAGCACATATTGATTGAAAGTAATATCAAGGATTATTGATTGTTTCAACAGCGGATTAAGCTAGCAAAATTATATACCTTCATTAAAAATTTAGCATATCTTGCTCAAAATCGACACTAAGTATATAAAATGCCCTCAATACACAGATTTTGTTGTTACTAACGTGAAGAATGATCGTAAAACATAGACGAAAGTCATAAAAGACAAAATCTCAGGCACCATTAACATGCCATAATTAAAACGAATATATTATCACAGACAATTACTTGGTGTTTATTTTAAAACATAGAATTGTTTTATTTATCCAATCTGCTAATACAGTTTATGTTTGTTTTTGAATGTTATTAAGTGTTTTGTGATGTGAGTTCTTAATGGCTTTGTCATATCAATTATATTTTTTCTTAAATATTGATTCAAACTAACTTATATTACATTCACAAAACATTAGATAAATAAATAACAAAATTAGTAAATATTTGTAAATGTTGGATTTTTGTGGTGTAACTAATATAAAAAACTGGAAAGTTTGAACTGTAGTGCTTCTCTGAAAAGTTTTCCTTAAATAATTGTTTTAGTTTGATTTGTTGGATAAATTTTTTAGCATTTGAATTAAGGTAGTGGAGGTACATATAGTCCAGCGGGTAATATGGCCCAAAATCGCTAGCACAAAAAGTAAAGTATCTCAAAGAAATGTATGTTCTAGATTCGAGGTACCAAGGCGCACGTTACGGCGATATTTAGTTCAAGGCTTGTCAGAAAAGAAACTGGGTCGTCCAAGCATATTAAATCAGGAACAGGAGAGAAATTTTGTGCAACGGATTAAGCGATACTCTAAAATTAGATTGCATCTTACTCCCAAACTTGTGCAACATCAAATGTTTCGATATTGTGTTATCAAACACATTCCCAATAACTTTAATAAAGAAAAACAGCTTGCTAGAAAAGACTGGCTTGCTTTCTTTTTAAAAAGAAATGGCGATTTGTCCGTTCGCAAGGCACAGCCTATGAATCCTGCTCTTATGAAGCCTATGAACTTATGACATTGAATATTAAGGATAAACCCCAAAATATATACAACATGGACGAGAAAGGCTGCCGCCTTTTCATACAACATCAACAATGCGTTCTGTCCGAGAGAGGAGTACGGCGGGTTTATATGGTTGCGCCTGAACACGCCGAAAATGTAACAATCGTAGCATGTAGTACTATTTGCGATAATTTGCCTCACGGAACTCTGGTAACAATGGCACCTAAAGACTCTATGACGACACAACTCTTCAATGACTTTCTAAGACATTTTGCTCAGTATAAATCGGGTCTACACTGCTTGTGTTTGTAAAGCTACAAGCCATTTAGATTTTACCATTGCTGAAACAGCAGAGTCTCTTGGTATCACTTTATTCTGTTTGCCTTCAATACAGTTTGAAGCAAACTGGGATCAGGAACTTTTGAGATACTGGGATACAAGGAAGCCTGAACAAGAGTAGGTTTAACATAACATTTTCCCGTGTTTGGTTAAGTGTAAAAATATTGTGAGCGGATTTAGAGCTACAGGATTATTCCCTCTAAATCCTGATGCCGCATTCGCACCTTATTTAGTAACACAAAGACCCTTGCCCCATGAAATGAAATGAAGAAGTCTTTTCAGGAAATACTTCCGAATCCTACCGAAGGAAAGAATGTTAGAGAGACTAAAGTTAGCGAAAGGCGTTAAATTATAAAGCGTAGCAAGTAACAAAAAACCTTTTCACGGAGAGACATGGCTACACAGCTAGGGAATATCTAACTTCGAAACTTTCAGTTCCGTCAACTTCTAAACAACGAATTTCGATCCCACAGTCCACGTGTACTCAAGCTAACAGGAGTCATGGTTATATGCAGCTTGTGAAACAGAAGACCAACTTGTTATGCGAATGTGTTCAAAATGTTTCACTTGGTATCACGAGGAATGCGTTGGTCTTGAACATAACGACGATAAAGAGTTCCAATGCTGTTGATGTTTCCTTTTTATATATCCCTTTTCTATGAATTAGAACTAGTTTAATATTTTGTAACGGTTCAGGCACGGGTTTGTTCAATTTGTATTTCAGCTTCTTATGCCAAACTATGTCAAACGCAAAAGTTAGATTAAGAATATTTACTAGTTCTTTCCTTCTAGTGATTTTTCTATGACATGGATTGTCTTGACTACTTTGTTTAAAGTGGAATAGCTTTCGCCAAACTCATTGAAAGGTATTAATTTCATTACTTTAAGGATAACCTTTTATTTTTTCGTTAGTATTTTTTCCACAGCTTTGATATTATTGGTAGTAGATAAATATTGGCCTACATGAACATAATACTTTTGGAGGTTTCCCAGGTTTGGGAATCATTAGGACATATGCTATTTTCCATAAGGTAGGTACTGCTCAATTCGGAAGGTTGTTTTAACAATATATGCTTTAATTATAGTTTCCCTTGGTAAGTGTCTAAGTAATCCTTCTGCGGTTAAGACAAAACCAGTATCTTTCTTCGAGTTGATATTTTCTTTGACTATTGTATATATTCCCTTTAAAGTAGTACAGATTATTTCTAAGAGATTTCTATAGATTATTCTAAGATTTATATGTTCAAGTTATTTTTGTGTATCTCTTTACTTTTTGTTTATTGCTTTTAGCCCAGGTACTATCCTAGGTTTCAATCTTTTGGTTTCCTTCCATTTTTAGTATTCCGTGGACTTGTCATCTGTCAATTTGCTTAAGTACCCTTTTATAGTATTACTTTGATATTAGGATTCAGTATAACGAGGCCAGACAGGTTATTATTCTTTTCCCTGTAAATTGACCTTTGCCAGTATGATGTCTCAGTTAAAGAATATTCTAGATTTTCTGGAACACACTGACTATAATATTTTCTATCTGACTAAAGAGTAGACTTAGTCCTATTATTGTCCCGAAGATACAAACTACATTGCGTCAAATCTGGTTAACGTGGAGGATATGCAGTAATCTCTCTCATTAGGACAATCCAGTAGTGTATCAATGTAAGTACCAATTACAGTTGGTTCATCAAACAAGAAAACACAATTAACTCTCCGCCGAGATATGGCTCAAATAAGATCAATTATAGGGGAGTCTCGTTACACTTGAACCATCTCGAATTTTCTGAGCGTGTTATCTGCTAATTATTTGCGTTAATATGTATACTATTGAAGCTCCGTTCATCAAGAGTTGGCACGTAATTCATAGTATGTATCCTTAAGAACCTGTAACAACTGTTTACTGCAAGAACGTGGTAGTGAGCGTTTCCATCCAATTAGAAGAGACAGGAATTACTGACTCGTGACCAGCTTTCCGAGCGCAAAATGCTTTATGTTCATCAGTCGCAACTGTCTAACGGATTGCTACGGAAATATTGCGTACATATGTGCACTTGTGACAACAAACAAAACTGTATGAGTTATATATACTTAACTTCTATAGCTGTAATTTTAATGCAATCAATATCCATATCAATTTATATACACCCGGTATTATATTTGTCTTGGGTTATTACTTAAGAATAATCCTATAAAACGCGTTAATAATATTTTTTTTTCCGAAACAAGTTTTTTGTTTTATTCCCAGTACCTCCACTTTATATTGTCACTATTCCACAGCAATGTAGTTTCTGGTTGAAAATTACCATACACTGAAAAAAAAACATATTGTACTTGGTAAACGTCATAATGGCCGTCAAAAACTCCAAATGATGGTCTTGGAAAGTTTTTGTACACAACGAACTACTTATTAATTATTAATGAGAATTTATACCATTCTTGAAGGGGAATTGCATAAACGAAGATACTAGTTAAAATTTTCCAGATAAGAATAAAATTCAAATTGATATTGAAAAGATATATTACATCTATACTCGTGAATATCTAGCACATTGCATAATTTTTTTGTGAACAAATATTTATACTTCACTTTCTTTTCATCTTAGGTCTTGTCATTCTCTTGGCGTTTTAAATAATTCACTGTGCTATCCAATTTCTAGTATAAGTTGTATTAATCATAGAATATAACTTTTTCTTTGTGTAATTATGTATAGTCTATCGAAATTCATGTTATGTCCATATTTAAATAACATGCCAAGATGAAACCGGGTGTCAACGAGGACGAGAAGCTATCGGTTACACTAACAGATGTTAATGAGAATGAAATACCATTAGCATCACAGTTTGATGTCGAATAAGTCAGCCTTAGGCTTGCACATAGTTAACTTGTCACCAATTAAACTAATCGATATTAAAAAAGGTGGAATAAAAACTAGACATCAGGAAATAAGGTACGCTAAAAAATTAACGAAATTGATGTGGGTATGACACAGTCTTCTATACTTTACATATCGAGTATCTGCTATTCATGGATGATGATTCAGTTTGTAATAATCTATGTGATGTTAATAAAAATAATAAGTTTGGACTGTCTAATTGCAAGATTCTACATATTGAGAAAGGCATAAACGAAAATGTGCAACTACCCAATAGGAATATCGTACAGGCAAAGGAAGACGGGAAAAACTACAAGTACCTAGAATGTAGATTATTTGACCCCAAGCAAGGAAAAGCTAGAATCCAGGATACACCAAAACAGTAAAATCAATCATGAAGTCCGAATGAAATGCAGGGAATTTGCTCCAGACAACAACACCTATGCCACGTCTGTTTCAAAGTACTCTTTTGGAATGGAACAACATTACCCCGAATAGAGGAAGAAAGAGGCTTAATTAACCTTGTAAACTTACCCTCTCGGCAGGCAATGAAAAACTACGTAGACTCTTTTCTTCAGCACCATTCAAGACAGATAAGGATTATTAACCCCTTGACTTTACCTCGTCAGAATCTGAGATGGTATTAGATTACAACAAGCTCTTTTTCCAGAGACCGAATGCTTCATGATAGCTATCCAGGATTCAAGATCCAGTACTAATTACTACAAGAAGACTGGCCAATAAGCTCGGTCCTCCAAATACATATACTCCATACTACGATAGATCCATTATCTAATCTAATAGTTATAATTTGAAATAGTAGTTGTGTTTTATTTTATTTATCAGTTCTTCATTGTATATTTGATGAACACAAAATTTTTATTGTGAACTGAAGGTTTGAATCATTTCATTAAAACTATATAGTATGTTGATATTGTTCTATTACTATCATTGCAATTATTATTAATCTTAGTAATAACGACTGGTTAAAAAGTCGTTCCGTGGGTTATAAAAAATTGACATCAGCGCTGTGCTGAAAACAAGTAACTGCAACGGGATACAGACGGAATGGGAATGGAACTGAAGATCTGAGTCTTGATTGTGGTATATAGGAAGAATCATTCTAAGGTTCAGTTTAACAAGGCTAGATAGTTCATTCTTCATTTCCCTTTAAATTGGTCTTTGTCAATATGACTACGCAATTATAAATTATTCTGGAGTATCTTCAAGTGATTTGCAAATCTCATGAGAATATTCAACGATTTTGGATTAGTTACAGAAATAGCGCACGGTGAGAAAACATGAAAGTTGACATAAATGCACGTAAGCTGACAGGTATTTTGGAAATTATAACAAGAAAACTACAAAATTTGATTTTTTTAAATAAATAGTTGAAACCTTCAATTAGATTTTAAAAGTTGTTTTTTGAACGTAATGATATTAAAATTTTATGTAGAATGTATTTCACCATAATTCTCGTTTAATTAATGGTGACAATGAAAACGTAGTTGTTCGATTGCTAGGAATCCATATTTAAAAATACTACAGTCCCTGGTTTTGTTGCTAAAATGTCTTGATTTTAGGTCTTCTTTAGTTAAAACTTCGTTATAAAATAGATAAAATTCTGTTTCGACCTATTGTGATCTTTATCAAAATATTTCGACAATGCCTAATTACACCATGCTATGAATCCATGATAATCTTGGTATTCCTCTCTCCTGTGAGATCCGTTTCATTATTTCTGTGACAATTTTCTTTCCCATACTCTACACGAGTTCATACCAAATAAACTGTTTTTCACACCATCTAACCTTGATGTTTTATTTGTTTTTCTTAAGATGTCTATTTCTGTGGCCCATATTTTCGCTTTAGTTGCTCTCCAAGGTTCCGATACATATATCAAATGTATGACTCATTCAATTCCATTCCATATTTTATTTCTGTATCATCTTTTTTGCCAAAACTAACTCCTAGATTTTTATAATTCTCCAATCTCGCTATAACTTCGTTGTTTTTTAGTTAAACGTTGGTTGTCTCCTCTCCTAAACATAGGTGTATTTTCTGCGGTCATCTACAGTCCCATTTGTCGTATTCTTCTTTTAGTTTGCAATGGTATATATTCTGAGTCATCTCTGTCGTTTGCCCATATTACCTGATCATCTGTTAATTGAGGGGTGTGTCATCATTGATATAGATCCCCATTTCTGTCCTTTGCATTTCTTCTTCCAAATTGTTAGATAATTATATAATTTAAGAAATGTTGGGGAGATTCAGCACCTTCGTCTCAGGTCGCTATTGACTGTAAAGGAGTCCGATACTTTATTTGGGATTTTTTTCGCAGATTTCATATCTTTGTATAGGTTCTGGAAGACATTTGTGAAGGTATAATTAATGTTGGTATTCTCAAGTGTAGAAATTGGATTCTATGAAATGATATAATGAATCAAATTTGATCTTTATATTGGAAGGATAAATTTGGTTAATAAACATAATAATAAATGACTATCTTGGATTGGAATGGGAAATAAATTGCTAATAATTTGTGCTTCACAATTTTCTACAAAAATACCTTTTTCCTTGGATATACGGTTCAATAAAACAAATCAATAAAGTAGAAGTATCTATATCTACAAATTAAAAAAAGGAAATAATTAAATAGGATTTAAATTAACAAAGTCATTGATCCGAAAACTTCATCAATTTTTTAGATCTATCGATTTCTTTACACAAAAGTATATTCGTAAATGTGGTAACAACAGCTCATGCCGATATAGTTAACCACAAAATCTAGGGAAATTTTAAAAAATTATTGGCTAAAATGTACTAAAACTTAACTTGTAATTGAAATGAAAATAAACCATTGCCTACTGTCTCTTTTGAAATCTTTTTGGAGCAAATTAATCGGAAATTATCTTAATCTTATCTTAATGATCAAGTATTTAAGCTATTTTTGTTTTTGCACTTGTTATATGACATTTGTTTCCTTTTCACGGGTTAAGTCCATAGGATTTTAAAAATTTTATCAATTTATTGAGTTAAAAAAAGCGTTCAAATTGTTTTGTAATGAATATCAATTTTTAGATAAATTTGTAAGACTATTTTTGTATGGATCTTCCATATGCCGTACTATTTTCATTGCAAACCCAACCAATATTACAAACTAACCCTGTATAATATGGGTATGTATTCATGTCTAGTTAGCGTATCTCATAAGATATAACAACTGATCGATTTCCTGTTTACTAATGAACCGTTATTTCCCACGATTTTTTACTAATGTTGTCGTGGAACAATCATGCTAATCGTGACAAACACTTGTATGTAGCAATTTTGTGTTGATATTCTTGTTTCACTATGTGAAAGTATAAATAAACATTTTGTTTAATCAACTTCAACTGCAGCAAGGTGAACGCCTATTGATACTGATTTGAATTTTCCTTATTTTTATTAGCTCATTGAAACGGCATTGCAAGGTGGTTTATTCTTATATTTATAAACTACTTTTATATATTCATAAATAATTATTAATTGTTATCCGGTTAAGTATAGACACGTGAATAATATTATTTTATAGATAAAACAAAGCTTAAAAATGTTATAGTCTAGAATTTTCCAAGTACCTCATAGGTAGTTCAAGGAAATGCTTTAAGGACAACAATTCATCGAAGAAATATTGAATCTCAAAAAAATTGGAACTTCAACGATGGTAGTTTCCACTAATCAATGCATTAATATTAATTCATTAAGTGTCTTTATGATTATCATGTTGGAAAAACTGCTTTCGCAAATATATAACGTCTAGTAAGCCAGCGAGGCGAAAATAGTGGTTTCAAAAAGAAATACATAGTGCAAAAGCTTATTACTAATTTATTATCGCAAAAAAACCCTAACCAATCAACCCGTGCCTCGCCAGATTACTCGTTAGGTTATTCATCCTTTCCCCGTTAATTGTTGATCTATTGTTCTGATAATTTATGACCATCATCAACACGTATCTACCGAACTTCCACATTAAATTTTAAACTATCGGACATAAAGCATTATACCAAAGAATCAGGGAATTTCTGTTACCCAGTATTTTTTGATTTCACATCTTAAATACATCTTAAATACATACGAACACGTAACGACGTAACTTAGTTTAGTTGTTTTTGATAAGTGTCGATTTTTCCACTTGTATATGTTACGGTAGAAGTAATAAATTGGTTGATTATATAAAATTACCGGTGATTGTACATAATTACCACTGAATTTGATAAATATGATAAATTATTTCATATACATTAAATCTACCGATTAGTTTATAAAATCTCCAACTCATAATGGGGAATGTGATAAAAGTCCCCAACTTTACTAAAATTTGTTCAGTTTGCGCAACTGCTTGGCACGTGACAACCTCTGCATCCAACACATCCATAAGACGATTTGAAACATAAAAAATTGAATAAACGGATGGCAATAATCGTGTACAAAAAGGGCTCAGCTCACGTCTGGTACCTTGTTTAAACCAAACTCCCTCACATGCAGGTACCACATACTCGTCTTATTACGTATTATAATTTCCAAGTAGAACCACGATTAAGTGCATCTGTCTAAATAACGGAGTATAATTTAACGAATTAGCTCTTGCTTAAGATATACATATTATTGAAAGTATTTATAAGAATAATAAATTTATAACATAGGAAGAAGTATATCACTCACTATATCTACAATTTCTTCGTAAAATATTATTATATACAGTAATCGTATATTCAACTTCAATTTGCTGTTTAATGAGAAATTTTAATGTTTTTTTGATTTGTGTTCTCATACAATTCAGAAAATAATCGAATGAATTGAGAAATTGCATCCAGTTTTACAAATTGCAATCGTTTTCTTGCATATTTTATAGAAAATATGGAAACTCTTGTAATTTTGATAAAACACGAATCAATATATTATTATCTTATTAGATTATTGCTTAAAAAATACCAATGAACCCACTATTGATCTTTGAAAAAAGTATAAGACTATACTTTACCATGAAAAATTTATATCCTCTAGGGAAAGGATATTTCAGTATTTAATTATAGTGTATTAATATTAACTACGCCTACAATAAATAGTTTTTTTCAAAAAATATTTTTTCATCGAATCAATTTAGTGAACAACATCAAGCAGTATGATTATATTTATTCATTGTTTCAATAGAATATTGTAACTATCACTTCATAGGTTGAAAATAATTATATTTAATTATAATTTTGCCGTTTCTATTGTTTTGTACAGTTTGTAGAGATTGATTAATAGATTAGGTCATTTTCTATAATAATCCTTATTATGATTCATGAAAATTAATTTTAAACAAATAATTTGTTTTATTGACACCTTTTTCCTATTATTGCATCAACTTGGTGTTCATTAGCGATAATGATTTACTTTATTCACATTCAATCGAGCTTATACACATAGATAAGTTTGAAATTATTGAGGTTTATATTTTTGCAGCACTTTCTTTGTTCTTTTTATTATACTAATTATTTTTACAATTGCAACTATCGAAGCACACTGTTTCTGTTCTTATTCTGAGTTTTTCATGGTAAACTACTTACCATTTATTTTAGCAGTTTTTTTTGCAATAAACTTCTTGTAGATCAATTCACGATGATCACGGTTTAAAATTTTAATATAGGGTAGGTTGGCTATGTTATTATTATTTATCTGGAAACGACCATATGCAATGTATCAATTACAATTTTTTAACATGTTTTCAACACAATTGTAGAACGTGTCCCACTATGATAGAATGTTTTCCTGAATGTTCCACTCTACTTTTTGAGTACACTATAGAATTGTTGAAAAGACATGACCATAGTTTTCGTAAGTTTACATTTTTGTTGGAAGAGTAGGTTCACTATATTATATTGTATTTTTTTGTGCTAGATAAACATGACCATTTGGAATATTTCAATAACTGACAAACGTGGATTGTGTCCGTCCATGATAAATTATAATAAATCTGCTGAATGTTGCACTTCATCTTGTAAGTACTCTTAAAGATATTATGACGACATGTCACAAATCATTCAACTTTAATAAAATTCTGAGGTCTTTATAACATAATACCAAAATAAAGTATATTCTGATAAAATTATTGAAAAACACACAACAGTAATCACAAAACGAATATTTAAGATGATTGAAAAATTATTGAGTGGTTGTGGTTCAAAAGTTTCCACGTTTTAGCTGTTTCTCTGATTGGAGTTTAAAATGCATCTCTATATTGACATTCACTACTTATTTTCTCTATTTCTGGAAGTGTAGAGCATAATACTCCATCTGAATTAATCTTTTTTAGTATAAAATTCATAATAATTAGGTATTAACTTAATATAAAAACATAACTCCCCCTAGAACAGTAATAGAGTACTGTTTTTAAGACAATTGGTTTGTACATAAGAAATCCCATGAATCTCCAGATTTATACTAGTAACTTATCATAATTTATGTTGTTTGTTTATAGATCTATTAATTGATAAAAAGTAGTTTAATAATTAATATATAAATTGATGGAGTAGATAAAGACAGTTTGTACTTCTTCTACATCTTTATATATATAATTGGACTGTACGTGTATATAACCTATTTGAATAAATTTTTGATTATGTATTCAAGTGGGGGCCTGAATGATTTAGATTCACAAATCAGCCCGACAGATAGCGCTGCACTAGGTATCTAAGTTATTTATCTATACTGCAACTAAACGGATGTATTGACTTCAATGAAATTTTGGGTATGCATTCAAGTGGGGGGATGGAAAATTCTCAAATTATGACGATAGGTGGTGTTGCATTTTTGAATGCATACGAGTGGTTCGTTTTTTGAATTATTTATCTATACTACTATTACTAAATGCAGTTGATTTTGAATACTGGTATATTGGCATTTTAATTTTATTGTATTTTATTACTTTTGTTTCATTATTACGACATTTAAATTTTCCATTTGGTGTATTCTCGGATGAGAAAAATGTCAAGTGTATTATTGTTCATCAACTCGCATTAACATAAAATTAAACAAACATTATTGGTTAGATCGAATTGTTTTTAGAAAAATAGATATTATTTCATAATAAAGAATAATTATTTTAATTCATTTCATACTTTGTTTAATATTCTAATCGCATGAAAGGACAACGACTGTCGGGTTCGCACAACTATTTATGTCGATGGACGGCATATGTTCCGAACCTAGTAGCAAATTTTCCGATTTTTTGGTTTATACTCATTATTATTTTCTTTGAGGATGCTATTATCCTTGAATTTGCTAATATCAATTCCATTTTCAACCACCACACTGGATCTCATCTTAACTTACTCTACAAAGGTGACGAACTCGATACATTTCATTTATTTTTTAGATATGCTTAAAAGATGAGTTCACCAACGTTTCTTTCTACGTTTTACATTCGACATCTACAGTATCAAACTGCTGAGGCTAATTTTTCGCTACTAATTCAAATGTAGTTCTATTTCCATTTTTGTTAGTATCAATAGAAATATATAGAATCAACTAATGGATTTAGTGCGGTCTAACATAGTCAAATGTGATGGTAATTAATATAAGAAAATTATCAATATATAATAATCCATTGCTACTGGTTGTCACAATATTTTCTTGGCTTGGTCAAATCCAATAATATGTAGTGCGCGAATCCATGAGAGTCTCCATAATAATTTTATCACTTTTTTACTCTTGTCAGTCCGAATCGTATACCACTTTGATTCATATAAATGTCAAATAAATTGTGGTGTTAGTGTCAATTTTTGATTCTGCTGTTTTTTATAGATACACCTTGTATTTTCAAAACAAAGTCTGCTCCAATATAACGGTTCTTAAGCACTCTTTACAATTGAAACGACTCTAAAAAGGATTATAAAGAGAAAATATTTTAATTTGAGTACAAATATGGTCCGATTAAATTATTTATTTCTGGTTCGTCTTGAAATGTTTCGGCCACTTTCCATTTCATGAATGCAATAGTTTTTTTTTCGTTTAATTATGTCGGTATGGTCAAACAACTATTTTGTTTCATACTGTACTGTAATATTCCACATTATTTTGTCAGTTTGAATGGGGAAAATGATATATTACATCACAATACTGGTGAAGTAACTTATCGAATTGAGTTAATTAACGATATTGAAGCAAATTATAACGAAATTCTTTATGAATGTTACCGGTAATATTTTAATTCGAATTATTTAACTAGATTAACAACATATAAGTGAATCTGTGAATTAGAGAGCAATACAAGTACATAAATATCATTTTGGACAATTAATAAAAGCATATCTAACAAAATCAAAACTGCATATTTTGTCATTAAAAAAAAACAAATATGGCTTTGATATAATATACTATTCTTTCACTAAAATCAAAATAACAATCAAATAAAATCGTACTACTTATATATTGACCAAAATTTAATTAATTGTTTTTAATCATTTTCAGGAAGTAATGTGATAATGGGAAGCCAAGTCTTCTCTAGATACATTTTGCAAAACTTTATTACTATCTATTATTCTTTCTTCCTTCGTTTGTACAGATTCTTGATATGCTTTTTCAGTTGGAAATTGAGATTCAATAATTTATGAATATTCAATGCGGATATTAAGGGGAGAGACTACGTTATTTTAGACAAAGATGAAATGTACTTGATCCCGTCAATGTATAAAGTGAAAATGGCACACGAATTGATAAATGGTGAAACAGATCGACGACTACAAGATTGTGAAACTATGGATAATACTATTTAACAAATTACTTCTCACAAGATCCAAATCACTTAAGACATATTGATTTTCCCTATGAAGTTGTATTTTATTTAAATAGTCAAGATTGTCAACTAAGTATTTCCGCTTTTTACTGATACTGATACAAAATAACAGACCTTTAGTAAGTTGTTAAATGAGTTTGTTATGAATGTGGGAGTATGTCGCGGAACCAGCAGAGAAGCCGTAGCTTGAAAAATTTAGCTTTCGATGATTCCAGCATTCTAGCTTCATCCTGTGTTCCACTAAAGTTATGTACCCTAAGTGAAGAAAGCAAATATCGTTAAGTGTAGTGGATAAACCTGCGCACATCTTCTAGATTTTATCATCCCATAAGAATGCGAAAAGTGAGGGAAACTAATGATGGGTTAGTCAGAGAAATTTCACATACCGAAAACCAAATTGGTAAACTTGTCCCAACTGAAGATTTCTTGTTTGATACAATTTTGAATGATTATTGCGATGTTGGTTTGAACATCATAATGCCTTAAGCGAAATGTACAATTTCTAGTTTTTATATATCAACGATGTATTTGTAAGCATTACGATGGCCTCTTTCGATGATCACCATTAATCAGTGTTTATATTAATGTTCAGACTTTTGTATACTGAGGTACTTAGAACATTGGTAATTAGTGGCCTTTTGTGAGAACATTACAATTGATCAGTGGTGGTCTTTCTCTTTAAAATGATCTCCAGCAAATGTTGATAAAATATTGAAGAGGCAAAGTAGATGCAACAAATCTCATCATCTTATATAAAAACGAATTTTTTGTACCGGGTGTCCCAATAAGAATGGCTCTCGGCCATATCTCAGGAACGGTTTATAGTACAGCTTAGGGAACAAAAAATTTATAACAAAAGTGACTTCGAGAAAAACCTGGAAATTATTTACAGAGTTGTAGGTCCACCGCCAGAGGGCATAATTAAATACCAAAAATTATAAAATGAATAATTTACAAATTTTGCCCAATAAAGATGTATTTGAACTATGATTATCGTATTCTTCAAAAAATATTTGTTAAGTTATATTTCCATTTTAACTTCCATAACGCAGTTTCCTGGTGACAGCATAAGTATTATTGACATAATAATTGGAACTATTATTAATAGAACAAGGAAAAATAATTTTGAGGAGTCAAAAAATGTTAAAATCCGTTCAGCCAATCTGGAGAAATTTATGTTTGAAGGAAAATGCTTAAAATTTACACATTTCTTAGGATATCTCGTAATACGAAACAGATATCGATGTGCGGTTTTCGCTATTCTGTTGCTAATTTGGTCTACTTTTATATTCCTTAATTAAAACTGTTTCCATCCAACTTGCAAGGATAGTCAGATTTAAAAAAATAAATAAATAGCGTATACGTTACTCATTAGGTTGTTTCGAAATTATAACTTTTACATTGGAAGAAAGGAGCTCTCTTCAAAAAGACTAAGTTAAGTAGAACTGGACTTACAGGCGTTTTTTCATAATAAAGTTCCCGCTTCCACCCACCTCTTATTGGAAGACTAAAACTTGTAAAATCAAATATACGCTGAATTTCTCGAAGAATACGATAATCATAGTTTAAATGCATCTTAATTAGGCAAAATTTGTAAATTATTCATTTTATAATTTCCAGGTTTTTCTCGAGGTCACTTTTGTTATAAATATATTTTCCCGAGATATGGCCGAGAGCCATTCTTATTGGGACACCCGGTACATCCTTCACTTCTCCGATGAGATTTATCAAGCTTTGAGTTATGAAGAGTAAAAAAAGTAGCTTACCGTTTACGCAGTGACTTTATCTCAAAATTCAAATCCAAAATCTGTAGCGAGATTGCGCTAACAATCAAGTAAACAAAAGAATGTAAACGTAACTTCTATAGAAAAATATTCGATATCATGGGTAAAAAATCTCTTTTAACAAAAGTTTTACGCAAATAACAAGTTATTCGTTAATTTTGCTGTTCTGTGTATTCAATAAAATTGAATAATTTAAAATATTATTATCGAATATCAACTGGTAATGCAATATTTATATGAACGTGGATGAATGTTATAAAACATGTATTGGCTTAGTATATATAGATGAAAAGTAGTTCCACTAAATGGTTTTGGCAATCAAAGAATTCTCTTAATTAGCTTCATCAGCTTTTTATAAGTTACGCTTGAGAACAAGGCTATTTGTGTGAAGTATCTGTAGCTCTAGTATTTATTTAATATCGTTTTTATATTTGAAGAGAACCTTCACTCTAAACAGGTTGGTGAAATGTTTCTCTCAATTATGAAGTGCTTTTTTCCGCAAATCAGTTCTAAAAAAATGAATTTGCATATCTGAAATAACTATTCAATTAGAAAAGTTATTGAAATAAAACCTTTTAGTTCCGTTTGGTTTCCTTAGCTGCATTTGAATTGAAATGATTTCATTTTAAAAAATAATAATTAGGTGATATAATCACATAAAGCAATCATTATTTTTAACAGGAACAGAGATGATGTATTCATTGGATAAGAAACTTCATTCGATATTATTTGTTTACGTGAAAAAGCTCGTTAGCATACTTGGGCCTACTTTAGAAGCTACGGTTGATGAACATATATATATATATATATATATATATATATATATATATATATATATATATATATATATATATATAACAATTCAACTAAAACCTATATTGTTTCATAACTGACATTCTTTTTATTTATATAAAGTTTAAATCTAATTTCTTACTTAGTGGCGTGTATTATATCATTAATATACTTTTTTCATGTAAAAATTATTTATAATCACACTTCTAAGCCGTAATTTGTGATAGAATGATATCATTAACACGTTTAACTATTTATTTAAATAACAATGACTGATTATATGGAATATAAATATTTATGAAAAATGATCAAACGTTGGATTTTTTACAGAAGTTGAGGGCTTTGAAAAGTATTTTAGTTATGAATACAATCATAAAGTAGGTATAGTGTAGTAGAAAAACTCACTTCTAGAAACACTATTGAACATTTTATTTCTCAGCAGTTCACAAGACATTTCAAATATTGTACCATTTTTACAACATCCAAGAGTTCCTATTGAACCTGGTCTTTGTTTTAATATCACTATTCCATTATCTATTTTTGATAATAGGAAATATTACTAAGCAATGAAATAAAACAAACTGGGTGATCCGCATAAGAATAGATACAGAGCAGAGACATACATATAGGGTGACCTATACTATATAGTATGACGATTAGCGGCAATACACCTCTATATCAAATTGAATCTCTGAGGAATAATAGAGCTTCAAAGTAGGACTCAAAATTTAGGAAATAAATGAATACACAGTATGAGACTGTTAAGGGCATTGCGTAATAGTAGGTATGTGTGTATGGATTTGGGGTCTTGTATACACTGCGACCCAACAAATCTCTTAATCTCTTATGTCTTGAAGTGATACTGGAGAACCCAGTGCTTACAGCTCATCGATCACTTCCACTCCTTTTAAAAACCCTAGAACGTGGTATTCTTTTAATTGCCAGATATCTTCGTCTTCTATTTCATACGCACCAATGTGGATAGAGGTTTCGTCCTCTGCACAACAAAATCTGCACGCCGCATTATTTGCTAGGTCTAGTGTCTTCTCGCTAACTCCTGTTAGTATTCGTAGATTGTTCTTACTTAGGTTGATACATTCAGCAGATCTATTCTGGTTATATTTTTCCAGAAGAGTCTTTAACTGTCTCAGTCCCTGTAGGTTGTCCCAATAATTGGTTTTGCTCCTATCTATCTTCTTTTCCAGTGTTTTTTCCATTGTCCTGTAGCTGATAATACAGAAGGGTTCGGGTCCCATGAAGGCCTTATCAATCCCCGTTTTTGCGAAATTTATAATGCGTTGACCTTTACAAACTTACTCAAGAGCAAAATGCAATCAATTGAAATGAAGTACTTTCGTAGAGTCAAAGGTGTAACGAGAAAAGATCGAATAACAAACGAAACGATGAGAGAGGAGTAGAATGTAGAACCTGTGATTAAAACAATTAAAAACAATAGTTTAGACGGTTTGGATACCTTTGGAGAACAATAGACCGGCAAAAAAGATTTGGCAAGGTAGAGAAATAGAAAAGAGGAAAAGAGAGCACCGAAAGAAATCGTGTGAAAATTGCTGCAATTTTAGAAGAAAAATAATACGATGGAGATTTGGATTTGCGCGTTCCATCTTGTGCTTTCGAACTTACCTTTAAAAAGGGTTATCACAATTTTCCAAAGTAAGGGTACGAAGATTTCAACTCTATACTACGTGCTTCATATATTTTAGAGTGTTAGGTCAATTTAGATTGCGTTACAAGATATTTTCAGTTCCCCTAACAAAAAATCCGTAAAGTGGATGTTTTATCAATCATATTAAAATATGAAGCAATTACTTAATTAGTTTTTGAAAGCGATTAATCGTTTCGTGTTATTTTTGAGGGACACAATTTATGCCACGAATCGGTGGTATATCAGGAATCAGGTGTGTCATGCATCAGTTGATAGTTATACTTCAACGAAAAGCTTCAGTTCACAAGTTTCATTAATATAAAAATCATAAACAAACAAGTGCTTCTATTAATCTCTAGTGGTATTTTCCGTTGATAGACGTTAAACTTGATAGAAAACAGAGTACTTTTCGTAGTATACGATATTACAAATATGTTCAATAGCAAGTCTGTTTTCTCTAAGTTAATTGATATTCAAGATTTACCACAAATTTTGGCAATAATAACAAGTAAGTCGATAAATTATTGGGAATCTGGACTACAGTTTATTGCAAAAAAGTTTTATTTTATAATTATGGAACAATGTTTTTTTTTTCATTTTTGCTGCTAAATTTTTATTCATTTTCTCTCTAATAATCACTCATATTTGTGAATAAGGATTCATTCATATACTATAAATTTTCACATTCACATTTCCTTCGTTAGTTGTTTGTTTGTTTGAAAATTATCCGCGATATCGAGACTCAATTTTTATTAGAAATTTAAGGTACATCAACACCTCAAATTCTTTCCAAACTTGAAACACTTTAAGTTCATGAATTTTTTATTCCTAATATCCTATTTCAATTAATAGAGCTCACTACACATTAATCAGTTAATCTGAGTACTATAATTTCCAGGTGAAAATGAATTTTTTCGCACGAATACATAATCTTGAGTCCTGGTATTGAGCTTTTTACATTTTTAAATTAATATATTTGATACGTCATCATCAATTACTTATTTATTATTATAAACTCTAGCCTCGTTAAGTGATTGTTGCTATAAATTAGTCCGTGTTTAGTCTCTCTGTGTCAGTTTTATAGATTCCACTACAACCCCATTAAGGTATCTTATTCAATTATTTATTATTTAATTATTATTAATGTGACAATAATGAACCATAAATATATTTATCTAATTTTATAATTATTATGGTATAAGATAAGAACTAATATATAAAGAAGTCTATAAAACTAATAGTTAATTCATTCAATTTGATATTCGTCTAGTACGCTAGTCAGATTGGTGTAACCATTTGTAACTTTAAATTATTAAATCCTAAGTTTGCTAAATAAATTGTTTTTAAAAAGCAAGTTGATGAATTGAGTTTATTTAAATATAGCAATGAAGCTTTCTCATTCCTGAGTGTCAAGTGTTGTCGATTTTTGCTAAAAATCCAAATCTTCTTGCGCTATTATTGAATTTAAATCCATTTTCTAGTAATTAACATTTTTTTCATAATAAAAGTGCATCACGTGTTCAATATTGAAGGTACTGGTCCGCTCAAAGTGTTTTGTTTAGCTGCTTCGGCAAGAGTCAATAACGAAATATACTGATACTTTTTTCAAAATATACGCAATTATGTTTTATGTAATTCTATGATTAGAATTATTTTATAAATCATGAATATAAAAGATGAATTGAATTTTTCAGTAATTGAAAGATAGATATGTAGATTTATATATATTTTTACTCGTTATATCATTAGTAGTATTTTCTCTAGTAGTTGTACTTTGTTGTATTTAGAAACATCCGATAATGGATAGGTGCAAAATCTAAAGAATATGGAAGATGCGCAAATAATTTCAGGCTGAGCCTTAGCGGTTGTTCCACTCCTTACTCTGTATTTCGATCTTTACATCATAATTATGGATCCATAACACATTAATTGTTTCTAATCTCGCAATGCACTCACTATGGTATTTTGTGATTCACGTAAATTCTTTTAAACGTATTCAATCACCGCACGTTGCTTTACACTATCCATTGTGATATTGATATGTCACTCTTTTGAATTCGGGCTTCTAATGTAGAGACGGGCTCGGACTGCGTGACTCTATACATAACAGATTATAACTTGACGTAATAGTATATGATTATTTTGATTTATAAGTGAGTCACCGGAGTAGTAAAGATATCAGCACTCTCACTTCATATGGAATAATGAGCTAATCAGACCTTTTCAAAGTTGAATTTTTAATAATAAATGCTAGATATTATTAGGATATTCCCAATTTTCCTTGCTGAAGAAGTCTCGAAGTATGAAAATATGGCAAATATTGATCAATTATTCTAATTAACGCAAATATTATTAAAACGTATGTATTAAAGCCGCATAAGCAGCCTATGTTTACAATACGTAATGTATACCTTTTTGAGCTATCCGAGATATTGCTATGTGTACTAATATACTAGAATTATTGCCTTGAACAAACCAAATAAATTAGGTGATTACGTGCTCTTTTTAACATTCATTTTAAAATTGCAAATGGACATAATATAATTTTGGTTATGGACATAGGTTAGGAAGAGCTTTAGACCCTTATACCACAAAAGAATGTAAAAGACTGCCACTCTAGGTGATGACCCTGATGATCAAAACAGTGGCAAAAATGACGTATAGAATCCTTTTGAAGAGATTGATAAGAACTCTAACGCAATTTGCAAAATAAGTTTTTTTTTTATAAAATCGAAGGTTATGAAGAATTTTATCAAGATTTAGGCAAATGGTGACGCAACTAATCTCACCCCTGTTTTAGATGTATCTAAACCGTGGAACTCCAGTCAATAAATTAGTGACAAACGTTAAAATTCTAACGAAAAAACTAGAGTGGGAAAATATGCTACGCTTCCAATGGTTATTGTATCAATAAATCTGTTAATTGAGAAAGTAGAAAGTTAAGTTGCTGAATGGGACCTCAAAGCCGACCGAAAACAAGTGGATAAACAGCTAATTATGAGGTTTCAGGCGTCCGACATAACATTCTAAAGCATTTTCAAAAAACAAATTGTTGAACTATAGTCTCAATTTTGGATCCTCGGCATAAGTTAGAAAGTTTTGACGCTAGAAAAGTGGAGTGAAGCATTGAAGAAAACCAGCTTAAAAAATTAGAAAATATTTACAAAATTTATTCCTTAAAAGGTGAAAAATCAAAAATAACAGACACACTAAAAAGTTCAGAACCCAATAATGACGAAAGCTTTTTAAACTGAGACTTTGAAATTGATTTTGGCTCTATAAAATCAACATCATCATCTTCCAGCCAAGGAATGATCGAGGGGTTCAAACAATCTATTTCGTTGCCACGGAGTGACAAAATAACCATTACACTACAATGGTGCAAGGACCATGGCTCTCAGTTTCCGGTTTTGAGTGCTATGCAAAAGGATTTTCTCAGCATACAAGGCACATCGGTGAGGGCCGTTAAAAGACAAGTTCATACAAAACAATAATTTTATTACCAAAAGATTCTGAAAAATCCGTACCGTACCCAGAGTTCAGACAAACTTGTGTGAATATGGGAAAACCGATGTAAGGTTACATAGAGTTCGGCTAGGCTTGGTTGACTATATAATGGCCGGGGCTAAATCACCCAGACTTCAACCAGGCTTGGGCCATTATTGGTTTGCCAAGGCCGGGTTTCCCAGCGTTGGCCCAAGCTAAGCCCCATCGTTAAGTCTGGGGGCTTCATACATGGGTGGCGGGAGCATCAATAATGGCGGACATGTTTACGTGGCTGTAGCACAACGCCGACTGACGCCTGAATGTCAACAATAGCGGAGTGTGTAAAGCGAGAGCTTCGCAGTCGCCTACACCACAAAAAACGGTCCTTGTAACATGAAATAATAAATTTTGTTCGATGAAATCAAAATTTGAAATGGTTCCATATTTTTGCACGTATCTTTGATCGATTTTTGTTTTTTTTTTCGTATTTATCTTGTTAGATTAGGTACTATGTTTTTGTTCATCAAAATAGAAATTTTTACCTGATTCAATTTGCGTATTTTATTTAGCTAGAAAACATAATAAGTTTGCGACAACACTTTTACGTGAAACGTGAGACTTTTAGTGTATAGAATTATAGAATTTTCATGTTTGTGGAAATGTTTCAACGTGTGGTTCATCTTTTTCATTTACCGACATTCTTTATGTAATATTTTCTACTGAAATCGTATTTCAGGTTGTATTCCAGCTCTAAGCACTGGACTATTAATAGCATGGCCGTCTCCATCAATACCAAAAATTATTAACGACAAGAAACACTATAACATCACGGAAGCAGAAGCCTCTTATTTTAGTTTCTTAAATGCCATTGGACCAATATTACTATCACCTATTGCATCGCAGCTTTGTGATATATTAGGAAGAAAATGGACGTTGATGTTATCAGCCATTCCTCATGCTATAACGTGGATAATAAAAGCGTTTTGCACTGATTTGAATGCACTTTATACTGCACGAGCCGTCGGAAGTGTAGGAGATACGTTTATGTATAACGCTCTGCCGATGTATATTGGTGAAATTTCGACTCCCAAAGTTAGAGGGATCTGGGGAAATGGACTCATATGTGCGTTGTATTTAGGACTATTTTTAATTAATACTATAGGTGCTTACTGTAGTATTCACGCTACTGCTTTAATTTGTTTAGTATTTCCTGTGATATTTTTGATAATGAGTTTCTTCATACCTGAATCGCCATATTTTTATGCTATGCGGGGTGATGATATTGCTACTTTAGATTCGTTGAGAAAATTAAGAGGTACAGATGACGTTGAATCCGAATTTTCAAAAATTAAATCGGGTGTTAAAAGACAGATGTCAGAACCGGGAACTTGGAAGGATGTTGTAATGATTAGAAGTAACAGAAAAGCATGCTTTGCTGGAGTATTCTTAAGAGTGTCGCAAAACTTTTGCGGTTTGATAACGTTTACAGTATATGCTCAATATATTTTCGAAAATGTTGGAAATACTATTAATCCGAAAATGTCTTCCATACTTTATACTGGTTTAACTTTTGTGTGTTACTTAGTAGCTTGTTATTTCTCAGATAAAATGGGGAGACGACTTTCTTACATAATTTCCCTTAGTTTATGTACTATACCCTTATTTGGAATAGGTATCTACTTTGCCATGAAACAATATGATAATCAACGAGATCTTACTGTAGTAGAATTCATTCCATTGTTATGTATGATTGTGTATATAGTTGCAGCTTCATGTGGAACGGGTTTAGTACCTACTTTGATGCTAGGCGAATTATTCTCTACTAGTGTTAAAGTGAAATGTTTGTGTATTGTAACTACATTTTTTTCATTAACATATTTTGCGGCTAATAACACATTCTATTATCTGTCTCATTCGATTGGTATATTTGCGCCATTCTTTGTTTTCGGTTGTTGTAATATTTTATCTGCTTTTCTTGCTTCTTGGATAATTCCCGAAACAAAAGGCAAAACTTTAGAGGAGATACAACAAATATTAAAGAATTCTGAAAGTAAATCCTAACATGTTATATAAACGCATATATATATATATAAATATATATATATATATATATATATATATATTTATATATAAATATATATATATATATATATATATATATATATATATATATATATTGTCAGAAGCTATACAATAATACTGGAGACTTTAATTGAATTTGACCAACGTCTCTATCGCTTTGTGACATGGTGCATTGTCTTTGGAATTTTTTCCATTGCTTATGGGAAAGTTTCTTCCTAATTTCCTTTGTTAATCGGCCCAATAATATACAATAATTGTTAGCTATGATATCACAGGAGATTCAAGAATAATAGATTATTCTACAAATAACAAGACTTAACTAATGATATATGAGAGAACAGTTCGAGTGATTTTTTCAGGAGTTATGTTGCTCCGTTAAAGTATTACCAGTAAGTTGAATAACTTCTTTTAAGCTGGCTTTATTTTTTTATCAAATTACTTAGAGCAGAGGAGCGATTAGAATTATTGGTTATTCTCACCTTCTTATTATCAATCCCAATACTTTGTGTTTCTGTTCGGGTACATTTACTAGTTGACTAATACATATTGAACTATTAGACACTTTCCGCTGTTTAGTTTTGTAAAATATAATGATGTATCCAATACGACCTGTAAATTCCCCATAAATGTCAACTTCAAATTTTACAAGGAATATAATTGTTTAGATGCCACATCACTTTTCATGTGAGCCATCCGAAGAGATTTCATCATATTGTTTCAGAATCTTGCTGATCACTGGAGTTGCAAAACTGCACAACTGAATTTTCTTCTCTATGAAAGCGGTTGTAACTGTCTTCTTCAGGAACATTGAAGATCGAATTATTTTATTAAGACGTTTTCTGACTCTTTGAGAAACTTCTAAAAATGGTTAGTATCACAACACACATATGTGCTTCCTTCTGACGGATTTCGGGAGGTTCAGTCCACTCAGAGGAGTTCTTTTTTGATCCAGGAGTTAATGGTGATTCTGGGTTCTATTCACTGCAACATATTGCCGTAAATTATGGATTCTATTTTGCCAAAATAGCTACAAAACCTATTGGTAAGAAGCTTTTCTAACCCGAAATGTCCATATAAAATTCTATCAATATTTTATGTTTCACATTAGTTACAGTTTTCATTTTACCAAGACGATTTTCAGTACTTTTTATGTATGTTGCTTAATATAACTACTTATTTTCTGGATATCATGATCATTAAGAATCATTAATGCTTGTACAGTCACGTTACGTTTTTAGTTTCTTCTTGTTATTATTAGTATCTTAAGATTACTAAAAAAATATTGTCTCCTTTTAATATTGTCTCCTCCATTTTTTCGTGAAAAATTAATTTACATCTGGATCGTCAAAGATGAATTATTATTCGGATAAAGTAAATATTGTTGACCTATTTTAGTTATTCTATTTACTCTTCTAATCTTCTCTTGGACTTCATTGGTATTGTGTTCGGAACGTAGATTAGACATTGTTGGAAGATAGAAGTATTTGTGTAGGGATGCTATTTATATTTGGGCCTGAACTATTGTGATTATTTGACTGTTGATTGACATTTCACTTTTCACTTTTTTGTAACCAGTCACACTTTTCTGTCTTCATCTACGGTAAAAGTAGAATCTTTTATATCGTATATAATCTTTTCATTTCTCTGTTCTGCGACTATTAGATTCTTGTAAACTTCATCGCGAATAAACTTATTTTAGATTTGAATATGGAATTACTAAATTCATTTCGGAAAAGACCAAATAGAAAAATAATTGCGGCTACGTTAAACTGTGAACCATTCTATATTCATAAAATTATTGGTGGGATTTAACTTCAAGTGTTATTTGAAGTAAAAGGGAAATATAAAATATAATTATACTGATATATGGTATACAATTCGGTATGTATGAAATACATTTTAGCGTTATTATGTCAAAAAAACCTAAAAAAGATGGATTTCTATTCTTAAATTGACAATTTACATATTAAAATATTATCCTCCTCCAGCACCCACTCTGAATTATAAGCAGGTATAATAGTCAACATGTTTCGCAGTCTACAATTAGCAAAATTGAAAAAAGTTTCGTGAAACTGGACATGTAAAAAATATTGAAAAACCAGGGGAAAATGGTCAATTCACTGATGAAAAAAGTAAGATGTACTTCTAGAGATTGAGGAAAATCCGCAAAAGACAACTCGAGTATTTGCCGCCGTCAATGATGTAAGTAAATAAAATGAACAAAGCTCAGTTGATTCAGGAATTAAATAAAGATAATCCCGATAGAAGGCAAGAATTCTGTGAATGGATGATGGACAGAATGAACGTAGACTTGCAGTTCATCATCAAAATAGTTTTTTCTAAGAAAGCGACACTTAATTTGAACGGAACGGTTAACAAACAGAACTATAGATATTGGAACAGACAAAATCATCACTCCATGTGTGAGGCTCACACTCAATATCCTAAAAAGGGAACGTTTGGGCTGGTATCTTCAACAATAAAATTATTGCCCTTTATTTTTTTGAAGGCATACTATATGGTGAGGTTTATCTAGATTTTTTTATTAATTTCTTAGCGCCTACATTACAAAACTTTTTCCTGATGTGAATCATCCAACAAATCTGAGCTGCTCCGCATTTTTCAGGTACAGCTAGAAATTATTTAAACGAGGTTTTTCCCAATAGGTGGATTGGAAGACGTGGAACGATCGAATAGCCGGCTAGGTCCTCCGATTTGACTCCTCTTACAACTACAACATACAATATTGCTAATTTAATATTTAGGATAACGGAAGAAATTCGCCTCGGTTATTGTCAAGAAGTGAATGGTGGTCATTTTGAACATTTAATTAAATTGTAAAGTAAATTAAAAAAAACATTCTGAATATCATTATCTCCATTCTACGTAAAATTTTGAGATAGAAACATTATATTGCTGAACATGGTGCCACATTGCCCCTTTCTTATTAAAAATTTTCCAAGTGGTGCTTATAATTCATATGGAATGCTGGAGGGAGATTCATACTGTAAATTGTTAATTTAAGAATAAAAATCGACCTGTTTCAGACTTTATTCACACAGTTCATAAAAACGTTAAAATTGGATTTATTTCATACATATGAACAGCATTGTATATGGTATGGTGTAATGTATCAATTGATTTGTATAAATTGTCACTTCAGCTCTACTTTACACAACATGATTATTTTTTTCACGAAATTATCAAACTATTTTCCAAAATAATTTGATAATAATCAATGTACGGAACTCTCCACTTATTTCTTATCACGATATTCTGAAAATGGATTAGATGATTAGAGTTCTCAAACTCTAGTTTTAATATCTGTTTACATCATATTTAAAAGTATAATGCAATGTTTTCTAGGATAATTTTGATAATTACCTCAAGTACCAATTGAATTTGGTATTTTGCAATCACATTCCATAGATCACGATCAATTTCATGCGAAAAAGAACAATCATTCATTGTGAATGAAAAAAGACCACTTTGTGTGAATAATGTTGATTATTCACTCAAAGGTTCTTTTTTATTTTATTCAAAATTCTTGTATATATTCAAATAATGCGGATTTGTTTTTAATAATTTTACGTATTTTATTTTCTGAGATTAAATAATTGTTCGTTTGTTGGTGTTTTTATTGATTTTTAAGTTGTATATAAATTTCTTTAATTTATTATTTCTTAGACCTTTTGATATATTGACACCGACAATTTGCTTATTTATATTGATCTATAGATCACCTTCATCATGAATATCAAAATAAGGATAAAATCAACTTAGAACTTTGTTCCAATTAATTTTTCCTTGGTTTCCACATCTCAAATATATTAAATTTATTAGAATTTACAAAATAGAGCTATAAATTTCACTTGAATTATTTAGATCTTTTTTATCATTTATAGTTTTTTCGTTCTTATGAATGTGGACCATTTTTAAAAATTCTCTTTTTCGTGTATTAGATTTTTGAATCTTTATAATTGAATTTATGTTTTTTTGATATTTAATGGTTCGTTAATGCAGTTCTATTTTTTTTATCGTATTGATGACCTCTTAGTCTATTTTCTAAATACTGAGATGTTTGCCCTATGTAGACAGCGTCAAAATTAGTATAAGGCAATTTTGAAGAGACCTAAAATCAAGAACATTTAGAACATATATATATATATATATATATATATATATATATATATATATATATATATATATATATATATATCAAAATATAATAGTTAATGCTTAATTTTTAAACGAAAAACCATATGCAAGATGAATTGAAGTGTATATCCTCTCAATTGTATTTTCGGGCATAGCTGGCATTAGGTGAATGTTTCTAATTTTTGGTATGCATTGATTCGAAATTTTATTGTCGGTCTGAATTTGTTGGAAGATAATGAAAATAAAAGTATAACTTTAATAAGTGTTGTTTTGTCAATTTCTTTCACATTCAATGTACAATTGAGACATAATGAATCTATAAAATCGGTTTGTGTCCTACTCTGATCTAAAGAAAAATTCAAAGTAATTACTTCTCATTTGAAATCTTGTACACAATGATTCAGGGATCTTTATATTTAACGTTAAAACACTGGCCATACTATAAAGCCTGTCTTCTAGAGGGGGTATAGAGAAGGTCCTTATTAAATTGGGAAGACTAGAGGGATTAACACAGAATGGATTGCAGCCAGTTATTCAAAATTTACTACTAAAATTTAGAAGTCGGATCATGGAAATATGAATGCTCTTGGGAATAAGAGTAGATGCATGTACTATTTCTATAAGAAAGCTATTAAACTCATTAATTCCAATATAAGGTGTAGAGCGAGAAAAAGCCGAGACAACTCTTAAAACAATCGTACAAGTAGAGATAAAAAATCATTTAGTGAATAGAAAATGCACAAGGGATTCAATAAGCTTACCTACGTGTTCTTTCAACCTCATTGTTTACTAAATATGAACCATATAGGGGGTTGTTTTAGCTTTCCTCTGTAAAATGTCGTTATCATTCAAGAGGAATGACACCTTCATTCTAAATGTCCATTCATTTACTTGAATTGCGTCCAACTACTCTGCAACTAAAACATCACACGAATACCAGAAGAGGGTTGCCATAACTTTACCGGTATAGGTTGAAAATATATAATAGTTTTAAAATTTTGCTGTTCCAATCGTCCTGAAACGTCTTGTACTTTTCTTTTCCTACATACCCATACACTACGACGATTATTTGTGTTTTTCCTAAACATGAAGTGTCATCAATATAAACTGGGAAATTATTTGCGCGTGTGTTAAAAGATTATAACTAAAATCTTAGACATTTTGTCAATCGTAAAGGTGAGTAATTGTTGAGATTTTCTTGAAATTGGAAAACATTGAATAAAAAGTTATCACTAAATATTTATTTTAAAAAGGAATACACCTATGCAAATAAAAGGAGTTTTACACTCTGGACTCTGCACCAACATTTACGACTGTGGAATGTTGGGCAACTAAATTGAAACGTGGATAATCAGCTTGACGTTCTATGAGCTTATCACAAGAGTGCATTTGCTATATGTATAGTAACTGCATGCGTAAGCTATCCGCGCGATAGGTGTTGCGTTTCATCACAATGGGCTAGAAGCGCATTCGAAGAAACATTTCTTATGCATTATTGACGCGGTTTGAGCAAAATTGAATCGACTCATAACTGCAAATGAAACCTGGATAGTTATGAGCCCAGATTGACTTTTTGAGATTTGTAACCTTAATATTTCACTTGCAGTAGACTTTTTTATAAGACTAGGGCGCCATCGTACACGTGAAAATCTATTTTGGAGAGGAAGACGGCTACTGTTATTTAAAAGGCTTAAAAAGGTTAGGGCATCGCTGGGATAAATCTATATATTTCAAAGGAGACTATTCGGAAAAATAAAATTTATTATGGAAAAAATACTGTAGACTACTGACACTTGTAACCTTTTTATGGTCATTTTTCGTTCTTTCAAAAATGATTATCACAATAAAAATTGCGAGCGAGCGAATGTAGTATTGACTACATTAATTGAATTTTTCTTGATGTTTTAAAAGTCATATTCCCTAGAATGTTGTAATATAAATACATACATACGTTGTCGACGGATAATATATTATCAATCCTTTCTTATTGTACAATCGCTAGTGAAAAGCGCGTTTAGGTAGAAAGATTATTTGTCTTAGGAACAAGGTCAAACAGATAAATTTTAAAGCAACTATTTCCCGATTCGACGAGTATTTGTTTAAAATTGAACATTTCAAATTTTACAATGGTTTTGTGAATATAAATCGGTATTTTTCTGGCTTATGAATCTACCGAAGAATAAGCAAGTTGTCTACTCAACTGTAGCCAAATTCGGAAGTAAATACTGACTTAAAATAAAAAAAGACAAGTAAACATTTTTCAAAAATAATTTATTCATTTGAAAGATTATATGCACATGATTATCTGAGCTGGAAGTCTTTTAATTTTATCAAGGATGATGAATGCCACATTTACTTACTTCTTGTGATGATTGGTGTTGAAGAATCATTCTCTGGCCACTGTATCGTTCGAGAAAACTCAATGCGCCCAATTGTTTGTTTTTGTGCTTTTTAGTCAACGTTTTTTGCAGCCAGCGTGAAAACAATTTCCGATTCAAACGTTCGAATACATTTTCATAAAAAAACAACATTCTTGTCATCTGTATGTACTTAAAAATATGCCTTTTATTGTATCACTATTTTAAAAGAACTTGTACAAATCAATAGGAGTTAACAATAGTTATTGTTTTAATATGTTTTTGTGTTCTGCTGGTTTACGTTTTCCGGTATTCTCACACGATACATCAAAAATGATTGACCCAATTAAATGATGTTGACATAAGCCATTTTCAGTAATGATTATATACGAGGTGTAATTACACAAGTGTAGTAATTTCACAAAAAATGCGCTATTTGCGTCTTTTTCGTCTGTCTGTCAGCGATACCTCAAAGAAAGTATGTCGCGAGCTCGGGATTTTGCATTTAATTTTGGTATAATTGTAGATATGCCAAAAAGAAAGAAATTTTGGGCATTATCAGAAGAAAGTTGATTGAATTAACCAAAATTTGATTTTAAAGAGAGGTAAAAATTTGACGATTCGACCTGTTGCGGTATTTATTAAAATATGAATTGTCATTGACAACTTGCAAAATTATATTTATTAATAGATCACCTACAACGTGAATATCAAATTGGAAATATGTTTAAGCCAAAATATTTGTTCTTCTTTTTTGTAATTCATTTTATTATGGCAATTTGGAAAGAAAAAGAAAAGACTGAGCTAGTAAAAATAAAGGTATTTCAAGCAAAACAGAAATGTATGAAAACATTTAGAATATAAAATAATTAGTACTGTGAATAGAAAACAAGTTCATATATAACAATTAATTCATTACCAAAAGTTTTGTAGACTTGAGGTTACTACACAATCACTAAAAAAATTGAGACAATTATCATATATGTGGACTTCCAATGCCCTCAAGTTGGTATAGAAGCGCTATCTTTCTAGCTAAGTCTTCACTTCAGGTGAAAGGTGTTAGGTCTGAACTATACGGTGGATGGTACTGAATATCCCAATGAAATTCGAGGAGTTCTTTGGTTGCACCAGCACTTCTTCTCTTTTATCTATATAGCTCTACGCAAACGTCGTGAATTTTACAACAAACAGTTGCAATACTCACTTGGTAAAGGAAACAGTAACGGCAGCCATGCTTATATGGTGGTAGCATAATGCAGACTGACTCCTCTTTGTCGGCAATGGCGAAGTGTGTAGAGCGAAAGCTGCTAACAGTGAATATTCCAGCCACGTCTTCAGTTAAGGTGAAAGCTGCTAGGTGCTAAGGCTGAACTGTATGGCGGATGGCGCAGAATATCCTAATAAAATTGTTCGAGGAGCTATTTGGTTACACCAACATTTCTTCTCTTCTATTCTACATAGCTCTACGCAAACATTGTGAAGTTTTACAACAAACAGTTGCAATACTAACTTGGGACTGGACTGTACGGCGGATAGTACAGAATATCCTAATGAAATTGTTTGAGGAGCTCTTTGGTTTCACCAGAATTCGACTTATAGGCGATCCATAGTTAATCAGAAACTTGGACAGCTGTGTGCACAGAAGAACTGACTCTGTTCTATCGACGATAGCACCCTGGTGTTGTCGTTAAAATCAGCCTCCCCAATAAACACCAAAATCGGTAGTCAGCAACCATTGCTAACGATCTTAAAAGCATTATGGAGTGGGGTGGAAGTAATCTGTTTGGAGATAAAATATTATAATCACCGAAAATACGCTTGTTGGGTGTTCAGGTTGGGAGCAATATGTTTTGCCTAGTCACGTGTCCGAATTAGCTAATGAAGCTTCACAAAACCTTGGAGCCCTATTTAAGACCAAAAAGCCATATAATCCGCAACGGCTTTTCATCCTTTACAATGCCCAGATTCATCCATCTTTGGAGTAGTGCTCGCACATTTGGAGCTCAGCTTCTACTCACACCCTTAAGATGGTCGATTTAATGCGGAAGAGAGCAATTCGACCCAGAATTGACCAGAAATTTGGACAGCTTAGACTTAGAAGAAACGTCGCCTATCTGACTCTGTTTTACCCATACTACCAGATGCTCTTCCAAACTGTCCAACTTAATCCCACCTAGAACAGTATTTGTAAGGTCTCGACAGGTAGACATTCATGAACACCGACTTCGCCTTCAGACACCATAACGTCAATTAATCGAGACTATTTTCTTTAAAGCAGTGCGAGATTGTGGCTATCAGGGAATGGCATTTCCGAACACTACAACCTACAGAAGTTCGAGATCAATATTCAGAGGCATCTCCACACGGCAGGCACCATTCGAACTTCTCGAGTGTTATACGGCTCACCTTCTTGTGCTGGCTTTTTACATAAAACAAGTTGTCCAATCGAAGGTTATTCTTTTACCCCTTCGAAGTATATATATATATATATATATATATATATATATATATATATATATATATATATATATATATATTCTAACTGTGGTTAAGAATTCACAAGAATCTTTTGGGCTATGAAAATAGTGCCGCAAATAAGATTAGTAAACAGCAGTAAACGGAAATTGTCAGATGGGAATCAGACATCAAGATTTTATTTCATAAACATTGTTATCTGTGAATTAATTAGAGCCGTCAGTTAATTACAGTTCATAACTATATTATATATAGAGGTATATCAGAATGGTCATAATCTTAGGTTTGTTGAGCAAATATCAAATTCTTTCAATCCATTCCATTCCATTCCAATTATGGTGATTTTCTCTAGAACGCCTAATTTATACCGCACAAAAAAATGAATTCGAAGCAGTCAGTAATAGTGGAATGAAACCTGGTATCTAAATATTTAGGTTACTTATTTCTGTACAATCGACATTTTTGGCTGTAGGGCGTATTTGTGAGATGTAGAAAGTCAGCGTCGTGTTTCAAAATAAATCAGTTTTGATTTGAAGTATACAAAATTAATATTTTATTCAGTCAATGAAATTGAGAGGTTCGATGTGAGTAAACGATACCAAAATTATTTGATATACACTTATAATGAGACGAAAACATTTTGGTTTATAATATCAAAATATATATTTTGATTCTATTGGATATTGAATAAATATAATCTAATTCACAGAACCAATTTTTTCTCAAATATGCCATTAAAGCGATATAACTACAAGATATATAATCGCCTCTAGAAAATAAAGTCAAGTTTGTTTTGTTTAGAATAGAATTTAGAAAAATGTTACTTCACCAATAATGCGAGGTATTGCTTGTTCTAAATGGAATAGTGTTAGTGAAGTAGGGCAATAATATGGATTTTGTCGAATAAACACAAAGTAATATTTGTTTTGTATATAGATGTCAATGTCAAACGACATTATATTTACTAATATTACTAAATATTACTAAATTCAAACTGTGCTGACTAGTATATATTATTAACTATATGATGTTTTCTACTATAGTTTTTTGTTCATGAGAAAAGACTTTGTTCATCCAATGTATTGCAACAGACCTCTCGCATTTTTCACTCTATTGTTCTAGGAATTGGATTATATTTGGTTTTTATTTATCTCTGTTAGTAGAAAAATGGAAAAATGATTTATCTTGTGCAATTTCGGTTTTATGATTTAAAAACTTCTACTCCATTAATTGTCACAGATAAACAATAATACAATATGTTTAATGGTTATAGGAGAGAGGAAAATACAACATCTGCTTAAAAAAATTATAGATAGAATACAAATTTATAGTTTAGGTAATATTAGTATTATAGCTATATAAATATATGTTACTGGCATAGCTGTTAAACAGACCGAATCATTCTAGAGTCAGTTACTAATTAATATACATTCCGGTTACTTTTGTATCTGTATTTGCTTTCATTGACCATTACTTAACATATCCAAACGTATTTCACTTGTTAATATTGTATATTCAATTCAATACGATCAAAACAGATTTGAACCGAAAATGTTAGAAATGGGATTCTTTTTGATATGTAATATAAAGATTCGTCGTGTGTTCTATTAGAGTAGAAAGCTCCCCTTTTCACTTTTTCATCGTGAATAAAGAATAACTAGAAACACAGTAATTTGGCGACAACGAAGAGCTGTGCAGTTACGTCCCCGATATACCTGATTTTTATTACCAAATTTGATCCAAATCGATCAAAAAGTGAGTTATTCCTGTATAATTTTATAGGTTTAAACCATTGGAAAAATAGTACAATCATTTAGTTGATGGAAATCAGTAATAATTTAGTCATGTAGTTTTTTAAGCTAAATTGCCTAAAGCTGAAGTGTCTTTTCTCTGATAATTATTTTGTATGTGTATGTAGAACCTAATATAAAAAAATATACATTTGAGAACAATACGGTAAGTACAATGGTTTATATTTTTATAATCTTTGTATTTATTCACTGTTGTTAAGTAGATTCACTGTTAGCTTGTTTGAGTGGTTCTTAAGTCTGTTTAAGTAGCGTTCATTGAAGGCACTTCTTTCTTCTTGGACTTGGAGGTCTTTCTCGATTTCATTGTTGGCTGCTGTTCCCTATAACTGGTTCCCATGGGTCCATATTGGCTAAATTTAATCCCCAACCGTTTCCTTTCAGTGAGAATATGTGTTTTCCAAGTGAGTCTATTGTCTAGATGGATATCTAGGTACTTTACGCTGCCTGTTTGTGGTACGGTTTGTCCGTTTGTTTTGTTAAAATGTTGTTGTAGATATGCTGCTGCTATGGTAGGGTTTGTGTAGTTTGCCAATATTGCTTTTACATCGGCAAACGATGCGGTAGTTATATTTCTACTTGTTGAGAGATCAGAGAGAGAGAGATATGCTTTATTGTCAAAAATTGTTACAGTTTGTAGACAAAAGCTTGAAAAAACAAACATAAAAATAACTAAATAAAGATATAAATAAATTAAACTATCAATATACAGAAGAAAACCACAATGAGGAACAAAATTATAGGTAATAGCAATAAGTAATAATTAGTATATTAGTCGTATATAAGTCCATAGCAAAAACTAAACCAGTATGCAACATGATCGGAAATAAATATTATTATTAGAATAGAAGTCGTTTACAGAGTATATACTTTCCAGTAAATATGCCCTCAAATTATTGCGGAATTCGGAAAAATATTATATCGATTTGATTTCAATTGGCAAGTGATTGTGCATTTTTTGCATTGTAAAATATTGAGCCCTTAACTAATTCTCAACTTGGAGTAGGTAGTTAAAAGTCGTGCTACGCGTTCCTAACTGGATAGCCGTGCTACGATCGTTCTTAAATTGGAGTAGCGTGCTCACAAGCAGCCCTAAACAGTATAGAATAGATCTAAGCAAGCTACCCTGAGGCACCAATTTTACTGGGAAAAGTTTCCTTTTTTCTCATCCATATTTCATCATAATTCACATTCACAATCATATTTCTTGCGAATATGATTCTAATATGAGATATATCTTGTGAGGCAAATCTTTTTTAAGTGTAAAACTTAACCTTGGTGTCAAATCGAAGGCCTGGATCATCTCAGTCTTCAAAAGCACAATTTATAGTGTCCACTACCCTATGCACTTCGATGGTACAAATTTATTGTCTAAATCCAAATTGATGGTTTGGTGATATATTATTTGTTTGGGTGGGTGATTTGGGAAACTTTCCACTAGGAGGGAAGTATCCTAGACATAAGGTTGCATTGAAGATAATGGTTAGCAAGACTATATATTTCTAAAGAAGATCTTTGACTAGTTTTCCTGTGATAAAGTCATAACCTAGGACGTTATTAGCAAGAAAGTTACTTCTAATTATTGTATTCACTTCTTCTATCATGAAGAGTTTAAATACTGGTGACATCTAGTATGGGGCCTCTGCTCCTTGCTTTATTTTTATCTTTTCTAATTGACTTGATTGGGACGGAGATTGTTGGAAAACTTTGTTTTAATGTTTTGCAATTAATCTGCTTGTTCCTAGACTGTCCGGGCTTTCCATAATGAATAGACGGACTCAGCAGTACTTTATTATCGATACTTGAGGGTAACTGATCTGTGTACGCAGACACTTGACATGCGAAAAGTGAAGAAGATTTCAGTATAACCAGAGTGAAATATAAATACATATTCCAGCTCCCTTGAGTAAAACTATGGACCACAATGTAATTATTTAGTCTTCAAACAAACGACACCGTGAAATCTATTCCAAATAGCAGTTTTTTAATGGTTGATCTGACAGAAGTAACTACGTCATGAAGTATATATATTTCATTATTTTCTGTTTCATTAGTTCAATAAACTACAAGTATTTTATAACCCTAATCCTTTGTTTTCTACAGCTTCCGTGCTTGAAAAACCTATCACACTTATACTTATATACTATTATGTTATAATATTATCTAATTTATGGAAGAAAATTAGTGTCAACGAAGATTTTATCGATTTTATAAACTATGCAGATTATGATAATGTTTATATTTACCGTTCACCTAGGTTAGTAATCACATTAGTATAGTGAAAGGCAAAATTAATTGAATTAATTAACTTTTGTTTAGAGAATTTATTCTCGATTACAATGGTTTATTTAAACGAGTATTGACAGATTTAATGAAAAATATTACTTAACCCTTTTCCTGTCGTCTTGTAGGTGGAGTACCATAAACTTTTGGTGAACATATAATTCATTTTAATTCTCGAAATACATCATTATCGAAATAAATCGCTTCAAAACAGCATCAAGTTCAGAATAAAGCAAAGTATTTGATACTTTGATAATTTTGATAAAGCTGAAAATATAGAAATACATTAAGAAGCAGTTTTCGGCATTTTATGAAAATTCATCACATTATCGACAAATCGAAAGTAATCATTATTTTACTCTTTACTCTTCGTCATCTTTAAAGAACAAGTCGAGCGAGGTCCACGTGATTTTTTGCACATTCTATCTCACTACTTGTAGAATAATTTAAAGTAAAAACTGTCTGTGGTCCCAAAATTTTTTTTAATCACTTATCTAGTTTCTCGTAATAAGTACTTTTTTTGTAAGTGTAAGTAAGATCTGAATAATATATTTACGTTATGAACAAAGTTATTCTTTTAATACCTCATATGTTTCCCGTCTTCATTACGTCAGTAATTTCAAGTGTTTACACCACCAAGACGAAACTTGGTTATCGAAACGCGCGTCAGACAGTGTAATTGTGAATGTTGGTGTTGTGGTAGTATATTCAGTATGAATATCACCAACGTTCCAGAAATTTCAACTTAGTTATTGGTAATTTTAAGACAAATTTTGCCCCTTCTAATTTCATTCCATGTAGTGGAACAAACAGAAAAGAACTTTGATAAAAGGTAAAGAGTTGGTTCTTTATTAATTGGAAATTCTTCAGCCGCCTTTGCCGGTCAGTTCACATAATTATCATCATCTTAACACGTTAACTGCCGCATTTGATTAAGAGGAATTGCGAAATTAGTATCTTGCCGGCCCCTAACTGGATTCATAATAACCCTGATAAACAAATAGAAGTATAAATAGAGAACAGTGATTTTTGGAAGGCGGTTTACATATGTGCATCACTGATTTGACAATCGCACACCTGTGAAAAATAATGATAAAACTACAAAACATACACATATAAATTGCATTATCGAAATATATACAGATTTGATTAGGAAAAGGCCGAATATGAACAAAAGCGTTTTGTGCACGGGTATTGCAATAATTAGTTACTAAGGTAGTTGATTGTGTTCATAGTTTCTTGTAATGTCACAAATCTTTTTGTAATTTTTCTATTCCTTTTGCACCTCTTTTATATCATTTGATGTTTCTTCAATTTTTATTCTGTTGTATAATTAGCATTTACAAGAGCGACGTATCAAAGTTTTGTGAAATTTTAGATATTCTTTATGTTGGATGCATCGATTCGTAGACAATGAAAGCATTAATAAAAAATGTCTTCATCTGTATATTGCCAGGAATTTCGTGTAATGTAGAGGAGATAATGAATTTCCTCTTGCTTTATAAATGGCAAATTCATATATATTCAAATATTCGTTCAAATATTCAAAAATTAATGTTTAATAACGATTATTATTAACTCCAGTCGCCACTTGCTGTACACGAGTTTAAGCGTTTAAGAGTATACGAATGCAGGAAGTATTCATAATGTGTTAAAAGATTGAAATTGTCATCACTGACTCAACAAAAGTGAAACATATAACTGAAAAATATGAAAAAATGGGAAAAATTATTTAAGAAAATTTGATATATTCTGAGTTCAATACATGATAAGAATTATAATATAACTTTTTTGTAACAGTTTTTTCATATAATCACTGTAGGTGCTTATGTAGCGTCAATAGCTTTGCAAATATCAGCTAAGAAAACTTGTTGGTACACTTGTTGTTATTTAGAAAGATCGTGTTATATCTTGTTGCCAGTGCAATCCATCATTGAACATGTAAAAAGCTTGGAGACAAAAATCACTTGGTGTGGCAAAAATGAATATTTGCAAAAAAGAAAAATTACGACAGCTAGAATAAGTTTTCAACTTAGATGATTGCACTTTAAAAACTCATTGTAATTAGATAATTGCACTTTAAATGTAACTATGAAGAGAAAGTGTCACTTTGATCAGCGGTTTTTTAGTTCATTCAATAGAAAAAAAAAAGTTAATTAGAAATTGTTGTTGTTATATTGAAATTATAGTTATTTCTATTGACTGAATTTGTACTCTGAATATACGAGTGGTATTCAGAAAGTAAGGAACGTTTCTACGTGTTCAACATCCCATTTAGCGTCTAGTCACCACAATAGGAACATTTCCATGACGCCTGTTTTTCCAGAAATCAATATTATGTGTGGTCTATGATACTGCACTCAGATAAAAATGGCCGAATTAAGGTCCGAGAATTGTGAACCATGAACTAATTGGACGTGATCGCGATCCTTCAATAGATAAAATGATAATTCGTTGTGAGACATGAATAAAATAAATCAATTGCGAGACAAAATTGCAGACCTTGTAGTTGGAGCATACAATTTCTTACCAAATAATGAAGATTAAGACTTTGATCGGTGCTTTAAATGTTTGTGCTTAAAACTAAAAGAGGAGAAAAAGCTCTGGATAATGTTTATTTTAAAAATTATTTCTTTACAAGACAATGGCTGACTTGATTTGATGAACCACACTCTACAACTTCTCAATTCATTAGACTGGCAAGATTCCTTCACTTCAACTCAGTACTTTGACAGAAGGATTGTAGGATGCAGAATTATATGATTAAATAATTTCGAAGCGTGTTCAGCGCTGTGATATACGAATCAATTTATTGGATCACTATAAGGGAAAAAATAATTTTATTTTCTCTTTCAAATTTTGTTAATATATACTATATGTTTTTCCATAAAAAACATTCCTTTTTTTCTGAAGAGCTCTCGTATTTATGGAAAAGAATTCTATTATAGAAAATAGAAATGATAGTTGAGGAACTTGCTTCATCTTTACATAATACACACGAACTTGGACGAACAGAACTAAACCAATGTCTGAAGATCGATATATTACTGAAAACAGATATCGATATCACTGAAGCGGTAAAAACGCTCACTAAAAAAATACAAGAAGCTTCTTGGCAAAAGCATCAATTCGCTCTGTTAAAAACGGGGACTTACCTAACCTAAAAGAAATAAGAAAAGAAGATATAACTAAATTAAACAGAGCAGCTCTTGAGTTATAAAAAAAGAAGAAATCAAAATGCAATACTCTTCACGAAAGGCTATTAAAAGACTGGAACGTCTCTAAATTCCAAGTCGTTCTTTCTGCAATACTGAATATGACTGCCTAGAAAGCAACAGCAAGGACACAGAAACATTAGCAAAGCAATTAGAAAGTTTTTTAAACCTAACTCCGCAGATGCGGATTAATATGAAAAAGTACAAAAAAGGCTTTAGTCTTACCCCAATCAGATCTTTCAAGACGAGCCAAATCCAACAAAAGTTGCTCTCGCACACGAAGCCGTCGAAGCAAATGGTCGCTTGATTTTTCGGAATCACTGGACATGTCGCCACCGTTTTATTAGAGAATCGTAAAACGGCCAATTCTGATTGGTACACCAGCATCTGTTTATTTTATACACACAGGTTAAAAATTAATTTACGACGTCAACGTTTTTCTACACCTGACGAAGCGGTGGAAGCATTCAAATCATATGTTTGGAGGAAGCTCAATCGGAATGGAAAAAATACTTCGACAATTTATTCAAACACAAGAAAATTGTATTGATCTTATTGGAGAATATTTTGAAAAACAATAAATCCATATCCAATTATAAATATTTGTTTTTATTTGACTACCTCATAACTTAAGAATTTGATTCTAAAATGACGAAAAATGTTTATTATGTAACGCTGTCTAAGTTTACTGTTTTATTTCAACAAACTTTATCAATTTAAATATACTTATTTTTAATCTTTTTTTGTAATTCTAGCTCTGAAGTATTTGGATAAACTAGATTATTAGGAGAACAGCACAGGGCTCTGCTATACAAGTAGTTTGTCTATATTCACCGACTATCTACTTATTGTTCTCCTTAAAAACAGATTTCAGTAGTTCAACTCGTTTAAACTGAAAACGAAATTTAATACTTACAAACTTTATATCAAGTCCACCAACTAATTTACTGTAATTATAAGTTTGTAAAGCATACAAACAAGATCATTACTTACAAAAGAAGCAACATATTTCACGTCGGCTTATGAATTAAATTGGTTGTTTTATTACAAGGCGGAAACATATCAAAAAGGTGTTCTAACCAATTTTAAAAATTGCCGTCCACTTAAGTACGGTAAGAAAGTAAAGAATAAACGATGCGTATGATCTTAGCATCGGATGAAATTAAAATCATAAATTGTTTTGAGAATTCTAAACGTATTTAATCTGTCAATGGGTAACATAAATTACGTATGGCGGTTTAAAACAGGTGTTTATATTACATCAGATATATTTCATACTAACAACATGTGGTGCTAAAAATTTCACGCAATATTATAAGATGAAATTGTGTTTTAAGGATTTTTATAAAAACCTATTTTATTCAAATGGTATAATGATATAAATATGTCTGTTGAATTAACTTTTAGCTACAATTTCTCCAAATACATTATTTGCTATATTGGATTACAGGATTACGGGATAAATTTTATAATGATTTGATTATTTTTCTAGAACTAAAACTGCTGTATCTTAACTGTTCTTGATAGATCAATGACGTATACTATTTGTCTTAAATTTCATTGTTCTATGTCCGATATAATATTTTTATTTCATTCATTTGTATTCATAAAGAATGTAATTTCTGAATCTGAAGACAGTTTAAGCTGCCCACCAGAAGATGTTGTGGAATCGGCAACTGCAGCGGCTATGAATCTTCTCCCTGAGAAATCCAGGGAACAGTATTTGAAGGAATATAATTCTTTTATGGAGTGATGTACTAAAAGGGGATAAAAACCTTCACAGAAAGAGTGTTACAGATTACTTTGAAACTAAATCCAAAATGTGGAAGTCTTCAACACTTTGGTCGACTTATTCAAAACTGAAAGGCACCCTAATGATAAATAACGACATAGGCATCAGTAAATACTCGATACTCATTTCATTTTTTAAAAAATAAATCAGCTTAAGTTATTTTCTCACTATTCCATACTATTTGAATCTTTTTCTCAATTAACTTTTCAATGAAGTTGTTAATATCATTGTGGCTATATATTTGCAATATTACAATCTCTATAGCTATTGCTTCATGGGCAGCTTTATCAACGAACTTGTTACCTTCGATTCCCACGACATGATGGACGAAGACAATTGTTATCTTCATTCTTAGCGTTGATAGTTGATGGAGAAATTGCTGGATTTGTTGATGGCTACTTGCATATTTCTGTTGAATTGATTTTATGATGTATACCGTATAATGTGTATACACAACAGTCTCATATTATTCGGAGGATTTGTACGTCAGTTGCTCGGGTTGTTCCAACTACTGACGAACCTACTCATCTTCGTTTCCTGATACATCAGTAAGGTGTAATTTTACAAGTAAAGTTTGAACCTTAAACTTTTTATAGATAGTGTTTACAAACAAATTTCGGTTTTAAGCTTACCACTGGTCTGGAGGTAGTTAAAGCTTCAGGCTAATATGAAATTGAGAATTTCAACTTTACTCCTTCAAATTGTTTACGTTTCCACGATAAAATCTTGAATAAAGGGTTCTGTAGCTTCACTGTAGCAGTAATCTTAAATTGATTACTTAGATGTTGCATGATCTTTTATGTTAATTTGTGTTTACATACACAATCAGATTTGAAATCATTATAAGTATTTTTTGTCTTGGAAACGTTGGGTTATATTTCTACTACTAAACGACAACTAATTAAAAAAATTGTGTTCAACCATGATCTGCCAAAAGGAGCAGCTTCTTTATTCTTAGTTTTAACTAGAGTTCAATTCATGGCTTAGAACTTTAGTTCATTCTCCAATTCCACCCCATGTTGTAGAATAAAACTTCTGATAGTTTTTGTATTTCACATATTAAACTCATTGTATCAGGAAATTTCTAGTGATAGGTAAGACAATTAAGGTAGAAATATTATAGGTGTTTATGAAAATTTTTTACTTCAATTTTTTCCACAGTCCTTATATAATATTTTTTGGAGATGTGAAGTTATTATTGCTTTGTTAACTCTAAGAACTCAACGAAAGTGTTCATTAATATTATTATTTTTTTCAAATATTAGAAACTTTCAATTTAAATCATTTGTCTCGTATCAATGGTTATACTTACAAACCAGTAAAAACTATTATGTTGCGGCAGATGATACTGCTTTTCGAAATTCTGAGTAATACTTCATTTATCATTCATTTTTGATTATCACTCTGAACGATTACTTCACAAAAATAACAGCTATAAAATTCATTTCATATTTACGTCGGAATCTACTTTATAATAAGGGATAAATGATTATATGGGAGCTATAATATCTTTAGGACATGCGGTAAAAAAATTAAATATAAGATTATCATCACACCAGCGGATATCAATCAGTTTAAATGAGTTTCATCACTTTCATAACTTACTGAATGATTGAATACCATCAACAAGCTATGAAAAATATAAGAGGCGTCTGCATGGATAAATAAACAGTGCGGAATTCTTGTAATATGAGTGAAACTAAATTATCGCTTCAACTAATTGATTAATATATAAAGATATGTAACAATGAGTAATGCTGAGACATTTTCGTAAGATCTTTAGCCATTGAAAACATTGATCAAAAACGAAATTTGATCAGTTTATGATAAATACATCGACTTGAGATATTTTTGAAACCTAATATCTTGATAGATGGAACAATCATGAATGAAATATAACAGTGTTTCTATCATGAAATTTACTTAATTATTGATTTTAATGTTCATTGAAAACTGTACTATCTTAAAGAGAAAAAAATAAAACGGCTTTCATACGCATAAACTTAAGTTAAGTTTTGTTAAACTTAAGTTCCATTACAAAAGGCGCTTTCTGTCTGGCCGATAGAGAAATAGAAAATAGAAAAAAACTACCTTTTTGATTGTTTTGGTATAGTCATGCATATTACCTCACCAATTAGAATAATTAAAACCAGTCTATCACGCGTCATCGTATCATTCAGAATCCATCGAATGTATTGTTTTTAATTTAGGTCTCTCCGATTGTGAAGCAGTATTAACAAAACTTTCGGTAAAATTCAATACTTAAAATGCTTTACGCAAAATACGCCGTATCTTTTGGGAAAAAAATTTGAAAACTTCGAGCTCCGTTACCTCACAACTGGAATCAACTTTGTTTCCTCTCGAGCGTTTTAAAAATGAGCAAAATAAACTCTGGTCCACTAAAGGTTTACGAATATCTTCAAAGAACATGCGAACTTTATCCCACCCGAGGAAATTCTCGAATAGTGTCTTCTCCCAAAATTACGTAAAACCATACAGAAGAATTCATCATAAGACAATAATAGTCGCCAAGGATATTTATTGTAATAGGAGACTCGCCAAAACATGTCCCTAAATACTCGTTATTACTTTGTGAATGTAGCCGTAGTTTCATCGAGCTTCGCAGAACAATTAATGATATCAAAAATAAATCTGATACTGATAGACTTACATTAAAAACGTTTTTGAGCCTGTTGAAATGCTCATTAAATCACCTTACCACAAATGGTGCTATATTTTCTCTCCTAAATAATGTTTACGCCGACCTAAACAACCATTACTCCACTGCAACAAATTATTCTGATTCTTCTAAGGCTTCCGAATGCGTTAATCATTGAATTTTTATTAACAAACTGTAGTACTACGATTTCAGGGAAACTCTCGCATAGTTTAAGTCATATCTTGCCAACAAAATAATGGTTGATACAACGATCTTTCCTTATTCATCTTTGAATCCGTTTGCCTAATTCGTAAGCACGCTTTTCCAATTTTAGAAACATCATTGGACAGTTATCCACTTAGGAACGCAAGCACGACCTTTATCTACCTACTCCACATTCAGAATTAGTTGAGGGCTCAATACTTTACGATGGAAAAAGGTACAATCATTTGCATTGAAATCAAATCTACAACATATATAATAATTTAAAGGTATATTTACTGGAAAATGGCGCCTACTCTATGAAACGACTTTAAATCTAATACTAATATTTAATTCGAATCATACTATGCACTGGTTTAATGTTATTATTGAGTTTTATACAAATTATTACCTATTATAGAATTAGTTTGATTATCTGCTTCAGTTTTTACAATATATACATGTATAATGTACGAGTATATCACATATAAAAATTTTCACATGTACATTTTAGAAGGTAATTTCGTTATTCGTTGTAGTTTTCTTGAGTTTACTTCATATTCAGATTTTATTTTATTTGTGTCTTTATTCACTTTGTGTCTTTGTTTCTTAGTTTTTTGCAAGCTCTTGTCTACAAATTGTAAGCAATTTTTTGCTAATAAAAAATTTCTGTCTCTTTCGCAATGTAATTGTGTTAGTCTAGTGGTAGTGATGAATAGTGTGTTCAATTTGAATTTGTGTTAAAAATAATGTGACAATTACGGAGAAGTTAGGAATAGGACAAAATAGAAGTAAAGTTTGAAACACTTGATATAATCAACGAAATCTTAAATTGAACCATTATTCTCAAACGTGTTTGGTTATTAATCTATGAAAACATTTTTTGACTACTGAATTCAAATATCTGAAACGGCATGAAACCCATTTTATACAACTGTTACAGCAGCATTAAAGATATATTGAGTTTACGTTCAAATAATTTTGCTAGAACAGCGGTTAGAAAAATTATAAAAATTACAATCCGTTATTGGAACATCCGTGTCTGAGCGATATAGTTGATAGAAGTGAAATAATAAAAGGCTGTATTACAAAATTATTATTAATATTCATGATAAAACTACTAAAATAGATGATAACAAGATATCGACAATAGCTCTAATAATGATATATATTCTTCCTAATTTCATCAATTACCAATTATCTTGATTCTTTCCTATTTCTTGATACATATCAGTATCACGCTGTGCAATTGAATAATACTTGTATAATGAGTAGTGTTTTTCACAACAGTTTCAATCGATAGCATGTATTATCGCTGTCGTGACTTCAAATTAAAAAAAAAATGGAACAATCTCTTTCAACAATTTCTAGACCAGTCAACTGATAATTGCGTGCAAATATATCATAAAGATACCTGTGTGGTCTCATATAAACTTAATGAGAAACTAATTTTTTAACTTGGACAGACACCCCTTTCTTTTGGTTTTATTAAGTCGAACACGATATGTTGTGTATTCAATTAATACACCTAATAAATATATATAAGAGATTTTTTTACACAAACCATAAATATTTTCGATAACAAGATAAGTAGAAAATACCTATATATAAATAATATTCAAAAGAAACAACAAATAGATTCATCAGAATTTCAAGATAGAGAGATGAGTAAAAACAAGGCAAAGAAAAAGTGTGCTAAAAAAAACTTACTCCAATTAAATCATAGTTAAAGTACTAGACTGCAAATGGTCAGAGTTTGTCTTAGTATCACAGTATCCATGTGTACGACCCCAACAAGGATCCTAAAGTCCTCGATTTTTCACTTTTGGACCTTACATATTTTTAAATAACTGCAGGTTGGAGTAACTAACCTAAATCAGGAGGTAGGTCCTATCCTACCATTTTGATAAATTCAGTGTTAATAATAAGGTTTTGGAGGCACAAATTACTAGCAGTAGTGGATGGGAGAATATAAATTCGCAATCACGATAATGGAACTTCCTCGTACTATGATAGTTCCAGGATTAATGTCTAGTAGTGTAGGATTCTTGTGCGCAGGACATACTATATTGAGCAGATTTTTTGCTTGGATAAAACGCTACATTATTCGATGCCAAGGTATTCGCTGTAATGGAACGTGGCTGAGTGATACTTCATAAATTGAATAAAATAGGTTGAACCTTTCAACAGACCCTTGTGAGTGTCGAAGCTTACCATGTACGATTTTTAATTCTGGCCACATCGCACAGACTTCTTTCATCACTTCAAATTTCCTCCCAAATTCACTTTGCAAGACACTAGGCGCTCCGAATATAGTGAAATATCCAGTAAATGATACGCTGCTTCTTCTGCTCGCTTGATTTTTAAAGACAGCGGCTGCACTTGATCTTGATACACAATGATGAATTCATAGTCACCATCAGTTTGTGACTGCATATCAGATCATCTTTGCACCTTGAATTAAGTTAGTTACTGATAATTGGTTTTTGCCTTTTTTTCCTAGAAGATTCACCCAGAATCACATGGACTGTGACGAGTTCAGCAGTCAAATATTAATTATCACTTTTTATGATGTTCTAATTTTGAGGATATAGTATCTTGCTAGCCGCTAATAATCTTGCTCTTTGATTCTACTACTTTTACAATTGAAGACCAAGATTGAACATTTGTAAATAATTGATTATTTTTCACTTTACTTGCAATAAGTAAGGTGATAGTTTCATAGAAACATTTTTTCATTCCTTCTGACATCAGACACCGATACAAACGTGAAATATCGCGGAAATTGCGGCATTTACGATGCAACCAATCATCAAAAAACAACAAACATGTCGTGTCAGCCACGAGATCGCGATGATCATGTCCCACGACAACAGGATGAAGACCGGGATGAATAACATCTCAGTTTCAAGAAAACATGAAATTGCTGTGATTCCGACAGGATATCAGTCGATAGGTTATTAGAAAAAAATTTGTATGAACTTAACGTTGAATTCATTTGCTCAACCAGCTGTTTGCGAGGCTGTACCATTCAATATAAAAAAATTGTGATGAAGCTACTTTATTAAGGTTGTGAAATACTGGAGAAAGAGGAGCAATATGGGCTTGGATTACAGAAACAAAAGATAATTCTCGACTGAGAAAGCAAGAGGATAATAGAAGATGAAGCCAATGATGAGTGTGAAATACGACATCAGTAATAAAGTGAGGACACTGAATATGGTAAATGTTCTGTGCTGGAAGTCTTCTTTGGTGAGTGCCTTTGGGAGCTTTACCGTTTCCATCGATTCAAATCGGGTCACTTCCAAAACGGATCTTTTTCTAACCTCTCTAACCTTTCAAGGAAATCTGAGCAGACCCGTTGACACAAGAGCTTTTGGTCAAGTGTCAGATTTTTTGGCAGCAACTTCGCAAAGACTCTTGCCATGTGCCTCTTTCTTTATCGGCGTTTACAGCCTCGAGAATCATCCGAATCCTCATTCGACGATCTGCACCCACAATTTGGTTGATTTTGGTCTCTTTTTCCGGAGTTGAAATAGTCACAGGACGACCTGGAAGCTGGCCATCTTCAGTGCACCACTCAAAAACACGCGCAAGAGATAAAGAATTGTCCTCATAAGCCTCTTGCAACAATTTACAGCAATCAATCGTAGTTTTTTTTTCAATTTAACGAGAAATTTGAGATTGATACGATGCTCCTGTTTTTCTTCACACATTTTCTGTTTTCGGTACAAGAAAAAATCACGTTCGTTTCAAACCACTACTTCACAAATACTATAATAGTAACGGGAACGTGTTTTGGGACAAGATAACTAGATAGCCCAATTTAATAGCCAGACCTCGTAAACTTTATGATCATAAATGGTTATATACATTTAAAACGAGAAAGAACTTTATTAATACATTTTGATCGTTACCTGAAATAATTCTATCACCACCGTTTCCATCAAAAGCTTCGAATATAGAATTGTTTTGGTGAGTAAATTTTTGCTTCTTAACTACAAGTTTATCTGATTGACTTTTGAGGAACGTGGTAACTTTAAATAATTCTCGATATTGATTTTTCTATTTATGTTGAATAGGTATCTTAGCATGAAGTAGACAGTCTGTTGAGGACATGTTTAATGTTAAGTTTACCAGCATATGAAAAAAATGCTCTTACTATTGCACTAATTTTCGTAGACATCTTATTTCTTGTTTTCTGATTTTTCGGGCAGTAAATTCTGTATGGTGATACTAAGCTACTTGTCGTACATAATAATTACACTATCTAATAACAAGCACAAAAATCACCATAATGGGGTATAAACGTAATTTTTAACGTCGAAATTACTCATGGGATTAACTCCCTCAATAAATATAATAGAGTCTATCATAAATTGTTCAGAAGCATCTGAATGAAAATATAATAAACTATATATTATTCGATATAAAACATTTCTTGATTTGTAAAAAATTAGTTTAAAGATTTTTTTTCAAGTATAGATTATTGTGAAACAGAGAAACACCATGATGACATATTTTTAATTTGTTTCAGGGAGGAGTACCTGTTCGATGTCTTCGAAACGATAATTTCAACTTTAGAATCAAAATTACATAGGATAGAAAATTTAGACAAAGCAGTTGAACATCTCATGCGAAGAGTAGAAGGTTTAGATGATAGAGTGAATAATAACATAGACAAAACCGAATCAGTGATTGCCAAATTGAGAATAATTGATTCTAAATTGTTTCAAACACCAAACAGATTATTTTTTGAGAAAAAATCCGATACTTACGCCGAATCAGAAAACTTAGGTAAAAAATTATTGGCTTTAGATCAAAAAGTGAGTGACATCGATGATAAATTGAACACTTTAAAAAACCAATTGGATATTAATTCTTTACAAGGGGAAGATATCAACGCAGAAGCAAGCGAAAAGAGATCAGTTAGCATGAACGTAGTAGAAATAACTAAAGCTCTTAATACTGAAGTAATGAACCATGTTACTAAAGAACTAAGTCAGCTTCGAGAAACAAGTAGTGGTGTAGATAGAAAACTACAATTCCATATTAATACTGTTCAAGAAAATTTAGGAAAAATTCTAAATATGATGACCGATGTCCATCACGCTATTATAGATGACAAACGAGGTTACACCGATTATTTCTACAATAGATCATACACTACTACACACAGACCTGAACGTCAAAACAAAATTGATAGCTTAGTCGAAAAAATAAAGCCGATAATAACCGTTTCCGAAAAAATGGACGAGGTTTGGAACGTTGTGGTTGGTACAAAAAGTTCAGTGGATGATCTGGTACCAAAATCAGATGAATTATTGACGCAAACTCAAAGACAAGAACGAGCCATAGGAGAAATACACAATGATTTGAAAATGAAAACTAATAAAATCATTGCCAACTTAGATAAAGTAGAGAAAAGATTGAAAAAACAAGAAGATGATGTTGCTACTTTAGCTCAAAAGCCTGTACCAGCTGAAATATTACTCAACCCATCCTTAGAAAAACTAGATGACTTCGAATCTACTAGATATATTGAAGATTATGTAACTGATACAACACTTCCTAGTGGTTTCACTACTATGTCGCCTCCGATAACACAAACGTCTATACATAACAGTGTATCTACCCAAGTAGGAAGTTCAGCTTCAACTACAGAGAAGAGGGTCGAAAAAAGAAAAGGCGGTGTTATTTTTCCCAGTGTTAAAAATAAACCAACCCACGTAAATTCAACATTTGTTACATCAGATGTTTCCCCAACTGTTAAGGATGTTAGGGTAAGATATTTTGCAAATAATATTGAATATAACTAGAGAATTTAATTTTGTATGCACCATTAAGTTCTTAAATTATAGTAAAAAAGTATAAAACCTACAAATATTTTCGAATAGAATATTGTGAAATTATATTATGTGAATAGTAGTCACGCGAACCAGAATATATTTTATCTGCAAAAAAGTTTCTTGTAGCCCTGCCTATGTTCAATACACGCGAGACGAGTATCTTGATTCAGGTTCTTGCACCTTATATTCTTCCTTTAAGCCAAAACACAGCTTACCCAGCTTATAATTCTCATTGGAATATACTGATTGTTTAATTTATTGAGTTACTGCTGGATATTGAAAACGGTGTAAGTTCGTATGGTCTATCTCGATTTATTGTATCTTCTTCAAACTAGGTTCATTTCAAAGTAATATACTCATTCAGGAATCGACTTCTGTACTTGATCATAGTTTTTATCAGCAGAATAAGATGGATATTAGTAGTTTGTCGAGTTTTTGCAACAATTTGTTCGTAATGAATATATTAGATCACAATTTTCAAAAAAAAAAAAACGGAGGTAGTCCATGATATTCTTGATCCATCTTCCTCGGTTCACCAACATCCATCTTCTAGGTCTAGATAGTATACATATGCTATTGTGATATAGAAATTTCAATATCAAACAAATACTTTTCAATGCACTGTGGTAAATTTTCATAGAATTATATATAACGATAGTAATTTAATAAATTCCAATCCAGTTTGAGTACCCTAGTTATTATTAATAGTATGAAAGCAATGCGGGGTAGGCAGACACAACTAAAGGGCTATTGAATCACTTTATTCATCGTTAGTTTATGTAACACGACTCCAATGACGAATAATTCATGAGAGACTTGGAGAAAAAGGTCAAAAAGAGTCAAATAGAAAGAGTGAGCGAATGTGAATAAGAAACGCTCTTGATCAAAAAAATTGGCTAATCCTATTAACAAACTTCTATACCGCAGGTATAAAGTAATTTATCAAATTATTAGTGACAAAACTTCTACAAAATCCATAGTATTCTCGTCATAATAAGAAACTATAAACATAAAGTCGAATATGATTGAAAAAATGAAAACATTATTTTTAAGGATGTTTTCAATGAATTAATTATTAATGTTATCTTGGGAAATTTGAATCTATCCTCTAATTTTTTATAATTTGTGACATGAAAATTTTGGAAGTTTACATTCAACACTTATTCTAAGCAATATTACATTGATCGTTATATTTGGAAACACTAGCAATTTTCATTCCATTGTCTCAAAAATCTGAAGATCATTAAATGAAAGTAAAACATTCAAATATTAATGAAAAAACTATGGCCGTTCAATTATAAACATTGAAGAAAGGTATCAGGTACTTTTATTTGTGTCCAATCTTTTTTTGTGTTAATAAAAAAATTCTTTTTTTGAAAGAATACAATTATTATATGATATTAAATAAAAGATATATCATATATATTTTTCGAAAAACAGTCCTAGTTTTAACATAACGTTTTGTTTCAAAACATCCATTTATTTATTCATTGATTTTACTGAAACTTTTGATATTTACAAGCCGCTCATAGAATCTCAAACTTTTTCAATTATAGTTATGGAATTTTATATTTAGACTAGCGGACCCGACAGACGTTGGCGTTGTCTCGCATGATATTTGGAGCTATAAGGATCTTAAATAGAGTATGAAATGTAAAACAAATGATGTAATATATTTATTCTTTATTTTGAAATAACATCAATTTTTCTAAAAACAATCCGATCAATAATGTTTATTTAGTTTTATCTTAATTCGAGGTGATGAACAATATTTCAAGTCAATTCCCGGAGAGTAGAAATGGATAAACTTGACGGTTTTCCAACGCGAGACACGTCACATTTAAGTGGCCATGTAAAAAGACCGGATTTTCTATATTCAATCCACAAATCGACATGGTTGTACTGGCAGCGTGCGTTTATTTGCTGCCTCTCATCACCTAGGAAGTACATTTGCAGAAATTTTGAATCGGTATCAGGCATCGGTATACAAGAAACAATTTGATTATACACTTGGCCCTAAGACTTGAACGTTGGTTGAAAATTGTAATCATCCTCAATCTGAATGATTTTTGTCGCTGCAAATGATTTGAATTGAATTTGCGAATTTCACTCAAAATCAATTTAGATGTAGCTCCAGCCAATAGTGTTTTCAATGGTTCTGACGGCGAATTCAATAGTAGCAATACAACTTTTCCAGACGCGCAGAAGAAACCGACCGATTGACCTTTGTATTTGAGTGCAGACAGTGTTTACATTGTTCGTTGAAGGCATCGATCACAATTTGTGAATGTGACGAATAGTCGAGGTCCGACGTTGTTTACTTGTTCTGAATGTGTCGGCGACTCCTTGACGGGCCAGTCTTTGTCTCAATGCATTAGCTCGAAGCCATTGCGTTGCTCTTGACTTACATTAGACCGTGTGATTGCAGCCTGGTTGCAGCCCCACCTACCGTGCTGATTTAAAAATGTAAATTTTACAGACCCCCCTATAAGCATACAAAAAATCATTCGAATCGGTCTAGCCGTTTAGTTGTAGATAAATAACCTGGATTCCGACTGCAGTGCCATCTGCCAGGCTGATTTGTGAATATAAACCATCCAGAGCGCCACCCAACTGCATACAAAACATTCATTCAAATCCGTCCAGCCATTTAGGAGGAGTTTAGTGACATACAAACCTACAGTAGAATTATATATATGAAAAGATAAACATTTAGTAAATTAGGTACGAATCACATCCTCAACTCGTTAAAATTTGTAGCCGTTTGACAGTAACGCCGATAGAAATTTTGTTTTAAATCATTGAATAATCCCAAAGAAAATAACCATTTGGTTATTTTGGTTATTATTCCGAATCTTACGTCAATTGTGAGTAGGAACGTCTTGCTGGAACCAAATTTTGAAGCTTCCTCATAGTTAACAGGAAATTATAAAACTGTAGGTATAATTTGTTTCTGTAGAATATTCACTTATTGATAAATGTTTTTTGGCGATATTGATTATGTTTAGGAGTATTCATGTATTAACCTTGCATGGAAAACAATGTTTTTCTAGTGTAGTAGCAACGGGAACCATTTCCTTCCAAAATATTCCAAGCAGTTATTAACGGATACCTCCCCGCTATTGTTTTAATACTATACGATTTCGATTTTAATCAGTGGGACACACAAAAAGTAGATAAGTTGAATATTTTGTAATTTATCCTGATACTCTATTAATACACTGCTAGATTTGGAGTAGTGTTTATATTGTACTTGTCATATTCCTATCTCTTTGAGCACGAAGATCCCATAGATCCAAATATCTTCGATAACTTGCCACTTATTTTTTTGTTACTTCCTCAATCTCTAATATATTTTTGACGTATACATATATCGTCTTTCATTTTCACAATATGATCGAATTCACCACCTTCTCGTTTTCTTTATAACTTCAATTTGTAATCGTTTTCTTCAGCTTTTGTCTCAGTTATTCATTTATTCATAAATATTCCACAATGTAAGAATAATAATACCGTCATAACCATTTGTTCTAAGAATATGCTCTGTATATACCATCGTATCAGTTCCACTCAAGTTGAATCTATGTGATTTTCCAAGAGTTTTTGCTTGCTTTTCATCATACAAAACTTGTTTTTTCTTTTTTTACCATTCTTCTAATTGTGTAATTTGTAATCTGATCAATAAGCTGTACTTGCCGTGTTATATTATCGTTTTATAATCTAAAATTCTGTTACTTAATATCTTATAATATGAATTTTGTATTAATTTGGGTCATATAAGTCTGCCTAATAATTTGTAATGACAATGTATCTCAACCCGTAATTATGTTTGAACTGCAACGATAATTATGTGTTACTTATATTTTATAAACTGTCTACAAGTAAAAGTTGTTTCAGTTTGAATATACGTGAAAAATGTATTTTCAAGGAAATATCAGTATAGTTCAGAAAGTAAACCATTAAATGTTACACTTACATTTACTTTAATACTCTGAGGTCAATAAACTAGGAGGTATTGACAGACAAGTTTCGTAATTTCAAGAACCAGATTTTCAAAAACTGATACATCAGTCTCCAGTTTTTAATTTAATTTAATTTTGTTGATGTTACAGTACTTTATAAGAGTGGACAAACAAAACTAATATTATTGTAATTTGAATGTTATGATAATAATGATAATACTTCTGGATTTCTTGCTTCACGAAAGCAACTGTTTATGGAGAGGTATACTAGAAATACTCCTCATGTTTTAAATTCGAAACAACCCTCAAATATATTTAAAACACACTTTTAACTCACTCTCCTAGATTCTCGGTTCTACAAAACGAATATCGTCAATAATAACTTAGCGGTTTTTCTCGAACCGAGATACATTTAATGGAATCCTCAATATTAAGCGTCAAAGAAATGATTTTATTTTTGATCCAATATCTAATACTAATTTTTTTATTTTCTTGTCTTCATAAAAAATAACACAAATATGGTAATGAACTTTTTAAATATTCTCTTCTTGATATACATTAGTTAAATGAAATCGTCTGAAAATGAAATTAATCCCAAACATATGATAAATATTAAGTATCAAAAGTATGTTAATATAAAAAAATATTCATTTTTTTCTTCATATTATATTATATTCATTTCTTATTTCTTTTCTAAATGTTCTTGATATTAAGTCTCTTCTGTTTTAAAATTGTTTTTTTTTTTAATAATTTTTGAAAGATTGATAAAAAATTGACGTTTCGACTTAATTTCAGTCTTTATTAAAATATATTGAAAAAAATTATTAAAAAAAATTTAAAACAGAAGAGACATAAAGAACATTTAAAACATTAAAAAATATTCATTTACACGTAGGAATTATTGTGTAAATTTTGAAAAGTTATTGTGTTACAATTAACTTTATTAATCAAGTAGAATGTTACAAACCAAAAATACATCCATTTTAATTATGTGTCTCAGTTTTGAGAGGAATTCTGAGAGTTAAGTACCTCAAAATTCAAATCAAATTGTGTCGCGATATGGTGGATTCACTCACAAATATAACACTGAATGCAGTGAAGAAAAAAATGTGAAAGTTAAACCAAAATAAGTAGATATCGAACTAACAACAAAAAATGTTGGTGATTAACAAGCCTATCATTATAAGAAAAATTTATTGAGGTTAAAAACCCCAAATATTTCTTATTACGGATCATACAAGCAAAAATGCCGAGACATCGAGGTATAAATTCAGTTTTGCTTTCATGGCGAAGAACTATCTCGATGTCATCAATACGCCGCGGTAATGTTATTCAATTTTTTCGAATGGCAACTTTTTAGAGTGCTGCTAAAAACTGCTAAAGCTAGAGAAATCAAAATTAGTAGTATTGACTATTGTCTATTTGCGAAATTTCTTACGATAAAATAAACATCTAAATCAATCTACACCCAATACTGGGTTTGTTGGACACTGAATTGCATAGTAGAATAATACTTGGAGTAAGTCAAAACGCCACTTAAAGCTCGGTTTCTTGATTTTCTTTGATTAAGATGGTAAAGAAAAAAATGATTATGCATACCTCGGGGGCTGCTTGAGTTTTGAAATAGAAAAATAAAAACGAATATTCTTCCATTCCAATTCCAAAACATTTGAACGCTTGTACCGCTTCTCCAGGTGTAGAAAGACGAGAAATTTATTTTTGATCTGCGAAAATGAGAAGAAATCAGTAGGTGCCAAACAAGGATTGTACGGTAGATGATCCATCAATTCGATTTTCTGACTGTTTTTGCGATTTCTTTCCCTAATATTCTGAACAATTCTGGCAAACAATTGCTTGTGTACAATTCATAATTGACTCTTAGTCTAATGGAACTATGGCGACCAGTCCAGTTATTCAGAAAAAAAACAAGCGTTGATTTTCTTTGAAATGCTTCGCGCGCGAACAACTTTTATTGGATTTGTCTCGTCTTGAAAGACCCATTCAGTTGATTTTTGTTTAGTTTTGAATTCATATGCATAGATCCATGTTTCGTCGCCTGCCAAGATCTTATAGACGTCTTTTGAAGCACCGCAATTGAATATTTTCAGCATTTCGTTTGCACCGATCGACACGAGCTTTTTTGAGCAATTATTGAATTATGTAGTATGAATTTAAAACAATTCAAAAGTTAGTGCAATAGTTTTAAATGAAGTTTAGTTTTGAATTACAGAAACAAAAATAACACATACTTTCGCAGAATGTCTAAATGGGAATCTGAAATCAACAACCCTTAATTTCTTGACAATGAGTCACTCTTTGTTGGAGTTCTCTTTCAAGCCTATCATTTCAGATCGTATTGATTTCCTCACGAATTTTATTTAGTAACGTCTGAATATTTAAAAAAAAGTCCCATGAACTGCAGTCTGATCAATTGGTTGGCAATTTCATAAACCTTTCAATTCAGTGATGTAAAAATATTTTATTTACATGATTATAAACGTTAACATTTGGCAGAGGTATAACCTTTTCTGTTGTCAACAATTCCTATCGTAGTCAAAACGTTAATATTTTCAAGGAATTGGATATAGACGAATATTGCCAGGAATTACTAGGTGAACAGAATTGATAATTTTATTTATTAACGCTGCTCTATGGTCAAATTGGATCTCCTAAAAGGACTACGAAATACATATGTAGGTTACAGCATGTTTTTCTTATTAATTAATTACTGATTGTTAAGAAGAATATCTAAATGAAAAATTAGGATTCATGAGAGAATAAACGCAATTCGAACTGATACGCTTGAAAAAGTGCTCCAAGAATTCTATCAAAGATTGATTTATTTTCAATAAATTAATAAATTAATGTTCTCCATTCTAGCATTTGATTCAAAAACAAGAAAAATTTCAATAGAAATTAGTTTCGTCTTAAAAAATGGGAGGATGTCAATTTCTGTACCTCATTTGACTAATTGTTAATTTTCTTTCTGATGTCAAGAGCTACACGTTATTTGCAACGGATCTGGTTGATTAAATTTGACAGCTTTCCATTTAAAAACATTAAATTACGTCATCAAGACTTAATCCTGACTTTCATAGCTATAGTTGTTAGCTACTTTAACGTATTTTTGCTCCATCGAAACGAAACTTGAGAATTCCAGCCCAAATAGTTATACTGCATACATCATAAATATTAAAAGAAAAATTTTTATACAGATCTCACTCTTAGATTTGTCCAAATCAGTCTCACGCAAAACTAGGGATAGTCCACATCTGGTAATTTCACTTATGTGAAAATAAAAAGATTTTTTTAAAAATCGTACATGCTGCATCCACTCCCTTATTTTTTATGTTTTACTGTTTTATTTATTGGACGACAAGATTTACTACTTCACTCGCAAGAAACAAAATGTAATTACCTGACATACAACTCTCGGATATCTCTAATTAAAAATATTTATTGTCCATATACCAGTAAATATATCAATACATCTTATTAAGTATCTTTCGGTTCAAGTTAAACAGTATAATGAGAAGCTATGGGATTATATTACAGAAACCGAATTAATCAAAACATAAAAAATATTAAATATTTTTCTGAGATTATTACTATTTCCAAAATTCTAGAAATTAGGTGAGAACTATCCAATAGCCCAACTATATTTTCACATCTTTATTGTTTATATTCATTCCAACTCCAATTGCTGAATGAATACAAAATAAAATAATGGAACTAAGTATTTTCTTTTCCTTTCGCCACCTTAAAATTATTTGAAATATTGAAATAAATTTTGGTGTTTCCTGTCAACTTGGGTAACAATTCATTTCACTTTAATCAAGATATGCACCCAGCGACAGATTAACTTTTTGATGGACATCCAGTGATTTGTTATTGCTGAGGAAATTTGTGGTCAAATGCCAGCCATGTATTTTTTCTCAATATAACTGAGGCGCGATAAAAAGTAGAATCTTTGACTGAGTTCTTCATATCAAGACCAACAAAAATGTCTTCTTCAGTTTTCGTTTTACTTAGTACAACAAATTTTGTTTTAAGTAACGTGAATTCCATGTCCGTTTTTGGGGGAGTGATTTAACAAAGCTTTTTATTAAACTAAGTTTGATGTGTAGCATAAAATTGAAAGCACTACGTTTGAATTTGCATATAAATGCCACTTATGTTGTTATTTTCCAGAATTTCTTTACAATATCATAAGTTCCTTTTAGTGAGCGCCATATGTTACAGGCAAAGAGGTATATCATAGTTATGTTTAAAAATTGTCTTCAAATTTTCTTTTCATACCTCTGTAAAAGATTTTGACACTAATTTCAGAATATTAATAACCAGCGACCCCGGTGAACTTTATTCCGCCTTGGAAGTAATAAATGAGCAGATTTTGAAGTACATTTTTTTTCTTAGGATAATGAAAATAGATAAAAAAATTGAATGAATGATATTTTGACTGATAAATTTTTCGTTTTTCTGTTTGTTGTATTTTGTAGCACGTTTTTTGTGTCCAAAGGAAACGGAATAAAAAGTATCTTATGTCTTGTATGTAATTTTAACCGCACTTTGGAAAAGATTCTATTGTTTTAATCGAGTCAAAATTTAATATTTTTCAATCAAATCTAAATCTCTGACAAGTTCACTTAGCTCTGATTGATAATCTAATGTGATTCTGTATTTTTTTCATCTATATATACCGCTTACCTATTAGTAGAGCCAGTTTCGTTTTCTTCTATAGAGCCCGATGAACTAAAAAATATTTTCGATACTGGAATGTCTGGGGAATATGGTAGCAATATTGATATTTTAGTAGCATACTTCACCAAATGTGAAGAAATAGTCGTCTAAGTAATTATTAGGTTCACGCCACTGCATTGCTGTACCAAAAACCAGAGAATAATCTGTTTCATATTATCTTCGTTCCAACCCGTCAAATATTTATAGAATTTTAGCCAGAAGACTATTGACATCCACAATTTCATTCAATGGCAAATTAGGAATTTTTAGGAACAAATTGACTGATTTGCATAGTAATTGTTTATTCATTCTTCAAGAATTTACTTGTAATCGCTTTATTTAAAACAATGTAACATAATTAAACCAAAAAATTTGACAATAATGTTGTTTATATATATCTGAGACATTCATAAGACAATCTTCAAATAAATTTCCTTCAAACTTTCTAATGTACTTTTCTATTTCTGTTGCTTGAATTTTTTGATTGTGTGTTAAACTTTACTTGTCTTCTTAATCACTTTTCTTAGTTTTTCTTCTCCCTTTCTTCCAAACAGTTAAATTAATGAAAATAAATCTAATTTCATCGGTTTCTAAATAAGTATTTCATAAATACTTTCTCACCAAATTGGGAACAAGATGAAATCGAAAACTGGAGAATAATCAAATCTTGTAGTCAACGTCACAAAATCAAATCATGCTGTTAAAAATATCCCTATCTCCTCTACTACCCCTATTGCTATAAAATTATTCTTCGTATTTTCTGTTGTCTGTAAGATTACTTAATTTCACGCAGTGCAATCAGCAATAATTATTACATTCTTTTCTTCACTTTTCTTCATTGTTTGTTTGATTGTGAGGCAATCTCCAATTTCACGATACAATTTTTATTTGAATTTTGAGGTATTGAAACATTACATATTCTTTCTAGAATTTGACAACTGAGTTTAGCACTGCAGTTCATTTTTATCAAAGAAAGACAAGAAGCCGAGCTTTAATTGGGGTTTCGCATTTATCCTGGTATTATTCTACCATTCAAATTAGTGTCCAACAAACTCGGTATTGGGAGTATGTAGCTTCAGAAGTTTTTTTCTTTTGTCAGAAATTATAAAAATAGACAAAAGTCAATACTACTAATTTTTACTTTTCTGGGTTTAGAAGTAAAGATTTCCAAAAAGGTGACATTTAAAAAAATTGGGTAAAGTTGCCACGGCATACTAATGACATCAACATAATTCTTTGTAAAGTTGAATGTATACCTCGAAGTCTTGTCATTTTTGCTTGAACGGTCAATAATAAAGAAAATATAGGGTTTGTTATTTTTTGTTATTAGTTCGATTTCTACGTCTTTTGATTTAACTATTCATATTGTTCACTTTGTTGTATATTTGTGAGTGATACGCGACAAAATTTTAATTTGAATTTTGCGGTACTTAAACACTCAAAATACTTCTCAAACCTGAAACACTTACGATGCTTTGTATATATTCTATTTTGTTGAAAAAGCTTACTTGAGCTCAGCAACAACCTATTAAAATAAATACTAATAATTCCACATGAAAATGGATAAATACGTACGTTTAGGGCCCGAAATTAAGCCCTTTACATGTGATAAGTAATATAAATCACATGGTTTGTATCAATTTCACTTACTTTTTCTTCCACTAGATTTATTTGATTTCACTATCAAAAATATTTCATTATAAGCAATAAAAGCTTACATGTAAGTTTTTGTTGTCAATTTAGTCAAAAAATATATATTTGTTCCAAAAAGTATCTACTTTTAAAGGCATAAGGCCTGTTTCAACAACACCGATACGAATATTTACTCCCTCGACACCAGCAGTTTTTTTCATGTCTAAGCTTGTGTTTCTATATTAACCGGATATCCACTGGATCTAGAAATAATTTCTGTTGTAGGTTCAATCTTATTCTTATTATTATTTTGTCAGGTAGTTCCTGATAAAATGATTTCTCATTCGTTTTTCCATTCATCTATACTTAAAAAATATGGTCATTACCATAAATCCAGAACGAACCGATGCGAATGGAACCACATATAAAACAGGGCTAAGTGAGGTCAGCTGAATTAGGTATCGTTCAGTTTATATTTCAATCAACGAGTAGATGTCAATAACAGGCATCTCCACAGGGCAGGCATCACTCGAATTGCTTGAGTGTAAAAGGGTGTACCCTCTTGTATAGTTATTCCAATATCAATTGCATGGCACTCATACCAAATTAAGAAATGAAAAATAATGTTTACTCCCCGTAAAAAATTCAGTCAATATCTAACAAACTGTTAGTCCACGTGGACTATGTTCACCATTCGTAAACATAAATGCATTTCTATTGGCCGAAGCTGTACGTACACAATTTCTTCGAAATATTCCTGCTAGACATTAGCGTCGCTTCCATTCCAACAACATTCCACCACGGTCATTAATCGTTATGGACAACGTATTCTAGCACTCGCGGCAACTCTTTAAGATACCAAATACTAGTAGGAACAAAGCTCAAATTTTAGCATTTATATCTGATAAAAATATTCCTATTCCTGTCAGCGATCGTATGATAGGCCCAACAAACAGAGAATTGATTACTGTTATTGAAGGTCTAAAGTTGGAGAAAATGTATTATATTGATTATTGCATATATAACCCTATAGACATAGAGCTAATATAGGCAAACATAAAATCAGAATTACGAAAATGTAATGAGTCTCCAAAATTGAGTAAAGAGGTTGTGGAACTTGTTAAGAAAGTTCTAGCAGCAGACCGCCAAGAGCTTTGGAAAAACTGTTTTGAACATGTTATCAAAGAAGTTGAGAATGTTGTATCAACATCAACCTCTTTACAACCCATCATAATTCAATCAAACGATGACTCTAGTTCAGACGATTCTGACTACCATTATTATTTATAAAGAATTGAAATGTTTTTTATTTCGTTTTATTTGCAAAGAATTCATTTTCCTTTATGGTTTTTGCTTTGAAATTTCGTTTTCCAGAAAACTCCAATCAAACTCCCTTACAGGCAGGTACATTTTACTTGTCTATTTACGTTTTATAATTTAACATCCAGTTGTAGCAAGGTAATGAGGTATAATAATGATTTTTTTCAAGTAGGATTACATTTAAGTGCATCTGTCTAATTAACGGAGTATAATGCCGTCCAGTTAGCAATGATTCGATTGCCGTTTAACGAATACTTCCTGGCATAAGATATACATATTTTCAAAAGTATGTATAAAAATAATAAATTTATGAAATGAGGTATCTACGCCTATGGTGGATGAGACTAAATTGTCGGCAAGAGTTTTTATAATCTGCAAGTGATGTTGGAAGATCTATACTTGCTTTTTAATAAAAAAATGATATGTAAGAATTAAGGGAAATCTGTTAATCTTATTTTAATTCTTTGTTTGTTTGTTAAGAAATAAATCACATGAGATTAATAAGATTTCTTATGTACATTTACCTTTAATACTCCGGAAATTATTGTTTTTAATCAGGAACTAATTTGTTATCAATAATTGACACAACAATCAAGATATTAAATGCAAATATGAAATGACGTGTGTAGTATTTTGCTAGGAAATCACAAAAACAATTTTATACAAAAACAGCTCAGTTGATACAATAATAAAACTAAAAAGGCATGAAATATTATTAATGGTATTATTAGAGAAAATATTGGAATGAATAAACAACTAACTTTCTCTCACTACTAGGAAGAAGGCTGAATAAAATTTTCGATGAAAAAGCCAGTCTTCAATATTAAAAAAAAACTCTCTATTAGTAACATTACGAAACTATATACTCATTATTACATATTAACAAACACATATAGCTGGAACAGAAAACCGGTCAAGATACGATGGGGAATGAAATTTTTTCTTAATGATGTTTATGAAGTTTTGACAAATACCCCCAACTGAAAACTATTTGTTTCCAAATAAAAAAACAATTGCAAAATTTTATGTATGAAGAAAATCTTTTGATTAGATAGATTAAGGAACGATGAGAATAGCATGTAAATTATTCGAGTGGCCGTTAGTAAAACCAATGTATTATATTTTAAATATAGTTGTTCCGTTTGAAGATCAATAACCAACATAGTTTTAAAGTCGAATTAGTGTTGTAGCTTGCCAAAATAACTGAATCTTAACACTGAATGTGCTATTAAACACCTAGTTCCAGTCAAAATCTTCTTCTTCTTTTCTTCCTATCTCCTACTAATCATTTCACTCTGAATTTTGACTTTCTTATCTACTATCTCCCTTATTCGGTTTATCCGCATTACCCTCGGTCTACCTGTGTTTCTCTAGATAGTACTTCATGTTTCTATCACTTTTTTTTCTGATTTTATTCCGAGGATATGTCTATGCTACATTTGTCTCACTTCGTTACTATTTTTCTTAGGTATTTCTTTCTAATAGTGCTTCGTCCTTGCTTCTCAATATATGCTGGCATATATTACGATTGGTACCTTTATAATATTATAAATATTCATTTTCAATCCCATGTCAATATTCTGTGTCTCATAATGCTTTTGTTTAGTGTGTAGTAAAGTGTTTTTGGTTTATTCTCTTATTCACAATTTTATCATCACTTTAATTTTATGGATGTTGACTTCCTTTTTCACATCCCATTCCTTCTCCTTGGTACTTTCATCTTAATCAAGCACCTCATTAGTTCTAAGTCAAGAATATCTAATCGAGTATTATAATAAAAGCTTCACAGACGTATATCGTAATATGTTTTTTTTTCATACTGTTTTCGGTTTTAAATAAAAAGCAAAATTTTATTGGAACATGAAATGCCATATTTGACAATTCTACTGAAAAATTAGCCCCTTTAATTATTCTCTTATTATTTAAAAAAATAAAAAGTCACTCAGGTAACTTTGTTACATAGACATACTGAATTTTGGATTGGGAGAATTGAAGAGTACTGTAAAGTACAACGATACCGTTAAGTGCCATTTTCCGAACTCAAATTAGTACTGTAAAGTCGACTTTACAGTACAGTATAAAAAAAAGGTTGTTTCCATCAACGTAGTTTGAATCACTTTAATTTTTTGGGATAGACTATTGTTGATTGGGTCACGATGGAATAACTCTGATAAGGATATTAGTATATAATCTATTATAACTAACATGTGTATGTACTATTTGGAAATATTTGGAAGAAAACATATATATTAATTTGAGTAAAATTTGTTATTTAGGTCTTAATTGACCTTAAAATACTTCCAGAAATAATGATGTATCTCAAGTTTGATAGACTTCCTGTAATGTATTGTTTTTCGACCTTGTACTACATTTGATACACGTATACTTCAACAATCCACCATAAGTTATAACATTTCCGGATATAAACATAGATGAAACGGATACATCCGTGTTAAGGCTCAGCAATAATTATAATTCAGTGTTTCCGTCATTATTTCATTCGACCTAATACTTAAGAATAAGAGATTGAGTAATCGTTTGAAGTGATTCAGTGGTATTAAAATTATATTTTATTCCAATTCACCATACATATAAAAAAGAATTATCATACTTCCAAGTTTTGTGCAAAATGTAAAAGTACTTACAAGAAAAAACAAAAATGGATTATTTTATAATAACTTTTTCCAAAAGTGGAAGCCAAAACTGAAGTGAATCAGTAGCATACAAGCTTTGTAGAGGGGATAAAGTACAGATAAAATAGTATTAAGTCCGAAATTGAATTGGGCGTTTCTGATTTTCTAGATTCTTAGAGGTTTTCGGTTACTGAATAGCAGTTCTTATTAAACTTACAGGCATGAGTTTTCGAAATTTTGAAACGCGAATAACTCGAAAACCAATTCGTAAAAACTGCCTGAACCAAATTTTTTTTTTACAAAAAGGTCTCAAGTCATTTTTTCGTTGGAGCTACTATTTTTGAGTAAATCTCTCCAAAAGCCGTTACAGGTGCACATGGAAACTGTTCTAACTCTTGGAAACTACTTCGTTTACAAAAAATCAAAATGCATCATGATGCATTCTACTTGGGTAATCTAGCATAATTTTCGACTTGGAAATTTTCTAAAATCTTGCGAGATGAATAGGTATATAAGCATTTGAAGTTTCAATGGATATAAACATATAAACCACCATATAAGCAAATCCAACGAGAGATTTTCATTCATCATTTTCATGTATATAACACACAACTACTTCTTTCAATATTGACAAACTTCTTAATAGTTTCTCTTTCACAGAAATGTGGCTCCGGCCTTTTTTTCGAATTCTACATAGTTTTCGAGTTATTCGCGAATCAAAAGTTTTTGAGTACAGGAGCCCATTTTACAATAAAAATTTTTAAGTTAGGAAAAAATTCTGTAGAGAATTTTATGCTGTACATTTTTGCTCCATAATTTTTTTCGAATTCCTCGTAGTTTTCGAGTTATTCGCGATTCAAACTATTTTTGAGTGTATAAACCCGTTTTAAGGTGAAAATTTTGAGGTTACGAACCAATACCTAGGACACTTTTTCATAGAGAATTTTGTACTCTACATTTTTGTTTCTTCATAGTTTTCGAGTTATTCCCGTTTCAAAATTTTTTTGAGTTTCAAGTCCCAATTTTTCGAAAATCCATGCCCTTAATTTTGTTAAGAGTTGATAGATTTATTCAAAACCTCCCAGAATCTAGAAAATGAAACCTGCCCAATTTAAATCAAGGTCTTAGCTCAAAATCGTCTATTTTGCCTGTACTACTAATAAGATGATAGATATACAACAGCGGTTCTTTTTGTTACCTCTTACATTGAAATGAATCGGATTACTTAAATTTCTGAAATACATGTGTGCAGTTTTAATAAAAATATCTAAGTGGATATTCCTTTTTATGGGGAAGAAACGGGCCAGATTAATTGAGCTGATACGTCAACTAAACTTATTATTATCCATTATCATTTTTTGTCATGAAAATAAGATAAATTCGGAGGTTATACTTTTATTTCATAAACTATTTACCAGTCACCCTGTATGAAATCTCCTGCTTTTGTTTGCGAATTTATAATATATTTTCTTCAAGAAACAACGGAAACTGATTTTTCCTCTACTTCCAATCACATGTAATTACTAATTGAGATCACAACTTAGAATCAATCTTTGAATGAAATTGAATCATATTTTAAAAGGTCCCAGGAAGCATTACCAATATCAACAAATTTTATTGAGATATACTCGTACATAGTCGGAGCTTCCTCCTTTAACTACCATTTAACTAATTTGATATTAAGTTGAAATTTCTTGGTGATATTTTTGATACATGTATGCTGGACAAATTAGGAGGTCTATTGATGTCCGGTTTCAAGAGCACCTTGCTAATTCAAATTAAGACAATCAGAATACGAGTAATGCCTAGCGCGCAGTCATAGTCAACGAAAAAATACCAATCATGTAAAATTCTTAGAAAAAGGTATCAAGCAATACCCTCTTGGTTATATTTGGAAGTATTGGAACTATTAAATTTGATATTAGTTGGATAAGGCCAAGAGGCCTATTCTTCACAGTCTACTCAACTGTTTATTATTGGGAAATAAATGTGAAATGTTCCATTAATGAGGTTTTTTGGTCAGAATTGTTTCTTGTGGGAGAGATTCATTGGCGGGAAAATTTAGTATTTATGAGTAGGTTAAATTGATAAATTTCAGTTTGCCTTTTTCCAATTTCGAGTGTTTGAGTGGTGCTGGAAGTGAACAATGTGTTCATTATTTGGTATTCCTGAAGATGTTGGTTATATCATATTCAACTGAATAGTGTAATTGTAATTACTAGTGTAGTAGTAGTCTCAATATGATATCATCTGTGTATTGTTTTGAATCTTTATCATAAAATATGCCTTCTGGATCGTCATAGTTGAATTTCTCCGATCTAACTTCTATCTCTATATATATCTGCAGTTACAATCATATTGAAGATCATATTCCTATCAATTGTATTCCTGACTTTTGTCACTTGGTAGATGATTCGGATATGAAATATTGATATAAACTGAACAGTTGTTATATTAATCCTATCCTACATTATTGTTTTATTTTAATAAATATGTTGTATGAAGTGAAAAGAATATTTACGTTATTTGTCATGCGAAAAAAAAATGTATTTGTTTAGCAACCCAGCTTATCTGGCGTGAAATTCATAGCGTTATTTATATTTATTACGCCTGATCTTCAACAATATATGCTCTGAATTTATGATATTTCAGAAATTTTAATCTTTACTAGAAAGTTGAAATTTGATAAATTATTATAACATTGCTAGGTAAGAAATATGATGAGCATTTCAAATAGTTGTAACAAATAACTGTAAATATTGTTTATTCATGGAACATTGTCACCAACACTCCTTTGATATGTATTTATTACAAGGCGGTACCGATTTATTACTAAAAAAACATTGTCCCTTTGTATGATGCACGAAATTTACGAGTCTGATTTTTCAAGCTTGGATAGTAAGCTAGTAAAGTGTATTACTATCCTGGTTTCAAGTCTTGCCTTGGAATATACTCTTTACATAATACAGTTAATTTCACGATAGTACAACTGCAGTAACGTAAGCTTTTTCAATTATGTGTATCCCTGAAAGAAAAATTTTTCGACTGGAACAATGACTTCGAAACTATATATCGATTTCAAGAAGAACGATGTTGGTTTGTTTGTGAGTTTTTTTGTTTGTAACTCTCATTTGTGGCTTATCACTGTTAGTATATCCCAGCACTTTAATTGCGTTCGTTAGACGAGTGGGCTAAGGCGTCAACCGCCCGATTCGTCGATCGTGGGTTCAAATTCCCTTCACACTGTAAAAAAAAATTTCGGCAAATCTTTTTTAGAAATTATTATTTTTTCTTTACATTAAAACAAATTTTGCAACTGTCTACTCTCTGTTGGAGAGTTACTGTACTACCTGCATCAGTATTACTTTAGAATTAAACACTAAGTTTTATTATGTTGTTAGAGAAGTATTTCACATCCGTGCACTGTCTGTTGGAGATTTAATAAACTAATGACTACAAAATTTTATTTTTGACAATAAATCGAACTAAAAAGTGTATTAGTATTATTGTGAAAAAAGCTTGGAGCGCTTTGTTCCATATTTTTCGTACATTTATACTTCTTGAATTTTATTCTGCACGATTTTGTTAGTCATTTATATTTAAATAAGTAGTCTCTCTCCAATTAATATTTGTACTTATTTTCATACTTCATTCCTTTTAAATACGCAGTTGTGGCCATGGAGCAGAATTCGTGATGACTATTCACTAGCTCTTTAAATACTAGATTCGGCAGTCACATGAATCTAGTACTCAAATCAGGATAGTAAAATCATTTATAAATATAATCACTAAATTCGAAATATATAATGTGCTTTAATAAGTAGCCATCATGGCTACAAACAACTAATAGTCTATATATCATATGTATTTGCTCAATCGTAGAAAGATTCTCACGAAAATTTCAATAATTTGAAAATCGTATAATTCAGTCATTCTGAAGATTTTTGTGGATATCGTAAAAATTGAGTATGGAGCTACCATTAAATATCTGTTTTTGAACGGTTCCGGATGGCCAAAAACTGCGAGAATCAGCGATAAAGATTAAGTTTTGAGATATAGAAAAGATTATCGGCAATCAATACACCGCATTTGCCTTAATATACTGAATGAAGAATTATGCGTACGTAATTTATCGAGTAAAGCGTTTGCTAACTAAGGACCAAAAATGCATTTAAATTTCCATTTCCCAGGCATTATTGACTTCAAGATAGTGGACTACGAAGGGCGAATATGATTCGAAAAGGCAAAGACTGTGTCATCAGCCGGAAAAGTGATTTGAGATAGTTATGAGATTTTGTTCATAGACTTCAAAAATGTTGAACAATAACAAGAGAGTATAACGCATTATTGTTTGATTAGGTAAAGGGGGAATTGCAGAAAAGCGACTGCATTTGAAGCAAAGAAAAGTGGTTTCTCATCAATTCACTGTATTCACCAAATCTGACCACCGGTGGCTTGTTTTTTTTTCTGACTTCAAAGTTTCACTTGTAGAAGAGAGGAGAAGATGTTATCACGTACGTAATCACCTGATTTGAGAAAAAAGTTGGACCACCGCTGGAAACAGTGTATATACTTAAAGAGAGACTATGTTAAAAAATAAAAATGTCTGTGTTAGGCTGCTAACTTTCCAGAGAATCCTCATACTAGTTACCTAGTAACGACAAAATGAAAGTGGTAGTAGCTAACAAATTATTCAAGAGAACTTTTTTTAAAAGTTTTCTGGAAAATCCCAATCTTTTAAATGAATGTTTTTTCTTTGAGTTACGATTTCGATGAGGAGGAGCTGACATTTTATTGGAAATTATATTTCGTAAAAAAAGTTACGTAATGTGGCTAAAATGTTCAATAATTGATTTAAAACCGATTCATAGTCAAAATTACACAAGATTACTCTGTATTTCAATGACAAGCTTGTAAAATTATAAAAAGTACACGTATAAAGCTCTATAATGAGAATGAACTTTAACCAATACGTTCACTTAAAGGTCCATGTGTAGGAAGAGAATAAAACCGTAATATTATTGATTACATAAATAAAATGTTAAAAGGGCACCAACAATCGAAAGAGATCTTCTCACATCAAACAAGCTTTTACGAACAATTTTTTCTCGATTTCCTTTTCATTGAATGTACATGTGATGACAACATCGTCAACGAGCTTTTGCTATTTCACTATTTCAGTTTAGAACATAAATGAAGTTGATGGAATTAAAATTAAGAAATCTTTATATGACACTTAACTTCATTCATATGTAATTCTCAAAGATATCAGAAAATGATGAGTAGTTTGTACGGATTTATGAATAATTATCTGGTTTTGTTGATACTTACTTCATTTGAACCACTATTCTATCTAATAATTTTATGTTTTCGACTAGATAATTTCTTTTGAGTATTTCTAGATGGTTAAGTAGTTAAGACCTTCTTTTCAATAACAGTAACTTTGCATCTCTCGCTGTAAACTCTTCCCCAGAAAATTCTATTTCTTTTCAAAGCACATACATATTTGACCAGGACTAACTGACAAAAAGCAATATTATTACAAATTTTCGTCCTAACTTTCGAACTAATAGAAACATTCCAACGCTTAATACAATTTTCCATATACTTTTTGTAAGCCTCGGCTGGGATGGTATGAATCAGCATGAATTACTTTTTATGATGTTTTCAAAAAAATAAAGAGTCACGGAGAGTCAAATCTGACGAATACGGTGCCTGAGCCAAAAAATCAGTCACATACATGTGATGAGGCATTATTACTTTATGCCCACAAATTCGACCACATACAACGAATTGCTTAACGTGGACAGTTCAAAGCGGCCTTATTGACCATTTCAACCTCATAAACGAATTCATAGTAAACCACAGAACGGTAATCGAAGACTATTATGAACATCCTCTTCATTTTCAATCAATTTTGACGTGGTTTTCCGGGTTTCAGCTCATTTTTAAGCGCCATTTGCTAGACTAGGTCAATAGAAATTATTCGTTTCATGAATGCATGGCCCTACGTTGCCAAGCATCTCTTTTGAGACCTCTACTCGAAGGTTATTTTGCAAAAAAATCAGGTCTCTCGGTACATGTCTAGTATTGACACACTTCATATTCAAAACATTAACTGAAATATAATTAGTCGCTTCTTAAGAGATGTTGAGAACCTCTGCTATCTCTCGACGATTTTAAAGCACCATTTTCTCATCTTTTTTGATGTTATCGTCAATAACAGAGGTGGATGGACTATTCGCATGAGGCATTCACTTTGTGAACGCTTTTGAAATATTTTCAATGATTCGTAGCCGTCAGTATCACTGGAAACACAAAACCCAAAACAACAGCGTTTCTCAACTTTTTTTATATTAAAATGATTTGATCTATTAATCACTTTATCCTTATTTGAAGTGTGAAAAGATTATTTTCCAATTTTTAGTTTGGTTTGCTATTAAAGGGTGTTTTTTAAGTTTTTTGAGCCATTACTTATTCAATTCATGGGATTATATTATACCATCGATCTTTGATAGCTGTGTGAAATATCGAATTAATTCCATCTCCAAAAATGGATCAAGGTAGAGTTTAACATTCCAGTACATACGAGTACATAGATATGAAGCTAATATAAGCGTGTCAAAAAAATAGTATTCTTAGACTATTCAATTACATAAACTGCTACTCCTCCTCCCCAGCAGAGAGGGAAATGACAAAAAATTCATTAGGATTAGCGCTAATCAGTACTGATTTTCGATTCACTTAAAAAAAAAAGATTCCAATCCAATTGTCGATTTCAGTTTATATATTCCTTTCCTTTCTGCATTTTGATTATTGAAAGAAAATAGATACATTACTTTCTGATTCTTTTCTTACGAATTAATGATGGATCTAGATTCGTTAGAAGGTGCTAAATTAGTTACCAGAATGAACTAGTTGTAGATCTCCTTACACTTCAGTCAATGAAGACACTGAAGTGATATAACTTACTGGACTTACCTCACACATGTTACACGTCAATATTAACTGCATAGCGGTAGATATTAACTAACAATAGTAATATGTTGACATGTTTATATTTAGAAGCGGCATCATTGGATATCTCGTCATTTGCCATAAGTCATTTCAAATTCTTATTGTTTTGAAGAAGGGAGATTGTCTTTCAGGGATATTGAAAAAATCTATATTCTTCAAAGAAGAATAGAAATCATTTCTAATTCTTCTACAATAACTAAAATTGTTCTTGATTATTGTAAACATTTCGATAATCATGAAGGATTTGAGAACGCTTTTAGATTTTTTTGGTGCAGTTTAAGGAGTACGGAATAGTGCATAGTCGTGGAAGATCGTTTTGACATTACTCTATTCAGATTTTTGCTACCTTCTCGGCCAAAAAGCAGTCCATGTTACTGTATAGTCTAAGATAGCATTCCATGTTGAAATAACACTGATCTGAAACCTCGTGCTATTTCAACTATTTATATATAGTATTTCCTATCCATTCATCTCACTTTCTTCTAAACATGAATATTTGTTAATTTTAGGGTTATTCTTGTGTGGACTTTCTTAGCGCTGGGATGAGGAACTCTGGAATATACTACCTGCAAATACGAGGTACAACCTACTGGTTTTTGAAGGTATTCTGCGAACAGGAAATAGCTGATGGAGGTTGGACGGTAAGTACATTTATATATTAAACTTCCACCGAGATGGTGGTACCTTTAACGTATTTAATTATGTTTGTTATAATTAGTTTCAATAATATTTTTTCAAAAAGTTGATATCCTTATCAACATTGAAAATCACAGATTTTGTATATTAAAATAAAATATATATGGTAATCATACAATATTCTACCATTTTCCTTTACTATTATTATAATTACATTTTTCTTACATTATCAATGAAGAAAGAAGATGAAATGAAATATTTTTTCCTCTTTTTTATCAACTATATTTGGTGAGTAAGTAATTTCGACAGTTCACTTTCTTATATTCTAGACACACCTATTAAGCTAAAAACTGAATTTTTCTAATCTAACGTTTGCGAAATCTTATCTAGCTTTCGAATTCTTATTCCTATCAAATCTTTTTTATTTCACCATTTCTCATAAATACGTGATCTGATGCTTTTTCTCCGCACCTGATCAGCTAACAGAGTAAATATATCATTTATATTTTTTATACAGTCTCTATGAGATATAAATATTGTTCAACTTCTGCAACTCACCATCTGAAGTTAATCGTATAACACGCATGTCTTCAAACATCGTAAATAGCGGGTAATCTCTTATGGAAAAATTTGGACAATTTGTGAAAGATCAAATAATTCGAAAACTGACGTTATTGCGTCTTTTCTCCCGATTTTCTTTTATTGCCCTACGTAACTTTGTAATTGAATTGGCATAATAAGTTAGATTTCATTCAATTCTATCTATGAAAATAACTCCCTTAGAAACTCGACTGTGGTAGCATGACATTCGATGCTAAAGGTTGCATTTTACTTTACTTTTATATACATTTTGATCTCTATAACATAGTGATGGGGTAATAACTCATTCATTGTTACAAATCTTGCCAAAAAAGCTTCATTTGGCCCTATCTATACTGCGTCTAAAGACGAATGCAAATATGTCCATTATGCAGTTATTAAATACAGAATGTAAAGTACTTAAAATAAACGCGGAAAGTCATTTGGTATACAAAATCCTAACATATTCTTGCTTTTGGAAATTTTATAATTTTATAAAAATTGTTTATGGCTCGATAAAAAATATAGCAACAGCTTTTTCAAATAATTATTTTATATCAGATATTTTTAGTGTGATATGTAAGTCAAACGATACTTTCATCTAGTTTCTACAGAAATAGTATGTAAAATATACAATGAATTTGATCAATAAGCTTGTTGTTACATACTTTGTTCATTTCTATTTGAAATAATTTCATTAGCAACAAATTATAGTAATTAATTCATCGAGAATTTTTACCAGCTTGACAAATGACAATGGTCAATCTCACCTTGATTTGATAATAACACAATATAAGAGTTTCTAGGTATCTACTAATTTAGTAATTATTTACGAAACAATATATTTCAATAACAAATATGTCACATTAATCAAGGAGTAGCTTTCACAATTTGAAAACTTAGATTATTTATTTAAATCGACTACTTATCGATTAACCATACGCCGATAATTATTCTTGAGTAAATAATCTTCAGTAACTAAATAAATTAAATTTTAATATCTAAGTATTGTGAAAAGTTGAAGGAATAACTTTTGTTATGTTACATAATATCATTATATGAATTAGTGTTTGTCATCAATTAAAGACTTAACAGTTGAAACTACTACAATACTTCTTCCAATCTAACAAACTGAATATGAAATTAGTGAGTTATGTTATCAGTATATAAAAATATTCCGTAACGTTTTTTGTATTTATTTACACACTTTAATTCGTGGGGTAAATTAATAAACACTGTCTCTTACGTTTTTAATTTATTTTTACACTATACAATACACTAAATTTATAATAATTTACTAATAAATATTTTAAAAACAATTATCTCAGCCATCCTGAAATATGCAGATGTCTTATTACAGCCAGACACAAAAATAGAAAAACTTTTCGATGGATATACTACCAATTAATATTGGAGTTCGAGCAGTGAGTAATACGAGCAAGTCTTCATCTTCACCTACATCAATAAGATTATTGGTTGAATTGTATCGCATCATTATTAGCTTGTTTTACCAATGTCCGTTCACTGATATAAACTACCATAGATTGATCAATTAAAATATCAGAAGATGAATATATTCCTGAACTACGACGTTGTTCTGCGAGTACATATTAAGATCATTACAAGTCTTTCAGCTTTTTGAATCCTTATATCTCATCTACAATCTTATTCTTGACTAATTTTATGATAAAACTTTTACCCGTTTTTGTGACCTTTGACACCAAATTTTTTCCTCATTCCATTTATAAAGGTGTTTTCCACAATCCCACCAATTTTTATCTGGTTATAAAATTTTGTAAATTCACCCCTACTTTTTGGTATAATTTGATCGGATTACAATGCCAGTGTGGTGTCAATCGTGTCCTCATACTCGACCCCTTTCCTGATACTTTTAAACCGTATACCAATTTTAAACTTGATTCATTACATCATCACCATAAATAGATTCTAGAATATCGTGAGCATCTTTGCATTTTTTTGCATACAACAAAGCGTTTTCCAATATCAATGTTTCATAACAGATACCGCAAACATGTTCTTACTGAAGCGATTATGGTGGCTTATTCGCCAGGACATACATGTTATTGCTTGTCTCAAGATAGGGTATGAGACATATTAGTTTAAATAGATGCAATGCAAGTAATTGCTGCTATAAAATTTCACCGCTTTTTAAATACGTATAACCTCAAAATTTTCCTGTTGAACACATATTATTTAATAAATATTTAACTACATTTTAGCTTCCAAACGTAATAATCATTTTCAAATAAAATTGTATACAGTAGACCATACCATATGGTTTTAATTGCATAACTATGTAAGTTTATAAGGAAATGAACGATAAAAAAATACCAGTAGTATTCTACTACGGCCAAAAGAATTTATAGACTGATCTGGTAGATAAAACATTAAATATAAAAACGTAGGTTTATTGTGAAATGGCGTATCTACCTCAAAACTCTCTATAAATCTATTTAAAGAAAATTGTAACATTATTACAAAATCAGTCTTTAAACAGGACCAGACTAAATAGTCACTATTATCAATCACAATATACGAATAGATAGATATTTTTAAACCTAATAGAAATCCACAAATCACGGATGTGAAAATTGCTTTTATTTTTTTATTCATAAGTAAGTAGCTATTTACCCACTGAAGATTTCTTTTATATCTTTCACAACGCAATTTAGAATTCGAAAGCTGTTTCATATTTATATTAATTTAATATTTGTAGCAAAAACAAAAATAATGTCGATAAAGGTGAACCTTTTTAATTTCTAGTTCAATATAATTCAATATACCAAGCATAACGAAACATTGAGGTTCGTTTCAATTTCAAATTTATTTCGTCTTAGCAAAAAGCATATAATAGATAGTACAACATCATATATTTTGATTAATTTTTCTATCATATTTACAATTAGATATATTACATTAATATTCTAATTAGTTATTGAGACATAAGTATATTATAAAGACTAATAACTAATATGAAATTGTAATATCAGAAATACGATAAAAATAATTATAGTTATACCTTAGACATGTGAATGGGCGTCTACTTCACTTTATAGTGAAATGTAAATAAACAACATAATAATATATAAAGTGGTTTCTTTCATGTAAACTTCACTTTATGAATAAAGTATAAGTAGCCTTTGAACAAAAAAATTTTAAGCATAAGATAAGAAACGGCCCAAAAAGTTGAAGCGAAGCAATATATCAACTCAAAGGATTGAAGAATTATAAACTGGACTAAATATGACCATTGTTCTTATTAATTTGAGAAAATTGGATGACTAATGAAGGTATACTGTTGATGTGGAAGAATTCTTCAGGCTTGCGAGCATTTGTACACAGACTGCCATGGAGAAATCGTCTTTTATCTTAACATTGGTACGTTCTGGGAAAGAGTTTTCGACATTGAATTTCAATTACCACTCAACTGGGCGAAATATTCTTCACACAAAAATTTTTGACGTGTGAGACACAACTGGGTATGACATTACTTCGACAATAATATAGGAAAGTATGAAGCAAGAGAAATTATTATCAAGCAAGATAAAGATATTGACAAAGTTGCAGCATTCCGCACCAAATAAATGTAAAGGGCCAAAAAACTTAGATATTGATGATAGCGTTGTGTGAAGAACTATTCAGAATTGGTTTGGTTCGCAAAAATATTGAAAACTAACCATTATCTACTGATATAGCATTAGAGAATTGAGTACAATATTCTTGTGAGGAATGAAAAAACACCGTGATCAATTGTGAACGAAATGTACACTCATTTATCAAAAATCTTGGTTTTCTCATAGGCTTATGGGCTACGAAAACCAGTGCCGAAAGAAGCAAAATGAGCTCATATCAAATGCTTCGCTTATTTTTAGTCAAAGGGAATTTTTATGGTGTCGTGAGATTTATCAACTACACAAAATGGTTTGATACAAAACTAATACGCTAAAAGTAAATTTTTATAATATTAGAAAGACATACGGCTGCAAGGCTCAGCTCATTTGGGCTGACTCGCTCACTTGACGATCAAAAAATCCAACAATAGGCTCAGAACCCATTCTTGGTGATGTAACCAAGAGTTTCTCAACCAAGAGTGGAAGAAAACATATGGCATGCAACAAGTATACATAGATGAACATTCTGCTTCTTCCAACAAATAGCTGCTCCTTTTAAACAGGCACAGATTCAACTAATGTTTGGCCTTTTAATCGGACACGTACATCTAAGATGTATCTCAACAATATGGGCATCGCGGTAGATACGAAATACCGATGATGCGTGAATGAGAAATAAACTGCAGTATCCAGAACTCACACGTGAGAGGTTTAAAAACTTGAGCAACAATCTTCCTAGTGACGTAAAGTATTCAAGTCAGAGTGCCCGATTTGCTTTTCAATGGGCATCGGCCTTCTGTCCACAATCTAGCTATAAATCATATCACCCAAATTTGAATCCCAACGAATTCGTTTGGATGTGTTACATTTAGATTGTCAGATGTTGAAGATTTGTGCGAAAATTTTTAAACATTAAAATGGTCGCTGCCAATATGCTCTCAGTAGTTAAACCGATTTACAAAAACTAGAAACAGCTAAAGAATTGGCAATAAAACAAATTATTATTCATCTTAATGAGGATAAAATTTTTGTAATTCAGTGCATTCTAAGAATAAAAACAATAAATTCAGTGATAGTAATTTATAGGTTTTAGCCTTTATATATAATTCATGTTGAACAGTGAACTAACGAAGGATCTTTTCAATAGATGTTACTTGACGTGGTGAAAATGCTTGTTTGCATTCCACACCTTGAAGCATTCTTTTTAACTAATATCAACTTATGTTACAACAACCTATATTTTATAGAGTTATGAGTATTCTAAATTCAATATACATATGGTTTAAGATACAGTAAGGACTTTTGGTTTATAAGTTTAAGTTACAGAATATTGTATATACTTAACATAAATAAAAATAAATATATTCATTTACCTCACCCTTGGAGTGTATAAACAATTTTACTTCATTTACTAATAGAATAGAACGGTTTTTGTATGAGCATCTCATAGTCAAAATGGAATAAAACAAGTTGTACTTTGTATTATCTACCAAAATATTTCCTATTTGTAATTATCCTCCATATTTCCGAACAACGATGTTTTTCTTTATAGAGGAATCTAATTTTAATTACATTGAAATATTAACTCTTGTATTTTCCATTATTCCTACTAGTCATTTTCAGATCTTACTCTATATTTTAAGTGATGCCACATGTGTTCAATTAGTTTGAATATATAATAGTATTAAGACGTAGTCCAAAATTCAACTTTAGTAATGGTTCTAGAAGATCAGCTTTGCTGTAAGTTTCCTCCCAAATACTATCCTTCTTGAATTAATATTGTTAAATTACATTTGTCTCATTTGCTCTGCTTTTGGCTGCAACTACAACAAAGTTCACCATTACATTAACTAACACGAATTTCAAAGTTATTTGTACTATTTGGTGCTTTGGTTTAGTGGACCATAAGGTACATTGTCCTTCACAAAACAATTCTTAGTATATTAAAGATGCTAGAAATAGATTTTATTGAAGTTGAGCTCTACGCTATTTGATTTCAAAACGTTGTTTATTGATTGTTTATTTAATTTGAAATAACTTACTTCGACCCTGTGTATATCAATAGAAAACTTACAGTAGTGATCAACTGGTTTTAACCAAATAAGGTTGACTGGACAAGTAATAATAATGAAATAGACCCGTTGTGGATAGGATTTGACATTATTAGAACAGTGGGAAGTGTTAGGAATGCTTTTATGGCAGCCATTTTCACGATCATGTAATAAAGCAAGTTTTTCTCCATAATTTAGGTAGGTCTACTAGTTTCCTTGAATACGCTTTGTTTCATGTATACAAAATTATAAATTATTTTTTATGTGAAATTTATGTTCTTAGAGAAATCAGGTTCGTGCTTTTCTAATGAGATTCAAACAAAAATTAAAATTCATGTTTGTGTGTGGTCGGTAGCAAAAAGAATTAAAAACTTCTCAGTATACTGAAAATACATTCATTATCTTTTTTATAGATATAACTAATGTTAAATTGCTACCATAGAAAATAGCATAGTATAATTTTTTTTTTATTTTTGTCCTAGAGAGTACATTGTAAAAGTAAAAATAATGAATCGTTCGTGTATATATAAGTTTCCACACATTTCAACTTACAAACAAAATTACCTATTCATAAATAGTTACGTTTAGGTCGAAATGGAATTGGCAGAAATTGAAGAAACAATGAAGGAAATGACTCAAAAACAGCTAGGGAGGATAACAAGAAGAACAAAAAATGATGAAGTTTGCAGACTAACATTAAGAAGAAGAAACCGGGCAAAATAATAGATGTTAAATAATTCGACTGATGAAAGAAAATAGAAAAGATCAATGTGTCTTCTGCATGCGTTTGTTCTAGTTATAGCTCTATTTTATCACTCGTTATTTTGATTACTAGCTTTTTTAGGATGTAGTTTTGTTTAAAATATATTTTGAGACACTCTACATTATAACTTTTGTTCTTAACCTCATAACTAACTTTATTTATTGTATATATGTATGAGCTAGACAATGACCAGGTAAAGACAGTTTGCGCTTTATACAAGATATTTAATATAAAAACTTTGAATTAAATTTTCTTGGACATCCTACGCTCATTCGAATAAGGCAGAGAGCACAAAGAGAAATACTATTTTTCAGGTATAGAATAACATACTGCAATTTCCAGGATTCCATATATTCATTGACATGTCGTTTTTGATAGCTAATTTTATACCTCTTATTTCATTTTACGTCTACATACGATATTTTATGTGAAAGAATGTGAAGAAAACGTATATTGTGTTGCCGGCGTTTAAGAGCAATACTCCTACAATTATTTGAAATGTATCTCTCTAATGCTAGATTTTACTTTATAAATATAAATATAAACACATAATAATTTTATTATTAATTGATTAAATGAAGAAATTGACGTTTTTTTCCTAAAAACCAGTATATGTTAGGAGATTTCAGTTCGTGCATGTCATTGTTAAATCTCACTACGAATGTCGACAGAAATAACTCAACGTAACTTTATTGTTTGATAAATTATGATTAGCTTATTCTAAAATCCACCTCAAAATTGCTCTTACGTTTTATAGGTAATTCAACGAAGAGATGATTTCGGTTATCCGAGGGAAAACTTCAACAGGGATTGGAATGATTATAAAAATGGGTTCGGTGATCCGTCGAAGGAATTCTGGTTAGGCAATGAAAATATATACATGCTGACCAATAACGAAGAATATTCTCTTAGAGTTGAACTTGAAGATTTCGAGGGTAACAAGAGGTACGTAATTAATTTATTATAAAACGAAAATTAAAAAAAGGAAAGCTTATTTAGTACACTATCTAACACGTGCTTAAAGTTTCTGCAGGTCTAAGGACAGCTGCAAGATGATGCTTTATTTTTTAGCTTCTCTTAAATTTAAAAAGTTTTTAACTCTCTTAAAAATGCAAATTAAATGTACACTTCAAGGTATATACATTGTGTCGCAATAAAAATAAAGACACGTCCGTCCACATTTTCGTTATTTAAAGGAATTCAGTTATCATTTATTATACATTTATACGAGTACAAGGTGTTGATTGATCGTTGTAGTTAAATGAATGGTACTTTGTCGGCTCGGGTTCAAACCTGAGTCTAGCGATCATCAAAAATCGGCATATGACCTGTCGAAAAGCAATGACGAACCACCAACAGTATTCGGTGCCTGGTTTATGTTCACCTTCGTCTTCAAGTGCTAATTACACTGGAGGAGTAGCTAGCTTCGAAAATCCTTCAATTCAGTACTGACCCACGATTGTCCCTGTGAAAAATGATTTGATGTCAGTACAGCAGCGCCGAGCTATTCCCGCATAAATATTTTGGTGTCAAAGCTATGGATCGTTCAAGACGGGCCAAAACATCGGACTGATTGGTCATTCGCCATACAGTACTTGTTGCTGCTAAATTGCGTGGTCAACGTTTTACTACACCTGAAGAAGTGTATTGATGTTAATGGGGAATATTTTCAATACCTATTTAGACTCAAAAATAGTAAAATGACACTTTCAACATTAACTTGAAGTGTACAGTTCAAGTAGTTGATATGCGAAGGGAGAATTTTATCTGCACACACTGGTAACGGAACCAATATTCTCTTACTAAAACATAACGGATCAGGGAAATTCTCAACATTTCCTGAAATATCTATTGAGGATTACATACCCAATCAAATAAACATCGAAAAGCATTTTCGCTAACCGATAATTTTAACGACGTTCGTCTGAAGGTAGAGCAACTTTATGATTACTTTTATTAAAATATAAGTAAGTTTCTATATTGAATCAATTGAGAAAAACATTATAGTCGTGGCTATGTATTAAAATATTACATTGTAACTTTCTCTATTATTTATCAAATTAATAAAAACAAATGAAAACCAAAACAACTATATCATGAATTTTAATATCTGAAACTTCCGTCTTTATAGCGAATATTGGATAATATATATAATTCTATGTAATGAAATTGACACGCACTTGAGTATATTGGATAATGTAATTTTATTACGATATCCACTGCAAAGTAAAATATAGAAAATTTATATGAAGGACTTAAGTAACTACCGTAGTAGCATCGTATTTTAAAAAGTTTGGTCAATGCCGTTCATTATTTTTGTTGGCATAATATGCCAGGAGCTACTCTTTTTCAGTAATTATTCAATTATGAATATTTTCAAATTACTGTTAACTTTGAATGAAAAGCTTTTAGTATTAATTAATAAACATCACATTAATTTCAATGATAACCCTTGAGATCGTTCAAAACCGACCTAATAACCTCTATACAACAATTTAACCAAATTTATAAACGCATCGTTTAAAATTGCAAATCATCAAATCTATATTGATTGATATTTGGATAGTTGATTTTTTAATAACATAATGCACAACGATTATCCCACTAATGCATTACATGTTCATAAACATTTCAAAATTATAATAGCGTGTACATTTCAAGTGCCAAAATGTCTCACGTGAGATAAATATCGTCGTACGAAATGCTAATTTGGTATTCAAATGATCATCAACCTTTTAGTATTGAAATATGATGTTACAACCAGTGGAGTATCATTTTTTATTATGAAAATAATTTAAAAGACTTATTTCGTATAGCTATCACATTTCTGACCAGTCTTATCGCAATACGGACTTTACTTTATTTAATACTAATAATAATAATAGTACACCAATTTTTTTTCATTTTTACATAGACGAGCCAAGCTAACCAGTCTGTATTTACGGAATAATAATGAGTATCGGTACCTCCTGAGTAATTGCGCAGCCCGTGGCAAAGATACATCTGTGATTATGCTATATTATTTTATGAAAAATCCTATATCTTTTGGACTCCTTGTATCTATACTCTACTAAAAAATGCACGAAATTTGACGGAATATGAGTATTTTAACTGATTATAGAAACTTTTTCGCCACTAAATATGTTTGATCATCCTTCTCTATTTGCAAAATGGATGCAATCTTCGAATGATGTGGAAATGTTGAATGACGTTCACAGTGAATAAACTTAATCAAAGAAAATATGCGCATCCAAAAGCGATTGAGATGTGATGAGACATATACCTGGCTATCTACGTTTTCACACCTAACGTAACATTTAAATAATATTAACTGAGTATTTTGTAGCCACAGGAAAAGAGAAAGAAGAGACAAAGTAAAAATTGTAAGATTTGAGTTTGAAATTGTAAATTCAAGTACCTGAGTGTAGTAATTATGAGTAATTATGGGGATAGAATAACAGAAGTAGGAGAGAAGAAACCAGCATCAAACAGTAACGATATAAAAAAAGCAAGTTTCAGATCGTTGGGACATATATGAAGAGATGGATCAGAAGCTGGGATAAGAATGATATTACAGTGAACAAGAATGGCTTTGAAACTGGGAAATGACTACGAATAGGCAGGAATAGAGAGAATTAGTAGATTGAAAGCTTAAGAAGACAGGGACAGAATATCTCCTGAATAGGGCTCTAGAAGGTCGAAACACCGGCCAAGTTTCAAAAAATCAAAACATATATGATCGTGCTATAATATATGTTGCGGCGTTCAATAGTTCATTCAGAAGTGGAGTAATGAATCACAATTCCGCAGAATTAGGACCAACCTTTCAACTGTTTCTAAGCCACTACAAATCCTTAGCACTCGACAACCTTAAACATAGTTAAGTTTAGTTCCAGAAATGATCTTTTGCAAAGAATTTATATTACTAAAATTATATGTAAAATGATGTGTTACGATATGATGTGATCCTTCTAAGAAACCTTTTTTCGCATTCAAATCTAAAAAAGGTACAATATCTGCTTCTCAAGGATAATTATTTTCCTCCTATAATTTAATTTCTTCACCAAATAGTACAAGGTCCTTTTGGTATTTAGAAAATCTCTTTAACTTCTCATAGGATTTTGTTAAATACTGGTATTCCATTCTTAAAGAAAATTCTTTGTGATTCTCCTTACTTAAAAAAAAATCGGTTCTCTTTTGGGAAAGTAAGTGATCCGTTGTTTCTCATTCCTTTAAATATTTTATGCACTCCACTTTCTGAGGTTCCTGAGAAGGAATATGTTTCACTCAAAAGCTTGGCAAAATTTTTCGCTGCAAATTTCACATATTCGGATTTTTTCTTGGATTAATGTCTTTATAAGTATTAGACCTATTTGGAAACTTCTTCTTTTTTATAAAGAACCTTATTTCTCTTAACCGGATGACTATTTGCCATTTCTTTTCATTCAAAATATAAATAAGAAGGACCAAAACGTTATTGGACGAAACAGTAAAGTACACGCTAATAAACCAAACCAAGTTTTTCTACAAATACTATAAATTATGGACTTCTAGACAAAGAAAACCAAAGAAAACCAAAGAAAAACGAAGAAAAAAGAAAGAAAAACGGAAAGAAAACTATTAAAAAGTACGTTAATGCACCAGACAATTTCAGAGTTGTGTCAATTTTTATATTTATACCTCTATTTCCACATTAAAATATATTAAGTTCTCGCAAAAGCAAAAAATATCATTATAATATAGGTAAGAACAACTTTATCGTAAATCCTAGTTTCCATCTTGATTGTTTCTGTGAGTAAAGTCTATCAATTATTTTATAGATTGAAGTATGTTCTGCGAATTGAGACCATTACAATTTAATACCTCTTAAAAATATATCAATAGCGACTATGGTAAGCTGTATTATTTACTTCATATGTTCAACCAGATAAATACCTATGTAGCAGAAAATACCAAATGAAATAACTAAATGCCTGTAAGTAGGTATTGATTAATTGATATTGAAAATAACAATTTAGAAAGTTAATAATATATTCACAAATATTGTAATTTATTTTCAACAATTGACTATTTCAAAAGTACATATTTGTAGTGCATAAAATTCATACGATAAACGCCAAAATAAACTATACGTAATCATAGAATTAATAACGAAATAACTATTTATTACATAAAATATTGATGTGAAACTCAATTTAAGCAATAGGAAAGTAGACGAAATGATAATAAAACCATCAATAATGTATTAATAGAATAATGATATCAATAAAAAGCAAATCCATGGAATATAATAAGTAATGCATACTTTCTTTTCACTAGTTTAGCATAGCCTCTCTTGTTCTCTATTTTTTTCCTTTTCATACTACTACAAGACGTTTTAACACGGAGCTTACCAATATTTCAATTCTTTTTATCTCCTCATCTAACTATATTTTGTTCATAAAACGCGACCTTCACTTTTTCTTAAACTACTTCGTTGCTTTCCTCATATAAAGAATTATCTGTATAGTTTATCTTTTACATTTTTCATTTCCTTTCCAGACTCTCTCAATATGATATGGGTTCACTACAAGCAGATCTAAAAGAATTTTCACTACTTTCTCTTATCATTACGATATCATACTATATTCCCTATCATGCTTTTTGGTATTCCAATGGACAGAATAATGCCAGAACAACATAAAAATCTGCCTCCCCTGGTTGTACAAGAGCCCTGTAAATTTGGAAACAGAATATTAGCGTTCGTGGACTTGTATATTAGTGATGATAGGTGACGTATTCATAGTGAAAAGCCAAGAAGCAGCTATCACGCCATTGGAGAAGCTCTTGATGTTAGATCTGGAACAGTATATATACATATCATGTGAAAGAACTTATTGTTTCGTGGTTGATACATACACTTAATATAAATAATGAAGAACACATCCTATTCTTTCTACTACAATAACAGGTGATGGAATATACGTATGATATTTCTACCTGCCTGAAGAGCCCTGTTCGATTCACGAAGATTCACCGACGCAAACAACAAAGAAAAAATAATAATGTTGTGTACGTAGTTCACTTTCGTAATAAAGGATTGATGAAGCCGATTGAGCTCGAAAAATGAGGAACAATTTTCAAATTAAACTAGAAATAGACCAGAATTATGCAGCAATATGTTGTGCAATCTATCCACCTTGATATTTCTCACCTAGAAATCGTATTATTGCTCCATAAATATGGAAGGAAGCTCCATCATATTGAAGCGTTATTTTCAAGTTAGCGCATTAATCTTGAATTATGCTTTAATATTAAATTACTTTATTATTTATGACATGTAACCTTCCTACTTTCTTAGAGTGCTTGTTATGCTGATATTTTCTGTACAGTAATTGTATAATGAATATATCGAAAATAATTTTTTGTATTTTCAGATATGCTCAATATTCACACTTCAAAATATATTCGGAAGCTGAATATTATAAACTGGAAATAGACGGCTATGAAGGAAATGCAGGCGATTCTCTAAATGATCCATGGTACGGAAGTAATAATAGCCCATTTTCTACTTATAACAGGTAAGAACTAAAAGTCCTCATGTTTTATCTACATTTATTTTTCAGAATAATTAATAAAAATTTTTTAGCATATTTTACTGTTTTATAACCAAAATATATCGATTACTATCTTGGACAATGGAAATAAACAGTATAAAGAGTTCTTATAATAACAAATCGACAGCAATGGATTTCCCGAGGCTCATTAGTATTCTACATATATAATCGGAAAATGGACATAGAGCAGAAATATATGGCCCAGGAACCAAGCTCGCTCTCCCAATAGACTCATGCGGAAACATATAATATCCTCAAATGCGCAGCTCGCTGCGCTCAACGTAACTACCACATTGCAAATATTTTCATCCTATCAGATACCAGAGCAGCGCTGCAAGCACTAGACTCTTATAAAATTCGGTCAAAGTTAGTATCGAACTGTATGGAATCTTTGAACTCAATGGAAGCGAACAATAAAGTTACCGAGTAGCTGGCCACACCGGACTACACGGTAATGAACAAGCCGATTTTCCCAAAAAGCCATCAAGTGGGAAAACCATAAGAAATCAGTAATAAGACCCCAGGTCTGACACAATCGAAAATATTTCTTTCCCATTCCACGAACTGTTCTGAAAAGGCCCTTTCATTGAACAAAGACTAAGGAGAGTTACTGATAGGTTTATTGAATACTGTCCAGTGAACTACCACCTGAAGGACATCAGAGAAACTCACGACAGCTCTTGTCGCCAAAGAACCAAAGGGAACCGTCGAACACCTACTTTGTAAGTGGTAGGCAATCCATAAATAAAGACTACGGTACTTACATTGAAGCTTTTCAAGGCCAGAAAACGTAAGCCGCATAGCTCCCAGGCAGGTCATTGCTGCCTGACTGGTAAATAGTCCGATGTACACAATAGATCAATAGGTTAAAGTGTTAGCGAAATAAATTCATGACCTTAAACCCTAGTTCTTCTAATCTAATCTAATAAAGAGTTCTCTCTTCATGATATTACAGCCTACTGTTTTGATAATTACTAAAAATATTAAAAACAAGCCATGAAATACTGACAAAAGCCAATTCACCCAATTTTTCTAACAATTCTAATTCCATAAAAAAACCTGGAAAAATGTTGGCTACTCTATTTCAAAATTGTCATAAGCTATCGAGCCTTTATTCCTAAAATACAAGAAGCAATATCCTTTTTTTAAATGCCATTATTATTGCACAAGAAGAATAATTCCAAATATGTCAACCATTAGTGAATTCTAGCAAATAAAGATGGAAATTCCGTCGTAAATTTTACCTAGGCCCGTAATGACGTATTCCGAAATAAGTCCTGTTATCCTGAAGAAAAAAACCGTTTTTAAATTTTTTATACATGCAAGAGTCAATCGTCTGCGTGAATGAAGAAGTTTCCCACTTTTTGTACATATTCATTTATTTTTGAGGTCGGAGGACATCCTTAACAACCATGGACTAATTTCGACATTTATGGGCTTCTTCAACTCAAAACAAAGCCTAAAGTTAATTTATAGCTTAAGATGCAAACGAGAATTTCACAACAGACACTGCAAACACGATCTCAGTAAAGTGTCTGCAATAGCAGATTGACAAATCGAAATCTAAACACATGAAGGTAAATCCGATTATTAAGTAAATGGGCCACGACAAGCACGGATGATGCGTGGCGTTCGCTTGTTGTCTGTTTAGGGCAAGGCCGAACACTAATTGCAGGGGTGTACATACCATCACTGCTGTTTAAATAATTGAATAAGCTGACAAATTATAAATTGATGAGAAAATATTATCCGCAAACCATTATTTTGAATTTGGTTAGTTGATGTGTTGTAGAGGTCTCAAATACTATATATTTCAATCCTATACATTTCAATACTGAATTGGATTGATTTCTGAAATGAAATAATACTATTGTGAATACTTATTCCTTCTTATGCTTCTTTTTTCATAAAGTCTCTGACTTTTGAGACGATCTTTCGCACTTGACTTTTATTATTACCTTAAAAAAACATCAGACAATAACTGAGCAAATTTTATTTTGAAACTTTTCTATATTTTTAATATGAAAGACACCAACGTGAGTGCACAAATCGACCAAAAATTACCTGATTCTTTATCTCCCTATTTTTCCTTTTTTTTTCGGATTTTTTGATGAATAGGATAAATGCATGCCAACTTTAAACGCCCCATACATAGGTTAAAGGTAAGTACGAACCTTCGTCAGCCTATGGCAAAACTTTGCTGAACGGAGTGCGATGTGTCTACTTTCGGATAGGATAAAAACAGTTCCATATATTTGAAAAAATGACAAGCTCACAGGTAAAGTGAGATGTGACTCGCATCCATTAACTCGTATATACGTCATTAGTCAAAAATTTCATGCAGGCTTTTCGATGTATATGTGTTCGGGGATTTGACACTTTTGATAGATGGGTGAAATTTTACATAAAACCTATTTAGATCATTTTAAAATTCCCTGTTTTCCGTTTTCCAGGTTTTCTCTGACCACTTTGAATATTGTCTTGATATATTTTTAAAATGAAAAGAAAATGCTACATAACAATTTAATTATGTTGGTATCAAAGTTTGGTATTTGGCAGGTTTTGTCAAAGTTTTCGAAAAATTTGATACGGTACTTCTTAAGCTGGAATTTCTGGAAACGTTGGTGATATTTATACTGAACACTTTTTTTACACTACCACAACACTCACAATTACATTATCTGACGCGCGTTTCGATAACTAAGTTAGAGATTAAAGGTAAACAAGAGCATATTAACTTGAAATACCTCATTAATAAACCTTCTCTCGAGAAAATTAGCTCCAGGGGGAAAACCTCCTTAGCAGGGATCTTCTTTGCTTTGTGTAATTGTGAGTGTTGGTGTAGTGGTAGTGTAAACAGAGTATTCAACACGATATTTCTTGATAGCACCTTGTACGCTGGCTTTTGAAAAATATACTCTAGTTGTGTAATTAAAACTAACAATGGCATTCATTACATTCAAATTCAGAACATAAAATATTGTCACATTTTAAATCAGACTCAAAAATTAACGGTTAATAGAGCGAAGTCTCAACACTAATGTTTGATAATAACATTAATAATACTCAATTACAAATTTGAGGGATCATTCAGTTACTTCTAAGAGATGTATAGATATCTTATTGTATACTGAACCATATAACAAATAAATATTTGGGTAAGTGCTCTTTATTCTTACCTTCTAAATAACAAAATTACTTGGTAAAGAGGAGACTCGAATTTTTATTTTTATGCATATTAAATCAAAGTTATGGATAAACGTTTTTTCTGTCGTATGTTTTGATTGATATATTTATTGCTTTTACATTTTCAACCTATTTTTTTTTATTTTTTCATTCAGGGACAACGACCGATCAAGTCTGAATTGCGCTTCTATGTTAAAAGGTGGATGGTGGTGGAAATCCTGCGGGCGAGGATTGAACGGTCTATATTTGAATGATCCTCAAGATTTGACAGCAAGACAAGGTAATAGGATAATAGGAAGCTATAATCTACGATGAATTTAGTTGACTTTCATTTTCATTTACTTTTTTTCCTTAAGCTTTCTATATACTAGTGCTAATATAAAAGTAAAAACGTTCTAGAAACAAAAAGAGGCGAGATACAAGAAGAAAATATTACCAACATCTGACCGAGCCACTACACTCCTACTTTTCTACATACTCACCAAACAGTATTGGGCAAGATTTGAAATTCCTTATTCATATTACCTAAGATTTCAGCTGCTCAGTGACATACACCCACGTCTCGTCGACGCCAAATTGCTATGTTATTATCCAGCAATTCAAACAAGTGGAAAACATTAAATACAAATCAGGACTATGGGACAAATGAGGAAAATCTATCATTTGAATGAACTAACGAGCGATTTGCCGTGCGAGATTAGGCATTGTTATGCAAAAACAATATTGTGGACGTTAACTTTGCTGCACAACATTTTTCAAAGTGTGATAATACTGATATGATTCAGACGTTCTAGAAAATCAATCCTACTCCAAAAACGCGTTTATCTTGATAAACTGTAGCTTTGTTTCACAATTGAATCAATTAAAATTCGATTCATTTCTCAATAACCATTTCTGTTGTAGGCATCCAGAAATACTGAAGCCACTTCAATTCGCTCACCTTTATAATATTTTATAAATAACTTGATCAATTTAGTACACTATAGTACAATTTAGAACACAATTTAGTAACTTTAGCGACCAGTTCGATAGCAACAATACTCTCCATATTTATGTAATAAAATACTCCATTACGTAAAAAAAATCTTTCATTACATTCTTTTTGCACATTGACATTTATATTCGTAATAATCAACCAAAATAGCATTTTATTTGGGATTCGAAAAAACGATCAGCATTGCAATGTTCCCTTTATGATTGAAAGATGTCGCGCACGTTAACGTGACCGCATTAAACGGAAAGGATACTTCCTATATGAAAATCTCTCATTTTTGTTAGTGAAAGACATATGGAAACTGTTTTGATGGACATACGTGAAAGACGATTTTCATTTCTCCTTCTACTCCAAAGAATCATTGGCGCTAATTTTTGACTTGTGCGTGAATCTGTAAATAAAAACCATTCCAGCTGATAAGAAAACTTCTTATCATTTTCCCATCTAATTCCATTTCATATCCTTTAGAGATGTTACTCGTTTTCTGTCACTAATAAACCTATAAGAATAAATGAGATATGAAAATTGAAAATATTCTGTTTTTTTGAAGGACTGCGATCGAAATTTTTTCGTATTTCTTTGCACCAATCGACATGAGCTTTTTTGAGCGATTGTCAAATTATGCGGTATCCATCGCGAACCAATATTTTTGACAGTCAAATTTTCATGTAATATTAAATATATGCAAATGGAAGTAATGGCCAAGTATACCTCAATCTTACAGTATGTGACATGACGATCTCTGCAATATCAGTTTACGCACAGCATTGATGTTTTCTGGCACAACAACCAATTTTGGACGACCTTCACGAAATTTATTCTGTAGCGAATTGTGACCACGATTGGAAAACCAGCGAAGAATTTTGGCGATTTAATTCTATTTTTTTAACAAGATGAATGTTTCAAATATCTATGAACAACCCAAATAGCACACGTTCCGAGCACGTTTAACATTAAAAATGTCAAACTTAAGTATGGCAATGTTAGATCACATCATTGTTGCCTTATCTCTAAACTTACGTGGCGCAACTCTTATAGATCTTTAATCCATATGTTGTTTCGTGGTTTATAATACGTTATGAACAATATTTAATATTTGGACAATTTATTTAGTCTCTTTTACGTTTAGTGGAAAAAAAAATTGTAAATCGCTATAGATTCTAGACATAATGTACTGATTTTCACTATAACCTGACCTCTAATCAACACCGCTTCACAATTTAAAAAAAATATCATTGAATACGAAACAGAAATAATGAGTCAGTGTTTTATATTTCTGTTTCGTCTCGCCGCTTGTACACATATATTATACACATATATTGTACACACTATGAATATACAATTAAGTTATAGTTTATGGTAAAGCTGCAAATGTTTGAGAAAATGAAGTAGGGAGGTGATTTGTTCGGCGTCGTTTAGAAAGATTAAGCTGTTATCTTTTATAAGGATTAAGCTGTTGTTTTTTAGAAGGTTTAAGCTGATGTTTTTCGGCAGCATATTTAAGACAATCAGAGTGTGCTTGTTAGTTAAATTGGAACACAGTTTGTACAAATGTATTTGGAGGTACAAGATATTAGATAACCATAAGTTAGTCTTGAGTGGTCGATTGGAGTTAAGTCTTGTTTTAAGAAGCTTGCGAAATTACTTGTTGACGGTGTCCTACGTTGTATGTAGAGTAAGGAAATATGAATGTTTTCTAATTCTGCAGCCTTATTTTTTTGTTTGCCAATGTGAGAAGGTAACCAAGTTATAGTAACTGTTATTTTTTATGATAAGTTCTTATGATTCATGTATGGACTGGAATTGGGATCAAGTGAATCATATTGCAATGAGATTAAAAGGAAAGTAGATGGAATTGATAGTCTCTAGTGCGCTAAATAGTACGCTTGTGAGAATGCTGCAAGTTGGTGGGGTTGAGGATGATTTAATTGTAATTCGTGATATTTTATTGTGTGTAAACGTAGTTCCATTATTTTTTATTTATGTTACAATAGTGAAAACGACTCCATTTGTATCAGCATTTTTATTATGTTTAACCAATTCAATTGAATTAAGATTAGAACCAGCTAAAAAAATATTTATTATTTCAGGAATTGTTTGGTTCCGGTGGAAAGGTTGGGACTACACGCTCAAGAAATCTGTAATGATGATAAAACCTCGAAGCTTTGTTAGCGGCACCTAGTTTTCAATAACATAATAGTCAATTTATAATCACCAGTAAAATCATTTCATTCCATGAAACTGAACTATTTATTTAAACACTATATTATATTGATTTTATTACATTTTACCTCATAGTAATAGGAAATTGCTTCATAAAATTATCCATACATACATCTAGTGGAATCCACCAGCTTAAAAAAAAAAGTTTTGTTAGTTTCTACTTCAAGATTCCGCACTATTATGAGTAATATGGAATATATTATATACAAACGGGAAAATACCTTTTTAATTAGTATCACCAATTAATATTTATATACAAATAATGATGCAATCAAGCAATATGACTAATGATTGGCACAACACATTACAACCACTTTAATAAATTATACAATAGTATGTTACATAATTACAGAAGAAATTGATAATTTTCACACGGTTATTAATATTGTAAAAGTAGTGTGATTGTAAAAGTTTCTTTGTATCGAGTTGATTACGCTATTTTTCCTACAAACACTATTTATCTTCAACAATATTCAATTTCAAATAATACTAGTCGATATTACTTTTCCTTATATGTATATGAAACAGATATTTGCAACACATGTGCGGAAACCTGACGTGACAGTATTTGCAACACATGTGCGGAAACCTGACGTGACAGTAACAGCTCTACATACCAAAATCAGCACCCAGTTTAGACAAATTCAGCTTAAAATGCATTCCTATTGGTAAATTTCATGTTCTCCTCGTTCAAATTATTTTATAGTGAAGTATAATCCATTTGAATGATAATTTATGTCAATTTGTAGAACAAAAATTAATTGAATATCGTGTTGTCATCTACAATTTTCTGGTAGCTCAACATAACGTACTCAGTGGCCTTTGTGGCGTCTGTTAATTTAGATGGAATGAAAATTTGTTCTGGGTATTGGTATTAAGAAATTGTAAGAAACATCATCAATATATCTTTAAATGTTTATATATTTTCCACATACATGCTGCAATATTTGCACATACGAGTGAAATTGTCGAGTTTTAAGGCTACGGAACGTGTGAAATTTATCATTTTCTAATGTAATCGTATTTTTCTCTCTACAAGGATTACAGTCTGGAATGAATTCATTATTAAGGTTATTTTATGGTTGTAGAGATAGATTTTTATTCAAAATTCTTGAAAATAAAATTGTAACTGAAATGATTTTGCCGAAGAGAGTGTTCAGTAGTTTATTCGAAGAATTTAAATGATCTTATTGTCATATAGCTTAAAAGATATCGAAGCTATCGATAAATATATATATGGAATCATTTAATATTTTAGTCGTTTTTCTGGACATTTCTATCAAAATATAACTGCTTTTATTTAAAAATATTGGATATGTAGAATTTTGATAGTTTTTGATCATTTGATAATAATACTTAATTTAATTTGACAATAATATAATAATTAATAGTTGCTTAATAACTGAGAAATTGGGAAAACTTTAACTATACACCCGGAATACGACAGCTCTTAATTCATCCATCGATTTTCATTAATGTACTCATATTTATATCGTAAATGTAGATATCTCTACTGAGAAACGTGAATTGAAAAACAGAAATTCAGAAGTTATAATATTCTACATTTTTTTCAAATCATATAGTAAGCGCTCCAATTATTTCCAGAAAAGTATCTGAGACTGAATTCTCTCCAACCAAATACAATATTAAATATTATCTATGCTTGGGATTATATATCAAAATGAGATTTTATAAATTATGTATAAAGTATAGACGTATTGCACTATTAACGAAATTTAGTTCGATTTTGAGTATTGGATTTACAATTCGCTAATTAGTTAGCTGGAAAAACTTCATATAGCTTTTAAAACTAATTTCTTCCCAATTCTCTCCTGCATTTCTGAAAATAGTTTAACTAACATGTCTATGCATCTACAATTCTCATATTTATATCAGTTTTTTCTACGTTCATTTCCAATAAAAAATATATGACTTTATTAAATTATGTGTCAAAAACTCTGGGTGAATTTTTTAGCATCATAATTCTATCATAAATGGCGTCTGACGGGATTATCCGTTAAACCAGAGCGTGGTTCCAATTTTATGAATAAGCAAGAAGATAATTCATAAATAATATTAAATTTTTCAAAATTTTCTATATTGTTTAAGAAACTGACTCATTTAGGGTATAGTTTTGTTATTAATGCTAACTTCCATTATTGTACACAATTAAATCTTTCTTGAAGCTCTTAACAATAGTTATTTATGCAAAAGTGCAAGTTCAACAAGTGAGTGTTTATTGCATGTGACGTGAATTTGTCTAACGAGGCCGTCAGTGCCCGAGTGTAAGAAACACTTACTTTTGGCACGAGTTTAAGCGATTTTAAGAGCAAAATATTTAATAATTATTTAACACTATCGGTTAACATTGATAAAATCAGGAAACCTTAATTAGGAATAATTGAACTTAAACATTATTTGTACTATTAATATTAAAAGTAAATGTACAATTTTTGCAATTTTTAATGTTAATATTGATTAGTGAATTGTTTCTTAATACTACTTATTTATTTGTGAATTCTCTAGATGTACTAGTACTTGGTATCTGTACATTTTCTTCAGCTTGGAATATTTATTTTGCAACATTCCACAACTGTCGACGTTTTCCAACCGCCATGTCGTTTGAGTTCTAGTATACCTGCTCCAGTATCTGCAAGAAGTCTTGCGGATGATCTTCTGAAGCTGTGACCTGTGTATAGCTCAGGATTCTCCAAAATCAGAATTTTCGCAATTCCTTACGGGATTTTTGCAAACGTGTTTACACCAATAACCTATTTTATTTCGGTAATTGATAAAAAAAAACGTTTATGTGGAATATGACTGGGACGTAATTTCGTGTATTCACGGTTTATATCTATCAAATTTAATTCTTCTTCAACCTCACCTCTAATGACAAAGCTTCGCTCATTGTCAGTTTTTGAACGTGGAACTTTTACAATTAATATTGAACCTACTTCTTCTATGTCTTCAATACTCAGTTTTTGGAGCACATTTCTACGACATGCCCCTGCGATGCCAAATATTGCAGCGACCTACAACAAGTAATTTTAAAATGTCTTACAAAAGCTAAACAAAAATTTACCGAACTTACTGCTTTCATCATATACTGGGAATTCGGAACTTCTTTTAGAAATTGATAAATATGTCCCCTATTAGATACTTTTGACTTTTTTGACCAAAATCCTGCAGAGTTTTTTCAAATTCTTAATATTAATATATTCTCTTGTAGAAACGCAAGCGCTCACCATTGATTACTCAGACCAAAGTGATGAGGGTTTTATATGTTTCGATGTTTTTGAAAATTATGCAAGAAGCATATTTTCTGTAAGATTTACAAATTTTTTATCGAAGCACCAATCTTTAAAACGATTATAACGAATTTCATGTAGTTTTCTTGATTTACTAGGTAATAAGTTTAATGAAGATGTATTTGCTATTTCACTAATTTCTGATGGGGTTGTGTTTATTGCATGAACGTAGAAAAATAAATTTTATATCCTCCTTCATTGCATACAATAAAATTTTCTTCCTTGAAGATCCTTACAAATAGATTTTTTGTCTCAATGGAATGAAATATTAATTTGAAGCATCCATCAAATCTGAATCAGTTCCGTCATACCCAGCAAAATTTCTTTTAAAGTTACCAATTAATATATATTGTTAGAAATATGCAAGTTCTTCATTGCAAATAGAAGATCATCGCAATTGTTTTGAAGAAATTTATCGTTGATAATCGAATATAAATTGATGTTTAATTGACACGGGTGCATGTTTATTTTCAACACATCTTCAATAAATTACTAAACACTATTCACATCTATTCAAAATTGACTAATTCGTATTTTGTAAAAATACAGATAACAATACGGTGACAGATTATGAAATCACAGGAAAATATACGTACTTTTCCTTTCTTAAGGCTGAACGGTCCAAAAAAGTGGAGAAAACCAGATCAAAGAATTTTAATGAAAAGGCTTCCACCAGATTCTAGGAATACAAATACCATAAGAGCTCATAAGTACGATTTTAGCAACCTCTAAAATCTATCTTTGACCATTATAGTGTGGAGGAAGTATTTTCATAATTTCCACGATTGTGAGAGTATTTATTTTTCTATGATCTTTAAATTCCTCCGAATTATTTGGTAATGAGTATTTTGACTGGCCAATTTACCGAAGTAGTTACCTTTTCATTTCGTTTATGAGGCTGCATATTAAGTACCTACATCGTACTACCACTGTTCTCTAGTGAACAGGGTAGGTAGTATAAAATAGGGGATGCGCTAAAATCATACTTATGACTTGCTACGGGATGTATTTTTTTGTGTAGGGTAACTAATCGTTATTCTTCAATTTTATCATTTCTAAACAGACATGAATATTTAATTTGTCTTCTCAACTTCGTTATGACTAGCTTTCAGAATTGTTAAAAATTTCTCGGATTATGAGAAAGACACCGATGAAAGGTCCTGACTTAGCAGGGCTCTAATACGCAATCGGTTGACGATTTTGGTAATAAATCGCCTAACAATGAGCTGTAAATCGCGAAAAATTAGAATCAGATCACTTTCGTTAAGAATATTTATAGAGTATTGATTTTTGAGGCTGGACTAGTTATTTCGGCAAAGTAATTATCTTAAAGTCTTATTGTATGTTCTCCATTTTAAATAACACGCTATGAAAAAATAGCCTCTTAGAAACACACGAGTGCTCATAAAGATCGGAGTAGCAACGCTTCGAGCCGATAGACCAAATTAGGAACAGAAAATAGATGTTGTTTCATCTCACATCTGTCTATGAGTATGACACCCATATATATATTGTAATCGATATTCGAATCTAATATAGTTTATTGACTATACAATTAGCAATAAATTGGGTAAAATACATATTCTATCAAAAGTTTTGTTACATATAGTTTTATTTTCAGACATCTCTCCACTGTATTCGAAAATTTTAGCACACATTTGAGTTGGTCTATGCATTACCTATTGAACATCCGATGATTATAAATTGCGATTTCCTGAATTGTAAAGGGAAAAAGACTGTACAACTTATCGATAAAAAATAATTAATGTATTAATTTTATCGATAAGTTTGTTATAAAGTAAGAATGTATTGATAAGAACTAAATTTTACAAAGAGATTTTTTTTAACTGACTAACTGATCTAGTATTGCAGAGGAAAAAGAAAAACTGCCTCATTTTGAGTAGCGACTCAATTTTCCATCAAATTTTTCACTATAAATGAAACTTTCAACTGATCAACAAACTTAGCAGCATCTTCGTAATTTTGGATCAGTTAACTTTCCATCTGGGCAATATATGCACCGCCAAGTTTGAGCGCAATGAACCTCAGAAGTGACAGAAGTAATTGCAAATGCATAACTATTAGTTCCAATATTATTTCATAAAAAATCGATAATTTTCATTACCACAAAAAACTTTTTTAGTAATAATTATTATTTCAATAATATCAATATTAACGATATAGGAAAAAAAATTATCACAGCGAGGATTGAATTTATTTTTTAGAAACCGGTAAAATAAACTAAAAAGTTACAATACTTACAAATTTAATCGAAAAAATTCCAGAATAACAAATAACAAAAGATTCAAACTGGGTATGAAGATGAAGATGAAAGAAATATAATTTTGTTATATAAAGTAAAGAAGTTTACACGGAAACTAAATCCCATTCTTCATGTTCAGCGGAACCGGGGAGTTGCTAGAACTAGAAAAATCTTACTAAGGAATTTATTGCATTCACAATAGTCATTTTTTTCAATTGTTTACTTAACTACAAGATGAGCCCCTACGTATCCTTTAAGAAGATGAATTAGAACTTATTCCAATATCTTATGTTGGACGGAATCTTTTGAGCCGTATTTGGAGATTTCCAATATCTAGGTATTTCTTCAGCACCAGTTAGTGGGTCAACTTTTCCAGAAAAAATCTATTCACGACACAATTTTAATTTATTTGCAAGTTAAATTGCTTGCTCTGATATTCAAAATTATCAAAAATATGATCATTGTAATCTGTGACCAATAATAGAATTGTAGAAAGAGATTTCTTTTAATAACCAGATTCTGATAGAATTGTGATCGTGATCGTTTTTTTTTTTAAATATAAGATATTGAAGTTTACCCATCGCAATTCCAAAAGTGCTCATATATTGTTGCTTTTCTTTAATTCCCGCTCCCTAAAGAATATTTTATGTTCTATGAAACAACTGAGACGTAGAACATATTCGAATTGTGTAACTCATCGATTAAATCCATGTTAGTAAAAAAATTATCTATTGGCTGATTCCAAATGGATCCTATATATAGACTGATAATGCTGTTTATTGAAAAATTTATATAATTTCCAACAATTCAAAATATAAAAATAGAGATACCAAATTGAATAGACTCCAGAGAAAACTTGCAATGACGACATGAGTTATTCTTACAATCAAATCCTGTCCATTAAATGTATAATTGAATGTATTTCTATGAATATTGACTTATCTTAGCGATCATAATTAATTAAATAAATAGTCAAAATTCATTATTTACTCAAAATTTGCAGTGTAAGAAATTAAGCACATTAATTATATCTTTGAATACACGCTATGAAACCACAAAATCTCGATCATCATCTCGATGTGCATTGAATAAACTGATGTACTGTGCTGGTTGAATGTGGGAGTACTGGCAGTGTTATTTTAACAAAACCAACTAATATACAGATTGCATACGTTTTATTTCAATTTACTTTCTTATTTCAAAAACTGTTTAGGAAAAGTTTTCTATATAATTTATAATCTCCAGTATACTTTGGAAAGTTCAACCTCTTTGTAAAATTTAGATGAGATAAATTGTTATGAGGCTAACGGGACATGAATTGCAATGTTCGGAGTAGTCAGGAAAAACTTGTATCAAATACACGTTGTACCTTCTAGCAATTATATGGTTGTTTGTAAATAATAATTTTTTCAGAGTTGTATAAATTTATTTTAATTAAATAAATAAATCAAACTATTGGTACTTGTGTTTTTCTTCCTCCCGAAAACAAGTTTAGTCACTAATCTCCGAAAATTATGATTCCTACTGATTAAATTCGTGAGGCACTTGAAACAGAAAATCTAGAGGTAAAAGCCGCGATTAAGATGCAATCACAAAGACTTTGGAAATTAGAGCAGCATAGACGGATATACTAAAAAACAGGAACCTTAAAGAGGTTCGAAGCCTAAGCTGTGACCGTCGTCCCAATCGCTATAATTCTAGAACCAATTTTAAAATATCATTCGTTGATACGTTGCTCTAGTAAGTTCACTCTACTAATCTTCTATACGCCTATTTAGTATACAGATGCGTCCAACTAGTAGCAGGAGCAGCTTTTTGTAGCGACGATACGGCCCAAGAACGGAAAATTGGACGCCGTTTGGCATCCTAGCCTAAAATTTCTAGCGTAGAGTTTATATGTGCCTATACGAGGGCACATATTCAACAAAAGCATAGGAAAAAGTACGTTTATATCCACTGCAACAGTCTACAACCTCTTAAGTCGCTTATCGCTGTGTTTCAAAGTTAAAAGATAGCATAAAACTGTATCAAACATCAACAGCATCAATTATTATGACAAGGTCGGAGCCTCAGTATTTCGAAATTTGGGTTTTCAGAAAGATATGGGTTATTCAAAAGTGCTGTACGAGTACGATGTTGGTATGCGATAGATTGATTAAAAGTCTCATGGTCAAAAGATCTGGAGAATGTTTCCTGAACTGGAAACTAGTGGTATAGAAAAACCTTAAATCCTCTTCAGAGGACCATCCATGATAATTGTAGATAATCTCATCTGACTCGAAATGAATCAGCTGAGGTTTATCATCGGGTTGATTACTTGCCACTGGTCGAGCCCTTGAAGATGATGCCCCTAAAGATGCCATGTCTCCAAGATGTGAGGAAGAAGCTCAATTTCATATATTATTCAACAGCACCCTCGGGGGTGTTCGAAAAGACATCTTGGGAAGGATCACATCAAGGAGACAGATACACAGGGTGTTTCTGAATTCATAAGAAAAAAATGAAGAGGTGATTGCTAACATGAAATGGTGATGGGTCTTATAACAAAAATTTCCTTACTTTTCCAGGATGTAACACTTAAAAGATGGTGACTAAAATTGAGTTTTTATTTTGTTTTCTGAAATTTCAGTCAATTTTGTCAATATTGTTATGACATTAAAAAATATTTTTAAATAGAAGAAGGATTTATTTATTAAAAAACAAACGAATAGTGCAACAGAAATATTGAAAAAAGACCCTTAGTTAGTCCTTTGCAAGTGCACGCAAATTACAGAATTTCTAACTTTACTAAAGTTTTAGAAAAATAAAAACTAAATTAGTTACCACCTTTTAAGGATGATATCTCGGAAAGTGTTAGGATGAGAAAATTTTGTTATAGGAAAAATCCATTACATACGAGCAATCACCTCCTGAATTTTGTCGAATTTAGAAGCACCCTGTATGTGGTCTTTTTTACTTATCACACAGAATAGATCTGCTCAAGTCAATTCATGAATTGCCCTGGAGAGCTTTCGTGCTGAGGTGTTAAAACCATTTGGAACAAGCAAACGGTGAAACTGTTGGTCGGATGTTTTCAAATACTTATTTGCATGCTAGAAATAATGATAATAAAATTAATCTAGATGAGAGTTCGTTTAGTATTCACAGAAAGTGATTGTTTTTGAAAAAAAAACCCTCCATAAACTACCATAACTTCGGAACGTACAAGGTAAGACAGAAAAATGAAACACATGTCTTATAGAGATAGAATCTTATTGCGTTCAGGAAATTTTACATACTTCGTAATTTCCATAATTTTATAACATAATTCTAACCTAATATATTTTCAATAATCGGGCAACAGTTTCAAATGCTTACACCATCAATTCATACAATATATAATGTGTCTCAAATTTCCATATTTGAATTAAATCAAATTTGTAACAGGATAAGTTTCACAGTTTGCTCCAAAAATATAATAGTGGAGTAACTATGAAAGAGCTACATTTAATAAAGATAAACGGAGACCAATTATATCTTAAAATTTATGAGAAAAAATAGATCCATTTTTGTTGATTGAATTCGATCATACTGAAAGAACAAAACTAAGGTAGAGTCACCATTAACGTTCCTCCAGCGATTGACAGACACTCTTTGTATACATGAAAATCTACAAATTATGCCACACTCTCATGTAAAAGTTACGTATTAACATTTTTCTTTGAAATATATTATAGTTTGCTATTATATGAGGTTGAAAAATTTAAACAAACAGGATCATTTGTTTAATATATTATTTATCATTAAATTTTTTGAAATTTTAAACTTTCATTATGACCTATCTGTTGTGCTCTACAGTAGAATGAAGTCCTACTTATCAAAATTTCAATGAATGTTATTGAATGGCATCTAATATAAAAATTTATAACTATCCATTTGATTGAGCTTATTATCGTAGAAATTCTTTCAGATGAATGCCCTTCTTTACATGATTACTTATTAATAATCCATTCAGCATGAGTTTGTTGATACGAGATTGATCTTAGTAAATATCAGTCATTGATACCTTGTGGTAACAGTCTTTATTTCAAGAACACCAAACAATTAATATTATATGAGAAAAATGCTAGCAAGGATGAAATTTAATGAACAAGAATGCAAATATAACAAAGAACTGATTAATACGACGTAAATAAGACAAATGAACGAATATTCGATTGAAAGTACCGAATACAAGTAAATAAGTGCTGATAATATGAATAAAAATGTCTGTGAAATTTGAAATAAGTTGAAGACATATGGTATAATAAATTGTGGATTAATAAGCATGAGGATAGCGCGCATAACTTCAGAAGTGAAAACATTGTTGATTATATAAGATCAACATCAGGCATATAATCTTCTAGTGAAATCTAAGGGAAAATATCAACTCAATTTCGAAATACTAGAAAGAATTAATAATTGACGATAAGAAACTGGAAAAATCTATAACGGTAGCTAATAAGTTTTCAATTGAAAGTTGATACAATTTTCATATTGGAAAGAATTCTTCTACTATGAACAAAATAAATATTGAGGTTGATATTACAAGTTAAATATCTGAATGGATATGAAAATGAAGTGAGTTTAATGAAAAAAATGGCTTGAAACTGAAAATGGTCTAGCCGTGCAGTTGTGATGATTTGAGTCAAAAGAAACAAGATTCAAGAATAATTATGAAATTGAGGAAATAAAAACAACTACGTATAAATATTTTCTGATTGTTTGTGTTAATTTTCAAAAGTTTTCTATAGTGTTGATTTCGATTATTTTAATATAATAAATACGTCAAGTTTAATATCTATTAATTATCATTATCATCATCTATATATCCTCGATGAATAATATTAGTTATACTCCAATATATGAAATATCAAAGCATTTGGTCGGAGTATACTATATATGCTTTCACACTTAAATTCAAAGACTCTTGAAAAGTGGAATTTGTACATTGCAAATATCTAAAGCAGGTACAAAATACAATGTAAATTTGCTTCTCTTGTATTTCTAATATTTATTCCTGAATTTATTTAGCCGATTAGTTTTCCGTATAAGCACTGGAAGTATAAGAAATTGATAATTAGTCTCAGGAAGTAACTCGTTTTAATTGATTTTTTTACTTTTCATTTAAGATCAAAATAATTGAAATAGCAATAACTGGTGCCTCCACCTTGATGTGTTTTTTCTTAATATGGATTAAATAAGTGGTATAACAACCATGCATATAAATGCACATTTTAGATTAAAAATTTTTCAAACGGTTTGGTTAATTTGAGACACATTTTTAGATATATAGCTCACTTTTACAAAAAAATCTGACAGAAATAATCTCGATTCGATTTACCCAAATATACCAAAATATTTGTAGAAAGGAACGTAATCCGTACTCTCGGTGAAATTTTGAATACTCAGAATAATTTTAAATTATCAATTTTTACTAAGTACACGAGATATAAAACTCAGAAATTGTTTTAGAGCTTATTACCTACTTATTCAGAATATCATTTTATTCTAAATACACTGTTAAAAATTTCTTTGGTAATCTACCAAAAATGTCTAGGAAGTTGTAACGCACAACAATTTAATAAATTTACTAAACAAATAATTTAATTCAGATTAAAAGAGTTACAAAACATTTTATAAAATTTACTAAAAGTGGTACTGGAAAATTTAATTAGCAATTTTAATATATAATTTGGTGATTTCAATCAAAGCTTTATCATAAGGATAATCAATAAATTTACTATTCAGTGTTGTAACTTTATTAGTCAATTAACTCAGTTTGAAAGTTTGAAAAACAAAATAGAATTTTTTTATTCACTATATAACGAACTATGTGTTTCTGACAAGCTATTATAATTTTTACATAAAATCCCTGTCTTCTTCTAAATCAGAAACTTACTAAATTTATGTGAAAATAAGAGGCTTACGTGATTTATACTCAAGCATAAATGCAATCTTCTTAGCTAGCGCTATCTATCAATCGTTTCCATCACATTTTTTTCGTAATTCTACAATGAAACATAGTAAATCAAAATCTGGAATTTTTTTTAATCTTCAAAAATTGTTATTGAAACATAATAAACAATCAAATAAAATTACTTTTCAAGTAAGATTTATATTAAAAAATCTTAAAATTACACCTAGTCTCAATAAATTTTCTTAAATTTATAAAAAAATCTCTCAAATTGTATTACAATTTGCATTCACACACATTGATTAGTAATTTTAGTCAATAAATGTTTTGCAAAACACTGGTAATCTTACAAAAAATTTTTACAGTGTAGGCGTGAATGGATATGAACTGAATATGATACTCTAAATTTACTTCCCTTTAGCTTAGTGTAAGCGGCAGTAGCCTGGAAAGGAGCTCAATTAGCGGTATACTATTGAATATATCGTAAAAATGGTGATAATTATATTTTTGTGAAAGAAATACGAGAGCTATTCAGGAAATACGGATTGACTCTGTCTAATGCCGCTAGACCCACGATAATCACATACATTTTAGTGTTTCAGTAGACGTGCAGCCATCACAGTGGAAACGTTTTCACGCTGCTAAGTTTTTCATTTCATAGTTCAAAATGCGCGATGTAACCAAAAATGGAAATTTATCGGCAAGTGAGTAAAGAGAAAACAAAGTGATGAATGGAAGTTCTATCCGTAAATGTAGGTTGAAAATAGCCGATGACAGGGATATCATTTTTACTGAAAAAATAGTCGCTAAAGCTGATGAAAATATTGTTAAAAACCTTCAACATTAATGGAGCTTAATTTTTCATAACTTTCGCTGATTTGTTTCAAATTTTGACACAAAACCTAAGCTATTACAAATTATGTGCAGAAATGGCAAAAAAAAGTTATACAAAAACCCAAGAACATGCTTGAGATAACCAAGGTGTGCGTCTGATTGATTTTTTCAAAAGTTGTGTCACAATATACTTTGAGCAGTACTATCCAACTTTGTGCAGCCTTACTATAGCAATTCAGAATAAAAACCGAGGAATGTTGACGTAAAAATTGTCTTTTTTATGTTAACATCCGACTTTACACTATAAACACACTCAATTACATTATAATTCAGCGGGAGTGGGAGGTTTTATTTGATCTCGAAGCTTGAAGCCTCAATGACAACAAGAAGCTGCTGGTGCCGTTCACTAACTAACTTTACCACAGGCTACAGAATTCTGTGACGAAAATATCATCCATCCATCGTGTCTTGAATTATTTGCGCTTATATAGAAAATTTGGAATAAGCACAAGCTAAGATAATTTATAATGGATGATCACCATTTAAAAATGTATGAAACAATCCTAGCTAGGGAGAAACTTAATCTAAAGACAATAAGGGAGGTGGAAAACTACTTGGGTTCTCATTAATTGTTATATAATTATTGTGTTATAGTCATAATAAACTAAGCTATTGAACTAGTGTCACCGAGGCAAAGATTTTTAGTTGAATTTTAATAATATACAGTTTACAGAATTATGATTCTTACTATTATTTAATTCGTGAGGCCCTCGAAATAGTGGTAAAAGCCGCGATTAAGGTGCAATCACACAGATTTTGGAGATTAGCGCAGTATAGACGGATATACTAAAAAACAGGAATCTTAAAGAGGTTCTAACCTTTAGGTGTGCCCGCCGTCCCAATCGCTATAACTCTAGAACCAATTTTAAAACAATTTTCGTTGATCCGTTGAACTGGTAAGATCACTTTCCTAATTTTCTATACACAAAAGGCCCGTTTACTATACAGATGCGTCCAACTAGTAGTAGTAGCTTTTTGTAGCGACAATAGGGGCCGAGAACGCAAAATTAGACTGCCGTTTGGCACTCTAGCCTATAATTTCCAACGATTTATGAGCTTATGATAGGCACATATTTAACCAAAGTACAGGAAAAAAAATATTTTGGGTCCAGTGCGACAGCCGACAAATTCTTAAGTCGCTCATCGCGGTGATTAAAAGTTAAAACAAAACTATATCAAGCGTCAACAATAATTATGTCAAGATCGGAACCTCAGTATCTCGAAATTTGGGTTTTCAAAAAGATATGGGTTATTCAAAAGTGCTGTACGAGTACGATGTTGGTCACTCCTTGTATGCAATAGTTTAATTAAAAGTATCATGGTCAAAAGATCTGGAGAATTATTCCTGAACTGGAAACCAGTGGTATAGAAAAACCTTAAATCCTCTTCAGAGGACCGTCCATGGTAATTGTAGATGGTCTCATCTGACTCGAAATGAATACTGACCACTGGTCGAGCCCTTGAAGATGATGCATATCGGTTATTGGAAAGTACTGTACGAGTACGATGTTGGTCACCCCTTGTATGATTAAAAATCTCATAGACAAAAGATCTAGTGAATGTTTTCTGAACTGAAAACCAATGGTTCTATGACGAAAAATTGGTTGGTGGTTTGTTTGGTGACTATGTAGGATTCCTTAATAACCCTCGTATATATGATAGATTCAAATTGTTTACATTGACTTTAGCATTAGAGGAAAATGGGTACAACTAAAAACCTAGAAGATAAGACCGAGGTAATTCTGATGGAAGTTCATTATGTATTTTTCTGAATTGAAGATCTGCTTGTACTGGAAAGTGTAATTTCTCTAATTGTAAGTCTAACAAATGTTCATCACATTCTCTCAAAACGTTTTTGACATAATAAAAAACACTGTTAACACTTCATTCAGATTTTTTCTGTGTAATATTATTATGATTATTATTAAATATGTAACAATATATACATTTAGAATAATCATTTTGCTCCACAGTGAAGGAATGATGTTGTGTTAGTATTGGAATATCGTAAACGAGCAGTGGAAATACAACTTATCAACTAGTAATACATATATTTCATTCATCATTCTTTTGGAATTGTATTTTAAGCACTTTAACCGAATCATTAATCTCCATTGAATGATAGGATAACATTATCATCATTTGTATTGATTCAACATCAGGACAGAACCATAGATGATTCGTCGTATTAAAACTGCTATTTTAATAAATATTAGGAAATGCAGCTCCGAATTTTCGTGCTATATCTAATTGACTATAAATACGGCTTTATTGGGCAAATAGCGTTTCAGTGGTGCTGCATATCTACCATGTTTCATTATTCTATTTGTGCCGATATACGATTAACAATATTGCCTATAGGCTAGTTTTACTTCGGTAAGAATATTCTATTTTATTAGGATCTCAATTATAACTCCTATCTATTATTCCTATTCATTTTTCACCAGAGTCTTGAAATTTTGGATACTGTTTTTGAAAATCGCATTTTTCGTTTCATTCTAGCATACAAATTTTAACTTCTAGCTTAGGATCGGTCACATATAATTTACATACGAATAGAGGAACTAATAAAAATCGTATTGGTTCCATTTAACATTGGTCTTTTTAGTTCAAAAGCCAAGATAATAAAAACAACTGAAAGAATGAGAAAAAAAAAGAAGTGATAAAATAGCACCACTATATGCGAGATCTTTTATTTTTCGTGAAAATTCACATTAAGAACTAAAGTTATGGGTGTTGAGAAACATATCATTTCAAACCTCTGTGGATTAGGAGAAATACAGCACTGTCGATTTTCATACATTCTTGACACTATTTCGAAATATTTTCAAATTTTCTGTAGTGAGTAGAACTAAAGGAGCGCAAGCGTATTATCGTCAATTCACATTTTCATTGCGAAATTCTTCGTACTGCTCTTTGTTCAACAAACTCTTTGGAGTAGAAAAAAGGTATAAGAGTGGTGTAGCTAGTTTTTTAGCAATTGAGGACAATAGTTATACTAATCCAATAGAATGCATAATCATCAAGAGAAAAATTAGGACTATTTGCTTACTACAATAAATGCGAAACTAGGTATATTTTCAAATTAACATAAAATAATTTTATTATTTGCTTATTAGAAATAACAAGAATGATAATCTGAGGATCGAGGTTGGTAGGGGACGTTGAACACGTTTGAATCCTACTTACTATTAAAAGAACATGGCTTCGTTTTGTTATAAGGAATGTTGATTTTATTAATAGCTTATCAAATTTTTCTTTCTTTTTCTTCGTCGAAATAACTCGGAAAAATGTTATGTGACTGATAATATTTTTTTACTATCATTCCCAAAAACAGTAAACGGTATAACAAAATTTCAAGAAACCACTTGTTCGACCTTCAGTATTATAGTTTAATCTACGAAGATCCACAAAGTGTATTATGTTACCGATTCTATTTTTTTCATCAAACGAAAAATGGCAAGATTAAAAGATTGACAACAGCTTGATTTTATAACGAAACGTTAATATATTACATCACTAACACAAACACCTGTACTGCAGTGCTTTCTTAATTTATAATACATTCCTGCAAGTTTTTTTCTTCGATATACTGATTATTTTTATAATTAGGTATCGTATGAGTCAACGTATAATCTATCTACTCAGATCTAAGTTGAATCGCTAAAAACTAGATGGTTTTTATTATCATATTTTAATCGTAAAAGATACGAGATAATATTAGATGTGTATCAGACTTTTTCAAAATATTTTTTGTATATTATATTGGGTGTATGAAATTAAATAATTTCCAATATGTTAATTAACTGAATCTACTAAAACATAATCGATTATTATAATAAATAATCATAAAATAAATCGTTTCTTTCACGATCAAATGTCATTCAATACCAATAATTCAACTGAATAGATATTCTGCTAGAAACTATACAGAATTGAAATATGAAGAAGGCATAATTATTGAGTTATTTCGTTGTATATAGTTAATCTTCATCCGATATTATAATTAAACTAATAATAATAACTTGACCAATCGTTTGTTGTTCAAAATTGTTGCTAACTGTAAAATCATGATATTTCGTGTTACCTGGAACTTAAAAATAACAAGAATGAACTATTGCTCATAACATCCTTATGCAGCTATTTCAGTATTCGTGAAAGAACCAGTGATTTTGTATGGAAATCAACTTGTTAATTCAGTTGGAATTAATGAAACTGTTGGTGTTTACAGTACCTCTACACCAACACTTGTAATTATACTGTTACATTTCGTCTTCAGAGAATGAAGCTAAACTAAAGCCTAATAACTTATTCTATCTATTCATACTAAATTTTCCCACCAATGAGCTTCTTTTCGCGAAAAACAATTCAAGTGGGAAAAATATCACTTCGAAGGAAAATTTTACATTATTTTCTCAACACATTCATCAGTCTCGATGCTCTCAAATGCATCAATAAATTTATTAGTGGCCGCATTTTCTAACAATTTTACATTAATTATATTTATTGCATGATTAGGACTGACAGCGAGCTCGGCAATGTTCGATATTTCGGTCCGCCCATTTTTAAATGAGTTATGTGCTCTTTAAGCCAGACATTAACTGACCTCTTAGTCTGCCCAGCATACTTCTTGTCACAATCATTACAGCTAATTTCATAATGCCAGATTTGGGAGGGGAATATTAGTTAAGGAATGAATATGTTTTCAGTCGAAGTGGTTTTTTCCTAGAGGAATTGTTTTACGCGAAAAGAAATTCATTGGTAGGAAACTTTAGTATAAATAGGTAGGTGAAATTAATTAGTTTTAGTTTACATTCAATCTTTGAAGAAGATAACTTGGTTATAGTAACGCGTGTCAGAAAGTGTAATTGGGAGTATCAGTGTAGTTGTAGTGTAAATAGAGAGATCAGTACAACTTGTTAAGCATGCTATACCTATCTCTATACATATTTATAGTAAGACGAAAAGTCAGAATAATATGTAAGTTTGATCAATCGATCTGTATTTTTCCATTTCAAGAAGTCATATCATCAAAAATGAAAAAGGTAGCTGTAAATCAAAAAAATATTTTGCTGCGAATATGGTAACAGACTAATTTTTGATTCTACTATACAATATAAATGACAAATTGTGATGAAATACACAGAGCTTTTTAGGTACTGTCACTTTAATTATGTCAATTAATAGGATTTATTAATATTGAATACACGTAAAAAATTCTTGTTCATCATCTTTAACATAGAAAGAAGAGCCACTTAATTTAGTTGAAAGTTGGTAGTACTTAAAACCCATACTGTGATAAAATTAAACCTTTTTTCCATCTAAAGTAAGTCTGAAATATATAAAATAAAAAATACCATGGTGGATAGTTGATTGTAGCTCTGTTTTTTATAAATTTATTCACTAGAACTAGTTTTTACTTGATGTAATTTTCTTGCCCATAATGGTAGGTTTACACTAGACGTGAGCCACGATCGGAGCTCTTACGAAAGTCGGGCCACGGTATTTTAAACAGACAGCTCGTTCCTCTAGGTTGTAACATTATGGTTGACGAATCTGTCACAACTGTTTCCGATATTTTAGTTGTGAAACCACAATGACTTTGTGCACTAGGTATTTGTTGCATCATATTATTTGAATAAAATGGGAAATGGGAATATTATGAGAATGAATCGTTAGATAAGAACTTTATTGATTATTTTATGTAATATAAAGTTGCAATCAAACATAAATGGTGATGATAGAATTGCAGCTGTCGAACGAATAGTATCAGCTATGAATGTTGAAGGTTGGCTATTTTTATTCAATATTTTGGAACTTATCTGTTTATGAATAACTTGAAAGTATGCGAACAAAAGATGAGAAAACAGATTCTGAATATAAGGCATGGAATGAAATAATACCAAGGCACATAAAAAATATATATGCATTTGAAAATGAAAATATATATAACTTAATAGCGGTTCTAGCTACAGCATACGTATCAGAAAATTGCAATAACTGAATTATGGTAAAAAATATCAGAATCACAAGGATTGGTCAAATGTAGCAAATGAAAGTGAACAGATGAAAAACTTTAGAATGAAGAAAGATGGCAGAAGATAGAGAATAACTGAGGAAATGTGTTCGACAGAAATTATAACACTTCATCCGATATCTAAAAAATAAAAGAGGAAGCCATTTTCATTAGTAATGAATCAAATATATTTGCTGTATTTTTATTAATATAACATAATAGACAAAACAGTATCATCGTCACCATATTGATTTAATTGTAAACATCCTTACGTTTCGTGTAGTGCTTTTTGAAACAAGATTTGCGAGTCACATTTTAAAGTAGATCGTGGCTCACGTCTCGTATAAACCTACCGTCGTTCTAAAAGTCTATAATTCTGTGTTAAACCTACATAAGGTGAATTAAATGTTCCGTATTCAATTTTGTAAACCATTTATTATTGAAATTAATATATAAAAAGTACAATAAACGATATTTATTAATAGAGAATATAGATGGGAAAAATTTTCCCAACTTGAAATAAAAATTAAGTACATTGAAAAACATGAGCAAAATATAATGAAAAGAGTTTAAATATTGTATTATTCAATTGCGGTAACAATTTCCGTTAATGTGATTATAGTTTAATTAGTGCATCCCTGGCAAGCAAAATATAATTTTTCCTTAATTATGCCTTCTTCTAATTATTGTAAATATCGAAGTGTTCTTTAATGACTATAAGTGGAATCGGTATTTTAAATAAAATTTGAAATACAAAGCAAAACTGCACTGTGTTATTTACAAGTATTACAAAATATGTGTTAGAATAGTTAGTAGAGACGACATCGCTCAAATATTTTGAGCTAAGTTTTTTTAATTGCTATATAAAAACAAACAATTGTACCCATAAATTTTAGAATTAATCGTGGGTTAGAAGATTTTGCAAAGTTATTTGATTATCACAAATAATAGACTTCACAGAAATGTGTAACATCACTTCTTAAATTTCTTCAATTTTTTATTTCTTAGACGTTTCAAAATATTTGAAAAAAGACTGATATAAGTCGAAACGTCAATTATTATCTTTCTTTTAAAAATTTATTAAAAAAAAGAGACCTAAAATCAATATCATTTAGAACAATAAAATTAACTTTTTATGTTAATTAGCATATTAATAATATGGGAACTGCACATTGAATAAGTATTCTTCCACAGACCATTATATATATTTTTTGAAGATTTATCTCACAGTTAATTATAAATAATGATCAGAAAAAATGATTGTACCTAAAGCTAATACAGTTGATTTATCAGTTTTTCTCAGAAAAACTTGACGTTCAGTTTTCGTCAACAAAATGTTCACTTTCACTATACTCAATGTGATTTCTTTTTTATTATTTGTGTTTCCATATTCTCAAAATAATACATGAATTTTAGAGATAATACCTTTTGAAATCAACTTCCTTTTACTATTATTCCCATAACCACCTATCATAATTTCTGCTGATTATTTCATTATTACTACTGATGAAATTAAGTAATGAATTAGGAATTCACTATTTAAATATAAATAATAAATATATAATCAACAATTCATATTGTTCACTAAATTCGTATTATTGTTGGCTTATCTAGAGAATTTTTGCTATTTCTTTAACATTTGAACACAATAATATTATCATTTTATTGACGATATTAAGCAAAATAATAAATTAAAGTTAGGTAGTTCAAAAATTTAACAAAATAATATTAAGCAATATGATTTATACTAAACTTGCGTACTGAACACTATTCACTACAGTCACTACACTAACACTTGCAATTACACTATCTGATGTGCGTTTATATAACTAAGTTAACGTCTTCAGCAAATAACTGGTCATACCAGGTTATTGAAAAGCGAATCAGACTGTGTTAGTGCAGTGGTACAAGTGAATAGTGTATTCAGTATGAACTACTAGCCTATATTTTTTTGTTTCTTGTACATTAAGAAATATGTGTGGACAGTCTTAGCTTTTTCATAATTCTTTGAATTAAAGACACAAGCAGTTCCTCCTCATACATTCCCTTACTATGTATTTCTCGGCAAACATATATAAAATTGAAGTAATAGAAATAACATAAATTTATTCGTTTAGATTTTAGGTCTCTTCTATTTTGAAATTAATTTTTTTAAATGATTATTTAAAAGGAAGATGAAAATTGACGTTTTGACTTCATTCAGTCTTTTTCAAAATATTTCGAAATTATTAGAAAAAACTAATTTCAAAACAGAAGAGACCCAAAATAAAAAAAACATTCATAAGAATAAACATATATAAAAGGTCTAAGAAATAATAAATTGAAGAATTACATAAATTCTACATATATCAATCAATTGGAGAGCATCAAACAATCCAACTATTTAAAAGTGTTGTGATATCGGGGTACTATCTAATCTCCAAGTAGAACCAGCTTCAAAAAGAGGATTTCGCTTAAGATTTATGTATCGAAATTGCAAACGACAAATAGAGAAACTCTAAATTTGAAATGTAGTTATTTTCAGTACAGTTTAAAAATTATTAGGGAATTGTATTGAGTGAACTAAGATGAGAAGGCTATGGAACAAGTTATATTATTACTTTGATCCAAGCCAAGCAGCTAGAAAATATGTAATTTCTAGTACTTATTTGATTGAAGTCTGCAAAGAAGTAGTAAACAACTAAAAACGCAATTGGTAAACAGAGCTTTTTATAATATCATTGATTCAGTTGTTCTTGTGCTTACAATGCTATTTCAATGTTTTTCAAAATCAGATTATAATATGAATTGGTTTCAGAAAATAAATATCAATAATTGAATTGTTTGGGAAAATGAAATTCATATCCCCAATTGAGTTTTTGACTTTGCATTCTATCGTTAATCTTGATAACATAATTAGTTGTGAAGAAATTGTTTACTATCCATAACTTTTCCAATTAAGGTTTCAGAAAGTATCTATTTAATAACTTTGCAAATCCTTTCCATTTTTTTGTGAATATTACGAACAATTTTAAAGCAAAATATTCATAAATTATTACTATTTCGCGTTTAATTATTTTCTTTTTCGATTTATTGGAAAGTTCGTTTGATTTATTTGTTAAACACTACATATAACGAGTCCATTATGTAGTCTCTCGCGGCGGGAACTTCCATTTTTCTCTGACGTCACTTCCGGCATCAGAACTGTGGAAAATCAGCGAAAAATTACATTTTTGTTTTAATTATTCTAGTGAAGTCTTTTTTTAACATGCGTGAAATATAGATATGTAACCAAGCAAATTATGAAAACATATAACTTTCTAATCACCATTGAATTACTTTTATACTACTATTCATTGTTTTTAATTATTTGAACAAAATTGTTTTTGTATAAATTTTAACTACTATATTAATTATTGAACGAATAATATCATCTTTCCTGGTAGTATTTACACTGGGATATAATTTAAACAATAATTTCCTTACCTATCTATTGGGTTTTCCTCGATTATAAATCCAGAATTTGTTCACGATTTTGATTTGTGTAAAAATATCAATGGGAAACTCGATTTAGGATCATTTACATTCAAACATATATCATCAATCTGTTCATTCCTTGTGGATTATAGCTAATGCTGGTGCATTATCCTTTATCCTTTTGCATTCTTATCTTCTATTTTCCATTCTTCATTTGTAATTTTCCAGATCAACTCCTAACTATAGTCATTTTTATGATTTTATTAATAATATAATCTTTTTATCCTCCAGTTTATGCTATATTTCTTTATTCTGTCTGTTTCACCTATATTACTGAGCTCAGAATAATTCTAATTATTTTCGCTCCAATAATTTAAAATAATTTCGATTTGTTCTGGCTATTATGATTGTTCCAATTTGTTTCAATTTATGTGATAAATATTCTTATAATCGTCTTAAAACTATTTATTTTTGCTTTTCACTTCTAAAATTGCATGATTTCGACCACAGAATTGCTTTTCCTCTAATCTATGCTTCTTTACTCCAAGATAATTTTATGTGTTATTGTCTTCTCTTCCTATTTTCATATATTTTGTTCAGACTTCATGTATTATAACCAAATTATAGTAACTCCTTAACTATATTAATTGTTTTTTTTTTTCATTTTCTATCATTTTAACTGACTGTGCTAATTTATTCATCATAACATTTTTTCTTGTGCGAATTCACTCTTCTCTGTATCCCACTATACAAATGGTCTGTAAATTCTAATAAGAGTCCTTACATAACTAGATATTTACTCCGTCTACTTTTGAATTAGATTTATTCAGACGAAGTTGCTGCTAATTAAATCTCAATATCTTGAAGTAGATCTTTTTATTTATCTATAGTCTTAAATGAGAGAGATTTGGAAGAAAAGAATGGAGCTGTCGTATGGAACACTTGAGTTTTGATGATATTACGTTCCAACCTATTATAAAATATGAGAATAGAGTTAACTTTATGAAAAATTTTAAGCCAATAAGAGAAAAACAGATTATAATCATAGTAATATTTCACAGAGGATTTTAGATGTTTTTTAATATCAATAAATTTTGTATGGTGGCTACTTTAACATCAATAGTACCTATTTTTTTGAGAATTGAAATTTCTATTGACCAAACTCTTTTAGCTACATTCCATAAGTTAAATGTGTTTTTCCATTGGCTTGCTAAACCTTTCTAGAATATTTCTTCAATGTATTATTCTTCTTATCCAGCTTATTTATTCTGTTTTGAGACTTAAAAGTCTCTATTGTTTAAACTACTCTTGCTTCCCCTTCCTCTTAGTACATAAACCATCTTGTTCGATCGACTTGATAGACCACCTCCAAGCATTCATATGATGTTCTGTTGCGTCTAAAACCGTGATCGGCAAACTTAATAGCCAAAGAGCCAAAATATGAACATTACAAGAATTTGAAAAAAAAATGGGAGCCAAATTGTTTAGTTAACTTCATTACACTAAATAAAAGTAAACTAAATTTAAGTTTGAGTAAGTCTGGCTTGTATGTTGTTATTTTTAATGGCATGATTGCAAGTTTTCATCAATAAGACAATTTCTCAGTTTACTCTTGATAATGTTTATGATTGAAAGAGATTTTTCTCATATATATGTGAAACCAAAAGGAGAAAGAACAGCCAAAGTGAACTTTTTCAGCTAATCGTAAGAGTCATGAATACTATTCAAAGCGTTGAAAATGATTATGTCTTCCTTTATCAGGTCATTCAAAGCAAACCACTTGTGTTGTGAACCAAGATCACATTTTTCCTTCTCCAATATTTCCACTTCAACACAAAGACATTCGTATTTAGAATGCCATATTTCCTTATTTTAAAATCCACCTGTCAATTTCGAGATAAGAAAATTTCAGCTCGGTTGTTGTAGCATTTAGAGTATTTTTGACAAATACTGAAGTTGCTTTGCTGTTTACAAATTCTTGAAACCTGCTGGGAAATGCTTCCCTCATGTTCAAAATTATTGTTTTAAAATGGTGTTTAACAATAGAGAAATTATTTTTGGGATTCTTCAGCATGGTCGGAGAGTGAAACAATGCTTCATTTCAAAATCCTGAGCAAAATGGATAATTTCTTCTCGAAGGTTATTACATCTTCTAGCATCGAAAAAATTAAGTTCCCTTTCTCTACCTATCTTTTAACTTGAACAAAAAATTACATATATTCTCCATTTATAGAGGAATTTTAATTTATCAAAATAAGATGTAGTTTTGTCCTCAGCAAGTTTTTTTGAATGAAAATATTATTGCACCTTACGTAGATATTTGTGCCAGAGTCACACTTAAGAGACAAAGATCCACATGCGGCTCAGGAGCCGCACTTTGCCGACCACTGGTCTAAAATATTCTTCGACATCTGTTATGATTATTTTTTATCTCTTTGTAATATATTCTTTCCTCAAACAAGTAAATAAGTGTCTTTATTATTCTATACTGTGCTATACAGGTTAGGCTATATTAATTGACCAAACGCTATTTGTTAAGGCCGCTTGACATAATGTAATATAACGTGCAAAAAATTGCATGCAAGTCTCTGTAAACAGCAAAAGAAAACAAATTCCTAGCCTCAAATTTTATCTAATATGTTGTGCCTAGTTTAACAATGAAAATAACAAAGCTAAGTTTTACGAAAGTTAGCTGATCTGTTAAGCCAAAGTAACTAGATTTCAACTTGCATGCAATAAAAATGGCATAAAACCGATAATGTCAAGATCTTGCATGAAACAATCAGATGAACTTCATCTGCGCATGCTTTTGATCAAGAAATATTGCGCCTTGCATTGCACATTGTCTTGCATCATGTCAAGCGGCTTTTAGAATGTTTTGTACCTATTTTCATAGTATTATAATACTAGAGAAGTACTATCATTGAATCGGTTTTTGAAATTATAACACTGACTTTTCTTAACTGTTATCATATCAAAAAAAAATAAGATAGAAAATTAGAGCAGCTCAGTGAGGTGACAGAAAAAGTACTTCTAAATGCCACTTGACATGATGCAAGACAACGTGCAATGCAATACAAGACGCAATATTTCTTGATCAAAAGCATGCGCAAATGAATTTCAGCTAATTATTCTCTCTAATACTTGCAACATTATTGGTTTGATGCCATTTTTATTGCGTGTACGTTGTAATTCTGAGGAGAAATGAGTTTCTGATCCGCTAATACTACGTATCTCACCAAGGATTTCTTAGTTATTTTACGTTTTAATTTCCTTAGAAGTTTTTCAAATGTTTCTTCATCCATTCTTAATTCATTTTTGTATGTTTTCTCGTCTAATTCTTAGCTAAACTCATGTTTTTCCTTGTTCTATCTAGCCAGGGCCTGGCCAACCATCGCCTGGATGCTCTTTTCTATCCATCAAACCACTTTTTTCTTGTATACTTTGCCTTGTTTTTTCATTTCCATTTTTAAACCACACACAAATATCAAATAAAATGCAATATATTGACTTTGCAATAAACAGCATGCAATTTATTGCATGGTGTTTGCAACATGTCAAGCAGCCTTAGCAACGAGGAGGATCATTTCAATATTTTATCAATTTTAAATGGTTGTATTGAAAACAGCATGTAAAGGAATGTAGAATATTCTGATTAAATATTATTTAACTAGCCCAACTAGGAGTTCCAGATTACAGATCTCTTTGTTAGGGTATTTTTAATAATTAGACGGATTTTGGCACGGGTTTATAGTGATTGATAAGATGATAAGAAACTGAATGGATTAACACGAAAAAATTCTATAATTTACCAGACCTATAAAAATATAACCAAATAAATTCTGTAACTTCCGCAAGAATATTTCCTTTTGATATTCTGAAATCAATATAATAACTAAATAGTTTCAAAAGACTAATATTATAATTATATTCTACAACATCATGCGTTCATATAATCAATTAAATTCTCTCCAAAGTAATTTGATATAAGTGATTGATACAACAAAATTGGAAAAATTCTTGGTTTCACGAAATGTGTTTATATTTTCTAGTATGTATATCAATTTTATATGTCTTCGAGAATGTTGCAATATGTATTTCGTTCAAGCATGGTTACCTTATTTATATTTCATTAAATAAATGTTTAAATAATTATGTAATAGTGAAAAATCTTAAATATATTGCATCGTCCTGATATTTTAGAAATCTTACACATGGAATAATAATAATGGTGGCCGCACTATTCAAAAATTGAGCACCTGTTCACCAGTCACAAAAATTTCAAACATAAAAAAAGTAATCAAACTATTCGATCATTTTCTACTTACACAAACTCTAAAAATGTTTATAAACGTAAAAATCACATATGCTTTCTATACAAAATGTTATAATGTCAATTTACATTTTTTATCAGGGTACGTCATGCTTGTCCATATGGATGCTCGGGTTGGCAGTGGGACATTTTAGAATATAAACCACGACATATGGACAAGTATGAAGTAATATCGTCAAATCAGTTTTGTATAATTGTGTTCTATCCACTTGAGAAACAGATTATAAAAAAAAAACCGCACGACGATCATGACATCTAATGTTTAAATATGGATATTTCAAATTAATTTTCAATCGATTACATTGAAAGAATATAAGCAGGAAAAGGATTCAGCGGGTAAGAGAAGAACGAGGCTCGGTCAATGAGTGCGTGACCATACTCCACAAGCATGGAAGATGCCAATTGTCATGGAAAATACACTGTATGGTGTTATAATGTCCGATTGGACATTATAAGTGCGTGAGATCATAGAAGTCACAAAGCTCAATGGTTTGAATGTTCAATGATCACTTTGGTATGATAAAGTTTTGCGCGAGTACAGTGCCGCGTTTATTGAAGAACGTAACTGTAACAACTGCTCAGAAGTGCATTATTTTGTTTCCCTATACAAAACGTGATATGGACACCCAAGAAGGTTGTTTGTCGAATATTATGCCAAATTATTAGAATTATTTGATGAGAATTTAGCGGTTGTTTCTGTATAAAAAAGTATGAATTAGACTACGGCTTGTTGATCTGGCTTATTGAAATATGAATTACTGAAATTTTAAGACAAATCGGCAATTATTAGGCAGTATAAACATAAAAATTAATGTTGAGAATGATAAATATTTTATTATTACAAATCATCAAGAATAGTTAGGAAAACAAGAAAAATGGAACAAGTAGAGTGTTATTGGGAGGCTAGTGAGAAAATACTTTTCGTAGACTTTAAATATTGGAATACACTTGAATAATGAAACTGTGATAAACTATTTGAGTATCGCAGAATAGGAACAGCTACCTTTGTTTTGGAAAGAATCAAAGGTTCAGTCTTTCCTATTAGTTTTTAGATGATGCCACGTACATCACAGTTAATTTTGAATATACACATTCTTAATTTGAAGCAAGACATATTTATAAAATTGTAATATATAGTTTCCTACTTATACAAATGCAGATATCATTAGGACATTAAGTCAATTACTTGAAAACTGATGTGACGATATGGAGAATGGAATATAGTAACATTGTTTAAAAATATTTCAAACTATAAAAATTGTGTGTAAATGCGAGAGCGTGCTTCTAAAAATTTATACACGATCACGGCACGTTATCCTTGGAACAAAATACACAGAAGAATGCACCTACATTGTCTACATAACTATTTTTATCTTATATATATATATATATATATATATATATATATATATATATATATATATATATATATGATGAGCGGTTCCTTATTGAGAACGTGGCGGCAATGAAACACCAAAGTGGACTAACTTTAATATATTTTCCTAGTTTTCGAATACTTATGTATTCATTGTCTGAGACTGAAATTATGGTGAAATACAATATAAGATATATTTATAAATGTATAACAATGATAAAATTTCACTTAAAATAATTGATTATCCATAAATGAACCAATCAATATTGAACATCATTCACTACAACTTATCCTTATCTAACCTATAAAAATTCAACATCACTCATAATCTAACCAATTTAAAATTCATATAGTAACCAGAATCAATATTTCTATCAACTTGAATATTGAATTTTAAAACCTATGAATTTAAAAATTTTTACTAGATTTAATACAATTCAGAACCACCGAAAATCTTAATTAATTATTGTAAGTAAAAGTTTTTTATTGTTATACATTTAAACATATTTCTTATATGTATTTGATCATAATTTCAATCCCAGACGATGAATACATAAGTATTCGAAAGCTGGAAAATAAATTAGTTGTTAGTCCACTTTGGTGTTTCATTGCCACGTTCCCAATAAGAAACCGCTCATAATATATCTGGAGGTATTTTTCGACACGTAGCAAAAGCCTATTTTATAGAGAAATTCCTGAAAACTTTTTATACGTTATAAATAATTCTGTTAAACGAATAACTGCAAATGTTTCTTTCTTTAACGTTTGCGCTAAATTATCAATGTTAAATGCAAATATAGAATCAGCAAATGAGTAAATACTAAGTACTAAGTAATTATAAGACGCCATTCAACTTTGAAATTGTTATATGAATGGTAAACCTGGATTTTCTCATTTCTTTTTTTTTCTCATCTTTATTTTTTGATTGAAGTAGTATGTATATAAATATCCAAAAAGTTTCTACTGATAATTCTTCATGTTAAAAAGATCGCTACTGTTGATACAAATGTTTCATTTCTTTGTAATACTTTTTCTATTTTTATGAGTTTCATAAAAATTTGAAGGCTGGAAACAGGAAACTAACAGACGATAATTCGTAGAAATAAGTTTAGAATTAAGGGGAAAATGAGGTATTTTACAACATCATGAATATATTTAAAAATAAGCGTATAAGTGAAAACATCAGAATATATGAAACGATATTGAATATTGTGAGAAAGGAGCTAAATCAACGGATTTTGTTAAAAAATTAAGGAAAACAGTTATAATTATTATTTGAACGAAAAATAATATGAATGATATAAAGCCGTAGGCAAATGAATGAAACTGAATCAAGATTTCTAATCGATTATAAAATTAGACATTTATTAAATGGAGAAAACATTGTAAGAAGATTTCATTCATAAAAGATTGGAAACTACTGAGGCCAAAAGGTTGATCAAAAACTGTGGAAGCAAAAAATGTGGATTGGTCTATCACGTAGCTGAACTGAATCAGCGGCAAAATAACTCTAGTTTATCTATAAAACTAATTTATGATTATAGACTTAGGTACGTTGATTTGTAACTGAAAAAAAAATTAGAGCCATGTTATTAGATTGTCAGTTTATTCAATCAAATTTTTTCAGTGTATAAACAAGTAAATTTATGTATCAAATGATCTAACTAGCAATAGTTCGTGTAGAAGTATTTTACTTGGATTGGTTTACTAGATAATTCAAGAGATGATCAATAAAAAAGAAGAACAATAGATTCATATTCATTAAGCTCTTCATAAATCATTTCTGACTCTTTGTTGTTGTTTTTCAGAAACAATAAGATAACTTTGTACTCTGGATGGTGTACTTTCGATAATAACGGGAAGACAAAGCTCTTTTCACAACAAAATGGTAGATGTCCTTTTCCGCAAAATAAAACTCATACATCCACACCAAAGTTATTTATGATGTTTCACTACTCACTAAGTATTGGCCTATTCACCCTGAACCGGTAGAAATTTCCACGAAGCCGTTTTTGCTCCTCCCCCTTTTTACTTGCGGGCTTCGTGTTGTGTTCAAGATTCTTGGTCCAGTAATTCATTTAATTGAAAATTTGAATTATATTTATAAATCCGTTGTACTTCGCCATATTGGCACTCCATGTGAAGTGTTATAATTTATAGAATTCACATTTTATGTAGTTCTAGTCTAGACTCAAATTTCTTTGTCGAACTACTGTTGAATAGATTTAAGTTTTACTCATAATCTTTCTATGTATTTGTTTATAACCCAGAAGTAAATTCCCACTTCATTTCCTTTTCGTTTTTTTCCAGTTATAAATTGATTTTCAATATTGTAAATGTAAATGTTCTTTTTTTGTATTTTCCCATATAATTCAATGGTGAATATATGATCTTTGTTACTTTATTAGCTTTATAGATCTTAGGTCGTTATAGTTTTCACTCCTTTCCTAATTATCATCTTGTGTTATCATCTTTTGTACTAATAACCTATCAGAACAAGAAGAAAAAACGTTTAACTGAATAGAAATACTGCTCACTGACTACCCAATAGTACAAAACATTCATGATATGATAGTTCAGCTTGATAATGATCTCAAGACGTACTACAAAAACCTCATGGGTACATGAATCTTGTCGCGATATTTGGAGTAAAACTACTGCCAAAATTGTCATGTTCCTGTGAGTGTCGCGGACATCTTCACTGAGTCTAGACATAGTCTACCGCATACCATCAGTTTAAACTGAAACCCAACCGCAAGGTTAGATTAGGACAGAAATCAAGAAAGTCCTGGAGTTACCAAGCTGTTTTGATATAATTAACGTATTATAATAGACTTTGTAATAGTTCTTCATTTAATTTATGTATCTTTTGTTTGTTTTTGTGTGCCAATGACCAATGTTACGATTACTCATAAATACTTAAATACTGTTAAGTTTTAAGCAAGAAATTCATGACTTATTCTTAAATAATTTATATAAATGTAGGAACAATACCATATAAGCTGATTGAAAAAGGCCATATTTAGTAACAAAAAGTGTCGGATAGAAATGTACCGCATTTTGATTGATAATATATTAGAAACAGTTATTTTCTTGGAATATAATATACTTTTAAAAATAGTTACATACAGTGAATATCGAAAAAGCTACTACAATCTAGGAAACAAAAAGATAATAATGTAGGTGCATGCTTTTAATAAAAGTTGTAGAAAAATAAATAAATGATTTGTGCAGTTTCTTCTCTTTCGATAAGGGTAGTATATTTCGCACTTTGGGAAAAGGACAGTTTTAAACTCGCTAAAAATAACGAGATTTCAGTCGAGAGAAGAACCAAGGAGATAAAAAATTTTAATTGGCTATAGTCTTTTGAAAAATTTTCTATTTATCATACAATTCTCTCGGCTAATATAAAGCATTATCTTCGGGCCACCTCTTTTTTTTTCTTGGTAAATAGTCTGCAAAAACTCTTTACGGCACTGGCGGCAATTCACTTCATTTTTAATCGGATTAACTGAGCATTTTAAGGCCATTTTAAAACCTTGGAAGAGAAGTTTTTAAGTTTATTTTGACACGTAGTCGTCGGAGCACTACCGAATAAATTTTAAAACTTTTCAACTGATCCTTGTAATACTTAGATATCCGAAACAGAAATAATATCACAAAAACTTTACTCTCTTATTGGAAGATTGGTTAATGTCCAAATTAGATGTTATAAATTCTAGTTATATTAATTGAATTTGAACTTAACTGATCTACTTTTGGTTTGGAATTCATCACGGCAAACACAAAATTTCAAGATAATATCCAATCAATCTAACTGAGCATCGAAATTTGAATCATCTAATTTGCGATACTTCCAATTTTCCTCCATTCAATGTCACAAATGGTTAATTGACAAATATTCAGGTGAGTATAAGAATTTGCTAGAGAATTACTTATAACGTTCACAGGGAACAGTTGATAATTTTTTGATTTATATGTACGAGGGTTATTTAATGATTTCAGAACGAATACGCGTAACTTTTCTCTTAAAAATTGAAATGTTTCCAAACCGCATATTAAATCACTCGGGCAGTGGTGGCGTTAATGTCGGTGGGGTCTCTTGAAGCTGTGGCGAAGGAAAGTGGCACAAGCTCTACTTCTCTGCGCTATTATTTCCACTAAATGATCTTCGAGTACTAAAAGGGGCGTCATTGGCAGGCTGAAGGTGGTGGCGATACTGAGACTATCCCATTGTCAAACGGCGCTGTTGGGAAATCTCGGAGGTGGCAGTGGGGGTGGAGGTCGGTTGCTTGCATTCTCACCAGTACGGGATGAATGATCAGAGCCGGCTGCATATAATCATAAGACATATATTTTGTTAAAACATTGCATTATTAATCAAACTCTGAATATTCGATAAAAGACAAAAATAAAGTTATGCAATTTATACAAAAAAAATACTATAACAATATATTCTTCGTGACAACAATATTGTGAGAAAGAAAATTGGACATGCGTTGTTAAATGTATGAGCTAGACTACTTTATAATTAAATAGCTCTAATACTGGTTCTAGGAATTTAAATGATCATACTTCATTTTGAGCTGTATAATATAGATTATGGAAGTATTAGATAATTAATAAGCATTGTGTTCTGACCTAATTTTAATAAAGAAGATAAGAAGCTGGAATTTGTCCTTGTCATAAATTTTATGAATGTTTGAGTATGTGAGGGATAAAGAGATCTTAACTCATGTTAAGTTATCAATCTACAATCCACATGAACAAAAACACACACAAGATACAAATATAATATTCCATTTGATAAACAGTTAAATAAAACAAATTACGTTAAAAATGGAGAATTGTATGAAATTCTGGTGCCGTTCAGTCCATTAGAATATATATTTACCAAGACCTTCTACTTGAGTAGATATTCATATTATTAATGAATGACTCATTTCTCGAAATTTTTGGCTTACTATCATCTCGATAATTTCGCACATAGCATTTGTCGGCAACGAAATTGCCTATCGCCTCCCTGTAAAACCATATAGTCTTTCTAAACGTTAAAACATTTTGTCCATCGATGGTTTAAGATCTTGAGGCGTGAGGTCATTAATTGATGTCCGATTTCATTTATGGTGCTAAATCGAAATGATCCTCGGCCTTTTTTTTTACTTTTCAACTCTTATCGGTATCCCTTCAGACAAAATATGAACATCGCGATAGTCGACATGTCAAACACATAGTTCGGTAATCCCACTAATCCCAAACCAAAAATGTTTATTTGCTCTAACATCCAACTTGAGTATTAGACGAATTATGAATCTAATTTAAGTGGAACTAACTATTAACAATTATTTTGTATCAACTATTATTCATGCTTATTGTTTTAGCTCTTACATGCACGTTAAGCTTAAGAAAACTGATAGACGAAGGCGATTAAAAACAAAATATATATCAAACTGTATCAATTATCATGATAAGATAAGTTTTGGAAATGTTAAACTTGAACGAACAAAATTATAATTCGATATAGCTCAATACAGATCTATAACTGAAAAAGTCGAATAAATAATATTAATTTTTCGTCTGAATGTATATCAAAATGAATATTAGAACAAAAATACCAAACCAATCGAAAAAATGATTATTTCTCCACTTTTTATTGAGAAAAGTGAGGTTGTTTGATATGATTATAAAAAAATGTTCTAAACTCATGCAACTCACCTTGAATAATTCTAATTATAGAACAATCTAACTAAAAGAATGTGAAAAGAAACATATTCATTGGTTAACTTATTAACCGTAAATAAACTCAAAAATTCAATTATATGAAACCCTGAAAAATCGTAGTGATAAGCATTTTTTACTGGTTAGATCATGTGCTTGTGTGAGGTGGTTGTGCTTGAATTATTAAATGTCTCGTTGTTTCAATTATCATTAGAAATACAAAAATAGGCTGGCATCCAGAAGATTAAGATTAAACTATAGCTTCTCTATTAGCTCAATTTGTCTGTCTTCTATTTCTGTGCTGGAATAGGTGAGTATTATATTCAATATCGAATATTTTTTTTCCAACAGTTGCTTAGTCGATTAGAAATATATAAAGTACTCTAAAATAACTTAAATCTTGAAAATTGTTGAATAGTACACCCTATATATATTTCCAAATTTCCATTGTCATACTACAAATACAGTTTCACTAACTGATCTCAGCATGGATATACCGACGGCATAAACATTTATGTAAGGGAATGTTTTGACAAAACACTCAACAACAAAGTTTAAATAGGACTAAACTATAGAAGAAGTGCCAACCCGACAAGACCTACCTAGTTACCTTCACTATGAAAAAATTCCAATCTAAAGCCCATTAGTTTAGACTAGCAAGTCATTAAATGAGAAGCAGGGGGAAAATACCTGGGACTCGCCCTATATGGTAAATTTCTCTGGAACAAACTTCAGAAGAGATAACCAATAAAACTACGAAAGTGTACGGACCCAGTAGCAAAGACTTGGACAATGCACCAACTAATATATGTAATTAAAATTTGATTTTGGAAAGAAGAATCCCAAATAGAAAATTATCATCTCGTCCAATAGTCAAACACCCATCATAATTCTAAACTCCAATGTCATTAGATCCAAGCTGGTTTGGGAATGCTTAGACAAGTTAAATGTGCTGAAAAACCATTCAATGGATTCCGGGACTTAATGGAGAAGAGGGAAATGAAATATTAAACGGAATCGCTCAATTAGGGACGGATAACCCTTTGTAGGAGCTAAACTCTTCTGTGTAGTAGATGACAGAAGTTGGAAGAGGTAGGACAAAAATCAGTTAATGGAATAATCTAAACGAATTGGAATAGACAAAGTTGGTCCTGGCAACCTATAATCAAATAAGATGTATTGAATGTATTGATGGTAATTAATCGTTGAAGAATACTAATCCTAAATAGAAGGGTCTTTAAAAATTTATATTTGGACCTAGTATCTGCAGACTATTATTAGATCTTTGTAAAAATCATATTGATGAAATCAGAGGATCTAAATTTATTGATATATTGAGTAGTTTCCGCAATAACAAATTCTATTGGTAACAATTTTCTATTGGTAACAATTTTAATGCTATTTGGTTTTAACAGGATATGAGGAATCAAACTCTTTAGAATTGCTGTTTTAAATTATTTCAATAAAGTTCATATAAAACGTGGATTAGAAGAAAAGGCAGAAAATGGTGGCTCACTACATCTAAAAAGCGTCGTGTACAAGACAAAACATGATGTTCGGGATATAGTAATAACAGACCGTTATTTCCGAATGTTTTTTATTTCAATTATTTAATTCTAAGGAAAAATATTCCTGTTTTCCGTCACACCTGATGAAATTGGATGCTATATACTAATATCACTCGTTTCTATATTGGATATTACTTAACACTAACAAATTAGTTTTTCCTAGGTTTTCATTCAATTGAAAAATGGGAACCATATCTTGTAAGAGAATCCTTAATCTTTCTCATAGTCTTTCTGTGAACTCAACTTCCGTACTTAGCTATCAAGACTTCTGATCATAAGATGAATCATTAGTACGTCCGTTGTCCTTTTCATTTTTTTATATATACAATTCCACCTAGCTCAATGTAATTTTAACATGTTTAATTGATACTACTTGCAAGGTAAATTTTTTTCAGCTTTTCTTTATGTTTGTTAAAACTAAAAATTTTATGTTGGTTATTTATAATTGATTTGTGTATTTATAGTTTGAATATAGTTGAAGTTCTATCATTCCTGGAAAGCTCTTTTTCATTGGGCATTCTTTTCAGGAGTTATTAATCACTTATACGAAAGTTTTTATCCTTTGATCGTGAAGAATTCATTCAATTAAAAAATAGTTGAAATTTTATTCACTTAATAATTAATAATAGAATGAAAGATGGGCTCACTCACTACTGCTCTCTCATAATCCAGTCTTGGAGTACGAAACGCATAGGGTTGGCGGGGCGCTAAATGATGGGTATGTTATACTTATTAGTTTTCAATCGCTGATTTTTCAAAAAATATTTTCTAGAAGTTTACAAATGATCAACTATGGAACAAATGTCTTTGACGAATGTAGATAATCAAACAAATTAAAACCATTTATTGCAAGAATTGTGTTAAGTAGAATTGGTATGGTTTTTATACAGAATATGTCCTACTTTCCTAATACGCTCAATTTGTTGGTTATTTTGGAAACAATAGAGTCTTGCTGTTTTCGTATATTCTATATCTATCAGCGCTATTTACTATAAACTGTACAATAAAAAATATATTACTTATATGTATATATTCAAATTTCCAGGTGATTCATTCTGGATGCCAGTGAATTTCAGTATAAAATCGATTATAGCGATCTCCTAGACAAATTATAGCTTGGGGTGCACTCTGTATTTACAGTGTTTAAAAATGTGCCTGGTTTGATAATATGATTTGTTAAGGTGGTATACCTGGTACTGTGGCATATGCTGAATGTCTTCTAATGGTATAAGTTGTTGTTTTGATCATTGGTCTCTCGAATGGATTTGGAACTATTGAATAAAATCATTTCAAATTATTATTTTGTATTCTGAGAACTATCGTGAAGGTTGTGTTGATTATCTAAGAGAATCTTCAGAGTTATATGTTTTTGATTCTATGGAAATACTGTATTGACGACATCATTCGAAATTAAGAAAACTATAATTCTGATAGTTTTCCTAGTTTTATTTGAATTCATTAAGCATAATCATCCGGAAGTTAACATTAATCAATAAGTATGTGGGACAAGAATTAAATGCAATTTCTAATAAGCTGAAACATGAAATTCTGTGAAAACAACTCTTAAGATTGTTAGTTTCTTCAAGATTCGGAAAGGTACAAATTTATTTATATTTGACAAAATGGTCTTAATAAGAATGTAGGAAACATTACATGTATTTTTGTGGCTTATCAAAAAACTTTGTATAGAAAGGAATTTTTAGATTATCGACATTAAACATGTTCTAGGTCAATTTTGAGTATACAGAATGTCCCATTGCATCAAATCAAGAGATTTATCAAAATTCAAACAAGTTTTATATCGATTCAAAAATATACAGAACGTCCCATAAAATAAATACGACTTCAGGGTAAGTTCCAATTCTGCAGTATCGATATCAACTTTGGAATTTTCAATGGAACACCTTATATTTAGGAAATATTTGAATTTTTATGGAAAAAAAAAATAAAAAGTGAGGCTAGCATTGAATTTTTGTGATTTTCAAGTCTAGAATCATACTGGGTGTCTTTTTTTCACTATACGAGCTTCGACTTTTGTAAATAACAAAATCTCATTTTTTATACACCACACTTTGTATATTATACCTTTAGTAGAACGCGAAAAAAAATAAGAATGTCGATACTGAAGAATTTGGTCATCCTTGTACAATCTATAAGTCAATAACCTAAAAATTGCTTCAAATACAAAGAACTTTTGTGATTAAAGTTTTTGATAACTCTTGAAGGTTTTGAGGAAAGTATATGGGTCACCTTTTGTTTGACATCCTGTTCATACATCTTCCAAATTACATACTCTGGACAAAAGACTAAAACTTGAATGGATTGGTTATATATTTTTGAGAATTTCACAAAAAATATACTCCCAAGCAGACTACCTTTGAAATTATTATTTGTACCCTCTATAATATATACTTCAGGATATTTATGTTTATGAATCTAAGTTACCATCAATAATAAACCATAAAAATCAAACTTATCTTCCACTCAAAAACATAAAACTATGTCCAACACTGACGGCACAAAAAATTATTACAATTGATGAGCGGACAGGACAGAATTGGTTTAAAATAGCCTTAGTGGAGGTTTGACACTTGAAGATCGTTCGAAAGTTTCAACGGAAGCAGTAGAAAACTAACTTTGTACCAGAACTCGTCAATTATTGCACTCCCTTGGACATTGGACATATCACACATCTCTATTTAAAATTATAAGGTAAGATCTATGAATTTTGTCGAATAGTGCCACATGAATTAAGCGAAATTCCAGCGAAATGTCGAGCAGAAGTGTGTAAGCTCATTGTCTCGTCGAAAGATGATCGTTCTATTAAACTCATTGTTGCTTGCTATGAAAAATGGTTTGTTCGAAACAACAAAATATGGAAAAAAGAAAATTATCAGAACCTGTCGATTCAAACTGAAAGTAGGGTGTGTTTAGTGGAATTATAAATGTTGAGTGTACTTCTAAATATAATATAGAGAACAGCTGATGCGAATGTATGACGTTTCATAGAAGAAATATCCAGGTTTAGTTAACCGAAAGCGGTTTCTCCTGCAATAAAACAATGCTAAACCATACTGCGATAGTTACGTGGAATACGATGGAAGAACTTGGTTGTGTTGGACTCCTACCACATCCAGCATTTAGTTCAGACCTTCCACGTCAGATTACTATATATTTAGATCCAAGGTGAAATCATGGGTGGGAAAAATTTGATTCCAAAAGAGATGTTGAAAATACAGCGCAGAAATTTTTGATATCTAAGCCCAAAGAATAGTTTTACGTTGGGTTAAAAACATGGATTACGTGAACATTGGAAACCAACATTATATTTGCAACACCAAATAATTTTACGTCGATCCAAAGACTCTTTAATATCAGTTTTTTCAATTATAATTTTCTTTTCAAAGGATCAGCTTCTATACTATATTTTGGGACAATCTAATTTCTTTTGTATTCATATAGATTCAAGTGTTATGAAGATAAAAAGCCAATTAAATCAGTTTCAATAATATTCATACCACTGTCACTTGATAAAATTCTTTAAATTCTGTGAAATGTCAGGAGAAACTTAAAGGACAAATTATACACTTCCGTTAAATGTTTGGATTAATCACATCTGATAATAGTGATGGTAAAAAATTCATATTAGAATCAGAAAAGATTGATGGCAAAGAATATAATTGGAATACATAAGAAACTTTAAAATAATAATAAAAAAACATGATGATGAATAAGAATATACAAAACATTCAATAGATAACTAAGTAAAAGAGGTTTAAAAAAGTGCAACTATCAATACCAATTGCGCTTTTAAGCTTTTAATCCTATAATTTCGATAGTTCATTATAATTTGGTGAGATTAGAAAGTGTGGCAAAGAATCAGTGGGCTTGCCAGAATGGTATCAGCGAAACCACCCAGAACCTTTTCTTAGTGTAACTAAAAGTGTAGCTATCATATCTCTGAGTATCTGATCGACGGCTGGACACTAAGGAGATGGATAGAAACACCCCGCATGAGACAAACATAGATGAGCTTTCTGCTTCTCTTACCAATTAACTACTCCACTAACACATACTTTATAGTTGACTGGTCATTGGCATTCTAAGGTCAACTAAGACACTATCTCCATACTAAAGGCATCACGAACGATCCGAAATGGTGCTGATATATGGAGAAACAGCAAACTGCACTCCTTGGTATCAGTGAGTGCTTAGAATCACGTTAGAGGTTCAAATACTTGGGCAAGCCTTACAGTTCGCCTAGTAACGTTAAAATGTTCAAGCCACCGGATTAGCTTTTTTAATGACATCGGCCTTTGGTAAGTTTAAGTGAAGCATAACCGGCCTATCAGAAAGTCTAGATATTGTGAAATTTTTCATTTTCAAACCAAACTGTTGGTGTCAGAATGTTTTTCAAGAACAAACTGTACGTTTAATGGTGAATGGGAACTAGCACCAGCCAGCATACATACCAATGTTGTATATACAGGATGAGTCATAAAGAGCTCTAGATTCATTTACCATATATATTTCTATTGGCTATAGTGATTAGAGAGATCATTTGATTTTTCAATTTTTTTCATGATGAAGTACACTACTATCAAGCATTCGAGTGGTATTAGCTAAACATGGAAATTCCAGGATCGGCTTTTGGAAAATAGATTAAAGGATTCATATTGAAGATTGCATCATGTATAATTTTTTCAAAGTGATTTTCAAACTACATAAATAATAATTTTCATCTTTACTCTCTCTTTGCATTATAGCTAACGACAGAATGAAATTGTGTTTCAATTTCGAATTTTTAGAGAAAAATTGCAATAGGGCATTATTTTCGATAAATAATAATAATAAATTGATTGAAAAGTCATGTATGTGTATGTAAATAAAAATAACGAGCAACATCAAAAAGTTTTAAAATCAAGATGGCATTGACCGTATGACGTTTCTTGATATTTTACACTCATTGTCGTTATTGTTATTATCAACCGTTATTCTGTCTGTACCTACGTTACGTACTATTGTGTTAGCTTTAGTAGACCACAGAATATGCCAACATAATTTCTGTTCATGCGTTGTGTAATGGTAATGGTAGAGTTGATGCTCGGGAATATCACAGGAGATTTCCTGATCATAGAACTTCCAGTAATCCAACTTTTCCTAGTGGAAGAACAGAAGAACAACATGAAGATGAAGCGCAGGAAGATGATATTATTGACACTGTTACCACGAGTCGAAAACTCAATGTCACTCAAATAAAAGTAAGTAGAGTCATACAAGAACATCATCTGTGAGTGTCATATTCAAATGTGTCAGCGTTTACATCCTGGAGATAAAATCTATAAGTTGTAATCATCAACCAACGCTGTAGGGATATTATTTATAGAGACGGGATAAATAATTTCGGTAAATTATATGTTTGCGAAGGAGAAAATCCCCATACAAAACGAGAATGTCGTTCCTAGTTAAGGTTTTCGGTTAACGTGTGGATTGGTGTCATAAACTACCAATTAGTAGGTCCGCACTTATTTGATGGTCCTTTAAGACAACAGACCTATTTGGACTTTGTACAAAACATTTTGCAGAATTTGCTTGCCAACGCAAACGTTCTTATCCGAGGGATGTATTTTCAGCATGATGGAGTATCCCCTCACTTTTTACTGGAAGTGAGACAACATCTAAATAATGTTTGTGGCAATAGGTAATGACGATGAGAAGGTCCTATTTCAGAGCCTTCAATATATCCTCTCGTTTAATCTCGGGTTCTATTTCGAGAATCTACTTCAAATTATTTTAATTTTGATTATGGTTCGATACAGTATATCATTTTAGTCTAAATACTCGAAATTTATAATTTGATCGAATAAATACCTTATGTTCGATAAGATTTGTTCATTAAAAATTGAATAAAAATGCGACAACTTTGGCTCGTATGTAGTTGTCATTGGTTATTTATGTATTTCGAAAATCACTTATTATATTTGAAAAAATATTATACAGGATGCAATATTCAATACGAATCCCTAAATTGATTTTTCTAAAACCGGGCCTGGAATTTCTTATTTCTGCTAATACCAGTCGAATGCTTGATAGTAGTGAACTGCATCATTGAACAATTTCAAAAATCAAACAGTGTAAACACTTTAGCTATTTAAACTTTGGGTTCAATTTCACAAATCACACTACAAATTGTTGTTGACACTTCTTACTAACCACATGATATCGTCCCCGAGAGACTCTACATATGGAAGAAGTATTTAAAGTCTTTAATGATTCACCCTATATATTATTTGTGGGACTTTTCTAGTATTAACCAGAATATTCAAACGGAATGAACACACGTAACAAAAAACAGAGCAATGAATGATTTCCACTGCTGAATTATGTATAAATTTTCTCACTGTTTCTGGCGATATCTTATATATTAAGTTGAATATAATTATCCCTATTCTTGTTATAATTTAATTAAGAACCAGTGTTATACAATCATACAAAAACGAAGAACTAAGATGCAAGAGCCAAATCAAGTCACATAAAATAAATATTCATTCAACAGCACAGAATGCAAGAAAGGCAATAACATAGTAAAAATTCTTACACGAGTCATGCTGTGTTTTTTCTTCTGCTACAACCAGACCAGCTTGCTCTGTTACTGGTAGATGCTGCTCGAATGTGTTAACGCAGTTCAACATACTCCTGAAAAATATAATTCTAATTGTCAGTTACTATAGTTATTCTACCTAAAAATTACAAGCGATAGTAAATAATAAACGATTAGAGACCGAATCAAAATGAATACATATACAGATATATGCACTCCAGTTGGTAAATATACTTTTGAACTAATCATGATACCTAGAATAATATAATCTTTTTTTCATATGTATAAAATGCTGGACTAATTATAGTGGATGTCTAGAGTATGATAAAAGCTAAGTATTGTGATAAATATTTAAGTGAGGGAGATTAAGAAATGAACGTATGTTTTTGCTTTTCAAATTTTCGCGTCGTTAGGAACTAAAAACATTTCTTAGTTCTATACTAATAAGATATTGCATTTGTTTGATAAATTTGTCAATAATATATTCTATAATTAATTGCGTTGATTTTAAACTGATGAAATCCGTGAATACACTCTTGTCGACGTTATATAATCGTTTTGGTGCTTTGTCTGATATCCTAAAGTACATAATTCCTTAATGACGTTTCTTTGAACTCCGCATAAAATAATTATAGTCAATTTTAGTAAAGTTTCGAAGAATTTTTCAATATATAGCGCTTGTTTTAGTGAAATTTTAAGACTTGATACTAGAAAATACCATAAAATTGCATAAATATATTAAAAGACAGTTTTCTGTGGTTTTTTGCAGATTGGAATTATAAACTTTACAGTAAAAAAATTTTTAATGAGAAACTAGTAAAAGCTGATAGATTGAACATTCAAAAAACGTGCGAACGGCACAGTATATGAAGTACGGTGAAAACAATATGGAATACTTCTTAGTTATAACACTTCCACAAAGAAATAACAGCTAAAAACGGAAATTACCAAAATTAGTGTAGATTAATACACACCAGAAAATTTGAAAAAACTATATTTTCCAATTTTGTTTAATGAAATTAACATAGCATGCATCTTTTTGCTGAGTGGAAGATTCCAAAAAGGTAATTTGATTACAATAATGGACGCAGTGCAATTCCATGTTTCCAATAAAGCACATGTTGAGAAAAACGTACGACTGAGTATAATGGTTTAACACTGAATGAAGTATCTGTAGGTCAGTACACAGAACGTCCTTACAAAGAATATTCAGCAAAACATCAATTACAATTATTATTGATTGACAAAAAGTAAAGAAGTGACATAAAAATGTCTAGAAGAAGTAGATCAACTGAGTCGTATCCTCAAGTTATTGGAATAGATACTGAAAAACATCTAATCCTTTGTATGTATCTTGAAATGATGAGGTGCAAATTTATAGCAAATGACTGAAATACCAATTCACTTATCATCTGAATCGTGAAAGTGATTCGAAAATCTAACGAAATGTTATATATATCACGGACTAAGTGATTAATAGCGCACTCTTCTAAATGCCCAGACTGTTTACAAAATGTCCAATATAAGTTAGCAATGTGATAAAAATATAAAACTAAATTGACAAATTGAAAGTTGTGTTTTCATAAAATTTGTTTAATGTTGACTATATATATTATTATGATGAAAGCAGCATACTAAGTAAATACAAATCATACAAAACGAATATTAGTTTTTTTAAGACGAATCAGATTTCTGTTTCAACAAAAAAGGAACATGAAATCTAATTATTATTTTGTTGTGCGAATTCTAATTAATTACAAATCATATAAAACAAATATAACCTAACCTAGTTGCAATAGCTGTAACAGAACAACTCCGTAACAGCTCTGTAACTCGTAGGAAACTGGCTTAGAAGCAAACATCTATAGCTAGCGCCAGAAGAAACAGAAGCTGTCCTGTTGACAAATAAAAAGAAAATTGGGCAAATATCATTCAATTCAAAGCACGACTATCACGTCTTCTAAAGCAGTAAAGTAACTGGGTGTTTGGCTACAGAGGAAATCCAGCTTTAAGAACATGAAGTCAATATAAAAAGCAGAGAAAACTCTTTCAGCTCTAGCGAGTATAATGCGGCCCTAGTGCATATAAGATGAAAATCCTTTTAAGCGTGGTCCATAGCGCAACAGTATGGCATACTGTCTACTTCTATCGCAAAGCTGACTAATCTACAGATGAAGATGGCTACCCATACAGTGCCTACCGGCCTGCATATTCCGAAGAAATAGAGATAATCGCAGAGCTGGCTCCTATAGAACTGCAAGTAAAAGAGATAAACGACCGGTACGACGGAGTGTCTAATGCTGACGAAGAACTAATGTCGTCCGGAAGTGGCATGTCAAATGGGACAACGGAACATATGGGGAAACTGACTAATTCTTAAAACAAGCATTCACAGACCATGGATGCTTTCGCAGGTTCCTATATACCAGGCCGAGATCAAACACTCCTGAATGCACCTACAGCAGTGAAGAAGATGATGCAAGGCACACGCTTTTCCACTGCTCCAGATGGGAAGAAGTAAGAAACTTGTATATTCAGAAACGTGGAACAAGTTTCAACAATGCCAACATGATGGAATGCTTGTTAGAATCAGAGGAGTCCTGGATACGGGCTATAGTAGAAACCAAAGAGAAAGAGAATAGGAACTAGACATAACGGAAGACAGCCTTTGCGACGAAGCAATGGGAGAGCGGATACCATTGCAAAGTGTGGGAGCCCAGGGAGGGGAGGGTTTAGTCGGTAACAGTCCGACACTACCCGACAATGACGCAAGGTATCCGTGAGGATCTTATAGAAAAAAACTTAACCTAACCTAAGCTAATCCAACCTAACTCTGACCTAACCACACTCTCTGTGAGTGAAATCTCAAACTCCGGAATATCTTCAAGAGAAACAAACTTGTTTCTTGGATATAAATCCTTCAGATCACTATGTTTTGTTATTAGTTTGTAAAGATTTGAGCCAGTTATTTCAATAACAGCAGCAAGTACACCACCGAATCACAACAGTTCCTTACCAATATTATAATGCCAAGACGCTATGATAAATAATGAAGTTTAAAGTATTAATTATATGGCCCGAATTAACTTGTCATTATTCATAGGCTCCAGGTATTATAAATATTTCCTGGTTAATCTCTTGGTGCATAGCATATATACTCTTGTGATATTACAACCTCTTTTAATTATTTGTTGGCTATGTTATTTCTTACATACATAGTTGTAGATCAATATGGTTAAGTTTTGAAAAAACATTATAAATCATTAACTGATACTTGAGTATCTTGAGGTATCTTTGATGTGAATAAAAAAATGTATAATTTGAACTAATGATGAAATTATACATATGATAACTCACGTACATTAAATCATTTATATCATTATTCCACCTTTTTCTACACTTTATGTATGCCATATAAATGCACTAACTAACTATGGTATATTGTTTAGTATGCATAGAAAATAGCAACAAAACTCGCCAAATGAAACATATTATGTCACTTCAAAATTTCATAGCTGACCCACCAATACAAAGCCTGCTTTAAATATTGGAAATATTATTAACTTCAAAATTACTACTTTTGGTTTGCATGGTAATATGATTTTTCATGCGTCTACCAACCTTTAGCTTTGTTTTTATTTTCATATCAATTCATGTATTTTAACGAGCCAACCGTATTGTACTCCTCATCGATACCTCAAGGTTTAAATATTCAACTTTCACCTATTCAGCAGACAAATCATTCGAGTAGATCTACATGTAACGTTGACCTTTCCATCCTTGTTTACGTTCTCTAGCCAATGTGATGACATTGGCTAGATGTTTCGACTTTTCTTTTCGTTGCAAATTATCTTATTGCCTTGTGTACTTATTGTATTATTTGTCTCAAATATCCGCGGACACTTGATGTTTGTGATATTTGTGTTTCCTCTGTTAAATCCCTCTCTCCTGATATTACTCCTCCAAAATAGTTTAATTTCATTGTTTCTTGTATTATGTGGTTGTTGATCATCTTTTATAGGAGGCACTATAGGTCATCTTCATTCTTTAGTAATAGTCCGCATAACACTTTTAATGATCGATCTCGCATTCATTAGTCTGAAATGACTTAACGCTGTCTTCTTCCTATCTTAAAACGGTCGTTAACTGTGCATAATTGTTTTTTTTATTGAATCTTTAATATGTCCCTCAGGTTTCTGTTGCATTTTATATAATAATTTTTCACAAGCTAGTTCCACATCATCGTTCTCAACAATTTGGTTTTAAGTTATCTTCTCTTTAAGTCTTCTTTGTACTCTCTTAACGTCTTTATGTGGAATAAGAGAATAAAATCTTCTTCATAACAGGGATTCATATCTCATAAAATTTATTTCATATCTCCTAACATCTTTCCTAAGAAGATATTCATCAGATCAGATCCACTTGGATTCAAAATTTGGTCACTTTTCAATTGTAAGCAACAATTTCTTGGAAATTCAGAGAAAACACAACACTGACAGGTCGAAATATTATTTGTTGATCACAGTTTGCTATTGTTGATTACAAAAGTTGTCAACAGTGGAGCAACGTAAACAAGCCTAACGAGCAATATGCTTAATGTAATATTTCAGAAATTTTTAGCTATAGTGATCATAGTGTGGCATGAAATTAGTTTCGAACCTCATACTAACTGGTTTCTATAAAAAGAAATTCAATGAATGGATGCTTAGTCCAAGATTATGTTATAAACTTTTTTATTGTTATAATTTACACATTTCTTTTATCATCATTCAGTATTTTTCAAGCTTTCGAAAGCGTCAATCTGAACATGAGCATCCTACTAAACGTAAACGTAGAGTACTTCACATGCCTTCTCCTAATGGAAGTTGACGACCACTACTGGTTATCTCTCTTCCTGCTATCCTGCTTTGTCATAAATATGCTGATTTTATTTGTTTCATAATCAGTATTTCTACGTGCCGATACTGATTGTTATTCTAGTGTTTTTAAAAAGAGCATCATTTCATTAGCTTTTAGATTTTTATTCAACATTCATAACTCTAAAATAGTCATCAAACCCATGATCACATACACATCGCTTGTTTGGCGGTCGAAAGCTGAACAAATAGCTCAGAAAAAAACTGAACAAAATCCAAAGGTATCACCTGGGTATCATGGACACAATCTTAAACTGCTTCAGCATAACCTCATATGAGCAGCAAAACCTGACTTATTTTCACATTAAAGTGAAAAAAAGAGGCATTTAGGGGCGCCCCTAGGCTAATATAGAAATGATAATTAATGACCTCAAAACATTGGTCAATAAAGAGTTCTGCATACCACTAAAATCATCACTATTTTTCAGCTGGAGTGGAGGCAAAGTATTGTCAATCGCAAAAAGCAATCGCAATAATAATTTACAAGCGTTTACTTGTTTTCTGGGTAGTTTGAGATATTCTAGCTTTTATTAGATTATTTCAAGCTTTTGACTCTTGAAGGACAGGAATTAAGCGAAAGCTCTGAACCTTTCAACTGATTTTTTCCTATAGATCTTAACAATATTGTATCACATGATGGGATTTTTAATTGCTGTGGAACATTTCAATGTAATATCTACAAAACTAGTTTATGATTGGACCACTGAGTAAGTTGGACGACGTGTCCAACTTACGCGTCGGCTACTTTCTGAATAGCGCTCGCAAAAAAAATCATGTTCATTTACATCGTACTGAAATACTTCTTTATGTCCTTGTTATATTTTGCATGTTGTTTCATTTGAGAAGAAAATAAATTTGTACTTGACTTTTTTCAATTAAATTTTGGCAAAGTCTGTATAAAATTCAAATTCATTTATAAATTTGAATTGCAAATAACTTTTTTTCGTGTTTTCGTGACAATATCAGATAAAAAATGTTGATTAGTAGAGTATATATTTTATTTTTTGATAACACAAAAAAACTTATTTATATCGAGGTAACAAAAAAGGGCACAAAAAACATATAATTTGTCCTGATACTTCTAGTTTGGCTCCAGTATTTCACAATTTTTCTTCATCAACCATATTGATTTCGTTGTTAACACTGAAATAATAAGAACAAAAAGAAAATCAAAATCAAAATAAAATAAATTATAAGAACAATAATTAAGTTAAAAAATGTTTTAAAAAATATAACTCGTGGATATTTTCGTTATATTTGTTGTACTTGCATGTTTTCCCAGCTAACTTTAATAAAAATATCGTTATAATAAATATTATGTATCCTACGATCAATATATTCAGGTGGAAAGTGGTAAAGTCAGTTTTTGTACAAATTAGTACCTCGTTCTATGGATATACAGTTGTTCGACTTCTGTACTTCAAAATAACTTTTGATACAGAACAGCTGAGACTTTAGTTAGAGTTTATATATGTGTAAAAATAACTAAAGACATGAAATGGTTTTCCCATAACTGTTATAGATCATATCTGAATCTATTTAAGTTATAATGTGCACATTTAATTCGAACTGATAACACGATAGAAAGATGATTCTGTATTCTAATCATTCAACAAAGAGATTTGTTGTTCAAGAAATTAATCTCCTTTTTAAAATAAAATATCAGGTCGACCACCACTTTTGGGTAACACAGAGGCAATTTTAAACTACTTCAGCTTAACCTATAACCTTAGCTGAGCTGCAAAACCAGCCTCATCTTCACATGAAAGTGAAAAAAGGGCATTTTGCGGTGTCTCCAGTCTAATAGAGAAGTGATCATTAATGACCGCCAAACATTGGTCAATGAAGATATTCCGAAATGTTGGGAATATATATATCTAGTAGACGTAGCTGAAAGGGTCATACCACTAGGAAAATAACTATTTTTCAGCTATCAAAAAAATGTACTCAGGAGTGTTTGGATGAAACCCTGTAAAAAGCACATTTACATTCTCTTCGTAAGCCAAAAAATCAGATGGAGTCTTAGTGGAGAAACACTTCAAGCCTAAGATGATCCAAAAAATTCATACCCATATCAGCTAAAAGGTCTGAGAAACTCTGAGAAACTTTTCGTGATGACCAGAAACGACATTGAACCTGATGGTCGGTATTCTGACAAGACACTGTCTCGTAAAATACAAACGTCACAAAAAAAGTAGTTTCCATTGAGAGGAGACTACGTATTTTGACAGCGCAACAACCCATAACTCTACCACACATTATAACAGTAAGTGATGTAAGAATCTCTATCATTTATTGAAAGATATCAATTAGGTTCTTGTATAGTATGTATACGCCATACATACTTCAATGTCACTCTGGTCTAATATCCAAACTATCCAGATCAATGTTTTCCATGTTCCAGATACATACTGAAATTTTGATATACTGTCAAAGACACCAAATGAGAAGTGGCAATTTATAACGGGGAAGCTCATCAGCTATAGAATTATTAGCAGTGCTCTGCGCTATTCCGAATGAAAATGAATATTAATGAAGGAAATTACGAGAAAGAATATTAAAGAAAATCTAGACGCTCTTATGAATTAAATTAAGATTAAATTAGATCATATTAAAACTATCCGTTTATTTGAAGAATATCCCATAGAAATAAAAACGGGGTTTGGAATTATATGAGGGATATTTAGAAAGTAGCTAAATTTTTGTATTAAAAAAATTAATGCAATACTTCTGTTATCAGTCACCAAACAAAGTAGATGCTATCCAATGGAAACTCACGTTTTGAAATTCCTTGAAATTCTATACAGAAATTATCAGTATGCTTTGGTATTGACGCCTGCCGAATCTGGCTAAAGTAGCTCAAACAGATCAGTATCTTGTTAATTCAATATGAGAAAATGTTTTGATAATTATTTACTAGAAACTACATCAAATTTAACAAGAACTATTTGAGATTATTCCGATTTTGGTAGTCAGACTTGGTTGCTACTATTGCTTATAGTGAAATATTTTCTTCTAGGTAAAAGAAAATTAGTTAAATTTAGTGAATAAGGAAGGTATCTAAGTAAAATTTGGATATTATACTACACCTATATTAATGGATTATTGTGATAAGAGTGAGTTTTTTGTATTAAAATATAATATGGATAAAAATATATCCATTTTAACTAGTTGTTATAAGTTTGAAAAAATTTAAAATGTTTAAGAATAAGAATCAAATCAAAAATGGGTCAGGGGATGGCAAGTTTAGTCAAAAATAAACATGTGGTGAAGCAGAGCTAAGAAACGAATGTAAAAACCAAAAAAAATCTGAATTCATCTTATTTAATCTCCTTGGTTTCTGAGACCCTGTTTTCCAGTTGTAGGAACAACTAAAAACATTGTTCACTTGCTAGCATTGAATAGAAAACTTTTTTCCCGAGAAAATTTATTGGTATCACTCGGTAGATAAGACAGATGCAATTTTTTTACGATTACTATATAATAACCATTAATTCGGAAGCATAAAATGTGATAATATCTTTACTAAAGCCTGTTACAATACATACTTTCATTTCTGTTAATTATTGTAATATTTTTTCTCAACACATACGTCCATAACAATGCATCGACTTTCTTAAACTAGGCGATGAACAAAAAAAGTAGAAAAAAAACTTGAAATAAACGAAAAAACCCACCGTCAAGGTCGGGGATCCGATTCCGCCGAGGGCCAGGTCCAGGAGAGCGTGGTGAGAGGCGGCGGGGAAAAGGGGCGTTCTTGCAAAGAGGGGGACTGCCGTTTCCACCCTACTCTTTGACCCCGTTGCGATGACTCTGGTTGCTTGCCACTCTGCCCCCGCCTGCGGCACACACACGCGGTCGCGTTGCGTTACGTTTTATCTTTTACGTTATTATTACGTTACGTCGCGTCACGTTTACGACGCGATAGGCTGGCCCGAAGACTGTCTTGGAGCAACGGTCAGCGAAAATACACGTTTCTATGAATGAAGGAATTTTCAATGCATTTAGAGGATTCAGAACGATTTTATTTCTAACTATTTACCCTCAAAATTATGAATACGGCGTCCAGTGTAGAAATACTATGAAAGTATTATGAATACGAAACTTGAAGCAAAAATGGAAATTTTTGTTTCCAAATCGACTTAATTTTAAGTCTTTTTGAGAGAAAATGCATACATAAGGTTAAACGTGAAAACGCGAATGCGAGAGTGTGAACGGTGCACATTTTCTTATGATAATTTTCTATGACATTCGAAGCGGATTAAACGAACAACAGGATGCCGCTTCGAGTGATGAAGCGCCGTGCTTTGCTGGTTTTTCGAATTCAATCGTGGTCGTTATTCGCAATAGAATGAATTTCGTGAAGGTTCACTACAATCGACTGTTGTACCAGAAAATATCGATGCTGATATTGCAATTGCATACATTAAATATTGCATGAACATTTGGGTGTCGAAAAGATCACTCAAATATTCAATTGCGGTGCTTCAAAAGACATATCTAAGATCGTGACAGGTGATCATGGATTTATGCATATGAACCCGAAATTAAAAAACAATCAACTATATGGGTCTTTCAAGACAAACCAAATCCAACAAAAGTTGTTCGTGCACGAAGCACTGCGAAGCAAATCGCCTGTTTTTCGGAATGACTAGACATGTCGCCACAGTTCGATTAGAGCAAAGTAGAACGGTCAAAGTACACTAGCATTTCGAAAAAATCAGGGAAACTAATCGCAGATACGAATCATTCTCCACTACGACAATGCAAACTCTCACACACCAAGTCAAACAAAAACGTTCTTCAACAGTCAAAACATTGAATTTATGGTCATCCGCCCCACAGTCCTTGTTTGGTACCCAATGATTCCTTATTGTCTCCACAAATCAAAAATAAATTGCGAGCACAACGTTTTTCTACACCTGAAGAAGCGGTTGATGCGTTCAGATCATATATTTTGGAGGTACCCAGTCGGAATAGAGTAAATGCTCCGACAATTGGTTCAAATGCACACAAAAGTGTATTTATTTTAATGGAAAATATTCTGGAAAACGATAAAGCCATAAACTGTAATGTTCTTCTAGCATCACTATCATAAATAATCTATAAATTTGGAAAAAGTACTGGATTATTTATGGAAATATGTAATTTCGATAGTGCCAATTTACTTTTGAATACCTTTACTTTATGATTCTAAATTTATATGACATATTTTTCCATCAAATAAACTTAAAATCCTAAAACCAGTAACCATTTTTGGTAATCAAGTATTCATTCTTTGAATTCATGAATTGAGGTAATAAGATTAAATACCTCTCGAGTACCTTCTCACTTCCAACTTCCATGTGAGTGACAAAATCATCAAATTCACTTCCTGGTGGACTAGTCGATGGAAAACTTTACTAAGGAAAATTTAATTCCTTCCCCGTACATTTTGAGTAATTTTCTTCTCTTCTCTGTTCTTTGAAAGGTATATTTTTCAAAAATAGGTTCCGAAGCCGCCAGTTTTATTTAACGGGGTAAAAAGTATATCTTCGTCTTTCAAAAGTATTATTTTAAATGTGACTTCTTATGTAATATAATTTTATTATAGGATATGAATTTGCCATTACTCCAAAAGTAGTTATAATTTTTCATAATTATTAAATCGATTTAATTAATGTTTGCTATCATCCGGTTGCTTACCGCTGAATTAGGTACTTCACATCACTGCATATCAATCGATTTCGTTGTGTTTGGAAGTCATCTTAATCGCAAGGCAATGAAATATTTATATAACCACTTATCGAAAACGGGTCTTTTAATAAGTTTTAGGTGAACTATGATTTGTAACGACAGTGCTGAATTCACTACAAGCACTAAATTTTCATTTATGAAGGTTTGCAAATTTCGTAACTCAATATTTGGTATATATTTCACTATATTTAGACGAATAAACTGAGAAATTTCCTTCATTCATAGACCTTTGTTGTGAACTTGTTCATGCAGAGCTACTGTTATAGAGAAACATCGTACGCTGAACCCGGCCCGGCGGTTTTACAGCGAGATCCGACTTAATATTCGATTCTAATTTCTATTGTTATCATAAATCTTTTACTTAAAAGAACAAAATAAATAGTTTGATTGGTTTCTCAGTTAGAAATATCAAGTTAAACTTAATTATAGGAAACTATGTTGTATGGCTTGTGGAAATTTATGGGACAATGTGCTGAGAAATAGGATGGACAATAAAACCATTTACGAAACAAATAAATAATTGGTCACTTTCATTAATTGAATTTCATCATATTTGTTAAATAATGCTTGTAGTTGATGTCAAATTGAACATTTTTTTAATATTTATACGAAATAAATTTTTTGATGATTACGAGAAATTAGAATCGAATATATTAACACAGCGGAAGACAAACAATTTCAATAAAGTTGGAAAGTCAATATTTTGTACTCAAACATGATTTGTCATTACTTTTTATTTCGTCACATTTGTCCCTGCTTTCCAACTCGATTGATTGACAGAAATAGTCTCTTTTTTAATTATATAATAGAGACCACTGCACTTTTAAAACTTAATATTAGTTTTTTAAAATTAATATGCCACATTTTATACAAATTTGACGCACCATTATTATTGTAACAGTGTATCTACACAAAATTATTACAAATGTGATAGAGGTATCATATACTCATAAAGAAATTAATTCATTTTTATTAATTTCATTTTAAATATTAATTATAAGGAATAGGAAACTTAAATTGATTTACATTTGACATGTTTTATTGGAATAAAAGCTGCAGGGTCTTTAATGGGAAACCCGCAATTATTGAAACAGGGAAAAGACGTCATGCGTGAATTGGTAATTAGATTGTTATACGAAGTATGAATGTCGATAGGTATATGTGTTAATATGTAATTAACTTAATTAACTATTTTATATAAGTATTATGAAATTAGACATAATTATACAAGAGTTGTACGGTACTTACTGATAAAATATATAACTATTTTAAAATTTTGCAATACCACTAAACTTATCGATGAAAGTTCATAGCAGAAATCATGATCATGATCAATAATAACAGGAATAGTATTTACGATAGAGGTCTTGCTTCGTTGTGAAATTTTATTTTATACGCTGAAATGTTTGAATGATGAAAACATCTTACAAAGAAGACGTTATAGGAAAAACTCGATTGGTTTGCACAGTATGAAAATGGCGACATATCGATTAATGATAAACCTCATTGTTGATGCTTATCAACTATCCGAAATGATGGAAATATTGGAAAGGACCGCCAAGTGACAGCTGATCAACTGAAAGAGTGGTGGGTTATTATGAAGCTCTATTCAGAGAATTTCAATGAGAGATCTAGGAACAGAAAGTATTGCTGTGAAGTTCTGTGAAGGAAAAGTTTGAAACTCTATTAGAAGTCATTACTGGTAATGAGTTATGGGATTATGGTTATGTTCCAGAATCAAAGCAGCGCCATCGTCACCCCGTTCAAAGATGTGTCGTTAAAATAACACTGATTTGCTTTTTTGATGCCAAGGACGTAATACATTCAAAGTAAGTTCTCCTGGGCCAGAGCGTCAATTAAACCTCTAAAAAATGGTACGGTTATCCTACCCCAAGTACCTTATTTGCCTAACCTAAACCTGTGTGACTTTTTCACGCATAAAAGCATAAAAGGACGTCGATTTCACAGCATTGAAAAGGTTAAGGAAAAATCGAGGTAGCAGTTACCAGCCGTCTCTCCAGATAAGTACGAAAATGTTTTAAACATACCACACCAGTAGCATAAATGTATTTATTGTATTAGAAAGTATTTTATGGGGGATTTGAATGGAAGAAATTTGAATGAGATATTTTAATTAAATAAAGATTAAATAAGCAGTGCAATTTATTCAGAATTAGGAAGGGGGTACTTGTTCAGTCTATAGACAATATTCTGAATGGAGTATGAAACATGAAAATACTACAAACAGACGCTAGAGTATTGTGAGTATATACAACAAACGAATGTTTTACTGAATCCCACATACATTTGCTTTATGAATGACTGAACAAAATATAGATTTTAATTTCACCAAGGAAGAAATCAATCAATTATCATTTGATGTGGTGTACTAAAACATAAATCTTAGAATAGATTAAAAAAAAATTATACACATTTTTTACGATTTTGCCGCTACTGGCAACGTTGTATTGAAATTTACACGTATATGTTTTGGAAGCTGATACATCCAACGAATTTGTTTTTATGTCTCATAAAAGGCGGTTCGTACCAAGTAGTATCGAACATAACCTTGTCAATACTAGATTTATTAAGCAAAATTTCAAGTTAACTCAAACATCATTTAATTTTACACCAAAAAGGTACTCTTGATAAAAGTCGATACTGAGTACCGTTTTCGGAATATTTTGATTTGAAAATTATGAAGTAATAACCGATGCTGGTATGAAGTAATGATAAAGTTATTAATTATTATTATTATTAATTAAAACACATTTGGAGCCATTGAACGACGTTGTCGAGAAACTGGGAATGTAAGGCCTGAACAAATTAATTGTGGTAGGTCAAGTACAACAACAACCATTAATAAAGAGAATATTATTTTGAATTTAGTTGATCAAAATCCAGCAGTTAGTGCAAGGAATGTTGCAAGACAGAAATACGTCTTCTTCAAGTACTTGGAGGATACTTAAAGAGCAAGTGTATTGGTTTTATGAACGGGGCCACTTTTACGCGACAAGGTTTGAGTAATTCCCATAAATCAGACTACTGGTGTGATGAGAATCCACATGTCAAAAGGGTATCACATTACCAACACTCATTTCAAGTTAATATTTGGGCCGCAACTTTGACTCAGCCTTTTTATTCTTGTGATTTTTTGTTAATTCATACATTCATCATTACTTCATATCAGCATCGATTATTACTTCAAAATTTTCAAATCAATATATTCCGAAAACGGTACACATTATCGAGTTTTATCAAGAGTAACTTTTTTGTGTAAAATTGAATGATATTTAAGTTCATTGGAAATTTTTCTAATCTAATATTGAACAAGTTATGTTCAATAATACTTGGTCTGAGACGTGTAACTAGCGCTCTCTATTAGAGTCAGACATAAGACCAAATTCATTGGATGTATCAGCTCCCAGAATATATTCGTATAAAATTTCAACACAATGTTATAAGTAGTTGCAGCAAAATCGTGAAAAAATGTGTATAATTTTTACTTGAATCTATTCTAAAGACAAGATCACTTTTTGAAACAACCTGTATAATACATACACTCAAAAAAGACAAACTCATTTCCAAAACTTCAAATTCATTTATGTCATAAATCTGTAAACAGTAACTTTATATTAGCATATGCTTTGTACAAATAAAGACTTTGGAATGCTTATGAAATGTAAAGAAGTGGTCAGTCAGACTGACCTACTTGTAATTGAGAACTGGCAAAATATTAGTTTTATTTCTCAAAGTAATCTCCATTGAGGTCATTAGATTTTTCCTATCAACGTTTTAGCATTTTTAATGTGTCTCGACAGAAGATTTTTCATCCTAAGCACATTAGTGTTCTTCAAATTTTGGAAGCAACCTGAGCTCAAATGCCGCTGCAATGTTTCATGATTGGGTTTTTTATCTCGACACGAGAGAACATCTTTGCAAAACTTTCTCTGGTAATTTTCTTGACTATACTGCGATATGAGACGACTGTTAATGAGTCAGATTGTGTTCATTTGTTAACATTCGTGGTGCCCATCGTGCAGATACTTTTTCACGTTCTCTTTCTCATACCACATAGATCATGCAACAGGAAATCTTATATACATTCAACCCCACAAAACCATCTTCACACTATGTCATACGATACTGTAGATTCCACTAAATTATCAAATCTCTGTGATTCCACTTTAGAATCAACTCTCTGAAACTATTTAAACGAGCCTCATTTTACGATCCATTTTGGTAATGAGTTGTGACTCTATCGAATTCGTACTAGTATTGTTGTTCAATATATTCACTTTCTTATTATTGGGTCAGGGGGAAAAGGAATAGTAAATAACAAAATGCATATAAATGTGTGTTTCCATATTGGAATAGTGTTTAAAAAATAATTTTGTAATTTGTTGTCATATTATTATTCTATAGAAATTTTACTAATTAGAGCTTAAAATTATTTAATTATGGTAAATATCGTACAACGCTCATGAAGTATATCAGTATAGTGATTAATTATTAGGTAGATTATCAACAGCTTTAGTTTCTCTATGAACCCATATAATAGAAAATGAGTTTGTGTAATGTTCCAAAGATAGGCCAAGCATGAAAAAATGTTTGTTGATAAAAAAATTAGCAGTCAATGGCTTGTGCGATTGTGAGTTGATATGCATATAAATATATGTTCCAATTGAAAAACTAGGCTTGATTTCGAAAATTTATAGCTCCGTCATTATTCGATCTAGAGCATTTGAATTGTGTGAAAGAATCAATTAGTTTAATCGAAATCACTGCTTTATCCCCCACTTCGACACTAGGCACACATTTAGCTGATATTCATATTCTTCCATGCATCTGATCCAAAAAGTTTCTTAATAGACTCAAAAAAGGAATAAAAATTTCATTGTTAAATAACCCCATAGAACTACGTTCTACACATATAAAAAACCTAATTTATAGTTTTTAAAAAATTTTTACGCTACATCTCAAAATGACGAAGCTATGAATTTTCAAAATTTGTGCTTTTTTGTAATTTTTCCATCTAATTTGAATACGACATTCAAATTCATTTTGGAATATTTGCATTATCTAAAAATCATTTCTAGTTTTACAGTTATCAGTGAAAAATAACACGCGTTTTTTGAAATAATTGTTATTAACTAACAATAAGAAATGAAAAAGCTAAAAATTTGTTTGCTAGTCATTTCTTATATAATCGTGTGCAGTTACTCTTTTTGCCACAATAACGCAGTTTCAAATCCGTAGAGCTTGGCCTAAAATTATTTGAAAGTAATCGCTGTTAAATTACCGTAGACCAGTTTACAAACCTATTATGTCCTTGAAGGGCAATATGTAAAAAATTGAACAATTTTAATTAAATTAAAATTAATTATTTCCACAAAATTGTTATCACATGTTTTAATTAGTTTTGTCGTTAATGCTGTCATGCTATATTCTGTTACTGAATATTGGTTAATTACACAAATTTAAATATAACGTACCTTATACTAATGGCTTCAATATTGACAAACTTTGTATTTTAAATTTATTATTTGACACAAAACGTGTTCGCAATCTGGTCTATTTTTGTGCCTAGGTAAGTGTATCGGATCGCGTAGGAGAGAATGTACTGAAAAAGTGAATAAATGAGATCGAATGTAGCGTGCTTCATGCATATAAATTGAAAGTCATGCGACAAACTCACCCATACAATCGACTATCTCGAAAACCAACGCTACAAACAAAAAATTGAATTACAAAATAACGAAATATGTTGAAAGTAGCCATTATAATCTTCCTTTATATTGTGAAATAATATTTGTGTTTATTTTAACATATCGATGAAGCAGTGCATAATTCTGTTTTCATATATTGCAATATAACAGCAAATCTAATTGTTGTTATTATTTCATATCCATATAATCCATATAATAAGTATCCAGTTATTGAATTTTTCCAGAATTAATCAACAATTTATAGAATGCAATTTCAGTTTTCGAAATGATATGCTTTATATGTTTTTTTTTTGGTAGATCTTGATATTGAATATATTATATACGGTTGGCCTTTGACCTTTGACTTAACTACTGTGCATCAAAGTTTTTCATTAAAAATACAATTAAACAAAATATTGATTTTTCTAATAATCAGTGGACTCTGACAATTTTTTCATTAGATATCACTTAACAATATCAAATAAAAATAATATCCAATTGATTCTTAAACTCCACAGACACAGTGTAATATTTTTTGATGTGACTATATTGAAATCAAATCAATTCCTTCCTGGGGAGCTGCTGTAACCTGTGCTGAAACGGCACAAGGGTAAGAGACTTACCTGATATCTTTTTAGCAAAAAAGTGGGCCATTGGCCCGGACAGAAGGGGAATCCGGGGACAGCCAAAAAAATATGTTCGAGGGTATTATATCTAAACTAATTGATAGCTAAGAAATATATGCTTCATAACCAACAGGAAAATCAAGCTGATCATTTAAATATTCTCAAACTTCCAAAATTCAGTGCCTCGTTGCCAAGTTATTTCTTCCTCATTTAACTTCTTGTCGAAATACTTCTACTTCTTCTTCCGTGTGTTAGGCGTAGTCGCCTGTTTTATCTTCGACATCCTTGCCTCCTATCCTGCTTTAAGGTTGTCGCTCCACCTTTTTATGGGTCGGCCGGTACTCCTTCTTCCCAATGGGGATTTATCGTGCGCTATCTTGACCAGTCTATTGTTGTGCGTACGACTTACGTGCTCGTTCCATTCTTTGTTTCTGGATAGAATCCATTCGTTAACGTCATCTATTTTGCACAATCTTCTGATGGTCTCACTTATTTCCATATCCAGTAGGGTTTTTCCGGCTATCCTGCGTAGCACTTTCATCTCTGCTGTTTCCATAATTCTTTTGGTTTTTTTCCGTTTCTGGCCGAGTCTCTGCGGTGTAGGTCATTATGGGTGTAACCGTGGCCTTGTATATTGTCGATTTGGCATCTATTCCGATATGTTTATTTCGCCATATGGTTTCGTCGAAATACTGTCACACCAAACTTTCATCCGGATCTAATATTTGAATGACTTTTTATTGTCTTCGCATCTTTCGTCTACAAAAATCTATTTTTTCCATTCAATACTCCTATTGTGACAAAACAATAATTAATTTGTCCATATTACAAAATTGAGGATTTCTTCAACATATATTGAGAGAATTTTGTTCGTATTTCTGTCTGTTTTTCTTCGAGCAGATGTTCTTGTGGCAAGTCGCTAGATCGATGGCTAATTTTCATAGCTATGTTAGAGAAGACGTACTCGAAGTTATTTGGCCTCAAATGTTTATTTATCCCTACTTTATTTAATCTCGAAAAACTTACGTATACGTAATACTTTCTCAACACATTTTCAGGATTATTTGACTCAATTTTGTAGTGAAATTTGATTGTAGTAATGGAATAACAATATATTAAATTCTTAAATTCTTTACTTTCATCACCTAAGCTTTTAGAGACTCTCATATGAATGTGTCCCCTGATATATGGCGAAGGAATAATTTTATTGAATTTGAAGCAATGTCTTGTAGTTATTATTGCAGTTTGTTGATTTATTGTTATATATTATAGATCAGAACAAAAAAAAAACAGAAAGTATGCGTGTGCCCGACCAATATATTTTATTTTGAGGGATCATTCTGAAATTTCTTCATATCTTTATTAATCAGGAAATTAAAAACCCCATATATTTCTGTTTTTATAGTAGTTATACGAGGACGCTCAGACTGAAGAATAACTTTTCAGAGGTTGATAACACTCTAGCGATGGTGATTGGTTTTTGCCATGTTTTTATTTGACATCAAACTAACAAGTATATTAATTTATTAGTATTCTCAATTAAACAATATTTTTCATTGAAAACAATTGAATAAACCGAGGAAATGCTACGTAAATATTATCTTGAAAGTGCCCTGTTTTCGAGTGCCTGCATGAACAAGATGATGAATGTCCGAGATTATCATTTACTATCACTACTCTGGAAATGTATATATATATATATATATATATATATATATATATATATATATATATATATATATATATATATATATTAAAAAATCCTACGCATATGTGTGATAAAAAACATCTAAAATGTTTATTAGATTATGATACATCGTTTGAAAAGTTGTGTTCGATATAAATAAAATTCTATTTTTGGTATCTGTTATTCTAGGAATAACAATATTTGAAAATGAAAATAGTTTAATCACTGACTCACAACTAGAGTATGTAGATTGTCTTATATTAAGCATATATTAATAATTGAGTATGTGTGAGTACTTGTATTACACGTTTACTCACCTTCCATTTCCTTCTCTAAACAAAGCTGCTATTTCTTCAAACGTTTTGTTTTTTGTTTCTGGTACTTTCTTATAAGTAAATATCCAGAAAATGGCTAGGAAGACGCTGAACGGCAGGAAAGTATAGTTATCTAGTGCGTTCTGAAACAAAAATATAAATATATTATTATCGTTTTAGCTTTACGGAACTTTAGTTGCTTTTAATGTAGAAAAAACGTATAAATGATAAATAGTTTCTGTAGCAAGATTCACATTGTTCATTCTACTTTTCTACGGAACCTTAAGGGTCGTGAAGGTAGTTATCAGAATTCACATTTTAAATCGTCTACACTTTATTTATAACTTTGTTCTCTACAAAACTTTTCAGAAAATCGATTAGAAAATTTCTTTGGAATCGAAACCTTCATTACAAAACAATTAGTGCTTTCTTAGAACACCTATTCATTTTGATTGTTGTTTGTGATTTGGACAACATAACGAACTAAGCCAGATTTAAACAGTTCATTATTCCTGAGATTCAATGCTTCTTATTATGTACTTTATTATTTATGTATGTGGTGATATTTTGGTTGATTCTTATTATTATTATTCTAAACGACATTTTGATGTCCTCCTACACGTTCAGAAATTCTGGATATAAGTACATAACCATTCATGTTAAAGATTAAATTCTAACCAATTCTATTGTACTATTTGTGACACAAACCAGTAAGAAATTTCGTGTCACATATTGCTTGGAAGAAATAAACAATATCAGGATAAAGTGCAAGAGATAATAAATAAGAGGACAGTGCAGTAATCATTGAAATGCAATTAAGAATATCGTACTTAATAAGTTATGGTTGGGTGTGTGTACTCAAGATTATTATAAGATCAAAGACCAGCATTTTCATAATAATTGTAGCTAATACCACATTGCTATCCTGCTTTTCAGGTAGAGGATATTTCAAACATATGACGAATAAGTTTTGTATTGTTTTCACTCCAAATCACATACAATAAGATGTTTACATTTTTGAGATTGACTTGTCTGAATTTGATGGTTTGGATTTTTTAAATATTGCACTCACAATTACAATGTTTTACACGCATTTCGATAGTCAAGTTATCTTCAGATATCGAAGAACAGTATCGTGTGATGTAGCGTAGCAAAGGATAAGTCTTTAGAATATCATGAGTGAAAAAAGGCTGTGTTTGGCTGATATAGTGAATTTAGACAAAGACTCATATCCCTTGGTGATGAGCCAATAACTGGTAGGCCCAGTTCTTCAGTTACTGTTGGAAACTATTGAGTATACACATGATCGGAGATAAAAACAAGATATGACCTATCAAACAATTTTAGGAACCCTTGGTGTCGGATACACAAGAGTAAATTCAATTTTACATGGTCGTGTTCATTAGAAATTTGAAATATGAAATGAAAATGTACATAGTATTCTCTCTGAAATAAGTGGTTAATCATATGCACCATTTTAGTATATTCCTACTTGCAAGAAGAGCTGTATGTGGATTCACTACGATTTACCAATACCAACGATGGTTAAAAAGCAAAAGTTTGTTAAGGTACTCAGTTTTCTTTTGTAGTATGCAATAAGTGAAATTAATTGAGCTGGAAGATCACCGTACAGTTACAACAAACTGATACACTTCAAAATTTTTACTTGCGCCTCGATAATACTTCGTCAAACACCCATTCACCTGCATTAACGATGCGTGATTTTTGATTTTTCTTTAATCTGAAGAAGAATTTACGTTGTCGACATTTCCCGATCTGAAGATGTGATAAATGAAGCAATTCATCAACTTTTGAATGTCTTCCAAATGATGACTGGCTTTAAGCTTTTAAGTTGCAGAAGCTTCGGTGACAAAAGTCCGTTAATATCGGAGATAATTATATTCAACATAAATGGAATGATTTTATATCTCAAAATACTTTGCATCACCTTTGTATAAAGCATGTGAAATTGACCCGACAACATCAGGTACGTATACACTAAATTTAAGTAATTAACTTACACAGCTAAGCTGATTTCTCTAAGAAATATTTTTTTTAAGACAGTAGAGGAAGTGATGACTATTTTCAAATATAGAATCTTGTGTATCATTCAAAAAGCGATTCCTTCCAATGCAATATAACTATTATTTCATGATATAAATATTTTTAATTATTGCAACAAACGATTGTCTTTAATACATATTTTCAATTTCTATTGACAAATCAAATTATTTCGAAAAACTGTCAGAATAATTAATTGGATGAAAAAGTCTCTAGATCATTATCACAATTAAAAATTTTATTGTAATAACTCGTGCGTGATTCGTTTGTAACGAAAACTATTCTTAGGTTCGAACACAAAACAGAGTTTACGAAAACCAATTATCGATATGAATGTAAAGATATAAAAGAAAAATGTAATACATTAATGACATTATTGTTTTGTAGTGATTGCAGAATAATTTTCATGCTTTCTTGCAATATAACAAAGATCGTGGTGTACTGTTTGTTACAACAAATGGTTGCACAAATTGTTTGCCTCCATTTCTTCTAATAAGTAATAAATATTTTTCATTTGTAACAAATTCAATGATACTTTGTCAGAGCTACAATTCGTATATTTATTCAATAGCACACTCCATTTTATAGCTTGCATAATATCGTTATACATGAAGTAAATAATATGCGTCATCAGTAGGATTAATACTATCAGTAATGCTTCAAATATTTTTGTTTATTTGGTGATTCGGCATAGCTTTCGTCTTTATTATTATCTTTAATTATTATTTTTAACTGACATCCTTGATGTATAAAATAGCTACTTATTGAATGAATATAAGAATATAATCTGTAATAAATTATATAATGCTGGTCATCAAATAGCGAATATCTTATCTTTACAAAAAGATATAAGAGACCAGTAGAACCACTTACTAAATCGAATAATACTAAGAAAATAATCAACTTAGAAGGGATAGTATATACGATTAGAAATGCTAAAGGTATTCTTGCAGAACTGAAAAGGAAACATATCCCCAGTTTCGACGTTGTAGGATCTCTTTAGATGGGTCCATATTCTTCCCTTTGGAAGATCTACTCTGAACTAACGACCACCAATTTTTTTTATATACAAGCGTCTGTTAGCACATTTTCAACTACACAATTCAAACAGCAGCGTTGGCTGGTGTTGATTTTAGGTTGGATTAGAGCTTCCGAACGAGGGGTATTAGACCGTTCTACGCAGATCCATCAAGATTCAAACCAGTCAGAAAATTATAATTTTCTGCTTGAAGTTATAGATGATGATGTTGACTAAAAGGTCGATAAAAAAAAATAAATTTATTTATATTTACTGAAATAATTATATTTCTGATAAAAGAGTACATACCAGCGAATGATAAAATACTTAGATATTGTGTACTGTTTATATAGAAAATCTTGGAACAGAATATAATACAAAAATTTTCAGGAGTTTCAAGAAACTTCATACGAAACCATATGATAATCAGAACAATTATTTATCAAATATGTATGATACAGAAGATAGTAAATTTAAAAAATTGTTAAGTTATGCTAAAAACAATTATAACAAGAAAGCTACCAGAACGAGTGGACACAATGACTGATTTAAATAGGTTAGAGGAAGGATCACGTAAACTTGTGATACGTTGTTTGAATATTCATGAAATATTGGAAAAGAACCAATTCTACCAAACCATCGTTTCACAGAAAACCAAGCTCGGAAACGTATAGAAATTCTCTCAGCAAACGATAAAAAGTTTAGAGAAAGAACCTACTTTGCAAAATTTCATAATGTAGATAGTTAAATCGTTATCTATAGTACTCAACGAAAAAAATAGACAAGCAAAACGAAAACTAATGAAATTAAGAGTCTTTCAAAAATAAACATCACTAAGAAAATATATCAATGTTTAATAGCGCACTATTTATGACTATAATTTTTGACTACACATTAACATGAGAAACATATTTACAAAAGATATTGTGAGTGGTAGATGAGTACAAAGAATAATTTAGGAGAGTGCCCTGTTCTCCCTCTATTATTATCTAGTTTATGCAGCTACTTGATAGCTATCACCATGAAACATATATGATATATAGATTAAAAAAAGATAAAAGATAAAATTATCAACATTCCTAGTTAATTTAAAATGAATTATGCTACAATCTAATAGTAAACATATATCAAAATTTGTGATTCCCTATAGAATACATCTTTGGAGTCTAATAATAGGTTCGTTAACTGGCCAGTTGATTGGAGTGAGACTAAAGTGTTTTAATGTACTCTTCGTAGGTCACTTTCAGTTCTTCTCTAACCAAGAAAAATTGCAACGATGTCATTGGTCATGTGCTAAGAAGTATTTGTTATCATACTCAGAACTTTTGATTGAAATCTTTCGATAGTATTTGTATGAAGACGCTGAACCTCATAGATGTATCCCATAAATACAAATAGGTTTAAATATTATCTTATATACCAACCAGCTTATACTCGAGAGACAGTTGTGATTATCCAATATAGTTTTTCTAATTTAATCCCAGGCTGTTCACTTTTCATGAGCAGGTGTTTCTTAAACATCTCAATTCTTAAGTATTTGACTTCCACATTCATTGGAATTGCATGTTTATTGTGACAGAGGGGCAGTTTTATCGTCCGTTTGTGAAGCCCACTTGGAATGGTTTAGAATCGTTAACTTCTTTCAAGATATTTACAAACATTTCTGTAGCCTTTCGAGATATATTTGAAAGATTTGTGATGCAATTTGAGGATCTCGGTGTGAATCTACTAAAGTAGTGTCATCGACATCTATTGCACTACGTGTATTGTTTGTGGGTAAATCGGCTGAGTACCTTGGGAAACACCTCTGTTAATTGGATCTTGATTAACAGTTTAGGGATTTTTGGAAAATATAAGTGACCAATTTGAACAATGGTTTAGTTATAACACACCTGTTTCATGAACATGCTTTTGTGGTCCTAGCCGTGGAAGAAATTCTAATATGATTTTATTAAATCTGAAAATCGTTAATAACGAGATTTGACATGGTGCATTGTCTTTTTCTGTTCTGTTTATTGTACCGTTTCGTTGAGATTTCTTACTTTGTTTGGATCAATAATGATAAGTTACTAACATATAATCGACGAACAATATTTCGGATATCCCATAATCCAAAATCCAAAATCTCTTTAGCTGCTAGCCCGAATCCTCTCATATGATTTTCATAGTGGTGAATCCAGATTTTACTGTGGTAACATGTCGACATGTCTGTATTTTTTTTACACAGCCTTAAGCCACGCTCTGAATTATTAATTCATTGTTGTTTTTCTTTCACTAACTTAGAAAGAAACTTTTTACGCCTTAAAATGGTCTAAATACTAGATGATGTTTCTTAGCTTTCTCAATTTCACTTTTTTGGTTTCCACTATTATTTTCCAAACTTTTTCATTAGTTTTCTGGTATATTCACCTGTTTTGGATATTGACTATCGTCCGTGCACATTTGAACTTTGCATATCACCAAAATACTTCTCAAATCACACTCTTCACGCACACAAATTTCTTTTTTTTTTTTGATTAAAAATACTTATATGTTCACTAGGAGAAATATGGAAAGAAAATACTTCGGAGGAATGAGCTCAAAATTTGTAAGTTTGTAAGATGATACTTCAAATAAAGAATATAAAAGAGTGATTTGTGATAAGCTCTATTTATCATACTGGGGCATATTGATAGTATAGTATCCGTTTTGTAGCAGTTTTTGGTCATGCTACGTATGAAATAGTTATACTGAAATAAGAAGTTACACTTGTTAAAATGGATATAAAGTTTACCACCACATAACAGCATTTTATAATGAAACGGTGAACTATATATAAATTAACGATCACTTTATGCAGTTTTAATTATTTCCTCATTAGTTCAATTATAACAATTTCTCTGTATATAAAAATAAAGGATCATAATTTATTTGATACCAAAATTTGAACACTTTCTCTCATTCGCAATGGTGCATTAATTTTCAAGAGTAATTATTTCATTAAAGAAATACAATACAAAGTGATGATATTTGTGAATAATTTATATTTTTAGCTACATTTGTTGAAGTGATTTGAGCATTCAACTTGAATTCTAAATGTTTAGAAGATATATATCAATGAATTATTTCATGGTGTTGTAAGTCAAAAATAAAATGTTCGTCTATCACTTTATTTTCATGTCCATTCTCATTTACCTGGGATAAAACTGTCAATATGGTACGGGCAGGAAGATATTCCGGGTGGAGGGAGTCCTCATGAAGCTTCCTGATAAGATCCAATGATTCTCTTGACAAGTAATCAATGTAAACCTTTACAGAGAACAATGAGAATCCCTTACATGCAGGTTATCATTTCATGCAGAAGAAAAGCTTTATAAATGAGAAACACAAACAGAGTCGCTGATATGGATTACCTATTCTGTGGATTAAGAAGAAAACTACAATGCATATATTCTGCAATTGTCCTGTTTTTATTATCGTAAGATTATAGATAGTGGTGAATCTGTGGTGTATGGTTACATGGAAGAATAACATTTTAGATCACTGGGTTTTTAATTACACACTAAATAGCATCGCTTTATTTAATTATACACCTTGTTTGTTTAGGTAAAATCATTAATATATAATAACTAACTCTTAATTGTTTAACGATATTATGAATTCAACTTTAATTTCTATCAACCTTGTCCTCGGTCGGTTCATCTCGGTTCATATTGGTCGTTGGATTTCGGGTTTCTTATACATTGCGACCCAAAGGATCTATTGCGATACTGGAGAGCCCTGTGTTTACAGCTGATCCATTAATCCCACTCCCTTTAATAAGTCTAGAATGTGGAATGACTTTAATTGCCAGAGATCTTCGTCTTCCATTTCATACGCTCTCAAGAGTAGTGCTTTGGAGTTCCTTAGTGTTTCACAGAGAATGTGAATAGAGTATTCGTAGATTGTTCTTACTTAGGTTGATACATTCAGCAGATCTACTCTAGTTATAGTTTCCCAGAATAGTCTTTGCCTATCTCAGCCTTTGTAGGTTGTCCCAATAATTGCTTTTGCTCATATCTACCTTCTTTTCCAGTGCTTTTTCCATTATTCTGTAGCTGAGAGAGAAGGGTTCGGGTCCCATGAAGAGCTTGGCTACCCCCGCTTACCTTCGAGTCCTAATAATAATACTAATAATAAAATTTATTTAAATACGAATACTGTGTTGGATAAGTTATAGGTATTGAACGCCGATGGAAATTTGCAAATGTGCTGTATGAATACAGATCATTTTTATCGAGAAAGTGGAATACTCCTGCATATATTTTTGTAGTGAAGTAAATTTTATGCTTCGTGTATATCGATATTTATCGACCCAGTTTATCCTTAAGTAGTTTACGGAAGGAGTGATTTAATAACGTGCTAGTTAATTTAGAGACGTAGTTACTACAAATGATAGTTAATGTTTCTGGTAAGGAACTGAGAAATGGTCTGTCTATCATAAAATGTTAGTACATAATAAATACGAATGATAGAACATGAGTAACTTTTATAGATGTGAATGTTTTTTATCTATCGAAATTTTTAAGGAGCTTTTTTTTCTGTTACTGATGAGATGATTCCAATATCATTGATATTATGATTCCTTTGAAAATTTATTAATAGATGGTTTTGGATAAAATTTCAGCTGAACAAGCAGCTATTTTATTCATATTATATGATAAAAACAAAATGTATTCCAATATTCAGATATAATTGATCAATTTCAGAAACTGACACAAAAATAGGTTATAAAAATTAACGATTCAAAGATAAGGAGAGAATAAAAGCAAGTCTGACTTCAAATATTGAGTGGACATAAATACATAATAATAAATTTAAAGTATTTACCTCAAATGTAGTGATAATGATAGCTGGAACCAAATTAATTTAGTGATGATAGAATCTCGTAACTCAAACTACACAATATCAAGGGATGTTAGGAAAGGTAATGATAGGAAAACAGCGTGAAGGAGACCCAGGAAAATTTCTAAATGGTTGATCACAAAGCTTTGAACAGTTGGAGAACAGTAGAAACGATAGAAGCCGTGCTTCTACAAACTAGTGAACAATGAAATTTTATCTTTAAAATCAATAGCAGTAACCTACAAGAATTATAAGGTGACTAAGAACAGAATAAGGAAGAAGATGACCTATGCGAGATTGCGTAATGTCAAGTAACAGAAAAAAGACAGTTTAACGAATATTACAAATATCTACTGGATAATATAAGAAACCAGATTTATAACTTCCATTGCACTAAAGATAATTTGACAATTGAAAAACCCCAAATATCATGGACTTTATGGTATCCCAAATGATTAGATAAATTATAGGGATGATACACTTTATAGTGATAACAAAATTTAGAAGACAGGAAAATACCTACCTTCTCGAAAAAGGATAACTATTTCAATATTCAAAAAGAGGAATAAATCGCACCTCAAAAACTACCGTGGTATTATAAGTGAGAAGCAACAGGGTTTTAGAAAGAAGCACCAAAACTGTTTTATGTATTTTGTAGACTTAATGCGAACATTTGACAGAGTAAGACTGAAAGACGGTCTGAAACTAAAAAAGAGACGCCGAATCGACCGCTAAAGTATAAAAATAATTGAATATATGAATATTGATAACATGTCCGTAATAAAAGGGGAATTGAATTTCGAAGAAAATTTTGAATATTTGAGAATAAGCACGGTATCCAGAGAATGCTACACAATATAGAGCGAATAGTGAAGATTTAGTTTAATATATCTTAATAGAAGACAGAATTTTTTTCAAAATCAAAAGCATTGCAAATTGTTTCTAAAAGATTAGACAGTGAATCAGTCTCTGAGTTTCAAATTCTTCAGCATCAACATTACCACTAGCAATATATCTAACAGAAGAAGTGAGGAGCCAAATGCAAAGTTAATAGTGATATTTGAATTCAAAACAAAACTTGCGTGAAACATGTTATGAAATATACAGGAGAAACAAGAGCTGAGAGAGCGAATACAAAATATCTCAATCGAAAGGTGGGATGAAAGTATCACCACAGGAACAACAAATTTGTGAAGTGATATATGTTGTCAAATGGGTCAAAGGGACAAATCGTGACATATTTTATATAAGGAAATATTTTTCAAAGTAACGTTTAGATTCACGCCATCTATTTTGTTCACAATGGGTTTTAGCTTCGACATATGGATTACTATTATTAAATAGATTTTATTTCGACGTAGAATTTACCTACGTGGAGATTTTTTTTTATTACAAAATTCGCATCAACCGTATACTGGTTATTAGCTATTTGGATTGAGTTGTTAGCGCTAAGTAAATTCAAAATATTTTTTAATACAGTTTAGTGACTTTGACGTGTATATGCTATGCTAAGTGCTTTGAGCTCATCATTTTCATTAAGGTCCCAATAATGTTATATTATTTTTCATATTAAAAATATTAATAGAAATGTATATCATAAATTATAAAACATAATAATATTTAACCCTAATAAAGCCATAAAGGCTGAAATAAAAATGTATGGGACTGGTTATGCTGAAAGAATGGCTGATGATCGGCCAAAATTGTGAAAGAATTTTAACGGACCAAAGGAAAACCAGAAAGATCATAGAAGACATAGTGCGAGAGCTGAACTTCAACATATCAGGAATAAGTTGTAACTATGAAACAGAAATATAACGATAGAAAATAAAGGTACTAATTGATTTTTATATAATATAAAATACTTTAATCTTTCTCTTTTATTGAATTCCTGGATTAATAAGTACTAAAAGTATACCTCAATGTTACACAAATTACAGTTACTTATTCTCTCAGAACATTCAACTAATTGGATGGAAACGGACTAAAATTAACGTGAATGTAGATGGAATAAGTTCGTACCTAGCTTGTATAATGAATGCAATTGTACAATCACATTGCTTAACCGAGTCAGTCGTTTAAATTAATAGCTACGTTCAAATATACTTTAAGGGACATGTCGCAACAAAAAGTCGTTCGTATTACAGTTTTTCATCTGAATTTCAAAATATCCGGTGGAATTTTTTGACTTCATTTAATAACATTGAAAGACATTAATTTGAACAAGTAATGCAGAAAATAACAAATGGCTATTGCTCATTAGGACTATCATTATTATTAAGAAGTACCTAACAAAAGTAAACAAGATATATTGTGTGGGGCCTTCAATTTTTGTTTTGCAATAGCACTGACAGATATAATGTTTACTTCGGTACACCAGAAATTTTCCCGATGTCCCATCTATTTCTGCGCACAGTATTATATACAAAAAAGTCACTTGCCAACTGTTAGTACAGGATTTCTCATATCTACGCAACTACTGGAAAAAAATACATTATATATATATATATATATATATATATATATATATATATATATATTGGTATTAATTAAAAGATAAGAAACAAAATTTTACTTTTTAAACACGACATTGTTTAAATGACAGCCATCACGTTGACTGCACTCCTCAAACCGTTTGAATACATTTTGAAGAAGTGACCGAGGAATACTCCTGATCTTTTCTTCAATATTGTTTGTCTCTTAAATCTGTCAAATTTTGTGGATTATTCTCGTAGACCACGATCTTAAGATAACCCTAGAAGAAAAAATCAGTTGGGGTTTAGTCAGGGCTCTGAGGTGGCCATTCAATATCACCTCTTCGTGAAATAAACTTTACTGTGAACAACTGGTGCAATGCAGCTAAAAAGTTATTGGTGGTATGCGGTGTGGCCCCATCCTGTTGGATCCATGCCAGCCAGTTATAATGCTCAAATTGTTGCAGTTGAGGCCCGAAAAATTTGCGTATCATGTTGACATAGCGTGCAGAAGTAACAGACACTGCATGTCCTCTGTTATAATCATAAAAGTAGAGCCCAATAATGCAGTTCGTCACCCACACGGTGACTTTTGGGCTATGCAACGGGCGTTTATGTAAGGTCTGTGGATTCTTTTTTCCCCCAAAACGACAATTTTGGCGATTTACGTAATAAATGTGAATTGTAAAATTTCTCTAACATTGCTTTCGATACCCAAAATATTATTCCTCGCTGAATAGAGCAGAGAGAAAAAAAGGGAAAATAATTCTAAATACTAGTTCTCATATAAATGTTGCTAGCATTTCTTCTTCACTCCTGTTATTCTAAATTGAGTGTAACTTAACGCTATCTAGGATTAATGATGTTTATAACTTAGTCTTTTACTCACATAATTTGTTACAATATAATCTATAGTCGATTATTATATCTTCCACTATCAGTTAACATTAAATCGCCCTGATAATCATGATTCAATTTCAACATAATTGTTACACCAGAAAATCAATATTTATTGATTTTTATGGCTAGATGAAACCGTCTGATTCGAATCGGGAAATATTAATTTCATAAGAGAATTTGCTGAATTTTATTGTTCACTTCCATGGTATTACATCCATAAAAACATCGATCGATAACATTTATGTTTGTTTATACAAATACTATTAAAAGATAATAAAAAATTCATAAAGATTTATTTTGTTGTTGTGTTAATTGGTAATCTAGAGACACACCTTAAGGGCAGACATTGTTCAAAATAACTACAAGTGTATAAAACTTCCCCACTCGGAAAATACTGGTAGTTATACCTTGGAAATTGTACGAAAAGGATTGAGGTGAGTACAACTTTATTTCCAATGCTTAAACAACTATGTTATTGTAAAATAAAGAAAGATTTTTTATTTAGTTCAGATAATGTCATTATTTAAAAATGTTGTAGAGGTTTATACGCCTCTTATTTAGGAAAATTTATAAATAAATTTCGATTTATTTATTCAAATTCAAATTATATTTTCAATTGTCAAATAAATCAGGATTCAATTTTATTTTATCTTTTACTCATAGCTTCGGAGTATTTATTGTCTAGTATGAAACTTCTGTATGGTTTACGGTGAAATTGATGAAACTAACTTAATTAGCATGATTTGTATTTCTAGTAACCTACTTAAAACAATAGTATAATATCAGATTAATTGTCAATTTGAATTTCTTTTTTCAAATTGAAGCGTTTTCTTCAATGAGTCACTTGGTGAGCTTCGAGGTGAAGTAACTATAACCGTAGCACCCCATCATGCTGGTGTTCCATCAGCCCTGAGAGCGTTATTACACTTTTATGGTGGTTCTAAGTAATATTTCTTAAATTTTCTCCAAAGTAATGAAGGTGAATGTTAGAAAGTGAATTTTCGGACGCATAGAATATCCTAAATTTTCAATTCACCTTCTAACACTTCTAGCAGAGGTACTTTGAACATGGTCTCTACATACTATTTCAGAAAAATTAACTTATACGTAGAGGTGGTAATAGCGCATTTTTTAAAGATTTTTATTAGTTTTTTGCATAGAACGTTCTTATTACCAGCTTTCAAAATCCCCCCCTTAGGCCAATGTAGTTGCCTAATCCTATTATCCCACGTGAACAAGAAACATTGAAATTTTATAAAACCATTTTGCTTACGGATAAGCAAAAGTTTTTCTATTTGTAGGTTTCTTTTCCAAGTACATTATGACCAACAGAAATAGATGCGTACATGTTTTGACTTATTCTGTTAGTTGGTCTGTTTAGGTGGAAATTTCAACTAAAATTTTTGAATATATTTTTAGCTATTGATAACTCGAAATTGGTCCAACATTTAATAATATAACCTGAATATTGATTAGCTTATTTTTTATGAACTATTTTGCATTATTGTCATTTTAATTAAGTATTTACATTGAAATCAACTTATTTTCACAATTTTCATATTGATTTCTTGTGGTAGATGTTTCAAATTCTACTAAAGTTTTATTTTCAAATCATTTTTAGTCTTGAAAATTCAAAAAAAAACTAAGTAAAAAAAATTAAATATTTATCCATGCTTTGTTTAAATTGCATTAAAATTTAAAAGTTAAAATTATTAAAAATGCTTGTATGGTTTGAAAAACTAGTGTAAATATAGTAATACTCTAAGTTGTGGGTGATTCATGTATACAGTGAGTTTGGTAGCAGCGGGTGGAAAATTTAAATAGTCGTACACTTATGAATATGTTCATTTACACCTAAACTTTTTTTACAACCATGTTGTAATCAATTTAACTACACTATTTTGTACATTAGTATCCATGACAATTAATGAAGTTTACTCAATAGCGGATTTTTCAGCTAATTATTAAAAAGTGATAGTTCTATGATCAACCACCATTACATTCTTGTACCAATATGTTTATAATATACTTTTTCAGCTTTGCCATTTTTAGAATCTATTATTTAAATCATGTTTGAAGGCGAGTTGTACCAGGCTTACACCAAAAGTGTGATTTTTATTTTTAAAGCACTTTAATTTTATTTTTGTTTAAATATTTTTTCACTTAGTTGTGATATAATTAGTGCAGAAGTAACAATCACCAACAAAAAATTCTGACTTTTTTCTCCTTATTTGACCATTTCCTTAGATATTGACCACATGCAAAAAGTGCCCAAAATTTATTCCGAACGCCATCCTAAATTCCAATTTATGTTAGATAAGCCTTTGTCAAAAAGAATGTAGTGTTACTATAGTATTTGGTATTTTTTATGACAAAATATAACCTCGATTAGAGAAAACAAGAAAGTGAGGTTACTTCAAGATTGAACAAAACATCAGCCGGCTCAATCCTCATAGTTATAATAAATAAGATATTTTTAGTACAAAGTTTTCATCGTTGATATGTGATAAAATTTAGAAGCTAAGCATAAATTATATACATATTTTCATGTCATAAATCACATACATATTGTCATAAAAATTTAATTTTGCTTTGTTCAAACACGACAGAAATTTTCACAGAATTGAACAAATATCACATCTATGGAGGGTAGAGGTAATGAGGACCATCTGATATGAGGGCTTAACTTAAAAACTGTCCGCTTGTAGACGGTAAATTATAATTCAAAATTTGACCAGAATGGCGCTCCTGTCGAACGAGATATCATATGAACCTAGTTATTTTAGATAGAGTGAAGTATGCAGTGTTAAAAAATTTTAAATGACTAGAGTCGTTAATTAAATATTGGTATACAAAATCTAAACTATTCGCGTAGTAAAAAATAATTTTTTTAAATATAACCTAGGAAAGCTACTTTGAGATAACGCTGAATGTTAATTAATTATTGTGAATTTCTAGAAAGAAAGTGTCACTTATCACGTCTTTCTTTCTCTGTGGTTATTCTTGAATTTCTAGCGCCTTATATAAAATTTACACTCATGCGATAGTAGCGCCTCCCTAACGTGATGGACACTTTCTGTAGCCCAGAGATGGTTCTCCTTACCTCAACCCTCCATAATCACAATTGTCCATAATTATGATAAAAAGTGAGAGGTTCAAAAAGTGCAGCACGTTAATTGAATGCATCAATAATCCTTATCATTGTGATATGGAGGTAATCATTTTGTAATTCCAAAAAACTGTAAACTGATAAGGTAATCCACAATCTAATGAAATAAATCTAAACATTTGTAAACACAACTGTGTGCACGACAGTATCTAATAATAATATCCTTAGAAACTGCAATACAGGTTGACCAAGGTTGGTTTAAATACATACAACCAAATACAACTTGAAAGATATTACGTTGTGAAAATTTGGTTTGGAAAAGGTATGTACAAAACTATTTAATATTGTCACATATTGAACACATAATTATGTGTTTGTAGTCAAACATTTTTATGTGCTGCTAATTTTTTATGGGCATGATGCTACGGCGTGTTTGATACATGATTTCGGTCTAGTTTGGGATGATTTATTCCATTTTTATTTTGGTTAACTAGAGAACTCATAAATTCTAAATCAGTAACCAGCTTAAGTTGAAATCAAAGATAATACAAAATAGAGACAATATTTAATTCATGAAATTCATAAAGGTAAATTCAGACGATTCATGTTTTGAAATAGTTAAAGAGCGAGATCTCTTTGACTGGAAAGCAATGTTAGAAACAAAGTGTTCGAATTTTCACCATAGGCGTAGAGTAAACTTGATTTACGGCATTTTCAGAATGTGATAAAAATTTTTGTAATATAATTGAAGTTTTGTAAATGTTTTACAAAAATATTCTAATAAGTTTTGAAAAAAGGTTACTCAGATGAATAACAATAGAATAGAAAATAAGTGAAATACCCGGAATAGATGAAATAGAAACTTCATACATTTTATTTGAATATATAATTGACGATAGACTAAGACTAGGACAACATATTACATGCTAAACAGACATTTAGGTCAACGTGAGATTTGATTTTACTTTGAGTCAAATACGAGGGTTGCGACTTGAGTTTTGAGATACATAACTAAAAACAAATATTTGTAGTTGGATATGACTCTATTGGTTTTCAAAACATTCTTCATAGGTTAATATACTTTTGCATGCGTTTGTACCAATTGTCGAAGCATTTTTCCCATTCCGATCGAGGTATGTCCGAAATATGTGATCTGAATGCATCAACCGCTTCTTCAGGTGTGGAAAAACGTTAACCTCGCAATTTATTTTTGATCGGCGGGAATAAGAAGAGATCATTGGCGCCTAACAAGTACGGCGGTTGACACATCAATTCGATGTTTTGACTGTTCCAAAAAGTTATTGTTTGAACTGATGTGTGAGAGTTTGAATTGTCGAAGGAGGGGGGAATGATTCATCTTCTGCGATTGATTTCCGTGATTTTTTCGAACACTTCTGGCAAACTGTGACGGAATGTCCTATTATTCTGAAAAAACGGGCAACTATTTGCCTTAAAGTGCTTCCTGTGCAAATAACTTTTTTAGAATTTTTTTGCACGAACCCAAAAAGTTTTTTTTTGAGCGATTGTCAAATTATGCGGTATCGAACACTAACAAAACTTTTTGGCAGCAAAATAATCATGCACTATTGAATGTTTACGAGTGGAACTAATTCCCAAGTATTCCTGAATATCATGGAATGTCACATGACGATCTTACAATATCATTTTACACACAGCATTCTACACAGCGAGAAAAGAACGTCAACAACCTAAAGTATCTAGATCTAATTGTAAGACCAAATAAAAGAATGGACGACGAGGTATCCAGTAGAGTAAACAAGATAAAATACACACGTAGTGCTGTACAAAGTTAATTCAATTACCAATGCTGATTTATGATTCTTGGAGATAATCACCAGATTGATGCGGAAAATGAAAACGAGTGATAAGAGGCAGAGACAGAAAGAACAAAGAACATGGGAAAAAAGGAAATGAACTGGAAACGGTATGAACAGGAAGCTGAGGAAAGAAGAAGGAATATTAAATCTATGGTACAATTATGGTAAAGATGTTACTGGAGTACGTGAAAAAATGGTTATAAAGATAAAAATATTTGCATTATAAAAGTACGTTAGGTTAGTAATAACAATATGTTGGAAGTTTATGGGTATATAATATATCCATAAACTTAAAAGCTGGAAAATAGCTTGTAATCTATTCACTTCGTGTGATGTCAAAATAATTCAAAAATAGATAAGTATACTAATTAGGTAGAATAATCTGAATTAAGTATGAATAAATACATGGTTTTAATTGATAATTGCAAAAACATTTATGTCCAGAAAGATCGTAAAAATTGTGATTAACACAAATATATTCAATAAGTTTCAAAAACTTCATTGAAATAGGAAAAAATAAATTACGCAACATTAATATTTTTATTACCAAGCATTAAAATGCTGTAGTAGACGTAGATGTTTGCTAATAACCCAATGACTTATTAAAAAATAATTTGTATATTTCTGGTATTCTCATTATCTTCTCTCTAAATTTTCATGATAGTTTCATAATTGATTAGTCACTATAAGATAATTAAATTATCAAAACGTATACCTAGGCTAATGGTTAACATTAAAATAAAATAACTATAATAGAAAATAGTTTCCTATGAAAAGATAAATCCGACTTCAAATTAATTACTCTTATGTACACTCTAGGCGTAAGTAATAAATTACTTTATATTTTCACAAAATCACACAAAATATACTTGTAGTAAGATAAAATTTTATCGTTGCCATATTTACTTGAATTTCTATAATGTTGTTACTTTTTCTACTCTAATATTAATGTCTATGGAGTTATGTGGGATATGTAAAACAAAAAAAAAATAAAGTAATACACATGTGATAAAAGTGAAAACAAAAATATTTTGAAAGGTATACCTCACAGAAATTACGAAGATTATGAATTATACAAATAACAGAGTGGCATTGTGAATAAACTACCATAAGAAAATAAGGCTATATTTTGTAATATATTGAGATCAGTAAGAAAAGAGGAGAAAAATCTAATAAACAACTTAAAAGCTACAACCGAGAATATTATAACCGAAGAAAATGGAATGTTCGACTGATGGAAGGATCACTTCGAAGAGTTACTAATATAGGGACATAAAGAAGCGTAAATAAATGAAGAGCAATCAGAAAGAGAGACCGGCATTATAGCAAGAACAAGCGGAACACTAGAAAATTCAGGAGCAGGAATAAAAAAGAGCGAGGTGATAAAGACGCAAGAAAAACTGGAAATAAGAAAAGCATCGGTAGCAGAAATAAAGATGGAAATGCTAAAATACTTGAAATGGTACGGAATTATTGCAAAAAATATCAATAATAGTCTAGAACATATAAACAATCTCAGAAAAATAAAAATATATCTATCGAATTTCATATTTTGAAATAAATTGTTATAATATAACATTCGCAGATAAAACTGGCAACGATACGAGAAAATCTCTGGTGGGAGTAATATAAATAATTTCGCATCTTAGTTAAATTGTTGGATGTGTTGGATTAAAACTGACGTTTTTGATGTTAGAAATAATCAAAGTGAAATGTAATATAATTGAATTAAATACAAATGTACTCGGAATACTAACTGAAAGATAAACATTTCAATGTTTAATTTTACATCAAAATTTTACTTCCAACAAACTGTGGTTTATATTTCTCTAATTTTTCTACCATCTATGTAATAACGGACTGACAGCTGAGCTCGAAGGGTGAAGGTTAAAACTCGGGACGCCCAACTGTTAGTTTATTCAGGTAGTGTGACTCAACCTTTTTAGTTGTGAGGTAAATTCTTGGAGGCCAAGTTCAACAATAACCTTACCGTGAGTACAGTCAATATGTGCTTGATTATTTTATGTGAGAATTTTTGTTAGAAACCTTTTCAACTGATGTGGTTTGTTTATTATTCGAATGTAATAGTAATAGAATCTTATAATTTCCCTCATGTTCTTCTTTTAAACATTTATATTCTTGTTGTTGTTGAATGAGTAGTATAGTAATAAAGAATGATATGCAATTTGAATGTTAAAATTGGATCAAATTTTCCATAAATTCGATTCAAACTACATTACAAACATTTTCTAGTGTAGTATCTTGTTAATCGAACTCCGCGATTAATAAAAATTAACCTAAAATACGCCCAATAACTAGAAATGTGAATTTCAAGTATTCCGCAGGCAGTACAGCAAAAACAGTTACAAAATCGTAACTTTCGGAAAAGCCGCAAAATTCGCCATGAACGGCTCCATAGGAACTCATTGTCCATGACAATCTTATACTAAAATTAAATTTTCATGAATATTATTGTTAATTGTATAACTTGATGGAAGTTATTTTTATGGTTCGATTTACTGCTTCTATTTTTATAATGTACAGATAGATAAATAATTTTTATAATAATAAATAGTCCGTTACTGCACCATAAATAATCTAGATCTGGAATATTTTTCATCTTTGCATATAATTGCACTTGCGTTCTGACTTTGAATTATTATCTTAATTTCTTCACTTATATCTCTTCTTATTTCGTTTTACCGTTTCAAAAGTCGATTGAGGGTTCCGGTTTCTCTTGAACCAACGTATTCTACTATTATCTATTGCCATCTTATTCTCAATTTCTCTAAACTGTTTCTTCAGATACTTCATTTAATCTATGAGTACCTTTTTTCTTACCAACTATTTTTTATGGCCTTTCCTTACTTCCATTCTTTTCCAAGATTCCAAGATTTTCCAAGACCATTCTCCTTTTCATTGTTTTTCCTGTTGATAGAATCAAATCCAGCAGTTGGTAGAAATAATCTTAAATCACTATGATCAAAATTTTCACGTGGTAGTATTTGGTACATATACCCTCAATATGGGTTATTTGTAAACTTTGTCAAATGGAAAGTTGAAAACAGAAACAATTTCCTATAATATTGTTTATTTTTCTTGCTACTATTTCCCAAGGAGTTGACAAACCAAGACAATTCATTATTATTTGAATTATTAACCTACATATCTAAACAAATACTGACCATATAGACTATTTTAATTGGTCTCTATCGCACGCGAATTGACTATACTATACTATAAATTGATAATGCAAAACAATTCATTGAAATATAAAATGTATCGGTCATTTCGGGGAGACAAAGGCTTCTCCTAATGAGGCAATCAACAAACTCTTAAAGTTACAGGGCTATTGGGCTATTCTCCACATTTAGCGGGTTACTCGAATTACGGAGAAAAAAGGTACATCTACCTGCCTTCTGTTAAAAATTGTGACTATAGTGTAAGGTTCTTAACACAGTTGTTTACTTTTACATACTATCAGTTTTCCCTACTAAGCAAAACATATTATACCGCCTCCAGTATGTTATTGATGTGAAGTGAAGAACAAATTGTAAGCACTTTTTGGACCGAAATAGATATAATAGGGTATATATGTTACTGCGAAAGAAATGGAAATCTGTACTTTATTGTCAATCTCTTATTAATAAACTTTTACGTTTTACAGACTTTGAAGACAATTTGACATTTTAGTATTTAACTTTTTTTAAACTAAGTAAGTTGCCATCTTATCCGACCCATCCTTGTCCGATGGCCATAGTATTAGTAGAAGTTGGCCATATTATTTCTTCGTCTTTTTTCCTTTCCCCTGGCTTAGATTTTCCTTATCTTCATTCTTTTTTTTACCTTTTTACTACATGTGCCACAAGTATTTTCAAACAGAATACAATTAGCATGCATCCATTTGAGATAGTAAATAAACTGAATCCAATCTTCGATTTTTTTCAGTTTTATAGTAGTTTCCACCACACCTTATACTGATTGTAGTCTTCTCTAGCTGAATCTCACTATATAAATCTATTTTACATTCTACTTCAGAAGTTGATTCTGCTTTCTTTTTATCCAAACGAGTCTTGGCATTTTTAATATTTTGTTTCCTCTCTATTTTTTGATTTCTTTTTTCATACTTCATTTTGAAGTCAGTATTTCTGCTACTTGTTTTGCACGTTTTCCTGTAGTGTTATCAATAGGACTTAGTTCACAAATAAATTCACAAGAAGTTTCGATAGTGTCTGTAACGGATTTTTGAGTTCCTGGTTGTTTGTGATTTTGATTCATTTAAAACGTTAGGCTATATTGGTCCTTTATTTTGCTCTTTATAGAAGTCTGATATAAAAGCATAATCAGGAATAATGGACGGGTTATATGGATATATTCCAGTAGAGCTGAACCAGAAGAAACATTCCTTTGAAACGAAGCCAATTGCAACATTGTTCATTAAAATACGATTTTTAGGACTAAGCTGTGGCTAAAGTTGGAGATAATGAGTAGTATGGCTTCGGAAAACAAAAAAGAATAATTTCATTTGCTTTGGGTAGTTCAAAAACTTCAACCGAACAATGCGACGCATGTCCATCAACAATCAGTAGGACCAGTTGGTTTTCGAGGAATAAAATAGTGGTTAAGCCAAGCTGTAAAGATATACACAGTTGTGTAGGTCGATTTTTGTGACATTTAGAGGACGGAACCTGGAGGTGAGCCATCTTCATACTCTGCTTTTTTATTTTGGCCCTTCATGATGCAAGCGGCAGGTAAAAATATTCCTTCGGCACCGCAGCAGGCTATCACCGACTTTTTTCGTCAACGTTATTGTGGCTGAGGCTTTACTTCCTGTCTTCGCTGATCCAGGATGATTATTCAGTTGGAGACCAATTTCGTCCATATTAAAGATCAGTAAACAATTTGTTACGCAATTTTAAAGTTTTTCTTGGAATGTTAAAAGTTATTGCATCCCTATAGCCTGATAAGTTCTCAATTTTAATTTTCTTATTTTTTTATTTTATATTTATTATTATTCTAATAACAAAACATAAATTGGTTAACACCTAAAAATAGTATGGCCATGTAAACCATACCTTTAGGATAAGATGGCCATACAAACCAAAGCATTGACAAAGTAAAATAATTTTGACGATTTTGAGGTTATAGGCACTAACAAAACATCAAACTACAAAATAAAAGTAAAATTAATACAAAATTGATTATGAAATCACGTTCACAACGTAGAAACTAACATGTGCTAACGATTTTTGAGTTAGGTTTAACATAAAACTAATGAAATACTTGTCTTTTTAATTTTTTCGGCACTACAAACTGCACTACGTGCGATCTCTCACAAACTTCAAGCGCGCAATGCTGATACATAGCCCCATTTACTGGGAAGAGTTGAATTTTTTAACTGGCCATTTTAAACGATTAAATATATCACCCTGAATTACCCTATGTATATTAAGATATAAAGAAATTTGCCGTTGTTACATTCGGTTTAGGGAATGTTATCTTTAACTCCGCATAAAGTAGATCCGTGTTTTGTTGAGCGTTTTTATGCAATGAAACGAGTAACTAAATACTTTGATTATTTAATTGACACTTACATGACACAGAACCAGAATTGTGCGCTTCTTGTGGTATAACGACCAACTAAATATTTATGAAGAGCAGTTTCAATTCAGAATCCATTAAATTGAATAGTATTCATATATTATTTGTTACAATGAGAAATTTAAATTTTTACATTTAATAATTTATTTCTCGAGTCTTTTGAATACCTTAGTAACTTCTGAAATGGAAATGGATAGGTACTTATCTTCTTATCTAGTATTATATTTTTTTCAAGTTATATATAAACCTAATCTATGACCTCCGCACCGAAATAACATAAGTCGCTTGGCCCAAGTATCTTATGGAATTAAGATCAACTAAATTTAAAAATAACCGTTGAAACGACTTATGCCTATTATAGAATATTAAATTATTCAATAGACGTGAACTTCCGGTGTTTCAAATTAGACGTTAAGACAGATAGTTGTGTTCATGAAATATTACTTTCATTTGATATATCTAATTGTTTGTGCACCGCTGATGTTACAGTAGCATAAGCAACAATAGAACACAACATAAACATCTCACGTAATCTATAGTGAAATCCGTTTATGTTTTATGGAACGACTTATTTAATTTACAATTAGAATTTATTCTAATTTTCTCATTAAGTCGTCATGACTGAATACATAGGAAAGTTGTTTCTACTATCATGTTTCCCCATTAAATATATTCAACATATGCTCTACATAATATATGTAATATTTACGTTTTCGTATTTTGATACAATGAATATATAGATCAAGTATGTTTGTCTTTGGAAAAGATTATAATAATTTATTTCTTCACACATATGCTAGATTTCTAGTTGTTTTCAGTTTTATTAGGCACGTCACGTATGCCGACTCCCAGTGCACCGCAGAAATAGTAATGTTTATTAGAAATCAGTACAACATAGGGTCAGTGCTTATTAATAAATATTAACACATTACTGTCCTTATTTATTATCCAGATGACTGCTAATAATGTTCTATTTTTTTAGATTGTTATTCTTTACATCTTTTAATAGGTTTTTATTGGTAAATTGCCTTCATTTCAGGTCTCTTCGGATTTATTGATAAAGAAAATGGGTCGAAACGTCGAAACGTTATTTTTTAATTGGAAATATTATCTTTTTTCGCTTCTAGACGAAATTGAGAGTTAATATTAGTCGTTGCTTGCCTTAATATTGCTTTTTCTTATGATTATGTTCCCTGCTTCTTGTTTTTCATCAGTAAATTGTTGCTACTATCAATCTACTTTTTCATTCAATTATTTCTGCAAAAATTCTATTTGTATCACTTATTTTTGTGATTTAGAAATATCCTTCGTATGTTTATAATTTCTGGCCTTTTTTGCGATTCTACTGTTTACTTCCATTTTACACCAAATTTCTCTCAATATTTCTTTTATCAGTATTGCAATTACATTTTTGACTTTGACGAAAATTTATTTATTACAATTGATCCTATGGATTTCTCTGAATTTTAAGAATAACTATGATTTAAAAGCTCTATGTATCATTGAAAAGTTTTTTTTGGTACAGCTTCCAACTCTACATTGGGGTAAATTAATTTTAACTAACTTTAATCAAATCTAATAACGATTTAAGCTACTTTAAGCTACTAATGTTTTTAACTCTATCACTAATCAGTGTTGCGCTGTTTTGTGTACGTGGTAACAATATTTATACGTTCAGTTGTCACCATCGTATACAATAATAAAATATTTTTTATCCTGTGTATAAAACAAGGATTACAGAAAAAACGTGAGTACCTCGAAATAATTTATTTACTTTTAGGATTAAACAGGAACAATCTTTCATATTTGTGTAACTTGCACGTTTCGTGCACTTGTTATTATTATTTTTTCACTGAACACGTTATTTATTAGTGGAATGATTATTCTGCATTAATTTTATTTTACATGACACCGCCTTATAATATATAAATAATTTTTAATTAAGAAATTCCTTGTGTTTATTCATATTGTTAAAACATTGTTTGCCAGGTATTGTGTCCGGAAACGAATTTTGGTCATTCTGAAGGTATTGTATGGAAGTGTATTAAATATAAAACTATGTCCTGTTCAATCTGAAGCGATAAATATTGCATTAAAATATTCAGAATTATGTTTACTTCTCTTCATTTAGGATAGCACCTGCCATACCATCTTATAAACAATTATATAAGAAAATGTATTTTTTAAAATTTAGTGCTTCCTAATTGAAAAGCAACTATGCGGCTGTCAACACACATTTGGTACTAGATTCTTGTTTTGAGCTGCCATTATAGTAATGGAAAGATGTGCACACAAACAAAAGCATCACTTGAATCAAAATGAAGCTGGATAAAAACTATAAGAATTCTGCATCATTAATTTCTATTTTAATTAAGTGGTTTAATGAATTAAGTTATGAACGTAGAAGCCTGAAAGATGAAAAACGTTATAGGCATTCAATTACAACGTAAAGCAATGTAAAATATTCACGAAGCGGTAAGAAAGATTGTGAAGTGATAAGCATTGCATCTGATTTAGTAACATCTTCGCAGGAATGTTCGTCGCTGATAAAATGCGATATGGAGAAGTTTTTTGCAGTTTCGTATCTAAAGACAAATGTTAATGCCTCAAAGCACACAAAATAGTTACAAAAGTTTGTTTTACGGGATGAAATAGCACCAAGAAGGTCATAGTCGTGTTTTGTAGCTAATGAAAACCATGTTAAGGAATGAGATATTACGCCAACGTATTCAGTTACTTTGGAGAAAATAAAAGCGAAATATATGTATATAACTCCTTCTAACAAACGAATAGCATTTTTGACGTCAGCGAGAAAGAATTACAAAATTGCATGAAAGTTAGACAAATTGTATCGAGTTCAAAGAAGACTATATTGGAAAATGAAATTACTTTTTATCTAAAAACATGGGTCATATAAATGTTCGCAAATTTTGTCTTTTATTATGTATTTTGGTGGAGATACTGTAAAGTTTTGTTGTCTTTATTTTTTTAAATATAGAAATAATAATTAACTTGAATCTACTATAAACATTTAAACAGTTTTACAAAGGTTGCTACTTAAATTAAGAGATACAAATAAAAACAAATATTTATAATTTGATTTCGCTTCATTGTTTTACAAAATATTCTTCCTTAAGATCAATACACTTTTGCATGCATTTGCATGAATTGTCGAAGCATTTCTTTCATTCCGATTGAGGTACCTCCATAACATGTGATTTGAACGCATCAACCTCTTCTTCAGGTGCAGAAACACGTTGATCGCAATTTATTTTTGATCTGCGAGAATGAGAAATTATTATGTGCCAAAAAATGACTGTACGGCGGATGACCCAACAAGTCGATGTTTTGACTATTGAAAAACATTTTTCTTTGAACTGATGTGTGAGAGCTCGCATTGTCGTGGTAGAGAATGATTCATCTTCAGCGATTGGTTTCTCTTATTTTTTGACAAATAAATGCTGATGTACCATTCATAATTGACTGTACTTCTTTGCTCTATTTGAACGGTGGCGACAAGTCCAGTTCCGAAAAAAAAAACTAACCTAACCTAACCATTTGCTTCGTACTCGACCAATTTATCTTGGATTTGGCTCATATTAAAAGACTCATACAGTCGATTGCTGTTTAGTTTCGGATTCATATGCATAGATCCATAATTTGTCATCCAAATGTTCATAAAATGTTGAATATATATGAGGCACTAATACCCAAGTATGTCTTAATCTCACGGTATATGACACAACGATCTTGTAATAGCAGTTTACGCACAGCATCCATGTTTTAGGGACACAACTGTCGTTTTTAGACGACCTTCACGAAATTCATCTTGTAGCGAAATGTGACCACGATCGCAATGGTGCTTTAACACCAAAGGTAGAAGGTAATTGAACGGCACACTGCTGTTGGTCTATTCCACGTCAAAAGTCATAAAAAAGTATCGCACGAAAATCTTCGCATTTTAATTTCTTTTTTTTTGACCAAGATGAATGTTTCAAGTATGTATTAAAAACTCTAATAGCACGTTCTGAGTATGTTCACCACTAAAAAGTGTTAAATTTTCGGATGGTATTGTTATATTTGACATATTCACATCAGATGCTGCTATATCTCAAAACTTAAGTAACAACCCTCGTATAGTTTTTATCGTTATGTATTTAGAATAGAATACCTCTAAGATTTAAAAAATACCGTATATTTGTAAACATTAAACTAAATTATTGTCACGTTATCTAGATAGTGGTTATCAGCTTATTTAAACTTATCCAGTGCATATACATATAGCTTTCAGTTAACTGTTGTTCAATCATCGAATTATATTTAATTATATTTTGTGACAAAATTGGCAGTATAAATATTTTCGTTTGAAAAGTTGATGCAAATCTAGTTCTAGTTAATTGGGAATTGAAATTTCCTCGTAAGTATAAATAATCCTAGAAATATCATTTGACATTTAACTGTGGGTATGACAGAAATCTGGGCTGTTGGTTCTAAAATGGAAGAGGAGATGGTGACAATTGGCGAATGGTAGATTATGGAGGATAGAGGGAAGAAGAACAATATGTGTATATGAAAAGTGTCCGTCGAAATGCGTTGCACGTTTTCTCATTATAATTCTTTTAGGTTTTATTTATCTCGTCATACTTAATTCTTCAACAATTGCTACATTTCCTTTGTATACACCAGCGTCATTCCGGAAGGTTTTCGGGATATTATTTATCGTATACAGCTGGACACTTTTTCAACTTTTTTCCTATAAGGCATAATCCTCCTTCTGTCTTTCCCCCTATAATGTAGATTTATATCAACCAAATGTAGTTCGTTAAAGATTTAGAAATGAGGTGGCGTCACTCTTTTTATTCGGATACTTATTGAAGATTGTTAATTTTTTTTGTGGAGGTATTATATTATTTTGAAGATTATTTTTCAAATCAGTCTTTCATTTGCTTTGATCTAATGAGAAATAAGAAATATTAATACATCTAATTTTGAATATTTCATAGTATATAATATTTCAATATATTTCATGTTATGACTGCCTAAAAATTTTAATTCAAATATGTACATGGTTACGTGGAAAAAATCGAATTTCAAGGTTGAATCCGATGTTTAAACATTTTGCACTATTTTTGGAAGGTCTTCAAAGAAGTATCTCGACAATAGAGTTCATGATATTAATAAGACTAATTTATTGATCTCGATTTCTTGGTAATGTGATAGTCAAAAAGGAATGACAAAATAACATTTACATCACATTTTTTTCGCTTATACCAAGAATAAAATTTAATTATTAAATTATTTCAATACACGTCTCTGGGCTTCTTAGAATATATAAATTGATGTGATGTGATACTGCTAGTGATAGCTCTTGGCAATAAATTTCAACTTCGTGAATCAACTACGCTAGATAGTTGTGGAATTTAAAAGTTCTCGCTATCGTATCCTACACATTTTATGTTGGATTTAAATTTGTTGATAGGGATAGAGATGAGAAAACATTAACGCGATCTCCATGAAAAAATACCATAGAATGTCATGCGAAATGAGAACGTTGAGTTTTATTGCCGAAAAGAGACTAGCTTTGGTATAAAGATTGTCATTATTTAGAAGTTCAGTTCTTTTTCCACACAAAACAATAGAATCATTAACTCGACTCTTGTAAGCGATAAAACGTGCAAATTTTCATTTTTTAAAGTCTAGCCCTGCTTGGTTAGATACAATGTCTAACATAATTTTAGTTTCGAAAAATTTAGTATTTGGAAATTAGAAAAAGACCTATATTTCTCTATATGGAGAAGTGAAGTTGTGTCCATAACAATAAATATGATTAAGTATCCCACTACAGTAATCAACAAAAGTGTTGTTTGGTGTTTGATCAAGAGATTACATACAACAGAACTGAATTATTATACGTAAGATATAAAACATTATGATGAAACTATTTGCTTTAAATTCAATAGATGCAGATCCCAAAATGTCACCACAAATGATGTTTCGTCCTCTCAAACTCCTCCTCGATATTGCAACGAATGTAATCGCCTTCAAATAGTTGAAGCAAAAAGGCAGTATTTCAAAAAAGTTAATTAGGAATTATCGGTCCTATCTTTATTGAAAAACGTTGAATCAGCATACTTACACACAAGATTTATTCACGACGGATTACGGATAGGCCAAGTAATCATTTTGGAGCAAGATGGTTTGGAAGAATGTGACAAGTTGGTTTTCTATATCTCCAGACCTCACAATAATGAATTTTTCTGTATGGGAAAGAGTAAAACAAATAGTTCATCATGGATAGATCGCGAGTTACCGTGATTGGATGGTTTTCCGAATTCATTAGTGATCTTCGCTACAGGATGAATTTCGTGTAGGTTATCCAAAATCGGCTGTTGTGCCACAAAACATCGATGCTGTGCGAAAAATCGTCATGTGACATACATGTGCATTAGTTCCATTAGCGTACATGCAATATTTCATACATTTGACTGTCAAAAAGATTTGTTCGCGTTGAATGCAGCATAGTTTGACGATCACTAAAAAACAGCTCGTGTCGATTAGTGCGAAGAAATGCAGAAAAAATTCAATAGTTGTGCTTAACGAGATATCTATAAGATCTAGACAGAAGGTGGTGCATGGATGTAATCGTGTGTCGCCATATCGCTACCATTCTATTAAAGCAACGTAGAATGGTCAATTCTGAATTGGATACCAACATTCTTTTGCCAGAAGTGTTTGGAAAAACCAGGGAAACCAATAGCACAAGACAAATCATTTTCCACCACGACAATGCCAGCTCTCACACATCAGATCAAACAAATACCTATTTGACCAGTTATAAAATAGAATGTATGGATCATCCGCTTTACAGTCCTTGTTTGGCACCCAATGATTTCTTCTTTTTTCCGTATTTAAAAAATAAATTGCGAGGTCAACACCTGAAGAAGCGATTGATGCGTTCAAATCACTTGTTTTGGAGGTACCTCAACCATAATGGAAACAATGCTTCGACAATTCGTTAAAACGTATAAAAAAAGTATTGTTCTTAATAAAAAAGAAAATATTTTGGAAACCAACAGAGCCATATCCAATTAAAAATATTTGCTTTTATTTGTCTAACTATATTTTAAAATTTTTCTTACAATGATAACTGGAAACTAAAGTTTATAACTTATTTTCCTTCAAATGTTTAGGAAATGGAAAGTGTTTGAAGGAAATGTTACAATTTATTTATAGTTATTTACAAAAGTTATTCGTGAATAATTGCCAGTTTATTTTTTAACAAACTTTGAATTCGAGTTTAGATAATTTATCAATAAATGGATGACAATAATGTAGAATTATCTTCAACTATAATCAAAATTGTATTACCGATACTTTTATTAATACTAAAGGGGTTCAAAAGGTGAATATTTAAAAGATAATATCAAACCAGTCACATTTTTTATTATAACAGAGATTTTATTATATTGGATTTGCAAAGGTAGTGAGAGATAGTTTGAGAACACCTCTTAGTGGTCGGAAAATTTTCTCAAATAAAAAAACGATTAACTCGGAGCTCGACAAGAATATCTATTCTTTAGCAATATCTTATTATTGTCAACAAAACCATTAGACAGTTCGATATTTGTTTGGTATTAACCATATTTGGAATTTCATCATTTACATGGGTCGAATATGTAGTTTCTCGAAATAGTAGAACGCATATGTGTTAATGTATGTATGTTTCATATCCATTAATATGAATATTAATGTAGATATTTTTTAATTATTTCCACAAATAGAAATTTACATAAACTGGACTACCTGTTATTATTATTTATCTTCAATGTTGATGATTCCATTAGTTTTGTTTAAAAAAAGATAATTCGACTTATTAATAAAAATAATAATAGAGTGCATTTAGTTCCGCTATGTTGAAACGTCGGGCTGAAAGTACAAAAATACAGAAAATTATAAACCTCGGTCTAGAAAGAATTTAATGTAAATTCAGTATAATAAAAAATGTAAACTCTACGATACTGTGAACGTGAACGTTTTTGTGAGATCGTCGAGGTGTCGATGAGGTTCACAAAATAATTATCTGTCCATGAGCAAGTTTGTTGAAGAAGATGAGCAACGACATTCTTTTTCAACATGTCACAAGACGCTTTTCACGCGCTTGTCTGTCTATATCCGAATTACTTAACAGATATAGCACTATATGTGGTACAATAAAAATGAAAAGTTTTAACACTATTACTCATACTGATCAAGTTGAAACTGAAAAATGGGGGCCTTACCGAAATGATTTCTATCATGAATTCAATATTGGGATGAGTGTATTGATAGCCAAGTGCAGTTTTTTAAAAGATATCAAATTCAAATGTTTTGCTTACAATAACCTACAATTGCAGCTAACACAGTGATGTGAATTGTTGACTAGTGGAGAAGTCACTAAGTAATTTCATTAGCAATTTTCCTATGGTAGTAGAGATTGCCATTCTTAGATGATAACATTTGTACGTATCAAAGTTTCTCATATAACAATATACCAAATTGAAATAAAAAACAGAAAATATAACCAGAAAATGAAAATGATATATTGGAGACGATTAGGCTAATTGCTTGCTGTGAGGATATTGAATATGTAATGAAAGACATTTGACATTATCAAAAGAAGACAATTCGGAACTATAGGGATTATTGAGGTAGTTGATCGGTGAAAATGTTATGAATGCAAGTGTACCTATATACTCTATTTTTAAATGCGACGAGAAGATTACACGTGGTGTACCTGCAGGGAAGTTCATCGGTTGGTTGTTTGTTGACGGAATACTGTTGCTTGTACACGTCATTGTCATCTGGTGACGTCTCGTTTAGAAAGTAAATCAAGTTTATCCTGCCTACCATTCCAAGCGCACTCACCCGACGCATGTAGTGATACATAATACATGTACACTTTTATTCACTACATTTTTCATCCTTCGACTATTTCTCCGAACAACTACCTCAATAAAACAAAATTGTTTCGCCACCCGACTGACCGACAACTAACACAGGGAATTCCAAATTATCTTTCATTTATGACCTTCTAAATTTCCTAACGGCATAGAAGTAACCTAATTCTTCCTAAAATACCTTTCCGTTTGGTATGTTTGGCCAACATACTCTCCGACTATATATAAATCGTCGCATCAACACTATTTATTAATTAATCTTGTGTCACCAAATATGAACAATCTTCGAGTAGAAAGAAATTATTTGTAACAAAATATATTGACTCGGTTATTTCAGTACAATAGATTTCAGATGGATATTGAAAACAGGATTTATATAAGACAAAGGTAAATTATTAAGTATTATTTAGAAATAATAAATAGTATTTGTGCAACGATTTATTTATATATATTTCTTATTTCTTGATTTTTTTGATAGTTTTTAAAAGAAAGCTAAATTTTGACTTTTCGACTTCTTTTCTTTAAGTCTTTATCAAAATTAATATTAATCATAAAATGATAAAGACTTAAAGAAAAGTCGAAACGTCAAAATTTATCTTTGAAAACTATCGCAAAAAAACTAATTTTGAAGCAGAAAATATATATATTCAATGAGTATCAAGAGAGTTACATCACAATCGGAAAAATATATTGGAGAAGATTAGGTTAATCGCATGTCGTTAGGAAATGTAGGTCATAAAAGAATGTTAATATGGGTTTCCCAAAAAAACAGAACTTGGAATTTCCTGGGCCAGTTGTCGGTCAGTCCAGTTACGAAAAAATATTGTTTATAAGAATATTTCGGTACGCTTTTGCAATTTAATACTAGTCGTAGTACTTTTCTTCTACAATGATTAACTAAATCAGTTTCACGGTAATGTCCTAAAAAATGTTTGTTGTTGTATTGTTTCGGCCAGTTTAATAATAAGTTTTCGTTTAACAGAAATCGGCAAACAATGAGTGACCAAGAAAATCCTCCTGTAGATCAAAATACTAAAACTACGCCAACAGAGACGACAACGGACTCCGCAACAGAGGAAAGTGAGAAACCTCATTCCAGGTAAAACTATTTACTCTTGTTATGACTAAGCAATAATATTGACATACGGATTTATTGCTTGAGTCAATTTAATAAACCACGTTCGTTCATATGATTCATTAGTTCAAAGGAAAGATAGCATAGAGTACGATCAAGTTGTATAATCAATTAGAGAAAAATAGTGGAAAGTGTTTATAGTTAAGGGTATAAACTACGTCAGATATTTGGGTTTTTTTAATGTATATGAATCAAAACAAACTTAGGTGTGAAGTATAGATGATGAGAAATTATAACAGCCATAATATTTCGGTCATCGGCTTTGGTATGGTCTACATCAGGAATTCTCACCACTACATTATCACCTCTATTAGCGACAGGATATTTTAGCGAACATTTTATCTGCTTGCTTTTCCAAAGAGTATCCAACTAATTTTCTGATGTCTCCAATATCTTGTTACTTTTTATCGAAAGGAATTACCATTTCTTTGTCACTTTACATTATATTTGACGGACCTACAGTATTTCCTAGAATATCGGTCTCCTTATATGGTTTTCCTCTCTGGCTATTTGGTGTTTACTTATGTGAATCGGTGCTTACAATTGTAGTAGTATCACATTCTATTTCTTCCTCTGCGTTAATAACAGGGTCGCTAATATTGGGATAGGTTTCTTTCTCCTCATATAAATGGTTGAACTAGCGTGTCTTTCGAAAGAAAAGTGAATATAATATAATCCTTCAGACTATTCCATCGTCTTAGATTTCAGCCAAGTACGAAGCATATTTCTTGTGATTTAAGTGTCGGAGCTTACCTTGTACGATTTTCATTTCTGATCACATCGCACAGACGTCTTTGACCACTGTTTGCAAATTGCCTCTACCATCATCAGACACCTATACAAACGTATATCGCGGAAACTGCGGCAGATTTTTCAGATTCATTCCAATTTTTTACAATTTTTTGAGTAATAAGAATTGAACATTTCATAAGAATAAGAAAAATCCATTTGAAATAATGAATTCAATGATATTTTAAATTAAATTGGAAATCTTATAACAATGTTAATAACACTATAATATTTGTCCTATTACAAAACTCTTACAGGCTAAAATTTTCAAAAATCTATGCTGTTTCTTGGGGCGTTTTATACTTTATGTCCGAAAATTTGTCCAAAAAATTATACTACTATAGGAACTATAAAACTTAAGAAGTACTGTATTAAAGTAATTTTATATTTGCGAATATTAATAAAATATATAAATCTTTTTAGAAGGAAAAGAGCAATTATAGACGTTCCCTCAAGGAATGACATTGGACCGGACGGAGAGGAGGTGGAAGAATTTTAGTTAAGTTTTATTATAACGTAATATAGTAGTATTATTAAGCACAAATTTAATTTTATTATGTGAAAGTAGCAATGGATTTTTTTTTGTGTCGCTACAAATAATTGCGATCATCTGCTGTAATGAAATAAAATAAATAAATGTCTTTTGATTACATATCTTTGTGTTAATGCCCAAAAAATTTAACAATATTCAAAATTATTATTTGCGTTGTTTGGGATAAAAACAGAATGATTGAAATACATTTTGAACGAATGAAATAATTTAATCAACTAAGCAGATTGCGAAGGTAAGTGGTCACCTTCATTAATAACTATTAGACTATATGTGATTATCACAGAAGTTTAATATACTTCTCACATTCTACATTTACATCTGATATTGTTTCCCGCTTTCGATACTAGGAAAGTCCGATATATTTTCGGTCAGATGGAAAGTAGGTGACCTTTTGGTGTGGTAAATTCAGCCAGAGAAATTTGGGATGCAATATTTGTACATGTAAACTCGGCAAGATTTTAGAGTGTCACTTTAAAACCAAAATGATTATGATTCTCCAAGAATTTTCTTAAGTATCCGTCATACTTAGGTATTTCCAATCGTTTATCATATTCATCTAAATATATTTTATGGATTTTTTTTGTTTTTATGTATTAAGATGTTTTCGAACACTAACCTGCCTCCTGTACTCAGGTTCTTGTAGCACTTTTTGGCCGAATTTACGAGTGACTTTAAACCGACATTTGTGAAACCGTAGGTCAAGTAATTGATTCGGCCGAATATACAACCTCCGAAGTTCGCAAGGATGATCAGTAAACATGAACTGATACAATGGTTTTTCATACAATGACAATTCATATCATAAGAAAAATTGGTCAAAAGTAGTTCATACAACCAGAGATATGGACAAATATCGACAATATAGGAAACTACCATATCATTTTGAGTCACCTCTTTCAACCAGTTGAGTGTCTTCTCAAAAGAAAATGATCTGTTAGTAAATCTTACAGTTAATGCTCTGACTAATGTATTCTTTCGATCTTTTCTGGTCATAATTTGAAAAATTGTCTTGGGCTCACTATATTTTAATGTTTTATAAAAAGATTTATAATCGCAAAATGATGGGACGAATTTCTATACACATTGTGTATCTTACGTAGGGGGAGCCCAAACAACCCTTTCTGTAGTTCCTCAACATAAGCTTGCTTGGGCAGCCTTGGAATAAAATATTGAAGGCTTTATACCTGCAAATGTGTCTTCGATTCATCCTCCCTATATAATCTGTGCGCTCGAACCACCGTGCGCTCGATGCACGTTTTCTATTTTTATAGCAATTATTGTAAGCGTATCAGAAAACATTAAGCATAAATTTGAAATAAATTTCATAAAATAATCAAAAATTTCTAAATTGCACCGACAACATCCCATACCATTAGTAACACGGGTTTTGAATTTAAGCAACGAATATTTAAGCAATTTCTTAATACAACTTGCCAATGAAATGCTACATGAGAATAAGCTTTATTCATCATTACACTATTACTAGAAAACATATTTTAAGTTGGAAAATGAACGTTGAATGTCTTTTTACAAGACGTTATCTGTACGAGCACATGATCAAGTCTAATAATCACTGTTATATCTTACCATAAGTTAACTATACTTCAGGCTTCTCTCTACGGTTCAAGTGCTTGTTTTTCCACATTCGTTAATGATATTAATATAATATAAATTAATTAATATATAATAATAACCTTGAAACCTTTTTTAAATCCTCTGTCTATCGAAGTGCATATTGAAATATAAATAATTAAGTTACGAAGTAGTCAAAATACTTGAATTTCAAAGTACTTCACTTTTATCTAGTGATTTTCTATAGAATATAAAGTGCACATAATTATTCTATAGAAAATATTGTTCCTCAATTTCTGATTTCTTAGACCTTCTGATAAATTGATGCATCAAAATGTTCTTGATTTTAGGTCTCTTCTATTATTAGTTTAAACTAGTTTTTTTAATAATTTTTGGAAGATAAAAGTTGATGTTTTGAATTTTCTCTGTCTATGATATTGACACTAACATCATGAATATCAAAATAAAAATAAAATTAAAACAGAAAATGTTCTAAATAAGCTAAAAGCTATAAATTTTACTTGAATTATTTAGGTATTTTTTATAATTTTTCGTTTTTATGAATGTGAACCATGAAAATTATCTTTTTTTGCATTAGATTCCGTTTCAAGAATTTTTGAATCTTAATCATTTTTTTTTTTGATATTTCATGTTTCGTTAACGCAGTTTTATTTTTTTTATCTTATTGATGACCTTTTAGTCTATTTTATAAATATTGAGAGGTTTGCTCTATGTAGACTACTATATTTTTCAGATGTAAGAACTGAGGAAAAATTAATATTTCTTATTAGAACATTTTCTATTTTGATTTTATTCTTATTTTGATATTTATGATGTAGGTGAACTATTGATTAATATAAATGCGCAAATTGTCAATGTCAATATCATATTTTGATAAAGACTTATAGAAAAATCGAAACATCAAATTATTACAAAAATTATTAGAAAAACTAATTTTAAAACAGAAGAAACCTAAAGTCAAGAATATTTAGATGAAAATATTCTTTTCATCCTCATCTATAAAACTGAGAATTCCATGAATATATTAATAAATTAACATCAAAATTTAGATTTAGAACGGCATTTTCATAAAAGTACATGATACATACAAGGTTTGTCTGAAAAGTTTCCAACCTAACAAAAAGCAAGACATTCTCTTTCCATATTTCTTCAATTTTTATATAGTGGTTAAGAGTTTTTTCAGGTTTCTTAAATCAAAATATATCAAATTGGAAACAAAGGAAAACCGAAAATATAACCAGAAAACTAATAATATTCATATAAAATATATAATTGACAACAAACTCGACATGAATATTTTCCTCGATTTCTTATGCTCAATAAAACTCAATTAATATTTTATATATTATAGGAATAGATAAATAAAATATATCTAAAAATATTTTGATACGCTTGTGCTATTCAACGGAATAAATTTCTCTTATATTAATCAACGAATTTAGTTTCATGGCCATATGTCGCAAAAACATTTTCGCTGTTGTGTCGTTTCGGTTTTTTTCATAATAAGTATTCTTCTAACAGAAATCGGCAAACAATGAGTGACAAAGAAAATCCTCCTGCAGATCAAAATACTAAAACTACGCCAACAGAGATTACAACGGACTCCACAACAGTGGAAAATGAGAAATCTCATTCCAGGTAAAACTGTTGTAATTACTAAGCAATATTATTGCTGCTTTCGATTGTGTTAATTTGATAAACCACGTTCGTTTATAATATGATTCATCGGTTCAAAGTAAAGTTAACATAAAGTATGATCAAGTTGTATCTTCAATTAAAGTAAAATAGTGGGAAGTATACATTTACAGTTAATCTATTAGCATTATTATTTGGAGAGACATTTGCTAAACTACGTCAGATATTTTGGGTTTTTTGATTTGTGTGAATAAACCTTGGATACACGTTTTGTATCCGATCAACTAATTTGATATGTTATTTTTGGCATAATGAAAACTTTCCGATTTCGTGAGTATCGTTTTAGATCCATAATCAGCTCAGTTGAGTTGTTATTCATAACTAATAGAAATCGAAGTCGTATTGAGTCCAAATACATCATATCTCGAAAGAAAAAATATTGGGATTGATAATCGTCTTCGTAACTAATAAAATTATGCATATCAAAGAAATTAGGAACATACTTTATCATATTACTTTGAAATTTGAATCGAAACATTATGTTAACGATTTAGAAATATACTAATAGATAGTCCACATTTTACTATCATTCCAATAATTCCACATTTATAAACTTTGGAAAACGAAGATTCAGATAGATGATGACAACAGCATTTATATGCTTAGTATAAATACAAAATAAAAGCAGGAACATATATCTATTTACACTCGGAATGTGATGGATACGATTTTAGTTTTTTGTAATTTTATGTTGATATTTGTTGCAAGATTTATCGTTCTTCAGGAAAAATAATAGTCTAAGATCCCACCGCTTGATCTTGCATGTATCTGCTTTTTTGATGAAATTAATTTTAAAGGAATCTTGAGGATGTATAGAATGGATTAAGGATAGGTTGCCTTGTAAATGGTGTCACAAATCAAAATAAAAATCGTTGCCAGCTCTCAGTAGGCTGTAGCATTAGGGTTCCCAGGTGTAAACTATTATTGTTAATTAACTGCATTTACCGTTTTATATACATTGAGTATAAAAATCCATGGTTGCCAGTTGCACAATGACCTCAAACAGAGGTTGTAAACAAATTTCGCTCAAGAAGTGGAAGCGCAAGAGAGAAGATGTACGCATTGTTACTTGCGATGAATAATGACAAAGCTTGGCAGCTGCGACACTTATACAGTTTATGTGCAGTTTAGGCATTTCGTAGTTTCATTTCATTATGCCCAAAAATTTACACTTCATCTCCTCAAAATTGCCGCAATTGGTCTAATGAAAATCCTCACTGTGGATGAGATAAGAACATACGCAATATCCTAAAAAAGTTAATTCTTGAGCAGGAATTGTTGAGAATCATATAGAAGGTCCTTTTTCATGAGGGCAACTTTAATGGGAAATTAATATTTAGAACTACTCAAAAATAATGTCGTTCCAAGATTGACAAACTTATATCTATATACAGCAATCCCAAGTCCTGCGAAAATGGTTTCAACAAGATGTAGCACGGCGCCATTAACAAATCAATGTCAAGCCGTACTTGAAGTAAATTTTCCTAAATCGGTGGATAGGGCTGCTCGGATCGATAGGCCGATCCCCTGATCTAAATAATGTAAAGCTCTAGACTTCTTGTGAAGATATGTCGGAAGTATTGTAAAAAAAACTAAACCCCTCAAGCTCAAAGACTTAAAAGATGAATCACGGTTGCGATTAGATTAGTCACGCCCGAGTTGTTGAGTAACGCTAGAAGACATTTCTATGCCAGATTACCATATTGCCAACACATACACAACATTTTGAACATCTCCTACTATTGACATTGATGTTTTTTTCTTTTGCCGGGATGAAAAGTTCGCTTTTCGTCTCTGGTATGCGGAATCAAAGTGGCCTATTCTCTCCCTTTCTTTTGCTCCCGGTATCGCAGCAACGACTTGTTTATTGAAATGCCATCCCTCGATGACAGTTTGCTTCACACGACATTTTATATTTATTATCGCGTGAAAATACAGAATTGAATTAAAAAGAATTAATTCAGACAATCCTAGTGATAGTGAATTAGAATACAACAAGGACGAACTTGTGATCCCGGTGAGAGAAAAAATAGTATACGCACCACGGGAGAAAACTAGGGTATTCTTGCCCACAATGTTTGTCACCGCGAGTGAGGATACCCTATTTTTCTCCCTAGGTGCCTAATATAATATTTTTTCTTACATTATCAAGCAATAATAATAAAATGATTTTTTTTAATGTTAATTTTTGTAATACTAATACTGTCTTAAGAGTTTCTCCCACTGCTCTATCATTTATTTATAAACGAACTTGTTCCATTTGACTGTTCCACCCCTTATAATATCTGTTATAGCACAAAACTCGTAGAGGTGAAAATTATCAAATATTTTGTATGCTGTATACGATATAATTGAGGCGATTCCTATTTAATGTATGTAATATATAATAAAAAACTCAAACATGAAAACGGGGACTAGATGTTAGAACTACTGTCCTCGCAATAGCTTATATCCGTAAATATTAATAGAAAATATTGATTTTTACAGAACTAAAAGATCTATTATAGATGTTCCTTTGAGAATCGACATTGGACCAGATGGAAAACAGGTGACAGAGTTTAGTTAAGTTCTACTATAACTATTGTAAAGTGGTATTATTAAGCCCATCCTTCTTTGTATCACTGGATAATAATTGTATACCTCTGCTGTAATGAAATTTATTGAAATGAAATAGAATAAATAAATGCCTTTGGATTACATATCTTTGTGTTAATTACAAAAAGTTTTAGCAATATTAAAAAAAAATTTAACTACAATCTATCCTACAAATAAGTTGAGCTATTATTTGTTATAAGGTTTGTTATAAACAGAATCATTAAAACTAATTTCGAATAGAATAAGTAGGTTATTCTTACCTAGTTCGTGTAATGTATCTTCGGTTTAACCAACGATGATTGACCATATTCGTTGTATTAGAACATCAAAACTACTTTGAAATAAACTATTTATTAAATAATAAAATAAGTATTAAAACGTGGTGTCAATAATCAGTCGACTATACTGTAACGAACGCAAGAATATAAGACATCTATCTATTTACCACTCTGAAAAATCCTATTGTATAAAAGGTTATAATTATCTAAAAGTGCGATCGTTAGACTCCTATCGATACAAAATAAAGTACGTAATTTGATACCTTGATGGAATTCAAGTGTTCAAGAAACACCTGGAATCAATCATTTATGATATGGGTCCCTATTAGGATCGTGAAGCATAAATCTTAACGAATATAAGACAAAAATTTGGTAATCCGATAGGATACGTTAATGGAGGGTGAAGTGAGGTACTCTTTTGTGACCTTCAATCAAATGACTCACAGATCATAATGGTTCGCATTGCGGTAGAGTTAATTTGCACACAAGTGATTGTATCTCCGTCTAGGTTAATTTTGTGCATATGTTTTTAAATTTAAATAATTTTAAGTGGGAAATTTTTATGTCAAAACAGTTCGTACTTGGATATGCGACTAATTAGTATTCTGACTTGGATACAACTTAATGATATTTAACTGCACGCAATTTTTAATAGCGTCAATTTTCGATTGGAATTTATTTTATTTTAAACTCTTCCACTCCCATTTCATTTTATTTATTTGTACAAGAACTCTATGTGTACTATAGCACTGCCTAGTAATCTAATTTTAATTCCACTCCCTTTTGTTCCAGTATTCTGTATGGAAACTTTTCTCCATTTCAATCGGTGGTATATTTTACAAATCCAGTCATTCATTTGTGAGGGAGTATTTTTCTTCACATCCATCCCCTAATATTTCTCATACACTTTCCACCGCTATGTGAAAACATTTATGGGGACTACATGGAAAATTTTCAATTACAAAACTTGTTTATACTAACATTCTAATATTATACAGGATGTTTCTTGTAAGTAAAATCCAACAAATGCACAGTTTGAATTATTATCTTATTTATAAAAAAACACGCTAAAATTAAACACTGAACCATTGATTAAAACCAATATACTCGATTATATCTTACAAGCTAACGATACTACAGGCTTCTCTCTACGATTCAAGAGCTTATTCCCTCCTCTCATACTTCCATGTTTTCCATTAAAAATTATCATATAGCCTTGAAACCCGATTCAACTACAGCTTATATTAATTTGTCACATCTTTGAGGTCGATAGCTTTTCTTAAAATCCTCATATCTTAAAATCGACACCTTCACGAAACAGTTTATTTTCAAAAACTTGTCAATATGATTGAATAATGCGGCAACGCCACCAAACAATCTCCTACGTGTAGGAGGTCTGTGTGTCTTGCTCTGGTCAGTACGAATTTCGCTAGCGATCTTATTTTCACGCTACTATTTATTATAGTCTTGAAAAAGGCTTAAAACAAGAGGAATCTTTCCCATTCTTGGTGAATTGTTTTGGCCAGAATTCTGTTTGTAACATCTCGCAAAGGAAGAGCGGTGTTACATCAGTTTAATTTGAGATAGAACAAAATTCATTGTCGGTTATCTTAGAAAACAGTAAAGCTTTAATAGAATTGTGACCGTAGATCTTTCCATGATTATACAATTTAACAACAGACGTAGCAGCAACGCTTTTACATCGTTACGGGTGATGAATCGTGGTTGTATCACAATTATCCTTGAACCAAAAGTCGATGATTTGGTACTTTGAAAGGTAACTGCGTTCTTCAATAATTGAACGCTCGCGCAGTATTAATGCTCGAAAAGGACTTATATGATGACGAACCGTTATGAAAAGCTTCCGATATAACAGCGACAAGTTTATTAATGTGAGGGATATTTTATAATGATAAAAATGTAGCCAATAGATATTACAAACTAAACATACTCACGAGGTATAGATAAGCGATTTTATACACTTGACGTCTTGGTTTAAACACGTTTTTTTCATGGGGCCAACAATTTGTTTTGCAACAACGTTGGCTAGCCCATAGAAAACAAAAGAAATTGAGGCGTCCCCTAAATCTCTTTGAAACTGAAGTAATGGTCGTAAACAATCAACGATGTGGACCAAGTTGTTATATAAAGAGTATCAAGCTGTTGAAATAAAAGAAGAAAAATCTTGGTTCAGAAACACTAGAGTGCATTTTAAAGAATGGAAAATACGATATAAATCGAAAAAAGGAAATCTTCTAGCTCTGCTTTCGTTTATTATCAATATATGATCTGTAGACAATGACTTAAACCAAGAAAAGTTCCCTAAAGGGCGATGAAGACAATAACAATATTTGTAATAAAACCGATTCAAAAATAGAAGATGCTACAATCTCGTAGATATTGACTGGACATGTGGCATGAAACTTTATTATGAGATCTATAAGATAAACGTAAAAATGCATGCATTGGAGACCAAGAGAATGCCCAGATTGTGCAGAGCGAGCGATTTATAGATCTCTAGAACTCTCAATTCCAATAATCATTTGGGCAATGAATCCCGATGTGCACGAATATGATCTTTTAATTGTGAATTGAAATACAACTTTTCTTTTGTTAATCTGTGAAAAGTATCGGAGCAAATATGGCACTCACCCGTCTCAATTACAAATCATCTGTTAAAATGCTACAAGATTTTTAGTTTTTTACTAAGCTATGGAATCAATGTATATCATATCTGGATCAACAACTGTGTCTACTTTTTGCGAATTTCCTTCTTTTTTAAAGACTAAACATTGAACAAAATATGAATGCGTTGTTCAGGATCGACTATCTCACTAAAGAGGCTTCAGTAGCAGAATGTCAAAACCGATTGGATTCACTCTTGTTATTTTTTGTTTTTTTTTTTTTCACACTTCGTATTTACAAGTTTGGACAACAAATTATATTGCGCATTACACAAATGAATTTCATCAATCTTATTAGGAGATAATATAAGGAATAGTGAATGTTGTTGCAACATAAATCAGAGTTCATACCAATTGAAACTTTGCGTGCAGACTCACGACTGCATTAATGTCACCTCATTTCTCTTCTAATGTTGCTGCAGCTGCATTTTTCAAGATAAATTTCTATTCAACCAATATTTGTAAAATATTTATTAATTGATTGTATTTACTTTAAGATGAACAAACAAATTGTTATATTATAGAATGGCATCTTTTAAAAATAGGTGACACAAATAGCAAAGTTTACATAAGTATTTGTATTATCTAATCTTTTTATTAACATAATCCTGTATTCTGGTTAAATTATGCTTGCATCATAATATAGAGACATCTTTGTCATTATATTAAATATTATCAGTTATTCTAGCAGAAAGTAATTGAATTATGATCTGAAAAAATGTATTTGTGGAGATGTATTAGTTAGACGTATTCGTTAAAAAAAAATAAATATAATAATGTCTGTCGAACATTATATCAATGAATTTTTGGAGCTTAAAGTAAAAAACTACCTTATAGCTAATTAAATAGAAAAAACAAGAGCTCACAAATAATTATGTGAGTTTTTGACATTAAAAATTCCAACACTCCATAAAATGACTATGATAACCGTGAAAAGTAGGACAACGGTAAAAAGGAAATTTTATATTTTAATTTAGTAATTGCTATCCAATACAGGGACTAAATAACTAAAGGTGATCTGGTATAGTACAATGAAACCAAAAATATATAATCAATAAATAATAATGAGAAAATAATAATCGAAGTTCAGTGGCTTTGTCATGCTTTACTCCAAGTAAAAACTGATTGGTTTCTTTGAGTAATGATACAACCCTATTATTTTCTAGAGCTTAAATGATTAAGTTACTGAATTCCCGATCATCCTTTTTGAAAACTCAAATATTAACGTCATCAATTAAAAATAGATAATATACAGAAGCAGAACTATAATAGAAAAAATACATTAGGGATAATGCAACTTAAGCTAAATATTAAATACAGAAATTTGTTTAGTCGAAGAAATTTATTATTGTATTTACCTAAAAAAACAAACTGTGGATTTCACTTATTATATCATTTTGATAATCATAAATCTTTGAATGGATTTATATTTTGGATAATTCCGAATTGATTATGTCAACGGTTAACCTGTATAACATATTTTAAATTCTGGTCCAAAGTTTTATGTTAATTCCTCATTAAATTCTCGAAACGATATAAGTTTTTGTCTTCACAAATATGGAATATTCTTAGCTGCATACTAGACATATTTCGTTATTCTACATGTACTAGAATTATAAAAGAAAGTGTAAAGTGTGCATGTCAAGTGCGAGTTATATGATGAAATGACTCTGAGTCCCTTATCCTTGAAGAAGTTTCCCATTTTCACCTTAACGACGTACTTTTGAAAATATTAAGCCTGGAGGTTTCTGATTCTTCTTAGAAATATCACTTCAGATCATTTGTACATAATGTAGGAAACTCGTCTATAAATAGACGACAGGGAATAATAAAATATGAGCTGTATTTATTCACCCACTCACTCCGATTATTATATTTCATTTCAATGAGCCATTCTAAAGTTAACCATATGTACTAAGCCCCTTGGACGCACTTACAAATACAACAACCCTATTAAAAATCATTCGAACCCTGCAGTGGAAACGAATACTATATCAGGCCTATCCAAAATCAATTCAAAATCAACATAATCTATCATTAGAAATTTCTAACCTATTAAAAAGTTCAATGTTAATCTCTTTATGGGAGAATCATTAATTTTGTACCAAGGGCAGCGATGCAATAAAAATAAACAGTGAAGTGTGAGTATTAAAGAGATGCGTTCACTGAATATAAATCGAGAATACAAAGTTTAACTTGTACTTAGTGTATAAAAAGTTTTGAGTTATATTAAAGTATGCATTGCTAAAACGTAAAAGAAAAAGATTCTTAGCAAAACGTGGAAACAAAAATAACTGTGCAAAAAGGAAACATTTGAGAGGCTCGAGGTATATTTATGTACTGAGTGATTTGAAATGCCAGCCACTCAATGTGCAATGCACTGCCAGACGCAATATTTTTTTAACAAAAGCATACGCAGATGAAGTTCAGCCGATTGTTTAATGGAAAATATCGCAATTGCAACATTATCGCTTTGGTGCCATTTATAATGGTGCAAGCTGCAATTCTAGGGAGAAATCTAGTTACTTTTGGCGTAGGGGCCAGACTGTCTATTAGTATCCAAAAGCAAAGCATGCAAACGACGTACAATATTAATGTATGAAATATTTAGACGTTGGAAAAAATTGGATGTAATTTCTTGCGCGTTGTCTTGCACCATGTCAACCTCAAAGAGTCCTGCATTTCTCATGGTAAATTTTACGTAGCTATAAAATAGAACATTTAAAAATTTTGTTTACCTGTTCCCTTAATGTTTATATTAAATGAACTCACATCAAATACAAACTTGACAGATGCCTAGTATACAGAAAGAAATATGACGATTTCTGAAAGAAATAGTAGATATAGTCAAATGCACTAGTATAGCTTTTATAAAAATTTCAGTATCAACCTCGAAATTATCCAATTTATGGGAAAATATGTCTTGGAAATATAGGCCTGTCACAAGTAACCGAGGAAATAAGGCATAATTCAATCCACTAGATTTAATTTTATATTTTATGTCAATCTTTAATTTCATGTCATGGATCTACTTTTACATTAAATTGTTCTTCACCCATGATTATATAAAGGATTGAATGAACCAATATTCCGGATGCTGGAAAACTCAATTCCAAAATCATAAGAAAAATAGGAAAGAATTGTCAAATGGTGATCTAGATATTCTACTCATAGGAACTAAAGTTTTGAGTATGGCAGCACTGATTTGAACTATTATACGACGTTCGACGTGAATTAAACCAGCTTCTATTTCATCAGACCATCTCTAACCACCATGTTTCGTTGGTTTTCCATATTCAATCGAGATCACACTTCGCTACAAGATGAATTTCGTGAGAGTTGTCCAAAATCGACTGTTGTGCCAGAAAACATCGATGAGGTGCATAAACTGATATTGCAAGATCGCCATGTGATATACCATGAGATTGAGGTATACTTGGGCATTAATGAAAATTCGGCCGTCAAAAGATTTGTTCGCGTTGGATACCGCATACTTTGAGAATCGCTCAAAAAAAGCTCGTGTCCATTCGGTGCAAAGAAATGCTGAAAAAATTCAATCGCGGTACTTCAAAAGACGTCTTTAAAATCGGCGACAAATGATGGATCTCTGTATATGAACCCGAAACTAAACAAGAATCGAGTGTATGGAGTGTCTTTCAAGACGAGCCAAATCCAACAAAACTTGTTTGTACACAAAGCAATTCGAAGTAAATGGTCTGAATTATTGACCAGCTTTGAAAAAATCGGGAAAACCAATTTGAAAAGCAATAACATTATAAATATTTTTTTTTATTTGTCTATCTCAAAACTTATGTTGCCACTCTAGTAATACTAGAAATATGTTTTGTGTCTGTTTAATATTGTTTAGCGTTTGAAGTATGTTTAAAATAATTTCAATTCTATTTATTTGATGGAATCCCTACTCGATATTTTCGGCGTTTCAAAATTCTCTGTTAATTTCAATAGTTCCCTTTTCTCTTTTAAATGGAAATGTGAATAAACGATACAAATGTTAAATTTGCGTGGAAGTAGCATTAATTGAGTAGTGATTATTGTATGTTCACTCCTCATACATTTTACGACATGCCTGTTTGTTTAACACGTTATTCACCGTCGAGATTAGATTCGATTTACGTCAGTCTACATACGGATATTTGTTAAAGATACGATCAATGACCAAACAAAATAATCATAAAATTCACAGACATGTGTAGATTTTACATATTCTTCTTGAACATTAAATTCATATCTCAATATAAACTTGGGGACTTTCAGTTGAGCATCAGATTATTTGAATACAAGTTAATAATAACTGTCATTTATTCTTCAGTGTAACTGAAAATTACTGTTTGCATCGCTCAGTGAATACAAATTTGAAATGGATGCTTCAGACAGCAATAAAAGTAATAAAAATAAAAATTGTGGACCTATTGGTAACACAAGACAAGAAAAGAAGACACGTACAAGAACAAAAAGAGACTTAACAGAAGTACCAATTAGAATAAATATTGGACCAGATGGGAAGGAGGAAGAAGAATTTAAGTGAACTATATCAATTTCTTATGCGTATTAAGTGGTACTAGATGATGTATGTTTCAGTTATTGTGAGTATTTTGAAACCATTGTGTGGAATTTGATATTTCACAAATTTATGTTTTTTAATTTATAAACAGACAAGTTTATTTATCAAAATTGTAACCTACCACTCAAATTAGAAATAAAATTTTAAGTAATGTTCTTTATTTTATTTAGATTAAATACAATTGTTATTCAAATGAAAATCTTGCATTCAATAACTTTTTTGAAACTCGATTCAATTTTTTTTAATGTAAGAGTTTGCTGATCGTTGAATTTGCGAAATATATTGTTTTTAAGAAACTTTATAACTTACATAAAATGGACACTTACTGATTTATGTTTCACATTTGTCTGTATATTATATCTAATATTAACTGTACTTTCCGTTATACCAGAATAACGATTACGTAATTTGCGGCAGATCTGATAAATGTTTGCACTATGTTAAAAATTTGGTACCAAAATATAGCTCATGAGGTTGATATTCCAAAGGATTTCATTCAAAATTTTATGACAAGCAAATGAATTTCTATTTTTCTCAATATTTATTAGTATTCTATCTTTGCTTAAATATCAGAGGAAATTGAATTTCTGATATCTAGTGTAGATTCTTCTAAATACACGAAATTTCAAAAGAGATGAGATTATCATAAAATGGGCTAATTCGAAGGTAAAAAGCAAATATATCTATCAAAATGAATCTATGAAATATACGAGTATTAACAACCCAAACTCTCAAAATATCAGTTGTAATTTACATACTTTGGATACAATTGAAGAAATCTTTTGATTGTACTACAGAAACATTCCCTATCACAACTTTACCTTCAGATAATGTGAGGAGTTCCTAACTAACTTCTAAGCAGATAATCACGTTGAAAAAACTTCATATTAATCTACTGGCAAAAGGAGAAACTCGTTAATTACTTTTCATACATTCTAATAATCAAAAAATGTTTTCATAATAAAAAATGATGTTTATGATATGGTTAATAATCTAGCAAGGAATTCGAGACTTTTCTAAAGTTGCAATAAGCTCTCTCAATATATAGGAAAATAAGAAACGAACGTTCATTGTTATCAAAACGCAAGTAATAGCTAATCTGAAAAGAGACATGAACACCGCTCATCCACTTAATTACCTAATTTTGATATACATTCTACATATACATTCTACATACACATATGTGTATTTGTCATGAAAACTATGAAAGTCAAAAGGGCAACGATTTTCTTCAAATTGTTAATGATCCTAATTGATATCTGAACGAAAATATAATCTTTTAGCGTAACAACTATAGTAAAACTGTAATAGTGGCAAAGATCTTTTGATGCAATTCATATGAAATACATTATATAGCGATAATGCCATATGCTCTGTACACATTTCTCCGAACATCTTAATCAATAAAACAATAATCCCTCCAGCTCTAACTGACCGAAGCCTGAACCAGGGAATTCCAAGTTATTTTCTTCTGCGAATTCGAAGTCTGCTTCCTTTTGTAACCTACGTAATGTCCTAATAAACATGCAATTAACTTGATTCTCTACAATATACTTGGTACATGATTTAGGAGAAACCAACACACTTTCCGGAACCCTGGCGAGATGTTTTACATCGATGAGAAGCTCATACTGTCTCAGGACTTCGAAGCGTTCAGATCTCAACAGAGCTACGCAGCTTCCAGAGATTCGGCTCGAGATTTAGTATAATTTTTCATTTTGTATATAATTTTATGTATATTGTTTTGTTTGGTATTTATGTAAATATAGTTTAATTAGTTATCGAATTTGTATCATTATGCTACCTTTTCGCAATCCTCGTCCCTAAGACCTGCGGACATAATCATAATTGGTGAAAACTAGTTAGTAATAGTGCTAATTAAGAAAAATATTTCTCAGATTACGGTTCAATTACTATATAATTCATTTAAGCAAGTGTCAACGACATTGCCTATCAAGACATCAGTGGTAAAATATGTCTTTTTCCGGACGATACTAGTTTCTCTTGGAGCAACCCTAATGTCACGGTACTACATAGGACAACATCTAGCGACATTATTATCCTTAAGTGCTTGTTGTAGACATTTCTTGCAAATGGGACTTACATATCGCCGCTTCATCTAAAAAATTAAGTTCTGTCTGTTTTGCGCTAGCATCAGTTACCAAGGAACTAAACTTATCAATCTTTCAGTTCTGGGGTATGTTTTGTACAACTCAATTTGAGCGAATCTTTAAACTACAAAAGACAGCAGTTAGATATTTATTCTTAGGAACGCGAAGCATGTTTTTTATCTACCTAGTTCACGTTCAGAATTAGGTATCGGCTCTATACTGTCCAATGCAAAAAATGCACAATCACTTGCCAATCGAAATAAAACCTATAACACGTTTTCCCGCATTTTGCAAGAATTTGAAGGCATATTTACTGAAAAGTATCTTCTACGCTGTAAACGACTTGTATTCAATTCTAATCATTTTACAAACTGAGTTAATGTTGATACTGATTTTCAATACAAACTTTAGGTTTGCCGTATACTTAATTTTATTATCTGGTTGAATTCTTACGCATGTAATGTATATTACATATAAAATTTTTCACATGTACATATTTATTTTTAGATTTTATTCTATTTGTCTATTTATTCAATTATTAGTGAGTTTTTTTTAGTTGTCAACAAATTGTAAGAATTTCTGGACACTAAAGCAATTTCTCTCTAATTACTTATGTTTATGAACGAAACATGTTATCTCACGCTTTTGTGTAATTAGGCGGTAAAGTTTCAATAAATAACAATAAATTGTACAAATGTTTGAAAAAAAATTTCGAATACGAGTTTTTTGTCTTTTCTGAGAAAAATTACCATAGTGATGGTGATATTCTTAACGCCATAAGAAAGTAACGATTTCGACGAACAAAAAACATGCGTAAATCCAGAAGATTTTTTCATTACGTATAACATTGTTATTTAACTTTTTTCCATAGAACTTGTATTTTTGTCGGAAATCGAGAATAGTTATTTTCCTAACAAGTGCGGAAAGTGATATTTTCCCGCACGCGACTGCAGTTGTCCGGGCAAGCGGTCAATTGCGGAAAGACACTTTACACATTATTTTTTCTACAACCGTATATACAAAAAAGTATACCAAACCATTTTTCAAAAATTATTTTATTCCAACAATCATAATAATATACAAAACTTTAACCAAAAACTACTAATTATTATAAATATTAATATTGAAAACACAATTTGTTGCATTCTGTAGACTAGTAAGAATTGCCGGTCCAGTGGAGATATTTGATTTAATAATATCAAACCCGGGTGGTTTGATAGGTGTTTTGTGACACTCCTTTAAAGAATATACAAGGTTATATAAAAAATATCTTTATTATTTTATATTTTCAAAAAATTAAAAATGCTACAAATAGCTAGAAAAGGTTTAAATTTTATTTGATGGACTATTTTGTAAATATTTATTTACCTGCAGTAACAATAGTTATAACCTCCGAAGTAAAAAACTATCTAATGAGGTCAAAACTTGCATAATTTTACTTACCCACACCATTTTTTACCCTTAAAAACTTACCTCCTTTCACTTCACTTTCATCGCCCATAAATTTATTTTTCCCTTTGCATTACATTTTGTTCCTTTACTGTTACTGTTACGTATTTTGGTTTCAAAAATTATCGACGTATCATAGTCTATCACTAGAGATGGCATTTGGGTCTATAGCTATGACCTTGAATCAAGAATTTTGAAAACCCGTCACTGAACTTGCCCTGCGTTTCATGGTGTATATACAAAATATATTCTCATTTCCTATAACTTTATTATTTAACTTTTTTCCATAGAATTTGTAGTTTTGCGGGAAATCGAGAAAAATCGTTTGTTATTTTTACCCTTTCACTTCCTAGCCTCAGATCGCCCGTAAATTAATCTTCCACTTTTCATTATAATCTTTTTTTTCTCTTCTTTTTGCGATGGGATTCATCCTACTGTTACGTTTTTGATTTCAAAAATTAAATTTTTACCGTAGTCTATCATTGGAGACGACATTTTGGTCTATGGCTATGACCTTGAATCAAGAATTTTGAAAACTAGTCAATGAACTTGCCCTGGAATGGCATACAAGTGAAGTCAATGTCACTGTCATTGCTTCCTCGGATTGTGAAAGCAAAGTGAGATTAGAATCAATTTCAAAGAGAGCAACTGTAAACTTTGAAACTAGAGCATACGAAATCCAACGATGAGTGAAGGAAGAGACCTATAAAGTGGTCAACGGTTGCCTTCTTCATCGCTTTTAAGTTGGTAACTTTTGGCCTCTAAAAGACTTGATGTATATTCACAACCACTTTACTTTTCTAAACAATTAGTAGTACTAGTTCTCATTACGTCCCTGACAGAGAGAAGTGAAGGTGAAAACCATTTTACTTTCCCGAAAGGATTTCGGTCATGGATTAAAATTTTGTGTTACATATTCACTTTGTAAAGAAAAAAGTCACTGTACTCACAAGTAATATTGAGAAGCCACAAAATTCAGACTTTACAGTAACCTCTTTGAGGGTAAACGGAAGTCAATAACTTTTAACAAATATAGAAATTCAGAATATTCCAGATAAAAACGTCATAAAATTTATGTGATTCGACGAAAATTATTGGCAAAAAATTATAGTTACGTCATAGAGACTATAAACTGTTACGAAAGATCAAACAAAGTGTAGGTACACATAAAATTTCCAGTCTGGTCTAGGATTACTAAAATAAAGCAATATTTCTAGAAAAATTCAATTAACACCACAATATAAACTCTGTTGTTCACGGATCTATAGATCATTTGATAACGAACTGATATTGAGGTATAACCATAATATTCGTATAAATTGTGACGATAAAAGTAAACTTGTGATAGTTGTTACAAACCAAATTTGAGAATTTCATATCTAAAATAGAATCAGTGGAAACAATAAATAATTATCTGAAATGGATACACGTGAAAAGAGTAATGGAAATAAAAATAACAAAAGTGACAGTGAATCAAAGCATAACAGAAACCGTAAAAGAAGGGATATCACAGATATTCCACAAAGAACAAATACTGGACCAGATGGGAAAGAGCAAGAAGAATTCAAATAATTTGTGCTGAAAATCTTAAAGACTTTGTGTATACATGGTTGTGATATGACGTGATTCTAAGCTTTCTAAGAATTTTTATGTACTTTATTTATTTTGTAATAAAAATGTTTTTTATATATTTCATTTATATGTGTACTAGGTTTTGTGACGATCAGATATTAATGAGGGATAATGTGAAAAAATAGAATAGAAAATTGTCTGACACACTAGTTAACTTATCTGAGTCTAGATATTATGATTTTTCATCAACTCACGTGTTGATAATTTGTGATTTTGTGATAAAACAGTATTGCCTAAAACATTTTACTCATCAAGATAGATATAAGTTATAAGTTAATGTGTACGTTTACTACAAATTATAATCAGTGGAAAACTTCTTCATATTGGAAAAGCAGTAACAACAAATATATATAATTACCTCCAACCAGTTTTTTCTTGTGAAATCTAAAAAATGTGTAATTGACAATAAACACAATAAATCTTCCTAAGATTCGCAAAACAATAACGAATGGTAAAAATAAATTGGCTGGCGAATCATTTCATTAAACAATACAATAGATAATAACTAATAATATTTGTTGTTAAATACCTATTTTAATTACATATACAATAACTACATCACTCATAATAATTGTGATTTTGTAATATATACTAAATTGTTTTCTATATTTAAATAATGAATTTTTCCACGGAAAATTCTATCTCTAACGAGTATCAGATAAATAGGATCAATTTCTTCAATTTTTTTCTTTATAGACCAATTTTTTAATGAATCATTTGATTTCAGATCTCCTTTGATTAAAAATTGGTTTCAAGATGATAAATGTTTCGTCCTATTTCGGTCTCTATCAAAATATTTATCAACAATAACTAAAATATAAAAGAAATTCTTGAAACTGAAACGTTCCACCACATGAAAACTGAAAATTATTAAGTTAAGATTCAATTATGTTATTTTAACCCAATTAAAATTCTTCTTTGAATGAATACGTGGGATACCTGTTTCAGATCTCAACCTGAAGATATCAGCACTTATCAATATCAATAAGTGGGGAAATGTAATGCGGCATGCGTTGAGAGATTCTAACTCGAATTTCAGTCATTTTGGAAACAAAGAGCGTTCGGAACGTTTACTAAGTGGTACTGTACGACGCTTTGGCTTATACTAACTGAAAAATTATGCATGCGTAAGCTATACACGGGTTAGGTGTCGAGTTCACTCAATTTGAACCAAGTCAAATGAATATTTTCTTGACCTCATTGGCGCGATTCAAACAAAATGAGTCGGATTTTTTGCATCATAACGTTAGATGAAACCTGGATCCACTACTATACTACTGAAATGAAAAATAAGTCAATACAGTACATTGCAGAAAGAGAAGCTGCTCCGAAAAGATAAAGATGGTTTCATCTCAGAAAAGGTGAAATAATAACAGGAGAATATTAAGCATTGATAAAGAGAAGGGAAAATACCAAAAAAGCGTATGTGAAATTGAATCAACAGTTGATTCCAATAAAAGTTAGAAATAGACCGAGATCGTCCTAGTTTTCCAATATTTTGCAACATTTTTTTGGAATTCAAGGTAATTAAGAGTTCGCACTGATATAGTAAACGTTATACACTGCGTCCATAAAGTAATGCATAGATTACTAGCTGAATAAACAACAATATAAAATAATTTTAATTTAATGTTTTTGAAAATTATAATCTAATGTACAAAACCACATTCGTACGATAACTTCTTTACTGTTTTCTAAGTTTTCCAGATTTCCGTTTATAAATGATTCTTCAATGCTTTGTTGCACTGCACGTTGTTCAAATTACTACAGAATGGACAAAAATACGAAAATTTCAGTCTACCCACAAATTAATAGATAAAAAAGACGTAGTAAATATTTTCAATGAAACTATTTATTATTTTACAATACTTGGATAAGCTATTAAAAACACCCCGTATAAAGTGTGCCACTGAATCTGATGACTTATTAGTGATCATATTATTGGTATCGATGCCAATTCCTCAACAAGAGGTATCCATGAAATCAGATTGTGAACCTACATCTCAGTCTTCGGCCATCAGAATAGAGAAAAATAAACAGAATTGGAAGTGTGACGAATGTAGCAAAGCAAGGTAGCCAGACATTAATAATTTAAACTGTGTGAGTGTTGCGTATTGTAAAATCTTCGGTTGAAGCCTCAATATCCCCGGCTGAAGACTCTTCCACAGAAATGATATTCGGTTATATTATATATACAGATAGAGTGAACAACTAGCTTGAAATTGGATGTCACCAGCTATCTAACGAAATGGAAAGAAAAGGAGAAAACGAAACGGAAATACAATTGAAATAAGTGAATTTTCTTAAACCGAAAAAAAATCTCTATGCACAGGGACGAAACACCAAATTATTGGACATGGTAGGTGTAAGGCCAGATTTTTGACCATACAAGAAAAATTTGAGAGTAAACCCCCATTATTTTTTAAAGAAAAATCGATTTCTGTATTCAAATTTTAATTTTGATGTTCGTGGTGGCCCAGAAGACACTTTTTTCGGTAAACCAAAACGCATTTATTCCATATAAGAGGAGTTGGTACCATTCAATTTACAATAAATTATTCGCCCATACAGAACGCCTTTTTTTAGAAATATTTTCGAGTACAAGATCGTGAATCCATTGTCCATATGTCCAGTCATAATATTTGAAACTCATATAGTTTGTTCTGAAAAAAGTAAACACTCGATTTTTGTTCATATTGCTATTAATACTATTCCTGAATTTTATTTCTTGTTCTTACAACTCATGAGGATTAAAGACAATAACATAAAGTATATGAAAAAATATTTGAAACGTAGAAACTGGATTTCATACGTTTGAAAAGAAACGAGAGCTAAAAGGAAAAAAATTAAAGAAACAATTTTTTCTCGTAAACCGACACAAACCCGGAGGTACTTATTAATGGAGAGTGAACTATAAACCTCATAGTTAATTTCTGTGGAAGTATATTTCTGAGCGACGTTGAGCGGTTTTTTAATGAATGTTTAAAATTTTTCTTATGGTTTTCATTAACAAAAAACTTCAACTGTCTATGCAACTTCAAGCTGCATCAATTTAAATTATAATAATGAAGCTAAATTATTGCAATGAATGTGATTCATCTCTTTTGGTTCATTAAAATAGTTTTGATAGTTTTTTTAAAAAAGGACATCTTTCCTGGACGGTCGTTTTAATAAGATATATTTCGTAGAGATTTTTAATTAAAAAACAAAACAGACGATGGACAATGATAATAATAGGTACTAAGAAGAACAGCTTAACCCAAAAAATAATGAGAAATTCGAAATTTCAGATATTGTGCCCTGGTATTACGATTCTCCAAATACATAAAAATTGCGTTATAAAAAGAAGCTTCTGCACTGTAAAATGAGCATACGTATCTAACAAAACACAACGAATACAAAATATTAATAAATTGAAAATAACAAATATGCAAGAGATGAGAACTAAAACTTATATAAGAAAAGGCGTGATAGTTGCAGCACTCAAATTTGCTTCAAGTTGTGGAGATGCCGGTGGTTTATCTATTCGTGGATTAATTATTCTTTTTGTACTTAAAACTGACAGTGCTGCGAGTATAAAGAGTAATTTCACCAAAATTTACTTAAGAGTTGTGCCTCTGGTAAATAAAGAGAACGTTTTGGAATCGAGATTGAGATGTTATCAAACTGTTCGAATTGAGTGGGAGGTTGACAACAAAATCATTTATTTTGAATAACAAAAGTGACTACTGCGCTACAATAATTATTCAACTTAAAAAGGGAAATATTTGACAAGGACGATTAGCATATGGCACAGTATCAAACATTCTTAAAAAGGACTGAAGTGTATGATGAATCGAAATAACAATTTAATTAATAATGTTTCATTTTGGGACAAGCCGACGTTTTATTTGAACGGCAAAATTGGCCTGATCAAAATCTAGGCTTGATGAAACGATGTTATAAACAAAGGCCGCAAAAAAATGTGGGATGTGCGCAATTTTTTAAACAGAACTTTTTTATAGGAAGGAAGAGAAACATTAGAATGACCCTTCAGATTACCTGATCAAGGCCATGAGACTTATTTTTATGGGATTATTGAATATACAAATTGTAGATTGAATTGGAAACATATAACTTATTACATTTATCATAATATTTATAATGATACGATATAATGTTTATAATAATAGAGTTCAGTGCTTTATACAACACACAAACACAATTTGAGAATAGATTGGTTTGTTGGGGTTGGGTCGTATATTGCCAAAATTTATTTATGGGAACTTCCAATGATAATTGGTTTCATTATTTAAAAAATAACAGATTCAATAAAAAAATAAATCTCGCCTTTACTCAAGTCAATTTCTATAATTACAAAATAAACAAGGTTAGGATATGTAGAGTAAGTAAACACAACTCTATAAAAAGATTTGTTCACTTCAAAGTATTAACATGTATTCATGTGCATAATATTGCTGACGCCTCATTGTAACCATGGAAAATTTTATGTAAACTTCAAATGCAAACAAAAGTAAAAAATAATCGATATGAAGCAGGGGCGTAACAAGCTTGGACTCTATGAAAAATTCGTGAGATATTTCTCTTGTAATGAGGAATATTTCATCTACGTTTTTGACACCAAGTTAAAATTACACAATTGTTTAATTGAATAGTAGAATTTTTTGTGATGAAGTTAAGCTAGGCTATATAACAGAATTTAAATATTCGAACTATTTTGAAAATGGATCAATAATGTGAGAATGTAGTAATGAATATCGGAGAAAGAGATCCTAATAGTCTACGACCAAATTCAAAATGTAAAGTAGTTTCCATTGGAAGGACATGAGGGTTATATGTAAAGTAATGACGCTCCTCAAACTAATTCCAAACAAATGAAATTTTAGAACCCATTTTTCATCTTCAATGAACAAGAGAATAGAAAACGGTTCTGTATTGTGTCATTAAAGAAATAGGTTTCATGTGATGGATGGGTTGTATTCTTCGAACAGATAATGGGGAACCCCAGCATCTCTTCTAATTATTCTAATCTGCTGGATTGAATGAGGGAGCTCCTCGTTGGTCTGCTATGGATTTGCTTCCATTCCTATCTTTAGTATGCTGATCTTAGAGGAGCATTTGTGATCGTCTTATTCACTTGAAAAAACATTCGTAACTATTGCTTTACTGCCTTTGCGAAGCTCAGAAACCATATATGTAACATACATAACCTTGAAATGTGTGATACTACCTAAAAGGACAAAATGAGCTTACAATTCACAATCGAAAATCCATATACGTAGAAACAGCATTAATTTCCTATCCCCCTTAGATTTTCAAAGCATTATTTTGTCATACATCGCTTTTTCATGGAAACTTCTTGCTCGATTTCGAAAATCACAAAATATATTGTATAGATGATTTCAATCCATTTTAAATAGACTGTAATCTTAAGTACGTTCCTGTACAAAATTAATAGGAGACATATTTTTTTATCAAAACAACAGAACTCATCGTCCGTTGACATATGCATGTATTTATGGCAGTGTTAAAAAATTAACATTAAAACCTTGCAACAATATTTGCCAAATGTTCTGTATAGAATGTTTGATTACTGTCGTATCTTATCATAGCTATAATTAGTGAGTCATAAAAAGTTATCACGACATAAAGATGTGGTTAAACTTAGTTTATCAACACCGTTAGTTCGAACAGTTGTCGTTTAACAGCAGAACCTTGACAATGGGAAATTCCAAGAGTAGTTATAAATTAGAAGGTGTGTCCAATTCAACACCAAACAAAAAACCTAATAACACTATTCCGGAGGTAAAAGAAGAAAAACCGATTGAAATTAAAGGCGAGGATCAGAACGAAAAGTTAACAAATGTTGCCGATGCCCAAGTGAGGACTAACAGCGCTGTCGATGAAAATGATAAAGAAGCTACATAATGTTCGAAATAAAAAGGACATCAAAATTGTGTTTTCTCTATATTGTTGATAATCTATAAGTGAGAGTATAATAATATTGTTAAATAAATTATTATAGAAGTTTTTCAGTGTTTTAGTGTAGATATTATAAATATAAGGAATGTAATACGTGGTGAGTTGGAAACAGCTTAGTAAACGTTGTCCAAATAGGTATAGTAACAAGAGTTTCAATTTTTAAAAGATTGTTTTTTAATAAATATATTTTATGTGAATGAAACACAGTTCACAATAAAATATTTTAATATGAAATATTGTTCGAAATATCAAGTACCTTTTCCAATAATGAAGCAGGAAATGATAGTAAATTTATGATATTCATTCCATTTATTACAAAGCTACTTCTGAGAAAATTAATTATATTGTCGAAGCTGGAGCAACTGATGACTAATTTTTTTGAGAGTTACTGGTTTATATTTCCGAGAGGTCAGTTATTATTTGTCCATTAGATTTGCCAACTCATCAATTCCTTTGGTAAAAAATCTTAATTTTCATTTTGTTAAACTCCTAGCCTTGTTCTCCTTTATTTTGGTATTTCAATATATTTCTCTCTGGCGATTTCTTCTCAATACATAAATTTGTTACCGTACCATGCCGGCTCAGAGCGTTTTCTTTAGTTTCTCAACATGCACATTGGAGAAGATTTGATGTATTTGTTATTATTTTCTTAAGATATTTTGCACCCTTCGACTGATTACTGTTTCTGTTGCTTTTTTCACTTTAAAATTCTCTATGCTTGTATTCTTATAATCTTGTTTTATTTCACATTTTCAAGTTCCACGTTACACAATATTTAATCTTCCTCCGTTCAGATATTCTGATTTTTCGAGTACTGTTTCCGTTGTTAGACTAGAGCATTTGGAAATATGAAATTGAAAAAATAGAGCTCAGTGCTGCAAGGATTTAAATTAGATGCAAGGGACCAAGAAGAGCTAGAAGACAAAGTGGAATGTTTCATTGACCAGGGTCTCCAGTTTAAAATTGAGATAAAGGCAGTGAAACTAGATAAAAAGACATGTCTACTATAGCTAACAAAACAAGCAAAGGAAGAAAGTGCGATTAAAAACAAAAGTACGTTTAGGAAAGGAAAAAAACTATACAAGATAACCTCTCAAAAATCATAGATAGATACGAAAATAAAACCTCGAAAATCTAAAAGCAACAAACGACCTGGCAATGAAGAAGGACATAAAAAGAAAACAAAAAAAAACGAAAATTTCCGAAACCATAAAGAAAAACCAGGAAAGAAAACAAGAGAAACCAGAAAATAGAAATTAGAAGAATGGAACTTAGAACATCAAAACATTTCTGGCAGCCGAAACAACGGAAGAAATAATTAGAGAAGTAGCAAGATACAGTAGCACTCCAAAGTACGAAATAGGAGGAAAAGGTGTATAAAATTTATCACTTGGGTGAATAGAGAAAGAGGATAAAGGGAAGATCCTTTCTGATAAGTGATCTATAAAAATAGAGAATAAACAAGGACACATTTCTGTTTGACAGAAGAAAACAAAAAACATTTAAGACAAATTGGAGCAAGTCCACATTAAAATATCTTAAAACAACATATTGATGATTATAGAAGATTTTAACGTCACAATGGAGAAAGATAACATTTTGCATAACAGCCACCTCGTATTAAGAAAGTGTTTGGAAGTGATAGAAAATCATAAACGATGTACGGATCACTTGCTTGAGGTTATAAAGATTGAATTGAAAATAATAAACGGAAACCAGGGAATAGAAGAACATAAAAGATAAGCATACTCAGCATAGAACAAATGAAAGGAGAGTATGTCACAAAGGTACAAGAGAGGCTAATAACAGAGCACACTTAACGATTAGGAATAAAAATGAAAAAACATTTTTATGGGGGGTGCAGGAAAGTATAGATGATAAGAACAAACACTGAGCAAGTTGGTTGAGACCACAGCAGAATTGGAGAGCAGAAGAAAAAAAAACGAGAGTTCAAGGAAAATAAAGGAACATTGAGAAATAAACGATAACATACAGACAATAGGAAGTTATTTGAACTCATAAATTTACAAAAAAGAGCTAAAAAGTACCAGCCTAAAATAAAAGAAGGAAATTGGGAAAAATATTTCGTAGACTTGCCAAAAGTAGAGATAAAATCCAAGAGAAAAACACAAGCAGAAGAGGAATTATCAAGAGTAAATACTATCAACAATGCTATTAAATTTACTTATCGAAGAACCAATAAAAGAAGTTGCAATTGAAAGGACACTTGCACGAACGTTTGTATATCCGGATGACTTAGGACTAATGACAAGAATACAAAAATACTAGAAAAGTTACACTTAGGATAATATTAGAGGTAAAATAGGAGATTATAAATGAACGGAAAAAAGACTATAAGCACAAGAAGAAATATAAAAGAAATAGGAGAGTACATAAAAACTGAAGAGCTTTAAGTACTTATGAACCATACTAAATGAAAAAACTATGAAGAAAGAAGAACTAGAATAATAGAAATAAAAATAATTAGAACTTGAGGGCCACAACCAAATTTATTGGAAAGTTCCAAGGCGACTGATAGCGTGTTTTTATTCAAGTTCCACGTCAGATGAGACATGTAAAAATGAACATTTGAAAATATGAATTGCGGACCTGGAAATTTTTAACAAGATTTTAAACTAATCCTTTATATCTTTATTTGTTTTTATAAATCAACATTGGTATCTAGCTCTGTCGAAAGTATCCGTTAATCTTGTGTAAACATACACTTGTTCAAGTATAAATTTTTGCTCGATTTTTCAATATGGATATGAAATATACCTATGTATCCATCCAAAACCAATTGAAGCAATGTTTAACAAACTGTATGGTGACGCATTTTTGCATAATCACAATTCAAAAACATCGATGGCCTTGGTCACTTTTTTCTATTCAGTTCTGTAAGCTATTAACGATAATACCGATACGAATAATTGTTCAAATTACATTGATTCCTTTTTGTCACTTCCAAATCATTTTTTATTCGAAAACTTACACTCTACAGTTTGTGCTTCAATTAAATGCTATAATCAATCTATCAAATCCAACTCTGTATATGTGTTGATAATACTTCCTATAATCTCTAATCTACAAAGATAAGAATCTTTGATAAAAAAACGTTATTCGAAAATATTGTTTTCCACACATTAAGAATTGGTGTAATCATTTAGAGGAACATAATTTTTACAAATTATAATGGCCGAAGCACAAGAAATATGTGCAGGAGCAATAGAAAAAACGGGTGGAGAAACAGGTAGCGCTCAAGAAATATGTAGAGCCGTAAATACTCTAAACTTGGATGATTCCATAGACGAAAACAACAATTCGTCCGAAAATAACGAAATAAATGCTGAGTCTAACATAGAAGAAGATCCGTCAACAGACGTGTTGTCTCTCGATAATGTAAGTACTTCATATAAAACGCATATAACGATACGTTGTTTCGATATATTGTTTGCTTTAAATTTAAAAAATACATCCCATGGTCAACGGTAATAGGTGGTAATTGATGTTAACATACAATTTTTCCCATATTTTGAATTTTACCACTTTATATAATTTACTTTCAATAGATTATTATCCATGAGACGAAAATTAATTTTAAGTATATTGAAGCCTTGTTTGTTTCATTATGAAATTATGCCAAATGAGATTATCGAGCATTATTTGTTACCAATACATTTCAAATGAAATGATTTTTGATAGCACTTATCGACATCTACGAGGTGTGATTCAAAGTATGATGAATGAATTTTCAATTCTTAACGGTGCATTTATTCCAACTAATTTGTCTCATACTCTCATGTATTGAGAAAAACAGTAACAAGAAGCAAATTAAATCCGTTTTACCCTCTCAGTCTAGTACTAAAGCCGCAGAAAGATGTTAAACTTTATGTGATATAACCGATTCAAAAGTGGAAATGAGGAATAGACGAGGTCTTAAAATACAACGAAAATATGAAGAAAAAAAATTTCAATTAATTCATGATTTCGTATGGCTCAGTCCAAAGCTGATTTGCATAAATGAGTGCCTTTATTCCAAGAGTTTTTGTTGATAAACAAATAATGCAGTCATACCTACGCCAGCGAACATTCAGAGTTAAAATGGAAAAGAACAATCCTGAACCCAAGCCAATCAATTCAATTGTATGACAAGGTAGTTTTTGTATCAGTGCTTTCTGGTAGATACTATTGGTATGCAAGCAGATCCCAAAATCGATGTACATAAATGTACGGCCGCAACTAAAGAGAGAGACGAACAAAAAATGAATCATGAATAGAAACGCTCTAAAATTTAATACTAAGGAATCTCAGGTACTCCTTTGTATATTCAAAAATAAAAGATCAACATAGAGATCTCAAAATCCAATCAATTCCATATGAAATTAAAAATCACGAGTAGACCTGAAGAGGGGTTCCACAAACATCGAAACCACTTGAAGTTTCTCAACTTAGACAATCTACTCTAACTAGGAATTGAACTGTTTGAGCTAGTGGGATAGAAAAGTTGGTGTAAGCCAAACTCAGTGCTGTATTCTGTTGCTACAACAAAGAAGTAAGATTATGTGAAAACTGAAATTTCTATTTTAGATTAAAACAAAAATTCTTGAACATTCGAATAGAATTAAAAAATTGTCTTCATCTGGATACGAATTTCATGGCCCAAATTGGTATTAGAGATAAAAGTTGGTTTTATGACTTTGACCTTAAGACAAAAATAGAGATTTATCTATAGAAAAATTGAATGAAAACAATGGAACAATTTGATTCTTAAAGTTTTCCTCTAAAAGTCTTTTAGTCTGACTACATTTAACACTTAGACTCGATTTAGCACTATGCGATTTCTGTTTCGAAACTGAAAAATGTGTTAGAAATGACACCATATCTATCATTAAGAAGTCCACGATAAAGCCGATGGAAATAATTCGGAATGCGTTCATCCATTGATTCACGGTTTGTATAAGTTCATTGCTAGTACGGGCAGCAATTTGTATTTATTTCCATTTGTATTTATTTTCAATTTTTCTCATCTTTTGGTTATCCATATTATCACGTTTATTTGTTTATATATCTTTCTAGATTTTCAGGTGTTGTTAACAAATATTTGAGAAATATATAATATAACAATAATATAAGAAGTTGCTTTAATTGGTTTATGTTGATAGAGTATTTTTTGTAGTCAAACACTCATGAAATTATGTAGTTGCTTTCAGATAAAAATATTTTCACTGTTTTCAACCGTTCCTATATTAATCAGAAAACAATTGTATAATACTATTATTACATAATTTGTGATTATGATAATATTTGATAACGTTTTGATTAAACAAGATTGATTGCTCAGTAATTCTAATAATTTCAATAACAATTTCTCAATTTCCTTCAATTTCATCAATACTATCAAAAGATAGTTCTTTTATACGAAAGTTTACATAATAGCGAATTTCGTGAAGCATTTGAAATTCTTGACATAAATATACTAAACTTTGTATTCTCTCTATTATTTTAAAAGCTATAGATAATTAATAACCGTATTCGATTTTTTCCGATGTTACGATATAAACTATAATAGTCACGGAATTGTGTAACCTGAAAAAAATTGAATGTTTCGAGTAGGTACATTAGTAACGATTAGAAAGAAAAACAATATTCTAAGATTTTTCTGTGACAATAATATTAAATTTTTTATGAGATAATGTTATATAAGAATTAAAATTTCAAATATTTTAAGAAAAGGTTAGAAATGTAGGAGATATGTTGATAAATGAAAATTATTATGCAAAAAAATATTTTAACTTTGGTACGTCACTGAATATAATAAAATATTATTTTTTCATATAGCAAAGTAAAATATGTTCCTAAAGCACTTTTGTAGGATCATGCAGTAAATTGAAAACAGAAGTGTATGAGAAACGTGTTCGCTACAAAACAAAAGCATTTTAGAAATTTTCAAATGTGTCTCATAACTGATTTTTACCTTTACAGAAATTCTCTAAAAATGATTGTACTTTTTTGGATATCTTTTTGTGCGATTACATAGGTATATATAGAAATATAATTTTTTATTGATGCCTTGAGTATTCAAGCAAATTTCTACGTTTTCAAGTACACAAATTACGGCTTCCAACATGACAGTTCTTAATATGTGATATTAGGGTATCTTATATTTTAAAAAATTAACTATAATCACTAGAGAAACGAATCTGCAGATCGCCACGTCAAAAAACGCCTCCAATAATCTTTCGGAAAACCCAGTTGAGCTTGATAATGATCAAAACTAACTTCAAAAATCTTATCCAAGATTTATGGAAAACAATCTACTTCTCGAAGATGTGACAATAAGAAGAGTTCATATTTACCACACCAAACTTATTCGCGATTATTTGATGCCTTCAGAAAGTCAAAATTGTCATATTCCTGTGTCCTCAAGTACATTCTCACCGGCTGCAGACAATACTGCACTCCTGTATGACCATATATCCTGATGTTCGGCTGGAATTCCTGTGTCAATAGGATCTTCTAACAATTCCATTGATAACAGCACTGTTGCTGTCTCCTAGGTTTCAAATATGTATATCAAATTATATTGTTTGCATATTATCTCGATAGATTTTCGCATAACGAAGGAAACTGTGATAATGAAAAGGTAGAGTGCTGTCACCAGGATCTAAAAGAAATTGAGGAGAACCATCAGGGTAGGTGAGATCACAAAATGATGGTAAATTACTTACGCTTTCTTTTTTTAAAATATATATTCATAAAAAAATCTTATGAAAAGCGATTCATGGAAATGATAACATACGTTTTTGACATTTATATACCTATTATCCTATTACCTATTATAAATAAATATATCTGATGTAAATTTTAAATGAATAATTAAGAAAAATCCTTTCAAAATTATGAATTATTCCATGAGACTATAAATATGTCCAGAATGTACTGTTTATACTACCACTAGACCAACATTCACAATAATACCTTCTATGCACGTTTCGATAATCAAAGTAAATATTTTACATTCAGTCTCTGAAGAAGAAAATTGGTTTCGATACGCATGTCAGACAGTGTAATTGTGAGTGTTGGTGTAGTAGTAGTGTGAAAATTTTGTTCAGTATGAATATTCCAGAAATTCCAAGTTCATACTATTAATCTGTTTCAGGCTGTAGATTCACAAGTAGAAGACGAAACAGATAGCCATCAAGATGAAACTTCACAATCTGAAGCTGAAATCGACGAGAAAAAAGACGAGAAGACAGAAGCACAAACAAAACAAGCCCTTTCAAAGTTCAAAGCTCGATCCCTGGGAGTTGCGCAGAATGGTACTACATTTGCGCCGCAAAGTCTTATAGATGTTCCAGATTATGCATATTCATTAGATGGAGGTTATCAAAGTGCTTGGTGATTTGAATTAACTTCAAATATCATAATTAACACTATTATTTTGAAAAAAAATTATTTTTATTCTTCAAGTTTTATCAAATAAATGTGTGATTGGAAAGGATATCATAATAGTTTTTTTAGTTACGTGAAGGATACAGAGAGGATCTTATCATCTATCGTTATAGCTTCCTTTTTTTATTTTTTCAATATTTTAGGATTATCAGTCAACGCAGTCATCAGGCGTTTTAGTTATAAGACGTTTTCTTAAAAACAATAAAATTTTATTTGTAAATAAAGATAAGATAGAACATCATATAATTATTATTTCGCCATTCATTTATCTATAAATGTGACAAAAGTATATATTCAAGAAATCCTTAAGGCACCAAGAGAGATATTGATGTTTAGGATTGTCTAATTAATTTTTTTACGACTTATTATTTTTATCACTTTTATTACACATATACCTTTTTTCTTTCATTACGAGTATTATATGTTCTCAATGAAATTAAAATTGACAAACAACACTCCTATGAGTCAACTACATCCGATTGTTTCAATTTTAAAGAAAAGAGGAGCTGTAAATAGCTTCTGAACAGCAAACTATCGGATGCGACACCAAACATTCTTCAGAGGGCTATTCAAGGTACTGCATTTTTCATTACCCTCGTAAAACATGTGAATCTTCTTATGATCATGGGCACGAAATTAAATATGAAATCGCAGAATATACTTCAGATTTAACTCTGAGTATATTCGCTTAGGTATGGAAACAGTTGTGCTAACTTACGACGAAAAGAATCTAAATGATCTCAGTAAAAGGGGTTTCTAATTGATCATATCCCAGTAAGACATGAATGTTTGATATAAAATGAATTTTTCTAAAATATGCAGACCTCTGAACCTCGTATTAGGTTTTCCCTATAATTTGACCCTTTGTTTCTTAACTAATAAGAATACATAACCTAACTAAAGTACAAAACGATACAAACCCAAAATGTTAATTCGCCCAGCTCATTTTGGAAGCTTCTGAGTAGTATCAATATAAAAATTGAATTGCATATGACGAGCGTTTCACATTCAATAAAATTATTATAAAGAATCTGAAAATTTCGTAATATTTCCATTTTGGGTGGAAAACAATAAAAACGAGAGAGATCTAAGGAGATAATTTATGTCGTAGCCTCCATATTATCAGCCTCCAAGTAAAAATGTATTTTCACATATTTACAATCACGTGCAAAATTTAAGAGCAAAAGTTGTAGCGTATCCTAGAGAATGAAAATTTAGAGCTCGATGCTTTGTTCTAAGAAAAATGGGTAATTTTATACTTTCGCGGTGTCCTCGTTTTTTGGCTCTAGAAAATAGAGAAAACGTTATCTGACGCTCTAATAAGTCGAAAAATAATCCGATTTTGAAAAAAATTTTTTAAAAATATTTTCACAACGTTGAATTTTTACGATAATAGCGACATAGTGGATAAACGATTGATTTGACGATCATTAACGATCGATAAAATGTAATAATTACCTTCAATAACGAAGACATTATTACCAACACTCCAGAAAATAATTTTAGAACGATCTTGAAAATAGAGAGATACAGTCAACTTAAGTAAGATACCATATTTTTAATGGTGAAAATTTTCGATTTTCCAAAGCTAACATTCAACATTGATTACAATAAGTGATTTTAAGAATGTTTCTGTTCATATAACTTTATTGATTACTTAATAAAAAAGTTATAAACAATTATTTGTGAAAAAAGTTCAATTTTAAAAGACATTGTTATTATTTTTAATTGTAAAAACATGATAAATCAACATTTTTGTATAAATTTTTTTCAGTTTGTTTGTTTTTTGTGTAGATTATGAAAAAAATATAACATCTTTATTTGATTCTTTGGAAAAAGTTATCAACACTTATACGTGAATCAGTGCATTTTCATGAACATTTAAAGCCCCGAAACCAATTTTTTTCTATTTCCTTAGTTTTTTTCGTGAATTCGGCGTAAAAACGAAGATTTAAAAAAAATAATCAAAATCGGATGATTTTTCTAAGTATAACATTACCGAATAATGTTACTATAATTTAACGTAGATAAATGTTGATAAGAATTAATGATGGAATGGGCCGCCGAGCATACCGGCACATACTTTTCTTACTAATTAATGACTAAACCCGATATGTATCAGTTATATTTATGTATCAGTTATATTAAGTCAAGGTTTAGTTTCAAAAAATTTTGTTTTTGAGGTGTGAAGTATATAATGAACATTAGAATTTATATTTACCACTATATCTTTTCGATGTTTTATATGGAAGTTATCGAGGTTAGTTGATTTCTAACAAACTGTGGCGCGTCACAAAGTCAAAACAATTATCTAGACTCTAATAACGAGGATTATTTATTCAAAATCAAGGTTCATGTCCATAATTCACTTGTATGGGTTGTAAAATACGTTGTTTATGTCTTATTGACATAATATTCATTTCCTAACAAACAACTAATTTTTTTATAATATACAAAAATCTACTTATACTTTCCTGTTCTCAAGCGGCTTTCGAAAAAGTTTCTATCGAATTAGAAATAATTTTAAACTGTTTGAGAGGACAGGAAAGATTGGAAGCATTTATTCTTTTGAAAGTCGAAGTTCATAATACTATTAGTGACGCATTGGCATTCACTTCAACACTGTTCAAAAACAAACGTTTGACAATATTATTATTTTGTCAATTCTATGATGATGACTCATCATTATGTGTAGGTATTTGTGGAGCTCTCATTACCCTCGGAGTGTACCTCTTCTTGGGTTGTAACATTTATCCTATTTAGTCCAAGATTATCATTTGATGGTTTTTATATTTATCACTGGCATTGTTAAATATTTCGCTGTTCATACTGGTGAACCAATTTCTATTGAATATTGTATGATAACAACAAACTAAATATTATTTCACTTTATTTATTGATTTAAACTTATTGTTATATTTTCAAGTAGATATATCAAACGAAAAACATTTTTTTCATTATAACTTATAATTCTAGACGAAAAAATACAATGTCTCTCGTCTGACACTGAAAAGAATTTTATTTTATTCAAATACAATTGAAAAACTTAATAAAACTTAGTTGAATAATGCATCTCTGGAATAAGTTGTTCACGATTCCAAAACAAATAGAAAAAATCAGTCAGGACCATTCAAACTTCTTATAGAAGTCTTCCAAATTATTAAAAAATATTCAATAACCTTATAGGAGTTATAAAATTTAAATAAAAATTGCAAGAATCTAAGAAAGACCACCTAATATTCAACTAAAATATAAAGAAATTTGGATACTAATATTATATCATTCGCTACGTTATCTACACGAAACGTATATGTACGAGGGTTGACTAAAAAGTTTCCGACCTAACAAAGCAAGAAGACAATTTTCCATAACCACTTTCTTTTTTAATGAAATCTTTTTTAAAGTCTATACAGAGTGAGTTTTATGTATGGAACTCCTCAATTATTTCGAAAGCGGACAGTACCAATTTTATAATTTTTGTGCGTAAGGAAATTTGTTATTTCAAATGTCTCACCTTATATATTTTATGTTTTTATAAATCCTTAAGAAATACTGATTATTTTTCATGTAATAATCTCTATACCTAAATGCCACAATTTCGGAGTTATAGCTACATTTACAGTATCTCCTCAAAAGTTACAATAAATATTGTACATTTAGAAGATTAAATAAACTCGTTTAATTTGAATATCCACTTTTTTCTAATTTACTGACAGTAGATCTTGTTATGGGATTTCGGTTAGGATATAAATTATTAAGGATATTACACGTTTCTTGTTGACTTCTACGCCTATCACATTATCCTAATATCATTAAAATATCAAATTTGTTATTGTAGCAGTCATAGCCACCTCCGAAATTATGGTATAGAGAATATTACATGAAAAATAATTAGTATTTCTTAAGGATTTCTAAAAGCTTAAAATATACAAGGTGAACTATTGGAAATAACAAAGTTCATTATTTTTCCGGAAAAAGGAAATATCTAACAACAATGTAAATACCACCATAATACCGGCCGTATAACAAGACAGTTGTACACAGAAATTTATAAAAATCGTACATGCCGTTTCTGAGATAATTGAGGCGTTCCATACATGAACCTCACTCTGTATTTTAATTAGGTGCTGGCATCTTCAGGACGAGGTCGACAACTTTTCAGACAGCCCTCGTAGTTTTGCAAAACCTATAATGGGATTTTAATATAAGAATTAATGAACATCAGGTTTCTGAATTCAATATTCCAATATTGAATTTATCTGTCATATGAAAAACTTCATTTTCTTTATCCACGGGAAAATAATAAATCTATCGTCAGACATTCTGTTTATATAAAATGTTTCATCTATCACATATTACATATTAACGATCTTATTTCACTATACGCATATAAATATATCAAATTTCCTTGATTCTGTAACATGAAGAGTGAAATACTCAAAGAAAGTTGAAAATTGCGATTTTATATATATCGTTAAAAATTAGGAGGCGAGGTCTCTCAACCATGAAAGCTTAACATCTCCAGTTGCCCACAAATTAAATCATTCCAGCGAGAAGCATTTCATTGGAATCCAATATTCCAATATAATACGGTTACGTAAAATATTATGCACCAATAAGTTATAATTATTAGACCTCAATTAGTACGTAATATGTGCTTAAATAGATGAAAGGAAACGTATTAAGAGCTTTCATGTTTCAATTATTTGTAACGAGATTCCTGTTTATAATTACACTTTATTCCATAAATCTCTTAAGAGGATTATGATGTTATGCTTGTGTTCAGATCCAGTTCAACATGATATTTTAAGAGTTTAATATTTTATCCATTGTTTTATATAATTTGAGAAAATTTGAGAAAAGATGATAATTTGAAATCTCATTTAAAAATGTACTAAAATAAAGAAACGATCACTGTTTTTTCAAAATAACTTAGTAATTTCACAGTTCCTGGAATCTACCACAAAATTTGTTGTGATAGTTCAATATTTAAATTATTACGTAATTTGACCTTGTGTCAATTACCAGCACAATGAAGGCAGGATGAAATGAAAATTATTAAATTACTACTGGACTATTATCAATATTATATTTGCCATGAGCGTAAAATGCATACAGTTCTCCAAAAATCAATCACTTTAACAATTATTAACAAGAGCAATGTGACAGAGATATTCCATAATTTGAATCTCGACCATCTCTGTGTCCACAAAAAGACATTCCCACCTTCTTTGGCAATAAAAAACACATGATTATTATGTGTTCAATATTATCTCATGAAAGTGAAACAACAAATTTTTAACAAAAAATGTTGTACATAGATGATATAACACCTTTTTAACAGGGATACTTTGAAACCAGATCATCAAGAACTCATATTTTCATATAATATTCATTTATTAGTTTCGTATCATTCATCTTATAAATCCTCCGAATTAGAAGTCATTTTCTCTACAGTCAGAGATTATTAATTACAGAAAAGGTCGAAAGGATCCATCAAACATTTAAGACTTGACTTTCTACTAGTAGAGTTACACTAACTTTGACAAGATTAAGCGAAAGCAGAATGTAAACGTGCAGGTATTTTGCAATACCTCATACTGTTAAAATGACGCAGGAATTATTGCGACGGCTTAGACTTTATACGGGCCAGATTAGACACCCAGTGATTGTTTCCTGTTTCGAAGTCGAAAGAGTATTTAACCATCAACCAGTTCTCTGCGCTCAGTGATGTTAAAGACATGGCTTAGGATACAAACGAAAGATTTCTATCAATATGGAATCAAAACTTGGTTTTGCATTGTTATAAATGCTTAATTAAAACTTTCTGATTATGTTGCAAAGTGATACACACGTATGCTTTTTAATTGCTTTTTATATTTTCTGTCTATTGCCTATAAATATTTTTTTATTCGACATATAAACAGCATTTCATGAATTTTTGAAAAGTAGTTTTGGAATATCGTTTATGACTCCAGTTATAATTTTAGAGGCATCTTTCCCTTAGTGTAAATAATATTAATTCCATTTTTCTAAGCATGTTACTCGTAAACTTTTAATTCCTCGTGAACACAAATTCCGGTGCACCGTGCAGTCATAAAACGATGTTTTAACTATTAAAAAAATAATTATATGATCCAACACAAAACATTAACGAATTTATCAATATTTAAATTGAAAAATGAACTGAACAGAAATGTTTTTAGCTGTTATCCAACAACACATTTCTCATTACTTGTTTTTTGTTATTTCGCTATTAAACAAACTGCATTTATATTAAAATTCACGGTATTGTTAATTAGTGCATTTTCATTTATTTCTTTTAACATGTTCTAAGCGAGAGCATACCTCTGCGTGTAAATTATAATGTAACGCTGTTATTACACCTTTCATTCGACAGTACTGTCGCATATGCAAAACACATGAACCGTATCTTTGAAACTAGTTGTTCATGGTTTTCACTCTGACGCTTTGCATAAAAAATAGAGGATGTTTGTTGATACTTTGATGTCGACAGAATATTAATAATATTGATAAAGTTTATGTTTGTTGTGCTTTACAATATTGATTGAAAGTATACAAAATGGTTTCTGTAAAATAAGCATCGAAATAAAATTAATCAGTTTCACCGGTAATGTAATTTTTTAATTAATTGGAAATCGTTCACTGATTTTTAGTATATAGTCATTGCCAAGCGCCGGGTAGTGTTTTCTTGCAAAGTTCTAGAGATCGGATTTTTTTGAAATATGTTCAAGGGTGTCCCTTGAATGTAAATCCAAGTGGCCGTCATGAGGGGCATTGAAAAACACGTTTTATCAAATATCTCGCGAACCGCGCACCGTACGACAAAGATAGTGTAGATAGATAATAACTTTGCCATTTTTTTATTCGAAACTTTTTTTGTATAACGCATAGTTTCTTAATTTTAGCGCTTCAAACTTTTTACAGTATTTAATTTATCATGAAACGTTAACTGTATATTTAGCAAAAATATATTGTAAAAAGTTTGAAGCGCTATAATTAAAAATTTATTCGTTATAAAAAAACATTTAGAATGAATAACAATGGCAAAAATTATTATCGTTAAAAATGATCTCCAATATTTCTGTCGGATGATGCGCGGTTCGCGAGATACTGGGTAAAACGTGTTTTTCAAGATGGCGAATAACGCGGATGCTCTCCATTACGCCCACTTGGATTTACATTCAGTAGACACCCCTGAACATAATCCAAAATCCGTTCGGTACTCTGGATCGTCCATGATGCCAATGGTGTGGAGATGGCGTCTTAGATGGCAGTGTCTGGTCACCAGTCGGATTTCGAGCCAGTTTAGTTGGAGTAGTTGTTTGGGAAGACACGCACATGGTTAATCTATATGGGCCTTCACTTGTCTAATGCCAGACGTTGTGGCAGTGCTTGTGGCCACACCAAGGATGGTTTTTGAGGCCATTGGTGGGTTCGCCGATTCCAGTCTGGAAACTGAGTCCAATTCGTCGTTGCCTTCGTGACCACGTACCCAAACGAGCTGGATCTTGCAGCCATCACTTGCCAGATTCTGTGAGACTGTCTTGCACTCCAGCACTAGCCTAGAGATACCTCTTCAGCCGTTATAGCTTGTATGGCAGCTCTGCTGTCTGAGCAGATTGAAGTTACTGTGTTCCTGCGGCGTCTATTGAGTATCACGCGTCCGCATTTGTTTACTGACTCTATCAATTCCTTACACAACTACCTACGAGGTTTGCTCCAAATGTATTAAGCTTGCCTGCCTATCTCTACGTTGGTTTTATTTTTTATCAAGCAGTGATTGACAGATTTCAAAGTATTTACCATTGGAAAATCATCTCAACTGAAACCCTTTTCACCACTTGATGATAGAAATCTTATATATAATTATCGGAAGTAGTCGTACCGAAAAATCATGTCCTTCCAACAGTTTTTGAAAATTGTCGGTATTTTAAATTGAAGAATTAATTTTTAAAAAGGTATTGAAAATCAGTCAACAATTATTTTAGCGATTATAGTGAAATATCCATAATTTCACTTAAAATTCTTTTATAGATTTCATTTTTTCATTTTTATCAACTTTTAAATGAACTTCAATGACTTTTCAGTACGACAATTGAATTTTCATATGATAAAACTCGTTGTAGATTTAAGTTCTTTACTTTAAAAGAAAATTTCACTGCACAGTATCAGTTTGAAAAATATCATTTTTTAAATGATATAGCGGTAACCGATAAAAGTGCTGCGCTCTACTGAGCTAAGCAATAGATCGTTACAAATTACACAATTATTTAAATAATCTTCACAGTTTCTATATTTATTTATATTTTGAATAAAATTTGCGCAGAATAATTGGAATATTTTCATAAAAGTATTATTTAATTCGTTGAATAAAATAAACATTTTAATAAAATATAATGAATATTATAAATCAATGACTTAGATTAGTTCTTATTTTTGTTTCTTTTGTTTTTTAAATTCTACATTTGTGATACTTTTCTTCGGAGAAAACTATGCATTTTAGTTAGTCTTCATTGACACACAATCTTTCATGGTAATTGCTTGATCATGTCAAGATTCACATTTAGGTTCATGGGAATCATGCTTGTCTTGAGAACATAACCCAAAATTTCTTTTTTTTTTTTTAATTTTTCGTCCATTAAAACCGTAACTTTGTCGAAATGATGTGTTGGTCGTTATCACATTGTACACTGGTATGATATGCGTGTTTTTTAACAGTGTCTCTCAATCACAATCACAAGCACCTTTGCTATGAGAGAAATGTTTTTTGATAATAAACGCCTAATTTTGGTTTTAAGGACTTGAGAAGTTTGAAATTAGAGGATGGACTAAGCTCGAATCATGAGTGAGTTTTTCAGAAAGTATGAAGTAATTTAAGAAGCAACAAAAAAAATTGCGAACTAATTTGAGGCATTAATTGATTTATTTATTATATTTTATTAAAATGTTTATTTATTACAACTGTTCGATTTAAATAATACTTTTATTAACATATTTCAATTACTCTGTGCAAATGTTGTTAACAATATAAATAAAGATATAAGAATTGATCTGTAAAGATTATTTATTGAATAATTGTGTAATTTTTAGCGATATATTGCGTTAACAGCTAAGCTCAGTAGCGCGCAGCACTTGTATAGTTTGCCGCTGCGCTCTATAAAAATTTATATTATTTAAACGAATACCAAGTAGTGAAATTTTCTTTTGTAATGGAGAACTTGAATGTATAACGCGTTCTATAGAAAAAATCGATTGATATTAAAATTCAATTTTTTTCTCGCATCAACCATATATAATCACGACTTGTTGATTAAAGACATATTTAACAGATTTCATGTCATTTGGAAAATTACATTGTAGTCTTTGCGACGCGTATAATTACATTTTAAAAGTATATGTCTTATGGTAAGTTCGCGGTTACAATTTGTACACATAGGTTTGTTACTTCTACATAATAAATATTCGTGTGTAATTTTAGTGTTACCTTTTCTAAGTCTAGTTACTATGACTTGTTTCGCGGTCACTGTTCAACACTTTCCTTCATTTGTTTTAGTTTTTGAAATGATCCTTGCAACTCATATTGCCACTGAAGATTAAATTTCATTTTGATATTTTTCTTCACGTCAGTATATACCGTACTATTCACTATTATATGTACATCACTGCAAACCGTAGCGTCTTTTGCGTATTTGTCAGTATCTTCATTTCCTTGTATACCTTGATAATTGGGGACAGACACAAAAATCTGACATCTAAGTTGTTGTTTTGTATTAGATGCAATTGAATCTTGATGATTATTTATTTTCGTTTATTTAATAGTTAATAATAAATCTGAAAATGGATGAATGATATTTGTAAAAGAATTTTATATGGAATCATAGATATTTCACCATAATCGCTGAAAATTTCGTTAAGTTATCATCAATAAGTATTTTTTAGACTACTTTCGATAATAATTATCTCCTAATAAGTTTTCTTCAGATCTTTCAAATGAATGTAAGTATATTAGTCTCAAAATTGCCACCTCTTACTTAATTGTCGCTGTGATCATTTTCTTTTGTCTGTGTTACATAATCTGAACAATACTTCAACGTAGTATTATTTCGTAAAGTATCATTGTTTTCACTCGGTTTCGAGTATGACGTGCTAAAAAATACGATAAAACGAAGAAGTGACATTCTTTAAAACTCATGACGTTCCGGATCTAACACATCTAGTTGGTAATTATACAAAACTTACTGGTGGACGTCCATGCCTCGAGATTTGAGGCTGTCATACGAAAGTAGGCTTGCTACTTATGAGCAAAAAACCTCTTTTATAACCATTTAGAGGACATTAATCGTATTAGATTTAAGCTTTTTTTCTTATTGAGTTTTAACTGTAACAATGCTGCGCAATTCAATACCTCTCAAGTAGTAAATAACGGTTGACATCTTAAAATTAAAAAACGGATCAATACAATTTCAATAATTCGTTTTCTGAAAGATCAGTAATTTCTTGACCAGGTTTTCAAAGGAATAATGAATTAGAGAACTCAATAAAAATAAATCTTTATTAAAGAATATTGTTGATTTGATATATATCCATGACAAAATTTTTGCGAGACAAAAAGGAAAAAAATTCGATCCAAAGGAAATGTTGAAAATGTAGTGAGACAATATTTTTCATCTCATCCCAAAGAATGTCTCAAAGAGCTTACTGAACTGTAGGTTAAAATGATATATATTTCCAATATTAAGGTTTTCTTTTTATAAGACTACAAGTATTTTTACATTTGGCTAAAGTTTCATTTGGCTAAAGTCTCATTTGTTTCAAGTCTCAAGGTCAGATTTGTTATTTGTTATTTTTATTTTGTTATTTGTTAAAGATAGGTAAAAATTTGACGTTTCGATCTGTCGCGTTCTTTATCAAAATATGATATTGACAATGACAATTTGCGTATTTACGAGTATATTAATCAATAGATCGCCTACATCATGAACATCAAAATAAAAATAAACTAAAAATAAAGATTGGTTTTAACATAAAAAAAATAATTATTCCTAAGTTTTTACATCTCAAAAATATGCAGCAGCCAATAAAAATTCAAATCCAGCGAATGCTATTTATAAAACTTTTTTGTATTACATAATTACGTTGAGTATTTTATGAGTTATTATCAGATATTTCACCAATTTTTTAGTCATGTATTTAAAATCAATAGGTGGAACATTTAATTAGAAAATTCCACCCAAACAGGCAAACTCACAGAGATAAAGTGTGGTAATAAAAATGAATCATTGGCGACCATTTGCTAGAGCCAAATAAACATTAATCATAACAGGATAAAAATGATTTATCTAGTAAAAAAGTTGCCCTTGAAATGAAGCCAAAGTGAGTAACATATATCAACAAAAAACCGTATTTCTGATTAGTAGTTAGTACAATCGTTTCTTAATTATTGCTACTCTAGAAAAAATTACGTAATTGAAGAATTTACTATTAAAACTCCAAAAATAAACATGATTAAAACTGCAGGTTTCTATGATTAAATACTTAGTTGGACTAATTATTTCAGTAATAAATCATCCGTTTGTTAATCTTTTTAACCATTCGGTTAAAATTGATATTATTTAATCGCATTTAGATTCGGAGATATTTTCATTATCGCAATCGGCGATATAGTACAGTGAATGTGGATAATAATTTGGTATAACCATCGAATTCTTCCACACCACAGTGATTTTTAGTAAAACACATGACTAAGTTCCTTATGTCCTTTTTTACAAACGTCGATCTACCAAAGCTCTAGATTCCCACTTGGGTCTTGATATATGAGACTTAACGAGTGGAGGCATTAGGGGTGCTAACTATCTACAGCTAGACTCTTGATGTCTTCACTTACTCGCAAAGCGGAGCAAGAAGGGCGCGAGGGGAGGATAGACGAGTGCACCCTCCACTTTATTGCACTCGCTTTTTAGAGATTCCAGAATTAGTAAGCATTTTAATCATTACAACTGAAACTTGAAATGGTTTGGATTAACGTCTTCATAATCGTTTGATGAAGTATTTTCACCAACATAATTTGAATCCCCTTATTAAGTTCGTTCCAGCGGACTGTAGGGCCTCGGTCTCCTATTAAATGCTATATGCGGTATCCGACTTGAGCGTAAACGTCTGATCGCTAGACATGGCGTCAGCGGTCATAATTGTCGTCCAATATTGATAGTTGTGTGATATAAAATGGATTTAGATTTGACACTTTTGGCGGGGGTTGTAATAATTGTAATAATTGAAGGGATCGATTATTTATGAAGAAGAAGAAGATGTTACCAGATTTTGTTAATGAAACACTTAAAGACAACAATACTAAATTTATTCAATATCTTCGTGTCAATCAAGAACAATTTATAAATTTATAAATTCAGTTTTTAAATATAAGTTGTCTTTTTGTTTACAGTATCTCGAAATATTGTGCTGACGCCAAATATGACGTGCAATGGTTCGAAATAACTAGGGCAAGACGCAGTACGCGGACTACAGCGTGTTGCTGTATGCGTCCGATGGCGTTTATAATATATAAGCACTTAATAATACGTAATATGAAAATCGTGATCCGACAGTATCAAGGTCAAGTTATGAACAAAAAGTTCCATATTCCAGCAACAAATTGAACTTGTTCAAAATTAATTCGAGGTGAGCAAAAATTTTTTGTCAGTTTGGTTTGCGCATGTTAATATATGTTGTATGGAGCTTATCATGTTGTCAGATTTTTAAGATGGAGAGAATTTAGTCGGTAGTCGAGATTAAAGTGAATAATCCAATGAAATTTATGAGAAGTAAATTGTTAGAAGATTGTGAATTCAGACAAATACCTGGAAATGAAAATGCAGACAGGAACAGTTAACAAATTCTTAATTGTTAGTGCCAGAAGTTTCATTTGCCTCTGTTTCTTCGGTCATGAGTTTATTTTCGAAATTCAATAGAACAAACATTAGTTTATTGTGTTTAATAGAAAAAGTTATATATTTCTTGAGGAATTTGGCTTCTTAAGTGATACAATGACCAAATAATGAAAAAAAAGTAAGTTCAAGATTTTTCTCATATAAAAATTTTTTTGGAGCTTAATGTTGCTCTTGATGGAACGAACAACCGAATTTATATATTCACCAAATTTCCTGATTCATAGTATAATAGAAAAAAAATCTCGTTTAATAATGGAACCTCAAACAATCACATCATTAATATTTAGTTTAAAGACAATAAATAAAATTTTATTTTCAGATGCCAATTGTGTATGATTGTCAGAAAAAGTAGTTCAATATTTTGGACTTATTATTTACTTAGTATTCGTTATAATTTCATTCATATATTTGATATTTCACTCATATATTTGATAATTATATGATATTTTTTTTCTTTTCCTAACTGGTATTCCAACAGCAGTTGTTGGTTACGTGTTCGTAATATATTAAATATTCGTGTGCAGCACACCAAAGTTCGAAATATGATTAGAACATACTGTTGGAACAAACATATCGTTGCTTATAAAAACAACGCTCTAAATCAAATTTCAGCTTAAGATTTGCTTTTTAAGATTTGTAAATGAAAACTACTCATTATGTTAAAACATCATGAAAATATATGTTCTGTTGATAGGAATAATATTTGGATATGTATTATAAATATATTTTTATGTTTTGACTTCTAATTGTAATACTTAGACTGTTACGGAGGTGGATAAATTCAGTTTTTTGGAAACTGATGTCAGCGCAAAGTATGACTTAAACCATGCGAGAGGTGTTCCCCTGAAACCATAGTACTGTTATTTGTTGATTAAAGTATTATGATTTGTTGCAGTGAAGTGATGGCTGTTTAGGCTAGAGACCACATTATCAAGGACGGCAACCTTCGTGCATTTGTTACCCAAATTGATGGGTAGTATTTTATATTTAAACAGAAAAAAAGCATTCACCGTTAGAATTACGAACGAAAACTTCACAGCATACATTTTCTTAAGCAAGTACGTATGCTATTTAATTGATCCAAAAAGCCATTTTGTGAGAAATTCTAAGAGATACGTGAAATATTGTGAAATTAATCATTGCGCACTTTCTCATTTATTATTTGAGATTTCCAAAACCACACTGTCTGAATCAAAAACTATTTCCCTGATAAAACACAAATAAAAAAAAAACAAATATTCTGTGAAAACATATTCAACTATTTTAATTTTGAATATATTATGTGTTGTAATGTCCAAAATATATTTTTTTTAAATTTATTAAAATGTTTTATTTCTAAAAATAAGTATACTAAACGACTTAAACTCGTAAAAGACATCCTCAATGTATCAACATATAAATAACGTGAATTGTCTTCAATTTACTATTTCCCAAATCTTCATTAGTTTTAGAGCCTTCTTGCAATACATTATCAAATTCTCACGCTACTTAGAATTACGTGTATTTTCAATATAGATCTTTTTATTCACGCTGATTTTATATCCATTTTACAAAAATACATGAGAAAAAAGCTCAATTTTTTTTTCTTGTGACATCTTCTTTTCCATTTGAACTATACAAAAAAGTGGTTTTTTTCTGGACCATTTGTATCACGATTATTATGATTGATATTCATGAGAAACCTTTACTCAGAATTTATTTTAACTACGTTTATTGTGCTTACTATACAAGTTTCTGCTTTATCGAACTAGTAGGATACAAAACCTATGAAAAACACTTCATTCATTAAACCAATAATAAAAAGATCCATGGGCAGTCTGCTATAATCAATTTGATGTAGAGATCTATATCATATTGAATCCATAAAATGAAAATATAGATTCAACTATTGCTGTTAAGTTTAACTCACCTTGTAAGTTAATTTAATGAAAATAGAAATAATATCGCACCAAAGACAGATGAAATGATAATAACTAGAGTGCTCTAAATTATTCCTGTGATGCCCCACCTACAGATCATTGGAAAGTAAAGCGATATGCTATGTAAGGGAAGGCGTTCTTCACTACCAAAGTGGGAAATAGATAACTCAAGGGGGTCCTTTCACATAATGCATCCTATATAATGTCTTACCAAGCTATTATAATTTAGTTTACTCTGTTCCTTTGGAGTTTACAGTGTTTTTCAAAAATCAACCATGCAAATTTTCATTGTAAGTAATTGTGTGGAAATATTATGTGCCATTAGTGCTAGTGATCGTTTTTGTGATAATTTTTGGATACGCTCGTGACACAGCAGTAATTCGGAAAATAAAATCTTAATGCTATTTAAAACACTGCTGAGAAGCTTACCTAATAAATTTCTGATTTCTGAATTACAACAGATACAACCAGAAAAATTAGAATATTTAAGCAGTACTACAAATTACCAATTTAAATAATTGCCGTGAATAATGTTAATAATTTCAAGTAACATTTGATTCAAATGATAAACAAATCAATATATTTGAACTTTTGATATTAAATTTAACTAGCACTCGTTTTACAGCAGATACAAATAAAATATTGGAAATATTTTCTAAAATAAATTTTTTGATATATGATTTTCAATCAACAAAACGAAAAAATACATACTCGAAATATTCAGTAAGAGTTTTTTCCTTTTATTATAAAACCAATTATTAAATTATTCATTATTAGTTGTGAAATTCTTGACTTCACTTACAGGATCATATGTTCTATTACTAATTAGTGTTATTTAATAATAATATTATTTGGTAAAATTGGTAATGATTTGAATAAAATTCTCTCAATAAGAATTGCCTTGTAAAAAAATGAGTTTTTAGTTCATACAACCGCAATAATTTTGATTTGTTATTGGAGTATAAATAACTTTTTACTAAATAACAATAACATATTCAACTTAGATTCGCATCATATCGCAAACTATATATTTAGCATATTTAGCTTACTACATAATGAACATATAACAGAATAAGTATGACCAGTATACCCACTAGAAATACCGACAGAAATAATAAGAATAGTTGGGATGATGCTGGACGAAATAAAAGTCCTGTGGAGAAGCTGTAAATTAGCAAAATGCTAACAGAGTAAACCAAGATACTAGGATTCCTCTATTTTATTTCGTCGGAGTCTATGCATCGTAATTTGGAATTAAATGACCATGGGGCAATATTCAATGATAAATGTCAATGTCTTTCACAGGCCACTTAACTAGTAATTTAAAATAGCTACAAGAGATCAAGAGGCAAAATAGTCTGAATTGCAAATAAACCAAGCGATGATATCAGGGTTGCTAAGGAAGGATCAGATCATTTGTGCTTAACGCTGAACAAGTTCAGAGTCCAATTATGTATATCTAAGGGTAGTAGTAGAAGAAAAGGGCATAACATGAGAGCTATAATAGCTCGTTCAGAACCATAAACGCACTGACATTGAAATACGTGCAAAGGAAAACTAAAATAGGAATAAATAAATCTGTAATAAAAACCCCCATAACAATGCCAGACATGAATATCAAAGAAAAAAGAAGATTTGTTAGATTTATAGAAAAAATGAGGAGTTTAGAAAGAAAAAAGCACTGAAGGAGAAGAGCTAATGGGGGATTGAAACTTTTCAAAGAAAATACAATGAGATTTATAATTAGGTTAGGACACATTAAAATACTATATAAACATCGAAGACTAGCAGGGAAAATAAGGAAGAGGAAGGAAGAAGGAAGAGGAGCCTATATAATGGAAGATCTAGAAAATAGTTGCATTCAGAATTGGAAAGGAGAAGCTGTGAACAGCGAAGGATTGAAAAACATCGTGACAAAAATTGAAGGACTTTTTGTTATATTATTGCAAACTGTTAAGTAATAAGGTTAGAAAAATGTTTTTCAGTCTCTTCACGCTGCCTGTAGAGCATACTAAAATACATACTCTCCTTCAAAGCTATCTCGATCAATTTGTCTTCCTCTGATATACACCGAACCTCTACCATTTTTTATTGAGTATATAATTCTCTTTTCTTTTCTATTATCATCACTCGATCATTTCTCAATCTATATTTGGTATCAATTGAATAAGAACAATATTATAATAAAGTGAGCTATATTATCAACTGAAAATTTAGCAAATACTTCGAAAAGTGAAATAAATCTTTAATCATTCGATTCTTATCCAACTCGTACAAATTCTTCCTTTGATCCAAAGGTGTGAAAACTGTATTGATCTGTAGTAGTTCTATAAATGTATTTTATTTATTTTCTAGGTGTACGCCACTGCAATAGTCGCGGTAACTTATGCCCGACCAGGCGGTGGTTATGATCACTTGGAATTGGCTGGAGGATACGATGACAGCGGCCATTTCGGAGGCGAAGATGCCACCAGCTATTCACATGTTGCTTCAACTGCCAACGAAATTGGTCACGGCGACGAAGGATATCATAGTTCTGACCATGACATCGACTATCATGTGAGCATATACAAATATTTTTTTATCTTTCCAATTAATTATTAGCACTTTGATGTGCACCACTGAGACCATTACCATTATTTTCTAACTCAATTTCAACGTCTCTTATTTCGATCAATTAAATATACACATATTGGATTTAGTTAAGAATTTCTTACGTCAAATTATTTCGAGGTAGAGCAAATAGTAGCGTTAAAGAGATGGTCAGTGGGAACGGATGAGAAAATGAAAGAGCCGTAAGGAGAGATTGGTGTCATCTTCTAAGAAACATTGGTTTAGTTGAATCTATATAAGGTTTCTTTTATATCAGTAATAAGTACACATGGCGAGTAAAGCAAAACATAAGGAGAATGTCAGTGTGGATGAATACGAATTAAATCCACCACTGATGCGATATATGCAGTTATATAGATAGAAAAAAGCAAACCCATGAACACCAGATGAATAAATAAATGATGTTAGCGAGATATGGTTGAAGGGAACGAAATACAAAGAATGAAATGGCTAGAAGATCAGGCGAAGATCGGGATACAGGAGGTAGAGGAAGAAGGCTTAATAATAAATTTGTTTTGCTTAAATAAATAGTTTCTGGATACAAGGAGAATTTCATATAGTACATGTATACACTGAAGATTTTTTTCTATGAAATAAGAGTGTAATCTTGTATTCGGTCACTTGACATTGAAGCAATGGTTGAAAAAACTAAGAATACGTTTTTCTAATAAATCCAACTAAAAAATAGGTAATAAATGATTAATATAGATTTTGAATTTAAACTATTGCCGCTGTTTCAGAAGAGTAGGGTGGTCGATATTAATCATTCTTATTCTATTTACTGGGGATGCGTATTTTTATTATTATAAATTATGTGTTAAATAATAGATGTGCAGAATATCATATCGTCTTATGGATTATTTCGCTATCTAATCATTTCATTTAATACTTCACCCAAATAAGAGACTGCCAGTTAATTTTTGTTAGCCTAGCATTTTTAATCGGGAAATTTCTCTTTAATTTGAGAAAATATTTAAAAGTGTGTAAATATTCGCCCGAATAATAGATTTCGTTTCTCTCTATGAATTTATCTGAGACGAATTTATAAACAAGTGCAGAAAATTTGGGATCAATCGAGATCAAAAATTATCTTCACATGCCCTTCTGTTTAACCTGGTTTGGTTAATGGAACGTATTTATGAAATTATGATATTGTAATTGTTTCTTGATTTGAGTGCCAATCAATGATGTATTCCATTCCAACTTCTAATAGGTTTATGAACGCATGGAACGGACCACTTTGTGAAGAAATTGCATTGTTTGAATTTTGCAAGTTGAATTTTTCCCTTATTAATTAACTATTATTAGAATTGATGCTTTTTTGAATTACTTATTGGATCGATATTTCTCACCTAATTTACAATTTGACATATAAGAGCAAATATTTATAATTGTATAAGGCTTTATTTTTTTTTATAATATTCTCCATTAAGATCAAACCACTTATACATTGCGTTTGAACCAATTGAGGTACCACCAAAATATGTGATTTGAACGCATCAACCGCTTTTTCCACTTCTGACAAACAAATACTGTTGTACCATTCAGAATTAATCGTTCTACGTTGCTCTAATGGAACGGTGGTGACATCTCCAGTTATTGAAAGACCTATACATGAATATTTCATGTATCTGAACTCAAATAGCACTCGTATGACAACACGTTCTGAGTACGTTCTCCATTGAAAATCAAGCCTTTGATGGCAATGTCAGATTTGACATATTCACATCAGTGTTGCCGTATCTCAAAACTTAAGTAACAACTCTTGTATTTCAGAAAAATTATGTCTTACAAAATACTAATCCATGTACCAAATATCCTAACATGTTCTTAAAAGCAAACTAAAAATTAATGTGAAAACACTTAAATAGAAAAAAATTTTCACAATTATTCAATAAACTTGATTGAGGTTAATATCCGAATAGAAAAAAAAAATATTTATAGTATTATGGGAAGGAAGTTCCACATTCCGCAAGAACTTTTATTCCGGTTAGATAAATAATTGTATGTTGTGATTTCTTTATTTGTTTAACTGCCACCGCGATACTAATTCTGGTTATTGTACATATATATTCAAACGAAATATAAGAATAAGGAGATGATCTAACTTATGTAATTTGCCGAGAAATTTTTATTTAGCATTCCATTCCATTTGCAATCAGGATGTTGATAAGCCCAGGAATGTACAGTGCATTGATTTCCTCTGAATAACTTTCATAAATATATTATTTGCCTTTTGGTCACGTTTCATATTTTCTAAGATAAACAAGTTTAAATTGACCGATAACTTGATATTTCAAAAATTCTGATTAAAAGTTGTGATTATAAATGTTTGGAGTTGAGTTAATACAGAGCAAGAACAATCACAGATTCGGCTGGAATAAGATCTAGCATTTGTATAAAGTATCCCTCGAACACATCTGCATTCATATACTCGTGATAGTCATCGGTTTTTTTATTCAATTAATAGTAGGCCACCATCAACAAAACCACTGTCACTGCCAATATGTATTACTATTAATCGTCTACCTTTCCCTGATGGGAATCCTGTTGATGGTCCCTCCAAGAAATATTGTCTAAAATTGTTAACCGTCTTATCTTGCCATATTTTTCCTACAGTGTGCCCCTCGTTAACCCAAGTCTCGTCCAAATAAAAAATAGTTTTTCCTTACTCCCTCTTATCCTCTTAATCATCCGTAAATAAGACCTTCTCCAACACACGGTTTCTTCGGAATCTTTTAAATATGAACTTTTACGTTGTTTTTCCCAACAAAAAATTATTTCATGTAGAACCTGCTAAAGCTTATTTCTGCTGATTGGTGGCCACCCGTCTTCCAAAAAGGACGCCAAAATTTTATCAATGGTAGGAATTTTCATTTTAAGGTAAAATGATTGGACTTTCCTGCGGATTGCATATTTGTAATCTTCATTTGGACTTCCTGACCAAGACCTTGGACCACTTAAACATCCACTTGTTTTCCTTGTTTGTAGATCGTTGCTTTTCCTAGACCTTTCATCTTCAAACACATACTTGTTAGATCATCCACACTCATTGAAGTGTACTGATATTTTAATGCACCATATACATTTAAAGCCATGGCTTTCTTGTTAACAGAGAGTGTATGCGTCTTCACTTTATGTATTGTAGTATAGTTTTCAAAGGTCGACATATTGAATATTCACTAAAGTTTTGTAAACGTTTCTGTGACAAACACTGCGCTAGAAATGCATTGTGTATTGGGCATTTTCTTTTATAAGATCTTAATCTTTTATTACCCTCTTGCAAAATGTATCTAATTATCATTTTTTCCAGAAAACATTTTACAAATCGTTTTCAAATTAACCTGTCTGGTATATATAGGTATATACTATAAAGGCTGTGAAATATTTACCTGTCAACATCCTCCCTTTCTTAAAATACCCCAAAGGAATTGTTTTGGCCGATAAGTGAACATAGTTGTAAATTTGAACTTGATGCAAAAAATTACTTAGAAAATAAATGTTGGATTCATTTGCTGAGGTTTAATAAAATAAAATAATAAATTGTTCTTAAATGTGACTACGGCTATGGTGGCCAGGAGAGGGATTGATTTATTACTCTACACTCTTTCTGAAGGGAGTATTCGTGAATTGATTTTCTTTCCGAAGGACCAATTGAGTTTTTGTATACTACAGCTGATCCTTTTGCATCACCCCACTCCTATTTATAGATCAAAATAATTACTTATGATAACGTCACATTGTAACCTATTATCTATTACTATATAGACGATAGAAACTGATTAGTCTCAGTATCAGAATATGAGTCGGACAACGCTTGTTATTAAATAGAGAACAGAAGAAAGTTGACACATAAGCAATCTTGAAAAGACATTTGTAACGAGAAAATTTTCTTGCAAAATTAGTAGAAATGTATGAGATTATTAAGGAAATTTTGTTGTAATCTTACGTGAAGCTATAAAAGAAAAAACGATCTCCCGTTGCAACCGCCACAATTACTTAGGCAAGCTTCGAATTACTTATCATCTGACATATTTTCCAGATTTAGTCTTCAGCAATTACCGGCTACTTCCAAAAATTGAACAACACTTGCATGTAAACGATTCCCTCCGGAGAAACTTTCTTTCGATATGCGTTAGATATTCCAGAATATCGATGGAAAATATGTCAATCTTAACGAAGAATGAAATGAATTATTCACCCGGCTATTTAAATTTGTTTCTTTTATTATTTGCAATCAACCAAATTTGGTCTAGTTACTTTTTAATTATATTACAACTACAGTTTTATTCAGAAACATTTGTATAATGACATTTTTAAACAAGTCTCAGTATCAGAATGGATCCGAAATAAATTGATCATATAATCAACTTTATCCGGCTAACCTTAGAATTTTCCAGAATTGTTCTTACCTGTAACATATATTAGAATATTTAAAATTTTTCAGGCACCTGCTAAATACCATTTCGATTACGCCGTTCACGATTTACATACTCATGATATTAAATCACAATGGGAAACTAGAAATGGCGATCGAGTAAAAGGAGAATATACTATCGTGGAGCCCGATGGTAATAGAAGAATAGTTTCTTACACAGCAGACAAACATTCCGGATTTAATGCTATTGTTAAAAATGTTCACGATTATTAATAAGTTATCAATAGTTTGAGAAGTCAATTAACTAGTCAAACTGATACCGTAGTAAAAGATAATAAATTATTAACATTTGGCATTCATTTTGAACGCAATAATAAGATTCAATGCGTTCTATTTCTATTTATTCTTCACAAAAGATGGAATTCTTTGTTAATCCAAGTTGACTTTTATTTATTTATCAATTATTTTGTTTATTTATAACAAAACATAATTAACCTTATTTTTCATTCAACAATTTATATCAATATTTTATAATGTTTCATTATTGTCAGATCTCATCAAAATATATTTGCTTTCCAAAATGCTTCACCAATCCTTTTCATTTCTTTTTCCAGTAAAATTTATGGTGGTTAATTCTCCTAAAGCTTGATTTTCTCTTTTTCCATTTGTTCTTCTTCTCTATTCTTCTTTTCTTTTCACTCCGTCGTATATTATTTTCTTGGCTCATTATTCCATCTTTTGCTCTCCATATTCTACAATCATAGATTGCACATGGTCTAATTGTTATATTGTTTTTGTCTCTCTCTTGAGACTTTTAATGATCTCAGTAATTATTCTTTTCAATTATCGACATTTTTCATATAGATTTGAAGTTAGGTTGACAAATGTATTGATTAACGTATTGGTTTGATTAGATAAGTTTGTTTTAAGTTATTCCTACATCAGTATTCTTATGCTTCAATTTAAGCAAACGATAAAGTATCAATTTTCAATCATTAGATTCTGGAAGGTTATTCACATATTGATAATATCTTCAAAATGTGAAATAGTTTCAGGTACCTAAGACAGGGTGAACAAAAGGTATGATTGTTGAAATTATGTTTATTTCGGAAGTTTCCCTAATAACAGATTTTATTACTTTGTCGCTACTATATATAGTATCTAAATTTATTAAGTTATTTTATATTGGTTAACTACTACTTAATTATGAAATCGACTATATTATAATTCTTCATAAAACGTTTCATTTATAATTATGCTATATGGGAACAATTTACCAACTAATTACCAATGACAATATATTTACTTCTGGTAGTGTTTTTATTTAGCTTCAAATTGTTACTTCACCTTACATCTTCTATAGTCTTTGAAGTCATTTTTTTTAAATTAATTGTTTATATTTGAAGTTTAAATTTTGTTCAGTAATAGTAGGGTAGAGTTTTTTTTTTAAATATTTGTTACCAATATTCTTCTATCTTAGAAGTTAGAAGCAAAACTTTTTTCAATAATGCTATGCTACTTTTTGTTCACTCATTAAAATTTATTAATATAAGAATATTTACTAGTTGAATTCTTGCCTTATACTACGTAATAAGTTTTCTAGATTTATCGTTATTTGGATTTCTAAAACAAAGTTTTGAATCTAAACGTTTTCTGAGTAACACAGATGGATTTGCCGATTATACTGTTCTTTGAAACACTTCATTATCTAACAAATTCTGTGGTTTTTACCTACAAATAATCACTAAGTTGAAAGTAAGATTTGAAACGATTATAATTATGGATTCTCATGCATTGAGAATTCCAAATATTCCATAGATTCTAGACTTATTTGGAAACTAAGCACAAATAACTAATGTTCAAAGTAAATTTTTTTTGTATCCATCAAGATTCTATATTTTTAATTTCAGTGCTATCCATCACTTATTTTGTTCTTTTTGCAAATGATTTACTTTATTACTTTGAGAAATTGAAATGATTTTATAAAATGCCTCAAATGAGGTTCTGTATTATTTCGATAAGATCGGATTTAGTGGATGATTGAAAGAATATTGTTTGAAATAGGTATTATAATAGTATTTACACCTCATTTGTGTCGTGGCAGTCAATGTCTTAAGTATTTTATATTAAGTTTTTTAAAACTGCTTCCACAATGTAAATGCCAATACTATGGACTTCTGTATTATTAAAAGTTTATTTTTTTAATTGTATTTTTCATTTCAAGTCATCGATATAAGGAATATATGTTAGCACAAATCACGTTTTTATATTTTCTTTTCATGTTTGATCTATCAAACGATAGCTCTTTGTGAAACATTTGTTATTATACCGGAAAAAATACCGGTATAGCAAAGGATTGGCTTGGAAAGTATTAAGGTGACAATTTTTCATAAAAATCAAACAGCATTGCTTATGCTAATTATTTTCAACGAGCAGTACATACAGTAGAAAACTCATAATAAAATCGATAGAATAGCGCAAAATTAAAATTATATTGTTGGTGAGTATCGCAAGCATCAAACTATTTTAATTGATCATTTGGGCAGGAACAAACTTCTTACCAACTAGAACTACGTAAGCGCACAATTCCAGACTTGAGAGGGAAATATCGAGGTGCAACCATCAACACATCTGTATATATTGGCGACTGGTTTGAAAAAATTAAAAAGCACTGAGAAATGCTTTTAGAGTTATACTAGGAAGTAAAAACTAAAAACACGCTTTTAGCAATAATAAAACTCAAAAGTCATAATTCTTGACATAAGAATCAAATCAAATTCTGATTGTGATTTATTTTTCATCAGTAATTTTATTCTTAAACAAAAAATTAATTTTCATTTATTTAGTTTCTGTTCATCAATTGAGAGCCAGATATCGATGTATTTCAGTTATCGAGACAAATCCATGACCTTGAACAGCTTTTTTGTAATAAATGTACATTAAACGAATTTTAAAAAATTAATTTGATATACAGTTCACTGTAGTCCCTTCAAATTCATTTATTTATAAAAATTCACAATACTCACCCTTAATGAAGGAAATCCGAGACCCACCACGAAATTAGAGGTCCAGTTAACAAGAACAGCAATTGACATGGCAGCAGGTCTAGGCCCTTGTGAGAACAGTTCGGCAGTGATCATCCACGGTATGCTTCCAGGTCCAACGGCGAAAAATTTGACGAAGAAAAGGGTAGATACTACCGAGAGGTAAGACATCCAGTCGATCATTTCCTGCACATAGCCAAAAAACTCCTATCAGGGCGTAGAAATCAAGTTCTTTCCCGACAAACGTGGAGGAGTTAGCGCAGGTAAATACAAAATTAAAAATGATTGAGTAACGGGCGTGTGTATAAATGTTCCATTTTGATGTCAGAAATGATTTGTTGAAATACATTTACTTTTCCAATTATTGTCACTAAATCTACAGGTCACGAAATAATATTGTTAGGCCAAATGTAACTGAAATACCAATACGCTGTGTTACTGGATAGAAATACAACATGAACTATTGCTGAAAAACAATATGGACCCCTTTATGTTAAAGCTAGTTTCATAATTACTTCTAGAGTTGACACTTGCCATATAAACATGAACTTTTGCGACTTCATTATGTTCATGCTGGAACTCAATTGCAAAATATTTGGAGAATAGTTGTTTTTCAGAAACACAGCATGAATACTTTTCGAAAAGGTGAATCAAATGTCAAATTAAGATGTTACTTTTTTCGTCGGTCTCATGCTCATAGTCCTCAATCTCCGTCATTTGTTTCAATTCAATCCAAATCTCTTTCTTTTTAGCGACCATTGTCTCACAATTATTTTGATCGCATATAATTTCACTGCATTGATGAAATTATTTGTATGTTACATTATTTGATTTTCATTATTTCATCTACTTTTAAACCTTGTGAAAACTTCGTTGTTTCGATCATCACTAGTGTCTCTCTCCTCTTTTTATGTTTCTCATCAATAGAGAATCACAAGTATTGCTTCATATATTCTTATATTCAATTGTCAACTTAATCGTACAATATTGGCATTCTAGCTGTTAACACCTTTTTTAGAACTAAATATTTTTCTATATTCATTTACTCATCACCATGTTATTTTGGCGTTCTCTCAAAATATCCTCTCGCTGTTTTTAAAAATTACCAAAAAACTAAAATTCCCTCATTACTTAAATATATTTTCCATGGTATCTTCATCATTTGTTTGGAATTATGCTATTTTCATTGATTTCCATTTCTAATACTTTGGTATATTTCTTCTTCTCAAAAATTATATATACCTTTTAAAAAATCTAAATATAGATATATAAATAACAATTGGATAAAATGTTGGTACAATGTACATATAGATAGGAGCTTAAAAAGGAAAGAGCCTCAACGTTTATTGAATCTCTTATCAGATCTGTTTACACCTTTACTGCTTTCAGTACCGAGACTTGTGCAAGAGTCTGAACCAATAAAAAGTGTTTATAGGTTGTTTCTGGTGAACGTACTGCTCTCCTTATTTCTTTTAAATCCTTCCACAAGAGCCCAGACTACAGACATTGTATTATTGTTATAATTTATCAAGTTTTCGTTACCATTCTCATATCAGTTTTGAATTTATGACAAGGAATAGCATGGCTTTCATAGCCCTCTGACTTTCAGTGTGAATTCTTATGTCGAATTTTATTCCAGGACAAATTCTAGTAATGATGAGCCATAAATATTTGCGCAATCACGGAGGTTGTTTAGCCATCATGTACTATTTAATGGTATTTATTTTGAAAGTTTGGATAGTTTATTCCTTTCTCTTATTTTTCTTTTTTCTTGGCCGTAGTGGAGTTTGTTCATTACTTATTTTCTCAATAATTTCGTTATAGCTTCAATGATGTATACAAAGTGAAACTTTAAACTTTATCTAGGGTTTTTCCTCCTCTATTCTGACACGCCAGAATAGTAGAAGAGAACCTAAATCTATAATCTATAATCAAATATTGGAGTATATCAACATAAAGCTAAAATTTCATGAAATCACTTCTAACACCAATACATAATATATACTAGGATTTTACGGAAACAGGTAATTCGAATAATTTTCGATTGTTTTAGTAAATAATATGAGGATAATTACATGCAGAGGTACCATATCATGCATACAATTTTATATGATATCCGCTTGAATACAAAACTAGCTATGACATTTGGAAATATTCTTTTTATTAGTAGTAATTTTTGGCCTATATCGGATGCAGCAGGTTGAGTATTACATACTTGCACATTAAAATTTATATGCATATGCTACAAAAAATAATTTTATACCCTCTAGAAAATATGAAGAAATACGCAATATATTGAAAACTCATTCGAACCGTATATATATATATATATATATATATATAATAACAGGTGATAAATTCTATACGGACACATTCTTCGCTAAGGATATTTTGAAATAATACCAAGCAATGTTGTTCTATGGAATATACATTTCATAACAGTCTAGTTGCGAATTCAAGCGAGGAGTATATCGTGTATATAATGTACGAGCAATAATTCTAAAGCGCAACTCCACCATTATGTCGGGAAAGTCGGAAAAATCGAAAGGGAAAGGATATAAAAAGCATAGTTTTATGTGGCCTAAATATATTTAGGAAGTCTAGTTATTTTTAATCTATTGGAATCACCAAAGTTATCACCAATTGAAAAAGAGAAATACCGTAACTTTAACAAAAACAGTGCCAATTTGCATTTCGTGACTTTCAGATAAGAAAGAGAAATAAGACTAAACATTGATAACATTTCCAAAATACATCAATAATATTGTTATATTTTGATATTAATTTCTATAAATACACTATCTGTATCTTTACTGTTGTAAGTATTAATGAGCCAGATAAATAGAGGATATAAAATTGAGTTATTTATCAAATGAATTAAAATCTAACAAACTAAAAATGAAATTAATCAACTTCATTATCGGTATATAAACATAAATAGGTGAAAACACCAATCCCAGCTGTTAAGTTTCGCTACTATTATTGTGTAATAAATTAGTTGTAGTTTGTTTTCGATTTATCGGTAAATTGATATTTGCTTGTGCTTTTGTTTTTCCGTGGAACAATTTAAGTTCTGGATGAATGATGAAGAAATAAGGAAAACAATTAGGTCTTTATCTATAGTTTGCATTAAGAGTAAATACTTATATTATCAACTTAATTGAGCGTAATAGAGAGTTAGCTATAGAGCCTCAAGCCAGTACAAGCAGTAATCATGAAAGTAGTCTGTAACGTTTATAAATTCTAGTTAAACACATTTACTAGTAAGAAAATCTATTAAATTTGATGAGAATAACTCAAAAAGATACAACACTACTTTTATTCTCAATAAATAATATAAGATATTTGCTAAAATCAAAAACATAAGTTATGAAACTTTGTTTAAGTAATTGCACAGACATCTCTACTTTGTTTAAACATAAAAGGAAAAGAATATTGATATAAAGACAGAAAATGATCATTTAACGATTATGATACCACCTTAAATGGCAGAATTTTGCATAATAGAGAAATTCACTATTTACACGGGGCATGAGTGCGGTTGAAACTCTTAAGGATTGGCACAACTGTCACAAGTAGTTGGAAAGCTGTTCTTGAAGATTTATTTAAAGGGTTTCAAGGACCATAAGGCAAAGAACAGTGGCCGAGAGTGAGCTCCTAAGTTATATTTGGGGACAATAATATAATTTTTCTATCTAATGGAATAAAAAAGAACCGAATATCACAAGGATATGAACGCAGATTACTTTGAACTAAAATTTGAGTTCCTTCTGCTCCATACAGCGGGATCGGACAATTTCGAAAGGATGGAATTAAAAATTGGTCACATGAAAAGTATATTGGATACAATGATACGGCCACTGTATTGTTGTGAGTTTAACCCTATTGAACTTATTTGGGGACATACAAAGGGTTATGTGGCGCTTAAGATTAGAAACTGCAGACGTGTTTGTCACGTACTAAAATAGATTAAGTCATCTATTAGCATAGAATAGCTAGAAAACACGTTACAAAAGACGTCGGCCGATTTTCTAGTTAATTTTTGATTGATACATTTGTTATTAATGTTGAAATCGTTAGAAGAAACAACTATAATGATGGCTACATATGAACACAGGCAGACTGATTGGTATATCAAGAAACTTTGATTATTACTTTGCCACTAGAATTTTGTAATTTATCGAATATCCAACAGGAAATAAATGTAAAAAAAAAACAAATTGTTGAATTTACATACACGAACAATTCGAAACATATTTTGTTTGATATTTATCACAAGTACTAATATCGCATGAACATTTATGAAAATGCTTTTTTAATTTATTCGATGGTTAATATCTTGTACTGCTTATTCGAATTTGCTCTATTTGATTTAGTTTTTCTTCATAATTTTTTAAAAGTAAATAAAACAAATATAAATTTAAGTACAATGGATATTTTCACAATCAATAACGGTATTTATCAATCCAGAGAAATATTCCAGGTGTTAGCCTCTAAAGAAAAGGAAAACTATGAAATAGAGTTCCAATAGAAGGGATATATCTAGTCCACACCTTTCAAAATTCATGACAGTCAAGCAATACTGTGAAACGTCTTCTATTTTCTGAGTATATTGCATTGTTATTTCAACAAATAGTGATTTTGCGCACAATTTAGATGTACCAATGTTTGACCTATTTCACAGAAACGTATTTTATGCAAAAATATGTTGACTTTAATCTACATTTAGCTTTTTTCTAATTTATGGAATCAAATTATGAACATAGAGGTATAAGAGTTGAAATATTGTAAGGTTCCATATTATGTACCCTTACTTTCTTTTATGTATAAAATCTCTCAAAAATATTCCTTATTAAATAAAATAAATCAATATATGGTGTTAACTTTGGTGAAAACACGTGATATCTGGAAATTTTGTCAATATATGGAAAGATATATAAACTTTATTTTTTATTGAATGGATACGGAAAAAGATCTGAATTTCTCAAATTTCTACATTACTTTAGAAATTAGAAACAATAATCATCTAAGATTCTAAAAATTACACGAGTCATTAAAAATAGCAAGAAAGTGTTCGGATATATTTTCGAATGTATTTAGTTCTTTTTTAAATAAATTTAAGCTGTAATTAGCCTCTTTTAAATAATAATTCTAAACTTAATTTCAATTTTACATAGGATATATTTCATCTCAAAGTAATAGTCTACCCTTAAGATTCCATCTCCCAACTTCGTCTTAATCAAAATATACTCAGTTGCAGTTAGAACCTTACACATTTTGTTATTGACTCAAACTAGATGTTTAATTTGATTCAATTAAACAACGTAATAGAAACGATGATTTAAAAAAAATTGTTTCTATGATTTCAAATAAGAGTATGTGACAGTAATTGTCAATATTAATGTCCCGAGTGCATGTCAAATTGTCGATAATTTAATTTTCTCGAGTGCGCGAATGCGCACGAGAGGAAATTATGAGACAATTTGACATGCACGAGAGGGCATTTTGGCAGATTATTTCCTGAGAAAAATTTAATTTAAAATAAACAATAATTGTTCCTTTTCTTAAAATATAAAATTAAAACCAAATGATGTTTATTAATCCTAGACGAAAATTTGGCACTAGTGCAAATTATCGATAGTGCAGTATTATCGCTGAAATTTGATCGTTGCTAGGTAAACATAAAATATTACAGCTTTTTGGTTGGCTTAAATTTTTCGATGGAAATAGTCATAAAAATTCTGTCGTAAGTTTCAGAATTCTTACATTCAAGATTGGGAGAAAATTTTTCAATGCTTAAGCAATTTTCTCTGAATAAAAATAATATTTTATGTGACCTATTACAAGAAAAAATCAATTTGTATTTCCAGTATATTCCATTATTATTATTTAAAAGATAATAATAATTATGTTTTTTGGCCGTTTATCTATCAGAGAGTCAAATATAGAGTTGAAAATGACGAGCATAATTGACAAAATATGTTCACCAGAAATTTTGTATGATTTGTAAGCAACGTGCGGTGATGCAACTTAAATAAAACCATGCAGAGGACTTAACCTATAATCTGTCAGTTACAAAAACCGTATAATGAACGGTTTTTGCACTTTGACTTAAATTAAACCTAAAATAAGTTGTAACCAATCTTAAATGAATGAGGATTTATTCCTATAATTATCAGCTGCATATACAGAGAAATAGTGTAATTTATAATATATGAAATATGAGTAGTACACATATTGGAAAATCATAATGTGTACAATGTACGCTCAGTTAGAGATATGACGTTAATGTTGTTTTTTTAAATGGATACACTGAAATTTGATGACTATTTTTATAGGATGTATAGGAAGTTGTATGTAACTCCCAAATTTGAAACTATAACTTTTCATCAATTTCAAGATCACAAACAATTCTTTTGGAAAGGAAAATCGCATCATCTTATTGTAGGCGTATTTGGATTGAATTAACCAATTACAATCATAATTCTTGCCAGGTTTCCAAATATCGTTCTCCATTGACCGGATTTATTGAATCTTTTTACAAAAATTCACTTTCTCTGAGCGTTTAATATAGCGTGGATTCTCATCTTTAAATATTTTGAGTTTCAAGGAATATCCAATTTTTTTCTTTCCGAAATTCGTCCTGCTGACGGCTGACTACTCACACTACTCAGCTACATTAGATATATTTCATGTCAGGTATATCTCTTAAGTTTGTAGTTAAGTTTTCAATTTATTGAAGCCCTAATTCCCAGCTTGTCTATTACAATTCTTGTACATATAGTAAAAGCAGTTTGTTGGTGAGTGCTTGTTTCTTTCATGCTCATTCTTCATAAATTGTCTTCGTATTTCACTCACTTTCTTCGTGTTCTTGCTCTACCTCTATCTCTCATTAATATAAGAAATTTCAATCTTGCGAATTTCAATTAAACTATAATGAACGATACCTGCATTCTCCGAAAGAACTTTTCTTAAAGTAAAAATTTCAAATTCAAAATATTTGTTGACCGGCAGTACCATTTTTCTCTTCAATATATATATATTTCTGATTTTAATAGTAGTATTGGAATTCTATAAAATTTGATTATTTCCTTGCGAGATAGACAATAAAAACAACAAATTCTAGTATTTGATATTATTTGTATGTTTGCGACTGATAGAGATCTCGTAGAACTTTACCATTGATTTTAGAACGAGTAGGAGCATTCTTAAATTGGAATAAGGTGGATTTCTTAGCCTCATTCAAACGTGCACATATTGATTTTCCCCGGTTTTCGAATTATATAAAAAGACTGCTAATTAATAACGAAGCTATGTAGAACAGAGCTCTCTGAAGTCTAAGTGAACTGAATAAGATTTGAGGATTTGATAATTAGGGAACTTATTGATTAAAACCCAATTTCAATATCAAGTTTTGACAAGTTATTTGACAAGATTTAGTTTGATTTTTGTTGCAATTGGTATACCAAAATTTGATATTCCAGTTTATTAAGAGCAAAGCTGTGTAGAACAGCTCTGAAGTCTTGGTGACCTGGATAAGACCTGAGGTGAGTAAATCTCTATTCGCTACCGGTCCTTTTTTAATATTCACAGCTAATTTGGCAGATTATTAATTGAAAATCGATTTCAAAGATATTTTGGGGTAAATTGTCCCAACTTCCCACAACTACTTAAGAAATCCATAATCCGGAGCGTACACATAGAATTATAGTGTTGACATGTTGTTTAAGTATCAAGACATTCCCGAAATTGGTTTTTGTTATAATTGGTATAGAAAAATTTGATATTCCAGTTATTTATAACTTTACATATTCCATGACAATAGCTATCAAAATAACAATGTTTCCATTTAACATCTCTAAATTGGGACACATCTTATCCATTTTTATTGTATATATAATATCACGATTGGAAAAACCAAACGATGAGTCCCAGCATTGTACAAAAAAATAATTTAGAGCTATTGAATTCATTCCATATTATATTATTAGGCACCCAGAATACACAGTGTTAATTTGGCTCATCCAAATTGTATTTAAACAGTAAGCAGATCAATTTTATCATTTGATAAAGATAGAATTTGATTGCAAAACCTCACCTCAAAAATATGTATCTATTTTTGACGAATTTGTTAATGTTAACCAATTGAAGTACGCCTTAAAATTCTAATGAGGTAGATCACAATGTTTTTCATGTAAATAGATAATTAAGTATAAACATACATAGTCCTTATAATGAAACTGTTGAATACACATATCAGTAAGGGATATTTGAAACTGAAATTATTCCTAATATTGAACAGTTTCCACATTTCGAACTTAAATAAATTTGTAGTGATCAATAAGTTCCAAAATCACTTACAGGCATACAAGGTGACAACAGATATGTACTTACATACATGATCATACATCGTATAGTGCTAGTACCTGACATGACGTGTTCATACCACCTACATTTTGAGTATATACCAGAAATGTATTTACAATTTTTAGGGTCTTAGCATCTCAAAACATATAATACCAAGTGGATATAATTACTTATTAGTTATAGATATAGTTACTTATTATAAGAGAGCTGCATAGATTACTACCACTATCACTACTGACATTTAGGTTGTCTGACGCGAATTCTATTCGCTAAGATGTAACGAACTTTTTTTAAAATGATCATGACAATGTAAACAGTGTTGAGCAGAGGATGTGGAAATTGTACTCTGTGATTGATTTCAATTTACAGACATGTTTATTCATTTCTCATTTATTGAAGATTTTGAGAAAATTTTTTTCTTCCATTTATAAATGGATTATTCGGTTTTTTTGCATTTGCATCCCTATGTTTTTAATACTCCGATACAACGTTCGATATTATAAGAACTTATAGTCTTAGTTATTATATTACATACCAGAAGTTGGAATATCTAACTTATTATTTTTGTATTTGGCATCACTATAATTTTTGGAAGTCCATTCAGGTTTCTTAATTATCTTGTGTACAGTAAACTGTTTGTTTTTTTGGAGCTTATCATCTACTTGCGTAAGACTTCTTCGAAGATGTGTTTAGAGAGCTTGTTAACGTTATAATTGAACAGCAATTTTTTATCAAATGCATTTCCAGCCTCTAATCTGTATGCAACTGCTCAATAAAATCTTATAGGGCTGCCTAGTTATTTGAAAATTGTTAATATGCTTAGAGTGCAGCTACTAGAATAACTTCCTCATCCCAGTGAATATCATCGCTTAAAGAAGAAGAAAAATTGACGGCAGTCCTGGTACCGTTGGTGATATTCACACATACACACTAAGTTTACCTTTGCTCTCTGAAGATGATACCTTGGTTATCGAAACAAACGACAAACAGTACAATTATTAGTGTTGGTTTAGTAATGACGGTAAATAATGTTTTTATTATACTAGAACTTTTGGCAACAAACTATGACATAACTACTCATAGAAGTCCACGACTGAGAGTTACTACTTAAATATTGAGACAGACAAATAAAACACATATTTATAATTGAATATGTCTTTATTGTTTTTTAAAATATTCTCCATTAAGATCAATACACTTTCGTTTGTGTTTGAACCAATTGTTGAAGCATGTTATCCTTCATAACATGTGATTAGAATGCATCAACCACTTCTGGCAAAACAATGTTGGTATACCTTTCAGAACTGACCGTTGTACTTTACTCTAATGGAACGATGGCAACATTTCCACTTATACCGCTTAGTGCGCAAACAACTTCTGTCGGATTTGGTTCGTCTCGAAAGACTTATACAGTCGATTGTTGTTTAGTTTCTAGCCCATATACGTAAATTCATTATTTGTCGCCTGTCACGATCTCATAAACGTTTTTGAACTACCGCGAACGAATTTTTTCAGCATTTCTTTGCACCCAAGCTTTTTTTGATCTCGCGGTATGTTACATGACGATATTGCAATATCAGGTTACGTACATGGGCCCACTGCTATTGGTTCAATCCATGTCGAAAGTCATAGAAAATCATTGCACGAAAATGTTTCCCATATAATTCCATTTTTTAACCAAGATAAGAGTTTCTAGTGTCTATAAACAATTAAAATAGCACAACACGTTCTGAGTACGTTTACCATTAATCAAACTTTATAATGGCAATGTCAAATATGACATATTCACATCGTTGTTGTCATATCTGAAAACTTAAGTAGTAGCTCTCGTATTACATAAAAGATGGATTTTTCCCATGTAGCACACAATTTCGAGGTACTTTGAAATTGCAAATGTAAGTAGCATTTAAATATTGTCAATAAAGTGATATATAGACTGTATTTTTGTTTTTTTTTTCATTCATACAGCAAAAGGGTATTTTATTCTGTATGAATTGACTTCGTTGCGCAATTAAAACTACTGGTTTTATATACCCTATGCTTAAATATTTGATCAATAAATCAAAAAAGCTCCTGAGCTTTTTAAACTCTTATTTTTCATTTTATAAAATGAATGTACAAAACCAAAGTACACAATATATAGATATTTAATAAACCACCAGTGAGGACAATCATCTGGTGAATTTGTAACCATGAACAAACCTTTATTAGAAACGAAATGGTTATGAAGATAGAGAAGATGAACATTCCTCCTAAGCCGTACAAATGCAACGTCCTTCTTCCCATTCTATCCATAAGTGGTATGGAAATTAATGTCATGACAACCATGATGCAACCTATACCGATGGTCGCAAACTTGGCACTTTCCTCTGGTAGACCGGAACTTACGAATAGACTGGTCGAATAATAGAACACCTGGAAATGAAAATAGTCTATATAAATACTCGTGAAAAAAATGACTACATCGTGGAATGAGTAATTACTACAAAATAAGTTTCTATAAGCCTATTATTGTTAAACTATGTTATCATCTGTCATTTGTCCAATTCAAATTTCTTTTTGTGATTGTAAACATACTTTTTCTATCTTAAAATGGACGTAAAAACTTGTTATCGCATTGAGTATTCTCCCCCCGTTATATTATTTCACCATTTAAATTTATTATTCTTACCGCATTGATACCAGAAAATTGTTGACTCAGCTGCATAACAATACCGATGATAAGAGGTGCTCTAAGCGTTGGAGAGCAAATTAATTCCATCATACTAATTGAAGCCTCCGATTGCTGAGCCCTTTCTTCCGCGCGCATTTCTTCTATATCTTCTTCTACAGCGTTGCTGGCTCTTAACCTTCTCAATGCTTTCCGTGCTTCTTCCTCCCATTGTTTCGTTATAAGGAGGTAGCGGGGACTTTCAGGACAAATTGGAAGCAGCACCTGTATCAAATGAATAGAGTATTAAGCTTTTTATTCAATAAAATTATGAATCAGACATGGAAAGAATACGGTATAAAATTTTTAGTGTCAAAAGTAGTCAAAGAGAATCATACATAGAAAATAAGATCAAGTTGTCCTTATTACGGATTACTCTATAGAAAAAGTCTATATTAGGATGGCCCGTTGATATATTTAACAATTTTTATTAGAATGTTTGCAGTATGTGAGATGCCACCACCTTGTTGAAACTTGTTCTTCTCGAGCTTTGGTTATGGAAAATCTCTCATAATGTCAAAGAGCACTAACCGTAAGAGGAGTACTGTAGGCTACGAAAAAAGTAGTATTGCCTGTAGTTTGGCTTATTTACTAAGCCATCTAGATGAAAGTGCACGTCGTCGTTGAATAGGATACCATCTAAAAATTCGAATTTCGAATTCAAATCTTTGGTGTTTTGAACAGCTATTTATGAAAAATTTGGGGCCACTACATTTTTTTATTGAAGTTACACATTACTACGGCTCAAAGAAGCTTCATATTAATTGGCAGTCCTCGGAGAATTTATAAAAGAATTAATTAACCCAGTAGAAACTCATCAATGTTTCGGAAGGTACCACATATATCGTTAAGATGATAATGAACTTGATATAGACGAGGAACTGTTGCAAAAGGAATTATTGTTCTTATAAAACGCAAACTTCCAGTTGCTGCATTGACTTGCTAAGTACACAAACACTTTTACTACAAGGCTATCAGATTGCAGCTTCTTCAGAAGAAAAGGGGTCGGTGAATGCCAATATAACTGTATTCTAGATATGATATGATCAATTTCTCGTGAATGAACTGCTATAATTTTATTAAGTACTATGGAAATGGAAGTACAGATTCTTAAACTGCAGCTACTATTTGGTGGCCAATGCTAGATAGACTAGTATATGGTCGTGCAGGCACTATTCGGTAGAAGTTAAAAAGTGATTGACTCGAATCCGCACTTAGAATGATTGTGGTAGACACAGTGGCGTAGCAATACCGTTTGAAGCCTGTGGCAAATTAATCGGATGGGGCTCTTTCCCTCCCAATATAAGGAAGCTCAACCAACGATAAAATTATTTCATAATATATCACTACAAAAACGAGGTATATAAAATGCTATTATAATTATTGATTTTTTAGTTTTAGTAGAGAATTATTGAAATACTTTTTTCGGGCTTTTTGTTCAGCAAAAGTTTTAATGACAACATCAAAGATCAATTTTCGGGCTGGGGTATGTTCAATGAATACAATAGCTAAGTTGCGTAACCTTTCTTGATCCATAGAATTTCTCGAATAAGTTTGTATCATTTTTTTTTATTATACTTTACTATATTTATACAATTGAACAAATTTTAATTTTAAACCAATATAAAATCAAAACTTTATAATTTCTCATCTTTTGGTATGGACGGCATTAACAACGCCATCTATTAATGCTTCGGAAACGAAATTATGAAGAATAAATAAATACTCGAAATGAATAACCGTCGCCTGAGAATCCTTTGCTACGCAGATGACGCTATACTTATAGCTGAAAATGAAGACGATCTACAACGCCTCCTTCATAAATTTAACCTGACGGCACAGAAACTTAACATGCAAATCTCATGCGAGAAAACACAAAGCATGGTAATATCCAAAGACCCAATAAGATGCAAGTTGGTAGTAAATGAGCGCATTATAAAGCAAGTAATGAATTTCAACTACTTGGGCGTAGAAACAACGAGCAGCAGAAACATAACGGACGAGGTAGATAAGCAGATCAAGAAAGCAACTAGAATATCGGGATATTTACGGGACATTATATGGAGAAATAAATATATGAGCATAGAAAGACGCGAATCTACAAGACCTGTATCAGACCCATACTAACCTATGCCGCAGAAACAAGGGCAGACACAACACAAACAAAGAGAAAAATGAGAACAGCAGAGATGAAGATATTACGAACAATAAAGGGTACCACACTCCACGATAGAATACCCAACACAGATACCTTAAGAGAACTGGGAGTACAAGATGTCGTTAGATGGGTAAGAGCAAGACGCCGACAATGGAGAGACCATGTAGAACGAATGGCTCCAGAACGGATTGCCAAATGGGCCAAAACACAGAAACCAGACACAAGACGCCCAATCGGTAGGCCCCCAAAACGCTGGTACGATAGCTGGACATCGGCGTCACAAGAGGGCAGATGACAGACCTGACAGGACCTCGTCCTACTACAAGAAGAAGAAATAAATACTCAAATACAGCAACATGGCTGTGTGTCAACGTGGCGAGAATTCAATTACCTATCGCCACTACCGGATTCGTTCTAAAACTCACTGCGAGATACCATTTCCAAAATATTCATTGAAATTTTAATAAAACTTTTTGTTCAAGTTATGTATGTACATAGGTAATTCAAATGAATTGATGATAAAACTAATAAATTTCATTAAGGTTCTAATAATAAATTAATAGCATCCTCCTGTGCTCACCGCCCTCTTGGGATGGGGGCAGGCGCAATTTTGCTCGTCCTTTTAACCTATTGTCACACTAGACATATTAAATTGCTAAGATTTGGATGAAAATCTATGGTTGCCTAGACATAGATTTTCAAATTTTTAATTTTTGTTTGTACTATATCATTAATACTTTTTTTACGCCCACGTCTGTAAACATCAAAAATCGCACTGTCAGCTTTCCTTGTAAATGACATTTAACAAAAACATGCACATAATGAGATCTCATAACATACACGTGCGTTTTGAGAAGAAAACTTAAACTTCTTGGTTTAATTAAATTACAATCAAATTTTTATTTATGTAAAACTCTATTTGGTCTATTTAAACAAATTTAGACAGTTAAAAAACATAAAAACTTTCAGCATTAGCGGTAAGTGATGCCCCTAAATGTAAGCAGCACATTATGCAATTTCTTCGTGTATAAAATTTTTCACTTCGTGCGTAATGGGTTACTTACAACTCTTGTTACGTAATATACTATTAATTATCAACTAATAGTGATACGTATCGAAATGTAGAATACTGATATTTCAAAATTCAAAAAAAAATCGTAATTATCTTTTGTACGTACCAATTGTAACACTGCCGGTACCACAGCGAGACCAAGGAGAAGCGGCCATCCTTCATTGGTTCCTAATATTTGTTCAATACCTAAAACTTGGGACAGTAGGAGACCGATGGTAACTGCGAGTTGATTTACGGTACCGAGACCACCTCGAAGATTTAAAGGCGATATTTCCGATATATACATTGGTACTAAAGAAGTATTTAGACCTAAAAAATAGAAGAATGAGGTTATGTACCCAGGCTACATTACAGTATCCTCAAGCCATAATTTGAAAAGATTTGAAGAGGGCCAGAAGAGATTTGTTTGAACTTGAAATCATTTATTTACAAATTCTAAATATTGAACAGTGATAAATATTATGATAAATAATCCCTTGTTAGCTATAAAATCTGTTTTACAAAATTAGTTTTTTCCTATTTTTTTCTACATGTATAAAATTATATGATCCGTATTTTATATTTGCGATCCAATATGGATCTCTAGATACCCTCTTGGATAAAAATAGTACATGGTCGTATATAAGTATCAGTAAACTTTATACTAATATCGTACATAAAATCGAAATGTCATTTTACGGTATATATAATATTTGAAAGATGATGATGTGACTTTCAAGGATATATAAACGGAAGGAAGTAATCATATAAGATTGGATAATAGCTTATAGTATATACAGGAAGATATAAATGAGCAGGAGTAACTACATTTAGAACAGTTCGAGATAATTGTTTTCGAAGAAAAACTAGGTACAATGAGTAGAAACTTAGCGTTAGCTGGATAAGAATGCTGTACAGTTACAACTTTATTCTAACATAAAAGTGCTGATCCCTTTCCTCAAAATCTGAACCACTGCACCCCTCACCCGCAAAATTAGCAAAGATATTATTTTCATCATTCAATATTGTTGATATTGAGTTAATACATTTTTTTATTGCTTTGGCATTACTAACGTGTCTCGAACGCTAGTTTGTGTTACCTTTAAAAACTATTGTTTTTTATATGAGTTCACGAAGCAGACCTGGTAATTGTTGGTACCGACTTTGGGGAATTTGGCGAATGCTTAGCTAATTGAAAATTACTGATGCCATGGCTCATCATCAACATCATAATTTGTATGTTTGTACTCAAATTATGTTTCCATTATCTAAAATACTACCCCCAAGATCTTTCGAATTAACTTCTCCAACTTTTTTGTGTTTGGTAGCTTGTTAGTGCTTCATCAGTATGCTCTTCGGTGCATAACTGTTTCACGACACCACAAGACCAAAATGTCATATGATACTGTAGATTCGATAAATCTTTGTGAATTTGCGGGGGGGTCGCAAGTATTTAACCAACGCGCGTTCCGACCTTCGAATCCAGGGTTTTATTGTAGGCACAATTCAATAGGTTCAGACATGTCAGTTCATACCGTGATAATTGTTTTGACCTTTAAAATGGGTTAGGGTTAGCAAAGAGGAATGACCTCTCGTATACGTCATGGAATTTTTGATTTATTTTATATACAGTGTGGAAACCACTTACAAAAAAAATTAATTATGTCTGTTATTTGGAGAGTTAAAAAAACTGCTCAACTTTTAAATAGAATTGTACTCATAAATTTGAGTTTAGAGTAATCTACGTAAGTCGAGCATTATTTTCAAAACAAAAGTTAATTTTAATGTTGAAATCTGAATACTTCATCTAAATGAATTTATAATGATAAACCGCAGGACATTTTTATGGGAGGTGTGGTTTGTTTTAGGAATGGTTCTAATATAAGAGAGCATTTTTTCAGGGACTGAGATGATTTTTGATGTTGGTATGATTTATCATGGTGTGGTGTTTGCCCAGTGAGTGCGATCGCTCCATATCGCTCTTAGGATGGAATTTAGAAAATTCGAGAGAGAATTGGTATAAAAACGCTACAAACAAGATATAATGAGGAGTCCGAATGTTATAGAATAACTAAGCATTTAAGATATGGTGAAATGAATTAGAGTTCATAAATGCGGATGGAAAGATCATGTCGCAAGAATCCCAGAAAAGGGATGGATAAAATGTGCAAAAAACAGAAACCAAACATACGGAGATCACTAAACAGACCAACAAAACGATGGTATCAGGGCTGGGGGACAGTGTCCTAACAACAGCTCAGAAGTAAGCTAAATATTTGGAATTAAACAGGGCGGCGATCTATCAAAGTAAAAGAAGAAGAACAAAAAGCAAATAGAATAAAAGGATTAACGAACTAAACATATCTTAAAATAATGTATTGGCTAGGATTCTGGTGTCGGCCATTTGGATGATTAAAATCGTAGAAAACATATAAAACCAACGAGCCATACATGGTATATTCCATGTTTATATGAAAGGGGTAGGGAAAGAGTAAAGGAATGTGTTTGAGGATAACCAATGTCTGTATCATAAAAATGTTTCACATTAAAAAAATAATCGACGTGTTTCTTTGATAATATAATAATGTCAAATAATCAGGTGGAATATTTTTCGTAGCCCACTATGTATTTATTTATGAAAACTCACCACAATTGACCCCTATGATAAATCTTCCAACGAATAACATTTCATAGGATTTTGCTATTTTCGTACACCACATTAGGCACCCTCCAGCGATTCCCAAGATGTTGTTGAGCAATAAGCCGCCTTTTCTATAACAAAAAATCAAAATTTTGTTGGTCGATTTATTCTTTCGTGAAAATACACATATTTTAGGATCGTTCAATGTCTGAAACTGACAGTGAATTGATGCGCGATAGTAAATGATTCTTGTATTAGAACAGGAAGTTTGGAGCGGTTGCAAATTTATTTATCAATCAATTATGTGATTGATAGCTTTATCATAAGAGACAGAAACCAACTAAAAGTTACAATGTCATATTTTGAGCATTATCGATCATTCGCATCTATATTTAAAAAAAACAGACAACAGAAAAACTTTTCTGATTATTTTATTAGTTGATAGTATTCAATTACCATTTGAAAATAATTTACGAGTGGTATGTTTAATTTTGTTGTGTCATGTTATTTCATTGCACTCGATTTCACAAATTTTATAAAGAAAGTCTTACCTTCCAAATTTATTTGCAACCATACCACCGCCAAAGCCACCTAACATTCCACCAATGGCAAATATTGATACAGCGATCGAATATAGCATTTCTGCTCTCTCGTTTCCCAAATCCGACTCGTAACGTTCCTTGTAGAGGGTCTTCATGAAATTTTCGATGTTCTTCTGAGGTGCATTGATCACTCCCGTATTGTAACCAAATTGAAACATACCTAACACTGCTGCCATAATAGCATAGGTTAAGAATAGTGTTAGACCCTGCAAATAGGAAAGTAATTACATGGAGTAAATAAAACTAAGCAGTGAATACAAATACGAATAAAAATTGTCTGGCGATCAACAATTGATTGAAAAATGAGAAACACTTTCCATATTATTACTTTTTGCTATAGAGTTAAGTACATTCACTTATTTTATACGCTAAAGCTTATAAGTTAATAGAAAACCGCAACAATTTCCACATAGAATATGAAACTTTATTGAGTCTAGTTTGATTTCCTTCAATAATTGACTTCTTAATTGAAGATTGCCAATCACGACAGATTGATAGATTGATGAAAAGTGTCAAATGTGCGAAACTGACAATCTTCCGACATTTGCTATGGATAAGAAGTTGTCAGCTCCTTTAACGAAACCAGAATTGAAGCCGATACTTTTCGAGATACATTATGCCATTGTTGACAAGAATATCACTATTATTTTCATTAATAATATCGTTCTTGTAGTCTGTTCATTGAGCATACACGAAATCCCATACATAGTGCGAACGAGCCCTCTGCAAGTTGTTCAATGCTTTTCAGAAAAATGAATAAAATCTTCCCAATAGAACCAGGGAATAATAGTGATAATGCCTCAAAAAAGGCGATATCACGACCTTAGCCAACTACCGACCCATAAGTTTGCCCTTATGTACAAGGGCTTTGTTTACAATCTCCTATGGAAAGAAAAGTGAATATACAAAAAATATTTTATCACCATATTTAAGGTACAATACAGCTTATTTATCTAAATAAATACGTTGACGATCAAAGAATTTGTCATATCTGTGAACAAGCCGCCAATTATTGGAAGTGAGTTGCGACGGATTCTTTGAGCTCCATACCAGTTTGGAGCGCAGCCCTCCAAGCCACTACTTCAGACTAGGAAAAAGATTGAAATCAATCGGGGCTAGGTCGGAACTGTATGATAGGTGTATGCATGAATGAGTAAATAGCTCTGCATTTATTGTTGTTTCAGACACCTTTTTGGTCCCAAAAAACAGTAGCCAATCTTACGGCTGTTGAAAGTTGATTTGAATTTTGTAGGTCTCTATGGAGAATTGGTGGATATCCATTGTTGTGATTATCGTTTCATTTCGAATGTGACATGTCTCATCACCTGGCATAATGGATAATGGATCAGTATGTTAACGGTCAAGATATTACAAAGCGGCGAGTTTTGTGGTTGTCAGTCAACATCGTTACAACTCAGTTAAAGTAAACTTTTTTGTAGCGCAGCAGTAACTAAAGAGAACAGATTCACCTATGGTGAACCTTCGCGTTTTCCTAATGCGCCGAATAATGTTATCTGTCCTTGATTCTCTTAATCACGAACATCAGTTCGATCATTCGCTGCACTGATTCCTTCTGTCAGCAAAAAATGAATAACAGCATGCAATCCACATATGGCTGGAGAATCAATAGCAATAGCCATACTTATGTGACTGCAAATCAACTATTAATGACATGTTGGAATCGTCAATGATAGAGTATTTGAACCGGGAAGATGCGCATCCACCTACTACGGACACAAATCATCTGTTTCATTTCTGGCCATTATCCTATGCGATCGGAGGGTGAAAAAAAAACAACCCTCGTATAAGTCACGACCAGGTTAGACTCTAAATTGGGTTCTTATCAATCTTAAGAACAAGCTGAGCTCAGAGTAGAATATGATACAAACGATAATTTGCAAGTCAAAAAAACGCTCATAGAGAAAAGCATAGATTATAACAAACCTCTCATTCGTAGACCATGAAAAGGCGTTTGATACAGTAAACTAACACAAAATATTGAGAACTTTAATCGGCTTTAGAATAGACTACAGGTATATAGCAATCATAAAACATGTATACAACTCAAAGGCATATGTGAGACACGAAAACACTACCGACTGTAATATGGACAGAGGAAACGGCACGCTGACGTCCTGGCACCATAAATTGTCATTACTCTGCTGGAATATATGTTGAAGTGAATGGAAGGAAAAGTATTAATATAAACGGCGAAAAGCTTAACCACCTCCGATTCGCCAACGACATTGTACCAATAGCAGACCGTGTCGACGATGTCAAAAGTATGCGTGATAATTTAAATAATGCATTTAAAAAATAGAGTTAACGAATGAGGTAATAAGTGGCTTTAAATAGAAATAAGCTGGCCATGTAGCTAGAAAAACAGACAATTGGTGGAGAAAAATAATTATTGAGTGGAGATAAAAATATGATGCTTTTAAAAGTAGAGGACGCCCCCCGACACGCTAGTCAGCGATGTGAAGAGGATGGTTCCAAGTTCTTTGAAAGTTGCTAGGTATTGTGTGAAAATATATAGCTTAAAAATCATTCCAGTATTTATAGAAACTTCTTTTTAGTCTCCTAGTTGTTCCAGAACAATATCGAATCATTTATTACTCTCCATATCTGAAGGAGTTTTATTTATACAACATCTGCGAATTATCAACAACTTTGCAGCACAGAAATGTTTTATGTTGATCTTCGTTAGATTTTGAAAATGTTGTATAGATAAATATCACAAGTGTTACTATGCTTACCTTATGCTTGTAAATAATTACAGGTCTAACAAAAACACATCAACTGAGGACAACATTCGATGTGTTATTACAACATCCATTTATATGTTATACTAATGAGAATCTTATAATGAACAGACCTGCTCAAGAAGACGCAATTTTCGTCGGTGCGTATGCTCTTCCAAGCGATCCACATACTCCCGCAACTCTTCGATTTCTTCCTTCACCTGCTGAACCGTATCCAGTTCATGTTTAATCGCCACCATATCCCTCTTCACTTCAGAAACTTCCGACTGACAACTTTCCACTGATTTTGTCAACTCTTGCAGTTGCGTGCGAATCTCGCACAGTGCAACGGTCGTCTCTAGATGGCGATCGCCCCGTTGCAACTCGTCTAACTTCGCGCTGAGGTTCATACTCATCACGCTCACCTGCTTTTGCAGACTGAAGACAGACAAGCATGTGGGAGAAGTATTGTGTTAATATAGAGGCATTTAAACACGAATTATGCTACTTTTTTGTGTATATAGACACTAAGACATGCAAAAGTCATGCAAGATTTATGTTGATTGTGTATGACAATTGACGTATAGTTCATTGCAATTATATTGTTGTAATTGTACAAGAAATACCATTGAAATACGGAAGGTATTTGAGTATCTTTATAAGGCAATTCACAAATAAACATGAGATTATTGATGTTTCAATAATCTATTAAGTATTTAGATCATGAAGAATTTTGTGAATAGCATCAGTTATTAGATCAAAATTTCTAACAGCAAATAAAATCAGATTGAATTTAAAAAAAAAATACGTCAACAATAATTTTTCTAGTTCATCAACATGAACTTAATTTGAGAATTTATCGTAACAGTAATGCCCAAAAAATATTTTTTCCGATAAACATGATTCTATTAAAGATCTAAATGAATTTTTAGAGTAGAATGTTATTATTAAAATCCTTTGGAAGATAAAAATTATACATATTCATCGAAGTTAAATAGACAATTTTTTTTTCTAATTAGTTTCTTAAAGAAACGGTCTAAAATCAGCGGCAATAAGTGACACGTCCACGTGAACCTCCAAATCAAAGATCTCCTCTAGGAAAATAACTAATTATTTCATATATCTAATTTAATAATTATTTTATACGAAAAACCAGAAATCCAGCCGTTCGCTTTTCCCGACGTCAGTTGCGATTTCACCACGATATTCGAAGTTTATAAAGGTCTATATGCACATGAAACCAATGCACTTGTAACTCCCGAATAATACAATCATTGTTAAAACGTAATCTTAATAAAATGTTTGATTTTTTTAGGAGGAAAAAATGGTATCTTTGGACATCCTAAACCAATTACGAAAATAAACGTACTTTTGAAACAGACTTAAGAAGTAACTAATTGTATATGCGTAAGTGATAGTCTTCACTGCTTTCCGAGTTGTTGAATTGAAAGCGACTAATCTTCAGAATCGACGAACTCTGGCGTGTGAGTTTTAAAACGAAGAAAAGCTTGTCTTTGAAGTATATTGGTTGAAAATATGATAACTGTCCTCGTAATGTTATTTATGGAGACACGATTGATTCACTAGACTACAAATTCTAATTAATTAGGTATGGATGAATTTTTCTCAAAAAAGTAAAGAAATTGATTAATATTCCTGTAATATAAATAGAATTTTTCGGTGAGGCTAAGTACCTAACAGTAGGATAAATTAACTTTTTTTATTATTATCCTAAAATTTGCTTACCCAGATTGATAGGAAAATGAGTATTTTTGTGCGTGGTTAATTTTTTTTACTTCACGTTGTGTTTCCCCAAAATATTGAACCACGCCCACTGCTATTTACAGTGCATCAGAATCATTTTTTGTAGCGTTTTTTGGGCATGGACACTCAATTGATACTGATACATAAAACACTAGATAAATGTGTGAATGTCTATATTTGATAGTATGTCGTTCACATTTATAATTTTTGTTCAGAGGTCTTTTTCATGCGCACATAATTTATTGGATTGATTTCGCAAATAAGAACCACTTATTTAAAAAAACAACTGCTATAATGATAAAATTGAAGTTTGTTTGGCTTGAGAAATATTTACAAATATTCAATTCAATTTAACAGCAGGAAACTTTCAGTAAATAAAAAATGTCTGTCTTCTTTATCCCATTCTTCTCTTTTTCTGGACAATATTTGAGACTGTATAACTCACAAAGCTGATTGGCGACATAACGAAATTTCAAACAACTTAGTATTTGTGTATAAATAAAAGAACAAGAGTTTGCAGTTGTAGATTCAAACTAGTATTGTACTGGGTGCATTTTGTAAACAGTAGTTAGATGTGCATTGAAAAGTGTATTTAGTATTCGATTTTTATGGTAGCAAAATGCATTTGTATTTTTTATTCCACAAAATCTAGAAATTTATAACGTGGAATTTGTTAGATTCGGCTACCAATTGAAGATAAACGTTGTGGAAATATTCATCCTCAGTTTTTCTGTGATGCTACTGACCTTCAATGGAAAATTCATCAATAACCAGATACTGTTATCCACAAAAACCGTAGCTAGAATTTCGAAATCTTTATCTCACTTCAGTTAATGGATCATTTCCTATCTAAAGTGAACAAAAATAGTAACTGATCATAGTAAGGATACGTAGGATTTCTTATTATAAACATCACCATAAAAAAATATTTACTTATTTCGAAAAATATTTTTTCATCCATGTAAAGTAATACTTTATACTCTTGGCTAGTTCTCGAAAATTATACTAAATTGGAAATAGTGGTAATAAATTACTCAACCCAGCATCATTGTGGTGAGAGATTCGTTTTGGATGTATACATTTCACCCAAGTGTGATAATGGGTATTAAATAAATATTATCTTTATATGTTTTCTTTATCAGAAATACAGTTTGCGTCACCGATATTTATACGGTCTCTAGTGGGCATATGGTGACCATTTTCAAAAATATTTCTAACACCTTTTACCGCTACCATCGAGGATTATTTCTTACAATACAAGATGCCTAAAAAGTAGTTAAAAAAAAGTTACGATGTTTAAAATGTTTTCTAGATTGAAATTAAGTAAATTTAAGATTTCATGTACCTAATATAAATAATATCAATTTTCTTCGTCTTTATTTCAACCATAATACTTTCTGGTGACAATTTAAAAAATGGAATTAACTTCTCCTAAATAAGTAATCGATTGTAATCATAACCGAAGCCAAAAACGATGACTGTTACTGCCAATGCATGGTGTTAAGATCAGTAATTGACAATCCGAACATAAACACTATAAACATTACTAGACATACCGCTATGAATGGTTAAAGTGGTTTATATAAAAATTGAAAATGATTACAAAGATGTTTGCTTTCATAAACACGTATTTGCTATTGACTCATTCCCCAGCTGCAATCTAGCGGATACCTCCGGAACTTCTTTAATGGAATTGAAATATAGATTGCCAACTGTAAGGCAAGCAAAAATAGAGTGTAATTTGAATGAAATACGAAAACGAATCACTAAATACGGACAATAAGTCGATCAAATAATCATATCTATCACGTATATGACACTGAAAATATGCACTTTTCTATACTGGGGACCGTCAGAAACGATGGCATTTTAGAGAATCACACAATAGTCACTATTGTTTCAATTGTCATCACTTGAATGAAAAAAAATTCATATGATGCCTCAAAACAGTGTTTTGAGACCTCTTGGAGCAAATTTCTTTAAATATTGGAGCAGATAAAAACGAAACGGCGCATTTGAATTAGCTATAAGAAATTATTTTAATAGAAAATCTTCTAAAATAGATTGTAAGAAAGGGGAAGTCCATACACTTGGCCCCTCCCAGATCTAATATTGATGGTTTTCTTTTTATGGGGGCACGACAAAAATTGTGTTGTGTATACTACTCCATCAAATATTACCAATGATATTGAAATTTTATTAAAGAACGTTCTTACTTCAGTTATACTTTAAAGGTACACTAATAAGGAAAATGTTTCATTTTTGTGTTTATAACTTCAGAACGGTTAAAGATGGTTATCGAGATCCATCAAGCGTTATGATGGAAAAATACATTGAAAATATACAGGGTGTTTCAGAAGTCATAAAGTAATCGATGTTTGAGTATGGCCAAAGTGATCTTCATTATTTCAGCTCAAATGTGGTGAGACAAAAGCGATTCAAATATGTAAATAATACATCATTTCCAGTCAAAAGTATTCTGCGATACTCCTTGGTCCTAACAACATATGACACAGAGACCTTTAGATAATAACGAATAAAAATGCCATCATTCCACTGCTTACCAAGTATAGAAGCTACAAGACCAGCCAATTACACTAGCAAACGATCTTCTAGCTCCACTACGAACAAGAACTGACTAGTCACACTGGACGTCAATGTTTGTGCCTATAGACCAAACCTTAGATATGTAGGTATACACTACTGGATGTGATACCGACCATTCTTAACAGATGACAGTAATAAAATATATCTGAACACCCTATTATAAAATACTGGAACAAGAGATATCAACCTGTATCCTAACTAGGTACAAAAAACCCCTGATCCAAAATCGACCTTATCTTAGTCAATTTTGGGGCATTCCATTTAACAACTCGCATATTTGATTTTTTTATTGACTTTAGGGATACACTGTAGATAAATTGGAATATCAGCAACCGTTGGTGATATTAATACATATACTCTGACTCTGAAGACGATATCATGGCTAACGAAACACGCGTCAGTCAGTGAAAGTATAACACTGCAGCGTTAGTGTAAACAGTGTATCCAGTACACAATGTATGACAGGAACTAATTTTAGATGGTAGTCGTAATTGATACTGATATGGCTGTGAGGAACAAATGTTGAATAATGTTGCCGTTTTCCCACTAGAGACCTTATGAATCCAGGTGACTCTGTATATATTGTTGTGGAAAATTCAACAATTTTTATTATAAAGTTAATATTATTGTATGAATAAATTGATGAAAACTTTTCAAATCGTTACACCACAAATCAACATAGCAAAAATGATGATAATTTGGACAAATAACATGAAATCACACATTAACATCGAATCATCAGTTATGTGAAACAGAGCTAATTAATTAATCACAAACTAAATAATTGCTAACGCGATCAACGTAACTTAGGCATACCGGGAGGATGTGTTGCATACAGATAAGCTAGTTACATTTCCTCATTTTCCCTGTTTCCCTTATATATTTTCCGTTTGGGAAGGTAGGTCAATGTTCACTCATTTTGATTGTGAATACGTTGAGGTAAGCCAGTTATGAAATTCTTTATATTTTTTCGTAAAATATATTTGTATCAGTTATAAGACGTTGCATTTTATGCAATGGTCCTCATCCCAATTTTTTGTTATGTTTACCCTCTTAGAACAAATACTAAACTACTGGTAATTGCTTGAAACATCGGTTCTTCTGCATTTCTGCACTTTTCTTTTGTATTTACTCTGCTCAACAATATGTTGAATTTCTGTTTCATTGACACTAAATAGAATGGCGAATAAATGTATTTAATAAACTCACATAAAACATTTTATCATTTTTAGGTAATTTCGGTTTCAATCTGGTCCTTACCATCAATATATCATCACATACCATATGAATATCCCAATGAAATCTGATTAAATTATACGAAAAACTCTATTCCCAATTATCATATATTTACGAGGATGGTCCCAGTACTTGGCCTGACCTGAGGTAGTTGCTTGAAAAATACCACTGTATTAGAAAGTACACAATGAATACAGCATATGTTTCCAGAAGATGCCACGTTGTACAGTATTTGTTTGGCAGCCATTAATTAATCATCGTTATCACCTTGTTATTGCCTTGTATTTTAGGAGCTTATTTTATTTATATTTTATTATTATTTCTTGTAGAGGAAGTTGGTTTGGCTTGGTTGTTCATATTTTTTTCAAGATATTTAAACCTATTTACACCTATTATTAAATATTCCACTTCTGATGCCGATATCTTCATAAATATAGTTTTAGATTTATTAATAACTAAGTAGAGCTCTTAATATTTTCCTTCTACACATAAAAGTTCTCTCAGTCTTTTTATTTCTTGTTATTATTTCAATATCATCTGCATGAGCATGAATCTGAGTCTCTGCTTTATTTTATTGATGGCTTTGTGTAGTAGTATTATTAAGAGTGTACTTGAAAGACTATCTCATTTTAATATTAAAAAGATCACTCAATTTGCCACCTCTTTTAACTTTAGCATGAGATTTTTGCATTGTGACCATGGTCATCTGATCGATTTAGTTGGTTTTCCCTTTTTAAAATCTAATATATTAGGATGAATATCATATTCGTAGCATGTTTTCATGATTTGCCTCACTGTAAATAATTAATTGATCAGTTGTGTCACGTGATTCTATGAACTCACATTGATATTCATACATTTTTTGTTCGCCATTTCCTTAATTCTTTGAATGATTACAGTATTCATGATTTTGTCTGCGGTGTCTAATAAAGATATTCCTCTATAGTTGGAGCAGTCGGCTTTATCTCTTTTCTCAAGATCTAATGGGGTTATTATTTTATTTTTGATACGACTTCAGCATTTAATAATATCATCATTTTATTATCATAGTCTAGAGATGCCATAATAATAGTTTTAGTATCTGTTTATCTGCCATAAAATATTTTATATATTTATTTTGCTTCATATCTGTTTTTGGTTTCAGTTATACGAGTATTTCGATAATTATTTAGTTTTCAGTTACGGTTTGATATGTAAAGGTGGTGAAGGTAAAGGTTAACTAAACATTCATTTTATCCCTTTTTTGTCCAGGAACGTATACAGTTCTTGGCGACCACTTATATAATATTCATTTCTATCTCGGCTGTTCCACTCGCATAAATAGTAACAGTATTTCCTGCAGCCAGGTTGTAGTCTTAGCTTTCAAATTTGCACAGATTAACTATTGGTTTTTGCTTTTCTAGCACTAGTTCAATAATATCGTATGTTTCTTTTAAATGAGCTCCGTCTCCGACTTGAATTTGATGAATCAATGAATTGTTTCAATTCCATTGACTTATGTTCAGAATCTAGTTTTATCATGTCATTACACTAAGTAGTTTTCTCTAGAAAACAAATTAACATATGATCTGTAACGTTTACGGTACATGGTAACTTTAATTCCCGTCTTACGTCCACTGTTTCAGCGGATTTTTCTTTGGTCAAACTCAAACCTTTTGTGAGATCATTAAGCTTCAATTGGTTAATCAAATGCCTTACTTGAAGATTTACAGGAACTGTACCTGAATTCTGTTTCAATTTATTCGTTTTTAGAATTGCTTCAACACCATAAACTGGAAAAGGCACAGGAACTTTTTCCGAATAAGAAATTGTTTTTGTTACAGAGCACACCTCCGCCTATTTTACTGTATACTTCGATTTCCTTGAGAATCCTTTGATATTGGTGAAGCAAAAATAATAGTCGCTAATGTTATTGGTTGATTTACGCTATATCACTAGTTTACCAAAAGGCATTGCTGAATATTGTCCATCTAGCCGACCGGTCAAATTTTTGTGATATGAGATACAACAGATGTGTGGCATTCAATATTTATCCTGGTTGTGAATATCCAGGTTTAAATTTATACAATAGCACTTCTGAACTAACAGTGTAATAGCCTTTTTAAGTTTTAGGTTTACATTCTTGACAATAAGTCAAGAGAATGAACACATTTGCCTGACATTTTATGCGCTTCAGCTTCAACTAACTCGGTAACCACGAAAATAATTAATGATAACTCTAAGCGACTTATAGACTTCAACGGAGGAGTGAAAATTTGTTAAAAAAAGTATTGAAACAATTTTAGACGTGAATTACAAAAACTGATAGTTTTCTGTTAACTTTTGAGGTACTACCAATAAAATGTACAACAAATTACGTTCGATTAACGTTTATTGTTATCTAGTGTAAGCTAAATTAGATCTAACACCAAAAATTAGTTATCCTGCGGCTCGTTATACTTGACAGGTTGTTCACAAATGAGAATCAGGATGACACTAACTAACAGAGCTGGTTGGTGTTGTCTTCAGTTGGGACTAAAGACTCCAAACGTGAATGTGTTTGACCGTTCTAATGAGATGCAATAACATCGAGACCGGTCAGCAGATTAAGCAAGTCTCCTTGCAGTTACGAGCCATTATCAACAAAAAGGTCAAATCAAAATTATTAGACATACTTCGAAATTTTATTATGTATTACGAATAAAAATATTAATTCAATATTATCATATCGCTGGTAAGGAAAGATATAATTTCCAGCATTTTTGGAACCAATGAGTCGTTAAGTTTCGTTTTGTCACTCTTGCTTCTGCTGTAAGGACTGGTCAAAATATATTTTGATAAAGACTTAAATAGAAATAGAAACGTCAAAAAAGAAGAGACTTAAAATCACGAACATTTAGAAGCATAAAAATAATAACATCATGTTATCAATATACAAGAAATTGTATTTTTTAGTCGACCAATGACGTAATTAGACTGACAATTGTTATTTATTAATATCATCTTTTTCCAGCATTTTCTCTGTTATTACTTCAATTTTCCTCTTTTTCATTCTTATGTGAAATTGTATCTTCAGTATTTACGTCATTGTTCTTTCAATTAAGCGTTTTAAAATTTAAAATTAAAAAGAAGTTTTTATTGAAAAATCAATAGACAATGTCTTTTTGAAATATATATTCGTATCATTAAAAAACAAACAAACATATATAGAACTATTAAGAAAAATATTCGACAAAATAATCACGTCTCAATGTGCCATCATGCCAAAATTATGAAAATTTGTGCAACAATTCCAATAATTTAACAAATCCAATCTACCAAAATGTGCCAATTCTCGCAAAACGTGAAATACACAAAATAAATTTTGAATTTCATTTAAAAAACTTAACTAATTACGTGAAAATTTGTGTATAGCAATTACAATTTGCATATACAGTTCCTTGCAAAAATATCCGACCAAAGATAAATTTCTTAATTATTAACTAAATGATGAGGGTGAATATGTTTCATTGAAAACCATTTTTATTCTGTTATTAAACCATTAACTGAACAATTATTTGCGAATAGCACTGTCACAGGGAAACTGAATTAAGGGGCGTGTGAGTATGAAGAAACCCGGCATCTGTCAGAGTAGACTAGTTACCCAAAAAAAAAAAATATGCCATTAAACGTACAAGATACGATTCTGGTTATCGAGCATGAACTGTTAAATTCGGAGGAGTGTACATTTTCATGGAAAGGCGTCGACCCAAATTCAGATACCATAGACTTTACTAATGATGCTTGCTGAAAGTGCCAAAATTGTGGATTTTTCAATCCAATTGAAGCTTCTTTAGCAGGCTTTTAGCCAAAAAACTAAATTTTAGTTTTTAGTGGCCGCGTCAATCTCCAGACCTACATCGGATAGAATATTTATGGCAGGGGTTAAAAGTGAGAGTACGAGTTAAAAACTACCTCTAAAGCCACGTTATGGGAGAAAGTCTAGAAACAATAGCAAAATAATTCTCAAGAATGAATCACACAACTTATTGAAACAATGCTGTGTTTTATGCGGATGGGATGGCTATAATAATAATAAGTTATAATACTGTTATGACATAGTCATGACGTGGACCGTGAAGCCGGTCCTTTTCGGTTATAATGGAAGTCTAAAGCGGAGCTCAGATAATATTTGTTTTTATCAACAGCGGCGATTTTGTTACATTTTTTTCTATATGATTTCTAGGAAAGCCTTTTTATTTATTTGTTTACTTTCTAAAATTCTAAAAATTGCTTTCTGATATATATTCGAGCAACGAGAGTTAGTTTATAATTAAAAGTCAACAGGAACGGAGCGAAATAGAAAACTAACTGGTGAATTTGAATAAATTAGAAAAGTAGTTATGAAGTAGTGATTATTCAATTATACAAGTAGTTAATTACTATGTAAGTTAGTTAAAGCTAGTGTAAGTGTTTAAATAAATTCAAATAGTAAAAGACTGTGTGTATGAATATATTTCACCGACAAAAAACAGTTCATATAAATTCAGAAATGAAAAAAAAGTAAATATTATTCAATAGCTATTTTTTTTAATTTAGATAGTTTTTGTAAAGATTGGCCGGATATTTATTAAACAAATACAAAAATGTTTATTTGTGTTGTAAATATTTATATATAGTTACATATAATTGATTAATTACATGGTTTAATAGCAAAATAAGAATTATATATATATATATATATATATATATATATATATATTTATATACATATATTTTTCCATGTTTACCTTCGTTATTTGTTAATTAATCAAAAAATGTATCTGTATCAGTATAATTTTGTACGCAACTCTATTCACTAAAATTAATAGTTGATATTATATTCATTTCAGAAGAATTCCTCTACATATGCAACTCGTTAAAATACACGATTGTAAAAAATTGATAAATGAGGTGATTCTTTTTGTAATCGAATAAAGTAGGTTGATTGTCAGAGAAGTTTCATCGCTCCATTCATCTTTCGAACAGTTCGGAACAATTAGGATAATTACATTAGTTTACTCTTTTTTTAACGATTAATTTGTTTCTAACGAACTTACTCAAAATTATATTCATCGACTGATCATTATTCTACGGATAAAATAATACTGTATAGATTGAAATTGAGTTAAGTATATCAAAAAATTGCAGAAATATTGGATAATATTTCTATAAATTAGAGTGATTCATTGTTATGTTCATTTATTAAAAAGCTGCAATATATATATATATATATATATATATATATATATATATATATATATAGATCGTTTTATGATATTTAATTTTATTTTAAACAATTATAACTAGCAATGATTGCACAAAAATATGTTATTTGATGCCATGTATTGATATCGATCCTCAAATAGTCAGATTAGGTTGATCTGTTTTAATACTGACTAATTTTATTCTCCTTAATCTATTTTAATATGTTTTCAAGTGATTACATGGATATGGATTCAGGATTATGTGCCACATTGATTGTATCCGGGATACAGATGAGATTCCATCCCTTTGCTTGGTCCTCTCCATTAATATCAACGAATCGATGTCATAGTATATCAAATGATTCTCAAAAAAAGATTTTCCAGCCTCTGCAAACCATTAATTTACCACACACATGACTTCATTATCCGAAATCCGCTTAACAAGCTAGTGTTTTTAAGTAAACCGATAATAGGTGGGGAGCAGATTTGGAGTATGTGATAAGGGCTGCGGTAATTCGGAGTCTGTCTGGTGCGATCACCTGATGCAACACCTTTGCGCGACTTACTTATCTTTCTTTTATCACCACACGTAATTTTGGATACTGAAATGATGCCTTGTGTAAACGAAATCTCCAATTTCTTGGGAAACACGATGTTCAACTATCCATTCTAGTCTCAATTCATAGTGTTGGAATCCATGACTCATCCATTGTAAAGATTTTTTTGTAGTGTCTATACTGTATTATAAAAGAACTGCAAATTTCTTCTCAATTTCGCTTGAGTACATTTGTAAACATTCGTGGTAACAATAGTGCGTACAATTTTTTCATGATCAGTTGGGCCGTAAATACACATAGTGTGAGAGACCACTACTTTCAACTGATTGTCTAATAGCCACAAGCTGATGTTGCAAAACGATATTATGGAATTTTTTAACATATATTAGTATGGAAGCACCTTTGTCTGAATACGACTGTCTGTCGTATGCAAACTTACATTTTTTTACTAATGTGATACTTTAGATTTTACTCGAAATCGGGTTTCTGAAATACAATCAGGCTTGTCATTTTCTACCGTTATTCGATACTTGTCAGGTTATAATATGACGTAATGATTATAATGGTTTTGATTTATAAATGGGTCATGGGCGAAACAAATCGATATAAATTTCGAGCATTATATAGTAAATAAAGATTTTATATAATACAGATAAAAAAATGGTATTTCTCTCCAAAATTTGTAATTATGAATGAAATGATGAGGTTTCTAATTTCTGATCTGCAATATGATACATTAATTGCGCTTTTTTCAACCAAAATTGTTCACTTTGTACTTTTATTATGTGTTTCTATCAAAAAATATTATTTTACCAGTGAGTAAAGTGTAAAATATCCAACAATTATCACAGTAAAAACCGAGGAAATCCTGTTATTCGAAAGAGCAAATTCAACAAAAGTTTTAAGCTTGCTTGATATGTCACAACGACTGAAATATAACTTTTGGGAATTATTTTAACTAGATTCATTCACAGATTTTGTAGAACAGAGTTCAAGTACCTTTCTCAATATTAAACTAAGGATGTCGAAACACTAGTTGTAGGGCATTCATCGATTATTTACATGCGTTCTCTCACCTCTAATTACCATTAAGGTATAAATTGCAAGAAAAAACTTATTCCACCTTACTGACAATCATTTTTGTGAATAATTTAATGTTTGAACCTATTTTTAAACATCTTCTAGATATGCTGTCGGCAAAAAAACTCTACAATAGATCAGCTACATCGTCTCACCGATACAATAGAACGTGTACTAGGAGAGAAAACTGTGTCCTTGACACAAAGATTTTGAATAAAAACTAAAGATGTTACCAAAACAATATGCAGAGATTTTGACATATAGTTCAGATAGAGTTAAACAGGAAATAACCAATACTCAAAATTAAACCAAATGTATATGAGGACTCATTTTCTATATTCACCTTTTTACCAGTAATATTCGTGATATAGAAGAAATTCGCTGATGACACTGCATTACTACTGTAGTAACAAATCAAAATTGCCAACAAAAGGAAACAAATAGAAATCTGTACATGTAGATTTCATGATTAAATGGAAAAAATATGTTTATCAAAATGATTAGTAGGATTAAAATATGGTCATTGTAACTGGTTATTAGGCCGACAATTATATAGGCATATGAATAAATTTGAATACACAATAGAATACTATGGAATCCAACTATGAGAATACACATAGGACATTAATATAAATAGCATTCAACTTTTCAACACAAAGTATACGCAACAAGATTCAGGTATCTCAAGAGTTGAGGACGAAATAAAAATATTTGATGCTAAGCATGAAGCCAGTCCACATGTATGTGACAAACCTGAAGCCTTACAACTGCTGGACAATCACCAAGCAGTACGAATATTGGAAAGAATTAAGCAATTAGACCTTACGTATAGTGATAAGTTTGAAAGAAATATTGTTTTAAGAAAATTGGTTGGTTTAAAAAAAAAACAGTTTTGATAGGGAAAAGAGGAAAATTTTTTATAATGTCTCTTTTATAATGCTCTACTTCCTTTGAAAACTTCCCTTTCTTTCTGAATAGTCTTCGTAAATTGAGAAATTAAGTGGACATTTCTAAATTTTAACAATTTCCCATTGACTATCGCTTTATTGTATTCTCATATATAGAATCAAATTCCATATCTAATTATTGACTTGAGTGGGGTATTATATTAATTATGGAGTATATTATTATGGACTTAACGTGTTTATATTAGTACATACACCAATAACTAGTTTCAATGTTGATCTATTAAACGTTCAGGTATTGCAAAACTTGTGAAGTACCCAACGTCAAATTTTTGTCATCCATCCATTATATAACAAACGTACTCTTGAATACTTCAAGAACCATAAAGATGAATCTTTATTATACCATGTAATTATTCTTATCCTTTTTATTATTATTCATATTTATAATGCTCAGTTTTATTGATAATTCTCTAAATGCGCAGTAGCTGCGCGGCGTTAAGGTAGAATGTAAAGCCTTCTTACTCGTTAATTCACAAAGAGTTCTATCATTCAAAAAATTTTATTTTGAATGTTTCAAAGATCATAACTTAGAGGAACTGTATCCCGAGTTTTTTAGAAAAGATGAAAGAAACCTATCTGCGATCAGTAATATCTTAATTTAGACTGATAAACTTGCAACATCTACTCGACTGGTAGATGTGGCTCTCACAAACACCGAGTTCGCGTGCAGACGCCCAGAACATGAATATATCGGGACTCCTTTCTTTGGAGAAGTGCAAGACTATGAAATCAGCTACCAAGGCACATCTTTTCCGAACTCTACAACCTACAGAAGTTCAACTACTCGAGTGTTTACCATAAAAAACTTGGCAACTTTCTCAATTTCAAATGAAATTACTACAATCATCGATCTTGATAACATAAAAGAGTTCGAACTGAAATGGTATTATCTTTTTATTTAATAATTGATTATTTTTTTATAAAAATGGTTTTTCTATTATATTCTTCTTTGCCCGTTTCATACAGCAATTTATGGACGCTGTGGAAATCTCAACCAAGGCGCTGGTTCTACTAAATTGATATTGACTATTCCTACTAAAACGAATTGGTTGTAGAGGTAAATGACTGTATAAAACGACCAGCAAAAAGCATATCAATATTGAAAGAATGGATACGAAATTTTTTGATAATACAATAGGAACGGTTTCCAAGCCACATTCACATTTATTTGAGTTTCGATAAATATAAAAACTCTATTCCACCTGAACTTTACGTGTCGAAAAAAGGTAAGGCAACGCGTCTACAACTTCTTTATAATGGGCATCATATGCATTTGAGGGTCCATTACTCGCAAAGTACTCGCACTTACTTTAATTGCATCCTTGTACGGTACTCAACTATCGATCATCGGTTTTTGACTGATTCGGAATATGAACAAGTTTGAATACCTCATGAGGTTTCACGAATGTGTAGACCTGCACTTCGAAGTTGGTAACTTCGTCGAAGCTTCGAGTAAGTATACTCCACCGCCTATATGTAGGGGTTAAGAAACGTTGTGTGTATATTTTGACACTCCCTGCAAGGTGTTGGTCGGTTATAATGGGAGTAATGTCATATTGTTAATAGAAAGAAAATTATCTGTTAGGAGTAAAAGCAACGATAATATATTTATGTTTGATGGCACCTTCCACCAAGAAACTCTCTAATATCTTATATTAGGTGAACAAATTCGTACTTATCCACATATAGAATAATATTATATCGGCAGAAAGTAGATGTTAAATCAATTTGTACCTAACTTTTCTAAGAACGTGATTGCTTGAAATAGATTTTACGTTTATACCTGTTACGTTTATTTCAAGAAAAATATGGATCACTTAGATGGTTTATTCGAATTCCTCGAACAGTTTTGCTACTGATGTGATCGTTCTTATACCGGCTGTTTAGCAAAACAGATGACCTTGTCTGTAGGATAGGTGGATAACTCAAAATAATTGGAGTTTGTTTACTAAAAAATTTTCGTTACGCCATCTGTATTCAAGAAAAAGGGCGTCGATGAAAAAAATATCAACATTTTTTTACGATTTTGCCAAAACGACTGGAAGAATTGTGATGAGATTTCATATATTTAGATTTTGGAACCTAATTGGTTACACAGTCCGTACCAAGTGGAATTGAACATACCGGGGAAAAGGATGATTTATTAATCAAAATTTACACTCAAACATCAATAAATACTACAACACAAAAGTACTATAGGTAAAACTTAATACTATGTACAATTGAAATTGAGATAACATGAGTGTCATTTATGGTTAGTTACGAGGACAAATTAACAATAATTAGATATTTGAATGTTATTTGTAAAATCAAATTTTGTCAATCAAAATATACTCAAATGCAGCTATGACGAGTTTTACAGAAAAGTTTTGTAGAAGAGTGAAGTTTGAGTAAATTTGTGTCAAATATTACAAGAATCAACAACTTTCAATCCAAATTTTAGAATATAATGTTTTAATGGAAGAGGCGACATTTCCGCAATGAGGTAGGTTTAACATCCATAAAGCACATTGCTTGTGTGCGGTGAGATTCACAATTCACATTACCCACACTTATTTAAAGTTAATTACATTCTACTTGGAAACTTAAAAGGTGATATATATGTGGGATTCTTAAATAATCACTTATACAGAAGGTGTCTCATTTTCCGAATAGATAGAGGTGCAGAAGTAAAGATAAATTGGTCGTAACCTCGTAGCTGACTGCCAGAAAGTTGATGGATCCTTTATAAAAAGGGAAAGACTTGTGTGTTCATGGAAATTCAGGACATTTTGGAAACTCACTTCAATTGAATTTGACTTTATGTTCTCATACTTCGTTCTAATTCAATTTTTAAAATTGTTTGTTTAATTAACAATTCAAAATTATACCCATATCTGTTATTACTATTGTTTATCAATAAATTTAATCTTAAATTAGTAACCAGTACTTTCGGCAAAATCATAAAAAATGTGTTTTAAAAACACATCAACATTATGAGAGAATTCAAATTTATAATTTTTCGAGCTGTTGCATCGGAACGAGTACGGACAAAGACCTTGCAATCATCTTAAACGCGCCAGATTTTATTCTTAAACAATAGAGTATGGTCCAGATCGCCAAAATTGGTAGTTTAGATGTAGCATACATAATAGTTCTTCAGAGGTGGACAAGAGAAACTAGCAGCGTTCATTGACTTTAGTTTTCAATATATTGTTTATATTAGTTTTCTCAAATAGTTTTAACGTAAAATTAATGAAAGGGATAATTTCTGTTTGGTGAGTGAAGCAGTGATTTTTTTTGTTAAAATTATTATATGTGATAGCCGGCAGTTTTTGAGAAACGCAGCGTTGCCAACCACTTTATGTTAAGTGATCCCTGAACTTTAATTTTTGACCTTTTTTTATTTATTTATGATTTATTACTATTAGCTTCGATTATTTTATGCTCCGGAGGGATCCGGTGGTCCTTCGATTTTTAATTTTAATTTTCAAACCGTGATTGAAAGGATTGTACGGGGTGGTTAACACCAGGCAATATCTGGAATCGTACAATGTCTAAACATTTTTTTAGCGCTCTTTATCTTCAATACTGATAGTGTTACGATAATTTGTTACAAAGCAAATCGTAAGTTCTACCTATCATAGAGACGATTTTCTACTCATCCTAGAGATGTTGTAACTTTTTTTTTAAAAAACACCCTACAGATAATAAATTCCAGTTATTATCGCATATAGTTACTATCTACAGTTATGCTGCTATTTCCATATTCACGGGCAGCAAGTATCGTTTGTTATAAATATTTGGTAAGGACCATGCTGAGGTTGAATAAGGGAAAACCGTGAATGGTTGACTAAAGATATAAGAAGAAAAACAATCTATCTGTATCTGTGTTCCTACAAAATTATGCCTTTTATGAGCCCACGTTTTTTCTGTGTAATCTCATATAATTTCAGAAATAATACCCTGTATTTGAAAATTTTTTCAATGTTTTCTGAAATCTTTATTAAATTTACACTATCAATATTGAAATGATTATCAGAGCTTATCTATTTTGTCCATCCTTGTATATAAATATAATAGTCAATTGAATTAATACTAAGCTAGTCAACCATCTCTGGTCTGATTTACTATAAAATATGTGAGGATATTTTGATATAAATAACATATTTGACTGTGTTATGTTTAATTAATAATATATTTACATTTATGTTTTAATCAACAATCTACTGAAAAAGTAATACTTATTCGAAAATCTAATAGAATTGTTTTTAACACCCAGTATACTCAATGCAAATATTCAACATTAACATGCATAAATCTGGCCAGTGAAACATGCATAAGCTATAAAGCGGCAGCCAGCAGACAGCACAGACAAAAGAAACTCGCCAGCTCCTACTAGTACCTGGGAGGCAAGGATACCATGGCTGTGTTCCAAACTACAGTGGACACCTCCCTAGGTATCCTTTAACACTCCTTTTAAATATTCCTTTAGCTTCTTATCTGTCTGTCTGACGCGGCCTCACACACAATGTCAATGTCACCTTGAGTGCAGCGGTCTTCGACAATAATCTTCCACCTATAGTTTGGAAACACAGCCTGTCAGGGTTAGCGTGCTCTTTTTTAATTTTGTGCACTAACAAAAGGTTTTTTGTCCACCACAAGAGATTTTATAACAAATAGATATCGTGAAATTAAGTAGAAAACGTTCAGTATTATTTATAATTCTTAAAGAACAAAAATAATGTCATTGTGACATATATGTGTTTGAACTTTGTGATCAAATGAAAAATCTATTTCTCCATCAAATTCAATCAATTTAGAGCTATACTAGTTAATTTGGATAATGTTATGTTATTGTTCATTTTCTTCGACATAGAACAAATTACATAAATCAAAAGTTCGCAAAAGTAGTGAAAAAAATTAATGGTGAAAATTTTTATGAATCTAACTTGTTAGGTCTCTTGTGGTAGACTATTTTGGAAGTAAATATTTTGACCATATCACGTAATAATAAGTGTGGGTCAAAGAACAACAAACAAACAATGGAACGAATGGTTTATGAAATGATCACTATTCTAGTTAGAATTAAGCTTTATCAACAAAATGTAAAGAAAAAATGATAAATGAGTAAACAAAAAATAAATAAAATCAAAAACTGAAAATTCGTATATACATTTTGAGAAAATCATTGCCTTTTCTCTCTCAAAATATACCTACACAATTTGTATTAACAAAAACGTAAAAAAATCATAACCTTTGGCAAGGAAAGGAGATTTATTTGATATATAATAGAAACGTAGACTATTCGAGATAGTACAATTATATGCCTGAAATGGTCTAGTCTAATTCTGATTATTGTTATATAATTTATGATAGTAATAATAATTTTCAGAATTCTTCATTCGACTCTAATTCGTTGAAATTGACTTGAAATACTTCATATATCTACTAACGAGAAAATTTAATGAGAAGAAATCCTCATAGTTATTAGAGATCTTCCATCAAGTGTAAGTAATTAGTACGAAGATATAATTAACATTTGCGACTAATTGAGCTGCAAAGAAATTATTAGGGAATAGTACTGTATAAAAAAGTGTAGAAGGATAGAAAATTTAAAAGTAAATGTCTGAAATTTAAAACTATCAAAACTTAAATTCATAATCTAAGAAAAATTTTCTGGTCTACTGGAGATACTGTTAGTACAGAACAGTAACTCTTACATGATTTTTCTGATAAATATATAGAGGAAAAAATGTACTAGATTTTATCTTGAGGTTGTATTGTCTTGCATAGTGTATTTTCATCTTAGTATTTTTTTCTGTGACGTAAAACGATGATTTCATATTAACACGTTCTCGGACAGTAGATACCGTACAGGGTTTGATCAAGTTCCGTAAACTGGAACAGTACGCATCACGGCGTCAAAATTTCTATCAACACTATGGACACTACGCCGAGCGGCGTTTAAATTTTCATGCTACTACCACAAATTAGTAAAATCTAGTGTCCCGTTAATAGATTGTATCCCCTCCAATGTGCGAATACCACGTGTTTTCGATAGACAGGTATTTCCCCGCGCACCTTCGCCGTCCGGCGTTCAGCTCACATAAGAACCTCGTATACGTATGGTTCGTGATGTTTTTTTGATCAAGAAGATGAGTAAGAAAGTAATAAAAGTATATTTGTGATTTCAGTTCGGTATCTTATGGTAATTATTACTACTGTTTTGGAGTTTTTTCCTTTTATGGTTAATAAACTTGATTTAGAGCACATGACATTGTCTTTGCTATATGTGTACATTTTTGCTTCTTGTCATCGTACTCATCATGCATTCTTAGATGGGTGGTGAGGGAATTTCCAACGATCCATATGACAAACAGCGACAGAGATTGAGGCGTTTGTTTGAAGAAATACCGTCGGGAGAAGAAGAAGACGAATTTGAAGACCTATTTGAAGACGATGGTGAATATGGTTCAGATGAAAACTATGAGCATAATTCTCAAAATCTGTAGAAGAACGAATCTGATCCGAAGAAAATAACCCAAGTGACACGCAAAATAGTTATCTTGATATCTATTCAATATCACCAGCACATCAGCAACCCTCTGACGAAGAAGGGAGTGAATGGGAGGAAACAGTCAGTCCAATTCTAGATTTAAATTTTGATGATACAAGCAATCGTTTGAAAATTGATCTTGAGAATTATACACCTTTGGATGCTTTTGAAAAGCTCTTTTTGCCTGATATTATGAAACACATAGTAGAATGCTCTAATATTTACGCATGCGCTTTAGTCAAAAATAACAGGTCAAAAACAGCAGGAATGCAACATTTCGACCAATTTCAGTGGAAGAGATGAAGCAGTTTTTGGGTTTATACCTGCTTCAAGGGCAGATCTCTACAAAAATATGAGACTATATTTTTTGTACTCTGATTCCATATACTTTCATCCTATATTTAGTTTTGTTATATCCGCAAGGCGTTTTGAGCAGATTATGAGAAAGTTATGCTTCTCTCCTCATGGAACTAATATTACCAATTTTCATTGTATAACGTGACTGAATTCTAGATTTAATATAGTAGACATACCATTTATTTTTTAATCAATTTGATGGTGAAATACATTCAAATCGTGGTTTGACAAATTCATGAAAAATTATAACCTTTCATAGTTGTCAAACGTGGAAAGAACGAGAGGACTAAAATGTATACATTGAGACAGTTAATAAAGTAAACTTTTACATTTCATTTTCTTGCCAAAGAACACATTTTATAAAAATATTCGAACAATTCTCTCACATGTTTCCAATAATAGTTAGCAACAAATCAGTTTTCACCATAATTTGACGCTCTCGATAATTTAATAAAGAAAAATATACACTCAAACAGTTGCATTTAATATGTGATCCATACTGTTTATATTCCTTTTTATGAAATAATTGTATATCTGTATAGTGAAGAACCCGGTACATTCAACAACTTTCCGATTGTAAATCAATGTTTTGATATCTTATCAATTTTTTCATCAATCGATCTGCTTAATCAATGTTCTTCACCGCATTTTAGAAGCAAAACTGTTTTCGAAATTTTTATACTAGTTAGTACAAAGATATAATTTGATTTTCAAACCTTTAATCAAGAAACGGAAAGATAGATTGTCTATTCATTCCGATGGAACAGGACAAAAACACTTACCGTAGGCTTACCGGGTGTGATTGACGATGAAACAAAAGTTAATGAAGGAAGACAGATGATAGATGCTACTGAAGTTTGAGAGTGCAAGTAGTACCGTGACACTCGCCCTCATAAAGCATCTCATGGATGAAGACAGATGATGAACGACTCTACTGGAGACAAGTAACGTCCAGAAACGTTTTGTCCACAGTTTATCGCACCATTTATGCAGTGACGGAATTTGAAAGATAGGTGCGCTATCCAGTATATTCCGAACACCGACCACCGATCAATTCTCGTCACGAATAATCGCTATCGATAAATTTTGGGCCAGGGCGTACGAACCAAAACTGAAACTCCAATCCACGGAGCGCCAATACGCTCCAGCCAATTTAATGATGATCGTCGGGTGTGACGTCAGGGATGTCATTGTTTGCCACTTTGTTCTTCATGATAGAACAGTGACCACATAGTACAACCTCCGGATCTTATGGATAATGCAGTTATACTGGTGGATAATGCAAGATTACATAAAGCAAAGTGTGGAAAGCAGCTACTGCGACGTTGCAGATATGATACCTACCGTATTCTCTCGTGTGATAAGCGGTTTACAAAGTGAGAGGTAATTGTTAAGGTTCAGATCCAATAGGTGACCCGTTTGACAATTGGTGCGGATAGTGTTAATGCTGATAACATTCAGTGGCTCTCACATCGTTTACAGCGTGTAGAGAGATTGACAGAGGACTATTTTGAGAGTCTTATTTTGACTCTATTTGTATTGTATGTACCATAGGACATATTGCCCTGTATGCTATGGTAATGAATATTTTACTGATACTCATTGTATACATATGCACTCAACACCTTGTTCTTTCGTGTATATACTTATCTATAATTTTCAACCGAACTGATACTTTCAAGATAAACAAAATTTGCCAAGAATTATGTCTGAATCCTTGTACGATAAGTGTATCTTTTTGAATAATCAGTATTTCGATTTTATCAATATGTTTGCGAAACATTTTTTTCACATTTACGTAAGAGGATTGTTCGAATTCAACAAAAAAAAAATAGAATAAATGATCTAGAAAATAACTGAAACAATAATATAGTTTAAAAGCTATGTTGGCGTTATCTCCAAAGAAAATGGGAAAGATTCCAATATTTGGCATGAAAAGCGATCAGCCTGAATAATTGGAAGCTTTCTTCCAGAATTCTCAAATACAAATGAAATATGGTCAAATGAAATATAAATGCAAGGCTGTGTGGAGCAAAAAGTAGAAAAAAATATTCATAAATAAAGGTTAGAATACAACTCTTCAACTTAGTCATATTTTATAATAATTTGTATACAGTTATAAGCGATCAATTTTCCAAATTAATCAGTAATCAAGTTATCTTACATTAATTGATTCCATTGTAACTTCTTAATAAGATAATTTCGAAGATCATCATCATTTAGTTCTTGACATTACCATTACCACTAATTTACAAACTAATGATCAACGTTATCGCGTTATATTAACACTTCAGACATGACCATTTTGTAATAAATATTAAATGGCCGCAGACTCAAATAATAGTGGAATTATGATTACGAATAAGCTCCTTTTCAATTTATTTTTTCTACTTTATTACTAACACCCTTTAATGCATCTGTATAGTACCAAAGTGGAACATGTACTAAAATTAGTGTTTATAAATATATAGAAACACTTCTTGCAAACAATAATAATGAATATTTTATCAAGATTTATAATGGGATAACTCAATGTTATGTACTATCTGTTCTGGGGAAAGGTCTTTTTATAAAAGGTAAATTACCGGAGATACCGCAAGAAGCACCAGGCATGAAAAAAATCTTCATGGGGTGTGTGTATATATTAAGTGTCTGTATAGAGGGATAGTAGGAAATTCCACGAATATTCGCCCAACGCCTAGAATAATTAATTTATCCAAAATAATTCGTTTAAAATAGCTTTAGTCACTTCACCAGAATATTGCGTTAGACATTTTTGTCTCAACGCTCCCTCAGAAAGGAAGAAATAAATTATATGCTTGAATTACATTGTTATTTCAATTCATTATCTTACCAATTGATTAACAAGTTAATCTGAATACATCCTTGAATCTGTGGTTTGAAGCATAACAAAAAGACATTTTTCCGAATGGTTTACAAAGGATCATATAGTATACTAGCTATACATTTGTGGTAATGAAACTATAAAAGAGTAAATCAATTACATACCAAAATGCTCAGGATTGCTTAACTGTAATCTGTGGGATAAGAACAACAAATAAAAAAAGGATCCTCTGGTAGGATACTTTAGAGATATGAAAGTAATATTCCTTATAAATTGTAACAGGAAGAAAGACTCGAATTTCCTATCAAAGTTATGATTCTTTTCTACATACATTTAATCTTCAGAAATACTTCCCGAAAATCATAAACATTGCTCGAATTATTTGGCGTAAATGAATTTGCATATGTTTTCGTTAATAATTAAGAAAATTTGAAGCATCAATTTTCCCAAAAGTGACTGGAGAAGTTAAATAAAGGAGAGAATATGTACAACTATGTACCATTTTCTAAGATGTACAAGGTTATATATTGGTGTGAGGTCTGGTGTCGAAAAAATTGTAGACAGCATGGTCGTAATCAGGAAATAATGATATCTACAAAGTTGCTCACAGCTTCATCATACGTTCATCGAATACAACACTTTGTATACTTCCTTATAGTTAGTTTTCTCTTTTCCCTTTTCCATAGAACATACCGTATAATGAAAACATATGTCCATTTGATATCAAAATTGTGACGAAATAAACACTCTGTACATCAATAAATCGTGAATGAATAATTATTTATTTGGCATACTATTTTCAACTATTATCCAGTATTTGAAATAATTATATTAGATCTGTATACAGTGAAACTTCAATGTTCAATATGCAAAGTATTTTCAAATTCCTTCAAAGTTTATTAATATTAAATATACAAAAACCAAAATAATATGAAATAGAGAGAATTATGTAGTAAATGTTTGAATTGTTCATCTACGGAGTCTATGCAAGTTTGTATTCAATTTTTAGAATTCCTACGGCTTTATTTGAAAATATTCTAACTTGTTAAGAGTAGTCCCTAATTCTATGAAGAGTACAATTACTTTACTTTCTTGTGATATAGTACCAGCACTTGTTGATTTGAAGTCTTGGACCTTCTAAAACCACTATACATCGCTATTCCCAATCATTAGGTAAGATCTATAAAAGTTGTCGAATAGTGCTACACGAATTAACCGAGATTCAAGTGAAACGTACGTCGAGTAGAGTTGTGTAAACAACTCCTCACCCTGCCAAAAAATGATTCATTAGACGCATTGTTAATTGAAATGAAAAATAGATCCGTCTACATAACCTGATCGTGGAAAATCAGTGGTTAGGGCAAAGAACAATTACCAGAGCTCGTCGCAGAGAGGTCGATTCTAGCGGAAAGTCTTGATGTGTATTTGGTGGTTTAGTGTACTTCACAATGGTATAGCTATTAGTGCCGAGGTATATAGTGGACAGCTGATGCGAATGTATTAGTTTTTACCGGAGAATTATCCAAATTTCGTTATCCGAAAGATTCTTGGCAACATTCTGTAGAAGGAGTATTAAAAAAGCAATGTGACAATTTTTGCATCTTAGCTCAAAGAATGGGTTTACCAAAGTCTCAAAGAGCTTGCTGAATTTCTGGTTAATACAGAGTAATAAGCCTTTCCTTCAGTGAAAAAGGAAACATTAGAAATCAACATTTTTTAGGAGAAAGCCTTTATACTATTTTTTATTTCATTTACTGTAGCAGGTTTTTGAAACGATGCATATTTCCCAGATAGGCGCGCATCTTTGCATACGATTTTTATTATACCAGAAGTGATTGTTCGGATACAATTATAGAGAGTCTATAACAAACGTTCATCAACCCACCATCTTAGGAATATGAATCAAATGAGGTATCGACTAAAATTAAGTTTCTTTATTTTTAATTGAAATTTTGTACATATGAAGCCTATCTACCAAGATTTTTTCAATATTCGTATAAAATTAAAGCTATTATCAAATATTATTTAGATTCTGTCTCTTTTCTTCTTAAATCAAGGGCATCAAAAAAGAAAAAAACTACGGTAACTTTTCTTATCTCTCCTTCCTTTCAAACTTCAAATAGAAATTATTATGATATAGTTCCTTTTCCCAGAATCTATTTGTCTCAAAAAAATTTTCATGAATTAACATAAAGGCTACTAATTTCACCCGGTGACTTGCTCAGAACAGAATTTCAACAATCTATCTTCACAACTTACTTACCACCTTGTAGGAATCATATCTTCTAAGAGGGTGAACTGGGTAATTCTGTTATAGTGGCTATTATAATTTTATTCGGGAATTATTGCTTAATTTCAGCAACAACTATGTATGTATGTATGTTTCGCAACAGTATTTCACACTATTTTCGCATATTATTGTTATATGCACTCTGAGGCTGTATTCAGCGAAGCCCTCGAGAATACAACGGCAGGCATAAAGATCAATGGAAACATTAGAAACAACCTTCGTTACGCAGATGATACCGTGGTAAAGGCCAGTAGCCTACAAGAACTTCAATTTCAATGGACATTATTGTAGAATATAGCGAGCAATTCGGCCTTTATATGAATATGTCCAAAACCAAACTATTGGTATTCTCAAAAATACAAAGAAACGCCACCCTAAGACTTCATGGAGAGACCATTGAACAAGTGTCATCTCTAAGATACCTGGACACGCTCGTCAATCAGCAATGCGACCCAAAACTCGAAATCAGATTAGGAATTGAGTAAGCGCGGAAAACTCTGAACAGCATGACTACACTTCTGGCAAATCGCAACTTCAGACCAGAATGCTTCGGTGTTACATCTTTCCTGTTCTTCTATATGGATGCGAAAGTTGGACCATGAATGCGGCAACAGAGAAGGAAATTGATGCATTCGAAATGTATGCGGATATCTTAGACGGAACATAAGACAAATATAGAGGTCCTACAGCAAATGGGTGAACATAAAGAACTTTTCACGACAATCAAGGAAAGAAAGTTGTACTACCTAGGACATATAATGTGAGGCGAGCGATATGAGATTCTCGCCTGATAATAGAAGGGAAGATCGAAGGAAAACGGTCGGTAGGCCGTAGACAAAATTCATGGCTGAAAAACTTGGGCAGTTGGCTCGGACAGATGTCGTAAAAAGAAGTTATATGCACTGAAAGAACAAAAGAAGGATAATAATGTCATTTTATCAAAACCAAAAGGAAATAATATGAATATCTTCGTCTTGAATAATGACATTGGAGAACAACACATTGATGGATAAATATAATATCTTAATTAAAATCACAGCACACAGTGCGTTCGGAATAAACATAACAGAATTTGAAAATTGTAATTATCAGTAGGTAGATTCAGTGTGTGGAAAATCAATTATTCTGGCTGGAATATTTATAACAATTCGTGGCAGCTGCAAAATCCCATGACTGAATAATTTAAAAATAAGTTTTATCTCCAACAACCGCTGTCTCTGTACTCAAATTCTGAATTCATACCAGATCATTTTCATGAAAATATGACAATGTTCATTGGTCCTATTTTCTCACGTGATATTCGAAACCAATTTATTGATTCTTTAGAAAATTTTGCTTTTTAAATACTTTAGTTTGTCAAACTAAAATTAATAAGCTCCATTATCGATACATAGAAAAGGTCAAATTTAGTTGCCATCAGTGGAGAGATGGCAACTATTAATATGAACTCATCAATATTTCATTTATTTATAATGTTAAAGATTTGTTTGAAGGTTGAAGGAATTATTCGCAGGGGTCATCCAATAAAGATAATAATAAATAACAATAAATAACCCAACGCAAACAGACGTTTATAAATATTTTGACAGATAAAAGATGTGAAAGAAACTACAGACATATTTACGAAAATCTATCAAAATTGATTAACAAAGGGATGCGGGTATTATTTATACTTAAGCCCATAATAGAAATAACGACAATTTCACACCATAAGAATCGGCCTTAATTATTCCAAGGAGGTTCTTTGTAACATTACTTCACTAAAAAAATCTCAGATATAGTAATAATCTTTAAAACAAAGCTAATCAATATCCAAATTATAAACAAGAGTATGTAAATTATGAAGATTCATGGGCTGATTAATTTTTTATACTATAGTACACAGATAAACCATCTTGGATTCAATATACTACGAAATTAAATTTAAAATGACAGATTCGTAGAGAACGAGACAACGTAAAATATTAATCATTATTAAGATCTCTTATCGTTTTTATTTCCATAAAATGGTATCTATTAAATTTTGGAATGCTTCTGGATCTCTCGGGATATTATCTTCAATTAAATATATTTTTTCATTTCGTTATAAAGTAATGTTCCATTTTAGCACCATACCTTTTATGGGTACATTATATAGAGCGTTTTTAATAAATCAGTTGTAAAGAGAAATTCGAATACCTAATAAGCAGCTCTCTGAGAGTGGCTTCGTCTTCATCTTGTATTTCTTGCGTCGTCTCATCACGCGTTGCAGAGGCGACTCGTCGGGTGCTGGGGGGCCGACGCGTCGATGTAGAGACGTCGCGACGGAAGGTAGCGCCACTGCGGGCGGTCAGCTTGAGTGTCTCTCTCGTATCAAATTCGCTGTCGGAGCAGACTTCATGCTCCTCCACCTCGACTGTCTCAACTGAAACTTCAAATTAAATAACTCGTCAATTTCTGTCTGATATTAGTTATTTTAAAAATTAGAAATTGTTCTTAAATCATCCCGTAGAAGTGTCTTTTTACTGAATTTCAGGTTCGTCCATCACAAAAAATTTTAATTCGCTATGTGAAAAATCGATATTTTCAACCATTTGAGCAAAATAAATAATCTTTTCGCTTTATTATAGTTTTGTCTATTAAATGAGATTTTTTCTAAATGGATTTTGATAATGAAAACTTCCTTCCAAACAGGAAACCATTGAAATGAAAAAAAAATATATGATAAATGACTCTAACATTTGTTTTTTGACACGAGAATATCTCATATATAAAAAAAAATGAAATAAATCATTATATCAATGAAGGTGAGTATATTACTGAGTTTCAAACTTGTTTAGAAACATATCAAAATTGCCTGGACTATTAGTAGAAATAATCAAACTCATGCATTTTAAATCATAGGAAAATTGAAGCCATCAGAGCGAACGCTTTAGACGATAGAAAATGGCCTTCCAAGTGAGTTCCCAAAACCAAAAGGTGACCCTTTGAACTTTATGTATATTAATTATCGTTAGGTCGATTTGACCCCATTAATCAGACGGTTACAGTCGCCTGTGGGAATTGAAGAGCTCAGGTGCATTTTCGCTATCTGGCATTCTCGCAAAATTTCTATTTCCACCGATATCGCCGGAAAGGATTATAAAGATAATACAAATTTGTACGATTTGCAACCGAAAAAAAAATAATTGGAATTATATGGTCATGCCTAAATCCTCACCTTACTTGATTGATGGAAAAATTTTTGACAGGGGCTAAAACCCTTCAAAATCACATTTAGAAAAAATATTGAATTTATTGCTGAACTAATTCGTGTGATAATTGTTTTAATATTGCTTTTAAGGGCTATCAATTCAAATAAAAAAATTTTTTTTTCAATAATAAATAAAAGACATCTGAAAATTGTTTTATTATTCCAGGCATTGAGTCATGTCACCTCGGAATCTGCCGTAATATTTCACCTTATAAAGATTTTTTTCCTTTTATGATAAATGCAAATACGATAGGAGGCAGGCAGGCATATATTACCCGAAAACTGATTTTTGTAACCTGGAATATTCAATATGAATATGACTTCTGTGAAAGATTTGTAATACGATTGTTGCTATTTAAGTTTCGAAATATGGAAACACTGATGTGAATATGTCAAATCTGATAATATCATCATAAAATTTGACATTTTTAATAGTGAACGTATTCAGAACGTCATACTAGTGCTATTTGAATTGTTTACAGATATTTAAAACATTCGTGTTGGTAAAAAATTGCGAACATTTTGTATGACTCGACGTGGATTGAACCATAACAATGTGCCGATCAACTGACTTCGAATTATCGGCTGTTGTGCCAGAAAACATCGATGCTGTCATAAACTGATATTGCAAGATCGTCATGTGACATACCGTAAGATGGAGGCATTAGTTCAACTCGCGTACATTTGATATTGCATGAACAGTTGGCTTTCAAACAAATTTGTTCGCGTTGGTTACCGCATAATTTGACAATCGCTCAAAAAAATCCGTGTTGATTGGTGCAAAGAAATGAAGGAAAAATTTAATCGCTGTGCTTCAAAAGACGTCTATAAGATCGCGCACGAAGCACTTCGAAGCAAATGGTTGCCATCGTTTCATTAAAGGAACAAAAGAACGGCCAAGTCTAAATGGTAAACCACCATTTGTTTGCCAGAAGTATTCGAAAAAATCAACGACATCAATTGCAGAAGATGAATCATTCTCCACCACGAGAATATGAGCTCTCACACATCAATTCAAACAAAAACAGTCAAAGTATCCAATTGATGGGTCATCCTTATTTGGCGCCCAATGATTTCTTCCTATTCCCGCATATCGAAAATTGCGAGGTCAATTTCTACACTCGAAGAAGTGGTTCATGCGTTAAAATCACATCTTTTGGAAGTATTAATCTAAATGGAGAATATTTTGAAAAACAATAATGCTATATCCAATTATAAATATTTTTTCAATTTGTATATCTGAAATCTTAAGTAGCAGCCCTTGTACAAGAATAAATATCTATAATAATTCCAATAAAACAGGTGTTTCATAAATTATATTGTTTATTTTGTGTCAGTGCATCTCTATAAGAATGTATTTAACGTCAATTTTCAGATTTGTAGATATTATAGAAACTTGATGGAAAGTGTATTTTTAACGGATGTTATCAAATGTTTTACTTTTCTCATCGCTTCTATGCTTTCAGAACGAAGAATTTCTCACGTAGCGTAAAATATCTACCATTGTATTGTTATTATGATAACCCAACTATGAATTGTTACATGTCAAATAGATACGGCATCTTCTCTGAATATTTAGAATATGAAAATGTATTTTCATAAAAATACGGCCTAAATACAATTATTCTTGTTGTCAACTTTCCAATGGTGAATGGGTTTGTTGTTGGGTTTTATAACGAAAGAGATCCAAAGGCTGCAAAAATACACAAACTATAATGTTAGCGATAATTTGCTAGCACACCAAGAAAAACATATCAAATGGCTTCCAGTAACTTTATGTACTGTAGAATGCAAGCCAAAGTGAATTATTGGTCTGGTACCAACATCTGATTCCAATAAAAAGTAGTATATGAAGTGCGTTGGAGTCGGGTATACTGCTAGATAAATTCGGAATTAGGAAAAATGAGCTGCAGTGCTCTGTACTGGTTTTTGTAATTAGGGAAAGAGGATTTAGGGCCTCGCGCTGGAGGATTCTTTTTAAATGGGGTTTTTAGACTGAGAGTGTAGAGCTGAGATCGATACGCAACGAGGGAATCCAGAAAACTGAGTGAATTTTATCTGAAATGTATGGAAATCTCATTTACCGAACCCAATTTAACCTAACTTATCCCAACCTAACCTAATGTAACCTCATAAGGTGAATATTACATTATCACTATTTTTGATTGGCCCTCATTGTCTCACAAGGAACAATGGAATATACAGTTTTAACTGGTGTTTTCGCTTTTCGAACTTTTGGCTAGAATTTTCAGCTCCCAGAATAAGCACATAATTTCAAGAATTAAATAAAACCATTTGTTGGTACTAAAAAAAACTAAGCCGATCTATTTCTTTTTAAATAGTTTGTTAGATAATTTTGAATAGAAATTTAAATACATCAACATTCTGATTCCAGTACTCGATACTGGGGAGAACCATAATTATTGAAAAATGTTATTTAATATCAAAATAGGCAAGACTAAGCCCTTTTTCAAACGAAATCGGAAACACATGTTTCAAAAAAGTCAAAAACCTTGACTTTTACAGAAATTGCAATTTTGGTTTTGATTTGATGTCGTTGTGATCAACTTCGGAAATTGAAAACTTACAACATGGAAGATTGTAATTCGGTCTCTTCAACAAAATTAACTGATAGCGAAATTAGTTGCTATACAGGAGAGTTCTACCAAAAAATATGCAAATATTCGACTATGCACGGACGAGATACGCTTCTTAAATTATCAAAATGACAAATGTACAAAAAAGCGCGTGGAAATTAAGTAATTTAGTACCGCAGCAAAAGATATAGCGAAATTTCTGCAATTACCGAATCCGGAATTATCTGTGACTATTTTAGTTAATGCATGAAAAGACCATTCAACTCAAAATGTCATGGTGGATAAAAATCCAACAATGTTGGAGAAACAAAACAAAAATATCGGAAAGTATAGTAGAATCGATTTAGTTTTCGGCGCCACTAGATCCTGGCGACAGAAGCGCTTTGGAGGTTTATTACATTTTACTTCAATCTTGACCTCAGCACCTATTTCAATTACCAAAAATGCGTTCAAGCGAGATGACTTAATAATAATATGAAGTTTTATATATTATACATTTCAAATGTGAAATTCCATAAATACAACGCATCCGCAGAAACAATAGAGTATCATACACGTGAGAAAATACATATTTCTCCCTAACTTGATTTACACTCTTCTACGCTCGGGAGAGAAATGTCACTAGTTGGACAATGTAGTAATATACCTTTACTATTCTTTTAGTAAACAATAGAAAATTTACAAAATCTTGGTTTCACAATTTCCGTTATATATAGAAATTGAGAAAATATAATTTCAAGAATTTTCAACATAAATTGTGTACGTCTAAAAAATATTAATATCTTATGATTGAAATGTTAGTTCTTTCTCATATTAATAAATTATAAGAACTTCTGTACGTTCTGTGATATATACAAAAATATTCTCACCTGTCCGTTGCGAGGCAGTAGTTGTAGTAGTAAGAGTATCGATGGAGTCACTTTGTAGGGACTCAAAGGGGATGGGTACTGGCACGAGTGGTTGCTGATCAAGTCTGATGTGCCGATGATGATGCGGAGCACCCCCTGTGGACTGTCTCATCGGTACCTACAGGTGCAGCTGTCCCCTAGGGGAGCCGTTTCTGCCTTTGCAGTCGTACATCTACCAAGGAGAAGCTAAATAACCACCACCAATTAGTTCATCGGAAGCGAAAGCCAAACATGCAAATGTACATTCAAAAACAGAAAGTTAGTAACAACCATTGTATCTATGTACACATACTGATAGTTTAGACGAAGAAAAGTTTTCTATTCACTTGACAATGATCATTCTTGATTGTTAACGTTATTCGTGTGAAATAGAAAATTGAAATTATGTAGTGTCGCTATGTTATAGTTTATCCATTAAACGAAGTGTGGTAAAATGAGAGATGTAATGGTTGTGTCATATACTAAATTGATTCAGTTATAATAATGATAATTTGATTAATAATGAATTGTGAGGCGACTATCATCGATAAATTCCTATCAAGCATGCAAGCGTAAAGTGATGACTTGTGAAACATGTCCTTATACCCTAGCTGAAAGTTATTGAATATTGGTCAATTTAGGTAATGGTTGGCTAGAAAAGTTAATAAAAATGTTCTATCACGTCTGGTCTTAGAAATATTCATAAAAATTGATTGAGTTAGTATTAAAAATAATAAAATAAATTAGTTTTTAGAGTCAGTTTTTATTATTATAGAGCAATAATAATCCCCTAACAAATTTTCATTCCAAAATCCCTGTTAAAGTTTTCCAAAAATCATTAAAACTTCTCCTTTTATCACTAAAACACCCTTAATTGTCAAGAAAGGATCTTTAACATCACTTTCATTGTCATCTTCTAATATATTTCAGTTGGAATTCGGAATATTTGGAATTCCTAGAATTTAGAATTGAATTCCTCATTTTTTGTATCTCATCTTACTGACTTTGTAACACAGAATGGACAGTTATTTGCATTATTCCCTCCATAAAAATGATTAACCAAATAGATGGTATACGTTATATTCGGCTAACAATTTTTGTAAAACCATCCTGTAGCTTTCCTAATATACATGTCGTGCCTACTTTTTATCTTGGTTCGCAATAAGAAATTCAAAATAGGTCTTTTCCTAATTTAATAACCCTGTCCCATTGACCTTATCAGGTTTTTAGATTTAACGATTTTCTTTCGGACCTGGTAATTCAAATGTACCAGCAGTGTGAATTGATCAAGAACTAAATATTCACCGCAAAAGGAAAACATTTATTTATTTAGAAATGCCATTTTGAATTAGGCATCGATGATCTATAAGATGCCATGCTGTACAAATGATCGAGCTGCTATTTATCTAGGTCCTCGGTTTGTTGCTATTGGACAAGCAACTATTTTATTTCTTTATCCTTCCATAGATATTCTGTTAGTTCTCTTTTCTACCCTTCCTTATCAAAGCCGTCTCTCCAGCTTCTTCATGATCTTCTTGTCCTCCTCGTCCTTTTTACTTCTGGTGTCGACTTTAGGACCTGTTTTGGTATTCTTTTATCTGATATTCTTTGTACGTGACCATATCAGTACAGCCAGCTTTTGTCGCTAAATTCGAGACCATAAACCCTGATGAGAGGCAATACCATTGTTTTAGACCTTTCGTGGCATTTGATAAATCCCGGTTGCTTTAATTTTTGTTTTAGTATTTTCGTATATTCTTTATTTGATCTAACGTTGTCCACAGTTTTCTATGTAGTACACTGTCATACACTTTCTGCAGATTCATATATAATAAATGGATTTCTTGTTCTATTGTGATTTTTGTGTGGATCGCTTGTGTAACAAAATGGTCTACTGTCAATCTGTCACCTCTGAAACCAGTCTATTCTTCCACTTCAAGATCCTTTATATCCTCTTTTAATTTTGTTTTCAATATTTTGCTTTACATTTTGCCAATTGTACTGGTTCATACAATACCTCTATAGTTTTCACAAGCTTATGTAATAGCACTTATACGCGTGTAGTGCATAGATAATATAAGAATAGGAAAGATGCATTATTCAAAATTAACATTTCCACGTAACGGTTAAGTAGAAGAAATAATTAGATGAAATTGGAATGATATTCTTGTCATTTATGGTTCAACAAATAAATTCTATCAAAAGATATGTGTTTCACAGTTAATCGAATGAAGAAACAATTTTTTATAAAAAAATATCCTAAGGAGATATATGATATCATTGTTCTAAAAACGTTGGATATTTAGTACAAAGAACTCTGCATTTAGAAATAAAAATACTTAGTGGTACCTAGTATAATAGTCCGGTCAATTTAGACATAAAATTATTGGTCACATAACAACAAAACCGGAGATCCAAATATTTGTGAGAGTTTAGGTTTACTATTACAAATTAATTTTGAAAATCCCCATCGATCCTTTGTGTGCTACAAAAGTTATTCAGGGTCAAAGGTCAAAATTTGAGGTTTTTTGGATTTTTCTCGAAAACGGTAAGTTTTATCAAAAAAAATCTCAACCATAGTTGTAGATCACCTTATGATTTCTTTCCTGAGAGTTACCATTCCTGAGGTATCGCGTCACACTATACATGATATGCACATATAAGCCACGTATATACATATTAGGCACTTAAGAGAAGTATAAATACCTACTTGTGTCTCTTATATCTAAAGAATTTACAGAAATTGATTCACATCTTAAATAATTACGAAAGGAATTTGCTTTCTTCTTGCGGTTTATGAAGCTCCAAAAAAAAATTACTTGCATCGGCATCTGCTATTCAATACTTGTATTGAGTATCCTATCAAGTTCAAACATGGCTAGGCAATCAACTGAACCCAGTAGACTGGGGTTGGAAATTGATAGATAATACTCTGGAACCGATTAAAACTTTACTCCCACCATTTCCAGAAAAACTCCTCAAGACTATTTTTCGCAATTAATTGCAAAAAAGTTTGTAGTGTCAAGTGTAGCTGTAAAAAAGTCAGTTAGTTGTGTTCTCTAGCTTGTACCAATTACCAAGGTAAGTCTAAGTCAAATGTCCAGTTGAGTACAATAGAGGAAGATTCCTGTGATTTAAATGAAGAAACTAATGAGTCAGGAACATTTGAACAATTTATGAACATATATAAAGAGGAAGAGAAAGACGAGGGAATCGAAGAAGACATGACTGTTGAAGTAGACTTCCAAGAGTATGAATCTGATTAAAATATACAAAGAAATCGGAGCAATATTTAACCCATGTTGTCTAGGGTTAGAAGGAAAACACCTTTATTATAGAATTTGAACAATGTAAATAAGAGAACTGAGATTGACAGTTGAAATATTCGTGTATTTAGTTTATACGTTAAATAAGCATGAGCGGGAGATCGTCTTCACACGGGAAGTAGTCTTAGTTGCGTCTACGTCTTAATCCCGACTGTTATTGTCGGCTTTAGGCTGTTGAAGAGAACTAGTGTTTCGTGCGTGGCTGTAGGATGGCGTAGAGCAATAATCTCAATCCTACATCAATATCAATAATGTAATATCTAGAACTTGACGAGTATTGTTCCCTTAAATCATCCTAAAATTGTCATGATAGTTAGTAGAGTAGGCCTACAAGGGAAACCGCGGTAAAAAACACGCCGAGTACACTATCTCACAGGTGGCGTGGAAACGTGTGCATATCATGTATAATGTGACTTAGAATTGCGATAACTCAGGAATAGTAACTCCCCAAATCATGAATATCAGTATTGTAGAGATCTTTAAGATCTACAGCTTCGGTTTCAGGTCGTTTTTGATAAAAACCGTTTTCAAGAAAAATCCAAAAAACCTCAAATTTTGACCTTTGACCCCATATAACCTTTATTTGTAATGGTAAATCCCACCTCTCATTGACGACGATGTCTATATTGACCGGACTATGAATATCAATAATCAGCACCTCAAAGTTTTAGAACGTTTACATTACTTTTCTCGTCAATACTTTTATTCTAGTACTGTTCAAAATTTAGTTTGATTAACTTTAAAAGACTAATAGGCACTCTAAACACTATCTCACTAAAGCAGCCATAGTAACATTGAGAAACCAAAACGTGTTTAAACCTGTCATTCGTCTTAGTCTTTTATTCTACCTCTTATTTTTTCATTAGAATCCTTTTATTTATACAATGGTATTGGACAAATAATGGTTATTAGTTCCTCGCTCTAATAAAATCAGTGTATTTATGGTATTCAGAGTGTCACGTTGATTTTGACAGTAAATACCCAAAACGCCGAGAAATCCGCTTATTCTATTTGAGATAACTTCTTCCATATTTTGCAATTGAATAAAACTCTATAACTTCGAGACGAATATAAATGATTGTATTTTTATTAGTAACTAAATTTAATAGTGCCTGGTGTGAACTGATAAAAACCGCCATAATCTCGTAAAAACGCGCGTTGTTGCCAAAAGGTTTATATTTGTGAAAATACTATTTAAGTTGTTAGTCGCTAATTGTATTTTCTGTTTTATATGGTTGGTAAAATTCTGTGGAGCTATCATTTGCGAATAAAATATATGGGACCTAATATTCATTAACCAACATACATTTTTATTGTCGGATTTTCCGAGTGGTTCTGCCAGCTAGACTATCGAAACGCAATGGGAAAATAGAATAGAACTTTTAACGCAACCTACGAAACCACATTCAGTCCGCTACTGTTACTGTTACTGTTACCCTTAATTTCCATCCAAGTTTAAAATCGCTTCTTGCCAGGAATTGGATCGAATGAATTTGATTTATTTTAAACCTCTATTCTATGACCATCTCTTGGACTCATTTGATAATTCGAGCTTCTTCAATCTTTATCTTCACACAAACGAAATAAAAATCAGCTTTTGATCCAACCTTTTCACAGCCGGTGCGTTTATATTTGCAACTATACAAATTTAACTGAAATATTCATTTAGTTACTTGAAGAAATTGTTATCACTCAGATGATATTACGCTTATAATAATTATGGTTATCTGTGAAATTACGAACCATTCGATTTGATTTTCTCGATTCAGTTTCCCTTAGAAATAATCTAATTCATAATTCTAACGTCTAAGGAAATGGACGATATTATAAGAGCCACTTAAGCTGCGGCATTTCTAACTGAGAGATTAATTCTATTGATGATTAGAGGGAATTTGAACATTAACGGCATCAATGAATAGACATTAGACAATAATTAAATTAATTTTAGAGATGAGAGGCATTACTGTCGATGTTGAATAGGCTTCTCAAGAAGCTAGTTGGCGCAGACAGACTTTAATTTTGTATCAATTATTACGCATTTTCACAGAATATTAACAAACTGTGAAAAAATAATAAGTCGACATGCTGATATAGTATGTTTGATTATGGGCTTGCACAAATTTGAATTTTGAAAACAAAGATGAAGGTTCATACAAATAGCAAAATATTTATCGAAAATAGTTCGAAATGTGCATTAGGAATAACTCACAGATCAAAATAAACAAGAAAATAGACACGAACAAAAAACAAAAACCTTTAGAGGAATTCAGTTTTACTTGATTATACATAACCAACTTTGAAATAGGGAAAAAGTCTTTTATTTGGGATCTAAAAAAATGATCAGAATTTGGAACATATTTTTAATAATTTTTAAAGCTTCAACTTATCTGTGTTAAATGAACACTAACATTGAGATATTCCCCAAATATGAACAGAATTACAAATAATTGCTGTTTATTTCACGTATTTATCTTCTCCTTTAGATTTTATATCTTATCTTACTCAAATTAAAAACTGCCATATTATTGAGAAGCGTAGTAGAAAAAATCTCAATCAGAGTCACCAGGTACAGAGCGAAATAACCTAGAAAAATGGGTAAATCTGGGATGTGCCTCAAAATTATTAAAGCAAATGGCAACAAAAATGCTAGAAATGAACAGTAATACCATAAAATAATGTACGAACGGTTCCAAAACAGCAGGTGGAACTGAAATAGGAAGATACGGGTCAGAACCAAACACTCTGAAAGCTTCAGCGACACGCCAAGTCATTTTTAATCAGAAATATTTTCAAGTGAAAAATGTATCTAGTTCAACCCAAAAAAGAATTATTTTAAATAGGAGTTTATCATTTTGTCCGATAGCCAAGGAGCCGTTAGAGCTCTAAGCTCTAATGCTATAAGATCCAAGATAGTTTGAGAAAACCTGGACAAGTTGAATGAACTTGGAAAGAGGAGTAAAGGTACTTTTGAAGGAGTTCTGGGACACAATGGAGTAGAGGAAAATGAAATAGCTGACAGACTTGTTAAAGTAAAGCAGATAAACCCTTCATGAAACCTGAACCTTTATAGGAAAGCTACACAGTATAAGAGAAAACACTAGAAAATAAGGTAGATATGGGTAAAACCAGTAATTGGAACAATCTACAGAGGTTAACACAGGCGAAGATACTCCTGGAAATATCTGATAAATGGTAGAGACTGCAACGTATTGATTCGTTAGAATTTTCTACGAATAGTTGGATGGATAGATCAGCTGTAAACACTGAGTTACCCCAAGGTTTTTAAGGACTACGCCCAGTTACGAATAATAATCAATTATTTTGGATAGCTCAAACGTTTTCTTCAAGATTATTCAGATTATAATAAATAAATAAAATATCCAATTGCTTCGCTTATTTCTTATCTTGTAGCTATTTCAAAACGATCCATTCCGATTTTAAGACGTTTTCGGACATTTTGAGAAACTAAAAAGTGACTATCATCGCATACACATCATTGGATGATCAATTAGGAATTTTTGTTGGGTAATTCATTAATTATAATACCATTAATTATATACTCAGTTATAATAATATAACGATAACTTTAAAAAAAAGCGTTACACTACTAATGATGAGACGTAATCTTCAGAAATTACGGGAGCGTAGCACTAATTTTGTTTAAGTACTGCTTCACGTTACAAGTGAAAAATATTCATCGATTATTGTCTACTGTTTAAGCGGTATTTGTTATGATTAAGTAATAAATGGAAGAGCCAATTGCTTCGCCTATTTTTTAACTTGAAGCTTTTCTAATGCGATATACGAGTATTACGATTCAACTTTTCAAATAACTTTAAGAAGAGATTACCACTGCAACACACATTGTTGGGCCGATAGAAAAACCGACGTGATTAAACTCTTATCTATACGCTACAACTATAATCAATTTGTAATTTCCATTGGCTTTTTACCATAACTTATATGATAAATTATTCAAAATTTGTTCAATAATCAAAATATCCACGTTCCCGTTGAGAATAGTGTTAGCAAATAATCTATGAATAATCGCCAATGAGTTTGAACAAATAAAAAAAAACTGAATAGTTTGTGCTTATCACTTATCGTGATTGCCTTCCCATCGAAGAGACCAATATTGATTTTGCCGTAACATACAGCTGGCCTCCACATAACCGTAACAAAATAAAATAGTTTGCTAGAATTTCGTATGTTAGGAAAGTTATATAATAAATATGTAATGATTTGTTGTGAGGAATATACATATTTCATTATAATGATAGTATTAGGATATACATGAAAATCTCATAAAAGCAATTTTTTTTACAGTAACACCGAAAACGCCAATATAAAATATAACCTATGTGGAAATTAAATACAGAACACATTGATTCAGAGTTTGGACTTTACCTTCTCAGTCCCAACAATTTATGCTTAGATTCACTAAACTCCATAAAATATGATATTTCTAAGTTGATTTTTTATTCAATATTTTATTCAAATCGCCTTGTTTATAAAATGGTTAGTGCTTATCAAAATCGATGAAGACGATAACACATATCGCCTTTGACAAAGAGTGGTTAGTTTTTTTAAAACAAATATTTTAAATTGAAGAAGCCGATTTCGATATTTTAATTCGTTTTCATTGTATTGATGTTGTTAATTAGTCGTCTTAAAATTGTAGTTGTTAAATGTGTAGTTAATAGATCTACCTGATTCTGTCTTGGTGTTCACACTACCCACGAGACGTCCTCAGTTTTTTATCAAAGCAAACATTGAAGATATTTCAAGTTTTACTTATTAAAGTCAAGTAAAAAGAGCTACTGGAAGAAGAAAAGCTTATTTCCTACATATTATTTTCTCCAGTCTTCCTACCTGAATGTTTTATCTCATGATTACCTCATACTAATTATTTTAACTATTTCTATATATAATACTCATATTATGTACTGTAACTCGTGCAAATGGCCATGGTTGTCACATGCACATTAAATGTAATAATAAAAGTTATACAAAACAACGGAACGGGGGCTCAAAGAACTCAAAGTCAGCTGCATTGTGTCAAAATCGATTTGAAAGCGTAATATGTATTATCAAGCAAAATCGGTCTGTTAATTACAACAAATTAATCATATTATGAAATAATGTAGCTTTCTTTTGAGAACATATTTTAAACCATATTTTATAGCACTAACTGACAATATCAAATGAACAATTGTGAGAAAAAGGTCACAAATTATGGTCTACGCAGGGCCGGATTAAGCTAGGGGCTTGGGGGGCTATAGCCCCGGGCCCCAGGTCCAAGAGGGCCCCATCATTTGGAAATCATTCTGTAATTTTTAATGTGTTGATGCCACAAACCTAAAGTACTCATACTATTTTGTGAATTTTTCCGGGTTTCCGAATTCCTTAAGGGGCCCCGTCATTATTTTAGCCCCGGGCCTTATAAATCTTAATCCGACCCTAGGTCTACGACCAATAGAACCGCTTCATTTTGTATTATGATATCAAAGTTGGAGTATGTGTTAATGAGAACAGCAGACGTATCATGAAAAGCATACTAGAATGACTGCCTTAAGAAGAAAGTTAGGTTTCTCAAAGTCGGCGAAGACTGCAACCTCTGATGTACTATTGAAATACCAGGAATTCTAAAATTCGGCGGAGGCACGCCACCTTTGACGATTGCTCTTTATAATAAGAAATTTATTATAGCAGGCGGTTTATTTATATTGTTTCTGTTGAATAAATTCTAGGAAGATCCATTTATTTATTTGTTTTGTTTCTTCATTTTCTAAAAGTTTTTAAAATTCTTTTGAGATATATAAGAAGGTTTTGTAACGCTGTTGAGTTCAGTTTATAATACATAGTCGTAGTGAACAAATCGAAGAGTGTAATCGAAGAATTTAAATAAATTATTTAGTCATTTATTAGTCAGTCAAGTGATAGTAATAAGTGAATTATTATAAGTTAGTGTAGTGTATGGTGTTTAAATAAATAAAGAACGTAAGAGAAAGTGTCTATGAATTCACCCAACGAATAGAGCTCGTATGATTGAATAAGAAAAACATTAGATGTGAGGAACTTACACTTTATGGAGAATATTATGAATGCTGATAAGTACATTCACATCCTCCAAAATAACACCTCAAATCATAGACATTCGTTGAAATTATATTGAATGTATTCTCCAACAATGTGATATCACTTGATATACGGCTAGGAGACGTTTGGGATGTCAGAAAACAATATTCCAGATTTACATTGAACATTATTGTAGCATAACATGAAGAAAAAGATCAGATTATAGTTCGAAAGAATCATTCCATACTTGTCCAAAGAGTTTTACAGCATATTTTTGCCAAATATTGGTATTATTCCAAGACGAATAGAAGCAGTGATATGTAGTTGTGTCATAACAGACTAGAATTAATCAATTTTATACATCCCCAAATATTAATAACAAAAATTAGTATTCATTTACTTGTAATATAATTTGAAATGAATGAGAATGACTAGTGAATAAGTAAATAAATTATTGACACTTGAATTTCGAACCTTAATTTATAACTTTATAGTTTTTTAAGTCTTAATAATCATTATTGAGCAATTATCAACGAGACACGGATTTTACACTAAATTTAATACAAAGAGGCTATTTAAATAACCATGTAGGTACGGGGATTGATAAATTTTAGGATTCAAAAACATGAAAACAAGAGAGTCCGATTCGATTTAAAATGATTCAGTGTTATGAAACCGGCGAAAAATCGATAAATATTCTTATTATTATTGCTTCGTGAAAGGTATACAAATACTACAACAAAAATACTGCTTGGGGTTTTATCAAGAGATTTCTTACAACAGGAAACGTAATGAGGAAAAAGATAAAAAAGCTTATAATGAAACTGGTGCTTCAAATTCAATACATGGAGATCCCAAAATACACATTCACAGAGAATTAATCAAGCAAACCAAATGAATAGTTACAAAGTCGTAATTTGTTATACTTGACCAGAATGTAGAATGCGGTTGGACTATTTGCCTTTAGGGGAGCCACTTTTAGAAAATAGACAATTTTATCAATCAATAATTTATTCTGACAAAAGTTCTTTCACAATAAATGGTGTTCCGTCTGTCCAAAATTGTCAATATTGGAGCGAAGGCATTATAAGTTAATGCAAGAAGGCGGTATTTCAACAAAGTGAATATTGGATGTGCCGCGTCATACGAGATGGAAATTATGGAACCTTTCTTCATTGAAGGAACATTAAATCAGCGTACTTTCATGTTCTAAAAAGATTTATTGAACAAAAAATATACTGAAAAATGCACAGTTATAGGAGGGGGATTTGTGGAATCTAACATTTAATTTTATTTCATTATCAATAACTAGTGTTTAGCCAGTAGTAATAAGCCAAGTGTGAATTTATCAAAATGCGAAAGTCTTATGCACTACTCAGCTTAGAGCTGAATGTATGCCAAGGACTGGATTGACTCTTCTATCAACCACTACGATATCAGGTCTGTTATTCGTCACTTGTCTATCGGTGTATAGGTATTCAGAAGATTAAACCCGTTGGCCAGTTTCTGATGAATAATGTTCCACACTTGATTATGATGGTTCAAAAAAGTCAGTATTAGCTATCACATTACAAGCAGATGTTGTATGTTGAAAGGTCTCTGATGTTTGCTGATACTTTATGCATTTGAGGGATTGAGTGATCAGATCGTTAATCACGTACTTCTTGTAGTTGTTAATATAAAAACTCTATAAATTTCATTTCTGAGCACACTATTTAAATGTAATTGCTAACACAGTTGTTATACCGAGGATGTAAGAACATATTATTAATTGCGGGTTTTAGATCCAAAGTCCGTCGAGGCCATGAATAATAAATTCCCGTACATTTTCCAGTTCGGTTCTGTCCAGAAGAAATATCCCGTTTTCCCTTGATGACATTTTTCTTTGTATATTGCCTCTCGAGACCGTGCCGGTCAAAGAAATTGCTGAGATTGTTATAAAAAAAATATACCTTACTTTGAAATTTTTCAATTTGTCTAGTGTAGGAATTATAAAGAAAATATTTGATGTACTAAACCAAGAATTTAGATATAGATAACCAATCCTTTTTTATATATTACCTTATGGTAGAATAAGATATATTTTTTTTCCAGTTGTTATTTCTTCTATCATTTGATAAACCACATTTTTTGATTGGTATTAGAAAAAAAATCTAGAAAATGATATATAATAAATTGAGTACAGTGCGAAAAAAACATAGAGAAGAATTTTTCCAGGGCATTGTGCAAAAAATTATATAGTGAGTAGATGACAAGAAAATAATGCTGTGACATGAAGAAAAATTTCTCGTTTTTTAGTTATAGGCTTTTGAAGTTGCGAAATCGGAACTTATATTTAAGTATATTTTCTAAATGATGCATTCGAACAATTTGAATTTTTGATAGATAATTGTCCATGTAGAATGTTTGACGAAATAAGGCCAGGGGAGGCTTACGTCCAATGGTTGAGAATTCGAAATTTTTACAGGGACAACCTATACAATCTAAGTATAGCAAAAATGAATTTTTCATTCGATTTTTAAACTCTTTGTTTAACTCGATAAAATTTATGATTTAGGAGATATGTAGATTCTTAGATCGTTGTACATACCAAGAAAACCGTACACCATAAAGAGACATTCTGAAAAAAATTATCATGAATTGTAGTTATTTATTGAACATACTTACAGGAGGTATTGAAACACAATAAAACCTTTCTTATTAGACTGCTTACTGTCTAATATTGTGTTACTTATTTAAGGAGAAAATTGAAATTTAGGAACATTCATTGTGTTCAATTCCGGGGAACGTCGTGGCCATGCAAATAGACCTTTCCCACCCATGTTCTGTGATATGATGTAAAAAGTCATCTTAATAAAATCTTTTCTAATAGTTGGATTGGTCGGGAAGGTCCACCACGTTCCTCTGAATTAAATACAATCGATTCATTTTTCGGGGAAACACACGGAACGAAATGATCGATAGAATAAACTTCCATTGTGACACTATAAAGCTCTTCCAAGTAGACGTAGACACCGGAAGTGTATAGAAGTGCAAGTTGTAGACTAACCAACTAATTTTTTCTACATTTCAATTTCATGTGAGTAATATGATTTTCGACACTATGCAGTTTAATGAGAAATGTTTGAATATGTTTTAAACCTAACCTTACCTCCTAACCTCCTGTAGATATTTTTAATAAATAATTACAATTTATGATAATGTTCTTCAGAATATCTCTTTATGGCAAACGGTTTGCTTGGCATGTACAACGATCTAAAAATCTACATATCTCCTAAATCATAATTATCATCTAGTTCAACAAAGAGTACTTTTTTGTTGAAAAGTCGATAGAAAAATTCATTTTCGCTATCTTTAGATTTTACAGGTTGTGTATGTGAAAGTTACGGATTCTTAACCATTGGGTATGAGCCTTTCCTGGCTTTCAGATAGTAGTGTAGAATTATTTATTCCGTCAAACATTTTACATGGACATACGTAATAATCCATTAAAAATTTATATAAAAAGATAGAAAACGTTAATGAGTGGATGTTAGGTGGAAAAAAGGAATGGAGAGATCGATAAGAGAATAGTTATAATTGTACGCAAAAAATCATCATTAGGGTGTCCCCTTACACGATGAAGCGACAATTTAGCATGCAATAGGTAAAGTTACGACGAAAAAGAAATAGGCAAATTACATAGTTTGAAGAAAAAAGTTTTAAGAATGTTATTTGGAAATTACTAATAAGGAATGCCAAATTAGTTTCAACACAGTAACTTATCCAAATCAGAAACTCTCGGTAGCCAAGCAAAGTCACTTCCAAGACCACAATCCATAGATTCGAATCTAGTTCAAGTATTAATGAGCGGCGAGTGAAAACTAAATTTTCTATCTCACAGTGAGAGGTATGTATATCTTCTAGTAATTCATGGTAATGTTCTTAAATGGAATATAAATGAATACATCTAGTGTCGTTTTCTATTAGCAATTCTGAATTAGATTACAAATTGGCAATTTTATTATTAAAACAACTTTATCATGAAAACAAGTTATTGGAATATCTGAATCCATATTGCAGCAACCAGTAATGAAATTCAATTCAATACAAGTCAAGGATGATAATTAATTTTGATGCAAGTGACTTTGTTGAATAGTTTTAAAAGATTAATATAGTGAAGAACCTATTTTTCTGTTAAATCTTATAAGAAAGTTTATCGAATAGTAATTCTTATGAAGGTGCTTTGCTTTATTCATGCACTCATTCAAATGATGTTATTATTATAATTTGGTATTGGTTGATGTAATTTATTCTTTATGGCTATCAACTAACTTATGCTTCACATACTCACTTAATATTTTTTCTATAACTATAAACACTAAAGACTTGAGCGTCACATATGAGTCTGTAATTTATTTGTTCTTCTGGTTTTGAATGGGGAGCATTGCATTTTTTCCTATTGTTTTGGTATGTTTTGTGTTTTCATTGCTTCATTACATATTTCTACAGTTAATCATTTTCTGCTTCACTCATCCATTTTATTATTTCTAGTGTTATTCCATCCTGTGCGCTATTATTTGTTTAAATATTGCCATACTTATTAACGTAATATTCTTACATTATACCTAGAACATCTCCTATTTTTATTTTCATCTCATTGTGTATATATTTGCCTCGTTTTTTCGTTGTTATATTCTTCTTCATCTCCCACTAATCTCTTCTTTTGTTGTTTTCTGTTTGATTGAAATATACCTGGCTTATAAATGTTCGCTTTATTTTGGAAAAGGTATATTGAAATATTTTGAAAACTATATTCATTGTCTAATTGGAATCAGCTTAGAATTTAAGGAGAAATAAAAATATTTCTTTTTCGATATTATATCTAAAACTACGGATATAAATGTGAAGCGTCTCATATAAAGAACTAGATGACTATTGCATATAAATGAAATTGCTGCCCAAAGACATTCCAGAACGAACCGAATAGGTTCATAAAATCTGAAATTTGCATACGAATAAGCTTTTATAACTATGTTTATATCATTTTTCCACTATTATTACGTTAATTAACAAGTCTCTAATCTAAAAATAGAGAGAATCAGTTTTTATCTAGTAGATATAAAATTTCGTGATATGAGAATATGATTGTAAAGAAAAATTTTTAGTTTTTGCAAGACATATATTTCAAGCAACTAACTTTATGGTATCTCTATTTATTTTTTTAAAAAACAATGTGTTCAATAGAAGTTTTGGAAGAATGCTAGAATTTCATTTTCCTATTGAGAAAGACGGCAACACTTTGGAGGAATCCTAGCATTAACTATTTGTTGTCGAATAAGGAAAAATTTATTCAAAAATTTTATTGATAAGATCTTCAGAGCACTGATGATATATTTACTTTTAAAAGGTTTCAAACCACAACTCATAGTTTTATTCAATAATTTTTTTGCTTTGCTATTATTATAATCCAATCAAACTCCACTTGTTACTTTTGACATTTAAAACGTGAATTTGCATCTTGCTCATTAAGTGAGTGGAAAGAGTTGCATCTCTTTCGAATATTGGTAAAGTGCAACGAATGACATTTTCAGTCAGGAGTGAACTAGCAGAGAAATTTTAATAAAACTTGGGTCGTATCTGCGGCTGACATTTTCGCAATAAGCGATTACAATAAATTTTCGAGTTTTGACAGGCTCCGAAAAAATAGTCTTTTGTCGATACGGCAGAATATTAGTAATGAAGCTTTGCATTTCAGTGCTCTCGATTTATTTCGTAAATAAATGTTCCCGATTTTATAGTCGGTTGTGTCGTTTTTTAGGGTTATTTGTTGAGGATTTATAGTCCTCGTGTAAGCCAACAGCAGCCATTTACATCTGGTGAAAACATTCTCGTTATGCTTTATTACTGAAAACGACATCATTTCTAAAGATCTCCAAATGGATTCAGTCATTTAGTTTATAAAATACTAATAGGAAGCAATATGCTAATATCATATAAACAAATGATTCAACCTGCCAACAGCCATTTTAGAGTCTGAAATATTTCATTGCCTTAAATAGAACAACTGGATTATTTTTCAATATATTCTCATTTTATTCCCACACACTTTTCAGAACGCCTGACTAAAGCTCTTGTGCCACTATAAAAATATTATGTGTTCATCTTTGGGGTGGGACGGGGCTTGATCAGGCCGATATGGTAGGTGTTCAATCGCCGTGAAGCCACATTCTTGTACCGTAGCCTTGGAAAGAGCAGCAATGTGGACTAGAGTATTGTAGCCATCACTTTTTTGGTTCTTTAAGTGCCATTTTATATTAAAGGCCCTACTCAATAAAATGTTGTACCGCTTGAGGAAACCAGTCTTCTCAGTTAATGTGGTGAAGGATTGTCAAATATACCGGATAAAAAATTTCTTCGTACTAGGAAACTTGAAAGTACCCAAAAAAATTTCCACCTTGAATAAAATCTTTCACAGATTGCTTCAATAGGCAAAGGGGAGAGTACTTTTCTTCGTACTTCGTTCATTACAGTTTTTTGAATGAAGATATCTCTGGAAGATTAAGTTCTGGTAATCTAATGTTTATTTCTAGGTTTGTCGTCCTAATGTCATGAAGAGCAAGGATATTGTACTATCTTCAACTTAACACAAATTACCCATTAACGTTCTTCGTATTTGATGTTTTTCAAAAAATGGCCAATTTGTTAGTGTTATGTGAAAGGATATATTTTGAACCAAGTGTTAAACTGTCAACAAGAAGGCACCGATCGCTTGGAGTGAATTTTTCAGTGAAATTCTGTTAGGATCATTTTATATTGTTATAAAATACCAGTTTCTTCAAAGAAAATCTCTATTACACTTTGTACTTGGATAAAGTAGACTTTCTATATTTAATTTCGATGTTTCAGTTCACGTATATAATAATTCAGTTCCTTTTGATTGAAATACTGCGTAGTTGTTGAATACATATATATATATATATATATATATATATATATATATATATATATCCTTCAAACTTCATCGAAGGATGTTTCTGGGTCATGTTCTAGGAATTTCGTAATACTGCTGAAGGATGATTTAGATTGTTTAAAATTTGAGGATATGAAGTAGATGTGGAAGAGGACGGCTATTAGAAATTTCAAGAATATCGTAAGCAATGTCCTATCTTATCTCTCAGTATATTTATTTCTCTATCTCTATTTTAAAAAAATTAGAACCAATACCAAACAATCTGTATCTCAGAAATAAATGCTGATAGAAATAATCTGGTGGCATTTTGATAACTCAGCACCGCCACAAACATTAAGTTGGTTATTGCATTTGTGACACATCTATTTTATTATTATTGCACATTAAATAAGGGCTGTGGAATTACTGTAATCCAAGATATATGAATAAATACATAGAATTAGCAGCAGTGCTTTCAACTGAAAGTTGAAGACGATATTCAAAAATGATATTTAATTAAAGAAAATTTACTTCGAAACTTACGAATCAATCATAATTATGTCCAGAAATGTTCAATACAAAAGGAGAACAACGATTGGATAGTATCTTGTTTTATTTGATTTCAAGTCAAAGCTATTCCAATATCTTGATAAAAAATCATATGAACTTCTTAGAACCTATGATAGAAGGGATATATTGATAAAAAACAAGATTATAGTTCGGCAAATCACTGGAATGATACTCTTTTTGGTTTTTTGGCTCTATATAACTTATATAAACCACCTAATTTCTTCTTTTCATTATTATATGCTCGATTATCGATGTTTCTAATAAAAATCTATATATTCTTCAATTATTGACAACAGATTATCTCTTGACATAATTAAATATAAAGCAAAGATAGCAAGAGCTTACCTTCAATTTGAAAAGGTCCATTCTAGCCTGTGTGATATATTGAGTATTGCTGAGTTTGACGCTTCTCAAAATCTGTAACAATAAATATACGTATTTGAATCAAATTTTCTATCAAATTCAAATATATAGGTAGTATGTAAATATATAACAAATAATTGATTAACTAATGAATCTATTTTGATATCTTGTTTATCATTAGTTCATTTTGTTTTATATAAATAATTTCCATTTTTAATTTTGGTTATTTGTGTTGAGATTTCTGTATTTTAAGTAACAAGTATCAGTAACAATCTTTCTATAACAGAATATTTAATCGGTTGTTCAAAAATGTCTTTTCTTCAGTAAGAGAAGGCATTTATACCAAGTATAAGTCAATTTGGACAAGTGATAGGTCTTTAGTTGAAAATAAAACTGCTTTTCTGAATAGATGAGATGAACCAGGGTATGAAAACTCACTGGTGCGGAAGGGAAAAAAGAACTATAGCGTCCATCTGAGGCGGATGTCTACCAACAACAACTTGTAGTACATGTTCAGTCGAAAAGAAGCGTTTTATTCAAATTACAGAGTTATTTTGATTGCTGAAATGGGTGTTTATCTCAAATTTTAACCAGACAACTAAAATATGAGGATATAAATGTTTAATAATCTATATTATGTATATATATATATATATATATATATGCAAGGAAAGTGTTGGTTCATTATATTAAAAGAATTTATTTTGGGTTTGCTCTTCTTTCTGATGCCCGGTTAAGGAATGGAAATTTGGAAATATGTTCAAAGAATGTCATATTTTGTGTATAAAACAAGGTGGCAAAGGTTTGGGGTTAGTAAAGGGTGAGGAATGGAGAATTTACCTCTTTTGAATCTTGCAGTTCGATTTTTCACAATCGCATACGAAGGACACTGATCACCAAGGGTATTAAGCATATTTTCGTAAATCTGCTTACCTCTTAACCCTTTTAAATACAGGTACTTGATGATGGGTCGATACTCCAATTTTTCGATAATTTCGGTGGACATCTTTTTTCCTTTAATTGATTGCGTAACTTTAGTTTACTTTTTTGACGTCAAACTTTACTGACACTTCTAATAAGTTATTGTTCGTTGTTATGGTAACGCAATATTTTGTTTATGCATGGAACTGGTCTAGGCTAACTAGATATCAATACATCCTCGTATGAAAAGACTGAATTACCGGATTTCGAGAACTGTGGGGCTATTATCCTGTAATCTATCCTGAATTTGAGTGATGATATACAAAATAAGTTGTGGGATTATATCAATGCAGTTTTATAGAAGATAATTCCACTACCAATTAAAAGTTCACCATCAGACAGATCATGGAAAAAATTAATGAACTCCAGGTCCAGACGTGTAACTTGGCAGTTGAAAATGCAATTAGAGATGCTGTCGTGAAAACGATACAAACGATACAACCAGGAAACCATGATTTCAAAAAGATTAATAGCTTCAAATATAGGTTCAATGATAACAACCAATCACGATATCAACCAAGAATTGATGAAGATATTTTTGCGATATTTGGGCGAATTTGAGATATAACGTACTGATTAAATACACATAGTATAGCTCTCACTACTTGATGAACCAAAGTATTTATTCTTTCCCATACTCATAGCCGATGAAGCGATTACCAAAAAATATTCTTAGCCTTAGGGAGAAAATATATGGCACAATCAAAAATAACTATATATATATATATATATATATATATATATATATATATATATATATATATATCAGTAATTCTTAACACTGGACAAATTTTGTATTGTGTAGCACAAAAAAACAATTCATTTACGATTGTTGAAAGTGTATAAGGACTCTTCACTTTCAATTCTAATAATACAAAGATGCATTTAGAAGTGATGAAAGAAGTCACGTCAAGTATGTCCAAAACGTGCCTCAACGCCATCAACAACCAAAGCCTCAGGTTATGATTTATATTATTGCACAAGATAAAGAGTCAGGGTTACAGAAACATTGTGCAAAATTGATGCCGCATTCTCACTTAACAACATTTGACGTGTTTTGGAGAGAAAAAGGATTTTATGCGTAATTGTTGAAAAGACTGGTGTCACCACCATGATTTGGAATAGAAACTAAGGAATGGTTTGAGCCCAGTACTTTATAAAATAATAAACGTCGACCACTTGTTCAAATTTTGAACAAATGAGATGTTAAAATTCGAAAAAAAGCACAAGAACAAGTAAATATCATTATATTTCAAACAGCATCACAAACCAAAGTATGAATTGTTGGAAGATCCACTTTATTCGTCAGACTTTACTTCCACAAAAATTTCTTGCGAGGATAACGATTTCACATCTTCCAGATTGTCACTCAAGGACTGAAATTCCATATGTCAGAACACCACTGGAACAAATGCACCAAAGTTCAGGGAGAGTATATTGAATAAATCAAACTACAAAACTTATTAACCAACTAGGCAAAAGATAGGATTACATAGCAAACACTCGACTGGTAAGTGCGCAGTTTAAAAAATAGAATGATTAAAAATTTCCTCCGTTTACGTATTTGTACAAGTTAACTGAGAATTTTTATTCTCAATTAACGTTCTACTGATTTGCATTTTCCGCTGTTTTATTATCTCTGGAAATAGTGAAGAATATTATGGAAAACAACGAGACGAAGCGAATTGAAATAATAGTGACTGCTGCTGCAAATAACTGTAGATCTAGCCGATGCTTCCAATTCCAACATATATTATCGGTGTGAAGTTTCTCATTACACAGCAAGAAAGTTGTAATTGTGTTCGAAAACTTGTTTTGTCCCACTAGAATTATTAACTAGCTTCCACATCTACTGCACGCATTTCGATTGTGAGATCGATATAAATTGGTTTCTGATCTATTTCTAGATATAATATTGTAAACAAACTTCCAATTATAATAACATTTGAAAGAAGCTGCAACAAAAGAAATAAATGAAAATCCGAACAACATCCGACAATAAGTGGCGCCTACAGTCGAGTAACGTTTTTTAGGATTTCGAGCTGGGAGATCTACAAAGGTTATAGAAAAAGATCCTAATGTCAAGTACTTTATTTCTTATTTGTTGATTGGTGAAAGAACAGGACAGTGTAGTCTTCATTAGATTATCGCATATGAATATACACAAATAGGTTAATAGAAGCAGTTGAGGTGTTATAAAGGGACATAAACATAAAGCAACGAAACACCCTTCCACAAAAGAAACTTCAACGAGGATGCTACCTGTCACCTTGTTCTATTCAAATTATTTCTCTAACAATAACTGCAAGATTACAAGGGTAAATGTAGGACTATGAATTTACCGCTTGACGAAGGCAATCTCTACACCCTCAGCTATGTGGACGATTTCATAGTTATTTTTTAGGAATATAAAGATATAAAGGGGCTGAAAGGAAATCTGGATAAAGCTACGTATATATTAGAGGCTACGGAAATGGATTTATAGCGTGAAACTGCGGGAGGATCTAAGATGGAAAGGATCACGAATGAGAGGAATGGAAAGACGATTCTAGCTAAATTTACAATACTGTTCTGGTTTGAGCATGTGTAGAAAGGGCGGATATGATATAAGACATAAGATGAAGTCATCCAGAGTGAACTTGTGAGAAGAAAGGAAAGGAAACAATTGATTAGCATGGGAAATCAGAAAGAGAAGATTTATAATTGCTGAGTGAATACATAAGTATTCGAGAGCTCGCAAATAAACTAGAGTTAGCACACTTCGGTGGTGGTAACTAATCTAGCAATATACAGGTTGATTGATTATTATGTTGAAGTTAAGTGCTTTCTTTGTTCTTTGACATATCATTTTGAAAATTTGAGGGATTATAGCCATCATTAGTCTTCATATTTTAAAATTATTTACAATCTCACGCAGTGTTCGTTCCAGATTGCTGTGAATTTCAAAGCACTCCCTATACCTAAAATTATTAGTTCTTGAGATATTCCGATTTTTCTGTGCAAAACAATGGTTATGTACCCATATTCAATCATTTAACAATTAATTGTGAGTTGACTATGATTTATTTGTCAAAAACTGATATTTTATCATTGCTCTTTGGTACTATAGAGGAGGAATTGCAAATACTAAGAAAAAAAAATATATTACAGGAACACTATTTATTACAGAATTGTTTATCACGATAGGTATTCGAAATGACCTCCAAAGACATCTAAGCAAGCTTGAAAACGATTCATTATTGAAGGTATTTTTTATTCTAAATTCTTAATGTAAAGCCAGAAAAATGAGTTCATTTTATAGAAATCTGTTGATCTTGGTAGCCATTGTAATGGACAATTTCTTCCGATCCATTTTTCTCTTTTTCTTGTATTTAACTTTGGAGAATTTTTTAATTCATATATTTCAATGTATGTTTTTTGATATTTCATGGTATATTAATGCAGTTTTATTTTTTTATCGTATTTGATGACTTTTTAATCTATTTTGTCAACATTGAGTTCTCTGTCCGATGTTATAGTCTACAATATACAAGATAGTTGATACACAACATAATTTCTTTTGTTTTTTTGCTAATAATCATCTTGTGATTAAGGTTTTATTTACTAATGAGTTTGTCACTATTGTAAAAAAATAAGTAGAAATTAATCAAGTTTTACTTATTCATTATGGAAATTAACATTAATGTTAATTTCTTTCTTTGTTTTATCAAATTTGAGTTCTTTTCCATAAAGTAATAACAAGCTTTTATTCGTCTTCAGTATCAGAACGCTAGCATTTGTCGTACATTTGATAATTTCTTGTAAGGAACAATTAGTTACAAAAAATCTTTTCCTTTTATTAAGCAGTGATATTGAATATTCTCGAGTGAATAAATTCAAAGCACTTGTACAATAAATAATTTTACATCCGTTGGTAAGAAATTGAGAAAAACTTCTTTACCCATCTACTTGTCACGACAAAACGATATGAATTATAGGTTCATGGTTATAATGACAGTATGAAACGGGGTAGAAGTAAAAGCACTTAGCCCTTTGAACTTTCTGTACCTCTTACTATTCTTATCTGAAACTTTCGACGGTTTAAGTTTTGAGAAAAGAGAGAAAGCAGTCTGGTAAAAGTCGTAAAAGGTATTGCAAGTGCTTCTAATCAAAGATATCTTGTCTATTCTTATTATCAATGAATAGACTCTAGATAAAAAAAAGTCTTTTACAAGATTTTTCTACACTAACTCGAACGTCTCAAAGTATTTTTCTTTTCAAATTGAGGAAATTATACCAATTACAACCTACTTTCAATTTAAACATTTCGTTCCTAGAACTTGTTTATTGAATAAAGGTTTTGTTGATGAAAAATGCATTTTTCAATTTTTTTATTCATGTCAACACTTATTAATATCGCGACTGTAGAATAAGTTTCGTATAAACGACTAGTAGTCGCTGTCTGTTTGAAATTATCTTTAGTGTTCATCTATTAAACGCTGCTTCAGGGCAATTTTTCGTTTTCTGCAATACAGAAATGTGTTCTCTGAGCTTTTAGTTTCAGGCAGTTTTAAATTTGTGAATAGCGAATAGTGCATATGCCGTTGCATTTCCCAGTCGTTTAAAATCCATGCTACGACAAAAGAGCAGTTCTGTTCGTGAATAATTTAGATAAATGTTTAAAATATTCAATAACAAACCTTCACAATAGAATCCCATCTACGAACGAACTAGATAAAAAAGTTGAAAAACATGATACAATAGCTATTCGTTAGCTATTCTACAGATATATCTTCATGCTGAGAATTATCGATTACACTGGCCTACACGATTTTTGTAACACATTTCAAAGAATTATTTTTATAATGCTAATTTCCAAATAATACGGAAAGTATTCATAAAGTCCTTGTAGGTATCACTTTTCCATAAGTTTTTAGATCATTTATTATTCGTAGATAGTAAATTCTGTCATGAGTTATTGAATTGACTTGTATTTATAAGCAGAAAGGTTTGGTAGAGTGGTTTATTTAGTTTACATTTGAAAGGTATTACAGACTGAGTTTTATGTATGGAACGCCTTAATTCTCTCGGAAACGGCCTATACGATTTGTATAAATTTTTGTGATACGACCAGTATTATGGTGGCATCTACATGATTATCAGATCGAAAAAATAATGAACTTTATAATTTCAAATAGATCACTTCATATATTTTGTGTTTTTAGGAATCCTTAAGAAGTACTTTTTATTTTTCTATACATAAATGCCATAATTCCGAAGCCTCATTTACACTATATCCACCAAAGTAACAATAAATATTGTACATTTAGATGGCTACGTTTACATAAACTCGTTTAATTTGAAAATACTTTAATAATTTAGGTGCTAATACAAATCTCGTAATCTAGTGTCAGTAAATTAGTAAAAAGTTTAACGAAACTGGTTTGATAAAATATTTATCCAAAACATAGCGCAGAAGACCTATAACAATTGAAGACAAATCTTCAAATGTTTGTGTCATGTTAGACGTAGATTCACATTGGTGAAGTATAAAAATTAAGAATTTTAAAAAACGTACACTCAAGGCTATTACAGCAGATGCTGAAAATGTTGTCTATTTACTTAAATCCAACAAGCCAAGCGATTTTTAAAACTTTGCAATACATTTTGCAGCATCCCTGACTGCACAATTCTTCTTATCTCTGTGGTAATCATAACTTTTAATTCCTGAATATTGGCAGGTTTTCTTTTATAAACGATGTTTTTTAAGTTACCCTACAGGAAATAGCCTAAAGTATTCATGTCGGGTGATCGCGGAAGCCATTCGATAAAACCACGCCTTCTAATCCATCTTCTGGGAAACACATTATTTAGGTATTGCCTCGCAACACACGCATAGTGAGGTGAGGCATCATCTTGTAGCTAAATACTGTCGTTTGGGATATTGTTATTGCTTGAAAATTTCTAATAATAAAGTTTTTTTTTTAAATTTATTTGAAAATACTTACTTAGATTTAGAAATATTCATGTCAACTCAGGTATAATACTATTATTCAATAAATCTAACCACGCCGGACCATTTAAGTTAACGATTTCAATACCTAAGACAAGTCTTTTCCCAGCTAAGTGACCCCAAATTGAAGAAGGGTATTTATCTATTTAAAAATAACTTTATTACAGCTTTTTTCTGGCTATTTTCGTATACAGATTGGTTCATTCTACTATGGTATACTATTCAGCTCTATGTTACAGCAAGAAAATTATTTTGGTCTACCAGTATTATTAGTTGTGGATATACTCGTAGTGCAACAAGTGCAAAAACTAAGTAAATCACGTCGAGTGAAATGAAAATTTTTTGCATGTGTTGCATACAACACTTTCCTCACGTTCATAAAAAACCAATGAAACGTTTTTGGGACACAGTAGGCAAATCAGCGTGAAGAGCGGGCTCTTATGTTATTTATCTTTGTCTTTTATCCGTCCCGAAAGAATGAAAGAGAATTAAAATGGTTCTTCTACTAACTATTATATTTAAATTAGAAGAAACACGTTTCCATTTTGATTGGAATTTTTTATAGTGTTTCGTAAGGCATGTTCAGTATTAATATGACAGAAGTTATGAAAAGAGCACGTGAAAGTAAAGCGTAGGAATAGTGAAAGTGTTTAATAAAGTAGAAAAAAAAGTTATTTGGTTCAAGGCGAGAATTGTGTGAAATGAAGTTATGAATGGTTTCATAACATATAGTTTCGGTTCTCAGGTAGGAAGGTAAATGGAACAGGCACAACGTGTGGAAAAGTAGAGATTATAAAATATGTTACAACAAACTATTCATTAACATAGGAGAAGTTTGAACCTGCTATGAAAGGAACAATGTTTTGAATATGTTATTATAGAATTTGTGAAATTTTTTTCGCAACTACTTCATTATATCTTTATTTCACTATATTTATACGTGGTATTTCTACTTTGCCAATTTCTGCATCTTGCAATAGTTATATGACAACATTCAAATTGTTTGCAAGCGGTTGCTCCACGTCTTTCTCCGCTACTGAGGATGATTTCTATCTGCCAATTGAGTTCCAGTATTTTTTTAGAAATTTTGCGAATGGCCTACCGAAACAACGAATTGTTTACATTTCAAAATGCTCCATTCGTAGAATTCTTCAATTACATATTTTAGCAAATAGCTTGAGTACACTTCGGTACTTTAGATATCAGCTCTATGACATTACTCTCCCGCCAAATGCAGCAGTTGTGAAATATTTTACAGGCTAAGAATTGACTCACTTCTTACATCAAAAAATGGGAGATTTTTGAAAGAATTTTTTATAATTGCGACTTTTTTGACCGATGACTTACAAAATTATGTTCTCAAATGTTATTACCCACATACAATGAATATTTATAATATAAAACAATGAGGATTTCACGTCATCGTTTAGGGAAAATAGAAAAGCACAATTTTTGTGAAATTTCATACACTCTTTAAATCGATTTTTACTTAATTGATATTATTTCTATATATATATATATATATATATATATATATATATATATATATATATATATATATATATATAAGTTTACTTAGGCAGTATTTGCCCAATGAATTCTAGTTCATTATAATCGTCAATATTTTTCATTCTAAAACTGCAAATAGGATAATTGTTGGAATTAATATTTGACTGACGTTTCTACCACAGCAATTTCATTATTCATATCAAAGTAGCCTTGAGCGAATATCCATATTTGAGGCATTCATTTACAATTGTTCCATAATTTCTAATGATTTTTAATAGAATGCATATTCTAGAAATGTTAGTTAGTATTTATTTAATATGATAGAAATATAAAATATTCTAATATTTGATCCCAAATATAATGATTTTTATTTTACTGGAGCAATAAACAATTCATTTCCACTAAATAATGTTAAATAAAGTTTTGTCTTTTACTTTTACCTAGGAAATCATCATTGTTCTAAATGTTCTTGGTTTTAGGTTTCTTCTGTTTAAAATTAGTTTTCTTTTTAAAGAATTTTCCAAAGAAAGAAGAAACTCACATTGACGATAGATGACGCTGACCTTAGTTACCATCAAATAATATTGTTGACAGTTCAAGCTTTTTATTGTTTTTATTTTACTTTTATTAAGTTATTGCTGCTGCTTAGTATTCATCTCGCGTTGAGGAGGCTACAAGAAAAGCAACATTTAATTTATCACCGCAAAAATCGGCTCTGCAGTATGATATTGCATATTCTAATTTTCTCTAGTAGTATAGAATGAAAAGCACTAAAATAAACTCCTGTAAACTCGTCTTTCGGGAAAATCCAGAAGATAAATCAAAAGTATGGAACTTGTCATCTTGGAGTGGAGTGAGTTTTTATGATAAACCAAGTGCGCTGTTTAAAAATAAGATTAATAGAAGAAAATATTCCTAGATAATAAAAGTTTTTAGGGAAAAACGTTTGAGAAAGTTTAAAAGTTAAACATTTGCTCAATCCATTGATAGATCATATTGAATATTGATATGAATATCAATATTCAAATCATTCATTGTTGGAATTCCAAATAAAAAGACAAGAAAATAAGTCGTTCTTTTCGAACTAATGGAAATTCTTTTGAATATTTCAACGAATATGCTCTATTTCGACCTTCAACTATTATTCCACGCAATTTTTTTCTAATAAACTCAAATTATACAATGGCAGACTCAGAATCAAATATAACAAAATTTATTTAATGAACTGACCATTAATTTTGAAGAAATTGCTGATGGTTCAGAACCTACTAAGTCGCAAGATATTGATACGAACATCAAAAATTTGATGATTATGTCTCGTTTACTGCTATTTGTTTGAAAAAATGTTGACATCATTTCTAACACGTTACATCATTAACGTCATCTTTTAATGCTCTTGATGATAATTAAAAACGTCAGTTCTATGACATGAAGTATGTTATGTCTAGGAAAAACTTGAGCAAGCAGTAACAAGCGCCACGAAAACAAATCTCAGACTGAAAAAATCACAAAAAAGGAAAAGATGGCTTAATGATAAATGTGAAAGTGAAATACAACAGAAGAGGGAACTTACATAAAAATTTTTGCAGAATAGAGGTAAGGAAAGCATAAGTGATTAAAACAATTAAACAAAAAAGTAAAGAAACTATGAAGGATGGCAAAAAGTGAATCTTTAGAAGACCAAATAAGAACTATAGTGGAAGAATATCAAAGAAAGGTAATTTAAAATTTTCACAAAGATGTTAAACACATAAGAAAACACAATGAGAGTAATACCTTATATATTAAAGACAAAGAAGGAGACCCTTTAGGTGACGAAAAAGAAAGAATAGAAGATGGAAAGAATATTTCGAAGAAATATATGATGTCAAAAAGGACACAAAGAAAAATGCACTCGAAGAAACAGCAAATGAAAAAAATCTTGAGAATCTACTTACGGCGTTACCGAACAGAGAAGTTGAAGAAGTGAAAAATAAGATGAAAACAATAAAAGTTTCAGAGATAATGGAGTAATAAAAAAACAAATGAAACATTGTGGTCAACAGCTTAAAGGAAAAATTTTCAATTTACTTTGTCAGATTTGGAAAACCGAGAAAATGCCGGAAACATAGAGAAAAGCCATTATATTACCCATTCACAAGAAAGGAGATAAAACATTGTGTCAAAATTATAGAGGAATAGCCTTGCTAGGCATCACATACAAAATATTCGCATCAATTTCGAAAAAAAGATTGGGAATATACGCAGAAAAATTGTTAGGAGAGTACCAAGGAGGGTTTAGGAAAGGCAGAGGAACATCCGACCAAATTTTTATGCCAAGAAGAGAAAAAAATCGCAATAAAAATTGCCAAAAGCAACAGCTGTGCAGATAGCCTTGGAAGAATATTATCATCGAAAGAGATCCAGATCTACGATAGTTCGAATTTATAAGACAATTTTGAGACCCACCCTGAAACCTGTGAAGCCTGGATAATGACGAACAAAACTAAACAAAAATTGAAAATCTCGGAGAGAAAAATACTAAGAAGATTTTTTGGAGAAAAGCAGACAGAGTTAGGATGGGAGAGAAGATCAAACCACGAAATTTACACACTTTTTAATGAGTCACCAATCAGCGCGGTTATAAAGACAAGGTTACAATGACTAGATCACTTAGAACGAATGGACGAAGACAGACTCTTGCATGGAAGATACAAAAGGAAAAGAGGTAGACAAAAAAAACAGTGGAGGGAAGTAGTAGAAGAAGACCTTGCAGAGAAAAACATCTAGAGTTGGAGAAAGTAAGGTACCAGTATGTATGTTATGTCATACCAATACAAAATTATATTTTTATACCTTAAACATCATTTATATCTTGGAGTATTTCTAGTATATTTGAGAAAATATGAAATCTCGATAATAAATCAGCGAAAATCTGGAATCACATTTTTTAATGATATACGTCTCTACCACTATGGCTCTTCAGCGTAGTCATACTTGCTCCAGCTTCTGTTAAAAGAGTTACCGATGCCGGACGTGAGTAACTACCAGTATACTTTTTAAGGTTATTCGAATACGAATAGTTTGCAATAATACAAAAAATGTCTTATTCTAGTAGATTGTACAGTACATGGGTCTTGTATGTGGATTAAATATAGTCTTTTTACTAAGTAGCCGCAAAGAAATATAACTTCTCATATTATCTCCAACAGTAATAGTGTACACTCGTTTTTCTTAAATTTTGGTTCCCATCAGAGCAACACAAAAAATACTGATATTCTACATACGTGACTAGCATTTTCCTAAGTTCTTGTCTCATTTGAGTTGATGTTTTTTATATTTTCTGTCATTTACTTCAAAAATTGATGACATTCCTTGTATGAGTGTCTGAATTTTCGTTGACTTTTTAGCATATTTTCCAATTTCGTCAGTTATTTCAGAATCATCCATTTTTAATTTGTGACTTTGAGATATTTAACGGTTTAATAGATATTCTTCTGGCAACAATTATAATGTGAAAGTGATGTCAGTAAAAATCAAAAATTGTTTAATCAAAAAATTATTCATTATTTAAAATGTATCTATTCTTCTGTTAAATTATCTTCTCCACATCATAACCATATTGTAATTGTTGAAGTTGTACTTATTTTTTTTTGTTAATTGAACTAATCTGCTATGTGGAAAGAAGATTTATTTTCTTTGTTTTCGTCGTCTACAGTGCGAATTGACTCATGTCATTTGACTAATTTAACACCTTTTTAGGATTCCTAGTGGGTTCAAGGCAATATATTTTTGTCTATTATGTTATGAGTTCACATTCATCTACTATTTTTTCATGGTATTTCAATTTGTTTTTCACAACACAACGTTACAAATTTTCCGTATTATTCTGCATATTTTTTTGTATAACTTCCCCGCACTATTCATTAATTTCTACTTAAATCCTATTTTCCCTACACTCTTATGGTTTCTTTAATTTTTTATCTGTTATAAGATTCCTCTATACATTATTTTCTCCAGAACATCCAGCTTGTCATCTTTATTTTTTCTTTATGCTAATAAAAAAAACAACAAAGTTTGACATACTGAAACATTATATTCGAAAAATTTTCTTGTTGAATTTGCAGTCTAACGTCTAATAATGAATGATTGAAAAATTTTGTGCTTGAGTTTTATTTAGTGTGCAATTATACTTCAATAGTATCACCACTAGACATGTGTCTTATCTAACAATCAGCTTTCAAGTTGCCTATTTATTATTGTTGAGTTAATGGTATGCTTCCTTATTTACCGTATTCGTGAATTTAGGCACTGCTTTTGTGTGTATAGGGACCTTTGTTTGTAGAACAGACCAAGCCGACTGTACGCACATGGGTGTGTATTTTATGTGCCAGTTAATACATTTGCATATAGAAGACTAATTCGCATACCACTAACGGAATTCAGGTGGAAATACGTATAATAGATCTTGCGATTGTACTTCCCTTCCAAGAGATATTATACACTAATTAATACAATTACGCTCTAGTTCAATTAAAAATAGACAATTCGTCATATAAATGTGGAAGATTCATTCTACTACAGAAGAATAAATGTCAAGGAAAGTTTGTGAAAGGGATTAAAGGTTTCTGGAAAATGAAAGTTAATCATAATATTTTTAAAATAATCGAATAAATGTTAACACGAGAAGATGATATTTTTGAAAAGTACTTTATTGGCATCGTATCGTAATGCTTGGTGGAACATAAAATACAATTTACTAGTACATTGAACAATACTGTCAAAGCAAAATTTCGTTAAATCATCCCACTACAGGATACAATAGAAAATAATTGTCGAATTCTTCTATGGTTTGTTATATACATTTTTTATGTCGCTGAAGAGATAGTCATGGGTGTGGTATAACAAATTTTTAATACTAGGATGGGCCATTTCACTTTTGAAACTGTTTTTAAAGAAGAAAACACATTGTATTCAAACAAATCTTTATTTAAAATTGAGAATATAAAATGGAAACTTATTTCTTGAAAATAATATTGGCCAAATGGCCACCGCAGATTGGTGCCAGACAGGAAAAAAATCGATTTTCTAAAGGGCTGATTTAGATTATTTACTTTGTGATTCTCATATAAGATACAGGACTAAGAACAGCATACATTTTCCCTATTTCAAAGATATTTCCAATAATTTAGGCCCACTGTCAGAATAATGGAAGTTTGACTAAATAACACATTACTCTAAATGAGTATATGTATATAGTTGTAAAAGTAGAGCGCGTTAACAACTTTATAAGTCCCAAATTTTGAATAAGCATTGAGAACACCCATGATTATTAAAAAAGCTCCGGCTTCCTCCGAGATATGGAATGTCATATTCTAGACTAGACATGTTAAAGTAAAGATTAGAACAAAAATCATCTATCTATCCTATCATAACATTGCAAAGAAAGAAAATAATTACAGAACGCTTTTTCTTGCTCCACTACCTTGGTCCCTTAATTTGCTTAAATAATACATTTCTACCATACTGAAATTCATAAATAGCAATGCAATAATCTACCAAAAAAAAATTCAAGCTCTTCTATTTGCCATCCACAGTGCACAAAATTTTGTTGCATGATGTTTAAATAATGCAAAGTTGATTTTCTCGGAAAAGGCACAAGAAAGTAGGAATAAGAATTACAAGACTTTTGAGGATAAGAAACTCGTTTAAAATGTCTCGTATATCTACCAACAAAGACGTGTTTCACAAGCTACTGGAGATCTTTTTATTACGAACATGAGACCCTAACCAAAGAAAAATCACAAGGAAATGCAGCTAAGCAGCTGTTAATCTAATTTCCTTGAATTCGAAATCGTGAGTTCCTTTTCAACTTTTAACTTTGAATCCGTAGTTTTATTATTTACAAAATTCGCCATTTTTTAAGTTTAATTGAAATTTTAATTGTAATCATTACTTATTTTAAATATACCCTACAAATATTTCTTGTAATTTGCTTTGAAAAGAACAACCTATCATGAAAAATTTAGAAATTTTTATCTTGTCAATAGTACTTCAGTTCCTCATTACTTCATTTTTCTTCGAAATTCCATTAAAAAAAGTTAACTTGATATATTCCTTTGCTATAAGTCGAATGAGACCCAACTCCAGTTTTCCGTTCTCGAGATTTTGAATTCTTTCTCTCCCCGCTGCAATCCTGTAATCTAGTACGTAACTTACTTCTTCTAAATCTTAAATGGGAGTATCGTTCTTGGTTTATTCACGTAGAATCAACGTTTAGAAGATCTATTCAAAAAATCAGCTGCAGATAAGTCTCAAGCATTCCTTTAACGATTGGTAAACTCTAGTTAGATAAATGACGGTTTACTCAATCTTGCTGCATCTTTTTGTAACCTTCAAACTGATATGGTCGAAAAAATATCGTAGCGTTTTGAAGATATTATCGGACAAACCGTCAATTAAGGACAATATAAAAGTCCATACCTATTCAAGAGAACTGTCAGTATAGAAGTAGGCTAACACAATGACATTGTTCCACATGTTGTAACCCAAAACATTAATTAACTAAAAACACCAAAATAAGTGTATGTGAATGCTGAGAAAGCTGGAACAATATTTATCCACTCTAAACTTTCAGCCGACAAAGGAAACGATTTGTAATATTCTCTTTCAGGTCTTGACCCGAAAAATGGGAATTATGATAGTGCCTCGAATTGAAACTTGTCGAGAATTTGTCTGCAGATACGAACAAATATTAATATACGGATAGTAATTATTGCAACAGCCGTATTGAATGTTATCATCCGTTTGAGTGGTGATCTCGATAAGTGAGGGTGTAGTTAATGAACATGAGTTCCAATAATTAATTTAAACTGACAATATCCTAGTTGGTATAATGAAATAAAGTGATAATTATGATTACAGACAAAACTTAGCTGACAGAGTTTCCACAAATTGAAATACCCAACGCTATGGATGAACAGTTATACAAATGTAGGTTCATTCAATCTATAAACTTTTGTTTTCAAAATTTCTTAATTTCGTTAGGAATATCGGTCACTTCAACACTTTTCTTTTATCCATTTCTCTATTAAAGTGTTCCAAGAAACCAAACCTTGGTTGTACAGATATAGTAAAAAGCTATACATAATGGTTGATAATAATATAAAAACTTGAGTTCTTTCTTTTAAAGTTTATTATATGATTTTTCGATATATTAATCACAAAAAGATAATATTTTTTGCTATTGTGATAATTATGTTGACAATACCCATTTTTGAAATTTTCAAATAGTTTCATATATTTTACTATATACGGTACGATCAGTGAGGTTTTACATCAAGACAAGCTAAGGGGTCCACCTGCTGCTTGTATTAGTTCTTATTTTTATACTCTAGGTTTGTTATCGAGATAAGAAGAGGTTGAAAAAATTTTAAATTTCAAGGATCTGGCGAAAACCAGAAGACCCCGTCGATGTCACTTACTTTTGCATATTGAATGACATAGAGGTAAAAATATAGAATATCCTAAGCTTGAATCAACTGCTCCAATAGCATAAGACACCAAAAAATTATCACAAATTCCGATAAGAAGTGAATATACCAAAAAATAAAGTAGAGCTCTTACTTAAAACAGTGGAATTAGCTTGATAGTACCACGAATCTTCAGAATAGGCATGAAACATTCCCATTGTTTTCCAAAAAAGAAGTTGAAATTTGTTTTTTGCAACCACATAAGAGGAATGTATTGGCATATCTCATACCAAAAAGCTGGAAAATGTTTGATTTTACAATGAAAATAAATTCCTATCTCTTTGAATCGCTCGCTTAGTATAAATTAAAGGACATTATGAGAGTATTAAAACTTGCGTCTGTGAAGTATCACAAGAATAACTGGCAGCTGATTTTAATATGGTGAGATGTTTCATGGCACTTCAAAGCGGTCATAGTCTGTAAGATCAGAGCTTTTAGTCGGAAAACAAAACGTAAAATTTGAGCCGATTGTTGAAATGGAAAGTATTTATGCTACCTCTGTACAATAAGTTGTGGTTGATTAATAATTTAATAACAAACAGGATAAAAGTTCATAAGCTTTTGGATTTTTGAAAAAAATTTTTCCCTAGTTATCAGAAGTAAAAGTTTAAGTTGGGGGGTTTGTTGGTCCGCAAAATAGGCAGATTTTTCTGAATGACAAATTTCACTGATTCGTACTCGAAAACAGTATTTTTTTTGGATTTTTGATAAAGATGAAAACTACGAAACTTTAGTAGAGGATATATTGAAAAAATTTAAACCCACAGGCTTCTTCTTCTTCTAGAATATTAGGTAAAAGCTGTTCATTAAACCACTTTCCAAATAATTGTGCTGTCATATTTTCATGATAATCAGCTGCACAATTTTTATTTTTTTTTAAGAAGAATTAATGAAGCATTAGGCACGAAACCGTCTTTGCTTCCATTCAAACACCAATTTTTATTTTTGCCTACCCAACCGAAATTCACTACGAGTACATCGTGACTGTCAAACCATGCTTTATCTAGATAAATTATATGTCTATTAGAATTTCGGTAATCTTTTACCTGACGCAAATAATCTTGTCGTCATCGAACTATCCTTGACGATACGGTTTTTGCAATCCGTTTATTCAGTTTTTTGTGTTTAAAACAACATGCTAACAAAACTTGATGCAATGTTTCTATACTGGTATAATTGTAATCTGGATAATCTGATAGTTTTTGTTGTATTACTTCTAATGTCTTGACCTTGTTCTCCTCATATAAACTAAATTGTCCAGGTATAAAATCTTGAGTAGCTTTGTCAATTGATTCCAGTTTTTCTTTACATGTTTTTCGGTTGGGTGAGTGATCCACATCAACCCCTTGGATGTCTATTAGATAAATTGAAAATTTATTTATTCTAGTTAATTCAGCAATTCTTATTATGATTGAATTATCAGATTGCTGATTCGATATTTAAAATAACTTGCTATGTTTATAAATCTAAATATTTATTATTATTGTTTTCATTCGCCCATGATCTAAAGAGAGACATATTTCTATTTATTTAAAGCAATTTATGAATTAATTGCATCAAAACGACGCCACTGCTTATCGCAGAGTGTCTGGCAGGAATATTTAGAAGCAATTGCAAATGCATTTATGTTTACGATTCGATGTTTTCATTGATAAACAATGGGGATGATGAGTCCACGTGGACTGATGGTTTATTAGATGTTTACCGAATTTTACACGGGGAGTAAACATTATTTTACATTTCTTAATTTGGTGTGAGTGTCGTGCGTATTGATTGATATTTATATATTGATTGTTCCTCACATAACTGTCTTCTGCAATTGATATTGGAAGAACTATACATATGATCATTTAGATCAATTTATAAACAACAGTTATTTTGATACTAGAAATAAATTAAATTCCTATCAATTGTGAATTCAAAACACAGATTTTTAAAAGCATACTTCAATCAGTATTATACAAAAGCATATTTTAATGTCATACATTCTATTTTTCTAATTAGTAATTTGTAATCAATGAACATTTGGGGTACTGGTATTACCATGTTAACTACGCTACTTAATCTCCACTAACTATTAACGAGTGTCTTTAATTAACTAAATATAGCGATATATGTCTAGTCCGTTATTATGATATAGGACATAACCTTTAAGAATTTTAGCTGAGGAAGTCTGATCTACTTACCTTCAGTTGGTTATTGCTCGAGTTGAATCGAATTTTCTTAAGCGACGATTCTAAATAGTACCGTAGTATTGATAATATTGTTATGAACCCCTAATATAGACCGTTTATATAAATGATAATTGATTTATCATCAAAATTGCATTGAAAATCATTAAAAAAGCAAGCTGGTAATGAATACAAAAACTTCGTTATTTGCAGACTATTAGGTATGTGAAAGATAATGGATGAACTATCAGAGATAATGATGTTTGTTTTTCAACATTGTTATTATGTATTGTACAGTGAATACACATTCATGTTAATTTCGACTCTTTCATCATCCAAATGGCCGACAACGGAACAATACAACCGCAATTCTACCGCCATTTTGCGTTACACCTAGTCACTACGAGGGTTGCTACTAAGTGTAGAGATAAGCAAAAAAAAAATAAATATTCATAATAGTAGTAAAAGTAGGCTTTATTGTTTTTAGAAATATTCTCCATGAAGATCAATACACTTTTGCAGGCGTATGAACCAATTGTCGAAGCATTTTCTCAATTCCTATTGAGGTACCTCCAAAACATGTGATTTGTAGGCATCAACTGCTTCTTCAGGTATAGATAAACATGACCTCGTAATTTATTTTTGATTAGCGATTCGTTTCTAACACTACTGGCAAACAAATGCTGGTGTACCAATCAGAATTGACCGTTTTACGTTGTTCTAATGGAACGGTGGCGATATATCCAGTTATTTGGAAAAAACAGGCGATCATTTGCTTCGAAATGCTTCATACGAGAACAACTTTTGATGGATTTGTCTTGTCTTGAAAGACCCATACAGTCGATTGTTGTTGATATATCGTTTTCAAGAAAAATCTACACCGAATAACTTTTGTAGCACACATAGGATCGGTGGGGATTTTTAAAACTTTATTTGTAATGTAAACCATATCTCTCCCAATATTTGGCTTTCCGAGAATTTTTATTATTTGACCACTATTTTTATGTCTAAATTGACCGGACTACATTGTATTATTTTAGCATGTATTCATAACCATCTCAAAAATATAAAACTTATTACTCACAATTGACTAACATCAAGATACTGGAATGTTAATTGGGTACACATGTTCCTTTGTAAATTATCGAATACAAATTCTTTTATCATTTCTTATGGAACATCAGTATAAAATGTTTTTATGTTCACCAGTTAGCGCCACCGACTAGCGAGTTAATCTTCAAGTATAGCGTCAAAATTTGTTATTACGCACATAAAAAGAGTTACCATATAGAAGTATAATTGAAGGGAATATTGAGCATGCGACATTCTTGAGCAATTACATTTCTTTCGGAGAATACTATACAACTTTCTGATCACGATTTTGTATAAAACTCGCTTTTTGGAAAATTGCATTTTATTCATAGATAATATTAGTTTCGGGTTAAGTATACAAAGTAGTGCCTTTTTTTCATGATAAAATTTACAAATCAGATTATGGATAATTTTATTGACACACAATATTATTTTACAAATTACTTTGCAAATTATCAGCAATAAAACAGTGGCTGTAATTGCAAAGTAATGCAAGAACTCCATAAACAGCAAAACGAACATAATACGTTGAAGTTTAGCCTTGTTCCAAGTTACAAAGAAGTAAAAACTCTAAAGTTTGTACAACATAGCTGATTTCTTATTGAAAGTTCGATCACATTAAAATTTCAAAAAATATTTGGATATCAAATCATTGGAAAGTTCCTTTTTCGTGGCACTGCCGCCGTAGACAATTATATCTCGTAGCCCCGAAAAATCAATTAGATGATAAAAAAACCCACTTCTAAAACTAATGCTATTTGCTTATGTAATCAATTCGTAGAAATAGCCACTGAACCGCTTACTGATCAGGTTTTCTGATGACAATGGATGCTGCATCGATTCTAATTAGAACAAGAGAGAATTAAACCGAATTACATTTACATCTGACCCGTACGGCTGACTTAACCTAACAAAATTAATCGCTGCACTTTGTGTTTGATTCTAAGTTAAAGCGCCGATTCCCCCAGTGATTCGATTAAATTAAATTGAATTTTCCAAGGCAAAAAATGTTACACACAAAATCATTACTGATAAGGAGGACTTCGATAATTACATCAAATATTAAATATAATATACAGAGTCTCCAGAAATTTACGTGTCAAACACAAAGTACGGATAATAGATGTCTATATAACTAGTTTACATTAATCCAAAAGTTATTCTAAGGGAACTAATGGTTGAGTTTTTTGAGTAAATGCATTTGTGAGCAAAAATATCGACACCCCTGCAATCGTAAGTCACTTCCAATCATAAGTGACCTTTAGACCACCATCAGTTAGCCATCAAACGTCAACCGTTACACATATCCGTTAACAACAAGCAGTAATTCTACTTAAAAATGGACATAACAAGTTATGAAGCCGCTCAAGCGGTCATCCTATTGCGACAAGAACAGAGTGAACGAGAAGTGACCAGTGCGTTGAACATGACTCAGTTTGCTGTTTTCAGAGTTTACCGTCGTTAGTAAAAGACTGGTAATATTAATCGAAGACGCAGTTCAAGAAGAAGAAGAGAAAGATGACCGATTCATGGTTAGCAGAAGACTAGACTAGCTAACCAGAAAAATATGGATTAAGTGATTGGGAACTAGAAAAGTCAAGATAAAAACTCAAACCTCAATATAAAAAAATACAATTTTACAGAACTAGCTCCCACGTTGGATGCTTCTGACAACCAGAAAAACACGGATTTGTAGTGTTCAAATTTGACATCATCTTCAAATTGCTCTAGCTTTATGATAATACAACTTCTATATCAGACTTTATAGTAGGAAAGAGGATAAGAAATAATAGAAGCATCTTCACGCATAAACATCATACAATTTTTGGGGTTCCAGATCTAAAAAATGCGTCAATATACTTTGATAAGGAGTATTATATTATTTTTCCATACAATATGAAGCGTTATCAGATTGACTAGGTCAAGACAGTAAAGTAAATTATTCTCGAAAATCCGACTTTATTCATCAACATATGTACCGAGTGATACATGTGAAAACCGTTTCGATTTATAAGTGGTTTAAAATCAGACTTCAATTTTGACCACCTTTCCATCACTGGAGCCTTTTGCATTTATTAGAGGTCTGCAAAGGGGTAGTAATTGTCAGGGATGTAACATAGTCGAAGTCGGAGTTTTGAAATTTGAGTTGCCGGAACTGGAGTCGGAGGCAGATGAGAGATCTGCTGTACTTTGTCCATTCATTTATCATCTTTTCAACAGCTTACTCAGAATATAACTTTTGTTTTCAACCTATCAAAAAGTGAATGAACAAATGGACAAAGTGCAGTCGAGCAAAATTGAGGTTTCGCAGTTTAATCGTCCACATAGTATTATAGATTTATCCATCACGAAGTTTTAATATTATAGGGAAACAGTAACACAATCTATTTGAAAATGATGTAAAACATCTAAACAATAATTTTCCTTGACTGTACATTTAAGAGCCAGTTTAATAAAATGAAATATACAAATATATTTTAGCCTCTTAAATTTCAGTACTGAGAAATAAATGAAAAATTCAGAACAAGTTGTAAATTAAATCATATGAACTAACTCCAGAAGAAGCAAATTATATTTAACAAACAAAACAATGACTTTTCTCCTTTGTGATTTCTCATTCTGTTGACATTTCATTAATTTTTTCTTGGATTAGATCTCATATATATCTTCCGTTAAATGTATGACATTTCAAAATAACTTTAACTGATTTAGTATTAAAATTACTCCATTTTCACTTCATCAAAGTATATTTGAGAGTAATTTTATTTGGCTGCTTGGAGAGGTGTTGAATTCGAACGCTATGCTGCAGTTTCTAGTTTATTCAATTCTCCGGGTTCAGGAGGATATACACACACTTTAAATGACCTTTTAACGATGTAGTTCTGCTTCCTTTTCGTGAATATATCTTATTCCAAAGTTTACACTTTGAGGTATTCGCGGACACTTCATTGGAGAAATTCCAAATAACGCTTGTTTCTAGTTCCATTATTAGAGCTCAAATAATGTCACACATTAAATAAAAACACACAGCACTCATCTGAAAAAAAAAACAAAACAAATAAACCCTCTTCCTCAAGTACGAAATGACAAGTGAAAAAGTAAGAAGCAGAAAGCACGTAGCGCAATTCTCTACGCGACAAGTATAAACATGTTCATACACAACGCGCTATTTCGCCCTCCGGTTCTAGCCTCCGATTTAAAATCGGAACTGAAGTCGAAATTGGAGATCTAATATCAATCACTAGTAATTACTGAGGAAGAGAGAACTGGAGAGAATACTAACTTGTTAAGCAAGAGTCAATTCGATCGCGGTGTTCATTGATTTGTTACACGATGCATTATCTTATTAGAACAATTTTCGGTTCATTTGTCAGTAAGGACCTTTTTTAATTATCGATGCAATAACGCTATTCAATATTCAATGTTGATGTCTAAACAATCGATAAACAAGATAGTCGTAAAATCTTAAGCCACAAGATTGATTTTTGAATTTTTAGTTGCTTCAAGGGTTTTCACTGACTGTTCTCCAAATACCAGAATTAACATTATTTTTTTTCTGTTTTAGAACGTTAAATGTTTAAACGATGATTTGGAATTTTTTAATTTATGAATTATTAAATTTCAGTGATTAGAATGTGGAAATATACATTATTAATAGAATCAACTTTTTATTAAATGATAAGCATTCAATGTTACTCATAAACCGGATTATGGTTAACAACGCAATTTTATGGTAATCGTTACGTAGTATTAAGAATAATAATCACGAATTTGAAATGAAGTATTTTTCGCAAAAATACAGAGACGCATAAATAATACTTCAACAATTTTCTCTTCCAGTTCATTCAAAATTCTCTTCCTTTATAACCCCAGGTCAATTAATAATTTGTTATAATTATACCGTGGTAGTATTTCTTCATTTTTGCCACTATCAATCTGTTAGATCAGTACTAATTTATTGACACATCACTGAGAGCTGTAACATTTCACTCTTCAAAAAAGAAGACTCATATATGAGATTAGACAAGAAAATTTATTTTTTGAAAACTGAAATGTTGCAGCTCTTAAACCCGAGGCTGATTAGCAGGAAGATAGATAGGATGGTGGATGGTAGATACTGCAAGGTGACCAACCAGCTATATACTTAGTTATACACGTGAGTGAGCGACCATCCTAGGGAACCGCCTGGCCACCTATATCTGTCGTGTTTCATATTCCATACTGAATACACTGTTTACATTCACCACTACATAACAACACTAACGTGTTCAGAGATTCCAATACATTGAATTGATCTTCAATTACCTAAGTTTGATGCTTGATGAGCCCATAATTGAAAAAACACTACCAACCGACTAGAATTTTTTCTTTATTTCCTTGAAACATCGTAATGACAGTTTAAAACATGGTTAACCTTATTAGAGCAAACCTGACAAGATCCACGCTAGGAACGCATTGGAATAACCCTATTTGAATAAATTAATTATTTATTAGCTTTCCCTGATCATGAATAACCTCTCAGGATCTCCTTATTGGAAAGAAAATTATTTCTTATCAGGTTATCCTGATGTCCATACAAGGTATCTTGAACTGAAGTAACAAACGTTAGTTTAGACATGAATTTAATAACGTGTGTATATCGTCACGGTGCATCAAAGACGCAAGGTAGTTTGTGAGTTTCTATGAAATTGTATATCTTCAGTGGAAAAACAATGGATGTGTACATTGTGCCAATATTTCTTCAACTTTTTAGGGATTCATTACCATAAATGTACTTTGTTTCAATATTTTCCATATTTTTGGGGTTTTGTTTTGACTTAAGTGTATTTTGCATCAATATTCATTTCAAATTTGATTTAAACGTTCGTTTTTATGTCTTGATTAAATTTAACTTTTTTCCCAAAAATTACGTAAATAAAAATATTTTAATTTTGGTGTACTTTGTTATTATTAAGCGTATTCAAACAATCCAAAAAATGATTATTTTTATTACAGGCTACAGCAATTTAGAAAAAAATCAATAATGAATGAGGGTACACAGAAGATTCTGCAGCTTTCTAGTTTATAAAATGCAACTCAAGAAAGTGAGTTCAAGGGACATCTCAGAAAGTCAGAGTGCCATAATTCAAACAAAGCTATTACCAACAATTATGAGAATAGAAATGAGAACCTGCCATGTAATTCATATCAGTGTTTTCCTGAAAAGTTAGAGCCATTGAAACTTGGCATTAGAAGAAATTGTATCATAAATGAAAGCTATGAAAAAAGGAGAGAATATAGGAGTTTTTCCGATTTTTTGTGCGAATCTAACGACAATTATTATACACTCTCTTCTACATCGCTAAGTTCGGACTGCCTCTGCCTCTGAAAACAGTAGTCGACAAGAAAACACGACTAATTCTTCTAAAATAGGAAGGAAAAAGAATAATAAATGAGGTTGATGGGCAAAAAATGGAAAAATTCGGGTAAAAGGTCTGGAAATGTATTGAGGCCCGAGAATGAAAGCAGCAAGTTCAGATAAATGTTTTACAAAAATCTCCGGCGAGCAAAGCAACACAATTTTTGATGAATTCTGGGCACTTATATCATTTCAGAAACAAGGTGATTTTCTTGGCTAGTTGCGTGTAGAACCGTTGGTGAGAAAGTAAGAGTATATAAAATATTCCTTCTAAATACCCTTGGTACTGTCGAAATAACTTTTAGGACGGTAATTAAAGCCAAAGCAACTGGTACCGGAAATATAGCTAAAGACTGGAGAGGAAAACATGAAAAACTTGTAATGGTGGATGAAGACTGGAAAAAATTTGTATCGGAGCATATTAATTCAATCTCTCGAGTTAAAAGTACGTAGCGACACTACCAGAGAATTTATAGATGGCGGTCTCTCAGAAGAAAATACTGTAAACCAACTGCAAGTTTCTATATGTATTTACGAATTTTTTACATAAAATTTATTTATTTATTTATTTTGTTCCAAAAATGCTTCTGAAGAAAATATGGAAAACAACAACAAGAAAAAGTACTTAGTCGAAAAAAATTATAATGTGACAGTGAGAGAGTAACAAGTTATGAAATATTTCATACTGTTTATGACTTCAAGACAGTTCTACCGACTCCAATAGTTGATACTTCGGTTTTTTTATAAAAGTCTCGAATGAATTGTTATAATTTCACAGCAAGTCGCAGTAATCATTACTTTTGAAAAATTATCTGTAACTTTTTTTCTAAATTTTAGATTTCAGAAATAGAAGAAGATAAAATTTCCTGCTATTTCTGGAATGAGGGCCTCGGCTATAGAAAAGTGACGGAAATAGGCACATGCATTTTCAATCATCTTCATGAGCTAACAAACACTAACACGGGTATCGACGTGGTTTTCTATTCTGGCAATTGTGGGTGCAACAAAAGAATAACTGAGTACTAATCAAATGTAATGTTATTTCAGCTAAATATTCAACTCTCCAGGTATGTATGGTATGTATTTGTATGCAGTAGAGTGCTTGGAAATAAATTAAATAACTTACAAATATTTGGCAAGAGGTCATACACGAAATAAAGTTAATTCAGTTCATAGTATCATTGAAAGATATTTTAAAAGAGCAAAAAGATCTGGGCCTATTTACATTCCTAACCAAATTCTATTATTTATCCGAATGCCAAAAAAGAAGAGGGAATCCTCTACTAGTTGAAAAAATGAGCATTGAGAGTTTTTATGACTTGAAAGCACTGGATGAAGAAAAGCTACAAATGGGGTCGAATTTAAAATTAGGGAAGTAAATTTATTTCTATTTGAAAAGAAAACAACCAGAGTGGAATTCCATAGATATTCAACCAAAAATAAGACGTTATATAAAGGCCAGAAAATTTAAATATGTAATTCTGCAACCTGCTTAAACCCTTAAATTTGGAATAGCTGATAATGAGAAAAATTATCTCAAAAGTCCAGTTGAAAGATAGAATATATATTTTATGACATTCAATTGAATGCATTGAAATGTATTTCTTGAACATTATTAAGTTTATTTTTAATTTAGATATTAGACAACCTTACTACATGTTTGTTCATAATTGCCTTTGGGTAATTATAAGTCTGGAGAAATAAAGACGTAATTACAGAAACACTCGATTGGATAGGTTGTTTTTGTTTTTGAAACATGATACTAATTTACATCTATTAACAAAATTTCAATTATAAAGCATGTATTTTTTGATTGTTGCTGTTAAATTCAAGAAATAGCTTGGAAACTTTTGTCTCTCTTGTAAAATTTCAATTTTAGAAGTTGCACCTTTGTTTTACCGGAACCGCGATATATAACAATGGCTCGTGCCTATAGAAGAAAATGTGCTGTTGTTTTAGTTCTTTTAAAGTGATGGTTGATACAAGTAAAGAAAATTTGTCCCCAGTATTGGAATTTTTTATATTATAATACAAATTACTGATTTTATAACAAATTAGATCAAGTGTAGTGTAAAAGAAAGGGCTTTTGAAACATTAACAAAATTATTTTATGATTTTGACAATTATTCATAATTCGATATTTTGGAAGAAAATACAGTGATTCTGATTTGTTTTTTTTTTTGGTTTATCCCAAAATGTTATGTCTGAAGATGAAGATTGCGTTACTTGTTGACCTATTTTCTCTAGGACCTTGTTGGTCTAATATTCTATTCATTACTTTTTTGTAATGATTCATAATATATGATTGATGTTGAAATCAATAATAATAATGGATGGAATATAATGAGTTAAAAATTCTGAACAAGTGAAAAGTCGACGCAATATCGGCGCGAGAGACTATAGTCGTATAGACAATAATTACAATCTTTCATATTAACGACAGGTTTCGAACCCACGCTTTCAAACATGAAAGCAAAAAACTTGAATATATACCTTTCGAAAATAGGATTTGAAACTGCGCCGAAAGTAAGAAAAAAGGTTGTATTTGAGACGAAATTTTGTATGAGAAAAATCACATTTTGGATAATTTAATTAATTTTTCCCTAAAAATGCCGAAAATTTCTTTCGTTTCGGCACATAGCACACAGCTACATAGGAATTAATTGCAAAAAACCCGAGCTCGCTATATGCTTTCTGTGAGGAGATATCGTTGCTACAGACGGACGGACATACGGATGGACATACAAAACACTAGTAATGCCGCATTCTTTTGTAAAAAATGCGCTAAAAATAGATCCTACTAGGAAGAACTTGCCAAAAAAGAGCAAGAAGAAAATGGTATATTACAAGAACAACAAATACACTTTAAATTAGATGAATTACCATTAGATTAAACAATAATTCAACTGAATAGTAAATTGGCACGTTTTAGATCCAATTTCAATTATGAAATAATACATATGAAGAAAGGGAACTCATTATTCATAGCAATGCTTCCTCGACAATCCAAATTCCTTGAACAATAACTAATAACTAACCTTGTCACAGCAACAATGGTTGTCGCGTCATGAACACAATCCACGTTAATATGCACTTTGAATGTTTAGTTTTGTACCGAAACCCGTTAGTGTTTGTACTAAAAAGAAAATTTTGATATCCATCATTTATAGCAATTTCCAAATTTATCAACAGATAAACATATTGTAAAAAGATAAAGGCGTTTATTATAGTAAGACAGATAATAATCATTATTTTTAGATTGATGCTTGTATATGACGATAAGCTAGTAAATTATAATATACCAGTCAAATAAATTAGATAAAAGTTAAGGATCAGGAAGCATGCAAACTGAAAAATAGAACTTATTGTTCACGTTCGATCGATTACCTTCACAAACAAAATTGATCTTATATTTATGTATACATAATAAATCTTCATTCTTTCATTCTTCCCACACGAACAAGATTTTAATTATTTATTTTGCTATAATTCTCACATCTCTATTTTTAAAGGTGTTGAACGTGAAATTTGCCCGTACTAAGAATATTTACCAATATTAATTTGAAAAAAATAATGTCTAGTGAAGTGTTAATTCTATATTAGAACTAATTCCATTCAAATAATCATATTGAGAAATCGATAATTATCTATCGTCAGACATATTCATAAATATGATAATGTTTCTCCAAAGTTGTTTCTATAAATATAAGGTGTGATAAAAAAATCAGAAAATTTCATTCAGACTACCGAACTTTGCTAGAAATATATTCATCCCAATGTTAAATAGTTGCTTAGAAGAATTTACGACTTTTCTCGTTATGAATTCTCTCTGCTTTTTCTGTAGCAATGTAAATCTCGGAAGTTGAGTGAAAATGTTTCCATCCAAGCACACTTTTTGTAGGATAGTAGATCTATGAAATCTTAAAGCTTAGTTAACTAAATAAGACGATGTATTTCATTTTTGTACAGGTGCACGCCTCTGGAGTTTAAATTTAGAGTTTTAACCATAGACTCAAATTTTATCCCCATAACTGCATAAGAAAGATGTAAAACCAAATATGATTTTTTTTTGTCATTTCGAAGGCTCGGAACAAACTTTTCACTCACTTGTCCACATTTTGATCCGTTTCTGAGGTCAAAAGATATATCGACCGTTGCTCGTCCTTCATTGCGCATTTCCACTTTCAAACCGCTCATACATATTGGAAACTATTGATGCAGGTGAGAAAACTGAGAAACTTCTTCTATAATGAAAGTTTAGAAACTATGAAAAACTGCATCTATATTTATATTTTCGATAAAGCTTTATCAAGAGAGGAGCCACAAAAATTATATCAATGACTATAAATGTGATATTGCTGGTGTACATTAGTTTTTTTTATTCATAGTTTCGCCATTTAATGCTTTCGTGTGCTTCTGAAGATGTTCAACGTCAGAGTACACAAAAATCAATTTTGTTCGATTTTGGTTTTAATGTTAACAATTAACAAACGTTCAATCTTTGCAGAAATCAATACTAACGTAACCTATTCAACCTATTAGTTATATCTCAAATTTACTCTATAGGCAACAAATCTATTGAAGCAAAAGAGAATATTTATTCAGGGTTTTTCTAGTACCACGGTATGGAGACGAGCATTATCTTGCTGGGAATTTACATGATTTGATGCCTTTAAATGAGGTTCAAAGACGTTATCGAAATAACTTTGAATAGTTAAGCGCATCTCCAAAACACTAGTAGAATTCTAATTTCTACAGAACTAGAGTGTCCTAAATAATATGGTAAAAATCCTTTTTTCTACGTCGACGCTTGACAGATGACCACTCCTGGGCTTCGAAAAACTTCATCATTCTGTTCATCTACCTAGTTCATTGTTTCATCACACCTAGTATGTGAACACAATGTTTTTTGTTGAAGGTAGAATTTAACTAACACCAGTCTATGACAAATTGTAGAATACTGTCCCAGAGGTATTTCAAGTAGAAATGTCTTTGTCAATCTTCGGAACTTATTAAATGTATTTGCCATTTTTAATTCAGAAGGTAGTTGATTGAATAATTTTTTGGCATTGAAGATGATAGAATTTTTTACCAGATCGGAAGTGGGTATTGTTAAATAAATGTCCAAATTTTTTTCACTAGTAGGGTAGCTATAAATGGGTTTAATATACTATTATAAATAATTGAGTGTTATGTGACACGATCCATATTCTTATTGACAGAAATAGTCTAATCCTCGAAACGTAAAAAAATTGATGTTTTATTTTTATGGCGAAATATGATTAAAATTGAATGAACTATTCGTATTCATTTTCTCATTATAGTTTTATATATTTCACTGTTGAAATATATCATGAAAAATTCAATAAATTTTTTACGTCCCCTAAAGTTATTGAATAAATTTCCATGTATATGATTCAAATGATATAGTTAGTTAGTTATAGTAAATTAAAACGCAGTAAAACGAAAAATATTCAAGGCTATGATTGTTAATTTTTTCCAGATAAAGCGTATGAATTAGTAGAATTATACGAATGAAATAAAACTAAGACTAGATTTATAATGAAATTTTTGATTTTTGATTCTCTACCATTCATATTATATTATCAACTAAAATCTGTTGAATTTGTCATTGATGGGCTGCCAATTTTTGGTGGAGTATAAGTTCTCTTGAAATATTTATTGAAGTTAACGTGGAGGTCATAACGTTGATAATTACAAAGAAGAAAAAATCTGAACTTTAATTATTTTTAGGTATATTGGAAATTTTTTTTAAATAAGTTTGACAGTATAATAGGTAAAGTAGCCTTGCGACTATTATTTCTGCGGTTTTCTCCACTTCATCACTTATCGCACAAACTAATTGGATATCTTCTTCATTATGTCAAGGTATGAATTCGTAATGTTGGAATTACTGATGATCTTCCCGTGGTTCATAAATATTTTCCGGTACTAGTATTAATAATGTACTATTCAGTTTCAAGAAGTAGAGTATAAGTTTGTAGTTGTGGAGATTCAACTACTCAACTACACAATGAAATAATTTGGCCAAATTTAAATAAAAATTTCTGTTGTATAATAATTTTTTATCAAGTCAAATTCCAATATAGATGGTTTTCGTGTAAAAGTATATCCCAGGCTCAGCCTTCTATAAATTATGGGAAAAAAACTCGCAGAACGTTGGAAACAATATCACTAAATTATAATAGTCCACTTTTCCTCTGGATTCTCACTCCACATTACTAAAGAGAAGTGAGAATTTAAGAGCGAGGTTTGCGTTGATTGCTCGTTCATCTTCATTTGCACCATAAGTCGAGATATTGAAATTTTAAAGAATAAACATGTGTTATTTAGAAGAATTCCAACAGCTATTAGATATCAGATCTCTTTATCTAAATCTCACCTGTTGCTTCTTTGATATCTTTTCTCATCCTGGCTCTAGGTTGTCACTCCCCATCCACATCTTTCTTGGTTGATCTCTACTCCGTTTTCCAGCCGCACATATTTCCCTTACTATTTTTATCAGTATATCGTCTATCATTCTACCTATATGTTGACATTGTTCCTCGCGCTATAATATCCAATCATTAATGATTATACAATAGTCGGATGTTTTCATTCGTTTACAGTCTAATAGTGTTTATCCCGAGAACCACCTTTGATGTTTCTTTATGTGGTATCCAAGAGTTGTCTCGTTTTGCTGTGATATCCAATCATTAATGATTACACATTTATCTGATGCTTTCGGTTCGTTCCCGGTCTAGTAGTGTCTTTCCCAAGATCCACCTTAAATGTTTATTTCGGTGGTCTCCAAGAGTTGTTTAGTTTTTGATGTTATTGTAAAGTTCGTTCAAAGCGTTTTTCAATATCGAAATGTTTTCCATTAAGGACATTTGACATCAAACTGAACAAATAATAGGTCGCTATTAAGAGATTACGCAGGTTATGACAGAATTTCGAATCCTAACTGACGTAGCATTTCCGACACGATTCTTAAATCATGCTTTCGTGGTTATCGTGAAAACTTATTATTAACCATCTGTTATTTTTTCTCAAAGTTTAGTCTAACTGTTGCAATTGTGTACTATTCATTTCACTTCTTATTGTTTGGTTGGATCTTTATAGTTCATAATGGAGAATCTCCTCAAATGTTCATAAAAAATGAACCATTTTCTGTAGGTTTTTGTCCAATGTTGGCTAAAGTGTTACAATTGTTTTTCTTGGGAGAAATCATTTTGATTAACTTTTTGTTTCATTCAATTTATTTACCATTTGCTGATACGTGAATTCCAAATCAAAACTACTTAGAAAATAAGCTCCTCATTCACACAAACTTACTAAGACCAATGTACGTACTGCACTAAAATCTGGAATACAGACATAGAAAAATACTCAATGCCCCATGGTACGTTTCAAACTACAATCTTGAAGTGCCCATAGTAAAACAGACCTCTTAGTAGCGCATGCCTAGGTAATTTAAACTAAAGCTCCATCCAAAGAACTAACCAAAAATCAAACCAAAATATTCATGATTATTTTATTTTGTTTCAAATAGATTGCAATAGAGAAAGTTATTAAAAAAATTGTTACAGAATTTTTTTTAGAGCTTTGCAATTGAGTAGCCATTTTTTGTACTAATATGGAGGTAACATTCGCAAATGATTCTAGTATCCCTCATTCTACCTGTATTAAAAAGGGTGGAGGTAGAATACATCTTTATGTTATACTTTCTATAGTGCGTCAGACATTTTGTCAATATTTCAATCATCTGGTAGAGGTTGAGAGGCCAAATTTTCTAGTTGTATTCTTAGCGATGGTCGATCAATTATCTAAGCATTTCGATTGTGGTACGAGTTAGTCGGCTAACTACTGTTGGTTTAATCCACGTCGAAAGTCATAGAAAATCATCGCACGAAAATGTTCGCGATTTAATTATATTTTGAATGATGCAACTATGTGTAGATAAATCGAAAAGCACTCGTTCTGAGTACGATCACCATTAAAAATGTCAAACTTTATATTGTGTAATGTTAGTTTTGACATATTTACATCAGTTTTGTCATATCTCAAAATTCAAGTTGCTACTCTCTTAGTTATTTCCAATCAAAAACTGAAAAAAGCAATGTATAATTATACACCGTCTATGCAAAAAAGTCCAATTCAATTTAAAGTGTATCACCCCTTAAAAATGGAAAATGGAAAGCAATGCGCATGTGTCCTTTTTACAGACGCATTAAAAATAAATTATCATGAATATTACAAAAAACTGGAAATTTGGTATTAAGATTATTATTTTCATCATAAATAATGAAACTATTGGAAATTCGTTGAATATTTATCATTACTGACCCAAGTTACTGTAAAAAATATTCAGTCTGCCAAAATACGTTGATTTTTAATCAAGTGGGACATGTGGGACACATATATCATAATATATATCTCTAATATATTGATGCAATAGGGTACTTGCATTTTTTTAAAAGTATTCATTTTTTTGTTTATTTATTAAGTTTTTGATTTGAAATAATATTGAAAATTTTCAAGTACATAAGAAAACGATTCTCGTTGGTTCTCAGTTATGACGTCATAGATTAAAATAGAATGAAAGAATAAAAACATTAAAAAGTTGTCTACTTGCTAATTACGAGGTTATCGTCACAAGCAACCTAACGTGTGCTGTTCTAATACAGTTTTTATTCATTATTTGCGTTTAAATAAAACATTTTTCTATATATAAGAATAAAGTGAATAAAAATTTTATAGATTAAGTTCTGATATTATTACATCATCACGTTAAAAATTAAAAGCATAATAAACTTAATTACTATGAAATATTACATCAAGTTAAATTTGAATCTTACATTGAAAGGAACCTGGCAACAAAAATAATTACATCTCGCAGATTCATCAAAACATTTTCAACCATTTTTGTTGTAGTATACTCGACTTTTTTGGGATCATAAAAATAAACTTTAACAGGTATTGTAGTCGTGGTCTTTTTACATCCTGGCACTAAACACGATTTATATACCATTTTTCACATTAATCAAAGTATCATAATAACGCTTATTTTAGAATAACCGAGAGAATAACTTTTTAAATTTCAATAATTTTTCCCCTATAAATATGGATCAAAGAATTGAGAAAAAATTTCAATAAAAGTTGTATATACACTACCCAAAACTATTTTTTCTCAAACCATGAAAGTACACTATTCGGAATTTACAACTTACAACAGACTGGATACCTTGATTATATATTTTAGTACCAACATTACGTTGTTCCACTGCAACTAACTCATAGATGTATTCCAACATTTTAGTAGGCTTAATTCGTACATTAATCTGAATTGTATTGTCAGAATTATTTATACTAAAGGCTTCAAGAGAAACACGCAATTTATGTTATGTTCAGATTTTGTATTGAATTATAGAACTGATTTATTAGCTGAGAACGAAATATCACTATGGTAGCAGTAGTAGATATTATACCTTCCCTTAGGATTGAACCGTATGTAGCTATGAATAACTAGAAACCGTCATTTATTTGGATAAAATGTCATACAAACAGAAGAAGTCATTAATCTGGAAGGTTTTCTAAATACAAATTTTCGGAATATACTGTGTTTCTGAAATTAAATAAAAAAATACCATTGAGATTCGATTTTGCAGATTTGTTGCAAGTTCGATATATTCAATAAAATGGCTTTGGAGTATAGCCTTTGTTGTTTTATTTTTGCCAGAAAAGTACAGTTACATATGTAAATTAAAATTAGAACAGTTATTATCGATTTGGGTAACAGAATTAGCTAAGTGTGAGTTTAGTACACTGCTATATTGGAATAGATTCGATTTCCTTTTAACGATTACTTTCTCGCATAAGATAAACATATTTTTAAAAGTATTCATAAAAATAATAAATTTATAAAATGAGGTATGTACGCCTATGCTAAATCAAACAAAATTATCAGCAGGGGTTTTTATAATCTGCAATTGATATTGGGAGAACTATACGTATTTATTGGTTTTTTGTATGTTTGTGATATTTTTTATGTATATTCAGCGGCTATTATCGAGTTGACCTAACTGCTATTATTTCCCTTAAAAATATTGTACTTTCTACTATGACATCATAATAACGTCGCTACATGCAAAAACACTAATTAAAATACCAAAGAAACAAGTATTAAATACTTCGGTTACAAAGCACTTGTAGAATTATAAACAAAAACGGTATCAGTCTAGTTGTAAATATTCCACAGACCTATACACATGTATTATTAGGTCTGTGTTCCATTCATTTCGAAGAAAATAGTTCCATATAATGCAAAGTTTCTAGGTTTAAAACATTGTTTATTTACCTATACAGTGCTTTTCAGATAAAAGTATCCACCTTTAATAACTTTTGTAATACTGGTATTTAGAAAAAATCCAAAAACACGTCAATTTATGTTGGAAGGGGCAAGCATTATGGCTTATTTAAACTTACTGGAAAAGCCACCCCCTCACCCCTAGCAGCATCCCCTTTATTTTTTTAAATTACTTTTCATATTTTTTATGTAAAATTTGGATACTCCTCTTTGAGCTGATTTCAAAAATGTATAATACTTGTAGGTTAAAGTGGTTAGTTTATGAGATAAACAGTTTTTATTTTAAGAGCACAAATTTTACTTATTATTTACTTTCACCTTATTTGCCTGTACTAAAAGGGGTTGTACAACAGTTCAGACTCTTTAATCTTTTTAACTGTGCTATTTATTATGAAGTTACAATAAGTGTTCAAAATGAGTACCATTCACTTCCATACAATGGTATAATCTATTTTGAAATGCCTCTCTGACATTGCTTAATACGGCTGGATTTAATTGTCGACATTCATTTTCTATCCTCTCTAAGTCTAGGGGTGTTAAATCCGGTGCCCTAGGTGGCCACTCCATCATCTGCCCCCTTCTACCTATCCAACGAGCGGGGAGTGTTTCGTTTAAAAATTGTCGGACAGGCATAGCATAGTGTGGGGGAGATCCGTCTTGTTGAAATACCAGTAAATCTTCGGAAAGGTTATCATCATTTTCTATTATTGTTGTAATACGTGGGTCAACCCCTTCCCTGAGTAACTCAAGATATGATTCACCATTTAAATTTCCGTTGATGAAGAAAGGTCCGCCAATGTGGTCACCTAGGATACCACACCAAACGTTTAACTTTTGGGGATGTTGTGTATGGAATTCACGCATAATATGTGGATCACTTTCAGCCCAATATCTACAATTATGCCTACTTACTAAGCCATTTAATTACTATGAGCATTCATCAGAAAAGCAAATATTGTTTAACAATTGTGGATTGTTATTGATAATTTGCGTCATTGATTCGCAAAACTCTAGACGACGATCAAAATCATCTTCATTCAACTCGTGCACCAACTTAACTTTGTATGGGTGGTACTTGAATTTATGTAGAACTCGGAAAACTGTAGAAGATGAAACACCGATCGCTCTACTTATTGTTGACAATGATTGGGGTTGTTGAGCCTCTAAGCTGACTTGCCCTAAAATTGCCACTTGGATTGCTTCGTTATTTACGAGTCCCTCTCGCTTATGCACTTTATTGCAAACAGACCCTGTTGTGGTAAATTTCTCAATCAGTTGAATTACATACTTATGAGTTGCATGTCTTCCATCATGTAATTCGTTAAATATTCTAGCAGCAGCTCTTGCACAATTATTATTTTGGTAGTATAAACCTACAATTTCAATTCTTTCTTGCAAAGAGTAAACCATTTCAGAGAAACAAAATAAATAATGTATCAAATTACACTATCAATAGTGACTACAAATTCTAGTTGACAATGTCAAACTTTAATAAAAAGTAGAGTTTTTTGTTGTTTGGATTTTTTAAGTAGAATAAATAGCACAGTTAAAAAGATTAAAGAGTTTGAACTGTTGTACAACCCCTTTTAGTACAGGCAAATAAGGTGAAAGTAAATAATAAGTAAAATTTGTGCTCTTAAAAGAAAAATTGTTTATCTCATAAACTAACCACTTTAACCTACAAGTATTATACATTTTTGAAATCAGCTCAAAGAGGAGTATCCAAATTTTACATAAAAAATATGAAAAGTAGTTTAAAAAATTAAAGGGGATGCTGCTAGGGGTGAGGGGGTGGCTTTTCCAGTAAGTTTAAATAAGCCATAATGCTTGCCCCTTTCAACATAAATTTACGTGTTTTTGGATTTTTTCTAAATACCAGTATTACAAAAGTTATTAAAGGTGGATACTTTTATCTGAAAAGCACTGTATATGATTAGCTCGAAGAAATAAATAAAATATACTCATAATATATCAGAAACAATATTATTAAATCTAATAATTTGGAATTAAAATAAAACTTTATAACAGGTATACAGCATTCATAATACTTCGCATTTTGATTCAAAAAGGGCATCACATTATGCGAGAGAGATTACGCGTTCCTGCACATAGGCATTCCGATGCCGGTGTATGTGTATCGTGGACATAAGTATCAAGTTATGTTAACGCTTAAAAATATAAACAAAAAACAACTATTATTAAATAAGTGGCTATTATTTTTAGTCCAATTGCCCCAACCAAAAAAGTAGGTTCTGAAAAAAAAGGTATGGGAACAAGTATTTTTTTTTAATATGTTCAGGGGTGTCCCCTGAATGTAATTCCAATTGGGCGTCATGGGGGGGGGCTTCACTTCAGCCGCCATCTTGAAAAACACGTGTGAGTGTCTTCCGTCGACATCGAAAAAAATAAGACTCGCCCCGTAAAATAATACGCCACTTTTTATATGATGAGAGATGTCTGAGTCCCTTTTTTTGAAGTAAAATTCGTAAAATTTTTTTTCTTACAGTGATTTCCACAATAATTTTAGACAGAGAAAATAAAGTGCAGACGAATATACACAGTATTTTACAAAATTTGCAACAATTGAAACGGTTTAGGGATTTTTCGAAAAACTCAGATTCACCTTAAATTCAATTGAATACCAACCTTCATATTCTTCTATTAAAAAAGAAATCATTCCCAAACCTATGCGTTATATAAAAAAATTTTCAAATAAACAAACTATTTACAGTATTTAATTTATCATGAACCGTTAACTGTATTTTTAGCAAAAATATATTGTAAAAAGTTTGAAGCGCTATAATTAAAAACTTATTCGTTATAAAAAAATTTCGAATGAATAGCAATGGCCAAAATTATCGTTAAAAATGATCTCCAATATTTGTCGTACGACGCGCGGTTCGCGAGATATTTAATAAAACGTGTTCCGTTTTTTATTTATAAAAAACGTACCTGTTCCGTACTTTTTTTATAAATAAACCCGGATATTGGCCTATTCTGCTACCTTCCTGAGTGTCTTTGTCAAAAATTAATGATGTTTTTTATTATAGTTTAATTGTAGCTATTACTAGTAAGGTGATGAATATTTGTCCATATACGTTGATAAAAATATTTCTATCAACGTCAATTTGAATAATGAAGTTTGAAACCTATGAATTTTAAATTTTTTCACAAGAATACGATTCAAAACCACCGAAAATCTTATAATTACAATAATTGTTATACATTTATACATAGTTCTTATATTGTATTTGACAAAAGTAATCGAAAGCTTGGAAAATATATTAAAGTTAGTCCTCTTTGGTGTTTCATTGCCACGATCCCAACAAGTAACCGCTCTTAACATAGCTGGCAAAAACTTTTAATTTATTGTCGTGTGTGAATTTTAGGACGTATGTATACTTTTTACATAAGTATTTTTCAAAAGACAATATTTTTTCCACTAATACATATAATGCATTTGACATTATATTATGACTATTTCTTAAACTGAAGGTCTATTAGCTTATCTCTCAAAATTCTTTTTCTTATGCAATGAAAACTAGATGTTCATAAAAACCTACCGTTCTTGAAATGAAAGTCGAGGACGTATATTTTAACATGAATAAATATTTTGACATGAAATAATAATAAAATAGTAATATCACTATTTATTATATCTACTTAATTGCACTACTAGCAAAAACAATGAAGAAAAAAGTGTTCGATGAATGAAAAAAATTACTAATTGATAAAATTGTTCAAGATATGTATTGTAGGTAGATGAAATAACTATATAAATAAATGTGGAATAATAAAATATTTCAAATAGAAATAATTTGAAAACATTATATACCTCTTTAGTTTGCTTCTGATTGCTAACTCACTTCCGAACAATGACCCAATAACACACTTATCAAATAAACACACTTTTTGTTATTTTTTTAAGCACAACAATTTCACACGCCGTTGCAAAAGTTGAAAACTACTGACACTAGAGGAATTTTAAATATTATACAAACCAGAGTCACATTCTCACTGCAGTCATGTCGATACCGACTCTGAGAGTACTGCAAGGTCGCTTTAATTCTCTTTAACCGACCAGTGCAGGAGAAATTATTTATCTATAACATTTCTAGTGATTGGAATGTCCAAATTCGACTTCTCTAATCATTATTAATTAATACGTTATATTTTCTTGGAATTTGAAAATTAATTCATGTATTAATTTTTCCAATCTCGTCATTCCTTTTTATCAGTGGTTTTTAACTATAATAAAATTTGATAGGGAATGTTGATTTGATTAAGTTATATTCATATCGATTTGTTTCAGATAAGTGTTCATTATTTCTAGCTAACTAACTTTAGCCACTTGGTTCTTAAGTCTGAATTGTTCACTCGAGATTCCTTAACTTGAATTAACCAATAACAAGAGTACCCAAGCTAGCGTGCTTCCTATGGTTCGTGTTATCGTAATCAAGGCCGTTGTGTCAGGAAAGGTTGACCTCCAACTCAGTAATCAAATTGAAGTATTTCCCTTAAAATTAGCCAGTGAAATTTTTGTTAAATAGATAAACAAGAAATTCCATAGTTGTGATTGTAAAAAATTATTGTTGTTTACATAAGTGAATGACAAAAAGGATGCCTCAACCACATTCATAATAATCATTATCAGCATATTTATTTCTGACGTACAGTGTTATCATTGTAAATAGTGGGAATAACCACAATTCCCGGTAATTATAGATGGTTACACTCATCGCGAAACGATAAAGAAGTCTCTCTAATACACCACTGATATTTTACCAATACTATTCTACTTACTCAAAGACCTTTGACAAGATCAGGAAAGAGTGAAACAGTTGATTATGACCGCTTCCTAAATTCTAGTGCTTTTGGACACCGAACGGTTACGGCAGTTTGCCTTAGAATGATTCTACAAGAAGTGAGCAATGTCAACATATATGTAAGTCGACAGTGCAGCTCGATTATCTTTTCGAATTATTGCTACTCGGTCGTCGCTTACACGTAAACAAGTTTAATTTCATACGAGAACACTTTCCTCGTACTGTAGAGAATTGTCTTAGAGTCTTGTTAGACAACAAGGTATTCTAATACGGCAGAGAAACAGTTAAGGCATAGGATGAAATTTCCATTGAAACTCGCACTAATATTTATGCAGCACCCTGTATGATTACATTTTTTGCTATATACTAGTATTTGCTTTAGGAGAGACGTCTTTCATTTTACTGCTTGAAATTATTCTAAAATCGTCATTTCTTCCTAGTTTTGTGAAATAATTTGATTTTAATAGACAAGCGATAATTCAAACATTTTCCTTTCATTATCGAAGATTATCAGCGAAGCACTTCAAGCATCAATATCTACACCTTTACGAACTGAAGTTGATATTCATCCACACAATACAAAACTAAGAAAAGGAAAGTTGCACTGAACAAACTCTGCAACCTACTAAGCTGAAAAAATATATATTATAGTGATTCATTTCATTGTCAGAATGTAGACTCTTTAACTATTTCATTAGATACCTCATTTGAAAAGTGAGAAAGTACATTTTTTCTCTATTAACTTGTTTGGAAACTTTTGTGAGCAGTTAAAATTATTATTCATGTTTAGTGTAAATATTTCTTTATGAAATAGCTCCATAGTAGGTGCCCCCTGGAGACAAAAATATTCACACGAAACTTTTATTAAGTCATCAGCTACCACCAGTCGTTGACCTCAACTACGTAGACATTTTATTTATTTCTCATAATGAATTTAGTAGTTCGAGAGATCGAATCTTCCAAAAATAGTGTAAACGAATAATTGTTTTCAAACTGTGAAATGGCTTCAGATGGAGAATTTTTTGAATAGTTTTCAATAATGAAAGTTACCTTGAAAATTTAATTTCCGGTATTGAAGTTGGGTTCTCATTGATATTTCTAAACATTTTCATATTTCGAATAATAATTGGCACTAACATAATTAAGCTGATAAAATCAAAGGAAACAAATTTTTGTTTCCTCACTGAATTTCATATAACAATTTGTCTAATAAACTTTGACTGAGATCAGTTTTCAATTAGACTTAATACTTTTTAAAAATAATTATTAAAACAAAATAATTAGTACGGAAATTCGATAATAGATTCAAAGTAGAGGTTCAGAAACATTGAAATCTTTTCGCATTTAGTTATATGCTTGAACTAATTCTTCTGGTAATCATGCAGAAAATGTCTATTTAGTACATGCTTCATCGAGCACATTCCGCAAACCTCAGCAAATTGAATTGTTTTTGCTGCAAGTAAAAACTATATTTATTATGCAATAAATCAGAAAAGTTGAATGACTTCTATATTGTGAATATTTTTATTGCTTCATATCTCATATGAAATTGCAGAGGAGAATAAATATTATTTGGAGAAAATTGATAAGTCTTTCTCAAGACCATTTGTAGGTTTTATCAACAACCACTTCACTTTACAAAACAACTGCCTAAAATAAGTGTTGAAGTATTGAAAAAACTTGATTTATAATCGGAAATTACCAAAAAGTTATGGTATTCAAATATTTTTCCATTGTTACTTTACATATTTACATAATTCCAGTTATATTGGTCTACTCCACCTTATTGGGAAATTTCGATCTCTAGATAGGAAATCCAGAAAAGGGAGAAATAATTTATTATGGTCGTTCCCATAGAAAGAATGCACCCATAAAAAAAAATACGTTACGACGTGGTACCTAAAATGTTAAGTAGGACTATGCCTGGATGACTGCTTCTCCAAAAGTAAACATTTTTGTTTTCGCCTTATATTTAAGGTTAAAAAGTAGCTGGAATATTTCTGTTTGTGGCTTTAAAAGTTTTATAAAAAAAATACAGAGCAGTCTCAAGCGAAATGGGACATAGTGTACTTAAGAGGAAAGAGAAAAAATCGAATTTTCAAGGGTGAAATATAGATTCACTGAATCTATTTAGTACAACATATCGATTTAAGAAATCGATTCATTTGGTCCGATGAAACGATTTTTTGATTAATTGATTTAGTTAGCCATGTCTAGACTGTATGCACCGTAAACCAATATTTTATCTCATTTCGTCGAGAGATGTTACAAAAATCAAAGCTGTAATACCGTAACCCACACTGATTTTTATAATATAAAGAATCTTCATACGCAGATTATCTTCAACTGTAAAAGTAGTGAAATTCGAGAAGCAAAAACCTTTTTCCTTTCAAGTGAAGACATCCTATGAGAGTGAGGAAGAAAAAATGAATCTAATTTGGTTCTGACCCCGGTCTACACAACACAAACAAAAAGAAAGGAATAATATCTTCATTTGAAGACAATGTGATATTCAAGTCGTACCTACGTATTTATTAGGCTATGCTAGATTTAAGAAATTTATTTTAATTTGAAATCCTCATTCCATGTTACTCATTATTATTTTGTTTCTTTGATGTGCTCTATTCCATTAAACAGATATTTACATAAATTTAAACACAACTTTTGTAGACGAGTTTTGATTTAAACATTTTTAGGGTTTGACATTTTTGTGTGATTTTTTACATTAGACTAAAATACAAATAAAGTCATATTTATTTTTATTCGCCCTAGATCCTAACTCAAGTCTAAACAAAATTAACATCAACATTACTGCTATGTGATTAAGAAAATTTTTTTAATGCTGTCTGTAGATTTTACATTAAATTTTACGTCACTAATCAGTGAAGATATCTGCAAACTGTATGTGTACCGAATTTGGCTCGGCTAAGTTTTGGCTTTCCTGTACAATAAGCATTTATGAGCTTATGGCACTATTAAAACAGGGGTGCGATATTATCGGAGCTAAAATTTGGTGGTCGCGCCTGGTGTTACCTAGAAGGTTTAATGCTTTTTCATTTAGTGGCAGTTTCTTTCTATTGTTTCTGTGATCTTTTTACATTAAGTTGTGACTGTTTTTAGACAGAAAATTTCTAACAAGACCTTTTCATTAGAGAGTGTTTATTAACAAGTGCTAGAAAATAATTTAGTGTCAGTGTTAGTGTACAAATAAATTATGTAAGTAAGATACACTACGTGTAGAACTTCACCCCACCGTTTTCTAATTGAAATCTTTGTAGTTTGTAGCACGATCTCTAGGTGAGTACTGTATTTTAACAAGTGAGTAATGACCATTACCGCAAGATAAATAATATACTTTATCTACGACTATAAATACTAGCAATTACAGATTTAGAATATAGAAAATGAACCACCTATAAATCGTAGATATCAAAATACCTGTAGGCCTGTGTGATAATTTAGATGGAATTGAGTATTTCTCTTTCTAAATTGCTTATCTGTAAAATTTTCCAAAAGTTGCTTCATTATCATGACAATTGTAACACATATTAACTTTATCTTTATTTTATCATCGAATATTAACATTATAATGAAACAATAATACCGAAATTAATCGTACCAACACTCTCAACCATAATTCTCGTACGAAACTCAATTTCTATTTGAAATGAGAGTAGATGCATGTATTTATTCATGACACTATTAATTATAAAATTGTCAGAAACATCTTGTATGAATATCATTTATTTAGGATGACCTGTTTCATAAATAGTGAATTAAATGCTGTTGTTTGGTTTATCATATCCTACATTGTTCCACCATCTGTTTTAACTATTAATAATCAATATAGACCCTAACAATTCCGTTATGATAGGTTATGTTACATAGCGTGTGCATCCTTTGCGTGGCATTGCGCCAAACATATAACTCGAATACCGCAAATAAGGTTGAATATCTTCCATGCAATCACTGGGGTTATTTAAGTTAAATAGTAATAGTACGAAAAGTAAGAATCGGTTCGAATATGTTTTTGCATAGACATTGAAACTTAAACGAAAGCTCAAGTTATAGACAAACACTCAAATGAAGTTAATGGTTTAAATTCACACCGAATTAAAATTTAAAATATCGAGCATACCGTCTTCATTATTTTTTGTTGCGAGACTTTCAGAGATCGAAATTTTCACACAAGTGAGGCTCTATTTTTTCTCATTTTCTTTTTTAATTTTTGTAGTTTTTCACAAGTAGGCCCCTATGTATAACACTGGCTTCCTTTGCAAGCAGGAATCAGTCCAGATTCACAAAAAGTTTTTTTCCTTTGTTGTTTTCTTAATATTATAGGTATATGTTATTGTAATATAGAAATTACGCAAATAATCAAGATAGTAAAGAATTATTGATTCCGTACTATTTAATAGAAAAAAGAGTGATTTTATATCTTTCCTTCCGACCTCATTTTGGACTCCCTTATCAACACTTTATTCTTTTAGCAAGCATGCACATAGAAGATAAACGAATAAGCGATAGTTACCTACTTGATACAAAATAAAAACCTAAGAAGGTCCGTCTAGTTTTTAACCAATTCATTTATCGGTATCAATTGCAACGGACCATTGAATTTTTCGTATGTTTACTTCGCTTCGCTTCGCTACTTCTTCTTTCTCCAATATACGATTCTTTTTCTTGAAACTCTTGATCCCATTGTTCTATCTACCTTTTTATTATTCTACGTTATCTTGTTTGTCTTTTTTGGTCCCTGCACTTTCTCAAGTCCTCCTCGACTTGACTAGTGTTCAGCCATTTTCAATATAATCTCTTTTTTTCGTGAACCAATTCTTTCGTTTCATTGTTTTACCAATATTTTCTACTTTTAGGTATGTTTCTAACTGCTGACGCTTTTTTTGCACTTTTTTTATACTTTTTATACTGTATGCTATGTTCTGCGCATCCATTGTTAGATTTTCCGGTTCTTGAAACTTCGTTGGTACAAATATCGTGTATTCTTGAACTGTACATGAAAACTATTTAAATCATATTTTTTTCTGTAATATCTTGTAGCTGTTCTATTTCCTGATTTTTTGATACATTTTGACGTAATGGGAAGAATACTGAAGTTTTGAGGAAGTGATGGTCTCAAACTTTGAAAACATCTCTGTATGCCCTAACATCTTCAACTTTTAGTACGGTTTTTCGTTAGTTTATTATGTATATGTATCGAGTTTTTCTGCATTTTCCCTGTTCCACTCCCCAAATATGATTATTCCTCTAGTGTTTTCTATTCTGGCTATTGCTTACTTCTGTTCATCGAAAAATTGATCTTTTTCATTTACATTGGCATCTTTGCGAACTCCAATTACAGTGATGTTATGTTTCAAAATATTCAGGTTAACTCTAATTAAGTTTTCACTGATGGCTTACCAGTCTGTTATTCTCTCTTTCAAGTTTTTATGGATTAATACAGATACTCCTCTACTAACATGTTTGGTACACCACTGTACAAATGTATGTAGTTGCATTTCTTTGCTATTTTCTTTTTCCTTTGTTTCTGTTATTATAACAATTTTGTAGTCATGTATAATCTCTGTCAATTTACCCCTGGAACCTTATACATGTACATACAAGTTCCAACAGTCATTGTCCGTTTTCTTTGCATTTGTCGTTTACCTTGTATTTCAGGTTCATTTCCGAGGCTAGCATTGGGTTTTCTTGCATTTCTTGTTTTATATGAGATCGTCTCAGCCCCCATCTTAGAGGACAAGAGTTTCTTTAGCCGGAAACCCGCCTATCTCGTCTGCACATAACATACACCCACTGTACGCCATGCACATAGAGGCCACGCGAAATACAGTACATCTTCGAGGATGTAAGAATAGGATTTGTTGGTAGAGGAGAATTCGATTTCTCGATTCTTCGGCCTATTCGTCAGAATTCAGTAGTCTCTATTTAGTAATAGATAATATATTATTTAACGAGTGCTAATGTACTTGATGACTGACAATATAAGCCGTAAGCAAACTTCATCTATGTGTGATCATTGAAAACTGTAGGACTATATTATCAATAAATAATGGAAAAAAATATAGACAAAGAACTTTGTACTAAATTTTAGTTCTAATCACCACATGTTCTTAATTATACCATTGAAATGTAACGCGCTTTTATTTATAAAATGTTGACTATGATAAAAACGGGATGATTTAATAAAGTTTTAGTGATGAAAATATATGATTATGTACGATATGGAATTATTTTGTCGTAGACGAAGGAGCTTAATTATCGTTAGAGGCTACAATGAACTTATTAAATGTTATATTTCTTATTAGGGTTAGTTTATTTTCAGCTTTATGGTTCTTTTTATTAACAAATAATAAAAACCTGTTTTAAAAAAAAGTTTTTTCTTTAATTTTATATTCAACTTTTTAATATTTCGTGTTCATGTTATTTCCACTTAGGAGCTTAGAACAAAAACGGTCCATCCCCCCAGCGGTCTATTGTAGAGGGATAGAGGCTTCAGTACAACAGGGTTCGCCCTGGTAACCTGAGACGCAACATTACCAATATGAAATGTTTACACACCCTCATACCATTAAGCCCTCACCACGTGCTCACCTTGGTCATCCATCTAATCAATTACTTATACGTAATTTATATTCATAACAAGCCGAACTTTTTGTCCCAAATTTGTTGAAGCTGCATATTCACGCCAAGATGTCTTAGAAGACCTCAAACTCCATGGAGTTGCGTCGTTTATTTAATTACGGAGTTCCTATGTCAATCTTTCTCATCATAAGACTCGCGAAAACAGAAATTGGCTCCAATTTATCTTGCAAGATTGGATTATTAAAAGCGGAACAGGTAAAAATAAATAAAAAGAGTTCCTGTGTACCATTTAGTAACAATGTACTCTTCAAGACGAATAAAATGAGCCCAAACTCGATGGGGTTGCGTCGTTTATTTATTTAAGGAGTTCCTATGGCCAACTTTCCCATAATAACACTTTGTTCACCATCTAGTAACAAAGTGCTAGCAAGTACTTGCATTGTCATCCGATTTCTACATGCATGCAAAATTTAGCTTACATAGAGTGCAGTTCTGCTTAACATCCAGCCCCAATGATTCCCTTTATGAAAGTAATCTAAAATGAATTATTTAATTAACTAACTTTTAAAATTAATCAAATTATTATGATATCTATGAGATCTTTGTTGTCAGATATTCCTCATCAGAAGCTTCGTTTTGTTTACCTTCTCAGTTACATTACAAGCGTAATACTATTTATCCGTTGATTTATGTTTAGTGTACTTTGTATGCTCGCAATATCGATTTAATTTTTGTTAAAATATGCCTCTCCCTTTAATTATGCCAATAAATGTAGTAGCGCCCTGGGCTGTGATCATCATTTCGAAGAGAGAATACAATCAAACAAAAACCAAGCATTTTCCATTAATTTTGAGGACAACAAAAACAAAATTAGACTAACGTAGAACTTACAAAACCAGTGAACTTTTGAAGAACGGTACCTGTCAAAAATCGACCCAAAATAATAAGCAAACATCGCATATTTTTTTGGAGGGAGTGAGAAGTTCATAGGGACAATGAATTATCTTTAGTGTTAAGTTCGCTAAAATATGCCAAAATTTTATTTTCTATGAACAACAACTCAATATTCTTTTTAGACATGTTCATAATTCCATTGGTTTTTTCCAAGAAAAAGTTCTAAATAAGAATATTAGATACTTTTCGTCTTTTTAGATGGAATTAATACATCTCCACTATCCGAATTCAAATTTTTTAATGTTATAACATAACATTGATCATCTCAATAACAATTATGGAGTACGAGGTCTGGTTATTAAATAACGAGATGAGTGGGGTAAAAAATGAGTAGTGCGTTGGCTATCTAGATATCTTGTCTATTTACAAAACACGAGTCTATTGAAGGGGAGCATTCGAATGTAGAATAATTTTTATAATGAAACCTTTTTTCGTAACCAGTTTTGTTATTTAATATCCAGACCTCGTATCCTCTTTCGGCATTTAGGCTGGTAGATAAGTCCAGAGTCATTTTGATATTTTGTTCTTAAATAATTCCAAGAATTAACGGTTTAAAAGCAGATGAATTAATGGTAGAAGGTGAATATCTAAATAGAATATTCATTTTAACTTATACTGTTATCTACATAACTGCGTCTGAGGAAGCTTATAACCAGTTTTGGTGGAGGAGGGACTTATAAAAATGTCCAATTTTATCATTTTCTATAAAGTTGTTTATTGATTTTGATTGGAAAAATAATATATGAACCAATTTTACACACACACACCTAATTTTATTCATTTATTGTAATGATTCATACTTTTCATTTTTGTTGAAAGTCCTTAGTTCTGTATGTGTTGACTCACAATTAATTTCATATATATCTGAATCTATTTCTCTGTTTCAGCCCCGGTTATTCTCAAGAGTAGGAAGAAACTAATCGCCCAAAGAACAATGAACTAGCAATTTTCACGGAGAGAACGAGCAATCACAAAGAGGGTGTAAAACCATACAACACATAAGTAGATAAAAAGAAGATTTAAGCAAGTGAAGTAAGCATTTGTCAGTTGCGGTGTAATCCTTAATAGAGTTTTAAAAGTGGATTCCAAGAGAGAATAGATACGAATCCGCCTGTGATTTTATTCTTATACAGGAATCTCACAATAAAAATTAATTGTAAGCCCTATATATTTTGTAAGGAAAATAAACATCTTACGATCTCAAGAGATTTATATAATCCAATCAATGACTGAGTTTGGGTGATCATCTCATAGAGTGGAATTTTCAAAAGATAACCGAAATGGAATTTAATTTGGTTTGACGTCGCTTTTGGATGACTTGTTTTCATTCGTTTATTCTAGAAAAAGCATTCTGCTGTTATTTCGAGTCGCGTAATTGTGTTAAACGTAATAAAGTGCCTTAAGTTCAACGACGTCAAAGTCATCACAGTGTTAGCGATCGTGACAGGGGCAGATTTGTGCATTTGCAGCGTGTAGTTTATCCATATCCGAAAATTGCGCGTCGTGGTAAAAGTACTGCATTTAAAGTGACGGGACTGACGGATATATTATGTATGTACACAAAAAAGGTATTACGCGTTAAATTGTTAACCAATGTTATGGAGATCCATCACTATGCTGTTTCGCCATATTCTAACCTTTGGTCCCTATTTATGCCGTACAAAATTAGGGCTTGCTTTCACTAAGAACTCGACGTCGACAACGTTTGAATTGGTGTAGATCATTGTTTCCTAATCTTTTTTTTCTCGCGAACCAAAAGGAGGATCGGAAAAAAAGTAATACAATTTAATAGAATATATATTTTTCATATTGCAGAATAATTGATTATATTAATCGTGAAACAATTAAAATTCAAATAAAACATTTATAAGATTAAAATGATGGCTATAATAGTTGAAAACAAGATAAATTGAACAAATTGCTCTTATATTTCACATTTGGAAAATTCTTGATGGGATATTTGTGGCTGTTTGATAGAATAAACCAAATCTAAGTTAGGCTCAATATTCGACAATTTCACTCTCAGATCAGGTTCTGCATTTAACCTGTTTCTGTATTTATCTTCCAGATATGTATATGTTGAAAATCCTTTCTCGCATAGATATGTTGTGCAAAATGTTAAAAGAACTTCAATAGCTTTATTTGACAGAACAGGATATTCATTTTGTGAACTGAGCTAGAAGTCAATTGAAAAATGATCTTAAAAAATTGCTTTTAGAGAGCTGACACAAGATGAGTTTTTCTTTTTCCAGTATATTTAGAGAGGTTTTTGAACTCACCTTCTTTGAAATGGATTACGTATCCAGTTGTTTGAGATGGATATATTTAATTGAATGTTCTGATGAAATAGTGCTGTCAGAATCGAAACATCCATAATCATTGATTGGAATTTGATCTTTTTTAGCACAGCTTCAATTCTATCATCTATACTGAAAATTATGACACCCTCGCCTTATATTACAAAGAATATCTGCTAAATACCAAGCTTTAATAGCCATATAACATCGGATATACAAGAAGACAAATGAAACGGATGATCAATGAAAAATGCTTGAACTTCAGACTTCAATTCAAACAAACGCGTCAAAAACTCACCACGGGAAAGCCATCTAGCCTCGGTGTGAAGTAGTTAATAATCGTGGAAACTCTCAAAATCCTCACAAAGCGTACCGAATAGACGGGCATTTGTGATTTTATAAAGTCAAAATTTTCACAGCATCATTTAAAGTAGTAGATAACTCTGCGGGAATACGTTTACATACTAAAGCTTGTCTATGAATACAACAATAATTTCATTGAATTTTCTCATTGATTTTCTTCAACCGTGCCACAAAAACCAGAAAATTTTCCTGTCATTAATTTTGCACCATCTGTACACACACCCACACAATATGTAGAGTTTATTCCATTCTCTTCACCCATTGATCATATCAAACGTCGCTTCTCCAGTTGTGTAGGTTTTCAAAGTTTTTAGAACGGTAGATCTTGAATAATGTTCGTGAAAATATTTCTAACGTAGACAAGACTACGGGGTTTGTTACATCCGTCGATTCAATAAGTTGAATTGCAAAATAATTCAATTTTATTCCTTTCAAAACTTCGTTCTCCACATAAATAGCCTAGTCATTATTCTACGTGACACTGTATTGTTTGATAAGGGAACTAGCTCAATTTTCTTTTCCCCAAGCATACATTTGGCGATATCTCTCGCATGTGGTTCAATTAAATTTATTGCTATTGTATGCGCTTGGAAAAAGGAAAAGTATTAGCGAACTGCATCTAAGATTGCGACGATGTCGAAACGGTATGGGCAAAGTTAAGAGCGAACATACTGGGAGCAGCAGAGTAAGCGTAGGAACAGGGGAAGACCAAATACTAAGCCCTGGTTCAGAAAACAAATTAGCTGCCGGCTGAATAGAAGAGAAAATCGTATTTGCTGCATAGATCCAAAGCAGTGAAATATAATGAGTATAAATATGTAAGAAATAGGGTCACCGAAAATATTCAGAACATCAAAAGAGATTATTGGAAAAAGTTTTCGAGTCATACGGGGAATGATCTCTATGGGGGATAGAAGAAAATATGGGACCTACTCAGAAATAGATAAAAGCCAATAAATGAGTACATCAGAACACAAAAATAACTATGGAAAAATAGGAGAGGTATTTTAGAGAACTCTACGATTCAACAACAACAAGTACATCATCACAGGAGCAAGTTGAGGAGCAAATTGAGGAGGAGCATATTGACGAAATATCAAACGAGATGATCAATTATGGAAGTACCACGTTGCACAAAGAACTTCGGACTATTTTCAATAAAATACTTGACACCAAGAGTGTACCACCGGATTGGAAAGAAAGTATTTTCGTTCCAATTTTCAGAAAATGTGAAAAAAACGACGAGCAAAATTATTGAGGTTTTAGCTTGATGAGTGGAGTACAAAAACTTTTCAAAAACAGATAGTACCTTCATGTTGCACATTTGCATTTGCACACTATAGCCCATAAACTTCTTCCATTTGAATAACTACGGACACATTTTGAGATGAACAATTTTGTTTGTGAGTAGATACCATTTCAATCACTCTCAATGTGAAAGGTCAGAAGAGTTTTCATATTGTTGGCTCAATTTCTTTCTCAATTTAATCCTGTTCTATACCAAACTTTCTTATATCTTTCATCAGCTCTTCTATCCATTTCTTATTGGTCTGCAATGTTGGATGAATAATTGTCTTATAAACTCTAGTTGTCGCTGATCTTGATGGTATTTTGGAATTGGAGCACTGTATCATGGATTCTGTTACCTTGTTCCCCTTTCCAATTATTTTTTTCAAATCTATTTTTTTGTTTGTAATTGTATTTTTTCCATTGTCCACTTTTATTGATAAGTCTTGTTGATCTTGTTAAGCTTCCTTCCATTACCATATATTCATGTATATACACTTCTACTTTTAACATTGCTAGGAAATTTTGCATTTATATTTTTGATCTACAAGTAGATTGATCAAAATGGGTTATATTGAAATAGAAAATATTAGTAAGATCTAGGAAGCTTAATGGTCGTTGTCAATATTGCAATTGACTTAAACGAAAGTAAGACCACTGACACATATTTTGTATGAGCCTTCCTGAAAATTTGAAATTGGATCCAGATAAACTTTCAGGATAGTTTTCGCAGAAAATTCGACAGAAATAGTCATTACCTCTAGTCGTGATTTCGCGTTAAGCTTGCCTAATGCGACCCATCCTTTCCGTTATGTAAAGTTTCTGCGTACGGTGTGTACTTTTCGAGATAGTTCGATTGCTCAATTTGCACTATGGCATTTAGCCCAGCACTAGTCTGTTATGAAACTATCTCAAAAATTTCTTGAGAATATTTTAAGAAATAAGATCTTTTTTGATGAAAGTCGGTTCAAAATAAGTAAAACCTAAAATCAACAACACCAAAATATTTTGAAATTTGAATATTACTCACATCTTATCTGATATCTGATATTAGTCATATTAATAATAGATATGATTTTAAAAATGAAGAATTCACATTTTGGTATTTTTCTTTTTATTATACGGCATATCTAAGCTATAAATTTCTACCCACTGTTTCACTTTTATCCGTTCCTTTTATATAAATATAGAATATCATTAGTAACAATTTTAGGAGAGATTTACATCTTTTCCAAACGTTCTTCTCATGATTACAAAAACTGATTCCTGTAGTAATTATCAATTTTTTTTTCTCATTTTTATATTGTATAAACAACGCCTTTTGATATTTCTTTAAAGGAAGTAAGTAACAATTACTGGATTCCCTCAACGACAGGTTGTGAGGCAAAATACCGCAATTGAGTGATAATCATTTTTATTAATTGAAACTTATTTGCTTGTAAAACAACATATATTCATAGTTCAAACTCCAAACATATAAATATCTTAAATTTTTTATTTCATCAACAACGTCTAGCTAATTATGATTTATGAAAAATGAATAATTATCAAGTGATATGAATATTAATAGTACAATTATTAGAATTATGAACATTATTCACTAAATTTTGATAAATGTCTTCTCTTTTATTCTCGATTTGTAGTATCAGTCTTTGTTTGGCAGCACTTTTTGAAGTATCGATAAGTTTCTTTATGCCTATTTCCAGCCAGCAGTGGCCAACAAGCAATATTTGCTAATTTTTCAATATATGACTGTTATAGAAATCAATAATTTCATTTTCTTTCAATTTTTGATAATAAAATGTCAGCTTGACGTTGATGATGAAACAACAATAGTTATAATGCTACAGAAACCGGCCAAAGCTATTTCTAATGTCGAATTATAATAATGAAAATCTAAGAATATATTCAGAGAAAAAAAGAAAAAGTCTCATGATAATTGACGGAATATCAGTTTCAAATTTTATCTCAAACATCCCGTTAAGTAGAAATAATTATTTCTACCCTATTTACAACTGAAATTCAATTATTCCATAATAAACGCGAGAGCGTAGCTCAAGTTGTTTGTTTTTATTGAAAAATAATAAAAACCCGAAGCGATTTTTTGCGATTATAAGATGTTTTATGACTTTTCGAGAAACTTCAAAAGGTGGTTACCACTACAGGACGTACTCGTATTGTTGAGCACATCGAAAAAAACTGAAGTCATGAAACCACATCGCCAAGCGTGTATTTACTTATTTATACTCCGTACTTTCCAACGGCTAAATATATGTATAATGAATCATTCAATCAACAATAATGCTTTTAAATGTTAGATGAAATCAACTTCATCAGTTTCATTCAAATAATCATTGAAGTTCTCATCAGAAATTTGCTGAATTTATTTACATCCTCCAATACAACTTCTATTCAATTTTCACTAGACACCAATGTTTTAATAAATATTGTGGGAAATGTAGGAATTATTTTCATTTAAATTTAAAATATCGACGTTCATGTAAATTTTATCTCAAAAATGTATCCCGCCATATTTTGTATGATGATTACTGACGCCAATTGGCGGAAACATTTTACTAAACTTGTTCGAGTCATGTCCAAATAATTGACATGACTCTGCCGACATGTCATCCTGGAAAACGAGATATTGCCAGTGAGATAAAATCGACAATTGAAACTTATTTGTTGGATAAACACTCTAACAAGTAGATATAGTGGTTTTCTTATAATTTCATTGTCAAGGAAATATTATATTATACCTTTTAATTAATCAAAAACATTTCATTGTTATTATCGATGTGAAAAATTAAAAATACTATGTTAAATTTCTTCTATACATTCTCATAACTTTGGATTGTTATCAAATACGAGGCCGTTTAACAGAACAGTGACTTCGCAGGTTAAGAAAATTTCTACTACGGTCATCATATTGTTAGATTTTGTCATATTTCTGATATAATCTGTCCTAATTTCATATAAATCTTTTGAGAAACTGAAGTCAAACTATGAAGATGATATCTTGGTTATAGAAATAGTTTATTCAGTATGAATATCACGGTTCCAAAAAATCCAACTTAGATGAAACAATCTAAGTACCCTTTCGAAACTTCGAAATAATTTCGAGTGTTAATCATTATTTTTACTCGGAAAATATTTGAGAAAAGCAAATATGTAAATATTATTATGAACGTGCTCAGTCCCTTTCGAATGTTAATCATTATTTTTACTTTGGAAAAATACAAGGAAAGCAAATAAAAGGTGTGTAAATATTTCTTTCTATGATCTACAAGTTATTTTCTGCTCCTTAAAATGTCGATACTTACACGGATGATGCTGAACGTACAGGGCTGTTACTTAGTTACTGGAACTACTAAAATGCCTCCAAAACTTCTAAAAAAGTGAATGAACTGAATGATGCTGGAAAACAAGAGAAAAGAAAATCGAGAAAGTGCCTTTGCTTTGTTGAGGCTACACCTGGAACAGTAAGATTTCTTACTCTATTAGGTTGGACTGGTTCCTTGGATTTTTAATGCATTCCATTGTTCAAAAAAATCAGGGTCTTCGAGCCTACAGATATTGGACGGTCAAGCAAGTCATATACTTCGAACATGATGCAGCCTTCTCACATTGGTACATTCGGATTATCGCAAAAGAAATGGATAATTTCCTCACGAATTATAGTAAGTTATAGAGTAACCAAATATAATATGACATCTATTATTTAAGCATTTATCCCAAATATCACCAAGAGTAATGGGAAAATATTAATTAATCGATCAAAATATATAATGATGATGAAAAATAAGCTCGCAGTAGAAACTTAAACGAATGTATGGATATCTTTAAACGTTAATGTCACTATATCAGAGTAGATTTAACTTGAGTACATAATTTTATCACAGAAACATTTTTCTTAAATGCCCTTACAGCGTATTTATTGATAATTCAATCTGATCATATTATTAGATCAATGAGTAATTTTTTAAATGAAGAATAGCTTTTAATTAATCATATACTTTTAATTTTGCTCAATTACCTTTTGCCATCTTTCTTTCAGCCTTATGATTCGGCGTTCTTATAATTTCTGATCCTTATCAACAAAAAACTGAACCATCGTTATTTGTGAAAGTTCATTCAAAGAATTCTGCAAACTTCGAAATAAATGGTAATCAGGTGGTACCAGCTCAGGGCTGTATGGGGTTGCAGTTTCATTAATTGCTTACAGTAAACATCAGAATTGTTCGTTTGGTTCCTGGAAGCAGCTCAAAAAGCCCAATACCTTTGTAATACCACCAAACTCACAGCATGAGCTGTTATTGTTGTTGTTGTTTAACTTTGGATGTGGTTTGTGCTGGTCCTTTATGTTTGCTCCATGATAGTTTTCGAACTATGTTACTGTACAGGACCCATTTTTCATCACCACGAGTGATGATTCTTTTCAAGAAAGGGTCGGTTTCATTTCATTTAAGTTGTATATCGCAAATGTTGATTGTTTGAGTTAAATGAATTTTTTTCAATTCGTGAGGTACCAATATATCGAGCTTCTTAACTAGCCCAAAACATTTAAGTGTTTTTCAATTGTTGTGTGTATGTTTAAGAACTTTGAAAACTTGATTTTTTCAAATGGCAACCCCCATTGTTCTCTTCACCATTGGATTCTACGCTTTAAATTAAGGGGACTTCGTTAGTAAATCCATATATCTCAAATGAACGGTTTTTGTAGAAACTTGAAAAAACTGAAATTCTCATGGTTTTTAATTGTCGGTTGTATGTGGCGACCAAAAAAAAACATAATAAGTTTTTAAATAGCGAAATTCGGCACCATTTTCTGAACCCTATATAAATTGTTGTAAAGGTTTTCACAGATTTCGAAAGCTGTAAGTGTTATTTGTTAAAATCCCTAAAATATTAGACCTGACTCACTTAAAATATATTTTTTTGTGGAAAGCTGCATGTGTCCAAAAATTTCGAATATGTGAAATAATTAAAAATTTAGGTATACGATGTCTTATATAAAGTTATATTGAAATTTAGCGTAGATTTCAGAAATTTAATAAAAACTATAGCATTTTGCTTAAAATAACGAAGTTTGGGTCCACTTCCGGTATAACCGGTACAGCCTCAACGAGCATTTCGGAAAACCCATGCAAGCAAATTTTCAGAGCACTAGTCGCAGTACTTTTCCATATACATATCGATTCAGCTCGTCATGAAGGACCATGTATTTTCTCTACGGGATTGAATACATATGTTGAACTGTTGAACATTTACAAGCATTTGGAAACGTTATCGTTCCAATCAGGACCTTTTTATTCCACTCTCATTCAGTTCCGTTATTAAACGATCGTCGACCTCATATCCTGCTTCCGTTTCATTTATTTCTTTTCCTTAGTGAGTTGGGGAGAAATTTTGGAAAAATTATTTTAACAAAATAAGCCCCTGATTGACAGAAAGAGCAAATCTATTATTTTATTGGAGTCACCTGAACTAGAATATATCAATTTTTTCCCATTGAAAGACTGGATTGAGAGCTTCAAGTAAATTGTACCAGTTTGATGATAAATAAATTATAAAGTAACAATATAAGTTACACATATCTAGAAATATGTATTCGATAAATCCTTTCTAAAGAATGTTCACTAACTGAGAGTATACAGAATATTTTACTGGAAAATATAACTTATGCGTTTGCTCATAAAGAAGTACTTTCAAAAATTTCTGCACTGCAGGTACATCGATGTGCAATAATTACAATGATGAGGGCTTCATGAACGCTAATGTCAGAATTATTCACTCTATTACGTTGTAAAAAATTCGATCTCAAGGATGAACTTCGTTCTTGTCAGTTAACCGCTAAAAATTCATCAAAATATCGAGGTAGTGCACATAATCCACCTCGCGACATCGTTGCGTAACTGAACGATGAACATAAAACGAAAGCTATAGATATAGAACTAATCATGATGGGCTATGTCTAATGGGTCACGTACGATAATAATGTGCAGAAAAGGTCGTGGCTGAAGCATAAAGTTTCATTAAAACAATGATTTTTGAATACTCTCCATCAAATTTATGGTATGAATATTCCATGCTGAAGTCCACCTTTTTCAGAGAAAAACAGATAGTTTCGAGTATCCTAAACTTCGAGCATTATTAAAAAAAATAAATCATAGTTTGAAATAAAAAATTGTTATTGCATGTTTGTGGTTGGAACTTGATGAATATAAGGTGTATATTAAGTAATTAAGACCCGTCGTCGAGTTGACTTACTACCTATCGTCAAGGGCAATAGATAACATTTTGGTAACTGTTACTTACGTCATTTAAGATAATGTCAATATGCCTTGTTCACAATATGAAGAAGAGAAACAAGTAAAAAAGTCATCACACTCTCGGCGCGAGAGACTATAGTGCATTTTCTATCCATAGCAATTAGTAACAAGTTTCCATGAAAAATTTTACGTTTCAGCCTGCTATGAGTGCTACTACTTAAGTCTTGGATATGACTTTATTGATTCTCAAAATATTCTCCATTAAGAACATTTTTTCCATTCCGATTGAGGTACCTCCAAATCATATGATTTGAACGCATCAACCGCTTCTTCGGGTGTAGAAATACGTTGACGTCGCAATTTATTCTTGATCTATGGAAATAGAAATTATTGGGTGTCAAACAAGGAGAAATGACCCATCACTTCGATGTTTTGACAGATCAAAAACGTTTTTGCTTGAACTGACGTGTAAGAGCTCGCATTATCATGGTTCAAAATGATTCGTGTTCTGCGATTGGTTTCCCTGATTTTTTTGATTTCTTCCAAGCTACCATTCATAACTGATCGTTCTTCGTTGCTCTAATGGAACGGGGGCAACGTGTCCAGTTATTCCGAAAAAACAGGTGACCATTTGTTCCGTGTGCGGAATTGGATTTGGCTCGTCTTGAAAGACCCATGCATTCGATTTTATTTAATTTCGTGTTCATATGCATTGATCCACGATTCATCGCCTTTCATGATCTTATAGACCTCTTTTGAAGCAGCGCAATTAATTTTTTTCAGCACCAATCAACACAAGATTTTAAAGATTGTCAAATTATGCGAACAAATATTTTTGACAGCCAAATGTTGCAATATTAAATATATGCGAGTGGAATTAATGTATATACCGAAAGGTGACACAATGCTCATTTTTTTAAAAATTGTATAAAGTTACCTTGAAAGGTAAGTATTATTTTTATGGCATAACAATGTAGACAAATATGAGGTATATTCTCTATATTGTGTAATGTCACGAAAATAGAATTTGCAGCACTTCAATTTAAATAACGTCATACACAAGAAGTAAGCTTTGACTGGAGTTGAGTCGTCCAAATGAGAATTTGTTAAAAGAACACATACGCGCTATGATCTACTATTATTTTGAGCTCGGCTTAAGTAAAAAATTGTTGTAACGGGTATTTAGTGTTGAAAGTCCTGTTCAAGGAACTGTGTTTTGCTAATTAATGAAAGATCACGGATATCGCTTGGTGATAAGGCACGTGCTGGTGGGCCCTGTTCTTTTACATGATGAAGAGCAATACATATTGCACAGCAGACAATTAAATTTATACTTTTACTTGAAATTAATGTGAGAATAATTGAAAATCCACATGATTCGCACATTTTACAATATATGGCAATATAATTCAACTTAATAAAACATTCACGTAGTAGATGTGTACTAATGAAAGGATAGATGAAGCAATTCTCCAATTTTTTCTAAAAGATGATTAGCTTCGAGCTTCCAGATTCTGAAAGTCTAGTTTCAAAAGTGATGGAAGTGGTAATTACTTTGAACATAAATAAAATCATTTTATTAAAAAGACTTGTAGTTTTCCACTATCTCAAAATATTGAACATTACCTATACAGTTTATTCCAGTAACACAATGAGTATAATTCTAAGCAACAAGTATATTATTTACTTAAATGCTTCGTTATATTTTAATTTGGAAGTTGAATAACGGTATTTATAATACACATCCGTCCTAAGCTGGTTTACACAAATAATAGCCCTCATCAAAGGCAGCATTTATTATTAATATTGATCCTACAGATTCAATTAAGTAAATTAATATATGAACATCGTCATGAATATTCAAAGTATCATATTCTATCTAGTTACAGTGCAACTTCAATTCACTTGAGATTTGACATTCCCTCCCTGTACGCGAACATAGATAAATTTACATTAAAGGGTTGTAATGATGTCACTACCATAGTGTGATCCTATAGTAAACTGTTTGGGTATTTGGTTATCGATAAATTTTTGTAACTGAAATAAGTTGCCCGAATTTGTACGTAAGAGATACTCGTATAGTTCGACCAAATTCAATATTTCTATTCCATTGCAAGCACAAGCTATTCAACGAAGTTTTATTTTGTATAGATTGTAAATATGAAATAATAGAGAATAAAAGATATTTGGACTGGAATACATATTAGTTATTTGAATATATTGCAGGTTAATGCTCGAAAATATGAGAATGGAAAAAAACACGTTGACTTAAAAATTATCTGGTTATTTTAATGCAAGAGTTTAGATATATCTTAAATTAATTGAGAGTTTGATTCTAGTACATTCAAATACCAATATAATGAGAATAAAATGGTTAAGAATTATAATAAGAGGGTCCAATTATTGTAATTAACACTATTTTTGCCATAGTAGTTAATTCATTTAATTATTCTGGGGACTATCTCTAGGTAAACGGTGGGTCGTTGTGTCGCATTTTTTCTTCAAAAACAAACTTGTAAAATAATGTTAGATTTATAGAATGACTAAGAGCCAGTGGGCGGCTACCTATATGTAGTTTACCAGACTAAATTTTTGTGAGGCCCTTATACGTACTATATATGAGATGGGGTCTCACAAAGCCCAAAATGGTGGACGCGACAAATGCGCAGGTGTGATAGGTATCGATTTTGGTGGATTGCGAATATATTTTACCACGTCTGCCATTTTAGAATCTGAAAATATACTATTATAAATAGATAACAATAGAATAACAATGCGGACTATTATCGCTTGGATAAGATTAAGGCAGACTATTCTGATAGTGCCAAAAAAAAAAAAAAATTTTGAAAGTAATTTACCAAATCTGCCGTTGATATATTTTATTCCTTATCCTTAAGGACTTATATTTTTCACGGTAGACGTCTACATAGTGGATACAGATCAATAGATAATAAAATATTAGCTATTGTCCGGTCGGGTGGATTTGTATGACATTCGCTGTTTTATATTAATATAAATCACTTATGATTTTCTTTATTACTATGTTTATAGAAATTAATACTTTTTAGTGATCTGTATACTGAGCTGCATAAGCTAGATTATAAGATGCATTACGAAAAATCATAAATATTAAGGAATCCCGCTGATAACAAATAATAATTCACATAATTATTTTATGTTTACTTTTTATTGCGTCAAGACAAAACATGAAAGCGTTGAATAAAAAAAATTATGCATGCATTACAATATTTATTCCCAAATGTATAATTTTTTGTTTAACTTCGTCATCGTAGTCACCAGCATTAAGTAATTCGTCTTCGTCGTCCTTGGAATCGGATTCTGTAAAAATAAAACGTAAGTTTTAAAACCGTTGGCAAGCTGAATGACTCAGATGTGAGTTCTCATTACGTGTTATCGTAGCATCAGCACTGATGGTCTGCTCTAAAGTCAGATCAACAGACTGCCTTGAGAATGGTTTACTGGTACGCACTTGTCGCGTCCACATTTTGGGATTAGTGAGTCCCCATCTCATGTATTGTATCTGGGTATAAGCGCCTGCATGCACAAAAGCTCAGGTCTTTATTTCTTTAAATCATTTTTTCTTTATTTGTTGTCGACGCATTACGTTTATATAATAAATAGTATGGAGTACGAAATTCGTGTATTGTTAGATTATTGGAAACAAAAATTTGAAGCAACGGTGGCAGCAAAGAAGATATGTGAAATTGGACGGGAAGACACAGTTGTTAAGCTAATGGCACAGCATTGGTTTAATCGACTTAACAGTGGAGATTAGACACTTGTCCCGCCAAGATATTATTTGCATTAATACTTCCGATGAAAGAGTTTTTCTAAGTAACCCGAGCATAGAAATCAGCGGTTAGACAAAGAAAAATTACCATCAACCTATCAATGCAGAGATTACCTGATGCAGATATATGAGGTTTTATCGGAGAAATATTCCTGCAAATTATAATAATGCAGAAGTCAATCAATTGATACCCCTACACAAATAAGTAGATGTTGTGTTTAAACTACAGAGCAATATGCTTATCCTCGGTCGGTTTGCAACCATACATGAGAATTACTGAGACGAAGATGAGGAAAAACAGTGATGAAGAAATAGAGGGGAAGCAAAGTGCATACAGAATAGGGAAACTACCAATAGATAATATGAACATATTAAGGAGCTTGATAGAAAAGATAATAAGACAGGGGGAAAGCTTACATATCACGTTTATTGACTGAATAGGCAAAAAACGATGGGATACTATGAGAAAAACAGTAAAATTAAAAAATATAACAAAAGTAATTATACGAAAACGCAGGGAGAAGGTTCGAATAGACGAAAAAAGATCTAGAAAATTTAGAATGGCAATTCGGAAAACAAGGAGATAGTCGAACCACATCTGTTCATACTAGTCATTGATAGGATGATAAAAACATTAACAGATAAACTATGAAAATAATTAGCTACAGGAAACTAAAAATAAAATAGACGAATTATGATATGCAGACGATATGGTGATAGTGGTAAATACATTAAAGAAAATAGGAAATGGAAGATTAGACACGGGGATAATGATACTCGGGAATAGAGGTAAAATCAATACTCAAATGGAGGAAAGGACAAACTATGCTCTAAATAAGACCAGGAAAAAAGGTAAAAATGAAAGTACACAACATTGTAACGATATCCAGCTTAATTTATGGTAGTGAAACTCAGGTGATGAACAAAAAACAGAAAGTAGAACCACATCAGGAAAGATAAAAAACTAAGGAAAATCACCTGAAGAATAGGGATGGACAATATAAGAAAAAAGGTAGAAAAGCACAACCAGAAATAAACATAATACACGTAGTTGAAAAAAGTACGGTGACAGAAGGAGAAAACACCACAAAGTCTAGTAACAAACCAAAGCAAAAAGACATATTAAAAAAGTAAAGGAAGACCCAGGAAAACTTACCGAGACGAAGGAATACTGGAAGGAAAAATAAAGGGGAAAAATCCGATAAATTAGCGCAAAGACTAAAAAAATGGATGTTCTGACACTATAAAATGATGATTTCTATAGAAAAAGAAGAAGAAGAATTAATTGATATGTTATAATTTGGTGATTGAATATTGAGAAAATATTGTTTTCACTTTAATGCGCAAAAGCATCTTCAAAAAATTATCACTAGATATTAAATACGAAGTATTTTAATGAATGATATTTTGATATGTCATTTTTATCAATAGAAATAATAATGTTCTATTTCTATGAAGAATGATATATCCGTACTTTTTATGAAAAATATCCAATTGTTATTAGCACAAACAACAAAGAAATTTTTGAAGTATCCATTCAATTTGAGCTACTCAAACTTTTCAAGTCAACAACAAATAATAGTAGACAACGAAACTGATAGTAGTAGACAACGAAACTATTATTTCATATCATTAAACTCATGTAGGATGTTCATATTCATTATTTTATTAATCTGTGACTAAATCTGTAACTAAATCCAATTTACATAATATCTAGTTCTGCTTAACACGCCACTGCTTTAATTATACTTATTCAAGTTTATAGCTACTTGTTACCTGAAATTGCATGTAGTTTGGACTATTCGTTCAATTCGGTTTTAACTATAATCGTTAAATAGTATGAAGTCCCTGTAAGCTAATTACAGTTGCGAATTCGTTGTAAATTAAATCTAATGATTATTATACTCAATGTGCTAAGTTCCTTTTCAGTTATGCTCACTAGAGTACATTAGTTTGTTTACATGAGCTCTAAACTTACAAACTAACTCGTTACTAGTTGGACCAACGCAGAAATACTCTCAAATTAGTGATGCTGATCTCAAATGAAATACTCTGAAACTTGTTAGTAATATGTCATACTTCTTGACTATTAACTAAAAGTACATCTAATTATTTTACATATTAGAATTATAATCATGAAAATTTTTTAAATGTAGTGATTTTTTTTAATTGAGTGATGTTTTTCCATTTTTTTTATATAGTAGTTTCTCTTAAGATACATATCATAAAAATTAGTTATTTGATTTCGGAATACCAAAAACTTGCACAAAACTTCAAAATGGCGAGGGAAATTATCTTCCACCAGCCTCTGTAAAATAATTGTTTGATAAGAAACCTTCTAAATAAGTAGTGAACTTAGGATTCACGTGTTATTAATGAGACGACTTTAATCTCCAGGAAATTATTTAAAATAGGGGCTGATTAAAAATATAATCACCAGCTTACGTAGCTCTCATAAATTATTACAAAAAAAATGGAATTATTAACTCCAGATTAGTTTCTTGAAATATTTGCAGCTTAATTTCATTGTCTAAACGATTTATACTTGAAATTAAGGAGATCCGAGTTTTAAAAACTTTCCTCTCACCTAAACTACACTTGAATCATCCAAGAAGATTAATTTTCAAGCACACGCGATAACTTTACAAAGATTCATGGGTAGATCTTGCGTCTGTTCTCCAGGTTTAAAAAAATTAAATTTGCTTAACTAATATACTGAGCAATAAAACAGTAGAGCGCGTATCAAAGAATATAACGAACATAAGTTGACATGAGTTTGTTGCTGCAACTTCTATTATGCCTGTATATGACAGTCAACAAATGCTCTTCGCATTTATTGCTGAAGATAAATGAAACATTAGGTTGATAAGATACTAAACACACTGTTTACACTACAACTACACCAACACTCACAATTACATTGTCTGACTCGCGTTGCGATAACAACCGTCTTCAGAGACTGAAGGTAAACTAAAACCTATTAACTCGACTTAACTGTTTTATACTTAATTTTCCTACCAATAAACCTCTTCCTGCGAAAAATAATTCCAGCTGAAAACCTTCTTGTCGTATATCTTCACATTTATTGTTTAATCACTAAACTATAAAGAGGGCTGTAAGGAATTGGCCCTTTGTCCCTATTTGAGCTGCTCTTATGTTTGGCAATTCCAATGCTTTCAAATGCATCCAAAGATTTATTATTGGATACATTTCTTTTCATGATTTGCAGTATGATCGGTATCACTCGGTTTTTTGGTCCGTTCATATTTTAAATAATCTATATGCTCCTTAAACCGGACATTAACGGATCTTTAGAGTCTGCCCAATATACTTCCCGTCATAATCACTACAGCTAATTTCATAAATATCACTCTTTTTCAAATTTGGTATTTTATCCGTAGAAGTACTCAACAATTCTATTAATGCATTGTTGTCTTTATAATCCAATAAATCTGTATCAACAGAATTGAAAGGTACCAGGGCAATTTTTTCGTTCAGCATGAAAAATACTGAAACCAACATCTGAAAAACGCTTACAGATCCAATAACAATATTTGAGTCAAACAGCTGTATATCATTGTGTTATACTGCTACACTCATTTACTCTGTAACTCTTCTAGGTCATCTTAGAACGGTTCATGTTATTGATAAACCAGTACTGTATTATTGAGACCTCATATTTGGTTGACTTAAGGTCGCTTAATAAATCATATGCACCGACAAACAAATTTAAAACAGAACATAATTCAAGTCCACTATCAGTTATACTACTCATGGATGAGTTAACGAAATGAATTAAATACAAACGCAGCATAAAAATATGATAATGGCCTACAAAAGTCTCAAACCGATAATAATGTGTACACTAATATATGTAGATGACCCGGTATTGAAAAAAAATCAGTACGAAGATGAAAAAGTGAACATTTGAACTAAAGAAAAGGAAAGCATGATAATAAAAGTAAATATTGTTAACACTAATGTGCTAAAACAGAAAGATGAAACGACAATTACAGTAAAGTGAAACAACATATATCTAGAAAGAATATTGACAGAAGACGGAAAGAGAAATACATAATATAATAATAGCAATAATAGTATGTGCCAGTACAAATACATTGAGAAAGATGGATAAAGACAAGATGAACACAATTCAGATGAAACACCTAAGAAGATTATCTGGAACAAATTGAAATAAATGTAGAATTGAACAGATGAAAACTGATCATAGATCATTGAATCAACATAACAACATAGACCAAGAACTGTAGAATAAAAACTCTAGATGGAATGAATTAAGAAAGAATTAGATCAATTGCTACAGAAATTGGCACTGAAACTCTCATCCGATACCTGGTAAGATAATGAAAGAATAGAGGAAACTAAAAGCTATAGGATTTCTTCATATATAATATTATTAACTTCTTATTATTATGTGTAAAAACAAACATAGTATGATTTAAAATTACATGTATAGCATCACGTGAAACGTTTTCAGTTTATTACCAATGATATTTGAATGTTATTTTTCATTATTGCCATCATGAAGACTCAGGTTTTTTTGTGAAAATATGAGAAAAAAATGATAGCAATTTGTAAAAAGCAAATCAAATGGAAAATATCTGGTTGTTTTTATGCAAGAGAGTAGTTTCATTTTCATAACAATGAAAATACCAATTATTGTAATAAATGATATTTTGTTTCCAAGTCGTGATTATTTGAGCTGGAAATTCTCGCGTGTTGAACTGTTGGTTATAGTTCCGCATTTTAACAGAAGCATATGATGGTTTACTTCCATCTTAATGTTAGGTCAGTGACTTGGTATTTATTGGTATTTAAGGGTTCCCTAAGTTCGTTTAATTGTTATTTTCCACAAGCTTGTTTGAAAGTTTTTATACGGAGATTCGTCGTAAGCAATAATATAAAAACCAACTTTGGTTCGTCTACAATGGAAAGCTTACAATGCAATTTTCAATTTCTGCAGCAATCACCGCTATAATTTAGTGAAAACTACTCTCTAAGTTGGATTTTCTGGAATCGTTGGTACTCACAATTACACTGTTTGACGCGCTTTTCGATAACCAAGTTATCGACTTCAGAGACTGAAGGTAAACTACAATCTAATGTCTTAACTTACCTGTTTTATGCTAAATTTTCCTACCAATGAATCTTCTCCCACGAAAATTACATTCCGACATTCATTCCTTGAGTACTCAAATGCATCCAACAATCTATTATTGGATACATTTTTTAACAATTTCACATTATTAATATGTATGTCATGGTTGTGATCAGCAATACTTGATATTCCGGTCCGTCTATATTTCAAATGAGCTCTTTAAACTGGAAAATAACAGATCTGTTAGTCTGCCCAATATACTTTCTTTCACAATAACCTCAGCTAATTCACTCCTCAAATTATCATAAGGATAAAATAACAAATTTTTCCAGTCACAATCATGACATAAATATTAATAATGTAAAATTGTTGAAAAATGGATCGAATAATAAATTGTTGGATGCATTTGAGAGCAATGGAATTGCTAGATGTAAGAGTAGCTTTAATAGCGACTAAGGGTCAATTCCTTACTCTATAGTTTAGTAGTCAAGGAATGAGTGTGCAGATTCCCGCTAAGGAGTTTATTTTCGCGGGAGAAGGTTTATTGGTTGAAAAAAAAAATTTGTATAAAATAGATAAGTCAAGTCATTAGATTTCAAATTACCTTCAGTGTAATTGTGAGTGTTGGTGAAGTGGTGGTGTAAATAGTGTATTCAGTATGCACTTCTTCTATGGGAACTTTGTTATATGAGATAATGTTTTGTGTGAGAATAGCGCTGAAATTCATTATTACACGCTATATTATCCAAGCATCCGTATATAAAATTAGATGCTACTAGTTGTTATTTCTTTGCAAGCGTTTTCGGTTTTTTGTTTGGGTGTTGAGGGTTTAACGTATCTCGTAAGGGATGATGGAATTTAGGCAGGTCAATACTATAGAAAAAGTGCTTGTTTGTGAAAGGACTATGCCGTCAAAAAATAAATGGGATGGGCTTAATTGGTGAAATGGTTGATGGATAGTATATATTTTTAGTGCCAGTTATGAATAGAGGGTAGACAGGGTTGAAGATGTTAGATGATATCAAGGCAGCATAAGAAAGGATAAGTTGCTATCGCTTAATTCAAAGTGGGGGCTTATTAACTTCCTAGCTAAAGCTTTCTATAGAACTGGATCGACAAACATCTTGACAAAGACGTACAGAAGTATTATGCACCAAGTTTAAAAGGTGGAGGCTAGATTCGGGTGCAGGGATATATATGTCATAACCATAATCTAATTATGACCGAATTAGGGCTCTGAATATTTTGAGAAAATAATTTTCATCAGCTCCCCAATGGTAATGTGATAGGATTTTGATAGTGATAGTAGTATATCATTTACAGTACTTGCTTTTGTTTTCTACGATATGTTGTTTCCGAGTAAGTCGAATGTTAGGCCCACCATTTTACAGTGATCCACAACGGGAATGCGGAAGTTATCAATAAAAACACAGGGAGATATTTTCGGTGGTGTTCTGCGAGGTTTAATAATTTTGGATTTTGTTACGGATAAAGTTAATCCTAAATGGTTTAGATTTTTGTTCAGAATATTCTCTGCTGGCTGAATCAGACCAGTAGTAGTGGCAACGGAAGGGCATGTTATTACAGCAGATCAAAAATAAATTGCGAGGTCGCCGTTTACACCTGAAGAAGCGGCTGAATGCGTTCAAATCACATGTTTTGGAGTTGTCTCAATCGAAATGGAAAAAATGGATTGACAGTTGGTAAAACGCATGTAAAAGTGTATTGGTCTTAATGGGGAGTATTTTGGAAAACAATAAAGCCATATCCAATTATAAATATTTGTTTATCTCAAAACTTAAGAAGAAGAAGAAGAAATATCGTTGTTATTAATGGCACCGTCATATACTAATAGGGTGAGGTAGCATCGGAAATGAATTGTCGAAGATGTTTCCAGGTTGAATGTAATCTCTGGCTATTATACTTCGTGGTTGAATATTTTGATAGCGTCTCAAATTTTTATGACTTGAAGGAGTGAAGTTAGGAGATTGCTTGTGTTTTATTGAAATTGATTATGTCTCCGATATGGACATGATGTTGGGATAGCGTGAAGGAAATATGTTGGAATTTGTAAGAGTCATTTAGTAATTCGTTTTCCTGACAGAGATACGTTGATTTTTTTTTGGACTCTTCAGTAATAAGAACAGTAAAAGCAAGCAGAAAGAGATAAGTTTTTTTTATTTTCCAATTGAATCCAATTAAATTCTTGAAAATATAACAGTCTTAAAGATCATTCACATGTGATAACATTTTAATTTGTAATATATACAATATACACTAAGGAAAAAAAATTCAACATCCAATTGAGTTATGAATTAAGACATAGACAAATATTTAATCCAGCGATTTGTCCTTCATTTTCTTTCTCCCCACCAAATTTACCCTTGTGTTCACTCCAAAAATAGAAAGATAGAAGTGAACTGTAAATTTTCGAAGTAAAACAAATTGTGATATACTAAGATGAATGTAGGTAGTTCAAGAGTTTATTTATCAACCAATATAGAAAAACATCCTGTCAGTAAATTGTCTCAAATGGAGGTCATACGTTTGATTTGACGTGAGAAAGGAAAAATACGAAACTGTTTTTCTAATACTTTATTTGACAATAAATTGCAGCAAGAAAAAGCCGTTCATAATGAATTTCAATTAGATTATAATACTGGTTAATGAACCTAAAACTACTATAAACACATCTTCAATTTTGATAAATTATCGGAATATTTTGAGAATAATTCTATCAATTTTGATTTGGTAGCATACTGAATGTGATTTTGAGAATTATTATAGATCAAACGAAAGAGAAGAAATATTCACGAACAGTTGGGTAATTTAGTCAGAGCAGGTCAAGTGATGATAGAAAACTTATTAAAATATAAAATAAATATTTAATTTAACGTAAATTCTTTTTTCGTTCGGTACTTTAGATTAAAAAATTAAAGATCCTATAAAAATTAAAAAAGGTTTTTGACCCTATCTGTTTTGTGAAATATATATAGTTTCACATTCAATTCTATTGCAAATGTCATTTGTTGATTATATTATCTTTCATCGATTTTAAACGAGCAAATTGAAATCTTAAGGACTTAAGGATTTTTTAGTAATACGCGTTATATACAGGGTGTTTCAAAAAATGTGATCCCGTCTCTTCGATAGATAGAAAACTGAAAATGAAAAATATTGGAGATTTTCGTAACGCTAACATGTTCAAGAAAAAGAGCGTCGAAGAAAAAAAAAATTATGCACATTTTTCAAGATTTTACCGAAACTACTGGCAACATTGTTTTGAAATTTTATATGAATATGTTTTGGAAGTAGTATTTAACAAATATTTTTCAATATTAGATTTATTAAGAAAAATATCCAGTGAACTTGAACATCATTCAATTTTACAACAAAAAGGTACTCTTGATAAAACTCGATACTGTGTACCGTTTTCGGAATATTTTGATTTGAAAATTAAGAAGTAAGAACCGATATTCGTATGAATTATTAATTAAAAAAAATTCACAGAATGAAAATTTAAAAAAAGGCTTCAGTTATAGTAGGTGTTCAAAATCTTTCGTTTTCACGAATACACAAGTCTATCACTTCATCTAAAGAATCCATTAATCTTAACAAACAGTTGGTAGTCAGCTATGAGGTCATTAAAGTGACCCTGAATTCTGTCTTTTAATTCTTGACGTAAATTTACCTCTGTAGCAATTCTCATTGACATGACCAATATTTTACAGTTGATGAGGTACGTATATATTTCCATGAAAATCTATTCTCTTGGAATTTTCCAGTATTATAACTCATTTTAGGGATAGGTAGTTATGATATAAATTTTTCTCTATACATACTTTATCTTCAATGACTTACCTGAAAATGTTTTTATTATGAAGTTTACACAGGAAAATTTTTCAAATCCCAGTTTCAAAATGTAGAGATGGTATTGGGACAGTATATGAGTGTCTGTAACAAAAGGAAAATACATTAATCATTAATCAAAAAACGTATAATGGGAATAGTGAATTTTGAATCAAACCATAAAAGCTGAGGAATGACAATGATGGTGTGATGGAAAATGACTTTTCAGAGGGATTATACAGTCAGTTTTCGCCATGATTCTTATAATAACATGATCTATAGTTTGTTATATGCAGTACAGTCAACAATCAATCAATCAATTATTTGAACAAATGTTTGGTTATTTTTAAAAGTAATGCAAGTAAATTTTGTCGATATGTCACACTAGACGAAACTTTGATACACCGTTATACCCTTGAAAAAAAATACAGTCGTAACAATTGACACAAAAAAATTGATCTCAAGAAAGCCAATAAGACTATAGGCAGTGCTTTCAGACTCCTTTCAATTAGTGTGAGAAAAATGATAATTGGTTAATAATATATCAATTTTCTGACACTTTTTGACGCAAAATTAATAAAAAACTAATGCATTTTTTGAAGAAACTAGTTTTTTTCATCACGCTGGCTTTGTTGCATAAAAATTAGCCAAACTTCTAAGTACGTTTTATTCTCATAATTACAAAGACACTCTCCAATATTTGAATTTACAAATTTCTGTACATATTTGTTCGTGTACGAAAAATCACAATTTTTCTTTGAGTTGCAATGTTCTAAAGCTGTAAGTATCATTTCGTAAATTCTATGCACCTTAACTCAGTACATATCATTAATAGTAATAATGTTTAAAGAGCCATTTTTGTGTGAAATCAAAAGATTCACCAAAATTCAAATAAAAAAAATTCTATCAATTTTCTCAATCCTTACACAGAGAATGATTCCAAAATATTTTTGACACTTCAGTAACTTACACGATGACTGCTACCTAAGTTTTGAGATATGGCAACACTAATGTGGATGTTTCAAATGTGATAAGAACGTCTTGTCATACGAATGCGATTCGCTACAGAATTAATTTCTTGAAGATCGTCCAAAATTGGTGTTATGCCAGAAAACGTCGATGCTGTGCGTAAATTGATATTGCAAGATCGTCATGTGATAGATATATCGTGAGATTGAGGCATACTTGGACATTAATTCCACTTGCTTACATTTAATATTATATGAACATTTGGCTGTAAACAATATTTTCTCGCGTTGGATACTACATAAATTGTCAATCGCTCAAAAAACGATTGGTGCAAAGAAATGCCGAAAAAATTCTATCACAGAAATCAAAAGACTTCAAAAAGATCCTGACAGGCGACGAATTATGGATCTATACATGTAAACCTAAACAACTATCGACTATATCGGTCTTTCAAGTCGAGCTAAATTCAACAAGGGTTGGTCGCGCACGAAGCAAATGGTCGCCTGTTTTTTCGAAATAACTGGATATGTCGCCACTCTTCCATTAGAGCAACGTACATCGGTCAATTTTGATGATAAGCCAATATTTTTTTCCAGAAGTGTTATCTCCATCACGACAATGCGGGCTCTCACAAATCAATTCAATCAAAAACGTTTTTGAACAATCGAAACATCGAATTGATGGGTCATTTCCTATACAATCCTTCTCTGGCACCCAATGATTTCTTTTTATTCTCGCAGATGAAAATAACTTACCAGGTCAATGTTTTTCTACACCTGTAGAAGCGGCTGATACCTCAATCTGAATGGTTCGAACGCATGCAAAAGTTTATTGAATCTCATGGAGAATATTTTGAAAACAATAAATTCATATCCAATTATAAATATTTGTTTTTTTAGGAATTGGCAATAGCATTTTTTGTACTACAAATTTCACCCAATTTCAAATAGGTTCGGGAATATGTTAAACATGATCAATAGTACATATTTTTAACTCTTTTGAACTGTTTTCGTTCATCCATTACAACTACTGAATGTTTTGTAAATCAGAATGAATTTTTCATATAGACAAAAGCTACTTCTCAAAAATATCAACTATTTGGTTAATTAGTTGATTATAGAGATTAAATTATGCATTTTTAATGAGTTAATAAATTAATTAGTGGTACAAAATGCAAAAACAAAAAACAATAGAATTGCGAAATAACATTTCTGTATTTCACATTCTATTTGATTACCATTGATTAAAATATAGTAGTGCACTCAATTGATTGTTTAATTTGGAATTTATTTGGAAATAATTTCATAGTATTTGTTTCCATAATTGGTATATTTATTTAAACAACATATAACTGCAATGAATAAAATTTCACTGTACAATTTGGTAGGTAGTTTATTACGAAATGAAGAAAACTGAAAAAATAAAGTAGGGATTAAACCAAAAGATCATAGATTGTATAATGAAATCCTGGCCGAATTAAGTCAGATGATAGTGTTAAATTTTAGAACTGATTTTGGAACGATTCCGAAGATATCTTAATGACAGTAAGTCCGAATATTTATGTTAGTTTACACTAATCCTTATCTTTCTGATGTGGAAGGCTGCAATGCTTTCATAACAATTTCATTGAACCTAAAAAGTCATGATTATTAATTTTTCAAATTATATATGATATAAGTTATTGTTATTGTATTTGCTACGAGGTCTGGCCACTAAGTAACAAGACTGGTTAAGAAAAAGGGTTTTTGATAAAAATTATCCGAAATTCGAATGCTTTCCTTCAGTATACTCCCCTCCCCTCGCCCCACAACTTTCCATACGTTTTTTCCATTGAATGAAGCAGTGCTGGAAGTCTTTGGTGAGCGCCTTTAGGAGCTTTGCCGTTTTTTGCTTTACCGCTTCCATCGACTTAAATCTGGCCTCTTTCAAAGCCGATATTTTTCTAACCTTTCAAGGAAATCTGAGCAGACCCGTTGACGCAAGAGCTTTTTGTTAGGAGTCAGATATTTCCGGATTTGACGGTCGCAGCTGGGCGCTGATCATCTAACCTAGCTTAACCAAAATCACGCACACCAGATAGAGCATTGTACCCATAGGCCTCTTGCAACAATTTATAGCATTCAGTCGGAATTTTTTTCAATTTAACAAGATATCTAGATACCTAACGCACTACTCGTTTTTCACCCCACCCGTCTAGGGCGGTCTCTAGCGCGTGGCCTCGTTATTTAATAGCCACATCTGGTATTTCCATTTTCAATCAGATATATGCGTAAATGCTGCTATAACAATAATTTGAAAAATATGAGGTAGAAAATATTTGAAAAGAAATAGAATCATTATATATAAAATGTGTAGGACAATTTTGTAACTGAAGTTTTGTTATAATTCTCCTACAAAAAACAAAATCGTAACTATTCAATCATTAAAATCGAGTTAAAGACCGAATTTTAGATGTCGCCTGATGATTTATTGTTCTTATTCGTATCGTTGATAATTTTCTATAGTACTTTAGAGGGTGAAAATATCTCATAAGAACGAGATACGGTGTCGGAATTTTCACCAGCTGACAAAAAATCCCCTGAGTGACAACAGAAATATGCATAAAAGCAAAAAATGAGTAATTCCAAGGAAAAATCTGATATACAAGAAAACACAACTCAGTTATAAAAGAACCAGTAGTAGAAGAACAAAATCGTGATTTAGAAAGCAATACAAGTCTTGGTGATATGAGAAAGTAACACTTCTTTTTGAGGATATTTTGTAGCAGATTATCCAAAAGTCAAGCAAAAAGCTCATGCGCTTACAATACAAAATATCACAAAGATACATCAGAGAACATACAAAAAAGTAGCAGATACTCGAATGCTTCGTTATATACTCCTATACTTTATAAAGAAACTTTATGGAGGTTTACTTTTGAACCTCCATATATTTTGAGCCAAAAGATTCTCATATCTATACACAATCTTCAATGTACTTATAAGTTAGCTGGTTGATATGAAAGTCATCGAAAACTTGAAAAATCATCCATTACTTTGTACGTCTACAGTTTCATTTATTTCATATATATATCGTTAACATTATTGTTCAATTTTGTATATTATTCTCACTTAGGTTGGTACATTCAAGGAATCTTCCATTGTCACAAGCTCCCTCTGATTTCTTGTTTCAACTTGTAGATTATTACGTCAACTACGCTAAATCTTCACCATAGATACTTTTTAACATGATACATTCAACCTACTCATCCCATCCTCAATTATACAATAAAGGTGGTGAAAAAGTTCGCATAACTATAATTTGAAAAATTCTGGAACAAAAGCTCGAATCCATCTCAAATAACATGCGTACGAAGATGGTCCCAGAAGTGCCTGGCCCAACAAAGAAAACTAAAATTTTTGGAAAAAATAGTTCCATACATTTTTTCAAAAAGATAGATACCTCTTTTATAATAAGATCATAAAGCTCCTCAAAATAGCTATCAACTGCCGAACCCACCTCTTCGTTGTTGGAGAATCATCGAGCCATTTTTGCAATTCAAATTTTAATTCATTAGTTTTAGTCATTGCAATAACGGATGCGTGAGCTGGTGCATTGCTTTAATGAAGTAACACTTTCCTCTTAGCCAATTGCCACCGTTCTTGCCTGATTTTTTACTCAAACGTTGCAATAAGTTCGCATAACACTCGCCATTGATAGCGTTGAAAATTATTCAACGCGCATCCCAAAAAAACGACGCCATGAACTTGCCTGCAGGTGGAACACTCTTTGCCTTCTTTGGCGACGGTTTTCGGTTTTCAATTCATTGTTATAGATCTTTTGTTATGGGTATGAAGTGATGAACCCACTATTTATCCATTGTTATTAAACGGTGCAAAAATTCAGCTTTATTTTTAGGAAACATTGCTAAACACTCGATAGAAACATCTTCACGACGCTGTGATGCTGGTCTTCGGAGATCATACGACCAAACTCTGCTACCAAATATTTTAGTGTGGGTAACGATGGAGCAGTCTGCCCCAGAGTAGAATCTAGTTTAACTTTTATATTGGTTAAGCTAAGGCCGTTCAATTAAAAGTACTGTATCACATAACGATATCCAATTTTTCCCATGTTTACGAATTCACTGAAAACGTTTACTATTTATAGTTTTTAAACAAATACTAAACAACAAGGTGTCTTCAAACTTGGAACATATGGTGTATATATTGTGTATAGTCTAATACAGTGTTATTTTTCAATAAACTATCGCCCTCTCCAGGACAAAACAATGTATTTCTGATACCATCCTCCTATATCGTTACTAAAGATTCAAGCTAGACAGATGAATGACTGATGATTCATTTCGTTTTTAGCGTACAACCCAATGTTATCAATGAACATTTATTATTATCCAGATTTTTGTAATAATATCAATAATATTTGAAAAAGAAGTAAATTAATTTTCATAATTTGAATCACGTATTCTTCCCTGTGAGTTTTTCTGATATAAATAATAGTCCAAATATTAATGTAAATCAATTATATCTTCTTATAGTTGACGTCTTCGCTCATTTTTCTTTAATTTTTTGCGCTTAAATCTAAATTATAATAAATTAAAATTAATTGTTATTTACCATGCGTGGCGAGAAAAAGTTCAAGGTTTATTTCCTAGCGGTGTAGCTCATATCCTGTGAACTCCCTTCCACTTTCTTTTCTTTTTCTTGCATCAAACACCCGAAGTAATGCAATTTCCTGGTGACGGCTGCCGACCACCGCCTCAATATCGACCACAAAGGGACGACAAACGCTGAAAGGGGAATACAGAGCACGACACTGCTATAATTTTCTGCACCATTTCTTTCCAACTGTTTCTAAATGTTTATATGAACAAAACCATTGAACTGATTCAATTTTTCGAATTTGAGTTGTAACAGAATAATTTTTGCCAATTGAAAAAATTTAGTGTATGATTAACACTATAATTGAATTACTGAATGTCGGTAAAAACGGCTCAATTTTCGATAAACAAGAGACTAATGAGGAAATTTGTAAGAGATGAACAAAAATAGATTCAATAAACAAGATTGGAACTCATATACAGGGAGAGAAGGTTAAAAGGTGGGCTGAGAAAAAATTTCAAGCAGAGTATCATACTGCCGAGGTGTTTCCAAAAACAGTAACATTATTATTTTGCTTCAAGGAAGAAATAAAATATAAAACAAGAGTACGACTGTTTGCAAAACAAGTTGGATGAACATTTCATGGTAATAAGTAGATAAATAACACCTTTTATCACAAAAAAATATTACATTTCTGAATTGTCTTCATTCTAAGTCTAATCTATTTTGAAAATAATTATTTTTTTTCATGATTTTCGAAAGACAGATTAAAATTTGACGTTACGACTACTTTTGGTATTCACCAAAATATTTTACATGGTTTTGTTGATCAATAAGATTGTTAAATTTATTTTATAATTACATTTGTTTCACGAAAAATTTCATTAATGTTTCTTAATATTATATTTTATTGGTTTTCAAATATTTTTGTATATGATGGAAGTGAAAATAATGGTCGCATTCAACTGAGGGTAGTTATTCGTTCATTAGTAAGAAGTGATCCGATTTCGTAGTCCCAATCTACCTACTCCCTGGAAAAGCTTCAAGAATACTGTTGACAGTAACACACTTACTGCTACTGATTGAGCTAACTGGGGAGCTTGTCGCCTGGACCTTGTAATTATAGGGGACCTGTTGGCACGTTTTGGGGTTTTGGCGCGTGTGGGAAGTATATCATTGGCGAGAGGGGCAATAAATGTGCGGAGATCGGCTTCTCTGGTGGTTTTAGAGGGAATGTTATAAGCCAGGCTTGGCCCAGTCTTGGTAAAACTCTGATGTGATAACGTTGGGCCAAGCTTGGTCGCCAAGACTGGGCCTTCCTAAAATTCCAGGGCTGGGCCAAGCTCAACTACCAGGACTAGGCCAAGCTTAGTACAAGGACCGGGCCAAGGTTAAATATCAAGATTTATTCACATAACTTTTACTTCTTTATCTTTATTTATTTTTTATTCAATATGATTTTTTTGATTTTAAAAATAAGCAAAGCAAATAGTATATTATATTATAAGGATTAAAAGTGCATATTTTTTTACGAGCAATATTTGCAGTTGCGAGGCGGAGCGCAGCGCAGCCGAGTGAATGCAAAATTGCGAGAACTTTTACTTCCGAATACGACGACGCCCTTTTTTTATAATCAGCGGCTAGTTGTTTAGATTATTTTTTAGAACTAATTTCTAGGGAGGTCCTTTTATTTATTTATTATAGAGTAGCGAATATTCAATTTTACAAGTGATTAGTTAATTATTATATAAGTTAGTTAAGTTTAGTGTGGGTGTTTCAATAAATAGTAAGAGACAGTGTTACAAATTCACCCCACATATGGCAATAGTATAAATGAATGAAAAACATGACAATAAGTATTGAAACTAATTTATCCTCAAGAGTAATGTGAAATTTTGACAGATAATGATCAGAATAAAATCAGAAACTAACAATTTATTCACCAAATAGAAAGGTTGTCAACTTCTTCCCTTAACTTACGATAACAAATAGGTGATTTTATCAGTATGAATGAATGAATATAATTTTATAATCTTTATCACACAAAAAATACTGCAAAAAAGAAAAACAACAAATTAACTGTATTGTCTCCAAACCTGTGTCAACAAATTACCTTAAAATCTTTTTCACGAATATATTATTCATTTCATATTTCTTTTAGCGACAGCCGCTTTTATCATGCTTCCTTGTCAGGAACATTAAGCCATTTCGGTAATTAAAAAACGTCATCCATAAGAAGACGGTGGCTTTCAGTAGGCAATACTCATTAAAACGAAAAAGACTGGTATATCTACGCAGAGGTCCTTTTGTCTTCATTCTTTCGTACAAATATAGACTCCCAAAAAAAGGAGCAAAATCTTGATGAACTGTGAAACAAAAAATATCGCAATTCCTATTTTAAGAAGCAAAAAATATTCCAGAAAGCAAAATTCTCAATGAATATAGAATAAAAGCTTTCAACTGAATGGAAACACCTTAAAAGAAATGTAGAACGTGAAAATATTACATATCATGAAAATTGGAATCCAATCATCATTTTTTACCTAGTTTGCTAGGTTGTTACTTCTGAATGATTTGTGCCTTATTGTATGACTAGCTTTATATATTGAAGATAAAAGGAATAGGATATAACATAATAGTTTGTATTCAATCAACACAAAGATGTAGAACTTTCCAAAAAGTGAAGAAACTTTATTATTAAATGTTTTGTTAGTCTGACATTATTGCAGATAACACTATTTCTTGTACATGGAAGGATTGGAATAGTTCTGTCAAATTACAGAATTTCGTATTCCTATAATATAATATGCTATTTTCACAATTATGGTATTTCTTTCAAATTGGATAAGAAATGATATTATACTAATGACATTTTTCAATATGAATTAGATTTGAGGGCTAAGTCGGAACTGTTTATCTTAATACTTTTGTAGATGTATCACTACACTGGACTAAAACCAAAACACAAATAACAATAGCCACATGTCTTTTTTTTGCCAACCGTTTATTAGAGCTCTATTGGATAGCTTTATCCCGAGAATTCTTAAGAGCATAATATATAAAAAAATCAGTGGTGGACCGAGAATTCATCTATTTGAAGGCAAGTGGAAAACAAAAAAAAAACGTCAACACGGAATGGACGAATACAGAACTATTTATTATCAAACTTGGTGTCAGTGAACCCTATGTAATAGCGAAATGCAGTTTCTAGAAAAGGGCTTGAAATAAATTTGTGGTCTTAAAGAATCATGGAAGTGAGCTTGATGAATGGTAATGTGCTAAAACTCATTAATATGAGAAGTTATTTCAAATTCTAGCTTATCAACAGAGATGATGTTAATTTCTTAATAAGAGAATTAGGTTTGAGTAGAAATATATGAATCATGTATAAAAAGTTTTGCAATTACAACAATGGTCACCGACTACCATATATACACATGATATCTTCCGAAATTTCTTTTCTAACGATAAAACTCTCTCTTTTAATTACTTCCTTATTACACTGGAATCAAAGAAAATAAGTAGAGCCTGCAAAAAAGTTCATGCTCATATTCACAATTTTTTCCAAGATCTTTGAAGAAATTTTAGCATGAACACTTGGAAAACCCAACATATTGCTCCATTGGATATAGACTTCAATGGTCAAACCCATTCTCATATACGTTGCCATGGTGAGTTAACTTTGTGAAAATTAGAGTGCAACTGTACAGAGTTCAGCGTATGGCTCCATGGGGCCTGTATAGTCATACTGGTACACTTCTCGACGGAGGCAGCTGGTGAATGTTTAATCACTTCGATGAACAGTAACCGGTACCATCAAAGATAGGGGCACACACACATCACTAAGTACAGAGGATTGCCCGCAATACTAAATAAAGGAGTCACCTGGTACATAGGCTTTTGTGGAGGATACAACAAAATTAGGGAATGTTTGTCGCATGGAAAACATGCTTAACGTATCACAAGCCGAAGTACTGATGGAATGTGGACGTGCTATACTCAATCGACTACTCAATAGAAACACACGAACTCTGTGAAGATCAATGTAGCCACATCAACCCCAAAATAATCTACTGCAAAGAAGATTTCATCACATGAAGTATGGGAATTAGATGAATTCCCTAATCCTCATGGTGGTTTAATTTGAATTGTTAATTTTTTCAAAGTATTGCGATAGAGAAATCACGTCACGTAGAATTGGAAACAGTTATTTCACTCTTCATATTAGTAATTCTGATACTAGGATAGCGATCAGTTTATCGGCTATAACTGTTATGATGTTTCCTATAATGACGTTTAATAAGATGAGTTTTCTTTATAGTCAAGTCAAGAAGACTTACATCGGGTAAGTAAAAAAGCTTATGATTTATACGAATGTTTTTCTTAATCAAAAACTCTTCCTTGGAATTGTTCAGATTTGTCTCAGCCCCAATTCAACAGTGGAAATTTTGGGATACTGTCCACATTTTCATCGGTTCTTCCATCTGGAGGCCTTCTGCTGCTTGACTCATCTTTATAAAAATGCTTCCAACCAACGAAACAACATGGCTCTCGACAGAACACTCTCTTGTGAAATCTCCTTTTGTACTATTCTCAACAAATGATTTTCGACTCGCCTATCTCGTGCTTCCACAAATAGCATATCAACAATTAAATCTAGAGAGTCAAGGGATATACTTAACCCTGATAGATATCGAGAAAGGTTTCGAGTTTCTCAAAGCTCCAAACCTCCACCACAAATATAATAATTATCTGTTATGATAGTTTGGATAAACTTTATTATTTCCATTCCTTTCCAATGACTTGGTCAATCATAGCACATTAAACTCAAATATATCTGATATACACCAAAATCACGAATAATAAAGCTAATACGTAAATCCTTACTGAAACAATGTGGACAAGAAGTGGTTGAATTTGAAGCACCTGACAAGGGCGATTGAGGTTCAAGTCCCACTTGATTATTTGTTGTTGTGTATCAAGTGATTTGCTTTGCCGAAGCGATGCTTAGCGGGCACCTTTCGATAGATACAAAATTGTTGACTGAATAAATATTTATTTCTCAATAATATAATATATACGGTCAATTTTTTTATTATCGTTTCGAATTACATTTCATATTACCTGACAGTATCATTAAATACCAAATGATTTGTCGAAATGATGGAGAATTTGTCATTTGGTATACAAATCGGATCTCATAAGAAGAAATCTGGAGCTGATAAATTTACGTTATGCGAATGTTGCTACTTAAGTTTTGACATAGACAAATGAAAACTAATATTTATAATTGGATATGGGTTTATTATATTTTAAAATATTATTATTATTAATATATTATTATCCATATACTTTAGCATGCGTCTTGAACTATTTTCGAAGCATTTTTGCGGGAATAAGAATATATAAGAACTATTCGGCTAATTACTCTTCAATTCGATGTTTTGCCTAGTCAAAAACGTTTGAACTGATGTGTAAAAACAATCTTGTTGGAGAATGTAACGTCTTCTGCGATTGGTTTGCCTATTTCTTTTCTGTACTATTCCGAATTTGCCGTTCTACGTTGATCTAATGGAACGGTAGCGACATGTCCAGTTATTCCGAAAAAACGGGATACATTTGCCTCAAAGTACTTCTGCGCGAACAACTTTTGTTGGATTTGACTCGTCTTGAAAGGCACATCGCACGAAAATAATTCCATTTTTTAACCAAGACTAATGTTTCAAGAATCTGTAAATGACTCAAATAGCTCTCGTATGACACGTTCTGAGTACGTTCACTATTAAAAATGTTCAACTTTATGATTACAATGTCATATTGGAGATATTAATTTCAGTGTTGCCATATCTCAAAACTTAAGTTGCAGGTCTTCTAATTTGGAAATATAAATAAATATGATCAATTCATTTGCAAGCTTCTGTATTGTTGTTTCGTATGTGGAAAGTTCTAGAACTAAATATTATTCGATACCTAGTTTGTTATTTTTGTACTGCTCATTTGATTTATTTAATATGTGATTTGATTTCTTTTGAATTTTTGAAAAATTGAATAAAAGCATATAATAGAGAAATTGGAGTTCTAGGCAACAAGCAGGAAATAGAAATATACTATTTAAGATTCAGTTCAATAAATCTAGTACGATTTTACTTGATAGAAAACTGGAACCATTAAAGTCCTGAATAGTTCCAAGAACAAATTATTTTTCAGAACATTACGCTAACGGCAATGTTATTATTACACCATGTAATAACAAACATTGATATCTGTTCAAATATAGCGTCTATTGATAAAGGCTTGTCTTCTAATATTTTCTCATTTCTCGATATAAAATTGAATTTTACAACTAATGAATGAACTCGATTTAACGAGAACAAATGAGAGCTTATGAAACTCTTCTAATTTGTAGAATCTCACAACAATTAAATTGATACTTTACTAATTACCATCTGTTGAGCACCATCATGCGTGAAATGTGAAAATCTCAGCTCGTTTGATAATAAATATTCTATTATCTGAAATAAATGATCGTTGATGTGAATTAGAATACTAATTTGTAGCATAGTGGAAAATTAATTTATTTCGCTATATATGTTTTCTGCTTGTTTTGTTATACGCCGCGTGGCAACATTCTGAAGAAAACATTATTTTAATAATTTATCTTTCGTTATACGGGAATAGATTTGTTGAATAAATATTGTGACTTTGCCAGATTTGAGTATTTTTCAATTTTTTAAAAACATGGGTATCATGAAACCTCATTTGAAACTTCTTTTTATACTGTATTTGGTAATGGCGATTATGTGAACAAAAATTCATGTCATTGTCAGTTTGAGAATTATTGTTCAAAACTATGAACATTAAGATTTCTTCTACTTCTTCTTCTTTCTTCAATGTAAGCAAAATATTTGTTTTCCCTCGTATGCTCGCCCTTTAATTATGAGAGAGGTTGTCGCTCCATCTCTTGCAGGGTCTTCCAAAGCTTCGGCTAAGGGCGACTTGTCTCTAGCTATTTTGACCAATCTGTCGTCATTCATTCGATCTATGTGTTCATTCCACTCTCACTTTCTTCCCAATATCAATTCGTTTACGGTGTCAATCTTACATGTTCTTCTCTGTCAAAATATGTTTTTCCAGCGATCCCACTCACTATTTTCATTTCGGTGGTTTCTAATATTCTCTTTGTGTTCGATGTGTCTGGTCTGGTTTCCGCTATGTAGGTTAATATATGCCGGATGACATCCTTGTAGATTCGGGATTTAGTCTCGATACCGATATATTTGTTTCGGAAGATTGCATCGCTTAGGTAAGTTGAGGTTCGTTCTACTTTTGCCGCTTGGTTTCTCACTTCCGCTTTAATATCCTCGTAGCCTGATATTTCAATGCCTAGATATTTAAATTTCATCTTTTGTTGTATAGTTTCATCTTCTACAACCAATTTACATCTGATAGGTGTTTATGAGGTAGTCATAAATTTCGTTTTTGCTGCAGATATCTTCATTTTCAAACTTGTTACCGTTGTGTTGAATTTGAGTAGTAATCTCTGTAGGTCATCTTCGTTTTCTGCAATCAGAACAGCATCATCGGCATAGCATAGGATCTTGAGATCTTTGTTCCTCATTTTATACCCTGTTAGGTTACGAGTGTTTTCGATAGTTTGTAAGATGTATGGGATTTGTCTGTTGTATAGAAGGTGTACCACGTTCTTCAGTTGTATTCGTTTAAGCGCCTTTTTCAGGTCTATAAAACACATGAACGTCGGTTTGTTATACTCGATGGATTAAGATTTCGTATTCAAATATTTTGGGTAACCCATCTAGTATTGAATGAAACTCATTACTTAGTATAAAGGCGAAACAGCTATACCTAATATCAATTAAAATATCGGTTAACGTTTGGTTAGATACTTCAATTTTCACGTGTAAAAGTTATAATATAATATAATAATTACTACTTAGATTGAAACCTAGCGCAGAGATACTTCAATTTTTTTACGATGTGCAGATAAAATAGGAACGCAGCAACAAGTATGAGATTTGTTTGCACAGGATCCAGAAAGATCTATCAGACAATCAATAGTATCAATAGTAATTAATGTAAATGATCCAATAAATTGAGCTGATGAACGAAATCTCAAACGCATTAAAATTTCACGTAAATATTTCCACCAAATTTCTTTAAAAAAAGGGTTTAGCCCTATCCTCTCAAGATTTCAATGAATGGACAAAAGTCTATTATGTGGATCTTCCGAATCTTCCGTTTAAAAAATATCGTTTTTGAAAAGTAGCTGTTCTATCAAATCACTCCCGTATAACAATAAAAAATATGCAAAAACCAAAGTTAAGTAACAGGAAGAAGTTTGGAATATGAATTGTTAATTTCCGTACTACTATTTCCTCGAAATAAATGATATTTACAGTGGTTTGCCTATTTTGTTTCTCAAATATAGAGAACTATAGTTTTTTGTGACTTGCAAATTGGCAACGTCGAGGATTGCTGACACGTTGCGATAACTTCAGCCCGGGTAAAATATGTAGGTTTTGTCAACTGAAGGATTTGGAAGGTTCGGATTTTCGGGACTTTTTTTCAATCCTTTTAATGACGTCGCCATCCCTTTTTGAATAAATTTTCTTATCATATCAGAGAGATTCTTGGCCTTATGCATATAGTAAACTCAGTTGTGTTTTCTTTTGTTTTGTCCATTTCAGATGAGGTTTCAGCAAATATGATTTATCATTGAGAAAAAAGGATAAGCTGAATACGAAATATTTATGTTCTACGAAATTTTACCAAATTTTGATATCAAGATCAAAATTTAATATGAATATCTAAATTAATTGAGAAGGGAAAATTGATTTTGGGGTTACGCTTGTAGTACTCACAGTGAACAATATATCTCAAAAGAAAGAAATCGATTAAACATTAAACTTAATTTAATATTCCATTCACTGTCATTTGTTCAATAAAACCACTTCTTTCTTTTGCACTTTTAAGAGAAGGAAAGAGTGAAAGAATGTACTTTATTACCACAGAAAATTTTACGAGTTCATAAACAAATCAAGTAACAATATAAATAAATCAAATAAATCAGTACATATCAATATCTACAATATATAGAAATATGAAAATTGAAATAGTATAGCTGCAAATTAAATTAAATAAAAGTAAAAGTGAAACAATAATAAGTACTCGAGCTTGTTCTAATCTGAAAATAATTTCTCATAGCTCTTAGTATTAAGGCTCAATAAGACAGTATAGAAATTATTAACACTCCAAAAAACTAACTGCTTTTATGAATAGGGAAAGATTATTGTATACCATTATAGAAGGATGAACTTTTTATCAGAAATGAAATGGGATTTATAACTGTTGAAGAGTATCTATGAGTTGAACTTGCAGTAAATGTCAGCTCGTTAACTAATTGTGAGCTGTGCAATTGACCCTTGCTACGTCCTGAATTTCATTGTAGTTTTGGCAATGCTACTGTGTCTTCTTCTCCGCTATTCTCAATTCATCTTCTCGACGTTGTCGATGTTTCTGCACCGAACGTTACTAATGGACATGCAAATGTTTTTAAAACAGTTTAGCCTTCTTAGTTGCTATTCTTCTTAATCACATCTTTCATATTCATGAAATGTTCCATAAGTTGCTGATGTTTTTTTTTTCATATCTATGATCTCTACCATTTGCTGTTAATTATTACTCTTAGATATTTGAGATTCTGCACTTCTTCAATATCTCCAATGTTCATTGTTTCCTTCTTGATGTGCTTGCCATATCACTTTGTTTTTCTAGTTTTCGTTTATCCATAAACTTCTTTCTCTTCTCCTTCAGTTGTTAGTTCATCCAGCATTCTTTTCATTATGTTTCTTCTTTTTTGTAACTGGGACTATATAATTTGAGTATTCTATCATTTTAATAGCGCTGTTTATCAAATTTTCTTTATCCACATGCTTCCGTTTGCAAATACTGAAGTCACTTTTTCAATTTTTTCAGTTTTTGCTTCACTGGACAGAACACTACCTTTTGATTTAAACTATTTATGAAAAGCTTTGAGCCAGTTATCTTTTGGAATGCTGTCTCCAAATTGATTTGTTGCTCCATCTATCTCATCCTCCGTAATGAAATGCCAATCATGTTAATGTTTCTCCAGTCATAGTATAATCAGAAGACACTCAAGGCCAAATCAGGGGTAGAGGGGGATTTTCAAAATTTATAGTAGCCCTTGTAATCTGCATAACAAATCCTAACCTAACGAAAAATATTGTTAAAGAATATGCACCAAACTTCGAGGGCTAAAAATTATTGTTTTTTGTCTTTCGAGTTTATAATTATATCTTCAAAATAATAACGATTTGTCGATTTTTATTATTTAATTGGAATACATGTGTATATCTGTTACAACCAAGAAGCAAGAATCTGTTGGGACGATGTAGTCCGTTACGCACCTCGTAAATACATCCATTATCCTGCAATATCCTCTATTTTCGGCGTATTTATCACCTAAAATATATCTGCAGTCAAGTCGCTTGGGACACACAACCTCCTCCGCAGTCGAGACTGTCATCTAGTAAGCTTCGCACGTGCGAGCTAGCGTTAACAAAAAGGGCATCACGTGTCATGTATTTGAGGTGATGGATGACAAGTGAAAGGATAGAGGAAGTCAGGTGAATCTATACGAATAAGTAAAAAGTACAGTGCTGTAACCAGAAGTTTCTATGCCTACATTTTATAATTAGTTCAATAAAGTCTTTTTAGGATTTTGAATTTTACAACTGCACATAAAAATGTCTCCATCTTATTTTAAATAATTCTCATGTCGTGGTGGATATTTCACTATGGTGAAGAAAACCATTTGTTCATTCATTTATTCATGTATGTAATTGGAGCTTGAAACACTATTTGTGATATTGACTACAAAACATAAAACACGCATAAAAATGATTCAATGAAACCGTAAAAACATAAAACGAAAGAAAAATTTAAAAATGAAGATATAAACAAAAAAGGTCACAATAATTATTGTAATATTTACGGTATTTATGTGTTTATACTAATTTTCACATGGTGATTGATTGTAATATTAGAGAAAAATTGTGCCAAAGAGAGCGCATTCAAAATATCTAGTTCTGGTAATATATGAATTATAGTATCTACTGACTAGTATTGTGGCCAGCTTAACAAATTTTTTTCACAAGTGCCCGTGTAAGAAATATAAATCTTGATACGTTAAAAAAATCAACATTTCTACTAATTTGAATAACTAATCAGAATAAAGAACGAAAAAAGCAAGAGGAGATTACAAATTTGATAAAGAGACTTTCATCAGTAGTATGTAGAATTGAATATTTCTTTCAAATGAATTCCTTTGGAAAGTCACGTGGAATTGGTAGCGATTCTTTCACTTCTCATAACAGTATTGGTCGGTCACAATCGTTTGATTAGTTTCTAGTGTCTAGTGTTTAATGTTGATCTTTCAGATAAGTTCACAAGTTAATGAAGAAGGACTGCCAACGGATGAGTAAGGATTTTGAGGAGATAGAGTATTTTAATTGATACTTATATTTAGCTCATGATTTAACTGACAATTTATTAAATTCTGCAGATAGTTTCATCGGTTTTTGGAGTTGAATGCATTCAGCTGATTGGTTCATATTTTATCTTTTTTCCCAATATGCCTTATACCATGAAAACACCTATAATCTCAACAAAACACTTTTTTGCAAACATTTATTGGATAGTACATTGTTACTGGAAATTGATGTCATTCATTTTAAAAACCTCCACCTCAAAATACGCTTTCATAAAAACAATAAGGTACTACAGAAAATCTACTAATTCTATCAAGCTCAATCTCGTACTATCATACGTCGGCCCCTTCAAGTCGCATGCTTCCAGTGCAACCAAACCTAGAGATTCTCCACATATCTTATATGTAAATTTAAAATAAGTAAAAGTTGTACATAGATGCAGCTCAAAATTAAAAAGCCGTTCCAACAACCACATTTCTTCCAGTTTTCACAAAAGGCAAATGAATTATTTTCCTTGCATGGAACATATTAATGAAAAATACCTACTTCTCTATTACCTTGGTAACGCAAAAGAATTTATAAATAGCTTTTTGCAGAAAGAGTTACCATAACTCATCTCGAAGTCTCTTTACGAATTTGTATCAAAGGAGATAGAACAATATTGAAATCATAAGACCAGCCAATACAAATAGCCTGGACCTGCGTATTTCTCCCAATTTGGCCTTGGTTTCGGCTTTAGTGTCACTTTTCTAATTATGTCTTATTATGAAGTCATTCTAGATAAGTCTACATGTTTCTATACTTTCTTGAACAAATCCTCTCCTTTTATGTAACGTTTGGTCCCCATTTCATCCTCATTATCTTTAAACGTATATTTTTAGTTCTGTTCATCCCAGTTTATTCATTTCATTGGCTTTCAACGCATATATGATCACTGATCTTGCTGTTGTGTGTTTTGGTTTATACAGTTCACTACTTTTTTCAATTCATTCCAAAATTGTCACATCCTTCATGTCTCTTTCTCAGTGTCTTGATTGATTGTTTACTTCTTAATAGTTGACTGGCGATTATTATGTTTTTTCTCAATATCCACAACACTCTTTCGTAAGAAGGCCATTGGCACAGACATTCCTAATGTATCGATCGAGATAACAGAATTTTTTCAATATTTTCAAGAACATTTATATTTATTTGTTTAAAAATTTTCATATCGGCTCAAGTGCTTAGCTTTATACTGCAATAACAAGGGTGAAATATCATATTGACATATCTGTGTCAATGGCTTTCTAGACAATTGATTCCAGTGGAAAGATTTCACATTCTTTCCTTTATACGGTATATTGACTGAAGTCATTCAAGAGAAGCGCATTAAAAATTATAGAATATTTGGAAAGTGATAGTAGGTGCAAAAATTCTTAACAAAAAACAAAATTACGTATTCATTGTAGAATGAACAATATTATTGCATTTTTGAAATCATTATTCTATTTTGGGAATGATGAAAATAACTAACACTTGATTGCATCTCGAGTCTGCAGAAAAGAAACAAAAAAGTCAATATAAAAATTTCGAACTTTTCCGTTTCAAGTGCCAAGACAAGAACTGTTCAAACTTCAAAGCGTTCTGATTTTTTTTAATCGAATTTTAAAAAAGGGCGTAATCTGTGAAGTAATTTTGGTAATAAAATAAGTTTGGCAATAAAAGAAAATTGGTGTAGTTGAAAAGTTCTCCAAACATGCACGTGAAGGATACTTATTCGCCAACTCCTTGAGAAAAACTTTCAAAATCAGCATGATTAAATATGATATTGATGTAACAATAAACATTGGAAAAATGAGATAAACAACAAAAAAAATACTTTTGGTATTTGATTGCCAATGTCACTGAACCACGCAAATCAACCGTGTGATGGCTTAATCATGTTTTTTCAGTCTATATTGTGTCTGAGTTTTCTTTATACTGAAAATACTATTCGCTGCCGTTTCACCAGCATTCAAACATGCGTTTTGAAAACAAAGTTATTTTAGTTAGAGACCGAAGGTAAACTATTATATAAGTTAATGAATCTTCTGTGAAATAGAATTCACGAAGCAAATTACCACCTAATAAACCATAGATTTGAAAATCAGAAATAGGTTTCTTGTTTTCATTTGAACCATTCTCACTTCTACCAATTTGAAAAGTTATGAATATACTCAATAATTGTTGGGATATTTATATATTTATATACATGTACTCCTACTTACCAAAAGCATCTATTTTGTTCTTTCTTTCTAGAATTTGGTAAGTATGCTACCACTCTACATACAGTCCCAAAACAAACAAACTTAGATTATTTGTTGATTTGTTAATGTCAATATTGAATTATGCATGCGTTATAATCATTTGGAAGGTACTAGGATAAGTTTTTATAGATTTTGAAGAATTAACTACACGCTTTACTGTATTGGTTGTATGAATTATCACATTACGCGTCAATCTGCGATACTACTTTCAAAGTTAGAGAAAAGTGGGGAATCTGTCTTCATATTATCCTTTTCCTTATTACGACAATTCATTATTGGATACATTAGTTTCACATTATCTATATGTATTGCCTTATTATGGTTGATAACCTGCTCAGTGGTACTTAGTTTTACTTTGAATTATAACAGCTAATTTCGTAAATATCACTATTTGCCAAATCCACTATTTTATATATAAGATCTCAAAACCAAAATAGTTCTTCGATCCTTTTGTTGAAGCAAGATTCAAAGGTACTAGAAGTAATTCTTTCTTATGAAGATTCGGGAATGAAGTATTCCCACGGAAACGTTTCGTAAACATATGACAATCCACTTATTTACTATAGGGTTTTCATTGAGCTATACCCAGCATTTGGTCACGTAAATTTTAGGAAAACTTAATTATTAAATTTGATTTTCTAACTATTGAGGGACCTTTATAGATCCAGAAATGTTTTTATATTAGTTTGTACTTGACTCCAATGAATTCAAGTTAGATAAGTAACATTAAGTCGAACTGATTATGGTGGTACATGATAAGACGTACAGATGAATTAAGAACATTCTCCATACGTATTGCATGTTTACAGTCATCTTCTGAAAGTGTTCACATTTTATATTGTTCAGTTTCCATTCACGACCATGTGCTTATATTTTAAATTTGAGATGGTATCTACATAAATAATATATTCAAGTGAAGTTCAATAATTGAAATATGTAGTTCAACACTTGGCATCATTGCAATCTTAAATCAAAGGTCCAGTTTTCTCCCACCGGAGCAATGTCAGGGTCAAACAGTAAATAACGAATAGACCCAAAACGCAGGGTATTCGCATATGTGCCAACGCTAAAATTTCAGTCGGCGACCGCGTAAAGAGGATTATTGATCCTTCGTAGTGTTGCCAAACTTATTGTTCAGTTTTCTACATTATTTAAAAAATTAGTCAGTTAAAAAGAAGAAACAAAAAAAATGTCATTATTGAGTGAAAATATATACCTATTATTAAAAGATATTATTTCAATTGCTATATCAATCTCAAAATATATAAATATGTGACTAGGTGTGCTAGAGAGTGTTAAAAGTTATAAAGATGCTTTAATATAGTAATTATCTCCATTATTTTGTGAATTCTACTACTTTATTCAGTTTATATATCACGGACAAGCAAAAAAATACTATATCATCAGTTAACAAATGCGTGTAAGCTACCTCAGTGTAACACATACTAAGTACAATAAATCTCTATCCATTTTTTCTTCAGAAATAGGCCGTGGGAAAATTTGATATAATAATTCAGCCACTCATTCTAAAACTAGACATTTCTCTATAAAACTTGATTCAAGTCAAAAAATAGAAAATTGCGACGTGAAAATAAGAATCCACATTTTTCTAATATTCCGTGGATTTTGTAGCATTGTGTAGAAAACATGGATTAATATTTTTTATGTATATTTGTAGGTATTTCAAAAATACTCCTTAAATACGTATTTGGTACTATTTTAACAAGAATATATTTTTGGAAAATGGGAAAATATATAGAATTAAAAGCATTATAACAGATGTTTTTTGCTAAAATGTTAGATTTAATACAATAATAGTTGGCACGATAATCTCATTTTATTGAGACAAATGTTTGACTTGGAGCATGACATCTTCCAACGCGATTCAAGACGCCATATGAAGATGAACTCAGCTCATCGATACACTTCATCTGCGCGTCTGCAGGCAAACTCTGTGTTCATGAGCTACGTCTGTCTGTCGCTTAGGTCTTGCAAAAACTGCTGTAGGTGCGATTATGTTGGACTACTCGGAAGAGCATTTCTCATGTGCTCTAAGCTGTCTAGGTTTCTGGTCAACTCTGAATCACCTATAAGTCGAGATGCTGTCTTGTATTGAGTCGAGCACCCTCAGGGTAAGCTTGGGGACCGAGCTCCAAATTTGCGAATAATATTCCAACGATAGGCGCATACCAATATACGTTTGTACATTTGCAAAAGAAGTATGGACTGGCTTGGTTGGTTAGACGTTGAGAGAGAGTTTTTTCTTTTTATAGTTATACTTGGAAATGGGATGCAAAATAGATCCTGTCACTTGTTACCAAATAGCGACGCTCTTCCAGACTTTACATAAATATATATACAGTGCTTTTCAGATAAAAGTATCCACCTTTAATAACTTTTGTAATACTGGTATTTAGAAAAAATCCAAAAACACGTCAATTTATGTTGGAAGGGGCAAGCATTATGGCTTATTTAAACTTACTGGAAAAGCCACCCCCTCACCCCTAGCAGCATCCCCTTTAATTTTTTAAACTACTTTTCATATTTTTTATGTAAAATTTGGATACTCCTCTTTGAGCTGATTTCAAAAATGTATAATACTTGTAGGTTAAAGTGGTTAGTTTATGAGATAAACAATTTTTCTTTTAAGAGCACAAATTTTACTTATTATTTACTTTCACCTTATTTGCCTGTACTAAAATGGGTTGTACAACAGTTCAAACTCTTTAATCTTTTTAACTGTGCTATTTATTATGAAGTTACAATAAGTGTTCAAAATGAGTACCATTCACTTCCATACAATGGTATAATCTATTTTGAAATGCCTCTCTGACATTGCTTAATACGGCTGGATTTAATTGTCGACATTCATTTTCTATCCTCTCTCGTAAATCATCCAGAGATTCTGGTTGGGTAGCATAAACTTTTGTTTTTAAATACCCCCATAAAAAGAAGTCTAGGGGTGTTAAATCCGGTGACCTAGGTGGCCACTACATCATCTGCCCCCTTCTACCTATCCAACGAGCGGGGAATGTTTTGTTTAAAAATTGTCGGACAGGCATAGCATAGTGTGGGGGAGCTCCGTCTTGTTGAAATACCAGTAAATCTTCGGAAAGGTTATCATCATTTTCTATTATTGTTGTAATACGTGGGTCAACCCCTTCCTTGAGTAACTCAAGATATGATTCACCATTTAAATTTCCGTTGATGAAGAAAGGTCCGCCAATGTGGTCACCTAGGATACCACACCAAACGTTTAACTTTTGGGGATGTTGTGTATGGAATTCACGCATAATATGTGGATCACTTTCAGCCCAATATCTACAATTATGCCTACTTACTAAGCCATTTAATTACTATGAGCATTCATCAGAAAAGCAAATATTGTTTAACAATTGTGGATTGTTATTGATAATTTGCGTCATTGATTCGCAAAACTCTAGACGACGATCAAAATCATCTTCATTCAACTCGTGCACCAACTTAACTTTGTATGGGTGGTACTTGAATTTATGTAGAACTCGGAAAACTGTAGAAGATGAAACACCGATCGCTCTACTTATTGTTGACAACGATTGGGGTTGTTGAGCCTCTAAGCTGACTTGCCCTAAAATTGCCACTTGGATTGCTTCGTTATTTAGGAGTCCCTCTCGCTTATGCACTTTATTGCAAACAGACCCTGTTGTAGTAAATTTCTCCATCAGTTGAATTACATACTTATGAGTTGCATGTCTTCCGTCATGTAATTCGTTAAATATTCTAGCAGCAGCTCTTGCACAATTATTATTTTGGTAGTATAAACCTACAATTTCAATTCTTTCTTGCAAAGAGTAAACCATTTCAGAGAAACAAAATAAATAATGTATCAAATTACACTATCAATAGTGACTACAGATTCTAGTTGACAATGTCAAACTTTAATAAAAAGTAGAGTTTTTTGTTGTTTGGATTTTTTAAGTAGTATAAATAGCACAGTTAAAAAGATTAAAGAGTTTGAACTGTTGTACAACCCATTTTAGTACAGGCAAATAAGGTGAAAGTAAATAATAAGTAAAATTTGTGCTCTTAAAAGAAAAATTGTTTATCTCATAAACTAACCACTTTAACCTACAAGTATTATACATTTTTGAAATCAGCTCAAAGAGGAGTATCCAAATTTTACATAAAAAATATGAAAAGTAGTTTAAAAAATTAAAGGGGATGCTGCTAGGGGTGAGGGGGTGGCTTTTCCAGTAAGTTTAAATAAGCCATAATGCTTGCCCCAACATAAATTGACGTGTTTTTGGATTTTTTCTAAATACCAGTATTACAAAAGTTATTAAAGGTGGATACTTTTATCTGAAAAGCACTGTATATATATATATATATATATATATATGTAAAAAAAATGAACGGTGCTTGAACTAAAACCAGCCAATGGATTTCTAATAGCGTGTGTTGCCGCCTCTCGCTCTAATTACAGCTTCCATTCCTCTTGGAAGGCTTCTAAACAGGTTCTGGACGTATCCTTGTGGTATGTTTTCCCAGAAGTTAAAAAGAACATTTTGTAGATCATCTAGTGTTCTTATTGGTGCCGGATGTTGCTGAATTTGCCATTCTAGAAGGTCCCAGACATGCTCTATTGGGTTAAGGTCCGGGCTACGTGCAGGCCAATTCAGGGTGGGTATCGCGACCTCTTCTAAGTACTGCCGAACCACTCTAGCAGCGTGTGGAGGAGCATTATCGTGTATTAGCACAGAGTTAACAAAAATGAATCTGATCGTGCCGTTCACCACTTCGCCTACATACTAATACACGCCTATCTGATGATTACAGACAAAATCTTGATTCATCCGTGAATAAAATATTGGACCAAAAACACTCAGTGGATTTGAAGTTGGCCATAAACAACAGAGATTATTACGAACTGTATTTTCAGTAAATAAAACAGATAGCTTACTAAGAATATCACTTTAAAGAAAATTCGTGTAATACCTCATTCTGTGAACATCATTTATTTATTTTGAAATGAAAATTTATTAAGATTCTCGACATCAAATCAATAAAGATTTATGGTTAGAGCGATGTGTTGTAATTGCAGTGGTAAACGGTTTCCGTTCCGTGATATGCATTTGAGAATAATTCATGCATAAGCTCCATTTACACAAAGAATATGCTTTAACGCACGAGATAATAAATCTAAATTTGCTGCCCTCTGGTATAAATTGGGTCAAAAAATTGGAAACAGAATAAATATAATACTGTTGAATTACGGGGTGCTTTAAATATCTTCCAATTTAGAAAATCCGATATTATCTAACAATAAAGTGTTAGAAAACGAGAGCTCTTATGCGATTTTCGCTAGTTAGTATTAGCGGGCTTCTTTTAACACTTAGTATGCTAGTTTCCATAACGGCATCTGCACAAGAGAAAGCGTTTTGTGTTATATACTTCGCTAGATACGACTCCATACCCCAAATGGTGTTAATTTTCTCACAGTCCAGAGCATAAAAAGATGGTATGAGCAATTAAGTACTGAGGTCTTTGAAGAGACAAATAGATATGGAGCGCGTCTACTATCCACACATAGCCAGTAGATATTCCAACGTGCTGTTAACGTCTTGAAAGTTTGCGTATAAAGATGGTTAGGTTAGGTTAGATTACGTGTTTAGTGGCCAAGTAACTTCCATTTGAGTGCTAGTTAACCGTCGTAATATGAAAATACCCCCCAACCACACCAAATAGTACAACTTTAACGAGATTTTCTGAAAATAAATATTTTTTGTGTAATCTCGAAAAATAAAGTTTGTGGTTCTTTTTTATATAAGAACACTGAATAACATATCTTGATATGAAGACAAATTATATATCTCTTTCTTCAATTGGAAATAGATTCAAATCACAGAGAGGTTTTGAATGTCTTCCTCAGAGATGGATCGGCCGTACTGGACCTAACGATTTCTCGTTAGATTACTGATCCCAAGAATCTTATTTATTGTGATTTTTTGTGGAGGTTAGTTTATATTCATCAACTTTCAACGACCTTATGAATTGTTGAACCGTATTATAGCAACCATAGAATCTATCTCTCAAGATATGCTTGCTAAGGTGTGGAATAGAGTATAGGATAGACAAATACAGTAGTAACTCTTCAATATGAAAATCATCTCATGTCTATATGATCAACAGTTTTTAAAATATGAATCTTTGAAACAGGATGAATTACTAAAAAGTGTTAACAATTAGAATATGATCTTTCAAATGTTACTCAATTAGAAATAAGTTACATTATCCTAAAAAAATAATATTGTTTTGGGTTTATATTGATCGATGAAGTATGTTACAATACAAATGCTTTTCCACTATAGAAACTGAGTAAAAAGTTGAAATTTCGGCGCGAGAAACCGTTTTGTCTATCGTCTATCTCTAGCAGCGATATATCTTCACAGGAAGCATGTAGTGGGACGTCAATAAACATCATAAGACATAGATCAACAACAAATGACAAAAGGTGTCAATTGGCTTCAATGGATGTCAATTCATATCACTTGAAGTCATTTTTCATTTTATAAACCAATTATTTAAGAAGTTAAGAGGACATCAGTTTTAAGTGAATGGAATTATCGATATTCTTCTTGTTTTTTTTCCATGGAAAGTTTTTTTTATAAATTCAGATTTATGTTAAAATTTACTGTTTGCTAATGGAAAAAAATGCGCTATAGTCTCTAGCGTCGAAAGATATAAATGTCAAGTAATATTTTGGTACAGGTCTAAATGTCAAATTTTGACCTATCTTGAAAAAAAACCAAATTTTTCATAATAATGCCTAACATGTTTTTCGTTTCAGCACATCTATAGCTTTACAGGAATTAAATGCAAAAAACCTGCTTCCAGTAAGGAGATGTCGGTGCCACAGACAGACGGAAGAACAGACGAAATGACGGAAAAAACGCTAGCGCATTTTTCTTTTTGAAAATGCGCTAGCAACTATCAGCATTCTCAAAATATAATTTTAAACCAAATATACTTTAATATTCTATTCTTTTCGCGATATGTGCATGATTGTCATCATATGTCTAAAACATTATTAGTTTGGTTCAAACAGCTATACAAATGTCAGATACCGAATTTATATGCACATTTATTGAAAATAGATGATTAGTAAAAGTAACTATTGGATGAAAAATATTAAGTGAATTTTACAAATAACGATGGGGCTAATAATAGATGCCAAGTCACGCAGCTCACGTAAAAAAGAAACTAAAAGAACTTGGAAAGAGACATAAGACAATGGATTGGTTACTTGGAACAAAATCTATTCTGTCAATTTATATTAAATTATTAATATATAAACCAATCCAATTATGGGAATTTTCTAGCAAAAGCAACACCCAAATGATCCAGAGATTCCAACATAATGTTTTAAGGAACATCGTTGATGTACCATGATACTTTAGAAATAATGACATTCATCGGGACCTGTTATGAACAGCATCTCTCTAAATACGTAAATTTAGAGGAAATTCAGCTTCTCGACAACACTAGCGAGGAGAAAATAGTTAAAGAGTAAGACCCCGTCCATTTATTGCATTAATGAACAGAAAACAGATCTGTCCCTACAATATATACAAGACTAGCAACATAATATGTAAAAAATAGATGAACAAGTCGTGATTAATATATAAATGTAGTAACTGCTTTAACAAACCATATAATAACGAAGAACCATATATCTATCTATCAAACTTGATCAAATTTGATTTTGATACTCGTAGTATTAATACAGATGATTTTTTCGCAAGAATATAGATAACTTATTATTGTTTATTAATTATCCACTAATTATCGTAGTTATTATTTTCACAAGTTTTGATGAAATCCTACGTATACATTTTTCTAAATTCTGATAATAGTAACTTTCCAATTCATTGGAAATTTATACAGGGGTGAATGTCTATTTTAAGCAGGTAATCAAGCGATACTAAACTTTGTTCTTGGGATGCAAGAGCTCGACCGTTGACAACACATATTGTGAGCCAACTCAAGTACAAATACTGTTTTACTGTTGAACACACTGGGTGTTGAGACAGAAAATACGTTACTCTTTGGTATAGTCATACTATATTATAGACAAATCTGTTGTAGAACATACTTCTTCATAATATTTCAAAAATATGGAAAACAACAGTTTACAATTTCCACATTCCAGTATAATGTAAATTAATCGCTTGAAACAGCATAATCAATGTTATATTTTGTAATTTATGTCTTATTTTTTATTTTCACTATCTGTTACTCTACATTTATAATTTACAATCAATTTATATTTATTTCCGACGTTACTATAAAAATATAAAAACGAACAAATTTATTAAACTAAGAAAATGGAAGGAATAATAAAGCTAACTAACTGTTCTTGACAAGCCTTTTATTTTCATTTCATTGAGAATTTAATGAACGAGAAACTGCTGCGAATTATAACGTTTTATTACATTTGATACATTACTCGTTTATTTTTCTGTTCATAAAGACGTATTTCAGTTTTGTGTAATGCTATTGTTATTTTTTTATAGCTCCTCTGTTGTAATTGAGCTATAAATACAGAAAAAATATATTGAAGAGACCTCATTTATTCAACAGTTATACATCAGAAAATTGAATGAGGAATATACTATGAATCCCAATGTGTCTATATAATAGAAAGTTTTGGAATAATTTTTTCCACAATAATTAGAAATTTTGGAGTATAATTCTCCAAATCATTTAGATTCTTCAAAATATAATTGACGCTTCGATCTATTTCATCAAAATAGGAGAAACGTAAATTTTTCACCAATTTCAAAATATAATTTTCAATTTAGTAATGGACACAAACAAAAGGATCTGAGGAATTAACAAAATGACAAAATTTGGAAAAAGGTTTTAACATGTTTTGAAGGACGTAGGTAACAATTTCCAGAAAGTTACCGTTTGGCTTTGACCACGGGTTTTATGTCAAGTTACCAACCTTGATTTATACAATATAAAACGTTATTTATTTAATGAAAACACTCTTCATTTATTAAGTTTCAGGTATAAGCATTTAATAATTTATTTTATCAACAACATCAAACTAACGGTTATATATGAATATTCAATATGAGGGCTGCTACGTAAGGGTTGGGATAGACAAATAAAAACAACAAATTTAATTTGATATGGCTTTAATGTCGTTCAAAATATTCTCCATCAAAATAAATACACTTTTGCAAGAGTTTGAACTAATTGAAGCATTTCTCCATTCCGATTGAGGTACCTCCAAAACATGTGATTTGAACTCATCAACCGCTTCTTTAGATGTAGAAAAACGTTGACCTCGGAATTTATTTTTGATCTGCAGAAATAAGAAAATATCATTGGAGATAACACATAAATTCGATGTTTTGTCAAAAACGTTTTTGTTCGAACTGATATGGGAAAGCTAGCTCGTATTGTCGTGGTGAAGAATGTTTCGTCTTCCGTGATTGATTTTCTGATTCTGACAAACAAATGCTGATGTACGATTCAGAATTGACTGTTCAACGTTGCTCTAATGGAACTATGGCGATGTATACAGTTATTCTCAAAAAATAGGCAACCATCTGCTCTGGATTGCTTTGTGCGCAACTTTCGTTGGATTTTGCTCGTCTTTAAAGACTCATACACTCGATTGTTGTTTTGGTTCAGATTCATTTTCATGGATCCATGATTTGTCGTCTGTCGCGTTTTAAAGCATCGTGATTGAATTTTTTCAGCATTTCATTGCACTAATGAGCACGAGTTTGTCAAATTATGGATAACTTTCACGAAATTCATTCTGTAGCGAATTGTGGCCACGATTGAATTTGGATAACCAGCGGAACACCGTGGTTCGAGAGTGTGCTTTAAATTGCTCGTCATTTTCAAAAGTTTCATCTTCTCTTCCGTACTGGTACAATTTGGTCTTCTTTTAGTACTATTACGAGTATATACTCCCATTTTACATACATCGCTCACTTCAACCTCCTAGTATATCGTTAATCCCTATTCTTTTGGTATTGTTCTCCTTCCTTTTCATTGTTTTCGATTTCTGTTAGTTATTTTTTTTTGACTTCTAACTTATTTTTCATTTATAGTTATTTATGTATCAAGGCACTAAAGTCATACTTTTTGTCATGTGGATGTATATTAGTTGCCAACGCATTTAGCCGAGGTAACTAACCGGACGAGTGACAAAAAGAAGCTTGATGTCGCGTTACGTATTATATTTTTTTCGAAATTGCCAAAATTCAAAAATACTTGCGAAAATATTTAGCATTGACGCGAGCAGAAGAGGTTATAAGTGCCGCGTTTAATAACACATCTGAACAATATGATTATTTCTTAAAGATAGGTATGCAAATCTTATTTAATTGCATTTATTTATATTAATGGTTATAGAACGGTTTTAATTATTCGTAATGTTGAAAATTTGTGAACTGATTGACGTGTAATCGATTGGTGTCGAATATGAAACGGACAGTTCAATTACTTTAGTGCCTAGGCACTAAAGAGTGACTGTCGATATCTATCGACCAATCGGCATTAATGTTCCACTTTACTGCCGAATTAGAAAAAATGAATTTTTATATAAACATATACCGATTTTTGCGGTATTAACTAGTGCTTTTTACAACTATAATTAATAATGGTGATTATTCTTAAAAACTTCATCCGAAATAACAAATTTCAAATCAATTTTCGGTTTTTGCAGATAACATGACAAAATTTATACTGATAGGTCATCACTAATGTAACCATTACTTGTTCATATTTCCATTTTTTGCGATTTTTAAGTAAAGGTGTCAAGAAAAAAGTATTCGTGGATAACTGGTCTTTAACTTATATTTAATATATTATCTCGCTATCTGTTATTATTGATTCCTTTTTTAGTTACATCGTTTATTAGCAATGCAAGCATCACTGAGTATTAATAGTGAACATTTATTTTTATGCCAGTACAGAGAGTAAGTTTTTTTTGAGACGTGGTATCTTTTCTTCACAATGGTAATCATGTAAATTAAAAAGTAAACTGTAGTGGTATCAATACATTTTTATGAAATATGAGTATCAAATGATCATATTTATAGAAAAGTAAATTTCTCTAGCTTGTAATGATATAAACTTCAATATTCTAAAGTTGTAGTTAATAAATATCCGAGTTGGAAATCTCCCTCATTCGATTATTGAACCAAATTTGATTTATGTTCATCCTCCTATATCTGGTCTTGGCTTCTTGCATCAATTAATTGAGAAATTAGACGGAAATATGCGGAAACGAGATGCATCAGCATAAAATAGAAAGCTAGTTTATTCAATCCAGAGCAAAATACAAATTTTAATTAGATGCGGGCTTTCATCCGATGCGAAATTCATTACATAAATCTTTATTGATCCTCTCGTTGTTCCAAACTCAAAATAAAAAATTGTTGATAGAGTGGAATCCATTAGAAACTATTTTGAAAAACTGTAAATAAGCTCTTTTTAGCTATAAAGGGATAAATAGTAGCTCACCAGGACAACAGTATGTAATTGAAGATAAATTTCTGAAGTTTTAAAATATCAGTCTCATCCAATGAAGATCAGGTAATTATTATGATTTACCAAATATTCTGCTTATCTCATAATTACTACTCTGACGTAAAACCTACATTAAGTGACGCGCGTTTCCATAACCAAGTTATTCTCTTCAGAGATCACAAGTAAACTTAAACTCACTCAATTTATACTATATTTATATAATACTCGTATATTTATGTATTTACTGCAATTTATCCTTCGTACGGTAAAGAATTCCAGCGGGAAAAGCGACTTTAACGAGAAATTTTCGTATTTCAATCTAATTAAACTATACAGCGAAATGTGAAGGATATGTCTTTCGTCGCTGTTTGAACTATTCTTGCACCTTACAATTTCAATATTTTCAAACAGAAACATCAGATTTAGTCTGTGAAGACAATAACGTAATTGTAAAGGTTGCAGTAATGGTTATAAACAGTGTATGAGTTTGAAATCTAAAAGGCAGAACTTAATTTTTAGATAGAGTTGCAATATGTAACTCCCATTAAAAAGAATTGTCTATACCAAGCCCTAAGTATTTTACAGATTCAACGACGTCACTGGTGGTGTGTGCAATTAAATAGTGAAAGCTGTAACGAGGAAAAGAGAAACCACATTCTGTACAAGTTCTGATTACACCGCATATGCACATGGAGGAAAATATTCATGTACAACTGTAGGAAATATGGAGTTAGGCTCAATTTATATACTTCACGCTCGCGCCCTCGATCGAGCTCAATATAAATTAAACTGATTATGAAGTGTGATTTATAAAAACAAGCGCTCGCGTTCCCACACCTAGCTTACGTGTAGTCGAACACATCGCCAACGAGGGCGTCAACGCGGGCACGAACGTAAGAGGTTATTAAGCCACCTTTAGTTCGTCGACGAAAGAATCTGATTTACCAATCACAATCAGTAAATAATATAACTACGTAGTAGATATAAGCACTTTTTTTTGAGCTTTATCATATTTTTTCGGGTTATCTATATCAAAGAAATGTTAACAATATTTTATTTTAAGCTGTTGATTATTTTGTCGATAAAAACATTACTTCGAAACTTTTTCGCTTCTTACTTTCCATAAAAATAGTTCCTTATTACGAAATGACAAGTTTAAAGGAATTTCGTTTTATTTGCAGGTCCCATAAGACAATTTTTATTGTAATAAGTCATAAAATCTCGACATATTTTTATGTAGTATGAGGTTCGGTTATTTTTGATTGCAAACTATGTGATTTTATCTTTCCCTTATCACCTTATTACATCTTGTATATGACGTTATTGATGACAAACTGAACACAAGTTCTATTACATTGTTGCAATCTCATTTATTGAAGAGTTTCTGTGAAAATATTAAAAATCCGTTCTTCGAACCATAATGGGTTTAAATTTTATACGTAGTAAACGCTCGCCATTGAAATATGGTTGCATTATTTTTATCAAAAGAATTTTTCACACACCAGAGAACATATTTAATTGAGACATATTGCACATGTCTTCATTTAGGAACAATTTGATGAATGGCTTCGGCCGAAAGCGTCGGAGTACGGAATTGAAAATAAAATCAGACCTGCACGAAATAGGTATTACCATAATCGGAATTTACATAAATTTACTGAATATTCACAAGGGATCCTGCTTAGTTAACTTCGGCTCTTTATCTTTCCAATCGGGATTTTCTTGGTAAAATTTATGTATACTTATTAATTTTAGGATGTCACGGGGATCAATTGATCGAAGAATTATTTAAAAGTGGGGCCTTTACAGACCTATAATGTTTTGTAACGCAATTTTAGATTTTCAAAACAAAACGCTATTCTTTATCTCAGCAAAGTGTAACAAAATAATCATAATATTTTTTGAAATATTGAAATTAATATATCCAAAGACTATTGGAAATTGATATATTGAAATATTCATAGGAAACTTTAAATTTTTCGCTTCCAAAATAGGTCTCCCATACACCAATATGTTCATATAGCAATGAATAATTCACTAACGTCGTTTAATTTGCTTAGAATATTTTTATGTTTATTCCAATTTGGTTAGGTTAGGTTATGTAATCGAGATAACAGCTCAAATTCAGTTGACGACAATAAATTGGTTGAATTAAACCATTGTTTGATGATTTGAACTTGTTGGTAGTGATTTCATGTCAAGATACAAGAGTCGCAGTATTGAATCCAACTCACGTGTGAATTTTGAAATAATTGCATCTATCCACTCCATATTTTTAACAAAAGATATGTTACCTTTTCCTTGCATTTTTTCATCCAAATTAATTTAGAATTTTGGTTCTTAAGAAACCTCATGCTTTAAATACGGTACAGAGTATCGAGTTCTATCGAGAGTATCTTTTTGATGTGGAATTGAAGGATGTTCAAGTTCACTTGAAATTTTGCTGAATAAATTCAATTTTGGAAAAATTATGTTCAATACTACTTGGTACGAACCGTGTAACTAACTCTATGAGAGTCAGCCATAAAAACAAATTCATTGGATGTATCAGCTTACAAAACATATTCGTCTAAAATTTCAAAGCTGCGAAAATATTTTACTTAACAAACCGCAAATATTTCCCAATCTTCTATCTATCTATCTATAACACCCTGTATAAAAATGTTTATACAATTAGAACTCAGTTTTCTAAACTTTCTGTCAATATTCTCTATGTTATATGTTACGTTATAGACGAAAGTACTAGTTTTACAATTCGTTACGAATATATCGAAATCATCCCACCCTGAGTCCAGTTGTCAGTGATTTTTTTTATTGATGGGTTTAAAAATATCAAATCTTACAATTTGTTGTTATTTGTTATATGCTGAAACTATATGGGTTTCTTATTACCATTTTTAATAGAAGTATATTCTTGTTCCTTTAGAAAAAATGCATTAAAAACCTCTATTTTTATCATGAAAATGTCTAACCCTTATTCAGTATCACTTGACGAATAGAAGTCTACATAACACAAATTGGGAATATTCTAATTTTTTTCTAATAAAAAATCATGAGGTTATGATAGATGTGTGAATAGTTATGATTTGTTGAATGTTCTAATTCCTAGTAACCTTTTATATTCTTATTCTAATCAATCATCTTGATTTCAATCGAATTTGAATCTTAAATTATAATGGTAAATTTGCATTTCTTGGTAGTATAAAAGTATTTCAATTTTCCGATATTTTCTTATAACTTTCTGTCAATAATAGGATGGAGGATTAAATCCAAATTTTGTAACCCATATATGTTGATAACCAATTTTTTTTAAGTTTCTCTAAAATCTCACATAGACTATTTTTCTGAACCGTTTCTAAATGCGTACGGAGATAAATTTACATTCCTTGTGATAACGATTGAATTATGACGAAAACAGGTTTGATAGTAGAACCGAAAAGAAGGAAACTGCAATTGATTTAGTGTAGAGAGTTATCTCTTTGCGAATACATTTTCGAAGGAAATTTGAATAATTGAGGACTTTTAAAGTGGGATACTCTTGGGTATATTCTACATTTTGGCTGGCTGCCTGAATAAGTAAAAACGTAGTAAAGCTGAAAAATTTCAATCTGGATGAGAAGATGCTTGTGATCCCCTTTATCTCGATGAAGTATGATATCATAATGCGGGGTTACTGAGGTTAAAGTTCATTTGTCATTTCATTTAAATTTATTGCTTCGTTACAGGAAATGTTTTCCCTGTTTATAAAAGTATGTTCAAAATATGAAAAGTACTTAAATTGATCTATTTTCCAATTTAAATTATTTTTATGAGAAAATAAATCAATAATCGGGCTATTTTACTCAGTGTACATGTTGTTATCAATATTATTTTTTCTGAGAAGTAACATCACACATTTCTAGAAACCACTGTTGAAATAGTCATTAAAAGTAATTATAATCCCTTTTTGCACATCTTTTGCGTATTATATCTACTCAAAACATAAGTAATATTTGATATTAGATTACTTTTTCAATTTTAAAGAGGGAATTACAGTGTTGGTTTTTAAGAAATTGAGATAAAATCACTGATTTTTGTAAGGATAAGGAATCATTAATGTATTTTCGAATTTTTCACATTCCCAACGAGAAATAGCAGGTATTGCAAGCCATGAAAATGGAGAAAAACAAATTGGGAAATAGACCAGGTATGAATATCCAACAGGGAATGGATCATTACGCTTCAAACAGTGAGTTGGTTGGGGAGCCTTTTCCAAACTAAGAAAACGAGGAGTTACACCGACAGGTGGCTATTGCAGACCAGACTTAAGTGAGTAGTACAACAATAAACATTTCAAATATTTCTCGACAAAAGTTTATTCGTCTAACAGTAAGCAGTTTCATCTAAACCGTCTCTTATAGATAGTTAAGCATCCAGTTAGTGTAATAGTTTAGTGTGTCATCTCGGCTAAAGGCACGGAGAGCCTTTATATAGTGAAAGATACTATGAGGCAGGAAGAGTATTAGAAACTCAGTCATTGCTATGAAGAATGGTTGCTTTAAGATACAGAATGAATCTTTGAAGACGAATCGGCACTGTTCCACATAACCAAAAGTATAACCTAGTCGAATAAAACATCAATTTTCTCTCTTACCGAGAATTCCCCGGATACAAACCTCAAAGAGTACCTCTGAGTGCCAACTATACGGGCCATCGTTGAAATATTCATCACCCATAATGGACAGTTGATTGAAACTCTCACGAGAAAAACGCATCACAACTTGACTAAATGCAATAATCTGCTTAGAGACTATGTTCCGACGCTTAGAAGCTGTGATTATTGGTAAAATATTACTGCACTTAATATTTATTAATATTTAACTATTGGTAATATTGAGTAGAGTAATATTTTACTACTGTTTCATAAACACATGAACCGCATTTCTTGCACAATATGTTTATATGAACTCAATAATATACTTTTATAAATAAAAAATACTTCAATGTTCATAGCCAATTATTACTTCAGCGAACTTTGGAAAAAATGTATCGCTAACAATTTGGCCTTCACCCAAATCAACCCAATTTACTACTGGGATTTCACCGAATAAACAATATGTATCTATCGGCAGTCTTATCATCATAATCAAGTCCGCTTAAGTTTACTCACACAAAATACCACACAATTGGAAAATATATGTCAAAGTTTACAAACAGACCCTAATAGAAGAAAAAAATTGAATGTTTACTTAAAAATACTAACTTCTGATCTGGTAAAAAATTCTATCATCTTCAATGATGAAAATTTATTCAATCAGCTACCTCAGAATAAAAAAATTCAAATACATTTAGTAAGTTCCGTGATTGTGTCACTTTGCCCCTTTTTTTATGAAAACAAAGCTTATCCCTGTCTCATCCAATAAATATTTTGTGCACCTCTTATCAACAAAATCTTCTACAATCCGATATTATAAATCAAAACGTTAACTCATTCGTGACTACACTTCTGATGATAACTCTAGATTGTAGGTTTCTGGACATAGAGGCAATACGAAGAAGCCGTATTCTTATTGTTTTATCAAATACTGATTCAATTTGCATAGAAGTAATTTTTCTATCCTCAAAAACAAGTTTTAAGTCGTATATCTTGAAGCTGGAATTTTTACCAAAGTGATTTATTTAGAATGCGCCAAAGTGCACACAACCATTTTACAACTGTCCCATTTTACATCATGAAACTGTGTCAACTATCATCCTGAATCAAATCGATAGCTCTTGCTGCATCAGCTACAAGAATGTGTATTTTCAAAAATTTGATAGAAGGACAATAGTAGTTCTTATATTATGAAAATGACATTGATTTCTTAACATATGATAGCAACATAAGTAATTACAAAGTGTAGAAATTCTAAATGTTCCCTACCTTCAAAATGTGTACTAAATTCTCTTCAACCAACCGTATTCAGTTAATGTTAGAATAATGAATTTATGAAAAACCAATGTTTATCATTCTGTAAGATGATCCATTATTTTGTTGGAGAATATTTTCTACTCCGTCTCTCCGAATTTCCCGCTAGTAATTTTAAGCATTTTGGCATTCATTCACCAGTAAAGTTTGAGAATATACAGTCCGATGACATGAAATTATCGATTGAAATGTACATTATTCATACTGACGATTAATATCCCTTTTCTTGGACAAGTTTTCTAAATAATCACCATTTTTCCAATGAGCTTTGTCAATATTTATATCAATAATTGCTCCGTTTGGGAATGCATTGTGGATTTTGAATAATTTTCAATCAACACAATGTTTGATACCAATAATAAGATTTAAGGAATATTCTCTATACACAAGGTGTTTTTAATGATAGTAGTGGTGCTTTTGATGAACATTACCTAAAACACCAAACGTACAAATAATAGAAGTGAAATATTTGACATGAGAATAGACGGGAAACAAAAGCTAATTTATATGATGCATACGTTTTATACCAGCTCTTCTCGCGTAATCTCGTTCAGTTTGAATTCCATTTGCAATGCAAAATTTGAACAGGTTCATTGTTGGATTTACTGTAGCAATTCAGACACTTCAGATGAACTAACAAAATTGAGTAATGTACACAAAGTACATAAAAGATAATTCTCAAAATCCGTGCAAGTTTTGAGGACACAGTTAACGTACATAGAAAGGAAATTTTGATGCATTTATTCTATTATTAAATTGACTGTGTGAATATTTTGTTGCAAAGTCTACGTAATAATCCCAGATTAAATATTTTTTCAATGAATATAAAAAAAATATGATTCGATTATTTCTATGTCATGATGAAATGAGAGCTTTTATAACACATTCTGTTTTAAAAAAGTTATTTTCAACGAAATTTTTATGTTGTTTTTTACGAAAACACATTACGATTTAATCCTATACAGACGTTGAATCTTAGTTGTCTTTTTCCAATTTTTATATTTATGAACATTTTAGAATCCATTATTATTCAGGTAACGACTTTTGCTCTTCCCCTGTTCCAATTTTTACCGAACCAGGAATCGCTTCTTCCAACTAGAACTTAATGTTAGGGTGCTTAAATCCACAAAAATTGTGATAAGAATTTTAATGTTAAACCATTGATATGCAAAAAGGTATAAGGGGATAAACATATACTGAATTGCAAAGCATCGTTTCGCCGGAATAAATTTCTTTCTCAGAAAGTTAAACTTTTTTGTGGTTGACGAAAAATAAGTATAACCCGAGCGTTTATTTCAATTTAATTTATTTTTGCTCTCACCTTCAGATTATGATATTTTGTCTGAAATTATCACATAATATATAGACTACTGAGAAAATATTTACAAGTAATTACAAATTGAGCAATGTAACGAATGGTCAAAATAAGCTGATGCCCAATTAAAAAATAGCTGCCTTGGGGCAAACAAATGCTTTTGCCATAAGTTTTTGTGTGGTTTTTGAACTTATTTGTTGAATTATTTCGACGTCTTTGGGGAAATGGTTTCTTAAGAAGCTGCTACTCAAAGAAATGCGAAATTTTCTCCCAAAAAACGTGAGTGGTAGATATAGTCTAAAAGCAAGTATATTGGAAACTTTTGGAAAATGAGCTCTTTCCATGAAATGAAAAGATGTTAACTTTACCTAAAGCTTCAAGTTTGTCCTTATACTTTTCAGCTGCCACTTTGTAATCGTAAAAAATACTCACATATATTTGATTATTTACCATACGACTGCCATTTTGACGTGAATCAACTATTTTCTTAGATTGTCTAAAGTAATAATGTTAAAAATTTGATGGAATTATATCATTCAGTCGTAATGTCAACAGTTACGTTACAATTAAATCATGATGCAGTATTTTACCGCAAGTAGGTGATGAAATGCTGCTGTTGTGATGACTGTTGTTTTAGAAGAATTAATTGTGCCATTTAATGGTAATTTAATACTGTCACCTCCGATTTCTCCAGTTTAAAATCAAATAAATTTTTTTTAAATGAAGCAAAAATATAGAACAATCACATAGCGGTTTAAAAATCCTAAAATAAACGTTTAGATTCTCGTAGAACCAAAAAATCAGTAACTATTCACTGTTTGCAGAAACCACACATTCACTAGTCTGTTTAAGAAAATTGGCCAGAAGAATGAAGATATTTTGTTACGACTTCGTCTACAACATGGACCATGAAGCCGATCCTGTCCGGCTATAATGGAAATCTACAATTTGGCGAATACGCTTGTTCTCGAAAGCTGTTAGATCCACATGTTTTCATATATACAACGATGATTTGTTTAAACTGTTTTCAGAACCAATTTCTAGGAAGTGCAAGTAGTGATAAGCTTATTATTATAATGTCTAGTGCAACATAACTTGACATTATGACACATGACCATGACATTAATTGGAATTTATATTTCCACAAAAAACTAAATGATGTGCTCAATCCTAAGCAAGTGATAGCAGCATACTTCAGAAGAGAGTTACTTGAATTGATAAATATTCCATCGGAAATCTCAAGGCCGCTTGACATAATGCAAGTCAACATGCAAGATATTGCATGCAATTCCTTGCAAGATCAAAATATTACATAGACGGATATTGTATGTAGCTTACTATTGCATCATGGTTGCACTAATCAAAATTCCATAAGTAGAAATAAAACATTTCCTAACCTCAAACTTTATTAAATATTTTTTGAGCAGTTTGAAAATGAAAATAATAAAACTATGAGAAATAAACCAGAAAAAAGTGGCCAGTGTATCACTGGCAATAATTATATCTGCTACTTTTATTTTTGGAGTCCGATAGACAGTTTCGCTGGAGAATTGGATGAGAAAACATAGAAAAATTAGTTGACAATGGATGAATAAACTTATAAAAAATTTCTAATTTCTAAGAAACAGCTTATCGGTATCTTTATATTGAAAGGATGTAGCGACAAAATGCGCAGTCGAAACGTGTGTCTATATCAGGCAACGGTTTTTTTGGCTCAAAACCATTCTGCGTCTAGACTCACGATCGAAAATATAATAAATATGAAGAATGTCTTGTCCAAGAGCTTTTGGAGAAATACCATGACCTAACAGGTTGCCACTGAGTATATTAATTTGGAATTAACCTACCTTTTAATTAATCGCAATATTATCGTTTTGAGTAGTAAGAAAAACTCATTCTGGATACGCACTACATAAGTGGCGACCTTATAAACTGCATGTATGGGTAGGTATCATCAAAATTAAATAACACATTTCTGGATTCCTATCAAATATAGGTTGAAGGAAATTTACAATTTCTGCTACGTTGATTCTTATATCGATAGCTCCAAAAAGTTATTTCTAGTCCTTTGTTTTGATAAGAACTCATTCACAATATAAGTAAAAGAGGAAAAATGAGTTTGCCTACTTATCATTTTCGCGAGGATTTCAATCACCTTATACACTCGCATTTAAGAAAAATGATTAATTTGATTATAGCTATAGGATTGATCCGAATTTTTTTTATTTTCTATATTGATATAAGATGAAAGAAATTCACGTTATCCAATATTTCCAAGTTAGTTGCTAACCTGTGATAATTTTATTACGGACCTTCTCGGAGCTGAAACTCGATTTGCTTACCATCATACTTTCAAGTTTTTAAGTTGGGAAGTATCATTTCTTTGTAGTGCGTGGTTTTTCAAAGCTGCACGGAAAAACATGAACACGTTTATATTTGGATATAGTATAATGTAGTGTGATTAAAAACATTTTTCTTTTCTAATTCATTGAGATTACTATAACCACTGTGAAATAAAAATGTCGTTGGAACACGACATCACGGCATAATCTTGCAATTGAATTTGCATGTTCATAAGCTGAACGAATGTATTATAATTTACTGATAAAAACCAATTCAACATTTGGCATTGATCATAATCAATAATAAGAGATTTGCACAAGCTTTGGAATCCAAGTACTTCTTTGTTGATCTTCGAATTTGGCTTGAATTCAATGAATCGAAATGACTGTATTCGATAAGTATTGTGCGAAAGTGAAATTTCTGAAAGTCGGAACTTCACTTCACTTCACTACTATCCGAAGTTTCTACTTATTCAGTATTCAGAAACATATTCAAACAAAAGAAATGTATATTTTCTAGCGGAAATGCATCACTCCCATTATTCTGGAAACATTTTCATAATTTAAACTTTCCAGGATGTACACTTCTAAGCGAAAAATTGAGATTCATCTCTTCTACTAATTATAGTCTAAAAGCTAAGAACGTAATTTTAAGAAATTTTATAATTTGCACGTAGCATTGTACTAAAATTGCAGATTTCTCTATCCTGAAAATATGTACCAAATTCAGTAGATATTTTTTGGACGAAGGATAAGAATAAAACTTAATCATCCGCATAAAAGAGGACATTCTAATAATATATCCTGAGAATAAAATGATCAAGCCATAACAGTAATATTTAGATATCCGATAATTGGATTTGTTTATTTATATCCCATCCAGTGTTATAATATATTATTAAACGGCTCTTTTGGAATATTATCAAAATTCATTGTCGTTATCATAACTTATGATTAAATTGTTCTCGTCCTTTCAGATGTTCTGAATATTTTCTGTTTCCTATTTAAAAATAATTTTCAGTTTTTTTGTATTGATAAAAAATACATCACTCAATAAGTTGTGTGACTAACTAAGAAAATCACATTTTTTGTTAAAAATCGATTTTATTCATCAATGTAATATCCTTCAAGAGCAATACATTGATTCCAACGCTTCTCTAACTTCCTGAAGCAGTGCTTGTAGAAGGATTTGTCTTTTGCCTCAAAATAGGTTTCAGTTTCAGCAATTGTTTTTTCATTTTAACTGAAGGCAAGTATTTTTTTTTGAGATTAGCGAATAGCCAGTAGCCCTGTGAAAAGATCTGAACTATATGATGGATGATGAAGCAATTTGAAGTGTAACTCGTTCAATTTAACCACGTTGTTATCGACTGGTGAATCGGTGCATTCAATTGTCGTTTTTCCTTGATTTTTGTATTCAAAAGATCCAACAAATCTATGTAGTATTCAATATGTCTCTTCTTTTTGAAGATAGTCAATGAACAATATTCGATGCGGATCACAAAATAGCCATAACCTTCCCAGCAGACTGTTGTGCCTCAGATGTATTTCACCGGCTCACATGCTGATCCTTTTGATTCCACAGTAAAGTGATGAATCTGTATTTCATCAATTGTCACATATCGATGCAAAGAATGTGATTTATTACGTGTATACATGGCCAAACACTGCTCTGAATCATCAACACGTTGTTGTTTTTGATCAACTATAAGTAAACACGGCACCCGCTTTGAAAAAAGCTTTCTCATGGTCAAATGTTTATGCTAATTGTTACTACACTGCTTTCTGATATCTTTACGTCTTCAGCTATCTCACGCAATTTCAATTTACGATTAGATATAACCAATTTGTGCAGTTTTATGATATTTTCTGGAGTAACCACCTCAATTGGACGACCAGAACGTCCACCATCATCGGTGTCTGTGCGACCACGTTTAAATTCATCAAACTATTAACAAATGGTTCTTTTGGATAGAGCAGAGTCCGGATAACAGTTTTGAAGCCATAACCGAACTTGTACAGTTTATTTTTTCTTTAAGAAGTAATGATAAATTAACACACGAAATTGTTTTCAATTAATTGTTTTGAAAATACCAAAAGTAGCTTCACTTAAACAGCTATTTACAATACAATCCTATACAACCAGAGTTATGAATCAACCATAAGGCATTGATCGTTTTCCAAATATTCTGAAATTTATTTAAAATAAGAAGTATTATTTTCAACTGATTAACGTTGTACTGTTTGAAATTATGTCTTCTATATTTCTGTCTTTGATTGCAATGCAATGCAGAGGAAAATAGCTTTTTTGTTCAATTATTATTTATAGTTATTTCAAATTGTCTATGTTTGTTGGCTCGAAAATATAATGACTTTTTTTTCTATTCTACATGAACTACATAACAGTTGATTGGTATATTTTTTTGTTGTAGCTTTAATTAGAGAGCTTAATTCATTTACATTCTGGATGCGTTGCATTTCGGTCCAATTCGATTCTCCACGGCTTTGTTTCGCCAAATAAATCTATTTACATTGACATTTTTAAACTTTTGAACGAATTAAAAGTAGATGTAGCAATGAATGTTAATAACGAAAATGGAAATAATCTACACCATTCCATAATAGTTTAGACTTTTGAATGAAATTTATTATTAATATGAAATTAACACAAAAAAATTTCAAACCTTTGGCGATTTGGATGTATTTTAATCAAAAATCTTCACCAAAACATCAAGGATCAATATATAGTTCAACAACGTTAAAATGATATTATTCTGTCGCCATAAGTACTTTTCGAAAACTATAACCAAGGTTCAAGTGGATCACCTAGCTGATTGCGAATACTAACCCAGAACGAGATTTTGATCGGTCACGTTCAAATGTCGGTGGAAATTTCAACTTTAAAGTATAATATACAAAAACTTTCGATTTTTATGACTTTTTTGTGTGTTAATTATTCCATAATATCTATTTTGTTGTTTAATAGATTCTAGATGTTTAATAATTGTTACAGAGGAGTTATCAACAATTTAACTCCTCACACAGATTTTACACGAAAGTACACTACAAGTAAGCTATTTTTATGTTGAAATGCTGAAATGTCTAAAAACCGCAAACCTTAGTAACCTATCAATAACGCAAGAAATAATTTGGAGTTGAAAAAACCATAAACAAATGAAACAACACGTCAGCTGATCGTATTTACCCACTGGTCTACTAAGGGTGAGTAGGTAAAATATGACAACGACCCGATTAACTCGATCAGTTTCTGAACAACAATGAACGGGTTAGTTTTCGAATATTCATATTAAATCAATTAAACCGATCATAGTTCCCAAAAAGTCCTATAATCATGCCATTAAGAGATTTGTTTACAGCAGCAGATTTAATGATGAAGCCTGTTTTAAATGGATGGTATATACAAACAAAAGTTTTGGATCTAGAACAGTACCAATCTAAGTCAGACCTTGATCTGAAAGGGCTCAATGCGTTTAGAGAAATTTACAGTTTGGTGTGGATTTAGAGTTGGTTATATCATTTCAAACTATGTATTTAAAAACGACATAACGGTCAATGGTGAATGGTTTCTGGATATCAATAACATGTGCTTCCGACAGAATAAAGCTACGTGTCTCACGCCATATTTGACATTCTACAAGAGCTATTTGAGAGCATAATCATCGCATGTAAAGGTGATGTGAACAGGCCACAAGATCGTGACATTTGTTACTGTTAGACATTTTATTGGCGAGTTTTCCTTCAAGTCACAAGTCCTTGCAAATATGCTAAAAACTGCTGGGGTCCTCAAAACCAAAATGGTTTTGTTTGCTTCAATTATGAATGTACAAGTACATTTTTTCAATGGGCATGTTAAAATTCAAAGCGCTACTAGAGCGATGGAAATCCGGGAAGCTCACTCACATCTAAAAAACGATAGAACGCTAGAGCTGGTATTATTACTAGAGAATTTATGTTTTTCATTTAAAATTCAGTATACGAACTAATCCTGCACCGAAGTACAGAAATTTTTCATATTGACACCATGTATAAAATATAATGAATAATAAACTTAACGGGTTTATTAATTTTTTTGGATAAATCTAAGTTTTATGGATACACGACCTTTAAAAGGATTCATACATTAATTATCTATCCAGAGTATGAGCTTAACGGAATGAATCAGATTAGAATATTGTAAATGAATGTGGAGTACATAACCTTTTCTAAATTACATGTTCGAATACTATAATTGGATAATTCAACTTAACCATTAGGTAATACTTTGTAATAAACGTTTATTGAGTTGTTTGTGATTGTTTAAATGTAAATAAAGCATTATCATATTACGTATAATATGTTTACAATCGTGCCATAAAATGGAAACATTGTCCCATTTAATTTTATTATAACAATTTGACAAAGTGTTAATACTTCATCTGTTAATATGGAAAAATATTAAATTAAATCTTCATTAATGGAGAAAGGAAAAATTTGAAAATTGTACTTGATATAGAATATATATAGATATAGAAACATTGAATAAAACATATCACTATCCTCATAATATTAAGCAAAATAAGTAGTTTTATCTACTGTTTTAAACATCGTCAGATAACAGATTACTGTACTTCAAGTCTACTCTTACGATTTTCTTTATGGTGACGTAGTTTTAGGCAACAAAATAATTGTCTTGCTCGTACACTCGTAAAAAAATCAATATCGTTCTAATTTTTCACCACCACTATGACGTGTTGTTATGTTGGTACTTCTCTGGTATTATAGCTGGTAACAGCTATCATGAAATTGTACGAAACATCACATGTTATTACCGCGCACATGTGATTAATTTTTTTCTCATGAACATTCCTTTTAACTGATGGTTTTAATTTGGTTTTTCAAAACATTTATTCAATAATTCTTCACCTCAAGATCTTTTACTCTAGAAGGTCATTATTTCTTTATTTGTTTTTCTTCTCCAGACCCATTCAATAGAAGCAGTAGAGCACTGTTGGACGAATAACTGTTTTATAAACTCTTCGCTGACTTTGATAATATTTTGGAATTGCTTTTATGGCTTCTGCTTCTTTTACTACCTGTTGAATTTCTTTATTTTTGTTTATAGTCATTACCCCTAAGTATCCAAATAAGATCACCTCTCCAAAGCAGTATTATGTCTATTGTCCACTTTCATTGATAAATAGTCTGTTGTTGTTGGTTTTTTTTGTGAATTTCTTCCCATTTCCATATAATCAGTTTTCTGTTAATTTATATATGATCCAAGTTCCCTTATTTCTAGCCTAGCTAGAATGCTGCACATTTATATTTTGGGTCTGATGGAATGTATTATATTATACGAGTTTATACGTCTAAAAGATCGTGACAGGCTACGAATCATGGATCTATGTAATAACCCAACATATCGTCACCTTTGAATCAGAGCGCCGAAGAACGGTTAATTCTGAATGGTACGTAAGCACTTGTTTGACAGAAGTGCTCAAAAAAATCACAGAAACCAATCGCAGTTCGAATTCAACACCACGACAATGCGAGTTCTCACACATCAGTTCATCAATGACGTTCATAATTCTAATAATTGTACTGTTAATATACATACCACTTAATACGAGAATTGCTACTTTAATTTTGAAATATGACAACATTGATATGACTCTGTTAAGTCTCACATTGCCATCATAAACTTTGAAATTTTTAATGAACTTACTCAGAACGTGTTATATGAGTGCTATTTGATCTGTTTACAGATATATTTGATACATTCATCTTGGTCATAAATGGAATGAAATCGCCAAAAATTTTAATTTTGTGCGACGATTTTCTATAACTTTCGATGTGTATCTAACCAATAACAGTGTGCCAATCAACTCGCTTCGACTTTTGGTGGTGAATCACAATCTCGAGCTACCGGAATTCGCTGGTTTTTCGAATACAATCATGGTGGCACTTCGCAACAAGTTGAATTTAGTGAAGGTCATTCAAAATCGGTTATTGTGCCAGAAAACATCGATTCTGTGGATAAACTGATATTGCAGGAACGTCATGTCACATACCGTGAGATTAAGGTTTACTTGGGCATTAGTTCCATTTGCATACATTTAATATTACATGAACATTTGGCAGTCAAAATGATTTGTTCGCATTGGATACCGTATAATTTCACAATCGCTCAAAAAAGATATGCTATAAAAATTAATTGCTGGTATTTGTCTATGAAATCTAAACAACAATCGACTGTATGGGTCGTAGAACACCAATCATTCTCCACTATGACAATGCAACCTCGCTCACATCAGTTCAAACAAATAGATTGCGAGTTCAACGTCTACATCCGAAGAAGCGGTTGATGCGTTTAAATCACATGTTTTGGATGTACTTCAATCGGAATGGAGAAACTTCTACAAATGGTTCAAATGCATGCAAAAGGGTATTGATCTTAATGGAGAATAATTTTAAAAGCAATAAAGCCATAAACAATAATTTTTTTATTCATCTATCTCAAAACTTAAGTAGCAACCCTGGTACGCATGAGCTATGCATTGGTTTTTCTGTTGATAAATGTTTGATAAGAAATGAAGTCCCAGTGGTAATAAATGACTTTTTCACATAATGGCTCTCATTATTATGTTAAATAACGACGACGAGAGTGGGTCACATTGTATTAATCCTCTATCTACATTAAAAGCTTCTGATATTGATCCATCTACCGTATTCTTGTTTATAGTTTCCTCCAACGTCATGCTTGATTATTTTAATTGGTATTCCGAGGTACTTCATCGCATTATAAAACTTTGGTATACTAACTGAGTTTGCTTGAAATCAATAAAGAGCATGTGCAGCTGTAGATTTCGGTCGTAACTAATAAATTGTTATAGTTATTTTATGATCTATGATCTTGCCTGAACCCCGCAGATAGTTTGGTCATCTTTCTAATGTTTCATCAGGCAGATAACTGCACCGTTCCATTTACTTGGTAGTTTCTTTTGTTTTTAAATTGGATTAATTGTATGATATTTCTAGTAGGCAAATTTCAGGAGCTCTGCTGGTATATCTTTTTCACCAGGTTCTCTATTGTTTTCAAGGTTTCTTATTTTTCTCTAAATTTCCTGCTCAGTAGGTTCTTTTCTTGAATTCCCGCTCCTTGTTATCTCTCATCTCTAAACGTCTGTAGTTCTTAGTAATTTATTCAAGTAGTCTGCTGATATTTGTATCTTTGTCTCTGATTCTTCTCTTTCGTTTTTAAATTTCCTCATTCTGGTTCTCTTCTACTTATTTCTTTTAATTTCGTGATTATATCTAATTTCTTCATTTTCTTATTTTTTATTAATGATGACCTTAAAAAGAAAAAAAAATAAGAACATATTTAAAGAGATAGCTTTTGGCTTAATCTATTGAATTACAAGAAAATTCGTTTAACCAGTTCCTCTCCATACATCAAAGCGGACACCGCTCCAGATATTTGAGTAGCCGATAGTCCTGTTAACTCCTACATTATCATTAGCATTCAGTATATTGTACAAATGAGGGAAATTACATATCTCTTCTCCAGGCGCCGATCTAGTTAGGAAGAAATATGTCATTTTGTTCTTACGTGTGTTTGTTTTCTACAGAAGCATCATTTTTATGTGCTTCAAACGACGCTTAAAATAATACATTAAATTATTTCTATAATTTATTGAAAATTGCAATTAACAATTATATTTGAACAATTTTAGTAATGAATTCCTGGCAGGTTGTTTAGCTCCAACACATTCTCGGTAATTGAAATATGAGTAGAGGTCGAAGTTGATGGGGAAACGTACTGATCTTCCACGGCATTATTGTATTCAAGTTCCAGTGGCGCTGTGGGTTGAATCGATCATAATACACTCATTGATATTTTCATTTTGTTGGCAAAAGAATTATTGATCAACTTGATTTTTAACCTCCGTGACGTTTTAGAATGAAAATATCTACTTCTTCATTAAATAAAATAGTGCAGCTGATGTACGAAAACAGTAGGCTTCGTTTGATTTCGGATTTAGTAATTTCAAAAATGTTAAGGTTGATCGAAATCGTGTTTACTCAGCACTTGTTTGAGTCTGTGTATATCTTCAATGTTCCAAAGTGTGTCATATAAATCGATTTCTTCAAGAAATTGAAAGAGATTTTTAGCTGAAATAAATTTGGTTGTAGTCATACAAGAATAGAATATATTGAACTATCTCCGAAACAATTTACTATATGGTATGAACCAATCACAAATTAAATATTCTAGAGAGTTTAAATGACAAAGCTCTCCGTATTTTCCACAAACAACCATAAATGCAATCGAGGAACCAATTTGGACGTCAGTGTTGTTTATCTAAAATAGAAAAGAATTTCAACACTATTTTGTTTCTGTGGAAGAAGCATAGATCCACCACAATACAACAGAAACCAAACAACGTTTGGTAGATAGATAATTTCTCGGACTGAACCGTCAACTGAAGTAGGATTGTCAGCTAATGAAGCAAATAATACTATGTTACCTCATTGGTGAGATCTGTTAGGTTGATAAAACTATCCCGTGAGCACTAGAACATTGCAAGAGGGCATCTGTTCATTCAACCCTAATCTCTCAATTTTCTAGATTCAGTTCTAAGTGATTATTTCTTGTTTCTAAAACTGATAAAATGGTTATGCATAAATAAATTTGACTGCACTAAAAATACCTTGACAAATATTCTTTTGTGGAGGAATTGAGGAATGTATATTAAGTATATGGAGCTCAAAAATTACACTACGATTAATAACAGAATAATGTTTTTTATTAAAAAAGTCACTAGACTTATTGAACCGCCCTCGTAATAAATTGTATATCCAGATTCCTTGAACTTACTAGATTGATCGGAAAGTGAGAGATAGCTTGATGTTTCCATGTGTATATTTGTCGATCTATCGAATAATGCTTGTCTAGCAAACAATCCAGAGATTGCTTTAGATGTTTTCGTATTCACTGAGCCAAACATCAATATAGGAACAGGTGTTTGGTGAAATGTAGACAAAAGAGGGCACATGAAAGCAGATAATAGTAGACATCTGAGTATTAGCTATCTACTCACATATAAAACGTTTGCAACAGACAGTTTCCTTGAAACTGAACGGATAGAATCATCAGAATAAAAACTATCCGTAACACATAAATGTTCAATTTCAATTAACTCTGGACTTCAATCAACTGTTTTTTCCAGTATTATTGCTATGTTGTTCTGATTTCAAACAAATTCGAGAGCAATGATCTAGTTTTGATTAGTATGTATTCGGATGAACAACTAGCAAAAACTCATTTTGTGGATATGAAATTTCGTGAAAACCCGATTTTATTGATACGAGATTCATGGTGTTTCAAAAAGATTTTTGATAGAATTTTTCGAAAGGACATTGAATCTTGTATGTTTTTCTATATATATATATATATATATATATATATATATATATATATATATAAAATCTTCCACTACCGTCATGATTCCATACGTTAAAAAAGGAGAATTTCTGACGCAGTTGGAAATATCCGTTATATGATAAATAATTTCTCACTATTAATGGACCATGAATTGTTTTGTCAAATTGATACCGCATGCTTTCCATGTTGCACGCATTGAAGACCATAACAATATAGCTCCATTTCACAAGTGTTCAATACTAAAACAGATCTGATTTGTTCAATTATGCGCATCTAATATTTGTAATAATTTGATACCAAGCACATCAAGACAAAAATATGAAATCGCTTAAGGTAACTTCATGGATTGAAAAATACAAGCAAATATGAAAATCATCATCATCATCATTCCGATACTCGAAGAATACATAATTATTAGAGTTTCTAAAACTAAAAAAAATTCAACTATAACTGAAAAATGCATCTAATGTTATTTTAAGTTGATATTTCAAGAAATACTCCAGTACTATTTGATATATATCTTTGTCGGTCTCTTTGAGGTTAGGTTTCAGATTAATCTGATGGTATGCGGTACAGTATTGTCTGCAGTCACTCACTAAAGCAGCATATTTGTTTTGAATGAATTTTACTTAGATACCGTTTTTTACACCAAATTATTTAATTCCCTTTTATTTACTAATGAAATATTTCACAATGAACAATAACATGGAACATTCGAATATTGATATGGATTGAGGACTAAAAATAGAACTGTAAGAGTTTTTTAAATGCCAACGTTTCGTTTATTTGATCTTAATCAATGCTAAAATTATATGGTATATTGTAATTTAAACGTTGAGGAAGATTAACAAGTAAAAAGAATTGTGAGGTAGGAAAGTAGAACAATAATCAGTTAAGTTTATTGTGACAATATAAAAAAATCTATATATGTATATATAAATGAATAGGACACAATGTATATGAGACAAAAATTTAGACAAACTATATAACATAAACAAATTAGAACATTGTTTCATAAAATAAAAGAATAAACAATGTTCTTATTTGTTTATATTTATGTTTATATTGTTGCACTAAACTTATCTGCTTATTGTTTAACTTTTTAATTCCACAATTTTTATGACTTGTTTATCTTCCTCAACGTATATAATGTACCATATATTTTTAGGCTTCATAAAGATCAAATAATGAATCGAAACGTTGGCATTTTAAAAAAATTCTAAAAAATGTCATCCTAGAAAGGACAATAGTTTGAAAAATGATAACATGGAAATTTCTCATTTTTTCCATCAAAAATAATGTCAGTTTTTGCTTCCATTTAATTTATTCTTTGGTTATCATTAAATTCAAATTCAGTTTCTACGAAATATTAATCAAAGTTATTTTTTAAATTAAATGTCGAAGCGTGGAAGCATGTCAGTTAGGCATTAATAACGATGCAGACTGATTTTTATGTGCGATGCGCTGCCAGTTTGTATGTAATTGGTTACTTATTACCGAATATTTTTGTTTGGATGGGAGAATAATTCCTTAGACAGTTTGTACTACGACTAGAATTATTATGTTTAAAAAAACATAATTATCAATGTACGCTCTAACAATACAAAAGGCAACTATAATTTATTCAACACACATTGAGAGTGAACAATTTTTGAAAAATCTATTTTGTGTGATTGATATCAGGAGCAGTGTTGCCTTTCCAGTAAATAAAATCAAAAAATTACCGATTTCTTTGAAGCGTACTCGTGATAAGTATATTCCATTTTGGTATGGACAACTTAAATCAAAATATATTATCGAAACAAATCTATCTTGCTCATTAACATGAATTTTCATTCCTACTTGCATTTTAGATCACCAGATTTAAGGTATGTTTTACCATAACAATTATGTCTATTACGAAGAATTCTCTCTTTACCAATGAACCATTATTCATTGGTAAAACAACAAGATACTCACTCGGAAATATTCAAAGTCATGTCTGTTAATTTGGAATAAACATAAATTTAACTAAAGAAAACTGCTTGGCCTTTAATTGTTACAAATACAACCAGCTCCTTATATACAAAACTATATTGAAACCTATATGGACCTGTTGCATCAAGATATGGGACACAGCTAATAGCTCGAATCTATAGCACTTTCAGAACAAAATGTTAAGGACCATATTGTCCGCTCCATGTTACGTTCCTTACATAGTAGTAGAGAGAGACTTGAAAAATCATAGTATTACAGAAGAAATTAACAAATAAAGCAATAAATTTGAAGAAAAACTAAGTACGCATCCAACGGACCATCCAGATTCTAAACGTTTCCTATAAACTTTTATATTAGTTTTCAAAAGTTTACCAATGTCATAATGTTAAGTAATTGTTCCGTCAGAAGAACAGGTTTGATAATGAAAAAAAAAAGGTCACAAAAAAACTTCGTTATTAATAGGTAGTGAATGATAGAATTTGATTGAAATTTTATGGTGCGAAGACAATTTCTTGTAAATATAGATTAGTGAAGTTCGATTAAATAATGCATTGTATTCCTTGGGTTTAGTATCAACTTCAAACAAATTTCAATTTTACAAGATCCTGAGGAATATTTTTTTTTAAATTGACATGTATCTTATTTGAGATTTTTTTGAATTTCGATTTGATAGAAATACTTCATACATTGCGGTTTTTTTAAAAAAATAATTTCCAAATGAAAGCTTTGGTATTCCAATTTGACCTGAATATATCCACTTGAACAACTAGAAGATAAACAAAGCCTATATGTTCGTGCCACTCATGTGAAACCCTTGTAAAACAAATTCCTCATTTAACTGTAGTGATGTTATAAAATTAACATACCGTTACCCTTATATACCTAAGCACAGTATACCGCGATTAATCTTGTCTAGCCCGCATTTTAACTCAGCTTATCAAAACTTTTAAGCGAAGTCAAATTATTTCAATTAGCTTGTCTCGGAATGATTGAAATTCTCGTTAGCTGTTTTACGTCAAAACTCGAGCACGAAACTATTACTGACTATAAAAACAAATACAAATTTTTTGGCGTTTAATTAAAAATTCAACCAAAATTTAATAATTTTAGTTTAACATGAAAGTTGAGCGAAAATATAATTTTTCATTTGATATTGTCTGTTACTAGTCTTTGTCCTTGAATAACCCTTGATTTTGAAATTAATCTGCGTGAGAAATAATTAATAGCAATTCAATGATGTTTATAAATTTTTGTTGTATAGTATAGTCCAAGTTTGTAATTTATTATGAATCAAATATGTAATTTGTACGAGGCCGGTTGACAGATGAGTATTTTTTCAGTTACTTTGTGGGACAAAAAATGTTTTATTAATCAACAGAATTAACTCTCAATATCAAGCAAATAATGTTTCACTTTTACCATCAACTCTGAAATAGCTTTCCACCAAGCCATTTTTCAAAGTTTGTGAATAGAAATCAATTGGAGGAAATATAACTGATAAATACATGAATGATCTTTTCACTATACTTTATTTGTTAATTTGTTCACATGGAATTCTCTAATCAAATTTTGACCAACTATTAATCAAACGATTGGCGTGTCGCAAATTTTTTTGCTTTCAATGACAATACATGATTAAATGCATAAATTGATGAAACAATCACTGATATCGTATAGATCAATTAACTTAATGTTTATCTGGAGCAGAATGATCTATTCCAAGCTTTGTTCATTCTATGAAAGTATTGTGAATTAGATTAGTATGTTTGTACAATCTTATATATGAGACTTTAGGCAAATTAGATTGCAAATAACTCAGTGGTACCTGTATGCAGTTACAATCCTACTAAAAATTATAAGTGAAAAAAATTTTTCCGCCACCTCTATCCAAAGGATACATTTTAGAGAGTGAAGTCGTACCTTTTCTCCCTATATAAAAAAGAGAGAATATAGAAGAGGTAGGAAAAGATGGGAAAAGATAGAAAAAGATAGAAAACGATAGAAAAAGATAGAAAAAGATAGAAAAGATAGAAAAGATAGAAAAGATAGAAAAGATAGAAAAGATAGAAAAGATAGAAAAGAAAGATAGAAAAGATAGAAAAGATAGAAAAGATAGAAAAGATAGAAAAGATAGAAAAGATAGAAAAGATAGAAAAGATAGAAAAGATAGAAAAGATAGAAAAGATAGAAAAGATAGAAAAGATAGAAAAGATAGAAAAGATAGAAAAGATAGAAAAGATAGAAAAGATAGAAAAGATAGAAAAGATTTTTTTTTTGGTTCATGTCTGTCCGTGAATTTTGAGGCCAGATAGCTCTGATCAGAAACTAGATGTGCGTTCATAAGATATATGCCAGTCTTACGAAATATTTTTATTGAAGGTGTAGAAGCCTTAGATGTATAGGTAATTAACTTCGCAATATCTTTCAAAGTGATGATTAGTAGTGTAGTGTTGTTTCTCAATATCCTCATAATTCCAAAATTTTTACGAGTACAAAGCAAATTTTGGATGATTTTGTTTCTACCAACTTGGACATAAATCGGTTTATATAAAATTTAGAAAACAAAAAGCTCTTCACTGATGACGTTAACTATTGTCACTCTTTTGATAAATAGTGAAAGAAATATCAGGGAATATATCAAACTGTGTGTATTTAGCACAAGGTAGAAAGGTAAGATATTAAATAAGAAAAATCAAATCATTTTCTTAAGCTGGATGAAGGTACTTTAACCTTTGGAAACCGATTAGAGCGTTTGGATATAATTAAAGATGATGATACATCAGAATAAATATCATCAGATTGATGATAGGCATGTTTAATAATATATCTTGAGACCTTGAAATCTTATTATCTTATATATTTTATTTGAGTCCACAAGTATCAGAAATATATAGCAGTAATAAAAATGAATAAAAGTCCCTTGGCCTTCAAAAATACAAAGTTAACATTTCTATCTCAGGTGGCGTCACATATTTTCTCCCAAATAAAACCCAAATCGTACTGTAGATAGAGGGAAATAAGGATTCTTTGTCCATCCAATTTTGTTCGATTGTATTGTCACATTTCTTGGCATCATGACTTTATTGATGCTATATCGGTTGCTTTCATAACGTGAAATATAGCAAAGTGTATTGAATTCTCGAGTGAAATCGAAAACCGAATTTATTGGGTTTCATTAGTTTGAATTGATAAATATATATACAACATTATATTAAAGTAATGGATCAATTGATTGGTAATATTCTAAGAAAAATAACTTTTAATCAAAACATAACAAACATCTTGTCTATATATTGTTTGTTTTGAAAAGGTACAAGTCCCTCTATGAATTGTTATTCTTCGATTTAATTGATATGATTATGCAGGTAAAAGAAGAGATAGCTTTTCTTGATTTTAGAAATTTTTTATGAGCATTCATATTATTCGGACGAGAACAAAAAGATCGATTCCGATCATACAAATGCCTCAGAATGGTCTAAGTGGGTATTGAAGCCCCAAATAATGAACTGAATGTACAAATCCATTGTGCGACCTATAATTAGCAATGCAGTTTATATGCTGGACAAAAACCAAAACTTAGGTAACAACCCAAGATAAGTTGCTTTATAATAACAGGTCCGACACGATCATGTCCTACAGGAGAACTACAAGTCATTTTAGACTTCCCTCTTTGAAGACGTCTATATAAATTGAGGCAGGAAAGTAGGCAATAAAGGCATACAAGGAACAGCATTTTAGCATTCTAAAGGAATGTAAAGTACCTTTAGATTATGTTCTATCAAAAAACTGAAGAATCATGATAACAAGTCGACAGCAATTGACAAATGCATATAATGCGTTACCACGAGGTTCATCAGTGTTCTCCACTGATGACTCGAAAATGGAGAACTGACAAGAGTTACACAACGTAATTACTGCAATGCGCAATTGCGCCTCTTGTATACACTTGTAGTGCTTCTCTGTCGATCTACATACACAATTTCATATTCAAAATATATTTTTATACCTCAATAAATGTATTCATGCATTTTAATTTTACATTTTTAAATTGTGTACAATACTACTTACAACTGATGGAATTGATGCAGTCAATACTATTAACCCACATTGGTAGTGGTATCTTCATATTAGGGACAGATATATTATTCAGAGGATAAAGAAAAACTTTAAATTTTTTATGTTTTCAATGAAACGTTTCTTCATAGATAAAACAGAAGCATTAGATATGCACCACTCTTTCTCCTATTTCCTTCGAAAGTCGTTTGAATTCTAAACTAAAACTCAACTTACATTAAATGATGTACTACTCACATTTAAGACCGTAGCATCCCTTGTAATTTTGTACGAGTATACATTGTTCTATTAGGTTAACTTATACGTAAAAAATTTTGAAAATTACTTGGTAATAAATATTATCATTATTCAGCTCATCTAAGCCAACTGCTAGACATGAGCATATCGTAATTAAATGCATATTTGTCGGTTCTGTGCGGAATTCATCCAGTTTTATTGCATTCTCTCAATATAATTCGACCATCTCGTTGGTGGACGTCCCCTAGTACGGTGTGTGTCTTACAAGGTCTTCATCTCAAAATCTTGTTTGCTCAACATCCATCCGCAAACCTAGCTACGGGACTATCTCTCTTATTTTATTCACATAATGTTTTGTGAGCGTGATGGTTTTTGCTTCATTAGTAGTACCAGCAAGAGGAGATATTCTTTAGTTTCCCAAACACACCCCATGTCAACGTAATTCTACAATTAGTTGCCGAATCGGATTTCATGCCCTAAATATACATATTACAACCGAGCCAGTCGCAATAGCACCCACAACGCGACGTTGCCGTTATAAAATAGCCACAACGTGTTCTATGCGTTTAATAGTTTCCAGAATCCGTTGTAGTTGTTTTAAAAGACGCTACACGCATTGTATGAAATAAAGTTGAAACGAAATATAAGCTAGCCTAACCAATTTCCGATACTCCCATTAGCTTCAGCAGGCATAGGTTAGGTTGCGTTATGTTAGGTTAGGTAGTGGCTAATATTTAGCATAGAAGTATACTACACGAGCTTGGTTTATAAAAGTACCCTCGTGCTATTTCCGAAAAAATGATTAACAGTGACTTTCATCTGTTTTTATAAATGGCGGACGCGCCTCCCTCTTGTTACTGTTCTTGTTGATTTCATGGAACAGGAAATAGCATTGCAAATGGAGTATACTGTGAGACCCTGTGTTGCCTCTGGCAAGCCATAAAACGCGAACTACATGAAAATGTAGGATCTTTTTGGTGTTCGGTATATCGACAAGGAAAACTGTAGGGTAAAGGTTAGCCTCCCTCTTGTTACTGTTCTAGTTCCGTCACTGCTTTTTGTTTATTTCATGGAACAGAAAATAGCATAAAACATGAATTCCAATATAAGACCCTATGTTCAAATGTTCAATGTTATAATCACGACTTTGAATGAATATATTTGTATTCCAAATATTACCGTTGCTTTTATAATACCACCGATCCGAAGCTGGACAAACAGAAATGGTATCTAGAAGAAATTAGCAAGAGACTTCTGGATGTATCCAAATAAAATCTTTATGTTTGTTCATAGTTTATATTAGTTTATTTTCATCTATCACCACTTATACGAGTTATTGATTAAATACCGAAAATTTTGAAAAATTCAGATTAACTTCCACCAGGCTAAATTGTGTTTACCCTTTTCGTGAAATTCAACAGTGATAGGTATAAATATTAATCCAAAGCGACACTTTTAGTGTCTCCACCGGAATACGTTTTATTGCGGTACACCTGGAATTGTTGTTGTTTCTTATTCGATTTATTGTTCACGTTTTTACTGAAAATAAAATGAAAATCAAGGGTGCTATACCGTCACTGGTCGGGCGGTTTAAACTTAACGACTGACTAGGGTACATAATATATTGTATACAACTATGTTAGTTGTTTGCTACGATTTGATTTTCTTTGGAGTAACGATTATTACCTCCACAAGATTTTAGTGCCACAATCTATACTATGAGTTCTTTGTTATGAGTTTAAGCTAACATACCAATCAATCTGTTCTATTTTTCGTCATATAGTGTCATTATTTGGTTGATTAATTATTGTGGTTGTATAGTCACTACTAATATAATATAATATAAAATAATATAAAGAATATTTATTGTAGATTTTCCCTTTAGTTGAATCATTCAATAGTTATTTATGCAACTCGTGCAAAAAGTGTTTATTGCACGCGACTTTAATTTGTCTAACGAGGCCGTGAAGACGAGTTTAATAACACGTCGAGCACAATAAACACTTTTTGCGCGAGTTGCATACAATTTTTTTTACGTTCTTGAATAAAAAATGTTTTATTTAGGTGTAGAAGAATAAAAAACTTAATTTAAGAAAAATATTTAATAATTAATTAACAATCGGTTGACATTGAGAAAGCAAGGAATTAGTAATTTAACTTAAACTTAACTTAAACATTATTTGTATCATCGATATTAAATATACAATTTTGACAACTTTCAATATTAATATTTCTTAGTGAGTTATTGGGAAGGAATTTCGTGTATTTAAGATATATACCGATCAAATTTAATTTTTCTTCAACTTCACCTCTAATAACAAAACTTCCTTAACAGTTTCTGAACGTGGCACTTTTACAATTAATATTGAACCTACTCCTTCTATGTCTTCCTGCCTACAAGTTATTTTGAAATGTCTTACAAAAGCTAAACAATACTGAATTACTTTTTTCATCAAATACTGGGAATTCGGAGCTTCTTTTAGAAATTGATAAATGTGTTTGACTTGCTTGACCGAAATCCTGCAGAGTTTTGCTTCATAAATGTAATTAGTTTTTTGTAATTTTTAATATTAATACCTTCTTTTGTAGAAAGGCAAGCTCTCACCATTGAGTACTCAGGCCGAAGTGATGAGGGTGTAATATATTTAAATCTTTCTGAAAAATATACAAGAAGCACATTTTCTGTACAACTTTTTTAGCGAAGCACTACACTTTAAAACGATAATAACGAATGTTTAAACTTTGTTTAATTGTCAAAATTAATTTTTGACTGACATTACTAGAACTGCAGAGTTGCATTATCCAAATCATTGTAGTCGTGATCGCGTATGTTTTTGTTTATAAATTGTAATCATTTGGAATTTTGTAAAATAATAAAATAATTTTCTAGTAAATTCGTAATCCAAAACATAAAAAATATGATTGATAATAAGATAAAATCCGCAATTCTTTGAAACGGATTACAATCTCACAGAAAAAGGTCTTGTCTTAATCACAAACCTCTGTACTATAATGACAGATGAATGCAATGAAAAGTGGATCTTTTATTGCACTAGTGCAATAAAGATCCACTTTTTTCATTAAATATAGTTCAATAAAGTTGTGTTTATTGCATGAAATGATGTTTTGGTTCTACTCTTTTATAATCACTCTTTAGTTTTTATAATACACCTTTTCATCTCACGTGTAGGGCTTACAAAATTGCTATTCTATACTTTTATTATCTGATTTTTTTTCATAATTATAATAAAAACATTTTTAACTTTGCAGGCAATGAAAATAAGCAGCCAGGATGTATTTTCAACCAACGGTAATCTTCCTAAATACTTAGAGTAGAATCGGTAGATGTCTTCTATCCCGTGACTCAATGTACGATTTATCGAAAACATATTTTCTATACACTACCTTTTTCTACCAATAGAAATCAAATATGACAATACAAGATCGATTGTCTTCTTCACAAGACAAACTAAGGGACATACATAATATTTTCTTTAAATTAACGGTAGTAATCGTAAAAAGAGACATCGGTGTAATTGACATAACGTGAATAATAAAAACGTTGAATTTGACGTGAGCTTTGTTTACTGTTTGCTTTTTTTGCGAATTTTCGTATTGATCGTGTTCGTATTGTTGTAGTCAGTGTGATTTTTCCCTGGTTACTTATAATGTGGTATCTAAAATTCTTAGAAACTTGTTAATTTAATGTGAGTTTGATGATAGAAGTCTTGTCATTTCATGATTTTGCCTTCATGGAGTAACAATTTATGTCTATATTGATAGAAAAGATTGGTAATAAAGCCGGTTAGATATTGAAAATGTAGTATACTCATATACACTTTCTATTTTGTAGCAAAAAATTTGTTACTATGAAAACCAAAAATGACGAATGAAAAATAAGAAAATTCTTTGTATTGAAAGTACCATAACGATTATTTCTATCAAGTTGAGAAAAGTTTCAATTTCACTCATATAAATATTGCTGCTGACGTATTAGTCACGTGATGTAAAAGACCGTCATTTCTAATGTGAAATTCCAACCTATTCTCAATTACTAAGATATCTAAAAACCTTATATTCCATTTTATAATTGAAATTTATACATGGACATTTTGAATAGAGGTAGAATTTAGTTATAATAGTGTTATTCCAATTCATTTCGTTTGTTTATAGATACCAATAATTGCTTAAAAGAAGATGAATAATTGATATATAAATTGATTGGAGCAGAAAATTTTATTTGACAGAAATAACAGTCATCTAAAAAATCATTCAAAGTTATCATTGTGATTTTCTCAATCGCCTTGTTTTGAGTACATCAACTTATTTTCAGGACAATAAACTGAATTCTTTCATTACGTAATAGTATCTGCAGCGTGATGATAATTTAAAAATTGCATACTTGGAAATGAGGTCCGTTGTTCACACCCTCCGTAACTAACGATTCAAGATTACTTCAAAACCTCACTTACCATAATGAAAACACGCTAGTTGCAAGTCAAGACAGGCAGAAGACTCAATTAATTTATTGCTTGAAATACTCGTCAGTATTCCGAAAGCACTGGAACTATTTTGCATAAAATGAAGCTAATTAATTCGAACAAGTTTCCTCTTAGATCTGATGGAATACCTTCGGATATAATCTAGTTCCTAGGAATTTAGTTCTGGGTGGATAAACAATTTAGTTGTTGAAAACACCAGGGAAACAAGTTGATTATTTATTCATTCTACAATGTGTACAATTTATAGTGATAACCGGTAAAATATTTATTTTATTACTTACGATAAATCGATTTTTCTTCAGAAGAGTGGTCATTCAAGATTCGATAGAACTGTATTACTAACTAATTATGTAATGATTATCATTAAAGTAGCGATAATTGTGTTTGAGTGCATCTTATTTAAATGATTCCTATTTTTATTATAAAAGAAATTTGAAATATGTGCCACTTTGGAATATATTTCTTTGTGAAGAAATTCATACTACGAGGTGTTATCAAAATTATTACGCTGTATCCATTTCAACTCCCACTTTAAGTGGGATCGTGTCACGACACGTGAATTTTGAATAACGCATTGGCATTAAAATTTGTCTTTAAGCTGCGACCAAGGAAATGATTTGATATATTCAGGGAAAAACCTGATATATGTGCCAACAGCTTCCGTCTTGATAATAACAATGCGCCAAGCTTTAGATTTGAGAGCTTTTGGTCGCTAAACGACTTCCGGGACTACCTGAGAATAATAAGTGTGTTAAGGAATCATTGCATGAAGGGCCAGATAAAAGCCATTCCTAAAGGATACTACCTTTTTGTCGTAGATTCGTCATTTGATAAGTTGTTACCTATTTACTTCGTTTTATGTAATAAAATCTTCGTTTATCTCCGTTTCTCAGCTGAGAAACAGACGAAGCAGTCTCCATTTTATCACACAAATCATTAGGCAAGAGAAGTAAGAGCAGAAAAATCATCCAGTAATTTATGAGCTGTTCAGTTCCCTCATTTCAATTTGCCAGATTGAAAAAATGATGACCAAACAATGGTAGCTCAACAGTAACAGTATATTTATGATTAAACTACAACTTAAACATATATTTGCTCTTTCATTAATACTGAGAACGAATTATAGATCAAGTTATTAAATTTTGTAGTTTATTAAAACGCATATCCATGAGTGTAAAAAAATGTTTTCAATACTTACCCTGTATGATGCTTAGAATGAGTCAATGCATCCTGCAACAGAAAGTTAATTTTTTTCACTATTCAACATAATAATTATCCAATATTTTCCATAATGAACTTGAACCCAATTTCTTTTTCTAATCTCCACTCTAAAGTTGCAGTTGATTGATATCATATAATTTTAATATTTGAATTCAATTCAAGACAAACACAATTGCAGTTAATAACATCACAGAGCTGAATGGGTCGTGTTCTAATTACAGTTAATGAAAATTGACAATTTTTAATATAGATGTCCTCTCTCAAGTGAGGATGTATGTATGAAACTCATTAATCAATTTGATGTGAATGTGCAGGAAAATTCTTGTACATATTGATATGCGTTAACATGTCAATCATTCTTTTCAGATTTTTTTTTTGAATATGTGATTATACACTAGGCCTGAAAGGGACAATGTAATAGATAGCAGGGTGTGATAATCAGTTATTTTCGGTACAAAATTAACCCATTGTATTATTTTACATGAAATTAAGCCGCTTAATACTATCTTTTTTGATAGGATCCAAACTGAATTCAATTGGGTGATTTTGGGGAAAATGAGTAGTTATTTCATTCGAATTAATGTAAAAAATTCGTTTCATCATAATTATTATCATGGTGTATATAATTTCATCCTTACTCGTTGGTTGTGTAACTAAAACTGGCAAAATGTTATATATAAGAGTTATATGAAATGAATAACTTTTCACTGATATGTCCTATATATTATAATACAATCACTGCTTTCACCTCTTATGATCTTAGAATTTCTTTCATAAGAAAACATGATTGAAAAATTAAGTAAAAGTTCATTAAGCAAAATGGAAAATATATAATTGATTGAAAACTATTCTTTTTTAAAAGAAAGTGTTTTATTTTATAGTACAACATTAAAATACTTTGTCGCCTACCAATACAAGACGCAATTCATTTAACGAATAAATTTTATTTCATATAGTTAGCCACTACGACGAAATTTATCTGACTAATGGTTTACTATTGGAGGTAATAATGGTTTCAGGGAACATCTGATGGAGAGTTCTTGACTACACTACGGATTATATGCTCTCTTATGTTGCTCTGATATAATGGGATAACATCGGAACTGGTCAGTCGATTTTGCCTCTCTTCCCAAATGCATGCCATTAGAGATATCGACAACAAAGTTGATCGACGTCACTTTCGAAAAAGATATAATTCGGTATTTGCTGTGGTGTTGGTCCGGAAAGTAGTTGTTCTCCTTTTGAGGAACGGCAGACCCTATTTCAGAGTAATTAAAATTTGAAGCAATGTCAGCAGTGAAAGTGATGATCCATCAATTTATATTGGTACTCTATTTTCAAGTGATGGGCTACTACTGCACTGAAAAATATATGACACAACTTTGACATTTGATGAAATCATTCAAGAAAGACAAACTTTAGTTTTAGTGTTCAGGTATAGAGAGTTTTGTTTTCAGTACAATAATAAATTGAGTTTCTTCTTTCTCATAGTTGCTTCATAATTGTTTAATCAAGAAATTGTATAGTGTGTGTCTTACTTCAATTATTCATGGAATAAAAGTAAAAGTAAAACTTTGCTGATATACCTTGAGAGTTATAATCATTTATATCTTAGTTCCAAATTTTGTCCGGAAAAAATCAAGTGCAACAGGTAGAGTCAAAGAAACAATAATAATCCAAAGCACTTAATAAAATATGTATGAACATTTGTAAAAGTCTTCTGGTTTTTAATATTCGTTTTCAAGATTCCAAAAAAAAATCGATTTCAAGAATATGTGGATTGAGGTTTTAAAAAGAGTTGATTGAGCTCCACCTGAAGGAGATGTAATCTGCTCTGTTTACTTTGAGCAGACTTGCTTTTCTTAATATTTGTAAAGGTTCATCTGTTCCTCCGCCACTAAATAAATAAGAAGTGAAGTACGACTAATATGGAATATAATTCAGATGATTGTTTTTAGTTTGAATTAATTGATTTTTTCAATTTGTCTAAAATCACTATGGACATTATTATTTCTTTCCTGATACAAATCACATATCGAATCTAATAAATGCTATTTCTGAAAAACATATAGATAATAGGTTCAATTTCATGGTAAAACTAACTAAATTTCAATTGAACAAAAAGATAAAATGAAATAATTCTCTTTTAAGAATGGAATTTAGTTGATATATTAAATATAAAACATGTTTTGATGCATCGATAGAAATAAAATTGGTGTATTTAATGATCAATATAATTTTAATCCGCTATAAATCTATTACTATTGTTATAATTTGATATTTTTATGAAGGGAGGCGCTGATACCAATAACCGCACTGCTAGTTTCACTTGCGTATTCTCTACCTTTTCCAATACTGATCCGAAAAATAGATATTAAGTAGAGAGTTAAGTTTTCCCATTGAGTTTCTGAAATAATTGAAAACAAATGGAGCTGGTACTTTGGATGGAAACACGTTCGTTGTACCGTTTTCCGTCTTTTCAAAATTCTCTAATAAATCCTAGCTTACTATAAATTCACAATGAACGGTATAAGAATTTGAGAGATTCTATATTCTGGTGTTTTAGTTTAAAGTCCACTAGAGTAAAAATAAAGCATATACACATTAATACCTTCCATAAATACCATACATGCATATTTCACGTGAATAAAAGACCTTCCCATTTAAACCGCACAACAATGCAAACATCAAAGTATCCTTTTGTATGCAGAAATAACTAACATGTAATAATTCTAACTTTGGAACATTGAGGTCCGTTTTTACCTTTTTCATTTTCTCGCGACATGCAATATTACTGCAGACTAAAAATAAACTTAGGCCAGTTAATATATGATTTAAAAGAATTACACAATTTTTGTGTGTATAAGAATTATTTTGTGTAGAAAGTTTTTTTTTTTCAATTTCGTAGTTCAATTGAGTACACTGGATTATAGTACATCTGTTACAGAAGAAATTTTAGCTGTTGCTGACTACATATGTTACTATCAATCATATAATTAGAAGATTTTCAACGTAAAAAAGATATGTTATTACTAAGAAAAACCTCACTGAAAAATTATTTTATAAGTTCTTAAGAACTCTGAATGCTCTTCTTTTATATGGAGACTTTGGAAAATGACGTATCAGAGGCCAACAATAGTCAGACGTCATATTCGTATCCCAGAGACCCTGGTAACGTCCTCCCATAACGTGTAAGTCCTCAGGCATACGCTCTCTCTGTCTTTGTGCATATCTCCTAAATTTTATGGAAAACTGTCCAGTTTACAATGGAGTTCCAAGTTCATATTGTACCCTATATTTTTAAATTGTAGCAGAAGATCTCCATATGATTTTCAGATTTTTTATTTCTGCATCAAAGTCTTTGGCTCCAATTTATTCATAGAATTTCTAAATTGAGTATCTTTCTGAAGTTGCCTAATATGGGGGAAATAAAAAAAATACCGGATTAAATCTCTTTATAGTGAGCTCACTAAATTTTTGGCAAAATTTGGAAAATCAATTCTCGGTCTTTATCTAGTTACTCAACAAACTGTTTCATGCTGCCCAGTATGATAGGATGATAATTTTGTCATGAACTTCTAATGAATTCTTGACTACACTTATTTCTAGACTCCATAAATTCACTGGAGGGCGGGTTATTTCTTACCTAATATTTATACTTAGTTCTACTGTTTCAAAGTCATAAAACCGAGGGAACTTAGTGTAACCTCTTAGTTGGCCGAGAAGAATGTTCACTTGTGGTAATAGTATTTTATTATCCTCAAGACTAATAAAATGTTACAATATTCTTACAACTCTGTATTCTGGGCAATAGGTCCAATTTAGTCTACGTTATGAACTGCCAAAGAATAAACACCAGCCATTAGATTCGTGTTGTTTTAAGCCCATGTTTTTGATATCTGAACAAAAGGTATTACCGTTTTCTTCGGATAAGTAACGCCGTAATTCTTTATCACTTTCAAGGTAAAAACTTATTTCGGTGTCTGAGTAATGCAGATTTTTCTCTTGCAGTCTCGATGCTAACAAGAAAAAAGATTCAAATCTCTTACAAAATCATCTCATTTACTCATTTTGGAAAAAATTTATCTTATTTGACATAACTTCCAAATTTTGTTATGAACTTGGTTCTTTAATGCCTTGTTCTAAGGGATCAGATATTTTTTTAGGCACTGAAGAATCAGATGAGCACTACACTGGACGTTGAATACAACTAGTACTTGTATACTATTTCAAGCGTTTAAACCGTTAACATTCACGCTATGAAAAAACAGTTTTCAAGATATTTCATGAATGCGGCCGAATCGTTAGTGTTCCAAATTTAAAAGTACTTTTTTATGATCTTTCTATAATCTTAAGTATTGCCCACACAATTCACAAGCACAAATCGGAGGACAAAACTTCTTACATTTATCTAAGATCATACTAACAATTTTTCACCGACTGTGATGTAACTTGTCTACAATTCACCACATAAATAGTGACAATGATCTGGGTTGCTGCTTTTTTTAACTACTGACGCAAAAACTTTCATTTATACTCTTCAATAATAGAAATAAAAAATTTCGAGATTAGATTTGTGGTTGAACAATTTCAACCACAAAATACGCGACAACAGACAAAAAGTTGGATTAAATCAACATCAGTGTGTCAATCAGCTTGCTTCGACTTTTGGTGATGAAGCCCCATATAGATAGAACCAGTGAATTTCGCTAATTTTTCGAATTCAATTACGGTCACACTTCGCTACAGGATAAATTTCGTGAAGGTCGTCCAAAATTGGCTGATGTGCTAGATCGCCATGTGACATACCGTAAGATTGAGGCTTACTTGAACATTAGTTCCACTCGCATACATTCATGCTGCATGAACATTTGGTCAAAAAGATTTGTTGGATAGCGCATAATTTGACAAACGCTTTAAAAAGCTTTTGTCGATTGATGCAAAGGAATGCTGGAAAAATTCATTCACCATGCTTCAAAAGGACTATGAATATGATACCGAAACTAAATAACAATTGATTGTATAGCTCTTCCAAGACGAGCCAACACCAACAAAAGTTGTTCGCGCAAGGAACAGTTCGAAGCAAAAGGTCGTCTGTTATTTCGAAATAACTGGACGTGTCGCTACCGCCTTGTTTGGCACCCAATGATTTTTTCTTATTCCTGCAAATCAAAAAGAAATTGTCTATATCCAATTATGAATATTCGTTTTCATTTATCCATCTCAAAACTTAAGTTAGCAGCCCTCGTGAGCTTATTAATACAGACGATGAGCCTCAGTGACAATCGCTGATCTTTGCCACCGGATCAATATTCATTGATACTATTCATTCTCTATGTGGGATGTTTTTTTGAACTTTGTATCCAAAATGTATTTTCTCATTATATTCATTGGAAGTATCAAATTAGTGAAATTTTTTTTGTTTTATCATTCGAATGCTTTTTTGTAAAAGAATAGAAAACATATCTTTTATATTGAAAGATATTTGATATGAGAAATGCTTTTGGGATGAATCAAATGCTATTATTTGCTTCTTGAGAATTGAAATTTAACTATATAAAAAATTGGTAAAATTGGCAAAAACTGTACATGAAAACAATGTATGTAAAAGTGAGCAACGATCAGGAGTCGGGAACCGTTAAGCACTTTTATTTATAGCTGCTATGGAAATGCTTATATTTACCGATTTCCACATCACTGTAGCTGAAAAAGAAAAATACTGCTGTTGGTGATTTAGAAGATCCAAAATCGAGGAAAAATCATTATCCGGACATAACAGTAACAGAAAGTCATGAGATGAGACTAGATGTTGTACAGAGCAGGCAAAAAAATGAAAAAAAAACTTATTTAAAAACCTAAAGTAGAAACAGTGGTAACTTTTTGCAGTGTATGTTTTTTAAAACCACACTACTGTGGGCAGATTCAATCTTTTTTGCATGAAATTGGTTCTAATGTGGGTCGATTGCAATTCGGGTACTTCGTTAAATGAAGATGCTTGTAATCTTAAACAGATGGACCTTCGTACCATTCACGAATATACATCTGGTTAAAACTTGAATTAAATTGAACATTTTGAAAAAAAGAGGTGCAGAAACATAGTAAAAAGCCTTTACACAATCGAAAATTATTTCACTTTAATTTATAAATTATTTAGATCGAATCGTTATTCTTTCAATAGAAAATTGCTGCTGTATATATTCTTTTCTCCATTTAAAACCCCATCATCATTTAAATGAACATATTTCGATAAAATATGGCAATATTGAATCTGAAATATCCGGGTATTCCATATAGAGCTAATTACGATTTTGAATTCGTTTGAATAATTTGGTACTCACATATCACAAAATCTAGCGCCTTTTCTAAAATGAAAAAAATGTTAATCCATAGAATATTGTGGAATCAATGATAGGTAATGCGTTGTAAGAGCATATAGCAAGCAGATAATGGAACGTGGATAATCTTTTCCATATATGATGATATTTTAAAAAATCTACTAAAAATAAATATGTTATTTTATACAAAATAAGACGAATACTGAATATTATTTTATAATTACAGTACGATTATAAAAAAATGCTAATAGTAATAATCAGAAAGAAAAAAAATTCCGCATTCTTTTCACAATCTCAATATAATATTATATATATTTGACGAGAGATGAGAACACTTTTCTACTGGCATTGACGAGTCCTACTTATATTCTTCCATTCTCTAAAATTGCCATTTATAAAGGCGGAGTGGTTTTCAGCTTTTCCGTCACATTTATGATATATCCGGATGACTTTGATAAAAATGTTTGTGAGTATAAATGTCATGGTAATGTATACCTACCTCGAACAATTGAAGCTTTTCTTCGGTAAACAGGAAAGTTTTACATCCTTTTTTTTTATTTGAAACAAATTGGATAATACAAACTACCTTGAATAAAAGCACGATATGATAAAAGGTAAAAATTATATAACAATATTTAGTTAGTTGGTTTTGTGAAAATGAATTTGTAATCTAAATAAAAATGGCAAAAATCGAAAAAATAGACGATAAACAATGTGAATTACAGAAAGTTTAGGGCAAAGAGAAAAGTGAAGGAAAAAATGGGCAAATTGGAAAGATGTAATAAAAATTATTGTTCTTGATGATATCATTGACACTTCCGAAATGCTTTATTGTCAAAAAATTTTCAGACACAAGCTTGTAAAAACTAATAAACAAACATAAAAATAACTAAGTAAAGAGAAAACAAATAAAATAAAATTTCAATATGCAGAAGAAAACCACAATGGGTAACAAAATTATAGGTGATAGTAATAAGTAATAGTTAGTACATAAGTCCATAGCAAAAATTGAACCAGTGTAGCATGCACGGAATTAATATTATTATATAATATAAATTATTTCGATTTGATTTCAATTGGCAAGTTTAATATCTTTTCTGAAACTGAAAAAGCGTCCTTACGAATTAGACAAACGGATTCAAAGATGAATAAAGAAGGAAAAGTTAGAAGTCGGATTAAATATCTAATATCTAGTTTGAAGATTTGCTTAAATTGAGTCGCACCACACGTACCCCAGAAGGGAAGGGCATATCGGAGATGCAACTCAATAAAGCCAGTTCTTTGGAAACTGATCTCAGAGTAAAACAGGAGGAATTTTTTTTTAGATAAGGCGGCAATATGTAACTCCCATTTCAAGGAATTGTTCACAACAAGCTCTAAGATTTTTACAGATTCAACGACGTCAGTCAATAAAAAAGGCTGCAATCATAACATCAACTATATAATTTTATTATAAAGTTAGTACTGCTTCTAATGTAATGGATTCGATAGTGCCTAGTGCTCTTCATAGTGGAACTTGAAGGCGATTATTACGACAGGAGTACATTAATAAACTCAATACATTATATAACGATGAATTCCCATCCTACAGCACTGTAAAAAGTAAGATAATGAATTCACTTTTGGACGAAATTGGTGAGGACCGTTTAAAATGTGTCATACTTACTAACATTACTACTAAGCTTGAATTGATTGAATAAAATAGTAATACGACATACCGTAAAATTGAGACATCAGGAACTATCCACATAGTAGCAAATAATTGTTTGTTTTTTCCATATTATGATTAGGTTTTTTTCACATGGTACATAAATACGGTAAAATTGAATTTATTCCATACATATGGATCGCATTGTATATTATGTGATTCCAAAACTCAACACCAATCAACTCACCACATACGAGTAAATGGTTATCTGTTGTTTTGCCATTGCGTATCATTTGGGTACATTGTCGTTAGAGCAACGTAACATGGTTACTGGTACATAACAATTTCTCACCAACAGTTATTGGAGATATTCTGAAAACATCAGAGAAGAAGTAATTCATCATTTATGATGGCAATGTAAGCTCTCACACTTCTATTCAAGCAATAGGATGACTTCTTTTTAACAGCGCTCTTATAAAAAAAATAGTCGAAAAATCAGATCAGAACAAGCCCTCCACAGTGGGAATAGAATTATTGCTTAGAAAAGTGGTTCAGACGCATAGAAAAGGGTGTTGAACTTGATATAGACTATTATGGGAAGCTGTAAAACTATTTGCAATCATGAATACTTCTTTTGCTATGCTAAGTTTATATAGCAACCTGAATTACGAAAATATAATGATGGAAATACACAAATTTTCTTCATTTTTAATTTCATACTCTCCAACGAATCATTTAGATCATATTTGTGTCTTGACCTACATTCAGCGGTTTTCAATTTTTCCACCTACCTAAAATCATCTTCCGCTTCTGTTAGATTCAACTTTTTTTTTTAATTTTTAACATTAACGAGTATATATGATTTTTTTTCAATCGATATTCAAAGTCAAGTATTAATATTCAGAATCGTATATAATGCTAACGATTACAAATTTACTTTCTTTTTATATTAAATTTCTCATAAAATCGAAGGAATTTGTGTAGTAATCGATATAGACCTGAGAGAAAAGGAAGAAATCGTGATGATAAGCTAATTGTAATCCCAAGTACTTCTGCGAAGATTGAAGTACGACCATGAAATGTACGGATTTTATAGCAAGGCACAGAACTAAACCAGATTATCAGCGTTTTCATTATTTTGCAGGATTAGGAATGGCGTACACAGATCTGTTGTTTATAGAAATCAAAACTGATGCAACAATTAACCAACACCCCAAGAAATTCATATCTATAATCATGAAACCAAGAACTAAGAAAAAATGATGATGAGAGAATATGATCATATCTCCCTATCAGTTAATTCAATTTAATTTGTTTATATCCAGAACAGTTAACATAATGAAACTTTAGCTCAACCCATGAAATCAATTCCCAGGCAGACAGCAAGTTTAACAATGTAAGTGAAGTAATAATTTCGGAAACTATCACGGCATTTTGCTTGATGAATATACAGGAACAGTAACAAAGAACAAGCCTATTTGGAGCTCTTCTGATAACAGATCAGAGATCTGATAGCTGGGGACGTCACTGATTTACCGAGTTCAGAAACATGTAATAACGACAACTCACGTTCATACTGGGGTCTACAAATTAATTACACCGGAATTGGAAGGAAAGTGTGAAAGCTCCGGGATTTTGCGGTGCTTTCGACGTGTCACGTGATTAAATTCACTAGAGATAGCTTGACGAAGTTTGTTCTCAAACAGGAGAGAAATTTGTATGTTACATGCTGTAGTCCAGAAATTATAACTCGATTAACGCGTATTATAAATTCATCTGTATTATAACGATCTCTCCGATGAATGTTGTGGAATACTACATATTAAAAGAGGTGACATAGTGCTTATGACAAGCGGTGAAATAAACAGAGGTGATATAGTTTGAAAAATATGTTTTAATAAAACTCGAAGTCATTAGATTCAACACAATATTTGATATAACAATTGGAAAGCTATGAATACAAGTTCAACACGTATTAAAATATTGACAAAGCATTTTGATCTAATTTGAGCTAATTTTGATAACTCAGTAGTTTGAACCAAAACATAATGAACTCATAAAAATATTCCTTAATAACAGACAATTCGTAAAGTATCTGAAAAAACCTTCGGTTGCTCTATTCTGATAGCAAAGAACAAATACATTTTTGAACGTCTGCTGAAAATTCACTTCCTTTGGGATAATACGAGAATTAGCTTCGACCCCGATTTATAAATCAAAAAAATTTATCCTCAGGACACATTTTAACCTTTTATATATAGACACACGAGTCTGACTTTTTTTAAGCTTGCTTACTTTAGAAGCCAGAAGTTGAGAGAACCACATTTCAGTATCATCTAAAGGATCGTGTTTACCAAAGAATGGTCATTAAGTACAGGCGTGTAAGACAGCTACTCCCAATGAATATTCACAAAGATTTGGTGTTTACACTAGCATATTTATATCATATTATGATATGGTGAAACACTGTTGTAGTTGTAGTTGTAGTAGATATTCATTTGAAGCAGAACGTGCAGGACGATTTCGTGTTGCAAGATCGATGGGTCAAATTATACAATAAATAATTCAGATAGTCGTCTCTCAGATCATATGCGTAATGTATTTAAACTGGACATGAGAATGTCGTCTATACAATGGGTACCATTACTGTTAATAGATGCTCACAAGCAAACGAGAAAAAATATATGCAGTTATCTTGACGCAATATGGCAAAGTGAACTTTCTTGGTAGATTGATACCTCTCACTATAGTATCGACATCAAACATTCAAAGAAGGAAGCATCGAGATTCGTGACCGCCGAAAAAATCAAGATGCCACCTTCAGTAGGGCTAACCATATTTTTGGATGTTGAAAACGTAATTTTAACACACCTACAAAACGTAACTATGAGTACAGGTGCTTATTATGCTAATTTCATTTAAAAATCATGTGTGTGAATCAAAATGAAACGTCGAGGGAAGTTGCACCTAGGTGTTCCCTTGAATCAATACAACACACATATCCACAAATTCGTTACTCTGATGGTCATAATAATTCTCAATAAAATCAAGACTAATTCTGCGACCGTTAGTGTCTAAATTACGTGATTTCCAAAGGTGTCGGTCTAAAAGTTTTAAACTCACTATTTTTGGAATGAGTTTTCACAATGTATGCATTGCTTGTGGAGTAATAATGAGAATTATCTTTTTTCTAGAGTAATGACTGGCTAGCAGTGAATTATAATTCTTCTTTTCACCTTTCGTGAGCAAAAAAGTGTATTTTTGCTTTTTCTTGCGGCTGTGAATATATCAGCATATTTTCCAGATAATTAGTATGTCTCTTCCTACAATTTTTGCTAATAAATAAATTTTGTTATGCTAGCACCTTATATATAATATGTTTGTGTCAAAGTACGTATTATAAGTCGATATCACAAACTGTTTACTATTCATCAACTTCTTTTTGTTCAATGTGGATTTCTACAAATTATATACACAGCTCATTTGAATTCTATCTCTCACAAGTAGTGTCATTAAGCATACTTCAGTTTTCATAAGCAGAAGTGCACTTCGAGAAAAATCTGTTTTCTTTTTTACAGAACTTTGAATTTAATGAATTCATACACAGGATGAAACAGTTATTATTAGTGAAATGAAGTACAGATTAAAGATTCATACAAATTACAAAACAAAAGTTTTAGTTACACAACTGTCAGAGCCGATCTAATTTCGACCTTTTTGTTTTAATGAAAGATATATTTAATATATTTTCACATTCATGAATTTTTTCCCTTTTCTATCAGAGCAATGGTATTGAAAATAAATATAATCTGGCATTTTAGAGTTTTCTGGCTGATATTTTTTATTGTATTGCTGAAAAATATTTGACGTCTATTCAATTCTCAAACTCAAATTTAATAAAGACAGTCTCCTCAGATTTGAAATGATGAATGTACTTAATTGAACCTTCATCTCAGTGACATTATTCAAAAGTTAAACGCATCACAGGGTATAAAAAAACTTCTTCCACAAAATACTTTAGATACTTTTCCATATTTTTCGTAGGCATCTCGAGCGGCATTTGAACTATGTTACGAACAAGTTTCTAAATTGTTATTGGTAGTAAGACTGACATCAATGATAAATGAGTTTAATTCAGTCCTAAAAACAAAAAGAGAAATGTCCTCATGAAGAAAAAACTATTAAAGTACCTACATCCAAATATTTTCTCCAATTTCAAACTTCATAAAACTTTTTTATCGAACTCAAATCATTCACTCAACATGAAATATAAGAAGTAGCAACTAATCTAGCAAAATATGAGTCATAATTCACTCTACTTTTTATAATCAGAAGTGGAAAAGATGATATAGGCTATAAATAAATAAATCTTATACTGTGTGAATTTGATGTATTATAATAATAGGAGAGCTCAGATAATATTTATTCCTAGAAAATATGAAATTTAAAAATATATATTTTTGCAACAAAAAGAATTCAGTGACAAATTCTTGTTGACGCACCGTGTAGAGAGATGCGAGAAGAAGACAATTGGAGACGTCGTTGAACATTATAGAATAGGACTGCAAACTCAAGGCGAATAAAATGGCTGCAAAAATGTACATAGACATCAAGAAAATGGGAAACTGTTTGTATTTCAGAGAACGTACCAAAAAGTCTCATTGAAATAAATGGGAACGAAAATGATGGTCTTTACTGTGGAGGAAGTGATTAAACTTTTTTTTTATTTAATCTATTCGAGTTTTATCTATATAAACTAACTAGAATTTTCTCTACCCATTAAGAAAAAAGATAGAAGAAATTTGTAATCTATTGCATCTTGAGGTGGAGTAAATTAGATGAATGAACTATGTGAATCAATGGTTTTTCGATTATCTCATGATATATGGATTTTTTTTATTTTGCTACGACGATTTTTTGTCGCTATCATAATCTTATCTTCAATATATAGCGTTATCGAGTGATTGTTTAGGTAATATAAAAAATTACAAAAATAGTCAGAAACATAGAGAACGGTGGATTATACGTTAGCAGTCGTTATAAACCTAGTTTAAAACAAATTACCTTCGATTCATTTCAGGTCGTGTGAAATTGATACAGTTGACTCGTTTTATCAATTAATGCATAAAAAAATGTGAAGCTATTTGATGGTGGTAAGGTTTTTAGCAGGGGGTAAAAGCAGTGGAGTAGCGAATCAATCTCCGGCATAGGCAATCAAATGTAATATTACGCCGAAAATCATGACACTCTTAAATATCCTGCTGACCATCTTTATTAATTACTACATTATTTAAACTACCTTTAATATAAATTTCAAGTTTCCTTAAATCGATTTTATCATTTTTTTCCTTTCATAACATATAAGACTCCAAGGATTTTCGCAAGCTGGCTGACGATTATTCCACCCTTAACTACTCTGTTGATCATTTTTAGTATCATCAAATATTGTATTTTTTTCTTGTCTAATTCCATCGCCTGGTTTCTCTTTTCTGCCCATCAGAGTTCAAAAACAAGGCAGAAGGAGACCACTTTTTCTTGTTCACTCCACCTAGCTTTGTTATTTTAATTCTTTTTGCCACAAAATATAAAATAAAATTTGAGGTTAGTAAATTGTTTACTCCCTCAAGGGACGTGCAATATTCTTCTATGCGATATTCACTCAGTAAATTTAGAACTGAAGAAAATAACGGAATAAGAGAAAGACTCCTACCAAGAAGCTACTGAGACAGCTCAACACCTATTTCACAATACAGCACCCAGGGAGGCAGTTAGGTCCAATGAGATTGCTGCTCAAGTTATGAGGTAGCATAATTTTACAAAGCTGAATTTGTTATCATGGTTAACGAAAAGCGCATCAGACAGTGTTGCTGGTGTAGTAGTAGTATAAACAGTGTGTTGAATACAAAAATAAGTTTTTGATAACTAAAATAAAACAGCACATAAAAAAATGTTCGTTTGCTAATAACACAAGTCTATAAGATTTTGGACTTGAGTAAATAAAGTAAATTGGGAGCTGAATTTTTAGGACTAGTTTTAGTATTCGAAATATAAATATAAAAGAAATTGGATATCCTTAGCTTATCATTGTGAAAAGCCAAAGTACTGAAAATAATTATATTTGAACACAATTTTTATACGTTTTCCCGGTATGTTATATCCAACAGCCGTACCAAAAACGCTTTGAATCGTTGCTATGTTGTTGCAAAGCGAGTTTTTTTTAAAATATGATTGCACATATGGAATGAACTGTTTACACCACCACTACACTAACACTCACAACTACACTGTCTGTAGTTATCGTCTTCAGAAACTATATCTATAAATCATTTTTTCCATCACTAAAATGGAAGAAATCAAAAAAATAATAAAATTTCTGATGATAAATCCAAATTGAGATAGAAATAATAAATTTTTCAGTAGTTTTAATAAAAATAATTAAAAACTGAGTCTCACAATGGAAAAACTTTCCGACCGCACTGGTTCCGCCAAAACTATATATTTTAGTTGACATAAAGCAAGACTTGATACGGCTCATTTAACGAAACATAAAAACGAGAGATAATTTAAAAGAGACCCGATAATATATAATATAAGCGACATCAACAAAACGCGGAAAATAAAGAGGCGCAAACAAAGAAATGAACGTTCACAAAAAGGCCGAGGGCACGGAGCATATCGTGGAAATGTTATAAGGGCCTCTGTTAAATGTGCTTTCATCAAGACTAACCTGAAAACATTTTCTCATAGCTTCCGTCGTTAAAATATGAATTTTTTGTTGCTAATTTTGCAAACTATCATTATGTTATATCATACTTTATCACGTACATTTTTAATTTTTCAGAATTTTACATTACATTTACTAAAGTTGTATTCTATTTTGCATATTACAATGTTTTCTCAATTATAATTTATTTAAAAATATATGCTTTCACTTTATTCAAACACGAGCGATAGAATTAAACCAAATGTATATTTTCTCAACACTATAATTTATTCTCACCCCTAAAAGCCAATTATTTAGAATTCATTGCACATAAAATGTATCTTATTAGCTTCAGAATAGAGACTAGCAACGAAGCTGGAATGGGAGGCATCAATGGGGAGACGGAGATGTTGTAGCAGAGTCTTAATCCGCTTTTGAACAAAAAAATACTCTATTTAGAATTTTGAGATACTTTTTAAATGCAGTGTTTCTGCTTGTCTAAAACTCACCCACATAAACCTCGTATTACTACAATTTCCACATTCGTTATTACTTCCACATTGCTATCTTTCACAAGTCTATTATAATCTCTGAAGTTTTAGACTTTTTGAGACTATTTTGCAGACTCGTATATCTGCATGTATTATTTTAATAGGTAAGGTTTCCCAGCACTCAGTTCTTATACTTCTTCACTATTGAGAGGACCTCTTCGTCCTTAGGGGTACGTATTTGTATCCCAGTACATCCTTGGATGGTATTCGTCGAAAAGCTTGAAGTTGTAAATTGATTTGAAGAATCTCTCCAACAGCAGTAATCTTGTGAGTTCAGAGCGTATGGTAGAGTCAAATAGACCTTAAATATAGAAAATAGTTCCAACTGAATCCTGACGATTATTTAGATAAGATATATGCTGGAAGAACAATATTTATGTAGATCGAAAACGCTAGGAGGCGAATTGGTGATTAAGAATGATTTTGTATTTTTAAAGAAACAATATGAGTCTTTAATCAATATTTTCTTAAGGAGCTTCCAATTGGAACAAGTGAGTAAGACTTATAGTACGATATTATTGTAGATTCATCAATGAGGTCTTATATCTCGTAGATGAATGGATTAAATAGATAGCAGAAAGAATTGAAGATTTCAGTTGTAACAATTTCTTCGGAGTTATGTCATCAGAAATAGGCTACCAAAGGCCGAAATGATTCAAATACTATAGGAATATATAAATATCCCTTACAAAATTATCTTTAGAATCAAATGTACCCTGCAATTTCCCAAAAAATGTATTATTTATTGATAGATAAAAAATCAAAAAGTTTACAAAAGAATATTGGATCTTCATTAACATTATCAACAAAAACGTGCTTGGCATGTTTGTCATTTGGCTTAATCAGCTTATCGAACTTCTCTATAAAACAACAATTCACAAAAGTAATTCCCCATAGTTTTAGATATAATATTTATTTTACCGGATGTGTTGATACAATTTTTATGTGGGTTTGAAAAAATTAATATAAAGAGTAGTTGTAAACTGTAACATATGTTTATTTTACACAAAATTGTCACTGGTGACATGATTTTATTCATATTATTGTCGTTTTTCATCAGTTTCAGTGAAAGTGCCATATTTTATGTAAAAGTAAGTTTCTTCAAATTCTTAGTAACTTGAACTTAAACAGAACAAGTTTGATAATAAGTTCAATGAAGTTTCATGCTCCAACTTTTAGATGATATATGTGTGACAAACTCCTTCTCGAAATTTGAATTTATATAAAAGCTCCAGAAAAAGTGAATTTTTTATGTAAAATCCATATATTTTGTTACAGGATAATGATAGAAGCGAAGAAACTTCAAATTTGGAGTTTTTCAAACTGCTGGGACTGAAAGTTAAAGCGAATGATTTAGGTGAAGTTATCTCAACACAATTTGAGAAAAATGGCAATGGTGAGTAATAATGGAATCAATATATTCAGGTGAAAAATAGTCATGCCTAACATAGTATATACTTCTTGCACTAATTTTTGCAAATTGCATTGTGGCATACATTAAACATGGCACAATCTATTGTTCTATTTCCCAAAATTATGCGATGAGAATAATTTTTTGTGAGTAGTTGAACTCAAAAACTTCATTCATCGACATTCCATCGTACTCTTTCATAATAGAAAGTTAATATTTGCCTCGTGGTTCAGTTACATAACTGATAGTGGCAGTTGCTTTCAACAATCAATAATTAATCTGGGGGTGAGTCATGAAATATACTTAATTTTAGTATAGATGACTAGTTTGCATCTACTAATCACATCTTGAGAATTTGTGATAACACTCCCCAATATATTTGGTGTTATGGAAACCTCACTAATATATATGAACATCCGAAACTTATTGAATCCATTAACATCTATGATAAAGTAATAAATTTAAGCTCAAAAATTGTAGTTTTTAATCTTTGCAATATTATTCAAAAGCCTATTAGCAATAATTTGAATCGTTTCCAGTACCCTGTTAATACGACGGTGCTGGACGATAGAGGTCAACACTTTCACTAGGGTGTTTATGTTTTCAGTTTTAGTCATATTCTGCTGAAATTTCACATACCCGTGACAGATACTTCAGCTTTAATATAATAATGTGAAGAAAACTGTTTTTGTAGTTGAGTCAACAAAGAATTTCCAATGTTTCTTGAAAATTATTCTTTATATTACAATTAAATTAGAGAAGAAAAGTTACGAGAATATACCCCTGCAAATTATTTGTAAGGTTGTCTGCTTTTAAAAGTGTTCTGTGATCTTGTACTTAGCGAAAGAAGAATAACAGTAAGATAGCTAAAGCAGTGAAAATTTCAACCAAACGGATTTGCAATATTTTATTTGGTTGATTCCATATGAAAAAACCGCAGGATGGGGCCGCGATTGCTTAATGCTGATCCAAAACTCGCATTAAAAATTGAGACTAATAATTGGTTATGTTCAAGCCTATTACAAGTGAATTTTTTCATCGGTATTTGATAGTAAATATAAATAACAACTCATCCGACGGGCATACTAAAAAAAGCCAAAACTGTTTTTTCAGTCTATAAGGTCATGGTCACAGTTTCTTGAGATTTTAAAGGCTTAATTACTATTGTTAATTTAAAAAAAGGAAAATGATATTATTATACTGATTTGCTGACACGTTACAACGTTGAACTTGAGGAAAAACGACCGTATTTATAGAAGGAACGGAGCTACTAGTTACTAACGTTAAGTCTGTTACCTTCCATTGAATAACATTGGGGATTAGTTATTTATTCGCGTCAGTATTATTTACTTTCAAATAAGTAGCTCCGTATCTAGAAGAAATATGAAAATATATACCAATATATTAATTAGCTTAGCAAGAAAAATGGGAAATTTCAATTTTTAACTCCTGTCTCATAATACACAATATGAAATGGAAAAAAAATTATATTAGTTTCACCCACCCGTTTGTGGCTTTGTTTGTTTATAACTCTGCTTTGTGACTTATTACTGTTAGTGAACTATCTTTCCGTATTGTTGTATTATCAATTCACTTTTGAACATGAAGCATCTTTGTCACCATTTGTTTGGATACTTCTTATAATTGTTAATACAATTAAAACTAGAATTGAAACAAATTTATTATTTGTTTCAATGCTCCCTTTTTTCATATCATCCGTACAAAATGGAATTAATATTAAAAAGAATGATTTATGCATCAACATAGAAAAAATTTTTCTGATTTATTATTCGGATTTGTTTATTTGTTGACGCAGAAGTAACGTTCTTCGTTCTAATTAGTTGTTTTTTAAATATAAATGATACTTTGTAATCCATAACTTCAGATTCATTTGATAAACACATAATTTTAGTGATTTTCAATTACTACAACCAAGCATATTATTATACTGCACCATTCTCTAACACACTAATTTCATTTCATTTTTCAAACTCTAGCAAACCATAAATTCACATTGGACCTCGATTATGTGGATAAGAAACATGAAAACCACATTCCAGATTCGTTTGATTATATAGAAGTTTGTAAATCTTTAGTTGGCACTAGTACTATACCTATTTGTCGACTGTATAAAAATTCAAAAGGAGAAAAGAAAAATTTTCCTAGAAGTTGTCAAGAAATTTTAGAAAGTGGTAAGTTTATATGTATTGACCTGCTCGAAACTTAAGTATTGTGAAACGCATCGTTACTATCTATCCAACAATTATTTACTTACTAGGGGGATCGACAATATATGGCGGATCTTGCCTTCCATTATAACATAGCTCAGATTCGCCCGATCCCTTGCCTTAATTTTCCAATTCATAACTTTCATTCCCTTCATATTTTATTCTAAATTATTCAAACAATTATTTTTGGTGCATTCCTTCTACTGTTCCCTATAGATCTTCTTCGTTGTCTTACCTTCATTCATTTGCTCCAGATGTAATCACTGTATCTGTTTAGTTTCAATAAATTTTTACTATGTCGTTTTCTTTATAATGCTCATTTAATTCTCAACCACGCCTTTATTGGTCCATGTATTTTTCTAACAATTTTCCTTTAAACACTAATGAGATTTTTTCATGATTTTCAGTAATAATTCAACTTTCGGGTGCATGAGTGAAGATAGGTCTAATTATTCTTTTATATAATTTTAGTTTAAGCTATTAACAGTAGCAGCAACCTCAGTTTTTAAAATAAATTTATATCTTTCAGTATTACTGAATTTAGTATTAATTGAATTCCGTCACTCTTTCAAAACCAATTTCAGTATTTATTGCATCTGCGGCCATAATGTTTAATCTTTTCATCACAATATATAGATTGTTCTTTGATTATTAAAAGTCCCACAGTATGTGCTTCTACTTCTAAACCACTGCAGCCCAAAATTAGACACATTTAACTTCATATCGAGTCCACATCATGAGAGAACTCAAAAATTTTTTTAAAACTTAAAAATATTAGTAGACAGTATATCACTCTGTCCTAATCGAAACCGAATTGTTAATATGGATGAGACTTGAGTACAGTTCTACGATCCAGAAACAAAGCAACAATCGATGGAATGGCAATACTTTGGTTCTCCAAGACCTAAGAAGTTTTCTGTCCAAAAATCTGCTGGAAAAGTTCTTGCTTCAGTTTTTTGGGATTGCCATGAAGTAATCATGATTGATTATTAGTTATAAGGGTAGAACAATAACTGGAGATTACTATTCGACATTACTAAACACTCTACGGGAAATAATTAAAGAGAAAAGACGCGGAAAAATATCCAGAGTTGTTTTGTTTTTGTAGGACAACGCTCCTGCACACAAATCTCATAATGCCATGAAAAAAATTCGTGATTTTGGGTTTGAATTACTAGAACACCCCCCTTATCCACCAGATTTGGCTCCGTCCGACTATGATCTCTTTCCTCAAATGAAAAAAAGTTTAAAAGGTCGTAATTTTTTTGCCAACGAGGAGGTAATAAAAGCTGTGGAGATCTGGTTTGCAGAACAAGAAGAAATATTTTTTTGACAGATCTAGAGACGTTGCAGATTCGCTGTAATGAATGTATCCAATTAAAAGGAGAATATGTTGAGTAATAAAATATTTTGACATTGAAATTTTATTTGGTTCTATAGTACGCTAAGAATTTCTCAATATATCCTCGTACAATAAATAATTAAAGCATAAAATGAAGTTTTCTTCTCGATCCACGATCAATTTCCTATATTCTCTAATAAGCTGATTTGTATTAGCAAGTAGAATTTATTGGTGAGTTTAGGAAAATGATCGTGGATTGATAAGTTTCCAATTAGGGACATAATATTTCTTATGGGGGAAAGTTGATATTAGGTTGGTTTTTTGACTTCAGTTCCTGGGAATGTATTGTCAAATTTAAATTTAGAATTTAGTAAGCAATAATCAAACAACTCTTTTATTTAGAATGTGCAAACTCGGAGCGCTTATACAAACAACATACCAGAATCAGAATTATCAACAAATACTTTAGTAACGTGGAAGTCGGAATCAATTTATTTAACTGATGTATTGAAAAAAAATGTTATAAAAACTCATTTTTTTACAATATCCCATCATATTTCTAATACCTTATGAAATTATAATTCTCAACGTTATTATTTTGGAATATTATTATGCAAATCCATTTTGTAGGAAATAATAAATCAGGTATATACGAAATTAATCCTAGAATGAGTAGTGAACCTTTAACGGTCCTTTGTGACATGGAGACGAAGGGTGGAGGCTGGACACACATTCAAAAAAGATTTGACGGATCCCAAGATTTTTATTTACCTTGGAGAGACTACAAATTTGGATTTGGTGATCTCAATGGAGAGTTTTGGATAGGTTTAGAAAACATTTATCATATAACAGGTGAATGTCTCAATATTCATATATACGAAACGATATTTTCAATTGTTGTCCTACTCTGACACTAATTCAATGATAACTAACTATGTATAATGCAAATTTATTGGAAGACATTGCATATCTTAACATGTTTTTACTATTAACATATAAAGAGAAAGTCATATCTTTGTAAAATTTTCTTTCGAGGAACTTTTATAACCTCTTACTGATTTTACAAGTGAAGTTTTCCCTCACAATAACAATAAAACGGATCAATGAAGCTCATAGTCGTAAATACGAGATGTGTTAAGAAAATGTAGTAAATGGCATTTCCTAACGAGTTTCAACCTGCTACTATACCTTTTAGTGACAGTGTGCTTGCAGTTTGTGTCGTAGATTATGGATAGCATTAGGTTTTATATTAAGTTGGGAAAAAAGTACGAAAGAAGCTCAAAAAATGTTGAATTCTGTTTTACCTATGACCAAAACTTATAACTGTCATTGGTAATGCAAACTCTAATAATTCAAACATCAGAGTCATGGTCATTGCTTTCATTACCTTCCCAGAGAACAAAAAGAGTATTCCAAAGGGGCGCTGAAATGTGTATGAACCAATGTATGAAGGAAGAGTCCCTTTGGATTCGTGAGTTTTTGGCTGCTCAAAGTATTCAGCCACATACTTATTTTTCACTGCGTTTAACAACATTGCGCTAAAAAAAGAATGTTTTAACGCTATTCCCAGTATTTAGAAGACCATGTCAAAGCGGATAATTGTTCTAAAAATATTTTCAATAATATATTTAACGTTATGAAACGTGCATTGCTTTCCCAAGGGCATACTGAGGAGAAAATAATTTCAAATTAATCTTTCTTTCCGTCACTTTTTATATGCAAGTGAATAAATGTATTGGCTAAATGTTGATTTTAGGTTTTGAAGTTAACGAACTACTAATTGAATTAACTGATAGAGAACATAAGAAAGCTTACGCGCAATATTCAGCTTTCACCATCGGTCCAGAAAAAGAAGGATACGGTTTAAAAGATCTGAAAGGATTTTCAGGTGATGCAGGAGATGCTTTAACACCACATCTCAAGTCCAAGTTCAGTACGCATGATGTAGATCAAGATGAAAATTCTGGAAATTGCGCTGCATTATATAGTAAGTCACATACAAATACATGAATGAGGTAATGTTCAATTTGAATTACTACTGTTCGTTCATTACAGAACATATAAGTAAGCTACATAGGAGCGTACAAAAACTATTTGGACCGGAGTTTATCTATAAGTTTATATAGCTGATTATGATATGATAGAACGATATCAAGTTTAAAGTTTCGAACTTCAATTTTGCAGATACTGTGGTAGTACAAATAGGAAAACTGAAAATTTTTAGATCATTAATCCAGACTTGTTTTAATTCGAAAATTTAAAAGTGTTCAATAAATAGTTTCAGTAATCACTAAAATAAAATTTTATGATAAATTGTGAATAATAAGGTACTTCCCCGCAGCCACGGTTACTTTTTTTTACTATCCTCTATTAATTGCAGATGGAGCTTGGTGGTACAAAAGTTGTTGGGAGAGTCACTTAAATGGTAAATATATGAATAAGCAATTGTCCGATCATTATAAGTATCATGGACTTGAATGGAACGGATTTAGAGGAAAAGAATACAACCTAGCAGGGTCCAGAATATTGGTCCGACCTCTTAGTGAAAAATAGATAAAACTATTCACTTATTAATATAAAATTTATTGACAATATATATATGTAATAATTACACTATACTGAGCTGTTTAGATAGTCAAAGCATATACTGGATATCAAATTATTAACACATTTATAAAAAAGTGAGAAGTGTACATTATTTTTCTGTACCTCGTTTATTGTAACCGCATTATGAACACACGTCTAGATTTGGTTAACTTATAAGTTAGGTTGGTACGAGCAGCCTCGACATAAGTTGGTCGTAGTTCACTCAAAGATCTGAAGACCATTGTGTCACTTTTTATTTTCCACAATTTGGAAAGTCTATATATATATGTATATATATATATATATATATATATATATATTCGTATAAGCGCCAAGTTACCAGACACATCCTATACTTACCATCGTTTCATTCAGATCTGTGTTAACTAACTTTAATACCTCACTTCTTGCTTCCATTTTTTATTAGTTTCCTTTTTTAAACAAGAATAAAGTAAAATTTTTCTCTTTTAATGAAAAAAATTCAATTTTATACACAATATTATTAAACTAATGCGACTAAATACAATCCAAAAAAGTTTGTAGCACCAATATGATCGAAAAAACTACATCTAAGATGAAGAATCCGACAAAGGAGGTTGGTAGTCAAATTCAAAACATTGGTTTTAACTTGATGAATATGAAATGATAATAATATTGTGTAAACAAGACACAATTTAATATACTTTATTTTCACCGCATATTTGTTGAAAATATTTGATCTTGTTTGATCTCTAGCTGGATACTTGTTTTTGAAAGTGAGCTCAATTATCCATTACTTAATAAAATAAACATAACCAACTTGAACTAGAAGTATTTATCTCGTGATATCAAATAAATTTGTGCTTACATTATTTTTAAATATACCACAGAGGAATGACTCAGCTTCCATTTTTCTTCAAATCCATCATCCTTTCAGATCCGTTCACATTAGTAAACAGAGAAACAATACATTATTTTTAGATTTGCTTAAAAAATGTGTTTGGCACTTTTGTGATTTGGCTTTATCAACTTGTCAGGATACTGAAAAATACAAAAGTCACAAATGTAATTCCACACAATTGTAGATACGATAAACAATTTAGATATTTTTGTTAACTTTACCGGATATGTTGATACAATTTTCATGTGGGCTTCAAAATATTATAAATAATAGTTGTAAACTTCATCAAATTACAATTCAACTCTAAACGTCAAATTGAGAAAATGATTTGGTACATTTTATTATTATTTTTCGTTAGTTTTGGTAAAGGTGCCATTTTCTACGTAAGGGTAAGTAAAGATTTCGTATAGTACTGAATTTTATATTCAAAACATTCTTAAGCTAAAATACTTGAAAGATTCTAATTTTCTTACATTATTTAAATTTGACGATATTTCTCCAAAAAATTGATTTATAGTTATTTACATTTGTTTAAAGTGGAACTTTCTGAATAGATACTTTTTATTGTTAATAATGAATATATATTCCATTATGTTCAAAAATATATTGATAAAAAATATGAGTACTTCAATATTGAAACGGTTTATAAATCATAATATTGAAACATAACGAAAAACTAGATTCATTTCTTTGTATTTTTCTAAGCTGCTCCTATTAATTTATATATTGATTATTTCTAATTATTTATTGATATTAGGCCGATTTTCCTTCTTTCAACTTTGCTAGAATTTTTCAGAAAAAACTTAATATAAAAATTCTGAAATACTTGAGAAAATGTTCAATTATCTGCAAGAAACAGTTTGGTGTAGACGTACAAATTAACTAATCTATAGAGGCAGTTGTTAATATATCTTTCAATATCCACAGCATCCCCAGTACTCGATCACATAATGTCTAAATATCCCTCTTGTCGAAATCGCATACAAGACCAGAACTTTATCAGCTTTTTTCATATGTATTCTTCTATATTGTCCGTATAAAAGTCATCGTTTCCTTTGATTTTCAAATTGGCAGGTGTGAAGTATTTTTCATCGGGACGTTTAGACTTGGTATTCCTTTTCTACATTTGACTATAGCACAGTAAATGCTTGAAAATGCGAAAAATATTTTGGTTTTGAATTATGTGAACCTACTGGCTTAGGGATCCGTTCAAGCATATTATAAATGATTTTTTTTATTTGCAACTTATACGATATTTTATTGTGATTGACTGGAAAATGGAATGTAACTAATGTCAAGAAAATAAACTTTATATTTAGGCCTTTTGCCCTTTTGATATTCTTATATTACAACCTATTTTGAAACCCCTAAAAATGGTGCCAAAACGTATATTATATTTGTGGAAACTTTGGCAAGCTTTGAACAAGGAAAAGTGATAATCGAATTTGAGGAGCAAAGCAAAGCAATAAATTGGACCTTTCTTGATGATTATCTGTTACTGTGAAATTGAGTTTTGATCATTATTGCTTAGGAATTCTATTATGACATTCTCTTCTTAAACTTGATCTATTATACTAGCAAATAATATTCACCAGCAAAATATTATTGGCACAGTTGAACCAAGCAAATCACAAAAACTGAATGGATTTCATAATTTTCTAATATAAATAATTTAAAGAAATTCTTAGAAATTTCTACTACTACAGATTATCGGTAAATGTATTTATATTTTTGAAGATGATTTTGTGATTTATGCTATAAATTGCATAATCTATTTTCTCCATTACTAATTAAACTTAATCGAAATACAAAGTAGGAAAAAGGCAAAAGGAAAGGAAAGAAAACGAAAACGTGGAAGAAAAGAGAATACGGACGACAGCTGCAATAAACATTTCAGTAGAGTTTCTATACAGATACTATCATGTCCACTAACTTCATAGTTATTTTAATGAAAGTAACGAATTGCAATGATACTTTCGGGAGTAAAAGCAAAACTATATAATTTAAGCCAATAAAAATTCGACGAGGAAGTGTTATTAGAAAAAAATTTAATAGTATATCGTAGAAATAAATTTTGAAAATGGGTCGACTGCTTTCTTTTTCGTTATGACAACACGCGTTATGCCACAAGTCCCTTTTTTTCTTGAAACCACTGTTCTAATACCACTGATAAAACTCAATTGTTCTATAAAACACTACTAAATTCAGGTATGGCTCGCAAACTCAATTTTGTTCAAAACATCCTGTGTATTACTTAAATAACTATTAAGAAACAAATGGACTTTGTGTACATACTGCAGCATCATGTCGTTGATAGTTAACTTCTATATAATACTAAATATCAGTATATAAAATAGCAATAATCCCAAAGTTTTGCATTGTAATGATTCCACAATCAGAAAATCTGTTTCATTCACAGGACAATGATAGGAACTCCGATCCCTCTTACATGGAATATTATAAATTACTGGGATTGAGACTTGATACAAATTCAGATATATCAAAAAATGATTTGAATGAAGCCATATCAGCCCAACTACAAAATTGGTAATGGTGGGTATAAAGCTTCTAGTATATTAGTATTATTTATCGTTAAGAACATCAGTACTACTTAATAAAAAAGAAAACAATAAATTTAATATTGAATTAATCGGGCGACCTATATACTCATTTGTATTGATGAGTAGAAACTTTCTCAATATACCCATATGCATAAAGACTGATTCGAAAATTTGACTTTCCCGTTGCCGTTAACGTTTGCTGTTACAAAATTAAATACATTGAAATGCGTAAGACCATTCTTAGTTGCTGTTTGACGTCGTCGTCTGCAGTTGGTGACTTCCAACATAAACGAATTTTATCTTTTCCCGTCGACCGTTCGTAGCAATTTTCGTAGCAATAGAAAAAAGCCAATAACATGCGTTTGCGTTTGTCACGTGATTTTGCCTTATGCTCCCAATAAAAGAAACATAAATACCAGACTACATACAAAAACACAAAAAGAATATCAAAATTTTTAGCTAACAGCAGCAAAGTCAAGCTTACGAATAGGGTTGATAGAGGTCAAACGGCAAACGTCACCCACGAACGGCAACGGAAAACGAAAAGTCAAGTTTATGAATTGGCATATAAATTTGAATTAAAAGTCATACTTATGCCATTGCTATCATCTATGAGTATGTTATTCTCTCTAAATATATCAGTTCATATATTTATATGTAGGAATTTTATCCAATACAATAAATGTTTTGTTTCAATCGCAATAAAAATATGTGATTACATAGATTGAGTATATGTATCTAAGTTAGTTTTATTTAATTCAATTAGTTAGTCTCATATACTGAGGCAAGCATGAACCGATTCCTCTTCATGAAATCGTCTTTGTAGTGTCGGTCGTAAAACATTGCATCAATATCGAGCTCTATTTCAATTTTGAAGAAACTACCGAAGACACTCAATAAATACAGAAATCTTTCGATGGTGATAAGTTAATTAAATTGGAGAATCTTTACGATTGGTGTCAGCAATTTAAAAGTAGAAATATGTTAGTTAAGGACAACTAACAATCCCTCAAACTAGATGGAAGTGTACAAAAAGTGAACAAATTATGTCAAACATCTTCCATTGAATACGCTCTTGACTATTTGGACAAAATAGAAAAATGGTCGCTCATAATTCACGAAATTGGTCTTCTCGCCTTTCCATATTTACCTTATTGACAAGATCTAATACCATCCTATATTTGATTATTCCTATTATTAAGAAAGAATTCTCCCAATAATACTTCCAGTCAAAGATGAAAGTTTACGATGAATACATGACCAGCAAAGGCAGTAACTCGGAAAAGTTGAATTCAGATTTTGTTATCCACCTTTTCAATTTCTCTTTAATTATGTGCGCGTTTCTTGTGAAATAAACACTAGATTATCATATATGTAAAAAGAATTTTTATCCCAGTTTTACTCTATTACTATAATTAGCTTTCAATGTTTATTGAATTCCAGGGAAATATGATGAATCACTAGAACCGCCGATGACATTCAATCTGGGTGTTCATAAAACAAAAGATGGATATGAAAGCAGCGTTTCCGTCTTTTTTGATTATGCCGAAAAGTGCAAATCGTTGGTTGGCACAAGTATTTCTTCCATTTGCAGGCTCATTTATAAAGGTAGCGATGATAAAAATCATTATCTTCCAAGAAGTTGTAAGGAAATTTTAGATCGTGGTAAGTATCATATAGCCTACATTCAATTGTACGTATAAGATATGTTATCAAGTAATTGTATTACAATTGATTGTTTGGCATTATCATAATTACGTATGAAGCATATATATGTTTTCTAAAACAAACTTCTCGTAAGAGAACCTGTTTAACGGTTCAGTTTCTTAAAAAAAAATGGTGTTAATGCTTTGGTATGTTACCCCCGTTCACAAGATTTGGATCCCATCATCCCATCGAACATGTGCGGAATATGATGGGGAGGAGACTGCCCAATTTTCACCATCTTTCACTGACTCTGGCGTAGTTATTCTAACTTATAAGGAGGTATTACAAGCAGATACAGACCACTTCCTTTTATGCCTTGATGTGTAGAGGGCTGAATTCAAATACGAGATCGCCATCGCCATCTTAATGTAGGGCAAAATTAAAAAAAAATCATTAAGATAATTCATTTCTTCAGAGAGTAGCTCTTCTTAAGTCACTTTGTTTGTGGTATCACATCTACATTGCTCTCAAGCAATCCTCTATAGTTTGGAATCTTATATTAAATTACAAATCAATATCAATATTCGTATTTAGTTTTCAAATTAGAATAATTCTCAATATATAAGATAAGCTAGGGCGTAGACGCCCTGAATTTACCTAAAGCTTTGACTTATTGATTGATTGATTGATCTTTGTGTACTCCGAATTGTTTATCAGTCAGGTAAAGTGCGAAGTGTGTGTCTGAGAGCAATGCAGCTTACGTCTTCTGGCATTAAACAGCTGTCTCATCTTAGCTTATATAACATCACTCAATAAGTCGGGTGACTGACACACAGATGGCGCATGACATTTCGATTAGTCAGAAAAAAGTGGCAGTTATTTAAGTGAACCCATTTTTATTTTCAAACCAATGGATTCAAAACAATTTCGTGTGTTAATTTATCATTGCTTCTTGATGAATAAAATACTGCTTAGCAATGGTTTCAAAAGTGTTAACTGGACTTTATTCCATCGAAAACAACCATTTGTTATTAGTTTGTTGAATTGAATTGTGATTGTAAGACACTGATTATGGTGAACGTTTTGTTCGTCGAATTGAGGTGATTACTACTCCAGAAAACATCAAAAATGTCCACAAATTGGTTATATCTAAACGTAAATTGAAATAGCCGGAAATAGCTGAGGCCGAAAAGTTTTCAAAAGGGTGTGTTGACAATTATGCCTGAACATTCGACCATTTTTTCAAAGTGAGTGCCACGTTTACTGACGGTCGATCAAAAACGCAAACATGATGATGATTCAGAGCAGTGTTTGGCCGTGTTCCATAACATAACAATGGATGGAACATGGACCCTTCACTTCACACCGGAATCAAAATGATCATCATCTGTGGACTACAGCCGGTGAACCACGTCCACAACAGTCAACTGAGAAGATTTTGGCTACAGTATTATGGGATGCGCAAGGAATATCGTTCATCGAATGTCTCCAAAAGGGAGGGGTAATCAATAGAGTTGTTGGATCGTTTAAATGCAAAAATCAAGGAGAAATGCGCCGAGTCACAAGTCGATGGCAACGATGATTTAATGGAAAGAATTATACTTATTAATTATACAATGCTTTCTCATCCACCGTATAGTTCAGATCCAGAAGCAATTGCTGAAACTGAAACCTGCTTTGTGGCAAAAGACAAATCATTCTACACGCTCGACAGCCAGTAGTTAGAGAAGCCTTGGAATGATTGTATTGTTTTTGAAAGAGATGATTGATGAATAAAAACGATTTTTGACACAAAAATATTATTTTCTTAGTTAATCGCACTACTTATTGAGTGAAGGTTATTTGCTCGATAGAAGGATTTTGGGCCAATTGATATAATGAGAAAGAAATCTTATCGCTTGTTTCCAATTTCATCTCGTTTTTTTTTCGACTTGAAAATAGAAGGTTTATCAATTCTCTTATTGGCGTGTTTCTTTATCTTCTTCGATACAACATTACTTCATATTTTGACAATATCACAAAATTTATTCAAGATTTGGTTGAATATAACTCCCAATCTATAACTGAAACTATCAAATTGTGTATAGTATGTTATAGTATAGTATCTTTTGCAGGATATAACAAATCTGGTATATACGAGATTCACCCATATGCTAGCAATAAACCTTTCTTAGTTCTTTGTGACATGGAAACTAGAGGTGGCGGTTGGACACATATCCAAAAAAGATTTGACGAATCACAAGACTTTTATTTGGGTTGGAGAGAATATAAATTTGGATTTGGTGATCTTGATGGAGAATTTTGGATAGGTTTAGAAAACATGCATCAAATGACCGGTAGGTTGTATGGTTACGTTAATTAATATGAAGTTCATGTTTCCCGAAATTTTCTTTGACCAATTTTTCAACGTATTTTATTATCAAGTATATTTCTTTTTATGATTGGTACTTTTGTGAATAATGTTTTTACTTATTTTCCAGATATTTTTTTTATAATTTTGCACTTGATGCATTGTTAATTTCAGCTTTCGAGGAGAACGAACTATTAATTGAATTGACTGATAGAGATGGCAAAAAAGGGTATGCTCAATATTCAGTTTTTGCGATTGGCGCAGAAAAAGAAGGATATAATCTTAAAGATCTGAAAGATTATTCAGGGGATATTGGGGATGCTTTGACACCGCATAAGGGACAGAAATTCACCACTTTAGATGTGGATCAAGATGGAAAAGCAGGAGCAAATTGTGCAATATTATATGGTTAGTAATATTTTATGACAACTGTTAAGAAATATAGAAAATATATAAGAAATAAAACGTAAACAAATTATACCCATGGAAGATAATTGATGCATCATCCCAATCAAATTATTTGTAAGGAATAAAGGATAGAACTTTGAACATAGAATCAGCAAATTTGCAAGGTATTTGTTCAATCAACCCTAAACAAAGCTGATTCGAACAGCAGTGAATAGATCAACAAATCTAACGAATGTTATCAAACAATTTACGATACTATATTTATGTATTTCCTCCCATTTCTTTGGAAACAAATATGATGAGAATCTTGTATAGAAGGAGAATTTCTGAATGGTAAGTGAGTCGGTTTTGCGACATCAAGTACGGTCGCCTCGTGGCTCAAGGGAGTTTTTTGACGACTGCGGTCCCGACCGACGCCGACTTTCCCGCATCCTAGGTGACTTAAGTGAATATTTCAGTTAATTTCATGGCGAGGTAGACGAAGGCCTCGAAAGTAGTGAACGTGTTTTTTCGGGCGAAACGCGAAAAGATAGTGCTCAGAAATCATAAAAATTTTCATATAAGTCGAAATCTACGTTTTGTCGAGCTAGGCTGAATTAATTTTTCTTTAAACGGTTTCCTTCCTTTGCCAGGCTTAACATTTAAGACAAGAAGTTGCATTCTCATAAGCGAATATACAAGCTCTTATTTCAGATACATATATCTAAATAGGTCCGTATTCATAAACGAAAAATCTGTCTATTGTCTGAATATATTTTTTTTTTTTGTAAATGTTGAGTTGATAATTTGTAGTAAAAATGTGGAATTTTTATGAGCGGGCAATTTTATAGAGTGTGAATATTATTTTCCTTTGTGAATATCGAGAAAATAATTTGAAGAAACAATTGAAAGCTTAGTATATTGGGTCATCACTAGTAATTTTCACTTTGCTCTAAATAAGTTTCAAAACATAAAGAATATCTTATTAATGAAAAACTAATTACAATCTGTGCTTATCACGTTTTTTTTCTACTTTCAAGGTAAAAGATGGTATCGCACAAAATTTATTGCTAAATAAGGAATTTTATTCGTTTTATATATGTATTTAGAGAGGTACGATGTTGCATATAAGAGAAGAATTCTAAAATTTCACTCTATCCAGATAAATGGGTTTTATTGCAATTAGTAAGGTTTAGTTGTCATTTTTGTTAGTCTTTTATCGTAACAATATAGTGGATCGTTGGATATGTTGTTCCGAAATTTACCTTTCAGATTTCGCCAAAATGTTGGTTATTTTATGTAGATTAACAAAAAAAAATATATGAACTGCGTTTGATGCTTTGTAAAAAAGTTATGAACGATTATATGCGAAGAAGTGCGTTTGTGATCACATTTAAAGCTATAAAACTATAAGAAATCTCCAAGTGAGATACGAGGATGTATTGATATCTGGTTAGCTTAGTCCAGATCCATGCATAAACAAAATATTACGTTACCATATCAACGAACAATAACTTATTAGTGTGTCAGTCAGTGTAAAGTTTGACGTCAAAAAAGTAAACCAGAGTTACGCATTAAATGAAAAAAATATTTGTCCACCGAAATTGTGAAAATCGGAAAATTGGATATCGACCTACCATCAAGTACCTGTATTTAAAAGGGTTAAGAGGTGAAGCAGATTTACGAAGCTTAATACCCTTGGTGATCAATGTCCTTCGTATGCGACTGTGAAAAATTAGACTGCAAGCTTCAAAAGAGGTGAATTTTCCATTGAAGAAGGTGACAGATCGGGAAGACCAGTTTTTGTGTCAGTCCCCGTGTACATTTCTACGATCCAGAAACAAAGCAACAATCGATGGAATGGCGACACTCTGGTTCTCCAAGACCTAAGAAGTTTCGTGTCCAAAAATCTGCTGGAAAAGTTCTTGCTTCAGTTTTTTGGGATTTCCATGGAGTAGTTATGATTGATTTTTTGAATAAGGGTAAAACAATAACTGGAGATTACTATTCGACATTACTGACCACTCTACGTGGTCAGTAAATTTTTGTCCAACGAGGAGGTATTAAAAGCTGTGAAGGTCTGGTTTGCAGAGCAAGAAGAAATATTTTTTGAGAGGTTCACTGTAATAAATGTATCCAATTAATAGAGGAATATGTTAAGTAATAAAATATTGACATTGAAATTTTGTTTGGTTCTACAGTAGGCTAAGAATTTTTCAATATATCCTAGTACAATAAATAATGAAAGCATAAAATGGAGTTTTCTTACGTCTGGCTGTTCGAAAAGTCATTTTTTGAATTCAAATATTCTCTTTGTTTTACTCTGGGGAAGCTAGGAAACCATCATCATCTATCTATAGCAGGCTAAGATTTTTTCAATATAGCCTCGTATTTTCCATATTTTTTTTTTCATTTTATAGAGCCAAAATAACGAGGGGACCGTGAAAGTATAAAATTACTGTAAACAATTTTTATATAAAGGTAGTTGATGAAAGGGAATTGAAACCAATATAGCAAATACTTCCTTAACGTAAACTGTCATTTGATATCATCCGGAGGAAATGCCTTGTGAATAAATGATTTTTTATCAACAGTTATAAGTATCGGTTTACTACATCTGTGCCTTTCATAATATAACTCCTTGTAATGGAAATCATTGTATGATCATTACTTCCGATTTTCCAGTTATATTAGTGTTAATAGCTTTCACATCACGAAATGAAAAATTATATTTTATAACCATTTTTATTTTACAGAAGGGGCCTGGTGGTATAGCGAATGCCACACGAGTAACTTAAACGGTAAACATATGAATAAACCGTTGACAGATCAATACAAGTTTCACGGTCTCAACTGGAATGGATTTAGAGGTCACGATTACAATCTTGCGGGTTCCAGAATGTTAATTCGACCAGCCAGTAAACATTAAATAATCGATATCCTTTCTCATACTATTGCTTTTATATGTAATATACTTTTACAGATTTATATTGTATTCGAAATGCATCATTTCATTGTAATGTGGAATATATTATTGTGATTTAAACCTCATATGAGGTATATTAATTTTTCTTATTGAATAAATTCACATAAATTTGAAATCTACTAATTTATTACTGCTTCAATATATGATTAAAATCAGAACGTTCGGAATTTTCTTAAAGTCGTAGAATCATTAGATCAACTGAAAACATTAAGCCAGTACAAAAAAAAGACACAATACATCTGTACAATACATCTTCTCTTCTTCTTCTTATTTTAAGACTATGTCTTGTGTTTTCAAAGAGGCAGCCTAAGTTGTGACTCCGAGGACTAGCTCTCATACCAGCGCTTTGGTGGTCTTCCAGGCGGTCTACTTGTATTGGGTCTCTCTTCCTTTGCGATTTTCGCCAGTCGATCGTTGTCCATTCTATTGACATGATCTCTCCATGCTCTTCTTCTAGTTCTGGTCCATCTCACTATATCCGGAACGTCACACATTCTTCTGATTTCATTGCTCCTTATTCTGTCTCTTAGTGTTTTCCCTGTGATTGAGCGTAATGTCTTCATCTCGGTCGTTCTAAGAATCCGCTTAGTAGTTGCAGTCTCCGCCCTCGTTTCTATGGCGTATGTCATTACTGGTCTGACACAAGTTTTATATATCCGTGTTTTGCTTTCGATACTTAAAAATTTATTCCTCCATATCACGGTTCGAAGGAATCCTGATATCCTAGATGCTGCTGTTGTTTGCGTTTTGACTTCTTGTACAATACATATATACATAAAATGCATAAAAAATAAAAGTCTTTCTAGTATCCATTATTATTTTAGCAGTTAATTTCAATTGATGATTTCAGTAACTCATCTTACAAACAACATCTGTTGAAGTTAATTAATAGAGAAAGCACGGAGGAAATTTAGACTTTAGCATTTTCAGTGATTATAAGCCCTATGTTAATGTATTCACTAAACCAACCTTATCATTTCTGTAAAAGCCTCTTAAGGACGACGATCAATTTTCATATTTAATATCTACAAAGACGGCGCAATTCGCTTTTACTACTCATTCATAAGTCCGCTATAAAGCATTTAAAAACTATTATTTTATCAAACTTTTGCGTCAGAAATATGCTTAGCGTGTTAGCCAATTGACACAATCAGCTCATGGACCTTTTAAGGAGTATATCAAATCACAAAATTAATTCAACTTTATTTTTATACAGTGTGTTTACTCAAGTTAGAACCATATGGGGAACTTTTTTATTAGTGGTTTTGTGAAAAAAAGTTATTCCTAATAAAAAGTTCTGCATGTTCTAAAAGTTAAAATGCAACCATCAGATATCAATTTTCGAAAGCAGTATACGGGGTTTATCAAAAAATTTGAATTTTGTGCAAGTGTAAATAAGAGTAATAAAGTATCTTTATTTTTTACAATTCAGAAAAATGTTATAAATAAAGTTGTTTGGAATTAAAAGTTATATTCAAATATGCAATTACAGCCATTTATTATGAAAATTCAGGATTATTTACTAATCATTCCGTATTAATTATTCTGGCGAGATAAAAAATTTAAAGCAAACTAGGATGCCCTGATATGAAGTATAAGACAGTGGAAGTCAGAGTGAGTTGTTGTTTATATTATCACAATAAAAGATAATTACGAAACACATAGATAGGCCACAAATATTTATAATAATAATATCATCCGCATAGAAACATTAGGCATTTAACAAACATTTTAAATAAATTTAAGGTTAGTGGAAGTGTAGAAAATAAATTCGCCGAAAAAGGGTTGCGAATGAAGACACTGAATTTGAAGTGATGCTTTCTCTCATAGTAGAATCAAAAATATCATCAAGAAAAAAGGCCTCTGCGATCCAAACTACTTCAGTCAGTAAATATACAGTGGCAAATATTTTGAAAGGTAATAAATATCATGCGTACAAACCGCAATTTGTACACCAAGGGATTACGATATTCGTTTTGAATTATGTGCTCTGATCCAAGGAAAGTTGGATGACGACCCGTTTTTCAAAAGAACTATTATATCTTCCGATGAGGGAACATTTTCTTCAAAATTGTCGCTGGTTGTCTAACAGTAATCCAATCTTTGCAATAAAATCTCGGAACAAATATTCTTTTAAAACTAACGTATGTTGTGATGCGTAAAAAAATAAATTAGTTGGACCTTTCATTCCGACATTCCTTAAATGCCGCATAATAGACACGATTATGAGAAAATCAAGTGATTTTTTGAATGACCTTCCGTTACAAGTATGACAATTTGGTTCCAATAAGACGGTGCTTCCATCCATCCATAGTACATTAAACGTTAGAGTACTCCTTGAAAATATCTTAAATGGGAATTTGATTCACAAGTATTCAGATATTTTTTGACCTTCTAGGTCTGCTGATTTGACTTCCTTTGACTTTTTCTATGGGGCAACTTAAAACATCAGGTTTATCAGCGAGGAAAGTAATACAAGAGTTTGAAAAAAAGAACAAAGAGAAAGGTGGATATGTCGAAGCTGTAGGACATTGAATTAAAATTTAATTATGTTTGTTTTTGTTTAATAAATATTCTTTGTATGAATTTTTCAATCTCTACAATAAATAATTATTATGCCTTCCTTACGTATGTAAATTGCAAGGTTGTTCAAAAACAGTAATAAATAGGAAGGTTATCATATTTTTATCAGGTAAGAGGGATTTTATCAGTTCTATTTCTTAAGCGACTCTCAATATGAATTAAAATGTCAACTTGTTTGCTTTCAATTGACATATTAATTTTTGAGAAATATGCGCAAACAAAAAGTTTGATGCTGTTAAGCAACTTTTTTGGTAGTTAGATGTACCATGATCGATTTCAGAATGTGAAGCATCGAATTTTGATTTAGATATGGTCTTTAGCGCATGCCACCATAATTTTCATATAAAAAAATACTTATTAAATTATAAAGAGGTTCTACGGATTGTAGTTTTTTATCTCTATAACCCTCGCTTTTATCAAAATTATAAATAACAAATAGGTATACATTGAAGAGTACAGAATATACTAGAGAATAGAAAGGTTCCACTCAATAGGCAGGAAAATGTAGAATAATATACCGAAAATAGGAATTACAAAAAGAAAAGGTTCCAATGGACAAAAGAAGGTTCGGACACTTTAGGATGAAGATGAGGCTAACACAAGGTGACAGTCCTAGTCCACTGTATATAATATTAATGTAGATGGGGATGAAAGCAATAAAAGAAAATATTTATAAATTACTGGAGACAATAATTGGCTACAGAAACCTCAAATCGGTGAAAATAGAGGATGTAGCAGTAGTAAATACACTCAAGAATATAAAAAAGTAAAATAATAAAAACAGATACAACAATATCATAGTGAATGAATAAATTTACCAAATTTGAATAAAGTGATTTTTAAAGAAGCGAACCGACTAAGAAAATCAAATCTATCAAATATAATACAATAAATGAAACAATAGAAGAAGACATGAAAATGAAGCTATACAACCCGACAACAATACAATAACAACAGCAGAGGTAAAACAACTTAGGGAAATAGTGAAGAAAGCTAGGATTTATGAAAAAAACTTTAACAGGACCTAAGAGAAAACAAAAAAGCTAAACATTGCTTTAATCGGTATAGATACATAGAGAGAGAAACACTATGAAGCATGATGTGAAAAGTGATTAAAACAAAAAGATATAAGATAGAAAAGAAGAGTCATAAAATCTGGGCTAGCACAGGAAGGAGGTCAACGATAAATCTATAGAGTAATATAGGAGCAAGAAAAGTGGAAAAAATGGAAAGAAAAAGATGGTGCTCATTGCTATGTCGATATTTTTATTCTGGATGTCTAATTCTACACTATACTGAATGTCCTTCTAACTTTTTCCAAATTATAAAAGCTATGTAATGATCATGTTTTGATTATGACACTTATTCAAAGTAATTTTCAATCAAAATCTTCTCTGTGTCCGGTAGTTTCATACAATATAGAAATTTCATTTGATCTGGGTTAATAAATGACCTAAGCTTGTTATGAAATTGACACAAACATTCGTTAAATATTACAAATAAACAATGTTACTCTGTAAATAACTAATTTAATTGGGATTAATCCATGTTATTTCCATTGTTCGAAAGTTTATTTTTTCTGAAGTAATATGAATTATATTTGATTGTTATGAGATTTTAAAATAAAATTCATTTCTGGCTTTGTTCGGCAAAATATGGAGAATAATACATCAATTAATGTTATTAGTCGAATATGTTTTATTTTATCTATATAGATGTAGGGAATATGAAAAAATGGAATGAACAGTGTATCCAATAGGGCACCTCATTGTTTTACATACGAAACTACAATAGGGAAAATGTTCAAAAAAAATAGTATTTAGGAGCAAAACTGGAAAACTTATTTTCAATTGCCCCTCCAAACAAATTAAGATCTCAACAAAATGAAAATATTCTTATGCAATGATTATTGACAATATATTAAAAATGTGATAGAGCTGATCTCTTTTTTCTGCCACTGACACTCACTGACAATAAAACGTTGCTAAAGATTTTCATTATTAAATAGTTTTCATTGATATTAATACCTTTCTCCATAGATTTGCTAGTATTTCAAATGCATTTCGAGAGAAATATGATCAATCACTGCACATCACACACAGCCTATAATAGCTGTTAGCCAATTCTGGAGAATATGATGGATTATCATATTCTCCATAGGGCTATTGCGACTGTTGTAATGGTGGATCTGACCCAGAGTATATGTTCGCCCTTTTTCTTCTATGGGGACCGTCGTAAAATGATTTAATCAGTTTCTGAAGGCACGTCGATACTATGAAAACTGCTACCGTAAAAAATCCATGATCTTTGATAGATCGCCGATTGATGGTATATGAGAGTAATTGGTTTCAAGAATTGAGTGCGTTATACCTTGAATCATATTCTAGCATTAGAAAGATGTCGGTATGATGAGTGTAGTGTTTTTTCACTTCATACAACAATCGTTACCTCAGCTGTTGGAGCGCAATTCGATTAAGTCTCTGGATCGTTTCATGAGTCGTGGCAGTCGACGGACCATGGGTTTTACCAGAGACCAAAAGAACCTTACCCGGTTAAGGTGCTCTCAAGTGGGCAAAGACTGTAATATCGGGAGATGGCCACCGATTTGTGTTGTGATTTATATTGATTACCTGGAGGAATAGAAAACGATAACAGGGCTGTACTTTTCCAAATTAATGAGCTGATTCGACGGCAGCATGAAGAGAAAATTGCCTTATTTGACGAAGAAACAACTGCTTTTCCACCATGATAACGCGCTAGCTCACACCTATCCGCATCCACTACAGGCACATTGGTCGAATGGGGCTACGAACTACAGCCTTTTCCAAGTTATCCTCCAGATTTGATCCCCTGAAATATATTTTGTTTTCAAGCTTGAATAAATCGGACAAATTTGAGTCGAATAAGCCCCCACGGACTTAAAATATGCTGAACTGAAACTATACTATATTAGTAATTAAATCGGCAGTTTTCTAAAAAATTTTTGTATACCAAGTACTTAGTATACCCTTCTCGTACAATTCTAGGTTTTTCATATGAACTTATCTACTCCTCACATAATCTCTGCTTTGTACAGATTGCCTTTCAAGTTGTTCGTCCATAAATTTAAATAACTACACAGCATGTTTAATTTTGTTCCTATCTTCCATTTTAATTCTATTTCCAATAGTACATTAATCATCTCCCAACAATGACTCAGGGTTGTGAAGTGAATATATGAATATTTTTCCATTCCCACATGTACAACTCGAATGTGCTTGGCACATTTGTGATTTGGCTTAATCAGTTTATCGGCCTACTGTGTAATATAAATATAACAATTCTAATTCCCTAGAGCTGTAAATATGATATACAATTTAGATATTATAGTTCACTTCACCGGATATATTGATACTATATGTACGTCTAAAAATATTTATTTATACTTGTTAGGAGTAACAATGATTGACTATCTTGCAGATATGTGATTCCTTGAACACACAAACTAACCTCGAGGTAGAATAATATGTAAGTCTAAAGCATATGTTCTAAGCTAAAACATGCCATGGTGTTTACTATTTTTTCCGCAAACGTCAATAGTGAACTCTCGTCCTCTTCTCGTGCCGCGACCTTTATCGATCGTTGGCTCCCATGTTGGCTTTCATATTGACTATTATTGCTTTATTCACTGCAACCCGGAATAGCTGAGTTGTTGCTGTCCTGAACAATTGACGGAGATTTTTTAACCCGATGTTGTACGGTGACCTATGATTATCCTATCTATTATTTTGCTTAGCATTACATAACAAATGTATTATAATTTACGTTATTTTAAATTGTTAATTATTTCTAAGGGCCTTATGATACTGGCGGATTGTAAACGTCTTGAAAGCGGAGCGGGCGCGCAACAATCACGCCGCGCATGTTTAGCGAATTCGTTGCGGGCCTCTAAAGACTATTTGAATTCACTTTTACTATCATTTTTAAATACTACTACGTGGACTCAATGTTATAAATCAGGAAACATGGGCAGCACATTTTGAGATCCTATATGATAACAACGGAAGCAGGGACGAAGAAGAAGTCGCAAACCCGCCATCCCCAAACGAACAAGAAGAAACCATCACATTAGAAGAAGTACAAACAACCATAAAGAAACTAAAGAATAGAAAATCACCAGGTACAGACAATATCCCAAATGAACTACTGAAGAACGGGGGCCCAGAAATCGAAAAAGAATTAATAAAACTGTACAATAAAATAGAAAGAACTGGAGTAATACCCGAAGAATGGAGAACTAGTATAACTATACCTATATACAAGAAAGGTTTAAAATCAGATCCGAAGAATTACAGAGGCATAACGCTACTTAGTAGTGTGTTAAAGTTATTTACCAAGATACTTGCAAATAAGATAACTGCTAAGGTAGGCATCTCAGAAGAGCAACAAGGCTTCCGCCCAAACAGATCCACTATAGACGCAATATTTATATTACGCCAGTTGATAGAGAAATCCATAGAATACAATAAACCCATGTACTCATGTTTCGTAGATCTAAAGCAAGCATTCGATAGAGTAAAACTCAACGATGTAATCCACCGACTAAACCAAAAAGGCGTCAAGAAGCATTATACAAATCTAGTAAGGCAACTTAACATCAACACCAAAACAAGAATAAAAACAGACTGTGGGCTAACAAGAGAACTCAAAGTCTTATCCGGCATAAGACAGGGAGATAGCCTCAGCCCATGCCTTTTCAACGTAATAATGGACCAAATAATTGAGAGCGTAAACGAAGTTAATGCAGGATTCAAAATGAATAACCGTCGCCTGAGAATCCTTTGCTACGCAGATGACGCTATACTTATAGCTGAAAATGAAGACGATCTACAACGCCTCCTTCATAAATTTAACCTGACGGCACAGAGACTTAAAATGCAAATCTCATGCGAGAAAACACAAAGCATGGTAATATCCAAAGACCCAATAAGATGCAAGTTGGTAGTAAATGAGCGCATTATAGAGCAAGTAATGAATTTCAACTACTTGGGCGTAGAAACAACGAGCAGCAGAAACATAACGGACGAGGTAGATAAGAAGATCAAGAAAGCAACTAGAATATCGGGATATTTACGGGACATTATATGGAGAAATAAATATATGAGCATAGAAAGTAAGACGCGAATCTACAAGACCTGTATCAGACCCATACTAACCTATGCCGCAGAAACAAGGGCAGACACAACACAAACAAAGAGAAAAATGAGAACAGCAGAGATGAAGATATTACGAACAATAAAGGGTACCACACTCCACGATAGAATACCCAACACAGATACCTTAAGAGAACTGGGAGTACAAGATGTCGTTAGATGGGTAAGAGCAAGACGCCGACAATGGAGAGACCATGTAGAACGAATGGCTCCAGAACGGATTGCCAAATGGGCCAAAACACAGAAACCAGACACAAGACGCCCAATCGGTAGGCCCCCAAAACGCTGGTACGATAGCTGGACTTCGGCGTCACAAGAGGGCAGATGACAGACCTGACAGGACCTCGTCCTACTACAAAAAGAAGAAGAAGAACTACGTGTACTCATGCTTCGAAAATCACGCCACCTGAAAGTTTAGGTTATGAGAACACAATAAACAGAATGCAAAGGATGGAGAAGAGGAATAAAGACAGAAAAAGTGGTCAAAGTGAACCCGAATACAACTTGGCTTTGTGTCTGGTTGAAGATGTAAAATAAATTTTTCCAGACTATAAAATGGATGTCAAATTGGAGATCATGGGAGCTTTGAAAAAATACAAGCATATGTTTAACAGCTAGGCTCCAAACCATCCAGGATATTTTACAAGTCCAGAGCCACCCCGGCATAATTCATTGCAGCCAATTAATTGTTCACCAAGTATTTATGACGAGAACAGTAATGCTGAAGATACAATTTATAATGATTTTTTTCTGAATAGTAATTTCCTAAATCCTACTACTTACCACCTTTTATTGTGAAATAATTTAATCGCTACTGTGAAACCACCGTTATTTTGATAATAAGTGGGTAACTTATAATTAACCGTTTAATAATATTAACGAAGTATAATTAGTTAAACATCTTCTGTGTACTTATTTAATGTTAAAAACGTGCCTTCTAGTAATTATGAGCCTTTCTTCAAGTGTTACTGATAATCTTGAATATGTGTCTTCATATCTTAAGTCAGTTTGTATCAGACTTGCAAGAACTCATAAAATGTAGGTCTTGACATTCGCAGATAAGTACGAAATTTTTTTCAATTATTTTTCATTCATTTGCAAAACAACACTAAGTAGTTGCTCTTTTCCATTCGATTTATTGATAATGGGTCCTCCCAAATTCGTCGATACTTTCCTTTTCGTATCCGGCATCTTCGAAGTAACAAGGCCACCAGTATTGTTTCCTCCTCGGAATTTATTTTGTTAATTAGTGTTTTGTGCGTTACAAACACGCGACGAAAACGTTGCATTTCTGCTACGCGTCCGCGACGTCCTCGCGGCGCAGCCTCGGAGTGTTCGTGACAAATTCGTTGCACGCTCCCTTCGCCACGCAGCCGCTTGCAAACCGCTAGTATGATAAGTATGATAATCACATCCCAAACGATTCTAAGCGTTTAAGCAAATTTTCTGTAAACACCCATGCCTCTGTACCGTTTAAAGGCTGAGACACTTATATCATATGCACTTCCGAATTGACTACGCTTGTGCTCCCTGAAAGCGGATCAGGTAAACAGTTTACCTTCAGTCTCTGAAGACTCACTTCTTGGCTATCGAAACGCGCGTCGGATAGTGTAATTGTGAGTGTTGGTGCAGTGGTGGTGTCAACAGAGTGTTCAGTAAGATTTTGAAGCGTTTTAAATTTTTGAGAGTTGATATAATTATTTAGTTTGACGAGTATTTAAAATTTCACTGATGATAATAATATGGTGTTGGTGGAAAGCTTTGTTTACGTGAAAAGCTATTAGTTTACTCGACTTTTCTTTTATTTATTCCTGGTATTTTCACTAGATATTTCCTTTCAATTTGTTTTCATAAAGCGTCTTCTATTATAATGAGTTGTCAAAACGACTATGGTGTTCTCATCATATTATTTGAAATTAATCCCGTTGTTATTGTGAACTCCATAAATAGAGAATTCAATAGAAATTTATCCATTATTAGAATATAACCCATGATATTTCAAGTAGTAATACTAATAATGTGCATCCATAGCTCCAGAATAATATTGGATTTCAACGTGGATTCACCTGTTCTATTTCTGGCATAGGAGTCAAGTGGGATATCTAAAAGTAAGTGGAGAAATAAATGAATATTCTCGTCATTTGGAGTGCATAATAGAACACAGGTCGATACAACAGCGGGAAACATGACAAGTAGATTTTTCAACTCCCAGGACACTTTCACAGGGTCGGATTTCTGTGAATTTTCAAGGGAAGTTAGATGTTGATTTTCACAAACGATTCATTCTTAATTTCTCATGTCTCAAATCACATTTTATCACTAGTTATGTTTCAGTAGACTAATGTAAAATATTTTTTCCTACGACCACTTATGAAAATGATAGATTGCACAATCATTTTTACCTAGGAAAGTAGCTTATTTCACATATATAGTAATAAATAACAAAACATACATGTATTGAAATTCTTATTTTTCTTATCTTATATATGGTCACGAACGATAGAGGGAATACACGAATACAATAAGAATCTGGCTGGGTGTCGAAAGGCAAAAGGCCACATTCAAGAAGACTGAAGAAGTAGACAATATGATTTTTTGAGGTTATATTAGTGTCTGCAATAAAAATTCAAAGTAAGTTGTGATTTGTGTTAAAATACATACTAGTGTCTGCAATATAATTTAAACGTTAAAATGAATATACTATTGTTCTATTGTTTCTTTTTCTGTTCTTTAGTTATAAAATATTTCATAATCATTCTTTTCGTTTTTGTCGTCTCTACTATTACAAAATAAAAAATATTATGTAGGATTTTTTAACTTTTCAGCACACATATTCACTTTCTTATTAAGAAAATACGTTTTTTTGAAGGAAAAAATAGTGTACACAACTCAACTGGAAAGTGTATTTCGCCCTCGTTATGTCTCTGCACTCGCCGCTAGGCGGCTCCAGCAAAACAGTAACTAGTGCGAAATATATCACTTTCCATACTCGTACTGTAATATACTATTACCAAACGAGTGAAAAATATTTATTGTGACTGGTTATACAATACGGTCCATATATATGGAATAAATTCAATTCTAGCGTTATTATGTTCTATGTGAAAAAACCTGAGACCCCTGAGGTCATACAAAATGTTGTACGAGAATTCCAAAATCCCCTCGGTTATTGTCATAAAGTGAATGGTGGTCATATTGAACATTTAATTTAATTGTAAATTGAAAAATACATCCTAAATTTTATGCGACATTATTATCTTAATTCTACGTAGTTTTGTGATAGAGATAATATCAAAATTTTACGACTAAAGAATTATTTTTCTCAGTTTTGATTGCTCCAAATTAAAAAAAAAAAAACTTTATATTGCTGCACAGAGGATTCCTTTCCAACAATATGCCGCACGACCCCCTTTCTTATTTAAAATTTTCGAGGGGGTACTTATAATTTAAAGGGGAAGCTGGACGGGAATAATAATTTCATACAGTAAATTGTCAATTTAAGATTAATATTGAATTTATTCCGTACATATAAACCGCATTATATATGAAAAATATATCTGCAAGGTAGTTGCCGCAAGTGTTTAGTACTGATCCTAAGTTTGCTCGTACTAAAATCTCAAACAAATATTTACCCATCTCTAAATGTCATCCAAATGAATTTATACATCTATAATTCATAGTAGATGAGAGTTGGGTACAACATTTTATCCCAAAATTAAAAATACAGCCGAAAACATTTTCAAGGTACGAGTTCCCTAGAAAACAAAATATTTTGACCTACCAAAAGTGTATTCCTTATGAATTAGAAAAAGGTGAAATGATAATAGGCCAATATTATGCTGATTTGCTGACAAGGTTTGATGCTGAACTAATTATTGCACATCATCAAGTAGAAAGTGAATATTTATAAAAACGGCTTGGCACACTTTGACCGTTCCACTCAAAAGATTTGAAAAAAGCGAAAAGTCGTTAGACTCAGTATATAGAATTGAGGAGTATAAAATTTTTTCTTTGATAATTCACTTCTTTTCTTCACACCGCTTACGTATATTATGTTGGCCTGCAATATATACATTCCTCTATCTCACTTACTCCTAGTCTATTGTGTGTAAGCGTTGCAGCTGTATGATACAAATGCACAGGGGAAAGGTCAATTTTTTGGTAAGCGTGCAGCATTTCAATTCTAAATAAATAGGCAATATGCATGTATATATTCATCATTCGCCTGCTATCCTTTTCCAGGTACTAGCAATATAGTTGCAAATGTGGAAAATGCACAATTATTTCGATAATTCAGAATGATAGAAGTATTCAACTCCTATTTATGAATAGGTGACTGTATAGTATTTAATCAAAATGTCAGAAAAAAATATAACAAAATATATTCATATTCACTGAATTAATCAATTTAGTTTGATTACTAATTTATATTGATTAATAATGAGGCTACTACCATTTTCTGTCTTGAATTTTAGCATAACAACGTTAAATTACTTCATAAATGGAAATTAATTCGATCATTGCAATAGATTTGATAAATAGATAAACGAAACTAACTAGAAACATTTGAAAACGGAGTCGTCTGCATCTATGTCGAAAAATTCACACTTATTATTCTCAGAAATTTGCTGATATATGAAGAGATTCTATATGAAAAAACTCCAAACTCCATCTGCGCTAATTTCGATATATTATTAATCAATACGAGTTATTAGCTTGATCAAGAAGCACCTCCACGTAGTTGTGCGTCCATTAATAGGTAACTTTAAAGACTTCGGCTGGAGACTCTTTCTAGGGAGAAGATATTTGTGGCTCCATTTGAATTAGATCAATTGATATTATATTGGACACTATTTGCTTTTTAACGGAAACAAAATTATTAATTGGAGGAAAATATGGAAAAACGAGTTTCAAATTAAAAAAACTATGAGTATTTAGGGTCAGAGGTGGAATAGCCGTTGCTGGATAGTAAACAGGGCTGACTTAGACTAGAAGCTGCATAGCTGCAAGAAAAATAATGAGAATACGATAATACGTATAGAAACAGCTAGATATTGAATAGGTAGATCATATTTGGGTAAAAAGTAGTGAAATAAAAATCTGTTCTATTCATTCTGTGTTCAAATAAACAAAAAATAAATTTTGTTGGGAAAGAAAATAATTTATGGAATGTATAGTGAAAAACTTATTAAAAGAAATAATAAAGAGAGTTCCGAATAATAGAAGTATTAAAAACAATTTTGTGAGCATTATACTTAAAAATGTTGTAAAGATATATTAGAAAAACTTATCAAAGAGTGTAACCAAAAATATCACCAAAAGTTTATTTAACTATGAAATTGTGTCTGCTAGACGATGCAGACAAACATAGATAATTTAGAATTATATACTATTTCAAGCTAGAATCAAACTGAGAAGACTTTCAGATAATCATGGAGAAACATCTATATTTTTCTAATAAATTCATTAGAAGAAGTAGTAAACAAAGACACTAGAATGATATCTATGAAGATATGAAGAATAATTCATTTCAATTACTCTAAATATTCAGTGAAATGGGTAACTAAGTGACTACTCATTTTTCACCGATACTCCTCAAATCAAAGTTGGAATTTCTGGAAGGGTTGATACTGAACACACTGCTAGTATACTCACAATTACGCTGTCTGATTTGAGTTTCCATAGCCAAGTTATCTGGAAGTGATCTGAAAATCACTTCAGAAGGTAATTTCAAATTTGTTCCCTAATAAACTAATGAACTAATGAGAAGATTGTAAAGAATAAGACCTTTATCCCCACTATTCTCACATTAAAAAAATTGTATATTTTCAAATACATTTTTCAACAATTTCTTGCATTATTTCTTCAATTCGTCATAATTCAATGATTATGATTGACCGATTTTTTAGCCTGTCCATATTTCAATTCAAACAGACCAGTTTACGTAACTTACTTCTTCTCGTGACTATTTAGCTAATTTCGTAGATACCACTCTTTTCCAAATCTAGTATCAACTTTTTCCTTGGGATTACCCAACTAATTTCAAACCTACTTTATCAAAGATGTTTTCTAATTGTTAGGTGTGAACAGGATTGAAATTTACCAAAGCATTTTTTCCTCTTCTTAGTACCTATTTTGGGAAATTGCTTTCACTTATAAATTTTTTAAAACTGTATCAGTTAATCAACTTAGCCCCTATATGATAATTATAACCATAAATTGCAGCTACTTGCTCAATTAAATTCCTTTCCTGATTGTATCATTCAATCCTAAGTGGAGAATTAATCAAACAGTGTACCAGGAAATGAAGACCGGCCATTTGATGTTGGATACAATGGAAATAATATACCAGAATGTACCTGCAGTTTCCTAAACATATCAAATTCTAACCCATTCTTATTCTTAATTACAAAGGTGTCTCAAAATGATGACTTTCCATAATTAAATTTTGTAGATGGACATCTCCAATATAGACCAGGGCCGATAATTTTTAAAGCCAAAAAAAATAGTAGTAGGATGAAACCCATTGGAAAAAGAAGGAGAATATGATAAAAATAATTTACGGACGATCTAAGGTCGGGAAGGGAAAAGGGGTTAATTTTTAGAGGTAAAAATAGCTTATCTTGATTTCCGACAAAACTATAAGTCTTATGGTAAAAAGTCCAAAACCAAAATTGTGGGCAATGAGAAAGTCTACAACTTTTGTATCCACACTTTTCCACACTTATTTTGTCATAATATAGCACCCTAAATTTCGAACGAAAATTCTCCCGTCATAAAATCTGCGTCGGTGGGATTTTTGTTCGTTGAAATCTCTACTTCCTGTGGATGTAAAAAATATTACCAACACCGTGGTAAACTTTCTCAGAAAAGGCATGAAATAAGACAAAAAAATTAGCACCCGAAATTTTTTTTTAATCATTATGTACAATTTTATTCATTAAATTTTTTCACTCTCACTATACAAAAAACATATCTAAAAATTGTACATAATTAAATTTTTTTATTTATTTTTTTTTGCTTTTTCTGAGAAAGTTTACCACGGTGTTGGTAATATTTTTTCACACCATTAAAAATTGGAAATTTCTACGGATAAAAATCTCACCGACTTTTTAAAAGAAGCTGATATTTTGACGAGAGAATTTTCGATCCAATATTAGGGTGCTTTTACAATATTATGTCAAAATAATGTGAAAAAATAAATATCTCAATGCAAATGAATGACAGTATATTTGGGATATAAGAAGATTAAGTTTTCATGAAATGTAGTGAAAAAAAGATTTGTTCGTAAAATATAAAAATTAAAAGCGAAAATCTGGGTTTTTTGAATTTTTCACATAAATTTTGGGGATATGTAAAAAAAGTAATGACACAAAAATTATAGTTCTTCTCATTACCTACAACTTTGCTCTGTGACTTTTTCCCATAGGACTTATAGTTTTGCCGGAAATCCAGATAAATCGTTTTTTACCTTCAAAAACTTACCTTCCCGACCTCATATCTCCCGTAAATTCTTTCTCCTTTCATTTTCATTAAAGTCTCCTCCTCTTCCAATAGGTTTCATCCTACTATAATTTATTTTCCACTCTTGATTATTTTTTAAGGCTTTTTTCATAGTCTAATAGAGATTACCTTAAGTCTCTGAAGGCGAAAATTTGCTCATCGAAACGCGCCTAGCGTAAACAGTGGATTTAGTACGATAATCTCTAGTTTTAAAAAATTTTAATGATATATCTCGAAGCGATGTGTGTTATATTCACATTTTTGTAACTGAGTCGAAAATATTCGTTTCTGGTAAACTCCCCGTGTTTATTGTTACAAAAGAGCTTTCGACTGCCTGCAAATATTGTATCATTATCATCTATTGTTTATATCCAACTCATTCAAGTTTTGTAGATAATAGGAACAATGGTACGTTTTTAGTCATTGTTTAATGTTATTATATACTTAGTTGGCTGCGATTTTCTCGCTAGAGGCAGCTCGATGAGCCTTATGCTGTTCGATTTTCTGTTCAAAATTAGAAAACATAATGAACTGTATCTATAACATTATTGTTGTTGCCATTAGGTACAGGAAAATGAGAAAAATATGAGCGAAGAAACGAGTTTATTGAATTTTTATCGAATTATTGTTTATAAATTTGAAATTTCGATATATATGAAGATTTTATCAATATTATCAGTAGAATTAGTACATATTTTTTAAAAAATTACTAAAAACTAACTGCGTATCGATTTGAAATCAATTTATATGAGTCTGCTATTTCGAATAAATTCAATAATTGTTGGATTAATTAATTTGCAGCATTGTCATTTTCATAGCTATTTTCATAGGGTATGTCAAGCTGTACATAACTGTCAAAGTGTCATGTTTTGTACTTGTACTCGTTGTATACATTGAAATTTTGATAGAACACCAATAGATGAATAGAAAAAAATTATATTCTTGTGATTTTCAATCTTATCGACAAATTGTCCTTGATCAACTTATCAGAATGATTATCATTCTATCTGTTTGAGAAAATAACTTAGGCATATAACTAATTATGTTGAAATCAGCCAGTGGTCTGTAGCATTAATTCTTACAGTACATAAATCATAGTAAACTTAAAATTTGTCGCGAGGATGATTTTCATAGAATACTGCAGTTCTGTAAACAAATTATGGACAAACTAAACATGAACAACATTCTGTTTTCAGGAGAATTTATCTCTGTGCTTAATGGTAAATATTGACGACGAGAATCTACACTGGATGAGCATATGCGCGGAAATAGCTAATTTGTTTCTTTTCCCTTGCACCAGCTAATATATGAATAGATATATCTGGTTTCGATAAAATGGTGTGCTTCTCCATTTCGCAAAACATGTTTATTATTAACTTGATGCTTCTTTCCAGGCAGGTGGGAATATAGAAGGTGATCTAATGAATAGCCACCGAGACAATCAGATGGCAGTACTTTGAATGTGGCCGCCCTGAATACATTTTATTGTATCTGAGAAATCGCTAGTTCTCTTTTCATCTACAAATGATATGTTAACTTAACGGTAACAATTCCTAATAGTTGAACTCCAAGTTATTTCCATGGAATTTCCGGACACTAAACGGAAGTGATGATTTATTTCATCAGGATTATTGTTTGTTTGGTTGGAATGTTCGTATTTCCCATGTCTTTCACATTAGTTTTGGACTATTACCAACATTGTTGAGGCAAGAGTAGTAATTATTTTCATTTTCCCTAATACCTATAATAGATTCTTCATTAGTTATTGAATTCTCGAAGCTTACATTAGAAAAAATTCACTTAAAAAATTTTAAAAAGTCCAAATTTTGAGCCGACAAATATATTTTATTCGTTATCAAAGATCAAAGATCATTATAATATCATTATAATAATATTGTTTCCACACTTAGGCGTAACGCACGTATATTAACTATCAAATCGGTGTGATTACAGTTTTGCTGTTTTGCATTTATTTCATTAAGTCAACTAAGTAGTTAATAGAAATTATTATGATTCAAATTTACTTCGTTATAAGTAATATCTCTCAATGAGTCTGTCATTTGAATTTAGGTTAGTGCGCTGAATTTCAAAATATATAAACAGTGTCCAATTCAAGACATGTTCCGAAACCAAATAATTAACTCAATATTTTTACTGGTTAATATGAACAAATTCTAGAAATCAACGTGTATCTCCAAAATAGTTCTATAACACCAGTTAGTTATTGAAATTTGATAATTTTAAATATCGACATATAAATGGCGTTGAAATATATTCTTGACTATTTCCTTCGAAAAATTTAAGCCAACCAAAAAGCTGTAATATTTTATGTTTACCTAGCAACGATCAAATTTCAGCGATAATACTGCACTAGTGCAAATTATCGATAATTTGCACTAGTGCCAAATTTTCGTCTAGGATTAATAAACATCATTTGGCTTTAATTCTATATTTTAAGAAAAGGAACAATTATTGTTTATTTTAAATTAAATTTGTCTCAGGAAATAGTCTGCCAAAATGCCCTCTCGTGCATGTCAAATTGTCTCATAATTTCCTCTCGTGCGCATTCGCGCACTCGAGAAAATTAAATAATCGACAATTTGACATGCACTCGGGACATTAATATTGAAAATAAGATATAAACAAAGAAATTTCACTAAGTAATATAGATTTTGGCAGAAGTAAAACCCATGTTGTAGTTATCAATACCTTTTCAAAAATTTCCTCGTTTATCACAACATATTTTAATTTACCTAATCCAAAAAACTACACTGGACATACAGTTCGACGCTCTTTGGTGTCTTTGTCAGTGGATTCCGGTGGTGATATAAATCAACTAAAGAAGCACGGTGTTTGGAAATCCAATTCAGTTGCGGAGGGTTACGTAGTCGACTCAATCATAAAACAAAATAGATTCCGCGGTGAAAATTTTAACGGGAACAACTAGTTCGACTTCAAGCAACATTGTAAATATTCACGATCCTTCCAACAAACAATAAGTACTAATACAACTATAGACGATGTTATTTCGTTCGTTAAATGCTGCTAATTCAAGTACCAATAGAAATGTAACTTCTTCTTTCCTTCAAATTAATAATGCTCACAGTTATATATTTTAATATATATGTCATTACACTTATTACCAAGTAAATCAAGAAAACCATATGAAATTCGTTATAATTGTTTTAAAGTCAAGAATTATTGTTTAACTTTTGTAAAACATTTTAAAATTACTTGTTGTAGGTCGTTGCAATATCACCGCAGGGACATGTCGTAGAGATGAGGTCCAAAAATTGAGTATTGAAGAAAAGTAGGTCGAAAGCTGACAAGAAACAAAGGATTAAATTTGATCGATGTATATCGTAAATACACGAAATTTCGTCCCAGTAATAATCCACATAAAAGTTTTTTTATCGATTACCAAAATGAAAAGTGCACTGTTCAAGCTATTGGTGTAACACGTATGCTAAAATCCCGCAAATCCGCAACACTTCTTGCAGATACTGGAGCAGATATACTAGAGCTCAAACGACACAGTGGGTGGAGATCGTCGGAGTAGCGGAAGGATACCTAGAGCAATCACTTGCAAATAAACTCAATTTTATAAAACGAATATTTCAAGCTGAAGATGTTTAGATACCAAGTATTAGTATATTTGGACAAGTCACAAATCGAGAGGTACAATTAAAAAATAATTCACTAAGAAATATTTATATTGAAAATTGCATAAATTGCACATTTACTTTTAATATAATGGTAGAAATAATGTTCAAGTTAAATTATTCCTAATTACTAGTTCCTAACTTTCTCAATGTTAACCAATAGTGTTAATTGATTATTAAATATTCTGCACTTAAATTACGCTTTTTATTTTTCTACACCTTTTTTTGATGAACGTGGAAAAAATATTGTATACAACTCGTGCAAGAAGTGTGTATTGCACTCGACAAATTCACGTCGCGTGCAATAAACACTTACTTTTCGCACTTGTTGCATAATTAACTATTATGAGGTAATAGAAGAAGAACCAGTTTTCTAACTTAAATTTGCCAACGTCAAACTTCGGCAAGTGAATTGAGTCCAATTGAAAAGAGTATCGTGGAATTAAATCTTCAACTAAATAGATAATTTTATGAGTAGATAGAAACTGATTCCTGGAAGCAAAGTGATTGGATCTCTAAAATCGCTCTAAAAAACCAGTTAGTCAATTTATTGCAGCTTCAAACTTCACCATATATTTGGTACGTAATTCAAGACATTTTCTCGGAACCAAATCGCTAACTGAGCAATTCAACAGATTGATAGTAGACTCTAGAAACCAACGTGATCTCTAAAATCGCTCTATAAAGCCAGTTATTCAGTTTAATATGATAACTTAGAATTGGTATGTAATTCAAAACATTTATCAGAACCAAATCATCAATTGAGTAATTTCACGGGGAGGTAACAAATTCTAGAAACCAACGTGATTGTATTTCTAAAATAGCTCGAAAAAAATCAGCTATTTACTTAAAATTGGCAACTTAAAATCTCTGCAAGGGAAATAGTGTCAAACTGATAATATTTTATTACTTACATTTGGTACCCAAATGTAAGTAATTTTACAAGGTGCTAAATACACATTCTAAAATGAAGATGATTGCATCTTCAAAAGTGCTCTATAAAATTAATTACTAATATAATCATTTCAAACTTTAGTATATAATTGGTGTGCGAATCAAAAATTTTCTCGGAATCATACATTCCGGAGAAAGATTGTTCCGACAATAGTTCCTGAAGATGGAAGACACAAGTCATTGATATAAAATTACTCACTCAAAATTTGGCAACGTCCAACTTGGTAAAGTGAATAGAGCCCGACATATTTTCTTGACACCAAATTATCAACTGAGTAATTTCATGGGTGGCTAACAGATTAGAAAAATTAACGTTATTGCATCTCTAAAATCGCTATATAATACCAATAATACCAATTATTACCAATCTGGTAACTTTAATCTTACCAGTTTGTATAAAGCCAGCAACTCGGTCAAATTAGATAACGTTACACCTAACCATGCAAATGGTATCCATTTTCAAAATTTTTAACGATAACAAACAATATATAGTAGCATAATGAGAAAAGAAATGAGTAGCAGAAAGTTATTATGGAATTCCCCCGTATGCTTTAGAATGATTATTGATTACTTATTCCAATATAAATTGAGAAGAGCATCTATTTCATTCTTGTCTTCCTTGTTTGTTTTTCTCTAAACAAACATCCATTTTTCTCGCAAATATTAACATAAAAGCTGTGCCAGTGAGCTTTTAAAAACAAAATATAAAGAAGCTTAATCAAGCACTATGTTTTTTCTCTAATTTAAACATTTGTCTTAGTGCAAGTAAATACAGCTATTTCAAAAATTGCTCAAAGATTCTCTCAGTAACCTCCACTGACTTTAAGTACTTAATTGTTCGTCCATTCAATAGTGAATCTGGGTGAAACGTGTCGCAGCACTTGTCTTTTAACATTCATTGCCTCGTTACTCTTGCATTTTTACGACGTTGCCCGAATTATAAACAGACAGAAGTGGAATATTTTTAATAAAAAAATTTAGAAATTTCCAAATTATTTTTTATGTTCAAATTGTAAGCATGTTCTAAAGTTTAAATTAAAATTAAAACTCGTTTCAAAATATTGTGAAAGGAAAAAAAATTGTAATGAAGCATATTTGAAATTATTTTGTATATGCCTTATAAACCAAGGTTGGTCTTTCATTAGTTTTTGAAATATTGTAAATCAGTTGGCATACATAAATACTGCTATAAGTATTATAAACAAATAACTAATAATTTGAGGTTACACTAGTGACTTGACACCATCGCATAACTATAACTTTCGTTGTCATAAAATTTTTTTTAACTTAATTAGTTAGATCAGAAAAGAATTTCTCGGATTGGAAATGTGGTGATTGCCATGAAAAGTTCAAAAGGCGCGTTTTTATAAGCTGGATTTCGAATAGGTTATCAATAACAAAATATTATAGTTGAAATTTATGAGAAATAAAAAATCCCGAATGGACATTCTAATATACAAGGAGGGTATTTTACATAAACCACGGTAACAGAAGAATTACAAGTGATTTAAATGGGGAATTGAATATAGCCTAGTAATAACCGTTAGCACAGAAAAGAAAGCAAAAAACCAACAATCGACGGAGATGAAAACAGCAATTTTCTAGTATGTATAATCTGCTGAGGCTTTGCGTTGAATATAAATCGGTATATTATCAATCAGAATATTGGTTCAATTAGTGAGGAAAATTTTGCTTGCTGAAACTGCGAATTTATTAGAAAGGTAATTAACAGTCTTACGGGTCTGATTTCAATTTAATTGATTTGAAAAAAAGTTGAAGCGGAGAATGTTTCATTAAATTGGAGATAATGAATAAAGGAAGTTTCAGATTTGAATTCAAAATGGAGAAAGCTTTGAACCATTGGATTTTACAAATTGTGGAGTAAGCAACTAGAATATTCTGCAAACCATCGATGTTTAATTTGAAATACGCAGACTTTGAATAAAGAAGCGGATAAAGAAATTATATCGGGAATTCTAAAATTGCAAATAATATGCTGCAAATATAATCGAAGTCGGGGAATGGACTGTGTGGGAATCGTTTTAAATCTAAAAAGAAAAATAATGTTTAGAATCAACTTTGTAATATCGTATTTTTTTGACTTTCTAACGTAATGATATTTGAAAGTGGTTGAATAGACAAAGCGGTGAAGACATAGAACGAAGGACCCACAGAATAATCAAGATCGTGACGTAACCTTTTACCTAATAATCCTAAAAAAACAAAAGATGGCTACTCCAGAGGCATGCTGAAAAATATCGGTAAGTAAGGTAAGTCAAAAGACAATCTTGCTGGTAGTAGAAATATTTGATCTTAATTTTGTCTGTTGTATGAATGAGCGCAACTTCAAAGAATCCCACATTAGAGTTGAGAGGATGAGGATTGAGAGAAAAAAGAACTGGGACTCCGAAGTATCTTCATCGAACTCACAAAAATTAGAAGAAAGAGATTAAAGAGGTTTCAAGAGAAGGTTGCGCAACAAAATAGAAAAGTCTACGAAGTCAAGGCCAGTACCAGGGTAGGAGGCAAACAGAACAAGGCATTCTTAAAGAGGAATTCCGGATAACTCCTGATAAAGTTAGTTGGGCTACTGTTGTAGTTACTAGAGGTCCAGCACTGTTCTCAATCGTAATAAATGTAATAGCGCTTATCTTTAAGTTTCGGTACAAGTAAAAGGTAGTATTTGTCATAGTTTCGTTTTAAATATTTATCAAAGGCGTTAAAAATTACATTTATAAAGTAACGTGTTAAAAATATTTTTATAGCATTTGTGATTAGAGAAATTTTTTTTTGTTTGTAAAATTACTTCATTCGTTCTGCTCTTTTTGCAAATTTCTTGAGTCATAAAAGTTTTTTTTTATAAATAGCTATAAATAGTAACCAAATGTTTTCTGATATTACTTGTGTGAAAATCATTCTAAAACCTTGACTGAGACGAAATGTCAAAATGATCTTTATAATTATTTTATAAGTGAAAGGTGAGAATCTCAATTATTTTTTGTGTAAATGCGAATCCATGCTCATTATTCTAGTTCTATCACTTTCAGCAAACATCTCTGATGCTTATTCCTCACGAATTTGGAATACCTCTTCTCATTAATAAGATGAGTCCAAAAATTTACATAAATGATCGACTATGATTTATTACTAGGATAGAAACCTCAAAATTTTACATTTGCTCATAAAATACCAATAGTCCAATAATAATGATACCATTTCTTGAAATCAAATACTAAAATTTTTAATGAAAATTCAAATAACACAAACATATTCATATTTTTTATCAAGTTCCTCATATATTATATTAAGTTCCTCATATATTATATTAAGTTCCTCATATATTATATTATTAAGTTTTACACGGTGTATATAGACTGTTGTGCCTAGCGCAAATGATCATTAGATTTATATAAACTGGCCAAAAACTTCACTGCCAAGCGCAAACTACAGATGACCATCTAAAACTTCCAAGGTACCATTTGATTATGAAGCAAACGCTACATATAAAGATCGAACTTGGTACATTGTATGCGTATTGTGATAAATTATTCACCATAAACTCAATTACTTCACAAGCGATCAACGTAAGAAGTACTTTTCTGATGTTGAGGACACTTCCTCTACGATAAAAATACTACTAGTTTTTGCCATGTTCACAATATTATCTACCAAAATTCTCACAAATAGGTTTAATTCTCTAATAAAGAAAATATTAATATTGAATTAAAATTATTTTTCACATTGAGAAACGATCAAAGAAACCGAGGAGAAGTGACATTAATATTATCTCCAGAGTACTTAATGATTTGTAAGAGTTTTCAAAACGTTCCATACGAACACGCCTTGTTATAAAAACAGACAACAGCGGGGATCGACGAGAAGTTCTCACAAGCCAGCCAAACAACCTGTTTACACGTTTCTGTTTGTGGAAACTTGTTATGCTTTTCCAAACATATAAACGGAACATTAAATATGAGAATAGTATAAATAGAGACAAAGGACCTTCTTCTCTCAGTACATTTTATGGTTTATTAGATATGAATTAAATGTGGGACTTTCCCACTGAAGAGAGTTTTCCACCGGGAGAAATTCTCGTGAGATGACTTACATTGGCGCGGAAAACTCAGCATGTGTACTATGACAAATTAAGTAAGTTTTAGTTTACCTCCGGTCATTGGGGACGATAAAATGGTCAGCAAAAAGCTCGTCATATAGTGCAATTTTGAATATTACTGTAGTCTTTAATATAAATACTATCAACCATTCCAGACATATTAACTACATAACACATTCACATGCAAAACTAGAAAATTTAAAAATATTATTTGATTTCATTTAAAATGTTAGTAGTATGCGTGTCTGTATGTTTAGAAACTCAAATATTCATCTAATGTATTCAAGTGTTAGAAAACTTAATGGCAAATTAAGTGGTTTAATTTATAGCTTCCATAGAATAGCAAGAAAATGCCATCCATCAATATGGAATATTCGTAATATAAAAGGCGTTCAAATTATACTGAAAATGTAGGTAATTAGATCAAAGCAAAGTCTGGTGTTTGCGTGACTTGGTCAAATTCGGGTGTTTGTGTTTTAATTGACTTTTAGCCTTTTTTATACAAATATAACACTTCTAGCTAACCGAATACATTAGAAATAGACCCGTGTTTTCGAGGATTTATTTCAACTGTGCAACATGTATTCAGTAACTACTTTAAATTCCGAAAAAATGTGGCCAATGAATTTGAATTACATATATAAATGTCAAAGAGAACAAATGGAGGCAGTCCCGTATTATAACCACACAGAATTAAAAAAGATGGACAGTTCGAACATTTAGATGATAATATGAAATTAGAACATCAAGCAAAAACAGAAAATTATTGGAAAAACATGTCCAATAGAACTGAGAAGGATTTTGTGCTTTTCATCGCTTTATTGCAACTTGAAATTTAGTTGTATCTGTATAGAATCTTGCAAAAGTTAAAAGTGGCTTATCAATTACTATATTTTGAGAATTAAATGTGCTAATTTTTCAAAAGTAGGGAAATCTTGATTCTAAATAGATATAGTGATTGATTTTTAAAACTGTAGGCTGTCCATTATGACGCTCATATTAACGATGGATTTCTGGATAATAATTTTCAGATCAACTTCTTTCAATCAACTGAATAACAAATGATTCATTCAAATACTTGTATCTCATTTTCTAAATTCATATTTTATACAATTAAACCTCAACGTAATGATAGAATGAAACCAACTCAATTATCAGTCATATTATCCTGATGGATTACGAACAAAAGTACTGATGTATCTGAAAACTTCCAAATTTTTTCTATAGAAAACATGAATTAAGACTAGAACAATGAAATTGAATAAAATAGTGAAAATCCTCGTCCTTTTACTATTGTGTAAAATTCAAATTTCATAAAATATATGCATCATTGTACCTAGACTTTACATTAATTATAATGATTCTAAAAATATCTATAGGTAGGTATAATCGTTGTTTGATAACAAGGCTAAACAAAATAAGCAATGTACGCGAGAGAATTTCTACTGCTAAGCTGGTTGATACCAGGAACTGTTCAGCTTAGTTGAAGTCATATAGGATGGAAATTGAAGTTCCTCCAAAACATGATTTGAATGCTTGAACCACTTCTCCAGATATAGGAAAATGTTGACCTTGCAATTTATTTTTAATCGGCGGAGAAGACATTACTGGGTGCCCAACACGGCATCAATTCGATGTTTTGGCTTTCCAAAAATCTAGCTCGCATTGTCGTAGTGGAGAATGCGATTGGTTTCCCTAATTTTCACTTCAGGCAAACAAATGCGGCTGTGCCATTCGAAGTGCTTTCTGTGCGAAAAACTTTTGTTGGGTTTGGCTTGACTGATACAGTTGATTGTTTTTTAGTTTTGGGTTGATATGCATAAATCCATTATTCGAAGTATGTTACGATCTTATAGACGTCCTTTGAAGCACCACGATTGAATTTCTTCGCGCCAATCGACACAGCTTTTTTTGAACGACTGTTAAATTATGTAACATTCAACGCTAACAAATGTTTTTGACAGCCATATGTTTATATAATATTGGATGTATGCAAGTGGAGCTAGTGCCCAAGTATGCCACAATCTCACGCACAGCACCGATGTTTTCTGGCACAGCTGCCGATTTTGGACGACTTTCACAAAACTCATCCCGTAGTGACCATGATTTAATTAGGAAAACCAGCAAAAAACGGCTCCCTCACCAAAAGTCAAAGCGAGCTGATCGGCAAGCCTCGTACAAAAGTTGTTTATATTGAAGAAAATAATGAGCAACCACAATCCGAATTCATAATATCGCAAATGCATTGAGCCAGCTATTTTTTGCATATATAATACGTAAAAATTCTATTTCTTGCTTTTACCATTTGTAATATTACCTTATCGTGATGCCAAAGTAACCTGCGGATATTGACTGAGTCAAGAATTGCCAGTAAACATTTTGTGGTGTACTAGATTGCTGAGAATGTAAGGTGATCTTTAAGCGTCACAGATTCCACTAATCCTTTAATATGGTAAAAAAATTCGTACACAATTCTTTTTTGAGAGATCCTCACTTTTACGCTATTGTTAATGTTGGTATTTGTACATACGGTTCTTCTAGAGGATGAGAATATAATAAAACGATACATCCCCTTAAAAGTTACTATTCTATAAAGAATACAATTGATATACGTCATGCTTTTGAAAGTATTTCATCACCAGAGGCGCATTGGAATCGTTCAAGACTTTGTTGTTCACAACTGACATTCAAATCGTAATATATCAAAGCGTGCACATTTTATTTTTATAAAATAAAATTCATATTCCGATGGCAAGTGGCATGAACATTATTCACTCAGTGATTCAGCAACTCAACTGCAGTCAGAGCTTACTATTTGAAGATGGCAGTATTTTAAAATCCACTATTGTCAGCTTTAGCTCGTATTCAAAATAAAATAAATAATGCTCTCAGTATAAGTGAAATCACTTTTACTCTCGCTGCCAATAGCAATCAGCGAAATACGGTGGCTCGAGATGGTGTTACATCATCAAAAGTCGAAGCTAGCTAATTGGCAACCTTTTGTATAGAAGTTGTTAACAATGAAGAAAATAATGAGCAACAACAATCCAAATTCATGATAATAGCGCAAATGCATTCAAGCTAGCTGTTTTTTAATTGAATAATTGCATTAAAATCCACTATTGTCAGCTATAGCTTGTATAAGTACGTTAATCAAATTTAACAGAGGCCCTCGTTTATTGATTTAATGATGCTCTCAGTATAAGTGAAATTACTCTTATTCTCGCTGCCAACAGCAACGAGATACTGTGATAAAAATCTAATTTTTCTATAGACAAACGGATCAAAAAATGTATTTTCGAGATTTAAGAATTAAACACTTTTTCTACTTCTTCTTCTACGTAAAAATGCTTTTATGAATATATCTTGAAGTTATGTTAGATGGAACTTGTTAGGATTGTGTTTCATGAGATATTATCTCATATTTACGAGCATTAAACTTGTAGACATATCATGCGAAATACCTAGATAAAAGCATCGAAAGTTTTTTACGATAGAAATTTATTTATATCTACACGATAAGAAAGGATTCAAATAGTGTGAACTCATTCAAAATTGAATAGTAAACTCTTCAACAGGTCCTCAGATGGAATATATGGCCTACCCGAAACAAACCATTACTAGATGTTCTTATATATTTTGTGATGTACTTAATACATTTTTAACTCATTATCAAAAATGGCAGTGAAATTTAACCATTCATGATAAAAAAATTATATTATCTGATACAATTAATGATATAATAAGAAGCATCATAGACCAATAGTCAAATGGCTATCCTCCAGATGATGGTCTGGATATTGTATTATATCGATTATTGTGTCAGAAACAATAGTTTTTCCGATAACACGAAATTTTGAGAAACAAGGTTTCCTAGCTAAAAATTAATTAATCCAACTAATGTGAAATTCTAGCAGTCTTCCAAGGTCGAATGTTTTAAATTTATAATTATAGAACATATTTTTGCATAAAAGTTAGGTTATGATATTTTAGTTTCTAGATTTATTCTTCACAACAAAAATTTCGCCAGGGTCGTCCCTTAGACGCCTGTAATGGGTTCACTATGACTACTTACTCAACACGTTTCTTGTATTTAACTATGTACTAAGAGGCTCTTTTTTTTTAAATTTACCATTGCTTGATTCCCATTGCTACATTCATCTCTTTTCTAAACATTGAAATGTCTGCCTTAAGTAAATGGCATCAGAACTATTACCTCTTTCATTTCATGATGTTCTAGATGGTTGAATTATTAAAACATTTTGATAATATATAATGCCCTTTAGGCAATTCCACGTTTAGCTGTCTGAATTTTTCCGCCCTCAACCTGGAGATGTTATCATTAGTTAAGATATATATTTGAGCATGCGTTGCGAGATTCTCATTCAAATTCCAACCATTTTATACGCTTAGTTTTTGTGTCCCACAATGATATGATTAAGTAGAGATATAGAGTAAGATATTGTGTACAGAGACTCTGCACCAACATTTACGACCGTAAAGTTTTGGGCAGTTGAACTTAAACGTTGGTGTATAAATATAAATGACCAGCATTGCGGACAGCAAAAAACTGTCACATATAGTGATACCACCAGCTCAACAAATCGTACAACCGACGGTCGGATTGAGGTTAGAACGATTGAAGAGGCTATCGGCATATGAAAATTGCTATATACTGACTGAAGAATTATGGATGTGTAAACTATCGGTGCGTGGGTTCTACGTTTGCTTACTTTGGACCAAAAGTGCAATCGAATGAACATTTATCAAGCCTTATTATCGTACTTAAAGAAAATGATTGGTATTTTTGTGTGTCGATACAAAACTGTAAATAAAACCTATCAATAATTTGATGCCTAGAGAGTTCTTGTACATTGGTAGGCAAATAGCCCATTATTCGGATACTGAATATATAGGGGTCGGCTTTGACCAGAGATTGACCTGGAACAGCACCTGCAACTTAGGTTATAAGACATGAATTGCTTTATATTACTGGTGTAGAATGGTCGGGGCAGCATGGAGCCTGAAACCCAATATGGTGAGCTGGATTCACAAATCCTTTATATGATCTACTGAAAAACCAATTTAAATAAGCTCTAAATAAGCTACCAAGGGCGGCTCACCTTTTAATAACAGGCGCGTCACGATGATGGATCTCAGCAGCAGTACATGTCATCTTAGACTTGCCTTTTGGAAAGCAATCATAGATCGTGAGGGATAAAGTGAGCATTTCGTACCCCCACACTATTCTATCTATCCACTCGTTTTCCTGGATAGCTCTGTCTTTCATATTTTGTTCAATTCCTTCCTACCAGGTCTTTGAGGGTCTTCCTCATTTACTTCTATTCTGCGGTTGATACATCAATGCAATACATCTCTGGCCACCTGTGCAGCTCCATTCTCATCACATGTCCGTACCAGAGGAATTGTTTTGTCTGTATGAATCCCGCATTTGTGTAGTTTTTCAACCGTTGGACTCTATTTCTTATATCGTATTTTGTTGTGCAATTTTGAAAAATTATTCCGAGGTTTTTGCATTATCTACATCGTCTAATCCTATCCATTTGCAGTCCGGGGTCTCCTTGTGTGCTTCCTACCGGCTAATATTCTGTTTTTGACATATTCATATTCAAACCCCATTTTGCATATTCGTCATTAAACTTTCTCAGCATATAATCTGCATCGTTCTCGTTGCCAGCTATAATATACTTGATCGACTACGAAAAATAAAATTGTTAAGCACTTATCCTCTCAATTCCCATCATCCAATCCTCACTAATCACAGTTCTCTGAATGTATATTTTAAATAATGTTGGTGATAAACTGCATCCTTGTCTCGAACCTTTAGAATGTGAAAATGGTTTCAATAGGATATTTCCCAACTTGACTACACCTTCTGAATTTCTGTATATGTTCTGAATTTCTCAAGCATTAGCATTGCTGAGGTCAGATTTCTTCATTATATCAAAAAGCGTTTCCAACGGCCTGTGTCGTGCGCCTTTTAGAGATAAAAAAATACGAGGTGAGCTGCTAAATTCCTGGTCCACTATTTTCCAGGCAAAAATATTAGACAGCAGAACAGCCCTCCAAGTACTAGACTCTCATAAAATAGAATCAAAACTAGTGAAAAAAGAATATAGTTTTTACATTCACTAAAAGCAAACAAAAAAGTTGGTCTGATGTGGGTACATGTTACACGTTCCATGACAACAAACTGATAACCTAGTGAAGAGCTCCAACAAAGCCATTATTCCGTGATCATTAATAAGTTTGAAAACAAGAGGTCTACAAAAATCGAGAAGATTTCTTTATTATTCTAGTAACTGGACCCAAAAGTCCTCTCATTAAGTAAAGAAGAGCTTTATGCAGTTTTTGTCCTTGAATACCTGTGCGTTTGGATCTGGGATCTGCTAAATCAACCAAACTGATCAGTGATATTTTTTGTTAAATGTAATACCATGAATTGACATTCAAATATCTTGAGGACAAAGCTGAACATTCTTTTTTTATAAAACAAAATTAATTCAATTAATTGTTTTTCGATTGCGAATTGAGCTTTCTATGATAGGAGAAAGTTCTCTCCGATAAATAAGAAAAACATCTATTGTTTGACAATAGACTTATAAGTGTAAATAAGCTTCAATACAATTAAAGCGAGATCCTCCAATTACCCATCTATTTATATTTCTTCGTAACGATTTTATCGCCCTGTTCTCGAAAAAAGTTGGGACGAATAGCATCTATTACTTCTGGAAGAAAAATATATTTTAACTCGTTAACAAATCGTTAATCATTAGGAACTAAATTGCATAACACTCAATAAAAACGAATTGTAGATAGTTTTTGACAAATCGGTTACATACCGAGTAAATGGCCATTTATATAACTGAAGAGGAAACTGTCTCGCACACAGTTTTTAAGGCTATTTGACAATATTCATTGGACCCTTGTGCTTCCCGACATTATTCATTTGGAGCCTCTTCATTTGTCCCACCTTTTTTAACTTCCCATCATTATTTTTCAGACTGTATGTTTATTTTTTTTTTAGTACAGTTTCGTATTAACTACAATTGCATCAAGTCAATATCAATTCTTGAATATGCCATATTTTTATGAATTATGCTTATGTTAATTATTTATTAACTTCAAGTTGATATCATACAAATACTCAACTTTGACCTCAACTCAAGTAGAATAGTGAAGGCACAATAGTTCTTAGGAGTTTAAAACTTCTGAAAGAACTAAATATTCAGTGTTAACAGCATGGAGTTTTGTGGACAGTACTGGAGATTGAAGAAGATGGAGGCTTTTTAGTCAGTTGTTACATTTGAAATTATAAATTGAATCTTTTTCCGATCAAAGGCGCCTAGATGTGATGGTTACACAAACATCGAAATATGATATAGTTTTTAGAATTCAATCTTCTTATTATTTATGTATACCAATTACTGATGGTGGTTACTCGAAATAAGTTCGAGTTTCAAGGTTGGAAAAATGTTTCACTATTAATCTGAAAAACTTCTTGAATACCAATATATCTATATCCAAAACCAAATAAAAGTAGAAAGGTTAAAACAATGGTACATTATTGAAAACACTTTCCAAAATCACTATTTCCGTATAAATCAAAATCTACTAATCATTTCTATAATCGGTATCCATTATCATTAAAATGGTAAATGTCACACTTGACAAAACTCCATAGTATATAATTACATTGGAATTAATATTGGAATAGCAATTATCAATTGTTCCGTCATCTCAAGTTTCCAAGTGAAGCTTCAATATTCAATGTCTCCCAACTATTGACATCATCAATAAACCACCGTGCTCAAATTACAGCAAATTATTTTTGTGAGCATATTCTGAGAACAAGAAGTGCTCCGCTTCCCTTTGATTTTGTAGGTAGCTGTAGATAAATTAAATTGTATGAAACAGATTACTACAAAAGGTATAGTCAGCCAATAGCAACGTTTATAACTATGATAATATTCATAATGTCAACGGTTATATCAAAACTTCCCCACCTAGATTTTTAAAACTTATTACAAAGTCAGTTTGACGGTTTAAATACACTTTCAATTCAGTAGTTGAAAATCGGCGAATTAAACAAGGAATACAAAGACAGCGCATTTCAACTAAACTAAACAAATAAGATGATTTTAAGGTAATTAAACTGTTCAACTCTTATAAATTCAGAAAACATTTTCACATCATATTAAAATTCATAAACTTCAAGCATTTTAAACCGTGGAAATAGTGAATATAATCCCACTGCACTTAAAAGTTAGAAATACAAAGCCAAATATGGAAATCTCTACTGTAGGTAAATTAAATTAAAAACCGCAAAGAGAACAAAAGTTGAAAAAATCATAGCTACTTTTTTATTATAAAAAACTCACATTCATCCGAGTTAATGCTAAAGAACTTTATTCTACCAACAATTTTTACACTATTATAGCAAAAAATAGAGAAATTAAAGTTGATTATACGTTTAGGTTGTAATTAGTTTATAATTACTTTTCAATGATTGAGCTTATAATAGCAAAATCATTTTCACTATCATCTCTGAATCTACCAATTTGTTCAAGCTTGTCTTGAATTTCTAGTATACATGATAATACTTACCAAACTGTCTAACCAAATTACTTGGTAAAAATTCAGTACTATACTGACTGCATCTATGTTTCCTGCTCAAACTCTTTTTTTTTAACATTTCTTTCCAATTTTTCATTTCTTAAAATTATTATTGTCTAAAATGCTTAAATGCCTCAAAAGTTCCTCCAGTCCCCGATAAGACTGTTCACTTCTAGTCCTCATTGTTTTTTTTTTTTTCACATAGGTATTAAGCCAATTTGTAATTATCAGTTTATTTGATGATATGGATGGGTCTGAAAACAATGTCAGTTTTATATTTTTTAATGATTGGACACGCCGTAATATAAATTTTGCAATCTACAGCACGTCACTATCACTCATAATAGCGCTGATATAAATTTTTATAAAATGAAATATTTCTACTCCGCCCTCATTTCTTCTTGTAATCGCTAGCTGGATCCACACCTTGTTTTGTTTTCACCATTTTATCGCGTCGTATTTTTTGTTAGGAAGCCAGGATCGTCAATGGTTTGTTATAAATATTGTATTGCAATGCAATGACAAAGGACACTAAAAAGAATACTGTTTTATCAAGTACAAGAAATCGATTTTGTTGTGGAAAACATTTCGAGGTACCTCCATTTTTAAAAAGCATGTTAAAAATTTAAAAATTACGATACAGAGTAGCTTGACGTGTTACTGTAACAATAATGTGGTAGTTTTAAGGTTGTTACAAGTGTTTTGATTTTATGTTTTTTTTTTGTATTGGCAAATAAATATTATTAAACAAAAAGTAATTTTTAGAATTTTCGAAATTCACGTTTAACATGAAGAAAATTTGACACCTGAACTGGTCTGATTTTTATGACGAAATCGTCAAAAAATGGTACGGACCAATCCTTTTTTTTTCATAAAAACTTTTATGAAACTACATTTTTCATGTAAGTTTGTTGACACTTTTGGTAGTTATCAGGCATTAGCTGAATTAAATTAATCAAATCTGAAGGTACTATAACACTTTCCCATATCATTTTAAATTTAAATCAAATATTTTTTACTCGAACACCAAGTCCAACAGAATCTATGTCGAATTTGCTACAAATTAATTGGTTTAAATTTTGACAGTTGGTGTTTCAAAATTAAAAAATTCCATGTACAAAAAATCTTTTTGTTTTTGCCACAGGAATATCATTCTATTGATCTGTTCATCTGCTTTATGCCGCGGATTTTACAGTTAAAAATCGTTATTTGTTGCAAAATAACTAACCATTGCAAGGCAATCTATTTGGGGCAAGTTGTCTAAAGAACCACGAGAAGAGCCTCGCTCCATTTTTATCAACAAATTAACTCTTTGTCGTCAAAATAGCGACTAGTCACTCTATACAGTAGCATTTTGTCAAACAGAGGCCGGCCGGTCTTCTACAAAATTAACGCTGATGATGTGGTACCTCTCTGGAACGGATCTCGGGCTGTATAAAATATATTCAGACTTCTAAACTAATAATAAATAATAATCCTGTTGTTTGAAATAAATACCATTATTTTTGTAAAATTGGGTTCTATGTATTACACAGGGTGTACCTCAAAGAGAAGAGTTGATTTGTTGATAAAAATGGTTCGTGGTTCTTTAGACAACTTACCCCAAATAGATTGTCTTGCAATGACTATTTATTTTGTAACAAATGACGATTTTTAACTTCATGTATACTTTCCTATACCTAAATCTTAACGTTATCCAGATATTAAATGTTTTCTGTAAAATTTTAGAGATGCAGATGCAAGTCAATAACTGGTTTAATTCGATTAACTTTTAAATAAAATTTAATTTTATATCTGGATAACGGTAAGGTTTAGGTATGGGAATGTATACATGAGTTTAAACTTTAAACACTTTTCATACACACCCTGTATAAAAAGAAAAAATTTTAAACATGCTAAAAACAACAGAATAGAATCCATTTTCATATCTTTAAGGGTCTCCTCGTAAAAAAATAATTTATAAGGATCTGCAACGGTCAAATTTTTTACAAAAAGTATGCATTTTCGAAAAAAGGTTTTAGACAAAAGTATACTAAAATTTTACGTAGATTTCAAAAATGTATTAATAGACAGGGTATTCTATTCGAAATTCGGTAGAACCGGAGGTCGGCAATCTTAGAAAATATTTTATTTGTCATGATTTTACTATAAGTATTTTGCCATATACAGATAGTCGCGGGACACCCTGTATATACAGTTTTTTCAAATTTTCGAAGCCATTGTCTATTGAACACGGCCCTCTTTTCTTATTTTTTTTGGTATTCTTATCATGATAGAAAGAGCCCGAAATGTATCCTAAAATGTTTGAGTAATGTGTCGCCTCAACTCGACCGTTGCATACTTTCTCCGATGAAATTGAGATCTGAATGTTTACACTCTCTTGCGTAACTTCACAAAAAAAATTATTTATTTTTCTACCGTTTCTATTCTTAAATCTGAATTACATAAAATGTTTTTTTTTTCAAATTTCATACAAGGGTTATCCATTTATTCACAAAACATAGAAGAATTACATCTTTTCTTAAATTTAGTTTTGAAATTAATTATGCCTCTTGGTACTTCCAATACATGCTTACACAACGTTTTACAAGCTTCTGAATGCCGTCTGTGGGGATAACCAGTCTTGAACGGCTACGTTCACCTTTTCATTTGTAGCAAAGCAATTGCCACTGAGAAACTCGTAATAAATGAAAATCACTTCTCGCCAAGTCTGGACTATACGGTTGGTGCTCATCCGACAAAGTCATGCAGCCATAAAACTAAAGACGACAGGAGGCCACGTCACTTATTCTGTATTGCATGTCAAGGTTTACTTACGATAGCAAAGTAAGCAGCTACATTTATTGTTGCCCTTTTCTGTATAAACTTGACTAACAAGACCGAATAATTATCTCTAAACACGTTTGTCGTGTTGAAATTATCTGATTGTCGCTTATGAGTGGTGATATTATGTATCACCATTGAAATATCCATCATTTAAATTCTTTGAGTTATCTAAAAAGATGATCTTCTATGAACATTCACCTTCTTTATGATATCGATTTAAAAAATCAAGAGTCTGTCCTTGAAAGCATTCACATTGGTGCTACTTATCGCATATGTATTTGGGTCATATACGTTGATAATAATTTGTGTATGAATTCCTGATGCTGAACGTTATTTGATGTCAAAAACTAAATCACGGACCTTATTTCATAGTTTGTAGGTACTAAGCACATGAAGACGTCATTTGACGATCAAACATATCAGGGTATGGTAGGTATGTGCAAATAACCTGATTAGTGTGCGTCTAAAAAAATAAGACATTTTCAATTAGATAATGTCATGGATAATGTTTACATTCGAATTGACGGACGTATGAGTAATATGTAAATGAAAATACATATTCTGTAGAATATCACAAGGTAGGATATGAATTAAATTATTCGTTTATTCTCTCAAAAAGTCATTTGAACTAGAAGAGTCGCAATACCGCATTTTTTAATAACAGCATTCTTGACTAGTAAGCTCTGGCAGTATTTGTTAAAGAGTAAATAGCTGTTCAAACAGCAAACTGGTACAAAATAATATGTTCACCTATAACTCACCTATTAGTCAATTGCACGATAATGCATCGTCATATGCTGCACACCAAACATTTCTATGCACAAATGAATCATTGTTTTAAAAAGATTTGTAGTTTGATTGTCTCTCAGAAGATATAGCGCCACCGAACCTAACCTAACCTATATAATTGTGACTTATAACTCCATAGAAATTATCCTTGGTCCAGTATCTACAGTTTCGAGAAGTTATAACCCCATCAATATCCATTTTTTGAAAGTCAATAATTTCAAAAATTACTTCTACTAAAGTAGGTATACGTAAATATTTTATTATTACCATATTCTCTTGAAAGTATTGTTATGAACTTGCCCACTGATATAGACCGTGAAGCAAGCCCTGTTCTATCCATGTTCTATGTCCATTTATGCTATTTAAAGTTTGGCAAAAGCGCTGGGTACGTTTTGTCACCGTTTTCATAGATACAACTTCTGCGAATGCTTTTTTATTTGTGGTAAACTATAGATTTCCAATAAACGAAATTTCTGTTATGGGATAATACTATTTCAATGATGCTCTAGCAGTCGTAGCTATCAGTAAATAATTGATTTCATAGTGAACACATCAAATAATAAAACGTAAACCAAACGGTGATTTTGAATAAAGTGTAAAGTATAGTGAAAACTTTAGTGTATTTGAGTTAGTGTATAAATAAATTTCCCAAGTAAGATACACTATGTGTATAAATTATAAATTACAGTATGCAAGAATTTTGATTTATAAGGCTCAATCTACTAACTAACTTAACATCTCCTGCTTCTATTCTTGCCTATATTATGTTAATATCATAAATCGCGGAGACTAATGGATTTGCAACATGTGCGGCCAATACTTTGTTATCAAAATGCGCGTTATGATCGAATTTAATAACACTGAAGAGAACATGTTTGTTACAGTAAACAAAACGTTAGTATTAGATTCCAATTAATAGTTGTAATGTATTAGCTTTAAGTGAATCACAGAGATGGCGAATTGGCTCCAATACATCACAGCATTTACAGTTTTATTGAAATGATCTTTGGTATCACGTATGGCGAAGTCTAAAGGTAAGCTTTACAACAACTTTCGTGCTACTATGAACCTTATTTCCAAACAATTGGTCCATTGTGTTTTTTTTTCTAAACTAAATTGGAATTGTAATGCTGAAATCGGTAATGCAAAATATTCAAAATTGTTTTGTGTTTAGAATAATATAATGAACACAAAAAGAACAGAAATGAAAATTTTGTCATAATATTTTTTATTGTAAATATTTTCAAATTTCTCACATAAAAGACAATATTGAAAATTCATTAACTTGAAGTAGTTTAGTTACAAATTATGAATTTCAATGTTTTTAGATGAATTCTACATATGACTGTATAGAAGTTTAAATCTGAATTATTTGAAATATCGAAAATAAGTATCTCTTTTTAACTCAATAAGTTATTAACATACCCGAGTTTAGGTAAATAGCTTCCTACTAAGCACTGAAGAATTTTGAATTTTTTATACAACTTTAATGGAAAATTTTCGCAAAACAAAATAATTACTATTCAGTTCAAATTATGGTAGTAATAATAATACTTCCATTACGCATTCCTGGCATTCACTTTTAAAAGTAGGTAAGGATAAAAAGAAAAAGTCTTTAATTAAAATTGTTTCCATCGGTTAACGGAAAATAAATAACAATTTTTTGGGAGCCGAAAGAAATTTGAACGGGTTTTAGTTAGAGCTATACGGATCGTGACCTGGAAAACAAAAAGGAAAATAAAATAATTACAGCTGTAGTATTCGCCAACTGATTGTGAAAAAGCTCCAAAACACTGTTGCCATATCAATCGAGGAAGAATGATAAATGGAAAATGATTTTAATTCTATTTGGATAATTATAGGTAGCATTAGTGAGGGATAAATTAATTTCGTTTATCCTATCGAGATTAATTTTAAACACATGTCATATGAGTGGAATAAATATTACATCATTCAATAAGCGAGTTTCCTCAATAACGAAGCAGACTGCTAATCTTTTTATATAATCCGCAATTAAGTTATATATACTTATCACCTGATATTTTGGCGTGAATAGGATTCATTTCTTTCCTTGAACAGTAGTTTTCTTTCTACTATGACCAGAATTATTCTGCTTAATAAAATACAAGCCTCAATAAATTTTTTAAAACTACGAAAGGCAAAGTAAATACATCAGCTGACGTATTGAATCAGGAACTCCTATATTAGTTTGGCTGTCTGTCATACGCTGGTATACCCCAAGGAAGCGTATTAGGCCCCCCCAGTATATCTAGTATTTACAGCACACCTACCAACAAACATAAACATTATTACGGCCATAATCGTCGATGACACAGCACTGTTTTGACAAAAATTCCAAAATAGCCTCCGAAATCCTGCAAAATAACCTGACCAAATACATCAATGGATGACAAACTTTTGTATTTTAAAAGTTTTAACGTTCCACATTAATTGTAAATAGAAAAATCAAAATTTATATATACTCTCCATTAGTGGTAGTAGCTTCTAGAGGCTTCTTTGACTTTATATCTTGGGAAAATTTTGTCGACGAACATTTTCAAATTTAGTTATTAGTAAACTGTCCTCTATTTTGGGGGGTATATCTTGGAAAGGCAGAGGTAATTATATTCAATAGCACTTTGAGACAATGCCGGTGAGCGAAGCAGAAATCACGAAAAAAGATAAAAAAAATCGAATAACAACAAAGCACACAGGCCGGAAAATATGGAAATGAAATGGTTCTAATATGAAGGGAAAACGATAAATGAAAAATAAATATATGGACAATTTTTCCGGAAAAATATCACAATTACGAAAAAAAAAAGGTGATATCTGAAAAATATTATATTTATTATGAGAGAGGTTATAGAAAAGAACAAATCCGAGAACATCGAAGCACATTGAGATTTATAGAAATATGCGTCCAGAAAACAACTATGGGAAACTTACCAAGAATGAACTGTTTTACATCATCTACGTTTTCTTAAGCAAGTCACTAAATAGTTTCATAAAAATAATGTCAATATCGTGAAACTTTGAACAAATATATCATTTGTGATTCACTGTACAATTTGGCAACATTGGTCGCTTTTCAAATACCAGTATAAAAAGTAAAAGAAACGTGAGGCACACGATCGCCACCTGCAGAAGAAGAACTATGAATTATACTTTTTTCTATTATTGTATGAAATGAAACATTTTTAGCTGTGGTCTTGAAACAATTATGATGGAATTTTTTTCTTTTTCCCCAATACATTCAGCTACAGTCATAGAGTTGTAGCTGTTTGGCGTTTGGACAGAAATTTTTCTCATTAACTCTCATTAACATTTGTTTCAATGGAATATTCTGTTATCTATTAAAATCGTTTTGATTCTGGATTTCTTTTTTATATTTAATAGTGATTGTTTTCCAATTACTTTCTTTTTATTTTAATACTTTGCTTTATTATTTGTTTGTGTGAACGTTGAATCTCGCTTCATAATTTTGAATCTCAAATTCTGTTCAAGTACAAAACACTCACTTCAAATACAAACCACAAAAGTATTTCCATCATCCCAAGTAATATTGAGAACTATAAAAAATCCTGGAATGAGAAAAAAGATGTGTAAACTATCGAATGTGCACATAGAAATTACTTTTGCCTTGAAAAATGAGAAGTCATCTGCATCTTTGTGAATAACAACGGTTAAAATATAGCACTCAAGAAAAAGTGAAAGAGAGTTCTGAAAGTTCCCTTCTACATATGATTAAAAACTTTGGAAACATTTTAATGGGATCTGAAGAAATCGCAGACCAGATGGTGAAGAGAACGGAGCAAAAGTAAAACCAACTGAAGTGCTACTCTCAAAGAAAAACAATAGAAACTTGAAGTAAAAAAGCTCCTCAAAGGATTATTTTGAAGCTCATGATTTTCGTACAAGTTACTATTTAAATAACCCTAGGATTATTGATCGACTAGATATCCATAAATAGTTTCTTATAATGGAAAAAGTGGGCAGTTGTGAGAGAAACTCAATATAAATATATTGTCAAATAACTTTCCGGTACTTAGAATTATTGATGCCGATATAAGTTATACAATAAAGAGGAGATAAACAAAATAATTGAACTAAAATATCGGGAGAAGCGCATGTATATGTAAAATACTAAAATGGTATACCAAATCGCCAAATGAACAAGACGTAGAAAAGAAATATGCATCAGAGAAATGTTGATGAAGTATACCAACAAAAAACTTAAATTGCCTGAAAAGCTTGAATTGAATTATTACTTAAAGCTGAAAATATTTTTAATACTAATGTTGTACGCAAAACAGAATTATATAGATCAATTGAAACAAAATTACAGTTCATGAAAGCAAGTTTCGTTTCAGCTCGCAGTCGAGATAATTTTTTTCGCCGATTTAATCATGATCTACCATTTTGCATGCTTTTTTATTTCTTTTATGTTTGTTCCTGAGTCTAGTAGCGAATAAACAGAAGACATTTTTTTGGCTCCGATTAGTTCAACAACTAATATGAAAGAGGGAATTCGACAGGATCCATATATTTCAAAATTAGTAGTAGCTTTTATTATCAAGTGTTTTTTATCTGGTCCCTCATTAATAAACCTTAGAACTTAGAACTAGGGTTTTTGATTTTTTGAACTTTAACTTCAATTTAACTTATCTTCCTTCTATTATCTAGGGATATTTGCTTAAATTATTAAATAAAACTCAAATTTTAAAGAGTTCAATTAATCAATTCATCTTCTAGATGTTTCATAAAGACAGCCTCATTCTGCTTCTCATTCTATGCTATTTTAGAAATCAGTGATATACAGTAATATACTTTTAAAACAATTTGGTATTAATTAAAATGTAGCTGTTTTTGCAACAAAAGTATACGGTTCATAATTACTGTTCCTCATTAAAGCCAGATATACCTATCATGTATCCTTCTGATCCGAAGCTGAGAGGAAAATGATACTAGAGATTGTACGGCGTAGTTCACAACTTTCCGACATGTCTCCCCGATCGTGCACTATATTCGTTTAAAGGCTGCAGTTTTGGGTTAGAATTTGTAATATTCTAGATTTTTTGCAGTTCTTGTCTAAATTGGCAATTATCTCGGATTTATGAACGAAAGAGCTTATAGAAGAAGTATCAAGTATGACCAGATAAACGAGCAATATCGAAACGCCAAATACATGATCTGGAAAAAAGAAGAAATTGAATGTCAAAGGTAGAGTACAGATTAAATATTAGCTACGTCTACATGCTACCAAAAGGAAGTACAAGATTACGAATTGCAGCAGCTTTATTCAAATAAGCACAACTACAATGACCTATGTGCATCCGTCAATATCAGCCTACACATCTTCTGCATCAATACCTGCGCCCATTACGTTATCAGAAGAAAATGAAGCGTATGAATCTGGAGAAGAAGACGCTGACCTTTCATTTTTTAATTCAATTTTTTTGGTTTGCTTTTTTTAGTGTAACTGAAATTTTTGGAATTAAAAAATAAATGAAAGCAAAACTGCAAAATGTTGTCTTGATTGAACGCCGTCATCGATAGATTAGAATTTTGTTTTGTCATCGAACGGATTAGATAAAAGTGCAGAGCTTTCTCCTTCTATGGATCTTCTTTACCAATCAAAATGCACCCAAAAAGTGAGTTTTCCTCAGCTCCCCAAAACCCAAAATCTCTTGGGTTTTCTTCATCTTCCTTTTCTAAACAAAGTATCATCATAGCTTAATCGTAGTTGCTGAAATTTTCGCACAATTTGCGCAGAGTACCTTCGTGATTTTAATTGAATCGAGAATGGCGAATGTATCGAGCCGGAGCTAGTATTCAGAAAGAACTCGGAAGTGTGTAGAATATGTAAGCTCACCACTTCTGATCCGCATCGATCATGCACCGATCCGTACTTTAGAGTAAAATCGGACCGGAATCGGATCGGATTCGTACATGACAACGACATAAATAAGAGGATTTTCTCGAAAGTACCCTTCCCAATAACGAAAAATACTCTTTTTATGATAAGAATCGTCAAGCTCCTCAAAATAGCCATCAACTGCAGACATCACTTCTTCATTGTTGGAAAACATTTGACCACCGAGCCATTCTTGCAAGTCTGTGAACAGAAAATAATTCAAGGTAGCTGAATACGGTAGATGGGATGCATGAGGTAGCAATTCAAACTTTAATTCATTAATTTTGGCCACTGCAATAACGTATCTGTGTATTGTCTTGATGAAAAAACACTTCTTCTTAACCAAAAGCGGCCGTTATTGCTTGATTTCTTCGCTCAAACGTTGTAGTAAGTTCGCATATAACTCGCCCTTGACAGTTTCTTCGTTTTTAAGATAGTCAAGAAAAAACCGACGTGATGACCTTACCTGCATATGGAACTGTCTTTGCCTTTTCTGGTGCCGGTTCTCCATTTCCAATCCATTGTTTCGATTTCTCTTTTAATTCGGATGTGAAGTGATAGACCTACGTTTTATCCGTGGTTATAAAAAGGCGCAGAAATCGGCTTTTTTCTGTGAAACATTGCCAAACACTTGGTAGAAACGTCTTCATGACGCTGTTTTTATTCCATTGTGAGCAAACGCGGCACACACCTTTCGCACAGCTTTCTCCTGTCCAAATTTCCAGATAATATGCGTGTACCGCACTTTTTGAAATGTTTACTATGTCTGCTAGCTTGTGTTCTTTCAGTCGACGATCATCCTGTACCGCTGTGTGGGTTTTCTTCATTTCTGGAGTCGTCACCTAATTTGGTCGACAAATGCGTGCTGGCCTTCGCAGGTCGTACGACTTCATTGAAACTCTGCTACTAAATATATAAAATAAAAGAAGCAGTCTTATCCAGAGTTAAACCTAAGCCAACTTCTATATTGGTTGGGCTAATGCCTTTCAAATAAAAGTATTGTATCATATAACGATGACCAATTTTCCATGTTTACAAATTCACTGAAAACGTTCACTAGTGATGGATGCCAAACAAATACTAAACAACGTGACGTCTCCAAACATATGAAGAATAGATTGTGTACTTTTCAATGGTATTTCTCGTACAGCTATTGCCATCGTTAGGTCACGCTAGTTACTTCTGAGACCATCCTCATATTATACGCCAACAAAATCTTTTGATAAAATACCTGAACTGTCAAAAATATTGCTTACAGATTACTAAGGCGTCGTCTAATATGGTGGGTTCACAGAAAATGCGATTTTAATTATTAATACAAATTACATGAAAATGTGATTTGTTTATTTTTTTTTTCTATTTTATTATAAAAATAGGAAATTTAATATTTTTTCAAGATATTTTACAAATAAGTGAATTTTGTTTATGAAATTACTCCTCTCTTCTGTTTTTTTTTCGGCTCACAAAATAAAACATCACTTTTCTAGATTTCTTAAATTATCTCATTATTTCCAGAGGTATTTGGTATGAGAAATCCTGTTCCTGTAAGGCTATTGTGTCATTTGAGTAGCAAAGAAAAATATAAATACGTTGTTTTCCATCAGTATTCAGAAGCAGCACCAATAAATTTAGAAGTGCGTGTCTGGTGTCACGGAGACAAGCTTTAGCCACCATCGCAAATTCAAGAAACAGCTGTAGTGTCTAAAATAAATTTTCGTTGGCCTTAAAAGCAGCCGAGCCAAATGATAAATGCTTTGTTTAGCCGTTTCCTCATTACCCTGAGTGAATTATCGTAACATCTTTGTCTCATTCATCACCTAGAATCGTCTACATAAAACGAAGTTTATTAATGATGTTAAAATCGTTCAAGGGGTGTAGTTGATCAATTTTTAATGGAAACTCGTTATCACTCCGGCATTTGACTTTGAATATATAAATAAAATATTTCAAATTTAATCAGAGGTCGGTATAAGTCAGGCAACAAATTTGCATTAAAAGAAAAAATTGCCACGCCAAAATGAATTTATTGAAAGTAATTTAAAAAGAGATTCGGAAAAGGGTTACTAAAAATATTCAAATTGATCAATATATTCACGGCAACGTTTCTCAACAGAGGGGCAGGTCCGGCGAAGTATGTCTTCAATTACTGTTAGTAGGTCGGGAAGGGTACGTGGTCCTCTTGCAAAAACGCGGTCCTTGAAAAGGCCCCACAGGAAGAAACTACATGACCATGACCATGCGGGCCACTTAACGAATTCTCATCTGCCTATCCTTTCCGCACATATGACACGTAGGCGAAGATACATCATGCATGAAATGACGGATTTACAAACAACTTTGGTCCGTTATGTGACCCTCAAAAAAGTACAGACGCACAAGACCTCTCGCATGGATACTTACCCAAGCACACACCCCAGTCAAGTTTAATTCTTCTTCAATGAAGACGCGGAAATTCTGGTTGTTCCAGTACATGCAATTATGCCGATAGACTGCACCATTCAGTTTCAAGCTTGATTAATTCGACCACGTTAGGCTAGGCATTCGAGGAAGAACTCCCAAAATTCCTATCTGCGATCGAAATCATATTCTTGAAGTGGAGGAGACGCGTCCGGTAAACTGGATAGTGCATGCATTTCAGCATTCGTCGTAAATAACGATCGGATCTTCCCGATAGACCCACTAGAGATTGGTTGGTCTGATCAACTAATGCAAACTGTATTGATATTTTCAATAGTTGTTACAGATACTGGTCGTCCCGATCGAGGCGCGTTGGCAACAGAGTCCCATTAGAAGAATTTCTGGTACGTCTTCTACACTGTTGAATGATTTGATAGTGGCGGGTTCGGACATTGTTGTTAAAATTCGGTAAATGTAGTTTCGTAATCCGCGTTAGTACACAGATACGACGTAACAAAAAAAACTTATAGTATGAACTTGTATCGGTTATTCATTCTGAAAGCGCGTCTACTCGACGAGCACGTGTCATCATCACACAGGCACAACGGTCTGAAGCTCGAATATGCTTCGTTTCAATTAATTTCAAATTATATTTCAAAAAATTATTCCAACATTATCAATTTCATTAATTTCTCAATTTAAACTATATATCTTCAGTTCATACACCATCAACACCGCCTCAAAACTTCTGAGGAAACTTTTTACTAGTAAGTCTTCACATACGAAGTTTTATATGGTTGAAAAAATAAGTAGAAAATCGTATTTGCTTCAAGCTAATAATGATATGTATCTGATTCATGTTGTGATATACAACCTAAAGGATCTATTATGTCTCCTTTTTTCGTTGTAGCCTTAGGTTGTTTATACCTAATCTATTGATTCCTCCACTTTCAGGAAGCTAATAGTGACGTTAAAAGATTCAATTCCAGGTGCCTGATTGGTGCCTTTGGTAGTTTTTAGTGGGACATAACAGGTATATAAGGAGGCCTATGAATGTAAATTTTGATGACCATCCGCTGTTACAACTATGAATTAAGAAGGCCTAACGGGGTGATTTTGGTTCTTCAAAAAAATTAATTTATTGATGCAGACCAAGGAAATCTCGATTTAAAATCATGCTTTCCTATTTATAGATCAGTACATATGTCAAAAAAACTCCTGTAATATTTAATGAGCATTCGAATGAAAAGAAACTATGATTTTTTATGAGTCTAATAACCAGAAACTAATGATTTATATAAGAACAGAATTGAAACAACTATAGGAAAACTTTAATAAGTAAAATTACATCCATTTGAATTTTTACCTATCTCTAATCTTCCCCAATTCTAATTCAACTACAGTTCTAATATATAATAAATTCTATTTCACCTGAAAAATCGCAACCAAAATTATTTGTAATTCAATACATCCGGTACTCATTATAGCGAAGAATATTGCTTGTGCCATAACTGAGTCCCAATCGTGACACTAGTAGGATATAAGCGATTCTAGAAGTTTTCAGCTATAATATCAATCCAATTGATCATCTTAAGAACCAACTTCAAATAGAGGAGCGTTTGTGAACGACACAACTAGTCCAAGTACAATTAGGATTTGCAAACTGCACTTAGCCACAATTCATAGAAAGTTACCATAAGTCCATTAGTCGTTTCCAAGCTAATTCAATACGGAAAATTTGAAGCAATATATATATATATATATATATATATATATATATATATATATATATATATATATATAGGTTACATTATACGATGGAATTTAATGGATTATAAATTATGTTCATAACTTACTAATATTTCGATTTCCTTCAAGTTTAAGATCGTTCCTATTATGAATAAACTCTTGCTTGTTGTCCATCAAGACTTTGATGTATTTCTGCTTCGAAATCAGATGTTGACTTCTCAAACTAGGCCGATAATCATCATGTCTTCCCGCCATGATTAAATTATATATGCCGTCTATCAAACTTAAAATTAGTTGAAACTTTGAATCCATTGTACTCATATTAACATTATGAGAAGTATTCTAAGTAGTCCTATAGATTATTATTTCAGTCCAGTAATTGTTATGTAGTTGAATGCCTGTGCAAAATTTGACTATTTTTGTTTTAATACCTGCTAACGAATATCTTCGTAATAGTTGTCGCTTTGGTGTGCGATACGCTGGATTTCCTTGAGTCCTAGGAGCTACTACAGACTTCTACCACCTTTTAAAGCTAATGGCCGCACTTTGGAATAGTTGACAGCAACTTCTTTCTTATGCTGCCTCTGTACCATCTACAATCCATATGATTCATCAACAACTCCAATAATAAAACTCATCCAATTTCAACATAGCTTCTTCAGATGGCGTTTCAGATGACGTTTGAAAAACAAGCCCTTTTTCTATTTCCTCTGCTCCAACATGAATTATACTTCTCTCGAGGTACACAGTACCCAACCTAATAATTGATAATGTCACCATAGAAATAAAAACTGGTTGTAATTACGATTTAACTTTATGTACGGATGCATTCAAGAATGAAACAGAAGTAGGCTACGCAGTTACAACATCACAACAAAAATCATCCGTAATTCCTTGAACCTCATTACCCAAACAAACTATTCAGTATACTACAGGCCATCAATTATTCAATTATATGCCTTGCTTATTGGAATATGTTTAGAATAAATCTCATTGTTTCGAAATGTTCACTTATCACCCTATTGTCCAGTCGATACATAACTCCTACTTCATCAGATTCTCACAGTAGCATCGTAGATAACGGAATGGTAGATCAACAGGTAAAAATTACTCCTACGTATAACGTCACGACAAAATAACTATTGAAAAAATCCAATAGCTCACTTTAGAAGGAAAATCAGTGTCGCTTTGGTGTGCGATACACTGGATTTCCTAGAGTCCTAGGAGCTACTATAGACTTTACCAAATCCAATAGCTCACTTTAGAAGGAAAATCAGTGCATCATAGAAGCAAAATTGGAATGCTATTGGTAACTTCCCAGGCCTCTCAAGTTAAGATTTAAGGCACACTCATGATAATCTAATGTCTTTTACTCTCTGTACAAACCGTAGTTCCAGTTTAACTTACAAGCAAATTAAGACTGGATGTCACACATCAATTCTTCAAAGATGTGCGAAACATTTACTGTAAATAGTGTATGTAAGAATATATTTCAACCGGTCATAGTAGCCGAGCATGTTAAAAATTTATAAAAAAATTATTTAATGAGAATTCTCTTCTCTGTAATCCCATATTCAAATTAACTTGGCGTCAGTTTCCTAATAATTTCGTATATAGTCAAATAAATTACACTCGTGCATCAAAATAAATAGATATTTTTTTCATTCAACGTGTTTTTTTAACAAATCGATAACGTTCGTTTTCATATTATCGCGAAAAAGCTTAACACATTTCATTCAAAAATTATCCGTTATTTTCATGTACCAGTCCAATTATTTCGGAATATACATTTTGATATTAGTTTTCTACATTTCTACACTCCCAATTTGGATATACTGTTGAATCGTAACTAAAATTATACTCCAATAACATGAATCGGTTATGTATAAAAGATTCATCTATAGTTCATTCCAGTCAGTTTCAATAAACCTCAAATGACTATTAATCCATTCATCATCCTTTCAGAGAATGTCAATTTTTTTTCCGAATGTCAATTAAATCCATATCAGATATTTAAACATCATTTCAGTCTTTCCTTGAAACGACATATTTATAAGAATTCACATTTTAACGTTTTGTAATTTTAAAAAAATATGAATTTTGATTTTGTTAATGTCGATCTTAAAATGGTCTGATGTCTAGGTGGAGAATTTAGACAAGAAAATATATTAATTCATAAATTCACGAGCTATCTTTTAGACATCTCCTTCTATCTATCTTATGAATTTGCTGTAATATGTATAGACTCACTTCAATTAAAAATATATTTTCCAGTCAACCTATTTTCTATACATGAATTCTATCAAATGATCACACCCTAGAAAATAAGTATAATTTGGTTATCTTTCCACGTCGGTATTGTAGTTCACGAACTGGCGGACTAACAGTCAAACGTTGCTCGTACATATAACATCATTGACCAAATAACTATTTACAGCGACTCAAAATCTGACCTTAAACGAAAACTAGAGTAAAATGGCAGCAAAATTTGAATATCGTTGGTACTTTTCTACACCAGATAAACAATCGATAGGTTACTCTGAATCAAATTATTTTGCAAGTGTCCCAAAACAATATTTCACCGTGGACAGAGGAGTAAGAAAAGACCACTCAAGTTTCATCCATAGTTATCTAATGTCTTCTACCTCCAGACCTATTTGTTCCAGCTGTAATTGCGGTTTAACTTTGAAGCACTTTGTATCTAAACTCCAAATATTCCGCACAAAGACAACAGTGTTAGCAACAAGAAATGCATCCTAAACGACTCAGAACAAATTACACATTTATTTTAATTTCTCAAAGATATGCACCCTCACCATAAATTACAATTTCATATTCATAGATACTGATTATATGTAATTAATAATATATGGTAAAAGCACTTGTACATATTAACATAACAGAGAATTATTCAAAAAGAAAAAGGTAATAAGTTCTTATCAAGTAAACATAAGAAATATAGTGAGTGTTCCGGGAAAAAATTTGGGTTTGATTAGATGAAGTGAGAAAAATGCTGTGACAGAAGCAAATTTTCGCATACGATTCCTCGTTCCTGAGTTATAAGCCCTTAAATTTGCAAGATCAGTATATTTTGTTAATGATTATTAAGAAAAAATTATGAATTTTTAATGGATGACCATGCAATGTGCTTGACGAAATAAATAATTATATACTACTATCTGAAGTCTAGGGGCGCCTCGTCCTCAATGGTTAACAGCATTTAACTTTTACAGGGAAAACCTATAAAAATTAAAGATCATATTACTAGCATAAGGTTAAACTAGAGAAAGATTAATAATTATTTTTCATCTAGTAGGATACTGTCAAAAAAGCTAAGACGTGATATTCAATTTAAAATTTCAAACGACTTGAAAAAACCTGTCATCAATAATTATCACATCGTATTTAAAGTTTTAATATGGTCAGCGATACTTGGAATTTCTCCAAAATAATTTCTCACCCATTTTATGTGATATTTCACCAACATTCGCAGAGACAAGACAATTCCTGAATGATGTAAAAAATTATCTTAATAACATTTTTCTAAATTGATGAATTGGGCGGGGAGGTCCATTTGCATAGCCACCATATTCCTCTGAATTAAGTACAATGAATCCATTTTTTGGGATATCTTAAAAGCTTGGTATATGAAACACTGCTAAACACAAGGAACGAAATGATCGATAGAAATAAACTTCCATCGTGACGCTATAAGGCAGAATCTTGGAATGGTCTTCCAAGTTCAAAGAAAGTGTGTAGAAGTGCAAGGTGTCCACATTTAGTATATATTTTTTTTATATATAGTATATATTTTTATCTATCTTTAACAAATTATTAAAAAAAACTAATTTTATAACATTTCACCGACTTTTTGATAATTCATATTTTCATATTTCTGTGACATATCTCATTTTCAACGTGAATATTTGTGAATGTACAAATGCGAATAATGATTTCAATAGATCAACTTAAAGTAAACTTCCTGTGAATTTTCATCCAAAAATTCAAACATCATTTCCCGTGAGTGACTGCCCCAGACAAATACCATTATAAAAGCTCTCAGCAATCGACTTGCAAATATTTACACAAGCGCCAAGTCTAAATCAATATTTCTACCATTGATCATAACCAAATAGCATTTTATTTGGTATACAGGCAAATATTATATCTACGTTAGGTAAACATCATAAATAATTATCGACAGTAAATTTGTTTTATTCAATAGTATTAATATTGTTCAGAAAACACAGCTTTTATTTACAGAGAAACATTGATTTTTGGAGTAAATAAAATTATAGAGAACATTTCAATGAAAAAGGCTCACTCTATTTAAATCTAAATAAATAATTGTTTAAAAAGCTAAAAGAACACGTTTTAATAGCGAACCAAACAAAAAATCGGAAAATAAGTTTTCAATTTCAATGTAAAAAAGCGTGGAGTTCTTGATATCCATTGATGTAAATATTTGATGTTGGTAGATAATGACATTAGTAGAGTTTTTATAAAAAGATCTTAGGAAGCACCCTAAGTTTTTTTAAATCAAAATAATATATTTTATTTATCACTCTACCCTTATTTGAAATGTGGGTATAAATGGTTTCTAATTTTTAATTTGGTTGCCTATTAAGTACACTATTATTTTCCAAGATGTGAATTAATTACACTCCTACTATCATGCTATGATAAGGTAGTAATTATATTGATGAAAAACTTCTTGCTGTAGTGCAAGAATTTTAGTGAATCGGTTTCCTAGAATCTGCATCCTCAAAAGTAGATTTTGTTTCTTATTTATCACGTGGCGACTATTCTTAAGTTTTCCTCAGTTCGTACAAATCTTCCAATGTCGTGGCTTGTAGATCATCAATTGGGCTACGCCATAGCGTCTCGCCACTTGTGTAACATCCACAATAGCCGCAGAATAGCACAAACTGTCATCAATAAACCATAATTCAACCTGTCAGTGCATTTGTATATATATAATTCTATTCTATTGAAAAAACGTTGGATTTTTACTGGGCAGCTAAAAGTGTATTGAATGGAGTTTTAGTTTTAAGTGGATATTGAGGCGCAGGGTAGTTCAATAGATCTTGATTCCGTTCTGAATTTTTAGTTTAGTAATTGCGAATCACCACCATCCATTTTTTTATTGATTCAAAATTGGTCCATGGAGTTATCAAGTTTTTATTGGTTCTCACCAAAATGTATTAGTGTAAATACAAGTTAATTACCCCCATTTTCAAGATTCAACATACATAACCAATAAATTAACAGTATATATTAGAGGATTGAGATCCACAAATCATTTGCGGTAAAATGGACTCCTGAATCACGTAGGATGGCTCAAAACTCAAAATAGCTGTGTACGCAGGTCTGATTTCGAACGATTGGCATTTCGTTCAATTCTGAAATTCTTGTTTAGTAATCGCGACGGACGTCGATTCAATTTATTATTGATTCCCAATTTTTTCACCATACTTTTGTTTATTTGTTACCAAAAAGTGTTAGCGTGACCATAAGTTGAATCCAATTAACTCTATTTTCCAAATTTGACACACAATAACGGAAGAGTATATAATGAATACTAAGGTGGTAGCAGTGAAATAGAGTCCTGAATCAGTTCGTGTTATAGCAAATTGATTGAAAAACACATTGGTTATGTAAACGGCTTGTATGTACTGAAAATAAATCGAATAATAATAATATGACAGTGACAGAATGAATGATTGCTTGATTAGAAACAGAATTTCCATAATAATTGTAGATACAACAGATATCTCCCACTAAAAGAAGGTTGAACGAAAAATCTTTATTGAATAAAGTTTCTGAGGTAGCCTGGGCTTCACAGTTGCAAGTTAGTTATTTGAAAATGTATGAAAGGTGATTTTGGGAAAGTTTTAAGTCAATATTCATCAAATTTCAGTAATGTTGAAAATTTGGTCCTAAAGTCAACCACCATGGCATGTTGTTTTCCATTGATGGTTGTCATGCACTTCTATGAGTATGGTATTACTACAAACCGTTTGATAATATCAATTGCGTTGTATCTGTAAGAATGGTCAGAGCTGTAATCTTCATCTGTGATATGTGTATCTGAGAGCTGCTTTGTTGCTGTAGTAATACAAAGTTTTGGCACGTGACCTTATTTTGAAAAAGTTTTTTTTAGTCGACAAGGCAATCATTTGATCTATGGAAGGACGAAGCACAGTTAAAACAGAGATTGTGAGTACCCAACGCGCAATAATCGTCTTTCCGTTTCCGATTGGATGACCTTTTGGCGGATAGAGAATGATAGTAACGGTGAGTGTGACAGTCATGACTGTGGCGGCTACGTGACACCTTGGTAACGTCAAAATCGAGGTTCTTCTCTTGATTATCAGGAAAAGTTTTTCTCGAACCTATTCGTCCCGTGAGCCTCGTATAAACTGAGCTCACAAAAATATCAGCTACAGACAATTTAGCTTCACACCATCAAACGCAACCAGCTGGTTGAGTTGCAGGCTAGCAGAAACTCGGCAATGATTTGTGTCTCAGTCTAGAAAGTTGACAAAAAGTAATGCTGTGAGACAACAAAATTCAGCTTTGGTGGAAGTGTTTTTCTGTAATTTTCAACCTAGTTTGTATACGTCTGTTTATTGGTTGGTTCATCAGGCTCCAAAAACGCCGAAAGGTTGTTGAAATCAGTCGATCCGACTGAGGCATTAAGTAACTGAGCTTGTTTTTTTTAAGTTTAACTGATAGATAGTTCTATAGACGCTGAATGTAACACAAAAACGGTTTCTTGAATGTATTAAAGTTTTTAAAGGGGGATATTGAATTGGAAACGTTGGTTACGTAAACGGCTTGTATTTATTGAAACTAAATCAAATAATAATTGGTTGTAAGCTGGTTGAAAATCGGTTCAAATCTTGACCCACCACGTCCAATTAATATTTTCATCATGGGTGTTAGAGGCATCTGTGAATTTCGATAACGTTCACTAAACTCACATTAACGCTATGTACCTATATTGTGCAGTCTTCAGTCCATGATTTATGTATACCTATTTCTGATATATGGTTGACAGCCTTCGATAAACTACTACTGACAAAAACGTTTAGAGTGGAGTGATAAAAATTTGGGTCAATGTAACCTCAATGACGTGACAAACTGGACAACAATACACGTTTCAAATCAAATTCGATACGATCTCTCTTTTGTTAGAGAGACTTCAAATGCAGACCTTTTCAAACGTGTTTAATGAAATAAATGAACACATTCATTAGAATAGGTTCACCATTATTCAGGAATGACATGTATTCGACTGAGAACAACGCCTCAGTGTATTTATTGACAGTGACGTGTTGTGTGGAACACAGTCCGAATCGCACCCTAGAACAATGCGGTTTGGTTACGAAAATTTATCACATTTATTAATTTGACATGCAAAAAGTAAATTAGTTTCGACATGAGAAAATAATGATGGCAAGGTGACTTGATAAACGTTTTTAAAAATATGTCCTTGAATGAAGTATTAATCATTGAATATTATATAATTTTGTATTAAGCGTATTTACGGTTGGATTTAAGCTAAACGATAATCAATAACTATACAAGTATACGTATAAGTACTTAATAATTCTGTTTGATTGAAATTTTATTTGAAAAAAGTATTTAATCCGTTCATAGAAATCTGCCGTGCATGCTAGTTTTTGTATGATTAACTATATAGAAAATTTGCCAACAAAGTGTAATCGAACGCTGAGAATCGTAATTTTTGAACACAAGAATTTCTCATTAAAGCAAAATCTCGAGCTATTAGAATCCAAAACTAAAGACTATAAAGGAAAATTGATCGAACGCAAGAAGGAAATAGCAACTTCAAAGTTTCTTTGTTACTTTTGACGTGCTGTCGAAATCTAACATGGCTTTCAAATACTTTCCGTTTTAGTTGAGAAGCTGGAAAAATTCAAAGTCATTCAGTTGAGTGATAAATAAGAATTATAATTATTATACATGGTTGAAAACTTATGGAAAATGTCATTCATTTATCATTATGACATAGTGAAGAGGTGAGTTTGAATGTAGTAGAAAGTCTTATACATACATTGAGTATTCTAAAAAATTGTCAAAATAAGTTGATGCTCATCGTCTGTGTAGTTTATGAAGTTATTTGTTGAAATTTATTTCGAAATGGCATCTTGAAGAGTTTCTACTTAAAGAAGAACGAAACGTGGCTTTTATATTTTTGACTAGGGAGTGATGTCTAGATAAGCGGTAAATATAGTGGAAAATGGAAGTATATTGGAAACTTATGGAAAGTGAATGGGATTCTGTCTCTAATTCTTTTCATCTAATGGAAAGAGGTTAATTCCACCTAAATGTGAGATGGTCCTTGTACTTTCCAACGGCCTCTGGGTAATCACTCTGCAACCTAAAAAGTACTCATTCATGTTTGTAAGCTTGAACGTAACAATGGAAATGTCCAGAAAAACTCCCGTATTTAAAGCACAAAATAAGAACAAGTGTTCCAAATTTTGTAAATTGCTTAAAAGCTTTCTCGCAAACTTGATCAAAAAACCAAAAAACCACTTAAGTAATCAGTCTCAGTTGCAGTAGTTCCTCTAAAACATATCTAAACAGTTAATAACATAAAATGAAGGAACATCTCTCACTACCAGAAAAAAACAAATAAAGCTAACACGGGTATAACATAGAAGTTACCACACATGAAAACTCCATGAATATTAACAAATTGCACACAAGCAAACTTTAAAAGATATTTGAAACGGTCATTTGAGGAACAACATATATCAGTATTTCAGCTAAAAGTCAATATGCGTAATTTTGTAATCCTTAGATGTAAACTTATATTCCGGCGAGAAACTACATAAGTCAAAGTGAGTGTTATAAGTATTTGTGAAACAAGTTTTTTATTCGTTTAAGAAACAACATAAATCATATGACTAATATTGTTTCCCAAATGAACGCAGTAATGGCATCTAAAATGGTGCTGTTGACGCAGTAATCATCTATCTCGTTATTCTTTCGGAGTATAACTTCTACCAGTTCTTTTGTGTAAAGTGTCAAAGATAGTGGTGTGAAACATGAATCGTTTTAACGCAATTAAAACAGAGGAAAAGGGCTATCCAAGAATATCGTTCTGAAATTCTGAAAGTCTCATATTGGGAAAATATTTCATACAAGTTCTGAAGGCAAGCATATTGTTGGAATAGAACTGGAGGAGGATTGCACGATTTTGGTTTAAAAGTTTATATCAGTAAACATTCACTTCGAATGACAACTTACGAGTATGTAAACTGATGTAATAAGTTTGTTCAGTTTTTTTCATTACAAAAAAGTTTTGTTTTGTGTTTCTGAAATATTTACCAGAAATTATTAATGTTGTATCTCGAATGACGGATTTATTTGTCTTTTAATGCAGTAAAGACAAGACAGAAAACATTTTCTTGCGGATTTGAGTGGAAACATCAAGGTTCCCACTGCTAAAAATATTAAAGACCCAACCTTCAGCCGAATATGCTAGCGTGAATTGGGAGTAATTTTTATAGATTAGTTGCAATTACAGGTCCTCATTATGCTAATTCCATTTTAAAATTACGTGATGCGATGCAGGAGAAATTTTTCATTATGTTTCAAGCAAACTTTCTATATTATAGGAAAATGTTTCTGCTCTGTAGCTCAAATTCTGAATTATATTCAAAATACTTGATGTGAACCTGGGGAATAATTAATAAAAGTTACATGCATTTCCACTTAAAAACAGAGCATATGTGAAAAACTAATATCAACATTACTGTCTCATACGCGCAATGCTCTATGTGTTTCTGAGAAAAAAATAAAAGAACAATGTATTTAAAAGTGTGGTCGTACTAAATTCTAGACGAACAGGGCTAAAAGCAGATCATTTCAGTTTTTTCTATACAATTTAAACTCAAACACAAGGAGGCGTATCTGTTGTAACGACTTTAATTCGCCGTTTTATCTCAGTATCTGCAACTGTAACTGGAAAGCCGTTCCTGACTATTTTGGAGCAATGATAGACGATATTCATTGTCATTGTCATCCTAATCTCACTTTAAGTGACTATTGGTTATTAGGTTATTTTGAGTAAGCTTTTCCACATCTGACAACATTTTTTGAAAACTTTTCAAGCTTCCTCTCTCAATAGCTACATATATTGTGAACTTGTACAACGATATTTTAAAAACAATTCCTAGGTCTATAATAACCTTGTACTATGACTATTTTCCATTAATGAAGATGAACTCTTTCCACTTTCCAATTCTTTGCTTTTCTTTACTTCGTTCCTCTTTCTTACCACCCTAACCATTATTTTTGTTTTCGTCTCTTTTTCTCTTTGATCTTTTCTTTGTTTTCCTTCTTAAATCTTTCATAAAGGTTGTTAGCCGTTCCAACCGTCTTTGGTCTATACTTTCTGATTCTAGTGGTCTCTGATCTTCACAAGTCATATCATCTCTCTGACTTCGAAGTCAGTACATTATCCAAGTTTCTTAATCATATGTCAAGATAGGTCTGTATGTTGTTATAAACTGTGCTTAAGTTTTTTTATATTTGATGATGAATAGTTTGATGGGAATGGATAAAAGCAATGTTGAAATTAAAAGAAGCTTTGGAAGAGAATTGACTGAGTAGTGCATACATCAAGTTTTGTTCAATTTTTAAAGAATAAAATTTCACTTCTGTTGAACATTGACTGGATCTCGATAGGATGTAGTAATTTGATTAAATAAATACTGGATCGAAGAAATATTTCCATGTCAATTTCGAAACTATCTGAAAGAAAAGACAATTATATCAACAGTTTCAATATGAAAATTTTCTCTCTTGTACTATATAATTATAAGATTATTCGATTCTCTACTCTGTCATCTTCAGAAATAAATTCTATCCTTTCACCGGAAAAGCTGTCTCTAACTTATCTGAAGGAAAAATATGAATTTCAAAGGAAGTTAAATACAAACTGAAGATTCAGAGTAGCAAGATTTTGAATAAATTAGCTCATTATTTGAGTTATCGCATCCTATAAATCTAGGGAAAAATTGAGAATCCTGGCAATAGAAATCGAACGTAGATGGAATTACAAACGTATGGAATTCATTGCAGCATATCACGATATCCAAATAATATATATTTTATAAACGAATTCCTATCGAATTGAAAAAGCGGAACATTATAAGATATTATTCCCATATTTATGATTCAAAAAAGTATAATCAATCCTTGGGATTAAATTGAGGAAAATTAGGTTAATATGTAGTAGAAGATTCAGAGAAATGTTTTATTGTCAAAAAATTGTTACAATTTGTAGACAAAAGTTTGTAAAAACTAAAAAACCAACATAAAAATAAATAAATAAAGATAAAACAAATGAAATAAAATTTCAGTTTACAAAATTACACCATAATGAGTAACTAAATTAAAGGTAATAGTAATAGGTAAGTAATGAATCTATTTTCGACTTAATTCAACACTCCCATATTCTTCATATCTGGTATCTAGCGACTTCTGGTTTTTTTCGGATCTAAAAAAGTGCTTCAAGTAAAGAAAAATCGATCAAATTATGGACCCATTCATAAGTCAAGAACTCTTCTATTTATTTGTTATGTCCTTCAAATATCCTAATTTTAATGATACCGTTGTTGATTGAGTTTTCACTTTAAAGATACCCAGTTCTTGTTATCTTTGCTCCTGAATATTTGATCATTCAATCGATACTCTAACCATAGATTACAATTCTGTTCTCTTTACGACGAATAATCAGTATCATTCGGTCGTTTTAAGGCATCCACGTAAAACTACTTTCGGAAACGACCTGATTTGACCTATGACTCAGTCCCTGTCTTCACCAAATAAGTTTCCTCGTGACTTTTTTCTTCTCAAAATTCAAAAATCTGCTTTAGGAAATGCGCAGTAAATCCATTGAAACCATAAAAAGTGATTCGCTCAAGACACTGAAAGGCTCATAACAAGTGTATGGATGATGGGTTGAAACATTGGCGATAATGAGTTTTGTATTAAAATATTCCAAAATATATTTTTTTGTTTAATCCCCGTTAAATTTGATCACATGTATATGTTTTTATCATCGATTTTTGATAAAAAAAATGAATCAAGAAATATATTCGGAAATTACATTTTAGATGACCTTATATAATTTATGTAATCACCAATATTGTTATAAATCATGATTGGTATCTATCTACAAAATATTGAGTTATGTAATAACTGAGAAATAACCTTAAAAGGTTTAATCTGAACTCTTCATTATTTTCTACTTAACACCTATTTACATACTTAGTTTGGTATACCACTCTCCGTGTTCTGAAGTACATTTTAAGTTGATTATATCGAAGAGACTTGATTGATGATTTAAACGAAAACGGAATTGTTAATCTAAAGGCCGTAGAGCGTTAACACGTTTGGTAGATGGTAGATGCCGTTCGATACAAATCAGGCTCGTACTGGGAAAGTGTATATTAAAATTCTGGACTACATTACAAAAGGGTCTTCTTGGAAATGAATTGTAGAAAGAAAAATCTTGTAGTAAGTATAAGAGCAAAATTTAATTAACAGTGAAATTATAATCAACAAATGAAATCTATGATTTGATAATAGTTATTTTTGCAACCAGAGGAAAGCACTATTTTTCATAACGAGCGTAATAGGGAAACGAAAATAATTTTTTCCAACATTTCAAGGAATATGTTTTTTTAGTTTTGAATAAAATGATACTAATAAAATTGAAATTAAATTTACGAAAATATCCCTACAAGTGTCTTTTTTAAGTACTTAGAGGTATCTAATTGTTAGTTTTTTTCCTATGGAAGCAAGTATTATTCTTTAATGTCATGACTTCGTGACTTTGATTGTCAAAAAAAGGAAAATGGAGTAATTCTCGCTCTTGAAAGTTGCCAGAGTTATCATTATATATTTTATAAAATTTTGTAATTGTTTTGATTCGCTCTCCAACAATCAATGTCTTCCAGTTATTGTCTTTTGTACCTACATCTGGTTTTCCTCATCTTCACCGTGTTTGATCTGATTTCAGCGGTGAATGTCATTGTCATTGTAAATTCCAACTTTTGCTTCTGTGCGAATGTCAACTTGAATTAACTAGCGCGTGCTCTTATTATAGTAGTTTTGTCAATTTATTTTTGTAACTAGACTTCATTTATGATTCTTATGATTTTGTCAACATTCAGCTATCAACTAGGTATTCAGAAATATCAAGGAAGGACACATACGTGTAATCGCAAGATTATTCTAATTAAAGCATTATAAAAGTGTGCTTTGAGGCGTTTCCTCGATAAATATTGTCAGACCTGAACCACATATATAAGTTTGGTATGAGAGAGGCAGGTCATAATGACTTGTATATCTCTTAATTTTGGCCCGTAGATTACTAAATTCAAGGTAGTCGTCATTATCAGTTTTGTAACATGACATTTTCCTTTTAATGTACGAATCATATCGTTATCAAACCGTGAAGGGTATTTTTTTCAAGCTCTAGGAATCATTTTTAGATCGCCAACAGAAATTAGCATCTTGAATTTTACTGAAAAAATATTCACAAGCCCCGCCAACGTTGTTTTTAACCAATTATTGATTCCAGTTGTTACGGTTCTAATCTTTTGTGCTGACTAATCATTTTTGTTGTTTTTATAGAATATGGGGGATGTTATCTACTAAATAATGTGGGTGCTCTCAACTTTGAAATTAGAGTTCAGGTCCAAAATTCTTTGGTTTCACTGCTATGCTGAATATGCTACTTATTCTAAATTTATTCAAATTTTAACCGGTTGAAATTAATATGACTAAGAATTTATTAGAACTGCTCTATTACAAAATAAGGCGAATGCGCTACCATTAAAATTGACGTGAGCATTAGCACCTATACGCATACAATTTATTCAATTAGACTATTTCAAAACAGTTGGCATATCGTTAGTAGTAAATAAATCAGCTTATAAAATCAACAAAGATATTTGGAACAATTTTCGTAACCAAAACGTTGATGTGTAATAGACGGTCTTCATTTATCGCTGTGTCTAAGCTCTGTCCTAAAACAATACAAAAACATTCTTTCTGCTGGAAACCACCCCTCTGTCTGTTTAACTTTCACATCAAGTCGACTTCACATGTTTTTACTTGCCGCTAGCGTTGGTTTTAAGGGTTTCTACTTAAAATAGAGTTAGAAAGTTGGGTATAAATTTATTGTAGTCTGTGTGCTAGAGTGGATATGATGACCACATCGCAGGAGAATGAAGTATTAGATACGGACAATGCTTTCTGTCTATTAGATTCAAATTGTTATGATGAAAAAAATAATAATAATAATTCCGATAACATATTATTCACTATTCTAATATTTTGTTCTATCTATATAAATAGTTTTGTAGATACTCCGCACAAGAGCAGGTCAGATATGACTGACTATGTGAAGAACATGGAATAGTTATACCATTTAAAATTGGAATCCATATCGATTTGTATCAAAGGAATCCTTGGAATCCAAACGTCTTCACCTTTATACTTCCTTATAACTTTCTTCATTATTCACTTCATCTCGAATGGCGTGCCATTACATTGCCTTCCTTTATTATATTCCGAAGCATATTTTCTACCGGATTATTCCGCAGAATTTGAGAATTCCGTTGGATAGTTGACACTATCGTCATGGTTAGTAACGGAAACAATCAACTGGGATGTAATAAATGTGCCAGCAATCTTATTTTGATTATAACATTCATTGAATCATGCCTTAATTCAGTGGTTGTAGATCCAAAATGGTATTTGGAAACAATCACTTTATTTCTATATTTTTCAGGTTAAGAATTTTTCCATAAGCAGTATCTATGAACTAAGAATTTTGTTGGTGCTTGTTTCTTCATTTGCTAAAAGCCTCACAGGTCATACAAACAAGCTTTATGGTTGGCCTTGTCATCTAAGTTAGAATTTTTAGAATCATTGGTAATATTCATACTGAACATATCAATATCACTACTCCAGCACTCACAATGACACTGTCTGCCGCGCGTTTCGATAACTAAGTTAGCGTCTTCAGAGACTTTTAATTTTTCTAAAATGAAATTTTGTTAGAAATTAGCAGATAAGGACCTGTACGGAGACACAGTACAGTTTATTTGAACTTTGAGAAGCATCGTTATCTATCAATAAGTTTGAGATAACTATATTAATAGTAACCGGCAGTGTTCTTTCTCTTATTTTTGCAACGTTCCTGTTTATTACATGGATTTGGGAATAGCTCTAGAGAGTCAGATGAAAACGTTTTCTGATTTCCTAAGAATCTTCTATAGGTAATTACTATCGCAACACATATTGTTAATAGCACCTAAACTCCGAAAAAATTAACCTAGGTCGAGAAGCGTATAATCACTTATATATACGTCATAATTTTGATCAATATAAGTTCTATTGGATATTTTTATCATGTATCGTATATTCTATGTAATTGCAACAACAGATGTTTTAAGATACTTACAATACTGTTAATCGCTCCTACAGTTGACGTTTATATTAAATATATTGAAATAGTAATGTATGCGTTAAGTTCTCTTAAATATTTTAATAGTTGATGAAACTTTCTTATAATATTTTGTTGTTAATAATAGTAACAGAATTGAAAACATTGCGAAATTGGTTGAACCTTCAGGCGTGAAGGCGTAATTATATCCGCTTCTATTACCATCAGCAGATACTTTGAGTCAGCAGAAGAAGTGTACCCCATTTTCCTGCTTCCGATGTGTCTTTTGTAGTACTTCTTAATGACGCCAGCCTTAATAGAAAATGCCGCCGCTTGTGAAAACAGATCTTTGAATCTATCGGAAAATCTGCTAGGTTATCGTAAAAAATAAAAGAGTTATTAAATAATTAGAAGATGAGTAAGACAACTCAATAAGGATGTGCACAATGAAAGAAGTTTTTGATGCCCGTTTCTGCTCACTGATGAACTGGTTCACGCAATTGAAGAGGAGCTTAAGCAAAAAATTGTTTCTGAAAACTAAAATGACGAAAAGTTTGCTCACGTTGCTACAATGAAGACGGTGATGTTTATCCATCTTACGACACCCCAGAAACTAAACAGAAATTAATGGTATGGAGGTATAATTCGTCCTCGGCAAAAGTTTATCCCAATTCGAAAACTCATGTACACCGTTTTTTGAAAAACAGAAGGTATTTTGTTAATTGATTTCTTACCACAAGACCACGCAATCAATGCACATGTCTAGTGCGAGACTATTAAGAAGTTGCGTTACGCAATACATAAGAAGCGCCGAGGACTACTGTCCAATGGTGTTGTTTTATCCTCGATAATGCCCAACCTCACATTGCCAACGTGACAAAAAAAAATTCCACGAAAATTTGGCTGGAACGTGTTTGATCATCCGTTCTGCTCAGAGCTTCTAGCTTCCAATACCTAAAATATTGCCTTCGTGCTCAACACGGTGATGATGAGCTGAAAAAACATGTTACCACATGGTTGAAAACAAAGAAGGCAATCTTCTGTGAAGAACGCATCCAAAAACTTATGCCAAAGCAATTGCCTACAAAATTTCGGAAGCTATCTAACAAATTAGTTTAATAGTTTTTATAGATAGATTTTCATACAATAATGATACGATTTTTGGTACTTGCATCCTGGTACCTTTCCGCCTTCTGCCTTCCCTTTTATCACATACTAATTATAAAAAAATGGTTCTAAATATGTTGGTGTAGCCGGGATATATTTCTGAACATCGAAATACATAGCGATAATTACAAAAAATCGTTTCTGTGTTTGTATTGTCTTTACTAATTTGACTAAAAATTAATTTTCTCACTTTTTAACAGAACTTCTTTAAATAGAATTCTAAATAATTAATATGAAACAGACTGAATGAGTTGGCAGCAGAAACGTGTTATTTTTCGATAGTAATAATTTATATTCTGAAAATGCAGAAATATTGAATACTGACACTAGATTATAACTCAAACAAGGAGTTGAAATATTAAACAGACGTTCATTTGTAACAAGTCATTACAAACCATAGTATCTTTTTATCAATATTACATTGGACTTTCTTCCCAAAGAGCGTAAGTTTACAATAAAGGAATAGATAATAATAGAAATTTAATTACACCCAGAAGGGTATTATTAATCGTCCTTTATCATATTTTTAACTTACATCAAAAATGAGAAGATTTTTAAGAAATGTTAGTAACATGTTCACAAAAACTGGTGTTAAAATGACATTGAAGAATAAAAACTCGTTTATAGTGGCTAGTATAGCCTCTTAACTTGAAGGTACGTTTTGTTTGGGGCGACTGTCACAATAATCGTTCAACGATAATCGTGGTACGACTAAACGTTGAACTATAATTTAATAATACGAATAATAATACTCGGAGCGACTGTAATTCGTTAATTTTTCATTGGGTTCATGTTTTAATACGCAATCACATCATTCTAGAGAAAGATTCTGTTTAAATATGAGAGAAAAATATTAAACAGAATGAGTTTATACTTAAGTAGAAGTTAAAGATCGTCACTTAAATGTTTTTTGATTGTGGAGATGCAAGACGACAAAATACTTCTGCGTACATGTGGGATCATAGGAGCCAAACAACATCGTATGTTTGAGCTCAAAAGTAAAAAGGGGCTCTATCAAAAATTGATTACTACCCATCTGCGAGAAGATAGCATAAAATTTTCGCAATTCTTTCGTCTTTCTGTTGAACAATTCGACTTCGTGCTAGGATTGTACTATAGAGGAGAATTGTTTCCACCCCTAAGCAAATTACCCAATTCCAATCTTGTGCCTTCTAATGTGTTCGTCGGTGATGATGCTCTCCGCTAACATCGAAACATGTTGAAACTATACTTCCGAGAACATGCGATTAGAGAGAACTCGAAAGCTATATTTGATAATGTTGTATTAGTTTCCTGTTGAGGGATGCCTCTCTTGCAAACACACATCTTCTCACCATGAATTAGATGGTACACAAAATCCACGCAAATACAATTACATTAGTTTAGCAGGAGCTCGTGGGTACTCTCATTTTAAAGGATGTGATGTAAGGGACTCATTTGCTACATACTTCAGCACTGACGAAAGAGTGCGCTAGCAAGATCTTAAAGCTAGGAGAACCGACCGAATACAATTAACTTTTATTTATTTCCATGGGTTAAACAGCTATCCGAAAAAACATTGATCAATTGAACTGAATTCTGAACAAAATATCCTGAACATTTTAAAACATGTTATTTTGCATACTTTGTGCGAATCACACAATATTATAATAATTATTTTGAAATATATAAGTATTCAAATAATTGACGAACAACTTACTTTCTTTTCCAACTTTTTTGGAAGTCTCAGCGCACACATTATCCATGACCCATTAATCCTTGTAGAACGCGTGTGATAACTCCCATACTGAGGAATTATTTACCACTTTGCCAGCTCCAGAATTTCATAATTCTCATCAGAAGGAGCCATGATGTGCGTGATCTTCTCACCACGAAATATCGTTGACGACCAACGATTATATTCAGTCTTTTCCTGAACGACTATTCAAGACATACGATCACCGTCAACGATTCTTGTGGCAGTAGTTCGGAGCAAAACAGCTCCATAAAAAATACAAAAAAATAGTGCTCAGTGATTATCGTTGTCCGATTTTCGTTAAACGATCATAGCAACAGTCGCACAGAGCAAAATGTACCTTGAACTTTAGTCGCCGTTTTACTTCCATCTATCTTTAATGGAGGCAAAACTGAGACCGGGTAAACATATAGAAGTCTCCTCCCTATCATATCCCATACATATTAGGTAGGAAACTTCAGCATCTACTTTTTGAAGAAAAAAAAAACCTGTTTCTACAATAAATATAAATGGTGCGCGATTACCACTAATAAAAGCCCAAAAAATAATTGTTCCAACAGTACAATTGTTCCAACATACATACATTATCACACTAATCGCTTTCGGCGGAGTTTTACGCTTCTAAGGCCGTTATCAAATAGCGATTCCTTACCGCTGTTCTTCATCAGCTCAAAAATTGACGACAAAGGTCAGCAGTCAAAGTATACACTAAGCTTTAATAGTATATTACGTAACAAGAGTTGTAAGTAACCCATTGCGCACGAAGTGAAAAATTTTATGTACAAAGCCGCGCAGGTGCGAGTGCATAAATGGTAATGGGCTTACAACTCGTGTAACATACTATACTCTTTCTACGCCCATTCTACTTAAAAAAACGTGTTCGATTTTTAAAGACATTGCATAATGTGCTGTCCAAGTTTTGATGTTTTTCAATTAACTAAATTTGTGTAAATAAGTCTTACGCAAATAAAAATTTGATTGTAATTTAATTAAACCAAGAAGTTCAAGTTTTCTTCTCAAAACGGACGTGTATGTTATGAGATTTCATTAGGTCCATGTTATTGTTAAATGTCATTTACAAGGAATGTTGGCAGTGTGATTTTATAAAAAACAGATCAAAGGCGATATAATGTATGATGTTAGATGATTTTTCCAAATCATTGGTCAGAAATTTGACGCATAGTAGCAAAAAGGATTCGCAGATCTCGTTGCCCGAAGCGCCCAGCTTAATGCTCGATGTAAGCCTCGTTAGTATTCTTTTTGGAGTCTTAGAACTAGAGACATTACTTCCAATGTCATTCTTTCCAGAAATAACGAACTATAATCAGAGTGGTTAATATAGAAGTTTGAATTTAATATAGGAGTTTAAATTTAAGGATGAGCCCTATAATATACCACTTCACAGGTCAATATACAGACCTCTATAACACTGTTCCTAACCTATTGCTAATTTTATTATCAATAATGAAAACAAAACCAAATATTTGTATCCTCCAGAAATAACCTTAACTTCAAACGAGCTCAACAGTTTAAGTATTTGAGAACATTTATAAGCGAAGGGATCAAAAGAAATAAACATCATTCAAACTAGCAATCGTTGATACTTTCTAAATCTAACTCAACACACATCAAAAATCATCATTTATAAGTCCGACATCAAACAGTTTATTATGTATAGTTGTAAAACTAGAGGATTATTGAATATTAAAAAAAAAAGAAAAATATTAAGCACCAAATATAATTTAGAAATTCAGCTGAAGACGAACAGAAAGAGAAACAGATGAAAATTGGCAGGACGACTGAGGCTCCGCTATAGAGTGGATATTAGATCTGAAATATCTATGGCGGTAAATTGGTGAGAGCAATCAGGACCACTATGCAGTAGAAAACTGCTCAATATAAATTGTAACTTTTATAGTCAATAACTTTTGTAGAATCCATATTTTTGATTTAATTCATTCTCAGGAAGCTCTGCTAATAGAAATACTGAAATCCAAACTTGAAAATAAAAATTACTAAGCTACATTATAGGTACAAAAAACCATTCAAATTCATTTATAGTATTACAGGCAAGAAGGGACAATGGATACCTACCATGATTTTTGTATACAAAGAAAACAACGAGAATATATCATTTCAAACTGTGGTCTTATAAAGTGTCCAAGTTCCAATCTATTGTGACGATATCACCCAATTATATAGATCTTAAAGTAAGTTCTGTTAACACGAAACTAAAGTTTCGCGAGTGCGACGGATATTTCTGGGAAGATTTGTTTACTTTTTGTGACTGTTTTTTAAAGAGATAAGTTCCAAGAAAATGTTTTGTTTGTTTCCAGAATTTTGGAGATCTCAACCCGACTATAATTTTTCCTCATTTCCTTGAAACATCAAAACAAGGTTAACCTTATTAGGACAAACCTGAGAAGTCCACGCTAACCTTATTTGAAATGAATCAATTTTCCATCATGTTCATATAAGGAACCTCTCAAGATCACCTTATTGAAAAGAAAAATATTTCTTATTATATCCCATTAAAAATAAATTATTTTTCATGTAATCTTTGTCCAAACAAAGAATCTCTCAGGCTTACCCTACTGGAAAAATAATAGTTATCTCTAAATTTGAATTAGTCATATCTTCCCGAATATTTCTATTATCAAATAACTCATTGTCAACCATTATAATTAGAACCTCCTATGAATTCCAATATAACAGTACTCTCATTTTACTTTCAAAAATTGCTGAATATAGTTCACATTATAATATAACCTCGTGGCCTTAAATAACGCACCACCCTTTATTTCAGGATCAAAACCTAAACTGTTAATCTTCTCAGTTTCTTTTTTTTTCCATCACAAAGGTGACAGTATCTTAAATATAGCAAGATTTCTTATCAGCAAATAAATGTTTTGGTAGTTTTTTTAAATTTTAACTTTAATGGATTTAAGTCAACCATGATGTGTTAAAGTCGGGCCTAGTTAAACAAAAATTGAATAGAGTTACGTAGTTAAGTGAACGCGAAGCTGAAAGAATAGCTTAATTAGTGGGACAGGAAGAAAGTTATCGTGAAGTTGCAAATCTGTTTGGCGTACACCACACAACCATTGGTAGATTGATGTAAAGATTTCGAGAGACCGGTTCACTTTCTAGGAGGTCTGGTCAAGGACTTCCTTCAGTTTTAACTCCTCGAGATAACCGTTTTTTGCAAAAAAATTCATCAAGAAATCGGTCAATGACAAGTGTCGAGCCTTTTACGAGAAGAAGAAATGTAAATATCTCTGCTAGTTCAATAAGATGACACCTTCAAAATGCTGGTCTACACAGCAGAAGAGCTCTCCAGGCGCCGTTGCTAACCAGGCAGCATCGTGTTGCTAGACTAAAATTTGCAAGGCAACATTCAGACTGGAATTTAGAAAATTGGTGCCAGTCTAAGAGATTCAGATGGACGTAATCAAATTGGAAGTCGGCGAGGAGAAAGATTTGCGCAGTCTTGTACCATTCCCAGGGAGCCGTTCCAAGGAGGATCTATCATGTTTTGGGGAGGGATTTGTTTTGATACCCGCACAGAATTAGTGTCTCTTCCTAGACCCGCCCTTTTGGACCCGTTTGGGCAATTTATTGGTGATGATTTTCGTTGAATGCATGATAATGCTAGACCACACGTTGCGGCAGATGTTCTGAATTACCTAAACGAAGTAGGAATTCTTACCCTATGCTGGCCACCAAGAAGTCCAGATATGAATCCTATCGAGCATGTCTGGGACATTTTGACAAGCCGCATTCGTCGTCGAAATACGTCTCCTCAAAATTTAAATACAGCATCTAATTAAAAGTATGCCCAGGAGAATGTTAGCAACAATTACATCCAGAGTCGGAAATACACGCTACTAGCGTTTTAAAAAAAGGAACATTATTGTTTAGTAGTTTCATTTTTAAGAAAATTTGGTTTTATTGTAATGTTTTTATTTTTTTACTATTTAAAAATCACTCAAAATTACTAAATATTTCTTATTATTGCGTCAAAATAATTGAAAAGAAGTTAAACAATGGCAATATTAATTGAAATATATTAAACAAATCGGGGTAGTGCGTTATTTTTGACCACGAGATAATATATATTGCTTCTATTTCATTAGTGTTTATATTAGAAGCGCTCGAATCTAACGAACTTTCTCTCTTATTGGTTTGAATCCAATTGTCGCTGCTAATAATTTTTCATATGCAACTACTGATTTTATAACTAATTAAAAATTAATATAAGCAAAAAATAATAATTCAAGTGTAGTGATTAAGTAGGTTCGTCGAAAGAAGTGATGCATTAACAAACTTTACTGTTTTATGCTTTTGAGAATTATATATAATTAGAAATTTTGGAAGAGAATACAGTGTTTATGATTTGTTTTTTTTTTGGATTCATCTAAAAATGTTATCAAATTTATCTTTATTGCTTTTATTAAATATTTCTTGTAATATGAATTTTTGGAAGAATATGTGCTTCTATGATTGATAGAGCATTCTTTAAAATAAATTATACGTGTCTGAACCTCTTACTCCCATACAAACCGGAAAAAGAGTGGAAAATCTAATCAGGAATATGCTAGGTAATTATGATTAGTGCAGTCCAAGACAATTCTGATGTGGACCATGTGAAGTAATCCTGTACAGAACCTTATAAGGTAATAATGATCAAAGATTTGATGAGGAATTTCTGATAAGAATCTTATGAGGCACTTCTAAGAAGGACCATCCTGATAAGGACCTCATTCTTGATCTGTGTTACATCCGCATCAGGTTTTCCTGATCTTTAGATTACCAGGTTATGGAAAAATTCTAGTTGGGAAGAATCCGAAAGATATAGAAAATGAATTTAATATATAAAGCGAAAAGTTTAGCACCCGGTAGTTGGTAAACAAACAAGTAAAATAAATGGTGCAATCTAAATAAATCAGACGTTAAGTGTTTACATCACTATTAGTGGTCTAGAGTGTAATAGTTAGTGAATAGTAGTAATATACACCGTGTGTATAAATCATTCTTACCTGGTTTATGATTGAAAACTATTCACATAAATAAAAAAACATAACACTTTTATAATAATGAATAATTCTTTATAGTATAGTAACCGAAGAGGACATATTAACACTTCAAATAGTTGAAAAGCTGAAATGCCTCAGTGAAAAGGGGATTGCGTCTGTTAGTTCTGCATTTAAATAAGAGTTAATGACAACTATCAAACGAGATCGAGCCAGTTACATATAATACGCTGTCGATGAAATAGCGCACAATGTAACATTTGAAACTGCAGATATTTGCTGTAATGGAAACAATGACAGTGTCAGTTTCATATCAAAAGAGGCGTACTAAATTGTTTGTAGTGTGAATTATTACTTTGCTATAAAAATATCAAACAAATCAGTGACGTATGAAACGAAAACTATATTTAAAATAATCAAAAACGAGATTATAGGATACGAGTCAACCCAGAAGAGGGGAACCCCCGATCTGGAGACTGCTTACTTCATTAAGTGTCGAGTTATACATCCGAGACAACTATAGAAAAAGCGAAGGATCACTAGGATTGGGGCTTTTCTAACCGAAGAAGAATAGAAAGGTTCTAGCCTTGTCAGCGAAAATATACACACATCTTACGAAGACTAAAACTCCGTGACAACAATAGTGAGTAGCCACTGGGTTGACCTTCTTCATGAGAAGAGAAAACCTCCCGGAATCTCCCAAAGAAGTAGTGTGAGAGGAAGTAGACTACGTGTGACACGATTCACGATAAGTTCATGTCGGAAAGACTAGGGGTAGCGGAATATCCTTTTTCTCATCCAACCGTAGAGTTCTTTTAGTGGTGGATCTTATGGGACAAGCTTTCTCACGCATGTATATGTAATAGTATATTACATAACAAGTTTGGAAAGTTATACATTTCGCATTAGCTACTGTTTTGCACGAGCCGCCTAGCGGCGAGTGCTGAATCGTAACGAGTGCGGAATAGACTTTCCAACGAGTTGTGTACACTATTTTTCCTACGACCATGTGAAAAATTCTTCAAAAAACGTATTTTTCGATAAGAAAGTCAATTAAATAATATCACACATGTGTTGAGAAGTATTTCAACACAATAGTAGTAATAACACTTGATTCCAACGTTTAAGTTATCTTGCAGACACTAGTATGTATTTTAACACAAATTACACCAAACTTTCCATTTTTATTGTAAACACTAATATAACCTCAAAAAATCATATTGTCTACTCTTTCAGTCTTCTTGAATTTGGCCTTTTGCCTTTCGGCACCCATCCAGATTCATATTGTATAAACGTATTCCCTCTATCGAGACCATATACAGTGTGTCTACTTAAGTTGGAACAATATAGAAAACCTTTTTATTAGTGGTTTTATGAAAAAAAGTTATTCTTGATAAAAAATTGTGCATGGTCCAAAAGTTAAAATGCAACCATCAGATATCAATTTTTTGAAGCAGTATACGAGGTTTGTGAAAAAATTTGAGTTTTGTGCAATAGTAAAGTATCTTTATTTTGTATAATGAATGATTAGTAAACAATCAGGCAGGTATGTATACTATTTTATTTATAACCATCATATGTCGATCAAAATTATTGAATCTTTGTTTTGTTCTAAACATACCTAAAAGATTACATTTAACAAAAATGATCAGGCATTTGTCTCAGAATAATCAAGCAGGTATAAATTGAGAAAAATGTACTCCGATGAAAAATTTATGGATTGTACCCCTCAAGAAATACGACAGGCTGCTGACGCAGCAGCACACGGGTTGGTACCAGAAAAAAATAAGCATCGCTACCTAAAAGCTATTGAATTAAATAGTGCGAAGAAAAACTGGTATTTCTAAGCATGAGAAACTGTTGGTCTTCCTAAAACGACAAAATGTGGGCTTCATTCCAATAAGTATTTTGTTGTTTTTTGTTCATTGTTGGTTTTTATTGATTGCCATTGAATAGGTATTATAATATTTATCAATGTATTATATTTTTAAATATAAAAAGTATTCTGTCATTTTAAAGTATTTAAATGGAAATGTGAGTGAAAAGGGAAACATGATTTTTTTCTCGAATATGAAATTTTTCAAATAATGCACTGTAATAAAACAAAGATGCATAATATGAATAAATGTTTCAATAATTTATATTCAAACTCGCCTTTTTCATGTTTCGGTAAAATTTGTATAAAAAAATTTTATTCTCTCACCATCCAGGTCGTTACTTAGAATTAACTCGTTTACGATTTACAAAATAAATTGCAAGGTACTAAACAACTGGTGTAATATTATCTGTGCACCTATAAATTTCCATTATGTTCAATGACGCATGCGGCTATTTGACATCATAATGTATATTGCAACTGTAGGAAACTTGTATTCCTTCTATTACAAACGAAATATAATAATTCAATTGAAATAATATCTAATTTAATTTGTTGTATATTTTGTGATACACCTAAAATATTCGCTATAAATTTTTGATAACCGGTAATAGATTGTTTCATATAGTGCATTGTATTTATACACCGATGTTTATATTACAACTACATGGTTTATTCATTTTTACTATCTCTCTAATATGAAATTGGGTTGTCGAGTTGTTCATATTATGAAAAATTTGTTGTTTCTTTATGTTGTATGTTTCTAAATAAATAGAACGATTTCAATGCTTCATAACATTTATTGCATTAAACATAAATCAAAAGAAAGAGTTTTTCTTTGTTGGTATCAACGAACATTCGCATTCAATTTTGCACCGCCATCCCTTAGAAAATGCTATTAGTAAAGATGACGACTAGAACAAGTTCGCTTAGTATCTTTTTCTAGATATAAATATTACCCAGCATCCGAAAAAGTTTCTCATGTCTTCCTTATTATCAAACTGGGGAACCGGAAAGTAATTTCATTTCTGGGCATGTTCATCATTTTCCAACTCATTGTGTACTCCGAAGTCGTTTCAAAAACATGTTGAATTTATTGACTTGCTCACTTCTAATTAATTAAAAGTTTACATTTTTTACAATTTGTGATGAAAACGTCAGAAAAGCATATCCAGCATTATAGCTTTTTGAATTTTGCTGAGGTGGTTTGCGATATTTATCAAAGTACATTAGATGTTCGTAAATGCTAAACATGGTAATTTTCGTCCCCCTGGCTCGTATTAATGTGGAAGAAAACTCCTGTCAGAAGATTGAGCAGCTCTAAAACACACTTAATCAACCTTGGTCGACCATCGTATTGGTTTACCTGCACCATACGGCATCGTTTTTTGATGGCTTCACCGCGGAAGACGGGTCTCATAGGATAATCTAACAACCAAATTTTGTTGGTTATCTTCACTACGAAGTATTGTAAAGCTAACTTCAAATTCCAATTCTGTTTGTTTGTTTGTTAGGTGCAGTATACGCGGAATTGTTAGTTTTGAAGGGCTGAAACTTGATCCAACTGTCAATGGAATTCTTTATCGTGAACAATTGGATCAACCAAACCAATCTGAAATCGAAAATAACCCGGCGATTGTTAACAAAAATGGTATTATTCTGCAACTTTACAATGCAAGACCGCAAATTGCCCCACGTACCTAGGACAAAAGTAATGAATTGGGGTGGGAGGTACTAAAAAGTATTCGCTTTTTAGAAATGTAACACTAATGATAGGCCTTTAATACATTGTTTTAAATTAGCTACAAGGGCTGCTCTTCAAATTTTTACAAAAAGTAGAACAGAAACGAATAAATTCGAAACAAGGTGATTTATTCCTTTTGGAAATATCCCCCGTCTTTTTATTTCTGCATACCCTCAATCCAATTCTTGAAACATTTTTTTCTTCTCGAAGCTTATACCGTAGAAACATAATTTTGAAAGTCCTCAACAACTTCTTGAGGTGGAGAGAATCGCCGTCAGCTCATCTTTTGTTTTGGAGTTAATACAGGCAATGAGACATTAGTTCGATGTTTTTCGCCTTCAAATAAATTGTTGTTTGACGTGGAAGGTGGCATGCAAAATCACATTCTGATCTTCTCTAATCATGTTAACCACAGCATAGAAGTTTCTCGGAATGACAACCGATTTTATCCGACCGACTAACGGTCGCACAACAACGACAAAATTCTGCAAACAAATTGTTTACAGTCTTCTCTGATGATGCTTCATTACGTTGCACGAAGCGATACTATGTATTGTTGTTGAGAAATGCCTTTTTTGAGATCCTAAAAAATCAGTCAACGTAAACCTACACGGATGTTTTCCATTCTTGCATAAACTTGTCTCTTTTAAATGTTCACTAGCATTAACTTAGTCAATTTCTATATTGCCATTGGTTTTGTAATAACAATATTGACAAATACAGTGGTTTCACAACTCATCGACGTCACCAATAATTGTTGTAACTTGAAAGGTAACCCTCGTATTATTTGTAAAATTGTATTCTAGCAATAGTAGAGCAAAAGAGACGTATCAATTCAGTATTTTCATATGTAAATTATATTTTAAGAAATAATCAATATCATTGTGTCAAATGTGTCTTTCACCCATGTACCTATTTATTTATTGTTGCGAGTTCACACACCAGTGTTGTCCTCGAAGCCTTGAACACTGTTGTGACAATTCATCATGTAGACATCAAACGAGAACTCGAATCGCGAGTAGTGTATATGAATGTGTAAGTAAAATACACCATTACAAATTTATTCCACGTATTAAGAAACATTGTGTAAAAATGGAGAAACCTCACATTATAAATTTTTTATAATTACATTCCGGAAATTGTAATGTATGCTTATTATTTTTTAATGTAAGCATGGATAACATCCCACTTTTTAATATCATTTAATCCGAAACTTAATATAAAACGAATGAAGAAAATCGCGAACAAAAACTGAATGAGGGCATCCTAAAAACACTATTTGTTATCTCGGGATCACGTTTGGCTTCCATTATTTGTTTTAGTTCAGACAAGCTCTTGTCTAACGTTCGCGAAATTCGGGCAAACTCGAAGAAAAAAAAAACTATAAAAACTTGTTCTCTAACTATCTCCTTCTGAACTGTTTCGGGAGCAAAGATGTGGGCCAACCAGGATAATGTCTTCCTTAAATGGTCCTTTGTTAAGGACGCATCGTTATTTTAAGCTGTTATTTCACGGTTATGTTATAGAAAATAAAAAACGACCAATGGAATATTTAGGTAAATAGTTAGAAATGAAAATGATATTCCTCGTTTTGAAAAAACTCTATATTATGATCTAAAATATAGAATAAACTAAGTTTCATAATAGAAAAAAATATCACAAAATGGTTTTGAGAGAGAGAAAAATTGCCTAATAAAAAACAATAACTGGAGTCTTGGAAAAGACCAGCTCTACTCCAAGCGTAAGAATGCTGCTTCGGTTACTAGGCAACCAATCAGTATGCGTGACGTCAAATCACTGAGGACGAATATACTAGATTGTATTAAATATACTATCGGCCATTTTTAATAGAATGAAAAATGTTTTCCAAGCTTTCCATAAGCTTCATCATTATTTATATGTTATTTTTAAATACAGAATTTATTCAATGTACCTAATAAAAATTATGATGATGATGATGACAAAGATACGCATTTAGCATTCTTGTTTATATAGCAAATCCCTTAAATTATTTATAAAAATAACTTTTTATTACATTTGAATACATTTCACTATTTATCTATTCTAAATCAAGTTAATCACAAAAATATCCAGAATTGTATCAAATAGTTTGACACTGTATTATCCTTCGCTTCCTTTCTGTATCTTCCCATAACCCGTTCAAGCTTGTAACGTCTACAACTGAAATATAATTTCGGAGAAACGTACTTGAAAACAGTTGGGAATAAATTTTTTCTTGGACGTCATTTCCGTGCACTATAGCATTTAAATTTGACACCTGTCAACAAACATGACATTTGTAACTTGGCGGGCTTTGAAAAATACGCTGACAGTTTCAAAATAACAAAACAGCAGTTCTAACCTAAATTATCAATTGTGAACTTAAAAATATATTTAAATGTTTTATTTAAAATTGCACTGTGTTTGTGTTTATTAATTATGACACAACGTTTTCCAAGAGGTTCAAATTATATACAAGATGGAGCTGTTTGTGAAAAATATATGGCAAGATTTCTAAACCGGGAGAAACAAGCCGCAGCTGCTATATCATCACTAACAAGAGGTAGAGAAAAAACAAATTCTCATAGTCAAAATCAAATAATTAAAAACCGGCCTAACGTAAAACAACAAAATTTACCATCTCCATTTAAACGAAGAAGTCCATCTCAAAACGCAGTACAACATTCAGACGATTCAGCTTTAGTCGAACTTACAGTAAAGGCAATGAATAATCATAGACAAAGATCGCGATCTACTACACTAGATAGAGAGCCGTGGGGACAGTTGTTGAAGCAACACAAAAGTGGTGATAAAATATCTATGTTTGGAAACTTTGACCCCCTTCGTACTTTACATTTTCTTGCCAAGGAGCTACAATTTCAACTTCAAAGTGTGTTACCAGGTAATATAGAGAATAAAATAAACTACACCTGAACAATTTTTGAAATTGCTTATTCAAATAACTGTAATTTACTTCATTCATAATTAGTTACATATGTCAAATTAGAATTTACTTTGAAATGCAGTTATTCAATTATAATGGAGGTATTTCATTCAATATATTTCCCATAGATGTATGAATGATGATTTTGTTGTTTTAGATGACACCACAATTCAGCAAATGGTTGCAGATATGCAATATGCTCTGAAAAGAGTACCTCCTGAAGTTGCATCAACAGTACATTTACAGCAAACTATTGATATAATGCCAAGAAAGAGTAATTCGAGAACAAGTATTCAGAAATCGGTAAGTCATGTAGTTCAACATAAGACTGAACTTTAATGAATAATTGGGGTATTTAATACTCTAATGATCAATGTTTTTCCTGATTTATTAAAATTTAGAGAAAGAAATTTGATCATTTCTACTGTGCTTAAAGTTATAAAGTTAGGAAATAGTCTACTAAAGTGCAGATCTAAATTTTTAAAAGTTTATGTTAAATACATTTGGCTACCGAGCCTTAATACTGTTTTATATTTCACTCAATTAAAAAAATCTTTACTGATAAGTAAATAACATTGTAGATATCAGGTACCTAACATGAAAATGTACCATTTACATCTAAATTAACTCATTATAATGAATTTTATTATAAATTACTTAGAATTAACCTTGTGTTAGTTAAACCATTCCAGTTTGGTAAGTTAATTTAACCTTTTAATGTACTAGCATAAGAGCTAAAGCTAAAAATATCATAATACATGTTCATTTAGTATTGCTAATTATGTTCCTCAACAGACTGACAACCCACTGGTTATAGGGGGTAGCGGTAAGGGTGTAAGGGCAAAATTTTTAGGGAAAAAATCTTGATAAAAAAAATATGCTTCAAATTTTCTCAGTTGAAGGCCTTAAGTAAATTAGTTGAAATCCCAAAGGACCGACAGCTAGGTCGACACAAAAGGGGTGGCGGATAAGGGTAAAGATGGTAAACGTTTTAGGAAAAAATTGTCATTGAGGATATGTTAGACATTTTGACGACCACTTAAATTTGAACTGAACTGAATTGTCTAAATCTAAAAGGGCTGACAGTTAAGTGAATATCAAGGGTAGTAAAACAGTATAAAATTGAGCTCATACTTTATATATATATATATATATATATATATATATATATATATATATATATATATATATATATATATATATATATATATTTATATATATATATATATATATCTTAATATATATAAATCTCGTGTCACAATGTTTGTCCTCAATGGACTCCTAAACCACTTAACCGATTATAATAAAATTTGCACACCATGTGCAGTTCGATCCAACTTGAGAGATAGGATAGTTTAAATCTCAAATTATAGTCGCAATTTTAATTTATTGCTAATTATTCGTCTGTTATTATTTGACAGTCAAAATTATCTGTTAACTCCAAATGATTCTAACAGATGTCGATACCTTTCGACTGGGTTGAGTAAGTAATCAATAGATGGCGCTGCTATGGTAAATCTACGAACGTGTCATATAAGCTACATTTTCACAGCATAATTACCACGTGTTGTTGACGCTATAAAATTAATTAAATTTATTTTGTAGTGAACGAAATACCGCATAATTCAATTATTTCCACTTTTTAAATTTTTGGTGTTAGCATAGCCGGCCACGTGTTACTTAGACTGAAATGTTAATTGAATTCATATTATAATGAAGATAATACAGTGAAATTAATCCTGCTTTTTACTTATTTGTGCTTCATTGATCAAAACTTTATAATTTAATTTGAATATATGTATGTAAGTAAAACATTGTGCACCGATTGGTGTTAAATTAAATTGAAATTGAAAGTATTTATAATTCAAAAAAAGAGACATTAATGTTTAAAAGTTTAAGACTGTCTGCCTTGCCTACCTCATTCATGATGTTTAAGCGTCACATGTTATTTACTGTATTATACTGTAATATACTTATTTGTTATAAAATTAAATGGAAATAATAAATCTGATAAATTTTTATTTTGTATTGATTTCTGCTTAATATCAAGTGTAAGAACATTTTAATTAATTGTGTTCAACGTACTTCCCCTTCAAATCTCAATCCAGTGAATTTGTATACCACCATCAACATTTTCGTCTTTGTTCGTAAATAATTTCATTGTACTAAAGGGTTATAGTAGTAGAAAGTCAAATAAGGAGATCACCATTTTTTTTTTTCAAATACCATCTGTGTAAATAAGCATAGTGGACTCCGTGTCTGATGTTCTTTTATCGTTCCTCTTAGATTGTTTACTATAATGTAATATAACAAAAACTTCAGCCACAGCAACGCGTGGCCGGGTCAGCTAGTATATATATATATATATATATATATATATATATATATATATATATATATATATATATATATATATATTTTTGTAAATTAATTTATTTAGCTCGCATATATCAAATTATTTGAATTAAGTTGATAAATCAATTGTTGAACAATCCAATCTTTGGACATTTTCTCTTTGTGAATAGATTAATTTATACATTAAAAATTTCAAATAACTCTCTAAATAATATTAAAAATGAAAAAAATGTTCTAATAATGTAAATTTGATCAACTTGAGAACACCATTATCTGGAATTTCCACACAGCTTTTTAAAATATTTTGTATTTTTGTAATTTTTTTGATTTCATTTAAAAATTATTCTATTTATAAAGCGAAAATGTCCAAAGATTGGATCTTTCAACAATTGGTTTGTTAACTTTTTTAAATGAATTCCATTATTTTGCAATAAATAATTTAATAATATACAATACGAGGATGTATTGATATCTAGTTAACCTAGACCAGTTTCATGCATAAACAAAATATTGTGTTCATCATCAAGTACCTGTATTTAAAAGGGTTAAGAGGTAAGCATATTTATGAAGATATGCTTAATACCCTTGGTGATCAGTCTCCTTCGTATGCAACCGTGAAAAATTGGACTACAAGCTTCAAAAATATGAACTAAAGACATTTTATGTTCTCTGTGAAGCCTATGAAGTTATTTGAAGCAAAAGTTGATGCTAGGGTTTTTTTGGTCCAAAAATTAGACAAATTTTCGCCGATGAAGAATTTCCAAAGCTACTGAATCGTATTCAAAAAGCGAGTTGAAACAGGTTTAAATCAGTAGTTTTTGGATTTTTAGGAAACAACAAAGCTGAAAATCACGAAAAGTTGGTGCTAAACAGTTTTAATGTCAAAATGTCATTGAAAGTTCATACCCATTTAAATAAATTTAAAAACAATATGGGAGTGTATTCAGAAGAGCAAGGAGAACGTTTTCATCAGGACATTATTAACTTCGAACAACTTTATCAAGGCTAATACAATGGAAACATGATGGGAGAGTATATCGGGGGTTCATTGAGAGAAAGTACTTATGAATATAAAAGAAAAAGTAAAAGTGTACGCTTTTAAAGTATTTTCTTGCAAGCTATTTTGCTAGTCAAGCTTGATAAAAATTATATAAATATTTTTTTGTATGGTGCTGTCTTTAATTATACGTTAAAACCACAAATTTTGAAAAATATCGTTTAGTCGGTCGTCTAAATACTAAAGCAAACTATTCTATTTTATATAATTTCTTTTGGGTAATTACGACCTACACTATCGAAATTTTTTACATTGGAGTCAAAGTCAAATTTTTTGTTGACACGTGTTATGGATTTTCCAAAATTTTCACCCTCTCTACCCTTATTCGTCACCCCTTTTGCATCCACCTAACTGTCAGCGTTTTGGGATTTGAATTAACTGGGTTGAGACCTTCAACTGGAAAAATTTTGAAGCATATTTTTTCCCCTCTTGCTACCCCCTGTATCCTTTAGCAATACTAAATGAACATGTTTTATTGGAGAAACTCCATATTACTGATGACAGTGATATTTTCGCTCTAGCTTTCTGTTTATAATGTATCATTTCCCATTTTCTAAGTAACAAAGTAATTTAGTTTATGACAGTACAAGAATAAAAAAAATCTGTTCACAAAAGTGCTTGCTGTTGATATTATATTACTGATATACCACTTTAATAATAATTGTCGGACACTATAATTTTCATAGTGTAAAACTTTCTAGGAAAGACTTCATATATCTACTGTTGACTGTGCTGTTCAAACTCTTCCTTTAAAATCTTTGGAAGACAACGATAAATTACAACAAATGATGGAAGAAGGTACATTAAAGCTAGAAAATAGTTGCAAGCATATGGAAAAGTTTTGCACAGAATTAAAAAATGAGAAACATAAATTAGAAAGGGAATTAGAGGAAGAGAGGCATAACAATAAGATTTTGAATAAGAGAATTTTGGATTTGGAATTAGAAAATGTAAGTATTTATAATGTTCAATTGGCCTATAGTCCAGAAGGAATCGGCACATGAGTATCGAAAACTATTTCACCTCATTTTTTTTATGCGATTTTCTTTAAATTGTCCTACTCATGATATAAATGCAAACCCCATGCCATATTAGGTATATGAACCGAAATTGTCTTCTTTTTCTTTCTCTCCCAATTCTGTCTGGAGTTCCCTTGTGTTTCATTATTGTGGATAGAGGTTTTGACTAGCGGCTATGATAAGACTCCTATTAGTACTCATAGGTTGTTCATACTTAAATTGATACATTCAGCAGATCTCCTCTGGTTATAGTTTCCCAGAAAAGTCTTTGTCTGTCTCAGCCCCTTGAGGTTGTCACAATAATTGGTTTTGCTTCTATCTATCTCCTTTTACAATGCTTTTTCTATTGTTCTGTAACTGATACCACAGAAGGGTTCAGGTCCCATGGTCTGTTTGGATTTGGAGTTTGGATTTTATGATATTGGAGCTTAAAGTTCTAATGGCTGCTTGGCTATCAGACTGGATGATGATCTTTCATATTTGCGATAGTTCCTCCTCTGAGATTGAACTGTTGCATAAATTTGTGCTTGAAAAATGTTTGGTTTGTTGCCCAGGCTTTCAGGTTCTGGGCCCGTACACTCTTATTCCAGTTCTGTCTGCTGCTTTAAATCCGTCTGTATGCATGCCATATAATGGCATTTCTGTACATTTCTTATATGGTGTTTTGATCCCACTTAATTTTTTCTCGAATCTTAACTTTTTCAGTGCATCATCCTGAGAAATGTCCCAGGTTTGGTCTTTTAGGGACTCCATCTCTGAACATTTTTTTCCACCACACTTTCCAGTACTATGTGGACAGGTGGGAAATTTAAAATCACTTCTATTGCAGCAGTTGAGCATGATTTCGTGGCCCAGGTTGCGCATATGAAGCCAGTCTTTGTACCTTTGAGAGATTGTTCCTCATGGTATTAAAACTAGTTCTAGTATCCCAATCATTTAAACCATGAAAAATATTTATAAAATAGTTAATAATATTCTTATAATTAAAAAAAATCATTACTTATACATGTTTTTTATTGTTAATTTCGCTCTCTCATAAGTATGCGTCGCTTACCTTTAGGTATCGCCGTCTTTCTTTGACTTAAAGAAGCTATTCAATTTAATTAAATTCTGTTTAAATAACAAAAAAGTAATATAAGCCGATAAATGAATAATTTTAATTACATGTTCCGATTCACTCTTTAATAAATTTTGTAAAATTGATTCCAGAAAAGAAATTGATAAAAACACATTGTAGGCAATTTAATTATCAATTGCATTTTTTAACAATCTTGATAAAGTCAATAGTTGTTAAGATAAATGATAAATAATGATCCAGGACATAGAGACGCCAGTGCAGCGCAAGAGTCGGAGAGATACGAAGATACAGACACAGAATATACCCTAAGAAGAAATGCAAACTCGGGTGTTATTCAGTGGATTTTCGATGCTAGTTCCCTCGATGGTAGTTGGCAGAACTAATCTATTTTGGCAGTTCATTTAAATTCACAACATATCTTCTGTATTCTATGTTATTCATTTCTACCCACTTCTGATTTCGCAGTTTCCTGAATTCACAATATAAAACCATCTGAGAACTGGGACACGTTTATTTACAAATAATATTTACATAGATTTTCAACTAAACCTTGGAAAATTAGTAGACTTAATTACAATATCACTTTTATAATTAAAACTGACAAAATTCAGATTTTTTCTAATAAAGTGAAAAGTGTATATGGTACTATCATGAACACAAGTGAGCCAAATAACATAAAAGTGTGTTAAAGTACGTTATAAGATTCAAGTCGATCTGTACACCTACAAATGTCAATAATAAGCTATATTGATACCAAAGATACATAAAATATCACAGCACTTTAGTAGTAAAATGACTAAACTATATAAATTTATCACAGTTAAAATAAAAGGTTATATAGACTACTTTTATACATAGAAAGAGCAAAAATTTTATCCAGTATAGTCCATTATTATGCTGTATCTTGTCTATCAATATTTTTGAACTATGAAATAATGAATTCATTCGATACATTTCCCTAGGTGTTACTAGTTCCAGCTATAGTCAAAAAATCCGATTTTTGTTTGTCAAAACCACTAGTTTCCTCTGTAACAATGGAATTTGAAAATTCACTTGAAAACTCAATGGCTCCGGTATAGGTGAATTACAGATGTTAAGGCATCAACACTGGAACTATGAACTTGATGCTTTTGACGATCATTTCAGTATCTATTATAGCTGTATTTACAGCATATGAATGTTCTTGGTTAACTATACAGTCATGAACTTTCGCATAACTGTGATCTTCATAAATGAAAGTAAACAATGAAGGTAGATGAGAGGTAGGAATAGATGGGATAGCTTTATACTTCAAATGTTTTCTATTGACATTTGTAAAATCACTTTCCAGAAAATGATTTTCACACAAGCGGTAGTTTGTTGATGAGCATTGATTTTACAAAATTCTTCCCATTTCGATCACACATCAGGAAAGCGTTTGGGAAATGGGAAAAAATGTTTATTTATCTTGGCATTGAAAGTAATGACACATTTTTATTATAGTTCCTCCAATATCAATTGCAGATTATAAAAACTGGTTCGAAACCCTTGCCGACAATATTGTTTGATCTACCATAGGCGTATTTTTATAAATACTTCTAAAAATATGTATATCGTATGCGAGAAAGTATTCTTTAAAAGTCAATGGAATCATTATTAATTGGACGGAAATTAGACAGATGCACTTAATTGTAGTCCTACTTGGAAAAAATCATTATTATACCTCGTTAACTTGCTACAACTAAATATTAAATTATAAAATGTAAATAGACGAGTTAAATGTACCTACCTGAGCGTTTGGTTTAAGCAGGGTACCAGTCGTGAACTGAGCCCTTTTTTGTACCTCATTCGTTTTTTTTTTTCTGAAAAACGAAATTTCATAGCAAAAACCAGAAAGGAAAATAAATTCTTTGCAAATAAAAATATTGTAAAGAGGATGATACCACAATCCCAACTTCTTCTTTGATAACATGTTCAACACAGTTTTTCCAAAGCTCTTGGTGGTCTGCTGCTAGAACTTTCTTTACGAGTTCTACAACCTCTTTACTCAGTTCTGAAATTGATTACATTTTCGTAATTCTGATTTTACGTTTGCCCATATTAACTCTATAGGATTATATATGCAATAGTGAGGAGGTGGTCTGAGAAGAGTATGTCTTCATTCGCCCATGGTCTAGAGAACGCCATATTTCTATTTAATTAAAGAAATTTATTAATTATATTAACCTCTTCAAACGACCCCACTTTTTATCGCAGACTGTCTGGCAGGAATATTTCGAAGAAATTGTGTACATTCCGACAACTTCGGCCAATAGAAATGCATTTATGTTTTCGATTCGATGTTTTCATTGGTAAACGTGAAGATGATAAGTCCGCGAGGATTGACGGTTTGTTAGGCTTTTACCGAATTTTATACGGGGAGTAAACATTATTTTTAATTTCCTAATTTGGTATAAGTGCCGTGCGTATTTATGAAATATTGATTGTTCCTCGCATAACTGTTTTCTGCCATTGATAATGGAACAACCATACAGGAGCCCCAATTTTGTTTTGTGCTTAAAAGTAAGTGACAAGTACATGAGAGCGCGCGAAATTAAGAGTTCAAAATTCAATACCCAAATTGGAGATTTTTCGATGCTTTAAAAATTCAAATCTCTAAAAATATTAACTTCATCGAGAAATGCATAAACTTTTTTATTTGTAATTCAATAAAGAATATAAAAAAATTGTCCGGTTGAAAAATAACTATTCCTGAGAATTGTTCTAACAATTTTGGTTTAAACAATGTAGTGCAGGGCTGCCCCATGGCAACTTACATTTATATTATATTATATTATTTAAATTTTTTTTTTTTGACAATAAAATTTCAACTGTATCATTTGACAACTCAGGTTTCGTGTTAGATCTTTGATTAAATTGTGAAAAGACAATATTTTAAGCAAAAAAAATTTCAATTATGTACTACTTTTAAAGTAAGTTTTAAGGTAAGGTATGTTTTTAAAAGATGGAACACATATTTGATATGAATAAAAAGAGATAAAGAGTTAGCTTTTCTTGATTCGATCGTAAATACACAGAGCAAAATGAAGTGCTTTATCAAAGTTTGGAAAATTGTTTTCCAAATTCTGTTATGGCAGAAACAAAGACATGATAACTAGATAACTAAAAATTTCAATACTCCTCTACTTCGTGAACAATATTTTTTTTAAATTTTGTAAATAGGAATAAAAAATTTTTTGAAATCTGCCGCCCTAGTTTACAGCCTATTCAAGTACCTGTTGGTAAATTCACCACAGTCAGTTGGGCATAAAAAAATTGAGGTGGAATGGTTTTTGGTTCTCATGCCCTGATTCCTCCTGGACTACTAGTATAATAAATTCTGTTACAAACTAATAATTATCAGTTTTTATCGGTTATAATTTTTCACTGTAATTTTTTTTCTCAACAAATAAATGAATGTTCAAAAACTATTCAAAACTAGTTACAATTATAAAAAATTTGTTAGTAAGATATCAGCATCTAATAAAGCACTTATTGTTCATATTCCATATCATTTTAATTGTTAATTACAAATTGTTCAGTACAATTCACAGTTGAGAAGCAACTCTTGTCAGTGTGTGTGATTTAATGAGTTTGTATGTAATATAAAAAATGTGGTGTGGAAGTGACATTATTGGCAACAATGTCAATGTGCTTCCATATTTACATATCACGCACCCTATTAGACGCGTCATAAGCAGATAGGGATGTCAAAATCAGGTGCTAGTTTACGTTTATCAAAAGTCTAAGTTTCAATGGTGATTTATTATTTTTATGCATTCAGTTTTATGTATACTATTCATAATAATAACATACTAGAATATATAGGAAGTAGGATACAATAAAGATATTTCTTTATTTTTTTCTTAATGCTCAACTCGTTCAATATTGTGTGTGTGTTTTTATAGTTTTGATTCTTTTCAATTTGATTTAGAATGAAGTTTTGACTCCACGAGTAAAATCTCTCGAAGACGAAAAGCGCAAGCTTGAAACTCAACTTAAAAATATCGCGTACAAATTAGATAATGTATCTCAACATTCTTTCAACGATCTCAAGTCTCAAATTACGGAATTAAAAAGTCAAAAGAATGCCCTCGATCAAGAATGCAACAATTTGAAACATCAAATGAAAGTGTGTGCATTAGAAAGAGAAAAATTCATCGCCGTGTTAGCTTTAAGGGATGCTCAAATAAATGAGATACGCTCGGAAATGAGTCAATTGCAGGAAGTAGTTAATGATCAATTGATGGAACTGCAAACTAATACCTTCTTGGTTGTACCTACAATAGGAAATAATAATGAAGGTAATGAATTTAATATTTTATTTGAACACGTTATTATGCACAAACCTATTGATTTGAAGTTGAATGAGTCTGAAAACGATGTCGGGTTTAAATTTTTAATTGATTGACACACGATGTAACATATATTTTTATTCCACGCTCATTTCTTCTTGCAATGCGCTAATTGCTTATTTACGTCACTAGAGCCGATCGAGCTTCGCTCTACAAGCTGTAGCAGCATCTACACCACGTTGTTTTGTTTCACCATCCTATCGCGTCGTATTAGTTCTATTTTTTATGTCGAAGCTTGGATCGACAAAGGTTCGTTATAAATATTGTGTGTGTCCGGCTAATCCAAACACTGTTCAAATCAGCTGATTGTTAGAATTAGCCGAAATAATTAAAATAGTCATATAGAATGCAATTTAACGGGTCCGTAGTGTTATAATATGAACGACTAATATAGAAAAACCAGTTTCGACAGTCTATTTACTAATACTAAAATAATATTACATGTACCAAGCAGAACAGACAGCAAACTAGCTCACTGCGTTACTATTTATAATTTTGTGATATGAGCGGGCAGCCAAACTATGCTTATAAATATGTACACACTTCAAACCAAGACTGACCCCCCCACCTCCTACCACTCACCCCACTTTGTACTCTCCCCGCATATATAACTCAAGAGCCAACATAACCTAAATCTAATCTGATTTTGTCAGTCAATCACCTGTGGAATCGTGCGTGTTGGGTTAGTGTGAAGATGCGGTACTGAAGTATTTTTTGTTGTTGTATTATTGTTTGAAAGATTAGTGTTTTGAAGTGTGAAAGTAAAGTGGCTACTCAACGCTAACACAACACCTTAACTCTAAAAGACAAACTGGAAACATTGAAACTTTTAGATAGCGGTGAAAATGTCACAAACCTACGAAAAAAAAAAGGTAAACGTTGGCAAAAGCCACCTTATGTGTCTGGAAAAAAACCATGCGAAGCTACAAGAATATTGCACAACGTATTAAGACACAACTCTTGAAAATCGGTAAACACCGTGGCGGTCTCAGTATGACAAAGTTGACGAAGCACTTTTTCTGTGGTTCTCACAAAAAAGAAAAGAGAAACCCCTTTAAGTGGACCTATTGTTCAGGAAAAAGCTATGCGGTTAAATGTGTTATTAAATGGTGAAAATTCATTTACGGCCAGCAATGGTTGGTTTCACCTATGGAAAAAGCGCCATGGTATACGCCAGTTAACTGTAACTGGAGAACAGCTTTTTTCTGATCATGCTGCGCTGCAGGAGTACCTTGCTACATTTGATAATTTGAGTAGGGACAGAGTAGCATTAATGGCTTGTTCTAATGCTGCTGATAACCATAAGCTTCCTATCATGATGATAGGTACAACTGCTAAGACTCGAGCCTTCAAGCATATCAACATCACATAACACAACGTCACTTCATCTATTATAGACACCAGAAAAGAGGTTGAATGAATTGCAAATTATTCCGTGCCGCTTTTGATAGACAATGCACCGTCCCACCCAGACATTGAAAAATTTACTTGCGGCCTTTCTACAACCAAATGTGACACCTTTACTAAGGTGCCAATGGACCAGGGAGTTTTGCAGGCGCCGAAGCCGAATTATCGAAATATTTAATTCAAGACGATACCATCGCAGAGTCTACAAAAAATGACACCGTTAACCTGATTTCACTGCTACAGAACATTCAAAGTTGTGATGATGCAGTCGAAGCAGACGTGAATGAATGGATGGCAGCAGACGTCAATAGCGCTGAGACAAATGATGACATCATCGCAGCCGTGACGCATGAGCAGTTTTAGTGCGACGAGGAGGAGGGGAGCGGTAATGAGCCAGGGTGCGCGGAGGGAAAGAAGAAAGTCTCGCACAATGACGGGGCAGCTGCACTTGACTGTACCCTTCGCTACTTGGAGCAACAATCTACTGGCACATCCGCGGATGTAGTGTTTATGAGAAAATGGTGTAACTATGCGGCTGAAAACAAACTGTTAAGGCTGCAGCAAATGAGGATGAGGGATTTTATGTCTAAAATTTTATTTTTTTGTTCAGTACGGTGTATACCTACCAACGTTTTGACTGCATATTTCTTCTTTCGTTCATTGTTTGGTTTTGTCAATTTAGTCTGTACTTATTAAATAAAGTATTTATACTTTTAATTTTGTGAAGTATATTTTTACATTAGTCCAAATTATGTATTATATTAACAAACAATTTCTGGAATGAGTTACCCGTGTTCGAACTAGCGGGATTCAAGTGTAGGTACTTTAATTTTTTGAATAACATGTTCAAAATTTAAAATTTACGATACAGGGTAGTTTGACGTATTATTGTAACAATAATGTGGTAGTTTTAATGTGTTTATTTGTGATTTGATTTTTTTTTGCAATGGCGTGTCGTCCAGACGAGACCCAACCTCAATATTGTTAAAGAAAAAAACGGGCACTACCGATTTTTCAGAAATTTACGTTTACATGGAGCAAATTTGACCCCTAGAGTATTTTTTATACTAAAAACGAATAAAATTAGTCTGATTTTCATTTCAATTATTTTGTGACCATAAGTCCAACAAAATAAGTCGAATATTCAATTCAATATATTTGTTAAAACTTTATTTCTTGGTATCTCAAAATTCAGAGGTATCATGTACATAGAATCTTCTTATTTTTGCACCATGAATATGTTATTATATTGATCTGCCAGTTCATCTTCACTATCCAGCAGATTTTAACTGTCATGAAATTGTTATTTGTGGCAAAATAAGTAGCCATTGCAAGGGAATCTATTCGAGGCAGTTGTCTGAAGAACCACGAAAAAAAACCCTGATCATTTTGATCAATAAATCAACTCTTTGTTATCAAAATAATACTTTGGGCAGTAGCATTATGTCAAACAGCCCCGGTCTCCTACACAATCGGCGCTGATGACGTAATACTTATTTGGAACGGATCTTGGACGATATCAAATATATTCAGACTTCTAAATTTTATTAATTCTAATCTTTTCGACTTGAAATACAGACTATTATTCTTGTAGAATTTGTTTTTATTTTCGCTGAAAGCTAATATACTTTTTTTAAATTTTCCAAGCCGTGTTATTTTTTCAAGAGTTAGTCGTCGATTATGAAACCAGCATATGTTGCACTTAATCAAAGTTGCAATTTCATTTCACACAAATATAGCAATCTTTTGAAGCAACATTTGTACCAAGTTTTAGTAGTTAAACATATTAGCCCACATTCATTATAAACAAATTTCAAATCACATTCAGTTATAGTTTAAGTTTAAGGAAAAAATAACGTTTTATCCAGTGGCGGAGAATTTAGTGGTGAAAGGGTCCTTGAACCTTGCTACACGCCTCTGGAGAAAACTAGAAAACAGCTATTAATGTTAGAACAAGTAGTTTATCAACCTGATAATTGACGGAAAGTTCGTCGAACACTATTTGAAATTTATCGACAAAAAATCGTTTTAGTTTTAAAATTTTAACACCCAGTATCTTGGAAAGACATAAGTTTCCTAACCCGATAGGCATAATTTTACCCAAGGAGTTTCCCTTAGAAAATTGGCAGTAGAATTTATTTTTAAATTTAAATTTAAAATTTATTTTTTCATTTCTGCGAATGTATTGTTGAAAGGTTCCTTTGTAACTACTCCTAACTAACACAATGGATCCCAAAAAATTTATACATAAAAAATTCAAAAGCATTCATTATCCGAGTTCCTACTTGGATATAGCGTAACAATGCTTTCATAGATGAAACTTTGATTCAATTACCACTGAATCTGTAGTAACTTGAGCTGTCACAATTTCTCAATGCATGATTGGGGAACAAACAGCAACTTTTACATAAACAAAATCTAAAAATAATTCTCAAGAAGCTTGAGAGTTCAACAAACTATATTCCATTATACCATTTTTATATACAAAGTTTTTCAAGAATTTTAGTGTTATTTGCCACATTATTACTATTATACGTAAAATATGAGTCACATTAAGGAATAATATGCAGTTAGTTTGAATATTTTCACATTATACGTCGTATCCGCTCTTTTTAAACTGAATAAATCATCTTCCTCAATGTATATAAGAAACTTATCACAATTTTATTTGTTTCATTTAAATGAATGTTACCATTTGTAAATTAGTTCTTATCTGCAAAACTGCATACTTTTCAACTTTTCATATCTTTCACACAGAGATTCTTTTGTAATTTTTCAAGCCCATCTGAAACCGTGTTATTTTTTCTAGAGTTAGTCGTAGATTAGAAAACTAGCATATGTTGCACTCTTATTCACAATATTCCGTTCTAAAGAATACATTTAAAAAAAAGGAAAAAAAAAAACGTTTTTAGGAACAGAAACTGCCTATTTCTGATGAACTTGCTGCAGCATTTGTGGTGTGGTTTGCATTATTAGCAGTTCCTTATGCTCCAAAATCTGTGGATAGTATCGATCATGTCCGTTATACAGTATACATCATGTCAAGAAAGTTGAATAAATCTGTGCGGTTACAAAATATTCCATCAATGAGTGGAGCAGCTCACCAACATTTCGATCGCGTTTATTATCAAATTCAAACTTAGTTAGGGTATAATATAGATCCCCAGGTATGCGTATCGAATACCTGGAACCTATCATGACCATTTTACCACCTGCTCCAGATGAATTACTCAAAACAATATTCTGTAACTGTAAAGTGGCTGTGACTCATGATGTGTCTCTATTTTACGTCAATTGATTGTAAGTAATATTTTTCACAAGATAAGTAATTTGCTACGATTTTTAGAATATTTCTTCAGACAAGAATGAAAAAATCAAAAGATGTAGATAATTATATACAAAAACATAACAAAAGTTGCTTCAAAAGATTGCTTTGATATTTGTGTGCAACTTAAGAGTGCAACATATGCTGGTTTCATAATCTACGACTAACTCTTGAAAAAATAACAAGGTTTCCGATGGGCTTGGAAAATTACTTAAGACCTTTTTTCAAAAGAATCTTTGTGTGAAAGATATGAAAAGTTAGAAAGGATGCAGTTTTGCAGATAAGAACTAATTTACAAATGGTAATATTCATTTAAATGAGACAAATAAGATTGTGATAAGTCTCTTATATACATTTAGGAAGATGATTTATTCAGTTTAAAAAGAGCAGATACGACGTATAATGTGAAAATATTCAAACTAACTGCATATTATTCCTTAATGTGACTCATATTTTAAGTATAATAGTAATAATGTGGCCAATAACACTAAAATTCATGGAAAACTTTGTATATAAAAATGGTATAATGGAATATAGTTTGCTGAACTCTCAAGCTTCTTGAGAATTATTTTAAATTTTGTTTATGTAAAAGTTGCTGTTTCCTCCCCAATTATGTATTGAGAAATTGTGACAGCTTAAGTTAGTACAGACTCAGTGAGTTTTGAATCAAAGTTTCATCTATGAAAGCATTGTTGTTACGCTATATCCAATTAGGAACTCGGATAATAGGTGCTTTTAAATTTTTTATGGATAATTTTTTTGAGATCTATTGTGAACTAGTAATGAGTATTTACAAAAGAATAGGCGGGGAGCCGGTAACACTGAAAGTCCCGTCATAGCGGAGTAAATGCTTTTTGTCACATTACCGTTGTTACATAATTGTTATGATCTCGTATATTACATAAATAATAATTATGTTTCTTGTGAAATTACTCTTGCTGGTTAATGTTTTTTTACATACATAATATAGTTTAGTTCAGAGTACTGTTTTAGAGGTGAATCGCAAGAGCTGGAATAGTTGCAATAGTTTCTAAGCTTCGCTTATACTAATATTAATGAAGCTGTCTTGCGGACATTGAAGGAGGATTATACATGTTTTCACGAAGAGGCTGATACGAAAATTTTCTTGCACTTGAAAAAATGTTCATGTCAGCAAAAAATTCTCATTAAATCTACTAACGTTAATTATTTGTCTCGGAAATATTCACAAATTCGAAGAACAAAAAAAAAATATAGATAACAAATAAATTAGGTAAAGGAGTTAATTATAAGTTGTACAGAATTAGGTCCATCGCTTTGTCGAGCTCTTCCGGACTTCCATGCCTTCACAGGTTCTGATTGAACAGCAGCTTTTGTTCGCAAATGAAAAATCAAACCATTCAACATTTTAATACAGAGTGAAGAAGACCAAAATATATTTGAACATTTGACGGATCCGGAAGACATCAATGATGAAGAGAAAACAGCTCTTATGCATGATTTACCAACGAAATGTATATAGACAAAAATAATGTTGATAGTGCAAGATTTGAATTATTATTCTTGACATTTTTTGGAAGCACCAATGACAAAGAAGAATTTTACAAAGGTCTTATAAATTTCAATTCTAGCAGTATTCCTCCATGCAGGAAAACTCTGTCACACCATCGCACGCATCACTAAATTATCTTGTCTGCATGTCACAAAAAAAAGCTCGGGGATTGTTAATTACAAAACCAGCTTCAATGATTTGGTTTAATGGGGCTATCTTAACGTCGTGAAGCCAGGAATGACAACAAACAAAAATCGAAATGCTCTTCTTCCTGTCCAATGCACCATATTTATAAATGCAATGTGGCAAAATGCCACTGAGCCAATTTGTATTTTATTTTAACCAACTGAATGTGGATGGCAACTGAATCAAGAAAATGAGTTGGAACCATTGTGGTATAAAGGCCCAGCAGCACCTTCAAAAGTGGAAGAAATTCTTAGTGGCCAATTAATGATGATTTAGATGACATTGATTTCGATGATTATCAATAAATGTACTACGTTAGAGAATAAACTTCTGTTAATTATTTCCATATTATTTCATAGTTTCAATTATCTAAAATAAAAATTCTCCTATTAGTCCTTGAATCATATTAATCCTCACATCCTTTTAAATCTAATCAGAGAAAAAAACTATCTTATTCCACAAAAAGCTTTTACTACAAAAGAAATTTATTGAAAATCGTTCATTTTAGAGTAGATGCTAATATAGTTTATGCACTTCAACATGGTATGCGGGATTTTTCCGATATTTTTAAAAATTATATAAAAATAAATAAAATAAAAAAAAGTTTCCGGCATGATGAAGAAATTTTAGCCCTCTTCACACACTTCAAATAGGTATACGTGATGTTTTTCTAAAATCCAATAAAATTTACTATAAAATACATTAAAAATATTTAATATCCGTGACGACGCGAGAGTAAAATATTTTTTCATTAACTGTTTACATTGTTTCGGCAATGGGAATCCAAGCGTACCGAGCTCAATTTATTCCTATATATATGTTCTATTTATTAAAAAAAATTACACCCCTATGACACCACTTTCAGGGTTACCGGCTCCTGGACTAGAACCTTTCAACAATTCATTCACAGAACTGAAAAATACATTTTTTTAGTTCAAACCAAATACTCCCTAAATTCGACTGCCAACGTTCTAGGGGAAATTCCTTGGGTCAAATTATGTCTATCGGGATAAGGAAGTTATATCCTTTCCAAGATAAAGGGTGTTAAAATTTTAAAAACAAAACGACCAACCAACCAATTGGCGCACCTCGACCTATCCAGTTCTGTCTATAAATGAAGTCGTACATTTGCTGAAAAAGGTACAAAACCTTCATCATCTTTCAAATGTCAAATTTCTCGGTTTAATTTTTGACAAAATATGTATGGTCCTATTATGTAAGATAGAAGAAGTGTAGTTTAACGAACAAATATCATTTTGTAGGACTCCATTAACCTATCGAAGTAACCTCTTAATTCGGAAAAAACTTTTTGCTATTTTTCTAAACAATAACAAGAGCGGTCACAAAATAATGTTTTTCTCAAAAACGTTTAATTTTAGCGTATTTAAATGTTACTATTTTTTTATTAATGAATGATGGTAGAATTCAAAAATTAAAAATAAAACATTTTATCAGGTGACGGCGAATTTAGGGGTAGAAAAAGGGTCCTTGACCACTACTGCACGCCTCTGGAGAAAACTAGAACAAGTAGTTTACCAACCTGATAATCGTCGAAAAGTTTAAATTCAAGATGTCGATTTAGGGTATGTGGCAAGAGCGGCTTTGAAAAAATGCATTGGGGTCAAAGATAAAGATTGTAAAAACTGTTTTATGTATACGGTTTCCAAACTTTTTGGAAAATGCCCCTTAGCATTCATATTAAATAAAGCAATAAAGCTCCTCAATCTCAATAAGTCTGGCAACTCAAGCATTTGATATTTTGTTGACTGCACACAAATGTAATGCCACTACATTGGAAGAAGCAGACAGCTTTTTAAAGGTATTCTGACGAAACAGATTCCTCTAAATAAGATGAAAAACTATTTTCAGATGTGATAGATTAGATGATTTTCGGATGGAAATTATCGAACACGGTAGTTTAAAAAATGTAATGCAACTTCTTCTAATAATTTATCACGGCATTGCGACAGCAGAGAGAGGATTTTCTGTCAATGAGGAAATTTTGGCTGAAAATTTATAAGAAAAATCACTTATAGATCATGTATGATACTTTCTATGTGCAATGCCTACTCAAGATATGGGGCAGCGCAAAAAAAACAAAAATCACAAGATTTGTTGGCAACTGATTAAAGAAAACTAGGAAAACAAAGAGAAAAACTGGAAACAAAACAGAAAGAAATCTTTGAAGACTCTCAAAAACATTTTGCAGCAAAGGAGCTGAATTAACTAAATTAAAAAAATAACTTGGCAGTTTTATCACACTTATATTTTCTAAAATAAATATTCATCGTAATAAAAGTGTAGTAAATTTACGAAATTTCAACGGGGAAAATGTGAAAACCAACTTGGAAAAACCGGAAAATCAAATTCCCGGGAGAAAGACGGGAATTTGATTTTCAATTTTTACTAGACAACAATCATATAGCAAATTTCAAGAAAAGCCTGAAAATACACATGCATTATATAAATTTTTGACTTAAAAACTCATATTTTTCTGTTAAACTAGAAGATATTTGGATAAGGTAAAGAGTCAATACCCTATTGTTTTGCAACGAAGTTATAAAATCGTATGTATATACGAGAAGCTCATACATAATTTATCAATGTTCAAAGAAAAAAGAAAATACTAAGGGAAAAATTCTAGCTAATAAGTTCAGTTGCTAAAGCAAGTTCGATTTCTTTTTGTTCATTGTAGATAATTTTTTTTGTCTAGTTTATCACATCTTTCTAGATTTAGTTTATTTATACAATGTATTTTAATACTGATTATTTTCTGTAATCTCCCTTATTTGTAGTTTCAATTTCTTCCATAGTTTTCACTCCATTTCTCCCATTTCTATGTGCTTCTGTTTCAACTTTATTCTTCAGAATTGTTTCATTTTTCATTTTCGAATGAATTTTTTCGTTTTTTTTTTCCAAGCATTCTAACATTTTTCAGTTCAGTGCAACTATTTTCTGCATGAATTAACATATTGTCATTAGGCAAAGATATTGATTCAGAATACTCAAGTAACTTCGAAAATATTCGTTTGAAGTCAAATAACATAATTTAACGGTTTTTTCAAATTAGACAAAAAATTAACATATCCATAGATTTTAACTGTTGTATAAGCTACAAGTATCAGTCGCTCTATTCCTTACCTTAAATCAGCAATATCGGGACAGTTCTGAAAAAAGAAGAATGTAGTTAAACAAAGAAAAAACAACATTAAAAACATGTTTACAACATAATACAGCGCTGTTCACTAGGAACGTTTCTCTATAATATAAATAAATAAACTTAACTATTCGTTCTTATCTCTTGGAAGACCTTCTATTACTTACATCGATTTTAACAGCCTCACCTGCATGCTAAAACAGTTAATATTTCATAAAGGCGCGGAATATTATACTCTAAGACTTTATACCCTATTTATGAAGGGAGGAATCGTTTCCATATCGTCCTGCTCCGTCATAAAGTAGGTTAGTGTATAACCTGTGAAGTTTATAATAACAACGACAGTAAGGTATTCAGTTGCCAAGACTTTGGATAGCAAAATATTTTAAAGTTCAAAGATAATATACAACGGAACAAAATAATCCAATAATTATCCACATTATTTTCTAATTAAAATTTGCTTCTACCCAAACAATAGCAATAATTAGTGAAAAATTCATTAATTCATTCTATTATAACAATTAATTGGATTTTTTTTTAAGTTTGTTAGTAATAAAAGAAAATATTTTTATTTTCATTCGAAGAACTGAACGGAATATTTTTTTCATTTAATTTGAACAAAATATTATTTTTATGAAGAATAGATGATTTTTGGTTTCGAATTAATTTGACACACTGAAAATAGCTTCTCAATATCTCTTATTATATGCTACTAGTTCGACAACGACAAGAAAAAATGCTTCTTTTCAAGCAATGACTTTATTATTATTAGCCCATATTCTAATCGGTAGTGATTATAGAGACGGAGTTCTATGTTTTACCAAGTACTATGTACTCCTTTTATTAAGTACCTATAAGTTTGAAAGAGATATAGAACCATAAGGTATTACTCTCATTATGCCGTCTAGTGCTTTGTGCGCCTACAAATCCCTTTATTGGTGTGGATTCCTCCCCTTTTTCTTTTTGTTGTACTTTTTTATTGGTCCTGGCTTCGTTTCTCAGCTTTCTCCATTCTTTTCTTTGTCGAAATTTTGCTTTCCAGACTACTATTTCTAGGATTCTAGTATCTTCTTCAATTAAATTTCCCCAGGTATTTCTTGATCTGCCGCTGCCTCTTGGTCATAGATCACCATTTCTGTAGGTTTCCTTCTCCTGATGTGTCCTGCCTCAGTCTTTGTACTTTTATATACCTTATCAATTTTCTCCGTGTGTGGTCCAAGTACAGTTCTCAGTATTGTTTCCTCGATTATGTTCCATATCCTTTTAGTATTCTCTCTCTTGATAATTAAACCAAGATACAGTTTCAAATACGTATTTCTGTATCCTTAGATGGTCCATTACTCTTTCGTCTTGTCTTGCTATCTTCATTCGGTTTTTTCTTGGTTCATATCTAGACCGACATTTCCTGATTCTGTTTCCAGTTTGTTTAATGCCTTTATTAGTTCTTCTCTTTCATTAACCAATATTGTTACATAATCTACTTATGTAATAGCTTGTATTTGATTCTTTATATTTTTATTATTTAATTTCGCTTTTCTCATTACATTTTCTAATATATTAAACAGGGTTGGAGGGATCGAGTCTTCTTGTTTGACTCGTTTGTTTATTTCTTTTATTCCGTTAATGCTCCCAGATATCTTACGTTGGCTTTCGAGTTTTGTAATATAATTTCTATCAATATATTTAATTTTCTAGGTACCTGTAGTACCTAAAATATTACCAGAAGAATATTAAACTCTTATTATGTTTTTAGGAGAATATCCTTATTATTTTTGTAATAGATAATGCATATAAAAATTGATATAATCTAAAGTGGCTCGATAGGTTATTCAATTGGTTTGATTATTTTTACTTTACCTATATTTTTGAACTGTTATACAAATATTGTAGAGTAATTTAGACTGAAAAACCCACGGAAATATTTGAAAGAAACAGTTAACGGATTTTTCATAAAGGCAGCTCAAGTTTATAAGGAAATTGCTAGATTGTATGAATTAACTTCACATTCTAATGAGAGAGTTGTAAATTTTGATTAGTTGAAACACCGGTTTTGTTACAAGATGTTGGCAATTTGGTTCTTTCTAAGAAGTAGGATGATTAATGAAGTAACCACATAAATAATATATTATTCATGAGTGTATAATGACGAGATGACGTTTACTGCCAGCGCTAGTGTGTGGAATAATAACTCATTATACGCCAGTAGATAACTATACTTTATTCACGACTAGTATTTCAAAAAAAGGTGATCCCGTCCCTACGATAGATAGAAAACTGAAAAATATTTGGGGTTAGCTCAGTAAAAAAATTTCGTAACGCCATCCATATTAAAGATAAAGGGCATTGCAGAAAAAAAAATTTCACATTTCTTACGATTTTGCCGCAACTACTGGCAACAATGTATTTAAATTTTATACGAATATGTTTTGGAAGCTGATACATCCAATGAATTTGTTTTTATATTTAACTTTCATAGAGGGCGCTAGTTACACGGTTCATATCAAGTAGTATTGAACGTAACTTTTTCATTGTTAGATTTATTAAGCAAAACTTCAAGTGTAATTAAACATCAGATCAAAAAGGTACTCTTGATAAAACTTGATACTGTGTACCGTTTTCGGATTATGTTGATTTGAAAATTATGAAGTAATTGCCCTTTATCTTGAATACGAATTTTTTACTGAGCTAAGGACATTCCAAGTAGCTGTTGGTTTGGTCTTTTCCTACAGGTCTCTGTTTCGAATCTGGCTTAAGAATATTCACTTTTTTAATTTTAATTTTAATAAATGTTTATTTTTTCAGCGACGAATTTAGAAAAATTAGAATTATCAGAAAAAAATAATCAACTTGGCGGCGATGGTACCACTTCTCCTACCGAAGAACAAGGTTATTATACACCCAAGCAGAACCTCTCTTTCAAAGATTTGCAGTCTGGTGATATTGAAATTTCAAGTAATTTGACAAACGATCCAGAAAAACCAAAAGTAAGTTCATAGATATCACAAAATAGAAAGTATTTTCTAATGTAAAGAACTTTCCTAGACAAATACATTTTTTTTCAGATTTAGGAGTGACTGTCAATTAAATGTAACGTTTATTTATTTTAACAAGTTTTAATTTATACTTAATTACCATAAAACTATTTATAGAAAACATTTTCAACTTAATCTAACATTTTTGAAAAGAATATTGTTGCTTAAACACTGGAAATATAAAGGTGTTGGAAAAGATTGTTCACAATTTTTATGTTTGCCTGTTGATAGAAAAAAATTAGGAAGTTCACACCTTCATGAGTTTATTTTCTTTTTTAGTATAAGGCCAGCAAGGGGGCAAGTTTAAATAATCATATGGAAAAAGTGGATTCTCAAGTTAACATAAGAATGATGTTCAATGCACTAAAGAAGACTGCCTATGAGGTAGCTGGTGATTTGGAAGTACCTAACCAGAACACTTGAAACTACAATCCTCAAACATACCTGTGATAATCCTGTTTCAGTACATATATAAATTAGTTATTATTGTTATTTGAAATTATACTACCGACTTTAAAAATATACAATATCGAATTTTTGATCTCTTATTCTAGAGGATGTTTGATAAGCCACCCCAAGACGATCATCATGAAACTCTATACATAATTTATGTCTGTATTTTGTTATGAGGAGAGCCAATAAATATAAAATAGATATTTGGAAATTACTATAAAATAAATTTTATGTAATTTTAGATTATAAAATGCCACAAACCAGTAAAAATTTTATAGACTATTTTTGCAACATTTGTGGGGAATTCGTACTAAAAATACAGCGAAATATCATGACAGATCTTGTTAAAACAGCTTATAATCTATATTTTGGATTTTCTATCAATGTGAGAGATAAGAGTTGGTTGCCAAAAGTATGTTTCAACAGCCGCTCGAGAACTTTTGAGAGGTTGGCTTGAAGGAAGCCACAAATCTATGCCGTTTACAATGCCAATGCCTCAGAATCACGGAAATAATAGTTATCTCTGCATCATATTAACACGAGGATTCTCAAAAAAAAAATAAGATTGTATACCCGAACGTCCCATCTGCAAAGAGACCAATTCACCTTTAGTTCCACCAATTAATGAAAAGGTGGAAAATAAAATATTTCTGGTCTACAATCTCAATCGAATTTTTTTTCTGTCGGTACATCTTCATACACTTTGTACCTCATTTACTTAAATAAGGTGACAAATTATCTTGTTAGAGACTTGAAACTTTCAAAATCTAAGGCGTAATTACTTGAATCAAGATTGAAACAGTGGAATATAAAGTACTTGAGTTACATATTTTCGTACGAGACAAGAAGATTTTACGAGTTACTTTTGCAAAGAAGATGATTTGGTACATTTTATTGATGCTAGAGATTCTAGAGTATTGAGACTTTTCATTGATGCTTCAAAAATAAGCTCAAAAGCCATTCTACTCCATAATGGTAATAAATTCCTGTCTGTGTCCATTGCACACATGCAAATCTAGAGGTATTACTCGAAAAAATTAAATCTTTCCAATACCTATGGAATATTTGTGCTGATTAAAAAGTCCTCGCTATACTTACTGGATTACAAGGAGGATACACAAAGTTTTACTGTTTTCTTTGTGAGTGGAACAGTCACGCAAGAAAAACATAATTACAAATAAAAATGAGGCCACTAAGATGCCCAGGAGTTTAACTCCTGGGCTTAAAAATGTATCTCAGAAATCTTTGTTGCGAAGTGAGAAAATTTTTCTGCTACTATTTCACATAAAGTTGGGACTCATGAAAAACTTTGTGAAAACTATGGATAAATATGGTGCTGGTGTTCAATATCTTAAAACAAAATTACCTCGAATCAGTGACGCAAAATTGAAGGAAGGAATTTTTGTAGGTGCGCAGATACGCGAGATAATGAAAACTAAGCTTTTGATTCGAAGTTAAGCAAAGCAGAAAAAAGATCTTGGGTGGCTTTTGTTTGCCATAATCTTCTTGGGAATACAAAACTGAGAAATACCAACAAATCATTCGGGAGATTCTTTCTGCTTATAAAGATTTAGGATGCAATATGTCTCAAGATTCATATTTTGGACATTTAGATTGCTTTCCTGAAAATCTGGGAACCGTATCAGATGGTGTTCATCTGTACACATGGTGAAAAGTTTCATCAGGATATAATGTAAATTAAAAAAAGCTACAGTGGGTAATGGTCAGTTTCCTTGCTGATTTTTGTTTGTCAATTCGCCGAGAAACTCGAATAGAAATGATGAAAAAGAACACAAAATAACTTAAATTTTATCACCATGTAATGAGATAACTGACCGATATTTATTCATTTTTTGACTGTAATTTAGGATTTTTTACCTTCAAACTTAGACCGTAATTGATACTTTAATAATATTGTTTGTTAATTAAATAAATATTATATTGGAAATCTACGTGTGGTGCTTAATTTATGTCAAATTCCGTATTTAGAGAACAAAATATGATGAATACATACATAAAAACAAGAAGGAGAGAAAAACCAGTGTAATAGAAACTAAGAAGAACAGAAAAAATATCGAAATTTCAGATGGTCCTAGGTCCATAAAATGCAGAGGTTCGCGGCTGTGCGGCATCCGAATAACTACTTGTTGTCTTGTCAAACATTCTACCGTCATTAGTTGCAGTGTAGGGAAGACCGGGGCCGGTTGTCTCAATTTTAAAAAAATATTTTTTATAAAATGAGTGTGAATCATTTTTGAAAAAATGATATCTTGTGTAACAGTCTCCAGTCGCAGTTGTGGAAAAGGGTTCCATAAAAATTAAGCAAAAACATTCTTCATTATCACTTTCAGTATCTGATGAATGAGCAACGTAAACTTTTGCCTTCTTTTTGTGCTATTCTTTATGAAAAACTTTTTTACTGCTATTTTATTCGTTCTTCCATTATTTTGAGGCTTATTGTTTTCTTCTTCTAATTTATTTTTAGCTATTGTATCAGTATTAAGTATTACACTTTCTCTCTAGCGTCTTTTGCTTTTCGCTCTTCTTTGGTATTATGATCTTCTTGACAGGCTATTCTGCCATCTCCAGCAGTTCAGGTTTTTTTTTTCAATGAGTCAGGTGTTCAGCTGTGATGTTATATTTGCGTCCTTAATCACGACGTATTCTTGTTAAGCGAAAATTTCCTCATAGCCGTATATTTATACACACTCTCTTTCCAACCTTCCACGCTGATTTTCACAAAGCCCAGTTAGGTTCCTCCCTGGTTTAATCTCTGCGAAATCCACTCAACCTTCTCCTTTTTATGTTCTCCCATTCTTTTATACATCTTTTTCTTTAGTTATTGCCTTTTTGTTGAAGGAACTCATCTCTCCAATTACTCTTCTGATTTCGCCATCTCCTATCCCCTCAGTCAGTGTCATCAGCTCATTAATCTTTGTCTGTATCGTTTCAAGTACCCCGTCGCCTTTATTCTCTCTACTCTCGTTTTTTCTTTACCTCTTTTCGTCTGGGCTAAGCCTTTTCCTTTTCTTGTTTTATATCGCCTTATTCTCTATCCCTTCCAGGATTGAATAGAGGTCGCTCTTGCTAAAGTCATATTCGTAGTTTCTTATCTAGTTTTTCTTCGTAATCCTTACTTTTCCCTAGTTTCTCATATTCTTTTCCTTCATTTATTTTCTGAGCTGTCTCATTTTTCTCCTGAATGGTCCTTCAGTTTCCTTCAGCCTTCTTTCTGTAAGTAACCAACTTGTTTAAAACCTTTTCCAGCAACTACTTGGTCGGGTCTTTGGATGCTTGCGACGCCTGTTTCGTCCATGTTCCAGATATCTTTAATGCTAATTTGTATTCCCTCATAACTAATGCCAAATTATTAAAAAAGACGTTAATATTTACTCTGTTAAAGCTATTGGCCTTTGCTAAGCTTGTTGCTCCTGGCTTTCGAATGGATACTTTTGAATAACGTTTTATGATACTGTTATTCCAGTCTGGCCCGGCCATTTCATTTTCACCCCATGTTTTTGGCGTTTTTAAAGCATTGATGTTAGCATATTTATAGGCTAGTCTGCGGACATCCTTGGGAGATAATCCAAAATAAATGTTATACGCTTTGAGAATATATTTAACTTGTTTATAATCGGAAGTAAAAAACCAGATAATTTTTAATATAGCCTACTGAAATGGATGATGTAACCAAATTTTCATCAAAGAGCTCAGCTTTTAGAATTTTTTGGCAGTACCTTGCCAGTGTTCGATAATTAATGTTAAATTCAGTTGCTGCTTTTCTTATCGAAAATCTATTTAACTTAACGAACCGAGCAGCTCTTAGAAGTCCATCAGGCGGTGTGTTATTTTCGGTGTCTTTTGAATTACGAACTATTTTTACCTGAAAAAAAAATCAGCATCAAACTATTCTTTGTAAAATGTTCCAAAAGTTGTTTTCCGGGGTAGGTTGTCACATGTATCGACAAGCCCCTGTAGATTTGAGACAATAGCCCCCATATGCACACGTGATTTTTTATCCTTAATAACAGGATTATTTCAACAAACACAAATTCAAAAGTTACGTTGAATCCAAGCTAAGTAAGCACTTGGTAAAATATTTTTTTGTACTATTAACAGCAATCAGAAATACATTTTCTATGAGCTATTCGATTGGCTAAAGACCTATAGGTTGATCTTGGGAATGTCCTGATGAGACTTCTCCAGTGAGAAGGTCTCTTGCACTTTATTTGAGATCAATTGGCCAGCTTTGTTTCAGTCTTCTGTTGTTTGGTTTTTGGGTTAGTAGCTGTAGTAGTAGATTAGGATGGCTGTCCAGCTTTAGGTAGTGGTTACGGCTTCTTTATTGTATTTTTGGAATACGGAGGTATTGATGGATCAATTTGTTTGTGATGTACCATTTATAAAATGGTTATTGTTCACTTTTAACAACACACATTTTGTAAATACCATGAAATTTACTGAAATTCGCCGCTTTTTGTTTTCTCTCAGTAGAGCGTATCCCATAAACGACGACTTTCGCACTGAATAAATGTGACTTATAAACTGCCGAAAATAATATTCAGGTTAAGACACATCTATATTTTGCAACCAACACGTGTGACAACCAGCCCCGGCCTCCCCTACACGTTATCTTATCAAAAATCAGAAGCTAATAATTTTGTTCAACAAGCATATATTATAGATGCTTGAATAAATATGGAAAGTAGATCGGCAAGTAGGTGTTTTAAATTTATGTATCGAGAAGTTACATATTCTTCTATTATAGAACAAATTCATGGGTAATATTCAATTTAAATTTAATAAAAAAGGTCAACTTCGGTACCTTTCAAAGTATCATCAAATTTAGCAATTTATATTACAAAAAAGCATACACAGAATGCATTTCTCGGTGGTTTTTATTATTTTCTAGATTTATACCACTTCAAAACATATATATTGCTCTCATTAATATGTAGCGTGAAGAAAAAAAAAATATGTATCAAAAAGTAGATGCAGTATTTAACTACATCTTGACGAAAAGGAAACAAAATGGCATTTCTTCAGTATACACAGATATTCTGAAAGAAAAAAAGTGGAAAAACTGTAACCGAAAAATTGAAAAGCTCAGAGCCACTCACAGCGAATGATTGGATTCTTATATAAATTTCGAAAGTTCTGAATCTAATAAAACAGTTACTCCTGGTTGTCCTAGAATTGATTTTCACTCAAAATCTGATCAATCGAAAAGTAAAGAAGCTGCAGATTCATACAGAGTGAGTTTTGTGCATGTACGCCTCAATTATTTCGGAAACGGCTTGTACGATTTTTATGAATTTTTGTGTACAAGGGTCTTGTGATATGGCCGGTATTATGGTGGTATTTGCATTGTTGTTAGATATTTCCTTTTTCCGGAAAAATAATGAACTTTGTTATTTAAAATCAATTTTTCATCTGATGTCCCATATACCTAAATGTCAATTCAAAATTATAGCTTCATTTGCGTTATCTCCACCGAAGCTATGGCTATGACTGCTACAATAACAAATTTGACGTTTTAATGAGTTAATATTGTTGAAGTTTATCGATAGTCACAATGGATCGTTTATCTGAAAAAGAACAAATTCATATTTTAATGAAAATAAGATATAGTGATAGGCGTAGACGTCAACAAGAAACGTGTAATAACTTTAATAATTTATATCCTAACCGAAATCCCATAACAAGATCTACTGTCAGTAAATTAGTAAAAAATTTTAACGAAATTGATTCAGTGAAAGATTTATCCAAATCATGGCGCAAAAGAACTGCATTAACTGAAAACAAGTCTTTAGATGTTTGTTTCCTATTAGAAGACGATCCACACTTAAGTACTAGACAAATATCCAGGGAACTTGATATTTCGCTAGCATCCGTAATGAAGAATTTACGTGATAATAAATTCCATCCATACAAAGTAACATTGGTGCAAGAGTTGTCAGATGACCATTTTGATAGACGTGAAGATTTTGCAGACCTAAAGATGGAAAAATGTTACAATCAAAACGATCCAATTTTTTTAAGTAATGTTATGTTTTGCGATGAGGCCACTTTTTGTATCAATGGAAACGTAAATCAGCATCATTATAGTTACTGGTCACGTAACAATCCTTGTTGGATAGGTGAATCCCACACCCAATATCCCGAAAAACTGAATGTATGGGCTGGAATAACAGGCGACAAAATAATTGGCCCTTTTTTTCATTGGGATAACTTAAATGGTCCGGTGTATTTAGATTTATTGGCAAATATTATTATACCTGAATTTACTCGGATATTTCTAATTCCAACTTAGTATTTTCAATAACATTCAAAAAAATCTTCATTATTAGAAATTTTCAGACAATAAAAATATTTCAAACGACAATATTTGGCAACAATAAGATGGTGCCCCGAGCCCCATCTCACTATGCGTGTGTGGTGAGGCAATACTTAAATGTGTTTTCCAGAAGATGGACTGGAAGGCGTGGTTTTATCGAATGGCCCCCGCGATCACCCGACATGAATTCTTTGTACTATTTCCTTTGGAGTCACTTAAAAAACATCGTTTATAAAATAAAACTTGCCAATATTCAGGAATTAAAAGATAAGTTTACCACAGAGATAAGAATTTTGCAGTCGGGAATGTTGCACAGTTTTAAAAATCGCATGGCTTGTTTTATTGAAGTAAATGGACAACATTTTGAGCATCCGATTAATTCGATTAAGCTAGTGTGAAAAAAAGTTAGAAAAAGCCCAACACAATCTTCAAAAATTAGCAAATTGCTTCGCAACTCACAACTCCAGCACGAAAATATTCTCTAGAAGAAGCTACGGATTTTATTTCAGAAAACAATTTTACGAAATGACCAATGCATTAGAGATGGCGCTAGAATTAGAAATTGTGGCATTTACCCATCATGGAAAAGTATTTCGAAATTTAAATCATGGTTAAGGGTAGAAGAAATAACAGTTACATTCAAAATGGCAAAGATTCCTCTAGCAAAGTTGTTGGAAAACACAACTGCAATGCTAGTTGAAATGCAAAAACAACTTTGTCGCCAAAAAATTTGAGTCGCACGATTGTAAGATCTTGGAGGTAAATTTTTTCTTCGGCTGTGGGTTTGATGGTAGTAGAGGACAATCAAATTACAAACAAGGATTTTGTCAGACAGAATTTAAATCAGATTCCTCAATATTTGCCACAACAATTATTTCTATTAGACTTTTAACATCTGATAGTACGGTTCTATGGAACAATTCAACCCCTCATTCAATAAGTTTCTGCAGGCCGCTGAAGTTCAATATGCAAAAGAAACTAAAGAATTGGCAGAAAAAAATATAATAGAAGAGGAAATAAAGAAGTTAAAATATTTTCAAACGGAAACTAACATAGAATAAAATGCAGCTTGTCCCATTTGCAATGCAAAACATACAGATTTTGCAAAAATAACCAATTTCAATTCCCATAAATTTAAATCTAATCTAGCAAAGCTTGGATTAACTTTGCTGCATACTGTTTTTTCAATTTTTTGTGCATTTGTTGTATCGACACACAAGTCGAAAATAACAAATAAGACAAGAATATTTGTATTTGCATTTAACTAAAGAAAACAGTTAATTCAAAATATATTTTGGTCTAAGTTAAATTTAGGTGTTAACATAATATCATCAGTAACTTCACTTTGTTTTCGGAAATTACTGGAGTTCACACAGTCATAATAAATTTTTTTTTTTACAATTTTGATTGCTTTATCTTGTTTTCTACCACTATATTCGAAGAAATTTGAAAATTTTAGTCACGAAACAGCCTCTTTAATAATTGCAACGTATCCGTGGTACCCAATGCTTGCTTCTATGCATAAAGAGTCGATTCATCCTAAAGATATTATTCAAAGCTTGGCATTACCTATTGGATATTTCGCCGAAGAAGCATCCGAGTTTAGTGATAAATTGTATAAACAAGACAGACTCATGCGCGGAAAACTACTCGTGCTGACATTCTGCTCTTCTGGACACACCAACATAACTCTAAAAACTCCAAATAGAAATTCTAAATACAAGTAACAGAGAAGATAGAGACGAAGAAGAATGGAACTGGGAAGATTCAAATATCATACCACATTTAGATAAAATGTTCTAGCATCACGAATATTCAATTTTCTTTGGTTTAGTTATTTAGATTTCTGTTCATTTTGTTACCTATATAGTCGGTAGTTCTATTGAAGCGTAATTTTATTATTCATTATTATTAACTATCTATTTTTTATATTATTTATCTATCTTTCATTCAATTAATCAAAACATTGGTTTCTAAAAAAAAAAACACAAACGAAAATATCGGGTGCACATTTTCGTTTAATTAGAATAATCTCGAGAACAAGTTTTTAAAAGTTGGTTTTCCATATTGATAGCCTTTACTTTCAAGAAAATGACATCACATTTGCAGCTAAAATCTTCAAAAATCCGCATGCAACGATTTTAGTGCAATTAGAAAAATGCTAGTTCAGTGATTTATTTATTACACAATATTACAATAATTAAAGATCGACAAATTAATATAAATAAATTGATATTTGTTGGTGGACTTCAATAATACTGTCAAATCAATTCTTATTTTTTGACCAAAGCTTTTGACAAAACAACTTCTCTTTTCGGGGCTCAATTTTATTGCTAAGAAATATAATACTTTTAACTGTTTTCATTAAAATCATGTAGTATAAGCACGTGATCCAGCTGTGTAAGGTAATTAATACTTTGAAATGAATCCCAAAGTTATAATACTAACAGCTTGTAGTAACTACAGCTATTACATTAACAAGTACACCAATCCATGTGTAAATGTCTAATTTCAGAAAATCAAGATTCCAAGAGACAGAAATAAATCAAAGAAAACGAAATCTGTAAGCCTTTAAATGATACGGATCCCAACCGATTATGCGACTTAAAGCACCAACACAAGCATTTGTTATTTCTCTTTCCCTTCTCCCAGATTTTGAGTTACTCTATTAACAAATGATAATAGATAGTAGAGATACAATTGAGATATTTAATTTGAAGCCAACAGTACCTGCTACTGAACCTCTGATAACCTCATCACATCAAATAGCACCACTACAGTTAGTTAGTTATTACTTTGACTAATTAAACTACCAGTGGTTGAATATAATATTCTCTTATGAGTCCTGATTCTGCATGTGTGGTAATGATCGCCGTATAGTTTACAGAATAGCAAACAAAAAGGTTTGTGCAAGCTGCACAGGACCATCGTATTGATTTGGTGCGGATCAGAAATGGTATGAGGTAGCATTAATATGGAGGACTACTTGTGAAGTGATAATTGAAAGAGGTCATCTTAAGGATCACAGGTAGATGTTTTACATATTAGAATCGAAGTCATACTTTTGAATAAATTGAAGTTTAAATTGCTATCTTCTACACCCTATTAGTCATATTTAGCCTCTTCGGATTATTTTCTTATCCCGCACTTGAAAAAATGGTAGTTAATGGCTATTTTGAGGAGCTTGACGATTCTGATTATGAAAAGGAAACTTATTGAACATCGCCGGAAAAAGTGCATGGAGCTATTATGATGATTACGGTCAAAAAATATATATATTTTTTTCTATGATTTTTGTGTTTTCTTTGTTGAGGCAGGTATTTCTAGGATCTCTATATGTCTGATCTATTTATTGTGTCGAAGGATGATGTGAGATCTCAATAGATATTAAAAATATTTCTTCTTCTTCTATTGTCCTAATTCTTTCATTTTTTCTCTTTTGTACGCATGTTGCCTGTTCCACACCCAATTTATATCCTATAGATTCTCTTAGATTATCTTATATATTGAAAAAATTGATGATTTCCATTCCGAGTCCGTTCAGGCGTTCTACCCATCCGATTTGCTTAATTTTTTTTCAATGAAAGGTATTGATGCACAGATCAGCCATCAACCATCGGATTTCATTTAATTTTCACCATTCTCTTATACTCAAATGCGATTTCTCCCTGTACATTACTTATTGGAGTTTTTCACATACACACGTTCTATCCTCAATATCTCAGGTTCTATTCAGATAGAGACTTCGTTTTGGTTTAAGAACTCTCTCTGAAACACCTTCTTTCTTTTGAGTTTTTGAACACTTAAATCGGTTGAGTTGGAGAGGAGCTAGGCGCGGACATTCAATGTGGATTTTCAATGGATTTTTGTAGGTTTTTGGCAATTTTTCTACATTCAAAGATCTATATCTCAGGTTCTAATATAGCTACAGAGTTCGTTTTAGTTTAAGAGCACTCGCTGAAACACCTTTTTTCTTTTCAGGTTTTGAACACTTGAATCGGTTGAGTTGGAGAGGAGCTAGGCGCGGACATTCAATGTGGAGTTATGGATTTTTGTGGGTTTTTGGCAATTTTTCTACATTCAAAGATCTATCTCAGGTTCTAATATAGCTACAGAGTTCGTTTTAGTTTAAGAGCACTCGCTGAAACACCTTTTTTCTTTTCAGTTTTTGAACACTTGAATCGATTGAGTTGGAGAGGAGCTAGGCGCGGACATTCAATGTGGAGTTATGGATTTTTGTGGGGTTTTGGCAATTTTTCTACATTCAAAGATCTATCTCAGGTTCTAATATAGCTACAGAGTTCGTTTTAGTTCAAGAGCACTCGCTGAAACACCTTTTTTCTTTTCAGTTTTTGAACACTTGAATCGGTTGAGTTGGAGAGGAGCTAGGCGCGGACATTCAATGTGGATTTTCAATGGATTTTTGTGGGTTTTTGGCAATTTTTCTACATTCAAAGATCTATCTCAGGTTCTAATATAGCTACAGAGTTCGTTTTAGTTTAAGAGCACTCGCTGAAACACCTTTTTTTTTCAGTTTTTGAACACTTGAATCGGTTGAGTTGGAGAGGAGCTAGGCGCGGACATTCAATGTGGATTTTCAATGGATTTTTGTAGGTTTTTGGCAATTTTTCTACATTCAAAGATCTATATCTCAGGTTCTAATATAGCTACAGAGTTCGTTTTAGTTTAAGAGCACTCGCTGAAACACCTTTTTTTTTCAGTTTTTGAACACTTGAATCTCTTGAGTTGGAGAGGAGATAGGCGCGGACATTCAATGTGGATTTTCAATGGATTTTTGTAGTTTTTTGGCAATTTTTCTACATTCAAAGATCTATCTCAGGTTCTAATATAGCTACAGAGTTCGTTTTAGTTTAAGAGCACTCGCTGAAACACCTTTTTTTTTTCAGTTTTTGAACACTTGAATCTCTTGAGTTGGAGAGGAGATAGGCGCGGACATTCAATGTGGATTTTCAATGGATTTTTGTAGGTTTTTGGCAATTTTTCTACATTCAAAGATCTATATCTCAGGTTCTAATATAGCTACAGAGTTCGTTTTAGTTTAAGAGCACTCGCTGAAACACCTTTTTTTTTTCAGTTTTTGAACACTTGAATCTCTTGAGTTGGAGAGGAGATAGGCGCGGACATTCAATGTGGATTTTCAATGGATTTTTGTAGTTTTTTGGCAATTTTTCTACATTCAAAGATCTATCTCAGGTTCTAATATAGCTACAGAGTTCGTTTTAGTTTAAGAGCACTCGCTGAAACACCTTTTTTTTTTCAGTTTTTGAACACTTGAATCGGTTGAGTTGGAGAGGAGCTAGGCGCGGACATTCAATGTGGATTTTCAATGGATTTTTGTAGGTTTTTGGCAATTTTTCTACATTCAAAGATCTATATCTCAGGTTCTAATATAGCTACAGAGTTCGTTTTAGTTTAAGAGCACTCGCTGAAACACCTTTTTTTTTTCAGTTTTTGAACACTTGAATCTCTTGAGTTGGAGAGGAGATAGGCGCGGACATTCAATGTGGAGTTATGGATTTTTGTGGGTTTTTGGCAATTTTTCTACATTCAAAGATCTATCTCAGGTTCTAATATAGCTACAGAGTTCGTTTTAGTTTAAGAGCACTCGCTGAAACACCTTTTTTCTTTTCAGTTTTTGAACACTTGAATCGATTGAGTTGGAGAGGAGCTAGGCGCGGACATTCAATGTGGAGTTATGGATTTTTGTGGGGTTTTGGCAATTTTTCTACATTCAAAGATCTATCTCAGGTTCTAATATAGCTACAGAGTTCGTTTTAGTTCAAGAGCACTCGCTGAAACACCTTTTTTCTTTTCAGTTTTTGAACACTTGAATCGGTTGAGTTGGAGAGGAGCTAGGCGCGGACATTCAATGTGGATTTTCAATGGATTTTTGTAGGTTTTTGGCAATTTTTCTACATTCAAAGATCTATATCTCAGGTTCTAATATAGCTACAGAGTTCGTTTTAGTTTAAGAGCACTCGCTGAAACACCTTTTTTTTTCAGTTTTTGAACACTTGAATCGGTTGAGTTGGAGAGGAGCTAGGCGCGGACATTCAATGTGGAGTTATGGATTTTTGTGGGTTTTTGGCAATTTTTCTACATTCAAAGATCTATCTCAGGTTCTAATATAGCTACAGAGTTCGTTTTAGTTTAAGAGCACTCGCTGAAACACCTTTTTTCTTTTCAGTTTTTGAACACTTGAATCGATTGAGTTGGAGAGGAGCTAGGCGCGGACATTCAATGTGGAGTTATGGATTTTTGTGGGGTTTTGGCAATTTTTCTACATTCAAAGATCTATCTCAGGTTCTAATATAGCTACAGAGTTCGTTTTAGTTCAAGAGCACTCGCTGAAACACCTTTTTTCTTTTCAGTTTTTGAACACTTGAATCGGTTGAGTTGGAGAGGAGCTAGGCGCAGACATTCAATGTGGATTTTCAATGGATTTTTGTGGGTTTTTGGCAATTTTTCTACATTCAAAGATCTATCTCAGGTTCTAATATAGCTACAGAGCTCGTTTTAGTTTAAGAGCACTCGCTGAAACACCTTTTTTTTTCAGTTTTTGAACACTTGAATCGGTTGAGTTGGAGAGGAGCTAGGCGCGGACATTCAATGTGGATTTTCAATGGATTTTTGTAGGTTTTTGGCAATTTTTCTACATTCAAAGATCTATATCTCAGGTTCTAATATAGCTACAGAGTTCGTTTTAGTTTAAGAGCACTCGCTGAAACACCTTTTTTTTTCAGTTTTTGAACACTTGAATCTCTTGAGTTGGAGAGGAGATAGGCGCGGACATTCAATGTGGATTTTCAATGGATTTTTGTAGTTTTTTGGCAATTTTTCTACATTCAAAGATCTATCTCAGGTTCTAATATAGCTACAGAGTTCGTTTTAGTTTAAGAGCACTCGCTGAAACACCTTTTTTTTTCAGTTTTTGAACACTTGAATCTCTTGAGTTGGAGAGGAGATAGGCGCGGACATTCAATGTGGATTTTCAATGGATTTTTGTAGGTTTTTGGCAATTTTTCTACATTCAAAGATCTATATCTCAGGTTCTAATATAGCTACAGAGTTCGTTTTAGTTTAAGAGCACTCGCTGAAACACCTTTTTTTTTTCAGTTTTTGAACACTTGAATCTCTTGAGTTGGAGAGGAGATAGGCGCGGACATTCAATGTGGATTTTCAATGGATTTTTGTAGTTTTTTGGCAATTTTTCTACATTCAAAGATCTATCTCAGGTTCTAATATAGCTACAGAGTTCGTTTTAGTTTAAGAGCACTCGCTGAAACACCTTTTTTTTTCAGTTTTTGAACACTTGAATCGGTTGAGTTGGAGAGGAGCTAGGCGCGGACATTCAATGTGGATTTTCAATGGATTTTTGTAGGTTTTTGGCAATTTTTCTACATTCAAAGATCTATATCTCAGGTTCTAATATAGCTACAGAGTTCGTTTTAGTTTAAGAGCACTCGCTGAAACACCTTTTTTTTTTTCAGTTTTTGAACACTTGAATCTCTTGAGTTGGAGAGGAGATAGGCGCGGACATTCAATGTGGATTTTCAATGGATTTTTGTAGTTTTTTGGCAATTTTTCTACATTCAAAGATCCATATCTCAGGTTCTAATATAGCTACAGAGTTCGTTCTTTTCTATTATAATGATTTCTGATACTTATTTAATATTTTTGTTTACAGAATTCTATGAAGTCATAATTATAAACTTCTAATGATTTAGAGTTCACCAAAAGCTTGGTTCAAATAATTTGAACTATTCTAGGATTTTTTAATTACCGCAAGAATTTGATGGAATTTGCCCAACTCTCATGAAAGACCTTTCTCGGACTTTTTCCAGAAGGTTCTCAACATAGAATATAAAGATCCAGTTGATTGCTACAATCTAAGAAATTGTTCGACATTTTTAAATTATTCCATAAAAAGTTTGATAAACCAGTATATTCTAGGTGGAAAACTCCCATACATTCGCTGAAAGTATTGAACCAATAAATTCTGAGATGTCAGACATCTTGTGGCCCATACATTCATACAATCACAAAACCGTAAACCAGAAAAATATTTTGATCAGTGAGTCGTTTCTGTCTACGTGTTACAAAACAAAATAAAACTATTCACGCTTGTCAATCATTGCGAAATTAAATTATAATCCGGTAGCGGCAGGATTAAATTCGCCCGTGATTATTCCAATTAAGTTTCATCTCGTATGAATACAGTTGAATGTGCTAGTTTATAATGAATGTAAACCATAATCTCCAATGTTTTAACCAAAATTATTGTTTGAAAGGCACCTACTTGTTGTGAAATTTCATATCGATTTTAAAATATATTCTGAAAATTTCAATCATCAATTAAAATTACAGTTATTCATGAGATACAGGGTGTTTTAAAAAAAGGTGATCCCGTCTCTAGGATAGATAAAAAACTGAGAAATATTTGGGGTTCGTACAGTAAAAAATTTAAGCAACGCCATCCGTATTCAAGATGCATTTAGCACGATTTTGCCGCAACTACTGACAACGTTGTATTGAAATATTAAATTTATGAAGCAAAATTTCATGAATGAAAAAAAAATATGATTTTTTCGCACTTTCTATTTCAAATAAATTTTTTCATTATTTTTCCTTGAGACTAAAATAGGGCAAAAAAATTATTGGGCCAGGGGGAAATTTCATCCATTTTGGTTGGGGCTCAACGTGTTAAATATACTGACAAAAGATTTTCTATTCAATATAAATACTCCTTTGAATAATTTTTAATTATAAAAGAATCTTTGAGATTATTTTTCAACTTTTCATATGTTTAGGAGATGATTTGGAGGGTTGCATGAATATAATTGATCATAAACGTGTAAGAATGTCAACAGGTTTATGAATAATATATTTAATTTTCATTTTATCCGAAACATACATAAAATCTGGGATTTAAATTCTTTTTGCAATATGAGATGGCTTACACCTCCAAAAATATAAAAATCCCAGTTCGGTTCTGGAAAGATTTCGATGAAGAAGGTAAGTGGAGCTTGGTTTCAAATTTTCATGTAAATCGAGATTATAATAAGTGTCTTTAAAAAAAGCTTTCAATATCACTACCCTCAGAGAATGGTCTTTGGAGGGGTTGCATGAGTCCGATTAATCTTAAAGTTGTTTTAGAATATGAACAGATTGACGAATAATTCATTTAAACCCTATATGCTAAAATCGAAGGTTTATACATTTTTTACGATAAGGGGTTTTGACCTCTAAAAAATGAAGAACACCCTTCGACACAGAATAAATTTTGAATAAGGAGGTAAGTAAGGTAAGTAGATCAAATCCAAATTTTCATAAAAATCGACGTTGATAAACAAAATTCCAAAGTTTTAACGTTGTTTACCGCTGGTGCCTGGCCTAATATCAGCATTTTTAACTCAAATTATTAAGATTTGACTTAAATAAAATGTTGCTTATCACTGAATAAGAAGGTGTTTCGTTTGACTATTTAAAAAAATATATAGCGGCTTGGTTCCCTTGTTGTCCGGATTTTAAGTGTTTGAAATAACCATGGCGCGGTGCTGATATCTAGAGATGGACGTCGGTAGGGCACAGTTACGTGTAAGACCATGGGTAAGCAAAAAAACTCATTATTTATACTTATTTAACTACTTTCATATAATAACTACTTATATTTATAACAATTCATTACTAATAGAAATAATAATAATAATATTATTATTATTAGGATAACACAATTTAACATCATCTCTTGATTACAACGCCGACCTTACGGCCACACAGTGATGTAATTTAGCGCTCGTGAAATGAACCCATCCCGCTATACCTTCGTTTCCAAACCTATATGTATAACCGTCGTATCAAGAAATCTCCCTATAGGCCAACCGCCAAAGCAAAAAAATTAGGTTCATAATGCAACGTTCTCGAGAACGGATTGTTTTTGGAATATGTTCAGGGGTGTTCCCTGAATCTAAATTCAAGTGGGTGTTATGGTGGCGTGAATTTTGAAAAATGCGTTTTGTCGAATATCTCGCGAACCGTGCAACGTACGACAAAAATAGTGGAGATCATTTTTATAGATAATAATAAATTAAAAATGGTGGTAACTGAGTTTGTAGGGCCTAAAATTTCCTATAAATATTATTGGAAATATTTTCCCGTAGCATTTATAGTTAAGAAGCTATAACGCTGTATATGTCGAGTGAAAGCATAATATCCACGAGATTATAATGCTGTATATTTAAACATACGCCTATAGATTTTAGTATATATTTCGGATCGTTAATAATAATAATGATACCGGCTGCAGAAAGTACTCGAAAATAATAATTTTAGAGTTTACTAAGATAGGTTCATTAGCACCGATAGACAGGTGACGAATAACAGACCTGACATCGTGGTGGTTGACAAGAGACAATTCAGTCCTTCTTGTCGATGTAGCTAGACCGAACACTCATAACGTTCTCAACAAACACCAGGAGAAACGCGGATTCCGCAATTGAGATTAAGAAGATGTGGTGAAAATGTGGAAATAGTCCCAGTTATTATATCAGCCACACGGCGTTGTGCCTAAGACCCTGACGATAGTATCGCCAAACTAGGCTTTCCAAAAAAACACCTTTGCCAATATCCAGAAGGCTGTAATGTTGAATACTTGCAGCACAGTGTCCAAGTCTATTGTGTGAGCCCAGCCTAATCCTATTGATTCTTCGTATCTGAGATAGGTAAATAACACCGGCTCTAAGCTGAGTACTGCATAAATCTTTTTTATAATGATGGTGTGACGAGGTGTAGCTACTATTGTGTTTTTGCTGAAAAGACAATTTTTTATGATTTATTCCGTTTTACCCTTGCAAGTAACAATAAAGATCGATAAACTATTAGTTATTATCCACAATATTATAATATTAATTGATTCGCTACACAGCTGTATTAATATTTTTGTGAACATTTTATGATATTATATGCGCTATAAAATGTTTTTTGTGTACAACGAGCAATATTGCCACTGATAATGTACGAGGTATGAGTTTTACCAAGCTGCCAATCTCTTAAACTATAAATGTTATGGGAAAAAGTTTCCAATAAAATTTATAGGAAATTTCATTCCCTACAAATTCAGCTATCCACTATTTTTTAATTCATCATGAACCGTTAAAAGATGGCAAAAATTATTATCTGCACTATTTTTGTCGTACGATACAAACAGTGAATTTTCTAGAAGTAAACGATTTTTATGGAAACTTATTGTCGATTATCTATTCAAACTAGCAGTAAAAAACGAAACACGATCTACTTAGTTCATAGACAGTTTGCGTAGATGATACTTCTGGCAAAGTTGGTGATGGATTCTGATTCTGGTTATAGATTCATTTTGTGTTGTTCATGTCTTCTTAACGAGTCTTCCTATTTTAACAATAATTTTTTCATTTTTGTTGTTTCATATTGCGATTCCATTAATACTTAGAGGAGGTATTGATATCTAGTTAGCCTAGACCAGTTCCATGCACAAACAAAATATTTCGTTACCATAGAAACGAACAATAAATTATTAGAAGTGTCAGTGTAAAGTTTGACGTCAAAAAAGTAAACCAGAAATAAGCAATAATTTAAAAGAAAAAATGATGTCCACCGAAATTGTGAAAATCGAAAAATTGGGGTATCGAGCCATCATCAAGTACCTGTATTTAAAAGGTTTGAGAGGTAAGTAGATTTACGAAGATATACTTAACACCCTTAGTGATCAATGTTCTTCGTATGCGACCGTGAAAAATTGGATTGCAAGCTTCAAAAGAGGTAAATTTTACATTGAAGATGATGACCTCCAGGAGAGGTGACATAAGTTGGCCACCACGCAGTCCCAATTTAGCACTTTTTTCTATGTGGTTATATCAAATCTAGAATTTACGCCAACTAACCAATTTCGGGCGCAATTGAAGGAAAATATCCGTCTAAATAGCAGCAATCACGTAAAATAACTGTCGGGCCGACATAGGCAATTTTAGTGCTCGACTAAATAAATACCATGACCGCAACGGTATACATTTGGACTGTTATTTTTAAGAAATTAATTCCCAAGTTATAATAATAATCACAAATAACAGACAATTTTTCAATGAACTCCTAAATTTCCTTGAAATTATTTTATTATATGTGAATTTTTTTTGAAATACCTTGTAGATAAAATTCCTTAACGATCAATGAATAACGAACCAAAATTGGGTTTATTGTAAACCACTGATTTGATCTGTGGAGTTTAAATGAAGTTTCAAAACGTACAAAATTCAATTCAATTTCTCGAGAATTTGTGATTGTATTTATGATAAAATCGACTGCATTTCCAATGCAACCTCAGTTTCGGAGTTTTAAAAAATAACTTATTTTTTCTTCTCACTACTAAAACGCATCTTCAATCGAAAGAGTCGATCATTTTGAGAAATGAGATGAACATGAGTTTCATTCAAGATCCGAAATGAAGAATAGTTATTTGTATGCCAAGGACTGAAAGTGCTACTTTGATGGACGAGTCTGAAAATTGCGAGACGAGCGAAGCGAGACGAGCAACAGAGTACAACAAAGTAGTATTTCAGCCGCGGCATACACAACATTTTTTAGACGACGCATAAGATCCAAAACTTTTTCAATTACACTGAAGTTAAATTTTTTGATTTTTTTGCAGTGTATCGTTTGTTTTGTTTCTTCAGGAAATTGATGAGTTTTGGATATTTGTTGACGTGAACATCTTGTTTTATTGCGAGAGTACTTTTAATCATCGAGAATGTAGTACTATGTTTTCTGTTGGGCTTTTCGCCACTTCATAAAGAACTCGTACTGTTTTTCGTACCTTGCACGAATTAAGAACGGCCGCATTGCTTTCTTCGGTGAGATCAGGTGGCGTGGATTCGAGTAACTCTTTATCGCTGATGTTTTATTTTTCATCATTTTATTCATTAATTTAGATAAAACTTCGGACAAAACAAATAATTTCAGAAAATTTAAAATTTAAGGTTATGGAAAATCATCGAAGTGAAACTGTCAACATTGAAGTGGCTAGAGTCACATTTAAAGAAGTTAAAGTTGTCTACTTCAGAGCGTCTCGAAAGTGTTTTGCGGTAGGGAACTGTCACTTTTACTACATGGAACATGGTATGTAAATGAATACAGAACGAACAACTTTCAGATGGCGTCGTCTAAAAAGAGTATTCTTAATTTCATAACTCAATGATGGGTCACTTGATATTCCAACACAATATTCAGTAGGAGACTACTGGACGATTTCTGGAATTTTGTTATGTGTGCTGTCTTTTTCCCAATCAATTTGTATTTTAACTGACACTTTGTAGATGATACCCACGCAAAGAATTTTAGAGATAGAATAGAATGTACAAACTGTATCGTCTACAAATCTCAAAATGCTGGACATAGTTGCACGTGCGTTGGCTGCCTTTTATCAACATATATTATCAATTCAAATCTGAAATTAAGATTTGAGAATCATGTTGTAGCTGTTGAAACTTTTTTCTTGTTTCAAGCCTCTTGTTTGGATTTACACGTTGCTCCAGTAGTTCTTTTAATTTGAATTATATTCTTCTGTTTGTTAGGAAGCTTCACCAGTTAATTTCTCTCTTCGAGACTGATATTGAATAAATTGCACTAAAAAATTATCCAAGCCTACACAGACTGGAAACCAAATACATTTCACAAAATATAACATTTACATTCAGATGCAAGTCCACAAATTATTGCTGTTCTACCTGTTCTTCCTGTTAACTGACTTATCTGCCAGTTGAAACTTAATAATCCCAATTTTAAATAATGACTGATAGATAAGAATTATTTCACAAATAAATTGTAGTTGAAAAACTAGCCTTGAGCATAGCTACTTGATTTGGATCATACGATGAAAGTATCTACATGATCTCCTTCCCATTCGCAATTTTGTAAGGATATTTGTATAAATAAGAATTTTATCATTGGAAAACGTTCTTATTTACTCTCCGATAGATATATGGAAAATAAACTCTTTGTTTCATACAAAATATAAATGAAATATGGATATTTCTGATATCTTATTTACTTAAAATTGGAGAATTTCTAAAGCAATATGTTTCAGTTTGTTTCTAGCAAGCTACAAATATTGATAAACATTTTCAGGCAAATGAGATTTCAAATATGAAACATGTACATACAATCTCATCGCTTCCTGTTGAGTCTTCGTTATTATTCTCGAATGTTTCAGTATAAATTCCGTTTTGCCGATTAAGGATTCCGTCTTTATTAATTAATATTAAGAAGGAATCTAATTTCAGCATTATTTTTCAACCGCTCATCTAGAAAAGGATTAAGGATTTTCGATTACAGTCACAGTCCATTTATCTTTTGAACTTAGTTAATTCAACTTGAAATTGGGTCTTATAATTAAATTAGCGTGAATAAAAAATGTAGTTTATGTATTAAAATGTACAATAGAACTGACTTTATAACGGCAGACTTTTAAAAACAACGTTAAACATTTGCATTTTTATTCTTGAAACTTCATTTAAATTCATATTTGAAAAAAAATCTTCAACGTGTATACGAGGGCGGGTCGGTTGGATGGAGACTTACGCTGCGCTGATTATATTGTCATAGGTGAAAATTTCACATTATATTAACAAGTAGATTAATTTTAAGACTCATATAAAGATATCTGTTTTCGTAGTTGTATCAATATGTAGAAACAAGGAATTCCATTTTTGATAAAATATTATTTTTACGTAAATCGGTTTAAAAAATCAAGGAAAAGTTACGTGAATATTACACTCTGTAATTTTCCTTGTACCCTGACGTTTTCTAATATATTCTTAATTTCATAGTTCAAAAGTCCTCTTTACTCATTATTTCCAACTTTCACTGGTCCACGAATTTTCGTAATTATTCTCTTTCCTTATATCCTTAGTTGTTATTTGTCCATATTTCATTCATTTCCGTAGTGTATGTAACTACTAGTTTTATCTCAATTTGGTTGCTCGGCTTATTCTCTTACTCAGAATTATGATTTTCAACTAATTATATACCTCACATCGTGCATGATTGCTTTGTCTTGTCTCATTATTTGTCGCATATTTGCAGCTTATCATTGTTCCTAAGTACCTAAAGGTTTCGACTACTTCGAAGATGATATCATTCATATTTACTACTTATTTCTTCCAATTTCCTTATATCTTGTCTTTTTCTGATTTATTTTCAATTTTAATTTTCTCTAATGTGTCTTCAAGACTTTTTCGGTCTCTTGTTGTTAGAGTTAAACGTGAAACTTCTCCTTGCGAATATAAACCAAAGAAGACAACCAAGTGACTTGCTCTATTATATTCATGCGTTTTTAATACAATGAGTATTATGTATCGTAAAGGTGCTTTTTTTTAAACCACTAGACAAATTGTAAGGATGAACCAAGTACTCATTAAAATTCGGTAATCGATAGGACACAGTAGACACAAAAAGTCGAAAAATATTTAGAAAGCGACAAAAAGTTTCAAAATGTGTTATCGAAGCCCATGGAATTTTATAACTAATTGAAGTATTCTAAAAACATCCGATGATACATCCGGAATGCGGTTTAAAATAAATCAATCCTCAAAGCAGAAAATTAATCGGATTCCGTCCACACTAGATATAAATAATTACAGTTCATTTGTACTGATTGATTTACAATTAATTGATGTAATGGTTTAGTGAAATGAGCTCTTGATATTATGAAGACCTAATTAATTTGCATCTCTTTGTAGTATTTGAAATAGTTTTCACTCCCGGAAATGTACAATCTAAGTTTTATATTCTTTTGCAAAATTTCTAGAAAATATCAGCGGATGTGAAAAGCTAAAATGTTACGAAGAAACTGCAAGACACCGATACTTTAGAATGAAGTGAACCGATGCCGCTTGCAATCACATTTCTAAAGTTATTTAAAAAAGCTTAGGAAACATGCATCTGATTTTTATACTTCGAGAAGTTCTGTGTGTCTAAACAAATCAATAAAGATCTCCATTCGGCATTTCTGATGTTATTAGCAATTAATGAAGGTTTTTCGGAGATATGGTTGAAATAGTCCTCGGGCCCTCGACCCATTTTTCTGGTGATGACCAACAAGCTAGAAATTTGCAAATCGCTTGATTAGATCAAGACCGACAACTTTTTCCTTTGCGAAAAACCTCGATTTTGCGCCATTCGCCCCGTGGAGGGCGGTAAACATGTAATTTGGGCAAGTTACCAATAATTAATTACCAACTGGTTGATATTTATTGCAAACGGGTTATTATTAAGTCAACGAAATTGGTCCGACAAAAATAATGCGCCATTTCCCCTGTCCGACAGGCTAATTATGTCAGTTTACTACGCTTATATTAATGGATAACCAGAAAGCTGATTTTTTGGGAATTCGAAGGTTAATAAATTATGAAAGCATGTACTCATGTTGTCCGAGGTATAGCGCGCGTCATAAAGGGAGTCCGACACTTGGAACCTGCGTTTTTAACAACCAATGCATCACTGATTACCAACTGTCGAACAACGGGAGGGTTTATAAGAAAAACATATTTTCTGACTGAATATCACTTTGACCGACAGAAATATTGCACCCTAAACGTAGTCCGAATATGTAAATTCATAGGTCTTGACCTAAACAAGCGATTTGCAAATTTCCAGCTTGTTGGTCATCATCAAAAAAATGGGTCGAGGGCCCGAATACTAAACAATTATCAATTCGAGGTCGGTTTGACGAAAGAGATATTTTCTAGTTTCCCAATTATGAAAGTAATATCCAATGATACATCCAGAGTGCGGTTTAGAATAAATCAATAATCAAAGCAGAAAATTAATCGGATTCCGTTAACACTTGATATAAATAATTACAGTTTATTTGTAGTAATTGATTCACTTTTAATTAATGTAATGATTAAGTGAAATGAACCCTTGATATTATGAAGACCTAATCAATTTGCATCTCTTTGTAGTGTTTGAAATAGTTTTCAGCCCCGATAATATACAATTTAAGTTTTATGTTCTTTTGGAAAAATTCTAAAAAATTTCAATGGATGTGAAAAGCTAAAATGTTTCTTAGAAACTGCAAGACATCGATACTTTACAATGAAGTGAACCGATGCGGCTTGCAATCACATTTCTCAAGTTACTTAAGAAAAACTTGGAAAACATGCATCTGCTTTTTATACCTTGAAAAGTTCTGTGTATAATCAAATGAATAAAGATCTCCATTCGGCATTTCTGATTATAAAAGTTTTACCAGCTAATATAGGCTTTTCGGAAATATAGATTATAAATACGAGGGCAATTTGAAAGAAATTGGTTTTAGTTCCAAAACTATGAAAGTAATATATTATTTATAATATAAGCAGAGAGTTTAATAAATTTCCAAATTTTTTAACCAACTAAAAAAATTATCCTTTAGAAGTTCCGTAAAAAACGCATTTGCCTTTGTTGTTATGACGTATTACCAACCTTTAAATAGTCACTATAGATTGTTACTAAAAATTGGAACAAGGACAGTTCACACAGTAAAAGTACAATTCAATTATCTCAGATCGTTCCATCAAGAATTACAAGTGAAAGTTTAGTTATAAATGAACTTCTTTCATGCTTGAGTTCGGAAATGTGATTTTACTGTACTTTAAACTTATTATATCATCCAAAATTCTAATAAAAATGTAGGCTTTTGTGTTTTTAATTAGGTAAGTTAGGTGAAAATTTACAGTACTTAGTACTCTGTTTTGGATATCGCACCCAAAAACATTTTCAATATCAACTAAAAAATCCTCCTTCATCTCTAGTCTTGATAATACATCTTTAACTGCAGTAAGATGAAGCATACTAAAGCGCAGACATACCAAAATTATTTCCTCAACTCCTACACAGGTCGGGCACTGTAAGGTATTTTCATATATTATGATCAAGTGAACTTTATTGCTTGAATCATATATCCAAATAACACCGAGTCAGTCATTTAGGAAGTTATTCCTTGACAAGATAATGAGTCCATATTCTCTTAGTGTCTCGTGTAATTATGTAATGGCCTTTTTGCAAGACAAAGTGTGGCCGATTTTCTTTCTTTAACTAGCACTCTTATGTACATGATTTTGGCAATTACATATACTGCGTCCTCGAAATCATGAAAGAATAATACCAATTTTCTCAATAATATCTGTGTATTTCAAGTATTGTATTAATTGGAAAGTGGAGTTAGACTGGAGTTGTTTTAACAATTCGCTCCATAAATGAAATGAAAAATACGTTGTTAACCAAAATAGTCGTGACGTAGAAATGTGCTAAGAGACACTACTCAAAATGCTGACATCTCCAATTCAGATAAAATGCAGGAAATTTCATCACACAATTTCAGGAAATTACATCAAAAGCCCATTTTTCCATAAACCGACTGCCTGCCTGTTAAACCCTTTTTATGTTGTGGGAACTATATCCATCCAGCATGAAATATCGAATTTCCCTCGGAGTTGCCAAAATCATGTCATCAAAAATGGCTCCCAATAAATTTAAATATCTTCTCGAATTAAATTTCCTCCTAAAATACAGGCCCGGTTACTTTATTGTTTATTATTCCACACCATATATTTTGAGAAAAACAATTTTGTAGCTCAACTTGTTTTATAACTATAACAAAAAAGGCTGTAAATCTTGTAGACACTTCCAAAGTTTGTTTCAAACACAGAGATGTACCCTGTTTTTCAGCTGCTTTTCGGGAATAACCTAGTCGAAATAACCGAGGAAATCATAAATGTCAGCCAGTGACAAAGGAAATATACACCAGTATCGGACTGGTCAATACTACATACAGAGTTTACAAGAAGGGAACGCCCGTTCATTGGCGCATTTTTCTCATTTCAGTGGGCTTAGTGTTGCCAAAGTTTTGAAGTTGGTATATAAGTTCAAACTTAAATACAGAGATGCTACAAAAATAGTACTTTGGCGAAATTGCGATCACAAGTATTTGACTACAGATCAGTACTCATCAATTTTAAATATGTTTATACAATATATCCAATTCATTGCACAGCATTTTGGAAAACTCATTCATTATCAATATTATCAATGTTATTAATATTATAATATTACGAAGAGAAGTTTTTCTTTAAAAAAAGTTTCGGATATTAGGAAACTTAACATGGAGCTATCGGATATAAACCCTTTACTGCATTAAATATGTAAAAAATGAACTTTTTTCAAAATATTCTTATTTCCAGAAACCATAATGGTTCGTATGCTTACCAAGCAAATATGATAAGTGGTATCATATTCTTATTATATCAGTAATGAATGGAGTAGGAGAGGATGTTACGTAAAATTATTGATGTAACTGAGATAATTTCTTCTTTTTTTATTTTCTGCTACTGCAATAGTATTAGACCACACAGAAACTAGGCATATTCACAATTTTTTTGTCGAACCAAGTTACCAAAATGACGAAACTCCTTTCTATAACTCTTTTTCTGGAGACATTTGAGCACGATACCCGCAGGCAAATTACCACACTGATATAAACATACCTGTAATTTGGTACTTTTGTACCATTTATCCCAAAAGACTTTTGCGATTCTTGTGCTTTGATCAAGACTGAATTAAACGACCCACAATATTGCCAGTAACTACAACTTAATACCTGAATGCCACTGAAAACTTCTTCTTTTGGCACGTATCATTTGTTCATCTATCAGCAAATATTCTTCTCTAGGAAGTACCAAAAGGCGCTGTCGAAATCTCCTAACCAGCTTTGAACAGTTTATCGTGTTGTTCTCTATCAATTCTGTGTTATCGTTGAAATGTAGGAAGCGCTTTATTGTTTCCTATCTGTTACATATAATTTACTTGAGGCTGCCTTTCGTACAAATTCTACCGGTAGTTTCACCAATGATAAAAAAATTACTAATCCCATAAACTGTTCTATCTCTTCTTTAGTGATATGGGCTTGTTTATTCACATTATTTTGAATAGCTTTCAAATTGGATTGTTCTATTATTGCTATCAACTCGTCAGTAAATAAATACAAGAAATCGGCTAGAGAAGCCAACTGTTTTATATCGGCAGTAAATTCAACATTTCCAGTGAAAATATAACGATCCGGATCATCAGGCAGCAGATGTTTAGTTGACCAGTTCATTCTGTCGGTAGATTCATAATTACAACTGGTTTTCTTTGATGTTGAGGGTAAATTTCTCAAAGGTACATCGACTTCATCAGAAAATTCTTCGTCTGTCTTGGGTGCAATGATAGGGCGTTAAGGCCATACTCAGAGATTGCGTTAGTACGCCTATAATGTCCATAAAATCGGCCGATGTCTGTTCTACCACCAATAAAGAGAACTAATAGCTTAGCATAAAGAAAATATTGAAGAAATTAAAACAAAACCATACTTCGTTCATAATTAATCATCCGTACTGAGTGCATATGAAGCCATATATGTATAAGCCAAAAAAAACGAAGATTCATGCGAATGGTTTTGAATCAATTGGTGTTAAAAATAGGTGAAATTGAATAGAAAGTGTGAATCTCTGGCAGTGCATACAAACTATAAGTTATGACATACAATGAAACTGACGTTTTTATATTCATTTCTTTTTACAAAATTGAGTCGTAGTCGCGTATAAACATACACTGACAATGTCCAAAAAAAAGGAGCTTATATGCAAATATTGAATTATAATTGAGAAGATAGTTGTGTTTTGTTATTGCCAATAACTGCACTAACAAACCCTATAAGGTCATATGTCATCTTTTTTTGATAACTTGTCAAACCATGAATTATTTTTCCGTTACCAAAAATTATTCACTAAGTAGGTCTACCCTTTCCTTTATTCTCCTTTTTTTTTTTTCATTTACCTAACTCGCTCAAATAATGATATCAGAATTTATTTATTTCAATAGTTTCATTCCGAAGCCCAAAGCTTATAAATGTCGTAGAAAGAACCTCGTGCTTTTATAACAGTGACATTCATTTTCTCGTCTTTAATTTTGTTCTTATGCTAAGAATTAGTATATACTTTTTAGTTTGATTATTGCTTGAAGCGCATTTTTAGTTTTATGATAGTTATTTATATGCAAGTGCTTGAAGTGATACTTTTACGCACAAATGGCGCCAATAAAATGCAAGTATCATACAATATTTTATCTACGACCACATTAAAAAAATACTTCTGTTGAAAACAGAATTATAAACATATTTATGGTAGTTTCCAACATTGAATAATAGGACCACAACGTTGATGCTTTCCATTGACATTGGCTTGACTTTTCTGAGAAATATGCAATGTAATTTTTGATTTTTTCAGTGTAACACCAATCCAAAAAATGAATCTTTTCCTTGACTTTTCTGGAAGCAGATTTTTTGTTACATTGCATGCAATTTCTGCATTTTTAGGAGGAGTATAATCAGATTCTACTTCCATGTTTATTCAGCTTAACAAACGGTTTTTTAACAATCAAAATTTGGAAAACATTTTGCAAACTGACGATGGCGTTTCACACTTCATAATCACAGTACAAAATTATTCCAATTTCAGCACTTTGCCAGAGCCTATGCATGTGGCATTTATGTCGCTTCGTGTGTGAACCTGCAGAAGCACAGCTCTTCATGCGATTCGACAAGAAACTGCTGCTGTGCGTTGTGAATCAAAGTTTGGAATGAATAGAAGAAGAAAACGTAGACATCTCCCGTGAATGTCTTCCAGCTCTACCAGAAATCCCAGATGACATGTGTCCAATTATTTCAAAGTACACTAGTCTCCATGCATCGAATAGATATTTAAAAAAAATCTCTTTTTATTTGTTTTTACTTGGAATTTTATTTATTTCAAATAAATGAACTATAGTATATAGTATACCTGAACGCTTATCATTTTTCGAATAATAAAACAAAAATAGTTTGAAATATTTTTAGCGTCAATTTCACGGAAGGAGTGGTCAAGGCAAATCTCACTAAATCTCACCGAAGGGGGGAGGAGTCCAAACTGATCGAAAAATAACTCGCGTAATTAATGGATGCTCCCTAAACGGATGCACAGGATCAATTTCTAGAAGGTGTTTTGAAAATATACCAGTCTCATTGAATGTTTCCTCTACTTCTTTCAACGTACAAAAGCTGCTACTGGTATGATCTGCATATCTTGAACATTGTATAAGTGACAGTGCTGTTTTACGAAGGCATAGGAAAGTCACCTAATGTCCAATAGAAGTCCATATTGAAAGTGGTCAAATACGCATGTCTCTCACTCTACTCAAGTTTGATTGATCGTATTTACTAAGTTATCCAAGAGACACGGAGGTTTCTATTATTAGTGTTCATCCTACTAAAATTACACGGTTTTTCTTTGATAAAATTGTGACCATTATGTGCCCTTTGAGTTCAACAAATGTTGAGCCAGAACACAAATAGAAGCAAATTGTGTCACCTCTATTTAATATTTGAAAAACGTGAAAATACTGGAAAAACAATAAGGAACTACTTGTTTGAAGTTCTCCCTTATCATCAGTATATCCTTCTACTTCCCTAACAAACCAGACAAATCCAAACAACATTTGATCAGAGAGGAAACAATAGCTCCGATGTTTTGGGAAGAAAAATGGTAGATTTTTGTCATTTTCAGTGAAAAAGAAACATCAATACCGAAGACAGTAAATTTGAAACCCGAAAAGCAATATGAAACTAACGAAAAGGCATGCTCTCATCTAGTGTAGTTCTCATTCAAGACAAAGCAACACTACATAGTGCCAATGTAACAAAACCACTGCAGAATATCGAGTGGAATATCTTTGATTATCCACCTGATATTTCTAATCCAACACTCACAAATTATCTCCTTTTTCTAGAAATTAGGATGTGGTTGGTTATTAACGAAGAGCTTCAATACGCTGAAAGGCTCTACTTGAGCTCATTTCCGGCAGATTTCTTTGCAGATTATATAGGGGAGCTGCTATCTTGTTATTATAGATGCCTCAAACTTTATGGTGACGTTGAAAACACAGACTTAGGAATAAACAATTTTTTTGCTAATGTCTTATTTATGGACTATCGGAATTGTAAAAAATTCTCTTTATAAAAAATAAATATTACATTTCTTTAATAGGGTTTTGACTATCGAATAAAATTTATCAAGAGGTAAATGCCACGTTGCTATTTCGTTGATAAATTAATGAATCAAAAAATAAAAACTTTACATTGTATATCACATTCCAAAAGGTATTTATTACACTAGCTCCGCTCTTTTAGAATCTATCTGTTAAATTTTCCGATGAACAGCCACGTCTTCACTGTAATTTTAAATGTGTTCAGTAATATCTTATTTCGAAATTTTAATTAAATTTCACAATTACGGAAACGAGGATTTTGTTGCCGACGTCGTTCAAATCATTTGAAAAACTGACTAGTTTTTAACATGTAGTTTATAAAAATAGAAATCTACAGCACAGCAGAAATTTCTGAAATTATTTGAGAATGGAATGATACGATATTTGAAATTAACAATAGTTTTAAGAGAACATCGTTAGTTTGTTATTATTAGTAATAATACTAGTCAGACTGTGATAAATAAATTATCCAAATTCAATTTTATTACAAAAAATTATAGTATATTTTTTTTTTTGAAAATAAAGTTACATTATAGCCGCTTCAAGTATTTGGTACAATTACAAATGTATCAGACAAATTTGAGAGTCCATTCAATGAAAAACATTTTGCTATATAAAAAAATCACATGAACAAATTACTTCTTTTCTTCTCGTAGTCTTTGTGTGTTCATCTACCGCACCAACACATTTTTCTCTACATTTATCGAATACCTAAATATATAATAACATCAACTAGGTTATCATCACTTTTTTCTGAAGAGGCTTCTGATACTTTCCTCTCTGTTTGAGCTTAAGCTGGATTGAGATCGATTGCTTTCTTTTTTTTCTGTTAGTTAGCTGACGTGTCCAACTGTGAAGTTATAGTATTTATTTCGGTCATATTTCTCTTTTTGCATATTGTCATCGCACAGATGAGAAACTCTGATAGCGGAATTTCAGTATATGGTCTACAAAGATGATCCCAGAAGTACTTCACCCAACAAAGAAAACACAAAAATTTTGGAAAAAAATATATTTATTTTTCAAGGTAAACTCCATACACTTTTCCCAGCGATGTTCAATAAGTTCGATGCCCTTTTTATAATAATAATGGTCAAGCTCCTCAAAATAGTCATTAAACGCCGAAACCACCTCTTCATTGTTGAAAAATTATTAACCAACAAGCCATTTTCTCAAATCTGGAAGAGAAAATTTTCCGAAGGGGCTAAATCTGGAGAATAAGGTGCATGAGGTAGAAATTCAAATTTTAATTCATTAATTGGTGCAGACGTCATGACCTTGCCTGTAGATGGACCTGTCTTTGCCGTTCTCCCTTTTCAGTCCATTGCTTTGATTCTTCTTTTGTTTCTGGTGTGAAGTGATGGACCCACGTTATAAACCAGCGCAAAAATTTGGTTTTATTTCTGTGAAACACTTGATGAAAACACGGCACCCATCTATGTCTGCTTGCTGGCGCCCTATTTCAATCAACTACCATCCAATACCGCTTTGTGGAATTTCTTCAACATGTCTGGAGTCGTCACCTCATTTGGTCGTCCACTGCGATGCTGGCTTTTGCAGGTCATACGGTCTCGTGTGATCTCTGCAAACCAATATTTTACCCGAAGCAGTCTCACCCAGAATAGAATCTAGTTAATCTAGTTAAGCTTTCATATTGGTGGGGCTAATGCCTTTCAAATTAAAGTATCGTATCATATAATGATGACTAATTTTTCCATGTTCACAAATTCACTGAAAATGTTCACTATTGATGACTGCCCAACAAATACTTAACAACGTGGCGTCTCCAAACTTGAAACGTATACTGCATAGATTGTGTACTTTCTAATACAGTTTTCAAGCAACGACCAGGTCAGGTACTTCTGGGACCATTCTCGTATTAGTTGATAAATCATTTACAAGTATAACTCTCTCAATATAATTTATTTGCTCTTTTTTATAGTAGTTACTTCTTTATAATTTTTATTTATGAAATGTCTTATACTGATCCTTAATTTTTTTATTTTAATTGAAGGGATTATCTGCTTCAATATATTCACCTAGATGCACATCAAAATCATTTATTTGGATATAAAGACGAGCCCTGTCTCTCGAAACATATTCCAGGTTGTCTCTGTCTGTCTCTTTTATACGAGTGACAAAAAATGGAAAATGTCGAAATGTGATTTAGATAATTTTCTCAGAGTCGATGTTCGATTTCCTGGCTATACTATACCTTCATTGGCAACATAGAAGCAATATCCATTGGTTGCATATTTAGTTGAATGGTTTTGGTCATATCTATAGCTCAATATTCCCAGTATGGAAATACTGCCCATCCGGTTTGCATGCAAACCTATATCTTATTAGATCTTATTTATTGAATAAAAGGCTCAAACCAACAAGTAATTATGTCTAGTCATATGATATTCTGGATGTGGAGGAACCCCTATCACCGAATCTGCTTTCCTATTCACCATGAGAAATACTCGTATAGCAAGATTATTTCTCAGTGCATTTCACATGAGGTATCCATTTGATTTTTTAGACTCTGAAAAAATCGGCACAAGTCATAGTATGTTTGTAATATGATTTTAGTACTTCAAAATATTTCTCCGATTTGTCGAAACTAACGTTTCGACATATTACATATAAAAACTAATATTCTACAAAAAGATTCGAAGACAACTTTTTATTAATGTCCCGATTAGATAATGTCACTATTATTGTAGATTAACCATCTCCAAGTGATAACTATATGAATATTTAGGGGCGCTCTAAATACTCAACTTAACTAGTTATTTAGGATTACCAATCAATTACTAAGTACCCCCTGTTTACTCTGCAGTCAAGATTAAACAAACTGTTCAAATAATAAAGTCAAATATAGCTCTAGCACTTGCTGTAATGTCATTTGAAGTTTATCTGAATGAGGAGAAAAGGAATGGCAAACTCATTATGTTTAAGATACATAACAGAAAAAAACGTAGCTTTTCACTGCCTTTCCTGGACGAATTTCATTATATTTTTCCCCACGTATTTTAAAAAAAAATTAATAATTTCAAGTTCATTTCCGAAATATCCCAACCGAAGAGCTCAGAGGAAATTAGAAATTTGAGCTGAAAATGAAAAAATAAAAATTCATTCGATGGGTCGAACGAGATTTTAATACTGGTATTTCGAAGCGTCACAGGTGTATTTAAAAATTCATTAAGATTGGCAAATGAACAGAAAGATTGTAAAATATTTTATAATTATTCAGCTATTTATTCCAATTAGCTGCATGTAGAAAAAAATGGCAGATTTATTTGAACTTTTAATAAAAATTTTGTTCTGTCGTATAGTGATTGCCTAAATAGCATTTTCATATTTCTTCTATTAGATCAAACGACAGCTGTCATGTTATTAATTCATTTCCTCCTTTGTGAAAGTTTTCTTCAGGCTTCTTAGATTTGCGTTGGTTTAATGATTCATTCTTTTCTCCTTGTTGTTTTTTTCATGACAGAGAATCGACGAAGTGTGAATTTCACACACCTACGTTTAAAAAAAATGTACTGCTACGTTACGCTTCAATTAAGAACTTAATTTTAGAGGGCCGACGATGAGAGTATTTAAAAGAATATATATTAGGAAGTCTGTACTCATTAACCCCTATATCCGGGTATCTTCTTTCATATTTTTACTCATATACCTTTTCTAGTTAATATAAAATTATTAAATCCTTTTATATCTTGGTTATTTGATGCTTTTAACAGCGATTTATATTTAAACTAACGTTTTCCGTGGCGGTTTCGCCTGCGGTGTCTGACCGTTCATTTTAATATTATGCTGAATGTTTTTCATATATCTATACATTGCAAGTACATCCCGGCTGACTCTTTTCATTGTATCCAACATAAGATGGCCAGTCTCCATTTATTGAAGATGTAGCTGTACTCACCGCTTATGATAAAAGAATTATGAAATCTCTATTTGAAACCACCTTTTTCCAAACCGAAAATAAAAAACAAGAAAAATTTGCTATAATTCCTTTCAATCCTGTTAATACAAAAGGATTAAAAGGAATATTCAACAGAGTGGATTTTAAATTAGTTTATGAATCCAAAAATACATTAAAACAATTATTGGGCAATCGTAAGGATCAAATACCAAATTTGAAGTGGTATATATGAAATTAGCTGTAGTGATTCTGACGGGCAGTATATAAGGTAGATTAAGAAATCCGTTATTGCTCGGTTTAAGGAGCACATAGCTCATGTCAAGTCATTAGGTTTTAGTTTAACTTCAGTCTCTGGAGACGATACCTTGGTTATCTAAACGCCCGTCAGACAGTGTAATTGTGAGTGTCGGTGTAGTGGTGGTGTAATCAGTATGAATATCACAAACGGTTCCAGAAATTCCAATCCAGAAGTTAGTTAATCTTACAAGCGAGTACAGATTACACTGCACTTGTCACATGTAACACGTAGAGGTGTTCTGCGATAAATTATTGTCATCACATGTTTGAACATGAAGCGGGTGTGTATAATTAAAGATATGTGTTTTTACTGAAAACGTGACTTTAAAAGTATATTTCGTTGGAAAAGTTACTAATTTCAATAAATAAATCAGATAATTTTGTTCTGATATATCTAATTTGACCAACAAATATTTCTAATACTTTGAAGTTTGGCGGGTCATCTCTTGATTCCATTAATACTGAGTTTCAATGTTTGTCTGATCGAACTATTCCTTCCTAGGATTCACGATAATCTAGCCAAAGACCATTTATTTGCGTCAGACCTGATGATTGATTAGTCAAACCTAAAAATAACGGCGGGAATCCTTGAATCCAAATTTGTCCCCAATTGCTTTTTTCCGGGACTTTCATCGTTGTAAAAATTATATACGAGGTTTGTGGCCAACATCACCAAAACACGAAAATCCATAATAATTTCTATTTTTCAGCATACTTTCCTTTTAAGTCTTATAGTCCTGTTATTGTTCAACCTTTAAAGATGGTCGATGAACATAATCCCATGATTATCCCAAAAAACAAACTCATACGGCCGTTGAAACCGTCTTTACCTTTTTCGTAGCAGGTGTGAATTTTCCACTGTTCTCACTGTTTTTTTTTTGTTTCAACAGGGTAGTGGTGGATCAAGGCTTCATCTTTATGAAATGAGAAAACGCGCCAACCATCGCACAGATAATTTACGGACGTATAGTTCTCTAATCGGTATAAGTCAAATGCATTCTTTTGATATATCTTAGGCCTCTTTTATTTTTCTTACGTTAATCTGACAGTCGTCCAATACCAATTGGTAACTTTTTCGAGGATATTGCTGATTGTCACAGTTTTTGGCCGTCGACAGGCAAAGCTGTTATGTGCACGTTTGATTTCGGCCAAAATTTTACGGTCGTGAACGATGATGCAGAGTTTTCTTATATGGTATCTAGTTTCTATTACATTTGCGAAGACGTGTTGCCTTTCAAAAGCAAATATTTAATGAAAGTTCGATACTCTATTTTTCCCGTTCTCATAGAAATTTTCACAACAACTCACATCACAAATTCCTAAAATTTTAGTGAAAACCTCTCAAATCATGCGCAAATATATTTCTCAAATAATATTGATAAGTACTGACGTCTTAAGGTTAAGGTCAGAAACTGTTCAGACAAACATCAATTGCCGTTTTGAAGGTGAAACAAATAATTCAATCGACCATTTCAAAGAGAACAACAAATGTTTTGATGTTGTGCCAATTGATAAGTCTCTGTATTTCTATGTGCTCCAAATCAATGCCAGAGAATATTTCGATTTAGAGTGTGATGTTCAGCTGGAAGTGTTTTGAATCTAGTCTGTGGCATTGGTTGCTATATTTTTAGTCGATCTGATTCAAAATATTTTTTGAAAACGATAATAGATCAAAATTTAATCAAAGTCAAAAATAATTGAACCGTTACTGGATAGTTTTAAAGAGTTGCATTTCATCTAAATTCATTAATATTATAGGAGGAAACATTCATATTGTAATGTTTTTTTATTTACTCGTATGATTTTTATTCGAGGGGTTAATTAATAAACATTGTCGATTACGTTCTCAATTTATTCGAATACCATACACTACACTTGACTAATTTATAATAATTCCCTTATCACTATCACTTCAGCAACTTGAATAATTTATTTAAATTCTTAGATTACTTTGTCAATTCGTTCTGTTCACTACGACTATTTATTATAAACTGAACTGAACTGCCCTAAGCGAACAGGCTTATATATCCGGTTTTATTGTCAAATTACTTTTTAAAGAGTTGCTGTCACTTTCTTCTCTTTTTTTCAACTAAGAGTTTTGCTTAGTGTAGGTAAGCTTGGAAAATGACTGAAATCCTTTTCCAATGGAAACGGGTTAACTCCACCTAAAGCTTTAAGTTCGTCCTTGTAGTTTTCAGTTGCCATTGGATTATCACTAGGCAATATTTGATAAACTTTTATACAAAAAACTCCCGTAATTTAACCACAAAACATACACAAGTGTTCTTAATGTTGTAAATTGCTTGAAAGCTTATTTGCGGACTGATTATAAAACTGAAAAAATAGTCAGTTTCAGCTGTATCTAAACAGATCTAAAAGGTATATATGGAGCAAACACAATTTTTACCCAATTGCCACCAGTTTGAAGTAGATCAGTCGTTTTTTTGCCCAATATCTATCATCTTCTGAGGTAGACATTAATGCAAAATGTCAATAGGAGTGGGAAAACACCGATTAAAAGTTATTACCCACTGTCATTCATTTTATAAAATGTCTTGCTCAGACATGTGTACTTTTGGTGTACAACGAAAGAAAATAATTCTATGAATTCTAACAAATGACAACTGAAATCAAAGATTCATTCATTCCTAAATCAACTGTAAGATTGGAAAATATACTTATTGTAACGATGCCGTTTTATTATTTTACGGACGTACGAAATTTTTTGAAAAACCATTCAAATCTCATGGTCTTGAAATTAAAAGGATGGCAGGCACAGTCAAATATCTTGAAGTTCATACCAACAATGATAATTGTTGAAAATTATCAATTATTCAATCAAGCTCAATCAAGTTTGCCTACAATCACATACTCAAATTATAAACATTCCAAATTAAAACAGATATTGTGTTTAAAAAATATTTACTCCTAATAAAGTTTCAAACTGGCCATTATAAATGACGTAAATTAAAAAACTGCATTTACCATTTTAAAAATAGATCGAAGCCTTGTCTTTTAGACAAAGAAACGAATGAATTAAAAACATACCGTAAAATACTTCAAAAGTGATTGAAATGGCATATTTGTGGGTATATCAACCACGATAATGCACCAACCAACAATTTGTACAAAAAACTAAACAAATCTAAAAATCTCATCGAAAATGTACTCCTCAATATAAACCCGGTTGGATATATTTTGTTGGTACAGCTCAAGTTATCATTTAAGAGCATCAATTTTCAATCTACAAATAGGATTCCTGGCACGTCTGAAGTTCTTTACTGAAAATGTACTTGAACGATATAATAAATTTCAATAAATAACACCTATTTTGGTTGAGTATGAATTAAAACAATGTTACCATGCCAACGATTAGTAAAAGAAATATACACAAGCACTCAATTTGCTACTTTCTCCTTGTTATGAACACGTAATTTCATTAATTTCGAAGCTTTGGCTGATTCTCTATGTAAGAAACACTCTTTTTCAAACCTCTCTCCATTGTTCCATTTTAAAAGGTTTTACAAAAATTTCATCAAATATAGAAGTCAGTAAATTTATGGTTCAAAATAACAATTTTCGCTTTACAGAAACCATGCGGAAAAAGAGTGTTAATACATTATTCTTGTAACAATATCTGGCAATATTCCACCCTTGTTCCTTGGGAGAGCTAAGTTTCTTTCTAAAATATTTCTGACACTGAAAAATATCTGATGCCTACTTATACGATGTTTCTATAATGGTCTCGGGCTTGAGGTTATATATTTCTAAGCCTCAAGTTTCTAGTCACAATGAGAAAAACACGAAAGAAATACAAAGAGCGTCAAAAGATAGCATTTACGTGAAGGAAGTCCCGGAGATGCCGAATGGGGTATCTAATACAAGGCAGAAAAAAAAAGAAAATTTCCATGAGAAAACATTATTTATTCATTGGCACAAGAAGGATGCACAGTTTTGTCTTTTTCCACAAAACTACGATAGTCTCTTCCGAAGACAATAATGTACAAAATACTTTATTGGGAGGATAAAATTTATTAACAAAAAATACAAAGAATACATAAAGGTTACAATTTATAACGATAGACAAAAATACAAGAATAGAATCCAAAGTACTTGAAAACCAAAAACAATGTGTCCCCGGATAGGTGAAACGACTCTTGTAAGACATAAGAAATCTTAGATTTCAATTTTTATTTTTTAAGGTCAGCCCTGCATACAGTAAAGAGCTGCATATTGTCACAGTCACACAATTCTGAAAACAAGATATTTTTTACGATAGTTGTACGAAATATTTACATACATATATACAGAATATTTGTGCGAGTTAATAGGCAGTCGCCATAGCGTTTCCTGCCGGCCAGCGTCTATTTGAACTTTTTTGGTGGCGGTGAACTACAGTTGCGAGCACAATTAAGGAGTTACTCCTTATGTCCGTCAGCCAGCATCCGAAAAAACCAACGAATACTCACCTGCGATGATCCAACCTCTCTGTTAAAATTCTTTAAATTGTGCACTATAAAAAATACATTCAATAATTTCACGGACGAACCGATTTCTCAGCAGTTCACTGTTGAACAATCGCAATCGAAAGCGGCGATCTTCCACTCAGTTCTGCATAGTGAAATTCCGTGTGACCGTTAGCGAAAACCCCGCACCATTTGAGGATGTGGTGAGGGGATATGTACTCTTCATTATAATCCTCAGTCAGTTGCCGATGAATCTCTACGAGCGGTAACTTCGTGAAGAAACCGGATTACTACTCGAGCTTCGAACTTGACGGGAGCTATAATCAACACTTCCATCTTTCTGACGGCTACCAAGCGAATAATGAGAGACGTAGCAAATTGCAAATGGATGGGCTCGATAGTGAGGGAACCACTGAGCACGGTACTGTTGTTGGATATAGCCTAGTACCTTCCCTTGATGCTGTAGCTCACTAGGAACCTTTTTTTAGTACAACTCTCGTCTATAAAAGTGTTAGTTGGTGTTCGTATATAACTATATGTAATTATTGTATTCTAGCTTTACTGTCTTCAGTTCAATATGCGATAAAAATATACTGTTAACAGAAAAGAAAGTTTGAAATACTTTTCAAACTGTGAGAAAACTTATACTGCCTAATTTTAATTATTATTTCCCATGCTGGTATTAATGGTGTCGCTGATTTAATGTTAATTTCTAAATCATGTGATTGATGTGATATGATGGCAATCACAATTTAAAATTTTATTATTCATAGCAATAAGGAATATAAAACTAATGCAAAAAATAGCTTATGTAAGCGAAAATGATAATATTTAGGACTAACAGAAAATTGTTGGTTACTGAAGATATACTATCTAACATGGAACACAAGACTGGAAAGAAAAAAAATTGGTGTCCCTACGGATAGAATCTAATATGTAAGAACTACAGACCAATATACTCATCCTCAGTTAGTTTAGAAGCATGCATGAGAATCATAGAGAGAAAGATAAGGAAATACATCGACGACGAAATGGAGGAGGAGCAAAGTGTATATAGAAAAGAGAAATAAACAATATTAAATACATAGTAAGAGCTTATCAATATCGCTTCGGAACACATATATGAGGATGGTTCCAGAAGTACCTGGCCCAACAACAAAAACACAAAAATGTTATTTTTTAGGTCCATACACTTTTCCCAGCGATGTTCAATAAGTTCGATACCCTTTTTATATTAAGAATCGTCAAACTCATCAAAATAGCCATTAACTGACATCATTTCTTCATTATACCGAGACTACAGAGCCATTTTTTCTATCTGTCTGTAAACAGAAAAAAATCTTATAAAAATTGAAACTCTATGCAAACGCGGCACCTCTCTTGCGCACAGCTCATGTTTACACTTTTTGAAAGGCCTACTATATCTGATAGCTTGCGCACCTTCAGTCGACGATAATCCAGTAACGCTTTGTGAATTTTCTTCACCAATTTCTTCCATGTTTACAAATTCACAGGAAACGCTGACTTTTGATGACTGCCAAACAAATACTAAACAACGTGGCTTCTTCAAACTCGAAACATATGCTGTATATATTGTGTACTATCTAACACACTGGTATTTTTCAAGCAGCTGCCGCCATCTCTAGTTCTTCTGGAGCCATCCTCGTATTATAAGCAATAACAAAAAGTGTGTGTGAAGTTCTTCGAAAACAATGACCAAAATTTAGAAAATAGAACAAAATTGATATTTTCCGAATACATGCACTACTATATATTTTCGACTAGTATTATTGTTCCTAATAGTAGCATAGACTTATTGCTACATTTGAAATTTGCTTGTTTTTCTAGTTCAATTATGAATAAACTATTACTCCATAAAAATTGTTGTTAATAAAACATTATCATCAATGTTCTGTATAGTGAGCATTAGTTACATGCAGCTTCGGCATCTTCCATTTAACGACATTTCCTAAATGCGCAGAAACACCCGCTGCAAACCTCTTACAACAAATCTCTAACGTGCCGTTATTCTGGATTCTGCCATTCTTTAGAGGTTGTGTCCGTTCTGCATACGCAATGATTTATGAATAATGGCCTTAGTATCCAAATAATAAATCATACATTCTGTCGAGAACGAAATACCTGTGTGCTACACTCCGATATGTCTGCACACAGGATTATATCTTCACGCTGCCACATTCAGATATAAATGATGCATTTTATGTTGAATATGTATTGCGGTATCTGTGTACATCGAACTTGTCCGGAAACTCTGCACTTTATAAACAGTATTATGGTTAGAAGGACGTGTAAAATTATGCTTCCTCTACACAATATCAATCGGTTTAAATTCCAATAAACATGTATAATTAAAAATAATAAACGCAAAGAGATTGAAGTATATTGCATCGCAATTATTTTTGAGACCGATTACACATTTTTATAAATTCTGGTAAGGTTGTTAATTGTTTTGTGATAAGGTATTGTTTTGGTTTCGACATTGTCAAATATTTTGTTTCTTTGAAATAGATCACTTAAACGATTTTGAATATGTTTTATATAATATTAGAATAATAAATAATGATGGCTTTCAGTTACTCACTACTTAATGTGTCAAAAAATTGATAATGTGTGTGTTTATTACAAGTTTTAAAAAATACTTTATCTGATAAAAACGATTTATGATTTCAATATTAGGCTACGGCTCTATGTGAGGAACGTGTGATATTTTTAATAATAATTTATATTGTAACCGAAATGCTACTTAGAAGATTCAGCCAAATCAGAATACATTTCATTCATACAAAGTTAGTTGAAGAGTTGTCAGATGATGATTTGAAAAAACTTGAAGAGTTTGCTGACATAGGCCACTTTTTGCTTCAGTGGAAACATAAATCCGAAATATTGTAGATACTAGTCTAGCCTAGGGGAAGGATAATATAGTGAAATACATAAAAGCACAAAGGCTCAACTAGGCCGGGCACACAATAAGAAAGAAACCAATTGAAATGATCAAAAAAATAACGCAATTGATCCCACTGTGGCCAAGGAGTAGGGACAGGCCGAGAAAAACTTGTAAAATCGAAATTGATGAGGACATATGAGCACTCAATATAGAAAACTGAAGAGCAACATGTTGGAACCGAAAAGAATGGAAAATAATAACAAAAGCAGCCAAAACAAATGACAAATTATAAAGAAAATAAAAATTAGGAAACGAGGAGTTATCCACCTCAAAAAAAGGATTTAAAGCGCCAAAAGCGATAGCCATAATCCACGTGGGATTGAAAGGCTTGATGATAATAATGATGATGATAATTATGAGTCTAGTCCAATAAACTGTAATATTAATTGTCAACATAACTGGTCTATTTTCCATTATGGAAAACTTTTATTTGTGAATAGCATTTGACCTGAGTTGACTAGGTTATTTCCAAATTTCTTTTATTATTAAAGAAGTAGTATGGCTTATTTATTTTCGACAAATGTCGGTACTTCCATTAGTATAGAATAACAATTATTTTGCCATCGTTTTCTTGGGCGTCTGATAGTTAATCTTCTTTATGGTTTCTTTCTTATCCCTTGTATGTTTGACCATTCTATTTGCACTGATTCTCTCAACTTACTGACATGTTGTTGGTTCTTCTTTTTCTATGTAGTATACTTATTTTGAGCGTGACTTTTATCAAGTCCTTCGTTCAATAATAATATTCCAAACAACTATATTTAATCAACATAAGATGGAACTCTACCTCGGCATAAGTTGAGACAATTCATCAATAATGTATTACCCTTAATATGGATTGAAAGACGTGGTTTTATGATTGACCCACGCCGTTCTCATCTTTTTTCTGGATGAATCTGAATATCGAGGAATTGAAAAAGAAGCTACCAAAGATACAAGATCTTATAACGGGGATATCACAAAATATATCGGAAAGTTAGAAAAATGAGCTTTTGGTATCAGAATAAATGGTTTACATTTTAAAAATTCACCTTTACTATATGTAATTTACTGATAGCAGACCTTGGACAATTCTTAGGTAGAACATATTACAGAATACTCAAAAATACTTTAAGATATGTTCGTTTATTTCGCTTTTGTGTAAAAATTTTTAACGATTTCTGGTTTAAATTACGCAATATTGTTAGTTTGAAGAAGTTACTTCAAGCAGTCGTTAGATAGTACATTAGAACACGCTGTCACTACACCCGGCTCTGTTAGTCTCAAAAAATTGATTCCCCTATTTTTTTGTTTGCTGCACATATTCACGAACCCATCGTATTTTCACATTTTAATGGGTATATATATGAAAACCACATTTCTCTTATTCTAATTCCTCTTTTATCTGTATTCTACTTTCCTAAAAAACTTCATAAAAAGTGCCTTTATCCTAACACAACTGAAAGAGAAATATCGATTTGGAGCATCATTCTTCCCTTATCTCCTACTGATTTTTTCATCATTTATCAATTAATCAGTTGCCGTATAACCAAAACGTATGTTTCCTGGAGATTATTGATGTTAATGATCAATTGATACACATTAAAATTGTTTTCCTACTTTACTCATCTAAGTTTTATATAAAATAACGTTATTCCACACAATAATGTTGCTTTTGTATGCCTTCATTTCAAAGTAGAAGCACAAACGGAAGGTATACCTTTGATTAGTGTTCAAAAATCGAAAAACGTTCTAATATTTTCAACGCATATTCCATATTCAACTGTTTTAAGCCGTTTTATTAACACTGCCCTCACACGAATAAATCGAAAAAATTTCGAGATCATAATTCTCCCTTCATCAATACTCTTTAAACCTCCTGTCACTGGTTACAAACGGGAAATTATTTAATTAAAATTTAGTACAGTTGAAACCGTGTCGGGTGCCTCCCTCTTGCGTAATAACCAGATCCAATTGCGTCATCTGAGTACATTCATTTATGGCGAGAGCCAACCACTTCCCCAATGTTCTTGACAAGGTCACAATAATTCAAGTCGTAATCTGTTAAAAACAACTGATTAAGTATCGAATCAGATGCAAAATCTAAATAAATTATTCTGAATTAGGTTTTTCCTATCATATTTTCAACGAATTGCTACAATTTTATACTTCATTCTTACTAGAAGGACTAAAGAATAATTTTTAGAAAGTTCCTACTGATATTCTGGACCTAGTTTTAAAGAATCACCAATAATAACCATTTCACTAGTTACGTATTCTTAGTAACTCTGGTAAGAAATCACAACGTCGCCAAAGAACACATGCTCCTGAAAACGTTCACATCAAAAGTGCCAGCTGATTATTTCAAAGACGTCGCGCTTCGCTCCATTATTTGCATGAAATAAAATATGCAGTTTGGTTTCGACTGTTGCTAGTTGCGGTTTAATGCGTGTTGTAATAATTTCAATTTTCAAATCTTAGATCGGGATTTTTATATGTTGGTGTTTTGTATTTTATTGGAATTTGAAATAATCAATTTTTTGAGATTTGGAAATAGTTAACAATGAAATGTTGAAATGAAATAAATTTTAACTTGAAGCTTTGTAAGAAGCTTGATATACTTCATCATTCAAGCCAATTTTTCTTCTATTTTTGAGCTTTTTATAGTCTATGAGCAATTAACTATGAATTATGTTCATGAATACGTCTTTAAAAAATCCGAAAAGCGCATGCATTGGTTAGGTAATTACCAAGTTTCTAAGAAGGCTGTAGTATCTCGTGCAGATATTCCGAATATACCAGCTGGTTATATGAAAATTGGAAGGACTTGTTAGAAGAATCAAAACTGTTTGGCTGTTGTTAAAAACTTGGCAGTAGTGAACAATGTTGCAGAGCGAAGAGTTAAGCTAATACAACGATTTGTTTCCATTAGATGAAGGAGAAAAACAATTTCTTATTCAAATCTCAGATGATTGTAGAAAAGAAAGCAATAAATATATGAAAGGACTGAGGCTTTGAGTGAAAAAATCTAAATATTGAAATAACGTTTGTAGCAATGTAATTTCACAAAAAAAATATCAGTTTGAGTATCTTCCATTTTTTTATTCAATTAACTACCAAGTTTTTTACATATAAAACCACATAGAATAGAAGTAAATATCACAAGAAATTCCAAATGGGGTAAATTCAGAACAGGTTCGGAATAAGAAATCTGTGCTCCACGAACACAGGATTTTAAATCCGGAACATGTTTTATTAGCACCGCGAACGCACAATTTAAAATTGCGCATGAACATGATGACAGAACATGTTCAGGAAACCCACCGCGAATAAAGCTAATGCTACGAATTTTCATTGTTAACAATATTTTCCTCACATCGTGTCTTCAAAACTCCTATATAATATACAAGTATATATATTTTTTCTTCGATCGAATTCTCGATAACATGCATGTTTTCCTTGTCAGTAGTTTCCAAATTCTATTTTTTTGTCAACCAAGTTACGAGTTTCACATGGCCATTTAGTCACATTGTGAGCTTATTAAGAACACAGAAGACTCTTTGATCTAAGCATGGATAAACATTCCTTGATATTTTTGTTCTTTTGTTATTTTCACTTAATTTGCATACGGAAACTTCGACATTCTTTTATAGTATAAAAATGAAACTACACAGAAGACGTTTTATCTGCCAATATTTACATATAGTACAGTCGTAAACCGGGTTTTTCTGCCTTATAAGTTCTAATGAAATGAGATGTGAAAAAGTGACGGCTACAATGTGAAACAAAGAAGAAATATTCTAATACAATATTTAAATCCATGGTAGATAACATTAGTATCTTGAAACATGTAAATTAACTGTTTTCATTATATATTAAAATATAGGAGCGACCATGTATAAACTTTTCTTAGCAACCAAATTTTTTAATACCATAACCATACGTGATAGTTTTCAATCGGAATTAGTTCAATTCCATTCTTCGGTAAATAAGACTCAACCTCTTAAATTGGTTTCCAATTATAACTTTCATCATCTTTAACGTTGTCTCCGCTCTTATTGCATCTTCTATTGTTTGTTTCTAGTGCCGAAAAATATGTGTGACGAAAAACAGGAGCAAGGTATCAATCTCAAATTTAACGTTAAATTGAAAAAAAAAACTCCGACTGAGTGCTATAAATTCTTGCAAGAGGCCTATAGAAACAATTCTCTATCTCGTGCGCGTGTTTTTTAGTGGTGTAAGCGCTTTAGTGAGTCCCAAGAGAGCACTGAAGATGACCAGCGCCCAGATCGTCCTGTGACTGTTTCAACTCCGGAAACGGTGACCAAAATCAACAAAATTGTGCGTTCAGATCATCGAATGAACATCCGGATGATTGTCAAGGCTGTGAACGCAGATAAAGAAACAGTTAGAAAAATTTTGCACACGGAATTAAACTAGACAAAAATCTGTGCGAAGTAAGTTGGTGCCAAAAAAATGACTCTTGACCAAAAGCTCTTGCATCTGGTCAGATTTTCTTGAAAGATTAGAAAAAGATCTGCTTTGAAAGGGACCCGATTTGCAGTAAAGCAAGTTCCTATAGGCCTCCCAAAGGCACTCGCCAAAGAAGATTTCCAGCACTGCTTCGATCAATGGAATAAACGTGATGAAAGGTGTTTGGCGAGGGGAGGGTAGTATATTGAATGGAAGCATGGAAGCAACCTTTATTCACGTAGTGTGACTTCATAGTTACTTCTATTTGAATCGAATGTTTTTCGAATTTGTTATCGACCTTCCACTTCATTCGAAGAATTTGATAAAGTTCCAGTTTCGTTACTAAATCGTTCTCTACATTATTACACTCTAAAAGTGTTTAAATCATATTGACTTTATTAAAATTTGTGGTGATAATATTCTTTAAATTCAATATTCTACAGCCACACCCAAAGGATCCAAACAGTGCATTACAAACAACAAATTCAACTCTACTCCAAAAACTCGGAATTTAGTTGCAATGTACAATATTTATTGTAACTTTGGTGGCTATAACTCTGAAATTATGGCATTCAGGTATAGAGAATATTACATGAAAAATAATCAATATTTCTTAATCTAAAAACACAAAATATATTGAGTGTAAAGTAAATACCACCATAATACTGACCGTATCACAAGACCCTTATGCACAAAAATTTTACAAGCCGTTTCCGAGATAATTGAGGCGTTTCATACATAAAACTCTGTTTACTTCAATTTATGCCGAATACCACTTCCTGAAGAGGAAGTGCGTTACAATATATTCGAAAGTAATTTTGTAGTTTTGTTAAACCTCTAAAATCGTGCACTACATGCCAGTGGTAATTAAACTTATTTAACAAATTGAAAAAAATATTTGTTACGTTTTAGGAAGTCAGCGCCAAGGTATTTTTCAATACTGAGTATATAGAAGATCGATATGCAATAGCTGTTTTAGATTTAGGGAAGGAAGCCAACCCTCTAATTTTCATATTTCTCATTCACAAAATAAATGTATTCAGCAAAATTTGCTCTTGCATCAATTTACTTCTAAATCATACCTTTGTAACGGATTGTTTGGCAAATAATTCAAATAATCAAAATACTGAGTCTGTTTATAAATTTAAACAATTTTTAGACTTACTTAATCGCAGTTGCGAACAATGTGGTTCCTTTGAAGAAGTAAAAGACAAATTATTGTTGAAACTCGAATATTTTAGAATTCAGAACTATTGGAATACTTTTACCAGCAGTTGTTAGTGTCATATTTTTGTTCGTAAATGCCATGGATTGGCTATATGTGTGCAACCAACAACAATAACCAGAAGAAATCTTGAAGTAATAAGATGCAGCAAATGATCTAAGCCGGTCGTCCAGCTTCTAATAAAGTCTTTAAAATAAAAAAAGTGGGAAACATAATATGGCAAGTAACGTGCACATTAATATATCTTATGGCAAAGGGCATTGAGATACTGATATTCCTTCATTTTTAGATTGTTCATTATCTATAATTATACGAGACTATATCAGTTATTAATCTTAATAAACTACCTAAGTAAAATAAATACAATCCCTACCTACTTTCAACATTATCTAGGCAAAGTACTGTTTTTAGTCACGGACCTATCATCATGGTAAATTTGTCATGCCATGGAGGGGTATATTTGCCCAAATACGTACGGACCACATTTGAACTAGGTATACCAGTGATAAAATCCAATGTACATTCAACTTGCTAAGTGTCGAAACGAAATTTTCATCCAACAATTATCTCATTAAATAGTTTCTAGTTGTCGTGTTTCATGTATTATTAGATTTAATTGCTTAGCATTGTGGTATACGAGCACTACTAGTTGGTTGAGAATAACTAATTGGAAATAGGTATCGTTGTTAGTATCATAATAAACACCATGAATCATAGAGAAGTTTTAATGTTCGAAGTAACTATGGTTAACACTAGAATAGAATTTCGAGAGCAACTCACACACGTTTGCTAAATTTTGTTTCAAACTGCACTTTACGCAAGCCAGTAACTCATTTGCGGCTGCATTTTATAGAGGCAATTTATATTTAAGATACAGTTTGAAAGTTTGAATAAAATTTGCGAATATTATCAAGCGAAAATTTGAACACCACCACTAAAACAAAAACTACTTAAGTATAAGATAAGTTCCAGTGATAAGGGTATATTATATTACTTTTAACTACTTCAAAGTTTTGTTCTGAAGGAGCAACTCTTCTAATTACCTAATTAACCAGTAATAGGTCTTAAAGTTTTGAAATAAAGACGTTGTTGTTAAAATCTAACTGATGTAATAGGACCTATAGGTTCACTAATAGGTACAGGATGTTCAGTGGAACATACTTATCATTGACCACGTGTGTTTTATGGGAAGAAAAATTAGACAATTGAGAACATCGTAAGAATATCAAACTAAACTGGAGAAATTCAATATAAACCAAAAGTTGACCTTCTATTTCCCGACATCCTTTTAGTATGCCCTAACCATTTACTCTCTTGCTATTGATGGGTATTTATACAAATCCTTCAGTTCTATGTTAGTCCCACAAAAATCCTTCTCTACGTCTTCCTTGTACATATAACCAGTTTTGTCAGCCTATGTTAAAACCTATGTTTTACTTCCGTATTATTGTTTGGTATATTCTTGTTTTAGCTGCTCTAGATTGATTTTATCAATTTACTTAATGTTCCCACAACTTCACTTCCGGATATTCTTTCATTTATTTCAGGCCACACATTTTTATTTCGCGGTGCCACCCACAGATATTCTCTGACTAGCTCAACAACTTTTTAGGGATTCCTAGTAGATTAAAGGCAACATAAATTTTATTTCCTTCTACTGTGTCATAATCCTGCGTAAAATCTATAAATATAATATGAAGACCTAGATTTCCATAAAAACTTTTATCCATGATCGTCTTAAGGGTAAATATCTGATATCGTTGTTCCTTTTCCTTTCTAGAAACCTTCTTGGTATTCTTCCACTATCCTTTCTTGGTATTTGTGAGTCTGTTTCTCACAACTTTAGTTAAAATTTCATACACAACATCCTGAAGTGATTTACCTCTATAATTTTCACATCTACTTTTATGTCTCTTCTTGAATATTCGACATATTATTCCATCTCTCAGGCATTTGTTCTTCGTTCCAAATTTTTCTCACCGTTATTTTTCTATTCTCTCCTGCACTCTCATGGTGTACCAAAAGTTAGCGATAGGGAAACAATTTATCACTCGTGACAATACGTAAATAGACATTAAATACGAAGTAATTACAAATATTAGAACTAAGTACAGTCAAAAAATATCCCATGCTAATAAGAAAGCTTAGTAATGTTAAATAGTTAAGTCGAAGAGCTAAATGGATTCAAAATTGTAAGCGCTGATTATTAAGAAACTATGTCATAAACGGATAGTACCTAACTGTTAGTTGGTCAGTTTGAATGAAATTTTCTAATCAAATTTTGAATGATTCGTTCAAATTATGACAATACATCGTTCAATGGAGAAATTGGTAGAATAATTAATGAGATCATAAATATTTCAATGACATATGATCTGTCGGTGAAGACGAAAATGGCATTAAATGTTTTGGAACGACACATTAGAAAAGCTAGAAATATAAAAAGTAACAAAATTTGATTGGAAATGCTCAAAAATATACTATAGAAGAGAAAACCTAAGGCCTCCGAAAAAACCACAATCAATCTAGGTCCATGTTGCCCATCCCAATCTAACTTACCTTGGGTTTGTTTTCTGATATAAGATCGAGCCAGTTCTGTTATAATTATCGGAATTCCAGATATACTATTTCAAATATTAAGTTTCTTTTCAAATTCTTCGCATATCAACATATCCTGATATCAGTAAAATCACAATTAGTTGTTTTTCAAATGAACTATTCATCACTACGTTCAATAAACAAGAATATCATAAATTTTTTGGAATACAATATTTGTAATTATACTTATATTTCAAGAAAATGAAATATATAAGAACAATTTCAGCATGAGTATAATATCGGCCTTATAAAATCTTTTCAAACAGAAATTTATACAAAACTCGATAGGTCTTTACAAGATAATTGAAGAATTTCATACCAATTTGCTCTATATAACAATAAATCGATAAACCAGTTAAGGTTAAGGTTATATGAATCTACTCGATGTGTATTCAGTAAAAAATATGTGGAAACTGAAATTTTTGATGTGAGAAATGGTCAGAAATCTATAAGAGAAAACTATGTTTTTCTGAAAATATATCAACCTATCCTCTAAATTTATCAATTCATATTATATCTAAGAGAGAAACTGAGATTACGACGAAATGTATAATTATAAATTAAAACAGGACATAAACTATCAATTCTGGCGACGAATTATATAAGAGTGATGTTATAAATACTACCTAGACTAGATTAAAAAACATCATTTGGATTATAGAAAATTTTACAGAGAAAAAGAAGCAAAAATAGATTCAAATGACTGATTGCATCTAAGAAACATTAATTTCCTATAATGAGCACTAAAGATTTACACATGACAAATTTAATAATGTCAGTAGTGAATATTGCAGAATTTTATAAGGTATAGAATATAGTTTAAGTGTTCTTTGTTCTCGTCGGTATAACAGTTCTAGTTCTAGTTATCATTACTGTAAAACTAAAATTCTGTCAACCTATAATATCAATTTTGAATTTAAAAAAGTAGCTATACTACTAAATCGGAGAACAACTGTGCTCAAATCATTCAGTATCATTATCAATTTCTATGGAGAAATGAAATTCAGTGGCAGTATACTGCAGAAACTAGCTTAGGGACAAATTTAAACCCTCTCATATATTATGCAATGGAATTCAATATTTTATCTCATTGATAGTTATTTAAACTACAAGAAATATAAGTAACATTTACTAGTCGAGAAAGATTTTGCGCTCGAGCGATACCAAGGACTGGCAATTAATTTCGTGACTAGTAAATTCACTTACCGTAAAGTATATAAGATTTTTTCTTTTCCTTAGAATTTCTTCTTGATTGTTTGATAATTTAATTCGATACTTTTCACATGAAATTATGGGCGGTTTCTACGACGTCGTTACTTTATCAATAACGTGATGCCAAACAAAGACTGCTGTTTGCAATTTATTAAAAAACAAGAATTGTTGTTTCCATCTAATAACTTGAAACGAGGACAAGATGATAACAAATAATATCCTTTTTGACACATATATGTGGAAAATTTCATAGAGAGACTTCAACAAATGAAGAAGTGTTTCATTACCTCTTTCAGAATCACAAAATATCCAGAACCCATCGTTAAGACATCGCACATATTTACTAGTTGATAGTCTTGTTCACTGTGAATTTTCTATTGTTTGAGATGGTATTGATAGAAAAGAAATCAATAACTTGATGTATACTAACCATAATTCTAACTTCGGGTAACTTAATCTCAATCAGTAACTCATAATAGAAACGTTGCTTCCTTCACTGAATGAAACGATGATTAAAAACGAATTTTGGCCCTCTCACAAATTCTACCTTATCTCCGACTTCAAAGCCTTCTCAATTCTTGACTGTTTTTCCACGATTTAACTAATTTATTCCTTTTTATTTGAAGCCTTTAGATGGAAAAGTTAATCCTTTGTTTTCTACTTTCATTAAAAGAACAACTGCAAACGGGTTTTCTCTTATAAATTAATGGAAGTCGTTTTTATATAAATTGAAATGAAAAAAGTTTATATGAAAAAGATGCAAAAGTCGATATTGGAACAAATAAGAGCGAGAATAAAATAAGTTTATTTTATAAGAAATTGCGACTTACGTTTGTTAATTAAAAATCTTAATTTATCAGGAATTTAACTGAAGTTTATACTTCCAAATATTGCAAGTATCTTAAATTTTGAACAGGTACCAAAACAGTTCAATTTTGATCAGCAAGGTCTAAATTAGTTTTAAAAACAGCTCAGATCCAATCCATCAAAAATCTTACATGAATTGGAGTGTCAAGTGATATGTAATTTTTTAGCTGCTCCCATTGTCTATGCAGGCGAAGGTTTTTATATTGGGTAGGAAAATGAAACTATTATGAATTTATTAATCCTGAACAGTCTCATCCAAAATTTTAACGTTAAATTTTTGTTTTAGATGTTATATTTTTGATTTGGTGATAAGAGGTGAAATTGTAGTATTTATTTACTGATTTTCTTAATCTGCACTAAAAATAGCTGGATTGTAAAAAAAACTAGCGCCTTTGCTACTTTTCATGCACAACTATGTAGAAGAACAATTTAGTCGTTAGCATACCATATATTTATTTAAGAAAGTTTATGAAACTGCACAAATTTTACTCAGCGTTTGAATGCTGATGTCTATTTACGTTGAATATTGCCAATGTATATACTACCACTCTCTGAGTCTCTTCGAATAAGAATCCTAGTAGAACGCTGTTTGATCATCGAAAATTTTGCGGAAAATTATAGAACTATTTGAGAACAGAGTATATAGCTACCAATTTGATTAGAGGTAGGCACGTGAATACTGTAAAATCCACTAGTTTATTTTAAATCGTATTTTTCAAAATTCTGTTATTTTCTTTTACATTAAGCAGTTTTACTATTTGAAAAATGATGTTACTCACTACAAAGAACTTTGACAATTAAATATAGAATTTAAGCTTTCTAGAAAGAAATTTTTTCTAAATCTGAGCATAATTAGATACATTGAGGGATGAAATTGCATATATTCATGAATTTTTTTGCGTGTATTGCATTGTTCGATGATAATATTTAATAATACTATGAAAACATGAAAGATCTTTATGATATTTGCTTATGGAAACCAGTCGAGTTTCTGAAGCTACTTCCGCATACTGTTTTCCTTTTCCTTGATCTAAATTTCAAGTACTTAAAAATTTTACAGCACGTTGTAATATTAAACCATTTTCTCATTGAAGCGATTCATATAATTCACTTTTATGGCAAGTGTACTGGGAAATGAAGTTACTGATATAGCTTACTATAACATATTAACCTCTTTTGTGATTCAACTACGGTATTAATACTTCAGTTATGTCTTTCGTTGTAGTCTGATTGAGTTCAGAATAAAATATAATATTAACCACAAATTTCATTGGATCTTATTAATGACACATAAATAACATATTTGATTCGATCCAAACATTATTGAAATAATTACCTATTCGCTTCTTTAGATAATCTATATGGAAATTAAATTTTCGATATTATTATTATTAGACCGAATATACCGCTTTATACAAATTATACCGAAAGCAGCTATATTTGCGACAATTTTCTATTTGTACGGAGATATTATAAAATTAGAATTAAACTTCTTCAAAGTACTACAAAAATCAGGAAAACCTGCTTTAAGCACTTTTTTAACTTCAAAAAGAGTTAGAAGTCGCATGGTATTAAATTTTAAGTATAAGAGGGTTATAGATGAACGGAAGATTTTTAGGGACCAAAAATTTCCGAATCAAAAGCCAATTTCAGTACGGCTCTTGATAAAACAGTCGTTGGATCATTTTTCAGGTGTCTTCCTCCGTATATCGTTTTACATAAAAACAAAAAGTTTTTCACTGAGCTTTCAAATAATTGATAGTTTGTTTGAACAAACACTTTTGTCCACTTTGTACACATTTTCTTCTATGTTTGAGATCAAAGAAAGTCCCGACTGTTTTTCGTTTTTAAGTAACTTATTATCACTTTTAAATCGCTTACATCAAAAAGTCCTCATAGTTTCTATATCGTATACATGGAGAGACTTGAAAATATTACGAGCTTTTTCGATACTCGATCAAATTGAAATGAAACTAATTATTTATGAACTTTTCGAGTCCCATGTTTCATGACTGACAACGATCTCACTAAAACGGCGACTAGTTTAGACTTGTTTGTTACTACCAATTCTTTTTTTCTCTTTGTACAGAGATATCATGAAATTTTAATTAAACTTCTTCAAAGTACTACAAAAGTCAGGAATAGCTACAAAACGTTTTAACTAAACTAAATTAAATTTTAAGTATAAGATGGGTATAAATAAGTGGAAGATTTGTAGCGACCAATAACTCAAGAATCAAAAGCAAATTGTAGCGGAAGCCGTTGGATCATTTTTCAGGTGTTTCTTTCATATATCGCTTTGCAAACAAACTAAAAGTTTTTCACTGAGCTTTCAAGTAGTTGATAGACAAACACTTTTGTCCACTTTGTGTACATTTTATTCTATGTTTAAGATCAAAGAAAGTCTCGACTGTTTCTCATTTTTGAGTAACTTATTACCACTTTTAAATCGCTTACACCAAACAGTCCTTAGGGTTTCTAAATCGTATACATGAACAGATTTTAAATTATCACGAGCTTTTTCTATACTCGTCCAACTTGAAATAAAACTTGTCATTTATGAGCTCCGTGTTTCACGACTGAAAACGATCTCACTAAAACAGCGGTAGTAACAAACAAGTCGGAACTAGCACGAGTAGAGAACTAGATGTAGCATAAATCATTGTTGATAAAAAAATACAAACCATATGTTTGAACACACCTCGTATGTAAACGGCTGTGATAACATCATAAAATTTGTATTTTTTCATGACAACGCTTGTCTTGTAAAATTTATGTACATCTTTTCGCTTTTGGAATACATAATAAGGAAAGCAGCTATAAAAATAAAGGTGAAATGATAAGTAAAATTTAATAGAACTGTTAAATCCGCTACTTGTCAATTTTTAGTAGTAAAATCAAGTGTTAGATTTAAATCGATTTACAACGTGCAGCATATGTCAGGAATCAAATGATTTTTGCGTATTTAATACAAAAAAGGAAAATGAAAGAATTACTCGATATCAAAACTACAAGTTTTGTCAAAAATAGTACATATACAGGGTGTTTCAAAAAAGTGAATCGCGTTTCTAGGATAGAGAGAAAACTGAAATTTGGGGTTCGTGCAGTCACCATCCGGATAGAGGACATAGAAAAAAACGAAGGATATTTTGAACACCTACAGTGATTGAATTCTATTTTATATTAGCCTTTTTTTTAAATTTTATCAAGTGATTTTTTATTTATTTAATAATTTTATCATCGTTTATCATTCTCTCGAAATTTTGCCCAATAAATCTAAAATTAAAAAAGTTATGTTCAATCCTACTTGGTACGAACCATGTAACTAGCGCCCTCTATGAGAGTCAGACATAAAAACACATTTATAGAACGTTTCAGCTTCCAAAACTTTTTCGTATGAAATATTAATACAATGTTGATGGTAGTTGAGGTAAAATCGTGAAAGTTTATAATTTTTTTTCTTCAACGCCCTTTGTCTTGATACGGATGGCGTTACGACAAATTTTTTACTGAGCAAACTCCAAATATTTTCAAATTTTCTAGCTATCCGGTATCACCTTTGTTTAAACACCTTGTATTATCCACCATCTTAAATTCATTGTTTATTTGTAAATACTACAAAAATCAGGAATATCTACATAAAGAGTTAGAAGTAGCATGGTATTAAATTTTTAGTAAAAGACGGATAGGAATAAGCGGAAGGCTTAAGAGTGAATTTTCTACTTAAAATATTAAATGTCTTCAAAATATTTTTGTGCAAAGTTACCATAAGTAGTTTAAACAACCCATTCCCTATCCAGTTGAGGTTTACTGCAGGCATAAAAACAAGAACTCAACGACACCGCGAAATCTGCGATCAACAAGAATTTGGTAATAAAGCTGAGATCTGAGGGAGGTCTCCCAAAATCAGCAACAGAACCGTCATCAAATAACTAATGACATTTTAAAAAAAAATATAAAATTCTATGGGTAAGCCATCATACAACTAATCATTTTAATAATGTTGTATGATGGCCTGCCCTTTTATTTTAACAATATTGCACTACTTTTTTTCAATAAATTTTTCATGGGTTAGTAGTAAAATAGTCAAGTACAACATATATTTTTTACTGTATTTACTATATTGTTCCCGATGAATTATAACATCGGGATCAATAATTTATTATATTAATGAATCTAAAAGTTCTTGATTTTAGGTCACTTTTGTTCTAAAATTAGTTTTTTTAATATTTTTTGAAAGAAAGATCAAATTTGACGTTTCGACTTATTTTAGTTCATACCAATCGAAGACGTCCATCAAGTCAATACTAGAATATGATTTTGAAGTTGCCACGAGGTACCAAATCACTATAACTTATCCTCTACCCTTATCAATTTATTCCAATAGGTACTACAACGTATTAGCTATGCTATCCGTAAAAATGCCATATCTTGTGGAACATCAGTTCCCAAATTTTTCTATTTCATAGACCCTTTTCAAAATTTGGCTGGATCCGGTGGATCCCGAATTGCTATCAATTTCTGAAAAAAGTATTAGATCTATCTATGGAAACTTGCGCTGTGGCATAGTTTCAATGACGAATAAACAGTTTTAAAAAATGGTTACAATTGATTCCTTGATAAGGTTAATTATTTGAAAATAAAATCAACTGAACAAGCGTTCAATTAAATTTCAATTGATTGTGCTGCGAATGGATATCAAAACAGCATTGTTAGCCAATAGAAAAAGTGACTTCATCCCACTTTGTTTTTTTGAAACTTACAGTGACTCATAGCATAAGAATCAATCAATTCTTACAAATTTTATTTAGAAAACTTCCCATTCGGTGGTAAAAAAATATTGAATATTCTCTTGTGTTGTAGATATTTGTTAAATTATATAAATGATTACACTATTAATATTTATTGTTGTAAAAGTCATAATGTAATCAAAATTTCTACAGTGGTAATTACCATCTGCTTCTTTTTTTATTAAGTTTGTAACGGCACTAAAACTTTTTTTGACAAGATATTACGAGGGAAACGCGATCAGAAGCTTTTGCATAATTCCCCACATTACAGCACTTTTTTCGGATATTCCTCAGCAGCTCAACAGCCAAAATGATTGATACCCTCTTCTAAATGTATGGTGGTATTCAATCAATTGGAGGTCATCCAAAACTTGCCGTTGTACCAGAAAACATCGATGCTGTGATCGTTATGTGACATACCGTAATATTGAGGCATACTTGAACACTCGTTCCACTCGCATTCATTCAATATGGTATAAACATTTGGCTGTCAAAAAGATTTGTTCCCTTTGGATACCGCATAATTTAACAATCGCTCGAAAAAATTTTGTGTCGTATAGAATGATGAAAAAATTTAATCACAAAAGACGTCTTAAAGATCGTGACAGGTGAGTTATTATAGATCTATGCATATAAACTCGAAACTAAACAACAATCGATTGTATAAATGCAACGAAGCAATTCCAAGCAAATAGTCATTTGTTTCTTCGGAATGACTGGACATGTCGCCACTGTTCCATTAGAGCAACTTAAAACGGTCAATGTTGAATGGTACACCAGCATATGTTTGCCAGCAACCAATCGCAGAAGACGAATCATTTTCCACCGCTACAATGCGAGCACTCACATCAGTTCAAACAAAAACGTTTTTGAACAGTCAAAACATCGGTTTGATGGGTTATCCTCCGTATACCTAGTCTTTGTTTGGCAACCAATGATTTCCTTTTATATCCGCAGATCAAAAATAAACGTTTTTCTACAACCGAGAAGCGGATTATGCGTTCAAATCACATGCTTTGGAAATAACTCAACTAAAATGGAAAATTGCTTCGATAATTGATTCAAACGCATGAAAAATGTATTGAACTTAGTGGAAAATATTTTGAAAAAAATAAATCATATCAAAATATGAATATTCGTTTTTATTCGTCTATTTCAAAACTTAGGTAACAGCCCTCGTAACAATGTTATGATCCTATTATTAAAGTATTGTATTATTACAGACACATATTATTAACTATTTATATGTTTTCCTATGCAGACGTAAGCAAGGAATCTTGTAAATCCATAAAATATTCAAAGATTATTTTTTTGCTCCGACACGTAACAAGACACAAAAAAACATATTTTTTCTAGTCTACGTTCCCCTTAAAGATTGACATGAGGATATATACACATCAAAATATATTTGATATTTATGTTGTGTTTGTTATCTGTGAGTTTGGGTGTGCCAGGTCGAAATAATGTATGGAGCTTCTATATTGATAGGCGTATAATCGTTTATTTACGTTGATATGCTTTACAGGATTGACACGTATTACGGTCGAAAAATGGGCATCAGGTGGCAGTTATGATTTGTATACCCACCACTAATTTTAGGAAGGGCGTCATGGCTCTCATTAATTTAACAATCGATTAATACACGTGAATTATTTGTGCTAGTTTAATATTAGATATATGCTGATTGCGTATTCAAATGTGATTAATTCGTTAATATGAAACAATTGATTCAAAAATTGATAATGTAATTCAGTCCTTACATCGGAAAAACGGGGTGGATATGATGATATTATGTGGAGGGGGCCTAGAAAAACTTAACTTCGAAATGTCAATCGAAATTTCCTTATAGATTTTTTGCCATTTTGGTAAAAGGGTAATATTCAGTTTTTTTTAATAACCCGGTTCTCCATTAAGGAACGAAAATTTTTATGCAATACTTTTTTGTTTCTTTTTTCACTATCTACAATTGAGGCCTACTGAATTTTTTACCTATCCTTTATGATTATTTACGACGTTGACTACAGCGTGACCGATGTTACAATGTCCGTCCAGCCATAGGCCGTTTGAGTTTGGATTGACCCAGTTATAAATGAGCATTTAAAATTTTTAATAGTATTCTAGCCAGTTGTTTAAAGTCTTAGGAAAATAGTTGGCTGTTTCATTTGCAAAAAACCTCTGACAAAAAACATTTATGTAGCTATGTTTAGACTCTCTTAGTAACATGTTACAAAGCGTCATTATTTACAAAAAAAAATATGGAATTTCAAGAATTCACAAAATCAATGAACAAAAATAAATTGCATAATTTTTGACTACTCCCCCAACAAAAAGCGCAGTCCCATAACAGGCTTTCCACAATTTGTAGTTTCCACAGTTTTTAAATGACCAGGATGATGATAATTATGGTAATATTTCGATCCTCACGGCTTATTTCAGCCCAAGAATTTTCACAACTATAAAAGTCTACTGTGGAGGTATTTGTCCAGCGAGGATCATCAAAATTATAATTCCAAAATCTTAAAAACACACTTTCAATATCTATAAAATAGAGTTAAATAAAATGTAGGATATAGAAAACTAGTCTTACACTTATTCGAATTTTACACAGATGAAATACAAGTAGATCGTTTTCGTTTAAAGCTATTAACAATGTTTTTCTCTGATTCATCAGTATTGTTATCTCGGCAATGCGAATTAATTCAATCATTCAAAACAAGACGACAGATGAAACTGTTTAATTCCTGAAGAAGAAACACTTTCACATAGAACTAAGTATTAATTGGACTAGAGGAATGGCAAATATAGACTAATAGGGGGATCTAAATATAATCAAAGTAACTAAAAAATCCGTGAGCAGCAGAGCTCCATCACGAAAGTCGAATTTTTCGTCAAATGAAGAATTTAACTAATACACAAACAAATATTTCCATAAAATGAATTTCTTTCTTTCAATAGACCCGGTGGTCTCGAAGCCTATTGTTCAATTCCCATTGACAACAAAGAAAAAATTGTCATAATGACAAGAAATTTCAAAAATGGGAAGTAAAAAAAATCACCCTAGCAACGATCATACTCGTATTATTCATTAAATAGGAGGCGGTCCAATTCAACAATTGCAACGATCAAAATGATTTCGGGAGTTTTGTGCTAGAAGAACTGAAGAAGAAAACTTTGAACTTGAGAAAGACAATTCTTCAGCATCACTTGCATGCGAAGTTCGAACCCTCTAGTTAAACTTTTTCTGGCCAAAAAATAAGAAAATATAACAAAAATGACCATAAAATGGAGAGGGGTGGAGATGGAAAGTTTCGACCTTAGACAGGAAATTTCATTTTTCAGTCGCTTTTCGTTTGACCTGCAGAGGTGAGCAAAGGTCAAAAACCACTTTTTTGCACTGCGACCCCTCGAAATATTCATTTGTTTTCAACCAAACTCTAATAACATCAATCCGCCGCCAAAAAAGCCATGTATGCTAATTTTGAACCAAATCGGACCGATAGCAATTGCTCGAGAGACGAAAACATGGGAAAAATGATGTGCCCCCCCATTTTTCCTCTAGTCATGCCTACCGTAATAGTCTAATTTTTCCTTGAAAAATTCGACTAATAAACAGACCAAATAATCTACTACTACTTATTAAATAAAAATTATACGAAAACACAAAGATGTTGACACAGCATAAGTGAAAATAACGAAAACTATTATAGCAGTACCAATAGTAACCTATGAAAGTGAGTACTGAGCATTAAATGAAAAATAAAGTAAATGGTAGAAGAAGTATAAAAAGAAGAAGACAAGTATTAGAAAGATGTGACCAGTAATTATTAATTCTTATAGAGGGTAGTAGTAACAATCGATTAAATACAGGAACGAGAATAAGTACATGCTTAATTATTGAAAGATTCCACAAGTGCACTAAGATAATGGTAAGTATCAATATTTGGTATTTTAAAGTAGTAATCTTTTGTATATTTTGATAGCCACACCTTAATTCTATGTGTGTTATTATTAATTATAAAATTACATCAAAATAATCGATCATTTTCCCAATAACGATATGTAATATGCGAACAATCACGAGAGCTTAGCTAGAGTGGTTGTCTAAGGATTACGTCAAGTTACGAGTGAAAAATAATGATCTATTATTTTATATTGCTCGAGTGATATTTTTTTCGATTATACTATAATGAATTTACGCACTTCACAGAATGTCGAGAGGTGCTTCCGAATGCATTTCTGCATTTTCAACGTGTTTAAAGGTGTTAAAAGTTCAATTGCTTCAATTTCTTTTTAACTTGAAGCTATTCCGAAGCGATTTATGACGAGTTTAAGACCTTGTTTGACTTTTGGAGAAATATTAGAGAGTGGTCACTATCGCAACACACCAAAAAACTGGAGTGATTAAACGACGTCGTCAAACGTATAATCAGTTATCTATAATCCTGTCATTATTCATGTCAAGTTCTATTGACATATTAATATGAATTACTCAATGACATATATAGTCCCTCATTAATGTTCTATCTACAGTATTTTTTTCATCCAAATTTCTAGTTTTGTTTTATTCATACCTACAAAACACATCCATATATAATTCTAGGTATGTTGGAACTGCTCTGCTCCCTTTTGATGCTATTTTATTCATTTACATTTCTCATTTTTTTAGATTTTATATCTTATGCACTTCCATCTCTTTATTTCTCCAAAAATGAGATTCGATATCATGTACTCAGATTTCTTTTGGTTTCTTCTTTTTGCCAACGTGTGCTACAATATATTTTAAAAAATTTTCATTATTTACATGTATGATGTTAGTTCTATGATTCTCTGAACTACAATAATATAATTTCTCATTAATTAGTTCAAATTGTATCTGAAGCATAAAGTTCTTATTGATTGGTGGAGACTTAAGTCGCTTTATCTGAAATATCAAATTTTCCTATAAACCCCACAGCAAAGAATGAGAATCTCAGTAGATGTGATATCTTTTGGAATTCTTTCATTATCATTATTGTCAATACTATTTCAAAAATATTCATTAATTCGAAATGTTTACTCATCTAAAGATAAAATTTGGTGAAGTAGCTGCAATACTCGCCACTTTTGTAATCTCGATTGCAAAAAAGTTTGATGTATCTAGAATGAATATTAAGAGCCTCATTTATTTTGAATAAACTTATGATTTGGCCGATATTATTTTTAATTTTATTAGAAAAGTACCAAACCCTGTTATTTTGGTTGATTCTGCTACTCATTTTTTTTAAATTCTTGATATTTTCATGCTATTCTTTGAATTTAATTACCGTTACTTCATTAAAATGATCAATCTGAATAATCTTGAAAAATTTAAAGGCTAACAGAAGTATGATCATAGTAAATTATACTTCAAATAAACGGCTGCAGTAAAATATTTAATCAAATCATACTGCAGGAAACATACTAGATCTTTGGATGTACATGTACATTATGTTAAAAAGATTAAAAATTGACGTGTGATGAAATTCTGAGCTTTATAATAAAGACAGGTAACAATTAAAAAGATTGCATGCAACAAATCATGCTATTATGCAGAAATCGTATACATGTTGTAACTTACTGTCAGTACATCTTGTAATGAAATTTCGGTTGAACATATTACACGTTTCTAATCGACTTTTACCTTTTTATAACTAAAATTTATTATGTATATTAGCAGATTATTCAAAAACAAAAATTTAAGATCGTTCCATATCAAATAACAAAGTTTATTATGGTTCTAGGACAACAAAAGATCTGACAACAATTTGAAAAAGACATTGAGCATGTTACCAAAATCTGATCAACAAAACTTTATAGAAAATAATGTAAAGAAAAATTTTTATTATTTGAAATATACTAAAAAATAAAAATTGTGTCCTCAAGAATTATTCAAATAATAGAGTGGTGGGATAGTTAAGTTAACCTAAACTAACTAGATGCCAATAGCGACTAATAGCAAAATTAAATTGTCCACATATAAGTATAGAAATGTGATTGTAAATATATAGGAACTATCATCGAGCCGATCCTGACACGAGATTAAATTATTTTCTAAATAAACGGCATATGGTTGGCTTTGATTTGATTTGTACCATCCGATTATAGAATTTGATTAATTTTTATTCCCTCGAGAAAACAAAAATACGCGAAAATAATAGTATGTCATAAAATCTATGCTCCTGACAGGAAAAAATTAGTTTCACTTGACAAAAAAAATACAAGTATTATTCTTTTAATTTGTACCATTCTATTTCTACCCTTCGCGATATTTGGAAAAATTATTTTTTCACATAGTCATTCATACGTTTGTACCTTCTGTGCATGTGCGGTGGAAAAATCAAACGAATGACTGCTAGTTAATTTGTACCATTCGAACACTACAAATCATTCATTTTTACCCCTATAGAAACCGGAAAATTCCATTTTTCTCTATCAGCTCTATTGCTATTCTCAAAGCTGGTGTATAAAAGTTGGCAGCAATTCAGGAAAAGAGACACACAGAGAGAGAGTCCCACAGCAGCAGGTTGAGCGTTACCAGATCAGAGTCCAGATTGAAAGAGCTAGAAAACAAAAGCCTTATGTGATTTATCGATAAAAACTGAATGTTTCGAAGAGACCTAAAATCAGATGATTTAGCAACAAAGACTCATAAAACGATCTAAGAAATAAGAAAATACGGAAGTTTTTAATTGTGTAAAGTGTTTCTAAACACCGTGCATTTCTAACATCAAAAGAATCTTCCTGTATTTAAAATTATCTGAAATTCATAAAATTTCTTCCCTCTTTATTACACCCATAGTATTCTGAAGCTCAAATATTAGGTAATTTTCAAATATATCAATTGGAAACCATCTGAAATTCCATACCAACATCTTGATAAAGTTAACTAAGGTATTTGTGAAAAGCTCCGAAAATTATTTTTCCGCTGTTTCCCTCCGATTTGTTGCCATTGGTTAATATTTTCGGAAGGGTGACTCTGAACGTTAGCAAGAGGCATTAACTACACAAGAAATCTATAGCATGAAGTGGCTAAGAAAAGAATAGATATAAAATTTATCGTATAATAAATCATAAGGAGCTTATGTCACAACGTCAAAACGTGAATATAAGTATACATAGGATGTTGTCGAATTGTAAATATTTGAACCACGCATAGATTCAAAAGTTAGGCACTATTTTAATTATTCGAAATAAAGTTATCATTTTTTATAAGGATTAATATCACTTATATTGTTCGATTATAGTCATGAAACAACTTTTGTTGACTTATTTTTCACATATTGATGGAAATTAAGCAATTTCCGCAATTATTCAATGAAATTGGGGAATATTTATCTTAAACAAATATTTAATTATCAAAAGAGAAAGAATTCATATAGTATATTACATAAATGCAAGCTTAAAGATATCATAGAAATTAATTGTTAATATTTCGCTATTCCTCCATAAATAAAAACTTCTAAATGCTGCTGAGGGAGATAAAGGCAAGTGGATTCCCAATAGCAGCACTCCATAGCCTCACGTGGCGATAAATTATGTTTCTAATGTTATTATCACCATTCTCCTTACCTTTAACAGTCATTAATTGTATTTGGCTATGCTGCATGATACCGGTCCAAAATATGCTTCATCCATACTCATATTTGACGACTATTACTCAGTATCACCTCCTAGATTCGACTGGAAAAAGTATGGAGTTCCAGAATTCTTGTGCTGTTTTATATGATCTTTAGTCTACTTAATTCGGCAAATGTGGTTCTCTTGTTATAGTTAGGAGACTTTTATTGATCACCAGACTCGCTATCCTATACATCTTGGTATTGTGTTTTGTTGAAACTCAGACCTTTACTGCTCCTAACCCTATCTCGTAAGAAGAACTGAGAAACCGCAAGTACCATTAATATATATAATAACAATATTAACTAACTACAGAATTATAGAATAGACTAATGCAGAGAGAAGATAAGTGATTACCAAAGTGATTTTATGCAAAACCGATCAATTATATATAGATGCAATACACATGTTCAAAGAGACCCACAAAAAAATAATAATTCATACATTTTAATCATAGAATTCCAGCAAGCCTTGAATACACGCACACTACAAAATAAAAAATCCAAGTGAAGCTTTGGAATATATAAAAACCCCACTCAAGTTAATGAAACTAATAAAAATGATTATGGAGAGCTCAAGTGCTAGAATCAACAAACTATTTATCTTGGTACTTGATTATGTAACAAAAAATTTTCTTAAAAAAGGGATAATACAAAATAGAGGGGTAAATAATAGCGTAAGTGAACGATATAGATAGAATAGCAAAGATAAAAAATGTAATGAAATAAAAAGATTGGTCTAAAAATTGAATTGGAAGACGAAGTATATGGAATATAGCAAGAAGAAAAAAGAAAGATGGGAAAGTAAGGGAGAAGACATAAGTAGCGAAGAGAAAGAAATAGCAATGTAAACTGAATTAAGAATAGATGAAGCAATAATAAGATACATCATGACTTATGCCGAGACAATAAGTATGACTAAGAAAAAAATCGAAAAGATGCTGAGAACAAAATAATGTAAAGAAAAATGATCATACTATAGTGGAACTGAAGAGAAAGGATCAGATAATTCTTAACAAATTTGTTTATATTAGGTCCGATTTTATTGATTCCTCTTTTTTTAATAAGTAACATTGCCCTAAATCGACGTTTCAGTTTCCAGCAACCAAATGCAATTGATGAAAGACGCAATATAAGGCGAGCACATAATGTTTTTTCACTTTTTTGTCTGTCTATCTAGCAAATAAGAGCCCTTGTTACATTTTTTTTTATTATTTGAATTAAAAATTTAGTAGTCTTCAGATTAATGCACAATGACTTCAATATTTTCATCCAGGTCATCAATTTAGCCGTTTTAACTTTTTTCATTGCTCTCAAAAGTGAAGTTTGTTGTGTAGGATTTTCCTGTGTCAGAGATTAAAGAATAGATATATAACAAAGCTCAAAGTCCGTCTTCGTCTTGCTTAGCAACAGTCGGAAACAGGTTTGCTATACTTAGTTGAACATTATGCTTCTTTTCCAGGCTGTTCAGATAGGCTACATTTTGTTTGAAAAGGTTCTTGAATAAAGAAGACGCGAACAGAAAGATGGATTTTTTATCAATCAGTTTGCAATATATTCTGCACTATATTGCCATGTCTTCAATTTATTATACTATAATTTTTGATCTCACAAATCAAAGATTATTGTATGTCACAAAGAATGAAATGTAAAAACAAAGTTGTGTTCATAACATAATCTTTTAACAGCTGACAACTGATTTAGAAATTTGGTATATGGGTCTGGATGTTTAATTAAAACTTTTCCCGATAACTTTTTTGATATTTCAGACATTTTACTCAACAGAAAATAGGTTTTTTGGAAAATTTTCGAAGCATTATTGATTTTACTTGTTTTATTTTATCATAATTTTCATTGTACTGCTTTTTTGTTTTGAAATAGACAATTGAAAACAAATATTCATAATTGGATATGATTTTATTATTTTTCAAAATATCAACCGCTTCTTGCAATTCATTTTTTATTTGCGTGAATAAGAAGAAATCGTTGGTTTCCAAACGTCGGATGAACCATCAATTCGTTTATTTCACTGTTCAAAAACGTTTTTGTTTTAATTAATGTGTGAAAACTCGCATTATCGTGATGAAGAATCTTCTGCGTTTGGATACCCTCATTATTTCTTACTTCTGGCAAACAAATGCTCATGTACCATTCAGAATTCACCATTTTACGTTTCTCTAATGGATTAGTGGACATGTCCAGTTATTCCGAAAAAACAAATGACTATTTGCTTGGAATTGCTTCGGATTTATATGCATAGATCCACGATTAGTTGCCAGTCACGATCTTATAGACGTCTTTTTGAGCACAGCGATTGAATTTTTTCAGCATTGCATCAATCGACACAAACTTTTTATCGAGCGATTGTCAAATTATGCGGTATCCAACGAGAACATACAGCCAAATGTTCGTGCAATATTGAATGTATGCGGTTGAAACGAGGGCCCATGCATGCCTTAATCTTACGGTATGTCACATAAAGATCTTCCAATATCAATTTACGCACAGAATCGATGTTTTCTGGCACAACAGCAAATTTTGGATGACCTTCAAGAAAATCATTTTACAGCTAAGTGCGACCACGATTGAATTCATAATACCGGCGAAACAGGATGGCTCGAGATGATGCTTCTAAACCAAATGTCGAAGCGAGTTGATCGGCACACTGCTGTTGGTTTAATCCAAGTCATAGAAAATCATCGCACGTAAATGTTTTCCATTCCATTTTTTTGGCCTAGATCAATGTTTCCAGTATCTGTAAACAACTCAATTACAAATCGTATGACAACACGTTCTGAATACGTTCACTATAAAAAATGTCAAACTTCATGATTGTCATGTCAGATTTGACAGCAGAGCTGCTAAATCTCGAAACTTGAGTATCAACCCTCGTAATAAGTTATACATTTAAGCTTATACTTATCCTTCAACAGTTTAAAGTATTTTAGTTTGTAATGTTTTTTTATAATCGCTTTTCTTGTTTTTTGTATATTTAAGAAATTTTTTTTAATGAAAAAAGAAAAAAATATGAATTAATGCACTACGTATATAATTTTTTCTGCTAATACCAATGATGGGGCTTCAATAAATTAGACTCGCGAACAGAAATGTTGTATAAAAATAAAAATTGTTGAATCCTCCATGGCCGGGTAACTTTGACCACAATTTTTATATATTTTTAAAACTGAGTTATAACTTTCACTGTAAAATTATAGTGATAATAAGGTTCATTGTATGTACCTTAGTTGTCCGTTTTATTATTTTCATACTTAACACAATTTCTTTCAAGTTTTTCGAAATGAAAACTTCTAAAATTGTTCAAAGTAGCCCTTTTATTATCTTACTTGAAACATGAAAACACTCAATTATTTCAACATTAGCAAAGTGTATGCCATGATTATTTAATTATGTTAAGAACTAGTTTTTCTTTCAACACAGAAAATAAAAAATTGAATCAAATTTTTTTTGTCTCTCACAAGAGTCACTTCACCTATCCTGGGATACAACATAGTATTATTACTTACAAGAATACAAAAATGAAAATTGACTTTGATAGTGTTTCAAGTTAGCTTTAATATTATTATTTAAATAAAACACGATTAGTTTTGAGAACACGTTTTACTTCGTTCCTCTATATGTTCTAACCTAACTATCTAAGTCCCCCGCTTCCCAACTGTCACTTGCCAGATGACCATAGAACATTCAAGCTAGTACATGGCACTGTGAAGTGTCATATACGTAACATCTCCCCTTTTTGGACTTATACTGAAATACTAACTAACTAACTAATACTATAAACTAGACATGAAACTAATAATAATATTTTTTTTTCGCTATGTATAATAGTCTCTTAACCTATTTGGTACATTGGCGACCCGACCTGATCTTGTGCATTTGCTATTTGCTTCCTTGACACTTGTACATTCATTTGCCGTTTTATTATTATTAGTTCCACAACCGTTTTCATTATATACATCAGTTCTATTAGACAAACAAGTGTTCTCACTTGATTCATCAGCACTACTAGGTTTACAGTTTATGTTTATATTTTCGTTGTTGTTTGACGCATTTATAACCGTTGGATTTTTTGTATTTTTTAGAAAGGAAGAATTTCTTTTATAAACCCTGCCATTTTCATCACTCACCAAGTATGATCGTGGAGTATTAGTATTTGATAAGACTTTTCCCGGTGTCCAATACCCATCCTTCTTCAATTTAAATAGTATATCTTGATTTTCGTTAAAATCTGAGCTGCTACGTGCAGATTTATCATGATAGCTTTTTACTGCCAATTTTCTTTCTACTTTTTTCCCATACTCGTTAGTGGTTTTGGGTTCCAATAATTTGTTGGATATAGGCAAACCTGTTCTTAGTAACCTGCTTTGTAATAACTCTGAAGGTGCGGCCTCAAGACCACATAGTGGTGTAACTCTGTAATTTAACAAATCAACAAATATTTCGTCTTCATTGTTACACTTTTTTAATAACTGTTTACATATGTGTACGGCTTTTTCAGCCAGCCCATTCGACTTTGGGTACCTGGGACTCGTAAAAACACATTGTATGTTGTATTGATTACAAAATTCTTTAAATTTAAAGCTGTTGTAGGGATTGTTATCAGATATAAACTTTGCAGGTAATCCAAAATTAGAAAATATTACTTTTAATTGTTTTAAGATTTCATCTATACTTTTTCTTTGTATTTCTTTCAATTCAATCCAATTGCTGTAGTAATCGACTACAACTAAATAATATTTTGATGCGTATTCTAATATATCAGACCCCACACCTGACACCATGTTTCAGGTTAGCTTTAATATTATTATTTAAATAAAACACGATTAGTTTTGAGAACACGTTTTACTTCGTTCCTCTATATGTTCTAACCTAACTATCTAAGTCCCCCGCTTCCCAACTGTCACTTGCCAGATGACCATAGAACATTCAAGCTAGTACATGGCACTGTGAAGTGTCACATACGTAACAGATAGAAATTATTTAATTCATTTTTACTTTAACTTGTTAGATATAAGCAAATGAAAATACAAATTAGTAATCGTAACTTTGTACCTGGCTATGTTCTGGGCCTCCTATTATCCCCTTACGGGACTTCGGCGTCCACAAATTGGCAAGAGACTGATCTTAATGAACAAAACAAATATTCAGTCCATCAAACCTTCCATTCACTTCAATATATGTCAGAATGAAACCATAAATATTATTGCGAAGTATTACTCGAAATCTACTTCTTTTCTCCTTAAATATTTTAAATATAAAAGCAAAAAACAGGGATTCTCAGCAGATGCGACTAATCAATATACAAGATTCCTCGTAAAATCTGTGGAATAGTTAAATCTATGCTGAATCCCAAGTAAAAGAGTTGGTTTTGTATAGCAAAAAGTAATGAGACAGTAAACAAGGGTATAAAAGAAGAGGAATCCTAGAATAAAGTGAAACATTTCAGTTGTACAATGTAATGAACTCATAGATATAGGGTACGCATAGCAATAAATAAAATCCTAATATTGTTAAGTTAATTTGAAATTAAATTACAGATTCTGTTCAAAGATGAAATTCCAATTTTATGATATATCATAGAATAATAGCTGCGAAGCACTTAATAATAGACTAGAGAGCTCATATATAACAATTTACCAACTGGAAACATTATTAACTGCGTTACCAAAACAATAGAAGTTTTATAACTAACTTTCTGATAAAGCAAACCGTAACAATTATACCAAATATGGTAAAATTTATGAATAATGAACAGAGCTACGGGAATAAAATAGTATTGAACTAATTATTTATGAAACAAATGATGAACTCGAAACTCCATAATTGATAGATACTCGTAAACTCATTAGTGTATCGTATTTTTAACTATAAGTTGTAGTCGCTTTGCTACAAACAAAAATATACAATGTTTTATATTAAAGTTGAATTTGAAGTGATGCTTTCTGTCGTAGAAGACCCAAAAATTTCATTAAGAAACAGGGCCTCTGCGATCCAAATTACTTCAGTAAGTAAAGATCCAGTGGCAAATATTTTGAAAGGTAATAAATATCTTGCATACAAACCGCAATTTGTAAACACGTTACTTCCAAGAGATTACGATTACGTTTTGAATTCTGCGCTCTGATCCAAGGAAAGTTTGATGAAGACCCGTTTTTCACAAGAGCTATAATATTTTCCCATAATACAACATTTTCCTCAAACTGAACCATCTCATCCAAACTTTGTAATAAAATCTCTTAAAACGAACGTATGGTGTGGTGTGTACAAAAATAAATTAGTTGGACCTTTTTTTCTACATTCCTTAAATGCCACACAATACTTACAATTATTAGAAACTCAAGTGATTTTTTGCACGACCTTCCGTTACAAGAAAGGTGCGGTGCCATTCAATGATGTAGACCATTTTGAGAGAATTATTTCTAAAGAATCTCAAAAAATTACTCCAAATATGATACGGGAAGTAATACAAAAGTTTGACAAAAGAACAATTAAATGTTTACAATAAGAAAGTGGATATATCGAAGCTGTATTGAATTAAAATTTAATTATGATTGTTTCTCTGATAAATATTATGCAGAACTTTTTATCCTTGTACAAGGACTTTCCCCAACCATTATCGAATTTCAATAAATTTTAAGAAATAAGAAATCAAAGAAATATATATATATATATATATATATATATATATATATATATATATTAATTTTTCTGATGAGAAACGATCTTTCTTGACTGTCAAATTTAGCCAACGAATTTTTACTGGGGAATTGGATCTTTGAGCTTCTATATCATTGAGTGTTCAATACTGTATTTCAAAAATTACATGATATTGCTCTTATTACAATTGACTATGTTGCATTTAAAATCGTAAATAATTTTATTGGGTTAAGATCGTGACAATGATAATAAAAAGAAAACAGATTGTAATAAGAAATATAAAAAAGTAAATAATTTGTTGATTTCGTAGATGTAGTTTAATTTTTGAAATATGTGAATTTGGTTGTAAAAAACGCTTTATGTAAAAAAAATGTGATAGAATTTGGAAAAAGTTAAGAAAACCTAGAAAAAAGGACTAGAGAATATGGATAGAAAAATGGATGGGGAATATAGAATAGTGAATGAAGAACTAGTACAAAAGGGAATTCAAAATGATTTAGATTGTACATAGAATATCAAAGAAATTCACTGACCCTTGTTTAAAAGAAAGATCTCCACTAAACGCAGATAAGATATTAATATAAATAATTTGAATTTGAAAATTCCCAATGCAATTTAGAAAATTAAAATCATATTTGAGAGAATATACACATTTAGATAATGAATAAATATTCGCCTATGTGATATCTATTTCATTTTATGTCATTTCTAATAAATAATAATAGAGTCGAAATGTAATTCTTTTTTATAAAAAAACTAATTTAGACTGGTCTCTTGGATATTAACCAGGGTCTTGTTTGGCTGTCACATTCTTAGTTCCTTTTTCACCAAGAAAAACTTTTTTACTACTTATAAATTTCGTAGCCTAATAGTTTTCCATAAATGTTAACAATTTAACATATCGATATTTACGTTTTTATTCATTTAATGTTTCCATATGAGAATAATTCAAATCTTTGAATTAAAAAAAAACAATCTAGGGAGTTTAAATCCTTAATAAAGTAGCGACAAGCTCAAGGACAAAATGTATGTCAAATATATAGTTAATAGTGTCATTAATTCAAAACGGAACGTCTCGCGAGCAAATTTTAATAGGGTTTAATAGATGCGACAATATTCGTTTTCAATTAAGATGAATCACACTCACCTCCGATAGCAGCAGAGGCTAAGCCTCGTTCGGACACCGTATACCCTCTGGTTTGTGGTGTCCGCCCCTCGCCACAAAAAATATCAAATAAATTACTGAAATAAAATCTCGCAGTACTCGTTCTTGATCTGTCAATGCCAGCAAATATGAAAAATCGTGTCACACATGCACAACTGCACCTGCACTTTGACTTGTCACCGGCCTGTACCTCACGCGGCGACGGACGAGCTGTGCACCAGGTCTGCACTCTGGTACGGCGCGTTGTATCGGCGACGCCCCAAGTGAACACGTAAAACAGGTACGGGGGCTGTGCAGCCTTGCTGCGCCGTCGCCTCGGTCCGTCCGCAGGCGCTAACCCCCTGAATCGATAGCCTAGCCGGGGAATACAAGTTTCTCTACACTCTATCCTCGCTCGCTTAAGCTAAAGCTACAGCTACAACTAAAGCTATTCTCGATGCTGGTCGCCAGTAGAAACGCTCCCGATCTCTAAACATGTACATCGCTTATACACTGTAACTTTTGTAATTTAATTTTTCCGCAATACACTTAACATTGATTTTCGTAACAAAAAGAAGAAAAATTTGATGTAAATACCGTTAAGTGTCATGTTAAAAACGGTAACAAAATATATTTCAAATCTGTGCTCAATTTGTATCTCATCGAATTTCCGCTAAAAAAATAATTTTTTTGGATACTTTTGAAGTGATGTGTGGGAAACAAAAATTTTGTGGGGTTTTGTCATCAATAACATCCACAGTATTACGATGGCTGCTACTTAAGTTTTGAGAAAGACGAATAAAAATAAATATTTACATTTGCATATATGACTTCTTTGTTTTTTGAAATATTCCCTATTAAGATCAATACATTTTTTTATGCGTTGGAACCAATTTTCGAAACATTTTGTTCCATTCCGATTGAAGTACCTCTAAAGCATGTGATTTGAACCTGTTCATCATGTGTACAGAAAAGTTGACCTCGCAATTTATTTTTGATCTGCGGAAATAAGAAGAAATAATTGGGTGCCAAACAAGGACCGTAAGGCAGATGTCCCATCAATTCGAGGTTTTCACTATTCAAAAACGTTTTTGTTTAAACTGATGTGTAAGAGTTCGCATTGTCGTAGTGGAGAATAATTCGTCTTTTGCGATTGGTTTCCTTGATATTTTCGAACACTTCTGACAAACAAATGCTGGTGTATCATTCGTAATTGACCATTCTACGTTCGTTGCTCTAATGGAACGATGCCGATATGTCCAGTTATTCCGAAAATACAGGCGACCATTTGCTTCGAAGTGCTTCATGGCTGCTTTTGTTAAATTTGGCTCATCTTAAAAGACCTATACACTCGATTGTTATTTTGTTTCGAATTCATTTTAATGGATACATCCAAGCAATATTGATTGTATGCGAAAGGAACTAATACTCAAGTATGCCTCAATCTCACGGTATGTCACAAGAAGATCTTGCAATTTCAATTTACGCACAGCAGCGATGTTTTCTAGCATCACAGCCTATTTTGGACTACCTTCACGAAATTCAACCTGTTGCAAAGTGCCATCACGATTGGATACATAAAAACAGCGAAACACGGTGGCTTGAGATGGTGGTTCATCAGCAAAAGTCGAAGCGAGTTGATCGACATACTGCTGTTGGTTTAATCCACATTGAAAGTCATAGAAAATCTTCGTGCGAAAATGTTTGCGATTTAATTTCATTTTTTGATTAAGATGAATGTTTCAAATATCTTAAATAACTCGAATAGCACTCATACGACAAGTGTTGCCATATCTCAAAAGTTAACTAGCAGCCCTCGTAGTATAGGTCGATTACTACTTCCTTTTGCTTCACATACTAATTTGATGTAACAAGGTTCCATAAAAATTACATGGTCATTTGTCTTGAACCATTTACTTAGATATGTTTCTAGAGTGTCGAAAATAGCTACAAAAGGATTTTAAAGATCTCTGATCTAATATATTTTGATGTCTTTTGAAAGATAATAGTTCCTTACTAAGGTTGTTTATAATCTTTTTGAGAGGTAGTAATATGAAGGGAATGTTGAATTCACAACTGTTTGAAATAATCATGTTTTGATAACATAAATAACAAGGAAGACAGGATGGGATCTTTGCTAATATTAGCTTCATATTTTGAGGAATTTTCGACAGATCTATCTTTCAAGAAACAAAGTAATTAATTTTCTGTGACATGTGGAATAAATAGAAATCATAAATGGGTTTCCTGCATTTTAGTTACTCAGCTAGTTAACTCTGTTAATTACATAGCCGTTACAATTATATCAAGTGATTGATTGATGTGGATTATATAAGAAGCAGTATTACTAATAATTTATATCCAGATATTATTTTTAGATGTGGTAAGCGCCCATTTGTTCTGACGTTCTAATGATTATCTCAATGTGTTTCCCTAAAAGGAAAATGCCATAAATCGTATTTCTCGATTACACTGTTAAATTGTCTTGGGCTCAGAATGTAATAAACATTTAACAATATGACAATAGGTTGTGTTAGGTTTTTGTAAGGTAAATAAATATATCTAGAGCTGGTATCACAGATCATATAACTATTGATAAAGAAAGATGTTTCATTTGAAGTAAAGCTTGGTACAGACACGGCTAGCAATTTAGTCCAGTAGTCAGTACCCACTAATCATTCGGACTAGTTCAAATACTGACAAGCGTCAAATACTGGTATCAAAATTGAGAGGCACAGACGTCGTAAGGAATTAAATGAACCGATAAAAATTAATGTTATGAATATTATTTTGAAAGAGATTGAAGCAGTAGTGCCTGGGAAATCAAAACGCTTGGATCAGTAGAAGAGAATCGTTGTAAACTAATGAGCTTGACTAAATACTTGATTTAGTATCAGTTTAGTAGTTAGATGTATGTGTTGGAGGATTCTACTCGACCGTAAAAATAGAATCAGATCTATTTACTAGAATTAGCTATAACACTTAACTACTCTACGAATTTTTATTATCCACAGGTACTAAATTATTATTATTATTATTATTATTATTATTATTATTATATCAAAAGGATTAGGCTCAGTTGACATAATGAACTTGCACACCGCAAGTATTCAGTATTGCAGCCTTCTGGATGTTGGCGAAGGTGTTTTTTGGTAATCCCAGTTTGGCAATACTATCGTGCAGGGTCTTAGGCACGACGCCAGTTGCTGACATAATAACTGGGACTATTTCCACATTTTCGCTGTGCCACATCTGTTTAATCTCAATTGCGAGATCCGCGTATTTGGCCAGTTTCTCCTGGTGTTTGTTGAGAACGTTATGAGTGTTCGGTATAGCTACATCGACAAGAAGGACTGAATTGACTCTTCTATTAACCACCACGATGTCATGTCTGTTATTCGTCACCTGTCTATCGGTGATAATGGACCTATCGTAGTAAAATTTAAAATTGTCATTTTTCGAGCACCTTCTGCGACTGGTACTGGTAATATGGTGTATACGTATTGAGAAGACCGAACTTGTTGGCCAGTTTCTGGTGGATTGTTTCACACTTGGTTATGCCGGTGTAGATAGTCGGTATTAGCTAATACACTACAAGCAGATGTTATATGTTGGATGGTCTCTGATGTTTGTTGACATTTTCTGCATTTGTCAGATTGAGTGTTCGGATCCTTAATAATATTTTTCTTCTGGCTATGGGTGTTAATAACTTGATCCTGGATAGCCATCATGAAGCCTTCAGTCTCTGGAAAGAGATTGCCGCTAGTAAGCCATCTGTTTAAAGCCTCCTTGTCAACATGCAATTGGTTAAGGTCATGATGATGTCTACCGTGTAGTACCTTTCGTGACCACTGTTCCAGCTCCTCGGTGTCTAATACTATATTTAAGTCAGATTTTGGAGATGTGAGGTTGAGAGGTGAATAATTCTTATCCGCTTTGGATATAATTCGGTGCAGAGTTGAGACTTCCGATTTAATATGAAAGAATTCACGTAGTTTCATTACCTGTCGATACTGCAGGTTGATAAGGTCGATCAAGCCTCTTCCACCCTCCTTTCGGGGTAATGTTGTTCTAATAGTGGATGACTTCGGGTGGTGGTTGTTGTTCTTCGTCGACTAAGTTGCCTGTATTTAATTCGGATTGCATAAGTGACTTCACTCTTTTGGTGTATTGATCCTGGAATCTAGCTTTTGCCTGCTTGTGCTCCAGCAGGTTAGCCTGTTGAAATCCTAGATATTTGTAGGTTTTCCATTGCTTGTACGATATCTCCGTTGGGAACTTGCACATCTCCGTTCATGATAATACCTTTCTCGATATGTAGAGTCTTGCACTTAGACAGTCCAAACTCCATATGTATATCGGTGGAGATTCGATGTGTTATATCGAAAAGATGATTGATTTGATGCTTATTTGCTGCGTATAGCTTAATATATTATTATAAATTAGTAAGCATCATAAGAATTTATAATTTTTTATCGCGTATATTAGATCCCAAGGATAAAACAGATATAATTAAAAAATTGGGACTTAAGGCTTTCTTTTTCTGTAACGCTTCCCAAAAATCCAGTGTAATCAGTATAGAATCTTGTTTGTCAAAGTTAATTAACTATGGGCACTGAGCTATTGGAGGCCTTAGTATAAAACAAACAACAATTTGAGTCCCAGAACGGCAATACATGATCATCAAATTGTTTTTTGTTTCATAATAAGGCCTCCAATAGCTCAATCTTTATTCATCTTTGAAAAACAAGATCCTATACTGATTAGATTGGATTTTTGTGAAACGTTACAAGAAACGAAAGCCCTCTGTCCCAATTTTTCATTTATATCCGTTTTATCGATTGAGTCTGCGACAAAAAATTTTCACTTCACATAATGCTTACTAATTAATAATAATAACTTTTCAATACTTTATACCAACATCGGTTATTACTTCATAATTTTCAAATCAAAATATTCCGAAAACGGTACACAGTATCGAGTTTCATCAAGAGTAACTTTTTGGTATAAAATTAAATGATGATTAAGTTCACTTGAAATTTTGCTTAATAAATCTAATATTGAAAAAGTTACGTACAATACTTCTTAGTACGAACCATGTAACTAGAGCCCTCTATGAGAGTCAGACATAAATACAAATTCATTAGCTTCCAAAACATATTCTTATGAAATTTCAATACAATATTGCCAGTAGTTGCGGTAGAATCGTGAAAAATGTGTATAATTTTCTTTCTATCCAACGTTCTTTATCTTGAATACGGATGGCGTATCGAAAATTTTTTAATGAGCAAACCCCAAATATTTTTCAGTATTCTATCTATCCTAAAGACGGGTTCACCTTTTTATGAAACACCCTGTATAAATATACAAGTATTGAATCTACAAACAATTGAAAAATAGCTCTTTAGGAGCTCTTGGCCGAATGCAATGGAATACACTGTATGTATAATTTGTATTGTAAGAGAGCATGGTGCAAATTAGGAGACACTCTAAGTGTTAATTAATACTGTAATAGAATCCCAGTGATATGCACCCTATGGTTTCATTTCTTCCTGAAATTCTTAGATCACCCCGGTAATCACTTTTGTATTCTGTAGAAATAAGATTTATGAATATTTATTTTTAAATAGTTGAGATACCATGTATAGCACCAAATAAAGGCATTTATATGGAATATTTAGACAAATTAAATTAATTTGGAATTAAAAATTGAACGCCACGCCTTCATTCAGAAAAAACATGTTTGTCAAACGTTTCAAAGCATTACAATGGTTATTCTTGTACTGTTGAATAGGAGTTGGATATCACATAAGATTTAGGTGAGCAGTAGCGAAAGGAGGCGGGGTATCTATTTCTATCTATTTTTGCACTTAGTACCTTGTACAGTCGCACGTATTAAGTAGGAATTTAAAATTCAACAGAAATATATTTCTAGAATAAGGAGAATCTGCTTTGGGAAATACATATCTATCTACAAGTTTTTTCATTACTGTAAATCCCTCTCACACATATCTAATCGGAAAGAGAAATATTTAGGGACTAATTTTTCACCTGTATCCTTTTTATCGGTAGTCACGTGTGGTAATCTTAGCGAATAGTGGAAGAATAATTGAAAAATTTATAATTATTAAACATAGTTTTTCAAAGTAAAATGAAGTGATCAGAGTTTTGATTTGTCAAAGTCGCGAAATTGTAAGTGCGGTGTTAAAATTTATGAAGCTTAGGTAAAGCTCAAGTTCCAATAATTCCTTTTTATAAGATATAAGATAAGAACTTTATATTGAATTCATTGATTTGTAATTATAAAAAAGTTACAAGAAAATCCTAACAACAGGTAAATGATGGTTCATATAATTTTTAGATATTGGAATGTGTTGAAGCTGCAACTGGTATTGGCAGAAGCTTAATTAGAATTAAAAAAATAGAAAGATCAAGTTCATAATAGCGCACTACGGAAATTTGGCAAACTAGATAGATAAGGGGTGGACTAAATGAAAAATATATATTGTTTTAGACAGTACTGACGAATATATATTGAGAAAGATAATTCACAATTTTGATCTCATCCAAGAAAATTTATTAAATACTTGTGGAATATACAGTTTATCGTAAGAGCTATAAAAGCCTTAGGAACAATATAAAGGTAATAGGTTTCCGTTACAAAAATCCAAAATAATAGAGAAATTCTAATGGAGAAAATCAAACCTTTACGTACAGAGTTTCTTTCATATATTATAGCCACACTCAATCGAATACTTGGTAAAACTCTTCGAATGAAGAATTACGAAAAAGTATTTCCACATGATTATTATTTAAAATGCGCCATATGACAACAAATAGCAAGTCAAAAGTCCTGCATCTGCAACAACCAAAAGTATGATACATCAGTACGTCAGAATTCTTGCATGACATTGAATGAAGACTCTTCTTCCAAATCATTACCTAGAAAATTCTTCTTTAAGGTGGTGCACCGTCAAAAATAGAGATAAGCTTCTGAGTATTTATTATCATTACCGACGATATCTGTAAGAGCGGGATCAATCCTCTCCCTGCAATAATTTTCTCATTCAGATTCTCTAGCAAAACAAATGGCCCAACATCTATTTTGAAAACATGTGGAGTATGTGTTTTGTCAGCCCAGTAACGTGGTGTTGAATCGCGGTACCATATACAACAAAGAACATTTATATAAAAAAATATTGAATAAAACCTTTGTTGTTAGATTTTATAAATTTGGTTTGTCCTGAAAGACCCATACAGTCGATTGTTGTTTAGTTTCGGGTTCCTATACATATATCCATGATTCGGCGCCTGTCAGATCTTATGAAGCACCGCAATTGAATGTTTTAAGCATTTCTTTGCCCCAATCGCCTACGAGCTTGTTTTTGAGCGATTGTAAAATTATGCGGTATCCAACGCGAACATATTTTTTGAAAGCCAAATGTTTATGCAATATCCAATTCCCAGTGGAACTGATATAGGTGAGTCACATGACGATCTTGCAATATCAGATTTGACATATTCACATCAGTGTTGCCATATTTCGAAACTTAAGTAGCAGCACTCGTAGTATAGTTTTGTCAGTAATAATCTTGTCTCATCTTCTTTTATTTCCTGTAGCAATATTGAATCATGTGAGATGAAATAACTTCTTCAACTCATACTATGTAGACAGTTCCGACCCTTTTTCAAGGCATTTTCTAACCAGCTCTAATGATTGATGAAGTTGTTGATCTACATGAAGTATTCGTTGTTCTTCTTGCCCAAGTCCAGTTTTTAAAAAATATGGAAATAGTTCTGCGAATCATTACCTGACTAAATCCGCCTATACACACGGACATTCCCTCCTTAAAAATGAGGTGGAAGAGAGGGGGTACTTCAGCATTTCCTCTTCAATAACTTCTGTCAAATATCAGTAAGGACTGTTTTATTTTCCCGTATTATACTACATTGATTTTATTTTGTGATAAATCCACTATCAAATATTGAATAAAACATAATACAGCTTCAAACAAAGAAACACATACATTAGCTAGATTTTGTACAATTTTTCATGATGGGAATCAAATATCTAAATCAAAATACTCATTACATCTTACGGAAATATTCTCAAGGGTGATACACATTAAATTTGGAATCAAAATATCAAACACTGAGGAAGGGGTAGTTGTTATTGAACCAAACCGTACGTATTCGTTACCGACTAACGGATACGTCACCTTAAGTTAAGAAATGAAATGTTACTCATGAATATATTGCGTTACCGCATTTGTCGTACTGATGATGTCAGTTTGATTTATTATACGAAAGGATTGAACTACTTGAGTTGTTCAGTTCACGAATGATATCATTCTCACGTGTATAAAATTCAATCTAGTAAATTCAGTAGTTATCCACATGACATATGAGATATAATTATTTTCCAATTAACTCTACGCTCTAACCAATTTATCTATTAAATGTATCCAAATTTATTAGACTATTTAAAACACATTAATTTAAAGAAATATTAAATAATAGCTAGTTACGGATATTTGCTTTCTTCTAAAAAGAAAAAAATATCATTAGTCCAGCAGTTATGACGAAAATATTGTGGTCTTCTGGACAAAATTAGAAAGTTAATGAAATTTTGGGGGATTGTTTGGGGATGTATAGGGAAGCTTAATCCAAGTTTTCGAATAAATCTAGTCTATGCCCGTGTGGAGGTGGCCGAAAACCACGATTTTTTCGGACTTGTTTCAGCTTTTGGCTTATAACTCCCAAACTATGCATCCTATCGAAAAAGACCTTATCTAGGACACTACCCAAATATAGTTTCCCACGCCCAGAAAATAATGTCTATGTTTGATCCAAGCTATTTATGCGTGCAAACGTTTTCAATAATTAAAAAATTGTCTTCGTAATGGGCTTTCAGATGACCTCCTTTTTTCATTGTTAAAAATTTCAGCATCACAAATGGAGCATCACAAATTTCTCAAATTTCTCAAAATGAAGAAATGGTTTGAAAAATACGTGCTTTTGGATCGTAACGTACACTTCTACAGTAACGGACATGGGAATGTCCTTCTACACTAACGGACAGTTGTACTTACTTCAGCTGGTAAATAAATACAATGTTTCCCCACAACACCCCCCTCCCAACCCTCGTACGCCTAACGCTGATGTGTTACGGGGTGCACTGACTAGGAGATTCAAAAAAAATGTTATTTTTCTCAATAAGAAGTGCATTGTCAGTGTGCTGCTATTTCTGTTTAATTTGCAAGTTCAGACGTGGCTGGGGTTTAGAGAAAAGAACCAAAAAGTACCATCTACCTGGGGCTGGACCCTAACAAAACGAGGTTGGTATTAAGAGAACGCATTTTCATTTATTAACATTTAGTACTTGAAATGTACCTATCAAATGCTTGTGTCTTTAGTTGAAATATCATAATCATTTCTTCAATTTCAGGTGTGATCCCCAAAACAACAAGTCTAAATGCTGCGCCTGACGCATCCTGGACATCATCAGGTGCAAATGCTTGGCAGAATCCGCGAAAGGCAGCTGCAGCTGCAAGATAACCGGTCTACTCTGCTCAGCAGTGTACAAGAACTGCTGTGGAAACGGCTACGAGAATTCGCAGCTACCCGACTTCAACGAAGACGACACTGACACTGTAGAAGACGTTGACAAAAACATTGACGAATAACTTGACAAATACTACGCAATATATATAGGCCAAAAACCGAAAGACGTCAGAAAAAATCACGGTATTTTGGCCACCTAGGTCGGGGTGGCACAGGTTTTTTTGTCAAAGAAACTCGGATTAAGCTTCCCTTGGCATCCCCGAACAATGTCCCAACATTTCTAATCAATAACTTCGCAATTTTGTACAGGATAACTGCTATACTGTTGAGAGCTCCATTTCTTGAAAAATCGGATTTTGTTGATGTTTCGATTTTTCCTTATAACTCGCAAACTGTTCGTTAGCGATTCTCATATACTTTAAAAGGTATATCGTATCTTTTTCGGTAGGATGCATAGTTTGGGAGTTATAAGCCAAAAACTGAAACAAGTCCTAAGAAAACCTGTTTTTTTGGCCACCCCCACTCGAGCACAGGCTAGATTTATTCCCTAGTTTCCCTATACATTCCCAAACAATCCCCCAAAATTTCATTAACTTTCTAATTTTGTCCAGGCAAAAGTACATGACTCCTGGACTACATATCACACGTAATTCTTCACATAGCTTCACGTACTTCACGACAATATCGAAAGTAACGATACGATATACGATACGATACGATACGATACGATACGATACGATACGATACGATAGTTATAATCCGGTGAATTTAGACATTCGAAGTTATATAAATTCCCATCATGCAGCAAATCAGTAAAATTGTTGAAAATACAATTGAACACCGATTTCAAAGCCTGATTCTAAATCAAAACTTTGTTTTGAATGGAGAGTTACCAGTGCCTATGTTTTCTTTTTAATATGTTCGTCCCACTCAAGCTTTATAATCTAGATTAACACCCAGGTATTAAGCTGTTTTCTAATACTATAACTATACTAAAAACCTACTACAATACTATACGCTAATCTTTAGAGCAGTATTCAAATTATTAACTGCATTTTAATAGCTTCTTCTGCTACGTTACGTACAAATGTAACTAATTTTATGATTTCTTACTTTGGGATGTCACTTTTAATGAAGATGGAGTATCGACCCGAGATCATTGCCTTGGGGAAACCTTGCGTTTATTACTTCAACATTCGAGTACTAATTTCTCATTTAAACTCAAATGTTAGCGCGGAATAAATACACCCGAAATATTTCTTCCAGTTGCGAAGCGAGCATTTTCTTCAGTTAATCATTATCAGGTCTTAGTGCCATTCTTTATCAAATGCTATCCAGAAATATACAGCAAATTACAAATTCTTCTAATTATTTCTGTATTTCACTTATTATTCGAATGATTTGATCTACAGGTGAATACTTATCATTAAATCCAAATCGATGAGATAGAATTATTTTTTTTTGTACAATAATATGTTTAATTCTTATAAAGTAACTCTGAGTTTACAGGAAGTAGAAAGATTGACATGTATGACGTTAATTCATTAACATATTTTTCCATTTTTGGTATTTTCAATTTCTTAGCAGTTTTTTAGAAAATAGAAACAAATTTTAATTTTAATAATGCATTAAATAGAATGGTGAGCTTTAACATGACCTCCGGGCTAATTTTTCATTATATTGATTTGAACTTCTTTTGTATTGGTCAATAGTATTGAAACGTGAAGTTCGTTGATAAAATTTTCTACTCAAAACTTCATTCCACCAAAATTATCATACTAATTACCACACTATTAACACTTTAGTAACTATCGCTTCTTTACCATCCATATTGCATGTATTCTTTGCAGCATATCTTCAATATTCAACTAACTGCTCTACTATGAGCACCTGATCACTATGAGCACTATGAGAGTAATATATTCTTTTTTTTTCCAGAAACATCTAGTCCAATAGTTACCCAATAATAGATTGAGCTACCCAACATCTTTCATAGTTTCCACTACATTAAATTATGATCGGCGCTGTTGTTACAGGGAGTGCGGCTGCGTACTCGTCATAGTATGTTCTCAGTTGCCTACTACTCATCATCTAATTAAATTTCTCCAGGATTTTGCTCAAAGATATTTTCAAAATAGGCAGCAAACTCGTCCACATTATATTTTTTATTTCTTGCCCACGTCGCGTCTTCTTTTCTAATAAGAAATATGTATTGAATTGGATTATTTATCTGTAGGACCGCCTTCCATAGCCTTCGGATGAAATGCAGTATAATTAAATTTCTCAAATCTTGAATAAGACAATTTCTCTCGTTTTTATGACAAAATATTGTGTTTTGAAACGGAAATCCATCTGCGAAATTGGTATATTTATTAAATTAAATACTTATAACCATGATACTCTCAATTGAATTTCAAATATTGCTATAACACATAATTTCCTCCAGTTAGCTATCGTTTTGGTATATTACTCTAATAAATTATTTAAACAATCAACAAACAAATAATTGTTACAATAAATCTCATTAAATAATATTCTTATTTATTTGTTGTACACTTCATAAAAACCTCTTATGAATTCTACAAAGCGTATGGTTTATTAATGTTTCTTCTCATACAAGTTGGATATTTCAATGAATATCAAGATGTTCACCATTCCGCCATCTCTATTTCGTAGTGTCAAGTTAAATAAGCTCGCTTTCCTTTTCCTGTTCCTGTAAATTGTGTCGTTCGCTTCCAATTTCCACTTTTCGATCCCCACAATTTCCATCTGTTCCAAGTAGCGCTCTCTGACGATCTATATTATTCAGGGAAATGGAGCTATTACCAGGAAGTAAACGAAAATATCGAATACATTTTCAAATATGTGTTGGATAAATATATCTCATGACTAGATTTATCGTACGGCGGCCAGAGAAAATTTTACCATTCTACTTCATACTAAAATGAAAAGAACATTTCCATTTCTTTTCCAATGTTCTTTATTGAAACATTAATTTTATAAACAAATATGGGAGCTTCTGCTGCTGATGGCCAACTTTTCCGTTCCTCGTTGTAGTCTAGCGACAAACCATGCAATAGGGACTACAATTATAGCTTACCATAGGCGGTCTAGCTAGCCATGTAACATATAATCTACTTTATGTTACTATATTGAATAAAATACAAAGCAAATCGTATTGTCTAATATTGAAAGGAAAATAAAGTCAATAATTCAATTACCAGACAAACACAACTCAGCTCAAAAAAGAGAGCATATGTGTGACAGACCCACGTATGTACGACGTAAATGGTAAAATATTTACATTCCTACGTGCTGTTAAGAGAAGATTACCGAAATTGGACGATAGAGAGAGTGATAAGCTTTATTTTCATTACAAAATTTTACAATGTTATGGACAAAGCGACACAATTTTATATTATATAATATAAAATAACAATTTGGCTTAATAATAATAATGATAATACATATAATATTTTACTTCATACTAAATTGAATTATGCCGAGGTCTTCCAGGCAGATATTCCTTTATTATTGTCATTTTTAATTCTGAAAGTAGCTGATTGTATAATTACGAGGATATATTGAATAATTCTTAGCCTACTATAGAACCAAACAAAATTTCAATATCAAAATATTTTATTACTCAACATATTCTCCTCTTAATTGGATACATTATTACAGCGAACCTGCAACGTCTCTAGACCTTAAAAAAAAGTTTCTTCTTGCTCTGCAAACCAGACTTCCACAGCTTTTAATACCTCCTCATTGGAAGAAAATTTACGACCGACCTTTTAAACTATTTTTCAGTTGAGGAAAGAGATCACAGTCGGTCGAAGCCAAATCTGGTGAATAAGGGGGTAATTCAAACCCTAAATCACGAATTTTTTGCATGGCAACATGAGATTTGTGTGCAGGGACATTGTCCTGCAAAAACAAAACACCTTTAGATAGCTTTTCGCGTCTTTTCTCTTTAATTTTTTCCTGTAGAGTGGTCAGTAATGTCAAATAGTAATCTCCAGTTATTGTTCTACCCTTATCCAAAAAAATCAATCATGATTACTCCATGGCAATCCCAAGAAATTGAAGCAAAAACTTTTCCAGCAGATTTTTGGGCACGAAACTTCTTAGTTCTTGGAGAACCAGTGTCGCCATTCCATTGATTGTTGCTTTGTCTATGGATCGTAGATATGTACCCCAGTCTCATCCATAGTAACAATTCGGTTTAAGAAGTCTACATCGTTTTAAAATCGAGCACGGATCGAATGCGATGCTCTACCCTTGCACGCTTTTGGTCAACATTCAAACATTTGGGGATCCATTTTGCAGCAATTTCTCGCATGTCCAAATTGATGTGAACTATATGATGAACGCGTTCGTATGAAATATTCAGAGCTTCAGACATCCGATTTAGCTCAATTCGACGGTCTGATAAAATCATGTCATGAACTGCATCGATACTTTCGGGAACTGTCACAGAAACTGGCCTTCCCGATCGATCATCATCTTCGATGAAAAATTTACCTCTTTTGAAGATTGCAATCAATTTTTCACGGTCGCATACGAAGGACATTGATCACCAAGGGTATTAAGCATATCTTCGTAAATCTGATTACCTCTTAACCCTTTCAAATACAGGTACTTGATGGTGGTTCGATACTCGAATTTTTCGATTTTCACAATTTCGGTGGACATATTTATTCTTTTAATTTATTGCGTAACCCTGGTTTACTTGTTTGATGTCAAACTTTACACTGACACTTCTAATAAGTTATTGTTCGTTGCTATGGTAACGCAATATTTTGTTTATGCATGAAACTGGTCTAGGCTAACTAGATTTCAATAAATCCTCATATTTGGTACTGAAGATGATGGAATTTTTTACCAGATCAAAAGTATTGTTAAATAAATGTTCAAATTATTTTTTCTAGTATGGTAGCTATGAATGGGCTCAGTTGATGTGTGAAAGTGTTTGCTAACCAAACAAATGGATTCTAAAATAAAAAGAGCGGGTACATTTAAAATTTTGTATTTTTAAAATAGAATTCGCAATGCTTTCTGCTACTCAAACCATAAATATAACGAGTAGCTGTTTTTTGTAATCTAAATATTGATTCGAGAAGGTGCAAACTACAAGACCCTCAGAAAGGCAAACCATAACGAATATGCTATTCGAACAATAAGTAGTAAATTGTTAAAGTAGTACGAGAATCGAGCTGTTCAGATAAAGATTTAATGGCGAAACAAGCAGAGAATAATTTTTCCGACGAGATCTCTACATATACATTGAAGAGCACTGTCAGTATGTAGGCCAAGAAACTTGATCGAATTCGAGGATCGTATTAGGTCATTGTGGAGTTTTAAAGGTTGTAAAGCTTCTTTGTACGATAAAACTAGAGTTTTCTCAGTATTTAAACAGAGACCGTTCGTGTCATACCAGGACTTAATAGTAATGAGATCGTTGTCCATGGTAGAATATAAAGCTTCTATATCTGGACCTCTCCAGGATACACTGGTGTCATTGGCGAATAAAGTGAATTTATAATTAATTCGTAAGTCTGTGGCATCATTAATGGATACCAAAAAAGAACTGGACCCAAAACTAAACCACTGCCAACTGACAATATACATGAAACTTTACCATTAGCTCGTTCTAATTGTTTCCTACATTCAAGGAAAGATTCAAACCATTTTAAAGGATGCCATAATAATCTAGTTTTTTAATCAGAATTTCATGATCAACACAGCTTGAAAGGTTTAAAAGATAAAAAAGAAAGAAATCCGGAAGACTACAGTCGTTATTTATCACACATATGTGTTTGAAACAATTCAGAATTCTTGTGAAATTTTGTGGATTATCATCAAATATTGTTTTTAAACTGAATATATGGAAAGATCCCAATTACTGGATTGTGGATTTCTTATTTTCCAACATAATCCTTTGGATAATTTTTTTAATAACGTAATCTCAATCGAAAGGGATAAAACAACTAGATTTATCAAGTTCCTAATATTTTAAGATATCCAGGATGTGGTTGATCTATGAGTTATCCCAGGCTGCATTCCACTAAGCACTCACGACAATCACGTTCACGAACACGACCCTTCCCGTTCCACTTACTCCAGAGCGTTATAATTGGTAGCCTAAGTGGAATGGTATACGAGGCGTTTTGTCAAAGTTATGTTATAATTTGTGAGTCATTGAATTTTTCAGTGGAATGTTTAACTTTATATTGAAGTAAAATTAAAATGTGTTCTGTGGCGACAGTAAAATATTATGTGAGTGCTACAAGAATGCTTCAAAAGTACTTATAATATCTCATACCTCATCAAATAATGATATTGATTCTCATGGTAATCTGCGTTGCTTGAATTTTGATCATTCCACCTATTGTTTCAACGCTCACTTCGATCCACCTCATGACAAAGATCGTTGTGAACGTTAGTCATGACATCATGAGTGACGTGTTCGTCGCGACCACATCGGTCGTAGCTGCATGTGGAACGCACAAGAGTATTTCAGGCGCCATAAAACCTTAGTGGAATGCACCACTACTATAGCTTTGTGATTGGTATCTGTTAAATGAATGCTAACCATACTTCTTTGTGATGATGTGTTATCAATAATAAAACAAAATAAGAATGAAAAATCTGTATATGATCTATAAAAATATATATACTTTCATATGTGAACAGCAGAATTCATCCGAAAATGAGTTTTTTGCAAGATACTATAATCATCCTTGCTTCACAGGTAAGTGTAGCACTACAACAATAACAAGAGATGTATTGGTGGCTATAGTTTTAAATATAAATTTTCAGGTAGCATTCTTCGTGGGAGCATGGATTTTTTTCATGAAACGGCTTTTTAAAAATTACGAAGTACGACATATAATGGTTCAGCTTATCTTTTCATTAACTCTTACATTATCTTGTACAATGTTTGAATTGATTATATTTGAAATACTTGGTTTATTAGATTCTAGGTAAGTCTCTATCTAACAAATTAATACAAAAGCCCAAAGTTTAGTGCATCTACTAGCAACCTTGGTTACTAAAAATGAGAGTTCTAATCTCAATCTAATAATCTCAACAGTACACAAGTGTTGCATCATTCCATAGACTCTCTAATTTTTTCTATTAAAGAAATATTTGGGTGTTTACCTCTGACATATCCACAACTAAAAGGAAAAGAAAATGGATTTTACATGACATGGTGATTGTCTTTTCTAGATGTTTTGTAATTTTTTTCACATAATTAACCTCTCAGGGTTCTTAAGCTGTGTTTCCTTCTCAAATCAATTGTTGGATCTAACACCCAACAGTGTAATTTTCTCTATCTTGGTTCAAGTCTTTGATACATTTATCATCACGATAAGATTTAAAATATTTTTTTGTCACTAGAATTTAAAATACCCCAGTTGCATGCCTAAGAAGTTACTGATGATCTCTAGACTATATCACATATTTTCTACTCCTGTTCAGCTTATTTGATTGAATTGGAGAAAGAGACTTAACATGTTTGCATTGAGTCTCATATGAATAAAAGGAACACAATTACCATTTCAAACTAATCTTGAAAGAATCTGTGGATAGCACCTGTACAGTTGGGATTTAAATTCAAAAATTTCATCAATATATCAATTTGCAGCATATAATGAGATTGTTATCTTAATTAAAAAAAAAATCTATATGTTATGTTGACCTGATCTCTGAGAAGATTCCATTTGTCTAGAAATTCTGCCTTATTTTTAACAAATAGTCACTTAAGTTCTAACATTGCATAAATAAAAAATTTTCAGAGTTTTCAGGTGAGCAAAAAATGTGCTTTTCATATATCACGATCATAATACATATTTTTTTTTGAAAATTTATAAACATAGATCGATTTTAAGATGTTTGTATCAGTTGTCTAGAGGTGTATGTTTCGATTTCTATTAAATGACATTAAAAAATCAAAACGTGGTGTGCAAATTTTACTGCTACTTCCATTTTGTATTTATTCTTCAGGCGAAGAGTAAATATAGGTTCAGACTGAATGTAACACAGACCAAATACCAAATAAAATATAAATTTATATGCTTTTTAAGATCTTACCAAACCATCAGCACTAACAAAAGCACCAGACTGTTTTCTACTTTTCAGTCATTTCCTTACACAAAGGTCGAAAATCTTATTTAATTACAAATGCAACAAAAACTATTTACAAAGTTCACACAATTTCATAGCATTGATTAAAAATTGAAATATTTTGTAGCTCTCGCTATTTCTACTGGTACGTAATGTTATACATGATGCTTTTTGTAGTAATTGTACTAAATCCATTTTATATTGGTTACTACTGCATCAGTAATATAAGATATGGTGAGTAAGATACAGATCAGTATAAGAATTATGAATTATAGAAAGTTTTATATAATCCACTACTAGCCAAATAATTAAAAAATGAAGTCTCAAGGCAATTGAATATACAATATATTGTAGTAGGTGTTTCATCTCTCCATTTTAAGACAAAAAGCTCTTAAAATGTGTTATAAGTCTTGTAATTAATGAGATACAGGGTGTTGAATTGTTTGTAATAAATGAAATCCGACTGAATGTGAAACTTATTTTTCATGTTGACTCTACTATATATATAGGAATGAACATGCTTATTCTAAGTGGCCTTTGAAATAATATTGTCAAATCTAAAAACGAATGAGAAATTTCTATCATATGGATGTTAAGTTAACAACAATGCCTGCATTTATTAATACTGAAATGGCTAATAAGCACTTTTTGTATGGATTAGCGAATGATAATGCCTTAGAGGCTAGACATATGTATGCCCAGAGTTATTAAAAAAATCGTTTAACATGTTCTGATACATTTACTAAAAGACTGGAAATTTTGCTAAATCAAAGAATATTATGAGGCGACTCAGAAATACATTCTAATAAATAAATCATTCTTCAAATTATTGACCAACATCCAAAACTGTTTGGAATGTTCTAAAAGATAATTTTGCTGCCAATATTCTGTTTACAAATGAAGCAAACTTTTTCAAATAGCATTATGAATTTCCATAATGACTACATATGGGTAGATGTAAATCCATCTGCAACAGTTGTAGCAAAGTGCCAATAATCCTTTTGTTTGGCTTGTCATAATCAAAGATTATTTAATAGGATCATTTTTTTTCTTACTCAGTTGACAGGTCTTTATTTTCTAGAAAATGAACTTCTAGTTCCTCTTATTATTAGAAGGCACATGTGGTTCTTGCATGACAGTGCTCCTCCACAATTTGTAGCGATTCTAAGCGAGTTTTCAAATGACGTTTTTCCAGACCATTGGTTTGCACAAGGATGTCCACAGGCCTCCTAGGTCACCTGGACACAATCCTCTGAATTTTTGTGTGGGGCAAAATCTTAAAAATGGCATCATACAAGTCTGTAATGTTATTCGTAATAATCCTGGTATCCTCAAACATATTTGGCAATCCATTAGACGTCGAGCAGATGCTTGTATTTTGGCTCGAGCTGCACATTTGAACATATGCTTTGAGATGTATTATTTTTCCTTTACATTTTACACATGTTGTTGCTTCTAATAAAAAAATAAAATTTACTACAAGACTTATCACTAATGTTTGTAAGAACTTTTCATCTTAAAATGGAGTTACGAAGCACCTACTACAATATTTTAGATTACTCAGGAAACACCCTATATAAGAAGTTTATTTATTTCATGTAAGTTGTTAAAAGTTTTCGAAGTTACATTTCGAAATGAATATTGTTTAATATGTTTCAAATTTGTTCTTTTCGTCTACTTTTCAATATTTACACCTGTGGTACACATTTTAGTTAAACCAGATTATGTAAAGCGCTTAACAGTACTGGTTTGGCTAGTTTTCCTGGTGATATTTTGGAAAATCGGAGATCCATTTCCAATAATGAATCCTAAACAAGGAGTTCTTTCAATGGAGCAATTAGTATCTCGTATTGGAGTTATTGGAGTCACTGTTATGGCCTTACTTTCTGGATTTGGTGCAGTAAACTATCCTTATACTTCAATGGCTTATTTTATGAGGTAAAATATACAAAATTTCATTTCATCATATACTATTATCGTTATCATCATTTCTTTGAAGAAAATTATATATTGAATGATTTCAGAGAAGTTTCCGAGGTTGATGTTCTCAATGTAGAGAAGAGGTTAATGCAAACCATGGATATGATAGTTTTAAGAAAAAAGAAATTAGCCATAGCTAAGAAGCAATCACTAGAAAAAGTAAATGATGCAACAAAAAGAAAAGGACTATGGTCCATTTTGTCTTCTGTTGGTGTAAACAGAAGTGAGGAGAGTAAGTAAGAAATATTTGATCAGTTTCTCAAATAATAATAATAATAATATAAGTAGGTTGTTATTGTATCCATTGTCATGGTATGACTTTATTACTACTTAACATCTTCTAGGCATACTTAACATTGGGTTTCTATTTGCATCTTGTTCCATCTGATACCATTCCCAACCTTGATAAAAGCTCATTTAAATTACTAGGTGAAAGCAGTGAAGTTCTCAACCTATAACATGTGTTGTCCCACAAGTCTTCTATCAAATTAAAGTCATGAGTTTTTGTAGGTAGAGCTAGAGTTGCAATATCCACATTCTGAAGGTAATTTTATATTACTTTAGCCAAGTTGATACGTTCCTATAGAGGTATTCACTTAAATGGTATGGTATGGTATTGAAAGAGAATCAAATGCATTTGATTTTTACAGAATTTCATCAGTGTAGTATTTTTTCAATTTTGAAAATACAGATAGCCTTTTGCTCAGCATAAATTCTTAGGGTCAGTTTAAAAATTTCATATTGCCAATTTTAAAAAGTATGCAAGTAGAGAGCATAATATGTTTTATTGTAATAAGTTTTAATTTATTTTTAGATATCACCCAACTAAGATTAGAAACTGAAGGCTTAGAAGCTTTGAGTAGAACATTATTTCTAGAAGTTCATGAAAATAGAAATATGCTGGAACGAATTGAATGGTCCAAAACTTGGAAAGGAATATACTTTAATTTTCTAGGTTATATATTTTCTGGTTACTGTCTCTGGAAAATATTCATTGTAAGTATTTGTAATGATAATAATAAGTGTGGAAACCACATTAGAAGGCTGTTTGTTTTGCGTTTTTGTTTGGTGGTAATAATTAATTAGAATTTAATCAAATTTTGACATCATTCCATTTATATTTAAAACTATTGTTATTTTTATCACATAATTTCATCCAGATAACAAAACATTACACTGTGATGTCCGCTGAATGTTGTGAGTTTTGTTTTCCAATTTTGTACATTGTAGCTATTTCTATTTTCATGTGAAATCAAAAAGATTTTGATATATATACCCAATGAACCTCTGTCTCGAACCAGTCAAGACTACCTGAGGTAGTGCTCCGCTCTATCTGCGCTCGAGTCAGTGCGCGATGTGAAATTTGCTTTGAAATTTTGACAGCGTATTTATTGAATAAAACATTTTTTGCACCCCCTATTGTTGGAAGAACCCAATATGAAGTATTTCATCATCTCCCTTATTAGTGACGAGTATTCTCCTTCCAATTTTTTCAAGTCTTTGTTTTAAAATCTAAAAAATATAGTATTTGCCTTCTGCTTTACCACACTAATAAAAATAATAAACTCACCAAATGACTGTATTTATGTGAATAATTATTCTTTCAGTGTACAATAAATATTGTATTTGACAGAGTGGGTAAGAAGGATCCTGTAACAAGAGGTATTGAGATAGCTATTCATTGGATGGGTTGGAACTTTGATGTTAATTTTTGGTCTCAACAAGTGTCTTTTTATTTAATTGGATGTATTGTTGTTACTTCCATCAGAGGTTTTATTATCACATTAACTAAGGTAAGTTATTCAATGTTAATGTAATGACTGGAAAATGCTCAACCATTTACATTCTTTGCTGTGTTCAAACCCATTTATTCTGACAACATTTTTAAATCATAAAAGTCTCAGAATGTTAATCCATTTACATAGAACCTACTCTCGCTTCATTTTACTGTACAGATCAAGGGAATGTTTTGGGACATATAGTGGACCAAATTTTTTATACCTTTTTATATTCTCTTCGATGAGGGAATGTGTGGTATCACCCTCAATTTGAGTGTGTTCTCCTATAAGGAACTTATGGTTTGTACTTTTTAAATCAAAATAAGTAACTGCATACAGGGACACTTCTGTTCACTGAAAAATTTTTAGGCCGCCGTTGTTGGTTTACTTAGTACTCGACGTTTCGCCTGGTCCAGTGCCTGGCATTCTCAAGAGAGATGTTGACTGTTGCTCAGTTTACAGTCGAGTACTAAACTTAACCAACGACGACGGCCAAAAACCCGAGAATCCAGTTTTCATAAGACTAGGTCAATTAAAATTAAACTTTAATGTGAAGGCGTCTCTCTTTTAATTTGGCCCATCTTGTAACCATTTCCTTTAGATTCATCTTGTCGACCAAGTCATTCTCGCTTTTCATCAGCATCAAAAAATTAAGATACTACCTACCTAAAACAATCTCGCAAAAATCTGATAAAATATAATAGGCAGATTTTACTTATTTATATAAAGGGCATGGTTTACTTCTTATGGATTTCTTACACCGTATTTAGAAAAAATTGAGGAAGTTAAAATAAGCATTGAATTTATCAAAAAAGATCTTTTATCAATATTGAAGAAAATAGTAAACCTAGAAGGACGTAGTGGATGTGTATCGTTACACGAGTAATTTTTCACTTATCTTAAATTTCCCAACTCGCCTAAAAATTTCCAACGTTCCCAACTGCCCACTGCGAGTGAAGGGAGGTTCCCCCTACCCCCCATCGCAACGCCGGTGCTGCTCAACTTCTGTATCGTGCGTAATATCGTACACGCCACGCGCCAAGTGACGTTAGCATTAGGAAATGGATCAGGATGTTCGAGAATAAAGGTGCGACAGTTAAAATTTAAAACTCTGGTCGCCTTCGTTCAGTTGGCGATGAAGATTGAAGAAGTTGAGGCGTCGGTTCGACGAAATACATCTTTATCCACCCGACAGCGAAGCCAAGCGTTAAACATCAAAAAATCGTCCTTACATTTGATTTTAAAGGAAGATTTGCATTTAAAAGCCTGTAAAATTCAATTGGTTCAGGAATTGAAGGATATGCTAATAGACTCAATTTTGCGAACGAAATGATGCAGCGATTTAACAACTGTTCAGCAACGAAGCAAATTTTCACTTGAATGGTCATATTAATAAGCAGAATTGTCGGTACTGGGCAGTTAAGAATCCGAGATGAAAGCAAGAACGACCCCTGCACAGCCCAAAGGTCGTTGTTTGCGCCGCTATGTGTGCTAAAGGAATTATTGGTCCTTATTTTCATGAAGATCAACGAGGCCGAGCAATCAATGTGAATAGTGACCGTTACTGTGATAACTTGCGAAATTTTTTGGTCCCAGAGTTGCAGGTTTCATCTCAAGAACGTGGTTCTAGCAAGATGGGGCCATTTGCCATACCTCGAATGACTCGATGGAAGTTGTGAATGAATTATTCCCTAATAAAGTTATTTCGCGAAGGGGTAACATCAGCTGGCCTCCCAGAAGCCCCGACCTTAGCCCGCTTGACTATTTTGTATGGGGATACCTTAAAAGTAAGGTCAGGTCAGAAATGGCAGCAATATCAAGAGCTTTGTGTCGACGTGTTATCACCAATCTTCGTTCCCGTTTAGAAGAGTGCCAGCAACGTAACGGTCATCATTTGGATAACATAATAAGGGCTATATTGAGTTTATAATTTGTTTCTATATTTAAGGGTGGGAGATACAAACCTCTCTTGTTATATATTACAAGATTTTTGTACACTTTCTCTGTTTTATCCAAAAATCACTTGAGTAGGATTGAACAAAATTTGGATCTCATCATATGCTTGTGATTTGATCACTTCATTTAGTTTCTAACTACAGTGACCGTGATATGCTTTACCTTGATCATAGTTTTTGAAAAACCGTTTCAGATCTTCAAACTGCGTGATTCAATATGGCTTTTAAGGGCGAATAATTTCAAGCTGTGCATAAAAAGTTACATATTAATGTTATGGTATCGAATGTTTAGTCGAAGTATTTTAGGATTTGATTTGACTTTATTTCGTTATAAAAGATTTTTCTATATGTAAAGTAGATATTTAGAGATATCGATTGTTGCTTTGTTTCTGGATCATAGAAATGTACTCAAGTCTCACCCATAATAACAATTCGGTTTAAGAAGTCTACATCGTTTTCAAATCGAAGCTTCTACCCTTTCACGCATTTGAACGCGTTCGTATAAAATATTCAGTGCCTCAGATATCCGTTTTAGCCCAATTCGACGGTCTGATAAAATTATGTCATGAACTGCATCGAATTGACCGTTCTACGTTGCTCTAATGGAACGGTGACATGTTCAGTTATTCCGAAAACACAGGCAACCATTTGCGTCGAAGTGATTCGTGCGCGAACTACTTTTTTAGATTTAGCTCGTCTTGAAAAGCCCATACCGTCAATTTTTGTTTAGCTTCGGGTTAATATGCACAGATCCATGATCGTCGCCTGTCGCGATCTTAGAGAGGTCTTTTCAAGCACCGCGATTGAATTATTTTAGCCTTTTTTGCACCAATCGATACGACCTTCTTATTGATGATTGTCAAATTATGAGGTATCCAACACAAACAAATCTTTTTTAGATCCAAATGTTGGCTCGAGATGGTGCTTCATCACCAAAAGTTGAAGCCAGTTGATCGGCACACTGGTGTTAGTTTAATCCATGTCGAAAGTCGTAGAAAATCATCACATGAAAATGATCGCGATTTAATTCCATTCTTTGACTAAGACGAATATTTCAAGTATCTTTAAACAACTCAAATGCACTCGTATGACAACACGCTCTGAGTACGTTCACTATTAAAAATGTCAAACTTTATGATAATGACAAATTTCACATATTCATATCAGTGTTACCTTATTTCAATACTTAAGTAGAAACCCTCTTATTAATATAGAAACTAATGGATTGATAAACAGAATGCTGATTCTATTATTTTTCTTCTGTTTCAGTTCTTCAACAGGATGTCGTCGAGTAAAAGTTCGAACATAATTGTACTTGTTCTTGCTCAAATAATGGGAATGTATTTTGTATCATCTGTTCTATTATTGAGGATGAATATGCCGGTACAATATCGAACAATTATCACTCAAGTTTTAGGTGCCTTACAGTTCAATTTTTATCACCGCTGGTTTGATGTTATATTTTTAGTCAGCGCTCTTGGAAGTATTATAACTCTTTACATAGCACATAAACAGCCAATAAGAGAAAATATCTAATAACATAAGTTGTATTAAATTTAGTTAGTATTTAAATTTTATAGTGATATTTTTAAATGAGTGTTGAATATAGATTTTTATTTACATTTGTTGTATTTTCTTCTACTATGTATTATATATACGCCAGAACTCATACTTGGTGTAGCCAAAAGTGTATCAATTACATCTCTGAGTATTCTACTCACGAGGCAGCTCTGCAGAGATGGATGGAAAAGGGCTATATACCTCTTTTACCAATCAATTACTCTACTTAAACCTGTGCAAACTGGTATTATAACTAGACAGTTATTTAAGATTCCATCTCTATACTATTAGTGATCACGGACGATCTGGAATGCCGCTGATGGAGGAGGAAGAAACTGCAGACCACGTCATTGGTGAGTGTTCATCACTTACTACTTGAAACACTCGGTCAAGCCTAATAGATTACCTAGCAACATTAAAAGGTCAAGCCAAAATACCTGACTAGTTTTTGAAAGATATCTGCTTGGGTAGTTGTAAGTGGGGCATGACGTGCATATCAAAAGGCGTATCTGCGCAACGGTCCCTGACCGATCATCAACCCAACTATGAATTATACTTTACATAAAAATCATGAATTCTTTCCAGAAAAGAAGCATCCCACAAAAAACCATGAAACTATTTAAATGAAATCAAACACCAATCTGTTTTGCTAGTGAATTAAAACAAAACTTTAATGGTGCAAAAGGAAAGTACAGGGTTTGATTTTTATGATAGTTTATTATTTCTATAATTTTTTAACACCATTATTATAACAAAATTAAGGAAAGGGAATCGGTATAATATGAATAGGTTATGATAATATGCCTAAATATACCTCGTATTTATTATAAACACATTACTTAAATCAATATAAAAGAATACTTATACTTAATGACTGTGACAATACATTTATTTTCCTGAAACGAATTTTGATAATCCTTCTAACATTCCAATATAGGAAGCATGTTCATAAGCTGTACTGTATTTCGATAGTTTTTCTACAAACTCATTTGAGATTCCCTTTTCTTCCATATAATTCATAAGTAAGTCGTATAGATACTGAAAAAAAAATATATATAGAAGTATACAAAAATTAAATGTTTAGTAATAATAAGCAATATGTTGCTTCAATAGAACCCCTATTTAAATAAGGAATAACCATTTGCTTCCTTCATATATAGTCTATATATAAAGGAAGTAAGGGCACTTTATCACTGGCAGCAGAAAATCAAGGAATCAGGTGAAGATATATATATATATATATATATATATATATATATATATATATATATATATATATATATATATATAATGTATTATGTATTGGAAAGTCTTACAAACATAGTTTAATGAAAAATAAAAAAGTTTCTATGAAATTAAATTATTTTGGGACCTTATACAGTTTCCAGCAGGTGGGCATTTATATTGAATGTGTTTTAGCTGTCAGTGAAAAAGGACCAATTTTAGTAGACAAAACTGAAAATTATTTATATTAAACTTTTATCATTAAATAATGAAATAAATGTCTATCATATTTTATGAATATCATACATATTGTTAGGTGAAACAAGAGAAATATATCCCTATAATAGTTGAATTACTTCATACTTACAGAGTCTAAAACATCTCCAGAAACTGAATAAGTGTTTGCATTCCATTCTCCCTCGTAAATGCAAATTTCATCAATTCCAAATATATCATCTGAAATTATACAGTTTGTTAATAAAAATATAATCTTTTCAACGCTCTATAAGTAATACTTGACATTTTACCCAATGACCTATTGAAAAAATCACTAGTACAAATCCATTACTTATCCTCCCCCCACCCCGACGACACTGAGTAAATAAAGACCACAGGACTCACTACCCCCAAAGAATCGATTTTTACCAATGCCGAAGCTCTGCCATGCTTTTGACAAGGCCTAATTTAAATGCCGCAACATCAGTGGTGCAGGGAAAAAAGGTAGACGGCTCAGAGCATAATGGCTCCAGATTCTAAGGTTGCTTGGACCTCAAACTCTCCTGCACCTAGGGCTTCCAACCCGGTGGTCTCGGTAAAGCTTAGTAAGATGCCAAGAACCCTTATTAAACACCCGTTAAACAACAAATTGTCTCCTAAAGCTGTGAACCTGTACCCGCGGTAGGGTCTGGTGCTAGATACGTGAAATCAAAAGTACAATCAAATCTGCAGCTGGCCGTAATCTGAGTGGGACAACCCGTGGTGAATGGGACCATCATGTAGTCTCCTTTCAGCAGCAGAGGCAAGCCACCACAATTTATTCCTCTTTGACTGGTTAGGAATCATATCCTAATTATTCAAACAATTTAAACCAAAGCGCCTGATCATTTTCTCAAAAGACATGGCCAAATTGAAGTAATGGAATTGAATCATAAATATAACCAAATGAATATATATCTTTCTCCTAAAAGGGATATAAAAACAAATTTTTGAACATACCTGGATCTTGGACTGCGAAAGCAAAAAACTAGCCCTCTATACCATTCACTTCTACTGATGTTATAATAACAAAAATTATAATTAAACTGAATTAATTTAATAAATCCTACATTCCACAATAAAAAGGTTTTATTAAATAATAACTTACTATATCCATCACCTTGTTCATTAGAATTCAAATATGAACAAATCAAACTGATAGTAGTTTTCCCTTTTACCAATTCCACTTTAAATGATGGCCTAGATTTGAGCTCTCCCAGATCTGGTTTATCCATATTCTCATTTACTTCTGGTTCTACATCAGTATCCACACTATCATTTACATTGAAACTTATCTTTATGCTGAAAATATACCAATAATTAATTTAAAATAAAAATATGAAATATTATATGGTAACTGTTAAGATCAAGCACATGTCTAGTTTCTTAAATAAAAAATTGTTTACATTTAATACGATGGTTGTCCATAAAATAAGATTTCCAAGGAGCTGCGGACGCTAGGAACGCTGTTAGGCGGGATTTGGCGAGACTGTCGTATTGCTTGAATCCGTGTCTCCCAGTTCCCGCCCCAGCGAGCTGTTTACAACATTTATTCTTTTCTAGAGATACAGATATCTGTGAAAGATGAAGCTTTCATTTGATTTTCGCACCTGAATTAAATTATGCCTGTGATTCGTGTGCAAAAAAGTTGCTTGGGTGGACATTAATTCCCAACTGTGTGAGGTATATGTGGAAGTGTATGAATGAATGTGCAACATGTGCACAAATGGTGTAGAGAATTCAATCACGAACCTACATATTATTTTACAAAAATCTCCTAGTCCATCTCCAGTTGTCCAACTCAATATCAACCAAAATCAGGGATCAGGGTAGTGGAGATGTGCTTATCTCCGCCCTTCACGACTGCGTCCTTTCCCTGAGAACTCAATGCTACCCAAGCAGTGTTGAGATAATAGGCTCTTGGGTAGCAGCCAAAATACCACATTATAACTGGCTTAAATGGAAGCTTTAATCTATTTGGAATTCTATGAACCACCAGAAGAAAAGTTGATTGAAATTCAACATAATTTTCCAAATTATGAAATTTTTTTATGTAAAAAGCAAGCACAAGAGGGTATACCCTATTAAACTGGAGTATATCAAGTGGTGTCTGCCATGTAGATGTTGATCCTAAATTTCAATGGGTTGTCGTGTTTGGCAAAGATGTGTCTTGGTAACTGATTCCACAGGCTTGCACTTCTCCAAATAGAGAACTCCCGATAAATTGACATTCTCAGTGCCTGCAGGTGAACTCAGTGTTCAAGAGCTATATCTGCCTGTCGAGTAAATCTTGGAAATACTGCTCAAGGTGGTATTATATTGGATATCTCTGATGAGCGTCTGCTGTGGTAGTATCGATAAAACAGAGTCTTCTATGCTCTAAGTTATCCCATTTTCAGATCAACTTTTGAACGCCTGTAAGTCGAATGTTCTCTTCTGTATTCATTCACCATGATAACCTAGCATAGGTATAGTGGACATACTGCCTTCAATATTGTCTTGAACTAATGATAAAATAGATCAATGCTCAATTGTAATATACTATTGCTGTAACTTCAGAAAAAAATAATAGTCATCACATGCTGATGTAACAACATAAAATATGCACCAATAACTTGTTACAAAGTGAAAAGTGGTATACATTTTTAATTGTACTGTTTAAACACTTACTTTTCATCATCAACAGTTTTGGTTAAAGTAACTTCAGCCCCATTTAGGCTAGCTTTGAAACCATCTAATTCAGAGGGAATAGCTTTAATTTTCTGGGCTTTCCTTTCTGCTAGAATTTCTTCAGTAAGGAATTCCAACAACTCTTTTTCAGCTAGATTAAAATAACAAGAAAAAGTAAATAATATAAATATAGTATTACTATCTATTCATAATTTTTGTATGAAATACACACAATTTATAATAATGATTATCTTTGATTCAGAAAGTCTTGATGAAACGATATAATAAAGAATTGTTAAGAATTCATAACCTAAATATTAGTTTTACTATATACCTTTAGTATGGGCAGCTCTTTTACTACCACATCCACAACTGCATAATTGACTATGTTCAACTTTTTTGGTGAAATCTTTTTGATTCGTATTACTCATATACCATAGTGTTCTCGCTATTTGTCTTTGCTGATTTACAGAAGAAACTACTCCATTCTTTACCGGCCTCAATAATGATCTAAGACCATTCAATCTTAGTGTTGCTTTGAAGAAATTATTCATGATTTAATTGCAAAATTGGGAATGCAGCCGGCAAAATTTTTAGTAATTTGTAATTGCTAAAAAACGTGCTTCATCAACTAGGTAAACTGCGCTTGTGTAACTAATGTGACATATGACATTTAGTCACGGGGGTGATAAGTGAAACCAAAGGTATTTTCACAGGTCACCATCATTTTAATAATTATAAGATTTTATTATAAATTATTTACTATGTTCTTAATCAACGATCAACAGTATAAGTAAAAAGATATCTGCATATTTACACTAGAATAAATGAATCTCAAAGAATTTTATAATTTTAGTCAGAAATCATAAATAAAATAAATTGTAACACGATAATCAATGAGTAATTTATTGTTTCCTAATGTGGAAAGTTTAATTACATCTGAACTATTGATAAATATTAATCATTGGATATGCTTTTGGAACTGCATCAATTAGAATCACGATCATTTCCTGTATTCGTGGAATTTTAACTCAACAAATTGCCATTTGAAAATTATATGCATTAAAGTTTGTTTTTGAATAAATAGAAAATATATATACTCAAAATTAACCAAGAATAAACGCCATTTAGTAGAAAATCAATATTATGTATTATAATGTGTACTTCATTATGTTTTATTACACAATTTCTTCTCGGTAAGTTAATGAATATTTTTGTAATAAAAAATAATAAAAAGAAAGTATAGGAATACAACAATAGGTAGAGTCGATCAACGACAATAGTTGAGAGATTTTGTATCCATTCTTTAATGAAAGATAAATTTCACTAAATTATTATTTAAATTTTACAGTGGCTCGATTCTCCTATTATACGTTTTATATGCAACAATTTAGAAATATTCTTATGCTATTAGGATACAATATATCAATGTACATATTTGATGGCACTACCGACTTTAAATGTTTCAGTAGGGAATTTACATGTAGTTTAAATTCACTTGATTATTTCTCTTGGAGGCATTACAGTGGCAATTATAAAATCATTATTTTCTCATTTCATTTGCTCTCAGTTGTTTAAAATAATCATTAAAGAGTTCAAAATAAGCGAGCGATATTGAAATTTGATCATCATTGGTCCTAACGTCAAATACCACGTCCTGGATTCATCCAAGTACAGTACAACATCGTAAATCCGGAATTGCTGGGAAAGGATTCGTTCCAGATTGTAGATTTTTCTGTATTTTAGATGATATGAGCATTTAAATGTATTTAAGGTGGCGCTATCTATCGCTCTAACGAGAAATCATATCGCATTACATAATAAAGTATCAAAATTTTGATAAAGACTCAAAGAAACGTCAAAATTTATCTTTCTTTTAGAAACTATAAAAAAACTAATTTTAAAATAGAAGAGACCTAAAATCAAGAACATTCAGATGCATTAATTTTCCATTTTGCAATGTTTATCAATGTAACATGGGATCTCACCTTTCTCAAGATATTAAAGTGTGAAATTTTGATAAATTACTAACAAATGTACATGTACATGTATATGTACATGATTAAAACATTTTCGGATTCGAGTTTTTTGCATTATCTGAGAAATTTCTCTATAGTTGTGTATAATTTTTCACACAAAAAACCTTCCAACTTGTAATAAACCCGATATTTTCACGTGAGAATTTTTATATTATCTAACAATTATAGTGCTTTTCCGATATTGACTCTGAAGAAGACACTAATGAGTTAGTAGAAAATATATTTGTATTTTGGATACTTTTGATGTTTTTGAATCTGTCTATGCGAGCTACTGTTAACAAATAATTACTCGCAAAATTTCTATTTCTTGGATTCTTTGTGAATAGTAATAAATGAATAAAGTAATAAAGTGAAGTGGTATTTTTTGTATTCAAACTGTAATGCAGTTTCACATTTGAATTATGCATGCCAATAAAGCGGTTTTACTATAGAAAAATAGTAATCACAACAAGATTCCCACCTATAACTGTGAAAGCAACTTTTTGTATACAACCAATTTTTCATTTATCCTTTAAAGTATGACTGGTTTTAACTTTTGCATTCCAAAAATCTTCTCGCCATTCACTTAATTGTTTTATGCATCAAAATATGCAAATCATATTTTGTTCATATCATTATAAGTATAAATCGTCGTATACGAATAAAATATTGTTTAAGAGGTATGTAAAGAGGCTCAATAGAAAGTTGTAAGATGCGGAAACAAAAATATTTACAACTATGAGATGGTATAAAGAATATTTCCATATTTCAGACAGTTATTCATAGGCGTAGACATATTCTACAGTTGAATACTCTGACGTGACGAAAAACTCGTGAGTCCATGTGTGTACAATATAAATGCAACAAAATGTGTGCTTCATTAGGTAGCTCCCTCGCAAAGTTGCAACACTAACAACTTTTCTACGATTTCATGAAATCTAACGAATTCAATTATCAGCCAAATGGCCGACAACGGGAATTAATTCAACTATAATTGTATCCGCTTCTTTATTGACATAAACAAATTATTCACTTCGCCATTTTCACTACCCACCTCAATAGAATAAACCATATGCAAAACAACTCCTTTCGACTCCAGCTCTAAAAAGGCCATCTAAATCAATCTAATCCTTAATAGCAATTCCTTAACACGAAACAAGATATTTTTTTAATCTTTCAACATAGTTTCATTTCAAGTTTATACAGGGTGAGTCGGGAGGAGCGCACCAAACTTTAGGAGTATATTATACACGTGAAAATAATGTAAAAAAACTCTTATGTTCTTATCCGATTTTCATTTGATTTCAAGTTATAGAATATTAACAAATAAACAAATTATCACAAAAAAATTTTCTTAACCTTAGCGTTCTTTCAATAAATGTTCAAAAATACCGCCATTGACTTCTAAAAATTTTCTGCTTCGTCTACGAAGAGCGTTTGTTGTACTCCCAATTGATTCATTTCTTTCTTCTTTAATGTGCATTATTCTCAATTCGTCTAATTAGTGCATCCCGTGTGTCCACTTTTATTTTGTAGACTTCATTTCTTATCCAGCCCCATGAACAAAAATCTAGTGTTGTGAGGTCTGGAGATCATGCGGGCCAATTAATGGGACCTCCACAACCAATCCAACGCCTTGGAAAACGTTCGTTCAAATGTTGCTTGACCTGACGAGGGCCATGTGCAGGAGCTCCATCGTGCTGATAGTACATCTGCATTCTAATATTTACAGGGACATCCTCTAGTAGGCCTAGTAATTCAATTTATAAAAAATTTGGGTAATTGTCTCCTGTGAGACGATTATCAAAAATGAAAGGGCCAATTAAATAACTGTCAACCATACCACACCACACGTTTGCAGAAAACCGATGTTGAAAATTGCTTTCGACTGTTACGTGGGGATTTTCGTCCGATTCTTGAAACTCTCATGTTTGCCTTTTTCGAACAGGTACGTGCGATCTACTGTCTTGACTGTTTTATCGTCTTAATTCTTCATTCGTTATATAGCAAATGCCTCTTCAATTCTAAGGTTGTCGAGCCTCATTTGGTAAATTCTTGGTATCGTTGGTATCGTTGATTCTCGCAGTTTTTGACCTCATCTAACGCTTGTCGTCAGACTGATTTCAGCTGTTCAAAATCGGAAACTTTTCAGACAATCCTCGTGGTAATCTTCTGTGTACTAATATATATTCATATTGGACTGACGTTTTCTCTGCCGCAATTGAATATCTGAGTGCAACTTATCAATACTTAATGATCAACCATTTCCTATATGGCTTAAGTAAAAGCAAAATTTATATTTAAATACTTCGTGCCACATAGTATCAAAAGCTAACAGTGAACAAAGTTTTTTTTCTAGTAATATCTCAATCTATTTCTTATTCTGTGGACTTAATCTATAGTTGTCTATTTTTCCTAATATCAAACTCATGTGTTGGAATTAGGTTATTTTCTTCTGTAATGGCTTTAAGCATTTCGATTAGAAGTTTTGCAAGACAGATAGTAGTGCAAACATTTTTTCTTCTAATGCTTACTTAATCATGTCTCTGCGATTGAAATCTAAAACTGATGTGACGGAATTCGGTTATTTACTCTTTCAAGGAGCAGTTTTCTAATTACTTTCATTGAAAGTAGGAAAGAAATTGGTCTGTAAAATGAATTGATGAAGTTTTCTATAAATAGGAGTCATTATCACGTCAGTAATTTTCTATTTTAGTCAGAAAGCTAAGTCTAACTTAGTTTTCCTAGGAAGATCATTCAGAATTTCACTAGATCATACCCTAGTGCTTTTGTTGAGTTTATGTTCTCTTTTATAACAGCTGCAATTTATCTTATAGTATTGCGTTTAATTTCTCTTTTTTGTTGCAAAATTTTTAAACATTCAAGTGTGTGCCAAGACTGCCGAACGGGAATGCAATAATTTAGTTTTGGTGAAAACTTTTCTAACTGATTTGAAATAAAGTTCAAAAGTTAATTTTACTTAAAATTATAATACCAAAAGCATATAGGGATTATATCGTGAAATTTTATAGCAGAGTTATTATATAATTTGATGAATCCATATATCAACTATACCAACAATATAATTAGAAAATATAAAATCTAAATTTGCCGTTTCCATTAATCGAAATTTTTCTTTAGGTAAATAACCAAAAGTCCTTTATAGTTCTGTCCAAAATCAAGTTACTGTTTTATTAAATTGAAAAAATGTATCTGAAGTATCATAATCATTGACCTCTGTGGAAGTCACTGACTGAACGAGAAAGTAAACATGATCTTTGTATGTCAAAGGGTTCCTTTTTTTATTCATCGTCTACACGTTATTCAAGTGAAAGGAAGCTTTCTTTTGGAGTAATATACAAATAAAATATAATTAAATATTTTGGCACCGTCTGCAATTAGTTAAACTTAATAATAATTCCTAATACTGTTAAAAGTTTTTTATTTAAACACAATAAATTTTTTGTTTGTATTAGTTTAATATATTTAACTATCCTGCAATAAACGTAGTTTTTTCAAATCTAAATTCATAGGCGAAGAGAGATTATTTAAACAAGGAGTTACTTGGTAACCTTTCAATTTTTTAATCAAATACATTTTATATTATAATAAATTAATGCATCTAATTTTGATTTGATTTTAGATCTCTTCTGATTTGAAATTAGTTTTTTTTGATAATTTTTAAAAGAGAGATAAATTTTGGCGTTTCGACTTTTCTTTAAGTCTTTATCAAAATATGATATTGTCACCTTCATCATGAATATCAAAATAAGGATAAAATCAACTTAGAAGTTTGTTCTAATAAAACAAATTAATTTTTCTTTGGTTCCAAGTAATCAAACTCCTCTCACCTCATTATCTAATTATTTGAAAAATATTTTGAAAAAAAATTTATATCGAAACAAAAACTATATCAAAAACACATGGGATTTCAAAGAAAAAATTAAAAGTATAAAAATTCCTAACGAATATGCATTTATTTCGTTAGATGTGATTTTTTTATATACAAATATTCCTATTACCATTGTGAAAAATATATTAATGAGAAAATAGGACAAAATTAAAGAACATAAATACCTCAAAACGAATTTATAAAAGCTATAGAACTCATACTTACAAAAACATATTTCAAATTTGAAAATGAAATATACAAACAAATTGATTGTTGGGCTTCCATTTCAAGTGTAATAGCACAATTGGTGATGGAAGATCTTGAGGAAACTGTCCTAAGCAAACTTGATATAAATATTCCATTCTTCTTCTGATATTTAGATGATTGCATTACTGCTGCACCAAAGAATCAAATTGAAAACGTAAATAAAAAATGCAATTCTTATCATAAATACTTTTCACAATTCTCAATCGAGGTTGAGCAAAATAATAGAATCAATTTTCTTGATGTCACATTATATAAAATTAACAATAACATAAGAACAGAATGGTATACCAAACCAACTTGGTCCTCAAGATATTTAAACTTCAATTCGTGTCATCAGTGATAATAAGTTTGGCTGAAAGATCTATCCAACTATCAGATTCTTAATTTAGATGCTTAGCTATTCAGAAAGCAAAAACTGCATTGATAGAAAATAATTATCCGGAAAAAATGATAAATAACATATTCAAGAAAAGGATAAGCAGATACTAGGATCAATTCAAAAACAAAACAGAAACGAAACATTTTTCCTTACCATATGTACAAGAATTTTCCCAACAATTATCGAATTATTTCAATAAATATGATATTAGTATAAGTCATAAAGGACATAATACATTATCCAAATATTCCACCAAATTGAAATCTAAAACACCAAAAAACAAAAGAAGTAATATTGTATATCAAGTGACTTGTACTAATTGTAACGATGTCTACATAGGGCAGACATCTCAGTATTTGGAACATAGACTAAGAGGTCATCAATATGATAAAAAAATAGAGCTGCGTTAACGAACCATGAAATATCAAAAAAACATAAATTCAATTGTGAATCGGAATCTAATACACGAAAAAAGGAATTTTTATAAGTGGTTCACTTTCAAAAGAACGAAAAAGCTATAAATGATAAAAAAGATCTAAATAATTTAAGTAAAATTTTGTAAATTCTAATAAAACTACAAATAATTCAATTCACAACTGCTAACCTAACCAAGGAAATTTTTCTTATTAGAACAAAGTTCTAAGTTGATTTTATCCTTATTTTGATATTCCTGATGAAGGTGATCTATAGATCAATATAAACAAGCAAATTGTCAGTGGTCATATCTTATTTTGATAAAGATTTAAAGAAAAGTCGAAACGTCAAAATTTATCTTTCTTTTAAAAATTATCAGAAAAAACTAATTTTAAAACAAAAGAGACCTAAAATCAAGAACATTTAGATGCATTAATATATCAAAAGGTCTAATAAATAAGAAATTGAAGAAATTTATTATAATAAATTAGTAGAATTGACGTCTTCTCAATAAATAATTCATATTTAACTAGTTATAATTATAAGGTTTTAATATCGTCAGTGTTGCAGGTTTACTGGACGTTAAAACTTTTCTAATGACTTCGGCGTTTGGTAGTTTCAAATACGCCAAAACTGCAATAGGAAATATGAACCAAAAAGTCTAATCGATAGACACTAGCACATCAGGAGTACTAGCAATTGGAAAATGAGTATAATTCCGTTTACATAGGAGCTAATGGAATATACCTGATAGTGCATGTACAAATCACTAAAGTTTTAATTTCATTTAAAAATTGAAAACTGTAAGAAATAGTTAACATTGTTCAGTTTGCTTTGTTATTGTACCGGAGCCAATATAGAAAAACAGTTATCATGTCATCTATTGCATGAATTGGTATTTTAAATCGTTGTAATCATATCAGTCAACAGAAGAAAAGAGACGTATAAGTTGTATTATTATTTTTTGTGTTGAAAACTGTTTTTTAAGAGGATATATTGAAAAATTCTTAGCCTACAATAGAACCAAACAAAATTTTAATGTCAAAATATTTTTTTACTCAACATATTCTCCTCATAATTGGATACAATTATTACAGCGAACCTTTTAACGTCTCTAGGCTTTTTAAAAAAATGTTTCTTCTTGCTATGCAAACCAGACCTCCACAATTTTATTACCTCCTCGTTGGAAGAAAATTTAGGACCTTTTAAACTTTTATTCAGTTGAGGAAAAAGATGATAGATATCTGGTGAATAAGGGGGATGTTGTAGTAACTCAAACCCTAAATCACAAATATTTTGCTTGGCAGCATGAGATTTGGGTGCAGGGGAGTTTTTCTGCAAAAATAAAACACCTTTGGATAGCTTGATTGATTTTTTCCCGTAGAGTGGTCAGTAATGATAGTAATCTCCAGTAATTGTTCTACCCTTATCCAAAAAATCAATCATAATTACTCCATGGCTATCCCAAAAAACTGAAACAAGAACTTTTCCAGCAAATTTTTGGACACGAAACGTCTTAGGTTTTGGAGAACCAGAGTGTCGCAATTCCATCGATTGTTGCTTTCTTTCTGGATCGTAGAAACGTACCCAAGTCTCATCCATAGTAACAATTCGGCTTAAGAAGTCTACATCGTTTTCAAATCGAGCACAAATGGAACGCGATGCTTCTACCCTTGTACGCTTTTGGTCAACGTTCAAACATTTGGGGATCTATTTTGCAGCAAGTTTTCTCACGTCCAAATTGACGTGAACTATATGATGAGCGCGTTCATATAAAATATTCAGTGCTTCAGATAACTGTCTGATAAAATCATGTCATAAACAGCATCGATATGTTCGGGGACTGACACATTAACTGGCGTTCCCGATCGGTAACCCATTTAAATTCACAATTTCGGTGGACATCTTTTTTTCTTTTAAATTATTGCGTATCTCTGGTTTACTTTTTTGATGACAAACTTTACACTGACACTTTTAATAATTTATTGTTCGTTTCTATGGTAACGAAATATTTTGTTTGTGCATGGAACTGGTCTAGGCTAACTAGATATCAATACATCCTCGTATAAAGGTTTTACCTAATAATTGAACTATATTTCCCTCTTTGAATAATTTGAAATACAAATTGTGTTATCAAATTCTCATAAAGTTCCTTAAGGGTTATAACTTACATCAAGCAATTTAAATTCCATTGTAAAACTACATAAACGAGTCATATATTTTTATAGTTTGAAATTGAGCATCTTATGTAACAAATTAATAATTGTTCAATTGGATGCAATATTCTCTTGAGATTATATATACAAGCCATTGTATTATATGAAACTACCCATGTGCAGGTCACGAAGATATTGAACTAAAGTTAATAGGTGAAAATGACGTTACAACTTCCGTATTTCGTTATGACTTTCCATTAACATTTCTCTATAGTCACTTTCCCAGTAAATATCATTTAGAATTTGAAGTCTTCCTACACAAAAGAAGTATACTTATTAAGTATTTTTCAAATATTGTTATATAATGCTTATAGTTTCCAAATTTAAAAATATAATTGTATAGGCAGTGACGTCCGTGTGAAGAAATAAATTGAGGCTAAATGCTTATAATCTTGCTGTAGATGTCACGACAAAATTGTGTTAACAAAATCTTCCAATGAAATCAAATTAATTTGTTATCATTTGATAAATACTTTGCTGCATAATTATAACAAAAATAACATTCTTAATGAATATTAAAAGCGTTAAGAGATGAAATTTATAAAGCAACACGTTTAAAATATCAAATGTTATGTGTCAATGTTAACTTTCTTTATTATCACTTTTCGAAAGATTTATTTATATATATATTCAAACGTTTTCGCCGTCTTCCAATTCCTAGTTTGCATCTTTCTGATCTTCCCAAAGATCTTCTTCCAATCCTCTTTCTCAAATATACTTCTCGAAACCCTCCCTCCAACTTAATTTTGGTCTTCCTCTCTTTCTTCTTCCTCGTGGTTTCCAATTTAAAATTTGTTTGGGTATGCGGTCTTCAGGCATTCTTTGGACATGTCCATACCATCTTAATTGATTCATCCTAATGTATTCTGTAATCTTTCTTATTTTTCTACGTCTTGAGATTCCTTCCGCGCGTCTCCAATAATCCATTTCTGTGGCTTCAAGCATTTTTACTATTTTTTTCTTTTAGCGGCCAGACTTCGCTGCTATATGTTGTTATACTTTTTATTATGTTATTGTATATTCGATATTTGTTTTTCTTGGATATTTGTTTGTTCCACAATACTCTATTTAGCTGCCTTATTGCTTGGCTTCCTTGGTTATTTCTATGTGCGATCGCTTCATCTAACTTTCCATCTTAGTGATAGTCATGCCTAGGTATTTGTATTTTGTACAACTTATTTTTTGTTGTGTTTCTTCAAGTATTTAATTTTATTATTCTCCTCCAATACACTATACTCCGCTTTACTCAAATTTACTTCCAGACCTCATTTCTTGTATTCCTCTACAAGCTTTCTTGTTATATATTCTAAGTCTTCGTAGACTTGTTGCAAGATAAATTGGTCGTCTGCAAAACACAAGGTATATAGTGTGGAATCAATTAGTGGAATGCCCATGTTCTTACATTTTCTTTTCCTGTGCGTGTTCGAATGAACACAAACAGGATTTATTTTTAACGGAGTCAATTATTAATTGATTATTCAACGCAAAACAATTTCATTTACCTACTGGAATAATAATTGATAGTAAAGTTTAAAGAATTACTTATAATACTCTATGATCAGAAACGTAAGATATTTCTAAGAGTTGATTCGACAATACTTTTATCAAATGTCTTAATTTGTTTGAAAGCGATAGACAAATCAATATTTTATTAGAAATCATAATTTTGTTATTCAAGCCTTCTTCTTTAGGTGCTTCTGCTAAGGAGGCAGATTTCTAGCCACCGCTACGTTTTATGAGCTTATTTTTTTTTTCTAGGCCACAGATAACTGACAAAAACCCACGTTAAGATTGATTTATTGGAAGTATTTATTCTTAATATATTTAAGACAATGTAAAGTCACATTCACATTTGAACAAAAAATTTTATTTGTACTTCGTGTATAAATTTCATGTTTTCATAGCACATAATTTTAAGCCTTGACCTGTGTCTTGATAAAAAATTAATACTTTCATATGGCATTAAAACAACACCCTTTTTACGCACTTGATTAAAAAATACTATATTATTGGAGATTATTATTCACGCGATGAAGCTTACTGCTACGAGCGTTAGCGACTCCAACTCAATAATAACTTATTATATGCGAGTAGAATACGATACTTTATCCACGACAACTAAATATTTTTGTTGAAGTTTTTTTGTTGGAAAATTTTGTTACATTATTAGAAACACTATCATTTTATTCCAACAAATATTCCATACAATATATTATTGTTCATTCAGAAACATTGTACATATTTAATTACTGCATTTATAATTTGGGTATTTTCTTAAAAAAGTCTATGAATAATAGCAAAAAGGCTTAATACAGCTTATTTATCGAAATTATAAATTTATATTCCAGTAATGCAAAAAGTACGACTTATTTTACGATTTAGTGTTTGAAATTTGAACAATCGATGATTTATTAATACAATATTTTTTTTTTTTCTCGGGGGCGTAGCCAGTGCACACACTAGGACAAGTGGCCCCCCTGAACCGCCCTATTGTCACCGTGGAACCGTTTAACACATAATCTTCGCCGGTGACGGGCTGTCTTTTCTTCATCTCGTTTTTCTTGTTTCCTACCTCTCCCTTCCTCTGTTGAGACAGAGATTAGGAGTTCGGATATTCAGTTGTTAGTCGTTTTCCAGGCAGCCGTCCGACTTCTTTTGCTGCAGTACTGATGTGGTGTACGCAGCAACGACACCCCACTGTTGTGTGCCCATGAGCATGAGCCGGATCACGTTTTCTGGTGTGACTGGACCCAGTGTCCTGACTACTGCCACTCTTTCCTCCTCAAATCGCCCACAAGCAAAGAAGGTGTGCTCTACATCATCTGGAACTCCGCAGTACTTGCAGTTCGGCGTCTCCAGCTTCCCCATTTATTAATACAATATTACATCAATAATATAGAGAGCTACGAAAGTAATGCACACAATTAATAAAATTTACATTAATTTTGAAAAAATGGAAAAACACGTCATATAGAAAAAAATGATTACTGAAAAACAAAATAAATTTGAATTTGAACTAATGGAAAAAAGAATAAAAAGAATAATAACTTGAAAGTTACCTCGTAAAAACATCTGTGTTTTAAATTTTTCTGATAAAACTTCGAAGTCTAAAGAAGCATTTGCTTTACTTCATGAAACACATTTTATTAGACCCCATTTGCTAGAAGTACAGTACGCAGACTTGGTCCAACTTTTAATGGAACGGGAAGCGTGAGGTATTTTCTAAAAATTGGAAAATTAGAAATAAGCGATGAAGCAAAGTCAAATATTTTGCTATCATTTGTAGACAACCATCAAGCAACTAAACAGAAATTGCCTTACAACAAAATGTTTGTAGTAAAGTTTTTGAAGAAATAAAAACTGCGTTCATACTTGTTTAACTTGTTCACGAAATCTCAAGAGATGATTCGGAGGTGTTTTGAATTCTGTGAATGAGGAATTGTGATGAAAATCCGTGGCATATCTGGATACAAATGATGAGGGGGACTTGAATCCCAATATTTGGTTCCAGCAAGATAATGCACGACCGCATTATGGTCTTAATGATCAAAAGCTGCTTGATAATCAGTTTGAAGGAAGATGGATTGGAAGACGTGGGTCATTGGAGTGGCCACCTAAGCCAACAAATTTATGAAACCCAGTTTTTTATTTAAAAAATATTGATGATATATTTGATTTTTTTAATTTATGTTGAAAAATGCGAAATAAAATAAACTGTTTCGCATGTTTTTACATTTATTTTTAGAAAAATAAAATTGTACGTTTTATGAATTCCATGCATTACTTAATTATCACCCTATATAATTGAACTGTGAACCTCATCAAGTCACCAAGCTCCATATATTTTGAAAATAGTTACAATTTTCAGCGTAAATGGAACGGAAAATGGCTTTTGATTTTTGAAGCTATCACCTACATTTTTCCTCTTTAAGAATGCTTTCAACAATCTGACTCTTAACAAGCGCACTCGATTTTATCATAGAAAACCTACTCCAAGATAAGGAGTTCCATACTTCTTCATTCCTCTTTTAAATATACTGAAAAGATGGGTTAACTGAGGTTTCCTTAAACGTTTTTCATTCTACACCTCTATAATTAGAATATAGTTGTATGCAGTATAGTTCCCCAATATCAACAGAAATGTACAGTTCATTATTACTAGTTTATTTGAAATTAATATTAAACATCAACTAATAAAAAGATTGACTGTGAACAATATTGTTTTTCTGCGGATGCTATAAAATGTTCCACTGTTTTATAGCTTCCATACGTTGAGAATGTCCTTAGTAATATTCGCCATCATTGTAAGAAATTACTTGTCACTCTTGTTATGATAACCCAAGTCAACCATGCATTGTTGATGCTTTTTCCTAGGATCTTTTTTGCTTTTTGTGTTTGTTGTATTATATTTTTTTTTCTTTTTTTTTGATGCGTGGTTTTCTGTGTATTGTTTTTTTTTATTTTTGATATTTTTCACTAACCTAACTTAACCTATCGATCCAGTTATCATCTTTGCTTGCCTATAATCCTCTCTGGTGCACCTGATGAGTTTTCTGAAGTCCTCGTTAGAATATTTTGCAAGCTCCTCCAATAGCTTTTCTGTCCTGTAGTTCATAATCCCCAATACTTTTGGTGGTCCTGTTTCTCCGTATATTCCATCGTTTCTTGTTTAACCGTGGACATTTGATATTTGTCTCCACATTATGTTTTGTTGGGCCCGTAGTTTTGTTCTGTTCGATTTGCATGTGTGTCCCCATTAAAACGAGGAATAATTCATAATCGGTATCTGACAAATATGGGATTTGTTTCCGTCTTCAACTTGCTTTTTCTATCGATTAATCCGATTATTATTGCTGTCAACGGAAATAGCTTCATTTTAGTGCAAAAGATATTTGTAATAATAATTTACTACCAAGCTCATTAAGATCTAAAGAGAAAGTTTATATCAATGAAACAAAAATCTTATTAAGAGAAAACAATCAGAATAAACCCAATTTGGTAATCGGACAATAACAATAATACTTTTCTTTCTTCTGATTTTATACATGTTCAAAGTCTCCTCACGTATTTCAGACTCTAAATATTTGAGTGAAGAAGGTTTATATTTACGCATCTAACATCTAACGACTAATGATTCAGTTAAGATTCAGTGCAGCATGTATCATCCTTATTGACAAATGACTGTCCACTGAATAGGAGACCGTAGTTTCCCGACGCGGCACCCTCCATCTTCCATGACATAACGTGACAGTGACAGAAAGTACTAAAGAGAAAATGAACAAAAAGATTGAACAGGTGTTCTGTAAATTAAAAAATTTTGATTATGATACTTTGCATAATTCCACACAGGAAAAAATTCAATATCATTTGAATATAGTAATTTACCATATATATGGATACAAAACAGAGTAACTTTGTCACTAAAGAAAATACAAACAAAAGATACATCAACCCACAATTACGTTTCTTTTCCACAAAAAAGAAAAAAACATAAACAGACTGAACAATTAATTTGACTGAGACAGAACGCTTTGAAACTAAGTTGTTGCAAAGTGGATCTGCTCTGGTGATATTGAGCAATTCAAAGACCATTCGTATTTCAAGATATAATTTATATGTTAAGTAATAAAGATGAATATGTGTGAATGAAAAGAGTTTAATCAATATTTGTTCATTCTTGATTGAATTAGCATACATAATTTGTTAGGTACATTCAATATACATTGTCCAGAAATAATAATTCAGTGTTACCACCAACACCAACACAACAAAGTTATTAAAATAAGGGAGGGCAATGATCAATTAAAAATTGTTGTTGCTGAAAGGATGTATCACAATTATATTCTAAACACTTGAAACCCCACACTTATTCATCATGTGAAACAGATTCAATCTGTTCCATATTATTTCTATAATGTGTTTATTAACACTTGTATAAATGTTATATTGTCAACACAAATTTTTTTCTATAATTGTAAATTATAATGAATTAGTTATTGTAAATAGTGAGGTGTCGGGAAATTATACTCTGGTCTGAACAATTTCATTGATTTCATGATTATAATCTTAATGCAATTCATCCGTAATATAAATGAGATGTGTAAATTTCCTTGGAGAAAGTCTTATATAACATTATAACATTGTTCAACAAGGACCTTGTCGGTAATGTATCGAGGAAAGTGATTTCAAGTGAATAATTCTGTTCAAGCTATTACCGAGTACATATTATGGGCAACGATAAAAGCTAATCATCTATAAACTATTGACGGGTTGAGAGAAAGTACCCGACAAACGTATTATAATTAATATTTCCAACGTTAAAAATAAATAAACATTTGGCAAATGGAGAAGAGATAATAAATACTTAATAACCATAGATTGATCCAAAGAAGCAGATATATAGTTTTTCATTTAGAAACATAATATAGTATCAGTTTGAATTTCCATAGAACACAATATAAAACTATAGCAACATATTATTTAAGTTCTAGTAGAGATCGATAGACAATTAATGAGATGGCAAGAGGTACAAAATATAGAGAAGATCTAAACTATCAAGAAACAGCCACAACAAAGAAAACAGTTATTGGAAAAATTACTAAAAGAAGATTGTACTATAGAAACTATTAGCAATTATCTTTATTGAGAAATGAGAGAAAATGTTTAAATTCGCAAGATTGAATTTTTCATTTGGAAATATGAACAACAAAAATAGTTGCAGTGTCTACATCTACATCGAAAAGGAGAATCTACTTTAAAAAAGTTTTTTACATTATTTTCCTCAATTTGCTTCGTTGGTTGTGAGTGGATCCGCGATCTCGGACATAAATTTGGATTTGAACTACCTCAAATTCTATTCAAACTGGAAACTCTCACTCAAAATGGATTTATTATTTGTTCATAATATTCTACTTTTATATAAAAAAATCCACTTCACCCACAATAATTAATTAAAATATGATTTTCACGTGTAAATGATTACTTGTAACACAAATACATACTAAGCAATTTACATTGAATTCTTAATACGCGGATATATTGAAAAATTTAGTAATTATGTTTTTTTTTGGAAACCAAAAGTTTTCTTAATTATTACAGAATTCTTTCATCGACATTCTCAAAAATATTTGCAATGTGGGAAAGAAGGGAAATCGGTCTGTAATTTGACATAGAGTTTCTGTCTCCTGACTCATAGATTATTTTAAATGGCGATGTATAGTATCTTTAGGTTGATTTTCTACTGTTTCCTTTATAACCTCAATATCCTATACAGGTGAACGACCTGAGCGCGAACGATTTTCAAGAATCAAATCTCCACTATTAAAACCATTAAACCATCGCTGTGTCGTTCATTCATCAACTTTGTCTTCAACTTGTTTCCAATAATGTCTTGAAATACACGGCCTCTATATTTATAGCACTTTTAGGCGAGCGGCCCCTAAAAATGAATAGTAGTGACCAGATTCCTATTAATGGTTAATAATGGTCGATCCATATGTTTTTGAGATCGCTGAATCCGAATATTATGTTTGTTTTCAATTAAATTTAGGATAACCTTGTCAAAATCGAATTCTAAGAAAAATTTTCGCGACAAGTCGGAGCAAAATCTCAATTTCTTTATGAAAATTTAATAGCATATTCTTCAACTATTTTGAGTACTACTAAAGGCCGTCCGAAATTTCCAAAGCATCTTTCGACCTAGCGGGAAATTTTTTCATAGTATTATGACTTCGCACATTGAAATGAAAAATTTGGTTATTAGTTGGTCATTTTTTCGTGTTTCTAAGCGTCTTTTTGGTTTGCTCCTAGCCTAGTAGTGCGTCGTCAATAAACAAAGAGAAAATGATTAAAAGAAAGTAGAGCAAATGTATTCTTCATAGAATTAGGGACTAGTCTTAACAAGGAATCACATGTTTAATTTGAGGCGTAGGCATTTTCACAATATGAAAATCGACATTATTGACGAGAAACCTTGTGTACTATACATTATTTACTGGACTATCTACAATAGATAAGATAACAGAGGTTGAACGAGTTTATAGAGGTATCAAATTGATTAGTAATCTTAAGCTGTAGAAATTTGAAGAGACATCCCAGATGTTAAATACACCCCAAAACAAATGCAGGGGAAGTTCAGTAAAAATAAATATATAAATATGAAGCTATACAATAAAACGAAAACATATTGGGGCTTCATAGTTGTGACAAAAGTATTTAACAAGGTGGAATGGAAGAATCAAAATATACGATATTGTATTACTAGCCAGATCTCGGGAGATTTGGAAGAGGAATCGAAAAGAGTTGGTTTCAGGGTGAACGGCATAGTACTTCGACTATCTAGGTGTGCTAATAAAGAACTTCTCTAGACCAAAATTCAATGGTATCCAAAATGCCAAAAGCAGAAAAATATACTAACAGTAGGAAGATTATAATGACTCCTTGTATAACCCCTGTAGATAAGCTCGATTCGTAGTTAACAATGGACGATAGCGACGCCGATTCCAAGGAAGTTCTAAACAGAAAAGATGTAAAGGAGGAACATGAAATTTTCGACGAAGAAAACGAGCTGAAATCGTATAAGTAGGAATTGCAAGTGAAGAATGTTGAAGTCAATTTGAAAAAGGTGAGGAGTTGAAGAAAAAGGAAAATTCCGTCGTAAGCTTCTATAATAAAATGAGATCACTTCAAGAATTCAGAAACGTCGGTCTATACGTGTATTGCGACTCTTACGACAAATATAGATACCTGCCCGATGTGAAGTATTCCCTGGATCTATCTGACAAATGGTATTGTTGGATCAATCCAAATGGGAGGTATAATAGATGTGAAAGAATCGATCGATGAGAAAGGAAGTAGTTGATGTTATTTAATAAATATAACGCGGGGATCATCGTCTGTGCGAAATTCGAAGGTTATCCATGGTGGCCGGCTATGGTGGAAGGAGTCAGACCGAAAAAGAAATGGATAAAAGAGGTAACATCGGATTTGAGAAGAGTGGGAATAACTGAGCGGAGGGAAAGAGCAGAGGACAGAAGCGAATAGAGAGTTACAATAAAAAGAGTAGAGGAACAAGATCAACATAGAGCTTAGAGATTTCAATATACATATTTTGTGAATATTTTTAATAGTAAAAAAAGTTAGCCATGAACCTTCAAGGCCTGAAGTGCTGTAATATATATGAAATGGTAGAATATATGGAAAAATGGAAAAAAATATTGCAACATTTGTATAAACATAATATCGCTAATATACAGTTCTATAAGAATAAAATAATGAGGACTATAGTCATCTGAATAGATAATAAATGGACTAATTGAAGATGCAGATGATAAATTGGGCTATGTGAGTTCACCTACAGATACTGAGTTATGAATGAATAGAGAAAATCAAGACCATGTGATAAGATTGTAATAATTCAGAAGAAGAGCTGCAAACTTGAAATATTTGGATGAATATATGAAGATGGAAAGCTAGAGAAGGAAAATAAAATAAATGGCAGTAGGGAAAGGTAATCAATAGTATAGGCATAGATTCTTAAGAAAGAATTAGAGAAGGTGAGATAAAGTGAGAGATAGTGATGAAGTAGAAAGTTCACCGTCACAGAATTAGAGAAAAATCTATGTTTCAGTTAGAAAAATGAGCGCTTAAATCAAAAGTGAATAAATTTTGTGAATAAACATGGAAAATGTGAAATAGAGAATTAAATTGAAGGACAAACAAAGAGAACAATATCAATACTCTAAAATAGAACAAGGATATGAAAAGGGTACAGAGTAATGTGAAATGGGAAAGTATTTATAGTATTGTACTTTGAATTCCTTCAGATTTTAGTTCCCAAATAAAAGAATAGTTCATATTATCTTTATAGAATCACAAAATTCAACCATATTTATTAATATTATTTCGAGAGGAGTATTCTTGTTGTACTCAATTGTCATCCCAAATCGACTTTTAAAATATCAAAATTAAATACATGTAATAAATCATTCTAGAAACTTAATAACAACTAAATGTTTGAATAGTTATTTTATTACTGTAAAAGGCCGGACCTGCAGATGATTATCAGATATGGTATAACTTTCTTTACAATCTTTCACTCTCGTTTTTGATTGAGTTTATGGGAACCTGGGTCACGGCCATTACCGCACAAGATACCATACGTCTCCACGACTCTCCCACTATAGCAACAATCTTTTCAGTACTATTTGTGATGGGGTATCAGAAATCACGAGTATATAATGAAAAAAATAACATGGGGTTGTTAGATCATAGGTACGCGGTCTACTGTGTAGTGTGGCTCGTGAATTTGTGAAATATGAGCTCAAAACTAATAGTGAGTTAATATAATTATTTTTCTATGAACAAAATTGCTGATTAGAGTCAAGTACATATTTATTCTAAGATTCAAATTTGGAAACCTCCAATTTTGCACCTGTTCATATCTATTCAATGTTTTTTCTTTTAATATTTTGCTGTAATAAAATTTTGTCGCAGTGGTAATATTAAGGACTCAAAATGCGATAACAACAATAATAAATGATAATTTAATGAATCAATAATAATAAATTAACAATTTCTATGTTTGCAGTTTTCCATTTTTATTCAAAAATTTACTACTAACTCGAGAATTTTTCAAAATATCACAATATGTGTATATGAAAAACCTATATATAATTATGACTGTCACGCTGAGCTGTTTTGTGTATTTTTTACAGATTCTTTACAATATTTTCTCAATGCTGTCATATATTCACAACCGAGAATTTCTCATTTAATGAAAAATATCCGTCATTATAGTAAAAAATAATTTTTAACTTTTATTATGGCGAAGCAGGTGAACTACGCATTGTTACATGTAAAATTCTTATGCCAAGTCGACCATGCAAGTCCGAAGATTAGCGATAAATATCTACTTAGGACATGAACACATTTGTCGCCACTTCCATAACTACACTACCAAAGCTACACTACCAAAGCACTACACAATTATTATTGCTGTCAACTTTCCCATCGAAACATTTTTTATTGTTGTTTATTATTGAAACAATTCAGATTTATTGGAAATTGTCTATAATGGAAGATTTGGAATATGGAAATACACCTCCAGATATTGTTCAGGAAGCATCCGATGTTTGTAATAGTTTGCTATCAAACACAAGACAATGAAATCACTTTCAATAACTTTATGGACGGGACAATGCAAGGCACGATTAATTTTGTTTGTGAAAATATTTTATTAGTTTATTACAAAGAATAATCAAGAAAACTAAAACCATCAACCAATATTTGATTCCAAGTTGTACTAGAATTATCGAAACTGTCTTGACGTATAAAAAAATATTTCAATTAAGTCAAAAGCTTAACTCCTGAAGAAATTCAATATTTTCAAAAAGATACAATTGAAGTACGAGCCGTTATAGGTGAATCTTATGAAATATTGCATTTTGAGTTATAATTTCAAGCTACTTTAGTTGTTAGTCGACGAGTTGTGTTGAACTTCGAAATTTAAAAATTGACGATATGCAAAATTTGAATTAGACTTTCTTATTAAAAGCAAAGTTTCTAAAATGTTCACAGTTAGAGGAGAAGTCTACAAAATTAACAAAAAATATACAAAACTTTGGCAATGCTTCGACGGGTCATGATTTTTTTTTAAATCATCCAAATGGCAAATGTATAAAACAGCCCAGGCCGTGAGAAGAAGTAAATGTGGCACCATGGCGAGAGATACGGTGGAATTTTTGTGATTAGTGAATCCGGAATTACATAAAGGTCACTGTTTCCGAAGGCCATATGCGATTAACTCAGTTAATGCAAGAGTAGATTTTTTAATTCTTAAAGGGGTGAGAAACTCAGAAATGTTGCTGAATCTTATATCGATTGATCTTATATCGATCTTTATGACTAGCGAAATGAAAATATCAAAAATGTTAGGCGACCTACCATGACTTTTGAAAATTACTAAAATATAATTGTCAATTATAATTTCTACTAAAATGAGTCGAAAGTGTCATACATACATACATACATAAATTTTAATGGTAGAACTCGTTTTGAAGACATGAAACCATTTTTGGAAAACGTAAAGTATACGACAAGAGAGAAAATAACATAATTATCCGTCACTTGATCTGCGCTTGAGAGAATATGTTATTTTCTCACTGGTTGTATAATGTACTATTGTTGTTGTCTACAATACGCTATCAATAAATTTTTTTTTGGCTCAACAGTTACTCTCTCTTTGGTTCCTTGACAGAAAAAAATCAATGTCAATTGAGTACATCGTATTTTTTCTTGTTTATGAATGAGCCTTCTCATGGCTGTTACATGTACTATGTAATGCTAGTTTTTCAAACAGTTACCTAATGAGAAACGAATTATTAAAGTATAATGGTAGTTTTACTAGAAAAAGCTTTCATATCTGTGCACCACGTTGCATTTTTTCTTAGCTCAATGTGAGCTTAATCCTTGATTTAGATGTATATATATGCTACCCAGTTTTTATATGAACCGGCTTTTCTCCATCTGCTAGAACCTTACTCGTTTGTGAAATATTCGTAGCTTTCAAATTTAGATCCTGTTGGTTCCTTGGCTGAAAAGCATCAGTGTCGATTGAAGTATATTTTACCCCTTGTATCCGCTTAAAAATCAGCTTCATTATTGCCGTTAGATATACCTTCTAACGCTTGGTTTCCAAAAAGTTAGCTAATACGGATCTAACTGCTACGGTATGCTCAAAACACATTTACATTACCACTACACCAACACTCACAATTACACTGTTTGACGCGCGTTTCGGTAACTAAGTAAATGGTTAACCCTAAGTTTCTCTAGAAGATAACTTAGTTATTGAAACGCACATCGGACATGTTATTGTGAGTGTTGGTGAATTGGTAGTGTAAACATTGTATTCAGTAGTACCATAATTGCTTGTAAACTGTTTTCCAAATAGAAACAGGATCTTTGCAATGGTTACTAAAGTTGTTAAAAACAGTAGGGTTAAGGGTTAAGATTAATAAATAAATGAACGTCCATTTCGAATCAATCAAAACACACGTACCATTAGAATATAACTACTTAATAATATAATAATCCTTGTATCTCTATAAAGTTCATCTTATAAAATTAATTAATATTTGTATAATATATATATATATATATATATATATATATATATATATATATATGAGAATCAGAACTGACCAACGTGTTGTTAGAGGTCAGTGAACAGAAGTGTAAGCGTTATTAAATGTCTTCTTCGTCTTCTTCTTCCGTGTATTAGATGGAGTTGCCTATTTTATTTTCGACATCCTTGCCTCCTATCCTGCTTCAAGGTTGTCGCTGCACCTTTTCCTGGGTCGGCCGGTACTTCTTCGGCTCAATGGGAATTTATCTCGCGCTATCTTGACCAGTCTATTTTTATCCATACGACTTATGTGCTCATTCCATTCTTTCTTGATAGATAGCCCATTCGTTAGTGGCATCTATTTTGCACAATTTTCTGATGCTCTCACTTCTTTCCCTCTCCAGTAGGGTTTTTCCGACTATTTATTATTAAATGTGTGAGTATAAAATATAACAGTTATTAGAAGATATCGTTTTATTAAGTCCCTACTGATTTTAGGCCCTTACTTTCTACGACACATGACGACTCTTCAATCACTACATCTTTTGTTAAACTATGGGATAAATGTAATATTTATAGTCACAACGTTTAACTAAATTTTTTAAAATTCAATACGAATATATAAAAAAATGAGTTTTTTTAAGTTAATGCTGGAAATCCTTCTGTATTTCAGGTACTTTTGCTCGTAACTTTACAAGTTGCTTACATCAGTACGGGATCTTTTGGAGGAGGAAAAGAACAGTGAGTATATTGAATGAACATAGTTTTTATAAAGTGACATCGGATTATGTCTAAAAATGATAGTTACCATTTTTTTTTTAATGATATACAGTAATCAGTTTCTGTCTGCCGACGTTTTTTAAACTTCTCTTACTTTGCCATTTATAATAAATACAAGCTCAAGATTAATTAACAGTATCAACAAAGATTTGAAACTTTTTATTCCGTATTCATCATCACAAATCTATATGTATAATTTGATGCTTTTCTCTTTTTCTTGTAAAAATTCCTGCCACATTTGCTACATAAATTGTGTAATGCTTGATTGTAGGTATTGAGATTTACGGCGTTAAAACTTTCACTGAATTAGAAAACACGAATAATATTTTAATTTCATTTACATCGTCATTAAACTTCCGCTGATCTTAATGTTTGTTATGCAAACAAATTATCCCACGTTCTGAATTTTTCTGTTTCTTTTGATAGCGAATTATAAAGAGGATGTAAAAGGAATGCGAGTGTATAATTAATTGTGTTTTTCACTTCTTAGACCTTCTTATATGTTAGTTATAGACGATTGATTTTGTTGAATTGGTTAAAATAAGGGATAAATTTCTCCAAATTTTCACTTAGACTCCTTTTTAGTTATATTTATGAATAAATATTTTCAATATTTTTTTAACTATTTCAATACATTTTCATAGAAATGATTTGACCAGTTGATCTAACTTTGGTATTAAAAAATAAAAGATATTATGATACGGTCATGTCGTTTACGGGGTATGATAAAATAAACAGTGATTTCTTTTATTGAGAACAAAGTGGAAAAATTACACCAATTTTCTTTAACTTCTGTTGGCGTTATTGGCATCAAAACGTTTTCCTTTTCGCACAATTTAATTTTCGCAAGACCGTGCGAATCAAAAGGATGGTGATTTGATGACAAATTTCCAGGCGCAGTACTTCCTCGTAAAATTCAGAATCGGACTTTTTGCACATTTTTATCTGTTTCCAAAGTCGAAGGATCTTCCGATTATTCCATAGCCTCAACCATAACCACTATATTTCATGGACAGATATCGACATGTCATGAATTTTTTGGCAGTTTTTGTCAAGTTAAATATAAATACGTTGTTAAAATATCCCTGTTTCGTGACTAACACTTCGTTCAAAATTTTCACTGCCTCTCTCAAGACAGGTATGAAACACACTTGAAATAAATACAGCGTCAGCAAATGCTGCTATAAAGATTTATTCATCATTTTTTTATCACACCTGGTATTGTTATATACTTTACAAGGCTAGAATGATTTGTATTGTAGTAGCTGTAGCAGTAGTTGTACAAAAATTGACTGCTTTAAAGCTTTGTTTAGAATTGTAAGAAAGTCGCTTTTTTAATCCTTCATGCCAGAAATTTAGCATTAACGGAAAATCAATTCTTAATTTTGAATATATATTACCAGACACTATATTTCTTTATCAATACAAAATAAAATTGTGGCTTTATAAATGATTTATATACAAATTAATATAGATTTAATTGGAAAAAAAATCTGATTGCGATTTTACATATTTTTTAGTGTCCATATCAGAGTTCACGTGCCAGTACAAGAAGTCCACCACAAAGAAGTGATTAAAATACACGATCATGGTGGAGGAGGAGGAGGGCACGGAGGGGGAGGACATGGAGGAGGCGGAGGATACGGTGGAGGATTTGGAGGAGGCTTCGGAGGAGGTCATGATGAAGGAGGTTTTGATGAACACCATGGAGGTGGAGGAGGCGGTGGATTTGGAGGAGGTGGTGGATATGGAGGAGGTGGTGGATATGGAGGAGGTGGTGGATTTGGAGGTTCTGATGATCACCATGGTGGCGGAGGAGGAGGATTCGACGAACATCACGGTGGTGGAGGAGGATTTGGTGGTGGCGGATTCGGCGGTGGTTTTGGAGGAGGTCATGGCGGAGGCGGTGGAGGCGGTGGACATACGATTATCATAAATGGAGTGGGTGGAGGTCATGGAGGTGGATACGGAGGAGGTGGAGGATACGGAGGAGGTGAGTGATAATCAAACCGTTTACAAAAACCTTTTTTTATATCATAACTTAAAGGCACTCAAATCTATTGACTTCTGTTATGAATCAAGATGTGCTCAAGAATTGCTGTGTATTTATAATGCTATTACAAACAATATTTTTCCTTTCTTTTTAAAAAATGTATTTTAAGACTGTTTTAAGGACGTACAGAACAATTAATGAAAAAGTATCGATTGCCTTAGACGACGAGCTGTAACTCCTGCAGTTGAATCTAAATTAGAGAGTCACATCTTAGTATCAAAATGGATCGTTTCGAGCAACGCTTGTTGAGAAAGTATTTGCGTTTAAAAGAGGAAGACCCAACGCAAATTCACAAATATTTGGTGGATATATTAAGGGAATCTGTAGTTTCATCTAAAGAGGTTAAAAGCTGATTTAAACACTTGTGTACAGTCGTGTACAGACATACTGATCTAAAAAAAGTATATATTGACGTATTTCTGATTATTTGAAGAGAATGTATGTGATACACAATATAATATATACTGCCGAATGACACATGGAAAAATTTGTAACATCGGATCTGTATGCAAGAAAACTCAAACTAAGCAAATTTAATCAGTAACCTTCAGTAGAGAAAGTCATATTAATCGTATTTTGGTGTTTTGAGAGTGTAACTTTAATATAGTACCTGTAAAAGAGAACCACAATTATAGGTGCTCATACCAATTTAACAAACTAACCAAAATTACCTGAGGCGGTAAGAGACATGGGACGCACTCGACTAGATAGTGAAAAGATAAATAAGGAGGGCGGGATAACCTTAGAAGGACTTGAGGTCCTGATCAGGATTGCCTTATTCAGAACATTGATGGTGAAAAAGTGAACCATATTAAAAAATGAAATTTGTTTATTTCTAGGAGGTGGAGGGTTTGACGGTGGCCATGATCACCATGGAGGGGGTAGTGATTTTGGAGGAGGCGGTGGTTTCGGAGGAGGTGGCGGATACGGAGGAGGTGGTGGATACGGAGGAGGTGGTGGATACGGAGGAGGAGGTGGATACGGAGGAGGAGGTGGATTCGGAGGTGGACATGGTAAGTTGTATATTTATCCAATTTCCAATAATTCATTGTCGGATAGTAATTTCTTGCAATTAGTACACCAGCCTGAGAAATTGAACACTGCTCATCAACAAGTGACAGTTATTCAGAGGTATCTGCTTTTAATGAGAACTTCATCAGTTTATCATAGACAACGCTGTCAATTAATCGAAAAACCTTATCATGCTCAAGTTTATCAAACTCATATTCAACATATCAACAGCAGATTACGAACCAATTATCAGTCAGTTAGCGTCACTCAAATTGTGACGGTACATCCAAATAGTATCGTAATTTACTAGATTTGTTATATAAATTTCATACACTGAATAATAGCAAGAGGTAAGCGTCAATGATAGGAATACAATTGGGATGGTTAGGTCGTGGACAAAAAATAAAAAAAAATATTAAAAATAAGAAATATAGATGGATAATGGAATAAATTCGTAGATCAAATAGAGAGAATAACCGGAAGGGAGTGAAAAAGTGTGAGGAAATGCAAAGACAAGCGTGTAGTTAATCAGGAAAATTTCCTTAAGGCTCATATGAACGTCATCCTAATGGAGCTGCAATAGTGGCTGAAATGTTTAAATAACATATCTTATTTTATAATTAGAGCTATGCATATGAAAGATTTTTAAGAACTATATTAATTAATATTGCAGGCGGAGGCGGAGGCGGCGGCGGAGGCAACTCATTTGTTGGAGTTATACACGGCCATTTAAGTGATGGCGGTAATGGAGGAGGTCACGGAGGTGGATATGGAGGAGGAGGAGGTCACGGAGGGGGATATGGAGGCGGAGATCACGGTGGTGGATTTGGAGGAGGTGGATATGGAAGCAGTGGTCATGGAGATGGAGGCTACGGAGGAGGCGGTGGAGGAGGAGGAGGTGGTGCAGTAGGATTCGTAGGTGTTATCCATGATCATTTAGGAGGTAGTGGACATGGAGGAAGTGGTGGTTTTGGAGGCGGTTTTGGAGGAGGCTATGGGGGAGGGGGTGGCCATGGTGATCATGGTGGTCATGGAGGATATGATTGAATATTCAATAAGGCTGAGAATGCCAGAAACGTGCGAATATATGTAATGTTATACTATAAATATAACAATTTCGTCCAAATAGTTGAAATTCCACCGATGAAGATTCTTTTTGTAAAGTTATAAGATCAACTGTATTCTGTCGTCTTAAAAAATGACTAGCTCGCTTGCATATAGTTACCACAATGAGGCGTCTAAAATGAAGCTTGAAAATGTAAAAAAAAATTATATATCATTACTAATGCTTTGTACTTTTTATTGATTTGTTGATTTTTGGTATCTACATTCTATACTAAAATCAAAACTGAGTAATTTTCAAACTAAATCAATCGTGTATACTCATAAAAAATAATGAGCAGTCATTTTATGAGATATTCTTCTCTTAAAAAAAGTGTAATATTCAACTGATACCTTAGAGTACTTATTTTTCTGTCATGTTCAATTTTTTAAACCTGACTTTATTATGTTGTTATTCGAGAGATTTATATATTTATGTTATATTGTTTTTTTTTCTTTGAGAAGTCTGTTGTTATGCCATTAATTTGTAAGTTTTTTATTTACTGTGATGTGTAAATATTTTATTTTTGTTCAGTAAAGGAATATATTAGTATGAAAATGTTTTTTAAAAACACATTATTACGTAACTTTTATCCACATCCCACTTTATTATTATATTTGAAATAAAACAAATTCTATAATGTTGTATCTTCTAAATTGATAGAAATTAATTATTTTCATAATGTGAATGATGTTTTTTATAACAATATTCAATCAAAATTGATTGAATTCCGTAGTTGTAATGTTGTCATAAGCAATACCATAAATTACAATCCACAAGATTTCAATTTTCATTAAATTGCCCCACTGATGATATAAATGCATATTGCCATGGCAACCCCGTGACAAATATTATTGAAGCCGAAATTGTTTAAACAATTGCAACGAATTGTCATTGTTCTTTTTTTTTATAATCCCTCCTGAAATACAAATAATAAAGGTCCCAAGACTTTTCGCGATAAGGTAATACTTTCAGAGATATGAATTTTTAAAAGTTCGAAAAATCTCAAATTTAGCTAGTTTTGACTCATGGAAAATATGGTAAAAAACTAAAATACAGATACTTTTTTCTAATTCTTTATACAATAATTAATAATATTCTTGAAAAGCGATTTGACAAAACTTCCACTTGGCTATATCTCCTTTTTAATTGTTACTTTCGCGCGTTCCAAGTATGCGTTGCTTACTTTTTTTCAAAATTTTGTTTCATTATTTCATACTCCTTTCATACATCTATAACCTTCGTTTGAAGAAGCTTTTCAATGTAATTACTGTTTTAATAACAAAAAAAATAAAATTAACTGTTAAAAAAGTCGAATTATTATTAATTATATACTAATATATCGAATATATAATAATAATAAATATATCGAATGGATATTAATAATTATTAATATTAATAATAATAATAAATTGAGAAAAATGTCCTCCGACAAAGAATTGATGGATTGTATCCCTTCAGAACGAAGACAGGCTGCTGATGCAGCTGCACACAGTTTAATGTCACAATATTTTAGAAGGCGGGTAGTGAGGGCGGGAAATGGCAGCGGAAAGTAGAGGTGTGTAATATGACACTTTCTAACTTTCAATGACGTTAGTAATGACAGCATTTCGACCCGAGCCGAAGGCGAGGTGCGTGCGTATACTATGTTTTCTCTAGCCATCCATGACGTATTCTAATTCACTATCACTAGAAGCGTCTAAATTCATTTTCAATTTTGTATTTTCACACGATAATAAATACTAAATGTCTTATGAAGCAAACTGTCATCGAGAGTAAGCATTTCGATAAACAGATTGTTGTTACGATACCGGGAGCAAAAGAAATTTCTTACCGGAAGAGAATAGGCCACTTTTCATCCCGAGGAGAGAAGAAAACTTTATTTCAAACAAATTGTAAATTCAATTATTTAAGCATTCCTCTTGAATCAGTAAATGGTTTTTAGATAATGATAAATATTAATTCAGGACACTGAGACACCACGATGCAGAGAGAGACGGCGATACTTGAAGGTAAGCGAGGCATCTCTATTAAAAATATTATTAGATACCTAGTAGCGAAAAGGATCGCATGAAAAAATTAAGGTGGAATAGTACTCATGCGCCGATTCCTCTTGTACTTAGTGAAGTTCAAACCTCGAAGTGCGAAGTTTAAGTGTCAAACGTCAGCTTAAACCACTTTTCAGATTTTATAAATGGCGTTTACCGATAAACTTTGCTTTAAACGTTACCGGCAGTCTAAAGGTAGTTTAAGCTTCAGTCTAATATGAAACTGGTAATTCCAGCCTAGATTTTCCAAATTGTTAACGTTTTAACGATATTGAGTTGAGGGGTTTGGATCTGCTAAAATGGCTGTAGATATGCACTTCATCTTTGATTAACTCGACGATGATGATGAAGAATCATCAGCATTGTCGATTTAAATACTTCATGCAAATGTAGTATTAGCAGATAAATAGAGATTGGATTATATTTCCTCGAAGGTGACAACTAACAAAAAATAGAGCAGTTATGTTAAACGAATTTAATCCATAGTTTAAACTTCGATTTTATTACCAGCTTCACCATAAACTGTAAAAGTGCACCTAACTGGTTATAGATAGTCTCTGATACGTCTTTTATTTAGGATTATCTCTATTCTTTAAAGCAAAATATGGGGTTCATGTAGAATTTGAACCTACGACCTCCACTTTTTATATAATCAAAATGGTATTCTCACCAATTGAGCTAACGAGCCTTCATGAATATGAATTAAAGTGATAAAAACGAAATTTCCTTATGAGATATGCTAATATCCAAAAATAATTTGTGAATATTGCAGAAGTATTTATTCTCTCAACGACTATATGATAATAGATAGATCACAATTATATAGAATTGAAGAATGATATTAATTCGACACCCTATGGTTTCCACTTCAAAGGAATGGCCCAATTAATTTTAGTTTCAAAGTTTCAAACTTTAGGCACCATAGAAATAGAAACGGTACTGAACGCGGATAAGTGAACTTATAGGCGCGGACAAGTGTGGCCTGAATTGCGGTGAAGGCAGATTCGTTCTGCGAACGAAAGCAAAAGGAAAACAAGTATAGTGTATGATATATTTTCAAGTTGGAAACTGTAAGTAAACATTCGCAGATACTTCACGCATATGTCCATTGAAAAATGAACCTGAAAACTTTATTTGATTTTCTTATATATATTGTGATTAGAAGAATTAAAAAAGGGCCCGTGTAGGATTCGAACCTACGACCTCCACAAATGATATAATCAGCGTGGAACTCTTACCAACTGAGCTAACGAGCCGACGAATGTAACTTTTCATCAGGTACATATTATATCGAATGCGAAATGTGCATAAATGATGTATATTCAGATATCAAAATACGAAACTCCTTTTTCACACTACCTTCCAACATATAATTTAAATTGTCGAAAGCAATAATAGCTCAGGTAGTTTCCTCTTATATGTTGGTATTCAACAAATTATCAAAAGATGGCACGTGTAGGAATCGCTCCTACTACCTCGTAGAAGCTTATGTAATTCAAAATAGTTTCTTTATTTTTTAACGTTTCACTTCTTGACCTTTTTATATGTTTTTCTGGAATCGTCTTGATTTAGGTATTTTCTGATAGAAACGTAGTTTCCAAAAATAGGTAAAAAAATGACGATTTGGTCCCATTCTGATAAGGTTATCGAATTTAGAGTTTGGTAGATGTGCCCGTTCTTCATTTCCTGGAATGTTTGCCTAGTAACATTATGTTTTTTGTAGGGTCTATTTATTTGCATTTTCCTCGTTTGTTTATAAAATGTTGTGACTGTTTTTATAGACAAAATTTCTTAAAAAGCGTTTTACTTTGTTAGAGATTTTCTAGAAATCGTATTCCAGAATCGAGTATAGTTTATATAAAACGTGTCTCTAGAAGCAGGGAAGTCAAAAAATAATGTGATGTCATATTAAATACATAACGAAAGTGAAAAGTTAACCAAACGGTTTATTCTAATAAATTAGTGTCTTGAGATAAGTAAATAATTAACCGTATGCTAGTGAATCGTTTAGTGATTGGAGTTAGTGAATAGTTTAGAAAAAGTTATGCATGATACAACTTCACCTCATTATATAGTCATTATATGAGACTTACCAATATCCAAATATCAGCAATAACATAGCCAGTTGTTCGTTAAATGAGAACTTTCCATTTATTTTGAAAGAATATAATAATTTAATTACCTTTGATGTGAAATTATAGCCAACTCCTGATTTTGTAAATAACATTGTTAAGAACATATTTTTGGTTATTCGACTGGTCTTTAAAGTGATTATTTTATGAAAAATTATAAGAGTAAAAAAGTTTCAGAATCAAACTATTCATGGTATGAAAATATTTTTTTTAAATCAACATCTGTGAAATTGAAGGTAAGGTCACCCCTAATTAATCCCCAGAATGGCTCGATCGCCTTCTTACTGAACATTACTTAATGCCGTTAACAGTCTCATACAATACAAAAATTTGATATTTGAAAGCTAAAGGGCTTACAAACAATTTTTTTCGACAATTTGGCCATACTTTGAGGCCCTTTAACTCCTCGGGGTTGCAACTTGGTATAGAGATAAATACTCCACAATCGTTATATTTTGAGCTCCCTATACGCCACTGCTCTGTGTCGGTGCTTTTGCGGGACACCCTGTATATCAGTATTGATATTAATTTATAATTGATATTGCTTTTTGTACATTCAATACATTCAGATTTAGAAGTACAGACATAAATCGAAATGGCTGCTAGTAAAATGTAATAACCTGAAAAATAGAATCAGAACCCATGACTGTCTCGACTTGAGATTATAAAATGGCTCGTCTAGGATTTGAACCTGGGACCACTTCGATAGATTCAGTGTGGTGCTCTTACCAACTGAGCTAACGAGCCTTGTTAATTGAGGTTTATCCACAATTTACTACGTTCCAATATTTTGGATATCGATGGCTTTTTTGAATGCTTCTCAAACTTGTCTCTCTTAAATTATCATCATCATTTAAGGAGAATAAAAGTTATTGAAAACTAATGACTAGTTTCAAATTCATTATATATTAATAGCTAATAATAGTATATAATTAATGGTGTCTTTTGTACATTGAATAAGTTATAATACGTACACTACAAAATAAAAATGGAAGCTGCAGTAGATTAAATCCATTTATCTTGATATTATAAAATAAAAATGGCTCGTGTAGGATTTGAACCTGCGACCTCCACTTCGATAGAATCAGTGTGGTGCTCTAACCAACTGAGCTAACGAGCCTTGTTTATTTGGCGTTATGTCTAATATATTTCACCCGTCAAACATAGCAAAATAAACTTGGATATTGATGAAAGCTTCTGTTTACTGGTACGTTAGTGCCTAGTTTAGTATATTTAGTGTGATAAATAGTTTGAATAAATTATAATAGAAGAAAAATATCGCAATACTTATACATATGTACGATTTTTCAGAACAAAATAAGTTTCCCTAAACTAGGTCTAATTTTCTGATGAATTTTTAAATGTCGGGTATGCTTAGAATTTATACAACGTTGTTTCTATGTAAAAGTCTCAAAATTATTTCAATTTTTCATTAGGAATTAATTAAAAAAAGAAAAGTGTTAGGTATTTTTCGAATATAATATAAAAAGGGGAAAACAAGGGGAAAGTTTCGCGGCGGATAAACTGAAACTGAAAATTAAATCTATGTATTGTCAACTTGCGTTGTGGCTGAGTTTCATCGACGAATTCACAGTATCCGAAGAAAAAGGTTCGAGTTGATTTCTTGATAAGGTTAATTATTTGATGATAAAATCAATTAAGCCAATTTCAAATGATTGTGCTGTCCCTAAAAAACAGGCCATCACATAGGATGACCCACTTAAATGTTGGTATTCAACAAATTAACAACAGATGGCACGTGTAGTATTCAATCAACGACCTCGTAGAAGCTTAAATAATTCAAAATAAAGTTTTTTGATTCTTCAACTTTTCATTTAATGAGACTATTTTATATGTTTTACTTGATAAATCGTTTCGATTTCAGGTTTTTTTTTTGATAGAAAAGTAGTTTCCCAAAATAGGTATTACTTTACTATTAACATTATGTTTTTTTGTGGGGTCTATTCGTTTTTATTTTTCTGGTCTGTTTATATAATGTGATTTTTTATAGAGACAATTTCTAAGACAGCATTTTTGTTTGTTAAAGGCAAATTAAACATTTCCAAGAAATCGGATTCCAGAATCGAGTATAGTTTATATAAAACGTGTTTCTAGAAACAGGGAAGTCAAAAAACAATTTGATGTCATACTAAATACATGAAGAAAGTGAAAAATTAACCAAACGGTTCATTCTAATAAATTAGTGTGTTAAGTATTAGTGAATAGTTTAGAGAAACTTATATAGAGTTTATGCATGATGCAGCTCCACCTCATTATATCGTCAATATTTAAAACTAACCTATCCAATATCTAAATAACAGCAATAACATATTGACTTCTTCGTTAAATCAGAGCTTTTCACTCATTTATAAAAAGTATGATAATTTAATTACCAGAAGAACTCAAATGCAAATAGTCAACTTTGGTATAAAATTATAACTAATTCATGATTTTGTAAATAAAAGATTGATGGAAACATGTTTTTGGTTATTCGACCTTTCCTTATAAATGATAAAGTTTATTGAAAAATCATGAGAGTAAAAACAGAATCAAATTATCCATAATACGAAAAATTCTTTTTAAATCAACGTCTGTGAAATTTAAGGTAAGGGCACCCCTAATTAAATCCCCTGAATGATTTCTGGTATTATAAAGTTAAAGGATTTACAAAGATACTTATTTTTTTTCTTCGATACTTTGGACCATACTTGAGGCCCTATAACTACTCGGGGTTGCAGCTTGGTATAGAGATAAATACTCCCCAATCGTTATATTTTGAACTCCCTATACGCCTGTCTCCACTTCGATAGAATCAGTGTGATACTCTTATCAACTGAGCTGACAAGCTTTGTTCATTGATGTTCATCCACAATATATTGCATTCGTCAAGCATTCCAAAATTCTGGATATCGATGGCTTATTTGAATGCTTCTCAAAGTTGTCTCGATTATTGAATTATCATCATTATTAAAGGACAATCAGAGTCACTGAAAACTCATAACTAGTTTTAAATTTATTTTATCAGAAACAAAATTAGTTTATAATTATTGGTTCATTTTGTGCACTGAATAAATTTAGTTTTAGAGAAACAGATCAAAATAGAAGTCGCTGATAATAATACGTACATTGTAAAATAAAAATGGAAGCTACCGTACATTAAATCCATTTATCTTGATATTATAAAATAAAAATGGCTCGTGTAGGATTTGAACCTGCGACCTCCACTTCGATAGAATCAGTGTGGTGCTCTAACCAACTGAGCTAACGAGCCTTGTTTAAATGGCGTTATGTCTAATATATTTCACCCGTCAAACATAGCAAAATAAACTTGGATGTTTCAGAACAAAATATGTTTCCCCAATTTTTCGTTAGTAATTAATTAAAAATCGGAAAGTGCTGGAGGTATTTTAAGAATATAATATTAAAAGGGGAAAACGATGGAAAGTTTCGCGGCGGATAAACTGTTATTCTGACCATTTATAATGCGTCAAAGATTGTTGAAATCTCGAATCTCGGAAAAAAAGGATGAAAATGAAAATTAAAACTTTGTATGGAAACTTGCGTAGGGCCTGAGTTTTAACGACGAATTAACAGTACCCGAAAACAAAAAGCTTCGAATTTATACCTTGATAAGATTAATTCTTTCATAATAAAAAACAAAATACTTTTTTGAAATCTACTGTGGTGCACAGCACAAGAACCAACCAATTCTCACAAATTTTATTTAGAAAACTCCCCATACGGAGTGGTAAAAAGAAATACAGTACATTTTCTTGTATTGTAGGTATTATTATTATTATATATTATTATTATATATTATTCAAATATATAAATTAATACACAATTAATTATTATTGTTATAACAGTCAAAATATAATCAAAATTGAACACTTATAACGTAATGTAACTTCTACAATTACAATTAGAAAAAAATATAATTTCCATGGGATGGGAGGGATGTACTTGATAGATTAACAGCAAATTATCAACATTCGGCTTGGATTTAATTAGGAATATCCCACAGTCCAGGATACTTTTCTGGTATTTCTAATCGCAGCAAAAATTTTTGTTACCCTCTTTTAAATGTCCCTTTCATCTTGAACGTAAGTCTGAATACCTTCATCAAGGCATCTACCATCGATTAATCGACAAGTTTGAAAACTGTGAAAATTCGCGCTGACCAATATTTTCCTTCATTAATCTAAATTTTTCCACGTTCATGCAATAAATATAACTTTATTAAACTATATTTACCGGAAAAGTGGATCTTATATGTGGAATATAGTACAGAGGATTGTGATCAAGACACACATAAACATTCAAAGAGCGAAATATTTATTCCTTTTTCTGTGAAATTGTAATACGTTTTAAGTTCGGATTTTTTTCTATTATCAATCATATCAATTAAAATGAGTGATATTATTGGAAAAATAGATGATAGTCATGAATAAGAATTTGTTGGAACCTCACTTGTTAGTTAAGGAAATAGCAAATAAATCGTCATTAAACTTTTTACCTAGTAAATAAAGAAAACTATATGGAATTAGTTATAATCGTTCTAAAGAGTTTTGCTACGATAAAAAATTACGAATCTTACAAAAAATATGCTTCTTGCATATTTTTCAGAAAGATCTAAAGATATTAAACCCTCATGACTTTGGTCTGAGTGCTCAATGGTGAGAGCTTGCCTTTCTACAAAGAAGATACTAAAATTGAAAATTACAATAAGCTAATGGGATCTGCAAGATTTCGGTCAATAAAGTCGAGAGTATTAAATAGGTGACACATTTATCAATTTCTAAAACAAGCTCCGAATTCCCAGTATATGATGAAAAAAGTAAGTAAGTAATTTTTGTTCAGATTTTGTTAGACATTTTATAATTACTTTTTGTAGGCCGTTGCAATATTTGCCATTGCATGGGTGTAATATTAATTGTAAAAGTGCCACGAACAACAACTGACAAGAAAGGAAGATTTGTCATTGGAGGTGAGGTTGAAGAGGTATTAAATTTCAACGATATATACCGTGAATACATGAAATTACGTCACAGTCATATTACACATAAACGTTTTTTTATAAATTACCGAAATGAAAAGTGCCTGTCCAAGCTATTGAGCTATACACAGGTTACTGTTTCAGGAGATCATCCGCAACACTTCTTGCAGATACTGGAGCAGATATACTAGAGCTCAAACGACACGACGAATAGAAATTGTCGTTAGTAGCGGAAGGATAAGTAGCGCAATTACTTGCAATCAACCTCAATGCTGCAAAACAAATATTTCAAGCTGATGAAAATGACAATGTACACAAATCAAGAAGTAGAATTGAAAATTAATTCACTAAGAAATATTAATATAGACAATTGCAAAAATTGTACATTTACTTTTATTATTAATGGTACAAATAATATTTAAGTTAAATTATTCCTAATTTCTAGTTCCCAACTTTCTCAATACTAACCGATAGTTTTAAATAATTATTAAATATTTTGCTCTTAAATTACGCTTTTCATTTCTCTACACCTAAATGAAACATTTTTTTTCATGATCGTAGAAAAACTATTGTATGCAACTAGTGCAAAAAGTGTTTATCGCACACGACGTGTTTTTAAACTCTGCTTAACGACCTCGTTAGAGAAATTCATGTCGCGTGCAATAAACACTTACTTTTTGCACTTGTTACATTGATAACTATTATCAAAAAACCCTACTTTCTTTTTATTAAACTGTAAGTTGACCTCATTTTTTGAAAAAATTTGTGGTATATGCGATGTCTGCTTCAAAATTGATCCGTACCGTACTTCGGTATGTAACATTTTTTGTCACGCCTAACGTAAACTCCTCTGAGTCTCCTATGGACTCCTGGTGGTCTACTTGGACCACTTTCGGAATCACGGGTCTAGTCCATATTCAAATTATATATACGGAGAAAGTATGATGATAAAAAAAGGGGGTAGACAAATAAGAAGATATAGAGAAAGAAGCAGAAATAGAGGGCGAAGAAGTAAGAAATGATGAGATGGACAAGGAACAAGGAAAATGTTGTGAGTAACTGATATGAAATTGTTTGTCAATTTTTAATTTTGTATACATTTGCTACCATAAATATAATTTAGAAAAGCTATTTTTCCAAAAGCCTTCGCAAGATTGTCTCTATCTCCTGAAACATTATAATTTCCAGCAGGTGAAATCTCGACGGCTTAAACATAGCAAAACGTGATTTGTGATTGATTTTTTAACCGCATCCCCACTACTCAACCAATGAATGTACTCCAAGCACCTATCTCCAGGCAAAAAATTATGTTCGCAACCCCAATAATTATTGAGAAATCGACAAGCCCTTAGCTTCTTATTTATAGTCAAAGTATATTTCGCATGGGAGGGAACACGACAGCGCCATCTACATTGTGTCTTTATGGTCAAAAACATGACACACATCGTAATTTTACACGCTTCTATCTAAAATTTCATAAGAAACTGCCATATTTTCTGTGTATAAAAATTTTGCATTTTTCAACCCTAGAAAATCTTGATGTACGTAAAATCATCGGATTCTGAATGATAAAAAATGTAAAGCTACTGGCGTGTTACAATTTTATTAATCATTGATTAATTAAAAGCTTGGTAGGTCTTGAATACAACAGCTTTTCCGGGTTAATATATTGTGAATGGCTTACAAACAAATATTATGAAATCGTCAATTTTCATAAAACAAAGTTTTTGTATTTTGTAAATGATGTACATATATAAATACTTAAATGTAATGGAGTTTCATAATACAGAGTCGATTAAGTTTATTAGTTGGGTGTGTATTGAATTACACGGTTATGACAACATTTTATCTAATTAAACAGCAATAAGTAGAACTTGTGAATTATTGTTTATTATTAGATATTTGTATTGCTTTCTCAAAAATCTTTCACTTTCTTTTGTGATTGATTAGCTGTTTGGTACTCGGGTCATAGCCATTACAGCATGTAATACCTTCGTGCCCATCCCCACGGATCCCCACTATATAGCGATAATCTCAGTATCTTTTTGTTAGGACTATTAATAATTTTTGGGTATAAAATGAAAAAAAATGCCATAGGGATGTTAGATCTTGAATACGCGGTCTACTGAATAGAGTGGTTCGTTAATTTCTGAAATATGAGATCCAAATCAATCGTGAGTAAAATTAATTCATTTTTCTTAAAATTTTGATGTGGTTTTGCAAAAATTTATACAGAAATATTAAATACCTGAAAAGTTATTTCAAATCATTCACAAAAATATTTTCATATTCTCAATGGTAAATGAACAAAGTGAGGTTTCAAAAATAAAAAAATATTCAATGTCGCTAAATATGAGAACAGAATAACAGTAACTTTCGGAATCAACAATAATCATTGGAAATATTTCATTTATTTTGCTTCATTAAATTTGAAATCAACAATAGTGTTTACTAAAATACAGGGTGTTTTGATAAAAAATTTAAAAACTATTTCTGCTTAAAAATCGATTTGAGGAAATGTCATACTTGGAGGAAAATATAAATACCACTATTACCTACTAAATTATGGTGAATAAATGTTCCTGGTTACCATCCGAGACTAGTAGATGTCAATTAGAATGAACTGATCAAATATTGAAGGCAGATACTGTGAACGAATCGTATATCAGCTGACATGTAGCGTGCTTACACTTTATTCAAATATATTTAATATTAAATGATTCAAGTACTACACTCTAGGCAGTCGTGTATTTGATACATTTTAAAGAGCTATTGAGAATATAGAAGGCGTGCGAAACATTCTTAGTAATGCTTAGAAATAGCAGAAGTGACCACGGAGTACTAATCGGAAGAACCACTCTTATTGTATGTTTTAGATTTCGCTAGGGACGAATCTAAATTTATATTGTCCAAAAACTATGATATAAAATGGTAACTATTAAGCAGAAAATTCGTAAAAATGAATTTTAATGATATTAAACAATTATGAATATTTTTCTATAGAAATTCAGCTACTAAAAGTGCAACTCAAAAGCTAAAAAATAACTGTTATTTGAAAATTTTCCAGGTATTATGAAATGAGTAGTGAATGAAGAAGTTTTTATGAGAAATTGAGTTCTTAGTATTCAACAGAACGATTTTAAAAATAATATCAAGCGTAGAATTATCTAATTCAGCAACCCCCTTACTATCCTATATATTGATCATCAAAACTTCATTGACAAAATCTAATCTGAAGAAAAAATGTTAGTAGCAATAGTTATCCATTAAATGACACAAAGCGCAGACAAACTAGTAATTTATTCCAATATTACAATCTCAATGAACTGACATAAGAGTCTCATACATTGCCAGTTTTTTATTAGTGTTCAATCGATGGATTTCGAATTCAACTAATATTTACGAAAATTGAATTGAGGCTAAAAATCTATTCGTCGTATTTCAGGTGATTTTGCTGGTAGCACTACAGGTTGCTCATATCAGTACAGGATCATTTGGATTAGGTGGAGGAGGAGGAGGAGGAGGTGGAAAAGAGCAGTAAGTATATAGTCCATCATTTTGTATTCCATAAAAAATAAATTATGAACTGTCGGACTAAATATCACTTTTATATTTCTCCTTTAAAGTACCATAACTAAGTCAAACATTGAGGTAGTGATAGAATTTTGTTTCTTTTAACAATGAACAAGAATTTCTTATATCGTCTAAGCATATTTTTTTTTAACTGAAAATATTACTGTTGAGGTGAAGACTTGGAATGAGAAGTATTAGGGTCATTAACCATAATCGATTTCGATGCATAGTTTGAGCGTGGTCATTCAAACACCAATAATTCTTAACGAACAGGACGTCTAAAATAAACGATTACACCAAAAAATATATGATATGGAAGCACTTTATTCTCATTCTATGTAGTATGAGTATGAGTACTTGAGGTCTTATTTTCTTTCTTCTAATTTTTTCTTACAATTAACAAAAACAACAATCTATTGATGATTCATAGTGATGATTGGAAGAGTTTCGATCAAATGAACAGTTCTCTTGTGAGGATATATGTCCATGGATGGAACTTGAATGTATGAAGCAAAACAGGAGTCATACGAACAAACTACAATCGACTAGTGAGGTTATAGCCTATATTTTTTGAGTACATTTTTATTCGTCTATTTGGTAAAGGAAAAAACAATTAACTGTGACTATTACTGTATACCTTTAGGTCGATTGAAGGAGAATAATGAAGAAACGGCCACAATAAGCACAGGAAAAATATTATTACCATATTACCGTCGACAAAAACGATAACAAACCTGAATAGATTGATATTCTCCAGATGTGTCCTTCAAACATTATTGGTTGTTTTTAAATAAGACAAAGATGCTTCATGGAAAGATATATCAATCAAAAGATGAAGTTATCGCTGAAACAAGAGGGTATTTTAAGGTATACGAACAAATTATGAGAGGAAAATTATCTTGTCTGAAGTGTGTATCAAAAATGATATTTTTTGAGGTCATAGATTGGCATATTAGTTAACTTCACTGTTAAGAGATTTGAATATTTCATCGGAGAATGATTGGGCACTGCACTGTCTTCATATTCCTTTCTTTGATACAATATTTTACATGTCACCGTCCCGAGCATACTTTTTATAGATAAACAAACTTCTCAATTATTAGTGGGATTGGTCATTTGAGATGACGAAAATCTCTGAAAATCTGTTTTTACCATCAATGGGGTCTTCATTTTAATTAGACAACATCACTATTTGTTTTTAATCCTTATTGTTTTCCCAATTTGTTTCTAGAGTCAAATATAAATATTTGAATATTGTCAATAAATATCTAAGTGAAATTTGAAAATCTACATTAACCAACTAAATGATTGAGAGTTCAGATTTTATCAATTAAATTGTCTCTTTCATTCATCACATTGAGAGAGAAATGCTTTATTGTCCAAAATAAGCTTGTAAAAAATTAAGAAAAAAATATACAAATAACTAAATAGAGACCCAAATAAATTAAAATCTGAATATGAAGTACACACGAGAAACTACAATGTATGATGAAATTACCTTCTAAAATGTATATGTGGAAAGCTTTATATGTAATATACATTACCTTAAACATTAATCTAGAACAAATTTTCATTTTCGAGGTGTGATAGAAACTTGATCAACAACGAGATCACAATATTTAGGAATCTGCTTATGGTGCTAAACTCATAACTTTGAACACTGTTTACAAGTGGTATGAGTTATTAAGAGAAAATTGAGGATAAGAAATGGTTTAGAGGTTCTTCTACCCCTAAAGCAGATGAACTTTTAAATTTGAACTGGCGATTAATTAGTAGTAGTAGTGGCAGTAGAAGGAATAAGACCTAAAAATAGTCCAACGAAGTTGTTATTTATCGTGACCAACCGTCATAAGTTTATTGGCGAGTTTCCGCTAAACTCATCATGCTTAGAAATGTGGTAAGAAGGAATCGTTCGAACACACAATAGCTTCTCTTTGAATGAGTGTAATTCAAATATCGTGTTTACTTTGTTTTAAATATAATGATAAATAATCCATCATCTTTTGTATCACATCTCATATACTTATATATTGTGAAGTGATTCCAGGGTTTTGGTTGATTTTTTTTGGCATAATATTAAAATAGTTCATAACAATTATCTCATTCAAAACAATTGTAAACTTTTCGTTAAACTTGTAATCATTATTTTGTTGAGTGTTCGTTTTGTGTTTCTAGTATATTTTCTATCTATTTATAGAATCAATTATCACTTTTCTCAACATTTTCTATTGTTAACAAATATTTAACAATTTTCTCTTTTCTTTAAAACGTTGATAACATTCACCTTATTTATTGAGTAATGACAGTGAAGTTAAATCTCATAACTCATTTCAAAATTTTTTGTTGAATTTATTTTCAACCAATTAATTTTAGATGCCACATAAATATCATAGACCACACTACCAAGTATAATTGATACCTGAGTTCACTGTACGGCCTTTTGAACATTTAATTATGTCGTGTAATAATAGTGTATCCAAGCAGTACGAGGATGTATTGATATCTAGTTAGCGTAGACCAGTGCCATGCATAAACAAAATATTGCGTTACCATGACAACGAACAATAACTTATTAGAAGTGTCAGTGCAAAGTTTGACGTCAAAAAAGTAAACCAGAGTTACGCGATAAATTAAAAGAAAAAAGATGTTCACCGAACTTGTGAAAATCGAAAAATTGGATTATCGAGCCATCATCAAGTATCTGTATTTAAAAGGGTTAAGAGGTAAGCAGATTTACGAAAATATGCTTAATACCCTTGGTGATCAATGTCCTTCGTATGCGACTGTAAAAAGTTGGAATGCAAGCTTCAAAAGGGGTGAATTTTCCATTGAAGATAGTGACAGATCGGTAAGGTCAGTTTCTGTGTCAGTCCCCGAAAAGATTGATGCAGTTCATGACATGATTTTGTCAGACCAGCACTGAAAATTTCATACGAACGCGTTCATCATATAGTTCACGTCAATTTAGACATAGAAAAATTGCTGCAAAATGGATCCCCAAATGTTTGATTGTTGACCAAAAGTGTGCAAGGGTAGAAGCATCACGTTCGATCCGGGCTCGATTTGAAAACGATGTAGACTTCTTAAACCGAATTGTTACTATGGATGAGACTTGGGTACATTTCTACAATCCAGAAACAAAGCAACGATCGATGGAATGGCGGCACTCTGGTTCTCCAAAACCTAAGGAATTTCGTGTCCAAAAATCTGCTGGAAAACTTCTTGCTTCATTTTTTTGGGATTGCCATTGAATAATCATGATTGATTTATTGGATAAGGGTAGAACAATAACTGGAGATTACTATTCGACATTACTGACCACTCTACGGGAAAAAATTGAAGAGAATAGACATGAAAAGCTATCCAAAGGTGTTTTGTTTTTGCAGGACAACGCCGCTGCACACAAATCTCATGTTGATCTGTTGAACTTGTGTTCTTCGCTATGTTTAAAATGTTTCCTTTGAACAATTTTTCTCTAATTTGTGATATAATCATCTCTTTCGTCCAATCATAATCTGCAAATCAATCAACAACTGTAGATTTTTTTGGCAGAAACATAGAGATGTAAACCAAGTTTTAGATTTGTTTTCTCCTCAAACAAAATGATGTTTTATTGTTTTGTTATTACTACAGCTAATCTGATATTTCGATTAAATTTTATAATATAACGACAAAATGAGTTATAACAATCATTTTATTTTTTAAATGATACGTACCCAATATTTTTTTAATTTGTTTATGTATGATTACACAATAATGTCACTTTAACTGATATTACCAAGCTTTTTATCTTACTAATTTATAAATATTACAAGATTTAACATAAATTTTCATTTTAATATTAGCATCCACATCAGAATTCACTTACCAGTAGAAGTACAACATGGAGATCATGGCGGAGGAAGGCACGGAGGTGGCCATGGAGGACATGGAGGACATGGAGGAGAAGAGGGGCATGGTGGATACGGTGGAAGTCATGACGATCACCATGGAGGCGGAAGTGGTGGATACGGAGGTGGAGGAGGTAGCGGCTTTGGTGGTGGATTTGGGGGAGGGCACGGTGGAGGAGGAGGCTCAACAATTATCATAAATGGAGTTGGCGGAGGTCATGGAGGGGGTGGATATGGCGGAGGTAAGTTCTATAGAAAACTTTTCCGAATATTTCAGATGACAGGTTTATTATATATTATCTTATTGGTACAGAAGTTTACCCTTTGCATTCTTCTGATATTGCAGCCTCTCTCTTTCTTATTTTTTGCATTGACTTTCATAATTCAACTATGTATAATTTGTCAAAATAAATGTATTTTCTTCATTCTTCATCAGTGTTATTCAGACTCTTCTCTCTCATAAATTGAGAAAAACATTAGAATTTCATTATTGAGTTAATGGAATATTAGAGTTTTGTGTACGCACATTTGTAAACAATATAATAGGAATATTCGAAGATATTACCACAGTGTTTAGTTCCTTTATTTATTTCAATATATCTATCTAGAGATTCACTGGATTAGCTGAAATATGGCAAAAGAATGAATGAATTTCTCTACGCGGACCTCACGCAGTTTTTGATGATACTCCGAAGAATTAAAACGAGATAGATTATAGTGGATGCGTGCCACGAAATGTCATTGGGGCAAAGATGCCAGAACTCGCTTGATAGATAAAAAAAATAGGAAAACCAATTGTTCCAGTTATAATGCATGCAATTCTATTATGAGATATCATCACTTATGGTGAATACGAATTCAAAGAAGATGTGTTCTTCGAACGGATTGTTACAAATTCGTCTTAACAAACAACGCCTGTTTTCCGATAAGACTGAATCCAACATCAGAACAAGCACGAAATCGTCATAATTATTTGACCGAACAAATTTTCGTGTGACCTTCGTTTGTTCAGTGTGTTTTCATCATTGAATTTAGAGTTGTTTCATTGGATAAAAATAAATAAGAATATAGCTGTTTTTCGGATATAGAGGTTAAAAAGTTATAACAGATATATTCCTCGGCGAAAGTTGGACAAAACTGCTACACAACTTAACGCTTCCAGTACAGTTGTTTATTTTGTTGTAGCAATCAGAATTAATGATTACATTTTTTATTCATTGAGAACAAGACTTTTGGAGTTACAAACTATTACGTTGGGTATTATTGGATTAAAATTTTATCATATGAGCTAACAAAACGTTTTTCTAGCCTCATAGTGTAGTGATTACTTATCTATGAAAGTGGCGTATTGTATAATAGTTCAACGGATGTAAGACCTTATTAAAGATGATTATGTTATGCAAGATACAAACACATTTTCTAACTTCCACTTTGCTACCAAAAACACATTACACTGCTTGTATTATAGTTATTATTAACACGTTCACATCAACATTTACTTGTAAGAAAATTTTTACATAGCTTTAACAACAGAACTTATTATATATCATTTCTTCAATTCGCTCAGTAGTCGGTTGGTCGGACAGCGTTGCCAGTTTTCATGAGTTTTGAATTAATTCTGGCGTGAACATACTCCCCGCGTTGAAAGCATAGGATGGCTTTCAAAGGTCAACTGGAAGGGGGCAGATTTTTTGAAAGCTTCTTTTGATGATTTCTCCAGAGGGAGTTCTTATAGAAGCGACCCTAGCGATGCCGTCAGGGCCTCTATGGAGCTTGCTGATTCTACCTAATAACCACTGAGTGGGCATAGTGTTCTCGCCTTTCACTAAAACGAGAGAATCTTCTACTAGATAGCCTTGGTTGGACTTCCATTTGGTGCGTCTTTGGAGCTCCGCAATGTACTCAGATTTCCATCTGTTCCAGAAGTGCTGTGCTAATTGTTGTACGAGCTGAAATCTGGAAAGTCGATTCATTTTTATGTCGGTGACATCTTGATCAGGTGCTGCAATTATTGGTCTTCCAATCAAGAAGTGAGCTGGGGTAAGAGGTCCAAAATCGTTGGGATCAGAGCTCAGTGGGCATAAAGGACGCGAATTCAAAATCGCCTCGATTTGTGCGAGAACTGTGGCAAATTCTTCAAATGATAAATGAACTTGGGTCAAAACGCGCCTTAAATGATGCTTTACGCTTTTGACAGCTGCTTCCCACAAACCTCCGAAATGAGGAGAGTAGGGTGGTATAAAACTCCACTCTATATTCTGAGAGCTACATTTCTCGATTATAGTGCTGCTGCCATGTTTTAGAAAATCCTTTAGCTCTCGCTGTGCCCCGACGAAGCTTGTTCCATTGTCGGACAATATTTTTGATGGTTTGCCTCGTCTAGAGACAAAACGATATAGCGCTTGAATAAATGATTCTGAAGAAAGGCTAGAAATCAATTCCAAATGGACTGCTTTAGTTGATAAACAAATAAATACGCTAATATAACATTTACTTAAACGACAACCTCTACCTTTCTTATCGTTAATCATAAATGGCCCCGCGTAATCAACTCCCACTATTGAAAATGCACTAGAAGGATTAGTTCTATCGCGCGGTAAGTTGGCCATAATTGGCTGTATGGTTTTAGCATTGAATTTGAAGCATTGCACACAATTCTTAACAGTCTTTCGTGCAAGATTTCTACCGGATATAACCCAGTAATTTTCTCTTATAGTGCTTAAGAGCAGCTGAGGGCCGCCATGCAATAGGCGTTCATGTTCTTGTAAAAATAGTAGCCTTGAAAAATGATGCTTTGAATTGATCAAAATTGGATGCCTTTTGTCAAAGGAGTAATTTGAATATTTTAGTCGCCCTCCTACGCGTAGCAAACCATCGGGTTCTAGAAAGGGACTAAGACTTAATAGATTACTATGGGAGCTCAAAGGTTTGTTATTTTTCAATGTTTCAATTTCGGTAGAATACGATTGAGATTGACAAATTCGAATGAGACATTTTAGAGAATCACTTAACTCCTGTACGGTAAGAGAACCGCCCCTTCTGCGATTTCTCTGAAGACAATTATCCTTAAATCGTAAAATGTATGCCATTGTTCGTTGCATTCTTGAGAAATTTGAAAAACGTTCAAAGGGAAAACTCAGAGTAGGGGGCGCAACATTGGTCAGAAGACTGGATTTAAGTTCAGGTAAATCATGAACCACCTCCAGCTTGTCATTGGGCCAAAAACTTGGGTCCTTAGCTAGCCAAGTAGGGCCGCGCCACCACAAATCAGAGTTTAAAATTTGACTAGGATATATTCCCCTTGAAGCAATATCTGCTGGATTATCGTGGGTGGGGATGTACCTCCAATCGGCGTGTTTAGTGAGAGACTGAATTTCTGCCACTCTATGGGCCGTGAATGTTTTTAGCAGATTCGGGCTTGTGTGTACCCAAGCTAGAGTTATAGTTGAGTCCGACCAAAGTGTGAAAGATTTGAATTGAATTTTCAAAGCAGTTTTAGCTTTATCTGTTAGGCGGGCTAGAAGCAATGCTGCGCATAATTCCAACCGCGGGATTGGTATTGTTTTATATTGAAGCTTATCGTTATTGCAAACCCATATCAAGCCTAATGTTTTTGTTTTGCCATCATGCGCAAATTCTAGTATATCGGATTTTAAATCATTTGAACTTATATTTTTGAGCGCGTTGGTGTCGTTAGAGCACCATTTTCGGAGTGCGAAACATCCCGATTTAAGAGTGTCACTTATCGCTTTACATATGTATTGCGCATGCTCAAGTGTAGGTGCACCTGTTAACAGGTCATCTACATAAAAGTCGTGCTTAATGATTTCGGCTATTTCCGGGTTCATTTCTTGAATATCCTCAGCGAGTTTAGCTAAACAGCGTATTGCAAGATAACTGGCAGAGGCTTGCCCGTATGTAACGGTATTTAGCTGGTAGACTTCCAGGTTATCACTCGGATTTTCGCGCCATACAATTTTTTGCAAATGCCTTTGCTCGGGCGTTATTGAAATTTGCCGGTACATTTTAACTATGTCTGCCGAAACTACATAGTTATATTTCCTAAACCTTAAGACTATTGATAGTAAATCGTCTTGTAAAACGGGTCCAATGACTTGAATATTGTTGAAGGATAGACCGTTGCTAGAGGGCGCTGATGCATCGAAAACTACCCGTAGTTTTGTGGTCAAACTCTCTTCTCTCAAAACTCCGTGATGCGGCATGAAATATTCGAAGCTTGAATCATTGCCGTTACAAATTGTCATATGGCCTAGCTCTTTATACTCGTTCATAAATTGCATATATCTGCTGTGCAGCATTGGATCTCTCCTGAATTTTCGTTCTAATGCATAGAAACGTTTTTCGGCTTGAGCTTTCGACTCACCTAAACTAGAAGGTTGTTGTTTCAAAGGTATAGTGACTGTAAAACGTCCGTTCGCGTCTCTGGTAGTAGTTTTGATGAAATTGTCCTCGCAAAATTGTTCATCTGGAGATAGTTGTCGCGTGCTAGATATTTCCTCGATTTCCCAAAATTTGGCTATTGAATTTAATAATTCCTGGTTTATACTTAAATTACAAGAAGCCTTTTCAACGTTGTTAGTACTTATTTGCCCAGATACAACCCAACCTAGCACTGTATCAATTAATAGCGGCATATTTTTTCCTAACGAAATTTTGTTATTGCTTAAAATTGTCCAAAATAGGTCCGCGCCAATGAGCATGTCTACTGGCCCGGGAATATTGAATTGTGGATCAGCTAGCTTTAGATCACCTGGAATCGCCCAAGATTGCGTGTTGATTCGACAACACGGCATCACACTTGTAATCTCTTTTAGAATATAACAATTGCCATGCGCTTTAAAATTGGTATGTATAGATTTAAATGAAACCTTACACCTTTTACTGACCTTTGAAATATTGTTTGAAATTCCGAAAATTGAAAGATCTGTTTTATGTGTCGCAATATTCAAACGCTTTTGCAAATCCTCCGTTATAAAGGAAGTTTGAGAACCACAATCTAATAACGCTCTTGCCTTGTGAAAATTGTTGAAATTGTCTGAAATGAGTAAACAGGCGGTAGATAATAGCACCTGCTCCGCCGCTGGTACCACTACGCCACTGCTTAGTGCTGCGGAACTTGAGCTCGCGTTGTCCGCTATCTCGAGTTTTTCATGCAAAATTGTATTGTGCCAAGCTTTACACACTTTGCAAGGCCCTAATTTACACTGTTTGACAGAGTGACCCGAACGCAAACAGTTATGGCAAAGATTTGATTTTTTGACAAAATCTTTTTTTTGTGTTATTGTTAATCCGAGAAACTCTGCACAACGATATATTGAATGCTCTTTCTTGCAATAGGAGCATGTATATGTACTTGAGGTCAATGACCTTACTCTGCTTTGTTTATTGAATTTATTTTCCTCATTACTAAATTTTGAATCTGATTTATTTAAACTGAGACTGTTCTTTGATTCTAACATATTAAGAAAATTGGAACGTTTTTGTAAAAATTGTAGGAATTTATCTAACTTTGGCAATTCTTCCTGATCTCTATTTTCCCTTTCCCATTCAAGGTTTGAGCTAGTATCTAATTTATTAGTAATCCAAAAAATTAGTAGAGGATCCCAATTAGTTATATTTTGCCCCAATTGTTCAATAGATCCCAAATGTTTGTGAATATCGTCAGCTAAATTTTGTAGTTTTTCAGCTGTCGGTTTTTGTATATTTTCTAATGAAAAAATAGCTCTAATATGTTCATATATTAATTTTTTAGTATTGTCAAATCTTTTTGAAATTGTGGCCCATGCCACTTCATAATTGTCGGCCGTATATTTGATTTTGGAAATGGACGCCGCTGCTGTTCCTCCTAGTGCACTTCGCAAGTAATAAAATTTTTGAATATTATCTAATTTTTTACTATCATGAATAAGGCTTTTATATGTGTCCCTGAATTCTAACCAATCTTCAAAGTTTCCACTGAATTTAGGAAGTGATATATCCGGAAGCTTTATACCCTCGTTTTTACAACAAGCTTTGTCTGAAATCACGCTAAGATTTGTATCATTATCGTGATTATTGTAGCTTTGTAAAATGTTTTTAGCAACAGCGATTGCATCATAATATGAATTTTCAAATCTCTCTCGTTCGATTAATTGCTCATCTAAATTTATATCATCCTGTAACTCTATTTCTAATTGATATGATTTGAATTCGTCAAGATAATTTTCGGCATCTCGTAACCTATCTTTTAATTTTGTAACTTCTGTTTGGCTTAAATTAGATATAGTTGCAAATTCATTTACCGCTTTTGTGAAAATAGTTAACTGAGCTTTAATTACACCTCTTTTCTTTATTAGTTTGCCAAGTTCTGCCATTTTATATTGTCAAATTGTTCAAGCACAAACAGAGAAGCTTTGAAATCGCAAATGGAAAGAAAAATTCGGAAATAAATAATTTGGAACAAACTCACTCTGATTTCGGTCGAACTGCCTGATTCTTGCAATTGAACTAGTCGGCCAGTTGAGTTGATGTCTGGTCGCCGTGATATTGTATCGACTACTTGTTTGGTCGATCACTTTGCACTCGTTGATAGTTGCTTGCAGCACGTGGTAAATTGTTTTTGGGTTATAGTTGTTAATAATATATTGTTTATTGCGAATTTTCACTGGTTTTGTTTATAATCCGCTCGTAAGGACCATTTTTTGTATTATAGTTATTATTAACACGTTCACATCAACATTTACTTGTAAGAAAATTTTTACATAGCTTTAACAACAGAACTTATTATATATCATTTCTTCAATTCGCTCAGTAGTCGGTTGGTCGGACAGCGTTGCCAGTTTTCATGAGTTTTGAATTAATTCTGGCGTGAACACTGCTATTAATATCTATTATTAAAAAATAAAACAAAAATCATAGCCATTATAAATATACTGACTCTTATTAATTAAGGCATGTAATGCGAATATGTATTCTGTCTGTATATCCCATACACTAAATTCCATCCGTTGTAGAAGTTACTCGTCATTATTTTCCATTCCTCTGTACCCCATATGTTTTGGTATGTTTCCTACCTTAGTTGTAGCTGTAACCAATTTTTGTTTTGTCAATCCATTTATGTAAATTTGTGGACTTTTGATACTTTGTTCTATCCCTTTAGTATGCATTCAAATGTGACTAGTCTCATTCTGAAGGACTCGAAGAACTTTTCTGTTTCGTATCTCAATTCTTGAAATAACATTTGAAATAATCCTTTGTCATGTATACTGGAATATAACTGATTGACGTACCCCTTTTTCTCATCATTCCCCAAAAATCAACTAATTATCAGAATATCAGAAAACACAGTAGAGGATGTGAAGCTTTCTCGTTCGAGCATATCTTTGAGATAGCCAACTGTTTCCGTTTCAGAGCCATCTCTTGCTTCAGTATCAGTACTAAACGTACATGGAAACGACATTTTTCTCTCTGCTTTTGACGGCATATTTAAATTTCAAATCTTTCGTCCAGTTGTTTCTTGAAACAATGTAATGGAGTTGCATCAACCAAAACGATCACGAAATTGTTTCGAAAACAACTGGATGCCAGTTGGTCTTAAATATGATGCCTCCATTCCATTTTAATCATGAAGAGAACAGGACTTCATAAGTGAATAAAAAAATAAGGCAATGGAAAGTTTTTCATTACATTCAAAAAAAATAAACATATAGATAAATACACGCTTACGTATATATTAGAGTAAAATATACACCGTGAAACAAAGGATCTATTGTGGTCCCCTTTATTGCTACGGTAATAGGGAGCCTCAGAACTCACAGCTAATTGATTCCAATCCTCTTAAAAACCTCAGAATGTGGCATGGCTGTAGCTGCCCTATATCTCTGGAGTTCCGTGGTGTCTCATACTTTTCGATACCCATTTCAGGTGTCAAAATAACTCTGTACGTGAATAAAACGAAAACACTTATGTATAAGTTGTTGGTAGGCACCCACTCCAACTACGCATCCACTATATTATGTCAATGCTGTTCTGTGATAGGCTGGATATCATAGCCCTTAGTATTAACTACCGTATTAGTTCAATGGAACCGTCTCAACGCCCAAGTCAGGCTGGAAATCAATGCTGAAGAAAGTGGGAGGCCGCCATTGACGAGTTGGATTATAGACGAGGTCATGCGTTTCGGCAACAATTCTACAGGCCTTCTGGCAAAAGAAAGCAAGTAAAGTCACACCTTGAAGTGCAGGGACAAAATCCTTCTCACCCGAAGACAAAGCCTGCAAACTGTCTTTACTCCAGCTGATAATGACAATGAAAAACCTGCCTGATAAAGCTCTCCCTAAGTCCTGCGTCCCATTTGACGCCTGCTTGGCATTTTCTTACTTTTCTCAATGTTGGAAATCCGCCACATTTCTATGCCCGGCAAAAACCCTACCAAACCTGAATCTTATCGCCTTTTTCGCTCATCAGTGTCTTGGGTAAAGTCTTTGATTAAAGATAGAATCTGGAACTTTTGTACCGAGCTTAATATTATTCCAAAACTCCAATTCGGATTCAGGCAAGAACATTCCACGCACAATGCCATCACCAATCTTCAAACTATCTTGACCAAAGCAATGAACCCACATCAGTGCGCCTCCACCATTGCCATGGATGTTCAGAAGGCTTTCGATCAGATATGGCATGCCAAACTTATTAGGAACCTTCTGACTATCCGACTACAGCCCCCTACAATTACATTGATATATTCATATCTCACCAACCGCTCCATCAGAGTCAAAGTAGGTCATTGCCTATCCGAACCTTTCTCCCCCCCCTTACTGGCGTTCCGCAAGGCTCCATTCTGACCCCACTCCTATATATTATCTATACGTATGTCACTCCAGTCCCTCTTGACCACACAGTAAAGGTCCAATTCTATGCGGACGACACCGCACTTTCGTCCAAAACATGTTTCGTTTTCTTCTGGCTAAAATCTCCCCTCAGAAATAGTTAGACAGATACAAACCAATGCAACCACCACAACCCCAGCCTTGCAGAAGAGCTATTCCTATATCAGGGCCTACTCCAACAAACCCCCCTCCCTACAAAAATCCTCCTTATCCTGCCAAACTGTAACCAACGAATCTCTCTCTCTCTCTCTCTCTCTCTCTCTCTCTCTCTCTCTCTCCGTATTAGTTGCTCGTAGTTTTAAAGTCACCTTATACTTTCAGGCGATAGGCGACGTCACCAGTATCTGTTTAACGTTGTTTTTAGATGTAGTTGTTGTAGTTTAGTACTTCAGCGGCGTCTGGAATGGAATTTTCTCATTGGAATTCTGGTTTATCAAAGCTATTAAAAAATTATTTTGCAAATTTGAACAAAAAAGGTTTTTTTCTCTCAACTCGTTTTGGTCGTAAAGATTTGAAATGATTTACAGTTTTTAATTGATAACTATATATATATATATATATATATATATATATATATATATATATATATATATATATCCAACGTCTTATTCTAAAAATCAAGAATCAAGAATTCGTCAAGATTAATTATTATTGGGGTTACGGGTCGTCAAACAGAATATTCATTTCCTTCATTTGTTACGCGTTCACCACCATTTTCCATAAATTATTGTCAAATTCCGATACAACTTGACGTACGTTTTCAATCAGCAAAAGTGGGTGAACGTCTATATTTGCTAGGTTTTCTTTCTATGTACTTCGAACTATTTCTACAGAATTGAACTCAGAATATTACGGGGGCAATTTTAATAGAGTATGCGATTGAGTCATATCATAAATGATGAGATGCGTTGTCAATAACAATTTTTGAATTTGAGGGAATGTTTGGTAGGAACTAAATATTTATAGTCATAAACAGTTTGTCCTGAATCATGTCCAAACTAAATTCGCTTTATAAAAGTCATACATTATTCGTACAATTATAACATAACTTGAATACAACCCCTAAAACCGCCACAATGGTACAAACCAAACATTCTATTCAATGAAAATAATGGGGCGAATTCTTTGAGATAACCAGCTGTTTTTTTTTATCTCAGCTCATGTGGTTTCTGACTTTGATATATTACCGGGATTGCCAAGTATACATGAACTTGTAGAATTCTTTATTGTTTATCCTACAAGTAATATACATTTCATAAATATCTCTCTCTTATAATTTTTTATAATAAATTCTAGGGGGTGGAGGATTTGGTGGTGGTCATGGACATAGTGGATATGGAGGAAGCGGTGGAAATGGAGGTGGACATAGTGAGTAAATAATTAATATTTTATTAATGTTTCCAAATGTTCTTGATTTTAAAAGCAATAACATATCAGAAGGTCTAAGAAATTGAAGAAATATATTTTATTCATGTTTACACAGTTGACATAGAAATATCAGCTATTTTTGCAATATGGTTCAAAAAAATGCATTCCAGTATACAAAATTTGATGATGCAATAGCAGAAAATGCATCATTTCACAAAAATTTCTGAAAACATAATTCAATATTGTAGGTGGAGGCGGAGGTGGAGGCAGATCATTTGTTGGTGTAATACACGGTCATTTAAGTGAAAGCGGCGGTGGACATGGAGGGGGATATGGAAATGGCGGTGGTAATGGAAATGGAGGACATGGAAGTGGAGGAGGAGTAGGATTTGTTGGAATTATTCAAGATCATTCATTAGACGGTGGCCATGGAGGAGGATACGGAAATGGTGGTGGTGGTTATGGACATGGAGGACAAGGAAGTGGAGGACATGGAAGTGGAGGACATGGAAGTGGAGGGGGGGTTGGATTTGTAGGTATTATTCAAGATCACTTATCAAGTGGAGGAGGATTTGGAAATAGCTTTGGAGGAGGACATGGTGCAGGAGGAAGCCATGGTGGATATGATTGAAAGTAACGGAAACATTAAAATAATAAAATATGTAGTATTAAAAATATTACTACTAAATACTGAATAGTTTTGATGTCGAACAAAGAATATAAACTAGCATTCTGCTTTAAGCCATCAATATCGTTGCGAATTGATTTAAAATTATAAGTTGACCAACCCATCCATAAACGAATCAATATTATGTAAATGTGAAAAAATTGTAGGAAATACATAGAAACAATATAGAATTCTGTATAGTATTTAGAAGAACGCTGAGCTCAAAAGAAATGGGATCAACTATTATACGTTTAACTTTATGTTTCTGTAAGTTTTCCATTATCAAACAATGTATTTGTATCTGTATCTGTATTCCTAAGTTTATTTTTTAATTAAATTAATTACAAATTACTGTCCCAATCATACTTTCAGTATTATTTAATGTAAAATACGCAGATTTGATAATTAAGGACATTTACTTTTGTGGTAAATAGTATTATACGCACAATCTGCATAACAAGATCACATTTACGATTATTTATTATTTTAATTGTGAAATGTAGATATTTTATTTTTGTTGAATAAAGTTGTTTTATTGTTCTTGGTTATAAATTTTATTTTATCCGAAGAAATTCTCTTCTTACCACGGTGTTGTATAATTCGTTTGCTTGCTCGACCTCAATAATATCCATAGTCGCAGCAGTTATTAATGAATCCATTGGTCACTGCTATCAGATGTGTTCTTGATCTAGCTATATTATGTTGTTTTGTTATCAAAAATCGGTATTAATAATTTTATTATGTGTAAAAACTGAATTTTCCTTGACGATATTCGAACCTGGGACCTGTAGTTTGGCACCCCGGAGCATTAATACTGAGCTATCAACGACATTGAATATGTTTGTCGTATATCTGGTTTTTAACGTACAAAGGGTTTTGAAACAATTCATAAATAAGTATAAGACTATAATTACTGAAGACAACAGTGCATGTTATAGGGTGGAATGAAAAATTACTCATTTGTTTGTGTAAAATAAAATGAAATACATAAATAATTGTCGTAGTGTTGAAAAATTTTTATTTGTAAATAATACTATACATAAAAATACTGTGGCTCATGTAGGGTTCGAACCTACGACCTCCACGTTAATACAATTAGTGTGGTGCTCTAACCAACTGAGCTAACGAGCCTATGTTAAATTAAAATCTACAATCTTACAATAACCGTCTTTATTACAAGCGAAGACTTTCCCGACTAGAAGTTAGAAGATGTTGGATAAGGAGTAGCAAATATGTACCTACGTATTTCTCCTCTCCTCAAATTTGTTAAAGTATAAAGTTCTATTTGTATATATATTTTATTTGGAATACTATTAGAAATCAAATAAAGCTCCTTTACATTTCATAGGTAAGTTAATAAGAAATTACTCGATTATTCGAGTTTGAATTCAAAGCCTGGCAGAGTTACCGAATAGTACGTAACGAGATTTTTAATTTTTTATATGTATTCCAAATTTATGCTCAACTTGTGTTATGATCACAAGAATTTCTGTAATAATACTTGTAGTATTAGATTGAGAGAATTTTGGTTTTCTCAAGTTAAGGTAAGTATATTTGACATATATTTTCAATATTAATAATGCATATATACTATAAATATAAAATTATAAATATTTATATCTGATCCCACATGTTTTTCTAGTCTTATCTTTGGACAGAACCAAATGCTACCCTCCGATATTGATGTCCAAGGTATGCAGCGGCGTCAAAGAGACCCATTTTAGATATTTGTTTGTTTTCCAGAAAACGTCTCAAGAATATGTGGATTGAAGTTACAGGACGAGTTGATTGGGTTCCACCTAAAGGAAATATTATCTGCTGCGTTCACTTAAGTCTTGTTTTTATAAATATTTCTAAAGGTTACTATCATCATATCGTAATATCATTAAAATATCGTTTCGTTCTTTTTCAAATAAACGATCCATAGTGACTTTCAATAAACTTCAACAATAATAATTTACTGAAACATCAAATTTGTTATTGTTGCGGTCATAATCATCTAAATATATTATTCTATCTTGGGCGGAGATAACTCAAATGTACCTATAACCCCAAAATTATGACATTTAGGTATAGAGAACATTAGATGAGAAATAATAAGTATTTCTTAAGAATTTCGAAAAGCTTTTCAAAATAATATCGGCCGTATCACAAGACCCTTTTTCTCAAAGATTTATAAAAATTGTACAAGCCGTTTCCCAGATAATTGAGGCGTTCCATATATAAAACTCACTCTGTATTTAATTGGAGTTTACTCCTTAAGAATCGATTTGCATATATAAGGGACCCGGTATGAGAAAAATGTGAGGAGTAAAATCTATCGATGAATGACCTCGTTACGTTTATGATGCGCAACTTTCTAATTTGTCAGTGTCGATATACTTATTTTGCTGTTTTTATTATATATATCAATAATTAATATTGTTATTGTGAAGTTTTAATTTTTATCATTGTGTTCCGCTAAAGTGAACTGAAAGTATTTTCAAATAACTATGGCAGAAAGAGGTGTAGATGATATTGCCGGAACATCTAACAAACACGTGGTTGCAAGGTACGTTATAATTCATGTATTATATGTATGAGCATGTGCAATTTGTATTTGTTAAATATTTTAATAATTATCGATGTAGTTCATATAAATATATATTTGAAAACAACACATAAAATTAGACAATCAAGCCAATATGAATTATTGAGATTATTGACTATTGTAAAAAGTTTATTGTAAAATATTTCGTCGATTAGGTATAATAAATGTATATGAAATGAATAAATTGAATAAATATATATTTATATATGTATATTATTTTCATTAATTAACAAATTTACCCTTTTATACAGTATCAATCTTTTTTAAGTTAAATAAAATATTTTTGCGTCTGGTTAGACTATCGAACTTAAGGAGTAAACTCCAGTCATGCGTCGGAGCTGACACACACAATTTTTTTTTGGGATATTAATAGAAATCACACTATTGATGGTCAGAGACTTACCACGATTACAATTTCTGTCACCTTTTTTAGTAATCGTGCAATAATTAATAAGGTCTAATATGGCTAGCCGATTAATATGGCCAATTCCCATTATTGCTGTAGCAGGCAAAGGCAAAGCCTCTTTTAATCTATTGTTAGCTTCGAGGTATGGAGTGTAGAGATGTTGAGAACCATCTCGGTGTATCGAAAAGTGTCTGTTGAAAGGAAGCAAATTAAGGTGGCTCTATAGTAGCAAGTGGAAGAATTTTAAAAAGAGCACCTGAAACTATTAGAGTATTAAATTCTTTTTTGAAAGTCATAACTATTTCAAAGAAACTATTAGTATACAAATTCATTCGAAAATTGTATATAAAATATATAACTGCTAAATTCGTATCATTTTCACTTGCTACAATAGCGCTATTTTGTCGAGTTTTCGTATTATAATTTCGAGGCTTGTATAGGAAACGTTATACCAGACTTCTCTTCCACGCACTTGTCACCGAAAAGCGTTATAAAACACAAAGGTTCTTATATTTTCACAGTTTTCAGAGATCTATTCAATTCATGAACGTTATTTTGGTGTATATTGACCGTAAATATAGCCGTCGTTTGGCCGTATTTTCAGTATGAAAAATTGAAAATTATTTATTGTCTTGAAAAACAAGTTTTATCCTTTTTATAAACATTTTCTTTGTCTGTCTGTCTCTCAGTATTTATTCAAGGTTTTTAAAATAGTTTTTACCCTCACTTCAAACTTCCTAAGGATATTTTCTTTACATGTCTAACAATAAATGTCCTAAGTGATACTTAAGCAATATCTGTTTATTTTTGTTTTAGGTCATGGGACGATATAAGTGCAAGTGGATTCGGGGAAATTGGACGGTAGATTATATGAAACTTGCTATGTTCGTAGCTATGGGGGGGGGGCGATGAAAGAGTATATGGCCGCCAAACATAAAATCCTATTTTAAAACTAAATTGGGTAGAAAGCATTTACTAAATATTAAACACGAAAGAAATTTGGTATCTCGTATTATACGCTTATGCAACATAGGTTACCCATTAACGCGTATATGCGTCAAGAAATTCTGCGATCAAAATAATTCAAACACGGAATGCAGAAGAGTAATAATCGGTCGCCATTGGCTGAAAGGGTTCCTGAGGTGTAAACGAAACACACAAAACCTCAATCCAAGCACAGAAGTTGAATAAAACAGTAGTTATTTTGCGACATTGAAAGTTACTTATTAGTTTTTGAATAATTATCACTTACGATATTTGAACACTTCTGATACAATTCACTCTATTACATATTTGTTATTTTCTATATGTGATTTAGAATATTTTTTCCATATAAAGATCCCTAGAAATTTCTTTATTCTTTCATTTAGTGTCGGCATTATTTTGTATCTGAATTATTCGTACTATAAAAATGTTCACACCTATTGGCATATTTACAGCCCCCGTAAGTTAAAAAAAATAAGATTTAAACCTTAAGGTGGCCATATTAGACCCAGGTACACCAATGCTTCTTCTCATATTATAACATTTCATAGGTAAATTAATGAGAAATTGCTCGATTATTCGTGTTTACCTAAATTCAAAGCCCGGTAGGCTTACCAAATAGTGCGTATGCATGGGCTCCATCTAAAGGATATGTTATCTGCTCCGTTCACTTTGAATGGGCTTGTTTTTCTTAACTTTTAAAGGTTCCTCCATTCATCTATCATTCAACGAATAAATAAAAGTATAAATAACACACGTCCTCCAAATAATTGTTGTGAGTGAATAACCAAGAATATTGTTATTTATATAGATGGATTTGTAATAAAAAGTTTCTCAAACTCACAATACACAAACACCGGTATGCCGAATTGTCGGCCTAAATTTGACATGACACGCGCATGATGTCTCGCTGGAAGCAGAATGTTTTCTTGGCTATTAAGATTATGTCATACATTTTACCGGATTTTTGTATGTTAGTGATAATTTTTTGTAATTGTCGGCTGAGATAGTATTAAAGATGATTGTAGAGTTGACATAAGTGTTTTTATTTTCTTTCCCAAGATTGTACTATCTTTTATAAAATCATAATACCGGATTGTGCCGTGGCTACATGTAAAAACACTAATCGACATACCAAAGATACAAATTTAAATACTTTGGATTTCCAAAGTATTATGACTTGACCAAGCAGCCGTCGGCGAGAGGATAAAATTAATTAAAAATATGGTAAATAAATGTTGTACATTACAAAAAATATACGGATTTTTAAAATTAGATCATACAATTCCTATTTTTACCCAATAATTTTACCTATTGTATGTAGTCGATTCGCTTGTGGAATTATGGTAAGAAAAGGTTTCATTATTTCCAGAGAAAGTCGGTTATAAACAGTTAAAATCACTTTTTGAGCGTCTGTTTGGCCCCTATCTGCAGGGCCGGATTAAGATTTATAAGGCCCGGGACTAAAATAATGACGGGGCCCCCTTAAGGAATTCGAAAACCCGGAAAAATTCACAAAATAATATCAATACGTTAGATTTCTGGTATCAACACATCAAAAAATACAGAATGATTTCCAAATGATGGGGCCCTCTTGGACCTGGGGCCCGGGGCTATAGCCCCCCCAAGCCCCTAGCTTAATCCGGCCCTGCCTATTTGTGTAAGGCTCTAAGAGGACATTTACCGAATCTACAAATCGAGTTTTATAATGGTGCCACTTGTTCAGAAGCAATGTTTTTCTGGAAATCAAGAAACTCGAATCAAAGATTTTAGACCGTATGTAGACGAGAAGGGGTTTTTAAGAACAAAGGCACATATCTAATCGAGATGATAAGTCTGATTTTCTTGAACCAATAATGTTTAATCCAAATAATTCTGTTGTTTCGAGTCTAAAAAATATTATCATGAAAAACTACAACATGCAGATGTACACACAGTATTAAATAATATCGGGAAAAGACGGAGAAATACGAGTTGTTAGATTGAAGACTGTGAATGGAGAACTTATTCGGCCAGTGCAACGTATTTATCAATTGGAGGTACAGTCGCCTAATAAACAGATGGTCCTTCAGAGAAATGTTGAACAAGGACTTAAACTGACTAATGTAAATTGAATAATATTGCCAAAGAAAGCTCAAGATAAAGAAAATAATTTATTTAAAGAAGCGGTAATAGCAACAAGATGCAGAAGACAAATAAAAGCACCAAAGGCATTTGGAGTAAATCATTAATGTTGTTATTGATAAACAAAAATAATTTTCTTTGTGTTTGTTTCTATTTAAATAATAATTTTTTGAGTTAAAAATTAACTCAAAGGTGGGAGGATGTTAAGAGTCCTGCTATTTAAAAATTAAGAAAATAATGTCTTTTCTTTTGTTCAATAAATAGTTTCAGTTTATTTAATTATTTGACATTGATGTAAGTCTTTTTAAAAAATAAAACTGATAGTTGATTTCATATAAAAGTATTTAACTTAAAGTTTAATTTATCAAGAAATAATTAATTAATATTTTTTTAATCTAATCATAAGAACCTCCAATATACCGCCAACTTGCAGAGCACATAACTAACTACTGACAGCAGTGAACTGGGAACCCGATTAAAAGTACCTACACGGTGATTAGAAAAAGCATAGTTCGAATTATGTATAATACCCAATTTACATTCATTATTTCCTCAGTATTATTCGATTTAGTAACAGGTTTTATTCAGGAACTCCAAGAGATTAATTTTTGTTGTTTTTAATCTATTCTTTTCAAGTTGTTTACTATTTAGTTCAGATGGGCGTCTCTTATCTCTTTTTGTAAAAATAAGATTTTTTTATTTGATGATCGCCACTATGTAAAATCTGATTTTTATGCGTATCTTGAAAAGTTGTCACTGTCAATTGGAATCATTAAGCCAACTTATTATTGATACTGGCGGAAAAGCGATGTAGATGAAGCTCAATTCTTTGATATTGAACTCTAACAACTTAAACTCGATGCCACCCAACGCACTGTTAATCGCGCTGCTCTTAACGTTGTAATAAATTGTATTAATTTTTCTACAATATTTTTACTTAAAATTCGAAATAACTATATTTCGTTAGAATAAAATTTTATTATATGATAAATACATAACTAATTAACGTTAGACAAATAAATAGATACGTTTTTTAAAACATTAATCAAATTTAGAATTTCTATTTCCTGGTTTTGGTTAGTGAAAAAATATTAACTATATCATCAATAAAAGCGTTATAGTTTCTTCTAACTTACATAAAGTATGTTTCTTTACGAATTCTGTATTTTGATAAAATGTTCGCTAGTAGAAAAAATATTGTATGCAACTCGTGTGTAAAGGTCTTTTTTGGATTAATATTTTTGTGCACAATATTCATATTCGTCGGAAAAAGGCTACTTTACACACTTGTTACATAAATAACTATTTCTGCCTTCAAATGAAAACTTAAATTTCAATTATTTTGAGAAAATTGAATATGAAAAATATATATTTTATATGAAACATTATTCATCTTATTAATAAATTTTTCTGACATTTGAAAAAATACCAAATTTATATTTAATACAATATTTTTATTTAATTCTAATAACAAATTGCGAATTTATTATTATTAAGTAATTTTTAAAAACTAAGCATATGATTAATTTCAGTAATGAATTAAAAAGTGAATATCATTCAATAAAGACTATAATTGATCTTTTAAGCAATTAATATCTTATTCGTAGAATGCAAAATAGATAAAACATTGAACCATTGTATATTTTATAGAAAATTCTTTACAAAAATTAATCTGAATGCATTTTCAAAAGAGACTGTCTTCATAAAAATTACACTAGCTTACACAAATTTTATGCCTCACTTGAAATTTTAAAAATGTTTGTTTATTCACATTATAGTTAACCAGAAAGTGGTTTCTTTAAAAATATTATAAAACTTGATTAAATCAGTATAAATAAAAACAAAATTATTGAATATGCCTGGCTTAAGCCTTTACAGTTTTTGGGTTATTTTATCTTATTGTAGAACAACAATAATCGCCTAAAGTATTTTCATCCTCTAATAGATACCTTATGACGTTCTTCATATTGTATAAACAGTCATTTTCTATTTAATTTAGAACAAAATAGAAGATAACCTGGTGGAATTAATAGAAAATGGATCATTTTATATGATTATTTCCACGAAATTGACTGTGATTTTGAATATTAAAAGCGGACATATGACAATCAATGAGACTCTACTTTAAAGGAGATAGATTATGAAACTACGCCCCTGTGTAACATCACATTATCTTTAATTAACAATCAAAAACTGAACTTTTAATCTATTAATTGTACAGTATTATTCAACCAATGCAGGTGCGACATGCTCTCGATATTAATAGTAACAGCTGTTACTGTGGTAATCATTTATTTTTTGCGGTATAGAAAACCGGCTAATTATCCTCCTGGTAAGTAGAAGAAAATCAATTTAATATGGTAACGAGAAATATGGTAGGTTCATTTGTTTATATTTACTTTTTTCTTATGTATTATATAACAACCCTAATATACCTTGTAACACTATGGGCTATGACTTTTTATAAATATGTACTTGAAACCAACAATCCTTAACCGCTGAAATTTACATAGAGTAAAAAGGCTGCGAGCGTTGTATAGTAGGCGAATGTTGTAGGTAAAATGAAGAGTGTTGTACTCCATATTTTGGCTTAATGAACCCGTGTAGTTGAATGTCCGTGAACTTATGATTGTATTTTTGACAAAACTGACAGGATTTCCACTGCAACGGCAGTTTCCTGATGATGAAAATGGCACGTTTTTATGACCCATTAAACGGTGACATCTAAAATTCCTTCCCCAAAATACAAAATTCAAAAGTTTGTTTCTGCCATCAGTTCTTCGTTTAGTCTAACACCGCCATTTTTTTAAGTTTTGGGAACAAAAAGTAATCGGTGATAGCCAAATCAGGAAGATCTAGTGGATAAGGTATGGAATTTTCAAACACTACGGTGATGAACTTATTAGCATACAGAAGATTTGTACTTTTTTGGTAGCACGTTGTTTGAGTCCATTTTTTCGATTGTATTCTTATTTCTATGAGAAGTCGACGGAAAAATCACTTGGATTACAATTAAAGATGCTAAGACGTAAAATATTCGTTGGAATTTTTAATGCGAGCGACCTTTTTCATGTGCAAAATTTTGCATATTTTTTCGGTTGAAACATACACCTCAATAGATCTCTCACATATTCGACCATCCAACTATTTTGAAACAAAATCGAAAGAATTGCGTTATCAATGTTAAATATGGGTAAATTAAATTTTAACATATTTTTCAACAGTTTGTTTTTAGAAACGAACCTTGAAACTTATAAGAATTATTTTTCTAATTTTCCTACCCAAAACAAACTAAAAAAATTTGTGTTTTTATAAGTATCAACTTTGAAAATTAAAATTCTTGATAAAACAACACCAGCTTGAAACATTTACATTTGTCAATCAGACAGCTATAAAGTTTTTGTTAAAATTATAACATATGGGTTTTGTGGAATCTGTTAGATTTCATTTTATCTTGTTTATAATTTGTTTGAAATGTTTTCACAATCGGTTTGGATGGAATTTGCAAAATATGTTACTTAAGTTTAATTGAACAACAATGTTGTTTAATCGTAAGATCAACTTTTTTCAGTTTTGGCAAACAACTGAATGTTTGTAATTCATTATGATATATAAAAATTTTTTTCATTCCACTATTTTGACAAAAGTTGCTGATAGAATTGATATAATTTCATTATCAGTAACAACTCAAAGCCAAACAGAAAAAATTCACTACCTTCAAGACACAATTTTGTAGATTGATTCACGTAAGTATACATGCAAAAGTTTGTATAATTTGGAGATTAGTACGTGAAATTTATCCTTGACCTTCAAATTTCTCGAGTGGGAATTATTATATGGGTAGTGTTTTATATACTTCCCACAGATAAAGTAATGTAAAGATAAAATTAGAATGGTTTTTCAGGTCCTGTGTGGTACCCTATCGTAGGAACAACTCCGTTATTGAAAAAACTGTCAAGAGCTCTCGGTGGTCAACACTTGGGGTTATTAAAATTAGCTGAGATATACAATACAAAAGTGCTCGGATTAAAACTAGGAGAAGAAAATGTCGTTGCTGTCTTCTCATATCCAGTTGTAAAAAAGGTTCTAACAGAAGAAGAATATGAAGGCAGACCAGATAATTTTTTTCTCAGATTAAGATGTATGGGAATTCGAAGAGGTATGTTATTAGAAAATTTGTGAAAGCCATGGTATATAAAAATTTTGAAAGATAAATGAATATCAGCAAAAATTAGGAGTGAGGACTATCAAATGGAATAATAATAATAAATCAATAATTTAATAAGAACCTAAGAAATGTATTAAATAAGTGGGGCACCATATTATCAACAGTAAATTTTAAAGGTCAACAGTTGTTGACATTTTCAATAACGAATCATGATATTAAATTCTTTAACTCGGGATACTTTGATTCATCTACAATTGTTACATTCATACTGTACCCTTTCTCTACTTCAGAGCCACACTGCAAGATTTTTGAACTGTTATTTATCATTTGCAGCTGAAAACTTTTTCAATTTTTCTCCCACATGACATACCGCTCCTTACCTCTACCCTTTATATTTGGAAATAACAAAAAAATTGTATAAAACAACAGGCGCGCGTTCGTAATCTATAGGCGAGGTCAGGTGTATACTCTGATAGAAACTGAGAGAGAAACCGATTTATAGGATTAGAGCGCTCTCTACCTATTTGTACATCTACACTGTTAATAATGATATTGAGATTACGATGATAATAATAAAATTATAGAGCGGTAGCTAATCTTAACTAACCGGCAGAATACCGGTGCATTAACCTATATACAAGTTTAAAGTGCGAGTTGCTCATGTCAGAGTCGTAGTTTCTCCGGTCACGAGTGTAAAACATGAAATGATACGTTTGTGAAGGCTTTGGTGTAGAGTGTAAGAATGGTGGCTAAGGTGAGGATGACTCTCTCTATTTATTAATATTGTCCGAAAACGAGTTTCCTGGAACTTTTGTTAGCTTTCACCGAAAGAGTGAAGGAAGTTTCTATGAAGCCATATCGCTAATTTGTGCACACATACAAGATCGTATTCCACATATCCTTCTCAATGAAGTGCTCGACATCATCTATGAAGACAGCTATTTTTAGAACACCAAAATAACTTTAGGTAAATCTAAAAGCGTTAAAACACAACTAATAAGTATGGAACATCGACTGTTTGGTTGTGTGTATATGCACTCCAATACAATGCTATGGATATGGACTCGACCAGCGATAGTTGTACAATTTCTTAATAATATGGCAGTCCATTTAATTTTATGATTTTTTTTTGTCGCACAACTATCGTGACGGCAGTCTCCGCACTCTCATTTAATTCTATGGACTTTTGACAGACAACTAACTTGATGTACGATTAAAAGTTATATGTATGCGCCTAGTCATAAACTAATTACTCAAATTTTTCACAATTTCATGATACTGCGGATTTCCCTATTATCAAGTCATCATAAATATTTAACAAACGCGTGTCGCTCGACACGATCCCTTTTTGTACTGAAATATCTCTCTGTTGGATTCGGGATTCTACTGTAGACTGTAAAACGTTCGGACCTTCTGTCACCTTCTAACATGAATCTTTACTTGATAGATTACAATAGTTGCTTTTCAACTGCAAAACTTGAGCATCCAATCGAGCAACCCATCGTAGTACGCATTATATTTGAAATCTGTGCGTCAAACATAGTTGTCTCCAAATACCAGATAAATGTTTGGGCTTCAAGAGCTTCTTTAAACTTAAACAGTAGAGTTAAGGTAACGTATGTATTTATTTCGATTTATTGAGATTTACATACGTGTTTTTAAAATGGAATCACATCTGGGCTACTCAAATGATATTCTCTGAAATTATTGGATACAGAAACAAATTCGCAATATGCATCATTAGCATCATTACTTAAGAGAAATCAAGAAGGTCATCTATAGAAAAAACTAAAGTCACATAGAATTAGTTCCATAATATTCGTATTTTGTATATAATTATCGATTATGTTGTATTTCCAACACTTCAAACAAATATTTTCCGATTATGTTTCAAAATTTGTGGTTGTATTTATTATTAATTTACAGAATAAAGCTTAAAATTTTACTTATATTATTTAGGTCTTTTTATTATTTATAGCTTTTTCTTTTTTACGAATGTGAACCATTTCTAATAATTCACTTTTTTCGATTTTCTTTTACTGGAGTATTTGGATAATGGAATATGCCCTTGTAGATATCATAAAAAGAAATGTTTTATGTTTTGATGCCTCGTGTCTGGTTTGTTTCTTAATTGAATATCTTTAATCTTCTTAATATGAATGAAAATATATATTGAGTATCTGTTTATCTTGAACTTCTTGAAGTTCAAATATCTTGAGGACCATTTTGGTTTCGTATACCATACTGCTCTTATGTTATTGTTAATTTTTCGCCGTTTCGAGATAATTAAGGGGGTTCCATACATAAAACACAATCTGTATATATAAATATAAACATAAAACTGACTCTTTGGGTTTTATTTATGGAACGTTCTTATTATCTCGGAAACGGTTTATACGACCAAAATCCCATAACAAGATCTAGTGTCACTTAATATTTTCAATTACATTTTAAAAACTTTGAAAACATTATTAGAAATTGTCAGACAATAACAATATCCCAAACGACAATATTTGTGATGGTGCTCCACCTCACTATGCGTGTGTGGTGAGGCAATATCTAAATAATGGATTGGAAGGCGTGGTTTTATCGAATGGTCCCCGCGATCACCCGACATGAATCTATTTCCTGTGGGATCAATTTAAAAAACAACGTTCATAAAATAAAACCTTACCTAACCTGCCAATATTCAGGAATTGGAAGATAGGATTACCACAGAGATGAGAAGAGTTGAGCAGTCAGGAAAATTGCTAAATGTATAGCAAAGTTTTAAAAATCGCATAGCTTGTTGTACTGAAGTATATTGAGCATCTGCTATAATCGCTTTTACTGTATGCTTTCCAAAATTCGTAATTTTTCTACTTCATCAATGTGAATGTGAATCTTCTAACACTACTCCTAACTACACAAACATTTAAAATTTGTCTTCAGTTGTAGGTTTTCTGCGCCACGATTGGGATAAATATTTTACTGCACCAGTATCGTTAAACTTTTTACTAACTTACTGACACCTTGTTACGAGATTTATATTAACACATAAATTATTAAAGAATATTCAGATTAACGGAATTTTTTTCAATCGTAGCTATCTAAATGTACAATATTTATTGTAATCTTGGTGGAGAGTAAATGTAGCTATAACTCCGAAATTATGGCATTTAAGTATAGAGAATAACACATGAAAAATAATCAGTTTTTATTAAGGATTCCTAAAAACACAAAATATTTAGGGTGATCCATTTGAAATAACATCGTTCATTGTTTATTCGGAAAAAGGAAAGATATTAGTAATTCGAAACTTGCATTTGATGATCAAGCACAATTTGATAATGATAAGCAATTTACACACGTGGGCTCAATGATCTCCTTCATTAACATATACATGTTCAATGCCATACATGCATACCTACATGATTTAATAATCATATAATATGAACTTTGATATCGAGTCGTACGCTTGTTATTTTTATAACTATTGATTTGCAATTTTGTCTCCCACTACTCTTCTCTTTAGTTGATTTGTCCTCTATTATGTTTCTCTCGGATACTTGATCCAATTCTTGTTGCTAATTTCAATTATTATTTTTTTCTATTCATAGCTTAATATTCTATTCATATAAAACTATATACTACATGTGATTTTATGTCCATTTAACCAAATTTATCTTGATCGAAAAGCGATCTAGTGCACTTGAAAGATGATGTTGAGACCGTTCTTCAAGCATATCTAAAAAACATACTTAGTATACGAGGGTGGTTCGATAGCCTTTAAACAGAAACCGAAATTTTCGGAAAATAGTAATTTATTATAGTTTTTTTTGTGTTTGACCCAGACTTCTTTAAACCGTTTGAAATATACTTTTTTTCAAGATCTGCAAAGTAGGCCCCCGTAATGGAGTTGACGTCCTTATTCGTATCAAATAGTTATCCGAAAATTTTAACTCGCTCGGGACCAAATGTAGAGAATACAGTAAATGGTTCAGCACTTCGTAGCTCAATTTGGTCTTCTCATCTCCATGTGGTCATCTTGTGAATATCAGAAAATGTGCCCATAACCTTCTTAGCAGAAATGATAGTGTTCGCTTTCTTTTGTGCACGTTCACCGTGTGACATTGATAGCTTCGACTGATATATTCTATGTATAACGTAGAAACTATCAGCTCTCTCACGACTGTACACAGCATCCAAATGTTCTTTGATTACGTTGCAGTACTACAACTGTCGTCATCCGGCGGTGAACCTACATACTTACCGAAATGTCTTCGCAGCTTATGAAATATGAAATTATTTTCTTCACATCCCCGTCGATAGCACATACTTTTACCCTCGTTAGTAGAGAGAAAAGCTCACATTTATTCTCTACATGAATGACGTGGAATGTCTCAATCATATTATTACTTGAAACTCGACGCTACAATTTCTGCCGCTAGGAAAAGTTGCTCGAATCAGTTACTGTCATTCTCCGAATAAAACAAAATTTAATAGATCCTTCCGTTATTTCCCTCAAGCGAAATGATATATAATATCATAATTATCGGTAGGGAAAATTGTTTTTTCCAATAACATGAAAATATATCAATAATTAAGTTTATTTAAACTTTCAGGAGTGACAATAGTTGATGGTCCTCTATGGAAAACCCAAAGAAAATTCCTCGTTACTCATCTTCGTAATGTGGGATATGGAAAAAAATCAATGGAAAATTTAATACGCTATGAAGTCGAAGACCTTTTATCCATTTTAAGAGAAAATGGAGACAAAAAAATTCGGATAGGTTCAATTTTATCCGTATCTGTACTAAATGTTTTATGGGCACTTGTAAGTGGCTGTAGATTGGATAGAGGGGATGGTCGTTTAAAAAGGTAGTTTATTTATACATAGTGAATATAAGAAAATAAAATGAATTAATATTCAAAAAGAATATAAACTGATGCGAATAATCAATTTGGAGACGATCCACATAGTAATCCAAAAGTATTTAGTAAAAGTTTTTCCTAGTTATTCAGACCAACTGAACTGGTCGCCAAGAAGTATACAGATTGCACTTTTATTATAAAATAAGTAATAATACGTAGCTTCGACAAAGTTTTGAATTATTTACAAAAAATGTTGTGTTATAGGTTAATGGACTTACTTGACCAAAGAAGTCGAGCATTTGATATGTCTGGTGGTACACTTAATCAGTTTCCATGGTTAAGATTTTTGGCACCAGATAAAACGGGGTACAGCTTAATTAAAAACATAAATTCTGAACTGAAAGATTTACTACTTGAAACAATTAAAGAACATTTCTCTACATGGGTCGAAGGACAGGACAATGACCTCATATATTCTTTTATTAAAGAAATGAACAATGATAAAGGACCAAATTCAACCTTTACAGGTATGTTTCCAAATTGTGGTGAAGTTGTCCAATTTTTTTATTGATTATGAAGTGTCCAGCTACTGAACAGATTCTTGTGGAAAGGATGGCTGTTCCTATGGAATGGACACTAAATGATTTTTTCTAATAATTACAGAAAAATATAACTATCCAACTTCTTCAAAAGAGTTATGAGCCCATTTCGTTCACAGTAGAGTCACTTTTCTGTACTGTGATGAAATTTACTTTAACAGGTTGTATACATAAAATTTTGTTTTTCATCTTTTCATGTATACGTGTGAAAATCATAATCATTTGTAGCAGCTTCCATAAAGTTCATATTTTTTGAAAGTGTCATTAAAAAGAAATTTTTTTTCTTTTTTGTCTATTAACTTGGACCAATTTCAACAGCATTGCTTTTAAATAGAGTCTAAAAGTTTCAAGTGAATATGAATTTATTCCAGCTGAACCTTGTTTGTTATTACTTTACTTAAGGTGTCCACAATTTCAGAACAGCAAAGTCTTGAAAGGTCAAAGCTGGTACAGGAAATAGCTTCAAATAGGTGCTCTCAAATTTGGTGGTTTGCTTAAAGTAATAACTAGAGTGCATATATTCAGGGTTCAAATAAACAGACGAAGTTTATTGAGATACTATATCTGATCATAGAACATCAGTAAAATTTTTGTACATTATGTCTTGTTCTTGGATGAAGAGAGAAAGTTGTTGTTTGCAATAAATCGAATATGTATTGTGTATATTGGAGATGTAGGTATAAATGGCAATGACATCACGCCAGAATTCTTACAAAAATTGCGGTGAAAAGTGTTTCTCTTTTGATATAATTTTATTAACCAGTTTGGCAACCTTTGTTACTAGAACTTGTGGTGAGTCATGTAACCAGTTTCATCGAGATTATGAAGACTTTTTAATTTGGTAGAAGTGCTCTCGTTTTTCTGCTAAGTGTCGTATTTTCTGTAACGTCATGATACATTTTCGTTGTTATTTAGTGTAAGAACTTTCACCGTTTCTAAGATTACACTTTTTCATTTTTCACAGTATCAAAAATTGCTTAGTTGGTTGTTTTGTTCGCTTCAACCTAATTAGACCAGTCTAAAAAAAGACAAGGGATTTGTAGTATATTCTTTCATTATCTTTCGTTATAATCTTTTCTATTTCCGTGAGCCTCCAGTTCCCATGAATTGGAGGTCCAATCCAATGTTATCTTTGGTGTCCATTTTATGGATTTTGTTCAATTTTTATGGTCTAAATTATCAATATAACTCACTTACCTTAGACTAAGTAAATGAACGAGAAATAATAAAAATCTATTAATTATTTTTACTATCATGTTTTAATACGTAGTCAGTCTAGATAAATACTTAAAATGATTTCGTTTACGCACCAATACTAACGCCAATACTTCTCATAAAGTTAACCAACATATAATAAGCATGAAAATTTCAAATTTAAAACAGTTTCTTCAAGAAGTTTTTAATTTCATTTTTTTGTGTGTTATTTCTTCGATGATATTTATTCAGTTGTATAATTCTAGATGTTTAATAATTGTTATTACGTAGTGATCATCGATCAATCCTCTTACGCGGATTTTGCATCACTGTTTCATACTAATAAGCTATTTTTCTGCTGGAATGCAGAAAAGTGTAAGAAACCGCCAACTTCAGTAACCTATTAATTAGGCTGTTTATGAGAATTGATAGTATTCAGCCATTTTAAGCAAATAAATAGTTTTTAATTTCCAATAAACCACAAACAAATTAAACAACCAGTAAGCTGATAGCATTCATCCACTGATGTGCCATCTTATAAAGGATTATATCTTGTAATTACCATCTAATTAACTCGATCAGTTACCGAACAATACTCGTAAACGTGATCCCGGTTAGTTTCCGAACATTAATATCATTATCGGGTTAATCCAATCATAGTTTCCGAAACGTCCTTATGTAACCAAACGTATCTAAACAGCATGTGTACTCCTGGCTGTAAATTGAGATGTGGTGACTAGTTTCATTGTATCAATAATAATTTGTTGACAAAATTCTCTTCATTCGAAATTATTTAATTACTTGTGTTTTCTATTTTAGAATCATTCTCAATTGTTTATCATCCTTCCATCAAAACTTTCTGCCCTGCTAAGGGCTAATATTCATATTATATAATAATTATCTGTTTATCACCAATTTAATAAATATTATTGTTATATTCATAGCCTTAGCTAAGTTTCGAAAGAATCTTATTCTATTTTTCAGAAGATCAGTTGATAATGCTTTGTTTGGACTTATTTATTGGAGGCTCTCAAACGACAAGTAACACGTTGGACTTTTGTTTTTTGTTGATGGTTTTACGAACAGATATTCAAGAAAAAGTGAGAAACTGTTTAAACCAAGCATTTTCAGGACAAGAAAATATTAACTATTGTGATAGATACAAGTAAGTGGAGTAATAAAGAAAGACGATAGATGCTTTTTACGACACTATTTAAGCATATATGGTTGAATGTTATTTTTCTAATTTTTAACGGCATTGTGAAAACACCCAGTATGAATTCTGTATTTATCGTATTTAATTATCAAGGTTGATTGTGAGTCGTCTGTAAATTCAATCTATATCCAAGTGACCGAATACTGGGTTCAATCTAGATAGGAGATTATTCATCACCCTGTCCGATAGTCAAGCAGACAAAACTAGTTTTGGAATTCCTAGACAAGTTAAATGTGCTAGGCAAGAAAAATCAAGTTACCTCTCATTGAATTACGGGACAGACTGGAGTGGAAGGTCCTCACCACTTATAGGGAAACAATATAGGAGTATTACATATATGGTAGCACTGACAATCGCAAATAGGGTTGCATATCTTTTGGTATGATGATGAAATATATCGAAAGGAATACATAAAGTTCTTGGCTCCCAAAGTCTCTATTAATATAAACAAAAAAATATTTTCTATAAGAAAAGAATAGAAGGAAGAAATAGAGTTATTTTGTAACACAATGATGCTGTGATGCAAGAGGGAAAAAAAAGATTCTAAATGATTTTAATAATGCCATGAAAATGTAACGCTTTTGTGTTTAAAATTGGGACATTGGTACAAGCGGGAAAAATCAATAATGAATGAGTGAAATGAATGACCTCCAAAGTAGCTTTACTACACTGTCTCGTTTTTTTGTCTATTTTCCAAAAAACTAGAATGTCTATCGCGAAGGCGTGTAAACGAACAATAAAGGTGAGCCACACTACTCTTAGGTAGAGTGAAAGTAACACTGTCAAGAGTTAATCATATTTTATTCGCTATATTATTATATCGATATTTACACAGGTGGATTGAAGATGAGTTTGTGTAATTATTTACATTTCCTAATTTTTCGATAAAAATTTTCAATATTGTTGAGAAAGTATAGAAAACCTATGGCTGTATATACGAATATAACGAAATTAATTATAATATCACTCCTAGAAATAAGCTGGTTTCTAATTACTAACGTTTTGTCAGTTCTTAAAAAATAAATCAATAACAAAAATAAAAAAAATAAAAAAATAGGGTTTTTCTTTCTCTTGTTAATTGGATGACATTAAATCAAATCTGTTTGTAAGATTTCTATGACTACTAGGAAAATTAGTATTTTGTTGTTTATAGAGTACCTTACGTAGAAGCAGTATTACATGAAATACAAAGGCTCTGGAATGTTACTCCTATTATTGGACCAAGAAGAGTACTAGAAGATACAGTATTAGAAAGTTATTATATACCCAAAGTAAGCATCTACATAAGTAATCTAAAAGAGTTCACCAATTTAGGGTAAGAGTGGGTAAGCAGACGAACGTAACTATTGGAGTGATATTACGACTAAAAGGTCTATCTATTAATAAATCTTTTTATGAAGTACATAAAGTAAACATTTATAATTACGAATTATTAAAGTTGTTACAAAAAAAATTCAAAATACGTGAAATTTTTTTTTTAAACTGTCAGATTCGTCATCTCACCATAATGTGCGGCTAAGATGACTTCTGTCTGTGGGTAAGATGACGAATATTCAAAGTTAAATAGAAATATTCCACATACCTAAATGCCATTTATTCAACAAGATTTAAATATCAATGTTGTCAAAGATGTATTTAACAAAAAAATAATTATTCAGTAGATAAAACAAGAAATAAAAAGTCGTAAATAATAACAAAACTAAACATTTGACTTATTGAGAGAAATTCCAAAACAACTGCTTAGCTTTTGCTTCTTTCACGTCTAGTCCAGTGTATGCAGCATGAGCCCATTCTCCACATTTGGCACACATATACCAACGTTCATTATTTTTTCCTGCGTCGTCACATATAATGTAATTCCTTTAATCATCCGAGCGGATTATATCCAGTTCATCTTCAGTTTATATTGTCTGAACTTTACAAGATTATTTAGAAGATTAGCTAAACACCTTTCACTTAATGGTTTTAGTTTCACTGACTGGCGGTTTATTTTCTTTAGTTTAACACTTCTGCCTTTTTCCTCTTTTGCTGATTGTGTTAATCTATTTTGTCGCTCTTTTATCATTTTCTCTTTTTGTATGACTTTAAAGCTATTATAACTGATGGGCTGGAAATTATTAAAGAAGGCAATTTTTTTCTTTGATTTCTATTTTGAACTTCAGCTACAGGTAATGAAAGAAGTCCTGTTCCGTTGTTATAACGGGTAGAAGGAGGTGTTAATTGGTGTTTTTCGTTAGATTTTGATGTTCTTTCGAGGTAGATGACTGAGCGTTATTTAGATTTGCACTTTCACATAAAACATTTTCAACAACTTGTAGAAATATAGTAGGATTAGGATTTTCTTGGGCTTCAAGAGGTTTGTCTGTAGTTTTGGCTGCCATAAAATCTAGGTCAGAAAAGATATCGGAATTGAATTGTGATGGTTTTCTCTACAAAAATTTATGGCATCCAGAGTTACATGTACATAGTTATTCATCAATAATAGAATGGGATTATCTTTGGATGGCTTGACGTATTGAATAGAAGTTTTCTATGTTACTTACTAACAGTGACAAAACACTCCTAACGTCGACTGTATTGGTGGTCGTTATTTCAACAGCGAAAATGTTATTATACATCGCTGTAGGCAATATTGAAACCATGCAGAATAGCATTTTCGTAACATCTACCAATCTTTAAAATCAAGAGCTCTGTTACCGCTAACATTTTTGTACAGAATAAGCCCATAAATCAAAAATAACATAAAATCCATTTTTTTCTAGGACACAACAGTTTTAATCAGTACATATTCAGTACACCATGATAAAGACTATTGGATTGATCCTGAAATATTCCGACCCGAAAGATTTTTAGATTCCGAAGGAAAACTCATTCATCATGAAAGATTCCTTCCATATGGTTTAGGTAAAATATATGTTTTTATTAAACTTCAACATGTATCTCTTATCGATATTTCATCATTACAAATTAAATATTGTCGTGTCATAATCATACTTTCGTGTTTGAAGCTACGAGAATAAAAATTGCAAGCAAATACCAAAAATATTCTAGTAACTCAAACTAAAGAAAGATTTTTTGACAGAGATAAGAGAGAGATAAAAATAAGACAGACCAGCAAAAAATAAACATCGACAATACATTGCTATAACCATTGACGAACTAAAAAATTCATTGCAATACTCTAAAAACACCTGTGCAGGCCCTGACAATATTCCTCTTATTTTTCTGAGAAATTTAAATAACCAAACAAAAGAACGTTTCTTGAAGATATACAATCTAATAATGACCAAAAACAGAAACATATAGACCAATATCACTTACATGTAGCATGGGTAAAGTTTTTGAGAAGATAATTAACAACAGACTTCTATGGAATCAGAAAAGTTTGTAATACCCGAACAGAGTGGCTTCCGTAAAAATCGATCCACGTTAGATAATCTTATAAATCTAAAATGAAGCATCCAGGAGGCTTTTGCAATAAAACAATACAATATTTTCTTGATATTCGTAAAGCGTACGATACAGTCTATAAATACCCAATAATTAAAACACTCTACGACTGGTCAATACGAGGAAACATATTGAAATATATCTATAACTTCCTAGAGCATCTCCAGTATCAAGAGCGAGTGGATGGAGTATACTTTCAGTTGAAGACACATGAAAATGGTTGACCACAAGGGTCGAATCTCAGTACAAAATTATTTCTCATAACGATAAAGTCGATTATTGCAAACTGTAAATCACCAGTAAGATGCAGATTATACGCTGATAAGTTAGTTATTTATTGCAGAGGAAAAAGTATGACAACACATAAGAACATTGATTAAACAATAGAAAATTGGTCAAAAACAAGTGGGTTGCCATTCAATACATCGAATACAAAAGCGATATATTTCTCACGAAGAACTCAATTCCAGCCCAAAACTTTACATCTATATGGAGAAGAGTTAGAATATATGAAAGAAGTAAACTTCCTAGATATGATACTTGGTCAAAAATTAACATGGAACACACATTCTGACATTGGAAAAACAGGCCAATCTGTAATTAACCTGCTCAGGACACTAGCATTTAAAAAATGAGGTGCACGCTATTCAAATTTACTACACATATACAAATCATTGATAAGATCTAAACTTGAATACGGAGCAGTTGTCTACAACTCTGCTAGAATTGTATTATATTATATTCTACAATCACTGGAAGTTATTCAGAACTCTGCATATGTTTGGTTGCTCATCGTACAAGTCCCATCCAAAACTCATTTAAAGAAACTAGTGAGCTACCAGCGAAGACAATATCTGAACATCTCGTATGCAGTCTATATATTATCAAAAACAAGAAATCCTATATTCGTAACGTTGTATCTGAACGCTTTAAAAAGAAATTTTCAACTAACTCAACTACTCCTCCTTTCTATATCAGAGTCAACACATATCCCTCCAGTAGGAATCTGCAATTTCCAAATATCTATTATATATCATCAAAGCTACTTCAAGAAGACTCAAAGAAACTTATGAACTACCAGAAAGACCGCAAACTAAGTAGTAAAATCAAGACTTATCTATCTATCAAATGTATTAAATCTTAATTACTCGTTATTAACGCTGCGTGGTTGATGAGTAAAAATGAAAAAAATAGCAAACTTTATTTGGTTAAGCCTAATAAATCATAATCAAAAATTGTGACACAGTAATTTGTGACATCAGTCAAGATTGTCTGACAGATTTGTTAAGTAGTCCATCCTATGCTTTGAGGAAGAGTCCTTGGTATTTCAGGTAGTGCACTAAAGCTCGAAATATGATCAGAACATACTGCTAGTACAAACTTGGAATGTGATAAATTTATTCTTTCAATAATTGTTGTAGTTTATTAAATGCTGCGGTCTCGTGTGTAACAATCGTTATTTGTCTTTATTGGGAAGCACATTTTTCACGCAAGTTTTTAAATTACAAAAAGTCCAAAAAAATATTTTCACATTTTTCCAATATTTAACAAACTAAGGGTGATATTGTTAATTACAACGTATAACAAACTCCAAAACAAGTTCTAAGAGATTAAGATCAGGGCGATTTGGGAGAAGTCTCAAAGTATTATTACCATTTTGATCTAAGAAGAGCAACATGATCATTTAACAGTATTACAGAACTCCATTTTACAATTGCAAGACTATCGAAATAAGAATTCAAATCTAAAATAATTGTGTTAGTACAACATATTCCGTCGATTGGAAATTAGAATACTCACTGAAAAAGTTGACAGTAACTTAAATGAATCAATGAATTGGTTCTTTTTTTATAAATTTTAGGAAAAAAATAGAGTAAATATTTCATTTTGAGATAAATAAAGCTTACCATAAATTGTAATATGATTGATACCTACCAAATAGAAAAAGTGGAACAAATCGAATATTTGAAATCACTCTCACAAATAAAGAAAACAAGGAAGGGGAATAGAAAAAGGAAAAGGCTGTGAAGTGTCAGGATTGGTATCAAAAATGTTATACGAACAGATAAAATAAGAATGTACCAAACAACAACTCGACCGTCTGTTGTCCAGGAATGTGAAATTTGGACAATGAACAAAGGAAATGGTTGGAAGCGGTTAAAAGAGATTTGAAAATAGAGGAAGTGAGGAACTGACAAAATGACGCAAAAAACAGATATAATGGAATAAAAGACTGAAAGATCTGGCCTCGAGTCGGATATATCTGAAGAATAAAGCTAAGCATTGTATTGTAGACACTATCCGTTACTGATAATCTTCTGGGTACTAAAACTTGTATGATTATTCATTTTCATATAAACATCGAATACAATCCAATTTGACATCCTCATGACCTTATGGTGTCACTTATTTTCGAATTTTGTGCACAATATAAATTGGTATTTACACATAATAATTATTATTTTCTAATCTTATCGATATATTCAGGTGATATAGACGTTGAAGAATTATTTTTTGTCATTATAGGAATTGTTATTTCAAGGAGTGAGAGACTACACATGAAATAACGTTGCTTTAATTTTTATTTCAGGTAAAAGAAGATGCCTTGGGGACGTCTTAGCTAGAAGCTGTATATTCATATTTTTCTCAGAAATCATTAGAAATTTCTCTATAACAAAATATCCAGGTAGTGAAACCCCGACAGAAGTACCCTTGCCCGGGATAACTTTATGTCCTCAAAAGTATATAGCTAAATTTACTCAACTCTATTCGTAGTTTTAGCATTATAGCTTTGATTTTAATGAATATAGAATTCACAATTATTTCATGACTTTTCACTTATTTATCCCAACCACTTATTCTTCACATAAAAAATGATATTATCTATAAGATAGATTAATTTCATGGAATTAATTGAATGTTGTGATGACTTAATTTATTGTTGTACAACAAATAGTTGGAGAAATATACGGACTTAACTCGAATAGCATTAATACTCTCGTAGCTAAATTATTTTGATTATTCGACCACATTCTTATGATAACTCATCTATGAAATTTCATTTTAAAAATTAATTTTCCAACGGATTTTTTGCAAAACGGAAACACTAATTAATCTGATAAAATAAAGTACCCCACCAAGGTGTTTTTTGCATAGCCCGTAATATGAGATAGCGCCTATTATGAGTCACTATATTTTCTCTCTAAGCTAATGTCGCCACCTAGCGACAGCCTCCAAAACTAATTCATAGGATTTATGAAATTAGTTGAATTAATTTTAGTTGTTCTAAGCATATGCATTTGGTTTTATGTATTTGTGGAATGAAATACCCAAGTTTTATTAGTGTTTTCTTTAACGTGATTTCTTTGTTAGAAAGGTATGAGTATTATGAGGTTTTTAATTTTTAAGTCATTTGTCAGATGACTGAAAATAAGAAAAAAAGGAAACAGTAGGATAAAATTGCCGTGATGAGCGCTGTTAATGCAGTAAGGAATAAGGAGATTGCGTACCTTATGTCCTCCAAAACATTCAATGTTCCAAAAGGTATAGTCTATTTTAATATACTCTCATATTTGTGAGTGATGCGTTTATTTTGAAATGGACTAGATAAAAGCTTGCTCATTTTACTTGTTTCTCTTTTCTTATCAATTTTTCTTGTTTTAGGAACCAGGATCTTATACAAGTATCTCTGGGTAGGAATCAACCTTCACCTGAGATAATGGAGAAACAGCTATCCGATTACTGCAATGAAATGGAAATGGAAATTTTCAGTCTTCGTAGGAGAGATGTCAAATATATGGCTTTCAAATTGGCAATAAGAAATGGTTTAAAGCATCCTTTTAGTAGTGGAAAGGAATCCGCGGATAAAAAATGGCTTAAAGGTTCTTAATTAGGCACCCACAGTTATCGGTACGAATACCACAGGAATATCAGTTGAAGGAAATAACGACGAAAAAATTATTGGCATGGAAAAAACAGGTTTGCACAATAACATCTCAAAAGAGAGGAAAACTCGTCACCGTTTTTTGTTAGTCCTGGAAGGTCACTATTCCCACAGAAAAAAACCATAGTCATGGCCAGGGAAAATTATGTTTTAATTGTGTGCTTATCAACACATGCTACCCATAAGATGCAGCCTCTTGATGTGACACCATTAAAATAAAAAAAGATTTATTTAAAAAAACACAACCCCAGAGAAATTGTGACACACAACAACATTTATTCACTATTTGAAAAAAGTGAAAATCGGGCTGCAATACTGGAAGCTTCAATCAATTCCAGGTCTTTTTTCTTACAACAAAAATGTCTCCACGAATACACCGAGCAAATTTTTAGAACACTAGTCGCAGTTCTTTCCCAATTAAAATCCTTACAATTAAAAGCGTACATCGTATAACCTTGATAATTGATTGCATACTAAATAAAGAATATATTTTTGATGATTCAATTACAAATATACAGTTTTCAAATTTTTTCTTACACTTGTACTTGTAATGAGTCGATATTACTTGCCAAATTAGATAAATGGAAAATATACATTTTTGGGCGTAAATTTTTTCATACGAAATTGACTTTTTTCACAACTTCTAGTAACTAAAGATTTGTAGATATGCTTTTCGTTTTAACTTATATCTCCATGTGTTCCTGAGAGAAAAGAGCAGACATATGGACAACGTGATTCTATGAGGGTTCAATTTTATTCTTCTCCAAACACAATAATAAATTGTTGATTGCGGACATAAATAACTGAAAGCTTTTTTTTTTTTCTTAGCTATCCCATCCCACCAACTATAAGTGCCATTTTATAATCAATATTTCTTTTCAGGAAAATTTGACTTAAAAGCATAGAATATTCTAAATATAAAAACACTTCCACGGTATTCCATTGTTAACTTACTTTTAGTCTTATTATAATATATAATGCTTCAATGTAACTTCTATATTGCAATTATCTGAAAATGGATTATTGAAGCTTGTGAAGCTTGTCAAAGATTAGTTTGCTGATGAAAAAAAAAAGTAAGATTCGTTGGAACTAGAATCTTCATGATATGAGGATTTATTGAAAAATTCTTAGCCTACTATAGAACCAAACAAAAATTCAATGTCAAAATATTTTATCACTCAACTCTTAATTGGATACATTTATTACAGCGAACCTGCAGCGTTCCTAGACCTTTCCAAAAAAATGTTTCTTCTTGCTGTTGAAACCAGACCTCGACAGCTTTTATTACCTCCTCGTTGGAAGAAAATTTACGAACTTTTTTCTGTTGAAGAAAGAGATAGTCGGACGGAGCCAAATCTGGTGAATAAAGGGGTTGTTCTAGTAATTCAAACCATAAATCATAAATTTTTTGCATGGCAACATGAGATTTGTGTGCAGGGGCGTTGTAATGAAAAAACAAAACACCTTTGGATAGCTTTCCGCGTCTTTTCTCTTTAATTTTTTTCTGTAGAGTGGTCAGTAATGTCGAATAGTAATCTCCACTTATTGTTCTATCCTTATTCAAAAAATAAATCATGATTATTACATAGCAATCCCAAAAAGCAAGCAACTTTTACAGCAGATTTCTGGACACAAAACTTCTTAGGTCTTGGAGAACCAGAGTGTCGCCATTCCAACGATTGTTGCTTTGTTTTTGGATCGTAGAAATGTACCCAAGTCTCATTCATAGTAACAATTCGGTTTAAGAAGTCTACATCGTTTTCAAATCGAGCCCAGATCGAACGCGATGCTTCTACCCTTGCACACTTTTGGTCAACATTGAAACATTTGTCCAAATTGACGTGAACTATATAATGAACGCGTTCGTATGAAATATTCAGTGCTTCAGATATCCGTTTCAGCCCTATTCGACGGTCTGATAAAATCATGTCATGAACTACATCGATATTTTTGGCGACTGACACAGAAACTGGCTTTCCCGTTCGGTCATCATCTTCAATGGAAAATTTACCTCTTTAGGTATTTGATGATGACTCGATACTCCAATTTTTCGATATTCACAATTTCAGTGGACATCTTTTTTCTTTTAACTTATTGCGTAACTCTGGTACAGTTTTTTGACGTTAAACTTTACACTTACACTTCTAAAAGTTATTGTTCGTTGGTATGGTAACGCAATATCTAGATATCAATATATCGTTGTATATTATTATGTGCTAGACCTAATTTTTCCATATATCATAAAGAATAATTATTCGTTTTACCTTAGCGCAAGAATATTACAAACACAATTTTTATAATCATCAACCCTGCTATAGTTGAAGAAATCGTATGTATATAGCTGGTAGGCAAATCGTTGAACCATTTTCAAAATAATAACTAACTTAGGAAGTATTATTAGCGAATATAAGCAATAAATTTGGTACAAAATCATCTTCACATAAAGAATAATTATTCGTTTTACCTTAGCGCAAGAATATTACAAACACAATTTTTATAATCATCAACCCTGCTATAGTTGAAGAAATCGTATGTATCGGTATTAGACAAATTTCTGTCAAAACTTTATAAATCGTATGTTTCTGTTTGAGGCTCAGGTTGTCTCAATAATTTGAAAATATACTTATCAAAGTTCAAAGACATGAAACAATTCTGAAAGAGTGAGTTTGTTGGCAAGTTTGTTATGTTTCAAACACTATGTGTATCAAAATGTTTATAGTGATAATCAAGGCAGGTACTCAGTTTGTTCTGAATCATGTCCAATGTTAGCACTAAATTGGCTTGGAATGTGTTGAGAACCGTAGGAGGAATACATCTACTTCACCAATATTTTTTCTTTGAAGGAAATAAGAAATTCATTTTTTCATGATGTTGGAAATGCAATTGAATGATCTATAGCCATTTCTTGTTAGTACTACAATTATAAGAGAAAAATAACCAGGCATATGTCATCAACTTGCTATAGTATGCTATATATATGCTATAGTATATGAAATACGTCTTGTATATGAGAAATATCACTAAATTAAAATATTTATCGATCGGCTTTTCCATTATTCATCGAAATAACTAAATTATCGAATGTGACACTAAATTTTTTTATTATATTAAACAGAATGTTGCATTATTTATATAGTTGGAATACAGCAACTGGGTATTTCCATTAAAAAAAGAGGTTATATTGATTACACCTGTAATATCAAGTCGCAACTATGTATTTTGTAGGATATTTTTCGAAACCGCATAATAATGAATACACAGTGTTCCAAAGGAACATTCATTCTCCAAGAAACCCTCTAATGTTTTTTCTAAAATAAGTGTAGTTGACTAAAACATAATTTGAACTAGGAGTTATTTCTGTATACAAAAATTGATATTTTTTAAATTTATGAAATCATTTCTTATTCAACACGTTTTTTAAATAGCCGTAAAAACACAAGAAAGTTGGGTATTAAAATTAAACAATAAACAAGATATATAACTATAAACTATAGTTCCATTTCGTATCTGCATAAAAGAGTGCGAAATACATAGATATATTCATTCAGATGAAAATATTTGTGTTGAGAAAGGCATAATATTTTTTATCATTGAGCTTCGATTATTAGTCTCAGAGCTGGCTACATTAAACTGTACCGATAAAGTAGACGACGTTTGAGTTCGTAAATCCCTAGAAAATAGTTGTGACGTTACCAAATGGCAGTTTTGCCTGTTCGGACAGGAAGCATATGAAAATGCCAGCCGAGTTTCCACGTCGAACAAATGTGCCTAAAAAACCGATGGGGTACACGCGTGAAAATTTTTTTATAGGTTTTTATAGAGTTCAAGTAAGAGCAGTTAAGCAGTGGCAGAAATGTATCCGTTCAGAAAACCTCCGGCAGAAGCGATAAAAACTGTCGGAAAACTCATGTGAAAAAACCGATGGGGTACACGTGCCAAAATTTTTTACGTGCTTTTAGGGATCTAAGGTTTATATGATAATGGCAGAAATTTAGCCAGCCCGAAAACCTTCGGAAAAATTCAAAAAAAGTCAACGTACATGTAAAATTATATACATTCGCTGTTGTTGCATTCAAAACCTGTTTTTTATGATGCCATTCCAAATATCTTTTAGTTCTACCCCAAATTGAAAAAAAAATCACCTTGATACGCTGAAAACTCGCTGAAACATCATCATTTATAACAGAGCGCTCGATTTGAAGCAGGTTTCTCCGTTTCTGGCGCATCGCGCCGCCGCCGTCGCTGGCCTCTCATCTTGGAAACGCGGACGTAGTGCGCCTATTCAATTTGCTCGTATTAAGTTAATAAGTATCGATTTAAATACTGCTCTATAATAACCTATCGTTATAAAATGCTTCACATCGAGCGCTCTGTTATAAATGATGATGTTTCAGCGAGTTTTCAGCGTATCAAGGTGATATCAAATAATTTTATCTTTGCCTTCTGTCTCATAATTGATAAATGTAACTAATATTTTCTGGTAACCGAAATGGATATGGTTCTTCTAATATCAATTGCAGATTATAAAAACTCATATAAAAACCCTTGCCGACAATTTTGTTTGATCTACCATAGGCGTAGATACCTCATTTTATAAATTTATTATTTCTATAAATAATTTTGAAAATATGTACCAGTAAGCAATTCTTTCTTTGTTGGACCTATTTCAGACATAAATACTAAAGTTTGAGCTTTTTTCTACTACTTTTTTTATTTGGTATCTTAAGCTGTTGTCGAAAGTGGTAGGATGCGTTGTCCATAACGATTACTGACTGTGGTGGAATGTAATGTAATGTAAAAAGACATGAAACCAATAGAATTTATCCGTACAAAGTTAAAATATGTCACCTTTAGAAAAAGGTGACAAGCAATACAATTACAGTGAATTCATATTTTTTTCTGACGATAGTACTTGACCACAAATGGTATCAGGAGTGGGATTGTTCTCAACGCCCTCAAGATCTCAGCAACAAATAGCGGGGCTCACAAGAGAGCTGGAGAATAATCGATTGATTGCCATTATGTACGATTTATTGGTCATATTTCTACTTAAGATGCTCAAGGTGATAAATCGCACACTTTGAAGCATCCTTAAGATATGTGGACAAGGCCGCTAGAGAAAAGAGTAAAGAAAATTATTGGAATATGCAAGTAGCAGCGACGTGTCCAGGAAGATCGGGAAGTGTAAGAACGTCAACTGTCCCAGAAATAATAATGGTTAAGATCAGTCGAATGACTGAAGGCTATGATCGATACTGATCGGGTTATCTGTAGTATATTTGGAATTACAAGTCAAGTGATAAGAGTCTGTTATCGTTAGCGAATCCTCTGTATGTGCTCACGAAGATTTAACAAGAAAATCGATTTGTGAAAAGAGAAAAAATTTTACAGGAAAACCTCAACTTTTTCAATAAAAAGTTATGAACCTTTATTTCTCTTAATTCTTCATTCTCATAATTTGTTTAAATAAATACATTGGATTCTTGAGTGTACGATGTGTATGATGTTAATGTCGAACGAGTTTTAGTACATTTTTATTCTGTTAAAAGTCAACTTTTCTTTGCTCCACAAAGCAGTGGACAAATACAACAAAATTTGATCAATTCTAGATCCAGTTAACCATGAATGGTATTAAAGGTGATCAACATTAATAAATTCAAAAACACCCAGCACAGAGAAGGGCTCTGAAATATTTTTGTTGGTAATAATGTTTGGTAACTGAGATCATCGACAATTTTTTAAGATAATCTACCTGAAATATTTTGAAATAGGTGGTAACAATTTATTTTTTCCAATAAATTTGGTATCTCTTATTGAAGATGGTGATTATTTTTTATCCGAGAAACACAATCAACTAGTAAATATGTATTTAATTAATTAGTGAAGAAAGAGTGGAATCACTACAGATGCTTCTACTTCTAATACCATTTTGGAGTGTCTTTGTGAATATGTCCTTACTATCTCTTTCGTTAAGGTTTAGTTCAGCAATTCAAATAAGACACATCAACTTCATCAATCGATAGCTAATGGCAGAGTATTACTGCTGAGATAAAGATGTTTACACAGTAATAAGAGATTAAATTATAAAACGCGTTTCAAAAAATTCTCTAGTTGTTGAAATTGTGTATGGATAAAAAACAATGCGCTGTTTGTATAACTTTCCTTCATGGTGGGTTAACTGCCGGATGTCCTACGTATTTATTTTTTTACATTATGCGCAGTTAACTAATAAAACTTTTCTTCTGCTAAAAAACACAATATGACTTTATGTTTGCATTCATCATTTCTCATAAAATATTCGAAAGACTGGGTAGTTCCATAAATTGAAAACTTCATAAGTTCCAAAATATTTGGTTTCCAACAATTAAAAAATTACTTCTTGGAAAATAAGTAGTTTTGACTCATCTAAAATATATTTGTTTGACAAACCAAAGAATCAAAACTTTGTGAATTATTGTAACATATTTATTTTTTCGACAATTTCAAAAACTGCTTCCTGAAAAGATTGATTTCGAGGCAACCGAAAATTTCAGAATTATTGAAATATCTTTATTTGCGACAGTTTCCTGAAAAAGAATGATTTTGGGTCAACCAAAAAATCGAATAGGGATGTTTTACTCGAAAAATGTTTAAGGGATTAACTGTGTAGGGTAGAGGGGTGCCGTTACATTTCCCCTGTAAATATTAGCTCAACGTATTCTACTACTTTTTTCAAAAAGAACACCATGTATTTGATATATGTATATATAAAATGCGATCCAAGGACATTTAAAGCTTTTGTTAAGCCTGCATTAACATTTGTATCAATAATTATTTAATTAGTTCAACCTTATTCGGATATATAAATACGAAGATGGTAAATTGTAACACAGTCCAAATTGAAATTTCGTAAAGAAAATATCACTGCTAATATTAGATAATAAAAATCTATCAAAGTCGCAAATATGGTGAAGAACTGTCAATCAATGTTGTTATTGGTATGTATTACATTTTTGGTGATCGTTTCGTCTCCTAAAAATGAGGTCCAAGCTGATACACTCATCGGGAGCTGCGTATGGGGAGCTGTTAACTACACTTCAGATTGTAATGCTGAGTGCAAAAGACGTGGTTACCGCGGAGGACATTGTGGAAGCTTTGCTAACGTCAACTGCTGGTGTGAATCTTAATGGTTTTTACTTAATTCAAATCAAAATTATTTACTATTTAAGAATATTCACACTTACTGCTATTCGCAATTATATTTCCAAATGAAAATTTAACATTATAATTAACTTCAATAAAATGTAATGTCTACATATGTTTGGGTTTCAATACATTCCAGAGTATCTTTCTAGTTTAGTGGCAACATGTTTTTCTTGTTTGTTGTGTTGTTATTTTCTCTTGTTGAGGAAAATGGGTCTTACACATAATTAAATTTTGAGACAGACAATTGAAAACGAATTTTTATGATTGGACACTGCTTTATTGTTTTTCAAAATATTCTCCATTAAGATCAATACACTTTTGTATGCGTTTGAACCAATTGTCGATGCATTTTTTCCATTCCGATTGAGGTACCTCCGTAACATGTGATTTGAATGCATGAACCGCTTTTATTTTTTATCTGCGAAAACCCGGCCTTACACCAAAAGAACAATTGGCAACAATAGCATATAAAAATCTTCGAGGAAGGCGCTAGTCGCACAAACCAGTACATTGCGAGTATGTGTCATGTTTATTAACTAAATTAGCTTGATACCTATAAAAAGAAGACGCACAAGTCAGTTACACTAAAATGTGTTATAAGTTGAAACTTAGAAGAAGCATATTTTATAATTATAATATTTACCGTGCTGTAATCGATTCGGAAGAAGAAATTGCATGTCCGAACCTCCCAATTTTTACCGGAGAAAAACCAGAAAGAATGGGGGGAAGTACAAAAGACATTATAAAATACATTAATCTTATAATAATTCACTTATAAATATCACTTGAATAATTTCTGCGATTACTTTTACTAATTCGTTCTTTACACTATGAGTATTTATTTAAAACTAACTGCATTTACACAAATCATTTATATACCTAAATAAAATTTTACAAAGTTCTAGAGCAAGAAGGAATAAAACAATTGATAAATAGATTTTCCTAAAAATTATTTGGTAGAAATACTCTAAATAAACCTCCTGCTACTGAACAACGCCAGCCTATGAAACCATTTTGCGAACTTGTTTGTAACATTACTTCATAGAGTAGCATATCGCCGGAATTAGCAAGAACAAGTCAACAATAGCGAAAAAGACGGAAGTATTCTAAATATATCTCAATTAGAGGATATACCTAGATTTTGTCGTCAACTAAGACGTATACATTTAGCGAATGAAAGAGTTATTGTTTTGGGCGATGAAAAATACTTTGCCAATTCGGAAATCAAAGGAAACGATAACTTTTATACGGACAATATAGAAGAATGTTCAATCAAAACCCCCTGATAAATTGCTGGTCTGGTGTACAATTTCCACAAATGGAATATTCATACCTTATGTGCGTCGGCGTCGAATAAGCGGGGAAGCTGTAGATTCTGAAAGGTATATTAACACCTGTCTCACTAAATTAGTTGAATTTGTACGTCATTAAGCTGAAGACGATTTATGCTTCGACCGGACTTAGCAAAATAACTTTTTGTACCGATTCAAGCCAGCACACCTAATTCACCTCACGTTCGATTGACGACTTTTAGGCACTTTTATCTTATAAAGTGTATGATAAAGAGTGGTAAACCAAAAATGAGGAATAATTACGACGTATAATTTCTAGATATCTTCTGGTAGATATCAAAAAAGTTTTTATGAGTATGTAAAGAAGAGGTGTTCCAAATCCATCGGTCTCAATTAATAATCAATTAACTGCACAGTTAGTTAGTTAAATCTAGACAGGCTTTCAGAAAAATAATACAAGAGTCTCGAAAGTAATATTCCCTGTCACAAAAACAACCAGAGAAAATTTATTAATCAATAACTGAGCCCCTTAAGCAGTTACTTGAACAATTGACCTATTAAGTAGGAACGTGTCAAATCAGAACCACTTGAATCTCCTAAACAGCCAGATGTGTTCACCACACCAGGCTCGACTATAGACAATCAACTCGACCGTTTTATAAACTAGCATGTGTAACTCCCGGTGAGCGTCTCAGCAGTACACTTATGGAGCACCTCAAATTTTCAAGGAATGAAGATACTTATGAAATGATGACGGCGACTAGAGTGGCTGAATACATAGATGATACAATAAGTGATTTTCAACAAACCAATAATGATCTGAAAGTGCTACAAGAGTATTTTGCTTCCAAGGAGTATATTTAAGGGATAATAAGAGATACTGCTCTTGTTTACGATCACGTTTCAGGTATTTTCCACAATCCAAGGATTAAGGGCCTTATCTATCCTGGGACACCTGGTTTGTATGATGTTTAAAAAATCATCCATACTCTTCAAAAACGGTGATACCACGAATTACGTGAGTATTATAAAACAGACAAGTGCAAATCGTCATGAAAATCTGAAAATAACTACAAGAAACTTATTTATATATACTTAGATTTTTAAAAACAGCTTCTGGAAAAAATTCAAAATCACCAATCTCCAACTAGATTTTCCTCATCTATGATCTTCATTAATAACATGCTTATGGTAATTCAATATCATTCATAATATAACCTGTAACAGTTCAATATCATTTCTAACGACTTGACCAAACCTATAATTTCCATGTGAAAAACAATTGAATAGCACTAAGATTCAACAAATGTTCTCTAAATTTATCTTTGTTTCTCTTTGAATATTGATATTAGGTTTGTTCCAACCTTCAAGTCGGGACCGTACTTAGAACGGTTATCGGAAGCGTTTATAGATATTTTATGTGCCATCTCCGGCTGTGTACGGTTCTTGTAACAGAACTTGCTATCAAGCAAGTACCGAAAAGATCGTCCCTGAAACGGTTCTTACACGATATCTAAGTCGGTTGGAACGCAAAATGTTCGTATAACGGTAACCCCCCGGTTGCAACACGTAATCTCTATTGCGAAGAATCGTCACTGTACCAGGGAAGGTTTTTTGATGGGTTGGAACAACCTATTGATTCAAGACACCACAATTCTCGATTAATTAATCTACATATTTCCACATTGTACTTTTACCACAATTTCAGTGCTTGATGATGATTACATAAGTATTTGAACTCTATTATTATTTGAATTACTACAATATCACATAAAGTATACTATTACTACCTCTACAAACCTCCAACAATGATAATTCATACAAGTGCAAATAACCAGCGCCGTCGAGGTTCTATCGTTTTTAAAAATATTCTCTATTGAGATTAATATACTTTTTCATGCGTTTGAACTAATTGTTATATCATTTTTTTTTTCATTCCAATTGAGGTACCTCCAAGACATGTGATTTGAAAGCATGAAGCGCTTCTTAAGGAAAACGTTGACTTCCCAATTAATTTGTGATTTGTGGACCAAGAATAAATAATTGAGTGCCAAACAAGAACTGTACAGAGATTTACCCATCAATTCAATATTTTAACTGTTCAAAAATGTTTTTGTTTGAACTGATATGTGACCGTTACCGTTAGTCTAATAGAGCTGAGTCGACATATTCATTTATTCCGAAAAAATGGATGACCATTTGCTTCGAAGTGCTTCTTGCAGGAACAACTTTTGTTGGAATGGGCTCGCCCTTACAGTCGACTGTTGTTTATTTTCGGGTTCATATGCATACGGTATCCAACTCGAACAAATCTTGCTTACAGCCAAATGTTTTCTGGCACAATAGCCCATTTTGGATCACACTCACGAAATTTAGCCTGTAGCGAAGTGCGATTACGATTGAATTCGGACAACTAGCGAAGCACGGTGGCTCGAGATGGTGCATCATCAACAAAAGCCGAGGCGAGTTGATCAGCACACCATTAAAAAGGTCAAACTTCATGATGGCAATGTCAGATTTGACATATTCACATTAGTGTTGCCATATTTCAAAACTTGAATACTTACCCTCGTACTTTCATATTTTATGAAAGACGCCCAAATAAATTCAATTGGGACTATGTTGTTATGGTAGCCAAGCACTTATTTTCTTAGATCGTATTAATTTGTTCGTTTCAAACTACAATGTTAACATACTGTCTTGATATGAGATACTAAGATGACATCTTGCTTTCAGAAGATTAATAGTGTAAAAATGAGTAATTCTACGTGGCGGATATTGTATGTTGTATGTTGTATGGTGTGAAGCTGCCTCGCCTACACTAAAAAACGAATGACAATACGTTGCGCAACGGCGGTCGTCAGTTGATGTTTACCAATGGTCGTAGCACTCGTATAAAACGTGCATTTGCGATGAAAACTATGCCACCCAACTAACATGTTATCATCCACGACTTTAAAAACATACAAGAGCATTCGTCGCAATCATATTCGAACCTCTCTTGTATTACATATCGAGGTCTTGTTAACAAACTTTTTGAGTATTTTACCCTTATTGTGTTGCTTTTCCTATCAATATTACTCGTCTATTGCTATATTTTTACATTATTATGCATACATTTAAAGATGTGAAGTATTAATAAGTATTAGTTTTAATAAGTAAAAATTTAAAGATGTCAAGTTTCAAAAAAACGTTTATAAGCCTTAGTAATGTGGTCTTTCTAAAGTTTCATATGAATCGTAGCGATAGAAATACGAGAGCTGATCATTTTATTTCCACTCTGACCCTTTCATAAATCAAATTCATCGTTTCATGATGTAAATGTTACTAAATAATCTCTTGTTATTTCGAAAGACTATAATACTACAACTATGAGCATTACATATGAACAGCAATCTATCTGTACTTAAACTATTATGAAATATGAAATACTTATATGTATATCTTGTATATAAATAATTAAAATTGATAAAATTAAAAATTAGAACATACAACCACTGGTTTTCCCATGAAAAACAGAAATAATTCAAATTCTCCAATGTAGCATGATAACGTCTTTATTACGTGAAACAAGATGTTTTTATTTACATTATTCATACAGATAAACTTGTTGGAATACAGCAAGTGGGTATTCCCACTAAGAAATGGAGGTTACATAGATTACACTTGTCATATCAGGTTAAATTTTATTTACCATTTCATCGCGTATTTCTTGAAAACAAAATATACACGGTGTTAATTTATTTTTTAGTTCATGATTCCAGTCACAAAATTACGTTTTTGGTGCTTTACATCTTTGTTTTTTGCACAGGTTCTCTTTTCCGATGCCACTCCATGGAATATATTATGGATATCGGATCATGGTAAAAAAACATAGTTTCATCTTCAAATTGGCGATCATTTGATAGTCTTCTCTATTTTGCGCTGCATGAATTATATTTGAAGCTTCTGGTATTTGGAACCATTCGCGTAGGATTTTCAGCCAGGATTTTTTCTTTCTACCTAACCCTCCTATCTTAGCTTCCACGATTAGCTGTAGCAAACCATATATTTCAGTCTAAGGTATTCTTAAAATGCATTTATACAGCCACATTTCAAAAGCTTCTAATTTTAGCATTGTCGCTACTTTTAGTGTTCAACATTCTACACCGTAAAGCAGCGTGGAGAGTACGTAAGATTTCGTTGCTCGCCATCGGGTGGGTATCAATCGGTTGCGGTTGCTTAAGAGCTTTCGTTTTTTTATGAATGTGGATTCTGCCATTTCAATTCTAATATTAATCTCTAGATCAGGGTTCCATCCATCAATTTTTGTATATCCCAAGTAAAATTGTTAAAAATTACATCCAATAATAAATTGTTGGATGCATTTGAAAGCATTGAAATTGCTAGATGTAATAGTGGCTTAAATAGGGACAAAGGGCTAATTCCTTACAGCCCACACTATAGTTTGGTAGTCAAGGAATGAATGTGAAGATTTCCGCCAAGCAGTTTTTTCCTGTTGGAATTAATTTTCGCGGGAGGTGGCTTATTGGTGGGAAAATTTAGTATAAAACAGGCAAGTCATTAGATTTTAGTTTAACTTCAGTCTCTGAAGACGATAGCTTGGTTATCGAAACGCGCGCCAGACAGTGTATTGTTAGTGTTGGTGTAGTGGTGGTGTAAACAGTTTATTCAGTTTGGGCAAAGTGACAAATTGATTATTTCAAAGTTTCTAAAATATAATCAAACGTCTGTTTTCAAATGTTTGAAAAAAATTATTGATTTTGGGCCATCCGACAAATCGAAAGTTTCAAAATACTTTGTTCTCCAAAGGTTGGAAACATGGCTTTTTCAGTCATGTAATGACTCTATAATCTCAGAATTTCTTGATTATTGAAATATATTTGATTGAAAAACAGCTTTCAGATGAATAATTGATTTTAAGTCATTCGACAAATCGCAAATTTCAGAGGTTCTCATCCTTTCCAGAGTTGATTTTTGAAAAATGAGTGATTTTGAATGATCCGACGAATTGAAAAGTTTCGTAACTCAGATGAAAATTTCTACTTAGAAGATCTTTTATTTTGATTCTTTCTTTATTTTTATTTTAATTTTAGAACTTACTAGTCCTAGAATATTTGATAATAGATATTACTGGACTCCATTTTAACATTAATTTTTTTAAAGGGATCACTTTGTGATGTAAAGTTTTCTCCGTCAATTTTAGCTCCAGGTATTCTACCACTTTTTTCAAAATTATTAAGGTCACCGTGTATTTCTGATATATGAAATACGTCTTGACAATATTGAAATTTGAGTCTGAATTACCATTTATATTAATTAAGAATCCGGATTTCCCCAACTTGTCATAAACCGAATTCTTCTTTAAATAGTTCAACGTTTTTGGAATATATAAATACGGAGATCGCAAATTGTAATGCAGTACAAATTGATATATCGTAAAGAAAATAATCTTCGCTAATAGTCCACAATAAAAATCTATAAGTCGCAAATATGGTGAAGAGCTGTCAATCAATGTTGTTATTGGTATGTATTACATTTTTGGTGATAATTTCGTCTCCTAAAAACTGCTGTTAACTACACTTCCAATTGCAATGCCGAGTGCAAAAGACGTGGTTACCGTGGAGGACATTGTGGAAGCTTTGCTAACGTCAATTGCTGGTGTGAAACTTGATCATTTCTACTCGATCCAAAATTAATGCAATCACTGATGTTCACCTTATTTAAAAATAATCATAATTTCTGATATTACAAACTATATTTCTAAATTAAAATGTAACATTATATGAACTAACTTTGATAAAAATAAAACATCTCTATATTTTCGGGTTCCAGTATTTTCCAGAGTATTTGTTTAATCTAGTGCTTCAGAGAAAATATGTTTCTCTTGTATAGGTATTGTCTTTTGTTATATATGCAATATGTAAAAAAGCGAAAATAAAGTTCATTAATATGTTTATAAATTATTAAATTCATTGTTTTGCTATTCCTCAATGTAGATACTTGTATTACTGTCGTACCAAAGAATCAAATTGAAAACATAAATAAAAAAAATCAATTCTTATCATAAAAAAATTCAATTCACAATCGATGTCGAGCAAAATAATAGAATCAATTTTCTTGATGTCACTTTATATAAAATTAACAGTAACATAAGAACAGAATAGTATATGAAACCAACTTGGTTCTCAAGATATTTAAAGTAATAATTAGTTTGGCTGATAGATCTATCCAACTATCAGATCAGAATGCTTAGCTATTCAAAAAGCAAAAACTGCATTGAAAGAAAATTATTATCCGGAAAAAATGATAAATAACATTAAAGAAAAGGATGAACAGATAGTACAACCAATTAAAAAACAAAACAGAAACAGAAACAAAATATCAAATCATGATACGTTTTTCCTTACCATATGTACAAGGACTTTTCCAACAATTATCGAATTATTTCAATAAATATGATATAAGTCATAAAGGACATAATACATTATCCAAATAATTCACTAAATTGAAATATAAAACACCAAAAAACAAATGAAGTAGTATTATATATCAACTGCCTTGTACTAATTGTGGCTAAGAGGTCATCAATACGATAAAAAACATTGAACTGCATTAACGAACCATGAAATGTCAAAAAAACATGAATTCAATTATAAAGTCAGAAATTCATGAAACGCAATCTAATACACGAAAAAGTTAATTTTTAGAATAATCCTAGTAAAATTTATAGCTCTATTCAAATAAAACTACAAATAATTCAATTGATTACTGCTATATATTTGAGTTGCAAGGACCAGGAAAAAAATACTTCTTCTTATTAGAACAAAGTTCCAGTTTGATTTTATTCTTATTTTGATATTCGTGATGAAGGTCATCTATTGATCAATATAAATATATACAAATTGTCAGTGTCAATATCATATTTTGATAAAGACGTAAAATTAGTCGAAACGGCAATTTTATCTATCATTTAAAAATTATTAAAGAAACTAATTTTGAAACAGAAGAGACCTAAAATCAAGATGGTAGGGTGTGGAATTATGTCACAGGATGATAAGATCTCTCGAGCAGAAATGTATTTGTCACTTTCCGGACTTAGCTGAATAATTTTTTGACACTGAAGATGATGGAATTTTTCACCAGATCAGACGTGGGTATTTTTAAATAAATGACCATATTTTTCCTTCTATTAGGGTAGCTATGTATGGGTCTCTAAGTTGAATTGTGAAAATGTTTGCGAACCAAACAATTCTAAAATGAAAAGAGCGGGGATAGTTGAAATTTTGTATTTTTTTGAATAAAACTAGAGTTCGCAATGAGTTTTAATACTTAAATCATAAATGTAACGAATAGCTCTTTTTTGTAATTTGAATATTTATTCGAAGAGGTGTAAACTAGAAGGCTCTCGGAAAATGCGATCCGAATAACGTTGTTAAAGCAGTAAGAGAATCGAGCTGCTTAGACACAGATTTAATGGCAAAAAAGCAGAGTACGATTCTTACGTCACATGTACAGACCATTAGATGGTACCATCAATATGCAGATTAAGAAGCTTTGAACATCGTATAAGTTATTGTTGAGTTTTAGAAGTTGTAAAACTCGTTTGTAGAATAAAACTCTCTAGTGTTCTCAGTGTTTAAACAGAAACTACCAGAGTCAGACCATGAATTAATAGTAATGAGATCTGCTGGATTGCTAGTTAGATATGATGAAGCAGAACTGAAATATTATTATTAGAGAGTTTAGAGAGTTTATTATTAAAGAGAAAATTAGAGAGTTATGAGGTGACTTATCGCAAAATAACGGCGTGATTCGTTCCCAAACCTTTGTAAGTTTGTACGCGCTTGCAATACTAGTCGGAGTACTTGAACGCGAACCCTAAATACAGACGTCATCTTAGTATCTCATATCAAGACAGTATGTTAACATTGTAGTTTGAAACGAACAAATTGATACGATCTAAGAAAATAAGTGCTTTGCTACCATAACAACATAGTCCCAATTGAATTTATTTGGGCGTCTTTCATAAAATATTTAAGTACGAGGGTAAGTATTCAAGTTTTGAACTATGGCAACACTAATGTGAATATGTCAAATCTGACATTGCCATCATGAAGTTTGACATATTTAATGGTGTACTGATCAACTCGCTTCGACTTTTGTTGATGATGCACCATCTCGAGCCACCGTGCTTCGCTAGTTTTCCGAATTCAACCGTAATCGCACCTCGCTAAATTTCGTGAAGGTGGTCCAAAATAGGCTATTGTGCCAGAAAACTTTCACACTACATTAAATATTGCATGAACATTTGGCTGTAGGCAAGATTTGTTCGCGTTGGATACCGTATGCATATGAACCCGAAAATAAACAACAATCGAGTGTAAGGGCGAGCCCAATCTAACAATCCAATCCAATCGACTTAGATATCGTGTGTGAACCGTTTCAGGGACGATCTTTTCGGTACTTGCTTGATAGCAAGTTCTGTTACAAGAACCGTACATAGCCGGAGATGTCGCATAAAATATCTATAAACACTTCCGATAATCGTTCTAAGTACGGTCCCGACTTGAAGGTTGGAATAAACCTAATATCAATATTCAAAGAGAAACAAAGATAAATATAGAGAAAATTCGTTGAATCTTAGTGCTATTCAATTGTTTTTCACATGGAAATTATAGGTTTGGCCAAGTCGTTAGAAATGATATTGAACTGTTACAGGTTATATTATGAATGATATTGAATTACCATAAGCATGTCATAGATGAGGAAAGTCTAGTTGGTTAGGTTTTGAATTTTTTCCAGAAGCTGTTTTTAAGAATCTAAGTATATATAAATGAGTTTCTTGTAGTTATTTTCAGTTGTTAAAACAGAATCATTATCCATAGAATAACCTTCATATAAAACGTGCTCAACAATCGAGTATCTGTTAGGTTATAATATGCTTTTCGAATCATAATTTTTATGAATACATTTTTATGTGCCGATAATGTCGTTAACCAATTTGATTTTTAATCTATTAGATTTTTACGTATATTAGTTTTGTATTTTCTAATTTGTAAACATTTTTATTGGAGTGATGTAATTTGATATTCCATTGTTACATGTGTTAATTCATTTCTTTCGAATTGAATGATAAGCCTCCGATGTTTTTACTTTTAAGCCGTCCTCACACCAAGGTAAGAATTAACAACATGTAACATGTGTTGTCGTCATCGCATGCCACAAGTTCCCAGGTATTGTCATTGATCCATGCGAAATTTTTACAGACCACTAGTCAAAAACCTTATCAATAATACCTCTGGTGCATGGATACTGTTGCGTTAGCTCTTGCCTTGTTTTGATATGGATGGAGCTTATTCAGTTTACAATTATATAAGCTCATCAGTGTAAAATTTTTGAGGAGTTACGTCATCTGCATCTAATTGAATCCAAAACCTTCCTTGGAATAGGTTCCCTTGAACGAACTGAAGCAAACAACTATCTATTCCATCAGCTTGGTTATTACCGTTTCTTTCGTTGATTCAAAACAAGTTAGACGTGGCTACAATTACTTCTTTCGACATAATAACTACTGCTTATTTTCGGTTATCATTGAATGTTACAGACAGTTTAGTCGCGTTGATATAAATAAATTCAAAATTGTATGCAAATATTTAAAATTGCGTTGACAATCTTAATATAATTCCACATTGCATTTATTTTTAATAAAGCTTTGTTGACGTCTTTCAAATTTCAGAATTTTGCTTTCGAAATACCTCCAGAAAAATAATTACTCTGTTGTTTTTACTATTGGACCATCGCGGTAATTTTGTAAAATGTCAGTCTGCTTCTTTTATTTTATAACTACATTATAAGTGTAACTTTACAAACTTTAGACTATGATGAAGTATCAAACTGCATTTGTAAGAAACCACATTAGAAATTCAGTAGCATTATCTATCAAACATGGATTAGACAGAACCTGAAAGATTTATTATATTTTCATTCTAAGTGACTAGCAATAGAGGTAAAAAACTGCATGGAGAGAATATTATATCTTTGCATTTAGTAAAAATACAATAATAAATATCAACAATCGGAATTTCATTTTATTTTGAAGGTATTCCACTTTAGTCAAGTGTAAATAAATCAGGAGGTTTTAATGTTATTTTATTTGAATACAACAGCTAAATAGATAATAATTGCTTCAAAAATTAATCAGAGAGAACCATACATATAACTACGAGTAATATTTCTAAGAGAAAACGAAATATCTTCAATATTTTTGAAGATAAATCTGGTTAAGGAGTTTAAATTAGTTGGTGAAAAATGAGGATAAAGTAGTTAACGTTTGACGTCATATTGTACAGGTTTTAGAGTTCCACTCTATCCTATTAAAGTTTTAGATAAATAGGAATGCCCCTACATATTGTTTTTAAATTCGAAGAAAATTGAAGTGGACATTTTATTGTTGGTCTGGTATTAACATACCTATTTCTTGGCCATCATATGTACACTAACCACGATGAACTTCAATAATAGATGAAGCAAAATTGAAATATGATAATATTATTCCAAATAGTTTGCCTACGTGAAATATCAACCCAAACGGGATTCTTAAAATAATTCAACATATTTTTTTGTATTGCCTAATTTTGTGTAAAAACTTCCCAGCAACGTAATTCTCAAAATAAACTTGAAACTACTATCATCAGGTCAATATTTATCAAGTAATTGGCCATTCGTAATCATTTTATTGTTTACTTTCCTTTATTTTCATTCATTACCGTCAAAAACATTATTACCTGGAATTAATTGCAGTGATGACTTAGATTCTATACTTTTTTCAAACCTCTATTTTATTTTTGTTTATATCTATGTTGTTCACAATTACGCATATTACAATACGTAAAACGCATTTCAATGTCATAGAAATCTTGGGTTAATCCAGAGTAACCATTTTTATTTACAAACGATCTGGGTTTCCCTAAGTGGTCGTAACCCGAGTTCTTCTTTAACTGGTTTAACGTTATTCGAATATATAAATACTGTGACATCAATATGTAAAACACTGTTCAAGTTGATATTTTGTAACGAAAACAACTAACATTAATATTCGACAATATAAATCTCCAGAAGTCGCAAAAATGGTGAAGAATTATCAATCAATGTTGTTGTTGGTATGTATTACATTTTTGGTGATCATTTCGTCCCCTAAAAATGAGGTCCAAGCTGACAAACTTATCGGGAGCTGCGTATGGGGTGCTGTTAACTACACTTCAAATTGTAATGCCGAGTGCAAAAGACGTGGTTACCGCGGAGGACATTGTGGAAGCTTTGCTAACGTCAATTGCTGGTGCGAAACTTGATGCTTTTTACTAAATCGACGACGACGCTTCAAAATTAAGTTATTTTTTCTTATGTAAGAATGTTTTAACACTACTGATACGATATATACGGTATTAAATTTTTACAATTGCTATATTATACTCAGTAACTTTAAAATAAAATTTCATTTTTTTAGTATTTTTGGGTTTAGTATATTCCAGAGAATGCTTTAAAATTTAGTGCTTTAGCATACTATTGTAGACAACAATATACAAAAAAGTAAAAATAAAAAACCATACATAAGTTATATTTGACTAACAAATATTTCAATTAAATGTATTTCTCAACTCTAGAATGAAACCCCTTATTTTTAATGAAAATAAAATTAATAAAACTTTACCAATTAGTATAATGATATAAATTTGAAATGTGTAATTGAAAAAATGCTTCTGATTATAAGAAATAGCATTATCCATACTAATATCTATCTCACCCAATAAATTCACCCTATTCCTAATAACGAAAACTTAATGATCCGACATTATTCTATGACAATAAAAGAATACCAAGGAGAAACAAAATACTTAAGTTGGAAGAAATTTATTAAATCCAGATGTCTAATAATGCACAAAAACTATTGAAACAGGAAATGTTTACATAGAAACAAGAGAAGCAATTTTTTTAAATTTCGTCAACTCGACAAATATTCAAGAACAAACCGTCAAATTAAACTGCATTTTAATGACTGTTGAACTGATTACTATAAAAACACTGTATTACGAAAAAAATTTAACAATAAGTTGAAAAGATCAAGATACCTATCACCTGTTGACAAAACAACTAATAGACGAAACAGAAATTTTACCAGTGATCTCAATTCCCATCACCTTTTCGGTGCTTTTTCTAATTATATTGCTAATGACCTTTTTTTGGTAAAAAGAAAAAAATAATTTCTTTTAAACTAGAACTAATAGAACAATCAACTTAGGACAACAAAATCAAATCTTAGGAGAAAGGTGGAATAAAATTGTAGAAATTTTAATGAATTTTCTACTAGTTAATTTTCGAGTTCTGAATATATCCGGCGATGCAAAACAAATTTTCGTTTCTTTTTCTTCAATAGTTTCATGAAGATTCATCGATTTCTTATTGGAAATTAGCATACTTTTTTCATAATTTATAAACATTTTTAATTATATGATGAAAATTTTCATACATCATTAGTTAGTATTAATTTAAAGGCTCTATATATTTCAAAGTTACGAGAATGCTCCCAGAAGTACCCGGCTTGACCTAGAGATGGCGGAAGTTGTTTAAAAAATACCACTGTATAAGAAAGTATACAATGTATACCGTATGTATGTTTCAAGTTTGAGGACGACTCGTTCTTTAGTATTTGTTAGGCAGCCATCAATAGTGAACGTTTTCAGTGAATTTGTAAACATGGAAAAAATTGGTCATCGTTATATGATGAAATACTTAACCCAACCAATAATAGTAATATGTTGGGTAGAAGACCAACGAAGACCACCATCACAGTGGTCAATCAAATGAAGTGATGACTACAAAAATCCATAAAGTGGTACTGGATAATCGTAGACTGAAAGGCATTTCAAAAAGTGCGGTACATCGCATATTAACTGAACAATTTACTCACAATTAAACAAAAACAGCGCCGTGAAGATGTTTTTATCCAATTTTTCGAGGAATAGAGCCGAATTTTTGCGCCCTTTCGTAACCACGGATGAGACGTGGGTCCATCAATTCACACCCGGTTTTTGAAAATACACGTGGGATGATTTCAAAAACTATAAACGATGATTATTATTCAATTTTTTTGCAACGTTTGAGCCAAGAAATCAAACAAAAACGGCAGCATTTGGCTATGGAAAAAGGGCTTTTCCATCAAGACAATGCACCAGACCACACATCCGTTATTGCAATGTCCAAAATTAATGTATTGAAGTTTGAATTGCTACCTCATGCACCCCATTAGCCAGATTTAGCCCCTCGGATTATTTTCTCTTTGCAGACTTGAAAAATGGCTCGAACATCACTTGGATGTTCAAAAAGTTTTTCTTTGTTGGGCCAGGTACTTCCGGGACCATCCTCGAATTTCATTTATTGTGTTCACCATCAGATATATCTGAAATATGGAAATGTGATTAGAAATTTGAGGTAATCCAGAATTACCATTTTCACTTATACACGATCTGGATTTTCCCAAGCGGTCGTGAACCGAGCTTTAGTTCAACGTTATTCAAATATATAAATATTGAATTTGTGTTACACCGTCGAGTTAGTTGCTAATTAGAAAACATCCAATAGTAACATTTCACAATAAAAATCGTCAAGAGTCGTAAAAATGGTCAAAAACATGCAATCAATGTTGTCATTAGTTTTTATTGCAGTTTTGGTAATCTTTTCGTCTCTTCAAAATACAGCTCAAGCTGATGTATATATCGGGCATTGCCAAGATGCATTGATGCCGTATGATCCAAACTGTCATCGTGAGTGCAAAAGACGTGGTTACCGCGGAGGACATTGTGGAAGCTTTATGCTCGTGTACTGCTGGTGCAAATCTTGATACTTTTGGCTAAATTGGAGACAATGCTACAAAATTGAGTAATTAGCGACTGTTTTCATAAATTGCTTTTAAACAATTTTCCAAATTACTGATACTATTTGAACCGAATTCAACTTCAGTTTAATAAAAATGTAATATCTATATACTTTTGAGTTTTAGATATTCCAGATTATTTTTTCCAAATTAGTACTTTAGTGGACATATTTTTATCTTGTATAAGTATATACTATTGCAGTTTGCTTTATTTAATTGTTTGCTTCACTTATTTATTGTTTTAAATTCTATATCTTGAGTAAATTTCAATTTTAATCTCAATTTATAACGGTAAAATATTTTCTTCAATTTAAAATTTTAGAACTGTTTGAAATTTGTTGATTGATATTTTAGTGGACTATATAAATTGGTTGCTTAAAATTATTATTTGCTCGTAAATTTTTATATTAGAATACTGGAGACGGGAGACAAAAACACAACTAATTTTTAGTGTGATTAACACAACTCTCTTAATAATTGAAATTAACCATCTAAGTGAAATTTACTCTTCTCTCCTTCCCTTACATTCCCGGACGTCCCCTAATTTTAACCATAATATTACAACATTATTAAACTTAACAATCAATGTCAATTACGACCGCTTCGGAACTTTAAGGGTTGATTTTATTTCGTAAATCCACACCTTCCACAGATCAATTGGGGATAGGTAGTTATTCGTTCATTGGTAAGTAGTGATCCGATTCTCTCAATCTGCCTACTCCACGCAACGAATCACCCCTGTTTTTGATAGATTCCAATGCCTCAATATGCCTACTCCTTGGAATTTCACAGATGAAAAGAAAAGCTGAAGCAAAAAAATGTAAAATGTTTGAAATAGAAAATAAAATTGATATGCTTACCATCGAGAACACTGTTGACACTATTACACTCACTGTTGGTCTTGAACTTCCTATTATAATAATAACATTCTCCTCACCTTTCTACAGAATATCAAGCATGTAGAAAAAATACTCATACGCCAAGAACAAGAGACCAATAATAGTCATTACATCTATAATAGGTTAGTACATAAGCTGTTAAATAATGAAATGGTTTGTAATAGAAAAACTTGGAAATAATCTCTCAAAATTGAAAAACCAAATAATCGATACTACAAATGAATTAACTATCGAAAATTTTTCAAGCAGGCAACAAGTTATTTATAATACATTATTCTATAAGCTTAAAAGCCAACAAAAGAAATAAGATCAATTCAGTTCTTAAAACTCAACATAATTGTATTAAAAATATATAAAATACAGATATACCAAAGGATATTTTCAGTTTCTATCACTAGGGCCAAAATTGTATTGAACCGATAATTACTAAAGATACGTTAGCCAATATATTGATATTGGCCAATATATATATAATATATTGATTACATATCCTCTTTCATACAAAATGAACAACAAAAAAATTCGTTATAGCCAAAACAACCAACATTTTAACTAACCATATCCATGAACCCAAACAATCTTCTGTATTTAGAGAATTATTATATAAAATCACGAATTTTTTGAAAAAAAAAATACAAATAGTCCTACCGTCTGACAATGGTAATGTAGGAGAAGTTTTCAACAAAAAACAAATTGACAAACTCAAAAGAAATTAACAACTTATAACGGTATTTCTGCTTAATTCTACTGATTACCAAAAATTCATAAGCCCACTCTATCAGCTAAACCCATTATGGCATCAACTAATACTCCAATTGAACCTCATACTAATTTGTTAACTGAAATTTTGACTAAATCTTATGATTACAATAATGAATATTAAATAAGAAGAAACTATCAATAATATGGTATAACCACAGAATTACGTCTATTAGGATGATGCAATATCTTTATTCAGTATTGTCCACTTAAATATATGTCTTACCGCTCTATAACATAAATGGAGTGATATAGTAAAAATTGTAAACTGAATAAAGAGACGAATAGAACACATTTTTGTTATAATTATGAAAATTGTGGTCTTCAATATCCCCTATATTAGCAGATTATGCAACGGATCATATTTTGGACTTTGTAATATCTGTTTTACCTTTCAAATGATTCTTAATTTTTTAATTTACTTCAATAGTTCCGATCCTTATACACAATTCATTATGGAAAAAGAAAATACTGAAAAATCGTTCCTTTTCCTTGATACTAAATTTATAAGAAACGGAAAAAATAAAATTTTAATCTACTGGTATAGGAAAACAATAAATTCTTGAAGATATATCAATTATCACTCATATTACCCACGTTACACTAAGATTAATTTAATCAAACAGATGAAAAATGGAGTCCTCAAAAGTTCTGATCCTATTTTTCATGAAAACAACCTTAAAATACTTCTCAAACTTTTTTATGAAAACTCATATCCTTCATATCTTTTGAATCGAAATCTGTATAACATATCTGACTGATGTTAAGTTTGAATCAATATCTCTTTCAAACGTCATATCTGATATTTCTATCCCACATTTACCATATATTAAATCAGTTACTCCGAAATTTCCTGGAATCTTTAAACAACACAATATTAAAATAGCATACAATCAAACACTTAATATTCAATCTATTTTTATTAAAATAAAAGATCAATCAATTAATTGCCTAACAAAGTATATGAAATAATTTGTTTAAATTGTGACAAAATGTACATTGGTGAGTCGAAGAGGTCACTCATCACAAAAGTGATAGCAGATTACATCCTGATACATGTTCATTAACGACTCATGTCTATCATGAAGGACACAATATGAATTTGACAACTAACCATGAAATTCAATTTCACTCATAACGACCTAACCTAAAAAATTTCATATCATTTATAATCAAACTAATAAATATTCAGCTATATCAATAACGACCTAGCCTATGAAAATGTTCAATCATTCATAATATAACCAATAAATATTCAACATCATTCACAACAATCTAACCTTATCTATCCTAAAAACTCAATTCAATCAATCAATTAATAGTTTTATCATGCATCATCCCAGACGATGAGCACATAAGTATTCGAAAGCTCGAAATATACTTAAGTTAATACACTTTGTTGTTGTTGTTTTTCCACATTCCCAATATCTAAGTGTGATATTCACCTGCTGTTTTTTACTGGCCCCAGTAACAATTTAATTCTGTCATGTTTATGGTGGATTTGTTTTAAGTAAGTATCAGTAATTTTACTAATTCTCGTCAATTTATGTCTCGTTGAAGATTAAATGGAGGATTATAGTGGTTGCATGTTTTAGAATAAAACAATTCAAATCAGAAAAAAAATGTGAAATTTTCCAAGAATCTAGATTGATACGTTTCTAAATGAATATACGGTAACAACAAACAACTTAAAGTGAGTTTAAAAAAAGTTAAAGAAAAACTAATTCAATGTTTATGCTACAATATAATAATATTACTCACATTTCGTTGCCTTCCATTCCATTTTTTTTGTCTACAGTTTCTTTTGGTAGAATTCATAATACTCAGTGGGCCAAGAAATTGTGTCATATTTCTGATGATTAAATGCCGTTCTTTTAATTCCCATCCCCAATCATTGGGATTTATGCTGCATTCATGCCCGTCACATTTTAACTTGTGAGTAATCTCCTTTCAAATGTATTGAAACGATATCTGTAGCTCAGAGGCGATCGCTGACGTAATATTTGTGATAAGTGATCTCGAAACCCTCCAGAATATTTCGTAACAAATTTGTCCAGGGCTCCAGGATAGTATGTTTAAACCAGCCACACTAGGTATATGGCATCGCGTAGTCCTTTTCTCTCATGATATTCGTATTCCTATTTTCCTAGAAACTTATATATTTTTCATTTCTTAACCATTTGAAATACATTTTTCAACGCATTTATCCATGTGCTTTATTTCTTCGACTAACTTGTGAATCCCTTGAAAACACTAACAATATGAAACAAGTTAATTGGAGTTTATTCTTGCTTTTTCATTATAATATTTTAAACTTATATTTTGAATGAAGCACGAGATGGGGAAAATAGTCTGGAATATACTAATACCAAAAATATTTAGGCATCATTTTTATTAAAGTGAGTCAGTATGATGTTAGTCATTTGAAATTTCATTTACGAATAGTATCAGTCATTATAAATATTTATACATAAAAAATAACTTAATTTCAAAGTATCGTCTCGAATTTAGTAAAAAGCATCAAGTTTCGCACCAACAGTTGACGTTAGCAAAGCTTCCACAATGTCCTCCACGGTAACCACGTCTTTTGCACTCAGCATTGCAATTTGAAGTGTAGTTAACAGCGCCCCATACGCAGCTACCGATGAGTTTGTCTGCTTGGACCTCATTTTTAGGAGACGAAACGATCACCAAAAATGTAATACATACCAATAACAACATTGACTGATAATTCTTCACCATTTTTGTGACTTCTGCAGATTTATATTGTCGAATGTTAATATTAGTTGTTTTTGTTAAGATATATCAACTTCGACTGTGTTAGAATTTACAATCTCCGTATTTATATATAACGTTGAACCAATTAAAGAAGAATGACCACAGGGAAATCCAAATCGTTTGTAAATGCAATTAGTAACCCTGGATAAACCCAGGCTTCTAACGACATTGATATGCGTTTCCTATATTACAAATATGCGTAGTATTGAACAAAGAAAAGTAGCCACAATTGTAGAATACACAGAACTATATTATTCACACTTTAAGGTGTGTCTGAAAAGTTTTCGTCGTCAACCTGAAGATGTTTACACTTATCAATATAAGCTGGGAAATATAATCGCGCAAATGTTGAGAGACTCTCATTAAAATTGTAATTCTGTAAAAGATTACTTTTTGAGAACGTTCACTAGTTCAAAATGTGCTTCTTAATTCAGCTTGTTATTTCTTTTGTTTTTATTATATCGTGCTTATAATTTAGATTTGTGACGCATAGATTTTGTTCACGAATATGATTGCACGTTGGTTATAGTTTTTTGAACTGCTTACGTTTATTTTTCAAGCTTTGGGATAAATTGGCTATAGAAGGTGACAATTCTTCTTAATGTTTTTGACTATTTAGAGTTTGTGTCTTGTGAACAGACGTTCTTCTGTAATTATTAGCTGGATTCTTTCCAAACGAGGAAAAAATCCATCACAATTCCATTGAATCATTTGGAATGTAGAATTAAGGATTTGGTTAATGATGAGATTGTGAGAGACGAAATTGAATTCGTCGTTGCTATGATTGTCAGAATAGAGACGCTTTTGTTATCGAAGAGGTCTTCAGGATTGAATTTCCTTTCAAACTATTTTCTTTTGATGTGTGGATATATTATGAGGAGTTCATAATGGAGGAGGTGGTATTTGATTATCTGATGGTTAAGGGGATTCTGTTAGGAATAGTAATTGACAGGAAGTATCCACATGCTGTCGTAGGATATTCCTCTTGTTTGGACATGGAAAGAAGGAAGCAGTATGAGGTTTGGTAACTGCTCAATCTGAGCTTGTGCATCTGTTGAAATGTTAATCGTTAGATTTTCAGAGGATAGTCAAATATAAAAGCGCTACTATTTTTAAATTAAGAATTCGACGTTAAACAAGTTTTTTCTGCATTGTCCTCCATGAATAATTCTATGCTGTTTTGGAAAACTATGACTCATTTATCGATATTATAAAATTGAGTAACTCAAGGGACTTCCTCCCTACCAATATCTGCGATATATTCTCACATTATTATGAGTGTTTATAAAACTTATAATAACTTTGTCCAAGCCTTTTAATGCTTCATCCAAATCACTTCAAAGCAATTTTAATGTGTTGTATTCAAAATGTTCTTTATCGACTTCTGTGAACTCAGATTGAAAGTGAGGTTGAGGATATCACGTTGTCAGATCTTAGCATCAAAATAAGCAATAGTAAATCATTTAAAACAGTAATTGATGTAAATAATCTTATAAATAACATTATTTTAGTTATATCGTATGTGATTATCGTGAATATTAACGCACATTTTACGTTCTTTTTATTTACTGAGCAATGACGTCATTATGTGACTATAAGATACATACTCACATAACTGAGTGTCTAGATTACTTGAATATAAATCGAAAACTGCTAGTTTGTCAGCGTGTATAGAATAAAATAAATTATCTATACACCTCTTTCTTGGTTTTACTGCTCTTTACATTAGGTAAAATTATAACAAATATATTAGTTTCTAAATGTATAATGGATAATTTTATTGAATTTCAAACGGATAAGAACACAAATGCAATTTGTTAATTTATCGCGGCCTACCATTTGTATATTTGAATTATATTTTATATTAGATATTCATAAATTTAATAAACTCTTACACTTTCTCGATCTTGATAAATCAGCTGGAAATTTCCTGAAAATCAAGATCAAATTGTTGTTATGTGATGGAGTATTGTTTGCAGTCGATGAACAATACAAATATGCCGAAAAGGAATACCTGCTGGAGACCGCGTATACATTTACTGTTGCTGACAGGAAATCTTTGGTTATCGTAGCTTTTCTCCTAATTAAAAGTTGAGGAAGATATGAGAAACGAATGTATTGATAATATGAGGTGCTGTCCTATTATATCATAATGAAAAACGTCAATATTTTATTGGTGTCATTTATAATTTTCTACTGCATATTTTTTTGACTTGTACTTATTTACAAAAATCGTTTGAAAGAGGTATTCACAATACTTGAAAAATACCAGAAAATAACTATTTTATATTACAATTGTAATCTATTAACTGTTGTGTACGGATACTATGGGTAACTAATTTAAATTTTATAGTAATAAATTTTGATACATATAAGTACTGTATTTTCGTGAAATAAAATGTTATTTATTTAGTATTTTATTGTGATGTGTTTTCATTTATCCACTTTTCGTAATATAAGTTTATTGATATGATTTAACATGCTATTAAAATTATGCGATTGGGTTTTTCAGAAAGATAACCTAATCATAGTTTGTGCTACATTTAGTGTCTTCTATTGTGCTCATTATCAGTTAACGACCTTTATATGATAATCTATGTTTAATACCACTTATGGTATTTCATGAAATTCTGTATTTAAAAATGTACACAAATATTTCGAAATGGGTCGGTAAGGTTAACTTAACTCCACGTTTGTGGAGTTTGTCGGATGCAATTATATAATTTTTATTAAAATAAATTCACAGCATGAAATATTTTTCCTACTCATCCAAAATATAAAACACATGTCTTTTCCTATTTAATAACCACATTGCAAGTCAGCTTTGATTTATCTTGACAAATAATAGGCCGTGATAAATTAACAAATTGAATTTGTAATCTCAATCGTTTGAGATTCAATAAAATTATCCATGAAACATACATCGGACAGAAACTAATATATTTGTTATAGTTTTACCTCGTGCAAAGAGCAATAAAACCAAGAAAGCAGCGGGTAAATAATATATTTTATTCTGTTCTCGCTGACATATTAGCAGTTTTTGATCTACATTCAAGTAATTTGAGACACTCAGTTACGTGAGTATCTTTTACTCAGATAATTACATCATTGCTCAGTGAATGGAAAGAACGTGATACACGATAACCAAATAAAATTCACCATTATCATTGGTTATCCAACCGTGTGTTACTCACAGCAAAAGAAACGATATAACTAAATTATCATTTATAAGATTATCAACATCAATTACTGTTTTCAATAATTTACTATTGTGTAATTTCTTGCTTATTTCGATGATAATATCTGACAACGTGATATCCTCAACCTCACTTTCAATCTGAGTTCACAGAACTGTATAAAGCACTCGGTTTCAAGCTTGTGCGGATTGGGGGTAAAAACTCTACGTTTATTTGATCAGAACACATAAAAAGAGATTTAAAGGAAGCATTAATAGACTTGGACAACGTTATTATAAGTTTTATTGGATAACGAGGGTATATTGGGTAAATAACTACAGAAGCGAAAACGCTTATAATAATGTGAAAATATGTCGCAGATATCGGTAGGGAGAGAGGAAGACCCTTGAGTTACTCAATTTTATAATATTGATAAATAAATCATAGTTTTCCATAACAGCATTCAAAAAAATGAATAAATATTTCTGGCAAAATAAACAAGCATCGAACAAAATGTAGAATTGTTCATGGAGAACAATACAGAAGAAACTTGGTTGACGTCGAATTCTTAATTTGTAAACAGTAGCGCTTTGATATTTGACTACCATCTGAAAATCTAACGATTAACAATTCAACAGATGCACAAGCTCACATTGAGCAGTTACCAAATCTCATACTGCTTCCTTCTTTCCATGTCCAAACAAGAGGAATATCCTACGACAGCATGTGGATACTGCCTTTCAATTATTTCTAACAGAATCCCATTAACCATCAGATTATCAAATACCCCCTCCTCTATTATGAACTCCCCATAATATATCCACGCATCAATAGAAAAGGCTCTTCTCGACTCCACAAATAACTTGAAAGGCAATACAATCCTGAAGACTTCGATGATTCTGACAATCATAGCAACGATAAATTCTAAATTATTCAATGGAATTGTGATGGATTTTTTCCTCGTTTGGAAAGAATACAGCTAATAATTACAGAAGAATGTCTGTTTAAAAGACACAAACGTTAATATAGAAAAATTTTAATTATATTTCCCCTCCAGTGAAAACTGGCAGAAAAATGTCTGTTCAACTGTAAAATAGAGGAATCTTGTTTAATCTTGGTTTAAACCATAGTTGAGGCTTCAGTTCAATCTTCAGTTTTATCTTAAGGTGCAAAACTGGTTCATAACAAATACAAATTGTCACTCTGCACAACGGACAGTAGCAGATTATCTTCATACATACATACATATTTAGAAACAATCTGTATAGTCAAGAACATTAAGAAGAATTGTCTCCCTCTATAGCCAATTCATACCAAAGCTTGAAAAATAAACATAAGCAGTTCAAAAAACTACAACCAACGTGCAATCATATTCGTGAAAGTTATCGTGAACAAAATTTATGCGTCACAAATCTAAATTATAAGCAACTTGATTCACGATATAATAAAAAAAAAAACAGAAATAACAAGCTGAATTAAGAAACACAATTGAACTAGTAAAAATGCTCACAAAAGTAATATTTTACAGAATTACAATTACAAACTTTTCAGTTGCTTATCTTATGCCACCATACTAAATAATAATTGGTATATTATACTGCTGACGTCAATTTCAAAGATCTATTTAATTTTCTTAGTTCAATACTACGCATATTTGTATTATAGGAAACGTATATCAATGTCGTTAGAAGCCTGGGTTTATCCAGGGTTACTAATTGTATTTACAAACGATTTGGATTTCCCTGTGGTCGTTATTCTTTAATTGATTCAACGTTGTATTTAAAAACGGAGATTGTAAATTGTAACACAGACCAAGTTGATATATCTTAACAAAAACAACTAATACTAACATTCGACCATATATACCTCCAGAAGTCACAAAAATGGTGAAGAATTATCAATCAATGTTGTTGTTGGTATGTTTAACATTTTTGGTGATTGTTTCGTCTCCTAAAAATGAGGTTCAAGCTGACAAACTCATCGGAAGTTGCGTATGGGGAGCTGTTAACTACACATCAAATTGCAATGCTGAGTGCAAAAGACGTGGTTACCGCGGAGGACATTGTGGAAGCTTTGCTAACGTCAACTGTTGGTGCGAAACTTGATGCTTTTTACTAAATTCGAGACGATGCTTCAGAATTAAATTATTATATTTATATCTTTAACATTATACTGACTTACTTTAATAAAAATGCCAAATATTTTTGGTATTAGTATATTCCAGACTAATTTTTCTCACCTCATGCTTCAGTGCAAATATTTTTTCCAAATATAAATATGAACTAGTGTACTCAAAAATAAATGAAAAAGCAAGAATAAACTCCATTCACTTGTTTGATATTGTGAGTATTTTCAAGGGACCTACAAGTTAGGCGAAGAAATAAAGCACAAAACAATACAAATTCTTGCAATTTCTACACAAAAAATGTAAATTGTATTAATGCATGAACAAATGCATTGAATAATGTATTTCAAATGGTTGAGAAATAAAAAATATATAAGTTTCTAGGAAAATAGAAATACGAATATCATGAGAGAAAAGGAATACGAGATGCCATGTACCTAGTGTGGCTGGTATAAACATACTACCCTGGAGCCCTGTACAAATTTGTTGAGGGTTTCGAGATCACTGAACACAAATATCACGTCAGCGATCGCCTCTGATCACAAGTGAAAATGTGACTTTACGGGGATCAATGCAGCATTAATTCCAATGTTTGGGTATGGGAATTAAAAGAACGGCATTTAATCAGCAGAAATATGACACAATTTCTTGGCCCACCGAGTATAATGAATTCTACCAAAGACACTGTAGACGAAAAAAATGGAATGAAAAGCAACGTAATGCTAGTAATATCATTATATTGTAGCATAAATATTGAGTTATTTTTTCTTTATTTTTTTTTTCATAACGAAAAATGAAAATGAATTAGTTAATCAGGTTATACCGGCAATTCTTAGTAATGAGAACCTCGTATACTCTTTCTGCCATAACATTCGTTTTCAGCTATCTCAAGATGTCTATTTCATAGTTAACTTCTACGAGTCTCCAGCAGACCACGTATAAACCGGGCACCAGATATCTCGCAGGCCATCGACATCATGATATTTGTTGTCTAGATGTTCTTTTCAAAATGCATTTGGCCCTGCATAAATACAATTTTCATTCCTTATTTATAATTTTAGTTAACAAAGTTTCCTGAAGCTCTCCCGAATAGCATGCACTTTCAAATTTATGGATGAATGATGGCAGAAATAAAAAAAAATTGGAGAATAAAAAATGGAAAGCAACTAAGAAACTTGTTGAATTGATCTTTCTTAACCATCAAAACAGAAGAACATGTTATTGTGTCCTTTCCCGCAATAAATTATAAATAAATAAGGCAATATAAATTCCTGACCTGAAATAACCATAAAAATGTTATTCCAAATCGTACAAACAATCAAAAGAATTTCGTTAATCAAATAATGGTGGTCTTTCAAAACAAATTTTTAAGTTGTTTGTTGTAAGTTAAAAGTATATTCATTTAGAAACGTATTAACCTAGATTCTTGACAAATTCCACATTTTTGTTTCGATTTGAATAGTTTTATTTTAAAACATGCAACCACTGTAATCCTCTATTTAATCTGCACAGAGTCATAAATTGACGACAATAGATGAGTAAAATTACTGATACTTAGCGTAAGACAAATCAACCATAATCATAACAGAATCAAATTGTTACTGGGGCCAGTTGGCAGGTGAATATCTCACTTAGATAGTTTCTTGAACTATTCAAATTATTCAGGAAAATAGTCGTATGTTGGATAACATAACTAATCTAATATTAATATTATCACAAATATTAAATCCTGACAATATCTCTAAGAAGTTAAGCATTTTACGTAAAATATAAGAAACTAGTAAATTTAACGAGATTTCTCCACTATATAATGTAACAGAAATATTAGAAAAATACCTCCTAGTTAGTCCTTTGCAAGTGCAAGAAAATTACAGAATTTCAAGTTTCTACTTTTACTGAACATTTAGTCACTACATTTAAAGGGTGATACATCGGAAAGGGATGGGCTAAGGAAATTTTGTTATATGAAAAAACCATCTTAATTTCATATGAGCAATCACCTCTTGAATTTTGTCGCATAAATATAGAAACACCTTGTGAAGTCGAAAGCATACAGTCGAATTGTCACCTTCCAATTCATAACGTGTAGAACATATTCGTGAAAGTTATCGTGAACAAACTCAATGCGTCACAAACCTAAATTATAAGCACCTTGAACCACAATATAATTAATAAAACATTAATAGCAAGCTGAATTAAAAAGCACAATTGAAGTAGTGAAAATTCTTCTACGGGATTACAATTTTAATTTGCGCCATTATATTTCCCAGATTATATTAATAAGAGCAAACATCTTCAGTTTGAGGTCGAAAACTTTTCAGACCTACCTTGCAGTGTAAATAATATTAGTTCTGTATATTGTACAATTGTGGTTATTCGAAGCAACTTTTCAGTTATTTATCTCATACCACCATACTTAATTATAATTGATATACTATACTGGTGACGCCAATTTCTAATAGCTATTTCATTTTCTTTGTTTAATACTACGCATATTTGTAATTTAGGAAACTTATATCAATATTGTTGGAAGCTTGGGTTTAACCAGGGTTACCAATTGTATTTACAAACGATTTGGGTTTCCCTGTGGTCATTCTTTTTTAATTGGTTCAACGTTATATATAATTGTAACACAGTACAAGTTATATCTCAACAAAATCAATCAGATCAAATCATACAGTCGAATTGTCACCCTCAAATTTATACCAAAACCTGAAAAATAAACGTGAAAACCTCAAAAAACTATAAACAACGTGCAGAAAATATTCCTGAAAGCTACTATCCACAAAGTCTATACGTCACAAAAAGGAAATTATAAGTACTTTAAATCAAGTTAAATTGGAAAAAAATCAAAAAACATGCTGAATTAAGAAACAAAATTGAACTAGTAAAAATTGTAAGAAAAATTAAACCTCTTCGGGTGTATAATTCTATTTTTGGAACGTACATACTGCACATTGTCTCAGACAAATTAGAAGAACTATTGAAAACAGATTCTAAAACATATTTCAAATTCTAATTGATTAATTTCCCACTTTCGGTCTCATATGCACTATATAATCATTTACTTGAGAGAGATAATTAAAAGCATTACACGTAAGCGGTAGATGTGTATATCCAATTTTCTTGGTACTTCTATACTACGCTATAAAATTAAAATAGAATAAAATAATTAGAGATTTCAACAATTTAGTATCTTTTGGTCTGTCACTCGATACAAGATTCAGTAAACTGAAATAAATAATAATTTAATATCAACTGCTGCTATCAATAAATTATCAGCTGACCTCGATTCTAACGAATTGATGATGTAGCTCGTTTTTTAATGATGAAAGTCCTTACAAATTAGTAGATTAATCTGAATGTCTAATCTGGGTCATTCAAAAAAACACACTCTTCCTCAATTCTAATAATAAACCTGTAATGGTTTTACTACATTCTTCATTTTATACCAAAGATAAATAACACTATGAATATATAAACGTAATACTTAATTCATACAAAAATTATGAAATCCATCTGTCATACGCCAAAGATTGGACATTGCACTATTATAATAGAAAATTTTTTGTGTAGGATAGGATTAAAGATTAATTACACAGAACAACACGAACAAACCGACTTATTCAGTAGCCTCTTAATTTCGGAAGAGCTTATAACTATAGAATGGTTCACATCTCAAAAATCCTATGCACGAAATATCATCCCCCAAAATTATTGCCCATAATTGCAAAATTCCTGACATGTATGGACAAATATAACTGACAAAAGGAAACAGTGGTACCACAGTTTTCACTCGGTATAAGCATCTACTAACCATAGAGTTGGCCACCTTCTTTCCGCAATTGAAATACATTGGATGCTATAGAGAAGAAAAAAAGTATATAGTATCAAAATACGAAACAAGTTACTTTTATTTATTAAATACATTTTTTGTCGCACAGCAGCAGTCTATATTTAAATTAATATGAAAAAGAAACTCAATTTTTATCTTCAGCCTCATACATAGCTTTGCTACTAACGAGACAAAGACCCAAAAAAAATGCTAATTCAAAACATGTTGGTGAAGACCGCAATCTTCCACCTGGCTTCGCTACTTACAAAAAAAGACCAAAAGAATATAAATACAAATTAACTGATCTTCATAATAATCATCATTATCATCTCTTTCCATGAATTCTAGTATCTCTTGCAGATCACAAGAATGCGTCCACTGTAAGAACCATGATCGATGCTACTATTTCGGAGTTTTGGTGATGATATTTCTGCTAATCTTCTTAATCTCATATGTCAATTAATTAAAGTAATATTTTGTACGGTCCCAAAAACTCATAATCATTAGATCAAAGTCACCTGCTTTTCATTCTTGATACTCAAATCAGAAGCTGGGACAAAAGAGTCGAATTCCCAGCAAATATTGTAGTGTATTCGTGTTGGTAGATTTCTGTGTAGTAATATTTAGAACTAGTTTTATCTTCCATAGTTCATTCGGCCATTCTGACTTAATCCGAGTCTCGATCCTAAGTAGATTTTTGATTGCTCTCATATAACACTCTACTTGACAATTTTTCCTATGAATATCGGGTGTTAGAAGTGTGGATATTTCATTGTAACAGGTTTTTTGGAAACCTCGTATTTTTGAGTGCTGTGCCACAATCCATAAAAACTTTCTTTGGTGTGATCCTAGGCAATCCATATGCAACGTATGAAATGGCTCTATTGGCTCTTCTATCGGATTTATGGATCCTTGGAGTGGTCCAGGCCTTGTTTTTTTGACTGCAATATAACACAATGCTTAATGAAACATTTGACAAATACTAGAATAAGAGATAACCATAAATAATCAGCGATAGAATCATAAGCCTTCTGATACACAAAATGGCATTGTTCGTGGAAAATTACATTATCGGCAAAAATTCACACATAAGTGGTCTGTTCAATTTTGACCCAGACTACATGCGTAAATCGAATTTTCTTTACTTAACTGGTACTACCATTTTTAAAGTGAGGTGATGTTTGAGTGTCATCTTAATTAGTATGTTTGTCAGCTGATTGTTAACGATACGTAAAGATTGGCTATATTTATTATAGTGTAGCAAGAAGTTTGGTTGAAATTTTGTATTTCCAAAGCATTCAGTGAAAGTCGTAAGATTGTCGAAAACTTGCCTCATGTGAGTGATCATCAACCTATGTTAACAATGACGACATCAACAAATTTAAGAAAATAGTACTCAAAAACCGTCGTATCCGCAATCGAGAAACAGTAGAGGCTCTCAACATCTCTCAGAATCGACGTGACATATTTTGGGTATGCGACGTGCTAGACTTGAGCTAAAAATACTAAATCCTTTGTAAAAACAATGTCGTACATAGGTTGCAAAAGAGATGATTAAGAATGTAGCTGGTATATTACAGCATGATTTTTTGGCTAAGCACAAAACCAGAGTTAAATCCATCTTATTCGCCACATTTGTTTGCCTATAACATTTTCCTCTTTTATAAACTCGAAAATGTACTTCGGGAAAAGCGCTAAAAATCAATTTAATAATAAAAATTAATTCGGTTTAGGGTTTGTATAGTAAAAGTAAAAATATTATTTTATTGGTCTGTCCGGGTCAAGTTTCATCACATGGTATTATCAGCTTAAATTAATCAACCTCTAAAGAAATTTCTGTATATAGTTCCAAAAACTATTTTATTTTTGTTTATATTTTTTCACCACTACGTTTCAATGTGCCTAGAAATTTGGGTTAATCCAGAATTACCATTTTTATTTATAAACAATCTGGATTTCCCTAATAGTAATAAACTGAGCTCTCCTTCCATTACTACAACGTTATTCAAATATATAAATACGGAGGCTGCAAATTGTATGACACAGTCCAAGTTGATATTTTGTAACGAACGTCCAATACTGATATTCGATAATAAAAATCTATAACAGTAGTAAAAATGAAGAAAAACTGTCAATCAATGTTGTTTTTGGTATGTATTACATTTTTGGTGATCGTTTCGTCGCCTAAAAATGAGGTCCAAGCTGACAAACTTATCGGGAGCTGCGTATGGGGTGCTGTTAACTACACTTCAAACTGCAATGCTGAGTGCAAAAGACGTGGTTACCGCGGAGGACATTGTGGAAGCTTTGCTAACGTCAACTGCTGGTGCGAGACTTGATGCTATTTATTCAATTTACTGTTTTATATTTTCGTTACTTAAGAATACAAAACCTTTAAATCAATATAAAGTTATACCTACTAACTTTAATAAAAAAGTAGTGTCTAAATATTTTTTGGTTCTAGCTTATTTATAAATTCAGTGCTTACGTTCTTGTATGTGTATGGAGTATTGCAGTGTGTATGGATAAATTCCATCAATGTTCACGAATTATGTAATTCATTGGTTTGCTTATTAAATAATTAAGAGAGAAGTATTATTAATCGAAAATGTCTAATGGAGCAACATAAGATTAGAGAATTAATAACTAATTTTTAGAGGAGCATTGAAAAATGAAAACTAGAAAAATCAGTCTCAAAAAGTATGAGAATTGCAGTGGAATATCATGAATTATTATACAGTATATAATTATAAAGTGTGTATTCATGCTCAAGAATTCCAACCAGTTTCATACTATTTTTTGGTATGTCTGATCACTGATAATAACTCGTGACATAAAAATAATTTATAAGTAGAAGGCCATATGGTGTAGAACATTAGAACAAACTTAAATTAATGTGCAATAACAAGCTGACAGAAAACCAAAAGAAAAGTGAAAAATAATAGAGGAGCAGTGGCAGATATGAGTATTATAAACAAAGAGTTAGAAATGATACAAAGTAAAAATTATTCGTACTGTTATGGAACCGAGAAAAGTAAAAAAACAGGAAAAGAACAAGTAAAGCTGGATCAGAATATGAGATAAGATTAAATAGAAATTTTTCACATACATAGAAATGATAAACCTGTAAGTTTTATGTGATCTAATGATTTATATAAGTGTGCAAATGGTCAATGTCAAATTATATTCTGATGAAGACTGGAGCGTCAATATTTTCATTGATTTAAAAACCAATTTCTAATTAAGAGATGTTATTACGGATTTCTTGTAAAACTCAAGACAATTTGTTGAGAAAAACATGGAAAAAAGCGTTTGGAGGTTGAGCTTTCTTATCTTATATCGTTAATAAAAAATTTCTTTACTGTAAACACATTGTTTACACTATCACTATAGGTAAACTATTTACCTTCAGTCTCTGAAGTCGATAACTTGGTTATCGAAATTGTGCAGACAGTGTATTGTGAGTGTTGGTGTAGTTTTAGTGTAAACAGTGTGTTCAGTATGAATATTACCAACGCAACGGTTCCATCAATTTCAACTTAGTAAAAAAATTTATTTTTCCTCTTTGGCTGGAGACTTCCCTTAAGTTTTTTTTTCTCAACTAGCAATCAGAAAAACATTATCTGAAAATGATTTTATATAAAAGCTTACCTCACTTCGATTACCAGCAAATGCTGAATAAAATATTTATGAAATTACTGTATAGCTTTCAGAGTCGCACAAGTATGATAAAACGAAGAATGCTTTTTTGAAAATTATTTATTTTCTTCAATGGCTGTTTACTATAAATTCTCATTAGCAGCGTCATTGCTAGGTCACTGAGGCTAGCTAATTAATATTAAACTTTAGTGCAAAATCAGAGTGGGTAAATCATTTCTAACTGCTCAATTACAATTATTTAACATGTAGTATCTATGTCAGAACTAAATAAATATTATGAACGGGTCTCGTTTTGGATAAGGATTCACAATAAGCTGGTGGTCCAATTGATCCCAAATCATAGTTTCCGAAAAACCTCAATAGCTTTGAAAATAATCGGTAGTTTCTATATATTATCGAGACGTGAAGTTTATTTGAACCTTCAATTACTAAGAGATTTTTCACAGTTTGTAAATCGTTTACAAACCTCACGTTTGTTGCTCAATTTATGTTTAGATTTGAGCAGATGTTAAAGAGTTTGAAATATGTGGGAAACAGAAACACAACCTCAACTTAAATCATTTTTCTTTGAGATATATCAAGGAAATAGGTTTTGGAATGGAATAAAAAGGTAAGTAGATCAGGGCAATATTCAAATATAGCTTACACATCGTATAGAATATGTGAAATTCAAGTATATTTTTTAAATAATATGTTTTTATTATTATTTTTGATTGAATTAGAGAATTTTTTATTTTTCTCACTGAATCCGCACGAATATCATACTTCCAATGCAAGTATAGAAAAATAACTACAAGGTCATGTCGAAAATCGGTAGAGGTTGTTGGAAAAGGCATATACAAAATACGTCAATAATAAGTCAAAAACATGGAAAGGCAGGAAATATTTTGAATTTTAGGGATAACTTGACTAGGTTTTAATTTATTTTGCCTGAAGATCTACTATCCACAAATACAATAGAACATTTAGCAGAAAGAGAAGCCTAAAAACCCCTACCACCACCTAGATTATACCTTATAACAGAGACCTCATAAAATAATATTTTCTGAAAAGGAAAAATGTATTAAGATGTCATTTGCATATTCCCCACTCATACTTTAAAAGATATTTTCAAATACTTGAATATAATCCATCATTCTTCTTCTTCGAATTGGTTTCTGCTAAAAATATTTTGAGGATTACGTCGTGTTACGAGTGCAAAATAATAATCAATTATTATTAATCGCTAGATTTGTGTTTATTACGATTATATCATGAATTTACGCCATTCGCAGAATGCCGAAAACTGCTTCTGAATGAAATTCTACGTTTTCAACGTGTTCGGAGGAGTTGGTAATTCAATTGCTTCGCGTATTTCAAAACTTGAGGCAATTTTTTGAACTAATTTTAACATAAACTATATAATCATCTAGGATGCTTAGCAAGAAACGTGCTCCATACTTTCCAGAGACATTGTCCGTAATTTTTTTAATATGTATATCAAGTTGTCATTTGAATATTTTAATCCAACTACATTTTAAATTATGGAATTACATAGCATCTTCCAGAATGATTTTATTCTCAACGTTATTATTCGAAATACAATTTGTAAACTAACTAACTTATATATTGTCAACACCAATTACAATTAAGATATGCTGCCCTCTAGGATTGAAGAGTGTAACTTAATATTTTCGTAGCCTGAAAACGTAGTTAACGTATCAAAAAATTATTTTATAAGTACCACATTAATGTTGTCGACCAGAGATAGCGATGTTGAATAGTTTACCGTTGCATCACACAGAATACAATGGAAAATACTTATATATTATATATTAATAACATATTCTGCGACAATTACTAAATGATAGGACTGGAGCAATTGTTTCATCAATTTACTGAGAACATCCTGAAAGGTCAATTAACAATTCATCTCCATACTTTTACCCTAATATCTGTCAAGAAATGATACAAATTTAAATATTTTACTCGTTTATTCTCAGAATATAGTGTAATGAATATAAATTTTGAATGGTCCCCAAAAGTTTTAGAAAAATTATAATCTTTATCAAGTTTTTTTCTAAGCGTTTATCTGCTTCTGTTCTTAACAAAGCGACACAATTTGATTTTTTTGTAACTTAAATAACAAAAGTTATCATTTCCATTGTTCAATATAGTTGTTTTTAATGATGTTCTAGCACTTTTAATGCTCCTTGATTGATTTACTGTCTATACTGCTTTAAAAGACGACTGAAGATGTCTTTGTGTGTATCTATTGACATTCGTGTTACTCATCGTGCAGACAATGCTTCAATTCGGCAGTGAATATAATGTACCATATGTTATAGTACAGTATTAACTAACTTACTTTGAATTAATCAAAGCGCTGTGGAACTGGGATTATAGTGATTGAATTGCTATTAAGCAAAACATTAAGGTTGTTAGAAATAATAAAATGTTTGAAATAAAGATTAGAGTGATGTAGTATATCAAAAGCATGGATAAGTCGTTTAGTAATAAGTGTAAATATGGATCACCAGCCAAACACGTAGTACAAAACAAAGTTTTTATCCTACTACTGGTCCAGAGACGTATCAATATAATTTTATTCGGAGATCACAAAATTCACAACAACAAAACAAATCAATAAACCAAAATTGGACAAATGTCTCAACAAATAGTCTATAATCCCTTTTATCAATGCAACAAGCACCCTTTAATCTATAACTTATACCAATATAACAGTCAGCAATTAGTACGAATATCCTCAACTAGTGGAGATGAACGTAAGGAAGAAGAAAACACTAGTAAAATACCATGGCTGTACGCTGGAAAAAGGACTTAAAGGAAGAAGGCAGCAAGAATTAGCGACACAATATGAAAATAAAAGGATTGGCAAAAAGGGGTACTCATGCTAACATCAACAACTCAACCCTATGACTCAGATTCTAGCAAAACTCATCTGGAACATCACATCACAAAGTGGGAAAAATGGTAGAACGGTCAATCAATGATGCTATTAGTATGTATTACATTTTTGGCAATTATTTCGCATCCTCCAAATGCAGTCCAAGCTGACAAATTTATTGGGAGCTGTGTATGGGGTGCCGTTAACTACACTTCAAACTGCAATGCTGAGTGCAAAAGACGTGGTTACTGTAGAGGACATTGTGGAAGCTTTATTAACATTAACTGCTGGTGTAAAACTTTTTACTTATTTCGAAATGATTATTCAAAATTAGTTCTCAAAGTTCAAATTACAATTTTCAAATATATGACTAATTACAATAAAATGTACTGTAAATACCTTGTTTTAATATCATTATTTCCAGAAAATTTATTTCAATTAATTGCTTCAGTTGAAACATCGCTATTTATGGATCATTACTATAGCTACTTTTTCATTGATTGGTGTTCATAGTATTCCCAGCTATTGTTACATAATCGTAGAATAGATTGTATAAGCTATTGTATCTAGACACATATTAGGAACTGAAAACTATGAAACTTTTGAAGCTTTACTCACAGCAAAACTAAGTTAAATAATAAAAGCAAATAATGACGAAATGCGAAAGCTTGATTAATTATTGAAAAAAGTAGAAATACATACAAAAACTTACGAAAACGAACAACTACTGTGATTGATTCCCTGTCAATGTAAATTAGGCTTCGTCCGATCAGAAAATGGATCAGCAAAAATTTGCGTCGATTAATAAACGATCAAGATTATCTTCATTTAAGACGTGCAACAAACGTGGCCGATAACAAGCCATGTTCATTTTCTTCAATATACGACGTGAATTGCTATACAATATTTCTAATTCACGAGATATACAACGTGCAAATTTGAGGAAACATCTAGGAAACGCATATCTTCTTCCTTGCTTTTAGTGGTGGAACTACCACTACTAAACTAAAGAATCCCTCTCTCAGTCGTATGTTTTGTATAAATGCGTATGATATTCTAGTTTTTTGTGATGTAATTTGTATAAGGTTCAGCTCTGCTCAAATAAAACACACGCGTTTAATACTAAAGTTATTATATTTATTTATTATACAAGATAAACATTAATATTGTATTAGCTTACTATACATGGTTTACTATATATGGTTTAGATCACCTACATTAACTGGCCACAATTACAGGTACGTATCAAGAAATGGTTGAGGAGTCGCCATATTCTCCAGATTTGACCCATAACGATTACCAATTGTTTCTAAATATTGAAGAATACTTGCCTGAGAAACAGTTTTGTGTAGAATTTGTTGTAAGTTATATAATAAATAAGTATTTAATAATACCTATATGATAACTATGACATAATAACATAATAACAACGCTCGAATAAGAATTGAAGAAAGAATTTTTTTTATTCGCATATAAATGAAAAGCCTAAAAAGTTGTGCGGTATTCAATTAAAACTACAATAATATAATAATTCAAGACAGCACCTATAATATCACGTATTGCATCTTATGTTCCATATTCATTAACCTCAATAACACTAAATTAGTCATTTGTAAGTGAAACATATTAAATTCTTCAAGAAATATACATTTTCAATGCAGATTTTTGTAAATAACTTAAGGAACTTTCTTGGAAAGTCTTGGAAACTGTTATCATTGTTTTATTTTCTCCTGTATTCACACCTTTCTGTTATCTATTACAGATATTATACATAAAATACGTGTGAGTGACATCCAATTACCATTTTCATTTATAAACGATCTGGATTTCCCCAAATGGTCGTAAAACTTAATTATTTTTTGATTGTTCTAACGTTTTTTATGGTTATAGTTATAATTATGGAAATCGCAGACATACAGTTCAAGCTGGTTATTCCCAACAACAACAAGGAAACCATATAATACCGACGTTTATCAATAAGAAACTGCACAATGATCAAAAATAAGCAACCAATATTATTACTGGTGTGTATCATATTTTTGTTGATCGTTTTGTCTCCTCAAAATATGATCCAAGCTGAGGTAAATATAGGACCATGCGTATCGGACTTGGGCAAATGCGAACCTGTGTGCAAACAACAAGGCTACCGCGGGGGATATTGTGAAAGCTTCATTTGGGGGAATTGCTGGTGCAAAACATAATGTTTGTTACTTAATATACTAAGCTTTTTTTGCATAATAATTCTAAAAAATGCTGACACTATTCTGGATTATATTTTTGTTATGTTATTTTAATTTGAATGACTTCAATAAAAGTAATAAGTAATAATCTTCTTCATTGCGAAAACATTAGTGAGTTTTGAGGAACGGAAATCACTAGAGGTCGGATTGTTAAACTCTGTAATTCTATAAGAACTGCATCTGTGAATTTCAATCTGAAAATACACACACACACACACACACACACACACACACACAAACACACATAAATAATCAGACCGTATGTATACGGCCTAGGTCGTAAACATATAGCACCCATCCAAAACCGAAAATCGGAACAACTGTAAGAATTCCCTTTCCAGACGTCGTTCATCGAGGCAGAGGAGATGCTAGGTCAGTTTCAGCTGTAGTACTGGAAGCCACAGAAGATGGGCTTTACTGCTTGGGAAACAAAACAAGAAGTTATTTTAAAATACTATAGCCGTTCAGAATTTAGTACGTGCCCTGCTAACATTTTCAAAATTTAACAAGTTTCCAATGATAGGGAGTCCCTCTTAAATCGGTGGCTACTCCTCAATCGACAAGACATGGGCAATGTTTTAAAAAATGTAATTGTAAGGGTAAACGTCAATCAAAGAAATGTGCTTGTCGAAAAGGTAATGTAATTCTAAATGCCATAATAGCTATATATATAGACTAGAGCTTTTGGAATACACAGTTCATTAAAAGACAAGCTTTTTACACATATAGACTAATATCCTCAGTCTTTTTCTATACGGACTAGTCCTTTTATATATGGTCTATTTTTCATAAACGGTCTGTAACATATTGCTAGTATAAAGTATCGATTAGTTAATTATTATTAATAATTAGTAAGCATTATGTGCATTGAAAATTTTTTGTGGCGTAAATGAGACTCCATCGATAGTACGGATACATTTTGAAAAATCAGGACTGGGGGCTCTCGTGTCTTGTAACATTTTACAAAAATCCATTGTAATCAGTGTAGAATATTGTTTTTCAAAGTTAAATAAGTATGGGCACTGAGCTATTGGAGGCCTTAGTATGAAACAAACAACAATTTGATAATGATGTATTGAGGTTCCGGGACTCAAACTGTTATTTGTTTTATACTAAGGCCCATAGCTGTGTACCCATAATTATTTAGCTTTGAATTTCACACGGCAATAGCATTTTCTCTGAGGTTGCCATGGAAAAAAGTCATTAATTGATACCTTTGATGTTAGGACAATAATAATTACATTTCTGAAACCTTCATACGAGTTGAACGACGTTGTCGAGAAACTGGGAATGTGCGACCTAAAAAAATAAAATTCAGTAGGCCAAGAACAACAAGTACCATTAATAGGTAAAATATGATTTCAAATTGAGTTGATCAAAATCCAACAGTTAGCGTAAAGTATGTGGTTAAAAGAAACAAATAAGTCTCCTTCTATTACTTGGAGGATACTTGAAGAACTACGTCCTTATCATTACAGACAAGTCCAAGAGCTCTTGCCGGTCGATCTACCCATCAGAGTGAATTTTCGTCAAACATTACAAGAAAGGACAACCCTCAATCCAATTTTTTTTAAATGTATTCTTTTTACGGTCGAGGCCACTTTTTCGCAATAAGATATGTTTAACTCCCATAAGGTACCCTATTGATGTGATGAGAATCCACATGTCAAAAGGGTATCACATAATAAACACTCATTTAAAGTTAATGTTTGGGCAGCAACTTTAGTTAACAAATTACTTGGTTATCACAATCTACCTGGAAATTAAAATAGTGAGAATCCCCTACTTTTTATGCAAGATGGAGCTCCACGGCATTTTGATAGAAGGTGTAATTTTCCGAATCGATGGATTGGTAGAGCTCCGATTCAAGGGCCTCCTCGGTCTTATCTTAAAGAAAAAAGTGTGTACTATAGAGGTAAATTGACTTCTTTAGAAAAAAGGATAAATTTGTGTATTCGTGTAAACGGAAAACATTTTGAATACCTACTCTGATTGAATTCTATTTTATGTTATTAGCCTTTTCTTTAAATTTTTATCTTATAATTTTTTATTTAATTAATACATTTATCATTACTTCATACCAGTTTCGGTTATTGCTTCATAATTTTTAAATCAAAATATTCCGAAAACGGTACACAGTATCGAGTTTTATCAAGAGAACCCTTTTGGTATAAAATTGAATGATGTTTAAGCTCATTTGAAATTTTGCTCAATAAATCTAATATTGAAAAATTTATGTACAATACTACTTGGTACGAGCCGTGTAACTAACGCCCTATGAGAGTCGGACATAAAAACAAATTCATTGGATTCGTATAAAATTTCAATACAATGTTGCCAGTGGTCGCGGCAAAATCGTAAAATTTTTTCTGTAAGTAAACTACAAATATTTTTCAGTTTTCTATTTATCCTAAAGACGGGATCACTTTTTGAGACATCTCTTAACCATACTCTTAACGTCGTGCATAAGATGTTAACAAATTAATTCAATTGATGAGAATACTTGTATATTATATTATTTACCCATTTGACGATAATTTCAGGTACTTTAATAACTTTATAATTTTCCTAATGGAGAACTTTCAAAAAATATTAAAGAGTAAACAAAACCTGCATTACATTGAAGCGTTATCACTTTTTAATTGATCCTACTTTTTGATAGTATAAATAGGAAAATCGTGGACATGAGCACAGGTAAAGTTGTTATTTCATAACGATAACATATAATACCAACGATTAACAATAATAACTTGTCGCAATCATGGTGAAAAGCAATCAGTCATTATTGTTATTGGTATGCATTACATTTCTAGTGATAGTTTCGTCTCCTCAAAATGCAATTCAAGCCGAGGTAAATATAGGACCATGCCCATCGGAAGACAAATGCATACCTTCCTGCCTACAAAGAGGTTACAGCAGTGGACGTTGTGGAAACTTTTTTTGGAAGGACTGCTTGTGCTCTTAAGCATATTTTCAATTGCTTATACTAATCGTAATTATGTCTTTTTATGGAAATTATACCCTTAAATTGCTTATTGTTTTGAATTGAAAATAAAGAATATATAAAATATTGAAAAACGCGTCTCTATTTGGAAAGTGAGTACACTACAAGTGTTTAGTAGAGAGTTGCAGTGTCAGCAGTTATTTACATTCTATAAAGTAAATATAAGAAAGATCAACAAACGATCAAATCTATCTTTCTTTTTAAATTAATTATAATATGGAAATAAATTGTCTATTATTAATATAATTACACTACTCTGCATACAATAGTTATTTATATAACAAATGGGTAAAGTAGTCTTTTTTCGACGATTATGAATATTGCATAAGCACTTTATGCCTTGATTTGATATCGGTACTAGTTAGAAAGTTCACGCACTCAACACTATTACTATTCAGCTTCCTTAGCGACTAGGTCTGCCTCTTCGTTTCCTTTTATTTCAGTATATAAGGGGATTCAACAAAATGCAAAACTGTTGTTGTTACCGTGCATAAATTGTAAATGCTTTTTTGATAGCCAAATAATTTATGGTGTGAATTTCTTAAAATGTTAGGATTGAACCAAAGGAAACTGTGAGTATGAGGTGATTGGGTGCATCTGACTAAGGAGCGATATGTGTAGCTCGATATATTACCTATAATTCAACAGATAAAGTAGATGAGGTTTGAGGTGCTTTGAGCACATATGGAGGTAAATATGATAATAGCGATATCCGTACCATCTTGAGATTTGGATGCGTCTGTATAAATTTTGTATTTATCAAGTATGCTACTAAAGTGTCCTTTGATTAGCGCATTGTTGGTGTTATGTTTGTCGAATTTGGTGAATTGGGTAATGAATTTGTTTTTTTTTAATGTCCATGGTGGATTCTGAGAATCTTTGATAGCGATTTGGGAATTACATAGAGAAGCAATTTCGACGATAGAATGTAAAAGATTGGACTCTACTTTAACTGTATACGCAAGACTCAAATACATTCTTTTGTTTCCTAAGGAGTCTTCCCGTGATTAGCAGTACCCTCTTTCCACGGGTGTCGTTTTGAATGCTCCTATTATGAAAAATAAGGCTGAATTAGGAAAGCTGTTTTTTTAGATTGAATTTGTTAGTTTTTACCGAATAAGAGTTCTAAACAGTGTAGTTAATGTCTGTGGATCTGCAATCCATTATTTGTTCGTTAGCGTTTTTAATACATTTAGTCGTTTGTTGCTAGAAGATTCCAGCTTATATAATTTCAATACCAGTAGATTTTTCATGTCTTTGTAGTTGAAATAGAGGAACCATTTTTTGTGACCACAATTATAAATGAAAGCCTGGATTTATGAAAAGAGATTTTTGGTATTTTCTCATTTACAGGGAACAACTAAATTATCTGCGTATAGTCGAGCTTTTAGTGTTGTAGGATGTCGTTGATTGCGATGATCAAAAGTGTGGGACTGTTGATGACTTCAAGTATTCAGTTTATTACGAAGTTTTTGATGAAAACCAGGCAGTGACTTATATATTACATTCGTATAACTTTTCTTATGATGTAGTCATGTAATGCATTGTCAAAAGCTTGGTGAATGTCAAGGAAAATAGCCTAAACAGCTGCTTTTTAGAGCGAATGATGTCCAGCGCTAATCTATATTGTCTAAAACCGCTTTGTTCCGGTATAATAAGATTGATGATGACTCGCACTTCTGTTTTGATAGAATAGCTTACAACATTGGTAAGTTGTTACAAAAGCCATTGATACTCCATTGTAGAATAGATTTTAGATTAAACTAAAGATGGATTACTTTCTCACTTGAAATTAAACACAGACTTTTCAGAAAAAGATAGTGAATTCTTACAAACAAAAATTAACCAACCGCACCAATAATCTACTTCCATTTTTTTTCATGCTCTACGTCCGAGGACGTTTGTTTGTAAGAATCCACTTTTTTTTTCTGATAGGTCTGTTCTTAATTGCAAGTGAAAAAGTAGTCCATCTTTATTTTATTGTATTTGCTTTTGATAAATCTGTGTTCAAAGAAACGATATATTTTTGTTTCATTTGTGTACTTCTTTATAACACTTCTTGGGTCAGATGAACCGTAGACATTTTTAAAAAGATCAGATATCTTGTTGTGGTCCTAAACGGAGAGAGGATTCTGTTCATATATGTTTTTTCTAGCTGGCTCCATGAGAATTTCAGTCTATTTGCAGGCTTCTATTTAGTCTGTTTAGTTTAGGAAAAGGAGGTTTCTTAGGGATTTCTACTTAGTTTTCATCTGTTTGGGCAGGAGGCGTAATGATTTGCTCGTAGCTGCGTTTGGTGCAGTTCTGTGAAGTTCCTTTTATGTTCATGGAAAATACAGGGTGATCAAATATTCACAACTTCGTAAAAAACAAGATATTTATATTCTGTCTTTTGCATGTATTACTGCAACTGATAAAGTTTTTTTTAGTACACTCCACATGCGCACCATTGGTGGCCCTAAGCACTTCCAGTCTGTAATAAATTTCAAGCCAGGTACGCTGTAACATGTCGCCTGTGATTATACTAAAAGCTTGTGTAATGCGGAAGAAGTCGAGGAGCGTTATGTCCGGAGTACTTGGTGGCCATTGAATTGGGTTATCCAGTCCAATCCATCAGTTGGGAAAAGTTTCGTTCAAGTGTTCCCGAACTGCTGTCAACCAATGTGATGGTGTACCATCCTCTTGGAAGTAAACAATCGGCTGTAATTTTTCCAACTAAGGAAGTTTTGAAGCATATCCAGGAACACGCAGCCAGTAACTGTGGTTTCTATGAAGAAGAAAGGACCAATGATTTTGTTGTGCATAAGCCCACACCGCCCATCAACCTTTGAGCTGTCTCGTTGAAGCTCGACTACTGAATGTGGGGTTTCGGAACCCCACGGTTTTGGTCGATCCGTTGGTAACAGTGCCTGCAGCAACTGTACCTTATAGGCATACAGACGTAATTGTTTATGAAGAACTCTGTGGATTGTGGTTATAGGCATTTGGAGTTGCTTTAAAGCCTGACGAATTGAAGTTTTCGGATTGTGTTGGAATGTTTGCTGTATTCGCTCCACATTTTCTGGACTTGTGTGCCATGCGCAGATGGAGGGTCTGGATGGTAGGTCTCCTTGAAATTTTGTCCTGAAGTTCCGTTGAACTTGTGTATCTGATTTCGTGTCTATGAACCATGAAATGCTTTCTGTTGTGGTATCCACATCTTCACTAATAACTGTTCAGCCTATTCAGTCTGGTGTAGCTGTAGCTGTAGCTGTAGATGTGGTTATATTCCAGAATTTTGGAGCTAATTTTGAAGGGCAGAATTTGAGGTACAGGGTGTCAAACAGTTATCAAAAAACTTTAATCACATTTGAAGGAATCCTCAGATTCTTCAGTATCAACTTCTACTTTGTAATTTTAAATGGAACACCCTATATTTTATTGCGTTTTATGATTTAGTTGTACATACAAAGGTAACTTTCATGAGTCCGACCTTTTTGATTTTCGCACTGTTTATTTGAGGTCATTAAAATAGTTTTTGAAAAATCATCATTATATTTGGTAAATTTTGCATAATGAAAATTAGGCTAGCTGGTATCATTTGCAAAATGAATTTTCAAAAACAAAACCTGAGTTTATTGAATTCTTGTGATTTTCTAGAATCATACTAAGTGTTTTTACTGTATGAGTTTCGAGTCACATTTTTTTAAATGGCACACCCTGTATGTTATACCTTTAATGGAACGCGCATAAAGGTCCTACACCTATATATAATGGTTTTGGAATTATTTGACTGCGTCTCATTTTTCTGCTAATTCTATATTGAAAATAATCTAACACACTGAGTATTGCATTTTTGAAAAAAAAAACTAAATATAAAATGTTATTCAAAAACAAAAAACTATAAAAATATCGTACCCTTGTGCCGTTTATGCACTGATGACTACAAGTGCCCTCCTAGTTGAGGAAGGAATCGATTTGATTGTGGTTTATTCATACAATGCCAAATTCTCTAAATCACTTTTGTGATTGCAATAACGCTCTGGTCACTAGTTGCGTTATCCTGATGCATGATAACAGTTTTGTCGAATTTTTTTCGATCGTCTACGAAATTAACTACTTTCTTATGCCAACGAACCAAATTATTACATCAGGTGCAACTATTTTTAACACAAGTATTTAAACACCTTGCCCGACCAAATCCATTTTGAAACCGATACTAAAATCCACCAATTTCATAAGTGGTACAAGAAAAAAATATTATTTATGTCATTTTTGTGTCCATCTTCATTGTAAAGCAATATTTGTGATAGATAAAATTCCATTAATAAATTATTTTTCAAATGGTTTTTAATCGTGCCAACTTTCTAATCGATTCCACTCTTTTCAAAGATATAAATACGGAGAACACTACACTTACACAGTTCAAACAGTGTTTAAAAAGAAAAGAAAATACTACATTAGAACTATCCGTAGAATGATGAAAAATCATCAAACAATTTTGTTATTGGTATACATAACATTTTTGGTGATCGTTTCGTCACCTCAATATGGGGTTCAAGCTGATATAAAAATTGGAAGATGCTCAGATTTCCAGTCGGAAAACCCTTACGCAGAATGTATCAATACTTGTAAAAATTCAGGTTACAGAGGAGGACATTGTGGAACCTCATTTAATTTCAATTGTTGGTGTGAAGTCTGATACTCTGATACACTGAATTCAAGTATATTTCAGTAATAAGTTTATTTCTCAAGTTCTTCTGTACTTTATACTATATTTAATAAAGTTGTCTAAATATTTTATGTTTTCATTTCGGTCCTGCTTATTTTCTAAATTTTAGTGTTAATTTTTTATGTATACTTACTATAGAACATTGAACTTCCGATAGGTACCAAACGATATGTATGATATTTCTTCGTGAAGGTTCAAATACAACCCTTCCCGGAAATTAAGTAACTGCAGAGATAAGTGACTTTCTTGACTTTATAATACTGGCAAGTATTGTACGTCTCTGGGGTTCCTTGGATCATAGAAATGATATTGACAGCAGTCATTTTTCTATCAGACGGCATAGTTTTGTCACAATATTTACTATTTTTCTAAGTATATATAAGTTTATCAGTTTCAGACTGTTTAGAAGTTTGGAAGTTAAATGGTTGGATTAAACTTATCCGTGCTGTTTATTATGATAATTTGTATTATAAGGCTTTATAGAAAGAGATGAGCTACTGGTTTTTTTAATTGCGGATTTTTGTCTAGATAACTATCTGTAGTCCCAGTAACTATTGTGATTTTGAATCCGTAACTACATGAAGACGATCTTTCAATTTCATGCAGATTGAAATAAGATTTTTTTTGCTTGGCAGTCAATAGTTTTGAATTTGGCACTCGCTAGGAAATTATCCATTAAAATGCTTTGTATGGATCTGTACAAAGTCCATTTCTTATATAGGTTCGTCTTGTTATTAGATTAGAAAGATACACCTTTTGTTCTTCGTCTCTAACTAACACTATTACATCTAAATTCAATTTTTAACTTGAAATAAAAATAAATACGATTTTACTAATACAGTTATAATTGCAGACTTGCAAGCTGAAACAGGTTGAAATTTACCATGGCATGTGTCAACATGGATGAAAATGAGACATAGTAATTGCCGCTATGGAAATTCAATAACCATATATTTTATCTAACATGTTTATTAATTACTATATGGTAGAAGATAATATTCTAGGCCATCAATTATTTAACGATCATGCATCTACCAAGCAATTATTTTCAAATTTGAAACTAATTACTTAACAAATGGTAGAAAAAAATATCGTCAAATAATAATGAAATGATCGTTAATATAAATGATACCTAGAATCTTCCTTGATAATTGAATTATTAAGAATATTCCGTCCATTTAAAACAAATTATACAAACGAGGAGAGTTGGTGTTAACTTTCCAACAATTTTAATGATAGGAATTACAACATACGAAACAATATGATCCTAGAGTTGTCTGAAAAATTTCTGATCTCAACATGAATATAAGTTGAGAAATATATTTGAGCATGGATTGGGCGATTCTTCCCAAAATTTCAGTCATTTTATACGCTTCATTCCTGTTTTGACGATGGTATAAGTGAGTCACTGTGAATATTTTTCTGAAAAAGAGATTATGGATTGGAAATATTGAGCTGTCATTGAATATTTGCTTTTGAAAGGCCATACACCTTTGAAGTTGGTCACTGACTGTGTACATAGACTGCATCATCATATACGACCGTATAATTTTGAGCAACTATATAGTCTATTTTTTTAAATGATAGAGTGATCAAATGTTGGAGCATTCGTAATATATAGATTATCACTTCTTTAAGACAGTTAAAATATTTTTCCATGTTATTCCTCAAGTATTTTTGTATTAAATAAAATTTGGAAAAACATAATGAATATGTCGGGTATATACTCATATTTTCGCTCAATTAATCTGCTTATAATTTCCAAACAACTTAAGGTAAAAAGTGCATTTTTTATAAAACGTTCCATTTTTTCACTATATATGAACATTGTTATATTATACTGATGATACAGGTATAAGGGCCTAAGCTATGGTTATGAAGCAACCGTCCCTTCATACAAAATGATTTCAATATAAAAACTCACTAGTCTGAATAGAGCTAGTTCATACAAATCCAAATCAGAATCAGAATCGGAAGATGAACTGATGAAACAGTGCACTTATTCACAATGATTCATCAGTAATATTGTCCAACTCGCACATTTTCTCTTCTTCTTCAATCCTATGATGAACTGTCTTTTTCCAGTTTTCAGGCCTGACATTATTCTCAGCCTCCGAAAAAACTGTTCGACATCGCTTATTTTTAAAGTATTATATGGTGCATATCTAATTACCTTTGAATCTAACCAATTCTGTAAATATTTTTCATCACTTAGTTGAGGCAATTTTTCTAATAATCTCGAGTGAAAATTTGTATGATTCATTACTATTGTACAGTTCTGAGGAAGAATATATATCATTTGATCAAACCATTCTTTGAAATAATCAGCATTTATGTCCTCAAGGTAGTCATTGGAACGAGTAGATTCAAAAGTCAATATACCACCTTCATCAAAACAGTTTTCCCTGCGATATGTACTATTATCTGTCAGCGTCTACTAGTCTGCGCTCCTTTCCTGTTCAAAGCAATTAATAAATAATTTGAAGTTTCTTCTTTGGTTTCTCATTTCTTTTATAGTCGTTAGCTAATTTCTTCTCCATACTACAATGAATATGTAGCCTATACAGAGTAGCCTATACAGAGTAATTGATTAGTGTGATGAAGTTCAGTGCCTCCTTTGTCCTTTTTTATATCAATTTGAGAATTTAAGGGATTATAGCTATAATTATTCTTCACATTTTAAAATTATTGACAATCTTATAGGGTGTTCAATAATCATGTACCATATCAATGTTATATTTTTTTAATAAAACACTCTATATTTTATTGCATATTTGCATATTACCAATGATTTTGAGTTGAGATTTCAACATAAACTTTGCAGACGATAAAAATCAACTATTAGTTGAATTTTTAAATAATGAATTTGGTTTAACTTATCTTAGTACAAAGAAATACAAAATTACCATTGATGCGGTCTTTATTAGACATTTAAATAGGTTCGAATCAAAACTGTTCGTTTCTTACTTTAGCTATCCAAAACCGATCGTATTAGTTTTAGAGATTAGCGACGATGATTCTGGTAATAATGATGGTGAAAAAGTCGTCGAAATTATGGATGGAAGTTGATTTTTGTGAGAGATAAACTTTTTAATGTAATATAAATTGTCATATTTGTGTACGATAGCGCAATGAATAAATATTGTATTCTACCACATAAATGATAGTTCTTTTATACTGATAATTAAAGCAATTCGTGCAAAATGCACAAAATGCACAACGTTAATACTCAAGTTTTCACTTCTGCCGCCATTCCCGGAGTGCAACCCGTCGTTTTTTTATCTAGTATTCCCTATACCTAGAATTATTAGTTCATTAGATATTTTGGTTTTTCAGTGCAAAACAATGATTTTATATCTATTTTTATATATTCGACAATGACATGAATGACAAAAGGTATAGTACAAATCAAATAAGAAAAACACACAGCGTCATTATGGCGTCACCACTCAGTTAATGTTGACCTCACTTTATCGTATATCCATCTCTTTTACTCTGAATAGCCAGACCAGTGGCGTATCAAATTCAAATAAAAATTCAAACAGTTGATTGTTAACCGTATACTTGAGTCTATGTCAACTAAAATTGGTAGATCGCTTGAAATTGGTTCAAGATTATGACAAATTGCAACTCGCAATCTTACCAATGTTTAATCACTATTACTTTTAAAGTGATTTTACTACATTTTTAGAAAATATTCTTTAGTTTATGTTAAAGTTTGAAATACGGACTATATTTTTTATCAGTTGATTTTCGTCCATAGGAGCAATGGGTAAGATGGGAAAATCATTTTTTTCTGTTTTCAGCATATTGCTTTATTAAAATGGTCTTATAAAGCCATTCAAATTTTAAACTCATATCTCAAAAAAAAAATTAAAGGGACCTAGCTATAATAGAATAATAACTTTTTCACTATATTACATCAATTATTTATTACAAGAAATTTAATCATCATCAGAACTAGAGGAAAAATTATGCTTATTTATGTAATTAACTGTACAATTACAATTATGATTACTTATAGGTCTCGTAATTCCTCTAAATAAAGGCACAACTAAGAATAAGCCGTTTTTCTATATAAATGTAAACAAAGCTAGATGGAACTTTTCGACTTGTGTCGGTCATCAAGACAAAGATTCTGTGACAACTGAAGTCGTGTCAGTATTCAATATATCGGATTTCTCCGTTTACACAACGACACATCGTGCCATCTAGCGATTGGTTACACATATAAAAATGTGTCGTTCTTCCATATAAATTTCATATAGGATGCACTAGAAAACACAAAAAGGCTTTTTTTGTTATGTCAGTATTGCATAAGACCATCAAATGTATAAATAATTTATCTGGCGTTTTTATGGTTGCGCTTTTACACTGAGGCACTATACAGTACTTGTAAAATGAAGGATTTATTTTTAGAAAACAATTCACACTTGACATAGAGTAAACAGATTTGTTTATTCAGCGTTTTCAAGGAAAATCTAAATTGTTATTTTAGTATGAAATACGTGAAGTAAATGTTGCTTTCATTTTAGAATTTATTATATATTTGGTTGTGCATTTCAATGTATGTACTCGGATTACAACCAGTAGAATTCAGCAGCTTTGTTTAAATGGATTTGAAATTGACTATCCTGAAATCTCTTATAACTTTTTCTAGAATAAAACTAATGACACCTATTATATATTATTAGTTAAATTGTCATTATCATTAGGAACAATTGGATTTCCCCAAGTTGTAGTAGAATGAACTCATTTTCTAATTGATATAACTTCAAAAACACTATAAATTCGTATATTGTACCAAAATCGCAGTTCGTGATACGAAACGACGGTTCTGCGTCATTCGGCATTATAATTTAAAATTAAGTCGTAGTAATCAGAGTTCTTTTTAAGAAACGTAACAGTCCAAGAAAATTCTTAAAAAGTGATAAAAATGGTGTTAAGGTGTCAATCAATGGTGTTATTGATGTGCATTTCATTCTTGGTGATCGTCTCGTCTCCTAAAAATGCAGCTCAAGCTGACGTATATATCGGAGCTTGCTCGAAGTCGATTTTAAACCCTGACACACAGATCATTCATGATTGCGATAAAGAGTGCAAAAAAAGAGATTACCGTGGAGGACATTGTGGAAGCTTTGGTTATGTGAAGTGTTGGTGTGAAACTTGAAGCTATAATTCTAAAAAAAACTTATTTCTAAAGCTCCCTTTCCTACTTTAGAATATTCATAATTATTGAAGATATTCGGAACTACTCCATTATATGGAAATTTTATTTTTTATTACTCTAGTGGAAACATTTTTTACTTTATAGTTAATAGAGAAAAACTTGTTTACAAAATATGATATTCATTTTATTGTTCATAAAATACTATTGACTAAATATATTTTCTATAGAAATCGTTTATTGCAATCCAAGGTTATCATGTTCTGAATCTAAAATGAAGATAAATATAATAGTTGGTTTATCCTTATATTATAGTGCAAGTCGTTAGTAGTGGCTTAATCAAATTAAAAAGATTTGAAATATTTTTGTTTCAAGCTCATTTATCTTTGAATACTAAACTTACTGCTACTAAAAGGTATGGTTTCATGAAGAATTTGTTCCGGTCCAAATTCATAAAGATCGATCAAAATATTACTAATCTGTGGTACGAAGAGCAGTGAATTGAATGGCAATTTTATATGAAGTTCCATGAATACGATCCCCGTATTTTTTAACTTTAACATAAAATTTTAAAACGCTTATTAATGAGAAAATTGTCGAGGCATTCTTCCGACGAAACGCAGGTGCGAAACTTGTGCTATACTCAATCGTATTTTTATTACCTCTATATATATGAAAGATTAGTATCATTTTATATTTTTGTAAATAATTATAAGTAATAATTGATATGAATGATGTTTTTAAAAACAATTTAATTCGATTTATTAAGTAAAACTACAAAGGTTGAAATCAAGTAAAAGAATGAAAATAATTTAAAATAGAGTTATTTTATAGTACAAGATGATAAACATATTTTGATTATTTGCCGATTTGCAGATGTCTCTTGATAACAACGAAGGTTTATTTATTTCAATATAAGGTAGACGGTAATTAGAAAAATGATTTACTTCAACTACCTCATCTTGTTGCACGGGCCGCGTACCTGAAAATATTCGTTTTTTTCTGGGTTATCTAACGACTCTTCTATTTGCTCTTAATCAGCTTCTATCTTGGGATTGTTTTGATTAAAGTATAGCTCTTCGGTCTTTGGTTCGGGTTATTTCTAAAGTAATTATTATTGTTATTATTATTAGAGCGATTTCTTGTTTGTAATGAAGGGATTTTCGAAGTCGTGGAGCGGGTTTTGGTAAATTAATTTGATGTGGATTAGGTTAAGAGATAATTTTCGGTAGGCCAAGTACTTGTCTATTCGTGAAATATTTCCTGATTTGCGGTATTGATTGAATATTAATAGATTGGCTCGGGAATTGAACATTGTTTTTGAGAAGAATGTTGTGGTTGCGGAAAATTAGTTGGATAAAATCTATTTGGAGACTTATTTTGAAAACTTTTTGGGTCAAAGTGATAATTTCTTGGTTGTGAAAGATTATTAGGAAAAGGCATGTTTCGATAAAAGTTATTGTTATGGTTACAATTTGTTTCTTGAATGATTGTTAAAATTATACCTATTTTGTTAAACAAATTAATCATTTAAATTTCCGAACTATATTTTCGAAACTCTCAAACTCTGTTACGTATGTCATAGACTTTCTGGCTTTTTCAAATGCCTATTATTCTTGAGTATACCGGTACATTCGGCAATTAATGTATTTAAAGCGGTTTAATTTGAATATCTTTGTCAATTTGGTTCATATTTATATTGTTACTCATTCTCTGTAATACCTTACTTCTAATTAATTGTTTATCTTTCCCGCCATAAAATAGAGTATATTTCTCCTTATTTATTTGTCCTTTTCTCGTCTATCGTATTTCTTGGAGTGCCAATATGTCTATTTTATATTCCAACATTTCTTTGCATTGTCGACTTACTATATATTTTTGAAAAAAGAAATTCAACTTACATGGAGAAAATTCTAGAAGGACATTTATATAAAACGCAATTGTATTAAATATCATAAACACTTCATCAGCAATTATTTTATTATAAATACAAATATTTGTAAACAACTTAGTAATGAATATATGTATCGCTGTTGAATATATATTTCATTCAATAAATATCAGTTAGTTCGCTAATTTTTTAATTGAAATGTAAGATAATATGATAAGAAAACTATTTCAACACTTTGTTGATGACTTATAATAAATAAAACGAACGCTAAATATTTGATTGTTTCATTTTCCATACACTTATTCAGAAATTATTCATGAATAGAAGGTACACGAGTAAGAAGTGCTTTTAGTTGCTCCCTCAGACTGGTGTTGGGGCAAGGTATTCCAAAGAGGTTCCAATAAAACTTACTTCTGATTGGTTCTATACAACATCATCTGTTGATATTCAACTGTTATGCTTTTTGCCTAAGCCTAACCATTTAACGTATATTTTGTTACGTTTCCTCTTCAACACCATTTAAACGAGATAAATGTTGGGATTTTCGGTTTTTTGTAATTCTTCTTCGTAGAAACAACCTCTGATGGGCGATCCATTCATATCTTCTAACAAATACGTTACAGGATTCGTTATTTTCACTTTCGTAATTTTGAATAATTCAGTTGTAAAATTGGGGATGTAACCTTTTTCAAAAGCATATTTCGCTTTACTTATTCGCACAATATCTCCTACATTCAACTTTCTTGGTCCGGCGATTTTCAAAAAACTGAATTTATTATTTAAAATTATAAAAAAATTTGGATGGTTTGATACATAGGGTGATACAATCATTGTGGAGTGGAGTACTCAAACCTAGCATGTACAGTTAACTTTTAGTGAACAAAAGAGTGTAACTAAATACGAAAAACGTTACAATACAATCTTTAAATTCAAATAACTTTAGTGTAAATGAAAATTCAATGTCACTTTTTATTTAACCCTTAAAAATTCATACAAATTTGAATAGGAACCAATATCAATAGATTTCAATGAGAATAAATTTCAAAACAACCTAATACTAATTGAATAAATATAAGTAATTGTTGTTACATGAGTATTCGAAATATATTAGCACACTTTGGTTTTCAATTTTACCACACTCCCACAACGAAAGATATATATTTCTTTGATTTCTTAGACCTTTTGATATGTTCATGTTTCTGAACCGTCTTGATTTAAAATTAGTTTCTATTCTTATTTTTAAAGGCAGGTAGAAATTTGAAGTATCGACCTGTTGCGAACTTCATCATAACTTAACACTGACAATTTGCGTATTTATATTAATCAATAGATCATGAACATGAAAATAAGGATAAAATAAAAATAGAAATCTGTTTTATTGAGAAAAAAATTATTGCAGTTTTATTTTTTCCTTAGTTTTCATATCTACAATTGTATTCAAATTCACAAAATAGAGCTATAAATTTGACTATTATTTAGGTCTTTTTCATCATTCTCGTTTTTATGAATGTTTAGGGATGGTTCACATTCATAAGAATTAATTAAAATTGCTAACAGACACAGGTAGTTCCTGGTATATAATTAAATCATCAGTAATTGAGAAATATCATCCACAGAACATTTGTCATTCAAATATTACGGTATCAACTAAGTTGAAGTAAAAATATGAGATACCGAACTTTAGTACCTGAATTTCCAGAATTTAAATGTAATGATTATTCAATTGACTCTATTTTGTATGACTTTTATGATGGAGTTATAGTACGACGAGTTCTCATTAATATGAATTTAAATATTGATTTATGTAAAAATTTACTTAATCAAAGCAACAAAATACCGTTTATAGAAAGTGATGAAATTAAATATTTGAAAGGAAAAAATCACGTAGTAGTTAATACACTTGAAACTGCATCTATTGACGCAAATTATGACGAAAATGATTTAATTTATCTTAATCAAGTTCTACAAGAACAAGAAAAGATTGAACAACCCTTGCCGATTTTAGATAATGTAGATATATCAATAATGTTAGAGACATTTGACGAAAACCACAAAACATACAAAATAAACGAATCAATATAATCTCAGAAGTGACATTAGAATACCCTAGACCAGGGGTGCTCAAACGGTCGGTCGCGATCGACTGGACGAGTGCTTTTTGAGTAGATCTCGAGAAGAAAAAAATTTTTAATAAGTAGGTAGGTAACTAAACTACAAAAATGTATTACGTAATAAAATAACACCGCTTGCGGCAAAAGGCGGCTTTATCAAAGGAACGCGTGGCACTTGTCAAAGAAAAGCCGCGTTGTTTCTAGACTAGACTGTACTGTCTAGTTTCGGGCGGCGCGTTTGACGAGAACATTCGAGACTTTCTTTCACGCCGATATAAATGTTGCGCCTGCATGAATTGGAATCATTCTGAATTGTAACTTGATAGCGATACTACGTCGATACAAAGTTTATTATTAAATAGTGGAAAATGAGTGCAGTGAAGAAATCTAAAACGTATCATTTTAATAAGGATTGGGAGGAAGAATTTTTCTTTTGCATGGTGAAGGATAAGTGCATTTGTGTTGTTTGTCGTGCGTCAGTTGCAATACCTAAGCGTGGTAACTTAGTTCATAAAAACTATCAAAAGGATTTTCCGCCACAGAGTGAATTAAGAAAACGAAAAGTAAGTGATTTTATATCTTGTTTGAAAAAAGAACAAACCATGTTCACAAGACCAGCCAAACAATCAAAAGCTGCTACGATCGCGTCATTTAAAATATCTCATATATTGGCGAAACACAAGAAACCATTCGAAGATGGATCGGTGGTGAAGGAAGCATTTATTGAAGGAAGCGGGTGAGACTTTATTTGCAGATTTTAAAAATAAAACAGAAATCATGTCTGCTATTAAAGAACTTCAGTTATCTCGTCCGACTGTCACAAGGCGTATTGAAGTCATGAGTCAGGACATCGCAGATAAACTAAAACATGATATCATGGAATGTACATACTTTTCTTTACAGTTCGACGAATCCACCGATATGACAGACACTGCCCAGCTGTGTATTTTTATTCGGATGGTATTCAATGACATGTCGGCAAAGGAAGAATTTTTGACAATCATTCCTCTGAAGGGGAAGACCCGTGGCGAAGATATATATGAAGTTTTCTTTAATTTTGTAAAAAACTGCGAGCTACCAATATATAAATTAGTGTGCATTACAACCGACGGAGCGCCAGCAATGACTGGAAACAAAAAGGGTTTTGTGGCATTGTGTCGAGCTAATGAAGAATTCCCTTCATTTTTTTCATTCCATTGCATTAAACATCAACAAGTTTTGTGTTCCAAAGTTTTAATAACGGAGGAAATTATGGGCTTTGCAACAAAAATTGTGAATTCCATCCGTGCACGTAGCTTGCAACGGCGGCTCTTTCAGTTGCAGTTGGAAGATAGGGAGTCAGCTGAACACACTGATTTAGTTCTTCACACAGACGTCAGGTGGTTGAGTCGCGGAAAGTTCCTACAAAAGTTTCAAGAATTATTGCCCGAAATAACAGCTTTTCTAGACGAAAGAGGTGATGACACTCAGATTTTGAAAAACGAAAAATGGCTGACTGATTTGGCATTTTTGACTGACATCATAATGCACTTAAACATCGTTAACTTGGAGCTTCAAGGTAAAGGAAAAACTATTATTGAGATGATTAGCGCAGTAAACGCATTCAAAAGTAAATTGCAACTTATGATAGATCAACTGAAAAGAAAGGATCTGAAACATTTTCCGTCTTTGAGAGCAAGGATTCCTCAGTTTAATTATGATACGTATGAGGCTGAATTATCAAATATTTTGGGACAATTCGAAATGCGTTTTTATGATTGCAGTAAATTGGAAAATATAGCATCATTTATGAGTTATCCTTTTTCATGTAAAAACATTGAGGAATTAGCTACTGAAATAGCAAGTCAGTTTAATATGAACTCATGTTCTGTTGAAAATGAGTTGGTGCAGATTATATCAGATATACATCTCGAAGCTACAGCATCTGATACAAATTTCTGGTGTTTTATATCTGAAGATAAATATCCGAATCTAAGGCAAATCGCCCTTCAACTGACGGCATTGTTTGGGTCAACTTACTTGTGCGAGTCTGCATTTTCTGAAATGAAGATAATTAAGTCAAAATATCGCAATCGACTAACTGACGATCATATGTCATCATGCTTGCGATTAGCACTTAGTAGTTACGTACCATCTTATGAAAAATATGCTGAGGACATGCAGTGCCTCGCTTCAACATCCAAAGCCACTCTTTAGTTAGGTTTAACACCATATGTAACTCTTTTGTTTTGTAACAACCAATAAACTCGCAATTTTGAATAACTATGAGTTTTTTCATTGATATTGTGGAGAAGAACCTAACTAAACCTAACCCAAACCTTGACTAGAATAATGTACCTATATTGAGCAGAAAGCTAATATCTATATATACTACGGTACACCCTACCTAGGTAGGTATGGTGTATCGTGTATGTACGACAACCCTGCATCACACATACTTGCAGCCTCTCAGAGTCGATCGTAAGTAGTCTAAAAATATTCAGGTAGATCGCCAGCAGTTCAAGTTTGAGCACGCCTGCCCTAGACAAACATTTTGAAGTAAATCGTTTAGTTAATCATTACAATATGATGAAAATTAGTATGAGAACAATTGATAGTAGCAGCCCTATATCAAATCATAGCCTATCGCAAACCATTCTAAGTAGAACAGAGAATCTTATTCATTCCTTAGAAGAAAAAGTAAATGGTTTAATTCCTAATGTTAGCAACCGTAGAGCACTAGTTAATGTAGTTGGTAAAATTGAAGAATGGCTATTCGGTACTTTAGATGAAGACGATGAAATTGAGTATGATTTTAAGCAATGTCTTCAATTTGGAAATATATTAATATATTATCAATTGAGAATTCCTCACGAGGAAGGAGAACAGGGAGAAGAAAGATCCCTTACTTTCACAGGAAAGAAAAAACATTCTGTAACTGTAATAACCAGAAAACAGATATGATTCAATGAGGCGAGGACTCACCTTAGCTCAATGCCGATGATATCTTCGCTAAATCAGAAAATAGCTTGTACTGGAGTAAGCAGAAACCGAAGAATTGGAGCATGACTCCAAGGGTGGTAAAACAAAATCACTACCCTCCCCTCCAGAAAGAAAAAGGGTTGAAACTACCCTAACCGAGAAAGACACTGCTGTCAACTGAAGTCAAGCTTGTGAAAGTGGTTATTTTATCGAAGGCAATTGTGAGATATATAATAACTTGTGGAACAGTGTTTAGAGGTACTGCAACAAGTCTGAACACCATGAGGAAGAATCTCGCGAAGTTACAAATACTGACTTGTATATGTACAATGGGTGCCATAAGATCATGCCCAATAGCTGGATGCAATCGAAATGACATACCCCCAATCGTATTAGAAATATTTAGTTGTCCTGGTGACAAGTTTATAAAAGTTGAAACTCCTAAGACTTTCTGTTTACAAGTAAGCTACTCTGGGATGGCTCTTTTTCGGCACAGTTTTATTCCGGTTGGAAATATTTCCAGAGCCTCACGACCCCCTATGAAAAGAGTCACAGTTGAGGTTGTCAACACTGCTACTGTAAAGCATGATGCTTCTTCAAAAATTCTATCATAGTGCAGAAGTAACTGGTATAACTAAAATACTAGTATGTATGTGCTTCAAACTAACGAATAAATTGTAGTTGTGCAATTGACAGTGGAGTAACTCCTATGAAGTAAACGCTAATTTGTGCAAAACATCCGGTTACCGAGGAGGTTGCTGCAGAGCTTGATAGTATTTACTACACATCGTATTTGGTAAATATACGTTCTGTATCATGAAGTTAATTTAGAACTTTCATTGTACATTATACTTTTATAGTGAATGTAGATACAAGATTGTTTGTTAATATGTATTTTATAATATATACTTACTTATGGAGAGCTAATTCTCTGGGCTCATCAATTTTCCCTCTGGGTTGTATCTATAGTCCGAAATTTCATGTCCAGTAACAAATGTGATAATGAAATCTGGATCTACATGAAGATGATTCAATTTTCATATAGTTTGAAATAAGATTTCCTTTTTGTTTATCATTGAGAAGGGACAAAAGGCCATATATTTTCAGCTCACTCTATAGTTTAGTAGTTAATGAATGAATGCGAAGATTCCCGCCAAGAAGGTTCTCCCACTGAAATTAATTTTTGCGGCAGAAGTTTCATTGTTGGTAAGGAAGAGCAGCTCAATGAAGAATTCAAGTCGGACGAAGATGCATTGGACAATGATGATTTGTATGATGGAAAACAATTTTGATATCTTAAGGAGCCTTGAACTTTATTAGATTGCACCAATTCTGAAAATAAAATACGTTTCATAAGGCACACTAAATAATAATAAGGCCGCTAGCTTTTTCACTGATACTGATCATTATTATTATACAATAATTAGCAGCAATAAAAAAAGTACGCGATAATTTTCATACGTGATATATGTCGTAATCTTATAGCGAAATGCGTCATTTTGTGAAAAACCTAAATAATTTCACGACAATATTATAAAATAACGGCATAACTAAAAATAAGACTGAATGTGTAGCAAAACTGCGACATTCTTAGGAAGTAATATCCGGCCAACTCAAAATAATTCCGTATGAGTAATACAAATCAACCGATTATATACTTACCTTCCTTATTTGTATTGACTTAACTGAAAATAGTCCAATCTTCTATAACACAATGATTACTTATAGGTCTCGTAATTCCTCTAAATAAAGGCACAACTAAGAATAAGCCGTTTTTCTATATAAATATAAACAAAGCTAGATGGAACTTTTCGACTTGTGTCGGTCTTCAAGACAAAGATTATGTGACAACTGAAGTCGTGCTAGTATTCAATATATCGAATTTCGCAGTTTACACAACGACACATCGTGCCATCTAGCGATTGGTTGCGCAAATAAAAATGTGTCGTTCTTCCATATAGAATAGACTAAATTTCATATAGGATGCACTAGAAAACACAAAAAGGCTTTTTTTGGTTATGTCAGTATTGCATAAGACCATCAAATGTATAAATAATTTATCTGGCGTTTTTATGGTTGCGCTTTTACACTGAGGCACTATACAGTACTTGTAAAATGAAGGATTTATTTTTAGAAAACAATTCACACTTGACATAGAGTAAACAGATTTGTTTATTCAGCGTTTTCAAGGAAAATCTTAATTGTTATTTTAATATGAAATAAGTGAAGTAAATGTTGCTTTCATTTTAGAATTTATTATATACTTGGTTGTGCATTTCAATGTACTCGGATTACAACCAGTAGAATTCAGCAGCTTTGTTTAAATGGATTTGAAATTGACTATCCTGAAATCTCTTATAACTTTATAATTTCTAGAATAAAACTAATGACACCTATTATATATTATTCATTAAATTGTCATTATCATTAGGAACAATTGGATTTCCCTAAGTTGTAGTGGAATGAACTCATTTTCTAATTGATATAATTTCAAAAACACTATAAATTCGTATATTGTACCAAAATCGCAGTTCGTGATACGAAACGACGGTTCTCCGTCATTCGGCATTATAATTTAAAATTAAGTCGTAGTAATCAGAGTTCTTTTTAAGAAACGTAACAGTCCAAGAAAATTCTCAAAAAGTGATAAAAATGGTGTTAAAGTGTCAATCAATGCTGTTATTGGTGTGCATTTCATTCTTGGTGATCGTCTCGTCTCCTAAAAATGCAGCTCAAGCTGACGTATATATCGGACCCTGCCGGGAGCCGCTTTTAGGCCCTAACCCAGAGTTCATTGATTGCGATAACGTGTGCAAAAAAAGAGGTTACCGTGGAGGACATTGTGGAAGCTTTGGTTATATGAAGTGTTGGTGCGAAACTTGAAGCTATTCGATATTATAATTAGAAAAAAAACCTATTTCTATAGCTCCCTTTTCTACTTTAGAATATTCATAATTATTGAAGATATTCGGAACTACTCCATTATATGGAAATTTTATTTTTTATTACTCTAGTGGAAACATTTTTTACTTTATAGTTAATAGAGAAAAACTTGTTTACAAAATATGATATTCATTTTATTGTTCATAAAATACTATTGACTAAATATATTTTCTATAGAAATCGTTTATTGCAATCCAAGGTTATCATGTTTCCGAATCTAAAATGAAGATAAATATAATAGTTGGTTTATCCTTATATTATAGTGCAAGTTGTTAGTAGTGGCTTAATCAAATTAAAAAGATTTGAAATATTTTTGTTTCAAGCTCATTTACCTTTGAATACTAAACTTACTGCTACTAAAAGGTATGGTTTCATGAAGAATTTTTTCCGGTCCAAATTCATAAAGATCGATCAAAATATTACTAATCTGTGGTACGAAGAGCAGTGAATTGAATGGCAATTTTATATGAAGTTCCATGAATACGATCCCCGTATTTTTTAACTTAAACATAAAATTTTAAAATGCGTATTGTTGAGAAAATTGTATTCTTTCGACGAAACGCTGGTGCGAATCTTGTACTATACTCAATCGTATTTTTATGAATCCTATATATATGAAAGATTAGTATCATTTTATATTTTTATAAATAATTATAAGTAATAATTGATATGAATGATACTAATTCTTTTTTTGAATATAAATGGTTTTGGTTCGACTTTCATATTTCTTATTAGAAATAACATTTTTAAAAACAATTTAATTCGATTTATTAAGTAAAACTACAAAGGTTGAAATCAAGTAAAAGAATGAAAATAATTCATAATAGAGTTATTTTATAGTACAAAATGATAAACATATTTTAATTATATTGTAGATTTGCAGATGTCTCTTGATAACAACGAAGGTTTATTTAGTTCAATATAAGGTAGACGGTTATTAGAAAAATGATTTACTTCAACTGCCTCATCTTGTTTTTTCTCCGGGTTATTTAACGGCTCTTCTATTTGCTCTTAATCAGCTTCTATCTTGGGATTGTTTGATGATTTATCATTTAAATTTCCAAATATATTTTCAAAACTCTCAAACTCTGTTACGTATATCATAGACTTTCTGGCTTTTTCAAATGCCCATTATTCTTGAGTATACCGGTACATTCGGCAATTGATGTATTTAAAGCGGTTTAATTTGACAATCTTTGTCAATTTGGTTCATATTTATATTGTTACTGTTTCTCTATAATACCTTACTTCTTTCCCGCCATAAAATAGAGTATATTTCTCCTTATTTATTTGTCCTTTTCTCGTCCATCGTATTTCTTGGAGTGCCAATATATCTATTTTATATTCTAACATTTCTTTGCTTTGTCGACTTTCTATTTGCACTTTTTTTGAGTAGTCTTTATTAATCCATATATTAGTACAAGTTTTTTATCTTGTTCCATAATTTCTAATTTTTTTCACCATTTTTTGATTTTAACTGCAATTAATATCTTTCCAAATGCTCCTATACTATTGCATTCTACTAAATCAGCTTCCAGGTTGACTTCTATTTTTCTCATTATGACTTAGACCTTTTCCTTTTTATTTGGTTTACTTTCATTTTCTTCATCTTCGATTCCTTGAATTACATTATTGTGCCTCATTTCTCTTTCTACATTTTCCAGTCCCTCTTCTTGTTCGGCTATTATTTGATTACACCTTTGATTTTCTTGTTTTAATTCATCTATAATATACACTCCAGTCTATTTTTAATTCCATGCGTTTGAGACTTTTTTCTATCATTCCTTTTATTGTTTCCATATACTCCTTTTCGTTTTTATATTTTATTTCTTTGCTTGACGCACCTGAACGATTTCTGCGTTCCGTTCAGTTTCACCCGGGCAGGCAAAACTCGTCTAGCTACGTTATTGTGGATTACTTTTGTTATTCTATTTGGATTCAGTCCAGGTCTGTATATTTTTATCAGTTTTGGTTTCTATTTTCTTTAGTTTTTTAACGATAATTGTTTCTCGCTTTTTTGTTGATATTTATCAATCAACGTACAGAATATACTCCTGAAAGTTCTGCACAAACCCTATACGTCACAAAAAAAAACCAAAATTATAAGCATCCACATAAAATCGGCAAAAAACAATAAGCAAAATTAACAAAAAATTTGAAATAGTGTTCATTTGTAAACGTAAAACGAATTGGTAATGTGACAAATAAAAATTCTCAGAAATATGATTCTCTAAAGGTGAATAATAATCGTCATAAATCAATTAAGGTGGATAAGGAATCGATTATATCTCTCATCAACTTGTATTCGCATTTTTTGCCTCCTCCCTGTGACACACGTCAATGATTGCTTCATGAAGGCATCTGAAGAGCTGTTTCATGATTTCACAAACAAACCAGGCATCTTGAACGATTTCATCAAAGATTTGTTATTATCCGCTATAACAGTACAAGATAGAATAGTTAAAATGTCTTCAAATGTAACATATTTGCAAGTTAAATTAAACTATCTTCTGCCTTATCACTTGCTCCCTATAAGTCTTGCCACATAAATGACAAGGCACAAGCTGTTCTTTTTGTAAGATATATGTCTTTCCAAGGTCAAAAATAAGAACTTCAAGGATTGCTACCGCTCTCGAGACAAACTATAGGGAAAGATATATCGTTGCAAAAATGCCTGGAAGACAATGGGATTAATTTGAAAAAAAAAATTGGTTCAATAGCAACTGATGGAGCCAGAAGTATAACAGGAAAACATGTATAGGATAGGGCTCCTCTACTGTACTGGAGTTTTCCATTCTTCTCCATTTACTTCTCTCAAGATATTCGGACAACCGTTTTTGTGGTCAGCTAAATCCAGGTTTGTACTGCGCGAAATTTTTGGAAATGAAAAGGCTTGCGCATTGTCTTTCAAAAATACATCTGTTTTTTTGTGAGCCTCCAACGATCTTTATTTAAATTATGCTTCAAGTGGTGAAAACTTTCAACTTTGAAAACTTGTGTCCTTGCAGATATTCCAATTTTTCGTCTAAACACACAAGATTAAATTCTGAAATATATTTTTACAACCTTAAAAAGTAAGGTAGTTCTTAAAAGTAGTAGTATTAAACAAATTGATACGAGCAAAAACCACGGCTATGCTACCCAAAATCTAGTAGGGAAATACCCTGGAATGTAGGTAATATTTTCCATAGTACGATTTAGTGATTAATTCCTTCTTCCATGAGTACTAGTTTGAGGATTATACTTCGTAGCAACTGAGCTTTTTATATAGTTGTTTCTCTTCTTAAAACTAATTTCCATTAATAGATATATTAAAACCGTGTTTTTCAATAATTTTCACTCAATGTCTTCAATAAAAGTCTGTGAATATTTTATGATTTAATTTATTCTTAAGTAGTACGTCAATAATAACCCAAATCCCAAATTTTCAATTCGAGTTCCTCATCGCCAATGACTTTGATATTTTAAAAATTGTTCGGTGCTGAAATTAATGAACTAAAGTCTAATTTGCATTCAAACGATATTAGTTTTTCTACTTGAATCTTGAATTCATTAATACCATATTAGTTCATTTATTTGCATTGAAATTTCTTAAATCGCTTATGTGGAAAACCAATGGAAAGAGCTTCTTCAAGAAGGTATTTCCTCTGATCTGTCGTCACCTTGACAGAAATGATTTCCAACCATTTTTCTTTTATATATAATTACAGAACCACAGGTATTTGAGACACATAACTTATTTTTGTTTCTCGTTGGACTGATTTACCAATTCTCCACGGGCTGTGATTCTGTAATTTTGCACTCCAATTCGGTTCTACCTCTCTAATGTCTTCTATCACTTCATACAACCTTTTTTTTTAAATATCCTTTGAGATACTTTATTTGTTAAGCTTTTATCCATATTGTAATTAATTGATACTTTTTGCCTTTTTCTCAAGGTCTGTCATTTGTTTTCTCCCCAAAAAATCTCCTCAACTCCTTTCTTTCCCATATAACTTACAACCAGTTTTATTTTTTCCACCTTTGTCAAAACCATGTTTCACCCCTTAAAATGTGCCAGTTGGTCGTATTACTATTTGGTATATCCTAATTTTAGGTGATTTTGTCGAATTTCTCAAGGTTCGCACGACTTTACTTACTCTGGCCATTATTTTATTCATTTCAGTCCGTTTTCCATAGTTATTTCACAATGTCGCTCCCGGGAATTTGATTAAACAAACTCTTTCCATCTTATATTTCTACTTATTCCCTTCTCTTACTCTTAGTTCATAATTTTTTGCAGTCTCTTCTAGTTTACAAAATACTGTTCCTACTTCTTCCTTTGTTCTTGTTATTGAAGCTAAATCGTCTGCATATGCAATTAATTGCTGCTTATGGTGATAAATAAGCTCTGCTGTTTGTATCTTTCTATTTCGTAAAATTGTTTCCAAAGCTAGATCAAAAGTTACTGTTGATATCTCCTTGTCCTAAACCCTTTTAAACCATAAATTTGACTAGCTTCATTTCACTTCATTTTATTTCGTGATTCCTAGTAGGGTGAAGGAAGTATACATTTCAATTATATCCGTTGTATCATAGTTTTCAAACATCACGTTTGATCACTATAGAAATGTAACCATCAATATTGTGAATAATTAAATATTAGTTTCAAACCTCTCAAGAAGAATGAAAATACCGATTCTGCGTTATTCAATGTGTAGTTGATATTGTTATTGTATCTAAATGGAAATTTTGGATGACATTAAATTGGTATTTCATCTTATCATTCCATTCATCCATTATTTATTGAAGCCATAGCCTATAACTCACATGGAATGCTAATTTCCCACGTAAGCTCATGCTGCAAACTTTATACTCATGGGAAATTACAATCATTCCTTGCTCGTTAAACAATGTACTATTCAATGACTCTGGAGGCATGAGTTAAAACAATTAACATTTATATCAATTCAAGATTTCGAGTTCCTCAAATAGTGAATGAATCGTGCTAATATACTAATTGCTTCCATGCTTTTCAAAAATATAATTACAAAAAATGCTAACATTAACTATATTGTTACGGGTACATATCAGATTTTTGGTGATGGCTTAATTGTTTCATTATGTTTCATTCGCTGATTTCCCGTCAGGGGTATAGAACAATGTTCTATACATGTTTGTTTAAAATCTATATCAATGAGTTTATTTGGGAGTTTCTTACTGTTTTTAAGATCGGATTAAACTTTGCCATAAGAAATTACGCAAAGGAAATGAGGATCTAAGAAAGGGAAGCCAGCAAATGAAAAAGGAACCTACAGATTTAGATAACAAAATAGAATACGTGGAAAGAAAAGAGAAAGGTTAATGTGGTGGAAATTGGCAAATGGCGCAAACGACACGGGAGTGATAAAGAGAGTAATGAAGAAACTGATGAAGCAGACTTTGGACCTTGATATTAACATTGAGTTGGAGGCGAGGCAAGGGGAAAAACATACCTGGTACAGATGTAAAGCTACGAAGAAAAGGAAAAACTGATGAGGGCAAAGAGTAAACTAAAAAACTTCAAAAGAGAGAAAATGGAGGAAGAAGTTAGAAATAAAGGAAAGGAAGCTAGGGAACATGTCAAAAAAGTAAAAATGGGGTTCCAGAAACTAATGATAGATGAATAGAAGAAGGAAGAAGAGCCGGACGGAAATCAAGCTAGAGCCACAAGCAAACATGTTTAACAACGAAGGCGCACAGAAACAAACACTGCCCTGGCAATGAATAAAAACTTGGGTAGTAATGGGTAAGAACATTATACAAAGACAGAAACACGAATACGGAAAAATAAATATTGAATCCTGTAACGTGAGAGGCTCTTTTGAAGCAGGAGCTCTGAAAAATATAATAAGAATTATGAGACAGTACCGAATCAACATATTAGCGATACAAGAGACTAAGCAGAGAGAAGAAAAGATAATACCAATTGACGATTATACCTTCTTTAGTAGCGGGAGTAAATAGGCGACTAGGAACAAGATTTATAGTAAGTAGAAAGGTCTAGGACTTGTTGGTAAATTTTGAAGCCATATCAGATAGAGAGTGATTACTAAGGATAATGCGTAAGTACAGGAAGTTAAATATATTAAATGTATCAGAGGCGAAAGATCGAAAATGCCAAAATATGATTATTGGTAATTGGGGATTTCAATGCTAAGATCGGTAATGGAGGAATTTACAGAAAATCCACGGGGGAAAATGCAAGCGTCAGCTGAGTAATGGAAATGGTGAAATGAGGATCGATGTTCGGGATTATGAGCTCCTATTTTAACCTTGAGTCCATACATGAAGAGACCTGAATCTCTTCGGACAGCCGAATAAAAAAATCATATCGACTATGTACTAGTGGAAAGGAAGCAATCAAAATTGATAACAGATGTCAGGAGCTACACAGGAGCGGGTGCGGACTCTGACCACATATCGCTGGTAATAAGACTGAAAGTGAGGAAAATTTGAAAAACAAACAAACATAGGAGGATATCGAGATATAGTGGACAAAGATTGACAAAACAATAAAGGCTGTGACACAGCAACAAATAGGAAGGGTGGGGAAGAAGATAAAGAAAGATGATGAAGACTGCTAACGGGCATTGGAAGGAAGAAACCAAGCAAGACGGAGAATGCTAAAAGGCACAAAGTACGAATTTACGGAGTGAAATGCAAGAATATTTAAAACAAACAATGGATTAAAACAAGGTTAAACAAAACCTAGTTTGAAAAGCTATAAAATAGGGTACTGGAAAATGGACAAGTTACACTAACAGAAATTTACTACGCTGATGACATGGTGATATTTGCAGAAGACGAAGAAACACTAGACCAAAATCTGGATTTGTACATCCAAACAATAAAAAAATACAGTATGAACAGGAATATAGATAACAGCAAGATGATTTCAAAATTATACGATATTGAATATACCCATTAATGTATGGAAACGCAACTTCTACTCTGCTCAGTCACTTCAGCCATCCTTTACCTTCGTACTTACCAAACAAGTTTAGTAACTTCTCACTAATAACGATTACTAGGCAGCATTTATAATGCACCAATTTTCGTCAAATCTTCATATTTTCCGCTCCACCTTGGCAACGTCACAATTTATGAGAAAAGAGAAGACAGGGCTAGATGCAGAATTTTATGCTAAATTCGATGGTAAACAAATATACAGGGTGTCCTATTTGAAAAAACTTTACTTCATGTTGTCACGCTTAGGCTGAACAATCTATATACCTCAAAATATTTTAGAAATGTTTATCTGTGCAAATATAACAACTTTTTTTGTATAATTTATCTTAAGTAAGTTATTGCACTTCTACACACTAATGGGACACCCAGTATGCGAGTGGAACTAAAGTCCAGATATATCTCAATCCCAAGCTACATGACAATCTTGCAATATAAGTTTACGCACAGCATCGATGCATTTTTGCCCAATAGCCGATTTTAGAGTTTCTTCGGGATAATCATCCTGTGCCACCACTATAGAAAACCAGCGAAACACGGTGGCTCTATGGTGCTTCATCTCCAAAAGTCATTGATGCAAGATGAATGTTCCTGCTTAAGTAAAACATTGGGACTGGTAGGCTACGAAATTAACGAGCTATAGAAACCCGAAGGTTCCAATTACGTATTGATAAGCTATACTTGGAATCTCATGCAGTAAGCCTCATGATGAAAAACAAATGTGAAATGGGAAGTATAATAAATATTAATGAACCTTAGTAAATAATTACATAACTAGAAATGATGCAAAAGTAACCATAAACGTCACTAAATATGCCGTTATATATCAAATATGTCCCAATATTGGAGCCATAATGCAATATGTAAGAAAATCTAAAAATGTGTAACATATGCACAATATGGGAGAATATGAGAATAATTCGAGCCTCAAAAATAATATTACAGGACTCGCCTCAGTTATCATATGAATGAAAAATGAATGTAATCAACGATCATGTATTTACCAAACAATTAATTCTAAATATACATATATAAATATTAATTACTATAAAACTGGTAACAAAACTATTAATATAATCAAAGAACAATCAAATAATCATTAACATTAGTAATACATGTGATTTTCCCTAATATTAACAATTAAAAATTTTAGCACCATTCGACACATCGAAACACAGTGGCTTGAGATGGTGCCCAAACTTCCAAACGTATTTATATATATATATATATATATATATATATATATATATATATATATATTGTTATGGTATGAATATATCCAAAATAAATTATTTAATAATAATAAGATATAAATAAAGCAATAAGTTCAGTTCTGTTATTCGGTTACTTAGAGCAGTTTATCACAATAAAATAATTAACATTCTTTATATTAAGTTTTGGCCAACACTATATTCTAAATTATTATTTAATTTTGACAAAGCCTGTATAATCAAAGAATTTAATCCATAAATTGACAGATAAAAACAGGAGCACCAACTTCAAAAATTTGTGTGACATACCAACATAAATTTTAAGGTAATTTTAAGGTTATAAATGATAAAATATAAAAATTTTGGCAACTGCAATGATAAAATTAATAACATAGGAATGAAATAAATACAACAAAGAAATTATAGAATAATATTATTTGAATAAAGTCACAATAATTTAAAAATTTAGAAATGACAATTTAGTAACTAACTTTTAAAATAAATATCATTGGTTAAATAAAAAAAAGGAAGGAAGAAGAGAATCAACAAACAAAAAAATTTTTTGGCAAGAAAGAAAAAGAGTAAAATAATTTTAATTGAAATTTAAAAAATTAAAATCTTGATAAAAAAGGCATAAGATATTCAAAGGATTGATAATTAATAATTGTATAAGTGTAGTAATAAGAAATTAGTGAAAACAATTAAATAAAGTGAAATAAGTGAGAATACTCACAAAGGGACAATTTCCAAGATAAAGAAGTTGTGAAAAGGAAAAGAACAGGAATGGAACTACAGCGGAGTATCCGTTTATTCTGCAAGGCCGTAACAATTTCCAATTTAAAAAAAAATATACAACATAACAAACACTTAAGATACTGTTCTATTAAGTTTAAGTATTTCTTTTTGTATATAATATTTGAGTTCACATTTCCATATAATTTAGTTTTATGAATGTAATTACGAGTACGAATGAATGAATGAATGTTTGTAAAATAAAATAACTGTAATAGCTAGTTAAGAAATTGTATATTTTGAATATTTTATTCATTATAAAGAACAGACCCGGTCTTAAAACTATTATCATCTGACCTTATAACCATAACAATTTATCGCAATAAAATTTTTTAATTTGACCTCACAATATAATACCCTGAGAATAAAAAAAATAATAATAAGATAATAGAATACAGAAAGTCAAATAATTATTAATGGCGCCCAAATTAAAAACTGATTTTATTTAATTTATAAAAATAAACATTACACATTATCATACCATAACAATATATATATATATATATATATATATATATATATATATATATATATATATATATATATATATATATAAAGTGATGAACGTGTCGAGTCCAACGAGCCGCAGTTGCAAAACTTCTCCTGACAAATGTTGCTATATTTATGATGAAATCGCAAGCCAGATGGGTACGGATATTGATGGTCTAAAGAAGGAACTTGATATTGAGCAAAATCTCAGTAAGTGGCGCCTATTTATTGACTCGTCTAAATACAGTTTAAAAGCAGTGTTACTACACAATGGAAATTTAAAACCGTCTATTCTATGAAGATGAAAGAAACGTATGAAAATATTCGCTTGCTTTAAGAAAAAATTAACTACAACAAGTATAAGTGGTAGATATGTGGGGCTCTGAAGGTGAATGGAATTTTAATGGGACTTCAGGAAGTGCTTACGAAACATTGCTGTTCTCTTTCTCTATTGGACAGTCGGGCAGTATATCAACACTATATAAAAAAATTGGCAAGCAAGAAATGAGTTTCAACCGGGATCTTAATATGTTAATTTATACCTCTTGTAAATCTCAAAAATGTATTTCTTCCCCCCCTCCACATTAAACTTGGATTGATGAAAAACTTTGTAAAGGCTATGGATAAAGAGGGTTATGGATTCAAGTACCTTAGAGAAGTCTTTCCCCAGTTAAGTGATGCCAAATTGGGTTACAAATAAGAAAATTGCTGGAAGGTGACAATTTTGCAAAAAAACTCACCAGACAAGGAACATGGAAGGCATTTGTTAGTTTAGTGAGGAGATTTTTGGGCAACAATATGGATCCAAACTACCAACAGTTAGTTGATGAACTAACTATGAAAGTATATGGGACCTGTCAGTGATGAGAGGATGAAAGTTTCCACCAAGATATTAGAACAATGGAAATTCAGTATCAAGAACAAGAATTCGGCCACGATGGGTGATTACTGATGGTTTATAAAAAGAGAAAGTGCAACCCCGCATGAAAGGCCAAAATAGTACTAACTGATATGGGACTATATGACGTAAAATGAGAAAGAAATGAATGGTAAAAAACTGAATATCTGAATCTGAATATTGGTGTGCATTACATTCTTAGTGATAGTCTCGAATCTCAAAATACATAGTGAGACAAATCCTGCTAGCAGCCGGAAATCAAGTTTAAAACTCTGTTTTTGGAACAGACTTTTTAGTTTAAAAGTTGTTTCATGAAATAATTTTCAAAAACCCGAAGAATTGTTTTAAATGTTGGCGGGAAACTAAATGCTATTACTGGTACATACTTCAGAATTTTTTTTCTTCATATAGTATTTAATTAGGTAAGATATAATTTTTAATGAAAAATTCATACATACATTTGGTTTCACATAAGTCCCCTGTCATTACATTACATTTTTAAATTTTTCAAAACAAATTCAATATAACAAAAATTCCTTTTGTACATCAGAAAATTCACATTTATAGAAACTGTTTTTAAATGAAATTTTCACGTTATAATTATAATGCCCAAATTTTTATGATTAGTATGTAATTTCTGTGATACTTTAGAAAAGGTGTGTATTCAATAAGATGGTTTTCAAATAACCGGAAATTAGTTAACTGAAAAAAAGAAGTAGTTTGAATGCAAACTTATGAGCGAAAATTTTATGAGAAGAATTTGAAAATATTTCAATTTTCTCTTTCTAGTACATAATTAATTTCAATAGAATTTCTACCAACGTTTTTCGAACAGATCGTTTTTTTATTTTTTATTAAAAATTGATTGTCTCTAAACATCCAAACGATTTCTAAAACAAAAATTTACTACCGAGTAAATGAAACTACGTCTTTTCTTTACTAGTATAACATATATCGTAAATTGTACTTTAATATCGTTGAATTATCATTTTCGTTTTGGATTTTCCTAATCGCTCTTTTTCTAATTTATTCAAGGCTTCTCAAAAATATAAAAGAATGGTAAATAGAATTCGAAACTGATACTGACGTTCATCGATAGAAATCTGACAAATATGGTGAAAAATTATCAAACAATATTGTTATTGATATGCGTTACATTTTTGATGATTGTTTCTTTCCCCAAAAATGCTGTCCACGCTGACGTAACTATCGGATTCTGCTGGGAGCCGAACATGAATGAGAATATAAAGTACATTGATTGCGTTGGCGAGTGCAAAAAAAAAGGATACCATGGAGGACATTGTGGAGGCGTTGATAATTTGACCTGTTGGTGCGAACGTAAACGTTATTCAGGAAAGTGAAGATTATAAGTTTATTTCCTTTCTGACTTCAAATTATTAACCATTGCTTGAGCTATTCGAAACTGTATTTTCAAATAAAAATCAACTTTATTTTGAATAATTTTGGAATTTAATATGATAATTTTTTTTTCTTCCAGGGTATTTGACATAACTTGTTAACAAACTATGATACTAATTCTTTTGTTCATATAATACTATCGATAGAATATATTTTTCAAATTACATATATTATACTTACTGTTTCTCTAGGATAATGACTATAAGTACTAATAAATCAACTATTTGATTAATAAATTTGTAATGTACTAATTGTAATAAATTTGCCTAAATATAATTAAATTTCACTACTGTTACTAATTTTGACTAATTACGTAGATATAAAGATTTGCGTATTTAACATATGATAACTATATAATTCTAAAAATAGTAATTAATCAAAATTTACATTCTTATTACATAAGAAACTGCTCGACACATATGTATTTCTCTATTATTGCTACCAATAAATAAAATTTACTAACCTTTAGTTTATATTCAATTCCACATATAAGATTTGTGAATTCTCGGTTTCTCCTTCCTGTAAACAAAAAATAACACCACTCAGGGACCAAAAAAATAATCCACACAAGAGAAAGAAAAGACAAACGAGACCAAAAATGTTTTCCAAACTGCTATTTATATATTTTTCTAAGTTTTCCTCTTTTAACTATATAATAATAGTATGTGCATAATATAAGTATTCAAAAACTAGCAAAATATATTAAAGTTAATCCACTTTGCTATTCCATTGCCATATTCCCATATTAATAAGAAATCGCTCATAATATATCTGGCAAAGACTTCTCAAAATAAAAATTTCTACTATTCTCCTCTGAAATAATCAAATAATAATAATCGAAAATCAATCTTTTGAAAATGTATTCCGCCGTTCTTCTTAGGGGAAAACAAAGACTTTCCTTGCTAATGCTAAAGACTGTGATATAAATCGACTTTTTTGTCCATAATATCATTCTCAATCCTCAATCCTCAATGACTCGCAATTGTGAGTCGAGAGTGTAACTACTGCCTAGTTTCGACGTTATTCTATTGATTCTATTTTGACGGAAATACGTTGTATAATCGTAGTGGTTTTTTTTGTCAATCCAGCTAAATAGTTAAATTAATCTTTACACTTTTCCATAAATTCACATTTCTTTTTCTATATTTAACGTGTTTTGACTGATTAGTCACTTACATAATCCATTTCAGGAAATCTTTTGTGATATTCTTGAGCAACAGCTCTACCATTACCATTACAGAAAGCATGAAAAAATTATGTCGGCATATTCTGTGGCCGAAAACTGATGTGGCATGTTAGATGAAAGAGCTAAACTAGTATTAATCCACAAACCAGGTGAACTTCTTAATCAACATAGCTTAGAAACCTCTGTGTATAATTGATATACTAACTACATGAATTTCTCATTATAATAAGAACAGAATATAATCTCTGAGAAAATAGGGGTCTTTTCCAAAACCAATTTGGATTTAGAAAATATAAATCCACAATACAAGCTGTTAAAAAGGTCATAGATATCGCCAAGAAACAAAATAGCCCAAGCCCAGCCAAAGAACGCCCTCCATTACTGTATTGTTCAAAATCCGTTCAACTCAGCACCTTGGACCCACGTTTTGAGAGAACTAACAAACAGAAAAATATTTGCTGAGCTACGTACGAGATTACCCTCAGGATTGACACTTTGCCTTATATAGAAACAACATAAAAAAACTTAATCCCGTTGATGACAGAGAACAAACAAAACTGGTCCAAAATATATGGTATGATAAACAAAGGAAAGGAGTCGACAACAAATCAAATAAGAAACGAAAGAAAAAGAATGACTGGCAGCAGCTGAGAGAGAAGTCTACGAGGACGGTACCAGTTTCTGCGGTAAGGAGAAAATGGTGGGTTTTTAGCTGATGGGCGTTTGAACAACCGGATGAATTCAGCACACCTGGGACCCCTTCCCAGGTAGTATTTCGAAATTTGTCACCCACATAAGAAAGGATTAGGTTAGGTTAGAATACATGAACATATGTCGGACCGATAATCGGACGATTGTTATTTTATAATTCCGTTAAGCGGACGACTAGCATTATCCTAGAATCTAATAGATCTAATAGAATCTAATAATAATCAATTATAACATTAAAATTAAAAATAATATAAGAATCATGTTCTATCGTAGAAACAGTAAGGATTTTGATAGAATTTGTTATATAAAAAGGCATTAACTTATAATTTCCTGAAAAATAAACAGAAAGAGTTTATTCAAAAGAAGTTATGTTTAATGTAAAAATTTATGAATAAGAAGACTTACAAATATGAAATTTAGAATTGAAGTTGTTAAAATTACCTACTAGAATTAATGTGAAGAAAGATCAAAGACTATGAATCCATAATAAAATATCTCTTAAATGAGCATTTGAAGTATTAACAAAGTATGTGATGGTATAATATGTGAACCTCTAAAAATATTTCTGTTTCTTCAGTGTTTGAGCTCGCTCTCTCCAAAAGTTTTTTAAAGAGTGAGGAGTGATTAGGGGTCAAATCGAGAAATCGGCGGCTTTTGTGAGAAATTTTGAAAAAAAAAATCAAGATAATATAAAGTTTAATGAGAGTAAATTAAGTACGGGAGTAATTATGCTGTTTGCTGATACAGTTCTTCATATATCAATTGCCGAAGACAGTTATGCGAGGATTAATCAATATTTCATAAATACACACGGCACACATACCAAATTAAGAAATGAAAAAAAAATGTTTGCTCCCCGTATAAAAACAGTGCCTATTGAATACATTAGATGTGAAGCTGATCAACTCCTGTTATAATGGAATTCTAAAATTTCACGAATAGTTTGATGATTGTCTATGCATTTGGTATTGCTCTTATATACAGCGTTGTTTGTGTTTTTCCTAAAACTAATGTCTAGAAAGTTATATAACTTTCGAAGCTTTATTTTTAAAAATTTCATTCACAATATAATATTTCTAAGTGTACAATATGCAGGTACATTACTTTGGTACTGTTTCAATTTATGTTTCTGGTTTTAAGTACCTAATTATTATTTTTTTAAAATACCTTATCATTGAATTTTCATCTTGTTTCAGTCTTTTCAGTTGATTTTTAATTGTAGTTATCCATGCAGGCGGGTTTTTTTGTTTTTTTTTTAATTATTATTTTATTTAATTTGTGTTAGCTGGAAAAATTTTGTTTTCTGCTTAAATACTACAATTTCTTGGGATTCTGATGATCGATTGAATTCCTACTTCTAAGCGATCTAAAAAAAATTTGGTTAACACTTTAATTTTACTAAAATTTCATTGTTAGTCACTTGTTCTATTATAGTTTCTTGAAGGTTCACATCACTAACCACATCAGTTTGTGGGAGAATGGGCATTCAACAGTTCTACAGTACAATTAACTTTGAGTTTAAATGTTTCCTTACAATAATATTTTTCTCTCAAATAGGATAGGATATTCTTCTTCATTTGAAATAACTTATTTTGGAATCTTGGACGAGTAGGGTTGAGAGGGAATAGATATTTTTAGATTTTGGATAATAGTATATGAATGTAAAACTTCAGATGTTTGGGATTTTAGTATAGGTATATGGGTAGCAAATATTATTTTGGATAGGGAGAATATTACTTCAGAGTCCATAAAGAGATAATATGTTAAAGTATTTTTGTATTTTGGAATTGGCTCTTCTTTGTAAATAGTACTCAAATATTTTATCATTTCTAAAACTTCTTGACTAGAGATTATTGAACTATGAATTGAATTCAATTTAAAAGAGTAATTGTGATTTAATATTATCAATCAGTGTAATCAGATTCTAACAATCCAGATTGTGAAATTGTATTATAAAATGCAATTATTCAAATATTCAATTCAATTATTTACATCTTGTTTTCCAGTGATATTTGAAGTTTCTCAACATTATTCTGAATTTTTTGTTGATTTTTCCATTGATATTGATTTATTATAATGATCAATTAATTTTGTATTTGATGATATTTGCATATTTAGTTCTTGAATCATCTGTTTCGATTTTGTTGTAAAATATTTATTGCATTATCGTATTTTTCTTCGTCGTCCGAATTAAGAGCACCAAAAAGACATTTATCCTTTTTTTGATCTAATATACAGATAAATATTTTCTGATTTTCTATGTGAAGTAATAATTACAATTATTATTCTTTTCATCATTTGTATCAATATCATATGGGATAAAAAATTTCAACGAGTGTTACCTTTTTTTTCTCACTACTATCAGGTATACATGTTGGTGATTTATTAAACGAATTTTAATGACATTTAATGATCATTTTCATTTATAAATGGTCTTAAAATGAGCTTTTTTAAATCGAATCAAGGACTGTTCATGAATACCTATAAATAAATAATAAATTTCGCACTACAAAACTCAATCGAGTTTTGTAGTGCGAAAATATCTATTACTGACTATTATCGATAAAAATCTACAAAAATTAATAAAAATGGTGAAGAACCTTCAATCAATGCTCTTATTGGTATGCATTACATTTTTGGTGATCGTCTCATCTCCTAAAAATGAAATCCAAGCTGACGTTGATATCGGAAACTGCTGGGTAACTCACGAACAGAGGAAACCGATTACGCCTGATCAAAGATATGTTCCGAATTGCATACAAGAGTGCAAGAAAAGAGGTTATCGTGGAGGACATTGTGGGAGCTTTCTTAATAAGAAGTGTTGGTGTGAAACTTGATGTTTTTCATGTGATTCGAGACTATAATATTTTTTTTTAATGTAATTTTCACTTAAACGCAAGCAAATTCAATGTAAAAATATTTATATGAATCAATTCTACTCTACTATACTACCACTACTTCCAAGTAACACACAATTTACTCTATTATTACCCAATTATTTTATAAAATATTATGTATCTGCTGTGTGTGAAACATTATGGATTTTTAAGGGTAATTTGGAGTACGTTTTAGATTATTGTACCTTTTACAAAGGCTTATTCTGGTTTTATTGTTGTTTTTTAAGAGCTCCAAGAAAAACGTTGTGTCAACGAATATCACATTGTCAATCATTATCATTATCGGTGTTTATTACATTTTCACTATTCACTAAATTCAGACATATGTACTACAGAAATAACATTTTCTTTCCACTTCATATTATTTGATTGAGGAAGCTATTCTTTAGAATGAAAACTTTTTATCCATATTTTTTTACTTTAATAAAAATTTACACATATTTTTGACTTTATTTAATTCCTGACTACTGAGATTTTTGTTTTCAAAATCACATTTAGTATTTCAGAAAAATTTTTAATTTGTTTCACTTAAGTACAGTAGTCACATTATTGTTTACTTTTTATAGGTATACGTACAAATAAATTCCATTGACATTAATAATAATTCAATGTACGTTATTGCGTTACTCTGTGTTGAATGGGGGGAAAAGCATAAATAAAATAATGCAGAAGTTATTCCTAATTAATGTGTACCTTATTACTAGAATTTACTGGGAAAAGGGTTTATCAAACGGAAGCGGTGAGTAGATCATTTGGGAAAACTCACTTTAGTCCCCCAAAGCTTTGTAATTCTTTCATTTGTAAAGTACCTCAGAAACAATATTATCTGATACAAAAAAGTATTAACTTCTCGATGAATTTATGAAATTGACCATAAATTTGAATTGGCTATAGAGTTTACACATCTCATTTGATTTTTCAATATTTTCATGATGCACGAAACAACTATAAAGTATATTCGAATTGTTATAGTTGAAAACTAGTTTAGGCACTCGCATTGAACATTTTTTTAAATGCTATAAGTCATTTTCAGACTACATAAATAACCAATGAAAACAATTTTCGAATCGAATTTTCGAATAACGAATTTTATCAGAAGGTATTAATTTAAGCAACAAATGTTATAAATTTCAAGTATATCAACTGATCCGACCATCTAAATTTCACAATTAAATGGTTTATATAAGATATACCTAGATGGAATATTGAAACACAAGATGATTGTTATAATTTTTATTTTGTTTTGACATTTTATAATTATATCTACAATCAAAAAAAATTCCTTCACATTTTAGCAGGCTTAGGACTGTCAACAGTGAGATGTTGGCGTATTTAAAAAATGTTATATTATGATACTGTGAAAATTTTAACAATATGTTATCAAACATTTTTTTAAATTATTAACAATTAAAGTGAATAATTAAACGATAAATTCTCTCGAACTTCCTAGCTAGGTTACGAACGGTACTAAATAAAAAAGACACAAACAAAAATGACCTGTGGTCCTTAAAAATCCCCTATCTGCATTTTTATATTTGCTCACATCTTCACGTGGAATGTAACTTTTTATTTCAATATTGATATAGTTAGCATTAATTATTTATCCACGATAAAAAATGAAAATTCATTCATATATCACAAATGTTGTTTATTCGGTGATAGGGGTAGTATTTTTTCATTTTAGAATAAAAAATAAAACATATAATTGTACCTAAAGTTTTCGTCAAAATTCTATTGAAACTCATTATATAGTTAAAGATGAAAAGATAACGTAGAAACCTTATCAAATAATTTTTTTAAGGAAAGTCGGGGTAATGGGGGACACCAGGGTAATGGAAGCGCCTACTTATAGATGGCAGTGGAGTAAACCTCAGAAAGTATCGTTTCATGTAAGGTTCATGCCGGTTCCGATTGTGAAATTTATGAATTCCAAGGGTCTGTATAATTTGGAAAACTTGTGGAGAGTTGTTCGTGATGCTTTTGTTCATCGTAACTGAAAATAAATATCTTTTCTTATTATTCTTTTTGTTGGGGCAACCGAGACGAAAATAGTTTTTTGGGCTAGCAACTCAAATAAGAGTAATGGGAGCCGGCCATCATGACCCGATTTACGTAATTATGTTTTGTGGAAAGTCCATTTTTCAAAACATTCAATAAACCAACTAATGAATATCCTAGTTTCTGAATAATCGAATTTAATTTATTTGTGGTTACATTCTCTATTACATGTTGTAACCTTAAACAAGAAAAAATGGTACCATTGAAGCGCTCAAGTGAATTAAATACAATGGAACAACATGGATTCATAAAACATTTGGACAATATATTCCAATATATATATCATTCAATTTGTGAATTTCTAATAGAAAGATTCAATTTACTAGTACCAACAGGAATTTCTTTAAGAATATCTCTTATTTGATAGATTCTAAAAAACAATCTTATTTTCTATGAGATTGAAAGCGTGAGTTAAGTCACATATGATCCATAAATAAATAGCATTTTCCAAAGTGGTCATTAACCGAGTTAATTTTCTAAATGATTCAGAGATATAAGTTATATATAAGAATAGGAAATATTTCAATATTGCAATTTTTATTCACTAATTACAAAATTAAATTTTATTCTCCGAATTTAATCATGTCTGAAAATTAATCTAACACTGAAGGGCTTAGGCGCCATTGTTACACCATCGTACCCTTCTAGTTTCACTACTGAGTCTTCAGATTTTTCTACAAAAAAATTGTGCAAAACCGCTGTAAAAAATAAGAAGATATTTGCTTTTCCGAGAGATTCTCCGAGACATCGTCTTTTACCTGAAAAAAAATCAAAAAATAATTATGATTCCTTAAATAGTCGCCAATACACATTTGTATTGTGCTTATTTTAAACTAAATCTAGTGTAGGCTATACAGCTATGAAATTTTTTAGTGCAATTGCTAATAATATACGACGAAGTTCTTCTCATATTTGAAGCAATGAGGGTTTTTATTTATGACAAATTAATAATTTTTAATGTTCAAGAACTGGACAAACTTGTCTAATTTGATTTTGTATTCGAAATTCAAATGCGCATTGGTCACGCTTTCCGACAATTGAACAGATACAATTCGTAAACAGAACGTAAACATCGTTTATCGAAACATTCTATGAACAAATATCTAAAAGGGATCGTATTTCATGTGTTGAAAATGAGATTTTCAAATCACAAAGTCGTGAAATATTGCTGAATGTGATGATAAATTAATCCTTTGTCAAAAACACAGGAAAAGGTTGCTCAAGCAATTGGCTAGGGCACAGTGAAAATTATTATAAAACAAGGCAAAAATATTGGAAAAGGTGTAGGGATACAATAGTAAAACGTCAAAAAAACTACATATTTAGTAAAATTTTGAGAAGAATAATAAAAAGGTAAGAAGACTTGGTGTTCGGCGGTGGTAAAAACAGTTTACGAGAAAATGGTTTTTGATGGCGCAAAATAAAAACTAACCGCAGATTACTAATGATGCAACATAACATTGGAGAATGGACGACAATGTTTATGCGGAAAATAAAACAATACAGTGAGAAAACAAGGACAAACCCTACATCCATTCTTTGTCAAAAAGCTTGGACTGATAACAGTAACTCATCTTTTCTCGACCGCAATTTCTCTTATTGAGTATAATGAATTTACTTGAGGACCTTAAGAAACTATTTACTCGTAGATTTAGATCACAGTTACCGAACGTCACGTTCAATAAATAATCGATGGAAATTTAAAACATGATATACAAGAACTTTTGATTCTTATAATTTTTTGTGCGTTAATTATTCCATTATATTTAATTAGTTGTAGGTATAATAGATTCTAGAGAGAGAGAGAGAAATGCTTTTTTGGAAAAAAATTGTTACAATTTGTAGATAAAAGCTTGTAAAAACTAAAAAACAAACATAAAAATAACTAAATAAAGATAAAACAAATAAAATTGAATCTCAATATACAGAATAAAACTATAATGAGTAACTAAGTTATAGGTAATAATTAGTAAATAAGTCGTATATGAGTCCATAGCAAAAATTAAAGTAGGATGTAACATGTCCGGAATTAAATATTAAATATTATTATCAGAATAGAAGTATTTTATAGAGTAGAAGGCACTTTTCAGTAAACATGCCCTCAAATTATTGCGGAATGCCGGAAAAGTTGATATCGATTTGATTTCAATTGGTAAGTGATTGTACATTTTTTTGCATTGTATAATATTGAGCCCTTAACTAATTCTCAACGTGGAGTAGGTAGGTGAAGGTTGTGTTGCATGTTCCTAAGTGGATAGTCGTGGAACGATCTTTATGAAACTGGAGAAGCGTGCTTACGAATTAGGCGAACGTATTCAAAGATGGATAAGGAAGGAAGAGTCAGAATTTTTAATCTTTTAAAGAAGTCCCTGCAGTGAGCACTGATATTTAGTACGAGTAAGATTCGCTCAAATAAAGTCGCACCACACGTACCCCAGAAGGGAATAGCATATCGGAGAAAAAAATAGGGCCTAGTACTGAACCTTGGGACCCTTCACACATTCTATTGGCTTGCAAGATGACATCGTTGTATCAACAAGCTGACTTCTGTTGGTAAGTTATGACTTAAACCATGCGAGAGGTGTTCCCCTAAAACCGTAGTACTCCAATTTATTGATTAAAATATTATGATTAACACAATCGAAAGCCTTAGAAAAATCACAAAAAATTGTTGCAGTGTAGTGATGGCTGCTTAGGTGAGAGTAGACATTATTTAGGGGAGAGAAGATAGCATCATTTGTTACTTAAAAACCCAAATTGATAGGTAGTAAGTATTTTATATTTAAACAGAAATGAGAGCCTCTTTTTGAACAATCTTTCCATGATATAAGATAACGTGGGAAGGAGTGCAATCGGGCAGACTCGAAAACATTTTTGTTGTAAGTCCATCAGTTCTAAATGAGTATTTATTTTTGATGTCACTAATTGTAGTGCGAAGATCTGTTAAAACTACAGGCATAAAGAAAAAACTGGGTAAGTTAGCATTACCATCAGTGAGATATAGAAGCGGATCATAAGAAGAAGTTATAGTATTTGATTTTTTGGCTACCTTTACAAAGTACTACTAGGTACTAGTACTGCAAAGAATCTACTTTATTCTACTTTATTATACGTCTATGATGATGAGTGGCAGAATTGATTCAAATGATGCATTCAAAATAATTATCTAATTATTTGCAATATTAACACTATACATTATTTTTAGTATAGTTTAGTAACCATACACCAAAAATTTTCTAGAATATCCTTAAGAGAATAGTTTTGGTTGAGGGTTAAACAATGTCGGTGGACACATATGATGATTGACTTTAAAACATTAAACTTACCACTACCAAAAGGTATGTAATATTTGTTGTTAAGAATCAAATCACCGTTTCGATCGAGAAATCTTTCGGGTCTAAATTCATATGGATTGGTCCAATTTTTATCATCCATATGAACACTGAATAAATTGGTCAGAATAATAGTGTCTTCGGGAATCGAATAACCGCAAAGATCAGAGTCTTTTGTAGCACGATGAGCAATGCCAAGGGGAGCAATTGTTATACGTCTTTGGAGTTCCATGAGTACTGCCTCTGTATATCTCAACCTAAAAATATATTACAAAATTAAAAGTTTGTTATATAAATCGATAGCTATTTCACCACCTATGGACAGATTTTCAAAATTGATTCACTCTAATGAATTCATAGAAATTTTCTAAAATATTCACTTATGCTGGGAGCTGATGATTTTAAATTACATTTATTCATGGTTTAAGTCATTTAGATTTAGATAAAATGGGAAATTCCGTCCAGTTCGGCTCAATTTCGGTGTCGGCCATAGGTGTAGGTCTTAAATTATTGTATAGTGCCTCTGCCTAATTCCAATCCTATTTCAGATTCGGCTTAACCATGCACCGTAAGGGCAATGGTGCCTTACCCAAAATTAATTTTTAGACCTTTGTAAGTATATTTGTTTAGTTTAACGCATCAGTATTTGCTGTTAAGCCGTAAATAGTGTTTACAGTATAATAAGATTAGTAATAAAATGGCAACATTTACACCAACGAAAAGATGTTCCAATAATTCTCCACTATCAGTGAATAAAAAACTTATTATTTTAAATGTATTGCATAAAATACGATTACCCGAAATTTACTGTACAACTAACTGTCGACCGATGTTTTCGATCGACTGGAGCTGGAAAGTCCACCGTTCTTCAATTATTGCTGGGGAGAAAGGTAGCAGGCCAAGTGGAACATCCCATGAAAAGTCCATGCAGACCAGTAAAAGTCTTTGATGGAGACACCAAAAGGGTATTTCGAAGAAAAGACTACTTAGAGAAATATGAATATGAAAGCATACCGTAAAGAACTTTAACTGGAAAGCGATGAAATTTTTTGCTTACAACGAAAATACTTAAGAAGTATAAAGCAGTACAGAACATAGCAGAAGAAAATCTTTTATCATGATGAAACATGGATTAATACAATACCAAAAATGTGGCAAGATAAAAATATAACCAGTGCTCGCCAAGCTATCATGGTAGAATTGTCAACGGGTATTAAGGTGCCTTCAGGTAAAGGGGAAAGACTAATAATCGTCCATATTGGAAGCGAAGAGGGATTTTTAAAAGAAGGATTGCTAACTTTCCAGTCGTGTCATACGGGAGATTACCACGAGGACATGGATTCGGATGTTTTGGAAGACTATTTTAATGAAATGATAAAATATCTTCCGGCTGATACAGTGGTAGTTATGGATAACACAAGTTAACATTCTCGACGCATAGAGAAGACTCCAACTTCATCTTGGAGAAAACAAGAAATTATTGAATGGTAAACCACCAAAAGTATTGAATTAGAAGATAATTTAATAAAAAAAGAACTATTAGCTATAGCAAATTTACACAAACATCGTTAAATGAAATACGCCGTGGAAGATATAGCAGAAAACCATGGTATAATGTTCATAATTTAGTAATTGTGAATAAAATGTATTATTTACCTTATTCTGTCGTTTAATGTAGGCCACCTATTTCGCCCAACTTCCCTGTCCATTTCATCTTGAACTTTTTTCTGAATATCGGGATAAAGTACCATTGTTAAAATTGCAAAACCTAAGGTATTACTGGTGGTTTCAGCCCCTGCCATAAATAAATCCAGGCACAGAGACATAAGCTGATCATCTATAATTATTAATGCAATGTTGTATTAATTAAAAAACATACAATTACTTTAATGTGTTACCAGTGAATGTAGGATCACTCTTGACATCAATTTTTTGTAAAAATGCATCAATAAGATCACGTGGTTGTTGTACATCAATAAAAGTCTTTCTATGTTCGGATATGGTTTCCTATAAATAAAATGAGTGATTGTACCAATTGAATAATGAGTTCGGTCAGATTTATGGTCTAGCGGAAGCTGAAGCCCCAGGCCCTGAGCACGTATAGGCCCCGCAAATTTACTAATTTGATCATTTATTTTAGAAGCAATATTGGATCTACTGCAATATTTCCTTTTTTTCCAAAAAATGATGTAAATTTGAAGGAAATGAATGAATTAGTACAATTTAATCCACACATTAATTTTTTACTCTATATAGTAATTATATACTCTAAATAATAAGTTCTATATTCCATGTATTCAAAATGTAAATGATGAATTAGAAGTACGAGTGGAATCTCTAGTAAAAATATATTCGAATGATCCACAACTTGAACTATTTTGTAAATTACAGGAATTCACTGCTTTTATCAAACTTGAATAGGAATTGTTTAATAATACAAATAATTCATTGATACCATTAGAAATGCTTAATTGGATGGTTGAATCAGATATGACCGTGAGATATTTATAGCGAATTGTGAAGCCGAAAGGTTGTTCTCAGTTTTAAAGTGAATAAAAAACAAAATTGTGCATTGAAAATGAGTTGTTACAGATTATGAATTTTGAGGAGATAATTGGAAATTTTGCCACAACTAAATCGGGAAAGGAGTTTATTAAATAAAAATATTATTATATAGCTTATGAAATAAGATTTGAATTAATTTTTACTCATAATTTATATTTAATTTGAAGCTAATATATTACAGTTGAAAGAATTCGAGCTCATTTTGATTTCCATAAGTGGGCCCCGAGACGATTTTAGCCCCAAGCTCCACTACTTCTTAATCCGACGCTAAGTTCTGTCCATTAAAGTAGTTTTAGTGAGACGTTTTTCCATGTGTTAATTAAAGAAAAAATAATTTAATCGAAACATCAATTTTTGATAAAAAATGGCATTGTTAAAATAAAAGTTCAGCATAAAGGAGCTGGGATTTTAAGGAGGGTCCTTATTGTGAAAAGTTGCAGTAAGTTTTTTCATCGATAGGTAACAAATAGATCCATCATGACCATAAAATCATCATTCAGTCTAGAAGGTGAAACTTACAAATATATTTTTTGTGTAATTTATCAAATTTCTGAGAAAAATATTCAATTCTATAATTAGTAACATACCCTAATTAAAATGTAATCTATCGTACACCAGAATACTTGACTATATTCATTATTATTAACAACAATAACGATACCTCTAAGAAATCCCACATTCTGCGTAAAATGTTCTTTATCTGGTTATATCCACTAGCATTTGGAGCAATGTATCGCAAAAAAGGCATTTGATTCAACATTCCCCCAGAAATATCCACTAATCTAAAAGCATCGTGAATAATTTGAAGCAGCTTTCTCAATCTCTCGTCCTCAATATGAAATCGTTCTCCTGCCATCATGGCCCACAAACCGTTTAGAACAGCGACATCGAAAGCGTTGTGCATAAAAATAGGCTCGGAATTACGTTGTTTGAAAATTTCTATAAGTTCTTTAGTCTCTTCAAGAATTTTCTCTTCCATTTCTTTTCTTCCAAAACCAAAGTTCCGTAAATGTTGGATAGAAAATTTTCTTTGGTTCTGCCAGAACTGGCCATCAGAAAAAACAATACCTGAAACACATATTGTAGATACCAGCTTAGTTAATTCTATTATTTGTTAGTTAATTGATTATAGTCATTATTTTTAACATATATACTCCTATATGGACTGTTGGTAAGGGAAAAATGCCCCTACGTTATGGTGCCGACAATATTCATTTCCTTTCTCCTTCGAGACATTTTATTTACTGCGCATGCTTAAGAATGCGCAGAACCGAGCTGAAACCTCGGAGGATAGAGGAATGGTCATTTTGTCTTCCTCAGTTGGAACAGCTTTCACTAATAGAAACTGTCCATATAGAAGTATTAAATATTTGATTTTTAATGATAAAATGTCAGTATTATACAGATTACTCTATTGCCTCTTAAATCTGGCAGATACATGATAAAGCTAAATTCGGAAGACCCATAAAATCATTATTTAGAAAGCTAAACGAAAGATGTAGATGAATTAATTCCTCTTTATGTCATTTTCATCGCTTGAAATTTTGTCACAATGTAAATGGTTATTTGAATCAGAGTGTGCACAGAGCTGGAGCTTTCGAATTAGATAATGACTAACAAAATACGTCGTGATTATTTTTCAGATCATTAGATATTAGTTTTTGATTGTATTGTGGCAAATTTATGTAATTATATAATTTTATTTTTCCTACATTACTGCAATTAACCTGTTATTTGAAGAGCATTAAAGATAGGAATTTTCACGTTGAAATATATGGCACCAAATTCAATCAAACTCTTATGATTCAAATACCAATTTACCCTGATTTTCAGATAAATCACGATTCCGAAAACCCTGCTTATGAAATTGATCCTGACTACTCAGATTCCGTCACATATAATGGCAATTTTCCAAATGATAACACAAAAAATGTTCGTATAACGAGCCCGAAAGGACATGAATGAAATATTTTCTGATTCTAATAACATTCAATTACCATACATAAAAATCAACAATCCTCCAATAAAACTTGTAGTAGATTCATTCATTCATTATTTCCATCTTCATAATGATGAATATGGATACGAATATCTAAAGAATGGCCAGCGCGATTACCTGATCTTACATAATTAGATTTCTTTCTACGATTATATGTGGAGGAAAAATAGCACAAAACTAGAACTTTGGATTGAAATGTCTTAAAAAACAATAATGTGTGTAGTTTTATTTAAGATTAAAATGATGCGAAGACGTTCGTGGTTAACATTAACATCAATTTTCATTGATATTCGTAGCTTTTCTAAATTTTTTACATTTCGCATTTTATTTTCGAGTATATTGTAGCAAATTTATGTAATTTTATTTTATTCTATCTTAATTGCTGTAATGAACGATTCCATTCAAAAAATTTGCTGGTTGTATCTGTCATTCCAAGAATATTGAAGGTTTGGTTCACATTTTCACGTCGAAAAATGTCAATTTATAATTTAAATTCGGGAGTTTACATAAATATGTACAGTAATGAAAATAAAGAATTTCTTCCAATTTGTTTTTACGCAGTTTTAATACATATTACATTTGCTGTCATCTAGGAGTGAAAAGATGAACTTACATTTCTGTATAGCCTAATAATATAGTTAACATAATATTAAATCATATTTCATACCATGTTGATATACTGCTTATAGATGGCAATGTAGACCAGTTTATTAGATAATTTGTCGATTAAAGCTTAATGTCTGCAGCCAAAATTACAACTAAATTGAAATTAACATTAAACTGAACTTTCTTATCAATATCAATAGAAATTTCCTGTATGGAACCTTTTTGTCATACAAATGTAGAAAGCTCCTGACACTTTCTATCCGTGCTCCATCGTTTAAGGGACATTGCTGATTATTTTTTTTAATATCAATTTTAAAAATAAAGCACCACGGCGGAAATCGGCGTAATAACGGAAATAATATTTTCATAACTAAAGTACAAAGTTGTTGTAAACAAAAAAATACCACCAATACAGACTGACCTGAAGTATTCTGGGCTCATAACCGCACAAAATTAAAGAATTAAATTAAGAAGATAAAAATTGGCGAGCTTAATTTTAATTTGAATTTACTGTTAATTTCCTACATGAACTGCAAGTACCATTGTCTTTCAACTAGTAATTCAATTTATTAGCTTAATGTTAATTTTTAATTTTGGTTGCATAAACCAAGCTTAACTTTGATTACTAATTGATTGGTGTATTAGCTAAAAGTGATTAGTTAATATTCCTATTGTGTTTATTCAAAACAACTAAGAAAAAGTTCAAATACACCGGCTACTGATAGAAGAAAAATGCAATTCTGATCCTGAAAAATATTGTCAAGCTGTTTTGAAATCATACTTTTGCAATCATTTGTATAATAAAATCCATATAGATCGTCGTGAAACCACCCTGCATCGGTATTATAAAACTTACATTGCGAATCTAATCGCTACATATAGGGTGTAATAGAAAAGTATACTTTGAATGAAATTATATAATCTGGGTCTAAAAATAATTAAATTATGTTTAGCCCAAAGATACACAAAGAAAGTCATTTCTGATAACAATTGATCGTAAATCCTAATCATTTGGAACGATTTCCCGTCCAACAACGGTTGTTAAATGATAGGGATGAACTTGTTATGATATCAAATTTACTGAAACGTTTTTATACATATATACATAGTTAAAATATGGTATATACCGTATATCTCTTACTAAGTTGGAATTTCTGGAACCGTCAGCGATATTCATACTGAATACACTGTTTACACCACCACTACACCAACACTCACTCTTCTAGCTTATAGAGTTCGTTGTCGTACTGGATATAGTTTTGTTTCATACGTAACTGTTTTTAACTATAAATATAAAGTCCTCAAGGTACTCGAAGGTCTGCGAGATCGGGACGCTGGGAAATAATGAACTTACATCAAAGGATATTAAAATCCCCACATCTTTTATTTCTGTAGTCTTCACTTTGTTGATAACAACAGATCTAATAATTTGGGAGCAGAAGTGATAGAAGAATATTTACAGTTAACAAAAATATGTATGAAACAAAACTATTTGCAATGGGCAACTGACTATCACCGTTGGCCAGTCTTCATTTCATTACCATCGAGTGATACAATAAGGGAAAGACCTTTATTAACTATGTAGCTGTACTCAACGGTTATGATAAAATAATTGTAAATAGGTTAATTAATCGTCATAGGTTTAAAAGTCTCTATGTGAGACCACTTTTCTCCAAAGCCAAAATGAAAAACAAGAAAAATTTGCTTTGATACCTTTCAATCTTCTTTTTTTGGATTTTAAATTGGTTTATAAATCCAACAATACATGATATACTAAATTTGGAAAATAGTGGTATATAAATAGCAATTGTGATTGTGACGGAAAGTATATTGGACAGACTAACAGATCCGTTATCGTCGGGTTAAAAGAGCATATAGCTCATTTAATGTATGGACGGATAATAGTCACAATAATAACATAAATATTAATAATGTAAAATTGTTAAAAAATGTACCTATCCAATAATAAATTGTTGGATGCATTTGAAAGCATTGAAATAGCTAAATGTAAGAGTAGATTGAATAGGGACAAAGGGCCAATTCCTTAGAGCCCACTCTATAGTTCAGTAGTCAAGAAATTAATTTGAAGAATCCTCCCTGGAATTCATTTTCGCAGGAGAAGGTTTATTGGTGGTGAAATTTAGTATAAAACAGGTAAGTTAAGTCATTAGATTTCAGTTTACCTTCAGTATCAGATAACTTGTTTATAGAAACGCGCATCAGACAATGTAATTGTGAGTGTTGGTGTAGTGGTGGTGTAAACAGTGTATTCAGTACGTATATCTTTTATTTATGCATGTCTTCGCATGGTATATTACATTAGAATATCAGTAAATCGCGAATTAGTGGAATGTAAATTTTAATTCATATTCAATCAAAAATCACTTGTTTAAGACTATTTTAATTTTGACATTTGTTTTCTCACCTAAACGTTTGCCAAATGTTCGAAGTCGAAAAAAAAACCCGTCAGGTCTACCATCAAATTCATCTCTATTCAACACTTCTTTAATTAAGTCTGCTCCAAAAACACCAACCACGTAATTTCTACCCAATTTCATACCCACTACTTCGCCGAATTGATGAAAAAGTTCCATCCATACCAAATGATGATATCCCAATACCTTTAGTCTTTCTCTGTAGTACAAAAAATTGCCTACTATTGGTATAATTTTTGGACCTGTAAAATTTGTATACTTTATTTATTCTGACGTCAAGAATTATAAATAGACAGATAGATAGCTTATTGACGCCATTCATATACATTGAGTACATTTAAAGTCAGTTTAGTAAATACATTCAGTTACATCGTACATGTAAATATTATGATTCTCCTGATTCTAATATATAATAATTCATCAATAATCGCAATATATAACTACATACATGAATACATGAATTTAAAAAGATGCACAAACAGTACCACTCAGGGACCAAAATAAACCAATCCACACAAATTGAACAAGAGACAGAAAAGTCAAAAGAGGGCTTGTTTTTCCACTTTCCTGCTATTTATAATTTTTTCTTAGTTTTCCTCTAGTAATTTTCTCATATTTCATGTAAACCATCAATATTAACACATTCACAAATTTCAAATTTTGTAATAGAATTGTAAGTATTTTTGAATCTCTGTCTATGTCAATAGTTCACATATACAAACACATAATTCTAAATGTTCATCTAACACATCATTTATAAATTCGATTGATTCATAGTCTATGACCCTTAACTATATTTTTACAACATAAATTCTAAATTCAATGTATGTAACCAACCCTTCTTATTTATGTTTTTTCACATTAAACTCAACTTCTTTTCAACAAACTCGTGTTAATTATTTTCTTACAAATTAATGCCTTATTCTATAACAAATATGTCACGTAGCCGATAGGTGGTTGAAAAAGTCCAACTTCTGCTTCCTGGACGTCACTTTCTAAGATTGAGCTAATAAAGTATGGAAAAGTGAGTTTATTGAGTTTGTTCAAAAAGTAGCTTGACTCGATATGAGAGTCGCCAAGAGATTTAAAAACTATATCTGATATTGACGTAAAAAATTCATTAAACTTCTGCGGTGGTAGTTCAGACTGTTTAGTCTTATTTATTTTAGATTTCCTTTCTAAATTCCCGATTTTCCAACAGGTCTTATTTTTATTACTTGAATCTTCTATTATTTTTGAATCCGCCGACTTTTTTATATATAATTTTAACTATTGGAAGAAACACTTTTAATACCCATCCTCACGACCAAAGTTTCACCAACAAACACGTGCTCCTGGAAGCGCTCAAATCAAAAAATTCCGCTGATCATTTCAAAGAGACCATTCCATTATTTTCAATATTCAAAGTCAGTTGCACCGTTCTTGTGCTACAACGTTTGAAGTAGCAGAGGGGAAATGTTAAATAAAAACTTGACTAGAACGCTTGATGTCATAGGCGTTGTCTAGATTTTTATAATTTCAAAAAAAAACAGAAAAGATAAAATTAGATATAAAAACCTGAATTAAATAAACCAGTTAATTGTTGACTGAAATTATTAATGGTTCAATTGCCTCCATTACATGATCAGTTTTCCAAGTATGTATAAAGTTAACCCCCCAGTCGAAAAGATATTACTAATTACTCCAAATCCATCGATGCTTTGCCAATACTTTGTAAATGTTAGAACATTATCAATCTAAGTTTCATCCAAAAACACATGCAAAGAGTTTCGTTTGTTTTGTTTATAGCACCGATTCACAATGATGTTTTTGATACATTTTATAATTATTTCAACTTATTTATCGGATCTTAGTTTGGTTTCAAATTATTAACTATTTGATTAAAAATTCGCATGGGCAATGTCGAACGATTATTTTACATACGCTTATGCCTAAGACAAAAGCAGTCTGAGAATGTTATTATTCAACGGATTGAAAAATTAACTTATAAGATCATTCTCCAAAATAAAAGTTCACCGAAAACTGATTATGATGAAACCAAAGACGTTATTCGACTAATGGTGGATGAATTTTTAATGCCAATATTGGACATGATCAGAACAAACTACGTATGCATTCCCTGATTATGTCTGTAAATGTTTAGAAATACTTCGGAGTGTTTCAATGAAGTGTAGTTTTGAAAATGAAAAAACAGAATATTATTACGGAATAATGTCGAACTTCGAAAAGAATATTTACAAAACATTGAAACATACCGGGACACAAATAGATATATAGTATAATAAAACGAAACCTGGTTTGATATACACGACGTAGTTACGAACGGATAGTTGACGATTCTTAAAAAGTTCTTTATCATAGTGGAAACTAGTGATTATTCTCCATGCTGGTAGTAAATATGCTTTTGTACCAAATGCTTTACTTACTTACTTTACTTCTCCGCAAATTAATGAATATTGACTATTCCAGTCCATTCATATAATACGGGTTGATGACAAAAAAACATTTAGATCAAAATTTTTCTTATAAAAACTCTAAATCATTTTATATTTTCATGACCAAAGCGAATTGTGGGTACATAATTTCTTCTTTAATTTTTAATTTGAGTAATTTTTGAAAAGCTTTAATAATCTACATAGAATGCCAATCTAAAAATTCAAAAATTAATTTTAGAATAGGCTCTAACTTAAATTTATTTTATTTTCAAATCCTTTCGGTTCACAGCACAGTAAGGTCCAATAATCCCTATTGATTTATAAACATTTACAAGCATGTATTAAATTTATAACAGAATGATAAGCCCTATCAATAACATGGATAATACGGAACAATCAGAAAAATGATAATATACTTATTAAATATTATTTTGGACACTTTGATTCAAAATTAGAATATGATGATCATTCCATAATTTGGAGTTAAACTGTTAAATTGTTTTCCATTTCCAAAAAAAAAATCAATCAATTCATGCCCATGTTTATTATGCGTGCTTACATATAACAAAATTTTGCTTCGAAAATAAACTTACCAGGTGGATATTTTCGAGGTCTTCTCATATCATAGAGCGCTAAAAGCCCGCATATTGTTATTACCAAACACAAGACTGAAATTAACATCTTCTTTCGGTTATGTTGATTTGTCTTGACACGAAGACGGACTGTTTATCTTAATACTTTTTGGAGCTATTTAACATAAAAGAAACGCCTCCCGTTTCGTCGTTATTACGACTTGTAACCCCATGAACTTACTCTATTTCATTTTCTATTATGTGCTGAGTGCATATGTAAATCATCTTAAGTATTGTTATTCTCATATTTCGTCATTCCTATTTTGTTAGCTCTTTTAAATATTTAGCTCATAATTTCTTGTTTAATGTATAGTGTAAATATATAGTAGAAAATACTCGAATTGTTAGAAAGCAGCTATAAGGTCACTTTTATTTTTTATGGAACGAAAAGATCATACAAAATAAATTAGTAGTTGAAGAATTTTTAGTGTAATTCCCAATAAATTTAATTTTCTTTTTAATAATATACATATCTACTCACTTCTGCTCTTCATACCTGGATATACCGAACAAAGTATTCTAAGTTTTATTTATTTTATCAGGACTACGTTTTCTTGTGATTTATTTAAAAACGAATCTACTCAATAGGTTCTGCAATCTACATATTGCACCAGTTGTTCATGTTCCATTATATATTGTAATATGATTATTTTTCCGGTCTCTAGTTTCCGTCTTTTAAAATTAAATTTTCTTATTTAGCCTATTAACTAATTTAAGCAAAGATATTGGGCATATTCATCACATATTACCTCTCTTAAAATTGGGTCAATCCTATTTACTTCTCTCATTTAAATAGAACATTTTCCAAATTCTACAATAGTATTTTGGACTTATAATTTAATGTTTGCGTGATTAAAGCTTCAGGATTTCATTTTACTATAATGGTAAATAAGAAATAAATACTTCTTCATGAACGAGAATGGTCCCAGAAGGACCTGGCCCAACAAAAAAACAAAAAAATTTTGGAAAAAAACATATTTATTTTTCAACGTAATCTGCATTTAGCTCAATACACTTTTCCCATCAACGTCTATAAGTTCGATACCCTTTTTATAATAAGCTCCTTAAAATTACCATAAACCTCATTATTGGAAAATATTTGACCACCGAGCCATTGTTTCAAGTCTGGGAACAGAAAATAATCCGAGGGGGCTTAATTTGGCAAATAGGGTGCATGAGATAGCAATTCAAATTGTATTTAATTAATTTTGGCCATTGCAATACGGATGTGTGAGCTGGTGCATTATCTTGTTAAAACAACACTTTTTCTTAGCCAAATGCGGCCGTATTAGCTTGATTTCTTCGCTTAAACGTTGCAATAAGTTCGCATAATACTCGCCGTTGACAGTTTTTCGTTTTTCAAAATAGCCGGTTCTCCCTTTTCAGTCCATTGTTTTGATTGTTCTTTTATTCCAATGTTATGAAAAGGCGCAAAAATTCAGCTTTATTTCTGTCAAACTTTGCCAAACGAAAAGGCAGACTCGGCTAGAGTAGAATCTAGTTCAGCTTTTGTATTGGTTGGACCAAATTTTTTCAAATAAAACGATAACCAATTGTTTACAAATTCACTGAAAACGTTAACTATTGATGGCTGCCAAACAAACTTAACGTCTTCAAACTTGAAACATATACTAAACAATACTTTCTACTACAGAGGTATTTTTCAAGCAACTACCGCCATCCCTAGCTCAGGCGAGATACTTCTGGGTCCATTCTCGTGGTTTTATGTCCTTGGATCACTGGTCTATTGTTATGGTTTTCAACACAGACCAAGAATTCAGAACATATTTGAATAGATTATTTTATATTTGATTAAATAGTTTGAGTGTGTAACAGACTCCAAGGAGTGTTTCAAAAAAAAGTTGGGCAAACAAGAAGAATGCTCGACTTACGAAATAAACTCAGCTTTAGCTATAATATCCAAAAAGTGAAGAATCCGATATATGCGTGTGAAAAAAAAGGAATAAATCTCATAAGAGATTACAATATATTAGTACAAACTTCTACATATTTTACTAACTAGGTCGGAAGTATATAATTCACATAGGTGTAGTCAAATCTTATTAGTAAATACGTCAACTCATTAGAATTTTTAACTTATTAATATTGTATACTTGTGAAAATGAGCCCACACCATAAGCTGTAGATTTGGAAAATAACCTTTTCATTTTTATATTTTATATTCCCAAAATTATCAGTAAATTATTAATGAATTTTGGGGAATACTAATGAAAATTATTGTGCTATAGAAATAGCAATTGATCATTTTCCACAATATCAGTAACTAGATCAAAAACTTGAATTGCTAACAAAATCTAGGATCAAAAAATGAAATCTCACATATTTTTATCTTTGTAAATGTATGTGAATAATTCATAGATTTGAATTAGATTAATAATAGTAATTTGACATTTCTAAATAAAAAATTATATTCCTTTGAGAATATGTGGAACTTTCTGCTCATTTCATAATAGTTTTTTAATTATGTATGTCATGGTGATAAGTTTTCCTCGATAGGTAATAATAAATTAATGTCATTTATGAATTGTTTTAATAGATGAATTTTAGAGGCTATCTCAAAATTAATGTAAATGACTTTAAAAGTTCTCGGATACCAATATATTGAAATAACATTCTTTAATTCTTATTTCTTAGACCTTGTGATATATTAATGCATCTAAATGTTCTTGATTTCAGGTATCTTCTGTTTTAAATATTGAGATATATAAAGCTACTAATATCAACACTTGGAAGGAAAGTGATGCAAAAATATACTGTTTGAAGAAACATTGACAAAATCCTAATAATTTCCATTCTTTCCATAGAAACCCCTTGTTATGATAACCTATCTGTAGCTCATTTCGTGAGATATCATCATATTCCTTTCTAATTCAAAATTCAAAATGAGCCTTTGTTCATAATTATCCCAATCTAGCTCTGAAACTTTTCTCCCTTCATTATGTGCTTGAAAAAAGAAAATGATTATTTTTACCTAACAACCTTTTTATTTGATGATTAAAAATTTTCGACTATTCTGTTACAGAACTAACTGTAAGTTTGTCTAGTAATCAATTACCCTTTGTGTCATAGAATTCTTCAGTAAAATAATTTATTAGTACTGTAAAATATTAGGAAGAGGGTCAACAAATAAAATAATGTTATAATATGACGGTGATTTATTTCTACAATCACTTTTGATCCACATAAATTATATTTACAACCTTTCAATCACACAGCTTAAATAAGTGTACGTATTTAATATATAAATATATCTATATTTTTCTCAAGATAATATAAGCTCTGGGCCCCATGCGTGTCACAAGGGCATACAAATACTCAAAAATAAATTAGTGGTAAATTTAGAAAATACAGAGCACAATGGGACTCGCACCAAAGCCTTGCGAGGACACTCTATGGAAGTTTTTGCAAACAAATCTTTCAGTGGGGATAACATTTTTAAAATGCGGACAAAGGTTCACATTTTAAATGTTATTTTCTTATCATAGAAGATACTATGTATAAGACCCACGTTGAACATAAAAAATAAACTTATTTTCAAGGCAAATAGATCAGGCCGTTATTATTCATAAACAAGACTAAATATTGTTTATTATAAATAAAATGTGAAAAATTTGCTCAAACTAAAATGAATACAATATTAGTCTTCTACTAGAAATCGTTGAAATAATTATAATATATAATTCTGCAAAATATTTGGAAGAAGCATCAAATAAATGCCAAAATCCCTTGTAAATATAGTTTTTCGAAAAAACATTGTAAATATAGTCCTTCAGAACATTAAATATAGTAAAAATAAAATGAATATAAAATGTATTACTCTGGAATGTGAAATTTCACCATTTTTTAAACATTAGGCAAAAAATAGTTTAAATTACTTGTTCGACGTCTCATAAATATTATGAGACAAAGTAACTAGCTCAGAATTCATACATCAAGATTTTATGCAGACAATTTACATAATATATTAATTAGTCTTGTACTGTGCCTCCTTCCAAATTTTGGCAATCAATTTGGAAAACTAAATGCTTTTTTATTCAAGGCTCAACATTTGCCAATATTATTTTCAAGACACATAAAATCTATTAGTTTTATAATATACTTTGCATTTATAATTTCCGTATTTATCAAAAGTTTAAAAAAAAATCAGTTCCAGAACCTTAAACAGTATTAAAAGTTTTGATACATGTAAACTATACATTTTATTTTTCAAAATTCTCTTTAACTGCTTATTATCTCACATTTTCGTATTACATCACTACAAGCCTATTGTATACATATATCTTACTGTATAGGAAGCCTCCCTTCAAAATAAAATTACACTGATCTCACTTAATTTACTCATTCATCATTTTGCTTTTGTTATATAAATTTAATGAAATAAACTAATATTTCATATGAATTTCCATTTTTCAAGAAAAATTATAATAAGTATAATTTTTGTCAATTAAATTAATTTGTTATTGTCTCAATAAGAATCTCTTGCCAACTAAGCATATGTGCAACTATCTAAACGATTAATAACTTTTCTGATATTTCACAACCTTTATCGGGAGCGTTTTCAACTAAGACAAATCAGTCTTTCAGTTACAATATTAACATTACAGATGGTAAGAATCTAATCAAATAGACAAACTCGACTAAAACAAAGTTCGGTAGTCTGAAATGATTCTAAAACTTCTGTAAAATTATAAAATAAAAAGATTCTAATAAATAATAGTATTATTCAATACTTGCCCATATATGACTAATTCATATGGAAATTTCGCAATTTCCAAAAAGTAATTTTATCCACTGAATTTGTACTTATTGATATATGCTAATACCTCCTTGAAAAGGAAGAAGGATTGCTAGTGAGAGAATTCAAACAATCTGAATAAGGTGAAATTTATTGAATATGTCAACGAAATTGACAATCATTTTTATACCATGTCGGGAATGCACACAATGAAAAGTAATATGAAAAAAAAAACAGTAGAACCCAAATACTTTCAAATTAGCGAGAAATTTAATTTAAAAATAGTTTGTAAAAAATCTTGATTTTTACAACTTTCTAAAAAATATTATTTTTGTTTTGACATATAATGTGTATTTTAAAATAATTTTGTAACTGAATGACCTACCTAATAACAATACAATAAGCTATTTACAAAAGACTGAATTAACCAAAATAAGTTCATTCTAAAATAGTGTAAGCTCGTTTCGTTGTCAATATAAATACTTTATGTAGGAGGGCAATTCGAAAACTAGCAGGCGTTTGAGGCGTGGCGCTAAAAGAAGGGTTAGAAGGTTAGATCGTCTTCGATGAATCAAATACACATTAAATCCGATTCAATAAGCTTCTAGTAGATTATAGTGTCTTGAGGCGGTTGCTACTTGTAACGCGACAAAATGTGCACTGACATAGAAAATTCTGCTAATTGCGACGTATAAAGAGTGGTACGATGTACTTGTGTCAAAATACTATATCAGTGATGGTCTAGTGCAAACATCCACGACAAATCACAATGGAAGACCTGTAGTAAGTCTCAACTTTGAGAACATGTTTCAAACATTTCTCGGCCAGTTTTATACATCAACACAGAAAAATTGGGCGACTGAAAGTTATATGCGGAGGGTACTGAAAAGGCTAACATTGATTTGCAAAACTAGTGTATTTGGCAATATCTTAGAATTTTTCTTAGTAGCACAGTCATGAAGAGAACCTTTGATCAGATTATGTTCGGTAACAAAACTTGTGAAGTGCACGTCAATACAGAGACAAAATAATAATCTATTACATGGAGCTATACCAGTTTTCTAGCGTTACTAAAAAAAGCCCGTCATACTTTTCAGTGAGCAAGCTGATAATTACCTTCTAAGAAAAAACTGACAAAAGCCATCCAGAACAAATGTGGGATAGCATTCTGAGGTACTGCATCTACATGTTAACGCGCGACCTCACACTGCAATAAGAACATGATAAGTTTTATGTAAATTTAAATGGAGTGTGTATAAATCTTCTTTCTACAAACCAGACTTGGCTCCTTCTGATTATCATTTGTTCACTTCAATGAAGAAATGGCTTCGGAAAGAGCATTTAGGATGAAGAGGAAAAATGTCATAAAATATTGGTTGACATCTCAGGCTGTCGCTTTTTATGCAGAAGTAGATTGGTTAAACTTTAGGACAAGTTGAATTATGCTGGCCAACTAAGTTGACAAATAGAGGAGAGTTGTACAAGTACCTGTGATATGTGAATAAATTATTTTTTCTCTGTGCATGTTTGTTTTTAACAGCGGTTTGGAGAGGTTACTTTCCGAATTGCCCTCTTAGAAAGAAGGCATAATATATGTCTTTATAATTAAAACCAGGAAGCAATGGTATTATAGAATCAGTAAATTTTATGTAAGTGCATTTTATATATCACAAACTTATTTGTGTATTCATTATTTTTGAGTACATGAAGATGGAGCTAAAATATACCTCTTCAAGTTTTAAGCACCTTTAATGAGATTTTTTCTCGATTAAGAATCATAAGTTAATAAATTGAAAGGAAATATTCTGGACTATTCAATTGTCAAGTGTGTAGGATAGCTGACAAACTAATTTTCAATATAAATAGTGTTAGAAATATCACTTCTTTTCTCTTAAACCATTTTCATTCCCAATTAAAAAAAAAATAATTTCAACCATATCAAGAATTATGATTTCAGATATATATTTGTTTACTTATTCCTGAAAAACAGGGTTTTCAAAATATATATCTACTTCTAAATTCCACTCTTAACATGGATCTGGATAAAATCAATTGAATTAATTCCAGTATTGCGTAAGTAAAAAAAATTGATATTTGGAAATATTATTGGGAAGATATTGATAAAAGTATATACTTAACACTCATATATTCAAAGTGATGGTTGAATAAACCTAACAACATCCCTAAATTTATAATAAAATATGTGATCACTTTTCTTACTAATCTGATTTTTTACCAATAAACTTTGGAACAATCAACAATGTGATGTAAAAAAATAATTTTTAATGTCTCTATGAACATTTAAACATGTAGGATTATTTAAAAATAAGTTTTTATTTTATAAAGCTCAATTCTATACATATTTACATTATTATATCACAAAGTTAACACCTTAAAAAGTATGGTTCTGGAAATAATTTCTTGCATATATAGCATACAGTATTAGAAAATATTTTACAAAATACAGGTTCAATAATGTGAAGTCTCTTACCAACCTCATTTTTGTGAATAAGATTTATGCCTTCCTGATCTCATCTTTGTACAGTTTGATTGATAACTAATCGAGTACAGAGTTTTTTTATAACTTATAAAGGCGTTCGATTGGAATATATACAGATGGATTGGAACTAAGTTGGTTCGATACTTCATGATCTACCCATGTTCAGCTAACTATTTCCAATACTGTTTATATATATAATATATTGTAACCTTTAAATTAATCTAAAGTAATTCTCTCCTGTCAGAGAAGTCAGCATATCTCAATAAAAGAAACAATATCAAAAGAAAAAACAAACTGTGCTAATGAATAAGAAAAGCAAGTACATTTGGAGCATTAAAGAAAAGCAACATAGAATTTTAAATAATCTTTTTATTGCATAATGCACATTGTGAATAAGTCTTCAAACATAATGGTTTAAAAATTTTAAGGTTACAATATCTGTACATATTACAAATAGATATGCAAAAATTTGATAAAGAAGACTCGATTTGTTTGCTTTAAACAACCAATTAGGTAACCTGCATTATCATTTTAAAATAATTGGTAGTATTAGGTTTGAAAAAAATTAAGAACCACAGTTATTTCACATAATAAAACTTACTAATAGGTATAAAGTTAAAAAGAAACAATAAAACGATGTATAAAAATTTTTTAATCATAATAAATATAACCAAATTTTATAAATAGAAAGGTAGACAAAACTTTTGTCCTAATTGCCTGTAAGTTTGTAGACTTATTTCATATAATACGAGAAACTGAAAAGTGCATTTAGTATTGAAAGACACCATGAAACATCAGAATACCATTGTAAAATATTTAACTAACTCACTTTCAATCTCTAGTAAAGATTGTAATAAATTGTAATAAACTAAACTGTTCCAATAAATTCACACTCCATTTTACCAGATTTCAGTGGGAATGTGTAAGTGTGGATGTGTTCTGACTCACTTTGCTTCAACTGATTAATTTAAATGTAATTTGTTATATGCTGGATATTGTAAGTACTGTTAGTTAAAGTTAAACTAAATTATTTGTGACATGTTCTATCTTAATTAATAATATTTTCAATTCATCATTTTTGATTGACTTACATCTCTTTTTTTAATTCGAATATAATTCAACGCTAATGAAACTACAGATAAGTAATTTACTTTAAAAGCAAAGTGGGAATAAGTTGGACAGTTGAGTTTTTTTAGAGTTTCCCATGACATTCGACTGAAATTTACACTAGTACATTATAATAAGTTTATTAATTATTTTACAGTGATATTCCTATGTTCCGTTAATATATAACGTACATTTCAAAATTAATTTTGTTATTCACTGTGTTTTTCTGATAAGTTTATGAAGCTTGTTGCTATTGGATAGGATATCACAACACCGAGGTCTCATCACAGTTTTTTCAACTGTCAATGATAGTAAACATCAAATGAAAAAGATGAAAAATGACCAACAAAAATATTTTCAAAAGGCCAATGTTTGTATCAAAATTTTAAAATAATTGGTATATTCAATCAAACCAACGCAACCAGTGTACAAAATTCACAAAGTACAAATTCTTTAGTGTCCAAACAGAACCATTTGACTTAGTAAGTTACTAACCTAGTATACTGATATAAAAATTTACTAAAACAAATTGCAATTTCAAATAGATATTGAAAATACTATATGACTGATATTGAAAACAAGATTATTAAAAACTTAAGAAAAAAATAAAAAAGCTAACAGGCTATTTCTGCGCGAAAACAGTAACTTAATGAATAATAAGGTAATTTTCATAAAAGCTTGATCATTTTTGTGAAGAAAACTTTACAGATATAATGTAGGAGATGGCCATATATTGAAAGAAAGACCACTCAGAATCTAATTATATTTCAGGTTAATGATAATGTATAAAGATGATTCCCATGGTTATTGATATTGACAATAAAGATGGATGTGTAGAAATAACCGATGATGGTAGTGTAATAAGTCAGAATCAGATGATTCATTTAAAGAAACACACAATTGACATTAACGACAAATACTGAATAAAAATTGGAGAAAATAATCAAATTTTGGAACAGGAAATAAAATAAAAGACTAAAGAACAAAAGAAAAACAATAACGTGAATATATGGAAATAATTTCTGGAAAAACAACAATATTATGGATATGGCAAAAAGAAACACTTCTTCTAATTCAATTAATAACATTCCATTTTTTTGCATTTTTCTACATACGACTAAATTGTGGTGTGTAGTTTGGCCTACAAATTACCGAAACTTCCTCAAAGTGTTCTGTCCCTGCCAAAAACTATTCTAAAATAACTATTATACTAAAATAATTATAATGTTCAAATTCAATCAATATTTATATAAAAATTATATTTGTTCCTAAATAAATTACACATAACATTTGAATTTTCGAAACTTATCCATAACAACTAACGTGATTTAAGTTAAATATTCCTGCAGCAGTATTTTGTGAAATAACTGTTATTTGTTTTTAGTGTTGTTGAGTTACTCTTACACCATTTTGATAATTAACACAAAAATTTTAGACCACAGTACCCTGCTCTTACTTTTATTGATTATCATTTTAACATTCATAATATATATATTTATAATATATATAATAATAACATAATATATAATATAGTTAAACTTAATAACTAATAATAAAGTTTACAATACATCTAATAATTACAAATAATATTACAGAGCTGTTAGTTTTACTCAGACAATGGTTCATAAAATAGTATTACCTGGAAGAAAAATCAAAATATTTGAAAATCAACAAAGTAAATGACAAATTTGCCAAGGTACTTTGAATTATGATATGTGGAAATTGCGGAGTAGTTTCTTGAAAATATATAAAACTACATAAAATTGAAATATCACAAATTTCCAATTAAGATTCAAAGAAAATCTCAGAAATGTAGAACATACACCAAATTGTTTAAAAATCTATTTTGGTCTACAAATTTTAAAAAAGCTAATCAACTTTAGACCGAACAGGTAAAAATATCCATGAAATTACAAATTTTATATACTGAAGTCAGTATCTGATAAATGAATAAGAATTAAGAAAGCAAGTATTTAACCAACACTATGCATATGAGACAGTGTAAATGTGAGTTGGTTGAGTGGTAGTAAACAGTTGTTCAGTATTAATATCATCAATAGTTCCAGAAATGTCAAATGTGAAATATACAGTGTTTTTAGATATGATGACTTGGTGGATAAGAATGTATAGAAGATATTCCTTAGTACAATCCTCACATTAGAATCACACTATAATATTTGTAATAGAATAACTCCAGCTAATGGCTTTTTCCATAAAAATTTGTTAATTTTCAAAGAAATTCTGACATTTTTTACAGTGAATCCCCCATCGCCCAGAGCTGTTAGTCCATCACCACGGTTAAGCTACACGTACTACTGTTAACACATTGTTTAGTGCTGTGCACGTTCAACAGTCACATTCACTCGACATTCGAAAAAAAGCTATTAAGACTTCCTAGCCTAAAATTATAGGATGCCCTTGTATCCCTCGGGAACACACCCTCGTGGAATGTATTTTATAAAAAAAATCCAAAACTTCAACATTAACATAAATAAAAAAAAAACAACGAAAAATGTTCAGAGCTTGGTGCTGTGGCCAGAGGTCTACCTTATTAGAAAAATATGTGGTTTGCTCTTTGTACTTCGAAAAGGCATCAATGTCAACAATATTTATACACTAGTAGAAATAATATCAAGTACATAAATAAAGGAAAGCATAAACAGCCTGAGAAGTATTATCCAAGTTCTTCGTGTATAATATTCGATATTACCACAGAAGTTTATCAACCAACCTTTTAAAGACTTTGAAACTATTTTAAACAATATATTCAATTCACAGAATTATAAGAATTGTCCCGAAATCAAACAGCTAAATATTCGAAGGTTGGTTTTTCTCGAATCTAGCTTAAGGCTAGAATTATCCGTATGGAGAAGAACTGGAGCTTTCCTTTATAAAATTTATTTCTACTAGTCCACTATTTAATGAGATTTCCAGTAACCTATATACAGAGTGTAAGCCGGTATTGCACACAGATATGGTAACGTGAAGATGGGGAGGACGGCAGCCGTTATTTCCTCTTGGCGTGAAGCATTTCCATAAGGAGAGTTTGCGTGGGAGCGCTGCCAGAGCAGTGCTTGTGGTAAAGGTGTTCTTCTCCTCGGGCTGCTAAGGTGTGAATTTCGGGCAAAAGTTGTTGCATCTTGGTAAATTTATCCTAAAATAACGAACATTTTAAATAGAGTAATTAAACTATTTCTATATAACTGACTATTACAATGAAAAATTTAGTTCAACTATTCCTGTCTAAAAAAATATCATAATTATATGTCAACTTACTTGGATTTGTGGGTAACATGTCACTGTATATTCGAGTAAAGCTTGCTGGACTTGTTCATAACCTTCTTGAACGTGTTTTCTATTCGTAATCCCTCGAACATCTGAAGCATAGCGTAATATCAGTATTCTATACAAATTCTGAATAAAATTGCTGTTATAATTTCATTTGATTAAGATGGATATATTTTCATGAATTTTTAAACAAATTTGATGATTAAAAGTACAATTAAAAATTTCCATAAATGGTGATTAGAAAAACAATTTTTTAACTACATTAATATGTATAAATAAATCACATTATAGAGTATTGACAAGATTTTGCTTTTAGTTTTTAGTTACTTAATCATTTTATTGTACACTACAAGTAAAATGCAAATAATACAATTTTTTGAAAGAATTAGGTGTAGATTATTATTAGCAAAAAAACTGAATACCAGAATCAAGAATCAACAGAGGCAAAAAATGAATAACCTCATTAAGTCACACAAAAAAACTGTTATATCCTAAATAAATAAAGGAGATAATAGAAATAAATTGTAGATGTTTTTAACAATCATAATGATGGAAAATTTGATGTAGGAAAATAAATTTTTCTAAAAAAAGCTGATAGAACTAAAGAACTTTTAACTCTAGAAAAACATATCTTGAAACACATTCATGTTCCAATTTATTCATCAACATCTCTGCCTCTAGAATATCTATTATATATAGCACCATACATAAGACACTTTTTTATTTACCCATTTTTTATTTACTTCAATTTATGATCACTATTAACATCATGTTGAGATTCGTTTTCACATTGTAAAATAAAGCGAACGGAAATATTTACCTGGATTAAGTAAGAGCATAAACTTTATACATATATAATCGCTAATGTCGAATTTTAGTTCTTGTAACTTCGCGGTTATGTCATTGAAATGATCGGCCAAACTGGGTACGCCAAGCAATCCCAAATTCAGAAGGTCTAACTTTTGTCCATTATGCAGGGTTGTCTCATCGGGCAGGTTGTTGTGCATGCGTTGATGAATATGATCCAACACTAACATATCCGACCAAGAATGCTGTAGTAATTTCATCTGGTCGTCCACCTAAAACGAAAAAATATATATATTGCAGATACAAATAATATATTTGTTTATGTATATATATACGTTTTATTTTCTCAGTTGGTCGATTGTGGATTTTGCGTAGTTTTCAAGGTAATACTTGATGAAACTACGAAATAAAAATATGTTATTTCATCTAATAAATCAATAAACTCATGTACATATGAGGTCTGACAATTAAGTAATAAGAATGATGCTAGAAAAATTATTAAATATAAAATTGGTCGATGGCAACATGATCTTGTAAAAAAAAATTTCCTTCTGCAATAACAAACCGACTACAACGACTTTTCCAGGAGCTGTAGCAATTTTGGAAGTCTTTGACAGCACCATCATCAGATATGTCACCAATCGATTCCAAATACGTTGCTTTCATTACGTTTTTGATTTGGGGTGTAGAAACAAATCACCGGACCTTAGATTCGGCGAATAGGGTGTCTATGGGCCACCCCGCGACTGTCAAAGAAGCATATGAGCCTTGTTTTCCCTTTTGACTTGCTCATGCGAGCTTTTTTTGGTTTTTGATCATTTGGTGAAAGCAACTGTAGACTCAGACGTTTCGTTTTAAGATCATACTGGAAAAACCAGCTTTAATTATCAACGGGGTTACTACACTATAAAAATTTCGTTGTTCCAGGGTTACTACAAGCGCCGCTAAAAAATCAGTCTCAATACTTGTCAGACCTCGTATATGTTCTTAATTATAATTATTGATAGTCAGCAGTAGAGTAAAGTTCAAAAAGAATTCTTAATTCCGAAAGTAAACAGTTTATCTTCAGTCTCTGAAGACGATAACCTGGGTATCGAAACGCGCGGCGACAGTGTAATTGTGAGTGTTGGTGTAGTGTAAACGGTTCCAAAAATCCCAACTTAGTAATGGGATAAGTAGACTTATTTTACAGGGAATTACCTCGTTTGAACATCACAGCTTATTGTGGCATGCGTAAGATCTACCCCACATAAAATTAATTGTAGAAAAATTAAATAAATAAAGCATATCACCAAGCAAATTTGTTTTGCACGTCAATAAAGTTTATAAAGAAACGTATGTGACTCAATTCTTTATATCCGGTACCCATCGGGTTGTGCAACACATACATTCATTATAAAGTATGACCTAAATAAAAGCCGACCATAAAAAAACAAATGGAAAATAAATATAGGATAACAATAAAAACCTCGAGACTTTTTCTTTCGCAATCATAATTTTCCGTTTTAACTAAGTCCTCCGGCCTAAAAAACTAAGAAGATAATGATTATTTTCCAAAGTTAAACAGGGGCGATACAAACGTTTATTTAAAAAGGGTCTTAGTTAATAAAAATATCCGTACATTTATAAATACACCGCCAGGAATCGATTACAAGAATTGTAGACAACCATCAGAAAGTCTATCGAACATGATGGGTACATTTTAACAAATAAGCAAAGCTATAATATAAGTACGTGGCAATATCATACATATCCTCTTCTTCTTTCCAAAGTAAATGTTTGTTATATTGAATGAAGGAATCAAATAAATGAATTTTTTGATCCTAAAGTAAGGCGAACCTGAATATTCACTGTCATTTCAGAATTTCTGTATAAGAAGAATCTTTTATTGTTACGGCACTGAGTTAAGAGGCTGTAAAAATGTTTTAGTGTGTCATTATTGTTGAAGAATAATAAAAGCATTTTATACGCTGACTGCAATATTATGAGTCATCATATTTGCTAAACAAAGATAGATCGCACACGTTCCACACTACTTTGAACTTGGCCTAAATTTCGCGTCGGTTTTCACTTTCGATTATTTGTTAACTTAAAACAATTATTTTCAGGTTGTGTTAGCGTTTTTGATTCTCACGTACGGGTACGAAGTTTTAAATGTTTTTGATAAGAAAAATAGCATTTTTTTTTTCATATAATTGTACATATTGTCACTCAATTTCCTCTAGATATTTGGATTAGGAATCACCTTAGAATTGATCGTGTATTTTTGGTATTACAACTAATTAATATTACAAAATGTATTTATTATTAGGGCGTCCAGTTTCACTGACATTTATTTATAGATTGAAAAAAAACTATGGTAAAAGACAGGAAGGGAGATAAAAATGTATGAAAAATGGGTATACTCATGTTTACTATGGTAACAACAAATTAAAGAATACACCATGTACAATATTCAGAGTGAATTTAAGTAGAGAACGTTACAATTATATTATCAAGGAAACTGTCTGCAGGAGTTGTGTAAGTTTTAGTTCTGTAGTATGTCCGATATTATGGTGTCAATTACATTGTTTTCATTATTTCAAATAGATTACGAGGATATATAGAAAAATTCTTAGCCTACTATAGATCCAAACAAAATTTCAATGTCAATATTTTCATTACTCAACATATTCTCGTCTAAATTGGATACAGCGAACCTGCAACGTCTCTAGACCTTTCAAAAAAAATGTTTCTTCTAGCTCTGCTAACCAGACTTCCACAGCTTTTATTACCTCCTCGTTGCAAAACAAAATTATGACCTCTTAAGCTTTTTTCAGTTGAGTTAAGAGATGATAGTTGGACGGAGCCAAATCTGGTGAATAAGGGGGGTGTTCTAATAACTCATACCCTAAATCACGAATTTTTTGCATGGCAACATAAGATTTTTGTGCAGGGGCGTTGTGCTGCAAAGACAAAACACCTTTAGATAGCTTTCCGCGTCTTTTCTCTTTAATTTTTTTCCATAGAGTGGTCAGTAATGTCGAATAGTAATCTCCAGTTATTCTACCTTTATCCAAAAAATCAATCATAATTACTCTATGGCAATCCCAAAAAACTGAAGCAAGAACTTTTCCAGCAGATTTTTGTACACGAAACTTCTTAAGTCTTGGAGAACCAGAGTGTCGCCATTCCATCGATAATTGCTTTGTTTTTGGATCGTAGAAATGTACCCAAGTCTCATCCATAGTAACAATTCGGTTTAAGAAGTCTACATCGTTCTCAAATCGAGCATAAATCGAACACGATGTTTCTACCCTCGCAAGCTTTTCGTGAACATTCAAACATTTGGGGATCTATTTTGCAGCAATTTTTCTCATATCCAAATTGACGTGAACTATGTGATGAACGCATTTGTATGAAATATTCAGTGCTTCAGATATCCGTTTTAGCCCAATTCGACGGTCTGATAAAATCATGTCATGAACTGCATCGATATTTTCGGGGACTGATACAGAAGCTGTCCTTCCCGATCGGTCATCATCAAGGACATTGATCACCAAGGGTAAATCGTAAATCTTAACCCTCTTAACCCTTTTAAATACAGGTACTTGATGATGGCTCGATAATCTAATTTTTCGATTTTCACAATAGATCCTCGTACACTGTATATTTTTAAACCTCAGGAACTGAACTGATGCATATTTATATTATTATGTTGATAAAATAAAATTTATATATACATCAGAACTTAGAAGTAACAATGAGGTATTTTTCGGATTTGGTCAACTCGGATCACGTCTACTGTTAATCGGAAACTGATTGAAGTAATAGGGTCATAACCATATGACTGAATCCTTTATTTCCTAGTATTATGGAGAATACAGAGAAAGAGATAAGTCCGTTTATATGAAAAGTGTCTGTCGAAATGCGTTAAATAAGGGTGATGCTATATTAGCATCAGGATAAATTTGTTTAAAGTATATTTACTATATTGTTTTGTAAAACACAAATTGTTGAAATTTTCTATAATGAACTGCTTGGATCAAAAATGACATTGAATTTTTTACTTAACATACTTCAATTCATTTACAATTGCCACATTCATAACATACCCGTTGTACACACTAGCGTCAACTGGAAGATTTTTGATCTCTGATTTATCGTATACACTTTTTATAAAAGATCCCCCTCTTTCTCTCTATATAAGTAGTATATGGGTCTGATCTGAGCAACATAATTGAAGATTACTGAAGCTCACAATTTTTATACTTTTTTTCATTTCAACATAAAAGTAGTTGATTCGTATTGAGCTTTAGTGCAAAATCCGTATGAGTGGGTAAATCGTTCATAACTGCTCAACAACAATTATCAAATATCTAGAAACTATTATACAACAGAATAAATATCTTCATCATATTGTCCCCAAAAGGTTCTGTAGATGAAGTTGTAAATTTGAAATTTCCGCAATCAGGTGAAAAATGATTTATCTCGCTCATGAACTTTGTTTCTCAAAAACTCTTTAAACGACGATAGACACAAGGACACAATAGAAGGTATAAGAGGATATGGTTATAAAAATAAATATTGAATATTTTCTTTGCATGTGCTTATATTGAAAAGGAATCTGAGGAGCGAATTTTATTTCTTTAAATATTTGATAATTAATAATTTTCTAGTATTAACAATTAATTTTTTCTATTAAGTGAAGTTATTATTGAATTTTTACCAATGAGCAAGTCCACCCATTGGAAAAATTGAAATAATTATTTGTATTATTTTTTACAATACTAATTTAGAAAAATTGAATTAAATCTCTTCACAATTTCCTAAAAATGGCTGGTAAATATCAGCTTGATCCTGAATTTATCAAATAATTAATCTCAAATATTTCTCAAAAAGCACAATAATGACAGTTTTTTGTATATAAAAAAATACTAAGAATATAGGGTTTTCATTATTTTAACGGTTTTTTTTAATTTAATTTCGATTCCATATCCTATTCTTCAATTGGCATTAATAATTTCAGCTCCATATAATTTTCTTAATCATGCATTCCTTTTTCGAAATCAAATAATAGTAAATGCGGTTATTTATACGTAGCCGCAAAAACCCTTCGTGTTTACCACACGAAGGGTTTTTGCATTAAGAATACCTGATCACATAAGTAGTCAATAACTCTGTATCATATAATATAACTGGTTGTAATTAATTTTGATTAGGTTAATAACAGAAATTAAGAATTTAATTATATTAATAAGTAAATATTATACGGGTATGGCATCTTGTTTTTCACTAAATAAGTCGTGTGACTGACACACAGACGATGTTGTCATTGTCAAATCCATATGTTATTTATGAAGTACCAACTTTCAAAAGACTATGTGTAAAATTTCATGGCATTTCGATTAATCAGAAAAAAGTGACAGCCATTAAAGGAAGCTGTTATTTTCAAAACAATGGATTCAAAACAAAAAAATTCTGTACAAGTTCAGTAATGGCTCCAAAAGTGTGGGACTCTGCTCCCACGGAAAGAACCATTTATTATTGGTTTGCTGAATTTAAACGAGGTCGTACAGGCACCGATGATGATGAAGTTCTGGTCGTCCAATTGAGAAAGTTACTCCAAAAAACATCAAAAAGTCCACAAATATTTGAAACATAGATCCATCCCTTCACTCCAGAATCAAAATGATAATCATCTGAGTGTACTGCAGCCAGTGAACTACGTTCGAAGCGTCAAAAGGAACAACAATCAGCTAGGAAGGTTATGGCTTCAGTATTTTATGCACATTGAATGTTGTTCATCGACTATCTCTAAAAGAGAGAAACAATCAAAAGCCAATACTACATAGAGTTGATGGATCGTTTAAATGCAAAAATTAAGGAAAACGGCATCATATATCGAAGAAAAAAACCACTGTTTCACCAAGACAATGCAAAAAACAAATCCTCCTATAAGCACGATATCGAGAAGTTAGAGAAGCGTTGGAATGATTATATTGCTCTTGAAAATTACATTTATAAATAAAATCGATTTTTTGCCACATGACTTATTAGTTATTTAAGTCAATTAAGACATTTTTAAATTAATTTTAGGTATAAGTATCAACAATTATTCCAAGAATATGTGACAGTAGGATTGAATTTTTTAACGTAATAGAAAAATCTCAATAATATTTTTAAACATCTACTGAAGAGACAAATAAAATTTTAAAGAAAGTTCAATAACATTCGGAAACAAGGAAAACTGGTATGAGTAGATCGAATTAATGAAATAAAAAAAAATGCAATTGATATATGTCAACTATAGAATGACGAGTTTGAGAAGCATGTACAGGATCTACTACCAAACACAATGGTGTAATGTTATCGTGAGAATAACTACACAAGGGAGGCCACTTGAATTCAGGATGTTTAGTGGACCGAATCTGTTGTGAATTTCTCTTTTTTCGCTCAAAATTTAATAGAACTAATAATCTAAACTAAAACTAAACTAAACGAATATTCGGATAAAAAGCGGAATATTCAAATGACCGTTAATTTAATTAAAAAAATTCAAAAGACATTTTATTGGAGGGACTATTTCAAGTCATTATTCGTACATGCTCTTAAACAAGTTAATGAGATGTCCGTCCTGTAGCCTTTCCCACAGTTTTTTTAAAACCGTGTAATTAGTAATATATTAATATTGTCCTTTTTTAACATTCCACTAGTGGGACTTTATGACTGTGGAATAATAAATACATTAGATTCGTTCAAGTTTTTTAAAAGTGTTCATATGTTTCTTTACGGCCCATATACATAGATAACGCTTTATATTTTGAGATACAAGATTTTAGAAAAATTATTTAATGTTCAAACTATTCACCTAAATCAATACACTTTTGTAATCGAAGATTTTACGACTTCAAAGATTGAAGCTACTCATTTTTTGAATGAGTTCCAATAATTGATTAATTAAATTTAATTAATCCTCCGTCGTGAAACGTTTACGCTAAAGAGTAACCAGAAATCGCACATGATCAAATCAGGCAAATGGGATTGATGTTCAATGACTGTCACATTATGTTCATGATGCAACATTAACCCGCGAACAATAACTGTGAAGGTTATGCCACATCAGCAAGCGATATCCGCTCTCTTGTAAATTCTGTACACCAACGAAACAAATTTGCACGTTGAAAATTTTATTGTTCATTTGAATATATCTTGAAATCATAGTAAATCATAGTGTTACTACCCTTATTACTCCTGAAAGTACAAAAACTCAATACTTTACAATATTCGAATTGTCGATTTTTATTTTAGTGATCTTCCTATATTCATTCCAGTAACCCCATTATATTCGATATAGTTACGGGTCAAAAATCACGTTTTCAACAATTTAATTATCTTTAGGGATTATTGTATGGTTCCAAAAGAAAAAAGCATCCAATCAGAAATAATACAATAATAAAAGTAGCTGAAACTTCTTTCAAATGTTCACCATAGCTTTCCAAACAACCCAAATAAACGCTAATGAATTTCTCGCGTTTTAATTTTTATTATAAATTATACTATTGTATAGGTTTAATTTCAATCTTCAATAGGTTTGATGCTATTTTATAAACCAAAATTTTAGAGCCCGACAAAAAAATTACGAGAACTGATATATTATTCCCTTACTAGGAGTTAAAATTGTATAAAAATTTAACTTAAAAGACTGAAGAGATCGAATTTTATAGGTTGAATAAAATATTGAAAGAAGAACATTGTTTAGTTTCCCAATTGCCACATAGAACCACAGCTGACGACAAAAGCATAACATCCATGATTAATAAAATAGAATCTCAGCTTTTATAAAATCCAAGTTTATCGAGAAAAATTACCCAAACTACCAAGAGATAATCGAAATCGATTTCCATATCCTCACAAAATCCGTTAGTTCCCTCTACTCTATACAAAAGATTGAGACAAAACTCGATTTGGTTCATTACATTAAGAAAGAACGGATCCCATACCTCATTGGTTTCAGTGGAAAGTGGGGCGTCGATTTCGAAATTGATTAGTTCGGATCTAAAACTGAACCAAAACTACGTGAAAATTTACCTTATATAAAATCGGTACCCTTTTCCAACAGCACACTACTGTTATTATTTCACGTCTTCGGCTAGAACATACATAAATTACCCATAGTTACCTAATAATACGTGAAAAGATCCCAGTATTGATCTATGTAATGCAATAATAACAGTGAAACATAACATTAGACTGTCCATAATACCACAATGAAGGAAAAAACTATGAACCATTCAACACATTTGAAGCCATAAAGTGATAATATTTTCAAAAATAATTTTATGTTCAATCCTGTGACTTTCTATAAATAAATAACGATTGTTAAATTGTTTCGAGTTGTATTTGTTCAATAATCTTTTTCGAATTATTCCCTGTTTTATGTGCGATTGCAATTGAATCAGAATTAAAAAATATATACATATAAACATAAAAAAACGAATACCACTTATATTTGATAAATTAGAAAGGCGAATAAATCATTTCTATATTTAAACAATATTTTAATTGTTACGTACATCCGCTAGTCTAGCGATTTTATAGGGAAAACTAAATAAGACGGATTGTTATGGAAATGCTCGGCGATATACGTGAACGCATCTAACTACGTGGGAAACCGACATGCTTCATGAAATTGAATTTAATTAAATTTGCCCCATGTCTGCGTTTTTACCTTTTTAACTTGCGGCAATGTTACCAACCAAATAAGAGATGGTAAATTAAATCAAATAAAAATAACATTTTGAATAATAAAAGAATCATGAAAGAAAATTGATGAGTCCCATTTTTATGGTGATTTTTGTATTTAATATGGAAAATACAGAAGAAGATTATTAAACGATATTATTAAAACATAGAAAAGGGTTGCGTATAGAACTAAATAATGAAAGAAGCATTAGGAAGATTCATCCAATACTCAAATAATATGACAAAAAATTACATCAAAGCCACATAAGATAATTCGAAAACACTTGAAACAAATTTTAATTCAGGAAAGGGCTATTATGAGTCCGCCACTGTTTTATTACGCACAAATTAAATATTAAGAAGATAAATAAATGAAAACACTATTATTGTTAAAAGCAAATCTATGACAGAGTAATGGGTTCCTAATAACATAATAGGAGAAGTTAATGATGGCTACCGCAAATAAATAAGTAGTGTTGTGAATATTTTGCAATCCCCAATTAATTATAACAAATTTAAAGTTGCTAGTTCTTTAAGTAACGCATTAAACTTACATTAAACTTAAATTTTACGTTAATATAAAAAGTATTTGATTCCAAAAGCACGACATAAAAAAACTAGTGATAAATTCATGGTAAGTAAAAACACATTTTCAATAATTATCTACTCGTATTTTAATTGTCAAAAAGATTACTTTGTCATTGCGAACCGAATAGTAATTACAGTATCAACAATTTCCCTAAGCGTTCGTCATAAAGTCGACCGGTTAAGTAAAACCAGTAAGTAGGTAGACAGAATTGAATAATAATCAACCGAAAGCGAATCTGATACAACAAACTTTCCCCGTCTATTGCTATTCGGAACACTTTCCATTTTTGTCACAGAATTCGCTGGTTACGATCCTTTCATTTCATAATAGGCAGTAACATAGTATGAGATAATGACCCACTGACAATGGCCTACTTAATGATTGTTATTATTACTAGATAGACGAGAGAAACAAATTGAAGTAAATAGGATAGAAGCAAGAAGCAAACAGTTAATAAATTATCAAATAAAGTTTATACTTTAAAACTTTGGTGTACTTATTTAATCAATTTGATTATATATTAAATATTACGATTTCGAAAATTACGTAAATGAAAGAAAACTAAAATTATTGACAATAAATAGATTAAATATACAAGTTGAAGACATTTTTTTGTTCTATAATGGGGCCAAATCTGAGAATATGGTGGAGGCCTAACTAATTCTAATCCCGCCTGAGCTATTGCAAAGGCGAACCTATAACTGGATACGTTGATAAAACAGAACACTCTTGGACAACTTTTTCTTTTATTGCCTCGTGTAATATTACTCATATGTAATTGTGGCTCCTAATCGGATGAAATTACTCCTTCAGCACCAAAAATTATGATTATGATGACCTTCCCTGCTGAGATATACATTTGGAATTTTTTCGGCAGTGTTGATCATCGATGTTTCCACTTTTTACTATTTTGGTCTCTACTTTATATTGATCCATAAAAATTTTGTATATTATATATTGTTTTTATCTTATCTATAACGTTTTAAAAGACTTTTGGAAATGTCTTCTAAATGTTTACTTTTGTCTAATCGTGGTGCTCATCATATTCTGTTCGGCAGTACCACATGGTATAAGACACTACTTGGGTCCTTCACCTGCATGATCTTCACATGAATGTGTAACACATTTAAGTTTACGACACCATCTTTTCACTATATTATATTATCCTGCAGATTTCCCCAATGTATCATCCAAATATTCATAAATATCCGTTGGGTTAAATTCTTTTAAACGCCGTACGTTGCTCAACACGATCAATTCTGATACTGGTCGAAGTCGAGCTTATATTATAGGCACGATCCAACAGTCTCATAGTCTGGTGTGATTCTATAGTAGGCTACAATGTGACGTATAACATTTTAAAATACTTGACGGATTTTGATTCGGTTCTAAATATCAATTAGATTGGATATTCGTTGTCGCAAGATGTATATAAGCGATATATTCATTTTACTACTCTCATTCCTCTCTTCTTTGATGAGTTAGGTACTTTTAACAATCTCATTCTTCTTTTTTTCTTTTTTTTTATAATGACATGATATGGTTAGATAGTTCAATGTACATGTTTTGTTGCCAGATTGGAATAAAATGTTCTATAAACTGCTGTTCCATATATATAAGAGTTGTTTGGAGAATTTCTAAACTAAGAAAGAAACAAGACATTTATCCATGATATTGTTTTATCTTTTCGAAGATAGTAGATGAATGGCCTGAAAAATGTTCATTCGAATACGTTTTTGGTTCAAAGTAAGCAAACGGCACCCAATGCACGGATATCCCAATATATGGCAAATACGCACTTTTCATATAACGATACCCTCTTCTATCTCTAATCTTAATCTAATCTAATGGTCGTTCATCACCATTTGGTGAACTTTTGCGATGATATCACTGGTTATCGCAGTTTTTGGCCGTCCTGAATGCTCGTCGTCAGTAAAGCTGATACGAACATATTTGAATTCAGTTGCCCAAAATTTTACGGTCATAAATGACAGCGCAGAGATAGAAACTAAGCTTCCGAAATGGTTGCCATTCTACTGAGAATCTCTCAGCACATACGCAAATATATTCTACAATTTGTAATGTTGAGACGGGATAAAATTAACTTTGAAAAATAATTACAACCCTGTAAAAATTCTTGTAAGGTTAATTCAATACATTCCCATAATAAGTTGTAACATTAACAATAATGATAATTGTTTCATGTTGGTTGGAGGAGTTGCTAGATTTACAATTATTCATTTATTGCAAATTATTTACGAGTATAACTGTCCCCAATTTTCACCACATACCCATTTTCACAGTCATTCACTTTATAAGAATAACTGACTGACAGTCTATTTATTACAAGGAGTGTTAAAGACTGTATACGATAAGTCCATAAATTCAAATTAAACCCATTAGACTACACTGATTCGTCAGTCTTACAATTGCAAAATCACATAAAATATGTAAGCAAACCTAGTTATTGTGTTTAATATCCTAAATTATATTTGATTATAACAATAAAAGCTATTAAAGTTGTATAGTCATTGTAAATGAATTCGCCCACCTTTTACGTTTTTGTTCCGAGCAAATCTGAATTTGGTAAATTTGATTTGCTCAATTCCAACACGTTCAAGTCCGTTAGTTAAGTAGGTCGTTTAATTTCATACCTTTTCAAATAGATTTTCCTTTTGAAACGAGTTTGGAGGGTTTTAGTAAATAAAGGTCGACAGTTGTGTTTAATAATAACAAATAAAAAACTGGCCAACATTATAAAGTTATGTAACGGAATGGAATGACACCATACATAATATAAATTAACAAGCTACAAGCGGATATATTAATCTCACAAACGAAATATTTACGCAATGACATTTTATATTTTAACAATATTTTACATTTTTTGTTGAATACAGGTACTAGAAATAGAAGCAAGATCACTAACTTGTATTAAGATAACACCATATGAAATGAATTTTTAAACACTATGTTATTTCAATACGTTAGTTTAATAAATTAAATTCGCATTTTACATTATTGGAAAGTTTCATTCTAAATTATTCTACACTACCTCTACCCATTGATTAAACTATAAACTGAATGTTAATATATACGATTGCTAACTTAGCTCACTTCATTTTTACATTTAAATTAATTAAACTATCAAGAGAAAGATTCGAAATGTTTTGATTTTTGCTCAAATTTAACCTTACGTGAACCAAGTGAGGTGTAATAAATCCAAGCGGACTAAAAATCCCTATATAGTCTGAAAGTTCTCGTGAACACTACGAAACCTAATGTAGTTGGAGTCACCAATCCAATTTACATAGTAAGTAAATATGTGTATATTAAGGTACCATGTACATCGCGACACATAGGATCTATTGTGTCCCCCTTTCTTGCTGCTATACTGGGGATCTCAGTGTTTACAGCTGATCTAATAATCCAACTCGTCTTAGAAAGTTCAGAATGTAGAATAACTTTAGCTGGCAGAGATCTTCAGCTTTTTCTTCCTCTGTGCAAATTAATCTGCACACCACATAATCTGCTAATGCTAGAGTCTTCAGGTGTCTATTGAGACGACAGTGCCCCAATAGGACTCCTGTTAGTATTCTTAGATTGTTCTTAGTTAGGTTTATCCCTTTAGCAAATCTTCTATGGTTAAAGTTTCCCAGGAGAGTCTTTGTCTGGTCCAGCCCCTGTAGGTTTTCCCAGTAATTGGTTTAGCTCTACCTTATTTTCTAATGCTTTTTCCATTATTCTGTATCTGATACCACAGAAGGTTTCAGATCTCATGAATGGCTTGTCTGCCCTCGCTTTAGCGAGCTTATCATCTCTTTCATTTTCGTTCACTCCGGTGTGTCCCGGAATCCATTACGGGGTAACATTATTTGTCTTGTCTAGCTCGTTTAGCTTGTATCCACATTGGAGCGAAATCTAATAGCTGCTGGATATCCGATGATCTTCTGTTTGCTATAGTTCCTTTCTGGATTGAACAGGGCACATTTTTCAATTGCATATATTTCCGCTTGAAAAATGTTTGGTGTGCTGCTTAGGCTTTCAGATTGTTTGGTTCTAGGCCCGTACACTCCTATTCCAGTTCTGTCCGCTGTTTCGGAATCATCCGTGTACCCTTTGATGGCATTTCCGTTCATTTCTCAATCCCCATAGTAGCAGTGATTTGTTAGTAGAATAGCAGACACCTAGCATTGGCCACTCATTTCATTTTTCCATTGCTCAATCATGCAGGAATCAATATTGAGATTTTATATATGTTCAACAACGGAATTTAATCAGGAGGAACTAACAATGGTAGGAAGTTTTTTCATGAACTGGCAAAGGATTTGTTTAAAGAGCATTGGAGAAACCGGAAAGACAACCTACGGATAGTCGAAAGCGCATACATGACTTATTTAGTAGACCACTCGTAGAACCGCCAAATAAGATGCCCATAACAAGACGTTTATTTTTTTTGCTTTTATTTCCTTAACAAGTAAAAGGTCTGATAACGCTGGTCCGCCCCCGATTCCTTTATAATAACAAACTGAAAAACATATAATTTTTATCCACTATAGTCAAATAGCAAGATCTAAGGTAGTTTATATAGATATAACAGGGTTATTTCTCAAAGTCACAGTTTTTAGATCAATAAATAGAATATGTAGCTGGAATAAGCAAGACGGAAAATAATGGTAAAAAATGGACTGTACACATGTATAACAAGACTTTGCTGTTCTTTCAGTCTCTAAAGATGTTCTTTTGATTATCGAAACTCGCGTAAGACAGTGTAATCACCGTCGGTTCCACAAATTCCAACTTAAACAAATATTCTCACAAAATAGCGGATTAAAATAGTTGGTAACGTATCTAAGACTAATATCTGTTCCCATGTATATTGAAAGGTATATAAATATTTCAATGAGTATATTCATCTACTTCCTTCACTCGGTTAAACCTGTTCTGTAATGTATACAAAGATGACTCTATTCATAAGTTAGAATGGTTTGAATTCCATAGAGTTTGTTTGAATGAACAGTTTGTTCCTAGTTGATTACTTGTAAATAACTAACCACTCACAAGTTGATGAACTGTTTTCACCTCTTTCCTTAAAAGATTGCGTTTCAGGAATTTATGGCCATTTCTGTGCCGTCGAATTAAGTGGGTGAGTGTAATACTGTTAAAATAAATCATTGTGCAATTTATCTAATTCCAAAAACTGTACATCTTTCAAAGTCGACTTCTGTCCATGAGTATTGGTCATTTCGACGCGACGGTCATATTTCCTTAATCAAACCTTTAAAGTGTCCAGGACAGTTGGGCACACGATTTATGGAGAAATAAGAACAACCTGTCTTGTCAAAAACTCACTTTGCACATTATATTGAATTGTTGGTATATGCATCATAGAATTCCTGTTGAGTACGCATGGAAAAAATAAATAATTTATAATAGTTACAGTTACAGTTGCAAAGATAAAGAAGCAGTTGCATTACGAACAGATTACGAACTTGTTTTGAACTTTCATAGTAGCTATACCCATCTCGCTCCTAAAATCGTTGAAGTAAAAGTACGATTTTTTAAATATTTTGACCATATTATCATTTCTTTAATTGCAAAAATTCCAAAATGGATTGAACTAGTAGGCAACGGCTGACATTGCAGAACAACCCAGCAGCGAAGGAATTCTTTAAAGAATTTGTGAAAAGTATCTTAGTATCAGTAGTATAATTTACATATTCATATGAATATATTATAATTTTGATAACAGTGTACTGTACCTTGAGATCTTTAAAGAATATGGAATTCCTCGCCCAATCTACTTGCGAAAAGAGATTTTGGTCCAAAACTTTACACATGAGTTCAAATAAGTCCACTTCACACTGATTGTACGTCTGGTTTTGTAATAGAGTGTACAACGAATTTTGCCATTCGCGATCGTCTATGGCTGCCACAAAGTTTCTAATGAGCGGCGACACTTTTGAGGATGGAACACTACCTCCCGTCACTAAAGAATCGAATTGGAACACTTTTGGACTAAGGGAATGAGGTGATGTGGTGGTAGAGTTGGCTTGAGCCCAGAGTTTGTTCTCAGGCCCCATGACCATGGAGGAATGACCTCCAGGTACGCCGACTATCTGAAGAGCTGGCTGCTGGTTCGAAGCTGGCTGTAGCATTGTTGTATTTACCTGGTACAAAAATAGTTTCTTAAATACAAAATAAAAGTCTGTGGAGAATAAAAGGTTTACACAACTTTGAATTAAACTTGAGAAACTCATTTTAGGGAACGTTAAAATATTGAAATAAATGCTATACTTCAGAATATTTTAACAATTGACGCTTTATTGTTATTCAATAGTTGTTAACCTTTTACCTCCCACAGTATAATCTTTTATAATCAAACGAATGAGCGATTAATTTGTCCTACTTATCAAGTGATTGTACTTCATGAAAATATATATTCCACCCCGAATAAAATACAATCAATTGGACGCAGAAAAAGTTTCAATTCGAACATCGAAAAGAACAGAAAACGTGCCACGCAATTGAGACATTATTCGTCAGTCTTTAGGTAGAATTTTGGTGAAATATTTGAAGATGTTCCCTTATAAAGTGCTGACATTGCATTAGCTGTTGGCAGTGGATCGACAAACGCGTGTAATCTTCGCTCAGCCATGCTGAATCTCAACGAAAAGGATTTTTCATAAAAAAAAATTATCATGATGATAATAATCGTTTGAAGGACAAGCTATTAATTGGATTAATTTGGATTGGAGAATATGTGGCTCCAGCAGATCGGTGCAACGGCAACACTGTTCAAACCACAACTGACATTCTGAAGGAAGCATCCGAGCCGCTTAATTTATCGTTTTACTGATTTCGCTGGCCAGCCAGATCACCCGATTTAATCATCCCAGACTTCCTTATATTTCAGGTCTTTCGTTTACGTGGACAAGGCTCAGACTTTTGAAGTCACGGAGGAGAATATTCGCCAAAAATGGGAGAACTTGTCGCTCTTGTTCTAGAAAGAGTGATGCGAAATGCCATAAAACAAGTCAATTAGGCCCAGTATATTTTTCAAATTTAGCAGGGGCTAATTGAACGATAATATTTTCTCAATTTGATGGAAATAATTCTAATGGATTGAATAAACAAATTTCACAAGCATCAAAATTTTTATTAGAAAAAAACAGCCAGAACATTGGGTGATTCATGCTTTTCTGTATTTGCAGTAAAAATGAAAAAAAAAATAACGATGAAGATTACGAGATTAAGAGGAAAACAATGTTGTAAAAGGGAAACGTTGGTAATTTTGAATTCTGTTATAACAGTTTGAAACTTTTTCCTAATGTACTTCGTTATTGTATTTTATTTTAACTTATACAAATGACAAATTGATATGTCGCTCATTCGCCCCCAAACGTCCGATACTAACCTGGCCCAAAGCGACCGCTATGGGACTCGGCGACGAATCAGGCGAGGAAGTGAGAGACGATACTTGAGGTATTTGAATTTCTTGCTTGATGTGAATATTTGCGAAAGGTGAAGTACCAGGTTGACCCGAGTACATCTCATTACCGAGTCCGCCTCTTAATGTTTGCGCCGCCAACTGTCGCTGTCGCATTATTTGCAACTTCCGTGCTCGATCTCGTTTATACATCGGACCAAATTTGTTTCGACCTCCCCTCATTCTATCCGCCCTCACAGCTGAAATGAAAAATGAATGTTATTCACAATTCTACACAATGGTTATTTTCAAGTGAATATTTCATATTCAAATGAAATTATATTAAGATTATATTAAGATCGAATTGTCGTGTGTAAAATCACCCATGTGCATATTTATTATATTTGCTTGATGAGCTAAGCTAGTACTATCTGATATGTGCTACTAACTTATTTAATATGTTATTTGAGGTTGAGCAGTTTCTTCCCACTTCAATAAAATCTGGGGGCAAATATTACACGTGCAATGATGAAATATAAACGCTACATTGTTGCCACGGAATTACATTTGTCAAACTGGATTTTATCAGCAGTATTACAGAGGAAAACATTTTCAATAGTAGCTAGATGAAGCAACTCAATATTTAGCACTAGTAAAATATTAATAACGAACAGTTAGTTGTGTTTGTTTGCGTCTTTAGCCACAAGATTTTGTAGTACTTTGAATCCAGCAAGTATATGATTGGATGTATTCTAGCCAACAGAACCTGCAGTTCCGAGCAGTTGCTTAATGTATCTATTCAAGTGAAAATGACCTGTTAAAGCTCTCAATGCAGATTTACTCTGACTGATGCATTCTTCTGGAGGTAGTTTCCCAATAGCATCTTCGCTTGATTTAATATATTCCGTAATAGGGTTATAGTCATCAGAAAAATGTTTTTTTTTTGCTATTTTATCTGCTATGTCATTTGTATGGTATCCAAGTACCCAAATACATAATATTTCTGTCCGGTTCTTTAAGTATATCTTAAGTATTTCCAAACTGGTTACAGATCCCATTCCTTTTGTTACTGCATTTTTTATTGAATTTCTAGCACTACCTTTTTTCTTATTCCATTATATGACATGTTCCAGGGTTGTTGTTTTCTCACTCTGGACGGTGAGATGTTTTATCGCAAAATTTTTCCTCTACTGTATCTAAATCTCATTCTTCCTTTCACTGTATGGAGCGACGTGATTTTTAGAATTACTCTCATTGCTGTTAGAGGGCATGATTCCATTGCCTCTGAATTCGGGAGAGTTGTGAATCAATTTCATCAAGTTAGTTCTGATATTTCACGTAACATCTCCATGACAATATCATCAAGTGATTGTTTCAATAACATATTATATAATAACAAAAAATATCGAAAGTACAATAGAAAATTTTTTCAAAAGGACACGGTATGTCTCCGTACTCAATTTCTTGAACGTGTGTGAAAGTAAGAATAACATTATTATGAGAAGGCAAATGGTTTATTTCTTTATTAATTTATTCCGAAAACTAGTCTTTCTCGATGCAAGATAAATTCTAGAACCATTTCGTTCTGCAAAATTAACTATATCTTCCAAAATAGGTTATACAACTTTTTAATTCTAAATTTTTAAAATAGAATATACAGGGATTTAGATAATTATTAGCCGTATATTTTTATCTATTTTAATCAGATAATGATTATATACTGAGACATTGTTATTAAAATTATGAAACTCTGTTCACACAAAAGTACAATTGAAAATAACATGTTTTGTTATAAACCGAACAGCATGCTTTTGACATTTCCATTTATGTCTATATAAAAAACCTAGTGTAAACCGCAATTTAACAAAATAATGCAGTGGATCTAGCGTGTTCTAATTTCAAAAGAATAGGAAGATTTTTATAAAATAAATTCTTCATGTAAGAAATGTTTAATAAAATAAATATAATAGTAATAGCAAATATACATGCTTGAAAATTAGATAAACTTTAATAAAGATAACATGAAAAATTGTGAAATAAAAGAACTAAATTTGGAGCAACTATCCAGATCATTGAATAGTTTAAAGAAAAACGCCATATATATTTATTTTAGACGAATAAATGAAAAGTCATGCAGTGAATTCAAGACACCTCAATACATCTGCACTTTCAAACATACATACAAGGTGACGAGTTAGCAAAGATTATCAATTGAGATTTAAAATCATCACCAGTGTTGTTATTCGCCCATTACCCATGGCAAAGCAACGAAGAAGAAATATTGAAATAAAAAGAATGGAGTACGTATAAAGAGGACGTAGCTTACAGATTGATTCTGTATCAAAGGGAGAACTTCAGAGAAGCCCAAATGGAAGATAAAATTTTTGACAATGAAACAAAAGCACTTAATGAATACAAAATGTTTTATTGATTATTACTTATTCCTTACAATAAATGCTCCTAGGAGCTATTTAACAAAACAAATGAAATCAAATAAACATTCTTCTCGCCTTTTTTCGGAAAATTTATTAATTAAATCATCCACAGCAGATTTCAGTTAGTCGAGATGTTTAGCCTCCGTTAACAATAGGGACAAATCTGAAAGCCGTTCTTGTCCCATTTCGGATTTTAAACATGTTTTTTCTCTCTTTATTTGGTTTGTTCTAAAATAAAGGGGGTTGCCCTTAATATCAATTTAAAATTCACAAATATCTTTGTGAGATGCATGCTTTATAACTCTATTTGCTTCCGTATCGAGTGATATTGACAGAGTTTGAGTGCTGTGGGTAAAATTTTACGAATTTTTTTCTTTCATGGATTCGAGGCCTTGTATTTTTGATACGGCTGATAAGGCGATGGTTACGGCCCTGAGGTACAATGTAGTATAAATATTTGAGAAAAATTAGTGAAATTGCGGAATTAGACACGGAAGACGAAAACAAAAACTTGCAAACATTAAGTGATTACAAAAATTTTCTTTTTAAATATTATTTAATGAGTCAAAACTACAAGTGAGCTCTACAATGTACTGTACTTTTGTAGTACGCATTTTTGTCCTAAAAAGGTTATATAGCTACAGCTAGTTTGTTCTGTAGTGTACAAGTGATTTAGATGGTTTAAAATGGCGATATGTCTATTGATAACAAACTTCGTTATCACAAGTTTTTAACCATTTCTACAAACGGATAGCAAAAATGTTTCAAGCAATGGATAAATGTTTTGGATGTAGTCGAGAGTATAGATTGCAGATGTTTTGTAAAAAATTTTAAATTTTTAAAAACAACTCTTGCTACTTTCGCGTGCTCCCTTGTACAGCTTAGACTTCCATTGCATAGGTAGTATTAAGTTGTTGCGTCATATTTTCTGTATAATCATTTTAGGCGAGGGTAAAGCAATTAACGGTACATTCTCTTTTTCAAAATAATTCATTTGTGAAGTAGTAAAACAGTTTTTAATTTCATATAACTACTAATACCTACAACGCTATAAAAATAGTTTTAAGACAGTTTTTATGGCGAAAATTTTGACAATTTAGTTCAAATATGGAATAAGGTTATTAAAACAGGTAGTTTTTCTCCTAAATTTGTGTTCAGTATAACTTCTTTACCTATAAACCAATAAATCATATATATAAAAGTGTCAGCCTGTCGAAAATAACAAAAAATTATGCTTTCAGGAGAACTTTACACTTTTACCCATTATATATAATATTCTGTAATAAACTCTTACATATCCATTCAATTTTTCACTTTTAACTCATTTATTTTCGACGAGACTAAACATTTATTTGTGTTATCAAGTTTAGAAGTGAAAATCCAACACATTGCACTCTTCACACATTCCTACCCAGTGTCAAATTTATAAATTCGCGGCCTTTGTTAGTTGGCCGGAGTTGGTAATGGGGGCAAAGGATATCAGAGTAGCTAAGAACTCGCAAATAAAATAGTAAAATGGCTGTGGTTTATTAGCCGGCGTCGTTGGCCTTGAAGAAAGTTTCTCATACTATAATTAGCACAATCGACTGCATGTTCTATTACAACTGATTCCTTGTGTACGTGTGTATGCATTGCAATAAACACAATCGGGGATGTTTATATATTATTTGACTCGTCAAAATGTAATAATTCTGAATTATATCAGCGGCAAAGCACTGAGAAGAGTATAAGCAAGACATATGATCTAATATAAGTGTGTTTATCTATTGTTCATTATTTCAATTATTGAAATTTAAATTATACAATTTTGAGTTAATTAGGTGTTACCAGCTACGTCAGACATTATTTAAATAAAAATTTCATCCATAGAATATTTTGCTGATAAGATTGACTATTATTAAGTAAATTATATCTTTAGTCATTCATGTCATGATTACACTGTCTGAAGCACGTTTAATTATTGAAGTTATCGTTTTCAAAGATCGAAGGTTCAGTATGAATATCAGCAACGTTCCAAAAATCAAACTTATTCAAGGTAACGTAACTACTCGAAACCAATAATACGACTTTCTGTTCGTAGCTCATACAACATTTTTTCTACTATCACTTACTATTTATATCAAGCATTGTAATTTGAAAACTTTTAAATATGTCCATATGGCACTTTTTCCAACTTTCTGCATGTTACAGACAGCGCTAATAATTATAAAATGAAACTATTTTGAACTATTATATATTTACATGTTATTATTACCAATTCATATTTCCCACAGGCACCAGCAATTTCAATAATTATAAGAGTTGTCCAATGATGGTGCAAAGTCTCCATACACAGTGTCTAACTCGTCTTTCATATGCTTATGCCTTTCAAAAACAAATATTTAGTGACAAGTCAAGAATCAATTTTTTCAATTTCCAGTAAAATCTTACAACGATTCACTCATACGATTCTTTAATTAGTTCATTTCGTCTCTGATAGAAAAATCTGTATATTTCTCACGTGAAAAGGTTTTCTACGTTTTCTGTTTATATCAGATCTTTTGTTCTTCTAATATGTAGTTAATATTTTAAACTTGCATTTTTCGCAGATAGTGTTGTTTATGATATGGAGACCATAAAACAGAGATTATTTGAGTATTTTTTAGGAAAAAGAGCAAACAAGTAGTATGTTTTGCAAATTTTCACTCATTCTACACATTGTCTATTCTATATGTAATTTAAATGCGTATATCGTGATATTATTATTTATATCTTGAGAAAACCTTTTAATCTGTCTGTTTAACTATTCAGATTTGTTTGTATTCTACTTACGTACATTAATGAAACATTGAAGCGCTGGAGCGATAACTAACTCAGTTCTCAGTTTGTTACCAGCGACAAGCAATAAACTTAATTAAAGTTAATTTTGATCAAAATAATTGAAAACGGAACACAATATGAACGAAAAATGTTTTTTAGATAATTAATTAAGCCAAAAATATTATTGAGTACAACTATTCACTGAGTGAGTGTTTTAATATAAAAATTTTGTAGATATTTATACGCAACATTCATTTAAGACTCAACGATCTATTCTTTTATGAAAATAAGGAAATTTCGGTGAACTACCAGTATGATGGGAAATGTAGGAGGCCATAAATACTTTCAAAGTTCATTACTTGGTTCTATGCAGTCCTGAAAGAATCGCAAGTTGGTTCTTATCTTCTCTAAAACGCCTAATTGAAACTTCTACGTATTTTTCTAAGAATCTAAATCGTTCAGTATCAACAAAAGAGTAGGGGATTGTATGTTGAGTTAACGAAAATGAGAATGTTAAAACTATAATTAGTTGAATTGGAGATTATTTGCGTCACGGCTAATTAATAATTTGCCGTAATTAGGATATAAAGTGTAGTCTAAAAGATTGATGAAAAAGAAAATCCCAAAATAAACTATAATGTAAAATATTCAAAGTAAAAATGGAAAAATATATAAAACAAAATCCTATAAAAGTAAAGGCTTAAATAATCCACGTATTTTAACAATTCTACAATGTTGGATTTATTTCTGCCTTAATTCTTCAAGATTTGTAAATCATTTCGATAAAAATTTAGTTTCACATAATTTAAAAAAAAAAGTGATTTTGAGATAAATCTTACGATTTCTGAAGATATTAGATCGTACAACGTTTCAATATTCAAAGTATTTTAACTTCAGATAGTCGGAAAGTCATAAAACTGCTTTATCTAATTTATCTGATCTAATTGAATATAGATTTCCCAATTATGTAGTCCCCTAACATTCCCGACCAAACGTTAGCTTTTTTAGAATACTGAATATGAAAATCTTTGTTTTAAAATATTCGAAGCGGTTATCGACGTCCACCTTGTTTTGACACTAATTTCATTCCTAATAAGTGCTAAGAGTGCTGAAAGACTGGAGTGAGAATCCAGAGGAACAGTTAAATTTGATATAATTTATCAAGACTTTCCACTGATGGTTACGTAAGTATGTTGCATATGTACGAGTGTTGCTACTTAAGTTTGACATTTTTTATAGTGAACGTACTCAGATTGTTGTCATACAGGTGCTATTTGATTTGTTTATATACTTGAAACTTTTATCTTGGTCAAAGAATGGAATTAAATCGCAAACATTTTCATGAGATTATTTTCTATGACATTCGACGTAGATTTAACCAACAGCAGTGTCGAACAACTCGCTTGAATCTTTGATGAATAAGCACCATCGTCACGTAACAATTCGTGTGATTGTAGCTAACTTGGGCATTAGTTCCACTCGCATATATTTAATATTGTATGAACATTTTGCTGTCAAAAAGATTTACTTGCATTTGATACCGCATAATCGCTCTACAAAAGCTTCGACTTCGAAGCAAATGGTCGTCTGTTTCGTCGGAATAACGGAACTTCAATTCTGAATGGTACACCAGTATTTGTTTGCCAGAAGTGAATAAGTGAAACCAATCGCAGAAGACGAGTCGTTCTTCGCCAGAAACGTTTTTGGATAGTCAAAACATCAAATTGACGGATCATCCGCTATTCGGTCCTTGTGTCACACCCAATGATCTCTCATTATTCCCGCAGATCAATAATAAATGTTGTTCTGAAAAAGCGGTTGATGCGTTCAAATTACATGTTTTGGAGGTACCTCAATCGGAATGGAAAACTTGACAATTGGTTCAAACGCATGCAAAAATGTGTGAATCTTAATGGAGAATATTTAAAAAAAAACAATGAAGCCATATTCAATTATAAGTATTTGTTTTTATTTGTCTATGTCAAAACTTAAGTAATAACCCTCGTATTTTTTTCTAGTTTTGTTCAATTATTACAACGATTGTTCACCAAAATAAACTCAAAAACCTTACTGTTATTTCTTAAATGTTTTTATCACACTATATAAATTCAATTTCTTGTTTTAAATTAACCTCGTGAGAAGCAGAGAACCCGAGTCGGAATAGAATGTTATTTTCGTTTGGTTGAAATCTTCATTATAATAGCCCCAAATTATAAGAGAGTCCTTGAACGCCATGATGTAGCGTTTTCTAACACAAAAATAATCTGTTGTTGGGACTTAATTATTTAGTTTTTTTATGCATTTTTGAAGTGAAATCTATCAAGTTATTCAACCCATTACCAACTATTTATAGAGGAAGGTCTTTGTTCCATATATTTTCAAGGATCATTTATATCATCGAGCCACATTTTTGTATACACAATAAGAACTGTTAAATTTTTGTATTTGAGGAAATAAAAAGAGAACATATTTTTAAAAAACTCTGGGTTTCAGATATTTTGTTGTTTCATTCTCATTGTTCAAAAATTATTGGTTATCAAGATGATAAAGTCTCTTTTCTTATTAACTTTTCGTCGCGGGTCAATATCTACATTCCAAAACAGTTGGTATCTAATTAAAGATCGAACCTATTTAGATTGCTAATTTATATCGAACGATTAGAAATTAAACCCCACTTTCAACCCTCTAACAAAAATCCGAGATATGCTATAACTGATTCGGAATCAAACACGTTAATACTTCTCTAAAGTTGCAGAGAGGTGGCACGCTGGTCTTAATTGGATTGATGTTCTCTAAATAAATGAGATTTCAGCATATGGAAACCATAACTTTGTTATAGAATAAATCCGCATCCATTTCTTGTACATCCAAAGATAAACTATATCTTCTTCAAAATATCCCGTACCTCTAACCCGATTTGTTGACTAACTGAATATATGACAAAAACCTTCTACCAAAGAATTAACAAACACCTATTTGTCAGAATGTTCTGATTTTCTTCAGTTCTCTTGAGGAAATATTTTTGAGTGACTCCACATTTTTTACGTGTATACCTGGGCTAATTAGTAGCAGCATACCCTGTAGACAAATCTGAGCGACGTTAATTTGAAAATAATAGAAAAATTATCATTACCTATCAGATATTCTATGAAAGACATCGAATCATCTCCCACATGCTTTTAATTCTCAAACATCTGTTATTACCTGAAACCCGAAGAGTAAATTTGTTTTCACCGGAATCATTAACACCACATAATTTTAGCTACTTTTATAGTTCAGTGCAACTCGAATGCTTTGTTCACTTCTATAAATAATTGTTATTAATCACAAATTTTGAATTCAAGTACTATCCAGTAATGTATAAATTTTAAAGTTGTCGTAGATAACAGTTGCATTCATTAGAACGAAGTTTATCCGAAAGTAGTCAACTTCAACCTGAGGTCATCAATATAAGTTTTGAAATATAATTGCGCATGCGATTTTCACTAGATTTTTGGTAGCTTATTTTCTTTTTGACAATCGTATAAGTGAGTTGTTACGAAATTTTTTTTCAAAATGATAGAAATTGTGTAACGAACTGTTATTATAGGCGAGCCTTCGGGATAACCAACAACTGCAACCACCAATATAATCGAAAAGGTTCACCAAACGGTATTGAAGAACCGGATTAAGGTGAAAGATAAACAAAAGGCTATCGATATATCATAAGAACGTTTTTGCCATATATTGGATGCCGTGATTGTTCACTTCGAATGAACATTTTCCAGGCCTTGTTAATGTAGTTTGGGAGAACTAAATTGGATATTTTCCGTCGATACGATATATTGCACTTCAAATTGGTTGACCACCCACCGTATTCAGCAGATCTGGCACATAGCGTCTTTTTCCTGTTTATGAAAAAAAATGACTTTGTTCTTTATCAGGTCCGCAATTTTCGAACTTGGGGAAATAACCCTTTTAGTCGATAAGTTAATCAAGTGATTAGAAGCAGGTTGTAGACGCGTATGATAAGATAGTATATTCCATTTTATTTAAAGTATTTCGGATCGTTGGATTTAAAAAAAAACTATAAAAGTTGAGCAAAAATATTAATTTGAAGTGTGCGCGAATCCTTTCAATCGTAACGATAGACACCAGGAAGGTGCTGAAAGTTCCTTTCTTGGTCCTTTGCCATCCTGAAAGAATTGTAAATTTGTTCCTGATAACCTGCAAATGCCCTATATTTATCAAAATGTATCAAAACTGCAATTTTTTTGCATGAGAAGTGTTGACTATTTGATAAAACCTTACATCCGTCAAATATTCTTCTGAATGTCTACTAATATGAAGATGTCAATAGGAAAAGGATTTAAAAAAAAAGAATATGAATGAAAGAGTATATTTAAGCAAATCAAGTATATTACTCGTTTCTAGCAAACGAAAACACGAGAAAACAAACAATTTTGAGATTTAAAAACTCACCAGCAAAACAGCTTTGATATAACTTTAAAAGATGTATGTACTAAGCGTCTTATTTCAAATATGCTAAAGTACCTAAACTTTATTATACAGCTAGTGAATATATAAAATATCTTCTTCGATTTTTATAGTCGTTAGTAGACTCTGATTGGACGTGATTCATTATTAATGATTAATTCACGTTAATTTTGTATATGTAGATGTGCGTTTCGTGTTTCTTAGAAACATAATTATTTCCTTTTCCCTGGGCAATAAAAGTTAGGGTTTCTTAATGGATCCTTTTTCACTTCGTTATATTTTTTTATAATGTACTTGTTGGACACGCAGTATTGGTAAAAAGGATTGTTAGAACATTTGGTATTATTGATATGGTACATTTACCATTAACAATAGCTTTGCGATTTCGGGGGCCATAGCTTACTTCCGGCTACTTCGATATACATAATGGTATCTAAAAGGGAATTATTTTTATACTAGGCATAGTGGATTTTCATAAATTTTTTTTACCAATATTATACTCGTAGTAATTCAATTATTTTAGTCTATCTATAATATGGAAAGCCTTCTCAAATAATAGACTATCTTCGTTAAAACAGCAAATCTCATTTTTTTCTTTCTCTCAATTTTCCTTTTATGGTCATATATAAAATTGCATTATTCACACATTCTGAAAGAGCCTTTTGGTGTAATGTTATAATCGGGGTGTTTTATTGCAAAACGAACAAAAATAGGATGGTCAGTTCTTAACTGTGTTTTTCTACTAAATGAATTTCGAGCATTTGAAAATTGGGTCAAACAATTGTTGTCGAAAAACGGAGATACTTTATGTACTATTTTGTATTTTATTCGAAATTAAGATATAGCTTTTAAATATAAAACTTTCAACTCAATTCGAGTTTGTTAGGTTAGTAGGGTTCACATTAACCTAGATTGGCCAAAATTTCCTCGAAAGCCTTTTACAGTTCCCTTCCATTTCATAGTGTCCAGGTACCCAGCAGAGGTTTACAAGGGTATATTTAAAAATTCTTGGCATACTATAGAACCAAACAAAATTTCAATGTCAAAATATTTTATTACTCAACATATTATCCTCTAAATTGGATACAGCGAACCTGCAACGTCTCTAGACTTTTCAAAAAAATGTTTCTTTTTGCTCTGCTAACCAGACCTCCACAGCTTTTATTACCTCCTCGTTGGAAGAAAATTTACGACCTTTTAAACGAATTTTTTGCATGGCAACCAGAGATTTGTGTGCAGGGGCGTTATCCAGCAAAAACAAAATACTTTTTGATAGCTTTCCGCGTCTTCTTTCTTTCGGTAGAGTGGTCAGTAACGTCGAATAGTAATCTCCAGTTATTGTTCTATCCTTATCCAAAAAATTAATCATGATTACTCCATGGCAATCCCAAAAAAACTGAAGCAAGAACTTTCCCAGCAGATTTTTGTACACGAAACTTCTTAGGTCTTCGAGAACCAGAGTGTCGCTATTCCATCGATTGTTGCTTTGTCTCTGGATCGTAGAAATGCTTCTTCTCTTGCATGCTTTTGGTCAACATTCAATAATTTTGGGATCCATTTGGCATCAATTTTTCTCATATCCAAATTGACGTGAACTATATGATGAACGCATTCGTTTTAGCTCAATTCTGATAAAATTATGTCATGAACTCCATCGATATTTTCGGGGACTCACACAGAAACTGGCCTTCCTGATCGGTCATCATGTTCAGTGGAAAATTTACACTTATCACCAAGGTGTTAAGCATATCTTTACACTGACACTTCTAATAAGTTATTGTTCGTTGCTACGGTAACGCAATATTTTGTTTATGCATGGAAATGGTCTTGACTAACTATATATCAATCATCCTCGTACTTTAGTATCACGAATAGAGGAGAATGCCTCGCGATAGCCCATTAATACTTTTGATTTCGTTTTTTTTTCTCCTAACATTTTATGTAGATTGTTGTATTTCTGTTCGAGTAACCACTTTATCTCAATAGTCTGACAGCCTTCTCAAATCTTTTGAGAAAATATTTTATACTGTTATACTACATCAACAGAAAGTTTAAATCAGCTCAGGTTTTCCCATATAAAATTTATACATTTTTGAAGAACGTTGTTTTACGATTTATTCAATCCGGTTTCCTTGTTGTGTTAAAACATATCATTCCAGTTTCCTTTCAAACATTGTGTGCCTCGTAATGAATTAATCTTTATTCTTTCCTACTACTTTTCTCAAATTGGCTATCAATATTTTAATTTTTTCTTTACTTGTTCCTTTCATTTAGATTTTAGTTTACCTTTTAGCCTAATTTCCATTCTGTTATCTTCCTCATTGCTGATAGGTTTCTTTTATTAAAATATGCTCTTACCACTAAATTCTTTATCACTTAAAACTTCTCCATTTAAAAAGTGATCAATTTCGTAAATGATTAGTGGTTTTGTTTTATGAATTTTTTTTTGGGACATATATTAATCGTATTATTTTTTTTTTCAAATACCTGTAGTTGTCCTTTTTTCTTTTAACTAAGCTCGCTAATTCAGCACTGTCGTTTTATATAATATAATTTTTTCATTTTAAGTTTTCAATTATACATTAAAAATATTTTTGTCGGTGTAAAATGCTACATATCCTGCCTGAATTCTGTATTTGATATCCTCTATGCCTATTTGTCTTTTCTTCGTACTGGTAATCCTGATATACCGAAATGAAAAAAAATACGTAGATCTACAATAATAGCTAATTTGTTTCATTATTTTTTCATGTACTAGAAAAATCAATCACGGAAAAAACGACTAGAGAAAACGGAAAAAAACACATATACATAGTTCAGTTTCAACGTTTTTTGTTTATAATTAGAATAAGAACAGTAAAACAAAAAAATGTACCACTTTACTTAATCAATAGGTGCGTAGAAGCTTATTTAGAGGTACATAGGCATAGACATTTTTTCCAGTAGGTGCAGTATTAGTATAATGAATATAATAAATCTACTAGACTATTGCCAGTAACACCTAGTCATGTATTCTAATCTGTCGTATCGGCTTTTCCTGACCTTGAAATTGCATAACTATTTATCGGAACACAAAGAAGTTCCTTACTACCGCCATTGAGTGCGAATAATATTAATAGATGCCGAATAATATGCACAAGAATAACTTCACACATAAATATTCGCATTCATCTCTTTATAATTTGCTGCTCCTACAACATAAATAGCATTCTATTTGTAGTTTGTTAGTTTTTGTAGTCTTGTTTATCAAGAAATACTAATAAAGGAAAATTCTCATGTTTTAAATTTAAATATAACAATTTTGAATTCTGAGAATTTTCATTTGAAACATTTTATAATTTATATACCACTAATTGTTGGTGTAAATAGTGTTGAAGTTATGGACTTTGTTACTAATATTAAATAAAACCTTAAAATAAAAATATGATTAAAAAAAAGTGGCATGTTATTTCAGACTGGAGGATATATACAAAACGAAAAGATTTTGTTGAGAAAGGGAAATTTTGGGAAAAAGAAAGTGCTGCAGCTCCTGTATAATAGAAAACAAGAAAATTTGCATAATTTTTTGTTTGACTATTTACCAAAAGTAGTGCTAATAAAACTATAACAATTATGGATACGTTGCTATTGACTTGAAATCTCATTTAAACTGAATGGGAAGAAAAAGAGAACACAATTAATGCAACGAAGCAAATGGAAAATATATTAAGAGATGCTTCGATTTCTTGATTATTGAGTGGAAGTAAAAATATACTCATGGATAAAGAATATAAAGTACTGGACCGACTTCGATCCATGAACTTTTAAGAGCTTCAGAAATCGTACTGCCAGAATTGTCGGGAATATAATAAATAAAAAGAGCAGTTTCAGAAGTTACGATATTTCCGTGATCCTTTCAATCTCAGTCTAAATATACACGTCAGTCCTTCTAATTCAACAAATTATTTTCAGTACGTTCTCTGCTGGTTGTCCTAAAATTCTTCTAATTGGTTTATATGATTAGTTTCTTTTCCTTCTCTTGGTTTTGTATGTTATTCTTCATAAAATTCTGTTTTGTTACGTTTATTACTATGTATGTTTGAGATACATTCCTAATTCACACTTACAGGAAATCATTGGTCCTTTTTATAGCATACTCTAGCAAAATGAAGTTTTATGTTATTAGTTCAAAATAATGGGGGAAAATTTGAGGGTTCTCGAAAGTCAGTCGATACATTCTCAACAGAAGTTTACTAACTTTTTTAAAAATACATGTAGCATTTACCCAAGTTTCGTTCAGATTTCGGATTCGATTTCGAAATTTTACACAGGACACACAGTTCAATCGATTTTAAGTTGAATATTTGTTTGCAAAATAATGTACCAGCGAATAAATACAATATTTTACCAAAAATGTAAGTCTGAAGTAAACCAAGCGGACGTCCAGTATATCATCACACAAGTGGGTAAATTCGGAGAAACCCGTAAATTATCGTTATCTTTTTTTATACTGAGAATAGGAGTCCCAATAGCCTGACCCATCTAGACTCTTCCATTGGGTCAACTCCTTGACAGTTGCAAAGGATGTGTATCTTAGTTTCCTCCTCTATTCCACATAACAAGCAACCGGTGTTGCATCTGTGATAACAGAATAACCGACTTCCACGTGCCCTACTATTAAGCCTCCTCTATCTTAGTTGCAATATTTCCGCTACCTGGTCTGAGGAGTTTGTCCTACCCTATGAGGGTTTTGGCTTTACCACCCTTATTACTTTTTCACAGCATAAATAAGTATGGGATTCTTACTGCAGTTTCCAGCCTTCTCACCGGCTGAGTTGCTCCAAATGCAACCACCTCGTCGACAATTTCACTATCCCTGAGTCCTCTTTGTCCTGGTATCATTATCATCATCATCAAGTGAGATTTTTATTGCAGTACATATGGTTAAAACTAAACTTAGAGAGTGGCATACCAAGGCAGTTGTAGATAAGACTAATTTAGCCCATATTCAAACAATAATAAAATGCAATCCAACTTTCAACCACACAAACGTTAGTTTTAAAAAAATCTTGTTTAATTATATGATAGATTCAATGAACATGGGTAGGTACTTTGACTCAACAATAAATACGTAGGATTGATCTGTTAGATTTTTTTCTTATTTAACGAGCTATAGGCTAAATGTCAACTGTGTTTTCGAGAATACCACGGTACCGTGATCAACTAGGTTATGTGTGTAATGTTGCGCATACTTTGGAACAACAAAAATTTAGATTTTAGAAAAATCGTCTTGTTATATCTATGTCATGGGTCGTAAATAATGAGTTGCTGGTATTAAATTTGAATTAATTAGCGATTTAAATTGATTTTCTTATTAATGTCCTGTCACAAAAATTTTTAAAAAACGAAAGCTGGAATAAGTAATTTTTACCACAGAATAAAGCATAGTTCGAGCATCGCATTTGTCCCATTTGATAAGTAACTTTTGTCTGGCTGCATCCGATTTAATTTTGCTCGTTTGTCATATATTAGTTTTCCGTAAAAAAGGAGAGAGAATTTAAGAAAAATTGTTCAGCTGCAACGAGGTATAGTATGGGAAACACGGATTGAGCGATATTCTATACTTGCAAGGAACTCAGTTGCGAGACAGAAAGCTTGTAATATTTAAATTTATTTTTAAAACAATTATGGAATGTTCAACAAATCTTTCCAGAAAATACTTTTTGGACCTTTTGAATATTACGTTGGTATCTAAGTATAAAAAGGGAAGGGAAAGAGAAAAATAATAAATAAAACCACTGATATTTTGAGGCGTCGTACGGGTTACTACCTAGTAAATTCAAAGAGCTCATTTTTAAATTGAACACGTTGACAATATTTTAGTTTGTATGTCATTACTCTGTTGATATACAAAATTTAAATGTTTTTAAGATTCAAGATAGAGTTGCTGCACTGTTGATGGAGTCTTAAAACGATTAGCAAATTAAAATTAAATGTTGATAGTGGAAAAATACCGATGTTTTTAACACTTTAACACCATATAAAAAGAGGAGAAAATTGCCATTAGTGCTTGATAAACATGATGAATGTGCTCTTTTATAAAAAATAATATAAAATTTTCATATTACAAAGAAGTAAGTACTAACTATGAAGGAATTCTCAAAAATGTCATTGCGAATAAATGGGATATCAGGGATATTGAGGAAAGATATCATTAAGACAGTGTTTTGTTGGCGTAAAATAAAAAATAATCATCCAATCTTAATGGAACGGAAATTAATTCCAGATTCCTATTTTTTACGTGGATGGAACTCATATTAACTCTATTTTTCTCACACATTTGAAAGGATGGAATGATTCAACCAATGATGAACAAAAAAACTATTTCCAAATGCGCTTATCTTATAACAGTTAAACATGTTTCCTACTCAATTTATATGTTAGATGGAAGACAAGCATGATAATTGTCACAATGATATGAATTTTAATAATTACAAAAAATGGGTAACTGAAAAATGAGTATCTTATTTACGAGCCACAAGTGTAGTTGTTGTTGATAATGCGCCCTATGGCAACACATTAAAAGAGAAATTTGCAACAAAGAAAAATGGCAGGAATGGTTAAAGTCCCGAAAAATATTTCGGTGAATCTTTGAATCGTCAAATATTCGCTAGTTAATTATATGTCAGACGCATTGCGTGCTTATTCCTGCCTTCTTCAAACAAAAGGTTGTAAATTATGCATTGTCTAGCTTTCAAGTATTACGAATTCACAAACCTGCTACAAAGTATTTGCCAACGAATTAGTTGTGTAATGATAATGAGATATGCTGAAACATAATGTAATAAGATAAATCGAAAGTTGAAAAGCTGCAAGAAAATAAATATGCAACGTTTAGGTTTAATATATATTTAAAATTCTTTTGAAAAATCGGTAATTAATATGATTGAATAGCTCTAATATATTTTATAACAGGTTGTTCAAAATTAATATACATTAATTGTAATATCAAATCTTTAGTGTAAGGGTTAATAAAAGGATGGGGAGATTGTAGAATATACCAGTAAAACGGAGAAGTGAAAGCAATCAGAGTTTCATGCTGGACGATCATGTGTTAACAAAATATTACAATAAATATCAGAAACGTTATCTACTTACTCCTCATTTAAAGAAAGCATATGACACGTAACATTTAAATAATCGTTTGAAATAATGACCAAACCTATTTGAAATATACATCCGAGAAGCCACCTCGACAATAACAGAAAAAAAATCCAATTGGATGTTCCTAACAATGCTTTTTCGCTGAACAATTTATTATAGTTGATAAGAACGAGTCTATTTATAAATCAACATAGATAAAAATGATAAACCAGCATGAACTAGTTCCAGATCAAACCAAATAGATATTGCTGGTAAGCATTATTCCAACAGCACATCTAGGAAAAAAACCATCCGATTATACTTTTATTACCAATTTGGAAATCGACAAAACTTCTGTAGAACCTGATTCAATTTGAGAATGCGAATGTTGACAACTTACTGAGAATAAAATAGAAAAATGATACTGAAACTGGAGAACATTCGATATTTCAAGAGTGAAACAAGTTAAACATCAAATCCAAATTGATTTTTTGTGCATGGGACTACCACTTTGAATCTAAGGGTAGTTTTGTACGTTTTTGTGTTTTCTATCTTGTACTCGTTTCTTCTTTAGATACTTCTTAATTATTTAAATACCATTTGTTATTTTTTCCCTCGTTTCAAAGCAAAATGACGTTTTTCAGAAGTTACTTGATTAATAAGTAATACTTATTTTATATTTATCTTCACCGTATTTATTTGCCAGTACGAACCTGCCCTCATTGTCTTCAGAAAGAAACAATAAATAATCCACGATTGACCCAGATAAAAACAGCACGTGCCCTCAACTTTATCTCTTAACTTTGCATGTAAGGATAATCAATTCTCGCAATTATTGTGATTGTATACTCGGTTATCGTTAAGTTCCATATCAATCTCCTATCCGGAAATAGTTATAATCATTAAACAGTATTGATTTCATTACCTATTTTTTAATTGCACTTTGCTCATAAAATTAAAAATGGAGGATTCAACTAAAAACGAATAGCGTGGTAATGGATTAAGTTTTAAGCTGATTACGAATCAACCATCCCTCGTGACAATGCAAATTACTGAAATACCTAAAAAGAATTTTTCTACTACTTGATTGATTGTGAAATACAGGCTTATAAAGTTTGTAAGTGTTGTGTGTATCTTCTTAGGAGGTAGAATATACAAATTTTCGTAGAAAATAGACTTTTTCGCAGCTTAGGATGAAATGACCGAAGATACCAACAGAACAAATCCGGCATTGTATGCTTTTGAATTTCGCAAGGGTATTAATTGTAACCAAAAACATTTGTTATGTTCATCCAAGTGCATTAGACATTTCTAAATGCCAAAAATGATTCTCTAAATTCAGATACGATAATTTTAATCTATCTGACTCGTATTAATAAGGAAAAACCACAACATTACTGTCGACCAAATAATGGAAAAACAATCAGAGGAGCAGATATTTGTGTCCTCCATAATCTGTTCGAAGAGCCATCACATGCAACGTATTGCTTCAACATTACTATAAAGAATCGTGTTTTCATCGCTTGATCACTGAATATGGGTCGAGTGATCCAATCTAAGCTGTCGACAGAAAAGATTTCAATGCAAGACGAATCCTCACAAATCACCTCTCAGTGAAGGCAACATGGATTTAATGTTGAAAATAAGGTCAGCTTTAATACATTTTTGCATACATTTTTTCATTTACCTGTAACAATAGATACTTTATTTGAAGATTTTAACAAAAATGAACTGATTTCTGGGAAGTTGTAACGTTATAACGGCCCAATGAGTAGCAGATGATCCCCCTTGACACCTAATTCATTTTGTCACACGCTGCGCCCAACACCCTGTATTACATATGAATATAAATTGTTCTATTTTATATTCGTAATTTAAGTGACTTTTGATTCGTTCGTGTAATAAATAATAGATTTTGAATCAATAACATTAAATATCATTAAATGTTTAAGGCGGATTCTAATTTGAATTAAATAACATCACCACAATTCCACATTGTAATTACACATAATATTCTAATGAAACGAGTAAATTGTAATTGCGCCCATGACACAAAAACGCCTCCTACTGATCGACTAAATCGTACAATCTGGTGATGAAACTCATCTGGGTTTGTAGGATCCCATGCATTCTAACAAATTCAGGTCAGTAAAATGCGTAACAAAATCATACTCACTACACTGAATTGAGCAATTTATATGAGGAAAACGTGATAATAGTCAACTTATTTTCGTTGTATAAATACAGGAAATTAAACTTTTAAATAGAACGCCACTGATAACTGATTTATTGGTCGGTTTATTTTACAAATCGAATTGAGTTAAATGCTAACAACATCTGCTTTGAACTTTTTGTAGCATTTTAATTGATAAAAAAAGTCTTAATCTTTGTAAACAGTACTGAAAACAATATACTTTTATAAAGCTTTGAAAAGTCACTTGTTGTTTCGTCCCTGATATACGGGTGAAAAAAAAGTTATTCTGAGAAATGCCTAAATTTTCTAAATATTTTCCAAAAATAGAAAAAAAATATCCGTTTTGTTCTTGATATACATGAATATACTTTTCATAAAATGAATTCTTTTTTTTTTTTTTGAGAAATTCGATTGCAATTGTTAAACATTATTTCTAACTGAAAATACTGTAATTTTAGTTGTTTTTTCGAAATAGATATCAGAAATATCCGATTTGTTCCGCATATATGGGGGAAATGTTATTTTTACGTTGTGCAAATAACATTTTTGGAAAATTTAATTTCGAAAATTAATGTAAATTGTCCCTACATAAATAACATATATGCATAATATGCGATAGTCAATTATTGATGACATTTTTATTGTATGTATTTGTCTAATTTAGGGTGTCATATACATTGAGACCGAAGGGATCTATGTACCTTTTTTTTGATGGGTCACTGAGGACGTTCAGCTGATCTATCAATGCAACTCATTTCAAAAAGTTCAGCATGTGGGATGGCTCTAGCTACCAACCTTAGCTACTGAATATCTTCATTTTTTATTTCATACGCTCCCATGTGAATTGGTCTGAAATTTCGTAATGTCTCATACTTCGAAAGCATGTGAACAGAGGTTTCGTCATCTACATAGAATAGTCTGCACAATGCATTATCTGCAACACCTCTTGCGGAGTCCATTAATGCGGCAATGCCCCTACAGGTTTCCTGTTAGTATTCGTACATTTTTATTACTTAGGTTGATAAATTCGATAGATCTTCTTTCGTTAGATAGTTCCAGTAACTGTTTTTCCTATCCACCTTCTTCTCTTGTGTTTCTATTATCCTATTGTCGATTCCACAAGAAGATCATGTCATATGAAGAGTTTCTCAGCCCCTACTTTAACAAATCTCTCTGATAGTTCACCTCCCTCCACTCCAGTGTATCTCTAAATACATTGAATGGTAATAAACTAGATAATCTAAACATAGATTAGAAATATGAGAATAAATTTCTATTGAGACTTTGAAACTTTACCAATTTCGGTTTTTCTTTTTCGAGCTAATCATTTTGTGATGTAAATTTAAAAAAAATATTTATTTATATCCAAAATGTATTCCACAATACTACCTGGATTTCTAAAATAATCATGCCGCAGTTTCTGGAAGTATTCTTATGCGTTGTACCACTCAAATCTTCGAGAAAGTACACGAATAAGACTGTTACATCAACTTTAAAATTTCAAATGTTATAATATACCAATATTTTCAATTCATATAATTTTCATGTAAAAACTGATGCTCTTGTCTCTCTTTGCACAGCTTTTACGTTTCGCTCAATTATTAGTTTTTTAAGTTTAAAAAAATTCTTTCTGCTGAAATTGATTGGAATGATAGAAATTAGCGTAAACAGTGAAAGTTTGTCAATTTTGGAAAGGTAATTAATAATGAAGAACGATTTGGACCGCCTAGTTTCATGAATGAAGACTTGACACAAAAATTTAATGAGATTTCCACATACAATCCTAAATTGCCTTCATCAGACCCTCATCTGTCTCCAAAACTTTGTTCTTGTGCTTGAAGAATGATGACAAATTGAAATAAAATGTTGCTAACCGATTCAATGGTCAGATGAGATCCATACCGTTGGTGATATTCATACTGAACACACTGTTTACACTACCACTACCAAGGTTAACACTTTACCTTCAGTTTCTGAAGACGATAACTTGGTTATCGAAATTCGCGTAAGAAAGTGTAGTTGTGAGTGTTGGAGTAGTGGTAGTGAAAAAGTGTGTTTAGTACGACTTGATATATGTTTCGATGTTAATGAATACTACGTTGGAAAATCGACAAATATTCATATTTTAGTTTATAATACAATTTACGTTTATATCTAAATTTTTTTTTCCTCGATTAGATAATTTTACTTAAAAAATGACCCTCTATTAAGATATTTAAATTTTCTTGAACAATATCTAGTAATACCAAAATAATTTACTAATATTCTTCAACTATATACAAGATGTAACCGTAACCGTACGAACAATATGTAATATATAAGAAATTAATAAATAAATGAATGATACAACATTTAATAATGAAAAAATATTGCATTTATTATGGTTACCAGTACGTGCACGACAATGATAGCAGCTTTTTCTCTATTTTCTTCTGTTTTCCAGATATCTTTTCTATGAGTCAGCGTGGAAACACATTAGATATCATAAGCAAACGTGGGAAAATATATCTTTACCTGACACACTCATATAGTCGATTATATAGATGTTGGGCTTACCTGCAAAAGAAAATGTAAGTCAAAATAATATCCTCATGATATATTACTGTTTCTACATAAAATATATTGAAGGAACAAATGAAGTAGTACATACAGCAAACTTATTATAAAATTATTAATAGCTGCGATATAAGGTACAAAAATTTTTCAATAGTCTCCTTTAAATTTAATTCATATGTCTCATATGTGTTTTAGCACGTATGACTCCATTATTCAAAAGAAATCGTTTAACCACCTTCGAGTTTTAGAAATCTTTGGGCCAAATCTGGAAAATATGGCGGATTCTCAAATAACATGTTACAATGACATATATTTGAATGAGAACATTATAATGGTGCATTTTATCAACTAATTTTGAAACTAAACTTGAAGTTAACGTGCTACAATCACGCCTTCCGCATCCAACAATACGATTTGCTCAACTCCACTGCTGAAAGTTGCATCTTCGGTGGTAGTGAACCTCAATTACTGCACTTCTTACTCTATTTTAGTATCTACATCATAACGAAAGATCCATTGATGCTAATATTATTCACTTGTTTATACGGCGTTAAAACACGTCTGCAAATGAGTTTTCTAATTTGTTTTTGTCTACCTGCACGTTCTTTTAAATTCATAATACCAACTTTTCACTATGTTATGTGATTCTACAAGTACATTTGTGTTGGATGACAACTCTTATGAGCACAAGTATTGGACTTGAGCTGGATAGAATCCATTTTGATACCAAGATGTGACTCTATAGTGAGTCCGTATATACCAGATACGTAGTACGTACAATGACACGTAAAAAAAGTTATTTTGATTTTTAAATAGGTCAGAAATTGACTAAAGTAAAATAGACTCAAAGGAAAGCCAAGACAAACGTGAAAACATATATAACATCCAAATACTAGTAAAACTTTTCTTATATTGTGCCCAATAATAATATGAACGAAATATTTTGAAATTGAAAAAATGATGTATATATATCTTTTTTAAAAATTTTCCGTAATGTAAATTTTTAATATTTTGAATAAATCTGTGAAAAAAATATAATAATGGTTATTGAAAGTTGATAATATATCCTGTTTATTGTATGGTTCAATTTTGAAACACATATTTTAGTCGATTTCCCTTCCACATGTATGGAAATAACTCTTAAATTAATAATCTATTGTAGTTTTTTGTTGGTTACCTTCAAAATAAATATGAGGGAATTACATCAAACTGTGTATATAATAACTGTAATCAAACCAAAAGCAAATATTTTATTGTGTGTTAATTTCTCTTTTCATAAGGACTAGAGAAATTTTGATACTAATTGATTTTTCAACAAAATTCAGTGACGTACCAAGCCCCATTTCATAGGATGTGTGTGCACCTTTTTACCAAAAATTTATCAGTAATATTATATAACAATGTGCTTAAATAAAATGTATTACAGCTATTGTATTTAACAAATACATAGTGATATTTAATTTGTTTGTACTCAATGAAACAATTTTTCCTGAGTACTAACCTGTGTGTCTCATATGGATCCATTTCCAGCGCCGACAATATAAGTGGGCACCAAATTGAGTTACAAAACCAACATTACCTAATTATTGTTTAAAATTTCGCCAGTAAAAATGAAATCAAACTTTCACCAAAACAGTTCGTGTCGGTGTAACGTGTTTGTAATCCGTTTTTGACGAACTCAAAATAAGTAAGATAATAATATATTGAAGAATATAAGTGTGGGCTTCAAACAAATGTCAAAATAGCAAATTTTATATATATACAGAAAAAATTGCTGTTCAGATAAAACTATAGCACTGTTAAGTAGATGTACGAGGGATTGTCAAAAAGTCCGTGACTTTTTGGGTTTTTAGTTGTCATTTTATTATAATTCAAATAAGTTTATTTGATCTCTATACACACAGCGTTTCCTCTATTTCTTCATCATTTCGAGATTATCAAAATAAGTATTTGTTTGTAAAATTATGATTCAGGTTTGGCAACAACACATATTCGGAAATTACATTCGGACAAAGGATTAGAAGAAGAATTTGTTAAGTCGTACGTTCACATGTACAATTATCCTGGCGCAAAAAAACTATTTTCGAGGGCGGTTAATGTGGTTGATATAGTGCATTCCAAATAAAATTGTCTAAAAACTGGTCTTTATTGTGGTTTAAAGACATCAAACGTTCGAACGAAGTAATCACCAAGTTGATTGTTAATATTAGAATGGATCCAACAGAAAATATATGTGGTTTTCCTATTTTTTTTAACACTGAAAAAGAGGAATCGACTAAATAAAAAACTCATGTGTATCAGTGCAATGCAACGCACTGATTTGCAATTGGATACCAATTCGTTCCCACTCCTTTCCTGATATAATTCCATCATACATTTAAGTATTTTGACTCCTGTTGAGGACCATTTGGATTATCTTCTTAAGGCAATATCGTGCAAATTAAAGGAACTGATGACTCAAAATTATTACCTACTGGTATTTTACTCTCTTGCGAGCCAATTTATACAATATTTTCTGATAAAACGATGACGCCTCATCTCACACATGATCGATTTTATTAACATCGTAAATGATCTGCGGCATAAATTGATTTTGGAGCATGCAATTCTCGTCATCTCAATATTTCGTTTATTTTCATCCATAGTTGTATCCTTTTGTATAATACATAATTTGTGCTTTATTGAAAGATTTTTAGAATTTTTTTTTTTGATATTAGTACGAGGATATATTGAAAAATACTTAGCCTACTATAGAACCAAACAAAATTTCAATATCAAAATATTTTATTACTCAACATATTCTCCTCTTAATTGGATACGTTTATTACAGCGAACCTGCAACGTCTTTAGACCTTTAAAAAAATGATTCTCCGGTGAATAAAGAGGGGGTTCTAGTAATTCAAACGCTAAATCACGAATTTTTTGTATGGCAACATGAGATTTATGTGCAGGGGCGTTGTCCTGCAAGAAAATAGCTTTCCGCGTCTTTTCTCTTTAATTTTCGCGTAGAGTGGTCAGTAATGTCGAATAGTAATCTTCGGATTGTTCTACCCTTATCCAAAAAATCAATCATGATTACTCCATGGCAATCCCAAAAAACTGAAGTAAGAACTTTTCCAGCAGATTTTTGTACACTAAACTTTTTAGGTGTCGCCATTCCATCGATTGTTGCTTTGTTTCTGGATCGTAGAAATGTACCCAAGTCTCATCTATAGTAAAAATTCGGTATAAGAAGTCTACATCGTTTTCAAGTCGAGCACAGATCGAACGCGATGCTTCTACCCTTGCACGCTTTTGGTCAACATTAAACATTTGGGGATTCATTTTGCAGCAATTTTTCTCATGTCCAAATAGACGTGAACTATCTGATGAACGCGTTCGTATGAAATATTCAGTGCTTCAAATATCCGTTTTAGCCCAATTCGACGGTCTGATAAAATCATGTCATGAACTGCATCGATATTTTCGGGAGCTGACACAGAAACTGACCTTCCCGATCGGTCATCATCTTCAATGGAAAATTTACCTCTTTTGAAGCATGCAGTCCAATTTCTCACGGTCGCATACGAAGGACATTGATCACCAAGGGTATTAAGCATATCTTCGTAAATCTCAACCCTCTTAACCCTTTTAAATACAGGTACTTGATGATGGCTCGATATTCTAATTTTTCGATTTTCACAATTTTGGTGGACATCTCTTTTCTTTTAATTTATTGCTTCACTCTGGTTTACTTTTTTGACGTCAAACTTTACACTGACACTTCTGATAAGTTATTGTTAGTTGCTGTGGTAACGCAATATTTTGTTTATGCATGGAATTGGTCTAGGCTAGATTTCTTCTTTTGAGTTTGTTTTATGTATTATAACTAATTTGTTGGCACAGCTGCTTTTTGCAGTATTTATTTTCTTCTCAAACTATGCTGCTTTTCTGTGAAATTGAAGAATTTTGGATGATTTTGTTTTGTAATTATTTTGCGCTACTTGTGAGGGAAATGAAGCACAAAACTTAGAAATTTCGGAGCAGTAAGACGGATCAAGATACAACAAAGTGCATTCGAATCGGAAGAGCCTTACGAAACTTTAGGAACAAAAATTCTGAGTAAGAAATAAAAATTGCATTTGTGCAGAGGAATATGCATTTCAATGAGTACATCTCCAATTGTTGAGGAAAAAAAAAATTATAATTCGAAAAATATTGTCGAATATGAGTTTAATCTTACTACTAGGGAATTTTCGACGTCGCTGAACACGAACATAACGACAGCAATGAACTACGAGGTATCTGTTACACTGGATAGATGATTTATACGTTCTCTCATGGAACTTCGTAGAAATTCGTTATTAATTTGACCAGAAATATACATTCCGGAAGTTTTCAAGATCGCATGTTCCCCTGTCCAAATGCAATTATCATTTCTTAATCATAATTTTGATTCACAAAGTTTCCTGAGGCTTTCCCGAATTAAATATACTTTGTTGCATATTGATCCGTCTTAGTGCCGAGATATTGCTCTGCTATACTGACTATTGTTGACTAAAAGTCGTTGGTGGAATATGGAATATGCTCAGAAAAAATTGTTATTACTTTTTTCAACCAAGCATTTACTTCTTAAATAGTGTTAAAAAAAATATAGATTTTGGTAACTCTATTACATTCTTTACATCATTTTTCTTCATTGTTTGTGGATAAATCCGCAATCTCACGGCTCTACTTTTTACATTTTTTTCTTCAGTTTGCTTCGTTGTTTGTTTGTTCATGTGTAAATCCGTAATCTTGCTATACAATTTTAATAATGAACTTTGAGGTACTTTTTAAACATCTTAAATCCTTTTAAAAATTCAAAAACTTATTTAAAATAGATGGATTTTCTTTTCATAATATTCTATTTTCATTAAAGTTCACTTGAGCCACAATAATTAAGTAAAATAATTGGACTTAATACATATATATTATATGTTTACGATTAATTCTACTTTGAGAATGTTTAACGAATACAGTTTTATATGTCGTTAATTTATATAATGGCTAAAATATTTTATTAAAACAACTTTCTTTTATTTTAAATGATTCCGTCATTTCGTGAAAATCCCACAACTGGAGTGTCGTTACTATAATTCTCATTTTTTGAATATTGTAAATAATTTGGTGTTAATCAAATTAAAAACTACTGTAATTATCTTTAATCTAATGGATGTATTATTATTAATAATAAGCTCTACAATATAATTTTTAGAACCATATTTTACAGTTACGAACTGATAAATGTGTACGCCAAACTTGCCAATTAGAAATTTCCACGTATACACCATATTACATAATAAAAAAATACAGGGTAATTCTATTCCAAGAAATGAAACCAACCTGCCTACTGTATATTGAATTCTAATATGTTTTTTCTTCTACATTTCAACCGCAATATTGGCCTTTGATTCATAAATTCCATCTAGTTTTTACGTAACAAACAAACGAATCGAAGGAAGATAATATACACCTTTCACCAGATTGCTTTTCTTTGCTACTCTCACTGGCACTATCACGATCTTGGCTCGCTTGACATTGGCCTATTTTACGGAAATTGAATCTATAATTAAAGACTATTATTATGACACTATTACGTCGACACTCGCAGAGACGGCTTAGGAGTGCTAAGCACCATTTTATGCTCTACAAATAGGTTTACTGAGAGATTCTAATACCGCAACATTAATAAATCATTGCTTCTTTCCGTAGTTTAGTTTAATTTATTAAAAATATTTCTGCTTATCATTGTATTTAATTGCACTAACTGTGTGTCTGTTTACTTGATTTCTAATAAATTTTTAACTCTCAGTCAACCTATTTGTCATTTTAATCATTCTGTAAGAGTATTTTCAATTGAATGAACTTATTTACCTAGTACACCATGTATATAATATTTTGCTAAATGTAAAATAGTCTCAAAAGCTCAACGGTTGATGGTTACGGCTTACTTCAAAACTAGTATATAGAAAAAAAATTGAGCACAAAAAAAATCTATTTAAAATTTACTCAATAGCGGATTTTCTAGATAATTAGTAGAATGTAAAACATTAATTATTTGAACAAATCTTAATGATCCATTTTACCAGGATTTTACTTTGCACTCTAGTTCCATGCTTTCCTTTATTAGTCATAGTCTAACTAGTTTTCTATTTCTCCTGTAACTTCCATAGTATTTACTTTACTTATTATTTTGCCCATTTCTGTTTATTTGCTTTTGCTGTTTCAAGTTAGCTAGATATCATATCTATCTGAAATCGTATGTGTTTTCACGTTTTTGACAAACCAAAAATTAAATTAATCATCTGTATTACCGGTACATAGAACATCATCAAGATCGAGTGTCGGAGGGCTCTCAATTATTATCTACAGTTCTCTAATAAATTATGAAGTACCAGTTCTATTCATAACTGCTATGTTTAATATCTGATTGATATGAAATCCAAAATGTAGATTTAATTGTAGTATCATCGCTTGTTAACGTAGTTATTGTTGTATTTCAAGTTTTCAATTGTATGAATGAGAAGTACGTGATAGTCGCCAGATCAGAAATCCACTGAGACTTCCTATACGAGTTACAAGTTGTTATTATTTGTCCTTTGATGCTTGAATTTCCGTCGATAAACCTTCAAGAACTTGCAACCGCTGGTGATAATTGTACCAATCCATACTTTTGCAACCGTGTGTCTAGCATCATGTTTGCGCAAAGTTTCACGACTCTTATTGGGTATTACGAGGTTGTCTTTGTAACGAATATCTTGTTGGCGGTTGATATATACATTTCGTCTTCAAACTCTATTGTTCATCTCATCAAATTTCATATTCATTCCTTCGTGAATGTGTTTGTGTACCTAAACTCACCCACAATGTTTTTTTTGCCACTTAGATATCTACGAATAGTGGACGTTGCCACTCTTGGTATACTTTCACAACAATTCAGTCTTTAAATATTTGCACTGTATGTTTGCGATTCCATTTTATTTTTTTTTTTTATTGGCACTGACGCCACTGCTGGTGATAGTTTCTATTTACTTATATTTTTTTCTCAACGGCAAAAAAATAAATTGTCGTTCATTAATTCGACACGTAAATTGGTTGCCAGAATTTAAGGGTTCATTCAGTCGCTATAGGTAAATTGTTCACTGAGATTAGTTCATTATTCGAAAGCAGCATTTCAAGTTAAGTTAGGTTATTAGTACTAACATCAATACTTCTACTAGTCGGAGAGCTGGTCGCCACTTCGACTAAGGTACTTTCACAAGTCTCAAACTTTTTTTATATGTTATTTAATATATTTAAAGTAGAAATATCATTTTTTGGTAGGGTTACCGCGGTTGCAACAATATCCACTGTTTTTTGCATATTGCAAATTTTTTATTTAAAAAAATGTATCTTATATTAAACAATTTTGAGTATAAAAAAATGCCAGATGATTCTTCCAAATCTAATTCCTAAAGAGAATATCCTTAACGAATCCATACCATATCAAAAAGCATTAGCAGATATTGGAAATGCTGATATCACCGGACGTAGTAATGAGATATTTAAAACAATCGAAAATTTCATTTGCTAAATTTATATGGTCAAAGCAGACAACGTCAATGAAGCCCGATACTTCAAATTCATATCAACATACAATGCAAATGATAAAAATGAACCTTTTATTAAAAAACATGTCAATTATGATGCATCCAATTTACCACTCTGGAATCAGAAATAAAGTAGCAACTTTTACGGACTCAATATATGGCGCCATGCCCATCTGAAATGTCCTACAACTTTGAAACCAGACGATTATGGATGGCTAATAAAGGAAGAAAATTATACTTTTCTATGGCAAGATGAAAATTTTGTACCATTATCTATATATGACGTTTATAACAATTTCTTTTCCAGAGAGTGAAGAAAATGTAAAGGATGACGATGTAATTTCGAGGGACGAGATTGTTTCCGATGAAGAGGGAGACGAATGACTAATAATTAGTGGAAAAAAATTTTCAAGTATTGTAATTAAACAATTAAGCTTTTGTAATTGAAGAAAAATATATATGAAATTACCTGTATCATGATATTTTATTATAAATGCCTAACTTTACAAAATAGTTAGAAATTTTCTTTAGATTTGGAAGAGCGTTGCAGCCGTCTTAGCAACTTTCGATCCATTTTACAGATACTTGCAACCGAGCAAATCATCTGGCATTTTTATACTCAAAATTGTCTTATAAAAAATATATTCGAAAGCCAGATTTGTGAAAATATATTTTTTTAAAGAAAAAATTTAGCAACCGCTCTAACCCTGCCAGAAGTTGATTTTTCTACTTTAAATATATTAAATAACATATAAAAACAGTTTCAGCCTTGTGAAAGTACCTTAGTCTTAGTGGCGACCAGCTCTTTACATTTACATCTCAACATTTATTATGCGACTAGTTAAATCAAGAAACACCATGAAGTATATTAGCTGTTTTAAGAAAATTCAAATACAATGTGAACTACTTCGAAATTTTACAAAATCAGTAGTTTTCTACTTGATAAACTACAAGTCCTAATGTCAACATTGAATTGATATTTTTATACAGAAAGGATTATATATTATACATATTCGAACTTTTCAAAGATACGTTTAAATATGAATTGAGAATGTAAAAAATTAAGATATTGCACCATGAACTTGCAGTTTAGATTACGTTGTTTAATGACTGTCCGGTTGAGAAATTCCGTGTCTACGCCTTCTTTTCTACATCCTTATTTTAAATAAATTTTACGAAACTGTTACATTAATTACAATGCGTAATTAATGCAGTTAATAACAAATTGAGTGATGTATGAATTTCTAATCTATACTGAAACTGAAGATAAAATTATAACGAAGTACCGAAAGAAAGTATCATTTTATGTAATAAGCAATTGGAAAATTAGAAATCCCGAAAAAAATGGGGAATCTCATTAAAATCACATCAAACAATAGAATTTTAATGGGACATAATTTATCGGATGAATTTATAGTGGGAAAAGAACTGAGATAAGGCGATCCTCTCACTCTACGAACCTATTTCATTATATTAAAAATAGTAACAAGATATAGTAACACACAAATATTGGCATGAAGTATAGACAAAATGACATAGTGCTAATAACAAGATCGAAGATCGACTAATGGAAGAGGTTTTTAGTAAATTGATGGAGTAAGCAAAAAAGTTTGTTTTACAAATAAGTATAGAAAAAAAATGCATGGAGATACGCTTTGAAATAGATAAAACAATTATGAAAGGTAACGGAGCGGTAGAATCTGTAGCAAAAATACTGAGAACAAAAAACCTTTCAAGGGCAGTCGTATGAAACAATATGCATCAGAAACATGAACGATGTCAAAGAACGACGAGAATAAACTGAAAATATGCGAAAGGAAAATATATGGCGATTTCAAAACAACGGAAGGTATCTGATTTACAAGAAGCCTGGAATTACACAAATAGTTCGGGCACAAAGAACAAGATACTTAGTGTCAGATTGCTACAGCAAAGAATTGTGAGAATAATGTTGGAGGAAGGAGGAGAAAAAAGAAGAAAAGGGGCGGCCAAAGAAAAAATGGCTACGAGAAGACAAGACAAGACATATAGATGAGGTAAAAAGGATTGAGATTAAAGAAGTAACAAAGGACCGAAGGAAGTGTAGAAAGATAGTGGAGAAGATTGAAGCCAAAGGTATATCTATGGTATATATCTAAAATTGATTCTTGTCACACAAGAAATTGTTTAATAACTGTAAAGTAAATTACCGCTGAGTTTTATAGTTAAAAAAGAGATGTTTTCTACATCAATCACATAATCTATGTATTACTAAGAGAATATGGACTAGAAACAATAGTTCTTGTTCTTGTTAATTGAATAAATGACGAACGATTCGATTCTATCGTCATGTCACAAGTCACAGAAGAATTGTGAAAAATATATGTCACATCAAACTCTTTATTACCAGAATGGTAAATGTACCATACAAAAAATTGGCATAAATAATTTGGCTGCTATGAGCAAACAAGTATATTTCTAAAATATAAGTGAAAAAACCAGGAGGTAGTTACTGAAGGTTACATCGAAAACAACATAAATAACAAGTTAAAACTATTAACTAATTTACTATTTATTATGATGACAAAAATTAATAATCTCTGGATGTAATATGGTATTCTGTTCTCGAGTAATGTTTATTATTCGCTTATTGAAAATATTATTATATACAATATAGAATATATCTTATCCAGCATTTTTGAAACGACAAGTTTCTTTTAACCTACGGACTACTCAAGCAACTCCGTTTATTTATGTCCTATTTATTTTTGTCATGAAGGTCCAGTACGGACCTTAACATCATCTGTAGTGATTAGACACACTACAAATTCTTGTAGTGTCTAATTTAAAAAGAAAATTTCTATATTATCGCTAGTTCGTTTCTTTGTGTGGCACAATGAAATGTGGTTCGGATTACTTTTTACGTAAATTTTGGTAATAAAGTGATATATTTTTTACAGTTTTGATTTATTTTAAGTGAATCTAATTCTAAAGTTTAATTTATAATTTTTTTTAAACTCATTACACCAGTTTTACGTTAAAATATTTGGTAATATGGCGTAAAAAGTTTATTTCTCAAACAAGGTGTTCATCTTTGGGTATAATGATCCAATATCAATGTTAATTTGTTTTTTCTATTTATACGGTAATAAAAAATTTGACGGAAAATAAGAATTTCAATGTGCATAATGAAACCAAATTACTACCAGCGTAAATTTCAGTAGAATATCGTGATATAATTTCAATACGTCAGTTAAATGGATTGAGTTTTACTTAGCATTTTCAGAAAATTCATGGGCGATTCTCTTTTATAAAAATTGTACGATTTCTATTAATTTTCACTTATTCACATTGATATTAACATTTTAGAAAAAAAAATCTGAAATATTTTCAATTTTATTTTATAATGATTTTAATAATAAGCCGAGTATTTGAATTATCATTTATTATTGTCTTTGTGAAATATTTTCTTCGTGATCGAAAGAAAATAAATTCAAGACGTCCTAAACTTATGCCTTGTTATAACTGTCAAATGTAAAAGGCTTAAAATCAATTCTCAAAAGTATGTATTTGTACATTCATTCATTGATCGAAGTATGCTGAGGGTAATCCAAATGGAATGCCGCAATCACCGTTATTTTTACATAACTGCAGTATGTGGACGGGTATTGTCTTGTATTAGGATGAAGCATTCACTGATAAAACAAGCGTAAGGACCCACGTTATCAATTAAAATGTTCTCTATATATCGGTTCTCCGTTAATTCCTCTGCTCTCCCACCAATTGTAATAAAAACAAATTCGGTTTTTACTTCCATTGAAATGCCCGCAAAAAGCAACCAGAAAACGTCTCCAAAAGCCACGTTTTATTCTATGAAGCACTAGGCCAATGTTTCTCTAGGACTTAGGTCGCTACTATGTGGACATACTCTGATTTCGTCTCAAGAGAGAACGCACCCTATTGTTCGTCAGTTCAATTAACGTGTTTTCTGGCAAATCCTAGATAAACTGGGGTTAATTTGGGGACGGTAGTTAGACGTTTTGGCTGAAGGTTAGTTGCTTTATATCTTCTTATGACTGTCCAGTTATTCTTAGCTCGCATAAGCTCTTGTTGGAATTAAACACCAGTGAGGGCCCGATTTCTTAACGATGTGCTGATAATGAATCGGTCAAATCCCGGGACGCGTCTTTAATGAAAGCAACTCTTGGTAACGACGGTAAACTCTGAAATCAGCAGACTGAACCATGTTCACCCACTTCTCGCTGTCCCTTGTCTCCCTTGTCCCAATAGGGTGAACACTTGAGCTTGCTGTTTTTATTTTCAGGTAGAATTCTTGTTTGTTGTTAACGGAGATGTATATCGGTGGATGTTTAATGGCTAAATGATAATAGTGGGTCAGGTGATAACCTTTTATAAGTGTCACTTACCCTTAATTAGAGCTATTGTAAACGAGTATATAAAAAAGGTGCGTAGCGATCATAACATATTGTTAGACTGTGAAAGCAAGAAACATCACAATATTACATATCGTTTCGAAGGTAATACCATTAGCTTTAATATTTTAAAAAGAAAAATATAAATTCGTGTTCAGTTTTTTGTCAGCGATTTGAGATGTAGCCTGAATCGATTTTTTTTGCTCACGAGTGTATATTGTATTGATATGTGAATTCTATGTTTAGGTTTGACCATTTTCGTAATAAAACAATATATCCAATTTATAGGACAATTTCATAATTATCGTAATTATAATGATTAACATTCTATTAAATTTAACAAGTACTTGTGAGTTAGACAAGAAACCATTTAACAAATTGATGTGTGTTACGTCAAATGCTGGTGTTTTCTTCGCTATTACTTTTGCTGTTGATTAGAAATAAATGATACCGGTTCTATTATGACAAATTGAAATAATTATCAGTTAATAGTGACGTAATCAATATGTATAATGTTAAAATTTTTAATTTTTTGTAAAATTCCATATGAGTTCTCCATTAATTTTGTATAGGCAATATTATTTTCTTGTACAAGAAAAATAAAATATTTATTCATGAAAAAAAGCTTATTTATTGTAGTACATCCATAATAAAATTTACAAAAAAAAAATATTAGTCATACTAATTCTCTGGTAACCAATAAACAATGATTTATGACGTAAACAAGTGGTTTAAAAATGATGAATAAACATTATTTTATGTAAAAAATCGCTAAACGATCTCCATTAACGACTTGAACAGTAGATAGCAACACAGGGAATGAACTTAAGACTCGTTTATTACCGTATATGTTATTAAATGAGGGTATTTTAAAGTGTCCATTGCTCCCGAAATAATTCACCATCATACATTCTGTCAAACTATAATAAAAATGTAAATAAATTGTATTCTTTTCACAAAGTTGGGTCCAGTCATTTTAAAACTGTTTACAAAAAATACATATTTATAAATTCAATCTTTTTAACATATTTCTTATGTGTATAACATATACATCAGCTTCTTCTGGTGGAAAAATAATGTCAAGAACTAAAACAAGTAACAAGAAAGGAATATCTGGGCCAAAATAGAAATTGATGAAGTAATGAACAATCTTCCAAAAGAGGTGAGAAATCTCAACCATAACAATACAAAATAAAAGTAAAGTAATCGCCACTCAATGAGAAACCGATTTAGAAACGAGAAATTCAAGAAAAAAGCCCATCGACAGTGAAAAAGGCATTGTAGCTTGTTGGACCATATACAGTGAATTGACAGAAACAAAGAACAAAGAAAACCTATGAAACCAAAGTACATGCCAACTACAGGAATCGAAAGACAAAGAAGAGATAGAAAAACAAGGGTTCTAACAGATGAAGTTTAAACTATTTGCGCAGATTAAGAAATACGTTATAACGATGAACAATTATAAATGGCAAATTTAAAGGTGATAGTAGCCTTGATTAATGTGATCTCATTCAATCAATGCGGGTTCTTCATCCAGGACTTCTTCTTATTAGATCATTGAAGAGAAATGTCATAATTTTTACTTAAGGCCACATTTATGACCTGAAACCTATCTCCTGAGAATTATAGATCATAATTTTATCGTTATGTTAAGAAAACTACTGGTACATTAGTAATTAGATTATACATTTTTTTATAATAATAATTGTATCTCGTGGCAATTACCAAATTTTTTTAACTTAAAATATATAAACAAACTCAAGAGACATATTCAGAATTGTACCATTGTTTCTTAGGAATGAATAATTAAGAAAATATTACAAACGAGCCTTCACCAATTTGATGAACTGCACTGATATAAAGACAAAAAAAATTCTATCGTATTGAAATATTCAAATATCACTGTTATTTTTTATAGTATAGTATTGTTGGTCTATTGCTGTAGTGCAGCTAATGATTGAAAAAATCGTCGTGTGTGTTTTTTGAACGTGTCTATCTATATTGAGGATTTAGATTTGCTGTTTCCGCTACAATGTTATGTCGACACATATATCAATTTCAGGCATATGAAATATACATACTCTTTTGTTGCAAAAATGGTTACTCATTCTGTTAATTAGACAACACATATTGACCTATTTTACCATGGGAATTGCCGCTTAATAAACTCGACTTCATATGCACGTGTTTGAAATATGTTTCGCTTTTTTTATTTGGAAACTGGTCCACATATTTTGCAATAACAAACATGTTATTTATTACTTTCAGAAAATTAACAAGAAAAAAAGGGGTCAAAATAATAATACGAGTAAACAGATATTGATCAAAAAGATGGACAATTTTTTTTAGTAGCGTTGTATCTCATCTTTTCGCCAACGCCGCACTAGCTACTACATATGGTTTAATTTGGGAAAACTAAAATCATGAAATATTATGCTGGAGTTTGAAACCAAAAACAAATGTTAACTGTTAAAATAGAAAGATATCACCTCCTCGTGGTGACTTTTTGGTATTATTTCGCTTATTACAAGGACATAAGAGCTATGAGCTGCTTTTTTCAAGTTTTAGTATTTTTTTGTTGCGTTATCAAATATTGACACATTTGAAGCTTCGGAAGACGAATTATTTTACATTGCATATTTAAGGTAATAGTTTAGACATCCGAAATGAACATTTATTTCAATATTAAAAGCCAAAGCAAAAAACTTTGATATTTTTTATTATAATTAAGTTTCATCCTAATATACACATACATTATTAAATTTGGGTAAGGACTATAGACCGTGGAACGAATGAAAGACGATGAAAATTATATTAATAGTAGTAGAGTTAATTATACTACTGGAATAAAAGAAGGAAAAACAAGAGAAATATGTATAATTTGATTGTATGATATGAGGTGAGTGAATGGATGAATATTAACTTTTATATCTTTTATTAAATTTAGTAGTAGATCTAAAGTAGATAGTTCCCTGCGCTTAAAAAATGAGAGAGGTTCAAAGGTCATGAGAAGTTTTGTTTAACAAGTGACTGAAGTAAGTGTTATTGGAAATATAATAGCTGCATTAAGTAAAAGAGCAGAATACTGAGAAGTATTCGGAACAAAGTTCACTGAAATCTACTATCATTAGAGAAAAAACGAGTTTTTTTGGGAAGTTTTTATTTGATTTGTTGAATCGGTGGGAAGCAGTCTGAATTTTTTGTATACTAATACTGAACAGCAGCATAAATTTTTTGTTTGGTTCATTTTATTAAATAAATGTTTCGAATGTACTAAATGTGACCCAAAATGTCACTTCGATGAAGTTTAATCGGTTCAGGGAAACTGGAACTGTTGCCGAAAGACAAAGAATTGGAAGACGCAAGGTAACAACCGCCATTTATTAACGTATTAACGTTACCTGAGATTACTGATCCTAAAAATCCTGGTAACACCTGCAGTATCCTGGGCTTTTTATGTGCATGGGCAAAAAATATTAGATGTATTAATGAATACTAGATTAATACATTATCGCGCCTGCAACAACGACCTGTCCAAGAAATTCACCCACAATTATGGTCTGGACAGGAATTTGTTTTAACTGCCATGTTAATTTTATTTGAGTTCATTGTATTGGATGGAAACATACTGGTCAAGGGATCATTTTACCACATCGAGCTACGGAGGTTTTAAAAGAAATATAAGAAAGATTTTGTTTATCCATCACTTCTACCCAGTTTGTATGATCTGAACCCCATAGAGCATGTTTAGGATCAGTTATAAAAAGCAATTGACGATCATAATCCGCGACTATAAGCATACAGGAGCTTAGAAATCTTTTCCTTAGGTAGAAATCGCTCATTGGACAACTTGATTAAAGGCATGCTAAGAAGATGTACAAATACATCATACAGAATATTAGCTGTTGTTTGAAAATTTTGAAAATAAGAAGCAAAGATTTTGGTTTGTTTGTGGTATTCAATAGTTAAACAATATATACACTTTTAAGAAATACAATAATTTTTTTTTGTTCTAGCTTCAAAAATCGACATTAATCAATTTCTTTAACCTAGATTCTGAATTTGAAATTAAAAACAAATCTGTATAAACAGAGACCTTCGGTAACCGAACTAAATGTTTAAGCATATTGAAAATTTATTTTCAGTAATGTAAAAATATTCATTTTTATCGTTACGTGTCAGTCACTGTGCAAATAACATTTTCATATCCATCTCTATAGTAAAAAGTAAAACTTCGTATAAACAAAACGGAAAGTGTGTCCGCAAGGCGTGCAAATCATAGCTGACGTGCATAATAGCGGAGAAACAAAGATGAAGAACGCGATTAACGTACGACCATTACCTCTACGTAGAAAGAGAAAAAAGATGTGATGCAAAAGACGATCTTGGTGATGTAGGTTGTTGGGTCGGTATTAAAACGTAATCGAAGCGGTGTTGTCAGTTTAAAAGAATCTAATTGGTAACAACTTATTGCAAGTGATTAACCAACCAGTTGAAATTATTTTCGTGATCAATATTAATATACAGTGTGTAATATAACAAATTCAAATCAGTGTTTCATTACTTGAAGTATGTCACAATTGAAATGTGTTCAATTTGGAATTTAGTATAATGCCGTTAAACATAAGGCTACTAAAACTGGATTGCTCTGAGTCTACCACTGAAGACCTTTTTTTAGAGTAGTTAGATTTCTAGTATTTATTATGTGGTAATACACAATTATAATTTATTATTATCAATTGCTTTCTTTAACCCATCGTTTAGCACTAGATTTTGCGTAATCTGATACAATCGGAATTTCATCAAACAAAACATTTTCGTTTACATTTTATATTTTTTTAAACTTTCTATATCTTAGACCTTTCATTTGTTTTTCGTTATAATTTGTCTTGATTTTAGGTCTAGTTCTTCATGAAGATCAGTTTAAAACAACATGTGAATATTGACATATTTTGAAAAAGACCGAAGTAGGTCAAAATAATCAACAACGTATTTAGAATACGTTTTCATAATTCAAATAGGAAGAGCTTCTCCATCAGAATAACGCAATTTTCACACTTTGGTGATCGTCATGGCTAAAATTGCACTTCATTTTGGTTGACCACCCACCGTATTCATCAGATCTGGCTCCAGCGACTTTTACTGTTTTCTAAACTTGAAGTTGGAGCATCGCTAGCTTACAAGAAGACTATATTAGGAAATATAATTGATTATGGATAAAAATGTATCTTTTCTTGTTAGGTCGGAAACATTATAGATAACCCTGCAATTATGACGAATCAGTCCAAGATGTTTTGACAATTTCCTTCATATACGTTCAGAATTCTTTATTATGGTGACTACTATCCATCGACATCTTCAGTAGCCCTCTTTTTAAGTGTACAATGGGCCCTTTTATTGGTATTCGATTGATTTGAAATGCGGGTAGGTTTATAAATATATAAAATTTACATTTTTTTACTTACCTATATACATTTATTGGTAAAAATAAAATTTTCCACATACCTGAAACAATAAAATAAAATATAATTAGTTTGTTTATGAGATAAATTTGTTATTATTTTTATGATAAAATTTTCCCTTGAATGTTACGTACTTCAAAAAGCAAGACTAATTATGAAATATTAAAAAAGTTCAGTAACAGAAAATATAATTAAAACTTCCAAACTCAATGATCTCTAATTATTATTAATTTTAATTTTCTATTGCCTAGATGACCTGTAGAAATTTTGTCCATGAGATCGGTTTTATGAAAAAGTAAATTCATCTTCAATATGTTGTTAGTTTTCAATATCATCTGTCAAAATTTCACATGAATCTGATTAGTTTCCATACTCATGCAAAGAAAACTGATTTTATTTTGTTGAGTAAATATAGACAAAAAGGAGTTTCAAATGTATTAAAGAAACTAAGAAAAAGTTACGAAAAAATTATATCGGAAGTACTCCGTCTCATACAATGTTAATCATATGAATACGAATAATGCTGAAATGGTTAACGAAATTCGTGTCATTGTAGTTCAATGAAACGTCATGTCATAATATACAGTGTATTACACCAAGGTGTAATATTTATTGATTATTTAGAATTAAGTCAAAGTTTTAATCAAAATTTGGAATTGTGCTTCTTTAACACATTTTATGGAATGATGTGTCGTGCTCCTATTATCAGAAAAACACGTCACCTTGATAAATTCCGCTCCCCGAGGAAATCATTTCAGGACACTTTGGAAATTACTTGGTGAACTATTAATATTTTCAGCAAAAACTTTTTCAATTCAGCTGTTCAGTTGATTGCTTAAAAAAGGTGACATTAAATCTACATTGCGACAAAACTTTTTTTATTATGATATTGCAGAATCTATGAAATGTATATTGATATATTTTTTGAGTGATTGGACACGATTGCAACTGAATATAAGTTCAAATATTAAATAACAAATAGATAACGAAATTAAAATAGGGAACAGAAAGTAATGTAGCTTCCTGAAATTCAAACAAAACGGTTTTTTAATCAATAATGTGAAAACAAATTTTCCCAATAGCTTTTTTCTTATTTGACACATAAAAGATACTTCACTTTACAAAAAATGGATTTTATGAGAAATTCCCAAAGTATGTTTCAAAACTTCAATTGTTAGAAACTAACCTCTATCAAATATTTTTTATCTATTACAAGAGTCGTCTCAGCTATCCCAGAACTCCTTGAATAATAAATGAATGAATTTTTGTCATAGTTTATCGTTTAATAAACAAGTAAGAATAAAAGATTCCTAATAAACTTAAGTCATATTAAATTTTATAGCTTATAACTGGCTCTATTCACTAGAGGGTGCGATTCTTCATATGAGGGTGGTTTCAATTAAATGTGGGGTGCAATACCTATGTGACGTCACGATACAAATTGGGCTAATTTGATTAGGAGATTAGTTCAGTATGTCGAGTAAAAAATGTAAAAGATCGATGAGGTAATTCTAACTACTGGAACTAGGTCAGTTGTCGTCGAGTTTGTTGTGTAACTAAACTGAAATTTAACTCTTTCTACGATAAATTACTATAATTATCAATGAAGTTTTTTTCTACTTGCCTTTGTTCATTTTAGATTTGGCTTTATACAGGATGATTTGACACATAACTTAACTAGATGAGCCGTTTGAAGATTTTTCAACGTCGTTTATGCTCAAAATGGAAAAGGCTATGAGTATTTTTCTCTTACCAATAATCAAGCCTATGTCTATTATTAACTAAGGCCAGTATGTTCACGAACTTACTTCCAATCAAGCAGAAGGAATTTCAATAAACTTCACTATTTTCCTGTACTTCCACTCGTTTCTTTGAATACCATAATATTCTAGTTGACTTCGGTCAGTTTCAAAACAAAAATGGGGAGGTGTACATCAAGAATAATAAATGATAAACCTTTGCTTTGAAATTTACATAAATCAGGAAATATTGTTTGAAGAAAATATATAAAATAACACTATAAACAAAATAACGATTTTATGGTTGATAAAATCCACGACGTGAACCAGATGAACAGACAGATCGATAGAATGAATATTCTAGGGGCAAACAAGAAGATTTTATGTGCACGGAACCTCTTAATGTTGATATGCCAAGTGTTATTGTGTTATTTTGTTGGACTTTATGTTCGAATGGAAAAGTGTCTGATATTCACCACAACAGTTAAAATGAGATAGGGAAATAATATTCTTTTCTAAAAATTATAGTTATCAATTTAATTTAGTCAATGCCTAATAACTTGCAGAAGGTGTCAACCAATTTACATAAAAATATAAAAAATATGGTTTCTGTACCACATTTTAACGGTTTCGTCATGAAAATCCGACTGATTTTATTTTTTACTTTAGCTAGTTATCGCAATATAGGTATAAGGTGTGCCCTATAAATCAGCATCTTAAATCACGCAAGATACAAGGAATTGGCTCTAGAAGACTTAGACATGGCAGATATCATATCATAACCCTTACAAGAGCTATATTCAAGTTTAAACTAGATTTGTGATATGAAGAAGCTTGCAATCAGCTTCAAGACATTTAGAAAATTGGAATTTCCGCCGAAATATTTTGTTAACGTTTCCTGGAGGCTAATTTAGCATCGCGAATTCCGATTCGAGGTCCAGTCTCAACTGTCTGACTTAAATGGCTTCAATGTTTTAAGAAGCCACGTTCATTGGTTAGAAGGTTAGATTAGGACAAAGAGACGCTTCATGCAGCATTTTAAGTGGTGCGCTAGTTGTCCTTTCTATTGAGTCACATTTTTTTGATACAGAAAAATGCGCGTCCACACACAGTGGTATATAATTAATTAGATGTTCAAAGCAAATGGATCTCAATTCCATTGAGTAAATTTGGACATGTTTGGTGGAACCGTAAGGAATCTCCCATACCCCTCCCAACCTAACCTAACCTAGAAGACATGGGGCAGAGTCTCATCTATGGGATCAAAAATAAGATCGCTAATAATAATCATAGATCGATCATATTAGGTTATCACCTGAAGTGAAAGAGAATATTCGATATTAAAACTATCAATTATAATTATAACTAATATGCAATTTGTAGTTTTGTCGTTTACAAAAGAAACCAGTCGATAAGGAAATAAGAGAGAGAGAGAGAGAGAAAAAAAAATCAAAATTTCTATATTAGTTATAATATGTCTCCATAAAATAGAAATTTTGACATCAGTCATGAATATCTGAATACAGTGTGAAATTCCGAAATTTTAGTATACCTAAATATGTAAGAGTCATTATGTTACATGTCCGTTTGTTATGAAATTCATCAGACAGATTTCTAAATTTAAACATGTTTATATTTCACATTTTAGTTGCGAAAAATCAATACAAAATCAGGACGCAATAATAAAATTTCGTTCTCATTGACACCGTCCGTTTGAATAGCCATCAGACAAATAGATTTATGTCATCTTATTACCATTCTACCGAACACCTTTGCATAATTTTTGGCGCAGTTATATATATATATATATATATATATATATATATATAAATTTCTTCAATTTCTTATTTTTTAGACCTTTTGATATATTAATGCAATTAAATGTTCTTGACTTTAGGTCACAAAATATTTAAACTTCAATTCGTGTCATCCTATGTCACAAAAAAGATCAGTGATAATAAGTTTGGCTAATAGATCAATCAGATCCTGGATTTAGATGCATAGCTATTCAAAAAGCAATCAAAAATGAAAATAACGTATTCAAGAAAAAGAAAAACAAAACTGAAAGGAAACATCAAAACATAAAACATTTTTCCTTACCATATGTACAAGGACTTTCCCAACAATTATCGAATTATTTCAATAAATATGATATTAGTATAAGACATAGAGGACATAATACATTATCCAAATATTTCACTAAATCAAAATCTAAAACACCAAAAAAACAAAAGAAGTAATATTATATATCAAGTGCCTTGTACTAATTTTGACGCTGTCTACATAGGGCAAACATCTCAGTATTTAGAAAATAGACTAAGAGGTCATCAATATGATAAAAATAATGGAACTGCATTAACGAACCATGAGATATCAAAAAAACATAAATTCAATTATAAAGATTCAAAAATTCTTGAAACGGAATTTAATAAACGAAAAAGGTAATTTTGGTTCACATTCATAACAATGAAGAAGCTGTAAAAGATAAAAAAGATCTAAATAATTCAATAAGTGCAATTTATAGGTCTATTTTGTAAATTCTAATAAATTCAATTGATTATCGCTATATATTTGAGATGTGGGAACCAAAGAAAAAAATTATTTTTTTTTATTGGAACTAAGTTGATTTTATCCTTATTTTGATATTCATGATGAAGGTAATCTATAGATCAATATAAATAAGCAAATTGTCAGTGTCAATATCTTTATCTCCACTGTTAGGGCAGAGCATTGTAATATTTTATAAAAACCGATTTCAATTATAATTTTTGGCTGAAATTTTTAATTTCAAAAGTTATGAATTAAAATTTGACCTATCGAATGTTGAAGCTACAAAGAATACTTGCCAAAATTTTTATTAACACACATAACTGTGATACCATATACAGAACTAAATTTTTGTTATTCAAATTGCACAGGCGCTGCATTACCAACACCATATTCAAAGACTAAAAAGAATTAAACTCGATAAACTTGCTAAACATTGTCACCAGCTACTGATTGATAGAAGGCTATTTGACCACACAGATGATTGAGATGACTAAGCATTTGAACAAACGACAAAAGATGCAAACAATTGCCAAAATAAGTGAAACAAAATTTGGGTATAGAGTATTTTTGAGGATCAAATGGCGTAAATAGAAGGACTTGAAAACTCATTTAGTATATCCCAACAATTAGAAATGTAGATGGTCTAATAGATTCGGTGAATACCTTAAAACAACTTTCCAATCACATCAAGACGAAGATACTCTAGAATGGAATAATATTATACAAGAAAAAGACGACATTAGACTTCCTACCAAAAAAGAAGCAGCAACAGACATTAGTAAATATGAATTCTCAAAAATTTCAGGGATGCGACTTAATTAAAAAGATCCTCGATAAAGCAATTCTGAAACTCTTTTTTGATCATATAGATCTATTCCACCGCTACCTGTAATTTCTAAATCGTTCGAGAAATTAGTATTTGCTTCCGGTTCATCAGTTTGACTTCAGAGCGAGACACTCAACTGTTGACTATATTCATAGGACAACATATGTAGTAGAGCAATTGTTCAACTGTCTTCCTGTAGGTAGATCCAAAGTGAACAAACATCTGTCGAAACAGTTTCTAAAACTATTGGAAATTTTACATTTGTATTAGAATTTTTAGAATCCAACGAGAAGACGTTTATCATAACATGAAAAGCAAAAAAGGCAACAAACTTTTTTTTTCTATAAAAAAGAAGAATTAGGCATCAAATTTAGAAAAATATACTGACTGCTGACGAAATTCTGCTCTATGAAATTACAATAAAGTACTTCTTTCCAAACAACTTCTTAGGTCCCTACGAATAAATGGAATTCAGATTTAGGGTTGTTTCAAGAAGAATAACATAGGAATAATCCAGATACCAGAACCTTGGTATTATGAAGACAGTGATATCCACGGGGACGACACTATTACACCTCGACAATGTGCTCAGAAGACTCGAGATAACTAAACCTTTTGAGTTAGTTTAGCATTGTCAGTGTAAAAGTGGAGTGCATCTGGTGTAGACGATTAAATTAACCTAGTCAAGTGATTAGAATGTGAGGAATACTAATGAGTAAAACCTTAGTTAAAGTTGTATAGAAGTAAGTTAAGTGGCCATGAATCAATCATTGATCAGATTATAATATTAGTTGAATGCCTATAATAAAGGCATTTTATATATAAAATTAAAACAAATTACTTAATTGAAAGAAAGAAAGTGTTTAAACGTATGTAAATATGAAAGTGTCAAAAAGAAGATGTACAAAATAAAAAAATATAAAATTAATATTAACTTTCTCGGTATAAAAAGGCTTGCTATATTTTAGAACACCAATAAGCTCGTGTCAACGTCGTCGGTCAAGCTTGGATGGTTCCCCAACCAACAGCACGATTTACACAAACAAAAAACCCATTTTATGATTCGGTACAATCGAGTAGGTACCACAATCAGGTACCGCCTGCATGATTCATGGTATAATTACAGGAAAACAAGTGAATGTCCACAATTCAGTTTACTGAAATTACTCTAATTATTTCGTAAACATCATGTTTTTTTATAATATACTAGCCCATTGCATCGTAATATTTATAGATACACTGTTTCAATTGCGCGTGTGTGTGTTCGTGAATAGGTAGTAGGGATGACATCAGACAGTTTTTTGTACCTAATCGATGTGCATGATTTCAAGAACTGTTCTTTCTTCCTTAAATAAGTTCATTATAGTGCCTAAAACAGCTATATTTGTGCTTGCCAGGTAGAAAGCTAATATTTTTTGGAAGAGGAAAGTTGCAATCAATCAAGAAAAATATAATTAGTTTTGCTTATCTATACGGTGTCACAGCTGCAAAATGGCGACTGTGAAATACCCAATTAAAGGTACACCGGGAAACAACAATGATTTAATTTTAGTCGCGTTATTGTTGCTTTACTATGAATTTGTTATATGTGGAATGCTATTTGGTAGATTCGGATGAAGCTGGAAATAGAGACTTTCTGATGTTTTGCTTAGGTTATTGTAAGCTTCTCTCCATCCGATTCTAATAGATTTCTTATGTTTGCTAATTATATCAGCGTGACAGTTTAAGTACTCCTCTAATTTGCAAGCTTTTTTGTGTCGCGATTTACCGTCTCATTACCTATAATGTCACTATAACCTTTCACCAATATGAGAATAATTCGTTTTTTTATCAATTTTTAAATGATATAATAAATTTTTCATTTCGATAATAAGTTCCTGATTATAAAGCTTGTAAAAATGATTTAGTTTTGGTGCTGAATGAAAAGTAGACAAAAAACCTCATACCACCGCAACTGTGGTAATATGGGTGCAATATTTGGTAAAATAGTTGGATATTGATAAAATACAATCTTCGAAGATCCATGGATAAGAAAAATAAGTAAAAAAAAGTCATCACGCTCTCTTATGAAAGGAAGTTTCCATTCCATAAAAATAAAACAAAAAATATCAATAATTCCATTTATTTAATAATTATATTGTCATTATTTCTTGACAATTCTCAGAATAATTGGTTTATGAAATGAAAAATATGATTAATAAATAATAGAAGTTTCAATTTTGCAAGGACTCCGATTGTTGTGTTTGCATTTGTTGTGGCTTCTCCTGAAAATATCAAATCGATGTTAGACTAGCTTCCAAAAAATTTTCGGTGATTGTTGAGAGGTCTTGATTAAGGTATCCACAAAGATGACATTATCATGATTTAACACATTTTTATGTTGATCTATAGCACGTTTGATTTAAATTTTGTATGGAAAAAATCACAGTTTGATTAAATTAATCAATTTATTTCTAATAGCGCCCAAAATTTCTTTCGTTTCGGCACATTTACACCTATACAAGAATTAAATCCAAAAAAATTTTAGCTCGTTACATGCTTCCTGTGAGGAGATATCACTGTTACAGATAGACGGATAAAACGGAATAATTTTTTTCAATTTTTGTATGGTTTTTAGGTCACTGAACAGGAATTGCATGTTTTCGAACTTAAACTTGAAAAAATATTAGCAATTTTTTGAATTTTCGGAATATAACTAGACAATAAACCTTAAATAACTTTTTTTGCACAAAAGTGGCCTTTGTTTTCAAATTTAGTCAAATTTACCTTTGTCGATATACTTAATTTTGTGAAAAATGTATGTAACATTTGTTTACTAAAATAATATGAATGTAAAAACTCATATCTTCTGTTTATTACACACGACCGATGAACAGATGGAAGAGGAAGTAACAGTTCTTTGGAAACCATCTCCTTTATAATATAGTATTCCAAAGAAAAATAAATAGCAACAATGCATTTTCATGGTATATAAATTGTATTATATAATAAAATGAATGAATTCACCAGAAAAAGAAATTTGTCCCATTTTGGGCGTGCTCTCACGGTGAAACAAGAAAGAAAAAATTTGTCTACTTCAATTTTGAACAGAAGGCTCGTCAAAAAATGATTCCTTTTTGGGAAAAGGCTGAGTGAGAACTGAAAAGAGTGCCAACGGTTCACCAAAAAGTATCCAAAAAACCAAGTTTACAATTTTTTAATGCAACCTTCAATATTGTGTCCAACAATCCAACAAAACAAAAAAAAAACTATAACAGACTAGTTGTACCGGACAATAGCTTAAAAAATACAACACCCAAAAAAAGCCATTGAAAGAACATTTTAAATTTTCTTTCCTTTTATGTATTCAAGTTTGTATGTATTGCGTAAAATGCTACAGCGGTACAATCAATTTTTTACAAACGTCAAACTGCGCTGCGTAATTTGATAACAAAACACGTAAAATTACCAAATTATGATACCTACAATGGTCATTATTATCGGAAAACTACATTAACTACGGGACTACACTTCTTGATGATGCAGGGAGTAATATATTTATTGGTAACTGAAAGATTCAATAATAATAATCGAATATAAAATAAAAAAATTTAGTATGTGAAATCAAGAGATTTTTGAAAGTCTCAAACCACCAAAAGTACAATACAAATTTGAATTTGGAAATTGTAATTAAAATTGGTTTATGTGCCAGCTTCATAACAAATGTTAAAATAATGAAAATAATAAATGTAATCACATAGTATAAATTTATGTAAAACTTTGAAAGAAAAAAGTATTAAAAAGACATTTTTTTATTCAAAATAATCTTTAGATTATCCTTGATAAAGAGAAGGCTTTTGGAGCGGTGATTATCACCTCTAAATTGGTACAGAGCTGAATCCTGGAGCTTCAAAAGCTGTCGAGAAACAAATATGTGAAAACTTGTGCAGGTCCCTGGACATTCTGGTGTTCGGAGAAATTAAAGTATGTATTCGATGTTTTATCAAATATCTAAGAGACAGTTGTCGCAACATGTGATTGGATACCACCGGTATGCAACTTTGTTGGGTATAACGCAAGATGCTCAATCTCCAAAATGCAAAGAAAGGAGGCAACTTCACTCAACTTATTGTCCAAATGCGCCCTGAGTGTTAGAGAAGACATCCTGGAAATGAGCGTGGGAGAATCAACGAGAACAACATTCATAACAACGGAAAAGTTCAACAAAACCGACTTTTCACGCAATTTCTATTTTTTTTAACCAAATTTTTGTGTGCTATCCCAACATGCTTATGGTTTAAGTAAAGCCATTTATAACGCAACTTGGGAGATCAAATAACTGGAAAATGAATTCAATTATGTTTGTCCAATGTGGGCAATCGCAGTGTTTCATACAAACAATAAATATTTTAAGTATCTTATCATCTTTGATATAAATTTCAACCTCGTATGATATATTATACAGTAACAATATAATAATAAGATGAAACTGACAATATTTCAAAATATAATTTGCATGAATAGGGTATTTGGTTGATTTCATATTATTCTTCTTAAAAACATAGACGTTTTAAAATTCACATTTTTTTCCATAAATCGATTAGTCAAATTTTCTTAGATTTATCAACACTTTATTTAAACAAGATTTTCACATTATGGTCGCAAACAAAATCAATAAAACAAGTTTTGTTAAGTTGGAATTCTGAGAATGGTACGTATGTATTTGTCTTGGCAATCGATTTATGTATTCGTATTTTTGCGTATTTTTTAAGAAAATTGTTACAACTAAACACAACACCAACTTCACATAGAGGATCGATGGAGATCTGATCCATATATAACAATACGAAATCTATAATAATCAAAAATATAGGAGAAGATGAAAATAAAAAAAGGTGGATACATTTGAAAATTGAGTGATATAAAAATAATCACAGAATGAACATCGAATTATGTGCTACTCAAAAGTTTTGGAGCTAATTAATTATAATAATTTGAAACTTGGAAAATTCTCATATACCGATGCTTTAAGTAACAACAGCAACAGGAAGATTATGATTATGATATATTAATCAATGCAAATTCCAAAAGAAGTAAAGATCCCAAAACGCAAGAACGAAATTTCTGGTATTGATACAAAGGCTACAAGCAATAAAAGTCAAGGTAGTACGATCTCCCGATAAGGAGACAGGAAAGACAGTCCATGAAGTAGTAAAAAGCAATTAGGAAAAACAATGAACTTCTTTAATTTACATCTATGTCTCAAAGCGGTTAGGACCATTTGAAAATTTATCTCGGGCAATAGCGTAGTAAGATTCCACGACCACTACAAGGACTTTTCGGAGATTATAACCCGGGTCCAGGTAGATCACCTACCAGCTGATTGTGGATATCCTAATGCAGGACCGTACTTAGATCACAGTTTCCGAACGTAGCGTTCAATTTTCGGTAGAATTATCAAATTGAAAATATGATCTATAAGAACTTCTGATTTTCATTACTTTTTGCGCATTAATTCTTCCATGATATTTATTCAGTTGCAGTTTCTAGATGTTTAATCATTGTTATTGAGCATTCATCAACTAGTTAACACCTTACATGGATTTTGCACTAAAGTTTCATACTAATAAGCTATTTTTATGGTGAATGGCCGAAAAGTATAAAAACCTCGGTTACTTATGACACTGCGACACTGACTTATGAGAATTAATATTAGACAGCCATTCAAGCGAAATAGATAACTTATAAAGATCATAAAATCATAGACAAATAAAACAATCCGGCAGCTGATCGCGTTTACTCTCTGGTTTACTAGGGTAGAAAGGATCATAACATAACCACGACTCGATTAACTCAATCAGTTACCGATCAAGAATGAATGGATTACTTTCCGAACAATCAGATCATGATCCGGTTAACCCGATAAGAGTTTCCGAGAAGTTCTGCATACTCCCATTAGTCTAAATAATATCTAAATACATATTACAATACAGCAAAGTACAGTGCAACCTCGATATAACAAATCGGAGGGGAACAAGTAAATATTCGTTATATCAAGTAATTCGTTGAACTGAGATGAAAGATGAAAAAACAGAAAGTAGATATAAAATTTAAAAAAAAATGTATTGGCTACTCGATCATACTCCTTGGCCAAATATAATAATATGGTTTTATACAAGCACACATTTGAGCGAATTTAGACATTGTATAAGGCACTGAGATTGTTGCGAAAAGTATAATTTAAACGTAATACAGAGATCTCAGAATAAAATACAGAGGATTCAAAGCTCTTTGATACTTCCAAAGTAGTGACTTTCACACACTTGGATGTGGAAACTGTTAGTGCAATCCAGAACAAATGACGTGGTAAGTTGAGTAAGGGTATCGTTTTGTTGCCTGACAATGCCCGTTCACATGTGGCTAATCGAACCAGAGATCTCATCAAATCTTTTCAATGGTAAACTCTAGATCATCCTTCCTACAGCCCTGACCTGGAGCCCAGCGACTATCATTTGTTCCTGCACTTGAAGAAACACCTGGACAGTCAGCGTCTTCAAGACGATAACGAAGTCAAAACAGTTGTGATACAGTGGTTAACAAGTAGGCGGCAGAATTTCATGAGGATGGTATTCAAAAACTGTTGCCACGTTATGACAAGTGCCTCAATATTCAAGGTACAGGCTTTCATGTAAAAATAAAATTATTGCGATATCTTTGCACTTTTTTTTTAATTCCAAAACGCTACTTACTTAAAAAATATGCCTCGTAAAATCATTTGCAGAAAGCCATGAGTTAACATAGTGGCAATCTAGCTATTGGATGATATAGGTTCGACCAAAAGAATCATTCGAGTTAGTTTAGTGCATAGAATTTGTAAAAAATTTGAGAAAAATACGATTAATTATTACGATAATTCAATTCATTGTTAGAATTTTTGAAAGGATTTTAATTGATAGAAATCTTTCAAAAATGAAATTTAGATCACACCCTGCCATGTATTAGCGCCTTTTGGTCACTCTCACTTCTTGCACATCTGCTCCAACCATCTATATGATTTTTCGTAATTGAAATTAACATCTAGAATACCAAAAAAATACATTTGGGAAAGTAAACGAAATAAATAATTCTGAGTTTTGTTTTTGTACTTTTTCCTTATTATTCTCTTCATTCAAATAAATAATTATCATTCATCTCCATACAATTATTGTAAAATAAAAACAAGTTCTAATTAATGTAACATCTGGTTTTAAATGTTTAGTATCTTTCCAATCACGTAACAGTTATTTACTTCGACATAGACTTAATAAGTAGGGAATTTTTTAATAAAATCACGTATCTTCATATTATTAGACAAATGTTTAATAAATAATCAAAGAAAATTTTCACCAGGACACTAAAAGCCACGATTATCCGAATGGAGTTATAGGAAGTCGGAAACTGATCGTATAGTGGGCAGCTGTTCAGTCATTATGATGATAAGCAACAGATCGGGTGTGAGTAGATGTGGTGTGGGAAGTGGAGCGACCGTTGTGACTCACTTTTCAATCTGAGCTGTTGTTTCATGCGGTTCGGGAAGCTAACTTTCTGTTTACTCCATTGTCGGCGGCCGATCAGCCAAAATTGCGTTGATTACTTTTGCAGCGTGTTACAAATGACTCAATAGTATGAAGTTTAGTGAAATGTCCTCTTAAAATCCCATTGGATTCAATTAAATGAACCTAACCTAACCAGATGGATGAGATTTAAAATGAAATATGCCAAAACGAATCTGGACAAGACACTGGCTCTTGAAAAAGACAAGAGGGGGGGGGGGAAGTTCCATAAATACTAGTGTTTCGTACGCCTGGATGAACTTAATGGTAGTTTCACATTTTGAAGAGCAGAACGAATCACACAGAGACAAAATTTGTGATAACAGTAGCTATATGAGTGCAAGCGGAAGCTAAGTATACTATACACGCTTTGATCTTGCCCGAACACTAAGTGGTGTGGTTGATATTTAGATATATTACAAATTAAACACTGGAACTAGAAGGGAAGCTCTAGATATTGAAATCATAATTGTATGCACAATAAATCTTAAAATTACACTGCAATGTAACCTCTAATACACATTTATTTACTCACTCCAGTATGGTAGCTACATCGCAACATATGTTATGAAAACATGAGCCTATTGTGTCATCATTCGAAGTTGAGGGTATTTGAGAATCAATTCACGTCTACTCTGCACAAGTTTGTACATTTTTAAGTCTAAATATGTTTTTTTTTTCGCTGATGTTGTACATCGTACATATAATTTGATATTTCGAGGTTAATATAAATTTAAACTAATAAGAAAGTAAAAAGCATATGAAACTATGATTCTTATGAAACAGAATTCTATTATATTTTATTTTATTACGTTTTGAGAACGTTATAACAACGATATAATCGTTAATATGAATATAAAATATACAATGTACCCGTATCATAAACATTCTAGTAATTTGTTTACTACAATTTCAAAACAAACTAAATTATATCTATAAAAAACTTTTGTAATAACAGTTTAAATTAAATCGTCAAAAAAACATAATTCTTCCACATGGCTGCCTTCCCCAGAACTAAAGATTTTAGTTGTGTGTAGTCGACTCCAACTAGCATGAAGTGGGACGAGGTCGGTACAGCAACAATAACGTAACATCTGAAGCGCTGTTGTCAAATTTCACAATTTAACACTAGATTCATTTATCACGAAATAGTGAAGAAAAAAACGAATACGTAGGTTTGTTCGTGAGCTTAATGTGGTAGAGTACCTGCCTACATATTTGTTGTAATAAGTTTAAAATATTTAAAAAAACCGATTATTATTAATAAATAATGTGGGTGGAATATAAATATTCCATTATCATAAGATATACACTTTAAATCCAGTTCATTTTCTTAGAAAAAATGAAAAAACTCATATAATTCGTACTATGGAAAAATAAAAGGTTGAGTTAATTATCGAGTCGCTAAATCAGTAATCGTAGTTTATAGTTGAAAATCAACGTTTCTACTTTATTTTTTCATTTTTCGAATATGAATATGTTATTTTTCCTTCTCACGTCTCTGATTCGCGCCAAAATATCAACACTGAGCGGAGCGACAGAGACTAGGGAAGGCGAGAGGACAAGATTGTTCCATTCACATTTTCGCACTCACGTTCCGTCGTGTATCCTCGTGGAGAGTCTGGATCGGGCTTAAAAGTCTCCAGTATTGCCTGTTAAGCTGTAACTTGGATCAACGAGGTAAAAAAGGTGAACAAACACCACCACATACGACCCTTATAGAATAGATTTGTACTAATAAGAGCTATAATTTAAAAAAATATATCAATGCTTGTTGCTACTGGGTATCTGAAACTGAATCAGTTTTTTAGATAACTTGGATACCTGGAGTATAAGGCGCTTTAATAAACAATTCCAGGACTTTTATTAAAGTTCTTTTTGATTGCAAACTAGTGTCCTCAATACTGAGCCCTAAAATAACTGAATGCTTTGCCAATAAGAAAGAAGATCCTAGTTTATCTAGGTGTATAATGATTTTGTGCCACATTATTTCAAAAATGTTCTGAAAAAAAAATAATATTCTCTTCCCCTTTTCTGATTGTTCTGCTATTAAAGAATGAAAAATTCACCTCTTTGAAAATAATTATTTTCATCTATTTCAGATTTCATCTATTTCGTGAACCGCTTCCCAATTTTTATTTTTAAACATAAATCCTTCTTCGTTTGGATGAACTCGATGCCAATATATAAATATTAAAAATTAACCCGAGTCATACTACGTCATTGAAAGTCATTGAAATAAGTGGATGTAATACTAATTGATTAATTATATATCAAAATAGCACATAACCTCTTAAACGAACTAAGTAATTTTGATATATGGCAACACTGATATGAATATGTCAAATCTGACATTGTCATCGTAAAGTTTGACATTTTTAATGGTGAACGTATTCAGAACGTGTTGTGTCATACGATTGCTATTTGAGTTGGTTTTCCGAATTCAATAGTGGTCGCACTTCGCTACAGGATGAATTTCGTGAAGGTCGTCCGACTGTTGTGACAAAAAACATAGATGTTGTGCGTAAACTGATAATTTAAAAATAAATAGCGAGGTCAACATTTTTCTACACCTGAGGAAGCGGTTGATACGTTCATATCACATGTTGTGGAGGAACATCAATAGTAATGAATAAAATGATTCGACAATTGGTTCAAACTCACGCAAAAGTGTATTGACCTTATTTTGAAAAATTATAAAGCCGTATCAAGTTATAAATATTTGTTTTTATTTGTCTATCTGTAGCAACTCTCGGTATAAGTTCAACTTAGATTTGGGATCTAGTGAGATACACAATATGCCAACATTTTTTTGTCATGATCAAATGGCTCGTTAGTCTATATGCTAAATTGCCAATTTATTCATATAAATTAGTATTAAAGATTTTATGGAGACATTTAAAATTTAAATTAAATAATTGCTTAATAGAGTGTAGCAATATCGTTGTAATAGGAAATGTGGCAGCACTGGCTAACCTGCTTTATACAAAGACAGCCTATAATTTGGTATGGAACTAAGACAAGGATTTATTTTACAACATTTGGATTTTATAATGGGGTTTAAACAATGAATTATTAATGTTGATACGATAACTACTAATATTTTCAATAAAAATTTGCATAATAGGGTAAAGGAAATAAAAATCAACTTTTTGAAAACAATGGGGTGGTCAAATGTATTTCCATTAAAATACACTTAAAAATTTGAATGACAATATTTGAACTAGTCACTAAATTGATGAAGAACATTCGAATAAGTAATTAAAAACCCACTTGACATTGTGAAACAACTATTGTGACCCTAACTATGAGTTCTATAAAGTCTAAACACTTTATAATTGCTGAGTAAACTATTGGATTATCTATTTGTCACATTTGATTGCTTTTGGAAAATAATTTCAAAAATAATTATTAGGGTTTTTTTTAAGAAGGATTTTTAGCTTCGTCATTTAGCACATATACATCTTTTCAATGATTCAATGAAACGAAAATATTTTTAAGTACTGGTTGAAAACCAAATATTTAGTTCAACACGAGTCAAAACCATTTGAGAGCTACAGGTTTAGCTTGTCATGGTCCTAGAAGCATCTGAGAGCTATGTACCCTGTCATAGGTCTTTAATAATTTCAGTGTCATATATTTAATTTTACACAAATCTAGAACCATTTCAAAGCAACAGTTTTAGCATAAAATATGTCTATAAACGTTGGAAAGTCACATATTAGCCTGAAACAAGTCTAGAATTAGTAGGGTGATAAAAATTGTGATCAAAAGTTTTTGATACATAGTTTTCTCACATGAACAAGTATATCATTTAGAAAAAAATATATTGAAAAGGTTTTTAAAAACGATCTTTCAGTGTTTGAGTTACTTAGCTTTTTATCCTTGTATCTGACAGATACATGCGTGCCTAACGGAGAATTAGGGAAATAAGTGTTTAAATACTTTAAACTCGCGTAGAGACATTAAAGTTATAAATACAAGAATATAATTATAAATAAAAACTTTATTAGAATGGTAGTTTTAAGTAATTAATTATATGAGTCGTAAATTTCAAGTGAATTAATCGTTATCCATTTGAAAACGAAAGTACTATTTATATTCATGTCTTTAACCGTTTACTTTACTTAAGAAAGACAAAAAAATTACGGCCCAGAAAGCGTAAATAATAGTTTTCGAGATACGTATGAGGGTGTTGAAAAGAAATACTATAGCATATCATTCGATCCGTGGGTGAAATTTCTATCATTCGCCCAATATGGTAAAATGGAGCACAACATTTCACGGAACAAAAGAACCACCTACTGAGTACAAACGACCACAAAGTGTCACTGATTCTAACAAACGTAAACGTTTATTTGAGAAAAAAACTGTTGTGGGATAGGTTACAGCACTGGATTTTGTGAGTTACTATAGCAAATAATAGTAATGTAGAAACAATCTTAAGAATCACGATAAGAACGGGAAACAAATATATCAAAATATTTTTCTAAATGTGATTACAATCTGGATGTATAAAATGATTAGTCTTTCAAAATCTAATATCGTCATTATCACTTTCAAATGTTTATAAAAACATTAAAATCAACACATCATTACAATTTGTGTAATAGATTATCATTTTTTGCAGGAATATACCAAAATATTTCTTTTATTGTTTTCGTCGATCAATAATTGGGTTGTGATTGAATATTCCTCAAATTGGAGATACTTTAGAAAGGAACAGAAATTGAACAATAATCACGCCACTGTACATAATTATTGACTGACGTCTTAAATATATCAGTACTGGGAATTTGCATTTACGTTACCTCCATGATAAGACTCAAATATGTGTGCCACCAATTTGAATAAGATCATTATCAACTACATATCTTAGCTTGATTTAGTAAAAATTTAACTCCAAAGACAGCGTAATCTTTTGAAATAATATCGTGTCTAAATTAGTTTAAAAACGTGAACAAGCATTTGGTGATAATCCGATTAAAGATGGCCCCCATGAAAGTCATTTTACGAAAATTTCTCCAGACGTATGTTGAGCAAATGTTTGGTATCAAAGATATCCAATCAAAACACTTTTTGCCATGATATGAACCTAAAATTACACAATGATCTCAGTCCCCTAAACACAAAAAATCCTTCACAAAAGGATAAAACACCAGAATAGACTTGAACCCCAAATCAAGCCATAAAATTATGTCAAAACATGAGAAAACAATAAGAATCGACCTAATAAATGATTAAGAAACAAAAACTACTGAACGGATTTTTAATTTTTACCAATGAATAGATTGTTTCGTGAGGTAGGTTTAGTTATAAACCCGAAGTTTCGTATGAATTAGTTGAAAGATATAAATGTAAGTGTTGGAGAGTAAAGTCGCTTAGAAGCGTTTACCGGAAAGGATATCTAACCACATTGAGACAACAGAATATGCCTCTTATATAGATTTTTGAAAAATACTGTATTCATTCGATCTTCTAGAAAAAATACTTACGTGTAATGAGTTTTCGCAAAAAATTAACGCTAGTAAAATCAATTCCTCTCACCAATCATAAAATTTGCTTTATGCGAAATGTAACTTCTAAACAAAATATATTTGTTTTCAGATAGAACTTTTCGATGTTATATATAGAGAATTTTTATGTTTTTAATATCTTGGACATGCTAAGAAACAGTGACCTCGAAGAGGTTCTAATCTAACCGTCTTCCCATTTTCTACAACTTTATAACCAAATTCAAAGTCATCTTCCATGATATGCGGAGCTGAGAAAATGACTTTCTTAATTTCTTGAGCCTGAAAGGACACATCACATCTATATCAGCTCGCGACTACTAACAAGCTCTCGATCCACTCGAGGCGGTGGTTGTCATCTCTAAAGTTTTCCAAATCTATAATGAGCGGCTTGAAAAGGTTGTGTGGATCTCTGGTAACCGGGGAAAAAAGAGCGAACGAACAGTGAAAAGTGCTGTCAGTAGTGCAATACCTTTATCAAATGGTTACATCAAAAGTCAAATGAAAAGAAGAAGAGTTGACACTTTCTGATTTAATGGTAACACATAGATGCTGTGCGTAAACTGATATTGTTAAGAACAATCCGACATACCGTGAGATTGAGACGTACTTGGACATTAGTTCCACTCGCATATATTCAATATTGAATGAACATTTGGCTGTCAAAAATATTTGTTTGCGTTATATACCGCATAATTTGACAATCGCTCAAAAAAAATTGGTGTCGACTGGTGCAAAAAAGTGCTGAAAAAATTCAATGGCGGTGCTTCAAAATACGTCTATTATATCGTGACAAGCAACGAATCATGGATCTGTGTAAATAAACTCGAAATTACAAATTCTCGACTGTACTTGTCTTTCAAGATGAGCCAAATCCAATAGAATTTATTCACGCACAAAACAATTTGAAGCAAATGGTCTCCCGTTTTCCCGGAAAAACTGAACATGTCGCCACCATTCCATTAGAGCAACGTAGAACGGTTAATTCTGAATGATACACCAGCATTTGTTTGCCTGAAGTGTTCGAAAAAATTAGGAAAACCAATCGCAGAAAAAGAATCATTCTCCACCATGACAATGCAACCTCTCACTTAGCAGTTCAAACAAAGACTTTTTTGAATAGTCAAAATAACGAAAATCCGCCATACAGTCCTTGTTTGGCACCCAATGATTTCTTTCTATTCCCATAGATTAAAAATAAATTGCGGAAGTCAAAGTTTTCCTATACCTTTCCAAATCATATGTTTTGGAAATACCTCAATCGGAATGGAATGAATGCTTCGACAATTGCTTCAAACGTGTATTGATCTTAATGGAGAATATTTTGGAAAACTATAAAGCCATATCTAATTGTAAATATTTGTTTTTAGTTTTCAATTTCTTAACTTAAGTAGCAATCCTCGTAATGATGTAACTAAAGAAATGAGTTCTTACTAACAAGGTGAAAATATACTAAATCTGTGTTTGAAGTAGCACACCATGTGGCTTTTTCTTACTTCATGCTTGCAAAGTGTTACTTCAGTTATTTTTTTGTTGTGAAAAAAATGCTGATAAAGCTGGATATACAATGTGAATTCTATTATGACTTAATGATTTAGAACGTGTTTTTACTAAGCGTGTTTTATAGTCGAAAACTTGAACTAGATAATATTTTCAAAATAATTAACAACTATTTTATTAAAGATCGACAGGTATTATATTTGAATCTGATAACAATTTATAAAAAACTGTTAAGGTAAAAAAATCAAGTTTATTTAAATTTTAGCTACTTCTATGATTTCTTCTATTTTTTCTTACAAATTGGTTTTTTGCTAGAAATCTTTGACTTTTTTATGCAATCAGATTAGTATTGTTTTTTTTTTGGAAGATTTGCATAATACTAGATTATATTTCAGACAGCTCGGAGCATTTAAATAGAAAATGATACTAGCAAAATTTCAACAGAAGACAAATATTTACAGATAACGACCCACGAATTTGTATAATTAATGCTGTTTTTTGTATTTTCATTACTTTTTTCAAAGAAATTGCAGAGAATTATGTAAACAAAAAAAATATAATATAGACATAGAACCACTTTTAAAAAGAAAGCATTTTGAATAAATGTGCAGAAGTTGTGAAGGCACGCATGCAATTTGGAATATTAAGATGTTAAGTTAGTAGTCAGTGACAGTGATTGATATAATAACGAATGTTATTCTTGATTACATGGGCGTCGCCATCTTCAAAGCAACAGCTGCGGCTTTTCATTCATCGACTGTACTCTTTTATAATATCCGAACTATCCAAAATTTAAATCGGTCATAAAAATGAACTATCCTAAAATCGAATTTTTAGTAACGTTGCGAGGTTTTTAAATAGTTGAATCAAAGAAAACTATTTTGAAATGAAAACAAAAAATAAACTTTTATGGTATTAGGCTCAAAGAATTAAAATCAAAACAAAATACTTAACGATCTATCAATTCCTACGGATTCTACAAAGATTCATCGCCTTATATTAATTTATTATCATATTAGGCTAAATTAATTTCACATTCAACAAATAATAAATTATATTGCTCCTATTACAGGATCTGCTAATTTATATGCAAGCCACAACATGGTAATTGCTTGGTATTAAATGTCGAATTTATTTCGTCATTTCAAAAATTCAAATATTGAGCAAACAGTTTTTCATTGTTAAGTAATTTGATATAAATGTTAAAAGTCACAGACACTCTTAGTAAAATCTGTTTCGCTGGAGAAAAGGAATGAAAATGAATAAATATAAGAAAGAATTAAAAACAACACAACAAAACAAGTTTCCATACAAGGGTTGTCTAAAAAGTCTTTGAACTCAAACTTAAGTTGGAAAATATTTGTGCGCATACGTTGAGAAACTCTTAATTAAGCTTTCATATTTTTTTAAGGCAATACGCATACATAAATGTGCATGTATTCACCAACTTTTAAAACCGCGAATTTTTGAGCAGTTGAATTGGCCGCATCAACTTGAGTGACGGGACGGCCAAAAACTGCTTAAACCAGCGATATCATCCAATAAAATTTCATTATATGGTATTGGAAGATCGTCGGAACGAGGTTAGAGAGATGAAAGAGTTTACCGGAATATTAAAAGAGCGCATTCGCCATATACTGACTGAAGTTGCCACGTTGGCTCACTTTGGATCAATAGCGCTTTTGAATGAACATGTTCCGGGCCTTATTGACGCGGTTTAAGCAAACTGAGTCGGAGTAGATAAAACCTATATCCACCACTATATTTCCAAATCGAATAAACAGTCTAGACAAACGATTGCAAAGAGCGAACGTGCCACAAAAGAAGCCAAGACATTTGAAAAAAAAAAGAGTGCTTTTCCATTAGGACAGAAACCTGGTCCCTAGCAATACTGAAATAACTATTATTTGGAAGGGTTGAAAAACTCAGAGCACCACTGGACTAAGTGTATAGACTTAAAATGAGCCTAAGTTAAAATACAAAGATAGTCGAAACTTTTTCAGACAACCCTCGTACACTTGTTATAATTCTAACAATTTCAAGAATGAAGTTTGTAGATTTTTGCTGTTTAACGTTCGTGTTAATCAGAAATTCTCTGTTTTGTTTTTATTTTTTCTTGTATTTACAACACATGTTATCAATTTTACTGCACAGAATGTTTTTAGTCTGTCTCACTTATGATAAATTGGAAACACGTGTAGTCATCCTGTAGTACACCCAACGCCGAATTAGCGTGTGCTGCAAGCAGATGCAGATTGGTAATCGTATGTATATTGTGTCGCAGACGCTTCATAATAACTAATTTCCATAAAGAACTGCAATACTATCCCATGCAGTTGGGTTTATTATCATTTCGACCACAGTCACTTTTTAGCTAAAAAATTAATAATTTCATAAAATACTACCTTTCAGAAGCTGGAGGTTTGTGACTCAACATATAAATCTTGAGCTCTAGAATGAAACATTCTATATCTGAAATACTATCCAATTATTATTCATTTGAGAATTATTTTCAAAACCAAGATCGAAATTCTCACTCTACCATCCATTGTTAGGTTCTAATTGACAATGCTGTTTCTTAGTGGCGCAAAGATACACAGGGGGATAAATAATAATTCATGTCGATGACACAAACGGTACTTCTTTCCAAAATTGGAAGCACACCTGTTTCCAAACGATTGCCAACTGTATAGGATATAGGAAAAATTAGGTATCACAAATTTTTTTAATTTTGACGATATCTATTTTTTATAATTGCTTAGGTTGTAATATAAATATCATATTGCCCTACAATTTTTTTATTAAATATCCACTAAACTTCTAGAAAAAGCATCACACCAATGAATTTCTTTTTCCATCCAATTCTATCATCTGTGCTTCAACTTTGTTTGATAGAATTTAACAGAACAATGCATATGTGAACTACAAACTCAAATTCAACCTATTTTAATATTGCGTTTACATTCCATTCAAATTGGCTTTATTTTATTTGTTTTCTCTTTGATGTTCTAGAATTTTGAAATAAATGCATCTGAACAATTGTAAATGTACTTCGAAAAATAACTTCCAATACACGTGTAGAAGGAAACAATTAATAGGGTTCCACGCACTTGAAAATAGTTGAACCATCGAAACTTCTTTTTATTTGTTTTTTATAAATAAAGTCCATTGCCCTAAGCCGCAAGGGCATATTTCATTTCGTAGTAAGGGGCTTTGACCCACTTTCATCTAACGGTACCTTGCGTTCAAGTTCAAAGTTATTTGTCCATCATAAAATTTCTAGGGATATGCTTCTATTTGTTGCCGTTCTAGCCTAGCGTAGTAAGCCACAAATACAGAGATGTAATGTTATTTTGGAGTGTCGTTCCAAAAATTAACGTAAATCGGAAAAACGATATCCTAAAAAAACAATATGGGTTTACAATATTCAAGAATACGAAGCCCGTTTTAGATACTTGTATACTCCTATTCATTGTATTATTTGATAAAAAAATATAAAGAAAAGGGAAATGGGTATTAATGTCACCATTTACAAAAATGGTAACAATTACCAAGGTATAACTCTACTGAGTATTATTACAACAGTATATGAACGAATATTGGCAAAAAATACTGATAAGAGATATAGAATCGCAGTTAGAAGAAATTAGAGCGGATTTAGAAAAGAAATATATGACGACATCTTTACAATAAAACCAATTTTAGAGAAAACTAAGGTCACAAATTTTAAAATGTACAAAGCATTTATAGATTTGAAGAAAGCTTTTGACTGAGTAAGAAAGGAAAAGTAAGAGAAAGGTTACATAACAAAAGCATACTATATAAACTCATCCAGGCATCCTTTATTCGAAAAATAATTATGATGGAACCGATACCATACGCTAAATATATGTGATATTTCCATTTCCATTCTAAATATTGATAGTTTTAGAAATAACTAATAAACATCAAGAATATACAAATCTTTTCCGGTTTGAACTGCTTCCAAAAGTTTTCTCTTTATTTCTTTCACTAAACATCATAGATCTGAAAACCATGATGTTCTAGAAAACAGTCAGAGTTTCTGCAGTTTATGCTGCTATTGTGGAAGTTTTCTACCTTCTGCACATTTAGATTCCATACATCCGGCCATTCAAACAACGACAAAAATACATGACTGGTCGATAAGAAGGAAATGGCAATGCTCGTCAGCGTGAAAACTTGAAACGTCACAATAATATATGGTTGTATAATGATTTGTTTAAGCCAGCAAAGTTGACAAGGAACATGTGAATAGGGAATCCGTCGTTCCTAATGAAAGGCAGTCTTCAAGCTGGGAGAAAGCATCTTGAAAAACTAAAATGGAAGAGTTAAAGATCTACTACAGCATTCTTTGGTCAACTAACAAGGAGAAGTGAAAACAACACAACCGCGGTTGATTGTTAGTCGAGGATCACGCCACATCCGATATTTTTATCAATATTGGATTTAGATTTATCTCAATTACGTCATCTGACGAGAATGCATCAATGAGCAGGCACTCAATTTAATTTTCAAATTTATCTTAATCAGTTCATATCTTGTATTTTTTTATAATATTAATGATATTTTGAAGTAACAAAAAAACTTGTATTCAAAGTTATAATATATTGTTTTTTTTATCAAGCAGATCAAAACGACTTTCCTCCACTTCGACTATAAGAACGCTTCACATTGAAGCGTTTACTGAAAATGTCGTCCTGTTTCACAGAGGCGAAAAAGATTTAACCAAAATATTCGATCATCGAATGAAAAATTAAATAAAAATATAAAAAATATATTTGGAAACCAACAATCAATTTTTAAGAAGTTAGGCCATGGTATCCTGATAGTAGAGCAAACTTCATTCTTATTGCTAATGAAACCAACGCATTTGAAATATTTGATGATGATTGATGATTTTTCCGGTATTCTTTGGACGAATTAGATAGATTTTCACGTCCATATTTTTTATGTCCCATAAATATGTCGCCAGATTTTTAACAGCTTTATCTTGGATGGACCTCCACAAACTTGTACGGCCACATTTGATATTAGTTTCATTAATCTTGTTCTAATATAATCAAGGATAGGTATCTTTTTTCTTGGTATATATGTTACAGGAAAAGTAGATTGTTAGGGAGAGTTGGCTCTTACTAAAAGTTTCGGTAAAAGTTGGATGAGAATAAACAGATCAACTTTACCTAGGAAGAGTTAACTATACCTACTGTGGTTTAGTAAAAGTTTATTCTTCTCATATAACTGCGCGCGCATATCTTTGTTTTGTTTATGTTTATTCCAGCTCTAGTTTTTTACTGTCTTTACCGTTGTCTCCCCGTTCACGTGTCTATTTGATGCTATTAACAACAGCGACCAAGGATTCAGTAAGTGTTTACATTTCAATAATTAGTTACAGTTTGTTATAAAACTTCATTAATAGCCCAGTAAACGAAGTAGTTTAAAGTTGTAAAGTTATCTACCTAATGTATGTCATGATTCTCCGAATTTGAGGTTAGGTTAGGTTTTTTTTGCTTTTTTATTTATTTATTCATTAGGAAGACTGTTTTTCCTTACGGAAAGTCAAATTTCACTAATTCAAGGTATTAAGAGTATAATTTCATTAGATATAGTCAACTCTGACTTTATTATTGATTACAATATAACTGTTTCCATTTAATCAACTTTTCCTGAAAATATCAGCAAGAGTCGACTTTACCAAGGCCAAATCGGTTTTCCCAAAAAGTCAATTTTTACTAACTCAAGGCAGTAAGAGTATACGTTCCTTAGGTCTAGTCAACTCTGTCTAGTAAATGTTGTTAAAAATTTATCACTTGTCCCTTTTAATCAACTTTTACTAAAAAGTCCAGTAAGAGTCGACTTTACCTAGGAAGAGTCAGCTCTTGCTGGAGAATCCACTCTTCCTGTAACATGTGTAAAATTACACTATCCGTGAGGGTAAAGTTTTCTTCGAATTCCTTTCCGAATATAAATTCACACATATATTTGTTAATATCTTATCAAACCGAAATAGCTCCGAAAATTAAATGTGAACGGCATTATATTGATTGAAATATAATACCTGATGTTTATTTGAAGAAACACAAAATAAAAGTATTTTACTTACATCGTTTCCGTAACTTATGATGTACTCACTTGCGGAGCGTGTACTAATTTAGACGTAGGCGAAGTAGCATCAGCTTTCTTTCCGAAGATCTACCCAAAAAACGCATCACAAATATTTCTTGGATTATTCAAAATATGAGACTGGGTAGTTTTGTTCAATATAAATTTTGTTTCGCTATTATAGTTATATCAATAGTATACCATTACTAATAAACTGATGGCATTACACTTAAAGAAAATACGCGAGGCTGCTTAAAATGCGAGTCTGAGGGCAAGTGCCGGATTCGTCCACGTCATTTTTTTACTACGATCCTACATTTTTTGGTATTCTCAATTACGTATTTTTAATCGATTATTAAACACTAAATATTGTGACATTCCAGTGAATTTTTCAAACTGTATTGTAATTTCAGTAGATTCAATTCTTCAGAATTGATAAATTTATCAAAAAACAATCGAGTTCCTCCTTTAAAATTAAATAATAAAATCGATTAAAAATATTCTTTGTAAAACGGTCTGACAGAGTAAACTATCGATTGACTTTTTTTCATAACAAAAGAGCGGATTTATTTTAGGTGTTATTTTTTAACAGTATACAACGGTTAATATAAAACGTTGTTTTCCATCCCATTTAGTGCCTTCCGAGGCAAGTTAATGGTCGACAGATGTGCCTCTCCTGCCTTACAAAGATCGAACCGAGATAGAAACAGGTACACATACCTATATAACCGGTCTTTGCGTTGTTGCCGTATATAAAAGCGCCTTAGAAATAGTTCAAATATACTTCGTGTAAACAATGCTTTAGGGAGAAAGTTAAAACGTGTTAAATAACATTAAACATACATTAAATAACTTAAAACTACAAATGACTGATGATAATTAAGTGTTGTAGGAGAGATTTGAAGAATTACTCTCCAGCGGAACATATTCAAGTAGAAAGAGATGAACAGCAGTCAGAAACAGAAGACGGCAATATAACAAGAGCAAACGCGAAACGAGAATAGCCAGTAGCAGGAAAATAAAGAGAACGAGGTAATAAAGGGCGATAGAAAAACTGAAAACAGAAAAAGTACCGGGAATATATGAAATAACGACAGAAATACTAAAAGAAAGTATGGAATTATTACGCAAAATATTACTAGTTGCCTGGAACACAAAAACCATTCTAGAATTGAATATAAGAACCAAGAAATAAGGTAGAAAACTCATTGAACGATACACAAGCAGCATTTAGATCCAATAGATCAAAGCAAGACATTAGGGAATTATTGAAATGGCGATTTTATTAAAATAATATTAATTGTGACATATCTGACAGGTACGGACGGTAAAAAGGCGCTATTAATAAAGTGCTTTTAATAAAGATAGTGCCATCTTCCAATATAGGAAGACATTTATTCGGCTTTATGGTTCTTCTTTTTTATCGATGCTAATTGTCTATATGGCTCATGTATTTTCAGCGGTTCTAATACAGAACCAAATTCCCAGTGTTTTGTTTTTTGTTCATTTTCAATTTGTAAACAATGTACGAATCCAAAAGATTTCGATGTGTTTTTAAAGGAAATCGTGTCTAATAACCCTATAGTTAACCCTCATAATTTATGTGCGCCTATTTTCAGGTTAGAAATACCAGTCGATTGCGACAATGTTCTTACAACTTTTTAAAGTCAACTTTATTAAAAGTAAAAGCAAGTTAGTCGGCTTCAATAAAATCGCCATTATTCCGATAATTCTCTATTCACCTTGAGACAATTAACAAAAAAATAAGTCATAGGCAATGAAATTTAACGTTACATTAGTACGACTTTTGATAGTATAAGCAGAAAAAAAAATATGTGACCTAATGAAGAATAAAAGATTTAGTGAATAATTGATAGACAAGGTTAAGAATATATATAAGAAAACAGATAATGTGGTACCAGTTAGAAATATGACAAGTACCTAGTTTTGTAACTAACATAGGAATAAGACAAACATTAATTAATTAATATTAATGAAATAGTATTACAAGAAAGCGAAAAAGAAAAGACCACACATACGATACAATTCACATAAATAAAATAATGTATGTAGGCAACCTATAAATATTTGCTAACACATAAGAACAGCTATAAAACAAAATAGAAAAGTAGAGAAATTGAATGAAACAATACTTAGTACAGATGTCAAATATATCAGAAAAAATCAGTAGAAGATCAGTAAAAGAAGAGAGTTAACGAGATTTGTATCCATAGACAATACTTGTTTAATTTCTAATATTAAACAATGTATGATTTATAATGGGGACAAGCCACACGTTTGTCAATAATATGTTAATATTTTTGTCAACTTAAATAATTTAAACCTTTTTTCCTATAGTAATAAAAGCTTTTGGAGATCGTTCTCGAATTTATTTATGTAATAGTGTGTGAATATGATTTCAGGGTTCGATTAATATCTCCATTAAGTTCCTTTATTGTAAGACCAGATGAAAAAATTTATGAAGAGGTATCTATAAGACAATATCCACATAAATGTAAAGAGTAACAAAACGTACAAAAACGAGAATCTACAGAAGATACTACTAATTCTGATCTACGGTTACCAACCAACAGATTGAAGCAGAAAATAACAACGTCTGATATTTAACAACTGAGAAAATGTTGTTAGAGAGGGAATACAATAAACAGTGTGTTCTTTTACAATAAAAAAAAGGATATTATCTTCACACACAACTTCAGTAACGACAATATACTGTTAGGACAAGACACACAATAAAGGAGAACACAATATGATAGTTTCCTTGATGATGAGAAAAACCTTTCGCGAAAGCTTGGAATAGTTCAAAAAGAGTTCTAATTTGCGAACTTATGTGTATGAGAATGTTTGTGGAAGCAGTAGCCTTTTCAGACAAGTTGAAAATTGAAAAGAATACAAAATTTGAAATGGTTATTAAAGACTTTCAAGGCCAACAGTAATAAACCGATAGAACAAGTTCTTTCCAAACTATTCTCATTGGTTTCTGCCAATTGATAGTCAAAATTCAGCTAAAACTATTTTTAATATGCTTATATGAAATTTTGTAATCAAATTATTTGAATGATTCATTGATAAAATTATTCAGTTGTTCCAATAACGTATTTTTCAACATTTCTTAGTTCCCGTCTTATGATTCCTTTATATGAAGAAATAATTTTGAAACTTACTCTAGTATCTTCGATAATATGTATGTACATACCTAGAACAAAAAAAAAATAATTTCATTTTCGTAATCTTTATAAATTAATTACAATGTAAAACCAACAACTATTTTAAGAGACTACTCGAAATAAATAAAATGAAAATGGTTTGAAGTGCTTTTATACTAATAACATTAGAATAGCAGCAATTTATGAACAACGATAATTATTAATAGTAGCAGATTAATATTTCATAATTAATAAACTATCATGATTAAATGATCCAACTAATTTTGTTTTTCATCAGAATCCAAAAAACTACACAGAATTTCATATAAAAAGTTTGTTAAGTCAAAATATTACTTTATTAGAAGCATATTGGTCACCAAATTTTGAAAAAAAAAACCTGAAGACGTTCTTGATTTATAGCAAATTTTTGATTTGAGATTTATTGAGATCTCTCTGTGGTAGAGCGTTGTCGGTCGTATACAGAAACACCCTGTATTTACGTCATACCATCTTACAACATTTGTTAATAGATTTTAAAACCATAACGTATAGAACCAAAATATGTAATACACTAAGAATATTTTTTCATATCATATCTTATATATTGAACACACTGTACACGCTACCACTACACCATCATTCATACTGTCTTGACACGCGTTTCGATAGCCAAATTATCGTCATCAGAAACTGAAGGTATATAATTTACTAGCTGACCCGCTGAACATTTATATGCTTAACAGTCAATAAACGTCAATGTTACAAATTTAATTTAGTATTTTATAAACGTAATAAAATAAATAACAAAAATTATCAATAGTTTATTAGAATAATATATACTAAGGAAATGAAAATACAAAAGTCGAGTACACTTCCATGGTGTGTCAATAATATGGGATTAGTATTGTGCTACATGGGTAAGTTGATTCTCTTCATTGAACCACTTGGTGATATCAGGGATGTTTTTTTGAGTTATCAGTTACAAGAACAAATAAAACGAATGGTTTGCCGAGTAACCTTAAACTGTACGGTGGTAAACTAGACATCATCCAAGGAATTTAAAAATTTAATTGGCTCGTCTTTATTTCATACGCTGTCAATATATTTGGATAAATGCACAGAACCAACGAATCGATTTTGAATTACAAAGTCAACTACATCTTTATTCTTTTCTTTCGAATTGCTAACTGACATTTTCACCACGAAACAAGAAACCCAATGGTTCAGGTCAAGTCAACAATAGCAATTTAACTTAGCCATTACAGAAGCGCATTCCAAGCTTTTTTTCAAGGCAAGGCAAGGCGCCGTAATATTAAGAAACAAACAATATACGATCAGTAAAAAATTGTTAAGAAGAATACTCATACAAGAAGAATTACTAAGCAACAACTTGCTCAAAATACAGACGAGAAATTCATATTTTCTTGATTCATTTGATGTCCAATTATTTCCATTGATTAGAAAAAAATAATAACATTGTTAAATACTGCCAAAATTGATGACAATACGGGTCTTGTTTTGTCGGAATTTCCGGCGATATTTTCCGCATTACTGACCGATAATCTCTATTATTACTTTAACAGTCTGAAGCCGGCTTTAGACTTATCGCGAAATAGACCGAAAAGACCGCGAAAACGCGATAAGTGTAAAGAGATGCATTTCGTCTTTCGAATGCGATTTCGCGGAACATTTTTTTCGCGTTTCGCGTCGATTCTCTCGACAGGGCGATTTTTAACGAAACGTCAAAGGAATTTCGCAAAATACTGTCTACACTTATCGCGAAAAATCGCATCATTCGAAGCTACATTCATCTTCGTTCTACATGTGCTAGCGCGTCAGTTGGTCAGTTCACTATTATGTTGGCCATATCATCGAACTTTTTAGTTATTAGGCCGGATAATTTGGATGTTATAATTAAAAGTTTTCAAGCACGAAACGGAGTTTTTGATGCTGTAGAGGTACTTGTTGGGTGCCCAAGAATTTGCAGTGCGTGTCGTTAAAAGTGAGTACACATTCTTCGTGGTCATTTTGTGTTTTAAAATGCCTGGCTCTATTTAATCGCACCAGGTCAGAATTTTTTATAGAGTCTATTTAGTTTGTAGTCTGTTATTAAGAAGTCGCGCATAGTTCAACTTACTGAGATCGATACCGGTACAGTACAATACTCCACCATCTTCTTTTTTGCCGTTTTTTTTTTTCTTGTATCTTTTGCAAGCAATGGGCAGCGATAATGACAGTCGCCGCAACAACGGTATCTTCGTCGATATCGCTCATTATTATTCTTATTCAAATAACTTTTTTTCCCCGTCAATATCGTGAAAACGAAGAAACGGAAAAAATCTAACCAAAAAAGATAAGTGTAAAGAGAGTGTTTCGCATTTCGTTTCATTTGTCGCGAAACAACACGAAAATAGTGTGAAATGCGGAAACGCGATAAGTCTAAAGCCGCTGTTGCTACATCTTGTCGAAACATTATGTTATCCAGTCCCATTTCAACCAATGTAAGAAGGAGAAAGTCTGTTAGCATTGCGCTGTAGCTCACGCTGTAGACAGTAGCCATTTGTCGTACCGCGTTTTTGTAAAATTAGGAATCCAACGGAAACACTTCTCAATACAGCACTTTGTATAGATTACATGCGTAATGTTTGCTCAGTTGGTGACACAATCATCTTTCGATAGGATAATGATTTCTGTGCTACATGTTAGCTTATATCCTGACAGGATTATCTATTGACGAAACATCTGAAATGATACAGACAAATCGATACGAGTGTTGACCATTAACATCGGTTATAAACTTATAAATGGTGTAAATGACTCGAATTTTATATATTTAGATTATAAAGACCAACATTAACAAGTCGTTAATAATAAGTAGTTCAAAGTGAAATTTACTGAAAAAGTGAGCAATGTTTTACATTTGAGTTAGTTATAGCCAGGAACCACGGCACTGTGTTAATTATATATCTCAAATGTGAACAGGCAGCATAGTCTGACTGTAAGTTTTTATTGAATTCAGTAATGTAGAATTTCTCGTGCTAACAATGAGAAATGCTATTTTCCATTCGTGTAATTTAATACATCGCTTTAATTTAGAAAAATATATTAAAAACCGGATGTTACATTGTCATGCGATTTCTGTTTCCTTTGTGAAATAATGCCATCACAAAAAAATGATCAGAGGCCACATTTGTTTGAAATTTTTATCGTGGAAATTAAATTTCGTTAAAATTGAAATGTTTAACAAATCATGATTAACTTGCTTATAATTCTTAAGGAAATTTCAATTGATATATTTGGGATATGAAGTTCTCGATACTGGATACTTTTGGAATCCACTTAGTTGCTTTAATCACAATAGGGATTTATAAAACGAAGCATTTCACCCAAATTCTTGTCATTATTTTATTTTTTTTTTCTTAACAAGCAATTAAGAGTAACCTCAAAGAGAAATAGCGATAATAAATGGGGGAAACAAAAACATCGAATAAAAACACATAATTCAATAATTCACTGTACTATGATTTATTGAAATACAAGTGAAATTATTCCTCGAGTCAAAATTTCACCATTATGGCCAGAGGGGCCAAATTTGTATTTTCAAATAACAGTAACAAGTATTCTTTGTTCAAAAACTAGAAAGAATGCGAAAATTATCCAAACTTTTTTAGCAACTCTAATTTGCATTCTTATCTGATAATTTATCACTTATGTTATTGGTGCTTCTATGAGTGTGTTTGATTTTAGACAAATCTATCAATTATTCTTTATTGCATTGCATTATTTCAACTTGATAAGCATCATCACTTATCAAAAATATTTGTTGGAATGGAAAAAATCATGAATGATTCGAATTATCTAATTTTAAATCTAACAATTATATTTATAGTTTGAAGTTTTGAATTTCCAATTATCGAAAATACATTCCTATAGTTATTATACCAATAACAAATTTCAAACAATTTTATATGCACATCTAGAAATTTCACCTTTCAATTATTTATAATTATTTATTGAACCTAAGTTTTTATTAAGAACCCTATATGTCGAGAAACCCATATAATTCATTAAGACGTAATAAAAAAACTTTTTGGAAATAATAAGCCTACACAATCATAATTTATTCAGTTTTTAATGATGGCTTCAATTCTCAAATTTTAATTGCAAATGACTGATAAATAAGTACTAATGTGTTCGAACAGTTTAAAACTAAAAGTTACATACTCTTGCCTATTCAAAAAAATTTTCTGGTTTTTCGGTTATTTAAGCACAAAAAACCAAAAGAGAAAAGTGTGCTTTTATAATAGTTATAGTAGTAATATTCATTTCTAAATGTTTCATATATTTCAATTGATTTTAATACTATCAAAAATACGTTCACGTATTGCCGATAGATGACACTCGAGTGATAAAGAACGATCAGATCAACTCTTAGTTTTATTTAGTACCCGAATAACTGTAGGTAGAAACAATGTAAATAAACCGCCTGCTATAATAAAAACATCAAACCGATTCCGGGTATTTCGAACGTACATTCAAAGCGCAATGTTTCCACCAAATTTTAGAATTCCACTACAATCGAACAATCTCTAAGATTCATATAGCGGAGACGCGTTCGTCACAATATTTAAGAAGAAAATTTCATATTTGGTAATAGGACAATCGTTAGATTCGAAAGCATGTCAATAACTGCTTATCTACACCCAATAATTTGGTAATTTGGTATGCCAAAAATGTATGATTTACTCTACGACTGACTATACCGTGCAGCCCTCACTCCAATGGGCCAAATAATTGGACATTACCCACGATTTTCAACAACATAAGTTATACTTATATTAAATGGCTGACAGTCTAGAGGCGAGGAGTTTTCTCAGAAACATTTCGCCATTTTTGTACAAATTTATAGGCCAGTGATTCTTCTTGAAACAACATCTCAAAACAAGCACACAATAGGATGTTATTTAGGATAATGGTTTTTAAATATTTTATAGAGTTTTAAAAAATCAACACAGGTAGAATTTCTTTAATGAAAGACAGGTTGGGGATTTTATTAAAGAGAATTATTTCAACGGAAATAGCTCTTAAAATATGTTCAGACACTCGGTTTGTTGTAGAAATACACGCGCGTTGCTGCCGCAATCAATTTAGCATAGGTTCTTTCAAGGTGAACAAGAAAGTTGAAATAGCTATAAAATACTAAATTAAAGAATGTTATACTGGAACACATGCTTTTACGTAAATTTAGAAATATGGGGGAGATTGGAAAACAGGAAAAAGATACATAGAATTTTAAAAATAACCTTTTTTAGCTTGCGATGGAGTCAATTTTTTATAATAAAATATATTGAAGTTCCTTTAAAATTTGACAAATATCAGTTTTGGAAAATCCCGTTTTAATTGGAATGAATTGGATCGAGATATGAAATTTATACGTCAAAATGAAATACAGATTTGAAAAATATGGTTAAAGCCTGCAATTTAATAACAACTTATGTTACAAATAGAAATAAATAAAATATTTTTTTCACCAAACTTTTATTTTCCAAATGAACATTTTTTTCTGGATGTTTGGTAGCTCTTTATCTCCAATAGATGTATATGTCTCTAAGGAATTTCATATAAACCTACTAAATACAATTCTAAGTACATAAAAAATTTAAATGAGCGATATTAGATCTTTTTCGACATGGTGTTTACCGCTGTTTAAATGGCAAAAAATAATTTCGCCGGGTATCAAGTGTTATTGTACTAAATACCAAATAAATTCAAAGGATAATAAAAGAAAAATAATTTATCTTTTAAATGCGTCAAACATATAATATATGTATATAGTATTCACGTGGAAATTAGCTTATTTCATTTAAATAATATGAGCTTTTCTAATCAAACAGAATATTATAATTAACCCTACATCCTTTTCATGGTTTGAAAAGGATTTGACGTGATAAAGTACCTCAAAATACAAAACTATTGTCAGGAGACTGCAGGAATTTGAAAAATATATAATAAATAATAAATTTGAAATATTTCTACGCCAATATTTTCTCAGCTTTAAAGGTTATACACGAAGAAATTTTCTTAGTTTTTAAACAAATTTAGATTTTTCATATTTTCTTTTTTACTTACGTCGTACAACCAATACAACGTAATAAATTACGTTTCATAAGCAACCCTCATGACAGTCCATATTGAATTTCATTTCTAACATAACCCGTTGGAGCAGATCCGGTACACCTGGCACTCATTGTTATTTTGTTCCCCAGTTAACAATAACATTTGCAAAAATGAACATTTATTTTAATTGTTGCTACGGTAATTGTGCTAAAATTGTTGAAAAGCACTTTATGCCTTATTTAAGAATGAAAAATGTCATAATAATCGAAAATCAAAATGAAAAAATTCTCAAGGAAGATACAACAAGAAATTATTGTAAACAAAAATTTAAATGTTTTGTTAAAGGCTGTTGTTGAATGAAAGATAATTCTAAAACTTTTTATTTCAAACATTCCCTTTCAATTCTTTGAGATTTGAAGGTAAATTTTGCTGTAAAATTAGCAATTAGTTATAAAAATTTGAAAATTAATGAAATTTCAATGCTTTTTGATGTTTATTCGCTATAGAAAAGATTATAACGGATTAAAAATATGTAGAAGTATGTGTATTATTTACCGTTCGGATGCTGTAACTGATTGTACCAAGAGTTTTTATTTTCTACGCGATCCAAACTCTTCATCAGGCTATACTCTTGCCTTAACTCTTTCCGCTCCTTGTCGGTTTTTCGGGTGCGAGTCAAGGGACGTGAATAAAGTATAATTAGCCGTTAGGCGTGGAAATTGAGTTGTGAAATATTTGTTTTACTTTGGTCGGCTCTCATTGAAATATCCGATATTTTGCCAACTGTCGAGACAGATCAGCATGTAAGCTGACAAGGCACCACTGACGTACTGAATATCAACCCTCAAACAAATCATTTGAAAAAGGCTGGATATACAAAAAAAACTTGGGTGCCGGTACGAATTTTAATTCAACGTATCGGAATAAATTCAAATGTAATGAAATTTCTCAAAAGGTTAATAACAAACGGTGAACAATTGATAATATATTATGATATTGAACGCAAATGTGGTGAAGTGACACAAAGAAATATGGAGCTCGAAGGCGATGCTATAGAAAGGGCATTGTATACCTCGATTTCTGAAATCTGGTGTTAAACGATCGAGCCAGTACAATTTACTATAAAAAGAAAGCGAAGCCATAAATATATTTTATGACTCACCAAAAATTAACTGAATTTGATTGGGAAATTTAATACACTAACCGTATAGCCTGGGTATTGCAACGGCTGCTTATCGTTTGTTACAGTCTTTACAAAACTTTGTTGATGGAAACAAATTGGACAATATAGGAGATGTTGAAAATAATATCCAGTTTTCTGCCACTAAAGAACAGAAGTTCTACATCAATAAACTTATGAAACTACCCGAAAATTGGCAAAAGATCAATAATAACACACATGTACATATCGATTTATAATCAAAAATTAAGTGGACAGTAATTATTGTGTTGTTAAAAAATTACTCTACTGAAATTTTATTGAAAATAAATTTCTATGGCTTTTAAACATGTCAGTTGCAGAGTGAATATATTTGATCACTGCCATGATTAAGATTTTTTTAGACAAGTTTGACAATAGGGAATATTATCATAAAATCATTATTTCCCCATTTAATTTGTTCTCAATTGTAGTGAGGACAAATGAGATGTCCTGGGTTTATCGAAGTTCAAATCTGCAAAGTTAAAAAAAGGTGGGTCGATCGGCGGCATGTCTACTCTAAATTTAATCTTTTTCAATTCATTTAACTACATGAAATATTGACCGTTTTCAGTCAATAATAGAACTGATAACAAACCCAATATTAATTGTTCAAAGAAATTAGATAGTTATTTCGACCGTTTGAAACCAAATTACAAGATTTTGGCTGGTAAAAAATGGAATATACAATTTTTCTAAAAAAATTAATAAAACGATTAGTTACTTTGGCAACATTTAGGTGGAAGTCACTGAATTGAAAAATCATTCTACTCTTAAGTTTTTTGGTAGAAGAAATATTCTCGAAACTACAAAATTCTTCAGATTACTTCACAAATTAATGTAAATCGATACCAATAAATGGCCTTTTAGTTCTTATGTATTTACATATAAGTATAAATTTTTGAAACTCTATTTTCAATTCTTTCTATCACATTTGCACATCATCGATCATTACCTACCTATGATGATGATTAGATGCTAATTTCATGTAATTTTGTTGATGTTCTTTATTTACTATAGTCTAATATACAAGTTCAAACAAACCTAACCTTCAAAAAATAGTATTTGGTTGTTCGCCAATACTTCATAAAGTACTAATATTTTTGCTTTTCTTAAAAAGATACTTTAAAAGTAGGAAATTTGATAAACCTCCATTATTTATAATTTGATATTTTCAGTCGGCAGTGGGAACATTGTTTAGTAAATTTTCTGCTCTTAAAGAATCTTTTTCAAAAAGTTGAAAAATATTTATACTTTACGAGCTATAAGCGAAAGATCGAACACTATTTTTTTAGGTATTCATTTATTTATAACTTTTGAAATTTTTAATTTGCTTATAAACTTTTCACACCTAATGATGTAGACATCATTTAGGATTGGATGAGCTAATCCAAATAATTTTAGAAATAGTATATCGATTTACTGGATTAGGAACAATCAGGGGCCCACCAAAAATGTATGAATCTTCAATTAACTAGACTGTTTAAAATGTTGAGTTGCGTTAGAAGGACTAATCTGTGATGAAATATAATAAGAATAATATTCTATGTTGTTTTGTGAAAAATCCAGTTATTCTCCTTCAACGATTCAAGTATTGATTTACAAAAAGTGAAACCAATTGTAACAGATTTAACACATATCGCTATTCAACCATAGGTACATAATATTTAAATTTCTCTTTCTTATTACTTAGATCTTTTGATATATTTATGTTTCCATATCGTCTTTATTTTAGGTTTATTTTTAAAGACAGGTAAAAATTTGACGTTTCGACCTGTTCCTGACCTACACCATTAATACCAAAATAAACATAAAATCAAAATAGAAATCTATTTTAACATAAATACATAGGATTATAGAACTAATTTTAAGCTAATACACAATGTTAACAAAAACATTTTAGTTTCCTATTTAAAAAAATATAATGAGTAATGTAGGGAGAATATCTGAACATATGAAACAATTATTTCAATCACCTGATTTGTGACTGATAATTCTAAGACCTTTCTCTATATCAAGATAAGTGATGATTGTTATGACTCAAATATCATCTGAGTTTTCATGTTGATTTGTTCTTGTATCTTTTTTTGGTTACTCTACAGAGAAATCATCGAATATCAGCAATTATACTAGTTTAGAGTACATTGCTATTGCTACAAATTATATGCTATTATCAAAAATATAATTAGAAGATTAACTAAGAGAAAAACTATTTTTCAAAAAACTTTGTTATAACACTCTTCTCTAATGACGTATCTGCCACCAACAATAGTCAAACATGACATTCGTATCACAAAAACACTGGTAGCGCTCTTCCATGATTGGTAAGTCCTGATGAATACGCTCTCCCTGTTCTTCGCTCATATATTTTTTTCCAGAAATTTGTACAGGTAACTATGGAGAAAGTGGAGTTTTATGCTAATATTCCAACCCATATTTTTTAATTGATGCAAAAGCTTCTACAAGTTTATATAATTTTATAGTTTTATTTTCGAAAAAACTGAGTCACAGAGACGAAAACTATCAGAGCGTTTAGATCTAACTCAGTTATAAAATTTCTAAATTGAGTATCTTTTGTAACTTGTCTGTTTTGGGGGGAACAAAAATGTCGGCTGGACTGTAAGGAAAGCAGTTCCCGCCTTTATGTATCAATTCAACAAACTTTTATATGATGCCCAGTTTTACTCTCCATATTTTCTCTCAACGGCCAGTTTATTCTCACCCAATGCTCTTGTTTAGCTCTACTATCCCAAAGACATATAAAACAAGGGAACTTAAAATTTGTAATGTGGGCAATAGATACCCCAGTGTATTTATTTTGCTTACATAATATATAATTGTAGCCTACGTAATAATTTATCTCTTTCAAGATAAAAACTTATTTTAGTGTCTGAGAAAAGCAAATTATTTTCTCCCAGTTTTAAAGCTAATAATTCTGAAGCATATTTAGATAGATTGAACCCTCTTACAAGATGAACTACCTCATTTCAACTATTAAAAAAAAATGCCATTTTTAAGAAATTAATTATTAATGACTAGCTTTTACCCGCGGCTTCACTCGCATCGAATCCATTAAATAAGTATCAGAAATCATTATAATAAAAATGAACGAACTCTGTAGCTATATTAGAACCTGAGATATAGATCTTTGAATGTAGAAAAATTGCCAAAAACCTACAAAAATCCATAACTCCACATTGAATGTCCGCGCCTAGCTCCTCTCCAGCTCAACCGATTTAAGTGTTCAAAAACTCAAAAGAAAGAGGGTGCTTCAGCGAGTGTTCTTAAATCAAAACGAAGTCTCTATCTTGAATAGAACCTGAGATATTGAGTATAGAACGTGTGTATGTGAAAAACTCCCATAAGTAATGTACAGGGGGATATCGCATTTGAGTATAACTTGAGAATGGTGAAAATTAGATGAAACCCGATGGTTGATCTGTGCATCAATACATTTCATTGAAAAAAAAAAAATAAGCAAATCGGTTGGGTAGAACGCCTGAACGGACTCGGAATAGAAATCGTCAATTTTTTTAATATATAAGATTAATAATTAAACGTTTTATACTAAAAACACAAAATTAGAATAAATTCGGTCCGTCTCTGCAAACAGCAAACCTCAATTGGATTGCTCACTTTCACATTCAGAGTGTGTTATGAAACCGCGTCGTGGATACGTACATACTTTGTCCGCCGAAAACCGCTTCAAAATATCCTGATTAGTTAATAGAATGAAACCAATAAAACACAAAAATGTTAATCACTAGTAAAATAAAGTTAATTTTTGCCAATTATACAAAATCATTAATTCAAAATTTTTGGCAATACGAGTTCTTTTAAATCCAAAACATAAATAACGTTTGGTTAGCAAACCGAGCCGTTTTCTAAAATTGCTCAACGTTGTTGTAAGGTGTAGTATAATTGGTACATAGTTTGCTATTAAAACAATTCTAAAACCTACATAAATTCTTAGTCAAACACTTATTACTCAATACGTCGTTATAAACATTTACATTTGAGTTCTGTAATTTGAATAAACGGTTGAAATTAGGATTATAGTTCAAGATTTACCAAATTGAAGAAATGAAATAAAAAAATGTGTAATTATAATTAGGGATTAATGAAGAATTCAACCATTTTTCATCAATCCATGGCCCTTGTAAAATTTACTGCAAATAATGATCATTAAATTTGCAATTTTTCCACCACGTAAGACACCACATTCCCACCCTGTTTCGGTGCCAAAAATTTGCCAGCGCTTTAAACTTTGCAGGACCGGCTGGGATAAATTCGGGAATCGGCACGTTTTAGAGTTAATTTCAAGCAAATGTTGATGAACATCCACTTTCAACGGTCGAAACATCGTGAAAATAAAAAAATTAACAAATAAAATCACAATAAAAACTTTGAAGTTTGACTTCAAATTGAAGAATTAACAACAAGGATTTCTATTTATATATTTTTTCAAGTGGAAGGGAGAAAATTCTAAATTAAAAACATCCTTCATGATAGTGGGTGATATGTTATTTAATAGTTATCTATATGGGTGTTTTAGTGAACAACATTATTCTTAGAATATGCAGACGAGTGCGCTTCAATTCGTGAGGATTTTTAATTCCTTGAAATGCGGTAGCTCAGTACTGGGGTATTTCAGGTAAAGGAAAAGGTAGTCCGAGACATAATAGAACTCGTGACGGATTTATTAAAAGTATTATCTGGAATTTAGTACCTAATTTACTTTATGAAGTTCGAATAATCAAAAGTTAAAACCTAGAATTTCTAAATCCTTTGAATTGCATTTTAACATTTGCCGAATTAACAATTGTGAGATGAATTTTTTAAAATTTGGGGAAGCCCTAATTTGTAACATAACATAATAATGCACACTTGCTATTAATTAGGTTAGGTTAGGTTAAGGAAAAGAAACCAGACACAACTCGACCTCCTGGACGACCACCTACAAGGTAGTATGAAAGCTGGTCCTCAGCATCCCAACTACTCCTGGCGAACCCTTCATGAAAATACAGGACCTAGTCCTAACGTAAGAAGAAGAAGAAGAAATAAAATAACAGAATATGAATTTGTGAAACAGGTCACTTATAGAAACAAAATGTAATGTTTTTTCATTGTTTTTTATGTGTTTAGAATGTAAAATATTTTTTATTGATATACAAGGTAAAATACATTTTATTTTTCATTCATTCAAAATCTCGAGATGCATAATCTTCTGTCAAGGTTAGTTAGTTACTGAGATCTCTCAATTTCTCTCGCTGAAGCGTATGAGAAAAATATTTTGCGCCTTTTTTGAGAGCTGTTATCAAATGATTTATAACTGCGGTTTATTGATACTTCTGTAGTTTTCACAAAAAACGCCACATAACCTTTTACCATGAGGGTTACTATACACCAATCGAAAAACATTAAAAACTATAATTTAGTGAATACATTTTCAACAGGAAATCTTGGAATATTGGAAGGACAGTGTTAAAAAAGTTGAATAAACGACGACTATAATTAAGTTACATTAAATAAAAAATGTATCATTTACCACGTTCAATCAGAATGTTTTACAAATAATATAGCACAAATTGGTTTATATAAAACTAATTTAAAGAAATACAATTGAAAAGGAAAAAATAATATTTAAAGAAAATATTTTCACTCTGATTACCTTCCATCAGAAAAAATTGAAAAGAATTGAGTATATATATTAAATTAATCGTTGAAAATGAAGAAATAAAAATAAAAAAGTGAAACAACATGTAGAAAAGGTATTTATTTACAACTTGAATATTTTTTATTAGAAAATATCCAAAAAAAATTGATTATAATAATTTGTAGTATACCGACTTACTATGAAAAAAATTCTGCAACTGATTCTAAATAATTCACACTTAATACATATAAAGACTGTTTATTTAACTCAAAATCTTTTTATATTTTGTTTTGTTACTAGTGATTACAATAGTACAGTCAAATGCAATTATTAAAATAATAAACAAGACTACTCATTTCCATAAACTATATAATGTTCTAGTCAGTAGATTCTTGCTTAGAAGTATCATCCAACTCTTAAATATCTCACCTAATATCCAAGAACTATAATAGATTGTTATGAAGGTTGAACAAAACTGTCTTAAAGCACTTAAAAGTGTGTACAAACTCAATAAATAGTTTTAGTTAGAAAGAAAAGAGGTACAGATATATAAAATATTTGGGGCAGAACGATGTCGCTATGAGGAAGAGAACTACAGAAAAAAAAACAGATAACCAAGCTTGCTTTCAGTTGTATAAAGAAATCATACATATCAGTTACAAAATTTAAGTGGCACATGAACGCAATTACTAGAAGAAGAAAAAAATGTTTGTTTCTAATGAAAGTTTATTGTTGCCTTGTATCAATATCTTCAAAAAAGATATGATAGGACCTATGATATTTAAATAGCCAATTTAGATAGCACAATACAGTTTCAACACAATATGACTGGGCGTCAGTATTTAGACAAATCGATAGATCGAAAGAAAGGTAGCATAAGAATTGCCCGCTAGGTCATCCTGTCTCGCCCCTCTAAAGTTACTGTAATGATGTTATTTAAAATCTACACCTGATAATCCTTGACCTAAAAGTCAGCTTCAAGTAGAACTTAACACCGGCTTTGCTATAATTTAAAGATCATGTTATTTTTTTTTAATTAAAAAAAAAACGATCAGAATAAGATGCTTGAATACCAAAAATTTTGTGCTGAACAAAATTGTTAAGTTTTCAAGTTTAGAAATATGTTCAGTAGATATAAATAGCACTCGTTATGTTAATGACAGAAATATCAGTTTACTAAAATTATAAATTAAACGTTTATGCAATTGGTCTAATTTCATCGACACGCTTTTGAGAATAGAACGTAATGAAAAGAGCAGTTGTGTTTTGTATTATACAATCTACCACTCGGCATTTGAAATCGTGAGTTGTACCGAAAGGAAAATAAAAGTGGAATTTAAAGACTTAATAGACATTTGTAAATGTTAAAAATATATCATCATTTTCTGCATCGTTAGTTTCATTATTTCCTAGAACTAAATTTTGTTCGATAAACGATTTTGACTTGAACACAAAGTAAAGTTTGCGGAGTGGGAAATATTGTTAGACACGTAAAAAAGCAGATTGAAGAATATATTGAATAAAAGACAGACAAGTTGGGCGAACTGGCTAAAAAAAAGAAAAATCGTCCTAATCATATGAAAATTCACTTCTCTGGATAATTTGAAGATATAGATCGTCACTAGCTGCCCTTTGTATATGCTATAATATAAAAGGTTTCTGATATACGACCGAGAGCTATTTTTATTGGGACACCCGGAATATAGTCCAACTTAAAACGGCATATAAAAAGATTTATGATTATTGTTATGAGGGACTAAACTTTTATGAAGGTAAAAGAGATGGTCAAGAAAATATAAATACAAATATGTATTTATATGAATAAGTGAAATTATTTTACCTGATGCTGCTCCTTTCCGATATAAAGCATCAAGTTTTGCGACAGATGAGCAGTATTCTCAGACAGTTATTGAAATCTCATGTAAAAGTGAATATTCAAAAGATTTTCGTAATTGGTACTTGATATATTTACAGTAGAATGATGATACAATACAACTAATGCCACTTGTACTTATGACTAATGCAATTAAAAAGAATGTAAACTATAAAAATGAAACTACACAATCAATCGCATAGTGAAAATAAAAGAATAGAGTAGAAATGAATTGGTTATTTTGGAAACTAGAAATTTTGATAAAAACTTTACCCAGACACCCATTCTTGATGTAGTGGAAAGTAGCATGACACAAGCACACTTAATTGGGACATCTGCCTGTTTAATGAATCAACTTAAACAGGTGCGAAATTCGACTGGTGACTGGCCTTTGAACCGGACATGATCATCTAAGATTTCGTCGTTTCCGAACTATCTCGGACGATCCGAAATGCCGCGTGAGCATGGAGGAGGAAGAGAGTGCAGACCATATCATTGGTTAGTGTCCTGCAGTCACACGTACAAGTCTTACAGTTTGCCTGGTGACATTGCAAGGTTCAAGTCAATGTGTTCGGTTAGCTTTACAAAGTACATTAGCCTTTGGTATTTTTAAATGGGTCACGAGACGGGCCTATCAAAAACCTATGAGCCAACGATCCCCCACCGCCCAAATACTTAACTAACTTTTCGATGTGTCCTTGCGGATCGCTTTGAAACCCATTTTGCAGTCTTCCAGTGGCCTATGTATTCCAAAGCCTGAAGACCACACACGAAGGCTTTAAAAATTTGCTTTCTGATGTTCACTGGTCTAGAATGAGCGTCATCAGTTTGTGGACAGGACGTGCCAGTAATTGGAAATGAACTTGCTTACGCAACGAACAATCGCTAAATCAAAATTATGATGCCGACTCGCTTGATAAGAATAACGTAGATCTTCAGCAAAGCATAGTAGCAATAACTGACTCGCTAGATGTTTATCTTGTTGTTACTTGTTAGTATTGAATCGCTATTCAATTGTCAGAAGACAATATCCATTAAATATATTCATGAACCAATATTTAATTACATCTTTTAATTCTTTTTATGCCAATTAGAAATAAACTGTAGCATTGTGTATTTAGACATTTTTAGCACGGTGCTTTTCCAGAATTGAATAAGATTATATCTGTATTCAAAAATATTTGGTACTAAAAAAATACACGTGATTTTGGGTAGAGGAGAAGTATAGTCTAAAACATCAACACGTATCACCAGAAAGGCCGGGGGTTGAAAAGATGCTGGCTAATTATTGAAAAGTAATGTTTGCGTACATATCATTAGCCTTTCGTTCACATATCAACTTTGTAAGCATCGGCATTTACCATTCTTATGAACCAATTGTATGAATATATACGCCAAAAATTTTATTTTCTAATGTTTCTAGTTGATTGAAGTATAGTTTTTGGAAAAATGTTCACTTCATTTTTATATAATAATATTTGTAACGTTTTTAACATTCAAAAGATATATTATCACGAAAATATCTAGTCGTGTAATTTAAACTTTGCACTGTAATCGTTTGTCGTATTTAAATTAGACAGATCCTGAATTTTTAAAAATGACTCAGCATTCAATCGAAGCTAGAAAGTTACGAAAAAATTGGAAAAAAATCTTGAAGTGAAATAGCAAAAAAACAGCAAAGATAACAAAATGTAGTCAGACTGATAATGTAATGAAAAGATTTCTAATAATTAAATATTATCCAGTCATAAATATGTATAAATATTGTGAAATTATTGAATGACATCTGAAGGATATCGTTTATAGTTGAATATAGTCCTAGCGTACGATTTATTCGTTTAAAAAAAACTTTCAATAGATAATTCGCGATCACGAACCATTGAGCTATCCAATCTGGTCTACATTTGAAACCTCATTTGACTAAAAGCTCAAATAAATGTACAATCAAGTTCATTTCATTAATTATATTATACTAGAATGTAAAAAAAAGCAAAATGCTCATTTCCCCGTCAGAAGTGAACGCGCGACTATTGGACAGCAACGCATTTTTGTTAGAAATCTTTAAGCGACAAAATTGATGAATTAATCATAATTAATGATATATTATAATATTTAGTAATCAATAGGAATTCAAATTAATTGTTTTCACATTTTCAATGATTGCTACTTCAGCGCGCCATATTTGGGTAAAATTATAAATTTATTTCTAGTACCGCAATCTAATAGTGAAATTTTGAAATTTGATTTAAAATTTCTAAAACATTATGTTTAATACAAAATTAATTTACAGATATTTTTGAAAGTATTGCTAATTTTGTTATGTTTTATTTGGTTTTATATAAATAGAGAGAGAGTAAGATAAATAAGGTGTGATAAAATATACAAAATTTTACAAAAAAATCACTCACCGTTGTATTGTAATTTTCTCACAAGACAGGTTTTAAATTTGTCTATTTGAGGTAACTAGTTAATGTTTAACCAGTCAACCAGCTTTAGTTTTAATGGACTCCAAACATAATTTTTAGTCTATTTCTATTTTAAGTGAACTTATAATTATTGCTCTTTCAATTATAAATTACATTGAATTGACATTACAAGTAAAAATATAAGAATAAGTAATTACATACATGTACAGATTATAATCTATATAGGAATATCAACAATACGTTGTACAAATAATAAAATCAAACAATAGAATCAAAATCGATCAAAATCAAAATAAGCACTTAGGAGTATGTAGAGTTAACAAAAATGAGAAATTTTACATAATTAATTACTCATTATAAGAAAAGTGAATTATATAAAAATTGGTCTATCCATACAAGTGATAAATTTTGATTCTAACTGACAAAAACGACATTTTCATGTATTTGAATACAAATTTTTATCATCAATTTCAAAACGGTCTTCTTTTGAGCCAGTATAAGCACGCCAATGGTTAATGCAATTCGTTCCGACTCGTGGTGTGTCCCCCGCAGATTTTTGAGAAGAGGACACAGTCAGAGGGTGCTAAATATGGCAAATACGGTGTTAAATGGTGACACTCGTTTCGTGTTTAGTCAAAAAATCTGCACACAAATCTGGTTGTTCAAAACGAATTGCTTCGTTGTATTTCTTATTGCCCTTTCGATCCTCTGGAACAAATTTATGGCTGACAACGGACCACGGTAATTGAAGCAAATGATGAGCATCACCTTTATTTTCAACAGACTTTGTCGTGGTTTTTTCGGTTGCATTTTTGTGTGGTACGATTTTAGCATTAACACGTTTATTACTCAAATAGAACATTGAGTCGGTCCATGAGAGATATTGAGAGCCTCTGCTATCTCTCGGATGCCGACACGACTTCTAACTTTTGATGTTATCATCATTAACGAAGGTGGATAGGCGACTTCGCGACCTTCACTGTGCGTGTGCGATAAATTAGACTCCCCAGCTGACAAACACACACATTGAATTATAGCGCTCAAACATCCACGAACATCAGAGAAGGTTCTACCAATTTAGGAAAGTAAAAAAGTTTTTCAATTCGATTTACGTGAGCCAGTTCGAAACAAATTTGATCAGACCATGTATATGCACAAATAAATAAATAATTTTATAAATAGAGTTACGGCCAAACATCATGAAGGTCTTTTGTTTACAATTTTTAAAATGCAAATAAACGGAAAACAAAAGTGAACCTTATACCCACAACACTCTAGAGAAGTAGAGCGGGGATCCAGACCTTTATTTTAATTTATCACTTCGAAGTATTGACATTTATATTGGTAGATTGGTTATTAGATTTAAATTCTTATGTTCTATAAAATTTTCTTAATATTGTAAATCAAATATGTCTTTCATCAATCAACAGCCACTTATTGTGCCGGGCAGCGGGAGTATTTTCTTCTTCTTCACTAGAACTTTATATGTCTTTATGAGCGTCAGAGTATCGTTGTTTTAGTTTGGTATGGGTACCTATTTCTGTCAAATTATTCCAAATTTTATCATTATTTTAACAGAATAACTGTTGCCATTACTAATACTGAACATCAAACTGTTAATTTACTTTTTTGAAACAATCTAAAACTTATATTATCTAAATTTAAGTTCTAATGACCCAAATTATTTAAATAATTAGCTACAGTTTGTTATCTATTACTTTGTAATTATTTTACAACAATATTCAGCAAATTTTAATTAGCTAATGGGTATAGAGCTGCAAAATAAATATTTACAGCCGTTAGTTGTCGTACAGATGACCTATATTTTTAATGTCCCTTTAAATCACGAGATATTAAAATAATGAAACCGTGGATGGAAAAGGTTTACAGAAAATTCTTCAAGAAAAAACTATTATTTATCAATCATAAAATCGCTCAATTCAATTGCGTTATTTGAACAATTTAAAATAAAAAACACCTAGATGATAGATTGTATTTTTTCTACGAGATGTTGAACCCCAACACTGTTTAATCGACAATATATTTAACAAATACTTTGTTTGATTTTTGATTTTATACGTAGATTTACGTCAGAGCAGCGTGGAAAATAATGGAAATTTATTTCTTATTTAGCAATAATTAGTCCAATTTTAAAAAGATTTTTGATATTTCATGGTTCATTTATGCAGTTCTATTTTTTTTTATCGTATTGATTACCTCTTAGTCTATTTTCTAAATACTGAGATGTTTGCCTTATGTAGACAGACAATTGACGTAACTTGATATATAATATCTTTTGTTTTTTGATGTTTTAGATTTTAATTTAGTGAAATATTTGGATAATGTATTATGTCCTTTATGACTTATACTAATATCGTATTAAAAGAAAAGTCAAAATGTCAAAATTTATCTTTCTTCAAAAGTATCAAAAAAAAACTAATTTTAAAATAGAAGAGACCTAAAATCTTAATTTTAGGTCACTTCTGTTTTAAAAATTAAAAAACAATTTTCCTTACCATATTTACAAGGTCTTCCCAACAATTATCGAATTATTTCAATAAATATGATATTACTACATTATCCATCCAATATTTCACTAAATTAAAATCGAAAACAAAACCAAAAAAACCAAAAGAAGTAATATTATAAATTAAGTATACTAATTGTGACGCTGTCTACATAGGGCAGACATCTCAGTATTTAGAAAATAGACTAAGAGGTCATCAATACCATAAAAAAATAGAACTGCATTAACTAACCATGAGATATTAAAAAAACATAAATCCAATTATAAAGATTTAAAAATTCATATTCATAAGAACGAAAAAGCTATAAATTTTAAAAGAGGACTAAATAATTTGAGTAAAATTTATAGCTCTATTTTGTAAATTCTAATAAAACTACAAATAATTCAATTGATTATTGCCACATATTTAAGATGTAAGGACTAATAAAAAAATTAATTTTTCCGATTAGAACAAAGTTCTGTTTTATTATTTTATATTATTATTATATTATTTTTAAAACAGAAGAGACACGATCCGAGAATAATGAGTTAACAAGTACCTTAAGAAATAGACTAGTTTAGATACTCCATAAACAATATTTTCTACTTTAAATATAAAAAATGATTTTATATTTTTTTTGTTAATAAAAAAGAATACAATACTTCAACAACTTTATTTATACACAGATTTTTAATAAAATTGTTATATTGAATTCATTCACATTCCATTTTTACAAATGGAGTTACAAACTTGATGGAGAGATATTTTTTATTTGGTTGAAAATTTTTTATATTGATTTATTTTGGACAGCTCTGATATAGCATTTGTTTTTCCTCTGCTAACTGGGTTTGAGACGCTTTCAAATTGGATTGTTTTGTATGTGGGGTACAGCAAGTATCTCATTGAATTGAGACATGGAAAAAGCAGATTACGTGTGAGGAGAGAGGTGGGTTCGATGGCGGCATTATTCCCTTTCGTGTTGCATTATTCCCTGTCGTCGACCATTTGGTTAATGAACGAGTTCACTAGGGATCAATAATTTAAATAGATAATGAAAGAAAATTTATGTTTTCTCTTTTTGTGTGTGACGAATGGAAAATTGTGGCAGTCTAGGTAAATATGTGATCTATTGATCAATATAAATACGTAAATTGTCAGTGTCAATATCATATTTTAATAAAGACTTAAAGAAAAGTCGAAACGTCAATTTTATTATTACAAAAACTAATTTCGAAACAGAAGAGACCTAAAATCAAGAACATTTAGAAACACAAACATATCAAAAGGTATGTTGGAAATTCTGTTGAATAGCTCACTCTCGAAAGCATCTATGTTATAAAATTGAATTCATTGAGTTCTTTTTACAGTCTTTACAGTATGTGTTTAGGTTTCTGCTTTTGGTGTTCGTATTGCTTATACTAATTCATAGTCAATACTTTTGAACAATTCATTTCAAGTTCACGCGATATGTGTGAGTGTTTTCAAGATTTTTAAAAATTTTCTTGAAGGTTTCAAATAAAATAACTCTCAACTTCATTCCCTAAAACGCTACAGTTTCTTAACCTTACAAAGACTGGAATCAATATATAAATCAATATCTTGTATTAGAATTTTTATGAATTTTTTTGCTGTGACCAGATTTATAGTTTTCTCAATTTTTATGTTTTTGTGTTAATACATCAAGAATTTGTCTAGGTGGGGCAAACCATAGCACTAGGTGGGACTTAGCCCCACCTGCATCCCCGTAGCTACGGGTCTACGTAACGATACGATTATACTTTTACTTATGAGCCATTACTAATTCATAATGCAATCTAGCTTTACCTGTAAAAAATCTTGTGGTCGTGTACTTCTTATTAGCAACTTAACATTATATCCATTCTTAAAGATGAGGATTCAAGTTTTAATACATATTGAATTAAATTTTATAGTTTTTGACTCTTTTATTATGTAGATTCCCGGGTTCCTAATCCTCTCGAATTAGTCAGGAGTCTCCGGTAATAATGGTTAATCTCCCGTGATGATTTTTATAAAAATGATACTATCGTGACTTTCCTTGGTGTATTGAAATAGGCCGAAACTTTAATATTTTTTTCTTAATTTTAATTCCAATTTTCAATCAAATGAGAAAACCATAAATTTGGTCACAGCAAAAACTTTGTAAAAACTCTAATACAAGATATTAAATTATTCATATATTAATTTCAGTTTTTATAAGGTTAAAAAACTGTAGCGTTTTAGGGAATGAAGTTGAAAGTTATTTTATTTGACAACTTCAAGAAAATATTTGAAAATTTTCAGTCAAAAGGTATAAGAAGTGATAAATTAGAAAAATTTGTATATGCTTATAGGTAGGAAAAAAAAATATAATATAATGTAGGTACTTGATTAAACATAAAAAATTTTTCCTTGCCATATGGACAAGGACTTCCCCAACAACTATCGAATTATTTCAATAAATATGATATTAGTTATTAAGTTATACATTATATTATTATCCAAATATTTCACTAAATTATAATTATGATGTTGTCTACATAGAGCAGACATCTCAGTATTTAGAAAATAGACTATAAAGTCATCAATAGAATAAAAAAATAAAACTGCATTAACGAACCATGAAATATCAAAAAAAACATAAATTCAATTATAAAAATTTAAAAATTCTGCGAACGGAATCTAATACACGAAAAAAAAATGTTTTGAAATAGTTCACATTCATAAGAACGACAAGCTATAAATGATAAAAAAGATCTAAATAATTTAAGTAAAATTGATAGCTCTATTTTGTAAATTCTAATAAAACTACGAATAATTTAATATTTGGGATGTAAGAACTAAGGAAACATTCATTTTTCTTATTAAAACAAATTTCTATTTTGATTTTATTCTTATTTTGATATTCATGATGTAGATGATCTATTAATAAACAAATTGTCAATGTCAATATTATATTTTGAAAAAGACTTAATTAAGTCTAAACGTCAATTTTTATCTTTCTTTTATAACAATTATTTAAAAAAATTAATATTAAAACAGAAGAGACCTAAAATCAAGAACTTTCTGAAGAAAAAAACATATATAAAAGGTCTAAGGGAACTAAGTTAAAAATAGAACCAAGTGTAAAATTTGTGTATTTTAGGATATAATTTTTATAATATGTCCTAAAATACTGGATTTTTAGCGCCCTATTAGTGAGAACGCATATACATTTTGATGTATCCATCCCTTCTTCGACTAGAAGCTGCCCAACTGGTGAGCATAGATTGTTTCTACGTGACAATGTGACATATGGACGAGCACTGGATGTTTGTGTTCAAATGGGATTGCCTGGGTGAAATATTAATGTATACGTTAATCAAGTTATTTGCGCAGCCCGGTACAAAATGTGCGTCTGCTGGCAATTGTTAGCCACCCATATAATAGACATTTTCCTAAGAAAAACTCAACTTATACTAGCTTAAAGTAGTAAGAGTATTCTTACACTTTTCCTATTTGTGTCATTGGTAGAAATTCACCAGTATATTAATAAAGGACTTTGAAGAATATTTTCGTGTCTGAATCGAAATTTTATATTTTAGGAATATCTTATGTTTTTTTCAATCTTAATCTTAAATTTAAGCGAACTCCTAATTAAAAAAATAATAAATTCGTTTTCTATTGGCATTGACCCCAATACATATTGATGTATGTTAATATTTTAAGTAGGTTATTTTTGATGTAGTAATAAGTTCTGTTTCATGTTTTTTGAATAGTAAATACCAACTAGATGAAGTAATAGTTTTTCAGGGACTACATAACCATATAGGGAAGTTGAGTTTAATATACGAGGGCTGCTTTTTGATGTTAACTTTTGATAACCTATAAATATGAACGGTGTTCAGATAAAAATTTTATTACCAAAAAAATTGTACTTAATTTTTTCAAAGTCGCCATAAAAGTTGAGGCATGTGTCAAAACGAAAGACCAGACTTCCTACACCTTCTGCCAAGAAGTTTGCTAGGTAGATCATTCTCTTAATGGACAGAGAAGCGTCATCCACTTAATCGTTCCTTCATTGATCACTAGACTTCCTTCGTTATCGCTGTTCTCTTGTCTTGTAAAACAAAGCCTGTTTCGTCTTTAAATATCGTAGCTACTGTTTTATAATCATCAAACTCTGTTGCTGTTCTTTTTTTGATTTGTTAGAGCTGACATATTCGTTTTATTTTGTCACTCTTGTTCGACGGGTACTACAGCTTGGTGATCATAATTTTATAAATGAAAGACAGTGAAATTTGTGGAAATTCTAAGAAGAATCGTGTTGTCAATCAAACTTGTAGCGTTGGTCATACACACTGGGAGATTGTGATACATTAATTTCTAAAAGAACTGGGAAAAGGGCTTTAAAAAACAGAAGGTATTTATTTTGCTGTTACGACGTACGTGGCGTAAAAAGAATCTGTAGGTAATAATTTACTGCTATAATAATCAAGCATATTCTTAAATGTATTGCAATAAGTACGAAATTCTAAGAATCGTAGCTTGAATACGATCTCTAACGATAAAAAGACTAGAGAACTATTCAGACATAACGAAAATGTTTTTTTAACTAATCAATTATTTTCGATACCTACATCTCCTCGATTATGGTTTCAATAATTTTTATTAAATTGCAATCAAGTAAATAAACCGATACATTTTTGAATTTTTGAAAATTTTAGACAGTCTATGTAAAAATAATGGTATCATTATCGCATAGATAGATAAATGTATTTATAAATTTTTGATAACATATGTGCTTGAAAACTAGGTCAATTATTTGATTGTAAAACAATTTTTAAAGCAAAATACAACTGCAATATCATTTAAGTTGAGTAGAGGCAAATTGAAAAACCCTATTCAACAATTAAATTAACCAATTTAATTTGGAAGAATTATTATAAGGTTTTAATTCCTTGGAAGAAATTAGTTTTCATAAATATATATTCAATATTTAGATTAAGTGCAACTCAAAATTGTTCGTAAAATTCATTGAAGTAGATAAGTCTGAATTTTACAAATATTCATAAACCATGATGTCACAATTCCGAACAAAATTCCTACCGAAACAGGCAGGATAGTAATTAAAAAATAAGATGTTTGTTTTGCATAAGTTAGTCTATAAGTTAGACACCCTTGCAATACAGTGTGAAGAAGGCCGTGAAACAGTGCTTGTGACAAATAAGTCGGGGACGATAATTCAACTGGAAAAGAATCTCCAGGCTGCAACCAAGTCAAACCGTACTATACCCATCCGCCACGTCCTATAACTTATTCTCAGAATTGTCAGAAACTTCAACAATTGCCAGTTTCAATGGGGATTAAATTCTCTATCCATCTAATCATGGATTTATTTCATTGTTATGATTACAACTTATTTTTGTGGAAGGAATCATTCGAATTTTCTACCATAATCTTCTCTTCATTCTCTTTCTTTTTGTAAATAGAAGAGAGTTAAAAAAAGTAAGACTCATAAATAAATAGTAGACATTTTTGTTTTATATTAATTGGAAGTTTCTGAACAGTCGACGATATACTGATAAAGTGCAGAAAAACAAAATTAAAAAATTAAATATTTTGTATATTTTACCGGTTTAAATGAGAAATCAATAACGATGATTGAATAAGTAGATGGGAAATTTTTAAACCAATTGACAAAGGAAAATATTTTGAAAATATAATTTAGTAATTAAAGGTGGTTTTAATTAAAATAAAATTGATAATTAGGACTTCGCTATTATTTTAGCTATACATTTTTGTTTTTATGACACCTTCCCTTATCAGACAAGAATGTAAATATTTACTATAATGTAACAAAGAGGATTTACTTTAATTATTTTAGGAAAAACTTGCAATTTGAAATGTTTTTAATCATTAATTTCTGTTACATTATCTAATCTACTTTTAGTTATATTTACGCAATGATGCGGCTATTTTTGAAATTATTTTTTTTTTGTTAATTTCTAATCAAAATTTAATTCCAATACTTTGCTTTATCAAGGAAATAGTAGGTATTGCACCATATTACATACGTTAGATTTTCTTCAAGGAATAAAACGAAGGGCCTGCTTATAATTCAATATATTCATAGGTATGGAAGTATCTTTAATTTGAATTTTGTTTCAGAATTGTTTGAAAAATTATTTATTTGCTTTGTAAATGTAATATACTCTACGTTGAACATAAATTGATGCCGTGAAAACTTCTCTTCTAACGATACACATTAAATTGGATATTTTTATATCAAAGGATAATAAAATGTATGGCTTCTTCTTAACTTGATATGGTCGTTAATTCGAACAGCTGTAATCTGAACTTCAACGAAACAAATATGATTCCTGATCGGTCTGTACAATGATTGGATACTAATTAGGTATAAGTAGGATGTCAATAGTTTTCAGATAAACTTGTGAACAATATTATGTTCGCGTTATTCTGATTAATTTTAGACTGCGATTCTTTGAATATATCTAATGAAATAATTTACAATGGGACTAATATAATATGTTTTGAGAATATTAACAAATATAGATTTATGAAGAAAGCCTTATTTTGGTTGCTATATATTTATGAATAACAGTTTTACTCAAGAATCCTGTTTTATAAAAGTTACTCCCTATTAGAAAGATAGATAAAATTTGACGTCAAATTGAACAATTTAAAAATTATTAAAAAACTAATTTTGAAACAGAACAGACCTAAAATGAAGAACATTTGGGAACATAAACATATTAAAAGGTCTAAGAAATAAGAAATTAGAAGAAATGAATGATAATTAGGTTAATACTTTACATATTTTTCATTTTATCTAAAAAACTATAATTTGCCACTACTTATACACGGGCTCATTATTCACAATTATCTTTAATGGGTACTGCATATTGTATGCAAAACATTCATCAATTAATGAAGATTGCTGCATAGGAAAGAAATATAGTAGTTTCAACAAACTAATTGATTTGGATTAACCGCTTATTTGGATTTTTGAAAACTATTTTTTGTTCAATGATTATTTTCCTCATCAATAAATGTTATTGTTTTATAATATACAGATATTGGTACTAGACGAATGTCGTCTTTTCAACTAAGAGCGTAAATTTAAGAAAAAAAAACTTACCTTCTAATTTCATACCAACTTCGAGACATTTCTGAAATCTGCAGAATGGACATCGTTTCCTTTGCGTTTTGTCAATGTGACAACTCCTTTCCGCGACACACGTATATACTTTCTTATTTTGAACGGTTCTTTTGAAAAATCCTTTGCATGATTCACATGTGAGCAGCCCGTAGTGATATCCCGAAACTTTGTCTCCACACACAGGACACAGTTCCTCGATACCATCCTTGGTATCAGAAATGTCTCCAACACCGGTAATTGAAGTAGCTGCACCCGCTATCTGATACCCAGCACCCATATCAATCCCAGATAGTGTGTTGACTCCTGAAGAAAACAAATAAGAGGTGTCAATATTATTCATAGACTGAGACATCATCATAGATTGTTGGTGATGATGCATGCCCATTTGTTGGCAACTACTGTAAGGGGTTGATACGGGGGGTGAGTTATATTGCGGTGGTAAAGGGCTGGAAACTTGGGGGTTCATTTGGGAATCACTCGAGTTCGCGTTAAATGGGGACATGTTCAAAGACAACAACGTGGAGTGGTTCTCCATTTCGAGTAACATTTCACACTTCAGGTATACTGGAACGTCATAGTAAATACACAAAAAACACTTGCACAGTTATATCCAAATAAGAGTGAGGTATAATCCAAAAAGTGGCACACACACACGCGCGCGTTCTCAAGTGAAATCGAAACCGATTTGTTGTGATTATGAAAGAGTGTCGAGCGAACGATGCGTTAACAGAACGTGAATTGGCAAACCTTAAATGAAAACTGACTGACTAACTGACCAAAGATCCGAATGCGCCGGGTATACAAAACCCGCCGAACGAACGAAGTCGATCGAGTCTGTGTCTACCGTTCGTGTCGCTGCTGCTAACACAGGGCCACAAATGATTAGGAGTCCATGCAATAAGTGAAAGTGAGTTCGGGACCAGTGACCTACTTTCCAATGAACCAGGTCTATGTTAGAGCTGTGGTGGTGTAGTCATACGTACATATACACTTACATCACACTCCGTCGACGTTGTCAGATCTTGAATATTTTCCCCAAAGCAACGGAACTATATCGAGTTTATGTTTTAATGCAAAAATATTTTCATAAGGAGAATTATGAGTTAATAGGTACAGAGAACGATAATTATTATGTATATACATTGGATAATAAGTAATATAAATATGATTAGTGGGTGCTATTATTGAGTATGTATATTTACTTATGGAATAAATAATTACATAATAATTGTATTTATTAGAATGAGCTGATGAAGATATTTTTTTTATTCAACTATTATTTGCTAAAATACTGAGGTATATATTTTGATAGTGAGGTTGAGAAAGTAATAAAAAATTCATGTATACAAAGAGTAAATAGTAAATTACCAAACCACTGTGTTGTTTACTGCATTCATCACAATTCATTATTAATGAATAGACGGATACTAAGACTAAGCAACCAAAAAAGTAAATTTGCAAATATTTAGTAATCAAAAATAAAATTTACTTTCATTAATTAATGTTATCTACATAATAAAAATACTTAATTAGTACAAAAAGATAAAAATGTTGAGTAAAATTTATTTGCAAATATATTATAGTATTAAATCACAATTTACTTAATCGTTATTCATGTTGTTCCAATGGATGATTGTTATATATTGCTATATATTGGAGAAAATCATTTTATAATTGATGTAACACAGACAAAAAATATATTTTTACACCATAAATAGAAATCGTCTAGAATAAAATATGAGTTATTCTCAAAAATTTCTTAGAATTTTAGACTAGTTGCATACCAATAATAATATTTTTTTGTGCTTTTCAATAGTTTTATTAATATCTTTCAATTATTAGTGGCTTTTTCAATAGATAATTTTTTTATTTATTTTCAGCACATATCAAAATATTTTGAAAAAGACCGAAATTAAGTCTAAACTACAAAAAGATTTAAAAATCCTTTGAAAATTCAAAGAAAACTTTCATCGAAGCCATTAATCAACAAAACAATATAAGACATAGGAAAAATTAAAAGTCAAAGAAATATCAAAATACATTATTCCTATTATTTATAAAAAAGGCGATATTAAGTTTTTCAAATTGATATACTATATATTAAAAATATATTCAAGTAATCTAATACAATTTTACATCGAAAATGAGATGAGATTCACTCCCAACTATTTATAAAAGTTTTTATAGATTTCTTTGCGATTATTTGTAGACAATAACACCCCGATTATAAATTGTAGGAATTCAATTAATTAAACTACAAAAAAGTATATCCAAAATGTCATTCAGCATCCTATAAAAAAATCGTCCTTGACGATAATCTCAAGTTTCTGTCCGTATGTCCACAAATAAATACATATTGTTATTAAATTCCACCTTCACCTACTTACTTCAATATTCAGTAAACGTTTCGTCGGCAACATCGCTTACACTATCTGAGAATTAAAGTTGGAAGGGAACCGTAGTGGGACTAGGTGGGGATGTCCTACTGACCCACATACACTCGGCGCATCATGTGGCTAGCGAGACGCAGGACAGGACGATAGGAAGCCGTGGGAGAAGACAGGCGAGTAACCCTTTACCTTCCGCACTTCTCCCTTAGTTTACCCGTTTATTTTGACGAACACGTGTTCGCGAAGAAATGAGAACGGCACGCAGCAGGAACGAGTCACATTTTACTGTTTTTATACTGAATTTCATAGTAAATAAAGTATAGAAATAGTTTGTTTCTTGAATTTTAGTACAGAATAAAATAATTCTTATGTTCTACTAAAATTTATATTCAAATAATGAGCATATTAAAATTTATTGAAGGTCAAAATTATGTCAACACGTTAAACAAAAATCTATTTACTGAAATGAATAAAAAATCTAGTAGTTTTTCAAAATTTTTATACAGAAATATGCATACTAAGACAGAAATACAAGTGGAGCTCAAACTCCACAACTCTGTATATGTTATAGGCTGTTTCCATTATAATAGAAGGCTACCACAGGTGTCTGAATTTTTTTGTTACTTTATTAATTATATATTTTTCAAAATATTTATAAAAACCAATGGAATTACTAAATAATCACATTTTCACTGCTATTTATTATCAATTGGCAACTTCCTTAGTTGAATTTGGTGTTCAGTGATACAAGAAATGGTCTATTCGCAAAGTGATTTTCATTTCACAAAAATATATGCCTTATTTTAAGAAACAGTCAAGATACCGCAAAACATTGATTTGATAAGCAACAAATGTTCCCAAACACCTAGAAAATCATTCTGCTATTGTTAGGTTTTCTGCTGAAATCACGAGACGGTTCTTAATGAAGAATTGGATGGGTGGATTAAATTGAGTTAAGCGCATTTGACTAAGTCTAGCTCGTTCTACTTTTATTCAATAATAAATCTTTCTCTGGATTGCTTAGAATTCATTCCCTCCTGTTTAGAAGGAAGGACATTTTTTAAGTGGATTAACGTGATGTATTGACAATAATGACCGCCATCTACCTGATATCTTATTTGAAAATTATTCAATAAATAAAGTAACTGTAAATTACTTTTTTATTGCTTCAAATCCACCTCGCAGGCATTCGTTAAACATTACTTATTACGCATTAGTTTCGTATATATTATTTCGTTTCTAATTATATAAATTGTCACTTGATATTAAAAAAGCTTTCCAAAGTATCCATCTGAAAAGCAGAACTGTTTGGAACTGGATCGTCAAGAGTAATTATTATCGACGTTCCGGGTTGTCAAATGAAATATTCCCTTTCCTTATTAGATATTTTTTCCATAAATCATTATCAAATTCCAATATAACTTTGCGCATATTATCAATTACTACCGCATTTACAGAAGTTAAATGATTATAATATTTGCATGGTTTTGCTTTAATGGTACTCCAAACCATTTATATAGCATTAAATTAAATTATAACTTTTATTGATTATAAAACTAATTTTTGTGGAAATTTTTTAGGGAATATTTATGTTCTTAATTTTCGTAAATGTTCATATATCATCTATTTTGAAACTGGTATTGAAAATTTTGATTTTTATTCAGGAATAAGATGCGTTATCCATAACAATCATTAAATCTGAAATAACGTTTGGTAAGATCATTTTTCATAAAATACCTCGGACATTTGACTTTTGGCATTCCTTCAAATAAGAATCATGTTTTACCTAAGAAGTACAAGCAAAGAAGTTAGCACCCGTACAGAAGCAAGTTCACTATCGAACAAAACTAAATGTACACAATTTTAACATTCATATTCGTATAAATCACGATGTATCATGGTATTTCAGTTCAATAAAACTGCTTCTAATCTCCCATTTTCCACATTCGTATCATATATAGTTGTTACACTTACCTTTATTCTAAAAGGAAAGTTTTTTTTGTTGTTCTTTGATCTCATTGACGTAACAAAATAGGCATTCAATATTCTATTGTTAAGTAGTAGAAAATACCAAGTTAAGCTTGAACAAATATTTTCAAACAAATATCACAACAGTTCACAGTTAACAGCTTCAATGGAACCAAACTAAAAATAAAGACATCTTTTTTCTAGAACCATACTAAAACTCAACGAAATAGGATAGAGCAAAATCAATCGTATTGATTTTGAATCATTCGAAGACTTTCTTGAAACAATTTCAGTTTTACGGCTCAACATGACAAAGGAAGGTAGTTGGAGATTCTGCCGTAAAACATTTATCTTTGACCTACTCTCCTTTCACGCCCTATATCAACCACCTGAAATTTTCATAACTAAAGTGACCACACCTAACTCGTCCTTTTCCAAATTTTTATAATTCAAGCAGACAAAAACATAGTAAATCACTTGAGAATTCATTACTATAAAAAGATGTAGTTTATTCATTTGACAACAATTATTTTTAACTAAATTGATATTATTAATATTAAAATTGGTAATTGAGTATATATTGTACCGGATAAAACATCAAAATTATCGTTATCCGTCATCATTCAGCTTATCTGAGTCTTTTGGACATAACAGACACAACGTAATTAATTCCATTGTTTCCGCAATAATAGAAGAATAATACATCTTCAAATTAATTATTTATAAAAGATAGTTTGATTCTAGTTAATTATGGTGGTCAGAAATAAGCACTGAATCAAACGGAAAGTATACGATTTGCTTCACCCCTGACCCGTTTATAAATATAAATATTTTTTTTACCATACGTCACATTGTAATCTATTATGTACAGAAACTATCGTGTGCATATTGTAGAACTGCAACAGCGGCAAAACCTGAAGCAGGCTTCTAATTCTGCAAATCTATGTTGTTTCGTAAACAACAACGCTAATAACAATTCTTCGAGATTAGAAATCATCGATGGGAAATATTTATAGTTAGGGGAATACCACAATTGCTAATACTGAGATCTGTTTCAATCACTAAACAGACACTTTATTGAAAAAATAGAACATGGTATTTCACTTAAATTCGATGGATGCTATGTTTTCATTGAACGCGTTAGAAACTAAACTGAATTTTAAACAACAAACAGACAAATCAACAAAAAACGCGAATGAATGGAATACATGTAAAAACCTAAAATTATTAGCACTTTCCGTCGGTATTGTGTCAAGGCCGACGGTGCAAAACTTGCCTCAATTAAAAGATAATGTGATAAAGTGACCCAGATACAAAATGAATACATACTCATGTATATACAAACATGAAATAATAATTATTATGAGGTGATTTCAACGTTCGTTTCGTTTCAATCTGCGGTACAAGGTCGAATATCAGATCCTAAAATATTTCACTTCACCGTTTTTACATTTCTTGATTTCAATCGATCTCTTTCTTCTGTTATAAGCAAACTAATCGGGCGTTTGCGTGATCGAGAAATTGGTTTCTTTTTTTTTTCGTTTTTCGTATATAATTGCATTAAAGTATCTCGAAAATAACTCTGTGACCTAATTACCAGCGTGATACTGATGTTATGTCTCGATGAGTTCTCAACCCAAACAAATGTCGAATTGTTTTTGTTTTGGCTCATATAGGATGTAATTTTGAATAAAGCAGGTTTTATGGCATTAAATTAATTTTATTATCTATATACAGTGTTATCGTATTTACAATGAAGATATCTCCACATCTGCTTAATTCCGTTTTCATAATTCAGATTTGACGATTTTTTTGATAAAATTAACTTTTAATTCATTTTTTTTTGTTTACACACTAATTTTTGGTTTGTTCTTGTGCACTTAGAATTACAGTATGTTCATTATCCTCATTTGTGGCTGTTCTTTTTCTTTCATAACCGGGAATATTTTTGATATTGCCAGTTTCATCAAGTTCATTTTTTTTATATTTCGACACACTCTAGACTTAGAAATTTATAATTTTTGTTAGGATATTAAAGAAATCGGCAAACACCATCAGATTGTATACAAATTGTACAAAAAATGTATTTATATATTTATGAAACCATCATAAAGCCTCAAAAAAAATTTAATATACTATTTTTTAAATGGTGGCTTAGCTATAATAATTTAATTCATAAATGTATGTTCCGGTCACACCTGTCAGTGAGAAGCAAAACGTCAAGATATAATATCTAAAGGGCTTTACGGAAACCATTATCTGAGGTCAGGTAGATCATCTATCAGCTGATTGCGGATCGTAAGCCAAAACGAGTTTAGATCACAGTTTCCAGACACAGGTTCTATGATATTTATTTAGTTATATGGAAGATTCTAGATGTTTAGTAATTTTTATTGAGTAATTATCAACGATTTACTCACTCACGCGGGTTTTGCACTAAGTTTAATGTTGAAACGACGAAAAGTATGAAAACCGCAAACCTCAGTAATCTATAAAGAACTTTGCTAAAGTGAATTAATAGTAGACAACCATATATATCATGTCATATGATTGCAACCCAATTAACTCGACCAGTTTCCGAACAACAGTGAACGTGATCCTACTAAGGTTCCGAATATTCACATCTTGATCGGGTTAACCCGATCATAGTTTCCCACAAATCGAAATTATGTTAGTACTCTCTGTAGTATGTGTATGTGCAAATACGCAAGTTCAAGAAAACAAGCGGGTCGCTGTAACCACTTGGATTCCAGGGTGTAAAAAGATTGCTACAAAAACTTTGATTCTGGGAAACAATATTAAAGTTTTTTATAATGTGTATGGCACTTTATTTACAGGGTGTTCCGGGACTTTATGCAAAAAATTCGGGAGTGAGTAGATGACGTGAAAATAATGCTGCGACACGAAAAAAATTTATCATATGATCATTCGTTTCTGAGTTATAGGCATTTAAAGTTAAGTTGCAAAATCAGAACTTTAGCTTTATATATTTTCTAATTACAATTCATGACAATTTTATTCAGAAACCATAAATTTTATCGAGTTGAATAAAGAATATCTTTTTGTTAAAAAATGGAAAGACAAATTAATTTTTTCTATCTTTAGATTGTGAAGGTTGTCCCTGTAAAAGTTACGGTTTGTTAACAATTAGACATGTGCCGCCTCTGGTTTTCGGATAGTAGTGTAGAATTATTTATTCTGTCACACACACTACATGGACATAAGAAACCATCCATAGAAAATACTAAATGTTCGAATGTATAATTTACAAGAAACACTTAAATATAAGTTCGGATTTCGCAACTTTAAAGGACTATAACACAAAAACGAGGAGCCATTTGAGAAATTTTTTTTATGTATGTTATGTTTTTAGATTTTATTTTTATTATTAAAATTCCCCTTTTTTAGTTATTTTTGAATTTAAGTTTCAATTATTTCTCAAATATAAGAATTTATTTCTATATTCAAAGGAAATCCTGTTTATGTTTTGCGTCCCACTATTACTTAAAGGGGTAAGTAATATTTCTATTCTTTGAAACTTAATCTTTAAAAAAGAAGGTTACAAAATTCGCCCCCTTATAATGTAACGACAATTGAAAAAAGACCGCTGATTAGGCTAATGCGATTGCACGGAATTTTAAAAATTTCTAGAATTTAGATTTACTAAAAGGGGAGAATTTGATAAAAAACAAATTACCACAATGAAGACGTGATATGAGTGCCATTCTTCATATTTCTAAGATGCGAAGAAACAAGAGGAATTAGACAACGTTGCATCCTTAAGTATTAAGCTTTTCTTCAATTGTGTTGCTTCTGTTACAGTTAATTACAGAATTCATTATGGTATTCAAGATTTGACATTTAAATGGGAATTTTCCAAGGAAAGAAGCGCGGTAGAATCTATTATAATTCTTGGTCAGTTAAAGTGGACAACAAAGGTTTGAACGGTTGCAACCCACACGTGGTGATGAAAGTCTTCAATTAGTGACCGTCTTTCGCTGATTTAGCAAGTTTAAAAGAAATTGGAAATGACGATAACATCTACAACCGAACAGGCCGGCACCTATAAACTTGGATTAGATGATTTTTCCAAAAATTAGGCAAGCATACAAAAACTTCACATCCGAATAATATAATTGAGGAATTGGAGTCGCATTGTTCATATGTTGGTACGCGTTGATAGGCTCCACTTTTCAATTACTGTTAGAAACATTGAGTGGGTAAGGCATATGAACGAAGAAGATCCAAGATGTACCTATCAAGAGATTGAGGCAGCTCTTGGTGTTGGATCCGTAAGAGCAAATTTAATTTTACATGATAATTTTTCATGTGAAAAGATTGTTACTCCTAGGACATTACGTACGCAAAAAGCAGAGAGTTAGAATCGCGGGAAAACGTTAGAAATTTGAATTATAGAGAACTTCATATAGTTTCTAAAATATTAATAGGTACGTAATGTAACATTAATACCATTTTATGATATGTTAAAAAAGTTATGCATTTATTTTTTTCCGCTGGACAGGGTTAGAGCGAACAACTAAACTTGAAGATCAACGTCCAGTTACAACAAGCTGGTACACTAACAAATGTTTACCTGCAGTTTTTGAGTCAGTCCCCCAAAGCAGAATATTCTTGGTCTTTCTACAACAGACCCAAAATACCTTAAAAACTTTCTGCAGGAATACATTATTTTTTGTGCATTATTTGTGAATTTGCGGCGTTTACAAATATTCAAAAGACATATTGATTAGGAAAAAAATAAAATTTCAGGTATAAAATTAAATAATAATATTTAATGATCATAAAAACACATACTTAATGTATGGTCTTAGGACCTACATAGGAGTTGGAATGTAACATAACATCGTAAATAGATTAAGTTTGATTATGACAAGCACACTATGAAAAACATGGCAAGGTGGAGTTTGTCAGTAGTGCCTACCTCCGCTAGGTCAGAGGTGTAACTGACTGCTGGTCGTTTTAGCATTACAGAAGCAATTACTAAGCCCCAAATTTCACAAATAGCCTCTGAGACAGGTGTAGTTAACATAAAGTTTCAAAGCTTAAATCAGTCGTTTGTCCTATCACTAGGAAGTGAGTAGTGAATAGACTAAGGGTGTGGTTGTCGGGGCGCGCAGGCAGGGGGAGGGACGCTCGTGCTCCGCTGTATTGCTTTTCGATCGTCCGAACGCCCGTCACAGCTGAGTTGTCTGCTAACCAACATTGCCTCCGCTCGCGTTTGGCACATTACGCATTAACTATGCCGGTTGTATCAACTCACATTGCTTGCTCTAGTAGCACTGCCCTTCTCCTTCACTTTGTTTTTATTATTCGGTTTTCTGCAGTATATTAAAAATACTTAGCAAGTATGCTTATATCGCCGTTGTTTTCTTAGTAACACGAGAAATTGCGTTTTTGCGACCTGCAACGTAATTTTACATAGGGCCAATCTTTATGCAGGCCTCATCCTCGTTCTGCGACACTGTCTCTCGTTGTTCTCCTTTGGGGAGTCAGTCAAAAGTAAAAGGTTAATGTTGTCTCATCATAATGCATCGTCACATTGCATTGTAACTGTCATTGAACATCCACCCTATTCGCCAGATTTGGCCTTGTGCGATTTATGGTTATTCGTTAACCTAGAGATGAAGTAATTCATCAATTTTTTGGGAGCATTCCAATAGATGACTGGCTTTGAGCTAGCAAATTTTCTTATTTGAACTTATTTGAATACTTTTGAAATAAAAAATCAGCTTCGAAATAATATTGTTATATAAGAAAAGTAATTTCGATAAAAAAATAAATGTAAGTACGCGATAGAACCGATTAATTGACTGATTATTTGATTTCTCCTTGGGCCACTTTATTTTTTATCTGAAGACAACTGATACGAAACAGCGACCGCAAAAATTTGAAAAACTGGACCAACTTAATCTACACGTTTCTTCAATAGGAAAAAGGAAACGCTGATTATAATATAAGTGAAATCAGGCGTACACGCACCACATACAACCGTAGGCGACATGATTGAGCCATTTACGAAATTATATAATTATATTGTGGCATTAGAACAATGTAGACTAAGGAAATCCTTAGAAAATATTATCAAATTATTAGTTGGAAATGTGATAATGGTTTGTTATCAATACGCATTTTTTTTAATATAAACCAACATGATTGCGTAATACCATACTTTATCAGTAACAATCTTTGATAATACAATTATATAATGTGCAATTTTGAGTTTGGAAATTGAACTACTGCAACGGTACTAAAGCCCGATTCACATTATTCTATGGAATGCTTCCAGAATAATGAAAACCTGTACTCGAGTGTACCTACCACCCTAGGAATTAATCCAGTCCAGTTGACTGAAATGACTGTAATTTTCTATTCAAGGTTGCTCATTCGAGTTTCACTGGAATGGTGTGAACGGCCAACCAAGTGCTTGAATATACGTTAAACAGTGAACAAGCATTTTTTAGGTAATTTCTAGCAATGAAGAGAATAGCTCAAATCCGATTTTTTAAATTTTATTTCTTCTTCCACTACATACTACATACAAACAGTATAAATGCACTTATTAAAACTGTTATAATTGAACAGTTTTGAAGCCTAAACTTCTTTCTTGAAAGCAATATCAATAACGTGTATATTTTGACTGACCAGCACTGAACTGGATCAACTCGCTGGACTAATAGACTATAATAGTGTGAACCGAGCTTAATTATTTATTTAATAATGTGAGTATGTTACGCGAATTTAATAATGAATATTAAACTGAATATGGGTAATATCTACCACAAACTGTTTATTGCTATTTTCCATCAGACTTCTTGATCCCGTGCGATATGAAAATTGTGTTCCAACAGTATAAAGTTCAAGTGTTAAAGAAAAATTGTTACGTTTTACATTTCAGCAATAAATTGAACTTGGTTAGTAGATGTTTGAGGCGAGCATGTCATATTTGTGACGAAAGTTAAGGTCCAGTAAAACCGAAGAGAATTATGTAACCAAATTGTTACTAAAAGAATTTGAGGGCACACAAACGCCAAAAATCAGAATGACATAAACGTATAAACGTATCATTGCAAATGCTAATCAGATGAAATAAACTATGTTTAATTGTTAAAGCGGAAAATTGTTCTTGTTTCAGGTAAATTTAACTTGACAAAGTAAATAGTAATATGACTATTCAAGATAGGAGCCTCATACAATCACTAAATTAATATTTAGTTTCAAGAAAGTAAATAAAATTTTATTTTCAGTTGAATTTGTGTGAGTGTTGATGTGAAAACAGGCCAATATCTTTAACTTATTATTTACTTGAGATTCAATACAATTTGACTCATGTGTTGCAATTAGTAAAGCTGTTATAATTTCAAGTACTGAAGACAATGTTTACACTACCACTACACCAACTCTCACAATTACAGACAGAGAAAGAAAGAGTGAGAAATGCGATCTTGTCAAAAAATTGTTACAATTCGTAGACAAAATCTTGTAAAAACTAAAGTACTAAATAAAAATACAACAAATAAAATAAAATTTCAATATACAGAAGAAAACCAAAATAAGTAACAAAATTATAGGTAATAGTAATAGGTAATAATTTGTATGTAAGTCCATGGCAAAATTTGACCAGTATTCACCATGCCGGGATTAAATATTATTATTAGAAGTCGTTTACAGAGTAGAAGGCACTTTCCAGTAAATATGCCCTCGAATTATTGCGGAATGCCGGAAAAGATGATATCGATTTGATTTCAATTGGCAAGTGATTGTGCATTTTTTATGCATTATAAAATATTGAGCCCTCAACTAATTCTGAACGTGGAGCAGGTAGGTAAAGGCCGTACTCCGAGTTGTGGATAGCCGTGCAACGTTCTTTCTAACGCGCGTTTTGATAATCAAGTTATCGTCTTCAGAGACCGAAGGTTATTGATACGCGCTTAAGATAGTGTAATTGTGAATGTTGGTGCAGTGGTAGTATAAACTGTGTGTTCAGTATGAATATCAAAAAATTTCAATTTAATAATTAAAAGTAGTCAAAGTATCTACAAAAACAAAAATAGTGATTTTCCCTGCCTGAGTTAAAAGTGGTGTTCCAGCAGCAATTTTTGGGTACGTGTTTGTAATAGATTATAGTCAGGTCATGGGTAGCGCACCAAATTTCGAAATATGATCAGAGCATACTGCAGGAGCAAACCTACTAAGTATTCGAGACCTGTTTGAATGAAGTTGGTCAAACTTCCTGAAATATTTTCTTCTTTATGAAATTGTTATTATTTAGCAAATGACGTTGCTTTGACTCGTTTTCGATGCATACCGTTATGGTATCCGTTATTGGAATGATGAAGCTATAAGAACTAAAGAAATATTTCAAATGACTGTCTTTAAAAAGACAGTTTTTTTCGGCTTCTGATATGATTTAGGAATCCATGTCAGCCAGTGGAATTGGAAACACACACTTCTTGGAAGGTTATATGAATGCTGATTTATATTCATAATATTGAATACATTTTTTAGTAAGATGGTACCTCTTGTCATACAGCAGTAAAAGATTGGATATCAGAAAGAGCACAAATAGCGCAAATCAAGTGAGGGAGAAATATGTAATTTTCTCATTTATTTTACACTGTATTTTTTTCTATCCATGCGAGATCTCCATAAAAGGGACCATAAATATTACATCAATTCATTTTGATATTGTGTAATCAACATTTTTATTTGAACAATTTTGTAAAGTAAATCCTGGTAGGTCATTCCGCTTCCTAACATTTTTTTGGTCGAACATGATAGGGAAACCCACTGAACTTCCTCAGCATTGTTATATTCTGATTCTAATGACGATAAAAGCTAAATTGATTCTATCATACTAAATGATAATTTTTCCTATTCGTCATAGAGTTATCGATGTTTAGATGGATTTTTACTCCCCTTTGTGAGTTTGGTAGAATTATTTTGAGACAGTGAAATTTGTAGTAACTTTGGATTTAATATTAAACGAGCTGACAAGAAATTATTAATGCACCAATTTTCGAAGTTAAATCTTGTAGCTCTATAGACTAATAGCTAAACCAGCCTGTAATTAGAATTGGAAAATGTACTTTTCGATATGATTTTTTTGAACATACCTTTACCAACACATATTTTTCATAAGGAGCATCGCTGGTCAAGTCTATCGAAATAATAGGAAACTTATATTGAAAAAGAATTCGCCACTTTTCCAAAATTTTCAGTACTTGTCGGACCACCCTCGTACATATAGGTGGTACGAATACGCTTAATCTTTTTGTTGTGACTTCACCTTAGAAGCACTACGCCCTTTTCAATTTAGGTGGTAACGTTTTTATGGTGTGGTATTTTGTAGAAGACAATATTAAAAATTTTAATAGAATAAAACGCGGAAATACAAAAATACAATTCATACACCTCGTACAAATCCAAAAATGATTACTTTAGACATTATTTATGTTACAACAGCAAGGATAAATCAAGTGAAATTGGCCTGAAAAAAAAAATGACAAAAAACTCGTTATATAATTAGAATCAAAACATTACCGATAAGTTTAATATGTATAAACTATACACCTAATTTTGTTTTAAAATAAACGCATTGGATTCTTTAAATAGACTCAAGGGCATCTTTGTTATTGATTCCCATGTTAAAACAAAAAATAATAACAGTTTTCGTTTTTACGATTATACTACAATATGTGTGAATTTAATGATGATTAATGAATAAACAGGTTTTATTTAAAATTATTATTGACGCGGTATTACAGATTTCTATTTGTGCTTTTGTTGATATTCAAGGAAACGTAGATAACATTTTTTCAATTACTACTAATCATTAATAGTAAAAATCGTCGTATACACGTAGGCGGATATATTTGGTGCGTAAAACTAAACGCATCCCTCTAAATCAGGTGTGGCCAATAATCTTGTTTTTAGGAGACGTAAACTTCAAAATCGCTCTCGATGCTAAAAGGGATGGGTTTTAAATCTGCTAATAATTTTTCAGACATCAGGTAGGATATATTTGAACATATTATATACCAGATACGAAAATTCATTTTCCTGGCAATGGTATGGTCAATATTGGTAAATGATGAGAAATATCCCTGAAGAAACATAAATCTTATAATCAGCCGTCATGGCGGGATCCCATCGCCTTTAGTAGCGAATTGCAATCGTTCTGATATTTTGGTAGAACCTTTCACCCTGCTTGTTGCTAATAGTTCCCAAATTTTGAAGAAAAAATGATAACTGGCAATGGAGAAAAAGAAGTTTTAATGAGATTCGGTAGCCAAGCGACTTACAGGAATTTAAAAGTTTTCTAACTAGATGTTAGTACTTTACATCTATATTGTTACACAAACGTCTTCAGCGAAACGCGCGTCACACAGTGAAGTTGTTAGTGTTTGTGTAGTGGTAGTGTAAACAGTGTGTTTGGTATAATGAGGACCTTATTCAAATTTCCGACCAAACTACTTTTTTATTACACTACTTATTTGATTGAAATGAAATGCCAAAATGTTTAGGAACAAATGCATTTCGAAACAACCACTAATGTTTATATATAAGCAGTTTTTTATTGGGAACGTGGCAAGGAAACACCAAAGTGGACTAACTTTGATATATTTTCCGATCTTTCGAATACTTATGTATTCATCGTCTGGGAAATAATTAATTAACATTTTTGGTTTTACATTGTATTGATTCAAATTTTGAATCAAATAAAATTTATAGCTCTTTTTTGAAACAGAAGAGACCTAAAATCAAGAACATTTAGATATATAAACATATCAAACGGTGTAAGAAATAAGAAATTAAAGAAATTTATATATATATATATATATATATATATATATTTCACACATAAACAAAAAGTCAATAATCAGAGAACAATATGAAACGTATTTTTATCATTGCAGATAAGAAAAGTGGGTTATCTCGTTTGTGGTAATTTCATATTATTGTCAGTGGGTCAGCAATATAATTTATCTTACGTACACAAGTCTGATTTTATCAAAAGTAATGAAATGATTCAAATTAAAAATAATGGGTATAAATAGTTGGAGAAAAAATATTATTGTTTATGTAATACAAGCAGTTTAGCCAAACTTAAGTACCGACATAATTTGTTGCGAAATCCTTATATAAATCAACATTCTATATGTACTATTTAGAACAGTTCTCACCGCAATTGACAAAATGTTATGGATTGCAATCGACTAGTGTACCATCTGTTGAATCCGTTAATGACCGACAGATTCACTGATCGAATTCATAATAGGAGTAAACAAACGGGTAGAGCGGGAGCTGGATTGTGCAAACTTGATAAAAATATTCCATTCTTTTTCTGTTAAGTAGATGATCGCATTACTACCAACCAAAAAATCAAATTGGAAACGTATAAAAAATTCAATTCAGTGAACAATCGAAATCTAAAAAAATAATAATATCAATTTACTTGATGTCACATTACACAAAATTAACAATAACATAAGAGCACAATGGGTTATCAAGACTCAAGATATTTGAACTTTTGAACAATTCCTGTCATTCTATGTCACAAAAAAGATCAGTGATATATAAGTTGGCTGATCGAGCGATACAACTATCAGATCCTGAATTTAGATGCTTAGCTATTCAAAAAGCAAAAACTGCATTGAAAGAAAATAAATTATTCGTAAAAAATGATAAACAACATATTCAAGAAAGGGATAAACAGATTCTACAATCAATTAAAAAGCGAAACAGAAAAAAAACATAAAAAATTTTTCCCTACCATATGTACAAGGACTTTCCCAAAAACTATCGAATTATTTCAATAAATATGATATTAGTTTAAGTCATTAAGGACATAATACATTATCCAAATATTTCACTAAAATCTTAAACACCAAAAAAAAAGAAGTAATATTATGTATCAAGTAAATTCAATTATATAGGTTAAAAATTCTTGAAATAGAATCAAATACACGAAAATCAGAATTTTTAGAAATGATTCACATTATATCAAAAAAATATAAATAATTTGAGTAAAATTTGAAGCTCTATTTTGTAAATTTTAATACAACTACAAATAATTTAACTGAAGACTGCTAAATATTTTTGAGATGTCAAAATTTGACGTTTCGATTTTTCTTTAAGTCTTTATCAAAATATATTTCAAAACGTCAAATTTTATCTTCCGATAATTATTAAAAAAACTAGTTTTAAAACAGAAGAGACCTAAAATCAAGAACATTTATATAAATATCTTTAATTTCTTATATCTTAGATCTTTTGACATATCGATGCTTCTAAATGTTCTTTTAGTTCTCTTCTGTTTTAAAATTAGTTTTTTAATTAATTAAATTCACAAAAAGCAATTCTTCTTTGATCCTCTTCTGGCTTTAAATTTTGTACCAACGAGATTGAATACGGATGGAACTTGGGTTTTATAAGAATCCAGTGAATTCTTATCTCTGATATTCCCAAATCTCTTTCTGCATCGGTTAATGAATTTTCAGGATACATTCTGAAGTTTCCCAAGACTATAATTTCATTGGCTCCATTGTCTACGACAGGTTTCAATTTGCTGCACGGTGCAACAAACTGACCGTGGGTTTTACAATTATGAATGAGCCGCGTAAGTGTATCAGTGGTCTATCCGGATATCGCAAACGGAAAGTATCACAGGCTCGTTTAATAACCCTAATACATTTCCTGTATATTACCAGCAAATTGAAATAATCTTCATTAATAAATCCTAAACGGGACATAATAAACACTTTTGCAACGTCAAGCTGTTTCTATTGTTTGTTTGTTTGTTGATATGCTTTTTTGGTCGTTCCAGACAACCGACAATTAAAAACCATGAAAATCTCAGTTTTTTCAAGTTTCTACAAAAACCGTTAATTTCAGATATATAAATTTACTTAACAAAGTCCTCTTAATTTAAAGGGTAAAGTCCAATGGTAAAGAGAAAAATGGGAGTTGCCCTTTGAAAAATTAATTTTGGATAGCGAAATTCAGCACCATTTTCTGAACACTCTATATGAATTTTTGTCAAGGTTTTCAAAGATTTTGAAAGCTGTAAGTGTTATTTGTCCAAATCCCAAAAATATTCGACCTGACTCACTTAAACTTAGAAATATAATGTTTTTAGTGGAGGGCACGTATCCAAAAATTTCGAAAATGTCAAATAATTAAAAAATGGTGGACTTTAGACATACGACGTCTCATTTAAAGTTATATTGAAATTGCGGGTAAATTGAAAAATTCTGTTTAAAATAACGAAGATTGGGTATAACCGGAAGTTTCAGAAAACTGAAATTATTTTAGCTGAAACGAGCATTTCGGAAAAATCTTGCAAGCAAATTTTTAGAACACTAGTCGCAGTACTTTCCCATATACATATCGATTCAGCTAGTCGTGAAGGATCCTGTACAAAGCATTCGATATATAATATTACTTCTTTTATTTTTTGGTGTCAATAATTAGATTTTAATTTGTACCTTAGGAAATTATTTTCTGTATTTACTAGACGTACCATAATTGTTGTCCCATAATTTTCAGAATTCAACCATTATGCTTTGAAAGACAAAATTTTTCTTCCTTTTCTTATTCAATTGAAAAAAAAATAGTATTAAGTTATCATTAAATATATGTTTTTGTAAAGCAATACCCATACGCAAATGAAAGAGGAGTTCGACACTGTGAACGTAGATTATGCACAATCAGTTACGAACGTAAAATTTTGGTCATATGAATTCAAACATAGATATAGAAAATCCTATCGGTGTATCAAAAGAACACGTTTGTTATATTCTGAATGAAGAATTATACATATGTAAGCCATCCGCGTGTTATCAAGGAATTTCAGTTTCAATAAAATATTGACATATTTTCTAATAACATTGTTTGTGATCCTACAAAATGATGAGTTTAATTTTCAAAAACACAAAATGAATATGTCACTTTGGTCATCATGTTATAAATAAGTACTTTAGAGGTACGTTAATTTCACAATATTATATTACAGGCTTCTAAGTGAAGTAATTGAGTTATATCATTACTGTTTAACAATAGCAAAACGAAAATTTAATACGCAATACGTTTAATATCCCACTCGGTCATGCTAGTGAATAATAGCTGAATGCTGGCAAGCCGGAAACTGGGTGACCCAAATCGAAGTAAAGCACCAGCCTGACCCCTTTTTATACAGATAAACTCCGTATTTTATTAAATTTATAGTTTAGTTGGAGAGAAAATGTATTCATGTGTACATTTAAAAAATATATATTCACTTAATAATGGCGGACGACGAATATGTTACATAAAAATAAATTTTGTCTACTGGAGTTTTTATTTTTTTTAGCATAAGTATATGCGTAAATTTTTTTTCAGTTCATAGCATCTTGAGAGAAAGTTGTGCTGCGAAAAATATTACATTTTTTTTATTTTGATCGTAGATTATCATAATAATTTCAAGCAACGACAAAAACAGATGTTATTCAGTGATAAAATTTCAAATTTAATCACAAGAAACAGATCTCCTCCACATCTAACGTTTTTTTTTATACATTTATGTCCTAATCTTCAAAACCATGTTTGTTCTTATTATACATGTAAACCTACTTCTTGGTATATTCAGATAATATTCATCAATAAATTTAAAATTTCGTTATTGTCATTTATCTACATTTGATTCTCTAACAAATGGAAGTAAATGCGGTAGTAACTCCTGCCAATGTGTGTCGCCTACAGCAGCCATATTCCCATCGACTTAAATCCGCAACTAGACGATGAATGCTCATTGAAATCTAGAGGATTTACCTACACTATCCGGCAGAATTTGAAAATAAAATGAGTTGTAAAAAGTTTCTAAGAAATTATAAATATCCAAATTATGTGGATTTCATCGAAAATATGCAGAAAAAATTCAGAATTCTTGGTTGTAATGTAAGCATAAAAGTTCACTTTTCCAGTTCCCATTTGGAATATTTTCCGAAAAATCTTGTAGACGTGAGTGAAGAGCAAGGTGAAAGATTTCATAAAGATATTCATTACATGGGAAAAATATACCAAAAGCGTTGGGACACAAAAATGATGGTCGATTACTGTTGAACAGTATCTTCCTTCACCTGAACTCAAAATAACCTAAAGAAGTTTTTTTTCAACAAATAAAACATTATTTCGAGAAGCGTAAAGAATAAATAACTATTTCTAACAGTTTTTTATAGATATTTTGTTTATTTTTGTATTTCTTCTACAATATATTATAAAGCCAGCTTATAAATGAAATAAATCCTGGTTTATCCATATTTTGGTATCTTACTGTTTCTAAAAATAACCGTACGTAATAAAAAAAAACTAAAAGCAGATTGGAAATTAACGCTACTTAATCGGTAGAAATTAATTAAAAACTTTCAATAAACTTTTTTATTGTTGAAAAATATAGGTCTGTGTTATTCAGGAAAAGATCCTTTGAAAAAAAAAAGTACGCTTAACCATAGGGGAAGTAACTTGTTCCTTCAATACTAGGAATAAAGTATCCTTATTATCGCAATGTGTTTAAAACATTTTTAACTATAAAACACTTGAGCTATATAATGATGATTGCTGAAAAATAATTGAGTCGTGACAGAAATTTCTCCAAATTACAACGTTTAAAAATAATTACACAATAAATTTTTAGGGTTACGAAGGTAAATATCATTTATTTTTGACTGTTTTGTAATCAAATCAACTTAATTAACTCGAGTTAACGAAAAATTTCATTACTACGCAGTTTATTACATTATAAATTTATCTTATGAAACAATGGAAACTCTCCTTTAATCTATCTCGGACCGAGGTACGTGTTGTGGTTGAATACAGTCGACCAGTCGAATAAATTCAAAAATATGAACGTTGAATACTTCGTTTTCGTTGATGCTCTGTGAATATATTTGAGAAATATACAAAATCAAGCTGAGGTGCTACTACCATAGTAGTGGGGCACTTGCTGGGAATGGTGTCAGTCAACCATTATGGTCTAGAATGTTACGTAACCAACACCATCGTAAGCAGTGAGAATGCACGACATGATACGGTATACCAGTCAAACATGCCAGTATTCGTCTACTTCGTCTGTATTATTATGGGTAGTGGTTTATTTCTTTTGTTTTTATTGTTGTTTGATTTGACTTTTTCTTCTGACTTGGGTGATAGAAAATACAGAAATAAAGCAACAAGAACCCGGATTTAACTAGATATTAAAATAGTTATTAGAAGATAAGATACTTGTTGACGTCAATCACAAAATCATGCTGCATTGAATTTAGCAGCTTCAATAATGAGAAAAAATACTGTTCTAAGTAAACCGCGAGAAGCTCTGTAACTACCTGTTCTAGAGATAATAAAACAGAAGAAATAGAAAAACGACCTTCTTTATAAATTAATAACGAAATTATCAATAAACCATTAGGCCAATTCTATTATAATGGAATTTTTCAATATTCGTATTGAGACAAGTGAAGCTTTCGTTGCAAATCGAAAATAGGTTAATATTAGTTATTGTGATATGTTCAGTTTCAAATGATTAATCAGACTTTTTTGCAATTTATGGTCAGAAAAGCATATCCAGCATTGTAGGCTTTTGAGTTTTGCAAAGATAGTAATGCAACATTTGCGACCAAAAGCATCTAAGATATTTATCCAAGTGGCATTATACGTTCGTAAGTGGAAGTGGAAGCAAATCCATGTCAGTCAATCGATGAACTCTCTTAACGAACCGGGGTCGATCATCCAAGAGCATCTGCAGCAAAATTCGAAAATAAGCAGAGCAAATGTTTTAGGTCCCCTATAATCTATCCGAAAAGAACAAAGGGGCCTAACCGATCCAGCACATGCCTCAACGACCTGAAACATAACTGTTTTTTGATCGCTTACTCAGAACAGATGAAAAAATTGTTTTTACCACAATTTTAAGCTGTTAAAGTACTACTGAGTGGTGTGCGATGAATAGAATATTCAAATCAGCTACACCTGTAATCTGGCAGAATGATTAACGGATATCTACAAAAATGTTCGAGTATTGGTCCACTAAAGCTCGATTATTGAGAAATTAAGAAAAATTTCAATTAAGAACACTCTACTTTTACCATTGAACTCTCTAAAAGCAGCCTAACACAACTGCCTTAACCCAACCAAAAAAAAAAAAAATAAAATAGTTGTGGATAACTATAATATCAAGAATGATGTGGAAAACATAAACCTTGCTTGGATTGAGGTAACAGAAAAAAACTTGATAGGGGCATGGAAGAACATTTTAACAGATTTAAACGAAGTAACACTGGAAATTGCCAATATGAATGAAATAATGGTACATGACATAAAAGTGGAATATATCGAAAAAATAGTGAAATAGACAGCAGCCAGAATTAGCTGAACAAGAAGGACACGAAAAGTAGTAATTCTAAAGAAGAGCGAAAAAACTTTCAAAAGCTTTCTTAGAACCAGCGTGACAAAAACTATGGACAAAGATATTGAAATAACACAAATTTTGACAGGAGTTCAAATGTAGACGGGGCGTTATGAATGAAGGTTTTTAGTTACAATTTCTCACAGAGCGCAAATTACATTAGAAACTAGAAAAATGGACAAAAATTTGGAAATACAGAACAGACATTCGTTGTCAAGTTTCTGTATTTGTAAGAGATAAATTTTAGTTTTATTGTTACAAAAACTTTTTGCTTTATTTCACTTTGCAACGTTGTTTGTTTGTTTGTGAGTGAATCTGTAATATATTGTGATAATTTTGTTCTGAATTTTGAGGTACTCAAACAGCTAAATTCTTTTTCAATCTCAAAACACTTGATATGAATCGCTTTTTTGATCCTAATATTCTATTTCGAATAATCCTCGGTTTGATTTTCGGTTCTCGATTCTACTGGAATCACCATAAACATAAAATCAAAAGTATCTAAATGGCTAAACATAAAACCCTCAGTCAACTTCCGACGAAAGTATACTATAAAGAATTTACCGAGAACTCATCCGTTTCAATTTTGAATATGGTTGTTTCACCTACATGTCCGCTGCCATGCTTTTAAAAATAAATAAATCAAACCATTTTTACCCGCCAATCAGATCACACTCGACTATCAAACTCTCATTGCTAATGATACAAGTCTCTCTCTCATCTGGACGCTATTGTACACGGCAATCACAGAAACTAGCTAAGCTGAAGAAGCGGCCAATAACCCCGGAAGTATAATTTAGCTTGATAATGATGAACTTCAAAAACCACATCCAAACCCGATATATGAAACAACAGTAGGACAACACTACGCAATATCCATCCATCTACTTCTCACATCTCCCTAAATTAACCACACCAAACTTATTTGGTGTCTTCAGAGACTATGTTTCTGTGTCCGTCCAGACTATTATCATCGACTGCAGACAACAATCACATTCGAGTAATTCAATCTAAAACCTATTCTTAAAAAACACTTAACTACACAAAGATCAAGGAAGTCTTTGGGTACTAATCTCCACCACAAAATATAATCCAACATAAGATTTCTATTATTTGGTAAGTGCAATTTTCATAATTTGTTTCTGTGTCAATAACCAGCGCCGACGAGGCATGTTAAACTAAAATATATATAATTTGTTGTTTTGATGTCATAAAACACAATAAACTCAATGGTAAAATACTTGATCAAATTTCTTCCTCCCAATCTCATTATTTACAAATGAGTCAATCTCGTTTAGGGCTGTTACACGTTAACGAGGTTTTTCTTAAGGAAATATAGTTAATTCTAGTTTAATTAATTTTGTCGCTTCAAATTTAAAAATACATGTTTATATGGGTATTATTTATAAAAAAGTTATAAAAAAATTAAATCGAGTATCCATCACCCCGTTTCAAAAAACCGCGTAGTAGAAACATTGAGGAGCTACAGCGACAACCTAGAAAGGACTTTATCAATTATCAATATTAACAATAGTGAACAAGTTGCTCAACAATTTATATTAACGTAATACAGTACACAACAAGAAGTCAAACACGTTTATCATATTCCTTTCACCAATTTTGCACAAATTATCCTACAACATTAAGATACCGGTTTTATTGATGATCTAAGTTCCAGATTGTGAAAATTTTGTTTTTTCAAGATAAAATATGATGATGAACAAACTATTTCTTATTTATACTCATCGTTAGAAAATAAATTATAGTTAAAAACAAACACTAAAAACGCTATGCAAGGTAAATTTTCCAATTCTACTATTCGTATACAGTCTAACGACAACGGCTAAGTGCTACTACATAAGATTATTCAGTAACATACAGCCGAGAGTCTAGATAACTTACAGCACGATTAACTGTATAGCATTGTATCTTGTGGAAAGTCGTTACGCAACTCAGATTGAGCCTCCTAATTATCCTGGAAAGGGTATACGTAATAATTTATGCTACCTGTTCCTTGGTTATCCTGGTTATCTTACAACCTCATGAAGTTATCTTTAATAAGTATGAAAAAATTTAAATGATAAGGCGTTTTGAGGTGGGGGAATTTCATTACATAAATAGATAAATACCAGGTTTAATCACAAAGTGAGTTCTGTTTGGGTATATAGAAAACATGTACAAAAACAGGGAAAATATTTATTGCACTACAATTGTTAAATAAATTTCCTACATATCTTCCAGGCATGCAAGTCCATGTATACTTCATCATAGAATATTCCCGCCTGTTTTTAAATCAAATGGTAACATATTCTTTCAGCTTCTCATCATCGTTGAAATGCTGACCACCAAGAACAAATTTTAGGTGTGAAAAGGAATAAAAGTCGCTAGGACGGGATGATCAGACTCGTCCCAATTAAATTCCTATTCCTATTCCGTAAAAACTGAAGTGCACTGTTTTTTGTATTGTTTAGTTATAATTTTGGGTACCTATCGTAAACAAAGGTTCCGAAATTTGGTTTTCAGTAACAATTTTATGATTTAATTATCGTGAGGTTTGCGAATATAATATGATTTCAGCAAGATGGAGCATCGCCGCATTATCAAACAAATGTCCGGCAGTACCTGAATAAAATTTCTCCAACTCGGTAAATAGGAGGCGCGGATTGATAGAATGACCAGCACGATCTCCAGATCTGACGCTATTAGAGTGTTTTTTATGAGGATATTACAAAAGTACCATTTACAAAACTAAACCCGTCTACTTGGACATTTCTATACCGGGTTCAATATTGCCAAGATATTCGTGGCGTGCATTTTGAACATTTCCTACATTGACACGTTTTTTTTTACATATATATATATATATTTTACATATTATATAGCAAATTCTTGATATAAAATAATTTTCTGTTTTTAAGTTAAGGTTGCAGATAGGTTAAGAACATTGTACATAAATTATGTCTAGAATTTTCTGAGAAAACAAAAAATAAATAATATACAGGAGGTTGAATTTAAAATAAGAAAGTCAATATTGGCTACTGTCACATGACACATCCTGTATATTTTTTTAAAAGGGAAATTTAAAAATACAAATTGACGTGTACAAGCTGTTTTCGCAACACATCCTCATTTATTGGTTAACAAATTTATTCCCATTGGCTGTTTCACACCGTATTTTAAACTGGAAACATCTCAACAATATAATTTTTTTTTATTTTATTAAACATAATTGACTATTTTTGTTGTTGTTAAATTTTAATAAATCTATATAAACGAATGTTCAACACGTATTTGAGTTTATTGTTTTGTGTTTTGCGACAAAATGTAAAAAATTAATATTATAATTTTTGTTTGGGTAGGCAATTCTAATAAAAATAAAATCGCAATTGTGTTCAAGTTAGGCAAGGTTACGTTGAACAGCTTACAAAATATTAGACATAACTCACGTAATAAAAAAATGTTGAGTAAATATTGTTGAATAATATTGAATGAATAACAAAAATACAAAACTCGTGTGTGTTCACTCGTATTTTTATGAAATAGATATTACTTTTTAAATTGGATTTTAAATTTCTTAAATTTTCGCTTTTACCTTTCTATATCCAATTCTTTGAATATATGTTCTTCATTTTAAGATTATCTTGATGAATAATGGTTTTTTATAGAAAAATATGTGATCTACAATTTAAACTATTCTTGAAGACCATACAAAAAATTTTCATTATTTTCATACATCTTAAATAAAATGTGGCTTTTAAAGTTATATTCCGTACACGACGTTAAGAACGTTAAATTTAACTGGTAAATTCAATAAACATTTAAATAATTACATCAAATATTACTCTTGGAATCAAAATAAAACTTTATGGCAGGTATACAGCATACATTATATTTCACATATTGATTCCAACGTGACGTCACATTGTGCGAGACACATCGCGTGTGCCTGCTCTTACTTACTATCGACTTTAAGTCAAGAAATGCTCAACGCTTTAGCATACAGTCGGACCTAATTAACAATTTTTCCCACGACAATATAATTATGATTTTGTTAAACTGTGTGCGATTAAAAATACTCGTATACATCAACGTTACTTGTTGTGTAATCTTTATTCTTATTATATAAGTGTTGACTAGTTTTAAAACACACATCACCTTACATTAAAAGTAGTACATGATTCAACTTTGCGTAAAATAATGTCTTTCAACAATTATTTGCAGGGAAAAAATGTAGTTTGATAATTGTGAACTAAGGTATCAAATTTTATTCAGTAGAGGCGGCAAAAGTTGAATAGCCTACAGGCGGCCAATCTGTAAATCCGCCATTAATAAAAATAAAATAAATATATATTATTGTATACACGCCCGCACTGGAACATTTGGGGCCCTCAGCTGAAACCTGTAAAGTCGTCCAGTTGAAATCTCATATGACTAAAGTTAGATAAAATAAGGTAAAAATCTTCTTCCTTCTATTACATACCGTATTTTTCAAGTTCCTCTCTTAGGATGATGGATTATAAGTCTTTATTCCATTTGGGGAAGCTTACTTGAAGATTGTGAGGTTTGCGGTTCACCTTAGTAACCTTTGTTAGTATTTATTTAGATATCCTGCTAGATGCTCATTTTATGCTCTTCTCCGTTTAAGTTTTCATCTGACGATGTCTTCCGCCTCTATTTGTGCATTATCCCATTTTATGACTCTCAAACCGTATTCTGAAATGTACCATCCTCCAAAGACTGACACAGTTAATCTATGAAGTTAACGTTGGTTGGAACGAAGTGCCACAAGCAAAGATCGATCACATGTCATTACCAAGACGTGTATTCAGTTACAGTATGTGTTAAAAAAATTTTTGCAAAAGTTTGATTATTGATCACAAATCTAGATCGATAATCTGGATGTTACATTTTTTAGTAAAATACTCGTATGTCTAATATTTATTGACAATAAATTCACTTGAATTTAACTATAGATAATTCCTGTCATGAGAAAATTTTTGTTGTTGTTGCTGTACTTCCGGTTTTATCTCAATGACGTATATTATATATGTTTGCAGAATGTAATAAACCTTATTCTTCCGAATTAATGTACGTTAGGTTTTGTACCGTTATCTGTAAAAACTGAAAAGATAACATACTTCAGTCTGTTTACACATTAGAGTAAATACTGTTGAGATAAGCCATTTATGTACTCAGGCATTAATAAGAATCATCTTACGGCTAATAAAAGTTAAAGATTCTTGAACGTATTTAATTAATAATGAATTTAAATATTTTTCTGAGTTTCACAAAAGTCATTTTATGTACAAAATAAAGTTGTATAGGTAGTCCATGAATCAGTAACAGATTTATATGACAATACATTCAATCATTTCCTCTCAGCTAAAAATTTATACTGAACACACTGTTTACACTACCACTACACCAACAATCACAATTACATTGTATGACGCGCGTCTCGATAACCAAGTTATCGTCTTAAGGGACTAAAGAAGTGTTGGTGTAGTGGTAGTGTAAAAAGAATGTTCCACCAGTTCCAAAAATTCCAGATTAAATTAAAATTTGTTAAACTGTAGTTAATCCAATATGTCGATGAAAAAAAATACAATCAACTGACTATAACATAGTGGCATCAACTTCAATGATTTATTCTTAAATTAAAATTCACCTGTTGGTGTTTATACGCAATTGGGGATAACTCTATCAGTCAGTTGGTTGTATCTTGGTGGAAAAACTGTCAGCTAATTCTTTGAAAGTTATAACGTAGGAGTTGGGCGGATGCATCTATTGTCCATTTAAATGCATCAGTCGTCCAGTTTCCTTAGAATTACGGCTAGCTGATTTTCTTCATTTATCACAGCAATATATTAACAATTAGTTGGCATTACGCTCGAATATGAGTATTCGGGATGAAATAAACATTCCATGTCCAAATTTTTGAAACGATTAAGTATATGATCAGAACTATCCAAATAACTGACAAATAACAATGTTATTTTTTCTCGACTAAATTCCGCTTAGTATTCCGTTGAACTCACTTCCTCCAAGGATACCTTATTACGTCATTTCCTCTCATATGAAAATTTGTAAGATGATTGCTATTATGCCGCTTTTATAAATGAAAAAATCAACTAGCAGTGATTTGAGGGCAAACTGGTCCTCTAATGCATTTAAATAGGCAGTAGATGTTTTCGCTTAAGTCCCACTTAATACCAGCTGACATTTTATCCACCAAGATACAGCCAGCTGGCAAATTTTTATTTGGGAGGAAATCTTTGGAAGTATAAATTTTTTTTCCTGTCCGAGGTACCAGCTGAAGTCACTATGTGTAAGAGGTCAGATGATTGCTTTTATTCTAGAATAATCACAGTTTGACATATTTTTAGCTGGGAAATGATTGAATGTACGATTTCTCTTTCGTGCCAGGGAAGTTACCGCCGCTTATTCCCCAAGTCGAACTACAGCTGAAGTTCACCAGGCTTTATGATACTATACTCTGATGTGTCCCATTAATTATCGTTCGGGAAGAAATCATTAACCAAGTTGTCACGTGGCTCCTGGTGTGATAGATAATAGCTTTCTATGAAGGTTTTGAAGTGTGTAATAAATTTTCGTGATAGAAAGAATAAATAAGAAAATTACACACACAACATGAAATATATGAATCTAATATTGGATAAATTAGCAAGTGTAAGAGGGAATTGTCGAATTTAAAATTTGAATGACCTAGACAATTTTTGCGATCGTGATCGAATTCACATAGTCCGTTGTCTGTTGAATGATTTGCGCCACGAAACGAATCTTAACACGTAAACAGTTATAGACGCCTATCTATGATTGACCGCTACAGATTATTACGGTAAAATATACAGGTGAAAAATAACGATTACTCAACATAAATATCGGTTTACTACAACAGAAACCTAATGTGGTTTTCCGCGTTCTGTTTTTCTCTATACATCTTCATTTTATTATGATCTTATCAAATCTTCACAGAGTTTTATTTTTTTGGGTTCTTGCTATTGTATTGAATCATTTAGAGGAATATAATATTAAATTTTATTAATAAAAACACCTAATAAGAGGATCTACATTATATTGTTCGAATTAATTGGGATAAATATGTTTTTCTGGCCAATGTTAGGTTGCTACCAATTATATCTGTCTAAAGGCAATATGAAGAAATGACCTTGAATCTTAAATGCAGATTTTACTGATGAGTGATAGAGTTTACTATGATGTATCTGCATAACGGTGACGGTTATACTATTGTTCCGTGTAATACGTGTTACTTTTTCTTGTTCATAGATATTTCTTCTAAAAAGCTTGCTAAAATAATTGCTCTGTATAAAAATACGCTAATGAATGTTAGAGATATAGCCTACGGCACATGATGTTTCACAAATTTTATTCGTTTATTCAGATTTATACGGATTATTGTCTGTAAAGAGGCGGCGTCTTTCACATTTTTTATAAATTGCGGAAACGCCTTTGATGCCTTCCTTCTAGAACTTTTTATTATTTCTAGGAAAGTCTATCTATGTTTTTCTTTTGTGTCTTTTTGTTCTAGAACTTTGTAGAATTTTATTTAGGTATATAAATGATTTGTATAAACGCAGTTAGTTTTAAATAAATAGTCGTTCTAGAAATTCTAGCTTATCTGCAAGTTTATTAATAACTGAAAAACACAAAAATAACCTTACTCCTTTTTTTCATTAGATTCTCGGAATTCATTTGGTTTTAACCACAATAACACAAGTTTATTAAAATCAACTTAACAATCAATAACACGGTAACAGTTCCAACCCAGTGGCTAAGACTCCTTAGGAGTGATTTTATTTCGTAATTGATCAATTGATCTGTGGAGGGTGATTCCAAGGTAATCCCCCACTATACCCTTTATGCATGTGCATAAAGTTTTTTATTCTGAAGTGACCGATTTACCAAGCGACTTTTCGCCATCCAATCTAATTAGTTCTATTCAAATAATCGACTAGTTGTCATTGTTAACATACCCCCTCAAAGAAGGCCAAAAGTCATTAGCATAGTTCCGAAATCGACTATCCATTTCTAGACCGACCGATACCACATTGGTACTAATAGAGACAATTCAATTTTAATCTTTATTTTATGAGTGTGAAATATTTACATCCCATTATTTTGGAAGAAGAATAATTCAATTTTAGTCAGTTATATTAGTATTTTATCCATATTTTAAATATTTTTACTTATTTCGTCTAATTAAACGATTTATGATTCAAAATCAAATTGAACTATTTATCACGTGCATCGTTAAACAATCACGGTAATCGTAGTAATATAACATCTGGGAAAACATCCTCAAACTGAACTGAAGTCATTTACTTACATAACTAAAGATTTTTTAAATTCATATAGAATCCATATGTTTTTCTTTATTTATATATGTTTTGGATCACGTTAATTGAGTCTAACTCATGATTTTTATTCAATATTGTAGTTTCCCTGAAGAGGGGAAGAGCACTTCCCGAAAGAATTTTAGTTTAATGAAGAGTTCTCATTTCCAAATTTGCCGCAATCCCCAATATTCTAGTTCTTATTCTAACTAATCAGAAAGGACTACAATTTGGTTTACGATTTATTTTACTCTTGTTTTGTATAATCCACAATATACTTAATTTTAGTTTCTAGGTCTAAAGAAAAGACCAAAATCTTTGACACGGGAAAAGAAGAAAAGCATCATTTTTATTTTTATAATTTTTCGTGACATAAACTATTTAGGTTTATCGTATTTTTTACAGATTTTAATGAGTTTATTACCCTAATCGTAGATAAGTCATTTCAATACTGTATCCCACATCACAAAAACATGAGGCAAATTATACTGGATACAAAGTAAATAATTAGATCAAAATATTGGACTTTTTTCTGACCTTCACTCAAATTACATATTTATATCATCATTATTTAACAATCATATTTAATCTTTGAAGCTAAGTCTCTTCAGTAGGTTAAAAAGTTCGAAAGTACGTCCCATTAAGGGCCACAGTAGCTTAAATTTTTTCTTTCGAAAAATCTTTAGCTCAAATAGCTCAAGTGATAGAAATTTCTTAAACTATACGAAATACATAGTAGATTGTTCCATATATAAAACCAAAGACAAATATGAATGTGAGTTATGGAACTGATTTAATTATTTTCTGCGCTCTAACAATTGAACATATCGTTTCGTAATGTCATTGACAACGATTCTAATAATCCTAAAATATTTTATGAAATCTTCATCACTATTGCTGAAGTGTAATTTTCAATTTTAGGCTTTTGTCTGCTCTCAAATCCTTCTAGTAATAATTCTCTTCACATTCACCAGACCATTCACTTTCATCTAAACTACCAACTGAATACTTCATTTCCTTCTCAAAAGTATCTCACAACCTAATAAAGCACGATATACGATCTAAAATATGTGATATGTGCGAACCCAAACGAACATTTTTGCTCGTCTCGAACTACCATTGAATAAGCTCAATTTGTTTCTGGAACATACAAATGTTTGTTTTTTTCATGAACAAGCAGTTACAAACAGCCTGCTGGAAAAAACCTTTTAATAAACCTATAAAATAACATCGTCATGCCAACTCATGATGAAATTAATTTTCTAATGTGATATTTTTATTGATATCCCTGTATACCTAACTAACCATTTAATATATTTGATTTTTCATTCATTCGGAAATTTTCAATTACATAATTTTAATTAAACTATACGGAACCCTATAAGGTTTGGATTATCAAATTAAATCAACTTCCCTAAAAGGGGCTCAGCATTCTCAAAGTTTCAATTATATTAAATCACTCTTAATAATGAGTCATTACATTAACGAAGATTTATTTAGGTTATGCAAACACGACACAACTGTTTATAAAATAAACTGAAAGTGAAACACCAAACAAAAAAAAAATGAAACGGCATTGTTTAAAAAGTGAATCTGATTTCGCTTTCTGTTTACAAATAAACAAGTTGCAAGAAATTCCAAACAAGGCTCGACAGACTTGAAAAAGTAGGATGTCGGTGTTCTTACTGCTATGTTGTCAATTCTACACTATGAAACAGCGAAGTAACGTTAAAGATGGTCGTGCCAATATTAAATATTCCAAAGGTCATCTTGTTTCATTTCCTGTAATTCAAAGATGATTTCCTTTCGCTAGTAACGATTATTTAATTCCTAGTTTGAATAATGATAACGAATTTTTTAATGGCGTACGAGTTATTTTAAGAAATATAAAAAAATATTATTAAGAAAAATGATAGATGTCTTTAAGGTCCTTATTTTGAAATTATTTCGAACTAAACAGTGCGTTGTATAACTCCGTTTTTCTTTTTTTTTGTGTAGTACAAAAATAATATTCAATTATTTAATTAAATCAGAATTATTTCGTAATATTAATTGTGAACAGTTGATTTTAATCTATTAAAATTTTCAGCATATCTTAGTATTGCAAATTTATTTTTATATTCCAACTCTATTCCAAGAGTTACTTGACCGCAATATTTGAGGAAAAATAACATTTCATGAATGGGCCAAATATAAAATTGATCGCCAGAGGATTTTTTTTGGTACTTTCTATAGATGAACCAAATTTTCATAAAAATGTATATGTAAATTGACATAATTTTCATTATTATTCAACTTCTAATCCAGATAGTTGGGAAGGCGAATAGGGGATTTTCAGGAATACTCGAGCGTGGCAGTTGAAGATATGAGAGATATCTTAGACCTAATAGAACAACTTTGGAAAGTATTAGCTCCTCTATATGTAGTGAAGCGCGCCTAGGATAGAAGATCAGATTAGTAAAAAAAAAATCCATAGTCTGAAATACTCGAGCGCGTCAGATTAAGATATTGGGGGTTGATTTTAGTATTTTAAGACTAAATTTAACTAATTTGACGATAAGTCCTTGACGCCACCGAGTTATAGGGTCACGAACTTGTAAAAAAAACGTTAAACCGGCGTTCTCGAGCGCGATTTATTTTTTATTTTGAAGAATATGATCTAAAACTTACTAAAAGTACAAAATCTGCCGGTTTCCGCATGACCGTAAGTGTGGAGGAGCCATTTCGTCTTCCGAAAAACGCGTTGCTGCATTTAAGTCGCGAACGATATATTTTACAAAAAAAAAAAGTTTAAATATAAAAAAGGTAATTTTATTTAACACAAAAAAGGTCTCTTTACGTTTTTGTCCAAAGTTAAAACTTTTGGACTTAAAGCATCATGAAAACTGAAACTCCCGATTTTTTGAGTATATCTCGAAAATGGAGGGTGTTAAAAAAATTGATATAAAACAATATGATTAAATTATGTAACTTTTATTATATCTCAAATTTTTTTTCCGAAAATAATATTAAATTCGAGTTCACGTGGTTTATCGGGAATCAATTGCCCGATGCGTATGAAAACGTTGTTGAAGCGCCGGATATTCTGGGCAACGAGAATGACACTGAGGACAACAATAACGAGACGCTTGATTCAGGTAAATTTTTGTAGTCTTCTATAATATTCTCTTAACGGAATTGGTTAAAGTTACAGGCACTCTGCAAGAAAGAATTGTGGATGAGGAGCCACAATATGAAGTTCCGGTGAAGAAGAAGATGAATTGTATTGAGCAAAAATGTAATGGTCATACATAACAATACAATATTCATACAATTTTTATATCATTTCATCTTTTATACAATAAATAATACAATTTGTACTACATTTCATCTACATTTACGTTGGTTGTATCTATAGCTTTATTGTCATTCTTGAATTCCCCATTTTATCAGGGAGAAAGAAAGGAATAAAAAAGAAACAAAAAAACCTTTTTCGGTCAGATTAAGAGAACCCACCAACATCACCCACAACACCAAACCTCCCCTATGAAAATCTGGCGCGCTCGAGTATTTCAAAAGAACTTTTTTTTCGCATTGTCAAAAATTTGTCGTAACTTATCGTCACGCCGAAATCGTCAGATTTTTTAAAGGAAGCTTTCTTGGGGCCTACTTAACTCCCCTTCCGAAAATCTGACGCGCTCGATTAAATTTTTTTTTTCGGATTTTTGACTACTTTATATGCCTACCCCCATCACGCAAACTGGCAGATTAGTATACCGCTGTTATCAGAGGCACTTGGGACATACGTGGTATGAATATCTGACGCATAGCCACCACTAAAATGTTTTTTACCATACGAGCTATTCTTTTCGAAATTACTTTATCTTTCGATTTTGATCGAGCGCTCGAGAATGTCGCCATTTAGCGACCTCGCCTCCCTATCTAAGAGGTAATTGGAATTGTAGGTGATCATGTGATAGGAGCATACTTCTTTGATGAAATAGAAACTGGTCCAATTCATTCAAATTTTCTTCAGAATCACCAGTTTTGGGAGTTCCACACACTACGGCAAATGTATTGTCTACTTGAAAGCGTTTATAATGCTTCGCCAATATCGTATTCGAAAACTGATTGGCCAGTTCGGCTTCCCCATTTAACAAAAGTGATATATAAAAACTGAGGCTATAAAAGTTCTTCGTCTACTAGAGAGGTTATGAAAGAAATATTCAAAGAGGTAATCCGAGTTATTAACAGGAATATGCAGAGAAAAGTAACTCAACCATTTGAACTTAGGCTTCAACATTGTATTGATGCTAACTCTCTCAAGGTGAGATTGGTAGATGTCCTCCATAACTGGATCCTAAAGGCCCTTATTGGATTGAAAGCGACCTGGTTTGAAATTAGCGATAATTATTCACAAATAATTGGCAACAATGAATGAATGAAAATGATTTAAAAAGTTGTGTCGTACAACTTTTTGCGTTTACACAAATTTTTTAAATTGCCTTTATTCCAGTTTCACTAGATCTAGGTCGGAAGATAATAAAAATATTCGAGTTATTAACAGGAATATGCAGAGAAAAGTAACTCAACCATTTGAACTTAGGCTTCAACATTGTATTGATGCTAACTCTCTCAAGGTGAGATTGGTAGATGTCCTCCATAACTGGATCCTAAAGGCCCTTATTGGATTGAAAGCGACCTGGTAAACTAGGAATTAATTTTGAAACGATAATTTTGACAGTATACAATAGTGTTTGCTGAATGTAATTTCTAGCTGTTTACTTTTACTAAGGATGTGTTCTCGAGGTGAATCGTTTGTCTAGATGGATACCTAGGTATTTTATGCGGTCTATTTGTGGTAGAGTTTGTCCGTTCAGCATTACAGTACGTGTGCGTCATTTACATTTGGTAAAGGTAGTTTGGAGTGTTTAAAAATTTCTTTGTCATCAAAAAATGATGCGTTAGTTATATTTCTGCTTGTCGGAAGATCAGTAGTAAACAGTAATTATTGAATAAGTCCAAGCACTTTGCCTTGGAGCAAGGTAAATTACAAAAATTGAAGTTCACATATATAACCAAATATTCTATTCGTGCTTTGAAGCACAGAATGTTCTATTTTAAAGACGGAAGAGAATGTACGGATCGAGTTTTTGACCAACCGGTATACAATAAAGGGCAAAACCAAAATTTATTCGAATACGCGTTTTTATTTTAAAAACCATAATCATTTTGATTATGATTGAAAAACCCGACAAAAAAAATAAGGTGTTTAAAGGAACATTGACTTGCTACATACAGGTTTGTTGTGGTTATTCGTCTATTTGTTTATTCACAGTATCTAAATTGAACGGACAACATCTCAAATATTTAATGAAATTTATATTAACTCAATATGTATAAACTTTATTATCATTTGAAATTAGCGATAATTATTCACAAATAATTGGCAACAATGAATGAATGAAAATGATTTAAAAAGTTGTGTCGTACAACTTTTTGCGTTTACACAAATTTTTTAAATTGCCTTTATTCCAGTTTCACTAGATCTAGGTCGGAAGATAATAAAAATATTGTTTGAGTATAATATAAAGGTTTTATAATAAGCGTATTGTGCACATATATTGTGCAAATTTTTTGTTGTATTAATAGCATGATATTCCGTTTACAACCTCTCATGTTTGCTAATTTTTCACTATCTATAAAACTCATACTAGATTTAAGAGCTGTAAAAATGGGTTGAATAAATTCATCATCAAAATACACAAAGGATCTTAATATTCATGCATTGAGAGTTACTTGAAACTAGCAATAACCATTGCATAAACCACAGGTTATTAATTGAATATTTAAGTAGTTTAATCTATTACATGATTGTAATTTATTGTCGTGTCGAGACAATGCAAAATTGTTCTATATAAAATGATAGTGAATATAATTTTAACTGAATCGCTCAACATTGTGAACTTTCTCTCGTCAAATTTGCCGGAAACTGTGATCCTGTATCGTGTAGAGCTGATTGTGAATCATAACTCACCACGAGATTTTTCTCGAATGTCTCTTTTGGTGAAAATTACAAATTTCAAACTAAACCTACAAAAAACGTTAATTTTTATATCTTTAGTTTCGTGTGTTGACTAGTCAATGTTTTCTTTTTACTTCTTAGACCTTCTTATGTTTTTCTTGATAAATCGTCTTGATAAGTTTGTCTATCCAACTCACAATTAAGAAAAAAAAACAGAAACTGAACCTCAAAACATTTTTTCTTCTCACATTCCCAACAACTATCGAATTGTCAATAAATATGATATTAGTATAAGTAATAGACGATATAAATACATTATCAAACTAAACTAAAATCTGAAACACCCGAAAACAAAAGAAATACTAAATATTGTATATCAAGTATCAAGCAATGATTGTAATACTGATTATATAGGACAGACAGTTCAGTATTTAGAAAATAGATTGAAAGGTCATCAATATTGTAAAAAAAAAATAAACCTGCATTAACAAACCGTGAAATATCAAAAAACATATATTCAATGATAAAAATTCTTGAAAGAGAGTCAAATATAAGAAAGAGATAATTTTCAGACATGCTTGATATACATAGCAACGAGAAAGCTGTCAATGATAAAAAAGACCAAAACAATTTGAGAAAAATTTATAGTTCTATTTCATAAATTTTAATGCAACTACGAATAACTTAAGCCAATTGTTAATGTCAAGTCATATTCTAATAAATACCGAAATAAGTTGAAACGTCAAGTTTTAGCTGTTATTAGTGCGGTCTAAATTTGACATGTAGATGGCGCGCCTGTATGTTGTTAGCTGGGTCCCTTACTAACTGTGCAGCATAGTTTACGACATCAATTCGGTAGTAAATGCCTGAGTAGATCTGCCGTATTTAAATCGACCAAAGCGTCCGAAGACGGCCGCAAAACCTTCGAGAATGAGCCGCATGATCGTCGACCGCGAATAAATACCACACCAGACAACATCCGCCGCGTATAATAACTCATTTTGAAGGTCCGTTCGAAAAATTTCGGAGTATTGGTAGTATATAATCTATCATCCACGAACACCTTTATATCGCAAAATAACTTCTACCAACAAATCATGCGGTTGGAAATTTGTGGCCGCTTGCTGATGCTATATGAGGCGGAGTGGGACGGACAGGACACAAATCTTCATTACAGACAAAACATGGGTAGACTATTACACCTTGGAAATCAAAGTGCCGCCTAAATAGTGGAGGAAGGGGCGCCAGTCAAAGCTAGACAACTAGGTCTGAATATAAGATTAAGTGTACTGTCTACTGGTACAGACGGGGTGAGTTGTACGTTGATTTCCTGTGCCATGAACGTTCCATGAATGCTACATTCAACTCTAACCTTCAGAACCCGTGAAACCCGCTTACCGCTCGAAACGGAGAAGCAGAAATAGAGTGGTAGATACTAGAACATCCCTCCTACAGTCCGACTACTGCGACTACCACTGGAAGAAACCCTCGTTGGTCAAAAATTCAACACCGACGACGAGGTAGAAAAGTTTTTGGAGCACAGGCTATCAAAGTTGTCCTTGCGATATGGTACTTGCATAGTTTGAGAAAAAAATAGTTTTGGATATTTTCTACATAACTTTTTTCATCATTTTTTTTTTTAATTATTGTTCAATATTTATAGAGAGACAATTTATTGACTCAAGGTAGGTATTTTGAACATTCCAGTAAGGCCGCCATATTACATAACATAATAAGTATAAAATAAACAATGAACATATGAAGTAAATACGACAGTTAATTTCTCGGTTATTCTAAAATAAGCGTTATTATTAATCTTTGATTAATCTGAAAAATACCTCTACAAAAACACCTGATAAGATTTTTGATGATGCTAAGAAATTTGAATATACAACAAAAATGGTTTGAAAGTGTCTCTTTAACGTTCCTGCGAGATGTAATTATTTTTAAAAAAATGCAAGTACCCTATTCTTCGATACTGGCAACAGAAAGTTCCCGTAGAGGTAGCAAAAATGTCTAACTAGATGGCTGACATCTTTTCTGTGTTTCTAGACAAATGAATAATACATGTTATTGAGCAGATATTAGTAATTTATCCACTTACATGGATTTTGCACTAGATTTCACTACCAATAATAATTTTTCTTCACTGCTTCACTTCACTTCACAATTCCTACCAGTGAAAAAAAAGTTACTTTACTCACGAGTCTCACACAAAATTTTTTCTACGTCCGTAGACTTAAAAGAATGCGATAAAAGCTTTATCAATTTTTATTTTGTAATAGTAATAATAAAAGTACAACTGTGAGCATTATTAATTTGAAGTGAAGAAGTCACATTACTATTGGTACTTGAATTGGCAACATTTAACGAGTTCAAAGAAATATCATCGTCTATAGTTGTATTAGTACTAATTGGATGGTTGGTAGGATCGTGTTTTTTATTGAATCGTCTACGTAACCCTCCGCAACAGTGTTGGATTTCCACCCACCTTCTTTAGTTGAATTATATCATCACAGGAATCCACTAATAGAGACCAGTGCCCAGTGTAGTTTTTTGGTTAGGTTAGGTAAATTCAAATATGTTGCGAGGGAATTTTTGAAAAGGTATTGATACCTACAACTTGGGCTTTGCATTTTCCATTTCTTTCACCGATTCAGAAATTACTTTCTTTATGAATGCAAGTGAGTGAAAAAACGTGATTATAATAACGGATGTAGAAAAAATTTTATATTTCCATGTAAGTAAACAGTAAGTTAACACAATTACAATTCTATTCCTAAATATCGAATTTATTATAGACCAAATACAAAGAAAGCATAAATTGTGATAGTGGTAGAAAATAAATATATATTGGTTTTTATTGATATTATTGATATTTTCATCAATCCTATACAAAATGTGTCATTTAAATACGACTTTTGTAATTTTGATAGCGATAAAAAAGATGCACCGTTTTTTATTACCGATAAAAACGCCTGTTCCTCTTAAGCGTCTACATCTAGTATGCCTACATCACTTAAATGTCTGCCCTGTCACTAATTTAAGTATTGTTGATAATTGATACTGAAACATTACAACATGAGTCGTTTTGGGGAAGTTTCGACTCAATAAATAACAAAAAATATAGAAAAAGCAATACCGCAGTCCACAAAAATTACTAAAGCGTCAATATGAAGTTTTGTCAAGTACGAAATTATGAACTTTCGAAAATAATTCCATAACAAAAAACAGCAGATATATTAAAGAATTGGGCCTATAATATGAAAAAGAGGAATGGAGAAGATTATAAAGTATATGCAATTAAATTAATTTGGAATTCAGTTGAGAAGAAAAATATTTCAATGAATATAATATTAAATTTGATCCTTCTGCCGCCATAACTTTTAAAGAAGCTCGAGCACGAGTACGATTTCCGTGGCGACTGGATTTAACTATGCCATTTTGTAAATCGACCCAAAATAATGCCAGAGAGGAAAATTTTGAAATCTGTACAACAAACGAAACAATTTAAAACAATTGTATATTCAGTAACTGTTCATTTAAATAATTCAATTGTATCAATATAGATAATTATTATTGTTGTTCATTCATATATTCAGTCGTTAATTTATCTTGCCAAAAAAACACTCGAGCTTCTCTTTTAAGGATAAATTTCTAAATTTTTCCATCAGTACTTTTGCTCGGAAAACTGACATTTGACAATATCAATCGACCTTCTATCTCGCGATTTTGTCATGTCAGTTTCTCTGATAAAATTACTGATTGGAAAAATTATTTCGTTACAAAAAGAAATTTATCTGACAAAAAAACTCTTGTGTTTTTACTCTTAATAAAAATGAAAGAAATTCATTAAATTTTATTATCATTTATTATTAATTTCTCGGTGTTTTTTGGATATCAGTGCACCAGTAATATTTTCTTGAGGTTACAAAATATCGTAAAGAAAAATGAATTTAACAATTTATACTTAAACCAAAGTATCTATCTAAAAATATAATCTGTAGTTTGAGTCGATAAAGCCGCTGGATCTCTTCCCGCAAGTTGTAACCACTTTGTTAGTTCCTTTATTGCTCTAGGTATGAGAATAAATAGTTTATCAGATGATTCCAATAAACTATCAGTACACTTAGGTACCATACACCACTTGATGAGTTCTAATAACAACACATGAAGACTTACGTTAAATGTTTACAAGTTTGTCATCCGGTGGGATTAAACCGAAAATTTAAAAGTAAAGTTTATAAAAAACAAAAAGAAGCAATCCCTCAACTGATCGCATGTATCCACCGATGTACTAGAGTAAGGATCTTATCATGGCATGGCTCAATTATTTTCCGCACAACAAATTTTGATCGGGTAAACCTGTTTAATAGTTTTCCAGTATTCCAATACAATATTATACTTCCCGTATCATTGATTAATTTTTTCGAATTGTTTCGAAAATAAATTTTTAGTTTATCAATTTTATACAAATTCTACGAATTATGGAAACGTCGTTTTTTCAATATACGAAATAGTTTTTACTTTTGGAACGATTTTGGATATCTTTGTAGGCGACATGAATTCTTACTTTATTTTGACGGCGCGTGTCATCATTGTATGTGTTTTTTTTCGAATTTCAAATACGAAAAAATTGAATTCAGTAGTGAAATTAAAGCTCAAATAACTACTCATAAAGTGGGTAATTGAAAATCGACTATTTATGAATAATTATTGTCGCTAACCCTAAGAGATAAATTGGTTCACAGTTTATTCAATAAATTAGGAATAAAAATGTCCATACTATAAATGAACAAGTCATTCTCACATCAGATAATTTCAAAGTAAGGTTTATATATAGTATCTTCTTTTAAATTTTTGATACATTCCTTTGATACTCATATTAAAAAACTGTTTCCGTTGTTGTGCCAATTACGGGTTAGTGTTGATTAGGAATGTTTTTCACGTGAAAAAATAATTAGAGAAATCGAAAAAAGTTACGTTAATATTATTCTAAAAGCAGTCCGTCCATGTAATGATCTGTAACTGCTTTTGAAAGTGGTCATTTAATGTAACTTCTCTAGAAATAGTTAATATTTAAAAAGCGGAAAAGTGATGTCCCATATTTCTCCACGCATCGTGTCAAAGATATTTTTGTGTCTTCTAAACAATAATAAACAGCCAAATACTAAAAGAGACGTTAGTAAATGCCAAAGATGATTATCTAACTAAGTCAACCGATGCATTACATGCAATGTATTGCTTTTACGGCACCATCCAGAACCTTTTTTTGATTGCTTGATAACTGGAGATGAAAAATAAGTCGTATATAATCCAAAACGTAAAATATAGTAAGTTTATCGAAATTAATTACCACAAAGTAATGCAATGCTGAAAAATTCGATCTAAACACTATCTGAAGATATTTTACTCTGAAAGCAATTGATTTATATCGGTCCGGCATTGGAAATTTGCCTACAGTCAAAATACGTAGATAACGATTAAATTACTGATAAATAATAACTGTTGGAAATTTATTCGTTTGAATTTAATTTAAGAAATCGATATTACATGAAACATTGAATTTATGAAAACCTATCTGTGAGGTGAGTTAAATGTGATCCAAGGAACATGCTTTTCATGAAGCGAAAACCAATAAAGTTCATAGCCCACAGTGATTTGTGATTCTAAAGTTAAGACAAAACGACCTCATAAGTTGAAGAAAAGAGATTCGTTCCATCACGACAACTTGTCTGTTTATCTTTCCGCTATTGTTGAAGAAAAATTAGCCAAACTGCGTTACGATTTATTGCTGGTTCTCCCTGATTAATTTGATACCAAAACCCAAAAAAGGCTCGGTGGAATGTAATTGCAGAGGTGATAGCAGAAACAAACGTTTATTTTGTGAGATTTTCGAAAGATTGTTGTTTTTTTTATGGAATCTTGCTCGAGTATGTGAAGAGTTGAAAATTTTGTTTCGAATTGTAATTTTAGTAATTGATGTAAAAAAAATAATTAAAATAGGCAAATAAATGAATCATACAAAGTCGTTAACGCATTCCCTTAACGAAGTAAAATAGCAAAATATCGATACGAATCGTTACTTGTTTTGTTACGCCTTATTATTCACACAATTGCACTAATTTGAGAAATTCATTATTTTTATCATCTTTACACACATTTTTCTATTATGAGGTTAATAAGTTGTTGCTTTATAAATTAAGATCTGCCACATCGGAGTAAACTTCATTAATGTAATAAAGTAACAGTTTAACAAGAATATAAATCGAGTTAAGAATAACGAACAGTTTGTGGGCGATCGCCGATAACATTTAGATAACCAGTTAACAATCACAATGTTTCGCTAGTTATGTTTGTTATTTATATAGAATTTATTGCGAAATATTATAGTTGTGATTATCACAGCTCTAAAAGAAAATTTTTTTATGTTCTCCTTGATATCTTCGTTTTCAAGTCCTCTTATTACGAATTGTTCATGAAAGTACAAAATGTGCTTTTATTTTTTATTATTTTTATGTATCTTCCAGTAATTATCGGCTTATTAGTAAAAAAATTCATTTTTCAAGTAATGATTAGGCTTTACTTATGATCTGGTAAGAGCCTAAAAATTATCATTGTTGTTTGTTGGCATATTTTTTTAAATTATTGAAACAAATATTTTTTACAATATTTTATCGCTCTTTGATACACAATACATAATTATCGATAATTGTTAGTAAATCAAGGAAGCATCTAACAGCAGCGACGGCTTTTGGGAGGGTCAAGGAGGAGTATGAAACCCCGGGACCCGAACAGGTATCTGCCCCGTGAAATTACTAAGTTCATCATTTATTTTAAAAGCAATATTGGATCCATTAACAAGACTGTTCAATAATTGGAAATATTGCCCCAACTAAATCGAGAAAGAAGTTTTTTAAATAAAAATTCTATATAGTTTATGAAATAAGATTTTATTTTATTTCTACTTACTACTTACTATTTAATTTAGAACTAATACATTACATTTGAAAAAGTTCTAACTGATTTTGATTTCCTTAAGTGGGCCCCAGGTCGATTTTAACCCCAAACTCCATTACTTCTAAATCCAACGCTGCCTGACTAATGGATTCATCAATCACTGGCCGTGAATAATAGGAATTATTAAGATTGAGAAAACAGAGGTATAATGGGTACATTATACTACAGTCGTGGATACTAGAATACTATACTTTATTCACAATTACTAAAAATTTTTGTTGGAAAATTTTACTGGATCATTATAAACACTATTATTTTATTCTAACAAATATTTCATACAATATTTTATTGTTATATAATAGTTCGAAAATTATAATAAACGTGTAATATCTCCATAATAATCAACACAAAAATCTATGTATTAGTTTCTCAAATATTGGGTATCTCATGTTAAAAGATGATGGTATTTATTTATAGTTATCAATAATCCCTTTTTCCAATAAAAAATCATACGCCATATTAGTTATATACTTTCCTTGACTTTTTCGACAATAAATTTAATCAGCAGCTTCTCTAATTTCTGGTGGTATTCAAAAAAGGTCACTTTCATTTTCAATATCAATTTTTATTTGATTTTTCAACATAATTTAACATAAAATATCAAAACACTGAGAAATCAGAATAACGACAAAACGAGAACGAATCTTACAGAATCATTAATAGTTTCATAAATTATAACCATTAATAAATCCAAAATAATCTTATATCAAAGACAATTTTGACCACTGTTGCATGTTAATTACAATATGAATACCATGGCGCGAGGGGAGATATAATTCAAGTACCATGTGTCCACATTTATAAAAACATATTTTCAATAAACACCATACTTAATTCAATTTTTTCCGCTTTCTCAGAAATAAAAGCTCTTGTCACTACTGCAGTAACAGCTTGTAAAAAACTACATTTCATTATTGATAATAATCATTTAATCTTATATTTTACTTATGGAAGTTGAATGTATGATCAAGATATTGTTATTTGGAGCGTATACATTTTTTTCAGTATCTAACTCAATTCGTAGTCGTTAGTTTCATATAGTAATTCGAAATGAATAACATACGTAAATGATAGCATAATTAATATTCCATTCTCGCACGAGGAATTTCAAACAACATGTCATATTTAAATGTTTCAATGTACAGTTTATACTGTATAAAAATTGATGCACGTCATAAAGCGAGTTACCAGAAGTAATCGGACGTTGAATAAATAAACTCAACAACAAAAAAATGAAGATTGAGATTTTGTTAAATTGTGGTTTAAGCAAGTTATTCACACAAAATCTCCCACAAATGATTAATTTTTATCAATTATTTATAAAATACTGGAAAAATAAAAAACTAATGCAATTTTTCAAACTATGCTTCATTTTTATCGTTTTCTGAGACTTAATATTCTTCTAATAGCTGGGATTTATTCCTTTGCTCTAACATGCAAGAAATATCTAGCAGAAGGATGAATATGTCTAATACGCCTCCATAAATTATTCCACTATGGGATTAATATGGAGAGGTCACGTAGGTTAATCCAGAACTATGATTGCCAAGATTGCTCCAAGTTGGAATTCTGGCAGTAAGTGGACGAGCATTATTCTGCATTAAAATGTAGCAAACAGCCTCCAGAAGCATCTTCTAACCTAGCCTAACCTAACCTAACCTAACCAAAGCGATACTTGAACGTGAACTTCGCTACTCCAAGCGATTTTGTGATATATCGGACCTTTTGTTCGAGAATTGATAGAATTATTATGGAACAAAATAAAAAAAAACACGTCTATAAATGACAAAAAAGGAGTGGTTAGTAAAGTGATTACCTTTACAGTTGAGATAAACGCTTTACAGTTTAGAAGAGTTCCGTGAAATGAAACAACCTCAAGATAAATAAATCTCGTACTTTACTAATCTTGATTGAAATAATTAAGTGGACTTCTCCGTAGTAACAAAAGTAACCACAGAAGCGATAATAGTTTTAAATATAAAAAGTATTGATTGTTTGTTTTTTTTCTGCTATCGACTGTTTAAAACAATGAGGTTATCGTGATCATTTAAAATATTTTGCCATTACATTAGAGCCTTGATAACTACCAAAGTTTTATCTGGCAGACTCTTCCAAAACCATCCTGAAACGTCTGGATTATAGATTTCCTTTAGTTGAGAATTCAAATCAAAGAAGTTCGATGATCGAATGGTAATTATGGAATCTAAATGAATCGTTGAACTCATAACAAGAGTTAAGATGGAATTTTTGGAACAGTTGGTAATATTTGAGCAATAGTGTTGTGAGTGCTGTGAAGGGGTAATTTAAATAGAACTATATTTAGACGAAAGTTATTCGATATGAAGTCAAAGCAAGTGTAAATGCTTTTTTTCGAATAAGGAAGTCGTATGTGCAACATATCAGTGGTTTTTAGAGGTTAGTGATTTATCGCACTTTTATTTCCTTGTCAATTCCCTCATCGCCAATAGGTGGAACATTCTGTAACCTGGTGGACCGGTACATTAGCCAAACGGTCGACGATAGGGAACACGAAGAAAGATCTACTACACGTTTCGAAAAGTATTTGATTCGCAAGACTTCTTTTATTTTTATTTTTTTTCCTTTTTCTATTTAATTACACTCCAAATCACTCTAGCTTCCCTAATCTACCACAACAAAATTTTTCCTATATCAGAGCCAAGCCGAAAAGATTGCTCACCCCACATGAATGATCTGCTCTATCCTGTCTACTTGAAGGTCTTAACAAGCATGGATATTTCACTAGGAATGAAAATGGGCCCACTTTTAAAAATTCTCTTTCGATACAAGAATGAATATTGTCTGCTTCATTTTCTGTGTGGCAGACTATTAGGTATTTATAATAGTTTCAATTTGCATGGTTTGAATACAAAATAAGTACATAGACAAAACATACCTATTTTTATTTTGTAACACAGTATCATCACTGTAAAATATCAAATCAAAGAAGATATCTCACTGTTGCTCTGAGGTAGCGATATATTGAATGATATCTTCGCTATGTTCAGGAGTGATACAGAAAGATCAGCCCTCGTACAACAACTTTTTGATCAGAGCAAGTATCCTTCTTAAACTAATCTGATAAAGATAAGAGCTGATTGTTTGTCAACAATTATAGCTAATAGGTGTTAATTTATATTAAATTCGTGAAAAACATTTAAACAATTAAAAATATTAATATGACGTGCTGATAATTACAATAAATCTAGAAATAATTCATTAATTAATCAATCCCACAAACCTACTTTTGGTTTCATAGTTCATGCAAATTCTATAAAAGAAGAAACTATTGCACAATACGTCATGTTGCAACATGAATCTTTAATTAATTTTGATTTCCACAATGATAATTACCTGCTGAGCTATTATATGAATATACCATTAATTTATACAGTGATGACGCTCACTATAAAATTACTTTGAAAAATATTTGCTTAGTATTGGTTTCAAATGTTCAGATACTTCATTACATTAATTGCTATGAAGATTAATATCAATGAATCAACAGAAAGATTATGAAAGATCGCATAATCTATATTTATAATACGCATAATCTTGCAGGTACTGCCAATACAAGTGCCCAGTCACACGGTTTATGTGGATATGGACATAACCCCAATTCCGAGAGGTCCTAATCACATACAATCTTAATATGTCATTCACACTATCGAATCAAACAATGATCTTTCACTTTTCACTTCCTGGATTACTACTAGAGAATCCTTTTCCAAGAAACCTAAAAGAAAACATACCTATCCTTTCTTCCGCTACTAGCAACGATATATGAAGAGCTCATAGAAAATTCTATAGCCTTTCATCACAATTCCCCTATTGCCAATCCTAATTTCACTTGTTGACTTATTGCAAGTTTTCTGTGGTTTTCCTGTTACTTGATGAACTCGTCTACCAGTCAGTCACTTGCGATTACATATACATGTCAATAAACCCCAAAAGTACATTGGTTCTTCGAGCCATTTTGTTTTATTGTATATCATTCTCATTTCGAATTTAAAATTTAATTCCACGCGGGATAAATAGCGGACATACGCTCACTTATCGAGGGTCACATCAAAATAAATCATCCACAAGCCAGCATCGCAGAGGAAAAAATTTTCCTATATATGGACTGTATCCAAAACAAACCATATCCCCCCAAAAAAAATCAAAACAAGCTCCTCTCTCAAGATATCTGCTTGTTTTGAAACATTTTACCCCCTTTCTTTGCAAAAAGACACGAATTGCCGCCACTTCGGAATTAGAGGCAGTGCTATTTGAATTGTTCTGTTCATTTCTTCTCTATTTCAAAAATAGATTCTCAGCTAGAACGAAACATTTTTGTGGTAAAATTAGGTCCACGGGAAAGTACATAAAACCAAAAGAATTTAAGTTAGCAGATCATATTCCATTGCAAATATATAGTTCATAGCAATTGCACATAGTAACTTGAAAACTTTCGATCACATTGCAATTTTGTGAAAATTGCAATCCTCCTATGGGAACTTCAACATATCAGAATAATATTCAATAATATTGTTATTTATGTATGTACTAAGTAGGGTGATTTTCTTACAAAGGTGAGGATCTCAGACAATATCATAGGAAGATAAGTATTGAAATATATCACAGTCAAAAATCAAAAATCCAAAGAAATTACAGGAAAGGTTGAAAAGACAACGCAAAATTTGTTACCGAGAAAATATAGAAACTCATTCGACAACGAATATGACCAATTTTTGAAATGGATTACATGCTGTAGGATATGACTGAAATCGTGTTGTTGGGCTACTTGAATGAGCATAAATCACAACAAATGAGGCCCAGTTTTTCCGTGTCAACTTCATGTCTATTGTATAGTCATTCTTTTGCTCTGGATACTACCGTAATAAATTAGTAAGTTACTATATTCTAGTGCTATTCATTGTCCACATAAGTAGTTAACATCTTGTCTTATGTCTGTAATATGTCACATTTTCCAACTGGACGGGTATCTTCAAGAAAAAAATAGTTTTCATACCTTTTACCTCAACTCTAGTATTTGTAATGTTTCATTAATTAAAATTTTTATAGTAAAGTCAAAAGGGTACCAATTTAAAAAAACCCCAAATCTCGCATAACCAAACAGAAACTAGACATTCAGACAATTAATCATGCAGGAAATTTAGCTATCAGCGAAACCTTCCAAAATCACTCTATGTAAATACAACCAAATAATAAACGTATTATATAGACGGTTAATAATTTATAAAAAGACAATAATGTACTGGTATATTTTATTCACAGGATATTTCAGGATCTAAAAACCCAATCTATTGATTGTTTCGTTAGTATGAGGGGCCACATACGGCCGGGCATTGTCGTCCAACAACAAAACTTTCTTTGCAAAAAAAAGAAAGAAAAAAGAAAGAGAAGCCTAACAGACAAACGGCTTTCGCAGAGTTCGTCTAGACGGGTGCTTGGTACAGCTGCGTCCAATTTACTGGTAAACCAGATCAAATTATAGGAAAAGGCTGGAGGTCCAAAATGGGAACCCACCCACCAAAATTTTTACATAATTTTGAACTCACGAAAAGTGTATGTATGGATTAATAATGAAATTTACGATATCTATCTTATCCCCTCTCTCACTGCCCTCTTTATTCTACCACTACTAGTGTCCTTTTCATCTTAAAAAAAACAAAAGCCACTTATTTATTATTTCAATCTTGAATTATTTTAGTTCAATATTTATGTGTAATAGAAAATGGAGAACAATAGATATAATTTATTTACATTAGGAAATAAGTTCAAAAATCGTGAAAGTACTTTACTGTGGTGTAAGGAAATCGGATTTTTACTTAAAGAAAGATATTGCAAAACACTTAGAAACAATATGACTGTGCTGGATGAAGGAATTCTTTTGTGACATAAAAAACCTAAATATAGGCACAAAGATCGTTAGCTGAAAATACGTGGTTAGATTAGGTTATGTTAGGGAATTTATTTTTCATCCCATTTACTTGCAAGACGCCAAAAATTCTTTTGCGTACAATCATCTAGTGTGTGATAGAGTATCTGGTGAAAATTTGACGCCTATCGGTGGGTTCCCGTTTGTCGGAACTCCAGCCCAGAAAAACCTGATGTTTTATATCTGTTTCCGCCGCCGATCAGCGGAACCTTCCAGAAGTGCCAACTCTATGTAAATACAACCAAATAATATCTAAACGTATTAAATATGGTATAAAAGACAATAATTTACTGGTATGACATAAAATGTATTTTATTTATATTGTTGGGAAAGCGTATAGACAAAAACTAGTCACACATTCATCAACTAGTTTCGGTCGTTCTTTATCTCGATGAAAAACGTTCAAACATGCAAATAGCAACTAATTATTATTATTATTATTACAAATAAATAATGTTATCTATAATCTACTACCTATAACAACATACTGGATATTTCTTAACTGTTAAACGATTGCAAATGATCAAGTTGAGTGGCATATGAGATCAGATTTGAATTTATAGAGGAAACGAGATTATTCTTAACGATTAAGAAAAATATAGGGCGTAGGAAGTGGATTTGAAAAACTTCCGTTTTTTATAATAATCGAAAGTGATAAATTAGAGAACAATTAGTAATTTATCAGTTTTAAGAGAGTTGATCGAATAGGTAATTATCTTTATGACCCACATAAGTACGTGTATTGATTGTTATATTAGATAGCTACTTTTAACAACATAGTTCAAGATATTGACAGTTTTAAGGTATATTTCCAATTTACCTCAATAGTACCTTATTTTTAAACAGAATTGATATTGAACATGTTTTCTTGTTTATCTTTTCACATTTATTTATATGTACATATTTTCAAGTATGCTAAACAATGTTAAAATGGCCTAAGCGACGTTCTTGATGCTTTCCGCCCGGATTGCCCTTCAATGTCAAAAAACCGTTTAGAATATCAAAAAATCTTAATCTATATTGACATGATAATCGGTTAAGTATGATGAACCTGAAAAGAAATGCCAATCCATTCAATGGAAGAGCCTACCGAGGACCAATAAAGGTCGAAATAGAAATCAAATTTCATTCCGAACGATCCTAACTGTAAAAAGACAAGTGAGTGTGAGTTACAAAATAATTCATTTTATAACTTCCATATATCTAATACATATGCACTTATCTTTGCTTTCTTGAGCAATCAAAAGATTTATGTAAGTCTGAGAGAGCGATCTAGGATCTCAAAGCCCAATCTGTTGATTATTGCGTACAACAACAAAACTTTCCTTGAGAATAGGCTACGGCGTTTGTTCCAAATCTCCGGCTTCAGCTTATTGGCTAACGAATCACTGTACCTCGCACTATTACTGTTAGGCCCCCCGCTTTGATGCAAGCTTCTGCTTATATAGCTAGACGATAACTGTTTCGATCGTGATTTAATACGATACACCCGATGCACCAACTCGACGTATGCGGCCGCCTCCTATAATAGTTTGATGAAGTTATATGACGAAAAGTGTGAGTAGTTTGTAACTTACCGTAGTTATATTCTTATAGGCCTAAACAGAGCAATTTTTGTCCAAAAGTTCACCTTAAATTGCTCCTACGATTTTTTTTGCTTTGTGGTCGTCACAGAGTGCTGAATCATTACCAACAATCTTATCACCCTCGTATTCTCGAAAAAATTGTTACATTGTTAATAATAGTAAGTAAAACTTATTAGCACTGATTCTCTCCTCCCCGAACCACGGAACCCTCATGTTATCCCAGAAACGTGTTTGAGAAGGATAAGTGAAAAAAAATGTGGAATCACTGCTTTCAGATATAAATAAGTTTGAAAACTCGATAAATGTCGTGATTGAGTTTTGTAAGTCCAGATACGTGAATTATTTTCATTAATAAATTCAGATAAACTTGTATAAATCAAACGTAGATACCGGACCTAACGGATAAGTGTTTTTTTTTTTCATGAATATTGAGGAAGGGTACAAATAAATGAATTTTCGAGAAATCACCATCAAGAAATGGGTAGAACAATATATTTATTTAATCATCAAACTCATCATCCCTCTCATGGCCACTATCTGCGTCTTCTCTTTCACAGTCTGGGATTATCACCGGCAAATATTTGCAGACTTCCGTTTTACATTTATTACAAATGCTAAAAATATATTTTAGACCTGCCTACGATGTATAGGTATAAGAATTCGAATGCGTTCCTCCCAGGTACATTTCTGAATAGTTCTTTTGGTTGTATTGAATTCCTCGTTCTTGAATGCCGTTATTCCTCCAAAGACTGATTTTATTTTCCCCGGGATAAGATGCAATGCGAGTGAACGTCGACAGAGTTATGTTTTCAGCTACTACAAGATTGACTGAATTTTATTTAAAATCCCTGAAAGTAAGCGTATTTTTATAAAGCTTCTCAAAAAGAGTGGACATTCCCCTCCAGATTCCACTTTGATTCATGTTAATATGTGCGTTTATTCCTGAGCTAGCAACATTTGAAGTCTGTCAAGATTTTATAACCCAAAAATAGCGAACTTTCGAAAATAATCGTATTTGAAACAAGCATTATTGGTACGGAATAAATGCTATGGAATTTAACAATTAAGTACTCCTCAACTCTTAATTTTATTCGCTACAAAGATAGAGACAAGATTTCAGTGATCTCGAGCATTAATTCACGCAGTTAAAAGTAGTAGTGTAATGAAAGCTTAAGTTGCAATTTTGCTGCTGCTCACTTTGCGTATGAGAGATAATATTATGTCAATAGAAAGCTGAAAAATTTATCTTCAAAATGACATAAGATTCGTCAAAATCGGACATTTCTATCGGGAGTTATGGATTTTTATTCCTTGCGCTGGTTGAAAAAATGCAACTTGCCGCACGCCATACAGATCGCGAAAACGCTTACCTTCAACAACTTTTTTCAGGAATACGGTGCAATTTGGCGAAAATGTTGTAAGGAACTTTTTTGTATAATTTTGTGCCCTTTCTGAATCTACAGTTTTTTTTGATAAGACAATGATTTTCTGAGTAATTACCTCAAAAAACAAGTTTCACTCGTATTTTGGGTGATAAGATTCTTCATAAGTGATGTGCACGACCTATAATTTAAAAAAAATATCGCAGGAGCAAATTTAAATTGAAGTTCCTAGCCCTTTCTACTGGCCTCTTACTACAGAGAATATAAAAAAATTAAAAAGGATTTTGCTGTTTTCGGCAACACCCCAAATAAAATTTTTCAAAAATTTGTTCGCGCATTCAAAACAAATTGTTTTTCGCCATCAAAAACCTTTGTGGGAAAGAAAATATAGATTTTAAATTATTCGCATTCACGTGTCAGATGCAGATCCATGTTCTGGTTATAACAAAAATGAAGCACGAGGTGTCAAAAACCAATAAATTATTTGTATATAAATAGATTGAGAAATGAAGAAATAGAAAGATATATATAGAAAGCGTAGCAACAGCGATGCTGGATGAAACGCCAAAATTAAAGGATGGAAACAAATAGAATGAGCACTGATGAAAACCATGCAAAGATGTCTGTGAGAGGGAAAAGCAAGCAAAGGAAAGAATTAGTGAGAAAAGAATAATGTGAGGTAAGTACCAAACAGCAGTAAGGCACTGCGAAATAGAATCGTAGGAGGCTAACAATAAACATTGGCCGAATATTTTGTTAATTTATTGTGAAGCCATAGATAAAAGGTGGAAGAACTTTCAGATAACAAGAAATAATGCATATGAAAAATAATGGAGGAGAGAATGGTATCACTGCGGAGATATTGCAACAACGCTGTAATGTGCACTACCTATAAGAAAGATAACGAGACCTACTGCGAGAACTACAAGGGCACAGCACTACTCGATGTTACCTATAAAGTTTTTTTTTTCCGGGTAATAAGAAAATACCCTGGAACCAATTCGTAACCAAGAAGTCGTTGATATTAATGAGGATTTATAATTGCACGAAGCACGGGGGGCCAGATTTGAACCTTCATAACAACACAGAATAATAACGTTGACCAAAATCTACAAGCACATCTAGTGTTAGCAGATTATAAGCAAGCTTACGATATATAGAGAGAATAAAGTCATATTTGGCTTCAGAACTTATAGTGATCACAAGAAATCTGATAAGAATGATGAAAGTAACTCGGAAAGGAAGGTTATCCAGAAGGATTTTGAGGAAAACGAGGGCTGAGGCAAAGAGACCCACTTTTCAACCTGGCATTGGTAATAATCATAAGGAAATGGCAAACAGAGACGTATGGTTTTGTCTACCACCGGAAGCATATAAAGGGTTTTTCTAAAATCTTGCGAAAAAATTCAGACTTTTAAAAAATTAAGATGGGCCTTTCATATAACAAAATTTCCTCTACCTACTCCTTTCCGAAATATCACTCTTTAAAATGTGGTGATTAAAGTTTTTATTTTTTTTTAAGTTTCAGTAAAGCTAGAAACTTGAAATTCATGCAGTTCCAAAGGACTAAATACGAGTATGTTTACAATATTCCTATTAAATTTCCAGCATTTATTATGAATCGTATTACATTTTACTGTTTTCTACACAATGTGTTAAAAAATTATAAATTATGGCGTTTATGTTTCTTCTCTGTAGCTATTGGTTTGGAGAGAAAATTTAACAATAAAAAATATTTTTATTCCATGAAACTTCATCTTGAAAAAAGTTTTGACATGAAATAAAGTAAAGGTTGCTAATTTCACATCGGTCTAATGTATATATTCTATAATTATTGAAACGAAATCAAATACAAAAAAAGACCTAAAAAATTTGAACAAACTTTATAATTCTTCCATAAATTTCAATACTACTATCATTCATTTTTCAGATATGACAATTAAGGATAAAAATATTATTTATCTGTTTAATCAAAAGATACCTAAAATCAAGGTGATTTATCAACAAAAACATTGTACCACTGGTATATCAGTTTTGCGGTCGGAATTATTTAATACTTCTCACAATCCTTTAAGTAAGAATAGATAAAGCATGTATATCAAGTCCTTTATCACTTCCACATATAATATGCTTTCCGGTTATCATAGATAGACGCAATATCTATACTAGACAGAATACCATCGTTGGTTTGTCTTTGCCTGCCGACAAATGGCATTTGTATTTTTCGATGTTGTCAAATTAGAGTTCAAGCTCGTTTCGTCGAGGTAAGCATTCCACCCGACTACGTCGACCTCAACTTATTATTGTATTAATGAATCATAATAATAATGAGTAATTATCATATTAGTTATTATATATTATATTAGTAATTCAAAATAATATTCACTATATTTTATATGCAACATTATCAAACGTTCAGATACTGTTCAATGTCAGTGAGGGTAGTAATTGAATGTACAGATGATTAACTTTATACAGGTACGGAATAAACGACTAAATAATATAAATTTATTATTAATTATCCTTCGAACTATTCTTGTACAGAGTCTAGCTTTATAACTCGTTGTTTAAACAATATACTACGAGGGGTTGTCTATAAAATAAGGTTCACAAGGAATTGCGAACGCTAGGAACGCCTTTCGACGGAATTTGTCGAGACTGGCATGTAGCTTGGCTCCCTTTCTCCCAGTTCTCGTCCCGGCTAACCGTCCCGTTCATTCCTAGTAGCCGTGAAAGATAAGGCTTTTATTGTGTGGGATGTATGGGAAAATGTGTATGAATGTGCAACATGTGACAAAGATGGACGTATAGATTTGGATGAAACACTGTCTAACACCCCACCTTACAGTCCAGATTTGTGCCCCAGTGATTATCATCTCATGCCTTGGACGTATGCAATTCCTACGACTCAGGCATAGAAAAGATGGTACACTGCATGCAAAAATCATGCATTGATTTAAACGACGATTATCGAAAAATAGAGAGGAGGCCAAAGCTTTCCTAAAATGTATTATTCAATGCCGATAAAAAATTTTTTCAGTGTGGAAATTCGTTGGGTACCTATAGACGAGCCTCATAAATGGTATACATTAAACCTTAATGTAAACGAACGCCAACTTGAACTCATCCAAGAATATATGTTTGCAAATTTTTTCATTTCCACGTAACAATTTGACTTAGAATGCGTAATTGTTCTATCACTAAATTTTGGGATAGTTTTTGGAAATATTCTCCTATTCTAATTTATTTGTATTTGCTACCTGTTAGGATTAAACCAACTCCAGGCAAAAGGTATAGATTTATAAAGAGGCTATGATTTGAAATATAAATTATTATGGTAAAGAAATGTCTTGTAAGATAATAATATATTCAGGTTATCCCTGAAAGCAATTTTAGTTTAAATACAACAAAAATAATTGTACAGTCCTCGTATTCAACTTTTTTTCTTACTTTAATAATCAAATTCTAGTTTTGAGTCACTCATTTTAAGTTAATGAATGATAAAAAAGAGATAAAATCGATTTTGGCAAAGATTATGCGTTAATTCTACAAATAATGACCGTTACTTAAAAAATATATATTTTCATATTAGATTTTCTTATTCTTACCTATTATAGTGACAATGGAGACAAAATCTCATTAAAACGTAGGTCTGTCTATTTTCGTATTAAGGGCGATGAGGCAAAAATAATGGGAAGTTGGAAGTCATATTTTAAGCAACTACTGATAGGGGTGCGCCAACTCGTGATTTTAACATCCGCCATAACATTTTAACTTCTGTTACAATTTCAACTCGTGATCGTAGTTGTCATGAAGATTAGACAACTCGTGACGGGAGATTATGCATATCGGGATTTTAAATATGAAATGAAAAATAAAAATTATATTTACAGTGTATTTCGGTAAAAAATAATTTACATTTTTTTACCAAAATAAATTTACAACACACATAAAAAAACAAAAAAAATATTATTATATTAATAACATAACCTAACCTCAATTTATTATTTTATTTTGACAAAGGGTGTTGACAAAATTTTGGGTAGAATTTTAACCAATTGCAAGGGTGCATTTCAAGTTATTGAATTTACAAATTCTAGGTTTTAATTTTCGGATTTTTCAAATTTACAAAGTGCATCAGGTTCTGAATTCCAGGTAATACTCTCAATGAATCCGTCGAGAGTTGTATTATGTATTCGGACTACCTTTTCATTCATCTGTTGGTGCATCCTTATCGTTACGAGTTATAGCGCACCCTTATTGATGGGATAGATAATATAATGAACAAAATATAGAAATTAATAACTTTCCTCAACATCTCACTTCTTAGATTTTTAATAAAATATTTATAATAATTTCAGTCAGGTTTCTTGTTGGTTTTTTCATTCGGTATTTTATCTTCAAATTTGCACGCAATTATTTCATAGCATTAATTGCAATTGTATCGAGTTTTTAGTATTTAATACAACTTAATTGAATTACACATACCGAAGGTAAAGGAATGAAGATAAGGTCATCCTGCAGTTTTTTAAATTTTATTCATTAATATGAAAATATTTGCTAGATTTTCTCCATTTGATAATTTAACGTTACCATGTTCAATACCTGATAAACAGATCCATGTACTAATAGAATTAATATTAATAGTTAATTAACCAGGTGATTCGACTAATTTTATGAAAATAATTGATGCAGCTTGTGATGAAAACTTACTTATCAAAATTACTGATGACCATGAAAATGTAATGGTTATTTACCTGGAACAAAAGGAATATGTTAATTTCTTTGTTTTTAAAAACATTAAAACGTAACGTGAGTCATTTGTTAACGGCAAATAAACCATTTCTGAATGTAAAAATCATTTTCAATATCTTTAAAATGAATAAACAGGTTTAATCGATCATCAAAATTTAATTAGGAATCTAACAAGTCTTACAGCAACTCAACTAAAAAACTTGAAAAATGACTTACATTCCACTTTTGTCAAAATTTCACTTTTAAAGGCGCAATAAATAACAAATTCAAAAGAAATTATTCCGTATATAGATCAAAATTATAAAAAAAAAATATTTTTCGATATTTCTAACGCAAATTTAAATATCTACAATAGGGTCTATTTTGTAAACTTGGGCCTGGTGTAACTTCTAAATGACAGATCAAAATTAGCCCATTATATTGAAGGGTTTGTAGAGTGTCTTTATATTAAATGGACATAGCATATAATCGATTCCTTTGAGATTAATAAAATGTGACGTCACTACTACTGGAGTTACATCTTTGCGTAAGCCTACCAATGACTGAGAAGTAGCAATCCAAATTTCTTTGTAAGAGACAGACTCACCTAAAATTAGTAATCGGAAAAAAATCACTTCCTTTTAACGTTTATAGTACTTATGATCAAAGTACGGTCTGGACAAGTGACACATCTGTATATTTCAAATATATTGTTTCTCAAATTTCTCTGGAGCCTCTTCTAAACCTTTAACTTAACGTATGAAATCGGTTCACCATGATACGTGCACTCACATCAGCAGTCTAGTCATGAAAAACTTTTTTCATTTTAGAAAAACGGGAAAAAATATTGAAGGACAGATAAACTCAGGTACTATGAAAAAATTCTTAATTGATTTGAGTAAAAATTCTAAGACATCAAACATCAATATTATCAAAGAAGATTGTGAATTAGGCAAATTAGGATTAATACTCGAACGAATACAGGCGCAAGATAACAAAGAGCTGAAGCAAGTATTTCTCAAAATTCCTACTTCCTACATTTATGAACAAATGCATTGAAATTCCATTAACTGATGAACATTTAGCTATACTATCGCTAATTACCTCTTCCAAGTTTCTATCAGTTTATTAAGAACTTAGAAACTCAGTTATATACGTTTTCACACTATTCATAATTTTTATATATTTTTCATCTTTGTCCATATTTAAAGGCTGATACGTTTTCTTTGCCCCTGCCCTATTTACTATAAAAAATTGACAAATATATCACCTTTCCTGCATCTTGAATTATTTCGGCGGTGTGGAACATAGTGTGTCCACAATCTGCATTTTGGTTTCTACATCAAAGTTTCTAAATTCGTGACTCATTCATTGTCATTAATCTTATAAGAAACTTGTCTATACTGCGGTGTTTAAAGGCGACTGCAAATGTATGCAATATTCATGATACTCATCGTGTGGGGCCATAAACTGACAGCTAGATAAGAGATTAACATTATCACCTAATCACAGAAAGGCGAATACTCAATTAATGAAGATATTGCAAGTTGAAGTTCTACATCAGAATCGGATGATGTTGATAAGGAAATGTTTTCTTTATTCATTTATGCCCATCTGTTAAATGTAAATCCTTTGCAATATCACTGCAAATCCGATTCTTCAGTTTCGTCTTCATATAATCACCATTTTTTGTATCGTTAAGCTCTCTGTGTTCCCTTACCGCCTTTCTTAACTTTTCTTCTGCCATTTTTTCGTGAAAAAATAAAAAAAATTGATAGTCGCTCTTACGTGTGGCACAACAACCTCTGTATGAACTACAGCAAGACCCGTCTGTGAACTTACGCGTGTCGTGTCAGGTCGCGCTGCGTCGTCAATTCGCGTCAATGTTCAATCTTGATTAGATTACAAAAGATTACAAAACTACGTGCTGTGCTGCGTCACCTCACACGTGCTATACGTGGCCCAATTTGCGTCTTGCCTAATATATTCACCAAATCTTGAATTTTCCTTGAGGTCAACTCTTTTTAACGCAACTATTTAATGATCGCTCGTTGTTCGACACGATACATTTTGATTTTTACATGATTCTCTCTCGAATTTAGGCTGTTATTGTAAGCACTCTTCATTACATTGCAATGTGAGTGAAGGATAAATAACTGTTTTTATTCCTAAATGGGTATCAGCCTAATTAAACTGCTAGTAGATGTCAAAATCTATCAGATTTGGCACATATAGGTGCCGATAAATCTATTTGAGAGAGAGAGAGAAAATAGTCAAAATTGCATCGTACTAACCATTTCTTCATTGAAAACATTGGAAAATCATGTGAAATTAATCACAAACTAATGTTTATGTCTCCTTAGAAATTCTCAAATTGATATACTCTGCAGTTATTTATACAATTTTGATAGTTTGGTATCCGTGGCCGACAACATTTCTCTAAATAAACTTGGGTCTTCAAATGAGAAAAATTCGTTCGTTAACTTTTCGGCCTCAATTGCTATATCCGATATAGGAACACCCAGAGATGATAGGTATAAAATACGAATGCAAATGAAGTCGCAAAACTACGCCAAGTTGAATATGTGAATCCAAGCATCAAGTATGTATCTAAATGTCAACAAGTCAAGTGATAGTTTACACCATACATTGTTACTAATATTTATTAAGGCTCACCCAATATCATTTATTTACGATCGCTTACTTTCCTTTTGTTTTGCAATTATTATAATCGACGACCAGTATAAATCGTGAGTATAGTCTTTCTATAATGGATGTTTTGAAAAATAAACATTATCTTATTGTTCTACAATAAATATACAATTATATAACAATCAGCCTTAGTAACTAATAATATTACTATTAAAGTCGCTAGAAGTGTTTTTTGAACACAAAACCAAAGGAGTTCGCAACTTTTTTACCAAGCTTCTGTAGCGGTTGGCCAATTTGTGAAATATTGAAACCTCGTTGTCAACAAAAGATCACCTCTATAGAAGATCTCTAAAATACTGAATAATTTGATAAGCAGAAAACTTTTATAAGTTGTAGTGATATAAAGACAAACTATCACGGATTTTCTACCTCAGATTCTTGGATTGTAATCTATCTTCTTGTTGGTTGATCTCTCAATGTTCTCTTCTTGACAAACGTTTTCAACTCCACTCATATTTCGCTTCCAAGCTTTCAATTGTTTCATTCTTATTTTCTATACATATCCAAGTTTAATTTTAGTACTTTATCCATATTTATTTGGAACAGATCAGTACGTACATCTAACCAAAGCCAAATATTTGGTAAGTACAACAGTTTCAAATCATTCTAGGCTTCGATTGCTTTTGATTTTTCAATCAATTTTTTAATTGTTTTCCATAAATATAAATGGTTAATTTTGGTACTTTATTTATTTGGAGCAAATCTGAGCAAAACCAAATGTTTATCCATCAAATAAAAAGAGCAACGGTGTCAAATCACATGATCATGGCGGCCAATTGACAGTTATAAAATTATTATGGATAATAACACCATCCCACCAAACACCAAATCCAATCTTAGATCAAATCACATTTCACATTTGATCTAATCTACTAAAAACTAGGTATTCCCAATGGTTCACTGAAGAAATTAACTTTTCTAAGCATTACTCTAATATAGTCACTATTTGAACGGGATAAATATTACTTTTTATAAAAGTTCAAAAGGCTTGGTACGTTTAAGCTTGTAGACTTCTTGATTATCTAGTCCAAGTGAGGCAAGCGTAATTATTTTCACTAGTACATCTCATAGTTGTAAACCATATTGGTTTGAGTATTTGTTTTTACATTTAAGTTTTAGTCCCTTCGCTTTTTTTTATACGTTTCTGACACTAGTTTGTTATCCAAATGTAGTACTGGATATGTGACCGTTTTCTTATCTGTTTGATATGACTAAGAAATTATTTATCTTTTCATTGATCCATTGATTAATTTGAAAATAATTGACCTCCTCTCCAATTGATTCTCTAACAGCTAGTATTGCAGTATCGTCTGCTGATGTAGTGTGTTCAATATTTTTCATAACAGTAATGTCACATGTACATAATAGGTACAGTGTTGACCCCAAATCACTACCTTTTAGGAGCCCTGCTTTAATTATTGGAAATTCTGAATAGTCGCTTTCTTGTTTCTCTGAATGTATGGTCTTCCAGGTAGGAGTGCACTAGCTGAACATAATGAGAAGTTAAATATTTTTTACTTCCATGCCAAACTTGATAAAATTTGTATTGTATTCAACAGATCTCTATATTCTATTTGTTATAAGATGTACTCGATGGAATTGCTACTTAAGTTTTGAGATAGACTAAGAAAAACAAATATTTATAATATGGCTTTATTGTTTTTCAAAATATTCTCCATTAAAATCAATAAAATCAACCACTTCTGGGGTAGAAATACTTTGACCTCGCAATTTGTTTTGGATCTGCGGGAATAAAAAAAACATTGGGTGCCAAACAAGGACTACACGGCGGACGACCCATCAACTCGATGATTTGAATGTTCAAGAACGTTTTTGTTTGAACTGATAAGTGAGGGATCTCATTGTCGAAGTGGAGAATGATTCGTCTTCTACGGTTGGTTTCTCTGATTTTTTCTAACATTTCTGGCAAACAAATGCTGGTGTACCATTCAAGATTGACTGCTCTACGTTGCTCTAATGGATCGGTGGCGATATGTACAGCTATTACGAGAAACAGGCGACCATTCGTTTCGAACAACTTTTGTTGGATATGACTCGTTTTGAGAGATCCCTACATTCCATTTTTTAGTTTCGAGCTCATATACACAGATTCATGATTCGGTATGTCACATGACGATCTTGCAATATCAGTTTACGTACAGATCGATTTTGAACGACCTTCACGAAATTCATCCTGTAGCGAAGTGCGACAGAATTCGGAAAACCAACGAAACACGGTGTCTCGAGATGGTGCTTCATCACCAAAAGTCGAAGCGAGTTGATCGGCGCACTGCTGTTGGTTTAATCCACGTCTGAAGTCATAGAAAATCATCGCAAGAAAATTTTTGTGATTTAATTCCATTTTTTGACTAAAATGATTGTATCAACAACTCAAATAGCACTCGTATGACAACACGGTCTAAGTATGTTCACCATTCAAAATGTCCAAATTTGAAAGGCTTGAAATCAAGTATCAACAAATTCGTTTTAACGTGTGAATAATCGAGTTCATTATAATTATTTATTGCTAAGCTTCTCAATTCAAAATAGAGAATATCAAGAGCAAAAAATACATATCTGTAAAGTGTTTAAATTTGTAGAAAAATTGGATGAACGTCTAAATCTGGATGTAAAATAATGCTCCACATTTTATTTCGCCTACAATGTAAATGAATGTTTATTTTGAATTCGTAACTTCAAAATTTATAAGCCACTCATTTTTCAGTATATGAGGAATTCTAATTTCAACTACCTACTTCTATATGTAAATAAAAAAAAATAGCACAGCTATAATTTTTAAAGTGCGAAGTATTCACTTATCTATATGTCAAATAATTTCGGTTTAACCTCTTTTTCAAGTGGATGTAAACCAATCACAAATAAATAAACAAACGCTTGCTTAATGCAAACCACTAAAACTATTAATAAAATCCATATTTAACCCATTATACTTTGATACGTGTATATTTTCAATACAATAAAATTACATTGCTAAATTGATTCGACCGTATGATATTGCAGTTTGATAGACTTCTTGAAATGTTGACCTAAAAATACGAGTATATATTATCAAGTTTAATTAGTTAGAATTCTAAAGATAAAATTGAGAATCCATTGGAGATTATTATACCTGGCAGATTTGTCTTTGGCTCGTTGTCGTTGAAGTCCATATTATAGAGAGCTTGCAATCGCAAAAATATATAGACCTGAAGAAAAAATGGTTACAATTTCTCAAGTACAATATATTATGAAAAGGATGGAATTGTGTGAAATTATGATAGTATATTAAAAATTATATTCGATACAACGAAAACTCACCCTGTCCATAAAGTAAACACTCGAGCGCTCCTGTTAAAGTTCAACATCTGGATTAATGGGACAAAAAAACAAAAAAATTTGGATTTTGATTCCAGCAATACGGCAAAAAATGCAAGAGGATCTATCAAGATCATGTATAACTTTGATTGAATAATGAGTTTCGTGATGATCTTTCTTGATTTGATGTCTTTTTTGATAGAAAATCAATTCAAAATAACAAGTAGAAATTTAACGTTCAAACCTACTTCGGTCTTTTTCAAAATGTAACTCGACGTTGACAATTTGCTTAATTATATTAATCAATAAATCACCTACATCATGAATATCAAAATAAAATCAAAATCTGTTTTAACAATAGAAATGAATTTTTCCTTAGTTTTCATGTCAAAAATATGTAGCAGCCATCAGTTAAATAAAGTTGCAATAAAATTTATTGAATAGAACTATAAATTTTACTTAAATTGTTATGGTCTTCTTTATCATTGGTAGCTTTCTCGTTCCTATCTCTGAGAACCATTTCTAAAAATTCTCTTTTCCGTGTATTTCATTCTATTTCAATTAAATGTATGTTTTATTGATATTACTGTTAATGCAGTTTTATTTTTTTTCGTATTGATAACCTTTTAATCTATATTCTAAATACTATGATGTCTGCCCTATATAATGAGTGTCACAATCATTACAAAATACTTGATATATAATATTTATTAATTCTTTTGTTTGCGGGCGTTTCAAATTTTTGAATATTTTGATGATGTATTTATATTCTCTATGATTATACTAATATCTTATTGAAATAATTCGTCATAATAATTACAAGGTACTTATATATAATATTACTATTTTTGTGTTTAGGTGTTTAGATTTTAGTTTAGTAAAATGTTTGGATAATCTATTATGTCCTTTATGGCCTTTACTAATAACATATTCACTGAAATAATTCGATAGTTGTTGGGAAAGTCCTTGTACATATGGTAAAAACAAGTTTTATGTCTTGATGTTTAATTTCAGTTTTGTTTTTTAATTGATTATAGTATATATTTATCCGTTTCTTGAATATGTATATCAATTTTTTTAGATTTTTATTTTCTTTCAATGCAGTTTTTGCTTTTTAAATAGCTAAGCATCTAAATTCAGGATCTGATAGTTGTATCGCTCGATCAGCCAAACTTATATATCACTGATCTCTTTTGTAACATAGTATGACATGAATTGAGGTTCAAATATCTTAATGACCAAGTTGATTTTGTATACCATTCTGTTCTTAGGTTTAGAACTCAGACTGCCTCTGTTGGCCAAGAGAACACACTATTAATACTTTTTTTTGTATATTTTTCTCAAGATATTATACAAAATTTGTCATATATTCAAGAAATTAGTTACACTCTACGGACTGTTTGTAAATAAATGACCATGTTCCAAAAACTGCCGTATTTCATCTAAATGGGTACAATAATTGACTAGAAAATCGTATTTTACCGTGAAGTAGCATTTCTGTACCAAACGAAGTTTACAAAATATCAATTTCTACGCACAGGTGCAATAAATACATAAAGGTAAATGTTTAGACGTATCCTAGCGGGAATCCTAATCTGTAAAGTGCGACGACAATTTTTCATGCCGTTGTAAAATCTTCGGTTACCTGTTGTGAACGCGATTCTCAATACAAACACTAGACATTATAAATTTGACAGAGAAACAGTTTTATGTAGAACAAATAAATACTATAGTAGAGAAAATCTATTCAGATATTGTTATTCTGGAAAGTTTGTGAATTTTTTGGAAAAATAGAATATACAGGGTGTTACAGAACTTGATCCAAAACATTCGAGAGTGAAAATAAAGCTATGATATAAAAAACATTCTTATACGACTTATATTTAGGTATATTTTCTAAATTATACATTCGAACATTATGAATTCTTGATGGATGACGTTAGTTCATGTAGTGTGTTTGACGGAATAAATAATTCTACACTACTATCTGACGACTCATGTCCAACGGTTAACTATCCGTAACTTCTAAAGATAGCAAAAATTGATTTTTGCTCGATTTTTTAACAAAAAGTTGGGTTTAAGGGATATGTAGATTTTTAGATCGTTGTACATGCCAAGGAAACCGCCATAAGGGATAATTATCATAAATTGTAATTACATTATTTTCACGTCATCTACTCACTCCGGAATTTTTTGCATCCCGGAACACCCTGAATGTATAATAGTCAAGGCAAAGTCGTATCAGCGTGGCCTCTTTTCTTTCGTTTCCAAGATCCACTCACTAAATCTAACTCACCAAACATAATGACAGAAGATATAAGGAATATTGAAAAGCTGAAGTGCTAACAGAGCTTAACAATAAAACAAGTTTTTTCCATAATCATTTTTAATTTGCATCTGATTCTCCTTTCAAGTATGTAAACTTGGACTAGCCATTTTCTAATCTTTTCAAGACTAACAAAAATTTGTTGATGTCTTCCTTTTCAAAATATAACGTATACGATAACATCCTCGTCTGATGAGAATCCCTCTTTTGAAAGTGAAACTTGGAAGTTAGGAAACAGAAAAAGTCACTGAGAGCCAGACCTGGTTAATTCAATACGTGGGTAATTACTTCAAAGTGCAATTTGAGTCACGGCGATCATCGAAATGTGAGAAGGGTGCGAATTGTTTTACCATCTTTTCTGTTTTTAGAGATGATTCGCCCTTTACAATCCATTGTCTTGGCTCGACTCCCAACGCGCAAATAGCATTCATAATTATTTAGTCAGTATATGGCAAATGTTTTCTCTTGATATGCCCATCCTTCTAGCTGTAATCCGACAATAGGACGATACACTTTACGGTCGTAAATGATATACCGTACAAAGTATCTAACTCTTCTTTCATTTGCGTCTAACATCTTCAACCTAGTATATATAAAGGGGCAATAAATATTTTGTCAAGCATGGGGGAATATTCTAGGATTTAATCTAATGAAAACACCTTGGTTCAGAATTGTGGGTTTCAACGAGTGCGACCAACGGATGACCCTGCCGACACGGCCTTCCCAATCATCACTTTGTTCTTTATCTTATACAAATGTTAAAAAAATCATATGCACTGTTAGAGAGTTACTGTTCATAAAAAAAATTCCAACTCTAAAAAATATTCTATTCTTATCTTAATATATATATATATATATATATATATATATATATATATATATATATATATATATTGATTTACTGCCGAAAAGCTTATTTATCCATGAAGTCGTATTTTTAAGCTATACAATGCTTTCAAAAACATCTACTTTTTAAATATAAATATCATAAATTTTCTTTATAAAGGTAAATGTTTAGACATATCTTAGCGGGAATCCTAATCTGTAAAGTGCAACGACAACAAATAATTGAAATCTATCAGTACCTGTCGACTACAGTCTTCTCATTGAAATTGTCGAAAAAAATAGAAAGTTTTGCCCGAAAGAAGTGAATATCAGTGAAATGAGTGAAATTTGTAAACTCGCTGTTGTAAATTGCCCTTACGAATGATATATTATATTCAAAAATTTTAAATGACATAAACCTTTTTAATGATATGAATACCGTTTTTATTTGTGATTTAGATTCATTAAATAAATTTAGATAAGCACTCAACAAATTCAGAGTTTGAGATCCGCTGCTAGATGATAACCGAAAAGTCCAAGTTTTTGTTACGTTCTATTGTTTATAACACTAGTTATAAAGAGAGTGTATGTACTCTGTCGATCAACAATTTCCCGAGTATTTGAGGGAACCACTCCTTAAGTTTGAAACAATGAGAATGATGCAAAACAAGATCACAATTTCCTGATAATAACACAATTAACGCAAAAATATATGATCCCATTCTATAAATCAAAATGATCCAGATAGTAAATTGGAATTTTGTGAAAATATATAATTTCGCAAAATGTAAGATTTTGAAGTGACGTAATTCCTTACATATTTCATGATAAACATCTACAGTAGTCCACAAAAACGAATATGTGGGTAAGTTCTTTTAAAATGTCAAATTAACAGGTGAGGTCTATATGGTGTCGTTAAAAAATGCAATAGATCCGTTATTTGTTGATATTTTTGATAACAATTCGGTAATTTGGAAATAATTTTCCAAAAATATGGCAATACTCTACAATTACTGTACAAGCGAAGCAACTGAAGCGGAGGGAAACTGCGATTTTTTTCTGAGAAGATCTATTAAATCAAAAGTTTATGCAATGAAAAGCAAGAAACTTCAGGATTGGAATGGTTACGATTAATTATTATTGACATTACGAGTGGTAAAATATTCATTTGCTTTCTTTATTACGTATTCAACACATTGTCAAATTCCCATATAACTTGAAGTTTGTTTTGTAATCACTAGCGCACTTGAATTTGATAAACGATTATATTAACGTTGTGTTACTTTTAATGTATTGCAAACCATTTCTATAGAATTTATCCAGGATCAATACACCAAAAGAGTGAAGTCACTTATGCAATCCGAATTAAATGCAGCAAACTTAGTCCAGGCAATCAACACCTATGCCATACCTGTTTTAACGTACTCTTTTGGAATCCTGAAGTGGACGAAAACAGAGCTGGAGGGTATTCAGAGGTTGACACGAACAATGATGACGAAGAACAACAACCACCATCCGAAGTCATCTACTATTAGAACAACATTACCCCGAAAGGAGGGTGGAAGAGGCTTGATCGACCTTCTCGACCTGCACTCTCGACACGTGAAATCTTTCGTATTAAATCGGATTATATCCAAAGTGGATAAGAATTATTCACCTCTCAATCTCGTATCGCCAGAATCTGACTTAAATATATTATTTGACACCGAGGAGCTGGAACAGTGGTCACGAAAGGCACTACACGGTAGACATCATCATGACCTCAACCAACCGTACGTTGACAAGGAGGCTTCAAACTAATGGCTTACTAGTGGCAATCTCTTTTCAGAGACTGAAGGCTTCATGATGGCTATCAAGTTATGAACAAAAATAACTACAAGAAAAATATTATTAAGGAGCCCAACACTCAATCTGACAAATGCAAAAAGTCCCAACAAACATCAGATACCATCCAACATATAACATCTGCTTGTAGTGTATTAGCTAATACCGACTATTTACACCGGTATAACCAAGTGTGCAACACTATCCACCAGAAACTGGCCAACAACGTTTCTATACGTAGGAACGGAGCTAATACGTATACACCGTATAACAAGTACCAGCCGCAGAAGGTGCTCGAAAATGACAATTTTAAACTCTATTACGATAGATACATTATCGCCGATAGACGGGTGACGAATAACAGACCTGACATCGTGGTGGTTGATAGAAGAGTCAATTTAGTCCTTCTTGTCGATGCTATACCGAACACTCACAACGCTTTCAACAAACATCAGGAGAAACTGGTTCAAATAAGCGGATCTCGCAATTGAGATTAAACAAATGTGGCACAGCGAAAATGTTGAAATAATCCCAGTTATTATATCAGCAACTGGCGTCGTGCCTAAGACCCTGACTTACAGTTTCACAAATGTCGTTTTCAATGCACTGGTAAATTCGGTCAAAAAGCTTCACAGATACCTGAGTTCAGGAAGAAGGTGAGTATCCGAAAACGGAGAAGGGACAATTATTGTTTTTACTAAATCGATACATTTTAATAGAGTAATATATACTTAGAAACATCCCTATTAAGATTTTTATACATAAGATAAACAATTGAGAATACCTAAGTATAGCGGGAACATTTGAATAAAATTCATGGAAAAAATCGTATTCATCGTTAGAGCTCTTAACACTTCTGGATTTTGTTTCTTTAGTTACTGAAATAAAATTGTTAGTGAACCCTTGTTGCAGTATAAATAATATAGGATTACTTTAGTATTACTACATAAGCTGGTGAAACTAGGAAGTGCACACAATACCAATAGTGAATCCTTAAGAAGAACTATGATAAATCAAAATGGACAACATCAACATAAACCTGACACTGATATCAATCGACAAATAATTTCTCATTCCTGTAAACGAAATGTCGCAGATGACATAGATAAATGCCCATGCAAAACTGCGCGAAGAGAATTGAAGAATCATGAAGAAGTCAAGCACCAATACTCAAGATTTGGAGCGCTTCCGACGCAATATGTACAACTCCAAAAGAAAGATGTTACGACGGCTACCAAGAAATCAAGGAATGAAATATTTTTGCTTGTAGATGATGGTGAATAAAGTATTATTGTATTTGGAACTAAAACGAATTTGTATGTGCTTGTTCTACAGATGTTATTTATGCATATATATTTATAGAATATTCTCCGAAATATACCTTACAACTTTTTACGCTGCACGGATATGGAAACAATAATTTAGTATTTTGTTTACAACAAAATAAGGTACAAGAGACATATACTAATTGTCTCACTATTGTTAGGAAATATATTACTACATAAAATTTTTTTCCAAAAGAAATTGTTCTTGATTTTGAAATTATTATTTAAAATGCTGTTGAAACTTTGGAATGATATTAAAATAACATGGAAAATACAGATTTAGGATTAAGCATTGATTATAACGATAAAAATTATTTTTTGGCATGATGTTTTGAGAAAGTTTTCAGAATATTTAATGGAAACTTATGTTTCAGAACATTATTTCCTCCACTAATCTGGCAGAATTTAATGAAGCCACAAATGCACGCGAATCCTTCCTCTGTCATTTTAATAGTTCTTTTCATTGTAGTCATCCACACATTTTTTATTTTCTGGGCGTGCTTCGAAACTTTCAAACTTAAATGTATATAAAAATCAATAGTTTGAATACTACTTGAAAAATTAAAAATACAAAAAGTGGCAAAGAACAAAGGACTTTTCTAGGTAAGATTAACGAGCTTAAAAATAATGATTTCGGTTGCTTGGTTTAAAGCTATGTAAATAATTTGATACATACTTTACAATGTATAGTTTTTAGTTGAAATTTTGTTCTATTTTCATGCATTTGTCATGTTTGAAAATATGAGTTTACATATACAGTTGTATCCTTCAATTTTCATTACTCAATTGAAATATTTTTATTATATCTAATTCAGTTTTTTTGATTTTAACACAATACTCTAAAGTAGGCTTTTCATATTTTCAGTTTTAAAATCGATTGAGTCAAGTTGAGCTAAAGGACAAAGTTTAGCAAGTATGATAATGTATTTTTTTTTAATTGATTCATTTACTTATTTTAATATGTCACGTGTTTACTGTTATTCCCAAAAGATAAGTAAAACATATAGTGCTGGACGAATCCTTTCTAAGTCTTCAAAGGAAACAGGCTTAATTTCTCAAGAAAATTGGTCGGTCTTTTCGATAAAACTTTATATCCATCACTTTCAAGCGCAAACGAGTGTTTTAAATGGTCAATTACGATTCAAAATATGGATTGACTCAAACTCTTGATCAAAATTTACGTTAAAATCGTCTTACAGGATTTTTAAACATTTGCGTATTAAGTTGAAATTTTCGTCAATTAAATCAAATGATAATGTCACACGTAATTCGAAATCAATTAGGACATTTCCATATACTTAAAAAAATCCTTTCATCTTGGGATTACTTTAATCGCGTTATTTAGTGACACGCGCCCGGAAAGTTGTGTACCGAATACGGAAAACGAGATCTAGTTTAAGTTAAGTAGGTCAAAGTCGTCGTTAAAAAGGGCGAAAAGTAGGGCGTCGAAACGGGACGTCACGACGTATTGACTCGTGTCGACATTGACTTTCTTACCATCAAAATTTGTTATTTAATAAAGAAATATGTGTCCTGCTCAAAGATAAAAGAGTAGAACAGTAAATTTATATCTCGGATTAAACTACTATATATATTTTATTTACTTTTCAATTTAGGATAAAAAATCGTAGAATATGAGAAGTAAAAACTATGCAAAGAAAACAAATGAATGAATAAAATAGATAAAATTTTTAATAATAATTTTTTAAAATAAGAAGAGGAACGGAAAGTAATGTCCCTTTCTTAAATTGTATTTAAAAGAATTTATAATATGTAGAAAAAGAGGGTAAATCTTATTACACTCGTATAGTTCTAGTGGTTCCTTTCACGTGGAGATGCCTGTGGATATTGAATTTGAACTTCGAACACAGGTTAGGTTAGGCGCCTGCAGGCGGACTCGGTGTTCATGAGTCAGGTCTTCCTGTCGAGTAGGTCTTACAAATACTGCTCTAGGTGGGATTGGGTTGGACAGCTCGGAAGAGCAATTGCCGTGGTAGTATCTCTAAAACAGCGACCTTTCTTCTATGCTCTAAGCTGTCCAAGTTTCTGGTCAACTCTAGGTCGAATATAAGTCGAATTGATATCTTCTGTATTGTGTCGAGCATCACGAGCGGAATAAATGTTTTTGTTTCTAACCAGTAATGTAATTATCGTTATTAACAACATTTGGGCAAATGTGCCGATAAAATCAATTGGTTTTTGATAAGAATAAATTGAAATTGGAGGGCACAATATCGGGTGATTATAGTAGGCGAATCGGACCTTCATTGTCGAGTTGTTGAATAACACCTTTTCTGTTGACAATCGAATAAATTTTAATTAGAGATTGGTTCATTCGTTCACAATAATGATCTGTATTAACAGTTTGTCCAAATTTTAGCACTTCAAACTGAACAATTCCGCGTAAACTTCACCAAACACACAAAAGTGTCTCTTTAAAATGTGAACCCGACTTCATAGTACTTCGTGGTGATTCGTTGGAGAGAGCCACCTCGTTTTGTGGCTTCGATTATTATTTATGGCCTTTTTTTCATCTCCAGTGGTCAAGCTATCAATAAAACAGTTCTGTATAATTTGAGCATTAAGTTACATGTGATGGATCGGTTGGCTTTGCTCTCTTCGGATAGATTATGATATACTCAAACACATATTCCGCTTATCTTCCCATTTTGCAGCAAATGTTATTTCGATGGTCGAAACCTCTCGTTTTCAATCCCGATAGTTTTGAACTACCACTTTCCCTAAAAATATTACATGTACGGTATGATGGGGCTTTTTGGATTGATAGCTCCTGCCCTGTATTTTACTGAATTTCAAGTAAATCTTTTGAAAACTAAAATTAATTTTTCATCTGATACTTTGGTGACGAATCTATAGGTCTCAAAAGGATCAGTTAGTTACAAAAAGTTGGTTGATATTTGAGAATTAAGTTTAATCATTAACAATTCAGTATTGTGAAATGATTTTTTCAAATTGTGATTTACAAACTAAATTTTCAGATTTTGATTTAGTCTGTAAATTCTTCGGAGTAATGGAGATAACAGAAAATGGTAGAAAATATTTGGCTTGTTTGTATGAAACCGCATTTGTCAGATTTAAAAATTATATAATAACATAAACAAAAGTTTTTTTCTCTTATATATAAGGGATATTAGAAAGTTTAACCATTTATCCATTTTTTTAATAACTACTTTTTTCTGGCTTCGCAAATCCACGCGTTATCAATTATTTTGAACTGTCGATGAGGGGGTTTTTTGGAATATAAAATCACAAAAATTGTATAATGAAGCTAAAGCAAAAACTTGTGTTTAAAAAATTTCGTATTTATATATGAAGTTATTCGGATAATTTAAATCAATCTATGTAGGTCAGACACTAAAAAATTTTGAGGTCGCATACTGAACACGTAATAGCTTACAGACTATCACATCTTCGATAAAAGGACACATAATACAGTACCTGTATACCCGCCAACATAAACTGAAATTTTATTTTCTTTGAAAAACTATCATTGGAAGTCATGGAGATTATTTCAAAGAAAAATTAATCTACTGATGAATTCTTCAAATGCTTACCAAACTGGCTTGACGAAAATGAATTTAATGAATGTACTGTTGAAATAAGACTTTATAGTACTATATTAGTGATAATTACCGGTTTCTTGTTGCACTATGTTGCATTATTACATATAATCCTTCAATTCTAAACTTGATGTAGGATAAATCTGTAGCAATAAAATTATTTTCTACCTGAAATGTTTCAGTAGGTGAACTAATCAACTTCTTTCAGTTCAAATGCGGTCTTTATCATTGAAAGGGCTTTGATTACTTTTTGAAGAAAATAAAAATAGAGAATATGATAAAACAATGAATTTTAAACCAAACCAAGTAAGTACACAGTTGAAAAAAAAGTACGTTTAAAATGTATATCCAAACGGTGGTTTACGGCAAGCTATAATGACTACATTTGTAGTTTTGGAAAAAGAAGCTTCAATAGCTGCACTTTTAAATATTTAGAATCGATAATACACCGAGTCCGTACGTGTTTAAGAGACATTGGGACAAAAATAGTACGAGAATAAGCCACAAAAGTCCTCCAAGGACTGATATGGAACAACACACTCTTTCAAAACATAATAGAACGAATGCCAAGAACAACGGGGAATCTTCATGGCGACCAACTCTATAATGGGAAACATCGTGAAATGCACTAAAAATGTGATTTTTGTAATTTCTGGAGTTAGGTGAAGGTAGTGCTTCTGGATACCACCTTCAAAGGTAACTGGGTTAGGTTAAGTCAATAATGATAGAATGAGAAGAAATGGACCAAAAGGTTTCAGTTAGAATAGGAGCTCGGGAAGATATAATGGTTTTTAATTCCAAATCAAAGCTTAGAAAATAAGTCCTCCTTTATAAAAGCGTATTGAGACTGGCATAGTGATACGGACATTATGAGACGATTTTCAAGTACCTACAGTGAAAGAGACCAGCACATTTATTAGTATCGCATGTCTAGGCAAACACCAGATCCGATTACCTGCAGCCAAGGAGCATAAAACTGACAAGACTATACCCATTTGACCTCCTAAGACTTATGCAACAATCAACATGCCTCATGAGCATCTAGTTCGCATGCAGACGCCTAAAACATCAATTTATCGGGACTCCTTTCTTTGGAGAAGTGCAAACCTGTGGAATCAACTACCAAGGCACGTCTTTCCTGAACACTACAGCCCACAGAAGTTTAAGATCAATATCCACAGTAACCTCCACACGGCAGGCAACACTCGAGTGTAATAGGGCTTATGCTCTTGGCTTGCTTTCTACATAAAAAATGCCGTTGAGCGCACTCTTAGTGTTGATTATTAGTTTACGTAAAGTATATTGTTACAATAACGTTAGTAAATAAATAAACAAATAATGAACGTAAAGCGATATCTGAAATAACCAACATTATTACTAAAGGGGCGAAAGGGACGAATTTCTAATTCTATTAATTTCTAAATTCAGCATTGTATCTCTGGCTACCTCTTCTCTAAAACTCATTATGCCTTTTTAAGTGTCAGAGTATTGGGGTTTTAGTTTTTACTTTTCTTTAAGCTGTTTTTTCACTATTTCCAGTCTATTACTAGTTTATTCATTTGTCGTATTGTTTTTCCATCTTTCTTTACTGCTTGTACCAGTCAAATTTTCGTGAGTCATCCTATTTTTCTTTTCTTATGTCATTTTGCTATTGTAACTTTTCTTATCAGACTTGATATTTTTCTTCGCTTTATGTGTTAGTACCAGGTCTTTCAGGTATTTTGTTTTATTGCATTTTCTATAATTACCTCATTTCTTATTCTGACCGTACTTGATTTTTCTGGTATTTCATCTCTGCTGCTATTATTATATTCTGTGTTTTTTTTTTGTTCATTACCATCACTGCCGTTTATCTTTGTTTTTTTTTCCGAATATTGTATTATTTAGAGCAAAGAATATATGGCTTTTCTAACATTGTTCAAATTCAGGTATTCAAATTCTATTCAATTCCTTTTCGTTTCATTATTAAATCTTCCTCGTGTTCCCTTATTTTGAATACCACGACATTTTTGCATTTTTTTATATTTATTGGCTAAGGATTATATTTGTATCTTCTTAGTATTGGACGATTGTGATTTTTTTTAGCCATGTAATATCACTTAAATTAAAGATTATTATCACTTCTATTAGTTGGACATTTTTGTTTTCATTATAACTGGAAAGAAAGAAAATATGAGAAATATGACAATGGATTCAGAAACTCATTATATATAAGCATGTGGCAACCCTGAACATTGACTCAATTGACGGCAGATCGATTGACCTCCATAGCGCACAGGGTTGTTTAAATGACTTAGAAAATTGTATAGAAAATTAAGTTAAAGGAAAGATCGCCGACAATATTAGATCGTAAATCGAGAAAAACTAATAGAGAGTTTGACAGGGAGTAAATTGGACATAAAATCCTTTAGTTCGGTCTTGCATAAGACTTAAAAGGACACTGAAAAGGAGGTCATGGTTAACTTTTATATGAAAGCCCAATTGATTTATAAAGTGCAATGGGAATACAACAGCTTTTAATAAAATGAGAGAAATCTGAATAAAAATAAGAGTATTATCGTTATTTTGTCATCTTTATCTTGAACCGATGCGACAATTGATGGAAAAGAGGTGACTTTGAAAGTTTAATTATATAATTAATAAACTATGAAAACAATATGAGACGACATTTGACGAAAGTATTTTATTGTTATCCACAACGAAGAAAAACTTTAATTAAGAGAGCATGGTTAAGTATTCATCTAATCGTAGCTCCACTAGTAGCGTGAATGCATGACAAAGTTTTTACTCTCTACACTCGTGTGCGACCCTGATTGAAACTTGCCGTAAAATGAAGTGAACTACGAGGATGTATTGATATCTAGTTAGCCCAGACAAATTCCATGGATAAACAAAATATTGCGTTACCATAGCAACGAACAATAAATTATTAGAAGTGTCAGTGTGAAGTTTGACGTCAAAAAAGTAAACTAGAGTTACGCAATAAATTGAAAGAGAAAACATGTCCACCGAAATTGTGAAGATCGAAAAATTAGAGTATCGAGCCATCATCAAGTACCTGTATTTAAAAGAGGTAAGCAGATTTACGAGGATATGCTTAATACCATTGGTGATCAATGTTCTTCGTATGCGACCGTGATAAATTGGACTGCAAGCTTGAAAAGAGGTAAATTTTCCATTGAAGATGATGACTGATCGGGAACGCCAGTTTCTGTGTCAGTCCCCGAAAATATCGATGATTTTATCAGACCGTCGAATTGGGCTAAAACGGATATCTGAAGCACTGAATATTTCATACGAACAAGCAGCTAATAGCAGAAATTGAATCATTCTCCACTACAACAATGCGTGTTCTCACACATCAGTTTAAAGAAAAACCTTTTTGAATAGTTAAAACATGGAATTGATGGGTATAATAATCCGCCGTACAGTTTGGCACTCAATGAATTCTTATTCCCGCGGATCAATAATAAATTGCTAGGTCAACATTTTTTTGCACCTGAAGAAGCGTTGATGCGTTCAAATCATATATTTTGGAGGAACCTTAATCAGAATGGAAAAAATGCTTAGACAATTGTTTCAAACGCATGCAAAAGTATAATCATTTTAATGGAGAATATTTTGAAAAACAATAAAGCCATATCCAACTATAAATATTTGATTTTATTGATCTAACTCAAAACTTCGGTAGCAAACTGTTGTAAGTAGAGGATAAGGCTACACAGAAATTATTGGATTTATGGTTGTAACCAACAAAATGCATTTTTTTCACTTTTTGGTAGTAATTAATTTTAGACAAAAATAGGCGTGTGCGATATAGGGAACTTAAGTTTGAAGATACGAAGACACGAAAACTGCAAAAGCCCTCTAATTGCATGGGATTTGCTTTATTAGGGTTAACCAATATTATGGCTCAATTAAACTATGTTTATCGGTTGAATATACATATAATAGTGTGTCGAAAAATAAATACATGTTGCCAAAATTATTAATTGTATTCAATTTTATGAGGCAATTGAATTGATACTCAACCTTTCCAAAAATCCATTAGCCGATAAAATCAATTGAAATTTAAGAAAGACGAGAATACCTCAAAAAGGCAAGTTTGTTTGGAAACATTGCAAGGCATCTTATTTTTTTTACTTCGAGCCGCCACTGCTTAAGTCAAAACTCAGTCAACAATCTCTCATCAACCGTATCTTATTGTGTTTGCTCTATTTTTGGATATTTCAAAGAAGATATACAAAAAAAAATGATTGTATTGATATGTATTGATAGATAAATAAATTATAGGTATTATATTGAATGTATCCAAGTAACTTCAAATGTTACTACAGGCGATTCATCAATTCACTTTGAGTAATGTTTTTATAAACATGTGTTATGAATGTTTGCCTTATTAAGATACAGAGTGTTAACTTTATTTCAACTACAATTTTTCCTTAGTGACGCTACTTTCATTGGAAACTTATAAGACAAAACATGTTGATGGTAATTGGCCTTAACGTACATTAGCAAGTAATGATTGATTTCTCCTTTTCACATAACCGCCACTATTAAACTTTTTCACTATTACCCATGATAAAAACTTAACAGAATTGTGGTATTTAATCTAAATTGTAAAATAATGAATAATAAATATGATTTACGTAATTATGCGGCGTTCTACTTAATTCTAATTGTTCTTAAAACGAAAAATTTATTACGGAACAATAGGTCGATGGATGAATAGAAATTGAAACAACAACTAGCAAAATTAGTGCATTTTGGTCATTGTTTTAATGTCAGTATTATTAACATTTTTTTTAATTTTGAGGACAATTATGTTACGTAGATAGTAAACGTCAATTTTTAATTACCTAGGATGATCATCATTATATTATTTATCATCATGTCACACGTCATATAATCAAGTCTAAACCAAATGAATCGTTCCTACAGTAGAAGGCCGAATTCGAAGTCATCTCAGTATCAGTGTTAATCTGTTAACATATGCACACAATCAAAATCGCAAAGACGGGGTACTGTCGTCTTCCAACGCATTATGGACAATATAAAGAAAATTTCCTCGAAAGCCTAGTAACGATAGAAGAGTCAGGGATCCATATCTATGTTGTGAAGACAAAAATTCAGAGTAAGGAGTGAAAGCATCAATAACTGAAGGTATAATTTTAGTAAATTATTTGCAAAAGTAAGCAACAATGATAGCTGCTTATTATACCCATTTATTTCCGAAACTAAAACTAAGGAAGGCACCACACCATGAATTGGCAGTGTACGCGACGAAAACGACATCTGGTGGTTGCAAGAAATTATGCTCGGCAATTATATATTATATTTAAAATTGATATACACTAAAAAACACTATGATCGTGTTAAAAAGTGATAAAAAGTTTTTATGATGAAAAAAGTAAATATATAAAATGTTTATAAATATCTAATAGAATTTTCTTAGAATTCTGTGAGTTTAACCAGTGAATTGGAAACAAATGTGATACAACTGCAATAATAAAAATTACTTAAATTGTTGATTATGAAGATGATAATCTGAAATAAAATAAAAACATAAATAATAATTACAGTGTTAGTCGTAACTAAGTTCCAATTTTTATTTTTTATTAATTAAATCGGCAATCAATCGTCAATTTTTTTATTGAATTATATCTATCACTTTTAGTGAAAAGCAAATATTTTGTATATTCACAAAACAAACATCAATTTTAAAATAAAATATACACTACTCTGAGTTGGCACTCTACAGAACGAGGTACAACACCAACAATTTCTGCCTGTATTTTTTAAATCAGCAACAATAACTATTTTGGTAAAAGCGACAAATGGAAATATCGAAGACTCCAAAAATCAACAAACAAAATATGACGCAGAAGAAGATTGGAAAGAGGGAATAATTACACCAATATACAAGGAAAAGGTCACAAGAAATCGCAAAAATTATGTTACTAAGATAAATACAAAAATAATAGGAAACAGACATAGAAATGAATTAGAAAAAAAAACAAGACGGAGAGATACATGTGTTTTATAAATTTCTTAAAAGCATTCGACAATCAACAGGACCAGGAAGGGACATATAGACATACTTGTAATCACAAACAAACATAAAATGATATCGGAATTAGGCAAGAGGTAAAAAAAATGTTCGAAACAACAAAAAGGGTAAAGGAAACTAAGTCCATTATCATTAATTATAATGTAAGTTGAAGAAATAAAAAGAATAACAAGAGAAATAAAACATTATAATTCCACGGTACAAAAGTGTATAAATGTCTCTAATACATAAGTCACTGTTTAACATTGTTTAATTTGTCTTGTAATTTGCTTCTCTCATTTTTTTCTCTTATTTTATATACTGAAATCTTTCCTCGAGCCTACCCTGTTTATACGTACAAACAATACATGCTACAATGATAATTTATTCCGTTAAAAATGTGCCAAGGTTGTGAGTATACATATTGTTATAACAACGAAATATTGGCTATTGTTGTGAATGAAAATTAAATAATTGCGCGTGATTACAATGCAAGGATTGTCTGTACCTTTGATGTCTAATAATTGCATAAAACGGTGAAATTAACACATTTTGAATTAGGTACATTATTTATCTCTAGCTTCCATTTACACGGTCGAATTTTACAGCTGTTTCAGTTTATCCTTAAACAAGGTTACTGCCGAAGAGATCCTTTTTTGCATACCCTGGTTTTGGTAACATCGAAAATGAACTTTCATTTTTTATTGCATATTTAGAAACTCAATGCAAAAATTGATATGATACACATGTGTCTATTTCAAAATTTCCAATTTTATCGTTTATAATATTATAATAGAAACATATTATATCTGTTCTATCTGCATATATGGAACAGATAATACGCGGGTTGTTTGAAAAATCGTTCCGACCTCAAATTGAAGATGTCACTTACCAATATGAGTTAGGAAATAAATATATTTTCTTATGCCTTTTTGACGCTTAGTTTCTGTTTGACAATCGTAAAGGTGAGTGGTTTTGAGGATATTCTAAAAAATAGAAAAATTCGAGTATCTAGCAGTCATTAAATGTTTTTGAAAAGCAAATCGCCTACGTAAATTAAAAAATAATTAGACACTGTGCACGAATACAAGGCACCATCATTTATTAAGTGTATAGACTTAAAAGAAGACTTGGTTGGAAAATAAATGTGAAATATGGAAAAGAATGTTTTGATTTTTTATTTGGTCGAAAACTTATCAGACAGACCTCGTATATGTAGTTGTTTTATTTGTCTTGAACCATTCCATGTGGTTTTAAAAAAGTTCTCATAACAATCACCGGTAACCCTCCAGTTCTGCCTTGGAGTAATATTTTATAGCCTTTTATTGGTTCAATGTTGTTATGCTGAGAAAATTTCCATTCAAAATGAAGCAGCAATATTCCTTGCGATGCTTATTATGCATTCTTTAAAGGAAATTTCTCCATACATTACCATCAAAAATCCATTTATTAGAAATGTTCGACCCAGAAAATCGAATCTTTAATACACACCTTTTTTCAATATCATACGAAATGGAGCTTTAAGAACGCAGCTTTGATATTCTGTTGAGTTTTTATTAATCATTTTAAATATGGTTTCACCTCAAATTTTTTTTAGCCCTTTCTGATAAGCTGAACTTTATTACATCCGACAACATTGTTTGATTCGATTAAAAGTGAATAAGTTAAATGAGCGATTATTTAGGTAATGAAGTTTTCTGGATATTGTCTTTTCTTGGAAATAAATAAGAAATTGGCAAATATAAACAGTATGAGAGAAGAATGACTTTAGATACATTGACATTTTAAGGCAGCACTTATCGTCCAGGCGTCAGGCATGAGGAGGAAAGCGGCTGGCGATATATGTTAGTTACATATAACCTCTCATCAGAAGAGATTGGTATCTTACAGGGTTTTTTTCGCTCTATATTTATTTCGATTCTTCATAAAATGAAATTAAATGTTCCAACAGACATCTGTTTAAATTGGAAAAACCTTTTTAGCTTCTGGGTTCTCGTCTCCTGCTATCCACCAACTGTCGCCTGACGCCTGGAATTATAACGACGGCCTAAGACTATTTCAGTATAGATAACCGGTTGAAGAAGTGCTGAAATTTTTAGATTGGTGTATGTAGTATGATATTAGAAGTTTAAAAATTATGGTTTTCGAAAAATTTGGTTATATTCTTTTCGACCAGTTGCTTTCCCGTGATAGTCGTTTTCCTCCATAAAATATTTCACGTATACTGCAGTTATTTCACTTCCCCTCCAGGCGAATTCATTTGCAGTAATGTGAAAAATGTTGGTGAGTTTGGTGAGTAAATCTGCCCAGCTTGCTTTTGTTTTTGACGGATCGTTTTACAACTGCCAATGTTTAGCATTTTTCGCAACAACTTTTATGTTTGCAAAGAAAAAGAATTAGAAAGGTTGAAGAACCTTTCAATAAAATATTCTTGCAACTGCTTCACAGTGGAATTCAATAGAACTTTCACATCATTCTCCTAGCGATCTTCTAAATTCGTTTTGGACATATTTATACCATTATCTCCAAGAAAAAGAGCCAGTTCTTCAGCAGCGATATTCGCTATATCAAAAGAATATGATTTTTCTTTGCAAAAGTTTGTAAACTGCCTCCAATATATGAGCTAGAGTGTAAATGCCTTGATTCGATATTACAAAGTGATGTGTTAAGCTACCATTATACTAGGATGCTAGCATCCCACTTTGAGTCGAATTTGTGTTGGGATGATAGCATCCCGGTCTGCTATTTTATTCTAATTTTTAGCCAGTCGTCAATACGGCCCCAACGAATGAAGAGATGTTGTTGCTGATGTTACTAATTAAGAAAAGAAGGCGTCGTGCAAAAAGGAAGTTTAGTGTAGACCCCTTTTAGCTGTCTGTCATGTTAAAAGCCTGTATTTTACATTGTTTGATGAACTGTGCAATAGTGAAACTAAATTTTTTAATTACTTTAGAATGTCACTTCCTTCTTTCAAAGAGCTTCTAGGCTACATCCAAAGCAACATCTCTAAACAAGATTTCTCAGACCAATTTCACCCGAAGAGAAACTAGTCATAATTTTGATCAATCTGCGTGCGCGCGTATATGTCAAATAGAGCGCCTGCTCGGATACTAGCAGCCTAGTATAATGCGCCGCATTTGAACCAATGTACCACAACTGATTTTGTGAATCCCGGGATGCAAAAAGCGACCGGCTGCTCGCGTTTCAGCATCCCAGCCGGGATGCACAAAATCGAGCCTCCGGATGGTTGTTTTAGCATCCGATGCTGGCATCCCTAGTCTAATCGCTCCCATTTGATTTAATGCCCCGCTAACCTCCCACATGCCAGCATCCTATTATAATGGTATCCTTAGTCTTGATAAAGTATTCATATAGATCACATCTGGTAAGAAGATGCCAGCATCCCGGATACTAGCATCCTAGTATAATGGTAGCTATGCCTACCTCTTCAGGTTTTAAGCATAATAAGAATAATGAATGTAAGTACCGTAGCCTCTGTCGATGAAAATCCTTGCACTCCTCACGAACGATATGTGTTTCCTTTGGTTTCTTGCAGAAACGACAAGAGCTTTCAGAAGTTTCTTCAGTTGAAATGCACATTGTGTAGTGAGTATACTTCGATTGTTTCAGATTTGGTGTCTTATTATATGTAGTTTCCCATTTTTTATGATCATTGTTTGATGAATTTGTGAGAAATCTATAAAAAGTTGTGGTTTTATAGAAGAGTTGTCTCTGTATACTTCGATGTTCGCAGGTGTTGAATTTCGTGACGAATATTTTCTTGATTAGAATGAATCGATAAAACAGTTTTTGCAGCAAAACTGACAACTAAGGAGCACTTTTTTGGTTGTGGTTTTACTTAGCTAACCTGGCAACTCAATAACTAACTCAATCAAAACTTTCTACTTTGTTGCTGTGAGTCTATTGTTAAACAGTGAAAAATATAATTTTGATATTGATTTACTTTGAACAGTGGAAAACAATAAATTTGTATTGATTATTGTTTATCGATAAAAGTTTCAAAAATTCCCAAAAAACATTTTTTATTATATGTTAAAAACGATAATTATAATGAAAAATTCATTAAATTTAAATATTTTGTCACGTGATCAGAAACAGACTGTATACTAATCAGCTGGAAGTAACTTAACTTACTTTGTTATGGCTATTAGTGCACAAGGAATTCTATTTTATGTGATATACAAACTAGTTTACCTAACACCCAAATTGAGTTTTGTTTTGTGTATTTTTAGTTACAATTATAAACACTCACAATCACAAGGGGACTCTCTAAATTGCCGAAGCTAGATACGATTATTGTGCAATGCTTCTTTGCAGCTAATTATTTTTAATTTAATTTAATTATTTTATGCTGTTACATTGAACATTGCAAGTATTTGCTTGATGGGTTGTTCTTTTATCTATTTACATTTAATGATCATTATAAAGTTAGAAAAATCAATCTTAACTTACATCAAAGTGATGTTAACAAATATTAATTATGCCTCGTAAGGCAGTTTTTCAGTATTAGTACACTAAGGCTCTATCCATAATTTATGAATTATGAGTTTTAAAAAATATTTCAACAATCTAACACTAAAGAATGACCTTAACTGTTTAAAAGCTTATTATATATTAACTTCACTGCACCGCTATATTGGTAATGAGGGTTTTAGCAGGAAGTTTCAACCGAAAATTTATAAACTTGATAATTATGTCAAATTGAAGTTTTATGTATCAATCAAACCATTTTTTAAAAGTTTGTCAAATACCTTATTGGTTTTTTTTTCTTACCGAATACCACTTACTACGGGATAATTTTCAAAATATTCATGAGCTCGAAAAACTTTCCGGAAATAAATTAACCTCTTGTATCATTACTAGACTTTTTTTAACACGGTAATAATCTACAAATTTATTAAAATAATGCCTTCAAGTTTTTACTTTTAGACCTTTTTCTTGAAAAATCGTCGTGATTTCAGGTCTCTTTTTAGAGAAAATTAGTAAAAAAAAAAGGTAAAAATTAACGTTTCGACCTGTTTCGGTCTTTATCAAAATATTACTTGACATTGAAAATTTGCATAATTGTATTATGCAATAAATCACCTACAACATGAATATCTAAATAAAAGGTCTGTTTTTACCACAAAAAATAATTTGTAGCTGTATTAAAATTTGTAAAACAGAACTATAAATTATACTCAAATTGTATAGTTTTTTTCAGTCATTGGTAGCTTTCTTCTTACAATCTATGTGAAATATTTCTAAAACTTCCCTGTTCTTGTATTTGACCCTATTGAATTTTTGAATTTTCATAATTGAATATATGTTTTTTGATATTTCATTGTTTTTTGATACAGTTTTATTTTTTCATCGTATTGATGAACTTTTAATGTATTTTCTAAATACTCAGATGTCTGCCCTATGTAAACGGCGTCACAGTCTTGAACACAGCTCCTCTTGATCTTGGGTATTTTAGATTTTAGTTTTTTCAGTTAAATTTTAAATGATTCCGTAATTGTACTCTTCATTAACCAATGAAGATTCCTTTTTTTCAACAAAGAAATAACGACCTAAAGACAGGTAACCAAAAAATTCGTAACCAATAATAAATTAGATACTAAATAAGTTAAAATAAGATCAAAATAGTATATGAAATTTTGAGAACGAGAGTTCTATTAATTAAATTATCGAACTAATAACGTAACGTAAGAAATGAGGTGACCCAAAATAAAAATATTTTCTGTTCCACATACAACAGAAATATAAGTCTATTTTTCTACTACAGCTCTTGTTATATTTTTAAACAAAAATCTGATATGATACGTAACAGTAATTTATAGCCTTAAGCTTCCAGCTTTCAAATTTCTAAAAACGATTAAAGTAAATGTGAAACCTTTCAAATAGGGTTAAAAAGGTGAAAATATCAAATGTCATAATCATACCGAATTATTTATGTGCCCTGAAGAATAATCATGACTAATCATGAAGAAAATAACACGCGGAATTTCTGTCCGTTATTTTTTCTTCGATTCAGCTTTATATGGAAGCTACATTTTGAAATATTTCGTCTTGAGGCAATGCTAGATTAGAAGATACTTTTACGACCATATAGCTCAAATATCACTCAGTTTTCTCTCATATACAAGGGTGTGGTTTGAATAAAAATCTGATTTTTCACATAATCTTTTAACTCTACATACTTCGTTCGGTGAGTTTAAATTTTTTTATACTATATTCCACAGAACACGCGTTTGTGTTTGTGTTTGTGATTACCTTTTCATTTATCTATAATGGATTTCTATTAAATATTTTTTTATGTTTATGAACAAAGTTCGGTATCAAAACGTGTCCGCATAAAATGCACCAGTTATCGTTTTCCCAATTTTTCAAAATTATCAAAGAACTTCACAATTTCCAAATTTAAAATACTATCCATGACCTTATAGGCATTCAAAACTGTTTTTGCTTTTTTGGATGCACGTACAATGAACGCTACGATAAGTGCATCAGTTGAATTTTAGAATTTCAGTCGTTCTTTCAAATGTGGATGATGATTTTTCATTCCTTTCTTTTATTAATAGCCATGTTAATTATTAAATTATTGAATGTTTGCATATTTATACGGAAAACAAATTGAAACGAGTTAAATGAAGACTTTAAATAAAATAGCAAACATGGTATAAGAAATTAGATGGAACAAACGAAGCATTGTAAAAATTCATGTACCTAGTCGACTTAAAGGAGTTATTTTGAACATGAAAATAAGAGGGATGTCTGAAAAGTTTCCGACTTCAACCTGAAAAACTTATCAATATAAAATGGAAAATACGTTTCTGCATGCGTTAGGAGACTCATTAAAATTTTAGCGTTTTTGGATGCAACGGTTCTGTTGGCAATCATATAAGTCAGTCGTTATGAAGATGTCTCTGAAAATGGAAAAAATTGAATATCAAGCTGAAAGAGAAATTAAGAAACTTCACGTACGCTTTACATTTAATACCGAAATATTTGGGCAGATGAATTCAAACGTGGCCATATCAGCTATAATTACGAAGGCATTCTGGTATACCAAAAATTACGACAACCATCGATATTATTGAAAAAGTCCACTAGATGGTACAAACGACCGAATTAAGACTATGGAGGTAGAAAGAGGGCAACAGCGTCTCAAAAGAACTCATTTGTAGGCTATCAACACATCAAAAGAACGCATTTGCAATATATCATCTAAATAATTACGCACTTTGTTCGCCATACACATTTTCCTGGCCTTATTGCCGCGTTTCAAGCAATATTAGTTGGATTTTTTCCATCACTTATAACTGTAGATGAAACCTGGTTCCACCACTAAACACCTGAAATGAAACAACAGTCAAGACAGTGTGGCGAACCTGTACAGGAAGAGGCAAAGACAGTTTTATCTGCTGGAAAAGTATTGGCGAATGTGCATGAAGAGCAAAAGTGCTTTTTTATCAGGAAAACGCACTTTCGCACCTTCAGAGATCGTTTTGACTGAAAATCACGAATTGTACTTCAAATTGACCACCTCCACTTGACCACCTGGAGTATTCAACAAATTTGACCCCCAGCGACCTTTTCCTATTTCCTAACCTTCAAGTTTCACTGGAAGGAGAGAGATTTGCATTAGAAGAAGACGTTATCGCATACATAAAAAAGTATTTTAAGGAGAAAGGCGGCAACTATTATTTGCAAGGGTTAAATAGATTATAGCATCGCGATACTATGCTGAAAAATAAAAGTCGTCGCAAACTTTTCAGAAAACCGTAACGGACAACTCTATTTATACTTTCGTATCATTTATGCATAAGTATTTCGACAACAGTTTATGATATCTATCTATATCTTTTCTAAAGGCCGCTTGATATGGTGCAAGACAACGTGCAAGAAATTGCAATGCAATTCTTTGAAACATCAAAATATTACATTGACGACCACTGCAACAGGGTTGCCACTAACCAAAATTCCAAAAGTAAAAAATTTCCTAACCTAAAACTTTTTGTGGGTAGTTTAAAATTGAAAATAACAGAGCTAATTAAAGTAAACAAGAAAAAAGCGACCAGTGCATCACAGGTAATAATTATATCTGCCACTGCCTTGCTTTTGGAGTCTGATGGACAGATTAGCTAAAGAATTAGACGAGAACAACATATAAAAATTAGTTGAATATGGATAAAGGAACTTCTAATGAAAATAAAACGTAGTATTAGAAGATTAGAAACTCATTTGCGCATGCTTTTCATCAAGAAATATTTCGTCTTGCATTGCATTGCACGTTGTATTGCATCATGTCAAGCGGCCTTAAAAAATATTTCAATTTAAGTTCTATTCAAAAATTCTGGAATAAAAAAAGAAATGAAAGAAAATTTTGACAAGATTGCTACATTTGTCGACGAACAAAAGAATGTACAAAATTATTATATGATGCAGTCTTTGTTAATAAGGGATCATATTTTGATAATATAAGGTCGAAACGCCAAAAATCTTATCTATTTAAAAATGATTCAAAAAATTTCGGTTCGATAACTCTTATCAATTCAGTTAAACTTCATTAAATAAATTTAATCTAGATATAAAAATGGAAACTTGATTTCATGAATCAATATGAATAATAATATTCTATGCACCAATGGACCGAAATAAACCATCAAGGTATAATATAAAATTAAATCTATACTAGTTACCGATATTACACAACTTTAACCAAAAATATTACTCTTTCGTTCATTTTATTTTTAAGAAGGGATACTCAGAAGCCTTGACACAGTTTCCATCTAGAACTTGTTGATGGAATATCATGATGCAGCCACAGATAAAAACCACGCAAGAAAAACAGTGTTAATAATAGTAAAGCAATAATAATAATAATACCAGTTATTCAATTAGACATAAATAATATTATATTCAGTGTATATTAATAATAGAATTTTATTACAGCACATCATCACGGAACGCCCCATGTATATTCTCTTTGGAATATGCCGCATATACAATCAATATTATACAGTTTGTCTACTTCTAAGTATTAGGAGAACCAGAAAGTAATGTCGTTTCTGTGCCGATATTTGACTGTTATTTGTAAACTCATTTTTTAGTTAGAAGTTATTGTGACTTAATTACTCCTTCTTGTTGAGCAACGCAACAGTTGCGACTAAAAATATTTGCAATATTTGAACATTAGACATTCGTAAATACCAGAGATGGTTTTCCATATCGATTAGTTTTGATCTTTTCCAACTTAAATTGTTCACCGAAGATAAATAGTTTACCTTCAGTCTCTGAACACGATAACTTGGTTATCGAAACGCACGTCAGTCTAATTATGAGTGTTTGTGTAGTAGAAGTGTAAACAGTGTATTCAGTTTGAATATCACCAACGGTTCCAGATATTTTAAGCCGTATTTTAAAGCCAAGTGGAGTCAATAGTCAACCCTGATGTTCTGGAACGCATGTTATATTAGAATGTTTTGATTATATGACGGGCAACCCTGTAACGTAAGATATTCTTCACTTGGAAACGCAAAGCAAAATAATGGATAAAAGAAGAAGCTTACATGGTAGTTGAAAAATCCTCGTAATTGGTTCGCGAAATCAACAACTCATCTATTCGTACGCGAAGAAAGAGGAGTAACTTCATCTGATTGATCATTCGACCTTTTTGCAACAAATTCACAAAAATTTTTGATTTTGAAAAACAGGAAGCACAGGAATTTAGTTTCCTCATCTTATGTTTATTGTCTAAATAGAAGGGAGAATTGTTGAAAAATCGGATAAATTGTTTTCAAATAAACGGTAACTTTACGCAGCGCTATTCACCCTGATTGGAATCCACAACCCATTAAGAAATATCTTGTATTCCACAATTTTTTTTTTGTTTCTACGATTCGAAATCGTGTCACTAGCAATCAGTCACGGTTCGTGGCCGTCTGTCCTTGTCAGTGCTTACTGCACCAATGCAAAAATATTTAAATGTTTTCAATTTGTGCCAGTTGCAGATGTAATTGCACTGTGGAGAAATATTTCTCTTTTATATTTAATTGATATATTGCTTTTGTTTGAAATGAGGTGAATATGGAAGCCGATTTTTCTGTTTTTGTTAATATTTATTTCGATTTCAGAAGAGATATCACATTAAGTTGCAAAACCATGAAACACTTGTTTCAAATATTTAAATTAAATAATACAAAATGAAAACATATTTATCTCAAATAATTTCATCGAAGTGGCCGCCAACAAATTTCACAGTATTTTCAAAATAAGCTTTAAAAAATAATGTACAGTTTGAAAATTTGAAAATAGGCAAAGACATATTTGTTAATTATTAACTATTTTTATGACGTATGAAAAATGGCTAGCAGAATGTAAAAATATTTGAATTTTAAAATATCCATTGATTTCATCAATTATCAAAATAGTTGGCTTATGTCCAGACAAGGAAGCAATGAAAGCCACGTAGTACCAGCATGCCATTTACCTTCAATAACCGCAACAAAATTTTGCAGACAGCAGAAACAAAGAAACAGCCGTAGATTTTTAAAATCATATTTTCATCAACATTTTTTCAATAATTCATTCCATGCTTGATTATGTATGCGTGACAATTGCCCATTACAAAATTAGGATCTACTTGTTCAATATTTCTATAAAGATAATGGTGATGACCAAATTTCGCATTGCTAGAGGCTCGTGAGCTAGCAACAGAAATACTCGACCAAGCTCCTCTTAAGCAATAATTAGTAGAATGAATCAGAGCGTTAATTAAAACGATAAAAAAATATTACCTTCTTCTGGCTGGATAGTAATCTCATCTCATCATGTTGGTAAATGGATCCCAGAAAACTACGTCAACCTTTATTTACTATCGATTTCTTGCCAACCATAATCTTCAGGTTCATTTCAAGTCGGAAGTATGCTCTCATCTGCATAGAACCATCAATGCTTTTGTTAGGTAACCCGAACGTATTTTTTAGGTTTTTTCGAACAACCTTACCCTTGCCTGCTTGATGCTTTTGAGGCGATGAAATCCATATAAATGGCAAACAAACTCTTCGATCTTTCTAAAAATATATTGATAGTTTTCTGATGCATTGAATGCCGTAAGTACTGCGGTCAAATCAGATCCTACAGCTTTATATAGTTGCGAAACATTTAAAAATGTTTGAGCTTTCCCATCACCATCTTCCATACAAACGTGAATATTTTCTAATAGATTAACCATGTTGGCTAACATAATTATTAATAAGTCATTATCAAAACAACGAATTGTCACGTGTCCATTACTATTTATGTGGCAAACATGAAAAACTATTTTTGTATCCGCTTCTTCGTGAGCCAGATACGAAAGCTCCTCAACTAAAGCTTTTACAACTTTTGAATCACCAACTATATATTTACAGCAGGCGTCTACATTTATACAGTTTTATGCGTAATATACGATCATATATGATCTTTTTCCCAATACTCAATGAGAAACTGTACAAGTGCTTTCTCAAAATTGATGTTCTTGAGCTCTACTGAAAAATATTTTTTTCGCACTTGGTCAGTGCCTTCAATCCGAAAGTCCGAATGCTTGCTCCATGCCTCTAAACTTGTGTTCAGTATTTTAAATTTTTGGAAAATGTATCTATCGAAGGCAATGACGTTTGTGTATATCATTTGCAGCACTTTCTTTGAAATATTTGCAAAGCTAAGAGGTACATCTTTCATCTGATGTAACATGAAGAACACTTCATAAAACATAGCATCTGTATTTTGTGGTGGCTCAGAATGTTCATATTTTTCTAAAAAACCCTATGCGTCGATAATATTCACTGTGGTACAACTGAAATTTGTTTTCTATCTGTAGGAAGTATAGTTTCGGTTTCAGCTAATTTATTATTTTTAAAAACAATCAATACTGCACTGTTGAGATTGTCTTAATTGAATGATTGTAAAAAAGCAGTTTTTCTTTTATATTCGCAATGTTATACATTTTTATTAATTTTTAATGGTAACTATAATAATACGTGTTGAATACTCTCTACGTTTGCTCCTCTATTCTAGACGCTCTTTGTTTTCCCTCTTTTCTATTTCTCCCAAAAATCAAATACAATCCTCTACACAAAAGGGCCTATCATCCATAAAATTTTCATTTGAGAGGAAATCACCCAAAGTATAATTTTTTTTCATGTTCGAGGCGTAAATACACTATAGTATAGTCAGCTGATTGTTTCGTTTCTACGAGATATTGGGATAGTTACAATTTTACAAATTTTTAGCTGGAAGGAAATGGCTTTCTCTTTTTTTGTCGTTCGTGTTAGGCTACTGCCGCTCATCCCACCCCAGCGAACCGCAGCTGACGTTTACTGGTCTTTATTACATAACTCTCTGATGCATCTCGTCAATTATCTTTCGAGAGGAAATAATTTAAATAACCAAATTTTCACCTGGCTCCCCAACTATAGTATCTGTACTCTGGTTGTGGTGGGATATTGACCTGTTAATATCATCAAACATCCCATTTGCAGATTCTTGATAATTTAATAATTTATATATAGTGTTTTAGCATATATCTTCAACAATATGTAGTACGCCAACCTGAAATATAGTATATATAGTCCGGTTGGCAACCGTACCGCCATCTCGTCTGGAACCTGGACCTCTTCGACACATAGTACCGGGTATGTTTTCCATCTCTTGGTGAATATTCTCCATTAACTAAAGTGTTTTCCTTGGTTTATCATCCATCCATTGTTGTAACGCTCAAAATGATGTAACTGCCTCCTAGCATTTTCATATAAGAGCAGAGTTACTGAATTGCAGCGTGTATTTTCGAAAAAATAGGGTCAATTATGCTTTTTAAAGATATTGCCACTTAAATCGAATATACAAATTTTTGTTGTTTCAATTTAGGATTTTGTCTACTCCAAAATCTTCAATTTTGTTTGTTGACATGCTCATTTAAGTAACAGTGGGCTTCGTCCGAAAAGAATATTTAGTTATCAAAACATATTCAAAATGTCAAACCCAGTGTTCAATAATTTATTGTTATAATGCATAATATAATAAATTATAATTGATTTAACATTGTGAAATGCAAATTTTTGTAACATCAAACGCAATACCCCAAATAAAAAGAACACGTCATAAACAATATGAAATAATGAAAGCTTTACGCAAGTACTGTCTGGTTTCTTTCCGGTGAAAGCCCGACGGGCGTTTAAGTGTCCTTTCCAACCGAACAATTTTAAAATTAGGACAGCCACGTGGTCGGTTACAAATTCAAAAAGATGCGGTTTTTATCGTCTTTCATTCCCAGAAAAATATTTCTCTTTGTTTTCTGAACGATATATAGACCGTAACGAAATGAACAATTTAAAAGAATTTACAGAGGGTGATACAATATTTTTTAAAAACAATATGTAGTACATATAGTATACTAGTTCATTATCATGAAAAGTAACTTAATAAAGAACAATCAAAAACACACTTTGCTATCATGGAAGTAAATGCTTTGGTGCTCAGCCATTCGAAACGCAGTTTATTGGCTATTTATTCTATCAGGCCTAAATGGTTCCATACATCACTTTTCTGGGTGAAGACTTCTAATGCTATAGGCATTGACTCATGTTTCGAAACATCTGTGTTCAATTTTTTTATTAATTTGTTGGAAAATATTGCTTTTTCAGTGAAAGGAACATTTTATCTCCGTTGTCAGGTAAGAAAATGTCGATGTTTATGAAATTACTATTTTTCCGTGAAAAAATGAGTACTCTTCTCGAATATTGTATAAACATATAAGCAAATATATAATATTGTATTATACCATTAAGTAACGTTCCTTAAATTATTCGATATAACAGTCGAATTTTTGGTGTTGGAATTATATTTATCCCCGCCATCACAACTGCCGTTAAAATGTACTTAGTCGCAAATCCTGTGTTATATCAGCACTACCAAACAATCTAAATACTTCATTAGCTAGTTCTGTCTTGTGTGCTACCGATTCATCAACATACCCTTCTGCGACCGTTGATAACATCCAACCGCCATGTTTCTTTTGTATTAAGTCTTCCCAGATTCAACTGAAAGTGTATGACCTGTATGAGTTAGCATTTTCAAGTTGAAGAAAATTAGCCAGTATTTCGGGAACCCTATATAACTGGTTTTTACCCACAACCTGATTGATACATTTTCCATTGTGATATGCATAAAACAGGCGGCAATCCTTTGCAGCTGCTGGACGAAGGGCTATCTTCAGTTTACATCATTATTTGTTTAAGTTTCACAATTATAATAACGTTCCTGAATCTTCAATATCATCTAATGTTACCTGGCTGATTCCACAAAGTCCTGTAATCCCGAATACAACAACAACCTTGACTATTAAATAAACTTCATCGGTAACATTATCGAAAAAATCACTAATTTGTGTACTTGCAGCTTTCTTGAATTTGTAACCTTTCCCATTTTGTTTCAGAAATGTAATTAGTTTGAAATATTTTGAAAAATCTACATTATTATTGGATCGTAACATACTTTTAATTTTAAATAATTGGACCACACTGGTGATGGATTTTGTTGTGCTAATTTAAAAAAATAAGTCAATAATACCATCTCCAAGAATGCACTGCAAGTTTTTCTCATTTTCCATGCCATAAATCTTGAATACGCGGTTTCGTAAATTTTCCGCGGTCTAGATGGCAATAATTTTTGTGAGGTTACTTTGGCTACTTCCACTTATTATGGTGGAGTTACAAGGAAACTTGGAATCCGAACATTTTTAACTTTATAGTATAAAAAATAACTTTTAAACAACCACCAAGTTCACAATTTTTAAATCAAATTACAAAATTAAATTGACAACAATAAGATTTGATTAATTTAAAAGTAACGCAACGCAGGTCAAATTTTCATTATAAGTGCAACGTAGCCAACTAATTTCAAAATTCAAATTCCACATTGATAATTTTCTGGCTAGAATATTGTAATGATATAATATGTCAATATCAAATCATTGTTTTTCCCGTCACAGAAAAAAAGTTTATTATATACGTGAAAAGTAGATTTTAGCTTTCGATCTTTTTAACCATGGGAAAATTAAATTGCAAAAAGGAATAATGAAATTGCATAGAAAAGTTAGACTATTATTAGATATAAATTTAGCTATAAAGAGTTGCAATCATTGAAAATTGCAGAATCAACCAACCAATATTAATTAATCTATCATTGACAGTATACTAAAAAACCTGTAACGATGAAAATTTTAAAATATTGAGAGAGCTATACAAGAGTTTATACGTAAAACAATATTTAATTTACATAATTTATACCCAGACTGTTAATTGATTATTGTAATAATGAAGGTTTAAAGTTTTTTCTATTTAAAATTGTTTTCGACAATTCAACAAAATGTAATCAGCGTAAGACCCGAAATATAAACCATTGCTGTCGGTTTCGTTGGACCCAGTCATAATTTCGAAAAATCTAGTCTCTACGACTGATAAATGAATATAGGGCCGAAGAGCTTGAATTAAACTTGGAGAATGCTAATTTTTAACCTCCGGACGAAGTAGGTGCATGATTTGTTGAGTATTCGTATGCAATAACAGCCTAGTAATGATCAATGCGTAATTAAATTCGCTGATTCTTTAGTCAACAATTTCATAACATAAAACGTAACATTTCCACAAAAATTTTGGATTTATTATAGTAGTACGACAGATCGAACAGCTAATGCATGTGACTCTCTTCATAGCGGCTTTCATTATAATCTACACTCAGATATCTTTATACAGTTATGCCTGTCCAGAGCTTCCCTCTTCCAAATGCGTGTATTAAGGTAAGAAGTCTTCTTACTGTTACCCTTTCTGAGGTCTTCCAATTAGCCTACGCCCTTCAAAACTGGAATCAAGTACTTTTGTCGACATTTTCTGTTCATCCCTTCGCACTATATGACCTGCCTTTAGCAGTCCCTGTACTCTAACAAACTGCAAGGCCTGAAGTTCATTGTATTTTTTTTGAAACTCATGATTGTATCTGGATCGTCATGTTCTATTCACAAATTTCATACCATTTATTTTTCTTGACATCTTCCTTTTAAAGGTATTTATGTAATATGTTATTTTTTTCGCTAAAACTCCACGTTTCACAACCGTACGTTATTAAAGGTCTCATATAGCTCTTTTATATTCTTACTTTTTTATTTATATGTACGTCTCTGGATCTAAATATGAGCTCCTATTGGCCATATAACAAAAACAGCATGTGAAGATGGAAGTGAAATATAAGTTATAAAGTATGGGAGTACAGCTCTACATCAAGCTATTTGCAAAATTTTTAACGCCTGTCTACTAATTTCATTTAGAGACAAAGTTACAAATAATCAACTGCGTCAAATTCTAGGTAATAATGATGTAATTGAGGAAATTACAAAGGTAAAATGGGAACTGAGAGTGGAGTGGAGACGTCTTCAAGTAGGGGACGTCCACTAGCCAAATAGCTCGATGATATTAACAGAATGCAATCAAATTGGATGAATGCCGCACAGAACCGATACAAATGAATTCAATAACGAGATGCCTATGTCCAGCAGTGGATTACTGGAAAAGTAGATATTTTTCACTATATCTGTCAACTTAATAACAATTAAAATAGAATGTTAGATGTTGCTGTCGATTTTTATCGAGCACAAAGAAATTAACGATTGGAGTACCAGCAAATGCACCAGTTTGTGGGAACTTTCTCCGAAAAAAAGAACAGAAAAGAAATCGATATACCTACGCATATTAATTTAACCATTGTTACAAAACTGATGAGTTATTGCCTAATAGATAATGGACGTTTTTAACGTAATAACTTAGAGATTGTCACTTTATACTAATGAGGACTAGACGTCGAACAGATTTTTACTAAGTTGAAAACGATGTAAATATAGAAAAATAAATGTGTAGTGTTATAAGAAATGTAATCTTTTATTTATTGCATCTTATATGATGTATTACACAATACGTGATGAGTGTAATTTGGAGGATATTATATAATAACATTAAAATACTGGTACAAGAAAATGTTAATTGTGGCGATTCATTTTATAGGTTTCGGAAGTGCCATAACCAAAAATTAACATCTACAATGTGGTGGACCACGAAACAGAAGTCGATCAGTATGAACATGACAAAAGCTAATCCAGAACAACATTAGTTGATGAGGAAAATATTGAAACGTGTTCAATTCATTACAATCCTATAGTTCGTATTTTACAAATTCGATAAATGAGCGCACAGAATTTACAGAAATACATTTATTCGTTAGAATATTTGAACTTCTACTAAAAGAGTCTGGCAGAGTGCACGTATTGATAAGAGGGCCACTTTGTACGAGGGTTGTCTGAAGGAGTTATTCTTAACATGAAAATACGACAGTTGTGTAAAAAGTTTCCGACTTCAACCTTAGTACTTCCAGTATTTATCAATATATATTGAAAAATATATTTGCGTATGCGTTGAGGGATTCAGCCATTTTGAACGCTTGACAATTGTATAAGTGAGTCATTGTGTAGACTTTTATGAAAATGGAAAAAATGAGTATCGAATCATTAAATGGTTTTTTTTTAAAAGGCAATATGCCGACTCAAATGAAAGAGGAGTTAGACATTGTGCACCATCATTTACGACCGTAAAATTTGACAAGCGTTTGGATACGTCAAAAACTGCGAAAGCTAGAAATATCATTGAAAAAATTCACTGTACTGAACAAAAGCCAGATTAAAATTAGACAGATAGAAGCATCTATTGGCATATAAAAAGAATGCATTTGCAATATACTGACTGAAGAATTAGCATCAGCACTCACTCCTGATACGAAAAAATAGTTAAGACAGTGTATTGCAAAGGATAAACCTGAAAAAACGGTGGCTGGGGAAGTTATGTCGACCGTTTTGTAAGATATTCATCGACAAAAATGTAAAACAATAAGAGGATATTATTACTTATCATCACTTCATAAGGTAAAGGCAGAATCAAGTGCTTTTCCATCAGGATAACACACTTTTCCAGACTTCGGTAATCGATATGGCTAAAATTCAAAAATTGCACTTCTAATTGGCCACCTAGAGTTCACATACCACCGTATTCTTTAGATCTGCCCCACAACAACTTTCTTTTGTTTCCCAGCTTCAAATTTTCACTTGTAAGAGAGAGATTTTCATGTGAGAAAGATGTTATCGTCTATTTTGAATAGAAAAAAGGCAACTCATTAAGTATTAAGCTCTGACTGCAGTTGAATCGCTGCTATCACATAGTAAATAGTACTTCATACGATTCGTCATCCAAATATGATTTTGTAAAGGGAACAAGTTTGCTATGATCTACTATAAATTCAACGTCTTGAAAGGTTGCACCGTGCATTTGGTGATGAAAGTCTTTCACAAGCCACTGTGTTTCGTTGGTATAGCGATTTAAAAAAGGACGGACATCGCTTGTGATGAGGCACGTGTTGGTGAGTTCTGTTCTTCAGTTACTGTTGGAGACGTATGTTAAGAAAATCCGTGATTTGGGTTACTCTTGGTGTTACATCCGCAGCAGTGAATTGAATTCTATATGATTATATTAATTTGAGAAGTTATCAGTTGGATATCACATATGCTGAACAATTTCGAAAAATCAGAACGATTAAAATAGCGCGGAGAATGTTAGATTATAGACCTACCCGTTAAATTTGCTTTTGTAGCTTTGGATTGCCGTAAGAAAGGTAAGATACTGCAAGTATACAGATAGCTTATTTTATCCAATGAAATAAATGATGCCCAAGCCATTTAAATCGCGTTTTCATCCCTATTTCACAGTATACAACAGAATAACAAAAGGAAAGCTATGATTGAAATAGACTGTGAATTAAATCCTAAGAGATTAACCTAATTTTTATTCAATTTTGTCGCACCAAATTGTATCAAAATGGGTTGATAGTCGTGTGGTTAGGTCGTTGCCATCAGATTCACATCTGACTGAGGAATGTCCTATTTTTCATTCTATAATAGTATTTTTAATCACATTAGCTTGATTCCACCTCAGTGAATCATGTAGCCAAATAAGGTTTCAAATGTAAAACAGCGATAGTTCAGTGGTTCGGTTCAATCACTTTAGGGGCGGGAAATTTATACTTTATTTCTAGTCTTATAGAACTGAACACACAGAAAGAAAAAAAATAAATAAATTTTTTTTTCAAAAAATCACTTTATTCGAAATACACTGAGTAAATCTCTTGGTAGACTATTTAGAAAATAATTTAAATATTAGATGCTAATGAAGATAAAGATGAAAAAGTATATTGTGGACATATGGGTACAAAAATTTAGTGGAAATTTGACATTTGAAACGAAATTGTTGTAATGTGTGCAAAAATAATTATAAAGTAAATTAACATATTAATACATTAAAGTGTGTGCGGTTGATAAACAAATCGAGAGCATTCAAAAAGCCTATAATTTATGGTATTACTATGTTCATTTAGTCTAATTATTTTTTGATATTAAACTTAATCCAAATATTATGCTTCTCGTTTTCAAACCTTTATTTTACGGAAGAGTTTCAAGAATGTAGTATAAAGTTTGAACTAAGATAAATTTTGTTAACATTCAATGGTATGATTGGAATGACATTAAAAGTTTATATACGTATAATTTTTGCTAAAATCTGTGAACTTCAACATTAATGGTGTTGTTCTCACATAACTGTATATAATCCGTTAACTTTCGAAAGTAACGAAGCAGCTTATGATGGTTACTTTTCTAAGAAATGTGGAGCTATTGGCAATATATAAACATAAAATTAAAAAAAAAATTAAACTACCTGAAATGTTTTTATGTCGAACCTTTTATAAGTACGGTTCTGTTTGTTAACAATACCACCGAATAAAAAACTTGTACCATAATATTTTGTAAAATGTAGAACCGTAGAAAAATGTAAAGACACCTCCAGCTTTCTCTTAATTATGTTTTAGGGCGTTGAATATCTTGTCATACCTCAATTTTTTTGTCGTTGACAGAAATATAAAGGTTAAAAGCGTGTTGGATTCCACATACCATTAAGCGTAGTAAATTTGAACGCAATGAATGGCCATTCCTTAAGCAATTACCTACTACAAAAGTCAGACGTAGAAAATACGGACATATATTTGTGGATGTAACTTTATTGTCTTCGTTTTAACTCTAAGAAATGTGTATATGCCTTAGTTCGAATTCAAACGTATTTGCATCTTGAATTAAATGAATACAACCAACGGTGCTGTATAGCAGCGAGTGTTGGTTCATGAACAACAAAGAAAAAAACCATAAAAACATATGGGAGAGAAAGATAAGAAGGATTTTCGGAGGATAGCAGAGATCAAAGCACTGTGTTGTCAGCTGAGATGGGTTATGTGGTCAGAGCAGCCAAAATGGACGAAAATAGGGGAAGAAGGAGCGAAAAGTAAAAAAGGACATTCACAGAAAAAATGGATAGATGAAGCATAAAGACTTAGAAAGAATAGGAATAGAGAATTGGCTGATTTGGCTGATTGAACTGATTCAACTCAGTGCACAAAATATTCATTAAAACATAAACTATAACATAAAAAATTAAAACTTCATTCATAATAAGAATTGTATTTAATTTATAAACTGCGTGTGTGGATGGGGTGGATTGGGTACCAGTAATCCCACAACCGTTGCGAAGTCTGGATAAAAATAAAGAGTTCCAAATAAGGCCTGCTTGATCCAAAACAGAGGTTCTTAAATACTGAACACCCTGGTTACCATTAGCACTACACCATCAACTCTTTAAAGCTACCGAAAAGAGAAATCAGTGTTGAGATAAAAATTATGAACATTATGAATACACAGCGGTTGACTTGGGTAGTTGAAACTTAAGCTAACTAAAAGCTTAGTTAAAACAATTATTTTTCCAATCATTATTAGGCTTCTTCGAACTTTTTGTGCTCATAGAAACAGATGTTATCCCCGCTCCCAGACCCTTTATGTCTCTTTTAAAGCATCAGTTCGTCACAAAGAAAGTAAAAATATAGTAATTATTTATTTTGTTCAATTTTTTTGTTATATAACGAAATCAAACGTGAAGATATCTGGGCCACAGTCTCTCAGCCTATTTATCCACTTTTCAAAAGTAACTATTACCCACAGAAACAATTTTGTTGCAAAATTTACAGAAATCGGTACATCCCACAAGTAAAAGAGAATATGAGGGTGATACACCTATTCCAGTTATTTCCTCAAAATGATCTCAGGGAATTAATACGTGATCTCAATTTATCGCAACAAGAATCAGAACTTTTGGCGTCAAGAAAAAAACTATTGGCACCAACGGTAACAATTACAACATATAAAAGGTGAGAATGTGAATTATTACCATTATTGATGAAGATTAAGAACTGGTGTAATGTAATGATATCGCCAAGCTGCTTCTTAATATAGGTTTAAAAGAATACAAACCAACTGACTGACCCCGCTTTATATATAGTTGTAAAAGAAGTTTGAAACGTATCTCACTACAGAATGAAAATAAATTTGCATTAATTCCAATTGCGGCTTAAGTAGAACTCAAAAAAGATTATGCACATGTTAAATTAATTTAATAAAAAATTAATTACTTAGAACATCAATGGCCGATCTGTGTGGATTTGAAAACAGTTATTTTTTTACTTGGTCACGAAAGACTTGATACACTAAATACCCTTCCGTTTCATTTGTAACTGGGAGAAATTCTTTAATTGTCGGTAAAGCCAATGTTATAAGGGAGCCATTGATGAACAGGCAAAACCATATTTCTACCATAATATATATGAAGTTACAATACATTTGTAATAAATTTTCAAGGCTGGGCGTAAAAGTTCAAAAGTAGAATATTTGTTGGTCCTCTTAGAACGGCTTCACAAAGTAAAATTTCAGAATCTAGGAGCTAATATGGGTAATCATCTAGATATTCCACCAGGATTTAATAGTAAAGATATTAGGATCGGTGGAGTCGTCATATGATGGCCTAATGATGGTCTAATAAACTTATAAAAGGCGTTTTATAGAAATATTTCATATATTTTCGACATATTTCTCTCTATTTATTTCGATGTATCATATTTTTTCATAAAAAACTGACATTATAAACATCTGCTGATTTATTCCATGTTTTTAGATATTTGTGATGTAAAATAAAAATAAACATTTAAACAAAAATGAGGGAAAATCTTACAAAATTATTCTTAGGTTCATATATCCAAATTCAATCTTATCTCAACGGCAAGGAGATTTGTTTGTGAGTAGGATAGGGAAATTGTTCATGAGGGATGCGGAATATTTTAAGTTTGTAGTGGATTTAGGATTTAGGTAGTTGATGTGGACTAAAATGAAAGGATCAAACAAAACTTGACAAAACATACAGCTAGTAATATTTTTGACTTACGTAAGCGGGTACAGTTGGGGCTGTATTATTTCCTGACCTATCAGGCCTGTAGGTCATTTAGATTGCTCGGAAAGGGGAGTATCGATATAAACAACTATATTCGATTATAAGGGAATGTTGGCTTTATACGTATGAAGTAGGGGGGTAAGAGGGTGAGCTCGTCCTAATTTTCCTCCGACTGCCTTGATAAGACACACTCTTCTCGGTACTCTGTTCAGCGTATTGTTCAGCAGTCCAAGAGAGGGTGGAAGCGATTGATGAGGTTTCGTCCGCCTTTAGTTGGACCTTTTCAAAGGGTTGAAAAGGGTGGGAGTATCATGCGTATAATTGATGTATAGAATGCCAGTAAGGGAGTAAAATAGTTGGGATAAGCAGTAATCGACTTTGACATCAATGAAACGGTCAGTAAGATCAAAAGGTCCCTAATGAGTGCCAAGCAGACATTGACTAGGCCGCAGAGCTGCGGAAAGGTTATCTCAGGCAGTATTTATTGCCATCCTAGAGATGTCGATAGTGAAGGGTGCGCGAAGTGTTATTATATAGGTTGGTAATTCTGTTGCGACGCCGGATTATGTATTGGGTTAGAAATTCAATTTCATAAGCAAAGTTCCTTGAGAAATTTGGTTTTGAGTTGGTGTAAAGAGAATTTGCAGGCTACTTTTGAAGACGGAGATTTTGTCTTCTGGAAGAATTTTTGACTTGCACTATAAGTCTATAGAACTATTGTCAAAAAGGCAAAATCTTGTCTATAGTCCAAGCGGCTGTGGTGGTCTTCCAATTTCTCTGCTTCTCAGCATTGATTTCAAGCCTTACTTTTTAGGTGGTTCTATTCCATTTGTACTGTATTATCTAATGACATGAGGAATAATGAGGGATTGGAAGTCCTCCGCGATTTGTCTAGGTTTTCGTTAGTCCGAAGAAGTGTGGGCTAGGGTAAATTACAGTTGATGTGGTTTACGAAAGATTTTTAATCGTCTTTTCACAAATCGCGAAAAGTGGGGCTGGTTGGTGGAGTTTTATTGTTGTAATTGTTGATCCCAACGGCAACACAACACAGTTGATCGGTGGTATCACAGACTGTTCAACGTAGAAGCTCTTACTGAACGTAAAACTGTTACAAGAAGTACTTTAAATATCTAGGGGCACATGTGACAAGCAGTAGGCAAAGTTCGTTGAATTTATTCTATTTATAGTAAAGACCCCTGAAAAGACATGGTTGGTGATTTATATCCAGTGAATTTACGACCATTTAAATTTTTTTTTCAGTTGAGGAAAGAGATGATAGTCTGACGGAGCCAAATCTGTTGAATAAGGGAAGTGTTCTAGTAATTCAAACCCTAAATCACGAATTTTTTTCATGGAAACATGAGATTTGTGCAAAAACAAAACACCTTTGGATAGCTTTCCGCGTCTTTTCTATTTACTTTTTTCCAGTAGAGTGGTCAGTCAAATAGTAATCTCCAGTTATTGTTCTACTCTTATCCAAAAAATCAATCATGATTACCCCATGGCAATCCTAGAAAACTGAAGCAAGAATTTTTCCAGCAGATTTTTGGACACGAAACTTCTTAGGTCTTCGAGAACCAGAGTGTCACCATTCTATCGATTGTTGTTTCGTATCTGGATCGTAGAAATGTACCCAAGTCTCATCCATAGTAATAATTCGGTTTAAAAGGTCTACATCGTTCTCAAATCGAGCACAGCTTAAACGCGATGCTTCTACCCTTACACGCTTTTGGTCAACATTCAAACATTTGGGGATCCATTTTGTAATAATTTTTCTCATGTCCAAATTGACGTGAACTATATGATGAACGCGTTCGTATGAAATATTCAGTGCTTCAGATATCCGTTTTAGCCCAATTCGACGGCCTGATATAATCATGTCATGATATTTTCGGGGACTGACACAGAAACTGGCCTTCCGGATCGGTCATCATCTTCAATGGAAAATTTACCTCTTTTGAAGCTTGCAGTCTAATTTTTCACGGTCGCATACGAAGGACATTGATCACCAAGGGTATTAAGCATATCTTAGTAAATCTGCTTCTGTCTTAACCCTTTTAAATACAGATACTTGATGATGGCTGGATACACCAATTTTTCGATTTTCACAATTTTTTCTTCTAATTTATTGCGTAACTTTGGTTTACTTTTTTGACGTCTAATAAGTTATTTTGTTTATGAATCGAACTGGTCTAGGCTAACTAGATATCAATACATCCTTGTATATTTCTCAGTAGTGCTGGGTTTGGAATATTTTTTACGCGAGTATGTGCGCTTGTTGACTGTCGTGGGTGAAATTAGAAATCATATCGAAGGAAATTGGCTCTTTGAAACAAAGATCTGTTAGATAAGATATACTGCTCGCAAGACAAGAAACTTTTGAAAAGATAATTGGGCATAATTACATGTTAACTCTATACTCGCTTATGTGTTGTGGGTTCGAAATTATTATTGAGCGACATATTGAGTCGTGTACGTACCTTTACTAAAGTAGCGTTCAGGTCAGCCGTTCATTTAGGAGTATGAGTAAATTGTGTTCCTAAATTATCCCATAAATTTACTTTACAAATCTATAGTTTTCCTTCAATATCGGAAGATAATGAGCAGATAATCAAAAAAGTGTTTTTGTAGGGATATCAATCGATTGGTTTAAATGTTAATAGCGTCCACTTGACACGATACGTGTATTTTAACAGAGTCTTCATGAATTCATAATAAATCTATCTTGTCTTGTCTGTCGGGATCCAACCTGCTGTTTCAGTAATAATTGAAAACATTATTAGGGGGAAATTATTTATTTTGATTTCCATTTCCATCAATCAACTTCTCCGCTTATTTGTGCGTAAATTGTTTTTTTTTTTCTCTTTTTATTCTCACTCTTGAACTAGAAAGTGTGTCAAGGACAATTCTGTTAATGTTTTTCTAATTACGCGATTTCATTAACTTGCATGCTATAGGAACTTGGGCTAAATTACCATTATTAAAACTGTAATTTATTAACTTGATTCTAGTTGTTAGCTAGATTGTTATATTGACATTTTATTACGCAAGAACAAAAAAGTAGTCAGATTAAAACTGTACAAAAATTGTTGATTTGTTGAAATTTTTTTGTTTTGAATACCTAAAGATGAAATTCATTCATCATTAATATGAAATACACTGTCTCCAAATCGCAAAATAGTAAAAGAACAAATTAAAACATTCTCAAAATATGTGAAACATGAAGGATTCTTCGACAAGATCCGAGCTTGATTCTAGGTATTATGTTATTGGATTATTTTGATTCGTGATTTCTGACGATGTAGTAAATTTGTTTTTCTAAGAATTATGATAAATGTAAAACCAAATCCAGTCTTCTTAGAAAATAAACTTTTTAGGAAACAATTGTCTAAATTCCTGAAAGCGTGTCCACCAAATATTGAAACGCATGCGGACACACCAAATTTACGTGAAAATAAAAAGTTACAAGATAGAGAAAGAGAGAGAAATGCTTTATTGTCAAAAAATTTGTTTTATCTGTAGATAAAAGCTTGTAAAAACTAAAAAACGAGCATACATACAAATAAAATAGAATTTCAATATATAGAAGAAACCATAATGAGTAATAGGTAATAATTAGTATATAAGTACTATTATTACAGGGATAAAGGTACTTTCCAGTAAATATGCCCTCAAATTATTACGGAATGCGGGAAAAGATGATATCGATTTGATTTCAATTGGCAAGTGATTGTTCATTTTTTGGATTGTAAAATATTGAGCCGTGCAATAAGATACGAATATAGGAGCATTGGACTAACCGTTTTAGGCTCAATATTTGAAAAAAATGTTTTAGTTTTATTTGTTTTGTATTCGAATCACCAAAACATATAAGAAAATCTATTGTACCCCACCTTCTAACAGTTTCCGTAGACTACCTTTAAAACCAGTAGTTCTCTTTTAACAGATAGAAACTGTAGTCATCTTTTTCGCCAGTTTGAGTTTCTTGAGGGGTCCATACAGGCGACAATGTCCTTTTAGTACCTCTGCATAAACTCATGCGGGTTTTCTCATGTTTATACATTCTCACGATCTCATAGTTTACCAGTCGTAGACCCTCTGTGGAAATTCAAACTTAAACATTCGAGTAACTAGCAACAGCAAAATAAGGTCAGCTTTTCTTGAGAATGTGATATCTACCACATGGATGGATATAAAAAAAGAGCTCAAGGAAGTATACAACCGAAAAGGGAGAACTGGATACACCCTTTCTTGGGAAGGTACGTTAAGCACAAGGTAATTACCACTTTGCGAAGCAGCGAAAAAAAACTGAGTTTGGAAAGCTATAAGGTTGTTAATAAGCTAGCTGGTAGAAAAGCAGTGAGCTGATCTGTATCTCTGGACATGGGAGATTAGATGCAACGAAATTGTCAGCGACCTGGTCAAGCCGAAGGTACTTCACAGCAGACAGGGCCTAAGCCTATGAAACACCTTAAACTATGGTAAAGAATAAGGAAAAACGGACATGGCTCCAATCATATAGCTGTACATAAGCTAAAACCTTCGAGGGTTGAACAAACAAACTCATAAAACTGGATAGCTAAGTAGATGAAGGGCAAAGTCTCTGGTTAGCCTAAATCCACGACACACGGAAGTCAATTACTATGGATACAATATAGGAAGAGCCACTGTGGAGGTGGAGAAGTTTTTATATCAAGCCTGCAATGCCAGAAGTTTACTCCAAAGATTCCAGTCCCAAAGAGTCTAGTCTACTCAAGTTAATTCATTGGAAGCTTTTTCTTTATTTAGTATAGGTTTATACAATAAATTTTGTTGTAGGAAAGAAATTGTGCATACGAAACTAATATTTAATGAATGCATGCAAGGTGGATTTAAAGCAATGTAGTGATAATATACAATTACTTTACTCTTTGGGTTTAATGCGATAATTAAAATGTGAACACTTTTTAAACAATTTATCTTATCTTTTAATACCTTTATGATCAAATAAATAGTTTTTTATAACATTATGGGACGTCTTTGAGGGCCGCAGAATATGTTAGGTTTTTTACTTTTACCTTATTTTTGGTACCTTCAAGTAAGAATAGAATTGTCGGTTGTTTATTATTCTTACAACCAAAAAACAAATTCTTTATATTTGCGATTAAAGCTTTGAATGTACTTCGGTGAACTCTCTAGAATAATTTTATAAAATGATCAATTATTTTGTTAAATGTTAGCAACACTGTCTGTAAACAATTATTTAAGAGTATAGCACAAATGAAAAAATTCCTTTTATTGTACACCTACCACCTACCTTGAAATTCATTCTTCACATTTTTCCAGTAAAATAGTACAATGGTTTTGCCGAAATATATCATCAAAGGTAATATAACTACCTGCAACAACGGAACGCTAGGTAATTTACGATATCATAAAGGTGTAAATTTCCGTAAAAAAGGACCCCGCCGTCTTATCCCGTTTAGGCACGCTCCACAGAACAATCGCAGACACTATCGCAATTGTACGCCAATAAAATTACAAAGTGCATTAAATTGTGTCATGCTGTGTTTGTTAGTACACATTTAGATTTATGTCGGATGGGTGTGTACCATATATCTTTTCACTGGTGATTGACAGTAGAACTTGAAAACTCTGTTATATATATTTGAGATACAAAAAGGTTCAGTTTTTAAATATGAACAAGTTTGATTTAGTAATAAAAAAAAATATCAGTAACTGTATATTTTAATTTAGCTTGAAATTAAAGTGAGCCAAAAGGTGAATTCTATATCCATTTTTTTTCTTAACTCTGAAGAAATATTCAATGAAGTTTTAGAGAACGCTGATGAAGTCGGTTAATGGATAACAATCTACGCTACGCAGATGGAACTCTCAATAAGCAGCTCATTTGAAGTAGGGGATGTAAATTCGGCAAAATTATTTACTTGACCTACGGTTTTACAAAGATCCTTTCCATTTTACCGGTAAATAATACTTAACAACATCTCTAAATTAGATTTTTATGTATTAGATAAACGACTGGGAATACCTAAGTTTAGCGGAAGTATAAAACAAATTCTTGGAAAATCGTAATCTAAATCGCTAAAGCTCCTAAAACTTTTGAGTAAGGTTAGCTTAGGTTAGGATTTTTTATATTAAAATAACACCCTAAAATCTAGCCGCGTTTACATATACAAATATACCAAATTTCTCTGTCCGGATTTCCTTTTGAAGAACTAGGCTCATAGATAGCCTTATTATAGTCTACCAGAGAACCGTATTTATAAACACTACATAGGATCCTAGCGTGGAGTTACGAGCAAGTTTTATAGAAATTGAAAAAATCTTGTCCTTGACCTTGTTCTGTGTATGAGGATGGCAAGATGTTGTGTTTTTCCTGTAATCTCATCGGAGAGGCATCAACGCTCACAGAAAATCTGCTCAAAACGTTTGGAAGCGTTTTTTATATGAAACAGTGAAAACATCTTCGTCAATTGTGAAAAATCAAGAACTCAACAATTTCGCACAGCAGAAAATAAAGCAATTCAATATAATAGCTAGAATGGAAGTCAACAATCAATAACAGTCACGACACGTGAAGAAGAAAACTCAACCATCCGACCGACAGCTCGTTTGATGTTAATGTTTGTTACTGTTGACAACTTTGTATTGATTTGTTGTTTCATAGTGTCATGAATAAAATTTATAATGAAATGACCAGATCCACGATTTATTAAGATTAATGGAGGAAAAACCATTATCAGAATCAATTACACCATTGTACAAGCTAAGTGTTTTAATATATTTTTCACCAGTTATGTTTCACAAGGATAGCATGTATGTATACAATTTTATTATTAGCAAAATTACATTCTAGTGAATTATACAATTTTAATTTCTGTTATTTATTTTTAAATGAGGTTAATTGCTTTAATTGTTATGTACTTATTTTCATAGGAAATTGAAAACGTATCAGTCAAACGGAAGAATATGATCTACTATATCTCTAGACCTCATAGACTTCAAGAAGACGTTCGAATCTATATATCCATAAGCCATTATAGACGCCCTCACGAATCAAGGTATCGGTAAACCAGCAGAACAGTACAACACTAGAAAAAACATTCCTACAGCTAAGCTGGAACGATAAAGGTTTATACATATACGGAAATACCTTAATCGGATGGTGTACAGAGTACCTACCAATTGTCATTAGAAATTACAACAAAAAATTAATCAACTAAACACTGTAAGCAAAGAAGTAGGTACCAAACAATAAAATGGTGCACCACCACATTATCGTTCTAAAATGATAATTTGAAATTGAATTTTTGAGATTCTTTCGCGTAAAATGAAAATTGTGTGTACTACGAATGTACAGGGTTCTTCACGACGAGCTGAATCGATATGCATATGGGAAGGTACTAGGACTAGTGTTCTGAAAATTTGCTTGCATGGGTTTTCGTCATAAAAATGTACCACCAGCATACTGTCATTTTTTATCGCAGTAAAAACATTGAAATTCCAGTACCCTTGAAACTGTCTTTCACGCAATATGCGAGGATTAGTATCACTTCAATAATGGGAGTTACGCCGGTTAAATATTCCTTTTTTCTGAATTTTACACTCATCTGTCCAAATTAAGTTTTGTAAAAAATTTTCGTCTTTCTGAGTTTTAATTAATATAAATTCACAAAAAGCAATTCTTCTTTGATCGTCACCTGGATTTAAATTTTGTACCAACGAGATTGAATACGGATGGAACTTTCTCTGATATTCCCAAATTTCTGTCCGCATCGGTTAATGAATTTTCAGGATACGCTCTGAAGTTGTAATTTCATTGGCTCCATTGTCTACGACAGGTTTCAATTTGCTGCACGGTGCAACAAACTGACCGTGGGTTTTACAATTATGAATGAGCCCCGTAAGTGTATCAGGGGTGGGTCGCAAAAGGAAATAATCACAGGCTCGTTTAATAACTCTATCACATTTCCTGTATATTACCAGCAAATTGAAATAATATTGATAAATCCTAAACGGGACATGATGAACACTTTTGCAACGCTTAAAAGAAGATTTCAGTTTTTTCAAATTTCTACAAAAGCCGTTAATTTGAGATATATGCATTTACTAACGAAGTCCCCTTAATTTAAAGCGTAGAATCCAATAGTAAAGAGAAAAATGGGGGTTTTTCATTTGAAAAAAATAAGTTTTTAGATAGCGGAATTCGGCACCACTTTCTGAACACCCTATATAAATTTTTGTCAAGGTTTTCACATATTTTGAAAGCTGTAAGTGTTATTTGTTCAAATCTCAAAAATATTAGACTTGACTCACTTGAACTTGGAAATGTAATTTTTTTAGTGGAGGGCTGCATGTGTAAAATAACGAAGTTTTGGTATACTTCCGGTGTAACTGAAATTATTTTAGCTGAAACGAGCATTTCGGAAAACCCCTACAAGCAAATTTTCAGAACACTAGTCTCAGTACTTTCCCGTATGCATATCGATTCAGCTCGTCGTGAAGGGAGGGCCCTGCACATTTCAAAAAGTTAAAATTTATCAAATGCAATTTTTGGCCTTTGGAAAAATGATTTTCGAAATGGGTAAGTCATACACCGTCGACCTATTGAATTCCAGTAAACGTGGTGTAATTTATGTCCAATCCGTATGTAAAGTGATACTGACACTATAGAAAGTCAGTCAGAAACACAATAAAAACCGATTATGTTCACCCACGACAATCCTAAAATGGAGATCACAAGCTAAAACAGATAGCAACGTTGCATAATTCTCCGATATTTTTACAATAGCGCTTCGTCGTTAACAAAAAAAAACTTCAACATAACACGGCGTTTACGAAGCGTAACCATTGTTCAAAACTTATTAAGGTAATATTATTGTATATTCTTACAAAGTTAAGTTGTGTTATGAATACTTTGATTGCTATACTAACTTATTAAGACATTTTTGATTAAAAGATTACATTACAAAGCCGTGGCGGAGATTGGGTGAGGTTATAGAGAGTTATTTAGAAAAATGATTTAAGACCAAACGTGTCTGTGTTTTAGAACACATTTCTCTTTCGGTACTTTCTCCAAAAGTTGTTAATGTTCGAAAACCTTTGTATTCTATACACCTAATCGCGTTGAGGATATTTCTAAATCAATCTAAATTCGGAGTTCGTTTTTCATTTCGGTCGGGTTAAAATATTTATTGAATTTTGCTGTTATTAGAGAAAAAATTGGTGAATTTTATTTTAGTATGGCTATTTGGTATTTTTTTTGTGATTTTTTGAATATAATATAAGCAGTGTTCATTCAAAATTGTCAATTTTTATTTGTAAACGAATATTGACTGTACAAATTTTCACAGAGTTCTTCAATGCAGAAACTTAGGAAAAAAACTGTTTAACGCTGAAGGGTTTTTTTATCTATCTCAAAAGTAAGGAGAAGAATCTGTGGTACTGTGGTATGCGAACGCGATCTTTCCAGATCGTTATGGATTGTTTTCAAAAAGATGAATCCTTGCATCAACGGCCTGTTCAAGACATTTAGAATTTTTACAATTATGGATTGCTTACGAGTTTGTTTTAATGACCACATTGATTATTCATGCAGCTATGAGGTCCTAGTTCATTTTTATTGGAAATAATGACAGACCACATTGAGCGGCGGTGATTTTTAAAAAAATAGGATATCATTTTCCTCATTTACCATTTTCAACTAGGTCGCATGATTGAATCCCACAGAGCATGTTTGGGATCTGTTATAAAAAGTACATGACGACCACAATTTGCGATAGAGCACATAGGAGCTCACAATAATTCTCTCCAACTTAGAGCATGATGAAAGTAATTCCAATACGTGCCAAGAAGATGTATTGCTGTGATACATGCAAATTGGGGTCACACAGAATTTTGTTCAATTAAATTCCTTGATAAATTCTATTGTTCTATTATTCTATATTAGCACTGCATTTAATTTTCAGTATTAAAAGATAAGAAAAAAATATTATTCGTTTTTGACATTAAGCAGTTAACAAATATATATATTTTACGGAAACTATTAGATTATTTGACAGATGCACTGCCTTGTATTCGTTTATCACGATGTTTCTTTTTGTATGCAAGAATATATTATTGCTGAAACTTATTGATTTAAACAGTGCAAATTAATTTGCAGAATCATTTAAAAAACTGCGGCCAAATACCATTTCCTGAGGAGGAATATCCATTCGGTAACATGAAGTTACTGCCTTTTCAGGTTTTAGATTGGATGTCCGGTCTTCCTCGACACATTCCGAGACTATAATTTCTACAAGAAAAGAAATATTTTTGCACAAATACATAATATTGAGGCTTAATTTCCAGCCTTTTACATTTGACACTTATCGTATATAAAAATAACATATCACTCAATAAGTCATGTGACTAACTTAGAAAAACACATTTTTTGTCAAAAATCAATTTTATTCTCGCTTTTCTAACTTCTCGATGCCGTGTTGTAGAAGGATTTGTCTTTTGTCTTAATATAAGCTTCAGTTTCAGCAATTGCTTCTTCATTTGAGCTGAATTTCGTACTAGGGTTCATTTTTTTGAAATCAGCAAATAGCCAGTAGTCACTAGAGCCAGATCTGGATATACGGTGGATGATGAAACAATTCGAAGTGTAGTTCGTTCAATTTAACCATCGTTGCTATCGAATTGTGAATCGATGCGTATTGGTTTTATCTTTAACATATAACGCCGTTTTTTTTTGGGATTTTCGCATTAACAATCCCACAACTCTACGTAGTATTCGCCATCGATTGTTTCTCTCTTTTAAAGATAGTCGATGAAAAATATCCCTTACGCATCCTAAAATACTAAAGCCATAACCCTCGCAGCTGACTGTTGTCCCTTTGGGGGCTTCGGACGTGATTCTTCGGCTGCAGTCCACTCAGATGATGATCGTTTCGATTCCGGAGTGAAGTGATGGATCCATGTTTCATACAATGTCACATATCGATGGAAAAGATCTAATTTATTACGTGTAAACATGGCCAAACACTGATCTGAATCATCATCACGTTGTTGTTTTTGATCGTTTGTTAGAAAACGCGGCACCCAGCCACCCAGAAAAAAGCTTTCTCATGATCAAATAATCTTCATTCATAATTGTAAACACACTGCTTTCTGCTATCTTTACGGGCTCAGTTATCTCACGCAATTCAAATTTACGATTGGACTCTTTACCTCTATTGGACGATCAGAACGTTCACCATCATCTGTGTCTGTATGACCACGTACGTTTAAATTTAGCAACCTAATAACAAATGGTTCTTTTCGATGGAGCAGAATCCGAATAACACTTTTTCCATCAAGAAGCAATGATAAATCAATACACGAAATTGTTTTGAAAATAACAAAAGTTAAATGGCTGTCACTTTTTTCTGACCAACCGAAATATCATGAAATTTTACACATAGTCTTTTGAAAGTTGGTACTTCATAAATGTCATACGGATTTGACAATGGCCACGCCATCTGTGTGTTAGTCACACATCCAGTGATGTAATACTATCAGTTTTTGCAATCAATTGAAATATTTTTCGATTGTTATTACATTTAATTTAAGTTCATAATGACGAGTAGAGGTGGATATCAGTGGGAGAACGATGAAAATTTATGCGCAATTTCAATAATACAAAATTATAAATGAAGTTTCTTGTGCTGCATACATGAATTTAATTCATTAAACTGTGTTTAAGAGTGAAGAATTTTTATATGGTGTTATTCTCATGCCTTTCGGTCCCAGTCAAATAATTTCATATCTTTCAGGTTTCCTCTTCATTTAATTATTCTCTGTTGTCTCATTCTTCATTGATGTCCACACCGTTCTAATTATTTTCATTTTATTTTATTTTTATTAAATATGATAATGTTTGTATCATCATTTTTTGTTCCTGTATCTGGACATAAATATATAAATATATATATAAATCTAATACAATTTAACGCAAATAACTAAAATAAAACAGGAATTGATTTTGCACCAATTTGTTGTTATCAAATTTCTACTAGATAAATCTTACTATCAAATATTAATTTTCTCCTCTTTTTTTTATAGATTCGAGCACTTAATTATTAGAAGATTAATCACCTTCATAAACCACATGACACTTCAATGATATCTAATCATAGCCATCAATTCCAGCCTTCATATTGACCTACTTTCAGAACAAGCTCAAAGTATAATTACAGTTATTATAGGAACAAGAAATAATATTTACCTAAAGTTTAAATTAAATGAAATTAGAAGGATATTTTATCGCAATTATTTAAAGTATTTCTTTAAAAAGGACTGCTCCAACCAGTAGCCTTTGGTAGGTAAAGCGCGTTTTTATTAATTGTCAATATTTGGATATATTTTTATCAATGATAAAATCATAAAAGAAATTTTACAAGTGGCAATTAAACAAATTAAATAAATAACAATAATAATGGAAAGACCTCGATTTGTCCAAGTCTAATATTCATAAGATAAGTGGATATACTTCACACTTTAAACTATGTACTTTTTTTATATTTTCTTCTACTTGTAGGAAGAAAGTATATTTATAATAAAAATGCTTTATAATAGTCTATTTACTTTCATTGAGGGTTACCCTATTTTATGATTGGCACATCTTTTTGTTCACTTTTCTTCGTTGTAAGTGAGTGAATCCGCAATCTCGCAATAAAAGCTTGATTATAACAGAGAGAAGGAAATGTTTTATTGTCAAAAAAATTCTAATTATTTGAAGACAAAAGGTTGCAAAAACTAAAAAACAAACATGAAAATAAATAAATATAGATACAAATAAAATAAAATTTCAATATACAGAAGAAAACCGAAATGAATAACAAAATTAAAGGTAATAGTAATAGATAATAATCAGTATATACTCGTAAGTCTATAGCAAAATTAATCCAGTATACAGGATGCTCGGAATTATTATTAGAAAAGAAGTCGTTTACCGAATAGAAGTCACTTTCCTAAATATGCCCTCAAATGATTGCGAAATGCGGGAAAAGATGATATCGATTTGATTTCAATTGGCAAGTGATTGTGCATTTTTGCATTGTAAAATATTGAGCCCTTAACTAATTCGTGGAAAACGTGGAGTAAGTAGATGAAAATTGTACTTTCTGAAATTGGTGAAGCGTGCTTACGAATTAGACAAACAGATTAAAAGATGATTAAGTTCCTTCCTTAATTATCTTTGAATCATCTTTGAATAGAATTTTTAATTTTTACAGAAGTCCCGGCAGTGAGCTCTGCTGTTTAGTCCGAGTAAATATCTATCAGCTCTCTTTTGTAGTTTGAAGATTCGCTTAAATTGAGGGAAGAGCATATTGGAGATGCGACATAAACTGTTAAAGAGGAAGGATATGTTCAGTTTTTTGAATATTTCTCTCTGTGCAAAAATCAAGGAACATAATTTTTTAGATGAGGCAGCAATTTATAACTCCCATTTCAAGGAATTGTCCACAGCAAGCCCTAATAATTTTACAGATTCAACTACGTTAATGATTGTGTTATTTAATTAGAAACGTTGCAATGTATTTTTATATGATAAAACTTTTGGAAACTTTCAGACCCAGAAGATTAGAATAGCATTATTTAAAGCTGCTAAGGTCACTAGATATGGTCCTATAAAGTGCCGTGATATCAGGGCTGCTCCAAGAGAAACTAGTGTTTTTTGCAAAAAGACCTACGAGTATTTTACTACTGATATCGTTTAAAAACGAATGTTTCTCCGAATAGATACGGTATAATTTGCGAGAAGCATTTTTAGTACTAGTATTTTACTGAAAATTTTGTTAATACTCTTTCGTGATCGGAGTGACCTGAATTAAAGACAGTACAGTCGGTGGATTCTGAAGCATACAACTAAGAGTAATATTTAAGTTCTCGAACATTATTACTACATATATTTGAGACTTAATATTGAGACTCTTACAAAATGTCGGACGTATAGTATGAGGCAAAATAATGCTATTATTTCATATACATTTTTCCAACCAGTCCTACGTCTTCGAATTATGGATCTCCAAAGTTTAAGCTCCAATTTTGTTCTATTTGGTTGGCTGATATTTACCTTGGCTGATAGTTACAAAAATTTATAGTAATATTATTGTTTGAACAATTTGTAGGTGTTTGTGATTTATAGTTTGCGATATGCCTTGAAGAGATTACAGATTCCTTGATTCGTTCCCTAATGCTCCTGATTTCACCGAAACTCTAGAACACATCGCCAACGACGCGTTGTCTGATTGAAAAATTTTATTTGCAACTTCCATTTTGTTCGCTAATTATTTATGTTTCTAAACTTATGCCGCTCCCAATCCCCATGTGATATGTGATATCGCTACTTTTATCCACTAGGATTCCGGCAAATGTCCTTCGAAAACAGCATATAACAAGTACTCTCGGTAAATTACCAAATTTGTTAACACCTATTGGTTGTCTTGTACATTTTTTTTCACGATAATAAAGGAAAAATCAGCGTTAATCTAAATTTGATGGCCTAAGATTACTATATTTTTGTAAAAATCTCATAAAATTCATTAGTTATAGTGAAAAATCTTGATTATTTCGTTTTGGCGTCCTAAAATTGATTGCAGATCCCAGATTTTCGGATGCATAATTATCGACACTTTTGATGAAGAAATGAATTTGTACAGATTCTTTTGATGTGTAACTGTCAGACTTGTGCTTTAGTAGTGCCTTTAATTTTAAATATCCATGGGTTGATTTTCTTAGACAATAATAACTTAGGTATCTAATAATATTAGGCATTTACCTACTTAATTTAGTTATGGAACCTTTGAAAATAGTAAAAAAATGAAAGTTAATAATGTAAAATGAAACCTATTGAAAACAGGAAGATAATATAACAAAAATGTTAAAAAATATAATTTGTAGACGATCTTAGGTGGGAATTTGAAGGGGAGTGTTTTATGAGTAAAAAACGATTTATGTCATTTGTGGGAAAATTACAACTCAAATGTAATTGCAAATTTGTAAGTAATGAAAAATTCTACAACATTTGAAATCACACTTTTTTCCCATCTCTTTTCTTAAAACTAATATGAAAAATTCAAATAATCAAGTTTTTGGTTTAATGGCTTAAACACACTTATTTTTTACCTTATTTTGACCTTATATCTAAAAAGCACCTCAATTTTCAAACAAATATTCTCATATCAAAATATCGGCTTTTTACTAGAGTAAGATTTCACGCATTATGCAAAAAAATGGACAAAACACGAAACTGATTTTTTTCAAAAATAATGTACAACCTGTCAGATTCCATGTTACATTGATAAACCAACCAACGGAAAGCCCGTCGATTTTTTTAAAACAGCCGATATTTTAACATGAGAAATTTCAATTAAAAATTAGGGTAATTTTCAATATTAATTAGAAAAAACGTGAAAAGAAAATATTTTTAACCAAAATTTACAGAATGTTTGGGATATAAAAAAAGGTAAGTTTCTGAATTTCGTAGATAAAACAATTTGTCAAAATAAAAATCATGTTTGATTGAATTTTTCACATAAGTTTTGAGGTTATGTGAAAAAAGCGTAAGGGTAATTCCTATAACAAAATTTCCTCATCCCACCCCTTTACGAGATAACACCCTTAAAAGGTGATGACTAAAATTGAGTTTTTATTTTTTTCTCACTATTTTTTAACATTCCTGTTACATACGGGGGTGAAATTGGCTACCCTTACTTTATTTCATACCAAAACTTTTTTTCAAGTCGAAGATTTATGAAATACATTTATAACTGGAAATTGTTTTATTTAAAAATATTTTTTATTCTAAAATTTTTTCCCAAAACCAATAGCGACAGAGGAAAAAAACATACACCATAATTTATCATTTTTTGAATAAATTGAGTAGAAAACAGTAACGATATAAAATGTAATAGGATTCATAATAAATGCTGAAAATAAGATTTGAGGTGTACTTCTTATGGTGTCACACGCTATTTGAATACGATTCATCGTTCATATCTGCTATGGGTGTCGTATAAACTAATGATTTAAGGTTGCTGATTTCACCCCCGTATAATGTAAAAGAAATATTCAAAAAATACCCGTAATTAGCGGGACACGTGAATGATAGAATTTCGATTTTCTAGATTTACTGAAATTTTAGAAAAATAAATAAAAGCTCAATTTTAGTCGTCATCTTTAAGGGTGAAAAGTAGTTAGCTGAGGAAATTTTTTTATGGGAAAGACCCACCTTATTTTCATACGAGCAATCACTTTCTGAATTTTGTCGCATAAATTTAGGAACACCCTGTACTTGTGCATTAGGAATTAACGCCGTATGTTTGAAATCGCTAACTTCCGTACCTACTTGAAATGAATGGATGTAGTAACTCTTATAAAGTGGTGAGAAAAGAAGATTATAATTAACTAGCGTATTGGAAAAAAAAACGAATGATAAATAATCTTTTATGGAGCTATAATTTATTCTAAATATGCTTCTAGTGTTAGTATTCTCCTTTCGAAATTACCTCCTGCGAAAAAAGTTATAGTCACCGTTATTTAGTTTAGTTTCTGCACGTTATTGTACGGCGCCATGTAGTTTTATCAGGCCAAGTATTTCCTGAGAGGCGGATAATTTATCATGAAATTTTACATTACGCATATCATGAATTATTCAATAAGGAACTATGTTACAACAGTTTGGTTGAACAGTTAGTTTTTATATATCAGACATGATAATTTTATAAATTTATACATACGAAAATATATATATTTTTTATAATTATTCGAGCAATAATGTTGGAAATACCGGACTTTTTGAGAAATGTTTATTTAAAATTATAGAATTAATATCTTAAACAATTATTTATCACGGACACGTGTGAGGATTTGTTTATATCCGTATCAATAAAAGTATAGATGAAATTAATAAAGCGTTCGAATTTATAGTGCGTTTTAATGTTTGGAAGCTAAAACCTTGGAGCAAACAAGATATTAGTTGAGTATTTTTAGCACCATCAGGCAAATTGAATTTGTATTATTAGTCGCGTCAATAAAGCCTTTGCTTCGGAAGTCCTCAACAATAGATCCGATTTTGATGAATTTTTTTTTAAATTTTGTTTTTTTATATTATTTAAAATCAAAAACCTCTTAGAGCGGGGACGGAACTATTTATATTATTTAAACAATATCAACGACATTTATATAAAAAATTCTGTTTGGTCTCTATGTTTTTGTAAAAAAATCACCATATATTAATCTTATTGTAAAAAATAGTTGTTACAATAATTTAATATTAAAATAAAAAAAAACATTTATGTGTTACCTGCATACGTTACAAATACTTCTTTTTGTTTACACATATGTGGACGAGGATAATTGTCAACAGTATATTAGATATTTACGTAATAATTATGGCACTAATGTTAAAGTTGTATTTGATGGATATAGTGATGATGGAACTAAAGTGTCTGAGAGAAATCGTAGATATATCGGCAATACCATTGATTATTTATTTGAAGAAGACATGCCTTTAAACGCAACGAAAGAGAAACTTTTAGGTAATAGCAAAAATAAAAATAGGTTTATTAATCTTCTCTGGAAAAAACTAGGCGAAAATAATATTGAGTGAAGTCAAGCCGAAAGTGATGCTGATCGATCAATGGTGCAATCTGCTATAGATTGTTCCTCTCTTCAAGTAGTTGTTGTAGCTGAAGATATGAATGTGTTAGTTTTATTGATGGCTTTAGCACCTGATGATAAAAAAATGTTTTTTTAAAACCCCTAAAAAATAATATCTCGCAACTAGTTTACTCAATTGAAACAATATTAGAGAAATATCCAAATATTAAAAAAACCATCTGTTTTTTATTCATGCATTCATTGGATGTGATACTATATCCGCTTTCTATAACAAAGGAAAAAATAGTTTTTGATGATAATCAAAAATTAGATGCAGCAGCTGAAAATTTTATGGTTGAAGAGCAAAATGAAGAAGTGCTTTTTAATGATGGTATTGATTGTATTCTAACAATGTATGATGCTAAAATTGCCAAATGCTTGAATGAACTGCGATATACGTTTCATAGCATTAGCTTCAAAAAATAAAAGCGTACAACAGAAGATGCAGCAAAACAACATATCAAAAGAGTCTACTTACAAGTTCAGCAATGGAAAAATAATTCATCGACACCACCTGAAGAGGTGTTGGCGAAAAGAGAATTATTTAAAACGTTTTAAAATTGATATTTTGCTCTTGCAAAACAGGATGCGGTTCAACGTGTGGCTGCAGAAAAAGTGGTCTTTATATATATACACCCACAGCAAGTTATTTTAAATATATTCGAATGTTTAAAAGAGGAAAATACTCAGCAATTTGAAAATACAATCATAATAAGAATTGTTGAAATAGCTAGAATAAATAAATTTTCCATTGTTCGAGTAGTCTCGAAAGGGATTATTGTGGATCATTCACAGAACCGAAAAACACGTAAAGAAACACTGAAATCAGTTGATAAAGCTGCTTAAGATAAGAAAGGTAGCAAATTATCCAGAATACAATTATACTAGTTCATAAACATTGCGACAGGTTTTGTCAGCATGTGGTTTAAAACACAAAAAACTAAATAAACGGATGGCAATAACCGAATCGACAAGGATCGTTCGATGGCGAAAAGATTATTTGCGTCAGATAAAAACTACCGATATTCTAATATATTCTAATTTCGGTTGAGTTGACAATAGTAAAAATTGCTGTTTAAATGAGCCATGTTCTAAAGGGAATTGCATAATTATTAATATCTGCTGAGAACTGTGCAAATGATTATCATGAAGATATGGACAGCAGAATTATTTGAAACTTGGTTTAATGAACAGCTTTTACCTAATATTCCAAAATAGTCAGTAATCGTTATAGACAACGCATCCTACCACTCGCGGCAACTCCCAAAGATACCAAATAGTAGTAGTAGTGAGAAAGTTCAAATTTTAGCATTTATATCTAAGAAAATATTGCTATTTCTGTCAGCGATCGTAAAAAAGGCCCAACAAACAAACAATTGACTACTGTTATTACAGATCCAAAATAAAAAAGAAAATTTATTATATTGACAAGCAGTGCAAAGAACAGGGTTAATATGGGCAAACGTAGAATCAGAATTACGAACATGTAATCAATCTCCAAAACTGTTTTATCAAAGAAGAAGATGAGGATGTGGTATCCCCCTCTTTACAACCCATCATAATTCAATCTTTATGATTTTTGCTTTGAAATTTCGTTTTCCAGAAAAAAAACGAATTAGGTATAAAAAGGGCTCAGTTCATGTCGGGTATCCTGTTTAAACGAAACTACAGGTAGGTACATTTTACTCGTCTATTTACGTTTTATAATTTAATATTCAGTTCTAGCCAGTTAACGAGGTATAATAATGGTTTTTTTCTAAGTTCCAAGTAGGACTACATTTAGCTGCATCTGTCTAAATAACGCCGTATAATGCAGTCCAATTATTAATGCCTTTTAACGAATACTTTCTCGCATACATATTTTTAAAAGTATTTATAAAAATAATAAAATTATAAAATGAGGTATCTACGTCCATGATAGGTCAAACAAAATTGTCGGCAAGGGTTTTTATATAAGTTTATATAATCTGCAACTGATATTGGAAGAACCATACAAAATGTAATATTTTTTATTGTTTTTTCATAGCGGTTATTAAAATCACGAGTTGGCGCACGGCCGCGGAGTTATTAGAATTATATATTTCATTTTTTTCTTTTCATTAAGTCTTCTAAATTGTCTGGTCGGTTAACGTAGTCGTGGACCCGACTTTTTAGATCTATTCACAGAAAAGATGAAGGGGGGTAAGATCAGGTGATCTAGGTAGCCATTCCAATCCAACTTCCTTCAAACGGGTTATCCAGAAACCTTTGAACATAATGTGGTCGTTTTCTATTATAAATCGCCATTAAACCCTTATTCGAATATTTTGGCTAAATTTGTAATTAAAGAGATATGATTAACGTATAATTAAAGGCGTTGTTACTCAATATTGATGAAAGAAAAACAAATCTGAAGACTCTCCTGTCTTAAACATCGTCATCATCAACACCCCCATACCTTAATAAAAATGTAAAGAGTATCAGTTCTCGAATAGTCACAAAGAAGTTAATGTTTTTAATGGCCCTAAAAAACATGAATATCATCAATGATATTCTTGTAGAGAAACCGAAAAAGCCTCTTGATTTCTTGGAAAGATAATCAAATTTGCAAAGGAGTGTCGCAACATTTTCGTATACGAAGTCAATGGCGGGTGGGCGTGTGGGTAGGTAGGTAATGCATATATACTTGTGACGAAATAACGTATTTCAAATTTAATGGGTCTATAATTCGAATCTAAAAGAGAACCGATGCTGTTTATGCATTAATAATAATAAAGTTTAATAGTTGTCATATATGAATAACAAATGATAAATAGCATTTTCTTCATGCAGAACCTTTAGAATAGGCCACGGTTGGAATCGTTGTTATGAAACATATACATAGGTCTAATTAATAAAGGATGGCTAATTTGTTTAAATTAACTGATAGAGACTAACTGAAAAATTTAGTAACCACCAATACCTTTCACCAATGATTTGTATTTTAACCAGGAGCTGAATAAATTTCGAAATGTTAGCAAATCTACTATGTATATTCACATTTTTAGTTCATACTACGATACTTTTTCAGAGTCGAAAATAGAGCAATTTGTTTACAAAAAATATGTCGCTACTGAATTCAGAATTCTTCCAAATAACTGTCATCTGAATTCCCCAACAATTATATTTACTAACAATGAAGTTTTGCTAGCTTGGAGTTGTTATTGTACAAGTTCACAGTTGCAAAAACTGCTCTATATTGTATAAAGACATTTAAGGTTCAGTTTTCAACATAAAAATGGTTCAGTTTAGTAACAGTGCAATAATAAATAAAGCTTTTTATGTTATACGTGATTATTTTACGCAATTTTCTTCAAAGTTATGCTTAATAACTTGTGTTATATAATCGCTTTAATAATAATTTTGATATTAGATTCAGAAATTTATTATCTGATAGATAGTATATTTATTATGTTTCCAATATATAAAATGAGGGTGAACAATTAACTGATATACCTTAAAAAATTATAATTATTTATTGAACAATTCTAAATATAATTCAGGGCAGAAGTGCGACTCTTCGATTTTTGTGTCCTGAATGGAAAGCGTCAAAGAAACAATAATGATCCAGAATCCCTGATAAAATATACATGGAAATTCGTCTGAGTCTTATAGTTTATTGGTTTTTAAGGTTTCTCAATAAGGATCGATTGCTAGAATATGAGAATTGAGGCTTCAGAAAGAATTGATTGGGCTCCACCTAAAGGAGATCGACTCTGTTTAGATTAGAGTTTTGTTTTTTGAAACTTCTATAGGTTCTTCCGCCATCCAACGAATAATACAAACTGTTGAAAATAATTTAGATTTTGCGAGGTTCTATATTATATATCAAAAATTTTGTAGGTGTTGATATTTTTCCTAGTTTGGTACTTCATTAAATAGACTTTCCTGATATAAATCACATATCTAAAATCTATATGGATATTATATTCCATTGAAACAAACATTGAAGTTTGACGTTTATTTTTTTATTATATTGAATGTTAAACATGCCAATAAGCTCACTTCTATTTCCTTGTACATCCCTGACCCAAACCAGACGTCGAATTATTATTTAGTATACGCTATATTCTAGATTTGAACCATAGCAACCAGCCTATTCCAAAACTTTAGAAATGAGTCACTTATGTGCGGTGAATCAGTGATTTGCAGAAGTTTCTTATTTCTTTTAAAACGCATTAGACATCCTAGAACATCGGTATATACAAAAATCGTGGAGATTATATTGAAAAATAAGAATGAGATACTCGAGTGAGGTGACAAATGTTTTTATCAAAGCCATATGAACATCAATTACGGCTATTACCAGCCGTACAGAATATTTCAAATGCAGTCAAATAATAACATGCATTTGAAAAAACGTGTTGTTGTAAATTATCATCTTCGCTTTGATTTGCGCCATATAAAAAATGTTCGCATTTGTTATTCATAATTTATCAGAAGATATTAATGACAATTATCTAGATATCGTGTGGTCTTAACTTGAAATAATCCAATAAAATGAAGATTGAAGTATTATGAGTTCATTAGCTCATTTAGTGAATCTGCAGGCGTCAATGACAAGTCTTAAGCAAACACACATCAAAAAAAGAATGGATTTAAGTTGTTTCATTGGGACGAAAATCATTAGAAGATGACCCAAGTGCTGGAGGTCGGTGACTACTCCAGAAAATATTAAATTGGTGGAAAAAATTGTTATAACTGACCGGCACCTAAAAACAAAAAAAAATGCAGCGCAAACCAGCATTTCCAAAACAAGTATTCTAAGGCTCCTTCCTCCTTTGGGTGCCTCAAATTGATTATAATGTTGTGAGCGATTTCTAGAGCTTTCCCGAAAGGATAAAAAAGTATAATCCGATAAGTTGAAACGGGCGATGAAACCATGGTCTTTCACTATGTTTCTACATCGAAAAGAAATTCCATAGAGTGGCCTCGGAAAGAAGAACCTGTTCCAAAGGTTACAAAAAGCATCAAAAAAGTGATGGCCTCTTTTGACTGCAAGGTTATCCTTTTGATTGACTTTGAGGAATCAAATAAAACCGTAAAGGCATCATACTACTGATTTATAAAGCAGTTGGATCAAAAATTATCCAAAAAAGTCGCGACAAAATAATGGTTCATGACAATGCTCCAGTCCACAATGCTTCGCTGTCCATGGCACTTTTCAACACGAAAAAAGCTTTAACAGCGGTGTTGAAATTAAAAAGGCGGTGTACGAAATCTAAAGATTCATCATATTTTTATAGTGGCATAGAAGCTTTAGCCAGGCGTTCCAAATAGTGCTTGTGAATAAATGGAAAACAATCACAGTATTTTTATTTGTGTTTAACATTCTTTCTATGTTAAGCTAAGAACTCATCGCACTACGTACCATCCGACTCTATGAATCTATTAATAAACAATTGTTTTTTAACTCAAGTTATTTCAAAACGCGTTCTGTTCCGCCACTGTATTATGAGCAGTATGGAAGTGTGCCATGTGGGGGGTGGGCGTCCCTGAACGCCATTACAGTTACCGACGTCGACTGCTTCGCCGTCGAAAGTGGGTCTAGTGCATTGGGTATCTGGGACAGTTCGACCTCATACCAAATAAAATCGATTACCAGTTCTTTTTTCGAATTTCGGTTACTATTCATAAGTTTGTCGTTTGTAACCTTGATGAGATGGCTGATGAGTAATATTTTCAAAGAAAACATATGGACTTGGTCACATATACGGGTTCGATTGCAAATTTTGTAGAAATGAGAAAATCAGATTATGTATATTTGATTATTTTTAAAAAAGTAGGTCGAATGGACGAATATATCAATATATTCGAGATCGTCTATTGAGAGTTAATTTATGTGAATTAGGAGTCTACTTTTTAAATTAAAATTAAAATTAATTTATAGAAGGAAGTTATTATTACAAGAATATTATAAAACTAATCAATACTAACGTGATAATTAACTCATTAATTATATCTCCACTTCCTTCATCAGCGATTAAATAATTTGGAACACCTTCCGATATTTTCTAATCATCATATTTTTTTTCACCATTTCAACGTTTACTTAAATTTCTTTCCTTTTCACTTTTTACATCATTGTTTCATCTTTTATACTTCTTTGAATTAGAAAAGAAGGTAATTATCTAAAAATCATCCTCAACCCCCTATCGACTATCGGGTTGTGGGGGGTAATAAAGAAAAATGTACTGAACACAAAAAAAAATTATTCCAGTCGTCGGTCATCCCTTGTTAAAAAATAGAGAGGGTTAAATAATAAAAAATTGATATTTTCAGAATTACGTGTGTCAACAAATTATGAACAATTATAATTGTTAATTAAAATAACCATAAGTAATTATTATTTTATCATAGAAAAATACAAATGGAAAAATTGCAAATTCATTAACTATTTTTTTATGATGAAATAGGGTAAAAAGGATCAAGGGGTGTGCGGGGGGTGTGCGGGGGGTGTTAAAAGAGCACGGAAATATGTATAAATAATATTTTTGAGTAGAACCTTACCTAACCTAACCTAACTTAAAAACAATGATCAACGGGTAATTCCATCTTCCATATATTGTGATTACCCCCTCTAACACTCCCCCATAAGTCGATAGGGGGTGGGGGATGATATTTAGATAATTACCAAAAAAAATAATATTTTTGTATGGATCTAGGTGCCCATTTAGCGTTTTAAGCAGTAGCGGAGCACACTTCAAATAGGATGGGGTAAAGCCGTGAATTTATAACTGTATTCAACTCGCCTCTCAGCTGCATTGACTAATTAAAGAACTTGAATTGAACGTTTTTTTTTTTCAATAATTATGTTGTTTAGATCCTTTTTTAGTAAAATTTTATAAGCGGTTATTAAATTTGCCTGCATTTACAGATAGAAACATTTTATTGAGTGGGTTATTTATTCTCTTATTCAGTTACATTTGATTTTAAGAACATGTGATTTTGTGTAGAAAGCCGTAGCCGTATTTATATAGAATTCATTGTGAAGACACAAGTCAGAGTATTTTCTGAAAATGTCATAAAGGCTTATTCCATATATTTTTATTTTGTAATAGGAGATTAAGGCACACCATGGGTTACCCGTATGTGTCTTGGTTTAAAGAATAGAAGGAAAGAGAAATACGCCATTTGCATTGGTATGGCGAGAGTCCACGAACCAAAGCGTTAAATCGATTATACAAATTTGCAAAATCCAAAATAAGACCTGCTCACAATGTCTTTGATTGTTGTATATTAATTGATTCGGTACTTAATTTCGGGTGGTCAAAGCAACAGTCAAAACATTATGAAAAATGTCTCAATGTGGAAAATTGTGTCTGATATCGATGATTTAATACAGAAATCCGATATCAAGGCTTCTCCTTGTGAAATGCGCTCATTCATAGAAGTATAGTTTAAAACTGTATTATTACATAATGGGAATTAAAAACCTTCTATACCAGCTGCTTATAAGTGACAATGGAAGAAACCTAGGAAAATATGCATCCTTAAAATAAAATAAGGTACAACCGCTACAAGTTACAAATATGTGGTGGCAATTTTTAGTGGACTTCAGGGAAGTGGTGGTGCAGTAAACATTATGATCCAACTGCTTTCAGTAGCAGCTCTCGGTGTCGTATTACATGAATGAAATACTTATTCATTCATTCATACTTATTCATTCATTCATACATATTCATCCATTTTTTTTTAATTTGCGATTGTTGTGTCAGTTAACATTTTGGACATTTCCCAAAGAGTTGTTTAAAATATATTCGAGTATCTAAGATGAAAAAATGGATATCAGTCAGAAAAAGCTATTGTTAAAAGGATTGGGGAGCTAACTTTAATTCCATATTTTACCATTTATCGTTTAGTACAAGTGAGGGATGTTATAGATTATAGACTTAAACGAAAGAAAGTAAATTGAAACGTGACAAATGATGTCTATGCATTTAAAAATGTTATTAGACGATTAGTGTGTGACTTTTTTTAAGCATATTCATTTCCATGATTGAATTGTTCAGAACAAACTGTGGATATATACCCTAATTATGATTATACAAAGTATTAAGACACACATAGACTCAAACGGAAAGATAATGCATTTGGACTAAACCTGATATGATAAACATGAATTATCACTGGGTTGATGATTCTTGAAATTTTGTCGTAAATAATATTATAACATACAAAACAACTTAGTTATTTTAACAATGGGATGCCGCGTAATACGATAATATCTATCCTTTGTTATTTTGTTCTTGCATTGAATTTTTTGCCCCTTCCAGTAAAATAATAACGGCCGTACTCAATTTCATTAAAAACTAAGCACTGTTTCCAATTTATTACTATTTTTTAAACGCGCAAATTAACGTACATGCGGAGGTAATACTTAATTGCAATGTTAGACTACTCACCCAAAAAGTGTTAATACAAACAAGTGGAAAAATTATATAAAATAATCTCATCTATGTTCAAAAATTCAATTTTTCACACGTTTAACTAATTGAGAAACGTATTAATTAGACTTGTTTAGTAGCCTAAAAAAATAAAAAGTGAAAAGAGGAATAATGGTAGGATGAAACCCATTGGACAAAGAGGAGACTATAATAAAAATGGAATAGAAAATTTATGCGAAAATTTGAAGTAAACAAGTTTTTGCTTTTTTATTTATATCTTTTACAAAAAACACTTTTGTTTCACTAAATTTAGTGAAAACTTCAAAGTCAAAACTGCACACAAACACCCTAATTTTCAATCTAAAATTCTCCCGCCAAATTAACAGCTTTACTTAAGAAGTCGTTGAAGTTTTGGTTATATTACCCATACCATGGTAAAGTTATTAAAGCTATTTAAATTTTACACTCTAATGTTTATCAATGACATATGAAAAATTCAAAAATTGTACTTAATGATTAAAATAATTTCGGATGCGAGCTTTTATTAATATTTTTTGAGAAAATTTCCTATGTTAATGGTAATATTTATTCATTCGTACTATCAGAAAGTGGAGATTTCGACGAACAAAAAACCGATCTTAGATCGCCCGTAAATTATTTTTCTTTACATTTCCATCACATTTTGCTCTTTTTCCAATGGGTTTCGTCTCACTATTATTTGTTTTTGTTATATAAATTATCGATTCTAGTCTAAATTGCCTGTTGTAACAAATAAATTATATACTTTTTCTCATCATTTATTTAAAAAAGAGAATGTTTTATATTACCTGAAACGTATTTACCGAAATTCATTTAACCACCTGTCGAACATCTCAAATATCGCAATATTCATTCATTCAATTTTATCTTTCTTTGTCGCGGAGTGCAAAACTAGCACATACGTACCAAATTTCTCCTACATTATGAAATAAAAACAATTCACATAATATCGCAGAAAGTGAAATAAAGCCACGTAATACTTTAACGGTACAATTTCACTCTCGGTTTCGTCTTTGCCCAGTTAGTTAAACACACGTTCGCGTAATTTACTGTAAATTTATAGTACAGTCACTTTTTTGTATCCATTCGATTTATATCTAAATAAATGAAAGCATAATTATGACCGACTAAAGCTACAATCACAAAAGTTGGACAACAGTAGTTTCCATTTACAACTTAACTTTCTACTAAGAAAGTATTTTTGAATTTTACATCCCTAAGGCGGTTAAAAGTACGTCAATTGATTAGACATTAAAATCATTCCCAAACTATGAATATCTAAGTTGGAATTTCTGGAACCGTTGGTGATATTCATACTGAATACTCTGGTAATTGTGAGTGTCGGTTAAGTGGTGGTATAAACAGTGTATTCAGTATGAATATCTAAATTAGGTTTACGAAAAACTATCCGTAATTTTTGTTACATCTGAGTTTGTAAACTGGAGCCAAGTATAATTTGGGTGGAACAAAGACCTGCAAGAAAAACGAATGGTTCACTGACATTTGTATAAGCGTAGTAGCAATGAAAGAGCAAGACTTATATGAATGAAAAGGAAAACAGAATTGAAGACAGAAAACAATACGAAATGATGAGAAACGAGAGCAATAAGCTGATAAGGAAAAGTAAACGTGAGTGGATGGATCAGAAAAATATAAATAGATTGTTCAAATAGAGATAGTTACAAATAAATCAATGAAAACAAAAATAGTTGGCGAGTATTAATTTATGGCAGTAGAAAAGTTTAAGAACCTCGGCGTTGTGATCAATAATAGAGGAAACGGGTGTACTGAGACAAAACAGACGACGATCAATATATATATAAAACGATGATTAGACCAGTAATGATGTACTCAGCTGAAACAATGATATTAACAAGGAATGATGAAGAAAACTTGATAATATGGAAAGAAAGATAATCCGAACAATAATACGATCAAAAAAAGTTAGCGAAGAGAATCTAGGATAAGAGTGAACCGAAAAATTTGCGAAGATATTATGAAAAAATGGGATGCGATGGGATTTCGGTGGAAGAAAAAGTTGCGGCAGATCTACGACAAAATCGTTAGAAAAGGTGGAAGATGATGTAAGCAGAGTTATACACGGGCAGGAAAACACAGAAAATAGGAAATTGTGGCGGGAAATAAGCAACAGGTGTAGACATGAACTATGGAGACTGATCCACCCCAACAAGAGGATCTAGAGAGCATCTTCGCAATGCAGGTCCATTAGCGGTATTAAGCCATTATTATTATCATCTGGGGTTTATACAAAGAAGGATCGAAAAATAATCTCACTGTCTTATATTTGAACAAATCAATCGATAGTCAATCACCTTTGTTATCTACGTTTTGCCTTTTCGTTTTTAAATTGCTTCATGGGATACAATTGTTCACAATACAGATCTGCATAAACAGTTTGTTCAAGTATATACGCGTATACAGAACCAAACAAACAAAAGGGCCTTGTTGAGATGTAAAATTAGCTGCGCAGTTGTTCGTGGTGAGAGCTACTGCTCTTTGTCGTTGAAGTAATAGGTTGAATTTGAGGATTGACTGGATTTATTCTCATCGCGTAGATTATATGGGACCCAAACACCTGCTCTGCTTATTTTTCTAACCTGCTGGAAATGTTTTTAGATGGTCGATCAATGTTGGTATTTGAGAGGTATTTATCTATAGGAATCAGAGGAATCAATGGACCCGAACCTAAAGAACCATCATTAGTATCTACGAACGTCTAATGCACTTGAATAAATATAGCAAATGCTTTTGGTCCCAACTATTGCTTTACTACCTTTGTAAACTCAAAATGCATACAGAACCATATATTCTTCTAGTATTTAGCTGACTATCTCACCCAAATTTGCAAAAAAAGTTTAATATTCAGATATTTAGAAGTCAAACTAACCTTGTAATCTGTTTGACACGGTTTCTAAGTCCACAATGAGCTGAAAATGAACAAATATCGATATGCGCACCGATATTCTGTTCTCAATTCAAAACTGCACGAGCAAAGCAGCGAATATAATGTAAATATAAAAGCAAATCACAAATTGATACTTGTGCAATAAACAATTTTCCCCTCAATCATTTTAACGTGGTTTATTTTATGATTTTTTTACCATCTGGAGTAACCTGGCCTCGCTTAGGGAATTGATATCAACAATAGAACAATAAAAGGATATACTTCAAGACATAATAAGTAGAAATTTTTGGATTAAAATATAACTAAGGGTGTAGGGGCCAAAAATCCGTATATTTTTAGACAGGTAAGCAAGTAAAGTAGGCATTATTGAGAATGTTATTAATTGTTTGTCGTAATTTGGAAGTTGTCAAATGTTCCAAGTATGAATAATACGAAAATCTAAAACAAAAAAGACGTAAAATAATTGCCAAGAGAAACAATTTACGATATCTGTAGGCATGTTGGGACATGTATTTCGATTGAAAGAAAGTCAGAGGCAAGCTACCTGTGAATGGACGTTGTGGAATATTCTCTAATAATCTGTGCTGTGCTTAAAATTTATAAAGGAATAAAAGTCCAGCCAGTTGGTTAGAAATAAACCTTTGTGATCAGGAGTGTTTGGACAGAAATATCTCTAGAAAACAACCAGGGCACCAGGGTATACCAGGCAAAGAACCAAACAGCCTTGCGAAAAAAGTGGAAATGACTCCACATTTTAGACCAAATCCGTATGAGATGTCGGATAAGCTCCTACTAAAGAAACACTCCAGAGCTAAGACAATCCAATTATATTAGATAAAAAGTCTAAAAAACTTTTCGAGACATCCAGAAACGGCATTTAACTGATAGTTTAGAATACTACCGGTTACTACCCAAGCAAATACCCTTTTAAAACGATAGACAATGCAGAGGACGACAATTGCAGATTCTGCGGGCAAGCCATAGATACAGCAGAACATATACTCTGCGATTGTCTTGCCCAGTTCAGCAAAAAACTTAGGTGCCTCGAAAGAGTAATGCTCATATCTTGGAAAGAGAAACCAAAAAAACTCTACAAAAAAGCCTCTTTGCCTACGTTTTTTTTTGAAAGTAGAGCAATGAGACGGAGGGTTGTGCACAAAGTATCTTCTAGGTATACACGACTCCCCAAACAATCAGCAATCTATATTTTCACTCCTCGCTGTGGAAAGTATTGGGTTTATACAATTCTAATTTCTTTTTCATCTAGTGGAGTGTCTAATACTTTGACATATAACACGGATAATTAACTCAGAGATTTAGTTTAAATATGTTAATAATCTATTGGAAAAATTAACTCAAAATTCGACAGCTGTCGTAGTTCAAAAGAAAACATTTGTTTAAAATTACTATTTTCGTCATAAAATTAATTCCTATAGTATGATATCATCTCTTTACGATTTTAATGGAACGTATTCTGTGAATAAATAACGAAATGTTAGATAATGACGTGATTTTTATAACCTTTTGGAATAACTACATCTTTAATTATCGATGATAAGTTGGAGAAAACAAAAAACTACCAATAGAAAGAAACAATAAATAAATCTTAATGCAAAAAAGTTATTTCCAAAATAGTAACTCAAAAGGAGATGCTACAAAGCACAATATTCAATATAAAAGTTTCAAAGAAAACAACAGAAAATATATTTTTAGAAAAAAAGTTGACGGATGGTATGAGAGGGATAATTTACGAATATTCTTTTCTTCCAATACATCATTTGAATAAACATTTTCATATGAAAGTATAATTAACACTTAATACATATAAAGTATTAAATATTCAAGGATTCTGCTGGATCTGAAGGTATGTTAGACCATTTGGATTGGTCTGGATAAATGTTATCCCCAAGCATTTTTTTCTATTGTACGCAGAATTCATTAAAACTTTCTAGTCTCTATACTTTGTCATATTTCTGGATCTTAATCTATAAGCAAAAAGGCGAAAGAAAGAAATTTAAAAACAAAAAGAGTCAAAAAGTAGTTCTTCAATCTACAATAAATACATCAAATGTGACCTCTGAAAAGGAGTATCGAGCCTTGAATATAATAAAATCACCTATAAAGGAGCAAACTGTTATACGGTTTTAAAAATTAACGAGATGAATTTACTTAGATCAATCACTAGCTGGAACCTGATTTTACTCATAATAACAATTATGAGTACTAATCCTTTTGTTTCCCGGGCCCACTTGAACAATACAAACATCGGCAAATTTTTATTTTGCTAACAGGTTCCATTAAGATCATCACATTTTATTCATCGATGTTCCAGCATGTTAAATCGAAGAAAATTCTGTTTTCGCTTTAAAAGACGACTGCAAATATATTTGAGTTGGTTTATATGCATCTATTAAAATTCAGGATACCCATCGTTTAATTTTTCCATGTCCAATTCTGCGATAGGTATATTATGTACCACTTGGTACGTCTTCCACATTTAAATTCATTTTTACTATTTTAATCTTAAACGCAAGTATTTAATTATTTCCGTTCTCAACATTTTGATCCTGAGATATGATTCATATTCGGGCATCTACTTATGGCACGCTTCAACAGGTTCATACATAATGATAAATATATTATTCTTCCCAATCCGAACTAACTGTGACTGACCTCTATTCGGATTAGTGAAAATTGCGAATATGACAAATCAGTCAGTTATCGTGTACCTTTGTAAGTGGTGTTTGTCACATTTTGGGTGAGTACTGAAAAGACTTGGCAAAAGCGAAAATGGCACTCAGTTATCGAAAGAATATCCCATCAGAAAAAGAACAGAAGTAAAATTGAGCAGTTTTGTAGTACCTCAAGTAAACAAATTATTTAAAAACTTAGCAAAACGCCAGTGTCTTCTTACGAAAAACAACTCATCATTCTCGTCGAAGTTTCTTAGACCAATGGAAGAAACGACACGAAATCGGGCAACTAAGGGTAATTTGGGAGACGCTCTCAGAGGATGATGAGCAACTATTGGATACCTTGGGGAGTTTAAGGATATCGATTCTCCATACTCGCTACAGCAAGTTTACCACGTGGCTGAAACAGGACTCCACTTCAAAACATTTTCTACCGAAAGTCTGGCATTATGAGAGGATTCAAAATGGATAAATAATCTTCCTCTGATGATTATCTGAAAATATTCCAAGTACTTTGTTATTCATAGGCAATGCTCCTTCATATTCGGAAGAGATGAAAATGAAAAAACCAATTTTTCTCCCAACAAATCTGTCCGAAGAGAATGAAAAACTTTGGCGAATATTCAGATTTGAGGGGTTTGGATTAGTGAAACTGTCGTGTAATTATTTTTATTTATGAATCGGTTAAAGGCTTTCTTGGCTTGGCTTTCTTTTTATGCGGATCAATTTTCATCGACACAAGATAAATATAAAATACTATTTAGATGAGTAGAAATGGTTTGTATTCTTAAAGGCCGAGATTTCTCCAACAATCTCCTATAGTATATAATTCTCAATAAAATTTAGATATTTCAAATTCTAGACCATATTAAGTCAATTACGATGATCACAGTCAAGGTTCGTAATAAATTAGCAAATTAGGTCGATTTTGCATTTCTATCGGTATTGTCTATGTTAAATATATAAATATATCCAATATAAATTTTTCTTGTAATTATTGCACATAGAAATAAAGATTTATTCGACATTGTATGTACCAAAAATGGGATACATTTATATAGAACGTCACGAATTTTGAAACAGATTTATAGATATGCGAATAAAGTGTTGATGATGTGAAGTTTGGAGAAATGATATATCATCTAAAAAATAACTAAAAAGATTCATTTATCGTCAAAGTTTTGTATCTAGCACAAACCTTGACCAATGCCTAGTTGCTGCTAAGCATAAAGTTGGACTCACAGTCGCAATAAGAAGTTGGTTTTGATATTCTAATTTTTCGAATGTAATCTAGTTGCCTTACTGATTCCGGATAAGAGCGAAGCTAGGAAAAGCGGTTTCTAATCCTGTAAAAAAACTAATATTTGCGGCAGTTTTTCTTCGAAATCATCTGCAGTGAGAAATGTTCGCACACCAATACGAAATAAAACAAATAAAATAAATAAAGTCTAATTATAGTTTACAACAGTTTTTCAACAACAAATCCAAGCCAAAGTGAACAAAGTGCTAACGGAGCAAATAGCAGTACACAAAGGGATTCGCCAGGGACACTTCTTAAGCCCTTTGCTTTCCAATATCATTATGGACAAAATAATCAAGAAAGTAAGAAAGCTAAGGGGCTACCAGATGGGGAATCGACATATTACAATATTATGTTACGCTGATGATGCCGTTCGTAGTCGCAAAAAATGAGGATGATCCTCAAAGGCTTTTACATGAGTTTAACTGCACAGCTAAATCTTTCAATATCTGCGTCCAAAACAAAGTGTATGACCACAGATAATTCACCAATTAATGAAATTCATATATTTAGGAATCGAGATTTTAGGATTTGGAAACGTAAAGAACAAAGGAAGAGAGCCAACAACCAAAGCCTTAAGAATAGCTGCATGTTTGAATGAAACCATATGGCGAAATAAACATATCGGAATAGAGGCCAAATCGAAAATATACAAGACCAAGGTTAGACCCATAATGACCAACACCGCAGAGACACGGCCAGAAACGGCGAAAACCAAAAGAATTATGGAAACAGCAGAGATGAAAGTGCTACGCAAGATAGCCAGGAAAAAAGTGAGAACATCAGAAGATTGTGTAAAATGAACGTGAACTTCTTGTGGCCTAAGAAATATTCTTTACGACTTTAGTCGATTCTAATATAGGAAACGTTCAAACACTAATGAAATGTCCAATTTCATAACCTAAACCACATTACAAAGTAATGCGAATTGCACTGAGATGTCTGAATTATGCTACCGAACAACAGCGGGACGGTTGTTTTTACGTAAAGGAAGGATTCCTTGCTTGGAATTTGCTCTACGGGAATAGCGATTTTTTTTTTCAGAAGAATCGAGATTACCTATTACAATTCGCGAAACTATTATCGGGTTCTTCATCATGATCTAAATATTCGGTAAGTAATCCGGATTACGTTTATTCCCATTCATAAACGGGAAATCCTTCGAGCCCTGGTATAGAAGTAGTAAATGGAATCAGCTTACAGGGTGGGGTGTTTCATTTATTTTTTTTTCTTGAACTTTAGTCGAAACAGACTGATAATTTGTATATGGAGTATACAATTAAGTTGTATGTAATTACATACTTATTCCCTGATCTTTTAGTTTGGACAGGAGATTAACTAAAATTATCTTATATATTAAAAAAATTGATGATTTCCATTCCGAGTCCGTTCAGGCGTTCTACCCAACCGATTTGCTTAATTTTTTTTTCAATGAAAGGTATTGATGCACAGATCAGCCATCAACCATCGGATTTCATCTAATTTTCACCATTCTCAAGTTATACTCAAATGCAATTTCCCCCTGTACATTACTTATGGGAGTTTTTCACATACACACGTTCTATCCTCAATATCTCAGGTTCTATTCAAGATAGAGACTTCGTTTTGGTTTAAAAACACTCGCTGAAACACCTTCTTTCTTTTGAGTTTTTGAACACTTAAATCGGTTGAGTTGGAGTGTTGTTAGGCGAGGACATTCAATGTGGAGTTATGGATTTTTGTAGGTTTTTGGCAATTTTCCTACATTCAAAGATCTATATCTCAGGTTCTAATATAGCTACAGAGTTCGTTTTGGTTTAAGAACACTCGCTGAAACACATTCTTTCTTTTGAGTTTTTGAACACTTAAATCGGTTGAGTTGGAGAGGAGCTAGGCGCGGACATTCAATGTGGAGTTATGGATTTTTGTAGGTTTTTGGCAATTTTTCTACATTCAAAGATCTATATCTCAGGTTCTAATATAGCTACAGAGTTCGTTCTTTTCTATTATAATGATTTTTGATACTTACAAAATCTTGCAGTTTTTTTAACAATGTAAATGGCAACATAAACCAACGTATTGGACGGAAAAAATGTGGTATTATTCGAAAATTGATTTAAAATCCGACGTTTGCTGTTTTTCCATTTTGTAATGAATAGAACTTTGCATAAGATTAATTCAAAACTAAGAACCTTCAAAAATACTCTTTAGTTGTGTTAAAATGTGGCCCATTACAAATGTTATTAATCCATGGAATGAAATAAACATTCTTTATCAATAATGGGATAAATATTAGTATTAATTGTATTGTAGGTGAGTATGAAATACGTCTGTATCTGAATGATTTCTTCATTCTAAACTGATATGAGCTGTGTGTATCTTATTGATTACTTTTATTAAACGAAATTGTTAAGTCACACCCAAAGCAATATTTCAAAGAATTTAATATCTGAAGTCGGTTATGCAGAAATTTAACTCATATGTTTTCTTTTTTTTGCGAAGTCATCCATTAAATTGGTCTGCTCGTTAACATGACCATTTCAAATGCCATTATGGCTTTATTTCAAATTTAGAAGCGTGATAGTCAACATTTAAATTTTGCTTCAATAACAACTATCAAATTATTATAGTGAAAATGAAATTAGGATAATTCATAAACAATATTATTATAACAATCACCATATTTTAATAAAAAACAAAAAAAAATTGAAAAATGTTCCTTTTAATCGTCTTACTGTTTACATATGACATACATAATAGTATTTAGCAATTTTAGCAAAACTTATAACTGACTTTATAATAAATTCAGTTTCCGATCTTAACTTGAAGATTTCAGCACTTATCAATATATTTGCACATGCCTTGAGAACTTCTTACTAAAATTTCAACCCTTTGTAAGCCTAGTTTCTGTTTGATAGTCTTATAACTGAGGTGTTGTGAATATTCAAAGTCAAAACGCGTACGCAAATGGAAGAAGAGCCAGACACTGAGTAAGAAGACTTTGCACCATAATTTATGACAGTAAAATTTTGGACAGCTTCAAACGTGGTAATCATAGCTCATAAAATTAAGACGACAGTCGGATTAAGTTTAGATAGATGGATCGGTATATCAAAACAACGGATTTAGTTAGGCAGTTTAAGCAAAATGAGTCGATGTTTCTTGTAGGTGAAGTCTAGATCCGCCACTTCACTTCTGAAATTGGAAAACCTGCTCCGAAAAAGATAAAGGAGGTTTCAGCGTCCGGAAAAATGATGGTGACCGTTTTACGGGATAGTTATGGGATTTTTTTCATCGATTATCTTCAAAAAGTTAAAACATTAAAAAGAAGGTTTTACGCTTCCGTTTTAGACAAGCTTGATTCCGTAAAATACTTTAAGGCCCATACTTTAGAAACCAACAAAGTGAGATAAGCAGACGGTTTTAATATACCTTTTGTTTGCCTTTTTAAAAGAAAGACTATTTAGTGAAAAATTTATATTATCAAACGCCAATTTTCCATCAGAGCTGTAGACAGAGTGTAGCGACAACATTAAAAATACGATTAAGTCGCGCGCGTTTTTTGTCTTAAAATCAATTGACATCTTTGTTTTTCACACCCCAATATATTTTTGTTTATTCAATTCAAATTTCAAGCAATTCCAAACTGAGTTTTATACACACTACAAAGTTTAAAAGAAAATGTGAGAATTTTAAATCTTGAAATACGTATGCTTTCGGCAGCTTTTATTGATCAAAACACTTTCGTCAAACCGCCCTCGTGTGTTTCAATAAAACAATTCTTCAGATATCTCCATAATATGGAGAGCTTATTGTGACCCTGGTAAGAAAAAGAAAAGGGGTCAATGGAAAGAATGTTGGAAGTGCCCCTCAGTCGGAGGGGAGTTTCTAATTGAGCAAATTATCAACGACAAGAATGGAGAACGCACAGCACATTAGAAGGCATATATCAAAATAGACGAATAATGGAGAAAGCGATAAAGAAATGAATTCATTCTAAATTGAAAAGCAGAAACATTGCCGAGTTGGTCTTTTTTGATATGGCTTTCGTTATATCGTCCATCTACTTTGGTTTTGGACTGTTTCTTCTCAGGGGTATATAATTTAACATATGGTTACAAAGTAATTCTCTGCTTCGTTTCTAATTCTTTACATTCCTAAAACATCTTTTGCAGAAATTAATTTACAAATATATATCTTTAGCATTAAACAGATATTTCTTCGGACCAAAGTAATGAAATTAATTCATCGATAATTTTCTTATCTTTGTTCGTTTTCTTATTCCGTTTTATCATTACTGATTATTGGGGTTTCAAGGTAGGTACTTAAATAAGTCATTCTGTTTTCTTTTTCATTAGTTTTCAAAACTAGCAGCGTTACCACAAAAAATAAGTTCGAAATAAATTTCACTGACAGTTAGAACTCGTTTATAACAATAAAGTCAACACCCTACATCTAATTGACAAGAAGAATTGCTACCCATGTTTGCGAGAAGTTTCGTCTTTTAAAGTGAACGACTAATAGCCGTTAAAAATACATTTCTCTATCCTATCGATCGCATACACTTATACAGGGTGTCTTATAAATGATGTCGGTTTCTAATTTTCACTTTCTTTATTAAATAATCACGAAAAATGCTTTGGGTAAGACTACCATATCATGGTGACGGAGGTGTATGGGCTTTGGTATACAGGTTGAGTGTGAGGTGAGGACTCAAAATTATCATTAGTACATTCACAAAGTAAGTATTAACAAGCTTTATTTCTTATGGCCCCTCCACACTCTCGCGAGAATCTTCTCCGTAGTGAGAACTTCTTTCGGGTACACACTCTCACAAAGTTCTCACTTCAGTTCTCATTTCAGTCTTCCGCTGTGACTGCGGCAAGTTTATTGTTATACGCATTTGCATATTATAATTATGCGTATACTAAAGAGAAAAGAATGATTAAAAAGCAGTGGCAAAAATCATTCAAATCGGCGACTCGCTCGTTACTGAAAAACATGCGAGTGTGGAGTCAATAAACCTCCTCGCCTGTTCTCACGTTCTCCCGCTGTTCTCCATCTTTGCAGGAGAACAGCGCAAGATCTTGAGAAAACTACGCCAATCGGTTCCACATTCGCATTTCTCACATGTTTCTTGCGTTCTCGCGAGAGTGTGGAGGGGCCTTTAGATCATTCACAATGGATCATTACGAGAATTACGAGTATCTTATTATTATAAATATGTTTGGCAGCTTTCATTGTTTCATGATAAAGTAAAGAATAAAAAATTGACTGAAGACATTCTTGACCAGAGCACACTCTGGAATAATCAATATTGAGATCGTTACATAGAATTAGTATGTTTTTAGAGGTAAAGTAGTACGGTCAGTAATTTGTGACAGAATGTATGCACGTCAGCGTCAGGTATTCTATAAATACGAACTATATAGATTTCATAAGTCTTGTGGTAGACGATAGAAAATTCGAATATTTTCTCAGATATTAAATCATTGAACTTTATTATTTCAGTAAAGTCGTTGTTTGTGAGGTATAGTTTTTGACAAGAACAGGCTCATTATTATTAACCAATGTTCACGGACGGCAACAATTTCTGGAAAATTAAGCTCCTCTAGTAAAAGATATAGTTCATCTGTTTTGTGTATTAGGGATTAAATATTAATAAGAAACAGGCCGAACATGCTATCGTTCAGTCTTTCAGAGGGTGCTTGCTTCTCTAATCGCGTCATTTTTACTAAAAAATTTTACATTTACCTGGAGAGCTACTGGAATAATATTCGCTATGGATTTCCCTAATTTTTTGAAGCTGTATAAGTTTCTCCGTTGAAAAGAAAGATCTGCTTTAACTTCTGCTGAACCAATACAATACACGTTGAGGAAGCGATAATATAATTCATGCAAGGAAACGTAGCTAGAGAGTCCCTCTTTAGTTTGATGCTGGTATTTGTGTGCCCTTCGAAGCACACGGTGGATGGTTGGTCGTGGAGATAGGCAAGTAATAGTCTCAGTGTTTTAAAGATTGTGGGATCCCTCAGCCTTGCCAATACATAGCGTCCATTTGCCGCATCCAAATCTCGCGATAGGCGCACTAGGTGGAGTCATCGGAGCCATATATGAGAAATCATTTATTTTCGCTTTTTTTATTCTATAATTATATCAGACCTTTCTATCTTCTATTTCCTGTGACTTACAAGCAGCTAGAGCCTACCTGTCAGAACCTATTTAAAACAGTTTTGACCTCCTCAAATAAGTTTCCTCGAGTAAAGCCAGATTGTTTCTCTACATTGTCCACTTCCATAGGTTCACTGGTAGACGCAGTGTCTATTTTGGTACCAGGCGGCCACATACTTATATCCTTGAGCAACTGCTTCAAGTAAATTGTTTTTTGTACACCAATTTTGAAATCGGAGTGCAAATCGTATAAAGTCACTAGTTCTTAGTTTTTCTTTCACGTAGTGCGCAAGCTGATTTGTTGTATTTGGAGGAGGAATGTTGGACACTTCAACGTAATTCCAATCCTCCTTTGTAGGGTTTATATGAGGTGGGGATTAAATCATTTCTAAAGGTAAAAAAACAATTCTAATTTCGTTTTTTGTAAGGTCGGTCTGCGTTGATATTGTATTTTTTAATTTTTGTGATATATTGGTAATATTTGTCTTATTCTTGGCAGTAGATTTTTTCATTATAAGTGTCATTTGTTTAATACTTTGTTTCAGGTCAATTATTTCTTTTATAACACGTCTATTGGTGAGTATTGAATCGGTACAGCAGGTCCATCATGATTGTCCATAAAACTAGTTCCTAAATTGTAAATGTCTTGGAATGCCTCGCTAAAATTTCGTGCAGATGTTTACGATCAACACTATACCAATATTCACAACAAAAATAAAATGATATTCAGTTTCAGATAAATTGATAATCTTATTGTGCCACTCGGTACAACTGGTCGATTTAGAGGAGCGTCATTAGGTATCTTAGAAAATATAGGTCATTGATTTTTCTGATTTGCCAAAACAAATATATCTCAACACTAAGGTTAAGATATTTGCAAATAGCGTTGGAGAAATTTGTAAAAAACATCGTTTCACATAAAATCGCGTTTACGCGTAGAATACAGGTCAATGTGACTCACTAGCTTTGTAAACTAGACCTAGATAAATGTATCTCATCGCTAATAAGACATCTATAGATATTTTTATTTGATATCTAATCTGTTTTTGTCTTGGAAAACAATATTAATGTAGCATAAAATTTGCAATTTATAAAATCTAATAGTATAATAGAAATAATTTATTATTTCTTACTCCCTTTTTCATATGTTTTGTTAATAAATCGTTTTGATTTTAGTCAAAAGTAACCTCTGCTTCACCCGATATAATAGCTTAAAATCTGCTTTTCTCTTCCCTAAATGATAAACAACGCATTATGACATTGTTTGAAATCAACTTACCACTTTTCGGCAAAGATTAGTTTATACCACATACAGCATATTATATTTACTTTAAAAACACCCTATATTCCTCAAGTTTCAATTGCGAACATAGGAAATACCTTCAATTTTTTATTTCATCAACGTCATGCTCAAGTTTAGAATACTTGGAAATATCTATGTTTTTCTCTATGAAAAGGATGGACTTCAACATGGTTTCTGATATTGCAGTAGTAGTCTACGTATGACACTATTCCTTGAAGATTGATTGTTTGCTTTATGACTCTATTTTTCTCGCTTATGCAACAGTCAAAAAAATGCTCATTTTTCTATATCTATTGAGCTGTTATGCAAATTATAAATTTCAATTTCTTTCAATTTTTAACGATAAACTGTTAGTATTGTTGAGAAGTTTTTGAAGTAGCAATACTTATGATGCTATCCATAATTTGATGCGAAAAGTATCGAATTAAATTAATAGAAATTTAAAAACACATTCTGCGAGAAGGAGAAAAAAATCCAATATACTTCACGGGATATAAGCATATTTACTGGTCTCGAACTTGTAAGCCTTCATTATCGTTCGAGCTCAAATTAATTCTCGACGGATAAATGTGCCCTAAATAGGTATAGTAGAACATAGCATTAATAATGAATTCATTGAGCTTTACATTGACAATCTTAAATTCAAATTAGTTGATCATCCATCATTACAATTTTATACTTATAAACGCTGATGAATTAATTGCGTTTGAGTATGGCAGCACTGATGTGAATATGACAAATCTGACATTGCCGTCATAAAGTTTGATATTTTCAATGATGAACGTACTTAGAACGTGTTGTCATACGAGTTATTTGCAGATAGTTGAAAAAACAATCATCTACGTCAAAAAATGGAATAAATCGCGGCCATTTCCGTGCGATGATTTTCTATGCCTTTCGAGGTGGATTAAACCAACAGCAGTGTGCCAATCAACTAGCTTCGACTTCTGGTGTTGAATCATCATCTGGAGCCACCGTGTCTCGCAGGTTTTCTGAATTCAATCGTGTTAGCACTTTGCTATAGGATGAATTGTGTGAAGGTCGAAAATCGACAATTATGCCAGAAATCATCGATGCTGTGCTTAAACTGATGTTGCAAGATCATCATGTGACATACGGTGAAATTGTTTCATACTTGGTCATTAATTCCATTCGAATACAACATTGCAAAGAAATGCTGAATAAACTCAATCGCGGTGCTTCAAAAGATGTCTGTAAGATCATGACAGGCGACGAATCACGGATCTATGCTTATGAACCCTAAACTAAACAATAATCGACTGAATGGGTCTTTTAAGACGATCCAAATCCAACAAAAGTTGTTCTTGCACGAAATACTTCGAAGTAAATATTGAATGGTACACCAGCACTTGTTTGCCAGAAGTGTTCGAAAAAATCAGAGAATAATTCTCAACCACAACGACGCGAGCTCCTACACACCAGCTTAAACATCGACTTGATGGATCATCCGTCGAAAAGTCCTTGTTTGGCAACCAATTATTTCTTCTCATTCCCGCAGATCAAAAATAAATTGCGTGGTCAATGTTTTTCTACACCAAAAATGTATTGAATGTCTATCTCAAAACCTGAGTAGCAACCTTCGTTTTACAGTGAAATGAATATAAAAACATTATTCGCACGAATGTTAACAAACAAGTAAACTGGAAAAGTTATTTAGGAAATATCGAAGTTGACTACCGCCAAAATAATTCAAGATGCAAACTTCAACAGAAAAGTTTATGCTAACCGTATTTTGGTATACCAAAGTTATAATTTTAGCAAATTAGTCGTGAAAGGGAGACATAATTACGTCAGTTTTATATACCAAAATTAAATGAGGCTATACGACGAAATTGCCGCTAAAGTGTGCATCTGCATAAGAATGAAACAACGATTCGACAATGCAACTACAGCAATAGCTTACGCAAGCTCCGAATTAGCCTACGTGTGAAACGATTTTCTTTGGATAATGAAGTAGATCAGTAATTTGCGGAGGTTGGAAAACTTCTCCTTCAAGATGCATTAGAAAGGCTAAAACATAGGTGGGAAAAACACTAGACCATGTAGTGTTTCAAACTGTTCATATCGATAAAATGATAAATGATAGTTTCACAGTAAATATCAAAGTTTTTATCTATTACTTTTGTAACCAAACCTTGTTCACCCGATACAACAGTAACCATCATATCTTATTCCAAAACAATATTTCATTAAGATATATTTACTCTCCTATTGCCATGCTTTGTTCTAAATAACCTGCGAATTGTAATAATTTATCGAATTAACACACCCTAACTCAGAAATATTCAAGTTTTCATGCTCCAGTTCATGTCAACACTTTTTTCAAGTTATAAATAAAAAACATAATGGAATATGTTAAATAGATTGGTAATCAAATAAGGATGGAAGAGGAAATAAAAATGATATATAGACTGTCCCAAAATTAAATTGTCTGCTTTCCGATTTAGATTCAATTAGATCAAAAATTTTGTTAACGTCACTATTTTGTTTTAACAATATATTAAAAAATATAGTAAGTCATTCGTGCAATAAATATTGTTTAGTCTAGAATCAAACAGTAATGTTAAACATTCTTTGGAAATTTCTATCTGTATAAATATTTGGACTCGACTGGATAAGAATTTCAGCTTTGGATCAATTATTTCGAAATTTTCTTGAGAATACAGCTATTCCTGGAATAATATTTTATCTCAAGAAATTTGTTTCAGTAAAAGAGAGAGAGAGTTGGCTCTGATATAGGAAAGATTTTCTTCTGCAGTGCTGGTATTGTGGTTTTAGGATTAAACACAAAATAATATGGGGGCAGTCTGAGGTACGTCAATGATTTTTGCAAATACTATCAATAACTATCAATACTATCAATAACAAACTCGTTTTTAATAATTCTTAGCAATTAACTCCTTTTGTTTGGGAGGAAAATTTATGTTCTTAATTTTTTTCATAACAGTAACTGAATGTGTGGATTGCTTGGTAGGAGCTGATCGGCAAACCGTTTTCCAAATAATGCCACGGTGATATCTTGAAGGTAATAAGAAGAGGATTGGGAAGTTTTTAACGGATAAATGTAATGCATTTGGTACAAACAAATAATTACTCAGTTTCTCCTTAAGCAACAAGTACTCATTAGAAAGTTTTTATAATCATAAAACCCATCCATATTTAACTGAGGCGTGTGTATCAAACAAGGTTTACGAGTCAAATACACTATATTTCTGTTTGAGTTCTGGAGTGTCTGAATATTTCTTAAAAAATCTTGTCAACAATACATGATACAAGATAACCATTCTGCAAGCAAATTAGTTAACGTTTAAAAACACACTGTATCAACTGAGTTGGTATTTTTGAAACCGTCGATGATATTCATATTTTTATCGTCTTCAGAAACTAACTTGGTTATCGAAACGCGCGTCAGACAGTGTAATTGTGAGTGTGGGTGTAGTGGCTGCGTAATCAGTGTGTTCAGTACACTCTATCAAAAAACACCGTGTCTTCAAATATCTATAGTCATACTCAGAAAACGTTCGCTGTTATTTCTGAATTATATCCAATGTTGGCACTAAATTGACTTTATAAAAGTTATACACTACTTGTCCAATAACATATATGGTTGCATTGTCTACTTTTTGTTTTGTGTGTTTGTTGTCTGCGTTTGTGCCCTTGTCCGCATTCTACATCAATTAAACAGATTACAAAGTGTGATTTAAAAACACAAACCCCTGCACTCGCGTTCCAATGCCTACCCAATGTAGACTCGAACGTAATGCCAACAAGAGCGTCAGCGCGAACGGAAGAGTGTATAAATCCACCTTAACACTGTGAACCGCCACCGTTAACAGTCAAAACCAAATATTCTGTCCCATTATTTACTACAAATAATGGGACAGATTCTTGGAATAATTATCTGGTTTTTTTTTATCTAGACGCTTCGGAAAGCACGTGTTCTTTGGCGACAGTTTTAATCAAGGTTACTAAGAATATATTAACTATTAAGGTTGCTACTTGAGTTTTGAGATAGACAAATGAAAACAAATATTTATAATTGGATATGGATTTATTGTTTATTTTATTTATTCTCCATTAAGATCTTTACACGCGTGTGATTCATGTACCTCCAAAACATGTAATTTGAACACATCAACAAACATCTTCAGGTGCTATTAGTTTGCCTGATTTTCGTGCAAATAATTTTTTTATATTCATTTCACTGTAAAACGAAGGTTGCTACTCAAGTTTTGAGATAGACATTCAATACATTTCTGGTGTAGAAAAACATTGACCACGCAATTTATTTTTGATCTGCGGGATTGAGAAGAAATAATTGGTTGCCAAAAAAGGACTTTTCGGCGGATGATTTATCAATTCGATGTTTAAACTGATGTGTGGGAGCTCGCATCGTTGTGGTTGAGAATGATTCTCTGATTTTTCGAACATTTCTGGCAAACAAATACTGGTGTGCCATTCAAAATAGACCGTTCTAGGTTGTTTTAATCGATCGGTGGCGACATGTCCAGTTATTCTGAAAAAAAAACAGGCAACCATTTGATTCAAAGTTTCACGAACAACTTATGTTGGATTTGGCTCGTCTTGAAAGAAATATACAATCGAATATTGATTAATTTTGAGTTCATATTCATGGATCCATGATTCGTCGCCTGTCATGATCTTATAGAGATCTTTCGAAGCACCGCAATTGAATTTTTTGAGTATTTCTTTGCAACAATTTTTTGCGCGATTGTCAAATTATGCGGTATCCAACGCGAACAAATCTTTTTGACTGCAAAATGTTCAAGCAATATTAAATGTATGCGAGTGGAACTAATCCCAAGTATGCCTCAATCTGTATGTCACATGACGATCTTGTAATATCTATTTATGCATAACATTGATGTTTTCTCACACAACAACAGCCGATTTTGGACGACCTTCACGAAGCTGTAGCGAAGTGCGACCACGGTTCAATTCGGAAAACCTGCAAAATACTGTGGCTCCAGATGGTGCTTCAACACCAAAATTCAAATCGAGTTGATCGGCACACTATTGTTGGTTTAATCCACGTCGAAAGTTATAGAAAATCAATGCCCGAAAATGTTCGCGATTTAATTCCATTTTTTGACCAAGATGAATGTTTCAAGTATCTGTCATAGTCCCTCAAGAGAAGATGGTTTTTTAAATAGTCTAATATAAAATAGTATATTATTTACGAGTGTATAATGGAGGTTATTTTTCAAAAGGTGAAGTTCAATGCCACGAGCTCTAGCGAGCCGCATAAATCACCCAGTGAATAATAATATATTTTACATGAGTAGAATACTATACTTTATCCACGATTACTAAATATTTTTCGGTAGAATTTAAACATAGTACATAATAATCAACCCAAAAATCTATGTATGAGTTTAACAAATATTATAGTTATTAATAATACCTTCGCCAGTTCAATATTCATATGCCATATTACATACATTCCTTGACTTTTTCGGCAATAAATTTGATATAACTTCAACTTCAGTAGCTTCTCTAATTTCTTTCTTGTGTTAAAGAAGTCACTTTCACTTTCTATATCCATTTTTGTTGGTATATGAACATAATTTTATATATAATATTTGACAGTTGACAGTTTTGAGTGAAATTTATTTGTTCCAAAAGCTATTTCAATTTATAAATTGTTTCACAAACCATGGTTCGTTAAGAAACAGATATACGTCAAACACATTCATGTCGCTGACAGCTCAGTGTTAATGTTCCGTGCCTTCAAAATGGAGGTCTCGGTTTCCAATCTGGTCTAGGAAAATTTAGTTTTTCAAGTTTTTTAAGTGTACAAAGATAAATTGAAAATATTTAGTAGTTTTTTACATAATAGCTTATAAGTTTTCCTAACAAAACAATATAACTAAATCAAGAAAGCATATGACTACAGTAATTAATAGATTCATTAATCACTGCCGTATTATTAAGATCGAGCAAGCAGACGTTTAACGGGTACATTATACAACAATAGTGGATAAACATTAATTGGGTGCTCGATCTGGAGATACAGCTTTTACATTTTTTGAATGTTGAGTGATAAATTTTGAAGTAGTAGTAGAAAATGATTTTCAAATAAATCAAGATCACCAATCACTTTAGTATGTAACCCAAACACATGATGTCTAACCCCTTAATGGTGATATATGAATGGTAAAATTCTTGGGAGCATGATGAAAAAGGAATTGAACGAAGTGATTGAATCATCTGGTACAACCTTTGTTGTTGAGCTCGTTAACAAAAAGCTATCCTATGAAAATAATTATTGTATATCAATCCTTGGTATAGTGGAAATCACCAAAATGGTCCATATCATAGAAACTGTCATGAATCCATGACCAATCGTGTTTGGCACTCAATGATTTCTTCTTATTCCAGCAGAACAAAATAAAAGCAATATCCAATTATAAATATATTATATTATATATATATATAAGTATATATTAGGGTGCCATGTACACCGCGATCGAAAGGATCCCCTTTTCTTGGTGTGACACAGTTGATGGTGTTTACAGCTAATTTATTAACCCACTCCTCTCAAAAAGTTCAGAATGTGGGATGGTTCTACCTGCCAGAGATCTTCGTCTTCTATTTCATACGCTCCCAGCTGTAGTGCTCTGGAGTTCCGGAGTGTCCCATACTTCGAGAGAATGTGGATAGATGTTTCGTTTTCTAAGTAACAGAATTTAGACGTTGCATTCTATGATAAATCTAGCGGCTTCTGATATTATTAATAGGTTACTCTTGATTCTTGAAAAGTATTATTTAACATTGAAAATGAAATGAAATTTACTCTCTACATCTATATTTTTAAAAGTGATGAGCTTGTTTATTCTTTAAAAAATTAAAGTACAAGAAAGACTGTGTAAATTATTTCAAATCAAATTGGAAACATCAACTTCCATTCAAAAGTTCATTAGTTATTTAGTTATAAATTACAATTATGCTTACGTATTTTAGTTAATTAATTAATGTTATACTTACTCAATACATCTGCTATCTATATTACTTTTTTGACGATACGTACCTGAAAATGAAAACAAAAAAGGGATAGTAAAATGTCTAATGATTGAGATCTTGTAATAATCAAACTAAAAATTCTTGGCCTAGGAATAAAATTACTGATGAGAATATTAACGTCTCTAGCGTGAGGTGCTCTATATAATATTTGCGTTTTGTAGATCTGAGTCTAACTCAATCCGATGACTGTCCAAAAAAATTCTTCGACTACATTATTCACTGAGAAGAACTTCCCATTCCACTATTACTTTCTTTCCCCATTTTCCCAAAAGCTCGAAATGGCTCTCTACGCTAAATGTTTCTTGGAGGGTCTCTTACGTACGTGTCTCTAGTTTGACTGGTAAATCGTCACCCATAGATATGGGTTCTATTTCTATTCCGGGTAGTCAGAATTAATGTTTCGTTGCCGAAACTTACTCACTAAGTAGGTCTTTCCTTTCCTTCAATCTCCTTTTCCCCATTTACTACCCCCCAATAACATTATACTTAAACCAATAAATGTTTTTCACTTTTTATTCTTTTAATGCGTATTTTACAATGCTTTAAAAATGTATTTTATCTAAACTATAATTTATTTTCTACTTTTTAAAATAACTAACTTTAAAAGCGTGTGAATCCTGGCGAAACTAATCAGAATAATTAGATATTTTGATCGAATTATTGCATTGTCGTCAGTCTCTGACAAATCTGTAAAGTTTAAATTAATCTGAACACTCAAAATATGGCAAAATTGAGTGTAAAAATTTAGTTATAAACATAAAATCATAATGTAAAACTAATAAAAGCGTGTTAACATAATTAACGAGTTTCTATGAACTTTTCTGTTTCCAATGATATTACGGCTACGGAGTCGTTAAAAATGTGTTTTGGTGGGCTTCCTTCATCGCGGAAGTAAATATTTGAGTGACACAAAGCATTTAGTGAAAGTCGTGAAAACTTTGCCTAGGCATGTTATCCATACACCTTTGTTAACAACGATAACATAAAAACAATGATAATTGATGTCGTGTCAGCAAACCGAAAGATAGCAAAAACTCTCAATATCCCTTATGGATTAACTCAATATATTTTTGTTAATATCACAGAGAGTTGAAGAATTCCAGACTAATTTCTTCTCCAGAGTCCCCGGTAGAATTCTTAGACGGGAATTTTAAAGCTGCTTTTATTGTATAGGCATCTAAATTATTTTTTTAATGATTTTCATTTGGATAATACGAAATTCTTTTAGGAGCAGCACATATTTTTACTTACACTAAAATATTGATTGAGTTTTCAGTAACATTTTTAGTTGAATATGATGAAAAGTAAATATTTATTCAAAATTTTTCTTAATCACTCACTTGGGTATTGATTATTATCATAATAATCCCAATTTTTGAAATAGTATATGGTACACCAAAAATTGAATTACTGAAACAGAGTAATAACAAAATAATAATATTGTCGCTGCTAGATTCTAATAAAAACAATCGAAATCACCAAAAAATAGTCACCAGGTTAGAAATTCGTTTTAAATTTTTAAAAAACTCGCCCTGTTTCAAACCAAAAACATAAGCATTCTATGAGAAATTATATACATACTACATGGAAAAATATTAGATGCATATCTTAAGTTTAAAAATATATGGCGCATGGCAAAAATATACTGCTCAACTTGTGTGGGTTGTGTCATTAACATCAACAACTTCTATTCTACGATTGTCCCGGACGTTTAGCATCATTCGTGGCCCCAAATCTTTCCATGGAACGAAGCTCTTCCAGAATAATATTTACGTAACCTTCCCTCGATTTAAAACTACGAAAGAAAAGATGATGAGGCACTTGGTTTTAGATTTCTTAGCGTCAGTAGGAAAACTTGCATATGTAAGTTCTGGGCACTTAACAATGAGTGGTTTGTAGATTCTTCCTCCTCGATGCCCCAGCGGCATTCCTTCATGCCTATGGTATGGCGATGAGGTCTTTAAAGACCGTATCAGGTTAAAAGGCGACAGGTCAGTAGCCAGTCAAATTTCTCTCCTTTGTAAATGGAGCAGTTGATTGGTAATAGAGGTTGAAGACCCATCTATTTGTGCCTTAGCTTGTTTCATACCAGGTATTTCCATCCATCTCCGCACAGACTATTGAGATATGTATCTAATAGCAACACTTTTAGCTACATTGGTCCATTGGTGGATTCGCTGATCCCAACCTGGCGAGCGACTAGAAATTCTAATTTTTCCAAATTGCCCCAATAAAGAAAACAGGTATTTTATTTGAGAATTGGAACTGGTCTATCTGTCAGATTTATGTAAAATATCAGAATGGTCAATATCGCCCGTAGCGAAAATATTGAAAAGCTACCATTCCGTCACTCCGCTCTCGTACATTACTTCTGAACTGATTATATCAAAATTTCTAAAGTATTTATGAAGATTTCGAAAACCAACAAGAATGTTACCATAGTGAAAGTAAAGTAAAACCGCTTTCGTCTGTTACTATTTTTGAGTATTAAACTTGATAAAGTGATGTTTTTATTTTGTTAAAATTTAAAATGTAACGTACGACAAAAATGAATGATATTTAATCTGGAACAGTAAAATTAGATAAAAAATACTCGCGTATGAAACAAATTAAACCAAAGATTATTTATTATATTTTTAATAGACCGTGAAATCGTATAATTTTCGATACACCTGATTTGTAAACTATTTCACATACTCCAGCCAGTTTTCTGTAAAAATAGTAAATTAAAAAAACTCTATAATTAACGTATGAACGAAGTATGAACGGGAGTGGTCGGAGCAGGTTTCCTTAATACGCCGTAGAATGCGAATCATCGGAGTCGAACAAGTTGCAAGCAAAAGTAGGACAGACCACCATACAAAAAAAAAAAAACGAGAGCAAGTCGCGTCCACCGTTACCCGATTTGGTGCGATTTGGTTATTTTTTCATTCCGTTCAGTATCCCTACTCTCCGCCACATAAATTTAACCTACTGATCCAGTGACCATGGCCACTTTTGCTTTCGATGATAAATGAATTGAGAAAGTAATTTATTTATTTGAATTGAAAGTAAAAGTATGTTTGTGCACCATTGCAAGACACTTATTACATATCCAATATTCACGAGTATTATATCGAACTACGAGGGGTCCATACTTAATAATACTTATTACAATACTAATTTTAAAACAGAAGAGACCTAAAATCAAGAACATTTAGAAACATGAACATATCAAAAGGTCTAAGAAATAAAAAATCAAAGAAATTTTTATATAAATATATATATATATATATATATATATATATATATATATTAAAAATATATTAAAAATAGTACACCAGTGCATCAGCTGATTAAGAATCCTAGCCCAAAACGAAGTTTAGATCACGTCACGATGAATTTTTGGTAGAAATTTCAAATTTAAAACATGGTATACAAGAATTTTTGATTTTTAATACTTTTTTTGTGGACCGAAAAGTATTTTATTGTTCTTAGATGGGTGGTTGAGTTTATGTCAGCAGACGACACCTTAGGATCGGCCCTGGCAAGAGGAATATTAAAACATAATTCGCATAAAATGACGCTTGGTCACAAATATTTAAATACGTTATGAAATATAAACCCATTTGCTAATGAAATTCCGACAATCATTTTAGTTTTTTGTTTCTTTAATATATTTTGTTGAAATAATATTCGCACTTTTACTTTCGATATAAATAATTTGATTGAATGAATTTCTCAACAGATTTATAACATTCTACCGAAAGCAAAAGTGGTCATGGTTACTAGATTAGTAGGTCAATTGTACGTAGTGGGTAGTGGAAAGATATGACAAAAATTTATTATTATAAATTCTAATAGAACACCGAGACGTATACTTGACTGATTCATTCTCTCTTTAATGTTTTAAATACCTACTAATTAGAATCAAAATCGATCAGTACTAAAACAAAAACGGGGAATTATATACGAGGATATATTGATAAATTCTTAGCCTACTATAGAACCAAACAAAATTTCGATGTCAAAATATGTTATTACTCGACATATTTTCCTCTTAATTGCATACAATAATTACAGCGAACCTGCAACGTCTCTAGACCTTTAAAAAAAATGTTTCTTCTAGTTCTGCAAACCAGACCTCCACAGCTTTTATTACCTCCTCGTTGGAAGAAAATTTACGACCCTTTAAACTTTTTTTCAGTTGAAAAAAGAGATGATAGACGGACGGAGCCAAATCTGGTGAATAAGGGGGGTGTTCTAGTAATTCAAACCCTAAATCACGAATTTTTTGGCAACGTGAGATTTGTGTGCAGGAGCGTTGTCATGAAAAAACATAACACCTTTAGATAGCTTTCCGCGTCTTTTCTCTTTAATTTTTTCCCGTAGAGTGGCCAGTAATGTCGAATAGTAATCTCCAGTTATTGTTCTACTCTTATCCAAAAAATCATTACTCATGGCAAACCCAAAAAACTAAAGCAAGAACTTTTCCAGCAGATTTTTGGACACGAAACTTCTTAGGTCTTGGAGAACCAGAGTGTCGCTATTCCATCGATTGTTGCTTTGTTTCTGGATCGTAGATATGTACCCAAGTCTCATCCATGGTAACAATTCGGTTTAAGAAGTCGACATCGTTTTCAAATAGAGCACAGATCGAACGCGATGCTTCTACCCTTGCGCGCTTTTGGTCAACATTCAAACATTTGGGGATGCATTTTACAGCAATTGTTATCATATTCAAATTGACATGAACTCGTTCGTATGAAATATTCAGTGCTTCAGATTTCCGTTTTAGCCTTATTCGACGGTCTGATAAAATCTTGTCATGAATTGCATCGATATTTCGGGGACTGACACAGAAACTGGCCTTCCCAATCGGTCATCATCTTCAATAGAAAATTTACCTCTTTTGAAGCTTGCAATCCAATTTTTCACGGTTGCATACGAAGGACATTGATCACCAAAGGTATTAACCCTTTTAAATACAGGTACTTGATGATGGCTCGATACACGAATTTATTGCGTGACTCTGATTTACTTTTTGACGTCCAACTTTACACTGACAGTTCTAATAAGTTATTGTTCGTTGCTATGGTAACGCAATATTTTGTTTATCCATGGAACTGGTCTAGGCTAACTAGATATCAATACATCCTCGTAAGTCTATATCTGAATCCCACAATTGTAAATAGCGAAAGATATTGTAGAGCGATAGAAAAGATTCAGTATCAGTTATATAACAAAGTAAGTAAGTTATAATAAAACCTGTTCAAAAATCTTTTACAAATTCACAAAAACCTTTTTCTTTTATTCACTCTCCGAAGACTATACGTTTATTACGGAATTTAAGGTTTCATTCAATCCCTATAGGTTGAACGCTGAGTTTTCATATCAGAACCAAAAAGAAAAACACTTTACTTTGACTAGTTTATTATATAATCTCGAGTAACTTGCATTATCCATTCTATTATACAGTTCTGAGGAGGCAGATATACATTTATTAGAACAATCTTTTGAAGACATCGGCATTCATGATCTCATTGTGGTTGTCGGTACGAGAAGATTTAAAATTCAATAAACCACATTGAACAAAATAGTTTCATCTTGCCAACATTTATTTGGCGTATGTCCCTCATTAATCCATCTTTCATCTTATTACCATCTATTTCTTCTTTGGTTTCGCATTTATTTTATAGGACTTTCAACATCAAGCGTAATACTAATTCCACGTGTTATCAAAATTTTTTCATATATGTTTGTGAATGATTGAAAATAATTAAATATAAATATTTTTTCATTATCTGTTAAAGGATCGATTTTTCGATTCGATCACTAGAATTCACAATAGACTGCAACACTGTACCTTGCAACTACACTAAACTTTTGAGTATACGCAATTTGAACTTCGTTACTAAAAGGAAAAACCTAAAATCGTATTTTCGGTGGAATTTGTTAGGAAGAGATTCTTGGAATTAAAATAAAATTGGAACTTTATGGTTGAAAAAGACTGAATACTTGTATTTGCTCAGACAAATTTAAGTTTTGGAAAATATTTAAATTATTCTGTAATAATTAAAATGACTGTCACTAAATTTTGCATTAGAAATATAGCTATAAATCGGAAACTTTTCAGATAACTCTCGTACAGTTTGCGTTAAGGTGTGTTGCAGAATTAAATTCTCACGTTATGGTTGAAACGCCCGTTACTTTTGAAAATATTGTATCGAATTCAAATTCCCCAGATGAGTTTTCAATATTTACCAAAAAGCGTGACGGTTGAACCATATAAAAAACAAGTTTCATTTCATTAACTAATTAACTAGCTAAATAAAATTGTTATCAAAATAATTTTCATTTTTAATGGCCTATAATTAAAAAATTGAATGGGAAAGAATAATTTAACTTTGAATACCATATTTTATTACAAGCATCTTTTAATATTATTAGAACTTCATCAAGAGCGGTACATTAAAACGTGATATAAACTGATTAATTTGGTCAGACACATTTATTCATATATTGAGGCGATGCAGGCATATTTTCAACAAATTTTATCTATTTTTTATTCGCCTTTATCGTTTCAAAACCATTTTTCTAATAAATTTTATAAATATAAATAAGATGAAAAAAATTATTGATTCATAAAATACTGAAGAGTTGTAGATAATGTTGTAGATGATCGATTTTAACTTTAGATGGTCTTAAACCCGTAGGACTCTTAGGCACTAGTGATTCAGTTCGGCACGGTGGTGATAGATTGAGATTATTTACCGCGGGCTTACAACTGAAACTGACTCTGTGACAAAAATTAGTTATTTGGAGTTAATATGACCAAGTCACTAATAAGAGTGAACTGAACTACCAAAAAAGTCTTTTATTTACCCCGTGTGCCATAATAAACCCGCCCATAGTGACTATGTTTATGAAGACGACGTTCGTCGCTGGCATAATATGACTAAGTCGACTAGGTATGGTAAGAGGTGAAAATTTTGTATTAGAAATAACCTTTAGTAGAATGTTTTGTAAAGAGTATGACCTTTTTCCATACAAAGAAAGATCAGCGTGGCACGAGCAATCAGCTTAAAGATAAAACTGAAGAAGTCTACGAGCGATGAAGTTACCGCTTCAAAAAATCTAATAAACTGCAACGAAAAATGACGCGATATACAATATGAAATTGGCACGTTCTAAAAGAATGCGTAACAAAAAGTAGTTCTTGTCACGTGAGAAAATTTAAATGTCCGGAATTTCTAGATTTATTAATAGTTTTTCTGAATAGGAACGATAATGACAATAAAGTGTCGTGTCTAAAAGTTAAAACTATATATTATAAAAAAAGCTAACCTGGCCGAATCTCCTTCAAATACATATATCTACTGATGTTTTACGAGTTTATGGTAGAGACAGATCAACTGATATTTCACAAAATAATTCACTATTGTTAACCATTATGTTGTCAATACCAAACAAAAAACAGCCTTCTGAGGTTATGCCCAACAAACGTTATTTCCCCAGAGCTGCTTGACTGATATAATTTAATCCCATTTGATACGATACCAAAACCATCGAACTATGAAAGCGATTAGGAGTAGTATTCTAATTAGTTCAGTATCAGAGTAAATTAATAAAGTTCAGTTTAGACTATATTGTACTGCATTTCATTTTGACTTGAGTGTGGCTTCGTTTTTGTACAAGAGAAGGTGACCAAGTCATATTTTTTCGGAAAGGAAAAATAATTACACTTCTCAAGAATATTGGTTACAAACTACCATGCCTTTTATATTTATAAAGAAAAAGGCACTTGTTGTGTCCAAACTTTAATCATAATTTGTGAAAAATTTTTTTACTACATCACTTTAGGATCACGATATACTTTGAGAAATATAACAATAAACAGAGGACAGGAGCCTATAATACCAATTTCAGAAGAAGATATATTAAAATTTTGATTATAATTATAGTTTTCTAGGATTTACCAAGCTGCTCTGTAGTTGCGAGCTGAGCTTTGAGCTGGGAGCACGTATGCTAAAGTGATATGTATTCCCAGTCCTTTGTATGGTGTAGATGCATAAAGATTAGAATCCTTTGAGTTTGTGGCTACCGCAGAATGCTGAGAATATCATAGATATTTCATGTCACCAATGTTGATGCCCGTAAGAATGGATAAGAATGTAGAGTTCCACTTGAAGTGGAAAGAAGAAAACTTCATTATCTGGGTCTCATCATGAGAGGTCCAAAATATGCGATCCTACAGGTCATATTTCAAGGAAAATTGTGTGAAAAATATCTTGACTTATGTACCTGCGAAAAAATTTCTAATATCATATCATCTAACCTATTTAGAGTCGCAGCTGTGAAGGTCAAAACATTATGATTATACTTTCAAAATGTACATAATAGATAGTACGTAACGAAGAAGTTATATCCAATTAACAAGATCCAACCTTATACAATTATTCTGAAACATATTAATCATATTATATGTCTTTGTTTATAATTTGAATTTTTTATTGTAACGGGATTGTGGATTTGTTTTAGATAAGTTTGGATTTGTACATCTTTCAAAAAACATTCGAGGGTACATGAGTTATTCGTTCTGTTGAACTACTATAACTAGCTCACAATTTTTGTGGATAAGTTACGTATTCAATTACCCGTTAACCATTACTAGACTATTATTGCTTATAAACCGTCAAAAAAAAAATGAATCGACTTACCAAGTACAATGTAACCAACTACTATTATCAGACTATTCAACCCTATCCCTCTGTATCGACCCTAAAACAGGCTTTCAGACACCAGGTTTTCACATTTTAATTTAGCAAACTTATTTATAAACTTGTTGAGAAATACAAATAGTGTAATGACTTTTATTTGCGAGCAGTAATTCGAAATATTTTGTAGTTGTACATTTTATTTGTACCGGGGGTTTATACATAGTTATTGTTACAATTATCTCCATAAAAGTAGCCATGAATAAGGGATACAACAATATGAGAAGGCTAAGGCTAAATAGGATCAAGCCGTTTGAGTTAGTGAGCTAGTTTAAATGACTCATTGTTCTTCATAATCAGAAAACTACCTTAACTGGGTGTTTTGTTAAAATAAACCATATCTATTCAATTATAATTTACGTTATTGATTAATTTAAACGATAAAACAAAATTTTCTCTCAAATTGTTGTGCGCTTAAATGCGGTAAGCCTACTATTGTTTGGTATGCTATCAGCGTTGTGGTAATAAAGATAGTTCGATTTTTATTTTGTGTAAATAGGACGAGTGTGTCTGATAAAAATGAAATACAAATTCACTCGCCGTTAGTGGCTGAACGACCTTGACATCATTCGCAACAAATAACTTAAGTCGGATTCACTCTCGTTGACACACTGACCCACTGACAGTGACATACTCGACGCAAACTAAACAATATTTAAACAATTTATATTATTTAACGTTGGAATATTTTCGTTTGAAGGATGAGTCGATAATATTTCTCATTGCAAAAATGGAGTTATATTTCACAGGGTGTGATGTAACATTAAAATGAATCACTTGAGACCCGCACCGGCTTGGTAGGGGTAGTTGTAAATCATAATATTATGTTTTGTTTTTATTGCTAAATTGTCTAATTTGAAATTAGATTCTAAAACATGTGAAATATTGCAAATATATGACAACTTGCATAATTATGTACAAAAACATACATTCAATTATAAAAATTTGGTAATTCTTGTAACGGAATCGAATACAAAAAGAGAATTTTTAGAAATGTTTCACATACATAGGAACGAGAACAACAAATCAAAACGTCAATTTTTTACATGTTTTCGAATCTAATTTTCAATCACAATTGAGCAACAAAACATTTAACAAGATCTAAGAAATAATAAACTATGTTTTGTTTGTCGAATTGATTTGATTTGGAGAAAATAAAATAAAATATTTTTTTAAATATAATATCGATAACTGATGCCTGATTATGTGTTGAACATACTTTATTTCAGATCATGCAAATCTCCTCATCGCACAATGAGACAAAAATATAAAAATATATCTAATAAAATTTAATTAGCTCCAATTCGATTTCAATTTTTAATATCTAGATGGTCTGCGGCACTATTATTCATAAATGAAATTTATTAATCAAGTAGGTGAGTGTCAGTAGTTACGAGGGTTGTTTGACAAATATATACATCATTTTATATCATTTAAATATATCATATATCATTTTAAATTTTCAACGTATTCTCCTATTATGTGTATCTACATAGTCCAGCGATGCTCTTCCAAAAAATAGTAAACAAGAAAAACTCGCTGGAGGCCAGATCTGGTGAATATGGAAGGTAGCGAACCAATTCAAAGCGAAATTCGTGAAATTAAACCATAGCGATCAAAATGTGAGAAGGTGCGTTGTCCTAATAGAAAAGCGCTTTATCTTTCTTCAAATACTGTCTTAACTTTTTTTCATTGCAGCATTGTAACGGTAAATCCAGGATTCATCTACAGTTATGAAGCGACGTAACAATACGACTCATTTTTCTTAAACTGGAAATGTTCAACGTGGCAAGGAAACACCAAAGTGGACTAACTTTAATATATTTTCCGATATATTAAAGTTAGTCCACTTTGGTGTTTCCTTGCCACGTTCCCAATAAGAAACCGCTCACAATATAGCTGGCAAAGACTTCTTTACAATTTATATCTGGTTGTAGCCGCCCCGAATGCTTATCGTCAGTCAAGCTGATACAGTTACGTTTGAGTTTTGCTTATTTAATGACAGCTTGATATTAAATTTTTTCCATGTTTTATACGTATGCGGTTCCATTCAGTTCGATTCGTTTTCGATAGAAACTGTAAACGAATGAATCCTTATCACACATACACGGTTTTCACACTATTTTTTCATGTGTACAAATAAATCTACTTCTCAAAAGTAGTGCCATATTGTAGAAGTGTTTACAAAGTTCTAAAATAGACTTTCTATGCAGATAAGACTAACAAATTGTAGAAAAGGAGCCTCCAAGTGCTAGCTATCCACACTCTCGATTTATTGCTCGCTCATAAGAAATAAACGGATACCGATATACAGGGGTATCTCATAAGTAATATTAAATTAAATGTGAAAATCCCTACGCCTCAATTTAAATATGTCGTTGTTAAGACTAGTCTCTAATTCTAGTGAGATTACAGCAGCTTCACTTTATTTGAATCATTCTTTCTTTGTTTATTGATGACGCAGTACGTTTTTTTAATAAATAGTATTGAGTGCAATAAAATCGTGTATTTTTTTTTAAAGATATTATAGGAAACAAACGTTTGAAGCAGCCATGGCAGCAAGGAAAATATGTGATATTGGAGGGGACCACACAGTTAATGAGCAAACGTCATTTTTTTAATAGTAGTTGTCCACCTACGTGGGATGATGAAGAGGTTACAAGAAGAGCAGTAGAAAACCAACTTGTATCATCACTCGCCGATTATTGGACTCCCTTGGACCTTCTAAAGATACCTTACATCGCTATTTAAGATCATTAAGTGAGATCTATAAAAGTTGTCGAATAGTGCCACACGAACTAACAGAGATTCAAGTGAAACGTTGAATAGAAGTGTGTAAACAGCTCCTTGGTCTACCGAAAGATGATCGTTCTATTAGACACATTATTATTAGCGATGAAAAATTGATTTTTCTAAATAACCCGAAGGTTAGACAGGTTTAGTTAACCTAAAGCTGGGTCTCTTCAAACAAGACAATGCTAAACCCATATTGCGCAAGTGACGCGGAATAAGATCGAAGAACTTGGTGGTATTGAACTCCTACCACATCTAGCATTTAGTCCGGACTTTGCACCATCGAAATGGTGTGTACAAAAAAGATGTTGAAAATGCAGCACGATAATTTTTTTAATCTAAGTTCAGTGAATGGTTTTACCAAAGTTTCAAAGAGCTTGCGAAACTTTGAGTTAAAATCATAAAATAAATGAGCTGAATTTCAAATATCAAGGCTTTTTTTTCGTATGATTCTTTGATAACCATATTGAACATTGGTAATCGAAGTTGTATCTACCTATATTTAATTCTTTATTTATCCGATTCCACAAGTCATATACTTTAACATAAAAATGAAAAGTATTTATTATTTCATTTTCTCCTAAATCTCTGTAATAACAACAATTACAACTGTCATTCATTTCAATTGAGTTATATATACAAGAATTGCATCTAATTAATACTAAAACAATTGAATTTTATGTAGATATTTGAAATAATAATACTATGTACGAATTTTCTCACACACTATCTAGTTTCCGCCAAAAGCAAATGATTTGAATGTAATGCCCATCCACCTGATTTTCCCGACATAGTTGCAAATTAACGATTGCTAGTTTTTAGTAGCTGATATTGATAACGAATGATTACGATTTATATATATTTAGACGGTTAGTCTATAGTTATCCTATAGTTATCCCTCATACACATCATAATTTCTAAAAAATCACAACAGGTACATAAAAATAATGTTACAAGTGCACCTTATTGCATTACGTGACATACTGACCTACTAACATTGGTACTACTTCGTTAAGTGTAAGACAAGTATGTCAAGGTTCGAAAAAACTAATGTTTAGGTGCAGTTGAGGCCACACTGATAGTTTATTTATATATTTGTATCGCGCCGATAATTTTAAATGTGCTGTCTACCATTTTTGTTTCTATGCATAAGCGCGCTGTTGACAAATATTGGTCGATACTAATGATTTTCTTTAAAACTGCAATATACTGAATAACATTTATATTTTAGAATACGTTCAAGAACAATAAAAAAAGGAAAAAAGAATAATCATAAATTCATAAAACGTTTTGATAAAAATGTAAAAATACGTCAAACCGTTTATTTGTCGGCGTCTTCCGACATAATTCAATTTTTTTACAGTATTTGATAAAGCTTAAGAAAAAACACCAGAAAATTCATGAAAATCGAAATAAATTCAGTTTTAGTGATAGCTTTTAAATTAACAATCCATTATACCATAACTATCTGACTTAGGCCAAGATGATGGTAAACGTAGTTTACAGTTTTCAATCATCTTATTTCATGTTAAATTCGTTCAATTATACTCCATTCCGAAAGAGTGTAGAGTAATAAATCAATCCCTCCACTGGCCACCATAGACGTAGTCACATTTAACAATAATTTATTATTTTATTTTATTAAACCTCAGCAAATGAATTCAACATTTATTTTCTAAAAATTTATTGCATCAAGTTCCAATTTCTATGTTCACTTATCGGCCAAAACAATTCCTTTGGGGTATTTTAAGAAAGGAATGATGTTGACAGGTAAATATTTCACGCCCTTTATTGTATATACGTATACCAGAGAGGTTAATTTGAAAACGATTTGTAAAATGTTTTCTGGAAAAAATGATAATTACGTACATTTTGCAAGAGGGTAATAAAAGATTAAGATCCTATAAAAGAAACTTCCCAATACACAACTGCATTTCTAGCGCAGTGTTTGTCACAGAAACGTTTACAAAACTTTAGTGAATTATCAATATGTCGACCTTTGAAAACTATACTTCAATACATAAAGTGAAGACGCATACAACAAGAAAGCCATGGCTTTAAGTGTGGATGATCTAACAAGTATGTGTTCAAAGATGACAGGTCTAGGAAAAGCAGCGGTATACAAACTTTTTAAGAAAAGGAAAACAAGTGGATGCTTAAGTGGTCCAAAGTCTCGGTCAGGAAGGCCGAAGATTACAAATATGCAATCCGCAGGAAAGTCCACTCATTTTACATTAAAAAGAAAATTCCTACCATTGATAAAATGGCATCCTTTTTGGAAGACGGATGGTCATCAATCAGCAGAAATAAGCTTTGGCAGATTCTACATGAACTAAATTTTTGTTGGGAAAAACAACGAAAAAGTGTGATGGCGGACGATTAAGAAACTCCGGAAGGAAGGAAAAACTATTTTTTATTTGGACGAGACTTGGGTTAACGAGGGGCACACTGTAGGAAAAATATGACAAGATAAGACGGTTAACAATTTTAGACAAGCTTTCTTGGAGGGACTATTATCAGGATTGAGAGCTCCATCATGGAAAGGCAGACGATTAATACACATATTGGCAGTGATAGTGATAGTTGATGGTGGCATATTGTTATTTGAATAAAAAATAACCGTTGACTATCACGAGGATATGAATGCAGAGGAATACTTTATACAAATGCTAGATCTTATCAGCCGGATCTGTGATTGTTCTTGACAACGCCAGTTACCACTCGAGACAAATTGAAAGTCTACCTACGATGTCATGGAGAAAACAAGACATTATTAACTAGATAATACAAAAAAATTACATTCAACAATGACTTGTTGAAAAACGAACTTTGATGAAGTGGCAAGAAATCGCCAATTTACTATTATTCGTCTTGATTGATATGGGCCAAATTAAAAGCGAAGTAGCTCGGAAAAACATAACATTTAAATTGAAGGACGTTAGAATATTACTAAACGAAGCTTTAAAAAACGTTACTGCTGAAAACTGGCAAAAATGCATTCAGCATGTCTTTAAAGGGGAAGAAAAAGTGTGGGAATTAGACAACATTATTGATCAACATTGAACTGTAGAACCTCTCATGATTAATTTAAACAATTCATCCACCAGTTCTTCGGAATAAAATACATATATTGCAAATATGTACATACTTTAAATATGTTACAGGAAACATTTGTAGACTGTTGTATATAATATAGTAATGTGTAGTTCAGTATATTTTGTATTTTTATTTTTCATACTTACATGTATATAGTCGTATTTGTAAATAATTAAATAAAAATAACTGTACAAATTAAAAAGCAATAATAATATTTTATTAATTACGAAAAACCCATTGCAACGGCTATGATGGTAAGGGTCTTCTTAGTTTTGGGGAGATTCAGAAGTTGGTGTGACAGTATTAAAATAAAGAGAGTAATAAAGATATCCTTTAATTTTGGAAAGAAAAAGATGGCTATTCGGATTATCTAAGTAATCGCTTACATTTTAATACGGTCAATTATGTCTAGCTACTTATTTATCATTGGCATATTTAAATATTCCAAATTTTGGACGTAAAGTACCGTACTAAAAATTTCAGGGTTTTGTATTTATGATGAGCATTTATTACTCTTCACTCTTTCTAAATAGAGTATAAGTCTTCTAAATTATATGGTCGGTTAACGTGGGGTGAGTTCAAGTGACCTATATGGCCACTCCACTGATCCAGGTCTTTCAATCCTCCTTCCGTCAAACTGTTCATGTAGAAACCTTCGAACATTAAGACCACATTCGTGTTGGAACAAAGTTCTTTCTATTATTTCGACCTGGAACTATCACTATTAGATATGGAAAGAATACCATATGAAGACGTTCCGAATATCGAGTTACGATTTCCACAAGGTAGACATCCATACTTTGAGACTGAAATCGATTTCACATAAATTTTGGAACGTGAAATTGCCATGAAAAACAAAAAAACATGGTAATTATCAAATCTTTATTCAAAATAGAGAACTTAAAATAGAAAATGCATATTCTGTATAACGTTTTTGAACACCCGAACCTTTGAGGTTCAGGTACCACAGTACTGAAAATTTATTTATGGAGACAAAAATATGTTGAATTTGATAAGATTAATGAAAGGAATATTTGCTGTAATGGAAAATAATGGCATTATTCCCAAAATTAGACGTTGAACAATCACACAAACTTCATCTTTATTGAATGTGAAAGTTGGTGTTTGTGGAAAAAGTAGCAATTGACTGGTGAGATCATGTTTAATTATACTCATATAGTCATTATCAATTGATAATAACAATAAGTTTACGCAATAAGTTGAGCAAAGTAACACAAATAATCAACATACACATATAATAAAAACGAAGACCACAGAATGAAAAAATGGCGATGTTTTATAGAAATATATGCATTTCCAAGCAAGTTGAAATAGAAGAAGCTGGAACGGACTAAGGGAAAATAAATTAGAAGAGATCTAAAAAAAGAATGCTGGCACCTACTAGAAAGATGCATGAGCATTTTACATAAAAATAAATTAGGACAACAATACATACTGCAATAAGAATAATTGAAATTAAAAACTGCAGAGCAGAACGTCTTTCTTCTTCGTTACACTCTTTGCAATATTTGTCCTCTTTCAACCTTGGCAACAGTGCAATGTCCAGTGACTAATAATGGTCTCTGGGATTGAGTGTATATTATTATATTTTTGTGTACTATTCATTGATGTTTGGCCAAATAGCTCTGGATATTGTATAGTCACTTCGATTTGAACATAAACCCTAATGTTTGATTCTGATTCCTGTGCATATTTTAACAATTTCATCGGTATAAGCACTGTAACTGTTAGTAATCTTATATACATTAGAGTTCTCATCCAATTTATAGTGTCCAGGCTCCTAGCGGAGACTTACATTAGTCTCTCGGATCCAGAAGAGTGCCTAGCGATACTTTTGATGTTGTTTTTAATATTATTATTTTTATGGTTACCTAGCTGTTTGAGTAGATTGTTGTTTGTATGTTTAATTCACCACTTTTTCTTATCGATCAGACAGGTGGTGGAGGTTCAGTTCCTTTAAAAACACGCCGGTTCCTGTTCCATATTTTGTTACCGTCCTATCTGTGAATATTGAGATTTAGTTATCCTTTACTATAGCTTTTAAAAGCTTTACTAGCTTTTAAAAGAAAGTTGTATACCCATGGTTATTTTACTTCCAAAGGCGATTCCCTCTCAATCGGAACTTAAGATTGCTTCTAGTTCTGCCTATGCAGTACTTATCATGGCTCCGTGATTACCAGTGCTACTATCTTCTGTACTTTTTCAAGTTTCGCAGAAGCATTTTATAGAAAAATGAATGAGTAAAACAAAACGTATAAAAATAAACTAAGAGGATTTAAAAATAAAAACGAAGGAGTGGTAGAAAAGGAAAATCAGTTTAAAGAAATTGGAAGAAAATGATGAGGAATTAACCAACAAAAAATATGTCGACAGAGGTAATTAAAAAGGGTAAGAATGACCTGGAAAAGATGGAATAAATATAAAACTGATAAAATACTGCATGAATGAATATACAAATTGATAATAAATATATAGAAAAAATATGCCAGAAGGATGAAGAAGAATGAACCACAAAGATTTTGTAATCGCCAAATCGAAAATTGCAGTTACATGATACTAAACAAAGCTCATTCTTGAAATAATAATGATATCAGAATATTATATATACGAGACACATCTAGGAAGTAAGTTTTTCTATTTGAAAAAGATTCATACTTCAAGGAACTTACTCATTGGTAAATAATATTGAGACTCTTGTAAATTTTGTATTTCTCTTTATAGAACGTTACATCGGCATTATCAGCTCTTCAATGTTGACAAAACCCTTAACGGAGGACAGGAATTTTTACTGTGCATGAAAACGTGAAAATCTCTATAAAAAATATGACGGCTGTAGGATGCATGATCAAACAATTCTCAATCCAATTCCGTCAAAACAACTAATATGTGTCGGGCCGTATGTGCCGCAGTTTTTCTCGCAATACTTTGTGCATTCAAGAACTTTATGAGGGTGAAGTAAGAGCTTCCATTTTGCGTAATTGACATGGCTAATTACGTTTATAATACAGGGCATCGAGAAAATTACTTTCTGGATGTACTTCGTAATATTTTTATGTGCCGATAATGCAGCTGGCTAATTTCATTTTTAGTTTGTTTAACTATAGTTTACAAATTTATGGAAAGTGAATTAATTAGATTTCTCTATAGTAAAGGTAGATAGATGATTTTTAGGTTGAATATACGTCAATGCATTTCTAATAACCGATTGATAGTCAAAGGTAATTAATAGCAATGATTTTTAATTACATAAGAGGAGATTGTAAATCAGTTTGATTCAAACTTTGACGTACTATTAATTGATCAATTTTTATGAAGAAGGAAACTTAGTTTTGTATTGTTATTTATTATTTATTTTGTAATTTTTAAACAAGGTTGGCAAATATAAGCAGGTTTAATCAAAGGTTGCTCTTGTGTAAGTAATAACTGTTAATATATCTAATTAAAAATAATAGCATAATTTTAATTAATAGTATTAAATAGTGATGTCCTTTCAGCTCATTGTCATATTGAATGTGTTTGACAACGGATTCTGTACGATAGATACATAGATAGTCATTGGAATTTCTATATCTCAGCAAATAAATAGTTACTCATATAGATTCGATTACTTCCTAATAATCAGCTGAAAATCCTGTATTGATAAAGTTCAAACTTATCACGTGTACTAATGTATAGTATGATTAAGTTAAAATTGTGACAATAGTCGTAATGTATAGAAATAATTGTAAAAGAGTAAGCAAATGAAAATACTCTCACACACCCAACTAAATCATATAAAAGCTGAACATGTGTGTCTCAGAACAGCAGATGAAGACATCGATAAGATCTCGTCCTTTTACAAACGGTAAAAGAAGAAAATGGAGTTTTCAACTTTAATCTCCTTGCATGTTTATACACTTATTCAGTGATGCTCTAACTTTTTTTCCCTTCCAAATAACTGTTGCCGTCTTTCTCCTCAAAACAGGCGTTTACGTATACAATAACGTCCTTTTCTGAAGAAAATCTCTATCATACCAGTGATACCACCAGTGGTGGTGGTCAAGCAATTCGAATTCCCTATTCCCCTTATCAAGCAATTCCATAAATGAACGAAAAACCTAAATTCGATTGAGCTTTTGGTCCAAAGTGACTAAACGCGTCACCCAGCGGGCGGATATCACACGCATGCATAATTTTTCATTCAGTATATGACATGAGGTGGTCTTTTCCGATGTTATCGCTGGTTGCCGCCGTCCCTATGCTCATTGTCATTAACTAATACGATTACGTTTAAATTTAGCTGCCCAAAATCGTAAATGATTTACTCTATTTCTTCACTTATACGATTATCGAACAGAAATTTTCCAAATTGGCTGAAATTTTAAAAGGAATCTCTCAACGCATGCGCAAATATAACTGCTGATATCATCAGGTTGATGTCAAAAATTTTTCAAACAACTCTCGTAAATGATAAATTTACGTCTCACATCAATCATACAAGTGATATGTTTAAGTAAGTTGAATTAACAATAACTGCTTTACGTTGCAACTTGATGGCGTAGTTCTTAAAATGATATAGTGGCTTAACTTGCGGTTATTATATAGGTGTGTCACATGAAATTAATATAATTTTAACATAATTATTATTAAACCAACTTTGGCAAAAACTCACAATAATAGTTTTAATTATTTAACCGACCTAGATTTTTGTTTACACTCGAACACACAACACTAATTAACTATGAGATAATTCCATTATATTCAAATAGTAAAAAAAATGAAAGACCTCGGCACAGTTTTCCTAAATATGTATTGAAATAAAAAAAATAATTTATGCAATTTATGGATAAATTGAACATACTAGAGTAAATTCTAAAAGCAAACAAAAATAGTGTACGTCTTTACCCCTATTATAAAATACTGCCCGCCATAAATATTGCCTGTTTTTTTAAACGTATTATGTGAATATTTCACTTTTGACCTGTATCTGGATAAAACCTATGGTCTTTAAATGGTTTTCTTAAGGTTCCACATAAACAAATTTTTGTTTACTTCACAATTTTTCGGAGGACATGAAAAAGATTACCATTCTATTTTCTAAATATTTGTGAGATTAAAATGTTTCCTCGGGACAAAGAATAAATTGAATTCAAAAAGTAAAATATTATCATCTGCCCTTATTTATTCATAAGTTTCAAACCGAACCGCTTGAGTACCGCATTTTTTATTGAAGAAAAATATGTTTAAAATACACATCCATACCCAAATACTTGTTCATAGCGGACTATTAATACTACTCCAAGCACGCAATACTGAATAATGACGACATCGTGTCAGATCTGATTTCTGCGAATGATTTTTCTGGCTTGGAGAACACGCTTCTAAGCAGAATTCGATGTGATATCATGTGGTCGAACAATACGTCATAGGTACAGAGCAATCTGAATTGGCTAAAACAGTAGAGGTGCTATAAATGCCATAACGGTCAAACTGGTGTGCTCTGAGCTTTGGCGTGGGTGCAAAAAAACCTTTCATGAACTGGAAAGCAGTGGCTGCAAGCTCCAGCACGTTTGGATGCTCGGTCAATTATTTGATTGACTAGGATCAACAAAACGACCAGTGGGTTCAAATTCAATCCCTAGTGAAGTCGAAAGTGTAGCTGTACCATAGATGAAGAGCCTGCACGCAAGACAGAAGATTGATGAAAACATTTGGCAAAAGTTAAGGCACGCTTTAATGGGCCTTTTATATGTGTTACCAATCAACTGCATCATTTGAATATGCCAAAAATACGGCTAGTAACTGTATCACAATTAGAATTAATTTCAGTGATGACTGTCTTTGATGGACGATCCTGGGAGGCGAAATTTGGAAAATAGATTTAATAATTTTCTGAGAAAGTATCCCGATAAACCTTGAGATAAACAGCTGCAGAATCTCAAACATAATGTTATGAGTTCACCTGGTTCTGTTATATTAATCTCAAGCTTGTTTGATGGATGCGCCGTTTATTCGTTTTTTGTGTCAGCTATTTTTTTGTGACCTACCTACACCTACCTACGGTTTTGTGACCTGTTTTTATAGTGACGGTTTCTAATGCCTTTTAGTTTGTTTCCGGTAAATTAGAAATTTCCGGAAAATGAAGATTATGTCATAGCGAGCTCATGTGAACCAAACGGTGTAGTCAAATAAATTAGATATAAAGTATTAGTGAATAGTTTAGCGTGTTAGTGACTAGTTAGTGTATAAATGAATTACGTAAGTAAATTACACCGTGTGTATAAATTCCTTCCACTGTTTAAATAAATCACAGTAATATCCGCTATAGACCAAGAGCCAGTGACCAATTTTAGGTGGTCATTTCAAAAGTCATGAAAATTTTCACAGTCAAACCTTAACACCTACAGATGCTGAAAAGCCACTTCTGGCAGCCCTATGTAGCCGGGGTGAACTACCCTAAATTTTTAAAGAGAGTCAGAAATAAGAATTATTTCTATGAAAGTATAAGTCATAAAATTCTAGGAAATTACTTTCGACAATATTATTACTTCATAATGAAGAATATCTGCGTCGAAGGTACCGAAGTATCTTTCAAAAGTGAAATCTCAACAAGATAAAGAAAAATCTAATTCATTATATATCACTCTAAATGTACGTCCAATAGAGTCTACAGATGCTCAATAAGAGCTCTCACTCCAACTTACAGGTTTCCATATGTATTGCTCGCACTCGCACGGACACGCTTTTCGCTCTGGCAGACTGTTGGTGATGAAATTTTTTTCTGGCATTAGATATTATGACTTATTAATCTATTTTATTTATTCTGTTGAAATTTCAAGACTGATTAAAATGACAAAATTGGATTTTATGAAGTAACAATACTGTCGAAAGTAATTTCCTAGAATTTTATGACTTATCCTATAACAAAAATAAGTCTTATTTCTGACCCTCTTTAAAAATTTAGGATAGTTCACCCCGGCCACATAGGGCTGCCAGAAGTGGCTTTTCAGCCTCTGTAGGTATTAAGGTTTGACTGTGAGAAGTTCACGACTTTTGAAATGACCACCTAAAATTGGTGACTGGCTTTCCCTTAACTAATTAATTGTATTTTTATAAATAATATTTGCTGAACAACGGTATTGCGATTTAATCCGAATTAACATGTGATTCAGTTAAGTTTCTGCAAGAAAATACATTCAGAATATGTAAAACAATAACAACATAAAAACCAATTGCCGAAACGGAAACAAAAATATCGGGTCACTTTCAAGGCACTTCATACTGCCAGCATTGCCGTCAATTTAGACGCCATTCTCCATTCGATCGACACGCGCCAAGCGTCCCACGGGAAGAGAAGGGGGTGCACTCGACCTACTAACCTGATTTCCATCGTCTGCTATGACGTAAAAGACGAACCGACCCTCGCACATGCAATTTCTCCTTTTCCGGGATAGTCTCTGGCTCGTTTCCGTTTTCCGACTAGTTTTCCTTTTAACACTGAGTTCACAGCCAGTATTTTATTACAAATAGAAGCAGGAAACGGTATACATAAATAAGGTGGAAAGATTGTTTTGAAAAGAATTATTTGCATTAAAGATGATGCCCGCAGTGCATTTTCAATTGAAAATACTTGGATTTGAAAATATACGAACCAACTAAAGTATAATACTATCAACTAATCACCGAGTCATGAAAACGGCTAATTATTTATGCATTAAAATTTCAAACGATGAGCGAGAAAAAACATTAACATCAGTAAACGAATACTATTTCAGCATGGCAATGTTTTCAACGGCTAGTTGCTGTTGGAAACTGTTGAAAAATTGCTTATTTCAGCTGACCCAAAGCTATCAAAAAGTAAAGTTTAATATTTTATTTAGCACGTTTATATAAGTTTCATGAACTGAAACGGTAGCTTGGTAGAAATAACAAAAGTAGCACATATTTATTTTCAGGATTGCTCAATGTGGTTGTCGGCTTGTCCACTGTATTCCTTTTTACTTCATATACATACTACTTCTGTCACTAGACATAAAATTCAGTAAAACCGTTGAATTTCAGGAATCATCATCTATTTCAATTCAAACTCTATTTACTCTCTTCTTCACAATCTACTTTGTGTCGTATACTTTTATTTGTGAGAAGTGAAGCCTTTCCCTTAATAGAAAAAATTAAAAAATCCAAATAAAGGTAAAATGAATTATTTGTAATATCTCATGGCACTCTCGAATCAGTTTATGAATAATTCGACATATACAATCCCTTTCAATCATCCATTGAGAGCAACAAAGTTCAAAATAAGCTTTAAAAATGTTGTTCTGATATCTAGAAATAACTAAAATTGACTCGTACTAATTTAAATTATTTGGATTCAATTGTATGAAAATATTATTGGCCGAGACGCTTCCACCCTTGAAATTAGCAATTATTAATTAAAAAATCTTCCCAACGATTTTTTAACTATTAGGAGTATTGCCATTAAACGAAATTAATGAATTAAAAACATAAAAATATTTGTTGTTTTTCCAAAATTTCAACCCTTACAAAACTTCTTTCTATTCATTTTTTTTTCAAACTAAAGTTCATAGCATGTTTTGGCTACTTCGGATAGTTTTCTCCATTTTTTTCTTGTATTGGGTAGTACACCATCATCCCCGGACACACATTTTTTCAGATCATTTGTTTGTTGCCTTTCCTATTGGCTTTTTAGTCTTCCTTCGAGCCCTTACTCCCATTCTGATATTCTTTCAACTTCAACAATATTATTTTTCATTCGTTTTTTGTGTCCTAGCCATCGTATTCGATTTTATAAATCTTGTGAGTTTCTTCATTCAAGATTTCTCTAATTTTAGCATTCATATTGATATCACCTGATTTTTTAAGTCTATTTTTGTATTATTTTTGTTCCGATGCTGTTAAGGTTTTGTTAGATTCATCGTTTCCGTTCCATATGTTACCGTTGACCTTATTGCTGTTCTGTACATTTTCATTTTAGTACGTTTAGTACGCATCTATAATTTACGTGAGGCGTTCAAAGGGGTTCCTATTTGATCTAAACAAATGTCTAAAATTAATGTAGTACGTAGGTATTGATTTTTTGAATGATTTCCTCTTCTTGTTCATTTTGGTTGTTCACTGTTATACCAAATATTGAATATATATTTCCCCATCTTATGTTTAGTGCAATTTTGTTTTGTTTTTACAAAATCATAATACTAAAACATGATTTCAAAATTTCAAACAAATAAAAAAAATTTGTTAGTTATCAACTTGTCCTTCCTACATCGTTTTTCCAGTTTCATCTTTATCCTTTCCATCTAGGACATCCGCTACTTCATCCCAATGATTATTTTCTCTATCCTCTATCCACGTATAAGCAAACACACTGTGACCATCTCTGATTATTTTCATCTGACCGTTCCTTTTACCCGGTTCGTATAGAACTTCGATTCTTGGTACACTAAAATACATTTTGAGTATCGATGTTTGCTTATACCAACATTTTTATTACTCAGTTCTATACTTTTACTCCATATACTTAGTTCCAACTTCATTTAGTTCTAGCCCCCTTTTACTAGCTTCCTGTTCGATTTTCAAGATTGTTTCATTTGAAAATCTTTAGTGATAATTGTACCTGTCTGCTTGTTAATAGTAGATAGCTAGATAATATGGGAACGAAAAAACCTGAGGAAAATATATCATGGTGTCCAAATAGTGACGACATACAAACAGAGAACTGAGGATGATATAAAAGAATCCGAAAATGACACTAATGGATAGTAGTACAAAAGCAAGATGGTCAAGACACTTTACGCGAATGCTACAGCAGAAAATTGTGAGAAAGGCGCTGGAGGAAGGAGAACGACGGAAAAGAAGCAGACGACCAAAGAAAAAATGGCTTAATAGAATCATTGAAGTCAAGAATGTAGAAGACCGGTATAGGTAACCATTTAAAATGACCTTATTTATTCACGTCCTTAATGAGATTATATCTACAAACCACTTTTAAGAATCATTGAGCTACTTAAGCTAGGGAAGTGGTGTCTGTTTGTGTCAAGCCTAATTAGCGGTCAATAAAGTATCGAAAAGATCTGGCTCAGGTGCTGAAAAAGTGCAAATCAATTCATAGTATTTTATTTTACATAACAGTAATTTAACTACTACCTGTCAAATAAATAACAACGTCACGAACTACAATACGCCCACTGGTTATAAATTAACCAAAATCATCCCTTTGGTTGTTAATGAAAATCAAATAAAATAGGAATAGGTATTTGTTAATTTGAACAGTCACGTTTTTAAACCACATAGGTACGCATTAATAATCTATTCGACGCGTAGCTAATCTAACTACCTTTTTTCAAATACCCAAATAATTGACACCAATTCTACTTTTACACCTGATCACGGTGCGAAATTGACGCGAGTTAATGTAAATGAACGAGCCAAAAAAATTGGGCGTCCTTGACACAATTCTTTCAAATCCGGTCTAATTGAAAAACATTACATCACAATAATTTATAGTAAAACTAGAGAATTAATTTTTTTTTCAAAACATTTGTATCGTACCTATGCAAAGTTGAAAGACAATTATGAAAAAGACAATTAATTGAGAAAAATGGGCGAATATTTAATTTATTTAATCCTAAGACAGATTACCGTGAGGTGATTTGACATATACTTTTCATTTTTTGTATGATCATATTGATTTGGTGGAATTGGAAAATTAATTTTATTTCGAAACCTTTATGTGATATGCAAATTTGAAAAAATCTAAGACATTAATGAACTGTAGACAAGAAAAATATTCCAAAAAGATTGTTATGGAGAAGTTTTTCACTCACAACAAAGTATTTATTGAGATTATAGAATGCCGTACCTGGTGAAAAAGGGGGGAGTTCAAGTAATTCAAACCCTAAATCACGAATTTTTTATGCAAAAACAAAACACCTTTGGATAGCTTTCCGCGTCTTTTCTCTTTAATGTTTTCCCGTAGAGTGGTCAGTAATGTCGAATAGTAATCTCCAAAAAACTGAGGCAAAAACTTTTCCAGCAGATTTTTGGACACGAAACTTCTTGAGTCTTGGAGAATCAGAGTGTCGCTATTCCTTCGATTGTTGCTTTGTTTCTGGATCGTAGAAATGTACCCAAGTCTCATCCATAGTAAAAATTCGGTATAAGAAGTCTACATCGTTTTCAAATCGAGCACAGATCGAACGCGATGCTTCTACCATTACGCTTTTGGTCAACATTCAAACATTTGGGGATCTATTTTGTAGCAGTTTTTCTCATGTCCAAATTGACTTGAACTATATGATGAACGCGTTCGTATGGAATATTCAGTGCTTCAGATATCCGTTTTAGCCCAATTCGACGGTCGGATAAAATCATGTCAGGAACTGCATCAATATTTTCGGGGACTGAGACAGAAACTGGTCTTCCCGATGGGTCATCATCTTCAATGGTAAATTTACCTCTTTTGAAGCTTGCAGTCCAATTTTTCACGATCGCATAGGAAGGATATTGATCACCAAGGGTAGTAAGCATATCTTCGTAAATCTGCTTACCTCTTAACCCTTTTAAATACAAGTACTTGATGATGGCTCGATACTCCAATTTTTCGATTTTCACAATTTCGGTGAACATCTTTTTTCTTTTAATTTATTGCTTAACTCTGGTTTACTTTTTTGACGCCAAACTTTACACTGACACTTCTAATAAGTTATTGTTCGTTGTTATGGTAACGCAATATTTTCTTTATGCATGGAACTGGTCTTGACTAACTAGATATCAATACATCCTCGTATAATAAACTGTATCCAAAAAAAGATCATGCAAATGTAAGCTAATCTGATGATACATTTACTATGTATTAGAAATGAGAAAAATTTTAGAAGTTGATTAAGATGATAAACTTTGACATTATAAATGAAATAACAATTACAAATTCAGGAACAAGGAAATAATTGCATTTGAACGTGACGGAGTTCGAGGAGAATACTTGTTTGCTAAGCCAACAAGTATAGAAGCTGAAAAGGCCTTCTCGACTGCGGGCTATATTTGGAGCTCTATTAGAAGGCGACTAACAGATTAACACAATTAACACTATTTGTTTTCTACTGCCCCTTCTACAAAATCAAAAAAATATATAATGAATTAATGAATACTAAGACAATTATCACTTAAAATTAATTTAAAATAATTATTTGCCGTAAGTTCATTGAACTACATAGTTATGATTATAAAAGTCATTATTGGTATTCATTCATTCTTTCATTAGACAGATTTATCAAATCATGAGGGTGTTCTTTTCTAAGCTTAACATAAGATTGGGAATAAAGCTGATTTTATGTATCTATATGATTTATTTTTCATAAACTAACGATTAACTCAATTTATTCTGATTTGATCAATACGACCAGAGCGATGTGAATCCAGTTTAATCCGGTCGAACTGAAAATTATGACGGATTGCAATTCCTATTCTCCAAGACTTTCTGTCCTTTATCCGCTCTAATTTTATATTATTTTGTTTTATATTATATTCTCCTGAGAAATCTCACTTCCATTATATTTATACGGGTTATTTGGTTTTGATTCAATTCCCATGTCTCACCACTGTACATCACAATAGACCTCACTAGTTTTTTCGCAATATCTATTCTTGGTTCTGGTTCTTCTCATTTTATCTTTTCTTTCGTTTATTATGCTCTCAATTTTATTGGTATTCAGTTTCACATTCATCATATCCATTTCCGTATTTAATATTTTTATGTTACGTTGTAAATCTAGGCTATAATCCAAATCATCTGCGAATATAGCTATAACACAAGCAAAGAGAATTTAAGCAATTTAGGAAAAAGTATTAGTATTTAGTATTCAGGGACATCATACTTTTTACTCTTGTAGAATGGGGTTTGTCTGAAAAGCAAAAATTTTCATATGAAGGTGTTGAATTTAGGATTATCGGCGCGAGTCTTAGGATCGAGGATGGCGAAGAAATAACAAAAATAAACTTTCGATTAACGACTTAAATCTCATATATTGGGGTTACTATGGAACGAATACCGCCGTAAAACTTGATGAATTCAAAATGTAATTAAACTCCGCCTATATACCCCGTGCGTGCATAACCTTTAGGAACAAGTAGCGAAGATATGTTAAATGCAACTTAGGTCTCCTTCGAGATGCGTTCGCTATAATACCGCGCATGGGTTCGTGTGATTAAAAACTGTGGTAGAGGTTTGTAGGTATGCTGATTTTTCCTGAAACTGGGTTCCAAGTATATCGGAATAAATTGCATGCCGTTGGGAAAGGTAATTTGGAATTTTCAAAAGAAGGCAACTTGGAATTTTCTTGGTCAGGTGTCAGTCGGGTAGCCAAGAATCTTGTTTTTTATTCAGGAAGTTGTTCAGCGAAACAGCCGAAACATGAAAAATGTGAATGAAAGTGTATTAGTATTATGTATTTTCAAAATCGACGGCAGGGATACACATGGCGTAGTCGCTACAGGATCTTTCAATTTTAACAACATACCAATTTGTGTGCACATATTATACACTACCCTTCAAAGTTTTCTTTCAAATGATTTTCTATTTGAAATTTTGGTTTCTCTGGAGCTTTTCATGCTTCTTAAATAACTCTGTAAATCGTAAATTTTCTAACAAGAGTGCTATTAATTAATTCCAAAGTGTCGTCAACATTTCTACATAAATATTTATCTGTAAATGATTTGACACAATTAAACATTTGTATTTTTTCATTAAATGTTGAAGTACTGATTTTTCAGTGTTTAAGCGGCCCTTACAAATTTTTATAATCACACTGGAATCCACAATAGGCTGCACACTGCATCTTTCAGCTGCAACTGATCTAAACCGCTAAGAATACACAACTTACACCTCTTTACCTAATGTAATTGTATTTTCAGTGAAATTTGTTGGAAAGAGATTCTTCGAATTAAAATAGAACAAAATTTACAACCCCTATTGACAAAAACAAAAGAAATCTTATGATATGGCTATATAATCTTTTACTTTTGGCCCAAAACTTTTTCCTATTGTTCTGTACAGCTTATAGTTAAAAAAGACCAATAAAAGATCAAACACTCGGTATCAGCTTACGTAAATTTATGAAAATTCTATCGAAATTATTCTGTAATAATATTCATGACCTTACTAAGTTTTTTAATATGCCTTATATATAAAAAAAGTGACAAAACAAAAAACAAATTGGGACAAATTCATAACCAAGAAGTCGGTGAAAAATTGGAGTATCGAGCCATTATCAAGTACCTGTATTTGAAAGGTTTAAGAGGTAAGCAGATTTACGCAGATATGCTTAATACCCTTGGTGATCAATGTCCTTCGTATGCGACCGTGAAAAATTGGACTGCAAGCTTCAAAAGAGGTAAATTTTCCATTGAAGATGATGACCGATCGGGAAGGCCAGTTTCTGTGTCAGTCCACGAAAATATCAATGTAGTTCATGACATGATTTTGTCATACCGTCGAATTGGGATAAAACGGATATTTGAAGCACTGAATATTTCATACGAGTGCGTTCATCAGATAGTTAACGTCAATTTGGAAATGAGAAAAATTGCTGCAAAATGGATCTCCAATGTTTGAAAACGATGTAGACTTCTTAAACCGAATTGTTACTATGGATGAGACTTGGGTACATTTCTACGATCCAGAAACAAAGCAACAATCACTGGTTCTCCAAGACCTAAGAAGTTTCGTGTCCAAAAATCTGCTGGAAAAGTTCTTGCTTCAGTTTTTTGGAATTGCCATGGAGTAATCATGATTTAGTTTTTGAATAAGCGTAGAACAATAACTGGAAATTACTATTCGACATTACTGACCACTCTGCGGGAAAAAATTGAAGAGAAAAGACGCCGAAAGCTATCCAAAGGTGTTTTGTTTTTGCAGGATAACGCCCCTGCACACAAATCCCATGTTACCGTGCCAAAAATTCGTGATTTAGAGTTTAAATTTCTAGAACACTCCCCTTATTCACCAGATTTGACTCCGTCCGACTATCAAAAAAGTTTAAAAAGTTGTAAATTTTTTTCCAACGGGAGGTAATAAAAGCTGTGTAGGTCTGGTTTGCAGAGCAAGAAGAAACATTTCTTTTTGAAAGGTCTAGAAACGTTGCAGAATATGTTGAGTAATAAAATATTTAGAAATTGAAATTTTGTTTGGTTCTATAGTAGGCTAAGAATTTTTCAATATATCCTCTTATTTGACCTTAAGGTGAATGGCGAAAAGACCTATAATACATGAAAACGCAACGGCAAAACAAGAATCAGGTGGAAAACAGACCTTTCAGTCTCTAGGTGTGCTGATTACGAATAAGGATTAATATCCTTGAAGCGACAGCAATCTCGAAAGTAAAAAAGATAAGATTGTACAAAACAATGATTAGACGGACTGTACTGTATGGGTGTGAATCCTGGGTGCTAGCCCAGAAAAATGATAAAAAAATAGAAGTGTGCTAGAGGAATGTACTCCGATAAATAGTAGGGGGTGTGAAAATGCACAATGAGTTATAGAAAAGAAGAACAAATGCTGAGCTGAATGAAATATATAACCAGCTTATCAGTTGTTTGGGATCTATGTGCAGAATGAATGAAAGCAGAGTTGCCAAGAAAGCACAAATGAAAGTAGAGGGAATTAAAAGGAGAGGAAAACCAAAAAAGATAGGAGACGTAACATCAGATGGACAGAAAAAACAGAGGACAGAAACGAAAGGAGAGGTATAATGAAGAGAGAGGAAGAATAAAACAGAGTTAAAAAAAACTAGCTATGGGCTATTACCACATATGAAATTTTCAATTTACTTCATTCTATCGCATTATATAAAATGTTATAAACTGGCACCACCGACGCAGATGTCAACGTTATAATAAATGAATCATTAAAATCTGGTCAGTAAAGACCAATCTGATTTAATTTATTTCTGCTGGTACATCGTCGGAGTATAACATAGTGACCTACTTACCCGTTAACATTGGCATCACTTTTATTTTCATTATTTTGTATTCATGTTTGAAATATGTGTCGTCGCAGATATCGTTTGACAAGTTTATATCTCCATTTGTTTCTTGTATTAATCATACAAGTTTATTACAATGATTGATTTAAGTTAAGGAGGTGAAACATTTTCATCAACATTAGCTGCCAGTTGGAATATCTAGTGATATATAAACCAAATTAGAATTTGCCCAAGGTTGCCGTGTGTTCTTGTTTAAATATGCAATGATCGACTACGAGGTACGATCGAAAAATACGGCGAATGAATAATGACTTTTTATCGAGAAAGAACTGTTGAAAAATATTTCATTTTTCAGCATAACTTTACAAAATGAGTTTTGCAAGTTTTTAATTTTATCAAACCATCCGAAATTTACCATTTTCAACCATTTATTGTTAGTTTGAGAACAAAATAATTGCATAGAATCAGATCAGGAAAATATAGCTGATGATAGAATAAATCTTAACGCAATTCGACTCATTTTTCTGCAAGCAATAGCAGCAAACAACGTTTTTCTCAAGATTGCCATCAAAATTTGCCAGAAAATCAACATAATATTTAATAATGGGACTAATTAACTACCTAACCATATTTCTCTTTTATATAATATTTTTAAACATTTCACACCCAGAATGAAGTTTTTTTACTTATTATTTCTCTCGTCTTCCAACATTTGGCGTTGTTTTACCGTCAAAGCGGCAATAGTTGCGCCCGTTGATTCTTCATATTTCTCAAATCTTGTGCCAATAATTTGCAATGTTCAGTGAATTGAGTGTTTTGTAAATCTAATCATCTTTTTTGTTTTCTCTTCATCGATGCCTGGACAAATCGCTATATTATTATGTTTCCTCTTGATTCAAAATTCTGGTAGTCTACATTATTGCGTACATTTCTACTTGCAGTACATTACATCACGTTTTCAGTATTTACAATTTCTAGAAGTCTTTGAAATACAAATTTTTTCCATTTTTTTTGTTATATTTTCTGTATGATGGAATGGAATGCTTATTTTCAAACTTTCCTTGAAATCCGTTTAATGAGATCATATTCTGAGCTAACAGACCCTCTTGCCTTGTATTTTACCCATTTCCTGCAGGGTAGTTGTAAGTCCATAATTCTTTTGCCTCCAAAGGTTGTTCTCTCTCAACGGGAGAGCTCAATTTGAAGCTATTACAAATTTTATGAACAAACCTATGGGCTGCGGGCGTAAAACTGCTTATTCAGTACTTAGATCAAGTGATTCCAAGCACAGCACATTTCGACATCATTTTTTATTCCTCTTAATACCACTGAATGAAAGATTATGACAGACTTTATGATTGCTGTAGAAAACCAATATGCAGTACCCAAATTTTTCGAACATCTTCCTTCAGGTGTATAAAACGATTACCTTCCTCCGCGTTTCTTAGGTTGGAGCCTAGTATGATTCCTTCCTTTGATGGACAAAGATCTTGTTTATTCACTTTTGGAGCTGTGAACTGAAATTAACTCAGTCTTTTTAGTATTAATTCCTAGTCCGTTATTTTCCGCTTACGGAATAATCTCTTCCAATGCCTTTTTCATTAAGTTGCTGAAGGTCTCTCTCTTCAATATATCTTATAGCAGTAAATCCCTCACCAACAACCACAAACGCATTTGAGAGTGAATCAGTCACATATTTTTCTTCACTCACATTCTTAATTATAATCTTCCATCTACCGTTCACGTTGATTGTGTTTATTTTTATAACACCTACAGAAATAGGGGTACGAAACGATAGATGGAAGCAACTGGGGGGAATGCACACAAGGAGACGAAATACTAGGATCCTGAGAAAGGAATTTTGACTGCAGAACAAAATTCGTTCGGTTCTGCAGTTTCCCGAGTTTCATGACAACCGTCTATTAGTAGTAGTTCCAAATCTGTTTCTGATCTGATTCCGTTATACCTGTTAAGAATGAAGTTCCATTAACGGATCTTTCTGTGATTTTCATTAAATGTGAAAAAGTAACAGTTTTGTTTTTACTTTATATCACTATGGTTAAGTAGAAACGGAATTTTTTTGAAAGTAAATATACTGGAACTTATAATAGCAAATATGAGTTTTTTTTTTTTTGAAAACTATGAATATTATTTTCGTTGAGGGTCTCTATTGAGTTAATATATGACAATTGGGCCTATCTAGAGGTAAAAATAATCTCCTGGTTTCTTACGAGGCCACATTCGTTATTAATTTTCCCATAGCTCAAACTATCAGTTGAAACTGAACTATAAGTTAAAACATAACCATACATTTTTTTCTGATGGAACGATTAATACTTAAATATGATAATTGAAGATGATTTTTGTCAAATTTTCATTAATTTGTATATTTTTGAACGCAATATTGCCTTGCCTGGACAATATAAGTTGCATTACTATCTGGACAGACTTACATATACCAGATGTTAATTGAATAAATGGTTAGTAGCACTCTACATGAATTAATAGATTATTATTTTTTTTAATAAATAGCTGGAATATGTTGGCAAATTGGAAATACCAGAATCATATCAAATATAGCGACGCAATGTTGAAGTATATTATCTTTTTTTATCTACCCTCTCACACACAAAATAATAATTTAACAAAAGTAATAGTTGAACTAATGACCCTGATGAAGACTATAGGACAAATTTATTATATATTTCTGTATTCTTATCGATACTTGGTAAAAATGTGATCATTTGAAGTGAATAAAAACATAGTCTAAGAAGTTCGTTATAACCTATACTTCCCAGAATAATAGTACGAATTCATGAAATTATTATATTGTTATCGGTCCTTAATAGTTTCGCATATCAAACTAACCCGACGTAATGATGTGCTCGAAAATCGAAATAAAATATTCGTTACATTTTCATAACAAGTTAATAATTTTGTAACCACCCGGTAGGTACTTCAAGTGTGATCGGAAAAAATACTCAATTTTATATATTTGCAATAGAAGAGCAGGTGAATTAAATGATTATCAAGATATTTGAAGACAGGTGAATACATAAGCTTCAAAAAACAACAGAAAAAGGTTTGGACAGGGTAAAAGCTTTGTGTATTAAAGATTTAATAGTGTTTTTAAAGATCTTTTCAATGAAGTTAAAAATTCTGTTTTATTTCAATTCCAAGAATCCCTTCCTAACAAATTTCCCCGAAAATACAAATACATTTAGTAAAGAGGTGTATTCTTAACAGTTTAGTTCAGCAGCAACTCCCAAACTGCAGTGTACTGTGATTATCGAAAATTTGGAAGGGCCGCTTAAACGCCAAAATATTGGGCCTTTAACAGTTAATGTTTAACAATTAATGTTTAATTATTTTAAATCATTCAGAAACAAACAAGTATGTAATAGTATCGAAGGCGCAATGGAATTAAGTAGTATTTAGCTTGGTGTTAGGAATTCAACGATTTACTGAAATGTCGCCAGTTTCAAACAGCACATAAAGTGGAGGTGTAATTTCTGGAATTACTAGAACACTCACAATTACATTGTCTGACGCTCAAACGCGATAACGAAGTTAGCCTTCAGAGACTGAAGGTGAAGTAAAGTAAGGTAAACTGTGTTCAAAAGCATGTAAAGCTCCAGGAAAATTAAAATTTCAAACAGAAAATCATTTGAAAGAAACAAATGCGTTCTTCTTTAGCAAAGAATTTTCGACTTTAGACAATATTCTTGCCACGATTCGAGATGATGAGGATTACCCTGAAATGAGTCGAAGCATACTTAGAAAACTTTTGAAAGAATTAGGTTTTCGTTGGAAAAAGCATTCCAGAAAGACTATTTCAATAGATAACGATAGTAAGAAGAAGAAATTAGCTAAGGGCTATAAAATAAAAGGAAAACCAAAGAAGAAATATATTTTATTTAGATGAAACATGGATCAACGGAGCACACACAGAAAATAAATTTTGGAAAGATGAAACTGTTACAAGTTGAAGTCAGGCTTTTTTTTGAATAATTTATCTTTTGGTTTAAATCGTCCATCAAGACCTTGAGGACATGAATGTTCACATTTTTAAAAAATTGTTCCAACAAATGATATATTTTCTTCCTCAGTACAGTATAATAGTAATGAATATGTCAGTTATCACTCGAGACTTTTGGGAAAATTGTTAAATTGTCCACAACCAATTGATTGAAAAAATCTTCACAAAATTGGCTAAATTCAAAGAATATCAAGTTACATCCCCCATATTATTGCGAACCAAACCGAATTGAACTTTTATGGGCACAGATAAAGGGAGGATGTTTGAAAATTCTTTTAAAATAAGTCTTGTTAAACAGTTGTTTAAAATTGGTCACAGCCAAGTGATAGAAAATAGATTTACAGAATTGGCTAAATGCAATGAATATTAAGTTCCATCTTCTGTTAGAAAATAACTGTATTGTTTGTGTTCCCTTCGGGTAGAAATAATCAAACAATATGGAATTGAAGAAAATTCGATTGAACTGGTATGGGTACAGATAAAGGAAAGATATTTCAAGAAAAAACAATTCTTTTAAAATGAGTCATGTTAAACAGTTGTTTTTGGAGGCTGTAAATAATGTGAAGCCTAAAAAGTGGGAATAGGCAGTTAATCATATGATTAAAGGTGAAGAGAAAGAGAAGAGAATGAAAAAGTTCGACAATATTACTGATGAAATGATCGAGCCACTTATTGTAATTATATTGAAGGCGGCAGTTCATCTTTTGAATCAGATTTTACATTGTATTCGAAAGAAGTAGCTATATTTATACTGATTTGAGTTATTATATTACAATATATATTATATTATATAATAAAAATTTAAACCTTGATACCTTCAAAGAATATCCACGAATCATCCTCCGCGGTTTTCATCTAAATCTCTTAATTTGATAAATTGAAAAGTGATTTTTCACGTTTACTATTTCTGTGTGTAGATCTGTGATAATAAGCATCGATATATACTGTTCAAACATTTCAAGTTTGAAATCGAACTGGTGCTGTTTTATTTGTTTTTAGATGGAAAACAGGTGATTGTGACCTAAAAACCCAGACGTCTCATAAAATGCTCTGACTAATCCGCATTCGAATAACAACAGTAAATGCTCGGAAAAAAAGAAGTGTTGCAATTCGTTTCAAGTCACAATGTAGAGACAGTTTTCCTTGAAGAGTTAATTTTATTTGTTCTTTTTATATTTCTTTCATACCCCAAGTGTTTATCATTCATCATTGTTATTATTGTCAACAACAAAACAGTTCTGCGAGTAGTTTGAAATTTTAAATACTGAGCAAATAAAAAGTTTTTATCAAATATGTACTTTCAATTGAAACAAACTACGTACATTTTAATGTTTGTTTAAACAGAATTTAATAATAAAATAAATAAATAGCAGTCATTCAATAGTCAAACCACCTGAAATGATAATAAAATCATTGTTCATACAAACTTTACCGAATAGTTTAAAATCGGCTATGCAAGTAATAGGACAGGCACCAGCCGATTTCCGTGGAATTTTGATAATCAAGGTCGACTGAGTAATTCTAAGCAGCTTTTATTCAACAAAGTTTTGTTCTGAAGTTGGTTTTTAGAATTATTAATGATTGAAACATCTCATGTTTCATTGAAAGAGCCCATATTTTGAACGCATATTTTTTACCGTTTTTCAGCAAAATCATTTAGAACAAAAATGTTCTCTGTAAATTCAATAATAACTGAGTTGTTGCTCGTCGAAGGATGGCTATTTTTGTGAAACCCCGAAATTAAAAACCTTTAACCTCAAATAACTTGAAATTTATGAAATTTTTGGAAAAATCCCAAGATATCTTTTTCAAAGCACATATAAAAACCTTTAATATGAACAATGTCAAAAGTCTTTTGCATAAGAGTTGACTGATTTATATCAAAATTAAGTTTTCTGCTTTATTTTTTTTTTAAATGTAATAATTATACCCGCCATTATCACCCTAATTTAAATTAATCGTAATCGATTTGCAATTAACTATATTTATGTATTATTGATTTGATCTATATGATTTGACCGGTTTTGAATGTTAATTTTAGAAAAAAATAATTGATTAAATTGAACACTGTATTTCCGTAATCTTGAAAAAAAAATATTTCAAATATTAATTGTAGGGTTTGGCAAACATTTTGAGCTTTTTTAAATCTATGTTTCATGAAAATTGAAGGAGATACAAAGTTTGTATTTGCGTACCAAATGTGGCTGAGCTGCACTCTTTTCAAAACCGTGGGTCGAAAAGAGTTTGAAATTGATATGACGTTGAAGTACTTCAAATCTACTACAAAATGCTTTTTAAAAAAGTTCATAGCTTGAAACACAGCGAGTTATTGTCAAAGCACAAACTGCTTTTTTTTCAAAATTCACAAGTTTTGGAGCATTTGAAAAAGTGGAGTGTACAATCGAGCAACAGCCGGCATGACACGAACGAGAAGAGGAAGAAGATATTAGGGATGATGAAATGTAATTATTCAAAATTGTTTTCTATATTATTTTCTAAGTAAAAAATTTTATTGATTCTAAAAATATTTTTATTTTTTTATTATTTCTGTGAAAAAATTTTGAAAAATTTGGTCATTGAAGGTGGATTTCATATTTTTATAAAAATCGACATTGATTAACAAAATAACATTTTTAACGTTTTTTACCGCCTGGGGCGTTACTATGAGGTGAGGAAAAATCGTAAAGTAAAAAAAATGATGTAAACCAGACATTTCCTTGTAAGTTAAGTTTAAGACTTGTATGTTAATTGTTAGACAATTACACCGTTTAAAGAAGCGGAAAACCTACAAGAGATTAACTGAACCCCAAATTGAGAAAAGCAATCAATGTAAAGGAAAAAATGTTCTGACTCTCTTGGCTAGTGGATTGAAGCGATCTAGTTGGACCTATCACTTTTTCAATCAATATGCATCCAAAGACTTTTAACAGATCCTCAGATGTGACGGAAACAGACATACAAAAAAGAAATGGATTCCGGAATACATAGTATTCGAAGAGTAGCGATCAAAGTGGATGCTTGTAGAGATCAGGCAATGTAAAATGGATGTAGTAGCATTTACTGAAACTGGGACAAAAGTTTTCTCTACAAGGTTATCAAAAAAAAGGAGAGTCTCTTCGTAACTATCCACAAAAGTACAATATCCATTTGGATATACTTTAATCCTACAATAACAGCAGTAACTGAGAAATAGACATTGTTGAGTGGAATTCTAAAACGAATAGATGTTTGTGAATGCGTAAATCTGTTGTTAATATAATGAAATATCATTTTTAAATTAATCATGAAGAGAACTCTTTAAATGATTCTCCCATTTATGGAAGGAATCACATTTAAATGTAATATGCTTGCGATTTTTCATTTAATTTTGCTATTACAAACTGTAGAATAATTTGAAAATGTAGCGCAAAAACAAAATTAATTATTGGGGCTTCAAAATACTAAAAAGGAAATAATTCAAATTATTAGTTAATTTGACCTAAATAAACAACGTTTAATTTCCAGCGGGGCGCAAAACTAAATCAATATTCATTTGAACTTATGGAAGTATATGAAAAAAATTTTAATGTTCACGTCATGATATAAACACTTTCAGCCTTCTTCTATTGAATACAATTATATACGAAAATGTAAAAAACCGCGAAAAATACTAATCTAGGATGGGAAAAACATATGAACTATTGGGAATATTAAAAGCTTTTAACAATAAGGCGTCAAAAATAAACATGCAAATATCTACAAACGATACCAAATACATGAGAACAACGAAGGAGCTCCAGCGAAACAAAATGGTAACAGGAAATAATATCATTCAAGAAAGTTTAGAAAATATCAACAAAGAGGCCGCAATATCAAGACACCTCAAAGATTCTATTTGGAAAAACGAGCCACACCCACACATACAAACAGTATACTGACGGGCAAAGGAAAGTAGTCATCAAAGTGTCAAATAGACGATGTAGAAAAATGGAGAAGGAATGAAAAAATGGAATATGTTGAAAAAATGAGTTTGGACAGAATTGTAGAAACCACAAGAAATAAATCTTACGGAAAATCCATCGTACACTTACTAAAACGTTTGCTAGGCATCATGGGAAATTCCTATATAGACAGAACTAAAGGATAAGCCTTGTTAAAATTTAATTTTAAAATAAAATGTCAGTTCTCTATTATGTTGTTTAATTTCTCAAATTTGACATACACAATGAAGTATGATTTGTAATATATGTCCAACACATAGAATCTTATTGAATTTTATAGTAGATAAAAATCTGCAATTCATGTTTCAAATTCTACTGATGTCGGTTTTTATTTTACTACATCCCTGATTTGGACCAAAACATAACTTAACCTAACCAACCTCAAAAAATTTGGTTTTTCGCTTATAGGTAGCGCGGTCGATGAGTTCTTGACCTAACTATAGTGAGTTCGCGAAAATCTTTATGCATGCATCAGTGGCAAGTATCAACAAGTTTCAAATTCTGACTCGATCCAGTTTATTAAAGAGTAGCGCTCGAACAACCACTCAATCAAGTTGTTTTGAAAAATGTGTAATCGTAATCATTTATAAGAGTTTATCCAATATTATGGTCTTTTACTATGACCAGATTTCCAATAAAGATTCCATGGAGTGGCATTGCAACGGAGAGTCCATGTCAAAAAAAGCAGAGGTCACAAAAAGCACAAAAAAAGTGATGGCTACAATATTTTTGTACTTGATTGACTTTAAGGAATAAAAAGCTGCGTTAAAAAATTATATAAAAAAGGCGCGACAAAATTAGCCCAGGGTAAGCTTGCTTCATGACAACGGTTGCAGACATACTGTACACGAACATCCACCATATAGCACTGATCTGGCCCCTTCTGACTTTTTTTGTTCGCAAAGCTGAAGGGCAATTTTAGTAAAACAGGCCGAGTACGAACATTTTGACTCTAAAGATGCATCATATTTTTAGAGTGGCGTAGAAGCTTTGGTTAGACGTGTGGAAGTAAAGGAAGAATATATTGAAAACTAATCACTGTTTTCTTTATTTATGCCTGTTCTTTCTATGTTAAGCTGAGAACTTATGGACCGCACTACGTATATAAGACTAATATTTATTCTCTTAGTTCACAATGATAAATAAAGTTTGAGAAAATTTTGTTAATTAACAATTTGATGAAGAAAGTTGTTTACGCGGCAAGTAATTTATTTTTATAAATGCAATGCAGAATAAACAATATATTTATTAAAGTTATTATTTTATTTTTTATTCAGCATCAATTTTTCTCATTAAAAAATTATTATTTACATATAAAGATTTGCAATCTATTTATACATTTTTTTCTTTATTTTTCAAAGTAAAGTAGGCCAGGGCAACCGAGTCACGTGGTACTTTATTACCTTGAACATCGCGTTAAAATATCCCGCGAAATTCCATCTTGTGAATGCGTAAACGGTAAAAGATAAAAATAAAAACTCGTATAATATACAAAAACGCTGTTGCCAATATATCAAAACATTATCATTAATTTTGGAAAAATAATTATGACTTAACGAATACTGTTAGGTTGGACTAAATTTTTGTTACAGTTTCATGAAAGCGTGAAATAATCCATTGAGAAATAGAAAAATTACATCCTGCGTTGGAAAACTTAAAATATCAAAGGCACAACAATAATCAAAATATTGGAAATATTGTATCTGTTCGATTCAAAATCATAATTTAGCGTTTTCGAAGACACAGAATTTATTTGTCGAAGTCTCAGTTTTTGGAAATTAGTACTGACGGTTTTACAAATAATTTGATTGGTTGACTTCTGCTTCAGATTTTTTGATTGGATTTATGAATAACATGAAAAATTTTCCCGAGTTATCGACCATTTAACATAACCTAATCTCAGCTAATCAGAAAATGTATCCGTTCCTTGGACTCCTCACAAAATCAAAGAACTAATTGGAATACAAATAAAAGTTGAATAAATAAAAACGTGAATAACAATTATTTATGACTTTTTCCTTAATGCACATTCAATCCCTCTTCAGTAAAACCTCTAAAAATATGCCTCCCAAAAAAAGAACCTTTCTAAAAACAAAACAGTTCATAAAGTCGAATTGAAAATTAACCAATCCAGTTGTTGGTAAAACCGGAAGTACTAAGTTCCAACATCCGGAACCTTGATTTTACGACCTCGATAACGCTAAACAAACTTATGATCCTAAACCGAGCAAATACGGAAGTATAGCCAAACTATTTCATCATTTTAGAATACGTCAAATTTAGCGACATAAACAAATTTCAAATGAATATATTCATTAATCAAATAAACTTTAGCATTCTGAATCAGAAAAAATGAAGTCTTATTCATTAAATTGTAAGAATATTGAAAGGTTTATGACTAAATTAACCACCAATTATTTAAAATAATTTAAAAAAATATATGCCCGTTGTGGTAAACTGGTACGGTAGCGTACAATAGATTTACATATGCGTTGAGTGATTCTGACTGACGAGGACCGTTAAAAACGGCAAAAATCTGCGACAACCAACGATATTATCGAAAAAGTTCGTCGGATTGAGGTTAGAAAAATAGAAGAGGCATATCAAAAGAATTCATTTGCTGTACACTTGGAATCATAAGGGAATTTGAATCAAAATTTGCTCCTTGACGGGGTTTATATAAAATTAATGGCATTTTTTGTATCAAACTATAACTGTAGACGGAACTTGATCTACCACTACACTCCGAAACTAAAAAACAAGACAGTGACCTGCCAAAGGCGAATTTTCTCCGAAAAATCGACCGGAAAAATCATGACGACCGTTTTTTGGGATAGTAATTGTGTTCATCGACTATCTTCAAAAAGGAAAAAGTATTACGCATCTATCCTCAGTAGGATAAAGGGGAAATTGCAATTGAAGAAAAATAAATTGCTGTTTAATAAGAATAACGCACCTTCTCACACTTCGGTGATCGCTATGGGTAAAATTCACGCTTTGAATTGGTTGACTATTCACTGTTTCCACCAGCGACTTTTTCTATTTCACTTTCGACCAAACCCGTACAGTTTATTTTGTCTATATATACAAAAGATTTCATTGATTTACAAGATAAGAGAAATTATTTACTTTTATTAAAGAGACAAATATAAACCGGAGTAGTACTAGAATTTTCGTTTTAGATCCAGAAAAGTTTGTTTCATACCAACACATTAGAAGACTAGATTTTGAGGCTTTCTCTATCAATTTCCTTTCACTGTTCAGGTGGGGATTTGAAACTTGTTTCCTAAATCCCAAGTTAACACACGACCACATAATTTTTACTTGCGCGTTCGCACAAAATCATAGAAGCTGCATATACAGGGTTTTTCCGGAAAGTAATAGGACTGATTTTCTTCCGCCGCGGTTGTACTTCAGAGCGTGCGCGTACCGACTGGATTCGGTAAAGGGCGTTTCTAGCTAACAAACGAGCGGCTGGTCAGTTGTCTCCGAGCACCTGGAGAGTCAGGACAGGCATTTTCGCGCGACGTGTTGTGTGAGTTGTGCAAGCCGAAAATGCAGCGTCCGTTAGAGCAGAGGTACGCGATTAAATTCTGTGTGAAACTTAATAAATCTGCGACAGAGACGTTTGATATGATCAAGCAGGCTTACCCAGATGTTGCTTCAGCAAGAAGTGGTGTGTTTCGGTGGCACCAGGTCTTTTTGGAGGGCCGGGAAGAGGTCGCCGATGAAGACCGCGCTGGAAGACCTTCGACTTCGACAAACACCGACAATGTGACTCGTGTGCGCAAAGTTTTGAACACAGACCGTCGACTGCATCGAAGTGCTCAAGAGACTCAAACGAAGGGTCAATCGGGTCCGACAAGACATCGCAGCAGACTGGAAGTTGCACCACGACAACGCCCCGGCTTACACCGCCTTTCTTGTGAATATCTACCTGACTAAGGCCGGCATTCCAACGCTTCCGCAGCCGCCCTACAGCCCAGATGTACCCCCCCCCCGGACTTTTTTTTGTTTCCTCGCCTGAAAAGGCCGATGAAAGGCAAGCATTTCGAGACGACAGAGGGGATTCAAGCAGCATGCACCGCGGCTATTCCGGAGAATGCCTTCCGTGACGCCTTCAATGCTTGGAAATCGCGCTGGCAGCGCTGCATCGACGCAGAAGGAGCTTATTTTGAAAGTTTTTAAAGAATTGTAACGATTGGCTCAATAAATTTTTTTAAATCGACTCAGTCCTATTACTTTCCGGACAAACCCTGTATACCAGTAAAAATCTCACATTTTTCAATCATTATAAATCCTTGTATCGCATTTTTTGAATTAATATTTTTTTTCATTTAAAACAGAATCATCAGTGCAGAACGGCTTTCTGGCATTTCTTGGAAGAATAAATGGAAGTTTTTGGAGCGTCCTTAACAAATATGAATAAATCCTTTCAAACTGAAACATACTGTTTACACTATCACTACATCAACCAGTTTACCTTCGGTCTCTGAACTTGGCGTTTTGTAAACAGTGTATTTCAGTATGAATATCACCAACTGTTCCATAAATTACAACTGAGTTACTTTTTTCAAAATGGATTATAAACCATCTTTTCCTGAACCATTAGATTCTAATTCTTTTTATGGCAAATTCCGATTCAGGAAACTGGCTATAACTAATATAATTAAATTTCTACATCTCGTGTATTAGATTTTGTAATACTGCTCTAATCTACTTGGACAATATTTTCGAAATTTGTGAACATAAGGCAAATATTCGCAAAAGTAAGCTTCCATATGTATATCAAGACTGCCAGGGTGTGTCCAAGCATAGATTGTTTTACATTGCATCCTGGTAAACACTTTCACCATGAAATTCTTTATAAAGGCATATGCGTCTAGGGCAGCGTGTCAGAATCTTAAAAAAAAATTTTGGAAACTATTTAGCATAACATAACGAAATCTATGAAGCAGCAACCAAAATGCAGAGTAAGAAATATCCAAGTTCAGAATGGCCGAAAAAATTCAAGACGTAACTTTCGCAGAGAAGATCATGTCAACTGTAATTTGATATGCTGAAAGCGTAATTTTCATAGATTACCTGAAGAAGGGGCTGATTTAGGAGAGGATGAAGGAAAACGATAAGGGAAGTTGCACAAACAGCCGCCATAGTTCAAATAGACTATATTTTCCACATTTAGTTTCCAAAACTGAAACATATGCATGGTAAACCATTTTATTCAGATAACTAAGTCATCATCAAACAGCCAGTCGCGTTCACTGCTGGACATAGGCCTCCCTTAATTTTTGCTCCTGTTCACGGTCACTAGCAACAGAGAACTATCCTCTTAATATCGTCAGTCTAGCGTTCGCTGGGCATCTTCTACATTTAAGGGCATTTTGTCTCTACTCAAGAATTCTTTTGGTATACCGCCTACTTCCATTTCAAACCTCACTATCGCATCCGTTAAGCCTGTCTTCTTGCAAGTTACTCTGTCTCGGAGATAAATCTAGTATCGCTCGTCCCATTGTTTATTTGGTTTATAGTAGTTTTTATTGAGGTTGGAGTTTCAGCATCGTATGTTTGAATTAAATAACTCACGAACTTGCTTTTTTTTAAACAATTTATTTAGCAAACTTAGGATTCAATAATTTAAAGTTACATATGGTTACACCAATCTGACTGGCATACTAGACGAATATCAGTTGAATGAACAAAATATTATTTTCACAGGCTTCTTTATATATTAGTTCTTATCTTATACTATATTAATTATAAAATAAGAAAATACATTTATGGTTCATTATTGTCCCATTAATAATAATTAACTGAGATTGATACTTCAATGGGGTTGAAGTGGAATCTATAAAACTTACAGACAGGCTAAACATTTTCAAAATTTATAGCAGGATAACCTAATGAGGTTAGAGTTCATCATAATAAATAAGTAATTGATGATGATGCGCCGCTGCGAAGAGGGTTGTTTTGGATAACTTAACTTTAGCACCGGTATGTTCGAAAACTGTTTACGATTTATTTATGTTCAAACTTTTTTTTGAGGCTTATTTAAATTATCAAGCATATTTCTACCTCCGTCGACACGGTCTACTACAACGTTGTCAGTGAATCTGAAGTTTTTCAAACGAAAGTTGCTTGAACATATATTCCAGCATAGTAATGAACAGTTTTGGTAAGATTACCTCACTTTTTCTTTATTCCTCTTTTATATTAAAGTCGGTGGTGTTTTCGTGAATACTTTTGCGTTGTAGTATACATATTTTATGATTGCTATTCTATAGGCGGTCAAAGCTGTTCACTGTATCAAACGCCTTTTCATAGTCTACGAACACCACAACACAAATGATTTTCTCAGTGAGCGTTTTTATTATTTGAAAATGATCGTTTGTATTATACTCTGCTCCAAATCCAGCTTGTTTATCATTATTATTGCTCGATCCCGTTGGAAAGGTGTTCCTTTTTCTATGCAAATATTAAGCAACTTGCATAGAGCTCGGTAGAGAGGGACTCGTCACTTTATAGCCTCGATAACCAGACCGTCATCGCCAGGTGCCTTGTTTTTGATATTAATAATTGCTATCTTGATTTTGAATCATTGGTTTCGGTTCTACCGGTTCTGTATGTTACCATTGGCATTATTCTTTTTATAGTGTCGTCTTCCTAATGGCTTTTGTCTCCCTTTCTTCAATTATGTTAGATATTTTATGAGTGTCATATCTTCTTACATATTTTCTTATCGCCTTGGATATTTCTCTGTTCATTTTACATAGTTCAAATGTATTTGTTGAATGTTTGTCTACCATTTCTCTTCTCATCTTTGCTATCATCAGTTTTGTATTGGTGCCCAGTTTTTCCATTTCGTTTTTGTTGAAATTCTACAACTTTCTTCTGCATACTTCATGACTCCAATGAGTTTGTGGTAAATAACGTCTAAGCTCACGTCAACCTACACATCTTCTACAGACGGTAATTTCCGGTTTATCAGTTTCTCAAAGTTATTTTCATTTACAGTGCGTTTCTCGTTATCCTCGTAGCAAGCGTATCTCTTTCCTTCCTGATGTTTATTATTACTTTTTTCTTACTATTCTGTAATCACTATTATGGAACATCCGATTAGAACCCCAACATCCTTTGTTATTAGAAATTATCATGAAATCTATTTCATTTTTAGTCACACAGTCTTAGCTTGACCAAGTCCATTTCCTATGTGGGGCTTTTTTGTAAAAGCTATTCATTACGAAGTCATAAGTGCGGTAAATTATTACATATATGTAATGTAATGTAAATTCTTTTCTGCAATAAGATCTTTGAGCAAACTTTATCAAAACTTGTATGTGACAAAAATATTTGTATGTGATTATAAAAAATTTGAGAATGATAATTTACTGTTAAACCCGGCAACGGTGTTAAAAAGTTATAAATTGTAACCTGCATTCGCGTACATCCAAATTCACATCCTTGAATTTGCGAGTATTTATTTGTGTACATGAAGAATGATGGAATGTTCAACTTTTAAATGCCTGCCTAATAAAATTAGATTCCAAGGTCGAAAATGAACATGTTTTTGACTTTCAAATTGTTTAAATTTTAAGCGCCACTATCCTTTTAGCGACATTTATATTTATTTATTTAACACATCGATTTTAAAATCGAACAGATGTTTTTTGAATCGATTTGAAAGAAAAGATATGCAACACATTTTACGGAATCATGATCTGTAGACAACACACAGTGAATATGTACATTTTTTATGTATATTGCTTTATCACGACCTACCACATTTTACCACTGACAATATTGAACAAAAAAGGATTAGTTAACAGTTTTAATTCGAGAAAGACGCCATTGCATATTGTTTCTTGAAGTTATTCATAAAAAGAAGTAAACAAGTCACTCTTCTACTAATCATACAAAAAAAAAATACGCAAGAATTGATATTTACCTATTACAAAAAATTAGAACATGCATTAATAGTATCTTCGATGAAGCTGCTATTAATATTTAGAATATATTAGATTAGTATTGGTAGAAACAGTGCGGCCACATGAGAGTCGCCACCATGTTTAACCCTAACTACGATACAAAATATAGTTATTTTCCTAACAAGTGCGGAAAGTGATACTTTACCGCACGCGACTGCAGTTGTCCAGAACGACGCGGAGCGGAGTTCGGGCAAGCAGTCAAGTGCGGAAAGACACTTTACACATTAGTTAGGAACATAATTTTTTCTACGACCGTATATACAACGACCCATTTTTCAAAAATTATTTTATACCAACAAACATAATAATATACAAAACTCTAACTAAAAACTACTAATTATTATAAATATTAATATTGAAAACACAATTTGTTGTATTCTGTAGACTAGTAAGAATTGCCGGTCCAGTGGAGATATTTGGTTTAATGTGTTTTAATTTAGAAGAAGGTTGTACTTATTAGGTCACTTCCAAGACGTTTTGAACAACTTTGACGTTTTAGTAACAATTACACGCCTGGGTTGTCATAGCAACTGATATCAAACCCGGGTGGTTTGATAGTTGTTTTGTGACACTCCTTTGAATATTGTACAAGGTTATATAAAAAATATCTTTATTATTTTATATTTTCAAAAAATTAAAAATGCTACTAAAAGCTAGAAAAGGTTTAAATTTTATTTGATCGACTATTTCGTAAATATTTATTTACCTGTAATAACAATAGTTATAACCTCCGAAGTAAAAAACTATCTAATAAGGTCAAAATTTGCATAATTTTTCTGCGGTAAAGTGGGTTAAAACGCACGGTCGTAGAAAAAATTATTTTCATACTTTTTAAATAAAAAACTACTGAACTCTTTGTGAGTGTTATGAGAAGAACAAATGCTAAATCAGCCGAGTTTGGGTTAAACATAAGGGGTCGTCCATAAATCTCGTGATGGATGTCAGGGAGGGGGGTTGCATACAAACATCCTGGTCGATCACATGAGAGAGAGGGGGGTAATTAGCAAACTAATCTCGTGATATTTCATATTATTATATTTTGAATATTTTCATTCAAATAGGAGAATTTCACAGCGTTGCGGAATCAGTTCTCTGTTTACTAACAAATAAATACTGAAAATTCTATTCTAGGTTCTAAAATATGAAATTCTTAGTTAAATATAGTTCCTACACGTTTTTTACAAGCGCCTATACCAATTGATCAGAGCAAAGAGGGTATAAAAGTACCAAACCAGCATGAACACGATGGTAAATCGTTTGCAGAATTTTTATTAATGAATAGCCATCACATGGAATGTTGGCAAAATATCGAAAAATTGCCATATGACTACTATTGTCCAACAGTAAAGTAAGAAGTTGCAGAGAGAACATGTAAATACTGTGGAATTTACTTTTGTTCTAAAAAAGCGGTTAAGATACATCAACGCATTCACATTGTGAAAAAATCAACTCAAAGTGTGAGACTCCAACTATTGAAGAAGAAAATAACGATATAGAATGTGACGTTAAAAAACTCTCTCATGTGTCCACACTGTCTCTATCAAGCCACTATGTAACGGGCACACAGCCTCGCTATCTAACGGAAACGGCCATAGGATAGCACAGTAGAGCGGTTAGTTGAACTTTGAAGATACGAGGCGAACGACACAGGACAATCCTGACGGTATAACGTTGAATATAAAGTGAAATGTAAGTAGTAATTGTGATGTTTCAAGAGCTAAATTATCTTGTACAATTTTATTCCACAAAACATTACAAAATATCAGAATTATGGAATAATTATAAATAAATTCATTATTCGTTGAAAAAAATGCCAATAACATTAATAGGTTCAATCTATTAGATCATTCAAATCAAACAACAACAAAAATAGAGATGAAAAAGCTTCCCTAGAATAAAAACGTATCATAATTAAAACAATAGAACCTAAAAGTATAGTTCTCAAACCAAAATGTTAATCGCTGATGTTATGCCTAACCCTTCAAGTAAGAGGGTTGTCTGAAAAGTTTTTCCCATAATGGTTTTTATTTTTCAACTTAGTCTCATTTCAAGTCTAAACATTTAATCGATAAAAAAGGCACAGTAAAAGAAAGAACTAACCATCAGTTACAAGTTTCCTAAAAGCCCGAAAATTGATATGATTGGCGAATATTGGGGTACGGGGAAATAGATATGCAGAAAGAGCCGTTTAAAAATATGAGGGAGGCCAAAGAAAAAATGGTAGAGGTAGAACCAAATTCGACTGCAAAGGTGCAGAATCAAGTAACAGGTCGGTTGAAAAGTGCATAGGCTGGCATAAAAAAATCTTTTTTATTTTTAAGAATTTGTTATTAAATATAGTTATTACTACAGGCAATATATAATGATTATAATACGATTTATCTTTACCCTCAAAATAAACTTCATCTAGTAGCCAAATTTAAAAAAACAGTGAATGCGGCAAAAATTCCGTGGCCAAAGGAGGGCAATTTTGTCATCGTTTTCATTAATTTGTGATGCGATGCATTGTCTTTGTTCTCTACGATTTCGTCCTTCAAACGCTCCAATAAAGTTACGTAATAGTCGCTCTTTATCGTTTTCCCTTTTGGAATTGGTTAATCACATACAGTCCCCTCGGCTGACTGTCGATTAAATTCCCGTGAGAAATGATTGAACCATGTTTCATCTATTGTCATACATCGACGCAAAAATTCAGGTTTATTGCGATTGAACAGCTCCCAACACTCTTCAGAATAATCAATTCGTTGTTGTTATTGATCGATTGTGAGCTTCGCATACCCAAACATTAATTCACGATATGTCCAACACCTTAGTTTGATATCTTTGGGTTCTCAACTGTATTAATCAGAATGATTTCACGATTATCCAAAATTATGTTGTGGAGTTTTTTGGTGTTTTCTCGACGAAAGCATCTTCTGGGCGTCCATGCGTACATCGCGCTCATTTCGCCTCATTTAAACTCATCAAACTACTTCTCAACGATTAATTTTCCTGGGCAGAGTTAAGCATTCATTTGAATAGCCCAAAAGCAGTGGTTTATTAACACACAAAATTTCGTTTTATCCTTTTTGTTTTTCAAAATAAAAAAAGTTGCTTTGTTCAAAACGCTATTAACTCACAAACTAATAGTACGACAGCTGTCAAGTCACAATCAATGTGGCTTCTTCTTCTTCTTCTATCCATTAATGGGTGTTTGCGATCACTTCTGGCCAATCTATCCTGGCTCTGGTAGTATGAGTTAATTCTCCTGCGGTTCTTATCCTTGTTCAATTTTTAATATTTTGAAGCCACGCTATCGTGCCCAGAAATTCACGATCTCTTTTTATTCTCCTTAGAATTTCTTTATTGGTTTTTTTGGCGTTCATGGAACTCTCAAAATTTCAGGAATGAGGTCCTTGCTTTTTCTATCCGGCACTTCATCTCTACGTCTGATCACCATTCTTCACATAACTATGTTTCCAGATAGTTTAACTTTGTTACCCGTTCAACATCTTCATCATTGTTGTTGATATTGATTTTCAAATGGTATTCCAGGAGTCTTTGTAGGCTATTCATGTTATCTGCTATCAAGGCATCGGAATATCGTATATGATCAATGTGACAGCCTACGATTTTTTCAACCCACATAATACACGTTTTAATTGTAAATGAAGATCCTCATTTCTGGTTCAAATTTCCTAGGAATGTTTTATGTTTGGAAATAAATACCTAACAATAATTTAATTTTTTTTCTAAATAAAGCAAAAGCACAAACAAAGTAGATGAAGTATAATTTTCTTGGATACAAAACGCTTACAACTTCATGTTCTTTTTTAAATATAAATTACCCTGAAACGGTGTGTCAAAAACATTAAAGAAGTAAGTATTCATTTCTTTGCACTCCTTTACGATAGCAATATGGTTTTTTTTATTATGCACGCACAAGTGCACATATATATCGAAGGACCACCCGTACCAGGTCATTACGAGAGTCCAAAAATATTTTGTAATTTCAAATGCATACTGTAACTTTTAATTATAGACCAGGCAATATATCTCTATATTCAATTTTTCCAGAAATGTGAGAATGTCTTAATATTAAAAAATTTTCAAATCACCACGCAAATTATTCTTTATTGTATTAAATAAAATTCATTGAAAAAAAATCTTCATTTAAAATGCACTTAATAGCCTGAATTTATGTGTGAAATATGGTTTACTTCCTGAATGGCTCTGATATGGGAAAACTTTTCCTCTGCAGGGCTATAATTATGGTGATGGTAGAATATGTTGAAAATTATGGAAGCAAAAAGTGGCTCGACGAACCAAACGTTTTTGGAGATTCCTCTTTGACAGTGCGGATACAGCTGCGGCTGTATTATCCCCCACAACACCGGCTATTGAGAATTATTTAAATTACAGACGTAGACGATGATAAAATATATTGTGAATATATAGGTACAGCAACATGAAAGAAAGCTGGTCATATAGTAATACCATAAATCTATTTAAACTTTATCTCACTGTTTCTGAACTCAATGTATACATCAATGCATACAGTTTATGGTGTTACCTAATTCATTTACCTCTCAACTATTCTTCACTCATTAGTGATCGTGAGTAAGAACTGATAAAGAAAAAGTTGAAGGCTTTTTCAACCGCCTATACATCTTTAATGCTCAAGTTGAGTATAACCAACTTTCCATGCACTTGGAAAGTTGTCCAAATAATAATGATCCTAAAACCGGGGAAAAAGCCATCTCTAATGGCTGGCAGTTGAAATCAGAGTGGTATAAATTGCTAACCGGTTTCGATTTGGTTGGTTCTTTTCCGAACTCTTGTTCGGAAGCTCTAATGTGCATTGGAGAAAACCCCAGCCCGCTCTGCTATTTGGTTCGTGTAATTATACACGCATTAGTAGTCGCTCTTTGGCGTAATCCTTGCACTCAAGCGTTAGGCCGTTAGGAATTAGGAGTTAGGAACAGTTTAGTAAAGAATAAAAATCATGATATACTAGCCTTTTGTCTCAGTGAATCGACTACGCTATTTTAAAAGAGTAAAAATAGATTTTAGCAAAAGACGTGGGAGACAACTTAAATTGATGATGTGGGTATCGGCTTCAATAGGTAGACTTTATAAAAAAATATTTTTAGTTTTAATAGACTAGCTTTGGCAAAAAAACACAAATTATAGTCTCCGAACCGATGGAGCCCTATTACTTTGAGAGATGAAACAAGGCAAAACATTTTTCCCGAATTTTCATAGTAATTTTTGAAAAGTTTCAATATTCTCCTTAGAATTCCAATATAGAAATTCTATTATATTATTTTAATAATGGGACGCCGCTGATGTCGGCAGAATCCTTTGTAATTGTTTTCTTTCGTCGAATTTTTTGCTTCTTCTAGTAAGAATACGGAATAGAAATTTTTTAAATGAAGATCCGAGAGTAGTAAGCCTCCGCACTAATAATTTAGAAGCTTCGGTTGAAATTTGTTGATTAATCGTAAGATTAGACAAGACGTATCGGGATTTACTCGAATGTCCGGGGCTATATTGCAAGGTTACAGTAAATCACTTAATCCGAGTCTTGTATCATTCAATGTAAAGATTCGTTAAGATCTCGCTTAACGCGTAATCTCTGCTATATAATATATCTTAAGCTTAGTCTTTTGTTTTATGTGTTACATTTTGTATTCTTTACTTCTTTCTGATTAGGTGAATAAATTTCGATTTTTATAGTTAGAAAATATATTCTCTCCATGATATACCTCACATTAACCTCATCAAAATGACTCTATTTGCTCATTGTACGCTCAAATTTACATATAAGATTTCTTATCCCCTATATTCACTAACATCCTATTTTATACAATTTTTGCTTGGCCTATTGGTACGACGTCAAGTTATTTTTAGGTCTCTTCGTTAAAGAAAAAGGTGAATATATTTGACTTGCAAAAAATAGAATGTTGAAACACGAAATTCGTTGACAACATGGGTGTCCATTTCCGAAACATGACATCCCCGGTGGTTTCAATAAAAATATTTCATACAACTTTGACTACATGACAGAAAACAGGGACCTAAAAAAATCAGATATTGGGAAGGGGTGGAGATTGTTTTCTGAACCTATAAAATTTCAATGAGATACGAGGTAGAATAGTAGAATGGTAGAATATATCAACATTTTTAAATTGCTTTATATCGACAAAAATAACAGCCGGCGTCAAGTTTTTCAGATAATTTTTAATATTTATCGCGGCATTAGTCAGAAAAGTAGATGTTTTCTCCTTTAAAAAACGGTATTATATGCCCTCAGCTTTCCTTTGCTTCGTCTCTGCGTAACTCTCCCCAAGTTTTATTTAACTATTTTTTCGTATATACGTTTTTCTAAAACTATGTGGATTTTGTCAGAAAGTTATGGTTTTTATTGTTCATTACTACACTCCAATTAAAACAGAATATAAGATCTGGAAAGTATTGAAAAACTAAAATTTTGGTTTTCAAACTCCTCTGATATGTTCAGTGAGATTGACTAAAAAATTTTTGTATCTTCTTTTTCACCATTTCAATATTCATAAAATAAATAAACAGAATTTTAAATTTTGATTTAAATAAAAGGAGATTCTTTATTACCAGAAAATAAAATCGTGTAAAGCAAATGCAGTGGATTAGTAAAAAAATACAAGATGTTATGCAGAAATATTATCAGTAATAAAATGCTTAAGCAATAAGAAACTAACATGAGTAATGTTGAATATGAAGAAACATTTGAATTAATAAGATATGTATGGGAATCTTTCAGTATTTTAGTTAAAAGTTAAAAGGTAACCAAATTTGAATACATCTTTCTCAAGTCACTGCCTTTACCCTTTTAGCATATTTTTTTCGAACAAAAAGTCGCATAATGCTATATCTGATAAGTAAGGCGAATGTGGAAAAACACCGAGCGTTGTCATAATGAATAAGAAAATTGATTTTCCATTATCACACTTCATTTCTCTTGTAAAATTCGTGATTTACTTTTTTCAACTTAAAGCTAAACTACTTATCATACTATCGAATTAAATGAAATAAAAATAATCTGTGTTGTGATATCTGATTGTGAACTTCTGTAAGTTGTAGTGTTCGGGACATGCTTTGGAAGATGATTCCACAGGCTTGCACTTCTCCAAAGAAAGAAGTCTCGGTAAATTGACGTTCTGGGTGTCTGCAGGCGGTGTTTATAAGCCAGGTCTGCCTGTCGAGTAGGTCTTGCAAATACTGTACTAGGTGGGATTAACACCGCCGCATCCGCCGTGGTGGTATCGGTAAAAGAGTTATATCGGCAACCTTGCTTCTATGCTCTATGCCTTCCACGTTTCTGGTCATATTTGGGTCGTCTATAAGTCGTATTATTCTCTTCTGTATTGAGTCGAGCATCCTAAGGGTGTGCCTGGGAGTCGATCTCTAAATATGCGAGCAATACATCAAAGATGGCCGAATCTTAGCCTTGTAGGGGATTATAAGCTGTTGTGGAGGATATAGCTTTTTTGTCTTGAAGAGGGCTCAAAGTTTTTTTGAAGCTGCCTCAGCTAATTCGGCTACGTGACTATGCCAGGACATATTGCTCCGAATCTCAACGCCCAATAATCGAATTTGCGGTTATGGTGATATTTTATGTGCAAGCAGGAACAAATCCAGAGTTGCAGTACCAACCTTTTTGTAAAAACGGCAGCCTGGTTCTTGACTGCATCAAACTCAGTCAGATTGCTTCCATCCCACTCCAGAATGTCAATATCGGTATTAAAGTACTAATGACACTTATGCTGGAAAAGTCTGATGCCAAGAATAAGACAATTATTAGCAATAGATCACAAATAGCAAAAAAATCAATATCAACGCAGACAAACCATAAAAAAAAAACGAAAATACAATTTTTTTGTCATTTCCAGAAACTATCTCATGTAAAGCCTACCAATGAGGATTACAAATTACGTACTAGTGTCCAACATTCCGCCTACATATACAGTAAATCAGCTTGCACATTACGTGAAAGAAAAACTAAGAACTAATGACTTATAGGATGCTTTCCGATGCTGAAAAATAGGGACAGTTTGCACTCCGATTTCAAAGTTGGTGTACAAAAGAAAATTGAAACAGCTAAGTTCGTGGCCGACTGGTACCAAAATAGACACTGCCAACTCACCCTTAAAACCTTTAAACCTAACGCTCCTAGATACAAATGTGAAGAAAGAATCTAGCTTTACTCGAGGAAACTTATTTAAGGAAGTTAAAATAGGTACTGACAGGCAGGCTATACCTGCTTGTGATAGTAAGGTCTAATATAATTATAGAAAAAAATGCGATGATTCCACTTATAGTGCGGCTATCGCGAGAGTCGGATGCGGCAAATGGACGCTATGTATTGGTAGGATGAGGGATCCCATAATCTTAAAAACACTTTTCCTCGTTTATCTCCACGACAAACCATCCAGCGTGTGCTTCGAAGAGCACACGAATACCAGCATCAAATTAACGATAGTATCAGAGGGACTCCCTAGTGATGTGGATTCCTTACGTGAGTATATTATCGCTTCCACAACGCGTATGGTATTGGTTCAGCCTAAGTTGAAGCAGATCTTTCCGCCTTCAAGTCTTTCTTTTCTACGGAGAAGCATCTATAGCTTCAAAAAATTAGGGAAAGCCATAGCAAATATTATTCCAGTAGCTCTCCAGGTAAAAGTAAAAATTTTTAGATTTAGTGACGAGATCAGAGAAACATGCACCCTCTGAAAGACTGAACGATAGCACGCTCGGCCTGTTTCTTATTAATATTTAATCCCTAAGACACAAAACAGATGAACTATATCTTTTACAGGAGGAGGTAATTTTCCACAAATTATGGCCACCAATGAACATTGGTTGAATAATAATGAGCCTATTCTTGTCAAAAACTATACCACAGTAGCCAGATTCAATAAAACTAATTTATCCCATTGAGATACTATGATCATGTCCACAAACAACGATTTTTCCGAAATAACAAAATTCAATGATATAATATCAGAAAAATTATTCGAATTTTCTATTGTCTACCACAAGACTTATGACTTTATATTGTTCGTATTTACAGAACACCTGACGCTGATGTGCATACTTTCTGTCCCAAACTACTGACCTTACTGGAGTCTTTACCTCCAAAAAGCGAATCAATTCTATGTGGTGATCAAGAATGTTTTCAGTCAATTTTTGATTCTTTCGCTATGGTCATGCACATAATGACGCCAACCAGAATAACTAGACCAGTTCTAGTACTATAGACTATGTCAGAGGTGGGGAACCTTCTTACCATTAGAGGCCACATTTAAATTAGGCAGCAATAAGAGAGGCCGCATAAGCTGATTGACCTAAGAAAGTGACTTTTGTGAAATTATTATAGTTTTTCTATAGATTTAACAATTTATTGCATTATATAGAAAAAATAAAATATAATACTACAAAATTTTAAATATAATATACATATAAAATAATATAAAAATATTCACTAAGTTAGTGATTTATTTGGCTTTGTTTTTTGTATGACAGTAATTGTATATATGGATCAAGCTTCGTGACACACAGCTTTAATTGCTCCTCTAAATGTGCATCTGTAATTTTCTTTCTTAAATTTGTTTTTATTTTTGACATGAGAGAAAATGTTGTCTCGCAACAGTAGGTACTTCCGAAGCAGGAAAGTAAACGGCGAGCATGTTCTCGAAGGCATGGATATTTAACAGCATTTTTCCAGATTTCTATGGGATCCTTTTTAGCGTTAAAAAGGAATTTGATGATACTATCTTCCTCTAAATCAATTAACTCCATTTGTAGTTCTGCAGGAGCCTCGGATAAATCTATTAAATGTGGTTCAAATGCCAGTTTCATAGCAGGAGCGTGCTCGTCAAAATCAGAAAATCTATTAGTATACTCTTTTATTCAACAATCCAAGACACCTACATATTCATCGAATATTTTATTTTCACAGTTCTGCCATTTTACATTTTAGCTAGCTCCGGAAAAAGTTGTGCAGATATTTCCGATCGACAAGGCAATGTTTTGAAAAAAGTATAATTTTTTTCTAAACGCTTGGATCTTTTGCCACATTTCATAAAGATACCTCATTTCACCTTGCAGGCAAATATTTAAATTATTTTGTTTTGTCATCATATCAGACAGATAGATCACATTGTTTTCCTTGTTCTTGATAAAAGTTTAAAATTTGTCGTCGTAAAGACAAAACTTTTATCAAAACTTGACCTGTTGATAGCCAGCGAACCTTGCAGTAGTATGATAGGTCAACACTATATGTTTCCTCATCTAAAGAGAGCATCTGCCGAAATTCACGGTGACGCATTGCATTTACGCGAATATAGTTGACAATGGCAATGGTTCTATCTAGAGTGTGTTGCAAAATGGTAGATTTTGCGCAAAGATTTTGCTGATGCAAAATGCAGTGGAATGGTATCAATTATTTAAAGTTTAAGTTTTCCTTTTTTAACAAAGCAACGATTCCTTCTTTTTTGCCTCTCATGGAAGGTGTGCCATCGGTACAGACACTGACTAAATACTGACATTCAACTGTAATTTATTACATACTTCTTCGAAGTTTTCGAAAATATCGGCTCCATGAGTTCTTCCAGTTAGTGTATCCAACGCAAGTAGTTCTTCGTAACATTGAAAAAATATTTAGTTATAGCACGAATAAAATAAATTCTACCATTTTGTACTAGGTGGCAAAGGGCCGCACAAGAACCTCGTGGAGCCGCATGCGGCCTCGAGGCCGCAGGTTCCCCACCTATGGACTATGTCGTGTCATCGTATGATACAGAATCCACCGACAGTACTGTCTTTAATTCAGGTATCTCCAATCATGAAGCAGTGCTAACAAAATTTTTGGTAAAATCCAATACTAAAAATGCTTTTCTCAAATTATGTCGTTTTTTTTCGCAAAAAAGTTTTCAAAACTTCAAGCACCGTTGTCAAACAACTGACTGGAACATGTTCTCTGGTGATGTGAACTTCGAATTTTCTAGATTCATAAAAACACTAACCACTCTGGCATCCAATTTATTGAAAATAAGCAAAATAAACCCTGGTCCACTAAAGGTTTACGTATATCTCAAAAAACCATGCGATCTTTATCAGTAATATTATTAAGTGTAGCCTTCCATTTGCGAGTAAAAACTTTTACTAATTCCGATGAATTACACCACTGGCTCATTGAATAATCTACTATTTTTTGTGTCATTAATATTTATTAGTACGCAAAACGTCAAATTTAATAACTTCATAACGATGAAATGATTAATCTGAATATGTACTGTTGAATTACATGGTTTATTTACTATAAATGACAATATAAGTAAGTACGTGACATTTTTTCGATTTCCGGCCTTTTACTCGTAAATTAACGATCCAAGCGCAATTGAGCAATACTTTTGTCATTAAGTCTGGTCGAAACACATAAAAATTGTCTGAGAATGTTTTTCGCACGTTTTTCGGCGGTTCTGTTGCCCTCGTTGGCTTTTTTTCTTTCAAAAGATCAATGTACTTTGTGTTCACACTTCATACTATTTTCGAAACATTGTGTTTGAACTCAAAAGAAATTATACTGTCGTCCTTTTCATTATGTATGTGTGTATATTCTTGATAAAAAAGTTCAAATTCTGGATGATTTATATCAAGAATTTTTGGAATATAAAATGTTCTAGTTTATACATGTTTTAATTTATACAAAGCAGATTGTAAAAATTAACTCTTCATTATGGAAAATGAAGGCAAAATTTTTCCATAAAGGTAATTATTACTTCTTAACATTTTAATTATAATTAATCATAAATAATGTCGGTTTCCATTTTTCACTTTGTTTATTAAATAGTCATGTAACGAATGTTTCAATATTCTATGGTTTTTATTTTTGAAATCTAAGCAATAAGATTTCCTACAATTTTGGTATCTACAATTGTTTTTCGAGCAAAAATCAAATTTACCAGAGAATTTAGGAATATGATCATGGGTCGATATTTCTTATGGGGAAAAGTTGATGTTAGTTTGATTTTTTGAGCTCACTTCCCGAGACTAACGGCTATATTATTGTCTACGTTTTTATTGATAGTGACGTATTACAATTTTTAAAAGTTAAAAGTCAAAAATGGTTTAGATATAGAAATTCCTGTCAGTTAAGAAAAGCTGAAAAGGCAACGTCTATAGAAAACATTATCAAAACTATAGACTAAATATTCGATGATAAAGAAGTAAATAAGGAAAATAAGAATAGCAATATTTATAAGTTCCACCAATTAGGTGAGTATAGAAAGCAACGGCAAGAGTCTATAAATATGTCACAGGTGTGGAAAATAGAAAATCAGTCTTTGTTGTAACGGTGTCAGAAATAGAAAAAGAGTTTTCGCCAAAGTTAATAAAGATAAAAGGGAGGGTTTAAGCTTGAAAAAGTTATGTTTTTTGCGCTATAAAAAAACAGTACAAGGGTTGCTACTTAAGTTTTGAAATATGGCAACATTGATGTGAATATGTCAAATTTGACATTGCCATCATAAAGTTTGACATTTTTAATGGTGACCGTACCCAGAATCATACGAGTGCTATTTGAGTTTTTTAATTGAAACACTCACCTCTCGGTGAAAAAATGGAATTAAATCGCAGTTAGTGCAATGATTTTCTATGAATTTCGACGTGAATTAAACGAAAAGAAAAAATCAGGTAAACCAATCGTAGAAGAAGAATCATTCTCATCATTTCAAACAAAAACGTTTTTCAATAATCAAAACACCGAATTGATGGGTCGGTCATCCATCGTACAGTCCTTGTTTGGCACCCAATGATCTTTTCTTATTCACGCAGATGAAAAACAAAATGCCAGGTCAACGTTTTTCTACACCCGAAAAAGCGGTTGGTGCATTCACATGTTTTGGAGGTGCCTCAATCGGAATGGAAAAAATGTTTCGACAACACATGCAAGTTACAGTTCGCTGACCCACGGTTCATATATGGTATTGAACTTCGAGCCGTCATAAAGAACATAACTTACTGATACGCAATTCAACAAATACCTTATTAAACTGATGCAGTAAGTTTTAATTTGCAAAAGTGTATTCGTGTAAATGGAGAATATTTTGAAAAACTTAAGTAACAACCCTCGTACAACCTATTGGAAGCGCCATAGTGGACGCAAGAATACTTTCGTTGGTGAAGGATATTTTTAAAGGATATTATATTATCAAAAAATGAGATTTCGTAGGAGTTGGTAGGCATATCTCGTATTTCCTTACAGAAATTTGGGACTCATGCGTCAACTATTGCTGCAGGGTATCCAGCTATTACGGAACCTTTTAGAATTGCCAAATGTATCTAAATACAATCAAATAATATATAAATTTATATATTTTTCTGTTTCTGTTTCTACATTGTTTCCCGTGATACTTCCGTGACAAGTATAAGAAGAATCACCAAGAAATTTAGGCATCAATGGCAAATAATGACTTCCTACCGCGCAGTTACAAGTATAATGCATATAATCCTTTCGTTAGCTGCGTTGAAGAAAGAAAACGTTTTGTAGAGGACTCAAAATTTGCCAGTGAATTGTAAAAAGAAACAAGTTCCAGCAGTTCAATTACATGTTAACATTTTATTGTTTTTTTTTTCATATTCCGATTCAATTATATAGAGTGCGGTTAAATGTATGCAACAAATTCAATAATTCTCCAACAAATTAGTTAAGATAAAAATCCGGAAATTTAAATGCCGGTTTTTTAGTAATGTGCGAATATAATGACAAATATTGACACAGTGACATAATGAGAGGTCATTTAATAAAGCATTCAGCAGTATCAAACTTAACTAACTAATGCTTATACATGAAAAATTGAAAGTAATAATTTCGCAATAATATAACAGCAATATTAAATTAAAAGCATAGTACTTTTCAGCGAAATTGAATGCTCAAAATGCAATCCACCGACGAATACATTTTTTTCGCCCATTACGAGATTTTGCAGTTGATCTTCTTCAAACTTTGATTGTAAATAACCCATAGAAAATAATTATGTGTATATATGTGTAACTAGGTGTAAGACCTGGATATCTTGGGGGCCTCTCTGTTGGTCTTTGTCTACTAATCCACTAAAAGTTGTAGATAACATTTTCCTGATTTTTTTAAAGAAAATAATGGCCAATAATTGTATCATTCAATATTACCGCGCGATGTTATATGACTTTCAGTCATCTAGGAAGGATTGGTTTAGGTTTAGGCAAAATGTAACCGCATAAGAAAATGTAGTAAATCTTATAAATTAAAAAAATTGATGATTTCCATTCCGAGTCCGTTCAGGCGTTCTACCCAACCGATTTGCTTAATTTTTTTTTTCAATGAAAGGTATTGATGCACAGATCAGCCATCAACCATCGGATTACATTACTTATGGGAGTTTTTCACATTCAATGTGGAGTTATGGATTTTTGTAGGTTTTTGGCAATTTTTCTACATTCAAAGTTCTATATCTCAGGTTCTAATATAGCTACAGAGTTCGTTTTGGTTTAAGAACACTTGCTGAAACACCTTCTTTCTTTTGAGTTTTTGAACACTTAAATCGGTTGAGTTGGAGAGGAGCTAGCGCGGACATTCAATGTGGAGTTATGGATTTTTGTGGGTTTTTGGCAATTTTTCTACATTCAAAGTTCTATATCTTAGGTTCTAATATAGCTACAGAGTTCGTTTTGGTTTAAGAACACTTGCTGAAACACCTTCTTTCTTTTGAGTGTTTGAACACTTAAATCGGTTGAGTTGGAGAGGAGCTAGGCGCGGACATTCAATGTGGAGTTATGGATTTTTGTAGGTTTTTGGCAATTTTTCTACATTCAAAGATCTATATCTCAGGTTCTAATATAGCTACAGAGTTCGTTCTTTTCTATTATAATGATTTCTGATACTTATTTAATGGATTCGATGCGAGCGAAGCCGCGGGTAAAAGCTAGTGAAGGATTAAAGAATAAAGAAATTTGAGTTGTTGTTATAAATATTATGAAAAGTTGTATGCCCAAAATCGAAGCAGATGCAAGAAAACTATCTCATATAATATGATACGTTTCTTTAATTAGAAAAAATTTGATAGGCTACTTGTTAAAAGATGTTAAAATTTATTCTAGCATCAAGATTTCTTGAATACTATCAACTTTCATGGGAACTCTGCAAATAATTCTTAATTTTACAATTTGATAAGAAGTTTTAAAACTAGAGCCTTATGTCTTTGCTAAAAAACCGACCAAATTAACCACTTAGGTGCATAGGAAAAAACAAAGATGACTGTTGAACTCTTTTTAATATTTTGTTTTATTGTTGTCAAAAATGAAAAAATATAAACTCATTATGAAATGCATTATTATGAATTATAATTTTTTATTAATTCATCATTAAAATAGAAATGAATTAGCAACTGAATTTTGGGTTGCTACTTAAGTTTTGAAATAGACAAATAAAAACAAATATTTATAATTGGATATAGCTTTATTGTTTTTCACAATATTCTCTATTTACATCAATAAACTTGTGTTTCAATCCAATTCCAATTGAGGTACGTTCAGCAATATGATTTGAACGCATCAAACAAGGACTATACGGCGGATGATCCATCAATTCGATGTTTCGATTGTTCAAAACCGTTTTTGTTTGAACTGATGTGAGAGAGATCGCAACAAATCTTTTTCGACAGTCCAATGTTCATGCAATATGTATGCGAGTTGAACTAATTCTCAAGTATGCCTCAATATCACAGTATGTCACATGACGATCTTGCAATATCAGTTTACGCACAGCATCGATGTTTTCTGGCACAACAGATTATTTTGGATGACCTACTCGAATTTCATCCTGTAGCACCACGTTTGATTTTGCAAAACCAGTGGAACACGGTGGCTCAAGATGGTACTTTACCATCAAAATTCGAAGCGAGTTGATCGACACACTATTTGATCCATGTAATAGAAAATCATCGCACGAAAATGTTCGTGATTGAAATCCATTTTCTGAATGTTTCAAGTTTCTGTGAAAACCTCAAATAGCACTCGAATGTCAAATGTCAGATTTGACATATTCGCATCAGTGTTGTAAAATTGTCGAAATTTAAATAGCAACCCTCGTATTTTAATTGAAATTTACTTTATTGATTAATAGCTGCTTAATTTTTGCCAATTAATTATTTTTATGTACTTCTCTAGCGTTGTCTTTATACAAAGTTTAAAGAGTAAGTTGCCTAAAATACTGAGAAAATCTTATCGATAATAATGTTAACATTATTGAAAAGTGCAAAAAATGAAAAACCACGGTCGTATATTAATCAAAATATCAGTATTTAAAATTGTAAAGTAGCCTATTTAATACAAAATAATGAATTTGTGGGCTTTCAATAAATACTATTTTTTGATGTATTTTTTTTTCATATGTTTGATATTGATTTTTTTTATATAAGTAAAATGGAAATTAAACTAATCGCAGAACTACCGTTTTAATTCAATAAAGTAAACGGACGTTCCATAAATGTGACAAGGACAGGGGGCGTGAAAAATCGTATTCTGTAATTTATAGTTGGCCCCTAATGACTTAAAATAACCGTTATATATGAAAGTATCGTTAAAAACTTTTTCACAGAACTAATAAAATTCAATTCGACTTTTTATTTTGTCGGGTGCTAAATAAATATTATGGGCAGTCCGTATTTTTAAAGCGACGCTTCGTGATATATACAGCAAAGTAAATTCAATACTGACTGTGAGATGCATATTAACCTATAGTAAAACTGTATGACGGCAAAATATAGTCCCAAGGTTTTGCATACAACTGAAGCCGTGCCAAGTTCCGGAGAAAACGAAAATAGAACTACAACAATCAACGGTGATATATACCGTAAACAAGTTAGGTTACTTTCAATGTTTAAATGAATTAAACGAATAACAAAAATTGATTATTAAAAAGTAATTACCATGTAATAAAAAACTAGTGTTTGATTTTATGGGTTATAATTATCTTTATCACCATTAAGGAAGAAGACAGTCGAATAAATGTAGAGAGAAGATTGACGCGGGCAGGTAAAGAATCTTGACAAGTAATTACAATTCTAACTTTTGTCAATTGAATATTATTGACAAATCAGTGGAGTATTATTCAATCGTCATGCTAAAAGTCACGTCAAAATTTAATCTTATCTTTTTTTAACTTCGTCGCATCGCTCTTACGTATGCAAGTCACTGGTGTGATGGGCTGGTTTGATGCTAACATGTCAACGGTCATCTTCATCTTCCCTATTCTCATTCTCCACATTAAGTTCAGGCAATGGTGACAAAGAACTTGCTCCCAATCCAACGCATGAAGCCCCAGGTATTTTGCAATAAACTGGGCTCTCGTTTGAATCGCAAATTTTTAGGAAATCTGCCTCCCATGACAACAATGTTATTGGTTTATTTCCAGTTGCGTTGACATCAGTTTTTTTCTTAACTGCGGTTTTCATATTGTTCAATAGCTTTTTTAACTGTCCAACACTAGTTTGCTTCCTAACGTTTTTCGAAAACTGGTCGGCTAAACAGATTGGCAAAAGTAAATGAAAAAGCTTACCGTCGATTATCGGCAACAATTTTTGTTGGGTGAAGGGTCGAAATTAATCGCAGTTGTTGAAGGTTCCATGGACAATAACAAATAAGAAAGAGGAAGTAATTAACAAGAATAATTGTACCATACAAAGTGTTGTCAAATTTAATGATATGTCTTAATGAGGTGTATATTTGTTAACTGCTAAATGCCAAGAACGAATCATAATTTTATTTCTTATCTTAAAATACTGAAGATAAAATCATAATATAAAATAATAAAACATAATGTATCAAGGATTGATGTGCTAATATTCTTTGAGACCCCCATATACACACACGTAGCACAAAGTTGTTCAGGAAGATTGTTACAGGTCGCAGACTATGGTCGTCAATGGCATTTTATAATTGATCCCAAACTTACTCTATGGAATTCATTCCAGGGGTCCTGGGTGAAAGCGGTATATGAACCTTAATTTTTTATTTCTTCTGAAACCACCCCAGCTCGTTAAGGTCTCACACTATGATCAATAAAATATGTCCTGTCAAGTTTCCATCTAATACAATCAACTCAGTATCATTATGGCCAGACCATAATTGTACCTCTTCAAAAAAGGTGAATTTCTTGGTCATGCCGTTAAATTGTAAAAATGGATAAAAACGAATTTCGTGTGACGATAAAGCACGGCTGAGTGGAAGCGGTAAATGAAGGAAAACCTCAAATTTCTATACCTTCTGAAACTACAACAACTCTTACTATCATCAATAAAAATGAACTAGGGGGCCTGTAATTACATGAAATTCTGACAGTATGATCATACCGTTCCGAAAAAGGAGAATTTCTTGGACATACCGTTCATTCAAGGGAGTCAATAGATTTATCTTTCGTTATACTCAGAAAATTAATAAATCAAGATCTTTTGAATCCGTGAAATCACAGCTAGAGATATTTTCCTAGAGTAGATCAGAGGACTTTTTGTTTCAGAAGTAAAACATCATTTGAAGAATTTGGGTCTACCACATTGTTACTTTTAAATAACGTGCCCGGACATTGAAATGCTAAGATACAGAAGGTGGAAATTTTGCCGTACTGTACATGCCATCAAACTGTACAACTTCAATTCAGCCTATGGATCAAAACGTAATGTAAAATGATATGGTCAATTACAAATAGAAACTGCTTTTACTCGTAATACTACAAGATTTGTAAAGAAAAAGCAAAATAGTTGTTCGCCGGCGCAATGTTGGGATCTTGGAAGCATTTAAGGCTTAAATAATTCAATGCAACAGAAGATGAATTAGGGAAAAAATGATGGTTTCACAGTGGAAACTATCTAGCACTTAATTTTTTACGCAACCATGGGTATACCGAAAAAACCATTTCCACTTTTTTGTAATCAGCGAAAAGGAAAATTGCACAGAACCCATAACAGATGATGAGATCATAGCCCAAGTTACGCAAAAGACTGACGAGTCGTTGGTTGAGATTTTTCAGCTTCAAATGTCAAGAAAACTTCTCTTACACAAGTTAAATGAGCACTGAATATTAATTTGGAGTTCGTTGGCGAAATTGATCTGGCTTTAACAACAAAGTTTAGGTGCTGCCTAACTTGAGGGACAAAGCAAAAGTAATTATGAAGTTATCGATTAAACCAAAAATCACAAAAAGAAAAGTAAAGTAATGACTGAGAACATAAAAGAAAATTCGATTAGGGACAAAGCATTTTCTTGGTCAATAAATAGAATCCGTTTGAGTTTATGAGTAAGTAATTTACACTTAACGTATTTTGTAATTTAAATATGTACATCTTATATGCCCAATAAATATATCCAAAAATGCCAAAAAGATTTTTTTCTAACATACTAGTTTCTGGATATTTCGAAATATCCATAGTGCCAGTCGCACTATTGAAACGAAGATTTTTAGTGGCACTTTAAAAACTTTTAAATGTATTAACTTTTGGCTCTTCAATTTCAAAAGGTTACCACTCTATACCAAAACAGAAAATTGAAAGAAGTACACTCAGTATATTCTTTTCTTTGGCTTTTTGAGTTACTAGTTATTCTGTTATTTTTTATCATAGCTATTGTCCATGAATAATATACAGGTGTCGTTCGTTTTGCATTTTGATTATAGGTAATGTAATATTTTTTTGGTAAAGAGGAAACTGATTTTTGTAAATGATATCCACTTTACATACATTCTTCTTTTAATTTTAAGCGCCAATTTTGATTTTCAATTTAGTTCCTAATTAGTTTTTAACTCATTCAATCAGAGAAAACAGATTAGACGTGTCACACACAAGTTTTCACCTATTTTTACATGAAAATTAGCCCCTCATATACATGGTGTTTGAAAAAAAGGTGATCCCATCTGGAGGATAGTTAGAAAACTGAAATATAATTGGGGTATTCAAGATGTAGAGCGTTTAAAAAAAGTTATACATATTTACTGGCAGCATTGTAATGAAATTTTATACAAATTAGTTTTGGAAACTAATACATCCCATGAATTCGGTTTCATATCTGACTCTCATAGAGGGCACTAGGTACACGGTTCGTACCAAGTACCAATATTGAATATAACATTGTTAGGGATAGATTTATTAATCAAAATTTCAAATAGACTCCGACTCCTTTCAATTTTACACCAACAAATGTACTCTAGGTAAATCTCGATACTATGTGCCTTTTTCGGAATATTTTGATTTGAAACTTATGAAGTAATAACCCGTGCTGATATAAAGTAATGATGAAGTTATCGATTAAACCAAAAATCACAAAAAGAAACGTAAAGTAATGACTGACAACATAAAAGAAAATTCGATTAGAGTAACTGTTCAAAATGTCCTCCGTTTTCATGAATACACAGATCCTATCCTTATCCATTCATCTTTTGCACGGTTGGGGATCAACTATGAGCTAAAATGGGTATGCTACAGCTCGTGCCGATTTTTAATCCGTTGAGATAAGGATGCGCCAACTCGGAACGGGGATATTTCAGGTGAACTAAAAGGTAGAACGAGTACATAATACTAGTGACGAATTCAGTAAGGGTATTACCCGGAATTTAGTACCAAATCGACTTTGTAAAGTTGGAAAACCCAAAAATTGAAAATTAGAATTTTTAAATCCTTGAAATTGCATTTCAACATTAAGTAGATACTAAACAATATACAATAGAGGAAATTTCTAAAATTCCATGTAACAAAAATGAACACTTGCAATTGGTTGAAATTCTACTCCTAATATTAGGTTAGGTTAGCTGCATATTCTTCCGTCACGAGTTGTCTAATCTTCACGACAACCACGATCGCGAATTGACATTGTAACAGAAGTTAAATTTTATGGCGGGTATTGAAATCAAGAGTTGGCGCACGCCCTCCAAAATTGCATGACCGAGAAGGCCAATGAATCAGATCTTCTGAATCTCTACCAATCCATTAATTGGGAATATGGTTACTCAACCAATTACGACACCTTATATCAAAATGTGGTGGAGCTCCATCGTGCATAAAAAGTTTAATCTTCTAATAATATAAAATTCAGGTATTTTATCATCATTTAGATTTCCAGGTGGAATATGATAACTTATTAATTCGGTACCCAAAGTTGCTGCCCTATCATTAAACGGTAATGTGAAACCTAATTACTTGTGGATTCTCTTCACACATTATGGGAACAACCATACATTATCGCGTAAAAATGGCCTCGTGACTGTAGAATGCATCTGCTGCTTGTCATATTCCTTATGCTAATTGTTGGATCTTGATCAATTAATTTTAAAAGATTTTTTTCTTTAATGTTGTTCTTGGCTGATCAGAGTTCATTTTCATTCATTTATTTATGGTCCCAGTTCCTCCATAACGTCGTTCAATGGATCTAAATGTTTTTTAACTTGGTAAGTTTCTTCTAGGAAACTTTTCTGTAATGCTTAAGGTCAATAACATGTCGGTCCATTCAACATTGGAGTACATTTTGATGGGCAAAATCTAATTTTACAAATAGCAAGGTTTGAAAAATCTGATTATTGTTGACTCATCGTCATAACTATCAATATATGACAGTTTTTCATGGCTAACATAGAGAAACTAAAGATCAATGGATTTTTATAAGATACTAGTAGACCCGGCCACGCGTTGCTGTGGCTGAGTGATTGATGTCTGGTTCATAATAAAATGCAAGACGTACAAATGATCCACGTTTTCTCGGTTATGTTCTCTATATGAATCTGTGTTGACGTGCCACCCTGGTTCTCAATGCATTTTCTTGTCGATGATTATCACGCTGTTCTCGTGCACGAATTTCAGCTGTGCGAATTCTTTGAACTGCATTTCTTTCTGCTCTCTATTCGACTGATTCATGAGTTCTTTCAACACGTGCATGTTGAGTGGTATAGGCAAAATAAGACATGTATAGTGTGTAGTCTGAGAAAATATATCACATTAAAGGGTGGCGCCATCTATGAGGTGCAAAGGACAAAATTTTACAGTTCTCTGTAAAGAAATTCGCTCTAGGCGCCATCTGTTCCAGATTTATGGAAACTACGATTAATAACAACAATCAACGTTGATGATCAGTTTATTATTAATTATTAACACCATTAATTTAAATAACAACTAACCTATCATTTAAGTTGGACCAAATTACAGATATAAGCCAACTTTCATGAAAATCAGTTGACTCGTTTTTGAGTTCATTCAGAACATACACACGGACACTGAATTTTTATATATTAAGATTACAAGAGAGGAAAGCCCTCAATCTCAATTTTTTACATATAGCCGTTTCATAGATGTGGTCTCCACCAAGCAACAAAAAAATTTAAATCCTCATAATACATACTAATAAATAATAATTTATTATTACTTCATAACAATATCGGTTATTACTTTATAATTTTCAAATCAAACGCGGTGCATAATATTAACCAAGAGTATTTTTTTCGTGTAAAACTGATTGATGTTTGCAAAAATTTGTATTATAAATCTTATAGAGAAGTTATGTTCAATATTTGGTACGAACCATGTAAATAGCGCCATCTATGAGAGTCAGATAAAATAAATTCATGGGTTTTACCACCTTCCAAACCATACTCAAATAAAATTTAATTACAATCATTTTTCGGTTTTTGATAGCAAAGTCTTCAAAACATAAACGTCAATATAAGAATGATGCGATCAAGTAAAATATGCAGACATTTTTCAATTGAATGGTTCAAATCTTATTTTATCATAAAATACGTGATGTTTTTATTTAAATATCAATATGTAGGTCATAGAAAAAACTATTTATTACTCAGTTGAAATTGTTCATATCACCCACTGAATAATAATTCCATATACAGTGAAAGTCTATTCCATAATTAAACCATTCACTATATTCATAAATAATGTAGTGTTTCTGGAATAAAATAAAATGCACAATGCAATTACGTCGTTTATTTTAAAAACCGACAAATTCTGCGACGAAAAGTATTTGGCCATTAACTTACAAATCGAATACAGGGTCTTTGTATGCATATATTTTACATCTCCGCTATTTTTATCCTCAAGGCAAAATTGTGTATACACACTGTTCAGAGGAAACTATACTATGTGAATTGTGAATATGTCGTTCAACTCTATGTAGTGTTTGTATTACTGGCTACTCAACTTGAAAAATTCTAACGACAAAACATTGAACCTTATAAATATCTTTGTTTTTATTTTTGCTTAAAAGGTTTATAGAGACATAAGCATTGTAAAAAATTATCTACTATTTCGGATTAACACAATTTTAAAGGCTTGCAGATTGTGTATTTTGGGATGTATATATTGACACATTATACCAATTAATTCCAAATTTGAATTTAACTTGAACCAGTTCTCACTTAAAAATACACAATTAAAATATAAATTGATCAGTATAAAAACAAGAGAAGAGTACCACAGAATAATTTGAATCAAAATGGTTACCATTGCTCCAATTGATAAACGGCACAGTTTATGAAATTGTTTATGGATAAATGGCCATTCAACGGGAAATAAATATTTAAAGCTTCTACAAAATAAGATTTGATTTCAGCAAGAGAGTTGTCCTGCTCACAATAAACTGAGGTTCAAAATGATTAGGAAAATACTTTTGATTAACATTATTTCTTCAAATGGCCTTCTAAATCCCCAGACTTATCTAAAATCATTTTTTACTTTAAGTTTATTAAAAATAAAATATTTATTAAAATATATAATTTAATATTGATTTTCACCAAATATTTTCATATATTATAATAGTTATTTCTAGAAATTCTTTGCCATTCATGTTTCAGAATCTACTAGTAGATTGGAGTAAGTTGATTTAGATATTTGCAAAGAAATTGATAAGCCTCAACAAAAAAATCCAATACTCCCCAACCAATATTTGTTTCTATTTGGAGAATTCAAACTCAGACTTGTGTTAAAAAAATCCCTGTCTATGTTGATGTAAATACTATGATTAAATATATAAACATTTTCATATGATTTTGACCAAAAATTGTAGTCACAAAATGTTTTGAACCTAAGTATATGCAAATTCTTTGTAATAAGACCTATAGCTTTTTCGATGTGTTGTTAAGAACTAATCACCAATTAGAAAACTAGGCATATTTGCAGTCTTGTATTCCTTTTATTTCTAGTAGCATCTATATAAATAAATTTAAAGCCGGACATTTTATTTATAATTCAAAAATAATTAAATAATTTTGTAATTGCTAAAGGAAAGCACAAATCTACCTCAGAACACAATTTGATATGGTAATTAATGATCATTTGTAATATACTACCAAAAAACTCATGTTTAATAAGATTATTAGGAAAAATAATTGAATATTACAAAAAAATTAAATTGAAGAAACCAGAATCTGCATAATAATATTATACTAGTGGATGACATAGTAGTGTGTCAGCATTAGAGCTCTTCAGTACTGAATCATGGTATAAATATTAAAATAACCATAAAGTCTGATGAAAAATAAATAATATTATGAATCAACGTATTATTTTAACACTAAAGGAGCATTCAATTAGTCTTCGAGAAAGATATTTATTATTTATTGTTGTGGATTCTCCTGAGAAACAACAGTAAGCCATTTATATGAATATGAAATAAAGAGGTTAAAATAATAAAAAAACTTACAACATAATCCAGCTTTATAGCCCTGGAAATTCCTGTCATCAGTTATGAGACAGGATAAAAGCAAATATCAACAATTACTTCATTATCGAACATATGTTACTTTTTGTATGTATATATATGTATATATATATATATACATATATATATATATAGAAAATTTACATAATACTACTATTTTGTTATTGGAGTGTTACTAATAATCACTAAGTTTATTTGACTTATCCATTGTCAATACATAAATAGCAGATTTTATACATCGGTTACAATTTCCAAATGAAAAAACAGTTTTCTTACTTCATTTTATATGTGACAAGTTTTGATAGTACTCTAAAATATAGTACATAAGTACATACTAGAAACATTCCTTTTTTAATTAGAAACAGCATTTCAATATTAACATTATTCATATTTGGTATATATTTATTTATATATTATATTGACAGTAACTTTTGTACCACAATGGAAAATTGTATTTTTAATGTTATTCATAGATTATTGATATAGGATTGTACAAATCAAGTATTTACGTCTTCTTAGTATAAAAAGTACATGTACTGAATTTTTTCAGTTTTCTCTGTATATTATGCACATGACTGGGCTAACAATACAATGAAAGGAAGTGACAACAATCAAAAAGTTTCTGTTGATTTTATAATGCGATTTAATACTGAGTTGTATAACACGGCGATGAAAATTTATTAACAAAACATAAACCCGTATAATAAAAAGTTGCTCCTAGAAAACTGTTTAAAGCTCAGAACAATCACGCACGCGCAAAATAGTGTCGGCTTGTAAAATTTCACTTGCACCTGCACTTGAACTGAACCTGACCTGCCAAGGGACACAGTTTCCAGGGATAGCCCAGAAATCAAACTAACAAGTGGAGACTAGGTCAAGGGATGGATACACAATTATTTCTTTATGATGATAGATTAAAAGACAAGAAGATAAGCATAATTATTCAATTTAGGATAAATGTATACACAACTATATTATTCTGATATAAGAAATGTCCTTATCCCGGCGCAACCTAGGACAAGGCGATATAATATGAAACATCGTTGCCGTACCCTACTTACACGAATACACAGACATTGCAAACATGAGTTTCGCTTTCAATAACACTTTCACACAGACGAATATACATTAACCAAACAAAAGTGAGTCTTCTACATTAAAGAGTGAATCTCGATTATACACTGATTCAATAAACTGTTTATAATTATATAACCTGCAAATTGTAAATGGCATGCAGGGGAAATTACCTCCTGAATTTGATGAAAAAGGCACTTGCAATTCTACGTTGTCATTGTCTGTTACAACTTCTAATTCCACCTCGGCATTGACCACTGAAACCGTAGTAGACGTGCCGTTTTCATTTTGTACGGTAGATACGGCAACAGAGCTAGGAACGCTCATACCCGTCGTTTCTTCATGCATTGTTTATTCAATTACGCACTTATCCCGAAATGATAAACGAATTTACCACGCCTCAAGGTCCAAAGAAATTTTGACCTTCAATTTCGCGCCAAGGTTTCACAAATATCTATTTCTCACAACGATGTAAAATCGAACGTTGTATAAATGTAGGTCTCTAGGCCACTTCGCTTACACTTTGCATTCAGACAGACAGACATGACTGTACTAGTCAAACGTGCAACTGCTTACATAACCTGAAACTGTCAACTCACATTATCGTCCTTTTTTAAACTCTTTCCTGATAATCAAAATTCATCTTAAAATTATTAATATCATTTTACAAAGCCAAATATGCAACAATTTTTTTTAAATATCAATATCGAGTTCTACACACTTTCTCGTTTTTAAGTAGGTCAAAGTTGTTTATTCATTCTGTTGCGTTTATCGTTATTACATAACTGGTGTTTGAATTCAGGTTGTATTGTAATGCCTAGAGATTTATGTTTTATTCATTTACTATTTGCTCTACTGCTACAGTTTCAAAAAAATTTTGCATTCCATATAACACGAGGTATTGTATCGCGCAAGCGTTTTACACTTTTAAATTTCGGCGGTAATATATTATTGCATAAAAGATCAATTGTGTAATCAATTACACAAATAAACGCAATCAGATGATTATTAAAATCAATATTTACAGCACGAGTGACTTTTAATTCAAAGTAGATATCTGGCTAATCAACAATGTGGCTCCTAATATAGTAACAGTGTTGATATTGCTTCTTTCAATATATTATCAAACATTACTATGATACTATTGTTTACACCTACTTGCACATTTTAATATTTCACAAACTGTTTTCTATTTTAGCGCATTAGGTCCCAAATTTTTCAACTATAAATATTTGATCCAGTTGTGAATATAAAAAAGACCCAGACCTATATTAACAATTAAGGTAACCATAAATGATTTATAATAGATTTTGACAGGACCGGACTTTAGTACAAATCTAGAGGGAATATTTTGTTGTATTAATTAGTTGCTTTCCAATTTATTAAGCACTTTGACGACGAAACCAATGGGCTCGAAGCTCATAATCTTGGCACACAAGAATCAATTTGAACAAACTTCGGTAAGTTTTGTGTCCAATTCTAAAGCATGTCACAAATTATTTACTTATTAAAGATAAGATATTAAATACAAGACGCTTGATTTATTGAATATAAAAGACGAATACTATGGAAGTACTTCCTTCAAACCATACTTTTTATTATATAAGCCTTCTTATGCTCTTTTATACTCTTCTTCATTAATAATAATGCATATTACCCAAGTTATCTCTGAATCCAATAATATAAGAAAATTTTGTTAATGTAAATTTAAATAAATCTACATGAATCTCAAATAAATATCCATATAACAAAATTCTATAGTTTGTCTTTAAAGTACAATTTTGTAGCTCATGGAGCCCATTTATCTGTAGTTTGAGGGGCAAGGGGAAAACGCAATTGTGTTAGATGCACAGATCTTACAAACGACAATTTGGAACATGGGCTTGGAGCACTGCGCACTCACGTGCTCGATTTGATGCTCATATTGTATAATTCGAAACCATCTAACACTAGCAGGGGCAGCCATAAGAAGTACGGAATTGGTATATCACTTTGTCTTTGATATTAAAATTTCCTTCTACAACCGAAACCGCTTATGAAACAAAAAATACACTTTCCTCTGCTTAATAAAGGAATTGTTTTGAAATAAAAAACATTTTCTATAGAAATATTTTATTAATATACATAATAAATTTATTTCAAAAATCACAAATAGTTGTAAATATAATCAGCTCAAAAATGAGAAGACATTTGTTGCCTAAAAAAACAAAAAAGAGAATGGGCAAAGGTTTATAAGTTTATCATTATAATGAAATTGTTATGTTTGTCCAAGTTATATTCTCAATATATCAAAAATATAATTTTTTTTAGTACATTTTCGTTGTAAAATTGTATTCGGACTGTAAATAATAAAGATACAGTAAACTAGGAGAAAGTTTTCAGTTTTTTCTGAAAGAAAAGCAGCAACTTTAGTTGCATCAAATTTTTAACATAATTCTATTTTTGGACAATAGTGAAAGAAAGGATTCATGAATATGAAAACTATAGCTCTGTTATAAAGTAAATAACTTTGCTTCTTTTTCCATAATGAAATCAAGCAGATAACTGACAAAAAAAGAGAGTTACCCAAAACAACTCCCTTTTACTATGAGTCACATGATATTTTCAACTAAGCCACCTGTTCATTTTTTATCTTCACCTTTTTAATATTCAAAGTTTAAATAAAACTGTAAATTTCTTATTCTTAGAAAATTCTGAATTGTCATGCCACTTTAGTTATAGTGGTCACTAATCGGTTAATGAAAATATCACAAAAACTGCGTTGGCTCCAGCTCTCAGTTCCATTGGTAATCAAATAACCACTGCTAGAAATTGCACGTTTAACATTAGTACAAATAATTCCTCTATCACAAATTGAAAATATGTGGGATGCTAGAATGAAAATAATGTGCACATAAGTTTGTAAGTTTATTTTAGTTCTTTAATCAAATTTGATGGATGCAGAAAAATTATATGTATAACATAGGAGTTAAAGTGCCTTTTCCTCCCTTGAATGATTACTGAACTAAACTTCATACTCGGGAGGAGAAGTGGCACTTTCCTCCCTTGTTATACAAATATATATTTTATTATTTTTACATAAATAGTTTTATAATGTAGTTCCGACAATTGTAGATCATTTAATAATCTACAAATATGCTTCTTATACTTTCTTAAAATGATCCTTCAACTTTTTTCCGAAATCTATTTCTGAGGAAAAACTGAAGCTTACTACGTTGTACTCCATGTATGATCCACACTGCCTATGTACATCATTGGACGCTTAATATACCTAAGTACAATTAGTCTAAATGACTAATATATTAATATTGAATTATAGCTTTGAGAAGAAAAGAGACCTAATACTTTGGTCTGCGCGACTCCTTACTAAATATCTATATCTACATGCTGTGCCTATCTACCTGTTTTTTCTAGTGGTTGTAATTAGCTTGTGTTCTTATAACTTCAGCTTGTGCTCACCAATATTTTTATTGAGTGTATTTCAATGGTAATCACCCAAGAGAATGAAGTTTAATTAATAAGATATTGGACCCAATTACAACTATTTTATACCCATCAGAATACTTTTATCAGAAAAGCTGCTATTGTTAGAAATTCCAAAAAAGAGTGTGTGTGAATGGAAAATGTACATCTCATAGTTGTTTTGTATTAAATAGCACTACAAAACGTACATATTATAACTAGGTATTCTAAAAAACAATATTTCTCCATTTGTATATATAAATTTCTTAAATTAGGTTTATTCATAAAAAGAGATTTACACTCAGTCTAAGCTGATTGTTTAGCTTTTTCAATAATGGCTTTAGAAATTATCATTCTTTGAATTTGGGAAGTTCCTTCATATATTTGATAAATTTTAGCATCCCTCATTAATTTTTCTACAGGATATTCGGTATTAAAGCCGTTTCCACCAAAAATTTGTACTGCATCAGAAGCACATTTATTAGCAATGTCGGAGGCGTAGCATTTGGCAATAGAAGCAGAGAGGGTATTCCTAATACCATGATCTACTTCCCATGCAGCTTTCATCCAACTTAGACGAGCTGTTGCAGCAGCAATTGCCATGTCCGCCAACATAAAAGCTACTGCTTGGTGATGTGCGATTGGTACTCCAAAAGTTTTTCTTTCCAACGAATATTTGGTGGCTTCATCCAAGCATCGTTGAGCTAGACCTGTTGCTCCAGCTGCAACCTGAAAAAATATAACTAGACTAGGTTTCATTACTTTTATAGAAATTGAAATAAAAACATTTTTATTTCTATACCCCTATCGGCCTGTTACACTTTTGGCAAATTAATTATGACGCTATCAACTTTTATTTTAAAGAAACTGAAATTTCGTGGAGTTCGTGCGTTGGCATTTGCACAGATGAAACGGTACTCCAGCTATGACCGGATTTATAAAAGAATTTGTGGCATATGCAAGAGAACTTAATGCAGATATATTGGTTACCCAAGGTGTTTTTTCTTCTGGAAATACTCATTACAAAACAATTACCATTAGAATTGAAATTGGTATTGAAACAATGTGTTAATATAATTAATTAAATTACAATCAAGTCTATTAAAAAGTCGCCTATTTATTCAATTATGCCAGGCGATGGAGACTAAAATGAATCGTAGTTATTTCATACGTAAGTTAAGTGGTTGTCCAGAGGGAAAGTTTTATCTCGCTTAATTTAATCAAAAAATGTTAGTTTTTGAACAAGATAATAATGATTTTGCTGATCTGTTAGATGACAAAACATGTTGTGCCAAGCTAGCTTACTTGTTAGTCATTTTTGTTATTTTTAATAACATAAATATAAGTATGCGAGGACCGAAAAAGAATATTTCCGCCTCTATCGATAAATTATTGGGATTTCAATAAAAAAAATAGAAGTATAAAGCACAAGAAGGCAGTTTAGAAAAGTTTGAATCAATTCCAAAAGAGTGTTATAAAATAATTCATGAAAGAGTTGTTGATCATTTAAAAATACTAAAGCAAAAAATTTGTCAGTATTTTTCGAATTTAGAATCAAAAAAATTTGATTGGGTTCGAAATCCATTTGTGATAAGTGACACGTCGGTATATAAATTGACCTTGAAAGAAGAGGAAAAACTAATTTTGGCGTGTAATAACCGAGATTTAATTTCAAAACATTGAGAAGAATCAATTAATACTTTCTGGATTAATTTAAAACTCGATTACCCGACAATTTTCTACATATTATTTGTGCGAGTTCGGATTTCCTACTTTGACTAATGAAACAAAAGAAAAAAAGATCCAGACTTTGAAATGTAGATCATGAAATGAGAGTAGCTTTATCGTCTTCTATTTTTACAAAATATATCGTATTATAAGTATAACAGTTAATTAAATATGTTCTTTTTAATTTATTTAATTAGTGCGCCGCCAAGTTTTTATGTTATTGAAAGTGTACCATGAAGAAATAAAGGTTGAAAATCACTGCACTAGACTGTCATCTGATCACCATAATTGAGAGCTGCGACAAGTTATCTGTTTTTTAATAGGCAGTAATTTAATAAATAGATTAAAGATGGAACTTTTTTATTGTTTTCAGCAAGTTGATCATATTCAGGAATACTTAGTTCAATTTTTGTTTCCAGCCGATCCCCTTGTTTTTCTTTGTGACTTTTTCTACCCTATTTGAGTGTGTCAATAAAGGTCTGAGCACACATCTTAAAAACCACCCTAGTTCTATTCAAAAAAATACGGTCCAAAAAAACTTAGAATGGACGGGGTGGAATTAGCTTTCAAGTCAAATATTAAATATCTCAGGGTGACCTTCAATCAAAGACTAACATGGAGACAACATCTTCAAGCAGTAAGCCATAAGGAACTAACTGCTTTATACAACCACTGTAAAATGATCGGAGGAACATGAGGCTTTAAACATTGTGCAGAAGCTATGCAGGTTTCATATGGGGGCCAAAAACAAAAACCAAAATTAGGGGAAAAAAAAATAGATACGTTGCGAAGGGCGGCCTTGTTGCCCCCTTCGAAGACCTTCATAGAATCTCAGCATTCGAAAGGAATGTGAAGTACCCGTTGATATGATCTCGAATATAATGTCTTCCAAACTAGGCCTAATCAAAAACTATAAAATTATAATAACAAGTCGACAGCAAAGGACAAATACAGAGAACACATTCCCACAAGGTTTATTAGGATTCTATACTGACGTCTCGAAAACGGAAAATTGACAAGTAGGGGCAGGAATATATGGCCCAGGAACCAAGCTCGCTATCCCAATGGGCTCAGAAACTTCCATTTTCAAGCGGAAACATACGTTATCCTAACATGCGCAGCTCGTTAAGCACAACGTAACTACTTCTAACTGCTAAAGATATTCATCCAATCAGATAGCAGAGCAGCCCTGCAAGCACTCGACCCTCATAAAATTGAGTCAAAACTAATGTGGGACTGTATCAAATTTTTGAACTCAATGGTAGCAAATAAACTGGCCACACCGGCATACAAGGCAATTAACAAGCTATTCATCTGGAGATAAGGGCGGGACAATTCCTTTCATAAGCTTCCCAAAAATTCATCAAATTATAATCATAAAGAAGTGGAAACACAAAAAGAAATCAGAAATCTGGAATAATACCCCTGGTCTGAAACAATCAAAAATATTTCTTTCTTATTCCACCAGTTGGTCTGAAAAGGCCCTTTCATTGAACAAAGACGAGTTGAGCAGATTAATACCATCTGAAGAACATTGGAAAAACTCCAGACAGCTCTTGTGGCTTCTGTAAAGAACTATGTAAGTACTATGGTACTTACACATAAACTTTTTAAAGCCAGAAGAGGTAAGCTGCATATCTCTCAGACAGGTAGCTCACTTGCAAAGTCGTTATTGACCCACTGGTAAACAATAAATCAATAGATCAAAATATTAGTGAGGTAGATTCACGACCTCACACATTTGCAGAATTCTTACTAGTAGTGTTCAAAATTATCAGCAAGAAAGTCTTGTTTTACAATGAAGTAGTAGTATATTCGATACGACATAGAAGGAACAGGGTTTTTCTGACAAACCTGATTTTAAAGCCATAATAATTTGAAATTACCACACCAAATACTTACTGGTGGTCTGGTTAAGTCAAAAGTTGCCATAGCTATTTTGAATCCAGCTCCTTCACTCTGAAGAACATTTTCTTTGGGAATACGTACATCTTCAAATGTAATTCCCCTAGTATCTGAGCATCTCTGACCCATATTTATTTCCTGCAAGAAAAACCTGTGTAATATTTTGTAGCAAGGATTATTACGAGGAATCGTTTTTAGAAACAAATGTGGACATAATAAATGAAAAGAACACATTTGATGTTAAACACAAATGTAATAAATGAAGAGATGCACATTTTGTACATTCCAAGGCAAGAGGTTTGATGAGGTATTCAATCAAGTGTGACAAAGTATATTCCAGCATTGATCTTTCTTTGAAAACCACTAACCTTTCTTCCAGGGGTTACTCCAGCCCATTCTCTCTCAACAATAAATCCGGTAAAAGCCTTACTAGCTGGAGCTTTAGGATCTGGACTTGTACGGGCTAATACAAAATACCTATAACAGATTTAAGCATTTTCAAATATTCTCATTAACAAATTTTTTACCTATCAAAAATAAGTTGAACTATAATACAGAATTTGAATTAGAACACATGACATCATATTCGAGTTCAAATGATTATCAATAGATTTTAAGTATATAAAAAATTTTTCACATCTCAATTGAATTGTTGGGCAACTAATCAATCCCTCAAGATGATAACTTGGTTATGGAAACGGACGTCAGACAGTGTAATTGTGAGTGTTGAAGTTGTGACAGTGGGAACAGAGTGGTCGAATTGATTTTAACTAAAATACGTAAAATATCTGAATACTTACTATAATCTATGATTTTCCAGGATGTCTTAAATAACAGATAAATATTACAATCAGTTCAAGCTGAAGAAATTTTACTTGTGCATATTTACTGATATCAAAATTTTTAAAAATAACTTATTTTTGAAACACAACATATTTGGCTAAATGATTACAAAAAACAAATTTTTCAGCATGTGTATCTTATAACTGATTCTAGAAAGAAATCAGAGTTTTAATTGCCCAGATTTTAATAAAAATGAAAAATATGAGAGCTATTGGTTATGATACAAAGTAGATTTTGATCAAAAAAATTAAACAAACTAGAGAGATTTTGATCAAAAAAATTAAAGAAACTAGAGAGATTTTGATCATTCTTTCCAAAATTGTATGTAATAGTTTGAATAAAAGTTTATAGATTACATTACATAATTTTCGATGCAGTACGATAACATCTTTTCTAATAATAATAAAGACACAATTAGATGGTTTGAGTCTGTTTCAAAGGGTACTCTCAAAATGTGGGTAATTTATCAAAAATTGTGCTGTCAAATAACTTTCCTCAAAGTCCTAATTTAGAATCATTTTTCGACACATAAGGAACCACCAATTATTTCAAAAAAGATTTCCCTACAATATATTATTAGTTAGCAATAAAAATCAGAAGATGCAAAACAATTTTCTCATGTTAATCTTACAGACCATAGTATCATGCGGATTATCTTGAAAAAATCTATATTAAGAGCAACAATTTTAACTGACCTATTTTTATATCAAAATTTAGAAGCCCATTTGCTAAAAAGGTCTCGCTAATTTTTTGGGCTCAAAGGTTGTTTGGATGAAATGAAATAAGCAAAGGTCGATTATATTTCACATTTTTACTTAACTACACATAACTTGACGTTTCCCTCCTTCTTTGGAATAATTACTATATGATGATTAAAATATTTGTAGATAGATAAAAACATATTAGTAGATTTCTTAAAAACACTATTAAAAACATAGTATTTAAATAATGTATATGCCTTAGAATTTCAACAAAATAATATTATAGGAGATAGATTGAAATAAACTAATTATTCAATTTATAACAAATTCAACTAAGGTTTGCCTATCATTCATAGAAAACTTATCTTGTTTTATGTGTATCATTCCTTTGATTAATAATTTTTGATAGTTTGTGTCTTGACCTAAAATTTTTGTTTCAATTCATGATTTTTATTTTTCTCATGTTTGTGTAAAGAAGTTGATGCATTCTTGGAGTATTTGTGATCATTTATTCTGCCCTCCAAGTATTGTGTCAAGTCATTCCTTAATAATTTTTTGGACAATTCAAACATGGTATGGAGTATATAAATCAAAATATATTATATTTTTTTTTAAATTCTTCATAATTTTGCCGATAAAATGAAAATTATTATCTATAAGAACAAATTTTTAGCGAACCAAAAAAAATTAAATCTACAGCGGAAAAAGCAAGAATTTCATTTTGGCTCCAACTTTATATTGTTTGATCAGTCATTGAGTAATTGCCAGTTACACAATCCTTGTTTTTTTTTTGGATTTTGGACCATTACCCATAAGACGATTTTACTCAAATGATTTTTTTTCCATTGGGGAATTTTTTTATGTGATTGTTCAAAATTATGTTCCATTTGATATTGTGATTAGATTGAGATGGCGAGAATGTTTCTTATATTGAATTAAATTAATATTTGATGGAAAATTTTGATTGTTGGAATATTTTTTGTTGCAATTTGTATGTTTTTTTTTATTTTTGAGCATTTGTTGAATTTTTTGTCATAATTTGCCCAGCTGTTGTATAGAAACATATCGTAGTGTGTGGGTTGTGGTTTCCCTGTATGTAACTCTGCATTTCATTAATTACCTTTTTTGTGATAATGTTCCATATGCCATATGATGTTTCTGGATAGATGTTTTCTATAAGAGTTTGATAGAGGATACTTAGGTTTTTGTTTTTTGGAATGAAATGACTTAATATGTTGATTCTGTTTTTTAGAGCTAGGATAAGATTTATTTACATTTTCATGGGGTGGAACGTGTGGTAATTTATGTATTGTCTTGAGTTAATTGTGATTGTATGTGTTGAAAATGTTGAGAGGGAACAGCACGTAGGATGTCATCAACATATTTTTTTAGTAAAGAAAAGTTAAAGGATATGTTGGGAATAACTGTGTCGAGTAGATCATCCATGACGTACTGAGCACATATTGGGGATACTGAACTTCCCATTGTTGTGCCGAATATTTGTTTGTATAATGAAAAAAATTTGTTGTTGAAAAAGTGTCTGAATTCCACTAAAGCTTTTTCTGGCAGTTTAGATTTAGATTTCATCAATCGATTCACCCTCCAAAAAATCTGCTCAATATATCACAGACACTTTAAAAATACAATTGTTATAAGTGATAACCTTAATATTTCTATCATGGGTAAATTTGAATACCGATTTTTGAAATCGATGAATTTAATGTTATTAAGAGATATAAAATAAATAACCAATTTTAAATCGCGCAATTCTTGACTAATTATTGTAAGTATATTTCATTATTGTTATGCTTTTATACATATTTTGATATTGTACTTGAACATAATTTCAGTCCTAGATGATGAATACATGAAAGCTTGGAATATATTATAGTTAGCACACTTTGGTGTTTAATTTTGCCACAGTCCCACTACAAAAACGCTCTTAATCTAGTTAGTATATTAGCGAGATCTTTTGGTTTTGGTTTTGATATAAAAATAGGTCTGTTAAAATTGGTGCTCTTAATATTGATTTCATGATAATCCGCATTGTACTTTACTATTTTCTGTAAGATTGAAAATAGAATAACAAAACAAATATAAGAGTGAGAAGCATAAACCATATAATTTGCACTATTTTTGAAGTGCTTAATAATTAAATACTGACCAGTTAGCTACTCCTCCATTCGTAATCCACATTTTTTGTCCATTGAGAATCCATTCGTCGCCCTTCTTTACCGCACGTGTTTTTACACCATTTACATCAGAACCTGCCGATGGTTCAGTAACGGCATATGCAGCAACTAAAGGTTCTTCTATTAATCTCCCCAAATATTTCTTCTTTTGTTCATCATTCCCTGCTACAATAACTGGAGTTTGCTGAAAAAGTGAAAAATAAAAGCATTTTTACTAATTTTTTATTCAATTGATGAAGGTAAGAAGTGAATTTATTGTATTGTAATTTAATATTTACTGGCTGTGGCTTGTAGAAACAAAGAGAATATGTGCCTGAAATGAGAACAGTGTAAACCACCCAATATTTTTATGCCCAAATATTCAGCTCAGAATTTATACAAATACAATTTTTTACATAGTTAACTTTTATATGTTATATGATACTACTATTACCTGGTATTTCGTATCAAATTTAATAATACAAAAAGTAATGTCTGACTACTTCTTGAATTCTTTGTTACAACTAATATTGAATTATATTTCAAAAAAGAACATTGGAACTGTGTAATACCCATCACAAAGATATTTTAACTGAGACTGTTTTTAAATACAATATATCTATAACTGACTTTTAGAAATTGGGTTTTCATTTCCCAGGAAAAAACTTTTCTGAATTATATATGTATTTATAATTGAACGGCGTTCTCTATGTTTCAATTCAACTTTAGCTTCATAAACTCATTGACTAAAAAAAATGCAATTTAAAGATAATTTGCATATTAGAAAAACTATCCTACATAACCAGGTTATATTCCTTATATACAACAGAGTATATTTTAAATAGAGTTGTGCAGAAACAAAAAAAATAACTGAAGCAAAACCTATTGTATATTGTAATTTACTTACACCTAATCCACTAGCTTCAATTGCTGTCTTAACTCCAGTACAACCATAAGCCATTTCTTCGGCAATTAAACATTCGTCAAATGTACCCATTCCCAAACCACCTGAACATTTGTGTGAAATAAACCATTTGAGATACTAATTCAATTTTAATATAAATATATTGTATGGATAAAATCAATTTTGGTTTTAATATTCTCTAATATTCTTTGGGATAAATATATGTTCTCCAATTGGCATAATAATAATAGGAAATATTAAAGATAATAAGAAAGTAGTCGATAGTTTTAAAGTTGAAGAAAGAAAAACTTATTGTTATTTTGGTTTGGTGTATTATTATAACTTACCAAATTTTTCTGGTATATGACAATTAGTAAGTCCCAAAGCATGAGCCTTCTTAATTAAGTCAAATGGATATTTTCCAGTTCTATCATACTCGGCAGCAACAGGAATAATTTCTTCTTTTGTAAATTTTCTAGCTAATTCCTGAATCTCCAGTTGTGTCTCATTTAAAGCTAAATTTTAAAGAAATAGAGTGATGTTATGATATTAGAATAATTAATTTTCTGTCACCTTCTATCCCATTCGATAGAAATGCGGGGTAGTTTTAGAGGGTTATTACATTACATTATTATCATTTCATTTATTTGAGAACTGTATCCTTCTATTTTTTATATAAAGGAGGACATGCAATAAGTTGATGGTTATCATTTACAATGATCCTTCTGTGACTGATTTAAGGGTTATAGTTTACAAACCAGATGGTACGATTTGATACAAATTAAATTTTAATGATCTGTTACAATATTTACCTCAGTGTCCATTTAATCTAAGCAAAATAACTAAGTAGATGGCTGAGTTTTATTCTGCAAAACTTCCAATTGCCCCAGCAAAAATACAAGGATCTTCAAGACCTAAATGTGATTTTACCATCTATCTTTCATTAATTTTATGATGATTTAAGTATAATTTGAATCTCGATCTCATATTGTGGCCTGATTTATGAATGGTTATAAGACTGGTTAATTTATTTGATGATTCAAAGTAGTAGAATACATTTCATTTTGTATCTTGTGATGTTATTATGTTACTTGTGATATTATTTCATAATGACACTATGCAAATAATACAAATACGTTTTGTTTAAATGAATCAAATATTTAAAAAGAGCATTATTAAATTGTGTAATGATATTCCAACATTTAAAACATTACATTGCATCTTTATGAAAGCATTTTAAGTGTTATCTTCTTTTTCAATATAATAAATAAATAATTTAAATATGGCATAAGTCTTAATACTACTAAAATTGGAAAATCATCTTTTATATACTCACAGAATTAAATACACATTTAACCTTATAAAGTAATAAAATAAGTTAATATGTTAAATTTTTATGGATTCAAACACGCTTTTAAATAATGTTTTAAAATGCTGGACAACCTTATATGAATAAAAACCTGCAGAAAAACAAAATATGAAATAAATGTTTCAGAGCAGAGACACAGTAAACATTTGAATAGAAACTTTCTAGCAATATACGAAATAGGAAAATGATTTTTGTGTATTAGTAACTGGCAATTTACTATTTGCCCTCTTTACATTTGTAATAATACACCAAATAAGACTGATATTTATATTTAACCTTAGCCCACATATGTATTGTATTTGTGAGATTATTTTGATGCCTGTATAATTAGGTACTTTGTATACATTTTTTCCACTTTTAATAATAAATTACTTAAGGAAATACCCCATTCTTTAGATAAAATGATAGACATGATAACATTGGGAATTGATTGGGTTTTGTTTTTGACACAGAATCTGAAATTATTATAATTAATGAATATTTTTTATCAACTTTAGCATACTTAGATTTCTGTTAATTAAAAATCAGGCAAAATACTGATATTGGTGGTGATGAAAGAGACTTTTTTATTCACCCATACTCCAGTTTAACAAATTTTATATTGCTACAATTTTTCCTTTCATATATTTAAAATAATTTTTTATAATCAACCTCTATTTTATTTAACACTATATTTATAACTGATAAAACCTACTTCTTGTTTGGTACTTACTAAAATTATAACCTCCAGGAACTGCAGAACTATAATTGCAAGATTCTGGGATAATTCGATGACCACTTCTTAATAAAGTTCTTGACACCTTAATTAAACAATATTGTTAAAAGTAATTTTTATTCAACTTATTTAACCTAACTAACCTGTTGTAACCAAGACATTTTGTGAAAAATTATGTAAAAAATGTTATAGGAACTGGTAAAAGTAAGAATCCTTGGTTATAAGGATTGTGGCATACGTGATCACTAAGCGAAAACTCCTTTGTAATTTTTGCTGCTCTTTAATTCGCGACTTACAGTTCTAGTGTATGTAGTATATTTTAAACTTTAAAACTATTAAATATACAATATACAAAATAACAAAAATTGTAACTGAACCTTTGCTCTTTGAACCCACCGCGTTTTACGCAGAGATTATTAATTCGAACGGGTTAGTGATCTGTGCGTTTGACAGTGAATTGATTCAGTTTTACATTAACAAATACAAATAAAAGATAAGGAGGAAATAGCTTTTGTCTATGTTTAACCAATTTAGTACCTTTTCATACTCTAAATACTACATGTCACATATTGTGATAATAGCTCTGCAGAGGAGTAATTCCTTTATCAAGGCGAAACCAAATAAATCTTCCTTTCCATGAAAAATCTTCTCAACTAAAGGTTAGAATTAAGTTTATATAGGCTTCGCTACAACCTAGTTTGTATATAACGCTTATATTTAGCGAAGCGCGTTGTACACACAAGATATGTAATCTTGGCAGGTTTGTATCAAAACTAATTAAGCGAACATAGCTGTCAATTACAAATATATACTGTCTGGTTTAAAGACAGTTTAATGCAGGGGTATGTTCTGTTGTTTAAAAGGTAGTATGAAAGCGAAACTACTTTTTCAAAATTATTTTTGCTTATTCATAACGTTCGTTCAAAATGAATATTGATCTTGCCAAATCGTATTTAAAATTCAAAGATCATATATTACAATAGAAGCCGATCTCATGAGTAGGACAAATACAGAATCCGAAGCCGAGGAAAGAAAAGTGTGTAATAAAGGTATCTTATGTCTAAAGTGAATTAGCCTCAGGCATTTAATTTAATAAACTAATTGTTGACATTTGTTCAATCAAAATTTTTATACCACGTCTGATTTAAAATGGAAGTGATTAAATATGGATAAAAAATTTTAAGAATAAAAAAGGAAGTTTATAAAATGTAGATTTTGAAGAAATTGTTATATTTCTTGAAAACAAACAGATAAAATTTCAGTTAACAATAGATATTGAAGAAAGAAGCAGCGTTAGTGCAGGTATAATATCAATTTATTTTGTGCTCTTCTATAGGGGAGTGTATAAACATACTAAAAAGAAGTATTAATTTAAAAAAAATTATTTTTCTTCATACAGCTCATTATGACCTTTCTGTGTTTTGTTTTAGGTTTATTAATGTTTATCTCAGAATAAGAGGGGATATTGATATAAGCAACAACATCAATACTATCACATTCTATAGCCATTTTTGCCTCTTCTTGGATTTCCAAGCCACTTCCCAAGCAGTGCATATTTGATTATGAACCTTTTTATATAATGTAGAATTAAAGGGTGGTACATCTATGGCACTAATTATAGTTCATATTTGCGTGTACCCTATACCAGAGTTCATGGCAGCATTGACAACAGAAGTATTGATGTCTACCTTTTTTGGTTGTTCTGGACAAGTCGAAATAGTTTCTGTGTAGTGACACATTTTACATTTAAAAGACAATTTTACTTATAACCCCTTTCTTGTTCTTTTATAATGTCCATATCATTAAAGCGACATCTAAATAATTGGGAATGATTTGATCATTGCTTTACACTGTCTAAAAAATGTTGCATATTAACAATTCTGAGTCCTTCAAATATTTTTTTACCTAAAAGGAAAATTTAAAGTTGGTACCTATCCAACAACTATCCTAAAATAAATATTATACGTATAAAAATTATAATAATTCATTGCATCTCGTCCATTTTGCAATCTTTCGTCCCAAAAAATAATTTTACCTAGTTAAACTAGAGTAAATTATTAAATCCTTATAAAGAAATAGTAGCAATAACAGCATAATACGTGATTTCAATTACTATCACCTTAAATTCAGCTTTGGCACTGTCCAAAATAATCAGTTACTTCATTTATTTCTTTATTTCACACTAAGCCAACTGTAGGTTTGGAAAATGACTGATACTTTAAACAAACTTCTTTTAAATGTAAATTTTACATCATCCAAAAGAAAAAAAGACTAAACTAGAGACCTGTAATAGTAAATTTTTGATTCATCTTCCTAACTTAGAGAAATTCATTCGAAAAAAATACGTTATTTTAAGCAAGTCCAAAATTTTCGAAATTAAAAAAAAAACAAAAAGCAATATTTCAGGTCCCTAGACTGGAGTCATATCTTTTGATTTTTTCTTCACAAAAAATTTATATATTTTATATTTTTCCATAATTAGACACGTGCCGAATGTTGAATTTAAACTGGTTTCTAGCCAGTGAATGGACTCTTAATGTTTATAAGCTTGATTATAATTTGTTTTAATTGAAATTCAAATTGACAATGCAATGTCTAAAATTGAGTTTTTTTTTTCTTACGAAAATGTCAGGAAAACTAGAAACAGTAATTTTCGTTCACTCTCAAAGGACTAGCAACGGATATTTTTTCAATATTCTTGTTACATTATACGGGGTAGAAATTAGTAATCCTCATATTCTTTCATATCAAAACTTTTTTCAAAATGAAGTTTTATGAAATAAAATTATAACTTTTTTCCCAAAACCAATAGCTGCAGAGAAAAAAATAAACACCATAATTTATAATTTTTTTAATAAAGTGAGTGGCAAATAGTAAAGATGTGAAATATAATGCCATTTAACACAAGGATTTAACTCTAGAGATCGAGGAGGCCAATTTAGGGACCCTCCTCAACCAATCCAACGGTTGGGGTATGTTGCATCTAAATGTTGCCTAGAAATCTAACTGTACTGGAGCCACATCGTGTATGAACTACATGTTTAGTCTGATATTGAGTGCGATGTCTTCAAGTAGTCCCTTAACTACTTCGAGAAAACTGGTACAAGAAATTCCATTAAATGACTGAGGCAGAAAATGTGACCCAATTAAGTTATCACCCACAATACCAAACCATACGTTGGTGGAAAAACACTACTTGGCTACAGTTCCCATAATATACAAAAAAGTCCTAACGATAACTTGGTTATTGAATGTCATACAATGTAATTGTGAGTATTGGGGTGGTGGTGATGTAAACAGTGCACTTATAGAATCACGACTAGCATTTGGAATACTTGGATAGAGCGGTGTCCCCAAAAGTGAACTAAAAAAGCTAACTGTTCCATAAAAATTATTCTTGAAAATAATTTACAAAAAAGGATATATGTGATCACGGTATTCCATAACAGATATTAATTGACTTTTCTTGGGAATAAATATTCTACCAGGCAAAACCAAAATCTAACTACCATGTCCAACCTGTCCAAGAAACGTCAGCGCTTCTATACTTACTACCCAACAACAACTTATTTAAATTGAGTGGAAGTCAGTTATCTGAAATTATACTTTGTAACACAACTATTCTTATGTCACTTTTGCGCACATCTGAACTATGTGGCGTTTCACAGAGGCTCTAGTCTTCGTGTGGCGTTTCTTCATTAAACGAAGGTAACAACAGCTAGTATTTCGATTATGACTCACGAACCATGTGGCATCCTGAGTGGAGCTAGAGTTACGTTCAGTGAATGGGATTTGTTTCCTATACTGTCTATGGACTTATTTCAAGAAAACACATTTTTGCAGTTATGTCATTGTTCTTCCGGAATATCAATATGATAAAGGGTAAAATGCAGGTATGTGAAACATGCAAACTAAAAAAACACCCACGAAAAGTTTGCCTTTTAGAAAGTATTTTGTGGTGAAGGTACAAAATAATATTTCTGGGAGAACATATCAGTTAATTTTAGAAATGTTTTTGGACCTACATACAGGATTTTTCTCCCGATTGTTAAAAAGTTAAAATTAAATAAAAATTATGCTTTATTATTAAAAATGGGCCGATCCCGGAGGTACTGCAATACCGGGCCAACCCGCGACGGAGGTGGAGCAAGCCCCTTAACCCTCCATCAATTTCCAAAAATCAGTTTAATATACTGGCCCCGCATGCGGGGCGTATCAGATATTAAGCTGATAAGAACAGATACTACACTTTGATCTTAGCCAGAGGCCGAGAAGCGATAACTTTAATATGTTACATGATAGTTACTATCAACGACTGTTAAACATATGTCGGTTTATTGAACATTAAAAACTAGTATTGCCATCTAGTGTTGAGTTATATAAATGAACAACACTAAAAGAGACCTTTTATTCTTTAATGTAATTAATGACAATATTGTATCCATAATTAATTTCCACATCGTCTATCTTTATGAATAATCATCATTCAAAATTCAATAAGAAACTATTCAATATATATATATATATATATATATATATATATATATATATATATATTATATATATATCTTAATAGACTTTTTAAATGTTTATGTCTTTATGTTTCTGTATTGTCTTGATTTTAAGTCTCTTTTATAATAAAAAATTGGTTTTTTTATGATTTTTGAAAGACGGATAAAAAAGATCAGTGATAATAAGTTTCGCTGATAGATATATATCCACCTATCAGATATACAAATAATTATCCGAAAATAATGATAAAAAACATATTCAAGAAAGGAAAAAACAGATACTTATGATTTAAGAGAACAAAAACAAACATCAAAACATTTCTCCTCACCATATACAATGACTTTCCCAAAAATTATCGATCTATTTCTTTAAATATGCACACAAATAACAACCTGTTAACCAAATATTTCCCCTAAGATAAAAATCTAAAACATCAAAAACTTATAAGTAATATTGCATATAAGTGCATTACACTGTTGGATACACCTTATTAATATTTCATCAATAATACTAAGATGTATATTAAATATATTTTGTTTTGGTTCAATGACATTTCGGGACAGCGCGTACGCAGTCCCGACTACCAAAAATTGCGCGCCCGAGTTATCCGCATTAGGAATAATCGCAGGTGTCAGCCCAATCTAAAGTGCAATGAAAGGGCCTCATCCTGGGGGAACCGCCTTCATGATCACGGTAACCCCTACGCCAGGTAAGTATGATTTTCTCAATTGTTAGTTTGTATATATTTTTGACAGTTACATACACGTAGGTTCAAAGTCGTACATAAATTCTAGCGCCATCTATAACTTGAGTATATAATCTGCGTTAAACAGTATGTTGTTGGAAAAGAAGTCTTCCCTACTCCTCAATTTGCTCTCTTTAAACGGACATTTCTTGATATATTGAGATGGTTCTCCATACCTCTACTCTTAATACTTCCATAGCTCAATTATACATGATCGACAAAAAAAATGTTCGGAAAATACAACTTAAGCCGATTAATCCAGAAAAAAACTATTAAGAACCCCAATCCAAAGAATAATTGCCTTCCAGCAACCATATAGATATCATAAACGTCAGAGACCTCTAATGTCTCTTCCACAAGGAGTCCAAACGGTATAGGATTTTTTACATAATATATGTACACAATAATAGGCCTAAGATGCGGTTGATCTATGAATAGACCCAGATCGTAGTTCTCTTTTTTGCCACCGGTTGCACAAGTATTCAGGAGGTATCAATTCTATTATCGTTAATGCATGGACTGGCAAACCTGGCTTTTCAATGTAAAAATAAATTAAATATTAATTTATTTTGTTACAATTATTTTTATTGAGAAATGGAGAAGTATTGTTGCTTTAATGGCAAGTGAGAATTTGGGAAAAGTAACTTTATTCAAAGCACCAACAGTGAGTAGCCTCAGAACAATATTGAAAATTTTATGTTTACAAATAATTGATTAATATATTAGTGTGATTTCTAAATAATGTTGTATTCTTATTTTTCCAGAGTAATAAGTTTTATTTTATTTTTTTTTCTAAAAGGATATTGAATCTCAGTAAATGGCGTAGTGAATTAAAAATTACCAGTTTCATTTGTGTATGAATATTTGATATGAATGTAATATTTTTAATAGTAAATTTTCACAGAAACAATTCTTTCTATAAACTCAATTTTTTTAAACTTTTGTTCGCATAAATCTATTTTTTTAAACAAATGGTTTGGTACTTACCATGGTTTTACATACAGGACTGGAAGAAAGGTAACGGAGTGGGTTAATTTCATGGGCGTTGTATATGTCAAAGTTTGTTAAACTAATAATAATAGTTATAATTTCTAAATGTAATTATATTAAAATAGTTTATAAGTATTATATAAGTATATGCTTAAATTTTTGCTCCCAATTTCGGCTTTTCATATATATGAAAGTTGTTGTGACTTGTGCCTGTCTCTGATTAAAAATAAATAATAATAGTTATAAAAATGTATGTAGAGGAGATATTTAAGAGTTGGAATTCACTGAAGACGAACTTGAGGAACAACCCAATTTATTATTGCAGAAATAGGGGAAGTTATAAAGAATATGAAAGATGAGTGAGTGGACTAAGTGTCTTTAAGATTACTTGAGATAAGGCCCGATTCTCTTCTTATTTGGACAGTTCCAACATTAATTAAACATATATAAGCTTTTTCAAATTTCTTTTCCTTGAAAAATTTTGTACACATAACATACAACAAAAAATATATAAAAAATGTCTGGTATTTCATAGATATAATAGAATTAGAAGTGTTTCCAAGGGCTTTGAAGGATTCATATAATTACTAATGAGGAAATGGTATTAATTACTTTCAAGATATGTGGCTATAGGATCAACACTGTAGGCAATGGGAGATTTCACAGGTAGTTAGGTGTTATAATGTATAGAAACTATTACAAAGTTTGAAAAACCTCGAAAACCTTTTGTTGTTAAAGGTATTGATAAGTGCACTGCAAGCTGAGTAATCGAGAATGTTTTAGAAAGACTTCATCCTGAAATGATTAAAATCTCAGAGAACTGCAATTGCAAAAGGTTCAAGAATTAATTTACAGTATAAGTTGTTTTGTATGCAGAAATTTTTGATATGATATAGACATGATCCTGAAATCCCAATAGATGAAAATATAGCAGCAATTATAAAAAAAGCTAACAACCATATTGATTCAGTAGTACCAGATTTACTTACCTAGATTTAATAGACACAATTTAGTTAGATATAGTTCAATAACACAATATTGTCAAGGCTTATTGTAACTATTTTTGTGTTGTATTCCATATAGGAAACTTTTCTTATTTCTTAAATTACTCGATATTGCTGAGTTAAAAACGTTTTAGGCTTCTAAAAATTTCCTTTAACTTTTATTTAATTCCACGTTCCTCAAAATATTTTTCCAGAGCTTTTAATAGTAAGGAGACTTTCCGCATAAGGCCCAATTTTTTCACGTTTTATGTACGGCATTTACCGACAAATTACGGTTTAAACATATCGGCGTTCTAGGCCAGTTTAAACTTCAGCTTAACATAAAACAGAGGATCTGAACCTAACTTTTTCAAATTGTTCACATTTTTTCAATATTATAAAGGGTTTTGGCAGGATGATCTAAGATTTACACTTTATATGAATTCGAAAACGATGATGAAGATATTATCAACATTGTCGACGCGCCGAGAAAAAAAATTTAGTCGTCTTATAGCAAATATTTATTGACCCACTTATTTTTCAAATTTGTTGTGCTTCTATCGAAAACATTTCTTTGTATTTTTTCACAAGGTTAACCAAAAGTACTACTTTATTGTCAGTCCAATTGCGAATTGTTCTTCATTCATGTTTGTTTATCAAATTTTTTCAAATATTTCAACTTCAAAATAAATATCCGAAAAATTTTGGTTATATTACAGCGCTAGTGACAAGTGGCAGAATAATGTCTTATTTCACTGTGATTTGTAAAATAGAGCAATCTTAATTTAAACCAGAGTTTGAACAATAGCTCAAAATTTAGTAGTAGCGCGTCCTACCTGCGAAATATCTGTCGCCTAAATTTATTCCGTTCCCTCAACATTATGTTCGGACTTCTTGTATCAATACACGAAGTATAGATATATACTTCGTGGGCCTAACAAAGCTGCCTTGTTTTTGTCTACCACTATAAATTATATTTATATTATATAGTTCTTAAGCATTCTCTAACATTTGGAGATGTTAGTAGAAAAATTTATAGACAATGCGACAGATCATAAAATAGGTTGCTAGACATGACGTTTGACGTTTGTGATCTAGCTCAGTGATATGAATGTAATCGAAAGTTGTCACTACTGTGGCGTGCTTGCTGTTAGTAAAAACAATCTGCGTAATCCTGATTATAGTAACATTAATACTTCAGTTTTAATTTTATATAACATTTATATGGTAAAAGTGCAAATTAAATAAAGGTAACAGCGTTTAATTAATTTACTTATTTTTTAGTTAATTTAAAAAATTAACAAAGTATAATAATGTGTAGATGGCGTTTAGTTTAATAATCGACATGTTTGTATAATATCTCTTATCATGGCTTCGCCATTAAATTGTTAATATATAAGGCTTTTTCTTACAGAACATGAGTAAATACTCGGAAAACGAAGACGACCCAGATGTTTACGAAAGCTCCGGAGAAGAGTGGAAAGATATGGAGGTATGAAATAAAAAACAAACAGTTAACTAGTTTTTGAAAATAAAAATATTTGGAAGAGTTTTACCTCCAATGTTAGAAATGATTCAGTATCATATATATTTCAAGATATTAGAACAGTTATAAAAAAATATGAAATTTGGGGTAGTGCTTGGATGGGAGTATTGAGGAAATTTCCAACTGAACAGATCAGATGATTTTCATATATTTGTATTTGTTCGTTATCCATCAATGCATGAATCAAAAATCATTTTTGTTTAAGTTTTTTAAATAGGTAATCAAGGCTTTAGTCTTTGGAGTTTATTTTATTAGTATTATATCTTTAAATATACTATTTACTGAACTATTCATAATTGGCAGCTATTATCTTATATTTGATGTCTTTTAGGTTAAGAAGAATAACAGACGATCATCTAAAAGGCTAAGTAAAAAACCTAGGAAGACTGTAGTAGAATATGGCAGCAGTGAAGAAGATTCAGATAGTGAACCTAAGAAGAAAAAGTCCAAAAATGGTGTTTCTAAAAAGAAAGTCAAACAAGAAGATGATGAAGATCATGAGGAAGTAGAAGCCGAGAATGAAGATAATGAAGATTCGGATAAAGAAAAGTCAGAGAAATCATCTCAGAATTCTGAATCTAAGGTAGCTTCAACTACTGCCACAAGTAACTCGAGCACTAGAGGAATTCATAGGAAATTTATACCAAAAACTATATATTCTGAGGAATATGCAGTAAGCATTTTTTTCTTGATTAATATAAAATTCACACACAACTCTCCTTCTGATATTTTTTTTTTGATAAGGTCTTTCTTAACAGCTATCAAATTATTTTAATAAATATTTCATAAAAATAAATTTTAAAGGACATAAGTAATTCATTATCAAAATATGACACTAATCTAAAACATCAATAACATTATATGTGAGGTTCTTGTGATGATATGCTGCTGTTCACATTTATTAAAAAGTCATCAAACTGATAATAAAACTATAAGTGTATTAACAAATCATGGAATATCAGAAAAAAGATACATTTAATTATAAATCTTCAAAAATACTTGAAACACAGTCAGATACAAGAAAAAGAGAATTTTCAGAAATGTAACTGTACATAATTTGAATTGAGGTTGGTTTCTCTTGTGATAAGAAAACTAGAGTAAAAAAATTTCGTAAGATTTAAACCAAAGATATCCAACTAAAATAGACATATAAATTCATTCATAAATTACAAAAAAGAGCAATGCATTATGAATCTCATGATGTTTTACATTTGCAACAATTTTTCACTATAACCTTGATTTGATGTCTTTTTTGTTTTATTTGAATTTATCAGTTGCCTTTATTTAATAAAAATCGATAATTCTTGTTTGGAACTACAATGTCTTCACTTGACAATTACGCTTACAATAATTAATGAATCAAGTGTATATTTTCACTGCCTGGAACACACAAACTTTCATGATTTACAATTACACTTTCTGAATTCTTTATTGAAATTTCACTGATAATTTTTTTCTTTTGAAATTGAGGACATTAATATATTAATATTTCAAAGAATAATATATGTTACTAGTTGAAAGACCATATATTTAATCAACTTTTTTTTATTAAATAGATTTGAACTTGTGTAGATCTAGATGTATTTGATGAACACAATACCTATCTTTAAAGAAATCTGTAATATAATGTTTCATCATTTCTTAAGCATCAAATACAGAAACCCATTAATAATAACTTGATATAGTAAACTTAACATGACAACGTTGACTAGTAATCGCAAGTTGTTTTTAGTGATTTCAAATTTAACTTTTGCTGTATATTTATGGATGTATTTGGTTAAAACAAATTTTATCTTAATATTCATGTGTTATTTTGTTTAAAAACCTTTTTTGTCCAAACAATATATTAAAAATTCAAAAAAGAATATAGAAAGTGAATAATTTTTTTTTGTAATATTTCATAAATCTTGTACAACATTAAAAAATGAAATATAAGGCAGCACTTGTGATAATTTGAATGTATACTGGCATCATTATAAACTCACTGCACAACATAATTTTCACAGTAAAACACAGAATATTCCCAATTTGTTGAAAAATACTTAGTGAACTTTCTTTAAAAAGTTGAGAATGTTGTAGGAGTTAATTAGGTTAGCACAAATAAAATTATTAGAATATATATTTTTATAAAAAACTATATGTGTTGGAACAATACAATTTGAAATGTTCATATGATTGTATATGTTGCTTAAGTTCTAAGACAGTGTAAGTAGAAAATAACAACTCTTCAGTTAAACTAAAAAACTGCTTTTTTGTATATCATAATGCATACATATATTTTTTTTGGAAATTTATAACCATTGATCAATTTCAAGATTTTTTGATCAGTTGTCTGTCTATCAGGTGCATCTTATGATTCTCTATAGATTCAATATAAAATGACATTTGAAAATCAAAAAGGCATTTAGAACTTAAGCAATGATAATTGGGCAAACATTGACTGACATAAATTTGATATGCCAAATAATAACATAAACTTACATTGTTATAGGAGAAACTAGTATAAATTTAGTACAAAAATATTGATTAAATATTTACTTTATTTTTGATTTGTTTTCAGACTGGATCATTTGTTATCCTTAAAAAAGACGCTCAAGTTGGTGACCCCTCAAAACATCCTTGCATTTGGAGAATTGATGGTAAAGCACTTTTACAAAAATATGAGGCGTTTGATGATGATGGAAAAGTTAGGCATAAGAATACATCTATTGTAAGTTGATTTGATCAATTTCATTTCCTAGTAATTAGTAACCTTGTCTAAGGTATTGAGGTTTAAAATATTTTTTTGTGATTTAAACTCCTCCTCTTTGCCTTTAGTTTGGTTCAGATATTTATATTCCTGATTGTGATATGTTCTTATTTTTTGGTTCTGTCCATTTCTTTTCCCCGGATTTTCTACCAATCTAGAATTTTTAATAAGGTTTTCAATTAAAAGGTGAATAAATTCCATTGATTATAGAATACCTGGCATGCAGTGAGAATAAAAAGACTTTTGTACTGATTATGAGAAAAATAGGTTTTCTGAATTTTTTCTATAAATTTCAATAAATCATTTTCTACATGTTTCTTAGTTGTTACCATATGTTCTGTTCTTTGTTTGTTTTCATTATTAATCAATTTATGGTAGATACTAGACGGTTTTTTCACATATAAATTGTTTTCTTTTACTCCAATAGTATTAATTACTTTTCCTATTCAATATAAAGTACTCATCCATAATAAATACATTACTCAAAATTTTGGTAGAAAACCACTTATACAAAACAATCAACATGCGATTAATATCTTATGACCAATGAAAATACATTTGATTGGCTCTTCCTATATGCTAAGATGAGGGAAAAAAGATAAAATTCATTACCTCTATAAAATTGGCTGGCCCAAGTAAAAAATTGGATCAAAAATGTATCATAAACAAGGGGCTTTTTAGGTGCTATTTATGTGTGCAAATTAAATATTAGGTGCATTTATAGTTTTTTTTAAGAAAAGGTGTGTCAGGTTTTTAAAACTTGGTGATCCTTATTCAAATAAAAATAATTTTGTTCCTTTTGTTTCACATAAGAATTATGTGCTTTTTAAGTGCAACAGACTTCTCAAAAAGTAGTCTGTTGTTTTGATGACCTCACTAGAAGTGGTAGATCTTGATGAGACGAGTGCTTGTTCCAATATCAATGATATTATTTAAAATAAATTCCATTTTAATTTTGTTCCTCAACTCATAATTTGGTTTAGTTAGATAGCTAGATTTAAGTGCTCATTAAGTGCAAAAGATTCCTGTCAAGAAGAAGTTTCTATTCATTTTTTAACCTTTCTACAAGTGATAGATCTTGAGGAGTTGGGTTCTTATTCGATTTTAAATAAGATTTGACCTTGAAACTTGCATCAGTATCATCAAGTGGTGGATACTTCTAGTAAGGCTATCTAAAAAATTAATTCAAGGAATTTTTGAAGGTTAGAATTTGAATTAAAAATTCTGCTTCACAGGAATCTCTTGTACTTACTAGAGCATGTAAATCCTGTTTGAATGGATTATTTTTGAGACCATTAGATGAAAGTATGCTTGGTGAAATATCAAAAGCTGGCAGACCATTCTGACCCTAACAAAATTATGGGTTAAGGAACAAAATTAAAATGGAATCGATTTTAAATATAATCTTTAATATTGGAACAAGCATTTGTCTTATCAAAATACACCACTTCTAGTGAGGTTATAGAAAGAAAATTCATTCAAGGAATTTTTTATGGTTAAATGTTGAATATGATATAATGTTGCACCTAATTCTTATGTGAAACTAGAGACAAAATTATTTCTATTTAAAAAGGGATCACCATGTTTAAAAATCTAGCAGACTTTTTTTTTTTTTATTTTCCAAAAACTATAAATCCTAATATTTGATTAGTGCCTTATTTGCGAGAAAAATTTAGTCTATTTTTTTTACTTGGACCAGCCAATATAAGGGTAAATTGGTTTATGTTAAAATGACTTAAATGGTAAGTTTGAAAAAGATTGATGACTGTGATCTGTTTCCAGTTTTGGATTTCATAGATGATAAATATTAACATGGAATTAGGCAAGGATATTCTTACATATATGTTTCTAACGTACAAAATTTTACAATATTTACAAAAGAATTGATGAAGCCTAATGAAAATTGTTTTCTATTGTTTCGTAATGTTTTATTTTTTGTAGTATACTGGTTGGTCTCCAATGGACAAAGATTTATACGCTCCTGTATCAGTTGATGTTGTACAACATAACAATCAAAATCTCACTGTAGAACTTCATTGGGATAAGTTGAAAACCATTAATACTGACAGTGATTAGTTCAATAAGATTTACATACTTTAATTTTGCAATATAAATATATTTGTAAAATGTGAATTTGACCGATATTGATTACATATATGTTGTAATTTTGGAATTCAATTACAATTTTTATTTTTTGTGTAATTAGATCAATTAAGCATTTTAAAGCATACTTATGAAACAAAAATTATATTAAATGTTTTTTAGTTTATACACATTAGGATGAATATTTGATTTTTTATTTTAAAAATTCGTTTTTATAATTCCTCATTTTTTATCGAAAAGTTCTGTTTGAATTTTTTTGTGGTTATAAATATTTTTATAATATCAGATTTTGATGTTTTGTTTGTTAAAAACGTATCCCTTCCTGATGATTTAATAGTTTGATGTTGTCCCTTTGCTGTGTGCAAAAAATACAAGCAGAAACAGTAAGTGTAGGTTGTGCATAGTGTATAACCTTATTCTGTAGAGTGCCAACTCAGAATAGTGTATCTTTTAATCTGAAATTAATACTTTGTGAATATACAATATAAATCTAATTGAATAAAAAGAAAATTATATGCGCGTCCGAGAAGTACAAGCCTGTAGAACCCTCTACCAAGGCACGTCTTTTCCATACATTACAACCTTCAGAAGTTGAAACTACTCGAGTACAATAACGCTGTGTGTATATAGGTAGTCCTTAATTTATGGAAACAATAGAAAGTTTACTTCGGGATGAGAACATTTTGCCTTCCTTGAACAAATTTTCAATAGACCAATTGGTGGTAGTATCTTATTTGAAGGATGTTTAGTGTCTTAAACATGTCTAGATTTTGGAGGTGCATTAACTATAATTAAATTTTTGATAATAATCTTTGGGTACAATAAAATACCAAATAAAATAACTGTTATTCAATAATGTATATTCGTTTTACTAAATAAGTTAAAAATTGTGTATAAATGATTAAATTGGAAATGATAAACAATTGTTTTACTACTCATACTCGATACTTTCAGTAATATCTGATTAAAATTTGTATTTGAACATTGGTTGTTAAGATGTACACATAAACATTGAGGTAAACTAAAGAGAATTTGAAGAAAGTTTTAAATAGATAAAGATTACCACTTTATGTAGTGATTAATCTGGTTATATTTAATACCCTACTGTCAAGTGAGTAATATAGTTTTTCTTTTATCAAAACTGGAAGTATCTAACATTTTTTATAAAATAACTCCTGCTAACTTAACATAAATCGTCAAAAATTTAAACTAAGGGTCAGAGGGAGCCATTGTATAAGTTCCAACAATCGGCGAATCAATTATCATTTTTTTCATTATTACATACAGACCGGCCCCTACAATTATTTGGGCTATTCCAACAATGATAACTATGACATAAGCGGGAACAGCGTTTCCACCTAAAACAGACAAATTTTGTTACTTACAAAGCGTAAACTTCAAATACACATAAAGTACTGGATCGATTAAAGTCAAAGCTGCCATTGGACAACAAAATAGTGATATATAAAATAATTTTAAAACTCGTAAGGTTTCTCCCTATATCGTTATTTTACAGAAACGAAGTGTAATATGCTACTACTATAGACTTTTCAATGACCGATGGATGTCTCTATTAGTGGTGATTAAGCGTCATAAACTAGTGTTTGAAACTTTCCATTGTTAGTAATTTTAAGTGCATGTAATAAATTATTCTAGTCCGATATCAGACTAAATCCTTGTGTCTTTGTAACATAAATATGTTTCTACGGATCACACAAACTTATTCAGTACAAGTGCAATTTTATGTTGACGCTCGACACTGGCCTAGAGATTCAAATGAAGTCGGTTGTTATAATTTTCACTACAGTGTCGTCTTGAATTAATACATCGACAAAAATAAGAGCGTCAAGCTTCAAAACGCTATAAAACACTCTAAAATATATCACTTCTATCAATTTATAATTTATTCAATAATTGCTTGATTAAATTTTTAGCTTAAATGGGCGAATTATTGTGAACGATGTCAAAATTGCACCACCTCAATTGACGCTTTAAGCCAGCGATTAGCGTCAACAAGAAATTGTACCTTACAGCTGCAGTTAGTTAAAACGGATATCCAAACAGTAGTCTATCGCGGTTAAAATTGTCACTACATCCAGAGGAGTCTTCGCAATGCCTATAAATCTTTAAGAAGGGAATCCATTACTATAAGCCACTGATTCTGGATGAAAGAGGCCATTCATCGTACCAATACAGTGACTTTTTTGTGCTAACCGATCAGTTAAATGTGCAAATAATCACTGATAGCTCTGAAACGTCTAAGTTTATAAGGAAGTATTCTTAACACATTTTTTTTTTTCAAATATTTCATTTCATTCACCGTTGAATTTTAATCAACAGTACTGTTGCTTAGAGGCATCGGCCGGGAAAACAATGAAAATATTCCTTCTCTGTTCCTGACATAATAACATGGGTGACATTTATTAGGATAGCACTGTTTTTATAACATATATGACAGTAAAAATTTGTCATTATATGAAATATGTAGATATATCGTGAATATCTTATCTATGGTTTATATTGTAACATTTATCTTCCCAATTTTTACTATTGAAATGCTCTGTATATTAATTACTAAAACTCAAATTAGCCAGGACCTGAAATCCTTATTCAAGATCTTGACCAGCAATTTCTTTGCAGCAACAGAAATGAAGCTATTCTATTCTTGTTAGACAGTTACTACTCATCAAGTTTTCAAAATATTATGCAGGGATTGGTAGAATACTGATTGGTTACACAAGATTGATTCATGGCGACTTAGTGACCATAAATAATTTTCAATCCTGCCACGCCTGCAACTGTCTCAAAGACATCAATATCTTTTCTTCTAAACTGTGATAATATGACATTTTTCATGAAAGCTTCTTATTATCCAAGGAGAATAGTTTTAAATAAAATGCGTTTGTACTACTTACCGATAGTTTTTAAGTATTTTTATCAACATTTATTGTATACTTACGAAGGTATGTCCGATTTATAGTTTTCCTTCCCATTAAAATTTTTCTTCTACCTTCAACCTCCTCTGTACAGAAGGTAAATAACACTGTAAAAAATTATGGTTTAGTTTTGATAATTTTACTGGAAACTAAGCAATACCTATAAAGATTGCTTTAGGTTATTTTGAATTGAAACCTATTGTTTAGTTTTATAATAATCGTCAATTACTTCAGCTAATTTGTTTATACGCATTGTAATCTGACTAGATACATTTTTTAATGTGATATTTTACAGCAGAGAAATTTAATTCCAGAAGGACCCAAAAGACTATTCACCTAATAAGAAGAGCTAGTTACATAATGGATCCCAAAGCGCCCTAAAAAAGGGCGAAATGAGGAAATATGTTGCAATAAAAAAATGTAATGAAAATATCCAAGACAAATGAAAAAATTGAGTAGAATAGATACAGATAGAAACAAAACGAACAGTAGACCAACTAAGATCTAAAAACGCTGATAAGGTGTAGCTTGATCTTTTTCTCCAGTTTGGATCTTCCTTTCGAGGCCTTATTCACTATGAAGGCGAGGTAGTACTTGAACTTACCCAAGTTTAGGGAAACTATCAGATATTTGCGTATGATTATCCCATGTAATCTGGAATTTTCCTATTTTCGCTCAAGTTCACTACTTGGGTCATCTCAGTATTGTACAGTGTCGTTTATTTGGTGTGTGGCTTTCTCTGTATCAGTCTCCATCATTTACATTTATTGTGATACAACGTTATGATTAATGGCAGTTTAGTATGTGGACCCGATAAGGATCGATTAAAATTCTGGTATGGAATGTTCATTAGATATGATAACCGAAATATCAAACTTTTTAGCGATAAAATTTTTATAATTATCATTGGATTTATAGAAAGATAAAGCACTGAATCCTATTTGTCGCTTATCAAATATATTTATTTGTCTGTTGTTTCCAGTACCTCTAATAATAAAATCTTCATTAAAAATTCAGTCTTTTCTTTTTATATTTTTCATTCCAAAAGTTTTGACATCAAGCTTTCATACTGAAAACAATGTGTACATGAACTACACCAAAACTCACAATTCTAGTGTCTGATACACGTTTCGATAACCAAGTTATCGTCTTCAGGTACATGTATTTTGTTACCTTTTTTTGATTTGGTTGATGGTTTCTGTAGCTTCGAACTGATTTAAGAATAATAAGAAAAAATACTCACTGGCCAAAATGGCAATGTAGAATACACTCGATTTGAACAACTTCATTTTTATAAATCTCCACCTTTTGCGTTATAGTAATCGTACAACTGATAAATGTATTTCATATTTGATTACTATCACTTATCTTATTCACCTTATCAAAAATGAGATAAAAATATTTATTGTAGGGAAAACTGTTTCACCTTTATTTTTATTTGATGTTCATGTGTCATTTCACAAGAAATGATTCATTTTTATTTTTCATTAAAAACACCGTATAGATAACGGTAATACTCAATACATAAATATTTTATCAATCAGTTGAATCTTTCATGCAATAATTTTGTTCAAACACACAGTTTATAGTAACAGCATCAATCGTCGATTCACATTGAACAAAATATATTTATCCATGGGATGATTGTAAACATATCACACCTGAGGGATGAAGATCACACCCCAGATATCACAAACATATACACAGTATACTCTAGAAGTATATAATATTACCTTTGTACCAAATATATTCATTAAGCTTTATCTTCAATTTCATTAGGTATATTCATAAAATATTGTATGTATTACGGATATATTGTAGGAATATAAATCATGTATATTTGTTTACAATAACAACTATTTTTCTTGGACAAGCTATTTCGTCTAAGGGAAAGGATGTAATGTTTTGCAATTTCTTTTGAAAGAATAAATATTCAATTGATTGATCAGAAAGTTACTATGTTTAATTAAAAATAAGATACTTGCTCTGGACTCAAGCATTAAGAGCGCTTGTAGACGTCCGTTTTTTTCACCGGCCAACGGACCGTTTTTTTTTGCCGGATTCGCGGTGGTGTACCAATGCTTCTCTTCGGCGCGACGGACAACATTCCGGTGAAAGAAAGTGTGGTCATCCACACCAGTGCATCGGTGCGTGTGTATACGGCGTGGCTAGCGCCATCTATAATTCTCTATTTTTATGTGTTTACTACAGATTCATACCAATGCATAAAAAAGATATGTATTTTCTTTGTATAACAAAGGTATACGTACCTTCAACTCAAATTTCGGTATATACTATGAATAATTATATGGTTATTCAGAAATAAAGAATATTTTATGTATAAATCAAGTATATACTCAGAGAAACAGATATATATGTGTATGTGTATAGACTGAGAGCCAGTGCTCCACAGACTTACAGTAGTAAGTAGCAAACTTCATATTAATGCCAGGTATACTGTTTCACCTGCCGTTGGAGAAACGGGAAAATGGGGATATAGTGTGAGAAGTGTCAGTGTAAAGTTTGATGTCAAAAAAGTAAACCAGAGTTACGCAATAAAGAAAAAAGATGTCCACCGAAATTGTGAAAATCGAAAAATGGGAGTATCGAGCCATTATCAAGTACCTGTATTTAAAAGGGTTAAGAGGTAAACAGATTTACGAAGATACGTTTAATACCCTTGGTGATCAATGTCCTTCGTATGTGACTGTGAAAAATTGGACTGCAAGATTCAAAAGAGGTAAATTTTATATTGAAGATGATGACCGAATGGGAAGACCAGTTTCTGTGTCAGTCCCCGAAAATATCGATGCTATATTGGGCTAAAACGGATATCTGAAGCACTGAATATTTCATACGAACGCGTTCATCATATAGTTCACGTCAATTTGCACGTGAGAAAAATTGCTGCAAAATGGATCCTGAAATGTTTGAATGTTGACCAAAAATGTTGCGTCGCGTTCGATCCGTGCTCGATTTGAAAACGATGTAGACTTCTTAAACCGAATTGTTACTATGGATGAGACTTGGGTACATATCTACGATCCAGAGACAAAACAACAATCGATGGAATGGCGACACTCTGGTTCTCCAAGACCTAAGAAGTTTCGTGTACAAAAATCTGCTGGAAAAGTTCTTGGTTTAGTTTTTTGGGATTGCCATGTAGAAATCATGATTTATTTTTTGAATAAGGGTAGAACAATAACTGGAGATTACTATGCGACGTTACTGACAACTCTACCGAAACAAATTAAAGAGAAAAGACGCCCCTGCATATAAATCTCATGTTACCATGGAAAAAATTCGTTATTTAGGGTTTGAATTACTTGAACACCACCCTTATTCACCAGATTTGGCCCCGTCCGATATCATCTCTTTCCTCAACTGAAAAAGGGTTCAAAGGTCGTAAATTTTCTTCCAACGAGGAGGTAATAAAAGCAGTGGAGGTCTGGTTTGCAGAACTAGAAGAAACATTTTTTTGAAAGGTCTAGAGACGTCGCAGGTTCGCTGTAATAAATGTATCCAGTTACGAGGAGAATATGTTGACATTGATATTTTGTTTGGTTCTATAGTAGGCTAAGAATTTTTCAATATATCCTCGTAAATATTGACTTTCAAAACAGGATCGCAGTATATCTGCCGTTTTGATATTTTAAAATATATAATTATTTGTACAGAAAAATTTAATGGGAGACGCATAGGTTGGATATGACATACGGACAGACCATATAATACTTTCTCAGTCGTGTTAATGAAGAAGCATGATTATTCAAAATTCTACAATTTATTAATCTTATTAATGGATATATAACTTTTTATACAAAAATCAACAAAATTTTTTCACTTACAATTATAATGATTTTGATATTTGTTTTGTTCTAACAAAACGTACAACTCCAAATTGAAATATAAAATAAGTCAATTTTTAAGTTTACTCTTTTTCGTCAGTACTATCGACTTCTGTTATTTCAATGCAGCACTCTAAATCTTCCAAGTTTTGGAGATCTTCATCTTCCTCGTTATCAGAGCTACTACATTCTGTATAAAAATTCATATTCCAAGTGTGACTCTATCAATAGCAACAAAATTTTTTTTGTTTCATTGAATCACCGGTTGGACATTTGATCGAATCGGCTACAAGACCTGGCAGTTAATCTTCATCGAACCATTTGAAGAAATATGCGTCTTGATTATTGATCACCCACACTCTTCCGACTGTAATGTTGTCGGATATCGTTTATAAGCATTATTCCAAATTTAGATGTTGTCACAGCTCGCTCTTGAACGGTGGTAAACTGCTTCCATCAAAATGGCGGACAATACATCTTTTACTTGTGTTTTAATTAACAGAAATTCTGTTGCCTTACCCAAATTCATTCTTTTGTTTTAAACAGCATTCCATTGGAAGATGAAATAAAAGTAATTATATAAAATATAAGGAATAACTGCCTATTCGGAATTAATTTATCTTTGCAAGATTGTCTTAGCTCAAGATACTTCAATGTAAAACTTTCAAATTTTAATATTTCACTAACAATACCGACATAGTTTGACATACACCAAGCACTTCATCAGAAAGTTGGGAAAATAACGTCATAAATAAAAAGCAGCTTTTTAAAATTTAAAAATTTTGTACAAATTTTTCTTAAAACACTGAAAAATTATCCGTTATTATCTAAAAAGAGGTGATGCATAGTAAAAAAATCAATTGGAGTCTGAAAAATTATTTTGAATTCATTTTATTCTACTTATAAACTTTAAATTCACTCTCCTGAAACATCGTGTTTTTTGAGATATGACGTTGTTGAAAGGAGTGAGCGATATATGTTATGCTCAAAGAACGAAAACGGCCAGTGACAGTTTAAAACAGTCACAACGCATTCTGTGAGTTTGCCTGAACGCGTTGTGGTTGTTCTGATATAGCCAGAGCCCGATGAAATTATTACACTTCAGCTCACGTAATATAATGCTGATTATTAATAATCATTCGGTAACAAAGTAGTACAACACTCATTATTTGAATAAATGTTTAATGACAACGTTTTTATATATGTTTTATATCTATATTGCAAAATTAAAAAATATTCATCAACGTAGAAAATAGATATATTATATAGTTTTTCTTATGTCAGGAATTATTTCTAATTATGGTTCTTCCCTAGGAGCCATTTGATATCTTGGACTGATTGGTTTATCCAAAATGCAAAATTTAAATATTACGTATAATATTCCTCCAAAAATTATTTCTCCAATGGCTACCAATATTACTACAACAAAAGGTGGTACTGCACTTTCTCCTAAAACAAAAAAAATCGCTATTGTAGTAGAAAAATAAAAACAATTTTATAGTAAAAATCGACATAATTTAACAAAGAAATTAGGCCCTAGTTGCCACGACACGTTGATTGATAGTATGACGTATGTAGTGGAGAATATTCAAGCTTAAAATAACTTCAAAATATTTATTTTTATTCCATTTACATTTATAATCTTACCATTCCAGAAAGTATTTTTATTGTTACAAGAGAGATAGGTACGTTGGATTATTTGCAAATGGGATATCCAAGAAGGTTTTTAATAATGGGGAAGGAGGAATAGAGAAGTTTTCTCTTGTATTTTGAGGAAAGGGGTCGTCGAGTAGTGATCCGGGGAGTGAGAAGGGTTTTTTGGCAAAGGAATTGTTATATTCCATCACATATCGGGACTGTATGACATTTAGAAAGTTCTGAATGGGTGTTGTATCAATGGCGACATAAACGGAGAGTTAACTGCTCACAAGACAAGAGCTTTTTGAAGATATGTTTTGGTAGGGTGCAGTAGGCGTTTGCTCTATATTCGTTTATAGAAAGGATGTAGCTATTGTACGTTCAAAGTATGGAATTTCCTGCGAATGCCTTGATGAGGCTCCCGTTTAGATCGGCCGTCCAAATGAGAGTGTGACTAAATCTCACTCCCAAATAGACGGTTCCTCTGCGGATCTCGAGAGTATTTCCTTGAAGTCTTAAGCCTTTTTAAGAATTGAGAGTCACCCTCCATCTCCTGGACGCTGTCAAAAAGGAACAGTTTTTATTCAATGACTGTACCTACATATTAAGCCGAATATAAAAAATTCATGTTTTTGGTCCACTTTATATGTTGATGGAATTTTTACTGTAGTGTAAAGTGCTTCACACAGTTGTTTACTATTCATACAATAGATAATAACATACCTTTAGTTATGACTTCAGATTGTGTAGCCCTCAGAATATTATTGATTATTGAATTAACAAATTTTCTCTTTTTCAAACAGTTTTGAAATAACTATTCAACAATGGGCAAGTGGCAATGGGCTTTTGGCAGTCATATTATAGTGTTTTCCTGTGAAACTGAATATATTTAATAATCTTTGAACATCATCTTCATTTTCGGCACATTTCATGGTATCATCAACATAGCATAGCAGATGATTTTGATTTTTCTGTCACCCATTCCGTAACATTTGCCTAGCCGCACCTTCTTAATGATTTCATCCATTATTATATTGAATAACATGGGACTAGACTTAACGCTATTGACTGATACGGGTTTTATTTGTTTACCTTTAATGCCGAACTTGATTGTCTGAGTATATGTTTTTGATGGTCTTGGTTGTATTGGTAGGTATGTTTCTAATATACAATAGGAATAGCATCTTCTACTTTAATACGGTCAAAAGCTTATGTGAGGTCAATGAAGCTAGTTTGCTCTATTCTATTGATTTCTTAACCAGTTATCGTAGGATAAATACTGCATTTACGCAGTTTCTTCTTGATCTGAATCCTTGCTGCTCGTTTTCTAGTGTTATGATTGAGTTAATTTTATTGGTGATAGTTTTTGTAATGAGTTGCAATGTTGTATCTAACAAATTTATCGTCCTGTAGTTAACAGGATCTTTTTTTAACTCGATATAAATCTTCGTACTGCTTATTTAGACAAATTCTATCCAGCTCAACGCTTAAGTTTCCCTTCGGTCACGAAGACAACTGTTTGGTTATCAAAACATCTGTCAGAGAATATAATTGTTGGTGTAGTGGTAGTAGTATTAAGCAAAGTAGTCGGTATGAATACCACCAACGGTTGCAGAAATTTCAATCCAGCACAACGTTTCAACATGCCAAATTTTGTAATAAATAATCAAATTAGCAAATTTCCGAAGTATTACTATTTACCTGTTTTTTTATAAGAACCTATGAATGATTTGCTATTTTTCGTCACTCAATTTTGTAACTTTGACATGAGTTTGTAATTTTGCTACTAAGATTCTATGAATAGGAAATATAAATTTTAATGATTTCGGTCATCTGGAATAAGAGAGAAACGTCAGATGTTTACATTTAAACTAAGTTGAAACATATCGATATCGACTTAATTATATTATTACAAACTCGTCCACGACATGGACCGTGAAGCCGGTCCTGTTCGATTATGATAAAAGAATCTATAGTTTTACGGATGCGGTGGCTCTCGAAAAGGCTGTTTTTATTTGAATCGGTGATTTGTTTTTGTTTTTATAGAACCACTTTCTAGAAACGAATTACCGAGAAATTCTTTATAAATAGTAGCTTGTTTATCAGCGAGGAAGTCAGTAAATAATTTATTGCCATAGTAAACGGATCGAAATAGTGAAAATTAACCGGTGAATTTGAATATATTACATAAATTAGTGAATAGTTAAGTATTATTGGATAATTATTATGAATAGTGAGTAGTTTAGTATCTACTTAGTAATTAGTTTATTATTTCTAGTATAAATGCTTAAATAAATTAAGTACGTGAGGAACACCGTGTATATAAATCAGTGTCATCGTTTGAAAACAGTTTAAATAAATGAGAAAAGAAACACACTATATACTTACTCATGTATGATCTATTAATAGTTTTTCGTCCTCGTAATATTTTTCTTCTAGCTTCTACCTCCAATGAAATTGATAGAAGTAGAACTGAAAACGAAATATGATAAGGTAAATTGGTTATTGTGTAAGGCAAAACACATTTGAATACATAGAGCCGAATCATTAATTTATAGTCTTATGTTTATTACATCCATCAATTGATAAAGGAATCCTGTTACTTGCGCAGTCACCGTATTGATAATATTTCTCTTCTTTGAGAACGGAACTGAACAAAACCCAACTTTGGAATCATAATATTTTTAATACATTGCTATTTTTTTCCCACACCGTATAATTTCTCATAAAGTTTGGTTGAATTATGTAAAAAACACATCTCTTTATTTTCCAAATTCACTAATCAGGATATCGATGGCCTATTGCAATACCTCGTATCTGAGAAAATGCAACTTAACAGGGAAAGCAAAAACAGTTCAGTCAAATAACGGGTAATTGTACATTTTTTTATTTGATATAATTGAAGAAATAAGATTTGTCATAATTCATGATAAAAAAGTGGTTTGCGCTACTTATTAAGATTATAGCTTGAGATATTCTAGGATATTCTATTCTAAAGAAACTAAAATTCTGTAATTAGAAAAACTTGTTTTAGGCATAAGGGATATCGCCATAAAAATAATGGTAATCAGCCGGTAATAATGCCTTTAACAATCGTAGATTTTTGTGCTTATCCTGCTTCATTAGAAGTCTGTTCCTGTATAATTGCTTGTGAACGGTTCTCTGAAGTACCTTAAAATTAATTCTCATTGGCAGTAGTTGGAAGAATATTTGCGGTCATACACCATTACCTGAAGATCTGTCACTGTCGGATCATCCTTCACATTTCCAGGCCTAAAACCTTCAAAAGCCATTTTTTTTAAGCGTAATCTTAAAAAAAAATCAACAGTCAACAATCTTGTTCTATATGGAAATGGATTCCTCCTTGCTCCTTTCCAAGAAATTTTAGTACATAACTTGTTGTCTCTCAACTGCTAAATTGGTTTTGGTAGCTGCAGCCTTCGGATCACAAAATTGCAGGAATGTGAGCGTTGGAACAATTTTCATTAATATGGCTTATAATAAGATAAATACTTGTGAAGCGCTCAAATCTCCTTCTGTACCGTCCCACCAGTAATTTGATGCCTCATGATTTTCCAGATTATAAACCTTAAAATTGTGTAATGTTAACTTTTTCTTATAGTAAATTGCACTGGCATTCATTCAACAGTGCAGTTCTTTACATCCAGGTCGATAGTCAACGTAATTATTTTCTTCGATAGTTTCAGCTTTATATTTGTCTTTTTCAGTCTTAGCTAATTCTTTTCTAGCAACATGAACGTCTATATTTCCGGCCTCACGAGCATGCACGTATCACAAAAATCTTTCTTTGGCTTATAAATATCTAAATTCAAGTCACGGAATATGTCGTGAAAATGTGAATAAGAGAGCTCATTTTGCTTGTTATCCTTACAGTACTTCATATACTCCATGTAACACCCGGCTTTATTATTAAAAACTGTCTCCAATAACGGGAGGGCATCTTCGGAAGTAAATTCAATAATCCAATTAGAAATCACCGTTTTTCTGTGTTTATATTTATATACTCTCTGAATATATCTTCTGAAGTATTCAGTCCATGCCCAGTGTTTTTAAACCAGTCAAACACCTTATCCTTGAGACGAAATTTACTTGAAAATAATTTATAATTTATTTATATAAACTCTTGTCTTTTCGTTATTTTTATTTCTGAAATAATAAAAACATGTTCCCTTTCCTCTAAATTGTTCTTCATTCATTTTTGAAAATCTTTTTTTGCTGTGTATTCAGTATTTCTGATTACGTATTTTTTCTCTATCTTGATTTGAAAATGATTCACAAAAATGATTTTTTCATTTGCGGCAAGCAGGACAATTGCTTTTTCTCCTATCTTTCTACCAGATCTATCTATTCCAAATTTGAGTATTTTGTGCTTGTTTTTTATGTAGACAGAATCATTTTTACCACACATTCTTCTATTCTTCGATTATTGTCTTTTCCAATTTTTTTTGTTTGCTTTTCGTTTTGTTTTACGCTATTCTTGCTTGTCATCATTCACACTGTCTTGAGATATGTCTGCGCTCTTTTTGTTTTGTTGTCCATGTTACCATCTGTTATTTCCTCTTCCAAACATTCTCCGGAATCACTTACCAGCTCAAAGTCTGCAGCAAACTTATTATTGCTCTTATTCTCATTCTGGTTAACGATGATCTCGTTATTGCTCTTGAGAATTTCATCCTCTTTCTTGTTAATATCAAATCCAATATTACCCTCATCTGCATCCTCGTTAATGTCCAATTCGTCATTACTCGCATCTCTGTTCTGGTGGACATCAAATATCCTCTTCACATCTTCATTCTGGTTAAAATCAAATCCGGTACTGTCCTCATATTTATACTGGTTATTCCCATCCTAATCAACGTAACTTTCTAAGGTAATGTTGCTGATATCAGTAAGTATTTGATCTTTGTTCGTAGTCATAGACAACTCGTTTAAAACCTGCTCATTATCAACGTATTGCTGAGGAGCTACTTCCATAACTGTCCAATCTTTTTTCTTCCCATTTAATCGTTTTGTAATACTTCATCAAAATGTGATCTTATATATTAAAAAAATTGATGATTTCCATTCCGAGTCCGTTCAGGCGTTCTACCCAACCGATTTGCTTATTTTTTTTTCAATGAAAGGTATTGATGCACAGATCAGCCATCAACCATCGGATTTCATCTAATTTTCACCATTCTCAAGTTATACTCAAATGCGATTTCCCCCTGTACATTACTTATGTATGATCATCACTAATGATGGAAGAATAGATGAAGCAATAGCACAAAGAAATAACCAAGGAAGACAAGCAATAAGACAACTAAATAGTGTATTGTGGGACAAACAAATATCCAAGGAAAACAAACATCGAATATACAATAGCATAATAAAAAGTATAACAACATATAGTAGCGAAGTCTGGCCTCTAAAAGAAAAAAGAGTCAAAATGCTTGAAGCCACAGAAATGGATTATTGGAGACGCGCGGCAGGAATATCAAGACTGGAAAAAATAAGAAACGACAGAATCAGGGAGATCATGAAGGTGCAACACACGATTACGGAAGACATTAGGGTGAATCAGTTAAGATGGTACGGACATGTCCAAAGAATGCCTGAAGACCGCATACCCAAACAAATCTTAAATTGGGCACCAAAAGGAAGAAGAAAGAGAGGAAGACCAAGATTAAGTTGGAGAGAAGGTATCGAGAAGGATATTCGAGAGAGAGGATTGAAAGAAGATCTTTGGGAAGATCGAGAAAAATGGAAACTGGGAATCGGAAGACGGCGAAGAACGTTTTAACCCGATTATTATATATATATATATATATATATATATATATATATATATATATATATACATTACTTATGGAAGTTTTTCACATACACACGTTCTATCCTCAATATCTCAGGTTCTATTCAAGATAGAGACTTCGTTTTTGTTTAAGAACACTCGCTGAAACACCTTCTTTCTTTTGAGTTTTTGAACACTTAAATCGGTTAAGTTGGAGAGGAGCTAGGCGCGGACATTCAATGTGGAGTTATGGATTTTTGTAGGTTTTCTAATGTAGCTACAGAGTTCGTTCTTTTCTATTATAATGATTTCTGATACTTATTTAATGGATTCGATGCGAGCGAAGCCGCGGGTAAAAGCTAGTATATTATTATTTTGATTGTCTTTCTTATCATTGATTTGTTGGAAACGTAGTTCTAAACACGATTGATCTAGAATATTATCCAAAAATCTGTCGTCTGGTAAAACTTCAGTTGCTGTTTTTGTAGTGCAGCTACTTTCTGTTGAAACATCTATTGCATTTAAAATTCCATTCTGGTCCACTTCGAAACTTAAAATATTATTATACAAACAACGTTCTACCGATTTTTGCGTCCTAGCATTTTTAGTGAATTGGCTAGAATCGGGCAATGCCAGATACAGAATATTTGTGCATGGCTACGCCTCATCTGAAATATAAGGGGTATGTTCGGCGTATAGCACACCATGAAAGTAGGCAACCCAACTTGCTTAAATCACAGATAATCTAAGAATTGCCAGAATATCAGATAAGGGATATTGCAGTTAGGCAATTGGTATTTGAATTCCAATGTACAGCTGTAAATCGGCCTAATATTTTAGATAGTCTTCTTGTATTTGGTACCACATTTTGACCAGAGTTGAAATAGTAACACGATTCATGATGGAACCACTTTGTTACTTAAATAATTAATCCAAATTGATTGTTTTGAGGACAAGGAAGTTTAAATGACTATAATAGTATATTAAAGTATAAGTGGTTACTAAGATCTTTAAAACACGTGTGAAATAGAGCAGTAATCCACGAATACTTTACACTATTATATTTTTTTATTGATAGAATTTGAAATCATATAAATACTTGATATTTTATACATTCCGCTGTCAAGGCGATGAGAAAAATACTTTATAATCGCTAAGTTCATTATATGGATGGAAAAGCAAAACGTGACAGATATAGATGAACGAGTTGTACTTGTTTACCTTCAAAAAATGTCAGAGCAATATAAGACATCGAAAATGTGGGCCATTGATTCAAAATGCAATGTATGGTGAGAATCAACAAAGAAATTGACATAAAATTATTTGTGAAAGTTTATTCAACGATGAAGGTAGTTACGAAGAATGACGTAGTCAATAAGGCATAATCAAAGAATTTAACATAAAAAAATATTTTCATAGATGCATCGTGCGTAGCATATTTATTAGTTGGTAGCCATTTGCGGTATTTTTGGCTCTTTCAGAAGATGTGAATTATGTGATTTACATTTAAATGATATCAAGGAAGAAAGAAATGTATTGCTTATTATTATTCGACCATCTAAGACAGGAAAAGTTCGACGTTCAACTTTTGATTTAAAGATAAAGAGTATTTGGTGGCAGTAATAATTTTCTACCTAAATATGTGGACAATCCGATCTTTTTTGTATTGTCTTTGGATATTCCTCATTGATTTAGAATCAGATAAGAACTTGGTTCCATTTATCGATATTCCGGTTCAGTTACTCTTGATTATAAAAACATATAGACAAAGGTATTGTTACCCAGATGTCGGTCAATTGAGATCTAAAACCTAATCTGTGCTAAGGTAAACTTAACCTAATTAAATTTAAAGTGAACCTAACCTAACCAGAAAATCGGCCTGCTTACGTCAAGAGAGCCAATTCGAATGCAAATAAAAGTTTGATAAACAAAAACTATACGTACTCCGTCTCTTTAGCCAAAACTTGATTTAAGTCATAAAGCTAGTTCAAAAAGCCGAACCGAAAGTTAATCAATCCAATTAAAATGGTAAAACCGGAAGTTCTAATTTCTAACATAGCTTGTATTTATTATGATACGCATGTGAAGCGTTCTTCTTTTTTGTGGCAAACTTTCGTGTTACAGTTACAAATATTTCTAATTGTATATCCTTACTAATCACATTATCTCAAATTTGTCTACTAAGAGCAGAAATATTTTATATCATTTATGTGTGAGTGACTTGAGTCTGAGACTTGTCTATTAGCACCTATTAACATTGAAAACTACAGAATATTCATATAATAATAATTACCCTTACTTAATTGATATACTTTATTCAAATCCATTGTATGTTCCAGGAATAATTGAACTATTTTTTATAAACTTAATTAACTCACCCAAAACAACCAATAAAATTTTGGTGAGATTCAATCTAGTCGCCATTTTAACACAACACCTTTATGTCTTACTTTGTTGTTAAGTTTATAAAAACTATATTCAGGATTCTTTATTCTTATCTGCTAAAAACAAACAAACGGTACAGAATATTCATATGAGCAAATATTAATTTTCTTAATCAACGTTAGTTTATTACACGAAAAGTGTGTCAGTTTATTTATTGTTTTCAAATCATAACCGTCTCAAATAGGGCTAAATAGTATTTAATAATTGGTTCACGATAAACTTAATTTTAGAAAATAATTACTACAAATACAACACTAATGAGATTAATTGTTCTATACTAGTTATATAGCATTTCCTGAAGACTGCTAAGATAGAGAGGGGTGGTGCGTAACCTAAACGATTCTTAATATTTACTGTTACAAATCAATTACAAAATTTATCTTACAATGAATTTAGAATATTCAATAATGAAGATGAATTACCTCAAAATGTTTTGGTTACCTACGCAGCAATAGTTTTTAATTTTTAACAAAAAGCCATTAGTTTCAGTCAAAAGCTTGGTAATCTAGTCTAGTCCAAACTAGGAAACCAGGAGTCAGTTTAGCAAAAAGGTGAATTAGGTTTGGCCTATAATCTAATCCTAAAAGCTAGTCCAGTCCAAAGTAACAAATTCAGTTTAACCAAAAAAGTGAATTTGTTCTAGCATTAATATTATACAAAAATCCCTATCATCATTGAGTATCTATCAAGGCTATATTATGATGATAGACAAAAACACTTCACTAGAATATGTCCTGAACGTTATCAAAGCAAAAGTTCTAGTTTAACTGGTGGATAATTGAAGAAAATAAACTTTATTGAAAATATAACTGTTTGGGATTGGCTTTGAAATTACCAACGCTCTTGTAAGATGGCATCATGAAAATAGTATCAAATTATGGAAACTTTCTATGAAAATTATGATCACTTATATATTCTCCTGTTATTGGGACTGATTCCAAAGTTTTTGTGAAAACTACCTTTAACTAATATAGAGGTTATCATAAAAAAATCTTGTTTCGGTTGATTAAACCTGGGTATTTCTCCGATAAAAACTCATATTCATGGAATTCAGATTGTGAATGTGAACACTTGATATGAAAGCTCCCCAAAGCAGAACCATTAATTTGTTTGTATATTTCACTTTCATATTTGAAATATGTTGTTGTAAGTGTGAGTTTGATAGCTTTTATAAATTCGTTTTGAAGTATTTCTCTATACTCTATATTTTTTAAAAAAGCTTCACTAGTTTCTCTAAGACATACTGAGTGAGACCATTAGGTCACGATTTAAAAAAAAGAGCTGGATCTACTCTGCTACATCGAATAATTGCAGCCGGCTTCAACAAAGAACAACTCAGTTTGTAAAAACCGCATCAAAGAAGCATGTTTTGTTGTTAGTTCCGCGAATTGTATGGAAAATGACACTTTAGGCTCAAAAATTGATGTATATTCAAAAATGAAACATGATTCAGACTAAACTGATCCGTCATCTTGTGCCAAATTTGGTTTCTCAATTCAAGTCTGAAAACGTTCACAACCTGAATGTACTCCTTGATTTGTTCGAGCTTCTGCAACTGTTTTGACTATCCCTGTATCCAATGCAACTACAGAACGATCTTTCAGTGTCTTGAAACGAATCCAAAATTAATTGAGGAATTCTAAGTTCCAGCAACGTTTAACTATAATAACTATTGCAGTATTGATGACTTAATTAAACAATATGACAATTACAATTGTATTTAGTTTTCCTCGCATTTTCTAGTGAATCGTCACCACTGGTGTAAACTCATTAAGAATTCAAAAAAACAAACTTCTGTTTTAACAAAAGTTAACTTGAACACTGTAACACACTTAAGACTTCCTTCAGGTCACAACAAAAAAACTGACTGCAAACTGATTTGACAAACAAACTTTTTTAATTCTGTTGGTCACCCAACAAACATCCCTTCTTTAAAGTAAGAGCTCACAGTAAATTAACTTATATTCCAAAAATTCATTTTTTTATTTATAAATGTATGGTAAGATAGACAACAATAACTTGCGATCCATATTTTGATTCTGGGTTTAAGACACAAATCATTTTGGTGACAGTTTGATTAATAATTAAGCAATGATTGTGGATAAAAATGGGACACTTTTATTTTATTAACCACTTATGTTAAATAAAGCCCAATGCACACATAATTATATATTTATAATAAAATAAATTTCGACCAGAATCACACGACAAATATTAATTCAAAAATATAAATATTTTTTCTCAAATAGAACGACTTTATATATTTTACTAATTCATATTTTATAAAAATATATCAACAGCTCTGTATTATAAATCTAAACAGACATGTCCCATCCCATAGCTCGTTCGACGGCCATTTTCCATTTAGAATATCGAATGTCTCGTTGATTTTCCGTGTATTTAGGTGTCCATTTAACGGCCGGAATGTCAAGCCTAGATTTTTCCAGATCCCAATGCCCTACAGCAGCACCGGCTACCATTGCCGCACCCAATGCTGTACTTTCAGCCATGGTAGGTTTTATAACTGTTATTCCTGCTAAATCTGCTTGCATCTGCATTAAGAGAGGATTCGCCGTCATACCACCGTCAACCTAAAATAAAATAAATTTGTTGACAATTTTTTAAAAAGGACTGAAGCTGCCCAAGTTTTCTATCCCCTTTTCAGTTCCATTCTGCTTTTCAAATGTTACATAACATATTGTGGCAGAATTCTCTATATTGTTTGTTTTACTTTCACAATATCTTAATCATCTTAACTTACTTGCAATACTGACAAAGGTGATCCATAATCATTATTCATTGCCTCCAATATATCTCTAGTTTGATAGCAAACAGCTTCTAAAGTAGCTTTAACTATATGACACGATTCTGTATCCTCAGATATTCCTACTATGACTCTGTAAAAAAATAACTTGATTATGGCAGTTTGCAATTGCAACTATGAAAAATCATTAATGTTGAATTATCAGGTAATTTAGTTACTAAAGCATGGAATTGAATCTCAGGTTCAAGTTGTAACTTATATTTTTGACCAATAAAAGTTTATTTTCTCTGATGTTATTCAACAAACTTCAAAAAGACTCAGAAACTGATATTTATCAATAAAATTCTCCTTATTATTAACTTCATTTGATAATTATTTCAATATCACCGTGACCATTGAATGAGTTTAAAGAAGTTGAAGAGGAAATATGTTAAAGCCAGTAGACCTCATTTTTTTGAAGTGATGTTAAAGTTTCGAAATAATCAGCAGTTTCTTTCTTAATATTCATTGTCCTATTGATCAATAAGTCAATGATTTCAAAATCACTGCTAAATGAGTTTAATGAATTGGTAATACACGAGAAGAGTTTAATGCGCTGCGTCACAGTTTCTGAGACTTGTTTCATTGCCATTCTTATTAGGAATCCAATATCAAATTATCCCATGTGTTGGACATTTTCTGAGACTGGAAAAATTACTTGGGTTAAAACATTTGATATTGGAAATTTAATATTTTCAGCTATTTATATATCCCTCTAAGATACTGTCGTGTAGTCTTTTCATTGAATGTTGTTAATTAAGTTAAAACACTTCAACAATAAAATGGCAAAGAAACGTGGATGTATCCTTTTAAAAATATTATACATTTTAACAAACTATTTTTTATGCATAAATACGGATTTAGAAGAAACCACGAATGTTATAATTCGGATAACTAACAGAATTATATTTGTTTTGGAAATAAAAATGAATACGAATAATATTAAAATATTTTTCTACCCATGAAAAAGTCAAAAATTGGGATAGGTAAAGACCTAGAAAAAACTAAACAAGGTAGTACTCATATACTACTTTTTGTTGTTAAAGTAGCTTTAGGTTTTATTCTAAAACCTAGCATTTCTCACTGGAAACTATTCATCAGGAAGTGGTATTTGGCGACCATTAAAGCATATACAGCTGATACCAGGATGGTAAAATAATTAATATTAATTTAAATTTCCATACAAAGTTTGGGATCTAAAAGAGGCAATTAAGTGTAATTGAACTGCACACAAATTGGTAAAAATTATTTACACATATGATATTTCAAATTACTATAAGTTACTGAAATCAATAAAGTTTTCAGAACATTTATTGAAAAAAGTAAATTTCCCAGTCACTGTGAATTAAAAAAATACAAATTAATTATCTACAATAAAACCTCTAGTTTTACATAAAATAAAAGAGCTATTTTAAAAAGAATTAGTTGTTAAAGCTCTCAGATATGGTGTACCAGTAATTTAGCAATGGTAGAATGGTGGACTTGTTGTGATAGCAGTGGTCTGATGTTTTCCCATGGGACCTGCTTCCTGCTCTGCAAACCAGACCTCCACAGCTTTAATTACCTCCTCGTTGGAAGAAAATTTAGGACCTTTTAAATTTTTTTTTAGTTGAGAAAAGAGATGATAGTCGGACGGAGCCAAATCTGGTGAATAAGGGGGGTGTTCTAATAAGCAAAACCCTTTTAAATACAGGTACTTGATGATGGGTCGATACTCCTATTTTTTTATTTTCATAATTTTTTTTTCTTTCAATTTATTACGTAACTCTGGTTTACATTTTTGATGTCAAACTTCACACTCATATTTTGTTTACGAGGATGTTTTGATATCTAGTTAGCCTAGACCAGTGCCATGCATTACGAGGATGTTTTGATATCTAGTTAGCCTAGACCAGTGCCATGCATAATCACAGTTGACTAATTATAATATTGTCTCTTGAAGAGAGTGGAAGGAAAGTATTAAAAAATGAAATTTCTTTACCTAAATCCCACTTGATTGGAGACAGTGGGGAATTGACATATTAGTTCTTTTATTTTTGGAAGTGACTACATAGCCACAATAATTAATTGAACAGAAAACATAATATAGCGATTGACTCATCAAAAAAAAATCATAAAGAAGTTTTTGATTTCCAGAAATATCACTTTTTATCAAATATTCAAAAGAGATTTATTGTTAATATAGTTTCAGTGCCAAATTAGGCATTGTATCATTATATATAAGAGGATTAAGTATCCATATGTTGATATCTAAATATTCATCTATATTATTCTATGATATTGCCCTGTAATCCTCTCTTATCAGATATTATTATATTCTCAGGTTTTCAAGCTATAAAATTATTTTATCTCTTTTGAGTAAATCTGTGTATATAATAAATTACATTTAATTATTTGAGAAAAAATAAAAATAAGAGGAATGTTAATATAAAACAATTTGTTTTTTGATATCAAGAACTAGTTAAAATGTATTCATGTAATCATGTCAAAAATATGTTCACCTGGAAACAAACAATGAAAAACGTGATTTCAAGCTGATAAGCATAAAATTCTATACTACCATAATTAATTTTACTTCAGGTAATCATAACATTATGTTTTTTACTTATCTTGTGTTTACTGAACACTTATTCAAAGGAAATGAATAAACCATAAATTTCTACTATGTAACCAAACATATTTCAATTATTATCTTCAGACTCGACCAACCAACTGATTCATTTATTTCCAAATAAAATCAACGTTTGTTAATAATAAGATAAGATCTGAATTCATAATAATGGGTGTTTCAAAAGTAACCCAATTTATGAAATAATATATCAGAAAAATGGCCTCAAATTTCTCTACCTAAATCACACTTGAATGGAGAAAGTGGGGAATTGACATATCAATTTTTTTTATTTTTGAGAGTGACTACATATTCACATAATTAAAGGAACAGTAAAGATAGTTTGAAAAGAATATAATATTGTGATTGACTCATTACAAGAAGAAACCATAAAGTTTTTCATTTCAAAAAATATCTGGGTCAATTTTTCATTTTCATCTAATAAGAAATGAGACAAATGTAGAGAACAAACCATAATTTGGTGAATCAAAGCGCTGCAATTTACACATGATAATTTATAATAATAAAATATCACTATCTGAAGGCAATTCTTTTCAAGAAATATATTTTGCATCTTTAACATTCTTTTAGTACTTCAGACTTCTCAAGGAACTATTACCTCAAAAATTGGGGAAGTTAGCTATTTGGAAACATTATCATTTATATGAAAACTGTGAAACAATGTGAACTGAAGCCAATGTGTTGCAGGAATCAATACAGGTTCTAAAAGTTATGAACATATAATGTGCTTCATGGCTGCTTCATTACTTGGTATTATAAACAACAAATTTTAGGTATAATACTAATTCTAAGTGGAATAAATGTTTTGTATAAATGGTAAAAAATTAAACTCACCCTCTGGCTTCTTGCTGCCAATATGGAGCGTATAATCCACTGAAGGCTGGAACAAAATAAACGTCTCCTTTTTGGACACTATCTGCCTTTTCAGCAATTTCCTTTGCTTCTCCGAATGTAGAAAGAATGGTTAAATTATCCCTTAACCAATTCATAGCAGCTCCAGCGATAGCTACAGATCCTTCTAGTGCGTACATGGTAGGTTTATTGCGTCCTAGCTTGTAAGCGACAGTTGTTACCAAACCATGAGAACTGTTGACTTTATAGTTGCCTGTGTTATATAATAGAAAACATCCTGTCCCATAAGTTGCTTTAGCCTACAATAGAACTGATCTGTAGGTTGATAATAACTGCAAATTAAGCCATTTCAATTGATGTAATGGCATGAGGTAACAGAAGTTTATTTTTACTAATGAAAAATATTAATTTAAATTTAGGATACCCATATTAAATTTCACTTTCTGGATTTCTTTTACTGCCAAAGATGATTGTCGGTTTTTTATTGGTCCATATAATGATTGAGAATATGTTGCATATTTTTGAGACAATCCATGTAAAATTTAAGGATAAACACTGTCAAAACTTTACTATGCATTAAATAAAACAATACCAGAACATGTGAATATAGATATGTGATATGAAAGTGGGAATATAAATAATAATAAAATATCAGTTCTAAATATAACACATTAGCAGAAAACTAAGTGGGATAAGATAAAGAATGGGGACATTATAAAAGAAGCAAAACAAAAATAAAAAATTGACTAAACACTAAGAAACATTTGAAGCGTTATGGGTATAAGAATGAAGACAGATTAACAAGAAAAGTAATCGAGCTGGAAACACTTCAGAATAAAGTAAAATTTCATATTTCTAAAATTAATAAATAGTAATTTGACTATATCGTACAAGGACACAGCAACCAACGATAAATTTTTATTCCTTGGTAAGGAAAATCTGGCAAAAATGTGGATAGCTAAAAACATTGATATGAAAGTATCTAAACTTTCAAAATTATGGCAAGAAAAACATTGGCAATAACATGTTGGCATTGTATATTAATAAGTTGTAAATATTTTAAAAAAAATTTTAATCATTATGACTCTAAAATAAAAAGTTAGTCAATGAAAATATATACAGGTGTATTATCTAAAAATAATTTGTGACATCATTAGGATCTATTTTATAATTAGATAATAAAACAAATATATCACACTGTTAGTACTGACCTGTCCTCTACTGAGGCACTGTTGTCCAACAAGAGCTGATTGCTGATCTCCTAGACAACCTGCTAATTTCACTCCTTTTAATGACCCTTTACAGATACTTCCATAAATTTCGGAACTGGACTTGATAACTGGTAGAATATTACTAGGAATATCAAAGAAATTTATAAGTACAGGATCCCATTTTAGGGTATCTATGTTCATTAACATTGTTCTTGATGCATTAGTTACGTCTGTAACATGTATTCCTCCATTTTTTCCACCTTTAATCAAGATATAAACAGTATAACCTTCTTATTTATTAATACAAGAAGATTAGAGCTGAATGGAAGTGAAACTTGGTTTTACTCAGGTATATTTTAAATTTCAAAAATTCTTACCTGTTAGATTCCATATCAACCAAGAATCAATGGTTCCAAACATACAGGTACCTGCAGCCATTGCTTTTTTGATTTTTGGAATATTTTCTTGTAGCCATTTAATCTTGACTGCACTGAAGTAAGGAGATAAGGGTAGTCCACAAAGTGGTTTTAAATAGTTTTTATTTCTAGTCTTATTCGGCACTAAAAATTTTGAAGTGCAATTATATATTTAAGTAAGATATAATGAACAAAAAACTAAATTACTTCTTAGAAGTAAATAAAATAAGAATTAATACATAGAATCTATGTATTAATTCTTATTTTAGAAAATACTACACAAGGACTTTTTGGAAACTAATTCAAATCCCATTCATTGCTGTTTGGAAATTAATCTAGTCCTAGTCATATGATAGGATCGTTTTTACCCTGGTGGTTTTTTGAAGTTTGAAAATTTTTTATACCCCTTAAATGGATGTCTTCTATTGATAACTACTCATTAACAATGTTTTAAATTTGAAATTTCCACTGAAAATTGAGCGATGGTCGGAAATTGTGATCTGAATTTCGTTTTGGGTTGGGATCCACAATCATCTGATAAGTCATCTACCTGAACCTGAGTAATTGTTTCTGAAAAGTCCTAATATTATGCTAATTTAGTAAATGAAAAATTAAGCTAACCTTTGTCCAAAAGACAATCGACTGTTGAGGAAGTTCGTACATCTAACCAAACAATTGAATTATACAAAGGTTCACCAGTTATTCTATCCCACAGAACTGTTGATTCTCTTTGATTGGTAATACCAACAGATACTATGTCATTAACACTTCCACCTTTAGATATTAACTTGTCAATGGTATTTTCAATACAGTTTTCTACAATCCGAATTATTTCCATAGGATCCTGTTCAACCCATCCTTCTTGTGGATGTATTTGAGATAATTCTTGCTGGTGAGATGCTACTACTTCCGCTGTACCAGCTTTAAATAGGATAAATCTAGCACTTGATGTGCCTGTAAAAAATAGCTAAATATTTTTTTTCTTTTGAAGTGAAGAGATGAAACCATTTTATAAAATTATAACTACATGTTAGTTGAGAAATAATTAACAAAGTAAATATGGAGAAAAATTCATTTTTAAAATAGATTCAAGAATAGAAACTTCCTGGGAACTGTTGGATATTTCTACCAAATACACTGTTTACTACCACTAGACCTATACTAACAATAATATGATTTCACTGAGTGTTAGCATTGAAGACCATAAATTGTTTATCAAAATGTGTACCAGTCACTGTAATTATCAGTTATTGGGTCTGGTGTACATAAAAATTTGTTCAGCAAGAACAAATATTTATTTTTTCAATCAAAATATCTTTTTTTAATCTATTTACCACACCAATACATATAGATAGAATTTATATAGTATTATTTCATATTTTTCTACCTTTTTGTGATAAATTAGTTACATAACATGCATGTATGTCTATCCACCTTTTTTAATAACTAGTGTGTGAAATGTGCCAATAAAAGAGATGATTATTTTTAACATAGTTTTTTTGGATGAACTTGAATTTTTTCTATTTGTTTCTCATTATTAAAAACCATATAACATAAAATAGGTATTTAATGGTTTTCTCACATGATTATATACATTCAAATATTTACCAAACTTTTTATCTTTCAGATTTGTGGTAATAATACTAATGAAAAATAAGATGTTTATTATGATGGTTAACTAAGAGACAGTAAAATTAGAATTTAGATTAGTTTTAAAATTGACACTGAAAAATTATAAATTGGAAGATTCCATTCCCCGCACATTAAATGATAAAATTACAATCTGATGAAGTAGATCAATCAATGTGTGACTTGTTATATTCAAATACTCAAATTTCAAGTTATTTGTTATTAATGTAATCTGAGATATTGTAATACCCAAAAAATTGTAAAAATTGAGTAGAATACTTTTCATTATTTAAATATATTTCGACAGTTCTCAATTATTAAGAATCTTTAGATTTTGTTTGTTTATAAAACTGATAATGTTTGGGAAATACAGTAAATAATTTGTAATTTTTTAAATTTCTAAGGTCATGGGTTCAATCCTAACTCATAAAAACTTTTTTATTGTTATCTTAAAGAGCTCCATTTTTTTTTAGTTATTATCACAAATTTCATTATTGCAATGAATATAGTATAGTATAGAATTATTGACATCTTAGAAAAAATATTCAAATAAATGCATAAATATAATATACAAGTTAAAAATAGAATATAGCAACTTTAAGTTTACATATTGTTTCATCTTAAAAAAAACTAGCACTTCTTTTAGATTCATTGTAACCAAAATGATAAGCTGCTACAAGAGATTAATTTTAGTGAAAAAAATTGAATCAAATGTTTTATTGACAAATGCAACAAAATATAAATTCCATAAAAGGATAATAACAGTATCTACTCTTTCATTTTATAAGTAAAGTATAATAGCAGTAGCTCATAGAATCATAGTGTACCAGTCCTATTTATGCTTTTGGTTATTTTTATGGTATGGATTATTTTACTTAATCCATTTAAATTTATCAAACCTAAGCTATGGATAATAAGAATATAACTATTATTCTAAGACCTGAACAATTTGTAAGGAAAATATAAAAGTAAATTGAATAGAAATCCCTGAAGTAATCATACCTTCGTCTATTGCTCCTACCAATGGACCCATCTTAACCGTTGTTTACACTAATAACTTTTTTTCGTTTTATGTAATCCTTCCAGTATGAACACAGTGCAAAAGCTTACTAATCCACATGATGACCTTCAGAGCTTGACTATTTCTTATCATTTCGTTGTAAATGTGTATTAAGATAAACAAATTAAAATGGAATACAGAGTACTGAATGTGAATATATTGTAGAATAAACTTTTATTTTTGTTTATCAAAAAATTATTAAAACCGTATGTTACCATAACCTAAATTTATTTTCTCTTTTTTGGCTTTGTACTATAGAACCCACAGAATAGTTCAGAGTGTCACAAGTATGTTTTTAAACTCTTCATATTTGTATTTCTGTGGTATATTTATGACAACCTTATCCTAACCTAATAAAAGTCAAAGTGGAATATGCATCTAGTTAAGTTTAGTTACTGTAGGTTTAAGGAAATATGAATTGGTTTATGTAGAAATGGAAATTAAAAGTGAAGATGCAGTTCTATTGTTCCAAAAACGAAGTACAAAAATTTTTTCGTCGTTTAGTAAATCAAAGTTCCTAGAAATAGAACAAGAGTTTCAGCAATTGAATGATACTTTAGTTCAAGTAAAAGCAGAAATTGAGGATCCGAAAGATCCTGATGGTCTCGGATTTAACATAAATATTAAAACTGAAAACGTAGAACCTATTTCTAACAATTATAATGTGTGTAAGAGGCAGGCACAGCTATTTCGACATCAACACTATGTACAGAATGTTTGTCCAGTATGTAGAAAAAGTAAGTAAAGGCCATATACTGGAAAACCAATTACCAAATATAATATGTAAATATTTAAATTCATAAATCAATGTTTAATTCATACATACCTATATTACATATTACATATTGTATGTTTAATTTATTTTTACATACAAAATATGGAATATTAATTTTTGTCACTATTCATATGTATGTTCCTTCTTTCAGGATTTTCATCATTTGGAAAAAGAAAGAAGCACTTTATGACTCACTTTTGTAAGTAAAATTTCGATTTTTATCTATTTTTATTTACAAAGCAAAGGACACTAACATATTACAGAGAAAGTAAAAAATTATAGACCTACGATCTAGCAAATAAGTTCTATTGAATTTTTTATTAGTCCTATAGATTGATCCATTTATTGGCGACTAGTTCTTGTTAATGCCAGACCTCGTGATACACAGGGAGTCAGAAATTATTTGAAAGCTGTGGAAAATACTATGCCACACAATTTCATAGAAAACTTATGGGATATTAATGAAAGGCAATTAGGAGCACAACAAATGCAATAATCTGGAAGAGATAAAGAGGAGGTTAATTTTTTTTTTATTTCAAGCTAATCCGCTTCCACCCAAGGTGATTAGCGGGGTGTATAACAATATACAATATTAGATTTTGTTTAGTAGATTAATGTCCTTTAGGAATCCCAACAATTTATCAACTGGGCAGTTTACACCTAAGAGTATATTTAAGTTTGTGGGTAGTCTATGTTTTAGCCGGTAAGTGTCGAACTTAGTGCATTTGATCAGGACATGTTTCACTGTTAAGTGTTCTTGACATGAATCACATATAGGAGCATTGTCATTATTGAAAGATAAGTGTGCGTAAATTTGCAATGCCCTATTCTAAGTCTAGTAATAGTCACTTGTGCTCTGCGTGATATTTTTGGATGCTTCCACAGTGTCACTGTTGATTTAAATTCGCGAAGTTTGTCTTGTGATTGCTGCCAGTCTTGTTGCCAGTGGTTGTGAACTTTTTCCCGAATAAGTGTTCTCACGTCACTCACCACGCACTTTGTTATGAGTTCAGCATTAACGTTTACGATTGCGTTACGCGCACATAGGTCCGCTTTTTCGTTGCCTCTGATGCCAATGTGAGCAGGAATCCAAATGAAATCGACAGATTTCTTGTCGTTCTGGATATTGTGAAGCAGTGATTTGATTGATTGTAATATTGGATGCTTGGGATAGAGATGTTTCAAGGATTGAATGCTACTTAAGGAATCAGTTAAAATTAGGGTTTTGGGATTTGGGAAGGAGATAGTTACTTTAAGGGCATGAAAGATAGCATAGAGTTCTGCCGTAAATATGCTTGTGTGAGGGGAGAATTTTATGCTGTAAGATTCAGTTGCGGTCACTACTGCAGCACCCACTCCTGCCTCCGATTTTGAAGCATTGAGAGGGTTATGTGCGACAAATCAGTTGTTAGTAGATGAATCAGATTCAGAGTCAATTAAGTCTTGGCCAAGATGAGTAAATATCTTTTTTTTAAGTTTGGTGATTCTCGTTTTTGTTGTCTTGTCATATATGTAGGGATATACTTCAGATAACATAGTAGTAAGCCCAAGGAGGTTAGAAGTGAAATCTAGAGCTATATTTACAGGTTGGAGTGAGCCGGTTACATTATCTAGTAGTACAATTAATTGATCGTAGTCCAGAATGAAAGGTGGCGAATGATTTTCTATGAACTCCTTGCAGGATATTGTTGATTGTTTCTTGCTCGATTTATTCTTTTTTAGTATTGGTTTTGGCTTAGGGAATAATTTTTCGGGCGTTATGTTATTTTCGCTATCGGGTGTGGGGGTGTCTTCCATAGGCCTTTTGTTTGTGATTTTGGGAATATCTGTTGCATCCGTTTCTGTCAATTTTTGTGTATTGATGTTATTTGTTGACGAAGATGGTGGAAGAGTTTGGATTTGGGTTGTAAGAAGGGTTTGGGAAGTCGAGAGCGGTTGAATATTTGATGTTGAACTATATGTACTAGGTTCTGATTGACTGGAGTTATTGATACATTGTGAGGCTATATGACCATCAGCTTTGTATTTGTAGCATGTTAGTCCATCTTTTTGGAGGAATACTCGGTAGCTGGTTTGTTCGAATTCAATCAGTATGGAGTCTGGAAGCTGTTGCGTATAGGGGCTTACGTAAATCTGTCTTCTGAAGCTTAGGATGTGACTATACTCAGGTAATGTTGCACCGATTTTTAGAAACGTCATGGGAGAAACTGGATTTAGACCTAATTTTAATATTTCATCTGTTAGCAGTTGATGAGGGATGGTTGGACTTACATTGGAAAGTATGATTCTATCAGCCGGAGTTATGAGTCGACGAGCTACTAGTTTTTCGCCGTTGACGGTTATGGAGCCATAATTGTTCATGAAGTTGTCGACAACTGATTTGTTTGCCAAGTACATACAGACACGATTGTTCGAAAGGTAGTCCTGTAATTTGGCATTGTTGATAGCGGAAAAAACGATTGCTTGTTGTTTGCTTGGGAAAGCAGCTTGGTTAACTGCTGATGAATACCTTTTGATGACTGTTGTAGGAGTGTCTGACTGTGTATTATTGATTGAAGACATCATTGATATTTGATTATATTTGGCCGGAATTTGGAATATGGCCCTGGCCGCTATTTGTAAATAGTAGCATGCGAAATTGGTTTGCTGCTTTTATAGGTAAAGTACTAATCGAATTGACTGTGTTTATGATGTGTAATTCACTAAGTTTAGATAACTTGGAGAACAATATAAGTAAGGTGAACTTACAGTTTCTGAAACTACTTCTCACTGGACAAAACTGTGTTAATGGTCCGCCACTGGTGAAAACCAGATTCTTTTACTATTCACAACACCGTAAAAACTGGTATATATTTAATTGCCCATCTAGACGACCGGTAAACAATCGATGTTTACTCGTTGACAGCCCAAATAGGAATCCAGGAGGTTAATTCAAATGAGGAAGTATTTAGACCAAAATGAAATGAAGGCAGCTTGGGTTGACAATGTAAGATTGTTTTACATGCAAGAAATGGATAAACACTTTTCTGAAAATAATGTTTTCTTTTCTTTCACTTATTTTCAATTTCCGAATTTTCTCTTATTCCTTCTAGTTTTTTTTTATCAAACAATCAATTCCTTTTATAACATTTCTTAAGTTCTAACACTGTGAAAGTTGAAAAAATTCCTTTTTGATTTTTAAATGTCATTCCTTAGAGAATTGAAAGTCAATTAATAAAAAAATGTTGAAATTGATCTATGTTTAGAAATTTAAAAAAAATATGTATTATGTTGGTGAAGTACAGTTTTATTGCTCTCCTGTAAAGTTGTCATTTTTAACTTAGAATTTGAGAGACAATTTATAATAGTTACATTTTATTATGTACATAATATTAAAAAAGATTTATGCTGTTTTAATATGAGTTGCATAAATTTTATGGAGAAGTATATTTTTTCCACAAGTACAAGAGATAAATAAATACTGAATTTTTAAATTAACATATTACTAACAACTCTTCTAAATATGAAGACGTTTCTCTTAGGCTTAGCTTAAAAAATTTCAAATGTACATTTTTCAATGAGGCTTTTCAAAATAAAAACAAAATCAGTGAATAGTAAACATTTATTCAATATATAATTATAAGTTAATTGAGAATTGAGCACAATGTTTTTATATCTTTGTCTTATATACCTTATTTCTATAATGATTGAAATAATGAGAAAATATTTATTCTATAACCGAAAGTTTTATCAAAATACTAAAGTATAATAGTAATTTCCCTTATGCAATAGTGGGTAACTAAGTTTATTTTTTCTTTAGAAGAAACTATAACGCTTTTATTGATTCCTATTAAAATATATTATATATTTAACAATGTTTTAAACAATTTAACCCAAATTTGTAAAAATTGAGAAAACAACAGATTATTTCAATTATTAACAATACTAATATTGAGGTTGAAGTTTGTACAGTTATTAAATTTTATCTCGGATTCTTAGTTTTGTCAACTCTTTTCTTCGGCATGCGCCGGAAATACCAATCACAAATGTCACCTAAAAGTAATTATTACCCAATAAGTACAAAAACAAGTATGCAAGTCTCTCACTTTAGTTACTACGCTATGGAGACGGAGACTAGAGCATTAAGTTTTATGCAGTCAAAAGTGTGTCTAAAGAATGTACTTTACACACGGTAGTAGAAAAAATATTTTATTAAAATAGACTTCATCAGAATATATGGTGCGGGAAGTTGAACATTTTACATTGTAAACTGATTTTTTAAATCATTACATATATATTTATTTTTTTGCAGATTTGCCTTCAAGCTTTAAGACAAAAAAGAACTGCTTTGGACGCTGCCTTTTTATTTGCATTTTTTGTGGACAGATTTGCCTATTGAAACATGAAATAGCTATACACTGTTTCAGTCATAAAACAAAGAAATTAACAAAACTGACACAGAACAGTCTTTACTGTAGTAACAAAATAATTCCACTATTGAGGAAAATAAAAAATGAAGTTGACATTGAGTATAACAATTTTACAATAAAACAAGAACCTCAGAAAAGTGTACCTATACAAGTACCAAAATGTGAAGTATGCCTGAGACAATTCAAATCGGAAGCAAGTTTGAATAGACACTTAACTTATCATAAAAAAAATCATACATGTAGAATATGTTTGAAAATATGTAAGAGTGCGTATGGTCTAAAACGTCATCAGATTAGCCATTCTTCCCTAAAATTATTTAAATGCGATTTTTGCTCAAAATATTTCAAATCTAAGGATAGTTTGAATGTTCACAAGTCTTTAAATTGTTCGAAAAAATATTTTAAATGCAACCATTGCTTGAAAAGATATTTTGCCAAAACGGCATTACATAGTCATCCTTGTAATCCAAAGTCAATTGATTGCACTGATTGTGGGAAGCTTGTTTCTCCTAAATCTAATCTAAATGTACATGTAGCTACTCATACTGAAATGAGACCTTATAAATGTAAACTTTGCCCTAAAATGTTCAAATATCCTCAAGATTTGAAGCGTCATCTTCTATATCATTCAGGAGAAAAACCTTTTGAGTGTAATATTTGCCAGAGGCGATTCAGGCTGAAGCAGCATTTAACTCGCCATATGTACTGTCATAATGATGAGAAACCATTTAAATGCGAAATATGCTTTAAAACGTTTACACAAAAATATGGTTTAGTGTATCATTTTCGTCGACATACAAGCGATACTCCGTTTAAATGTAATATTTGTTCCAATGCATATACCGAGAAGAAAATGTTGGATTATCACGTTCTGAGTCATACAGGCGATAAACCTTTTGTATGTGCCGTTTGTTCGAAACGTTTTAAACAGAAGCAAGATTTAAAACGACATTCACACATCCACACAGGAAACAAATCTTTCACCTGCGCCATTTGTGGAAAATGTTTTGCACGTAAAGAATACTTGAATGACCATTTGCGTACTCACACTGGAGAAAAACCATATCAGTGTAATATATGCCTAAAACGGTTTTCTTTTAGAAGAAGTTTGAGTTTACATATGCCCAGACATATAAAAGAAAAATCTGGGTGACTACGAACTGGAAAAAAACAAACGCCAGAAAGTATTATTTTCATTAAGAATATTGGAATTTTGTTTAGCTTTTGTTTTGTTATTTTAAGAAGCAATAATAAAATGGGAAATGGAAAAAAGTGTTTTATTTGAAAAAGTATCGTGGGGTATTGTGACACCCCATCATAAATATTCTCTATGGCTGCTCATTTCGGGCAAACTATAAATAGTTTACAACAAATAGAGGAAATTATTTTTTTATAGAACCATTTTGTGCTGGTAGCAGATTGGAGTGTCTTATCACCCCACAGTACCACTTGAGTGACTTTAAATCAGAGTGCGGGAATTAAAATGGCGCTGCCTTCATTGACGCAAAAAGAACTGGAATATAATGTGGAACATCTGAGTGAACTAAATAGTTATGAAGAAGTTAAGCAGATTGTGAATGCATAAGAAGACGCTGATTTAAGCGATGCTTTAAGTTTGCACAGTGATCACCTCACTGGATCTGAAAATGAAGCTTCGGATGGTGAGGAAGAAGAAGTAAATGATATAATCAATAGATTCAAATGTGCCAAAATCGAGCCAGCCGAGCCTAAAAGACTATACAGCAACGGATAAACTCCCTATGAAGCCTGGTCTTTACTATTTACTGAGGATATTCTTTGAAATAATAGTGGAACACACCAACGTTAAGATCACCGACTTGAGTGCAAATTATGGTAATACCTCCACCTTTGTACAGCACATCGATAAAATCGAACTAAAAGCATTTTTTGTCTTCTGTTGTTATGTGGTCATGAAGGTGCTGCGGGGCTATTTGCAGCAGATGGAGCGGGAAGGAATATCTTTCGTGTTACTATGAGATGCTACTAGGTTTTCATGGCAGGAGTTCTTTTAAGCAGTATATCAAGAATAAACATAGTGAATATGGTACATATTAAGATTATATGTGATTCCAAAGATCATTGTTTACTTGATGCCTTCGTATATGTACGAAAGGAATCAAAACAACAAAACCCCAACAAATCATTTGTTCCTATCCTCACCGTCCTAAGACTGGAAAAACCTACACTGAACACAAACCGGAACTGGTAGACAAACTGGTCGACTTATGTCGGCGCTATCCGAAAAAATAAGGGTGAAATTCCCCACCAGTTTTTGCCAAATAGGAACAGAATGTGGATTCACAAGAAACCTAACGTTAATTTCATTCGTACCAAAAAAAAATTGAGAATACTAGGATTTAATCCTAAGACAATGTCATTTATAAATATTAAAAATAACAGTGGCATAAGTACTGAGCCCTGGGGCACTCCAGAAGATGCGTTAATTCCTATGGAGCTGAAACCATAGTAAGTAACTGTGAGTTTTCTATCCGTGAGGTATGACATAAAAAAAGTTGGTAAATGAATCAGTGATGCCAATGTTAGACAGCTTAGTCAGAAGAATGCCATGATACCAGCGATCAAAAGCTTTGAAAAAAATCTGTATAGATGACATCAACTTGATCAACGCTATCCAATTGTACTGCCGTATAATGTGCACATAGGCACATTAAATTTGTGACCGTAGATCTACCAGGTTAAAAACCATGCTGTTCATTACATATGAATAGTTTCATGATGTAAAGACTACAAGGTGCGCTATTGCGCACCAGCTGGGAAGCAGCCAATGAGAATTCGCTCCCAAAACGACACGCCAATTTGGGATCAATGCATCAATTTTCTAAAAGTTGTTTCCGATTCAAAACTAAATCAAGAGTATGATTGTGAGAGTTAATACCTTTGTTCAATTGTGTAATATTAAGAAATTTGGTGATGTTGGAAGTCACAAACTTATCATTATCAAACAGTTCTGATTCCAATAGCAGCAACCATAGGAAACACGTTAGTTATATCCGACAGGTCGAAAGAATGTAATGCTTTCTCAATGTAAAAAAAAACTCCACCACCACTTTTGGTATTGGTTGATTGAAATTTACGATCGACAGAAAGTTCAGATTCAAGGATGGAGGGATTCAACCATGTTTCAGTAATAGCGATTGAATCAAAAGAACAGTCTATAGAAGCATTTTGTGATCACCAGCGCATTTGGGACATTTTAGCGGTTTATTGCAGTTTTTAGCGAAATGCGCAAAACCACAACACTTGAAACACATCCTTAACTCAATGGCGTCATAAACTGGGCAGCATTCATATCCGACCAGCAAACTACCTTCTTGCATAGTCTTCTTGTAGGAGTTAACATCCAGAGATAAATTTGCTTGAAAGATTTTATTTTTTTTTTCAGAGGGTTGATGTTTGTTACATCAATAATAAAATTCGCCGAGAAAACGTTCCGATTTTTTATCATTAGAAAACTAATTAAGCTATCAGGTTCGTGCTTCTCTGAGGCTTCGAGGATTCAGTGAGCCAAGTTCCTTAATATCATAATTTCCATATAATTTGTTATTTGCAAGCTGTTTAAACTTTTCAATTTCTTTATTAGTCGTGCATCCAACGATTCGTAGATTTTTAATTTTTGCTGAGCTGAGACCTTCGTAAAGAGAAATCATTTGTAGCAATATATCCGATCGAGTTTTAGAGTTGGTCTGCGTCGAATCTTTGGGTTTGATCATAATAACATTTGAACCAGAATCCTTTAAAACCGCTGAGTAAGAATTTGCGCTTATATTGGCAGGGGTATAATCACAGTTTTTTATTACACCTTGTAGCTCATGAGCCTCATTCTCAACCATTGTTTGCAGGTGGTCTTTAAAAGATAAGAGATTCATTGATTTTTTTGGTAAAATTCCTCAATTTGATTCTTGAGTATATTCACCAAAACACCTTCATTAAAACTACTCTTTAGGACTTTATATCAGTGCTGGATAGTTTATATTTATACTTAATAAAGGAGGCTGCTTCTGTCACTTTACATTTTTTGTGACAATAATCACATACTCGTACATATAGTAAAATTATATGCTTAGTGTGTTTTCAACTCAGTTTCAGTAAATCCTATAAAGGTCATATGAAACCATCTGTTAGAAGGACCATCGCAACCAACTAAGCCATCAGGCTTAGATTTACGACACTTCGCACAATCAGACATCTTTAATCATCAATTCATCAAAGTTAGTCCAGTTGACTGATACCCAAATCGATAAATATGTAAAAAATTCGTAAGATAAAAATGTTCACAACAACAATTTATTGTTTTTGCAAGATGGATTATTTACGTAAATTGAGACATGCAGAGTCGTAACTCGGCTTTCATAGGCTCCAGTAAGTTTTATAGTTCTTCCAATATCAGTTGCAGATTACAAAAACTTTTATGAAAACCTCATTGTGCGTAGATACCTCATTTTATAAATTTATAATTTTTATAAATACTTTTGAAAATATGTATATCTTATGCGAGGAAGTATTCGTTAAAAGGCCATCAAATCATTATTAATTGCATTGCATTATACGGCGTTATTTAGACAGATGCACTGAATTGTAGTCCTACTTGGAACTTACAAAAAAAATCATTATTATACCTCGTTAACTTGCTACAACTGAATATTAAATTATAAAACGTAAATAGACGAGTAAAATGTACCTGCCTGTTAGAGCGTTTGGTTTAAACAGGGTACCAGACGTGAACTGAGCCCTTTTTGTATCCCATTCTTTTTTTCTGGAAAACGAAATTTCAAAAAAAGGAAAATACATTTTTTGCAAATAAAACAAAATAAAAAAGAGGATTTTAATTCCAAAGTATCTTTATAAATAATAATGTTAGTCAGAATCATCTGAACTAGAGCCATCATTTGATTGATTTATGAAAAAAGGGTGATACCACATACCCATCTTCTTCTTTGATAAAATGTTCAACACAGTTTTTTCAAAGCTATTGGCGGTCTGCTGCTGGAACTTTCTTTACGAGTTCTACAACCTCTTTACTCAGTTCTGGAAAATGATTACATTTTCGTCATTCTGATTTTACGATTGCCCATCTATAGGGTTAAATATACAATAGTAAGAAGACAGTCTGAGAAGAGGATGGCCCTGTTCTTTGCACAGCTTGTCAATATAATGAATTTTCTCTTTTACTTTGGACCTTAAATAACAGTAATCAATTCTGTTGGGTCTTTTTTACAATCGCTGACAGGAATCGGAATATTTTTCTCAGACATAAATGCTAAAATTTGATCTATGTTACTAGTACTATTTGGTATCTTAAAGGGTTGCCACTGGTGATAAGATGCGTTGCCCATAACGATTACTGACTTTGGTTAGGTAAAAGCTGTTCATTAAACCATTTTTCAAATATATCTGCTGCCATATCTTCATGATAATCATCTGCACAGTTTTTCAGCAGATATTAATAATTATGCGTTACCCTTTAGAACATGGCCCATTCAAACAGAAATTTTTACTATTGTCAACTCAGCCGAAATTTAATACCTCGTGACTGTAAAACCATGTTTCATCTAGATAAATTAAGTGTCTATTAGAACATCCGTAGTCTTTTATTTGACGCAAATAATCTTGTCGCTATCGAATTGTCCTTGACGATTCGGTTATTGGCATACGTTTATTCAATTTTCTCTGTTTAAAACGTGAGCTGACAAAATTTGATGCAATTTTTCTAAACTGGTATAATTGTATTTTGGATAATGGATTCTCCATATATAAATAATAAATTGTCCTATGTATAAAATCTTGAGTAGCTGCTTTATCAACTGATTTCAATTTTTCTTTACATGTTTTTCGGTTCTGTGAATGATTCACAGCAACCCTTTTAGTGACTACTTGATCAATGAAAAATTTGTTTACTCTAGTTAATTCAACAATTCTTATTATGATTGCATTATCAGATTGTGGAATATTTTCCCTTTTTGAAACATTGGAATATATTTAAAATAACTTGCTGTGTTTGAACCTATATCTAAATCTTTATTATTAAATTCATACCTGTCTTTATTCTCACAGTGCAATATCATTGTCCTCATTCGCCCATGGTCTAGAGAACGCCATATTACTATTTATTTGAAGAAATTTATGAATTAAAGAAATTTTATCAAGCGACGCTAATGTCTGGCAGGAATATTTCGAAGAAATTGTGTACATACAGCTTCGGCCAATAGAAATGCATTTATGTTTACGATTCGTTGTATTTATTGGTAAACAGATTCCACGTGAACTGACGGTTTGTTGGAAATTTCATGAATTGTATATGGGGAGTAAACATTATTTTTCATTTCTTAATTTGGTATGAGTGCCGTGTGTATTTATGAAATATTGATTGATCCTCGCATAAATGTCTTCTTTAATTGATATTGGAAGAATTATATAAATTCACTAATTAGTGTTTTAATATTTATTACATTACTTTTCGACTAAGACCAACATTAGACGTTCTAGAGCTCAAAACCCAAAGTTCGGTTTTAAAGCTTTCGATGCACGGTGAATATCGTGTCGGGATTTTACTTTTACCATAGGAAGAGTGAAGGATGTCAAGTAACTAAAGATAATGATATTTTACTATTTATTTATGTTTAAAGCTTACAAGACCTACAAAAAACATCCGAAACATCTCGAAAATTAAGTGTTGTGAATTTGTTGAATTAATTTCTATATTTCTCAACCTAAACTTACAATTTCTCAAGAATTTAAACGCTAAATAATATCTATATTACCGATAACTTATTCTACACATTTTACATGTAAAACAATAAAGCAACATTTTTAACTAATTTAACTCAACTGAACATAAAAGGAAAACTGTTGGCATAATGTTGAAATAATAAAAAAAACTGTTTTTATAAAATTCATTAAAAATTCTTAGTAAGATAATTATAATACTAGGCCATAATTTGACTAAATAATCTCCTCATTTAGACGAAAAAAAGTCTTTTCATTACAAAACTTGATTTACATATTTTAATAATAGGCAAATTTGAGTGAATTTTAATCAATATGTCTCTCTCCGTGTGCATCAGAGCAAACATTTCGAAATTGTCATCAGTTATTGTTTCCACAAAACATACTTTTAGGATATGTTCTATGATATTGAAGAGAGTACGTTTACTCCACTATCACTTAAAATTTACAGTTGATATACGAGTTACATTCAATTACTTTCAATTCCATGAATGTTTTCAGAACTATCACATCTTTCAGTCTTATCGGTAAAATAATCCTCATCAATTGAGTTCTTACTCATACTGGACCAAACATTGATTTCTTTTTAATATGATTTCTTCTTTGAGCGTGTCTTTTTGAACAGACGTAATCAACAAACTTTTTCCAAGCCATTTTCTGAGAACTCTGCCTTCACTTGATCAAATCTTCTAGAGTCGAAGACAGCCAAATTCAAATACAGTAGTTTATGCTTAGCAAAAAGGCTTTCCATTGTTTAATCTATTGTGTCTATAATCTAGTTAAAGACATTTATCCTAAAAGCATCTTCAGGAGATGAAGAAACTCTTTCAATGTTATATTTTCTCCGGCTATTTCATATATTTCTATTGTCTGCTTGATTTTTAAATTAAGATCAATCAACAAATGTCAAATGAACCTGTCTCGAAGGTCTTTTGTTATTACTATTGCTGACTCTATTAGTTTGCAGACAGGTTGAACTCAACTGAGGAAATCTTTTATTAATTTACAGTTAGTTCACAAAAAACTTGTTTTCTATAGGAAGGATAAAGAGTGCTTGGTGTCCAGTTGTCTACGAAAGATTTTTTACTTCGCCAACGAGTAGCACCAATCGCACCCAGTTTGAATGCCATGCAGCAAATATAAATTTACTTTATGAAAAGTGACAACAAAGTTTTCTGGTATTAAATTATTTCGTTGAACGAAACGTGTTTTAAGAGTCAAAAATAATGAAAAACACACCATGAGTTAGTACACAAAAATCGTAATTTCAGTTCGTCGACAAGAGTGTGCCATTTTACCTTTAAGCCGAGGGCGCAGGAGGACACATTCCCTTGTCCCCCCGAGCCAGTAGGGTTTGGTTACATTTCGGGTCATATTGTATCATTTTAAGCCTGCAACCACAAGATGGCGGAAATAGCAATACCAAGCGTTATCCAACTCGTGATTACTACGACGTCTCTCGGATCCTTGCTTTCAGTTGTGTCACAAATTTCGAACGAGAGGGTATGTTTCATTTTGCCAGTTTTGAGTTATCGAGACAAGTTCGAATACGACGACACCTTATGCTCTATGGTATAAAAATCAATGCAGTAAGTACTTTTTATTACAGCATTTTAAGAGCATTTCGTATAATGTAATGGAGCCAAAAAGAACTAAATTAGACGAGCCAGGAACCAGTTCTTGGAATTTATCTAGAAAATAACCTTGAAACCACCAAAAATTAGAGTAATTATTACATGAAGACCTGACGAAAGTAAAGACTGAATATGAATATGGCGAATGTAAAACGTCAGTTCTAGCGTAGATTATGATTCGCCTATGCCAGCATTAATGGTATTTGGATAGTCTACATTCCATAAACAGTAACATCGAATTAACGACTCCTGTGGAAATAAATGCCTTATTCGGAATTTTCTAAATGGATGGCGTTTTAAAGTATACTCATTTAATACAAGGCATATTTTTTAAGTAAGTACCCTTTTGCGATTCCGCCGCCGCAACCCCAAGGTCGGCGTTCCGCACATGCGCGCTGGTTACCTACATCTCTTTTCTACGCACTGACGCCATTACAGTCTGATTCTTCATTGTGTACGTTGTTTACTGGGTGTTTAAGATGCCTCCGACAATCGCGAGTCCCGCCGATTGTGAAGTACGGGCTGTTATACGATTTCTTAGTGCTAATGGCGTAAAACTGATCGATATTCATCGTGAGATCTGTGAAGTTTACGGACAAAACATTATGAGTAATCATCACCCAAAAAAGTGAAGTTTAAGCAAACAATTTCTGCCCGGATAATCATGTGCACAGTTTTTCGGAACAGAAAAGGAGTATTGCTAGTGGAGTTTAGGCCTCGTAATGGGACAATCAATGCAGCGTCTTATTGTGAGACATTGAACAATCTGCGTCGTGCAAATTTTTTCTCCAAATATTGAATTTAACAAAAGGGAACAATAGTAGTTTGGACAAGCATCCAAGATTTCTACAAGATAATCCCACAACTCCTTAGAGGATAAACTAAAATAATTGACTCTATTTATTGAAGGATCAAGGTCTGAAATATACAAAAACAAACTCTAAGCCGTAACAATTTTAAAATCCAAGTATCCTCAAGAGCGTTTCCAAACATCTAATTCTATCCTAAGCTGGTTTTAAGGCGAACCCTATCTCGAGTACTAGCACCGGAGTGTCAAAACTAAGATATTGTAAAAAATTGAGATGAGAAGAGATAAAACTCATTTTAGCACTTCGAGATCCTTTTCTTTTTCTTGACTGTTGGAATGTCTCAGTCCTCCATGGTCTTCTACGATGAAGGGGCAGGCAAATAATTTAAAACTCTGACTTCGGAGGATAGTCTCTACATCTTTATATCCGACGAGTTCAAAACAACACCTATGTGGTAAGCACTGGAAAAAGCTAATATAATAATCATCGACAAGTAAATTCTCTGTTCAGCTTCCTCCATTTCCGCGTGGTTGATAATAAAATCGAATTAAAATGGTTACCACTAGTCACAACGGCGAAATCCGGATTTGTCGCATTAACACAATTACAATTTGAAAAAATAAGGTAACCATAGGTTTTGCTTTTCCCTCCAATTTTTGATTATGACTGAATAGACTTTTTGTGACGTTTGATTTGTCTACTTTACACTACCTATTAAGTTTACATTAAATAAGATAAAACGCGTAATACTTCCAACATTTATTAACTTCTATATAATGATCCATCTATACATATATTACAAAAAAACTAAAAAATTGAAAGTTACTAGGTACGTATTATTTAGATTACCGATGAGATGTTTTATACCCTGCACATAATAGTGTGAATCATTTTCAAGGTAGGGCTCATTATGTCTTGAAAATGATTAACGATTTTTAAAAATCAACATACGTCTTAAATATCTAGCTACAACAAGATAACAGTAAATTTATTATATTAACAATTTTAATAGTGCTTCACATATTCTTAATCAATCAAAGAAAAGATCTATCGTTGTTCAGATTATTCAAATATATAAAGAAAGATAAAGTACTGCAAAGTACGGAAAAGCTCCATTCATTTAATCAAATATGGATGGATTTTTGTATGAATTATCATTTCTTGCCGATATGTGCTTTTACTATGGGGGTGTATAAAACCCCATCGATCTCGATAGGAAAAAGCATTTTGAGCACAAATTATTTTATGGAGTTTTTTCGACAAATCAATACTTTTTGACTTGAATGATTGAAATTTCAATTTTTGTTATAAGCGCTTTGTAATAGATTTTTCACAAATAACTCAAAACATTTAGATTTTATACGAAAAAGTCTGATGAGGTTAAATGTAGCTTGAAAAGAATGAATTTTTAATACAAACCGAGCTATGATTTATTGAGGGTGGAACTTTTTACTGAACCGAAGATTGTGAAAAATTGAATAAGCAGGAAACGATAAATTTTCGAAAAAAATTTATCGAATTTTTTTTAACGCACATCAAAAAATCGTTCAAATGAGATTTTATAAGCCTTTGTTATACATAAAATAAGGGAGTTATGAAGAAAATAAGATAGAATCACTTCATTTAATGGAAAGAAACGTTATTTGTACCCAAATCACTTTGATCGAATACGAATGTTAGCAGCAAGAAGTTTGAATGGTTTGGAGAGCTTGATTTTTTTAAAAACTGTCTTTTGATAAATATTACTTAAAAAATATGAAAGATAAGTTAAAACTGCTAGCGAACAAAATGAATTTTTTTTTAATTTTCTCTTAACTTCAGAATTAGACAAGTCGTTTTGAGGTATTTCTGTATATTCTTTAATTTTGTCATTAATATATTTTTCACAATGGAAAGAGGAATATTTGTATATAAAGAAACTACATCTAACGAAATAAATACATATCCATTAGGAATTTTTATATTTATAATTTTTTCTTTAAAATCCCAAGAATTTTTGATAGTATTTGTTTTGGTATAGAATTTTTTCAAAATATTTTTCAAATAATTAGATAATGGGGTAAGAGGAGTTTGAATACTTGAAATAATCGGTCGAAGAGGAATGTCAGGTTTGTGCAATTTTGGCATACCATATATCTTAGGGGGTAAGGCATTGTGAATTTTCAATTTTCTTGCATCTGTTGGCGAAATAAAAAGTTGTTCTTCCGAAGTTGGAATTAGATCATTTATATATCAACATTCCTACTTCAAAAAAAAAATATAGAAATATACAAATTTCTAATGAATATGTATTTAGTTCGTTAGATGTGGTTTCTTTGTATACAAATATTCACATTACAATTGTGAAAAATATATTAATAAAAAATTGGACAAAATTAAAGAATCTACAGAAATACCTCAACAAGAATTTATAAAAGCTATAGAACTCACACTTACAACAACATACTTCAAATAATCAAATATACAAACAAATTGATGGTTTTGCTATGGAAGCTTCCATAGTGTTATAGTACAATCAGTAAGGAAAAACTTGAGAAAAGTGTCCTAAGCAAACTTGATGTAAATATTCAATTCTCTTTCTGTTACGTAGATGATTGCATTACTGCCGTACTAAAAAATCAAATTGAAAACATAAATAGAAAGTTCAATACTGTATTAAAAGAAAATAATTATCCAGAAAAAAATGATAAACCACATATTAAAAAAAAAAGATAAACAGATACTAGATTCGATTGAAAAACAAAACATAAACGAAACATTAGAACATAAAATATTTCTCTTTACCATATGTACAAGGACTTTCCCAACAATTATCGAATTATTTCAATAAATATGATACTAGTATAAGACATAGAGGACATGAAACATTATACTAATATTCACCAAACTAAAATCTTAAACACCAAAAAACAAAAGAAGTAATATTATATGTCGAGTACTTTGCACTAATTGTGACGCTATCTACAAAGGACAGACATCACAGTATTTGGAAAATAGACTAAAAGGTCATCAATACGATAAAAAAATAAAGTTGCATTAACGTAACACGAAATATCAAAAAAACAAATTCAATTATAAAGATCTGTGCTCTGTGTATGAGTGTCTGTGTGTATACACATAATGAAAAAAGCCTGTATGGCGCTGGCAACATCTGCTTGGGTGTAAGGAGTGTTTCTACATATAAATAGATATAATATGGTTTGAAATACATTGCTTAAAGGTTGAACAACATAAATAGTATTCTAAAACATGCGATCTTGATTTTTATGCTACAAATGTTTTCTTAACTTGCTAAATGCTTAAACTTTTATTTTATAGAATTTTCACAATAAGGAGTAGTAGTCACCATAAAGTAGATTTTAAAGTGAGGGGTGAATGGAACTTCTTTCCAAAATTTCATGCAATTCCATGCGTCTTGATGAAATTCTGAGGTGATACCATATTTTTACCGTCGTTCACTGAACTATAGTTTATTTTCTAAAGTTGTGTAGCTGACATCGGTTAAAATAACTTTGAGTATATATACTTGTTTTCATAAATATTATGTTTTTAAATAGTATAATATAAAAACTAATGATCATTTTCATACGAGTGTGAATGTAACGGCGACGTGAGTGTAAGAAGTTACCTTTACGTAAGCAACTTTTCTTAACAGCTCCGATAAATTCCATCTTATTTGTAAATATTTTAATTTTCAATAAAACGAAATTACTTTTTTTCACATAAAAGGAAAGGTACTTTGAAACACATGTGTTGAAAAGTATGGGGACAGTTAACGTAACCTTTACATAGCAAAATCAATATCAAGTCTTCTTAAATTGTGTTTTAAATGTCCATAATTTTTCTAGTTCATATACTTTTCCACACATGTGCGGATATATTTCTGTATATACGGATGAAATTTAGTGTTATTTAAATATGAAAACATCAATCATTTTGGTATGTGGTCGTAAGAAAACAAATATTATCTTTGTAATGATGGATAAAAGTTTGATATAATAGCTGTTTTCCATTTACATCAGAACTCAGATGCACGTTCCTTTTCAGTGTCACAAGTGAGACCTAACTAAGTTTTTACCCGCAATCTGCACAAGCTTGAGACTGTGTGCTTTAGTGAGTTTTGTGAACACAGATTGAAAATGAGGACATCACGTTATCAGATCTTGTAATAAAAATAAGCAAGTCACTGATATAAATAATATTATAAATAAATTATTTTAGTTAGATTAGATTAGATTCTTTTGCTGCGGGTATCAGACCGTTGGATTACCAATGATTTTGGTGAATTTAATGTGGAAGACACCGGTAAATATTTACAGAATAGAGTTACGTTCCGAGAAAAAATTTTACTAAAAACTGATAGTATCCATGACGCTATTATCCTTAATAGTAAAATAAAATAAAATAATTTCGGAACATGACTTAATTAATCTATGTATCTTAATGTTAACATATTTCAGAGCAAAATATAGAATATGGTTACCAAATAATTCAATTAGTTTGTACTCAAACAATAAACTCTATTTTAAAAATCAAGAAAATGGAAACGTTCAAAAACCTATGGAGGTTATTGATATAAGCCTCGAATTTAATGAAACAAGTAGAAGTGCTATCGAAAATTCAGAACATTTGGACCAGTTGGAAGGAGCAAGTAGCGGGAGCACAATTGAAAATGACACAAACGATGTTGGGATAGTTAATTTGTAGTTTGACTCAGTAAATATATTTTTTAAAAAAGTCTTTTCCTCTATCAATTACATATTTCACTTTATGATGATATACATTATATACAAAGAAGAAAAACTTTTTGTTCGCCTATAAGTGAAGAGCTTGGCAGTTAAAACATTGAAGTAAGTGAAATTATACTGTACAATTAATAATAATTAGAAAAGTGATTGAACAAAAAATTTATTTTAGGCTGTATTCATATATGCACTGCCAGTACTAAAAATCAATAGTTGCCGTTAGATATCCAGTACTGGTAGTGAATACGGAACACATTTGTTGTTAAAATTTAAAATGGTTTAATTTACAAGCCCATATTCATTAGATGTCGATGAAGTAGAAAACCCCAAAATTGAATTCCGAACATCAAGACCGAGTTTTGACAGGAGTTGGAGCTTGGGAAGATCTTCATGTTCCACTGATTCGTCTTTTATGTAAAAAAGAAAGAATCTAGTAAAATTACATTGTTTTAAGGAAAATAGAGAAAAAAAAAAAAGAAATTGTCAGAAAACATTGTGGAAGAAAGCTTGAAACATAAAAAAGAAAAGTTGGTTCTGTGAAAAAATTGTAATTAGAAAAGGAAAAAGTAAAGCTGTTAGAAGGTTTACAAAAAACTTAAAAGAAAAAATATTAATGATCAGAATTATAAAGAATCAATCGAAGTGCTTCCTTTTAGTTAAGTTTCTGCGCAGTTTGTTCAATTTATCAGTGAATATAAACACTTAGATTATTAGATCAGCAGTTGAATGATTTAGCCGAAAGTTCTCTTCAAATCTTTAATCATCGTATTTTTGTACTGTATCGACGGAAGAATTTGGTAATGGTATATTTAACGTATAAAATTACTGATGAGAAAATTAATGTCTCTGTTATGAAAGCTTTGTATAACATTTCATAAAAAGTACTCCACGCTGTTATAATAGTGACATAATTCATCAGTAGTTTTATTTTATCCCAAGAATTATTATTTACTTTTCAGTTTGATTATTGTTGCAAGCTTGTTTTTGTGTTTTTAGATTTTTCAAACTATAATTTATTTTTTACTTTTCATTATTACTAAATCTAAAAGGCCGTTTCTCAGTATAATCAAACGTTGTTGCGTTCATCAAAGGAGCGTGTTAACAACAAATACGTCACGAACATCTAGTATGCAATAAATGGAGAACTATATCTAGGAGAGGGCATAAAATATCGATGTTATTTTAAACTATCGCTATTTTTTCAAAAAAAAAAAATAGATAAAATCCGTATATTCTTTTGAAGTTGAAGAATTTTAAACTAGTTATGTATTCCACTTACTGTCGCAATATTTTAGTCGTTTCAGGCTGCAGGCTACTTACTAATCTGAAAAAAATGCTCTCCTGTAAGAGATTCAGCTCAATTGAAGAAGCCATTGTTGAAACTGAAGGCAAACGACAAATCCTCAAACAAGCACGGCACCGAGAAGTTAGAGAAACACGACTTATTGAGTGATGATATAAAAACAAAAACATAGAACGGACTTAATTCTGCCTATTGGAATAAAATCGAATCTTATTGACACAAAGTCGAACCTCTAAAATTCGAAGATATCATGAGCTCCCTAAAACTTCTCTTTATATTTTGATTGAAGTATTTTCAAGTACTTGGTATATAATTCGAACAATAAAAGCATCGCTTCGTAATAAAATGATTCGCTGTCACATACTCGATCATTCAATATAATCTTATATATTAAAAAAATTGATGATTTCCATTCCGAGTCCGTTCAGGCGTTCTACCCAACCGATTTGCTTAATTTTTTTTTCAATGAAAGGTATTGATGCACAGATCAGCCATCAACCATCTAATTTTCACCATTCTCAAGTTATACTCAAATGCGATTTCCCCCTGTACATTATTTATGGGAGTTTTTCACATACACACGTTCTATCCTTAATATCTCAGGTTCTATTCAAGATAGAGACTTCGTTTTGGTTCAAGAACACTCGCTGAAACACCTTCTTTCTTTTGAGTTTTTGAAAACTTAAATCGGTTGAATTGGAGAGGAGCTAGGCGCGGACATTCAATGTGGAGTTATGGATTTTTTTAGGTTTTTGGCAATTTTTTTCCATTCAAAGATCTATATCTCAGGTTCTAATATAGCTACAGAGTTCGTTTTGGTTTAAGAACACTCGCTGAAACACCCTCTTTCTTTTGAGTTTTTGAACACTTAAATCGGTTGAGTTGGAGATGAGCTGGCGCGGACATTCAATGTGGAGTTATGGATTTTTGTAGGTTTTTGGCAATTTTTCTACATTCAAAAATCTATATCTCAAGTTCTATTATAGCTACAGAGTTCGTTCTTTCTCTATTTCTCTATTATAATGATTTCTGAAACTTATTTAATGGATTCTATGCGAGCGAAGCCGCGGGTAATAGCTAGTTAGATTAAATAAATACATGATGTAAATTTCGAGAGTTGTACGAGCATTTATCAATGTAATGATTAGGTTGAAACACGCCATTTGTTTAGTTAGTCTAGTTTTTTCAGTTAATTTTTCGTTATTTCTTTACAACTTAAAAATTCATTATGAGCGCTAAAAACTATGAATGCTTGACAATTGTTGAAAAAGGTGATCAAACTGCAACATTGAAAACCAACTAAAAATTGATATAGAAAATGAAAGTGACTTTTCCCACCACTAGAAATTAGAGAAGTTGCTGAGTTTGCCTGATGAAATTTATTGACGGAAAAGTCAAGAAAAGTAAATGATATGGTATACGAATTTTGAGCTGGCCACGGGAATTATTGATAACTATAAATAAATTCAATCATATTTTAAGATTAGATATTCAATATTTGTCCAAAGATTTTTGTTTTGATTATTATGGAGATATTATACAATTATAATAATTTTCGATAACTATGTACTATGTTTAAATGAACTATGACGTATGGAATATTTGTTAGAATAAAATAGTGTTTCTAATAATGTAACAAAATTTTCTAACAGAAAAAAATTTCAGTTATTGAGTTATTATTCACTCGGTGAACTTTAACTCGTGAATAATAACCTCCATAATACAATTGTGACTAATTTGTAGTTGTTACTTATTTGTAAACATAATAAGAACATTTTACAAAATAATTAGGAATCAATGAAGTAAATCCGTTACTAACAATTTCAAGACTTTCCAATATCTTATTTTTAGGTGTTGTTTACAATTTGTAGGTTATTATGATCAATCATTGGATGAAGTACGTTCTATTTCTGGATTTAAAATTCATTCGAATCAAGACTTATTTTCCTCTCCTTCATTCTCATTTTACCAATTTGCAGTTCATTGCCACCAGATTTACAATTCCAAGTGTTTTTCAAAAAAATCATTTTCGACTGTCTCTATGGACAATCACCAATCGAGAACTTTTACTTAGAGAGTTTGTTGATTTCAATGAATCTTCTTCTGAAGAAAATTTCTAGTTTCTATTACACAACACTAATATTTATTTAGCCCAGGCACCAAATCTGCCTGGGCTATCAACACCTTAAAATCGTCTTTGCCGGTCCCAAGTCTGTGGAAAATAGAGAGATGAAATACATTTATGAATTCATTTAATTAATTAATTGAATATTTGATTGCTTGTGACCAATTATTGGTACCTTCAAATCATAAATTGGAAATTGGAGATTGGAATTATTTGGGAACCCAAATTTAACAGCACTAAAACGCCGTGGCGGTTAGCGTTCAACTACTGTAGCAGAGGGATACGTTGATTTCCGAAAAGAATGAATTAGATACAGCAATTAAACTAACAACTGAACCAGTATATCAACAACATACATGTAATAATTCACTCTCACATATTTAGTTTTGGTTGTTAAAACTACAATGTTAATTTTAGTAATAAACAAAATTAGTAATTATAATTGTTTCTCTCTATTAGTGTTTTTGTATTTGTTGTTATAGTCGTACATAAAGGATAGTAATGTATTAGTCATAACTTATTGAAATTTCTAATAATCTATATTCGCAATTTTGTGTACGTCACTGATCGGCTTAATACCTCGCAACATAGGATTTTTTTTTGTTTGTTCTTCTAGTTCCTCAACTAATTTTGTACAAACTTTAATCTCTACTTATGTAGTTGGAGATAGCTACAAGATTGTTGGGAGTTACTGTGGGGTTATTCAATTCTCTTCCTTACCAAAATTATACCGTCCTTATCAATGCCGAGATGTGCTCTCAACAGTGATCATTAGAGAAAAGGTCAACTTGAATTGGATATAATTAACTTAATTCCGTACTGAAATAAATTGTGCCACCATTAACTGAAGAGCAATTCTAAATTTGCTAAAACTGACATGATAAGAGAGATTCGAAAGATATGTAACCTCTCAAATGATTTTCAATAAAATCTCATTTTGTTTTATCTCTATTGGTGATACAAATTGTAGCAATTAATTTTATTAATAATTCCATTTTCTTTCTGTTCTTTCTAATCTTCTCATTTTTTCTGATTCATCCATTTAACTCTAAATTTCAATTTCTTGGGCGAGAGTGGTTCTCTAGACTCACGTTCGTAGCGTTAGAGTTCGTTTCGTATCTGGGGTGAAAATATTTCTTCATCATCATTTAATTAGAAATAATTTTCAAAGACCTATTGATGAGACTGTACTCAATAATTCATTATTGGAATTCAATTAACAGAGTTAGGAGTGCAGTGCTATAGTACATTAGAATAATGATAACACCCAATAAAAAAATGTATACATACAAGTCCCTGGTTGGGTGAAATGAGTTTTGTAGGACATAAAACATTTTCTATTCCAATTTATATAATTTACGGTTTAGCTTTGCTTAACGAAAAAACTAATTTTTAACATTTAAAAAGCAAGTATGCCTCGGAACTTTCCAAAAAACTGTAGAGAGAAGTGTTTTATGTGGCAAATATAAAACAAAGTTATTGGGAAAAGTTGTTTAGAATTAATATCTAAGCTCATATACCTTATATTGAAATCATTTGTCAAACTATTCATTTCTTGTTAATTATATTATATAGATAAATACATCTATATCAACTGACCAATTCGAATCTTAATGGTCGCGGCATTGTGCACGTGCAAGAGTGCAGTGGTGAGTGGGTGCCGTAACAAATTTAACTTAACGTGGTAATTATGTTACAACGTAGTAGTTACGTTATAATTAAGTATAAAACCCAACCGGCACCACTCTGCTTTCTAGTGCTTTAACCGATCAGACCGACCAATATCCCACTTGAGTTTGGATGCATCTACGCTCCTGATTATGTAACCGATAAATCAAAGATTATATACACGCATAAATATCTCGTCAAGGGAGATTCTTAGCCCAAGCTTTAGTGGAGCTAATGCAAGCGATCCCATTGGCGTGCTATGCGAAATTCGAGGGGGAAAGAGGTTAAATAAAGAAATCACCAAGGAGAACCAGAAATAAACCAACTGCTGGACTAAAAATTATTTCATTTCTTTATCACATATATTCTCATAGTTCTGTATCGTCTGTATAATTCTTTTTTGCTATAATTATTAGTAATAATCTAAGTAGATATAAACCAATTGATAAACTAAAAATTTAAGCCATTTTAAGTTATTTTATATCGCCTATATAATCGTAATTCTTTTATTATAGCTATTGTGAATGATCTATAGCTATGAGTTGAGGTATTTTTTTTCCCAAAAATTTTGAATGTCCAACATTAGTTATTTATCACTAGTTATAATTTTTCTCCAATCTCGGCAGTTTTGGGGGGTGAAACAATATTTTTGGTTAAAGTGCTTTCGTCAGAATGAATTGATGATTTATGAAAATTTCTGTTGTCTAAGATTAGTTCCTCTAAAAAATATAGCTGCAATCAACTTACTTCGTTAATTTCTTATGAAGCGTGAACTATTTTACATTTATACTGTATGCTTTGTGAATTCTCTGTGAATGTGTTTTACTTAGGTTTGTAATTACGCTTCGATTTTATTCTATTTTAGTTAAATTTTGAGGTCTGCATCTATTGAATTTAAAGCAACCAAAGGTCCTGCATCAGTTTCATCCAAAGCTTTTGTATCTTATTTTAACGAATGCTTCCTATAGGAAGAAATCAACACCACGCAATACATTCAACAGAGCCATATTTATTGATTGTTCGCTGTTTTCACAACAAAGAATCACATAAACTTTTTTAATATTGTATTTAAAAATTATTTAAATCTTATTAAGTAGGGTTTGACAGTTCATTTTAACAAATATATATTGATATCAATACACTTGATTTATGAAAAAAGTTGTGTAGTTATAATTGATCAATAATATATGAATCTAAATGTTGATTCCAAACAACTTATCTAAAGAGCTTTCTGCCACATAAAAATAGGTTTTCGAAAATTTCCAAATACTTGATTCTTCAAAATCGAAATTTTATTAGGAATTAGTTTATAAACAATCAAGGCTGGACTCTAAAAAATGGAAAACTTTTACAAGAGTTGTGTTACCCATACGGGAAGCTAATAAATCTATTATTTTCTAGTTTCCTTTTCATTCCGGTTTGACTTCTAGAGTTAAATAAATCTTTTCTTTGGTCACACAGATTATTTTGATACTGTATTAATGTATCTATTTACATATATAAATATACAGACTGTACAAAAAATAGTTAAATCCAATTTATTAAGCGTCATACATTTTCATTTTTTGAGTTTCCAATTTTTTTACAAAACAGTTTCGTTAGTACAAGTTCTTGGGCCATTCACAATGGAATACTTGGAAGAACCGTTTCTGGCGTTTCCAATATCTTTGATAAAAATGTCTTTGAAAGTTTCTCTAAATTGTCTAGACATGCCACAGTATATGGCGAAATTAATTGGGTAACTTAATATGATGAAAAAATTTGTGAATAAAATTAATGTGTTCGCAACATCGTAGTCTAGAAATTCGAAAACTGTACTAGATATTATGTGTAAGATAGTAACAACTACTAATGGTATTTCCACAACAAGAAATACTGTTACAACTACTATAAGCATGAGCGTTGTACAATTCGAATCTCTTAATTTTTTACATTCATTCTTTTGATTTTTTTTGGATGATAATAGGATGTCTCTCCTCTTTTGAGCTTCTCTTAGTGCTTTAAATAAGAGTAGGTTTAGTATTACTAAGGATATGCAGGGAAGCAGATGTACGAATAATATCCGGAACATGAAATAAGTCACAAAATAAATGTCCTCATTAAGATATTCGTTTATCCATTCGGCTCGTCTTCTAATACATATTGGAGTGGTAATGTTGTTCCAAGTGATGTTAACCTAAAACAAAATAAATTGATTTTTATATATCCAAATATATGAATAATTTCGGCTATCTTTGAGTGGTAAAACCTATTCATCGTTATAATATCAAGATATAATAGACAATTATTTTGTATTTCAACAAGTCAAGATGCTGTTTACACAAAATAAACATTTTTCATAAATATCTAACTTCGACCATGTTATGTGGAATTACGTAAAAATCAGTTGTAGTTTTGTTACATTATTATTGTTACATGAGTTAAAATAATAAAAACTGTTAAGTTATAAGTTCATTGAAGTTGAAGCGTGAATATAGTTTATCTGCCGATCAAGTTCATCCTAAAGGTGCAGTACATATGAATTGTACTGAAGAGATGAAATAATGTTGGAGTCTTTTTCTCTATATTGCAAACCAGAGTTAACGGTTGAGGTATCTATATAGCCAGGAATCGATTCAACGAAAAATTGTAAAAAAATGTATTACACATGAATTAAAAGATATTAAGGCGTAGAAACTATGTACACAGAACATGTCCAGGTATACAAGGGCTGGTGACTTTTCATTCCATTTAAAATAGGAATAAAAATTAATTGATGGGAGCCATTTCAGGTGGATATATCAGATGACGAAATAAATCGTAAGTAGTTAGGATAGTTTTTATGCCACAATAGCAGACGAATGAGCAAGCTCATTGTTGCGAGGAACAAAATTATTTTCTTTAATAAATGCACGTCAACAAATCAGCATTATATTGACCGTTTATCTAAATCATAAAAAAATACATATTTAGAATCCCCAAACAACACTGTGATCATAGATTTTTGCAGAAAACACGGTTTGGTTTTTTGACAGTAAACAAGATTAACCACAAACTCCATTCTATCCTTATCTTGTGAAAGTATGAATATACAGGGTGATTCATTAAGACTGTCCAATCTCTGAACTGTAGATTCGAGACATCAAAATATGATGATTCTGCTCAACGTACCTTATGCAAATATTGATAGTTTCCGAGATACGAGATTTAAATTTTGATTTTCGCAATAATTTTTTATGTTTTCACAATTTCTCTTTGAAAATTGGCAATTTTATGTTTTTTGACATGAAGAATCATAATTGCTAATAGAGGGCGCTAGTTACACTTGTTTGTGTTAATTAAATCAAAGTACAAATGCCAAATGGCATTTTTAGGAACTTCCACTGACCGTTTTCGGTCGGAAACGCCGTTTTCTCAATTTCATTTTCATACATTTCGATCTTGTGAAACACACTGGTCAGATCGTGGGTGGTGAAATACTGACATCTAACGAGTTGTCTAGCAAATCGCTTATATAAGAGAGAGGATATTTTTTATCAATAGTTTTAGAATTTGATTGCCTATAATCCATCGCTACTCTCCATACTATACATTATATGTATATATATATATATATATATATATATATATATATATATATATATATATATATATATATATATATATATATATATATATATATATATATATTTCACTTTTATTCACATTTCCAAGAGATATTATTTGAGGTTTTATGTGGTGGCTATGAGGCTGGCCTCTTTAAAAATTTATTGTGATGTGTTTCTTCATGTAACTCAATGTAACTGCATTTTATTGAATTCTGTCATAGAAGTGTTGAGATGTCTCATTATTTTCTTGTCTCATCATGACAAGATCACGATTTAAGCTGGCCTCGTTTCTTTGATTTGCAAAATTTCTAGAAATGGTGTCTCTAAGTGACGTTTTGAATATTTACAACCAGTTTAGCGCGATGAGAAAGTTTAGAAATTAAGAAAATAATAAAATAAGACTTTTGAAAATGATTTGGTTGTTTTCTATAGTAAAAATTGTTAATAAGCGATTCGCATACGTAATGAGTTCATTAGGGTTACCGTCGAATTCTGGTATGCAGCTAGAATACTCTGGTTTAAAATCTTCCATATTAGCTTCCTTTCTCTGGTCTAGAAAGATCGATGAGATCAAAGTCCAAATGAATGAATGCATCGATAGACATATAATTACAAAATGAATTCAAAACTATTACGAATTTAAGCATCTCCTTATCCAAACTATAAGGCTGAGACTGAACAATGTTTATCTCAAGTTTAGACTTTAGACGTTGTGAAAAGTCGTTGTAGTAGTCTTCTATGGATGAGATTTTCGATTTTTTGGGAATACCTCCACTCACGAATCACGTCACCGAGTTCGATTTCCAATCATTCGTTGAAATGAAATTGTTACGTTCGATATGCGACAATGTTGGAAATTCAATCTGACTATATCAGTTGAATGACTCAATTCACAATTTTGTAAGAAAACAATTTCAATAACCTGACCAGCGTATTCGACGAATATCGAACTATCAAGAACCCAGTATCAGTGTACAAACTGCTTTAAATAGTAAATCTTATCGTATACAATAATAACTATCAATAATTATAAAATCAGTAGATAAGGATATTTATTGTTGTTCAAAAATTACTTCCATATGAGATAAAAATATGTAATTGTAGATGTGTGTTTGTTATAAATAAAGGCACTTTGAATCACTTAACTAATGATTAACAGATTCTAATGGTTCCCATAAGAGTGGTGGGATAATTCCCAAGTCAAAGTAATAGTAATTATTTGGTGTGTAATTTAACTTAATATATTGGAACACATTATTATTTTAACACTGATTCCATTATATTCATAATTGTTGTCTATATTATTTTTCCTGATCGATTTTGGGTTGTAATTTTTCTGTTTTTTCTGATATTTCTAAGAAAAAATTGATAATTAACTTTCAAGTGCCATTAGATATCAAATTGATTTTCTCCGAGAGTAAGGTCGAAATAATATAAAGGACTTCACAGAAAGCTTTTTAATATTAAATTTCACGAAACACTTTCACAAAATGAAGTGAAAATATTATCTTAACGATTTCAACGCTTTCAAAGTAGGCACTAAACTGTTTTTATCGTTACATCATAACCTTGACAACCTCAGTGTTTCGTATGTTGTCTCTGAAAAAAATATTCTAAATTATATCTATGAATCTTTACTGAATAAATAATCTCTTGTCCAAAATTAACGTCCAACTTGAGAATTTGTGGTTTTGTTTAATTTAAGAAAATATAAATACACATTATTAGACAATAATACACCATCAAATATTTATTTTAATATAAAATTTGAAGAATTAAGCATAAAATTTATAAATTATAATAATCTACCAAACTTTACAGTCTTACTTTTGCACAATCATGGTGGCAAGTACAAGATGCCGAACTAATTTTAGAGGTGGGGTAAATTTATACTACTTTTCTAATTTATATACACTCTAACACAAAGCACACTAAACTAGTCACTATTTACTAAACTATGCACTAAGACTTATTAATAAACGCTTATCCCCCAGCTCCGAACATTAATTTATTGGACACACCGCTTACTTGTCTCTCCCAATGTGTTTGGGATGACATCAGATTATTTACTGAACTCCTTCCTGATAAACAAAAAGAATTTCTCGGTAATAAACAAACTGCCGCAATATATAAAACATATAAACAGCTTTTCCGAGAACCGCCGCATCCGCTGAAACATTAGATTCTTAGATCATAATCGACTAGGATCGCCTTCGCGGTCCATGTCGTGGACGAGTTCGTAACAATACCATTGGATTTGAAACATCACGATGGTTACTTTCAGATTCGAATGTTGCTCTCATTCAAGTAATCCTTGTGAGGCCTTCGATTATCGTGTATTAAAATGTAGTTATTTACTTCTTATAAATATCGCAAACGGTATCACACGATTTTGAATAATGTTTTACAGACACGGGATCTGATAATTAAAAAATGAGATTGATGCTGTAAAAATTATTTATCATACAATTATTTAGTGGCAACGTTCAAAGTAATTCTCTTCCGCACTAATACACTGATTTCAGTAATTTTTCCAGATTTTATAGAAAGTCTGTCTTTTACTGGAATTTTCGGGACATGTTTTTTTTGGGACACAGAAAGAAGTCGCATATATATTTGGCGCATATGGTGGCTTTGGTGATACCGGAATCTTTCTGCGGCCTAAAAACTGCGTCAAATTTAACGAGTAGTGGCAGGGTGCACTATTGTAATGCAACACGCGATGTCTGGGTGCACTTTGTTAACCTTAATCTAGTTTATCAATTGCTACGTGATATAATACTTGATTCACGGTGTGCTCGGCTATCAATGAAGCAGATTATAATATCGACTTACTGTTTGTTGACTTCCTTTGCTTCGTTTCGGCGTCCTACTGGAAATAGTAGCTCTCATCATGCTGAAAAAATTCGATCGAGTAGTGAAGCATCACATTCAGCCTATTTTGCGATTGACGTTCGGTGTTTTTCCGCTTTTGATATCGTTCCGAAGTTTTCGCGTAAATTTTTTTTCTCTCTCCTAGCACTTCATCTTCCAGGCTTTCACTGCCATCCTTATGTCAATAAAACACTCGTATACGGCGCATAGAATCTAAAGAACAGCAATTGTTCCGTTAGTATCAGTTGCTGAATCGGTCAATTTCGCACAAAACTTGATCGCAATTTATCTTTTCCAGCTAAGAGAGAACTGATAATTGCACGCAGCTATATATTAATGGATACAGCAGGATTATCACATTATGTGCTAAAATTTTTGTCGTTTTTTGGGGTTAATGAAAACACGGCAAAAATCCATCTCACTCACTTAATTGTGAGACCTTGTAGAATTCGGCATTTATGGTCCAAGGACAAATAGTAACCAGCCTTGAAATATTCCCGAGAATATTCTTGAGCCTCAACCCAATGGCCCTTCAAAGGATAATACCAGAAAATCTTCTTCGAGGTTTGTTTCAACCTTTATCAGAAACATCTGAAGATTTTTGGTTTACTCACAACAACAAACTATTTCAGTCAAACCGTTTTGCAAGACCTCCAGTGAAACTTAATTTGTATATCTAATCTGTTGCAAATTCTTGTTCTCCTAAAGGTTGAGGCAGACATCCTAACAATTTTAGTACTGTCGAGTTAATTACTAAGCACTCTATTATTACACTTTCTTAATACCTGTTGTCATAAATTCGACTTGTAGTTCTTTTCATGTCTTGACCAGGTTTTTTATCATGTGCTCTAGTTACTTGAATAATTCAACTATATAATGATTTTTATATGATAAACACTTGGCCTCATAATATATACTTCTTATTTTTTCTAGTTCTAGTTTATAAGAAGTGCTTTTCTTAGAAAACCAATTCCCACGAAAGAATAACTAACAATTCAATAGCAACTTCAAATAATACATTTATCAAACTGGAAAAAATTACTCAATTTTTTGATTTTGTTAAATGTCATACAGTACCACTAATAAGCAACTACTGATATAAGCCACCTAAGATTTCTCTCAGTAAACCCTAATATTTGGCCCAACTTTATTGAAAAACAAAAAAGTAGTTGATGAGTTAATTGCAAATTTAAATACGTTCATGATACTTCGAATTCACTATTTGAATTCTTTAATTAACTAGTGAAAATCTATCTATAACTTTTCATTTATTCACCCTGAATGTCAAATGAGAAAATTGGGTGTACAAAATATTCTATATATGTTTTTTTACAAAATCTTTATTTTTAACCCCTAACAGTACAATGCTGCTGACACCAGAATCTAAAATTTAAAACAACTAAAATAATTTAAATATAACAAAAAATATGAATCAAATTAACAAATTTCTTATAATTTAGTTAATAAATATTTCAGTCTATTTTCAGGAAATAATTTTTTGGTCACAGCACATTCTTTTCACAACATCTTGTTCTGTTATTGTCTGAGGTATTCTGTTGTAGATTTCAATATTTCTGTATAAAGGCAGGTCTTGTGCTTTTTTTGTTCTTACAATATTTGTTCACTGGCTCTTCCTTCTTTCTTGTATTGTGAGAGTGGCAGTTTTTTAATTGCACTAGAGTTGTTTGTGTTTTTAGGTGACGATTTTCTAGTTAATATATTAGCTTAACTTGTTTAAACTATTTTAGCTTATCAAAATTTCAAATGTTCGAGTTTTTATAAAAATTTATCGTGGGGGTGCTATATGGTAGTGAGTGGTTTATTTTTATACACTTATTTTTCTAATGATTTCTTAGGCAGATTTCCCCAATATGGTAGTAAGTATGTAAGGTGTGGCACTACAAAACTATTACACTGATAACTTCTAGTAATATTATTTAATGAGTATGCACATATTCTTCAGTAAGAACTATGATATGAATGTTTCCGTTAAAGCCATTTTTAAGTATATGCTCAGATCTTCCATCTTATTCCTTATGCTTCTAAAGTTTAATGTTTTTTATAACTTGTTTTACTCTTTCTTATTTACATTTTCAAGTCATCTCTTCTCCACACTCCTCTCATAACCTAATCCCCTTCATTTTTCGTGAGAAAAATCTTGCCATTTTTCTAGTAGACTATTTCATTTCTTAAAGTCTAATGCTTGTTTGAATAATCTTTGATTTGCCTGTGTTAGGTCTTCGTTAAAGTAGATATTTCTGTTTGCACCCTTCAAACCACACTCATGTAATTTTATACCTTTTGTTTCTTTTACTCGTTTAATCATATAAAGTTTTAACTTATGATCGGCGTATCTTTTAGGAGTATTGGTAAAGTATCTTTATTAGTAATTCTGTAGACTGCTACTATATCTTCTCCTCGTGCGTTGATTTTCATTCATATTAGTACTTGTTTTATTATTTTTTTAGGTTTGTTCTCAGTTTTTTTTTGGTATACCAACAACCACCAGATTTTTTTTGTTTTTATTTCTGTCCTTGTTTTTCAGTTTTGCTTCTAGTACTTGTTTTAGGGCTTCGTTTACCGTTTTCAGCATCTTCGTCTCTTTTATTGTCTCCTGGAACGTCATTTTCTGATCTTCAAAAGCGTCCGACATGTACTGCGTGGATGTCTTCAAATTTACTGCATCATTTTTAATTTTTTTGTGAAACGGACGAAAATATTTTTCGTATAGCTCCTTTACGTCTGCTTTTAGTTGGTTTTCATCAGATTTTTGTAGAAAACCTCACTTTTTGCATGTGTTTTGCAACATGCTACAACATTTTCTTAATTGCTAACTTTGGCTTGAGCTGCACTGCTTGGATGGTAAGAGGCATCACAGTTTTCGCAATCCAGTGATTGTGATACTTTTTTCTTGCAATGTTTTTCCGTTTTTCCATTCTCAGTTTTTTTAGTTGTTGTTAACGACGCCATAACCACAAACTTAATGATACAATAAGAATAATATTTGCGTAAACGAAAGAAACATTGTCCAAGGTTTTAGAAATAGAACAAATTATTACCCCAGTTATTTCGATAGGTCCTCATCGTAATCGTATCTCGCGCAATTTCTCCTTCCTTTCTTTCCTTCAATTTTATAGGAGAGAGATTTTCTTAGTTTAGCTGTGTATCCTCACATTAATCGTCAAGAAATTCAAAAAAATATAGAACATCGCGCTTTGTAGATATAGAGTAGTGAGTATGTCGGAGCGTTTCCTATTTCCGTTTTTTTATTTCAGTTCTTTTCATAAATTCACTCTATTTATACTTCATATAATCATGATTATTTTTGTTCATTTTTGCCTTTATAACAGTATTTGTATGTGTTTTCAACACCAAAAGACTTTTTTTCATTTTTAGTGTTTTGGGGGACGCTTATTTATTATGGTATTTGACCGGGACTGTAATTTCTATATTTTGCAAGTCTTCTATGAATGTTGATCCTGGCTTCATATTTACCCTTCGATATTCAGCTTTTACACCGTACTTCTCCATAATTGATCTATATTGCCATTTTGGGACCTTGACGCGTCTTTTTCTTGAAAAAAATAGTCCAAGTTTTGTTGTTCATTGGTTGAAAATTCGCTTCTATCAAATTCAATATACAAATAGTTATTTTATCAAGTTGATGTGATAACATTCATTAAAAAAAAAATAAGAAAAAAGAACAAGCGGGAAAAGAAGCTCAATAGGTCGAGTATGGAGGGTAGAGGTAAGGAGAACCATCTCTGTGCTACAGAAAGTGTTCATCAAATCCTTTAGGGAGGCGCTACTACAGCATGAGTGTAAATTGATAATTGACACTTCATAATTACTTGCAAAAATTCTTACAAATTCACAATAATTAAATAAAATTCAACGTTACATCACATTGACTTTTCTAGGTTAAGTTTACAAAATTATTTTGGCCTATTTGAATAGTTTAGATTTTGTGTACCAATATTTATTTAAGGATTCTAGTCATTTCAAATACTAAATTTTCTAGCATTGCATACTTCAATCTATATAAAATAACTAAGTTCATATGATATCTCGTAAAACAGTAGCCCCCATCTGGTCAAATTTTAAATTATAGTTTACCACAAGCGGACAGTTTTTAAGTTAAGCCCCCATATGAGATGGTCCTCATTACCTCTACCCATCATAAGGTCGATGTTCATTCGAAACGCTAGATTGTCATATTATGTGTCTCATATATTCTATTGTCTCTTACAATATTTATGACTCGAAAAAGCCAAACCATTTTTAACGTTCATATTCTACGATTTCATGTACAGTGTTTTGTAGTTTTCTCAATATGCTCCCAAAGAAAAATATAAGCTTATTGTCTTTTGCATCTATCAATAAAAGATACTTTGCTAGAAATTTAATTGTCAGAAGATTGTTTTCCAATTTCCAATTAATTACAAGTAAGAAATACATTTAGCCAACGCTCCATTTGCACATCGAATAAATATTTAGTTTCTTTGATTTGAATTGAAAACATTCTCATTAGATATTTTTTCTGATATTTTAACGATCTTGTTCAGTGCAGTTTATTATTTATACAACGTTTTAAAAAACTTTATAAAGGAAAAAAGTTGAAAATTTAATTTCTCCACTAAAAGCGTTCGTTTATCTGACAGCTTTTAATTTTTTAATTCCTTCTCTACTAATATTTCCTAAAACATGATTTCCATTTCATCATTTTTAAAATTGAAAGATTTCAAAGAGATATACGATTTAAAAGAGTGGAGAAATTTCTATATAATTAGTTTTATCTGAAAAAAATCATTTACTACTCTTTGATAAATAGAAGTGAGGTATATAGAAATGTTAGGTAATTACCCTTGATAAAAGTTTTAGTATAATTTTTGTGTTATTAGAGACGATTTCCAGTTGGAAAGGCTTTTGAAATATAAAGTTTTATTACAAGTGAAGTGGTTCAGCTATGTACACGTAGGTACAGTTTCTTTGTAAGAGTGATATTGGATGCAATCCAATATCCCTTTTGACTTTCGATTGTCTCAGCTTGTTGCCCTTTAAAGACGAGAAAACGATTAGAGTGTAAAAAGCGATTATTCATACGTTTTTCAAGAGGAAAATGTCTATTCGACCTGATTTATCAAGTAGAGAGTGTACCAATAAATTTAAACGACTGATTTATGTAGAAAAAACTGAAACATACAGTCTTATGAACAGGTGGTAATTAGAACGAAATTTTAGTAAAATAAGATATTAAACAATACACAAAAAAGAAATTTTAATAAGAGACGGTGTTTGTTTGAAGGGCTTGAGCATTAAGAAGTCGTAGAAATTGAAAACTGGATGTAATATCCTCCAAGCGGGAATTTATGTAATAGAAATAGAAACAATCTACACAGATCACCAGAAAGTTATAAAGAGAATAGCATTACAAATAACAAAATCAAAAGTGTCGCGATTATTTGAGACTAAAATAAGTCTCCTCCTTCTTAACAAACCGTTCAAAGAAATAAATAGCACAATTCCCATAATATCAAAAAAACCCTAACAATAACACTATAAGTGAGAGAATTTATTCCGAGCCATTTATACCAAGCATTTTATTTTAGTTCAATGTAGTGTAATTCATTTAATTTATATCAATAATTGACAACACTTTTGCAGATAATGTAGCTGTTGGTAGCTTAGTTTTAACCGTCAAGCTAACAAGCGCAGAGCTGTGGGTATAAAAAATAATATCATCACCAATTTACTGTTAGTTGTTGTATCTGCTAGCAACGATGATTATATGAGGTCAGTTAAAGTCTACCGAATTTATCTGAACTTTTTCCAACTTTCACATGGCCTTCATTTGTTGTGCCGGTTTGGCTAGTTTCTTTTTTTTTATGTATATGTGGTTAGATGTCTATTGATATCTATTAACGATTCTATCGATTTCGTCTATCATTATTTAATTCGATCTATCATTTGTTATTGATTCATCTGTTATACTTGATTAGTCATAATATTCTTCGACACTTTGGTTTTCAATTACTAGATTTTATTTAATTTCTTTATATAGAATATGTTGTTTCACTTAATTGTATACGTTGTTGATTTTTTAGGTTGGTATTTATTTTTATAACAAGGTATATTTACATTGTAAGTTCCGTTTCTATTTCTATCAAAGACAGCGCTGCGTCGCAGTTCCGAGCATGTGCGGCAGTTACTCTGACTCACGGTCTTACATACAGGTCTTGAAACCTTCTATAGAGTAGCGTAGATCTCTTCTTGTCTGAGTTTTAATTGTTTAAAATATTCATGACGCAGCGCTGCTATGTAGAGGTAGATAAATTCCCTGTATTGGAAAATCTGGACACGAGATTGGTTAGCCTTGAGCTAAGAAATTAATGGCGGCTCTTATAAAAGAAGCGTGCGAAACAATGGTCTGTTTGGGCATTTTCCAAATACTGTCACATTTAACAAACGTGAATATCCATTTCCATTTTCGTATCTTTGAAATACTTCGAAATACAATACAGCCAAATACAACGCAAGCAAATGCAAGTTTGGTCTGTTTTGTTGCCATTAATTTCTTGAAAGTAGAGAATAGAAAAGGATAAGGGTGGACGTTGGTAAGAACAGACATTAAAATTTTGACACAAAGTATACAACCTAAAATAGGCAAATGCAAGTTTGGTCTGTTTTCTGCCATTAATTTCTTGAAAGTAGAGAATAGAAAAGGACGCAGAGTTCTTCTACTTACACTTTTCAGTAAAGGGACTATAAGGGTGGACGTTGGTAAGAACAGAGATTAAAATTTTGTGTCCTATGCTCCAATTAAGTTATTTCGTATTTTTCATATTCACTATAATTCATTTGAAGTTTATTTTATAATTTTTTAACCGGAGTATGAAGTTGTTTCAGCTGTTTTAAATGCGAACCAAGTACATAAAAAATGATAATGATCTAAAATGATAAAATTTCACTTCGTTTATTAATTGTATTGACAAAAATAGATTTTATGAAAAGCAAATTATATGAAATGCATGTAAATACAATTATTAGAAAGATTCTATTGACAAAAAATTAATACTTCAACTAATGATAATACTCCGAAAAACAAATTGACGAAAACAATATATCTTGGAAAAATCAAGGCTAAAACTGAAACATCAGCAAGAAAGATATGATCTAGAGTTGAAACACAATCAAAACAAACATGAACAAGAATTCAAAAATGGCGAAGAGAAACATGAAATTAAGATTTCAATTTTGAAACACCAAAAGCAGAAAATTAAATATTAATATAAATATTGAATTTTTGTTAATTTGATACTATAAGACCACACAGAATAAGTACGAGGATTACTGTCAAAAACTGTCTGTTTTTTCACGATAATGCCTTACTTCTGAACGTGTCAAAACAACTCTTCAGGAATTTTGCTAGGACGTGTTTGATCAATCTCCGAACAACCCGGATCTCGCTCCTAAAATAGTTCCTTGGTAGTAAACATTTCCACAATGATGGAGAGCTGAAAGAACATGTCACCACATGGTTGAAAACTTAATAGGTGACCTTCTATGTAGAGGGCATACAAAAACTTGTGCCACGCTATGACATTCCGCTAGCTATGTAGAAAATTAGTTGTAGATTTTTGTACGATAAATATTTTCTCTGTATCTATAAATGTTTTTTTATATAACTAAACGGAACTTACTTTGTTGATATATCTTATTACCATTATTATGTTTGCTCCACATTGATGTTGCATGAAATTTTGAAAATCATATTATTCAAAGTGACAGGTGTTATTTCTACTTTATTTAAAAAAATGATTTTTTGCTAAATTACAATCTTGTAGGTATATTACTGGACTACCAAATTTACAATTTATTCTTTTCTAGTTTTCTATACTTTTATAATATGCCACTAATTTTTGTTACAATATAGAAGAGAGGAAAAATTAAATACTTACTGTAGTATATTCCGTATCAACAAATCTGAGTACTTGATGCAGAGTTGCTACAATTAGAACACCAGCAACGCTTTTGTATACGTTTGGTAATGTGCAGAATTTTCTTGCGAGCGGTGCATGACAAACGTAGATATATCTCTGTATTGCTAAACCAAGTGTTAACCATATACTCGATGTATGAAAAATGCACGGAATAATCTGGAACAAAGTAATGACATGTTGATCGTACAGTTTATTCATTTCCGCTAACAATCAAAATGTCAAAATGTTATTACGAAATGAAATAAACAGTTGAAAATGTGAATCGAGACTTAGTATAAGAAAAATATCTTTAAATTATAACCATGTGACAGTTTCAGTTTTCCAGTCCTAAAGTCCTAAACTTTTGATATTGATTAGCTATTAGGTCAGAGACACACTGCCCGGGTAACCGCCTATTCCGGGTTTTACAGAAGAAAGAAAAAAACTCTTCTGAGGTATTTAGGTTAATCCTATTTTAACAGCACAATCTATTCTTTCGGCAAGTTTTTAACGATTTTTGAAGGTCGTCATTTGACGAACTTCTAGAGATTCATTCAAGAAGGTCCCAATATGAGAAACTATTTTGCAAACAATTTTCTAACTGCTCCTCTTTTATTTTTGTTCTTATAAATATCTAATGTTCTGTCCCAAAGTTCGAACCTCTTCTTTACAAGCTTTTATTTAGTTTCACCTTGGAAGGTAAATTTGATTCACTTCCCGGTTTCCGATTGAGCTGAAATTTTGTATGTATGTATAAATCAGATGAAAATGCAATATTATTATGATATAGAGCTTTGATAGTGGAGCTGAAAGATGGCCATAGGAACTCCGTAATTAAACAACGCAAGCCCATCGAGTTTAGGCTTATTTGATTCGTATTGAGAAAGTGAGAGAGAGAGAGCGCGAGATATAGAGAGAGAGGGAAAGAGATAAGCTCTATTGTCAATAAAAAATTTAATAATTTTACGGACAAAGCGACATTTTATATTAGATAATATAAAATAACAATTTGCCTTAATAATGATGATTATAATACATATAATATCTTACTTCATGCTAAAGTTATGCCAGTCTATTGAGTATATTATAAATTATAGAATTCTGCCTTAGAATAATGAGGTCTTTCAAGCCAAAGTGCCTTTGACAATTTTTGGAACTTATTAAATGAATTTACCATTCTTAATTCTGAAGATAGCTGATTGAATAATTTTTTGACACTGAAGATGATGAAATTTTTTATTAGTTCAAATGTGGGTATAGTAAATGTCGAAATTCTTTCTTCTAGTAGGGTAGCTATGAATGGGTCTCTCAGTTCAATTGTGAAAATGTTTGCGAACCAAACAAACGTATTCTAAAATGAAAATAGCGGGGAGAGTTAAAATTTTGTACGTTTTGAAATAGAATTCGCAATGCGTTCTACTACTTAAACCATAAATTTAACGAATAGTTCTTTTTTGTAATTTGAAGATAGATTCGGAAAGGTGCAAACTACAAGATCCCCAGAAAGGCAAATCGTAGTGAAGATGCGATTTGAGCAACGAGTAGTAAGTTGTTAAAGCAGTACGAGAATAGAGCTCTTTTAATTTTTTCGCTGAGGTCTCTACATGTACAGATCATTGATGGGCATCGTCAATATATAGACCAAGACACTTGATCGAATTTGAGGTCCGTATTAATTCACTGTTGAGTTTTAGAGCTGGTAAAGCTGCTTTGTAGGATAAAACTAAAGCTTTCTCAGTGTTTAAACAGAGGCCGTTCGCGTAAAACCAGCACATAATAGTAATGAGATCTTTGACCATGGTAAAATGTAAAGCTTGTATATCTGGACCACTCCAGGTTACACAGGTGTCATATGCGAATTAAGTGAGTTTACCATTGATTCGTAAGTCTGTGACGTCATTGATGAATACAAAGACAAGAATTGGACCCAAAACTGAACACTGTGGTACACCACTGTCAACTGGCAATTTACTTGAAACTTAACCATTGGCTCGTACCAGTTGTTTTCTACATTGAAGGTAGGATACAAGTCATTTTAAAGGAGCACCTCAGATGCCATAATACCCTAGTTTGTTAATCAGAATTTCATGACGAGTACCTTGATACTATATGGTAGCACCAGAGTCTGATGATGGAGCTGGAAGGTGGTCATAGGAACTCCGTAACGACGTAACGACATCGTTTAATTCGTCTTGACGAGTATCTGATTGGCGTGAATATGCAACTCCAACAAATTTGAGAAAAAAAGTTCTTTCCGTTTGTTATGAATGTGGATTACGTCTGATTGATTAGATGGATGACCTAATGCTAAGGTGAACACGTGCCAAGGGCTGAATAGTATGAGGATGTATAAATATTTTGTATCACTAACGTTGGTTGCCTCAGGGTACCAGTGCGAACCCTGTACTTATTCCTTTACAATGGACCTTTGGGAGGATGGACTATTTTACTAGTGGGAAAAACATGAACAAAAAAAAATTAAAGAAAAAGCTTCTATTATCTGTTAGTAAAATGACTCTAATAAGAAATATCTTTATAATTAAGCTTCTTCGTCTACGACAAAATAATCCCATATCGATGTACATAATTATATATTTTCAACACTTCACACCTTAATTATTAAATCTTCGCGTTTTTATAATAGTTGAATTAAATTACAAATAAGAGCATGTTACATTTTGCTGGTATAGTTAAGATGTAGGGATGCATTTGGAAATGTAATCATCGAAACAGAAGTTGATTAAAAGTTATAATAATGTACATATATTTCCAACTATACACTAATATGACTCCCCAATCATTTGAAAATAATAACTATTCATGGAAGAAACTCGGCACGTCTTGAACACTCGACATACTTAGATTATAATCGTGCATATGTCATGAGAAATCTTGTTATCTAAGCTCAACTTTTGTCGGATATTGCGAAAGCCAAGAATTTAATTGAATCGATTTTGAGTTATAGTTTCCTTTGAATAAATGAAGAAATTTTGTTATCTTTTATATATTCCGTGGAAAATAATATTATTTCCATGCTCATAGAGAAGCACATATAGCTTGGTAATGTGGTTTTTGAAAGCATTGCGTTACTGATATAGATATAATTTTCAATTTTTAATTAAGTCTTCATCAAGATTAACATATTTTTCCCATCGATGCTTTGGCATTTCTAACTAATCTCGAAATAAATATTCCAAACCGCTAATTTACTACGGATATGACTTCATTACGCGACAAAAATCGTTATTTCAGTTGTGGAAACAGTCAGTTATATTTTGTAGCTTGGCTTTGATTCGATGTTATAGTTTTTACAGTTGTTAGAGGAAAATCCTTACAAACTATAAACTTTGAATAGCACCAATAGCAATAGTTCCGGTTACCTTGCTACTCATTATAAACTCTTTCGCCCACCCACTTGCGGAGATACAGTGTTCAGGTATTGTCTAACCCTAGTTGCATGATTAAGAGATTAATCATAGTACCTACTGAAATCAAATTTCTGCTTATAACTGTAAATGGTTGATAGAGAAGTGATTCATTTAATGTGTCTCTCATAAAAAAGGTCCGAATATTATTCCTCTGACGATTCCACACAAAAGGTTTAGCTTTTATGAATAATGTGTCTCAATTCCTTCCATCCAACGTGGAGTACTGTCCAACCAATACCGACAAATATTCCAAGTTATGAATCCATTCAAGCAAAATGTTGTTGCAGGAGAAAACTCAATGTGTCTCATTCATAATTGCTTTGCTAAACTGTAATCGGATTTTCTTCATGTAATGCTTGGTGTCATTGCACTTTATAAGATTTCAATTTATATTTTAAGTATGATTCATACAGATCTCACACTAATATAGCTATTTATTGAAAGTGATAAGGTTCTTCTTGTACACAACAATCTTAATACAATCTGATAAAGGTAATATAATTGTCATTATGGAGAAATCTCACTAATGATATAGTCATAAACAGTAGCTCCTATACTGAGCTCACATCTGACTCCACTTCTTCTATCAAAAGAAAAGGCAACGAATTCATTGAATCATTATTTTCTCGCTAACAATTTGACTAATCTAGTAAGAAAAAACTTACGAGCTACAATGATATTTCACCTAAATTACACACTCTCAGAAGTCCAAAAACCCACCTTATCTATGAGACCGCTTTTAGCCTCCATTTGAGCACCATCAGAACAAATTGCACAATTTGTAACAAATATTTTAACTAAAGTATATGATTTTGATAATGATTATTTTGTAGAGGATTCATTTGATATTTTTAATCAATTTAATAACATGAGACTTCCAGATAACCACGTGTTAGCTAGCTTAGATGTCGTTTTTACTTTTCAGTAATATATACTTAGAAGCTTGCCTAAGTTGATAAAAATTGGGAACATATCAGTAACCATTTTAATATAAATAAGAATTCATTCCTAGAATTAATATCATCTCTTTTAAATAACACATATTTTTCTTTTGATAATAAATTTTACAAGCAAACTTTTGGTACACCAATGGGTGCGTCGATGTCACCAATTTTGGCATCTTATGTGATTTCAATGCTGCAAGATTTTAAACAACTGAGCCACATCAGAAGAAAAGAATCTTCTTAGAAATAGCCAACATCTTCCAATCACAAAACTGTATGAATAAAAAATAGACATTTCCGTGAGATTTACCCATTCCTACTCTCATTAGATCCAAATCTACGTGTTGGACTGAATCCTAACAACACAACATCATTAAGTTCAACATATCATAAAATCTCTATCTCAAGTTTATAGATCTAGTAGGACCTACATCCCCATAAGGGTCAACCTCCACTGGTCAACCGATCTTTTGATCGACCAATAAGGTTACTAGGGGCGTTCCCCCAACCTACACTTTCCCTCAGAGCCCTTGCTGCTCCAAACCAGATAAAGGTTCTCTCACGGCCTTAATTTACATTAAAGTTTATCTACAAAACCTTTTGTACAGAGATTTTTATATATTTCATATACTCTTACTATATTATATTAATTAATTTTTTTACATTTACTAATTAATATAATCTTACACGGTTAAATTGTCATACAATCAACGATACGGAAACAATCGTCTTGTTAGGGTAGATTTTATTGGATCAGCAATAAATGGTCTTCCCACGATATTCTGGTCCATAATAGCGGAAAACGCTATCTGACCACTGTAAAGTCTTTTCATTTGGGTTTTTTACTTAAAACATAACTTGTGATTTACCCCATGTCGGCCATGACGATGACCGATTTTATTCAATCACACATGAATAATCGACTCAAATTAGTTATCATAAATCACGCAATAGATAATCTACTGTCAACTAATATATTTCTGGTTGGTCATTTGTTCTCCATCCCGGATTAGTGATAGGTAAATATTATATTTTTAATTTCTAAAATATCAGATTCAATAATTGAAATCACTTAGTATTATTATTATATATATTCAATGATTCAATCAAGCTTAATTACATATTTTAAATATTTTCACGTATTCAAGAATTTTTAACCTTAATATGAATTACAACATGCATTGTTAATGTGAATTTCAACTTCTCAATATTTTTCCAAGACTTATTATTATGTATATATATCGACATTACATAAAATTATGAAATGAAACATTCGTAGATTATGGATTTAATACACAAATCTAAATGAAGATAATCTAGAATAGAAGCATATATATATAAGTTTGAGTCAACATATCGAGAGCTTTGTTTTTCTCTGGTTTATTGCTTTCCTTTGAATCGGTTTGTTGTTGAACCATATTTCGGTAAATATGGTTATCAGTGATAAAATCAAGAATTTGTACGGAGCAAATCGTCAGTTTTGTGAAATCAAATTTGAAACTTATATATTTATACCAGCGACTCGACGGTTCAACTCAGATTGTTGATATCAAACTACTATACGTATATTTTATGTTGTCGTGAATTTACCAAGAGAAGATTTGGAAGTTTTAAACTGTAATGACATATTACATCTTGACTTATTTCATTCTCTGTAGTAGTAACTTCTAATTTCTAATATGTAATTTAGTTATGTATTACCGTAGGTAGAAAGAATGTTATTATTAAGCAATGCCAAAAAAATGTGTACTATTGTGTATTATTCATATCTAACATAATGAATATAAAACATCAAAAAAGTGGGTCTTGATAATAACGTTTTGCGAAGAATTGTTGAAAATTGGTATATGCAAGAAAAAACAACGCCTTCTCTAGACGTTCACAACAAAAGGTTAAGGATGACTTGGGGTTCGGGGGTGGTAGAGACAGTTAAATCATGAATAAAAAAAATTTATGAAATTTATTCAAAGAAAAATTTTCTTTTCAAAAGCCATAATTTTCTTAGAAGAATAAAATGGCGAAAAAAGAATATAAAATATTAAAGTTCTCTATTTGTTTAGAACAAAACAACAAACGAAATAAATTTTTTTTAACTAGTTTTAATTAATGAAAAAATTATCAGAACAATGGTGAAAAAATTAAGTTTTAAATAGAAATTTGAAAAATTGATATTTTTCGAACTCTTGGTTGGTTTTCAGAGACCGAAGTTAAACTAAAACTTGTCCTACATATTCATGCTAAATTTTTCGCGCTAATGAACTTTCCCGTGAATTCTAGAGGAAAACCTATTTCAGATGGAAAATTTCACATTTAATATTTATCTAATAAACTAAAAGTAAATTTAAAATTTTTCAACTGTACATTTCATTTCCTAATAGACTAACTGACCTGTGCTATACAGTGTCGTGTCTGAGTGATTTCAACAATCATCTTTTTAAATATAAGCCATCATTTTAATCTTTATATCTATAAACATTCTGAACGTGTGTTTGTAATTAAACTCCTTCTAAACGGCGGAACCGATTTTGATGAAATTTTTTGTGTGTATTCAAGGGGGTTCGGGAATGGTTTAGATTCAAAATTTAATCAACTAGATAATGTTTTATGGATAATTTTTGAATTATTGTTGATGTTAGAACGTTTTCCAAAGAATTACGACAGATACAATTTCAAAATTATATCTCATTTTTAATTATACTGTACTGAAAATAGTGAATATACAAAACTAAGAAATGAAATCATAATTACAATATTTGTTTAGCACTGAAAACTTTCACTTTTAGAAGTTACTTACATTGGTTGTTGTGTATTTTTCATAGTATTTTATTTCTACAAAAAAATGTCACGTCTTCGCGGAAGAGCAAGAAATATTGGTGGACGTTCTCATAATACGCAAACAACTTCGGTATAACTTTTCAAATACCCCTCGAAACACATCGCAACTCTATATTATTGCAATGAGAAATTCAAGCTGATTCCAAATATGCAATGAAATAAACGCTGCTTCCCACTTTGAGTCGAATTTGTGTTAGGATGCTAGCATCCCGGACTGCTATTTTATTTTAATTTTTTGCCAGTCGTCAATATGACCCCCACGTATGAAAAGATGTTGTTGCTGAAGTTACTTCTCGTAATTAAGAAAAGAAGGAGTCGTGCAAAAAGGAAGTTTAGTTTGGACCCCTTTTAGCTGTTCGTCGTGTTAAAAGCCTGTATTTTACATTGTTTGATGAACTGTGCAATAGTGAAATAAGACTTTTAATTACTTTAGAATGTCACTTCCTTCTTTCAAAGAGCTTCTAGGCTACATCCAAAGCGACAGTTCTAAACAAGATACAAGATTCCTCGGACTTATTTCACCCGAAGAGAAACTAGTCATAACTCTGAGGTAAGATACACCACAATGATTCTTTTTACAGTTGCGTAGACTACATGCACAGAGTTTCTAAACTAAAAGAAAAAGCACATGAAGGAATAGTTGAAAAATTTAATTCGTAAGTGTGTGACGTTTTATCAAGTTCCAGTTCAACTTAAAGTTTACAACTTAGCGTAATTAACAACTACATCACTCAAAGTTCAAATCATTTGGTAGAATACTTTGACATCATACAATACTCAAGTTAAATGTAAATTAATTTTCATGCAGTTACCCAGTGGAGCTAGAAAAGGTGCTAGTGGGGCGGGAATTTGATTGTTGAAGTTGGGTTGTGTTATTTATATTTTGAGGATCAAAAGTAGGAAACTCGTGTCGTTGGTTAAAAGAGGCATAAGCCGTTGGGTGTGGATGTTATGTAGGATGGGTTGTTAATAAATGAGCAGGATTGTGTGATAGAAAATATATGGTTGGAAAACCAAACGGAGGCTGGTTGGGATTTGACTGTTGAGGGGGCAAATGAGTAGGGGGGATATATGGCGCCGATGGAGCCTGTGCATTAGCTATCACCGAGAGAATATCTGATCGAACTTTTAACTTCCTTTCCTGTGGTATAAGCTTCATCTCTGGTAACAAAGACAGTAAAACCAATTTGTCCACATCAGTTTCTTCACTTTTCACTTGTTTTTGTTTTCCTGATGTATACATGTTTTCTTTTTAAAAGTATAATATACAGACACACTCTTATTTGACATACATAGATTGCATGACTATGCAGTATATGTAAATAAACCAAATTCTAAAAGTAGAATGCTGGTAAACTTAGCGGAGATACTATTGAAAAGAATTACTTACCGATTTCATCTTTTTCAAACTGTGTCAACTCTTCAAAATCCTCAAAGATTTCCATGCATTCATTTTACCAATCTTGATGGCGTTTTTGTTTGTTTTTCCACTTCACATATTAAATTTTCTATGTCCAATTTGTTATATTTTTCTATACGTTTCAACTCTTCCTCTTTTTTTTCTTCTTCAATTCTAGTTCTTTTTGTTTGGTTCTTCTTCCAGAGACGAGCCTTCCGAAGGAGCATTTCCTATGTCACCCACTTTCACTAACGTCTTAAAAAATTTCACTTTCCATCGCAAAACACACTAAAGAAATATTGTACTAGACACAGTAATCACTCGGTTCGAGACGACACGTGAAGTGCAGACAGCAGGCTCTCACGTGATCAAACTGCGTGCGGGCGCGTATGTCAAATAGAGCGCCTGCTCGGATGCTAGCAGCCTAGTATAATGCACCGCATTTGAACCAATGCCCCACAACCGATTTTGAGAATCCCGGCATGGAAAAAGCGACCGGCTGCTCGCATTTCAGCATCTCAGCCGGGATGCACAAAATCGAGCCTCCTGGTGGCTGTTTTAGCATCCGATACTGGCATCCCTAGTCTAATCACTCCCATTTGATTTAATGCCTCGCTAATGCCTAGCATCCTAATATAATGGTAGCCTTAGTCTTGATCAAGTATTCATACAGATCACATCTAGTAAGAAGACATAAAACGTCTTAGTGCGTTTAGTAAGTGGAATATATAAAACTTATTCTCATGTAGCATTTCATAGGTAAGTTATTAAGAAATTTAAATTCAAAGTTACTGAATAGTATGGACCGAACTCGTTCGAAGTTAAAAATTTTTCAATTATTACCTCAAATATATGTTTTATAACTTGTATTATGCTTACATACATATATTAATTATAATAGTATTAGTTTAAATTTAAATTTGCTTAAGTTAAGGTGAGTATATTTGACAAATGTTTCCAATATAGAAAATACGGATGAATACTTTGCAAATATACCATAACATTTATTTATAACTTAGTCACAAATATTGTCACTCTTCGATTTTTGAGTTTTAAATAGGCGGTGTCAAAGAAACCATAATAATCCAACATACCTAATAAAATATGTGTGAACATGAAAAGTCTTCCAGTTTATTTTAAGAAGAATATGTAGATTGAAGCAATATAAAGAGTTAATTGGACTCCAGGCTCTACCTAAAATAGATGTTATCTGCTCTGCACAATTGTTTTTTCAAAACTTTTAGAGGTTCATCCATTCATCTGCCATCCAACAAGAAAATAAAAGTACGAATGATATTGGAAATAATTCAGTTGAATGCTCTGAAATTGAATTGCCAGATATTGCCAATTTGTCTGAGTTTACAAGGAATTTTGTTATTTATATAGCGAGATTTTTATTAGAATAACTTCAAAACTTTTATATCAACATCAGCTTTTTTTCTAATGAGCTCAACTGGACCTATTTTTTAATATGGATTAAAGTATGGATTAAAGATAAGGATAATTTGAATTATCCCTCTGGAACTTAAATTTATGTGGTGAAAAAATATCAAAAGGTTTGTACAAACCAAAGTACTATATATATATTGTAGATGTTGATATTTTTTTTTAATTTGCAAATTCATCACTTTCCTGATTTTATTTTATTTTGATTCTGACAAATTGATTTATTTAATATATTGAATATAAAATATTTATCGATTAAAATGAAATAAATGTATCAAATGATTGACATTATTTTTTTCACAATAAATCTAATTTGCCCTAAGCAAATAAAAAGGCCTCTTAGACATTGTCTCTATAAAAACGGCCACAACAAATTTTAAACAGATTATAAAAGCAATATAAAAAAATATGATGTGCCCTCCGAATCCACAACACTTTAAATTCTAATAACATAATATAACCGGCTTCACGGTTTATGTCATTATACGTGTTGGCAACATTATTGAGAAGCTCACTTTAGTCACAATTACTAATTAGAATAAGAACTATAATTAACACATGAACAAGAATATTTTTAGTACAGATACATACTTTTAGGCATGATATTAAGTTTTTTACATGTGAAACTTGATATATGTTTACGATTAATTTCAATTAGGTATATTCCTTATCTACTAAATTTAATTAACTTTGTTTTGTCTACTGAAAAGTTATCAAACCATAAAAATAATTAGCATACAATGAATCTTTTTCTCCTCTAAGAGTCACAATACTGTCAGCTTTTGAAGTCAATTCAAATATTCTCGGGTATATATTAAATTTAAATTAAGTCCCTATCACACAATGATCTTCACTCCACGCTTGCACAAACTAAATTGAAGGTACTGATTCGTTCGAAGTACTTGGCGTCAATAAAGAAGCAAACTGATAATTTTTTTATAGAATACGCAAATAATTTGTACGTAATTGTATGCTTATAAAGTTAAATAAAATAATGTTTAAAACTTCATTTTTACACTGTATGTACGCTCGTTACACATATAAAATATTAGTTTTGAATAATTTTGCATCAAATTAAATTTGCAATGACGGTAAAACATAACGGCTATTCAATAATATATAATGTATTCAAGCATATTTACGATAAATTACATCGATTACCCTTATCCTTTCTAATTTTGGTTTTAAATCTACGATAATGGAAGTATCAGGATTGGTGGTCCCAGACTATCAATTGAAGCGAGGAAGCTTTTACCTTATCGGATAAATTTCTGTTGGAGTAACGATATAAATTTGCCAATCAGTAATTTTACGACCGAAACTGACGTCGTATAATCGCGGAATATAGGAACGAGCAATTTTTGTGACAAGATACTGATGGTAGCATATTGATTTTAGAATAAAGTTGGCATTTAAAACAACAGTTAACATGTAGTTATAAAATTTTACTTTTTAATGTTTTTTCATGTTTTCTGTAATTGTTAGTACAATAACTTCAAATGTATTTCCCGTTTATAATGATCAAATTTAGTTTTTGATACAGCTTTTTCCTGATATATACTACGTAGAGGTCCATGAGTTCTTAGCCATATATAGTAAATGTGTTCGCAAAAATCTTTGTGCACGCGTTCAATTTGCTACTTCGATCCATTTTATTATGGATAGAGCTCAAACAACTATTTAGTCTAGTTGTCTTGAAAAAATTCGCAAATTGAACTCCGCTATATTATCAAATTTGTAACTAAAAAAAGATTAACACCATTACAAACTGAAAATAGAATGGAGTCTGCGTACCGTGACTTGGTTCCATTATTTTCATAAATCATTGGAAAATGAACCACGTACGGGAGGTCTTGTGACGGTGACAAGTATTCTAAAGATCCTACACGAGCATTTGAATACGGAAAAAATTAGTGCCAGGTGGGTACTTGGAATTCTCAGCGCAGAGGAAAATCAGTGTCGAGAAGGATGTTGTGACCGATTGTTAGAGCTTTGCCGCGGGGAGCAAGAAAGTGTAATCGAATCAACTATAATGGGTTATAAAACTATGATCCCACAAACAAAACAGTTTCCATGGAGTGGTAATGGAAAAGAGTAAACGACTTAAAAAAAGAAAACGTCACGAAAAGCAGAAAAAATGTAGTGGTCTGATGGTGTATCAGTAAATAGGATTATTATCAGGGGAACGCCAAATTCAGTTCACGAGTTAATACAAACTTCTTGTGAAGACGGTTCTACGCCTATTGATAAGATGCTTTTTGAAAATTTGAGCATTCGGTATTCCATCTAAAAGTTTTACAAATAAAGTGTATAAACTGACTGTTTTCTTGAATGAGTATTTATTTGATATAATCTGCATTAGAGACCATTATCTCGATATACGTATGTAGTTTATAGTATACCAAATTAAGAGGTTACTCATTTATATCTGGTTACTGTAGAGTAGTCTTCTAGAAACGTACATGGTGGGTAACCATATTTACATCTCAACATATTAATAATAGTTCTAGATATTAGTGAAAGTAAAGGTAAATTAGACATATTTGTCAACCAGCTACAGACTGTCATGGATAAGTTATACACAAGATACAAATCTATTTTGATCACAGAGGATTAGAAGCTAGACTTGAATAATGATAGTGAGTACTTGAAGATTTTGAAGAACATTTGATGAGCGTAAGGACTCAGGTATTTGGTTCGCATGCAGACTAGAATACTAGTTCCTGTCTTGATTCTATAACAAACTTAGATAATAAACTGTATGCAGGGGTATACAAGCCAATTGTGTCGGATCATAATGTTTTATTATTATTTATTTGGTCTGACTCTGAACGTCTAAATTCAAATCGGTATGCAAATCTCATCACTGATATTCTCAGCTTATGCTGAAAAATAACATTTAGCTCTGCAGAACCAGTGATATTAATGGGAATCACATTATATCCCGGTATAAGTTCGAGGAATATAGACTCAATGTGCTCCAAAATGTCATCACAGCTTTTTGCAATGAGATAACTACACTCCTCTATTGGCAGTAATCGTGTTATGCGCACTATTTACTTTGCGATGATCCAGTCAACTGGCTTATGATATCCCTCTATAGACCTATTCTAGCAGAGTTCAAAAGATTTTTACCCTTTAGAAGACTGCATTGAGTATCATTCACAATACAAGAAGTCGAGTACATTGCCGTGAAATCTTCACGGGATATGGGATCCTGTCATTGCCTTACATGTTGTAGCAAGTCATTTGGCTACGTTTTTCTTCAAACATTTTGAATACTTTTGAAACTTCGGATTTATTTATTTTAACGTTCGAGTTTTTGAAGAAATTAATTTGTTACCTACTTTATTCGAGAAATTCAATAAAACCTCGTAATTGAATCGAATTCTTTCTCTACTAATAAATTTTAGTAAATTTTTGGTGATTTTATCCTTTACATTCGCTGGTAAGTTTTTTTTTTGTTTATTATTCTCACTAAAATTTCAATGGATTTCTTTAGTTTTAAGCAACAGAACGAATAGAATAGGACAAATTCCTGTTTGGTTGTATTTTAAAAATGGCATGGCATGTTACATTGTATATATTTGTATTCATAGGAGTGTTCGAGATAAGGCAACTTATTTTGATATTCATACTTATATCACCACCATGGGTGCGGTTAGACTCATTATATCATTTTCTAGGCTACAACAAACACAATATAACAAAGTTAATGTTAGACTTTATAACAAGTTTCTAGATTTGCATATAGATAAAAACGTAAAAAATATAAGCCAGAGTCAGTTCTATGAACTTTCAAAGCGATTTTTATTATAAATTGTTTTTAGGAGACTACATATTTTTCAATTTATAGCTTTACTTATTGCATTATTATTTATATCAGAAATCTAATTTGATGAAAATATTGGTTCCACTTTGTTAAAAATTTTCTAATTTATCATCTCACGTTATTGATAACCGCTTATTAATTTACTATTGGGACTACAGACGTTATTGTATTTATACTAATCGATAAGTTATATCGTTATGATGATATTTCCATTAAAACAATGGATTAAATCATTTTCAAGACATAGAAAAAAGCATTTGTATTGATTATGACAAATTTTTTCAATAACACTCGAGCACTAAACTGTCAAGCTATTTCAACTTATGTTGTTTGAAATATCTTTGTTGCAAAAGGATATTTTCATCTGGATCATTTTCCTCAGTCATTTAGTGATGACCAAGAAAGATTTCACCAAGATATTTGTACAATACAGAGTATAAGGGTAGATGGGATGTGTCTATCTATACTGAATTTTCATACAAGAAAATCATTTTAGTTACTTTTAGAAATTGAATTATTCTTGAGGTGTTTTTCTAATCAATTGCATTTATCTTCAAAGAAGCTCCTAACGTACTAGTATTATTCTGTGAAATCATCTTTGTAATAATGCGTTATAAATTTCGGAACATTCGAGTGAATTATTAGATTCTTTGGAATCAGTGAAAGGTGTTGACGTGTTTCAATATCTTTCTTCGTCAGTTTTTATCCCAAAATCGATACAAAAAATGAATGCGTGAATAATTTAGCTGAAAATATAATTCGGTAAATATTCAGTTCCCTAATTTGGTTTCTTTTTATGCTGATTATTATTGCAGTAACCTTGGCTCATGTTTAAACAGAACTTACTTCGTATCATGTTCTTCTCAAAATACTATAACTCTACTGACGTTAAAAACTTGAAATATTTATTTTGATTTTCCCGATTCGAACTTCACAAAGATTTTACAAAGATTACTGTATTATTGGAAGGCAAATTGACTTCTACTTATACTGATCGAAAGTTTCTATTCTATTATTTGTAATGTCGTTTACTGTAGGAAAGTTGTTCAAATATTTCTCGTGTGATCAATTAATCGGGAAAAGCATATCCGTTTCTCATTTAATCTCTTAAAAAGTATTTTTCACAGACTAAAGTTACTTCATCCATATATAAGACTCTTTTTGTTAGCTCTTTGATCCTTTTATACTCTACAATATTTCTTGCTCACTGCTTTTCTTGGGAAGTAACATTAAGCTTCAAAGCAATTTACATTTTAAAAGTATCTGCCTACCCTAATATTTGCCTAGTTATAGACATTATTTGCATTCGTTTATAAGTATAGAGGTATTGTTAAACCATTTTATTACCATAAGTCAAAAAACATTCAGATGTACACGTAGTATTTATTTAAATAATACTAGTTTACAAAATTTAACTTTTTGTCTGCTGTCACGAATTTTATGGTTAAGTTTTTATCAAATTTTACCATAAATTCTTGTTATATACAGTGCTTTTCAGATAAAAGTATCCACCTTTAATAACTTTTGTAATACTGGTATTTAGAAATAATCCAAAAACACGTCAATTTATGTTGGAAGGGGCAAGCATTATGGCTTATTTAAACTTACTGGAAAAGCCACCCCCTCACCCCTAGCAGCATCCCCTTTATTTTTTTAAATTACTTGTCATATTTTTTATGTAAAATTTGGATACTCCTCTTTGAGCTGATTTCAAAAATGTATAATACTTGTAGGTTAAAGTGGTTAGTTTATGATATAAACAATTTTTCTTTTAAGAGCACAAATTTTACTTATTATTTACTTTCACCTTATTTGCTTGTACTAAAATGGTTTGTACAACAGTTCAAACTCTTTAATCTTTTTAACTGTGCTATTTATTCTACTTAAAAAATCCAAACAACAAAAAACTCTACTTTTTATTAAAGTTTGACATTGTCAACTAGAATGTAGTCACTATTGATAGTGTAATTTGATACATTATTTATTTTGTTTCTCTGAAATGGTTTACTCTTTGCAAGAAAGAATTCAAATTGTAGGTTTATACTACCAAAATAATAATTGTGCAAGAGCTGCTGCAAGAATATTTAACGAATTACATGACGGAAGACATGCAACTCATAAGTATGTAATTCAACTGATGGAGAAATTTACCACAACAGGGTCTGTTTGCAATAAAGTGCATAAGCGAGAGGGACTCGTAAATAACGAAGCAATCCAAGTGGCAATTTTAGGGCAAGTCAGCTTAGAGGCTCAACAACCCCAATCGTTGTCAACAATAAGTAGAGCGATCGGTGTTTCATCTTCTACAGTTTTCCGAGTTCTACATAAATTCAAGTACCACCCATACAAAGTTAAGTTGGTGCACGAGTTGAATGAAGATGATTTTGATCGTCGTCTAGAGTTTTGCGAATCAATGACGCAAATTATCAATAACAAGCCACAATTGTTAAACAATATTTGCTTTTCTGATGAATGCTCATGGTCATTAAATGGCTTAGTAAGTAGGCATAATTGTAGATATTGGGCTGAAAGTGATCCACATATTATGCGTGAATTCCAGAGAGGGTTGACCCACGTATTACAACAATAATAGAAAATGATGATAACCTTTCCGAAAATTTACTGGTATTTCAACAAGACGGAGCCCGCCCACACTATGCTATGCCTGTCCGACAATTTTTAAACGAAACATTCCCCGCTCGTTGGATAGGTAGAAGGGGGCAGATGATGGAGTGGCCACCTAGGTCACCGGATTTAACACCCCTAGACTTCTCTTTATGGGGGTATTTAAAAACAAAAGTTTATGCTACCCAACCAGAATCTCTGGATGATTTACGAGAGAGGATAGAAAATGAATGTCGACAATTAAATCCAGCCGTATTAAGCAATGTCAGAGAGGCATTTCAAAATAGATTATACCATTGTATGGAAGTGAATGGTACTCATTTTGAACACTTATTGTAACTTCATAATAAATAGCACAGTTAAAAAGATTAAAGAGTTTGAACTGTTGTACAACCCATTTTAGTACAGGCAAATAAGGTGAAAGTAAATAATAAGTAAAATTTGTGCTCTTAAAAGAAAAATTGTTTATCTCATAAACTAACCACTTTAACCTACAAGTATTATACATTTTTGAAATCAGCTCAAAGAGAAGTATCCAAATTTTACATAAAAAATATGATAAGTAATTTAAAAAAATAAAGGGGATGCTGCTAGGGGTGAGGGGGTGGCTTTTCCAGTAAGTTTAAATAAGCCATAATGCTTGCCCCTTCCAACATAAATTGACGTGTTTTTGGATTTTTTCTAAATACCAGTATTACAAAAGTTATTAAAGGTGGATACTTTTATCTGAAAAGCACTGTATATATAGATATATATAGAAATATTTTTAGCAACGTCCCTTTGAATATTGAATTTTGAATCCTATGAATTTAAAATTTTCACAAGAATTTATTCAAGTTAAAGCCACGATAAATCCCAATTAATATTTCCCTGACAATTAATACATAAGTATTCGAAAGCTCGGAAAATATATTGAAGTTAGTTAGTGGCAATGAAGCATCAAAGTGTTTCATTGATAATTTGCGTATTTATATTAATCAATACTAGAAGAGACTAAACATCAAGAGTTCCAAGAAATGAGAAATTAAAGAAATGCGGAGAATATGTGTGCTTAATGATTGTAGAAAAGTTATAGCAGAGTTGGTGAAAAATATCTATTTCAGTGTGCTCTTGGATAAAAACAAGAAGTTTTGGCTTCCAATTTTGTGGAATATTTACGATAACGGAAAAATGGCAAAAAACTGACCATTTTGTGAGAAGCATCTCGAAGACTGTTATATTTTTACGATGGCTAGAGATGGTGCTTCATAACCAGAAGTCGAAGAGAGTCATAGAAAATCATCGCAAGAAAATATTCTCGATTTAATTCCATTTTTATACCACAGTGATTAATTTTTTTATGAAGTTTTTTCTTCGATGTACATGTTTTTTCTATAGTACACGTACATAGTTAAAACTCAGAAACTAAAGCTGATTAAAAGCCTAATATTATATTTTTGAACATGGCCTATCGTATGCACTCAACAACAGCTATAATTTCAACAGATATACCTAATGTAAACTAGTGTAATAAAACTAGAATGAAACATACTTTTCATTAACTTAAAAGTTGTTGTTCCAATGTACTTAAATATTGCATAATTTTTGATATGTGTTCATTAAACATTTCATTGTTTTTATAGTAAGAATATATGTGAATAACAATAATGGGGAAAAATTATTATTTGTAAACTGTAATTTCCTATTTCAGGTCAATATTTTCTTTCGATTTACGGCACGCATCACTCCATGACTAATGTCATTGAAATTAAGAAAAGCAGAAGAAATTTATTCTACTGAATACCCTGCAGGGTATTTAATAGACTTTACGATCAACATTCAAGCCGATCAACTGAAATTGATAGTTTTCTCCTTAATTGTATATTCAGAAGTTGAATTTGGATCTCCAATGAAATTTAAACATTTTGAGGGTATACGAACGTCTATAAATTGAGAGTAAATTATAAGAGTTGAACAGAATTATAAAACAACTATAAATATACATTGTTATGATAAAATAATTTTCAAAACAAAATATATGAAACGTACAATGTTCATTTACAAAAAATGCATAAACACTTCACATAAGAAAAAACAGATAATTTTAATAAAAAACAAAATAAACTTAATTATAAATTTATGAAAAAAAAAATACATAATTAAAATACTTGTTGAAACAGACGCTTAGAATTTTGTGAAATCTTCATGAGGGATTGCGATGAAAAATTTTATAATAAGTGTGGTATCTTTAGACAAGGCAAAGTTTTGTTTAAATGGTGCCGTAAATCTACAGAACTACACATTTGGTACTCGGCTCGAGACAGCTCCACTGGAGTGAGAAATAAAAACGCCCAGAGCCCTAAAAAGATTATTGTTTGGCTTGAAATCGTCAGAAGTTTCAAAGGTTTTTATTTCACTCGCGAGAATTTAATAGCTAATCTATATGTGAAACTTCTTCGTATAACGGTGCTTCCGGACCTAACTGAACTTCCGGATCCAAATAATATGGAAAACAGATACCAGTTTTTGGTTCTAGCAAATGATGCACCTTTACATTATAGTCCTAATATTCGAAGGTTTCTGGAAAACCAGTTGAAGGAAGTTGGGTTGGAATACTCGGATAAATAAAGTGGTCAACTAGGTCATCTGAATTTATCCCCTTGATTTTTTATATGAGGGTATTTGAAGAGACTGGTTCAGGTTAACTGAAGTTAAGTGAACTAAAAAACTCTTTATCTCAAGTCCACCATCGTCTTACCCTGTGCTAGATAGTGAACAAGTCATATGTCGAACAATTTCTATAAGGAATAGTTTTGGTTTAGTAGACTGTTAAGTTGATTTGAAAGTTTGATTTTAATTGGCAAGTAATTGTGTATTGTAAAATATTGAGCCCTTAACTAATTCTGAACGTGAAGTAGGTAGGTGAAGATCGTGCTCCGCGTTCCTAAGTGGATAGCCATGCAACGTCCTTTCTGAAATTGGAGAAGCGTGCTTACAAATTAGGCAAACGGATTCAAATATGAAAAAGAAGGAAGGATCAGAATTTTCAATCTTTTAAAGAAGTCCCTGCAGTGAGCCCTGCTGTTTAGTCCGAGTGAATATCTAACAGCTCTCTTTTGTAGTTTGACGATTCGGTCAAATTGAATCGCACCACAAGCATACCAGAAAGGAATGTCATATCGAGGATGCAACTCAATAAGGTCCTAACAGAGTGTTGAGGAGGGGGATAAATTCAGTTCTTTGGAAACTAATCTCAGCGCCAAACAGGAGGAATTTAATTTTTTAGATAAGGTGGCAAAATATGTAATTCCCATTTCAAGGAATTGTCCACAACAAGCACTAATCATTTTACAGATTCCATGACATCAATGGTGATGTTATTTAATAAATAAGGTTGCAATGTATTTTTGTATGATAAAAATTTGGTTTTAGAAACGTTAAGACAGAAGATCGCTAGATATGTTCCTATAAAGAAACTAGTGTCGTCAGCAAATAGACATAATCACCACTGATGTCTAGATATGTGATGTCGTTTATAAACAGAAGAAACAAAATAGGACTTAGTACTGAGCCTTGGGGCACTCCATATGGCTTGCAAGAAGACATCGTTGTATTAACCCTTACAAGCTGACTTCTGTTGGTAAGGTATGACTTAAATCATGCGAGAGGGATTCCTCTGAAACCATAGTACTGCAATTTGTTAGTTCAAATATTATGATTAACATAATCTAAAGACAAGAAGTTATTGTAATGGGGTGATGGCTGTTTAGGCCAGAGTAGACATTATTTAGGGGGGAGAACATAGCATCATTTGGGCATTTGTTACTTAGAAACCCAAATTGATGAGTAGTAAGTATTTTATATTTAAACAGAAATGATAAGAGCCTCTTTTTGACCAATCTTTCTATGATCTTAGATAACGTGAAAAGGAGTGCAATTGGGCAATAAATCGATGCTTGATTTTTATCTCTTCCTTTATGCAGAGGTATGATTATAGTCATCTTAAGTCAATAGGGAAAAGTGCCGTTTTGAAATGAAACGTTAATTAAAGTGGTAAGGTGATTTAAAGTGGAATTGGGCAGACTCGAAAACATTTTTAATTCAAGTCAATCAGTTCCAGATGAGTATTTATTTTTTGTACTGTGAAGCTCTGCTAAAACTACGGACATAAAGACGACACTATGTAAGTTAAACATGGCGGCCACTCTCGTGTGGCCACTTTCATGTGGCCACACTGTTTCTATCAAGTCATTGTACTGTCTCGCACATAGGACGCTCCTATACTATACATCAATTGGAAATTTTGTCGCGTCACTTCTGCTGCCCACGTGAACAGGGGACGTACTGTCTAAAATATATATAAATAAACCGATATTTATGGCGTAGTATGGTGGAAAATTTTTCTGAAGCTTTAATGGCCCTGTAATGTTTATTGAATAGCTATGAAATAGAACAGCGTACTTTTAAGTTCAACGTTGCGACAAGAAAGTAATTACTCTTCCAAGTGTGGCAATAAATCTTGCCCTACAGACATTTTTGTAGAATTAAGTGGCTTCTCATGAATGTGTTTCGGTTGCGATACAGCAGTGAAAATGAGCTTTATGGGAAAAAAAACTAGTTATAGCGTGGTTCCCTACTGATATCTTCAAAGATTGTTTTTTCAGTGTTAAACTAGTATCCTCAAATTGTTTGATCAAGTCGAATGAGAGGTATGCTTGGCGCACATAGACTAAACAGTTCCCTGAATTAGTACGATTCTATATTCCCTCAGCTACTTTTAAGACTCAAACAGAATCGATGCTTTTAAGGTTCGAAAATGGTTTTCGATTCCATTACAAAAATTGTAAATAATTATAATGGTTTAAGAAGTACTAAAAATGATTTCTATTTTCTTCAATAAATCAAGATCGATTATTGATTCCAAAAAGGAATTTAATGTTGCTATTATCTTTAAATAATTGAAATGCAAAAATAATAGAAATGCATGAGCTGAAATCAAGTTATGAAAAATTTGATTCCCGCTTGAAAAATGTATCGATAATCTCCACTGTTATTTCTAATAGATGTTTTATAACTTTCCTTTTTCTGAACATAATAGTTCGCACATCATTCAAGTACAGAAACCTCGAATACTGTTAAAACTCACTCACTTTTCCGAGAACAATAACTGGGTATTCCATTGATACCGGTAAGAGCAACGGAGTGATTTGTGGGCTTTCGTCATACCAATGAAAATGCAGAAGGCATACTCTTCTCTTTTTTCCACTGAACTAATAACCTGCTACAGTTGACACAGCAGACATGGAGAGCTCCTTTTGTCTTGATCTCCAATTACAACAACAACATGTATGGAATAACCTTTCTCACATTTTCGGAAAATGGTCTGGATTGTGACTTTACCATAAATTCTCCACATAAGCAGGGTGTTTCAAAAAAAAGTTGATCGCGTTTCTAGGATAGATAGAAAACTGAAAATTTCGGGTTTGTTAAAAAAATATTTCGTAACCACATCCGTATTCAATATAAAGGGCGTTGAAGAAAAAAAATAATACGATTTTTTGTGGATTTTTCTGCAACTTTCTTGTAATATTTGACAAAAATCGTAATGATAAGGATGTAGCTGTTGCTCTTTAAATATCTTCGAAGTACTTGAAGAAGACGTATTCCTTTCAATATCTGTTGGATTTTGATCAACTAAATTTAAAATGATATTTTCTTTATTAGTGGTTCTTTTGGTTTTTGGCCAACCAGAATTTATTTTTTTTAGGTCTCACATTCCCAGTTTCTCGAAAACGTCGTTCAATAACTCTAGATATATTTTTATTTGGTAAGTTTCTTCGAGGACGCTTTTCTGCACTAAAGTTTCCTCAACACTCGTCTAAGGTTATAACATGTCAGTGTATTCAAAATTTGGGCAAATTTTGATTAGCAATATCAAATTCCACAAATAACCGTTTCAGAGATGTTATTACTATTCACTCAAAGTCATAACTATGAATGAATGACAGTTTTACATGGGAAACTCAGAGAAAATGCTATTGCCTTGTGAAATTCAAAGTTAAATAATTATGGGTAATTAGGCTATTGGGGACCTTAGTATTAAACAAACAACATTTTTCCCATATATGCTCTAGCATTCCTAATGTATCTCGAAAGATTGTTAACAACTGGAAACCAGTAGTTTCTACACGTTTGACTTATCCATAGAAAATCGTTTATACACAATTGTTTTAGAAACCGTCAGTGAAGAGTGGGAGCCAAAATACGGCCTACCTTTAGATGGTGACATCTATTATACGGATTTATATAAAGAAGCGAGAATGCTGGTAAAAGACAAATACTTCCCATAAGAAAGTTCACTTCTATTATGCAGACCGAGCTATTAAAACTGATTTTCGAATACTACAAGACCCCAAGCTACCACCCTAGCATACCTTCATTAATGAATCAACAAAAATACTACAATACAAAGGATCGCCATTGTTAGTATTGGTTATGGATTTATATTTTCGGTTTCATATATTATTTGGATTTTAAATGCAATAAAAATGTTTCCAATATTCTCTATGAAACCATCAGATATAATTAGAAGATTATAAACTGTATAAATTATTCTCAAATATTCCAAAATTCTCCCGATATCGATATACATTAATTTATCTCTTGAAGATTTATCGGTGATAATAAAACTGCGTTATTATGTAATTAACTTGAAATTGGTTGCTATCATTGGTCGTATACTTTACTCAACTGTCATCTGCTTAGAATTATAGTCCAATTAATTTATAAAACTTTATTACTGAGGCGGAATCATCACAGGGGCCAATGAAGCTATTAATCGGATAAAATATAGATATTTCTATATTTTTCGTTTCTCTATATTGGATCTTCTAATTTATTTCTAAATAAATAAAAATGAGTATCTAATCACAACTTGCAGGGAAATATTATATGTGGTTACGTTCGTTTTTTGAAAGTTTAACAATCCCTCCCATCTCTTGCTTCAAATTTTTTCTATTATCGACCATTTTTACTTGAAACTATATTTAATAGAGTTCCGAAAATATTTGAATTGACAGCAATGTTCATTCTATGCTATTACTTTTTAGCGTATTACTCAACAAGGGCCAAAAATTGATTTTTCGGTTCAGGATCGAGATTTCCATTTTTTGCCTGTGTAGTATAATGCGTGCGTATACTTTTCACAGAGTAGTACGTACTTTCAACCGAGGTATGAAAATACAATTTTTCTTGTAAGAAAACGAAAATTAATTGAATTTATACGAAAAGAAAGGTATTTGAATAAAATTGCAACAAAACGTATGATATGTATCAAGTGTTAAATGTGGAAAGCTCAATATCAAGCCTCAAAAGTTTTTGCAAGAAATATTCATTTTCGCGATAAACTAATAGTGCTAGTTTCAATTGATTGATGGGGTTTAAATGAGCTTTTTAAAATAATTAGAATATAATATCAGAAACGAAAACTATATCCATTGTTAATGAGTTAGAAAAGGATATTAACGGCTTAAGCACCACAAAATTCAATTCAAATTGTGTAGCGAAATTCATTCAAAATTTAATATTGGATCAAACTTGAGAGAATTTACAATGAATTTGGTTTGATATCTAGATGAAACTGAATAAACCACATATATTCTTAAGTAAAAAAAAATAAATGTATGATTTTATGAAGTATACGAAAAATGAAACTGATTACCGAAACAAATGTGAAATTTGAAAACTAAAAAATTGAGAATAGATTCATTCGTATTAAATATAAATAAAATTGAGCGTTTTTTTAAGCGTTAATACTCGTATGTTCAATTATTATTTAACTGATCGAATCAAATAAAAAGAACTTTTCCACCAAGAATCCTGAATATTTCTGGCTTCCTATTACTTTATTGATTTATATGTTTGTTATGTTTTAATGATGAAATAATTTTCTACAATAAAATAAACTTTGAGCATTAAGCTCAAATGTTTAGGAATACAAAACTTTATTTTTGATGCGCCATTAGGTACATTGGTAGAAGATATTTCAGCTAGGAAGTTTCAGGAGCTGTAGTCACTGTGTTTCGTTCTGGAACATCATCGTTGTGGGTTTATTGGTGGAATCGTCGAATCCCTCGAAAATTCCTGTTTGTTATACGCATTTTTTTACATGAAACGGAAGTATAGCACATATTTAATTTGTATCTATATAATAATTAATCGTGCACGAATAACCTTTGAGGTAACTATATATATGACAAAAAAATTTCCCAAATTTCTAAGATCAGCCTATTGTTTGTTCCTGTGGTTACCTGTCTACTCCAAATTTTTTGTTTAGTACATTGGATCATTGTAAGTGCTATAAATTCTATTTGGTACCAATTATGGTAGTTATGGAAAATGGCTGTTGTCATTGCGAAACTGCGGGAAACTTTGCAACGAGTATTTCAGCGGTACGAAGAAGGATTACTTACTTGAAGACCTGCTTCAGAATCAGGAAGGCGTACACTGCTAAAGATGTTTTGAGAATTCGATTCAATTTGAAATCATTCATAAGAAGTGATAAATTGTGAACTCCCACTTTTCCGTGAACACCGGATTGTGTGCTGGGACTTTACAATACAATAAAAAATTGGAGTCGCGTTATATTTTCCAACAAATCATGATTTTTTTTCGTGCAAGTTCAGCTATACGTGAAACTTAAGCTCACACGGAGTTAGTTTTCATCCTTATTGTACCATTCATGAAAAAAGGTTGAAAGAATATTCAAGATGGAGCTATCAAGCGATTGAGGCAACTCTTAGTGTTTGTTCGTCAACAGCAACTTCAATTTATTAGAAAAAAGTGTTATCATTGGGTGCCACATACGCATAACTATTCATAAAAGACAGAGCGAGTGAGAATTTCGAGGTAAGTGTTAAATATGTTATATAATCATGCATATCGTATTCTTCCTAAATTTGTAGCATGTAATGAAAGATACATACCATTTGACGATACTTCTATTCGTCGGGAGAGCCGTGTTGTGTTCAAAATAGTGAAAAAGAAAATATATGTCAAGAAACATGTACGAAGTTTTCTCTCGTAGGATAATTTTACAAACGCTGCCACTGGTACAGACCGTGAAGCCAATCTTGTTCAATTATGTTAATAGTTGAAGTTTGGTGGACGCGCCGGTTACAAATCCTAGAAAGCACTGGTTAGAAAGCGGCATCTTTTGTACAGTTTTTATAGGATATTTACATCGTGTTTTGATTATTTTCATGAAGACAATTTCTGATAAGGACTTTTTGTTTGTTTACATTCTAGACCAGAATTATCTAGAAAACTGTTATATATAACTAGGTAATAGCTTAGCAGCCAGAGTCAGAAAATAATCGGATGTCGTAGTGAACATACCCACAAGTTAGATAAACCCGTGTTTTAACCCACCTCATCATTGAAAAACTGTATAAATGAATAAGAAAAACATTACAATATGATTAATTGAAGCAATTAAGCTTGAAGATCAACGCATAGTTACAGCAAACTGGTACACCACAAAATATTTATCTGCAATTCATAAGTCAGTAAATATTCGCACACAGTGCATACTAAACAGTTAAATTCTCACGCGAACATCCTCTTTATTTGCCTTATTTAGTCTCAAGTGATTTATGGTTATTTCTTAGCTTAAAGAAACATTTACGTTGTTGAACTTTCATGACGGAGTGGGAATGAACAGAGTAATTCATCATTTTTGTGAAAGTATTTGAAAAGATAAAATATAAGGCTCAATATTCAATAGCCACACCTCGTATAACTTACACTCGTTGTTCATAATTACCAAACATTACTTTAAATACAAGTTGAATAAATGAATGAATTTATTTGCCAGATATGAAAAGCAAAATTAATATTTCTTGTTAGTTAGATATTTTTTCCGTTCAGAAAATCTGCTTTAATAAAACTAGTCTGTAATATCCTGGATATAAGCTGAATATATGTTCATTGTATATTCCCATGATTTCCAACTGATTCTCATTAAGAAAGCGAGTATTACATAATAGATACTGATTCAGCAATTTAAACTCAATATGGAACTAAATATGTTCTCTGAAATTATATATATCCGAATTTGTTGATATTTGAACTGAGCTTCATTCCTTCGATATTGAAATCAAATTAAACTGATTTACTTAAGACATCTTGATTTTCACATAAAAAATGTACATCCGCATATCAGAATCATTTATAAAAATGCTTAAAACGATGATCCGATTCCATGGTCTCAATCTGCCTACTCCACGTAACTAATCACCCCTTTTCCCTGGTTGATTACACGACCTCAATCTGCCCACTACTTGGAACTTTACCGAGAAAATGAAAACCTGAAACAAAAAACTATGAAATGAAGAGAATAGAAAATAAAAATTATATACTTACCATTAAGAACACTGTTGACACTAACACACTCACTGCAGGTCTTGAGCTAGTCGCTTGGATCTTGTAATTATAGGGAACATATTGGCGGGTTTTGGAGGTTTGGCGCGCGTGAGAAGTATATCATTGGCGGAAGGGGTAATAAATATATGGTGGCTTCTTGGGGGGTTTTAGAGGAAATGTTGTTGTTGATTCGGGTGGTATTGGAGCGAAGTGGATGAAGAAGGTGTTTCCAAGTTTCCGGCAATCTCTGGCTATCATCCGTGGTGTTCAGACAGTTTGCACATTTCTCTATTTCGATAGCTTCTCGAATAATCCTGGACTTGAAGGACCGGAGTAGGGCGATAGTTTTGGTTCTGTTGATATCGATTGTATGTCTGGTCAATATAGGAACGGGAGCAATCTGAGCAGGGGATTTCATACACTCTATGGTGTTCATTTTCTGATTAGGTGGGAGAGTTTCGGATTGAGTTTGTGCAAATATCGTCAGGTTTTCAAGATTCAGAAAATTTTGTCTATTACATGTAAGGAAGAAATACCCTCAGTTGATCTTTCAAACCAGTAGAGAAGGATGGAGGAGTTAGAGATGAAAATTTGTGGACACTCCTAGCAATTTGGGATTTGTTGTAACCATTCTGAATCAATGTTTGTCTCGAAAAATTGATTTCAGATGGTCGATTGGATTCAAAGTTTCATAGATAGGGCTGTTGATAATATCAAAGATGACAAGAATATCTGTGGGAGAAATATCTAAATCGAGAAACGTCCAAACTTCGCTCTAATACCACTCGAACCAACAATAACATTTCTTCTAAAAACAATATGTTCCCTATAATTACAAGATCCAGGCGACTAGCTCAAGACCTGCAGTGAGTGTGTTAGTGTCCTCGATAAAGTTTCAAGTAGTGGGCAGATTGAGGCCGTGTAATCAACCATGGAAAAGGGGTGATTAGTTACGTGGAGTAGATTTAACACTCAACCATGTTGAACTATTGGTCACCAAACTAAGTTAGGTATGCTTCAGAATTCAGTAGAATTGTATCTAATTTAGACGAAATACTATTACCTTCATCATGTCCGCTAATTCAAATAATGCATATTTTATGATCGTTCATTTCACCCGTTTTATCCCCTTTGTCTGAACTGCCTCGTTTTTCCTATATTTGATTATTATGTACTCACTCTTTTTGCCATTATCATGCTTTTAGTTTTATTTTATTTAGTTCTCTCTATACTTATTTCATTCATTTCCTTATATAATTCATTCATTCAAATCATTTTTTATGAGTGGCAATCTATGGTTTTGTATTTTTAATCAGGTCTTGAATGTGTATATTATTTTTTTTATTCACGTATGCGAGTGAAATATTTATATAAACGCCTTTTACTTTATGAGTATTTAACAGTAATGGAATACGTTAAATATTTTAGACCAGATTTTAACCTCAGCATTATATTTTAACAAGACTCGTTTCCCTATAAATGGAACACAGAGACGCGTCGCTGGAAAAGGAAATATAATCATTTTACGTGAAAGAATATCTCATTTGGTTTGATTAACTAAAATATGAAAGGACGACGCAATATGAATATATTTTAGAACCTTCATATTTTGCTGTGAATGTTTTTAATTTATTTTATTGACCAAGAAACACCACCTTCCGGAATTTTTTGTAGGTATATACTTAAAATGACGTTAGCAATAAACGATGGATGTTACTAATTCCTCATCTCATATGTAACAAGCAAGTTTCTATGAAATAACTTTGATTACATTTAGAAATTCAGTAGGATTGAAATGGAAATTTGATTTCGTGATGCAATATGCAGATTTCAGATATTAGTTGACATCGTTGAAATAGTTACTGAACCTCAAATACGAATCCCATGATTTCGTCGATTCGATATAACTTTGCAGTGAAAGGACAATATTTGAATGTACTTAATAGGATATTAGACTATTTTTCGGAAATACTCCAATTATATTCTTCATTACATAATAAATACATTAATATTATCAATGTCAGCATTTTCTTTTATTAGATAAAATGTCTACCGCAACAGATCTCAAATATAATAATATAGCATTAAAGCGTCTATCACGAAGAGAATATTTCTTGTATTAATGTTGTGTACTGGAAGAATTAAGTGATTCGAAGTGACCCTTATCGCAGTGACGCACCATTATCAATTATTATTTATGTCAGTTATATATATTGTCAACTTTAGCTCCATTAACGTATCATCTTCAATTATTTATTTTCATCTTATAGTAATGTAAATATCCTTATCTACTGATTCTATCATTATTTATAATTATTATTGTATACGATAAGATTTAGTATTAAGGGCAGTTTGTACACTGATACCATGTTCTCCATAGTTTGATATTCGTCGTGTACGCCGGTCAGATGATTGAAACCAAAAGTAACTTATTATTGAATTATCAGTTTGATTAATAAATTGTTTTTTAGTTTGTGAAATGAGTTATTTAATTGTAGTGTAAACAGGGTTTCGGTATGACCAAAAGGTGGAAAACATAGTAGATCATAGCTTGCACATGTTCTATTGATAAATTCACCATTGACAGTATTACCTATTGTGGTATTTAAAAACGCAGTGCTGATAGACATAGCTCCTTTAGTTTCATGGCATCTCAAAATATGCAGAGTGGCCTTAGTATTTGTCTCCCTCATCACTACAACACTTCTTGCGAACCATCCATCAGTTGAAACAGTGTTGGAGCAGGAGTGTCACTATATTAGTTTAGGACACATACTGAAATCTTACAGTGCAAGATCCAGCGAATGATCTAATACATGGATATTGAATTTGGCTGTATTATCCTCAATCTCTTAACAAAATCAAATAGGAGTTTTATTTTCTGTTAATCCAGTGAAGGTACAATATACCATGATTATAAAGAATATTCATAATTGCTTTGTACTTTGATTTCAGTATCATAAAAATTAATTTGGAATATTTTCAATGTCATTCAAATTATCAGTTGAAAATTTTTGTGAGCTTCTATTCTAATGTGGAAATTCCACACGTTTTATATTTCTACATCTTAACATTTTCATGTAGAATTTTCTTAATGAATTCTCTATCGAATCGTACACTTCACCAATCTCACAAATACCTAATCGACGGTAAGGATCGAAGGATATAACAAGTTGGATGTGAAAGTGTTATCTGGGCGAAAATCATTTAGAAAGTTTTCTCGTCCATCTTGAAACCTCTTGGCTCGTATAAAAGCACGGGTCATATATTTTTTCGATTAATTATAATTTTTAGTTGCGGATTTTCTTGTGATACTTCACTACAATTTGTTGCAGTCCTATTCAATTATACTAAACTCTGATGCGAATTAAGGTATAAGTAAACTGATTTGTTTAGTAGTATATTATTTTTCTGTAACACGCCAGTCTACTTATTGAATAGTCATCCTTCGTATAATCTTAGTCGTAAAACATAAATAATATTTGTTATTCAAAAGTTGAAAGTATTGTATATATTTTGTGAATGTACGGTTATCAAATCTAGAGTCAATCTTCAGAGCTACCCTCTTAAAAATAATATGGCTCAGAGTATAGAGCACTGAGTTTTGTTCGTGACATCTGGATTCTAATAACATCTACATTGGGATTAGTTTCCAATTATTATTTAATTGGACATTATTTTGAAACATCCAAATGTAATTTCTCACTATACTATGTTTCGTTGCGTGCCAATGAACGCTGTTATTTCTTAGTGGCGCCTGGAGTACAGTAATAAAACTCTCAAATAATACGAGGTTAATAACTATAGTAGTTGATACCGCAAGAACCTATAAAATCGTATAATAGTCTATCAATTTATAGCTTTATGTCTGTATATTTAATGAATTAGTTAACATCTAATATTTTCCTAGAAATGAAAACATAAAATAATTTTGGCATTTCAGTCGTGGATGTTATATATGTGGATTTCACACTTAAGCAGCCACGGAATTATTAAGGCATAATGTTCGTGGTTTGGGGGGGGGGTAATATGATTGAGGTAATTGATTCGGAATGAGACCCGCGAACAAAGCTATTAGTGATAAAAAAGTCTGGATTATGAATCACATAATGAAAATGAAGTTTTTTTTGGAACAACTTCCAAACAATTTCCAAAGAAAAACATTCAGGTAAATAACTCTCCAATCGCCAAAGGGACTGATTATTAGCTAAGGTTAGCAAGCTCAACAGCAACCAGAAACGCTATACATATTAGACCTGGAGCTAGACACATGTACAAAATTAAATCCTTTGTGCTTCTTTTCGTCTTGTATTACAGATGACATAGTAAATCTATACCAATGCAGAAATTGCAATAGAATACAAAAAATATAAGAATGTGCCTTTTACTCAGAGATCAACAGATGCTATTGAGGTTAGGACTCAAATGCTATCAAAGCACTATTTCGAATTGGCCTGCGTTGATGACACTTGAGACTGGAGAAAGAGAAGCTCCAGGTTCTCCCATCGTAACAAAACTTTGTGCCATATGCCCGACAGCAAAATGAAGGATGACGAAAAGTAGTTGCTACAAGTACAATGAATCGTTGTGTGGAGAACACAAACTTGAGTTTTTTTCAAAGTATTTTGTTATAGTTTATAATATGTTATCACTTAAAAACCAAATATCTTTTATTAAAGCTGAAAATAAGGTCTTAGTGAAAAGGTCAGTGAAAAGGTTGATTATATAATAAATACTAGCTTTTACCCGCGGCTTCGCTCGCATCGAATCCATTAAATAAGTATCAGGAATCATTATAATAGAAAAGAACGAACTCTGTAGCTATATTAGAACCTGAGATATAGATCTTTGAATGTAGAAAAATCGCCAAAAACCTACAAAAATCCATAACTCCACATTGCATGTCCGCGCCTAGCTCCTCTCCAACTCAACCGATTTAAGTGTTCAAACACTCAAAAGAAAGAAGGTGTTTCAGTGAGTGTTCTAAAACCAAAACGAAGTCTCTATCTTGAATAGAACCTGAGATATTGAGAATAGAACGTGTGTATGTGAAAAACTCCCATAAGTAATGTGATGGCTGATCTGTGCATCAATACCTTTCATTGAAAAAAAAAATTAAGCAAATCGGTTGGGTAGAACGCCTGAACGGACTCGAAATGGAAATCATAAATTTTTTTAATATATAAGATGAAACTGAATTTAATGAAAATGTTATATTTTAGATAAATAATAATTGTAATTAAAAATAATATGGAAGAAATTAGTATTTTTTTCAATTAGATATAATCCTTCACTAGAATTTTTGATGTCGTTTCGAATGTCAAAGTATTGAGGTTTTAGCTTCCATTCTTCCTTGCTGAAACCAAGTTTAACTGGGTCCACTTTTTATAAAACCCAATTAAATTACTTTTTTGACTGTATTGTCGGATTGACGAAGATTATCAATCTTAATCTTATTTATAACAATGCGATTTCAGTTATAATTATTCATTTTGTTTGTTAACCAAATTAGATGCAAAATTTAGAAAGCCCTTAAACTGAATATGTAGAACTAAATTTATTGTTTCTTCTTTTATTTATTGCATATATACTATTTAATTAGAGTAAGAAAGAATGAATCTCACTGAGATAGTTTATGTTTGGTATGTGTTTTTTTATTTATACAGTTTTCTAGATGGGAGATGTAGGTCATTTCTAAGAAGGTTCTTTTTTGGGAAGTGGTTCAGTTGTTAAAATGCTTGCAGTGCTGAAGTCCATCTGATGGTTGGTCAAATTAACATGTTCGGCCATAGCACATATTTCAGGATGTAATCTACAGTCGCTGTCATAGGAGATGATTCTGTTAAATAAGGATCTAAGGCTTTGACCGACATATTGTTTGTTACAATCTTTACATGGAATGCTGTAAATAATGTAAATAATATTTCTAAGTGAGAATAGACTTGTTTTATCTTTTACTTTGAAAAATATAGATCTGACTGTTAAAATTGTTTTATTTGCAATCTTGAATTTGTTATCGAGAAGAGAGAATGGAAAGTAAATATGTGTGAATTATATGAGATTGAGGCAGTTCAGATGCACTGTTGTTGTAATAGAGTTTATAATGGTGTACCAAAAGTTTGTTATTAATTTATTATTAAAAAAAATATGTGTTGTTGATAAGAAATGATATGAATTTAAAAAATCAATTCTTATACAATGGATACTAATTTGTTCCCAATTTTTGTCAATAGTTCCAAGACAATCTTCTAGATATACGTTATTGAAATATTGATTAATCAATATTTATATCAACGTCAATTTGAATATTGAATTTTGAATTCTATGAGTTTTCTTTCACAAGCTTTAATAATATCAAAAAACACCAGCAATATTGATTAATTATTTCCCAGACGATGAATACATAAGTATTCGAAAGCTAGGGAAAATATATTGAAGTTAGTACACTTTGGATTTCCTAGCCACGTTCCCAATAAAAAACCGCATATATATATATATATATATATATATATATATATATATATACATGAATTGTAAAGAAGTCTTTGCCAGCTATATAATGAGTAGTTTTTTATTGGGAACGTGGCTAGGAAATCCAAAGTGTACTAACTTCAATATATTTTCCCTAGCTTTCGAATACTTATGTATTCATCGTCTGGGACTGAAATTATGGTCGAATACAATATAAGAAATATTTATAAATGTATAACATTAATAAAGTTTTACTCACTACTTGATTGGTTTGATTATGAATGCAATTTTTATAGGTTAGATGAGGATAAGTTTTAGCGAATGATGAAGTTCAATAGGTTAGGTCGTTATGACTGTAGTTGAATATTCATTAGCTAGATCAGGGAATTAATTATACGTGAATTGCTATGAAATATATATTTTTTTTAAATCTTAAGATAATTCCGTTCAAAAAAAAATCTTAAAAATAACAAAGACGTGAATTCATGTCTTATTTCCATTTTGTCATTGCTAATATGCTTTAACGTTTTGCTTATTTTTCATATTAAGACTCAAGCAATGGGGCGTCTTAGCTATTCTAATTGATTATATAAAATATTTGTGGAAATTCAAGTTTGTTTTTGCGTTTTGCGTTTTATGCTAGGGTGGAAAATTAAGAAAATCTGGAAGCTTCTAAAGAGAAGCTTTTCAAATATTTACGGATCAAATTACAGCATGCATCATCAAGCAGTACAATTGAATAGTTAAAATTGGAAACTTTGGAAGAACAAACTTTTAAACGTCGTCAGTTGGTTTTCTGATCGATCTTTCGTTCTCATTTTCGTTAAAATGAATGTATTATGAGGAAGGAATTATATGTAATCTTATCTTAATTTCGGAAATATATTTATATCAAAGTACAGCTGCTATTTTTTGTCCCGTCTGTGGATCTAATTCGCTATGAATAATTATTTCTAGATTCATTTCATCATACAAAAACATACAAAGGTCGACATAAGTCAGTCAACAAAACTTTAAAAGAAAAAATGCAGCGTCAAAATGTTTTTATCAAAAGAAATTACAAAGGGGATTCGAAAGTACTTAAATTGATGCTCATCTTGATCAATGCATACCAAGCTGTGTGCGAAGGGTTTTAGATTCTTCTTCAATTGCAGTGTGGAGGTCAGGAAGGGTGTGTTGTCATTCTGCAGAATCATGGTCCTTAAGAAGGCCACACAGGAAGAAATCACAGGATGTCAGGTCACTTGATTGTGCGAGCCACTCAACGAATCCTCGACCGTCTATCCATTTTCCAAAATAAGCATTAAGGTACTTCCGCATACATAACGCGTAGTGCGGCGAAGCTCACGTAAATCTTCGAGAATTTCCAGATAGCTTTGGCCTATCACATGATAAAAAAAGTACGTACTCACGAGACAGCGTGATACCTACCCACATACACACCCAAGGCAGGTTTAATTCTTCTTCAATAGACGTGAGGATTCTGGTCGTTCCAGTAAAAGTAGTTTCGCCTTTTGACCGTACCGTTCAGCTTGAAGGTTGCTTGACCTAACCACAAAATGGATTGCTGATTATCCTGACTGCATTCGAGGTACCACTCGTGCGTGGAGTAGACGCAGACTGTAAACTCGATAGTGCATGCGTTTCAGTATTCGTCTCTGTCCCGATAGCCGCACTGAAAATTGGTTTTTGGTTAGTTGTTATAGATACCAGTCGTCCAGAACACGGCGCATCGGCAACAGAGCCCGTTTTTAAGAATTTCTGGTACGTCTTCCACACTGTTGGACGATTTGGTAGCTGAGAGTTCGGAAATTGATGTTCAAATTCGGTAAACATAGTTTCGTAATCCGCATTCGTACACAGAAAAAACGTCACAAAAAAATCCGCACATGCTTTGTTTTAATATTTTTAACAGCGTTGCCAGACTTCTGGGCGTTGCTGGGCTCAAGCCGATTTTTTGAGAGCATTGCCCGAATTATTTCGATATCTGCATCATTCATATTTGGTCCTGATAAATACTGATAAATTAGCTACTGAGGTGGAATTAATTAAAAACAGTATACAAAGGATTTCAAAACAACTCAATTCGTTTTCATAACAACAGTATAATGAATAAACTTTATACCTTTACTCAGGGTATCCACTGATTCGGAATACCTTTGCGAAACTAAGCTGGTTAGCTTAAGTTATTAATTATCGCGCATATCGGTGACTTGCCGCTTTCTATTTTGGTTTAGTATTCTCATAGGGGTATAAGGGCTGCTAGTACGGACGGTCTGCGACTATATTTCAGTATGAGAAAAATAGTGTGTAGGTTATATCCACTTAAATTTTGATACAACAGCCAACAACTCAACAGCAAAATATTCTGCTCCAATATTTTGTTATCTTATAATATGTAATGTTTCGATTCGACAAACAAGTTGTTTCCTGTATATCTAAATATTTTATTTCCTATTGAACGGAGTCACTGCCTATTCAATAAGATTAAGTTTTTTCATTATTCTCTGTTCTTTACGTAGATCGATCAATTCATACGTATATAATGTTCAATTGTTCAAAGCTAATGCACACTCTAATATCGTGCATCGATATAATTCTCAGTTTTGGAAATTCTGGCACGAAAACAAAAACTATTAGCTACAAGATTCTTGATAAACTGAGGATTCTAGTGTAATGTGGGCAATATTTTGGTTGGGGACTGCATTTTTCAGCAGTGAAAGCAAAGCATTTTCTTATACGATTTTTTTATTATCTACATCATTATCGGAAATCAAAACCAGATGCTTTGTAATGGTGTGAATCCGGTACTTTGACCTCAAAGCTAAATATGATACAGAAATCGGGCAAGAATCAGTTTCTTAGGATGAAAAAAGAATGTTGCTTCTTAAATATATGAACACTGCTAAAATAAGAACAGCGAGGTATTAATTGATTCTTCTGGATCAACTCAACTGGGTAGAGGAATTTATAAAAACACAATCATTTTTCAATAATGTAACTCATCCCCTTAGACATATTTCAAAGAAGTTGATTGAAATTGAAGGCGACTATACCGATTAATAATATCTTCCTGAAACAATAAAATTGTGATTTTTCAGAGAACATTATCAATTATATTCAGAAATTGGTAAGTGAAATAGAATTTGTGGATTTTGAAGGTCTCAAAAAACTACGAATTGTACATTCTCGAGGTTGAAGTAACTCAAAAAAATCAAAAAACATTCTTTTCATGTCTATTCTAAATACAAAGAAAAAGATGAAATGTTTTTCATCAATAATTATTTCCTTTTATAGTTCTTTCATATTTGTACTATGTCAAAAACACTTGTGGTGCCGCAGGCGGTGAATCGTTAGCTTTGATACATAGTGAGAATCTTGTTGTCTTAGAAAGTACATTGAAATTCAAAGAAAAAGCTTTTAGAGTGCATATAATTCAGTTTTAGCTGTACCTTATTCCACCTACTAAGGATTTCAACTTTTTCTTCCAATGTTCGTTTACTCCCAATTTTACAGCATGTAGACATACTTGACACTTTATACCTACTTTATACATTCTTAACAAAGTTTCATTTTTAAAAAACTCCCTTTCATGCCCCAAAGAAATAATAAAGATCACGCGAATTTATTCAGTTCTATTCAAATTAAGATTCTGTGAGAATCTGAATTGGAAATTTAATGAAAAAACTTCACGTTCACGTGTCGACAGAAATTTCATACGAAAAGATATTTTTTCGATTAAAGTTTGACTTGAAAATTGATTGTAGGCTCTTCTAACAAATATCTTGAGAAACGTTATCTGTTGAGATCTGTTTAAATGAAGTCATTTAGGTATCGTCCATCAATTTATCTTTGGCTTGATGCAGTAAATAACAGTGGAACTTATTATTTGTTGGTATTGTAGTTTCTTTCTATTTGTATAGCATTTGTGTCTTCATACTTCCGAGGCATACGTAATAATCGGTATTATTACACATCTTATAAACTTGAGTTTTTTTCTGGAGACTTTCTCATTATAACTCATCTTAATAGGAATTAGGCATGGAATGGTTCACTATCTAAGTAACTAATTCTGTTACTTAGATCAGGTCATCTTTTAATTAAACTTCACTTGGAGTGAACGTTTCAATATTTTGTGCAAACATTACGTGTATATATTTGACATTTCTTAAAGGAATTCTAGAAATAAATATATTTCATTAAGCATACTATCATGTAAAGATCGTGTAAAATTATCTATTCGGGATACGTTTCATGTAAAAGGTAATTTGTTTTTATGATCCTAAAAAAAGGAAATCTTTTACATTATTTACAATATGATGCACCCGGATGCAGCAATTAGTAGGGAAAAAATAAATAGAAATTGTCCAGTATTATAATAAAACGAATATTGGAGTCGATACAATGGATCAGGTGTTGGGTCGCCACATAACCCACAGACGTATTAACCGATGCCGTCTCGCATTTTAAAAAATATTCTGTATATGTGCGGTCTTGCAAGTTACATAATTTATTATGAAAATAACAAAATGGGAAAAAGACAACAGTGAAGAATTATGTTTGCTATTGATTAAGGCACTGTTTCCAAATATTCGAATTATGAGAAATTTCACCTCTTGGATTGCAGGTATAGAACAAAAGTTATTACTATAAAACTGGTTAGCAGTAGTTTTGTTGTCCTTGATATAAAATTGATTTTAATATTAATGGTTACAATTTATGAAATTATCAATGACTCGTTTCTTCACAAGCTTAGAGAAACATGAAGTAAAATATAAGATATGTTTAAAAACTCAGTTTCATTTATAAAAATTTAGATACATCAAAGAATTCAATGAGGAAAATTTTGAGAACATAATTATATTAAAAAAAAGCCTTTTAACAAACAAACGGTTTGATAAAATACTTAATCATTTCTGACTTGCTATGTAATGGTGGAAATAATATTTTGTTTATGCTTACGAACGGTTCCCTCATCATATTGACTTTAGCGACAGAATTTCTCACAGATCAAACATCTTCTTCCAATGAAGTTTCCACGTACAAATGAAGAAAAGGTATTTCGTGTATCTACTTTGCTGACAAAGAAAAAATTTTTTCCTAAAACTAATTTAATATTTTCATATTCTTATAGAGTTTCATTAAATAGGAATGTGAAATGGATACAATGTTATTTCTATTGTGCAGGAAGACGCATTTTGAACTAGTTTCACAAATGTCAATAAATCACTTAGTTGGTTTCTGTTTATTTAAATCAATGTCTAGGGGCGGCTTTGCGATATTATTCCAATAAACAAGCTCTTTATTTTCACTGAAAAATGGTAATAACTCACTTTCTCGCATTCTTTATGTTGTTATTGTTACCATTAGTCCTAACCATTTATTTAATCGCGAGGATTTTATAAATTGAAATCATGTATTGAAACTACTGAGTAAAATCAGTATTCAGTTTGACTCTTTGAATGGTGCATTGTACAAATTTTTGAGAATTTGGCAAATCATTGTTTCTGATGGCTATGAAAAAGTAACAATCATCAAAATGATTATTAGGCTCCATCCAGATCATAGGCTTACCAAAGTTTAGTCCAGGACTTTCTTTTCTCCACAACTACAAACTTTATGAGGTACTCATGTCTTATCACGTTTGTCCATTTTAAAACCCAAATATTCTGAATAAGTCTCGATCATAAAGTCTCTGATATTTTCTTTTGCTTTTTTTTCTTATATAAAACCATAAAATAAATCATTACTCTATTTTCACTTTGTTTAATATTGACTTGTTTATATTGTTTTTTTCAACAATTTCTAGAAAAACTTATTGCTCAAGATAGTGATGTTTTTTATTTTTGTAATTATACATTAAAGAAAATTGTTAACAACTAATAAAACTGAAACAATATCTGAGGCAGTTCACGTTTTGTTCTTTTTCGATTTATGTCAGAAACGTTATGATAGACTCTCTCTCTTCACACACCAATTCCCTCTCTCGAACAGAGCACGGAGTTGTCACGTTTCGCTTAAAGTCTGGGTCGCAGCATATCGGCCCCCTTGAAAGCTTTAAAAGTTTGATTAAGAAGCACGCATAAATTGACAGCTGGTCTTCTAAAAATTGCCATCGAGATCTTCACGGAGGCTACTCGATCCTTACCAGGGAACATTTCAGTTATGCGGCCTCAGTTCCATTGGAATCGTGGTAGATTATCTTCTTTAAGAAGAACTAGCACATCGGGTTTGAGGTTGTCTTGCGAAGAATGTGCCCATCTGGAGAAATATATTCCTTCGACCATCTTTGCCAGAATTTTTGAACCATGGAATTGTTTGAGTCTGTTATCAGGAACAGATACTAAGTTTGACTCTAGAAGGGCTGTCAATGAAGCACTAATTAGGAAGTGCGACGGTGTAAGTGGGGAAAGATCATTATGGTCGTCGGATGAAGGATTTAATGGACGGGAGTTGAGGACTGATTCGATTTGTGTAATGATCGTATGAAATTGTTCAAAGAACAATTTAATTTTGTTTGAAGCTTCTACTAGATTTGTGTCGTTATTGGAATTGATAATACTGTATTTTCCTCATCTAGCTATAAAGCGCTTAAGAGCGGTTAAAAACAAATTTGTACTCAAATCTCCTTTGAGCTCTAAGTGTATAGCCTTATTCAACTTATAGTTGTTGGTGATTCTGTCTTTTAGTTTGAAGGGGCCGGCATAATCGATGCCGATGCATAAAAAGGATCTTGAAGGAGATCCTCTTTGGTGGAAGTTCACCCATCATAAGTGTGACTGACTTAGCATTCCCTTTAATACATATTGCACAATTACGAATGACCTTTTTGACTATATTCCTAACATCTAGGAGCCAAAGACGTTTTCTTAAGGGACCTGCATGCAGCAATCTTAGATGTTACCTACTCGCTATGAGTCTTGATAGACGATAGTTTTAATATAGGGCTGCTGCTTGGAAGTAAACCAGTTTTTGATAATGAAGACATTTCCTTTGGGAAATGGTTAAATTGAACAATTTCAATCAATTAATTTATGGAATTATCTAATCCCTTTGGAGTCAATCAGTCTTCAGTCTTAAATTCTTTGTTTTTTGAATTGTTACAAAATATCAAGATGTAACAAAATACTCTTACCAGTCGGTTTAGATTCGAGAATCTATTTAATTGAGGGGAAGTATGAAAATCTGTCGTTAAATTGGCCGACAATGTAATTGCCTTAGAATGAATTTCGGGTAGATATGAAGGGTTAATTTCGGCAAGATGTGACACTTGTTGATTATGTGGATATCTTATTATATCAGGACCGTACCATCATAGATTTAAACTTTTTAATTCTGACAATTATATACCCCTGGTTAATAACTTCGCAAGTTTGCTTTCAGTTGGTATATGAAACAATTTATCGGGATTACTTAGAGTCTGTATTTGCGAAGCCCGATTGCTCTTTAATCTACGACAGGGTTATCGTGGAATCGGTATAATAAGAAATACATTGGATATCTAATTTCATGAAATTAACAATATTTCGGATAAGCTCTGCCAAAAGCATAGCAGCGCATAGTTCTAAGTTTGGTATTGTTGAGGTTTTCAAATGTGCTACCCTATTTTAAGAAAGAGAAATATGAATACCATCGGCAAAATCATACAGCTCAATAATTTTAGAAATGACGTGCCTTGAAATGGAAATGTTGTTGAGATAAAAAATTTCAGTTCCAAAATGTATCCACTTACTGGGGACGTCTAGGAGTACTGATTCGTTTAAGAAGAGCGCATCTGCCAAAGTTTCTGTAAGAGAATCTTAGGAGTAGAATAAATAGTAAGAGTAATCCTAGGGAATCAAATATTTGATTCACGTGGTTAAGAATTGATCTCTTGGTCACACAGTCCTCACCAATGACGATTTTTACCGAATAAGTTAGGGTATCTACATAGAAGACATAGAGTTTTGATTGGTTCGTTTGAACACAAATCGACTGTTGATGGGGATTTGCTGTTCCTTTTTTTCGGACATTCACTTATAATAAACATCAGTTTCCTAAGTGGAAATCTATAAGAAGAGAGTACACATGAATTTTCTTATTTTATTTGGGTGATTTCAGATGAAGATGACTCACCCGTTAGAAGGTCGTCAACATAAAAGTCTTCCATGATTATGGAGCCGATTAAAGGATTTTTATTAGCTATTTTATGTCCAATTTAATGAGAACATATAATGGCCAAGACGGAAGGAAAGGCTAGACCATATGTTAAAGTATTTAATCGGTAGATAGATAAAGGTTGCGCTGGGTCATCGCGCCAAAGAATGCATTGAAGATTGCGTTGATAGCCAACAATCAGGACTTGCCTGTACATGTTTTCTATATCACCAGTGAGAACTTATGTATGCTTCCTAAGCCGAAGTAAAATAGAAAATAAATCGGATATTGGTAGTTGTGCTGTCCTCCTTCACTACGTAATGGTAGGGAAGATAATACAAAGCCTAGAAAATGGGAACCGATACAAGTGACATATGTCCTAATTGGAAATATTCATGAATGAAATTGGAGTATTGGGTTTTTAGATTGGAATTCTTATTAAGTTTGTTTCCTAGTCTGTAAAAACGTTTTTCAGCTAAGCATTCTCCAATTATATTTGTATATTCCTTTAAGAGGTATTTGACAATAAATCGTCGCAAGTTATCTCGAATAAGAGTTTCGAAAAAATGATGCTCACATAATTGTTCCCCGCGTGCCAAAAACATTGTACTATTAGGCGGTTCCTGTATCAGCCAGAACCTCTGAGGTTATTATTTGATTCTTCTAGAGATTGATTAGAACTGATTTCGTTGATGTGGAAACAAACAGCGAGCAAGTTATAACTGGATTATTTGAAATAGTTTTTAGTCTTTGTGGTAAGGAAATGGAGCCTGAAATGATCTAGGCAAGATAGAGATTTTAAAGTGTAGGGAGATTCGTGCCAAGTTTAATCTGGCCAATGCAAAAAATGTCCCAGAATATTTCCGCTTTGCACATGGAAGATTGAAAGTTCTGCTTCTATGAGAGCACAAGATAAATCAGTTTTGAAGGCACAAGTTTGCGATGAAAAGTTAATTCTTGAGCTTATTTTGAAATATGATTGCCTATACAAGTGATAGTACATGAAATTGTTCAGGAAAGCCATTTTTCACGGTAACCAAAACAGGTGACAAAACAATACAATTATTATGAAAAGGCAATAAATCTGTGAACTACATGAAGGTGAGGGATTATTGGAGTTGGGTCGACTAACTTCTGGTTAGTTCTTTTGAGAGATGTACTTTTTATTATTGGCAAGATAACCTAGGAGATCCAATTGTCTGGAGAAACGTTAAAAACGCAACCTCAATATTAAACTTCAGGTATTCAAAATCCTATCATGCCTATAAGGCTGTACTATTATTCGAATGTTTATAAGAACTTTTCGTCTTAAAAGCACCAATACAATATTTTCGACTACTTAGGGAACACTCTAATAAAGTCACATACTATATTTTTCCTCTACGGTATAGTCTCTACTCTACCTATTGATATAAATGTCGCCATGAATAATAATCTCTTCTGATTTACCTTCAGTGAACCAATGCAATTACATTGCTACAAATTTACTTTTTCATTTGAAAATTCGATTTTTCAGAATTATATTCCCATATCAAATTACCATTCAAATCAGTATTTCCAAAACCGTTGATACATTTTATTAATATATATACGAGATTTATAGAAAAATTTATTATTATGTTATCGTTCTTCTTTTAACCCTTTGAGAATTCGTTATGAATGATATATTCGAATCCTAATTATCTTAAATAAATTTTAATGAACACCCGTTTTGTTTAAACATGTACTTGTTCTATTCGATACTTTTTCCGATCCAAAAATTCTGATACTCAACAAGTGTGTTTGATGGAATAAATAATTTTACACTATTATCTGAAGGCCAGGGGCAGCTCATGAAAAATTGTTAACAAGTGATTTTGTGCATTTCGTTTGAATTGTAAGATATTGAGCCCTTAACAAATTTTGAACGTGAAGTGCTCGACGTTCTTACGAATAATGCAAACGGAATCTAAGATGAATAAGCAAGAAAGAGTCAGAATTTTTAATCTTTTAAAGAAGTTCCTGCAGTGAACCCTTCTCCTTTTGTTTAGTCCCTGTAAATATCTTTTGCTTTGTTTTTGTAGTTTAAAGATTCACTCAAATTAGGTCCCATCACAGAAGGGAAGGGCGTATCGGAGATGCGACTCGATAAGGGTATAATAAACTGTTAAGGAGGTGGATAAGTCCGGTTCTTTGGAAATTGATCTCAGCGCAAAACAGGAGGAACTTGATTTTTTAAATAAGGCGGCAATATGTAACTTCCATTTCAAGGAATTATCCAAAACAAGCCCTAAGAATTTTATAGATTCAACGACGTCAATGGTGGTGTTGTTCAATAAGAAGATTAGAATCGTATCATGATTTAAGGGTGAGTAGGTCACTAGATATGGTCCTATGAAGTGCCATGAGATCAGGATTACTCTAGTGTCGTCTGCAAATAGACATATTTTACCACTGATGTCTAGATAGGCGATGTCGTTTATAAACACAAAAAACAAAATACGGCCTAGTACTGAGCCTTGGGGAACTCCACATTCTATTGGCTTGCAAGAAGACATCGTTGTCTCAACCCTTACAAGCTGACTTCTGTTGGTAAGGTATGACTTAAATCATGCGAGAGGGGTTCCTCTGAAACAGTAGAACTGCAATTTGTTAATTAAAATATTATAATTAACACAATCAAAAACCCTAGAAAAGTCCCAAAAAGTTATTGCAGTGGAGTGATGGATGTTTAGGCTAGAGTAGATATTATTTAGGGGGGAGAATATAGCATCATTTGTGCATTTGTTACTCAAAAACCGAAATTGGTAGTAAGTATTTTATATTTAAACAGAAATTATAAGAGCCTCTTTTTGAACAATCTTTCTACGATCTTAGATACAGAGGTATAATTATAGCTGTCTTAAGGCAATTGGGAAAAGTGCGCTTTTAAAATGAAACGTTAATTAAAGTGGTAAGGTGATTTAATGTGCAATGGGGCAGATTCGAAAACATTTTTAAGAGTCCGTCAGTTCTATAGGAGTATTTATTTTTGATGTCATTAATTGCGAAGCTCTGCTAAAACTACGTACATAAAGAAGAAACTGTGTAAGTTAGCATTAGCATGAGGGAGATATGAAAGCGGTTCATGAGAAGTAATTATTGAGGTTATCAAGTGAAGTAGAGATTATGCTCGATGAAGAAGCCTTATTTCTAAGATCATTCACAATGGACCGACCATGTTTTTTCAGAAACATTACGAGAATTGGCGAATCTCCTATTATAATTAATATCTTTGGCAGCTTTTATTGTCTAATGGCAAATTTTTGTATATAGTTTCACGTAATTTACTTACAAGCCCGAAGGAGTCTAAACTTCACTGATTGTCTCAATACAGGAGGGTACAAGATATACTTTTCAAAATAAATGAAACTGATAGGAAAAAGGCAATGGTCGTAGATATATGCAAATATTCGTGTTCATCTTAAGAAATTTCAATTAAGGAGTTTTGTTGGGATGAATTAAAGAAGGCTAAATTCGGGAACGTCAATTTATATGTTCGCGTTATATTGCAGTGAGATAGAGAATAAGCAAACACGTAAATTTCAATTTACATCGGGTATGAAGCCTCACCCTTGGGATTCAAATATTGCTGCCAATTTCAAGAATTTCCTTGGGAAAATCATACGTGTTAACTTGAATTCAAGATAATTGGTTCACATTAAATAGGCTCAAGTGTTCAAACCTAAAACAATTTGGATTGGAATAAACTATTTTCCCTGGGTCATATTCCGAAAAACATTTATTAAATAACTATCAACTTCAAATCAGAGAAAAAATATGAAATTTATAAGTTTCAATAGCTTTCGTTAATTTGTTTTTGTGTATTTAAATGAATTTATCAATTTTGGTAGTGGAAAAGTATTAGGCTTCATGGGCAAATGATCATGATCAACCAAATTATCCTATAAACGTTGAAATAGTGCCTTCTAATTATTATAAATTCTGAAACCAGGAGGTGTAATAATGGGCGAGAATATTATCCAAGCATTATTAAACTGAATTCTTTGGAGACCAAATTTGTGGAAATGAAGCTACGAGAAGTTTTTGTCTCCGGTCGCCTTGTATAGCGGCCACGCATGCAACAGTTGATTGATGTGAGTAGTAGCTATGTACCTTCCACACGTTTTGTTACTAGCAAGTCCCGTAAATAATTTCGTGTTGAGGTTTACCACATAAATATCGCTGCCTATTATTCTCATATTAAGTATAGATTGAGAGATGTTATTCCTTTCTTGTATGCCGCGGAAATTAATAGAAATTCAGCCATAGAATTGATGACGTTTGTGAATAAACTTTTAAAGATCGAAAAGATGGCTATGATGAAGGAGATTAATTAAATGATATTGTTGAACAAGCTGACCAAGATGTTAAGGACAATCAGAAGGTTACCTTAAATTAAATTTCCAGTAGTTTCAGATTTTTATTGTAATATATCTTTACTGAGCAGTCAGGCTACAGAAAATATTGCGTTCGCTGGGACACTGACTGGGACCGACGAATGTTAATTGACTACCTTGAATGATTACGGCGTTGCAATACTGTTGACATATTGGTTCAATATAATCAAACGCCAATCACATACTTGATAATAATAATATCGCAAACACGCTCCCTAGATCCTCTTATTGGGGTGGATCATTTCTCATAATCCATGTCTAAGCCTTCTCAGTTATATCCCGCCACAAGTTCCTATTTCCTATCTTTTCCTGCTATTTTCCAAGTCTTACTGTGCTCAGGTCAACCTCCACCTCTTTTAATCATTTTGTGCTAAACCTATCGTGTCTTTTTCTACCACTGGGATCCCATTGCATCATTTGTTTTATGAGTAATTTACTCTATTTGTATTGATTAATTTTTCTTCAACCTCAGGAATCGTATCTCCTCTATTATTGAACATAACGCCGAGGTACTTAGACTTTTCTACTTCCATAAATTCATACCACCAACTTTCACTTTTCCGAATCTCATTATTTTTGTTTTGTTTCCATTAATTTCCAAACCTATCCGTTTTCTTCTTTTGGTTTCAATTACTATATCATCAGCGTAGGCACCACTCAACCTTGAATTCCTCTTATGAATTTTCCTCATCATGTATTCTAATGAGAAGTTAAAAAGTGTTGATCCTTACGTCGTTTATAAAGAGCAAATACCTCTAAATTTTGTACTTTTATATATATCAGATGTAACAGGTAAACTGCCAGATAATTACTTCTGGTACAGAAGGAATATTATAGTTGAACTTTTTCAACTTTCACTTGGTTTTTATTACAAATATTTGCTATGTTATAGTATCTATGATTTTATTCGAAGGCACAAGTAATCTCTATTTTTTCTAAACTAAACCGAAAAATAACTTGAAAATCAGTTACAATGGAATGGTACGGTTACTGCTCTGTACAAGACCAGAGCTGGACGCAGTTCTTACTAAACTTGCATATACTTTTTCTAAGGGGTTACCTTAATGAAAGGGTATACGGTATAATCCCAAGAAATTCGAACCAGTTCCGTTGAAAAATTCAGAATATCAATTCAGATATCTCTTGGTAGGTAATTGTACATTTTCGCTTATATCTGGAGGAGATATAGCAGTAGCTTTAAGACAAAATGTACTTTATAAGGATATTTAAAATAAATTTGAATCGTATTGAAGTGAAGGAAACCTTTTGGAAAATTGTATTTATTTTATACTATTATTTTCTTTTATATTTTTTTTTGTTTTTTTTTTCACTTCTTTCCACTTCATATTTTTCGAGTTGGTTTTTCTAATTGATACCGTATCATTAGTAGAGATATTTGATATAATTAATAGCTGGTAGTAGTCCCTCAATAACAATTTTTCTTATACGTAAAACTGTATAGATTGGAACAGTTATTGTAACGACTTCTGGAATTTTTTGATTAATGAGTATTTTATCCTGTTATTAAATCCACCAGTTGACCATTTATCAAAAATATCAATAAAAAATACGACAGCAAAATGACCAAGCTCTCATTTTATTACTGGATATAAATAATTCTAATCTAGATACCCGACAGTTTCGCGTTACATTTGTATTGTTCAAGAAATGGTTTTTTCTTTTTCGTTTCCAGAAACTATTTGTTCCCCAATGGGAGAGCATTGACATGAAAAATGGAATTTTTTGGTCAAACTGACAACATCAAGTGAAAAACAAGGACTTCTTCCTAATAAATACAAAAGCATTATACAACGTCACAAAACACAATATTTGTGTGAAATATACAGTGGCTATAATATAATAAATTCTCTGGATACTTTTTTCACATGGTTAGGTAACTCTTATTTTTCCTGAAAATTGACCTTTACTTATATTCAGTTATCGAAAAAATGGTTCCCTAGAATGCTCTAACTGTATGCGGATTGGCTTTAATGCGGTGCACGATAGGAGGAGATTAGGCCGATAAAAATTAGAAATGAGTATATAATATTATCTACAAGGAAGAAAATTACTAAACGAGCCGCTATACGCAAGTAGAAGACTATACTTTTTCGACGACTATACAACACACACTTGAAATTTAAACAAATTCATTATAAAAAAAAACATTTAGATAAGAGCCTATAGTTTAAATTTTCTTTCCGATAAAATTAATTATGACGTAAGTGCAATTAGTTATAATTGCTACTGATAGTTTTGACTCTTGACTGCACATAAAGTATGAATACTTGCTCTTGTAGCCCCCGTGTCACTTAAAAGAAGTAATTTCTCCACCAGCGTCAGCTAGCAGGGTGGCAGAAAATTTGCATTCGATAACTTTAAATGGAAAGATATTTGTTTTCACATATATTAAACTTTATTAATATATATTTTCTGTTTGGTAGACTTGCCTTGTTCATAAGCCAAGAATTAGGATGGAGATGTCAAAGAAATTTTTGTTTTAGTGTAGATACGGTAATTAGGAGAGATGATTCAAAGTTTTGAATGTCTTCCTATTCCATGGAGTATGTCACTACGACAAGCATAAATTATGCGAGTCATTAATGCAACCTCCTACGTTTATGTTTCCAAATGTTCTTGATTTTAGGTCTCTTTTGTTTCAAACTTAGTTTTCTTAATAATTTTCAAAAGAATTTGACGTTTCGACTTTATCAAAATATGTTATTGGTGTTGACAATTTGCGTATTTATATTGATCAATAGATCACCTTCATCATGAATATCGAAATTAGATTGAAATCAAACTAGAACTTTCTTCTAATAGCTCTATTTTGTAAACCCTAATAAAACTACAAATAACTCAATATTTGGAATATGAGGACTAAGGAAAAATTCAATTTTTCTTATTAGAAATAGAATTTAAAGAAATATTTAACAACTTTTCGTTTTAAAAAATCACAGTTTCGAATATTCTATATTATTTAATGCTTGTTAACACTGAGTATATCTTCGACAAGAACGAAGATTCATAGTTTTGGAAAATATGTCACGAAAAGATGTTACTTCATTAATATTTACCTATTTCATATGTTTTATTATAGTGTTTTCTTGATTTCACAATTATGCTTTCATTGTTACTCGAATTTATTTTTAGAAGAAACTTTACAAACAACACGAAATATCAGTCATTAATATTTGGTGATTTAGGGACTTGTTTAGTGGTTGCTATACAACGTGCCACTTCTGTTTTCTACTCAATTTGAATCTAACGATCGTTCAAGGATCGTGGATTCCGAAAATACAGATATTAGTCGACATGCCGTGGATTTCTCGGCACAAATGATATTATTCTTCAATCCAACATCTAACAGAAATGTATATATTTTTGAAGAGTCGTGAGAAAGTTGTGAATTTCAATTATCGAAATAGATAGAACCCCAATTTATTACAGAAATGGGTCACATGTTTTTAAGATGAAAAAAAGATGATATATATTATATATATATTACATTTTGTTAATACTTTAGATAAATTCATAACAGATATAGAGGAAGTATATCGAATGGGTAAGTGACGATGATGTACTTTGGATCAGCAGTAGGAATAATCGTAATAAATGGTAAATGGATTTATAACGGACAGTGCGAGCTTGAGTCCTACATTGTGAAATAATAATTCCATAAAAGTATAAAGCTATTAGAAACTATGGGTACAGCTGACAATTATGGATATTTGAATCATAATAAAGACAAATATTTCAGGAAGAACGGTTTTGTAGTTTTTTTGAATGACGAAGTAATCATTTCAGTGGACCAGCTCGTTGCAGCATTGGAATTTGCACACTAAATAGTGAACGTTCTTAATAACGAACATTACAGATTAAAAATAGTTTAGTTTCCGGTCTCCCTTTGTATTAGAATACTCAAATACTACACCTACTTCTAAAATTAGTGTTTAGGTATTATTAGGATGTTCCTCCTGCTATCAAATTTGTTTAATTGCTGGAGTACAACCGTGATTAATTTGGTTATCAAAGCCTTTAACACCCACGTGTTGATTTGAGATGTGTAACTTCGTACACACAATTCAAGGGCGCTTACATATAAAAATATGCAGATGAGAGGACAGGATTGTAACATTTTTTTCTTGTTTTATTAGAAACATGTACAGATATAATTTCAGTGACATGTTGGTCGAACAATATTATTCACTTAAATCTATTTTATATTGAACAAAGTGATGTGAGAATTTAGATACATTAGATGTAAAGCTATTACTTTTAGCTTAGGTAGAGTTTGATTCCATTAATTTTCACGATTATAAATCAATATAGAATACTTCCAGGTCTCCGATAAGCAGCAAGTTTTTTCAATAATCGCTTGACAATGTTTTAATCACTTTATTTTGTAAGTATAAAACAATAAATTACCATCCAGCGCTATCAGTCTTTAACTCTTTTCATTTTATATTTTGTTCAAATGTTAGCGTTTTCCTATCACCATATTTTTGTGCGTTTTAGATAAAGATTTGTCATTACAGACGACCTTGTTCAACAAATTGACACAATGGTTAGAGAAATTCGTAGGACCACCACAACAACTTTGTCTACAGAAACTGTTTTACAGTCTATCATAACTGAGACTTTGGGCCATGAAGGAGATACTATTTTTAATTATGACAGGATATGAATCGTGAATTTATTTCGATACGTCAAATACAGAAAACGTCAACCATAACAATGGATGCATTCATATTCAACAAACCAATCAAAATAATCCAAACTAACGTTCAGCAACAGCAAAGGTATGCTTACTGTGTTTTGAGAGTATTCTTCCTAATTAAGTTTATGTAATTAGGAACCACTATTGATGAGGCTTCACAGAAATGCATTCAAAATAAACGCCTGACTTAGCTTACAGTGACTTTTTCCTTTTTCAAGAACTGGAGACTAGGAGAAAAATGCTTCCAAACATGTCTTTTATTTATAGCCCTTCTGGGTTAGTAAAACGAGCACTGCCTAATTAAAAATTTTCCTCTTTTTTTGTATAGTCTCATATCCGTGGCAACTAGTTTCTATTTCATTCCATTCACTATTTTTTTATCCATTCGTTGCAGTGAAAAACAACTCACGTGATAAAATTACAGTACAAAAATTTTATAGATATATCTTCACAAAAAAACATTTTCCTCCAAGTTGTTTCTAATTTAATTTATAAGAGAAAGTTGATCTGATTTTGATAAAAAATGATTCCATTGAACTGGAGATAACCAAATTTCGAAGATAAACGTTTATGTTTGTAATGAAAACAATTCTGATTCTGTTTCCGGATGCTAGAAATTCCCTATTTCATAATTCAATCGGAAAAGTGACTCCATCCAACTTTACTTTTTTGAAATCTAGAGCGACCCACAGCACAAGAGCCAATCAATGTTCACAAATTTTATGAGGAAAATCTCCCATTCGAAGTGGTAAAAATAATAGATAAAAGACTACATTATTCATTATTATTGTTATAATAATAATAATAATAATAATAATAAGTCGTAATATAATCAAAATGGAATACTCATAACGTAATGTAACTTCTACTATGATGATTGTGAGAAAATATAATTTTAATGAGACGGATGTACTTGATGGATTGACAGCAAATTATCAATATTTGGTTTGAGTTTTGTGAGGAATAACTACAAGTCTCCCCGTTCTGTGATATTCGATCTGCTGCTTTTTTTGTTAATAAGTTTGTAACGGCACTAGAACTTTTTTGACATAATATTATGAGGGAAACGAGATAAGAAGCGCTTGCACAATTCCCCAGTCCAGTATATTTTTCGGGTATATCTAACTGCAGCGAAAATTTTGGATAGTCTCTTTAAAATGTTACTCTCAGCTCCGCATTAGTGATAAGCGCGAGTAGCTCGTCTCGTATCACATCCTCCACATTCGATTTATTAAATGAATTTATGATCTATGGCAGTATTTATATTGACATAATATCTTCCAATCTATTTTTAAAATCTTTATCAATGCATTCTACCTGCGACAAGTTTGAAAACTATGAAAATTCGTGTCGACCATAAAATTAATCAAGAAAAGCTCAAATTACATTTGTTTTCGGTAAATTGAAGCTGTCCACTTGAAATTGCAAGTTTAGGTTACTAAATTTTTTAATATATCTGTCAAATATGGGATGTCTACTTTAAAATTGATCAGGTTTTCTTTTAAATCAGGAACTTCACTTTTCACAAACTCCAAATTTGAGTCAAAAAGCGAATAAAATCTTGATAAATATGTTCCTTTCGACAACCAGCGTACTTCGATATGTAACAACAATCGTTTGAAGTAGTCATCATTTTCATCGCACAATTCTGCAAATAAGCATCCATTTCTTCTTATTTTAATAACTGCATTAGTCACAAATTGAAACGATTGACGAAACGAAACAATCTTTTACTAAAATTGCTACTAGATGTAGCCGGTGGATAACACAGTGAATTGAAATTACCTATTTACCTCTGGTATAATGCTTCTAAGATGGATTATGAATATTAAATATTAATTCAAATTCAATTTTTGTCTTTAAAGTTTTTGCGAACTTCATAGATTTCTCATAACAAATCGAACTTATGCCAATAATAATGCTTCATTGCCAGGTAAAGTTGACTCGTCTAGTTAAATAGAAAAATGAGTTGTTCGCATATGATCACACAAGAAACTTTCAACATCAGAGCTCATTTTAGTACTTCATTTTAGTACAGTGTTCTTGCTCAAAGGTATTCTTTTGAGTATCTTAAATAAAGTTCATTATAGAAAATATATAAATTTTCATGGATCCTCAGTTACGATTGTGGATCCTAAAGAAGACCCCATCGAGTCTCCCGTGGATCCCTGGTGGACCATTTTAGGAATCACAGATTTATATTAATATTTACTTAAAAAAATTATCTATTACATGGCTCTGTGTTCTGATTTCTAAAATAATTTGGAAATGAACCTCTCATTATTCAAATTTCATTTTTATCACAAGAATTTAGCAGTAGCATAATAACCAAAAATACTGCCGTATTAGTTATCTTGATTAATTAAAAATTACGATTACATTTACTCGACAGAACTTATTTTCTTTTCGCTCTTCGTTGCATTACACTACAGTATTTTCTCTCCTTCTGACACACTAAGAAATACTTTATTTGGTGATGTATTGAATATTGTTGTATTTGTCAATATTGTACAGATTCAATACAATACAATACAATTTATATTGAATATTTTGAAATTTCAAAAAACACTTCTAACAGCAAAGGCATAATAATAATACGTTTTATGTGGAATTAATTCTCTAATCAGCCTATCGGCTCTGATAAAGTAACTTATCGACCGATTTATTCAAATTTTGATAATTAAATGTGCAGTAATTAAGTTAGAGAAAACAAATAAAGTGCTAAATTCTCATTATAAAGTACTTTCTAAAACATAATAATGTAAATGTCGTTTCCCAGCTTATTTTTGTAAAGTTTCATGGTACGAGTCATCGGCGAGTCTCAAGTGAGAGACATTTTCTCATGTCTTATACTGTTTTTGTTCTACGGATGCGTTGTTTTTATATATAATACATTGAATTACATTGAATCATTTTGATGTTTTTCTTAAAATGGTAATTAACATTATATTTGAACAATTTTGGAAAGTAATTCCTGGCGGATCATTTTGTTCCAACATTTCCGGTAATTGAAATATTAGCGGAGATCGTTGATGCGAAACGTATTAAGCTTCTACAGCATTGATTGTTCCAATCAAATTCTAGCAGCGCCGGAGGTTGAATAGATCCTGTTACACTTTTTTAAAATTTTAATTCTAATAGATTCAGAAACTTTGATGCATTTCCAATCCCAATAGTGTTTAACTATGCATTAACTAAAATGGTGACATATTATTTAACCAGAAAGAGTACATAATTACGGATTCGGTAATTGCAAAATTTTTGCTAGATCATTTCCTACTGTACACAAATTGATTCATTTTCACTGGCTGTTTTCTACACTCTGTAATTTAAAAAAGAAGTGTCTCGTTTGTGAACGATAGAAGATTTGTATGTTTTTTTTTAAATTTGGTAGAATTCTTTTATGACTATAAAAATTTTTTGAACTTTGGCTTCAGTTTCTAATAATATTTATGAAAGGGACGGATTGAGATTTTCAATTCTTAATTTTCGTTTCGTTCATGACTAAAGCATGCCCCTGAAAGACTAATCGCTACCAACAAATACTTTTCAGCAGGTGTATATTTTATAAATTATTGAATTTCTTGGAGAGTTTAAGTTATTGAAATCGATTTATTCGATTTTCGTCCGTGTATTTCGATATATCAACACACCTTTGTATAATTATGGTTCTCCTCAACATCGCATACTGCGACCATGATATTATGGTTCTTATTTTCATGATAACTATTTAAAATGAATGGAGTATCATCAGATAAAACTTGCATGTAAGCATAGTAAACATACGAAGCTTTTGAACAATATCTAGAGGTGTATATTTAACCTATCGAATCTTCATTTTCCGTTGAAATAAATACTCAATAAATCAGATAATTTAATATGAAAAACAAAAATAAAACTATTCCCTTTTAGAAAGTTGACATCAATAATAATTGTTGAATATTTTGATTGTGTTGTTATGTCGCAATGGCATGAATAGGTAATGTACACTAAAAGTCATCATAACAATAAGAAAAAAATTACTCTCTATAATGATAGATAATTTCTACATTTTTAGCGACTGTATATAGTGTAAACATTGTAAAAAAATTGTGTGAGCAATAAGTTATCTTTTCATTGATATCATAGGTATAGTTAAAATAATATAAATCATTTAGATGCCGTTCCAAAAGATTTATGATGGGATTGATGTTAACACTGGGTTCTACAGTATCGCTGTAAGGAAGGAGAACAAAATAGATACTTTGGGTCGCGGTTTATACGAGACTTCAAATCCAAACATACATACATACATACACGTAGTGGGGAAAAAGCAAATTTCGCTGTTAAAGCTCTTGTCTGCTGCGCGATTTCAATGGATATCCATATCTAATGCAACTGCCTCCCTAAATTAGCTAATTTTGTACGTCAACGTTTTGGTCTGAATAACATGCAAGGACTAATCAATATACCTAATTTATATCAATCCAGTTCAAAATCTTTAAAATCGCAGCTGTATATTAGTTAAAACTTAAACCAAAGATTCATGTGGAAAATACAAGCTCCCATTTGAAATATAAAAACTGGTTTATAACATTGTAACTTCACAATAAGTGGAATCTACGATAATAGCATGTTTCGTATAGATACAGAATATTTGAAAATAAATTGGATTCCGTTTTTCGCTGGAGCTGTTTACAATAAATCAGACGAATTCAACCCAAAATTAATCGGATAGTTGCGAATCAGTTATAATATTGATGGGAAAGAAATAGTTGGGGACAATAAGAGAAATTTCTATCTCCTGGTAGATAAAAGTGAATATAATAACAGAACTTCCGAGGACAACTTGGGACAATTTTTTTATTTTTAAAAGTATCTCTATGCCTCTAGTTTCCGAGCTAAAAGCATTTAAAGTTCAAATCCAGAACAGATATTTAAGTATATTTTCTAAATTGTACATTCGAACATTATGAATTTCTAATGGATGATTAAGTATGTCCATGTAGTGTGTATGCGGAATAAATAATTCTACAGTACAATCTGAAAGCCAGGGGCCGCTCATGCCTATTGGTATTCTGTAACTTGTACAATCTAAAAATAGAAAAAAATATTTTTTCAATCGATTTTTCAACAAAAAGGTACGTTTTATTAAACTCGATAAAATTCATGGCTTAGGAGATATACAGATTTATATATCGTTGTTCATGGCAAGGAAACCGTTCGCCATAAAGAGACATTCTGAAGAAAATGATTTAGCCTCTGGTAACTCGTCAGAAGCAAGAAGGTTGTATTCTGAACGCTTTCTGGCAGAATTATACCCGACTGTAGAACTTTGTTAGTGTTTATGGCAGTTTACGGGAAAGGCTCGTCTACATAAATTGAGTAGTAGTTTTCATTATTCCTTGTGAAATGGTATTTTAGGTATCCCTTCCTAGTGGAAGTAGATGATTATCCAGCAAGACTGGCGTACGCTCATTGGTTTCTAAATAAATAATGAGTAGATAATACATTTTTTGGAAAAGTACTGTTGACTGTTTCACACAAGACGGTTTCGTGAATTCCCATAATTTACATTTATGGGCAGATGAAAATCCTCACGGTACAATTCAAACAAAGAATTTACATCGATTTTGTGTTAATGGGTGGGGAAAAATAATGAGTAATAATTTAATAGGTTCAAATTTTTTCATAATAACCTGTATGATCAGCGAATTTCTCCAAAATGATTTTAATAACATTTTCTCTAATAGATGTTTTGATCGGGGAGGTCCGTTTGAATGGCCACCACGTTCCCCTCAATTAAATACAATTTTTAAGGGGTATTTTGAAAGTTTGGTATATCCAACACTGGTAAACAGAAGGAACGAAATGGTCGATAGAATAAACTTTGTGATGACCATTGTGATGCATGTAATTACAATTTATAATAATTTTCTTAAGAATGTCTCTTTATATGCTATGCCCTGAACCATAAATTTTATTGAGTACAAAGAGTACCTTTTTGAAGAAAAATCCACTTCGAACATTTATTATAGTTTTTTTTTTGTTTTTATTTGATAAGTTGTAGGCTAACCAACTAACGTTTTTGACATCAATTTTTTCCTTTTGTAAGTAACAGTATGCAGTTCAATTAGAAATGTTTGATTGTAATTATTTTCGGTTATATATTTTATCGAGCTAAATAATGACTATTTTTTTGTTAAAAAATTGATTGAAAGTTTATTTTTGCTATCTTTACAGGTTGTGTCTGTAAAAGATAAGTATTGTTAACCATTGGCATGAGCCGCCCTTGGCCTTCAAATAGTAGAATTATTTGTTCTCTCAAAAACACTACATGGATATACGTAATTATTCATCAAATATTCATTATGTTCGAATGTTTAATTTAGAAACTATATTTTTTTCATACGGTACTGGAAAGTCGACTTTATAGTACTAATTTGAGTTCGGAAAATGGCACTTTACGGTATCCTTGTACTTTACTGTACTCCCATTTCCAATATTTCTTCCAAAAATTCGATATGTCTGCCTTTGTTTACAATGTTACCTTAGTGACTTCTGTTAATTTTTATTTTTTTAAATAATAAGGGGATCAAAGAAGCTATGTCATTTTTTATTTCACATTTTAATAAAATTTTGCTTTTTATTTAAAACCAAAAAGAGTATGAAAAAAAAACATATTACTTTATACCTCCGTGAAGTTATTATTATGGTATTAGATATTCTTCACTCGGCTCCTTCGTCGCCTCGCCCCGTCCAAAATCATCTATCTCATACCGTACTAAATCACCTCCCGGTGATATAATATGAATAACTATAAATATAAGTTTTGATTTCGCTGTTTCAAAGGCCTATGTCAGAAGATGCAACCTTTTAAGGCGAGCAGAGTAGCTTATGAGGACCGCGTTTAGTTACACAGATAATAATATGTTTTTTTTAAAAAACGACAAGCAAATCTTATTTCTTCACATTTATTTATATTAATGGTAATAATATAACAGTTTGAAGTATGTTAATGTTAAAAGGTAGTTAGCTGGTTGACTATTGTCGAACATGAAACATTTGACAGTTCAGTTACTTCAGTGCCTGGACACAATCTCCCTCCCGATTTCTTTCGCCCAATCGCCATCATTGTCTCATTTTACTGCCGATTTCGGAAAAAATATATTATGGAAATGATCAATTTATACACTTATAGTATTTCTTTTCACCTAATTTATTATCGCTTTGATGCCTACAAGATGTATTAGTTTTTTATGGTCATACTTAATTTGATCAGTATTTTTCTAAAAGTGGGTAGATCCTATCAGCTTTTTCAGATAGTGTTTCTCCCATGACAAAATGTACTTGACAAGCAATTTAAATATTAATATTGGTTTAATTTTCCGAAGCGTAATTTTCTTTGTTTTCTTTCCAATAGCATTTATGTCACCTAAATTTATTACTGGAATCGAAGAACATTGTCCTTGACTCACGCCGTTATTACCGTTTTAAGTTGAAGGAAACTTTGAGTTAATTAGTACAGTGACAAAACAAAGTTACTCATTTGTAAAAGTCTGGTATCTAATTTTATTTTGCTTTGATTGCATAGATAAACAAGAAAATTATCGTACAATTGCGGTGTGTACATCAGCGTCTGTTTTGAATTAACCTATAAGCTTCAGTTAAGTATGTTAAGTGATAGAACAGTTTATGTTGACGTGAAATTCTGATAATAATAGGACGGCCTTCCGGGATAGCTACTGAATTGTTTTGGCAAAACCTTCAAGAAAAATCCTCTTATTTTTAATATTAATACCCCAATTGCTACAGAACTCATACTTAGCTAGTTTGATGATGATGATATTTCAGCTTTTGAAATAAGAAATGATAAGGTTCCATATTGCTAATTTGCTCAAATAATTCAAATTCACAATGGAAATATCTCAAAGGGCGTATGGTGTGCCTCTTTTTTTTAAGTCAGTCAATTTCTTCAACGAAATCAGTGAATACAATTAAAATGGTCTGCTTCGATCCAAATTACCTTGAATTCAATGCATACCGTACTTCGTGTGATTAATCCAGGGCCATACTTAATGCTCTGAATCTTGTGGATAACGAACAAATAATGTTAAGAACGAAAGAAGTTACAATTTTCAATGTAATCGGTCCATTTTACCAAGATAGAATATGGAAGTGAAGAGCAGTTATATGGTGGAATTGTTCTAATAACATAATAAGAAATACCACACTATGTATGGGATTCACAATTAATTTGTAACAAGTAACCCTAGAAATCAAGTTTCACATTAACTTGTTACAAATTAATTGTGAGCCCCTGTGTAATTATATCCTCGAATAAAGAACTAAGGAATTTTACGGGGTACAGGCTAAATATTGGCTTCTAGAAAACCAAAGTTTTTTTGACACCAGTACCAAATTCTCAAATATAGAGGCGACAGAACTGTAGGGCGCATAGAAAGTAATTTAGTAAATTATGACTATTATCATGTTATTTTAGACTTTCTGAGTATTAAAAGTCAACACATGTAATAATTTGATCCAACTAGAACTTCTATAGAAGACCCGGGATATACGACGAAACCTTCGAAATTTCTAAATCAAGATCTATTAATTTTTGAAGAGTCACTAAATATATGTGCGGGCTAGCGACATTCTGATAGAAGAAACGTCTTTATTGACGATCAATTTTGGTTGTTTTCTCATTACAGACTCCCAGAGCATCAGTTGTTGACAGTAGATAGTCAAACTAATAGTTTGATCGGGTTTGATTAGCAGTACATTCCTAATTCTAATAAAAAATGTACAGTACCTTCTTTCGCATCATTAAAGGCTTCGCAACTATTTGTAGAGCTCAAACTACGATTTGTTTCAGAAAATAATTTTTCGGTTCTATTTCAATAGTTATTCGCAAATAGAGACTCAGTCTTTTAAACTCTTCAACATTTCATGTGGCACGCAAATATCCAGTTTCTTTTGGTGCTTCGTCTTTCGTAGATGGTTTAAAATACTCTTATGGTTGATGTTTAGTTCTCCAGAGATGTCATGAGATGAAATATGTCGATAAATCACCATTTTTTGTAGAATTTCGTCAATGTTTGCATAAGTAAAAGGATAACGTTACTTATTATTATAGACTGTAATCTACTAAACATTATGGAGCACGGCTTATTGAATACGCGTTACTAAAGAATGAGAAACATTGATTTTTTTTGACAAATACTGTCAGACAATATTTGGCTGGAAAGGTCCAAATTTCAACGGCGACCTCAATATATTGTGCTTTGGGATCCATCCACGATAGGGGATTACTGCTGGTTTTCGAAGAGGGTAGATATGACCCCCAATAAAAATAAAATGTATTACAAATAAATATTTTTGATATTATATATTAGATTATTATCAATCTTAAGCAATGTAAACCTGTAAATTAATTTTTTGAATAAATATTGAACATAACTCTTCTATACATATTTTTTCATGTGATGAAATAACTTGTGTTACAGCTTTTTTGTCCATTTTCGTATTTATGTTACAGCAAGGAAGATTGTTGTTTCTACTAGTATTATCTATGAAGAACATTCATCAAGAAAATTTCATTGCTAATTTATAGATATTTCCTCTCCTCACAGTTCTAATAATTCTTGCAGATTGTCAATGATAACAATCTTGATCCTATAAATAATTTATATGGAAGTACGTCGATCAAATAGTAGTGCTTTTCGTGAAAATATATAAAAATTTTATGGGAAGATCGTAAGATTTATCTGAACCTTTTTATATTTAGTATAATCGTTCCAAAAAATGAGATTTTAGACATTCTTATCTACAGTTGATAATGAGTAAGACAAACAGAATTTACATAATAATGAACAGAAATTCGAATGAATGGATCTACTTAAAAGGGTTGGAAAAGGAGATTCTTTCAGTCCATTATTAAATCCAACAATATAAATATACGCTCCGGTTTGTTCAATGTTTCTTTTTGTTATCGTTTCTAAATTAATACGGAAATATTGCCCGCGTAAAATGTTCCCCTATTATCCGTAAAATATGAGTTCTAAATATCAATTTTTCATTTTCGCCATCTTTAGCGATCATATTCCCACCAAATCTAATGGTTCTGTGAAAACGTCATTAAAAAATATTTCAAGTAATATTTATATGTTATGAAAATCGCTAAAGAAAGTTTGATATCTCATAAGATGACGATTTCTCCCTCTAAATAATGTTACAGAAGTTCTTTGCAAGTACATGAAACTTACCAGTATCCAGTTCCTAAAACTACTTAAATTTACTAACCAACTTTTAAGAGTGATATATTGGGTGAGAAAATTTTGTTATGGGAAAGATTCATAATTTCATGAGAAAACTGAATGATTTCACATGAATTTCATAAACATCAGCATTATAGAAAGGACAATAGAAATAGTTTATTAATCTTTGGATTTTGCTCCTTCCTCCTCAGCAGCGAACCTGCTTGTTGTTTTATAGACAGTCTCCGTTGATAGCATAGCCTCCAATATAATTACAGACATCGTGTCTACTCCTGGGTTGGCTCAGGTAGTAATTTATCTCTCCTCATTTGGTACAAGTTCTCTACTAATTAAGATATTAAAGTAATTATTTTAGTCCCTATATATGATTAAAAATTATATAAAACAGCGTCAAATTCATTTTCAAGATAGTTTATAGGATCATTTTAACTAAATTGCATTAAACACCAATGTAGCTATTAGACCTCTAAGTAGTTTTTACAAATAGAAATATCTGGTAAGAGACAAGCTGAGACACATATAGCTGGATCTTATGTATATTTCACCAAACAACTCTTTTACTTGAATAGGTGGACTAGTGTTTGATCTTTTAACCAGACACGGTAATCTAAAACGCAAAACCCAAGCTATATACATCAGGAGCGATCCAGAATGCATGGAGGAGAAAGTGATATTAGAAGGCTCAAGCCATGGTGCCTGATTAACTTTTCCAAGGACTACGGTTTTTAGTAATTTCATGTGGGACACAACATGCCTGGTTACCGTCACTGACTCTCCACTAACTTGACTATGAACTTAACTATGAACTTCTAAAATTTTGAATCTAGCAGCGTTGTGATACTTGATACGTATGTGATACGTGAACTGAAAAATTCAGTTTTAGTTATGAAAAACTCTTAATTCAAGAATTGAAATGAAGGAAATGTCGAGCTCCAGTATAATTTGCTTCAGTAAATAATATCCTATGAGAATTAAATTGGAAAATTGTAGAGGTAGACGTTATCAATTTTTTACATTCAACACAGAATTATTTAAAAAACTAATCTCTCTCCATCTCTTATCCATCCATACTAAAAATAAGTGATAAGATGTAATTTTGTATGTTATTTTCTTTAGAACATTTTCAAACTGAGTATAAATACTTCTTCGAAGTCTACAACTTATCCAAGGATTGTTATAAACTATTTAAACATCAACAGAGGATAAGTAACTGAAATTGAAATTTTTCTATGATTAATTTTATTCTGGCACCATAAAAATATAAGCAGATATTATTTGAACATGAACCGAAGTTATATTGCATCCTATACCTTGTTATAAAAGTTTTTAAGCGCTCTATTCCAAGACATGACGAATACTTTTAACTAAGTAATCATGTTGAAAACAATGTATACTTGAAACACTTCCATTGTTGTTTTCTGAAAGTGAATAATACATTCAAATTAGTTGGAATTTACCTCATGCTGTTATTTCCACAGTTATTCGATGTGTGAAATCCACATCTAAATAAATAATAGTTATTTGTTTTCCCAATATTCGATCTCAAATACACAGGATTCGTAATATGGTTTGTTTTTTTATGATTTATAGGATATCATTACAATGTAGCAAATAGATTCATATCGTACCCTGGAATCGCAAAGTACAAAGAATGAATTTAGTTGGCCGTTTGGTTTTTAATGTAACGTTTTGGAGTTTTATAAATCGTGCTTTTATATTCCAATATGGAAAGAAGCTGCAATACACACAGAGAGAGAATAAAATCGAATGTGTGTAATTTGTTGCGAAAGCTTTTGGTTAGTTGTCAGTAAATCTAGCATATTTATCTATGAGTAAATCCGCTGTTATTTTTTATAGGAGTCTCAGTTAACAATGAAAAATTTGATTCCCAAAAAAAATTTCTATTATTCTATATATTGTTTTATAATAATATTGTTTTTCGTTATAGAGAAAGTGTCCGAACTATCTGAGACTCTTGATTCTGGTGACGGAGGCGATAGTCAGGTGATAGAAGATACCGAGGAAGTAAATGATGTCAATGAATTTTTCACAGAAACCGATACTGACGATGGTGATAGCAATTATGATGATGATGAAGAGACAGAGACGGATGACGACGATGTGTAATTTCAAATAATCCCGTATTAGTGCATATTAACCTTTATAGTAACTATTGTTTTTTATTAGCAAATGATCAAAGTACATTTACCTATCCTCCTGATTATACATTATTTACATTACAGTTTTTTCGTGGGGGTTTACCGACACTTTTCAATCGCCTCTGCCAAGGGTTTGTTGTACGATGAAACCTTCCGCCACTGCTTTACCGCTGTTAGTTAAGGCATTAAGAACATTTCTAAGTAATTTTTACTTGGAAACCGTACCGATTTTTCTCGCAAGTTTTTGAACGTGGAAAACCGGCTGGCATTTTCATGCGCAAACGTTTCGCACCGGCAGAGTAGCCTTTTAATGATGTAGTAGGGTTTTACTTGCAATTTTCAGGCTCTGATCTTGGGAACCGTTTCGAGCCGTTTTTATGTAGCTAGCTTTTGGACTATAGGGTTAGAGAATATCTACTGTTTTTCCGCATGGGTGGATCAAAGTCTATAGTTTATAAGGATCTACCTCGAACTCTCCAAGAGCTAGAATCAAATTCGCACTATAAAATATAGCGCCTCAAATGACTCAGAATTAAACTAAGATTATATAGTAACAGATTTGGATACTCTAAGGTAGCCGAAGGTTTTCACTTTAAACAACTATTGTTAATAAATACGGAATATTTATTTCCATTATGTATTGAATAAATATTTAACTCAACCATTGAATTTAATGTTATTATTATTGTTACCATATGTCAGATACCAACTATCTCAGGTAATAGTGAATTAGAAAATATATATAAAAAATAAAATAAAAAAAACATTGAAATTTCACTCGATGAGAGCATAATCCAAAAATGTGATATAAACAAACACACAGTATAAGAAATATACAAAAAATATATTTGAGACAAATTCGTTGTTTCCCTCATTTTTTTCGACACTGTTTATTGATAGAAGATGTATTTATTAACGACTGCTAATTATGCTCTAGTTTTGATGCAAATTATTCGTTGCCGTGAATTCGAAGTAGGCGTTTGATAACTTACGCTCAAGTGTTTTGATTAATGAGAATATCTGTTGGCTACATCCTACATAATATTTATATATTTACTTTATAATGTAATATTCATCAATCATCTGTGAAAATTTTTTATATTTACCAGTTAATAGAAAGTCAGTACACTGTAGTAACTCCAAAATGTACATTTTTATCTCAAGTTGTTCGCGTCTCAAATGTTATGTTTGTTAATGATTCTCATTTGCTTCTTCCTTGTACTATCACAAAAGACAGTTGCCTTAAAAGTAGACAAAGAAAAAAAAGGTATTTATGTCTTGAGTTATGTCAGTGTATCTCACATAAAATTACTAATGTGAAAAAATGTGTGAAAACTGCTATTAAAATGAACAGTTACGTTTATTAAATAACCCTTCGATTTGAATTAATGCGCAGGCACAGTTCATACGCAGAATAATGGGTGATGTATTGTAACCAAATACAAATTGTCCTTCGAAACGGATACTTTTGTTGAAAATACACAAATCATTGAAAACAACGGGTAATTTTTAGACAGCGGCAAGTAGCAAAACGAGACATCAAGAACCGAAAACAATTAGAATTCAGTCAGAAATCAGAAAAGCCACGCCAAACCAAGAATTAATCATCGCAATAAAAGGTGCAGCTTATATCCTTTCCATCCACACAATTCCTATAATCCACGTTCACAACTAAGTTCTTTTTTTCATTTCACTAAACCACAATGGCTGAACAGGAGTTGAGAATTCTAGTTAGTATACGAAGCAGTTTCAAAATGCAATTGAAGTTATTTAATAATTTTCTTTCCATATTAGATGTTAACAATTTATCAAGTATTGACATCACCAACTCAATACAAAGATTAGCAAAAATTGAAACTTTATTAGATTTATGTCTCGAGGTACAAAATGAAATTGAAATATTGAGAGATGATGAAAATAAGGAAGAAACAGAATCATTTCAAGATTGTTATTACAAGGCAATAAGCCTAGCGAAACAAATTATAGGGAACTTTAATAAATCAATGCCGGACAATGCTGGAAGAACGAGTCTTGACAGCTCTGTTCATTCAAAAGGAAGTATTGTTCCTGCAGACAGCCACAGGCGTGTTAAATTGCCAACCATTAGTTTGCCTTCTTTCGATGGTACACTCAAACTATGGTGTGAGTTCACTGATGCATTCAATGGATTTATACATCATGATTCAAATCTATCTAAAGTAAAAAACTAACCCATCTACGAGCATCCTTGAGTAGCAGCAGATTTGATTAGGGCATTAGAAACAAATGAAACTAATTACGTCATTACAAAAAAATACAATAACACTAGGCGAATCATTAATAATCATATTCACGCTCTTTTAGATATGCCAACCATACTAAGAGAATCTCATATTTAATTGAGGGAAATTATACTATACAAAATATCACTTAATCTTTTTTGTCAATTAATAATACTGAAATTAACGAACAACAAAAAGGCGATTCTTTGCTCTCGGAAAACGTTTCGACAAAGATTCAAATTCAACTCAATGTACAAGGGTCCTTCACGATGAGCTGAATCGATATGTATATGGGAAAGTACTGCGACTAGTGTTCTGAAAATTTGCTTGTAGGGGTTTTCTGAAATGCTCGTTTCAGCTAAAATAATTTCTGCAGCTTCCGGTTATACCGGAAGTGGACCCAAATTTGGTTATATTAAACGAAATATTATGGTTCTTATTAAATTTTTGGAATCTACACAAAATTTCAATATAACTTTATGTAAAGTATCGTATGCCTAAAGTCCACCTTTTTTTAATTATTTTACATTTTCGAAATTTTTGGACACATCCTCTAAAAAAATTATATTTCTAAGTTTATGTGAGTCATGTCTAATATTTTTGGGATTTGGACAGCTTTCAAAATCTGTGAAAACCTTGCCGAAATTCGCTATCTAAAAACTTCGAAAACTTAATTTTTTCAAATGGCAACCCCCATTTTTCTCTCTATCATTGGATTCTACGCTTTAAATTAAGGGGACTTAGTTGGTAAATTCATAAATCTCAAACTAACGTTTTTTATAGAAACTTGAAAAACCTGAAATTTTCATGGTTTTCAATTGTGACCTGCCGATGGCGAATAACGAATAACAAAAGTTTTAATTTTGTTCTTCTCCTCTTAGTGTAGTGTTTTTAAATATTTTTTAATTGTCTAAAGTATTTTTATTTTTGATATGTTAACTTTTGTTGTTCATTGTTCACCATCGGCAGGTGACAGACAATTAAGAATCATGAAAATTTCTATAAAAAACGTTAATTTGAGATATATGAATTTACTAATAAAGTCCCCTTAATTTAAATCGTAGTATCCAATGGTAAAGAGAAAATTGGGGGTTGTATTTTAAAAAAATTAAGTTTTTACATAGCGAAATTCGGCACCATTTTCTGAACACCCTATATATATTTTTGTCAAGGTTTTCACATATTTTGAAAGCTGTAAGTGTTATTTGTTCAAATCTCAAAAATATTAGACTTGACTCACTTAAACTTGGAAATATAATTTTTTTAGTGTAGGGTTACATGTGTCCAATAATTTCGAAAATGTGAAATAATTAAAAAATGGTAGACTTTAGGTATAAGATGCCTTACAAAAGGTTTTATTGAAATTTTGCGTATATTCTAAAAATTTAATAAAAACCATAGCATTCCGTTTAAAATAACGAAGTTTGGGTCCACTTCCGGTATAACCGGAAGTTTCAGTAAACTGAAATTATTTTAGCTGAAACGAGCATTTTGGAAAACGCATGCAAGCAAATTTTCAGAACACTAGTCCGAGTACTTTTTTTCCGAGATTTTATCTATGTATATAATTCACTCAATCATATAGAAAAACATTTAACTTGATTCCAAAAGAGGAATCTATCTTCTTTACCATCCAGATGTAAAAGATTCTAGTGAAATCATTAAACTGCGAGTGTTCTTAGATAGTTCATGTGAGTTAGATTCTGGTATGTCAATTAATGAATGATATATTTGGTATTCTTGGAAGATTCAGAACCTATTCTTATGTAGCAACAGCTAAAATGTACCGCCAAGTATAGGTACATCCTGATCACAGACAATATTAACGGATAATTTGAGGACAAAATCCTAACGAAACTTTATGAACTTAAGAAATTAGCTATTGAGAGTCAGGATGATTTTCCAAACGAGTCTAGGGTAATCAAAGAACTTATTTGTCAACCTTATGACAGGGACAAATGTGATAATTGAGCTCCAGACACAAAAAAATATCTTACTTATGTCATGTGTATCTTACAAAAAATTACGAATGTAAAAAGATATGTATGGTCACTTATATTAAAATAAACAGTTACGTTTATTAAATAATCTTTTGATTTAAAGTAATGCGCAGTACATAGCAAGAATATTGGGTACCTCATTGTAATCAAATACATTACTGTTGTGTAGACTTTTTTCATAAGATATCGTGTTATTGCTTAGTAAATCACTTAATCAATTTCACTACCGTGTAATCGGAGTAATTTTGTGATTTCTTTTTTATTCACTTCATATTATATATTTTATATTCACCTGTATTATCTCTCGTAATAAGCACCACATTATGTGGACCCACATGGGTGTAGTTATATAGAAATGTTGTTCGCAACCCTTTGTATTTAAAGTAAAAAAGTATTAGCAATCACAAATTTCAGATAAAAACTGCAGTCATCAAAATTAAAACATTCTATCTCTATTTTGACAGGTGCAGTATAATTTTCTCATAAAAATATTGTGTGTATGTTGAAGTGTCATTCAACTATTAATCTCGTAGAAGCCATAGAAAGTACTAATATCTCTCCTCTCATACGACGTTTCAGACTAATTCCATAAATCTCGTGAGTAATGTCATTTTGAATGCATTACTAACACAAACAACAAGTAATATACACACCTAGTGCATTACATTACAAGCTTAACATGAACTGATGAGCCTATGCGGCCACAAAGAGATTATAATGGGTATAATACAAGAAGATTATTTGTTGTTGTTTCAAAGAAGGCTAGAATTTTAGAAATAATAATAGTAGAGGCCACGGAAAGGAACGCGTTAAAAAGAGACAGACAGGACACAATAAAAGAGGAAATGAGCCTGAAAGAAATTATTATAGAACATATTGAGGAAAAGCAGTTGATTTGATACGGGCACGTGCAGAGGATGGGGGAGAAAAGATTTCCTAAAAAATAATAAAATGAATACTAGAGGAAAACAGAGAGGAAGACCAAGAATATCATGGATGCATGGAAGAAGAAAACGAAACCTAAACAATCAGAGCTTAAGTGGAAAAAGTGGCAATTAGTCATCGGACAACGTCGTAAGTCGTTTTGAAACCCGAATTTCTATATATATATATATATATATATATATATATATATATATATATATATATATATATATATATATTGAAATGATCAGAAATCTAAAAGCAAGTAGGTACATAATGAAAATTTATAATTTATTGAGATTAGTTTTAATAAAGATAATAATTAAACTAAAGGCAGACAATCGATAAAAAAAATAAAAGAAATTGAATTGATATTTGCGAGTTAATTAATTATAGTTATTTTATATATAAGGAATTATTTATTAAAAACGATATATTCTAAAAGGATTGCATATGTACAAATCATAATTTGTATCATAGAATAATGTTATTAATTATAAATTAATATAAAACTTAGTGGAAGATTGATTTTTTTTAAAAATATATGAAACTGTTGCCAAAATGACCCATAATAGTGAAAATTCATAAACTATTGATGAAATAAAAGTTTATTTAAAAACATAAATATAAGAGCTGACAAGTGTTTGAAAAGTGAAGGACATTGTGAGGAGACAAGAGCAGCAAAAGTCTAGTCAGTCATATTATATGGTTGCTAAGGAAAAAAAAACAAAAAAAAAGAAGAAGAAGGGGATTATTATTTATTGGAAGAAGGGTATCAGCAGAAAAGAGAATGGGGAGTGCAAAGTTATAAGAAATAGAAGTTAAATTTGAATCAAAATACAAAATAATTGCGAATTATTAAAGATGAATGGAAGATAAATATCTGGACTGAAGAAAATCCAATGAGTTGAAGATTTGTTACTGACAATTCACAGAAGTAAATGCAAGTTTTAGATCTGATATTGCAAGATATTATCATCTCAGGTCAGTTCCTTCACGTATTATTGGCCAATAATAATAATAGTAACAATATAAAATAATTAAAAAAAAAAGGAATATTACCTATACTTACTTTGACAATGGATAAAATTCCTTATTTGTGAGGTTAAGATTCCTTTTCCGTAGAAATAATATGAATTGTGTAGTATAATTAAATTTTGTTCAATGTATCATATGTAATCCTTCCACAGAAATAGAACTTCTTGATTATATCATATAAAATTGACATAATTTTTTAGTATTTTCCTTATATTGTACATCTAAATAATAGAATATTCATCTGAGTCGATTTATAACAGAGAACTGTGTAGAATTATCAAATTAGAGGAACGGCTAACTTCAGATTAGACTCATAGGCGTACTCAACTACATTTTATTAAACTTTATTTGAATTAAAAATAATACAATTAACTTTTAACATAAAACTTTTATTGTTTTGTTAAAAGGAAAAACATCCATAAGTTATTTATTTATGCCAGAACTCAAAGAGAGAATGAGTTTCATGCCCGGCAAATAACGTGCTAGCGACAACAATAGAAAAATAAAAACAATAATAAAAACAATAATAGAGGTAGAAATAAATAATTACAATATATATATATATATTTTAAAAAAGACGTATTATTATTATTATTATTATTATATGTATATAGTTATATAGTTAAGAATAATTGTATAGTGAGTTTAAACCTTTCAGAAAATTTATCTGAAAACTTTTTCATATCTACATTGATTAAGATATACTAAACTCCAGTTAATTAATTAAATTGATTTTCAATATGATATAGCTCGCTCTGTTCTAAAACGTATATGACGTCCTCGCATATTATGTTTTATCCTAGTTTAATTAGGTGTATCTTCATATGAAACTTCCTCTGAGAGAACCTGAATAAATCATCATTTTCAATGCAGTGAAACTATGGATTACTCGTGGAATAGTTTTGTAATAGCATTCTAGCGTAGAATTAGATCATTTCAATTGCCAATTCTCTAGTTTAGATGCTTTTCTGGTAAAATACAGCGGGAATTATATCGTTTTAAGTTAATGCTTCGAAATGAATTTGAATAGCAGTATTTTATTAGAGTGAACTGTACTTAAAGGGTAATTTCAACACCTTTCGGTTAATTTGATATAATCAAATTGGAGCGGACGAAGTTTCAATTTGTTTAAATTGAAAAAATAGGTTTTACTAGAAACAAAATATATAAATTTACATATTTGTTAATATTACTATTAAGTCTGTAAGTTATATATAAGGGATGATTCCTTTGCTCCGTCTTTGACACATTTATGAATCTAAAAATTCTTTATAACCACTTCACATTGTAATCTATTATGTATAGACTCACGATAGAAACTGATAAGTCTGAACCAGCTGAACTTAATTTTGAGAATCAAAATGGATCGTGTCGAATTTGCCTTTAAAAGAGATGCTTCCAATGAAAATTTGCTAAGATTTATATGTGATACGCAGTCGTATAGAGACGATCGCTACAACATACGAAACTATTACAAAAGTCCATGACTTCATGTTGCTAAATCGACTCTAAAAAATTAAATATACATCAATAAGAAAGATCATACTATTTTGGTATGCTGTGAAAGATGGCGTTTATTATGACAATTTAGTTTCAACATTAAAATAAAGAGAAACAGTTGGAGAAGTAGCACAAGGACGTTTTCATGTAACAGGATGGCGGACCTAGCTTTGCAACATCTGCAATAGTTTAGGTGGACCCTTTCTGCCTTATAATGCAGATTTAGTTCCAAGTGATTATCATGTCCTTGGAGTGCAGCAGCGACAGAACGGTTTCTCTTATCTCTCACGCTAGTAAGATCTTCCTGCATAACTTACACAACCGTCTCAAACCATTTCTTTTGCCACAGCATTTCAGAGGAGCAAGCAGGAAAGGGTGCTAGAGAACAAATCTTAAATATCAGACAACTCATATATCCCTGTTTTGTAGATGATCAAAAAGCATTTAAGTTATTTGGAGTTATTTGGACCGTAATGGAGGAAATGGGAACGCCAAAACACCTGGTTTAACTAGTGTGCAGCCTCTATCAGAAAAACAACGCGAAAATCGAATCGACGGGGTTTACTCGGGGACTTTCAGAACGGTCGCAAAACGAAAATAATGATAGTTAATAAACAAGACAACAATTCTTCACAAACATCAGAAATAACAGGCTATGAAGTGGTAAACTCCGGAAGCAGGGACTTTCGAAATGTTAGTTTATAGACTACTCTTACAAGTATCGTGGACAGAACACCGAACCAACGTATCCGTATTACAAGTAATTAGTCCACGTACAAGGCTGCTAACCAGAATAAACCGCATGTATCTGCAGTACCTGGGTAGAAGATCAGGAACAATGGAACGATTCATCATAGGAGGGAAAGAAGAATGCAAACACCCAATAAGCAGATCTCCAGCTAGATGGGTAGACCAAACAAAACCCTTAATAAATATGAGACTGCATCATGCCTATAAGATTGCACAGGATAAGCAAGCATGGAAACAACTGCTGAATCAAATATAAATTGTGGATATTCTTTGGAGGATAATAGAAAGAAGAGGATGACTATCATATGTTTTCAAAACTTAAGAAATACATGCGTAGTAAAAGATTTTTTTCGGATACAGAAGAATAGCTAATATCCTCACTTTTTAACCATCATTATTGCCGTGGCAAAAATTACGTGAAATCTCATCAAATTGAAAGGGCCTCGTTAGATAAACTTACTGTCATAGAAATTGTTTTTCGAAAAGAAATTTTTTGTTTGATAGTTAATAGCCACGCATTTTTCCACCTAGAAGACACGAGAACAAATTAATTAATGTCATGCTTTTGATATTAAATTTACAAGTAGTTTAAATTCTAACGTCACTTTCATTCTTTTTGCAGCCTGTATTCGAGCGGTTATCACTGACAGTCACTACTTTCTGCTTTCATTCAAAAGGCATGTTAAATCTTATTTCAATTTGTCACAAGTGTTTTTTTTTACTGTAATCCATCTTCTGCCGTTGGTTGGCGTCAATCCCGTTGACTACTATACCTTGTAAAATTCCTTCTTACTGTAATAAAAATGAAACATAGCTGGAATATTTCACAATAATTTAAAAAATATTTTGATACAATTGTGAAAAAAAGTGATTTGTTGGGAGAATTGAACATGCGATACATGTATAGCACGAGTTGCACTTAATCGAGTAAGCAGATTGTGCGGAGTCATGCTTTTGCTAAGTATGCGGTTAACGATCGAAATGACCGATAGCAGTTAAGTCTGAGTCACAAACCGTTTCTCCGACCTTGTTAAATGAATTGTTTAAGAGAAATATCTGCGCAATTTCAGTAAACGAGTTATTGGCTCCTCAACCTCCTTACTTATTTGACGTTATCATATAACACTGAAACATTTAAGTGGTGAAGAGGAAGACTCTCTCCAGATGCAGCACTAGTATGAGGAGTGGGACAATGGATTGTAATGGTACTTGGCTTCCAAAGAGAAACAAATATTCAAATATAAATCCACTCAAATGAAAATAATTCAGAAAATCAGTCTCATTACTTAATTTTCACGTATTTCCTTGTATTTTAGTATCGGGGCTTGAAATGATACTTTTGATAACAAAACTATTTTCGAACCAATTTTTCCGAATAAAAAGCGTATTGCACAAATGTACATAAAAATATTATATGCAGATATTTCACCAGGATAGAATTTAGTAAAATGGAAACCGAAATAATGTGCAATACCTCAGTTGATATGGAAAATAGAGCATGGCGAGTATCTGTTTACTTTTACCATTAAGGATTTTACCATAGTCGCCGTACTCAGTGAACATATTGAATGGCACAATTGCAATGTTGTCAAAGATTCAACTAATTCATATTTTGTAAAAAAAATAATTTTTGAATATACTGTCGAAGAAAATATTCTTTAATATGATTTTTTCAATTCAACAGTAGACATGAGAAATGGTATAGAGTTGGTTGGTAAAAAATCAGAAACAATGAGCATTTTTTTCAGTATCCTGGCTCTGTGAAATCAGTAAAACTAGAAATGCAGAATGTTGCCAATTATTTTGAGAACATTTGGTTAGTATTTGGTCTAATTCGGTCCATCAGAAGTATTCCATTAAAGATGTGGGAACGAATGAAAGAAGCGAATTGGGATGTATTTTTCTACCATTCAGAAAACATGTGATGTGCCATTAATGAAAAGCTTAGTGTATAACGAAACAGGTGCAGTAAAATATTTATCCAAATTATGGCCCAGAAAACCTATAACACCTGAAGACAAATATTTAAATATTTGTGTCATGTTAGAAGTAAATCCACATAAATGCGATTTTCAAAACTTTGCAATACATTTTGCAACATCCCTGACTGCTGAAGTCTTCTTATTTCTCTGGTAATCCTATCTTTTAATTCCTGAGTATTGGCAGATTTTGTTTTATAAACGATTTTCTTCAAGTGATCCCACAGGAAATAGTCTAAAGGATGTATGTCGAGTGATCTGGGAAGCACATAATTTAGGTATTGCATTACCCTATAAACTTAGTGAGGTGGAGCACAATCTTGTTGTAGCCAAATATTGTTGTTTGAAACATTGTCAATGACAACACTTGAACCAACGTTACTTTCCATGGATATATGAATTTATTATCACGTAAAAGTTTCATACGGATATTTGGGAAATATCAAGTTCCCTGGATATTTGTCTAGTACTCAAGTGTGGATTGTCTTCTAACAGGACACAAACATCTAAAGGTTTGTTTTCAGTTGATGCAGTTTTTCCGTGCTCTGATTTGTATGAATCTCTTACTGAACCAGTTTCGTTAAACTATTAAACTAATTCACTTGCAGTAGATCTTGTTATGGGATTTCGTTTAGGATGTAAATTATTGAAGATATTACACGTTTCTTGTTGACTTTGTTATAGTCATAGCCACCTAAATATATTATTTTAACTTCGGCGGAGATAACGCAAATGTATCTATAACTCCAAAATTATGGCATTTAGGTATTGGTGAAAAATAACAAGGATTTCTAAAAACACAAAATATATAGGGTGATCTATTTAAAATAACACAGTTCGGAAAAACGACAGATCTGACAACAATGTAAATAACACCATAATACCGGACGTATCGCAAGACCCTTGCTCACAAAAATCTATAAAATCGTACAACCCGTCCTGAGATAATTGAGGCGATCCATACATAAAACCTAATCTGTATAATAATAAATTGGTCTTCTCACGTCAGCAGGACCCATTCCTCATTTGTACACTTAAGACTGTTGATTTTTCAATTCTCTACAACTTTCTCCTTTATATTTTGAAAGGAAGTAGCCTGTAATTATTCTATACTATTCTAAAAACGTGAGTATGAGTGAAATATATAAATTTATGTATACTAAACTTTCCAGCATATATTTCTTTCCTTTCTTATATTCAAAACGTGCGCTTGTGAAAGAAAGGTGGAGTTTGGCGTAGCATAGGTCGGTAATGGTCCCGAAGAGACTTCCTAAAACGATGTTTACAGAACTAAGATATGGACAAGTCGAGCGAAAACCGAGCGGAAATATGTTAGGGTGGTAGTTACATAATTTCTGTGTGCTTTGAATAACAATGTGGTGGTGTCGGAAAGCTCTTAAACTTGAACGTATACCGTGGCAAGAAAATGGAGCATGTCCTATTAGTGATAACGATGGAGCATGATAAAACTTGGTGTTTATCGTTTCTTCTCAAATTACTTCAATATTTTGAGATATTCGAATTATTTTAGAGAGAATGCTTCAAAATTGAATCAGAACAAATATGACAAAAGACTCCTCGCACAATAATGATCAGATATACTCATCTTTATAAATATTCGTGAAGATCTCACAGAACCACTGGATTTTTGGAAATTCGTATATGGTGTTACAGTTAATATTTATTCACAGAAAAGAAAATGGAGAAATTATTTAGATAATTGAGAATTTGTTATGATTTCATTGATGTTGATATATGCTGAGGAAACTATTGTCAATTATAGAAGCGAATTTATAATATATATATATATATATATATATATATATATATATATATATAATTTTATGGTACTTACTCATCTTAAATCCTTCTTAAATTATCAAGTATTCAATTTATAGTTCAATCAATAAGTAGAGGTATTAAATTATCAAACACTGCAAAATACGAATCTGATTCATTTACTTGACGTACCAAGAGAAGAGATGCTTAAGAAATTCATTTTTATTGTTTATTATTATATAGTCTCTGTGAAAAAATAAGTTACTGCTATAAAATAACGAGGCGGACGCTGTAAAATATTTTTTCTCCGACCATCAAAACATGTTGACATTTTTGTACTATTATCAGGTGCAAAAACCTTACCGTACAACAATTTACTCGTTGCTTAGCAACACTTTTAATCCTAGAATTAAAAAGGCTACTTTTAATCCTAGGACTAAAAGTAATTGCATTTAAGCTCTCTAATTGAAATTTGTTATTCATAGAGATATTGAATGTACAATTGGAACAATTATTGCCAAAATTCAAAGCACAACTGAAATTATCACCCATAATTTTCGAACAATTCAAAAGATTTTCATTAATGTTAGAACAACTCAAAATATTCTCCGTAAGTGTTGATGGAACATTCGAGGAAATATCTGAACAGGTAAATGTACCTTCTTTGCAATATTTTTCTGGCAGTATTGTCTTTGTTGATACATGATTCTTAAATATATCCTTCTGCTACCGTACTCGATTTCCAACCTCTATGTCTTTTAAGACAAGTGAGGTCACCGCCACCATCATCAAGAAGTTGTAGCAGATGCTCTTCTTAGCGAATGCCCAGTATACTCCTTCCAATTTTCAAACTTTGCAATTTCTTGCGGCACGGCACTAATTTTGTGAATACCAACTACCATTCATTGACCCATTAACAAACTTCAAAAATAAACGACGTTCCTGTATATTTGATGGCCGTAGTGCAACATATTTTCGAAATAAACGCAAATAATTATCATATATAATGGTAAATAAACGAGGTTTCTTGTTTTTTGTTTGCAAAATTTTCGCGACCAGGACCGAGTCCATATCCTCAATGTCATCAATTTTCAAATGAACTAGTTCGTCACAACACATAGCCCCTCCAATTCCTAATACTAGAATAACCTTAATCATCAAATCTAAATTATCAGGTGCCATATACAGGAACTGATCCACTTCCTCCTCCTTTGTAAAAACCTTAGACTTTTTAGGTATGTATCCATCACATGCCTTTTTAACAATGCTCGTAATTTTGAATATTTACTAATATCCACACCATTTTTGATATCCAGTGTGGATCGTAACATTGAATACTGTGACCAAAGCGTCACGATGACAGAAAAATAAAAGATATACAATTTGTCTCTACTCATATTGTTTCCTTAAAATGTAATTATTTAAATACTTCCATGTTCTATAACTTTTAGCATAGATAATAATGGAGCTTTAGGAAGAATATTTGAACACAAAAGAATAATATGGAACTTTTGTAAAACTTCCATTGTTATTAAGGCAGTGAAATAAGATTTGTGAAAACAGCCGCTTTACAATAACTGAGGTTTTGCTTAGTTTCCACAAGTTTACTGGACTTTGTTGTTTGAAATTTTTAAAAAATTGAATTTAATAATAATTATAAGTAAAATGGGGATACTACTAGATCAAATCTTGATTAATGAAAATATATCGTTGAACTTTATCAGTTAAGATATAAAATTACAGTATATGTGGTTGGGTTTCCTCAAGACAATAAATTATGGCAAATGTCTTTTAAAAGAAGCTAGTGCTGATGATCAATTTTCTCGATGAAGAAAAAGTAAAGAAGAAATATAAAAGCAAAATATACAAGAGTGGTTTAGGGAGAGAGTAACTTTTCAACTGTATTATGTATAAATATTTTTTCCAGCATAGTTTCAACTTAATACAACGAGTTTATTATTTTCTCAAACAATCCGAATAATAATCGTCCGAAACTCCACAAAATGTCTTTATCATTATTTCTTCGGTGCTGCTAATTTTCCTACATTGATAGCAGACAAATTGATGCATTATTTATTTTCTTCAACAAATGAGGTCGTTTTATTCCCGTATGTGGCTCGAAAACGTATCAGCAAATCAAAGCAACATTGTCAAAGCTATTGTTATCCGTTCTTATAAATAATCATTTGTGATTACACCTATTGAATCTGAAAAATCTGAAGACATGACCTCATTTGTAGAAAAATTTCCGTTCCTCGGATAATCTATTGCTTATTAATTGTTTCTTGAGCAGTTGCAGTACATGATGGGACCGGATGTTCAACATCATTCATATTCATATAGCCAATTTTAAAAAGAGAGAACGATCTTCCAGCGGACGTAAAATATAATGTTTAACTAACACTTGAGATTCTTGTTCACTCTTTATATTTACCCAACAACAAAAACAATTTTTCTTATATAGTATTATAACTAATCTATACTACAATCAAAAGGTGAAGCTAACGGTACAACAATACAACAAGGAGTTTTAAGGAAAGCTTTTTTCGAAAAAATAGACTTTTTACAGGATTTTTCTTGATCATTTTGCTGACCATATAGCTTGTTCTCAAGCAATAAATCGAATAAATATTTCAATTTTAGATATTTAATCACAGCAACAACTACCACAAATAATAGAAGGGACTAATATGGAAAAAGGAATTGGGGATTTTCATAAGTTGCCTATAAAAAAAACAGCTCTCTACATGTATAACACTTGCAATGAAAAACATACCCCAGATATTGTTTATTGTGGTATCTTTGTTGTTTCTCATAAAATGGATTTATATTTACATTGTAAATACTAGAGATCGATTTTTTAGAAATCAATTTTTGAGTTTGAATGATTTTCTACTCACCTCATGCATATAACTCCATGCGTAACATAGTCCAGCTGGATATAGGGGTCTGTAGTGGTTACCTAAAGTGTACATGTAGATCAACCAAGGTGACGGAACTAATAAGGTGAACATATCGCACAGTGCCATAGCCATTAGTACAACATTGGTAGGACTACGCATATGCCTTCTACTCAATACTATTACAATCAACGTATTAGCAACAATGGTTATTATCAGTAAGATGGGCATTAGGTAACCATATAAAGGTATAGCGTACGTAATAGGCATTTCCGTTGTGATATTTATTACGTTTAAATGTGACAAATTTGAATCCATTGTATGAAGTGTCAGATTCGATGATGTCCTATCTTGGTTTATGTAAGTATCGTTTTCGGCCATTATGTTATCCGACGAATTATCGATCAGTAGTTAACTTGATGATCGTTGTTACTGGATGGGTTATTTGTAATACGCGCTTGATTCTTCATGCTTCTATTATTTTCTACGCGATGACAATCTGTAATAAGAAGGAAGTCAGTATAAATATATGAAAATTGGATAAGTTTGTATATCTATACCCATAGTATAATAATGATATTCAAAAGCCGCGGGTTAAAAGTGAGTTCATTGAAGTTTTGGAATGAAACCATATGTATTATGGAAATTTGTTTTCAAGAAACATGATATGATAATTGATAAAATTTTAATAATTAGGAGAAGTGGGATTAGAAATAACAAAAAAGTATATTCTAAAACTCATTATATAATAAAGCATTTTAAACTGAGCAGCTACTTTACACAATTCAACATCTAAAGTAGGAAGAATGTATAAAAAGACTAGAATGTATATTCTTTTGCAATTCGAATTACAAAAAATAATAAATTTATGACACATCTTTTGATTTATATGATAGTCACGAATCTTTCCATTTTCCTATTTTCTACTTAGAATGTATGGAGTAAGATTGAAAGATACTGTGATTGAATGTTTGTAGCAGAATTTATTCAAATTGAATCTGCAAACGGTATGTCCCAAATTTCCAAGTGCTAGAACAAGCTGTGACAAGCTTGAACGGAAATGTGAACGGAAAAATATATCTCGAAACTACTAGATGACAATATTGATATTCTCATAAATATAATCGAAAATGATAATTATCATCTGAGTACGAATTATAATGATCCCTTTTCCTACAAAAAAAACGCATTGGGGTTATTGCAGGTAAGGAAACAATCTCAATCATTAGAATTCCTGAAACTAAAAAATGGACAGAAAGGGTTTTTACTATTTTGAATCCAACTAATTCAAAAATAAACTATTTGACTGTTATTAGAAAGTATATTGCTTTATCATCTCCTATGGTGGTACTTCCAGATTCTTCTCAAAATATGTGAATGATAAATTAACAAAACAACCCAGTGGGCAAAAACATCTATTATAGCAAGATAATCGCAACCATCTTAATAACTCTCGAGGAGACATCCTAGCCGTAAAAAAACACGGAGACTGGATGTTACCTAGAGTTGCAGAGAGTTTAGCTTACGTAGACTCTACATTAAGTAAAACAAATAAAAATTCTAAATAAATATTAATGAATGATAATATCCCTTTTCCATCCGAAAATAATGGTAATAAAGATTTTATTGGAAGATAACACCATTTCTACTATATCCACGCTCGTTACCGGCAATTCTTCCTATGGAATACTTACTAAAATTAGTAATAATACTGTAAGTACTGAATCTGCTTAGACCAAGCTAAACCATTGAAATTTGATAATTGCACATATCACACATACTGAGTGAGTTTTAATTTAGTTTAATCAAACGATTTATAGGTTTTTTATAAATTTTTGTGATACGGCCGGTATTATGGTGGTATCTACCTTTTTCCGGAAAAATCATGAACTTTGTTATTTCCAATAGATCACCGTATATATTTTTCGCTATTCGAAATCCTTAAGAAATATTGATTTTTTTTTCATGTAATATTCTCTATATCCAAATGCCAAAATTTCGGAGTTACGGCTACATTTGAAGTATCTCCACCAAAGTTACAATATATATTGTACATTTAGATGTCTACGATTGAATAAACTCGTTTAATTTGAATTTTTGTTAATAATTTATGTGCCAATACAAATATCGTAACAAGGTCTATTGTCCGTAAGTAAGTAAAAAGTTTAACGAAACTGGTGCAGTAAAATATTTATGCTAATCATGGCGCAGAAAACCTACAACAACAAAAACCTACAAAACTTTTGTGTTTGTGTTTTGAGGTGGGGCACCATATTGCTGCAGCCAAATATTGTCGTTTGGGATATTATTATGGTCTGAAAATTACTAATAATGGAGTTTTTTTTAAATGTAATTGAATATACTTACTTAGATTTGGAAATATCCGACCCTGACCATTAATGAAAAAGAGACCAATTAATTATTTTGTCGCCTATTATTCCAGTGCATACATCCAGTTTTTCTGGATATTGGGTGTGGAATTCATACATCTAACGATGATTGTTACGAGACCAGTATCTACAATTATGCCGATTTACGTTTTCATTAACAGGACACAAATATCAAGACAAGATTTCAGTTGAAGCAGTTTTTCCCTGATTTGGATAAATCTTTCACTGGCCCAGTTTCGTTAAACTTTTTTACCAATTACTGACAGTAGATCTTGTTATTACAGTTCGGTTAGGATATAAATTATTGAAGATATTACACGTTTCTGTTGCCTTCTATTTATTGTGACTTTCAATAAACGATAATAATTTATTGGATCGTCAAATTTGTTATTATAGCAGTCATAACCACCCAAATGTATTGTTTTAAATTATGGCATTTAAATATTGAAAACAATCAATAAAAGTTTCTTCTAAATACGAATTGAGCTTACTCCTCTCACTAATGCGTGAAGAGACATACTTTACGCACAAATGTGTATAGAAAATTACTATTAAACTTCTGTTCATAAATAACTATTTTGAGCTTATTTGAAGAATAAATTTCAGAAAACCAAATTCATTTTTAAAAATAGAAATAAAACCATGAATGTCAAAATAACGAGGTTTAATAACCCATGAAATGTTTTGAAACAATCCACGTAATTTTCAACATTGAGTTCATAAATGTATAATATAGAATATCTGAATACGCCTTACATGGTATATTTCTGTTATATCCAATAAATATTGAAAATAATCGAAGTGGACTGTTTTCTATTGTTCATTTTATATATGAGAACCGTAGATTAATATTTTTAACATTAATTTAACTACGTCAAATGTGTGTTGTTTTACTCTTTATACATTTCACCCATCATAAGTATTTGCTTTTGTTTATTTTCGAATTTTACGAGTAGTTTTAGTAATAGTTTTAGACGATAAAAAATATGATATCCGTTCCGACAACCAGCATATTTTTAATTAAAAATTTTCTACCACTCCCATTTATTGTTCCTTAGCTTAATTTTCACATTCATTTCTCCAAGCTTTAGATATTATTTGAAAATAAATTGAGAATTTCAATTTTTCTTATTGTGTCGATCAAATTTTTGAACTAGGCGTGTATTTGATTCATAGAAAAGTATTGTAATGGAAAGGCAGCATTTTTTCAAGAAAATTGGAGGATTTAATTAGAAAAATAAATTATCCAGAAAGGAAAAGAAATCTTATTTAGCAGGAGTAGGTTTTAGAATTACAGTGCTCTCAAAAAATGAGAAAACTAACTGAATTGGGAAAAACGCGATAAATTGCCTGCGCATTCATTATTTGAAGGTTGAAACTTGAAGGTTGTAAGTCAATCGCCTTGGGAGCTAATTAGATGTCACTGTAACCCTTATATTAAGGTAACGTATGAAACCACCTGAGATTGAGGGTAAGTTTATCATTTTAATTGGTTTTGAGATAAAGAAAATTACAATGAATCAATTAAAAATGTAGACTGCTTATCGATAAAAATATACAACATTTTGTGTATCCATATCACGAGTACATTCAAAATTACATGAATCTTCTGCGAGTGCATAGCCAACTTCTGAAATCTAAAAAGGAAATGTTGGTTGAGTGACACCTTATTTTGGTCGTCGTTAACATATTTGATTTTTTTCTAGTACGTGAAAATATTTCATGATTTAGTTTTTGGTAATAAAGTTTGAGTAATTAATTGATATTCAAAATTATGTTCAATGTTTTCTGAACTGTGATAAAGTGATAAACTCCTTTCTAATGTGCTTAGTCAAATGATCGTGGTAACTATTCTATCGATTCTTATTGTTTCTTAACAAGCGTAGCAAGAAGAAACATACACTCATTAGTTAAGTAAATATTGTGAGAAATACTCTGATTCCCACTTTGCATGTTAATCTTTAGTGTTCTTACTCTTCTTTATGATATTCCTACCTAGTGTACCATATTGCGAAGTAACATGGTGGATTAGGCTATTAAGGTGTAAATTTGAGTTTGTTCCGCGCCTTACAAATCAAGGCGATCAGTAACACGACCTGATTTATTATTCAGATATCTTTCATTGATCATTTTTCTTCCGCATTTTCTGCCACACTTTCGGTTATTTGTGTACATTATTGAATGTAATGTCTGAGCTCATTTACCTTAAAGTGATTTTTGCGCCTTGAATTGAAGATAGGAATTGCCAAGCTAACATAAGTCGAATGAACTCAGAGCAAAGGAAATCCTCATGATACCTCCTGACAGAATATAGAAATCCTACTCACTTGATCAGTTGACGGACAGGCTACACGGTTGGGAGGGACAGCTACTGCATCGATGGACCAAAAAACGCAGGTTGATACACACGAAATGGAGCTAAAGGACATATCCTTTCCCCTAGCAAGGGCCGATTCTGTTACGCTTTTGGCCATAGGGGACTCATATGCAACGCTTAAAGCAACCCAACTTCTGATAGGACTCGAGCAAGCAGTGAAACCCGTTACTTGAGTATGGAGAAACACCTCAAACTGTGGAAAACGCAAGTATTATGAGTGAGACAAAAGTCTTAGACTGGATAGAGAGAGAGAATATTGCCTCTGATAGAAGGAAGGCAAGAATACAAGGAAATTATCCAGGAAATTCAATTGCGCGTCACTATTCTTAGTTATAATAAAAGCAGCTGGCTTGACGACAACAGTGTCGAGAATGTTGAATAAAGAATATTTAACAGATTTCTAGCGAATTATTGAGGATCAGGTATGCGATATTAATCAAAAATGAGAAAAAATCAGTCAATTTTCCTTCCGTTGAAAATTTTAGAGGTTCCCTCCGGCCTCGATAGAGTCCAAAATATAGAATTGACAAAAAAATATCATAAGATATTTTTTGCATAACGTAGTCAACGCTCTAATCACTAAAAAAACGCTTGTTTACAAATACTAAAGACGCTTTCATTAAAATTTTTCACCAACTTTGTGGGGCAAATATTCAATGATTATTTCAAGCGCCTTAGGAAAAAAAGGCGTTGATGTTAGAATATATTTCAAGGTAATGGAAAAGTGAAGGTTATCGTCCTAAAAAATCAAAGATTTCACATTATGAACAAGTTGAAAAGTTTATACTCGAGGCACCAGATGATAATTAATTAATGGTTGACGTTGCAACTGTTTTCGGATTATGCGGACCCTGTCAGCTTGGAGAACTGTGTACTTAATTCATTGATGAAAGATATCGAAATAAAATAAATAATTGGCTATACAACTTTCAAACACAACAAAAAAGTCAGTAATTTTTTTCTATTTTTCTATATTATTGGGATGGATTTTAAATATTTCCGTAAGTACATTGCACTCAGCCCTTATTGTTATAAAAACATATTTGGTTAGGTTGGGAATTTGGGAATTTGCCAGAACCAAAGCAATATGCAGACCTCTGTTATCGTGTTCAGGAGCAAACATTAAGGAAATAAAAAACCAAGGTTATTCCTTGTTTATTCCATTGCATATAAAAATGCCATTGCGGAAAAATTTCTCCCAAAGCTGGTACTGGAGATTCTAGTAATGTGTTGTGATACTCCCTAACCTCACAAGGCATTTATGTTAGTGATTGTTTTAGTTAAACGATTAATATTGATGTGTCTTATCATCATAATTTCATCTCATTTCATGAATATTTTTAACACCGTATTAAAAAAAATTTTAACACTGTTGTCATTAAAAGTGTCACAATTATTGGCACCTTGAAAAAACTGCAATAACATTCGATAAAACATAGCATTCCAAGATGTTCTTCCTTGTTTGACATATTCATTCATTACATAAAAGTATGGAATAATTACCTCATATCTGTCACATACGATCATGATTAGTTATACATTTTTCCAACATATCTACTTATAGTAGTAGTAGTAATTATCTTTTGAAATATGAATCGGAATGTTCAACATAAATCAAGAAATGTGACAGCAGTTAGTATGGACAAAAATAAGGGTGGTAAATTAAATTTATGGTAGCGTAAAATTGGGTCACAGATCAGATAGGAACAAAAAGAGTTCATTATTCTCATACTGTTTGAATACCATTTAAACTCAAAATGATATATAGGGTCGGAAATTTGTTGATTATCACTTGGATTCAATCGTTTGTTTCGGAAATACTAGTTTACATGGGTAAAATTTTTTTATTGAGTTGGTACAACCTTCGTTATGTTCGTGTGTAGTTTGAGCACAATATCTCAATTAGTCGGTGGCTATCAGCTGTTTATTTATACGATAATTACGTTACTGAACTTCGGATTACACGTTGAGAATCGTTTATTAAATACATTGACAAAAACATAATCTACTACTATTACAAGTTTACAATATTCATATGTTTTATAAATATAAAAGAGAACTATGGGGATGGACCAGAGTTTCGCATGAGAGGAAAATTTTCCAAAACGTCTTTTCACTTGCTGTTTCCCGTTCAGGTTGATTCTTCTTTCTTCTTATTTCAATTATTAGGTATATAACACAGGCTGTAACTATGAGGTATAATAAAATTGAGTAGAAACCTATACATTGAAAATGAATGAGTAACGAATTTATCTTCTCAACTGACTTCTTGAATAGCACTCATGACATTGTTCATTTTGTTAAGATCGATTGAATCCAAATGCAGAGGTTTCAGGTTAACACTAACTGGGGTGAAATTTTTTTACGAATATTTAATTTGTTTTTATATTTTAGGCTTCTAGATTTAAAAGTTATTTCTATTAAAATTGTCACATTCATTATTATTAAGTTCGATTAGATAACTACTGTTCACAGGAAAGTTTGTAATGTCTTTGTTGCAGTTTTGTTTGACTATAACACTATACGGAGTGATCACAATCCAATGGTCAGTTTCAAATTTCTGAATTTCGACGGGAGACGGGATTTCTCGGCAATTATAGGTAAATTGAGAGTATTTCAATAACTGGACTTCGCAAGGAGAGTTACTTCATATTGCTCTTCTTTGTAATCCTCGGGAGATGAATTTTTCTTGAATTATTTTTTGACACTTAGAGTTCGTAGAGTCACAGTTTTGCTCATTAAAAGGAGAAATTTGGATTGGGGTATTATGAGTTTAAAATTTTGGTTTGAGGGTGTAGGTAAGGGGTAAAGATGATAGTAGTTATATTCAAGAAATTCTACAATCCGTACTTCTAATATGAAAATAATACTATTATATATACTGTAACTTCGAACTTTAATAATTTCTTCTTATAATAAAATATTATTCAACGATGTTTCAAAAAGGAACTTGTTATTTTTATCAATATTTTTCTTAACTGATATTATCTCTGAAAGTATTTCATTTGCATTTTCTTTATAATTGTGGGAAGTATTCATTTTTGTGAAGCTTATAGCCACTTCAATTCTGTCGAGTATATCATAAATGACTTGAAAGCTGATTGGAAATTGGGAATCAAATTATTCAATAGAAAAGAAATGATGAGTTTCTATCATTTCTGTTTTCAGATTCCGTAATTCTTTTTGTAAATCATTAATACTTGAACTCAATATTTAATAGATGATTCGAGTAATGTAATTTGATGTGTGAGCAATGTTTTGATACTATTTTGATTATTAGATAAGGATTTAATAGCTTTGTTATATCGTACTGCATCTTGATCTAAATTACCTGTTAAAAATTTTATTGCTGAGCCAATTCTGTCAAACAAAGATCGTTTCACATGTTTTCTCCATAATGAATTTAATTGTCCTATTTGATTTTATTTTCTATTACTTGAATTATGTGGTAGGAGTTTTTTTAGTATTCTGTAAAGTTGAATATGCTAGGATGATTTGAAAGATATTCGTATAGATCATAATATTGGTCCCTTAAATTTAAAAAGTGGTCGGTTATATTTGTAATGTCATAAACATATATGAAAGTCCAAAAGTCTGTTTCTATACATATATGCTGTGTCTAGTCGTAAGGGTAGGAGGCCAGGATTATTGTTTAAGTTATGGAATTTGGGGGCGTCTAATCTTCCTTCGGCGGTCCGAAAGACGAAACTGAAATGAGTTTTTTTGTTCGATGATTATTTACATAGTCATTATAGGAAGTTTGAGGTATAAAAAATTCGTTCGGGTTTCTAGAATCTGTAGGACCAAAGGAAAGTTCAAAAGGGTTGAAGCTTGTAGAACTGTGTTTAGAGTTATTGTAACCTATTTTTGCGTAATCCATTAAATCGTCTTCGTCGGGATAGAGTTCTCGTAGTATTCTAAAATGTTCAATCAAGGTTGAATGAACTCTTTCGGCTATAGAGTTGGACTCATGATGACCAGTATCGTTATTGAATTCTGTACCTTTATCTAAAACAATTAATTGTAGTACTCCGAACAATGTGAAATATTTGATTAGAGCTTTACTTATAATAACAGCTGCTTTAGAAGGAATGTGCTTGTTGCTTGTACGAATTTTGTGAATGCATCTGTTAAGGTAAGATAAGATTTTCCGTCGTAAGCAAAAATGTCGATGTGTATAATTTAGAATGGTTTTGATGCAGCAGAACGTAAGGTTTTTGCCTAGCATATTTTTCCAATAGTAATTTACTTTTAATTTTTCGAAGGTTTCTGGAATTCCTCTGCGTGTGGTTTTTCCTTCGTGGTAATTTCTGAGTAAAAGGATCTGTTATTCTTCAGAGAAATGTTTTAAATAAACTCTATTAAAATTATGATACAAGTTGTCTATGTTAAAATAAAGATAGAATGTGTTGCTAAGATCTGTGTTCACTACTAAAAATTCGAATATAAAACGATCTTTGTCATTTTCTAGAATTTTAACTTTTGTTATCTTGAGATTTTCGTAAGTATCGTTAGAGATATCTAGTTTTTGATATAGATTTGGATATACTAAAATTTGGTGAACTTTGTTATTAATAATTACATCTAATAGAGGAAGTCCTTGGTTAGTGGTTTCAAAAGCTGAATGAATTGTTTAGGAATTGGATTTAGGGGTAGAAGATTTCGTCCAGGTGTATTAAGTTCTCGTAAATCTGGAGGTACTTTAGTGGTATTTTTAGGAGGCTGTAATTGTATGTCAGATAATATTTATTTTTAATTGATTTTGCTCATCGGTAGAATTGTTTTCTTGTTCTAAAGAGTTTTCGAACTCTCGTAAGAATTCTTAAATTTTTTCATATTCTTCTAATTTCAAACACCATCTCACTAATTTTGAGTAGGGTTTTTTAACTTGAAAAGCTAGGTTAGGGGTTTATGGTCAGTATATATGTGAAACTGTCGTCCATACAAAAGTGTTTGGAAGCCGATACGATTGCAACTATTTCCTTTCCAATTGTAATTGTAATTGATTTCTGAATCGTTCTTGAAGCGCAAGCTATAGGTTTGTCATTTGGAATGGTACCTTGTGCCAATACTGCTCCAAGGGAATAGTTCCTACTATCGGTTTGGAAAAGTCTGTATATATATAGGATCGTTTGTTACAATTATTTTATAAATTTGAAAAGAGTTTATGAATTCTTTATCATGAATTATTCGCATTCCTTTTTCAAGGAAACTTTTGATTTCGGTTTGGGTTTTGGGAATCGGGAAGTTTTTGATTACAGAAATTTTTTTGGAATTGTTGTACCTTTGAGTTAAATTTTCTCAGTCTGTCAAATACTTGTTTAACTCTCCGTATGTGTACCTGAAGAGAAGTACTGTATGGGTTATTTTTAAGCCCAAAAGACATTCTCTTGAATTGAAAGTGACCTTATGACATGCTAACGGCAGTTTTGGGTACGTCTTCGGGGTCAACTTTGGAGGAAATCCAAGGATGTAAAATAGTTAGGTCTTTCTAGTCTGTCCATGATTTCGCTTATTTTTGGGATTGGATAACAGTTTTGAATTGCTTTTTCATTTAGTCTGCGGTAATCTATTACCAGTCTCCATTTTTTCTTACCGGTAGCATCTGATCGTTTTGGGATGATTCAAATAGGTGCAGTAGATTCTTCTATGATACCTTCTTCCCCATTTGTCTCTTCACTTCCTCTCGATGAATTTTCGTGAGCCGATAAGATTTAGTGTATTTTGGACTATCGTCGGTTAACTTAATTTTATGTTTGATTTCGTTAGTAAAACTTAAAGGAATACCTTCGCAATAAAAAATGTCTCTATATTCACAACAAAGTTTTCTTAACGATTCCTTTTCTTCTCTATTGCAATGATCTAACTCTTATATTTTTTTAAATTTCCTTTCAATCTATTATCATTGGAATTACCTAAGTTTATATCTGATTCTACTTCCATTTTCTCTCAAAAATTTACTTCAACTAAATTCAAGGGTTCGATGTTAAGAGGTTACAGGGCTCTCATTTGAATTTATTATTGAGGTTACTGCAAAACTATATTCACTAATGCTTTTGGTGTTCCAAGATTATTACATAATTTTTCGAAATCTAATGTACCAATGCCATTTTTATCATTAACTGGTAATTTTACAACTTCTTGAGTACGATATGGTATTATTAAAGAATAACTTTTTGTTTTTATCAGCATCTGTACCAAATATTAGAGAAATAATGGTATTAGGAGTAATAATTTGTTTCTCACTAAACTTGGAAAGATAGAATTTGTGATACTTTTGTAAATTAAAAATATTGAACAATGGAATATACGCTACCTCGTCGTGATAAGTAATATGAGCAGTTTGAATATTAAATTTTTGTTAGATTTATACGCTATTTTCGGATTTATAAGTGACTTTGAGCTTCCTGTGTCAACTAAAAATATTGCATTTATTTCTGGAATTTCTATAAATGACAGATTTGTTTGTAGTGTGTTAAGTTACTTTGCTTGGGCTCGTGAGAGTATAAGAATCCTGAGTCTGATTATTTAATATTTTCTGTGTGTAAAAATCGTTGCAATTTATCGTTTTTCACTTAAGTCTAAATGTAAAGTGTGATAATGAGGTTCCTAGAATCTTGGCATCGCATACCAAAATTATGAAGGGTCTCATTCTTAAATGATTATGGTTTAATAAGATCTTGAACTCTTGAACTAAACAGTTAATGTCTCGTTGGTCTTCAAAGCTTAAATTTAAAGCTTATTTGATTTGATCACTTGTTTTCAATTTTGTGCTCGAACCAATTAATATTTGAGCTTAACCTGTTAATTTCCCTATAATAGCTCTAAGTAAAAATGTGTTCAACGCATTATCTGAATTACTAGCAAACGCAGAAATGAAACTTTCACAATTACCTATGAATGTATTAAGCTTATAAGGGTTTGCATCAAAATTTGGAATTGAATCTAAATATAATGTAAGTAGTTGGTAGTTTGTACCTGATGTGGTCATTTTTAAATCTATATTTTCTAAACCATCTTCACTAAAACTATTTTCAAAATTATTATCTTCGCTTGGTCGTAAACTTAAAATGTTTTCATATAATATCCTTATGTTTTCTACTTCAAATTGGCTCTCAAAATATACTAACGATTTTCATTTATTTGATTAACAACTAAATTGTTGAATGTGGAAAAAGGAAATAATAATGAGCACTTACGTTAGAACTAAAGCTATCATATTTTAGGGGTCCTAAAGGCTGGAAAGGTGTTAGTTCTTCGTTTTCTAGCTCTTCTGAAGTTCTTCATTGGTGTCGTCCACTGAAGCCGCCGGAATCGCTCGATGTCCACTCGAACTATCTGCAGTGCTTCGAATTCACAGTTTCCGAACACAAATTCGAATTTCCCGTGCGATTGAGCAACCTTGTTTGAATTTCGTATTTCCATTTGAATTGCGACTCCAGAATCATTGATAATGCTACAGATGGGTTCTGAAGTCTAATTTATCAAGCACGCGAGTGTTTGAGTGACACAACGCATTCAGTGGAGGTCAAAAACTTGTCTCATGTGAGTTGCCCATCCACCTCTGTTAACGACAAAAAAATATGGAAAATCATCGTATTGGATTCCAAAAAGAAGCAAAAATAACGGTCTAAAGCACATTGAGATAACACTTTAGTTTCCGAATTTAGCATCACTAAAATTTCATTATTGGTCACTTGTTCGATAATAGTTTCCTGGAGGTGTACATCACTAACAAAACAGTTTGTAGACGAAGCGGGTATATCTGATCGTTATTCTTACCAATGAAGTTTTGATTTCAACGTTTGGATGATAAATGCAGTGATGGTAATACATTAGCGATAACAGGTCTTGACAAAAATTTATTACTACCGGTTGCAATATATATTTTAACTATTTTTATTTATTTTTCCGATGCTCTTTTCGAAAATTTACTGTTTGATCATTATTATTTCTTTTAGTCCGAAAAAATTTTAAAAATTATATTCTTTTGCTTCCATTTTCTCATTTTTGTCATCATTATCATTAATATACGATTACAATTCTTGTGATGTAAAATTTGGTTTTTGATTTAGTATTTGGAAATATTTGTTATTATTAATATTAGGTATATCACTGAAATTTCTCAATGTCGTAGACATCGATTCTGGCTAAGTACCTAGTTTGTGAGTAGGTATTTGGTTTAGTTGTAGTAATGTTACATTATAATTATCATGTAGACAAAAATTTATGATGTAATTTGTTTATCGCGAGTAAAAGCTATTTCTCATTCGGATGAATTATACCACTCGCTATGGTGCAATCATTAAGTAATATAATTAAGTAATAACCACCATTACACGCTCATTGAATGATAAATTTACCATTATTTTTCCATCTTCCGGCAGATAGTCAAAAAAATGTTTCCATACTCGTATCTTCGTCTGTCTAAGAAGAAATGTTTGTTGTTAGCATAAAAATTGTAACGGAAATTAATTAATAGAAATAATAAACTTTCACTATTTGAAATTTTTTCAATAATGAATGAATTTATATTAAATATCTTATTCTTGATGCTATGCATTTTTTTGTCATAATACTTGGGATGAATACTCGTTCACAAAACAACTGTAGATGCACAATCCAATAATAGATATTTTGCCTTTATTATAGTACCCAGTGAAATGGAAGCATTTATTTGCTTATTATGTTAATTGCTTCCCTCACAGTTGACTACGGTTTGTATTATAACCAATTTCTCATTCATAAAATGAGCATCACTACGATTTTAGTCTTATTATGTCGACTAAGAAGAAGAGCTTTTATTGCATTCTAGGAAACTTTGAAGCAATGAATGTTTCTGTCTAACTATTGTTTTAAATGTATAAAAATGTAGTCGTTTTGAAGGGCGATGTTAATCACTCCAAAAAAAAAATTGTTTAAATGATCTTAGTCCTAATAAGGACAAACAAAAAAATATGTTGAAAAGATTGATAGCAGACATTGCAAATAAATAAAAAAAAACGAATGTGTGGCAAGCATTTTAAATAAGAACAAAAATAGGAGGTTATAAATGGTACTAAACTAGTTTTGGAATAATGATTAACAGATATAGGAAAGAACTATTGAAGCATATCATACAATTTATAAAAAGCGACCAATACCAATTAAGAGAGCCAAAATGGGTATTTACAAATATATAATAAGATCGATACTAATGTATTTTACTGAAAGAATGACAATAAAATTGTATGAATGATGAAATAAAAGAGGGACTTGAAGGGCAGAGCCAAAGGGGACACAATATACTACAGTGAGATCCAGAACGTAAAGAAGCAGGAGAAGGCCCAGGTCAGAATGGTTAGAACAAGTAGAGAAGTAAATACATGCGCAGCCTATTGCGCACAAAGAAGCTGCAACGATATAAAGATATTCATTCCATCAGACAGCAAAGCAGCCCTTTATGGTATGGAAATGCACCCTGTCTCCGAACTTCTGAGAAGAAATAAAAGTTACTCTGATATGGGTAATGGTCATATCCAAAGTTCACTGCAACAAATCACTTGATTACCTGGGAAATAAAAATACGAACGCAGTCATAGGATCCCAACCTTTTATAGGTTTTCTAAAAATCTATCAAGTGAATGTTTTTGAGAAATAGGAAACAAGAAGAAATCATAAACATGGAGGGAGACTCAGATCTGAAATAATCAGAGAGATTTACTTCTTATTCTGCTAATCGGACACAAAAGGTCCTTTTATCCAACAAATAGGAACTCTGGAGGATTATAGGTATGCGCACTGTTTATTGAAGTACAGCTCTTGTTTCTGCAAGAAGCCAAAGTAAACAGCCTTTCTCTGTTATTGCGAGACTATTATTTGACAAAATTTACAGTACTCAATTTATTTGGAACTAGGAGAGGTAAGCCACATAGTCTCTATACGGTAAAGTACCCACGGTGGTACTCACTAGATTAATAGACCAAATTGTCAGCGAACCAGTACAAAAAATTTATATAAAACCATCTTCGTTCAGTTCCTCAACTAGTTATTTTTATTCTATTTGGTTAGAATTCAAAATTGTGGAATTGTGGTAGTATTATCACATTAATTATTTATCTTAGTCACTGATTACAGTGGAATTTTGAATTATCTCCCCTTTTAATTATCTATCTAAACCAATTGAATTCTTATTATCCATCAACTTAACTTTTTCTAGCCTCTAATCTACTAGTATTTAAAATCGATGTCCTTTTTATTGGAATGGAAATAAAGTTCGAAAGTGAATTTACGATAAGCTGCCACTTCGTCAATCCCCTTTAAAAGATTTACAATCTCTCTGCAGGAAAAGATTGATGAAATCCCTGCCCTATTCGTTCCTATCGCGATGAACCTATAAAATGACGACCCACTTTCCGGAATAACAACGAAATATGTCAAAATATTCGTGAATCAGATACAAATATGCTCTGTGTTCCAAGTAAGTACCTACTTCAATACTAGATTCTCCAAAGTTTCGAAGTTGTTTAAAAAGTGGATAAAAATGTGAAACAAAGAGAAATAGGACGGTTTTCTGAACTCGAATTCTTAAGATATAGAAGTTCTTTGTATTTAGAATTATTCTTTTTGACTCAAAGATGTTTTGATTTTAAGAAGAAAATAAAAATAATATTGGAAAAATAACTTTAATTAAAAAATGTCAAGGGACTGTTATACATCATTCCCAATTTCTAATTACTGGGTGTGAAAGTCTAGATACTCTAGATATTAAAAAACTCATTTTTACGGCATAAACAATCAATTGGATTTCATTTTCAGTTTGTTCGAAACAATTAAATCGTAACGAGTTTTAAAACTTCCTGGTGCTGTTGAGCAGAAATGAAAGTACCACAAAATTGTTTTTAGTTGAAATTACAAATAGATGGAATGATTTCATTCTTATGATTCGTCCAAATACCATGAATTTTTGATTACGATCTATCTTTTTCAGAATAATTCATAAATTCTATGGAGGCAAATGACTTTTGTGGAGCTCATCCTATTATAAGCTACCCACTAGATAATGCATTTTTCATATAAACTGCATTGAAAATGGGAGTTTTAATGTCTGCCTAGCCAACCGAAAACAGTCAATTTCAGCCAAATGCGAGTGTTGCTGGACATAACTCAATAACTTTCATCCCTGCGGTAGAAATCGATAATTTTTTGCCGCATAATGAAGTAGCAGCTTTCCTTTATATCTTGTAAAAATATATTTTGTTAAATTCAAGCCTCTATTTCTGTTATTCTAACCGTAAAATAAATTGATAGATATTATATTTTCAGGATTGAAGTGAATAATGATTCATTAAACATGAATACAAAGGAGCTACTTCATAGTTTGAAGATCTATTGAAATATGCTATAGGTCAAGCTGCAAGATAGTCAAAGACAATTTTGTGGGCATTATTCACCACATATTAGTTTCCTTCAAGCAAAAAACGGAGGTTTAGTTTTTAACATACAGAAGTAAATAACTAAATTAAATAATCTTTTTTTATTTTTTTACTAGAATCAAATGTTCATGTATATTATAATCAGGTAGTGCTTGGAGCATTTTGTGAGCCAAAGTTGTATATGTTTGCGAACTGTCATGATTTCGTTCTAAAGATGTAAAAAGCTTCACGAAATTCATGGTTGTCTAATTGTAACATAACGTACTTCTCAATTCGTACATTTGCCAAGTGCTAAAAAGTACAAGAGAGAACCTGAAAGTAACACGTATTTTTTTTTAAATTAATTTTTTTTTCTACTCTCATCTTCTGTTAGAAGTCTCCACACCTTATATAAACCACCACCCACTGACGTTTAATATGTCATCAATAAGTTTGTTGCCATTTATAAAACATATAAACCACTCGTACACTTGAGTTTTTCCTATATCGCCATCTTTATGAGCTGTTTTTTTATATTAGAAAAGGCTCAGTAGCATTTTTCAGCTTCACGTTGGTCATGTAAATCATTAACAACGGAACAGGAAAAAAGTAGCGCAATGCAATCACCGACTGCACAAAACTGGTGATGAGTTGAGCTGAAGGATACTCCCAGGAATCAATGAATAAGTGGAAACTCATAGATGATGTGGATTCCAAAAAAAGTGCCAATGTACCGTTCTAGATATGGAGTTTTAGGTTAAATATACAGTAGTAGCCAAAGAGACTTAATTCGTTAATAAATAAAGAGGGCCGTGTTGGGGAAAACGCTTGGGTACATCGACTGGTATTTTAGAATGCGCATTTTACTTAAAAAATACATTCGGTACATTAATCCAAAAACCTAATTAGTGAAATTGATTATTTCTCTATTATTAATGTCATCGTACATGTCCAAAATGTTAGCGGTGTACAACTAGGAAACATGCTAATCTAATTAGTATTTTTGGGTCATCCCCACAAAAATAGGTATAATGGCGTCCGATCGTGTTGGTCGCTCTTTCGATTTGCGCATGCCTATCGACTTATTTGGAGAAATTTGGTTTAAGTAGCGCTGGACATTCATTTGGCAATGAGTCGGACTCCATCTTGCTGAAACCATATTATATTCGTAGGAGCTTGTGGGTTTGTCAGAGCTGGCACAGCATTAGTTTTGAGCCGTTCTAAAAGCTATTATCCGTTGCCACAAATGAAAAAGCGACTTACGATATGATTTCCAGCAATTCCTTCCCAATTTTTTCAGGATGGTGCATATAATCTTTGCTAACAATGAGAATTCTTGTTAGAGGAGAATGCATTATTGTCCAAAAATTATTACAAGTTATAGACAAAAGCATGTAAAAACTAAAAAACAACTATATAAAGATACAAATAAAATTAAATTTCAAAATACAGAAAAAAACCACAATAAGTAACAAAATTATAGGTAATAGTAATAGGTAATAATTAGTATGTAAATCCATAGCAAAAATTAAACCAGTATGCAGCATGACCGAAATTAAATATTATTATTAGAATAGTTTACAGAGTAGAAGGCACTTTCCAGTAATTATGAAATCAAATTATTGCGGAATGCGGGAAAAGATGGGATCGATTTGATTTCAATTGGCACGTGATTGTGCATTTTTTACATTAGAAAATATTGAACACTTAACTAATTATAAACCGATAGCCGTGCTTACGAATTAGGGAAATGGATTCAAATATGAAAAAGGAGGGAAGAATTGGAATTTTTAATCTTCTAAAGAAGTCCCTGCAGTGAGCCCTGCTGTTTAGTCCTAGTGAATATCTAACAGCTCTCTTTTGTAGTTCAAAGATTTGGTCGCACCACATGCACCCCAGAAAGGAAGGTCATATCGAGGATGGGACTCAATAAGGGCATAACAAAGTGTCGAGGAGGTGAATAAGCTCAGTTCTTTGAAAACTGATCTCACTGCAAAACAGGAGGGACGTAATTTTTCAGATAAGGCGGCAATATGTAACTCCCATTTCAAGGACGTCAATGGTGGTGTTATTTAATAAATAAGGCTGCAATGTATTTGAGAAACGTTGAGACAGAGAAGATTAGAATCGCAACATGATTTAAGGGTAATTAGGTCACTAGATATGATCCTATAAAGTGCCGTGAGATCAGGGTTGCTACAAGTCGTCTGCAAATATTTTACCAATGATTAGCTTTAGAAAAATCACAAAATGTTGTTGCAGTGGATTGATCGCTGTTTAGGTTAAAGTACACATTACTAAGGAGGGAGAATATAGCATCATTTGTGCATTTTTACTCAAAAACCTAAATTGATGGGTAGTAAGTATTTTATATTTAAACAGAAATGATAAAAGCCTCTTTTTGACCAATATTTCTATGATCTTAGATAGCGTGAGAAGGATTGCAATTGGACGATAGGGAAATTGGGAAAAGTGCCATTTTAAAATGAAACGTTAATTAAAGTGGTAAGGTAATTTAATTTGCAATCGGGCAAACTCGAAAACTCCGAAAAGATACGGCATTATTTGCGAAAAGCATTTCTAGTATTATATTTTACCGAAAATTTTGTTAGCTTCATGATCTACAGTCGGTGAATTATGTATCATACGATGACACGACAGTCCATAGTACTTGAATAGATGATGCCAGGACCATACCAAAAGAATCATAAATTGACTGAAGACATTCTTGACCAACACACACACTGGAATAATTAATATTAAGATCGCTACATGGAATTAGTTTGCTTTTTAGAAGTAAGGACTCCAGTAAGGTCAGTGACAGAAAGTGTGCACGTCAGCGTCAAGTGTTCTGTAAATACGAACAATATAGAGGTCATAAACCTTGTGGTAGACGACAGAAAATTCGAGTATTTTCTCAGATATTATATCATTGAACAGTTTTATTTCGGACAAGTCGTTGTTTGTGGACATGACCAGAGAATCTCCATGAGGTAAATTAGTTCTGTTGAATCTGGCTACTGTGGTATAGTTTTTGACAAGTACAGGCTCATTATTACTTAACCAAAGTTCAGTGATGGCAACAATAAAATTAAGCTTCTCTAGTAAAAGATACATTTGGAAACAAAAGAAACAGGCCGAGCATGCCATCATTCAGTCTTCCAGATGTTGCTTGCTTCTTTGATCGCGTCATTTTGAATAAAAATTTCACCTGGAGAGCTGTATACGTTTCTCCGTTGAAAAGAAATACCTGAAGGCGGAAAGATCTGCTTGAACTTCGGCTGAACCAATACCGTACGCGATGTTGAACCAATAATATAACACGCAAGGAATCCACGTCCCTCTAATACTAGCATTAGTTTGATGCTGGTATTTGTGTGTTCTTCGAAGCACACGCTGTATGGTTGTTCGTGGAGATAAGCGAGGAATAGCCTACGTATTTCAAAGATTGTGGGATCTCTCAGCCTTGCCAATGCATAGCGTCCAGTTGTCGCATTTTTTCTACGATTATATTAGACCTTTCTATCTTCTGGGATTTACAAGCAGCTATAGCCTCTCTGTCAGAGCCTATTTTAATAGTTTTGACCTCCTTAAAGAAGTTTCCTCGGGTGAGGCTAGATTCTTTTTCCACATTGTTCATTTCAATATGTTCACTGATAGACGCAGTACTCACGGCGTTAGGTTTAAAGGTTGTAAAGGTAAGTTGGCAGTGTCTATTTTGGTATCAGGCGCCCCAGGCCGCCACATACTTATATCCTTGAGCTGCTTCAAGTGAATTGTTTTTATATACCAATTTTGAAATCGTATAAAGTCATTTTTTCTTAGTTTTTCTTTCAAGTAGTGTGCAAGCTGATCAGACCAATAACGGCAAAGAGAACATCTTCTAATTGGATCGCATTGTTATCTAGCATTGCCATCATCACTTCACAAAAATACATTCTCCTATCGAGATCATCTGCCATAAACTCCTGAGTTGGCATAACGTTGAAGTGATGCAATTCATTGTCCTTTAATGGTCGAAAAAATTATTTCTGACTAATATTGCTGGCTGCTTTTTGACCAGAATTAAGTGGGTATTCTTGAAACTTGAGCATAACATCCAATTTCTCATAAACACTTTTACATGACCAAACTTTCCTATTTTTCTAATTTTTACGAAAGAGGCAGCAAATTTGGAAATTTTTTGTAAAACGAGCTGGCATCTTTCATGTGTTATCTTCATAACCAATCATTTGTAGAAATACTACTTTATGCATTTATTTCAAATGAACCATTATTTTTTTATATTAATAACATTGGTTAATCAATTAATAACAAATATAAAGGTCATGAATAAAAATTGTGATTATTTTTCAATATATTCTGCCTTTACTTCCACACACATTTCAGAACATTTATTTTTAGTTATAATTATAATCTAACCAAAGTAGGATATTGAGTAATTCAGTTTCTTTTAATAGATATGCAGAACTGTCTTCAAATGAAGATACCCCGATCAGGTATATAGTAATGTACTATATCTAAGAACACTTTAACTTACTAATACAACAGAAATGACAATTAATAAATACTATACATTATGATAAACCTTATGTAAATCTGCTTACCAAATCATCAGGTTTAAAGCGTTTTAGTCTGCTCACTTCACCTTTATTGCCAAACAGTCTTTTCGAGAGAATATTAGGATCTGCACTTACACGATCACTGTACCTGCTGCTGCAACTTTTGATTACTTCCTTTATTGAAGGTACTTGAAGATATTTCTGTATATATGCTGATGTAACATACCATGGGGCATTTACTGTAACTCGTAAAACTTTAGTTTGAAACCGCTGCAGTATTTTTAGGTTGGAATTGCTTGCATTCTCCCACAGCTGGATGCCGTAAGTCCAAATTTGTCTAAGTATGGCCTTGTACAACAGCAGTTTGTTGATCATCCCATACATTTGTTCAAATTTAATGCCAAGTTGTTTCCTTTTCATAAATATATGTTTTTGCAAAGTTAAACGTCTGTCAAGATGAATACCCAAGTACTTTGTAGCAGTTAACTGGGTTAATTGTGTACCATTAAGTGTTACTGATGGACATGTGTAACGCTTTATTGTGAGAGTTATATGAGTGGACTTGCCTTCGTTCGCTTTAGTCCTTCATTTTTTGTGTGGCAATTTCGATATGATTGCCCGCTGAAAGATCGGAGGTATAAAGAAGATCTAGAGTGTGTCCCAGTACACTTCCTTGAGGAGCCCCAGCTTTGATCGAATACAATCCTGTGAATTCCTCTTGTTGTTTCCCTTTGGTAAATATTATTTTAGGATAGGTAAAAAAGAATGCGGTAACTGTTCAAATAGTTCAAATATAAGGCCTTCATGCGAGACTCTATCGAATGCTTGGCTAACCTCCAGGAAAGCTGCCGAGAGGTAGGATTTACTTTCTTTTACTTTCTTTTTTTTATATTTTTTTCACTACCTGTTCAATAGTGTCATCGGCAGATCTTAAATAGAACTGGTGGTCAGGGATAATATTTCTGCTTTCAAGAATTAGGGTCAGTCATCTCAAAAGAAGTTTTTGAAATACTGAAAATTAGATGTATCTCTAGAGTCAAATTGTTCGTACACCGTCTGTTCAATTGCCGTTAAATCTTTACCTTTTAACTCGGCCTTCAGCAACAAATAGTCGGACGCAGACATATCAGGGCTATTTGGTGGGTGTTTAATCTCTGTGAATCTTTCTGTCTTCGCGGCAAATCGTTCACACCTTGGACTAATTTTTGTCATATTTATGATCATATAGGATTATCACAACACTTGTTTTAAGAATCGAGGTCTATTCTGCATTTTCTTTTATTTTAATGCACCAGTCACTTCGAATGCTTTCTTCCACTGATTTAATGATTTATGGAGTAGCCATCGTTACAGAACCTCCAGCACGTGGTTCATTTTCTATTGATTCTCGTCTCAGTAAAACAAGCTAGACCTATTTGTAATTTTTGAAAATGATGGAAACCAGTCACCGTAAATAACCTCCAATCTGTTTTTTATTTGTGTTGGTGTTAATACTTCTTAAGTCAACATTTTTTTAATAGCGCGAAACTCAATTTGAAACATTTTTAAAAGTACTTGACTGAGTTTTCGATCGAGCTCTACTATAATAAAATGGATGGAGGCAGAAAGTTGGAACTTGTGCGAAGCTTGTTGAGACTCATCACTGAATCGTGCATGAAGATTTTTCCTAACTACCTTATTTAGCATTTGAGGCCAAAAATTAATGGACCACACTACGTATTTCTTGCTATTTGTCTTAAAGACTAGTGAAGTTAGTCATTTAAATATTTCAATTTCCTTCGTATTTAGTAGTTACTCCCTAAAATTTATCAACAGATCTTTTATAGCTCAACAAACATCAACTCACATTATTAACAATAATTATTGGATGCTCAAAAATCCTCTGATAAGTTACGTACGTTGTTTTAAAAATTTTTGAGCTGAATTTGCATAGCAGACGCTCACCTTTTATCTAAAGTAATGGAAAGAATTGCCGATAATTATTTGTTTATGCAAATGAAAGGTGAAAAGCTGAACCTTATGAAAAACTATAAAAATATGTGAAATGGTGAGCTTACTAAGAATTAGAAAGCAAATTTCCTTCCATAACAGTTGATCAAATTGTCTTTCTTATTTTCCCGAAGTTTATATTCTGTTAATACTTCTGTTGAGCTCGAAACTAAATTTAGAAGGAAATGATATTAGTTCTAGATATCTGAGAGCTTGATAAATATTGTTTCTGTGGATATAAATGTTATATCATTTTAGTGAAATTCTTATAAATGTGTTTCGTTTTCTTCTTAGATTTTCTTTTTCGTTCAGAACTTTTTTTTCACTTGAAATTGGATTTTTTTCAGAAAATAATTTAAATTGTCGAATTTGTCAATAGTTACCAGTAGTTTTTCGAATATAAGAATTACTTCAAGTTCGGGCCATAATACTATTTTATTTAAAAAAAAAATTGGATATCTGTCTTTGGTCCAAATTTTAGCACTTCAAATATTTCAAACATTATTCAACAATTACGCATGTTTGTTTTATTATTATTAAGATTCATTTTCTTGAATAAATGATCTAGTATTCTATATATGAAGATCGAAATTAGGTCGAATGTCAAAAAGTAAAAAAAAAAAATAATATCGACCTAAATGATTGATTTAATATAATATCTTTCCGATCGATTTCAATTCATTTATAAATCATAACAATTAATCATAACTACGTCACATTGTAACCTTTTATACGTAGACTCACGGTAGAAACTGAGCCTGTTCAAGCAGCGCTCATTGAATCAGAAGTAAATAGATCGACAACACGCACGCCAACAGTTCGCCTCGGCGTATTCTTGGAATATCAAATACTGTTGGTATTGACCTCAGTCGACAACATTATGTTAGTGTAGAAATGTGGTGATTTGACTATGTTCAATGTAGGAAATAAATTATGAAATTGGTTCATATTTTCTCTTTCTTTATATTGCTGTCTCTTCCTAAAACCCCCCTTTTTTGCCTCGATAGATACTCCAATCAATGTAATAATTGCATCGCCTGAACCAGAAAAGTTGTTCATAAAAGTGGTTCGATAGAAAAGTGCTATTGCATTGATAATATTGCTCTAATGAATATGATCGTGTGAAAATTGTCAGCATGAAGTTTACAGTCGAATTTCTAAAAAGTATAGCTATAAGCAAAAGATATTTTTTCATTAGTAAAGATGGATGAGTCGTGGATCTATTACCATGAAGCAGAAACCATAATGTAGATAGATAGATAGATTTTATTACATTAAAAGAATATACAGTTCTTATTACAAGAAATTCGGCCTTACACACCAAAATGCTGAAACATAAATAAAGTAGGATAAAACTAATAAAAGTGGTAACACAATAAGTATCTTATTCTTCTAGTACAACGGTAATCAGCTTCAAAATATTGAGAAGATAATTCACAACTTTGATGAAGTCATTAGTGTTAAGAATACGTATTAATTGATCAAATGTCTCAAGTTCATTATATAATGAATATTCTAAACATACTCGTAATTACATTATTGTTTCGGTCTCATACGAGTTACATAGGCGTCATATCTACTGTGTATATCATACCTCGATGATATATTCCTAGAAGTTTGAAACTGCAAAGTCTGATTTGCGATATCATTTTAATTATACAGGGTGTCTCATAACGGTCCAACTACTTTAGCTGGAAAAAAATACATACATATGAATTAAAAAATAAGAAACAAAATTTTACTTTTTAAACACGACATTGCTCAAATGACTGCCATTACGTTGACGGTACTCCGTAAACCATTTGCATACATTTTCAAAAACTTTTTGAAGAAGTGGTCGAGAAATACTTCTGATCTTTTCTTCAATATTGTTTCTTAAATATGACAAATTTCGTGGATTATTCTCGTAGACCATGCTCTATTATTCTCGTAGATCATTAAGATAACACCACAAGAAAAAATCAGGTGGGTATAAGTCAGGGCTCTAAAGTGGCCATTCAATATCATTTCTTCTGGGCGCAACTCGAGCAATTTAGTTAAAGAGTTGTTAATAGTGTGCGATATGGCTTCATCCTGATGGAACCAATTCAGCCGGTTATAATTCTCATATTGTTGCAGTTAAGTCCCTAAAAAATTTCGTATCATGTCAACATAGCGTGCAGAAGTTACAGTTGCCGCATGTCCTTTGTTATCTTCATAAAAGTAGGGGCCGATGCAACGGGCGTTTATGTGAGGCCTGTGGATTCTCTTCTCCTAAAAAACGACAATTTTGTAGATTTACGTATCCATTCAAATGAAAATGTGCCTCATCGCTGAAAAACATATTGTTGAAATTGTTAAATCTTTCTAAAATAGCATTCACAGAATTCAATCTTATATCTTAATCATTTTCATGTGGGGCCTGCACATTCTGAATTTTATAGGCGTTTAGGTGTAAATCAGATCGCATTATGCGGTGAATTGTCGCTTTTGATAATGCCAGTTGAGATTTACACTTTCTGACTTTGAATCGTGGCTGTCGGCTTATAGAATCTGCTACCGCTATTTCACTGCTAATGTTTCCAGGCGTTCCTACTGTCCTTGTGACATTGATTTGAATATTTAAAAACTTAGCCTATCGGTTTTAGTTTCTACTCTCACCATATAATATGATAGAATTGGAAAGTTCCATGCGAGCATCTGTAGATTGAAGAGTTTTGGTTACTATTCTTTTGATGAAAAAGTGACATCTAAATATGTAAAATTTTTCGCTACCTCCACAGTTCGTTATTATATTTAAAATTAAGTTTATAGTTTTTGTTATATCTACCCTTAATAAATATCATTATTTTAGTTTTTTTATGTTTACTTCCAATCTTATGGAGTTGGAATAAAACTAAAACGTTTTTAATTTACGGCTAATATCTATCAGTAACACGTCTTTTTGTCCATCTATGTCAATTCCATTATGCCCCACAGATCTAAAGTTATCTTCAATATCTGATAAAGACAAAAAAATACAGCAAGGAACTTAATGATTATCCATGTAGGTCTCCTTCAGTTATATCAAACTTTTTGCGTTTATTAGACATAAATGAGTGATCGCATATATTTTTTATGATACGAATTATTTTAGAGCTTACACTTGCTTGATATAATTTATACCATAATAAATTATGGTTAATACTATCAAATACGCTCTTGAAGTCTACAAAAATAGCAAAAACTTTTCTTTTTGGTCACCGAAGATGAAATTGTAGGACTGAGTTTAAAGTAAATATATCACCTTCGCAACTTCGAGTTTCCTAAGCCGAAATTGACATTCCGATAGAATACGATTTTCTTCGCAGCAATTATTATCTAAGTGATTTAATAAGATGGTGCTGAAGAGCTTGGCGAAGCAATTAAAAATTGAGATACCTCTATAATTATTTGGGTCACCATGTACATCTTTTTTATACCACATAGTTAATTGATATATTTCATCGGTCGTAAAATGTGAGTCCTAGTAAAGAGAGTTGGCGTCATAAAATTTGGTCACGGAGATGGGTTTTAGTTGATATAAATAAAATGAATCAAAAATTGTAGAGCATATGTTGAAATAAGCATTTTCTGAGTTAAGCAGCAACCCGACATTTGGTGAATATTGCATTAAGGATGTGTAATAAATACTTTCTGTTTCCACTCATCTAAGACACTCAGCTGGAGTACTAACAATTGCATTATACCCTGGACAGACACAATCAGATTCTACCTCGAGACAAATGGGAAAGTGATCAGATAGATATTGGTCCTCAATGTTCTAAAAATTATGTATTACATCAAGCTTATCAGTACTACAAAAGCATTAGACAATTACGCTTTGACCAAGTGAACTACAATGAGTAAACATCGTCTATCTGATATTATATGTCCATTAATCAAGGATAAACTGTTTCTAGAAGTAAAATCTAACCGAGCATCTAGCTTAGCAGAAACCAAATAATAAAAATATCGAAATTGACCAATGCAATAAATAATGTGAAATATGAAATAGCAAGGTTGTCAAATTCATTTTCTTAAATCGTCTAGCTGATAGTTGGTTCATGAAATAATGTAACTAATATTTCGATATCTGTTTCGAATCTCAATATAATTTTTTTCAAGTAATTTCACCTATTTGTAACAGTGAATATTTTTATTCCATTGATATTAAGTAAGTATACTACACGCAAGAAACTGAGGTTTAACTTCTAATAATTGCTAAAATGCTTGAAAAATTCCTATTATCTTGTAATAATTAGTAACTTTCTATGCATAAGTTATGTATGTGACTGAAAGATGAAGTGGTAGGGGTGAATCGGGGCTGAGTCGACCAATTAAAAGTGCGGCAAACTCCTTGGATAGAGTTTTGATTTAAATAACCGACACGAGACAATTTAAATAGATTCTGATTAAATGGGGTACTTGGATATACTAAAGTGAATTCATCCTAGGGTATTGATTGAGATATTTAGCGAATTATTCATACAGAGAGAGAAAAGTGGAAACAGACAAGGTCATACATTTGTCTGCATAACAAAAAGCTGGAAGAGAATAGTTGTAATTACAAGGTACAATATAATGATATACTTGGTTTTGTATCTTGGAAAATACACAGAAAAAGAAGCGACAGCATTAATCGTTTTTTCGATTTTTCTACTTGGCTTCAGATAGCTGAAAAATCATAAAATAAAAATATTAACCAGCTATAACAAACAGTATTTTCATGTTTTTATTCCTATTAAAAAAATTGTCAATATTTTTATGAAATGATCCATTCTACGTAGCTTTTGCGCATTGAAATTCTAAATTTTTTGCAGTTTTTATTTTTCTATTCTTTATTTAGTACCTACATAGAAATTGATGTTTGCCCCGACACTTATTCTTCATTCTATTTAATGAAATGTCTCACTAGGCATTGTTTGTGTATGCGTAAAATAGTTTCAAGAACTTTTTGTTGGTAATTTAAATGGGGAAATTCTGTTTGTTGCAAGCTTTTGAATAATTTGACAGATTACTTAAGTCCCGTTAACAAGTAACTTTTTAATCTCTTTGTAAACTTCTAGGTTCATAATTCAGAACTCATTTATCATCACTGCTGGTGACAGGATTATACAAAATTGTTGTTAATTAAATAGCTCACAGCTAGCGAAGTATATTATGCCAATTAAATTATTAAGCTTGAATATGTCAGTATTTCAAAGTTCAAAGCAAAATTAACTTCCCAGGAACTTAGAGAAAAATAGCTTCCTAAAATGTAAAAGACACATCAAATTGTATTGGTTGGGGGACACCTATTTCATATTATGATAGAAACTGTTTTCAAAGCTTTTTGTTTTGCAAGTACTAGTAACTGGCATTTTCCGGCATGTTCTAATCATGCTCTAATGATATCCATTAACATTAAATTTCTCAGGATTTTGTGTGTTTCTATGACTGATTAATGATCACTCTCTTTCTAATAACTACTGTTATTTAACATCAAAATACAATTACATATATTGAAAAATCGATACGGCTTGTTATTAGAAACTTCACTAAAATCTTTTCAATATTCGACAAATACCAGGTTCATCTTCGTTTAATTCATGCACTAATCTTATTTTATATATGTCTCAGTTGATGAATTACAGCACTTTCTGGTGGTGCAAATTTATGATTCACATTACCAATAATAATTTATCATTCATCAATCTATTTATGCTACGCCAATAGATGTTTGCGTAAAATTTATTATAAGAATTATATTTTCTTGATGATTCAGTTTTATAAAGGGTTTAGAATATATCAATTTTCTTACTACAATTTTAACTTCCCAAAAAAGATTAAAGATAACAAGTAAAATCTCACAAATTGATATTTGGGTTTTGATCTTTAGGGTTATCCTTAGCAATAAAGATTATCTATATCTCACTTTGAAAAGGTTTCTAGAATTGATGGTTTGTTTGTGATAGCAATTTCCTCTCCCACTTTTCATCAAACTAGAGCCAGAGCATTCCCAGAAATGATTAAGATTTCTCGAAAAATCTGTGCAAATTTTACTGACATACATGTGATATATCCGAATTTAGGATATGTAGAGGAAAGTAAGAAATTGAAGTGAAAAGTTACATGCTGATAATTCGATAAAAAATGTAACATTTAAATTAAATTAAATGTAAAATTTCCAGAAAAATATATAAGTTAAAGTTTATAATGATTTATACAAAATGAATTACACAAATATTCAAAAAAAATACAAAAATGGAATTGTACATTGCATTTGTGTTAAGATATGACATACAACTAACTTTATCGATTAAAGGCAAACGATGTGCCTTTTTGATAGGGTACACAAGAGAAAAATATGAAGTTTCAGATTTTCGCGAGAATATTTAGAAGATATAAGAAAATAATACGAACATTGGCACAATATGTCTCTTTTTTTTTAAAAAAATATGGACACCAACACACTATGACGACGTGAGGTGGTCTATTTCACAATTTATATTCAATGTCTTGATTGCCAAATATCTTGAATCCATCGAAATTCATTTATTAGGTACTTAGAATCGTTCAGAAAGGGTCAACTTCTAGTCAGTGGTAAGATTTCTTTTTCTATAGGCACGTGTTGTATATTTCTTGGTAATAAAGCATTGGAAGATTGGTCATAGCTCAAAAGATCTGTACGTTTGATGTTTCAAGCGTTATTTGAGATAAAAATTGGTTATATAATAAAAAATAGCGGAAAAAATGTGTAAAAAAAGACAAAATAGAATATTTAGTTTTTCATTATTTCTTCACTAGACAAGTATTTAAAAGTCAGATATCTATACATAGTAAGTTTTCAAGGAAATTGAATTTCAATAAGTGAAAATAATTCTTGTTGTGTTTTATTCGTACATATACAAAGCAAAACGCATAGATTAACTAAGTCATTTGTTTGATAAGAAAGTTAAATGGGGGCAAGATGTAAGCCAGAATTATATTTTGTATACAAAGATGTAAGGAGAGATCGATGATGGGTCCACAGTTCTTTGAAAATATATGATTGTCGAGTTTATACTGGGAATGCAGAGCAGAACATGGGACAAAGTGGAAATAAAACCTCTCCAATAAATTATTATCCTACACGTTATTTAATGATATCAAAATTTCAGTAAAATTGCTTAATTTATACTCAATATATAACTTCATTAACTTTATGATTTTGATGTAGTTTTCGCATCTATTATCGTACGGAATGTAATCCATCTTGGATGAAGTAATAAACATAATTGGTTATAAAATGAAACGTTGTAAGTTCTCTAATTAATATTCTTGCACATTTCGCATTTATGAGGTTGTTAAATGGATGTTTTAATAACAGTTTTCAGTGTTAAACTGAAAATATCGAGACCTAACCATAACTATATCGATAAAATGTCAATATTAATTGAGTTTCGAGGTGTTCTGTTAACTAAAAAAATTTTATATGTCTAGTTTGATGACCGAAATCATAAATAGATTACACCACACTGCATATAAAAATTAATTTTTTTACGAATGATTACATGAGAATAGCTATTACTGTAACTTTTTTATGTTTATCATATATCTGTTTTCTGTTTCCGTGTGCTAAGAATTCAGAACAAATGTTTACATTAGGTATACTTTTCAAACACACCCCTATCCAGCCTCTGCACCACTCCCAAATCTCTTTAATAGTCAACGTCAGTAAGATACCATTTTTTTAATGATGAAAATTTCCAAGTTTTTAATATTGTACACTCGATTACAATAAGTGATTTTAAGAATGTTTTAGTTCATATAATTTTAATTATTACTTAATAAAAAAGGTACAAACGATTATGTGAGAAAAGGTCAATTTTAAAAGAAATTGTTATTATTTTTAATTGTAAAAACATGATAAATCAACATTTTTCTATAATTTTACACGCGAATGAGTGCATTTTCATGAACATTTAAAGTCCTTAAAACCAATATAAGTTTTTATTTTTTCTATTCCCATAATTTTTTCGTAAATCAGCTGTAAAAACGAAGATTTAAAAAAAATACATCGAAATCGGATGATTTTCCGATTTTCTATAGCTAAAAAACGAGGGGACCATGAAAGTATCAAATTACCTTAGTTTACGTGTGCAGGGATGTATGGATGAAAATAAATAGTTGACGAAGGATGATTTTAATATCATTTCTAAATCGCCACACACAAGCCATTGGTGCACCGTATATTTGATATTACCCAATAGAGTTTCTATTTTTTTCTTCTTAAAACGCCGGTTAGAGGAAAACACCTTTATTACTTTTGTTCAATGTAAATTCGAGAACTGAGGTTAATAGTAAAAATGTTCGTATATGCGGTTTATACGTTGAATGAACTGGAGATCACCTTGATGATGCGGGAAGTCGTCTTAGTTGCGTAATTTTCACCGTCCTATATCTTTCTCCCGACTGACTCGACTGCTATTGTCGGCTTTACGCTGCTAAAGAGACCCCGTGTTTCGTACGTGGCTGTAGGATGGAGTAGAGCAATAATCTCAATCCTACATGGGGCCATCCTGCTCAGAATACACCTCGGATTCGTCGCATTCATAGCTGACCCACGTTTTTATATATTCAGCGCATGTTATCCTTCGGTTGGGTCCTTCGTGATCTCCGATTTTAACAACGTCATATCTAACATTTTCCTCAACCTTAATAATTTCGCACGGACCTAAAAATGTTCTCTTTAATTTTGGATCAGATGTAAACTGGGTTCTTTTTATGGTAATCAAATCATTCTTCCCATATACATTCCCCTTCTTTTTCCTTTAATTCTATTCTTTCTTATTTTCAATCTGCACTTTTAATATTTCTTCTTTACGGGTATAAGGGTCCTATTTACCTTATCGACTTGCCCATTTCCTCGTGGGATTCCGCAAGCTGTTAACACATGTTTAATATTTTCTTCTGGGCAATATGATTCGATTTATTCAGAACGGAACGCGGATTCTCTGTCAGATATAATCTTTGAAGGGTTTCTAAATATTTTACGTTGTTTTTCAAGACAGCATATCACTTCTTTTGTCAGGGTTGATGTTGTTGGGTAAAGCCTCACAAATTTGGAAAAGTCATCAGCTACGACAAATATGTGCTAATAATTTTTGTTTGTTGACTTCATGGTCCTAAGTGGTCGACGTGATACGTCTCTAACGGACCTTCTAGCTTTTGTATAGGATGAAGCCTTCCTTCTTTCTTTCCTTCCTTTTTATTCTCTAATATACAAGGTATACAGTTATTTTTAATTTTTTCTTTTAGTCTTGGTATGTAAAATACCTTGATTACTAGAATTTTGTCTTCCTCTGGTTGGATTGTTCCGTTACTTACTATGAATCTCAAAAACTTTATCTTGGTTTTCAATAGTTGACACTTTTTCTTTTTTATTTCTAGTTCATATTCTTCAGCTGTCTTTAATACAAGTTTTAGTCTTTCTATCCCCTTTTCTTCGTCGTACTCAAGATGATAACATCGTCTATGTAGTGTATAACATACTTTCTAATAGTCAACTTCCTGAAGGTATGAGCGATGAATCGTTGGAAAATTGTTGGACTACTACACATTCCAAATGGACATTTCATAAACTTCGTAAATTTTGTACTGACCATTCGGCGTTACAAAAGAAATATATTTTGTACTGTTAGCATATGAAAAAATACATTTTTCATATCAAGGGTGCTGAATATCCTTGCTCCTTGTAAATTGTCTACGACCTCTTGGACAAGGGGAAGTGGGAATTTATCGCCTATTATATTTTTGTTGAATTTGCGATAATCGCAACAAATTCTGGTCATCCTTTTTTCTCATTAGTACAATAGGACTAGCGAAATTCGAACAACTCGGTTTGATTATTCCATCTACTTTTTCTTTTTCGGGTGCCGATAGTCTTCTTGGTCGCTGATAAATCGGTTCTTCGCTTTTGAGTACAATCTTCTTCTCAATATTCGTTGTCTTTGTTTTATGTGGTTTGTAGTTTTCTAGTAATTTCTTCACCTCCTCCCTATCTCTTGTGTTTTTTATGTGTGATACATCTACTTCACACTCATTTTTCTTTTCTACTATAATGTGCATTATTGAGTTTTCTTCCGTCTTTTTGTTTATTACTATACCATAGTCACCATGTAACACTCGCTTGCTTCAAAATTTTGTTTCCAATTATAGCCCGATGGGATGTAGCTACTTCGGGAATTACATGGAACTACAGATCGAACGTTTCATTATTGATCCGAGCCTGATTACTGAATGATCCAAGTGTTTTTACTCTGGTATTTTCGTCTAAGCCTTTTAACATTATATTGTCAGGCATCAATACTAAATTTCTAAAATGTGCATTATCAACATCTTCTCTGATCCTACAAACATCACTCCCAGTATCAAATAGAGCTGAAATCCTTACTCCTCGTATGTTCAGATTTACGGCATTTTTTGGTTGAGTTTCTATTACATTCACGCTAGAATTTCCAGCAGTAGATTTTGCAACGTTCTTATTTGGACATTTATTTGACATGTGGCCATATTTATTACAGCTGAAGCACATCGTACCCTTCGATTTATCTGGGCAAAGTTTGGATTTATGTTCTCTTTTTTGACATTTTGAACTATTTCTTGGGTATCTCTCTGTTGATGTTTCTTTTCGATAGATTCCTCATTTTTTCTAAATGTCTATTTCCTTGTTTTAAAAGTTTGTACATGAGCATTACTCTTCTTTATCCGCTCATAAAGTGCCTTTTTTCATACCGTCGTCTTTCTTCAAATTCACTCGTCCTCTCTAGCATATATACGTATATCCTCCAGACTTTTTGTTCTCGCTTCGTCTTTCATCATCTTCCGGGCTTTCTTCAAATATTCGTCTTTCTCTATCTCTTCGTCTTTCTTCATATAATCGTCCATTTTCATCTCTTCGTCTTTCTCTATCTCTCCTGTTTCGTGCTTAGCTGTAGGATGGAGTAGAGCAATAATCTCAATCATACATGTATATATAAATATAAATGCCACATGACAAATGTTAACATAACAATTTACAAATTTGAACCTACTAATAGTGATAAAAAAAGTTCAATTGTAAATTCAAATCACCAATAACCAGCTCCACAATATCGTTGGTGTATATCCATTTCATTATGAGCTATTTTCAGATCAGAAAAAAGTGGCTGATGGGAACACGTACAATTTTTCCCTATACATTGAAAGTTTGATCAAATATTGACGAGTCTTCCATCAAAAGACGCGTACCAACTATTGAAAAATGGAATAATTAATGACCTAGCGATTTCTAAGTCCTTGTCTTATCTGAAGTGAGGTATACGTATTGTACATTTGTATACTCTAATAATTTATATTAAATAAAAATTTCTTCCTACAACAGGAGACGTATTCAAATAGATCCAGTCCTAGTTATTATTGCACAGATCACCCCAAACGAGATAATATTAACATAATTAGTTAATTAACTTATAAAATTCATTGAGCTACGAAAAATTAATTTTCATAGTTTTCAAAGTAAATTCGTATTGATGTATGACTTAATTAATGTCTATAAGCCTTTTTTGAGACAGATCAACTCTAGTAAAATAATTTTGTAGAGATCGGAGCCAATGAAAGCATTATATGAAAACTACTCAATAGATTTTTTAGTATCAAAGATAAGTGCTTAAAATTGTACAAATTTTAGTCAACTAGAATCTCAATTACTCAGTGATTTTTCTCCTATTTTTTCATTTACCTTATCAGGCCCTCGAATTTAAGGTAATGAGAAGTTGTGTCCTTTTGGTTGAAACAATACTATTTTTGTTACAATTATTCAAAGTATTTAACATGTTTATAATATTTATTATATAATAATGAATCAAGAACAATGATGAATACATACATTAATAATAAAACAAATATATTTCTTATGAAAAATAGAATCAAGATAGGTCTAGGAAACCTCACATGGTAGAGAACGAAGCTATCCACGTGGTTCACGAAACGTTGAACTAGTTCACTATTTAGAAAAATTGTCGTTCAGAATAATTGCTAATAAGAAAAGTTCATTTCGAAATTCAGGTTAATTGTCAGATAATCCTTTGAGTTAATAAAGCTGTTGGTAACGAGTTACAGTGAAGTTATTAAACTCACCGGGTGTGATAGAGGCAGAAGTTTTATGGCCCATTAATTAAACTCCAAATGATTATTTCTATTATGGTCTTCGCAGTAAGTTTTGAGTTCGGCCTGATGGATTTCCCTCCTGCGAAGCTGTGAAGTCGCCCTATATTTAATAGCACATCACTAACGTTACTAGATGATGTTTAAGTGACTGTCCTGTATGATTATAGGAGAGTGATTAGTATTTATTATCTCAGCATTTTCATTTTTGATTATTTTGTCAAACATTATTCTCCGACAATTTCTACAGGTTCAACGGCATAAGAATGGATACTCTATTATTACAATTGTTACAACTATTCTTGCCAAGTGAATTGATACGATAATATATTGGTATTCTGCTCACTTGAAACCATAGATTATCAGTTGTCATTGATCAAAACAAAAAATTCAATTCTTACAGCCACTGAAGAAAGTCACTTCTAGCAACCCCCAATGATCGGAGTAAGCTATCTCAAAGGATATATTTTGTTTTAATGTAGTTTTTATAAACTACATAAAACACCAGGATAATATTCTCAGTAATATGACATACACATAATAAATTTTCCAGAACATTTTCGTCTTCCTCTTGACAGAATTTCAGAATTTTTTCACTGTCAGCACATTTTCCACATTTTATGCTTCGAGATAAATCTGATGAGAATGTTTAAATATTGAAACCAAAAGCACGTAAATTCTTACACAACGCGATATTATGAAGAATGAGAAAGTCGTAGGTTTATTCTTCGGTTTCCTTCCTTCGCACATCGTTCTATGAAAGATTCAGTATCCTAATTTGAACCAAGGTCTGTCCACTTTTAGTATATGTTTATCTGTTCATGAGGTCGAAAGACGCGCTAACTTGTAGCCGTCCACTGACTCATTGCCCTTTTTAAATCACTTATACCACTTTTCAAAGATACAAAATTAGCTAAAACAATTTTTTACATTCCATGAATTTCTTCTTCTTTGAGACTTTTTCCAACTTCAAACAAAATTGGAGTTAAAGCTTAAAAGATCCTACTTTGGAGTACACGGCAATTGTGGCCATATATGGGGTAGTATTTTGGTGTACTAGAGCTAGTCTGAATATTTTATTAAAATATTTAATATTTAATTAAAAATCACCATTGGCTATGAATAATACTATAAGAGCAGTCAAGAAAAGGTGTCATAGTTATTTCAAATTCAACATCAAAACTTTGTATGTATTGTTAGGTATTATTTAAAATGTCGTATATTGAAAATCATTTTCTAATAACTCTTTGGTGGCAATATAGAATCTTTTATTGAGGTTTTTTTAGATATAGGGATGTACTCAAAATTTTATGCGTTCACTGTATGCAAAACAGTATGACGACAATTTAATTTATTTGAAAACTGTTTCGTTTGCGGATTAAATGCGTAAAGAAATCAATGCTGTGATATAATTGTGGTACATGTGTAAAATATCAGGTAATGCATGATTTGTATCTTTTATAAATTTTTTGTCATTTCATCCAATACAACATACAATTCTTACCTCTTGATCATCACCCACTCCTCTTTTTAGAAAAGAATTTAAATAAATGTGTACAGTATAATGTTTGAATATAATTTGTTTTTAATCATAATCAGTTTATTTATGAAAATAAATTTATTTTTCACAAAGAAAATACCGTTTTGTATTCACGACCCGATAACACTGATAGATATAAAAATGTTTATGGAATAAGAAGCCAACAACGAGATAGTCATAAATAATTGAATATGAAGAACAAACATTTACAATTTACGTAGATAATTAGTTTATACGGTGTCGCAAGCATATTTAATGATATAATTATTAGAAAGAGAGTACAGATACCCTTGTGATTGGGAGCATTGTAACTGTCAGTAATTATAAACGTCGTTATAATATAACTATTTATCAGCTTTCCTAATTAAATTCGAATCACGCGGCAGAAGAAGTTTATTCTTCAATGTAATGAATGCTCAACTCTATACAATTCCCCCCTCCCTTTTTATAATAAGAACCTGCTCGTCGAGTGTCGATTCTACTTTATCATCTACTGAACTAATCTCTCAAGTTTGGAGATAGACATAAAGAGAACTAAATCAGGCGAATAGAGTGTATGAGGTAATGTCTTAAACTAAAATAAATCAATCTTCTTAATTGAAATAAATAATTGGTAACTTGGTGAAAAACACCTATTCCTTAGCCAAATTTGACCATTTTTGCTCAAAATATTCCTTCAAACCTTACATTTCTCATAATAGGTACTTGGTGTTGATAGTTTTTCCTTATATTTACTATGTTTGCTTGTTTTAGTTTTCCTGGTTTCTGTATATGAATCCTACCCAATTCTTTCCCATAAATGTTTGTAACCCAAAAATACTGCTGCTAGTGTTAAAGCTTTCTGAAACAATAGCGCATTAAAGCATCTTACTTGCAGGTTAAGAAAGAATTTTATAAAATTTATTGTTACTAGGTAGTAGATACTCAAGTAACAATGTATTCCGTACAAGTCGATGCATATCCTTTGGTTTTCCTCACAAGGTTTGAATTTTTTTGCTGATTTTGTTAATTACCTCTAAGCTACTATTTCATAAATACTACTACTTTCAATCCTTGTATTGTATTTTATGATGACAACTGAAAAATATTAATTCAAACTTATTATTCTAAGTAGCAAATGAAAATTTTTTCGTACAAAATACAATTTACGAGTATACTCGTAATGCACTCAATCCTGAACACTTGATAGTCTTACTCAATTTTGGTATATTCATATAGATTTTAACAAGATAACATAGAAGATTTAAATACTTTAATAGTGTGATCGCAATGAATAAGTTTATACCAGGGTTTTAGGGAAGTTGGGATCGATTATTAAATAATAATTGTTCATTTTATTATATTATTATATCAAATAATATTGGACCCACAACAATTTCAAATTGAAATTATATGATAGGATGTGGTTTCGACAATTTCGACATTTAATAAAAAATATTTCTATCAATTAAAGTGAAAGACACCAAAAATAGAAGTAATATCTAGCGTTAATTAATTGAACCAAATATTAACTCGGAGTTACTACTTGGTGTCCTCTTTTACTCAGTGCTTACTAATGTTGCATTCCCACGCTAGTTTGGACGTGCACAAGGTTTCAAGACCTTCAATGCTGCTTGGCTATCTGAGAGAATATGAATGTGATTTGTGGAGAGGTTTCCATCCAAACAATACTGAGCACATTGGTTTATTAGTAGTAACTCCACCAAGAAAATGTTGTGTAATTCACCTAGTAGCATGAAGAGTTTACATTTTGGTCCACAAATACCCAATCCAGCTCTTGCGCTAGCTTCGAATCATCTGTTTACCAGAGTTATATAGTTCGCGAATATATTTTTAACTCATGATTAGCCATTCTAGCCTGTCAAATTTCCTGCTTTCAATTTTATTGTCTGAATTAGCCTGTGGCCGTCGCTAAATGCCCGATATAAGGTGATGAGGAAGCAGTTTCAGCTGCGCTTCTAAGGCTAGGGTTGGGCACATTGTTTTGGCCCTGTTACCACCAGGCAGATCAGTATTTGAATCATGTCTAATTTTTCCTCAGCTGTTATTTGTTCAGCTTTCAACCAGCAAACGAGCAATGTGTACGTGATCACGAGCTTGATTACTGTTTGGTATACCCAGTATACCATTTTAGGCCAAAGCCCCTATGTATCGTGATAGATTTGGGAAAGTCAACCTTTGGAAATTTTGAAACAGTTCTTTGGTGATATTCATACTCAATACACTGTTTAAACTACCACTAGACTAACACTCACAATCAAATTGTCTGACGCGTGCTTCGATTACCGAAGTTTCGTCTGAAGGTTATGTTAGATGTAATTGTGACTGTTAGTGTAGTGGTAATGTTAACAGTGTGTTCATTATATATAGTAATGGTTTCTTTGATAACACAAGATAAGTATTATTCATGAAAACTTTTCCTTGTAAAATCAATATTCCATTTTTATAATTTTCATCACTGCTTCGTTGTTCGTTTATGAGTGAATCCGCAATCTTGCGACATAATTTTGAATAAGATTTTGAGGTACTTGGATACCCCAAACCTTTCTTAAACTCATGAACTTATACGAAATGGATATTTTTCTTTGTACAATTAATTTAATTTTAATGAGAAAAGTTCACTTCAGTTATAATAATTATTCAAAATAAGCACTATAAACACTAGAGTTTCCACAGAGAAATGAATATTTTTTGGACTTAATACCAAACCTTTCATATTGGATACATAATATATGTTTAAGATTACTTTCACTCAGTTACCTTTTTCCTACTAAATGTAATCAATTTTATAACCTACGAAGCAAGTTTTTTTTATTTAAAAAATTTATTTTCATATTTTCCCACAAAGTATTTTTCCAAGCCCTCTGTTGAATCATGATGATGAATATTTATTAGCATTAATTATATCCATTGAATTTATAATAATATGCGTCTGGCCTCTTATGTGCGTCGTCTGGCCTCTTATATGCGTCGTGTATTTCACAATTCCTCGGGTATTTATTCTGTTATAATGCCGTCTAGGAAGGAGATTAATTCTTTGAATAGCAAATAGTTTAATCTATGACCATAATTATTATATTTAATAATACAGATTCACCAAGAAATTTCCAGATATGTGAAATGGGAATTAATTGAATAAAGGATCTTTGGAAAATTCATTTTAATATTTTTTTTCTTTCCTGATGTCCTAAGGGCACGCTCTTCTTTTTACGTAATTTTCAAAGCACGGCGTGTTAGCTTTTCATTTTAAATCCTGAAATAACATCCTCAACTAAAAATATCCTGGAAAAAATTTAAAATCATAATCATATTTGATTTTGGAAAGTTTTTCAATGGATCGCAGGGAATCTCGTGAATCGCTACATACATACATACATATACATTTGATAGAAACTATTTGATAAGTAATAGGGTCACAAAATATTTTCGCATGCATTCCTCAATTTTCTGGGTTTTTATTATGTCATAATGCCACCGAAGTGCTATTTGCTATTTTTTCCAATGTTCTTAAAGAAATAAAGAAAATTGGAGAACAATTTAAAAGCATTATCTGTTGAAATATTCAAATGCCGTTTTGCCGCCCACATCTACGTATTGAACAATGTTGTAATTTCCAATCAATAAAGAAAATTTAATACGAAGCCATAATTAACCCTTTATTTGTTTGTATGATATGCATTCGATCTAAAATATTTGTGTACTGATGTAGTTCAATATGTAGTTCAAATGAATTACTTATTAGGATCCTATACAAGTTTTGCATTCCACTATATAGCTTTATTGAACTACCACTGCAAATTAATGGGAAATTGCCAGTTTGTTTATCTTTGTCATTGAGTTTTGGATGCAAAATAAAAATTTCCTATGTTCTATTGTTTAACATATACAGTGCTTTTCAGATAAAAGTATCCACCTTTAACAACTTTTGTAATACTGGTATTTAGAAAAAATCCAAAAACAAGTCAATTTATGTTGGAAGGGGCAAGCATTATGGCTTATTTAAACTTACTGGAAAAGCCACCCCCTCACCCCTAGCAGCATCCTCTTTATTTTTTTAAATTACTTTTCATATTTTTTATGTAAAATTTGGATACTCCTCTTTGAGCTGATTTCAAAAATGTATAATACTTGTAGGTTAAATTGGTTAGTTTATGAGATAAACAATTTTTCTTTTAAGAGCACAAATTTTACTTATTATTTACTTTCACCTTATTTGCCTGTACTAAAATGGGTTGTACAACAGTTCAAACTCTTTAATCTTTTTAACTGTGCTATTTATTATGAAGTTACAATAAGTGTTCAAAATGAGTACCATTCACTTCCATACAATGGTATAATCTATTTTGAAATGCCTCTCTGACATTGCTTAATACGGCTGGATTTAATTGTCGACATTCATTTTCTATCGTCTCTCGTAAATCATCCAGAGATTCTGGTTGGGTAGCATAAACTTTTGTTTTTAAATACCCCCATAAAAAGAAGTCTAGGGGTGTTAAATCCGGTGACCTAGGTGGCCACTCCATCATCTGCCCCCTTCTACCTATCCAACGAGCGGGGAATGTTTCGTTTAAAAATTGTCGGACAGGCATAGCATAGTGTGGGGGAGCTCCGTCTTGTTGAAATACCAGTAAATCTTCGGAAAGGTTATCATAATTTTCTATTATTGTTGTAATACGTGGGTCAACCCCTTCCCTGAGTAACTCAAGATATGATTCACCATTTAAATTTCCGTTGATGAAGAAAAAGGTCCGACAATGTGGTCACCTAGGATACCACACCAAACGTTTAACTTTTGGGGATGTTGTGTATGGAATTCACGCATAATATGTGGATCACTTTCAGCCCAATATCTACAATTATGCCTACTTACTAAGCCATTTAATGACCATGAACATTCATCAGAAAAGCAAATATTGTTTAACAATTGTGGATTGTTATTGGTAATTTGCGTCATTGATTCGCAAAACTCTAGACGACGATCAAAATCATCTTCATTCAACTCGTGCACCAACTTAACTTTGTATGGGTGGTACTTGAATTTATGTAGAACTCGGAAAACTGTAGAAGATGAAACACCGATCGCTCTACTTATTGTTGACAACGATTGAGGTTGTTGAGCCTCTAAGCTGACTTGCCCTAAAATTGCCACTTGGATTGCTTCGTTATTTACGTGTCCCTCTCGCTTATGCACTTTATTGCAAACAGACCCTGTTGTGGTAAATTTCTCCATCAGTTGAATTACATACTTATGAGTTGCATGTCTTCCGTCATGTAATTCGTTAAATATTCTAGCAGCAGCTCTTGCACAATTATTATTTTGGTAGTATAAACCTACAATTTCAATTCTTTCTTGCAAAGAGTAAACCATTTCAGAGAAACAAAATAAATAATGTATCAAATTACACTATCAATAGTGACTACAAATTCTAGTTGACAATGTCAAACTTTAATAAAAAGTAGAGTTTTTTGTTGTTTGGATTTTTTAAGTAGAATAAATAGCACAGTTAAAAAGATTAAAGAGTTTGAACTGTTGTAGAACCCATTTTAGTACAGGCAAATAAGGTGAAAGTAAATAATAAGTAAAATTTGTGCTCTTAAAAGAAAAATTGTTTATCTCATAAACTAACCACTTTAACCTACAAGTATTATACATTTTTGAAATCAGCTCAAAGAGGAGTATCCAAATTTTACATAAAAAATATGAAAAGTAATTTAAAAAAATAAAGGGGATGCTGCTAGGGGTGAGGGGGTGGCTTTTCCAGTAAGTTTAATAAGCCTTAATGCTTGCCTCTTCCAACATAAATTGACGTGTTTTTGGATTTTTTCTAAATACCAGTATTACAAAAGTTATTAAAGGTGGATACTTTTATCTGAAAAGCACTGTATAAATATCGTTATTCACTCGGTTCGGTTATTTTTCTCTCCTTTGTAACCCATGTTTAGCCTATATGATCACGCAGTTAACGAATATTCTGTAGTATTTTTGAAATTATCTAGTGATGTTCGAATGGTGAAGAACAGAAGCATACTTGCGAAAAACGTCAAAATTTAGTTTTTATTATTATCGTATTTTCATTCATTGATCCAATCTTTACAATATTTCAGAAATTATTTAGTTGATATCGAAACGAATCTTTAACAGTACAGGATATTCATTCAAAAGAGAAATTCAAGTGATGTGTTCAAATTCTAAATTTTAAAATGTTATTAGATATAAAAAGTTATTTAAAGTTTAAATAAATACTAGGCTGTTCTATTTAAATCGTCTAGTTAAGGATCTTAAAATATATAATGTTAAACCAATCACAATATTTGGTCAGTTAAATACCTGCCATATATTTCGGTCGTATTACCAATTACATCATAATAACCAAAGTCCAGGTGTAAATTTCATTAAATCACAATTTGAAAACTTCCAAGCAGCCGATACGATTTTTACTTGAACACAAACGATCACGGAGCAGGAGAAGCAAAGAGACCGAGGCGCAATCAAACAAATCTGAACAGTTAATCCAAGGTACTCTAGGTGCAAGCAGTTACATGCTAGAGCTTCATGATGAAACATAACTCTTTTCTTCAACAAACTCGTTCATATGTTCTTAAGTTTGGCACCTCAACGTGTTAGCAACTCAATATAATATTGTCTAGTCAACTTTTTTTCTCTAAATAATCAAAATAGATAACACTCTAGGATCATGTCCTTATCGGACGAAAAAGAAATTTTTTTTGAGTACTTCTTCAGATGATGTAAAATGTTTTGACTGTATTTCTAGTTCAGTACTAAGCAATTGATTGCAGATAGCTTCTTAATATAAAAAATTGCATGCAAAATATTGCATACCCGATCGTCTGACTTTTACTTTATTACTTATTTCAAGTACTTTTATTGTTGGCTTCCTTGCTGGTAGTCATATTAACTATCATTACTTTATTTACTGCAGCGCGGATAAGCTGAGTTGTTGATTTTCCAAAGATTTTTCAACCACCATGCTGTGAACCGATCTATATTTCTTCTACCCATTAATTTAATTAATTGCCAAGTGAAGAAAATCGTACTATAAAGGTTGCACTTCACATGACTAAATTATTCTGATATACTTTTTAAGCAGTTGACTATTTCTGAAGTTTTGCTCATGAGCTCAATAGCCTCAGTCAACCCAACTTATCTCTAAAATAGACCCACATCTCAAACGTGTTCAAAAGTTTGAGCATATTTTCTGTGAGTCTCCACGCCTCTGCGCCATGAGAGAGCACAATCAAAATACAACATCGTGCCATACTGATAAGGAGATGAAGGTTAAGATCGCGGCTGCGAAACATTATTTTTCAAGTTTTACAAATATTCCTCTCGCTTTGGTCTATTTGTACGTTATTAACCATGATTTTTCTTTGTGATGCAAACGAGCTGGCTATTGAAAAAGTATTATCAGTATAGCATATTTTGATGACAAGTTTCTTATTAACCAAGGTGTTTGCACCCTCATTTCACTCCGATTCTTATTCCAACCTCAGGGAGCTTTTAATCCGGTAATCTAAGCGAAAGTAGAGATTAGCAATAACGTGAGAATCTTTAACATCTATAGGCGACTTCCAGAATTCCTATCATCTTATCATGTCTTACTATATCAAACGCTTCTTTCAAAATCGACAGCATGTATATAAACGTCGTGGTTCATTTCTTTTTAATTTACTATACTGTAGATTATTGTCAGAAATGTTTTCAATAAGAAGTTAAAAAGGCTTATAGTTCTCACTGTTTTTTGTTGCCTCATATTTTTTCAGAATATCTAATGAATGTCTAATCAATAATGCCAGATACATAAACATTATTAGACATGTTTGTAAGTACTTCTATATCATCTTCACCAAGCAGTTTCTGAGTGCACTTTATCTCTCGTACTGCTTTCTAATTCTAATTTATTATTATCAAATTAGTACATATTGTTGCCAATGTTCAAGCTGCTTCATCTTCAACAATAATGGTTATTCTGATTTCAGGCGTAGCAACAAAAAATTACTGTCTCGAACGTTCTGATGGTTACTTTTGAAAATAAAAACCCTCAAATGATTCCTCATTTGGAGAATTCACGTAATTTTTCCTTGATCTCTCCTTTTGTTTTCTCACGTAACAAATTTTTTGCACGGCAGAAATCATTGATATGCCCATTGCGTTAAATTGGTCTCGTATTTTTGCTTCCCACTATTTGTTTAAGACTATTCTATAATGTTTATTTCTGCAGTTAGATCGTCGATCACGTATATGCGGGTCTAAAACACTGAATCGATGGACGTCAACTGTCGATACGCCGGACGTGATGACTGTGATGTTCCGATTCAGTGGGCGCTCTGCTTAATTTGGTAAACTATTATTATTTACGCTTTGTTAATACACTATGACGAAGTTATATCCTTGTTATTTAATACTATATTTGGAACATGGAATATTTCAGTTATTTATTCTATGATACCCAAAGTGCGTATTGTAAACAGCGATAAGCTCATTTTATGAAGGTGTAAATGTTATTAAATGTGAAACAGCAAACATTAAACTGGTAGAAATGGAATTTAATTTATGTGGGTGATGTTTGATATTATAATAAAGTGTTTTGGTTACGTTTTCTGATAACTGTTAAAATTTATTCTGCACTGCTAGTGAAATTGTTGTTTATACCAAGACGCTAAATTTCGTAGCGAAAACTTTTCCCACTTCAGACGGAGAAAAGTATTTCTACAAAACAAATGCTGATATTCTCGAAAGTACAATTCAACCGTGTTTGTAGGAAAAATAGTATGTAGAATTTGTTAAAAATAAACTTTTTTTATATTACTCCACTTTTATTTGCTTATAAATTTTGCCTTTTTCTTCTCTCGCTACGCGTTAATATTCTGAGTATTCCACAGTTCACGAGTATTTATAATGATTGATCAATTACTCTTGAAAATGCTGCTGCTATTCAAATCATGAATGTGCGTCAATCGCGGAATAGGAAGAACATTGGAATCCGAGTAAAATGACTAGCTAATTATATTAATCAGTGGAAGCACTTCATATTGAAAACTTCGGCGATGATATAGAAATTATGAAATTTCTAGACCGAGTGTCCAAGACATTTTCTCTAGAATTTGTTTGTTGAACTCCTCCATAAATTATTCCTTAAGGACGAAAATAAGCATTATTCCTAATTTAGGTTCAAGAGGTTCGTGTAAATAGTATCAAATACTCAGTTTATTTATTGTTGTTTGTACTACGTGGGCTTTGTCACTGTTTTCTCTGAAAATAGCTTTAATACTTAGAAGTATTTATACCTTGAATAAATCAATGTTGTGTCGATGTTTAGGCGGGAATAAACACTACTGATTATTCTAACATTCCACTAGGCTTGTTACATTCTTCGGCATATACTTTTCCTTTTCATTTAATAAATTTTTTAAGGCAATAACTACTCCTACTGAATAATCATGTCCAAGAAACTACAAGAAATCAATATGTCTCAAATAATTCAGTTAACTCGAGATGACCTTATACAGGGTGGCCGGGACTTGATGCAAAAAATTCTAAAGTGAGTAGATGACGTGAAGATAATGCTGTGACTGTGACAACAATTTCTCATACAGCCCGTCATTTCCGAGTTTTAGGCATTTCAAGTTTAGATATCAGAACTTATATTTAAGTGTATTTTCTAAATTATACATTCGAACATTATGAATTTTCAATGGATGATTACATAGATCCATGTGTTATGGTTAACGGAATAAATAATCCTACACTACAATCAGAAGGCCAGGGGCGGCTCATGCCAAATGGTCCGTAATTTTTACAGGGACAAAGATAGCAAAAATGAATTTTTCAATCGATTTTTCAGAAAAGAAATACTCTTTGCTTAACATGATGAAATTTATGACTTAGGAGTTATGTAGATTTTTATTTCGTTGTACATGCCAAGGAAACAGTTCGTCATAAAGAGAAGTTCTGAACAAAATTATCATAAATTGTAATTATTTATTGAAAATACTTCCAGGAGGAATCAAAACACAATCACACATTTCTAATTGATCTGTCGAACATCGTGTTACTTAAATGAGGAAAAAAATTGAATTGCAGAAAAATTTAGTTGGTTAGACTGCAACTAAAAACAGAAAAAAATCATATAAACCATATGAAATGTTCGAAGTGGACGCCTTGCACTTCTACACCCTTTCGGGAGTCTGCGGAGTATATTACTTTGATCTTAGAAGAGCATTCCAAGTTTATTTTATCTCTTTCGTTTACCTGTGTTGTATATACCAAGCTTTCAAAACATCCTCAAAAAAATGAAAATATTGTACTTAATTCATGGAACGTGGTGGCCACGCAAATGGACCTCCCCGACCAATCTAGGTATTAGGAAAAATGTTATTGAAATCATTTTTCACATCATTCATGAAAAGAAGTGGAGAAGGGCTTCATCGTGAACCAAATGTCCCTGCGAATGTTTAGATGAATATCACATGTCATGGGTGGAACAGGACCATTTGCATGGCCACCAAATTCCTGAATTAAATGAAATGGATTCATATTATTAGGGATATCTTAAAAGCTTGATATATGCAACATATATGGAACGAAATTATGGATGGAATAAACTTCAATTGTGACGACGCTATAAGGCACAATCTTGAAGTACTCTTCCATGTTCAAAGAAATATGAGTGAGTGTATTTTACTATAATAAGTTGATTTATTGTTATCTTTACACTCCCAAACTGTTTTTCCGAGGCAGTGGACATATTCAACAAATATTTGCAGCTTGTTGACGGCTTTTTTTTTTCTTTCAAGGATACATTTTGAACTATTGATATTCTTTTCAGGTGTTCATCTAATTTTTTAAGTAAAAAAGCAAGCTCAAGAGGATTAACCTTGAGAAACTCGAGTAATTCTAGTGACGCATGCCGTGTGGAAACCTGGACTCGCAATAAAGTGATGTTCTGGGCGAAGAGTGAACTCGGTGTTCATGAGTCACATCTGCCTGTCGAGTAGGTCTTGGAAAAACTGCTCTATAGAGTCAAGTGATAGATAATTCTTCTAAGCTCTAAGCTGTCCAAGTTTCTGATCAACTCTGGATCGCAAGTCAAATTGCTATCTTCTGTAATGAGTCGAGCTAGTGGATGAGTGAGGACTACAAAAGGTTGGCATGCCAAACTCTGTCAAAAGCCTTCGATATGTCGAGTGCAATTGCTTTGGATTCTCCATATTTTTCTATTACTTCAGTCCAAAAGTTGGTGACATAGGCCAGGAAATTCCCCGTTGATCTATGCTTGTGGAAGCCGTATTGATGTTCGCTGATGGTATTAGGAGATTCAAGATCTCAAGTTTTGCTGGTTAACCACTTTCTCCATGACCTTGGAAATGGCTGGAACTGAAGCAACCGGGCGCTAGTTGATGGGAATATCTTGTTAGCCTTTTTTATTAGTATGAGTTGAGCGCTAGCAATCTGTATGGAAGAAACCTTTTATTGCAAGTTTTAAGAATAACTACCTGTATCGGGTATCACTTGGAGGTCTGTATTGGAATGGAAGGAATTTTGTTATTCTTTGAATCGTTGATTTAAACCCCATAGCATCGAATTATGGAGGCTCATCTAATAAGGTTAAAGCAATGATTTTCCAAAACTTTTGACGTTTAATATTTCAATAATTGTTTTGTTGATCGAGTGTACCAACTTCACCTTTTGTCATATAAAAAGGTGACAATTTCTGGTTTATATTGATGCCCAGAGTTTTTATCAATCACACCGTTGTGATGTTTGAGATAATCATTGTTGACGTGTGGATATCTTTTGCTTATCTGCACTAGTTATTGATACGGGTTGATGATGGAATTCACGATTAAGGGCTTGATAACGTGCAAAGTAGATATTAGATCAGCTTATGAAGATTGTTTGTTACAACAAAATTGTAAACACTTTTTTCTTAACTAACTTTTCATCATTGACATGTGAGAAACAAATTGTTTGGATGTATATGTTAATGTCATTTATTATCATTCCTAGCTTAGGTTTCTAATAAGTAATCATTTATTCGTAATATCTAAATGAACCATCATCTCTAAAATATTGTAAAGACTAGGACTTTGAGGGACGTTGCGTTTGAACATTTTAAAAATCTGGTCCATATATAACTCTTTATCTAGAACATAGTTTAATCCAAAACATTTTTAAGAATATTATAAGTCCTCAAGTAATAGTGTGTGGTCTTACGTTATATACAACTAATTATTTTTTTAAGTTCAATCCATCAAGTTAGTTTTGATCTATTTCCGAAATGAAATTGATCTATTTAAAAATTTTTATGTTTACGGACTCAGCAGGTTGGACGTCAGACTCGTTTAATAACTTGGTTTAACAACGTAAATAATTCAGCCCAAACAACTTACCTATATTTCAGAAATTATTATGGGTAATTGAAAAATAATAACTGCCGTGTCGACATATTTATGAAAATTTGGTTTATTTATTGATTATTTCTTTTTGCATAATATCAACACGTTTTCTAGGATGCTGTAACATTTGTTTATATTTTAAAGATCAGTTCAAGTTATTTTTAGTATTAAATTTTGATGAATATATGCAGGGGTTGGCGAGACTCGCCTGTACATTTGTATACATTAAACGATCTTACTTCGACAAGTTATCATATTTCATTTGATGTAGGAAATAAGAAGAAATGGAAAAAATCTCACTTTGAATGGAAAAAAACAGGAAACTAGCTATATAAGTACGAAGACGGTAGAGATCTCTATCGAGTTGAATTCATTTTCTGTCTTTTTGTTTAATACGACTTGTTGATTCATTTTATTAGAAGAAAATTATTTTAAGAAATTTAATGAGTTGATATTGATGAATTCCATTCAATACTTATAGTTACATTCATTGTAATCAATATTGTACTTTGGTATTACTATAGTTGTTGTCAAAAAAATTGCTTTTATTTTTGATAGGTTTGATGCAATATTGATTGAATGATAATACTATTCTAAATTCAGCCTACGCTATTTTAATAACATTTCAAAGGCAATTTTATAAAGTTAATTTTATTTAATTGTTAATGTGGCTTCCGTTTCTATGTTGGAACAATTTAATGAAATATTTCTGTTTCTACATACACTTAAATCATCACCAAGAAATATTAAAACGTATTAAATCGAAAAAAACTCATTACAGTATATTAAAGAGAGCGCAGCTCAAGCAATAGTTCTTCTATAAGGAAGTTTAAGTTGAAAAACTGAGGTGGTTAGACCACAAACCACCTATTTTATAGACTTTTTAAACAGATGGCCCAAGGTTGAGTCATTTTTGTAATTAAAGTTCAGAACCCTAGATGGATTCGCCACCATAACTATATATCTAGTTGGCGAATGCGGCGCAAATGGATAATTTAATGTTGAACAGTTTCTCTTGATGATTTATTAATACTAAATTAACCACAAAGAAATTGGAACAATCTCTATGTTTGGGATGAATCAGAGCAGTTTTTGAAAACGATTTCAACAAAAAGGCTGGACTTTTTAGAACAATGTCCGACCGTTTTCCTATTTTTGTTCCAATTAAATTCACTGATGAGTGTACGTTTGCGAATAAGAAAATTCGCAATTGTGAATTTTTAATAAAGGTCATACACAGAAAGTAAACATTTTGGTTGATATCCTTGAGTATACATTTTTTGTTACGGCTGATTACATAAGATCTTATGCACGTTCAACAAGATGAATCTCCACCACATTACTTTCATTGGCGGATACAGTAACCAAATTTTTCGGAAAGTGAATTGGAACAATTGAAACAACATATACATACTCAAGATATTTCTGCGTATACTAAAGAAGTGTACGTGAAATCAAATGAGTGACTATTTATTTCTAATAAAATGTTAACGTTTAATTTAGCAGCTCTTATACATTGTTTAAGTTCATGATTAATTAATAAAAGATTTTTAAGTATTAATACATGTGGCATAAAAATGAATAAATTGTAATAATTATATGACTAGCATGCTAGAAGCGGGAGTCTCCTCAAGGAAACTAACATGAGTGTTTTACTAGGTAGTGTGCTCGAACCGGTCCTTCACCTGTTGCATAGGAGTGTTCAATTAGAAATCGATACTATTGCCATATTTCTGACAACGTAGTTCTCCTGGCCTGAAATAAGTGATAATAAATAAAAAAAATACTTAACTAAACAGTAGAGAATAACCTAGAACAAGAATAAATCGTTACACGTCAATTTCACAAATAAAAAGGAGCAGTACTAGTCAAAACCGATTACGAATAAATAACACAGGCTTGTGTAGCAAAATATTTAGGGCTAACCCTAGATGCGGAGTCACGCGGGAAAGCTCACATCAAAAAGTAAGGAGAATTCGGTAACAGATAAACGAAAATGTATATAATAATATATTACATATACACAATTCCTCAAAACGCTTCGGACCTATGCGAAAATAACTAAAACTATTCAGAGATTTCAAAATATGGTAACTTTTGGAACCGTTGGTAATATTTATTATGAACACTGTTACACTACCACTACATCAACAGTCGTAATTACATTATCTGACGCGCGTTTCAATAACCAATTTATCGTCTTCAGAGGTAAACTATTTACTTTCAGTCTCTGAAATAAACTCATGGTTATGGTTATGCTAAGTAAAATCGTTGATGCATCTTCGTACTTTCGAAATAATGAAATAAATGAGAGCAAATCGCAAATTCGTAAGCATTAGCCTTAATGTTATTTTATAATAAAATTTATGAAACTTCTGAGTAAGACCCTCCTTAGTTTTGATGAATTTATAGTAATTCAGGATAGAATAAAATTGATCGCAGTGATGATCCGATTAGAATGATAAGGAAGCCTCGAAGGCTTTTTTGAAAGAAACAAAAACTTGTTGGAAACAAACCTATCAGTTGGACCAACAACTGTCTCATATCTATTTAGTCTTGTTATGTTGGTAGAGTCTAGGAAATGGAATTAATACCATAGATCGTTTAAGGGCTCAACAATAATTATGCATTTGTTATAGAAACAACATGTTTCTGTAGGTTAACTGTATTATCAAACAACAGGTTGAGTAAAAGTTAATTGTGTATTTAAAAAATAACGATATTCTCCTGTTAACTGTTAACTAACTAAAAAAGAGAGATGGTGCGCGAAATCAGCAAATGTGATTTAATATGAAAAACTCAGTTATTATTGAATATTTACTCACCTGTACTCGAAATTCATAGTACAAATTCCTATGAAGTGTCACGAATACTAACGTGTGCCAACCGTTACACATACCACAAACAGTAAATAGTAGTTTCCAACATTCTCGTTCAAAAATACGAAGTGCAACCGTATCACAGATAATTGTTTATTGCAATGGAATTTTTCAATGTATCTAACTAGCCAACTACTCAAACTACATTCAAACCGCAATTTCGAATTTTACCTCAATCGACTATCAATTTTTAGGAATGAAAATACACTGCATTCTATCAAAATAATCAAGTATACTTAAGAAAAATGAGATATTTATAAGTAGGTAATGTTTATAAACGAATACATTATTATATACAAAATTCTGTTCTGCTATAAAGGAAACAAAAGGTGGGATTTCATTAGCGTAATTCCTAAAATTGATGTGTACGAATTTTACAGAAAACTGAATGAATATTTAGTTGAGTTAAGTAGTTCATGGTTTTATGTTAAATTGTATAAATGAAAATGAATGTGAAAAAGATAAATTAATAAGTTGATTTTCACTGAGAAGATTTTAAATTGAAGTGTTAGCGGTAATTATCACAAAAAATCTTTATAAGTAGAAGCTAGTCCTTATTATTGCATCTATTTGACTATATTTTCGGAGGTACTTGCACAAACGAATCAATAATAAAATTAGAATGGTTAGCGGTAATAGAATTACAATGAAGAATACAGTCATTGTAAATAACAAAATTTTGCTTTGAAGTCATAGATATGGTGGGTCATGCCGGGAACTTATTCTTGAACTTGACAGATGTTTACTATTCCGATTTTCTTTCAATAAAAAGTATACGCTGTTTATCTTCCACCGGAATAAGGCATTAGTGTCTTGATATTCGAGAGTTCAACCGGTATTATTGATTTTATTACCATTTTCCTGATTGTCAGAATAAATACATGGTAAGAAAACTCGCTTGCATTTTACGGCTTGACTTTTTTCATGAATCTTTCATTCAAATAGTTTATTCGGTCCTTAGTGAATAAGATAAGCCTGCGCTACACTTCTCGGTTTGTACAGTGCAGTTATCAATAGTAATAACACAAGGACAGTGAATAGAAAATATCAGTACAGTTTGTTGAATGTCGTTGACGAAATTATCGCAATTATTACTGCATCTTAGCCTGATACTATGATGCAATTTGATATTTCTTCCGATAATTTTGATCCGAGGCTTAGATATCCCAATAAACTAGCTTAAGTGATATCTGTACATATGAACCTTTTTTAGTCACTATTTTATTCTTCTTTAAAACTATACCTACCAACTAAGACTTCATGTAAATTATTATTAACTGTTCAAACGATAAGTTACTAGAAAGTGAGGGTAATTACAATACAACTTCTACCAAAAATTATATTTAAAGTACTAAAATGAACCGAATTATGTTGAAGAAGTTTTTTATATTTAAGAAGTCCTTATTTAAGGCATCGGCAAAGGTGAAACCGTCTTATGAAGTATTAGACTATTGAATTTGAAGGCTATGTAACTTTGAAAAAATAGGTAAATGCACCTAAATCCAAATGATCATTGGACCTCTATTCAGTTATGTCTTAGGAACAAGAGGTTAACGTACACACTTATAAGAAAAGACTGATTGTACTTTGGATAGCGTGCACCTTCAACCATTTTTTATAAACGTAGCTCTATTCTTTCTATATCTATCAAACATTTGGACAATGTTAATTTTGCTGCTGTTAAAAAATCTAGTTTAAAAGCAATATCATTGAATTAGATAGCGGGATTGCTGTTCTGATAATGAGAAATATCGTAATTTCAACATCGATTCAGCTCTGCAGTACTGGAATATTATAATCTTTCTGGAGAAGACCAACCAAATAAGTTATTATATTAAACAACTGAAGTTATTAATTGAACTGCAGGGAACAAGGTAATTTGCACGATATAATAATTCATCAACATCATAGAAGAACAAAATATACAAAATTATCATTATGTTTGATCCATACTATTTTATACTGCTGTTATTATGAGAATGTCACACTAAAAATCCCCCTTAAAATAATTCGATGAGATCCTTGCATGATCTAAATGAATTGTTTTTGGAACTACCATTGTGACATTAAAATAAGTATCATGCGCTTCCTTATTTATCCATTTCTGATTCCCCAGGGAATTAATGATATACAAAAAGCAGATGAAACAAATACTTTGATGTAAAGATAAATTGTTTTGTTTTTGATAATAACATTAACAGTACATAAAAAATTATTTATAAATACAGGGGCATGGTATTTGTGTACCCTATTTATTTTCAGAATATGTTGTGAAACAGTGCCAGTTTTAAATGAAACTTCTCAATACACCACTGGATTAATAAGGTCTCAAAATAACTTGTGTTATTATTTTAAGCAATAAAAAGTTATTTAATTTATTTTTTTAACTGTGCTATATATTACTGCAATAATCCCGTTGTGTAAATCAACAGAATCGAATTTTTAGAAATGATATATCTTCATTTAAATTTAAAATAACAAATTCATGTATATGCAGAAATATTTGCAGAAATCTCACATGTCTACTGAAGAATAATTGAAGTTGAAAGAAGCTCTTAATAATTGAATTGAGGATTGAATTTCATACATGTTTTTTTTTCTCGTACGTGGTCTGATATTATATTTATTATTGAGGTTATGTAGAGAATATTTCATCATAAATGGATAATGTGATACTACTCTTACTATTTTTTCCGTATGGTTATGAATCAATTTTCTTGATGTCACATTATATGGAATTAACAATAACATAAGAACAGAATACTATACGCAACCAACTTGGTCCTCATGATATTTAAACTTCAATTTGTGTCATTCTATGTCACAAAAAAGATTAGTGATAAGTTTGGCTGATAGATTTATCCAACTATCAGATCCTGAATTTAGACGCTTAGCTATTCAAAAAGCAAAAACTGCATTTAAGGAAAATAGTTATCCGGAAAAAATGAGAAAAAACATATTCCAGAAAAGGATAAACAGATACTACAATCAATTTAAAAACAAAACAGAAACGAAACATCAAAACATGAAACATTTTTCCTTACTATATGTACAAGGACTTGTACTAATTGTGACGCTGTCTATATAGGGCAGACATCTCAGTATTTAGAAAATAGACTATAAAGTCATCAATAGAATAAAAAAATAAAACTGCATTAACGAATCATGAAATATCATAAAAACATAAATTCAATTATAAAGATTCAAATATTCTTGAAACGAAAAAGCTATAAATGATAACAAAGACCTAAATAGTTTAATTATAATTTATAGCTCTATATTGTAAAGTCTAATAAAACTACAAATAATTTGAATGACTGCTATAAATATGAGATGTAAGTACGAGGGAAAAATTACTTTTTCTTATTAGAACAAAATTCTAGTTTGATTTTATTCTTATTTTGATATTCATGATGTAGGTAATCTATTGATCAATATAAATAAGCAAATTGTCAATGCCAATATGATATTTTGATAAAGAAAAGTCGAAACGTCAATTTTATCTATCTTTCAAAAATTATTAAAAAAAACTAATTTTGAAATAGAAGAGACCTGAAATCAAGAAGATTCATAATAATAAACATATCAAAAGATCTAAGAAATAAGAAATTGATATATATATATATATATATATATATATATATATTATACATCAAATTACTGTAACAAACAATAAAAAAAATATTCATCATTCTCATTTTTATAGCGGCTGGTTTATCCTGCACAAGTTTCCTTTATTAATTCAAAAATAAATTTTACAATAGAAGCATTGTACCGGAGAATCTTGAAGTTATAAAATATTGGAATAAATTTGACCATTACGAAGAGTAGAAAATTGGATGAAATCTATCTTTAGAATTCCAATTATTCCGCTTCCACATGCTGAAACTGTACAAAAGTTCAGCCTTTTATTACTTAGATGTGCATTGATAGTGCTACCGTTGTTACATAGATGATATGATCACAAATGAATATATTTTTGATGCTAACAAGTAGGAGTATGAACATATTAATCGATTAAAAATGTGATGACGCAGATAGTAAATATGATTTTTCACGTTGTGTTCACATTTCTTAGTTAAATAAATACATCCATTGTCCTCATATTATTTTCTATTCGTTATGACGAATTATTGACACTGATTAGCAATATCTACAGACTTGTTCAAATAATCATCGCAGACATAGTAGGAGGTGGATAAGTGTAAATATTATCGAAGAGGATTGCGGTTCCAAGCGCTTGGAAAAACGCCCTAAATATTTTTATTATTCACCTAAGCTTCATTTGTTATAATGTTACTGTGTTGACTCTTGCAAGTGTATATGAGAATTGATATTTCATTAATTTATTTAGCCTACTTGAAATAAACGCAGACTTACAGTTATATGCTGGAAATGCAACACAAAAATTGCTTTGTTCTAAAATAACTTGCGTCCGTGTGAATATTACCGATGAATTGAAGTAAATTGCTTGAAGTAAAACATTGTCGATGTACAAGCTTCTCAATAATTATTGATGCAGTTCAGATGAGCATCGTGGAAAGATCGATACAAAGAAATCAGAAAACATTCTGGCAAAAGGGTCATCAGTATTATCTGTGTTTCCTTAGATTTTTGGTAAAATCTTCGTAATGTTTTCTTTGCAATTTTTATATCAATCAATTATAATAATAACGTGTATTATAATTTGATCTTATTACTCGATATTGATCATTTCTCTTTTTCTCAAAACTAAGTGAAAGACTTGAAAAAATAAAAGGAGCTTTTATTTAGAAAATTGGATTATCCACGTAAACTTTCTGATTCGTATATCTTGTATTTAACATGTTTCAAAGGATGTGAGCCTTTAAATGTAATGGTTATAATAATTTTTTTCTCCCCACTTCGTTATAGTAACTAAACGAGACACGGAGAAATATTATTCCACCTTTTTTGGTTGACCTTTAATTTTCTATCGAGACAACACAACTTTTTTGTCTGTCAAATATTTTCAAAGTTACTCTGGAAATTTTTTTTTCAATTCAAAAGTATGGTTATCAAAATATCAGGTCCAAATGTATATGTATGTTAATGTTCACTGAAAATATCCTGGAAACTTATAATTATAATATTATTCACGTGTAAAGCATTCATTACGCGGATTAATGTGCGATAGAGGACACGGAATGAGGGCGTGCATGAGATATGTTCAAGTATTTCTTCCATGTAATAGTCGACATAATAACATCATTAAACAGAAGTTTCTGCGACGTGATGAGGTGTTCTGCCATCCTCTGAAACCCATCCAATCGATTCAATAATGGAAAGATGTGCTTCTTTTTATATATTGACAGCGTTCTGCCATCCTCTTAAAAACGCGAACACTGTTAACATTAACGGCGGTTAGTAAAATATTAGTCTGTGAAAAAATAAGTGTTAACTAAATCATCACACAAAAATGTTTGTGGCCCTCGTATTATAATTATTGCTTAAAATATCATCATGTGGATTTTTATGGGAATTTTTTTCCAATACATCATTTATAAAAAACTAAATTTAAATGTAAAACACATTAAACAGACCGTTTATTTTAGAGAATAATCTGTTAAATAAAGTAAGACTGTTTGATTTAAATAGGTATAGTGTATATACATGTTCATGTACATAAAATAATAGAGTATGAATCAGAAGGGGTTTATTGTAAAATATTGCCTTTAAAATTTGCTTTAGTTACATTTTTTCTTGAAGTCTTGTGCCTAATTCTTAACGCCATTGCCATAGATTCGTTTTCTTGTGTTGCTCCATTGTGTAATATATAAATGTCCCTGTATGTATTGCATATGTGGCTTGTAACACTTTCAAATTTAAAAAGAAATTAATTTGTTGTCAACGTTTCATTCAATTCAAAAAATTTTATGAAATATCAGTCTCAAGTTTTAAAAGTTCTCTTTTTTTACTACATCACTTACCAAAGTGTGAATATATTTTAATAAACTTGTGATGATATTATCATTCATACTATTTTTGCTAATAACTTCCAACTTTGCTTGTTATATGTAGTGTTCTTGTTGCTTGTAATCTATAATTTGAATCAAATCCTGTGATTTATTTTCTGGAAAAGCCGCTTTTTCTATTTATTTGGGAAAGAGGTTATATTCTAGAATTGAAAATTTTGTTCTTGTGTTTCTTAGATCATGATCTGCTTTTTATCCATATCTGTTCTACTTTTCCATTCCTCATCATTCGTCATTCTTGACGGTATTCCCGTTTCTCTTCTCATTTTATCGTTTCCATTTTTCCGCAGCTGTCACGTTGGGAAAATATAAACCATCAACGGTTACATTTGTAGCGATCGCTACAGCACCATCAACAGCAAGTAAAAAAAAAAAAGATAATTGGAAAGTTAACCTGGCCTTCTCTGTGGAATCCTAGTTCTGTGACAGGCACGTTATGTGACATCCTGAATTGGGTGTGAAAATTTGAGAGGCGTATCATAAGTCTATAAACAACCATGGCGTGCAGATCATAGTTTTACGTTTTTTTTTTATATTTCCTATAGAGAAATGTATATTATTGATAAGAATGGTTTTGTCGGCACCGTAAAGTAGGCATATTTTTCCCATACCAACTGTCCATATTTTACATATACGAATGTGATACATATCATTTTATATAGAAAATGACATTTGATAAAATAACTTATGATTTATTTATATAGTTCTCACTTTCTCACTACTTCATTTGAAATATAATTACTACAACAATCCATTAATAATGTTTTTGTTAATGAAAACTGACCAATTCGATTTTATAGAATGAGAAATTGGAAATACACAAACCCGAGAAACACTAATCAAGTCAAGAACTTAATTTACGGTTAAAGTTTCTATCGAAAGTTATTTTGTAACAATGAGGTAATGGCCTAGCGGTTAGTTACTTCAAACATGAGTGTTGCTTTTGAAGAGTTTGTTTAGGGTTTGCAGCTTTAAATTATTTGACAACTTCGACGCCTTTCACGTACTCAATAAAATAACTATTATACAAGTACATCAATTTATGACAGGATATCGATTCTTGTGAAAATTATTATTCTGTTCCTTTTCAATCAGTGCTGCTAGGATTCGGTGAGAAAGCGTTTAGGGCAAAAATACTTGTTATTGAGTGATTTCTTCGATCAAAACTGGTCTTTGCAGTTCAAAAATTAATTCTAATTTGATAATATTCACAAAATTAGTACTCGAATGATACGTGTTCTGGTAATGTGTTCTGCTATGATAAATTAGTTATTTTCTCGTACCGTTTGGTGTTTATCTAGTAGCTGCAGGGCTTCAGTCTATAGATGTAGTGTGGCTTCATAATTATCAGCAAATCTGTTTATTTCGTCTTAAACTGAGAAAAAGGTTGTTCAAAAAATTTGAAAAGACTTTATTATTTGAAACTAAAATTATGCCTTTATAAATAGTCTCTAAACAAGTAGAGCTGGAACGAAAATTTGAATAGAGAATTTCTTTGATCTTTTACATGAGTCATTTTTCTTTTTAAATATACAAAAATATTTAGTTATATGTCAATAGCTACAAACTTATGTTGAAATGATTATAAACGCTAGCAGGCGACGCGTAACTCAACTATTATGTACATATCCAATAAATGGAACGAACATGTTATGAAGCGTAATGTAATGAAATTGGTAGGATTCGATTGATACTAGAGAACATTGGATTATGTTGGTGAAGTGGTGTATTTATTTGCTCTGCTTTGAATGATAGACTGAACCCTTCTAGAATTCTCAAATGAAAATTGTGAACTGATTTAAATTAATATTTTTCTAATAAAATTATTGCATCTGTAGGAGAGGATCTCGAAGATAAGAGATTCATTTCTTTGTTAATATCTTTATTTTTATCCGTTGCCCACAAATGTGGATGGCTTGAACGAATTTGTTAGTAGGTTTATGGTAATATTCTTTTAGTTTTACGTCTGGTTTTGACAACTATTTTATACATGATATTTGAGGAGTTTGTTCAGATTCACTTGACAATGAATAGTTCCCAAAAATGACTACAACTTTTTTTCACAAGAAGAAAAGTAAGAGTTTTCCCTATTTCGTTTGAGAAATTTTCTTCATGTTTTATGTTTTATAGAATCATCATGACAATTTTATAATATGGAATAACTACGAAAAAATCATTCATTTTAAAACCACGATTCACTGAAACCTGTCATACTTACGAATATGATTGATATATGTAAATAACTAGTAAATACAAATTGACATTTTTATATAGAAATGGGAGTAATCTCAATAGCATGATAGTTATTGCTAATAATGATACAAATGTAATTTTGGAAATAATATTAAATACCATGTTTATTGATGATTCATTCATTTCCCAGGTAGGCAGAAAAAAGAGAAAGAGTATATATAATGGGGCTTATTAAATAGGGATTAAAACTGACAGAAAAAACATAATGATGCTCTTTCTGAAATAATTTTTCGTCAGAAATACGTACTGGTTTCTCGCTGTTGCTAAGACACAATAATTGAAATTTAAGTCCGATATTACAACTTCAACATTTGCATATAATTTTTTTGGTAAATTGATATTCCGATCGTTTGAATTAATAATCATAAATTCATCATTTAAAAGAATTTTTAGTGAAGAGAATAAAAATTGCAATTGCCATGTAAAAATACCTCATTCTTAATAAATCGTCTAGATTTGAGATCTGATAAAAATTGATCTTAGAAAACAGGTAAAAGTAGGCGTTTTTCCCTATTTTGGTATTCATTAAAATATGATTTGATACTGACAATTTGGATAACTATACTATCAGTGTAGATCATCTAAAACATGAATATTAAATTAAAAATCAATTTTAACCACAAAAAATGATTTTTCTCTAGTTGTTATATTTAAAATTTCAACTAGCTTGTTCAAGTTTTTTCCACTAATGACAGATTTCTGGCTCCTATGCAAGAATTATTGAATTTTTATATTTGAATATTTGTTTTTTTCTAATATTTCACGGTGTGTAGTAGCAATTGTATCTTCCCTCATTGTATTGAAACTAAACAGCAAAACAGAACATTTTTCCTTACCATATACACAAAGACATTCACAACAACCATATAATTATTTCAATGATCTTAAATAAGATAAGCCATGAAGAACATAATAAATATATTATTGAAATATTCCACTGAAATTAAATCTAAAACACCCAAAAACAAAAGAAATAATATTATATATAAGTATATACAGTGCTTTTCAGATAAAAGTATCCACCTTTAATAACTTTTGTAATACTGGTATTTAGAAAAAATCCAAAAACACGTCAATTTATGTTGGAAGGGGCAAGCATTATGGCTTATTTAAACTTACTGGAAAAGCCACCCCCTCACCCCTAGCAGCATCCCCTTTATTTTTTTAAATTACTTTTCATATTTTTTATGTAAAATTTGGATACTTCTCTTTGAGCTCATTTCAAAAATGTATAATACTTGTAGGTTAAAGTGGTTAGTTTATGAGATAAACAATTTTTGTTTTAAGAGCACAAATTTTACTTATTATTTACTTTCACCTTATTTGCCTGTACTAAAATGGGTTGTACAACAGTTCAAACTCTTTAATCTTTTTAACTGTGCTATTTATTATGAAGTTACAATAAGTGTTCAAAATGAGTACCATTCACTTCCATACAATGGTATAATCTATTTTGAAATGCCTCTCTGACATTGCTTAATACGGCTGGATTTAATTGTCGACATTCATTTTCTATCCTCTCTCGTAAATCATCCAGAGATTCTGGTTAGGTACTTTTGTTTTTAAATACCCCCACAAAAAGAAGTCTAGGGGTGTTAAATCCGGTGACCTAGGTGGCCACTCCATCATCTGCCCCCTTCTACCTATCCAACGAGCGGGGAATGTTTCGTTTAAAAATTGTCGGCTAGGCATAGCATAGTGTGGGGGAGCTCCGTCTTGTTGAAATACCAGTAAATCTTCGGAAAGGTTATCATCATTTTCTATTATTGTTGTAATATGTGGGTTAACCCCTTCCTTGAGTAACTCAAGATATGATTCACCATTTAAATTTCCGTTGATGAAGAAAGGTCCGACAATGTGGTCACCTAGGATACCACACCAAACGTTTAACTTTTGGGGATGTTGTGTATGGAATTCACGCATAATATGTGGATCACTTTCAGCCCAATATCTACAATTATGCCTACTTACTAAGCCATTTAATGACCATGAGCATTCATCAGAAAAGCAAATATTGTTTAACAATTGTGGATTGTTATTGATAATTTGCGTCATTGATTCGCAAAACTCTAGACGACGATCAAAATCATCTTCATTCAACTCGTGCACCAACTTAACTTTGTATGGGTGGTACTTGAATTTATGCAGAACTCGGAAAACTGTAGAAGATGAAACACCGATCGCTCTACTTATTGTTGACAACGATTGGGGTTGTTGAGCCTCTAAGCTGACTTGCCCTAAAATTGCCACTTGGATTGCTTCGTTATTTACGAGTCCCTCTCGCTTATGCACTTTATTGCAAACAGACCCTGTTGTGGTAAATTTCTCCATCAGTTGAATTACATACTTATGAGTTGCATGTCTTCCGTCATGTAATTCGTTAAATATTCTAGCAGTAGCTCTTGCACAATTATTATTTTGGTAGTATAAACCTACAATTTCAATTCTTTCTTGCAAAGAGTAAACCATTTCAGAGAAACAAAATAAATAATGTATCAAATTACACTATCAATAGTGACTACAAATTCTAGTTGACAATGTCAAACTTTAATAAAAAGTAGAGTTTTTTTGTTGTTTGGATTTTTTAAGTAGAATAAATAGCACAGTTAAAAAGATTAAAGAGTTTGAACTGTTGTACAACCCATTTTAGTACAGGCAAATAAGGTGAAAGTAAATAATAAGTAAAATTTTTGCTCTTAAAAGAAAAATTGTTTATCTCATAAACTAACCACTTTAACCTACAAGTATTATACATTTTTGAAATCAGCTCAAAGAGGAGTATCCAAATTTTACATAAAAAATATGAAAAGTAATTTAAAAAAATAAAGGGGATGCTGCTGCTAGGGGTGAGGGGGTGGCTTTTCCAGTAAGTTTAAATAAGCCATAATGCTTGCCCATTCCAACGTGTTTTTGGATTTTTTCTAAATACCAGTATTACAAAAGTTATTAAAGGTGGATACTTTTATCTGAAAAGCACTGTATATAAAATAGATTAAAAAGTCATCAATGTGGGAAAAAAACTGCATTTACAAATCATAAAATATCAATAAAACATACATCTAATTATAAAAACTCAAAAATTCCATAAACGTATTCAAATAGAAGGTAAAAAAAAATAATTACCAGAAATTGATCATATACATAGAAACGAAAAAGCTGGCAATGATAAAAAACCTTAACAATTTAAGTACATTTTATAGTTCTATTTATGACATGTAGCAACTGAGGAGAAACTATTCTTTGTCGTTAAAACAGATTTCTCAATGTTAAATTATATTCAAATGAACGCCGAAGTATCTTGAAACGTAAATTTTTACCTGTTTTTGAAAAGTAATTTTCCATAAAAAAAGACCAAAGAAGAAAACTTATCAAGAAGAACCTATAAAAAGGTCTTAGAAGTATAAAATTAATGTGAAAAGTTTTTGTTACAAGTTTTTAACGTATAGCCTTGGAACCTTGAGTAAAATTCTTGTTGTTCCTTCATTGTAGTTATGAAGTTGACAGTTCATTCCTATATTAGTCAATATTATATATAAAGGAAAACTGAAAGTGGGGTTTATTCAATTGTCTCTTAAGTAAACTATTTCGAGGTGGCATATGGAGATTATTCAAATTTCTTGCTAATTGTAGATATCAGCCAGGTGGAAATACGGTCTTGCACAGTGCGAACTTGATTTGCTATGCTGCTGACTAACGCCTTTTCGGTTGAAATTTTTCAAATACTAACCGATTGAAGATTGTTTCACTCAGGTGTGGTTCAGGTGTATGCGAGAAAACCCGGAGCGGCTAGGTGGCAACACCTTCACCTATCTGTGTGCGTGTAATAATACCATTTCTTGAAATAAACCTCCTATATTTTTTCTTACTTTTACAAATCATGTTTTCTGGATTCTTAAAACTTTAGTTAACGAAATAGTTCAGATGTATATAATTTAAAATTTTCATTACATACAAGCAAAGTTACATACGAACAATCAAATTCAAGAATATATTCGTGGTAGTGAATGACTCCATGGTAGAGAGAAAGAGCAATTTGAGTCAATTTGCCTAGTGTCACTTAGCTGATTGGGGTTAAGCCATGAGAACTGACAAAAAACTTTAGACAGCACTTTTATTCGCGACGGGTTCACAATCGTTGGGGATTGTAAACTATAATGCTAGACTAACAGAGTGAATCAAACATACAACCTTAGGAACCTTATTGTGCACAAAGCCATAACGAAGAAACCTTAGTTGATTTGATAAGGGTAAATTTAGATCTAACACTTTCACTTATATAACCCGGAATAAAATTTCAATATACAGAATAAAACCATAATGAGTAACTAAATTATAGGTGATGTTAAAAAGTGAAAATTAGTAAATGAGCCCATAGCAAAAATTAAAGCGGTATGCAACATGTCCGGAATTAAATTAAAGTCGTTTACAGAGTAGAAGGCGCTTTCCAGTAAATACGTTTTCAAATTATTGTGGAATGCGGGAAAAGATGATATCAATTTCATTTAAATTGGCAAGTGATTGTGCATTTTTTTGCATTATAAAATATTGAGCTCTTAACTAATTCTGAACGTGGTGTATGTAGGTAAAGGTCGTGCTCCGCGTTCCTAAATGGATAGCTGTGCAACGATCTTTTTGAAATAGGCAAACGGATTTAAAGATGAATAAGGAGGGAGGAGTCAAGGTTTTTAATCTTTTAAAGAAATCCCTGCAGTGAGCTCTGCTGATCAGTCCGAGTAAAGGTGGATAAGTTCAGTTCTATGGAAACTGATCTTAGTGCAAAACTTAATTTTTTAGATAAGGCGGCAATATGTAAGTCCCATTTCAAGGAATTGTCCACAACAAGTCCTAAAAATGTTACAGATTCAACGACGTCAACGGTGGTGTTATTTAATAAAAAAGGATGCCATGTATTTTCATAGGTTAAAACTTTGGATTTAGAAACGTTGAGACAGAGAAAGTAAGAATCGCACCATGATTTAAAAGTGATTAGGTCACTAGATATAGTCCTAAGAAGTGCAGTGAGATCAGACTGTTCCAAGAGAAACTAGTGTCGTCTGCAAATAGACATATTTCACCACTGATGTCTAGGCAGTCTTTTAAAACTATCAAAATATCAACAAAATTAAATCTATGTGAATTTAAGGTACAGCATATTCAGGAGTCAGAATCTGAATATTTAATCTGTGGCATTCGACACTTATATACATGCGATAGCGGTATGTTCCTTGTATATTAGGATAGAACAGTTGGTATAATAAAATATATATATATATATATATATATATATATATATATATATATATATATATATATATATATATATATATATATATATATATATTTTAGAGAACAATATTTGCATCGTAGTGTGGTTTTTTACTGTAGTTGGGGTCTAGCTAGTTGCTTGGCTGATGCAGCAATATATTGTCTTTGTCTTAGAATTGTTTGAGTATTTGCTGCATATATTATCTGTCAGTTTATAGTAGTAACGTTAAGTAATGTGTAAAATATTGTCCTGCCATCTGTTACTCTCTCTGTCAACAGAATATTCTGACTTCATCTTATCTACTACATCAACTCCACCCTTAGCATTATTGTAGATATAAATTCTTTCATGTTTAAAAGCAAATTTTTGATTGATTCTAGGTCTATTTTGTCGTCAGTATGAAACTAAAATACATTTATTTTCCTCTTTTCCATAAACGAAGAAACTACTATAAACTGGTCGATTTTTCACAGAAAGTGGTTCCAATGGTATGTGTCCTCTTATGATTGGTATATAAATCATTCACTAGGGACACATAAATGTCCATTGTGACATTATGCCCAGAGCTGCTTATTGGAGCAATAAGACGTTTAACATCACAAGAGGCATCATTTAGCCATTCGGCTGTTTACTAGCATAAATTTCCATGTTTTACGTATAAAATTTTTTTGCGTCTGCTATAAAATAAATTTGAATGCCGTATTTGGCTATTTGTTCGCGATATATTGTCAGTACTTGTATTTAACTCTGCTTCCTTCCAGTATCTCATCAATCGTCATAAAAATTTCGACAGTGTAACAAGCAGAATACCGCTGATTAATATGTTCAAACAATTTTGTAGAGTGTGAAATCGTCTTTCGAATATTACAGCAGCGAAAAATTCAGAAGCAGTTTCATCACTACTTCACAAGTTCCAGCAATCCAAAATCGTGTTGGCATTTTTAGTAATTATCCGAACTCCTGGCAATTTTGTTATGATATTTGCTTATGCTGTTTTTAATTGCATCCCATATGGTCTATATTTTAGCCATTCCATGCCATTTTTACCAACCATTAGTACTCTACCAGCCATATTTGCAATATTCAAAATTTCTGAGTCATCTTCATCCTCAATTGACTATTCACTATTGGTATTTTCATTCACATGATCTAGAGAAGCTTCGTCAATGTCACTATCCGATTCCAATGTTTTATATACATCAACAACAATTTCATCAACACTAGGAATTTCATCAAATCATTTAAGAAGCTGCTTTTCCATTTTAAGATCCATACTCTGCAAAACAAAATCCATACGTAAAGAAGATATATGGAAATGAAGCTCGACTACACTGCATTTCACTTATAGAATAAAAAGGTATGAAATTTTGACATATCTTTATATCGCCATACATATATACATACAAACATACATATCTACATCTCTAACAAAAGATAATACGTAAATTATTAGATGTTCTTTTTGATAGCCTGTTAGATTTAAACTAACAAACATCAGCACCTGCGGACAACGCTGAACTGAAAGGCGCTCGTACTCATGGCTAACACTGGCTTTGAGGCACTTGTTATGGTAGAGCCATATAGCGAAAATTTTGAAAGAAATATTTAGGATAATCATAATCTAACAAGGCGACCGTTCCCGGGTTAAGAAAATTATGCTCTGTATTCATTAAAGTAAGAAAAAAAGTGGTTCTTGCCCGATTGTATTCTTTAACTCATTTTTTATGCGATTTACTGTTGAAAAAGATTATGTTCCAGTGTATTTAGTCATAATGGGGGACAAGAAAATAAAGTAATTTCTGTGTTTGGGAAGCAAAGACCATTAATGAGGGTTTTTATAAATCTCTTTTGTTGCGAGGGATTTTAGTTATCGAAAAACAATAGTAATTTCATAATTTGCTTCCATAACTTCAATTGAAGCAGACAGCACGTTATCAATAATGACGATAATCATCTGAACCTCAAAAAGTTTTCCAGCTGTTTGGTTTTCGACTAAATTGGCGAGTGTCGTAGAGCTGCCGAAATGGTCGTACTTTGTATTTTTCTTCATTCGTCTTGATGTCTGTTGCTTGTATTCTTTACAGCCGGTAAGATCTTTGGTTCTTACCTCAAAATCTGGAAATGTGGATGGCATTGCTTGGACGTAGCTAAATAATGATTCATAAAGGGCGTATCTCCTATTAAGATCATGATCAGATGTCTGCAGCGAAGCACTACTCGCTTGCAAGCGTTCTAGGATTCCGTTCCTCATCACTGTGATTATTCTATTATTATTCTATTATTTCTAACTTATTTATCGTTGAAACGGCACTGCTTATTGATGCACGTTATTGAGAATATTTTCCAAAACTTGATAAATAGTGACAAAACCGCATTGAAGTGCCTTGTTAGCATCAGCTCAGGCTGACCACCTAGTGTCAGATTTGATATCATTGCCATTCTCACTTAAGAAATTTAGTGAGCTTTGAGCGAGATATTCAGCAGAATGACCTTCCATGTCCATGAACTAACAAATTGTTTCACTGGTCCAGATGGCAGAACATAGTGAACTATCAGAGTCAGTTGGTCTACAAGCGATTTATCTGCAGTAGAATTTAATAAAAACAAGTATTATCCCTTAATTTCGCTTATAATTTGATCTAGTATGCTTGATGCAATTGGATGAATAAACTCCTCACAATTTGTTTTTGAGAAATATGACAGATGCCCCTTTCCGTTATTAGCATTACTTTGAATATGTTGAGCCACTGATGCGTCAAATTGGGCTATTAATTCTAACAAGCCTGAATAATTTCCATTGTGAGGTGAACCAACAATTTCGTCACTGCCACGAGACACAAGACCTCCCTTTTCTAAAAACTTCATTACTGCAATAATTCCTATTAAGAGTGGCCTCCAATACTTATGCTTAGTCTCAATTTGGCATACAAGTTCAGAATAAACACGATCGATGATATATATCAGGGAGTTCCACGGTTAGTTTTGCTTCGCTATCAACTCGCGCGTAGTGCGCAGTGCAAGTAGTAGAAGTAGTAGTAGTTAAATTATTCTTGTAGATTTTAATAGAAACGTTTATAGGAAGGTATTATACAACCTTTACCTACGATTTAACATGACAAAATCGAGTTTTAGATTTTCAAGTGGGAGTGATGCATAAAATGCAAACCATATGCAAAATATCTTACGTTCATTCAAGTCTTCTCGACTATCTAGCCGAGATAGGCTTTTGTGTGCGGGGCGCATAGAATTTGCTACTTTTGCTACGTTCTCTTAGGTAATTAATTGTAAGGAGAAGCTGCATAGAATGATCTGTAAGAATAATCTGTAATAAATGAAAATAATCTCTGAAATATTTTGAAAAAATCTTTTGATCCCAATTCAATATCAGATGATAATGTGTGAGTTAAAACTTCTTATAGGTTTAATTTTTTGTTACCTACTTTGTATTAAGCCGTTCTGCAAAGTTTTGAAAGACCTCAAACGCCGAAAAAAATCGTTGATGATAATATGTATGAATATTTTATCCTAATGTCTTTCTGATGATATTCCCTATTTAAAAATAAGGTATTAGGGAAGTGGAAGGGGAGGCGCTGAAAAATAACGTATATCTGCATTTTAGAAATATAAAAATATATCTCTTTCAGCATAGGACAAATAATAAATAAATTTTGAGATATGGTAACACTGATGTGAATATGTCAAATCTGACTTTGTCATCATAAAGTTTGACATTAATAATTGTGAACATACTCAGACCGTGTTGTCATAGGAGTGCTATTTGAGTTGTTTATAAAAACTTCGTCTTGGTCAAAAATGGAATTGATTCACGAATATTTTCGTGCGATGATTTTCAATGACTTTCGACGTAGATTAAACCAACAGCAGTGTGACGATCAACTCTATTGACTTTTGATGATGAAGCACCATCTCGAGCCAGCGAGTTTCCCTGATTTTCCGAATTCAATCGTGGTCGCACTTCGCTACAAGATGAATTTGGTGAAAGTTGTCTAAAATCAACTGTTGTATCAATTTCCTAGAGTTTCCTAGAGTTACAAAATCTATTTTACTTAAATTTTGCAACTTTACATTTGACTTTTGAATTTGAAATCTGACTGTGGCAAAATGATTGATTTTCGTTTTTTAACTTGTACATTATTTGAAAAGATTTCGTTTTCTACTCGAATGTTATAGCTTTCTGGAATCCTCATAATTCGTAGATTCCTTATTTATTAACAACACTTAGTTAGCTGTTTCAGAAATCAGAATCACTAAAATTTCATTGCTTGTCACTTGTTTTATTATAGTTTCTTGAAAGTTCACATCACTAATATAACAGTTTGTAGAAAAGCGGCCATTTAATAGTTCTATAGTACAATTGTCTTTAAATTTAAATTTTTTCTCACAATAATATATTTCATCCAAAATACATTCTCCTTTAATATAGATAACTTTTTCTGGAGACTTGACCAAATTGAGTAGTGAAGGAATAAATAATTTTTGATTTTGGATAACGGGTTATAAATAGAAAAAATCAGTCGTTTGGGATTGAAGTATAGGAGTAGTAAAGATTATTTTGAATTTGCAAAAAGTTACTTGAGAGCCTAGGAAGAGATAATATGTCAAAATATTATTAAATTTTGGGAATTGTTATTCTTTATAAATAGCTCGTGAATCTTTCAACATTTCTAACAATTTTTGACTAGAGATTACTGAATTATGAATTGTATTTAATTTGGAAAATGTAATTGTGCTTTCAATATTATCAATTGATGTAATTAGATTTTGACAATCCAGATTAGTTTGCGAAATTGTGCTAAAAAATGTAAGGAAATTATTTGAAGTTTATTGTTTTATTTTCTAATGATATATGACATTTTTCTAAATTATTTTTTTTGTTTTTGTTGGTTAAACTATAAAGTCGTTATGAACTATTAATTTTTTATGTAATGATATTTACATATTTACTTCATGAATTATTTGTTTTGATTTTGAAGTAAAATATTCATGGCATTATCGTATCTTTTTCCATCATCTGAATCAAGAGTTTCAAAAAGCCATTCATCTAATTTCCTATAGCATTTGTTAATCCTCTTTTTCACCTTATATGTAGATAATTGTTTTCCGATTTTTTATCTGAAGTGTTTATTAAAATTTTTGTTCTTCACATCATTTGTTAGGCTAAGTTATGGTACGAAATAAGATTTGTTTCGTTTGCTTCTATTGAGCTATTTTCAATCTAAAATATTGTTTTAAATTTTGAATTTTCTTATCTTTTCTTAAATCTAAATAATATATAAAAGTAAGTTTAGTATATATAAGATTATATAATCCTAAATTAATTGAGGATTATTTATTTGTGTTATCTGTATTGTCGGGGTCTTCTGGTAAATCGTTAGGAGTATCAAATATAAAAAGTATTAAAATACTAATTCGATTTTTATTGCAGTAGAGCAGGAAAACGACCGTACGAATCCTACTACGACTGCGCCAATTATAAATTTTATTTTTGAAAACTTTATCAAAAAGCACACAAAAGCATAAGTTACAATTTTACAAATGAATGAACACAATTAATTCCAAAGCTTGAATTAACAAAATTCAATAAAAGGTGTTTACAACAATTCTTATTCATAATAAAATGAATGCTGATAAAGTATTTACGAAGTTTATATTATTGCGTACGGATTTTCCTAGATGTAACTACCGTAATAGATTTAATTGAACCAAACATACAAAGTGACTAAAAAGTTGACAACAGATTCATTTTTTTATAAAACCGGGCTTGTCTAACTGTTGAGATTTCAAACTTTGTTAAAGTTTTGCAATATTCGTCGAAGGTTTTTCGGAGCTTTGTCTTTCGCACCACAAAAGTTTATGATGTGGCGCGATATTTCCGTTCAATACGAATGTTCATATTTCTAAGAATTTATTCGTTAGATATGTGCACTGTCCATGGAATTTTTGCGTACACCTCTAGCACCTCATTTCGAACAAATCAAATATTTTTTTGATATTTTGATATTCCACGATACAGCTTCATATCGATAGATGAAGAGTAGTGTTGGTATGTTTTAAATTGAAGCTATCTTTCCAAATTTGAATCTTTCCAGGTAGTGATAATCACTTTCAGTTTAACCCATTCTTCCTCCAACTAATATGTGAACTCACGATTTAATGACTACTAATGGTTATATGAAACCTGTAGAATTTTATCATTATTATCATCATTTTATTATCACCATAAATTCAACAAGGAACACACTGCAATGGAGAATAAGATTTATCTTTAGCAAATATATGAAAATATCAATTCATAATTACAAAGGAATCTACATCTCAATATATCGTTATTTTTCATATCTCGAATACTTGATAGTTAATTCATTGATTTGTTAAGAAAGTTTGTTTTTGCTTTAAAAAAACTGTAATCTTGGGTAGTTTCGGTATAAGCAGAATCAAGGTATCCCTTAGTTGCCGTTAGAAACCGTCTACTGGTCTCGAGATGCGCCCTTAGAGATATAATAAATATCGTTTCATATGCAGTATGAGGGCAGCACGTGCAATATAGTAGCTTCAATTTAAAGCCAAACTTGTAATGAGTAATGTGTGAAATAAATTTAGAATATTGAATATCCACCTGTTGAGAAATAAATTATTTACTAATTTCAGATTATTATATACATTGAATAAATCATTTAAATTCAATAAACTTTTTTCATATTTATATTTGATAATAAATGAACTCGATTACTATGACTAGACACAGCATTCTCTGAATTATACCCTTCAGAAAATGTCATTACGCTGGCGCTGTTAAATGATAGTTAGATTTGTTCTTTCTTTAGTAATATGTAGAAATTCGCTTTGCACAATTTCATGGAACGTATTACAAAACTATTAGAAAAATTAAGCTCCAATTACTTTTAGATATATAGATCAGTAGAACTGAGAGATTTTTTGAGTCCAATTTGTTTCGTTAAATTTTGTTCAAAAACAACCTTTAATTATAATGGTTCTACGCTCCAATTAAAGCGGAATGGAAAATTTTGTGGCAATTACTCAAATCAAATCGGCGTTGAATTGAATACAGCAAACTTATACACAAAAATTCACACGATACATAATAAAATATCTTGAAAATAATTGAAGCCTTGTGAAAAAGTGAACATCTACAAATGAAATAAGAATCATGGATGATTAACATCAGATAATCTATTTATGTAATAATTAAAAAGCAATAGGATCAAATATCATAAACACTTTGTCAGCATTTATTTTATTATAAATACGAATGTTGTAAATAACTTTTTAATCAATTTGGTTCATTCAATTAATATAGTTAATTCGCTTGTGAAATTAAATTTGTTCATTTAACTCTATAAAATTATTGTATTTTTGAGTTTAATAAATGTTTTAAAAACATATTTTCTGCCACCGAAAATATAATTGGCGCAGTCATTCGGATTAGTGCGGTCGTGAATTTCACGCATAGTGCGAAAAAGTTCCGTTTACGTACTTCAGTACAGCAGCACTAGATCTACGTGTTCAACGAGGAACTTCAGGACTTCAGATAGCTGTAAGTGCCAAGTTTCCTTTTTTTATTCCTTTTTTTTTATCTTTCCTTATCAAACTTTGAGTAAGGAACAGATATTTTATTGATTTTGATTCAATTAAGTATATGAACGATTTAGATAATTTACTAAATATATTTTGTAAATTAAATTCAGGTTGCGAAAAAATGGCAACAACAAATCAAAATTTCTAAACTGGGATTTATTTAAATTAGAATTAGAGAATAAAAAACCTTACGTTGGTAATATAAATTCATTAAATAAATTTATTAACAGATGTGAAAGATTAATAGATACGTATTCGATCTATAATGATCAAGACATTAACAACTATGTATTGGAATGCATTCAAGAGAAAAACATATTATCGGCCATCGAAAATATAATTACCGTAATAGATTTAATTGAACGAAACATACAGACAAACTGACTACAAACTCAACAACAGATTTATTTTGTGTAATAAAACCGGGCTTGTCTAACTGTAGAGATTTCAAACTTGGTTGAAGTTTTGCAATATTCGTCAAAGGATTTTCGTAGCTTTGTCTTTCGTACCACTAAAGTTTATGATGACGTGGCGTGGTGTTTCGGAAAATCTGTTCCTCAAGGGATTATTTCGACACGAGTACGTAGTTTTTGGATCCATTATGCGCAAACACTATCATTTTTTTTTCTTAATATAAGATAAAATGTATAACATTCTTGAGTAATGTTAACTTTAATACTAATATCTTTAGAGATTTAAAATATTTACCGTTAAGGTATTAATTATGATTTATTACAAGATTGATTGTGGCGATACATGAACTGAACATCATTCAATTTATTATTGTAGATCTAGCTAGATGAATATTGCGTTTTCTAGCACATTTCATGACGTTGTCTTACAGCTACAAAGTGATTTTGTTTTTCTATTCCAACTAGCCGGATATCTAATCTGAAAAGTATCCAACCTTATGTATATATTTAATAACTACTAGTTCATTAAAAGGATGTTTTCTCCAAAATCCCATGTCTTTTGGCAAAATTAAGTCTTTCAGCCTGGATGGGTTGATTTTGAGATGGAAATCTATCTTTATGTATTTCTATTCAGACGTATCTCTTAAAAAGTGATATTTTAAAACTCCCTCAAATACGTATTCTGATTTATAATCTTTTTCTCAACATTTTGGATCAATTTGATCAAATAGGTGTTTCGATAAAGCCGCATTTTTAGAATAAAACTGCAGCAAAAATTAAAAATGGAATTATTGGCACCTCATCTGTTATGAAACTTCTAGAATCAAGTAAATCCAATTAAAAATACTATTATATAATAACAAAAATACAAAATAGAACATTCGGTTTTATATTATGAAAATTAAGACAGTGATTTCACGCGAAGTTATTGAATATTTAACTATATTTTCCAATGACAAAAATAAGAAAGAATGCGAAATTTCGAGTCAAAAAATTGATTAGATTCATCTGAACACAAAAAAGGTAATCTGACAGAGTAAATTAAATAAAGTGTGGTAATCATGAGAATTGTCATTAAAATGAAGCTACTATCCCAACAACTGTCTCCATATGAAAATAACACTTGAAGAAGGCATCTTCCGGAATGAAGTCGTAGTTTGTCGTAATCTTCAGAATATCGATAATAGCATTTCCCTTTGGACGCATTTATTATTCACAACTACTAAAAAGGCTATGCCTAGTAAGTAAGGCTGATTTGGGTATAAATCAAGAAATATAGTCTCCTAATAGTCATGAATTAGAAGCGACTGTGGCATGGTACGTTGTCATAATAAAGAAGAAAGTCGTTAGTTCGTTTTGACGTTGACATGAAAAAAAAATCCAATACTGAAATACTTTTTTGTTTTTTATCTCGCATTTGTGAAGCATCTGGTGTTTGATATTGTTCTTGAAAGCTGAAGCTTTTCCACATTACTATTTTTTATTAATATATACCTTTTCTTCAATTGAATACTTCTCACCTTCAACCAAGAATAAATGTTAATGCATTGTACAAAATCCGATAAAGGCATAAAACATATTAAGTAAAGTAGATACGGCTTTGGTTAATAATTCGATCAAGTTAATAGTTTATCCCACCTGTATATAATGCGATCTCAAGTAAAGTTAGTTGCAAACTTATATATTCGAAGAAGTTATAGTTTGCAATTATCCAATTTTAATAATTGACTTATTTGAATTGATTTTCAATGAAAAAAGGATGAGAACTACAACGGAATTGCCGCTTCCAGACTAATTATAGTTTACCTGAGGTAGGAGACATTCAATTTACAATTCTTGAGCTAGACATATTTATATCCCTCTCAATCTGTTTTATGCATTATTCATTTATCTTTCCTGATCTAAATGTAAATGAGTTCAAAAGCTCAGGAGAAACGAATAAGTCGACAAAACTGGTTCCAAGTTCGCGATCTCATTTACAAAAAGATTGAACCATTACTTTTTTCCATAATTGCCAACTGGTTTGCCTTAATTATAAAAAGCTCAAATATCTAAAAGGGTTAAAAAAGTACAAATTGAATATGATTTGAAAGTTTTCACATAATAGAGTCAACGTTACTGAAATATTGAATTCATAATAATGATAATAAAAGTAAAATATGCATACTAACGCTGTATAGAAATTTAAAGAACAATAGGAACAACCAAATTGTTGATCACATCCTACAGCTTGAAATAAACATTAAAACAATTACTATAGAAATTTAAGTAAAAAAATAATAAATTATTAACTAACGACAGAGCTCTAAATAACAATCGAAATAAAAACAATCTTAGATGGTATAGATTGTATTAAAATCGGAGACGTCACAAATAGATTCGTTTCAAAAGAAACAATTTCATTGATGTAGTTATTTATGAATTAATTATCAACAAAACTATTCGACTGCAACACTGAAAGAAATTCAATTTTTTCTCTTTAATTGCAGATGAAAGAAAATTGCATGTTTCCAACGCAACGAATCATTAAGTGCATGTTTACTTGTTGGAAAATAATTTGTTTTGGTAGTTTTCTTCATTTTTCTCTAAAGTGAACATTCAACAAATAATTTAATTGGGTTATATTGAGTTATTTCTTATAAAGGATATTGATAGTAGGTATCACTTTATTCATTTGCAGTTTATTGGAACAAAAATTTTTCAATTCCTAATAATATAAATTAGAGTAATATGATTCGATATTGGTAGGTAATGTATGATTCGATATTGGTAGGTAATGTAATATATTTTGAAATACAAAAAACATAAAAGACATTGTAGAAAAATTATTTTATCTATGTTCAGACTAATCTTGGTCATCTTTAGTAGTAAAACGTTGACCACGTAAATGTTTCTGTATGTTAAATAATGAGCAACAATCACCAAATCAGATGTGTAGGTTGATTGTTCAATGACTCTTACATCATATTCATTTTACTGTCTGCTGTGCAGTGATACAATATTAAAAGAAAATGGACTGACTTGAGAACTGCAAAATTTTGTAATGTACCAGTCTCCTGTACGGTGATCTTTCAACTAAATTGCTTCTACTAATCCTGTACGAAAGATCTTTGCTTTTTAGCTTACCAGTACGTGCATAGTTACCAAGCATTATACCTATGTCTATTTTAAATTCGCTACAGCAGCAAAGTACAGTTAATCGTGTAGGAATTTAATTATCGACTGCGAGTCGCAGCCATTCAAGACTTTGATGTTAAGTTAATAAATTGAACAACAAAATTTTTTGACGAATCCTACTTAAATGCGGACAGAGCTTACCACTTATGGTATTTATTTGTAATTTTACTCTATTAACTTCATTATATGTTATACAGTAGATAGTGCTGGCGGTTGAGAATCGTCAATCTGATTTTGCCAAAGATTATAACGTTAAACACAAATAGTCTTAGTTACAACGTAGCGTTGTGACCACGGACTGCAAAATTCGGAATCGTAGCCCGTGAGATTCTGTATGTTTGGGGGAACTAGGAATACTATACTTAACGAATGAGAAAGTAGTGTCCGGATTTTGTTGATAAAACAGGCGTTGTGTTTCACCACAAAACGCCAAAAAATTACTGAATTTAGTTGAGAACATTGCCCACCGTATAGCTGAATGTGGCACTATCTGACTATACTTGTAAAGGTCTTGTAAAACTTCATGGATAAGAATTGGGAACTTAAGAAGTCCAATCGAGATTTTTCTGTCAATAAACCACACCGAGAGAATTATTGATCAGGATATCTTTTTCTAAATATATATTAATTTCTGTTTGTGTTCTTGTTCTATTTCAATAATATGCAATTCGTCTTTCATAAAATTATTATACATTTCATTATATAAAACATAATGTATACGATGTATTCAAAAAACGGAATTGATTGGTTGGGATTATCGATTAGGTAACGAGGGATCTAATAAATTATTGGAGAATTTAATTTATACACTGTATAAATTAACATTGTATGTATAAGATCAAGAATAGAAGTAGTAATCGGCGAGTCAGAGCATATCTGGAAATATATATTTTATACTTATAAAAATTTATTCTCCTGAAGCCATTTGTTTCAAACCACTATAAAAGAAACAAATGTGACACTATTGACAAACTCAAGTTTCCTACAGAAAACATTTTTAGTATTTTCGTCTTTTCTGCACGTTACGTTCTGAAATATCTCGTGTCTCACAATTGAACATACTGGAAACTACAACTCAAAAGAACAAAAGTTTATTGAATATCAAATGATTTGTTCATACTTCCAAGATTCATTATCCTTCCGATGTTTAGAGAGGAATCCTCTTGTACGAAATGAATTCTTAACATCTTCAATTATTAACTTAATATTCTCGTTATCGAAATTGAGCTCATGATGTTTGAAATGTTGCTTTGTAAATTTACATCGATTTGAATGTTTTGAATAAGTGTGCATAGAGTGATGAATTAATTCTTGTAGATGAAGGAGCTTTCGAGCTTTATGAAATATTAATCTAAATGTTTACGTATGATCTTAAACATTTGCGTACATGAATGTTGAAGAAAATGGGAGTCTTATAGCTAACAAACCAAATTTGCGGCCCGCATTTCAAATTAACTCCAGAAATTACTTTTCTTTCACCACGGAATATCTCAATGAATATTGAAAATTCAATTTTAATGTGCGTCAATTTAATTTCCAGAAATGATGATTTTAAAGAAAATTCCTAGAAAAAAACGTTATACTCAGATTTTGTCAACTGATCTTGTAAAAATTTATAATTTGAGGGAAACTGGAAACCAATTTGTTAAGTGTTGTTTATAGTTCGTTTATATATAGTCATAGAATTAACTATTGAGACAGATCCACTCCATAATACCTTTCCAGTTTCAGCGATTTTTGCAGGCGGCTTAGCAGTTCCAAGAAATCTTCGACTGTGACTTCCGTCAGCACGCTTGTCACAATTATGTCCATTGATTCAAAATGCTTTCTATTTACGTCATTTTTTAATTTGAAGATGAGAAATGCAATAGAATCGACGGATATAGTGGCTGTGATAATATTGGCGTCTTTCTGAGAACTAAAAAAGTGGTATACGCTCAACGCGCTGTCGCAAGGTGCATTGTCGCGATGTATCCCCCAATCTGCGATATCTGGGCGCACTCTGTTGATGCTTTTCAGATCAAGTATCTCTATCAAGTACTTTGAAATAAAAAAACTTGATATTCACGGCTTGTCTAGGTGGACCAACTTCCTTTAGATTACCCCGCAATTGTCAAAGAAGCAGATGAGCATCGTTTTCACATTCCACATGAGCATTAAAACTTTTTTGGTTGACGTTCGGATAAGCGATGTTGTTATTGTTCTTCTAAAACGTTTTTTGGAACCAATGACGCAGATAGCTTTCTCATCGCAAAATCCTGAATTAGACCTACGTAAGAGTTTATTTTCAATTCTGCCAATCTTAATAGACGATTATGTTGGATTAGGGCGATTATATGCTGGGCGTTCGTGTTAGTTCGCACCTTCATCGACCATCCTCCTCGCGCTTCACTTTCCACACTTTTACAGCCTTCCTTCAACATTTTACAACCACAAAAAACTTGTACTCGGCTCAAAAAATCACCCGATTTTGACCAAAATTTCATCGCGACAAGTAGCCGGAGATTTCGCCTCTTCATTTTTGTGAGGAATCTAATTACCTGATCTATCAAACTTCTTATGAAATAAAGAAATTCAAATGATCGCAATGAATCCATTTATCTTGATATATAAGTACCGGGAACATAACTGGCAAATATGAATCGATTTTAAATGAGTACATTTTATTCCGGGACAGCGATGTGAATTTACAAATGCACTTGGGAAGACAACAATTTGTCCTGGGAACCAAAATCATTATCTCTTCTTGTTATTAGAAATTTCATAATTTTGGTACTATTATATATGAAAGTTTTGTTACTGAAGTAACTTATTGAGGCACCTTTAAAAAATATCTGTATCAGCAAAAATTTCTAAGTTCACCATTTTTGAAATGAAGAAACCCATATCGAGCAAGCCGATTTCTCACCTTGCCAAGCTACACGAGAACACAACGCGTTTGGAAATCATAGTTTTACGTTCTTATTTCTTATTACCTTATTCTTATTTTCACGGTCTTCATATTTCAATCTGGGTTTGATAATTACCAATATTCACAATAATACTGACAACGCCGTTTCAATAACCAAGCTATCGTCTTCAGAGACTGAAGGTAAAATAGACAAAGTTGAGCAATTTATTGAGATGAAACAAAATGATTACAATCATATAGTGAAAGCAACTTTGGATTTCCCTATGCCAGAGATAAGATCAGGAAACTTATCTAGAGACAGCTGTGTAACTTGATCAAGCGGTCGTTGGTGACGCAGACATGCAGCGATCCATAAAAGTTTTTAGTTAGACAAAGAGAATTTAATTATCATATTCTACTATTCAAATATAGAATCGAAATAACCTGAAGAATGGATGAATTAATATCTTTGGTATAGTGACTGTAATAAAATATAAATAATATATAAATATTAATATAAAAAATATCAAACTTCACTTATGGGATACAAGTTTCGAGAAGAAGTAAGCTTTGAATTTTTATTTGATTTGACGTTTGTTCTAGTGGCTATGAAAGCCGCTGATAAGTAATATTTCCCTTCATTGGTAAACAAATGACGGCCTTTAAAATGTAAAAATTTGAAATTATGAAGATCCAATGATTAAAATGCTAGCCAAACAACAATAAATCGACTAATAAAAAATGCGAAGAGGGTATATATTTGATTAATCTTCCAGAAAACTTGAAGACCTCGTGCTTCTAGCCAAAACAGCAGCTTAGGTATAGAATAGTGCAATATGCTCAAAACCCTATTCAAAGGAAGATAAGACAACCTTCAAAAATACCACTGTGTATAGGACTAATAAACAGTTTACTTTAAATATCACCCATTATTGCAGAAACTCTAAAACTTGCAATTGGAGAATGGTAGACTAGTTCCCATGTTATCAAAATATCTATAAACTATTGATATTCAGTTGTCATTAATAAAATTTCGTTATTATGATATTTGATTCAGATTACATCTTTTACAAAACATTTTAACAGGCTTACGAAGAAAGTATTCGAGCTGCTAAAGTTGAAGAAAACTTTGATAGAATCTATTCAGATTATCTATCAATTCAAAATGGCTAATGTCAGTTAGACCAAATATCAAGAACAATTGGATATCGCATTATGGAGGAACGCATTGTTATAGAAGAACTTCAATAATCGAGTTCTTGGCCAATAAAAACATTCCCGATGATCCTTAACTTTCTCACTCACCTGACGTGAGTGCTACTATCTTTCTTTCTTTTCTAAATTGTAAACTCTTCTGAAGGGACGTTGTTTTGAAACATTAGGAAACATTTTAAAAGGTAGTAAGTGACCAGCTAAAAGCTAGTTCGGTTGTTCAATTCCAACACTTTAATGCTGAGTAACTTCTTCCTAATATGGCAAAGTGTATTGTGGAATAATAACTGAGAATATCACATTTATTATAGCATTATATGAACAGAATTACAACTGTAATTATCGAACAAATAACTTCGTTTCTTTTTATCAAATGCATTAAGTCCTTGATTTTTGTCGTAAATCATTAAATAGTTATAAATTATCTTGCCAATTCAACTGTCTCTCAAATCACAAATCAATAGAACAATCTATTGGGCTCATGAAAATAATCATGCAATAATTTCGATATCATTAGATATAGTTTGACAGCCTCCATTAACGGTTCGTGAGCGTGATACGGTATCGATACCTTATTATATTACATTAAAGGATAAGATCCAATCATGGATTATATTGATATTGGATAAACTATTAGTGTTTAGTCTAATATAGATTAATCTCTCCTTAAATGGGTTGAGAATTAACAATTCTGCTTCGTAGTCCTATATGCTAATTATAAATATTTAACTAGATTTTTTAGACATTTTTTTCTGATGCTTCAACTGATATTACATATTATTCAGATTTTTACATATACATATACATATTACATATTTTTACTACATATTATTTAACTCACTCCGTTTGTCCGTCTGTGTGGTACAAATTTTGTAACTTTTCGTTAACCAATCAACTTGAAATTTCGCATGCCCACTTACTCTCGATGACAATAGATCAATCAATTTGAAAATCTATGAATTAACTGACCAATTATTGGTAATTAATGGAATAAATATTTAGGGGAAGATCGTGGTCGTGATTGTCGTGGAATGCAGCTATAGAGGTTCACTAAAAAAAATTAGGAATAGATTGGAGTCGTAGCAGAAACAATTAATATGTATACAGTTGAGGAAAAAAATTTTATCAAAATATTGGTGCTTTATAAGAGAATATTGAAGCTTGTACCTTTTTAGCTGATTCCAAACTCTTAATTTACCTACTCCGTGAAATGAAAATGTCTTTTTCATCTAAAATACCGTGTACTTACTACTGATTCAAAGCCGCCAAATAAGTAGAATTCCAGAATATAGCCAAATTGAGCCGTTGAATTCAATCGAAAGGGTTGATTCGTTATGTAGTCACATTAAGATGACGCAATCTTAGATTGATGAACGATTAATTAACCCAATCTTCCATTTTCTCATAATGGCTTTAAAATTGGAAGCGAAATGTCGAGAGATGTGGAATTTCTATGCGATTCAACCCTTATTTTCTCATAATTCTAAAAATCGAAGTCGAAGTGGGATGCAAAAAAATTGATGCCTCGCCCCCTATAATGTGTGGTTTATCAAAACTCCACAAACCGGACATTCTCCTTCGACTAAATTATTTGAAAAATGTTTTGAAAAAAATTTTATACCAAAACAAACACTATATAAAAAACACAGTGAATTTCAAAGAAAAAATTAAAAATAAAAAAATTCCTAACGAATATGTATTTATTTTGTAAGATGTGATTTATTTATATAAAAATATTTCTATTGTCATTGTGAGAAATATATAATTAAAAAAATTGGACAAAATTTTAGAATATAAAGAAATCTCGAGGAAACTGTCCTAAACAAACTCAATATAAATATTCCATTCTTTTTCCGATATGTAGATGATTGTATTGCTGTCATACGAAAGAATCAAATTGGAAGCATAAATAAAAAATTTAATTCTTATATTCACTAATAAATATAATCATTTAAAGACTTAATTCACAATCGAAATGGAACAAAATAATAGAATCAATTTTCTGGATGTCACATTATATGAAATTAACAATAACATAAGAACAGAATATGGTATACAAAAAATATATAACCACAAAAAAGATCAGTGATATTAAGTTTGGTTGATCTATCCAACTATCAGATCCTGCTTAGCTATTCAAAAAGCAAAACAGCATTAAAAGAAAATAATTATACGGAAAAAGTGATAAATAACATATTCAAGACAAAGGTAACAGATACAAAATCAATTAAAAACAAACGAAAAATCAAAACATACAGCATTTTCCCTTATACCCGTATTTTAATAAAGACTAAAAGAAGTAGAAACGACAATTTTTTCCTGTCTTTAAAAAATTATGAAAAAAACTTTCATACAGAAGATACCTAAAATCAATGACATTTTCCATTATTTTAAACTAGCCAACGAGTGAACCTTCAAACGTATTTGAGAAGGTGATAGGTATTATTTGGAGATTGTATTCAACATTTTCAGTTTCTAGGCGGCTCCACATAATTTGGTTGATCTATTGAAATTTCTCTTGTTCTGAGACTAGTCATACCTCTGATAGGTAGTAAAGAGACATTTAGTCCAAGGCAAATAGAATACTATTATGGAAAGCTACAATTTTCAAAGAATCAACACTTTTTCAACTCAAATTTAGTCGAGTGACGAGCATTTAAGAGCATTAATACCTTTACAACTTATTCTCTTAAATTGTTTATTTGATTTCGTTAATCTCCTATTCTAATTTTAGGTGAACGCGTTCAACAATTGATAATTAATTTGTGTTGAAAATCACACCAGTCATTGCTTCAAGTTTTCGACGGAGTTTATTCTAATTAGATGTTTCCCTTTATAATATTGAACAGAAGTTTATTATTTCTTCTATAATTCTTCTATAATCCTCAAGTTTCACTGGTTTGCCTAGAAATTATTCAAATGTTTCTTTAGAAATAAATATGAATTACAAATAATGTTTCTAGAGATATGGTTCCAAAGAACGTTTGAAAATGTATGCTCATCAAATATGCATTACTTTGATCACTGAAGAGAAAGCTATCCCAATATGGAAGTTCATCAAATACTTGTACTGAAATTGTATGTAGGTTTCTGTATCTATGTATTCTGTCGTCAACCAATTTACCTTAAATATTGGACGACATTTACTAGACCAAAATTAAATAAGATCGAAACGAAATCTAGAGATTATAGTTAACCTACAACTGAATAAAATATAAGCATATGTTGAGAGTTAGCAATAGCAGTGATTTTTATTAATGTTTTTGAGCGACAAGAATTTCACTAGCACAGCAACATTTTAATTCATTCAGTATAATTATACATTCGATTATACAGTCAGCATCTGTTTATATTTCATCTAAGTCAGATTTATTGAGATTAAGAATTCATTTATTTGTATTAGTATACAAAGTCACACTAACACCCGCATTGGTAGTGGAGGACCAAAGGCTTCAATAGGAAAGTTACAAAGCAAAAAATTATTATACAATTCATCCTAAGTTACACTGAGATGTATTGAAAAATGAATAATTCTCAATCTTTTCAAAAATTGGCAGCAGACGAGGTACAGTAATACCTCTGGGCCTCAAATTATTGATGATTAAACTTCAACTATTCAAGTTTATAGTATATTACTGGCACCTTGCGCTTCATGATTACCGATCAGAAGCCGAGGACATCATGATGAGCTGGACCGAGATATTAACTTTTGGCCCGTGGACTGTATACGAAATTCCCTCAAACCTCTGTCGAAGGTACTTTTTTGCAGCGACGTTAAACATTTTATTTCGCCTCGGGTATCATGACACGCAGGGCCGAAAATTCAAGATTGGCTTCGTAGTGTAATACGCGCGTATACTTCTTATAGGGAGTGCATTTACTAGGGAGAAAACTACAAACTTTCGTCCGAGGTATGAAGAGAATTTATTTTATTTGTAATTTTTAAGATTCATCAACTGACTTTTTGTAACTGCGTAAAACTTATTTCTAATAAGTATTCAAAACTGTGTTCTCCAATAGCCTCCAGTAAAAGCGACAGCAAAGAAACTGTATGCGAGAAACAAAGCTGTCGAGAGTTATGAACAATTTACCTCGTATCCATTTCATACATGATAGGAACACCAAAAGATCGGTTCAAGATAAAGATGTTTAACTTCATAATATGTATAGTAAGAAAAACAAGTAGATAGGAGTGATTGAAGTGAATAACACACACGCCACAAATTCCCTACGGTTATTTCAAATACCAATAATGTAATTAAGAGAAAACTCTCTATATGGGTTTTACACAATCAATGTAAAACACAAAATGCGATGTGTACCGCTATCGGTTTCCGAACCACTTCAATTGCTTTTCTAGTGAAAAATCGAGTCAACAAGTCCGTTTTTGTCTAACAAAGCTTTGAGTGCTTCCTTGTAATTGGCTCGAGCTGTTAACACACACGTGTACGGCTCGTTTGTTATAAAAATCTATGAAGAACTCCGACAAGTGAATTGAACAGTTGTCCTTCTGAAGTAGTTAAAACCAAATGAAAGAACTATTGAGTCATTTCACGTATACTATTGAAATGTGGTATATATATATATATATATATATATATATATATATAAATATATATAAATATATATAAATATATACCATATTTAAAATTAATAAAAATTCCTATAGTACCAAACCATAAACAATATTTCTATCTGTTCACGCAGAATTAATTCAAAACTCATGAAAACTGGCAACGCTGTCCTACCAACCAAAAAAACGACTGAGCGAATTGAAGAAATGAGAGATATAATAAGTTCTGTTGTTAAAGCTATGTAAAATTTTTCTTACAAGTAAATGTTAATGTGAACGTGTTAATAATAACTATAATACAAAAAATGGTCCTTCGAGCCGGATTATAAACAAAACCAGTGAAAATTCGCAATAAACAATATATTATTAACAACTATAACCCAAAAACAATTTACCACGTGCTGCAAGCAACTATCAACGAGTGCAAAGTGATCGACCAAACAAGTAGTCGATACAATATCACGGCGACCAGACATCAACTCAACTGGCCGACTAGTTCAATTGCAAGAATCAGGCAGTTCGACCGAAATCAGAGTGAGTTTGTTCCAAATTATTTATTTCCGAATTTTTCTTTCCATTTGCGATTTCAAAGCTTCTCTGTTTGTGCTTGAACAATTTGACAATATAAAATGGCAGAACTTGGCAAACTAATAAAGAAAAGAGGTGTAATTAAAGCTCAGTTAACTATTTTCACAAAAGCGGTAAATGAATTTGCAACTATATCTAATTTAAGCCAAACAGAAGTTACAAAATTAAAAGATAGGTTACGAGATGCCGAAAATTATCTTGACGAATTCAAATCATATCAATTAGAAATAGAGTTACAGGATGATATAAATTTAGATGAGCAATTAATCGAACGAGAGAGATTTGAAAATTCATATTATGATGCAATCGCTGTTGCTAAAAACATTTTACAAAGCTACAATAATCACGATAATGATACAAATCTTAGCGTGATTTCAGACAAAGCTTGTTGTAAAAACGAGGGTATAAAGCTTCCGGATATATCACTTCCTAAATTCAGTGGAAACTTTGAAGATTGGTTAGAATTCAGGGACACATATAAAAGCCTTATTCATGATAGTAAAAAATTAGATAATATTCAAAAATTTTATTACTTGCGAAGTGCACTAGGAGGAACAGCAGCGGCGTCCATTTCCAAAATCAAATATACGGCCGACAATTATGAAGTGGCATGGGCCACAATTTCAAAAAGATTTGACAATACTAAAAAATTAATATATGAACATATTAGAGCTATTTTTTCATTAGAAAACATACAAAAACCGACAGCTGAAAAACTACAAAATTTAGCTGACGATATTCACAAACATTTGGGATCTATTGAACAATTGGGGCAAAATATAACTAATTGGGATCCTCTACTAATTTTTTGGATTACTAATAAATTAGATACTAGCTCAAACCTTGAATGGGAAAGGGAAAATAGAGATCAGGAAGAATTGCCAAAGTTAGATAAATTCCTACAATTTTTACAAAAACGTTCCAATTTTCTTAATATGTTAGAATCAAAGAACAGCCTCAGTTTAAATAAATCAGATTCAAAATTTAGTAATGAGGAAAATAAATTCAATAAACAAAGTAGAGTAAGGTCATTGACCTCAAGTACATATACATGCTCCTATTGCAAGAAAGAGCATTCAATATATCGTTGTGCAGAGTTTCTCGGATTAACAATAACACAAAAAAAAGATTTTGTCAAAAAATCAAATCTTTGCCATAACTGTTTGCGTTCGGGTCACTCTGTCAAACAGTGTAAATTAGGGCCTTGCAAAGTGTGTAAAGCTTGGCACAATACAATTTTGCATGAAAAACTCGAGATAGCGGACAACGCGAGCTCAAGTTCCGCAGCACTAAGCAGTGGCGTAGTGGTACCAGCGGCGGAGCAGGTGCTATTATCTACCGCCTGTTTACTCATTTCAGACAATTTCAATAATTTTCACAAAGCAAGAGCGTTATTAGATTGTGGTTCTCAAACTTCCTTTATAACGGAGGATTTGCAAAAGCGTTTGAATATTGCGACACATAAAACAGATCTTTCAATTTTCGGAATCTCAAACAATATTTCAAAGGTCAGTAAAAGGTGTAAGGTTTCATTTAAATCTATACATACCAATTTTAAAGCGCATGGCAGTTGTTATATTCTAAAAGAGATTACAAGTGTGATGCCGTGTTGTCGAATCAACACGCAATCTTGGGCGATTCCAGGTGATCTAAAGCTAGCTGATCCACAATTCAATATTCCCGGACCAGTAGACATGCTCATTGGCGCGGACCTATTTTGGACAATTTTAAGCAATAACAAAATTTCGCTAGGAAAAAATATGCCGCTATTAATTGATACAGTGCTAGGTTGGGTTGTATCTGGGCAAATAAGTACTAACAACGTTGAAAAGGCTTCTTGTAATTTAAGTATAAACCAGGAATTATTAAATTCAATAGCCAAATTTTGGGAAATCGAGGAAATATCTAGCACGCGACAACTATCTCCAGATGAACAATTTTGCGAGGACAATTTCATCAAAACTACTACCAGAGACGCGAACGGACGTTTTACAGTCACTATACCTTTGAAACAACAACCTTCTAGTTTAGGTGAGTCGAAAGCTCAAGCCGAAAAACGTTTCTATGCATTAGAACGAAAATTCGGGAGAGATCCAATGCTGCACAGCAGATATATACAATTTATGAACGAGTATAAAGAGCTAGGCCATATGACAATTTGTAACGTCAATGATTCAAGCTTCGAATATTTCATGCCGCATCACGGAGTTTTGAGAGAAGAGAGTTTGACCACAAAACTACGGGTAGTTTTCGATGCATCAGCGCCCTCTAGCAACGGTCTATCATTCAACAATATTCAAGTCATTGGACCCGTTTTACAAGACGATTTACTATCAATAGTCTTAAGGTTTAGGAAACATAACTATGTAGTTTCGGCAGACATAGTTAAAATGTACCGGCAAATTTCAATAACGCTCGAGCAAAGGCATTTGCAAAAAATTGTATGGCGCGAAAATCCGAGTGATAACCTGGAAGTCTACAAGCTAAATACCGTTACATACGGGCAAGCCTCTGCCAGTTATCTTGCAATACGCTGTTTAGCCAAACTCGCTGAGGATATTCAAGAAATGAACCCGGAAATAGCCGAAATCATTAAGCACGACTTTTATGTAGATGACCTGTTAACAGGTGCACCTACACTTGAGCATGCGCAATACATATGTAAAGCGATAAGTGACACTCTTAAATCGGGATGTTTCGCACTTCGAAAATGGTGCTCTAACGACACCAACGCGCTCAAAAATATAAGTTCAAATGATTTAAAATCCGATATACTAGAATTTGCGCATGATGGCAAAACAAAAACATTAGGCTTGATATGGGTTTGCAATAACGATAAGCTGCAATATAAAATTCATACCAATCCTATAGGTACAAAGGTCACAAAACGCACAATTTTATCTACTATATCAAAAATATTCGACATCCTTGGTTTACTAAGCCCATGTACTATTATCGCAAAAATGATAATGCAAAAATTATGGGAAAATAAATTAGCTTGGGATGACGCTATTCCAAAGGCTATATCTGAAAATTGGGTAAGGTTGGAGAAGGAGCTTCTTATTTTGAACGATCTTGAGTTAAACAGACAAGCTATTTGCAAGAATGCTGTTGAATTACAACTGCATGGTTTCGCTGACGCTTCGGAAAAGGCTTACGGAGCCTGTGTTTATTTGAGAAGTATTGATTCCGATCAAAAGGTTCATGTATCCCTGTTATGCGCCAAAGCAAAGGTGGCACCTATAAAAACAATACCAATCCCGCGGTTGGAATTATGCGCAGCATTGCTTCTAGCCCGCCTAACAGATAAAGCTAAAACTGCTTTGAAAATTCAATTCAAATCTTTCACACTTTGGTCGGACTCAACTATAACTCTAGCTTGGGTACGCACAAGCCCGAATCTGCTAAAAACATTCACGGCCCATAGAGTGGCAGAAATTCAGTCTCTCACTAAACACGCCGATTGGAGGCACATCCCCACCCACGATAATCCAGCAGATATTGCTTCAAGGGGAATATATCCTAGTCAAATTTTAAACTCTGATTTGTGGTGGCGCGGCCCTACTTGGCTAGCTAAGGACCCAAGTTTTTGGCCCAATGACAAGCTGGAGGTGGTTCATGATTTACCTGAACTTAAATCCAGTCTTCTGACCAATGTTGCGCCCCCTACTCTGAGTTTTCCCTTTGAACGTTTTTCAAATTTCTCAAGAATGCAACGAACAATGGCATACATTTTACGATTTAAGGATAATTGTCTTCAGAGAAATCGCAGAAGAGGCGGTTCTCTTACAGTACAGGAGTTAAGTGATTCTCTAAAATGTCTCATTCGAATTTGTCAATCTCAATCGTATTCTACCGAAATTGAAACATTGAAAAATAACAAACCTTTGAGCTCCCATAGTAATCTATTAAGTCTTAGTCCCTTTCTAGAACCCGATGGTTTGCTACGCGTAGGAGGGCGACTAAAATATTCAAATTACTCCTTTGACAAAAGGCATCCAATTTTGATCAATTCAAAGCATCATTTTTCAAAGCTACTATTTTTACAAGAACATGAACGCCTATTGCATGGCGGCCCTCAGCTGCTCTTAAGCACTATAAGAGAAAATTACTGGGTTATATCCGGTAGAAATCTTGCACGAAAGACTGTTAAGAATTGTGTGAAATGCTTCAAATTCAATGCTAAAACCATACAGCCAATTATGGCCAACTTACCGCGCGATAGAACTAATCCTTCTAGTGCATTTTCAATAGTGGGAGTTGATTACGCGGGGCCATTTATGATTAACGATAAGAAAGGTAGAGGTTGTCGTTTAAGTAAATGTTATATTGGCGTATTTATTTGTTTATCAACTAAAGCAGTCCATTTGGAATTGATTTCTAGCCTTTCTTCAGAATCATTTATTCAAGCGCTATATCGTTTTGTCTCTAGACGAGGCAAACCATCAAAAATATTGTCCGACAATGGAACAAGCTTCGTCGGGGCACAGCGAGAGCTAAAGGATTTTCTAAAACGTGGCAGCAACACTATAATCGAGAAATGTAGCTCTCAGAATATAGAGTGGAGTTTTATACCACCCTACTCTCCTCATTTCGGAGGATTGTGGGAAGCAGCTGTCAAAAGCGTAAAGCATCATTTAAGGCGCGTTTTGACCCAAGTTCATTTATCATTTGAAGAATTTGCCACAGTTCTCGCACAAATCGAGGCGATTTTGAATTCGCGTCCTTTATGCCCACTGAGCTCTGATCCCAACGATTTTGGACCTCTTACCCCAGCTCACTTCTTGATTGGAAGACCAATAATTGCAGCACCTGATCAAGATGTCACCGACATAAAAATGAATCGACTTTCCAGATTTCAGCTCGTACAACAATTAGCACAGCACTTCTGGAACAGATGGAAATCTGAGTACATTGCGGAGCTCCAAAGACGCACCAAATGGAAGTCCAACCAAGGCCATCTAGTAGAAGATTCTCTCGTTTTAGTGAAAGGCGAGAACACTATGCCCACTCAGTGGTTATTAGGTAGAATCAGCAAGCTCCATAGAGGCCCTGACGGCATCGCTAGGGTCGCTTCTATAAGAACTCCCTCTGGAGAAATCATCAAAAGAAGCTTTCAAAAAATCTGCCCCCTTCCAGTTGACCTTTGAAAGCCATCCTTATGCTTTCAACGCGGGGAGTATGTTCACGCAGAATTAATTCAAAACTCATGAAAACTGGCAACGCTGTCCTACCAACCAAAAAAACGACTGAGCGAATTGAAGAAATGAGAGATATAATAAGTTCTGTTGTTAAAGCTATGTAAAATTTTTCTTACAAGTAAATGTTAATGTGAACGTGTTAATAATAACTATAATACACTATCAACGTCAGTTTGAATATTGAATTTTGAATCCTATAAGTTTGAAAATTTATACAAGCATTAATACTATCCAAAACCACCGAAAATCTTAATTATTGTAAGTAAAATTTTGTTATTGTAATACATATTTCTTAAATATTTCATATTTGACCATAATTTTAGTCCCAGACAATGAATATATAATTATTCGAAAGCTCGGAAATATATTAGTTAGTTATTAGTCCACTTTGGTGTTTCATTGCCACGTTCCCAATAAGAAACCGCTCCCTCTCTCTTTATATATATATATATATATATATATATATATATATGTGTGTGTGTGTGTGTGTGTGTACGGAGAAAAACTTGTGTATTACTACTATGTACCCACCACGCCTTCAGTGAGGTGTAAGATCTTGATATCTTTGATCTGTGACGTTATTATACAATCTGCGATGTATATATTTGTTGTAGTCCGAAGGTCGCTTCAGTTATTGAGTTTGATTAAGCTACAACGCAGCTTATTACAATAACCTCTTCGTTTCTGTGTCTTTTATTTTATCCCCTAAAATGTTTCTTTCAAGTTTCGCGATTGAAGTGAGAAATATTGATTTCGATCAATTGTATTCTACGGATCGTCCAGCAATTACCTGGTCCAACAAAGAAAACAAAAATTTTTAAAAATATATATTTATTTTTAACCGTAATCTACTTTTAGCTCCATACAGCGATATTCAATAAGTTCAATACCATTTTTATAATTAGAATCGTCAAACTCCTCAAAATAGCCATTAACTACCATCATCACCTCTTCATTGCTGGAAAATCTTTGACCACCGAGCCATTTTTCCAAGTCTGGGAATAGAAAATAATTTAGTGGCTAAATCTGGCGAACAGTATGAGGTATGAGGTAGCAATTCAAACTTTAATTGATTGGTTTTGGTCATTGCAATAAGGGATGTGTGAGCTGGTGCATTGTATTGATGGAACAACACTTTCTTTTTAGCCAAAGGCGGCCGTTTTTACTTGATTTCTTCGCTCACACGCTGTAATAAGCTCGCAAAATACTCACTGTTGATAGTTTTTCGTTTTTTATGGTAGTCAATGAAAATTATCCCACGCGCATCCCAATAAAATCGACGCCATGACCTTGCCTGCTGAAAAACTGTCTATCACAGCGATGATGGTTTTCGCAGAATTTTTTCCATGTTTACAAATTCACTGAAAACATTTACTATTGATGGCTCCCGTGAAATAGTTTATGCTAGGTTTGCATCAGTATCGTAGTGCTGTTCAAATCAATATAATAGGAATAGACCTCGAGATATGGCCGTCATCGTAGATGCTGTTAATAAATGGTAAGGTAAAAATTCACCGTCACTTCCCGTATAAATTACTATAATTTGCCGTCGAGCTTTCCGTTTGCTTGTGATATCTGTGTCTCTTATAAATGGTGAATTTTTCGATTTTGTTTGTGAAATTTTATATTTTTAGTGGTATTACGCAGCTTTGCTTGATAAGTTAAAAGTTGATTGAAAGTGATTTTCCATCAAGACAACGCACTCCACGATAATAGTCAAAGCTAAAATACACGAATTGGTTGACCAATACCAATACTATTTTAAAAAACGAAAAAGTTGTTTCTTTGTGACCTGAAAACTTTTTATACAACCCTCCTACGTGTTGATAGAGGGAATAAATTTGAAGTGGAATAAACTTATATTGTATTTTCTGGGGTTGGAAGACAGGAAAGGTAACAGAACTGAGACTCAAAATATTGAGTATTCAGTCAAGACATGGATAAAAGTAGGTCATACTTTGCATGAAGTATAAGTAGATAACAGGGCAGCTTACTTGGACAAACCAAAACATCCTTTCGTTTACCTGAGGCGAATGCCTTCGAAGATAACTTGGAAAAAGTATTGGACAAGTTGAATGAAAAGGTTTGTATTGTTTATATATCTTATCACAGTAGAAGATTGCATGAATGTCTCATAACGGTTAAAAAAGCCATAAATTAAGATTGTCCTTTAATATCAGTTAAATCTTGTAATGCAGTAGAGAAACACCTGCACTTATAAAACGCATTAGTGCATTACGTATCACGGTTGTCATCTTACCATTATGAATATCCAAATTCAATATAAATAAATTGGGCTAAAATTGAGGGTGAGGTTACAATCAAAGAAGCCGTGCAATCTAATACAGAGGAAAATTGGATATAAGCAATAGAATAGTTGGGATCATGACCGATATGGAGCAGATGATAATTGATCTTTATTTAGTTATTTTCATGTTTGTTTCTTAGATTCTACAAGCTTTTGTATACAAATGGTAACAATTTTTTGACAATAAAGCATTTCCCTTTCTCTCTCTGATACAGGACAATCTGAGTCAGATGATTAAATATGTCAAATATCAAAATATGATTTAATATCCCATAATTAATTGTTGATTCTCTCATGAAAAAACTGTAGGGAACGTGAATTTGAAACTGCCAGCATAATCTGTTTTACCTGCTCAACCAAAATGCTGCTATAAAGAATATTAACTGGGTAAATAATAGAACATCCCTATACTATTCAGCGTAGTTATTTAGATATTAGAGAAGATATAAATGATGATTTAAATTCTTTATAAAACATATAACTATAATATTTCCTCCAAAAAAATGGTTATGTATCGATAATGTAGCTGCTTAGTTACATTTTAGTTTGTTAGACTTCATAAAGAAATATTCTTTGTATATTTCTTCCATGAAACATATTCTTCTGATCAATAACCTTTTGGAAATTAACAGCAAATCAAATTTTTTATTTAACAATATATTTTTTGCAGTTTAAAGTGGTCTATATATAATGTGTCTTCTAGATTTATTGCTCAAACTATTTGGAAGTTATGTTAGTCTCATAATATAACAATACTTTGAGAAACTTAACGCGTAATCGCTGAAGTTTTGGGTTATAAATCTAGTCGTGACTAACTCGGAAAGCAAAGTTATTATTTAACTTTCAGAAAAATATGAGTCTTAGAATATGATGATGTTAATCAATATATACTTTTCTTATTCTGTTCAGTCAGTATTTCCTTTATACGTAAAAAACTTAACCAATTCAAAAAATTTGTCATGATAATCTAATATGAAAAATACATTTTAAATTGTATTTTTGATGGATATAACTTGAAATGGCAAAACGTGGAGTGCTTGACATATATATTGTTCTGTATTGTTGCTTTTTAATGTGAGACTATTAAAAAACTTTTTTTAGTATGGAAGTTTCTCTTATTCGATTCTAAGCTTAATAAAAAAATAATTAAATCCATGCAGAAACATCCTACGGCGTCGTTATTAAAACATATTTTCCATTTCATAATTTTATACTCTTATCCGCAAAATGGATTAATGAGAAAATATTCTTGAAAATACGCTTTAATTAGTATATCAATATAATAACGAATCCTATTAATTATCGATTGTGGAATTACATCGTAACGTTTCTGTTGAGAAACATTAAATTATTCCACACATTTATTTTCCATGGCAATGTTACCTGCCTTTGTAATGTTCTACATCAATTCTCCGTCTCAGTCAATCAACCCACGCACATTTCAGGTATATTCTGTTTTTTTCCTACACGTAAAAAATTAGCACATTTTACACATTTACAGAGCATCATTCAAGAAACTCACATTAGCGATGTGACGTATTTATATTTCAGATTATTTCGAATTTTGTGGCATTATTTATATAAATCTGCAAACAAAATATAATATTTTGAAATTGAAGTTGGTTTTCTTCTTAATATAGAATAAGCCACTACAAATGTCAACAATGTTTGAAGCTTAGCTATTGTTTGACAATCGAATAAGTGAAATAATGGAAATGTGAAAAGTTGAGTATCGAGTTATCATTGACAATTTGTTTTTTAGAAGCAATATGGCTTCACAAATGGAAGAGGAGTTGAACACTATGAACGGTGTGAAAAAAATATCTTGTTTCTTTGTTTGTTCAAAATATTTTCAGAAAACCCTTGTATTATTGTGGATATCTGATATTCCTTTATTTGTCGAAGTATATATGTTATACTCAATTGGTGGATTCGGACAAAGATCGAAATTTATACGCATAACGTACTCACAACGAGTTTTGGGCAAATTAGCAAATCCCGCAGGACAAATTGACGATTAAGAATGAACAAGATCGTCGCTCTATGGGTAATGTGATTGAGCCACAAAGCAAAGCCTCATAGCCTATGTTATTTGGTGTGATTTCCGTAATTCGATGAAAATATGGAAGATATGTGAGAAAAATTTGAGGCTGGTTTGAATAAACTTCATGTAGAGATTGATAATGGATCTATAATTTTTTGAGAGGCGACTATAAATTATTGATAAAAGAAGTTGAACAAGCACAAAGTTTACAAGAATCAGGAGGCACACTATCTCATCTAAACAATAGAAATATGATATGCAAAATATTGGACAAGAGGACAAATTAATAGCTAAAATATATACGGACAATGATGATATTAAATTTCATATCCTCATTAAAAAGTTCTTCGATATTATCCATAGGGCTCATATAAATACTGAACATGAAAAATAAATGGTAAGACTAGTCAATTATTGCTGATAAATGAATCTCAAATAAATTCATATTCATATCTGCTTTTTTTGGCATGGAACATGAATTAAATAAAAAATATGTTAATATCACTCAAGATATTATTAACTATAATGCGTGTTGAAAAAAAATCAATTTTTTAATAATTTGCTCAAAACGCGTTGGAATACGCTTCACTCATTGGCCGAAATAATGCGATAAATTCACTCACAATGCGAACTGAGTATATTACCAAGTCCACAACGCGTTGTGATTATAGATTTCGGTCATTGCCCGAATTCGCCAGATTAGTACAACATAAATTATATAATTTTCGGTCTAAAAATATTTTAATTTGATCTTTCGAAGTTCACGAAAAAATTTTAAAATATTAAGTCACGATTTCTTTCCAAATTAATGAAAAATATATCTGTTACTTTGACGTTTTGAAATTGAGTGAATAACAAATCATTTTGAGTTTTGCGCTGAAAACTTTCACGATTGGTACAGTAGGAAGTCATCTTTCACAAAAAATGTACATTTGGCGTATTTCAGCGGACTTAACACTAAATATATAACATCATCCGAAGTAAACAGCAACCTCAGGGAATTATTTAAATGTCGTACGTTTCTTACTTTACTGGCTAGTTTTGTGAATTGACGCTGAGCAAAAAATATTTTGGAGTGGAGACGCACACCGTAGCAGGGAACTCCAGCAACGAGATGTTCCAACAATAATATTGAGAGAATATAATCTAGTTGGCCGAAAGTCGCATAGAAACTGTTACAGATGGAATCAATTACGGGAAACTTATGTTCAGCAGAGAACTCAGATGAGCTAAATGATGATGAGTATGTGAGTTTATTGAACGTCGATTGGAGAAACATGTAACTAAAAAGACAGAATATTAATGATATGAATGAAGCTTATGATTAGAATTATGTAAAGGCACAGATAGTCCATATCTTTTAATCATTTAATATCATATAGTCATTTACACAATTTAGTTTAGGTAACTTTGATTTCCATGCTATGCAAATTATATATTTAGCAAATCATGGATCTTTTTTTTTCCCAATTCTAAAATTCACTATTTCACTATTTGGAGAATTCTTATATCATAGGTTAGAAATAAATTCATCCTACCAATAAGCTTGAAACAAAAAGAGAAGACATATTTTTAAAATTACTTATAGTCTATATACAAGGCATTGCTTTCATCTGTCGTCAAAAACTTCATTAGTAGATGCTGACGGAAATAATACTGCACTGAAGCGGCGTAGCGGTTGATAATCAACTACTATATCTGAGGAAAACTTTGATGATTTCAAAAATAATGATATAGATACTGCAAATAGAATTTTCAGTTCGACAAGTCCTCAACCTATATACATCAACAACATATATGGAACAAAAATAAAAAGAAATAATGAACGTGCATGAAGCAGTTCAACATATTCGGTTTACTGGCTGTTCAAACCCCACAACTAATTTTATTGATATATCGAATGAATAATTACAACTAAATTTTTTTTTTCTCTTTTAAAGGTAGCTATGAAAATTTGTGAATAAATTTTGTATTTGTACTTGTCTCTTAATATTTATTGTAATAGACGCATAGTATTGTGGTATTATTATGTCGCATAATACTGGGGAACTGTATGTCATAACTAGCGCAGATAAGTTGAATAATATACTATTATCACTTATTTTTCAACATACTCTTCACTGCTTCTGCATCAACATTCACAATTCTACTATTAAACGTATATTTCGATAACACATTTCTTCAGAGACCGAAAGTACTTCTAACTTAGTTGAATAAATCCTCATACACGATTATTATTCACTAAAAGCAAAAAAATACTTTTGCCTGTCCTTATATTTTGCACCCATACTTAGTTACTGAAAAAAATGATTGATTTTTTTTGCAGTTTTCAAATCTTTTTGAACAGTTGATTGATTAATTTTTAATACTTTTTATATACAACACAAGTGTTGTGTGTGGTTTTTATTGTCGCGTGAAGATTTCAATAAAATATTTTTTAGTTATTTTAATTCTGGTGAGTGTTTCTAATCTAAAAATATGCAAATAATAATGATTAGAAGTCTTTAAAGGGTTATCAAAAGAGATCATTCTATGAAATAAAAAAAGGTAGATACGAAGTTAAATAAAATTGATATAATGTCAAATAATTTATATCTCGATAGATTTATGATTCACACAAACAAAATTAACTTCCGACTAGATTATTCATGAAAAAATGTTACAACCTGAGTATATAAATCTAAAATAAATCTTTGTTATCGAAACGCGCATCAGACAGTTTAATAGTGTAATCGTGGATTGTTACTGTAGTAGCAGTAAACAATATATTAAGTATAAACTTCACCAACGGCTCCAGAAATTCTAATTTAGTATTAGAATTGAAAAGGAATCAACAGAAATTAAGTACCTAGTACTTGTTGTACATGTTGTGTCATTTCGTTTTGCTTAGCTCTAAATGATGATTTTGTTTAATATTATACTCTCCATATTTAATTGTTCTATGTGATCAAAAAGGAAGCGTCTTATATAAGTCTGTAGTAAATAAGAGGATCTTCTAGGTAGAAAATGTTGCTTCTAAGAAATCCTTATTACAGTGTCCACGTTTATTCCTCTCTAGTTTAGTATAAATATGATCAACAGATAACAGTTAAAAATATGAATATAATATTTTATGTCCTTTAGGTATTTAAAATTTGCAATAAAATATTTCACAGAGGATCACCGGATATCATATTTTATGAAATAATGAAAAAATTTAACCAGAACTAAAACGATATGGATTTGATGTCGTCCACAATATTCTCCAAACCGTCTCGTCTGGTCTCGGAAAAGCGAGATGAGACGAGAATAATTTTATTTCTCTACGAAGCTAACTTGGAATCTAACTATATCGATCAATAAATCACGACGATTTAGAAACATAAACTATATTTTTTAATAGTTACGTATATTTTTTGTAGCCAAAAAACGGTGTTGTTAATTCTCTTGTAATTTTCATTAGATAAAAAAAATTTTACATAATATTTGCAGTACACACTATGTTTAAGATGAGATTGTTTTATATGTGGTTTTTCACATATATTTGTTTGTTTGGATTGTGTTAAAACAGAGAACCGAAAAATTATTTTGTCAGTAGAGCAAAGACCGCGACAAAATTAAAAATTTTACGAACGCTGATTATATAAGATTCATTCACGCCCGAAGATTGGTCTTGAATTGAGTTTTACAGTCAGATTATTGATAATAGTCTTATAGATAGATTATGCTATTTCTTGAAATAGAAATATTGGATGAAAACGCCCTTGGAATAAATTTTTATTCATCCAAAGATATTCTCTAAAATCTGATGTAATTCTTGATAATTTTTGAGAACCTACGAAAGTTGTAGCTTTGTATCTATTGGTATATAGTAATTAGCAATTATCTGTGCATTTATTAAATACGAATTGAATGAATTTGAATATTAGATTGATGATTAGAAAGTAAATGTCAGTTCCGACGATTTATTGAAATTTATCAATTATATACAATATTTCCTTGAAATCATGAGCGTCTATCATTAATACGGATAAAACTAATAAAGGACACTGCAAAAATCAGATATTGGCAAAAGTTTTATGATATTTTCCTCAGTATTAGAACCTAAATCGATCGGTATCAAAAGAAAAACGAGGAAGTGTACGTTTAGTCCACAAAAATTATAATTTTCAAATGTTGTCCTTAAAATATATTCTATTATATGTAGAAGAAATTGTCACAATACATATCCAAAAAGCTAAGTTTGTCAAAAAACTATTTTTGTTTCTATTTGCCATAATTTCAAAATTCTGCCCGTTTGACGAAGTCGTCAGGATATATTATATTAGTTGTTTGTTCGTTTAAAAACATTCGGCTTAGCTTTCGTTTAGGACATTAAGAGAGTGGAACGGGAAGCTAATAAAACTAAGTTTATAGCGAACTTTTTTTTTAAATTCACTCCGGTAGTTGTAAAGTGAGAGCAAATTCCCTTAGTATAATTGGTACGCCAATATGTGGATTGATACTAATTTAGTGTTATCAAGAAAATACATTAGTGCGTTTTCCATGTAAAATGTGAAATCATTTATTTCAATACAAAGCCTACATCAATATTTTAATGTAATTTTTTCTTTTTTTCTAAATTTTAAAACCAAATGTCATATCAGTTGTTACCTTAACAATAATTTTCTATTAATCATTTCTGCTGTTACTTCCATTGTTCTTTATATATTCAAAAATACATTTTTGTTTGTGACTACAATGGATATCACCTTTTGTTCAGGTACCAAAATGTGCATCTTTTTAAAAGGGGAAATATTGAGTATACAAATAAATTTGACACAAAATGGACTTTGATGGTTTTCCCGAGTGCTTTTCAATTCGTGAAAAACCTCCATTATTCAAAATATTCTTTACATTTGCCGTGTCGAGCTTTTTTATTTCCTAACTTTTTTCAAGAAATACGAGCAAGAATTATATGGGAATCATGGTTACAAATGAAAAACTATTTAGAAAATGGTCTACCAGAGTATGAATATTTGGGTACTATGGATAAGATGTATGTTTCAAGAAACAAGAAGTGATAGAAAAATAATATAAAAAATTATAATATTTGCTTCTTATAAATGTTATGTTTGCTGGTTGAATCCCATTTTATGTGCACATTAATAAAACTATTTTATTAATTATCAGAGTTTGCTCATCTCGAGTCTTATTATCTGATTCTGAAATACTTTATCCACTGGTTTTTTCAAATACTTTGATTGAATTTCTATTTCATTATAAATATTTTGAATTCGTTAATTTCTTCTACTGATAGTAGGCAACAATATTATTGTACAAATTCTTAATATCATTTTTCAACTTTAACTCTAAGGTATATTTAGTCGAATAAAGAAAACAAATACTGAATATGAGATGAGCTATACTATTCATAATATGATTATCTAGGTATCTTTTCTATGGTTGCTTGTACTTTCTCATCTCTGAACGTCACTTTGTAACGTTTTGAATTGATTTTGAATTAACTTTCTACTCTGTATAAATTTTTTGCTGCTTTGTTGTTGAGAATTTTTTTGGTATGGTAGATGGCAATAGCCGGCTCAAACTTTAGTTCATTAATAACTTCTTTCGTCCTTCATCATTTTATCACCTTAAATTGGTTACCATTATTTTTTGATTTGATGTAGAGTATAGAACTCTTATACTAGTATCTCTGGTATTTCGAACTTCCTTCAAGTTATTAAATATAACTTGCTCATTTTAATAGGATGTGAATTTAATTAGTCATTTGATTATCAATAAACTTTCGAGATATTTCTTAACTGGTGGATTGTCTTTTCTCTGTTTCGTGAACCGATTTTGAATCTATAGAAAAAATAAAAAAAGTCTACTAATTTGCCCCTTGGATAACTTTTACTTTTATATCTAGATATTTATTTGAACGTGTAGGGCTACTTTCAATTTGAGGCTGATTAGTTGAAAACATTAATCTGATTGAAATTGAAAAAGGCAAGAGACTGATCCCTTTGTTTGAAACAAATTTACACTTAACTATTATGATGGGCCCTTATGTCCTGCGTATATCAGCGTATCTAGGTCAAGCAGATCTAAATATACTCAATTCTTCAGAGATCAACTCTAACCTGCTTGTGTGTGTGTTCTAAGGATATTGAGTTACTGCAATACATTTGATCTCTATAGAATTCAGATCTGCAGATAACAATTATTCAATATATTTTATCGTTCCATTTAGTTCCTCAATTTTAGCTTCTGCATTAATCTGACTGCTGGCTTTGATGACTCTATTACTGTTCCTACATCCTCAGACTCATTTGTGCTACCTAGGCTGTTTCAGTTTGTAAAGGTCATTAACTTCCGAAAGTCTATCATAGCTGTCTAGCTTATGTTGATTACGTATCAATTTGTCCACTGGATATTTGACCTCGTCTTGTATGAAAATATGTTGAGGCGGAATATTTAGCAAGATACTGCAAAAGTTTAAGATCAATATCCACAGATCAATACACGGCAAGCCCACTAGAACTACTCGAATGTATTACTAAGAATGGGGAGACTTTGAAAATGGAATCCCTTCACAGATTTCCTAATGGCCTCCGCCCTAGCTCATGGAGTTTCTCTAAAATTGAAAAATCTTCCAATAGTCGTTTTATTTCCAGCAAGACTCTTTCACTAGGTCACATCCTAGATTTCTTTAGCGTATGTTGAAATCTTGACAGTTAGTGAAGATATATAATTTAGTTTGTTTCTCTATTCTCGGAAATATCCAGATCTCTTCGTGTTGTATTCCTGATACTCTATTCAGCTACTGTATTTTTATATGACGGGATGGCGACCAACTAAGATGCAATAAAATTGTTCATAGTTTTTTTGCATTACAAATTATGTTTATAATAAATGTTCACAGCTAATTGAGAATTATGGGAAGACAAATTTCCACATATGTGTATATAATAAGAATGAAAGGGTTAAAAGAGAAATTGTAATCGATTAGTTGATATGTTTAATTAAAATGATTCCTTCATTTCAAGAATATTTCCCGCATATGTAAGTATTTTTCAAGCTCTACAGAGTATTGACAAATTGACATTATATAATGGTATATTCGAATTATGAGTGCTAATGATATCTGTGGAGTCCAAGATAACACGGTGAGTAGTATGGGAAACCCATTATTGATTTATATAACTCGATAAGTGATTCTAATTTATTCCTCCAAAAAGTAGAAAGCTATGTTAATGAAATCTATTTGCAAGTAACAAAGTAAATATAGTGTTGTTTATAAGAAGGCTTGCCGTAAATATTTTGATGATATAATATCACACGGAAAAGAATTTATGAACATGTTATCAAACTTTATTTTCTCCATTCGTACTATTCGTACCGACAACTCAAAAGAGTTTAAAAAGAAATTCAACAAATATGCAACCGACTATCTCCATTTTTATTAGTCACCAGTTGTACTTTATGTTATGTACTTTTGTGCAAATTATTTTTTTCATAGATCGAGTGTATAAAGTTACATTCCTTGAAGTATGAGTTATGAATTTTTAAAAAGATTACAACCCAAGGACGAAATGTTTCATTCATAAATCCCATATAGTTGTGAGCTGTAATGATATCAAAATTGTTGGTGAGAAAGACTAAGCCAGATCTCTTTGAATCGGCTGGTGAATAGAGCATTTATATGATCGTTGTTGGAGTGGATTTCGAAATTGTATTGTTATTGTTTGGTAAAAAAAGTGTATAGATATACGATAGAATCTTGTTTATTGGTTTATATTTCATTGTTTCTTATGTGTTTGGCCCAATAAAGTTTAAAATGAATAAAAATACCGATTTTAATGAAAAAAATTTTCATTCGAAAGAACAATAAACATATGGTATTAACATTTGAAATTTATTCCAAGTGTATTAACACACGGTAGTTCTTGAGGAAGAGGCTAGTTTTAGCAGAGAAGGCAACGTGTAGATTCCGCTTGAAGTTGACGAAACCTCTACCTCTATCTAGTGCCAGATAATACCGAGAACCAGAGCATTACAACTGGTGGCGCATGTACTAAAGAACAAAGATCTTTTGCAGTTGTGTCATCCCATATTTTTAACTTTCTGGAAGAAGTGAGATAATATATCAGCTACTGAGCGAGTATCTCCCAGTGCCACAGCAAAAAAACTACACATACATACAGTTATTTGACATATAACTTTTTAGTAAAAGTATTATCGGATTTGAAGAAAAATACACACTATTTGTCTGCAATAATGTTAGGCAAAACTAATTAAAATTTATTATAATAAACATAGTAGGATAAAAAGATCGTAATTTACCGTGGTTTTCAAGAAAATATTCAGTTCTACAGCATTATCAAAATACAAAAATAACGCAATTTTTTTAACTACGTAGTAAAATCAATGTAATCTAATTTTTAAGGCAGTATTACTAAATATAACAAAGTGTACGGATACTTCTTGTGGCAGTATGATTTCATTAACAACTCTGCTATCAAGTTGACAAAAATAGATACTGCTAATAAGCTCAAGAAATAAATCTATACTTTTGCCGTATTTACTACATCAATTTCAATGACAATATTTTTCTATTGATTTCGATTTTTAAGAATATTTCAGCTTATTCTGTGAGCATCAAAAAGCAATTTGACGGAAACTGTAACGTAAAACTTCCGATATATAATATAACATGCTGATATTCACCACCTTGGAGAATTTGGTCTTTTAGTTGCAATAACTTTGTGCATTTTATACTTCTCATACCTTGTTTAATTATTTCATAAGTGGTGATTTATTTCCTATATATGTCTACCTAATATCGTACTCACTAATCCATAAGACCACATATAAAAACAAAATCTTGTGATTTGTGAGCTTCAAATCATATTTGTACAAAATTTCACTATAATGTTGCTAGTAATTCGATGTAATCGTAGAAAAGATCCTGTACGTTGTAAATAGATAGCGTTATCAAAATTTTTCACCAAAATTTATTTTGGCACGTTTGGAATATTCTGTACACCAACAATATACACTAGTATTTATCGCTTATTAAATATCAATATTCATGTAAACCAAACTAAATATATTTAACCCTGTAGAATAAAACCAGACATTGACTCAGTGTTAATAAGTAGTATAAATATTATTCGGTTATATTTGGCAAGGTGATAAACACAAAAAAATCACATATCATACTTAGAAAGAGAGTGACACTATTCAGATCAACATGATGGCTAAGGTAAGTGGAAATGTTGATATATATTGCATGGATATCTTCCGAAATAGGATAATTCTATTGCGATTTCCAAAAATTTTTGTTGATTGCTATATATTTTTGTATTTTATTCACTATAGTTGAGTAGCGCCTAATGCAAAGAGGAAATAAATGTTATAATTATGAAAAATCGATTTGAATCGAATTTTGTAATGATTAAAACAAACCGAAACAGAATAATATAGTTTTTCTGAAGAAGAGAAACTGTTGGTTTTTCTCATGCAACTAACTATAAAGTATTAAACCATCGAATTACCAATTGACAGTAGTCTTACAGCCCCTTTTATATTCCTCTAGTCTTTTTGGAAATATTAAATCGAATTTGAATCCATAACTTTTGTATATACGAAATTCAAGAGAGAATTATCACCTATCTATATTGATTAACATTTATAAATTATATCTTATTGATCCAAATACTACAGGAAAATCTTTCCTTAATTCAATAATAACTCCGAATAGCATTCTATCATTTCGGTAGTAAATTATTTGACATAGTAAAAAGGCAAATACAATTTTTTTACTATTGCGGAAAACATTCTCAATGTAAACAGTAAATGATGGACCCCAACCACGGATCTTGACTAAATTAATGAAAATAACCAAAAGTATACCAAAGTCTCTCTAGAAAACAATTCCATTTAAATGAGAACTGATTTATGCATGAACAGATACTTTGCAATTGCAATTGCAAAAATATGAATTATTCCATTATTTGTGTTATGATCTAATGAAACCAAAAAGCAGTATATGTTATAATTTATTCAATAGTTTAATTTTCTTCCTTGTTTTACAAATCCTTTAGTATGCATTTCATGGAATTTTGGATTTTTCAGAAAAAAAACTTAATGATAGGATTACGTAATTCATTTGAGTTCTTCCATTTCTATATAGAACATTCCTGTATTTGAAGAAGAATTTCAGCAAATTCTTTATTATCTAAAATGAATATTGCGAGAGCTTTGAATAGTAGTAAGACTTTTAGTCTCTGATGATACAATATCATCAGAGAAATATTTCGTTGATTTCTTTGGCACTTCTTTGATCCAGAAATAAATCTCCATACTACTAGATTGAGATCCACACTGCGCAAGATATACTATATATCAATAAAGCGGCAATATTACCATGTAGCTAATTCCGAACAGAATCAAAGTACTTGTCTTAACACCTGAGTTGAAATAGAATCAATAACTTAAAATGCGAAATACGTTAATATACAAAATAGCTAGGTAATCTCCTAATTATTGGATATGATCCGTTAAAGTGTGAAATTTTACTTAAAATAGCAAATATGTAGAATTTGTGTTATCTAGTTATTCCGCTTATTTAACGGATCTGCTATATCATTAAATAGCGATGGATATCAAACAGAATCAATTTGTATGAGTTTCACACCTCTGAATCTCCAATTTAGAACTTTAGCAAGTTTTAGCAAAAAATGATATTTTTGATATCGATATTACTCTACGTCAAACTGCTACAATGCAATCATAAGGTAACGATGAAGGCTTAAAAAATATGACTATAAATCTAAAGGTGCAACTTAAAGTTTGGTTTTGCGTTAAAATAAAATCTTGTGTTATAGTTGAAATAATAATAATAATAATAACCTAACCAACCTCCCATATTTTTCCTTTTCTTGCTCGTGTTTGAGCAGCTGCAATCTCAAATGAAGTTTTTCACTTTTTCTTTTTCTAATTCTGCAATTTCTTCAAAAAAATTTACTGCAACGGCACAGACTGAGCCGTTTCATAACGTTGATCGTTGATTTGTTAGCAACCTCTTTCAAACATTTGACTTTATTGGTTTCATATTATTTTTGTGATTCTTTTTTTTTTATAACAGTCTGTTTATAATGAATTTTCTTCATGAAGATCATCGTATTCACCTTCTATTCATTTCACTGGCTGACAAGATTTTCGTAACTCTGGCAAGACTTTTATTTTTAAAATGGTATGCAAAAAATATTTATCAAGCTCTAACACGTACCACTTTTCAATAGCTTCATTATCCCTATTGACATTAGCAGGTAGGTAATTTTATAAAGAGGCGGTTAATATTAGTGAATTTCATGGCCGAAAAAATACCTGAATTGTATTATTCAGAATAATCAACATAAAAATAACATTAAAAATTAGTATTTTGTTGAGTTTCATAGTAAGTCGCTCTCCGTTCATAGTGCAAAAATTAATTATAAAGACGAAAATGTCGAGTCAAAATATATTTGTGGAGAATTTATGGTGAAATCGCAGGCTAGGCCATTTTCCGAAAATGTGAAAAAAGTCCATTTCAAATATTTTGGAACTTTAATTGGAGACCAAAACAAGCAGTAGGCCCCCCACGCGTGCTGTGTTAGTTGTAGCGTGTCATTGGTGCAGTGGATGAATGGGAAGAAAAAAATCATGCCTTTGGAAATTCCAATGGTATGGCAAGAACCTACTAATCATTTTGACGACTACTATTGTTGTCTAACAAAGACGGTAGGTTATTCTAAGAAAGGAAAGCACAAGATCGAGTATCCAAATTTGCCGTCTGCTATACGACCTGTTACCCAGTACCAATTGCGCCCTTAGATACGCAAAATATTTTCTTAGAAGATACTGGAGAAGACAACGTATCATCAGGAAGCTGGGAAGAACAATACACCGACTCTATTTTTACTCCAAGTACCAAGTACAATTCGGTATCAAGATTCGGCCATGATGAGTATTTACTTTTGGTTTGTAACAAGAGAAATTGCAACCCCCCATTAAAGTTAAAAGTAGAGCTAATTGATGTTTAAAGTAATGTTTTGTTTTTAATAGATATTAAATATTTTACCAATGGTTCTATAAATGTAACATAAAAACTTTAAATGCTACAATTATTTTTTTCCTATCTTCGTATTTGTATAGGTCTATTTTATCACAATCACAATTTTTTTTGTCGACCAGTGTTATTATCATAATCTGCATATTATCACCAGTGACTGCAAGTTCTGACGAGGAGAGCATGAAACACAGGAAAACGTAAGTTCTGCATTACAGAGACAACAGTGCCCGGGTTTAACCGAAATTGAGACAGAGAACTAACCTCCACGAAGTGGTTTCTAATAATAGCATTAATCTAGAAGGGAAAAATAGATGTTTTAGGTCGTCATCTCATATGTCTAACTAGGTATAATATATTGAATATAATTTATAAAGCACCTAGTATAGAGTATAGATGGTATGGATAATAATTTTAAATACGACTCTTTCAACTGAAAAATATTTTTTGGATATCAGTTTTGTAAAACAATTTCGTGCACATTTCAGATTGGTAAATCATAAATAATTCGGCCATACTGCATATTACAACAACATTTTTTGTGCAGAGTGAAACACAGTGCTCCAGCTCACATAATGAAGTATAATAAGTTGCGTTTTTTGTGTGATTTCTGGAAAGGTATTAGACATTATTAACAAATAAATTGTTTCAGATTGTGGTAGTTATTTTACTTGCTTTGTTCGTCTTTTGTAACTACAGCGAAGGACATTTCTTTGGTCAACGTTTTGGAGGTGGTTTTCGACCAGGGGCAGGTGCCGGTTTAAGAGGTCCAATTATTATTATATCACGTCCAGTACCACCACCTCCACCACCACTATTTGGATACCCATATTTTGGCAGAAGACGATAAAAATGAACTTGTAATAAATTATCATTGTTATGGAAATAAACTGTTTATGATCATTCACATTCATTTATCTTAAAAAAATTCAATTCACAAACCAAACATAAAAAATTAGGGAAATCAATGGAAATTATATCGCCAGATAATAATAAACTAGATTCCAGTTACGGAAGCGTACATTCGATATTTAATACTACCTAATATTTCAGATATTATGCAAAGTCTCAAGTTAAATTTGATAAATAAGTGTTTTCAAATATATCGACAAACAAGTATTAAGAGGATTATGATCAGAGGTTTTTAATTACTTATTACCGATACAAATATTAACCCTAATAAATAGCTACTGATACGTAAATATTAAGATAATTGTTCATCAATAAGTGAACAACCTCTTGAAATTGTCAGCTAATTTATAAAAATAGCTAGTTAGACAAAAGTATTTGACTATGGTATGCGATTATTTGGATAGCGTTGGGTTCACATACGTCAATCCTTAAATATATTATCATTATCAATTGGTCATTTTAGTAGTCGTACGAGAAGTTATGATCGATAACTGCAAAAACAAATAAAATATATGAAATCAGTGTTAAAAATGGTTTTTATGTTACTTTTCAAGTTTGACATAGCCATTATCACTACACAAAAATCATTCAAAATAAATAAGGTTGTGGAAATTAATTTCATTGATAGTTTAAAAATTTAAAAATAGTTTGTAAGTACTTCAAGAGAGACGCGCATGTTTATAAGGATATTTGTATAAAATTTGAATAATTTAATATATTTACCAATACTTCAGATTACTTTGTTAAACACGATATTATACTAATTGAATTAATTCCATGGTTTTGATAAAACATCGTTTATGAGAGACAGAACATTTTTGAGGGGAATGCAAGAATTCAAAATTGTTATTTGGGTTTTTCCATTATATCGGGTGCAACGATTAGACACATGTTCTAGTTTCATGTAATTAAATATATTTCTAATTGAGTTAAACTTAAATAAAATTTCAACATGTTTTTCTTATATTCGTTTACACAGATTGTATAATATTTAATAGCCAGGAGGAAGGTCCAAATTGTAATTCGGGTGTAACAAATTTGGTCCAGAACATAGAAAAAAAAAACGTATAAATGTGTTAACTGTGATATATTTAATCGATTTTGTCTTCATAATTTGTAAGATGTTCAAGTAACCATAAACATAAAACAAAAACTCTAAAGAAAACAAAAATAAATAACTCATTATATGCATCAATGTGCATTAAAAATACTATGAATGAATTATTACCATCAGTTTTTGTCATTGGCACTTTTTCACGATATATTTAAATTGTTGTGTCATTTAAAATTTCTCTGGAACGTTTACCATCAACAGTCGTCATAAATTGTACTCTGATTTCTTCATTTTCATCCATATTGCTTTGACACACTTAACGATACTAAGTAATTTTCTTGCCAGAAGCTCTTGATGTGTTTTGGGGAAGTGTGTCGCTTGTTCTAGAATAGGCTTGTCGAGTGCTCATGATCATTGTTATTATTTAGATTCGGGATTGAATAGTTCTTCTTTATGCCTTCTAGTTGCCTGCATTCTTGCTTTGAATCTGATTGTAGCCAATATTTTCAAATATACATGTATCTCCATTTCATCACTTCTCTCGGTTTTGAATCATGATCCTTTTTTCGATGGGGGTGTTCGGCATAAGGCTCCAGATTTTCTTCTTATTTCCGCATATATTTCTTCGAAACTGTCTACTTGTGCTGTTGTCATTTCATCCTATATTTCTGTACATATAAAGACACATATTAAATATGTAGCATCAACAGTATTAAGCATAATATAAGTCGAGGCATATAAAAACAAAATATTATGTGGTTAATCACACAAAAGGGTTGATTACAAAAAGTTTCACCTGAGATCTAACATCAATATCGCGGGTGCAACCAATTTATGTTAACATTTATTTCAACCTACAATCATTACCCAATAATTTGGGTTAAGTTTTTTTTTCTCACTTCTACAAAGTTTCAGAATGTAATCTATTAATTTCTGTAAAAAAAGTAAACTTTATTATGATATGTATAGCGGGTGTAAAAAGTTAACAGTGTATATTCTAACTCTCAATAATTTTTATTGAATAAATCAAATAATTCAATATGGGGAAAAATCAGAAAAAAATTTTATATTAAATTCCGACTTTCTTCTTTGCACTATTCGTGAAAAACAACCAATAACGTGATTAAAAATTGACATTCATAGCAGAATCGCTTTATTTGATGTTGAAAACTGAACTATACTTTCTACAAATAATTCTTATTTTCTGACAGACATAACATATATAATAGATTGGTGTGTACATTGAACATATACATACCTGCTAGCTTAAATCGACGGCCAATTCTCAGGTACCAGGTGCTACAGATACGTAAAAATTTTAATTTTAGTCTGTGGTCTGATTTTTACGTATGTTATGGGAAATATCGTGATTAATTTGAAATGAATACTGCCAGACACTTTCTATCAGCAGTATTTATTGCCAAGCAGCAAAAAAGAGGGTATTTAAAGTGTCGCTATGTGTAAGTATGAAAAACCATTGTACGTACTCTTGAGTGTGAGTGAAATAACTATACGTATAGCGTGCGTATTGATTTATTCAGTGTAGTCTGTGCGTCAGATTGGAACTGTTTTTTGATTTCAATATTTGTGAAAAAATTTAACGTATTTGCAACGTTTTGAAAATTATTATGACAGAATTATTAAAATGTATTTTTTGTAATACGAGTAGTTTGGATACAAATTTCATATTATTTATAGAAAAGACGTTAAATAAGTAATTTAAAAGAATAGAAAATAACGTAAACTCAAATTTAAAGATATTTTGCCGGTTCACTTATTTGATTGTGGTTAGCACAGACAATGTTACGTCATTCACAGGATCAATGAAAAAGTAAATGGAAATAAACTGAGATACGTTGGCGTAACTAAGATTTACGGCATAATAGAGTAGTTTAATAGTGTAGATGCCGAGCAAGATGAATTCACAATCCAAAAACTTATTCATTATATTTACACTATGGGCCGGATTATTGATGTTGATGCAGCCAGGCATCAACACATATACGGTTCCCAACATGAAGGAAGAATTTATTCGGAAAAATATTAAAAACTTTTGAGTTTCTTTCCACTGAAAAAATTACATGGCTAGCCTCTGGAATAATTCTGACTGGAAGCTATTGAATATCTTCAGTACATAAATAATGCATGGAGGCTGGAAGATAACCAGTATCAACTCAATTGGTTTGATTGAGACCAATTACCCACTTTCGTTAGTGAATCGTTTGAAAAAGAATCAGGTATTTCACGATTACTTTTAATTATTTTTCTAAATTGACAGCTATTCGTTTTTTAATTTATTTGTGTTTTTACAGAGAAGTTTAAAAGAAAATATTACAGTATTAAAAAGGTACTTGGTTATTTTGCGTGCGCTTTTACTCCCAGATACACTTTAATACGCTTAGGAAGTGTTTGACCCTAGGATTTTGCCACTAGTATAGATCTAGCAATTCACAAAATACCTAAAATATTACAGAGGACTATAAGTAAAGTACAATGTTTACGTACTTGTAGCATCAGGTACCTGAGAATTGGCCGACTATCTACTTGTAAGTTAGCAGGTGTATACACGTTCACTGTGCACACTAATACTAATCTATTATATATGTTTTGTCCGTCAGAAAATAAGTAAAGTATGGGGGGCCACAGAATCTTGCTCTATTAAGACAGCTGTAATTTTCACAAAGAAATTATTACTATTATAAGTATCATAAAAAGATACTAGTATGAAATAAATTATTTTTCAGTTTTTTTTAGTTGGAAATAATCTAAAGTAATTTTCAGTTAATTTGTCAATAAATATAGAATCAGAACTAAAATGAAGGTTTTCGACAAAATGACAATTTTTTTTTTATTTCTTTTATATAACAATATTGAAGTTTATTATTTTTTCAGTTTGTGGTTCGGGTTCTAATAATATTACTTGTATTATCCATCAACGTCCACGGTCGTGGTGGAGGAGGGCATGGTGGAATTGGAGGAGGAGGAGGACGTGGTTTTGGTGGAGGAGGGCGCGGTATTGGAGGAGGACGTGGCTTTGGTCTAGGTCTCGGACGTGGTTTTGGGAGAGGCATTGGACGTGGTCTTGGCAGAGGAGGAGTACTTATAGTCTACAGGAGACGTTTACCATGGCCATATTATTACTACTACTAATTTAAGCCTACAAAATATTTTTTCCTTAATATACAATAAACGAACATGTTGTTAAACTAATTTCCACATGTATAAACAATAATAATAGAAGATTTACCTCCATATCGTATTATTTATAATCCTTTCATTTCTAATATGATATAAGTTACGTAATGATAAAAATATTTGAGAAAGATATTTTCACAGGCGTTAGCATTAAATCGGTGTGAAAGTATTTCAGTGAAGTAAATGTCAACTATTTGTAGAATTTTATGCCAAAAAGAACGTTGCTGTGAGATTCAGGTTCTACGAGGACAAAATTTTTCAAAATTTGATGAAATTAGCAACACTATAAAACGAACCGTATGAAATTTCCAAATTTTCGTAAAATAAGTGCTTTTATTATCAAATTATAGAGATATATTGATAGAAATACGTATAAATAAAAAAAAGGTACAATAGCTCTTTTTTCTTAGCTATTGATACTATATAAGGGATCTAAGTAGCATTTACAAATCTAGAATGATTTTACTCCCGAACAGTAGCGACAGCTGGCAACAAAGTTGCTGCTTCGAGAAAAATCGAGGATTTGCAAAAAAAATATCGTACAATATAACGCCAGAATTCTTCTGTAGTACTATCAGAGTAACAGGTTAGATATAGAGAAATTATAGCTAAAGAGACCTACAAATTGGGCAAAAACGAGAAAACATTTCTATAATCAGTTTCTTACTGGAAACGTGGCAGGAAAACACCAAAGTGGACTAACTTTTAATATATTTTCCGAGCTTTCGAATACTGTTTGATTTTTTTAAAAAATTTAACCGTTGTAGGCGCACCCGGTTTTTATTATTTTAATGCATTCAGTGGTAACAAATCAGGCAAATTCATATATACTTTCCTATACCTAAATCTTACCGTTATCCAGATATTAAATGTTTTCTGTAAATTTTTAGGGATGTAGGTGCAGTCTAAATTTAATTTTGACCCGTTGAAAGAAATAAAAAAGTATTTTTCTTTATCTTGTCAAGGTTTGTAAAAAAGTCAAATCAAATTGTATTTACAAATCCTATTCCAACTTTTAGTAGTTTCCGAGATATTTGAGGTTTTAAATTATTATTGTATTTTTTGACAAGTTTTATGTATACTTTTAGTAGGCTTCGTAATAAATGACAATTATTTAACTGATATGAGACAATTGTCAATATTTTCGAAGATCATTAAAATGTCTCGTTCTCAATTTAATAACGATTAAATAAAATTTAGACCACAACAGCATCTCTAAAAATTTACAAAAAACATTTAATATCTGAATAACGGCAAGGTTCAGGTATAGGAAAGTAGGAAAGAATTTGCTTTATTTTTTACCCCTGAATACATTAAAATAGAAAAAACCTATTTTAAAAAGTGAAGGAATTTGATATTTATATGCTGAAGCGTTTTATTCAAAAATGTATTGATATACCCTTAAAAATAACAAAGTCATAGTTGGCCATCTTTGAAAATAGTCTAGTTAAAAAATATCGTATCCCAAGACCCAAACCTAGAAATTTTCATAATTTTTTCATGATTTTACATTTTGTGTTTTGCCACCCTGTATATATATATATATATATATATATATATATAAATTTCTCAATTTCTCATTTCTTAGACCTTTTGAGATATTAATGCATCTAAATATTCTTGATTTTAGGTCTCTTCTGTTTTAAATCAGTTTTTTTGATAGTTTTTGAAAGAAAGATAAATTTTGAAGTTAAAACGAATTTTGTATAATACATCTGACATAGACCTAAACATTGAATAATCATTAATCATTTTCAAACATATTTTCTAACATTTCTTTTCCATATATATATATATATATATATATATATATATATATATATATATATATATATATATTATAACCAATAAATAGTCAGCTACACTCATAACGACCTACCCTATTGAAATTTACTGTTATCCATAAATTTACCAATCAATATTGAACATCATTGACTATAAATTATCCTTATCTAACCTATAAAAATTCAACGTCATTCATAATCTAACCAATCAAAAATGGGTTACTATAGGGATTTTCATTAATTTTTAATTGGTTATTCAATTAATTATTTATTTCAATCAATCAATATTTCTATCAACGTCATTTTGAATATTGAATTAATACAATTCAAAACCACCGAAAATCTCAATCAATTGTTGTAAGTAAAAATTTTATTAATGTTATACTTTTTTACAGTTATACATTTATACATATGTCTTATATTTTGTAATCACCAGACATTGTTATGTCCATTAGAACTAGTTTTTGCTTATATTGTATTTTTGACCTTTTTAGTTGTTCAGTTTATATTTTCCGTCTAGTTTTTACTTCGAATCTGAATAGTAACTTTCTTGAATAAATAATTTTTAAAAAGCCTTTTTTCGAGTGTGAAGAGTTAAGCGGCGCAATCAGTAGGATATTTTAAGCGGGCGTTAGTAAATATAAGAACCGGTTCGTTTCAACGATTTACTAACATACCTGTGAAATACTGGGACTCTTGGTTGAGTGAATTTAGTAACTCAACTCGAAATCTGTTGGCTCGTAAGAAGAGAAATTTGAAGAGAATATTAGTAGTACCAGCTTCAAGTTCTACTAGATGGCAAAATCAGTCCTAATCTTGATATATCGTAAACAGATTATAATTGTTTAAAGAATCTGATTCTGACTTAAAAACTTCCGTTAATCAAAAAATAAATAAAATATTATCAAAACCTATACTATTATTAGATAAATTTAACATAATGCTCACAGATCACGTAGTTCCCCAATTAAAAAAGGATTATCTGGGCTCCAGAATCCAGAATTCCACAGTGAAAATGCCTTATTACCTAGATTTATAGAAATTTCCGAAAAATTAGTTAATAAATTTCATAATAAAGTAGATTTAGGAGATTTCCGAAACGAATGTATTTTATCTAAAATTAAAGACTAAGCACCAGTGAATATTTCAGTATGTAGCATATCTAACTGGCAAAATTTGAAAAATGCTTCATTAAATACTTATGCAGATAAACGAGACATTTACACGTTGAGTATAGAAATTTCCAAACTTAAACAAGGTAATGAATCAACATTTCTATTTCACCATTTCACCATCTTTATAACAGAATACAGCATCTTCTGTTGACGGTAATCAATCAACATTTACAAGTAAAATTAAACACCAAATAAAAACTACAAACGATGTACCTATTTATTATTTATAGATATCCCGAAATATATAGAAAAGAAGTCCAAAATCAGATACAGAGTATGCTAGAGCAAAATATCGTACGTCCCCAAAACATTACACATCTTGACAGCAGACCAATTACAGAGATTTTTAAATGAAGCTCCAGACAAGGTAAATTTATTTAGAAGGAACTATTAATTTCCATTACTTTTATTCTTTTAATTTGTGCAGTTGTAGGAAAAGTATAATGTGCAAGATGTGGGAAAAGTACTTTTCTCACTTGTGTGTTTACGACACTTCCACACTCGCGACAAAAGTTGAACTTTTCCCACTTGTTGCTCAATATACTATATCAAAAGTTACCACTAATCTATTTTGGTATTATTTCACTACATTTTTATTCAAAAAGGATGTCAACATGTCAAGGGTAAGATGAATTTGATTGAATAATGAATACTTGTTTCCACGAGACAAAGTTGTTAAAATCTATTCAGTCGATAAGCTGTAGATATTTAGTTTGAGACAGAAATTATTCTAGCTTTCAAAAAACGTACAATAGGAAGATATTTTCCACCGTACCCACTAATAGTTTCCATGATAAGATTTTTTGTCTCTTTATCTAGCCATTTAGTATGCATAAATAAACTTAGGGTATATAAGATTCAAAATACATGTATGAAAGGAGAGAGATGATGCAATTACTTCAATCATTCTGTGATTAATCCGAATGACTTTTCTATTTCTAGTCAATTTTAAAAACATCCTTCTCAAGTTTCTCGAGCGCCCAGTCACTTACCAAATTAAAAAGTTGAGAAAAAAGCCTTTCTTGATACTATGGCACCTATCTGAAGTTAGTTATCCAGTTAAACGAACTCCGAGAGCTCAATCAAAATTGACGGCATGAACCTTCGCAATTTTCAATTAAGTTTAGAATTTCCAGCTGGTCTCTGTGTATACACAGATATCAATACCAATTAATTCCCGTTTTATCGTAAGCATTGAGGTTCGACAGTTCGACAGGTTGTTGACAAAATTAGAACACATTATGTTTTTTTCAGAATTAAACTACGCTTAACTAGGAAACTTCCGAATGGGTAGGTACTGTACTTGCGATGTCCCTACTCTTACAGCCTCAACTGGTTAAAAACAAGATTATGAGAATATTGAACTGAAAATACCACAATAAACAAACTTTATATTGTGTAACTAGCTGTTACTCGGGAATTCGTGGAATTGAAAAAAGTGTAGGTTCTGTTCACAAACTTTCGATTCCATGTAAAGAAATACGTATGCTCAATTCCATTATTCTACTTTGTAAATGGATGTTTAGTTTTCACAATTTTTTGAATTTTTTGTTTTATTAATGCTTTCGTTAATTTTAGAATTTTTGTATCAATTTTATTGGACAATCTCTACATATATTTGGTGTTGGATTTTTTGGAGCTAACGCACTAACCATAGTGCCACTTGAAGTTTTCCATAAGTAAAACTACACATGGTTATTAACTTTTACACTTGCCAAATGTCAATAGGAAAGATATAAATATAATATTTATGAATATTTCAGGATACAAATATTGAAAGAATATAAAAGCAGAGTCACTGCAACGTTTTTATTGTACACTTCTTGTAAAATATAATAAGAATTGAAATTGATTTGACACAAAACGTATTCACGTATTTCAAATTTCAATCAGGGATTGGGAAGATAAGTCTTTATCAAACTATTTTGATAAAGATTTAAAGAAAAGTCGACACGTCAAAATTCATCTTTCTTTTAAAAATTATCAAAAAAGAACTAATTTGGAAACAGAAGAGACCTGAAATGAGAACATTTAGATATATATGCGGTTTTTTATTGGGAACGTGGCAAGGAAATACCTGAGTGGACTAACTTTAATATATTTTCTGAGCTTACGAACACTTATGTATTCATCGTCTGGGAAATAGTTAATTAAGATTTCCGGTGATTTTTGATACTAATGTTTGTAAAAATTCTTGAACTCATAGAATTCAAAATTCAATATTTAAATTGACGTTGACAGAAATATTTCTATATATATATATATATATATATATATATATATATATATTTCAGGTATAATCACGTTTGTATATTTACCTAAAAGTTCATTAGATACTGAAAATCACATGAAAATTCAAGTATATACTGAACATGTGTGCGAAAAGTATAATTTTAACAAAAAATATACAAAACTTTTTCATGTATTCATCTAAATATTTTATATATTATATATACATAATTGTATGGGGAAAGAATATTGCTCTAAGTATATACTGATTTCATTCATAAAATATTCTTTATTTTTTGATACCCACATGAATATTCATAGTATATACTAAAATTCGAACAGAACATACATATTTATGTTATACAAATAGAATAAATGTATTTTTTAAATAATTAAAGAAGATTATTAATAGATGCCGCGTGAAATACGTTACTGTGGATACAGTCATTAAATTTGCTTTTGTAATTGTTGTATTATTTTACTAATGTATGAATTTTGTCAGTAATGTATAAATTGATACCCAGGTATCTGGAATAAATTTACATATTGTATTCTTTAACAGACGAAGCAAAAATTCCAAGGAATCTCCAGTAGCTAGATGAAGTAATTAACTTCTTATTTTGGTTTGAATCATTTATTGTCAAATTTTAACATAGATTTGAAGCCAAGCTATTAGAGAGTTATTCTAAATGAGATAGTCATTCACGGGAAGTTTTTCAAATAATTTAAAAGCCAGCTTTTCATTTCTGTTACAATCAAATTTCATACTTCGCATTATTCACTTTCTAAGCTGTAAGCGTCTTTTTACGTTTTTTTTTTAATAGGTGAAAAACTCATTACGGTTCAGATTTCAACAATTAACTCATACATGATATATAAACTGAACTTCAAAAAATTGTGAGCATCACGAGCTACCAATAGTGTGAATCGTTAAATGATTTTACACTTTTGTTTGTGTCGCGAACTGAAATAATTCAAAAATTATTAGCATGGGGCTCGTTAGTTGAGTCCCGTGGGAACACACAATTATCGTGTGAATAGTTGAGAGACGCACGATTCAATCATATTTATTTCATGTTTTTAAATAATTATTCTTAGCGTTACTATTTTTATCCATCTGTTCAATATCAAAATATATCTTCGTATATTCGGTTATTTTGTAGTCAACAACAATGTTAAGTAATATATATCTTAATTTTGTTTTTATCTAGTATAACTTACTCCTATCCTTCCTATTATCTATTAATTTTGTGTGATAAGTTAATTATTTTGTCTCTTATGTCACTACCCAGTATAAGAAATAAATTTACTAAAATATATTTTTGAATTTCTGCTTCTTGTATGCGTTTGTAGGTGTTGAGAGGTCGTTAAAAAATAGAGGCTGGTATATTCTTGATTTTTTCGAATAGAGCAAAAAATTGATTTTTGAACTTTTACCTTGTATATCTCATGACTTGGACAAGAAATTTGTTTCAACTCTTGAGACAACCTTTATAATCCCAAAATAAAGGCTTTTACAAGTTTATAGCTACATTCCGAGCTACAACTTTTAAATGACTCGACAGTTAAAGCTCATCCAGGCTTTTCTTCGAAATATTATCTAATAAATGCTCAATTTCTAATTGAAAATTGAATGTAATTTTTCGCAAGAACAATAACTTTTGGTAATCATTCTGGTGGAATATTATTGAATCGTTGGTGAATATTGCAATATAAGTGAAGAGGGGAGGATCTCTTTTGCAAATAAGTTTAATAGAATATCTCCTCTACTTTGTAATGATTTTCAATTATTAGTTCTATTTTGAAAGCTCTAAGCACTTATTTTTCAAGAGGGCCACTCAGTATGTTTTGACATGCCACAAACCTAGAGCAGCTACAGCTGGCAACACCGTATTTTTTAAATACGAATAAGCTCTGTACGCCTGGTATCATAGACTAAATAGTGGTACGTACTATTTGCCATAGAAATATGAATTTATCAAGAAAATATGTGCGTGCTACGATCTACTATGATTTCGAAGTTGGTTGTTGTGGTGATCATATTATTTGTAGCAAAAACAATTAATTTTCATTCTTTTGTAGAAATTGCCGCTCTCGAACTATCTTTTATATTTCATAAATATTGTTTATTTAGGCAAAAATGGAGAAAAATGTAATTATTTAGATAAGAAGCCTGTTTTATAGCAATAACTCCTAGAATTCTACAATTGATATCTACTTATCTACAGGCAAATAATGTATCTACTTCATTTTCATATTAATATTGTTTCAGTTACACATCCATAAATTCGGTATCCGTTGTAATATACGTTTAATTAACTTTGATAAGAACTCTATCACCTTTATCAGCAACCTCTGCCAAATAATTATTTGCAGCATCTATTAATAATCTTCTTTAATTATTATTTCTATATATTTACGTTCATAAAAAAATGATGGGAGTATTAATTATTACAGGTTATAACAGTACAGTTATTAACTTCTGAATATGATATATAAATTATATTATATATATAAATATGCTAGGGTAATCACATCGAGGTTCTCTTGATCACACTTGTCCCATTCCATTGAGGGCTTCCAGACTTGGAAAACGCTTCGGCCATCTGGTGTTTTGAAAATATCAAGACTTTTCCATTATGTAAAAAGGAGGCCAGTCCAGAACTGAAACAATACTTCTGTTATATCTGTAATAATCGTGAACCCGGCCATTAGGTCTATTAGTGTGTTTGCCTCTCTCCCAAAAAGGTTTTGTCCTACCTGCAGCCACATGACTGAAGCCATGCATTTTCGTATTCCTCCCATTGCCACAGCCTAATCCGCGAGAAATATAAAAAATGGACAAAATATTGTACATATGGAAGTACAAGCACCATTGTTTTTTCCTTTTCTTATGTTTGTCGTGATAAATGGTCTTGGTTTTACATATCTTTTGATAAACAGTTTCAAAGGACAGGTAAAAATTGAAATGCCGACCTATTTCGGTCTTTATCAAAGTATGACTTGACATTGATCATTTGCATAAATATATTAATCAATATATCACTTACAACATGAATATTTGTTGTTATTTTCACGAATCTGCGCATTTTTTTAAAATTTTTTGAACTAATATAAATACATAAAAAAATACTTTCTATCAATTATTGGAAAAATTTTATTGCAAACTAAAAAAGATTACACTGGAAGTATTTAGGGGCATTGAAAATAAATGAATTGGTCCACTAAAGGCTCACGTATATCAGCACAGAACATGCGATATTTAATTCATCTAATGAAATTCTCGGATAGTGTCTTTTTTCAAAATAACGTAAAACTATAAAGAAACATTTATCATTAAACAAGAAAAGCCGCCAACTGGTACTGGTACTGGTACTGATGGGCTTTGATTAAAAGTGTTTTCGAGACTTCCGGAATGCATATTAAATCACCTTTCCACTTTAATAAACATTTCCTTACAAAATATGATATGATGTGATTATGATCCTCTATGTCTCGAGATTTATAAAACTAAAGTAATATTATATAAAAATACGTTGAAGCCTCTTGTACGAAATAAAACCACCAATGACGTCGTTAAATCTGTAAAATTCTTAGGGATTTTTGTACACAATTCTTTGAAATGGGAGTTCATTGTTCCCTTATTAAGTCTCATCTCTGATATCCCTTCCCTTCTGAGTGTTGAGCGACTCAATTTAAGCGAATCAGACTAAACAGTAAACTCACTGCCGGGACTTTTGGTAGAAGATTCAAATTACTGAATCTTCTTTCTTAATTTATCTTTGAATCCGTTTACCTATTCCTTCTCCTATTTTAGATCATTGCACGATGTTTATTTACCTACTCAAAGCTCAGAATTAGTTAAGAGCTGAATACTGTACAATGTCAAAAAAATGCACAATGATTTGCCAATTAAAATCAAATCTATAACATATTTCCCCACATTTCCCAAGAATTCGGAGGCATATTTATTGGAAGTGGCTTCTACGCAGTGAACGACTTGTATTGCAATAACCATATTTACTTCTGAGTATTTTACACACCATGGGTTAAAGTAATATTGATTTTTTATACAAATTATCACATATTTTCGGATTACCATATAGTAAACTTCGTTATCTGGGTTAGTATTGACAATGTTCACATGTAATGTATATTTCAAATAAAAATTTTTACATGTACACTTTAAACGGAAATATCGTTATTGATTGTAGCTTTCGCCTGTACTTTATATTTCGATTCTATTTTATTTTAGTATTTGTGTGTTTGTTTTCTAGTTATTTACAAGCTGTTGTCGACAAATTGTGACAAAGTTTTGATAATAAAGCGTATTCTCACTCTCTGAATATGAACATTGCCAAGTTGTTCAATTATCTATAAACATGAAAGTATTTTAACATTAAGACATTTTTCGTATTATCAAATTAATACGGATATAACTTAAAAGAGGGGTGTTAATATTCTAAGTATGTGACTTTTATCAAAAAATATATATAAGGTTGGTTAGAACTCATAGTTACTGTGAGTGATGTCGGGATGAATATTTGATCGACTGTACTTCATGTAAAAAATTGTGACAGAAGAATTCCAAGATTTGAGTGAGAATTTCAAACCTCTTGTTATTGAGGTAATTCGTATTTCACCTAATATAACATACCTTTGAAGTTTTAATAACAGATCTAATTTGTAACGAGTATTCTAACCTTTAGTTATACTATCTCATTGATTGTACTGTTTATTGTGTTGCATACTCAAATATTATTTAACGAGTATTTTGTGCTACAAAGTTTATTTGCGCGATTTATGTTCATTACTGCCAGTTAAATACTATACTTTATCTACGACTATCTAAAGATAAATGATAAGTTACAAGTGCACAAAAAAACAAATTTCGATTGTTTTCACTCATTTTGGTTGAACAAACAGTGAATATATGGGTCCAAATTATGCAAGTTAATTGTTATTGATGCACTAACGAATTGAGTTGTTACAGAACTCCATATTTTATTTACGGTATCTGTACGGAAACCTCAATGTATTCTTCAGCCACAGTATTTGATCGATAACTACCATCTTGGTTTAGTGAAGTTATATCCTCTTCAGTATCTACTTATAAAGTTCTTGACGAGTGATGAAAACAATATCTTCCAAATCTATAATTTGCATAGATTGCAATTCTGCGGCACGACAAGCATATGTCCATTATTAAAGAAATCTGAAATACATTCTGCAATTGACTGGATGATAAAAAAGAGCCAGTTCTTGTGAGATCTATTACATTTGTCGCCATATATTTCTCATCAGGAGTATCGTTTATAAAATTATAAACCCTTTGTTAGTCACGGCTGATCCGAGAGATCAGAACTTCATTAATTTCATTATTACTTAAAGATGAAGAAGCCCTCTCCTGTGTATCTTCCTATCCTCGCACTACTTCGTTTTAGCATTATTTTGAATTACATTTTGTTGTATGTGGATCGCAATGAAGTATTTTTGTTTTATTATATTGCCACAACTGATATCGTAAGTATTGTATCTTTTAGATACAATTTTTCTCTCAAAGTCTCTCTGTATTTATTAACCAATACATTTTGTCAAAAATATACTATGTATAAGATCTCTGCGCTTAAGATTTAATAATTGTTTGAGATTGAACATTACTCTTAAAAAAGGATATTATTTGGTTATATAAAAAAACTATAGGAGATATATTAAAGATATTCTTCGATGAAAAAGACAAATACGGATGAAACAATAGATACGTCTGAAAAAAAGCCTGATGATAACAATTATTAAGATCACTATTGAAGAATACAAAAAAAGGTGGTACAATGGTGTATGGAAATAAAAGAAACCCCCTTTTTCCAAAAAACGGATACGTCCACCAAAGAAAATCAGATTCCATGATATCTTAAAATCATGGTAGTAAATATAGAAAACGACAAAGACTCACATGAAATTGATTTGTTAAAAATTGAAAGTTCCATTGGACTGTTGTACCTTGCTGAAGTTTATAAAGCTAATAATACTAATTTAGAAGAATTGCACCCATTGGAAATTGTTTTAAGAGAAAAGTTACCAATAGATTGATATTGCGGTGGTTGATTGTTATTGGTACTTTTAGAAATATTGTATTTGATAGCTGGTTCTGAAATTAGAACCTTCCATATGATTCAAAAAAATTTCCATGGTGGGCACAATGAAGATTATAATAGCATTTCGAAAGAATAAAGGTTCACTATATTTCCTTTCTATTGGATTTGTCAGATTAATTACGGAAATAAAGATCCATACCACTTTTATTTCAAATATATTATTAGGAGTAGAGAAGTTGACAATCGTTTATTCTCAATCTTCGAATTTCTGTGTCCGAATAAAATCATTTAAAAGATACGAGTGTTGGTTGGCACAATATAATTAAAATTATTCAATCGATTTTGTGCGGGAATAATAAAATATTTCAAGATTTTATCAGCCGAAAGATTTTTCTATCAAAGATGATGAAAATATAGCAAATATTGGAATCCACGAAATCCTTTACAATTGAAATTGCCCAACTAGAAGTAATAGAAAAGTTCAAAGGAATAGGTAAGCGGATCGATAAGATAATTTTCTAGTGTAAGGTGTAGTATTGTGTCAGAAAAAAAAAGTGTTATCTTATGCAACGATATTTGATGTTTCAAAATAAAAATAAGCATGTTAACCATATTTTTAGACCTTTTTGGAATTATTCCAAAATAATTGAAACATTGAGAGCTAGTAAACAAAGAGGATGAAACTTAGCAAATTAGAAGATGGAAAGTCACCAGGCGAGTATTCAATTAAAGCAGAATTACTGAAATATGAAGAGAAAAGCTTCACAAGGATACTATTCCAATACTGAAAAATCAATGAGCGATTATCAGCCAGGCTTCATAACTAGGAGGTTTACGATTGATCAGATTTTTAGTAGCAGGTTTTTTTATTCAAAATTAAACTATATTAAATTGTTATAGATTTTGAGCAAGCATATATGATTTTATAAATGGAGATTAGTATATTGTGAATGATTTTGAAGTACTTGGAAAAATAATGAGACTTTGACAGCCACGGAAGCTGAAGTTGAAATACAGGGAAAGAATCTTAAGAATATTAACACGGAATGAAAACAGGGTGATGTACTGTCTAATAATTTTTTCAAAATCTTGGTTGTAATACACATAATGAGGGAAATTCATTCTAGACGAGAAAGAATGATTTAAAACCCAACTTTTTGTATTGGCTTATAATACCAAGAACATAAAAATGCTTAAATGGAAGCTTTACAAAAAGAGACGATATTATTAAGAGAAAAACTAAATATATTGTGATAGATTGATGGAATATAGAGATCACAGAAAATAAGTAATGAGCTTGATTATGATAGTGTGACGGAATTAAGGTATCTTGGCTCCTTTGTTAACAAAAGAAAGTAATAAAAAAATAATCGTTAGGCTGACTACAGGCAACAAATGCTGTTTTCAATGATTCATCCAATCATTTCCACTCTAATATTAAAAATGATAAAACTATAATTATGTAGAACAATAATTAGACCTATTAATACTTATAAAGCCAAAACTTCATATCGTATCATTCAAAATCCAGAAAAAATGCGAATTACTTTTAAAAAGATTCCATGAATTTAGAGTTAACAGAAAAAATGTACATATTAAGCGAAAAGGGAATGAAGAAAAAGTTAAGAAAAGTTATAAAAATACAGTGGGGCTTAAAGAGAAATACACGCTAAGAATTGGAAAAACAAGTCCAGGGATCATAAGAAGTGAGGCTTTCTGTTAAGATTAGCCAAAGTACGGGGTATTACGCCAAGTATTTGTGTAAGCAAATTTGATTGTCTCAGTCATATAGTTAAATATATATGTAAAAATAGAATACTAATATCAAATACTATTAAGAACCAATAGACTAAAATTCGTTAATTAACATTAAAAGATTGGCAACTACTCATACAACTCCTAGTGACTCGGGTGAAGAAGTTTTGCCGCACATCAAATTACATCCATTTAGTATCATCACATTTATAACTTCATGTTAGAGAAGCATTTAAATTCTCAAAATGTAAATTAAACAAAATGAATTAACTTGACAAAGAACCCTTATCGAACTAAGGTCCCTTCTAATTAATTCATTCTTTGTAATAGATCCTGCAGTATTCTTGTCCCTATCACAATTAGAAGGCAAAATTGAAGTTATTACAACTTTACTATTTCACTGTTGATAGAGAAAATACGAGGTCTCTGATGAATAAACTAGATTCTCTTTTGGATGTGTAAAAACGCACCACAGTGCTTAAAGTCAACATTTAAACTGAAAAACTTTTATGAACAATATAAACTACCACTCTCAACTGTTGATGAAATTGTGTTGGAAAAATTTGGAAGAGAAAATCCGGGTTTACATATAAAATAATTATTTCAATGAATATAAGGCTAATTAGTTCATAAGCGCTGTTCAAAAATTTCAAACATAGAAACGAATATCGTTTATAATAATTATAAAAGATGAACCATAAACTCCAAGTTTTGTTAGATAAAGGAAAAGAAATGTTAATGAAAATAATTCGCTATATTCTCCCGATTTGAAACGAAGAGATATTTGGCAATTATTAAACTTATGAAGCATTCGTTGTATATACAGACATCTATAAAAAGAGTCATATTTTTTTTATAAAACATCCAATATTTTGCTGTAATTGCTATACTTGCAGCTTATAGCTACATACCTCAAGATTATAAAAAATTTGTCATATTTCCTATTCCTATTCCCTATCCTGGAACAAATACATCCGAAGTGTCTACAGTCCTCACTCTCTAGTACAACCTCTACACAAACTATTAGCAGCTCTCCTCTGTTGATCTATCCGTTACTTTGTTCTGACTATCATCAATTTGGCCAAAACGGCACATTATACCTCGCTATCAAAATTATTCTATTATGTATCTGTATTAAAAACTTCTTGAAACAAAAATCTATTCTTCATAGTGAGAATACTAGGTCAAACCCTCTTTTGTTATTTTAGATTCGTGATTCCTTCGATCTTTTACAATTGTGCAAGATTGTGAATTTCTGTACTGCGGCTGCATTTTTCGCCTTATACACATATACCGCTTTCTTTTTCAGAGATCTATAAGTTTTATATCGCCTATACAAGTATTCTTATACCTTCAAAAGATTTGTTAGAAATAGATGTTGGGTTATTTAGAGGTAGGGAACAAAACTTATATATAACCATATTCTTCCACTGTTAAGTAATTTTGAATAATAATACATGTAACAATTTTGGTGGATTATCATATTTACACGAAAAAATTTTTTTACTTCTTCATAATTAGTCCATTTTCAGGAAATTTATTATTAATGCTGATGAAAACTATTAACAGCATTAAAATTTTCATTTTCTCTTTTGGAAGAATTATATAAATAGTTGAATTAGTTACAATTAATGGGCAGTTGTCTTTTTTGAAATCATCTTAGCTATGTTTCACAGTAAAGTGGATTTTGTTGAAATTTTGGTAAAGACTGATCTTTCACATTTCATGATCAATAATATTTATTCTAAAGACGCCATGAGGCACATGATCGAAAAAAAATGAGAAAGCTCTCAAATATTCTATTATTTACCTTATGAGAATAAAGAAATAGTTGTTGCATAATAGTTGGAAAAGAGTTCTCTTGTGGTCCTACAGTAGCTCTATATAATTATTCTTTTGTGAATAGGACCGTTGAGTAAAATGGTCCAATTCAGATACATTAGATCTATTTGAATAATGTATTAAAAGTGTTTCTAACTATTCTGAGCATCATTCAGCTACTGTTATGTAAACGGTTATTTCTCATTAATAGAACTAGTTGTATTACTTGGTTTGTATCAGCGTGAACCAGTTTTTGTATGCCTTCTTCATAGAAGGTTGTCGCTTGTGTTTAAAGGTTTGACCGAATCAACTTAGATGTTATGATGGCTATTGCTGATTGTCTTATTTTAAAGAGTCTTCTGAGAATCTTTTGGAGGTATATAATCAATCAATTTTATATATAAATATTGAAAAATTAAGACAAAATTAATATGCGTTGAAAGTTTGGAAATCAGAAGTTGCCAACTTCGTGTTACTATATTTGAATGTTATTTCTAATAACATTATAGTTTTGTTTTGTGCATGGAGTTACTTTGAAAGAAGGAGAAGTTCGAGACATGTTGATTCTATTATCCATTCTCAGGAAAAATGTGATTGATATCTAGTGTAGTCTTAATGTTATTTATACTGCAGTAGAATTACAGAAATAAACTAGGAACCTAGGGTAATAGAAAAACATTTCGTTTCCCAACTTTTTTAAGACCTTGAGTTGACGGATTTTTGGAGAACATATGAAAGGTTTTGATCCTATGAAAGGAATCGTTCCTCCTTTTTCGATCAGATGATGGACTTGTTCATGGCCGTTAATCATAACGGAACGTAAAAGATTTTACCGTTGCAGTCGAAGGATTACGTATGTACGCGAGCAACGTTTTCAAGTTCTTTTTGTTTCTAAAAGTGAATTGGTAACAGAAAGTAGGCTAGCACATTCATGATTCTGAGAATTGCTATTACTACTATCACCAATCCCTCATAAATCGACAAGCTAAGAGGTGATAACCATAAGAGTTATGATATTGATACTTCCACCAATCATGAGTTAGCGACAACTTGCAACTAGTTTTCTAAAGTATACCGTACTACTGACATTCATCGCTAAATAAGTGCCACGCATATTGAACACTATATACTTAGGAGTGTTGTGATACCAAGGTTGTGAGAAATTTACCGAAAATAGCTAATCAAATGATACGGGAGTCAAGTTTTACAAAGCTTACAATTAGTGAAAATGTGAGAGAAAACTGCAAAAGGAAATAAATCTCGTCCGACTTAAGGTATACTGATGAAAAGAACTATTTTATTTTATTGATTTGTTGTTGAACAAATTGGACAAGGAAATCAGAAAACAGTGTTTCACTTCCACTTTACAGCTTTGAAATATCCTAAAAAAAAGGATGGAACCAAATTGACGACGATATTTGTCAAAATTGTTACAGAGAATGCCAAAACTGTGCACCGAAATGAAAAAAGCAAAAAGAGTATACATCGATAAATCAAAAATTTAAAATAACTTCAAAGATGGTTAGTAGAAATTATATATTTTAATATATTGGCTTCAACAAAAAAATATTCTACCCTGAATATAAATAATATAGTTTATTCCATCTTCTGTTACTATTTTAAAAATGTGTCCACCATTATTGAACTTTTCTGACGTTCCTAACGCGATTCTTACTTGTTATGTATTTTTTCTCACGTCAGACGATTATTTGGATAGGACTTACATTGGATTTCCAACATTAACCCAAGAATTAGATTTGAGGCCGTTGGTAAGGTTCACAAATTCTAATACCATTACTCCGTCATCAACACTGTCTAACGCGAGCTCTAATAACCAAATGATCTTCGCAGAACAAAGGCAAACTGAATATCTCCTGTATAATTTGCGTTTTTGATTGTAGGTCACTGAAGTAGCTCAAACAATTAAGGAAAGTGCAAGTTCGTATAGCCTTTACCTGTGCCTAGTTGGGATGATCCTAATTAAATAAGTTAACCAATCTGAACAACGAAGGAGTATAATATTTATCGTAGCACATAGCCAAGAAATTATTTCTTTTAATTATTATCTAATAAATTATTATTAAACTCTAATTAGTAACTGTATTTTCAAACTGCGGAAAGTGTTATTGAGAATTATAATTTCCATATACTATCACTGAAAACTAAGATCTCAATTATTCAAAGTAGATTGAGAACTACGGCGATCTCAATCATGAAATTCACTGTCAATTCTCATTTTAAAACCCATTTTATTATTTGTTGAACCATTTTCGCATCTCTAAGCACGTCTGTGTGATTTAAAGTTCTTTCTTTTCTCTAAAATCTTGAATATAATCAACGTGGTGAGTAAATCCACCCGGAATATGCTAGAAAAAAATTAAAATTCTGAATTACAGAGGTGCTCGAGACATATTGATAAAATTATATTTTTATCATAACAACATAGCAAAAAATAGAATTACAAAGAGATATAAACATTTCTTTTAAATCTAAAACACTTCTACTCAACTCCTATGAGTAAAAACTGCAAACTCACTGTATCAAATGGTGCTCAAATTCTGCACGAGTGTAGATTTACTTGATATGTGCACTTAACGGCGGTAGAAATTTTTACAAGCCCTCTACGAACGCTTTTTAAATAACGATATCGAGATTGAAAAGTTCCCTTTCAGCTTTCAAATTAATTGCGCACGATAGAATCAGATATAGCATCCTCGTCCTGAACAGCGAAAATTTCTCTGCAAGCCTATGATATATTATAACTTTTATATAGCGTATTTCTTCAGAAATTCGACTGATTATAAAATGTTCTTTCCACAAAAATAGTTACTAACAAAATCTCCTTTACTAAAATGTAACCTCAAATGCCATCTTTAGAGAAACTTATCGTAAACCAGGTCGCAATTAGTTAAATTACTACATAAATCGCCAAGAATCATCAAATAAGGTGTAAGAACGGGTAATTTATCTCATCTGCAGAAGGTAATCATACTTATTACTAAGTGATTAAAACTTACTTAAGAGACAACATATTACCAATTAGTTTATTACGTGCTATGTCAAAACTAGTTACTGATAGAGAAAAAACCATTTCTTAAAGCCAGTCGGCCAATACCTATCGCATACCTAACATTTGAATAGTGTTTGGTGCCCTTCTTACATAACTCCCAGGCATTCCACAAAATCTGTCACGAGGGACTATACAAAATAAGGAAAACATACCGAAAAATCTTCTCTTAATCCTAAAATCCTCCCTGGAAGACATGCACTTTCAAATCAGTATTCAAAATCACATCACAATTCTGCCTCCAATTATATAAAGCATTCCAATTTCGAGTGCATACGGTCCGATCCTTATTAGAAGACTTATTATCCGCAACATATGCTAATGACATTGCTGCGCTAGTATCTTATCAGGACCATGCAATTGCTTACCAAACATTCGAGACAAACTTGAAAGCTATAATCCTAGCGGCTAAAAACATGGAGAATGAGAATAAACCTATTAATATTAGCTATACCCGACGGATAGAGTCCCGTTTAACTGTGGGTAGTGTTAAACGGGCATCTTCTGTAACAAAAAGAAAGTACAAAATAGCTTGGACAAGGGACTAGCATGTAGAATACTTATATCTACCGGAAGAGAGCAATTTGGCCTAAACCTCTGTAAATTTTACTGGTTAATAGGTCGAAAATTCGAACTAACAATTAACAATAAGCTGCTACTATATTTAGTCACAATTAAACTCATCTGAAGTTATGGTTTACAACTATAGGGCACTGCATTCAACTCAAACATAGTTACACCAGACAACTTAGATATTGTTCTCCCTGAAGAATATCACTGAACTATTATCCTAAAAGTTAATTATGTATTGCCATTTACTATTTGCTTATTGTGAATTTTCTAGATTGCAATTGAAGGGGGATGTTAAAAAAATATCACCTGTGGGACGTGCACTAAGTTGTTACATTCGAACTAGTGGCTTTCGATACATTGCTACTATCACCATTCATTAAAAAATAGTAAAATATATTTGAAACATATGTATTATTTAACATAATTAATATGAAGTGATTGTACTTGCAGCAAAATTGATATTTACTATGGGCGGCTTTTCATTACAACATCAATAAACATCTGTTATATTCATAATACCCCTACCTAACATCGAAGCTATAGAATGGAAAAACGCAACAAAGCAAAGTTCATATTTTCGTAACTTTCAAGAGAAACACATTATATCCTTTATTCATCATTCCTTTTTTAAAATAGAAACACCTATAAATTGAATACGAATTGTTTGTGCTTTGTAAGTACTTTTTTTTGGTTAATAGTGTTTTGTTGTTCGTTTTCGCAAAAGGACTTTTAATTATTTCACTCAGAATCTTAAATGCCAACGACATATCCTTTACAGAATAATAATTTCAATGAAAAATTCTATTTAAGAAAAAAATATGTATACCCATTTCATATCGTCAAGGGTGCGGAGAGAAAATTCTTGTTTATAATATTGAGCTTAAGCTGTAATATTTGTCACCTTATAAAATTGACAGAAAATTAAATGAATAGTACTTATGGTTACTAATTGGCAATTTTGAACTGTTTTTCTTAACGAGGTATTGAAAAAACAAGTTATATTAAAAAGATGCCTGACTTCACAACTAAAATCGATAAACTGGTCATTGGTTTCGTAGCGCATGGAGGATGAAAAGCTTCGATTGTGCCGGAGGATTTGTTGAAATTTCTATCAATAATTAAAATCAAATATGAAGTAGAACCGTAGCGCCATCACCTCTGCTTCAGTTGCCTCCAAATAAAAAATCTTCCAATTACCAAAACTACTGTAGTACAAGATGAAGTATTTATTGTTGTACTAGCTGGAACAGTAATGTTGATATTGTGAATACAAACCTAAAGAATTGATGAATATTTGAAAATAAATGATATCGCTGGGCAGTTCGCGTAATTACCTCAATCTGCCATTATTGAACTTATTCTAAATATTATTAATTTTGAGATGAGTATGTGAATTATTTGCTATTTCACTTCAAATTGTTTTCACCATTTTCTAGTAGTCCATCATATTTTAATACCAGATGTGATGAAAAAATATACCTCAAGAATGTGTATATTAACCAATACTCACGCTATATCAATTTCAAGTAGTATATCTGATACTATCATGTGTTTAAGCAACCAGTGACAAATTTCAATTTTTTCTTACTTATTAGTCTGTTTTGGTGTCACACGACAAAGGCAAAAATGAAGGCATTTATTATTAAGAAGATACCGATTATTCCTGTCGACGGGATGTAAGTCAACTCACCTTTCCTGGGTAGTAATAACTTATGCCACATAAAACGTGTATTTAATTTACTTGAAAAACACCATAAGATTCTTTGAGATCCAACTTCAAACATAGGGGAACCTTCAATGTTTTATCCCATCTAAAATGTCTTACCATCAATGATGTACGCGAGTGGAGCTATGTATACCAATTTGACGATATATCACATGACGGTTTACGTTCAGCATTGATGTTTTCTGGCACAACAGCCGATTTTGGACGACCATCACGAAATTCAACCATGATTGAATTCGGAAAAACAGTGAAACACAGTGGCTCGAGATGGTGCTCCATCACCAAAAGTCGAAGCGCACTGCTGCCACGTCGAAAGTCATAGAAAATTATGGAATGAACATTTTCGACATTTACTTCCATCTTTTCGTCAAGATCGAATTTTTGAATTGTCTGTAATCAACTAGAATAGCACTCGTATGACAACACGTTCTGAGTACGTTCATGATTGAAAATAGAAAACTTTACCATGGCAATGACAGATTTGACATATTCGCATCACTGTTGCCATATTTCAAAACTTAAGTAGCAGCCCTCATAGTATGTACAACTGTACAACAGGTAGAAGGTGCAAAAATGTTGATAGAGATATCCTGCCTGCTTTGCTACTGTGTGCCTAAAACTCATGTGCCATCCAACTTCTGATGAAGAGTCCTGCTTGAGGAATGTCAAATATACAAAATATCCTCATTTTTCTATCACACAATGTCACATTATGTAATCCACCATTACTCAGTTTTCATTTTCATAGCATTCAATCCATATCAGAGCTAAATAATAATAATGGGACTCCTTATTTGATTATAAAGATGCACGAGGCATAAGTACGGTATATTTTCGACAGCAATAAGTATAAGAAAAATTAATTGATTGTATGGAACTCTAAAAGAAAAATCACATCCCGTATAATAGAGTTAATGGACTGGATGTATCATTTCAACAAACATAACGAGAGTATATTACAATCATCACTTTATATGACAATATTAAAGAGCTTGTCATTTTTACTGGAGTTTTTTTGTTTGCTTTCTACTTGTGGGTTTTTTGTTTCAATAGAAAGGGATATCTGTATCTACAGTAGAATATGTCGCTTGACATTTTATCAAAAGCTATAACTGAAGTCGGAATGATATATATTATTTCATGATCTTCAGTAATTTGAACAAAAAAAAATGATTGAAAATAAGATGAAAAGGCGCTTTCTCAACATCCATAGCAGACAAAATAAGTGAAATTGAAAAATTCTCATCTTTTACCACAAATAATAAAAGTTAATAAATGAAACCTGTAATAAATGGGAATAAAAGCTACCACGGATGTAGAAACAGGTAAAAAGGAATTAATTAGTCCCTATCGTGATGTTGAAAATATTGTTAGTACAGTGAAATATATTAATATTATGTTCCTTATTTGGGGAGAAAATTTGTTGCAATTAACTCAAATGGAAATATTTTTAATTGAGGGAGAGAACACTTCGTCCGTAAAAAAAATTAATACTGAAATACAACATTATATATAGTCAACATTCTCACAAATAAATGTTATGAACAAAAAATAGTAGGGCGGAACAAACGAAAATTTAAAATTCATTGTGAACAATATAGTCATAACGCTAATAGGAAGAAAAGTATGTAGAATTGTATGAAGAGATAGATTTTCCCAGTAAGGATACGGTTGAAATTAATATTAGAATATAAGAAGAGAGAGAGAAAAAAAGATAACAATAGGCTAGAACAGAAAACGGTTTCTTGCAAAGTACTTCCACGTCCATCACATCTGTTTTTTTCTCACTTGTTACTTGAATGAAATTATAATTACAGAGTGTGATTCTATATCAAACATTGAAGAAATTATATATACATATATATGGGGTAGTCAGAAAGCCTAGGACTTTTTGAATGAAAAATACTTTTGGAAAAATAATCATCATCCTTAGTGTTGCACTATGCACTTTTTCTCATATTTTTTTTTATATTTTCGAACGAGTAGTATTCATCAAGTTCATCAAGTTTTCGTTGAGCCATGTCTTCATGTTTGGAACTCAAGGTTCAATCTGGCAAATGAGGAACTAATTCAGGGATTTTTGCCTTGGAAACTGCATATTCGTGTACATTTGGATTTTTCTGATACAAAATTTTTTCTAGCCAAAGGCCGTATCTTCATTACATAATACAACACAATATTGGCTGTTAATTGTTTTACTAATTTAACGTTAGTCAATGTGGGTTATGTTTTTGATATTTTCTGAAATCAACTTTATGTTCAGTGGTGATAAAATTGAATCAGAAATATTCTTATCTGTTGAATCTTTAGTTCGAGCAGGAAATTTCTCAAATTAATCGTTTCCAAGTAATATATCTAATGATATATAGTCAACAGGATCATTTGAGATATGTTGAGATTGGAATGTATTGATAAGTTCAAATAACTAGCTTTTTTGCTTCTACATATTGAATTTTATTTATAATATACATATAGATTAAGATATAAGAAATTAGGGCAGAATTGAGTTTTATTTCTATTGTTGGCAAAATAAGTGATTAAGTATTCGTATTAAAAACGTAATAGTGAAAATAATTACACAGCTAGCTTGGCAGTGATAGAAAGACTATAAGATGGCAAATAAAATCGAAAAACATAATATTTTGAGAAGACATGGATAGTTTATTTGACCCATAGTTGGAGAAATATTTGATACGACTATCACAAGCCATAAAAAAACACAATATTTGTAAGTGATTGAGCACCTAGCAACAGTCGTTTGTAGTATATGAGATAGGAGCAGCCATTGGATTTCTGCCGTAAAATAATCCAAAAACTAAGTAACGATTACGTTATAAGGAAACTAATCTTTCTAGTCCTGCAACGCATCAAAGATGTGTATATTTTGGAAAAGATGAATTAACGTATTCTCACTTCAACAGTTGACAAGCTGAAATGCGATTATGGTAATATGCCATATTTGGAGAGAATTTATTTATAAAGGAAAATACTCGAGAGAGACCTTCTCTGATCATCATTTCGTGTTACATTAATTGTCCAAATGCCAAAAGTTTGTTATTACTGTTGTTACTATCTGAACTTGGAAGATCTTGGTTATTTCAAGCGTTGTTAATTGTGTTTTTTGAAGATTATTTGTGAAAATATGTCAATAAACTTAAAATCTTCACCACAATGCCCTTTTGGTACATATCCGCAATCGCTCAACCTAGCTCTGTTATTTGAGGATCTTTGAAATAACCTCTCAATCTGATCTTTTCCTACTATGATTCACATTCTGTGATAACGTTTTTAGTGAGTGTGAAACGCTTGTCTTTCCTATCCTGACCACATTATTACTAAAGTGCTTATCTTTTATTCCTAAATTATTTCTCAGAAATATTATATTTTACTTTTAGATGTTTGATTTAGAGTTGCTAACGGTAAGCGACAAAATCTATTCCTCAAAAAGTAATTAATCGTTTATATTAAACGTTATATTTAACACAGAGAGCGCAATCGATCATCAACACTAGGTTACATTCGATAACAGCTTACTTACAATTATCAAATTTCGACCTAATATATATTGACTGATTCTATGAATTTCGCTTGAAATAACATTATAAATACTCAATAAAGTGCCAATAATTTCAGCTCCAAAGCTTGCATTTCGTCAACGATCTATAAAGCTTTAAAACTCAATTCCATAAATGAGCTTTTCAATAGACCAATAATATGAAATGGAACATATCGATCACTATTTGATGTAGTTTCTAATTAACATTGGAATGAGCATAATGAAGAAAAAAATTACATCAATAATTGGAATACTGGTGGTAATTTATATATATATATATATATATATATATATATATATATATATATATATATATAAATATGAAGTTTTCTTATTGGGAACGTGGCAACAAAACAATTTGGTGCTTCATTGCCACTAACTAACTTTAATATATTTTCCGAACTTTCGAATACTTATGTATTCATCGTCTGGGACAGAAAATATAAGAATTATTTATAAATGTATAACAAAAATAAAATTTTACTTACAATAATTAATTAAGATTTTTGGTGATTTTGATATTATTAAAGCTTATAAGAATTTTTCAGCTCAAGGAATTCAAAAATCAATATTCAAATTGACTTTGATAGAAATATTGATTAATTGAAATATTTATTCTGGTTACTATAAGAATTTTCATTAATTTTTGATTGGGTCGATTTTAAATGACGTTGAATTTTTATAGGTTAGATAAGGATAAGTTTCAATGAATGATGTTTAATATTGATTGGTGAATTTATGGATAACATTAAATTTCAATAGGTTAGGTCGTTATGAATGTAGTTGAATATTCATTGGCTAGAATATAAATGACAATAAATTTTATATGTTAGGTCGTTATAAGTGAAATTGAAATTTATAGTTTAGGTGAAGTTAGTTGGTTGTTAATGGCGTTGAATTATTATAGAATTTGTTTTTTCGAAATCTAAAAGATATGCATAAATTACACCAAGGTTATTTAAATCAGTTTTCTTATTAATGCATTTATCATTTTGGAAAAAATACGTTGTTTCTAAAAATAAACGTTTTTTGTAGTTTTTTCCAGTTGCCAAAACTTTGGCAGATTCATAATTCATATTATGTCCTTCGTGATAGACATGAATAAACATCAAGATATAATCTGTTATCACTCTTGTGAGAAGTTATTCGACTGATCAGTGACCTTTTATTGATTGTTGTTTTATCTTTTACTTTAGTAAAAATAGATTGAATATTAAGTGTTTGACTGTATGCTATTCTAATATTGTGTTGTTTAAAGATTCCAGAAAGTATAGAAGTAGCTGATTTTATATATGGTAATGGTGTAAAAATAGATAGAGTGGAAATGTTAGAAATGATGTTTTAAAATGATGATTCAATGTTAATGTAAATGTCAAATGACTGCTCAATTTTCCCTGTCTCAACATTTTCCTTGGTCTGCTTCTAAAACATCAAGATTCGGGAACCAGCAAATTTTTGGTGAAATCAGACATAATATTAGAAGAAATCGATGAAAAAGAAATTCTCAAAGGCAAGCCAAAATACTTCTTGAAATCCAGAAGACATTGGAAGGATGCATTAGCCAGAACAAATCTGCGTTAACATTTTCCACAATTGTTCACAGGACATTCCCATTCAAATGAACACTCTAAGAAACTTCCCATAACCTAAAACCGGTGGATATCTTGAAATTCTTCGAAGGATCAGTAATGAACGAACAGAGTATTTTGAAATTAAAACAGAGTAGAGGAAAGAGCTTTTCCTAGTCTTCCACTGTTCTATTCAAAAATAAAATCGATTACACTAAGAAAATTGAATTTATTAAGCATATTAGTTAATAATCGCAATGGAAAATTTGCGACCGCGATTAGTTTATTTTGAGTATAATCAAAGTTATTGTAAAACAAAGTGCAAAGGTATCGACGTTTTTATACAAATAGTGACATTGTAATTAAACCTGCTAAATTTAGGATGTTTTGTTTCATTCTGTACTAGTTATTGTTCAAACGTTCTTGATGTTCTGATATGACTTTTGTAGTTTTAATATTCTTTTGTATATTTTCATTTTCTTGTACTATTGTCTTCATGTGTTCAATTCATTCAAATCCATTTCATAAAAAGTTTGTCATAGGTTTGAACTCAAAGAACATTGCCTTTTCTAGACTGATTTCTGTAGTAGTGAAATGGTAGGAAGTGATGGAATTTCTCTTTCACCATATCCAAAATAATGATCTCATTGTCAAATTAACCTTGCTTTGGGTTTACCAAAATTTATCAACATTTGATGTATTGGAGTGGCGCTGAGAAATTTTTATAATTACTTAAAGAGTTCGAAAATTGAATTTGTCTCCAGTCGTCCAATTTTTTTGAAAAATACACTCAATTAGGCTATTTCCTTCTATTAGAATCTGATCCTGAAGATGAATGAGCAATTTTTATACAATCTAACTTCATTAATATAAAAATTCTTAAATGCCGAATTCCTACTCCTTAGTATACCTTAGTGTCTAATTCTAGAAATTCTGTAATTAAATAACTCAATTCACCAACTTCCTTTTTAAAAACAATTTAGCAAATTGAGGATTTAATAATAATCCAAAGTTACAATTGGTTACCCTAATCTGACTGGCGTACTAGACGAATATCAAATTAAACGAACAAAGTATTCGTTTTACAGGCTTCTTTATATATTAGTTCTTATCTAATACAATCATAATTATGAAAGTAGATGAATATATTTATAGTTCATTATAGTCACATTGAGAATAATGAAATAATAAATAATTGAAGATGATACCTTAATGGATCTAAAGTTGACAATCTATAAAACTGACAGAAATATGAAATACAGACAATTTATAGTGATGATAAACTTAATTTTTGAGGCTAGAGTTCATAGTATTAAATAAGTAATTGATTATGATGTGCCACTGTGATAAGAGCCGTTTTGGATCACTTAACGCGTCGCGTAACACGTTAACGATATAGTTAACATAGTTACACTCTACTTTCTGTCATTTGAACGTAATAATTCAAAAGGATTGATAAGATTGAGTCTTTTCACTAAATTAACATTATAGATGAGCTACATAACCTCAACGTTTTCATGTTATAATATTCTTTGTTAATGGCTACTGACGAATTTGGCTATGGTTTGGTCAACAATTTCTGTATCTATGAAGAACATTGTTACGGTAGTATCTACCAATGTAAATAAACGATGTTCGTTATAACTCTATATATCACTTAATTGCTATTTTTACTGGCATTGCTCCAAAACTGTACACTATTTGTCCAGTCAGGTTTCAACATCTGCAGTAGAAAAGCGTTTTGTTGTGTATGTAGAATTTGAAGTTTCTTCCTAAAAACCAGTACATCTTTTCATATTTATATCATATCAAGTTCTTTGCGCTTCTTTCTATAGTGCACTCTACGGAGAAGTATAGTATCAAGTGTCATTCCCCAATTTGCATTGTTTTTATAAGGAATTTGAGTAGATTTGTTTCCGTTCCACTTTTTATCTATTAGTCCAGGTGTTAGACAGGTATATGGATTTTTGTAATTTCATATAAGCTTATTATATTGTATTTAATAATACTTTTATATATAGGATTTCAGTAGTTGTAAATATTGACTTGGAAGTAGAAAATTTTCAATTTAGGCTCTCACGTCAAACTTAATCAAAGGCGTCTAGGAAAGCCGCAGAGCAGACTGTGCTTTTCTATGACGAGCAACTGACGTGAAGGGTGATTATCTTTGTTAATATCCACATCCATCAAGATCGTCCTCAAGCGCACTCTAAAAATTCGAGTTTGCTTCCAACTGATAGAAATAACAAATGTTAAAAATATCGTGAAATACTTGACAGCACTCACTGGAAACCATTGAACGAACTGTCACGTAGAATCAATATCACTTTTTACAGAAAAATAAATTTTCTTATTTGAATATCGCATATCCGGAATCTTTTTTTCCCTTGTCAACTATCGAATGAGAAAAAAATCACAAATAGAACACGGGATATCTGCTATTGGATACAGGTTATTGAAAAGTTTATTGAGACCAATTGCTTGTCTGGAGATTAAGAACTTTTCTCATTTTTAAATATAGAAAAATATTATACAAGAAATGGACTCGTGGTCTAGATAGATAATGTTTTCGGTTACCAAAATCCTAGTTGGAAAAATTAAAATTTGACCAACTGTTGAAAGGCAAAAACAAACTATTGATATTATTATACTTGAAATAACGTCTGAAAACAAATTTTTCGATTAGTTTTCATAGATTACGTATGTGGGGACTTGAGAGCGCAAATAGGAACAAACACACGATATTTACTGATTGTATTTGCAATGTAGTTCACTCACGAACATCTGACACCAGTTAGGTTTCCTGAAGTTCTTTAGTCTATACTCGATCAATGATATATATTCTTTTAGATGGAATATTAATAAAAAATAAGGATTCTGACATACAACAGGATGAAATCAATATTTACAATAGCTATCACAACTTTCTCATATATTCTCACACAGTAATCGTCACTTTTGTTTATTTTATTCTTTATACAAATATCTTATTATTACGAGCAAGATTTTCTATTTGTTTATGCTATTAAACCTTATTACCTTCCTGAAAATACATTTTTTCTTCCAATTCGCCTCCCTTCACTAATGTACACATACAATCTCGGTGCTTGATGTCGAATAACCAACAAATTTTAACTTTAGGAATTTATAGTCACTGTTGTTATCCGAGTGTCATTATAGAAAACGGAGGACGAAAATTATCATATTTTCTTTTCCATATCTCCCAAATATACACAATTCTATATTACTGAGTTATATATAGGGTATAATAGGTAATAAAGTTGAAACTTTTCTGCGGAATGAATACTATAAAAGTGATAAATTTCTTTCTGTCCTCCGTATTATAATATACAATTTCTACTTCATTCAATTTTATCTTTTGATTGTTTAGCTGGTGTCCATCCTTTCTCTAATTCCTCCCTTCTTTTATTATGATAATCACTTTGTCCCTATATTTTCTGTATATTTCATAATCTTCATCCTTTTTATTTTTCTTGAGGTGTCTCTTCCATAATCTGTTTTTTGTTTTAATTCTATTTCCATTTCTCCATTCAATCAATATATTTGTTTATTTTGATTTGTTGTTTCACTTGTCCCACATACCTCAGTAGCTATATTTCCGAGAATAGTTTTGAACATGCTCCAAAGTTCTTCGAGATTCGAGATTACTGCTAATTTCATTATTTCTTCATCTGTTCTCTCCTGGCATTGCTTCTGTATGGCTTCTCTTCTTAGCTTCTGATTCTCATAGTCTTATTTTCTATAATTCTTTCCGTAATATTCCTATTTATTCGTTTCTCTCATTCCATCACTGAGACTGTGACAAGAAAATGATTAAGATGATTATTTTCTATATCGTAACTTTTCTTATCCCTATATGTTTTATCTTCTTTAGTGAGCTTTTTTCAGCTATGCAGAAGTTAATAGATCTTTCATTTTCATTGGTTACATCTTGGGTAAATCCATCATTGTCTTTATGTTGGTAGTAGATGTTATCTACAACCATGTTATTCAAATCACAGATGTCTATAATTCGTTAACCATTTCTGTTTTCTGTTACTTCTCCAAACTTTTCAATGCTTCCATTCTCTTCTTATAGATTATTTCGTGCTCTTCCGTTCAAGTCTCCAATTAATATTGAAGTTTTAATAGCTTTCCAGAACTCTTTGATCTTCTTCTTATGTGCCCCCTAATTTGGACCGTATACTATCAATATGGTATACATTTGTTTATTTTTCTCTATTTCTAGCTTTATTAGTCTTTCTGACCCTACTCTCCAATTTCTACTTTTGTTACGATTAATGATAATGCACGCCCATTGCTCACAGTATATCATCAGATATTTCCTTCCAGTTCTGTGTATTCTTCCAAATTCCTTTTTATTTCAGTTATCGCGAGGATATCTTATTTGCTTCCTTCCATCATATCATTTATTTCTATCTCCTTCATCATTTTATTTTTGAAACACTTAATTCACATTGTTTTTCTTTTCTAACGGAATCATACAGATACATTCTGTTGGGATTATTGATTTTGGTAGAGTTTATTGTTTATTAAAATGATCAAATAGTTTCTTTTAAGGAAAAAAAATAAAATAGAGTATGGAAGGTACGTCTATACGATCTAAAGGATCAGAGAGAACTGACTACTTAGAACTATATTTCTATATAGATTGTAATAGTAAGAAACATTTGGGGCCTAAACTACTTAGTTTTATGACCCTCTTCGAGTACCCTTATCCTTGCTTCTCGGAAATAATGAAATAAATCGTTTACAAGGTTGGCAACGTGTTTACTAAATGTTTCTTGAAAATAAAAACTTCTCTTTCAAAATGAATAACTAAGATTCAAGTACCTAAAAATAATTTTATTTTACAAGAAAGAAATTTTTCTAGACGAACATAATATTTCAACACATTCAATATTGAATTAATACATGGATTTTGATTAATAATTTTATCACATGAGAAATTCATGAAACAATCGATAATTTGTCGATAATTGAATGAGTATAAAGACATACATGTACATACATCCATTTTTTGGATCGACTATAAAACAATGCGATCTTTTGTCTTCTATGGTATCAGAAGTTACTTTGGAAACGTTCAATCCCACACATTGTTCTGGAACAATTCAATCTTGTACAGCAATAAAAATTCGATCCTATGATACAGTTATAATAGAAAAATTTTTATATTTCAAATTTAGTCTGCATTCACCTGGGTATTTTGACCATACGAATACGGGCAGAAGTGTTTGCACGAATGTAAGATCGCCAATTGTTCTTTTTTACAGTTGAATAATTTTCACAGCTGAATTCAAAGTTCTGAATGAATAAGACATTAGATGATTATTTCGTGATAATACATGAAGCCAAAGGCTATAATAGAAGCATCTGTTAATAAAAGGGGAGGTTTTGAAAAATCTTGGTGCTGAAGGAATTACATAAAAGCTGCTAACACTCTTCAAAACATTCTCTATAGTAGGGTGATGTTATCTGTACGAAATTTAGTGTTCTATATGTAGAGTCACATATTATATTCAAAATAGTCTAAAGATAACTTATTCCACAAAAAATGCATTATCAAGAAAGTGGATAAATGCGGAGTCGGATAGGCGGGAGGAAAGTGCCATATACTTCTATATTTTGTAAATTGTTGTCAGTTGTGTGGAGTGATAAATAGATATTAGGGATTTCATATTTTTTCTTAGACTTTTGTAAGCTAATCGTAATTTTTTGGGTATTTCTCAGAAAATCCTATCCGTTAAGGGAATATTTATCTGTTTATATCTTTATTAGGTGATAAATTAGAACCTTATGACCTCATGAACGGCATATACAAGCAAAAGGCGGTATATACGGTAGAGCTAAAACTTTTCTTTCTCTTATAAACAAAGAAAAATTAAAACCTTTTCTCGACGCGTTTTGCTCTTTTCTACTTTATAACTCTTTCGGAACGATGCTCCCTTACTTGATGGTGGCTTTTAAATCCTTTAGGAATGAATGTTTGTTTATTGTTGTTTGGGGAAGAATGTTTTAATTGGTTGCTTCATACTTTTCTTTACTCATATTTCTTGTCAGTAAGTGATTGTAGCACAAGGTACAAAACTGATTTGAAATGGTTTTCTTAACATGAAACAAGTTTCTGAGATGTAAGTACATTTTTTTATTACTATGGCTCTGTATCATTTCAAAAAATTTGTAGTGTAAGTAAATAGAATATTGTCATTGTTTCAATGATATAAAGATGTAGACATGAAAATTGAGAAAAAATTTGTGCCCTATAACGTTGAAAAATTTGAAATTTGTGTATTTATGGAGCAAAAAAGCTGTTTCTAGAACAATTCAAACTAGTAGTTGCGTACACTGAATTCATACCTTTTCTATTATTTTCAATCGTTGTTAGTTTCATGAATATGAACAATTTGAGATGTAGTTTATTGCAATCTACAGAGGAGGAGTTGGTATTTGATAAACAATATCAACAGAGTTTAAAAAATTTTATTCAATTTTCCAATTTTCCAATTGTTAATATTTATAGAATGACAACGTAAACACCAACTGAATAATATATAAATCAGTACCTTTCGGAATATGAGAGCATCAGCTTTTTATAATCATTTCCTTTATATATGATATTAAATGGATTTTATAAATTCCACTATATTTTCGCATGAATGAAAAAGATTTTCGAAAATTCAATTACGTTCAATAATTGGAGAGATATCACCAAAAAGACTCAAATCTTGAGTTGTCTAAATACTACTTTCCAGCTGAATCGTCATCTTCAGCTAGAAGAATACACTGGGTTGCGATATATTTTGAATTACGGACATCATTTCCCGTCCCAGAAAAATTAGTGTGCTTTGCCCTAGCTTCACCGGACTAAGGTTGTAGAAAATGAAGTTCTGTTATGGACACCAATACGATATATAAATGAAACTAAATGACAGCCACATATTAGTGCAATGGATCAATACTATTATTGTAACAATTTTGCCGTTTTCTAATTTTTGATTATATTTTCTACTTCTTCAATCCGTCATTTATAGGTGACGAAAATTTGCAATTTAATTAATATCAGTCCGAATGCGGTTCAAACAGTTTTCCAATTATGAATTGAATCTACTCTGCGTGCCTTTGATCTAAATGAGAAGCCTTGAAATATAAATATGCATTACATAAGATATAGTACATATCTTAGGAAAAGACCGTGCTGAATTGATTTCGTAAAAGCATTTGTCAATAAAGGTCCAAAATGTAAACTCTTTAATAGAGAAATTAATATTGATCACGGAGTAAATTTTCGGGGATAATTCCAAAAGTGTATGAAAATAACTGATAATTTTGAGTACTGGAATCAAGTAGATTTAAATATTTTAGTAAAGAGGAAATGCCAATATAATAAAATTAAAATCTTTGGAAATTACAATGAAAAGTGATTAATGTAATTAACAATACTTTGCTGGGAAGTCGAAAACATTGTGGTTTATGCAATTGATGAGCGAGAGCTTATTTGAGCTGAGGTCTTCAACTCAACGATTGGTCGGTATCCAGCATTCTTTAAATTTAAAGCATATGATGGTTCCCGTCCATTCGAATCTGAGGTGTCAGTGACTGGTATTTGAGTGTCCACTCAATGTGATTTACTATAGTTCTCAAACACTTTTCTCCATTCCCACATATAATTCATTAATTTGACTTTTTGATTGGCGAGACCTCAATTTTTCGCTTGTGTGTTGGTGCATTCATTAATCGAATTCAGTTCAACTGGTATGCGTTGGAGTCATAAGCAAGATTATCGGGACGGATTCATCATACATTTTGGAGATGAACTGTGTTTACCTTTTTCATGTGTAGTCAGTTATTTTCAAATATAGTTTTTTAAACATGTTGGGCTTTGTCTTCCACGCTAGACAAGCTTGTAAAATAATTCAAGACAATTGATTTTATACACCGTGGTGTGTTTCCTGGTCGAAAACTCTATTTTGTGACTTTGCCGCTTTATTTTTCCTGCTCCTGCTGTAGTTGCTTGTGCTTAGCAGAATGGTTCAAAATTATTCATCAATGATAACATTGGATCACATTTAAACATATTTACCAGTTTTTGAACATTTGTGTTCGCATAAACGAACCCCTTCACAGGCAGACTCAGTCGTGATTGGATGCAGTAATCATTTGAGTAGTTTGGGCTCTTTTCCACTCCTTTTAATTTTTAGATCTTTGACAAATTGAAATATTTTTGTAGTTGAACTGCATATTCAGAAAAGTTCAGACAAAATAATTGAAGAGTCTATGTAGCCACGGATTATTCCAATGCAAATAATATTGATTAATAATTCCCAACAGTTGAGAGAGAGAACTGAAGTGAAAGAAAAATTGAAGAATGCTACTCATAGTGACCATAAACTTTCATCGACATTTACTTTTTTGTCTGCTTTCTCTCAATAACATGATGTTAATTATCGAGAATTTTCACAGTGCAAATGTTGCCGCAATTTTGTGAAAGTTGCATTCCTCTTAAGGAGACAAATAAGGGAAATATTCAATTAAAAATTTGTGATAAATCACAATAATATGAGTGAATTTATTTTTTCGCAATCAGTACAACGACTAATAGGAAAGTACTGGGAAGTGGTAAACGCATTGACACTTCTATTGTTAACGTGTGTAACTGAAACGTTATTTTCCTGCAAATTAGAACCCATTGACTACCGAAAGAAATCTAGTCTTGCAACCATTTCCAATTAAAAAATCTACCTTAAGGGTTTATAAATTAATCAAACTATTGATCAAGTTTATGAAATAGCTAAGCAAAGTCTACGGAACAAATGTGATAGTATGTAAGTAATATTATAAAACAAGAAAACACTTCACCTAAATCTTACTGTTATCAAATTGTGTTAGTGTTAGTCTTATAGAAAGTTTGGCTATCTAGGACCTATATAACTAAATCAAGGGGACATAATCCTACTTTCACAATCATAGGACATAATAGAAAATTAGTCTACCACAATGGTTTTAAAAAATCACCCACCTCCTCTTTTGAACCCTTATTTGTAAACTACTGAGATTTGGAAACTTAATATTAAGAATATTATGATTCCCTAGGCGTGATAATGTCTATTTTTTAAAGGCATTGGAAAAAATCATTCAATGTTGTTTGTAAAAACATGACAACAAAATGAACAAACCAGATTATATCGTGAAAATTTGTTTTAGTGATGAAACCAGTTTCTATTCAAATTGAAAAGTGAATACAACTATTTTAAGGTATTAAATTGAATCCAATCCTCACGTGTTCCATGAATCACATACTCATGGAAGTTTAGGATACACCAGATGAACCCTGTAATTTGGAAATAACATTCAATCTCCTCCACTATTACGATATAGTGAGATGTTTTTTGAATGATAACTATGTAATTGCCAGTTCTATCACAGAATTTCGCACACTTCGATTTCTTTTATGGACATATCTTCAATGGAAGGCTCACGCTACTGAAACGGACAATAATGATTTTTTAGAAAAACTCTTTGTTGCAAAATGTGGAGTTATTTCCGCGGGACATTCGACAAATAATGAGAAGTTTTTCATAACAGGATAGTTCACAACATGTTGAGCAATTATTGTAAAATATTTTCCAATCTGTAATCAATGTAACATTTATAACATACCATTCGGACTGCTACGTTTCTCCCCATATATTTCCATTTTCTCTTCATTACTTAATGTGGTTCGATAGTCACTACTGTTTTATTATCACGTTCAAGTTTTCCAAGGAATTTTTTGTCAACCTCACACTTCATGAAAAAGTTCAATAGTAAATCTAAATAAATTTATGGTGAAACTATTCCTTTATATACCCTGATAAGTTACTCTAATATATTTATAACTAAGCTTAGCTAAGCTAACTAAGAATTTTCATATAAGCTCGTATTTTCTGTTCATTTGAGAAATAGAACAAATTTCTGTATGGTTATATTATAAAAATATACACTTATTTCCTTTATGTGTTGAAGTATGTTTTTTTGTCTTGATCTGTTTTACCTACTTGTGCCTTTTTTATAGTTTACAACCGTATTTCCGTTTTCCTACTCATTTTTTTCCAATTTTACGGAAAGCCAGTGTTGCACTGGTTGGATCTTTGATAAGAGCTATACTGAAACTTGGCAACTGTAGAACTACCGAAAAAATTGAAACGGCTATAAACTACTAAGATGTTGTGGGTAGCTATTTTGTGTCATCTCTCTCATCCCTAGTAAGAGCTGCTACATCAGGTCAAACGATCCTACCAACGCGAGCTTTGAATCTCTCTCCATGTCTATTTCAGAGGTATATGCCTCATCCTTCTTTATCCCGTACATAATATAGCTCTTGTAATACTTGAAACCTCACTAAGGCTGGTGTTATGGGTCATTATAAAGATCAAAATCTGGTAATAAATGTGTTTTAGTAATTGCTGATTGATTTGCTAAATTTTATCTTGTCCACATTCAACTGCTAAGGGTATTGTGAATCTTAGAAAAAAACAAGTTGTCTTTCTTATTGGTTATTTTTTAAGTTCACAGAATTTATATCTTAGTATAAATAGCAATGTATTCGTTATCTTCCTCAAAGAAATCTCACTGAAAGAACAAGTCAGAACATTGTTACAGTTTTAAGGTGTTATATTGATAAAAATTCGTTTCATACTAATTGGGATACTTCGTTACACAAAGTTCCACAAGCAATTAGAGCCGCGAAATATGATGTTACGAGTTATTCCTCCGCTTTTATGAATTTTGTTCGGAATGTTCCGCAAAGTGGGGAAGTTTACGATGCAATTTCTGATAAGGCGAATAATATAGTTAAAACTGGAGATAAATTTCAATTAATCAGTGATGCCCAAACCACCTTTTTTAAAACTTTTTGTGGAAATTCGAAAAAAATGCATATGAAAATTTAAATTTTAATTACTTTTAGTATAAATAAACTATGATTAAGGTTGTTTCAATGTCTTTAAAAAGAGGTGCTATTTAAAATCTGCCAAAATGACCTTGTAACGTCATCTTTGGTAAATACGCCAGCTATCATAACTAGCAGAAAACTTTACAACCCTTAATATTAAGTTTCTAAATTTCACTAGCTCATATATAATTGTTCCAAGAATGAGAAGTAGAAATAGTACTTTTGAATTGTAGTGACTTGACGTGACTACAAATATGGTGATTATGAAGAATTATAATTATGCTTTTGGCGATAATGTACCAAATCATTTTTCAAAGCTTATATATATGAACTACGAGAGCGGTTTATACTCCAAATAATGATGGTAATGAAAATAATATTCTAATAGAACACGTATTTTGACAATAGAAATGTCATATTTCACTATTAAGTTGAATACCAATATCAATAAGATACTAGTGCTGGATTGAGAAATGAAGAAAATAAAAAAGTTTCTTACGAATGACGTAATGAGCATTTCTGATATTTTCAGGAAAGTGAACTTTTATTTTTTTCCATAGAATGAGCTGCACATTAAATATCTTTTTCTTTAGTAATTGAGATTCTAGTAGCTTATCATAAAAATACAATCAATCATTGTAAATCCAATAAAAAAACTTATGAAACCATAATCCATCACACTTCAAACAACGGATACGTCATTCATTCATATCCTGGTCTCCTTCCTATGATACACTTCCATGAGACAGCCTCTTAGACTAAATTTTTCTGCTCCAAATTTAAGACCTACTTGTCATGTTGTATACGTATTACAAAGTGGTTTATCAATTTTCCTTCTGATTTATAAAATACATGTGACAAGAAACTGTTTTGCTTATGAAAATAAACAGTTCAAATATGATGAAGCATTTAGTAGTCTATATACCGTATCATAATTTAAAAATACAATGCAGAATAGTTTTTTTTGTAAATTGAAATCTCAATGTCTCAGCATAGGACAACATACAGTAAGAGAAATTAACTAGAACAAATGAAAATGAAAAATTGATATTGCAATCACATACCAAAATTAATCATGAGAGATAGAAATAGTTGTAATACTAAAAAAATTGGAAACGATTTATATAAATTACGACTGAAGACTAAAAACTACCTGTGGCCGTTTTATACAGCCACAACGCGTTGTGGATCTTTCAGAACATCAACCTAAATATTTTCGATATTTTGATTCACGTCGGCAAGCGTAGGTTAGGTTAAGCTGGGCTTGGTTAGATTAGGTAGTGGCTAATCTTTAATATCAATTTTAATGCATATAATTCGTGTAGTGACTTTTCAAAAACAGCTATTCCGGTCTCTGGCAAAACACTCAGAACGCTTGTGGATCTTTTTATAACGGCATCGATACGTCGTGGTCGTCCACGTCACGTTGTGGCTGTTTAAAACGGACACTAGTCGTAACATATACATCAAAATGAGTAATTCAACAACAATAAAAAGCCTATAAAATTATGAATGAATCATTTGAATTCATAATGCTTCTTTTCATATATAATTACAACATATTGTATATTAATATTCACATTTTTCGTGAAGAGGCTCGCAAAATCCTTAAAGACACTTTGCTAGCTTTGTTCTTACTTGTAGTTAATTAGTTAATTTATTACCGACTAAAAAACATTCCTCTTCTGGCACTATCTCATACCGGAAACTGCTCACAATTACTTCGATATGAGTGCCTCATATGTGAACATGACAGTGTGATTTCTTTGATTTCTATCATTATTATGAATCTTTATGTCATATTTCATTTAAGTTCAGATATGTCCCAATCTGATTTGATTTTATTCCTGTATGTATAAGCTGTTTCTTGTAATATTTTTGTACTCTTGCCCTAACTCTTCTTATCACTCACATACAAACAACGTATGGTAAACACCAATAATTCTACGACAGTATATGCATACATTTGTTTCAGTTTTTTTCTTGTGTAAAGGTTTTCTCTAATGCAGCTTGGCCCCTACAAGGTCTGAGTTATGAAATACTCGGTATCACCATAAAGTTTGTTTAATCATCGGTCAATCTCAGGCATTGAATTGTAGATCTGGCTTCCTTTTTGGAGTGTGTCCATCTATCTTGCCACAATTGGACCAGGTTTCTTTGTGCGTCTTATTAATTGCAGTCGTCGTATTTCGCAACTCTTTCTTTGAACATTATAGAAATACTTGTGATTACTTCTACTACATTTACCCATCGTATTGCTATGGGCTGTTATTCCAATGGTCAGGAATGTTTTATTTGTATTTGGTGTAGTTTTCTAATCAGTGATTTATTTTTGGTTATCGCGTGCCAGATCAAAATCAAAGCAGCGTATAAGATTGTGACATAAAGAAAATGATTTATTATTTTGTTCGATTTCGATTGTGAATTGAAGTTTTTTATGATAATAATTGAATTTTTTATTTATGTTTTCAATTGTACTTTTTGGTACGGCGGTAATGCAATCATCTACATATCGGAAAAAAATAGAATATAGGAGAGATTCCTCAAGATCTTCCATTACCAATTGTGCTATAACACTTGATATGCAAGCCCCCATAGCACAACCATCAATTTGTTTGTATATTTCACTTTCATATTTGAAATATGTTGTTGAAAGTGTGAGGTCTATAGCTTTTATAAATTCGTTTCGAGGTATTTCTGTACATTTTTTAATTTTGTCCCATTTTTTCATTAATATATTTTTCACAATGGAAATAGGAATATTTTTATATAAAGAAACCCATGTTTGATACAGTGTTTGTTCTGGTATAAAATTTTTTTCTTTCAAAAAATTAGATAATGAGGTGAGAAGAGTTTAAATACTTGAAACAATCGGTCGAAGGGGAATGTCAGGCTAGTGCAGCTTTGGTAAACCATATATTTAGGTAAAAAGGCTATTCCAACAACAATAAGTCAGCAATTGCGATGCACTTGATCCACTCATAGATAGATATGCTCATGAAATGTTCAACGATTTTGGAATTTTGCTCTGATATTTTCTTAAATCTTCGTTATCATTTTAAAATACGAAAAACTGTTAATTTGGTTAATTTGGAGAAAAATTATTTGTTTCATTTTTTGAAACCCGCCACACATATAATTCAATTTTATGCCTTTTTATAAGATTTTATCTTATATATTATCCCAATAATTTTGTGAAATTGCTCCAGAATCTTGAAGCTTGTCAACATTTCTTTATAATATGATCCTTTTTGAGAAATTCTCAATACAATCCCTTTCGAAAGTCATAAATTTGATGAAATTTGTATCTTCCAGATATTGCCGTATTAGAAAACCATAAAGAATTACGAGTTTCAATCTCTCTATATCAAGCTCAAGGAATTTTCTACATATGTTCTACCTATGTATCAAAAATACCTTTTATGTGCAACTTGATTTAATGATAATAATTGAGTTTTTTCCTACTATTCCACTGATAATTGAAGCAAAGATATATTGTGTATTAACTTTGTTGACCAAATAAATAGACAGACTGAGGATAATTTTATTCGTATAAAACAGGAGCTTTTGTTTAGTAATTGTAATTTTTAGCTACAACTACAGTAGGAATAATCAAAATGCTTCTCACGTTCTAACCAGATCATGTGAGCTTTGCAATCTAATCCGGTGTGCTCTCATTTCGTCTACAACCCTGAAGATTCAACATAGGATTCATACCGAACCCATGGTTCACCGAATCTTTCATATCCATTTCTAAATATGTCATATTTCCTGTATGATTTTTGTTACTTAAACACCACAAAAATAAAAAAAAAACGAATCATTTTTATGCTTGTCCGTAACGAATACATTTTTCGCTAATTAAAAAAAAAATGCACGTTTTGCGTACTTCAACGGGGAACTCTGGGGTTCTGAATGAAGGGTACGAAAAGCGTAAGGAACGAATGACAGATAACATAAATTTTATTGTTCAAAAATTGAAAATTATGTACTTAATAAAAGTAAAAATTCATAGTGATAACCAATAGGAAAAAAATTTGTTGAGTTGCTATTGAGCTAAACACTCCAATTATCGTAAATATAAAGAATTTTGCGTAAACGCGTTGATAATTAAAAACCTATTTATTTCCAGAAACTTTTTGAGTAGCTTTGGGAACTTTTAAGTGATAACGTGATAAATATATACTGATAGACTACGCGAAAACATCTCCTTACATATGCTCTAACGTCAAGATATTACATATATCATCTTATTATGATCAAAGGAAAACGAACTCATGTGTATGAAATCTCAACTTTACGATATCTAAAGAGCTCAAACCGTTTATGTCTGGCACTGGAAAGAAATTTTCCTTAATGATGTAGTGATGCATATGAATATGTAAGTGATCAATTTTCCATATTCATAGACTACCAATATTTGCTACTGCGATTTAATCATGCAAAATTTTTCAGTTATTTTTCAGAGATTCAATTTTAGTCTGAAATATTATATAGTTGATTTTTATGTAAATTTATTGTGCAATACTGTCTATTTCTCAATTATAGTTACATTTTTCATGAAATTTAATTCTTTTTTGGATGAAAATTATTTTTTGGTAAATAAATGTTATAACTTCTTTTCTAGAACTATTGTCAACTAAAATAGTTGTAGAAAGTAGCCTATTGTCGGATACTTTTCTATTTTAATCTACAGTTTTCTTTTTAAATGAATGTCAAGCTCTTGTTTTTGGGCATATATTCGTATAATGTGTATTTTTGGATATTTTATAAGCGTATTGATCGAACATCATTTTTTTTTCAATTAATCGTTGGAAAAAATACAAGAGTACATGAATAATTCTTTCAAAATTGCGTTTCAAATATCTGATAGTAGGTGTTCCCAATGTCGGACATGTGCGATATTAGGAACACCTACTATTCAACATTCGAAAAATAATGGTTTATATACAAGAAAGCAAAAGGTCTTTTAAATTTTTAGTAAATCAAGAACCAAGAAGCAAAAATAGAGAAAATTGGATGATCAGTCCAAACAAATTTCACAAATAAAGCCAATATTCAGTTCCTGCGCATTCTTCATGACACCAACGACAACATTGATTGCATCTTAAGGTCGTTTAGTTTCTCCCCTTTTGGTTGAGATTTGACTTCTGTTCCTGCTCAAGTTTTCTTTTTATTCGTTGACTCTCTTCATTAAATATAGACCTAGAGACTACTTTGCCTTTCTTTCTTACTAGTAGATACATGAGAACAACTGGACAGAGGACTGATATCTGCAGGTTTGATGAAGGTTTTATTTGTGGTAGGAGTGAAAGAGCCATTTTTCAGAGGTTGTGTTATCCTCTTCTTCATTATTAATAGAGGAATGTTATCTTCGAGGTCACTCTCAGGTTGTCCTAGTTGAGTTTCTTCTTGACGAATTCTAGGTGGTGTTGGTGTTCTTTCTCGACGAGTGTGAATGGCAAAATCATAAATGTAAGCATTAAGCGAAAATATTCTGCACTTTCTGAAACCATTTACTGCCACCTCAACACTCGCAGCACGAAGGTATGCTCCTAATAACTCGGATACCTGATAATGAGGATTATTTTTTATCTATGGTTCAATATTTACTGTATAATATGTTTTGAAGGGGGACATAAACGCTACATCTAAAGGTTGGAGCTTATTTGTAGAGTGAGGAGGCAAGCATACGATATCTAGCGTCCGAAACGGTTGATCCTAAACGGGAGGCTGAAAAGAAGCAGACCGTTGTGTGTGTCGTCTAATCGACGTTTTTGCCTATGAAGAGCTAACAACTTGGACTGCTCCACAACACGCGTGTTAATACATCTCTAGGGGTCACACAAGGGTCACTCAAAGTATACTGGAAAGCAGCTTGCACATCCAACATATTGCATAATAGCTATTAACTGTTTGGTTCTCTAAAAATCATGTTATCAACTTTTACAGCTACAGGAATTTTGGCGACCAGAAATTCTTCGGCTCGTTAAACAGTGGCATAGTTAAGATTAGTTAACTGGTGATTACTTCTCAATTAAGACTCCAATTATACCTACAGTGTGATCTCATATCTTCTCCTTTGAACAACCCTCCTAAAATCAGAGGAAGATAGGAGATAATTATAGCAAATGTATTGGAATTTGAGTACAATAGATAGCAAATAACGAGATGTGTTTAGAACTAAATTGAAATTTCTGGAACCGTTGTTCTACACTACCACTACACCAACATTCACAACCAAGTTATCGTCTGCAGAGAGTTTACCTTCAGTCTCTAAAGAGGATAATGATTGTTGATGTAATGGTGGTGTGAACAGTGCGTTCAGTATGAGTTGGGAAGATTAAAACTAAAGCAATAGAGAAACTTTTCTGAATTGGAAAGCATCATTGTAGACAGATAGAAAGAAACGATTTAATTTATATAAGTTTTATATATCTGTATTTTCCATAATTAGATATAATATTGGGTAAAATGAATTTGTCTTAACAAAAGATTCCATTCCATTCCAAAAATATCGGGTGTGAGCCAATTTCAGAAGATATGTTCGGTATGAAACATGTAGTTGTAATAGAGACAACTGGATCCAGATGATTACTTTCGGTTCAATAGTCTTCAGCTGGCCATTATACTGCAACCATCTTCGCTACCATTTGATTCGAACTATGTTTATAATTTGACCTTTCATGACTCATTAATGAGAATACAATTTATTATTCTAATATTCATTGGCATATAATATTTGTTGTGTACTGTTGCCGATTGAACTAGAAGAAGTCTGATTACGCAACACAAGCTTGGGAGCTAGACAGAAAACCATAGACAAAAGAAAATTTTGGTCTATATAATATATTATAGAAATTTTAATAAAGTGTAAAATAAATTCATCCCGTACCAATTTTTCTGAATATCTCATCAAATGTCACACATTTTTATTAGAAAATTAAATATTGAGCTTCAAGAAAGACTTTTCTATAAAACAACTTTATCAGAATTATCAAACCCACATTATTCAAAGTTACAGTTGACATAATACAAGTGAAATCTCACAAACTTAATCTACGCCACCGTATCGTTGTGTTTTGTATTTTCATGAATCATTTATTGAGTCAACATTGAGATCTCATTTCCATTCACGCACTTTCTCACAGCGATGGTAAAGTAATTTTATGTATATGTAGTATTGTTTTGATGAAAATAATTTCAAACATAATTTTATAGTCATTGATATACGTTATATAAAGAGAATCTATTACAGAAATTATAGATATCACCAACAATATGGATTGAACAATCCCTTAAGTATTTTTATACTGATGCTGAAAACGTCCAGCACACAAATTCTATTTTTTTAGAATTTTGTTAAATTTGGTATTAGGTACAAATATGTGAAGTTTCCATATGTAATGTAGGTTTCTAATGGAAAGGTAATATTAACGTATAAACAGGCAGCCTTTGGAAGGTCTCAGGTGACTCAGCGTTGGAGTAAGAAATAGCGGATTTTTGAAAATATATTTTTTAGTTAATATAAATATGTAAACATTATTATCGAAGAATTTTATAAAAATATCTTTCTTTGATCTAGGTAATTCGCCTGTTTCTTTATTGTTGTTATACTGCCTATAGCAATGCTAAATTACTACTTTATCATTTCCAGAAGCGTCCTAATATCCGACGTCCCCATGGTGATTTTTCGCGCGCAGGCCCAACTTATCGTCCATACTAATGACAAGCTCGTTCAATCCCTTTTTTCTACCCTCACCTAGCCATTAACGTTTTCTACCTTCCACGTTCTCTCTGAACTCTTTAGAAAGGTCCACTTTCAATTTGGTTGTCCCATTTTTCTTTGAGTTGTATAAGGTCGAGTTTTTTCAGTGTGTGATATAGTTGGTCTTACAATAACTATGTAGATTATTGATTTTATTTTAAGTTGAAAACTTTTATTTCTTTTTATTGTTGTCTTCGCTATCTATTTCCGTATGTCACCATAACTTGACATATCTATTCCTAAATACCTCAACTGTACCACCAGTACAGTGTCGTCAGCGTAACAAAGAATGGTATTTCATTCCTTCCAGTGGCCGTCTATTTTTCATTATTTTGTCCAGAACTATGTTCATACATTTTTCTTATGGTTTCAATATGTGATTTGCTTGTTGCAAAGAAGGTTGATATCCCTCAACTTCACACACATCAAAGGCTTCTGTCATATTCAATCGATTTTTCTGTTATCTGTCTTGTCGTCAAAACTGCATCTGTTCATGCTTTTTTTCCTAATAGCACGTGCACTCTAAGCTGACGAACATCAAGTACTGCTGAAAGTGAATTTTATTTGCTATTTCTGGAGTCGTCATCTCATAATATCAATTCGAAAACAAGGTTGTTCTTGTGTCTTTGAATTAACATTTTAGTATTATAACCGAAGGAACAGATTCACTTAGCACAGAAAGTAGTCAATGCCTCCCAAAATGTTTAGAGTATCTCGTTATAATTATATCTTATGTCTTACTATTACAGAAAAATCATTTTGAATTTAAAAACTAAGGGAATGGTGTTACAGGTGAGTATATAGAACTAAAAAGCGCTAAACTTACTTTAAAGTCATCTTCTATTCCACTCTGACATCAGTAGTGTTTTGTGAGAGACGTACGCAATATTTGTCTCCTTACATTTGCAGTTTCTTATTATTTTGTTTCAAATGTAAAATTAATATTCCAAAACAAGAGATTACTCATCTATTATTATATATTATCTAATAAAAAGATATCTATGTTATGATTTCTAATCAAATAAGGCTTGATTCGAATAACACAATAGCTGGAAGGTGATTAATAATCTTCTAATTCTCCTCAGGTAATTTCTCCATACTTGTTGTTGTTGTATATACCTATAAGTCGTGAACTACAGTGTTGTTGAGTTTGTTATTATGATGTGCAACAAACATCAATTTTCCGGAAAAGTATTACTCAACACATCAAAGGGATATAGAGTAGAAGTTTGTTATAGATCAGCTAATTATTTTGCACGTTAAATGTAATTTTATTCACAACCCATTTTGAATCTAAAAATAAACATCATAAAATTCATAATTCACCTGACATTAATCTATATATAAATTATTCAACTGCTTTAGAGCAACTGGTTGTTTCTACAAACATGACTCGATACTATAACTCAATATTAACAATCCTAAAGGATTCTTTGAATTATTTACAAACATAATATCAAGCGACGTACAAGATGATTGATCGAAAACAAACAATTCATTTTTCTTATTAAGGGGAGATTTCAAATTAAATTATTACCTGATTATTGTAACTGAAAAAGCTGAATTCATGTAATGACTATGAATTGTTATGTAAAAATGTATAGTTGTATATTAGAATTTTCAAGAGTAGTATAGTTGTAAGAACATTGAGTCATTGTTCACAGAAAAAATATTTTTGGTATACTTTAACGAAATCTAAAACACACTCAATCAATCAATCAATATAGAGAATTATTTTAAATATATCTGTTACTTACATTTTAATCCTACCGATAAAATATTGCAAAATATATTAATCTTCAAATTCCAAAATATCATTCACAAAAACTTGGCATCACATTAGAAGATGAACTGTTGCAGTCAATATTCACGATGAGTGACTCGGTCATTTCATCAGTAACACTGTCCAGCTTCCACATTTTTTCTTCTTCTTTACTTGTACGTTTAACTTCATTTTCCCAGTCTTCAGGCTTCTCATTAATCACAGCCTCCAAAATCAAATGTTCATGATTTCGAAAAATTCTTTTTAAACTTCTCCCTTTATCTGCGGCCATACTGATTGAATCGGATTTATTTCGCAATGATATGGTAGAGATTTAAACATCGTCACGTCACGATTTTCTGCAATTTCGTCAATTCTATATTTGGTTTATTTCTCTCTATGAAGGAAACAAAAATACAGTTATTTGTCACAGAGCCGGGATGGAACTTAATGTTCTTTGAATTTTCGTAATTCTGTAAATATTTTCTTATCCACTTGGTTGTGGGCAATTTTTCTAAAAGTGATAACTTGAATTATCCATTACTATTATACCGTTCTGAGGAAGATGATCTATCATTCCTTTGAACCGTTTTTAAAAACACTAGCATTCATTTTCTCATGGTAGACTTTATTCATTTCCTTATTCAATACTTCCAAATTATGTTAATGGTCGATTTATATATAACAGTGCCGTGTCCGTTCCGTGTCAGTGCCGTGTCCGGGTATTTTTAATGCATATTTATAAAAAAACCGAGTTGTCAGTGTCTCAAAGTGTGTGTTATCAGTGACTGTGAAGCAAAGAAGATGGAGTGTTCGTCCCGTATGGAAAAGAGATTGAGCGAAGGAGAATTCAGAGTATACAAAGAATTGGTGGACGATGAAACAAAATTCCACGAAAATTCCAAAGCGAAAATATCGGTTCGGAGGAATTTCTGTCCGGGCACTGACGGGCCCCGGCCGGGAAACGCCAGTGTATAAACAGTCTCATAATGATGTATACTGTTTGTTTTTGTTTTTTCTGCTAGGAAGCGATACGGCACTGTTATATATAAATCGACCTTAATTGTCGTGTACTCCAGCCTTTGTTGATATTATTACTATTACTTTTCTAATTTGATTTTGCTTTTAAACGTCGAATAGAGTATAAGAATGAAATTGAAAAAATAATTGTTTTGAGAAAATACATAAGCTATATCGGTTTTCTCATGTGGAAATACCTACAACTCAAATTAAATATATCGTAACTTGTTAAGGCTTGTCTCTAATTCTGTGAAACGTACAATTGCTTTACGTAATTCTCTCTTTGTTTATTAGTACATCAAGCCATTGCAGTAACGAAAATATGTGGAATTGAGGAGGAAGACACAGTTGATAAGTGACAGCGTTGATTTTTTTATTTTAATAGTAGAGATTTGATGCTTCAAGATCGTTTGCGCTCAGGTCGTACACTTGCGTGGGATATTGAGATTACAGAGAAAACAGAAGGAAAAATTGTAGAATAGTACCACACGAATTAACCGCGATTAAAGCTCGAATTAATTAAACGTCGAATATAGGTGTGTAAATACTTGTCCTGCCGCAAGATCATCATTTTATTAGACGCATCGTTACTTGCTATGAAATATAGATTTAACTGAACAACTCAAACATGGGAAAATCAATGGACATTTACCAGAATCCGTCGAAAAAATGTTCGATTCGAGCGGAAAGTTTTGTTGCGTGTGTGATGGAATTATGAGGATTAAGAGTACTTCTAAACCATCCTAGATGGTCGAGTTATCAATACCGAGGTTTATATTTTACAGCTAATAGGAATGTATAAGGTTTCATCGGAAAATATCCAGATTTAGTGAACCGAAAACCTCAATTCTAGCCCACATACTGCGAAATGTTTTGCAAAGGTCTCAAAGATCTTGCTGAACAATGGGTTAAGTTCACAACACATCATGGGCTATACTTCAATTATAGAAGCTTTTCTTCTGTATTATTATTTGATAAACAAAATGAACATTGGAAACCGAAATTATTTATGAGGCAGCTTCTATAGAAAAATTATCTACAGAGATAGGCAACATAGTAAATTGAAACGGAACAGAAGACCGCATACTATTATAATTAAATATTTAACTAGTTCGCAACTCAATTAAAATATTATCACAAATGTTAGAGACATCTGTATATCTTTTTCCTTGCTCGATATTGTTAATCAAATTCTCATTAGAAGTGTACATCTATCAAGTTTTTATATATTTATTTTATAACCGTTTAACCAAATATTTTTATACCAAAATGTCAGTTTAAAGTTCCTCAAAAACTTGAGCAGGGCTTACATATCTTTATGTATCTCATTTAATATCCTATATATATATATATATATAACAATATTATCCGAAATTCATAATAAAAACAATTCTAATATATATAATTTAGCAACGGTTTCATTTAGATGGATAAAAGGACTCAAAAGTTGAAGAATCAGTAGGATGACTTAACTACTTAATAATGTTGATTGCTGAGCGCAGTTCATTCTTATAGTTTCAGTTCACAGCACAATCAATCAGCACACATTTTTATTATCATCTGTATATTTATTTTCCGGGTATCTAATCAGTAAATCCATCCTATACGAGTAACATATTGTTTATTTTAGATTATTTCACTCGTTTATTGAAACATTAGGAGAATTATCAACAAAAATGTTAACTGTTTGAATGCGCTGTTGCATCTTGTTGCTTACGCATAACCAAAATTGTAATTTGTAGATTCTTATTAAGAACATTGAAAACGAGAATAACCAAGGTTCAGTTTATCATTTGTGTTTTCATCAGTTTTATTTCTAAATTTGATTTAGTTATTAGATTTAGTGATTTCCTATTTTGTTGATTAATTAGTAATGTTAGAGGAAAAGATAAGAGAAGCTATTAAAAAAGTGTCGGAAGGCAGAACATCAGGAAAACATTGCACATAAGTAGACATTTTAAAAGCAGGAAATAGCTTATTAATAGACTGCATAAAAACTATGATGAATGAAATACTAAGAATCGAGGTGGTACCAGAAGACAGGCAAACTGGCACAATTGTTCCAATATTCAAGAATCAATAAGCATGATTGATACATTGTATGCAAGTGTAATGCAAAGAAGAACGGGACTAGTAACTAAGGAGATGATAGAACTTCCTCAAAACGGCTTTAGATCAACTAGAGGTATAGAAGATGTGAACTTCATAATAGAGAAAAAACTGAAAGATAATGACGAGAGACGTACCTTTGTACGATAAACAGCAAAAAATATCAAGAACATTCTAGACAACATGAGGAGTAAGCCACGGAGTCTGATTGCTCTTTTGGTTATTCTTAATGAAGCTATAAAAGAAGCAAAAAAAAGCATCACACTACGTGGGACATTGAAATATGGAAGATTTGGAAGTATCGGAAATAGCCTATGCGGATTGTTCACTCTAAATAGTGATATATCTAATGCAAGCTTTGAGAACATCAAAATGAAGATAAATGAGGAGAGAAGAAAATTATTATAAGTAACGACAAAAAAGTACATGAACTCAGATGGTTTGGACTTGTTACAAGAATGGAAGAAGACGAAATAGGAGTATACGAATTCAAAATCGGAAACTAAGGAATATAATAATAAGGAAGTTGTGGACAGAAAAAAGATGCATTAAATGAAGTGGAATAAGAGGGAAAGTTATTTATGGAAAAGAATGGTCGATACTGGAGAAATTATATATTGTAGCTGAATTCCACACACGCCTTATACCTGCGAAGGTAGATAGGCTTAATATTAGTACTTATTGTTGTTAGTGCTTTATTTGAATAGTATGTAATATGTCTTTCAAAATGTAGTGGAAAATAAAATCGTGATCCATTGAGATATTTCTAAAGTGAAGTGGAAAATAAAATTATGAACTTGTTGAAATTATAAACAATTTACGCATACAAAAATACTAGTTATAAAGTTTTGTGTAAAGAGTGAGGTTTATGTATCTTAAATTGATTGAACTAAAAGGAAACAAGGAAAAAAATACCTACTATGAAACAAATTCATGCGAAATCACAATCTAACTGACTATATAGAAGGAAGAATAAAAGAATACGGAATACATGAACTGTGATTAAAGTGGGGAAAAACTAAAAGCGGCAGAGGGATGTTAGTAAAGCGGCATCCAATTCGGCAGCAAAGTTACAAAGAAACAGAAAATATGGCAAATAATAATATTAAATTCTGATTATATTGTACAAATCCTAATATTGATTTCAAATTATGTCAACTACATTTTATTTAAATTACTCAGTAAATTTGACTGTTTATTTTTTGAGTATATAGAATATTCCAACCAAATTTCTTTTTGTCAACTTGTTGAATTGATATTTCTCAAACTTACTTGAGTGGATAACATTACTTAATTTAATTTTTATAGGAAACAGAATGTTATATTTGGAATGATTGTTATTCCATTATATTATTTTTACATTAATCAGTTTCTTTTTATAAATTCCATAACTAGCTTTTGTGAAATGAAGTTTTTATACAGAATTTACCACTTTTTAATACTAAATACTAAAAATATTGAGTAAAGTATAATTCCATTACCGTGTGATAAAGTTAAACTTATCGAAAAATGGAGGTAATGAATGAAAAAAGCTTGAGTTCGGAGTTGCCGGATAAAATTTAAAACTTTTATACTGTATAGTATCTCCTTGTTTACTTACGTTTAATCTATTTTCTCATAAATGTTGAATGAATCACATTATACGTGAGTATCCATGCCAATAATTTCATTCAATAGTGGGGTTTTCATTTAATTTATGGAGTATAGAGGTGAGGAGAACCATCTCAACGTATCAAAAAATGTCCGTTGGAAGAGAGTATTTAAGTGGCGCTTTAGTAGCATGTGTAAAGACTTTAAAAACAGCTAAAAGTCATTAGAGTTTTATTGCTGTTGAATGAGTACAAATAGTATTTTTTCTCTGTAGAAAAAAACATAATATTCTTTTATTGTCAATCTTTATCTTGTTTATTCAATTGAGTTCCATTACTGAATTCTTAGTATCAAAGGTTACTTCAAGATTAATAATTATTGTTATTAAAATAATTTATCATTCTTTCTAGCCGTTTGCAACGTTTTTTTAGATTGCAAGCACGTAAGAAGTTGAGATTTTAAATCCTGTATATGCAGCAAACTTCACTCTGTGTGTAACTGAAAAATTCACATCATTTCTACTTGCTACACTAGCACTATTTTGGTGAGAATCCGAACAATAATTCACTGTTTACATATAGACACTTTTTTAACTTTTCATCGATAAGAGATACTTCTTACCTCTACCATCCATAATTTAATTCTTAAAACGGTCCTATATGATGAACTTTCATTTAAATTGCTGTACCAATATGTTCCAATTATATTTTTATGCTTTACCATCATCTGCGTCCATTATTCGAATTAAAGGAGACCGTTTTAAATAAATCGCTGTTTTTGAGGAATGATCCCTCATTTTTTTTGAAATAGTTTCTAATCCTCGTTTCATAAATTGATAATGTAAACAGCAAACATCTTATAGAATATTGGCCACAAGGAAGTTGCTAAACAGCATCCACCTTTGATTGTATTCATAATTCAATTATGCTGACATAAACAAATAAGCATGATTTAATAATCGAACTCAAAAGTTGAAACTTATTCTCAATAAATGAATATAATTAGTGATTAATTAATTATATTAATTAATATTGCTGTTTGTTTAACTATAAAAGCAGGAACGCGCATAAGTAAAAATATAAAATCAGAACAATATTAGAAGATTTATTGTAAATAAAAATAGCATATATATATATATATATATGTATATATATATATATTGGAATTGGAATTTTGAAAATTCTCGACGTTTCGTTCATCATTGGTAAGAAGTGATCCAATTTCGTGATCTCAAACTGCCTACTCCACGCAACGAATCACACTAACACACTCACTGCTGGTCTTTAGCTAACTGGGGAGCTAGTCACCTGGACCTTGTAATTTTATAGGGACCTATAGGCGGGTTTTGGGGTTTTGGCGAACGTGGAAAATATATCATTGGCGGGAGGGGTCATAAATGTGGGGAGATCGGCTTCTCGGGGGCTTTAGAGAAATAATCGGTTCATGATTAAATTAAATTTCAAATTAATCCTACGTTTTGAAGTGATAAAAAATCGTGTTTGAAGATTCCATGAGTTAAATATAAAAGCATGTTTAAATGTAAAACTCTTTGTCGTCACATCATCCAATCAAGTAAAAAAAAATTTAATTTGCTGACAACGATATACAATTGACGTTAGTTTGTTGTACACTGTATATAATTTTATTTTCATTAAAACGAGTAACGACAATATAATTTCCCAAGTTATTTGAACAAAAACATCACTACCATTAAAAAACTTTCGAAAGTGAATATTTGATTATATACATTGTCCCTTAAAACTAGTTATTTTATCATATAACTGTCTTATTGTTTATTTAAAATTGATTTTTTTTACAAAGAAATTGAATCTAATGTATTTGTTATATTCGACTATGTCTGGCGTCTATTGATTGATTGAAAAGAAAAGTAAAACGTTGGGCTCCAATCGAGACGTATTATCGTACACGATATAAATAAAAAAAACAAATTTGATAAAAGTAGTTATCTGAATTGTTCCAAAAATTTGATTTTCCCTGTATTCTATAATATTTACCTATTATCTATTATCTACAAATTAGCAGTACTTGGAACAATACATGAAGAAACTCTTTTTCTTTATGGGTATGATTTGTTATACTGTCGTTGTTGGTATTCTATCATTTAAGACAGAATAGAATTAAATTTTCACAAATATGCGAATATTATTTGATTGGTTATAGAATTCGATTTGCACTAAATAATGACAATTTGTAGAATTGAATATCAAAAATTCATATCCTATCTATGTCTATTCTTATTATTATGAACTGAAATAACGAATGTTTATATTTACGGTTCCTCAGGAATCTATTTGACTTTGTTCAGTAATTTTTTATTGTTTTTTCCCTTTATCCAATTAAACGTTTAGAATATTTTTATTACTATATACTCTTTCGGTTTTTTTCTTTATTCACTATCCGTAACTCTCCACTAGTAGTTTCCGTTAACTATTTGTACTTCAGAATTTACTTTTGGTAACTAAGTAAAACCGTCTTTTCCCCGTCTTTTATAGTCCTTTCCAACGATTACCCCTTTTGTTAATTATATTCTTCTACGATATCTTTTTTTTGTCATGCCCTGAAAGTAAACTCTCGCAATATCTTCTTTTTGTTGTTTTTATTTTCTTATTATATTATTATAAGGACAAAGTTGAGAATGTAAGATGCAACATTAATTTATAGGTTATATATATACAAACAACGAACAAATTTCTACATCTACAGATATTCTGTTTGATATAGAATTAATTCTTTGTTCATCTAAATATGTAGGTATTTTCCTCCACAAATAACACTTTCAAAAAATGTATCAAATCACCCTTCTTCTTAATCCATATTAAAAAATAGATTAAGTTAATTTCATTCGAAAAAAAAAACTATCAATGCACTGTTGACGATGTAAAAGTTTTAAAAGGTATTTTACTACAAATTCCCCTTTATAAATAAACATTACTCTTGGTAATTTCAGACAAATGGGCAAAATCGGGCAGTTCAAACTAGCAACAATGTATAGTTAATATCTAAGTTACCAATTTTAATATCATTTAATAGATTTCTCACTATATCCTTTCATATAATATAATTATTATCAATTATTATATTATCAATAACCGTAACTCGTGCTAATGGCCAGATGTCATGTATACGTTAAGCTGCATAATAAAAAAAATGTCATGTTAGAATTCTTTGGAATCCAGTTCATTTATAATTAATAAACAAAGCTTAAAATAAATACAAAAATAGTCATAATCATGATTTACAAACAACAAAATTTTCCAGAAAGGAAAAAAAACTCTTTTTTGAAAACACAACTAACCTGCTTATACAACGCCTCTAAAGATATTTCATAAATTCACAAAACACTAAAGAGAACCCGCTAGAAGTTGGGAAAAGTTTGTAATACGTTTCCGACGACGAAAGCTTTTTGTATTAAAACGCGTCCGGACGTTTTCCAGATGTCGGGCTAGCGCGGCGAAAGATCGCAGCAGATTGTGTGAAAACCGAGTGAGTTCCAGTATCAGAGTTTCCATTAATGGGGAAACAGGTGAGCCTGTAAAATTATCCCCACCATTAGAGTGAGCATGGTTATAATGTCAGGCGTTATTTCGGACTTATGCTGTTTAAGTCCTTTTGACGTTGGAAAAAGAAGTGGGAGTTTCATATATTTTTTTTTCTTATATTCACTAAAATCAAAGCTTTGATAGAGATCATTTCAATGAAAGGGGCCTTTATGCAACCTTTTTTAAAGTATAGTGTGATAAAATGAAAATTTATATTACCGTCTGAAAGCCAAGCCTACACTGCAAAATGAACATTCATTTTAGAAGCAACTTAGAAAATTTATACAATATTTAAAGTAAATCGAAAAATCTACAAAAAATATGGCATATTTTAAACACATGAGAGAGCTAGAGTTTTTTCATTAAGCCCGTTTTTCAACAAACTAGAAGATTGTTAATCAGATAAGTTTTCTCATACTTCCTTCATCGTTCTAAATTGAGGTTATATTCAAATCATTATTATTTCATAAAAGTTTTAAGAATATTTAAATTTTGTTTATAATAATTATTTTAAATTAACAAAAAGTAGGTGTTTCTTCTATTTTGTTTATAACATTTGAATTTTTTGTGGCTCCTCACGGCCTAGAGATAATTCAAGATAAAATGAGATAGTCCACATAATTTTAGTAAAATGTATGTTGACTTAAAACTTACTTTTTCATATTAAGTAACAAATAATTCATTAATCGGCTTCAACAATAGTATCCCAAAAATGTATTTTATATTTATGTGGTAGATTAGTATCGGTGGGGAACGACCATACCACATACGTTCATCTCTTTTTCCTTCAAACTTTTTTGAACAGAACTGAAATTCTTTCAATTATGCAAAGAATTATGTAAATTATTTACTATTAATCTAAAAATACATCAACAGAGAAGACATGAAAATTAATTTTGTTTTCCTGACTATTGCTGCGTTTCTCTTCTTCTCGGAACAGAACCAATACCCCTAACAGCTTTCATTATCTATATAAATTATGAATCGTTTCTCATTCAAGCATTATTTCATTTTTTTCAATATAAATACTTGATATTTGAAGCATTATACCTATTCGTTCCGCTGTTGCTTTATAAATTTATGAATTTATATATCGATAAATTTATCTATCAACTTCTAATAATGACATCTAAATGAAATAATCGAAATTTTATTGTACGAAATCCCAGTAAAATGCCAAAAATATTTCAAAGTCTTACATTACATAACAACAGTGTGGGATAAGCTTCAAGAAATTGGATTTCTAATATATATGAATATACATAATGAGATGTTTCTCAACGATAACACACCTATTGTTATAATTTGATTAAAAGTGGCATACTGCTTTTATAAAGCATTGTACATCATAATATCATAATAAAAAATACATTAACTGAATTTCTATAATCAATGCAATTGATATTTTCATATATTAAGAAAACAAATTTGAACGCGTTCGAGCTGAACATCTATTGTGAAGACGTGTTTGCAGTTTTATCGTGAAATGCGAACCTCAAACAAAACATTAGATTTTGTACTGAAGAAGCCTACCAAATATCTTCAAAATCACAGGTGTATCACTCAATAACTTGAAATGGCGTTGCATGAGTTATGGGAGCAATCTTTAATCTCTTTTCAATTTTGATTAACAGATGAACTCTAACAAATTTATCTGTCAGTTCTGAGAACAGATGAAATATATGATCTATAATATTACTTATCGTAACGGTTCGAATAGATATAACTTACAGTAACCAATAGATGAATGTATCTATGATTGCTCATTAGAAAGATCTTGTTGTACATACTTGATCTATCTCAATTCAATTACAATATTATATTGCTTGAAAAGTGAGGAAAATGTTATGTGTCTTCCGGGGGCAGGAGTTTTTTAGAGAATCAGAAAATATGTCATTTTTAACGTGTACTTTTTCTACGAATGCTCTATTTTCATTTGTCCAAGGCAAGATTCAGAATTAAAATTCATGCATAGTACATTGATTAATAGATATTATATTGAATTGTGTAATTAACAGTTATATTTTGACAATTTCTAGTAGGTCGAATCGTTTAAACATATTCTCGTTAATTGAAATATTAAATAGCGACAAATTTGAGGTTGATAGTGGAACGTACTGAGCTTTCACAGCATTGTTGTATTCAGACTAAATCGATATTTTCAATTTGTTAACCATAGAGTTATTAATATATGATTAAGCAACATTGCTGAATTTCTAATCTCCTTGGCGTTTCAGAGTGAAATAATCTGCTCCTACATTGATTAAAATAACCGCAAACTTTGGTTTTGTGTTTGTTTATTTTCTAGGAAGAGCCAAATTCAAATATTTCATAAATTTTTAATTTTCGAAGTTGATCAAAACGGTTTGCTCCTATTTTGTCAGAAGCTAAAGCAGCCAGGAATTAAAACCAAAACTTTAATCTTTCTTAGAACTATTTTAAATATATCTCTAAAGAGGGAATTTGTCCTTTTTTTAAAAATCATTCCATTTATTACGGATTCTTAATTTACATATAAGAAATAAATGTCGATGTGTTTCCCGGATTTCGAACGCTTAGGATATTTTAAACACGTTTGAAGTTGACACCGTCAGCGCTCTTTGACCGTATCAACTAAGCGCCCGGCTACCTGGGTTCCTGAAGGTCTCAGCACATCAGACACAGGTATACAGAGCTTTTCATGCCTAGAAACCTTTGAATAGGGTCCCTACTGTCTTCTTTATCAATTTTGCAACGGTTACTTGAATCTGGCTTCGACATTAAAAGCGGAAACATCTTAGTGCCTGAGTTTTTTTATGTTTTTCGTCATTGTAATTTATCAAAAATTTGTGCGCAATATGCCTCGAAAGGGTACAAAGGATCCGAAATAGTACGGACGCAGAAGATTGCATCCGTCTTTCACACCAAGCGGCAAATTAGGAAGTTATGAAGTGAGTGTTGATTCAACAACATCATATTAGCTTTCAACTTTTCATCTGACCACAATATATTACGTGGCGTGACTAGTCTCACTGGATACCACACCAAAAAAGTTGTCGACACCATGGTCAAATCGAAGTTTTGCAATCTTGCAGCTTTTGGGAGAAGAAAAAGATGAAAATCCTTCTAGTTACGATGAATGGAGACAAATACACGAAAAACACACTGCAATAGCGCTAATTATAAACACATTTGTCTGAACGCTTCACAAAATTTTTAACGCGACAATATTAAGCTGTTTAAACTATTTGAACTTCATTGACAAGAGGAGTTATTCTTCTTCCCTCAATAACATGTACTCCGCTTAGGTACTTATGAAGTACGTATTATATACTTGAATAAAGTATATACAGGGTGTTCCGGAACTAGGGGCACAAAAATCCGGAGTGAAAAGTTGACGTGAAAATAATGCTGTGAAAAGAAAAAAATTTCTCAAACGACTCCTCTTTGCAAAATCAGAATTTATATTTAAGTATATTTTCTAAATTATACATTCGAACATTTTGAATTTTGAATGGATATTCAAAGGGAAACCTGTACAATCTAGAGATAGTAAAAATGAATTTAAAAAAAAAGATTATGTAGATTTTTAGATCGTTGTACATGCCATGCGTTGTACATGTAATTATCTTTTGAAAATAGTTACGGAGGTATTTGATGTACGCATTTGACTTCTGATAACTCGTCAAAAGCCAGAAGGACAAAATTATACCCGACTGTAGAACTTTTGTTTGGGTTATTTGCAGCTAACGAGAAAAAGATGAATTAGTTAAACTATTTTTCATCACTGTTTCACTGTTTATAAACTGATATTTTAGGGTGTCCCATGGAAAAAATGACGATGGTCAACAATGCCATGGAAGAAAAGGATTATCCAGCAAGACTGGCCTACTAAGGTGGTGGTTGGTTTCTAGATATACAACAAGTTGTTAATAATCTTTTTGGAAAAGTACTGTTCACCAATGATGCTGGTTTCACACGAGACAGTTCCATTTATTCCCAAAATTTACATTACAGAGGAAATTCCTCACAGTACATTTCAAACAAAGAATCAATATCTATTTTGTATTAATGTGAGAACAGGAATAGTGGGTAATAATTTAGTATGTCCATAATTTTTTGGTATGCGATACTCTGTCCAAAATGATTTCCTGTCCATGTTATGAGATATTCCTTTAAACATTCGGAGAAACATATGGTTCAAGCAGGGTGGAACCCCTTCCCACTTCTTCAATTATTTAAACAATCTAAATAACATTTTTCCTAATAGGTGGATTGGTCGAAGAGGAATATTTCCATAGCCATCACGTTATTGCTACACCACTAAACATAAGGAACGAAATTATCGATGGAATAATCTTCCATTGTGACGCTATAAGAAAGAATCTTGAAATGTTCTTCAAGTTCAAAGAAATATCCTCCTAGGACTCCCGAGAGTGCAGGTGAACCAATTAAATTTCATTGTTTTCCTTATGTAAGTAACATGATGTTCGACAGTATAACAGAACTGGCAGTTTAGAAATGCTTGTTTGTGTTCTAAAACCTCCTGTTATTATTTTCAATAAATAATTACAACTTATGATGATTTTCATCAGAATATCTCTTATGGCGAATGGCTTCCTTGGCATGTTCAACGATTTAAAAATCTACATATCTCTTAAAATATAAATTTTATCGAGTTGATTAAAGACTATCTTTTTGTTGAAAAATCGATTGAAAAAAACCATTTTTGATATCTTTAGGCAGGTTGTCCCTGTAAAATTTATGGATTGTTAACCACTGGCCATGAACCATCCCTGGCCTTTAGGCAGATATTCGGTCAAATACACTTCATAGACATACGTTCTGATTTCGCAGCTTTAAAGGCTCATAACTCAGAAACTAGAAGTCGTATGACAAATTTTTTTATACCACGGCATTATCAAGTCCCGTAACACTATATAAAAACATGAAAAAATATATTTATTTTACTCTATCATCTCCAGTGCTAGAACCATAGGAATAAAAAAAAATTACGGTTACACATAAAAACAATAACCTAACTACTATATTGAACAACTCAAGGCACGCACTCGTATTTTCTTTTGCCGAAGACTTCACATCATTACAAGTTCATAAGCTAAGTGCCATACTTCCTTCTGTATTAAGGGGAGACGTAAATACATTATTGAAAAAATATTTACATAATCATTGTTACAATCAAGTAGAACTTTTTTTTAACCAAATCCATATTTTTCAAAAAATGTTGATGGTGCTTACATGTTGTAGTAATACCTTTTGTGAATGTTATCTTAAATGAAAATTCCAGACTTGAAAACGAATGGAAAAATAATAAAAGCTTGAATGAGGATATAAGACTTGTTTTGACGTTTTTTTATTTGAAAAATTAGATTTATAGAGAAAACAAAGTAAATAAAATAACAGATGTTCAATTTGTTTTCAAATTACTTAAGAATAATTATTTTCTGTAGGTTCGTATAGAAGTGGAAGAAGAGAAGATTTTTGGAAAATAAACATTGAATATATTTATCAGGACATGATGCCCACAATTTATAAAAAATTCAAATAATACTGACTAACATATGCAATGACTTTAGTTTCTCTAATAAAAATGCTAATTTCGTATACCAATTCTGTGGAAATATTGCGATTAACAGAACTATATATGTCTGTTGAAAGGAACGTAGTAGTTTGGGAAATCAAGTACTTAAAAATAGCTTTAACAAGCAATCAACAGAAAATATTGTCAATAGAATAAAAACTCAATTATAATAAATGTTTATTATACAAGGGAATTTCCACATTTTAACTTGAGGTTGTGTTGAGAAAAATTAAAATCTAGAATCAAATATTTCTGACTTCATTATTCCATAATTTCTGGATATTGTACACAGCAGTGCAAGTCCCCGGTAGTTGTCATAGTTTTCTCTGCCTCCTTTTTTATATACGGTAGTCATGTAAGATGTTTTCCACTCTTCGGGTAGCGCTTCACCATTTATACACTTCTGGAAAAGCATTTGCATATGAAAAAAGAGTTTTTAGTTCCATTTTTAATTAACTCTGGTGCCATTAGACCCGGACCTGGAGATTTTCGATTTTTTAGTGACTGAAAACAATAGGTCCGAAGTAAAAATAGGAAACAAGGTCTCACAAGGATTTTCCATTAATAAGGGATTAAAACAAGGATGCTGTTTGTCGCCCGCACTTTTCAATATATACCTAGAACACGCACTAGCACACTGGAAAAGAAAATGTAAGAACATGGACATTCCACTAATTGATTCCACACTATATACCCTCTGTTTTGCAGACGACCAAATTATCTTGGCACAGGATTACGAAGTCTTAGAATTTATGACAAGACAGCTAGTAGAGGAATACAGGAAATGAGGTCTGGATGTAAATTTGAATACAAACAAAATTCAATACTTGAAAAAACACAACAAAAAATAAGTCGTTGTACGAAATACAAATATCCAGGCATGACTATCACTAAGATGGAAGATTAAGAAGATGAAGCAATCGCACATAGAAATAACAAAGGAAGACAAGCAATAAGACAGCTGAATAGAATATTGCGGGACAAACAAATATCCAAGGAAAACAAACATCGAATATACAATAACATATAATTGTTATACTTCTGGCCTCTAACAGAAAAAGCAATAACAATGCTTGAAGCCACAGAAATGGATTATTGGAGACGCGCGGCAGGAATCTCAAGACGCAGAAAAATAAGAAACGAGAGAATCGGGGAGATCATGAAAATGTAACATACGATTACAGAAGACGTTAGGATTAATCAGTTAAGATGGTACGGACATGTTCAAAGAATGCCTGAAGACCGCATACCCAAACAAATTTTAAATTGGACACCGCGAGGAAAAAGAAAAAGAGGGAGACTAAGATTAAGTTGGAGGGAAGGTATCGAGAGGGATATTCGAGATATATTAATGCATCTAAATGTTCTTGATTTTCAATTTAGTTTTTAAAAGAAATATAAATTTTGACGTTTCTACTTTTCTTTGAGTCTTTATCAAAATATTATATTGAAATTGACAATTTGCTTGTTTATATTGATCAATAGATCACCTTCATCATGAATAACAAAATAAGGATAAAATCAACTTAGAACTTTGTTCCAATAAGAAAAATAATATTTTCTTTGGTTCTCGCATCTCAAATATATCAATTAAACTTATTAGAATTAGAAAATAGAGCTATAAATTTTACTCAAATTATTGAAAGAAACAGTGATTAAAAAATACCCATATTTACAAAAAAACTTGTGATTGTGTAAATCTCCATGTTTTTTATGACATATTAGAAAGTTACAAAAGGGTGATTGACAGGAGCCTTTAAACACGAAAAAAAAGCGGAAAATGCTTCTTTACGCTTTTAGTCACTTACTTTCTTATCTCTGACGCTCTGCTACATTGCAGTTGTTTGCGCAGTTTGTGTGTTTTGCATTAGACTGAACCATTTCGCACTGTATATATTTTTCAATGTAAAAATTTATTATTGTTAATTTAGAAGTATATAGTCAAGTCATTAGTAAAATATGTAACTCTTCACATCTGAATCTGAAAGATTTAGGAAATTTCATTATAATAAGTCTCATCTGAATGTATTAATCAAATCCAGTTAATTCATGAAACACATCGATTGTTTTTCATGTTACCGACTGAGTAAATGTTACAATGTTCAATGCCGTAGTTACAATTATATTATAAATGATCAATAATTTTTTTATATAGAAGGGATAAGTGGTGGAACCTATTCCAATTTATTTAATTAATAGGAAATCATTACAGTAAAAGTGGCGCCCATAATTGGAAATTAAATATATAAAAAAGTAACGAAGCTCTTTATTATAACAATTAATAATCGTAAAATTTATATATATATATATATATATATACATATATTATATACAGGGTGAGTATAATGTAAAAAAACTCATATGTTCTTATCCGATTTTCATTTGTTTTCAAGTTATAGCATATTAACAAATAAACAAATTATCACATAAAAATTTTCTTAATCATAGCGGTCTTTCAATAAATGTTCAAAAATACATCCATTGACTTCTAAACATTTTCTGCTTCGTTTACGAAGAGCGTTTGTTGCTCTCCCAATTGATTCATTTCTTTCCCTGTCTCCTGTGAGACGATTCTCCAAAATGAAAGGGCCAATTAAATAACTGTCAACCATACCACACCACACGTTTACAGGAAACCGATGTTGAAAATTACTTTCTACTGTTGCGTGGGGATTTTCGTCCGACCATATATGATAGTTACAAGTACCATAACGGGTAAATGTAGTTTCATCCGTAAAGAGTATACTCGATACAACACGATGATTATTATTTATCTACCGACAAAACTTCATAGGGTTAGCGTAATCCTCTGATTGTAGGTGCTGTACTCTCTGTACGTGATAAGGATATAAGCTTTGTTCGTGGGGAGTGTGTTTATCACCTTTTTGTGTGGAATTCTCAATTGAGTGGCAATTCTCCGTGAGCTAGTAGTTGCATCTTCTTCTACTAGATGCAGAATATTTTTTACTTCTACCAAACCTTGTCGAGTAGCGCGTTCAGATGATATGTTTGCACTGGGAAGCTTACCAGTCACGCACAATTTGTTAAAAACATATAAATACATTTTTATCAGGATATCTTTGTTGTGGCAAACGTTGACGATATTCTTCAGCAGCAGCTGTAGCATTTCCATTACAGAAACCATAAACAAACACCTTATTTGCATATTCTGAATTTGAATAAGTATCTGGCATTTTGCAACACTAACAATCACATAAATTCGAAATTAAACGTTCAGTTTAATAATATCAGAATTATCAAATTAATTACTCCATAACTTGAAAACAAATGAAAATCAGATAAGAACATATGAGTTTTTTTACATTATTTTCACGTGTATAATACACTCCTAGAGTTTGGTGTGGTTTTTATATTCACTTCGGCCTTACAACTCGAGATCATGACATTTTTGCGTTTGGTTGCGATTGTTGTTGCTCCACCTACATGTTCGTCTGTACATGACTGTCTACTGCATTTATTCTAATGTATCCAAAAATTCTTCATGAATTTGCATTAAGAGCGACTCAATCCAATTTGCTACTGAGATATGATATTCTCTATTTTGGGCTAGAGTTGAAAATCGAAGACTCGTCAAAATGGAAACAGTTATTAGAGATTCATTAAAAATTACCGAATGTCGACTTTAGTTTACAACCAGACTTATAAGAATCTTTCGGATAATGTTATGTTTGGGAAAGTCTGTTTGTATTTTAGAAAATAATTTAATCAAAATGATTGATTGATCTCTCTAACATGCTATGACCACAACGTCAATTTATTTTACCTGAAAAATAGCTTTGCAATTGTTCTGCCTGATATTATATAAGGCTTATGAAATTGGGGTTGGAGCAATTTGAAAACTTCCCATCCTATTCTGCTGGTGAATAATATAACATAGAAAAAACCGGTGTATCCTCTCTCCGGATAAATGAAACTGAAGAAAAATTGGTTCTCGATGTAAAAGTTTCACTTAGTTTTCAAGGAATTTGATTTTACCTTAGTCGAAGTTTTTACAAATTATAACTTTATTAATTCGTTAATGACTAGCTAAAATGGGGAAAATAGGGAATTTCCCCCAGATAATTCAATAAGTTCCTTTGGTCAATTAGAGGATAATTTATCTTCATCAAGATAAAATTATGAGAGCGACTTTAAATAACTCAATCATACAACTCCGACATAGTAATTGGTTTTGCTTCTTAATTTCTTGTTGATTTTTTTAATAACTCTTAAAAATGCTATTTAAAGATAATTTATCCCGTTATTAAGTTCAAGTCTACGTTCCATATTATATCTTGATAATATCTAACGGTATAATCCTTTTAGTCGACAGGGTGGATCATCAATAATTTCAATTGGGAGTTAATAAATATTCAAAATAATTGGTTTTTATAAAATATCGGATAGCCAATTCTTTATCTTTCATCTACTTGCAATGGAAAAAAAGTTGTTTTGGAGTCATAGTTGCGTGGAAAATTTAGAAAAAAAAAGAAAACATATTATGTTTACCTTGGTGTACGGTGTACCTACAGGATTTGTCAATGAAATGAGATGATTTAGACGCCAGACCGTTCGAGAAGAGTGATAGAATTAATTGACATATTGGGCGTTAGACTGCTAATATTTTCACATTCGCCGTTGAGGCATTCTGCAAAAAGTGTTGTTAGCACTCAACGTACTTTTAGAAGGAAATCGAGTTGTTACCTTATTAAGTTGTGCGTGTAGCTAATGTCATCCTATGGATAAGGAATTTCGAAGTAATTATTATTGTTACCAAGAAACGTTAAGGACGGCTCGTGCGCCTGAATTTGTGATGTTTCAAATATCTTCAAATCGACACAGGATAGAGCTTCATCTCAATAATCAAATCATAAGAAAGGGTCTGAAGAATGGACAGACAGTCCAAACTCACAAGGTTAAACGCCTCATTAGCTAAGTACGCTTCGGATAATACATGCTAAAAGTTGATCAAGATGAAGGGCTGGCCCAAAATTCGTGAATTTGGTATGTTTTTATATCTCTTTCGTTTTTGGAGAATAATCTACGTAACATATAAACTCTATAGGTATGCAACGTTGTAACAATGTGTGCTTGATTCTTTTTTATTGGAGCGTGGAAACGACAATACTGGAAGAGTAAACATCATATGCGTTATACACACGGAGGATGGGGCGTTTGAACTACTATGTAGTAAAAGTTTATTAGCACTTTTAATATATTTTTCAAACTCAAATGTTAATTACATCATATGCTATTGTTTCTTATTTTATAACACTATGAGTAAATGAAATTAATAATATACGCATATATTGCGAATAAAAAATCTTGTTTCATTTATTATCACAGCAAATGCTTTAAATACAATACGTTATTAAAAAATTAAGGGAAGAGAGGATGTATAGCAAAAAGGGTCCCGACACGTTATATGGGGGTGAGGGTTTCAAAACTATTCAAAAATTCTGTTACGTCATACGACCCATTTACCTATTCACTTAATTTGCAACTCCCGATGTGTAAATCTGTAAAATTATTTGAACTTCAATTTTTATGAGGACATTCCCCCATAATTAAGAATCAATTGAGGGAAAATATAGTGATTATAATTGTCAAATTTTCTCACCTCAACTTATCAATATCAATAAATGATATAATAAATTTCTTAGACCTTTTGATATATTGATAAATCTAAATGTTCTTGATTTTAAGTCACTAAATATATATATATATATATATATATATATATATATATACATTTTTCTAAATGTCCTTGATTTTGGTAGTCCTTTTTAATAATTGCTGAAAGAAACAGAAAAATTGACGTTTCGACTAATTTCAATCTTTTTTAAAATATGATATTGATACTGACAATTTGTATATTTATATTAGTCAATATAACACCTACATCATGAACATAAAAAAAAAGAATACAATCTAAATAGAAATTTGTTTTAATAAAAAAAATCAATTTTTGTGTTTTCTGGTTCGTTAATAGAGTTATATTATTTTATCGTATTGATGACCTCTTAATCTATTTTCTAAATACTGAGATATTTGCCCTAGGTAGGCAATGTCATAATTAATACAAGACATTTGATTTATAATATTACTTCTTTTGTTTGTCGGTTTTTTAGACTTTAATTTAGTGAAATATTTGGATAATGTATTCTGTCCTTTATGGCTCATACTAATATTATATTTATTGAAATAATTAGATAGTTGTTAGGAAAGTCTTTGTACATATGGTAACGAAAAATGTTTTATGTTTTAATGTTTCGTTTCTGTTTATTTTTTAATTGATTGTATTATCTGTTTATCCTTTTGTTGAATATGGTGTTTATCATTTTTTTTTGATTAATTATTTTCTTTCAATGCAGTTTTTACTTTTTTAATAGTTAAGCATCTAAATTCAGAATCTGATAGTTGGATACATCTATCAACCAAACTTATTATTACTGATCTTTTTTGTGACATAGGATGACATGAGTTGAAGTTCAAATATCTTGAGGACCAAGTTGGTTTCGTATACAATTCTGTTCTTATGTTAATTTCATATATTATGACATCAAGAAAATTATTTTTTTAGATTTCGATTGTGAATTGGAGTTTTTTATGATAAGAATTAAATTTTTTATTTATGTTTTCAATCTTACACATTTTCCTGAAAATGAAGTATCGACCTATCATCAATTACTCAATTTAAAGAGAAATTAGATTCTGCTGCAGTATCCATGAAAGCTAGAAACGAACTGTAACAAGACTGTCAATTTAAAACCACAATGTTTTAATTTTTCAATATATTTGTGGTCTATTTGAAATTTGCAATAAATTTACTCGCAACCTAGTACCATTGCGAAGGTTTCGGGATTAAATTATTGAGTAGGACGATGGACACCCCAGTTGAAGTCCTACTTTATGAGTTTATATTACTCCAGTCTTAGATAATTAAGCAATTCATTATATGAATAATATGAAAGTATGTTTGGGATTGTACAAAAAGCTTATCTAGAATGCGATGATTAAGCGCATCAACCTGGATGTTTAGTTGTGCTAAAATTAACAACTACGAATATTCTTCCAAATTAAGTAATCATGAGTACTTTCCCTTATCAACATAAGAAATATAGTATATATATATATATATATATATATATATATATATATATATATATATATATATATATGATCGTTAAGGCCGAACTGCGGCAACCAGCGATATCATACGAGAAGCTCACTAAATGATACTGGATGACTGTCACTAGAGACATATTTTCAGGCCTTATTGAAGCGGTTTAAACAAAATGAATCATATTTTTAGCATCGATTTATATCTCTAGATGAAACCTATCTATCACAACACTGAAACAAAAAAAAAACTATAGACAATTGATTGAAAAAGGCGAACCATCTCCGAAAAAGGCAAAGATGGTTTCATCGAACAGAACACGGATGGTGATCGTTTTTAAGAGATGACAACTATTATTTGGAGGAATGGGTTATAAATTTAGAGCATATCTTAAAGAAGTGAAAGTGAAAAAATGATCATGAAAGAACAGTCTTGTTTCTTAGTTGACTCAGTTAGTAACAGACATATAGTAGTATTATTTTTTCAATATTTTCCGATATTTTTGTCCCTTGTTATATTGTTAGTCTTATATGCAACAACTGTATTTGAAATTTGTAAATATCTTTTCAAACTTTCATTAGTTGTTCCTTTCGAGTCCAGTAAAATAATAATCCTGTTTTCAATATATAAACCAATATATTAGCTTACTACCCCCTGCATAGACTTTCGTTAAAAAAATTGACATATCATTCAGGCTTCATAAGTAAGATACAGAAAGGACTGAAGTTAAAACTATTGCAATTTGAACGGTCATTTCATAAACTTCAGTTTTACAAATTGACAAATTTAATCATTCTTATCGAGAAATCGGATAATTTTCAACCGCTTCGTCTTTAAAGCGATTCGATTGGTCGAAAATTTCCACCGGCGCGTTGAAGCTAGACAAATGCGGGCAATATTCACCTAATCCCTTCTGGACGTACATGTCTACCATCTGTTCTTTCAGAAGGCATCACCTCTCAAATTATAGTAATTAACTAGGGAAAGTGGTGAACAGGCCATTAACACAACTTTGTGCGTGATTGTGCTTCTCTAGAGTCCATCAATATGAAAAATTCCCTTTTTAGAAGCAATTAAAAATAAAAAATCTCTTATTTGTATGTTGCTTTTCAAGCGTTTATTATGAATTAATGTGAAGCTGATTAAGTTCAATTCTGTTATTGTTTCACTATTTTGATACAAATCAGTGCTAGTACTATCCTTTTTTTGGTTACTGTAGTAATTGAAGTTAAAGAAATGTGTGTAGGCAAAATCTGCTGTGCACTACCTTATATCATCTGGTAATACATCAAACTACCAATCAATAATATGTTCCAAACAATCCTCATTTAAAATTAAACTTAATATCTGGTATAATCAGGTGTTAATAGAAACATCATCAATTGAAAATATTTTTATTATAACTGACACTAACGCTTAACTGATATTTATGTCCAATATCGACAATCTACTTAATGTGACTGTGAGTGGTCTACTTATTGACAACGTAGATTATACCCTTACAAACCTGCCTAAACCCTCTAAAAATTATCCCCGCGAATTGCCCAGTGTAAGTTTATGGTCACATCTCTCGATACTTGAACAATAGTGGCTTTCAGAGGAAAATAAAATCAAAGGGTAGACGTGGAAAAGAATTTTTTGAAGACAGAGAGAATTATTTGAAAAATTATGTGACTAATCAAGAATGTTTTTGCACTGTTTGGAACAAAATTTTTTAAGAGTGAAAATCTGGGGAAATAAAACTGCAAAAAGATACGTCCAGGAGGGGCTAGATGAGCGTTTTGCAATAATGCATGACACCTTTTGACCACATAGGAAGGCATCAGTTTACCGAGGGGGAAATTACTGCTATTGAGGAGGTAATCAAGCGGTACTGACTGAAGTGTAAAGCGAGGGGTCAAAGTTAGGTTAGCTTCCAGACATTATCCAAGAACTGGAAGTGGCTATTGAAGAGAAGTGAAAGGCACATATGAAGAACTAATGCTGATCAAAACATTAATAATAGAGCCCATGAAAAACAGGCTAAAAGCTGCTGGACTTAGTTATAATAAGGTAATAACTAAAATTGAAAAACTTAATCATCAGAAACAAGTACTAGTGGTGAAATAGTAGTAAAATAATAGTAATTACAATCTAGTCACAATTCCTCAAATAAGCCACATTGTTGTTAGAAGCACAGTGTTCCCAATATGAATCCCACGCGTCGTATCCTATTCCTGATAGTTCCCGAGTATCCTTGTAAATTTTTAAGGCACATGCGATGTCATCGGCCAAGTGTTTGTCCCTAAAATTACTACAAGTTGTTTCACATTCTCTACCGGGATAATCGTAGGGTGAACACCTGTAATAAATTTGATATTAGTAGAATGTCGCCACAAAAGATTATTTAATTATACGAGGGCTGCTACTTAGTTTTGATATATGGAAATACTGATATTAATATGTCAAATTTGTCATTACCATCATAAAGTTTGACTTTTTCAATGGTGAACGTACTCAGAACGTGTTGTCATGCGAGTGCTATTTAAATTGTTTACAGACACTTGAAATATTCATCATAGTCAACATGAATTAAACCAACAACGATGTGCCGATCAAATCGCTCCGACTTTTTGTTATGAAGCACCATCTCGAGTCACCGCATTTCGAATTCAATCGTGGTCACACTTCACAACAGGATGAATTCCGTAAGGTAACTGATATTACAAGATCGTCATATAACATGCCGCGAGTTTGAGGTATACTTAGGTATCAGTTTTACTTGCATACAATTCATGAATATTTGGCTGTCAAAAATAATTGTTCGCGTTGGATACCGCATAACTTGACAATCGCTCAAATAAAAGCCCGTATCGTTTGGTGCAAACAAATGCTGAAAAAATTCAATCGCAGTATATCAAAAGACTATCAGATCGTAACAGGCGACGAATCATCAATCTATGTATAAACTCGAAACTAAATGAAAATCAACTATATGGTTCTTTCACGACAAGATAAATCCAACTAAAGTTTTTCGCGCACAAAGCCCTTCGAAGCAAATGGTCTCCTGTTTATTCAGAATAATTGGACATGTCGGCAACTAGTCCATTGTTTGCGAAAAGTGTTGGACAAAATCAAAAACCATGAGTGCTCTCACACATTAGTTCAAACAAAAACATTATTGAATAGTCAAAACATCGATTTGATGGGTCATTCGCCGTACAGTCCTTGTTTGACAACCAATTATTTATTGTTATTCCCGCAGTTCAAAAAGAAATTGCGAGGTCAACGTGTTTCTACACCTGAATAAGCGATTGATGCGTTCAAACCACATGTTTTGGATGTACTCCTACCTCAATCGGAATGCAACAAACACTTCGGCTATTGGTTCGACTATCTCAAAACTTACGCAGCAACCTTCGTATATTTATTTATGACTTAATTTTCTTGACAATTAACTAGATCTAGATAATTAAACTGATCATTCTACAAGAAAGCATATACTCGTAAAGTTTAATAATGTAAAAAGGAAATTAGTCAGGCGTGTTACCATCACATAGTATATATTATTTTATATTTTAATATTTCGTATCCAATAAAGACGATGCTAGAATTAAATAATTCAAGTCAATAACTTGCTTTTTACAAACAATTTATTTACCAAACTGAGGATTCAATAATTTAAAGTTACAATTAGTTACACCAATCTGACTGGCGTACTATAAAATTAGATAAATACATTTATGGTTCATTATAGTCTCATTAATAGTAAATAATTGAAGACGATACTTTAATGAGGTTGAACTGGAATCTATAAAACTGAACGTTGTTCAAGGTTCATGCACGACACTTTTATGGGGACGAGGATGTATTGAAATTGATTCGATGTCCATAAGATCTATAGAACATTAGAATTCTGCCACCAGTGTATAATTACGATCTTAATCTTATAGAACTTATGTGGGTACAGACAATAATTACGTTACACGATACATATACATAATATTTCAAATTACAAACATGGAGCGTTTGTTACGTGCTGTAATAAATAGAATTACTCCATTATCATGGAAAAACGCTATAAATAACCTTTGAAAACAGGATAATTTTATTCGTTATTCATTGGACGTATAGCTGGACCAGAGATAGCTACTGTTCAATATCAATCGAAACTTTGAATCCACTCACTTTTTCATAAAATGTTTATATTCGACAATAATTGAACTTTTAGTTCTGTATGAAAAAAATACAACCAAATAATATGATAAATAAATCAGATCCTTGTGAAACTGTCGCTGGAATTTGACAACCTAGCTAAATAATTTGGTTTTAAGTTTGTTAGACTGCATTTTTCTCTTTTATATTTGATTATTGAACAATTACATCAAGAAAAATACTTAGGAATTCTACACCAATACTCATAGTTTCGTCTCTAAAGGTTATAACTCTGTTAACAAAACGTGCTCCTTATATATAAGCATTGGTACAGTTTGTGTTTGGTATCGAGTTTCGCCAACGGTCCCACAACTAAATTAAATCGAGTGAATGCGATATGAATTGAAATCATTGCGGCAAATTCAAGAAAATAGAACTTGATTTTGAATTTCAATCAGTCATTATCACATGAAATTATCACAGAAACATCAGTTTCACCAATAATATACAGTTGGATTGTTTTACTTTCATATCATTAAAAGAAACTACAAGTGAAACATGCCTAATAAATTATAATAAGTATTCCAGGACAGGAAGAAATTCGGCAGTGAGTAGATGACGTGAGCTATAGGTATTTAAAGTTGCAAAATCAGAACTTATATAAGTAAATCTTCTAGCTTATACATTCGAACATTATGAATTGTTAACGGATCATTATGTATGTCCATGTAGTTGTGTTTGATGGAACAAATAGATTTATACTACTATTTGAAGTCCAGGGGCGGCTCAGTTACCTTTGTGCCTGATTCCTGTCTAAACTATGATTCTTTGACAGTTGAAACTGTATCGTTGAGACCAGATAAAGAGCTGTGGAAAGTTGTCAAGCAAGTAGAGCTACAATCGTTCCAAGAAAACGATGCGTAAAAGTTAGTGGCTATTTCCGAATGAAAAACAATTGTGCAGTGTAAGTGGATGTTCAAAAGAAAAAATAAATGTGACAAAAAAATGCTGTATAGGGCAAGTTGCTAAGGGTTTTACGCAAAAGCTGGTGTTGACTCAGATGAAACTTTTTCGCCTGTGGTACGATAGTGTACTAGATCTAGACATAACTCATTCAGATACTAAAGATGGTTTTTGAAAGATGACGTTTTTATGGTCTTACTCGAGCAATTCGAAACATCTGGTGTCAAAACAGAAAACAAAGTTTTAAAATTAAAGATCTTTGATGGCATGATATACATTTCCTGGAGAATTAGGGTAAAAAAGGTCAGAAATTGAATCATGATTGTTTAATAAAGAGAAAGAAGGTTTTACGACTATTGTCACACTTTATGTGAACGATTTCTATGTATCCTCTAATAACCCAGTCGAAAGGGAAGACTTTAAATTTAAATTAAGGTAAATGTTTGAAATTAAAGATTTGGGTCTACTTAAAAATTGTCTCGGAATGAAGGTAACAAAGTTTTTATCTGTGAACTGCTGATATATGTAGCACTACTGAATGGTGTTTTGCTAATAGCCATCTGTTTTAAATCACATCTTTTCCTTATTGTTGTTAGGGCTTGTTTTGTGTCCATATATATTTACAATGAAAACAATAAAAGTCTATGGCTAGAAAAAGTCTATGGCTAGAAACCGTGTGTTTCCCTGTTATAATAAGTGTATTTCTACAAAATGATTCCCCACCCAAGTTATGTGGTATTTACAGACATGTGGCTCATGCACGATATTCTCTGTAAATACAAGGAAAAATATTATCGATAGAATAAACTTCTTGAAATGCTCTCCCAAGTTCAAAGAAATACCCTCCGTAGACTCCAGGAGTGTGTAGGTGGCCAAATCGACCATTTATTATAGTTCTGATTCCACAGCTTTAAATGCCTATAACTTAGAAACGAGGGTTCGTGTGAGTGAATTTTTTATGTCATAATATTATTTTCACGTCATCTACTCAGTCCAGAATTTTTTGTATCAAATCCCGGAACACATTGTATTCAATAACCAGAAAAAGTGAACAGAAGAGAAAACAATCTGGAAAAAGCTATTTCTAACAAAGCAGAAAATATTGAAATTGTGAATTAGTAAAGATCGTTCAAGATTAATAGAAACAATATAGTGGAAGACTGGAAATTGAAACCGATTTTAAAACTAAAATTGACCGAGTTGAAAGGTGAAAATTTTTTACAAGGATTCGACAATTATTATTTCATTAAAAACCTCTCTGTAAAATAATTTTGTTAAATTACCATTGTTTATAATGATAATATATGATAGCTAAAGTTACTAATTACTGATACAATTTAAAACTGTAATACAATTTGAGTATTTACTGAAATGAGGGGTAATTTTATGATCTTATTCGGATAGTATTTATACAAAACTGTATATTATTTATAAATAGCAATCTTTCGAAATTTGCAAAAATTCTTAGTATTTACTATGATTTACTATGTTTATTGTGAACACAAACATTTTATGATCTGAATAACTATTAATACATGAATATATGACGCTAACTACGCCATTATACTTGACTCTAAACACTTATTTTTGAATGAATAGTAAAAAGTTTTTGATTTGGAGGAGAGAAAAGATTTTGAATCTAAAACTATACACTGAAGTAAATAACAATACTATCGTTCTACCTAAAATAGGTATAAAAGCTTGTAAAGCTTGTCAGGAAAAGATAGTTTGTGAGTTTCCAAAACTGAGTAAATTAATGATTTCGAAACTCCATAGTGAAATTACTAATCAAATATTCTATTACCGCTCATAAATTGTGATATTGTTAAACTGAATTGAATTATTTTTGTTAGTAAATTTTCCAAACGGTTTCGCATTAAAAAAATACATTTGTGCTAATATTACCAAAGAAATTTTTAACAATTTCATATTAGTTATGATGTAAAAGCATGAAATACGCAAAGAAAAACCTAAAGCTTCTGAATAAAAAGAGAAGTTCATGAACAAGCATAAATTATGTCTGTAGAAGAAACGATATATGAAAAAATGGAAGTGATAGAACTTTCTCAAAAATACAAGCAAGTAGAATTTTATTCAGAACAAATGGTGTGGTAAGAGTTTAGAACATTGCAGAAGGTAGAAAATGGGAGCTTTAGTTAAAATTCTAGTCAATGTATAAATGAGTAACAGTAAATATTTATCAATTAGGTTTCTCCTAGCGTAGGAAACTTTGAATTATTTAATTAATTAAAAAGATAACATATTAAACTATGTATTATATGTATTATAATATTAAATTCCATGAAACATACCAAACTTTTTCATTAATTTGAAATATTCCATGTTTTCCATATTTATAATCAAGCTTTCCTGAGTCGAAGCTTGATTCCCATTTTGCCAGACATGTCAAAGTCGGTATTTGCCAATCAGGAACTCCATGTTTTTCTAACTGATGAACAAATTCGCAACGTTTGAAAATTTTCGCTTCGGAGACGTAGAGAATAGTTACAACTTGAATTAAGATCGGTACGAGACGCATGGTTAACTTAATAGAAACCTCCAAACATACGAACTAACTCGTTGATATGAATAAGAAATAAAGTGAATTGTGTTGAACTTGACAAAGATAAATATGTGGTTTCCCTTTCCGGTGACTTCATCAAAGTTTATGTTATATTATGATTTAATTCACCCAACAGATAAGTCTATAAATAAAAAAAAACGGAAGAAATTTGAAGGTCTACATTTTACTAAAGCGCATCATTTGAATATGGCTTTCCAGTTTTACCTGATATTTTCACAAATTTATTGGTACTATCTTGTGCTCTATGCAGTAGAGTTTATTTATAATTAGTTAGTAAATCGAAGAATTTCTAGGACAATAGAATGAAAAGTTTCTATCTCTATAAATCTCACTTTTTTCCTCCCCATATTGTGAACAATGCGCTTTGAAGGACGTAAGTCACAATTACCAACAAGGTATCGATTGCCTTTGGTGACGATCATAAGTCAATTTATCACTCTTGGAAGGTAATTATTTAGGTTAGGTTGGTATACTGCTTGTTGTTGTTAATTTTTCAGAATGACTTTGAATAAATGAGTATAATATTGATATTAATGTGATGCATTTGTTCCCAATTTCCCAAGATATTGGAACATTTCATTGAACAACTGTTGGCTATAAACAATATCAAATAAGATGCAAAGAATTCATTATGTTCAAGTAATAAAATTTACCAAAATGAGGTCTAATTAGTTGGCAATATTCTATTTAAATTAATAAAAATTGTGTAAATTTTGAAGTAGTAGCTAAAGAGTAGTTTTAATAAAGGTGTTTTGGTGAATATAGTCAAGAATGAAATGGAGGAAAAATCAATGAATCTGTCTTATCTTTTAAAGACCACCTGGAAACAATGGTTGAGAATGAGGCTCATGAGCTACAAGGTGTAATAAAAAACTGTGATTATACCCCTGCCAATATAAGCGCAACTTCTTTCTTAGCGGTCTTAAATAATTCTGGTTCAAATGTTATTATGATCAAACGCTTCTATGGGCTGTTCTTTTGATTTAATCGCTATAACTGAAACATGGTTGAACCCCTCCGTGCTTGAATCTGAACTTTTTACCGACGATTTCGTAATACTCAGGTCATAAATTTGAATCAACCATTACCAAAAGTGATGGCGAAGTATTGTTTGCATTAAGAAAGCACTACACTGGAAACTCTGTCAACCTGTCGGATATAAATAACGTGCTTCCTATGGTTGATATTATTGGAATCAAGACTGTTTGGACGGTATTTTGTGTTATAATACTCTCACAAACTATATTCATTTGTTGATTGATGATGGTCTTGTTATTATTGGCGATTTTAATATTCCCCAATCCTATAGGATGCATGCATGACTCAACTAAAGATTATAGGTTTGTGAGTTCCTTGAACAACTGATAGATCTAGCAAATATTTTTACAGTCAAATTCAAGATACGATCTCTGGTAGCGTTCCCAAAACAATTCCCAGATATTTCAAAAAATACCTTACGTTTATTACAAACATTTAAGAGCACCAAAAATAATGACTACATTGAATAGATCTACGAGCCAAAATCAAGAGAGTAAGAGTTTTATAACTACATGAGAAATGCAGAACAACAGCTAACAAGTGGCCCTAAGAAGTTTTAGTCCAATTTAAATACCAACTAGCTTTTACCTGCGGCTTTGCTCACATCGAATCCATTAAATCAAAGTATCAGAAATCATTATAATAGAAAAGAACGAACTCTGTAGCTATATTAGAACCTGAGATATAGATCTTTGAATGTAGAAAAATTGCCAAAAACATACAAAAATCCATAACTCCACATTGATTGTCCGCGCCTAGCTCCTCTCCAACTCAACCGATTTAAGTGTTCAAAAACTCAAAAGAAAGAAGGTGTTTCAGCGAGTGTTCTTAAACCAAAACGAAGTCTCTATCTTGAATAGAACCTGAGATATTGAGGATAAAACGTGTGTTTGTGAAAAACTCCCATAAGTAATGTACAGGGGGAAATCGCATTTGAGTATAACTTGAGAATGGTGAAAATTAGATGAAATCCGATGGTTGATGGCTGATCTGTGCATCAATACCTTTCATTGAAAAAAAAAATTAAGCAAATCGGTTGGGTAGAACACCTGAACGGACTCGAAATGGAAATCATCAATTTTTTTAATATATAAGATAGCATGTTTTATAAAAACCCACCTCTCACCAACCAGATGACAATCTAAATGCTTTTGCTGATTATTTTTTGTTAGGATATATTACCTCATCTACATCTAATTTTGACCATACTGATTCAAATATAAATGGTGTGCCTTGTTTTACTCCCTCTTTTACTGAGTCTGAAGTTTTAACTAGCCTCAAATGAAACTCTTTATTTGATCCTGATGGGTTACCAGCCGTTCTATTACGAGACTGTGCAAAACCATTGTGTTACCTTTTTAATTTCTCATTAAGATGTGGTGAATTTCTGTTCAAATGGGAAACTGGAGGAATTTGTCCCAATTGGAAGAAAGATAATAAGGTTGTTATTAAGAACTTTCGACCCATCACAATTATTTCCAACTTTTCTAAGGTATTTGAAACTCTGCTCTACGAAGTTGTTTTCCACCAGGTGAAACTATCCATATGTAATGAACAGCATGGTTTTTATCCTGATCTACGGTCTCGAATTTAACGCAGTATACAGCAGCACAATTGGATAGCGATAGTCAGGTTGATGTTATCTATACAGATTTTTCTTGAGCTTTTGATCGCTTGGATCATGGCACTTTTCTCACTAAGCTATCCAACATTGGTTCAACTGATTTATTCACCAACTTTTTTATGTCATGGCTCACGAATAGAAAACTTACTTTCCATGGTTTTAACTCCATAGAAATTAACCCATCTTCTGGAGTGCCCCAGGGACTCAGTACTTGGGCCACTATTATTTTTAATATTTATAAATGATATGACGTTGTCTTGGAATTAAATTCTAATGTTTTCTTTTGTGCCGATGATCTGAAGCTATATCATTCCATATCGAACATAAATAACTGCCACTTACTTTAGTCTGATATAGATACAATTTGTGATTGGTATGATAGAAAAGTACTTCTTCTCACTCAACATTTCAAAGTGGAATACCTTATCTTTCACTAGAAAACTTGAGCCTCTCCATTTTAAATATCGCATTTCTAATATGTGCTTAAAACCATTGCCACATTCAAAGATCTTGGTGTTACATTAGATAGTAAATTGAATTTTTTTGGGCATATTAATATCATCCTTGGGGGAGCCTTTAGAAACCTCGGTTTCATACTGAGAAACAGTTTACCGAAGCTAAAACTGTTTTTATACTTTTTAATGCATTCTTTCTTCAAAAACTAGAATATGCTTCACTTATATGGAACTCAGGCTACTAAACTCATTAGAAAATAATAATAATTTTAATATTAACCAAAAGTAAGTTAAAAATATATTATTCAGGCCTGACAATATTTATCCACCACAAGGAATACCTTAAAACACACTGCTATAACGCTTCAACTTAAAAGATCTAGCGACTAGACGTATGTCTTCTTCCTTTTTTACTTTATATCGAATGAATATCACTGTCAGATAGAACTCTCTGGATACTTTTTGCAGCACTATATATAACATAAAAAGGAAATTTTTTCCGTCCTATAATTTTCTCATTATTCGTATTTGGCGGAGTTATCATTGAATTCTAGTTACTACTTTTTTTCGTATTTTTTGTGGGTATATTATTTACACTTCATCTAAATGTACCAATTTTTAAATCTTATGTATGTCTTTCTCACCTTGTAATTGTATTGTAATAAAATAAATAAGTAAATTACTGTTAAAACCATATTAGTGTACATTTCATTTGAGTTAACAAAATAAGTTCCTTTATAATAAATTACAATATTTCTATGCTGATGATAAGATTACAACTAAAATTTAATAGTTGTAAAAATTTCACCTTTTGTAATATTGTATCTTAACAAATGCCATTTTCAGGAATATAAACAAAATATAAATTTTGAAACTCTATTAGTTTTGAGGTAGCAGTTTGAAGATTGTTGAAGTAATAGTTCAGTTTCAGGCCCCCAGTCGATTTCAATTTAATTAGAACAAATAACGTTGTCGTGATCCATCCAAACATATATCCAGATATATCCATTCACTTGCTCTCAATACAAATATACAGACGTACAAAAAAATAGAGATCTATATGTCTGTATTATGAAATAGACTGAAAGGGCTAGAATTTTCGGTTATTTATATATTTCACTAATTGAATAATATTCTAATTTTGTTTACTTGTGAAACTATTTTTTATTGTCGAAAAATCAAGTCTAAGATATACTGATTTTGGGAAACATCATGGATCAAGAAATGGCGAGTCCTGATTTCATTATTGAAAATATCATTCTGCATACAAGAACCATAGAATATATCAAATTATTCATGTAGTGTTTCAGTATTCCATGCCTCGAAGTTTGATTAAGTACATTATTTGCTTTTGGGTTTTCGGTATCGTCTCTGTCAACTTTATTATCCATTTTGTTATCACATATTTTTAGTTTATCCAAAAGTAAGTTTTTTAGTATTTCTATTAATGGAGGGTAGTAATATTTCTGTATTTCAAGAGTTGAACAAAGTTGAATTAACATCTAATTTTGGGGAACCGCCAGATTGTCTTGTCATAACTCACTAAAAAGGTCACCTTGAAATCATCGTTTTACAAAAAATTTCAAAATCTTGAAAGTACACAAAATTATCAAGATGAGACACGAACAGTTGTTATCAAGGCAAGAATTCTTGTCTTCTAGTTTCTATAACTTCTAGTTTCGCTCTATCAAAGACTTTTATCTCCTAGGCTTTTGCCCAATTTTAGTATGTATAATTAAGCTATTGAATGGATATATCAATCTTGAAATGCTTTTACTATTAACTGGAACGTACCTAATAATTTACATCCATTAAAATTAAAATATCTGGTATGTTTATTCCACTTATTTCCAGAATAGACTTTGATATTTATTTTGATTAATATACTCGAGAGATCGTCGCTGTTACCCAAAGTTTCAAATTAATCACAAAGGTGTATGTATGTATAGATATCATGTAACAGTCTAATTCAACTAATATTAGACAAACAAAAACAAAAATTGGTAGTCTCATGCTAACATTAAATTATCTTTAGTTCGCATGCTGCTAACATTAAATATGTTAGCAGCATGAGATATTTTCGTTAATCTGATTATGTGATTATGTTGCTTTTCTCTACATTTGTTTACTGAGTAAATCTATACACAACTCTGGTAACTGTATTCCAGTTCAAACCGACTGGAACAGAAATTATTTGTTAACTATTTCATATAACCTGAAGCTCAATTTAAATATGTGACATAACTAATTGTTTAACATAAACACTATTTTTTTAATGATTTCCGAGTATGTTGCTCTACACCACTGAATGTTTGCTAAGGACTGAGGAAAAATTAATTTTTCTTATTGTTCGAGAATTATATTCTCAAACCAATGAATGATCATTCGATTTTAGAATCGATGATCTTTCAAAAATGATTAATAAATTTACGACTACCTGATCTCAAAAAAAAATGAGAGTGAGTTGTCAGTGCATTTTAAAATGAAAAGTCAAATTAATTTCTCTTGATGAATTAACATAGTTCTTTTATTCAATTTACGTTTCAAGTGTTATTTACTGTATTTGGGCGCAGGACAAGTTTTGTGTTTAACATTTTGTGTAGTGTAGTCATATTTATTATAACTTTTTATCCTGAAAGTGTCTCAATTTATATCGACAGAAGTCAATAAGGCACCAACTACTGTAGCTTTACGACCTAAAGTAGTTGCTAAATAAAAGATTATTTATAGTGGCATATGTCTTTTAGCCTTATACTAAAATACCGTTATGTGCTACCAAAAATCAGCAACTGCTACAGTCTAAGTGCTGTACAGTTAACAAGTACGTGCAGCGCTCCTCACGCTTAGATATAAATAGGCGTGTGGGTAAAGTGGTTGAAGAACACGGTCATTTTCCAACCACTTATTAAAACAAGTTTTTATTTTGATTTTCTTCTTATTATGATGTTTATTTCATGTAGGTGATCGTGATCTATTGATTAATATGAATACGCAAATTGTCAGTGTCAATACCATATTTTGATAGAGACTGAAATAAGTCGAAACGTCAATTTTTATCTGTCTTTCAAAAATTATTAGAAAAAAATAATTTTAAAACAGAAAAAACTTAAAAGCAAAAGGTCTTAGATATAAGAAATTTAGGTATAAATGCTCCTAAATGTTCTTGATTTTATGTTTCTTTTGTTTTAAAATTAGTTTTTTCAAATAATTTTTGAAAGAAAGATAAAATTTGACGTTTCGACTTTTCTTCAAGTCTTTATTAAAATATTTTGTAGAAGATTAGTGGGTTGTTTTCACAATCACCATAAAAGCTGATTACAACTGTTCCAATTATAATTACTCCAATTTTCTAATACACCGTTTATTCACACCCCGACGTTTCGGCTCCCACTTTGGAGCCATTATCCAGAGAAGGCTGCGGATAGGGTGGTCGATCATTGGTAAGAAGTGATCCAATTCCGTGGTGTCAATCTGCCCAATCTACGCAACGAATCACCCCTTTTTCCTGGTTGATCCCAAGGCCTCAATCTGCCCACTCCTTGAAATTTTACCGAGGAAATTAAAAGCTGAACCAAAAAAAATATAAAACGGTTTTTCTGGTAGCAGATATCGGTTAGATAATCTCCTCTCGCGTTTTAAGGAAACTGATCGAATGATGAAGTGGGTTTAGAGTTTTCGTTCTATATAGTGCGAATAACACAAAGAGGCAAATATATTTTTGTATATTAAACCATCAAATAGTGACTAATACATTCTACCAACATAAAGATATATAGCGACCATTATCTAAAATTGAAAATGGCAAGTTAAGGAAGGAAAAAATAGCTGAAAATTAAAAAAAAATATGACAAGATCGAATAGTAAGTGTTTATTATAGAAGAGATGTGTAATAAATTCAAGGATATAATACTAGACACAGCAGTGAAAGTAAGTTGCAGAACAATAAAAAAAGTCTCAAGATGTATAAAGACATACAAGAACAACCAGACCAAAGAAACAAAAATGGAGAGAATATCAACGAAATAAAATAGAAAAATACAAGAATTATAAAATTTATACAAAAAAGTTAAAAGACATGTTAATCGCAGCAAAAGAGCTTGGAAAGATTTTGACAAAAAGATAAAAGAAGACAGTAGAAGAAATCAGAAACACTTTTCCAAAGTCCTAAAAACCCTGAGAAATGGGAAATTGAACAATATAAAACAAATAAAAATGGTGTTGTATTGAGACAAGCCGAAGAAATTATAGAGTGGCGGAATAAATTCTTCGAACAACTACTCAAAGCAGAAGAGAAGAAAGAACTGAAAATCCAAGTTGAAACTTATCTAGGACTAGAAAACGATGAATACGGGTAACCGATACAAAAAGAAGAAGTTGAACAAGCTATATGGAACCTAAAAAGAAGTAAAGCAATGGGAGAAAGGAGTATACAAATGATAACAAAAATATTACAGAGAATATGGTTGGAAGAAAAAATTCCGACCGATTGGAAAATCATAGACAAACAATTAGAGTAATCTCAAAGCATATTTAGGAAAAAAAGAAGTACAAAAGATCATGTCTTTACATCGACACAGATAATAGGAAAAAAACTGAATACAAATCAAATATTAAAACTCGACTTCATAGACATCGAAAAGCATTTGATAGCGTTCTAAGAAACCAAGTATGGAATATTTTTCAACAAAGAGGAGTTAGAGAGAAATTAAGAAATAATTTCGAAAGTATATGTGTTAAATACAAGGAACCCGGTGCGGGAAAATAATGACTAATCCGAGAATGATTAAAACACGGGGAAGTACTTGGTCCGGCGCCATTCATAATGATAATAGATGATGTATTGAGAGAAGTAAATACAAAAGTGAAGCAGATATACGCAGGATACAGATTTTTGGGAATAGCTGGGTCTCTGAAGGTGGTTTCAGCGTTAAAATGAAGATAATTTATTAACATAAAAACAGGAAGAATATTTCAAAATTGCAGTTTGGAGTTTCAATTATTTAGGCGTGAGCATACAGAGCAATAATTCCAAAAAATCAATTCGTCTATCAAAATCATTTCCCATAAACTCTTGTACTAAACTTTCTAAAGACTGTTGAATGATCTATGTCATTATCTAATGCTATTTTAGCTGAAGATACAGTTTGAGCATTCAATTTAGGTTTAGTTGTATTCATTTAATGATACTATTTATTGCAGTAATAAATATTTATTAATCATCAAATATATATATAAATATATATATATATATATATATATATATATATATTATTAATCAAAGAAATTATACACATAAAACAAGATAAATGTTCTGTATATGATAGACAAGATATAAAAAACCTCTGCCAAATTTACCATAATTTGATTAATTAGTTTATTTCAATCTACCTGGTATAATATCGTTTTATTGAAGTTTCGAGGTGAATACACTGATTCTAATACTATGTTTTTTAATAATGTTTTTAAGATATCTACTAATATGTTTTATCTATTCTAAAAATATTTTAATCATCAAATATTGATTATTCTTTAGAAAATGCTCCCAAGGTAGGAGCGAAACGTTCAGTTATGCATAAAAATGTGATATTTTATCGAAATTTCATTAATTTATCCAAACAACCTACGAACCCAAAAAAGAGGAAGAAAATAAATTTATATATATATATATATATATATATATATACAGGGTGTTCCAAAATTATCTTTACAACTTCAAAAATTCATAACTTCGAACATAAACAAGATATTTATATTCTATCTTTTACGATTATAACTGCAACTAGTTTGCAACTAAAGTTTTTTTTCAATACGCTGAACAGTTATAAGTGAAGATGTGGACACCAAAACAGAAAGCTCAATGCGTGTCATGGTTCAAAAAGACTAAATCAGATGAACAGGTTCAACGGAACTTCAGTACAAAATTCCAAAGAGACTCACCATCCAGACCCTACATCCGTGCATAGCACATAAGCTTCATGAGCACCGGATCAATATTGCATAAAAGTGGAGCCGGACGACCCAGCATAACTCCAGAAAATGTGGAGCGAATACGGCAAATATTCCAGCACAATCCGAAAAGTTCAATTCGTCAACTCCAAATGACTACAACCACAAACAACAGTTGCGTCTGTATGCCTATAAGGTATAGTTGCTACAGGCACAACCAATAGATCGACCAAAACGTGTGGAATTTGCCAAATTGTTACAATTTGGTTCTGAATTCTGAAGCCCCACATGCAGTAGTCGAGCTCCAACAAGACAGCCAATAGGTTAATGTGTGGTGTGGGCTTATGCACAACAAATCATTGGTCCTTTCTTCTTCATTGAAACCACAGTTACTGGCTGCGTGTACCTGGATATGCTTCAAAACTTTGCTCTTCCTCAGTTGGAAGAATTACAGCCGATTGATTACTTCCAATAGGATGGTGCTACACCAAAAGGTTGACAGCAGTTCAGTTCAGACACCTCAACGAAACTTTTCCCATCCAATGGATTGGACGGGATGGCCCAATTCCATGGCCGTCAAGGTCTCCGAACATAACACCCCTCGACTTCTTGTGGGGTTATTTAAAGGACATTGTTTACCGTACACCGGTTAATGACGTTGATGACTTGAAACGCTGCATTGCACAAGTTTTAAGTACAATCACAGGAGACATGTTACAACGTACAGACTGAAAGTGCTTATGGCCGCCAATGGTGCGCATGTTGAAGTGTACTAAAAAAAACTTTATTAGTTGCAGTAATACATGCAAAAGACAGAATATAAATATCTTACTAAATTTATTGATGATTATTATACAAATTTCTATTTATCTAAACTGATATTTACGTTCACTCGGCGATTTAACTATGAACTGAGTATTTATCTAGACGATAGCCAAATTAACTTACTTCACTTTCAAGTTTATACATAATTAATGGAACTTTTGGTGAAAAACACGGAGAGATCATTTGAAATTCCTGTCCAGTATGAAATATTCCGTCGCCAAAACAAAGATAATGAAATTTATCTGAAAAAAAGCTAATTGGAATTAATCCGAAGCATATGATATATATATTGGCTCTCAAATGTAAAAGGATTAATACCAAGCTTCAAAAATATGTATGTGTGTAAATGATATTTCATTTTTACGTGAAAATTATGGTATTTATCTCAATTAATCATTGTAACTGAACTTTTTGATCAAAATTGAATATTAGAAATGAAAAATTTTGAAGGACTGGATATATTTAAGTATCTCAAAATTCAAATAAAATTGTACTGCGAGATCATGTATTTACTTAGAAAGAACTAAGCAAAATGATGAGAACAAAATAACTTTTTTATTTCTTGATCCAAGAGTTTTAAGAATCTGACTTCTGATACAAAAATTACTAAAAACCAGACTTCTGATATAATAAATAACATCACTAACTCTAATAATGAAGTTGCTCCAAAATTATCATCAGCAACATCAATAATAATTTTGATTTGGTATTAGGTATTACTTATATGGAAACTCAATTAGAGTCCTGCTGTGCTTATTACAGCAATAATATAATGTAATGAATTGATTCTTTAGTTAAATGTTGTATAATTAAATTTTGGTAGTACTAGTGTGAAAAGCTTTTTTTCGTGCTCGTATTCATACACACTCACATGAAAAATTCGCTTTGTAACACAAGTAAAACAAATAACTGTGTGTGAACGGTATGTTTGGTAAAATAATGAAATGGGTACCTGAAGAAAAAATGTAAATGAACCAAATATTATCATAAATTCGATTAATTCACATGACCATTTTATGCTTCTAAAATAACTACAATAGAACATTTTAACATATTCTATCATAAACCTCCACCACAAATCATTAATTAATCTCGGTTATGGTGACCTGATTAAATAAATATAAAATTACATAGATGGACGAACTTTGTATACATTTAATTATTATGTACGAACGTGCTGCTTCAGTTTCCTATAGGTATTAAATTGATGTTGTTTTACAATTATGTCTAATTAATATGCAATATGAACAACAAATCAATCAAAATCTATCCATCATGTAATATGTATCTATGGATAAAACAGAACATTATTGCTAACACCCCTTAGCCGAACCCAATAGTTTCAATTTTTATCAACCTGTTTATAATGAAGTATACTTTATTGCTGATGGGGAAATCTATCTCACAATCTTGAAATTGACAAATTTTTAACAAATTACTATATATATGTTCAATTGATATTTTTGAAATAACAAATACAAACCATATCCTCAAACAATTTTAAATATATTAAGTTGGAAATGACTAAATAACTGCAAGTGACTGACATAATGAAACTTACCTGCCTGAGACTATTTCACATACCTTAATACATACATCAAGAAATCCATTCAAATTTACTCTATTTTTATATAGACTAGAAAACTAATTATTATAAAATATATAATACAGGTTTTTTAAGGAAAAAGGTTGTAGTTTTGCGTGTTTAAATACTACGAAAACAGAACATTTTTTCTTTGAATTTATGAAAAAGTGATTCAGTTCTTTCTCGACATTTTTCCTCAAATTTTTATGTTATGTTTTTAAAATCATTCTCTAATTTTTTTATCAGAGTAGTTGATTCGGTATAGATGTATGACTTGAAAAATAAATCTAGATAAACGTGATTTTGATATTCATTCTGCAGGCGACTATTTGTAAATTTTATATCTGATAATTAAATTTAGAAATGTAGGCTTCAACTTATCTTTTTTGCATCTGAGTAGAAAAATTTCTCGGATTTTCAGTTTTGCAATTTTGTGGAGAATATTTTCGAAATTCAAAGAAAAAATTATTAAAAAAATTGATAACCTAATATTGAAACAACAAGCTATTGCTGAAAATACAAATGAATTAAGATCAAAATAGATCGAAAATTTAACTGATTCTGTCATATCAGATAAAGTGAAAATATTTCTAGTGACAAAGAATTACCTGTAACAAATATCTTATGTAATATTGAATGCAACACCAATCATCTAAATAACGAAATTGAAAATAAAATAAGATCTGATACTTGTAAGATTATCACTAAAGTTAAAAAAAAATTGAAAAACAAAATCAACAGAGCAATATAAAACCTCAAAATATAACTGAAACCAAAGAATTCGTAAATAAAAATAGACATCTCAAAATTTTGAAAGCAGATAAATCTAATAAAACTGTTATCATGAAATCAGAAGATTATAATAATAAAATGATGAAATTATTAAACGATAAGACAACTTACCTTTACCAGGTTTACCAAAACTCCACAATCCTGACATTCCCCTTCGACCGATTGTTTCAAGTATTCAAACTCCTCTCACCCCATTATCTAATGATTTGAAAGATATTTTGAAAACAAAAATGTATATCAAAACAACTACTATAGGATTTCAAACAAAAAATTAAAAATATAAAAATTCCTAACGAATATGCATTTGTTTCTTTAGATGTGGTTACTTTTTATACAAATATTCCTATTAACATTGTGAAAAATATATTTAAGAAAAAATGGGACAAAATTAAAGAATATACAGAAATACCTCAAAATGAATTTATAAAAGCTATAGAACTCACACATCAAATTAAAAACATACATAAAAAATTCAATTCTTATCATAAAAAACTTCAATTCACAATCGAAATCAAACAAAATAATAAAATCAATTTCCTTGATGTCACATTATATAAAATTAACAATAACATAAGAACAGAATATGGTATACGAAATCAACTTGGTCCTCAAGATATTTAAACTTCAATTCGTGTCATCCTATGTCACAAAAGATCAGTGATTATAAGTTTGGCTGATAGATCTATCCAACTATCAAATCTAGAATTTGGATGCTTAGCTATTCAAAAAGAAAAAACTTCATTGAAAGAAAATAAATACCCGGAAAAAATGATAAATAACATATTCAAGAAAAGGATAAACAGATATTACAATCAATTTAAAAACAAAAACCAAAACGAAACATCAAAACGTAAAACATTTTTCCTTACTATATGTTCAAGGACTTTCCCAACAATTATCGAATTATTTCAATAATACGTTATCCAAATATTTCACTAAATTAAAATCTAAAACAACAAAAAACAAAAGAAGTAATATAATATATCAAGTGCCTTGTACTAATTGTGACTTTGTCTACATAGGACAGACATCTCATTATTTAGAAAATAGACTAAGAGGTCAACAATATGATAAACAAAAATAGAACTGCATTAACGAACGATGAAATATCAAAACAATATAAATGCCTTTATATAGATTCAGAAGTTGGAATGGGATCAAATACACATAAAAGAGAATTTTTGGAAATGGTTCACATTCATAAGAACGAAAAAGCTATAAATGATAAAAAAGATCTAATTAATTCAAGTAAAATTTATAGCTCTATTTCGTAAATTCAAATAAATTTAATATATTTGAGATGTGGAAACCAAGGACAAATTAATTTTTCTTATTGGAACAAAGTTCTAAGTTGATTTTGTCCTTATTTGGATATTCATGATGAAGGTGATCTATAGATCAATATAAATAAGATAAAGACTTAAAGAAAAGTCGAAACGTCAAAATTTATCTTTCTTTTAAAAACTATCAAAAAAAAAGGTAATTTTGAAAAAGAAAGAACATTTAGATGCATTAGTATATCAAAACGTCTAAGAAATGAGAAATTGAAGAAAATTTTTAATGTCGTACCTTTATCCGTCACACACTTCACGGCGTTGAAATCAATTGCTTATAAAGATCAATCCACTTTTCATAATTTTCTTTGTTATAGACATTGGAGTGAAGACTAATTCCTCCACAGGTAAGTTTTTGTGGCAAAAATTTATATATTTTCATATTTTCCAATTTAGATCAAGTAAACAAAACTGATAACAAGATAAATACATTAATAATAAATATTACTTAATAATTGGCGTAAATAGATCCAAACAGTTGAAACTTGTAAAATGTTACGCTCTCTTACATCTATTTCGAGTTGGCCACCTGTAATATGAGAGTAATCTGTATATGCTTTTGGCTAGATTTTATCCGAGAAAGTGCTCCCAGTAAAGTCAAGGTAGTATTTTGGGATTCCAAAGGTGAAATCTTCATATATCTGGTATGTTTTAAGGTCTATCGTAAGAAAAAATGATCGCATTTGTTAAAGAAAATAGTGTCTTTCTATAACGATAATGCGCCTACCCGTTCGTTAGTGATTGCAGAATTTAATACATCATCCGTCATCAAACTAAGAAAACAGAACTGGGTAGAAAGCAATTGTAGGAAAATGAAGAGGCGATGACAGAGAGATAATTTGAAAAAATTTAAAACTAGCTAAACTAGATGTGTAATTGAAGTTAAAAAGAGAGTAGTTTGAAAATTAAAATATTCTATTCATAATAAATTAATTTTTTCATTGCAAAGTCTTCCTTAAACTTCAAACCGTCTCCTACAACGAACTGCAGTCACTATTGTTACTATAGATACTAATGGATAAATATGAATAAATTCTCGAAGTTGTTTCTTTTTTTCTTTTGGAAAAGGGAAGATACAAATCACGTACGAATCTTACTCTTAAGCTCTTCTTGAGAAACTGAGCTTCAGTTTTTGCATAGTAGACGCGTGTGTTTGATTTCTGGTTTTTTGCCCTTTTTGCCTTTCTGTTTTCGGGAATTTCTTGTATATGATTTCTCCAACCTCTTTTACGTTCTCTAACTCATTTCAGTCGCCCTCATTATTGTTTTTGATGTTTCGGATCTTGTTACCTTTGGATAAGTGATAATATCGCATGTTTTGTAGATTCTTATCTTGCTTTGTATAGTCATAATTTTGTTTTTACTTATTACATCTTCCAAATATCTTCGGATCCTTGGTGCTTTTATTGATATTGTTCGCTGGATATTGCTACTCCAAGGTAATCGAATTTCTTGGTTTGTTGTATTATGTTGTTGTCGACAGCTAGTTTTTACAGAACTTAGAAACAATATACACAATACTAACGATACTCTTTTAGTACTCAGTCCGCTAGAAAAGATATATAGGCTCATAGGTAGTACATATAGGTACTGTCATAACGGTACCAGAAAGAGAAATTACGGTTTTGAAGGTATAATTAGATCAAGTGAAAAAATCAACAACCGTAATAAACAATAAATGGGATCCTAACGTGGGGTACGAGCAAGAATAACCAAAGCAGGAGCAAGTTTTATGAAAGTCGAAAAAATCCTTTGCCGCTAATATCTTGAAGTGCGTATGAGGATGGCACGATGTTAAGTCTTTACTGTACTCTTGTACAATCCAGAAGCATGGACTCCCACAGAAAATCTGCTCAAACGTTTGGAAGCACTTGAGATGTAGGTTGATTGTCGTGTTTTTAAGATAAGTTTGGTCGGTTACAAAAAGGTTCTTGAGCACATGAACAAATCTTAAGAAATAGTCAGCATTATGAAGCGATTTACCTAAATTGGAATAATTTGGTCATGTGATGAGCAACCCTATAAAGTACGATTCTCTATATTTAGTAATACTAAACAAAATAATGGATAGGATAGGCATAGGTCAGCGTGATTTAAAAATATTCACCAAGTCCTAAAAAACATTTGGTTCGGCATTAGCATCACAATATATAAGAAATTATTTCAAAAATTCTTTTGTTTAAATTTCATAGTATTAATAGGAATGGATATTTTGAAACTTTTATAAACTAACATAGATATTAATAAAGGATACTTACCTAATTTATTAAACATAGAGTCTCGTTGTGCACAATAATTGGATGAAATTCTAAAAGCTGTAAACACAATGAAAATAAAATCACCCTAAAAACCTAGATAACAATTAAAACTTATACCACTAAGGTTGGAAACTGCTATAATGACTGATTATTATCATAATTTAATACATTATTACGACCTTAATCAGCTTACCAACGAAACTAAAAAAGGTAAAATACAAATAGAAAACCAAGAAGAAGTAATAGAAGTTACAGGCACCTCACCTAACCAATATTCCAGCAGATTGTTAGTTGAAATCAAGGGAAATTAAAATCCTAAATCAACGACAACCGCCCTGAATCAAATTTTCAAGAAATTAACTCAATGCCCAGTATATGGATAATAATTATTTATTTTCCTCTTATTCTATTTGGAGGAACCATAGTTAGCAAGAAACTTCATTCCCGGTGGATGTCACTGACAGAAAAGCACCCTATCAACCCTACTAGTGTTCAATTTCCTCGTTAGCTCTCGAAGTTGAACTTTAGAAGGAAGGACTTATCTCACCACTCCTGATGGGAACCATTAGGATCTGTTTATCATATATTAAGTAATACTATGTGTCTCTTATTTTACACTCCATTAACGTATCGTCTGGCATTACCTAATTTTTCTCTTATATTAAAGTGACTGTGAATAATCATAAATCTACCTATTTAACTTCTAGTTATTGTATTCTATGTATTCGACATATCAAGTACCCACGGCCCAAAAATAGCAAAATTAGAATCTACAAGACTTGTATCAGACCCATCAAGACGTACGGCACGAAAGTCCGCGAGGACACCATCAACACGAAACAAATGCTGAGGGTTGCCGAGATGAAAACACTGAGAACAATAGTGGGGAAAACAAGAAGAGACAGAGTAAGAAATACAGATGTCAAAGAGCAATGCGGGATACAAGACATTGTGAGATGGGGAAGAAAACGTAAGAGGCAGTGGTACAACCATGTAAGAAGGATGGACGAGAACAGACTTCCGAGAACAGTCTTAGAAAACAACCCGCCCGGCTCAAGGCCTCCCGGGAGACCACCTAAAAGGTGGAAAGATAGTTGGCAATCCACCTCTCATGAAAAGATGCAGAGGCAGCTTCAGAACTAACAGATTGACAGATCTCCAAGAAGTAGAAGAAGAAGAAGATGTATTCGTTAAGATTTATTGTACACTGACCGATCCTATGGGAACCAACGTTATATTTAAGCGATTTCAAATGTCTAAGGGACACTTGAAGTTCCATTAACGTAACAAATTACTTACTTTTAATTTATATTAACAAATATAATTAATTATAGCTTTTGTATACACTAAGATTAGTATTTAAAAGAGCTTATTAACGCATAATGTCTTCTTAATAGTCTTGACATCCAACGAGTACAGTTCTCAGATTATTGAAACCACTTCATATAATTATATTTTTTTCTTAATAAATAGCGTTTTATAAAGTTGTGAATTGAGTTATAAAACTCACGTGAAATTTTGAAAAAAGGCATTTCTGAATATGAAAATGCAATTTCTACCTTCATCCCCTTTATAATGATAGGTACAACATCTAATTTTTCAAATGGGAAGTATTGGCTAGTGATATATTTTTGAAATAACTCCTCATCCTCTATTCGATGTTATCGTTTCCAAATTTATTACAATGATTAAGATTAAGTTAAAATAAGATCATATGAATACAAAAATTCCTTGTAATATATAAAACTTTTCAACTAATTTAAAAGCTCAAAATGTCATCCACTGATCTCATGATAATCGCAAATCGACAAATTCTTCTTGCACATTACGAACAACTCCTGGAGTAATTCTATTTACTTTGTCTCTAATTCGATCTTTCATCTCCTGTAGATTATATGGTTTATCTGCTTAAATCTTTGATTCGAAATAAAAAAAAAAATGTAGAAGCTCAGGGAGATCTCGGACACCTTATCTACCAATCCACTTTTCAAGAAAACACTGCTATCAAAACTCGAAAAATCATGAGGATAATGCCAGAGTGCGCCACCTTAATGTAACTAGATACCACTATGTATTAAGTGAATATTGAGGTGGTGTTTGTAAACATATTGAAAAAGACAGTTATTACTTCTGTTTGCAGGAATTGCAGATAATCCCTGTAATATTTTCTCAAAAATGATGAAGATCAATAATTATTCATCAACTATTGATTTTTTGATGGTATAGATTCATACATCCAGTGAGGATTATCCTTATTCCAGTATCTGCAATTTTTACGATTGATTTAAGCATTTAGTTAAAATGTAGCCATATAAAAAAAATCTGCTTAAGCCAAGTATGTAATTCTAAGCAACTTCAATTTAGTACTCGGTCACAACTGGTATGAATGTTAACTACTTATAGAATATCACAAAATTATTATTTGAAATGATGCAAATCTCTATGAATTATAATCCTTATTACGAATCCAGTGGTTATTGGTCAGTTCGGATAAAAATCGAAAAGATCTTGAGTGATAGATAAATTATCTCCTAAAGTTAGAATATCTGAGGAAGTTCAGGTAATAAGAAAATCAAAAAACAAAGAGCTTGGTGGACCTTAATCAACTATATTTCCCTGAAAGGTACATACCATCATAAGGTATACAGATGGTTCAAAAACCTGGATTATTTATTGCTTTCATCAAAGACTCACTACTATTATCAAGATCCTGCGCTAGAGTTTATAAGGCAGAAATACTTGCTATTTAAACATACAGTAATACCCCGCTAAACGCGGGGGATACGTTACATCAAAGTAGAACGTAATGCGAAACAGCGTTAAACGAGACTATCTTTACATGTAAATATTGGGTTTAGGTTAAGATGGCTAGGAAATTGGTTAGGTATTAAATTTAAAAAGTATGTTTTTTTAATAAAAATAAAACCAAACATTTCTTTCTTAAAGCCCAAATTAATACTACATTATTATTTCTTACAAAAATAAAAACAAAATATAAATAACAAAAGGAATATTCTTAAAAAAACCAAATAAAATTCTATTTAGTTAGCCTTCCGCGTTTTCAGTGTTTTGCCTTTTTGTGACAAAAGCATCTAATGTTGTTTGCCTTTTTCTTTTGCGTTGTTCTCTTAAAAGTTCTTCATAAACGGATAGAGCATCTCTAACACCACGCCTTACTTTTGAGCTCCTGTCAAAATTCGGATCATTTTCAATGAATTGATCCATTATTTCAGTTATGGTAGACAAACTCCTTTTTACAAACGCCATGTAAGGTTCTTTTTGCTCTTCTTCTGAATCACTGCTGTCAACATTTTTGTTTTCTTCTTGTTCGGTTAATTCCTTGAGATCATCATTAGAAAGACTAGCCACTGCTTCTTGAATTATTTCTTCGACATCTTCCACATTTACCCCTTCAAAATCGCTTCGTTAATTTCACTATCTCTTCCAACTATTTCATCCACATCGACAGAGTGTCCAACGTCATCGCTCTTACTTAAATCCGGCAAAATATTCTTCCATACTCCTTCTGTTACCTCATTCCAAGAAAGGCCTATTTCGATGTTTAAATCTATTAAACCATCCTCGACTAGCAACGAAAGTTTCACTTTTGTCAATTGTCTCAGCCTGAATGTAATTAAAAATTCTTCTAGCTTTTTCCATTATGATAGATTGGCTTAATGGCATATTGCGGTCAATTTCGTCGTCAATCCATGATATTATTTCTAGAACGGGTAATTCTAGTTGCAGTTGCCGATGACAGTATTTTTTCTTTATTTTTCATGATGGTCCTTATTGTTGAAGTTAGCAATTTCAATGAAGCACTAGAGTTTGACGTTCACCAGAATCTAATCTTCTAATCACTTCCATTTTAGTTTTGAGTTAAATGCTTTTTCTGGTTGCTTTCCTTTCTTTTTCATTATCACCCATAGTACAAAACTTAAGATCAAAATATTTGACACTGTAATATAGTATTAAATATATAAATTAATACCTACTTACAATAATATCAACAAATGTTTCCAATAATTAAAATATGTCTATACAATACGGCACAAAACAAGAAATACAAGTACACTCTTTCGGATATGTATTTGAAACCTATCGCTGCATAATATTTCGGGGAATCCCCGTATGCTGCGAGCGATTTCGGGGAATCCCCGGGTTGAAATAAAAGAGCGCTAAACCGAAACAGCGTTAAGCGGGGTCTTACTGTATGCAGAAATAAACATGAAAAAAACGCGACACAGTGATAAATTCTGAGTCAAGGTAGTATTAAAGCAGTGAGTTTCCGTGTCATCGATTAAGATCTGTTCTGGAAATCATTCCACTGTACGAAACCTTTCTGAGGTATATGATAATGTACTCATAAAAAGAGCTTGGGACGAGCCATTTATAATTCAAAGATGTGTTGTGTAAAATTATTCCTTACATATGAATTTAATTCTAATATTTTGGACACAAAATAGACATAATTTAAATTAGGGGAATGTGGAGCAAAGTGTAAGAGTTAACAACAACATTTGCTGTCTGTGTAGTCGCTGCCCTCATATAAGCTTCCCCAAAAATAGAGCTGATATGTTTCAATGTGACCACTCACTTTCCCAGGATTATTTCTTAGCCACGTGCATAAAAGGTGTTCAATGGCTTCATAAACCTCACGCCCAATGTTTGAAGTCGATGGGATGTGTGAGGCGGAATAACCAAAATATGCACGTTGTTTGTTCGCGCCGTCTCGAGGAGTGTTAAATTCTTGGTATGAGTGGCATGGCCATCTAATATAAGTAGAACTGGTTCTTCTTTAGTTGGTCGAGCTTGGCGGAAGAAATTCTCGAACCATATTGGTGCGAAAATTTCAGTTGCATTCATCCTGAAGGATGTGCAACCACCAGACTGTCGGGAGGAAGACCCTTCTCAAAAGCTGGGTCTTTTCTAACGCGAGGGAAGATCAGTAAAGGAGGCACATATTGCCCAGACGTACTAAAGCAGAGCTCTGCCGTCACTAAGGTTCTACGTTCAGCTGATGCCAGCAGTCCCACTTGTTTCTTCACTTTCAATGAGAGAATTTTGGGCTGTTTGTTGGGGACTGTAGTTATGCCAGTTTCATTTGTATTAAATATTTGGCTTGCAGAAAATTTAAATTTGCCCATTAGGTTCCCCAGGAGTTCAAAAAAGGTCCCAGCATTGTTTTTATTAAAAGCGGGTTCTCGAGCCAGTGAGGTATTTTCTGATTGGGGAATAGAAATTTCTGGATGCCGCTTTAGGAAACCATACACCCAGTCCCTTCCAGCCAGACCCAGCTCCTTATTAAAAGGATGAAGGATTGAATTTTTTTCTGCAAACTTAAAGGCAAGTTTCTGAAAATCTTGTATTGTGATCCAAAAAATCTCTTTTCCATATTTAAAATGTGCTCTTGTAATAGCTTCTCTTCCTTTTGTGTAAAAACAGGCCTACCCATACCTTTTTAGGTTATCTCTTTGAACCCGCCTGTGTAAAGTTCCTCGGGGCACATTAAGCTCCCACGTATTTTTTTTCACCGCTTCTTACTGCTGTTATAGCTATTTTTATTGAGTCTTCCGACCAGCTTTTTGAGATGTCTTCCATTATAATCAAGCACCATCTAAAATAAATAAAACATAACATGTTTTATTTTAGGATAACTTCTGGGGCAAAGTGGAATCATATTCCACATTGCCCCAAAATGGGAATCGCTAGTTAGAGAACTATAGAAATGTCTAAAGGTTGTTTTAAATTATTTCAGTTATGAAATCTATTTTTCTAAGGAGTTTTTTCGGCCATTCCACTTAAAAAATAAGGCCATTTATAATTCTAATAATAACAATGTTAATGTAAACGCTTACCTTTTCTTACAAGAAAACGTGGTGAATCACAAAAATGGAGTTCAAACACAACATAACCTTACTGAAGTTACAATCGTTTTATAAAAGAGTTGATAAATAGGTTACTTATCATTTACAAAGGGATAGAAGGGGGTGGCTCCAAAAGTATTTAGTTTAAACGGATATTCCACTTTGCCCCTCTGTTCCACATTGCCCCACATTTCCCTATATGTCGAATCTCATTTTATGGTCGGCATTGTAGATATATAAGAATATCAAGTTATATCCACATATTAACAAAATTAGCAAAAACTAGTTAGTGATATACAATAAACTGTGAGGCGAAATCTAGTACCATTAAATTTTAGAACACCCGTAGAATGGTTTGAATTACAAAGCGTAATTTAAATATCATATTTTTATTTTATCATTAATCTCAATTTGTTTTTAAAACACGAGTGAAGTACCGAAGAGACTGTTTCTAGATAAATATACGCTGAATAATCGGTGAAACAGTTTCGTATACCAGTCTTGACCTTCAGTATAAACGTACTGCTTATCTTAGAGTGACTAATTTTTTATAAATTGCAAGTGAATATCACGTCATGTTAGTGTTAGGTAAGTTATTTGTGAATATATAAGATTATTATATATATATATATAGCTTTTTACTACAAAAAGTACAAGAATTCGAATCTTAATCTTTATTATATTGTAAAATAAAATTCAATTCAGATGACCAATGCAAAGATTCTTTTTTAAAATTTAAACAAACAACAACATACGTTACGTTAAACTTGACCTTTAGTCTTTGGTATAATTTCTATATATTTCGAGATATTGTTTTAAAATTCCAGTCATTTCAAGATAATAATCCAAAATAATTTGATATTTTTCAAATATAAATGTTGAATTCTGTTTCAAGTTTTTTCATTGAGAATTCCTTTGTGTAAATATCACGCTTACGGGTATTAGGTTGTTATATGTGTATATGTAATGGAATTTTTGTTTGGATCAACTGAAAACGTCGGATACATGAAATATCACATACTTCTAGGAGCGATAATTCAACAATATTTTTTTTTTAAATGCTTGGGGTGCTTTCAAGATACTTTTGTCTCTACTTATATCAGTATCTATCAACATAAAATATTTATATATTATTTACTTTACCTCTTTCGTCTGCAGCAGGTTTATGAGATTTTCAATATTTAAAGTAGTTTGTCAAATCAAGATGGAGACGGCTCTCAAACAAGTTTTTGAAAAGTGTCAGCCGCTGTTTCTCTGTGTGATTTAAATAAATCTCTTATGAAATATATACATTAAATTTTTCACACTATTGATATAAACGACTTTGGTCGAAGCAAACTATGGTTACATTACAATTTAGTCTATAAACTAAAAACAAGGACCATACATGGTGATTTATTGCCAAAAGTTAAATAGACCACAACTAAAGTCATAATGAATCATATTTCATAATACATAAATAGGGACTCTTGTGTATCGAGTCTATAAAGTATGAAAATAAGTATTAACTTGGGGAAGTTTTACAGAAAATTGCATATGCTAGTTTTGAAAATTAGATAATGAAGCTAATGCTGTAAAAAATATTTATTATGAAATTATTTGACCAGGATCCCCTTATATTTGCACCAATAAAATGATTTCAGCTATTTTTCTAGAGGTTGTAGTATTTATAAAAGTCTTATGTTTGAACTTTTGATAGCACAAGTTACAGAGTGAATAGGGTGGCGGCTGTGGTAGCCAAAAACTACTACACATTCAACGCGCAGTGGTAGGGTGCATTGTCATTGTGCAGCAACCAATTATTCGTGATGTCTGATTGTTTCTGGAATTCTAACAAGTAATTCTAGATAAAATACTAGATTGGCGGCATATCCAATTCATGCTCCAACTAACCAGCGGCTTTCAAAGACGCAGATAAGCGTCCTTCTTACTCTCGAATGCTCATGTGAGCTTCTTTTGATCTTGGATCCTTTAGTAACAGTCACTGTTTATTTTGGTGCTCTATTCGGAATCATACTTGAAAAATATTTCAAAAGCTTTCACCACCCATATTACTGGTTTGAGCAGCATTGGATCACTTTCTGCTTATTCCAAATGGTCTTCTGCAATTGACATTTGATGTTTATGCTTTTCTTAAGGTTTTAGGGAATAATTTTGAATGGAGCATTACAGTTTCTGGAAAATAATCGACACGAGTGATTCAAGTTCCATTCTAGTTGGTATTCTAAACTGACACAAATTTATGAAACAATATGTTTTGAGCTCACAAATAATTTTTAGTAATTGTCGAAATATTCATAAATATTTATTTTGTAGAGAATTTTGTCAAGGACTTGTTACGAGAGAAAATCATCGTTAATTACCAAGCTGACCGAAATAGAGTTCGAGAATTTTACAACCAAAAATATAGAGGATTAGGAGAATGTTGTTTTTACGACTTCAACTGGAAATTGTGGGAAAAGTGGTATATCAGCTCATTTACCAAGAAAATGATATATTTTGACCCGAGATGGATTGATCATTTTGCTGCAGAAGTGGGTATGTATTCACGGAAAATAGTTACTTCTTCTACTGAATCAAATACCCGCTGACGACACGGCTTTAGTCTATATAGGAGAAAATGTGGTGATCTATACGATTAATCTATATTAAAAAGGATTTTACAGAAATGAACTCAAAATAAATATGAAGAAAACATGTAGTATTTAAATAAACAATAAATTCAACCATTCATAAATTGGAATCGATAGTTAATATTTATAATAAATTAATAGTAATGATTTCCCTAATTTATACATGTCTAAAATTTATATTCTATATAAAAATTTACTACTAATAAATTTTTAAAAGCATTATTTCACAGGTCCAACAGTTAATCATGATAATGCAGTTAGAGCAGATTATAATCTATACAAAATCATCAATGAAGGTGGGAAATCTAATACAAATATTAATATGTCCCAGTCATGTCACTAGGTATCAACATCATATATATATAGTTAACAAATATAGGCTCGAATAATTTTTGACAATATTAGAAATATAGATATTGGATTGTTTATAAGAAAACTAAAGTAAAACTTTGTGTTTCGATAATGGGAGAATTGTTATATAAAAAGGTTGCAAATAGGATTATGATACAAAACGTCATGAAACGTGCTCGATATTTAACAACTCTAGATTTCGTGGTTCATAGTGCGATTATGGGCAGTGTTCCACGAGCGAGAAAAATTATATGTAGTTCCACCTCTATTTTATTAGAAAATTCAAGCAGTTATTTGTGCGTTTCTTAATTCTGATGACATGTTTTTACACTTTGAAGATTTTTCTTTTCGCTGAAGATACTTACAATTCGGGCGGTTTGAAATACTCCAAAGACCATCACTTAGGATCATAATAATTGGAGTTCAATTAGGTACTTAGATGTATAATAAACGATTGTGCTTTGCGGTGAAAAGCTGTCGAATCGCAGACATATACAACTATTGAATGTACAAAAAGAACTGATAAGGCCATGGTGCTTTGACCGAATGTAGCCGTGGATAAAGTAAGCGTGTACAAGGTGTGTTCTTCCCGAGGACTCATTTTCGACTCGTTCTGCGCATCTCATTGGGAGCAAATTCTCATTGGCTGCTCTCCAGCAGGTGCGCTATAGCACATCTTGTAGTCTTCACATCATGGTCACATGCACTATATGGTTATATTACTTCTTGACGTTCCACAGTGAGTCACCTAGTACAAGCTAGGTGGACAAAAACATTTCATTCTACGGTTTGATTATTTTGTTTACGATAAATGATTTTTTGTTGTTTTCTTGAACAGTTATGCATTAATTGATGATTCAGAAGCTTGGCGAATACCTATTGAAAAAAAAAATTGAAAAATAATGTATTTAATCGATACCTATTGTTATAAGGAGAAACATTATTAACTCTATGTATAAAAATTTACATACGCGATCTGAAAAAAATAATTTTAAAAAAATCGGGGACCAACGTGGAGCTATATTATATATCATTAGTTAGCCTAGGGTAGTGGCTGTACAATATTAAAAAATTAGCCTGGATACATGTGGATAAAAGTAGCTGCGTACGTTAGAAAATTGAATTGAAAAAAAAAATTCGAATTTTAGAGTAAATTTTCCAAACCCTATCATAACAGATAATGGCTCTTATTGGAATTAAATATTAAATGAAATAAAAAACTCTTTACCCTTTAAAGTAAAATCCATCACAGCAAAAGAAATATCCTGCACTTCCAATCTGTTTAGATGTTATATGAACTAATACCAAGTGGCAACTAAATTGTTTACAGAACACGAATTACTTTTTCACTACATTTAAACCGGTTATAACCCATTGCTCTCGAAGTTTGAAAAAAAAATTATACCTAGAATCGACGTCTATAAAGAGTTCATATTACTATAAAATCATCGATTAATCGATTCTTTGAATTGACTTTTGTCCACCCAGCTTGTACTAAACGGCTCACTGTGCGTTCTCATTCAAAAACTTTCTAATTCACACTTTTTCAAATGTTTATGACATATTAAATCTTATTATAATAAATAACAATATGGAATTGCACATAAAACTTCATTTACTACAATTCTACTTAATAATGCATTGTTATAATTGTGACATAATAGATTCATATAACATTTTTATTCATTACAGGTGGTAATCGTGTAAATTCAAAACCATTTCAAGAAGAAGCGTACGTCGATGGAATAAAATGTCACATTTGTAACATAGTCTTTACAGAACGTATTTCTCGTAAAACGCATCTAAAATCACTACCTCATCAAATTCGGACCCAATTTTTGAAAGATCCGTAAGAAAATATTTTCTACTATTTAAATAAAAAATTGTCGATTGAATAAGAATGAAATAATTGAAGCAATTATTACCCGAAACAACAGTTTATTCAGGCTTTTACATCAGAAAACTAGAAGGACTAGAGAATTTACTTACCTAAAAGGACGGCACAGGTCATTCTACTCGTGCATTATTTTACTCCACTTATCAATTTCGTTGATTTATTTTTATCATTTTACCTACTAACTCTAAATTGTAATAAAGGTATACTTTTAAATAATTTTTGAAAATCCTTGGAATAAAACTTATTTTTAATAGTCTGTGAAACATAACGACAAAAAGAAAGTCATCCGATAATAACAAAATATTCTTATATTGAATCATATGATAAAATACAGTTAGAAAAAGTACGTAAATTATAGCTATATTGATAAAATTATATTAACTTGCACTAAATCAATTACTCTTGCAATTTATACCCAATGTAATTTTAACACATTTTCCACAATAATTTTTTTTATACTTTACACAAATGTTTCAAGATTTGTTCTCACATTCCGGTCGAATTTGGCATCTTTTTCTTTTGTGGCCCCTCTGAAGAATATTTTACGTTATGTTTTGAGCTGTTTCGCAAGTGTGTTGAATATCTCGAGAATAACCACAAGTTGATTGAATTTCTTCAATAAGATTTTTTGCAAAGGTCAATCTGCTTATATTTTCATTTGTTGTTTCTTTATAGAGAATCCAGGAATTCAAATCAGCTATATCCAGAATATTGTAAAATACATGGACTGGCCATCTCCTTGTCCCAGCTCTCGTAAAATACATAGAGTCCATGGCATCTACTCCGACTTTGTTTTTATTATAAAACTCTACCATCTCTGGCTTTTCCTTTTTACCTCCTGATATACTTATGTCACTGTGTATTGCAATATCACATTTTTATGTCTTTTCGTTTGATATGCGGTGAGCGAATGCTTTTTTTCATTTTGAAATATTTGGTGCTATGCAAATCAGTTTTTCCTAGCAGAAGGCGGTATCTCTTCGATTTTTTCATGGTTCCTACTAAGGAAATTTTGTTTGTTTGGAGTTTCTCAGCCAAGTTCATATTGGAAAAATAATGATTACAAGTGTACATTTATGCCACTATTTTTATATGGCTCTAATTGGCGTAAAACGACATACTCTCCCATCTGATCCGAAGACCTATCTTATTTTCCCAAATATGGAAAAGCGTTCAAGCAATACTTCGACTTCACGTCTGCCAGAATCTATTATTTTAGACAAAACTTGTCCGGCTTGTTGGGCATGTATTGTATAAATGGACAACGACATTTCATTGGATACAGTTGTTCGTCAGCTGTCACACGTTCACTAGGACTATATACAATTATTTATAAAAGGATCCCAAATTTCTGAAGCTAGTGGTCGCCTACTGCGATTAAAATTCTCGCTGACAAAGAAACTCGTATTATTAGCGTATACCATTGCAAAAAATGCCCCTTTCGGGGCTTTGTTGCTCTACCTATCTGCCCTTTTCGGGGCTTTTTTTTATAATGAAATAAACCCATTCGGGGGCAAGTGTTTCAAGAACCAACGTGAGTCCTAGGATCAGGTGAATATTATTTTCATTTTTATAAAACACTAACAGGCAATCAACAGGGTCAGGAATTCTTTAACCGGGGAGGAAACTCCCTCCGGCAGTGAGTCCGCTGTCGGCTTTGATAGCCAACTCTTGTTAGGTACTAACAAAGGATTTCAATTTTCGAAATCCTTATTTCTTATCCTCACTTGATCTGACTCTATCGATTTTTTTATTTTTTTTTTTCACCCATTTCACTTTTGAAAATGCCCCGAGTACCCCGTTTCCCTATTCAAACCCGAAGTAAACCTGTATCCACCGTAGATGAATTCCCACCTCTCCCAACCAACCCCAATTCTCCCTATGAGGAGGAAACCTTCGCAGAAATGGTCGTAGAACTCTCGCGGTACAATCCACATCAATTCTCCCAAGTTCGCAAAGCCATTGATTATATCAAACGGAAATCACTCGAGAATAATAGAAGCTCCTCACCAGCACCATCTGCGGATTCCTATGCATCTAGGGTCTCGCAGAAATCGTCCAACTCTAAATCCCAGCGGGTTGATTATACCCGACAAGGCGCGATCCCCAAAACCAATATTCCCCCTCTAAATTCCAAGTCAATCTCAATACCTCAAAACCAAAAAAAAAATACCCAAAATACCACTAAACCCCAGGCACCAACTCAAACCCAGACCCCCAGAACCCACCAACAACCCCAGACCCCCAGAACCCACCAACAATCCCAGACCCCCAGAACCCACCAACAATCCCAAACCATCACCCAAACACTCAATTTGAGAAACCTCCCAACAAAATATACCTCACAGAGAGAGCTCTACAATATCCTCAACACGCAAGAGCTGTTGAGGGGACAAATGAGCTTTCTCAAAGCTAACCCCAATGGAACCGCCCTCCTCAAAATTCCTTCCACGTTTCATGACGAAACGTTGGCAAGGAAAATCCGTTACGCCATAGGCGACGAGAAAATCGTCGTAATCCCGATAAACTCTCCCCAACGAGTCCAAAAACCCCTAACCACTAAAACCAAAAAAACTCCCTTTTCTCTGGTCTGCAAGAATGTAGACCAATCTTACACCGAAGAGGAGTTCCTGGAGATCCTCTCTATCCTGAAATTCCCTGTCATTAAAACTTGGAGGATCATAGCTAGATCCACAAATAAACTCACATCCATGTTCAGAATTATTACAGATTCCGAAACCGCCTACCATCACGCCCTAACCAAGGGTATAAACTTCCACGGGCTTTCGCACTACTGCGAAGCCTCAAATTCAAACACCATACCCGCAGTCCCCAAATACTGCAACCGTTGCTCATCTACCGGCCACTCCGCAGACACCTGCAATGCCAAACCTATTTGTCCAACCTGTGGTGCTTCTGGTCACAAGCCAGAAAAATGCCCAAAAGCTAACTCCCCTACCTGTAAAAATTGCGGAGGACCTCACCCCGCCTTCCACCCCCGCTGTCCGAAAAGGATTGAAACTCCGAAAGCCCCCCAGGATACAGCCCCAGTCACCCTAGAAAAACCTCAAACCCCTTACGACCTGTCTACTGACACCAAAATCCTGATTGAAATCTTGGCAACAACTATAATGAATGCCATCCCTACTTCTCGGGCGCTAGTAGCCGAAACGCTACAACGCCTCATTCCCCCTTTTTACGGTTATAATTGTACCGTAACCAGCGGCGTGGGTAACCGCATTCATTTCGCTTTCACCCAAAAACCAAACACGTCCCACTGAAAAAGTGTAGATTCAGCCCTAGCAACACCATTTATGTCAATACTGACATAACCCCCATTTCAAGCCGCCTAAATAACCTCCAAGCCCCTTCTAATTGATTCAATCCACAGAATCAAGACTTCCCCCAACAAACACCCTCATTTTCATCCATCGTCGGAGTTGCAGGTTTTCTGCGGTTTCCCTGCAACCTGGAGAACCGATTCTCCAGACAAATGTCCGACGATAGGGAATAATACAGCCGCAGCTGTACCCGCCCACCCCCAATTAGATTAAGAAAAATAAAAAAATAAACAAAAAAAATATATAAAAAAAAACCCAAAAAAAAATATAAAAAGAAAAAAAAACTACACCGCTAGAAGCAGCCGAGCAAACACTTCCCAACAAAATATCCACATACCCAGCCCTGCAGAGGAAAAAATTCCTATATCAGGGCCTAAGCTAATCGTAACCAAATTACCAAAAAAAAAAAACCTTCCGAATCTCTCTCTCTGAAGCTAGTGCAAACCTATCAGATTGCAAACTGTTGTTTGGATTGTCGAATCGGAGATGTTTCATGATATTAAAAAATCTGTCCCTTACCATTGCATTTTTCAAAATATTGGAACCCCAAGTTTTATCCCAGCAACCTTTCACGGATAAATTGTTTTGCCCTAAAACACCCCTTGCGTAAACCAGTGAAATAAATATCAGAAGTTCTTCTTGAGTAGTAATACTCCAATTTTCATATTATGATTTCCGTTCTTTTGTATATTTTTGAACTATAGTCAGTCGAGCCAGTTGTCATCAATTATTTGGTTGAAAGCCGACAATGGTAAATTTAAAAAAAATAATAGGCCCAGGAGTTATACGCAAAATATTTTGTTTTGATCGCCTACCTTGTACCAAAACTAGTTGAATCTCCGTCCATTCAGTCCCATCGCGAGCCACTTCAGTGTTGGTTGAAGAACATTGTTCGTGATCCACACTGGAGTCTGAAGAGCAAGAATTTTCATCTTAGCTTTCAACTATAAAATCGGGATCCTCTTCAAGTAAATTCAATGATTGAGTAGCATTACTTATGGATGGTTGATTTATATCCATTTCGCCCAAATCAATCTCTAATTTGGATGCTTCTTCATCAATTTCCCGTAATGCGGCGAGAGCTTCCTCGGGATTTTTGTTTATAATTTTACTCATAAACATTCACTACTAATAATCACTATGAAACAAACTAAAAGCGGACGACTGTTTTGATGTTTAAGAGAAGGGTCATCATCCTACAGGTAAACATTTGCAAACTCTGGTGGGGAAAAGGTCAAAATCATAATTGTCTCCCCCATGAATAAAAGAGATCCTAAAAAGAATAATTTTCAATCAAGTCAAAAGATATAATATAAGTTCTGAAAGATAGAGAAAGGTGTTTTTCTTTAAAGGGTCAAATGACCCTTCCCCGTCTTTAAATATTAAATAATATCATTTTATTTTAATTTTCGTAATTTTTGCGCTTTCAAAAACAAAATAAACAAAGTCAAGAGGTATTGGGAAAAAATAATAATTCATAGGTATTGAAAAATTAGATTTAAATCCAAAAAAGAGTTATTTGACCCGGCCCGCCCTTCTAGTGTTAAATAAAAATGTTCGACAAATTGAAAGTTATATTCTACTTCAATTATTCAAAAAAATTAATATAAAATATCTAATATCTACTAAAAGTTGTAATCTTGTTTCAGACAATCATTTCTCACTTATAATAAGGTTGTTGATTGTGAGTTAGTATTACACAATACTACCAATAGAGATGAACCACTAAAATTGGAGGTACCAACTAAAACTGATATAAACGCTTGCCTTCGCATACAAAATGCTTCATCAAATGTTATTAATATTATGGATATAATTGAAGTGAATTCTCTTATACCGGATATCACAGTCGAAGCCAAATGTGATCATGGAGTACTTTTGAAACAAAACGATTTAGCTGAAATAGATATTCACGCATATTTTGAGCATAGTGTATATTTTTTGTATCCCATTGTCATCGTAATCTCTGCTGTAGGAAGTAATGAAAATATTTTCAATATAGCATTTCTTGTAAGTACTTTTGATTTAATTTCACTATTCACGGAAAAAAAGATGAATAATGAGACTGACTGTGCGACAAAAGAATCCGTTGCACTAGTATCTCAGTTGTTTATTTGTTTTGACGCCAAAATGTAATGGCGTAATGAGTGTAGACGAAGAGTAATGAATTATTGCGTAATTGAAACTTATATCTTTTCATTGAAAAAAAGTATATTTTTAAGGCGTGCCTGCGTTTTTTAGTGCTTAACGAAATATATGACGAATGAAATTATGGCACAATTCGGTAATCTGTTTTCATTTGACAGTTAATTAAGAAGCCGTGATGCTAATTTTAACACGCAGAAGTGTGAGCTAACTTGATGACTTTTATTATTAATAAATATGAACACACCAGTTTCACGCGCCGAGCCGTGGCCATCCAGATTAATTCCCCATCCGACTTTGCCGTACTGCCCTAGTATTCTTTGGAAGTCATGCTAACATAACATCTCCCCTTTTTACAATAGTTAGAAGAAAATGTACATAATTTTAATTTATCTAGTCACTCAAATAAGAAGGCTTCTTAATGTTTAGCTTAGGTCTGTTATCTAACCTTGCGTCAGATATAAAAAACTACTGTCATTAATATCAGTGTTCATCCAATTTCACTGTTGTGATCGTTTACACTTTAATAAACTACTGGAAGGCTTTGGTGTGTGTGACAAATTTTGAGACACTGGCATATTATATTGAAAGTCACGTTCGTAAATAATTGAGTTTTGTTTATTATCAACACTATAAATTTTTAAAATAGAAGTATTCGATTCATTTTGTTCTGGTTTAGATTACTGCTGATTACTGTAAATTGATTAGGTTTTGCATATTAAGGAGTAGGTATTAAATGCCTTCTGTGAAGATGGTATGTGACCAGAATTGGATTGAATCATAAATGAACGTGGTTCTTCAGAAAACTCAATTATTCTAGCATAGACTCTAAGATCAGTTACCCAGACATAATCTTCTATTTCCAAATCTCACAAATTTTTTGATCGATGTCTGTTGTTAAATTGTTTAGAACTCTCATCCTTATTCCTACCCTCTTTTTCTTTCAATAAATTTGAGTTTACTCTACAATTCAGTATTTAATTTTTCTACCATACAACAATTCGGCTGGCGAAAAGCTACATTCCAAGAGAATAGTTCCATAGAATAACAGAGCTTATATAGTCGTTTTTCTTAATTGCATTTTTTGCAGCTTCTACAGCAGCTTCAATATAGTCGTTAGATTGAGAAAAATGTGGGCTGCTTGTTATCAGTTTGAAATTGTATTCTTTGGCAAAGATTTCTTTCACCTTCTCAATAAGAACGTGATTTTGCACGTTTTTAAGCGTATAGGCAAAGTCAACAGTCTCGAAGGGTTACTTCGTTCTCCTTTAATGTGTTTCAAAAAATATTTTAAAAAACAAAATTCATTATTACATTAAAAATGTATATTCCTAAGAAAATAAAGGAACATTTACCTTTTTGCAAGTTAACAATTATAGAAATTAGTAACAACTCTTTGGTAAAATAATAATAACTCTTAGGTAAGAAAATAATAATAACTCTTAGTTAACAAAATAATAAGGACATAATTGTTAACTATTCTAAATAACTAGTAAGTCACTAAAGAAACTTTACGAATGCTTTAAAATAAATATTCATATTTTTACGAAACAAAAAGATTAAAACATGTTATATTTGGAAAAATCCAAATTTTCGTATGTAAAAATTGTCTTGATGTCGATGCAAGCTTTGGAGATTCTAAAATAGTCTCAATATCGTGCTCAAGAATGAGACCTGTATCATCGATATTAGGAAAACAAAAATTTTTTTGTGATTTTAGTCTTAAAAACTATACATTACAGCAGTCGTTTTCTTTGTCAACAACTTGTGCAACAAAATGCTTGTATTTTTTAATTCCAACTAATTTCGATTCATCTTCAGTGTTGCGGTCATCAGTCTTGTGGAAATTATTGACTTCATCTAATTCTAAATTGTCAGATTCACTTTCCATGGTCCAATCATATTCTTCAGTTTCTTTATCATATTTCTTCTCTTTGAAAATACTTGTCGTGAAATCCTCGCAACAGATTTTCCAGGTTCAATTCTCAACATCTTCTTTCTCTGTCGAGTGCTTGCTTTTAAATGAGCTCTATTTTCCTTAAGAAAATCCAACAAGGCCTCGCTAATATCAGCTTTGTTCTATAAAATCTTTTATTAGGCATTCTTTTAAGAACCTCTGTTAAATGGGTATATTCCCTTTGCTCTGAATCCATTTTGAATGATTTGTTTGTCTTTTAATTATATTTCTTTTGTTTACTGTACTGTCGTGGGTTTTTGGTTTTGTAGGTTGTTATAATACGGCGCCAAACTACCTTCATGGACTTAAAGACGCTTACATCCAAAGGTTGTGTCAAGAGTGTTGAATTTGAGGCTAGAAAGATAAATCTAATATTGTTTCTTTGACACTCTCTGATGATTGTTATGTTTGAATGACTTGATAGATTATCTCCGATTAGAACTTTTAGCCCATCAATTTATATATTCATAATATATAAAATAATATAATATATATAATTTATCCACAACAAACTGACTTTTTCAGGATATCGCAGTGAGATCAGAATTTTCAGATCTACATTCGAAATCAAAATATGTCAGTAATATTCCGAAAGTACTCTCATCAGTTTATGAAATGGATGACGATATTATACCAGGAAGACAACCACCTCCGTAAGTTACAAATCTACTAGAAAAATATTAGAAAATTCTAGATTTTGTATTTCATCATCCCTATCACCACTAATTTTCTTATCTGCCGATATTCATATATAGGACAAATATCAATGTTGTCCCTAGTACATGCAGTAACTTTAAATAAACAAACGGCCAAGCAGAAGTTTTTAATGTTTTTAAAAATACACGAAATTCTTCTAATTCTGTTGTCTTTATGACTTGTGAACCATATTCCGGGTATAATACCTTAGTTGTATTATTTACTTAAATCGTCTTTTATGGTTTTGTTGCTGGATTCGAAAGTTTGGAGGAAGGAATTTTCAATGTAATAATCTTAAAACAATCGAATGTATGTTAATCATAATATTTTTCACTTCAATTTATAATAATAAATTATATTTATTTTGGCTTATTAATTCACTAAATATTGAGAGAAATATTCTATTTCTATCCACTATTATAAGTTTACGCAGATCATAACTGTATTATATAATGGGGATGTTTTATGTGGTTTATCCCTGCATGCACATTCAGCTGAAACGAGCTTATAATAATACCCCCACAGTTTACGAAAAATATGTTTAAATTAAATAATGTTTAAAACCGTTTACAATACATTTTATTTTGTTTTTCTGTTATTTCGCCTCTTTTAAAGTCTGTTGCTAGATTTTGTCTCTAGCAAACTTTGAAACAAAAAAGATCATCATGAATCATTCTAGTTGCAAGTACTTTTTAAAATTATTTTTGTATTTATTATGAGAGGCGATTGTCTCATAACTATCTCTCTTATGTTCATTCAATAGTGTTTAGTGAATTAAAGCTTTTATGTCGAATATTTTTCTGATTCAACTGAACTACAGGGTGCGGCAGCATAACTTCCTTTTTTAAAAAGTTCGCCATTTAGTCGGTAGATGTCGTAACGGAGTGCTAGTGGTCTCGTTCGAGAGGGGGGACTATAAAGTTTTGTCCCGGCACAGTTCAGTCGCCATCATGCGTTGGAACAGTGAGGAGCGTGCGTTTGCCGTTGAGGTTTACTTTTCGAGCGGATGTTCTGTGATCGCAACCCAGCGCGCCTTTCGGAATCGCTTTAATTTAGCCCCCTTGGCCCCTGTCCCGGACCGGAAATCAATTGTTACGTGGGTCACTACGTTCAGACAAACTGCAAGTGTGACAAGACGAAGAACTGGAGTCCCTCGGCCCATTAGATCACCGGAGAACATTGAGTTAGTTAGAACTTCAGTGTTGCGATCACCACGGCGTTCTGCGCGCAAACATGCATCTGCCCTTGGACTTTCCGATCGTTCTGTGAGGAGAATACTTCATGATGATCTTCATTTTCATCCATACAAGATGGCAATTGTGCAGGAACTTTCTGAACGTGACTTCAATTCTCGGAGGAACGCGTGTGAGGTTTTTCTGGAAGTCGTTCCTGAGGACGCTATTGTTTTTTTTAGTGATGAAGCCCATTTTCATTTGTGTGGATCCGTAAACAAACAAAACATGCGCTACTGGGCTGATACCAATCCTCGACAATTGCATCAACGGCCTTTGCATTCACCTAAAGTCACAGTGTGGTGTGCAATTTACTCACGTGGAATTATTGGTCCCTGGTTCTTTGAGGAAAATGAAGTCACAGTGACAGTGAATTCGCACCGGTATGTAAACATGTTACAGGAATTTTTTTTCCCACGGCTAGATGAGTTGGACTTAGGGGACACTTGGTTCCAACAAGACGGAGCAACGGCACACACTTCAAGAACATCGATGGCTGTTTTGAGGGAACACTTCCCAGAGCGCCTTATCTCAATTAGGGGCGATTTGGAGTGGCCAGCCCGCTCTCCCGATTTGACCCCTTGTGATTATTTCCTATGGGGTTTTTTGAAATCCCGTGTGTATGTGAACCGTCCAAGGACCCTACAAGATTTGAAGACGAACATCCAGGAAGAAATTGCCAACATAACGCCTGCTATGCTGGCAAGAGTCATGACAAACGCCAGAAATCGGTTTACTCAGTGTATGGAGAATGGGGGACGTCACCTAACTGATTTGATCTTCAAAACTCAGTAAAACAAAACTTTATGTATGTGCCTGTATTATAAAAAACGAATAAAAATTTTCTGATTCATACAATAAGTTTTATTAACTTTTGAAAAAAGGAAGTTATGCTGCCGCACCCTGTATATAAGTAAACATGATTGGCGGTCTAAATGCTCAACAATACATTCTCCTTTCCATTGAAGTTTGTAGTGTACTTATCGAGAGAATAAAGTACATTTTTGTATTTAAATAGATAATAAGAGAAATATGCAAAAGTAGTAAATCAAGAATTGATCGAAATGTGAACTACTTGATCGAAAGAGTGTTTTTCCTCATTATCATGCACCTAACGTAATATATTTTGAAGTTGAATGAAATTCTTTATAATTTTTGTTACTGTATAAGAGTAGAAGTTCATGTTTTCCAGATATATGTCCTTCTACAAAGAAAAGTTGAAACTAAAGAATTTTGGGATTCCCCCGGAACTAGATGAGAAATTCAAAGCATTGGCTAACGTCCATCCACAATTTATAGTCAGAGATACTACTGCTGCAGCAATTCCATTTGAACTTTTTCGCTATATACTCCAAATTCAATGTCCAATTAACAGTAAAGAGAATTATCATTCTAATTTGGAAATGTTGTTACATGTTGAGGAGAATCAACTGAAAGTGGATATTAGAGACTACGACATGCAGGCTGCATTAAAAGAGGTTAAAGATAGTGCTAGATTGTACAGCTTGGAGGTAAGAAAATAGATATGCCTTATTTTCTTATATTTTAATTATTCTCCACTATAACCAAACCCGTGATATTGTAGCCGATATACGCACAACTTTACTGCTTTACTGCTGTAACAAAAAACTTTTCTCCAAAATTTCTGCGACAGGTTTACTAAAATGAAAAACTTCTATTTGAGAATATGTTCTCAATACATACATACATTTTTTCTTTCGAAAAAACAATTCACCTTATATACATCCTTCAAAGTAAATACAGAACAAAGCACATATCAAGAGGTACAAGAGAATCCACCAAATAAGGACGAACTAAAACTGAAGTAAACGATACATAAAAGAACAAAACATAATTTACAATTGTCCTGGTTAGGTTGTCTGTATATTGATCAACACTCCTTAACCTCTTTTCTGAAGAAGACTATTTAACTACATTTAGAAATCGAAAGAAATGAAGTAGCCACAAATCAATCGTTTGATTGATGATTGGTCGTTGTTTTCTACCTAACCTCAACGTCAAGCGATACAAATGAAAAGCTAAACATGATTGTTTCTCATTTTCTATAGGTTCCTGGATTAGCAGAGGCCAGACCCTCTCTATTGCGTGGTGATAAAGTATACTTGAAGGAACAAAAGAATTCTCCAATAAAATTTGAAGGAATTGTTCATCAAGTCGTAGAAACACAGGTTTACTTAGGCTTGAATAGCAGGTGAGTAATTTGGAGAGGAAAACTTAGTTTTAAGGTATGGCAACGTAGACACCTAAGTAAAAATAGGATGCTTTCCAAGCTGGGTATCATCTTCTCTCATGTTTACCCACAATTGACAATCTGCTCCTTCGAAACAATCTACCTCGGTGTAACACTAGAGAAAAAGCTAAACTAGAGAAGACGCATTGCTAAACAGGCACCAAAAAGCAACTTTCATTTTTTGAGCTCCTAGTAAAATAGTTGGCCCGAAAATTCTTATGGCCATCTTAATCTCACACAATAAAGGCAAATAAATGTCATAACGCTAAAAAGAGTTTATTGACTAGCTTTATTTATCAATATGGGAGCAATTAAAACTATACCGTCGATAGCGTGCAAAAATCTAACGGAAAAAACTGTGAGTGAACTGTAAGCACAAGATATTTTGACAGCATGCATTTATACTAATAAACAGGAACCTCAAAGATTGGATGCATCCTCTCAACTGATATAATCTTTCCTGATATGGACTAGGATATTGAACCTCCTAATTTTCTAAGTCCAAAAGGGTTTGTTGGTACATACATGGGTGCAAGACACTACTGACATGTCTGCTCGACATAGGAACAAATCATGTCCGTAGTTATCATCTCTTAGGTGGTTCCAGACAGTATTGAATGGTTGAGAAGAAGAATCACTCTGTCAAGTTTGTGTGACTGTGTGACTCCCTGGACTTTATGTCAAGGAAAATGAAGTAACAAACTAAGTTAGAAGCTAGCAATCAGTACTATCACTAGTGTGTTATCGCTGCCTAATTCCTGTACTCGATGGTTCCATCAAAAGGTGTAAAAAAGCATGGTTGGAAACAGGTGGCAGAGCCTCGTCGTGGGTACTGGAGGACAGTCCGAACCGACTTAAAAGGCTATTTATCAGGTTAATTATGAGCCACTGATATACAGTTCATAACAATGAGCTTCACGCATGATACTCAATGTCCAAGATAAAAGGTGAGAAGGAAACATATTGTTCAGCTGCACCTCTCTCCGTAAAGAGGAAATTCTAACCGTATATTTTTTTTAATTTTCGAAGTAATAGTGAATAGTAAATAAAATAATGAGTAATGAAGAGTTAACATGAAAATAACGTTCACAAATAATAATAAATAATATTTAACGTTGTTTCTATAGATTCGACAAAATTTTTTTGCCAAAAAAGAAGTTTTATATACAATTTAGTTTCAACAGAAGAACGATTAGAGTTGAAAAGCAAGCATTGAACTTAGCATTCCAACATAATATTATACCAAGTTTGTACCCGGAATATATTGAAATGACCATATTGTCGGCCGTACCCAAACAGTAAGTATAGCTTGTTATCATTCTAACTATTAGTTCCAAATATTAGGCAAGTGTTGCAGAATCAGTTACTTTTTGTTTTTCCTAGAGAGCTTCACGTAAAGATCAAATTATTAAAATGAGTATTTGATCGCACTGAAAATCTTCGAAATTATTCCCCATTATTGGACATTTGGTATTACTGAAGAAATATAATGTAGTGTGTGTGTGTTTTTTTTATTTGGAGTTCAATATTTGTTACGCTATTTTAGAATAAACTTCTCCAACCGACAGTTGAACGAAGAACAAAGAATCATAGTTCAAAATATCATGATACCTAAAAATATCCCTTATATAATATTTGGGCCACCTGGTACGGGAAAAACTGTAACAATTGTTGAATCTGTATACCAGGTAAGTTTTGGCACTTTTAGAAATTTGATTTAAGTAAATCGAATCAAATTTGTTACAAAATAATTCATAAACACGAAAATAATTCCAGACAATAACAATAATTATTATCCTGAACTACTTTCTTCTCGTTTCGTTAAAAATGAGACTAGATGCGCCAGTCATCCAAGTACCACGAAACATTTCTTCACAGCAATTATACATTTAAAGTATTCCAAATAAAATGAATAAATGTTTTTCAATGAATTTCAGCTCTGGAAAAATTATCCTAATAGTAGAATATTGATATGTGCACCTTCCAATGCAGCGACTAATGAAGTAGCAAGTAGATTAATTGACTCAATGCCAAAAAGTGATATGTTCAGATTACTTGGAAGTGCGTATGCTACCGAAATCAATCAAAGAGTTGATCTTAGAGATATTGTTAATATTCAACGAGATGGTGAGTTTTACATGCCCTCCTTGGACCAATTACTAAAATATCGAGTCGTGATGACAACCATTGTTACAGCAGCTAGGTAAGTTACTTTCTAATTCTTGGTTAATTCCAATTTTTTTGAGTATTTGTCTTTGAACGTTAACTTAGAACACAATTTCTTTAAAAGTAGAACTTTATTAATAAAGATTTCAGTTTGGAAGGTGTAATTTGATTCCCGTTAATAAATTTCAATATACATCGGCTTTCACAAATTATGAATTTCTATATAAAGACATCCTTTTCAATTAGTATATCTCCTGTGTTGAGACGAGACAAGTAGAGGCAGTTCCGGCTTGTTTGACTGTCACTATAGCCACGTGGATATCAAACAAGGCTTTTATATTAAGTTTCATTTCAAATTGAAAAAAAAAATGTGACAAACATGAGAAAATCTTGAAATCTGTTTATGGCTATGAACCAGAAATAGTTCTCAATGGAAAATCTAAAATTCACCGTGCCCTAAAAGAATCCGTCATATATAAAGTTCGTGATATTAGAATGGAAATTGGCCGTATGACAAGATTGACTTTTTTCAATCTGTCCACTCCCCGCCTTAGTCATTTAATTTAGCACCAGGCGACTAGCTCTTTTTAAACAGAACAGAGGAAATGTTTTGACACTATTCCTATCATTGAGAAGACCATGCCAGATCAGACAAAAGGCTATTTCTATATGTTACCGTTTATGCAGTAAATCTTGGATTGAATGAGTTGTTTGTTAAGGGAAGTAATTTGAAGGGTATTAATTCAAACTTTTTGATTAATTTTTCTTTATTTCTAATAAAATCATCTTCTGACTCCGAATTATAAAAGTTATAATTCAATTGTGTTGTGAAATTCACAAATTCTATTTGTATCTGTATCAAAGCAGTCAATTAGTTTCTGGTAGTTTAGCTGCATATCATTTGAGAATAAGTTTTCAAAGAATGATTTAACTCATGAACCTAGAAGTATATGTGTGAGTTATTCCATCGTTTTCCATTTGCTCACGTAAATCTTCAAGCATTTCCAGATAACTTTGGTGCGTCACGTGACCCTTAAAAGAGTACGGACTCACGAGATCTCTCGCATGGATACCTGTCGATTTTTAGAGAACGTTTCCTGACTGATGCCGACGCCTGTATACTCCAAATTCCGGCAAGAATAATTTCATAGTATAAAGCTAGTTGTACTAATACTTTATATTACCGGAAAATGGCAAAATTTTTCGTCAATTCATCAAAATTACTTAAATCAACTTTTAGACTCGTTAATGGAGGAGTTCCGAATGGTCACTTTACACACGTATTCATTGATGAAAGTGGATACGCAACTGAAACACAAACACTTATACCTATAGCAGGAATTTTATCAAACGTTGATAATAAAGGAAAGTTAACAGGGCAAATTATTCTCGCTGGGGATCATAGACAGTTAGGACCCATTATCCATTCCTCTTTTGCAAATCATTGTGGATACGGTAAGTTGAATAATATCCGTGATTATCAATAATAAGAAGCTTTCATGGATATCGTCATAATAAATAAACAGTCAGTCCCGGGTTATCAATTTTTTAAAGGAAACAAATCATTTAAGCGTTAGATATTCGTATGTCAACAAAAAAGATAGTCACATTATTTAAAAAAATGTACTGTAAATCTTGTAGATAAATTTGATGCAATCCATTAAGTATAAGGGCAAAACTTCTGGTAGCTGGCCCATTATTTTATGAGGTTGGATTTAACTCATCTATAAGCACCAACCTTATTAGCCCATCAGTTTACAGTATATAAGTCATGAACTGCCAATTTTTCTGCAACCTCTTATAATCTTTTCACAAATATATTATACTGTCTTTCCAACGTCGTCTATGGAATTACAAAAACTCTTTTATTTCATACTTATCAACGGTTCCTTATATAGTATATATCTTCCTTTGATGTCATTTAAATTACCAATATTAATGGCTATTACATCATTAATATCATTCTGTACATCCGATTAATAAGATACAAGAAGTATTCTAATTGAAATTTGAGAGTTGATCTATGTTTGGAGAGCAAGGATGTTAAATTTCAGAAATTTTCCTTGACTAGGCTGATCGCTTCTTTCGATGAATCGGTATAGCGTGGAATCTACGGATAGGAATCCTTTAGAACTACATACAGATATAGTGTCGATATTACGATAAAATACTTATCAAGTAAGCACGATACATGTGACACTAAAACAATACGTTTGGTTGGTCAAAAAGAACTAAATACCTAATAGAAGGTGAATATAGGCTGAAAATTTAAAACACCATCGTGGAGATGGAGTGTGTTGCCTTTTGAGCTGGCCACCAGGAACATGTTACTCATTGTGGTTTTCTTCTGTATATTGAAATTTTATTTTATTGGTTTTATCTTTATTTAGTTATTTTTATGTGTATTTTTTAGTTTTTACCATTTCTCTCTCTCTCTCTCTCATGTTCCTTTCATATTTACTCTATATTGTACTCCTTACACTGTATATGATTGTTAGGCGCATCATAAACACAGTGAATCAACTGAATGATTTGGTTTCACTTTTTAATGTGACATATGTCAAAGTTCATCCTAAGTACGTATTTGTCACACATATTTATGTTATAGGGAAAATTGAATAAAAGTTACTTGAATCATTTTTTGTTCCATTTATCTTGATATATCATAAGAGATAAATATCATGAGCGCCAGATCTTCATTGCTTGTTAGTACAAGTCGATAGTGAAGGTGCCCATGATGGTTTAATTTCTTTTTCCCTTTCTAACATATACAGTTCTAAACGCCGTATGATTTTTATTTTATTATATTTTTTATTCTGTATAACAACAAAAGTATATGGTGTTTGAACCTGAAGAACCAAAAGAGGTAAATTACGAGACTAAATTCAAATGAGCAGACCGTTTTTGAAACTCTTGGAATGGATTCATAATTTTCTTCTCTTTGCATGTATCAGGGTCCAACAGCAGTCGATCATCATGTCTTAATCGCAAAGCCCTTGGAATCCGCCTTTTTATTTTCGCTATATCTTGATGCTCGCGGTGCACAACTTTTGTGGTAGTAGCTCAATACTAATGGTACGTCTGGATATTCACACTGTGCTAGTTTTTTGCATTTGAAGGATTGCTATTGTTTACTGCATAACGTTTTCAGAGCATATAATATCCATATAAGTAAAAAATACTTTGAATAAACTTTATATAATTTTTCTGCATTGTGTACTTATGGAAGAACAATCACAGTACAAAAACATGTTGTATAATGAATGTAACGTGGTCGACAGATAGCCCTTTTTAAGAGCCCAACACTGTACACGAGAAAATAGATGAGTAGTACTTTTTGTTCCCAATTATGAGTTTGTTTTTTAAATTCGTTGTATGTTGGATCACGATATCGTTTTGTCATTATTGCAACACTAATATTCTGTTTTTTCTTCAGGAACTTCATTGCTAGAAAGACTTATCACAACGTCTGAATTATATTCAAGAAATACAATCAAAAACTCATACGATAGCAAGTGCGTTAGTAAACTTGTCAAAAACTACAGATCACATGAAACAATATTGAAACTTCCGAATGAGTTATTTTATGATAAAGAGCTCATAGCCGTGGGAAATGATTTCACGAATTTATTTATCGGCTGGAAAACTTTGAAAAATGGAAACTTCCCCATTATTTTCCACCATGTTGAAGGAGTAGATCAAAGAGATGAGACCTCTCCTAGGTATGAAGCTCGTTATAATTGTTTATATCTGAAGAGATTCTTCAATAAATCAAAAACATTACTATACTAATTATAATCGACATATACAGTGTGTCCCCGGATAGGTGAAATGACTCCTGTGGGAACAGTTATTTAGAATCAACATACAGGCCCATATACCAAATTTAGAAATCAATTGTCAACCATAATTTTCAATTTTTATTATAAAAAAATAATAGATTCGTAATACTACTACTAGATAAATACATTTTTCAATACATTTACTTAATTGTCCAAAAGCTTGTACTTGTACTTATGCTCTAGTATTTGGAGGAGCTGCGTGAGTTATGTTTCTTAATACTATACTCTATTCAAAATATGTTATTAATTAACTTTTTTTACAAAACAATTTATTAGTGTAAGGTCAGGGAATCTAGCGGGACAATTTGCCACACTCATTTTCCCAGATCATCTTTCACCACACTGATTATTGGGACATCCTTTCTGTAGACAGAGCAAGGCAGCCATCATGTTGAAAGAAGTCTGTCGTTGTGCCACGTTATACCAATTAGTTACTTTATTTGAAATACTGCCGAAGACGAAACACCATCTGTGCTAAAAGTACTTTCATCAGAGAAAATTATTAATTCAAGAGAATTTCTGTTTCACAAAATTAACTTCTCAGAACTCACCTTCTTATATAGTGAGACGAATTTTGACTTTGTATGCTTCATGAATTCTGTGTAAATGTGTTTTACTTATGTTTGAGTTACGATTTGATTTCTGAGTGACATTTTGGGACGTGAATTAAGAGCAACTAAAGTACCTGCATTAGTTTCATCATAAGCTTTTGTATATTTTTTTGATAATGGAGGCTTCCTGTTTTAAGGAATCTCTTAATTAAACGCTAAGCAATACTTTTGGTCATTGCAATATTTGGATACCTTCCACTGAACATAGCAAAAACTATATTTATCGATATTTTGCACAATTCTGAGTTATACGAACTTTTTACTCTAATGTTAACATTGTATTTGAAAACCGTTTAAATATAATCAAAAAGTGTCTCGGTTTTTTTAACAGATCAATAACGCGAAAATTAATTAATTAATTAATGGAGTAGACTTGTTCTGAATTAACTGTAGAAAACTAAAATATGTGAATGGTCACATTGGGTTTCATTATTAGTGAGTTTTTTTTTTTTCTATTATAATTGGATTGATATTTTGTTCCTTACTTATGCTCTATCACGTAAGTCACTTTGATAGAGCACGAACATTCTGAGTTGAATATACCACATTTTTCGCAAATTCTTAATGTTTTCTATTGTAAGTGAAAGATTATCGTTATGACAAAATTTCTCAACGATATAATTTCACGATCATGTTTTTGTTGAATCTCTCTTGAAACTTAATCATCTTAATCAATATTTTCATTGGAATGAAGGAAGATAACTCCAAAACTAGAACAATATCTGTTCAAATTCAACTTTTAATCACTTTATAATTCAAAAATAACATTATTTGCAGGTAGGCAAAGATATAATTCTAATACCAATACTTGTTCTTAAGTTCTGAGAGTTTGAAATGTTAATGCCACAAGTTCGGTAGCGAGTAAAATCCTTTATTCACACAATCTAAAAATTTAAATTTCTTCTTATCCATTCATTTTTCTACTTAATGTCTAGATATTTTGTGCCCCTCATAGAAATACGTAAACAATGTTATGGTCGTGTTATTAGTATTTACTTTCAATTGTAGTTTTTTCAACATACAGGAGGTAGAGCAAGTGGTAGAATATCTTTCCAAATTATTTTCATCCAAAGTAAAAGGTATGAAGATAACTGAAAAGCATGTTGGTGTAATAACACCTTACAGGAAACAAGTGAGTATTCAATTTTCCTTTTTATTAAGCACTTTATGGAAACAACATATCAACTGGAGACACTCATTGAAAAATTCACATATAAAATTTAAAAACAAAGTCCAGAATTCAATTCAAATAAAGGTAAATCCAAAAAATTTTCCAATATACAACGTAATCAGTGATAGGATTGCAAGAAGTTTTTAAGAAATATTTGATGCATCTGTATAATGCGGTCCTAAAAACAGATACCTCAAGTCATACTGATGCCAAAGACGGGAAAACCACTCTTAGGACTAATAAATAAATAACTGGTCACAAGTTTGACTCAAGATCACAGCACAGTACCCTGGAAAAAATGCACAGGCCTTTGGGAAGTTCTGGCGTAATGGTTTACTATATCAAATCAGAAACAAGTTTTCACATAACTAGTTCCTTTTCTCCAAAAAATACTATCTACAAGACCGGCACTTCCAAGTAAAATTTGTAGACCAAACTTCACATTAATTTCACACAGAAAAAGAGCACTGTCACATTCGACTATCATTTCTTACAAAAACAAGAGCACCCTAAATACTTAGGGATACATCTGGATCGCAGACTTAGCTGGAGCACACTTATTGAAGAAACGTAAACAATTGGAATTGAGAATCAGTAGCAACAAGGTTGAAAAAAATATTTATTATATATATATATAAATATATATATATATATATATATATATATATATATATATATATATATATATATATATATATATATAAATAGATAGGTATAAAACTTTTCATGGACCATTGAGTAAACGTTATTTTTTACATAGATTTATCGTATTTTTATATATCAATGAATGCCTTAATTTACTCACGCTCTTAGGAATAGGAATATAACTTATCTACTTTTAAACCAAAGAACAAAATTGTAAGCACTTCAATTGTAGGTTGAAAAGCTAAGAATCGCTTGCTCAAAACGAAATTGGAATTCACTACTTATAGGATCTGTGGAACAATTCCAAGGCAAAGAAAGGGTTGCCATTATAGTATCTACCGTAAGGTCGAAAAATGCTTATAAATTTGAAGAAATAGATCAAAGGTGCCAATTGGGTTTTGTGAAAAATCCAAAGGTAGGAAAATATATTTTATCATATTTATATTGAACAAAAAATTAATACTTATATCTCTCAAGATTGAGCTCAGATGAACAAGTAGGATATTAATTACCAACAATACTTCTTCCACAGAATTCATTTAAATAACATACAAAATACCAGATCGACTTTATCTCCGTGTTTTAAACTGTTTCCAAAAAGGGTTGTCAAGTACAATCTCAATTCTAAGCAGCAGTCACGCGTTTGGCCCTTTGTATTTCTGAAATTCACTACATTAGACTCATGCTTTTCTAGACTCATCCATTCAGTCTGCATTTCCGATATACATTCTGGGTGTTTAAACTTTGTGAAGCCATATTCGTGTACAATAGCCCTGAAAATTTTTTCCACTAATTTAATGTTTTCCAGAGTAGTCACCGTTATAAGACTCCCGCATACGGGTTATCTTCTAATAATTCTCTCCTCGGCGAAATAACTAAGACCAATTTTTAATTGTTGAAAACGATGGACAGAAAACATTGTAAACCACCTCTACTCTGTTTTTTATTTGTGTTGGTGTTAATCCTTCTTTTAAGAATAAAGATTTTTGCCAAAGCACTCTAACTTATTTACTATATGAGGCTAACAACTCATGGACCATGGACACGTATATCTAGGCGAAGTATTTTAAATTTTGTAATTGTAACTGCCAGTTGATGATGAAATTACATAACTTGCTTTTGTGGTCTACTACATTTTCCATTAGTGTAATATGTACGTATTTTCGAAAATCTAATACCTCAAAAAATGACAATTGTAATAACACTATATAATACTAAGTGAGGCCAGAGAGAAATGTCGCATTCTTGAATTAGATTCAATCAAATAAATTCTCAATAGATTGTTATTTTAAATCAATAATGTTATCACCTTCGGTTTTCCGTCTAATGTGTACATCTCTATCTCTGTTTGATGAAATTTTGAGAAAAATATCTAAGTTAACAGATTTTTCCAAAAAAAAAAAATATTGTTCCAATCTATCCAATTGTTCACAATAAAGATCTCGATCTAGAGTTTTGTCCAGCTTCATCACTTCAAAAGAAAAAACTTGGTACTCACAAACATCTTTTTGGGATGTGAATTCGGAGTCACAGTACTTAGTGGTCCGGATAGAGCCACTGGCTTCTGTATTCTGAATTATCATATAGGACCCATGTTTCATCTCCAGTGATCATGCGATCTAAAAGGGTTCTGTCCAGAACTATTGAAGCAATACGTTACATGTAATGGATTGGTTGTATTTGTTCCCGTCGAGAGATTATGGGGGACATAAAATCTTTATTTCCCAATCTGCCGCAAATGTTCTTGGATGGTCGTCTAAGGTTAGTTAAGGGTATTTGAGAAATCGTCGATTGTCTCACATGGATTTGTGTCTACTTCTAAGCTTAAAGAACCTTATTTAGCATTTACGAACGTCTACGAACCACCATTGCGAAATTTAAACAGCGCCGGATATGCTCTTGTGGTATTTGGCTGACTATTCCACCTCAAATTGCAAATAAGTCTAATATTCAATTATTTAGAATTGAACAAGTCATAATAACTTTAAAAAGTCTTTGTCACAACATCGAAATACCCAATGAGCTCACAAATAAATTCAAATAACGAAAGATACAAAGACGACATTGTTGATGCAACTTTTTTCTCATAAATTTTGACTAAACCTGAATTCAAGGTAACTTCATTTAAAATATTACAGAGTATGACAAAACACATTCTGTGAATTATATATAAAAACGAAGTACTAAGAGCATCATAAAAAATTCCAGGAATATGAAATCCAAAATATTTTGTGCATTCCAACTTATCAGAAATAAATAAGTGTAATACTTTTTCTCGACCCCGTATAGTACATAAATTATTTAGATGACCATGAACCATGCATGGAATAATAATTTTTATTGTGTCATGTTACGATGTGACTAGATGTAGAGAACAAAATTGAACTGGTCAAATTTAGATATAAATTGTTCTCAAATTTCTTTACCACGCTTTATCATCAATATGATTTCCATATACCCAATTGGATCACTTTATTTCATATTGTTCATTGTTTTGTATCATTTTAGAGATTTAATGTTGTGTTAACAAGAGCGAAGGCTCTTTTAATCGTAATTGGCAATGCGAATGTTTTGAAAACTGACAGAAATTGGTCGAAGTTCATTGATTACTGTTCCGAAAACGATTCAATAGCAGGAAAACCCTTTCAGTGAGTCTGATATAGCCTAGTGATTGTTTGATTGATAATCTGTGAGTATCAATTCTAAAAAGCGACAATAAATATTTTATATTTCTAAATTTTATTTGATTTATTTACAATACCCAAATATATATATATATATTTATATATATATATATATATATATATATATATTTATATATATATATATATATATTTATATTTATATATATATATATATATATATATATATATATATATATATATATTTTTCAACCATTTGACGACTGTGGGGGTAATTCCTTAAACTAAACAATGCAAACAACAACAAAATTTCTTAGACATGACACTTATCAAAATAATAAAATAAAAACTAAATATAATACAAAAGAAACATGGTCTGGAAGATATCTTAATTATAACTCATGCCATCCCAAATTACAAAAAAACAGCCTCGTTATAGGATTAACAGATAGAGCATTAAAATTAACTTCTCCAAAATATCACCGCGAAGTAATAAAAAAACTCAAAAATACTTTGAAGAATAATCAATACCCAGAAAATCAACTTAATAGAATCATCCGACAACGTACATATAAATTACACAATAAGAACAATATAAATCCAGCTACACAAATAAATTCAAGTAAAGAGAAATATACATACATAGCACTTCCCTATACATACCAACTATCAGAAAACTTGAAATGATTTTATCGATACCATGACATCAATATTAGTCATAGATCACACAACACATTATCACCACTTTTCACTACACTAAGAAACAAAACTAAAGACAATAAGAAATCAAATATTATATAATCCATACCATGTTTGAATTGTCCTAAAAATTACATAGGAATGACTACGCAATATAGAAAACAGAATAAATGGTCGCAAATACACCAAAAATGCATCGACTGCTCTACATAAACACGAAAAAAATAAACATCATTAATTTTATTTTAAAAAAACAAAAATCTTAGCTCATGACACTAACTATCAAAAATTATTAACCAAAGAAACGATACACATAAAACAAAATAAATGTTCTGTAAATGATAGACAAGATATAAAAAACCCCAACCAAATTTACCATAATTTGATTAATTAGTTTATTTCATTCTACCTGGTATAATATTGTTTTATTGAAATTTCAAGGTAATTCTATTACTATGTTTTTAATAATGTTTTTAAGATATGTACAAATATGTTTGATCCATTCTACAAATATTTTAATCATCAAATATTAATTATTCTTTTGAAAATGCTCCCAAGTAAGGAGCGAAACGTCATTAATAAGTGATTATTTTAAACAAAAAAATCAGTAACTACAATATGAAGATCTCAAACATCGCTTCAAGTCAAAACATAAAAATTGCTTTCAATCTGCTCTTTAAGTCCATTGGGTGTTATATTACATTAAAAATACATAATATTCGTCCATTACCAGAAGGGTTCACAATGGACTAGGAAAGGTGTTTTCTTCTACATTTTACGCCACTGGTGGAATTTTAGTATAATTTTCCGATTCTCCGATACAATTAATGGAGGGGCATGTGTCGCCAACCTCACCACCAAATTTGATGGCCCAGACCATAAAAAATCGCCAAAGTTAAGAGCGAGGATATCAATAACGTACGATTTGTTTCCCCTCCTGATTTTGGTCAAATATTTGGATTAGGAATTGATGGTTTTGAATAAACATTTCGTGCAAAATCATTTGAAAAACAAGAAGAAGATTTTGCTGATGACAGATGGTTCCAATCAAGATCATTTGTGAATGTTTTAATCGATGTTTTCTTGGCATGAAAAAAGTCATACGAAGAGAATAGGATGCTGTCAGTCGTGAAGATCAAGAGAACACCAAAAAGAGGTGAGTATGAGATCATGACTTCGGCTGATACTGAAAGCTATATTATGCTATAAATGGAACTTAAGGATAGATAATGATATTAAATATCATTAAAGTCACAATACCTAGATCTATTGTTTATTAAAGAAAACAGCTGTAAAAGAAAAACAGTGGCAACGAGCAGAAAATGTGGTAGCTCTTGTTGAAGTTAAACTTACTAAATTAACTGCAGTTGCTTGTAGGTACCACAAGATTCATACGTTTATAGGATATTGTGGAACTTAAATAGATTGAGAACCTTGTAGAGAAAAAATTAGAGGTTATATCCACCATAAACATATCAAAAAGCCAAAATTAATAAAAACCTATTTTCGTGGAGCTCCGGCTGTTGATCTTCACGACCATCATATCAGATAATGTTGTATTTCGCTTGAAAACGGATGGTATACCCAAAATATAGAATATAGAATGCCAGTTTGCTAGGGATAATAGATAAACAATTTTTTTCCTAGCATTTGAATTTTTAAATCATGATGTCAAAGATTTAGAATTTACCATCTAAACTGGAAATCTTGCATACCTGTTAATAAATTACAAAAAATTACCTAACAACAATAAAGAACATTCCTCAATGAAATAGGTTGGCCACAGTTCACAAGATCCTATCATCGGGCCGTAATTTGCAGTCCTAGAACTGAACGAATCTTTCCATGTTCAAAACGGCATACCTGGCTAATTATGTCGAAATATTATCTTCTGTCTATGTATGCATTTTAATATTTTTGGAATAGAGTATTTTTCTTGAAAGCACAGTGCTGAATTTTTCGCGTATTAAAGCTTTTCGAGTTCTTGGTAAATCACCAAGTTCCTCGATATTATTCTACGTAACTTTCGTAGTATGTGGCTTAGCATTATCTTGTTGTAAGAGAACCTGCTTTCGTTTAACTAAATCAGGATATTTTCCGATAAAACCTTATACATTTGCATCAGCCGTTAACTTGATATTTTGGTATTGATAACTCAACCATCTGAAATAATTTAGAAGTTCTCTAAACCCTCATAATTCCACCACACAAAACAAAACTTTCCGCTCGAATTTATTATCGATGGGTTCTGGTAAATATCCTTAGTCTAACCACTGATTTTCCATGTTCATTTGTTGTTTAAACAAATCTATATTTTATAGCAAGTAACAATGCGTCCAATAAAATGATTACCTGTCGGCAGGGACACGAGCAATTCACACACCTTTACTCGACGTTTCGCTTGAATATCAATTAATTCGTATGGCGCTCTTCGAATTTTTATAAATCTTATGGCGATGTATGGTATCTTTAGGTTCAAAGGAGCTCAATAATTAGCGAGTGCAGGCACTAAGTTGGTTTTATACTGCTTACCTTGTAATCTCATTTTTCCACGCAGGTGGACGACAAGAGCGCGAACGATTTTAAAGCGTCAAATCTCCACTAAACGATTAAGCCAACACTGTGCTATTCGCATATGATCTGTGTCTTTCCCTTTAATTTGACATATTTTCCTGCCACAGCTGTTTAAACTTTTGTTGTTAATGATCTCTTAACAATACACGAATTTCTTATTTTTTGCACTCCATTCTATTTATTAAAAAAACGTACTGCGTTGTCAATTAAAAAAAGACAATGATTGGAGAAAGTGAAGCAATTGTACTCTTCATACAATTAAAGACCAGTCTTAAGAAGTACGACATGTTTAAATTGAGGGGTAGAAATTTTCACATGTAATAACCGACATTACTTATGAGATACCCTCTGTAATTCTTCAGGAACGCCTCTGGTACGAAATATATAATTTACGCTCGAACTGGCATGATAAGGAATCGATCAAAATAAGTCTAGTAAATAGAACGTCCTTCTAGTCGGACAACATGCATGTAAAAAAGTATTCGCCACTATAATGCATTAATACACACTGTACAGCAGAATTTGTTCGTAATCATGGTCCTTGAAAATCCGCCGTTTCGCTATACTGGATTTTTGGTTATTCTCTAATCTGAAGAAACATTTAAGTAACTATTACTAAGGTCACTAATGTAGGTGGTTATTACTTTGACCATAAATAAAATCATTATTCTAAAAAGACTTCTATTTTTTCTTTGTATCTTAAAATATATAGCATCATCCTTGTATATTTATTTCTGCACTGTGAATGGATATTCCAAATGACACTTACTTAGTTATGATATATTGAAGCAAATAGTTTCTATCGAATGCAATTGAAACAATACAATCCTTCTACAGCATTTTGCTTGGTATTTATACATACCCTTGAATTACATCATTCATAATGATTAGAATGGATTAACCAAATAATTCTGTGTTATTAACCAATATCAACTGATTCATATTGGGAATTTAAAGACTAGTAACACGTTCCATCTATTGAAATAATGAGAATTGCTGACAGAAAATATATTTGCATACGAGATTGCGAAATGAATTGCTTTTAACTGTTAACTCAATTAAGACGTGATTAATTTTTGGATTATATATTGAAATGTTAATGTTAAAATTTCATTTATGAGTTACAAAGAAACAATACCTCCGCTTTCACTTTTATTGATTTTTTACCGCAACACAAATATTTATTATCTCACACCTAGGAATGGCTAAAGAATGGGTATACGGGGGTCTCATTTGAATCTTCCCTAACATTGAACAAGCTAAGTCATTGAGTTTTTAATTGACATCTGACTACCCCATAATTTTTGGAAAAAATTGCAATATATGAGATTAGTTTGTTATGTTGCGAAAAAAACATTACTCCAAAGCCAAAATAAGAGAAGAAAATGACTAAAAAACGAATAATGATGCGTTGCGCAACAGACACTGGTACATCCTTTTCGCTCATAAATACACTAATAAACGAGATTATACGGTTCTGGCAATTCTCTACTCTTCGTAATAGACCAGTGTAACATGCAGTGCAGCAACTTTTTCGACACTAAATTTATCGCGCGTTAATTCAAAAATTCGGGTTCATATTTGTACCACCCTTGTATAATCCATTTCGTTATTTCAGAAGTTTTCAAAGATTTGTTTCAAGTTTTGTTAATGTGATTTTTTGGTTGAAACTCTGAAAATTTTACTTATCTCCAACAAAAATATGTTTAACACATTAAAAACGCTCAAAATTTTATGGAAGATATTTTGTTTACAAATATGCTTATAGTGAATTTCATGGAGATTAAAAGGTTAAAAAAGTAATATAAATGCCCCTGACTCTCTTGCAATAAAAAATTGACAAAATATATTAATTTAACAAATTAACGATTTAACATTTCTAATACATCTCTAAATCAGATATGATTTTATCGAATAAAATTGTTTGCCATGAAAGTATTACCAAGGAAACAGCTAGTGATCGGTAGGTAGCCCAAAACTGAAGAATATGGCAATATAAACGACACCGTATTTATCAATTTGCGTTGGAGTGGACTCTTTTAAAAGCAAGTATTTAATCACGTGCGTTGCTTCTACTGTATGAATGCTGCAATAATTTCAGTTTTTTTAGTTCCAAACTTGAATTTACACATAAGAGTTTATAATCTGACGTGATGAATATTAATTTTTTTATTTCTAAATGAATGGAGGGCAGAGTAAATTGATCAGCCTTCAAAATTCTTCGAAAAATGGTTATCTGAATCTAGAGCTTAATTCTATATCATGTGAAATCAAATAAATAATCATATTGACTGTCTTCATTCCACATATAAAAATAATGTGTTCTAATCAACAATTTGAATAAAAAAATTTTACTGTTTTCGACCTTCTGGAATATTTGTATGAAATTCTTCACTAAAGCCATTTATCTCAAAATTAATCAAGGATTCATCTCATCGTGTCTTGACATTTTAATTTACCCACTTCTACAGCCAAGCAACTTTGTGAAATTTATTACTCGTTTGAATCTGAAGGTCAATATGTTTCAAAGTCAGGGTTTATTAAGAGGGTACATATTTGAAAACTATTTGCAAAAAATATTTTTTGGTTTATAGGTCAAAAACAAAAATCATTGACAACACAAATAAACAATGCATATAAGTATACCACACCACGTACAAACTGATCCTTCTTCAGAATACAAATTAAATTTTAAATGATTATATAAATTCCAATATACTTTGCTCAAGCTTCAGTTGTTTGGAGTCATTACAATGAAGGTGAGTCACTTTTTCTTTCAATACACAATTTAAATATTCACATTTTCTTCTTATCATTTACCTAAACAAAAGAAAAAAATTTAATTGGACCATTATGGACAATATAATAAGATCTCTGTATAGCATAGGACAGATCTAGTGATAGAAAGTGGTAAAAATGATGCTTGGTTCAATAATATTCAATAAACTCTATAAAATTGTGAGCATATATAATTCATTTCACAATTTATATCCAAAGCAAAAGTTATCAGAGAAAATATGTATCAAACGAAATAAATCTTTTGGCAAACATTTCAAGAATTCATTCAATTATATCGTATATATAGATTTTCAATCTATGATTAGTATACACATATGTATTATCACAAATATATTAGATATTTTAAGAATAATACAGGCGTCACAAACAATCGCAAAGGATTCCAAGCAAGTTTCTCATTGTTTGAATACAGCTTGACGCTTTTCCATTCCATAGATTTAATATTGAAGATAGATATAGGTATGTAAGTGGAAGAAATGTAAGAGCAAGAGACTCTAGCTGTCTACTTGCGTCTGATTGGTGTTTCATGTATAGAGTTGATATTGAAGATCCATTCAGAAAGAGTAGATAGATATAGAAAGTGGTATACCGATGCTCTTTCTCTCGTTATCGATAGTTCGCACCTACTTAAACAAGCTTCTATACCTAGCTTTCTCTGTCTTTAATATTAACTCTACGGTTCAACCACCTAGGATTTTTCAATTTTGAAAAGAGTTAGGAAATCTTACGCTCAATAAATCCTTTCGCATTTTCTATACTAATACATTCTATCTCGGCACTTTCAGCACAGAATTATGCTTAATTAATTTGACTTGGCTATTTTACAATTTGCTTAAGTATTAGATTTTATTGGACGATTCTGAAATTTTCGATTTTACTGCCTCGTTTCGAAGATGTTATGGAAGAATTATCATTAAGATAAATGAAATTCTTCTTCAGAGTTCAATAGTTGTTGATTTAAAAAAATTAATTGGCTAAAAATTAATATATAGGCTACAGTTTAATATCTAATCAAACAAAAGCATAAGAGAAACCAGCAGAGGTTGTGTGAAAATAATGGAAGAGAAGAGGAATATATTTGAGAAAATATTGATAGGAAATCTAAATCCAAATCATTAACGTTGGTTTGGAAACTGTCATAACAGTTAATAAAGGAAACTGTCATAACTGTTTATAAATTCTTTGGGACAACAAACCTAATCACGATCATTATGGTAATAACTTCATCAAAACTTTGAGTAATAATTATTTATACTATAAGCGATGTAACATTTACTAGACGTAGTTATTTGTGGCATAAATTATGACCACCACGGGGGTGGTAAGCTGACTCACATTTCGTCGTCAAGGGCAATCAATACTTTTTTTCTTCTAACGTTCTTCAGAACAGTCACAATCTTTTATCAATTATTCTTTCAACAAAACTGATTGTTTTATTTTTCGGAAGAAAGATTACCAAATAAAACAAAATGGATGGCTTCATGTTAATCTGAAGAGGTGGCCATAATGGCTGGACGTAAGAAATATACCGAACCCAACGCCAAAATTTAACTCGTATATGAAAAAGATGATGTGAGTTTGGTGGAATTTTGAAGGAATTCTTCACTACGAATTCTTACCCACCAATTGGAGTTGTTTTTTGTTTTATGTAGGAAGAGCCTTTGGGGTACAGCTACAGCTGTATTATTTGCTATCACACCATAGAAAACTTGTAAATCCTATTACTAGAAAGGTTAGAATGAGCTTTTAAGAGAGAAAAAGCCGTACTGATTAATAGGAAGAGGAAGGTCACAAGACGCAAAAAGTAACAGGAAAAACTACGCCATTTATATCACAACCGTCATATTTTTCAGATGACTCTATTCGAATATTATTTGTTTCGTTCCATGGAAAAGTTTCTTATGGGAAATATTACAATATTGGAAAAACGCATTGAACGAATTTTTTTAATCAAAATCAAACTAATTCTACAATAGGAGCATTGGGTATAAACAGTAGAACACAACGGTGACTATATCATGGATTAAATTGTTTTGTTTTATTCAAAATAAGTGGACCTGAAAATTTATCTAATAGGAAAAACCTATTCCAATTATAACAGTGGATATTCAAAGAAGAGTGTTAAGGATATTGAACAAGTTTATGAAATAGTTACTTGCACGTCTTCCATTAAAAAATGTTGACATTAGTTAATTTTATTACTTAATTGCTTTTTAGAAACGAAACTCCAACTTAAAGAAAGTGTTGTTTCCTCAAAAAAAAAAGGTGATGAAAAATATTATTTATGAAAACTACAATTCAAGCGTAATACCGAAAGTTTAAGGAACAATTTCGACGTCTACCTCTTAAGTATATTAAACGCCCAATTATACCTATGCCGACCGGGCGGGATGGTATCTCAAGACAGGCATTGAATGTTTCACGGAGATCAAGCCGAATTTTATCACTACTATATATTGATGGGTGGCTCCCCTCCATCACTTCACAACTGAAACAAAACAACCAGCGTGAGTATTATGCGAACTTATCGCTACGTTCGACCGAAGAAATCAAGCAAAAACGGCCGCATTTGGCTAAGAAAGTGCTTTTCCATCAAGATGATACTCCAGCTCACTCATCTGTTATTGCAATGGCCAAAATTAGTAAAGTAAATTTTGAATTGCTTTCTCATGCACCCTATTCGCTAGATTTATCCCCCTCGGATTATTTCCTATTCCTAGACTTAAGAAAATGGCTTGATGGCCAAAGATTTCCCAACAATGAAGAGGTGATTCCTATTATAACTTATCGGAGATTATCGAACTTATTGGACATCGCTGGGAAAAGTGTATGGAGCTAAAAGAAGATTACGTTGAAAAATAAATATATTTTTTTCCAAAATTTTTGTGTTTTCTTTGTTGGGCCAGGTACAAGAACCATCTTCGTATTTTTTATTTCCCCTCAACAACACTGGATTCACTTACCTCTCATCAACTAGCTTACACCTGCGCTAGCCCTCACGTAGCTTGCTTAATATTTTAATATTTTCATTGTACGATTTGTCTTAGCCTCGAGCTAGGCTTCAGTTTCCGCAATAACCTTCATCCGTACGAAATTTTATTGAGATCTGAGTAACTGAAAAAGCCGGGAGCCAAATTTGATGAATACTATGGATGTGGAAGCAATTAGAAGCTCAACTCATGTATTTTCCCATCATTTCCATTGAGTTAAAATACATGGTGCATTGTCTTGATTAAATAGCACTTTCTTCTTCTTCAAATGGGGTCTTTTTTTTTCGCGATATTTTCTTTCCAACGGTCCAATAACGCTACGCAATATTCGCTGCTCATGGTATATTACCTTTTCAAGATAGTTCAAAATAAACTCCGATTCTCTAAAGTATATAAACTATATTAGACGTTTCCAATGAAGTTCAAAGAAAAAATTACAATTCTGAAGACTTCATATATTTTGTTCTGTCATTACTATAAAAGTAGTTCCAGAATATTTCGACATTAACATGTTCAATGAGAAACTGGACATTTTCCTCAAATCAAGCCACTGCTTTTGGTCTCATTTAACACTTTAAACTAATCTAATGAAACTAGTTTTCATATTTCTATTCTCAACACATCGACAAAGATGCGACGACTAATATAATCTGTATACCAAATTAACTTATTACTTAATCGATAAAAGTATGTCATTTGATTGTTGTTAGAGTCAATAAAATTACTTAATTCTATTTATCGTGTTTAACAATATTCAAGGATGATTAAAATATTAATGAGTGAAATTCAAATATCATCATCAAAAATTAAGTAATAATAATAAATTTATCAGAATTGTATCAATCGTAAAGTTCTAAATTGTTGCTAGATGTGATATAAGGGTTTTCTGAAAAGTCTCCGCCCTTACAAAGAACCAAAATATTTTTTTTCACTTTTCTTTAAAGTCTATACATATCATATCGAAATGATAGGTGTAAACAGATATTATGTTTTTTAATTACTGAGCATGCTTCATATATCACCTAATAATTTAATTCATATATCACCTAATAATTTAATTCACATATCGCCATCTAAGGCAGAGATCTACTTGACTAATGTTCGCAGTTGAAAATGAAGATGTCGCCAGAAGACGTCTACTGACGAATGTTTAACTACATGAATCAAGTAGAAGCAGTTCGAATTGGAGACTCCGAAAAGGAGGTTATTAGGCTATTCTGAAGAGACTCATCATCGTCAAAAGTAATCCGTGGCTACAACTTTCTTGTTGTAATTGTGAGCCATTTAGTGATTCCAGTTTCGGCGGATTGTAAATTACATCACGTTCTTCCGAGGAGGTGTAATTCATTCAATGTTCTTCGTGGTACTAACCAAGAATGTAGATATAAAATTTAATTTTGAAAACTAGTGATAATCTACCAAATCGGCTATAGACGATTAAATTCCTTAAGGAAAACAACTTAACTCGAATTTGTTACAAAAAAAAGTCCATTTCAATTTATATGGTAACGAAAACACATCATCAGCCTTACATTAGAAAATACAATCAATCTACGAAGTTTTTTACTGCTTCTCTATTTTTTTCAAATTTTTCAGATCCTCGTTTGCTTACTTCTCACAATAACTGAAACGTTATGTGAGGTGCCACCACCATATACTACTAGAGGATTTAGACTAAGCTCTCAAGTGTCCATTCCCCAAAGTACTTATGGATCACCACCAAAGCAGTTACCAACAAAGTATGGCCCTCCACCAACAAGTAATGCAGAACCGTTAGATCCTTCATTTAAAGAGAGCTCTACTCCAATAAAATTCACACTCAATAATCAATACCGGACAATAAAAGGCACCTTCGAACCTGTGAACACACCTCAAAGATTATACGGTGTACCAAAAAGAATTAACTCGCCACAAAAACAGCAAGTACAAACACAAAATATTCCACAAACTATATATGGTGCACCGACAACATCTAATATGTGGACACAAAATGGATTCACGTCAAAACAACAAATACAACAATTACCTAAAGTACAAAAGCAAAATATCTTCTCTGCCTTTCCGCAAACTGTATATGGTGCACCAGCAGTGTACAATCAATTGACACATGGTGGATCAGTGACACAGCCACAGGTAACTTATGGAGCTCCTAATGTCCCCCAAAAACAGCAATTGCTACAAATACAAACGCAGAACGTTTTCAATCCCGTCCCACAACCACAAAGAAATTATGGAACTCCCGATTCTACCAAAACAACTATAGATACAGCAACTTTGGAAGAAATCAGGGAATTGAAGCAAGTCTTGCAAAGAATCGAGGCTTTAAGATTAGCTCAACAAGTAACAAACCAGTATGCAGCTCCTCAAATAACTCAACAACAAAATCAACAGCTCGATAATAGATTTGTCCAACACCTACCTACACTAGCTAATAATAACTTCAGAAATTCCCTTTCTGATCAATATTTACCTGTGAAAGAGCCGGAGAATTTCAAGAAATTTATTGCACCTACTTCTCAGTTTAATCCTCAAGATAGTGCCAATGTGAATATTGACAACACGATATCTTTTCGTAAAGAGCAGGGTCGTATATCACCCAACAGATATATCCCTCCAAATCAAAATAATAATAATCAAGAAGGGTCAATATCCGAATCTACAAATTTTGGAAACATTCCAAGAAATTCGTGGAACAATTTAGATTTGCCCAATGTTAATAATGTGAATACTCAATCAAATAATGGTTTCTCCAACTCAGCTCCTTTTCCTAACAATGTGGACATACAAAAAGTAGAAGTAACACAATTCGGTCCCAGAAATCGAGTCAGAAATAATAGCGCTAGTTCCGGTACAACAGTTAAACCTCAAATTGATGATTTGGGTGCCGGTAGTAACGAAAGAGAAGTTAATAACAGATATCTTCCGCCAAGAGTCGAAAATTCAGTCAGAAGTCCTCGTCCAACCACACCAACACCGCCAACATCTGAGCCTGACTATGACGACCAAGTAAGTAATTTTATGAAAAATCAATTTATTCTTTTTATGTGAATTTGTTGACAAATTTTTTCCTAATATAAACTGCTAGATAGGTAAAAAGAGTACAATGTCAAAAGTCAAGAATAAGAAGATAAAATGTTTTTGGCTCTTCAATTATATATACCTAAAGCTGTTTACTTATTTTTCCAGCTTTATCGCTTATTAATAAATATTTAGTGTGTATTTTTAAACTAACTTTGTAGCTATCTCACGAACTAACTAAATTGACTTTGGTAGCTTTCAGCCCAGTAAGAACTCAAATACACATAGTCTATGTTTGACCACTGTTATTTAGTGCATTCCACTAAGCCATTCACGGCACCAGAAATACTCTTTTGTGCGTTTCACATAGCGATTACCATCGTTGCGGGGAGAACCTGACTCACGACAACCCTTGTCATGAAATGGGTCGAAGGGGACGTTGAAATAATCAACGGACTTTTCAACACTCAAGCAACGTAGATTGCAACCATGAGAATCTCATTGTTTGATGCGGTATGGGATATTATAAGTACTTTTGAGGCAATGTTGTGATGCACCACCAAATTTTTTACTATCGCCGCAGAAGATATTTTGATTTTACTTCAGTGTAAATTAGTTAACCGTCAAAAATTATGTTCACTGTATAGTCTATATAAATCTTCAAAGTATTTATTTAGTTGCTTTAGATGAATCCCAAAAATGATATAAATAAAAATTCAAAATTTTTAATCATTTACTTTTCATTTAAAAGAATGCTGCAGTGTTACTTAAAACTTTTCCATTATCCATTATTTTGATATTCAACCTTTAAAACGGTTACTTTCGTGCACGTATATATTGATTTATGAATTGTATTCAATTTAACCAAATAATGGTTGTTTTTTGTTGATCGCTATTATTTAATAATTTACAACGTCACGAAACTGTGACACTCATTATAAAATTCATTGCAAATAATAAAGTTGTTATACCTGTAATACTTGAATTGTAAACAATGGTATTCATGCCCACCAGTCTAGCGGGTTACCTACCGGCTGTTACATGATCGGACAAATTCAAGAACAATTATATAAAAAATTTTACAAAATATATTTGACAATCTTGCTATACAAATGAAATTATATACTTTGTGGTTTTCATCTTGAAAATACCATTGTTACAGGGAGCTGGCGCCGAAACTCCGAACATTGCAATTGCTACATCAGTTGCTGTTCCACAAAATGACCTACAGTATTATTTGCTACAACCAGATGGTACATACCAGAGCGTAATACTTGAAAAAGGAGGACGCCAAGAAAAAGCTATTACTTACGGACAAAACTATCTGCTACAAAATCTACGTTCCAATCCAAATATTGCATATACTCCAATAGTAAATCTTTTGGGAAAATAAAACTGTTGAGTTTCGTAAACTTTATTACCTAGAAACCATAAAAATGAAACTCGTTAACGTTCCTTTTTTAGAACATCTTCCGCTGCATTCTATAAGATGCCATAGAAATGCAATTATAATGTTGTTGAGATTACCCTGTGAGGCAGTCAAAAGTATATTCTAGAAATAACCTTAACCGAGATCATATTCAACTTTGTCAAAAATTATTCAAAGTGAAATTCCATCCACTGACCCATTATCCAGTTTTCTTGTGAAGTGAGAGTGAAAGTAAAGCTTTTAGTGGAGTTTCCCATAATTTTTTTATCTTAACAAATTGTCATAATGAGTATGTAAATATTTCTACATCGTGGACGATATAAAATATTCAGTTTTGCGGAATGGTACTTTTTATTTGTAGATTAATATGAAATTGCTCAGAAAAGTCATTTTATTTTTTTATTGTGTTTATTTCTAATTTTCTAATATATTTTCAATAAAGTGATTTGTATTTATTTTGGAACCAATAACCAATCGCTCCTATTTACTTACTATATACCTAGAAAGGTTGTAAATAATGAGAAATAGATCTCTTTGCCTCAATCTGAACAATATTCAAGAAATTTTTGTCTTCTTGTCTTTGAGATAAGAACAAAATTTGTTAGCTACTCACCATACTAGGAATAAGACCACACCAGTAAAAAAGAAGAAGTAAAAATTACTCACATTGAAAATAAATAAATAAATAAAATGGGGCGAAGGTATTATTGTGATTATTGTGAAAAAAGCTTTATTGATGATTTGGAAGCTAGAAAAAAACATCTTCAGAGTTCGAATCATATTAAATTACGAAATATGCATTATGAGTCATGTAGAGGTAAATTGAAAATAAAGTATTATTTTCTGTTAGTTATTTCGCTTTAATTGTCAAAGGAAATTTTTAATAACATATAGATCATTTCCACATTATCCAAAATAGGGAAACATTTCAATATCAATTAAAGATTTTGTGATTAGGTATCTGGAGAAATGTACACTTCATAGTGAAGTCTGAAGGTACTGCATAAAATACAATTTTATATACAGTTGTATTACAACTTGAAATTTCAGTTACTGCAATAATTATTAATTCAATGCATTAAACATTTGCATTATTTCTTTCATAACCGAAATCTTGACCTAGACAGTTTAAGCTATGACTGGCCTAGATGTATTGGTTGTATGAACATATAAAACAATATCAATAACACAATATCCAATTATAATAAAATTTTCACTATACTTAATCCATTTTTAAACATTTTGTACTCTTGTTTAAGATCATTCATCATAAAAACTGTTATTCTAATGCTTGTCAGTGTCATCATCAGTTTATATATATATATATATATATATATATATATATATATATATATATATATATATATATATATATATATATATATATATATATATATATATATATGTATATATATATATATATATATATCATTAACATACACAACTTATAAAATATCACTTTTTGAGCAGTTTCTAAACAAAAATGTCTTTGAAGATCTTCTTATTGAACTGACTTGATATGAAAAAAGTGAGTAAGGCTTATTTAAGAGAATATCTTGAACGGCAGTACTGTGATTACTTACATAGAGAACTGAAATTGATTTGATTAATTGATTATGTCTATGTTTCAGAATAGATATCCTTTAAAATACACAAATGAATAAATTCAGATGTCTATATAATAATAGAGGAGATATTAGGGTTGGCTGGGGTAATTGTAAAGAAGGTGTAAATATAAACAGATAATGTTAGCTTCAATATTATTTTTCTTCTATTTCTTAGATTTTCAGTGACCTATCTTTAAGAAATGTTTAAGAATTTGTTACTGTTTTATAAGTTTTCACTATAAGGAGAACTTTTTGGAATAATATATTTTTTTAAGTAAAATTTTGTGTTTTTTATTGGGGTAAATGTAAACACATAAGAACACATATATACTTCAAATGCTAAAAAATATCCTTGTTCACATTTACCCCGTATTCTGAGGGGTAATTGAAAACACCAGGGGTAAACTGGTATTTTCTTAAAAACAAATGTAAATCCTGCATTTGTACATAGCTCAGTAGTGAGTAAAATCATAATTTAAATAGGTTTTGGGGCTGGCAAACTATAAAATTTGTAAACTAAGATATTACATCTTTGTGATTTCCAAACAAGACAAAATCATTCACAATTACCCCAGCTAACCCTAATATTTTTTTCATAAATAGTCGTAAACTACATGTGTAATCAGTCTGTAAAAACTAAACTGTAAATAATTCCTATTTTTATAGATCCAGAGACTGCATTAAAGGAAGAACTTTTAAAAATACCTTGTAGAAGATTCTTTCAAGGAGGTTGTCCATTTGAGGGAATTTGTAGGTACACCCATTATTCTCCTGAAGAACTATGTGAACTTAGACAACAGGGTAAGAATATGAGAAACAACAAAGTATGATTATTTTCTTCAAATCTTTCTCAAATAGTTTTCTCTTCTCTGTTGATGTATAATCAAATTATTTTCAACTGCCCCTGGCAATATCTGGAACTGAAGTTTTATTGTTAGTGGTAGATTAGTAGATTCAGTTATTTTATTGAGTACTTATCTCTTACAAACACAGTTTCAATACAGTTTCTTGAGGTCTTTAAATAATATTTTAAATTTGTGAGAAAGAACTTGATTATTTTGAATTAAAAAATTCCAACAGACATTTACACACACAAACATATATATATATATATATATATATATATATATATATATATATATATATACAGTGCTTTTCAGATAAAAGTATCCACCCTTAATAACTTTTGTAATACTGGTATTTAGAAAAAATCCAAAAACACGTCAATTTATGTTGGAAGGGGCAAGCATTATGGCTTATTTAAACTTACTGGAAAAGCCACCCCCTCATCCCTAGCAGCATCCCCTTTATTTTTTTATGTCATATTTATTATGTAAAATTTGGATACTCCTCTTTGAGCTGATTTCAAAAATGTATAATACTTGTAGGTTAAAGTGGTTAGTTTATGAGATAAACAATTTTTCTTTTAAGAACACAAATTTTACTTATTATTTACTTTCACCTTATTTGCCTGTACTAAAATGGGTTGTACAACAGTTCAAACTCTTTAATCTTTTTAACTGTGCTATTTATTCTACTTAAAAAATCCAAACAACAAAAAACTCTACTTTTTATTAAAGTTTGACATTGTCAACTAGAATTTGTAGTCACTATTGATAGTGTAATTTGATACATTATTTATTTTGTTTCTCAGAAATGGTTTACTCTTTGCAAGAAAGAATTGAAATTGTAGGTTTATACTACCAAAATAATAATTGTGCAAGAGCTGCTGCTAGAATATTTAACGAATTACATGACGGAAGACATGCAACTGTATGTAATTCAACTGATGGAGAAATTTACCACAACAGGGTCTGTTTGCAATAAAGTGCATAAGCCAGAGGGACTCGTAAATAACGAAGCAATCCAAGTGGGAATTTTAGGGCAAGTCAGCTTAGAGGCTCAACAACCCCAATCGTTGTCAACAATAAGTAGAGCGATCGGTGTTTCATCTTCTACAGTTTTCCGAGTTCTACATAAATTCAAGTACCACCCATACAAAGTTAAGTTGGTGCACGAGTTGAATGAAGATGATTTTGATCGTCGTCTAGAGTTTTGCGAATCAATGACGCAAATTATCAATAACAATCCACAATTGTTAAACAATATTTGCTTTTCTGATGAATGCCCATGGTCATTAAATGGCTTAGTAAGTAGGCATAATTGTAGATATTGGGCTGAAAGTGATCCACATATTATGCGTGAATTCCATACACAACATCCCCAAAAGTTAAACGTTTGGTGTGGTATCCTAGGTGACCACATTGTCGGACCTTTCTTCATCAACGGAAATTTAAATGGTGAATCATATCTTGAGTTACTCAGGGAAGGGGTTGACCCACGTATTACAACAATAATAGAAAATGATGATAACCTTTCCGAAGATTTACTGGTATTTCAACAAGACGGAGCTCCCCCACACTATGCTATGCCTGTCCGACAATTTTTAAACGAAACATTCCCCGCTCGTTGGATAGGTAGAAGGGGGCAGATGATGGAGTGGCCACCTAGGTCACCGGATTTAACACCCCTAGACTTCTTTTTATGGGGGTATTTAAAAACAAAAGTTTATGCTACCCAACCAGAATCTCTGGATGATTTACGAGAGAGGATAGAAAATGCATGTCGACAATTAAATCCAGCCGTATTAAGCAATGTCAGAGAGGCATTTCAAAATAGATTATACCATTGTATGGAAGTGAATGGTATTCATTTTGAACACTTATTGTAACTTCATAATAAATAGCACAGTTAAAAAGATTAAAGAGTTTGAACTGTTGTACAACCCATTTTAGTACAGGCAAATAAGGTGAAAGTAAATAATAAGTAAAATTTATGCTCTTAAAAGAAAAATTGTTTATCTCATAAACTAACCACTTTAACCTACAAGTATTATACATTTTTGAAATCAGCTCAAAGAGGAGTATCCAAATTTTACATAAAAAATATGAAAAGTAATTTAAAAAAATAAAGGGGATGCTGCTAGGGATGAGGGGGTGGCTTTTCCAGTAAGTTTAAATAAGCCATAATGCTTGCCCCTTCCAACATAAATTGACGTGTTTTTGAATTTTTTCTAAATACCAGTATTACAAAAGTTATTAAAGGTGGATACTTTTATCTGAAAAGCACTGTATATATATATATATATATATATATATATATATATATATATATATATATATATATATATATATATGTATATGGAATTAAATCAGAAGAGACCTAAAATCAAAAAATAAGAAATTAAAGAAATTTATATATATGTATATATTTGAATTGTAACGTAGCGTTTGCCAGCTTTATTTTGTTATATATTTATACATATTTCTTATATTGTATTTGACCATAGTGTCAGTTCTAGACGATGAATACATAAGTATTCGAAAGCTCCGAAAGTATATTAAAATTAGTCCTCTATGAACAAAAGAACTAGGTTAGATTCACGGGTTGAACCTCGTATCTCCCACGACAAAGTTATCAAAACAAAATTACTGTTTTTTAGACTTAAGTACAGAGCTGTTTGAAAATGTCCAATAAAGGCACTCACGTTTATTCACTGAAATCATAGTATTGACCTACATAGCTACAAAGATACCCTTCTGTTTTAGTTGAGCACATCCAAGAAATGAGGAGGAAGCAAAAGGAAGAACATCACCAAGTACCTTCATCGGACTCTTGGATTGACCAATATAAAGAAAAACACATGAAAGAAGATAGTGATGCTATTCATATATTTTGGAAATATCCTGAAAATTTTGAAAATAGAATAGATCTACCCCCTTCATTAATAAAATTCAAGACTGAGCATTTTTATGATGATAACTTTGAGGAATGGGGTAACTGAAAAATAAAGTGAAATTGTATAGATTAAATTTAGAATACTTCTGTATCTTCAGTATAGTAAACAACATTATTGATTCTGTAATATATTTTTTTGATAATAGCATACCTTATTTTCTCTGTGTAGAGGCAACATATAAAGTTAGTACATAAATTAGAAAATATATAATGAGGTAAATAATTGTCTAGAAAACTAAAAAATTGGGTAACTATTTTTTTTTCATTTACTTTCTATGAAAATAGATTAAACCTCGATACAACAATAACAATTTAAGTTTCTAAACTTCAATTTAAAAAATAGTTCTTTAAACAAAATTCTATTATATTGATGAAACTGAAGACCTCAAATATTCATGAACTCTAGTTAAATACATTTCAATATGGGTTTTGTTTTAATTTTCGTCTATTATGATGACTTTGGCTCTATGTCGACATCCATTTTCTGTTTCTGCATTCCATTCTTAATGTTAAAATTTGAGAGTAATGGCTGAATTTCATATACAGGGTGTTTCTATATACGCTCTACCACAGAGATATCTCAATAAATGATTCATTCTGATATAGGAATACGAACCCTCACGAGGCCTAGTTGCTGAGATATAGGAGGTTCAAAATTTTAAATCAAAAATTTGCTATAAATCAAGAACGGCTTTAATTTTTTTTTTCAAATTTGGTGACCAATATGTTCCTTAATAAAGTAATATTTTGACATAAACAAACTTCGGAAAGATTTAACCAGTGGTGCGCTGTCAGGGTTAGTTATCACTTTTTTCACGCCTTTGGAGCAAACTCTTTTTTTAATTTTGTTTTGAATGTATGTGTTAATAATAATACAAAATTTCTCCAAATATAATAATAGTTATTTATTATAGGAGAGAATAAAGTACTAGGTTTTAGCTTAAGTTTGTATTATATATAAAAATACACAATTTTTTTCTGTGACGTAAAAAACGATTATTTAATATTGAAAAATTGTATTATTACAATATTCAAGTCAGAAAATTATCGATGTGAAATTTGAAATTAGTAGGTTGTACTTATAGGAACAATTAGACCTGCGTTGCTAAGGGAACTTTGGAAGTAATCAAATAGCTGTCAATTTAATTTTGTTATTTGATTTTGAAATTATGAACTTAGTGGCTGATTACTTTATAAAAGTAAAAAATGTCTGATTCCATGTTTTCTTTGACTCTACCGGAATTAGTTGAAGAATCACAAAAATTATTGCCAACTAAATAGAGGAAAATTAAAAAAACTGCCACATCAAGTTTCATAGAATGGAAGATGAAAAAAATATGCAGTTTTTTTCTAGGAGATGGTGTTATTGGCTTATTTTTTGAAATTTGCTCAACAACAAAAGCAGTGTGGTCTGAATTATTAAATGATTAAAAGTATGTTATGATCCAATCATAATGTAGACATTATAAAATATCTCAAAATAATTATATTTTTTGACAAAATGGAAAAAGTTACAAACCCAAGAAAGCTGCGATTTCTACGAGTACACAAATTAGTGATTTTTTAAAAAATGCTCCACGAAGTTTATTGAATGATCAAGGTTGTTGTATTTGGAGCTTGTCGAATTTTGTGAAATCAGCCTGATAATATTAGATGATATTGAAGATTTGGAAACATTATTAATTGTGAAACTTGAGGAAACAGAGACTGATGTAAACAGGAAATTTGTAGTTACTGAAAAATATATTAAATGTACATAGCCCTTCGTCGCCGCCTGTCATCACAATGAAAAATGAGTCAATCAGGTTGTAATTAAAAACCACTTCTATAAGGTACCTTAAAGATTGGCTATTTTTTTTAACTTGGTAGCACACCGGATTTGCGACAAGTACATCAACGAGAGTTGTGATGGTAGGAAGAAATGAAATTTCAACACAAGAAAATTCGACTGATGTACCGAATAGTTTAAATAACGTGTCATTCATGCAATGTACATGAAAAAGTACTCATTTTTTCTGGGGAAACAAGTAATGTCAAAAAAGTGACATTTTGTTACCTGTCAACAGATAAAAATTGTCAAACTTTTTGCCTGCCACAGAAAACAAATTTTTTTTGATATTCGAGTGTGCTAATAGTCTTGATTTATAACACTCGTAAGGTCGGGATTATTGAAACAACTTAAGGATCTTTTCACATCACATATATTTTAGTAATGTAATAAATTTTCGATCTACTAGCTTACAAGACTTTGATATCGCTTCACTTACGTTTTATAAAATACTTTAAATACTCCAAATTAATTACCCAAATAATAAATGTATACATTAATTGCACCTTTGATAAACTCAATGTAATAATGTTAGGAAATATATTATGTTTGCTTCTTGTTACATTTATAGTTTGATGAACTCAAACTATTACACATCGGTCTGCTATAGCTTAATCTTAAAAAAGAGGAAATAGGACAAATTCCAGCTGTTCCTGTATATTTGATAATACTATGTTGTAATCTATAAAGGATTTAAAATCAAACATAAGCTTTGTAGTTTCATTTCATTTTATTAAGTACCTCAAATTAAACTTATTATTACAGTAAATATAAAGTACATAAAATTTTTGGGAAATCAATCACAAGTATATGATCTTAAGATGTATTTGATCCTGTATATAAATATTGGTTAATTTATTGTTCACACTCAATATAATAAACTTCTCATAATAATTTTAAGCAGGTATACATACAGTACTAATTTCGTATATTGTTCAACTAGTGCGATGACTCTTGTTTAATCATCTTAGACCAGTATCAAACATTTAATTTTCGTAAAGTCGCCGCAATTCCAAATGATGCTAACGCCAAAGCTGAGTCACATATTGATCGACTTAAAATATTGGTTTGTAGTACATGCTATGTATCAGAGATGGCGCTGTATTTGAAAAAAGATTTTCCCGCTTTTCTGTTGAAATTTTTCCTGAATTTTCTTTGCTATAAACCTCACGGAGCCCGAGACCTTTCCAACGAATGCAAAACCGTGGAAATCGGTTCGTGCGTTTTGGAGTTATAGCGTCAGGAAGAAAAACCCGACTTTTTCCTGAATTTTCTTTGCTATAAACCTTATGGAGCCCGAGACCTTTCCAACGAATGCAAAACCGTGGAAATCGGTTCGTGCGTTTTGGAGTTATAGCGTCAGGAAGGAAAACCCGACTTTTTCCTGAATTTTCTTTGCTATAAATCTCACGGAGCCCGAGACCTTTCCAACGAATGCATAACCGTGGAAATCGGTTCGTGCGTTCTGGAGTTATAGCGTCAGGAAGGAAAACCCGACTTTTTCCTGAATTTTCTTTGCTATAAACCTCACGGAGCCCGAGACCTTTCCAACGAATGCAAAACCGTGGAAATCGGTTCGTGCGTTCTGGAGTTATAGCGTCAGGAAGGAAAACCCGACTTATTTTTATATAGTAGATGGTAAAATTCTGAAATATCGCCAAGATGAAGCAATAACATAGTATTGGAGGAGGAAAAAGAGATAGACCCAAAGTGAGATGTAGACGAGTTGATGAACGATATGAAAAAACTAAAGAGACGTACACAAAGATGTGCAATATGCCTTTGGTGTCTTCAGTACATACATACAAATACTTTAAAAAGTACTGTTTGTATACATCTTAAGCAAAGACATTACATAAAAATGTGAAAGGAACATTACTTTTTATTTGTTTCCACCATCACTATATTATAAGACATATTTCAACTGAATACACTGTTTACACCACCAATACTCACTATTACACTGTCTGACGCGCGTTTCGATAACCAAATTATCGTCTTCAGAGACTGAAGGTAATCAGTTTACCTTGGTTATCGAAATGCGCGTCAGACAGTGTAATTGTGAGTGTTGGTGTAGTGGTGGTGTAAACAGTGTAATCTCCGTTTATAGCTTCTTCCTTTTTGGTAGAAATTATTAGACCACGGCAACAAATCTAAATTCACTATATCTTAGCGTCTTCAATGTAATATCTTTGGACTTATGTTGCGTGAATTGTAATCTGCTCAATATCATTTGTAGCTTTTAGTGTTAAAATATCACAAACGAAATCATAAGTAGCTTTATAAATTGTTCCACGCAAGCAAAATATACTAATAATTCATGTTGTAGGAGCTACTAAGTGTATATTTTAATAAACTGCATTTACAATCTTACAGATCAAATATATGTTTATATTAAAAACCCTAAATCGGAAGGTTGGTGTTGATAAGCTGTGGAATATTTTTATGTAGATTTTGATTCTCGACTCATGAAAATGAAGATATTTTTTGTCCCGCATCAAGATGAATCCATGAGTTTTGGTGTAAATCTTTTCATAAACCTACCAAACTTTATATAAAACCACTCTAATAAATTTTACAGCTTCAGTATATCCGTCCGGTTGAATTTTTTGTTAAAATTCAAAAAGAATTTGTTCGGTTTTTTACTACTCGAATATATTTCTTAGGATATATAGTCTGTGAATTCTAAATTACAAAAATCAAGGATTCAATTATTGATTAAATCCTTAATTATACATCATATTTTGTCCTTCATTATCTCTAACAAAGATTATTAATTATTTGACTAGAATAATTCAAATAAAAACTTCACTTCAACGCATAATTTCTAAATAACTTCTGAATTAGGAATAGGTCTTCAGATGTACCTGCAGGGTTATAATGAGCTGAGTATATGTAGATCGAAAACTACTGATAGTTCTAATAAGGCAATAAAAAACCGGTGATAAAAATAATGTTGGAATCCACATATACATTTCTGCTCAACTCAGTATGGTATGCAATATTTGTTTGATTGACAGAGAGCTTCAGTCAGCTTTGCATCTCAGATCTAAATTCGAATCAGTTATTTTTGTTTCATTATCACAAAATAGAAACTGATTTATTTATATTGCTCTCCAATAATCCGATTTTATATGCAATATTTTCAATGTCGCACTTTTTAAAATTTTTCTGTGGATATTTTAGAATTCAACCTCATATCTGAAGTTTTCTTTATTATAAATTTTTTACGCTGCCTATTAAAAAGACATAAGGAATAAGTCGGTAATCAAAACCTATGACATTATATTTTATTAGAATCCTATCATGTGCATTTTTAATAGGTACCAAATGTTTTACAAGAAGTATTAACTGTTGTACTTAAACTGGCTACTTCCAATACATTTTTTACTGTTCTATAGGACATTCAGTCTAAACTAGGAAATCAAAAATCTAATGTCCAAAATGTCAGTTGGCAATATTTTTGCGTTGCATAATATGAAAGTTTGATAATGTATCCTTCACTTGTTGAAATTGGCCACTGTAGGGAACAAAGTGACTTTAACTAGACACGAATTTTCTTTAATCTTCTATCCACAAATATTGGGTGTTTTCATTGGTAGAACTGAAAATATTTAGGTAGGGGGTATTTTAAAATGATATGGAAAAATATTAAGACTAAAATGCGTATTCGATGAAAGCTGTACTGGACATGGAATGAAGGAGCTAAAGAAGTAGCCTTTAGAACTAGATTGTATATAAAGCAATCATTAGATGATAAATAAAACGTAATAAGTGATTATGTTTCAAAATTACTACAGAATTAACGTTATTTTAAATGAAATAACAAAAATAACTCAAAGAGGATTTCCAGATCATTCCAAGGCTACAATTATTCGAAGGGATGACGTATAAATTATCTTCATTTCACATGTCACATGTATTGGAATGCCATTGAAACAAATTTAATTTAATTATTTGGAATTAATATTCTTAAAACACAATTTGCATGTGAAAACGTCCTATATATCTACATTTCTTTATGTTTTAGATATACTGATATATTAACTTTCTGTTAATAATTTATTAGCTCATTTTTTTGAGTTTTATTACTTAAATAATTATTTATAACATCTGGTAACTATCAATTGGCAATTAAAAAGCTATTGAATTAAAAGGCTTGTTCGCAATTACATTATTCCAATAAAGTATTTTTGATAAGCTACATAAAGTAAAAGTTTTCAAATATTCGTTACTGCTTAAATTTTTCATTCAGTGAGTTAAATCAAATTTCAATTTCGCTAAAAACTAAATTCAGTAGAGGCTGCTTGACATGGAGCAGTGAATGATGCAATATATTTTAGCGGACAGATTTCTGGAAGATCTTGCAGTTTGTATCAGTTTTGTTGCGTCAACTTTCTTATCCCTATGAACTTCATCATCACTGATAACGTTGCTAAATTTTATGCCTCTTAGCAACATCATAATATTACATCCACATTTAAATCAATAGCAAGATCAACCTATCCGTTTACAATGTGATTTCAATGAAGGTTTAATGTTCAAAATTCATATAATTTGGCATGAGCAACATCAATATAAGTTTAGAATTATCATAAGCATTTAAAAACTTTTACCTTGTTAGTCTAATTTTCAAATTCGTTAAATCTAAGTTGGTATAGAATTAAGAAAGGATCACAAGTTTGCTTTCAACATCAATTTGTGAGATTTGGATATACATATGTATACAGGTAAAATCTTATTACACTCTTTCTCTTTGTTTTTTCACATGCTTTGAATTAAGAGTATTCTTATGGCATATGCAATTCTCAATGAACCCATGTGACAAATGTCGAAAATATTGTAAACAATAATATTCTGGTAGAAATTAAATATAAAACGATACCTACTGTAAGGATTCCCTTTCAGTTGTTTTTTTTTAAATCTTTATAAATTATATTGTTAAAATCGAATGAATAAGCAACGCAGTTTTATTTCGAAACGATCGTAAAAGCATAGAAAACTTGGTTATCTACTTCTAATATGATTATAATCACAACGAAGATAATATCTAATATCTCTGTAGTTCTGATATGAACAAAAATGTCTCGATGAATCGCTAATTGCAGACAAATTACATCAAATCGCGACCGTTCTGACAATACCCAGATAAAAGATAATGTCTCCTAAAAATGTACTTTCCACTGTTCAATTAGTGGATTTTTGATCATCTTTACGAGTCATGTGGCCTCTGAAAGAAGCTTGTATTTTGACAGCAGCTTTGTTCAAATCTGGATCTGAAAGATCGATGTCCAATTCCTCTTCTGGATTCTAAAAAATAAAAAATCTTTATTATTTTAAATTAAAAAAAAAATTATAATTTACTCCATAAATCTTTTAGAAAAATGAGGTAACACCGGTATTACTGCATTTCGTTCGCAATACATCTCGATTTGGGTTTATGTATCACCAACTCAATATATTTCTACTAGTATGTCTCATGTTGTGGGCAGTAATATGTTTTCACACCTTATGGTTTGACTATTGATACTATAAAATGCTTTCTCTATATCGTATTTGTACTGTTTATGGACAATTCAATAAAATTTTGTTTCATGTTGAAAGTGCCAAAATATTGAAATCTGAACATGACTATGACCACGCTCTAAATAGGTCCATGATTCGAAGCCGAACGTCATGATTATTGTTTCCTTAGATATTATGAGCTTAGTGCGTCAAAAACCACACTGTCGAAATTCTGTAATTGAACAGAGGGTAATGGCAGCGGTGCGATTAGAGACAAAACTTTAGCTCGGGCGCCTTTTTCATGCCATAATGTCGGTTTTTTGGTTGGCGCTTGGAAAAAATACGAAATTTCATCTACCAGGTATGTGTGAACTCATACGTTTGTTAGAACCAAACCTGTTTTATTTCATAGTTATCAATTTTGAGTATATGTGCGTATAATCCTAGATTTCATTTTATGTTATTTGAAAATGGTGGTAGTCGGGTGAAAGCTTATCAGGCTCTGATTACCCTTTGTAGCTCCAATTGCCCCGTATGCTTTTTAGGGAGACATACCATCACGAAAGTGTCTTTGACCTACAGAAAAAGCCTAAAGCACTTTGAAAAAGAGATTCAGATTAGCTAATCCCAACAATACTAGCTATAAATTTCCACCAAAACTAGACCTTCTGTGTTCACTGAGGAACAGAAGCAATTCTGGATGATCATCTACATAAAATTAGTTTTGTAAGGTATGTTACGCCATGGCTGAAAAATTTAGTATTACAGATCAATTTAATGAAGAAATTTGCGGGCACAGACTTTCTAACTGGCTTTTTTCAAGGACATCCTTATCTAAGTATTAGAAACCCAGAAACGACAAGCATTAATAGGATAATTGTATTCAATAAAGCCGAAGTGGACCGATTCTTTGAAAATTTGGAAAATGTCATAACAAAATACCACTTTCGGTCGTCTTATATTTAAAAGTTGGATGAGACTGGTGTAACGTCGGTCCAGGAAACAGAAAAAATTATAGCCCATAGAGTACAAAAACATATAGGAACAGTCACATCATGGAAAAGAGGTAAAAACGTCATGGTTATTTGTGTTATGAGTGCGTCAGGGTCTTTCATTTCAGCACTTTATATTTTCCCTCGACAGCTTCACTCACCGCAGCTAGAAAGAAAGGCTCACTAGGAGCTGCTTACACATGTTCTCATAATGATTGGACAAATAATAACTATACATTAAATAGATACGATATTTCATTAAGTACTCAAAAACCATTGCCGAACAACGAACAACGAACTGATTATGGACAACCACAACAGTCATTGTACTTTGGAAGCTTGAGAAGTGGTTAAAGCTTACCATTACAACATGGTAAGCTTTTCTTTTCTAGAAGGAAAAAAAGGCAACCAACAAAAAATAACAAGTAAAAAGAGTAAACTCTAAAGAAGACGTTGAGAATCATTGTAACGATGAGTCAGATTATTCGGAAAAGGGACAATCTGTGCTGTTTGCTGTGACTCAGAAAAAAATAACAAAATGTGGCTCCGTTGCAGGGGTTGCTGTAAATGGGCACTTAAAGGATGTTCTGTTTCTGACAGTCCTGTTGATTATATTTGCGTTTTTTGTTTGGATCCTTAAAGTTAATGACTATAAGGTTACGTTTAATTCAAAATTGTAAACTGACATAGATATTTTAAGAGTGGCTTAATAATTAAGTAGATCTAATTACACATCTGTGATTTTATAGGCTCTCATTTCCCGCAAAGTCGGATAATGATAGTTTATCTGTGACCAAATGCTTGATAATGTAAAGTTGACGTTGTAATTAAATTGATAGTAAAATGGGTGTCGATTAAGTTTTTATTAAAAAGCTCCTTAAGTACCCATAAATTTGCCTTTTATTGAAATTTCTCCTTAGTAGGCTCCAATTTCCCCTTCTTCCTTGAGAGACATTTAACAATAACATAAAAGTTACGATTTCTTAATATGCAACTGCTTTCTAAAAATAAATATATTTGCATAAATTCATTTAATTAAGAGCCATTGAAGATTTTAATCTTTGCGAGATAAATTTTGAATCAAACGAAAATGTGGCAACACATCATATAATTTTCAAATAATTGGACTTAACCTAGTCACTTGATTAACAACTTTCATGAATTGCGGAGAAATTCGTCAAACAATATAATAGAGTAACTTAACATTTTAATTTTCAATACAAGTAATCATTGAGCGTACTTCAATATTTGTTCAAAGAGTTTGCAAGAGTTTTGAACCCGAATATGTTCCGAGCTTTCCACTAAAACAGTTCGCAAATTTCTTCTGTCTAAGCCGAATAATCTTGAAGTAGTGAAAAAGCACGACATCGTTATAAATGATCATTGGGAGAGGAATGATGATGATGATGATAAAGGAATTAAAGAAGAGAACTAACTACGTTTGTTTTTCTTTAGGTAGGGATGAATAAAAAAATAAGTTCTCAACGTTTTACCGCTCTTACCAGAAGTCACTGATGGTGTCACAAAGAATATAGTCAAAGTGCAGCTAATTGATGAAATAATTAATTGACTGACGATATCTTTGAAAGGATGGTAGAAGATACACAAATCAGTATCCATAAAATAGTAATTTTCTCCTCAGACGACATCATACTTATAAATATTATTGTATTGAAGATTTCCATTAGTATGTTGTATCTAATAGGATCCATTAGAATGAAATTAAGGATACGTCTATTTGTAATGTTGTCATTTTCATGGTTATCTTTTAGCTTGTTTTTTCTCGTAAAATATATGTGGTGTAAATATATGGCGTTATTCAAATGTTACATATCAAGAAGAGAAATTTTTGAAGAAATTATTTTTTGCTCAGTTTCATTTTTATTATTTGCGTTGGAAAAATTTTGAAGGTAAAGTTTACAAAACTAATCCAGTAACATATGCCAAACTATTGCCATAATATTCTCGGCAATATATTGATAATTTTCAGTCTATATTCCAAGACATCATGATAGATTGCTTCATATAGAAAAGATATGAAATAATTTGTTTTCACGTATTTAAATTCTTTATAAAAAGAAAAAAATATTAAGACTATAACGTTCAAATAAACTTACCGGTGTTTTAACTTGAGAAGTACTAGATTCACTTTTCTGATGTTCTTCCTTGCCCTTTCTAGTCATGTGACCTCTAAAAGAAGCCTGTATTTTTGTAGCGGCATTACATAATTCTGAAACAGAGATAATACGTGAGATAACGTGATTAGAGTATATGTTACCAAGTTCTCGTATACACGACTTCAGAAAAGAAACTTTTTTAACAACATCGGATCTCTGTTATTGTTCCATCAAAATTTCACAAAACTCAATTCGTCTATCAAAATCATCTTCCATAAGCACTTGTATTAAACTTACTTTGTAGGGAGGGATGCCACTTTTCCTTCTTTAGCTTTCTATGAACTGTTGAATGGTCCATGTCATTATCTAATGCTACTTGCCGTGAACTGGTAAGGGGATTATCTTGAAAGGCCAACAGAACATCTAGTTGTTTGTTTTCTGATATTGGTTTTCTACTACCTTTAGGGAGGTCTTTGACATGACCCGTTTCTCTAAATTTCCTTTCAATTTTGCTTATAGTGGATTGTGAAATTGGTTCTCGGCTGGGGTATTTATTATCAAATAACGTACATACTTCTTTCTGCGTCCGTGCTTTATCTCCACAACCAATCATTATTAGAATTTCAATTCTTTGCGTTTCAGTCAGCTTCATGTTGATTGATACAAAGACTTTTTGAATTCGTCTAATACAATAATACTATCAATCATTTGACAGAAAGTTAATTATGTCCCAGTGTTAATGTTGATGTTGAAAAGGTAACTAGATTTTTAAAAAAAGGTAAAAAGAGGGTAGATAAGACATTTCATTACCAGTGACGGCCTTTACAAAATTTATTTTTGTGTGTCAATAAATACATCATACCAATACTTAATACATTTTATTAAATAATCTGTTGAAATTTCATAGATAATATTTGTGACAATACGCAAATCAAATACTGTACATATTGATATGGCTGAATAGGTATTTAAAAGACCTTTCAAATAATGTATTACAACACCCACATTTCCATTTAAAAATTTTAGCGATTACGTCATCACGCTCATATAGATGACGTCAAAAATAAAAAAGTATCCTTAATCGACGGGTTTCGGGATTTTTCTTTATAGTCGCCGGCTTACGAAATAATGAATTTTTTTTCCTTTCATTTGCACCATACTGTATATATATATATATATATATATATATATATATATATAGAGAGAGAGAGAGAGAGAGAGAGAGAGAGAGAGAGAGAGAGAGCGGTTTCTTATTGGAAACGAGGCAAGAAGGAAACATCAAAGTAGGCTAACTCATAACTTAAATATATTTTTCTTTTGAAGCTTGCAGTCCAATTTTTCACTATCGCATACGAAGGACATTGATCACCAAGGATATTAAATATATCTTCGTAAATCTGCTTACCTCTTAACCCTTTTTAATACAGGTACTTGATGATGGCTCGATACTTCAATTTTTCGATTTTCACAATTTGGGTGGACATCTTTTTTCTTTTAATTTATTGCTTAACTCTGGTTTACTTTTTTGACATCAAACTTTACACTGACACTTCTAATAAGTTATTGTTCGTTGCTATGGTAACGCAATATTTTGTTTATGCATGGAACTGGTCCAGGCTAACTAGATATCAATGCATCCTCGTATCTTGTCGATTGGAAACCTTTATTTGAATATGTTATTTAATTTGGGGAGAGAATTTACCGTATGGACGGGATGAGTATTGAATGTTACGGTACAGTTACGGAACCCATGAATATTTTGGTTTTATTTTATTTCTGTTTAGCTATACTCAACGATTATGTTAAAACAATTATAAAGAGGTTAATCAATCGTCATAGGTTTAAGAAATCTCTATTTGGAACCACTTTTTTCTAAGCCCAAAATGAAAAACAAGAAAAATTTGCTCTGACACCTTTCAATCCTCTTTACTGAGAAAGGTTGGAAGGAATATTCAGCAGAGTGGGTTTTAAATTCGTTTATAAATCCAACAATACATTAAAACAATTGTTGGGCAATCCTAGGCTGAAATACAAAATTTGGAAAATTGTGGTATATATGAAATTAGCTGTGGTGATTACGACGTAAAGTATATTGGGCAGACTAAGAGATCCTTTATTGTCTGATTTAAAGAGCAAATAACTCATTTGAAATATGTACGGACGGAAAAATCAGGTATTGCCAATAACGCTACCAGTCAGAATCATGAAATAAATATTAGTAATTCAAAATTAATGAAAAATGTATTTAAAAATAAATTGTTTATAACGATTTCAATTAATTTGAAAGCATTGAAATTATTATATGTAAGAGTAGCTTAAATAGGGACAAAGGGCCAATTCCTTAGAGCCCATTCTATAGTTTAGTAGTCAAGGAATGAATGTGAAGATATCCGTCAAAGAGTTTTTCCCGCTGGAATTAATTTTCGCGGTAGAATGTTTATTGGATATAACAGGTAAGTCAAGTCATTGGATTTTAGTTCACCTTCAGTCTTTGGCGATGAAACTCCCGTCAGATAGTGTAATTGTGAGTGTTGGTGTGAATAGTGTAATCAGTAAAAACCATGAAAATCGGACGACCAGTCGTTCTCGAGTTATGCGCCGACTTTATTTTACTGAGATATTTTTTCTATCTTTATAGACCTTTACTTAGTTATATAATAAATTCTGGTTATTCAATCATTGTTACAAAGCAGTTATTCGTGATTCACCTACACGGATTTTAGACTAAAGTTTGGTAACAATCAGCTGTCAAAAAAAGTATAAGAATCGAAATCTATTTAGATCAGTTCTAGTTTCATTTATTGCATCGCATAATCTCAAACGCTATTAAAATTCACAGTATGATACAGATTATACCAAAATAAGTACGTTTTATAAGAAATATTAACTATAAATCACAACATTGTTCAACTACACCTCTTCTCCCTGTTCGTCATTTACTTTTTGAAAAATACTCTAGAATTCAAAATAGAAAAAACTTCAGTATGAGGAGTGTGGAATGCTTATTATGCGACAAGATAATAAAATAATGAAGACCTACAGTACCATAAGTATATTTTGAGGGATTCAGAATAATCTTTCGCATTCTTTTAAAAATAATTTTTTTAAAAAAGGACTGAATTCCTACAAGTAGAATTCTATTGTGGTCGATTTTTCATATTAGAAATGAACTATAGCAAATCTAAGAACGTAAAATGGTTATTTTCAGCAGTAAATTCTCTGAGTAGCTTTCTATTTAAAAATCAGTATTAGTTTCTGTTCCCACTTGCTGCTAAGAAGATCAACTTGTCATATAGGTAAGAATAAGTGTTAACGATTGCTGTTTGCGATAGCATATCAACAGAAGATACCGATGATCATCATATCTTAGATGTACGTGATGATTTTATCATGAGCAGTTTTTTGTGTTGACATTTATCAACAATTGAATTTTCGTTCAATTACGATGAAAATTTCTGTAAGTACGTGCATGAAGTCACTTTAATTATAAACAAGTCTCTTAAATTTTCCGGTTAAATAAGGATTATTAAAGTTGGCTAGAATTCAATATTGAACGAAGATAATTATTAAAACCTTCATAAAACATAATTTCAACACCGAGACATGTGTATAGATGTATAGTATAATCTGTAAAACCGTTTAGAATTGATTTATTACGTTCTATTTTTTCAATATTGTTTAATTATTTCAACGTTCTTGTTCTACACATTGAAGAAATTTAGTAGAGATGAGAACAGCAACAATATATTCTTTCTGATAATTAGAATTCCTATCTAATTATTTCTATTTTAACACAAAATATATTTCTGATCTATCATCCACTCTAAAATTTAATCGAAAATTTATTCAATTTAAAACATACTCGCATTTTCAAATATCACCAAAAGTTGTGTCAATATTTTTAGTGTTTCGGAATTTGAATTCCAGAGGGTTTCAGCATGTTTTATGAATATACCTTTGGGATGTCCGTCGCCGTCGGAGGTCGTATTGATTACCAGTGCTGGGCGGGAACGGTAGAGGCTCACCTGGAAATCTCTGGAATTCCAACGGTCCCGTTTTCTTTGAAGTTATAAAAATAGCACTTTATAAAATGGTTTGTTCAAATAGGTTAATGGAAATTCTTTAATTTCCGCTAGTGCATTTTGTGGAAACTCCAAAGGATGTACTGCTCCTAGATGCAAATCGAATTGATTCAATTATCTAAAATTTTATAACGAATTAAAGTGAATTTTCATAAATTAAAATTGAACAAATAATTGAATTATGCAAATTATCTTGACTTTTATCAATTATTTAATCTCATAATGAATACTCTTTGAAAAGATTTTACACTACAACACACATTGTTATCAGTACATTTATAATTTTATCGTAATTTTGGTTAATGAAATAGCTGTATAAATTTCCAAAGCTTCAATGGATAATTTTTTTGGCCTTTCGATTTGGTTTTTACTGATAATACACTTGTAATGAAGTTATTATTTTGCTAAAACTTAAAAGCAACGATATTACGGATTTTAATTATAAATTATTTTTCAAGGTAAAAATCTAAATCTTTCTCGAGTATAATCAGAAAAATAGCCCGGCCGTAGTTAAAGCGACCCCGCCTTTCGCTCCATCAGAGAAAGGGAAGGGCTGACAGCAATAAAAGAGATGGCACCAAATCTAGAAGGGCAGCCGTCCGGCTCTCCCCATCGTAGAAAGAAGCCAACCAAAGAATACCTTTGTAAGTACAAATATTTTGTCAAGTTCCGACCGGGATCCGCGCAGGTCCAGCGGATTGTTAGGAGGAAAATACCGGTAGCAGCCTTAATATTTGGAAGAGAAAAGGCAGTTCTCAAAAAACTAGCAGCTTTTCACCATGCAATCTACAGCGAAGACAAGACCCGGAGCAGAGTAAGTGACCCAAGTTTTACTTCCTACAAGTCCGTTCAAGAGTTTCTGCATTAGTCCTTCCGAATTTAAGTGGGATAAACTTAGGTGAGTCGATATAACTCATTGAATTGTGAGAGTTAGGTCTGCAAGAATCGATGAAGACTGCTCAGGTTAAAATACGAGATGAGTTTGTGTTTATCATATTTATGGGATTGCTGTTCTCAACCGCCGGGCTTCCGTTTTCGTGGGTTAAGGAAACTGCCACCGAGGTCACTCAGTATTCACATCTCAGTGGTGGTCGTGATAGGGTCTCCAGCCAACCGATCATACCGGGTGTAAGAAAACTGCTACTGGAGGCGCTGAGTACTCACACTCCAGTAGTAGTGAAACTGCTATTGAGGGCGCTGAATATTCACATCTCGGCCAACCGAGTACGAAAAAACACTCGAAAACGAAAAGTTGTTATCGGATTTGATAAACGCGCATGCGGTAATTTCCTAAAGCGAGATTTGAGTCCCGCAGCCCTTACAGTAGAGCTTTGACCGACCGAGAGCTAAGATTTTGTACGTCGCCTAACTCTGTTTGTTACACACATCCGCATTCGCTTTGTGGCACCGCTTAGCAGCCGTTTGTGTATCACTTGAGGGTTACAAGTTAGTAACTGTAAAGTTTACGTTTTTCAACTGGTTGTTTTTTTTCATGAATAGTTTATTTTAAATTTAGTCTTACATAAAGGAGTTTGTGTTCAACCGTTGTTCCGCTTTCTTATATGACGTACCTCAAAAGCTTCGTAAGTAACATCAGCAGCAAATACATAGGGGAGCAAGTAAAATGTGTTCAACTGGCTTCAGTGTATTGTCATTTGTCATACTGACACCTTCAGTAATTCATTTTCTTCACTGACGCTGTCCGGAAAAAGTGGAGCATACCACATTAAAACACTGGCGTTCTAGGTAATCCGATACCTTAGCTTTCGCGTCAAATCTTTACGTAGCGACAAAAGAGCGTTATACGCTCGACTATTACGTAGACTCTGTCATTCACGAATTCATAAAAATTACTAACAAACATCGCTGTATATTATATTAGGGCAACGTTACCTCAAATTGCAGCATTCAAGCTATGAGAAATAGACTATGTATTCAATGCTCATATTTTAATGTGTAGGCCAATTCTCAAATACATTTTATGAATTTTATTTTATTTTGTTTGACTCTATTTTTATTTCCAATATTTATATTTAGTAATTATGATTTCTATTTTATTGAATAATAAATATAACAAACTAACTACTGAAATGAAGCCCACATTTTGTTGTTTTAGAAGGCCAACAGTTTCTTATGATTCGAAATATCAGTTTTTTCTTCAATTTGTAGCATCGTTCGAATCATTGTCCACAAAGTGCACGGTTTGTTCTCCAAAATATGCTAAAAGTACACTTTCGGAACTAGTATTCTTCGCCTTTTTTTCTGCGCACCACTTTCTATTTAATAGATTTTAGATAGCGATGCTTACTTTTTTTTGGCACCAACTCGTGTTCTGCTGCGTCAGGGTACAATCCATCAATTTTTCATCGGAGGACATTTTTCTCAATTTATTATTCGCGAACTTAATATCTATCCCGACTTTATCAAACATTTATTTATATTGGTAACCGTTGTTTATCACATAGCAACAGTAACAATATAGGTACCTGCTTCATTATTCTAAGAAAAATGCCTGGAAATTTTAGGTATGTTCAGAACAAACCAAAGATTTATTAATTTTTATCGAAATATGATGGTTGTAAATAAAATAGTAAACAAACCTCGGTAGGAAGTTTCATATCCAATCTCTCGACAGTAGAAAATTCTCCTCGGCGTGTAATATACTATTGTTATTATTATTATCATTATTATTATATAACGCTAGGTATGTAACCTATTATTATTTTATTCTCTTTTGTTACTATTACTTTAATCTGAATATCATCTCACACCGGAATAGAGGGAATGAACTTGCGGATCAAGGGACAAATGAACCTCTACCTTGATTTAATACAAATTCACAACTAGGATAAGACGTTCCTTACGCAACCGATGTGTGAATCACTGGGAAAGTTGCAGCATTAAGCTATATAAAATTCAACGGTCCATAGACTTCAAAGACCTACATCCCATGGGTCGTACAGATAGAGTTATATGTAGACTACGGCATATACGACTAATTCACGGATATTTAATGACCGCCTATGACCTTCCGAAATATTAGCACTGCAAAATACTACTACAGCTAAGTACACACTTTACAACCTATTCAAAATACTGCAATAATCTTCATAAACTGTAAGTCAATAATTTTATCATAACTTTATCATTTATCAATGACCTCAGTTGTCGAGATACATTAATTTAAATAAAAAAAAGACTTATTTTGATGATTCCAATTTAGGTTGGTATCTTTATCTTACTCAAATAAAGTGGTTTTAGGTAGTTTCATTTTTTTGAATAAATTTATGGATATAATGAAATATGTAGTTTGGTTTTGACTGTTGATAGTCGTGGTATTCATTTTTCTGATCTCAATTTAGTTTTCGATTTTTGTATTCAATTTAATTCTTTTTTCTTTTTATTATTATTAACTATTGTGAGCGCTGGCTTATTGGCGACTGTTCAGTAAACAAATGATGAAAAAAGTCTTAGAACAGAAGTCTATCGATGGAATTTTCAAGTCCAGTGTCAAAGGACAAGCGGTGTAGTTGTGATGTATCATACTTTAAAATGAAATAAAGTTAACAGAAAACGGATGACAATGCAACCAAAGATGTTATTTGAAGAATGGTGTATGACTTTTATAAAGCCATTTTACTGCCAGCATTGGACGTGATTAAGAGTAAACTGCGTGCGTAACTTGACAACAGAATAGTTATAATGGAATCATCTATTCGATAAGAATATTTAACGAACAAACCTTAATATGGCTGAGGGTTGCGGATTCTAAAAATTCTGTCTAAATACTCTTTGTTCAAAGAGGGAACGAATAACTATTTTTTCTGCTGGTAGTGAATATGGTTTTGTAACAAATGCATTGCTTTTCTTCCAAAAATTTCGCCAAATTTATTTTTATGGAGAACACATCTTATCATTGCCGAAAATAAAACAAAATTCCCAATATTTGTTTTGAAAGAGTTAAGATATTCACAATTATGAAAATTAAGAACAAATTATAACAAGTTGTTGGTAGCATTTGCATGGATATACCTTATTAATATTAATCCCGTGTGTTCTTTTATTCCATGGAAATGGTATGAAGTACGTTAAAAACAAAACTACGCTAATATAATCGTTTACCAAGTTTTAGTGCAGTAGTGATTGTCAATAGAGGTCAAGTTATATATTTTCATAATGATGTAATTGTGTTGACTAATTTCTAAGAAACAAAATGAATATTCTATTTTACCACTCTTAACGCCAATAACGAGTCCTGTTCCAATGAGTCTTGCTTTTCAGATTGATACTTTGTTAAGTTATTTTAATATCCCACTTACTCATAATATTATATGTAGGAAATGTTTACTGAATGTGTGCGAGGTAAATTTAAAAGAATGAAGTGATAATCTACATCTGATTTATTTATTGGAAGTAAAACATCAAACAGTTCATATTAAATATGTTCAGAGTAATGTAAATATCACATTATTCGATCAACAATTCATACCATAACACTTTATTATTATGTTTTGATCTTTGCCATCCTTCAATCATCTAATTTAGTTACTTCCCTATATACATGAACATATTCAAATTGCCTCTCTAAATTCAAATCAGTATTCAAAATACTCGACAAGTTTTAATTTAGGTGACCCTATTTTATTCATTCCAAATGTAAAGTCTGGCTCTTTCCATGCTTACTCTATAATTTTTCAAGCATCAAAGTTTTTGCTTGTACACTTTCCTTAATTCTAGAATATAGCGTTAATAATGCACCATTTCTATGAAATCAAGTTCCACTAGCACATAAGCTCACCAACTTTTTTTCCTCATAAACCACTGTCAAGTACACTCCTGTTCTAGATTCCCATGGACCCGTGGGGGTACACCTGGACTACTTTTAGAATCACTGCACTAGCAGAATTGATATTGCTGTACTTCTATATTGTGTTGCAAAGTGCAATTGAAGAGTATTTATTTGCATTACTCCTCAAAAGTCAACAGCAGAATGCACTCCTAAAGTTCTATACAATCAGCAATGGAAATATGGAATAATGCTAATGTTTATTTTTAAAGAAAACCTCCAATGTGAAGATTTATAATTATGAACTATAAGCAAACAAGAAATTCAATATACATATAAAAATAATTCAGTGATAAGAATATCAATACAAAGCTAGATTACTCAGTCCAAGCTGAATGTTTATTATAAATTGTTCCATCATCACATCACATATCTATTCAATTGAGAGAACCAGTGCCGGATTAAGCTAGGGGCTTGGGGGGGCTATAGCACCGGGCCCCAGGTCCAAGAGGGCCCCATCATCTGTATTTTTTGATGTGTTGATACCACAAATCTAACGTATTGATATTATTTTGTGAATTTTTCCGGGTTTTCGAATTCCTTAAGGGGGCACCGTCATTATTTTAGCCCCGGGCCTTATAAATCTTAATCCGGCCCTGGAGAGAACTGATATGTTACGAATAACGTGGGTCAAGTATCTAACTAAGAAGTTGATTAAGGAGCTAAAGCTGCATATTTTTCCAAATCAGAAGATCGTTGTGTGGCATGGCGTGACGTGATTTATTCAGGGAATGAGACTAAGACACACTTGGGAAATAGACTGAGGGCTAAATTGGAACATAAGTAACAACTCGTACTGCTAAATACACTTCAACCATGTAACGGTTCGCACACATTATAATAAAATTTAGATTAGCGTATCTGACGAATGCGAGGGTAATAGATATAATGTTTAGCTGTTGTAATAATTATTGATTTTGCTAAGTCATTTAATGCATTTGAATGGTCAGATATATGTCACTTCTGGACTTCTGGAGAGGGAGAGTTTAATCCTATTATAGGTATTGTGTTGTTATATTTATGTAGGTACACTTTTTCTAGTCAGTACTGTGAAAGGATAAGCTGATGATGATGCCTTCGCTGCGTAGTGCTAATTTCTTTATTGCTTGGGATAATGATTAAAGATTTATGTTTCGTCTGCTATTTTGGTACTGATAATTTTTAAAGTTTTTCGAGATACATGCACGTTGGATGACAGCTAACGTTAAAAAGAGGGAAGGAAGCGTTTCTAGGATAGGAGGTTGGAAAAAGAGACATATCGATGATGATATGAAAGATTGGGTGTCTACTCAGCAGTAACAATTTGTTTATAAGTGTTGCTATGCAACTAATTAAGATAGATACTCATGTGAATTATCTAGATGTTTCCGTCGAAATAGATAAGTTTGAAACTGAACCGAAAATTGATTCACCGAATTGAAAACCTTTCCTCAAGAGATTAGTAACGAGCGTTTGGAAACGTGATAGAATTCAGGTGAAGTGACACAAAGAACTACAAAGCCAGTAAGATGATAATCTGTTCATGGAAGTTCTGCTCTAGCGGTTGATGCAGCAAATTTCGGAATTTGAGAACTTTTTCTTAATCTAAAAATCGAAGCTTTCGGGAGGTGTTCCCATCATCAGGTAAACTACAATATAAGTACAGAAGTAAATAAAAATAATATTAAAGCTAACTTACGTTCAATTTGAGAAGGTAAGTCAACATTGATATTATATATTTGAGACATGTTATATACATGGTTTAAATTTCTATTTACTTCTACACTTATATTGTAGTTTCCCTGATGATGGGAAGAACACTTCCCGAAAGCTTGGATTTATATATATATATATATATATATATATACTATTAACAATTAACAATTAACAAGATTACAAGAACAAATTTAAAAGAAACGTTAGGAGTTGGGAAGTTTTAATGCATCCACCGCATAGCCCAGATATTGCACTCTGACTAATTTGTTAGATCTTTGCAAAACTTTCTCCATGAGAAAAAAAAAATGGACAGTAGTTGAAAAGTGAAAATCATGTCAACTCGTTTTTGCCTTTAAGCCGATGTTCCACACCTATGGAATTATGAAAATACCTCGAGTAATAATGGAACACTTTTTTCTTGAATAACATTAATTTTTAGTAAATAATTTTTTTCTTTTCTCAATCAATTAATTGGGAAATACTTTAAAAACGACCTCTATAATGTATATATAAAAAGAACAACATTATACTTTATGCTGATATTTCCTCACATACCATGAATTTCCTTTTGAATTTTCCTTTTTTTTTCAATTTAGCATCTACCATTTCGTCACACAATTTTATTACTGAAAACTAATCTCTTAAAACTCCTTTCTTCATGAGGTTTGAATTCAAAAGGTAACAATCATATTATACGACCTAAATTCAGTCTGCATTTCACGAAGGCACAACCATCAATTTTCGTTCCACAATGTGTGAATTGATATTAATCATTCGTTTGAAAGGAAAATCTGGAGCTAACTTAACTCAATGATGTTCTTTATATCATGTTCGAATTCAATAAAAAAAGTTCATCTAATAACGCACAAAATTTCTAATTTGATTGAATACGGCGAACTGTAGCTTTTATTTTTTGGCAACTTCCTAAAATGATTAAACTCTGCTGTTTATTCCTCTATATGAGTTTGAACGTATCATAGTTAATGAGATTTTAATTAGAACTGCTAATAATTCACTACCTGATCAGTTCACTTCCTTGAATTCTTATCTTTCGGCAGTGATATCTTCATCCATCAGTCTCATTCGAAGAATAGAATAGAAACGCCAATTTTTATCTTTATTTCAAAAAATTATTGAAAAAACTAATTTTAAAACAGAAGAGACCTAAAATCAAGAACATTTAGAAGAATAAACGTATATAAAAGGTATAAGAAATTAGAAATTAGCGTCACTATTAGTAAAAGGTACTTGAATATTACTTTTGTTTTTTGGTATTTTAGTTTAGTAAGATATTTGAATAATGGATTATGTCCTTTATGACTTATGCTAATATCATATTTATTGAAATAATGCGATAATTGTTGAGAAATTCTTTGTACATATGGTAAGGAGAAATGTTTTATGTTTTGTTGTTTCCTTTCTATTTTGTTATTTAATTGATTTTAATATCTGCTAATACTTTTATTGAATATGTTGTTTATCATTTTTTCCGGATAATTATTCTCTTTTAATGCATTTTTTGCTTTTTGAATAGTTGAGCATCTAAATTCGGGATCTGACAGTGGGATAGATCTATCAGACAAACTGATCGCTGATCTTTTTTGTGACATAGGATGACACGAATTGAAATTCAAATATCTAGAGGACCAAGTTGGTTCCATGTACCATTCTATTCTTATTTTATTGTTAATTTTATATAATTTACTGTATTATTTTGGTTGATTCTGAATTTATGTATTTATGTTTCCAAATTGATTTTTTGGTACGGCAAGTTTGTTTAGGACAGTTTCCTCGAGATCTTCCATTACTAATTGTGCTGTAATACTTGAAATGGAAGCTCCCATAGCACAACCATCAATTTGTTTGTATATTTCATTTTCATATTTGAAGTATGTTGTTGTGTGAGTTCTATAGGAATTTTTATATTTTCAATTTTTTCTTTAAAATCCCATGTGTTTCTGAAGTAGTATTTCTTTTGGTAAAAATTTTTTTTTCAAATAATTAGAAAAAGGGGTACGAGAAGTTTGAATACTTGAAACAATAGGTCGAAGAGGAATGTCAAATTTTGGCAAACCATATATTTTAGTGCATTAATGCATTTTGGATTTTCTCAAGATGGAATTTCATCATTATTTTGTTTTTGATAAGAATTCGAAGGGTGTTGTTTAATTTTTTTTGTAAGTTGTCTCATCGTTTAATATTTTTATCATTTTATTATTATTATTATATTCTGAATTTTTCTTGTTAAAATACATTGCTATTTTGATTCTATTTTTATTTGGATATAGTTGATCTATAGATCAATATAAATAAGCAAATTGTCAGTGTCAAATCATATTTTGACAAAGATTAAGTCGAAACGTCAAATTTTTATCTGTCTTTAAAATCAGACTACGTAGGCTACTACAGGTCTTCACCCTACTTCCTAGATATCGTTTTCAGCTGGCGTGACAGCATGAAGGTTGGCTCCTACATCAGAATTAAGATGGACGCTAACTTACAGATGAAATCAGAATTGTACTGATTAGTGATGACAAATAGAGAGGAGAGAACCACTAGTTCGTCAACAGTCAACTCTGTATCAAATTGGTAATATAATATTCTGAAAAGGAATAATATTCAACTATCATACCTCTTTATATACCATAAAATGCAACAATTTTGTTTAACAAGACCTTTCACGTAGTTGATATAATCAAAAATAGATGAAAATATGATTGATACACGGTCATGGCTATTTTAAATCATCTACATGTTATTGAATTTGATAGTAATAAGCCAGAAAGTCACCAAATTTGTAAGAAAGTGACAAATACACGCAACCTTATCGGCCTATCTATGATTTATCAAGCTTTGGAGGCTCTTAGCTAGTAATATATCACTATTTAAAATTTTTGATTACATATTTTTAGAATATATTTTTCACGTTGAATATAGGTACTGCCCAATCAAACTTCCGCGGAATTCACTCTATTTTTACACGCATTTTCGATTCAGCATTATTCAAATGACTCCCACAAGTATGAACTGAGTATAAACTCTTTTGAATTTGAAATGAAGGTCGTTAATAATTCATTTCAACAGTTTACTAATGGTTACTTCCAATTTGTTAGGACATAATTAATAGAAATGAAAAAATAGTTGTTCTTACAGCAAAAAATTAATGATACATCGAAAATAATAAGAATGTTTAAAATGTAAATGCAAATTAAGTCATGTAAATACGATTTTGTTATATTGGGCTTGATCGACGCCAGAAATGAATATTTTTACAATAAAATAATTTTACACTACAATTTACAGTATCAAAAATACTGTCGGCTTAGCAGAAGAGTAATTCAGTAAGCTTACACTAAACGAAATACGTCACAAAAATACTAGAACCAAACGAAAGTCTTAACCATATCCTTGTATTTACTTAATTAGATGAAAAAATAAATATATGAAACGTGATTATTGTTACATAATATATGAATGATTATTATAGTCCCAACATCAAAAATTTACCAGTCATCACAAATGTAGTATATGAGTTTATCTGCTTATATAATCATATATTGTTAAACTTTCTACTTACCGGCATCATCTAACCGAAATTCCGCCTCAAGTTCCTCCCTAGTGGGCTCATTTGAGTTTGTATTGGCCTTGGATGGCTCTACTTTCCCGGTCGGTTGTTTCATACTTTTTCTCGTTTGATGTCCTCGAAACACTGCCTGGATTTTAGTGGCCGCTCGTTCTTCGTCTTTCGAGTCTTGTTGGGCTTCTGTCGGGGTTAATTGGCTTTCGTTTTCAACCGAAGTAGCACCGTCCCCGACGTCACCGAAGGTTGATTCTTTAGAATTTTCTCGGAATGTGTTGGGAGGAATATTAGTCGAGTCGTTTGATTTGAGAGTAATTGTTTTGGCAGAAGCTGGTTTTGAATTTGTTGATTCTGAAAAAACGACAATCTCAATTTATCTAGAAATATATTAATGGAGAGTTTTAAATTTTGAAAATTTTCATTAAATATACCAGGGCGGTTTGGTAGATATCTGACACATAGATTACTTTCAATATCCATGTAAACAAGACTGCTTTCGTTTAGTAAAAGTAGTAAAACGAGAATTTCTAATGTTGCATAAACATAATTTTTCACGTGAAATCAATTGAAAAACCGAGAAAATTAACATGAATATTATTGTGAAAGTACTGAGTTCCATAGAATTATTCGTATAAGTAGTATTCTGCTTTCGAAAATTGCCATATGAATACCAATCTGGTCAACTTACAGGATCACAAGAGTGTACCATTATATCCTACACATGAAAATACAGTCGAAACATGCTCTAAAGAAAACAAAATCCAGTTTTTTGGCCAATAAGTGTTTTGGAAATCTTTATTGATCTATTTGAAAAATTATGGCGAAACAATGGAATTGTTTTTTCTCCCAGAAATTGAGAACAGGACTTTATTAGACCACAAGAAATAAATACAGACAAATATTATATACAGAACCAACACATAAAAGAAAATTGATAGAATATCGAAATAAGTTCAAACAAATAAATAAGATCACTATTATATTGTATTCTCAAAATCCCAGATGTTGTAGAGGAATCATGGCATGTCTACCCCGAAAGGGTAGAAATAAATGTCAGTAGTTAAGTAGAAAAATAGAAGTAGATAACTGTCCCATATTTGACTGATTTGCTTACACGTTTTAATGCTCAATTCAAAAAAATCAACCGCATTTATTGAAGAGAAGAATATTAACCTGGCTTCCCACGTTTACTTTTTTTCCCAAACTTGAAAAATGGCTTGAGTGAGGGTGATTTTGGATAAATAAAGAGATGGTGGTGAAAACAAACGTGTAGTTATCGAAACTATTGAAATATGTGAAGTGATTTAGTTGTATTGCGTAACGACTTATAATCTCATCCTCCATGGTTACTTGATTTGGCTCCCTCGATTACTTTCTCTCCCCACGTATTATGAAAGATTATATAACTCGATGGAATGCGTGTCTAGAACTGAAGGAGTGAAAACAAAATATTGTTCTACTATAAAGTAATATCCCTCAAACTTTTCTCGTAATTTACAATTATGCGGAATGATTTTTTGATTGAATTATTTTTTGATAAATCACTTAGTACACGCAGTTAACATCTAAAGTTACATAAAGAAAAATAATTAGATTATTCTAAAAATTAAAACGCAAAAAGATCATTGATTTTAATATAAAATAGTATTTGTAAAATTAAAACTTGTATTTTTTGTGTTAATAACATTTTTAAAAATAAAGTTAAATGTATAATTGGCGCAGTCAGTAGGAATCGTGCGGTCGCGAATTTTGCGCATAGGGCGGTGAAAGACTCGACTCGACAGAAAAGCGATATCTACGTTTTCTTCGAGGGACAGGAACTTCAGATCGCTGTAAGTGCCAAGTCTCTTTACTTTTGCAATTTTTTCATTTTTTACTCTATCCTTATCAATCAGTTGAGTAGGAAGAATAATTTATTGAAATTTGAATATTAATTATTGTTTTGAAAGATTTAGATAATTTATCAAGCACATTTAATAAATTGAATATAAAAGAGGACTAACACAATCCAGATTTACCAAAAATTGCAACGGCAAATCCAAAAACCCTTAACTGGCATTTATTTAAATAAAAACTCGAAAATATAAAACCATATGATGGAGATATCAATAATCTAAGCAAATTCATAAATAGATGTGAAACATTAATTGCAAAACACGCTATTTATAATGATTATGATATAAATACATATTAGAGGTCATGGTGAGGAAAAGGATAGAATTAAATACATGGCCAAGCATTAATACAATATTTCGCAGATAGACAATACATAGTATTCTACAAGAGCTAACAACAACAAGATCGTTAAAAAATGAAAACTGAACAACATTTGGAAATAGATTGTTGTGATAGGATTGTTGTGAGCACCTTAAATGAATTTTAGTTAATTCAATCATTGGGATTAATTAGATTCATTCAGTATTTGTAAAATTGAGATTTGTATTTTTTGTGTTAATGAAGTTTTTAATAATAAAGTTTCCAAAATCAAATATATAATTCTAAGAATTTTGTTTGTTCAAGTTCTAGCCAACGTTCTTGCTAACGGTCGAATGATATGAGTAATTACACACGTTCAGTACACAGGAAAACGTGATTCTGAATTAAATTGTGGATGTTGGACACCGAAATGAGAAATAAGTAACGCTTTAAAGTTATATGGATCCTACTTTCAACGACAAAGTAAAGTAATGAAAGGACTACCATGAATTAATCTTGCAAGACTATGCCCGATTATATACTCTTTTGGGTAATTTTAGTGAGTTTAAAAGATCCAAAAAGCCTGTTCAATGGTTTTGATTAGAAAATGGTTATATATTCTTTTACAAGAATACATTTTTCTTATTCCGTTAATTATTATTGCGTACCAGTATCACTTTTGATTTATAGCCATCTCGCACTTTATTCAAAAATTTTGATCTCAATCTCGATTTTAACACATACTATTATTACGTGCCGGTAAGTTTTTCTAATACCTTTCTAACTTTTCTTCTATTTGTGTAGTACTTACATTAATAGAATAGAAAAGATTTCTGTTCGGTCATATTTTAAATATTTGAGCTTTCTTTTGTGCTAAGGTCTAAGCTTTTTTTATCCAGACTACTCTCGTTCCTCCTTTAGTATTTCCCAACTATATATTCATTTTTCTCTCAATTTTATTGTTTTCCCGCAGGTCTGTAACAGTCAGTTTGTAGTAATAAAGGATATACTAAATCGACCAACTATACTATCATCAACGATGGGATATCCACCAACTTGGACCACAAAAAAAGGCTGCAGCCATCCCAGCTTTCTTCAAGAAAGCTCTTTTCCGTATATCTGACGCAGTTGTTTTCAATTTATAACTGTATTTTTTTTTATATGTTGCCCTCTTTTGAATAATTCGAATTTCATCATTTTTTTAAGTAAATTCAATTATTCAGAGGGTATTTTCAGCTTTTTCCTTTATTTCAATTTCGTTTCGCTAAAAATTTGGTGGCGTACAGTTAAATATGATTGCTCACCCCATCTAAATACCAGATTTATTTACTTTAACTGAGGCTGAATTCCCCATCCGGAGGAAAAGGCTAAAGCTGGGAACTTGAAAATTCAAGCGAACCAATTCGTTTGTGTCGTCATTTCTTCTTCTCACTTGGATCATATAATCTTCTCCCGCTACGACTTCTCCAGGTCGACAGCCAAATTCTAGGTCACAAGGAAGCCTTTTTTACGTCCAAACAGGATTTTCGCAGGTGTTTCACCGGTGGACTCTTTAAAACCCGATCGATAAGTCATTGCAAAAAGGGATAGATACTAATTCCAATCTCTCTGGTGGCTGGAAAGCACGTTGGACAGATATCTGTCAAGGGTCCTGTTCATTCTCTCAACCTTTCCAACTGATTCTGGATGTAATGCGGTCGTCCTGGTCTTCTTCATACCCAGCTGGCCGCAGATTTTCAGGAACATATGGCTCTTGAAGTTTCTTCCTTGATCGCTGTGGATTTTCAAGAGCACACCATATCAGCTGATGAATTCTTTCACCAATACTTATGCAACAGTTGTGGCTTCTTGATTCGGGATCATTGGCTATCATTTTGTTTGCTATTTTACGGCTGATTTTCTAACAGTCTTCTCTCGTTTTAGTAAAAATAAGTCTCGATACTGCAAGAAGAATTCCCCAATTCTCCTTTTCTCAGCTAGATTCAATGATTGACCAGCAACTGATATAATATGTTCGAATCGGTCATGGGAATTGTCGGTTGTCGTAGTTTAGAGAACTATAGACGTTATTGGTACTCAGGACCCCACCCTGGTTATCCTTTTAATAGTAAATGGACTATCATTTACATTTCTAAAACTTACTGGGATCTTCTTCACCGACGTAACTAATTCTTTTCCAATTGGTACTCCTTTACCAACCTCTCCGGTCGTAGTTCCATGGCTCAATCGTGACTGGTGTACCTTCTTCCATCACCTTTAGTAGCCGCTTTACGATCATGGTTTCAATTCGTGCAGGTTGAACCGTATATTTCTGTATAGCTGCCAATACACACCGTGTTATTATCAGATGGATAAAGGCATACTTGTATTTCTCCGTGAACGTCGGCACTCTCACCTATGGCGGTCGGTAGTCGAATCTTGGTTGTTAATACCTTTTACTTGGAACTCATCAAATTGGTTCTTATAATGGCTCTAGCTGCTCTAGTATGTACCATTAGTGTATATTTCTTCCCATTTACTTCTCCATCGATATAAACACTATTATTGCGACATCTGAGAGAAGCTATCAGTATGGAACGATCCTGGGTTGGTGCTGTTCCCTCGTAGTCGACACGTTCTAGTTTTTCCGCGCCTGTGTTGCTGGAGTTCTGGGACGCTCACACGAACTCCATATAGGTCCTAGCTCTCCATAAATCCAGCATCGAATCTCTCTGCATATCGTGATCGCGCAGGTCATCAATGAATGTTTGGATGCACAAATATTCCATCATGTTTTCTGGCGCTGATGGATAAGCAAATCGGACCAGTCGAGTTATGTCTACTTTGTACTCTTGAAGAGTTTCGTCACGCTTCTGCCTTCGGTTCTTCAGCTACGATTGGTATAGGTGTTCTAGATGCTCGTGACCATATCACATGTCCAACCTCTTCTTTAGCTGTTCGAAGTCGTAGAAATTGACGAGATCAAGGTGAACGACCCGTCTTTGAATAGATAAATTTTTTGATCTCTCTTACTCACCAGTTTCTAACTCGCGATTCTCCAGTTCAGTTTTCACTTCCGTCACTTTCAGGTCACATGTTTATGTCACTATTTATTCATAATACCCCACACCTGATACCGCTGTGTTTATTTACACTGTTTCTATTCGTAGGGCGAGTTATTAAACACTGTCTATTACGTTCTTAATTTATTTATACACTATACAATACACTTGACTTATAATAATTCACTCATAAATATACTTAAATAATTTCTGCGATTATTGTTACTAATTCACTACTACTAGATTCTCAAAACTAAACTAACTGCGCTATGTACTTATGTATCTATCCCAGAAGAGTTGTCTAGATTAAGAACAAGAAGAAACAAAAGAATTAAACCGTTTGCTAAAAAAATTTGTTTACAATCAAACATAAAGCGGATCCTGCCATTTACGCTTTCACCAAATTTTAAAATTCCATTGTAGCTGAACAGAGCCGGCCTAAAGACCTATTTGGTGAACATGTTCGTAACAATATGAATTATATGAATTATAAAGGCTTTAATTTTCACCATAATTTGGTTTTGTTTTTATAAATAGAATTGTGGCATTTATAATAAAATAATGGTGTTTTTCATTATGACCTAGTCTATTCTAGATTATTTGAGATTTCTTCTTAATAACCTGTAAATTTGCGAAATTACTCAGCATTATAATGTTTCAATTGATATATTCGAGTTGCAGAGTTCTATTATTCAGATAGTAAAGGAGAATGTACATGCATAAATTCCACGAAGCATAATTTCACTAAAGAGGCGTTTCGATTATGTTTTCAGGCACTAGTAACTTCTCATTTCGGCTGTCATGCAATGTGTTGATATATCATCAATATTGTTTTATCAATGCATTTTAGCATTTGAGTTGTTACGTATGGAAATGCAATTTTGTTTTTCTTAATTTTTCTTTACCGTCAATTTATTCTAATGTTTATTTTCTAGATTAACTATGTTACTTTAAGTGCATTTCTTAACTTAACATACCACCTTAAAAAGGTATTCACAATCGCATTGATCTTTGAAAGATTTTACGACTACAAGAGCTATAAATATTAAAATTAAAACATGTGCTCAAACTATGACTTAATTTGAGCTCGACAATAAATTTCAGAATATTAACATGTTCGAATCGTTCAAAAAAAAGGTTATCTTGTTTATGTGACGTACCACAAATAAAGTTTAAAAATATACTAGCTTCACATTATATCCAATGTCACTGAAAAAATCAGTTCACAGGTTTACGGAAAATTAGGAGGACAGAGCACTGCTTTGTTAAAAACTCACTTTTCAGGAAGTAGCAGTACAACCTCCGAAAACATAGCTACGGAAGAAACTGTATACACATGGTATACACATTTCATCCGCTTAATCACCAAGAATGGGTGGAATCTTTCGTGGGCTTCTTCAAAAAAGGCAAGGAAATAGCCTGCTACATTTGTTCTGCCTTAATTAGAGCTGTGATATATACCAGAGCTCTGAAAAGGTGCCAAAATAATCTTTATACCAAAAGTAGGGAAAAGATACCAAATGCCAAATCAATGCTACAATGTGATGAGATCCAAGACAATGGAGAAAACACTAGCAACCGGGGTGGACATGAAAAAATCAGTTACTGGAAATTTATGAATACTAACGGGAGTAATGTTGCGGTATTATCGTCTCATTATATAACTGAAGACACTTTACCAAAGAATGCAACGTGCATCCTCTGCTACGAAGAGTACGTATCTTATGTTTACATTCTTTTGAACAATGATACTATAAAACTAAAGAGCATCACACCTGGGAGCAAATAAAATACAGAATTTTGGCAAGTGAAACCATTCTACATCTTGAAGGATACACAATAGCTCCTTTGAGTCGCAGTTTATATGATACCTGAATCACACACATACATAAATATGTCCAATGTGTCTAAAAGAGATTGCTGAAAAGGTTGGTACAAAATTTGTTGTATATTATATATTCTTTCGAGCTGGGAAAATTACGTATAAGCATTTCATTGGATAATTATAATTTTATAATATGCATAACAGTTGTTTAAATATCGATTTATGCATGGAACAAATCGATGAAATAATAATAAAAGCATCAACAATTATATAAGACTGCTATCAGCAGCAATAACCCTCATCAAAATTTCATGTAAATTGCGATGAAACTGTTTGAGAGTAATTTATTAGATAAAAATGTCAAGAAGGCTTTCCATTTGAGTTATTAATAGAATATAAAATTCATGTCAAGAATATTATATTTAAGGTCATGACCAGACTACCCGCGTTCAGGGATTTTGAAACTTAATGAAAAATCTGAGAAAAACCACTATAATTCAATTGCTAAACGGCGTGTTTTTCACAGTGACGACGTTTACAGGGCCTGATATTAGAATATTTTCAAAGAATAAAAATAACATGGATACGAAGTCTGTAGTTCTACCTAAAACAATGTTATAAATATACATATATAAGGAAATCAAGAAATATGAAAAATTAATTTCTCTAGTTTCTAAATTTAACTCATCTAGCTTTGAGGGAAAATCCTACACATGTCTGTATACAAGCCGGATTAACTGCCACTGCAACTTCATTTTTCTCAAAGAACCAAAGAACAAAAATTGCCCACTAAACTATGAATTTAAGTGAATGAAAAGGCATTTCTTGAATATTGCATTGAATAGAATGGAATTGCATGGAATGAGCCGATGAAATTCAGTTCTTAATTACAGCTTGTTTGACCATAGTGACTTACAATTGATTTATGGTCCGGAATAGGGGCCCGCGAGGCTGAATAGAAGAGATTCTGAAATGCGCGCAAGGGTTCCGACCACAGAAAAGAGCACATTTTCTGGACATGCTGTATAATATAAGAGCGATTTTTGACAAAAGTTGTGGAATAAGATTTCTAAGCTCCTGTAAGATATCTATTTGCGGATCGTGGTTGTAACTGATTTAAAGTATGCCCTTTGAGATTCAGATCTGGCGACCTAGGTGGAACCACTTAAAAGCCTCGATTTCTTGCTCCTTCTAAAACCACTCAATGGATTTTTACATTATCATCAATAAAAATAATTAAGGGACCTATAATGAAATGAAATTGGGGCCACTCGTTATGTTTCCATCTAATCCAATCGACCATAATCGTACCTCTTCTAAAGCGATCAATATCTTCGATAGGCAATGGCGTTGATGGATCTATCCACATTAGTTCTCGACTACTGTGTGAAAACAATCCATGAAGAAACGCATCTGTGAAGATCCAGTTTCTCAATTCATTACGCTAGTGTTGGTGTTCAAATGTTCAAGCTAATCTTTGTTGCCTATGCACATATATGAATGGTACTCCCTTAAAAGTCGCCTGGATCTGAAATTAGCATTACGTATTATTTTCCTTATTGTTGAGATCGATACAAAAACATCTCTAGAGTTACAAGTCTTCTTCTCAAAATTCTGCGGATAATACGAATATTTCTACAAGCCGTTAGTTTCAGGCAACAATTATTAATGGTAGTTGTTTCTATGGGCCTTCCAGTTCTTCAACTCTCAACAACAGTTGCAGTTTGATGTTTGTGATAACTTCAGTCGATACGCAATATCCGTTGGTCTTAATTCTACTTAGAGTAATTCAATAGTAAGGGAAGACTGATCGATGATTAATTTTAAAATTATAGAATGATCAAAATACAACTTTACACATTTCCTACAGAGCCTATTGTAAACTAATTCTTGTTGAAAATCGTTGAATGACATAATTCATATATGAAATAATAGTTAAGTCAGTTGATAATATTTATCACTCATCAAAATTTCCAGTCGAGCCAATGCTATTAACATAATAACAATTTCATTTTTTGTCGCCTTTTTCTTAGTAAATATAAATTGAAAATTAGCAGAAGCATGTTTTTTTATTTTATCATTCTGTTTTATTTGAAAATTAAGTTATTTCATTAACGCAATATCAGTAGATGTTTTAAAAATTTTGTATTTGAATAATATATTGTCATCAAGAGTGAGGAAATATGCCCAATTACAAATCAATAGGTTGATTCAAAGTTGGTGAAACCAATGAAATACAATAAAAATTGTAAATTAGTAGACACAGTTGATATTAATTCCATAGCAAATATTATCGATTCTATTCAATTAATCTTGGCTTCTACATTACCACGAAATCTATTATTGAAGGGCGAAACATTGAATAAATAATAACCCCTAAGGGCTTATTCGGTAACATCCTGTTTGATTTCGAAGCTAGGAACAGTCAACAAGCGGGAATGTGGTTAACATTCCCTTTGGATGTTACTGCAATACGTTTCTGAAGAAAAGTTGCTCTGCTATTTATTTCATGAGTACATTCTCGAATAGTTCGACTATGTTACATGTAACATGTTATGTTGACTTAGGTTCACTACTACAAACGAAAAGTGGTTTGGATTCTTTGAAGGAATGGTTCAATGTTTGCTTACTCCACAATATCACTATTTAGGAGTAGTTATGTAAGGTGTGAATCAAGAAAACAAGCGAAATATATAGTGAGGAAGTGATTGAAATGATATTAACATTATCTAAAATTTGCCGAGTAAAGAGGTATAAATAAAGTCACTTTGAGTATAAGTTTCTAAAACAAGAGTGAATTGTAAATTAAATCAGAATATTTCACATATCACTTTATGTGAATACCTAATTTAGAAAATAATGTCAAAAGAATTTTCTAACACAGGATCACAGAAAAATGAAACACGCCACAAAATTTAGAAATACAGCTCTGTGAAATGCTCATGGATGTGAGTGTTTTCAAAGTCTTAATATATGCAAGAAAGAGAATAAAACAGAGAATTCATGCCCAAGTTCAACCCTTAGAAAAGATTTTCCTTCTATGAAGAGATCACTTTAATTTCCGATAACTGGAAAACATACAACATGAATAGTTTTGTCTTGAGCCGAAGGTCGATCGTTTTCAGGGAATATTAATGTCCCCTCTACATGCACTTACCTTACGTTCTTTTTTAAGATGGAACCGATATTAAAAAGCATGTATAGAGTGGTACTGGACTCGCATGTTCGATAAAAAATATTTGCATATGATTTATGTCGGCTGTATTGATTTATTTAAAGCAGGTTGAAAAGTTTGGAAACAAACAAGTGAACATACGGAAAACAAATCAATATTACACGTTAGGTTTCATAATACATGAATACCAATACTTTCACATATCATTCACAATTAGTTATTACAATTAGAAAAACTAATATCTTTTAGCGATAATCAAACTAAAGTGGAAAATAATTTTTTACATGAAAATAAAATTATTGATGAGAAAATTGATGTCACTATTATAAAAGTGCTTTCTTGACATCTTTAAACTACATTTTTTTCAAAAAGATTCATATTATTTACATTAAAAATTAAGCAGGTTAATACGATAATAAGTTCTACGCAACCCAAATTTAAGGAGTTTGCAAAAACTATAATGAGGTCATAATCTGAATATTCGGAAAGTAATCACGTTCACTGTCGTTCGGAAACTAAACGAAATCACGCCATATGATAGTATCGTTTCTGCGATCAGATGTCAGGTTACTCCGTTGGTTTTCGATTTTTTTTTTGACTATAAAAAAGAAAAGATGAATTTTTAAGGTTTAAGGACGTATCTGGTTTCATCCAAAACATACTTATTACTGTTATTCAAATATAAACAGAAAATTAAAGCAATTTAGCCAAATTAGTGTAAATATGTTTTCTTTTAAGTTACTTTTGAACAACGATAAGTTTGGAGTAGTTATTCCGCAAGATAAAAACAAGGACGCAATAACTTTTATTAGAACTTCAATCTACGCAAATTATTTCCACAATAGGGGAAGGTCTCGGCAGAGCCCTATCATTAACCCCTCATATCAAAAAAACCTATTGATCTATTGTTTTTCGCACTTTTATAAATCTGATATAATTGATGTGAAAATACATAATCTTAAATTCTCAGAATCTCTAATTCTGTAATACCCAAATATTCCTATCCAATATTCTATAGGAAAAATTGCTTGATTACCATACAACATAATATACAGATGGCTCTACCAATGAGGAAAACAAAACTGGGTTTGGGATGTACATGAAAAAAAAATACAAGTCAACCATATTTAAAGCATCAGCTAGAATGTAGAACTATTCCAACATATGCACGGCTACAGCGCTAGCAATTGATGGGAATAGAAGTTGAATTGGCTTATATACCTAGTCACCCAGAGAATCACGGGACTGACGATACAGATAAAATCGCCAAGCAAAGCCTTGATAAAGATAATATTAATGTTAGAGAAACTGACTATAGTTACTCTAAATTAAGCATAAGAAATGTACGCCATTTTCAGATCAATGCAGCTAATGCGTTTTTCATAGTCCTTTTTTATTTATTGGCAAATCTGAGAGGTTCGCGGACAAAATTCTACAGTGATTCGATAATTAGAAGATGGGTCAGAGAGCTCAATGACAGGACGTGATGAAGTGCACGATGAAGAACGATGGGAACGCCCGGCTTTGCTTGAGCAATTGAAGAGAAGCTGGGGCAAAACTGTAAACTCACAATTATTGCTATTGCTTTAAAATTTCCGCGGATTTCTGGATGACTAACTCATGAAATTATTACTAAAAAACTTGTTTTTAGAAAACTTTGCTCACAATGAGTACCCAAAACTCTTACATAACAACACAAAAAACAAAGAATGGTCAGAATTCAAGTTTTTGATATGCTACAATGGAGACGGTGATGATTATAGTTCTCGAATAGTGACGGGGAATGAAACTTAGGTTTCTTACGACACAGGGACACTTCGTCCCCAACGAAAGTTGAGTTTAAACAAGTCTTGACATCACGAAAACTCATGTGCACCGTTTCTGGGAAAGAAAAGGCATTTTGGTCATTGATTTCTCACCACGAGGCCAAACAGTCAGTGCATATGTTTACTGCAAAACTATCAAGAAATTACGCCAAGCGTCCAGGATTACTGTCAGAAGGTGTTGTTTTTTTCCACGATAATTCCCGACCTCATACTGCAAACGTGACAAAAAACTTATACATGAATTTCGCTGGGATGTGTTTGATCATACAGCACAGGTGGCAATTTTCTATAAAGAAGGCATAGTTTAAGAGCCGTATATTATGTTACAACAAATATTTTTTCTTGTATCTGTACACTTTTTTTATATATAACTAAAATGAATATATGGATATGGATATATCTCATTTATTAGCTCTAGTGAATTTTGATTCTATTTACGGTGAGAAAACAGCAGTTGTAGTAAATTGGAAGTGAATTGGCTTCATATTCATATGTCAATAAAATTCTCGATTTGACTTCAAAAAACAACAAAAATATTAAAAACTACAAATAGTGGCAAAGTGGAAGAAAGATCCCTAATAAAATTAAAAACAATGCTTCGAACACAATCCTTTTAGAGATACTAAGAAGGGACATGAGAAAACCTTAAAGTTGACAGTCAATTTTAAAATAATCGAGTTATATTGACAATTTTGAAACATTGTTTTCTCCGATAGTATAAAAGTTGAAATAATAATTCCTATCAATGAAAATATGGAAAATCGCCTTAATATTATCATAAATTCTTCTAATAATAAATTATTCCTATTTCGTTAATTATTTATTGTTGCGCAGTAGTCACTTCTGTTATATAATGACAATAAATTAAATTGTGATGGTTGTTTTCTCATGACTGCAAAATATCCAGCTTTGGATCGTCGTTTATTCCTGGGTCATAATCTTCTAGATTTTGTAGCATTCCACACGCTTCCTGTTTCAATTGATTTTACTTAATGTGCTTGTAGCAATTGGAGGCCACTCAAAACGTGTTCCGCTTTTTCATGACTTCGTGAATGTAGTACGTTTTATGAATTTTGTACATTACTTTATCATAACTCGTATATGGAACAACAGAAAGTAGGTAACATCCAAAATATTTGAAACGATTTTCCCCTCGAGCTACACTAAAATATGCAAATTTAAACTAAAACTCATAGACAAATCTATTGAAAAAAAAAACCTTATTCATGGTTGTATCTATAAACACAAATATCACTCTAAATATTGAAGAATTAATTGTTTCCGTTATTATTAAAATTCAATACTTGCAATATTTGCAAAATGCAACCATAAAACAATAGAATATTCATAAAACAGGTTGTTAGTGATGCCTGATGCAGCTAGATCTGTGTGAATTTTGCAGTATATTGGTCAGCTATCGATCTTCCTTTTTCTAAGTAATCAATGAAGATTTCAACTTTGGAATACCAAAGCACTGTGGCCATGACCTTATTAGCCAGACTGAAAACACTGTTTACACTATCACTACACCAACACAACAGTGGCAACAGGAGCAGGGAATCATAAAAAAGTACCAATGCCTTACCCTTTTTACCTTTTCAAACCAATCTGTATAAGGATTTTGGTAGACAGTTAAATTCTGTTCATTGCCAACAAATTGCTTATTAGAAACATTGGTTTTAATATATTTTCATGAGCGATATTGATGGAATCTAAACACACATTTCAATTAGTTTAAGAAAAACTTATAGATAAAGCAGAAATATTAGGTAATCGTGCTGAGTTAACAGATTGGCCTAGATTGAAAGAAGCCCTAATACAATATTTCGGTAATCGTAGATATATTGATTGTTTAGTCTAAGAACTCTCGAAAATGAGACAAGTTAAGAATGGACCATTGATGAACTGTGGAAGTCGAATTCAATTATTAAAAAGTAGTATAGCGTAGAAAAATAGTTATAATACTACGTAATTAATGCGGAGAAAGTGTACCGAATAAACCATTATGATGATAATGCACTTAGCACTTTCATAGCAGGTTATAGTGGTACCCTAAGAAATAAATTGCATCCAGCCTCTCTGGAAGATGTGATTGCCTATTTGAATGGATTTGAAAACTTTTAAAAATTGTACGGCAGGCGAAATGATAATAGTGGAGTATCGACTTTCAGATTTAATAGTAAAATGTCGACAATCTTACTCACAACCAAGATATTATCTTTAAAATTCAAAATCAACTCTTTTACCAACAACTGTATAATTCCGTTAACAATAATAAACCAGTTAATGAATTCTCTAGTCCACAAATTAATATGCAACGTAGACAAATGCTCCCCAGACAATATCCGATGAAGAGACAAGTATTTGTATATCCACAAAACGTTTTCAGACCAAGCGAAAAATCATGAATCAACTTCCTAAGCCAACACCTATGTCAATAACTTCCAGAAATCCCTCCACATTATCACATGGAAAAACAAACGACAAGACACACCTTAGTAGAAATTAACATTTCATCAGAAAACACCTCACCTTACATGGAAATTGATAATCCTAAATCAAAATTACTTGTAGATACCGGTAGTTCAATTAATTATTAAATCTGATATACATTATGAGCGGTTAGCTCAGGATATCGGATATTGCTGCGTAGCGGGCCAATTTGCCATCTAAGCAAAATGTAGGCGTGTAAAAATAAACTTGATAGACGTAAAAATAATAGTTAGATTTTTGCTAAATTTTGTAATGGATCTTATCTGGAACTATATTGTATATACCTTGATTTATATTTCTATATATGTTCAGTATATTTTAGAAATTCGTGAGATTATGCAGGACTCACTTGTTTTATAAAAATACAATATTACTGTCGAATTTCTTATGAATCATAAAACTTTTTTTTTACGTGATACGCGACACTGACTTTGAGGTTTCAATTTTGTTCCAAGTGGTAATGTTTAGCAATTTATGCCTTGCGGGATCTTTTAATAACCTCCTTGGATCACTTCTGCTTGACGTAGCGGATGTACCTAGTACAGGATCGTCTGTATTGCCAGGAAGAGCTTAGCTAATCCATTCCTTTTCCAAATCATGTAAAAACACATTATACTTTTTGGATTTAATAGCTTAAAAACTCTAAACGTATTGAATAACGCACAATTGATAAAAAACATAACATGTTTTGTCCATTTTTTGGTACGAAGGACAATCGAGTAATACGATAAGTATTGATCAGGGCGATCAAAACCTTTGACGTATTTATTATAATCAATCACGCATATTGGCTTCCAAATTCTTTGTTTTGTTGCCCAGTCAATATTATAGCTTTCCGCAAAGTCAGCTGAATGTATAGTTGAAATCAATCGGACTGTTCTTTTTAATTGCCAACATTGTAATAAAATATTCTGGCGGCGACGGAATATAGATTCCCCCCTTGTTATTTTACGATTTTTCAAACAACTGGGAAGACCTCTGGTAACCTTAATAGTGCCGCATATCCGAAAACTTTTCTGTAAAAGTAACTCACAAGTAGCAATACTATTGCAATAATTGTCCATGTATATGTGATGCCATAAGTTGGAAAAGGGTTCAAGCAGATTTAAAATTGTTTCTTGCAAACGACTTCCTTCACCACAGTACAAGCGAAAATTACAAATATATCCCGCTTTAGCTTCACACACCATTCTTATAAGTAAACCATAATTTTGATGCACTATAAACTTTAAATGACAAACGGCCCGCCCGTCCATGGCATTACGCTCTCATCCAGTGAAAACTCTATCTCTAGTTTATAAACCTCCTGATATTTAGGTAAGAAGTAAGATAGAAACGGTCAGATTTTTTTCAGGCGATCTCTGTCATCATTATTGGAGAAATGCCACGAATACCATATCTGTCTAAATCTATCTCTGCTCATTTCTTCCGCAAAAATTGGAGTTTGGATAGATATCTGTACACCATTAGAAGTAGTCCGAGCATTTTTTAATCTACCACATTCACATCCTTCCTCTTCACAGATTTTCCTCTGTCTCGAAATGCATCGGGGTTTTGTTCGTGATACCGATTGGTTTCCGTTGCCATATATTCAAATAAGTCATCTCCAATAAATAGCTTAACCACATCTATTACACTTTCTGAATTATCTGGCATTACAAAAACTTCACTTTGTCCTAGGAATTAATAATAGGTACATTATCAGTTGTTGATCAATCAAGCACTTCGTCATCACCGTCTTCGCAGTCGCTAAATGATGGTATTGGCAACACTCGATTTTTTCTATGACGAAATAATTCTTCGTCACTTTCACAGTCTAATCAGGAAATTCCGCGTCACTTGAAATCTGCGACAAGTCATCTTCATATACACAACTATCACTATTAGAATCCATTGTCTTTGAATAACAAAATTTACATAAATTTATACCGCTTTAAAGAGTATTAGAAAAATACGAGTTGTGGCAACCGCCTACATAATATCACCTTTATATTTATTTCTTTCTGCGAGCTGTTCCACTAATACGCTATAAACATACAACATCGCATAAAACGAATGTGTAGACACATGGCTGCGAGGAATACTATTGGTTAAAATATAGATGGACGGAATTTTTTCTATCTCACTTTACGTTCTTTGATAAATATTATTTTTCCCTTGTGCCACTTGAAATTATTTTATTTTAAACGGGTACTGATACCCGTCCCGCTTTTAAACTGCAATGTGGGGAACGAGTTCTAGTAACTGCCCCATTCATAATGCGATATTATAGAAAAAAATTATCCAAATTCCGTTAATAGAATCATTGCACACATCAAATCAGCCTTGGATAGTTAAGATACAAACTTAGAGCTTTTTCTGAATTTCAGAATTCAAATTATTCTATTTCTTTTCAATTATATAATTTCCACGAGTTTTTTGAAGATATAGAACTAAATGAATAAAGAAATTTGAACTAATATTGATCTGATTAATAACAACTTAATAGGACAAAATACTGAGATGACTCTCAGATATAGACAAAAAGAAAACCTAAATATATTATTCTCAGAAGAACTACAGCAAAAAATTCTTAAAAAATGTCTGTTCCTGTTTCTATTTTTAATGAAGAAATATTGGTAAGTGAACTTAAAATAGGGCCATTGTATATACCTAAAATTTTGATTAATACCGAAAACGGATCTGTTTTGTAGAAATCCAAAACAAAACAGATCGAATTATTTCAGTTAATCTCAAAGAACCTTTAGAAGTAGAGTCATTTGGAAAGTCTACTTATGATATTTTCACTAGTAATTCGTTCCTTAATTTTAATAACAGAAAAGAATGCGAAACAAATGACATAAACGATATCTTCTTTAAACCGGGCGATAAATTATCTTTCACGGTAAGAACAAAACACGAAATTAAATCTACCGACGAAATTTCTATACATTCTAAATCTTACGAATATCCCTATTTACAAAAATAAGAAATGAATAATTAGATGAATGAAATGTTGGATAAAGGTATAAAACGACCCTCAACTTCACCGTGGTCATCCCCTATTTGGATAGTCAATAAAAAAGTGGATCAATCTTGGAAACAAAAAATATCGTTTAGTTATCGATTATCAGAAACTTGGCGAAGAAACAATTCCTGATCGATATCCGATACCAAATATTAATTCGATTCTCGACAAACTTGGAAGGTCAACTTAACCTAACTTAACGTAACCAAATTATTTCTCAACTATTGCCCTTGGACTGGTTGTCATGAAATTCAAATCGACAAAAATTCTATATCAAAAACAGCTCCTATCTCACCTTATCAAAATATCAAGAAAAATTCGTCAATTCTCTCGAGAAATTTCAAATTAGCGTGCCAAAATCAATCACCGAATCCCACGAATATTTAAACTTCCAAGAAATTATTTCACAAATAAATCTAAACTATCAAATGTTAAGTTTAGTCAAGAGTTACTAAAAATGTTTGAATATTTAAGAAAAATTTACCCAGGTAACTAAATTATAGAATGTAAAAACATTTCAACATACTTCCAAGTTTTAGGCACTCAAGTTTCAATTGATAATAATAAATTAATTTTTGCTATACCATGTATTCTCATTATTCAAAACAACCAAATATTCTGCCTAAAATATTCCTATCTGACACGAAACAAGTAGAATCACCAATTTAAAGGTTCACTACTGAAAAATGTCTTCACGACAATTGCACCCTGCAGCTCCTCAAAAACCAGTAGACGAAAAGTTGCCAAAAAAATGATACAAAATTAGAGGAATCTCCTACTGAAGAAATTACACAAGATAAAATAATTATTATTACAGTTAAAACAGAAAAGGTTTTTTCCAAATGCCACACAGACCAATACATAGAAGTAAACAATCATATACTGATAAAAATACTAAAACCATACCAAATAGAAGTTAAGCAAAAAAAAAATCCTAAACGACGCCAGAAAACAACGAGAAAAACCACTACTTCTTTCCAAGCCAATTACGGAAAAATACCATACCAATCCAGAATACGCCTAAAATTTAAAAAATCAATTTAGATGAAATCCTCAAAATTAGCAGTGACAACTTATACCACTAAAAATTTCGACATCCAACCCCTATCCCAAAATCTCTGGTAGTTTAACTTTAGTAGCAATGATTTTATTAATACTGGTATAGATTTTAAGAAGAAAACCAAAAAACTTTTCCAAAAATGCTGCAAGAACCAAAACAAGAAAGAAAACGCAATAAAAGTAAATCCAAAAGAAAAACCGAAAATCAAACATCGCTCGGTTATGTTCGCACTTCAGAGATAGGAAGGATACCAGAAAAATAATAAAAACTGATATTATTTTAATATTCCATTCTTTGTTCTAACGTTGCTAAATAAAAGTATATTTGAAATTGTAATTTTGTTTTGAAAAATACAAATTCTAGAGAATTCAATTTGGAACTCAATTCAAAATATCCGTCTAGGAAGTTCACCTACGAAAAAGGAAAATAATGTACTGTTGCCATTTTTAGATACTTTAGCAATTAAGAATTGTAATAGACTAGAATTTGATGTATTTAGGAAAAATACCGCTACGTTCAGATACACTCCGGCTGATTCTTTCTATTGTATCCAACAGTCTCCATTTCTACTTTCCACTTTATATCGAGAGATACAATAAGGATAGGACCTTTATTGAGGATGTAGCTGCACTCAACAGTTATGATAAGACAATCATAGGTTTAAGAATTCTCTAAGTGAAACCACTTTTTTCCAAGCTCAAAGTGAAAAACAGGAAAAATTTTCTTTGGTAGTTTTTAATCCTATTGATACAAAAAGGATTGGAAGGAATATTACACAGAGTGGGTTTTGAATTGGTTTATAAATCCAACAATACATTAAAACAATTGTTGGGTAAACCTAAGGAAAAAACGGCAAATATGGAATAGAGTGGAATATATGAAATTAGCTGTGGTGATTGTGAAATCCATTAATGTCCGGCTTAAATAGCGCCTAGTTAATTTAAAATATGATCGAACCGAAAAATCGAGTATTGCCGATCACGATGCCAGTCATAACCATAACATAAATATTAATAATGTAAGATTGTTGAAAACTGTTATATGTATTTGAAAGCTTTGAAATTGCTAAATGAAAAAACAAATAAGGACAAAGGGCCAATCCCTTTCCAATCCAAGGGGCAGATAATATTAATGTTCCCCTCTTTTTCTTTTTATATTTACCAAAGAACAAGAATAGAAAAGGCTGCAAAGAAAAAAACCGTTGCATCTAGTTACTTAATGACATATGCAGAAGACATAGCACTAACGGCAAAAAATACACCACACTAAATGAAAGAAATAACTGATAAAAATATAATAGACTTATAAGAGATAAGAATTCAAGTATCAAAGCCAGGTTGAAAAATGTCGTCGAATGTCTGTCGAGTTTATATACTCTAAACCACACTAAATTCGTAACAGTGTCAAGAATATTTATATTTTTTCTAAAGGATTTATTGAAATTTTTGTGTTCAAGTATACTACGTCTGTGCTGACTATAAACTGCGTCAGTATTTCGATGATAGATTTCGTTAGGGTCTATTGTGAAATCGCTCCAGACATCGGTTGAACGGTTCTTCTATTAAACGAGGTGTTGTTAAGAACTGAAAGGAAGCTCTTGAATTTTTCACATTATTTTTCTCACAATGCTGACATCGAGTTCTTTATAACAAATTTCTACCACTTTTAACCTCGATTTTGATATTTTTAAATAAAATTTTTTCCAAGATGTTCTTATGGAGGATCTAGTACAAGTTATGGCCTCCGTTATGATCTCGAATACACGCAGACTAATTAATTCACTAATGTATTTTTAATATGTACAATAAATTAAACATACCATATCATACTATAACTTTCATATATATACTGTTAATTTTTGGGTGATTGCATTTTGTAAAAATTCTTGGAATAATTAAACCAAACAGAAATGACTATTACTCTAAATCTAGATTTATATTTCATATAGGAAAACTACTCAAATCTGTTTTCATAATTCCATAATAATAATAGAAACTCAAAAACTGTACTGCAGTACCTGAAAATACAATCCTTCATTTTAAGTAATTTTTAAACCCTCCGAGGGGTCTTGATTTTATTTTTTGTTGGTATTTCCAAGAGAATACTTTTATGTTTTACGGTTCTTTTCTCCTGTGACGTGAAACAATGGAACTGAGTTTTATGTTATCGATATAAAAAACTAATATTGTTGGCCTAGAAATCATGGTTGAGTAAGAAAAAAAAGAAACGGACGAAAACAAGATCAGCTTGAAACTGATGATTCTACTTCAGAATTGAAAGGAAATTTTTATGCTGTATTAACATTAACTACTTTGAAAAAAATGTTATATATCCTAAGCGAACCCTAAACTATATTACGAAAACCTTAGAACATTCAAGGAGAATTATTATTGGGGGTACTTCCTCGACTAGACCACCATTATATGATGGAACGGGGTGGGCTATTTCTATGGGGAACAAGAAGAAACTCCGGATCCTTTGGTTATAGGATAATTTGCCATAACAATAAATAATCTCTAGATAAGAAGTTTGTATGAGCGAGGACAGGATTTTCTTGGAGACAATCTAGTTCATAAATAATCTTGCACTTAGACAAAAGCAGTTCTGATATGGGACACAATACACCATAATATCGTAGTAGACTATCGGGTGTCATATACACTGTGACCCAAAGGATCTATTGTGTCTCCCTTTCTTGCTGCGATACTGGGGAATCGAGTGTTTACATCTATTAATCCCACTCCTTTCAGTCAAAAAAGTCAAAATAGTTGGGAGAGCTTAGCTGCTAGAGATCTTCGTCTTCTATTTCATACGCTCCAACTTGTAGTGATCTCGAGCTCTGTAGTGTTTCACAATTCGAGAGAATGTGATTCTAGTATATGCAGGGGTACATTGAGGCTAGTAGTTTGTTCTTACTTAGGTTGATACATTCAGCAAATCTTCTCTAGTTATGGTTTCCCAGGAGAAACTTTGCCTGTCTCAGCCTATGCAGGTTGTCACAATAAATGATTTTGCTCCTAACCACCTTTTTTCCAATGCTTCTTCAATTATTCTGTAGCTGATACTACAGAAGGGGTCAGGTCCCACGAAAGGCTTGTCTGTCGCTGCTTTAGCCAGCTTATCAGCTATTTCCCTTCATTCTGGTGCGTCCCGGAATCCATTACATGGTAACATTATTTTTCTTGCCTAGCTCATTTAATTTTTCTAGGCAATCCCAAATGAGTTTGTATTTTATGATATTGGAACTTAAAGCTAAAACAGCTGTTTGGAGGATGATCTCCTGGAAAAAATTTCAATTGCATAAATTTCTGCTTGACAAATGCTTGGTGTGTTGCACAGACCGTCAGAATGTGTGGTTCTGGGTCCGGACACTCCTACTTCAGTTCCGTTTGATGCTTTAGATCCATACATTTGCCAATTGATGGCATTTCTGTTTATTTCTTGTATGGTACTTTGATCCCACTTACCTCTACGGCTTAGTATTGAGGTCAATTTTTTGGTGCATCGTCTTGAGCCATGTCCCAGGTTTGGTACTTACTTAGGGACGATCATGTCTCTTCTGCCCCACTTTTCAGTGTAGAGAGGTAGAAGATTTATAATCACTTCTAGTGCAGCTGTTGGGTATAGTTTCATGGTACCAGTTACATACATGGAAGCTAGTCTTTGTACCTTCGAGAGATTGTTCCTTGTGGTATCCAAACTAGTTCTAGTATCCCAAACCACTACCCCATATTTGATGATTAGTCTCATCATTGCCGTGTACATCCACAGTAAGATCTTTGGTTATAACCCCAATACATAACAAAATCCTTTTTTTGTAACCAAATATTCAAAATTATTTGTCAAGTAATTTTAAAAATATATCCTAATTTCCCGAGGAAGTGTCTCTCAAATGACCTTTATATAAATGTGATTAATTTACCTTTGGCAAAAATAGTAACTCTGATATGCCATTTTCTTCAAGGTTGATCTCATCGTAAATAGTAGAAGGGTTATTAGATGACCCGCCTATAAGGGGTGATAGTTCCTCGCCCTATACCTGGTAACTTTATTGATTTATTGTTGAAGGTCGACAGCGATTTCGTTTCCGTAGGATGTGTACATAAACTAATTATGTTCTGTATGACTTTTTTGCTACTCGTGAGGGATGATGTGAAGCACATTAAACTTTTTCAGGATTATAAAAACATGAAGTGGCTTTGAAAATATATTACATCATTAATCATAGTCCGGGTTAATTAAATAGTCATCAAGTTTTTGAGAGTAATATCATATTAGAATATGATTCATCTGAGTAACATGAAAAAGTGTGAAACTGATTATTGTATCATAAGAATATAATGAATAATGTATATTTGTTAAAATAATTTTTCAGTATAATTTGCTGCTATTGTCGGTAAAAAGAACTTTTATCAATTCTAGAAGGATTTCTGTTGATTCTACCTACTCGTTTTGTTTGGGGAGATACTCGGCAGCTTTTTGGGAGACAATGGAGATGTCTTATTTGAAAATCTAATCCATTTATCATATTGGGTGCGATTTTTTTGTATATGTTTTTCAAAATTATCTTACTTCTTCTTAACCTTGATTGAATTTGGTTTTGGAGTTTGAAACTGTTGAAATTAAAACGTCAAGTCGTATAATTTATGTGAAAAATTATAATCCAAAAACAAAATATTAATCATTTGATTTAGGTTTGTGAGCGCTGGCTATTTTAGATTCAATTGGAATTTTATTGTTATGAACTCGTCGTCAATATTGTTGGCCTCAGGATATTAATCTTCTTACTAAAAGATACCTGTCAACACATATCTACACTAACTGCTCTAATTCGTTCCAAACCTGAGTTGGCCCGACCGCCAATTTATTTGCACTTCTCTTAGCAGAACATGAAGGATTATTTTATATATACGTAGAAGACCTCCTTTAAAAGAAAATGAGGAAAATCTAGAGTTATTTTTAAGGTTAAAAATATTTTTCATAAAAAGATATTTTAATGTTCCAATTCGAATCTTTAACATTGCATAAACATTGAGTTAAAAAAAGAGCCAAAGAGTCTCACGTTTATGGTGGTAATATAGTAACTTTGAAGATTTTTCATAAGTTATATGAACGAATACAAATTCTTTCGAACCAAAAAAATTTAAAATGTACCCAATTGAATTTGGAGAGGATTAATTTAAATTTTTGGTTACTTAGGAGTCGAGTTAATTTTAATCTTATTCTTTGACACAAGCCCCTATTTTAAAGGGACCATAAATTTTTTCCTCTCTATATGATGAATGGGTTACGGACGTACTGATACGTATCTGATTTCATTTATTAGTCTTTGTTAAAGTATGTACTGACCTCGCTCCTAATATATTTCTATGGGCAAAATCTAATGCGGTGAGATCAGGTTATCGCACTAGTTCGATTAAGCTACTTTTTTTGTTTAACCTTTGAAGCTATATTCGCCGAATTTGTGATACTTAATAAATCTCTTAAGAAATACACTCGGTTGGTGAAGATTCACTCTAAGCCAATTTCATAACTTATGTCTAACAAATGATTGGGTAGATCTTTCTGACGATATTAACTCTAAATTCTCGACCTTTCTCAACAAAATTATCAGGTGCTACAAAACAGCATTTCCTCTTCTCCCTCATAAAACCAATTATCATAAATCGTGGACTACGAAAGGAACATGTACCTCAACCAAGAATATGAGATCAATCTTGTCTATAAAGTTCACAGATATTCCTCAAATACTCAATTATATCAATAACTATAGATCCTTGTATCGGAAAACTATCAAAACTATTACTACAATCGCATCTCGAGAGCTGAAAATTCGTGGAAAGACACTTGGTCTGTTATCAAGGATTTGAGAAAGAAATCGCGTTCAACAAACGTTACCGATCTCGACCCAGACCTGTAAATACATCTGAGCTAGAGGAAACCATACTCAGCATCCAAAACAAGACATCCTGCGGCATCGATGAAGTACGTAATTATTGACGTTTCATGTCGCTAATAAACGAATCCTTGGAAACTGCACAAGGACGGCAAGAAAAATAACACTTAAAATTATCATCTTATCGCATTAATACCAATCCTATCGAAGATAATTGAACGACTAATGAAAAGTCATCTTTTAAAACTTAAAATCCTGACAGCTCAACAATCTCTTAGCTCCTATCTAATAAATGCACTAATGACGCTAGTTTTTCTGTTCTCAACGAAATACTCGTATATACTTCACTTAACAATAAGTTTTATACGACTTCGGTTTTTTGTGATTTCGCTAAAGCCTTCGGTTGTGTTGATCATAAAATTCTGATTAACAAACTACTAAAATATTATGGCATCCAACGTATTCCATTAAAATGGTTTGAATATCTTGAATGTCGAAATCAATTGGTACGAGCTAATGGTAAAGTTTCAAGTAAATTACCAATTGGCAGTGGGTTCAGTTTTGGATACAGTTCTTGTTTTGATTTTCATCAATGATGTCACTGACCTACATCAATGGTCAATTCACTTTAATCGCGGATGACACCAGTGTAACCTGGAGTGGTTAGGTTAGGTTCTATATAGCTCTATATTTGACCATTGGCAATGATCTCATAACTATTAAGTTCTATCCTGACGCAGTCTTTATTTAAACACCGAGAAAACTTTATAAAGGAGCTCTAAAACTCAACGATGACTTAATACGATCCTCAAATTCGATCAAATTTCTTGGTCTACATATTGACCTTCAATAGTCTGGACGTATAGAAAACCTGACAAAAAAATCAACCTCTGCTTGCTTTGCTATTAAATCTGTGCCTGAACAGCTCGATTCTCATACTGCTTTAACAACTTACTACTTGTTAGTCGAATCGTATCTTCAGTGTGGTTTGTCTTTCTGGCGGTCTTGTAGTTTGCACCTTCTCGATTCTATCTTCAAATCACAAAAAAGAGCTTTTCGTTATATTTATGGTTTGAGTAGTAGAGCACATTGAGAATTCTATTTTAAAAAACACAAAATTCTAACTCTCTTCGCTCTCTTCAATTTAGAATATGTTTGTTTGGTTCGCAAGCAAGTCCACAACTCAACTGAGAGACCCATGCATACCTATCCCACTAGAAGAAAGAAGTTGGACATTTACTTAACTATACCTACTTCTGATCTGGTGAAAAATTCCATTATCTTCAGTACGATAAAATTATTCAATCAGCCACCTTCTGAAATAAAAACGGCAAAAGCTTTTGATAAGTGTCGAGGTTTGACAAAGGCATTTCTGCTTGATAGATCTTATTATTCTATAGCTGAATTCCACAATTTACCATAGGCTCTAGAGACTGGCATAATTCAATTTGTGATGTAAGATATTATATATGTCGTAGGTCAATAGACAAGTTGGGATTTCAGCTAATATCCCAGGATAATAGGCAGTTGGCTGATGGCGCGCCACGCATACCTATTCTCCCGGAGTATTAGCTAAATGCCGGACAATAGATTATTCGTCGAAAAATGACCAAGCGTTTGTCTATTCTCCTGGGACTTAAGCTAAAATTCGGATAACAGACTATTGCGTTTACAGAATAAGATAAAAAAATAGGATAGAAGAAGTCTTATTTATTTATTTTTTGCATGTCAATCAATCATTTATTGCAACACTTGGAGGCTTGATGACATTGTGATTTACATTTTATTTTATGCATGCACATTTTTTAAACCCTTGTCCTCCCGAGACTGACTGCATAGAAGATACTTCTCGTAATGATATTAATTTTTCTTTATTGACATCGCTTATATCCAATAAACCAGCACCTGCTTTCCTTATATCGCTCCGAGGAAACCAACCATTGATTATTCCATCTTTCGTCCCGACCTAATAAACACCATGCCGTGTGTCAATAATGGCACCGACAATTAAAGGTAAATCAAGCTGTCCTCGATCGACTGGTGGAACTAATAGTGTTATACAATCACCAATAAACAGAGGTGGAAACTCATAATTTTCTCATAATAATCTTCTACACTGTAAATAACAACATCTGTTTGTTTTCGTATTTTTACGATAACGTGACATTCATTTTCGATTTGCAATAGTTCATAGCTATAGTGGTAGTAAATATTGTAAGCTTTAGGTCCATCCAGCTTCTCTGTCTGGAGGACCAGCGAGTAAAATTTGCTTTACTTTGTCTAAGTGGTCTTTATCCCATATACCGCAATTATCTTTCTGACTATTAAACAATTCCTGCAGCTCCTTTTCAAAATTTTCACGATCAACAATGATCTTCTCTATTCTAAAGAGTTTTTGCAAATGACTTTTCAAGTTCACGTATCGACTAAACTAACTAATAATATACAAAACTGGACAAGACACTGTATGTTCGACAGAAGCGACGCACGACTGATAAATCTGGAGACAATGAGAGATAGAGAGAAAGAAAATACGGAAAGTCAAGAAAGTGCCAGTGCGAACCTCAATGTGAACTCAAAAATAAAAACAAACATTGAAGAAATTGGCTTCGGTATTGGCCCTTTCGCTAGAAGTATTGGACAGCAGATAAACGCTTAGCCTTTTTCAATAGATATTCTATCATCCGAATTCGATATCAATACCTGAAAGAATTATCAATGCTTAAGACATTATAATGTATAATCTATATGGATCGCTTTGGCATAAACATATCAATAATTTCATTACCTTACATCACTGTGTCTATAATTGTTGATAGTACGAATAACGCAATTAAATTCACACTTATCACTGCAGTTTCCCACAAGTTAAGATAGATATCCAATTAAGAGTTTTTTTAAATCCACTTTTAATTGTACTTTTTCTATAACGTTCATGTTCAACGACTTCTCCTATTTTGATTTTTTTGAGCTCTTTCGCAGCATCAGTCGAATGTTCGAAATTTTCAAATTCTTCTGTACCATCTAATCCTGCCCATTCTATTATTACACCTGCTCCTCCAGGATGATCATCCAAATAATCGGTAACGTCGTATATAGAATTTTTTATTATTATCCATATCCTAGGATCCTGCTTTCCGTCATGTTTTGAGATTTCTTCAAGTGTATAAAACTGTTTAGTATCAGCGTCCATTTGAATATTTCGACTTAAACTTGAATAATTGCTGAATGTTTTTGTTAAAAATGTATTAATATACGTCCTTATCATGCATTTCATATTAAACTTTAAAAACATTAAGTATTATCTCTGCTGTAATTCATAATAAAGTATTGATAACATATATATTAATAAATACACATTGAGGAGGAAATTATTATGTATAAGAAATTATTACAGTACCAAGAAAAGTAATTGAAGAGTTGGCACCAAAAGTTTACCAAGTTACGGATACGATCCGATGTTACTAAAAACATCACATAAATTCACCTTAAAAAAATTATTATTTTCAAATGAGAATTATACAAATATAAGTTTAGTGACTACAAAAGGAATAAATAGTAATCATAAACTTTGAAAAATAGGACGAAACTGCAAGGCTTGCAATTTTTATTATTTCATGCGTCGTCCAAAAGGGTTGAGATAACTCATGATCACGAATACATATTCTACTGATTTGATAATATTGACTATTTGAACTACTTTTCCTTAGAATATTTGAGATTGTAATATATCCATTCAACTATCAAAAATAATCCAGTGAACAGAAAAATTAGAAGTCCCAGGTAACAATCGTGCAGAGTACATCTATCACTAGGACGTTACGGTAACGAATTAAATACGTGAAGCGATGGAAGGGAATTGAATTTTTTAGAAATCAGACAGAACCCGTACTAAGGGATCCAAGTCATAAATTTCATAAAGACAAAAGAAGTTGCATTTTGCTTGGGTTGGAAAATCGGAACAGACTGAATTCCATGTGGATAAATTGAGGAAAAAGGGGGACTTTTTAATGGCAACGTACAGAGGACTCAAGGAACAATTCAAAATTCTTTGAAATTTGATGCATGGTGTGAATAACTTTATAAACCAATTGTAGCACTCGTGGATGAGCCTTTTGGGCGAGAGCGCTCGGCGAGAGTTGGCGAGAGCACTCGCCTAAATGTTCCACAACTTGTACCTGGTACTTAGAAGCACTCTATATTATAATTATTTTTATTGATTGCTAATGACCGTAAATCGAAACCATCCTGAGTGATCGATGACATACTTGTATTTTCACTATACTATTTTTTCAGATCATGCAATCATCGTCTTCATCATGTCATCATGTGAAGCCAGTGGCGTGGTTGCTTATGTTTTACCAACAATTCGTGCTTACAAGGGATCTACGGATACAAAGCAACAATCGTTGGAATGGCGACACTCTGGTTCTCCAAGACCTAAAAAGTTTCTTGTCCAAAAATCTGCTAGAAAAGTTCTTGCTTCAGTTTTTTGGGATTGCCATGGAGTAATCATGATTGATTTTTTGGATCAGGGTAGAACAATAACTGGAAATTACTATTCGACATTACTGATCACTCTACGGGAAAAAATTAAAGACGGAAGACGCGGAAAGCTATCCAAAGGTGTTTTGTCTTTGCAGGACAACGCCCCTGCACACAAATCTTATGTTGTCTTCCAAATATCCGTTTGGGGTTTGAATTACAAGAACACCCCCCTTATTCACCAGATTTGGCTCCGTCCGACTATCATCTGTTTCCTCAACTGAAAAAAATTCAAAAGGTTGTAAATTTTCTACCAACGAGGAGGTAATAAAAGCTATGGAGGTCTGCTTTGCAGAGCAAGAAGACAATTTTTTTTAAAGGTCTAGAGACGTTGCAGGTTCGCTGTAATAAATGTATCCGATTAAGAGGAGAATATGAGTAATAAAATATTTTGACATTGAAATTTTGTTTGGTTCTATAGTAGGCTAAGAATTTTTCAATATATCCTCGTATATTTACAAATAAAATATTGCATACCTACAGAAATAGACAATAAAGATGCTATCTATTAAATAATTAGACCTAATTGCTGTTGATTTAGTATTGTTTATAGCATTACGGGAATTAATGCATTGAAGTAATAGATTCGCAATGTTAAAACATCATTTATTGATAGACAGGAAAACACTGCACAACACAATGATAATGAATCATCAAGTGAAACTCTTTAATGTATACGAACATTAATTTATCCAGCTTTGTGTCAAATTCGTCAGATTTGTATCAATTTATTTGTACTTTGTCATAGTTTCAAAGTCATATAAGCCTTCCGTGATACATATATTTTTTTGCGTTATATCATGATTTTGATTTTGTGTTGTATTAGCAACCTACATTTCATACCCGTTACAAGTATTGATTATATTTGACATAATTTTTTCATTATTTCTACTTGAATTCTTGGTATTATGTTCATAAAATAATTCATATTGAATGAACAACATACAATCTCTATAACTGGGTAACTACTTATAAGGCTATATCATTGGACTTCACAGAGAGCGGTATTCAGAACCCTAAACTATCACCAGGAGTTTTGGGATTTGGGGATAACATGGAAGTTAGAGATAAGTCTGGTGTCGTTAAGTAGTTTTGTTCAGGTGTTCGTACAAATCACGTACAAATCACATCTTTTAAAAAGACATTTAACACTGGTCAACAAAAATTAAACTTTTTTTGTTACACGAAAAATTATACTGAATTTTGAATGTACTATGGACACCAAACAATAATCAGTAAAAAACAAAAAAATACTCCTTAATGTACAATAAATAGCTATGATTTCCATGAATGAATTGCTTCTGGTAGGTCCCTCTTAGATTTCCAACAGAAATCTGCTAGCTTTCTCTGATTATTTTTTCTTTCATAGCGCTTTTCTATTAAGGACATGTTCTGATGAAATATTTCGATTTGTTCGTCACTCACAGCACCCAAATTCTCGGGGAAAAAATCCACATGAGTGCAGGTTATATATTTTTAAAGATATATTACATCCCAAAGCTTTGTATGAAATTATAAGCTCATTAATTAAGACTGAAACTGAATGTGACTGAAACATAGTAATATTTTTTTTTGAATGAGGGCACTTAACACAAATTATCACAAAGTTCATGTGTCAAAAATAGTGTTGACCAGTGTAATCCAAAATACCTAACAAAATATGTATGAACATTCGTGAAAGTCTCTTATTTTTTTATATTTGTGTTATAGGTTTTCAAAAAAGATGAATTTCAAAAATATGTGGAGTGAGGCTACAGGAATAGTTGATAGGAATCCACCTAAAAGAGCTTTAATCTCCTCGGTTCACTTCAAAAGATCCTGTTTTTTTTAATACTTCCGGCTCTTCCGCCATCCAACAAATAAATAAAAGTAAAAATAATAAGGAAATACTCAGATGTGAGAACTTTGTGAGTTAGATTTGCCTAATTTTACCAATTTTTCTGAGGATATCAAGAATATTGTTATTTATATAACAATATTCGTACTAGAATACCTTTTATATTGTTATCAGTCCACTAATAGATCGTATTTTACTGAAATCAACATAACGTATTTAATTCTGTGAGAAATAATCAAATATAACTACTTTATGCGTAAAAAATATATTAAAAGATTTAGAAGAACCAAAAATTCTATAAGAGTCTAAAAAATTTTTGTAGGTGTTGATATTTTAAAATATATAGATATTATTGGATTTCCTTTTTTTTTTAGAAAATAAAGCATCTTTGAAGAAACAAAAAGACAGTTATATAATAAAATAATACTTTTTAAAAGACCTTTGAAATTCGACAAGTTTATTTATATATGTAATTATTATGAAGCATGTTTTAATTCATTAGTAAAATAAATGTATTATATGATTATTAAGATTTAATACTTTTACTTAAGGTTAGTGTGGATCTATCTTAAAGAGGAGTGGTTTGTCGCAGGCGCTTACGCCCCTTACCGCACTACAGGCTTTAATTACACGTGCCAATAAACATGCGAGCGTTTCTCACCTTTTCTAGTTCTATGGGGGAACATATTGAAATAAATCAGAGATATCCCATTTTCCAAGAAATTTGAAATTTCTACTCCTACTGTATCTAACAGCTTGGGTGATTCTATTTCATCAATTCAACTTCATCAGGTTCGCATTTTTTTCTTTTCCTGAATATTTCTCACTTTCAGGTTATAATAACAAATAATTGGATTGAAAGTTAAGCATCAATTAGAGTATTAATGAATATGGAATAATTAATTTGATTTATACAAATCCTCGTATACTTTGTTAAGTAAAACAAAATTTGCTTGATAATTACACATTAGAGATGTGGTAATTTCTATTTTTTGATAGTATAATACGTTTCTGAAGAGGATTTAGCGTGTAGACTTATTAAAAATGTATGATTTCTTAGTGTATAATAAGAATTTTAAACGAAAAGCCATTATAAGGTTTCTGGTAGTAATCAGGTCACATGAATTATTCATTGCAGAAGAACATGCTTTATCTTTGATGGCATAATTATTTTCTTCTAAATTGAACAATCAGCTACACAAAACATTTCTATAAAGTTGTTCAATTTATTTGTAAGCAAAATTACTAATGAAAACTCACATTCGATACTATATTAATAATGGTCTTGGAAAATTTAAAAAAAGTATATTCTTTTTTACGAAAATAAATACAACTTAATTTTACAAGAATAATGGTGTTTATTTCAAGTGGATTGGATTAGAGTGAACAAAGTTACAAAGTTTAGAAGTATGTGTATAATTTATACCGCCCGAGATCTGTTACAAATAAGTATACGTCATCAGCGCCGATTGTGTAGGAGAGCGGCCGGCATATTTGACAAAATACTACTGGCTAAAGTGCTATATTCACAATATAGAGTTGATTTTTTGATAAAAAAGAGCAGGGGTTTTTTCGAGGTTCTTGAGATAAATTGCCCCAAAGAGATTCCCTTGCAATTGCCACAAATAACGATTTTGTGACTGTTAAATTCCACGGGAGGAGTCAGATGAACAGACAGATCGGTAGCATGACATATTCGTAGAGCAACAACAAGAAAATATTTTATGTGCACGGAACCTCTTATTTTGAGATACCAAGTGCTGAAGTTCAAACATTTAATTTGAGCAATTTCGACTTCGATTTTGTTGGACTTATGGTGTTTGATTGAAAAAGTGTCGGATTTTCATCACAAAATAATAAAAATGAGATAGGGCAATACCATTATTTTCTAAATGTTATAATATCTCTAGATTTTATTAATTTAATTTAGTTAGGTTGCCTGATAACTAGCAAAAGGTTTCAATAAACAATAAACTTTCATAAAAAGTGTAGTTTCATAAAAGTTTTTACAAAAAAGAATATGTACGTACTACATTTGGCGATTTCCTAACGAAAACAGACCGATTTCATTTATTTTTTACTTAAAAAAATACAATGTTGTCAAATTTGAGCAGCCGGTGGTGCCAAAATTCAATCTAATCTGGATGCATGCGGAAGGAAAAAAAAACAAAAAAATCCCTGTATCATGAGTTTCAAGTTTTGAATATGCTATTTAAAAAATGAAAGTACCTATTTACCTCGAAATGATCTTAATTACAAAATCGATTACTTGTACTTGATAAAACAGTATTCCTTATAATGTCATTTTTCATTACATCACACTATTTTTTCTGTTATTTTTCTTCCTGAGGAATACTTGAAAATAATGTATTTGGTGCAGTAATAGTGCTGTTAATACATAATGGTACAATACAATATTTATAAAGAGCCAGGCTTCGACATCCCAACAAAAGATACAACTAAGACGATACGGTAGAAAAAGTAATAGAAGAATTCATATTCTTTTTTTTTTCTAATAAATAATCATTATTTGTGATACACTGAGATGTGAGGAAAAAGTTTATTACGAAGATGAGAAAAAATAATATCGAAAATATAGCTAATTCTCAAAAAATGAATAATTTACGTCTGCATCCCTTTTTAAAGTGATATGTCAGATGCCAGATCAATAATTAACAAAACCAGGAGGATCTGGATATAGGCATTGAACAACTGAAAAAGTGGAGAAAGAAAGAAAGTATTTCGAGTGAAGAAATAAACAACATTCTTCCATCTAGCTAAGAGGCTCAATTAGGAAAAAGTATTTGTAAGCTTCACAACATTAAATCAATATAACTATATCATTATACAACTACGCATAATGAAAATATAGAAAAACAAACAAAGAGAGATTAAACATAATCAAAAACGTTGCATGTCACCAATCATAATTGAAATTTATCAGCACTCGGCACTACTTGGAAACGGAGATCCCATAGCATGGAATAACACGATTTAATCGCAGAGAACCAATGTCAGGATGTATACAAAATATATTTGGATACAGAGGGAAGTCTAAAGCTATCTCTAGTAAATGTTTTCATAAAAATAAGAAAGAGACTTCATAACACAGAAACATAGAAAGAAGTGTAGTGATCTTTTGATGATTGATAGAAGCTCAAAAATTGTCAAATATAATAATAATTTTGTGCACTAGACGTAGATTACTGATGAAGGACAGAGAAGTGACGGAATAACAAATGAAAGGATAGAGCTAAGGATAAGAGTAAAATTCGGTATTATATATACATTGAAAGCTATGTCACAATTCAATGAATTCCACAATTGGAAAATTCGAAGGAAAATTTTAAAGTAGATCTAAGCAGAAAAGAAAAAGCACAAAAAAGAAAAGAGAACATTGGCGAGTAAGAGTAGATAGATTAAGAGTATTCTAGAATTGACGCATATGCATACTTCACACAGTATAAAAATTTCATCATTTTCTTAAAATAGATAGTAAGGTAAGGAATTCTTGTTGGATTATATGGAAAAAACTGCCGAAAAACCAAAAGCATGTGAATTCCTGACTACTAAAACTTCAAAAGATAAAAATGTAAACAATTCATTCCATCAATATTTTTTTGGTCATTAGCCAGAACAAAATATTACGGTAATAAACATTTTCGTATACTCTGTTATTATTCTCATTAGGTATTTCTTTCCAAATTTCTTTCTCGGGCTTTATGAGAATCCCTTTCTAACAAAAGACTTTCTCGAAAGATCTTTGAATATTAAAAAATCGTTATTATACAATTTAAATGGGAAAAGGGATCAGAACGTTAAGAAGGAAATAACTGAATCGTGATTCCGTGATTCCTGTTGAATTTTTCAAAATGTAGCAGATGGTGCAACGAGACTCACAACTCTGAACAAAAATATCGACTACGGAAACAAGATTTTACAATAGCGTCGAAAGAAAGGTGATGTGTTTGATTATATATTTATGAGACAATACCGATTTTGAGAAGCCCTTTTTATTTTTTCACACGAGTCAAATTCGATTTAAATTATAAGCAATGCTTTTACTGGAACTTTTCATCCTGTTTTGGAACTCGATTTTTCTAAACAAAATAAACTTAAATAGGAGCCCGTCAGTACAGTGAATAGACACGAAAGTCTAGTACTACCTTCTAGTAGGTTTTATATGAAAATCTAGAATGAAGCTGCTTTAATTATGTTTATATGTTTATATTCCATCTGTATAATAAAAAATCATGTAACCAGTGATAATATCCATAATTTTACAGTTGCCATTTCTCAAGATATTTCAACAGCAACAAGTACTGTGATTTGAGAGTATTTTGGAATTCTCATGTGTCAGATTTATGAGTCTAAGTGGCTTCAAAAGTTTATTTAGGTTTGTCGTTGATATAGCCAGTGACAAATAATTAATGTACTCGTGTACCTCTGTGCATCCGTATCATAGTACTTATTTCACATATATAAATAGAAAAAAAACTATTGACCTCATTCTGTATAATATTATTATAATTTCCATCCCTAGAAGGGTGGCTTCAACACCATAGGGAAATCTCAATCACTTTACTGAGTATTGTTTATATTAAAATTTATGATAAAATTTTGTATATTTTGGAAACTTTTCGGGTTCAATGCGTTCTCTCCTCGTTTTAAAACTGCCGAAAAATGTAACCTGTTTACTTGGTGTTCGGACAATCTTTCCTGGGAAGTGAACCTATTGGATATGCAACAATTCTACAGCTTCATAATTAGTCCCTTCTGTAACTATCAAAAATATTCCAAGGCCTCACCTGTGCATACACTTTTCATAACTTTTATCGTGTGAACTATCACTTCATTAATAATATGAAAATAGTGTATAGAAGAGCCATTTAATGTAACACTACTTCAAAAGAAATAAAATACGACAAGATAAAAACGAGACATAAGCAAGAATGCCAACCGAGTAATTACGACCTTTATGTTTTCAGTTACAATTAGTATATATATATATATATATACTTATTACAAATTATTTCCCCCTGGGCTAAACATTTTATTTATAATTGTAGCTACTCCAATGGAAAGTCCCATAAGGTTTTTCGAACAAATTTTTGATCAGTTTAGAAATTATACAATTTATTCAGCTGCTAAGGTTTTTGAAATCTTTTTGAGATTTTCGCTCTAAAAATACTCGTAGTTTTGCGTATATTGATATAGCAATATAATTACTTATAATCATGGTACTCCCCAGCATCAAATACTTGACTATAATGTTGATGGTGTGTTCAGAGCTTGTATGCATTCCCTAGTTCATAAAGTTACTGTAATCGATTTCATATCTTCAGTTTTTCATGTGTTGGTACCAAATTATTACGAAGGAAATTATTACTGGCAGGAAAGTTGATAGCAATACTAATTGTGCAGTGTTTTGGTCGGGTTGCTATAGAAACTATTCATGGTTGACTTGGGTTATCGTAATAAAATTATTTCTCACTATAATGGCGGATATGGAAGCCATGAGAAAAGTAGAAAATTTTATAACATCAGTAGCAAAAAGTATATTTTTTCATTACTGAACAATAAGTAATGTAGGAACATGCCTTGACCTTAAGTTGTGGAATAGAAACTGACGTTGATAATTTTCACAATTTTGTAAAAAACGCTAAATATATTTTGCGAAATACTAAGCTCGCTTTTCTACAATAAATAGACCCCAGATGATTGAAACATGTTGAAATTTCCGTAATTTATATGAAACGGTGTCGACCTTTGATTCGATTAACTATGAAACCCATTATATCCTTTGCATTAGAATGTTATGCGTTTCAATCCACTTTAATATATGATATTCATCAACCTAAAACAAATCGTCCTAGTATAAGAAATTTTGCGGCTCAAATAGTATTGATTCAAGTCATGTTCAGTGTATTTATAGAAACTGTGATAATGTACAACCATCTGCAATCAAATTTGCTACAGGAACCGGAACCTATCAGCTCAAATTACAATTTCATTATTATTATTATTAAAAACAAACTGTCTTCTTGCGAAATCAAAAAGGCCCTATAATTAATTGATTTATAGGTACTAAATTTTATTCATTCAGATTCATGAAACTTCCAGTAGCAGTGTTATTTTCAATAATTTTTGAATGAAAAAACCTAAGTTGGAAAACCAAAATATCAACGCTTTTTTGGCTAATAATAAATTAAAAAACCATAAACTCCCCGATTTGTCTCAGAAAACAGTATTTTCTTGTAAAATGTACAAATTCTAAAAATTCTTTTAGGTTAGGTTAGATTAGGGTTGCCAAATTTATTTGTAGCCACCCCCAATGCTGGATCTCCAAAACAGAAATGGTCAGGAAATGCAAATCAATTAAATCCCAATTAATCTAGTCAGTTCCCATTAAATGAGTAGAAAACTAGAATTTGGATGTACTTGAAATGGACATCTTATCAATCCTGAGATTTTTCTTCGCCATTTTATTTGATTGTACGCAATCAAACAATTCGATTTTTCTAAATGGAAACTTGTTGACCAGTATGATTTTTCAACTCTTAACTTCTTTCAAACTTAGCATCAAAGTCTAGGCGAACTCTGCTTTAAACTTTGAACTTTGGTTATGAAGTGAAAATATTTCAACAACTCCTTGGGTTTTTACTATGACGTTATAAGATATAATATTAGTTAGGGAGGGTAGTAATCAAAATTTCTTTTGTATTACAGTCTACGATTTTAGGATCTTCACGAAACGATTCAGAAGCTGCTTTGACAGGCTCTATATCCTTCTCAAGCTATCCTGAAAAATGTAAAATTTTGAGATTGTTATCAAGTTGTTAATACCCTCCACTAGAATCTAAAGTAAAATGTGCAGAGAATATCTAAATAGATATAAAAAAATAGAAAGTAAGTTAATTCATTCGGAAAATAATTTTACAATAAGGAAACTGCTGTATAATAACACTTTTCAACTTAATTGTCACTTGACAATAAGCAAATCAATGAACATAATTTGGTCTTTAAACTCCTGTAAATTTTGTGGTCTACATAAACTTTCACTATAAATAACCCTATCGAAAAAAACTTGAAGTGTAGGATATGAAGAACTTGAGGGACACTCTAATTATTCCAGGTTTCCAATCCACCTCACTGATTTCAAAACTCACCACCAACATGAAGATGCACGATCTTGCTGTCACTAGATACTTCCATCTGTTAAATTGGGCCTGTCGGCGTTTCCAAACATTTTGGTAAAAACGGATCTCAGCCGAAGAAATTGCAGATAATGTTCCCTTGGAAGATTTTTGTCAAATAAATATGATTGTCGTGTATGACTTTTAGTCCTCAAAATATATAATTGTTCCATAAAAATAATAAAATGTAAATTCTGTAAAATGCCACAAACGTTGATCGGGATCATCCAAAGTTGACTATTTTTGTCTTAAGATATTTCTATGTCTACTGCAATTTGGCCTGAAGTATTTTAAGAATTGTCTTCACACTTAACATGACCAGTGACTTTTTAATTTTACCGACTGATGGTCAGTCGGTAGGGTCACTTACATAGAATAAATCGCAGCTCGTGGTGAGCTGACCTTTTTTTTATTATATCATATGAAAATTGAAAGTTTCTATTCGATGGGTTTCACTTAAAGAAGTCATATTTACTTTTTGAACTCTATATTTCTTGCTGTAAAGAATTTTAAACTACTGTGTACAAGACAGTGCAGACTTTTAAGCTTCGAAAAGTTAAAAACCGTTTGAAAACGATCACAAGATCAGAAGAAACATTCTCAACATGTCAATTTTTGGCTGAAATATCATTATATTATAGCACATGAGCATGACTGTTTTTGTATAATTTTTAAGAGATATAACTATCTTACGATTAGTCTTCCTATTATTATATCAAAGGTTCAAGTCTCTCACTAAATTGGGTGAAATATAATCAATATGCTTTTTTTCATAGCCGATAATACACACCATAATCGTCACATCAATTAATTGTTATAAAAGAAATCGAGGGAAATTGATTGCTCTATTCTAAATTACTTCACTTAGGTATGTATTTTGAGTTATTTTGTATTATGGTCCATATTATCTTACAGATTACAAGCATAGCTTGGAATGCATGCCTATAACATAAATAAAACGAGAACACTGGCTAGACGACAAAATTATTTCATAAAATGATAAACTTTTATTTTATTGAATCAGTTTAAACTGGTATCACTTATACAAAAATACCGTAGAAAAACAATCCGCTGTAGTTATGCAGCCAGGCTTTGTCTTCTTGTTCGATTATCTTTCTCTTACCAGCGAGTTGCAACTTTCTCGTAACATTTTAATGTTATAAATTTTAATGTAAGTCGAAGGAATAATTGTGTGCAATGATTGTTCAGTATTGTATAAACTGAACGTTTAAATTTTGGTACTCTAGTTTAATACTCCAATTTATATGCAAGAGGAAAAAAGATGTCATCACTTATCAATAAATCACTCATCAACTGCAATTTCAGTCAAAATGGTTGAATATTATTGTGTATCGTTGGAAGGATTTTTCTGAAAATGGAAAAAATTGAGGATCAAAGAAAGATAATTTAAAAAGTGTGTACGGAGACACAAAACATACCCAGGGTAGGATATATTCTGTGGTGGGCGTTTCAGCTTGACTGACGCCGAACGTTAGGGACGGCTAAAAATTAAGACAATTAGCGACATCATCCAAAGAGGTATTGGACGACTCTCAGATTAAGCTTGAAGAAATAGAAGAGGAAATCGGTGTATCAAAAGAATGCATTTGTCATTTACTGATTTTGGGATTATGCATGTGTAAGCTTTCTACGTGTTTGTTGCCACGCAGCTCATTTTGGACCCAAAGCGTATTGGAATGAACATTTCCTTATTCACCATGTTTAAGGTTGAGGCATCGCTAAAACATGTATAAGCTTAGAAAGAAACTATGCTGGAAAATAAAAATGTCTCGTTTTGTGGTGTAAATGATAGTTATTGCCCTTCTTGGATACGTAAATCTGATAAGTACAGTCTTTAAATTTTTTGAGAATATCTAAATACTGCACTTCAATAATTTTTAGTTAAATCCAATATTTTCAATAATTTATAAGTAAATGAAATATAATTACGTTACACTATGATCTCAAAATTAATAGGTTCTCTCACATTTTCAAAGGCGGAAATATTTTTTCCTATTTGAATATTTTGTCTTAGTACATATTTTCAATCGCAAATACACATCACTGCAGTATTTATTTCAATTGAATATTTGCATATTACTTCTTTACCAAAGTACAGAATTTAGATAGAAGTTTCAATTTCCTGTTATTATATTGTGTCTGCTAATTTACAGAACAGAACGCTAGTCCTCAATCATTATATCACTCACATATACTAAAGTAAAGTACAGTATGGTCAAATAAAAAATAGAAATGGTTTGTCTTAGCGGCAATTACTTACGCTGTATCTAGATACGAGCTAACAAGTTTGAACTCATCACAGCTTTCCAATTCGCTATGGCTGTTTCAAAGTGGCGTTAAATAGGGATATCAAATAATATATTAAGTTTTATTTCCAACTAATTATATTTAAATATATAGAAGCCTGGATCAGTTATATGTGAGCTTCAAACTGACAAAAAAAGTTATTTTTACTACTTTTTGTATTTATTTTCGGTTGAAATTGATTTTTTGTTTGGGATAGTAGATTAGTTCTGTTATAAACTTTAACAATGACATAAAACAAACGTACTGCATAGAAACTGACGTGCAATGAGCCAAAAGGTTTTGTTTACGCGATGAGAATGGGTTATCAGAAGAGAATTTCGAAATAAATTGGACAAAAAGGAAATGAAAAATGGGAATTCACTATTAAGTAGTATATAGGATGTTTATGGAATATTTTATCGACTCTAAAGACCAAAAATATTATTTATTATTCGACAAAATAAAAAATAGGTTCTATATTCAAAATTTTTCTTATATAACATAATTCAGCTTTTTTGAATGTGGAAAAATACTTAAGCTGAAATACATGGATCCAATAACTAAAAGAGAAAAAAGGAAACTTTGAACAATTGTAACATCAAAATTAGCTATATCGAGCAATTTGTGATTTCCTGCAAAAATATAAATAAACGCAACTTATACAACGTCGTATACGTATTCAGGTTAATTTAATTACTCTAATCCAAATATTCCCAACTATTGATAATATTACGAATAAAAATACTGCTTAATGATTTTGTTTTGTTCTCATTATGAAATAAAATTAGTTTAAAACTTACCGGAAATACTTTTGTAATGCTTTTCCTACTCGAGACACACAATCACTGTGATATATATGTTGCAATATAGTTGCAAAATGGGCCTTTCTCGCGTTTTATACATAAACACCACCATCCGCATTTATCAAGGACGTATGAAGCGGATTCGGAGCTTTCGACCTGCTTCGAAAATTTCCTTGTCGTATGTCGAATTCGTGTTCGGAAGTAGGTGAAGCTTTCGCTTAGCTTCGGAACAGATCGCTGCAAAATCTAACTTGATTAAAAGCTCCACAAATAATTCCAATCTCATGGTTGGTGAAACAAATAGAAATGTTTCGAATGAGCAGGAGAATTGTAGTAGGTGGAATTTTTGCTTCCTAGTCTTTAACAAATTTCGAATCTTCATTCAAATAGGAAAAAAGACATTGGAATTTATACGAGGTATGGTTTAAAATACTGTGAAATAATTTATCAGAAATTATTTGTGCTACATCTGTTTCAAGCAATATGTCTCATACCATTAGATAGTTGTCAATTTGATCCTATAGCTATTAGATGATTACAGTGCCTGTCGTGGAACTTGGATCTGAGACAATGCATTAACGTGTTGAAGAAATTACCAAAGAAGCTTACGAAATGTTTAAATATATTTATGGTAATGATGTACTAGCTTTACATATATTATCAGAAATGAATCAGTTAACGACGGCCAATAACATGAAAATGAACAAAAATGTGACAAACATGTCTTTTGGCTGTTTAAAGTATTACTGTTTCTCTACATGCATCTTATTCACCAGACTTAGTATGTTACGACTTCTGGTTCTTCTCAAAAAGGCAAAATATACTAAGAGAAAAATATTGTAATACTTTTCCTGAGCATGACGAAAGAAGGTTTCTAGAAATGGTTTTAATGAATGGGTATCAAACCAAAGAATGAATATTATGTCATTTTTCATAACAATTGAAAATATATGAATCAATACCACAAACAGGACTCAATAATCTGAAAATAATGAATGTGAATGGACTAAAAAATACAGAAACTATACACAACTAACTTAATTATTGTAGTTATTCATTATTACTATCATGACACTGGTACTATATTGTTTCAAATATTAATTGTACATCGTTGAATTTATTACTTACCGTTCTTAAATAATTTATTAATGTTGATCATTCAAATTTTTAATATCTTTAAAACCTTTGCATTTCGACAATAATATCGAGTATAGAAATAATTCTCTCCAGCATCTACCATTGACAAGGAAATTGCAAACTAACGTGCTATGGTGATGCTCATTCTTAGATAAGTATATCAACTGAAGGACATAATACAAATTACAATCAGACTTGCTGCTAAAATGTGCTAGCAAATATGGTTGTTCAACAAGTTAGTATAACATGAGTATGAAACTGGGAAATCTATTTTTATCGATTAAAAAATTTTTTAATAGCGATTTTTTCTCTAACTCGTAAAAAAATGACTTCAACCCCACTTTGAATCGATAGTGCAGTTCTTTCAAAAATATATTTCGAACAGACATTTGCCAAAATCCCCGATCAAAGATGAGATTGCTTGTCTCAAGCAATAAATTGCAGAAGTCAATTATGCAGTTACATTTTTGAGATATTAAGGGTACTATATCACAAAAACTAGGGATTAAATATGTAAAAAAAAAATAAATACTTGAAAAATATTTCTTTTTGAGCTACTCTCACAAATTTTCAATAAAAAAATCTCTTTAAACAATTTTTCAGCTGCAAAAAATAAATGCGGAGTGTATAAAATTCTCATGGGCTTAAATACTGTTGGGATAAGGTATATAACATTCACACGTTCACTGTCTTGAGGGACTATTTCATCAACACCCATTTGGAATCGTTCTCAGATTTCAGACATTTTAGAAAACGGTTGAAACTATTATGGAAGGATGATTATAATTAATTCTAGCTAGAATTGGGCCAAAGTAAATTATAAATTTACAATAAAATAGTAATGAAAGATGCTGCCGAATTAAATATTCACTTACATAATCTTAAATGCTTAAATACTATCCCAGTGAGAAACAGAAGGCAAAAATGACCTTACATAATTGCTATTACCCCTCTCAAGTGTGTTATTACAAAAGTGGGTAATTGCTCAATTTTTGATCTACTATTTGAATGTGTTAATTATCATATCGAAATATATGATAATGTCCATAAAATATTGGTAAATAATTACCCGATTACCACCGAAAAGGAAACCAGTGCTGGATCCTACGTACCAGTAACTTCTATAGTTCACCAAACGACGATAACCGACAATTTCCATGACCGAATCGATCAGATGATATCAGTAGCTGGTCAATCCTTAAATCGAGCTGAGAAAAGGAGAATACTAGAATTTTACTTGCAGTATCGACACCCATTTGTACCAAAAGAAGGAAAGATTGGTAGAACATCGGCCGTCAAACACAAAATATATACTGGAGATGCCAAGCTAATCAGATAATCAGCTCACAGATTTCCAAGAGCAAAGAGAAAGAATGCTGAGAGAATGAGAGAAAGAATAATCCGAGAGATGGAAGAGGAGAAATTAATAGAACTATCTAATTGTCCATGAGTGTCTCCAGTAGTGCTTTTGAAGAAAAAGCATGGAATAACGAGATTCTACGTGGACCTTCGCCCGATAAACAACCCCACGAAGAGAGGCAGCTATTCTCTACCCTGAATTGACGATACACTGGACACTTTATCTGGCAACAAGCTATTTTCTACCTTGGACCTGAAGTCTCGATATTGGCAAGTAGAAATGGTCCCAGAAGATAAGGAGAAGACTGCTTTTACAACTGGATCCAGATTATGGCAATAAAACGTTATGTAATTCGGGCTTTGTAACGCGCCCGCGACATTTCAAAGACTTATGGACAACGTCTTGAGAGGGTTATCTTAGAAAACATGCCTAGTTTATTTGGTTGAGATCGTGGTATTAGGGAAAACATTTGAGGAACATATTAAGAATTAAGGAGACATATTCAAGTGACTTCACGCTGCCCAGTTCATGCTAAGCCCAAAGAAGGGCCAACTATTTTAGATCCGAGTCAACTATCTAGGCCATATAGTAAGCAATAAAGGAATGGCAGTGGATCCAGAGAAAATTGCCCCTATACAGCGATGGCCGCGACCAACCGATAAACATCAAGCTAAGAGTTTCCTTGAACTTTGCACGCACTATCGAAGATTAATAAGAAAATCGGAGATATTGCCAAGCCAGTATCTCAAAGATGAAGAGAATGATCCTCACCTAAAAATGATTCGGCAATGGAAGGAGGAAAATCGGCGACCTACCTGGCAAGGAGTGTCAAGACATCCAGTCCATATATATATATATATATATATATATATATATATATATATATATATATATATATAAGGTCGTTTCTGTTGTACAGTTTAGTTAGTTTATATTATATAGGCATAGTGAGAAAGTAATCCAAGAATTTGAATAAATTATTTAAGGTAGTTGAGTGTTAGTGATAAGTGAATTATTATAAGTAAGTGTGGTGTATAGTGTTTAAATAAATTAAAAACGTAAAAGACAGTGTTTATTAATTCACAGCATCTCCCAGAATGACCTAACAGCAGTGTCAAAAAACCTACAGTGAAACCAAAATATCAATTAGTAATGACTAACAATGTGGCTGATCAAAGCTAGGAAGACCATTTCCATAATTGTGACTTTTAGCACTAGCACTTTTATTGAAACATTTGACAAGAAAATGTCCTCGCATCATTAAGAAATTATTAATGATTTTTTTCGTTAATTTTTTCTTAACGTTTATCGCAGCTAACATAAAACATTGTGTCGATCTGTACTTATCGTATCGCCATTTATATCAGAGCATCATTATTTGATAGCAAGCTACAATTGTTTTCATTGTCGTCATGAGAAACATGTCATTTAGGCTCAGCTTTCTTCCGCAAACGAACTTTTTCATATTCATACACATATACACTGCCATCTTTTAATTACATCCTCTGAATTAAAGTATAATTCACAAATAAAACTGGTAGCTTTTAATTCTTGTCCCGGAGCAGAGGCCCATCTACTACGCCATTCAACGTCTTTAAACTAAGACAACCATGAACAGTTATCTTAAAATTAATTTTAAATAAATAAATTAATATTTCTTATTTAATTTACTTAATTTTAACATTCGTGAGCTAGCGCATATTTACATGTATAATAAAATAATAATAATAACAACGGTACGTCCTGAATTCTTGCGCAGCCAGTGGAAGAAAAGAGAACTATGATTTGGGTTTATTTTTGTGTACATGAATACTATGAGAAACCCGATACCGTTCAGACTCCTTATATCTATACTTCGTGGAATTATCTATCACTGACAATGACAGTGTCATTAGGAAGGAACTCTGATTTGCACAGGCAAAATATAAGTGTATTCTTTTCCAGTGAACAGAACCTTAACTGATTTGTTGTAAATAAAAATTATATCAATAAGTGATTTTACATAGCATTCCTATAGAATGTATTAAGAAAAACTTACACTGATATAGTGCGAATTACAAAGTAAGAGTATTAATACATCCTAATGTGCCAGCTGATGAATAATAATTCAAATCAATGAAGTAAATAGATATCAAAATATACTAAAATTAAAAGGTAAAATTGAAAATTTAGATAATAAGGTTAACTTTCATTATTCATTGAAGTGATCCTCCTGTAAGAGCTGCAAAAAATACTTCATAGCAAAAGAAAGAAGCTGATTTATGTTTTTTGACATGTTGTTAATAAAATCTCCAAGGTTTTGAACAATATAATATTAGCTACCTTCAAATCGATACTATTTCTCTGGATACCGCGTTTAACAACCTCATTGGTATTTTCAATCCACGATTCAATTCAATTGTAAATTATCTGACGGCAATAGTCGATGGAAATAATTGAACCAAAACTTTGGAATGATTCTATATGCGATTGATGCACAAAATGAAAGAGCTTTCGCTCCAATAAGTTCATTTGATTAAATTCTAATAAACTAGAGAATAGGTATCTGAGAAAGTCATTTTCATAGGTGGAAGTACCAGATCGTGGCTAAACTATGACAAGAGTTGCGACTATCACAAGAATACTAATAAATATGTTTGTACTGTAACTTGTTGTTATACATAGATCCTTCCTATTACATTCATCGGAGCGTACGTTTTCTTAACTTCAAACAGTCGAAAACCTAAAATGCAAAGATGGTTACATGAAAACGGGCTTGGTGTTGATATTGCAATTAAGACTAAGTTAATGGCAACTATAAAGCTACATAGAGACAATTACATTCAATACATTGTTGATAAAATGGCTCGTAGAATCGGATTTCATGTTTCACAACAGCTACTTCGCACGTAACAATGTAATATTTAAAATAAGAAATAAGGAGTGTTTACTACGTACTGAAATAGATAAAGTTACCTTATTAAAATAGAAGTACAGTGTAAGTCTCGTTTAAAGAGGAGAGAATCAGATTTACTATTATGGGTATATTTTGTTCAATTCAATCTCATTAATTGTGGCAACGATAGGGGTAGTTCCATATTAATAAAGACGTACTAAATCATTTTTATGAGATGCTTTCAATATTTTTTATTTATTAGTAAGTAAAATGGTTACAATTATAATAACAAGAAGTGGATTGAACTATTTGTATATGAGTACCATATACAATAGAAATATACATGTATAATTCTGATCATATTACAAACAGAATTACTATACATTATATACAACTCATATAAACGCATTTTATATAAAAATTATCAGTCTGCTTGGTTTTGGACCTCTGTAGAAGCATCTATAACTATCTAACCGCACATATTCAAAGTGAAAAAATATTTCGGTTCTAGTAGAATCCAAATTTAAATTAAATAAAAGGAGCCGAGAATATTTGCATTATCATTGTTTTTGACAGACAAAATGAGAAGCTTCATTGTATACTATTATTGTTTGTGGCGGAATAAAGAAAACTATTAGATTTAATAGGTATCTGAGTTAAATTAATCATGAACATATAATGATTGTCCAGGTTATATCTGGCTATTGTCCCTTGTATTCGGAGATCACCTTCAACCTGGAATCTTCTTCATCCACCTCTTTCCAATGCCAATAATAATATTTCATTTAAAACCCCCTAAGACGCCGAACTCCACAGATTCATTGCCCATCCCATAATAGCATAGTTCCCACACGTGCCAAGAAAAAAACCCGCCAATAGGTCCCATAAACTCGTATATACAAGTTCCAGACGGCTAGCTCACCAGGTGGCTCAAGGCCAAGGTGATAATATTTGTGTTCATGGTGTTCACGATTACCATTTTATTTCTATTCTAAACACTTTTATTTGTTCTTGTCAGCTTTTTCCTTTCTTCGGTTAAATTCCAAGAAGTGGGAAGATGGAGGTCTTGGAATCAACCAAATAAAAGTTATTTGTTGTGTGGAGTAGGCAGATTGAGATCACGTAATCTGATCACTTCTTATCATCAACCTTCTCCCCCTTTCTATATATATATATATATATATATATATATATATATATATATATATTAATTTCTTATTTCGTACACCTTTTGATATATTAATGCATTTAAATTTTGTTGATCTTAGGTCTCTTCTGTTTTAAAATTAGTTTTTTTAATAATTTTTGGAAAGTTGAAATTTGACGTTTCGACTTTTCTTTGAGTCAGTGTCAATATCAAAATATTGATCAGAATAAATACGCAAATTGTCGGTGTTCATATCATATTTTCATAAAGACCTAAAGAAAAGTCGAAACGTCAATTTTATCTATCGTCCAAAAATTATTAAAAAAAAAACTAAATTTGGAACAGAAGAGACCTAAAATATCAAGAAGATTTAGAAAAATAAACATACCAAAAGATTTAAGAAATAAAAAATTAACTAACTCTCATAGAGGATGCTAGTTACACGATTCGTACCAAGCATTTTTTAATATTAGATTTATTAAGTAAAATTTCAAGTAAACGTAAACATCATTTAATTTCATACCAAAAAGGTACTCCAATTACTATATATTGCCAAGCTTAAAAAATTGTTTATTAGTAAGCGATTTTAGAGAACCAAATCAACCGTAGACACTAAGAGTGTATCAAACAAATTTCATGTCAATGTCTGGTATCTCAAAAACTAGAGCGGTTTTCGTCGAAGTATTATATTCGATTGTAATATCACATAAACTTCGAAACTAAAAAAAATTTTACGATTGAGTGAAAAATCATGCATAGCTACTCTTAACTGGCACATAGTAGTGAATAATGGGACTTTAAACGAACATCACAACACATAATAGTGCACAATAGGATTTTTAACGAACATCCAGATATATAATAGTGGATAATAGTATTTTTAATCAAAATGCTGATGTGAAATAGTATTTTAAGCACCCCTTCGTGCATATAATAGTATTTTCATCCACCATCATGATACGATAGCATTTCAAACCTTTATCTGGGCACATAATAGAATTTCTGATATATAATAGTTGATAAAACTCAAGTGCTATTCGTTATAATGAATTTTTACTCTTCATAGTATACCAAAAACTGCTTATAAATGCATATCTGCGATTTCAGCGTGTTTAGGGGGAAAAACCACTTCGTTCGTTTATTTCTAAACTTGGAGCTATTCTATTAGTTTCCTCTGTATGTTTGTAACTCAATATTTAGCCTCTATTTTTGCCTATTTTTAGCGATCAGATTTAATTTACACACTAACTTGTAAAAGACTGATGATAATGTAATCATTCGATCAAAATATCTGATTATCCTGATTAGATTCGCCAAGATTCATAAATTTGTAAATCTAAAGATGGAGCTTGTTGACGAACTACGTAGTCACGCAGTCCTAGACCTGTAAATTTTTTCTGATTACTGAAAACTATTCGAACTCCCTTGTCTATTATTCCTGTCTTTTCCCTTTTCCTAAATAAGCTCGAAATGGCTCTCTACGGTAAGATGGAGACTAGTGTTTCACGGTGGGTCTCTTATCTAGGTGACTTGAGGTACGTGTCACTATGATAGCTTAAGTGGTAGCTTCTAGAGCGTAACCAATAGATCTGCGCTCGATTCCTATTCCGGTGGTCTGAATTATTTTTCTGTTACCGAAAATGAATCATTAACTGGATCTTCCCTTCCTATTACCCCATTTATTGGCCCAAATGAAGATGCCCAATGTCACTCATCATAATTTCTAACTAGTACCCCGCGCTTCTATACATAATCAATTTTCTCAATAATTTTATTCTTATGCCAAGAATGATTTTTTAATTTAATTTGATTATTTATAGAAGCCTTTTTTTTTTCAATTCGAAATCATGAATTATATAATATTTAATGTATCAACATTTTAAAAATTTTGAATGAATGAAAATTATTTATATCCCATATATATCAAAGCAAATATCAATTAAATTCCGTTTTCATATTCATTACTCCGAATATTGCATGGTCTATTGGTTTTTGAAATAAAAATAACCGCTCGCAATTTTAATCCAATCATTCCCGTAACGCCCACATGTCGATGTTATAAATAATTAGGTGAATCTCATCGATATTTCATATGAGATTTATTTAATCATCCGGTAATTATTATTTAACGACGCGGATGAATAAATTTTTCACAATTAAAGTGGATTTCGGATTCACTCATAAGTATTCAGCTTTTTCAAATTATTCTTGGAAATTTTTTTCTCGATAGTAGTTTAGATAATCGACAAATTCCTGTAGCAACCATTTGACTCATTTTTACAAAGTTGAAAGGGAGCTGCCAAATAGTGAATTTCGAATTAGGTTCACGTTCCTGTACTTATTGAAACAATTGGATAAGTTCTTCCCCACTATTCATGTCAACGAATTTTTGACTTAACGTAAGAATCTATGATACTCAATGAGATGAGAGATAGATAAAAAACATGCTAATAACCTATGTCATTTATTCATCTCGGAAATAATCTTCAGACACATTGCTTAATGCTGCCACTACACAATCACATTCTTAATTTTTAAACTATCTCTTTTTCTTTTTTGAGCTAAAAAAGCTGAGGAGAGGTGTTTTTAACACTTAAATTAGAAATTCTAAGGACTACACCTCGGTTAATATGAAAAATAGATATTATGTGGTTCTATACTAATAGTATGAACAAGATATTGTATATAATTTTCTATCAACCCGGTAGTACGTCCAAGTCTCTATGTATGTATGCAATTTAATAATGTTTCTGAATAATATTACGTGAGGTATACAAAGTTTGTCTTAAAAGATTCTGACCTAACAGAGAAACAAGACATTTTGTTCTATAACCATTCCCATTTTTAACAAAGTTCCCTTATAAGTCTGTTTGATTTAGCGATGCTCTGACCTTTCTAGCCCTTCCAAATAATAGTTGTCGCCTTCCTCCTCAAAAGAGGCGATTCACTTATACGATAACGCCCTTGTTTGATGAGAATCTCTCTTCTGGAAATGGAACTTTAATGTTACGGAAAAGAAAAAGTTACTGGGAGCCAAATCCGGTGAATGCGGTGGGGTGGCCCATCAACTGGAAGTATAATTCGTGATTTTAGCCATAGTGAATCAACACTTTATCCTGATGTAAAAGCACTTCCCTTTTCTTCAAAGGCGGTAGTTTTAATGCAGTTTCCCCATTTATGTTATCAAGCCTTGATGCTAATACTGTTAATGTTTTACCTAAAGCAGGTTGGCTTTTACCAGAACGAAGAGTACAGAAAATAGTATGCAGTATACAGAATTTCGGCGTACAATCCTACTTCATTATGATTTAGTGACGGGTTCTTGGTGACCGCTACTTAATTCTATTGTTAACCGTATTAAATACCACCGCTCTTTTCTGGTCTGGATATATACTATAAATTTAAGGGTTTACTAAAATCGTGCGTATAAGTTTCTGTGGTCTCTGTAATCTTTGACGAAGGCCAATCTTTGCCACTTTCTCATTACGCCGCCTGGCGTTTAAAACGTTGTTTCTATGCTTGAAAATATTCGATTGTCGCCATATCAATGAATAATCTGGTTGACTGTTAGGTACACTTAGATATGTTTAAATGCAAAAAAGCTAGTCCTACTAAAGTTTACATCCAGTTTCTTAGAGTTTAATAAACTTGTTATAATGGAAATATGTATATATTATATATATCATGAAAGACAAATCATCATTGTAACGCGTTGTGTCATGAATGAGGACTTGTCAAAAACCGAGGGCAACACAATGGTTTAATAATTTTGGCACTTCTTAAGATCAGAAAATTATCGTTTTCTATCCAAAGACACAGCTCAAGCGACGGTGTTTACTATACCGGGGAAGTCAATTAATTAGTAACTTCAAGTTCACTGTCTTTATGATGGCGTTAAAATGAAAGAAGTTTTTAATAAGGATTATTATAGGTTATTATTATATTATATTATAGATCTAGTTAGATAATATAATAATCTATATTATATATAGATTATTATATTATTATTAGACAGTCCACAAGATGCAAGGCTACACCGTTAATCATGCAGTCGTTTATCTCGATGAAAACAAGATCTTAAAGATAATCGAAATGGATAATAAGATTTATACTGAACACATTATTTACTACTCTACCACTACTCAAACCCTCACAATTACACTGCTGCGCGAAGTTATCGTCTTCAGAGGTCGAAGTTAAACTGAGGCTTACCTTGACCTCAATAAATAAAGTTTGAAACAATTGTTAGGTGATCGTAAGGGTAAAATACTGGATGCGAAAAAAATGGTATATTTATTGAATTATCTGTGAGGATTGTGCCAAGAAATATGTTGGCCAAACTAAGAGGTTTGTTAATGTACGGTTTAAAGAGCACCTAGCGCATTTAAATATGAGCGAACAGAAAAATCGAATATTGCTGAGGCCATCAGTCATAATCATGGAATTATATAAATAATGTGTAATCGTTTAACCTTCCATTAGGCGCGCGGGTATTTCTAACGTATTTGGTCGCGTTGTATTTAGCAGATACATATATCAAATACATTTTTTTTCGTTATTATTATTTTAAATATATTAATACAGCAAATTTTATATGAATACTTCTTTTCTCCACTTTTAATTTAACATTTTTGCAAGTAAAAAAAAATAATTATCTTATATGTAAAATGTGTAAAATTTTAATTAGGTTATCGCCAGAACTAGGTTTAAAGTTACATTATTTATTCAAAATATTTTACAAACTTATAAAATTAATCGGAGTAATCACCCTCTTCAATTTCTTTATTATAACATTTATTACAAATCATATTTGTATGGAGTTTTATACATAAATGAATTCCACATTTTTTACAACAATATGCAGACTCTGACGTTTTCTTATTTTCTACATAGCATGGTTCGCATCGCTTTCTTTTACTTGGTCCAGGTGTTGCCTCTCGAACTTCTTGTTGTACTTCCAAGGTTTTGTAATTTTTGAGCAAATCTTTGGTTTGTCGTGGAAGACTTTTTATTTGGGCCCTCACTTTTAGTTGTTCGTCTAGCAAGGCTAGTCCTAATTTTTTCAAATATTCTTTTCTTGTGATAAACGTATTTTTGTTTCCAAGAAATATCCAGCTACGTTCAGTAAATGGTAAAAAATTACCATAGGCCACCTCTTAGTTGATCTAGCAACATTATAAGTAGCGCAAAGCTTGTCGACCACATCAACGCCGGATTTTGTGTTGTTATAAAATGATATTATTTCTGGCTTTTTGAAGCATCTTCTTTCACTTCGTTCGACGCCACATGCAAACTGGAAATAAGGACTACGGTTTTTCCTTTTTTCGGGACATATGAAACTAACGTTTCATTTTTTTTATACCAAATAAACAAATAAACACTTAAAAACAATAAAAAAATTTACGTTTGAATAATTACAAACGTCAAAATGAACGAGAACATATCCCAACTAAATCTGAATATAAACTGCAGATACAAATCCAGCGGTCGAACGGGTTTAGGGTGGCCAGGGGCTGTAAAAGTGAAATCAGCCGATTGTACTTCTAGGAAAGGCTTCGAGATACATCTGTCGTACTACTGCAAATCTCCATTTTCTAGAGCTATTACATAAATAAATATTTAGCAAAAAGTTAGTCATGTATCTCGTAGATACACGCGCGACTAATGGAAGGTTAAAAATGTTTCCAAGAATGAGTTGCTAGATGTGTTTGAAAGTATTGAGTTTATTCAATATGAGAATAGTAATAATAGGGACAGAGGACTTATTCATTACAGTCCACTATAGTTTATTTGTTGGGGAATGGAGGGGAAATTTTCCCCCGAAGTGGTTTTCCAGCTGTTATTGATTCTCTCGGTGTCTGAAGAGGATTACTTGTTTATCGGTTAAATTGGTATCAGCTTCAACATAGTATGAAATATTGTTTGAAAAGCTAATCAGAGGCTTTTATAGTTAATTGAACTAAATAATGACTGACAAGATTAATTCATGTCCCTGTTCTAAAAACGTCAGATGCTTTGTACAACATGTTTCTTTTAAAACTAACTCTGCTTTTCGCAATAAGAAAAAGTGATGAGTTATAAAGATTAGCAATAATTTAGGTTTTTCAACTATAATTCTTTCAATATTTGTATTTTTCCATTAATGTATACAGAAATTATTAGCTTCTTATATCATTAAATTATTCATTGCAAGTTCATAATAATCATGTCTATATTCTTTTTCTAGTAGTGTAGTTTCATGATAACTAAAGAAGAGAAGATAATATACACTTTGGAAGCAAAGAGATATCTCAGAAGACAGAGGTTTTGTCGTGGAAAATAAATTACCGTGCTAAGAACAATGTAAGATCTTACAAAGAGACCTAGAGATGAATAGATTCCTTTGTGACGACGGTTGCGTGTAAACAAAACTGTTAATACGACATAGTACGAGATGTGCTGTAAAGACGGAAAATGACAATGTTTTGAAAATGAAAAATCAGATCATGGAATATGTCAATTAACTTTTTTTAGCTTAGAACAGTTTACATTAGAATTTTTTTAGAAATATATACTTATCAGTATTAGTGACATAAATTTTATATCTTAGATACATAAAAGTATAATTCGATATAGGAGTGCGATTTTTTTTGGAGCAGGAAGGCATAGCCAAAGTATAATTGTTTTAAAGACTACTTATCTACGAACACATGCAGCGTTATTGTTCAAGTACCTATTCATTAGAATCATTAATACTCAAATTAATGTACGAAAAACAAATGATAATATAAAATTATTACCTTAGTAGAGCAGTTCATGATATCATAGGACTTCAATTAAACTAAAAACAGGAGAAACCATTAATAATCATATGTGAAAGTGCATCCATTCAACTAGCAAGAGACACGTAGCGAAGAAGGTATACGTTTATAAAGATGCGTCTCCATTGAACAAACAATGGGGAAACAATTTTGTCAAACACGTTGATTAAAGTGCAGTTTTAACAAACATTTCTTATTTCAACAAACAATTGTTTGACAAACATTTTCACCAAATAATTGCGATTCGGTATGAAACATTAGTCAGTTAGGTTTTGTCACAGAATGGGTAATTTGAGCCGCTCGTTCTCGTCGATGGTGGCAGAGATTTCCGAAATTATAAATAGTAATTTACACACCCAATTCAAAATTTAATATGAACCATAAAGGTTAGTCAATTTTGAAACCACATAGCGAACGGTGAATCTCTGAACTCGTCATTATATTCGCTTTGTCGTCCTCTTCCTTGTTTTCAATTTCATTGCCAAGCTCTCCGGCATTTCTCATTTCTGGTGTTACAAATGTCCTTGTTTCCTCATATTCCTCTATTTCATATTAAAATAATAAATTATCAATCTTGTTTTTTAAAACACAAAGTCTCTTTGGATTTTTTATTCTCCTTAATCTGATGGCTACGTTTTCGCCATAAACAGATTAATCATCCCTCTCTTTGTTCATTTCCTCATAGCAATCTTTCATTATCATGTAAGCTTCTTCTGAAGCTTGCCTCTTGCTAGTCTTTTTATTAGAATTCGTCGACGGCATGCTACTCGTGGAGCTTTTTTCTGACGATCCCACACCGGTGTTAATGAATGGCGATCTCACTTGATGGTCGCTATTTTCCAATTGGACTGATACAACGCTGAAAACGTTTCCCCTTTTTCTTTCGTCTATATTGCACTAGAATCTATCTTTTAATCTCGGCGACATTATTTACACCTAAATCTTTTGCAATGTCATCTAAAGCATCTCTTCTTTTGATTTTTTTTATAATCATCATTATTAGGGTCCCAAAATGAAGGTTTACCTTCGTAAACGTTAATTAACTTTATCAAATTCTCCTGGCTCCAAAACTCTTTACTCATTTTGCGGAAAAACCACAAACCACTCTCACACTTTTCCACTGAATATTTTCAATAAAAAAATACAAATAATAATATTTATATCCAAAATACGCCAGCAAACCACTTCAAAATACACTAAAACAGGTGGAAGCGAAAGTCAATGACAAACAATGTTGAATCTAGGACGGGAACATTCTAGACAAAAAAAATGGCGGCCCCTTTTCCTTCCATACATGAAATGTTTGTTGTTCCACACCAAAAACACCGGCGAATCTTGTTTGCCAAACAAAAAGGTTTCTCGAAATTTTCGACAAATGTTTGGCAAACAATGTTTGTCCATTGTTTGTCCAGTGGGGACGCGGCTTTAAGAGAAACGATTTGGGAATGTTTTTCGATGATGCAGTGGATATTACGTATTTATCCTTGAAGGAGAAAACTATTTGCAGTATGTCTAGTGTGATTTACGTTAACCTGACGTGAAGGAAGAAGATAGCGTATAGTTCACTACTATCCGAATTTCCAAAACTGAAATGAGTTGACATTTTACTAGTGCCAAATTTTCAAGTCCACGTTTTTGAAAGCTGGATATACATACCGTCGTACTTTAAAAAGATATGCAATGAAAAATCTATATTTTTGTGATAAGGAACATATTGGATTAAACTTTTGCAGTGTTTCCAAAGGCCAATTCCGGTGAGATATATTTAGCTTTCCCTTAATATGTTTCTTGCCCATCTCGCTACATTCTGTAATTCACAAATTTATCTTATTTTCCAGTATTTCCAAGGTGTTACAGTGTTTTGGGATTCCATAAGTGTAATTTTTATTGGGTATTAATAAAAAGAGAAAATGAAAACCACTAATATTTCGCTTTTTTTGAAGAAAAAAAATTTTATCATCACGACAATGTGTCCGCCCATTCGTTACTTCCGCAGAAAAATTGGTCAAACTGTGTTATAACTTATTGCCTCATCCATCTAATCTGGCTTCATCCGATTACTTTCTGTTTCAAAACTAAAAAAATAGCTTGGTGTAAAGTAGGCTTCCGAAAGATTATTTTTTGGATGGTTTGAAAAAGATTGAAAAATGAGATTTTTTCCACACGGCAAAGAAAATTCTCAATAAAAAAATCCTTCTCCCTTCACACCGCTCTCATATAATAATTGAAAGAAAGAATCTAGATTTTCTTTTCATTGCCGCCATCTCCTGGAAAGTAGTTTATTCAAAAATTTCCGCGCGGACGCGTGGCGAAAAGCCTGTAAACTATACTGAAATATTGATTATTAACGGCGCTGCAATGTAGAATACTTTACTCCTTATTGGGCGCAAATATTATACTACTATACTATATATACTATATACTACATACATCTATCTGAAATTTAAGTGTTCAAGGTTTGTTAGCAAATAAATTATAAATTACTACTTGGATTATAATAAAATAATCAATGTATATGAATTATTTGGACTTTGTGTTTTTGAAATACCTATGTCAAAATTTTTATTCAAAACATTTCAATTTGAATGCATTATATCCAGTCGTTAATATATACAAATATCCATCTATATCTATTTTATAACGCTCTCGCAGTAAGATTATTTGATGTTATTTTACTCCGTTTATGCCGTATAATAAACATTGCAGTTAACTGTCATAACCTCTCTTCAAGTTTCAAATTTAGACTAGTCTACTACTACTAACAACGAGTACATTACGTCTTTCAAATTAAAAAAAACGTACCGTTCATTATTTCGATTATGGTCTGAATTGAAAGATAAGTTGAAACTCTAAAATCAATTATTATCTTAATATTACTTTATAAAGTTATTTTCACCAAATAATTTGAATTCTCTTAATGTTTAGATGTTGCTGCTAATCGATATAGTTCGTTTTCCTAATTACAATATTCCATATATTCATTTCATATGAAAAATTTCAATTTTCAAGCCAAATAACTTTATGCCAACTTTAGTTTTGAGTATTTTTGCCAATTGTTTTTGGATGGTTACCAGATAAAGAAGTTCTAATTTTAAACTTGGAGGATGAATATTGTCAAATAAAGCTAACCCTTATTTCCAAAGAAATCGTGTCAAGTTGCCAAACCAATTTTCCTCAGCCTTGTAACGTTTGGATAAACATATTAATTATGTTCACGTGAAATTTATCACGTTTTTTGTATTTCTATTTTGAAATAATTATGACACGTTCTTATATCATTATTGAGCTAGAATTGATTTCAAACTGATATTATTTCAAACACACTTTAATTAACTAATGATTTTTTATGTCTCATATGTGTCCAGATAGCAGCATATGCGACAGATTGGATTACTGTGTCTCGTAGTCTCGTAGATATAGGAATCTTCTTCGACAATCGTGCAAACTATAAAAGCTGCTTGAATGTAGGAATTGTTAAAGACACTTAATGAACTGGGCAAAGAATACAATGTCTTTCTAATCTGGGTGCCAGTACACAAAGGTGAATAAGAAGCAATTAATCTATCGAAAAGTGGGGCTCAGACTCCTTTCACCGGACCAAAACTTTTCTATTTTCCTGGGGAAAACCAATGAAACCTAGAACTAGGAAGCTCGAAAATAGAAAAACACAGATGAGCATCTAAAGAGGGTTTAATTCCAGTCTTAGACGCTCGAATTCGTTCCTCGGAAACTGAGACCCTGTAAGATCTAATAAATACATCGAAATAAGAAAGAGTAACCTCACAGGATTCGCGATGGGATAGTGTCACCTAAATGAAAACATTGAGGGAATAAAAATAAAAACATTGGCGACTGAAGATCCTAAAGAGAAGAGGGTGAAAGTAGAGATCTAACCTTACTGAAGTTATCCCTAATAATAGCAATCATCAATGCTCTGAGGCGCGCAGTGCGTATTTGCATATTTTGTTACTGAGACTGTGGCTATTTCCTAAGCTGCTTTTATCAAAACGTATTCGATTCAAGTAATACCTAAGAGAAACAGCTCGAATCCTACAGAGAGGTTTATACGTATTTGACCGGTGCCCAGACTACAATCGATTACGAGTATTAGTTAGACAAGACCCGAATGGAAAACTGCTCCGTTAATTTTTTTATTACTTAGTAGGTTTTATTTCTTTTCTTATCTTATTCTTCTTTTACAACCAAATCAATATTTTAATCCAATATAAGAAGAGTTACTTGCTAACCCTGTTGTCGTCTTTTTTTAGGTTAGGTCAATCAACCTAAAAAGATTAACATCATTCATAATCGAGTCAATAAATATTCAGTTCCATCCATAACGACCTAGCCTATTAGATTTCAATGTCATTTATCAAATAACCATCAAAGTTCAACATCATTCACAATAACCTAGCCTAATCTAACCTATAAAAATTTAATGCCATTCATAATCTAATCTAATATTTCTATCAAGCGTCAATTTGCATATTAAACTTTGATTCGATGAATTTGATGTTTTTTTAAGAAATAACGAAATTTAAAACGCCGCAGTTCTTAACTAATCATTGTTAGTAATGTTCATGATTGTTATACTTTTGTACATATTTTTATATTCTACTTGACCATATTTTAATCCCAGACCATGAATTCTACCTATGCGAAAGTTTTGAAATATCTTAGTGTTCATAAACTTTAGTGTTTAATGTTGCCATAATCCCACTACGAAAAGTCTCTTTCATATTTGTCATATGTAGAAAAAGCTATAAATGATTAAATGATAAAAAATACCCAAATAATTTAAGTAAAATTTATAGCTCTATACCGTAAATTCTAATAAAACTACAAATAATTTAATTGATTTAGTACTGCTACATATTTGTGATGTAAAGAATACGGAAAAATCAATTTTTCTCATTATAACAAAGTTCTATTTTGATTTTATTCTTATTTTGATGTTCATGATGTATAATATAAATACGCAAATTGTCAGTGTTATATCATATTTGATAAAGACTTAAAGAAAAGTCGAAACGTCAATATATATATATATATATATATATATATATATATATATATATATATATATATATATATATATATATAAATTTTCAACACCTCAAGTTCTTGAGATGGTTTGGAAGTGTCCCATATTTGTATGTGAATTGTAAAGCAGTCTTAGCCAGCTATATTATGAGCGGTTTTTTATTGGGAACGTGGCAAGGAAACACCAAAGTGGACTAACTTGAATATATCAAAAAACACCGGAAATCTTAATTAATTTTTTGTCTCCTTGCCACGTTCCCAATAAAAAACCGTTTAAGGAATTTAAACTATATAACACCTCCCCCATTGGATCGAGGCACCTCCTGGATGCTGAATTTTATTTTCTTGTAATTTCACTGGAGTTTCTTCAAGTTTCTTTTTCTTTTGAGTTTTCTTCTAAAATAACCAAACAATAATACTGTACAAGAGTACAGAAATACAGTTTAAATATTGGGAATATGGAGTTTTAATCTTTCTTTAACTATTGGTGTCAATCCTTGTGAAGATATTTTGTTTAAATTCAATTTTTTCAAATTTATTTCCAAAGGATGGAAATTAATTTTGTTAAAATGGTTTGAAGTTTAAGTACCAGTGGTTGACTGAAAGTTCTCTCTTGAAATATCGATTCTTGATTTTTACATGCACTTACCATAGCTTACTTTTTTCAATATTCAAATTTTTCTGTGCCATGTATAATTGACTTGTTTTTTATATTTTCGGTTACTTCAGAACACTTTCTGTTTCTATTTATCATAATAAAAAAGAACTGTAATGTATTACTCCATCAATAATTCTGCTGGAAATAATCAATCTCATTCGCTTCGCTACCCCAATTCCCACATGCTGTCATGAAAATCACAACGGGCTTAGAACAAATTTAGTTAGTTCGAAACGAAACTTCACAATATACATTCTCCACGAAAAGATAGATTGATTTCAGTGAGCGGCCGTCGCTTGTAAAGCAAAATTGATATTAGGAATTTTCCTCTCATCTTATATTATTTCGAAGGCAAAAATTGCTTCTTATTTTTTGTGGAATAAGTTTCGAGTTGAGTTATACATTTTTCTTTTGAATGAGAGAGGTAATTACGCCCACATATATTTTTATTGATTTTCTTCATATTTTGTTTATATATTGTTAATTAACAATCTAGAGTATTGGAATAAAAGAATTAGTAATAAAGAATATGATATTTAGTATAAATAACAGTTCAGGAAAAAGGATATTGTGATATAATTAGTGAAATTGCTAGATTCGTATTATTTTTGAAAAAAAGTTTAGATAATTCATCCAGGGAAAAATTGTCTGTCATATTTCAAATATAAATACTTGTTGAATTTTCATACTATTATGTAGCTTATTTGAAAATAGCGTAAAATTGGAATAACATTCATCCGATGCCTCTGGTACCTTCTTTCAATAAAATTGTATGAAAATACTTTCTGCTTATGTATCACATAAGTGATATCGATATTTCTAACAAAATGATTTTGATGGATGAATGAGAATGCTTTTGGCAATATTTGAGCCATTTCAGGCTACATCGGTTGCTATATTTGATTTTATTTTTAATGGAATATATCTACAACTATGATGTATGTTAGAAAAATCAAGAATATACAGATTTTATATTATTGATGATATTTTGAATTCCATATTGCATTTGTAATATAACTCATCGTATAAAATTATTATGGGGATTGAAGGTAAAAAACAATTATTAGTTTCGTTTTTAAAATTCAGCCTTATTATAGCTTTTGATTACCAGAATGGTAAATGTACCACATAAAAATGTGGCTGCAACCAAAATGATATGTTTCTAAGACACAGATGATTCATTTCGACGGTCATAGACAACAATTTGAGTGGCGACATCACAGCTTTAAAAACACAAGAGAACTGTTCGGAAACTATGATCGGGATAACTCGATCATTATCTCAATGTTCGGAAACTAACTCGATCACTCAATGTTCGGAAACTGATCAAGTTAATCGGACCCTTTTTGCTATGTTATGATTCTTTCAATTCTGGTAGGCCAGTAGATTCTTTCATTCGTCTACGGTTTTTTTAAATCTATTTATTCCCCTTAAATAGCTGTCTACTATTATTTCTCCTGAGTAGCGTCATTGATAGGCTACTGAGGTTTGCGGTTTTTATACTTTTCAGCATTTCAGCTTAAAAAAAGCTTATTGATATAAAATCTGTGTTGGTGGATAAATCGTTGATAACTACTCGATAACAATTATTTAACATCTACAATATATTAGGTAATTAATTAAATAAGTATCATGAAAGAAGTTACGCACAAAAAAATAACATAATTCAAAAATTCTTAAAAATCATGTTGTAAATTTTGAAATTTCCGTCGAAAATTGAAAGCGACGTTCGCAAACTGTCATCTAAATCTCTTTTTGGGTCATGATTCGAAAAGTATTAAAGTTCGAACAAGGAAGAAAAATTATGGAAGTTATTAACAAGATTGACTGTACCATACAAAGTGTTAAGCATATTACAAGTATAACTACCACATGATTTACTATTTATAATATAACAGGTGAATAAAATCTACCTGTAACTTTCTATAGTTGTGGTAATATTACTATTAATTATAATTATTATGTTGACAAAAATTGATAAATTATTGTGAAGATTATTATCTATCACATCTCTCATACCTCGAAAATCATTTTTGTTGAAATTTCTTAGGTAAGTATACTGATATTAATATTCTTTTTTACTACCATTGTATATTTTTTTTGTTATTGTATCCATTCAAAATGCTTCTAGGGAGCAGCCTAACATTGAAATGTAAATAAAAACTAAACAACCTAAAAACCAAACAAATTCATTTAAATTGTATGAATGAAGAAAAAAATGAATCAATAAATTTAAATGGAATATAGTTTGGATTATAAGTATACTCCCTGTTATTTATTTTAGAGTCAATGTAGACATCTAGAAGGAAAAATCACTTTCCATTCTACCCCTTCACAATGTTAATAAAACTCAAAGTTAGGAGTCAGACAAGCAGCTTTCAGACAAGCAGCTTAGACTGAAATGGCTAGTCGATAAAATGAAAAGAGTCCACCTTTTATTTTATTTGGAATCTCGCAAATGGATATTTCCCGTCTGGGAAATCTACAGAGTGGTATATCGGTTTAATTTTGTTAATTCAAGAATTTTTTCTAATGATGTTCAATTCTTCTATATGTCGTGGCTTTTTAAATCATGAAATTATCAGTCCTTTTATGTTATGTACGTGTCGAATGTACAAAAACCTTATTTATAAGTTAGTATTTCAAGTAATTTTTGTGTATACCTGTATTTTGATGAAAATTTCCCAAAAATACAAATTCTTATTATATCAGTCTATATCTCGATATCGAGAATATCTAAAATAATTTTTTATTTCCACTCATGCAGTTAGATCCACAAGCCTCATTACAATCTCTTCGTTCTACGAAGGTGATTATCGAGTTAGCAACACAGATTACCTTCATGGATCATGACAATGTTGTTTGTTCTGGCCAAATAGACGTCGAGCGGAGGCCTGAATTTGAAGTATTAATATGATATTCTTCATAAAATACTGACAAATTTAAATTTTAAGAAATGGCGAGTAATTTAAATTATTTGGTTGTTCATACTGCTACCTCAGAACTAATAAACTTTCAAATGTATGTTTTTGTTTATAATATGTCAAGATATAATATCACAAAAGATGAAAGTTTGAGACTTATTATGAATAAAAATTTGAAAATTAGTTGTAAATAGTTGTAGTTAGGATAAAAAACGTTTTATTGTTTATCAATAAAATAGAATAAAACTTGAAGAGAATATTTAATTTCAAATAAAATATTGCATACAAAAACAAGTGATTGTAACATGTTCCATATTAAGTAATTAAATCTAATTTTTTAAAAAATTATCACTCTAATTTCAAGATAAATCCCTTATAGTTAATTTGGTATTGTACCTATATATCCAGCATCCATTTATTGAAGCGTTATAAGTCCTTATGAGGATTTGGGAACAAATGTATCACTCCAAAGGTTTCGCAATATTATACACCACATTTATTGAGAGTTATTTAGGAAAGTCAAAAGGAACATCTTCTTCTTCTTCTTATTTTAAGACTATGTCTTGTGTTTTCAAAGAGGCAGCCTAAGTTGTGACTCCGAGGACCAGCTCTCATACCAGCGCTTTTAAATATTTAAAAGATGCTCTTTACTTTTATTATAAATTGCCAGTTTGCATCTTCTTGGTTCTCTCGCTATTGTCAAGGATTGTGTCTTTTGTGTCGATATGATCATATTGAATTTTCCTGCAACTGTTTCAAATCTGTGTAGCAGTTTTTGCAGATTATCCTCATCTTCGGATAACACAACCGCGTCATCAGCGTAGCAAACTATCTTAAACTCATGTTTTCCTATTTTGTACCCTCTGCCTGCCGTTTTGACTTCTTTTATGATTTCGTCCATTATAATGTTGAAGAGTATTGGACTGAGACTATCTCCTTGTCTGATCCCTGTTGATACTAGCATTTTACTGGAGAGTTCGTTGTTTACTCTTACATATGTGCTATTTCCGTTGTTCATGTCCCGAATGATGTCTATTGTCCTTTGGTTTACGCCTCGTTCTTTTAGTAGCTCGATGACGCCATGTAATCTCATTCTGTCAAATGCTTTTGTTAAGTCTATGAAGCACATAAACGCGGTTTTATTGTACTCTATGGCCTTTTCGGCAATCTGTCTTAAGATGAATATAGCGTCTATGGTTGATCTATTTTGTCTAAATCCCTGTTGTTCTTCGCTCATGCCGCTGCTTGAGATTTCTTCTGCAATAATTTTTGTTAGTAATTTTGAAGTCGTGCTTAGGAGGCTGATCCCTCTATAATTATTTGGATCTTTCTTTTCCCCTTTTTTAAAGACGGGGATCGTTATGCTTACTTTCCATTCCTCTGGTACTTTTCTCTGGGAGGAACATTATACACAATAAAAAGGACACAAGCACAATCCAATGATGATGAATCATCAAAAGAAACTGTGCAATGTATACCAATATTAAATTATTCAGTTTTGTGTCAAAATCACCAACGTTATATCTGTTTTTGCTGGCAGATCCGTCTAGAGTTCTGAACTTTAATTAAAAAATTGATTGAACTTTGGATCTTCTGTGTGAAACGTCTAGAAACTAAGTGGTTTGTGGTTAACAAGTGAATTAAATGTAAACAAAATGTTTATTACCATATATTTCAATTTATAGCTCACAATTATTGTTATATCCTTCATGCTTCATGCACAATTCATGTTTGTAAAAACGAATGTCACCTTTATAGCAACCTCTCATCATCTACTTGCTTCAAAATAATGCATCAAAATTATGAAGCATAGAGGTAGGAAGAACAAATCGGGTACATGAACAAATGTCCATCGGAATCTGTTAAATAAGGAAGGTGGGGGTGACGCCATAACAGCATCAGGGTAAAGTATTAAGGAATCGCCAAATATATTTGCGCCCTGGACAACATTTCATACTTTTGTACAACGCAAGTTACTGAAATTTCCTATAATGAACTATGCTATTAAATTTTACTCAATATATCTCAATTTATCTACAATAGCTACATTCATATCTTATCCTTTGTCTACATCAGTGCCATTCTGGAAGGATACTCCTCCTTGCCTCTACTGTCCATATTTATAATTTATTTTTTGACGTGACTTTTGATGTGACGATTGAATGACTGTTTATCTATAAAAAGAATTTCATTCGTGGTTTTTTCCACTTCATGTTTTCTTTTATGATATTTTAACTTTCTTATGATATAAAATATCGTAAAGATTCATGAACCTTTTTCCATTATTTATTCACAAACAACCATCAATCACCAGGCCTAACTGTTCATTTAATTTATTAAATAGGTTAGGTTGATATCAAATACAAAGGAGTCGTCACAAGAGTCTTCTTTCTTCCTGTTCCAACGACTTATAAGTGGAATTTCGTTGTTTATTGGAAGTTAAATGGAAAAGCAAACAAAAGGAAAATTGTACTCGAGGGTTTTGTAAGAACGTGAATGAAAGTATATTCATTCGACAACGACTATCTTGCCGGTGAATCACACTTATAGAATGTTAACACTAATGGCTTCACTTTTGATATGTAAATGAAAGATATATTGGAATAAATGCAACAGAAATGTACCTAATTCATAATTCGATTGTAATTGTCTCCAATTCTTCTTTATATAGAATATAACAAAGAATTTTCCCTAAATTAGTGATTCTACCTATTTCAAACGTTTTCATTGGTATATATGGAAAAATTTAATTTTAGAAATTTAGATATTATAAAGGTTTGGTCATTTTTTGGTCATTCAGGTATGTGAATGTAAATGTAAATATCTGCTACAAACATTAGCAGATGAGAATGCGAATATTATAATTTATTGCATGAATCGCACAAATTTCCACCAAGAAAGTTTAGTTTAATGTCAATTTCATTTTAGTTTTAATTTTGGCTGCTTAAACCAAGCTTGAGAAGCATTTAATTTTTTGAATTCCATTAAATTTTGTTCCTGCTTTTTAAACTGTTTTGTTTTATTATTATTTCCAGTTTTTTTGCAAGAAGCTGATTATATATCATTGAAACTTGCTTAAAATCTGCCAAAAATTTGTTCACATTGCTACATTGCATTATATATAAACTTTTAATCTCATCATTTCTGATTAAAATTCAATTATAAAGATCCATTGTCCAAAGTAAAATAATAAATAAATAATACCTAATAATAAACTGCGAATGGCGAATATTAGTTACATCTCTGTGTGTTGCTGATGTATACCAGAAAGAGCAGCATACGACATACGTTATCAAATACTAAAATTTTATAGTATTCAAATGTATTTATTATTATTCATATGAATTTGTAACGTTATATTGTCGTCTTCTACTCCCTCTCGATAAATTGGCTTGCACCTGGTATATTATCTTATTTAATCATTAAAATTTGTATTTGTTTATCATAAATGTAGAAATCAAATAGCTTGATTTCTTAAAATGAACCAATCAAATAATTTTCAATAATAGAAAATTGCCTGTCTTCTACAGTAACACATGAATTTGTATGCACTTAGTTCTGGCTGTTAATAGCAGGAATTTTCTACTTCGACATCTGTCTGCGTTAGGTTATTTTTGAATTCCGACACAACTTCGTATCAAAAATCTTTAAAATATATTGTTAAATCTGTATAGAGTGTTATTCGATATCAACAAATAACATTTATTTATAAATAATTCCCAATTCCGGTACCACTGTTAGTTAAATTACCTATAGCAAAGTTGATTAATTGTCTAGTCTCGGATATTTTTGGCTGGTACTCTTTTGACCTTTAAATACCCACATAATTTGAGAAAATTACCAATATCAGTATTCTCGCTCTCGCGTCGCACGGGTAGTAACTAACGACCGCTACCTTTGCTTACATACTTGGAGGCGATTAGGTTGTTAGGTTAGGTTAGCCAATTTGACTTCTTTCGATGTATTTTAGGTCGTACAACCAAAATAATAGGTTTTTCTCTGAAATCAATATTTTCGGAAATAAACAGTTGGATTATCATAATTTTGAAGGAGGCTTAGGGGCGAACAAACATTTGTAAGTAAAAATCATTTCGAGGATTATCTACTCTAATCAATTCAAGCCATAGAAAAAAATTCAGCAAATTCAGGAGTTCATTTCTTTTCCTCTTTTCCTTTTCATAGGTTTTATCGTATGATTTTCAAAACTTTCTTGATAACAGGTTTTGTGATGCCTTTCCAGCATTTCTTGCAACAGAAACGCTGACAATAATAATGTCGAGGTAATATCGTAAGTAAATATAAAGAATTTTTATTCAAAACGAACTGATACACATTGAAGTTTGTATGCATCACGGGTATTGATAGATATAAACCCACGGGTAATTTACGAACCATTGGGTCAGAAGCACTCAGATTTGTAATATTGTAATTAGAGCATAAACATCTACTCAATAATCTTGAAACACAAATAACATTGAAAACGAAGCATAAAATTATAAAAACTACTTCTGAAAGATTGAGCTCTCAATCTGATGAGATGCTTAAGTAATGGTATATTTTAACATTTAGACACATCTAATTAAAAGAAGCAAGCGAAGAATACGAAATACTTTCCTGATAAGACTTTTTAATGACTTACTTTCATTAAAAGGAATAGATAGTCTGGTCCTTTTCTAACAAACTTATTCAGTTTCTTTCGTGTAAAAGTCTTTTTTCGTAGACTGACGTTTTAAGAAAGCTTGTACCTTCATATAATTTTCCAAACTCTCAATATGACAATTGAATGATATTATTCCATCAAATTATCATTTTATTCAATTGACAAGTGTAGAAAAGTTTAATTAGTTAATCTAAGAAAACAGTTGATTTATGACGGCCGTTTTTTTAGTTTATTTCAGAAAGATATAGAGTATAAAACCTCATTAGGTATGCAAAGGGACCACAGAGTGACCCAACGAATATTTAAGCCACTTTCATAGTTTGGCATTGATCATTCATCCTAAAATTCTTCCTTCTTCAAGTGCAGGTTAAACAGTACCTGTTAGACGCAAAACGTTACTGTGTAATCTACTACCTAAGTAATTCCTACACAATATTTCAAGACTTACACCTATGGCCGACACCGGAATTCAGCCGAAGTGGACAGAATTCCCCATTTTATTACTCTTTGTTTTCCTTTATGAAATAGACTATAGTCAGCAGGTTTCCAATATACATGTTTTCCAGACTATATTTAACGCTAACCTATACTACGCACTATACATAGTCGACAAAAATGAACAAATCCACGTTTCCGGAAAACAATTCAAGAAGCCATTTTGGAATAAAATTGAAAATAATAAGGTCTAATATCCAACAGATACAAACCACACAGAAACTTACGGCACAAGTATTTGTTTACTACACGGCGGCAATTTTTAAAAGGGCATCGGTTGATTTTGACAATTTATATGACAATTATTAGATTACTAATAGAGTACTTATTACCTATCAATATTGTTTTAGATATTCATAGATCATTTGCTAAATTCTACGTTGATTATCTGCCATGTCTTCCATACATATGCGTCCCAGATAAACAGATATAAAACTCAACAAATAATCTCTGACTTTTGCCATAATAATAAACAAACTAATTGTTAATAAAAAGATTTCGTGTGTGATGTATTTGATGTATCAAAAATATTTTGCCATTTATTAATCGTACTTAAAAACTTCTTTGAATCCCAACTGTACGTTCCTAGTGTCTGTTGTTAACATAAAATTTATTAGTTGAACGAACCTTAACTACAGTCAGTCGCATACAATAACTTCTACACTAAAAATAACCCATAGTTGTGAAATGAATATGCAGACATAATAAAATTGTGAGAACAACAGACCGACTAGATAGCAGCAAAATGAGAAGTTGGAAAGGGTAAGGGACTATTCGACAAATTTGGTGAAACTCAGAGAATTCAAAGCGAAGGGTCAATGATCCGTAGCATGAGTAAGGCGTGCCCTACCAATGTGTGGCCAACAACTTTTAGCGAATTCATAATGTTTCATGTAATCTGACAATTATTGATCTTTCATGATGAAATCGCGGTTTTTGTTCTGTTATACCAGTACTTTATGAATCACAAACAAATAATAAATAAAAAAAAAAACTGCTGAAGTAATTATCACACACAAAATTGGAATTATATATTAAAGGAAGTATCGCCATGTACTTTATTTATTTACTTACTAAGTTCATTGTTATTCATAATTAAATTTTTCACAACTACCTAGCACTTACTAAACACACTGTTCATTTGTGGTGATTTTATCCTTTAAACTCGCTAATATTTTTTTAGCTTTGTTTTTCACATGTAGTACTTACAGCATTACTTTTTATGTTATAATTATATTCTTTAGTGATTTATAATTACTTCTAAAAATTATTTGGAGCAAATTTTGAAAATATCTTTCCATGAAAATTCGTATTGTCTATTTATTTGATGAACAGAACGAATAGAATAGAACAAATTTCTGGTAATATTTTCAAAATACAAATTTAGTTTTCGTATGTGTTGAAGTATAAGGTCCTTTTTATCTAGATCTAGTCTACCCACTTCTTAACTCTTTAGTAGTTCCCAACCGTACTTCCGTTTTCCATCTCATTTTATTTCTGTTTCCGCAGCTATGCAACTGCTAGGAACGAAGGTTCAAATAAAGCCACTAATATCTACCACGGTGACATCTCTGTCAACTAAGATCACAATTTATTCTAGTTTTCTTGAAATATGTTCCTATTCTTATGTCTGGGAAATATGAGTTCGAGTTTTTTTCTTGTGTCTAGCATATATAAGTGAGTTTTTTTAATTTATTACTGCTTTTTATTAGTTGTGTTAGTTCCTTACTACGCAATTAAAGCGAATTATATTACTTTATGTAATATGTAATATGATATTACTGAAACTTTTTTGATTCCAGTAATTTTTATACATTTGGAAAATCGTATTTTTTCAGTTTTTTGCATTTTTATAGCCATGGTAATGGTATTTCGTTGGGAAGCATCCAATTTAATAATAATTATTTACCCCATCTGATAGTAGTTACTTATAAAAAGACTCTGCAGCCTGGGATCTTATGTCTACTTTGTTACCTCTTTCGCTATTTATACATATGAATTTATAGTTAGAACGATATATACAAACTTTCTTTTCATTTCATGTAGTCACGTAAATGACACAATGTAATCTCCAAGCCTGACTTGCATTACGAATTTTGATATGATCAAAACCATTTAGTATATGATCCAATTGAACAATTTGAAAATTATTCAGAAATAGCAGAAGCCAGCGATGAAATGAATCAATACATTCATGCTGTGTCGAAGCTATATCTAAAACCAACTTTAATAGTATTTTGTAGCTTATCTACAATAGAGAAATAAACAATCTTAGGTTGGTTTTATATTCACAAGCTGTCCAAAATTAAATTTATGAGACACGATATTACACAACTTAATGTAGAAGAAAATAAACCTCAATAACAGAAGAGTGGTCAAAGTATGATGCACGATATTAATTTTAAATTAAATAAGAAGTTTTCGAAGAATTATCTCAATTTTATGCTCATCAAGACTTCAGATGTGATGGTGTATATTTGAAATAACGTGAACTTTTAATTTTAAATATCCCCAAAAAAGAAGTCCAACGGTGTCAAATCACATGATCGTGGCGACTAGCTAACATCGCCTCGACTTGACACGACCATCAAATTCTCGTGCAAAAGCGTCATTTTGTCGTTGGTCATATGGCAGGTACCCTCTATTATTTCACGATAACCGTGCTTAGTCGATCTCAATGTTCTGCAGAAGCAACTAAGCGAGCATGCACAGGTGTTCAGAAACCTATTTTATGAGACGCTTTAACAATATTAAGGATGTACTTAATATTCAGCTTCTCAAGTATGTACCTCTGCATGGTTGAGTTTTTCAGACTGAAACAAGTCGACAAGGACGTGTGGCTTCACAAACTGCTACCAGATATTACGCCGTGGTATGAGAGATCCTGTGGTGAAATTGGATACTATTTGACCCAAACAATGACAGCCCATGACTCCTTCCAAAGTTATGTTAGGAGAATAGGTAAAGCTGAAAATGACCTCTGCCTATACTGTAGCTCGGAGATAGATAATGCAGAGCACACAATTTTCAGATGTCCTGCGTGGGCGGATATTAGAAACTTGTCTGAAATAACAGTAAGAGCTGAGTTACGACCAGAAAATATAGTGCAGATCATGATGGAAGCAGATTTTAAATGGAAAGCTGTTGAGAGTATGGTGGAAAAAATTCTAAAAAGAAAGGAACAGGACAGTAGACAAAGAGGTCCAAACACACAGCAACATTAGAAGATAATAGATAGACCCGAACTCCTCATCCCTGCATGCAGCAGGGGAAGGGAGACGTAGGGAGCAAAACAGAAAAGAAGGAATCACAAGAAAGGCAGCTCATCACTATGAAGAAATATTTGTTAATAGTGCCATAATGACTAATGAGCGGAGTTCAGACAAAAGCGACTAACAGAGGACATACAATCCGTCCGAGCCCCACCGCGACGCAGGAACCCGCAGTGCAGGTGAAAGTGAAAGTGCGATTAGTCGTTTTTTTTTTAAAAAAAAGACTGAAACAAGTGAATGTCAAATAAAGAAGAGCAAAAACTTAACGTTAAGGCTTGATTCACAATTAACATTGCGTATTTATGTTTGTTCTACTTTATATAATAAATTTTTCACATGAGAAATACAGCTATGTTCGAAATGACATTAATCAACTTCTTGAGCACTATCATTAATTTGAACCGTTATTTTAGATATTAATAATTCCATCGTCCATATTTGTTCGAATAAAAAACTGATTCAGTTTCCTTAACAGCTGAAATTTCACTTCTTTAATAGCAATGACTAACCAATCAACTTCGAATCAAAATAAGAATGAATGAAGAACCATTTCATTTTTCCAATGTTCAAGGCTTTGTATAAAGTTTCTTATTTTCTCTCTCTTCCAAGACAGTAGTTGATTTGAAGTTATCGCAAAGTATGTTGTTGTTCAGTTGGAATCAAATCTCTTTCTTATATAAATATTTAGGTTTGAAAATAATAATTTGAGGCTGAATCCTTTCTTATGGTGAATCAAAAAGCACAAAACAAAAATAAGCACTGATGCAAAACTTCTGTACTATAATAGATCATATAATAATCGACACTGATTACTTGTATTTTGCCTTTCAGTTGAATGTGAATTATATCACGTAAATCTTAAGAAACGATATAAAACACACGTTTGTGATCGATCGGGAGCAAACCTCCAAGTGACTATTCAAAATTGAAACCACCGAACCATGACTTCCAAAGCTCCTGCTCCTTCAATCTCCTACCGGTCAACACCATTTCACGAATTTCGGATATTCTTAAGTATGTAGAGACTTCAACCGAGTGTCTAAAATGTTTGTGTATCTTCCTTTTACAGCAAAAAATAAAATTCACTTTGATATCAAAATTGTTGGTATATAGTTTTCAAAGTGTTTAAAAAGCTTAGCTTTTTATGTTACGGTTTTTTTGCGTGAGATAATGAATCACTTGAATAATGCTCTTCCACAATATCAATAATAGATATGTGAAACAATTTCATTTGGGATTATACACTATAAATGCCGTTCATAAATCTATAGTTGTTTACTGCATTTCTATTTCATACAAATTCACTATAAAGTTTTGATATTCTGTTTGTGCACTAGCCAAAGCATGTTTTGAAAGCAAAACAATGTTTACTGAATTTTCAGAAGAGAATATTTTCACCAAATACTTTTAATCCAATATAATTACGTTCATAGTCAGTTCACTCACGTAACTTACAAGAAGGTATTGGAACATTTCATTTCAAGTAAAAAAATGTACAAAAGTGGTACAAAACAACAATTTAAGTTTCACTAAAAACAAATGTTCCTTAATCTATATCACCAACATACATTGTGAGTTTGGAAATTATCTGTCGTAACCAACTTGTAGCTTAAATCCTTAAGATTGCAATTGAAAGGGTGCTCGTAACATTTCTGATCGATACTTACAGCTTCAGGAAAGTTGAAAATCCGCGACAAAATTCAATTCCAAACGAACTTCTCCTTATTCATTGAAAATAAGAAATTAACATTTTTGTTCTTATTGTTACAAATTTTTGATGAATTCTCAGAAACAAATGTTATTGTTCCTATCTACTATTGTTGAATTTATCTAAACAGCAATTGGTAATTCAAAATTGATTTATTCAGCATTAACATTCAGTACAGAAGATGTTTTATAACCAAAAGTATTTCAAGAAGACTTCTTTAGTTATGGTACTCATCTGCCCTGTCAAAAAGTTCTCAATGTCAGTAATAGTGTCAAAAAGTATCCGCATTTCTTTCAGTACATTTTTCATTTTCTAGTAGAGCCATAAGTCACATCTGGTGAATGTTTTTTTTGATAATTTTGAAAAGAAAGATAAATTTTGACGTTTCGACTTTTCTTCAAGATTTTCAATGAAAACAGAATTTCTCTTTGTAAGGTCAACTTCACGAAAAATAACATCATCATTATTAGAATATTTAAAAGGATACACTTCACAAAACATTAGCCATTGCGTTATCAACCATTCAACTTTGCCTTTATCTCCATATAGTTTACGATTCTTAATATTTTTTTTCAGAGATTTACAAAAAAAAATATACATACATAGATGTTTTTGAAGAACCGTTTCTGTTTTTCCACTAAACCAAAACTTGATCGCATGACATATATGGATGTCCGCTCACAAAAAATTTGTGCTCAATTTTATAAATTCCATATTCGTACATAGTACCATATGTAAAAGGATATTAAGGAAAAATGTTTTATGTTTTGTTTTTAAATTGATTGTAGTATCTGTTTATCCTTTTCTTGAATATATTATTTATTATTTTTACTGGATAATTATTTTCTTTCTGATAGTTGGATAGATCTATCAGCAAACTTATTATCATCTTTTTTGTGACGTAGGATGACACAAATTTAAGTTTAAATATCTTGAGGATCAAGTTGGTTTCGTATACCATTCTGTTCTTATGTTATTGTTAATTGTATATAATGTGGCATCAAGAAAATTGATTATATTATTTTGTTCGACCTCGATTGTGAATTGAAGTTTTTTATGATTAGAAATGAATTTTTTATTTATGTTTTCAATTTGATCTTTTGGTGTGGCAGTAATGCAATCATCTACATATCGGAAAAAGAATGGAATATTTATATCGAGTTTACTTAGGACAGTTTCCTCAAGATCTTTCATTACCAATTGTGCTTTAACACTTGAAATGGAAGCCCCCATAGCACAACCTTCAATTATTTTGTATATTTCATTTTCAAATTTGAAATATGTTGTTGTAAATATGAGTTCTATAGCTTTTATAAATTCGTTTTGAGATATTTCTGTATATTCTTTAATTTTGCCCCATTTTCTTATTAATACATTTTTCACAATGGTAATAAAAAAATGGGAAAAAATTAAAGGATAGACAGAAATACCTCAAAACGAATTTTTAAAAGTTACAGAACTCACACTTACAACAACATATTTCAAATATTAAAATGAAATATACAAATTGATGGTTGTACTATGGGGTGTTAAGATCGGTGTTAATAAGTTTGGCTGAGAGATCTATCCAACTATCAGATCCTGAATTTAGATGCTTATTTATTCAAAAAGCAAAAACTGCATTCAAAGAAAATAATTATCCAGAAGAAATGATGAATAACATATACATGAAAAGGATAAACAGATACTACAATAAGTTTAAAAACAAAACTGAAACGAAATATCAAAACAAAACGTTTTTCGTTACCATATGTACAAAGACTTTCCTAACAACTATCTAATTATTTCAATAAATATGATATTAGAATAAGTCATAATGGGCATAATACATTATCCAAATATTTCACTGAATTAAAATATCAAACACCAAAAAAACAAAAGGAGTAATATTATATATCAACTGTACCTTGATATTATATTGCCTTGTACTTGTGGCGCTGTCTACATAGGGCAGACATCTCAGTATTTGGAAAATATTTTTCTTATTATGACAAAATTCTAGTTTGATTTTATCCTTATTTTGATATTCACGATGAAGGTGATCTATTGATCAATATAAATACGCAAATTGTCAGTGTTATAATTTTGAAACATAAGAGACTTAAAATCAAGAACATTTAGAAACATATACATATCAAAAGGTCTAGAAAACAAGAAATTAAAGAAATATTTATATGTATGTATGTGATTTAATGATAATGAAGAACAATATTTGACTCTTTAATCGTCTTACTAGGAAGGTAAGTACCATTATTGGCAAGAACGAGAAATAAATATTACGATTCAAGGCATAAAACTTTTTGAACGTCCAGTTTCCGTGTAATTGGATATTAGCCACAAGATTTAGGATCAGGAAATAATCTTCAACAAACAATAACATCTCAATGCATAGTTTAGAAAGTACTAATTTTTTACGGCAGCTGCAAAGGTATCCTAAAATTGAAGCTAATATCAAGAGCATACCATTTCATTTGGGTAGTTTTGCATTATAGTAATGATTGTACTTCAGCAAGTAATTTAATTCTTTTTTGTTCATCCAAATATAAATTATTTTTTTTATAATCCGTTTGTAATCATATAAATAGATTTAGATTTGCTTGACAATCATTAGTTCGAAACGTCAGTTAGGCCTGCAACCCCTCAGTGATTTAAGCGATCGTTCGCAGAAGAGTATGAAACAATGTACGAAAATAAGAAGATGGCGGATACGCACCTATTTTATAGATTAGTGCAAAAAAATATAAATCAAATTCTGGTCACCGGTGGATTGACTATTGTGAACTGAAAAGTGCCATCTTTGTAACACCTATGGATTTAGAAACAAATCCGGTTGCAAGAATACAACAAAACACATGTGTATTTGAGTGAGTTCGCCAATATACGGGCCGACAGTGTAACGCATGCTCCACTAACAAATATTATGTACCAATAAATATTTTATATAATCTCCATCTCATACCTTTTCATTTCTTGTATCTTGTATCTACTATGCAAATCCGTATTCTTGAATCCCCTTAAAATTTATGGGACACCCTGTATATTCCAGCTAGAAACCATTTAGCTATTTTTCTAAAAACCTTTTATGATGATAATTGCGTAAGGAAACATGTTTATGTTTCAGTTATAAAATGACGGGTGGTTATTTGAATTACTTAGTTCATGTTAAACGAACATTTATTTTCTAGCACAATACCAAAAATTAATACTAAAGCAAGGTGTGGTTAACGTTTGGCCTTAACGTTATTGATATGGTCAATCAAATAAAAATAGGTTAAGAGCTTCATGAATCATATTTTTACATATACAGCTCTACCTACTATAAGTACAAATAGCACTTATCAAGAAAGTATTTCTTGTAATTCTATCGTTCTCAAGATTTAATTATATAATTGTTCTCCATTTCGGATACTTCCGAATCGATAGGTACCATATATCATTTTCTCTAATGGTATGGTTTCCTACTATTTTCTTTTAGCTATCACAATCATTATCCTTCTTTGTTCTAGTAATTTCTACTCTTTTCATCCTATATGATGATCACATTCTCTTTTGTTGATAATTGTTTATCCAATCTTATCCTATTCCTATTCCTTGCCTACAACCTCTTAGATTTCTAAATCTAACATAATTCCTACATCATCTACTGTTTATACCTTTAAATCTGCTTGCGAATATATTGTCTTTCGCTCCATCCAGTTTTAGTATATTTTTTCTCTGCATTCTCTACATTTTGAAGATATATATTATACGGTATAGGTTGTAAAAACCAAATAAAATTTTTCATTCGTTCATTATTCCAAATGCGATCAGTACCTTCAATCTTCTTATGACTTTAGTACACCCCATTTTTAGAATGGGCTTGTGATATATCGTTTTAAGGGTATCTCTGTTCTCTATTCAAAAATGTTAGGTAATATTTTAAATTTTGATGCAACAATTAGGATATAATAAAATAGAATCATATGTTACAGGCAAAATATAGTTGGTTTAAAACTACTCAGCAAATTGGTTAGTGATTAAATTTAGATGTTTAAAAATAGATAGTAATAATCCAACATGAAGAAAGTTTTATAACAAAGAATTGTTGATGTCCATAAGAAAATTAGCGCATGGATACCATACTTCAAAGTACCTTATCGCCGGAATTTGCATAATATGATCAAAAAAATTACAAAAGACGTGTCCTAAACATACTCTAAACCAATTAGCACGAATACCAACTGAGGCAGATACATTTTGCGAATGCAAAATATAAAAAAAAAGCAAAATTAAATGTTCTGGTGTGGTATGCGATTTCGTCCAGAGGGATATCCAGATTTTCGACTAATAAGAAAGCTTTGGATTATGGAACAATAACTTCCTCACTAAATTAATTGATTTTGTATGTCAACACGTTGTAATGTTTTGGCCGGTCTTAGCGTTCTTTTATACAATTTTATTTTAGTTCTTGATTGTATTGTAGCTAATTTCTGTAATCAGGATACATATTTATTTATTATCCACAACTGTTGTATAATGTAAACATTTATGTCTGCTCTCAGATGCTTCCTTGATTTAGTTATATTATATTGCTTTGTAACAAAAAATCGATTTTTATAATTTCATCATGTGAAACACTATTAAATATTTTCAATTTAGTTCTGTACACATAACAAAAAATCGAAATATAAATTTTCGTAGACCAAATTCGAACACGGGAACTGAAGTTTGAATGGAAGAAGCGTTAACACTGAGCTATCAGCGACAATTAATGTGTTGGTCAAATGTCTATTTCTTAACGTACCGTGATTTTTGAAACAATTCATGAATTGAGATACCTTTTGAAACAATATTATTTTGACCCAAACCTTGCGTGTTTAGATTTCTCAGAGTTTTAAAATTTTATGTCAAATTATGTTTAAAAACCAACTAAAAATAGATATAGAAAATTGAAGTGACTTTTCTTCAACACCACCAGAAATTAGAGAAGCTACTGATGTTGCCTTATTAAATTTATTGAGGAAAGAAAACTCAAGGAATGTATATAATATGGTATATGAATTTTGAACTGTTGAAAGGGATTATCGTTAACTATATAATACATATATACCATCCTCTTATAAAATTAGATACCCAATATTTGTTAAACTAATGCCTAGAGTTTTGTCTCAGCTTAAGTGAAAAATAATACATTGTATGAAATATATGTTGTAATATAATAATAGTTTGTCTAATAATGTAACAGAATTTTTCAACTAAAATATTCAGTAGTCGTGGATAAAGTATAGTATTCTACTCACGTATAATGAGCTATTATTCTTGGTGATTAATATCACTCGCTAATAATAACCTTCATCATACACTCGTGAATAATATACCATTAATAGAGAATGATGAGATCTTTCAAATTATATATTACAAACCTTCCCCTTCTTTTTGAAACAACGAGTGTTGTCTCCATCATTCAAAGAGGATTGAACGGGAATATTGCACGTTAAAGAATGTCAATTTATAATTTAAATTTGTAACAGTAACGGAAATATGAATTTTTTCCATTCAGCTTTCTCACACTATATAATGCTTCTTGTACATTTTTCGCTTTTTACTCTGTTAGCTTTGGTTGCAAGCTTGCTATTCTTCCAGAATATATCGATTAATATTCCTCCTATTTTCTTTCCATTTTTTTTCTACTTTCATTTTAACATTTATACTCATTTTTTTAACTGTATGTTAATATCAACTAATAGCTACTATCTTTTGTCTTTTCTGTTATTAATGTTGATAGTAATTTCATTACAAATAATATCAGTATTCCCTAAAATAAAATTATTCCAAATCTTGTATTTCAAAGTACTCTTAATCTCGAAATTTCACAGAATCATAGGATCAGAAGTCTAAGCTATTTACATTTCTATACAGTTTATCCATCCATTACTGGCAACGACCCCTCCGCTTACAAGCTCCATAATCTTTCATAATGAAGTCTGCACCGGACTGACAATGACCACAGCAAAAAAATTAATTCAATATATACATTAAATAGAAAAAGAAAGTATTTTTCCAAATTACATATATATTTTACTGAATATTTATTATAAACTTCAGCATCTCCTTTTTGTTTAACTTTTCATGATAATTTCAAACATAAATCAGCCTTGGCATGATAAAGAAATAAACGCCCTTCTAGGTGCTGTTCTATGAAACATCGTCATGTTCATTTTGAAAAAGGTAAACAACCAAACTAATTACACGAAGTAAGCCAATTGTTTTTCAACTCGGATATAAATTTAATCAAACTAAAACACCTCACAGTAATGAAATGAAATTACATATTACTCAAACTCTAAATAAGTATAACGTGTTCAGAAAACTTCTAACTGGAACGGCAGATTTAATTTATACAACCAATTAACAGAAGAAACTTTCAAGTAATTAGAGGGAAAGTCCTATTCGATATATTATATAGTATTAAGCACATTGGAAACTGGTTATTTAATTTTAGTTTAATTCAATGGAGTTTAGTTTATTCTATAGAACTTCTGCATTATTTTTATTCAATGTTTTCCGTTTATCAAGAGTGATCACAAAATCCTCCTGCATTGAGCCTAGGGAGATGAAGACAAAAAAATACTACACAAATTGAATTTTCATTATATAGGGTAGAAAGTTTAGAATGTACTATAAATCAAGGTTAGCTCCTTTATTCATAAACACACTAGGGGAGGTTTTGATATTATTATGTCCCTTCTTCGCGAAAACAATAACCGCTTCATATAAGATGAGATAGTTCATAAATTCTGAAATATGCTTTCAAGAAATTACGACTTTTACTCACCAAGTGTTTGTATTTTATACAATGAATGTTTTCTCCCATTAAGACGTTATTGTGTATAATACGTCTATATTATTATATTATTATTTTAGTTTTAAAAATCAAAGAACTATAGTTTAAAATGGTGTACCAATTTTATGAAAAATTTGTTAATAATGGATATGCTTTTCTCCAAAATGAAATACAGCAAAACAACGATGCTACGTACTTTTAATAAGGTAAATGTAGGATACCATGGAAGTCTACTCTCACTATAAATCTAAAACGATGGAAGCTGAACCAATAAGATCATTTGTAATTACTTGTATGTAAATATCATGTCTCTCGCTACAGTCCCACTTCTGAACAATCGAATTGCCTACACTGATACTATAAAAGTCTATTCACGAAAATACCGACTATCAGGAAAAGGAAGGAAGCAAAAATATCTCGATTCATCTGGAACTCTGGAACATTACGAGACTCCATTCAACGTTGCAATTAATAGGAAAATTTCAAAGACGTTGTTGCTGGTACTCTTAGGCGCTCAACAAGTAGACGCAGCTAGAATTTTTTTTGCATGGTGTTAACTCATTGTCTTCACTTTTAGGTGTTTCTTTTTTCAAGTTGCCACTCGTTACATATTTTTGCAATATTACACAATCTAGAATAAATTTTTGGTGTGAAACTCAAATTTTGGTAACTTGAATGTTTTTATGTGTCCGACTCTGAATTAAAAAGCATGCATATAAATTAACTGGAAATGATCTCTAAAACTGGACGCATGTTGATTAATTAAGAGTAAAAGGCCATATTGGGTTTTCTCCCTACCATTTTACGTTATTACTTTTATCAAAAAATACCTAAATTTCATCATATTTATTGTTGAAGTTAATGAAAATTGGTTCTAAAAGAAAAAATAATCAAATTTATTCTAATTACATATCTGAGATTGTCGGAACTTTTCAGAGTAGACAAGTGATACAAGTAATATAATTCTGTACCGTCATAATTATTAAATGAGCAGAATAGTATTTTCAGTTATTCTCAAGTACCATTTAAATTAAGTAAATTGATTGGAATTACTTCTAAAAAGACCCAGTTTATTACAGTACACGACAAAAACATTTTAATTTGAGGTAACGCAAGGATTGAGACAAAAAGACCCTCTATCGACTATATGGTTCAACCTGACCTTATTGACGAAAACCCACTGATATGTAACATTCTGCAAATAGCTACAAAAAGGGAAGAGCTAAATAGAAAACTGTGGGCTTGAACGTAAATAATTTAACACATGCTTGATCTGTAATTACACGATAGGAGAAGAAATGAAAATTCAGAAACAACAAACAATTACATGTATCAACGAAAAATATTAAGAAAAATTAATATTAAATTGGACGTTACCGGCTTCTTAACGAAGCGGTATTAAAAAATAAAAAAAAACGTGTGAAAAAGCTAAAAAAACTTTTAAAGTAAATAAATTCACTAAAATATATAAAACAAACCCCGAACATTCTTCTCCAAATCAATAAAAATGGATTGAAACAATAAAAATATATCAGGGATAAAATATTTATTGAAAAAGTAATAAAATTCGCATTAACTGCGTAATCAAGGGAGCGCAATCAATACGAAGTAGTTATAAATTAAAAACAACTCAGGCTTCTATATAATGCCAGAGATACAAAATAAAATTTATCTGAAGAACGTCGGATGATTGCAACCTTAAACTATGTTCTCATTTGTAAACTTCCTGACTCAGATTCCTTTTCTGGATCTCCAATGCAAAACCAGACACAGCCCTTATCCATAACCTAGATGACAACCTGACCTTTGTCCTCTTCATATAAGACCATCACTAATTAGAACGAAACACTGGATGCTTATTCATATATTTGATATTACAAACAAAGAATTTCTAACTTTAAAACACAGCATAAATAATCTTCATAAATCGTTATCGAAATCTCCAAATTTTTATAATCTTCATGCTCATTTTCAAAAATCTTATCACCTTATAAAATTAATTTAACACAAAATAACTATTCAATTGAAACAATTGAATCCATTTTGGAACAATTGATCGAAAAAATCATTATTCAACGGATTAGGAGCTGCAATAAAATTTAAAACCGGAAATTTAAACCAAAATGATGCAAAACGTTACGATGAAGCTATTACAGCTTTATCTAACAATCAGAACAAGTTGAAATCTCTTATTTATGATGGAATAACTGTACTCCAATCATCCATAAGCAACTTTGAAAACAATTCCAAAATATTAGCTCATAACCTATTAATACTAAGTTCACGTATCAAGAATTTACAGAAATTTATCATTATAAAGAACACACTTAAAAATAAATGAAGTAGAAATTTATCATTGTTTCGCAATAGAACAACTCGTTTCACAATTTTCTATCAGTTTTGATAAACTCAACAATTTTCATAATTCAATTGTGGACCCTAACGATGTATTTTTTGAAATAATAGAAATCAGTGAAAATATTGATGAAACATCAAGTTTCCAATTAGTTTATCATTGGAAAATATTTTATTATTAGAAAAAATTATTTGAATCAAAAGTTAGAGCAAATGCATTATTTTCATATTAGAAATACCAATAGATGAAAACTGAAAATTGAATTATTATCATCTCTATTCCTTACCTACACCGTCAAAAGAATCCTTCAAGACAATTATACCACAATCCAAATTTATCCTTTTTAACGATCAACATTACGCCTTCTCGCGAAAAAGCTGCAAAGAAATTTCTCATATGTGAAGATTTCCAAAAATTACCAAATTCTAAAATTACCTTGTAAAGTACACCTCCTAAAATATTCAAAAAATGTATGTAATGTGAAAATTCAGAAGACAGAAGACACTCAATGGATACTAATATCTTCAGTGAGTACAATGGCCATCTAAAAATGGAGTAAAATCATTAACAATATTTTTTTGAACGGTAGTTACATAATTGAAGTGAACAATCCGTGCATATTTTCAATAAACGAAATATAAAAAAATACTAGAACTTTCCAAATTACAATTTTCTAAAGAATTATAAAAAATGAACGCTTTTCATTGGAATAGCATACAAATAGGCTCAGTAAAATTGGACGAATGAAGTAATATTCAACGAATGTTTCAGGAAGACAAATCAAAACTTTCAAAATTTGACTTGGCTTCAGTTCATTTCACAAAATCAGTTTCTATACAATATCATTATATATTATAGTATTTTTAAGCACGATATTAACAATCATTATAGTATACAGAAGGAAACGAAAGAAGGCTGATAAGAAGATAAGAAGAAACAAGAACAAAGAAATTTCAAGAATTTTTCAATTTCTCTTAGACTAGAGGAGTTAATAAACAACAAAGGCTGAGTAATATTTAACAGATGCTTACTTTGTAATTTTAATATATAAACTGTATAACAAGAATAATGTTATTTAAAACTTAATATTGTTTGTTTGTAATTTAGTCGATATACTTCTTCATTTGTAATTTTTCGTTTTTAAAAAGTATTTTTCGGAGTAACGAAATATTATTTACAACATATCCTAGAATGTCCAACCAATTTATACAAAGCCTATACAATCACGCCCCAACTTAATTCCCCATACAATACTATATTCCACATATTGTCACTGTATTCAGAATTCGATTTACCAGACACATAATTAGAGCGTGACGAGGGCATATCGGGATATTCTACAATTTATATTCACATAATAAAACAGGTTTTCATTATTTTACTGTTTTAACCACAGAGTTAATTGGAACAAATTCTTTAACCTAGATATTTTCTATGATATCTATTCTAAATTACTTTAGAATTATATTTTATTTTTAGGTTCTTTGTAATAATAACATAGTTCAATAGCTTAGGGTGAGGGTTAAATATATATTCACAAAAAAAGAGATTGTTTCTTTATTTAACTTAGGATTCCATTCTAATAGAAATATCATCAAGGAAAAACCAATCACCGTGGCATAAGCAAAACAGAAACTCAAATTCGAAGACTATACCATTGGCGAACTCTGAAGAAAGACGTTGAAAAAATTATAAATCTATGTGACATTTGTCTAATCAGTAAATATGACAAAAATCGTCCGAAACCAAAATTTATGATAAAGCCAACGCTCAAGAAACCCTTGGAAATCATTCTCATTCTCGATACCTTTCAAACAAACGGCCAGACTTTTCTAACAATCGTTGACGCATTCTCCAAAGCCTCTCCAATGGAAGGATGTAACTCTGTCAATGTCCCAAATACTCTTCTCATCTATGTAATGAATCATAGAATACCGCAAATGGACATATGCAAGATTCTGTCTACACTCACAAGATTCTAATACATTAAACAACTGCGGATTGCCCAAAATCAAATGAATAGTCTAATGATTCCACAATACTTGAACATCTTAGAACAGAACAAAGAAGAAAACCTTGAGTATAAAAGGAGAAATGTTGTACGCTATTCTGGGCTGCAATGATTCTATTCATTCTGTAACTAAACAAAAAAATAGATATTTCAAATGACCATCTAGATGTTCAAGACCCATTTGACTTAGACATCGATAGAGATCTTCTGAACAACTACATACAAAATCATAGAGAAAAAAACTAAAGAAATATTTAAAACCATTAAAGAAAAAGTTATTGGAGAGAAACGGGTCACGAAAAACTCCTATAACATACAAAGTTTCCACTAAATTCTACACAAAAGATTATTAAAAGAAACAAACTTTTACTTAGACTCTTTTCTAAATTGGTCACATAACGAAGTTACCATCAACACTCAAAATACAACTGTACACAAGAAAAAAGTGAAAAACCAACCAAAAAAATCTAATACAAATCCTATATTGCCGATGTACCTACATAATACGATTTTACCCACTATTTTCACGTGAGACCACTAGCTGAAGGAATAAATTGAACTAGAAACGCAATATCAAACAGTCACATCAGAAATGTATGAAGGACTTACACAGCCCTACTTCGACCAGCTACAAAATTTTGATAAAGAAGACGGCAAAAGATATGACAAGGCTATCACCTCACTTAAGAAAAACCAGAGCAATATAATAAGGGAAATTGACAGACATACGAGTCTTAATGAACTGGCAATGGCGCACTACAATAACACAGTATCACTTATTACACACAACCAAGAAAATATCAAGCCGTCATAACAAACATAAGCTGCTGATACGCAATTCAACAAATAGTTATTTTTGTATTTCAGACTATAGTTGCATCAACTACGCATTGTTATTAGCAACGTAACGGTGTGATTGTACAATTATGTAATTTACATTTCATTTCTTGCTAAATTTTGCTGATAATATCAATCTCTGTTAGATAGGAAATAATACTTTTGATGTCACAGTTGTTCCCCAGCTTTCGTTCCAAAGACTGACATAGACCCCGTTCCCGTCTTTTTTCTGCGAACTTAGGACTCTCCATTAGCACATTTTTCACCGATACTTCAACTCGGTACATATCACATACATTGTTTTCCTGTCCTGTCAAAAAGTGTTCATGGGTATACTTGGTATGTCCCATTCGCAAACGTGACAGGATCACGTAATCTCTCCGTTGTTTCGTTTGCATCTGCTCCGTCTCCAAACATTTAGCCAATTTTCATGGACTGCTTTCTTTAGGTTCAAGAACATTTAGATAAGTTATCTATTTTTTTGTTTCATCGTTGGCCTATTCGATATTCGATATTCACCTTCCGGAGCGCCTAGTCCAGGCGTATGTAAACCCTGGCGACCCACAGTATTTTCTTTAACAATTTCCGCTCCGGCCCTATGGCCAACATATTACTAAAAGGCAGACAAGTCTCTTACTCTTGTTCCGTTTCGGCACTGTTGAGCTGCACTTCTACACAGGAAGGATTCGGTTTGATTTCTTATACAGGGTCAAAGCAATAAAACTGCAGTGGTGATAAGTTGTTACACTGGTCACTCAGAGTTTCCAATCATTACAATTGTGGAATTTAAAACCATTCATTACAATTGTTTATTTTTTCATTCAAATGCATACTTTTTTCAAATACAGATGGCTGACTAGCCTATCAATACCTCAACAATGAAAGCTACACTCATGAGTGTATCAATCAATTGAGGCCAGCTGAAGACCTCTGAGGGCATTCTTCCGCGATAGGCATGTACCTTCAGAAGATTGGGAGAAGAAATCTAAAAAGATTTTCGAATGTAAAACTTCCAATTAAATGATTTGATTGAAGAAAATCAATCTTGTTTACCTTTATTTCAGTATCTAACACAACCTAACCTAACCCAACCTGACCTAACCCAACCTAACCTATCCTAACCTAACATAACCCAACCTAACCTATCCTAACCTAACATAACCCAACCTAACCTATCCTAACCTTACAAAAATTACTAAATTTTAATTTTTTCTATTGATTTTTCGTGAAAATGATGCATTTGCATACTTTTTCCATAGAATATGTTAATCATCATGACTTTTCACACACAGATAGATCTTGATGAGATCTTTCGAATTAAGTTATCCATGGTTCGATATCTGTTAGGCTTCTTGAGATAATGGCGACTTCCGGTATCTCCGCATAAAATGGATATGTTAAATCGATTTCCCGTAATAACAATAGTCTATGTAAAGAGTTTCATGATGATCGTTGTGGGATGGTTTACATACTTGTGCCCAAATTTTGTCTTCAGGAGTAAAACCATAAATAGTGAGCCAATAGTGATATTTTTACTTTCATTGTTCTCTTGTATATAATGAAAATCTATAATCTCATGCAATTTATCTGTCAAGGTTACTTTTTGCATGCAAGTTTAGTAACCTAGGCCTTAATGATAAAAATAATTATTGAGAGTATGAACGAAGCCACTTCGTACCTAGTACAAGGAAAAACCGAGAGACCCGTTTCCTGCAGGCAGTAACTTTTATAAACCATATACATCAGATACAACATATAAATATTTGAATTGGTATCAGTTTTTACAAATAAAAAACTAGGCCAGTTCAAAGAGAAAAACATAAATTAGTTTATCTGTATATCTTATTTCTCATAGGTGTACTAACCATTGGATTCTATAAAATTTAAGCATGTAGCGTGTATAGAGATTATCAGGTTTAATAGTTTCACCGGTCATTAACATTTTGCTATTTTGCCACATAATCACATTTGGGCTAAGTCAAAAAAGGTTTGCAAATCATTCCAACATTCTCAGATTACATAAGTTCAAAATTTATAACCTAAACAGAATACAACCTGGATAAACTTTCAATTTTCTCCTCTTCCACTGCAAACCCAAAGGTTATATATTCTGTCGAATGTTCACAAAATCTTTAAATTAGACAACGAAGTGAATATTTTTTCAAACAATATCTTACCTTCAACATGATTACCCACTACATCCTTGGAACCCTCTTCTGAGAGTTTTATCTCTTTCTTATCTTCAACAATATTATCACTTTCTCCTTCTTGATGTTCTTTAGTTTCATTTTCTACTGGGACAGTATCTTTACTGGTATTACAACCCATTTTACCTCAGGAATATCGACGAAAATATACTGTTCTAACTATCACTACACTTTAGTTATAACATCCTCCGCATTTACGTAGGGTAAAGTGAAAACAAGAAACTGTTATTGAAAATGTCTTAGAGTAAAAAAAGCTGTAATAAACAATGAAGTTCTAACTATATGAAATAGAATCAATGCTTACCTAAAATCTGAATCTATAGTTACTTTTTAAATAACAAACCAGCCAAAAAAAAAATAAAATCATGAGTTATTGGATATTGATGATTTGTTATTTGACGCGCAGTTATAATATTTCTCAGTTAATCCCTATTATCTGGTTTTCTCTTGTATAGCGTATTTTAAATACCGTCCGAAATAATAGTCTAATGATGATAAATCGGGCGATCTAGTGGCCTCTTAGTTTAAAACATAACTCTCACTTAACAAAACTTTATTTAAATAATTTCGAACAGCAGCACCAAAGTATAGTGCACCATCCTGCTGAAACCCATTACCATTAACACGTTAGCGCCATCATGTTAAAAAAAAAATAATGGCTGGGGACCAATGTGGAGACTTAGTACAAATGGTTAAAAAAGGTTCTTTTTAACTGTTTTTATAAAATTTATGTATTAAATTTTATTTTTCATAATCAAGAATTAACGTTTTTGGCCTCTTGTATCGAAGTGGAGAAACAAGCCAGTACTTGTGGAATTTTGTTGGCAGGGAATAATCTACAGGAGTTTGCAAAGTGGCTCGCGTAGTGTTCGTATCTTTGATGTTATAAAAGATTTATCGTGAGTGAAAATAATGTCAGATGTAAAGGAACAAGCACATTTGCAAATAATGTTGGACATGACATTTTGGAGAGGAGCCTTTCAGTGCAGATGAAACAGTCACTAAAACACACAAAAGGAGATAAATTGCAATATAAAAATACCCATTTTAGTGTATCTTTCAGTAAGTTTCCTTGTTTTACTATATTAGTAAGTATTATAAATAATATGTATTTTTTATTTAGCTTTTGATAACTACAAGGCGTAACGGGACTTGATGCAAAAAATAATGCTGTGACATGAAAAATATTTCCTCATACGACCTCTCGTGTCTGAGTACATTTTATAAATTATACATTCGAACATTATATATTTTCAATGGATTATTATGAATATCCATGTAGTGTGTTTGACAGAATAAATAATTCTACACTACTATCTGAAGGCCAGGGGCGTCTCACGCCCTATGGTTAACAATTCGTAACTTTTACAAGGACAACCTGTACAATCTAAAGATAGCAAAAATGAATTTTTCAATCGATTTTTTAACAAAAATGTACTCTTTGTTTAATTTCAATTTATGGTTAAATCGTTGTACATACCCACCAACTAAATTATTACCCACTATTCCTGCTTAGACATTAACACAAAATCGATATTGATTCTTTGTTTGAATTGTACCGTGAGGATTTTCATCTACCCATAATTGTAAATTATGGGACTTAATAAAACCGTCTCATGTGAAACCAGCTCCATCAGTAAACATTTAAATATCCTCTGTAAACTCCGGAAATATTTAGAAGTGCAAGTGATAAGTTTTAGTATAACCAACTAAATATTTCTGTATTTCATTTTTTTCTAATGTAACTAATACGATGCTCGACAGTATACCGTTCAATTAGTAATGTTTGATTGTGTTTTAATACCTCCTGTAAATATTTCCAATAAATAATAAAATTTTATCATAATTTTCTTCAAAATGTCTATTTATGGCGAACGGCTTCCTTGACTCAACGATCGAAAAATATACATATCTCAGAAACCATAATTTTTATCGAGTTAAACAAAGAGTACTTTTTTGTTAAAAAATCAATTGAAAAAGCTATCATTAGATTGTACCCTGTAAAAGTTACGGTATGTTATCCGTTGGGCATAAGCCGTCAAATAATAGTGTCGAATTATTTATTCTGTTAAACAGACTACATGGACATACGTAATCATCCATTAAAAATTCATATTGTTCAAATGGATAATTTAGAAAATATACTCAAATAGAAATTGAAATACAAAAAAGATGTTTTGGTGAATTCAACAAAACACGACAAGACGTGGAGAGGGTATAGTAAAACCGATAATAATTTTAAATGATTATGAAGATGTATACATCTTCCTGAACAGTTGAAACTATATTCTACAAGTTTACGTAAAAGGAACAAACGGTACCGAAAGTTAGCAGTAGAGCTGATACCAGGAACCATGCTAAAAAATGCGTATTGTTTACATCAGACGGTAACAAAAAAAATGTCCGTCACTAAGTTCAAAGCATTGGTTATAACTAAGCTTCTGGATGAAAGTTTGACAAGACAAGAGTTAAATCTTCACAATCTCACCACATAAGTAATACTTGTGAAAAATGTTTTTAATGACCCATAAATCAAAATTAATTCAATTAATATGAATTATTATAAATTTTATTTGAAAAAATAGTACCATATACATTTAAACGAACACGTTGCATCTGTATGAATTTACCCAACCTAGTCCTTTGTATCCGTTTGGATAGAGGTGGCTCCTATGATCCTATGATACTTGTAACCAAAAGGATAAAAATAGCGCTTAACGTGTTAATTATATTATTTTTAAACTGGATTTCTTATTACAGGAACTATTTGATTTTTGAAGAAATCTAAATATATTCGTCTCTTCAAATTTCTTTTTACAAATAATAGTCTAATAAGAGACAATACCGGCTCCAAATATTAACTTTCAAAGACCTTTCTATATATCTGCATCTGTCTAGAATTTGTATCAGTGCAATTTCTACAACCGTTATGATTAACTGCACATATCTAACATGAAGGCTGGAACTTGTAAAAGGAGGTATGCGTCTACCTTTTAGATATGGTTTGACGAAATTCCATTTTGCAGTCGTGATCAGCATCACATAACTCTTGTACTAGCATTACTTTCTAGCCACGAAACAATAATGTTACAGATGGATCCTACATTATCATCCAGTTTTCCAAATTGATGTACAAGAATTTACTATAGACTTTTGCGTAACATCCAAAGATTTATCATCTTTAATTAGTAGGATAATTGAGCCCTGCTCCAAAAAGCTTTCCAATTTTTCAAATTACAGTTTCAGTTACATCTAATTATAATAAATAGGTTCCTTTAATGATAATAAGAAATAATTTATGACATTCTAACGCAAATAGTGACAGAAAAACCTCCTACTTTTTGACGAAACCAATTTTAATTTGGTGAACATTATATGTAGTCTCAATAATTTCATTTGTGTACTAATCGTTTTATGCTGACGGCTTGAATTCTTTGAAAAAACTCTTATTCAACATTTTTCCCAATGGAAAAAGAAAGAAAGAAAGAAAGAAAGAAAGCAAAACATCAGCAACTTTATGAAAACACTAATATATCAAATTTTGAATCATGAGGGATTATCTGACTTGATTTTCTCATATTTAGTCGCAAAAGAAAACAACGTTAATAACCCGAATAATACCAGAACCTCAAAATATCGAAAATTTTAGAAATGCCTTTTGTATAAAAAATTAATCTTTACGTTACAGTAATTTTCTTCTGTGAGTCACCCTGTAAATCTGATTCAACAACTTTTGTTCAACTACTTGTTACAATATTATCACTAACACACGCTTTCTAAACACACTTAACACTCGAGAGTTTTACTAAAGTTTTGTTTTTAACAGTCAAAAATCCAAAACAATCCGTAATTTTACAGTCGTAGAAAATCCGTCGCTTTCCCGGCGTGTGACCAGAAGAATATTACGCACCCTTGTTGATAGCATACAAAGGGTGTTTCTCCCTGTTTCCTGCCTTGTTCAGTTCAAAACATTCTATTAGGGCTTGCGCTTTCGCATTTAATTTTAGGCCAGTGTCATGTTCCCGATATTCAAAAATGTGGTACCAGGTGAACTATAGTTTAAAAAAAATTCTGGATACACTAATACATTATTGATATGTAAGAATTGTACAATTTTGAAAACATGAAACATTCATCAATGATATATTGTAATGGTATGAAATTCAAGCATGTCATTATTAAAAATACATCCCATTTCAACGCAAACATTTAAGGAACTCGTTTCGCCTCCAATGAGAAAGGCAATTTATATAGATTAGATCATTAGATAAAAATAAGTGTCATTACTTATGCCATCATGGAATTTTAATCGTAATTTACCGTTCAATTATTTTAAAACAAAACATGATAACAGAATTTATAATGTAAAAACTGTAATACATAAAATCAAATAAATAATTTTGCATTTATTATAACTGTATTACTTTATTATATAATATATAAATTAGATTTAATGTTCATTCCAGTAACTTAATTTAGATATTTGCTTATGACATCCTACTTTACCCATAATTATTTTATTTATACAGTTTCTTACACTGGTAATGGTTCTTTGAAACATTTCAATTTTTCTCATTTATTCGATATCTTTAAACAAATTTATATAACTGACTAATCAACAACATATGTAATACTTTTGATAAGAACGAGAAGATCACCTTTTTAAAACTTTTTTTCACTTATTTTTCTTTATGTATTCCTCTTTAACATTTACATACTTTTGATCATTTTAAAGTCCTTTGTCTATTGTTACAATTCAATTTCCTTCGTAATCATGTTTTTGCTGGATCGTCTATTGTTCTCCATCTTTTACAATCTGATACCCCCATCTATTTTTTGGTCTTCTTGGTGATCTTTCCTCGTTCGCTCTCCATCCTGTAATTTTCCTTATTTCCTGTAGTTTTTCCATGATTTTAATGTGTCCGTACTATCGTAATCTTTTTGCTAAAATTGTGTTTACTATATCCTCATTTTCTAATATATTCCTAATTTCATAGTGCTTCATTACTCTATACTCATTATTCCCAACTTTCACTGGTCCATGAATTCTCTTAATTAATCTCCTCTCATATATCCTTACCAGAGCTCTACATTCATGTTTGTTAGTCTCATAATTTCTGCAGCGTATGTGACTACTGGTTTTATTACAGTCTTCTAAACTCTCAATTTGGTTACTCGGCTTATTAACTTATTCTGCATTATGATTTGGTAATTAATACATGCCCTATATCCTGCTTGAATTCTTTGTCTTGACTTACTTTGTTGCTTATCATTGTACCTAATTACTTAAAGGTGTCGTCTACTTAGAAGCTGAGATTATTTTTTTACTGTTTCTGGTTTCTGAATTTCTTTCCTCAGTTTCTATATATTCTGTCTGTTTCAAATTTATTTTTAATCCTCTCTTGAATTTTTTTCGATTGTGTCTTCAAGATTTTTTCGATACCTTGCTATTAGAATTAAATTATCAGTATATTTTATTAGTTTTGATTTATATTGATACTTCTATCGATAACATATTCTCATATTATGCCTTCCACTGCAATATTAAACAATATCGCTGAGAGTTCAGCACCTTGCCTTACCCCAGCATTGATTTTAAATTCTTCAAATGTTCCTTCTTTCGTCATTACCCATTATCAAAGCTAATATTTTGTGTGACTCTCATTCATACATGTTAGAGCAGCACATCTTCTGGACAAGCTTTAAACCGAGTTGTTAAATAAATGTTGTACAATTTTTACCCAAAGTTGTGGAAGATACATAAGCTTCTGTATGGTTCCTGGTCGTGGATTGTGGTAGTCATGACTTTTTGTAACTGATCCTAAGTTCTATGTGATTCAGCTCAGGCGAATCTGGATGGAAGATGAAAAACCCTAAGTGTCGATTTCTTCTAAAATCAGTTCGACGTGGCCGACGGTATGTTGACCACCACTAGATTCACATGAAACTGTCCTCATTTCCATCCAATACAATCAACTTAATATGGCCATTAAAACAAATTATATCTATTTTCGTTCTCGTCTACTTTCTATTACAATCTATAACGAGACACATCTGTGAAGATCCCGTTTCTCAATCCAGTCTTTCAGTTCTCCGTATTTATACAACAGTTCCACAGTTCCAGTTTTCTTAAATCGATTAAGCATTCTCGAAACGGCACTTTAGTTGATTTGGTAGATTCACTATCTGTAAGAAGGCTCTGCAGATTTCATGAGGCTCGTTTTCCGATGTTGAAAGGACTACTACAAACGTCTGCGTATGCTAGTAGCCGCGATGTCCTTGTTTTTAGTGTCCCTGTTCCATATATGTAATATTCCTTTATCATCAGTTAGTATGGGAAAAAAACGTCCCTACGTTACGTTGCCGACAATCTTCATTTTCTCTCTCATTCGAGACACTTTATTGATACTGCGCATGCTTGAGAATGCGCAGAACCGAGCTAGAATCTCGGTGGATAGAGAAATCGTTGCCATGATCTCTTCCTTAGTCGGAACAGTTTGTACTTATAGAAATATAACATATATGCCCCGTTCTCTTCAAACCGGTTTTACATACTATCCATTCTAATACTATATTGAACAGAGTAGTGAATAATGGATCTCCCTGTGCTGGTCTGGAAACATTTTTATATTCTTTGGTTTGCCTTTATCTTCGTTTTTGTATGCTCGAATGTAATTGTGGTAGTTTTTGTTCATTATTAAAAAGTAGTAATAACATTGTATACTTATATAATGAAATATAACTTTGGAACCATAATTATTGTATAATTACAAAACCGTGAAATAATAGGTACACTGCATTATGCCAAACACATTACAACTACTGTGTAGTTTTACTGACTCATAACCATAGATAATCTCTTTACAATAATTTACATATAAAATAGCTGTCCAGACATGGATAATTTGTAACCCTAGCGGAATTTTATAAATACTTGGAATTTTCAAAATAAATTCTATTTTAATCTTTAATTTTAAAGCATCTGCAACATACGCTAAATGGCACACATTCCAGACCAATCAGAAAGAGCTTTTACCCAGCTGACACCAAATTTTATACCAAATTTACCGGAACCCTTTAAACACCAACGACGGCGACTAAATTGAAAGAATTTAATTTCTAAACTGACTTTGTTTCTAGATTTTTACGATTGCAATGTTTGGCTTATTTTAGCTGCATAAAACGTTAATGTGATTTATGTTTTAATAACTCTTCCAATCTCTTAGAAAATTTTAAAAGTATTTTGTACGATTTTATTTTGATAGTTTATGTAGTGGTTACATTACTGTGGCACTGACGGGAGCGTTTAAATATTTTAAAGAAATAATTGAGATTCGGTAGCCACGTAATAATAGTTGTTTATTTCCTTGTACAATTTTTAAAATTGGATAGATTAAAAATTTGCAAAATAAAATGCACAATGACACAATTATTACTTGGTTACGTAACTCCACAAATGTAGAAAAAACCAATTTAAGATTTATTTGCATAAGTTTATTTTTAGGAAGAAGAAAACGTGTTAAATGTTAAAATCTTTTCTCAACAATTATTTGCTCAATTAGTATTTAACATATCCGCATAATATAATAAGCAAACAATTTGTTTTTAATTTTAGGAACCCCTATGCATGTCAACGGAAAAAGAAATTAGCTAATGGAAATAAAAATATCTATTGAAATATAGATATAATCGAAGTAATTGTAAAGGTTTATATGAATGCTTCTAAATGTTCCTGATTTCTTCTGTTCAAATTAGTTTTTTTTTAATAATTCTTACAAGATTGAGAAAAAGAAAAAAAAAGAAAAAAACGTCAATTTTTTATCAATATTGCAAGACTTAACATCTAGAACATATATAAATATATATACATATTTACATAGGATGGTTATTCGTTAATTAGTAAGAAGTGATTCCGTGGTCGCAATATCTCTACTCCACGCAACAAATCACCTCTTTTTTATCTCGGTTGATTCCAAAGCCTCAATCTGCCTACTCCCTGGAATTTCACCGAGGAAATAGAAAGTATCCAGAACACTACTGACAGTAACACAGTCATTGCTGGTCTTGAGCTAACTGGGGTTCTTGTCGCCTGGATCTTTTAATTATAAGGGACCTGTTGGCGGGTTTTGTGGTTTTGGCGCGCCTAGGAAGTATATTATTGGCGGGAGGGATAATAAATGTACGGAGATCGGCTTCTCTGGTGTTTTAGAGAAATTGTTGTTGTTGGCCGGAGTGGCATTGGAATGAAATGGATAAAGGTGTGTCCAAGTTGCCTGCAATCTCTAGCTATCCTTGTGTTCAGATAGTTTGGACGTTTCTCTATTTCGATAGCTTCTCGAATAATCCTGAACTTGAAGGAGCGAAATGGGGCGATAGTTTTGGTTCAATTGAAATCGAGAGTGTGTCTGGTATGGACACGATGTTGGACAAGAGTGGAGTAAGTATCGGAATTAGTGACAGATAAGTGCTCCCTGGCTCTGACGGAAATACGCCGATTTGTCTGGCCAATATAGGAACGGGAGCAATCTGAGCAGGGAATTTCATACACTCTATGGTGTTCATTGGGTATATTGTCTTTGACGGATCTGATAACATGGGAGAGTTTCTGATTGGGTTTGAAGATTGTGCGAATACCGTGAGGTTTGAGGATTCTGCAAATTTTGTCTGTTACACCTTTGATCTAAGGAAGGTGGTCTGTGGTGGATGCTCCTGGAAATTTTGGATTTGTTATAATCATTTTTAATCAATGTTTGTCTCCAGAAACTTATTTCAGAAGGTCAACAGGATTTGTCATTCAGCGAGATGGATGGTGATACGAGTATATCAATGACAGAGTTGAGTTGGGCCGGATGATGATGGGATTGAGGGTTAAGGATACAATAGGTATGAGGCCTTATTTTCAAAATGAAAATGTAGAAATTTCCTTGGAATATGAAGTAGGTGTTGGACAAACAATGTTTGATGGGCAAAAGCCAAAGTGAGTGATGGAAAGCATATCAAAGGGGGCAAATATCAATAAACCCATGGAACTGAAGAACAATTATTTTAAATAGTTGTTTAGAGAAGCAAGGTGAACTCATATTTTTGAGATATGTACAAAAATATGTATTTAAATATATATGAAAAATTGTAATAATAATATAAATTTTTTTAGTTGTTATTTTCATAATGAATAAAGAAATAAAATGTGTGCTTTTTGATACAGAAATAATACAGGAATCAATAACAATGTGGCAAAGTTTAAATAAGTATGATGCATTAAGTGAAAAATGTAATTTTTTGCCGCTCTGTGTAAACATATCTGAAACCAAAAAAATTTAAACCTGACGGTCAATTTTAAACAGTTACTTTATTTTGTCTATCTGCTTAAATTTGGCGGGCTCCGCATACATTTGGTGCGACTTTATGATTGACCTGGAATGTGTGCTATTTAGCGTATGCTGGCTTTTGCGCCTGTGCTTAATAGAGTGTGTGTATGAAAATCATAATCTTAACCTTATTTTCAACAATGTTTTTTTTTCGGTAGTATTTTTTACATAACATTTAATATCCGTTCCTCTCAGGAAGTGTAACTAGAGTAAGTGAATATTCACCCCGTTTCGTAAATTAAATCTTTTTTCGAATCAAATATTACGGTGGTTAATCATAAAATGTGAAGTTTGAAACCTTTTGGTCAATTACAATACTTTAAAGACTTAAACTAGGAGTTAGCTGCAACAGTAAACATCTTATATTCGAATTCGTTACTTTTCTCATTTTTCTTTTACATTGAAATTTATTTTTTATATATTTTGAAAAATATGTCATTCTTAACACTCAATATATTTAGAAACATTTTAGACTGTTGCTTTCAATATGGGCGGAGAAAATGAATGCTGCATATTTAAAGAAAAGTTGTACACATAAAATCAATTATATTGTTATAAAATATCATTTTCCATTATTACTTTTAGGAATAAGAAAAATAAATCATTCACCATGTCCCAAGAAAAAATTGAACAGGCAAAGTTACTTTTAACCATAATAAAATTCAAGTACCAAAAATACCACCCATATTGGTTCATATTTTATATGTATGTATTGTATTTACGAACTATCAAAAGAAATGTGAAATACACTTTGACACCTGTCGCAGTTGAAGATATTATAAAAATTGTAAATGTTAAAAGTCCCTTAAGAGACATAAATAATACTGTTATAGTAAACAGTGATAATATTTACAAAAGTGATAAAATTTTAAAATTATATTGCGATAAAACTAAATCAAGTAGGAATATATACCCAGTACCAAATGAAAATTGTGATAAAAACAAACTTTTCATATCCGATACTTTTTACAATAATTTATTGAATCAAAATTTCATAGGCTCTGTAAGACTATTAAACAATATTAACTTTATTAAAGTTGCTGATGAAATTAGCATATCTTTAGTATGTTCGCAACATGAAATCAGCAATTCTTTATTGGATTCTTTATTAGAGAGGTATTTCAGGAAACCAAAACTAATAAGAAAATATGATATAATTGAAATTGATATTAAATACTTTGCAGAACCTTTATCTTTATTAAATAGTAGTGTAAACAGTGTACATAGTATTTTCTTGAAATGTAACAATGTTAGTTATAATAATAATTATGTTGATGGCTGTTATTACTGTGTTTGGGGCGAAACTGCAATTAAACAAAGTGTTAACATACAAAGTTTTGTACCAAAGAGAACAACAAAGTTGATAAAAAATACTAATAGAGGTTTCAAAACATTACCCATTTGCCCTTATGGTTTACAAGAATATTTTGATGAAATTGAACTGGCCATAAAACCATTTTTAAGAAAATGTAAGTATAGTAGTCTTAATTTTTTATTTAAAATTTTTTCATTGACATGCCATATCTTTACAGTAACTGGAGTAGTTTTCAAAAATTAATATAATATTGAATTTAAAGTAACTGAGTTTTGTTAATCTGAATATATTTTTCCTAAAAGCTGTAAAATTCAGCTGTTAAAATTTTTGTTCCATGCTTTAAAAAATATCATCTCTTAGAATTATTAGATGAATTTTTTAAATACCAAAAAAATATTTTATTTTATATAACTGTATTTTGTTAATTTGAATATATTTTTCCAAATACTCAAAAAATTGAAAAATTCGGCTTTTAAAATTTTTATGTTTTATGATTTGAAGAATACCAGCTTATGGTATTTTTAAATTATATATACATTCAAATACCAAAAAAAATTTATTTATTCGAAAAAAATATTGAGCATCCAATTATGAAATGTCTACTTTCTCGCTAATATGTGCTAAGCTTATGATTAGTAGATTGAAGGGATCTGACACCAAGTGCCCAATTAAATTATATTTTGTTATCAAGTCCAGCTCCACCCACCACCTACAAACAACATGAAATTTGATACTTTAATTTTCATTACTCTTACTCAACTTTTCATTAGTTTTGTTGGCTCAAAGCTATTCTCATTTTCAGCAAAGTTATCATTACAGCCAATGTTTCTACTGGTTGGAGATAGAGGATGTGGAGAAGACATTATTTTATCCTCCCTTGCGCCACATTTCGGCATGCATCATTACAGGATTGAAAATTACGAGTTAATGGCGAACATTTTTGCTCAAAATGAGACAAAGTTACATAACTGTTTCTTCAATGCAAAGGCAGCAGCACCATGCATAATCTCTATGCATAATTTTGAGGTGAGTGAAATTATTTCAATTAACTTCTTTTTATGGAACACTAAAGTATCAATAAGAAATAAAAGTAAAAATATGTGTATGAAAGGGGACAACTAAAACTCGTGCGTGTGTTTTTACAATGTAAAAATCTGGATCTGTATCAACAATAGTCTTCTAACATCTCATAATAGCTGATTTCTTTTTCGGATAATCTCATAACATTCTCATCGAGTAAAATTGGCAAAATATTATTATTTCTAATTACAAAGAAACCCATTTAAGAATTTTCTAATATCTTGAGAACTGTTCACAGCATATCAATCGAAAAATATATAATTATAACCTCAACATCTTTAATATCAGAAAAATAAAACTAAAAGTTTTCTCATATTTCAGAATTTTGGCAAGAACAATGATGGTCAATATGATGAACGTCTTATTGGTCATTTTTCAGATGAATTGAAATTTTTATTTGAAAATAACTCTTATCCGATTGTACTGTTTTGCTGCAGTAATCAAAAAGATATTCCTGTAAATTTAAAACACCTATTTTTACAAACTTTTGAAATAAAGACATCAACAGATATACAAAGAGAACTAAATTTAAAGTGGATTTGTGAAGAAAAAGATGAAATAACTGACCTCGATTTTCATGACTTAGCCAATAAAACTCATGGATTTGTCTTCGAAGATCTTAAAGCATTGGTTTATCATGCAGAAAAAACCTCTCAATGCTCAAATAATTGTAAAATAATCAATATGGAAAGTTTCATTGAAGCAATTGGTAAGTAGAAAATTGTGAAAAATTGTTCAATTTGGTAGCTTCATATCTACCAAATTAACATATAATAGTGCACTATAATACCAGAAGTAGATGGTGCTTATTGTGTATTAAGCTCAGGCTTTACTGTTGTGGCACTGTCTAAACCAAACACAAGTATAAACATAATTCAACTGTATAACAAGATTTAAACTTATTAATATGCTGTAAAATGTGAAAATATCTGAATAATTTGAACGTAAAAAAAAATATCTGATAGTTATCCATATTGAAATCGTTTATAATTTTTTAAATATTATAGATTACATGCAAAGAAATTATAATGAAAGTATAGGAGCTCCCAAAGTACCCAAAGTGTTGTGGTCTGATGTGGGCGGTTTGAATGACGTGAAACAAGAAATCAATAAAATTATAAATTTACCACTGAAACATCCAGAAATATTCAGAAAAACAGGTTTAAAAAGATCGGGTAAGTATAAACTGTACTAATATATTTGTTTGTTCCCTTAGAATGTTTCTTAAATCATTTCAGTTTTTGTTTGTTTTCATTCCCATTACTTTTGCAAGGTTTCTTATATTTCCACGGCCATACTACTATGAAGAGTCAATGAGACAATAATGAAAAAGCACAACAAATAAATATGAAAAAAGTTGAATAATAGTAAATGGTCACCAGACATGATAACAGGGGTAAAATAAAGAAGATTAATAATATTGAGACAATATGCTTTTTCATATATGTATTGCTAAAGGACTAGTGTCTTAAAGAGACGAATGATGATATAAAAGTCCATAAGCAACCGAATTAAATTAGGGAAAAGTCACTAAATATGCTTCCTTTTGGTATAAATGGAAAAAATATTGGTACTTTTGTGTTTCGCGCCTTTCTGTAGAAATTGCTAATCAGCTAAAAAATAGATGAAATAAGAATATTTTGCCAACATAGATTGCTGAGAGTATCTTGAGATGATGGAAAATTGAACCAACTCACTATGAATAATACAAAAAACACAAGTTTTTTATTTTTATTTACAAAAACATTTTTTTTTTTTTTCGAATTTTGGTGGAAACTTGCCTTCTCATGTCCCAATAACACTATAATTTATTTGATTTGAAATATTTATTTTTTAACATTATTTGGACTTAATTTTGAAGACGCACCCTAAAAAGTTGATGAGTTTCTGATGGTGTAAAATATATCAACATCATCTGGGTAAATTTTTTTAGAGAAGGCAAAAAACAAGAAAAACGCATCCGACTTTGTTTTAATCATTTGTACAAATAGTTTTTTATGAAAATTTCACACAATATTTTTTGCACCACCAGAAAGTAGAGATTTCAACGAACAAAAAACTCATCGACTTTTTTTAAAAATCTGATATTTAGTGGGAAGAATTTTATATTGAAAATTAGGGTGCTGCTTCCATATGAAGTCAAAAAAAGGGAGAAAATAAATATTTCATATCAAATCATTAAAGTATGTTTGGGACATAAAAAGATAAGCTCTCACCAAATTTCGTAAAAATATAATGTTTTTTGTAAAAGATAGAAATAAACCAAACATTTGGTTATTTCAATTTTTCGCAAAAATTTTGAGGTTATGTGGAAAAAGTGTGAATACAAAAGTTTCCACTTTCTAACCACAAATCGCCCGTAAATTATTTTTGCTTTCATTTTTATTATGTTCTCCTCCTTTCCCAATGTGTTTCATCCTACTATTATTTTTTTTTCCTCTTTTTATCATTTTGAACGGCTTCTAGCCTGGTCTAAGGAGCCCTCACTGGAATTCAATGAAAGAAAGAAAATTTTGTTCAGCTAAGTAACAAACGCGACCAAACAATGAAAAATACTTTGTGATCAAACAATTCTGCGCCTAATTTGATCGAAAAGAAACAAAAACTGAAATTTTCCGAACTACTATATTAAAAATATTGAACACACAGCTTACACTACCACTACACCAACACCCACAATTACACTGTCTGATGCGCGTTAGTAGTTGTGGTCCTTAAATCTTGCAATAAAATTTATTCAATACCTGTCTACATGCTTCACACATCTAAATTGTTATTTTAAAATTCGTAAAACTTATTTTTTAGGAATTCTTTTTTTTGGACCTCCAGGCACGGGAAAAACATTGATTGCAAAAGCCGTTGCAACAGAATGTAATATATGTTTTCTTTCGGTGAAGGGTCCAGAACTGTTAAATATGTATGTAGGTCAGTCAGAAAAAAATATTAGAGAAGGTGAGACATTCTCAATAAATACTTTTCTTTCATAGATATAAATTTTCTATTTATTAATATATTACAGGGTTTTCACATTGAATCAAAACTAACACTGTTGATAATGTTGATAATTTATTAGTATTATACTTATATTTGTATAATTTCATTATTTTATCCCGACAAGTCTTTTAATTCTGAAAATAAATGCTCATTATATTACATTCAAATAGAAAGATGTAATGAGATCTTACATTATAATGCAACCATAATGTTTGTTGTGCTCTTATATTAAAGCTGTTTTAGTAAACTTCAGCTTGCATTATAGTAGCAGAGCTACTCTTCCACTCCTACAAGCTGCTTATCCAAAGCATTGTTTTATGTGTTTATAATGTGAAGCATAGTAGAACTAGATGAGCTGGAGTTTTATACTCCTGCCAACAGAATAGTCAGTTTCTGCAGACTTTATTTCACAATTTGCTTCCAAGAAAGTAATCAGTGAGGTTATGTAACTTCTTTTTACTTATAGTCACAGAATTAATACTAATACGAAAGAGAAAACTTTGTCGGAACCTTTGATATTCGGGTAACCGATTTTATAAAGCGCGTCGACAGAATTGTCGGTTTTTTTAATTTTCAAAAAACTAATAGTCTAATATCCTTATCCTTATCCAAAAAATCAATCATGATTACTCCATGACAATCCCAAAAACTAAAGCAAGAACTTTTTCAGCACAAAACTTCTTAGGTCTTGGAGAACCAGAATGTCGCCATTCCATCGATTGTTGTTTTGTTTATGGATCGTCTCATCCATAGTAACAATTCGGCTGACTGGTACAAGTGCATATAATTTCGGTTACTGAAAAACTCAACTGATTCTTTTCTGTATTAGTGTCAATTCCTTGCATAGGGCCAAATACTTATTGGATTTGGTGGCATCGAAGTTCTTAGAGAGAGCTTTCTGAAATGATTCCATTCCAGTTAGTTGAAAAATAGTAAACCATCAATCAAAAGTTTGTAACTTGTCCTTTTTCCATATCATGTATACATATTTTATTATAAAATTAACCCAAGTACTACTTTTGAAAGGTTATAAAAGAACTTGGAAGGTGTTCAAAAATCAAATACATATACAGGGTGCTCCGGAACTTAATGCAAAAATGAGTGAGTGAGTAGATGACGTGAAATTAAGTTATAGTTATAGGCCTTTAAAGCTGCAAAATCAGAACTTACATTCAACTATATTTTCTAAATGACACATTCCAACATTATGAATTTTTAATGGATAATTACGTATGTCCGTGTAGTGTGTTTGACAGAATAATTAATTCTACACTACTATCTGACAGCCAGAGGCTGCTCTGCCCAATGGTTAACAATCCATAACTTTTACAGGTACAATCTAAAGATAGCAACAATGCATTTTTCAATCGATTTTTTAACAAAAGACTACTTTTTATTCAACTCAATAAAATTTATGGTTTAGGCGATATGTAGATTTTTATACCGTTTTACATGCCCAGGAAACGGTTTACCATAAATTACCATAAAGAGACATTCTGAAGAAAATTATCATAAATTGTAATTGTTTATTGAAAATACTTACATGGGGTATTCTAACACAATCAAACATTCCTAATTGAACTGCATACTGTCGAACATTGTGTTACGCACATGTGGAAAATTTTTAATTGTAGAAAAATTTAGTTGGTTAGCCTACTACTTATCAAATAAAAACAAAAAAAAACTAATAAATGTTCGAAGTGGAAACCTTGCACTTCTACACGCTTTTGGAGTCTATTGATGATATTTCTTTGAACTTGGAAGAGCATTCCAAGATTCCTTAATTGGAATTTCTCCAAAATGATTACCCATCCATATTATGTGATATTCCTCTTAACATTCGCAGCCACATGTACGAGTAGTTCATGCATGATGGAGCTCTCCCCATTTCCTAAATGATGTAAAAAATCATCGTGATAACATTTCCCAATTGTGGTGGATTAGTCAGGGGAGGTTCATTTGCATGGCCTCCACGTTCTCCTGAATTGAATACAATTGATTCATTTTTTGGGAGGGATATCTTAAAAGTTTGTTATACAACACCGGTAAGCACAAGGAAAGAAATGATCGATAGAATAAACTTCCATTGTGACGCTATATCCTCAGTAGTCTCCAGAACTGTGTAAAAGTGCGAGGAGTCTACATTGAACATTTATTATATTTTTTTTTGTTTTTTTTTTTTGATAACTTGTAGGCTAACCAACTAAATTTTTCTACATTTCAAATTTTTCCTCATGTTCGACAATATGCAGTTTAATTGTGTTTCTATACTTCCTGTAAATATTTTAAATAAATAATTACAATTTATGATCATTTTCTTCAGAATGTCTCTTTGTGGCAAACGTTTTCCTTGGCATGTACAACGATCTAAAAAGCTAGTAATAGTGTAGAATTATTTATTCCGTCAAACACACTACATGGACATACTAATTATCCATTAAAATATCATAATGTTCGACTGTGTCATTTAGAAAATATAGTCAAATATAAGTTCTGATTTTGCAAACTTCAAACGCCCATAACTCAGAAAAGAAACGAGGGGTCGTATGAATATTTTTTTTATGCCACAGCATTATTTTCACATCATCTACTCACTGCCGAACATTTTGCATCAAATCCCGGAATACTCTGTATAATATTAATTATTTATTATTGAATATAATTGCAGTTTTCAAAAGAGCCCGAGAGGCATCACCTTGTATAATATTCTTCGATGAATTAGATTCCTTAGCACCCAATAGGGGGAAATCTGGTGATTCAGGCGGAGTTATGGACCGCGTTGTGTCACAACTTCTAGCTGAAATGGATGGATTGAATGATTCAGCGACAATTTTTATTATCGGTGAGTGAAAACTTTATTATGACTCATATATAACGGATTGCATTATAATTTTAGACATATAATGTGAAAGATTTCCAATAAAAGTCCAGTTAGTGTTAAATATAGTATAATATAATCAGAAAGAGAAGAATTTTATATCTGAACAAAAATTGCATATTGCACTTTCAGGATAGTTAGCAAACAGATAATCATTTAGATATTTAAAAAAGGATATTTTTAAATGAATCTCCTGTCATCTCTCCTAATCATATAACAGAATAAAAAATTTCAGAATATTTATTGATTGATTTAAAAATTGAAGATAATAATTATTAATTATTTACACATATATGACATATATTCTTGGTCACCCATTTTTCACTTATATTTTGTAACTTTTTATTTATTTTAGGAGCTACTAACAGACCTGATCTAATAGATCCAGCATTATTGAGACCTGGACGTTTTGATAAATTATTATATATTGGACCTTGTACAGATGAAGCTTCAAAAATATCTGTATTAAAAGCGCTTACTAGAAAGTACGTAAATATATGGTGCATCATATGATTTCACAATTTGAAAAAAGTTTGTGCCAATTATAAAATGATAGCATTAATTTTTCAATCATCAATTAACAACTATTATTCCCAATTGATATTATTGTTATTCACAAATTCAATATTGTCATTCATTATTCATTGCTTAACTATCAGTAACAGATTCAAATATAATTTTACTTTTAGAGTAACAATTATTTTCAAATAGATGAAAAATGGTAATAAAATAAACAGAGTGTGATTAGAGTTAATTTTCTTTCCAGTCAGTTTAAATAGAAAATTTTCCAATAAACACTTGATGTATCCATCCAAGCTTCGCTCTCTAAAACATAACAAAAACGAAAACTTTGAAAAAAAAAAATATATTGTAATTTCCTGGGGTTTCAACTATTCATTTGATAAATCAAGGATTAACATAATCAAAGATTATAAAGTTCTACTCAAAACTTTGAGGACCACAATTACGAGTCCTATCGCAGTTTCAAAAAGTGTTACATAAAAATACATGTGAGGCTTTAATCTATGGCTGAATATTAACTTCGCGGGGCTGATTGGAGTTTTAAAGATTCCAAAGCAATGATATTCTCACAAATAAAAGGAGTTCTCCACAAATCAGGCATCTATTATTAATAGGTGTGCATATATTACAAGAAAAAGAAGAGTTATTAAAATATATAAATATTGAAAAATATCATAAATATTCAATCATTAAGTTATTACAAACTTATGAAATATTGATTCAGTTGTCCACACTTTTAATCTTATACACAAAATTTCTGAGATTGTAGTAGTCAATTCAGCTGGGCGAAATGTTCCTTAATGCCCTTCCCAAATATAAAACTGCTTACATATAATTAACTTTAATTTATATAGAATAGGTACAACCAATACAAACTAAATTCAATCACACTTCAATCGACATCCAAGTGTGATTTCGAAGTTTTTTCGAGATTATAATAGAAATAAAAATTGTTTCAGATTCAAATTGAGTTGTGATGTAGATCTCTCAGCAGTGGTCAAAATTTGTCCCAAAAATATAACAGGTGCTGATTTTTATGGTATTTGTTCACAAGCTTGGCTTTTTGCCACAAGAAGACTCATTAAGAGAATAGAAATTGGTATGTATCTCAAATATGTTGATTAATGCCAAGATAGAATGGAAGAGCTTTTCAGATATTTCAATTTATTTATATAACTACTCCATTTCAGGTGAAATATCTGCAGATTTTACAAATTCTGAAGATGTTATTGTGAATTTTGATGATTTTAAGAACGCTATGGTTAACGTTAAACCATCAATTAGTTCGGAAGATATGAAATATTTCGAAAAATTGAAATTAGAGATGAGTTCAAAGACGTAAAATAATTTTCGATGGGTTAATAATTATCTATTGTGAATTCCACACTTCAAATAGCTACTCAGACCTCCAAAATGCTGGTTACTTTTTCATTTTAATATTTTTCAGGGACTCAAGCATGTTAATTTCAAAATTAATTCTGATAAAATTTTGAACATAATTCAAAGTTGGGAAATTCTTGTATTAAATATTTCATTATTAGTGATTTAGATAGAAACAAAAATGGCCAAAAATAAAAATAAATGCTTGCCAAAAAAATTTGAGTTTATAATTAACAAATTAAAAATAAGGGGGTTGTTAGTAGAAGGGTAAGAATTAAGGGTTGTAGGTATTCTTAAATGCTGTATTATAAAAAATAACGTAAAATTTTAACTAAAATTGAAAAAATTAGGGGTGGACCAACCTTAACATTTAGGGGTTTGAAAAATAGATGTTTGTCGATTCTGAGACCTACTGAATATGCATATAAAATTTCATAAAAATCGATCAAGGCATTTCGAAGGTATGGTAACGAACATTGTGACACGAGAATTTTATATATAAGATATATAAGACTATCAAAGACAAAAAGAATTTTTCAATTCGAACCAGTAGTTCTTGAGATTAGCGCGTTCAAACTTTTCAGCTTGATATTAGTATAGATGTTTATACGGTCAAATGATTAAATTCTGTTAAGTCTGTACTTCACTATAGTTGTTATTTGTTTTTGACAACATCGAAGTATTTTTATATAGTGAACGAAAAGGGAAGAGATATTTTTTCACTTAAACTCACTCTTATACATTTGAATAATATATGGGTGGTGTAGAAAAGATTATATAAAGGTGAACACTTTTTATTGGGAATTATAAAATATTTCTAATCAGTTTCATAATATTGGACGAATCACTGTCATATATAATTTTTTTACCTTCAAAAATACAGTATCCTTTTAGATTAGAGACATCTTAGATTCACAACATTAAAAAGGTCAACAAATCTAATAAGAAAAAGATGTTCATATTTTGAGTTTTTAACCAGTTTGATTATGATTTGTATTGTTTTGAGGTCTTTTCAGTTTATATCAGCTAATAATAATCTTGGATTTTTTAACTTATTAGCCCAGTATATCGATATTATTATTAAACGAGTTTTGCTAAATGTCGATGTTAACCCTATAAATAAAATACAATTAAAAAAATTAAATTTCTTTTTTAATTAGCAATTCGTAAAAAGCCAAATGTTTGGAAGATTTTGATTCCTATGAATATTGTTGCTGATGTATTTATCATAGAAGGAAGACAACTACCATTTCTACTTTATTAGTCTTTTTAAAATCATACTTATATATTTTTTCAAAATGAAAGCTAAATTTTCTCAATTTAATAATAAAAATGATGAAATATTGTATATTTAAAAAATATTAAGAAACCACAAATATAAATCTTGTTCCAGTTATTCTTAATTGTTATTTTTCAATAAAATTTCACTAAGTCATTTTTATTGGTTGGTTAAAATTCACATTTGGCAACTAAAAAACAATTTATTTAAAACTGAAAAAGCATCGAATTTACAATGGATCGAAAGGGATAGACAACAATAGTAAAGAATATCCAAAATTCTGGGATTCACAAACAACAAACTTCACATAAAAACTCATGTGAACCTGAGAGTCTTCATTCTATGATTTCATTAAACTGATTATGTTCTATTTTTAAGATTATCAAATAGATTTGTGATATATTTGAAAAACTACTTGGCTATATACATTTTAAATTATTTTTATATATACATTTCCAATAATAAATGTTTTTAAATTTTGAATAATTTTTTTATTTCATTCTTCCTAATTTTTTTCCTGTACTCATTTCATTATACATAATTCAAATATCTGAATCTTAAAATGAACATTCAAAGAATATCAATGATACACGCTTAAGATTTTTGGAAGGAACCAAAATAACTCGAGAAACCAATAATTCTGAACTGTACTTCTTTAAAGTCTTTATCCAGGTTCGCCTGTTATTCAATGTTTCATTAAAAGTATTATAATACCGGTACATCTTAATTCGAAGACCTCTACATTCACGTCTCACTATTTAATTGTTCTATTTGTAATACTTCACGAGTATTGTCGCAAGAGCCAGTTCTTTTTCATTATTTATAGTATGAATAGCTTTCCGACGGTTGCTATTAGATTCTTGATTATGAATCGGTAGATAACTTATTACTGGCATTTCCCCACCTTACAATGACCTGTTATATGAGATTTTGATTCTTACTGTTACTATTTTAGAAAACCGTACTAGCTATTAAATAACGAGATTGGCGCTGTAAAATATTTAAATAAAATATACGAGTAAATAATATATCACTACAGGTTGCGTCTCTCTTTCCCTTTAACACAAATCTTTATATCATTTCAATGTATATTGCACCTTAGAGACCATATAGAAGCCGCATGGCGCAAGATCTGGTAAATAAGACATATGCTTAAACCTCCTGTCAGTCTATCCAGAATAAGCCGGCGCATTGTCTTTATGGAAGAACCCATGACTTGTCCTTCCACAGTTCGGGTCGTTTTCCTAATTTGATGACGAGAAACAACGTGAAAGTTGTTCGATAGTACAAAATTTTTTCAAGCTTTTTGTTGTGGAATTATCTAGAACGTCTTCTCGGATATATTAAAAACTCGATGAACATTCATTACCACATGTAACTAATGCGAATTAGGAAGGATACGACTGTAGTGATTCAAGTGAAAAGAGGCGAATCACCGAAGTTAAATATGAAATGGCACTAGAGGATAAATAGTATATTACGATATTAATTTGTTCGAAGAAGGAAAATAGATGACTGATGTCTAAGCTATTTCAAATTTCGACATATTGTGTAAAAAAATACCTGACAACATACAATGAGGAACGAAAAATACCACCTACTCTGAAATATAAATACTAGGGAAAAACATATTACATATTAATTGGTATATAGGAAGTTCATTGAGAGTATGTGAATTATAGGATGAGATTCTTAGTACTTATCAAAATTTTTAGACAATACCTTATTATTTCATGTCTAGGAACATGTTTATCTCAATTATATATTTGTTGTGATAATCTGGGTTAGATAGATAGATAAAAGACAGCATGTGTGCTCTGAGATAAAAAAAATAGTGGGTGACTTAATGCGTCATTATACTAATTAAAAACAAGATTGTAAAAATTGGTTTAACTGAAGAAGACAATGATAAGTTCAAAATAAATATTTTAAAATAGAAATATTCCTTACATAATTATTATTGAAGATAACTGACGAAAAATATTTATTTTTATTTTAATCGAGAGATAAAATAATTGTTGTTGAATAGAATTAAGATATTTCTATACTAAAAATTAATCATCGAAATTTTAAAACTCAAGAGTTATCTCAAGAAAATCCTGGAAATAATATGTATAAGCAAGTTGTTAAATATGTAATTTTACGATGTAATAATAGTATTTCTCAAAAAAAATTACAAATACTTGATTGTCAGTTTTAGTCTACCTTTTCTAATAAAAATTCAGAAACTGCAGACATCTTGTGATGGAAAATAACACCTGTTCCCTTTTTTCTATTCCAACAATTTTTGTAAACTTAGCTTTAATGTGTACAGCTGTTTCCTACTAAGACTTTCGAAGCGACTAATACGTAGCAAATCAGTTTTTCACAAAATATTAAGTCGAATTCTTCTTATTCGTCTTTCTTTTGGACAAAGTCTTGAGACTGCGACTCGCCTTCATTCCTGTAATACTTTCGTAACATCTAAACGTTTAAACATTTTTGACAATTTTGGCGATCCGTTCATCAGCCACATGGTCCTTTCTTCAACCTATAACCTGTCTAACGTCTTTCAATTCGCGAATTTGCCGTATGTCTCGACGTATCCAAAACTGTACAAATCAGCAGTAGAATGAAATAAACTAATAAACTATAGATTGATAACACATGTCTGACAGGATACAGATGATAAAACAGATGATAACGCTAACGAAAAACAAATGATGATGAAAATTTACGAAAAAGAAATGATGACAATACTGTTGATGTTATTTCGAAAATCCCAAATATTTCGGTAGTATCTTCTTCAAGTATGTACCGAATCGTTCGTGAGTACAGATTTAATCATTCAGTAGCCGAGCCAAAAAAAGTATCCATTAAGAAAAAAAAAATAACAGTTCAATTGATAATTTCGACAGGAGCGCCATGAAAAGAATTGTTCACAATTTTTTCTTTCAAAATGATTTAACCAAGGGAGATGAAGTTCTGACAGTGGTTAACGGAGATAAGGACTTGCTGAATTTTAAAAGATCGACATTTTATAATGTATTAAGAGGAATGGGTCTTCCACTCAAAAAAAGGATTTTGTTATTAGAAAAAACAGAAATAATTGTGTGGAGGTGATAGTCCTTAGAAAGATTTAGAAAATAGAAAAATTGACTATCTGAATGAAAGATGGGTAAACGCTGGACACACTAAGGATAAGGTTTGGTTGGACTCTTCCATAAAATCCTTAAGGCAAGCATTCTTGGATGGACTTTCCACTGAATTAAAAAACTCATCAAGTAGGTAATATTTAAAAAAACTATTTTACAACCTTTTATTTAGTGTCACCTGTCTGTGTATGTACTCGTATTTGTGTAATCAAATCTAAAAAGTTCATTTTGATTGACATCTGCTTATAGCACTATATCTTCTCTTCTTATTTTATTTCCTCCTGAAGCGAATAATGTCCATGCTTGAATTGATTATTACAATTTTTAAGCTGCAGTATAGTGTTTTATCTTTATATATCTACTTAGAAAGTAGAGAAAAGTAATTTCTTTTTCACTTTTCCGTTAACTGCAAACTACACTAGCCGCTTTCCAATGAAAAAATGTTATGATTGAGGTTATTTTTATAAATATTACAAGGCTTTCACCAGAAATATAAGAAACAGTCAGTGTTAAAAATATAAATAGCATCTTACTGAATATGTTTGTTGTCTTACATTAGCTGGCTGTAGGATGGTTACTAAACTATTAAACTATGTTTTGAAAAAGATAAAAGCAACCGAAATAAATTCCTGGCTTCATATTTGTTAAAAAGCAACACATTTTGACTGAATAATTTATTTGATGTTAATTCAACTTCAAATTACCTAAGAGGCACCTAGTTAATTCTCAATGCCCATTTCGCATACTTCAGGAAGTAGGTATACATTAATATCGGACAAATTGTCGTTAGAAAAAATCTAAATCTAAACCAAAGGAATTCAATTTGTAAGTCTACTTATAAAAAGACTTTTTGGAAACTATGATATGGGATCGGATAGATTGGGTATCCTAACCCAGAACGATATTTTTATCAGCTGTTCGGGGCGTCCCAATCTGTTTTCGGTGGTGGAAATTTTTTGTTTTTTGACGCTGGATTCGAACGTGAATTACATTCACGTTGCACTAGAATGAGATTGAAATATATGACGTAATATCGAGCGAAAAGTTAAACATGTTTTACCGAATAAATTATCGTTAAATCTAGGGAGAAAAGGTTTTGTTAGCAACTGTTAAATCGCGTGTTTCATAAAATATGAAATGAATTATTCATAGTTACATTGAAATTTATAAAGCCAATTAAAAATTAATAAAAATTTTTATAGTAACCAGAATCAATATTTCAATTAATCAATATTTCTATCAACGTCAATTTGAATATTGAATTTTGAAACCTATGAATTTAAAGATTTTCACAAGAATACGATTCAAAACCACCGGAAATTTTTATTATTTTTATACATATTTCTTTTATTGTATTTGTCCATAATGTCAGTCCCAGACGATGAATACATAAGTATTCGAAAGCTCGGAAAATATATTAAAGTTAGTCCACTTTGTGTTTCATTGCCGCGTTCCCAATAAGAAACCGCTCATAATAATAATATAGCTGGCAAAGACTTCTTTACAACTCACAATACACATACAAATATGGGATACATTCAAACCATCTCAAGAACTTATGGTCAAATAGCTGTTATATATATAGAATATGTGACCAAACTTGAGGTGACTTAATATTTTACGACTTAGTCTCTAAGAAGTCGCGCTGTTTACCAAGGGTATGAAGGTAGCGAGGTGTCCTTTAGACCTTCGTTTTGGAATTCAATGTGTTTGATGATTTTCTCTTTCTATATATCAGTACTTAGTAATCTTGGTATTTAAGACACACATGTCTCAAGGTAAAAATTACATTTCGTAATCCGGAACCCGTTCGATGACTAATGAAAATATCAAAAGCAGACGTGATACGCTACAAAATGTAAATTTCCTTGAATGGTACACTCGTGACTGTTTTTTATGGTTCAGTGTCGGAGATAAGACTTGTTCAAAATAAAATCATTCAATTAATTAAATTAGATTGATTCGATAATATCAACAAGAATAAGCACATTTTGCTTTATTATTACCATATTTTTATATCAAAATATATTTATATACTGTGAAGTAATCTTTAATTAGACTTTGTGCCTAACCAAATAATTCGTACACAAACAGTATTTTAGTCAAGCCAATGGATTTTTGTTTTTTTCAATTTCTTCGGGGGGTTTTAGCTTAAGTGCTGTTTTTATTATCCTTATTTATAAGTTTTATCTTTTTTTTAATATTATTGGTCCAGTATCGAATTATAAATCACTGATGTTTGCTATTTTGGTAAAACTTTTAAAAGAAAATAAATCTAGGCAAATAAGTGAAAATAAAATATTCCTTGGAAACACACTATTTATATTTAGTTTTTCAAAGTTTTGTTCAAATTTGATGCGGACGGGTAATTTAAACTGCGCGCGTAAATCGAATCGCTACTGACGCACCATCTGGTGAGGAGGGATAAGGTCGTGGAAAAGTCGTAATGGCGGCATTTCTTGAGATTGAAGGGGTATTCGACAATACCCCCTTTGAAATTATTTGACGAGCACTCGAGAGACATGACGCAAAATCTACCTCGGCTATGCCTTCACAACGCTAAGTGTCGACCAAATTAAACAATGTAATGGTCGAGACTGTAGCGGTCAGGGGCTACCCAAAGGATGGAGTATAGTCTCCAACTCTGTGGTGTCGGCTCGCTGACGACTTGATCGCCGATCTAAATATGACAGGCTTACGCTGATGACTTAGCTATCGTCTGCCCTGAATGCGAATGGTGGACAGGTGGTGCCAATTCGAAGGGCTGAGGATTAACCTAACGAAAACCGAGCTCCCACTTTTCACTAGAAGGCGCACACTAGAGCCGTAAAATATCTGGGAGGAACCCTGGATACAAAACTGCTCTGGTACGAAGACGTGGTCAACATTATAAAAGGCCACCTGCTCCATCTGGACATGCAGAAGTGCCTTCGGTTGTACATGGGGTCTTTCACCTAAGATCCTCCACTGAATTCGATGAGGTGGACTTACTTGCCAGACTGGAATCTGCGTACTCACTCATCTTTGGGCTCGGCAATTATGGAAAGATACACCTGGCATGAGACAAGGGGAGGCACATATAGATGGAACTTGTGCGTCTCACACCAAACAACTGCTCATACTAAATAAGCGTGAAATCCGACTAGTGACCGGACTTCTAATCGGACACTCCCATCTAAGACGCCTTCCATCTCTATACCATGGGTATTACGGACAAACCAAAGTGCCATTGGTGCATGGAGGAGAATGAAACCGCAGACCACGTCATCTATGAATGCCTTGCGTTCATACGAGCGCGGTTATACACTTGAGCAAGCCTCACAGCTTGCCTAATGATATCAAAGGACTCAAGCCAGAGCGACTGATCGGCTTCTTAAAGGACATCGGCCTTTGGTAATGTGAAGTGGAGCATGATGGGCCTATCAAAAGGCCTATGTGCTCAAAAGCCACTTGGTCACCCACAATGTAACTAGGAACTATAAAGTATTCGAGTGGCACAAAGCATTCATTGAAGGTCGTAAATCTTCGGCAGCTGAGAGATGATCAGACGCTCTCAACATAGATCGATTCAACATATTTTAGTTCATGTTTTGGGAATGAAGCATATCAATGCTAGACTCGTGACAGAATACACAAATCTTATGCATACGTTGAGTATACGTCCCAAAAGATCTAGTAAAGGGCACTGCATCATCACGATATGTGAGTCTATGAATATGACGTCGAAACTACACAATAATTAGTCAATGGCGCCCAAAAAATAAGCCTAAACCGAAAAAAACGACGTCAAAATCAGTCAATAATCAAAGTAACGCCCATCACTTCCTTCGATTAGCTTAGTGTGGTTCACCATAAATATTTTTCATAGGTCAATGAGGAGTACTAATTGGTCGTTTAGAGGAGTGTAGCTTTTAGCTTATTCCATTGTTGTAGTTAATTCTCTTCTATTGTTGATCTTATGTATAGCAACTTTAATATTTAACATGTTTTTTCTCGCCCTTATTTTTGTATATATAGCTCTAGTTCTATATTAATTCTCATCTATTTTCTTTGACACTAATATTCTTCTGAGCATTCGAAAGCTTTCTTTTCTTTTTGTTTGTTAAGAAAATATCTTACACTAAACACGTCATATAATAACACGATGTTTACGTGAACCCAGCTCAGAACAATTCTGTTAATTATCTATTAACTTATATCCTGTTTTCGATGGAAAATAATTTTTATCAATTTATTCGAAGTCAATAATAATTAAAATTTCATAAATAATTATTTCCATAGAAGTTGATACACAAATTTTGTTCGAAGTTTCTTGACTAACCTTATTAACTTCATAATTAAAAAATATCAAACCATAAGTTTCTTCCCTAGACCTTATTAAAGACTAAAGCCTATTTTTATGTATCGTAAGTCTTTGCCAACTTGGTAGGTTAATATTTTAAAAATATATAAAATTTTTAATATTGCTACATCATAATTTCAGTCTCCGATAATGAATATATAAATATTCAAAAGCTAGGAAAAATATAAGTGTTTAATTTTGCCACTAAAAAAACGCTCATAAACTATTTGGCAAAGATTTCATTCGCTGCCTTATTAAAAAACTGTCATAGCTTAAAAATTTAATTTGTTATTGAGCGAAAAGTTTGAAAGAAGATTTTGCAAAAACCATTAAAAGGTTATATTTAGGAAATAATATTTTAATAGTATATTATTCGATGAGAGGCTAATGATAGCTGTTAATCATTAGAATAATTGTGGAAATTGTAATAACAATTACTCGTGAATAAAATACTAAACATCATTTGCAAAAGAAATGCAATTTTTTGTAAACTTGATAATTAATAGTAATTTTACTAGTTATCGAGAGTTATGGGTGTATTCTTGTTAAAATCTTCCATAATTTTCCTTCCATTCCCAAGTTTTTTGATGACTTATTCTGGCCAAAAAAAATTGACGATTTGGTGCTACTTTTCGATATTCATACAGTTCCAGTGTAAAAGTCTTGTCTCTTTTTAGTCGATGGCATTCGCCATTTAGGAATACTTGTAGCTCAATACAATTTTCCACTTAGATGTTATGGAAAATATTCAAGTAATGTTCAATCATCAAACAGAAAAACCAAGGTAAGGATGATTTCCAATCCATCAAATTCTTGAATACTGCATTATATTTCCCTAAACTGCACTTTCTGGAACCGTTGATGATCAGATTAAACTTCAAGCTTTCATAAGAGCATATTCTAGCAAAATAGATGGTTTCAATGGTACACGATGAAGAAGCTAGTCGTAACGTATGATATCTCTATTTGTTAATAAATCGCACTGTTCAAGAGAAAACACACTCATTCTGGCAACATCGAGGACAAGGTTATCGTTAATTATTATCAACTCAACATCTAATAAAAATTGAAGCACTGGTATTTTAAAATTTAACAAATAAAAAACATTCTGAATATAAAATTTATTACACAATATTATAATCTAATATAACAATAAATAACAGTATAAAAATTTAAGGATAAAACAAACGCACAATCACAGCCAGAATAACTTTCACCCATTTCCATTTATATAATAATGTTAATGGGTGTAATTAATTTTTATGAAAATGATTATGTTCATTATCAGGATCAATTAACAACAAGGTCAATTTTTCTCTCAAAAATATCATATTACGAAAGATTATATATTACGTATAGTTATATAATAACTACCATACTATTATAAGATGATTTTCAATAATAATTTCCTGAATAAATTGAAAGTAATTTAGTTTGCAATACTTGTATTAATTTTATAAAATATTGTTCAGCAATTTCTGGCACGAATTGTAGAAGAAAGAAAAGCAATTTGTCAACAAATGAAAAACACTACTATTCTTTAAAATAAAGTCTGTTGGATTGGTATTGGGAATGAAACATCACTAGCAAGTCCAAAACATGATGAATATCAAACTTATTCTAGCTAAAACATTTGTGTACTGAGCTTTGCAGATGACCACAAAACTCTTACGACCTAGAATTCATGCTGAACAAGCTAAGTGTAACATACTTCAACTGGGGGGATTGTAGATAGTTATTACTAAAACCGAACTTTTACTGGTTAATCAGAAGCCAATTTTGGAATCAATAAATTTTAATGTAGACATAAAACACATTTCAAAGTAAAAGGAACGTCTTGGGCTAACAAAAAAATGCAAAAAAATGGATTTGTGAGAACATATTCCAAAGGACACCAAAAGGAAATAATTACAAGAGACAGTGCCATGTTTGGAAGAGTTCTGGATCATAAATTCGACACAAAACGGAGAGTTTTTGACTACAGACAGTGTATGAGTGTTCAGGCATCCCATGAATGAATGAAAACAAATTACCAAAGAAAATATTCCAGTGGATATCACATTACGGAAAATAGGGTGAACACGAAGAACGTGTAATGAGAGCATTCGGTAATATATGTAATGGAGTGAAAAATACGCCAAAAAAAGAGGCCGAAGTTAATTGCTCGAATCTTGCGTATATATGCTTGTGGAAATTTTCTTTTTAATGAAAAAAAAAACCTGATGGAATCGACTCTATGGTACAACACTGGAACATTTAAAATTGATACATCTTCATTGAACTATTAGCTAGTTTTTTATATCGTTTCCATATTTATCTTATTTTTTGCTACAAATTGTAAAATAAATTATGAATGTTTAAATTTTCTATAAAATATATCTTTCTATGATTGTCAATTAATTAACTGTGTAAATTTGATGCCAAAAGCCATTTGCAAATTAATAAGCAAATTTATCTGTTTAATTAAAATTATTTCTCTCTCGGTTTGAAATGCGCCACACGATACTGAACACACTGTTTACACCACCACGATACCAACACTCACAATTACACTGTCGCGCGCTTAGATAACCAAGTTATCGTTTCAGAGAAACTCTACCTTCAGTATCTGAAGATGATAATATTGTGAGTGTTGTTGTAGTGGTGGTGTGAACAGTGTGTTCAGTATGAATATCACCAACGGTTCCAGAAATTTCAACTTAGTACAAGTCGATATAATTAATTTTAAAAAATCATCTTAATAATAAAAATTACCAATAATAAATACCCGTGATTATATAAAGCACATAATTAAAAATATGACTAAAAAATTATCCCGTAAATCATTATTATCACACTGAACGGATAGACTTCTGATAATTGGAAAGTATCGACATCTTATATCATTTTACCATAATTAATATATTTATAACACCAACTATGAACTTCGTCTTCTTCGTTACAGCACATTGGATAAACTAAGCTCGATTTCGTCTGCTTTGCACATCTCTGGCACATTTCACGTTTCGTAGCCTGTAATAAAAATAACCAACGTAATTTAACGGGTCTCTTATTATACAATCCATTTTCAATATACCAGGGTTGCTAATTAAATTCTAAGATAAACAAATAAAAATATTTATAATTGTATATGGCTCTATTGTTTTTCAAAATATTCTCTCTTTTGCATGCATTTGAATCAATTGTCGAAGTCTAAACATCGAATTGTGGTTAACTCATCCATTCGATGTTTTGACTGTTCAAAAACGTTTTTGTTTGAACTGATATGTGAGAGCTGCATTGTCATGGTGGAGAATGATTCGTTTTCCGCGATTGGTTTTCCTGATTTTATCGAACCCTTCTGGTAAACAAATGGTAGTCAGCCATTCAGAATTGACGTCCACGTTGCTCTATGAAACGGTGCCGACATGTCCAGTTATTCCGAAAAAACAGACTTCTAAGTGCTACGTACGCAAATAACTTTTATTGGGTTTGGCTCGTTTTGAAAGACCCTTACAGTCGATTTTTGTTTAGTTTCGGGTTCATATAAATAGATTCATGGGTCGTGCCTGTCACGAGCTTATAGACGTGGCAATAGTACAAGAAACATATTTGATATTAGATTAGCAATATATAATCGCAAGCGGGAAAAGACGGGAGTAAAATCATAATAAAATGTAGACCTCAGTCAGTTTTATCAAAACATTTCTCCATGTACATATTAACTATCAATAATAGTTATTTATACTACAAGGGATGTACGTAAAATTTACTAGTCGAGAATGATTTTGCGCCCAAGAAATAGCAAAGGCCGAGAATAAAGTTGGAGACTACTTACAACCTGTTGTCAAAGTCAAGGTGCTCCAAAACAATATCAAAATACGTTGCTTACAAAGTAGCGAGGAGAAAAACTACGTTTACCTACACATTGTCACCTTTGGAGTTACAATTAAACTTCGTAACAACCTTTTAAATTCTATTTTAATAACTAAGTACCAGGAGTATCCAAGTCCTATCGTAATCAGATTAGAAATATATTTACCATACTGACGTGATTAAAAAAGTCTCTAGTTTACAATATTCCTATTGAGAACCAGTTTATTTGGTGCAGCGCTTCGATGTTTTCTTTTCATAGTACAATAAAATTACAATCTGAAAGGTAAACCTGCATTTTTCAATAATATATAGCATATCCAAGGTAAGGCAATTTGGTCATTACTCAAGAACTAATAACACGGCGTCACTTCGTCCGTATCTGCCCAGCAATAGGCCTATCTCTGTCAGTTTTATTTCAAGTCTGAAGTCGATAGTAAGTTTGGTTTGTGATTTTTGCATATTTTTCCTAATTGGACTATTTTAGTGGCTTCGTAAAAATGAGTAACTCACAGTACAAGAGAAGTGTCGCGATCGTTAATGAAATCTGGCGAAAACTTGGCGGGATCAATCGTAAGTTGCATTTGAGGTATGAAGTCAAGTGTATGTAAAAAACTAGTGTATGTCATTGGAAAAGCAATTTAAACAAGTATATCACGGTTACATTTGCGTTCTATATCATTATACAGACGAAAATCATTCTATACCATAGTACAATTTGTACATGCGAAACGCGCATATGAATTGGATACATAGGGAAGTCTTTCTATAGTATGGTATTAACTATGTTAATGCCATTTTTGGTTAGCTTGGTTTAATCCAATATTCACACCCAGATTGCCATGATGCCATGATGACCTACCTACCTCAATATAATATGCTTCTTATTATATTTAACATTTATTTAAATCCAGTGACTCTGTTGAATTAATTGAGATGAAAGTGAACTTTTTTGTCAAAACATAAACAAAAAAATCCATGATCTCTTATTGCAAAATTGACGTGTATCTATTAGAAATAATATCACTAATCCTGAACTGAACATTGGGTACCAAGAAGTTTAACAGATGCCCACAAGCCAATTCGAAAAAACATTGCAGTTACCTTTTAATAAAATATTGACAAATAATATTCTGGCAAGATTAGTAGCAATGGATAAGTCATGGATACATCACTGTGATATGGAGACCAAAATGCAATGGAAGAGTTGCTCACTACCGTGATGAAAAAATGCAACTTTCAGTTACGAAAGTCATTTTGATTTGCTGACAGTGTAATTTCAATAGATTATCTTCTGAAGGAGGTCCTAAATTATTATGGAAATCTATTCCAAAATTACCTGAGGCGATAAAAAAAAAACACCAAGGAAAGTTACATCAGGATAACGCACCAGCCACAGGTCAGCCATTGGACTAGCCACAATAGAGCAGACAATAATTATCAACTGATCTCAACTTTTCAGAAGTATGTATTTTTTTCTTCGGATAATAAGGTAATATTTATGATAAATTAGTAGTTTACAGACATTGAACAACCTTTTTTTGATTATAAATGATAGGACATCTATAGGAAGAATGTGTTAACTTTAATAGAAACTATTTCTATCAAAAATCAAAATAATACCTTGATAATTTTTTATTGTAAGAAGGCCAGTGCTGGAGCAAAAGGGGTAGGTATTATTTTTTATCTTTTCGGTTCTTTTAACTAACTGGATAGTATCAAAAATTCTAAATTTTAAGGATTGGTTGGAAATAAGGAAGTAAATTTAGGAACTTATTATTTTTATAATTCTTATTGTCCTCTAAGCATATAGGTAGATGTGATTAAGTTATTTGTAAACATATGTTTCTTTCATATAGATATAATAACAAAATAAATAATATTACTTACATCAGCTACCTCACAGTAATGTTTTGGATGCCAATCTGCCGGTTTGGCTGTAGTTTTGTAGGATATTATTACTAGTATGATGGAAATAATTATTATTCTCAGCGACTGTAACAAATTGGTCAAATATAGTACATTTCAGATTTTTTTATTTTGCATTTTATCTCTATACTGAAAATTCAATTATTACTATATTTCAAGATTATTAAAAACAAAAATAAATCTTTGGTTTTTTTCTTAGGAAGATGTTTTAACTAACAGGTGTGCTAAAAATTTTTATACCATCAACGATTTACATTTCAATGTCAATGTATATTTGTATATTTCTAATAGAAAGTGAAATACGGGCAAAAAACAAATAATTTAAGCATATTCCAGGAACTAAAATTATGTCAGATCTTATAACATGTAACTCACTCATTTTTCAGTGAATAAAAGTGTTAGTGTTGTGATGAAGTGAGAAAACAGAAAAACGATTACAATCAAAATGTGTTTTTGCCGATAACACAACTAGTGTTATTTAGCAGAGAAGAAAAAGAACTTCTTAAAACGCTAGGAATATTGAATGAAAAATTAAATAGAGCAAATGAAAATAGATAAAAATAAAACAATGATAACAGTAATAGAAAAGAAAAACCAATGCAATTGTTATTATTAGTCTAACTGGATATGTCTCATAACATTTCAACAAATCTAGGTCCTTAGGAGACTCACTTTAATGTAATAAATGCTAGATATAGAGTGTATATACTACAATAACAAGAACGAATACTAGGGAAGGGAAAGGTATCAATAAATGAATAGTGTAAGCCAATTCCGTTGGCTACTAACAAAAAGGTTCAAAAACAAAATTCAAGAAGTAGAGACAAAATATACAATTGTTATAGAAATGAAGATATAAGGCAATGACTAAACGGTGGGTTGATAAGCTAAACGTGAAATCAAAAACATGATAGATCAAGAAAGTGTGAAAAATAAAAGAGAAAAGTGAAAAGAGCACCAGCCACAAGAATATTCTGTATAGATAAGATCATATCTTAATATGTAATGTGATGTAATGACAAATTTGAGCTCGTTCTGACCTATTTAGTGAGATTTGCAGTATCTGTTGACAAGCAGGAATTTTAAATAACACTTCAAGTTTTGTATCATGTGGCCTGTATTCACCGACTGACTATATTTTCTACAAATTTTAGCAGATTCATAAAATGCAGTCTTGAACCCTTTATTTCGGTTATAATTAGTAAATTGTGACATTTTCATATTCAGGAATGCAGATATAACGACTGGAAGAATGTCAAAGTTTTATAACTAAAATGAGTTATAGTTCCGGTAAAATACTTGACATTACGGTGTCAGTGATTATATTGATCTCCATCATTTTCCCAATCTATCAAAATTCCACATAAATCTGACAGATAGATTAGCTTTAATTATCATATAAGTTGTTGGGTGAATATGGAAAAAACATTTTCCTGAAAGTGCTCCTTGATTTTTTACGTGGCTTTTTGTTTTTAAAACTACCCCATATGTTAATAAATCCGTGCTTACATACTAAGCAATGTAAATGAGTATCTAAGATGCCATTGGTATCCAAAATTGAAACTTTTATTTGGATATATATATATATATATATATATATATATATATTGATTATTTACAAAAAAACAACTGGTCAATATTATGATTACTTAATGATGAAAAAAACAACCCCATTTGTTAAAGAAAAGAGTTTTGGTCCTTGATAACAATGTACCTGCCCATTCATCAGCCTCATTCGTCATATTCACATAATTTGACTCTCTCCGAAAACTAGTTATACTGAGTGTGTAGGGTTAAAGATTATTAGGCACTTAAGGAAGAAATAAAAGTACTTACTAAAAATTGGGAGAAAGATAAATGATAAAAAACAGTTACAGCAAAAGGAAAAAACAGGTTGCGAGAAAAAAGTACGGTACATTGTTTTTTTAAAAACAAAATAAGAATATCATTTTAATAATTATCCTCCATAGTCTGCCCTTGCCAATTTATTTATCACAATGTTGAATCTATCTGGAAGCCTTCTAAATGTGAGTAATCTTATGTGATCAGATAGGAAAACTTTTAGCGACCAATAAAACTTAATGCGTTGTTTAAGATCTATGTTTCTCGACAGACACTGCAAACACACAGTCAATTGCTGGAAATATAGACATATTGTCATTGTCAACAAGCCAAAAGTGTGTAAAAAATCAAAAAGTAGACTGCCAGTCAGCTGATGTGTGCTATCATTAACTATAGTGATGTGGAAATTCTCAATATAATTGACTTTATGGAAGTATTCATCTAGATGACACGTTTATAGTAATATGTGATCTAACAATGATCTACCCTTGAATAGCTTCTATTCATTTTCATGAATTATTATCAACTACTGATCGACCCATATGTTCATTGTACCAATAATTCTTCTATAAAATAGAAATTAAGGCTAAAAACTTATTACACAAAAGACCAGAATTAAATGACAAGAGATAATTTTGCATAAAAATGTATAAAGTGTTGATATATTGGGGCTTTTTGAGTTTTTGAAGTATTTTCATGTTTTCATAATGTATCCATCAAAGAATCAACCTTAAACTTCACAGCGAAAATGAAAATCCGTATGCAAAATTGCACAAAATATTGTAAAAGGCTAGTAGATAGTCGAAGGATAATATTTTAAAAAATTAAGGAATACCAGGTGCTTTTCGGTAAATTTCAATATCCGTTTTCATAGATTACATACAGTTTTATCTATTAAATTATTATATGTCTTGTATAAACATAAAATGTTATTATCTAAAGTTAATAAAATCAAAGTAACTAACCTTGTTAGGTATCGCCATATTCAAAATTAATATTTTAGAATAAAAATCCGGTATCACCAGCACTAAAACACAAGACGTATTGATCTCATGAAGCTCTCTATAGATTTATATAAATCATATGTAGGTTAAAAGTCGATTTGATAAAATTATTATATCATAATCCACAAGGAAGTGTAAAAATCGCGTTCAGAGCGAAACACTCTTACCCCTCCAGGAAGTTGTTGATGATGCCTCGTGCTTGAATGTTACCAAGCTTATGTTTTTAGTTTAACTAAAGACATTTTTTACTCCTAATGTTTTTGACTGGATGAAACAATACCAACAGACTTAAATTAATTAACGATTTATTTCTTATTTTAATTGGTCGATAACTATAATGATTTGCTTAAATAATCGTATTAATAAACGGTGACTAACTGCTGATTTTTTGAAAACCTTTGCCAGTAAACGAAAGTTTCATAATTTTATATTAATTATTCGTCAAAATGAAAAATACACGGTCTACAATATATATTGGGAACATCAGGTTTGACAAGATGAAAGAATCTTATTCAATGAATTATCAGAAATTAAATATTAGAGGCGGATGAGGAAATTTTTTGACATTTTTTAATCTAAATAGATGAAAATAGAAATTTTATATTAGCTGCTATTACTGGATTTAGAAACATGATTGTAATAATATGGCTCAACATTGCGCAATCATTTTAACTTTAACATATACCTCTACTTTAGTACATTATCATATCTGTACAAGATGTATCTCGACTTAAATTATAAGATCTGTATATAACGATTTTATATATCGTGGTATATTTATGTAATGCAACGAATGCTTATGGTTGTAACTTATGATTGATGACGGGGGCGACTACCTATATCGTATCCTTTTTTGAGCCCGTCCCTCAAATGATTTATAGGACTGATTGATGCATTTCTGGATTGCCACTCACATACATATTAATAGCATTTTTGTATAGCCACACGGGGACGAACATTTTTTTCTGTTAAAAATAAAAAATTAAGACCAACAAACGGATCAAAATTTCGTGTTCGACAAAATAGTTATTTGCACAGATCTTGGCTAATATATTTAATAAGAATAATTTCCCAAATTAGACTATGAAGTTTCAAAACTCCAAAAATATATTATCAAGGTATAAAATACACAATATATATATATATATATATTATGTCTGCGACTTGTAGCCTAAGTAACTTGTATGAGACCGTAACATTAATGCACTTTTGTTTAGAATGTGCAATGTATAATAAACTTAGGGGAGATTGCATATTCTTAGAATTGAAGACATTTGACCAATTAATACGTATTCTTAACACCAATGACTATATCAAAATTGACTAAAGCTGTGAATTATCTTCTCAATATTTTGAAGCTGAGTGCCTTTGTACTAGAAGACTGAGATACTTATTGTATTCCCACTTTTTTCTTGTTAAATTAGATATTTGCATTTAATAAGTTTTATCCTACTTCATTATTATTGATGTTAAGTTTTAGTATACTGGTATGTAGGGATTGAACTTCTTGTAATAAGAATTGTATATTCTTTTAATGAATAAAATGTATCTATCTATCTATCTGGAGCTTTAAGGCCAAATTTAGTCTCATTAGAGAAAAAAAAACGTTTTTTTAATGATTATTAATCCAATTCTGATGTATAATGTAATTTTTAAACGTTATATTATTTATAAGGTACCTAAAGGCTTCTATTGCATAATCCTGCTTCATTATATGATCTCAGGATACGACTGATGCTGAAATGAGCTGCAACCAAAGTGTATCCAGTATGGTTTCTTAAAGGAGTTTGGATTTTTCTACCAACTTTCGGCTGGAATTTTCGGGGGTTTAAATAAAACTTTCATTTATTCCGTTGTCGTCGAAAACTTTTTGATGAATTTCCATAGGTTTGAGGTTTTTAGCTAACCAACAGTTCACTACTGGAGACAATTGTTGCGAACCTTTTTTAATTATGTAACGGATCTACGGACCTGTTATGCTAGCTGGAAGCTGATAAAACGGCAAACAATAGACGAACTCAATAACCTCGAGTATGATTGAAAATTTTTGTTTTTAAGAATTATGACCGTATCAATTGTGAACTTTATCCAAATGCCATCTAGAAATATGGAATGAAATGTTAACATTTTGCTTAAAACATACATTAATTGATTTTTGTATTTAATTCAAAATAATAAATTAACCCGATGTACTCCTTGATAGTTTTCGTAAACTATATTTCAATTTTTTGGCTGAAAACTGCATATAAATGCTTGGAATTTTCCGAGTTTCGCGTTTGATCAATAAATTTCAATGCATAGATATCATTTCATTGCAATCCCATGTACCAGCAAGAAGCGTTTGTATAGACAAGAAATAATATGAAAAACAAATTGTGGACTATTTCGAAGAAGAAACCGCTATTCATTATCTGTTTCTGGAAGTGTTGATACTCTTGTAGATCTATATTCTATGAAATATACGCTCCAGTAATACTACAAGTTAGATAACTAATTCCCCGGAAACTTTTCCCATGACCCAATAATTTCAAAGTTTTGTAAAACTTTGTATAAAAGTCTTCTCATAGGAAAATGAAAATTGGTAATTTAGGAGACATTATTGGTAAAAGATTGTTCTTAGAATTTTTAACATTTTGGTCTTTTAACTTTTAACTATTCATATGTGATATTTTCAGTAATTTCAAGTCTCCACGAATTTCTTTTTAAACATTTTATATAAAAGGTTGGTTATCTAGTTAGGCAAATTTTCTGATGGTTAAAAATAGTATTAGTTATTTCAAACACTTGTCAGCAAAATGATTTTTATTACCAAATATCACGCTTTTTCTGATATAATTTTATTGTAGAGAATGTTTTCAAAATGACCTATACTGAACTCAATAACATTAATTTGGTCGCTGAGCAGTTACTAATGAGGTTTATCCTTGGTAGTCTATAAACACTGCTCATTGGAATGCAAAACATAATTATATTGTGATCGTCTATTTTTTTGTTAATTTATTGAAATTGTTGTTCGGCTTAAACACATTATGATATCAGACAATTAAAAAAAGAAGGAAATAAACCTCAAAAGAAAAACTATTCATTTGTTGTTCCATAAATAACTACAACGCGTCAAAATAATTCTATAAAACTCATTGTTGATTATATATGTTAATTTCAATGTGACGGAGAACAATCTAATCTAAATTGTGTATTCGAATCTTCTCTAGAATAGGAGAAGGAGAAAGGACTCGATTATATATTTAAAAAAATTCTTCTATGCGGAAGAATTCGTGGGAATTGAAACAAATATTACGTTTACACTGAAATTAAGTAAAATATTTTTTTTCTACTAGAGAAGATCAAACTAAAGTTGTAATGAAATGAGCTGAATGACCTAGTAACTAAGAAATCTTTAATCAAAATAGTTATGACCTAAAAACTTGTGAAATTCAATCGAAATTTGATTCAAATCCATAGAAAATGATTAGATTAAGATAAGAATAAAAATAAAAAGAACAAAACATTATAGAAAATAAAGAAACCTGTCGATACAAGTGAATCGCCCATTAGGTAACTAAAACTATTAAAAAACGTCGAAATCAGCAGACAAATTATTAAACATCAATGTCAAAACCATCTTCATATATTTCTAATCAGAAAGATTTAGACTACACACTCCTCTCTCTAGTATTTAATTTATTGAATTAATTTGTTTTTAACTACGAAAGCACTAGACACACATCCAACAATGAGGTTCAACTTTTGTTATTTTCCATTCAATCCGTACATTTTATCGTGCTGGCCTTCTTTCCATACTTGTAACTTATGCAACAACTAATTACAAGAATTAGGATCTGAGTAAATTCTAAAAAGCGTAAAGAGGATCCATATCATTCAACCAATAGTTTAGAAAGATTCACTGGAATTGGTATATATTTTCTTGAGTTGCTGAAGTCATACTAATACTCCTACTATCGTTAGTGGAACGTATACTATGTCACCTACAACATTTGAACTCATGCCGGCAATATTGAATATCGTAACTCTTGTTACATTCAGTTCAGTACCACAAGATATTTAATTGATAAACCCATGGACAAGTCAAAAAAATCATAGCTACTTGTAAGGTGGAGAGTAGCTATAGACTATTTAAATTGGATTGATAATGCATAAAACAAAGTGAAATGTTTATACTCTGAAGACAAGTATACTCACTCCAAAGTGAGCCAGAACTTCATTTCTTTTTGTCTTGTTTATTTATTTTACCATAACCATCCTATTCACCTCAAATCTATTATGATTTTGGTCCCCCGAAGAAAGATTCTATTAGAAACTAACCTTGTCAATTGATTTTTCTTTCCAGCAACTACCTAGTCTTATTAATTAAAGATAACGCATTGTATCTTATGATTTATGAACAAATTACTATTTTTTTATCGAGGCAATACTAATCTGAAATACGAGGCAAAGAAATACTTATATTATGATAATCTGTCTGGATACCTACGATTATTCAATTGCGTTATATATCTTATCTTATTTGCAATAATAAAACAGTGATATATGCTGACCTTGTATCCTTTTGCAAATTTTCTGCCAAAAATGTTACACAAAACTAATCCTTGTAGTGAGCTATTTATTCTGAGTTATGTTCTTATTTACATCTCATAATAATCTGACCTTGTCGCCCTTTAATCGAATACCAGGAATTTGGCGTATAATTTGAATCTTTATACTAATAGTGTATCCTAAATTTTAAGTTGTTATCACCCATGCCTCATAATTATAATTAGTTTGATTTGAGTTTTTCAAACGAAAAAATAACTTCATAAGTTCACAATCTGGATTGTGAAATATTTAGAAAAACTTTATCAGAAATATCTTGAAACAATTGATATATTATAGGATAGTCGAAGCTTAATTTTGATTCATAGTTTTGATATTACAAACAGAATAAAGGTAGGCCTGTAAAAGGAAACTTCCTGAGTTGGTTTACCTGGCCTAGGTATCATAACTATCTCTGCTACCTTCCACATCAATGGTACATATTTCAGCCTAAAAAATGTACTAATTGAATGTTTAACTTAACCAGGGGATAGAGATAACCAAGCTTGGTGATAGTACACAATCCTGAAGTAGAACTTATAACTTATTTCCTACGTCTTATATTTGGAAAAAAAGATTATGATGACATTATGATGATTGCGGAACATATTTTATAGTTGGTTCCAATGCTATCAAAGTTCACAGAGAATGATGGTGTTTGCCATGTATTGTAAAACATGCACATTCCTAATATACTTTAGTTCCTAAGAATAATAAAAGTTTAACTCATACAAAATAAAGTGTTTAAATTTCGATAATAAGCTAAATAATCTAGAACCAATATTTTGTCACAAGTTAAGTTAAAAGTACATACACCAAGAGACAGAAGTATTTACCTCTACGTGAGTAATAAGTTTTATAATAAATTAAATAAATAAATAAGTAAAAAGACTCTTATACAAGTTACTAATATTGAAAAAACTACAACCACATTTTACTAGTTTGATGGAAAATAAACAAGAAGATATAAAAAAAGATCAACGTAAGAAAGAAATACAGCACCGGTTTTGAACAGAAAGGTATTGGGTATTTCCGCCCGGCAATCACTTTCTAATCTGTCTAATCTAATCTGGATTGAAGCAAACTATTGAAGGTTACAAGACCCGTCGAGACAGAATTAGCGAAGCTCATGAATTAGGGAGAAAAAGGACTTACCAAAAACTTTATCCTCTTTGCACATTATGTTGAAGATATTTTTGGTGTGTACATTGTGGAATTTATGTAAAATGCACAAGGAAAAATTTAATAAATCATAACAGTTACGCATTTAACAAGGATCAAAATGACATTAGATAAGGTTGCACAAAAAAAGGCGTTATGGGAGTTATGTTTACGCTGTTGTCAAGAGACACCTGCAAATCTGTAATATAACCAAAATATGTTTATATCTTTGTACTAAAAAATAACTCTGTATTGTATTAATTCATTCTTTTGCTTGACTTCAACCGTTGTAGTTTTATTTAATAAATCGAATTAAATTGTTTTTAAAAACATTATTTCTAATAAGAAATATAAAACTACTGGCAAAGCGTTTTTTTGTATTGAAAATTATTATTTTGAATTTAAATAGTAATGATAACATCTCTTTGCCACGATCAAAACAAGGACTGTAGGTACAACAAATAAGAAAAAAAGCCGAATTAAAAATAAATGGCTGTGGGTTCTATTTGACCCAGTTAAGGAGAGAGATGATAGTCGAACGAAGCCAAATCCTGTGAATACGGAGGGTGTTCTAGTAATTCAAACCCTTAATCACGGATTTTTTGCATGGCAATATGAGATTTATGCGCAGGGGCGATTTCCTGCGAAACCAAACACCTTTGGATAGCTTTCCGCGTCTTTTCTCTTTAATAGTAATAGTAATCTCCAGTTATTGTTCTACCTTTATCCAAAAAATCAATCATGATTACTCCATGGCAATCCCAAAAAACTAAAGCAAGAATTTTTCCAACAGATTTTTGGACACGAAACTTCTTTAGTCCGGGAGAACCTAAGTGTCGCCATTCCATCGATTGTTGCTTTGTTTCCGGATCGTAGAAATGTACCAAAGTCTCATCCATAGTAACAATTTAAGAAGTCTACATCGGTTTCAAATCGAGCACAGATCGAACGCGATGCTTCTCCCCTTGGACGCTTTTGGTCAACATTCAAACATTTGGGAATTCATTTTGCAGCAATTTTTCTCATGTCCAAATATACGTGAACTATCTGATGAACGCGTTCGTATGAAATATTCAGTGCTTCAGATATCCGTTTTAGCCCAATTCGACAGTCTGATAAAATCATGTCATGCATCGATACTTTCGGGGACTGACACAGAAACTGGCCTTCCCGATCGGTCATCATCTTCAATGGAAAATTTACCTCTTTTGAAGCTTGCAGTCCAATTTTTCACGGTCGCATACGAAGGACATTGATCACCAAGGATATTAAGCATATCTGCGTAAATCTGCTTACCTCTTAACCCTTTTAAATACAGATACTTGATGATGGCTCGATATTCCAATTTTCCGATTTTCACAATTTCGGTGGACATCTTTTTTCTTTTAATTTATTGCGTAACTCTGGTTAGGTTACGTTAGGTTTACTTTTATGACGTCAAACTTTACACGGGAAAAAATTAAAAGGGTTGAAAGTATACCTGAGTTAATATTTTTCAAAAGATATTGGAAACCAAAAAAAATATTAATTCATGACATGAAAATAGCCTGAAATAAGGGATGGAAAAAGTATAAATAAACGGCGAAATATATATAGAGGAAACTCGGGAAGAAGCGAAAAATATCTAGGTGAGAAATGAAACAGTGGAAAATTAAATAAATAAGTGAATTATAAATTTCACTCCCGATACTTTATTTTGAAAAAAATTTATTCACAAAAAAAGTTACATGTTGAATGAACTTAATTAATTTCGACGATTGAATCAACAAAAATTCATTGAAATCGTATTTATAACAATTTCTATTTATATTGAGATAAATTCTGAGTATTTATGAAAAATAATCTTTTTTCGTTTCCATTTTTAAAGTCGTCTAGAGTTTGCTAGATGTAACTCCTCCATCCCTGAGAATGAAAAATAATGGAGTTTATAACCTTGAATTCCCCGGAAGGAGACTCTTTCTCGGAAACTGGTTCTCAGATGGGGTGAACAATCAATATTAAATTGGTCGCAAACAGGTCTTTTACAAGCGACGTTAAAAGAATAAATAAAAGGCGGAAAAGCCGGAAGCACCTTATTAATTAAATTAAAAATAAGATTGAACAATCTAAAACTATCCTCGGACACGATTATGCAAATTAATATTTTTTGCAAAGAACAATAAAAAAAGTTTTAGCAACAAATAAATTCATTGTAGAAATAATAAATTCCCAAAAAACGGTGTATCCAGAAAAGCACAATGCACAAAAGCAGTTATAAATTAAAACAACTCATACTTATGTATAAATATTAAAGATAAGGCTGGGACTTATCTATGAAAATCCGGGATGGTTGCAGCTCTTAACTGGATTTTCAGATATTGGAGTGAGCTGAATTCGTAGTCTGGTGGTTGGATCCTTGGTGGTTTGAAACTCCCAACCTGGCAGCTGTAGGAAAAAAATGAAATGAGGAAGGAATCGGGTACACAGATGGAAATTACGAAGGAAGAAACGAGTAGAAAGAACAGATTTGAATAAACGGAGCTTATGCTCTAACATATAAGAAAACTGAATTAATATTTTTTAAAATATAACCACACAGTAATATGTTTTATTCTGTTGATAATGATGATCAGTTCTATTATTAAGTTGAAAAAAAAATGAAACATTGGAATAGTAAACTTGATCAAAATATGAAATGTTTAACACTTCCTCAAAATGTACGGTATGTTGAGGAAAATGCGAAACATTTCAACAATAATTTATAATAATTTTCAAAAAAAATCAGTAAGTGTGATAAATAGATGCGACCATTAACTGTACTAGAACGGCCTCGCGAGTGGTGTCTTAATGTTAATAATTCAATTTCTTACATGACTAAAAATATGTGTGCTTGCACAATACAACAAAAAGAAAGATAAAAAAAACCATGAAAATATAACAAGGCATTCCCTCCTCTTCCCTCCCCTCCCCTACCCTCCAACAGGCAAATTTAGTGAGAAAAAGTCCACCAAGACACAACTAAGCGCCAACAGTTATTGTTAGCACACACAATATAAATGAAGAATCAGAACATATGATAAATTGTAAAAAATCAAAAAATATTTGCGCTTCTATTAATGACGATATCTTGAAGTGCGGTGTCTTAACCACATAGATAGATATATTAAAAAAATTTGTCACCAACAGAGAAGGACAAGAAACAAAATACTTAAGTATCTTAAGTATCAGCACATAAAAGTGATCAATAAATTGTCATGCAAAACGGAAACGTGCTATATTCGTATCCAAACGAAAATAAAGCGTATATTGAGAACTAAAACGCTAACAAGCAATTTCAAAGTACACCCATACTAAAAGGGGAAGGGACTACTGCAAAATTAACTGTATCCACGATTGGCCTACAGCAAAGAATTTCAGAAAATATTTGAGCATAAGATTTGTTCTATTGTTCTATTAATTTTAAACTGGTTTTCTAAAGGTGCCTAAAGCAAAAAATTCCAGAACATTTGAAACAATGCGATACGATAATACTCAAATATAATACACTCACTAAATTATGCCTAATTAAAAAGAGTGCAAAATAATAAACTCACGATACCAAATCAATATATAATTTAAACAAGATCAAGATATAGTTGATGTTGCACAACGGTGAAGATAATCGGCAAAAGTTCTACCAGACAAATACAAAAAATGAAAACAGATGAAGTAAAAGCAGTACCATCCTCAACAGAAAAATCTGTAGAACACCAAAAAGAAGGAAAACTTGGTTTTCTATAAACTTCACAATTAATATGCTTATAACGACCCATAACACCAGCCTTAGGTAAATTTTGGTTTTTACCAAAATCACAAACTGAGCATTTATTAACGAAGCGATATACAGAACTTCTGAGTTTTGACCAATAGTAAAAGTCAGGGATACAAGCAATAGTTTTAGATATACCCAAATGACCACCTAATTTATTGTCATGAAGTAAATTTAAAATGGCAATTCTATTAGGGATAGGAACGACAATTTTCTAATTTTATAAGTTACTAGAAATTAGATTAAACGAGGAAATATGTACTAAATATTATTGTCAACCTTAAATGTGGGGTACGAATCAGGATTATGTGACACTTTTTCTTACATAGAAGTAATCCAACCATCCGGTTTATAAGTACTTATCTCAATTATGGAAAGTTCGGAGAAAGAACGGGATAAAGAAGGATGAGACATGAATCTTTGGGACAGGGATGGAGAGAAATCAAGGCTCGCGTTGGCAGGATCGCATGACTTGAACTAGTAATTCTTGCTGGGTTGAGAGGAATGATAAAGAATAACTACCCCCTACCATAGTGGTAGGAGAAATATCGGTATTACCAGAATTGACAATATTTACAGACAAAGGTAAATCCACCACAGGAGTGAGTGGAATAGGTAAAACAGATAAAACAGGTACACCTAGATCAATAATACTAATGTTTTTGGAGATCTCAAATTCTGAATTAGAATTAACAAAAGAAACGGAACGAGAAGATAAATGTTTGTCAAGATTTTTAGAATGATAATAAGATACGGAGTATAAAAAAAAACTTAAAAAAGCTTACCATTCAACAGCCGAAAGTAAAAACTTTGAAATTAAGTTTTACTTATTGACGGTTTGTTTGATTTTCATTTTGGATTTTCTGACTTCACTCCGGAAGTGATTTACAAATGACTGGGAACAATCAGAGCCTCGGTTTTTGGAATACAAGAACAACAATGTTGTTTTGATGTGTTTTTAGCACCATAACAATAACAAAAAATAGACCTAGGAGAACGACATTTGCATTTGTGGCTGAAAAAGTGAAATTTTTGTGACCACAGTCCTAAGTTATGGATGAAAGCCTGAATTTGTGAGAAGAGATTTTGATATTTTTCCCTTTACAGTAAACAACCAAATCATCTGCGTATAGTCGAGTTTTTACAGTTAACTTTGAGTTTTTACTTAGTAACTTAGGAAGTTTTTGATGAAACCCAGGCAGTGACCTTGTATATTGAATTCATATAACTTTTTTATGATGTAATCATGCCATGCAGTGTCAAAAGCTTGGTTAATGTCGAAGGAAATAGTTAGACAGCTGCTTTTTAGGGTGATTTCACTTTTCAATTTTATGATATTATCCAGAGCCGATCTATCTTATCTAAATCCGCTTTGTTCCGGTATAATAAAGTTTCGTTTTCCAAGTGTCGAGAGCAACCTATAGTTTATAAATTTTCCCATTAGTTCATCCATAGCATGTGTGATAGATATAGGACAATAAGATTCAGGATGGGTTCTCATGTTTTGTGATTTATGTATTAGAATTATTATGGATTCATGCCAAGTTATGCTGACGCCAGATAGTATTGAACAGGTTTAGGATGTATTTGTGAGCAATAGACGAAAGTAGTTTTAAGAAGGCAACTTATACTTCATCTAGTCCTGGTAACATTTCTTTCCGGGTGGAAAGAGGTTCTTCATATTCTTGGTTGGTAATGGATAAATTGTGGGTTCGTGCTGATCGAACTGTATCACTATCTCATCTTTTTCTTTTCTCTTATTATAAGTGACAAAGGCCATCATCGCAATTACATGTGTCAGAACGGTTTCTGTAGGTAGTATTGAGACTATTTTGTGCATCCATCTTTCTCCAGCATTTGTATATTATGGGGCTTGTAAAGCCCTGATATTTGTCCCATACCTCTGTCATGGGTGTTTCCAAAAGTTATTTTACAGACGTATTCTATTCATGATTTGCGTTTAGCATTTTTGATTGTACGCCTAGCTTCGGCTATAGTTTTTTAGAATTCAATTTTGTTCGCTGGTGTATTGTATCTTTCAGACACGTAATTGGGTAATGAGGACTTCGAAGAAAGTCTGGTTTGCGTTTTTCAATTCCATTCTGGATATGGCTCGTGATTGTGATTCGGTTTCCTGTTATGAATAATAATTTAATAGTGGTCACTGTTGTAGGTATAGTCCAGTCAATCTCAGAAAAGTGTTGGTCTTCTATCGTTTAAGATAGAGAGCGACTTCTGTGGTTTATTGATGTGGAAATAACTAGGCTCAATTATAGAATACCAGAAGTTAAAAAAACTACTAATTGAGGTAGGTGAAAAATACAAATCCAAAACTATAATGAGCTCGTCTTAATCTATTAATACACATACAAGTTTTCCCATTATTGGTCTGGTTGAAACTTGGAATATTTTACCTCAAACCAAATGGGAACTGTCTAGAATCAGCTATACTTACAACAGTATATCCTAAATAACAAGCAGAAATTAAGATATAGATATATATTATTGAGCTTTTAGGTACATATAGAACGGGATTTCTCTCAGTCAGGGTAGTAATAAAGAAGAGAATATATATATATATATATATATATATATATATATATATATATATATATATATATATATATATATATATATATATAGGGGTAAATTGTAATAGTGAAAAAATGGTCGTAATGAGGTACATGAAATTTGATTTTGAATAAATTGAATATTTTAGAGTAATTTGCATGCTTTCAAATATTCAAACACTTAACTATATTGTAAAATTGATCGTAATTAAGTGCGATTTGAGATTCTTGATAATTGGAGTATGTTTTGAAATTTAAAAATTAGCTTGTTTATCCGTATAAATCAATTATCTCCAATTAATAAAATCGAAAATAAAACGTGTTATTAATATTATTGCTTTTAATTGAATAAACGGCGCCGTAGGTTCTGATTTGGTGAAATAGTTTAATAACAAAATACGAAAAGTTTATATTTTGATTGCAAATTTTAAATATTTATAAACAAGCTGTTCGAGATTCCAAAGTATATGATGAAATCTACAAATAATGCAACATGATGCTTGTTACTTCTCTACGAAATGTTTTCGCTAAATCATTGAAAAAGCTTATTTTCCTATAGGAAGCCCAGCTCAATTAATAATATTTCAACTGAAGAGAAGATAAATTACAAGAGTCGTTCATAGAGACTCGTAAATAAGCATCAGCTAATGCTATTTGTACTTTATATGGCCTAGGCTCAAAGATCATTAAGTAAAAAACACACACACTGTATTAAATCTGAAGACAAAAAACTGTATATGTGCAAAAGATTTTAGCTAACTGGTCGTAAGCGAGATTGTTCTTGAAATAAACCAAGATCAGCTGAAGACTTGAAACTCAAGACCAAAACTGAATAAGCGAGACACATTGCGTTCCTAAGTTGTTGCCAGAAATAAAAAGATAAATTTCAGACTTAAAAATATGTAAATAAATAAATAAACATTTAAAGCTCTTATTTTGTAAGACTAAATAAATATTCACCGTTCAACTGGTTACAAATTGTACAAAGCTCTAATTTATTTTAAAATTAATAATTTATGTAACCTAAAAGATGAACTCCAATAAAACATCATATATAAGTAACAGAGAATTCCTTAAAAAATGTTCCTCCTGTGTAATTTTACCATAAATGTGATTACTGTTAAATGTGCAGTACAAGTTTCGTTAAACTTGTAATAATTTTTAATGGATACGAAACTCCACCATTGAAGGAAGAAATTTTGGAAAACTTCACATGAATTAGACTTCGTTATGAAGAAAAACGAAAGAAAAGAAGGCGCGATAAACTAGTTAAAAATACTATTCAGGCACTTGTAATAGATTTGTCTATTGGCTTTGAAATTTCCAATAAGTAAAAGTCACCATTTAATTATCATTCGTATAGGAAAAGGATTTTATGGTAGAAGCGTGTTACAATTTGTTTCAAATTATACGAAAGTCTAACGTGAAGAAAAACTGCTGATGATTTTAAGAAATATTTCAAACAAATGATAACTTGAAGGAACTATTACTTCACACTACATAGACATGGAGGAACTATAAAATTGGCTAATAATTTTAATAATAAATAAAATACAAAGAGGGATTTTATTGTAATGATTTTTATACCCTTCTGAACATACATTTCAACGAGTCCTGAATCCAAGTCGATGTAAACCATGGCTGCCAGACAATCAACGGTGGTAAATCAAATATAACAATCTAAATAGACAGCCAGACAGTTTCAGAATCAATAGTCTCAAAAAAGAAAAAATCAAATGTGGTAATGAGTTATTGTTGATGCTGGATACCTGGACACTATGCTTTGAAACTCTAAGGCAGAAAAGCTTGCTAAAAATGGAACGAGGGGAGAGAATACCGAGGAGACAGCAACAATGCTACTACCTACAGGATTTTTTAAAAAAAGATGTTATTGTCACAGGGTTCAAAGTCAAACATTAGGATATATGGTCAAACAATGACTATACGATATCCAGGGCAATTGAGCTAGCGATCATTGAGAAGAATGCAAAAAAGATAATAATATTCACGAAATACTAAATCCAGAAAATCATTAGGGTGACCAGTAGACTCAGGAAATGGGGAGTGACACCGGACAATTATTGTGAAGAATGTAATGGAGAAGAGTGCCCTGCTTTGACGGAAAAAAGATGTCAAATTCTGGGAGACGATACAATGAATTGTCTCATAGAAATCTCAGATTCAGAAATAGAAAAGATAAAAAACTTTTGTGCTGGAGCTTCATAAAAATGAGCTATGAAAGGGAAAAAGATAGGGGGATGGTTAGTTAGCTAGTCAGTAATCCCTTTACCACCCCTATACCTTTTCTAATAAATTATATTGAAAACTAGATTAATTTTCTTTCTGAATTCTCAGTGTTTGTAATCAATTAGTATTTTCTTTCAACAGGTGCATATAAAAGCACTAAATTCACTTAATACTAGGATAAGAAGTTTTATCCACAATTTTTTCTGTCCAACCTGTGTTATTGCTGAATGGAAATTAAGATAAGGAACGAATATATTTCTTGCACAAATTATCAATATTAATTCTGCATTCTAGGTCAATTAATTTGTTTACAGTTATAATGGACAAATCATCAATAGTTATATATAGTAACTGGAACAATTTACGCAATGAATGTTAGCCAGTACTTAAAACCAATTTGATAATGAGGGTGGAAATGTATGTCATCAAAACAATTGTTAGAAATTATGAGAAAATATGGCAAAATAACTAAATTGGTGTATATATACCACAATTTTTTAGATATTTGCTTAAAAATATATACTGAGGTGAATGCAGCCATGGATTTTTTAAATAATAAAACCACCTATCAATAACTGTTATTGAATGTTTGATACAACTTCAAGTATAATTCCAGTTTGAATAGAAATGGGAACAATTATTGTGATAACTTGTAATAATATTGTCCACTACACTATGCTTGAAATGTATTTTTCCGTCATTACTGAAAAGAAATAAGAAACAAATGTCATAACACCCTTTCACGAGTATTGTATATAAAAAAACTATAAAATATTGGTGCTTATTCAGAAAATTTGAATATACTTCTTTTCATTAGTAATCGCATTTTATTCGATATAATTATATTTAATAACCCCTTTAAAAATTGTATTATCTCAATTTCTCATTTTCTGTTGTGTTCTGTTTCACCAGCTAATGTAATTTTCAGGCTCAATCTTCTTACTGCACTAATCCTCGTAGCCTTACTTGCTAAAAATAATTGAATATCATTAAAATTGATAGATACTTCATAGGTAAGCGAGCCCGGAATAACCTATTTTATTTTTTTCTAATACAGGACGTGTTAATTATAAAAAAAGGTTGAGGTGAGAAATATAAGTACATCAGTTATCAACTTCAATTGTCTCATATGACAATATATACGTACAAAGAGCTCTAAAATTATCATATCATATCAATACATCTTGAGCAGCACCAGTAACTTGATGCTTGTCGACTTACATGTACATCTTCAGACACACATCTGTTCCTCTTCAAGTTCTATTGAATAAACACTGGGAGTTTCGTTTTTATATTGTTTGATTTTTATCCTCATCACGATATCATAACATTAATTTTTTCAGAAAACTTGAGCTTTATTGTAAATTTGGATTAGTCTCTTGCTGACCAATTCAAATGAACATTCTTAGGAAAATGAATATTTAGTTTAAAATCGAATTTTCATTGACGTTATAGAAAATTCCCTACTATTTCCTATTTATCCTCACGAAAAATTTCTCGATGTCAACCAACTACAACATATTTGTGACTCAAAAATAGCAATTTATCTGTATAATAATTCAAGATCCAATATTCACCAGCTTCCATTCTAATTTCACTGATACTGACACGTTCTTTACTACTCTAACCCACCTGAAATGGCGAGACTACACTGCCTATTCAAGAAAATGGGTGTACTGCCCTCGAACGAAATAATTTTAAAAAAAGATATGGGGTTTTGTTTTGATTACTTCAACAAACTGTATTAGAAAAAAATGAAATATCAAATAATTAGAATTGATTTCGTTAGAAGGCTTTAATCTTCCAAAAAAGTTTTTCTACTTAAAACAGTACCGACTGTGATTTAATTGATTTTTAATATAATTGTAGCGAGGGTGTAGTGATTTTAGGGGTTCAAAACCCTTCCAAAATATAGGGTGCACCAATTTCCTGGTTTTATTTGAAGAAGTTGCCTCAACTTTAGGAAAAGCATGTTTAGATGTTATATAGTTCATGAAATAATGGAAAAAAATCGATTTGTATTTTGTTTTCATATGTAATTTAATTGCACTTCTATGTCAAATTGAGTTATTTTTAACCCCAAAATATGAGATTCAATCAATGGCATACCTGTTTGTTATACCCTCTATATATCTATCGGTTTTTTCTCACTTTCTCCCCTCCTGAAAAATAAATCGACTAATCTGTTTTTACGTAGTAAAAATTTGATACGTTATCAAAAATGTATTGATTCTGAGGTTCCACCAAATATGAGTCAAGTAGGTATGAAATTTACTTTAAATTCATAGTTATTGTTCAAAAAGATATGACGCATTTTGTTTTTTAAATACAGTTAGTACAGAGTACTTACTCATCATCAACACTAAGCGTGCTCGTCTGGGAAGTTATCTTTATTTAATTTACTCTCATTATTTATTTTAGAAAACACATTCCTTTGCGATTTTCAAGAAGCAGTGCTAAAAATAAACTTTTGCGTTTAATACCAGTTTTGGATCATAAAAATATTTGCAGTTATTGGTAAATATATTTTCGTCTTATATCGATAATAATGGTTCAATAAACTCCTTTTTTTGTTAAACATGTAAATTTCTTCGTCTTTCAATAGAAGGCATGTATTTACCATCATGTCTGTTTTTATGATTGACGCGATAAAATAACTAATTAGAAAAATGACAATTTAAAAAAGAAAACTATCGTTTAGTAGTAAAAAAGTTCTAGTTATCAAATGTGAACCAGTTTTTATAAAGACCTTTTCACAAAACCGGAGAGAGTGCATAATAATAAGATAACTTTCGAAGGCTCTTAGAATAATGTGACGAGCCAAGAGAAAAGAGTGAATGGAGGATAGTGAATACATCATAAATAGAAGGCAATAGAAGCTACGATAAGAGCAAAGAGAGCCGCATATTAATATGTCGTGTCACCGGTGGCCTCGATTTTTTCTTCAAAGTACAAGTATTTAATAAAACAAGCAAATAATTTTTTTTAATAATCGTCGCCCAAAAACTTGTTGGTGCTCCAATGAAATATAAATAGGAAATATTCGGTAGTCAAGTTAACCAGCATAGCAAGTACGAATATGTACCACCACTAATATTAACCTCACATATTCATCATTTGAATAACTACAAAAGCTCATAGGTAATTGAATAACAATACTGACTGACTGACTACATGACTTCTATTATCAAATGTGCTAATGGTGAAATGAAAACTAATTAAGGTTATCGCATACAAAATGTTTTAGATTGAACAAATGAATATTTGGTATGGAAACAGATTGCAAACAATTCTGAGGTTGACCCAGTTGATTTTACATAAGTATAAATAAACATATTCCTTTAAAATTGATGTACTTTTAAAAAATAATTATTTACCATAATTTTCATGACTTTCTGTCCAATTTTCCATGTTACTTTTATTTCGATACCTTTAAAACTTTAAAGGTATCTCTCTATCACTTAAACTATTTTTTAATCTAACCACTGAATGCTTCTGAGTTAATAGTCTTTGTTATTAACCTGTAAAGATCCGGTTCTTGAGACAAGTTCGGAAAAAGAAAAAAATCGTTCTTGATCCATAACTTCCACCTTAAACTTAGTTTTTTGCTCGTTGTTCTAACTAGTTGATACCAGTCTCTGGACAGATGAATATCAATAGAAGTTTTCTTTTTTTTTCTTTCTATCAGGGCATGGTCGACATCACACTCTAGGTGATTGTGTTCAGGTACTAAAAACTTGTGGTCTATGAATTCTAATGTTTTGTGTAGATTAATAAAACATTGCTCATCTGAAGGAATTTGTGTTCCGGTAAGTCCGAATAAAGCACAATTTACTTGACTTCTGTTGGAATATTTTTAAAGGACGCAAAAATCCAAGATTCTATTTTATTGGCACCTCTTCCCGTAGCGCATTCTGGCCACATAAACTGCGTGGACTTTTCTGAAGAGCAGTTACGTACTGTTAAATTATATATCCAAAGCGGACGCATATAGAACACCTTATTTGTTGATAATTAAAGAGTTTGTAAAACTTGCTGTAAGTCAAATGCAAATGTGATGAGGGAAGGATAGTTTAAAGCCTTTTTCTTGTGAACTGCTTCTGCTTCATATGACAAATCTACCAGAAGTAAGATACTCACCTAACTATTTCTTAAAATTTATTTTAAGTTATTCGAAGTTCCAATATTTTTCTTGAGCCATCAATGTATATCTTGAGCATGTATCGTGCTTGGCTTTTTTAAATTTTAAATTTAGTTTATTAAATTCACGTACATTAGAAAACGTTGCATTATTTTTTAACTGTTTTATCTTATATAATTTAACTGTTAATTATCAATTATGACCTTTTTTCTTTCACGCTTAACCTTTTATTAATACAGTAGAAACTCCATAATCCGGCCCTCAGTTATACGGATTCGCGATTATCCGGACTATCAACTGCGACCAATTAAATAATTAAGTTATATTGAGCCAAGCTACAAAATCTTTAACATATGTACTAAAATGTGAAATTTGAAAATCTCAAAGCGTGTTATCGCTTAAAGACAAAATAAATATTATTGATTCATTAAAACAAATAGAAACTGGTCGTAAGTTAGCTGATGAGTATGGTGAAGGTTCGTACATCCACGATAAGTGATGATTAGGAAGAGTACCTATTCAATTTTGTTGTACACCCGCAAATTATATAGTGAAGATCGTAGTAAACATCGGAAAATGATGAAAAAACCGAAAAACGAACTTTTAAAAGACGATTTGTATTGTTGGTTTTTACAAAAAAGGTCAACTGGGTAACCGATATCTGGCACTAGCAGCATTACAGTTCAAACATATTGCAGATAAATGAACAGCGGAAAATGCAAGAAGATGAAAAAATCTAATCGTGGAAAATGATGTAGGACCATCTCATGATGAAGCACTTCAGACTCTGGAAACAGCTCTCAGATTGATACTGTGAGTTTACTACAGCTGAAACGAATTTGTGATATAGAAGCAATGAAGAGAAAAAGTACCAAATGCCAGTTACCTAATATTTCAAACCAAATTGAACTGATTATAATATTATTATTTTTTATTAATAATATGATTATTTATTATTAATTATTTATTAATAAATATTACTATTATTAAACTTATTTTAATCACGAAACCCTCTTTTCTTCATACATTCGATTATCCGGACTTTCGATTATCCGAATTCCTAACGACAACAATTAGTCCGGTTAATCGAGTTTCCACTGTAAATACGTTTTTTTTGTACCTTATTTTTATTATATTACGACATATATAGACTCAGATCCTTTCAACTGCCTAAAATAAATACTCTTTCAAACATATCTTGAATGAAAATCAACATTACTTAGAAACGTAGGTTCTGGTCATAGACATTACTATAAATACATGAGAGTAATTCCATTTCTCAGATCAATGTTAAAATCATATGATCAAAGTATTCACTAACGTTTGGAAAATTGTTATATTTCTCTTATTTGAAATTAAACATATTTTAGTGTGTGCAATAAAATTAGCATTCATATTTTTCTATGTTTGAACCTACATATATAAACAATATTCATTCACAGGATGAAAGATTACAAGAAAAGTGGTTAAAAGAGCTTAATGATTGTCTGATGTAAAACTAAAGGAGGTGAGTATTGATGAAGACACCATTCTTGGTGATTAAGAACAATGTGTGTCAGGAATAATGTGCCATTAAAATACCACTGACTGTTACCTGAAGAAATGTGAAAAATGTCCAGGGTTTTCAAAACTGAAAGAAAAAATCAAACGAATTTTGCAAGACTGGAAGAATTTGTGGATAGTTTTTGTGAAAATCCTATTGAACTAAAAAATATTCATCTATATCAAGACAACAATAATAGTTCTACTACGATCTAAAAGAAAAAATACAAAAAGATGTGGTTAGTTTGGATTTTTCAGAGAAATATTCTTTCTTGTCTAAGACGAAGCACAGTTCTTCTACTAGAACAATGACCAAGCCAAGTGTACCTTTCTGCTGTTTATAACCATGAGAAAAGGAAAATTAAGTACTCTAGTTTTGTAAATATTTCAGAATACTTGATTGATTCATTAGCACTCCATTTATTTCGAAGAAATATTTTTTATGAAAAATTATGATTCGGTAATCCAATATAAGAATCTAAAAACTTTCAGAATTTAGATAGGGTGGCATTTTTTTATAGCTGCTCGTGGCAAAGAAACTTGTAACGGTCTGGAAGGAACTCTCAAACAGCTTGCAACAAAAGCAATTACGCAAATACTGTCTGACGAAAAAATAATGACAACTGTTTTTTAAGTTTGAATATTGCACAAACTTGGATTAATCAGGAGAAAAATGTTTTTCGAAATAACATCTGCAAGAAGCTAAAAATTACACGACCATTTCATACTTGCATTCCTCACAGTTTGACAGAATTGACGTGTGAGATTTTTTGCATGGAAGAAATTGTGGAAAGATTATCAATAAATAATATTTCAGGTTATGTTGCATGCTGCTCAATGTTGCTGACTGGCAAGTGTCTTTAAAAAAATGGAAATGAAGGTGTGGATTTAATATTTCCACATCCTCCTGGTCATGCTCGCTTGTTCGCTTGTATATAAAAGAAAGATTAACTAAAACTAAAATGAATCATAACATAGCTAAAGGTTTAACATGATGTGATGTAAGAGCTTAACTTCAAGAGTTTAATCGATATGAAGAAAGAACGGATAGATCCGTTAAGAAATACATAGCCATCACTCTTGTATTACCTAGTACGTCTACTTATTGTATAAATATGACCTTTTCATAAATCTTAATATCAATTCATTTTTAAAATTTTGAGAATTGGGGATGAAAAATAAAAGCACTCAATATATTGTCATCACTTTTTATCAAATTGAAGCTAATTCAATTCTGAATAATAAAATTTTTAATAGTCTGAATAAGATAAAAAATTATTTTGTCTATATTTTGATTGTGGTTCATGTTATGATTTATAACCTAACCTAACCAAAAAAAGCGTGAGTAAATTCTATTTTTTATTTGAATCACTTGATATAGATAACTCATCTTCCATATTCAAAATATGCAGCAAAAATTCTCATCACCATCAATACTTTGTTGATGTTCATAGAATAGAAAGTCAATTTTTTTTAGAAATTAAATGACAAAAAAAGTCTTCCAGTTTATAGTGCGGTTTAGAGCGTTGTCTTATTTATTGGGTTCCACCCGAAGCTGGACGACCAAAGACTGTAATTAATGATGAAAAATCCTTTGACGTTGTGCAAAATTTTGTAGAGAATCCTTCAATATCACTTGGAAAAATTGGAAACAACTTGATGTCAGGTAGGATCTATATGTATGTAACATTATTAAGAAGTTCAAATTTCTTTTTTATAAAGTAACTCTTGTATAGAATTACTTAAGAATAAACTTGATCACAGAATTAAATTTTATGAAACCATAATGCAAAATTTATACAGGGTGGTCCAAACGAAAATTTTGCACCTAGCTTTTCTCTTATTTTTGTAATTAAATTCAAAAATGCTCGGACACGTCGATTTTTCTTTTGAGAGGGACACATTTTAAACATATTATTCGATCTGCGCCTTTAACCCCCTAGCGGGGGTGAGTAACAACCCTAAAATTTTAAATGGAAAGAGGGGTCGATTGATATATTATTTGAAAGGGCACAAAATTGTCTTTCTAATGATACCCTATTTGTGAATTTTACTAAAACAGTTAATGCGAAAACGGCTTTAAAGACATTAAGCCGATAATTTTGGTATTAACGAAACACAAATAAGATTTAATTATTAATTATTTGTCTCTACCGTCATGTCTCTTTACCTGTCTTGTCAAATGGCTTTCTATAAAATTATTTTTTTAGTTGGCAAAAGAAGGCCACATCGGGTTAATACTGCAAATGAGGCGATAAAGCAATAAATCATAATGCATTTTGGCTAATTATTCTGCAACAATAGCGAAAAAATGGGCAGTCGCTTTTTGTGATAAAACAAAACTTTTTCTAAATAATAAGGATTGCGAAAAACTTATTGGCTGCAAAAACGGTATTTACTTTCTCAGGAGCACATTCTTTGGATATATTTCATTGTTTCTACTACAGTTCTGGAATAGTTACACTAAATGACGGTACCGGCCTTTTTAATAGTACAGAACCGCTTAAAAACTATTCTTTGGGACGTAGCACTTTCAAGATAATATTTACATCTTTACTTTCTCCGGTTTCTTTAATTGTGTTTCCACGTAAAGAATAATGTTAAATCGATCCATTACAACTAATCTTTTGTGTGGAATGACATCAGAAAATTAGCGAAACTAAAATAATCACTCCTTTGAGTTTCAAAACTACCAGCACTAATATAATTCATATTTTTTCATATTTCTCTAAAATTAGGTCACAAATTTTTCTACGCCCATGACGTATAACAAACATTCAATAACATCCTTGCAAACTTGCTCTGAAAAGTTGAATATCAAGAATTGATAAAGAAATAATACATTTTCTTCAATGTGAACTTTACGTAATATACAATTTATCACAAGACAAGTTTAATGGAACCTCGAAAATAAAAGTTGCCCTTAGTACAACTTTGGTTCAGTATAAAATGACATGTAAAAATATTTTATTTATCAGTTGCAGTACAGTTTTTCAAGAATAATAAACAGCTATCCTGGTTTTACAATGGTATTCAAGGTATTTGATTTTATACTATTTTTGTAAATTCAAACAAATATTGAGTCCTCCATATTTTTTCAATTCCAATTTTTTGTTAATATATGTGCAATAATAGAATAAACAGGGTAAGTCATGATGAGTTTTACATACTTTTACCATATGTAGAGCCCATCACGAAAGATATCATGAGGCTACTAAAAAGTGTCACTCCTCTTCATTATTAACTTACAGTTTCGTATTAAATATTCTATGAGAGCTGTGTGGTAGAATAGAAAACATTATGACGTTCTTTCCTTGTAAAAATTAAAAGCTTGATGGGAAATGATTGCCGTGGTTTATCCAGCCATTTTTAGAGTTAGTGTATAATGCATTAACTGATCCATCTTTCTCTAATAAAGACGTCATTTTCTATCTAGCAAAAATAAACATAAGCGGTATGAAATTTCCGGCTACACTCATCGCACACAAAACTGTTATGTTGCTTTTTTATCCTTTCTGGATCTGTTACCGTAGTAACGTTTCGTCAGCATTGTAAATATTGTTGGAAATAAACTTGTTTTTCATTGTGTTGCCAAGTTTATCATAAAAATGTGCGATTTCTTCTTTTTTAGAAGCAGAAATTCTATTTAAGCTTATGACTTCACCTTTGCGTATAGAAACTGAGGGATTGTGTCTCATACAAGCTTGAACCCAATCCAATCCAACTATTTTGCTGCTTTGGTCAAAATTGTTTTTGATATTATTGAGCTCAGCATATTTATAAACAAGTTTACACAGATCTGCTATAATAATATCAAATAATTATATATATTTATTACTTGAATTTCATAATATTTCCCCGAAATTTTGCTTAGTATCGTTTATAGCCGTCCGCCATCTATTAAAACTTATATTAGTGGATCTACAATGTGATACACAGCATGTGTTCGAAGCATTTTAAAAGCTTAAAAACAACTAACATTGGGACATCTATACGAAACATCTATAAAAAAGTGGTTTGTGAGTTAATGATGAATTGAAGGACAGAATTTCATTTTATCCATAATCGCAGTTTAGAATCAGAATTGCGAAATTTCGACCAATTTTCCTATGAAAGATAGCGACTGTTACATAAAAAATCATTTAAATTTCTCACAAAAAATATTATATATACTCTGTTTATTAAAAAATATTCCTGAAAAGTAAAACAGATAAAAGAGATTTTTTATAACATGAATGATTGAAGATGAACCGAAAAAAACTTCAGCTCTAACTTCGGTTAAGGCTAATATTTCTTCTTCAATGCAACAAACAAAATTAATAGTAATAACAAAGCCTAGTATATGTTATAATTCGTAAATCATTTTAAAAAGCAGTAATGATGAGAAAACATTTGATGTATTATAAAATATACTATTGCTTTTTTACACTAAATGACATTTTGTTCAAATCGATAAGCATACCTAAATAACTATTTGTTTGTTACAGTTAATCGTTCTTTGTACTCTTTTGGCTTACGCCACTGCTGGAATAATTGAAGCGCCTTTAGCACCAGGCGCGCTGGCTTATAGTGCCCCTGCGGCTTTCGCATATTCTCCACCAGCATTAGCAGCAGCGCCGATTCAATATACAGCACCTGCATTAACTTCTCAGTCATCAAACATATATCGCAGTTTCGGGAACTTGGGACAAATTTCAACTTATTCCAAATCTATTGACACGCCATTTTCAAGTGTTAGGAAAGCAGACGTTAGAGTATCAAATCCAGGTTTACGAATTGCTACTGCTGAACACATCGCACAACCTCTTCTTGGAGTCGCTTATTCAGCTGCACCAGCTGTTTCACATGTCAATTTCGTTACCGGTTATACCCATTATGATTTTTAATAATTTATTTCAATTACAAAATTTATTTATATTCCAAGATAAATAAAAAATATTCTTGAAATGCCGCTTTTTATTTTTAGTTTTTTTAGGAATGAATATGTGGAGAAAGTTAATGTATAGATAATTAAATATTTTGAAATTTTTACATAAACATATATACAGTTTAACAATTCACCACCACGTCCAGGATGATTGTAGAGAATTCAAAAACTAGATGATATGGTTCATCTGTCAAATCCCACTAAATTTCACAAGGTCTTCTTTTAAGTCTATACACTTAGTTCAGCGATGAACTAGTATTCTTAAACCTTCCAAATAATAGTCTTTTTCTTCAATCGTATAATAATATCTATATTATTTTCGGCAACACAGATTCGTAGAAATAACCTATTCTTTTACTGGTAAAATAATAAACGCTTGAAGAAAAAAATAGTATATGTTACTCGGAGCAGAAAATCCATTATATGAATCGCCCAGTTTACACAGCTTCGGCTAATGCCTGGAGTGCAAGAATCTGGGCTCAATAATAATGATAGCCATCTACTCCTAGCATAATAATATACTACTCGCCTTAAAATAAGCGTTTACGTATGCGATAATATTCTCGTCTAATGAAAATATCTCTGATGCAATTGAGACAGGAGACAGGAAAAAGTCGATCACTTGCGTTGTCCTAATGTTTTTCGCAATTTCTCTTCTTACACAATCCCATGACTGTCTCTAAAAAGGTCTCGGATGAAACCGTCTTTGCTTTGACTGGTTTTTTTGTTTCACATTTGTAGTAGGTAATCCAGGTTTCATCTACAGTTATTTGGCGGCGCATAAAATCCAACTAATTTTGCTTAAACTGCGTCAATAAGACCTTTGGGCTCCCCGCGTATCTCGTTCAAATATTTGAGATAAATTTCTCATAGTTATTTATATTCCAATTCAGGATTTAACAGAAAATCAACCTTTAAAGAATGGACAAAAAAAACTACTCAAGAAGTATTACTGTATCCACATTTTTGTCAGAATCTTTAATGAAGCCATGCTATTTACACTCGTTTTCGGACACTTTAAAATAATTATCATATAGCACATTAAATATCATAAATTTTCATTTGGTTTTGAACATATTTTGAAATCATTTTTGACTACTATAAGCATAAAATTTTTCACATATATATTTCACTCCTGTATTCTTGAAATAATTGTTTTAGTAGCCAATGTAGTAATTGTCAAAGCCGATTAGACTAGCTTAAATTAAAGGTCCTTCTCTAGTGAGTATCAGTCTTGAGTTGAGCCAAGTGTACTGATGTAAATATGAATCGCATTCCATATTTAAAACCTGGAGATGTAATGATTGCTCACTTGAAATGTGGTCTGGTGATAAAAGGTGTGCTGGCAGCGATTTTGTGTCACCAATTTGGTTTCTATTCACAAAGTTTTGTTCAAAGTTTTCATATATCCCTCAAACATGGCAATGTTTATTGGTTACTATTGTTAGCTTTGTTACTTTAGTGGAAAATGCCACATCAGTTTCCTACAACAGATTATGACGACATAATTTTGGTTTATGGGCTCTGTAATGGTAATGATAGAGCTGCTGCTAAAGAATATCACAGAAAATCTTCGAACTTCCATTCACGTAACATTTGGGTCAGTTTTCATGTATTTGTGAGAAAATGGTATTTTTTCTAGTAAAAGAATAGAACGACATACAATAAATCACTAGACAAGTAAGTCGAGAACTTAATGTTACTTATATATATTTATAGGTTGAAGCTTCGTAAATTAATTCGCAAATTTGTTCAGGATACTATTTACAAATAAAGCACGATTTACAAGAAACGGGATAACTAGAGAATGTCGGTCTCTGTTAAGGTTTTCGATTTTCGTGTGAATTGTTGTCATAAATGACCTCTTAGTAGGTCATCTCTTTTCTGATGGTCCTTTAAGAGGACAGGTCCATTTGTATTTTTGCTGAATTTGCTTGCCAACGCAAACGTTGTTATCCGAGACATGTATTTTAGGCTTGAGGGGGCATCCCCTAACTTTTTACTGACAGTGAGACAACATCTGAATAATTCTTATGGCAGCAGGTGGATAGGACGCGAAAATCCTACTAAATTCCTTTCAAGATGCCCTGATTTCAATCCCGTTGATTACCATAATTATTTTACACAGAGATTATTAATAACCGACAACAGTTAATTGATAAAATTATACTTTTTTCCAATACCATAATAAAAGATTGCATTCAAAAAAAATAGGATGCAATATTCAATATGAATGAATGAAGACGGTCCTGGAAAGTTTAATATCAGTCGAATGCTGGATATTAGTATACTGAATCATGGAAAAATTTTAAAAATCAAATGAGCTGTGTAAATACTATAGCTAATTAAAATTTATGGTCAATTTCACGTTCACATTCATCCTTTAAATTAATCGCGTAAACCGCTTAATCGAATAATTATCTACCGAAAAATTTTAAGAAATTTCATCGAACTACCAATAACGTTAACATGTTCTGTTTTCTTTTGAAAAATAAATGATTAAAGTCATAATACCATAGTGTACAGTTTATCAGTTCCTGTTCCACATCTTTCACTATCTATAACTTTTTTAGTTCTTCGTTGAAGTTATGTTGAACGTAGACTATTAATTTTCGCTTTAACCATGGCTTTTGTAGCGTTTTTGTCGTATTCTTGGTATTTTTGCATTGTGATATTTTGAGCCCTTTTGAACCAATGAAAAAAATAGGTCCATCCATTGAGTTGTCAGTCTGAGTTTGGGTTTCCTTTTAGTTTTATCTTTTTACTCCTGACGAAAACTTACAGTTCGACTGAGACCGATACTGAACTGAGAACTGATATAATAGTGTAGAATCTTAAAAATACCATATATGTAATATATACAAAATGGACATTTTCTATAAGTGGAAGGTGTTCCGACTAAATGAAACAAATCCTCCGAGCTCTTCGGTTGTTATTATTTTCCCACTACTGTTATTTTAGAGAATTTTCAAGCATGCGAAATATAGATAAAGTGTCTCGAACGAGAGAGAAAATGAATACGTAGAGATGTTTTTTCCCATAAGAACTGTCCATATAGGAGTATTACATATATGAAAAATACCCACAGTCACAGATGTACCTAAACCTGCAGTATGCAAATAGTTTTGAACGAAATTGGTTAATATAAACAAATTTTTCAATACGTTAATATAAATGATGTTACTTGTAAATATTCTAACTACATTGCTATATATCAATTAAGAAATAATCTCAAAAAAAATTTGTATATCTACTTGATTCCATTATAAAATATTGAGAAAAGAGTTAGGTTGAAAGTGCGTTGTAGATTTAAAATACGAAAAACAATTTAAACCATGAAAAATCCTGTATTCTATGTTGAAATCATTATTATTAGTGACAAAGTGATATAGAACTGATGGATGAAAGGTCGCCTAAGAGCATGTTAACGGAAACTAAAGATACACGGATGATCTTGAATGCCCCATTACGTATATATAAAAATAATTATATACAACATAAAAGATTCTGCATAATAAACATGCATAATATCACTTGAAATATTCATTTTTCCAAGATTTTTGTTGGTAAATAATCCATTCGTGTTCAAGTTATAATAACACTAAATCGCAGTATCAGGAAAATGATTTTTTTTAATTGCAACTACAAGAATTTTAAAAAATTATAATACGAAGTAATATGACAAAGTGAGAATTAGTTGCAACTAAATTGTGTATCAACTATGGCGATATTAAATTACACTATATGCGTTTTATTATTATTTGGTTAAATTTTAAAAATACAAAAATTCATACGTAGTAGCAAAACTTGGTTAGTTATTATTTATTTGGTCATAAATGGTGCAAGTCAGTGCCTAGGTTCCAAACAAATCAACTATAATAAGAACTATTCATTCAACTGCAGTGTTTAAGGAAACTAAAAAAATATTATAGAATGCTGTATAAAATTATTCCATAAACAGGTTGAAATTATCCAAGTTAAAATAACGTAACCTTAATAAACCTATCCCCCGATTTACACGGTAGATACGTTCCTGAGAAAAACGTGTAAATAGAAAATTAAAAATTATCAATTCAAAACCGTGTAAATCGAAAATGTTTTAATTTTTCTATTTTAATTAAACCTATTTGGTAAATTGCCATTATTTCCCTCCAAAATTTCTCGCATTTTTCCCTCTGAATCTAAATTATGCACTCACTTGTAATTTATGAATAAGGAAAATTAAATCTTTCTGAAACTGTGAAACTTTCACTCAAATACAATTTTCCGTAGATAAAACTTTAATTTTATGCGAAGAAATACAGACACAGTGTACGTATGCAACAAGTCAGCACATAAGCTCGGGATTCCCCGTGAGATTTGTACACAGCGCACGTGTTCAATCACAGTAGCATTTAGTAGAGTGCGATAAAAACAAAAAAAAATTTATTTGGAAAACCGTGTAAAAGCGAAAACGTGTAAAACAAGTACCGTATAAATCGGGTGATATGTGTATATTGATTTTAATTCAATTTATACATATTCATAATTATGAGCCTACAAGACAGACTATTTAAAAAATAATCTAATTACTAAACAAGTGTTTTCAAATACACCTTTAAACCGGCGTAAGTATCTATTCATCTCTAGGACTTCAAGCACGGATGCCAGATGGTTAGAAGCTAAAATCATGAGGTCCGTAATAAGAAAATCGTAAGAAACTGTGAAATTAAGAAATAAAGCTCTTGAAGTGAAAATAAAAGTAGAAAATACAAGGAGGTAATATTTTATTTATTTACCTAATTTTCCAAAAATATGATTATCAACTACCTGAGTAAAATTAAACGAAAATATAAAACAAAATAAAATTAAAAATCTCATAAAATAAATATTTTTCGACTGAACACGTCTCATGGACTCATGGATACTGAATTTTTTTTCTGGTACAGATAATAAATTTTTTTTGTTTTCATGTATTTATTTGAATATTATATATGTATATTTTCAAAAATCAAAAAATCGTGAAAATAAGGAAAAATATCGTGACATGAAATCGTGAGATATGGCATCCCTGAATCTTCTACTGTGAAGGAGGTTTATTTTGTATCCTGATATTTGAAAATAATGATATAACGACATGCCTGATCCGCAATTCCAATTCTTGCCGCTGGCGCTGACTTTTCTAATGGAAAAAAAGGAAAAGAAGAAAACGAGCGATTCAGAAGTTAAAATATGAAAGATTTTGCCAAATTTTTTGCTATATTTTCTTTTTTTAAAGACGCTGAAAATGTAACCAAAATTTTTTGTTTTGCTTATCTCTGTCGCAGGTATATTGCTGAAGCCCTGACATTAGAATTTCACTAGATATTCTAATTAAACGGTAATAGACATTTCTTACAGTATAACGGCCTCGTTAGAATGTCACTATAAACACTATAGTGAACTTTTTACGGCTAGTGATATTTTTATAATTTCACTAATCGTTACATTATGATACTCTCTTTGATTGGTCTATGTCAAATGTATACTTATTGTTAATATTAAATTGTAGATGAAAAAATGTCAGTCTTTTTCAGAAAGCTGGGAGCAAGAAGTGTAACAGTAGATCACTACCAATGCGGCGTGATTATAAATTTACACTATTGCCAAATTTCAACAAAAAACATCTAATATATATTTGTTAATATTAGAAATTTGTACTATGACTTAAGCCTAGTTCGGAGTAGACTTGTATTTTATTCTAGTCTTAGGGAGGAGTGTACTTAAGATAGTTATTATTAACATTCAGTTAATAAGTTTAGGAATTCGAACGATTTATTATTTCAATCCATAGACTAATTGAGATACTATGCAGAAGTTTGGCTTCCTTTAACCATTCTCGATCAAATGATTCCTCATCCATCCATTTCAAAATTTTTGAATTAAGTTACTTGTTCGTTGCTCTTTTAGTTTGGTTATTAAATTATAATAAACTAACATTCTCCATTGGATTCTTAGGCCCCTTTTCGAGTACTCCAGTTATTAGAATCGAAATTGATCAGAAAAAAAGATGTGTACCAACTTCTAGCTCTTATCTAGGTCGGTCTCGCTCTCTCAATGGTAGTCGAATAAAAGTTATATAAGGACTCTACTGCAGACAATACGAAAGTATATACTCCGCTACTGCAACAAATTTTAGAATGTTTGTACTCCTAAAAATTTCTCATTCAACTTTTCATGAAAAAAACATTAAAATACTTCACAAACTTTTTTATGAAAACTCATATCCTTTTCATTTCATTCCTAACATTTCTATTCCATAGATTTATACACCTTTACCATATATAAAATCAGTTACTCCGAAACTTTCTGGAATCTTTAGACAACACAATATTAAATTTGCATACAGTCAAACACTTAATATTCAATCTATTTTTACTAAAGTAAAAGATAAAACACCAATCAATAAATTGACTAGCATAGTATATGAAATGTCTTGTTCAAATCGTAACAAAGAGTACATTGGTCAGTCGAAAAGTTCACTGATCAGCCGTATAACCTCACACAAGAGTGATAGCAGATTATATCTTGATAGATGTTCATATAAATTTCCATAATGGTCATAAGGTTTTAATTCAATACCGGTATTAGTATTTTCTTGAAATTTTCTCAAAACAGCCGTCCAATAGAACTAAACAAAACCTACTGGAGTTGTATAAACCAATATGATCTTATAATAAAGAAAAAAACGATTTAAACTTTTATACTCGAAACAGAATAGTAAATATCCGTGAACCGAACCTATTGGCTAGGCAACCATTCATACGTCATTATTTCCTCAAATTTACATTTTCATTTTCTATAGCTTGCCGTCATTATAATTTTTTTCATATTCTCCTTTTTATAACTTCTTTCTCTAATCGTCCTTACTAGTCCTAACATCCAAATAACATACACGTTCTTAGTACGGAATCTAAAAGCAGCACAAAATTTGTTCAAAATTTAAAAGCTATTAGTTAATTAATAAAGAATATTTATTGAATCGAAATTTTTCCAAAAAAGGGAAAAAATAAACACAAGGTGAGGCGTAATCAATCAGCATCAAATCATTATTATATTTAATTTATTCACTGAGTTTTATTTGAATAGGTCCATTTTTGCTAGGAATGGGTGGTAGATGTGTATAAGAACCTTTTGTATATTTAGTTTCTCACCTTAAATATGTAAAAAAATATACATACACAATCATATATTTTCTAAAATGCCTAAAAATAAATATAATCAGATAATTTTAAACTAAGTTAATATGCCGCACGTTAATATAGAAATACAATTTTTCTCAGGAACATTATCTTTCTCATTCTTCTGTTTCACTAATTGCTTATTGTTATCCTTTTTATTTTTATTTTTCCTTTCTTCTTCTACCACTTCACCGATTTTAAGTTTTTTCAGTTCTCTTTTTGCGTCCAATGAATGTCCAAAGTCATCAAAGTCTTTAGTGCCATCTTTACCCGCCCATTCTGTTATCAATTCTCCACCGCCGGGATGATTGTCCAAATAATTTGTTACATCGTAAACAACGTCTCTTATTATTATCCATGTTCGAGCGTCTTGTTTTCCATCGTGCTTCGAAATCTCTTCTAAAGTGTAGAATTTGACTTTAGCGTTGTCATTCATTGTAAAATATAAATAAAATATCAAATCGACCAACTAACAAGCAACTAAAGATGATACGACAATCATGTTTATTGGGAAGTAGTATTTTATTATTAAGTTAACGTATTATCAGGGATTTCCGATGGTATTTCATCAGCAATAAAATTTATCGATAAATTACGAGGTGTTATCAAAATATAACATGAATGAATTTTTATAGCAGCAATTACTTGCGCATCTATTTCTGTTTTAACTACAATTTTCATAAAAAAATAAATGTGCTTAAGGATATTTGTACTCCACATCGTTGCAGTCGTACTTGGTCTTTCGATCTTCTCTCTTGTTGAATTTCGAATATCTTGCTACATATCTGGGCATCTTCTTTGACGGTTCCACAAGCCTTGTATGCGCTTACAAGAATCTCTCGGAATCCGTGGGCTGTCTTTGTGGCTTCCCAAGTGCTAGTCAAACAAACCCATTCCCAAATCACCCATAAACTTCCTTCAATTACTACATATATCCTGCATGATTAAGCAATGAGAAAAATAAAGTGAGTGACCAGTCTTTGCTGCGAAGCTACCACCAAATCAATGTTACTAAACGATTTGGTAATGCTGTTATTCCAGCTACATGGGGGCTCGAAGGATACGCGCAGACATTGAAAAATAGAGATTTTCAGTTCCTTTAACTTTATTAAATCCCGTGTAGGTCACGGAAGGTTAAATTATCATCCTTTACAGTTTACACCAGCCTTGGTCAAACATAAAACATGGATGTCCTTATACTGATTTAAAACAGGCTTTTTCGTTAATCGTATTTAATAATAAAAATATTGGACTAAATTTCATATCTTCAAAAAAGTATCACGTATGTGTATCAATAAAATTTGAATTGCACACATGCACGCTTGGTAGGACCATATTTGAGCGTTCATCGCTGTGGCGGAATTTAGTTTAATCGAGGCCTTTAAGGTTATGAATGAGTAAACGAGGTTACAGGTAAATCTAAATTCGTGGTTAAGACATTATTGGAAAGCAAAAGTTTGAAGCAGCTGTGGCAGGTTTAATCGTTTTAATAGTGAAAATTTGGAATTTGGAAATCATTCGCGCTCAGGTCGTCAACCTGTGTGGGATATTGAGATTATAAAGGAAGCAGTAGAAAACAAATTCAATACGCCGATTGTCGGATTCCCTTGGGCCTTCTAAATATACCATATATCGCTATTTAAAATCATTAGGTGAATTCTATAAAATAAAAAAAACAAATTGTGCTGAGATTCAAACGAAACGTCGAGTAGAGGTGTGTAAACAGCTCCTTGCACTGCCTAAAGATTATCGATTTATTAGACGCATTGTAACTTGCGTTGAAAAATGTATTTACCTGAGCAACCCGAACATGGAAATCAGTGGTTAAACAAAGAAAAAATCAACAAAACACGTCAAAAAATATCAGTTTTAACAAGGAAAAATCTGAATTGACAATAAAGAAGAAGATAATGATAAATAAAAGTTTTATGACCAATTTTAATACCTGATACTTATTTATATATTTCCCAAATCATACACGAGAAAGTAAGAAATAGTATCAAGGTTTTTAATAATAAAATAATAATAATAAAGGTTGCAGAAGAGATCACCAACGGTGAAAATAAAAAATTGTTGTGGATTCTCTGATACTTCAACAAGCAAAAAAAGTTCACCAGAATATACACACTGTTTTCGTAGATTACAAGAAAGCATTTGATAGTATATCTCATTACTAGCTTGTGGAAGTCTTCCAGATTCACAAAATCCACCCAAATATTGTAAGCTTCCTTTTAACAACGATGAAAGAATGACGAACAAAGCTACATCTGCAAATCGATCCAAACCCCCTAAATACTTTCGAAATACCCATTCATAGGAGAATAAACCTATCCCCTATCTACCGTACTCATATTATACAAAGTACGTATTCAATATTGTATTAACAGAAACTCGTACTGTACCATATATCCCATCTTCTCTTCATGGGCGATAACAAAGTATACGCAGCAAATGAGCGTCAAATCAATCACCTTCTCGATATAACACATCGATTCTCCACTGATATAGATATACCTACAAACAACTAGGATGTCAACAAGCTAAGTTATTGGACCACAAGCAGTCAAAAGCTATAACCCAGGATCAATACAAAAAAAAAGTGAAGTAACTTTTGAAGTCCGAATTAATTGCAGGTCACTTAGTCCGAACAAAGGCTTTTGCTACTTTGTATCCCGGATAGGTAAATAACACCAGCTCTAAGCTGAGTACTGCATAAGTCTTTCACATAATAATAATATTAATAATATTAATGATATTAATAATAATTTCACTATAAAAACTGGATCATGGAGTAAACGGCTAATATCGGCTACAAGTGTTGACGTTCCTACCACGTTCAGTGCTAACATTCTGTATAGTGAATCTAAAAATGACAGTGATAGTGAAGTTACTAAATTTGAATTAACTACTTCTAGTAGCCCAAATAGTGGCGGAAAAACAAACATCCCTAAGAAGATAAAACCGAGCCGTAAGTACAACGCTGTTTATTTGAAATATCGGTTTGTATGTACTGGCACAAAGGACGACCCGCTGCCTGAGTGTGCTATATGTTTTGAAATACGACTACTTGCTAATAAAATTATAATACCTTCAAAATTGGAAAGGCATTTGACAATAAAACATATGGAATATGCAAAAGTCTTAAAGTCAAAATCAGTAATAAAAACATCAATTTCTGGGGAGCAAAATAGACAAGCTTCAATTGCATCATTGCATCGACTGTTCTTATTGATAGCTAAAAATGGAACAGCTCACTCTGTACGGGAGAATTTTATTTTACCATCAGCTCAAATAATATCTGAAGATTTATTTATTGAAAAGGAATAAAAAAAATCGGTCAAATTCCGCATTCTAATAAAACTGTAAAAAGAAGAATAGATGAAATGTCATGCAGTAAACAGTTAGTGGTTGAAGTTTTAAAACAAAGTGAGTACTTTTCACTTCAGCTGGAAGTTGCTGGCCAGGCCAATTCCTTAGCCTTTGTTAGTTTTGAATTTAATGAAAGCATATAAGAAAACATGTCTTTTGCAAATCTTTTTCGTCAAAAACAACAGAGTAAGCGATTTTTTAATGTCTCTATACAAAGATTGGCCAACAAAGTGGAAAAGAGCTTTTGATATTTTTCTAATGATTTTTTAGAAACATATGGACTCAAGATTAGCGAAGAAATTACATCTGCATTAAAGGAACATCTTCGAGTATTGGCTACCAGTCTCAGGTAATTAGTACTGATTTTTTAGGAATAATACCATTTTTACCAACTGATATTTACAAAACGATAGTTCTTGTTTTAGGAGATATTTTCCAAAAATACAAGATGAGCTTCTCTGGATAAGAAATCCGTTTGATAATGATTTCCTGAGCAAAGTACAGCTGAAGAAGACTTCCTTACAGAATTATCATGTGATTTTGCTCTGAAGTCAACATTTAAGAACTTGAGCTTAATTCTATTTTGGATAAAGGCCAGGGAGGAGTGTCCAGTTCCTTCGAACATAACCTTAAAAGAGCTGATGGGGTTTTCAACTACATATTTTTATGAGACAGCATTCTCTACATTGGTTTATTTAAGATATAAATATAAAAATAGGCTTTGTGTGGAAAGTGATCTGCGTTTAAAGCTTTCAACCCAGACATAGAGTCTCTTGTAAATCATAAACACCAGCTCCACAAGTCGCACTAATTACATAAGTCTTTTTCCATTTTTTTATTATTTATTTGTTCAATTTTAATTTTCTGAATTAAAAATGTTATTTCGGACTCTATATTATCTTCATCATTTCTTTTTACAGTTGTACCTATTGCGTACGGTATTCGCTCGTTAGGTACAATAATTTCTCACTTTGGTACAAAAGAGCATTCAAATGAACATTTTCTAGGCCTTATTAACGCGGTTTAAATAAAATGAGTCGGATTTTTTGCGGCATTTTATAACCTGGATATATACTATACTTTTGAAACTAAAAAACAGTCAAGGCACTGGATTTCAAAAAGCGAATCTGCTCCGGAAAATGTAAAAATCTTTTCATCAACCGGAAAAATGATGACGACCGAATTTTGGTATAGTCATGATCACAACTAGCTTCAGAGAAGCAAAACGACCCCATTTTATCAACAAGAAAATGCTTATTCATCAGGACGCACCTTCTAACACTCCAATGATCACCATGACTAAAATTCATGAATTACACTACGAATTGGTTGTCTACCCACCGTATTAGCAAAATCAGCCCTCCAACAACTTTTCCATGTTTGCTAACATTAAAGCTTCACTGGTCAGAGGTTTTCATCAGACGAGGACGTTATCGAATACGTAAACTTTTATTTTTAGAGGATAAATTGAAACTATTATGTTGAAAAAGCTAGAGCATCACAGGAATGATATCACCACTTCTGAAGGGAGGATAAATGTTAATGTAGTTAAATGATTCAAAATATCGACCATAAATGTCCTTTATCTACCAATTTTATAATTATTAATAGTCATTGTGCGATAGGATTTAGTATTTGAAAGGATGCATATACACGGATACTGGGTTCTTAATAGTTCGATATTCGTCGAATACGCTAGTCAGATTATTGTACCCATTTATTTATTTATATCTTTTTTCTTAATAAATTTTATTTTTTCAAAGATGTGAAATGAGTTATTTAACTAGTGCAGTCAGAGTGGGGTTGTCGCGTATCGAATGTAACAGTAGCAGTAGCAAAAAATCGAGGATCTGATCCATAGAAAACTGCTACGAATTTTCACAACGTCTAGCGTTAAAAGTTGAGACAAACATTGCGCTTATCCTTGCAAGGAGTGCACATCCAAGAATAGATACTGTTCACCTATATAGTTCGGATATGCAAATAATCAAATTCGTAATATTTTTATGAGTAATTTTCAATTCACTTTGTCATTACAAGTCTATCGATTCATTCAGTGATTTTGACTTCGATAACTTAATAGATCTTTCTTCACTAGAGGAAAAAAGCTGTTCTAGATTCAATAAAAGATTAAAAAACCGAATATTGAATTCTAATATAATTATAAATGACAGATTTTAAAGTATTTTAACTTTGAACCACAGTTCGACGGTAACCCTAATGAACTCTATAGGTCTGTACTGTATACGAATAACTTATTAACAATTTTTATAATAGAGAACAACCAAATCATTATCTATTCCTTAATTTCTTAACTTCGTGGTAATGCTAAACTACTTGTAAACATTCAAATTGGAACATTACTTAGGTACAACCTTCATATGCAGTTACGTTGAGTTACATGAAACAACACATCATAATAAATTGTTAAAGGAGTGTATAACAATTTAGCTTTGAAAACCTTCTTGTCAGGTCTCAGAGAGCCTCTTGGAAAAGCAATACGCTGTACGAAGCCTGACTCTCTAAACCAAGCCTTACAATATGTTTTGGTACTATTTTGATACTACAACTAACAATGTAAATAAACAATAACCAAATAATAACTTTAGCAGTAGGAATAATTTCAATAATCGAGATAATTTTAATAATAGAAATACCTTCTACACTCAAAGTCATAATGAACAACTCCAAACAATTTTCCAAATAATTCCTTTCACGCCAATGTCTGTTTCTATACGTAATTCATTTCAAAGAGATAAGGCCAACGAGTTCTAATACCAGGAACGATACAAAATCAACCTTGAGGAAATATATCCAAGCAGCAACAGATTCGGTAACTTTAGATTTTCATGAACCAATCACAGTAGAAAAATTGGATAGACAATTTATCCAACAATTCGAATAAAATCATTTTATGAAACTTATTAGCCAAATTTGGAATTTGCATAATTTAGAAGTAAAAACTGAAGTAATTAATTTAATTACAGAATACGCAGACAAATACAATAAAACATAAAATCAATACAATTGACCAATACACACAAATATACCAATTCCTGATATCTTTAACAAACAACAACACAGGCAATATCTACAAAAGAACAGTTAGGCATAAATGTAAATATCCTACCTATAAACATCAAGCCTAAAAATCAGACAACGAAGAATTTGAAATTGTTGAAAACGACAATAATGATGATGATAAAGATACTATACACAGTAATAAAACACACAACCTCACTTTTGAAATACCCACAATACCCACCATTTACGCCTAAAATAAAAATTTTGTTTGGAAGATAAAACGAACCACAGAGGGATAAGTCTAACATGAAAAATTAAATACAAACTTTCATAAATATTTGCGATATTTGCCAACAAAGCAAATATAAAAAGAACCCCGTAGCAATTAAAATGAATCAAGCCCCAACAGCAACAAAATAATTTCTATGTAGATACGTTTGCTACGTACTGGTAATGGTGTGAATACCACATTGTGATAATTTCTATATTATAACCGCAAATATCATTGAATATCATTCAATTACTATGTGAGTGTACGGGAAAATACTTTTTTTAGACGATAAGACGCGACGTTCATTATCTAAAACTTTTTCCATTAATTATTAGATTAATAATTTCACTTGAATACTGACGGATTAAGATAAATGAAACGAATTAAACAATTGGATTACCATATCTTGAGGGTTATGACGGAAGCAGTTAGGTCGAGAATATCAAAATTTCTAATACGAAATATGAATAATCTCTTGAAAAATCACTTTTTAATAAAAACTTTTATCAACTACGGCTTTTACAAAAATATACACAATTAACAAAATAACGAAACTAGGACTAAAGTCAGACTGAGTTGTATAATTTTGGTTTGGTTAATTTATATCAAAATATTGATAACTTGCTACTTTAATTGTATTCGAGACATTAGCTTAACAATGTTGTGGAGATTACTAACATAAAAAACTGTTTATTTCATTGTTTGTTTGAATATGACTAGTGAAAGTAGCTGTAACGACTCATTTCATAATGAATCTGAAGAAGACAAGAGGTGTTGTACAAAAAAGAAAAGCAGAAGGCACAGAGTCTACTTGGTCAATCTTATGTAAGTGCAAGTACTGGGAGGTTAGTTTCAGTCAAATCCAACAGTAAAAGTGACTGTGTTTGAAAAAACAATTCACTCAACAGTTTAGTACTAAAAAGAACATCAGTTATTTAAATTAGTTTACAATAGAAGCTCGTAAAATGAACAAGACAAAGATTTGATGAGTCTCATTGAATACTCAAAGGTTACTGGCCGTCGCTCAAAACAGGAAAGGCTAAAAAAACGTAACCTTTACGTATTTTGCTATGAAAAGAAATGAAAAAATTTAACAAGGCCATCACGCTTTCTCTATGTATTTTATATGCTATAAAAAGTAAAGCTATTCTACTCCCTTAAATTGTAGGGAAAACTACTTGAAGATAAACGAGAGAAACATTGTAATCGAGTTACTATTTTACCAAACGTATTGATGAACATATCTGGTAATTTCCCCTAAAACAATTTCATCACACCAGTAATATTTAGAAGCGAGCCTAGACGTCAAAATAATGCGTGAGCGTTATTAGAAAAAATACCCCCCTATCAACGCGTAAAATACGACCACTACAAAAAATATTTTAATAAATTGACGTTTGCTCATCTTGCGAAGAACTCCAAGCAAAAATAAAAAGACCATTTTTTTTTCAATGAGAATGCGAAAAAAGTGGCGATTGCGGAAAAATTATACATTTTAAACGAGCTAAATAGTTTTATAATAAACAAAAAGAAATTTGGGTTTTGTGTCAAGAAAAAAAAATGTAGAAGCCATCGTATTTGATTATATGCGAAATCTGCCGATCCTAAGACCCCAGTTTAAGAGATGTTTTATTTAAGAGAACTATGGCTTTACTTGTTTTTGGTCCAAGACATAAAGACAAATTCAGCTGAAGTGAAGCTAAACGAGGCCCGGATGAAGTGTGTAGTTTATTGTGGAAAACGATTAAAAATATGTGAAAGATTCACACGTTTTTAGCGTTGCAAGCGGAAGACAAAATATGAATAACACCCCCATAAGATTTTTAATAATTTTCGTTGCAATGATTCGTTCCGATAAAATCCATTAATACTTTCCAGTGCCTGGATATTCGTTTCTATTATTTTGGCATCATAAACTTAACGACATAGTTGATTTTAAAAACTTATGGCAGCGATGTTTCAAGAAAAGCTGTAAATCTTTAAATAAGGCAACAACATTCAAGAATTTGCTTTACAGAAGCTTTTAATATAGTTGAAGTCATAAAAGTTACTTGACATGTTCCAAATTTATCGATAGTTTCGTCAAAGTTCCATTGTTGCTTCAAAAACCTTCTACAAACTCAAAAACACCATAAAATCCAGCAAATGTTAATAAAACACCTAGAAATGAGTAAAAATTAATGACATACAAAGAATAACCCAATTTATTCCTGACGAATTCAAAGAATTTTGATACTATTTTTACCTGACCAACTACAAGAACCGAAAGTGAAAAATTTTATTTATAATAGTAGGTCCTTACGTTTTTCAAATAAATAAATAGTTTTTGCATCAATTGTTTGATATTTCAATAATTATTTTGTATATATACCATAAGATAAATTGAAAGACATATACACAAGTAAATAAATATCTTTAATTTCTTATTTCTTAGACCTTTTGATATATTAATGCATCTAAATGTTCTTGAATTTATCTTTCTTTTAAAAATTATCAAATAAAACTAATTTTAAAACAGAAGAGACCTAAAATCAAGTAAATAAATATTATATATAAGGTAGTCCTTCAATTAAGAATACATAAAGTATATCTATAATTATTTTGGTATCAATTCCTTTTTTTTTTATTTATTAGTAAAGATATAATATGTTTACTGATTTTTATCAGGATTTTTATCATATTTACGTTGTTTTGACTCGTCTATATCACATTAAAATAAATAATTGCTAGCCAAAAACGATTTCTAGAAAATTAACACTCAGTTTTTGTTTTCGTTTCATTGTATGAAGGACGTCGCATTACACACAAACGTCTACAAAGTTAATTATAATTTGAAAAAAAATAACGTTCTTTAAGGTACAATGATAAGAAATACGACTAGTAGTCTCGTTGATTGTAAACATTGTCGTGGTTTAAAAGAGAGAATGGAAAAGCTGTAAAAAAATATTAATAGTTATTTATTTAAAATTTGTCCCTGTTGCCATTGAAAGCTAGAACAACAAAAATTTCAAATTAAAAAGAGTTTTTTACTAACAATTGTATGAATTTAAAGTTTCAATAAAACGATACGCCACATTAGTATGAGGATTGTCTAAAAACTTTTCGAACTCAACCTAAAGATGTGAGCACTTATCAATATAAGTTGGAAAATATATTAATGTATAGGTTGAGATACTCTCACTAGAATTTCAGCTATTTTTGACGTTTATTTTGCGTTTTCTATCTATTTCTTTCTCAAGTCTTCCTATTTTTCTCTTTCTCCCTTTCCTCGCTCTTAATATCTTTTTCGTTATTCTGTGATGATTCATACGGGAGACGTGTCTCAGTCATCGTTATACCCTTAACACATGGGTAATCGATGGTTGATCGTATGTATAACGTTATTTTTTTTATTGGTTCTTAACTAAATAAATTAATATTGAGTTGATAGTTTAATAATTAGAATTTTAATTAAAACGGTATTGAATACTTGAACGATATGTTCGTTTAAAGAGCCGCGGTTGGTTGATGAAGACTGACTTAGAACTGTCTAAAAAAAGGTGGTGGTTAGATAAAAGAAAGTTAGATCGAATGACCATCTTCTAAAATGTATTCTTTACCTGGAAGAACAAGGGTAGTAAAGCTATCAAATAATGGTTACAAACGAAGGGTTCCCAGAGAGGCCTGAGCGGAATTAGTCATTAAACTGAATAGGGCATCTCATTACCGTTTAAGTTTCACAATCTGTATAAATGCTTTACAAAAGTTGACAACTATATGGTGCGAAAAAATATTTACCTAAAATACTTTAGATTTAAGGGTATTATAAACTCAATTTATAAGTAAAGCTTTTCAAAGAAAATAAAATAATACTAAAATTAGATATGAAACACTTTACGAACAATTCACATTTTTGAACACTGCTTTTATGGCTCCTGCTGCCCTTTCCTATCACTTTTTACACTTCTTGATTTTCTGTATTTTTTTATGTTGTGTAATTGTTATACCCACAGACCTACAGACCTCGGAATATATGGTTGTAAGCATTTGATTATTCATATTGCAGTCTGGAGCTTTTTAATCATTAAAATAATTTTCTGCGTCTATGTCTAACAATGGATTCACCTTTTTACAGTCTACACAGAGATAAAATTGGTAGTGATTAAATACGAATGCCCTGCGCTTGTTGAAAAGGCAATTCAAGAGGTTAAGAATCCATTTTGGACTAGTTGTGTTTCTTCACCTTCACCTTCCTCCATAATATTAGTAGTATAATCTTGTTCAAAACATCCTCTAAGTTTGTAACAATAAAATTTCCATTGAAAAAATGACCCAAAATATCACCAAAATTTTATATAAAATACAGAAATATATTAAGATTCAACAAAACTACTTGTTAGTTTCTTAGAAGTTTATAAACTGTGTGTACTAAAGTAAGTACACCATTATGAAGGAAAAAAGTATTAAAAAAGTGCATCGGCCGGGAATCGAACCCGGGCCGCCCGCGTGGCAGGCGAGCATTCTACCACTGAACCACCGATGCTATACATATTTTATATGAAAATAAAAAAATTTATACAAATATTTCAACAGATTTTAAATGAGAGTTTCAATACTAATTTTTAAAAATTCTAACAATAGGTCCTCAAAAATTTTTGAATATAAAACAGAAGATTACTCATAATGTAACTTTTTCTGTTTATAATGGATTTACACATATTTCTCATAAAAATTAAATTATGTTGTAAAGTTACACAGTTTTCTAGAAATATTAATTTTTATTTATAAAATAATAAGAATGAAACTGAAATGTCATACGTGTCTGTTCTTTACTCAGCTTGTAGCATTCTAGGACGTTTGCGAGTGCGACAATTTACATAAACAGCTACTACCTCATTTTTTTCTTATCTTTTTACCATATAATAATATCTTTTTTCTTCTTGTTTACAAAAGAGAATAACAGTTCTCTTCGTTTTCTATTTCCTTCATAGGAATCATCGATTCTCACACAATTGAATTTCATCTTTTTTATGTTCTCATATTTTTTATCTCGACAGATTTGTTGGGTTCTGTGACGTCCAAATCCAACACTGTCAGATGGTATGACCATTTAACAAAAAATAAATTAACAAAGAAACCCAGAAGAAATTAACAAACTATAACGGTATTTCTACTAAATTCTACTGTTTACCAAAAACTCAAACCCATCGTACCCCTTACAAATTGGTTAACTGAAATTTTGACTGAATCTTATGATTATCACAATGATTATTATATAAAAGACTCCTTCAAAATCAAAGAAACTTTTAATAATATGATATTACCACTGAATTATGTATTGTTAGGATTGGATGTAATATCCCTATTTAGTAATGTACTCTTAAATATATGCCTTACAACTCTACTCTCTACAACATAAATGGAGCGATATAAGTAAAAATTGCAAACTTAATAAAGAAACTCTATTAGAATTAATATCATTCATTTTTAACAATACATATTTCCCTTATAACAATGAAAATTGCCAAGAGATTTTAGGAACACCAATGAGGTCTTCAATATCCCCTATATTAGCAGATTATATAGTGGATTATATCTTGGACTTTGTAATATTTCACCCTTCAATTTATTCTTCATTAAAAAGTATGTAGATGATATAATTTTATCACTTTCATATAATGAAATTGATAATTTTTTATTATAGTTCAATAGTTTCAATGCCTATATAAAATTTACTATAGAAAACGAGAATACTGAAAAATCGTTACCTTTTCTTGATACTAAATTTATAAGAAACAAAGATAATAAAATTTTAATTTAACACTAAAATTAATTTAATCAAACAGATGAGTCGCGTCAAAATTTCTAATCCAATTTTTCAACAAAAAAAAAACTTTTTTATGAAAACTCATGTCCTCCATATTTTTTGAAACGAATTTCATATAATTCCTTTGATATTGACACGAATATTGAATCATCAATTTCAAACGTCATTTCTAACATTTCTATTCCGGGAATTTATACACCTTTACCGTATATAAAACAGTTTCTCCTAAACTTTCTGGAATCTTTATAAACAACAAAATATTAAAATATTACTTACTATATATACTTAATATTCAATCTATTTTTACTAAATTAAAAGATAAACACCAATCAACAAATTGCCTAACATAGTACATGAAATACCTTGTTTAAATTGTAACAAAAAGTACATTGGTCAGTCAAAAAGGTCTCTGATCAGTCGGATAACTTCCCACAAAACTGACAGCGACTATTGAAATTTAATGTTATCCATAAATTTACCAATCAATATTAAACATCATTCACTAAAACTTATCCATATCTAACCTATAAAAATTCAACGTCATTCATAATCTAACCAATCAAAAATTAATGAAAATTCTTATAGTAACCAGAATCAATATTTCAATTAATCAATATTTCTATCAACGTCAATTTGAATATTGAATTTTGAAACCTATGAATTTAAATATTTTCACAAGAATACGATTCAAAACCACCGGAAATTTTTGTTTTATTATTTTTATACATATTTCTTTTATTGTATTTGTCCATAATTTCAGTCCCAGACGATGAATACATAAGTATTCGAAAGCTCGGAAAATATATTAAAGTTAGTCCACTTTGTGTTTCATTGTCAATTTGAATATTGAATTTTGCAACCTATGAATTTGAAAATTTTCAAAAGTATTAATAAATCAAAAATAACCGTAAATCTTAATCAATTATTTCCCAGACGATGAATACATAAGTATTTGACTGGGTTTAAAAACGTTGACATTTCTATTTTGATGAAAAGTTTGAAATTTGATTGTAAAATTTTGGTTTCTTGTGGTTCGTTAGGCTTGAAAGGAATTATTATTTGAGAAATGGTTATTATTTGGAGTTTGTACATTATGACCTTCATTGCAGAAGGTATTTCTATTATTAAAATTATCTCGATTATTGAAATTATTCCTATTGCTAAACTTATTATTTGCTTTTTGTTTATTCACATAAAAATTAATTAAATATGAATTTTGAAAATGATTTAGTTGGTCTCTATTATAAAAATTATTAAAAAGTGATAAGTACCTATTGAGTTGATTAGCGTTACCGTCGAACTCTGGTACTCTGGTTTGAAATCTGCCATATTATTATATTATAATAAAAGTGATCGTTCATTTAGCGATCCAATTAATACGCAACTATGCAATATCCTTGGCTATGATATAAACGTAACCATTTCTCCATTCATTCATTGTTAATGATCTTCTAATTTGAGATGAACCTCAATTTAATGTTTTCAAATTTAAGGCAAGGGTTTGTATATTTTCAGGCACTACAGTGGGATCGAGTCGATTTCTCCAAAATCCAGCAATGGATCTCTGCAAAGCAGCAGATTTCATAGAAGATACGATACGGGTACTATAGGAAAAGAGGGAGCATGCCTCCTCAAACTTCTGTGAGATAGCTGCAAAACTAGATACAGAAGTCAAGATGCCGAGAACAGTAACGAGGCAAACCCAGAGGGAAAACGTGTCAGCCCTGGACCTCGAAGAATATTATCGACGAGTTGTTTACATTCCCCTCCTCGATCACATTGTAGGGGATTTAAAATCGCGCCTTTCTAAAGAAATCATGGACATTAAAAATATTTTTGCCCAAAATGTGTGTCAATGAAAACATTCAAATCTTAGATGAACTTTCAACCTTCTATAAAGGAATTTTGCCTCCATTTTGTTCACTAACGAAAGAATACAGCCTTTGATAAACTTTATGGAATAGGTGTGCCGTAAATGAAGTCCCTAGTTGTCTTTTGGAGATAATAGGTGAATGTGACAATGACATGTACCCAGGGATTAACTGTCTGCTTCGGGTATTAGCCATATTAGCCGTGAGCATGGCAACCAGCGAAAGATCCTTTTCCACCCTACGCCGGTTCAAATCGTGGTTACGATCATCAATGGCCGAAGACCGTCTCGTAGGTTTAGCTCTGATAAACATCCATCTCGACATTAAGATCAACTGTGACAAAGTAATTGATCGGTTTTCTAAGACAACAAGAAAGTTATATTTCATATTATAAATTTGTAATAGTTGTTGGAGCTGCGTTATTATCCATTTTGGTATGTACATATTAGCATAGATTAATTTTCAATAAATTACTTTGGTAAAATTGTCATTGTCTATAGTCCTTAGACCATTAGGCCGCCTACTTTCAAATACCTAATAAGATGTAGTTTTGAGTTAGAATTAATAAATGTTATAATTATTTAACAAGTCAAAATAGACTCAGTAAACTCAGTAAAAACCTATCGCATCATTTCTGTTATTCAACTGGCAGCGTTGTGATATATGAATCAAAGTCGATGAGGAATTGAGGTTTGAAGTAAAAATTGCGTAAAATTCGTCATTACGTAATTAACTTATATTTTGTGGGTAAACGGCTTAAAATGCCATATCTTTGGGGGACTAATACTAATGACCCCCCCTTTTTCAAGACTCTGGATCCGCCCTTGTGTGTTAATTATGTAAAATCGGCGTGATTAATATAGAGAATTTAAAATATTATAGAATAATGCATCCACAACCCTTTTTTTAAGAAAAACTTGTCACAGAATGACCAAAAGCTAGATTTCAAAACTTACAATATAATTAAATATTTATTGTTATCTAGATATTATTAAGTAAAACAGAAAATAATTTTTATAATGCTTTCAAAAAAAATTATGCGTCACTGAAAAATATTACTGTTCTTAGATCGATTGCTTCAGTTCAGCTTTAATTCATTCCAAATATTATTTTTACCATAACATAAAGAAAACTTACAACCTGTCTTTTAATAAAATTGTGGTGTGTATATACATATATTTTTAAATAAAATACAGATTATTTTATAATTTTTCTCAATGCTCTTAGGTAGTAAGAGCAAGACAAAGAAACATTCTTCACGAAAATAGTTGCTCTAACCTTTGGTGACCTTGTTATTATTTTTAAAAATTCAGTACAAATATTCTCAACTTATCCTTTTATTTAGTGGTTTCTCTTTTTGATATACGAGTATAAGCACTCCCCTTATCATAACGCTGGTATAAAAAAGTTAATATACTTTCAATTAACATACTGAAAATGGTGACTCATTCGCTAAACTCTATTTTTAAAATAAGTACTGATAGGTTGAACTTGTAATGCTGATAAGAAAATTGATATAAATGAATCAGATTATTATTACACTTTAATACAAAAATAATTATTAAACTTTACAATATATCAAATAAAACTTGTAATAATATACTTACTCTTATAATATGTAATTATTTTACACGATCCATAAACAATATAAATAACTATTTAATCACAATAAAAAGGCAATTCTTGTGAAAGATATAAGTCAGTCTTTTAAACTAGAATACGGTTGAGATTCAAGCTATTCTAAAAATCATATTATAATACAACTTCTTTGGTTTTCTTCGTCTTTATACTTTCTTTCTTCTGCAACAACTTCTCCAATTTTCCATTTTTTCATTTGTCTTCTAGCTAAGAACGAATGCCGTACGTCTTCAAATTCTATCGTTGCATCTTTCCCTGCTACTGTTTGTATTATTTCGGGACCACCTGGGTGTTGTTCTAAAAATTCTGTGACATCATACACAATGTCTCTTATTATTATCCATACCCTTGTATCTTGCTCTCCATCGTGCTTGGCGATTTCTTCAAGCGTGTAATATTGTATATCAGTACCAACCATTTTATTTCAAATTATAAAAGTCGCAGTAATGAGTGACGACCGAGTTAAAATAAATTCGCTTAGAAAAGTATATATAATTTATTATTGGATGTGCTTGCGAGTAACTGGAAATTCCAACTGTATTCCGTTACTGACATAAAATGAACCAAACTGGATTTCACAGAAAGTGACTCACAAATATGCGTAGAAGTCAGGTTTGGGTTTTCTTGTAACTATAGAATATACATGGCTAATTTTCGGTATAAACGACAAAAATATATATGATTTTCTCGTTTTCTGGAACTCAGTGGCGCAACATTAAAGACATATTAATGGAATAACATTCTTACATTAAATGGCTTAAAAAGTAAAAATTTTAAGAAAATAAATTGTCTATTGGTACTGATCAAATCTATTAAGGCATAAAAAGCAATTTTAAATGCGAAACCATTGAAAAACTTTATTTAGTTAAGATTATCGATATTCATTAGTATTAGTCCATCAATTGGTTGTTAGTATTAGTCCTTGTTTGTTTGTTCTTAGTTGTTTTATAGGTCTTCTACACAATTATAATTCATACTATGGCTATTCCAATGGAATAAATATGTACGAGGTATAATAAATGATACTGTGTATCATCTTATTAAGAACAACGTAAAAAGATTAGGTATGTAAAATTTGATTTAATCTCCAGTACTGCCCTATGCATTTCTGGAAGACTATTAATTTTGCGAATAAGGAATATAGTCGCAAAGGTACTGGTGTTGTTATAGAACTCGATCCTGATTGCCAAATTAGTAATGTAGGTGCAGAATAAACCAATACATCTTCATTATCTTAAGAAAAGATGAAAAAAGCATATGATGGTGTGCCCAAGAAACAACTATGGAAAGAATAATCGTAAGGGAATGCCCTGTATTCACTACTACGCGGGCTATTAAGTTATTTTTGCATATGTGTTAGACAACAAGCTTCAATTTTGATATGAGATGATACGTGTGTAAGAGACATGGAGGCAAAAGTAAAACACAAAAGCATCCATGGACTGTTATGAACTAGTAATTTAGCTGAAGAAAATATAAATAATCTATTGGAGCAAAGCAGTATATCACTTTGTATGTTGCAGAAGGGTGGCAAATGACAACAAAAATAAGAAACAAAATAATAATAGTTGAATTAGATTATATCGGAAATTCTCTACAAGTTACAAGAACTGATAAAATAAGAATTGCAGAATGGGAGTAGAATGCTCAATAACAAAGAAATAGGACACTGCAATGGTATGGTCTCGTCCAAAGAAAGCCATAACATAAGTGGTAAAACAAATACTGGAATGGGAGCATCCAAAGACACCAACGACGAACTATCAAATGAGAACGTATATTTGACATGGTGTGATAGATAGAGAACTGATAGCAGGGGACTGGAATGTAAGGAAACTGGACGGTTCACTTGCAAGGGAAAATACTGGAGAAGAACAAAATATTCTTTTTTTTTGGTATACTGTAAGTTTACACTCATCTATCTAGCTACCACAATAGTATCTTATATTCAGGGCAAGATTTGTACACTTATACATATACAGGGTGTTTTAAATTAAGTGCGCACTATTGCTAACTTTTTTAATATTCTGGATACGAAGACAGTTAAATCAGCAAAGTAGTAGTATTTTTCACGCTGATTAAGATGGTGATGAAAACAGAAATTGCTTATACCGTTTTCGAGTAAATCGGAAAAATACTATATTTTTTAATAGAACACCCTGTATATTTTGGCTCAAACTTTTCCAAATTATTTGCCGAACATAAAAGATCTTATACAACATTAGTGTAAATTTAAAAATAACCAAGATATTAGCCTATTCATCTTTCTAACAAGTTGGCTGTCAATATTTATCCTTTTAACAAGTTGGCGGAGTACGACAAACAAAAAACATCATTTCATGCATCAGAGGATTAAGATTTAAAACTATAAGTTTATAAAATGGTGTTTACGCATTTAGAGAAATGCGATATGTTAGAAGCGTATAACATGTGTAGAAAAAATAGTTTTCAATTGGAACGAAATGGTCAAATCTATCCCGAACGTTATCAGCCAGACAGAAGATATTTTCTTAAGTTGTATAGAAAATTCAGAAATAACGAAACTGTTTTTGTAAATGTGAGAACTAAGAAACAATTTATAATAAGTGAACAAGTAGAAGTAAATGTATTGAAGCGTACAAAAATAATTCAACCAGAGATTTGGCAAGGGATAGTGGCTTAAGTTTATCTACAATTTGGAGAATTCTCACAAAATTTAAGTTTGTGCCCTACAAGTACCGACCAGTGCAAACATTACTACCCGGTGATAATAAAAGAAGATTGATTTTTTCTCAATGGTTTGTAAATATGTGTAAGCAGAACTGCAATTTCTATGGACAGACGAAGCAAATTTTTCAAATAGGGGTATGTTTAATCGTAAGAACATAGACTATTGGTGTCGAGAAAATTTATTTATTGCTCATCCAAGAAATCCGCAAAGACAATTCAGTATTAATGTATGGTGTGGTTTAATTGGTAGCAAAATAGTTGGGCCAGTTTTTTATGAAGGTACTTTGATGCTATTATGATGATTGATGATCTCAATTTAGAAGCACGTAACCAAATTTATTTTCAACGAGATGTAGTTCACCCCCCCATCAGGTAAGCGAAACCAGAACATTGTTGGAAAGACTTTTCAAAGATAGGTGGATTGCTACAAATGGTCCTACACGTTGGCCCCCTAGATCTCCTGACATAAGTCCCCTAGACTTTTACTTTTGGGGTTATGTCAAGAACGAGGTCTATAAAAGAAGATAAACGAATCTGGCGGAAAATCAAGATAGTATCAGATACATTATGGCATCCATCGAGGGCAGAACTGTTTTAACAGCTACGCAATGTGTACTAAAGAATGCTGGAAAATGTATTGAATAAAACAGCGATATTTTTGCACATTTAATCTAGTTTGTATTTGTTTTTTTTTATATTTAGATTATACTTGAGTTTCATTTCAGCCAACTTGTTAAAAAAATAAATATCTACAGCCAACAAGTTAATAAGTTGGTTATTTTTAGATTTAGACTAATGCTGTATAAGAGCTTTTATAGTCTGTGAATAATTTAGAATAGTTTGAGTCAAAAATAAACCGGGTTTTCTATTAAAAAATATTCTATTTTTCCGATTTACTCGAAACAGCATAAGCAATTGTTTTTCTGTTTTCACCATCTTAATCAGCGTGAAAAATACTACTACTTTGTAATTTAACCGACTTCGTATCTAGAATATTAAAAAAGTTAGCAATAGTACGCACTTAATTTGAAACACTATTGGAATTGTATTAAAATTCTCTCGCTTTTCAAACTTTCCAGTACCTCAATGAAACGGGTTATGTCACTACTTATCTCAACACATGAGTTTTCTATGTTCTGGAAATATTTTTAGATATAATTGTTTGTATACATATAACAAAAAACTAAAATTTATTTGTCTGAAAGGTTAAAGTCGAGAATTTAAGAAGTTGACTATGTAAATATGCCAACTGAACATAAAAAGTGTGATCCATCGGGAAGGGAATGAATATATAATAAACTTGCGATTGAAAAACAGAAAAAAAAAATTCGTCAAATTTGTGTGCACCGAAACAAGGACAACTTTACGCCTTGCAATTATTTGAATATACAACTTATTTTATATATTTTCTTTCTAGCTTCTGAAATTTTTTGATTATTATTATTGTAATTGATGATATTTTCAAATAAATTAAATAGTAGAAAAAGTAATCACATAAATTTTTTTTCAAAAAATTCACTATTTACTTAACTGCAGTGTTAAAACGGCGGATTGAATTACTATTCATAGTGTACTCTTAATCTATACATTCGTGTTGACCTACAAACAAAATTAAAAAGACTCATCAGCTATAATGTCTACGTTGAAAACGTAGATATTATTATCATAATTTACTTTATCACAATTTGTTTCGAAACTTCATTTTTTATAGATTATTCTATTGTCCTACATTTAGTCTGCCACTCAAATTTCCATTTTATAAATTATAGACAAAATATTAGAAACATTTGAATAGAGGAGATTTTGTAATTTGAAATAAATTTAAATACATACTCGGACGCGTCAATTACTATTCCAATCGCACTTTTTTACATATAGTACTAATATAAACATACAGGTTGTCTCGATTTAGAGATACGACTTCAGCGTTGATTGTGTTAAATGATAACATTGTCAGTTTCATAGCTATTTTCAACAAGCGTTTCATCGAAGAAAGTTTTTTTGGATCTAATACGTGAGAAAGTAGGTTCATAAATTAACAAATGACTAAATATATCAAGTAGATCAAAACAAACACGCAGTTTTTCAAATCTTATTCAGAGAGTGGTGAAGCAAAGGGGGCAGATTGCTCCGGACATCAAGCACAGGGGGACCTAACAAGAGGTCTCATATTTTTTATTGATACATTTTCTCAAGCCACATTGAGTTCCACATACTTATACAAAATATAAGAAATCTTAAATAATTTTAAAATCAATACAACAAAATACAGCGCACAACAGTTAATAGTCGCGAAATTGCTAGTTCGGAGGAAAGGACAAGGGGTATTAAGCCACTGAAAGAGAAGGCAAGAAAATATGGCCTAGTAATCAATGAGAAAAACAATAAATAGAAAATTTGTTTAGAAATACAGCATCCAACAGGATGTGTGCAATGGGGAGACGCATTGTTTTTTTTGTTAGAGAATATCTAGCTTCTTACAATTCCTGCAGAAACTTTCACTTTTGTTAGGTGTTGTGTATGATCTTCCCTTATCCAACATCGATTCTTATGCGCCCAAAATCTATAATTTTGTTTATTTACTAAAATATGAAATACAAACGTAGATTTATCAGAATGCTCTTCACTAGAATTTTGTTCGTATCAGTTGATACATAATTTGATAACATAACTACATTCAGGAATTACCAGTGATTATGATAAATATGTAATAAATGCTTCTAAATGTTCTTGATCTTAGGTCTCCTCTGTTTTAAAATTAGATTTTTTTTATTAATTCTTGTAAGGTTGACGTTTCCATTAATTTTAAGTCTCTATGAAAATATTTTTTAATTCTAGTTAAGATACGACATTTTCGGAATTGATTTGGATGTTTGAGAGTTATGTACTACTTTACCCGGCCTATAAAAATAGTCGTAATAATGACAAAGTTGTCATCTCTAAGCAGTATACATAATCAAAAAAAAAAGACTTTTGAACTATTAAATTTATTCCAAATTACAAACTTGTGTTAACATCAACGAGAAATAACAGTACTACAAGAATTTCTCTATCGTATTTTATTCGAATACCCAGCTTACACTATATATCTTGTATCAGAATACAAACTGCCTTAATCAAGCATATTTCTCTCATTTCACTAAAGAATTATAGACAGTTATCACACACTCTAAACTATTTAGATAGTTAGTTAATCAGTAATAACATTAAAATACATAAAAATGAATAGATTATCACAATACAAAAGATGATTTTTTTTTCTAATAGCTCTAGCTAATGTTTATAGTCACGCCAATATTCCACAAGTTATAATTGAAATGCAGCTCTTGCGATACCTGAAATTTGACGAATCTAACATTTTCTGATTTTTCGGTACTGTTATTAATTTCTTGTTATCTGTTTTAGTTTTCTTTTTGCGTTGCTCTTCTACGACTTCACCTATATGGTATTTCTTTAGATCCTTTTTAGCATCGAGTGAGTGTCCAAAATCGTCAAATTCTTTTGTAGCATCCTTTCCTGCCCATTCCGTTATCAATTCACCTCCTCCTGGATGTTCATCTAAGTAGTCAGTAACGTCGTATACTATATCTTTGATAATTATCCAAACTCTGGTATCTTGTTTTCCGTCGTGCCTAGATATTTCCTCGAGGGTGTAATATTTATTTTCTGCAGTAACACTCATTTCTCTTTTTATACACTATTCTTTGGACAGTAGATTATAGATACAATACTAACCGATATGTTGCAAGCTTATATTATTTTATGTATGACCATACAAAATTATCTCAAAATAAAACTCAAGTTCATGAATAGATTTTCATAAAGATTATTGAAAATAATATTGTATCCAGGATCGGCTTTGTAATATGATAAAATATTTTGAGAAGATTGATTAACATTTATATATTATTTGAATGTAAAGAGTATTGAGCACTCGTTTCGAATAGTTCCACAGAATCTCATATGCATAATTGATATAAAAATATTTATAAAATTCATATAAAGCTTCTAACGAAATTAGTTCCAAAAAAAAATTAAAAATTGTAGAAATCATGAGAGAAGATATTTAGTGTAATTAAAAAAAAAACTGAAAGCACTCTAGGAAAAATTATTAACATTTGCAGAGCCTTCCGATGCCACATTTCCTTGTCACATTAGCATGGATAATATTAGATGATAAATCATTGTAATATTTAAAAAAAATTTCAGTAGCTTTCCATATTTCATCATGCTTGCCGATCTATGTTACTAATACTAAGAATTTTTCAGACCCTTCGCGATCCTATTGGTGAGTTTTTTCACATATATTTCATGAAGAAAACAATTTTCGGGTGAAAGGGAGAAACATGATATTTTGAAATTTAATCGCAATCTTACTTTGAAAAGGCGATGGTTATTTGATGAGGTTTGTTGAATTTTGGACAAGTCTCAACATTGTTAGCGAGGTGCAAAATACATGAGCTTTTCCCTAAAAATCTTTTATTCTAATGCAATGGTATTGGAAACATACTATGTTCTATATTTTAATCAATTCTAACAATTCCAAAACAAATTTAAGAATAATTGACAAAATAGAGCTCTCTAAACTATGATGGGTAAGGAGAACTATCTCTGTGTGTAAAAAGGGTCGTATTATTGAAACTACAAGATTGTGGTGCTGCATCAAAATTCGAAAATTTGTAGCAAAGCACCGAAAGTTCTTAGAAAAGGACAAAATTAAAAAGCATATCTTTGCTTACAAATGCTTGAGGGAAGCTCTTGGACTATACTATTTTTCGCTTTCAGACGGACACATTTGAGAGTTCAACCCCATAAAACAGATTTCTCCTTACCTCTTTCCTCCATACTCTAAACACAATAATTGACAGATTACTTTTAGATTCCGCTTAAGTCTAAAGGACAGTTTTACATAAATTTCTCTTAATACATATTCGCAAATAGTCCTTAAAGCTATTTCATCAAATAAATATACCATGCCGGTACTGATATGTTCATTTAGAACCGTGGAGTGGTCATAACTTAGGAAAATAATCAGGCACGTATTATGATAACAAATCACAAAGGTCATCAATCATCGTGAAATCACGTAGATGCCTGGGCCTATGAATATCTCGAATTTTTTAGGCATTAGGTGGAGGACAACGTTACAGAATATTAAAATTTGCTTATAATGAGTGATACTAATAGATATTCTTCGTAATTCTAAAGTGGCTAAAAACTTTGGAAAATAATCAAACACGTTTTATGATAACAAATCAAAAATATCATTAATCTACTTCATCATTATTTTCAATAAGTTTTGATAGTTGATCATAATTGACTTGTCTTAAGTCGCTATGAATTTTCAAAGAATTTAATTCAAATAGTTTTGATGAATTGACAAAACTCAAATTTATTAGCAGCAAGAGTTATGTTCAATTTGGTATTCAAAATAAAAGTATAAAAACGCTTCTTCCAATCCATTCATGCGCAAAAAACAAAAACATGGCAGGATAATTTCCTCAATTGAAGATTCTATACAAAAAAAGTAATGCGGATTTTATTCTGGGATATCAAGCAGAAAATTTTAGTTGATATTTCCGCTACTTTAAATACAATGTTCGTTCCTTGAAGATTATAATACTCTTGGTATCGTTCTAGTTCTCGTAGTCGTTCGCTTGACGTAGTAGATGACATCACTATTTATTCCAAGCTGCATATTTTCACAGGCCGTCATATAGTGAGCCTATAGTGCCCAAGATATGTATACCACCAATTAATTTCACAAATAATGCCTGCGTCGTGGGCATTGCATTTAAGTTAATTTTACCCAATATCAGGAAAATGCTATTATTGTCAATATACTGTGTGCATTGTTTCATTTGTTTTTTTATCATATTGTTAAATGACAGAATAACGAAATAAGAACGTCGTCAAACAAATTTTTAATTGTTCATGAAGAATATACCTCGTGAAACAAGTAGATAACTTTACCACATCGATGTCAGTTCTAATTAAGCTCTTTTTCACATCATCACATTCACACATTGAACCGTATTATATGTAGATTATCAAGCCGTCAATACTAAAATTCGCCTAGAAATCGAAAAAATTACACTTTCCTATACTAAATACTGATTCTACCTGTCTAGAAAGTGTTTGTTTTGACTGGGCCTATCTGCATTCTCTTTTGCAATATCTTTTACAATAATTTCCATAAGAATTTTCCTATTCCTTGAATAACATTTCAAAATGTGAAATTCTTAAGAAACATTATTATGGAGTATCAGTCCATCTACTACCTGGCAGTTCCATATTCTATTATTAAACTCTTTTCGGACTCCATAAAATGTGTGATGGAAAATTGCCCCACATTCTTCAACAATGCTCTAATTTGAAACATCAATTCTGTCAGGAGTTGTAGCGTAAGCTATAAATTGAAGTTATCGCCACAGAAAAAAATCTAAATGTGTTAAGTTTGTTGACCGAGGTAGCCACTCTATTGGACCCCGTCGTTCAGTACATCTACAAGGATATTCCTCATCTAGACAAGGATAGTGTGCTAGAATACCATCTTATTAAAATGTTATTTCCGAGTAATCTAATTCAAATTATCTTCCAGAATTTGGTTTTCATCTCTAGATGTACTTCACCGGTTAAATTAAAGTTCAAAAAAAGAGGCCGACTATGTATTTACCCAAAATACCTGCCCAGACATTTACTTTTTATGCGAGATATGTATGTTTTTTACTGAGCATATCAGGATTTATGTCACTCCAATACCTGATATTTTGAGTTCTAACATTTCCATTAAGAAAGTTCTTTCGTTACTAAAACAAATTCTCCTTACTGTCTGGCTGTTGGAGAATTTTAGTGGACATATTTTCACAGTAGCCTTCGGTCGGGATCGTCATCAGAAAGTTGATGGGTCATTTCTAATTTGTATGGGTGAAATTTGTTTTTGTACAACCTCTTTACTGTCTCCACGTTATAAACAACCCACGACTTCCGTTCACCAGTTAGTGTCTATATGATCTCGTATGACAGGAGCAAGTGAAAGAACAATTTATAGGTTTTTAAGTCAAAATGAATAAGTTGGTGTATCAAACCAAAATTCGGCGAAGATCACCATTATTGAATTAATTCACAATACGAAGGGAATTTCAATCTGTTTTTATATAAATAAAGAGATACATATTTTTTTTTAAATAAATATCAACGCACAATTTGCATTACACACATCACTGATTTCAAGTACTTTACCTCCCTAGTCTAATATTGTTATTGAAAATAAAACAGAGTTAGCTTAAACACACGTGATGACCAATCAGAATTTGTTACTGAAAAATTTATTGGATACGACTATATACAACTTTTAGCAAATTTGCATTTAAGAGGGTATTTAATTATCTTTGAAAAAAGGAGACCATCAATGAAAAGTTTATACTTGACTACATCCCTCTAGCTTCTTAACTAATGGCACTATGTGAGAGAAAATAAATTGTTTTAGAACAAATAATATATAATTTGTTGTACTGAATATACTATACAGCTGATAAAGTTTTATTCGCCAGCAAATAAGCAAATGCTTCATAAAATCATCGATCACGACGACCCTAGTCAAGAGGTGGGTCGAAGTGAAATTTTCAAAACTCAAGTAACACATATTGCAACCATGAGAATCTATCTCATTATTTGATGCGGTTGGGACATTATAATTACTTCAATAAATTACTTCAATGTAAACCAGTTTAGCACTCCATTAAAAAAATTAATAACTTCCAAATTATAACATAAACTCTTGAAGCTTTCACTTTATTTTTTCTGTTTTGCATTCCTTAATATATATTTCAATGCTCAAAACGCCCCGTAATCCATTCCACTTGAATTTACGATTATAACGGTCTGCATTAAGTGGAACGAGATTGTCGTGAATGCTTAGTGGAAGGCACTGATGTGATTAATGCGTAATATGGAATAATTCTTGAATTGATGTTTCAACGCCGTGTTATAACATTAAGACTAGAAATTATATTTAGGCCATTTGAACTAAATCTTGGAATTCCTAACATGTCATTAATAACTCACAAATAATGTACATTATTCTAAAATAATTGAATAAATTTTGATTTGATTACTCTCAATTGACAACCAACATGTTTAGTTTGTTCAGGTTTATTAGTTTTATAAATAAAAATACGATTGCGGGTTTTGAGAAATTTATTTATAATAGTACTGTTATTTTGAAATATATAAATACATAATAACAAATGTATGCTGTGTCATCCATTATCTATAATTCACTGTTGAAAAAAAAATAAAAAAAGTAAGTAAAATAATGTACATCTATGTATATTAAATGCGAAGTGACTTTCGGGTACATTTCATCTAACAAAAATGCACAATGGCAAAGCGTTATACAAAAGCGGTATATGAACAACAAGGGGTGCTTATCAAAGGCACTTACATTTTTCAAAAAAGGTAACCAATATGGTTGGTTCTCTTAAACTAACTTTTCACATAAGGAGCTTGCTGCAATAATGCAAAATTGAAAATCTGAGAAGACATTTCTTTTTTAATATTTTTCAAATATAATGGGTTTTATAAGAAGGTAAAATGAATGTATTACAAGTAGGTAAGGGCACTAATAGAATATAGCATTTTAATAAGCACTTTAAATAATTGTACAAACCAGTTTATTCAATAAAAAGTATTCAAACTTTCCAAATAACCATTCACTGAAGATTCCACCAGATGTTCTCTAATAGGAATTATCAATATCAAAGAATCTGCTAAAAATGCATCAGTGGGTTTCCCAGCATATGTGATAAAGAGATACAGTTTAATATTACTCATGCCAAAATTTTCGGGCTGCGTGCGGCATACTATTTTTCTTCATCTTCTATCAGAAGTTCACAAAATTCGTTGTTGCCGACGAGATCTGAACATATTTTGCAAATTTGATAAATGTATGTTTCCAGATCTCAAGTATCACCTATACTGAAGATAAATAGAAACGATCTAGATAATAAAGTTCTCCTGATATTTATAATCAATAACGTCCCAATATTTGTTTTTTACATTGGTCCCATTATAATCCAGTTCATAAGACATTTTACAAGAAATTAAAAAATCAGTCCAAAGAGCCTCTCAAAGCTTGGTTACCTCGTTTACTTATTGATTGAAAACATCCCACAAAGTGTCATTAAAGGTTTTCTATATATATATATTCAATTTTAAATGCATGTCTATGATGATGGTTATTATAACAAATTAAATAGGACGGTGTTCATAACTTGGACTGTTCTACTATTTTTTTTTTCAAATTTCGTAGATTTTTTTGTTTCAGCTAACTGAAAATAAAATAAAAAAGTAAATCTGACTTTTTTAAAAAACTGAAATTGTATAAAATAAAATTAATGAATAATATACATTAATTTTTTGTTTGATCTGTGAAAAAATTATAGTTTTGCTATTGTTGAATCAAACGAGCAAGGATTAAAATATTATATGGTGTAGATGATAATTCAATCTCTCCTATACTGTTTGTATTTCAAATTTTAACTTAAGGTTCTAGTAACAACACGTCTTGAAAATAAATTGCATTTGAAATAACATTAAATTTATTCATATTAAGGTGAAAAATTCTTACTATTATTCCTGTAGTGTAACTTAAAATAGACGTGAATCCCTCATTTCAAATAAAATGAATTTCCAGGAAATCCTAGATTATTCCAAAGAACAAGCAAGACAATGATCATAGACACATTTTAAATTGATAGATGGATAACTTCAAAAATCTTGTTTCAAACAAGTCTTCATAGGTTGAAACTCACATCATTATAAAGTGACTCAAGTTCAGTTAACAATAACACTAGTACTGTTATTTACTTTTAGACCAAGTTAACGAAAACGTAATGGTGTAACACCCACATATCTTAGAGTACACTAATTGAATAAAAAACACAAATTTTCTAACAAATAAATAGAATACTATTATCAGGTAAATGGGGGAATTGTTATAAATAATATTTCTATACAAAGAATACCACGACTACATCCACATATTACTACATAAACATTTCTAAAAACAATAAAAAACAGCATAAAATATACTTATAATATATTTCACTTTAAAAATAAGTAATAATATATAAAGTACTCACATTTTTTATGGAGAAAATACTTTTTATGAATAGTTTATACATACTAATACTTCATATATCAGATTACATAGCTTATATAAAAGGTGATCATGTACATTAATTTTTAAAGCTAATAGTAATTTTAAATATAACAGCAATTTTTTCTGAGACTTGATAATAATTTTTATAAAAAATACCGTTAATGCATAGAAATATCTAATGAAAAATGTTTAAAATTATTTCTTTGATTAAATAAAAATTACTTACACATCAAAATTATTATGTATTCATATGGTATGGATGGTGACAATTAATTATTCTAATGTCATATCGAAATTATAGAAAAAATATGTTCATACGGAAGAACCATTATTTCTTGAAAAACTAAAATTCTAAGAATTAATGTATGAACAATTTTGGATCACCTAACACATACATTTTTTTGTTTCTGTTAATTGTGAAATTCTTTGTATAACAACTAGTACTTCCACAAAGTAACCCCCTTACTCAATATATTGTAAATTGCATTTTGAGGTGAAATATTGAAAGGTCTACATTTGACGACATTAAAAAAACTGAAATTCACAGTCATATCAAGGAAAACAGAGGTACTGCCAGTAATTTATTTTCTACAAATTAGGACAGTTTAAAAAATAAAATTATAATTAAAATATATTTAATCCACCATGACGTCATACTATAGGCAACCATCATTACTACCTGCAATGTTAGAGTCTACATATTTACAAATCTGAAATACCTAGAATCTTATAATAAAAACTCGTGTATATTGATTTTTTCTAGATTGGTAATCATTTCTCATTCATAATCATTATTCAATGAATGATAAGCTTTTCACTCTATAAATATTGATCACAAAATACCAAACAACTACTTATGCTCATATAAAATATAAGAAACTATACGTTACGTTGTTTGTTCTGGTCTTATGAAAAAGATAATTTTTGATTTTCTACTATTTTGTCACTTGTGATTGTTTTCAATTCTAGAATAATTGTGTCAAGAAAAAGGGTTTGCATTTAACTTTATCCCATACAGTCACCAAGGTTATGGCATCTTTAATTATTAATAAATATAATAATTGGTTAGATGTATGTGAGTGAAGATAAAGGAGTTATGGCATAAACAAAAAAATATTGTTGGCATCTTTTTGATTTAAAAACTGACAGGAAACATTTTTAAACTAACGCCAGTAAATTAAAGATATTTTTTTATTGTTTTTGAGTTGAGAATATATGAATCCATAATATTTACAATATTCACAAAATAGGAAGTAAGTTAAATTCCTGAAAAATGTTTTATTATGATCTTTATAAGTTCACTTTATCTATTAGTACAAGTTATGCCCAAAGTAAAAAAAGACGTTTATCAACGGATGATAATATAAATCTGCACCTACCTACAGTAGAACATAATTGTTTCCAGGGAATGAAAATTCTAAATCTAGCTTGGGCCATAAGAATTTCAGTTAGTTATCTCAAAGAACACTTGTGGTATGAAGAGTCATAGGGTCAGAGGTAATCCTCACTTCATCCATCCTAACAGTGTTCATTGGGAAAAAGGTCAGGACTTAAGTTACAATTTCCACTTCTTGGGGGTAATTTTGTCCTACTCTAACCCCGTGAGGGGTCAATTATTATGCATTAATAAAAATTATTCTCCTACATGTGGTACCACATGTAGTTCTAAAACGTCTTTTATAAATGTAGTCTCATATCAATTTCAATCTAAAGTTATATTATCAGAATCAGGCGAATCAATATGCAATTAGAAATTAGATTTTAAGTATGACTAGATGTGACACGATTTTTTCTAAAATGGAAAATAAATATTTTGTTTTTTTTTTTTTAATTCTCATACACCCAGTAATTTTATAAACCTCGGAAATGTATTCAAAGTACTCCAGAATAATGATTCTAGCCTGTTGGAGTCAGACTTGCAATAAATAAAATGATAATTCAATCAATTTATAGGATTACGTGTTAATTCTGCAGCATAGACCAATTTTTAATAATTTGTATTAAATTTGATACAAGTTTAAGAAGAGAAACTTTTTCTCTTTTTCAGATAATTGAAGAATAGCTTCTATGTTTGAAGACCTCATCAACACAGCACATAGGTTTGACCTAAGATGTTGTTCATCTACATCCAATTGGGTTACACAATTTTGGTTCATTTAATATTCCTTATGTTTATTAATTTACATAGATTCTAAAATATGTTTGTGCCCCCTATCATATATATATTACTACTTTAAACCACTAAGTTGCATCTTACGGAAGATGTACTGACACCTCTGTAGCAGCTAGAACTTATGAGTTAGAAAAAAAGGAGCAACATTGTAAAATAATATATATATATGCTATAATTCATTCTGAATAAAAACTTCAATAATTGCACAATAATAACCTATAACTAACATATAACAATCATTTCGGAAATTAATTGAGCATGTTGTGTTAATTTGGGGTGCTCATTTTTTGGTAATGTCACAGTTGAAGTGTAAAAGCCATATAGGTCTTATGTCCAAGTGAATATTATTTTTACAGAGAAACTTCTCAAGTTACTTTACTCCATTTACCTAAAAATTCACTGAATAAGAAATTATCGTTTTCAATGCTTTGTAAGAAAATAATAATAAATATAAGATTTGTAATTTTTAAGATGGATGCTAATGTCAATTTAAGAATTTACTTACAAACATTTCGCTTCAAAATATGATGAAATGAATTATCTAGTAAGAGGGTTAACTAATGGAAAAATACTAAAAATGTAACAAAATTATATAAACTTATTCTATATTATGTACACATAAATACAATTGTCGTACTTAGCGTCCTCTAGCGATTTATAATAATGAACAACTAGGTAAGCATTATTGCACAGACTTTAAATATAACCACAGGTTCTTGTATTTAAAGTCGCTGAACAGCCAGGAAAACTTACATGTGTGTAAAGATCACAGTATTGTTTCCTTCGTTCATTAAAAAAATAGTGTATATATAATACCATGATATCAATTTTTTCATTACAATTATATATATATATATATATATATATATATATATATATATATATATATATATATATATATATATATATATATATATATATATATATATATATATATATATTAATGTACACTTTCAGATTATCTATGCAAAAAGGACAAATTTTTTTAGTACAATAAAAATATAACGAGCGCCAGAAATGTATAAGCTGCTGGTCTCTTCACTGTTCTGATTCCTCGCAATCGCTTTTTGTTACTATCTGAAAAAAAGAGAAAAATAAATATATTATTGTGGAATGACCTAGAGATGTAACTTTATTCTAATATCTGATACACTATACTCTGACTAGGGAGGGAGGCATCAGCATTCATCGCACACATCGTTCACTAAAGAAAGCCTAAGCGTAGTCCTAATCCAGCAACCCTGGGTCTACAGGGAACATGTCAAAAAAGTCACCTGTAAAAATACCAAGGTAATATATGACAAAAGTAGTGGTAATGTACCGAGATCATGTAGAAGAAATTGTCATAGTCTCCTGCTACTGCGATGGGAACGGGACTGTTCCGCCACTAGAACTGTAAAGACTAGTAGAATACTACCAGAGAAAGAAGCTACCAATACTACTAGAATGCGATGCAAAAGCACAACACTGTTTGTGGGAGCAAAAACACCAACAACAGAGGTGAGCAACTCTTTGAATATATTTTAACTAATAACATACACAATGTAAGGAACACACAACATTTGTAACAAGAGTAGGGGAAGAAGTTTTAGACATAATATTGTATCGTATGAGCAGTCTCTCTAATCATAGAACAATCATATTCAGACTAGAGACAGAAATCAGTAGGAATCTAAGAAAAACCAAACATATAAAACCAATCTACACTATAACTTAGGGCATATCCAGACCAGTAAGGCTAGACACCATATGAGTCTGGAGCAAGATCTTGGAGAAGTGAATGAGGCCATACTCATACACATAAATTTAAAGATTATCCTGACAAATGCTTTGATTCTCATAGAAAATGTTATGAAGAAGTGCATTTATTTTCATTTTAAAACACACAAAGTCAAGATAAATGTAAGCTAAACTGATTTTCTAGGCCGATTCCAGTTAAAAATACTTTGTATTATTGCTCCTTAAGCTTTTACCAATTTTGATTAATGTTCACGCTGTAATTAAGCTCGATAAATTGTTATTTTTATTTTCCTCCTGTATCTTGACCTTTGGCTACATGATCGAATTTTAGCAAAATGACTAAAGAAAGGAGGAGGGAGGAAAATTATAAACCTTGGTGTTTGTAAATAAATAATTGAACTTTGGAGTATTACAAAACACAATACAAGTTATTAAACGATTCTTCCTATCAAATGACAGTTGAAGTGAAAAAATACCAATATATTTACTCAGGGCATTATCAATAGAAATTCAAAAAATTATTTACCTGTAAACTGTCATTGGGGCCGCTCTGTTCTGAGGCACAATCAATATTGTCATCGTCAACAATTAAAGGATTATGAAGGTTGTGTTCTTCATGTAAACGTTCTCGAACTCTGTGTAACTCTTTTCTTAGCCTATCTCTCTCTTCTTCTATTTGTTTTACTTCGCTCTGGAATATATGATATATATTAGATATACCTTAATTGATATGCTTCATCTAGAATAAAAAAAAATCATTAAACTTAATAACATACCAAAAGGGTCGTAAGCTGTGAATTTAGAGAGCTGGCTATTTCTCTAACTAGATTAGTAGGTATAGTAGGTATATTCGAATGTTCATCACTGCCTTCTTGTTGACTTGCACAAGTTGGGTGTTTTCCTCCTTTAACAGCCATGGCGTCTAATTCGGTGATATTCAAAGATTCGTTCACAGCCTTCTGTAGTTGATTGACTTGGAATATGGAGGCTAATACCCTTTCAGATGGATCTCTTCCAATAGAAGGATCGATTGAAGCCATATCTGCGATATGTTCGAAATGTTCACGAGGTATACTCAACATGTCTGCTACTAGGCCTTCTTTGTCTTCTAATGCTTGTTTGACCATAGCGTCCTTTCGACGAATTTGCTCTAAAAAATAAATTGAATACTTCCAATTTACTGTAATTATTATAATGAAAAAATTCATAAATTTATGATTTAGATTGTATATACTTGTGAATTAGTGAACAAATTATCAATTTATTTGGGCATCAAAAACTGGTTAGAAAATTTATTCTTATGTAACGAAAATAAAATGTTATGGCGAATTTATTTGTAACTGTCTTGTAGTAATGAACCTAGCGCAAAGTTTCAACTGAATTAAAAACAGATTTTAATACAGTTTATGTCAAACTGAAAAGCATTACATTCAAAATACCTGCATTAATGTGTCGGTAGTACAAGTCAGAAAGAAAAAGAAGAATTATTGTTCAAGTTATAAGGTAAGAACAGAAAGACTGGAGTCGGTAGAAAGACATGTTGTGGACAAACACAACCATAAGCTGAAGCAGTGAATGTAGTAGTATTCAACATGTGTTTATTTTATAAACCAAGCAACATGCAAATATAATGAACAGTATAATTTTAAGAAAGTCCGAATTACGACCCAGGTAATAATGATGCCCACCCATGAAACCTTGATCATGGTTCGTTTGGCAGGTAACAGGTAACAAAGGTGTACAAAATCTTATCACAAATTTATTAATTTATGAAGCTCAATTTGTTTTGTAAATATAGTTTTCTTATATTATGAAAGATGAATTTTATATATATATTATTCAGAAAATTATTGAACTGTTTCCTCAGTAGTCTGACAGTTTTGAGGGTTCTATCATCCTGCCAGACGCATTAAAAGTATCCAATAGTTGCGAGAGTGAGGAACATATGCAGCAACTGGTGCAATAATTGACGGTTTTTTCTTGTTACACACAATAATAAATAATTCTAAAGAATTTGGAGGTTTTTCTAAAAAAAAGTTGCAAATGGCAGTATTTTAAACCATTGATAAATCATTATGAACATTCTCAACGGTTTGTATCTGCAGAATCAGAGTACACCATAGCTGGACCTGAACAAGGTCGTCCTAGTGATTTCTCCAAAGAATGCGAAATTATAATTTTAAAGCTTTGGTTGATTTTTCATTACACATTGAGCTACTGATGAACTGGTGCCATTCTTAGGTAACAAAATGACACATATTAATTTCAGAAAATGTCCTTCCTTCACTGTTAATGGGGCCAACAAAGCTATGCGGAGAATCGTTGAAGAATTGTCTTGTCCGGGGCATGAAGAAGCTGATACTAAGATAGTATACCATGTGTATAAAATCGACTATGAAGCAATCCGAGCTATTGATACCGAAATACACGCAAAGTTGAGAGAATCTGTTTGTAAAAGTTTACCTGGATTACAAACGATCACAGGATGTGATTACAATCTTGCATTTTTCAAGAAGAGAGAATTAAAACAGTTTAAATTATTAAAAAAATATGTAGAATTCCAGGAAGCTTTCATCAACTTTTGTGGAAGCAAAATTATCGGAGACAATTGTATGTGTTATTTATACAATATTGGCACTTTAATTGATGTTGATGCTTCTAGGTCACAAATATGTATTGATTCATATAGTCTCAGATGTAAACGAAGCTCTTATTAAATAAAAGCGAAATTTTGATGCTAGTAACTTACCCCCTCGAGATACTACAATAATTTTTGAAAGCAAATTACATATGTACTATAAGCAACAATTCCCACATGAAAACTCCAACAATATATGAACCAGTAACGATGATTGGATTCTGGATAATGAGCAATACCATTTCAAATAATATGAAGGGGATCAACTACCGAATTTCACTTAAATTTGTGACTGTTTAAAATTGAATCAAGTGGGGTCTATTTTACTATTGTAGAAACAGACAGAGAAGAAGACATTGATAACGATCAATCCTCGGATTGCAGTGACGACGAATGTGGAGATTTTGATGGGAATGAAAATGATTGAATACTTAGTTGAAAAGTTATTTTCCTGTCTATTTTTTATGTTTTAAGAAATTTACCTTTCGTATAATAAACAATCAAATTTTAATAACTTTGAAATTTCAATTGAATTAACTATAATAAACTTAAATAAAAATAAGAATATGAACTAACTGATTAAGCTTTTGACCTTATTGATATTTTCTTATAAAATGTTTACTGATTATGGATTGGAATATTAATTATTAACACTGTGATAATTCTTTTTAATTAAATTTCTTGATAAATTATAAAAAAAATCATTAAACGATTCGGGATAAGACATCGTATATGTTAAGTAAAAGATCGCAATGCAATTGCTGCATTTGATCCCCACTCTCGCAACTATTGTGCACTTTTAATGCGTCTGGCAGGATGATAGAACCCACAAAACTGTCTGGCTACTGAGAAAACAGTTTAATAAAATTAGGTAAGTATAATTACAAAATATTATAGTTTAGGGGTGGTCCGGCGGAGGGTTGCAACCATACTATGTGTCTGGCAATGAGCATCGTAAGTTTAAATAAATTTGAGATGAAATTTTCTACACCTTTGTTACCTATAACCTGTCAAACTAATCACGATCCAGGTTTCATAGGTGTGGGTATTAACAACCAAATCTTGACAGCAAGTGATAATATGGATAAAATAAAAATCAATCTGAGATTAAACTGTAGTGTTCAATATACATCAAGAAACCTGAGCAAAAGAACTATTCATTCTAAGTAGGAAGTAACCTTAAGGAATAAATGAAAGGTGATTTTAAAACGAAGACATTACCTGTGGACAGCTACTGCCGAGTTGTGTTAGTATTAGCAAAAATGAATAATTACTATTTTCAAACTCAATATGAGTTGTAAATCTTTGAAGCGAAGATTATCTTCCTGTTTTATGGGTTAGATATTTTTCCAGGATTCTATGTGTAATCGAGGAAGCAAAGCTATTTTTCCCCAATTAATTCTTACTAAGATGACGGTACATTATTAACATCTTCCCATAAAAGCGGTTATAAATTAAAATTAAAACCTACCTGTAGGGTTTTCGTTTTGTACATTGTTAGTGAGAGATAAGCAATATCGTGCATAGTGAATGTGCATACCTAACGGTGTGAGCATGGATTCGGCGATGTGAACCGGGGGTACTGCTACGTTGACTTGTGACGGTTGTATTAACGGCCATTCTTCTGCACTAACCTTTGTCGTTTGTATACCACCACCAGCAACCATTTCTAAAACCATTTACCATGTTACCAAAATAAATAGAGAGCAACACAACTCTGAATATTTCAATAATTTACAGTATATCAAATATAAGAAAAAATAAACGTTAATATCAAAACTATAATCATGAGTTTTTTTATTATTAAACTACTACTGAGTCATTAATTATTTGACGGCTTCGAGCAAGTAATCTAATGCTCTCATAATTTTTCAGTCTCTCGAATAATTCACGCTTGCGAATTTCGAACAAATTTCAAAAATCTGTCTGATTTTATAAATAATAATTTATAATTTGCCTCGACAGATATTTTACCAGTCAACCTAAAGATGATTGTGTGTTGATGGATATGAGTGTACGCGTATCAAAGTTTTCTATTGCAGCTTCTATTTCACATAATATTGAAATGTTAAGGTTTGAATATATTTCAAATATGCCGACGAAGGTACTTGAGGTGTCGATGTAACACGTAAATAATTGTATCCAGCACTGGCCTAAAAGGTCACCAGACTTTACTGTTTTGGATTTTTTTATCAGGATTTGTAAAAGACACTGTTTATATCCGTCCCCTTCCAACAGCATTAGTTAAACTGAAGAATCCATCACTTAAGATATGCTAGCTAAGATGTGGAATACATATGAGTATCAGATAGATGTGCAGTGCATCTAAAGGAGACTATGTTGAGCATCCGTAATCGGAATTTAAGAAACTTAATCAGTTACTCTTTAATATAAAGGTAACCTCATGTACATTAGTTCTGAAAACATAAACCTGTATAATGATCCTTTTTCAAACACCCATAGAATAAAAACAAATGCAGATACGGTTAAGCCTACCATAAGATATTGATGATTTTAAAATATATTTTAAAATTTAAAAATAAATTAAACCGATAATCGTTATTTGATAAATACCAACCACCACAAACTAAAAAGATATTGAAACACGACTTCAATGAATATGCATTATATCAAATTTCATATATTTGCTCCGTCTTTATGTGTATGTGAAGGAATCTTTAATTAGACATTACCATTTAGTAAACTTTTTTGTTATACTCCTAGTATGAATACAAAAAATTTGTAAGAAAGGTTACCACAAACTTAACAATTCACTTGTAACGATCTTTCAGTACTAAAGCAAACACCTACACAATAGTATTTTTTTAAAAAACTTTTATTTATAATTTGTAAGTGGTTTATGTTAGCTCGATTAGATCCGGTAAGTGATTCGAAATCACATTCGCACTAAACTTTTTCATTAAAACGAATTCTAAGAAAACCTATTTTCATAACCCATGTACGAGAGATAGGCAAGTTAATGTACTGATTTGATTCAAGAAAATCCAGAACACAATATAGCATACCTTTAAATTTACAAAAATAAAATTGTTTGTTTTTTCATGGAATACCACGCTCCGATATCCTACAGCAATCATATATCGAGATGTTATTTTTAAAATGATTTTGAGAACAGAGATAGAACAACTAAGCGTAACAAATGTATTCGGAGAAACATTTATAAACTGTCACGGTGATTATAGACCGAGCAAGGGCTAGTGATTTTATTGGAAAACAAATTGCTACCACAACGTTAGCGATATTTCCAATGTGTATTGAATTATACGTAAATTATGTCTTGAAGTTATACCCTGAAAGCTGTTACGACGATAAAACTTAAACTAAGTGAGAAAAAACGATTGCGTATTTTATTCTTGAAGAACTAGAAAGTATTAGGTGCCAAGAATTTGTCATGTTTGAGCTAGTATTACTATAGTTAATAGTTCTACTATTAAACTTTATTTTCTGTGGACTGTTCTATTCCGGGTTACTCTATATTTTTTTTGTACTACATAAGTTGACTAGTACTAAAACGGTCCTATATCTCTTAGGATGAAGTATCTTATTTTCTGGTACAAAAATTTTGGACAATTTTTGAACCATTTTATTTTTTTACACTGATAAATGAAATAAGTCAATTAACTATAATTTTGATGATAAAGTCGTTGACGTCGATAGTAAATACGTCGGAATCGATTAAAAACAGAAGTGTTATTAATTTTATATGTTTCTAATTCTTACAGTTGCTTTAAGGCGGTATCCTGTGAAGAGAAACAGTAACATTTTGAATTCAAACGGCTTCTTCTGGAGACATAAACCATATAAAAGGCTTTTCGAAAACTATGACAGATATAAATGCGATCAGCTGAAGGGATGTTTCGTTTGTTTTTATTTTTTATCTTAAAACTTATTAATCCCTCATACATGTTATTTTTGATTGATTCTTATCAGCCGCGCAATTTACAAGGTACTGAAGCTTATTGATATAGAAATGTATTGTAAAATACGTGTGCGTTGTTAAATCATAACTGCTTAATAATTATTATCAAAACACTCAAAATCTAATACAAAATAAAGTTATAAATTAACGCACGAAACTAGAGTAATTAAACTAAGGTCTTTGTAGGTTGAGTTTCAAATTCTAATCCACCGACAAATGGAACGCGACATTCGAAAACTCTGACCAGAATCTCTTTATGTTTTAGGATCCGCAATTAGCCAATAGGTGATCTGCCTGATCCCAGTTCATAGTTTTCGAAAACTATAGACTGGCACTTATTATCCACGCTATAATATGCAGCCACAACAATCTCCGTAATCTGGAAAACATCAATCACAGCTCGATATCATTCAGGTTTGGTTGGTTCGAAGTTCAAACATGCCGATTACCACGAATGTGCAAACGACTTGAAGTTATCCAATTTGTTCTCTTGAAGAAACCGCTTATATGAGTTACTACTAAAGTTTTGAGATATCGTAACACTGATATGAATATGTGAAATCAGACATTGACACAGAACGTGTTGTCATACGAGTGCTTTTGAGTTGTTTAAAGATACGTTGAAACATTTGTCTTGGTCAAAAAATGAAATTAAATCGCGAACATGTTCGTGCGATGATTTTCGACGTGTTTGCCGATCAACTAGCTTCTTCTTTTGGTGATAAATCCTCAGTGGTTTTGTAAACCGTATTACAATTAGATTATTTACAACAATTTTAATCAAATATGATTGTTGGATAATATTTGCTGTTTGTATCATTTCAAGACACTAATTTTGAAATATTGCCTGTTCTATTAATTAACGCTTTAACCTTATGATAGACAGATTGTTTAACGAATGAGTTAAATATATTTTCTTCGGTATTGTTTCACCGCTCATTAGTAAATTGCCAAAGTGTTTGAAATACTTTGGCAACTGTCTATTTTCTATTATTTTTGTTAAACTTGGATGAAACAAAAAATATTCTCGCAATATTTAAAAGAGGAAACTAAATTATACAAATGAATCCATCATTAAACTCTAAAATAACCATGAAATATTAGACAGTAATGGAATTTGAAACTTTTTTACTATTTTATCATATGTTGTATAACAATGCTAGTCAGCGCTATAAACGATACATAAAACTACATGGTTATTCATAATTTTATATTCAAATTATCTATCCTCGGCTAGTTTGTAGAAAAATATCGAATTATAGAATAAGGATTGACATAGCAAAGGTTGATAGATTTCATTGAAATAATTTAGGCACGTTTGAATAATGCAATTGGTCTATCCCGACAACTAAAAATTATTTGTGAGTAAATTTTGTTAGAACTCACCTATAAATATTCGGTATTTCACAAATTGAATCACAGATAATCTAATATTTATTTTGGTTCAGTTATATTTTGTACTTCACAAACTTGATTTAAAAATGCAGTTAGATGTATTTAATGTACTGAAAAGCAATAAATAACTCGTTAACTATCTCTCGATAACTCTCAAGTGTCATTAACTTATTGAACAGGAGCAGTTCATGGTTATATTTTTCAAGAATTCTAATAATAACAAAATCAAACTATTTCAGAAAAGTTCTTGTTGCGAACTTTTAATTGAATGAAAATGATGCAATATTACAATCACAGTAAATAGCTAAATTTTATTAGTGGTTTAGGGAAGTGTCTGTATACACGCCAGTATATCGTAAATCACGAATACTCTCAATACCTACGAAGTGTTTATGTTTGAATCGAGCAAAACTCAGTAACTGAAAACTTAAAATTCTGTAGAAAAATTAAGAAATGTAACATAATTGGGAAGTTGATACGGGAAAAGGCTATAAGTAATCAGTTATCGAAATGTCCGCCAGAAAGTGGAATATAGAAAATTTATTGGACTTTAATCTACCACTTATATGGTTTTTATAGGAATTTTCACTTGAGCTGAGAACGGTTGTAAAAGATGAACATATTCACTTAATAATTTCTTTTTATGTAATGATAATCAATTATTATCCCAGTTTTTCATTTCAAGGTTACGTTTTTGTCGTTACTGTGTTGTTCATTCACTTCGTAGTTTCAATTCGTTTTTCTTCGATACAGAGTCTTTCCATTTTAGTTATTTTTTCTAAACTTCAAGAAGAGTTACGGTTAGTTACTTAATAAAACAACCCCCTATTTGAAAAAATATTTTGAATGAATACTGTTGAGTACTAATTAAAAATACTGTTCCTTAATGACGACCAGAAAAGTCAGCAAAGCCTATATAGAATAAGAGGTTAGTAATCATCGATATAATATTAAGTTAAATCTACTGATATGTGAGTGAAGATAATAGTAAAGGGAGTAGTCAATAGTACTAAAGGAGTTGATATAATTATTGGAAAATATCAGTAAATTAGGAATCTGTGGGAGAAATCAATTTATATCAATATATTTTCATTAACTCATCAGTCTTTTCATTGCAATCGTCCTTAAAGTTACTATACACTATATACTATACACCAAGACCCTCTTCAGATGGAAATCCATGGTACTGAAGGATAGTTTCATTAATTCATTAATTATATATATTATAATAATTAATTATGGCTGAATCGAGATTAATTACTGGTCAGAAATACATGCGCCCCTTTCCGGGAAAGATCGCGTAAAAACACGTCGAAATCAAAGAAACAGATATGTCGGTATCCATAGTTTGAACTCAATCCCATAAATTTTTCTTCATAGGGCCCGAGTAGAATGGATGAATTGCTCAAAACCCAGAGCAAACAGAATCCAATTCCAAGGAATATGTTATGATATTTCTCTTAACAATAAACATGTTGCCACCTACTTTTCTCTTTGAGCTTTAGTTGTGTATGAAGAGATTTCTCAAAATTTGTATGACTATATTTGGTTGTGTAGCCACATCATATTATTTCGGACACCAACTGGCAATTAGTCGTAGTACATTACGTATGTACATTACGATTCGAAAATAATTGATTTGTACCAAATCGTCTCATAATCGGATTATCGATGATTTCCGTAAATGAATAAAGGAGAACCTAGATAGAAATCTGATTACGTTATCATAAGTTATCATCATATAATCACACAAATTAACGTTTTCTAAGTATGACTAGGCAAATACTTGAATCTTTAAATATTTTTGAGTGTGGGAATTAAATTCGTAAAAATTGCATTCTGCAGTTTACTAATACCAGGCTTAATATTATGTATTCAACTCATAGAATCAAACAAAATTTCAAAAATTCAAAAAATTATAAAAAAATTTTATTCGATAATTTTAAGAAAATACAAATAGATTTATACAATTATAATAAGAAATTGATTTACAGTTTCATAGGTAATCTGAAGACATATTTAAGACATAAAAAGTGGTTTTTATAGAAAATCTAATGCAGAAAGGGAAAATAACGAATAAAAGAAAATTTTGAAAAATATATATAAAGAATTCCACTTTCACCTCTATATATTTGAAAATAACTATTTTCCAAACCAAATGTCGAGTTTACTGGAAGTAAAAAAAATACGAAATGTGATTAAAAAAATGATAAATGCATTGTGATATCTGTTATACCCCAACATATGTCAACAAATGATAAATTTTAACAGATTCCATTTAAGCAGTTTGTCCAAAAAATGCCAAAGTAGCTCGCAACACAACAGTTTTTCTATGATGATAATGTGGTAAGACTGAATATTGTTTTTAAACACACCTCGCACTATGTGGTAAGACTGAATATTGTTTTTAAACACACCTCGCACTATGTGGTAAGACTGAATATTGTTTTTAAACACACCTCGCACTATAGAGGCCAGTAAATCATAATCAAATATAACGGTTAGTTATTGTTTTCTTCAATTGGGAGAGCAGAGTGTGATCCAAGAGAAAAAACTATAAACTTCAAATTTTAAAGAACTGGAACCATTTCGAAAAGAGTCTTCCAGTCATTGATTCAACCTTGGAATAAGTGTATTGCTAACCGAGGTTGATCGGTTTTAAAATTGAAAGTAGAGGTCTGGTAATAAACAGCTCATTAATTTATTTTAATAATAGTGAGTACAGGCTGTCAAGATGCCATATAAGATCGAAACCGGTATATAGTGTAAGCGAAAAGATGTATAATTTACTTTGTGATATTACTACGAACGTAAGATTCCACATACCTGGTGTCGTACAAGACGCTCTAGTTTCGTCTTCTTTACTCTCTCCTTGTCCACTTTCAGATTCTTTTTCTTGACATTCTTCACTAGGTTCGTCGACAGCAGTATCCGTTGGTGATTCTGGACCTCCAACTGTTTCGGCACGTTCGGAAACGTCTTCCGTCGGCGGCAGATCTTGTACACTTTCTGTTTCGGAATCTGAAGCAGGTTCTTGACGGTCAAGCGATTTACCTTGACGCTTGTACGATTCTGTAGCGTCAGTAAAATGTTTGAACCATCTAAAAATAATACACTTTTACTACAGCATCTTTAATCAGTTATTTGAGTAGTAGTGATAAAACCACAAAATCCGTTGATACATAATGGGAAAATTTCAAATGTGAGATTACTTTGACAAATGGAGATTTTTAGAAAATTAAATGTATAATATCGTTAAAAACTAATTTAAAGTTGTTATAAAAGTTAAATATTTTAGTTTATTGCCGCATTACTTTAAAAACTAATATTTTGTGGTAAAGAATGGGTATCAAATTTTTACCAACAAACAGGATTTTATAATGTTTTAACTTCTGCATTATCAGAAAATATATGACGTTTTAGATAAGGTTGGGGTAAATATTAAAACTCTTTACTCGAAAAGTTGCTTTGAGAACCCGAACCAAGTAATACCTTACACTTACGACGCCTGCCAGCATGATCTAATATACTAATATACTATAGCTGTCGAGAGCAGTTTTACTAAATTAGGACCCCCATATATATTATTATTAGTAGTAATACTACTATAGTATAGTACATAATTTGTGCTTCTTTATTTCATAATATCGATTCTTTGGATTCATTTGCAGAAATTATTCGCATTCTGAAATTTAAAATGATTTTTATTATTTGAAAATGTTGAAGGCTTAATAGATTCTTGATCATTCTGTTATTTATAATTAAATTAATTGTTTGTAATAAGTTGCAACGTTTATTAATAAAATTAGTTAGATCAGAATTAGTAGGAACCGTTCGGCATACGTTTCCCATTCACGTCTTGTTGAGCTATCAAGTTTGGAAGAAATTAAAAATTACAATAGTACATCCCAATGTTCATCTAGAGAATCCAAAGCCCTGATGTGTTTAACATTATCTAACAGTTACCTTATATTAGTATATACTATTTTCTTAATCGAGAAATTTCATGCAACGCCCTGACATGTGTGTATAATCAATTTTCTATTGTGATAGCTATCTTGAAGTCTGGAGACACCATCTTTTCCTTTGGAGTGCTGCAGGATTCGACCTAGAAGATTTTGATCAGTACAATGGTTCTAGTCATTAATAATGGTTTATTGGATCCTTCTATTTATATTGCATGTGTAGTTGACAAATATATTCACGTTTGAAACATGTCCAAAATTGTTGATACTTATTTTGGATGTCGTCTTGGAGTCGTGATAATCTATTAGATGGAGTTGAATGTGTGAGGGTTTCCTAATCGTTGGGATTAGTGTATTGGTGATAAAAGCGGGCTTGCAATCAAAATTTCCTAACCTGTACTAAAAAAGAATAAAATTCTTCATATATAAATTGTTTATTGTACAGTATGCTTTGTAAATTATGTATAGTGCTTTGACAGCTGTTTCCCAAATGGCACCGAAATTTGGTGTGTCACCGTATGTTATCATTGATTAATTAATTGTTGATATAATCTTGATTATTATATAAAAATACGCCCAATTATTTTAATCGGTTGCTGACACCAATAGAGGTAGTGTCGTCTGGAAGTGATTCTTCCCAAGCAAGATAAGAAACATTCAGTTGGTAAATTGCAAACATAGCATTTTAATATTTTGCATCCTCATCCTAGCTTATCTTTTAATGGAAATTCCAGTAAGTTAAAAAGGTAATGCTGGCTTTATTCTATGATCAGGTAAATTGAACATTGGGTATGTTGCAAATGTTGGGTTAAATTTAAAACAAGTTATGCATTGTTTGTATATTTTCCTTGTAAAGTTGCATCCACCGATAGGCCAATAGAACTGCCTGATGGATGCCAACAATAATTGAGGACCTGGGTGTAATAATATGTGATGTTTATGTATAAATAGTAGTTTTGGGAAAATGTTTTTTGAAGAGAGCAATATCGGATGTTTTGTATGAATGGAGAGTGATGTAAATCTTAATCTACCACCTATACGTAATATATTATTTTCATCAAGAAATGGTACAAAATTATTAAACTTATGTTTTGATAGAATTTTAGAATGGCTACTTCTTCAGAAAAACATTCTGATTGTGCTTTTCTAATTAATGAAATTTGCTGACGATAAAATGGATGAAACATTAATACATCTAGTTTGCAATTCATTGATACATAAAAGTCTGATAAAATCTTATTTGATGCAATAGAAAATGAATTTTGATTTTCGATAGCTAATTGATTGATACATCTGATTGCTAGTTAAAGCTCTGATGTTGTGCCATATGTCACTGTATTGAGTTGGTATGTTGAAAGGTCTTCATTTGGGTTGTCTCTCAAAATTACTAATTGTAGTTGTTTATGATCATTATGTATTAAAATTTGTGCATTTTTGACGACATATTTGTAGAGTCTGAACCTGACTAGTATATCAAAGATATTATTTTGAATTTTAGGCCCTACTAACTGTAAGTCAAAAACTACTCTAAGTTTTGTTGTAATACTTGTTTCTTTGAAAGCGCCATCATGTGGAAAGTGGTAATTTGGGCTGTTAATTGATTTGGATAATTTTGACATGTGACCTAACTGTATATATTCATGAATGAAACTCTTGTAAAGATTTTGAAATTCTGGATTTGATCCAAATTTTTTCTCTAACACCTTGAATCTATTGATAGCTATTTCTTCAAAATTACCCAATATTTCAGGTGGCTTTTTAAATGGAAGTTTAACAATAAATTGACCGTTTGGGTGACGTGAAGTGGTTTCTTTGAATAGAGTTCCAAGAAAAAGGTCATCTTCAGACATTGAAATAGACATCTCATTAAGCTCCCAGAATTTTTGTAATTACTAATCAAGGTTTTTTTTTCAACTCAAATTAACCCGGAAATGATTCAACATAACTTTGTGTTCTGTGTTCCAATAAAAGGTCCCAAAAGAGAGTGACCCCAATAATCATGTCGATTTGATTAGGCAAATTAAATTCGGGATTGGCTAGATTAAGGTTATCTGGAATATTTATTGAGGAAATATCAACTTTTTCGGTTAGTGTGGTTGATGATATTATAGTTTGAGTATCTAGACATAGAAGAATAGATGAATTGTAATTATTTTGTTGATTATATATATTGAATTTGTTTGTAATAGAACATTTGAAGAATATTGAGAGATAGAAGAATTGTTAGTCACTGAATAACAGTTTGACTAGTTTAAAATTGCATTGTTTTATGGTTTTCATTGTATTAAAATTATGTAATAATGTATTGTGTTTTGGTTTGCATTCTTTACAGAAACCTAAATTGCACGTTTCTTTTTAATGTCCTATGTCCAGACAGTTTAAATATAACTGTAGTTGTCCCATCTTTCATTGATGTTTAATTTTAAAAAGTCATTACCTATATAAATATAATGTTACCTTTGCAAAAGTTACATGTTAATTTATTAACTGATAAATGTATTTGACTGCCACCCTGTATTTTTGGCGATTTTTGAACTTGAATATTTGATTGATTATGATTAGTGTGTACTTTAGCTTGAGAATGAGGCTCTTCCAAAGATTCCAATACATAAAATAATAGACATACCCTAAAGGGCTTCTTTGGAAAGCTTCATTCCTTTAAGTGCTGTAATATGTTTTGAAATGTCATCTACTAAATTTCTGGATTGCATGAATGTGGTTTTAATAATAGGATTAATATTGAAAAGTGCTTTCAATGAATATCGATTGGGAATTGAATTTTTTATCGAGATCACAAGGTTTTTGCCAAGCTCTCTGATAGTCTTGAAACTCATCACATCCAGAGATGACTCGTTAGGCATAACCTTTAAGAGCAGCATTTTAAAAATTATATTTTTGAGTATCATTTAGATAGGTATTTGAATCAATTGTTCACATAAAATTCAAAATTGTAACCATTGAACTTTACTTTATTTTTTTATTACAATTTCCTATTGTTCCAGGACCGGTTCTTTTTGAAATAATAAATTACTATAGTATTCGTTTTCAAAAGGCTCCCGTTCATCAAACTGTCAGTTCTTCTATTAACCCTCGTATATTTTTAAATTCATGAGTTAGATTAATATTATTGTCATACCGTAATTGAATATATTTTAAATAAGGTAAAATGGCACCGTCCTTGATTGAATTGATATATTTTTCAAAATTAGTTAAAAGTTTTTTAATAAATCCCCCATTTCTAATAAGTTGTTCAATATCTACATTAGCCATTATAATACAAAGTAATTATTAATTGTATCTAATTTGATTTGCGTGTGAAAATAATTCTTGAATATCTGATAGTTTTTTGGTACAAATCGAAAAGAATTTTAAAAAAATACTATCCAGCAATAATGACCTTAATGACAATGGTGAATAGAGATGCAAATAGGATCGGACTGATCTTGTATTATTCTAGCTTGGCACATCCGACCAAATTGATACTCTTCAAAGCGTTTAAACTTGACTGGGAAATTGGAACAGGTTCAAACTTGTGGATTCTTTCTATATAATTTATAGTTTATATTTGATTTGTTTGAAAATTGGTGTAATACGAGACTTATTCACATATCCGACTCACAACGGACCAGAAAATGTTTTTAATTGTGTTATTGTTACTTATTAATTGCAAGTATGAATAAGTGAAACTATACTTTCGTTGGAATATGATTTTTAATTTATCATATTTTACAATATTCTGACACACGTGTCAATTCTTAAGGGCCGTTTACACGAGTTTAGTGAGCAAGTATTTAGTTAAGTGTTTAGTTAATTTCAAGTCGTGTGAACAGACAGTTCAGTGTTTAGTACAGGTACTTAACTAAATACTTGCTCGCTAAATTCGTGTAAACGGGCCTTTATAGTTTGTACAGTGTCTGCCTTGCACGATAGTTACATTTATACAAATTGATCACAGCGTTGCCGTAGTTTTTCAAAATTAGAAAAAATAAAAAAGAAAATAAATTAAACACACGAAAAATAGAATTTTTATAATTGGTTCACATACATTAAAAAGAGAAAGTTATCAATAATAAAAAATACCTAAATAATTTGAATGAAATTTATTATTCTATTTTATAAATTTTAATGAAATCTTCGAATAATTTCATAGATGGCTGCTACATATTTTTGAGATGTTTTTACATTTAAGGAAAAATTCATTTGTTAAAACATATTTCTATCAAATCATATTTTGATAAAGACTGAAAGTAGTCTAAACATCAATATTATATGCTTTTAAACCAAACTTTAATTGATAGAGACCTAAAATCGAAATAATTTATCCAGAAAACTATATTGCATATATATTGTAGTATTGTCTCTTGCTTTTATTTCGATCAACTTTACTAAAAATAAGTTCAATAGTAAGACCTTTATACACACCTAAATCTGAGTAAAGACCACAAACTTTTTGACAATGTTAAAGTTTATTTTCTAATTTTAATAATATTAACAAAAAGCTTAAAACAAGATTATTTTAGAATAATTTGATAATCGACAAAAAAATACTGTTGCCAAATGATAAATTCCAAGGTTTTCAAAAATTTCCCTTTTCTCAAAGACTATATATTATTATTTTCTTTCAATATATTACAAGTTCCATTATTGATTTTTCAGAAGAATAATATTTTTGAACGTGCATTCTATAGTTCATGAGTTAAGAGAATGCCAAACAATTTCCGTGCATAAATCAAAAGTTTACGATTCTCTGAAAATTCTATTTCACAATTTAAATTCAATAATTAAGATAAAACAAACTTCGGGATCAATAACAAAATTTTTCAAGGATTATTAGAGTGTAAATCGAATAAATAATCAAAAGTTTATTTCCGTTAGCATTCCCATTATAACTCATACAGATTTTTGAGAAAGGTGTCGGAAAAAATTTTATTTAGTCTTACACGTGTACACTGAAACCGTTCATAAAATAATTACATTACATTTGTTTATTACCTTTAATCCAACATACTTTTCAATTCCTGAGAAATAAAATTGAATTTAAGAAAAAACGTGGGTAATCATACTTTGAAATTATTGTTCGGCATCGTAGTCTTTCTATATCTAGAAGATACACAACAGATACAACTTCAATATTAGACAAATAGCTGAAAAAGCGATAAGAGAAGATAGCGAGATACACCTTTGTTTTCTAGATCTTGAAAACGCATTCGACATAGAAACATTCTGGAATACAGTGGAATTGGAGAAAAACTGATGGAGGAACAAAAAAAGGAGTAAGATAAGGATGTTTACCAAATTCATTATTATTTAACATAATATTAAACGAAGTAATAAGAAGAAAAAGACAAATAAAACAGTATAAACTCAATTACTGAAGAATGGTAGAGATTAAAATTTCGGAGATACTATATGTAGATGACATAGTAATAATGGCAGAAGATGAGAGAACTTTTAACTCAAACTTAAAAATATACAGTGACAGTCTACAGATAACAAATATGAAAATAAACGAACACAAGACTAGAACAAGAGAATTGTAGCAACTGGAAGATTATTCAAGGTAGTTACGACACAGTTTCTAGCCATAAAGAAATACCAAAATAAATAGAAAAAATATATTATATAGGTAATCAATTATATATTTATTTCATAGCTATGCCGCCACCTTTGTACAAGTCAATTAAAAGTTACAATTAATTGGCCTAACAGGCATGGGGGGGTTGAGGCCAGTGTTTTGTACTTTAGAAAAGAGGATTCTAATACGGCAGCTTTGGTTAAGATGTTTAATAAATACATGTGGTGAGACATTCACAGATTAGTTTTATTTGTGTCAGGTGTAAAAACTTGATATAAAAAATTTTCTGGCTGCTACAAGTTTAAGCAATGAAAATGATGAAAAAATTTGCAATTCTATTGAACTTAGTTGGTGATGATGGTCTTGATTTATTTAACCCTTTTGATTCGTTACCGGAGACCCAGAAAACTCTTGATAATGTGATAGATTAGAGAGATAATTAGAGATCACTGTGAACCAAAGAGAAATGTTGTATATGAAAGGTTCTTATTTAACAGTATAACGCAACAAGAGGGACAAAGTTTCAATAGTTTTCTGACATAATTAAAAACAGCAGGAGAAACAACTGGTTATAGTAATGTATTAGAAGAATTCATAAGAGATAGGATAGTGACGGGCATCTACAACCAAAGCATTAGAGAAGAATTGTTAAGAAAATCTGATCTAAAGTTGACACAAGCAATAAACATCTGTAGAACAAGAGAAGTTAGTCAAAAACAGCTGAAGGCTTTGCAGAATGAAGCTAGTGTTAGTTCTGTAAAATCTAAGCATTTTGTGAAAGAAAAAAAAAGAAGGGAAATGTGAATTCTGTGGCTATGTACATCAAGAGAAAAATTAATGTCCTACTTGGAATAAAGCATGTGCAAAATGTCAGGGACGCAATCATTTTGCGAATGTGTGTAAAAAAGTATAATATTAACCATTCTGAGAAGAAATGGGAAAGTTTCAGTGATAGTGAATAAGAAAATAGTGATTGTGAGAGCAGTTCAAATGCGTTATATATTCAGTCTATAAGAAAAGTTGGTTCTGTTAGTAGTGTAAAGAAACCATTGTCATGGTTGAAGAAAATTATTGTAGAAGGTCATAAGGTAACATTAGGAGAAATCACTTCAAAATGTCAAGTTAATGACAATGTTAGAAACATATTCTTTGTAGTTTGTGATAATAACGAATTGCCACTACTGAGTTGTGTTGATTGCGTTGATTTAAACTTAGTAAAAAGAGTAGACTCAATTGTTGAAGATTCTGGTCAATTTATATCACTCGATCATGTTGTTAAAAGATACCCAGTAGTTTTTGAGGGTCTTGGTTCTTTTCCTAGAGAACATCACATTACTTTAAAAGAAGGCGCAGTTTCGGTAGTTCAACCACTTGGACGGATTCCAATTGCACTGCAAGATAGTTTAAAACTTAATCTTGATGATCTTGAAAAACAAGGTAAATTGATAGGCCGACTGAATGGTTGGACCCTCTGGTGATAGTTGAAAAGAAAAATAAGGATTTGCGCTTGTATCTTGAACCACAATATTTGAATTTAGCAATAAAACGAGAAAGATTTTTGATTCCTTCAGCCGAGTAAATAGCAGTTAAACTTAATAATAATGAATATTTCACAGTTTTAGATATGAAAGACGGGTACTTTCAAATTCGAATTGATGAACAAAGTCAAGAATATTGTGTCTTTGGAACACCCTTTGGAATGTATGCAATTTGTCGTCTACCTTTTGGAATTTGCTCAGACCCTAAAGTCTTTCAAAAACAAAACTATGAAATATTTGGTGACATTGAAGGTGTAGGTCTTTACTTTGATGATTTGATTATTACCGGTAGTAATGAAAAGAAACATGATAATAATTTACGGTTAGTTTTGGAAAGAAAACAAAAATATTATATAAAAGTTAATAGAGACAAAATTCAATTTAAATCTAGTAGTGTTAAGTTTATAGGTGAAATTTACTCAAAGGAAGGTGTCAAACTGAACAGAAATTATGTGAAACCGATTCTAGAGATACCAAAACCCAAAGATAAAACTGAACTATTAAGAATATTTGACATGGCTAAGTAACATGTCGAAAATAACAGCTTCACTTAAGAATTAGAAACAATTTAACCCCTTTATTTACTTTACCTAGCAATTAAACTGCCTCTCCTTTTTTCGTAAACAATAGAAGCAACATTTAAGGTCAAACTCCCTCTTCTTTCAACACGTTTTCCTCCATTACCTTCGAATTTCTCCACAGACGGTGGTTTTTGCGAACATCGAAACGAAGCTGATCCCGAGCGCGGACGGATAAACGACATTTTTATTGTTCACACTTATGCTGTTAAGTTACTATTTTAAATATTATAAAACAATATGGTATACAATTAGGGTATGATACAACCATAATTTATTTTATTCCGTTAATCAAAAACAATTTTTGTTTACTGCTACTTTATTGTTTTCAAAATAATGGGAAAAATGGAAATTTATTGGTTCATAGAATTTATGATATACACGCTAATATACAGTTATCCAAATAAATATGTTTTTGGCAAAAAACTGATTTCTTGAATTAAAATAATGCTTACTTAAAGACCTGCTATTCTACTACAACTCAATCTACTAAACTATATATATTTACAAATTTTGGACTTAAAACAGTCTTTTCTAGAGTATTTCAACATTTACATATTTATTTTCATTTATTTATACAGACTGTACAATTAGATAGAATAAGAACTAAACAGTGCAACATATCATTGTTTTTAAATTTTTACAGGAATAATTAGATAAGCCTGCAAGTCCATGATTTTTCTAATATGGATTATACTAAACATGAATTTTATCCTTGAGAGATGCAAATTGAAACATTGCATTTAGAATTAGTACTCAAATTACTAGCTAAAAGCTTTTACTATTATTATTAGTTAACTATTGTAAAATCCCTACAAAAAAATTTTGAAAACATATCCACGTACACGTTTTAAAAAAATATTGGAAAGAATTGACAAATGAGAATAATTAAAATCACAAAATTTTTTATTATTAGGGCTACAAACCTTGATAATTTCTAATGAAAATTTTTGAAAATTTATGTAGATATACTTTAACAGAAAGCGAATATAATCTACATTGGAATATAAGTATTTTGACACAAAAAATAATAAATTATTTGTCCTTGGTGGATTGAAATATGAAATTTAAAAATAATCCCCAAATGTGGTATGTTTCACGAAAGGAACAATATTTTTATACCACTGAATACAAAAATTTACATAAGAATCGATTAATTAATATAGAATAAACTATTGAGAAAATGTGAAAACAAGTACTGTACAATTTGACCATGAATCACTGATGGTGCGCGTTTTTATCTCATCGCGGAGAAAAAAAATTCACATCGGTTAAAGAACACGAACTAAAAGTGACTGGACCAAAAAAAGAAACAGCGGGCTGACCTGTCCGATGCTTATCAAGGACGGTCCTGCTACTTATAGTATAATTCTATTACATTTACCTTAAACCAAACAAACATAACGTTTCAGATGTTACTGTAAATATACGTAATTAGAGATGCAACATGTTTAGTTTCAACAACTTGTTTTTCTTTTCAAAATAGCAGTACAAGGTCAAATCAAAATTATTGATCAGCAAATAATGATAGCAAGCAACAACAATTTAATACACTATATTGATATTGAATTCCAGATGTATTTGAAGGTACACCTTAGATATTCCTAATTTGTTCTGTTCCTCGAAGCCTTTTGAATTCTTTATCATTAACTATATAATATATAATATCACAAAGGCAACATGAATCATGGGACAGTTCCCAGATGCTTGTCAAAGTTTACTCAATAAAGATTATTACGATTCTTAAAAATTGTGGACTAATAAAATTACTGCTTATACATAAAACATACTTAAAATCAATAAGTGAAAAATACAACTGCACTATAATTAAAGTAAGAGAAAATCAAGAGTTCGCGTTTTACTTTTCATTATCAAAGAAAAGTTACAAAATTTTTTTTCCCAAGTCAACTTAATAATAGTCAAATTTTCTTACAATAGGTCAGACCTTCCCTAATAAGTATTCAAAATCTACTCCGCTCATGAAACATTTCAAAACAAAGCTTCATAATCAGTAATTAAATTGTAAAATTCCTTCTCGTTTCCATAAATGAAAGCACACGTACACACATCAAAGTTTTATGTGTTCAATAAATCCCCCGACCTTCATCTTCAATTATGAAATAAAAATTTTATTTATCAAAAAACACCAGCACACTATTTAATTTGATTATGTGAGATAATTATAAACGCCTGTTGGGAATTATATTTATCATCTAGTTTTTACAATCAATTATAAACTTTTTAAAAACAAAAACGTCCGTCATTATTTTCTCATAGTAACGAGCCATATGAAAATAGGTAAATTTTGAAATATTTTGATCTTGACCAAACAAAAATAAGGAATAAATATTAATAGATTTTTATTAACGGAAAATAATTTGTTGGTATATTTCAATTCATTTGAAAACTGTACACATGTAATAAAAATGTGATTCACTTAACCATTTGTTTGTTTTAGTAAAAATAATAGCTGGAATAATACCTGATATTTTAATAGCTGCTTTATTCTAAAAAGTTTTCTGTAACTCCAAGACACAAAAGAGATATTCAATATTCAATTCAATAGTTGCGTCCGATAATGTTAGTGGAACATAGCCAGCAGAAAGCGATTTGTATCAGGTGATGTACAGATTGATCGTGGTAATTGCCGAACTATTAACGAATAACTTAAAAAACTCAACCCAAAATAATTGAAGTCAGCTGGTCACAACAGTAACTTGTGAATTATGGAGTCCTACAAAAGTATACAAATTGACTTTTTAAATGCTTATTTGCTGTGTAACAGTAGAGAACCTTCGTACTGAAGCTGGCTATCATTTATTTACTTCTGGAGGTAGAATTATACTCAGTCAGTTCTTATGCATTAGGAATAAGACTATTATTTTATATATACAAAAACAACACACAATAAATAAGTACAAACAACTGTCCAATAACATTTGTAATTGTAAGCATTGAAATGTCAAATGAAACCTCAAAAGTCAAAACAAACCTGATAACTCTTTTTCATGATTCAGGGCAGAGATCTTACTCAGAGTTTTCAATGAAACTAGATAAATGGAGTGGGCACAAAAATCAAAATACTTCATGTTGATTGATTGCAGGCAAACTAAATGTAACTAAAGTATTGAAACGTCAACTGATATCATACAATTGAAGACATGTAGTAGTGGAATTAGGTCATTCTTGCTAATGAATCTATTCGTCGAGCTTCAAGCTAATTATATTTGTATAAAATTTACATTCTAGCAAAAAAATTTTAGACGTTTTAGGTCCCCCTGTAGCCCTCCAATATAGTATTTTAATAAACTCTTCATAAAACTCGCCACATAACAGTAAAAATTTAGTGAGTATATGGACATAGGGCTTTATGAATTTTCTTATTAAGAGGATTGAGAAATGATTATTAAATATATTAGGGTGACATATGGAATACGAAATTAAAGACACATGGATTAAGAAAGGCGAATTTTCAATATTTCTAGAATTTTTCCAATGTCTATTAATCAAATGATTTGATAAACCTAGTTTATAGATCAAAATTTTGCTTATCAACTTTGGTAAATAATGATAGTTCTTTATTAATATTTAAAAATTCCAAAATTACACGTTACATTTTCATGCAAATTTTTTTACAATATTTTGGTGAATTGAAACCTTTTCTCAATTTTGTGAAAAATGTGAAGAATATCATTAAATTATATATCGAAGTAACTAACATGACTGACCTTTAGATATGCAGAGCAATGGCAACAATTCACCTGTATAAAGTTGCATAAAAGAATACTATAATGTAACACAAATACATATAAATAAAAAGTAATGTTTCGGCTTACTAACCTTAACGCTTAATGGTAGGCTAATTACCATTTGATAGAATGTAAACAGATCAAGAAGGCAAGGCTGAAAAAAGTCACATTTCCACTGTTTTATTCCGAACTTATATCAATGATGTGACAATGTATAATAGTCCTGGAGTTGGAAGAAACTTTTGGTATAAATCGTTTTTCTGGCGATGCTTTTTCGAAGAATTTTAGCAAATAGTATTGGCACATAAATAATATATGATTAAAAGAATAAAACTAATTGGACAAGTAATAAACTTTTGATTGACATTTCTCTTTTGTTGTCAGGACTAGTTATTGAAATATCATATGCTGTTAAATTTAAATATAGAAATTTATAACTGATACCACTAGTCTGTAGCGACGATAAAAGGTTATCTTCAGGAAATAATAGATATACATGTAAAAAGTATTTTAACTTTGTGAATAGTAGGAATTTTCCATTTAATTGAAAAATATTTCTTGAGAATTGTGCTGAAATGTGCTATCCTGGTCCGTAAATATTTGATATAATTGAAGTGAAATTTTAAATAAAATCAATTTTAACAATAACAATAATTGTACCAATATAATTACTGGGCATTTATCATATCTATACCGTAATTAACGGATATCAGAATTATTGGCATTCATTTTATGTTACTTAATAGAATGGCCTATTGAATGCATTCATTTAGTCTATTGCAAATAATTAACGAATTATTGATAGTGAAATTTTAAATAAACAAACTTGAATGTATTGTAAATTGCTTTAAATTTTTATGCGTAACTACCGGTATCAACATTTTTTATAGTATAAGTTCAATTGAAATTGAAATTATTGATAGTAATCAATTGATTTTGTGGTTGATAAATTCATAAATATATAAAATTATTGTTAGATTTAATCAAAATCATCTAATCACTTACATTTCTCGTTTAATTTCATCCTCAACTATAAGATCGTACATTTGGCTATTGTTGGCTGCCATATTAACAAGAAAAAGTGCATTCTTGCCTGTAAAACAGAAAATATTTTAAAAGTTTTCAGCATTGCTATAGTAAGTAATTATATATACTTATAATAAACGCAGTCTCAAGAATAGAAATAGAATTACGTATGATGAAAAAGTTTGGGAGGAAAATGCAGTTTCCTCCCATTGGCTCAACAAATTGTAGATTTTGATATAAAACTGCTCAAGGCATTTTTAGTACTAATGAACCAGACACTTTTTGAAAGTTTATCTGATAAAATTCTTACTTTCAAAGAAAAAACTCAAGGAGGAAAACAAAGTGAAGAGAGACAGTTTTTCTTTCAAAAATTATGAGTCATGACGTGGAATATAGATATATATATATATATATATATATATATATATATATATATATATATATACATATATATATATATATATATATATATATATATATATATATACATATATATATATATATATATATATATATATATATATATATATATATATATATATATATATACTTATCATGCTAACTAACAAAAAATATTTTAGAGAATTGCACTGTCCACAACAATCATCCTAAATTGTCAAAATAACACTCTACTTGTTTCCGAGGAATACCACTTCCAACTTGCAACCAAGGCATGATCCCTATATATGACGTTCCATTTCAAAAAATTGCTAAGCTTGTTTCAAAATCTCTGGTCTCTCAACTAATTGCGAATATCACGGTCCTGACGGCTAATTTACTGATTTATAAGGCAATAATCTGAGAATTTAATTAACCCCTAACTTAATAAAACAAAATTATCATAATATGTCAATGTCATTTGTAAACAAATTAAACTCGGAACAGCAATTTTTTACCTGAATAGATCTGAAAAGACCATTAGGCAAAATTAGAATAAAAAAAAATATTTCTTCGCCAAACTATTGACAGATTAAAATTTTAAAATTTACATTTGCACCAAATTTTTTTGACAAATTAAATCAAAAGATTTTCAATCAAATTAAAAGTAGAAAAGTATTGAACTAAGAAAGCCAAATTATGACCAAATATAAATCAAGAAAAGCCAATATGTTTTCAGATTAGACTTTAAAAAGCCAATTATTAACCAAATTGAACCATGAAAAGGTATTATCACTGAAAACCAAAATGCGTTAATTTTTTAGTTAGAACTCAGTCAAGCCGTTTTTGACAATATAAAACTAATAAATTCTAATATCTGACCAAATAAGCCTAGGAAAACTAACTTTCTATGGTAATAAACATATTTTAGTACCATATTACACCAGAAGGAGTTAATTTAGCTTAATTAAATTCAAAAAAGCCACTTTTTGATGAAATTGAACTAGGAAAAGCCAAAATGCAACATCAAGAATATATTTTTCATATGAATTCATTACTTTTTAAACTAAATTTAGAATAAAAAAATGAATAAAAGGTTAAAGCACTGAGAAATGGTGAAAATAATCTGCACCATCCTTTCTTCTACATCAATTATTAATTGATTTGATACTTACATACAGCATTAGCCCTCGCTAAAAGCATACTCATTTTGATGATAGGTGAAAGTGGTTGAGGTTGAGCCGCAGAACCTGACTGGAAAAATTTGAGGAGAAACCTGTCATTATCCCTATGGAGAATAATAACTGCTTCTTCTAGAAGTAAAATATGAACTGGTACGACTGGTTTATTAGGCCGCCTCAATTGCATACCACCTTCTAAAATTAACCTGAAAAATGAAAGTTAAATAATTCTAAAATCATAGGATTTATTCCAAAATCAAAAATTCATAATATAATATGTAACAAAATTGTAAAAACGCTACTAGGAAGTTGGAAAATTATCGAGTTCACATGAATTGTTGTTTATCAGTACTATTACTAAACTTTAGCAAGGCCTTATCAGTCCTATTTGCTTGGATAAACCCCATAGTAGTCTTCTTTATAAATCCGGATTGAAGACTCTGTCGGTGTTGTATCTGTGATAACTCCGACTTCTATCAGGCTTTAAAGAGTGTTTGACTCCTCTCTACTTAGCTGTAGTATTTCCCAGTCTATGAGATTTGACTCGCCTATGAACATTTTGGTTTGTTGGCTGTTTTCCGGAAAGAAATTACAAGATTTGTTGTTGCCCAGTAAAAATTTGGAAAATTTTATTCTTCCATATGAATTTATGAAATTTGTTTTGCAGTAAAATTTTTAAAAGAATTTGATTTCCAGCAAAAATTTATAAAATTATTTTATAGTTTTTGTGTTATTTTCGCATTAATAGTATTAACTATGTATGGTAAAAAAATAAATTAACTTAAAACAACTACCCTGTCTTGAACAGGGCATTCAATTTAATAATGAAAGAGGTGTTCTTAGGAAAAAAGTATACATTTGCCTAAGTTAGCTGTAAAGAAAATTCCGCTTAATCATAATGCAGTACTTCTCATAGCCTTCCATTTAATAAAGTATCTTTTTCTGTTTCTCAGAAAAACATTTAAGCACAACAATAGTGTAGAGCATTGTTGTTAAACATCACACAAAATCATTGCTGAATCTTACAATTTATATAAAAAAATTTTTATCTCAATCTAAGTATTGTTGCTACAGATTGTGTAGATGAGTGCCGGGATAACCCTTGTGAAATTTGCTCTGCCATTGCTGAAGCTGTTCCAGAAAGTTTAATTCAAAAAGAAAATGTGTGCAATAAATTCCTCGTAACAACTCTCAAATAAGTCCAATTGCTCGCATATTTTGTATTGTTTGTCATGGATTTCCTCAACAAATTATTCACATTCCACAGATTATTCACATTCCACAGATTGCCCTATATTTTAATTTGAGTTGGTCGAAATTAATTAATGGAGAAATTATAAAAAAATTTAAAAAACATAAGATTGGTATTTAGTGATATGGAAAAAAATTGTTTATAGTTAAATTAGTTGGCGATAAGGAGCCTTTGCGCACATTGGCCTTCTGATAGGTCCGTTGTTCTTATTTAAAACTACCAAAGGCCAATGTCTATTGATAAAACGGTACTTGACATTTTATTTGATAGCCTTATCCCAAATATAGTGACATACCTAAATTTCGTTAAATCAAAAGTCCTAAATTCTTGTGCTATGGGCTGTTCAGATCTCTCAAAACCACTAGTATCCAAATGTTTTTGTATTTCTTCCAATCTGTGTTTATTATGTGCCAGTTTAGCCGCTTCGTTAACGTGATTTAAGATATCTTTAGACATTTGGTGAGCTTTTTTCAAATTGGAGAGCTCCTCTTGTTGCTGTACTTGATCACTATCCGTGTTTGTTTCCAAGCTATGGATCAACCTTTCTATGAGTAGTGGGTATTTTGAAAGCCTCTGCATCTGTGTTGGCAAAATTCCTTGGAAAGGTAACCGTCTAAAAATACAAAAAAAAATCAGTTGTAATAATAGAATAATAATATAATATGAAGATATATAGTCAATTATAGTTGATGTTTAATGTTCATTCGATGGCTCTGTAGATCAAATTTTAAGAAAGTTAATAGTTTGAAATGTGATTCTTTCTTTTGAATTTATAGAAAGCATCTAAGCTTAAAAAAATTACCCGCCACATTTCATAGAGTCAGGGATGAAATGTTAAAACAATTGCAGGAAATCTGTTTAGTATATATGGATGATATTATAATTTTTAGTACAAGTTTGCAAAAACACATTCAAAATTTACAAGCAGTATTTTACAAATTAAGATAAGCTCATTTGAAAATCCAATTGGATAAATGTGAATTTTTATGGAAAGAAGTGGAATTTCTTGGACACATTGTTACACCGGAAGGAATTAAACCAAATCTGAGAGAGATTGAAGCAATAAAAAATTTTTCTATACCACACACACAAAAACAAATCAAATAATTTTTAGGACTCTTAGGATATTACAGGAAATTTATTAAGAATTTTGCGAAAATAACAAAACTAATGACAACATGCTTAAAGAAAGATAAAAAAGTAGATCATACGAAAGAATTTATTTAAATATTTGTAAACAATTATTAAAATATCCTGATTTTAACAAACAATTTGAATTGACCACTGATGCTTCAAAATACGCGATAAGTGCAGTTGTATCACAAGATGGACATCCGATTTCATACGCCTCAAGGACTCTAAATGATATAGAAGTGAATTATTAGACCATTGAACAAGATTACTAGCAATAGTATAGGCTTGTAAATATTTTAGACCATGCCTATTTGGAAGAGATCTTGTAGCCGATCCATTATCAAGAATTAAACCAGATTGTGACATGAATGCTTTACAAACAGAATCACTAGATGTTAACATTGACGATCTTGATTCTATAATTCAAAGACGAATTGAAAATTTACCAGATGACAACAAACCAATAGATATACATTTGTTACTGGATTTATCATATTTAGATGAATTGAGTTGTAAGAAGCAAAGAAATTAAAAATGAAAAAAATTATAATGAAATAAATATTATATTTTATATTCAAATACAAACACTGATGCAAGAAAATTCTGATTTAGAAACTGTCTATTCTTCCTTAGAAAATCCAATACTAGAAATGCCAATTTCAAATAGATCTCTAAATACCTATAAAAATCAGATATTATTAACATGCAGCGAAGTGAGCAGTATAAGAGCAAAAAGAGAGGAATATTTCGATAACATATGTTTGTTTGTAATCTTATCAAGAAGAGATTTAGAAAATAATTAATTCAATTGTACAAAAATATTTTTAAAATGCTGCAACCAAATTTGTTTATTGTATAAATTGTATAAAATGTTGTTAAGGATGTTTTGACCATTGAAGAACAAAAAGAAAAGATGGAGTATTATCATATGTATAAAAGGACATAGAGAAATTAATGAGCTTAAAAATTCATTAAGTGCAAAATATTATGGCCGAAAATGTCAGAAGATATGGAAAATTTCGATAACAATTGTGGAATATGTCCGAAGAATAAGTACGATAAAAATCCCCCAGTAATTCAATTTAGTTTAGCCCCAACAGCAAATAAACCATTTGATCATATACATATCGATGTTTGCAAAATAGAAAATTATTCTTACTTAACAATAATAGATGCATTCTCTCGGTACAGTCAAGCATATCCTATTTCAAGTGTAATTGGAGTTTCCATTCTTGATAATCTATTAAATTATATTACTCATCACGGTTTACTGTATAAGATAACTGCTGATTGTGATTTAGAGTTCAAGAATAATGACCTGCAAGACTTTTGTAAATTGCATAGAACTGAATTACATTATATCACAGCAAAAAAAAATCACCTGTCGAAAGATTTCATTCCAGTGTGATTGAACATATTCGTTTTTTAAGAGAAACAAATAAAGATGTGACACCAGATCAATTACTGAAACATTCAATTCATTCCGTTATCCAATTCACACTCTTTGAAATAATTAAAGGTCATATAAATAATCCAGATGATCCTTTCGATTTAGACGACCATTTGGTAATATCACACTATATCCAGAATCACAAAGAAGCTTCAAAATTATTATACGATGAAATTAAAATAAAAACGCTGAAGTAAAAGAAATGAAAACATAACTGATTCACCCTCATATTCAAACCAAGAAATACCATAAATTAGAACAAAATTTAGAGATAAAAATTTACCTAAATTTAAAAAGGCTGAAATTAAAAAAAACTCTGGTACTTTTAGAAATATATAAAGGAACTTATAATAAAAATATAATCAGAAAGCCTAAAATTAATTCTAAAAAATTGTTACAGAAAAATGAAATTGGTAATGTTAATGATACTAATGATTTACAAGATTAAAACTGAAGATGCAGAAATCACACAAATAAATTTGTTGTTATCAGTAAATTTAGGACCATGTAGACTTATATATTCTAAATATAGTTTTATACATTATATAGATTTAAAAGATATTAATAAGCAAACAGAAAATCTAAAACAATATTTTTATACTTTAAGAAATAGTGAATGCAACAAATCCTATTTCATACCATAACTTAGCTGAACAAATGATGAGCAGAACAAAACTGTTAATTGACATTTTAGCTAGAAAATCAGAAAATATATATCCACATATTAGATTAAAAAGAAGTTTAATAGATGCTATAGGAAAAATAGATAAATGGCTTTTAGGAACTCTCGATTCAGATGATGAAGAAAGCTACGATAAACGCGATAAATGTTTTACAGAAAAAAATAATTCATGAAGTAAATCTACTAATATCATTACATCAATAAATAATTCATTATAATAAATCAACGCTATAATATAATCAACAAAAACTTCAGAATAATTTGTCCACTTATATCCCATTATCCAAGATAAAAAAATATTTATACCTTGGCCAAAAATCCATAAGTAATTTTGATTGGAAAAAAAAGATTGCAAAGAAAAACTTAAACCCAAAGACAATTATACTATAGAAATGTTAAATGGCTACTCTCTTACAAACTGTTTTGTTAGTGATGTCAGGAAACTATAGTAGAACAAGTGACAAATAGTGAAATTTTATTAATTCCAAATTTAGAAACTAAAGTGTTATCCAAATGTGCTTCGGACCGTTATTTAGAAATAAAACATCCATCAATTATTAGAATTCTAAAAAATTATAGTATTGAAATAGAAAACGAGATTTTTTTAACTAATACACAAATTAAAAGAGAAAAATCAATAATCTTACCAAAATTAGATTTTAAGTTTTCAAACAATCAAATGTACAATACACAGAATTAAAGTAAAATATATTTTCAGAAACTTTTCTATAGATAAAATTGCAAAAAAAAATAAAACTGATTCATGAAATACAAAATCCACAAACCCTTGTGTCAATTGGACTATTTTCAGTAATAGTAATAACTTGTGTAATTATTTCAATATTTTGGTTACTTCGAAAATTTAAAGGAACATTCTTAAGAAATCAGAAAATTGTAGAAAAGAAGAATGAATATGAATTTGAAGAAAGAAAAAAAGCACACAACAGGATCTGAAAAATAACTCCGTTATTTTTCATTATTACAGATGGAGGGGTTACGTGGAGAAAAATTTATATTATTCTAAAAATTAATACACAAAAAGATCATATTCTGTAAACATGTATCAGCATTTACTTTAATATAAAAATAGCATTGTTGTAAACTCTGTCAATGAATTTTAGTTAACTCAATCATTGAGATTAATTAGATTAATTCAGTATTAGTCAAATTAAAAATTGTTTTTTGTTAATAAAGTTTTTAAAAATAAAGTTTTAAAAGTTAAAAGTTAAATATATAATTTTCTGGCACTTTTTCGGTTAGGGCTTTTCCTGGGCCCATAACCTGTTAGTTTTTCATGTTTTGTATTTTATTCTTTTATCAATAAAGAGTAGTGTAGTACACAGTGGAGCTTTTTATTATTTTTATTTTATTAAAAACTTTGTTACAAGAATCTTGAAACATCTACATTATTCTTGAATTATTATGACATCTCCTTTTTTAATCATTCAACATTCAACACATTAAGCTCACTGCTAAGCTAACTACTAAGACTGAGGTCACTAAACATTATTCCTTAACAGTGACATGTAAATAGTGGTCCGTTTAATCCAAGCTGTGTATTGGCAATCTAATTAGTGATTACAATTTGAATACATAATAATAAATATTATAATACTAATGAATGATAAACTTGCAAATTAAATTTTTGGTGGGATTTAATTGTAACTCAAATATGAGTTTAAATATTAGAAAAATAAACTACAATACCTGCATTGCCGTTTCTTTTCACATTCAGCCAAAACGGCATCAAATTTGGAGTCCCTTTCCCGCCTTTTCTTAATAAATTCTAATGCCATCTGCTGTCTTTCACAAAATTTAGCTGCAGCATTTTTCAACAGCTCTCCATATTTTTCTCCAAACATATTTGCTAACAGAGTACCCACTTCTCTCACGATGGGTTCTTCTCTTCTTTTCTTCCTCATTTCTTTGTTAAATTCGGTATGGAGATCTAAGATTTCTTTAATATTTGCAAATATTAAATTAAGTTCATCTGGTTTTAAAGTATGGCTCTCTAATATTTTCTTGTAGAAGATACAGTAGAGAACTTTTAGGTTTGTAACATGCGAATTTTCGGTAAGGAAGAGTTCTAAAAAAGAAAGCATAATATATTACCACCAATGATTAAGAACAGCATTCAGGTATGATAAAATCAAATAGAAAAAATTCGTTCCAGTGATTTTGAGTATACTAAATTCAATATATTTGCTTTTTTACTTCTCAGCATGAGGTTACTTCTTAAGGCACATGAAATTTTAGTGGATTAGAGAAGGAGAGATTAAAAATAATTCTAGAACTACATCAAAGTAACAGTTAGGCATGAAAATGCTAAGTACTATTTGCAAAATTAACTCATCTATTTAAGAAAGAATTGGAAAGTTTTGTAAAATTCTATAAGTATTGTTGGAAGTTCCAGAGGTGTTGATAATATTAATACTGAATGGTTTACTCCCATTGTACCAATATACACAATAACACTATATGACTTCAGTAGTGATAGTTATAAATTATGATAATAAAAAAACATGAAAAAAAGGTAAAAACCAAAATCATTAGATATATAAAAGTAAAAGTTTACAAATATTTTGTATCAATTTAGTGAATTAGTGTGTTTGCGACACTCGTGAGAAAAGTTTGCACTTGTTACACAATATACTATATTTTGTTGAAAATAATTAGAATCAACTGGGGTGATTTAAAATCAAATACATTTCAACACACATTTGATAAATTGTTGTATACAAAAAATAAAAACATACCGTTTATCACATCTTGTCTTTTCTTCTCGTGAGGAGGAAGATTTTTCAATTCCTCTAAACTTTCCCATTGTTCGTGTTCGATATCACTATCCGATTCTAAGGTACTTCTTCGCGCATTATCTTGTATGACAGCGTCCACACTATTACTGGGGCTTTCCGAAAGTCTGCCACTGAAAAATTGTTTTGAGTCATATGTTACCAGTTTAAACGTAAAATATCAATGGTTAATATAGAGAGTAGAATATTTTGAAATGATGAAGTTCGTCAAATTATTTTTTTTCAAGTTATGGAGTAATTAAAAATGTTCATCTAGCTTTCCACTTATATCTGCTCAAAGGCATTTGATAATTCTGACGTTCTGATGAACTTTCAGTGTACAGTGAACAGTAACTGAACGTTTAATTTCGAATTTATGTGATTGTTAGTTTTGCAAAATGCCAGATACTTATTCAAATTCAGAATATGCAAATATGGTGCTTGTTTATGGTTTCTGTAATGGAAATGCTACAGCTGCTGCTGAAGAATATCGTCAACGATTTCCACACCAAAAATATCGTGATAAAAACGTATTTATTAGAGTTTTTAACAGATTGTGCGAGACTGGTAAGCTTCCCAGTGCTAACGTATCATCTGAACGCGCTACTCGACAAGTTTTGGTAGAAGTAAAAAATATTCTGCATCTTGTAGAAGAAGTTGTAACTACTAGCTTACGGAGAATGACACTCGATTAAGAATTCCACAAAAAATGGTGATAAACACACTCCACGAACATTATACGATTATTATATAAATAAATTATAATCATCGTGTTATATCGAGTATACTCTTTACGGATGAAACTACATTTACCAATGATGGCATTAATAATACTCGTAACTGTCATGTATGGTCGGACGAAAATCCCCTCGCAACAGTCGAAAGCAATTTTCAACATCGGTTTTTAGTAAACGTGTGGTGTGGTATGGTTGAGTTATTTAATTGGCCCTTTCATTTTGGAGAATTGTCTCACAGGAGACAACTACCTAAATTTTTTACAAAATGAATTACAAGGCCTACTAGAGGATGTTCCTGTAAATATTAGAATGCAGATGTACTATCAGCACGATGGGATACCTGCACATGTCGCTCGTCAAGTCAAGCAACATTTGGACTAACGTTTTCAAGGGCGTTGGATTGGTCGTTGAGGTCCCATTAATTGGCCTACAAGATTTCCAGACCTCCCACCACTAGATTTTTGTTTATGGGGCTGGATGAGAAATGAAGTCTACAAAATAAAAGTGGACACACGGGATGCACTAAGTATTAGAAAGCTGGGAAAATATATTAAAGTTGGTCCACTTTGGTGTTTCCTTGCCACGTTCCCAATAAAAAATTACCCATAATATAGCTGGCAAAGCCTTCTTTACAATTCTTATATATATATATATATATATATATATATATATATATATATATATATATATATATATAAATTAAACATATTCGGTATACAATTATGAAAACAAATCATTTCCTAATTTAGCAATTAGTCAGATCGTCAAAATAATGTGTCCTGCCAGATATGCTCTGAACTCTTACACAATATTTCTAAAAGATACCAACAATGTGAAGTTTTTATCTATACCAGATGAGAGTTATTTTGTAATATTCTATAGATAATATTCTTTTTATTTATAAGACTATTAAATATAAAAAGTATATATTTAGGTTGCTTAAATATACGAGGATGTATTGATATCTAGTTAGCCTAGACCAGTTCCATGTATAAACAAAATATTGCGTTACCATAGCAACGAACAATAAATTATTAGAAGTGTCAGTGTAAAGTTTGACGTCAAAAAAGTAAACCAGAGTTACGCAATAAATTGAAAGAAAAAAGATCTCCACCAAAATTGTGAATTTAAAAAGGTTACCGATCGGGAACGCCAGGTAATGTGTCAGTCCCCGAAAATATCGATGCAGTTCATGACATGATTTTATCAGACCGTCGAATTGGGCTAAAAGGTATATCTGACGCACTGAATATTTCATACGAACGCGTACATCATATAATTCACGTCAATTTGGATGTGAGAAAAATTGCTGCAAAATGGATCCTGAAATGTTTGAATGTTGACCAAAAGCGTGCAAGGGTAGAAGCATCGCGTTTGATCCGAGCTCGATTTGAAAACGATGTAGACTTCTTAAACCGAATTGACACTATGGATGAGACTTGGGTACATATCTACGATCCAGAGACAAAGCAACAATCGATGGATTGGCAACACTCTGGTTCTCCAAGACCTAAGAAGTTTCGTGTCCAAAAATCTGCTGGAAAAGTTCTCGCTTCAGTTTTTGGGATTGCCATGGAGTAAAACAAAAACTGGAGATTACTATTCGACATTACTGACCACTCTACGGGAAAAAACGCGGTAAGCTATCCAAAGGTGTTTTGTTTTTGCAGGACAACACCCCTGCACACAAATCTTATTTGCCATGCAAAAAATTCGAGATTTAGGGTTTGAATTACTAGAACACCCCCCTTATTCACCAGAAAAGAAACAATTTTTTTTTAAATGTCTAGAGAAGTTGCAGGTTCGTTGTAATAAATGTATCCAATCAAGAGGTGAACTTGTTGAGTAATAAAATATTTTGACATTGAAATTTTGTTTGGTTCTATAGTAAGCTAAAAATTTTTCAATATATCCTCGTATAACACAAAAAATTCACTTTGATTATCTTTATCCGGGGTATTTCTTCATTCATGTGACAAAATTTAGTGATTGTCAATATAAACAAACAGATAACAAAATTTTCTCAGCTCACTTTTGTGGAAGATACAATGTGTGACTAAAATTGAGTTTCAATTTTTTTTCTCAAATTTATATAGAAATTTTAAAATCAAGAACATCTAGATGCACTAATATATCAAAAGGTCTAAGAAATAAGAAATATGATTTGATTGCATGGAATTTTAAAAATTTCAAGTTTCTATTTTTGCTTAAATTTTCGAAGGTAATAGAAATGCTATGTTATTAATCACCTTGTAGGGAGATATCACTGAAGAAAAAAAAATTATGACTGTAAAATATGCGAATAGATATGGAAGCAGGTGTAAAGTTTTTTGTTTTATCTACAAGTTTCTCTAATGGCAGGTGTGCGAAACATTTTTAAGTTCGTGTTTCAAATTTTGCAAACGATAGTCATGTTTATTCGTATTAACTATCTACCAAATCGAATAAATTTAGTAGTAAAAGCTTCGATGAACTTACTTGCAGGATATACTGGAATTTGAGGAGCTTCCTGAATCGGTGTTTGAAAAAGCTGGATGCCGTTCCAAGTCGACGTCGCCACTACGAAATTCAAATAATGCTAGTTTACTTTTATGGGAAATACATAATATAATAAAAAATGGCAGTGGAAAACCTCTATAAATCAATCCAAACAAAACATATTTACGACAAATCACTCACATAATTTAAAAACCGATGTAATAAAAAAATAATTAAAGCAGTATTTATTATAGAAAAAAAAATGATGATGGAGTTAGTAATGTTCTAAAGATTACTTAATATTACATAAGTTAAGGTAATTCTTAGCAAATTACATTTGCTGATTAACTTTTTATCTAGGTTATCAAAGATTTGTCGTGCAATATTGAATATTTAAAATGGAAAAAACCAGCGATTTATATGCAAAATATATTTTTCCCACTCACTTGGTACGAAACACATTTATTACATAAACGTTTAGTTTGGACATGTACCGTTAAAAGAGTAAATTTCATTGTTCATTTAAATAAAATTACACCTCCGCTACTGAATGAAATACAATAATAAAGAAGGCGTAAATCAAATGACGGTATTTAACATAAGATTAAAACTAACAGAAATCGTGAAAGTAAACAAAACCTTAAAGTTAACTCGAATTTAACTCAAAGTTTCTCCGAGTAATTATAATGAATTGAACTGTACAAATTGGTACTCTGGTAATATAACAGGTGCACTGAAAAGTCCGTGGCTAGCATAGAAAAACTCTTTTTTATATAGAATTTGATTAAAATAGGTTTCAGTTTTGGCGATAACCTCTTCATCAGCGCGAAATTTCTGTCCAACAAGCATACTCTTGTGGTATGAGGAGAGGAAAAAATTGCTGGTGGCCAGATGTGGAGAATACGGTGGATGCGGAAGCAATTCGAAGCACAATTCATCCAGTTTTAGCGTAGTTTTAATCTTCAAATAGACTTTTAAGTATTTCCACGCTTTGGAGTTGGTTCATCATGTACTCATCACGATCGATTGGACTCACAATTGAACAGCTCCAAACAGTGCTCAGAATCATCAATTTATTGTTGTTTTTGGTGGATTGTGTGCTCGCGCGTCACCCACTTTGAACAAAGCTTTCCCATACACAAACATTCATTGAAATCAGCTTCACTTTACTGTGTGTATCGTCCTCGATGCTCATTTAGTCTCGTTTAAACTTAGTAAACCACTTGTCAACGGTTGATCCTCCCAGAGAAAAGTCCGAATAATGTTCATCAGGCCAAGCCTTCGATAGATTTTTTTATGCAAAAAAGCAAGGCTTTATTGACACACGAAATTACATTTTATACACAAAAGTTGCTTCTATCAAAATGTTAAAGTCACAAACTAATAGTACGACAGGTTTCAAGGTTTAGGGCTAACTTGAAATGAAATGGATTTAATACCAGTAGCTATGTGCCAGTCTACGAACTTTCCAGCTCAACTAACATACTTAACGAAAAAGTACGGATATTTTTATAACTCTATACGTGTTTTTAGCTCTAATCAATCAAAAAAATATGATACGACAATTTATAGTTGACAAATGGAACAAACAAAGAAAGCATTGTCATTGAAAGAAATTGAGGACGAAATCAAAAAGAAAGAAGCTCTACGATACGAACTCATAAATAGTAGAACATTATCAATCTACCCGAGAAGGACAAAAAAATATTGCAATTTAAGGGAATTACAAAGAGAATAATCGATTTTTATTTCGTTTCAAGATATTTTTTCCAGCTTTCAGAGCTGATTTAAGCACGGCTCTGATTAACGTCCTAATACTGAATCATGTAAATCCAAATTAATTGTTACAATATTATGTAAAAGACGTTTTTTTATTGGCTATAAATAAAATTATGTTTTAACTGGACCAACATATTGCCACATTTAATCAATGCTACATTTTTATATACTTCCTGCGTCGTAAATTTGCTAATTTAGTTTGGTTTAAATTATGTTTTTAGTTATGATGATTCCTTAAAATTCTTCAGCAACAAAATTACTAGAGTTCCCATTTCATTTTCTTTTTAGACTTTAAACGAAATCTTTTCGTAAATATTCGCACAAACAGCGAATGAAAGAAAAGTTTGCATGCAGATTAAAATGAAACGAAAAAAGAATTTAGCAAAAGTTCAAAACATTCGACTTCTAAGTATAACAACTATCTTTTTCGGATTAATAAAAATTATTCAATTAATACTAGGATGTATTCGAAAAATTGGTTGTTTTAGCAATTTCTTCTCACCATGTCACCTTAACTTACCCAGTTTTATGATGTATTTCAATTTATAGATAATAGATAGTACACTAACCGCGCACTCATAATTTAATTCCTTACCTTTAATTTGTAAGCAACACGAACAGTTTAAATATTCAGACGGTTTTAGAATAATGTTTAAAGGATTTTTTATGTCGTCTCTCTCTCTCTCTCTCTCAATGACAAAAATGAATTATAGTTAAATTTAAATTCAAGTATTTTACAAATGAAGTAGAAAATATGTTTTGACGGCAAAAAACGAAATGATTTTTTACAAAAACTTTCAGTTACGTGCAAATGTCCATAGATACAAACAACAAATACATACAAGGTACAAAATAAAATTAGGTTGAGATATTGAAGCATAACGATAGTATCTTGATACTTGCTTGACACGGAAAGAATGAAAACAACAAGAAATGGTTGAGTTGGGTAAAATCAACATTCGAGGGCTGACTCCTATTGTCTCAACCTATTAAAGTTTGCAGTACAGTACAAGTCCGCATACGAAAGTATCAGTATGTAAATTATTCGTGTGGAGAAACGCGCGGTGATCACAAAGTTTTGGTGAATATCCTTGGGGATTCTTCAAAGTGATATGATATATTGAGAAGATGGTATTGGGAGGTTAAATATGGTAGAGTCTTTTAATGCAGTTTAGACAAGACAAAGAAAATGTTCTTTCAAGATTAGTAGCTAGGTTTAAGTCATGAATCCATTACTATGATGAAGAGACCAAACTTCAGTGTAAGGAGTGGAAACATCGAGGTTCATTACCGTCAGCATTTTGTTACGGTATTTTGTGTGCTCAAACGTAATTTTAGTAGATTACCTGTAAAAAAGAGACATCACAATCTCAGGTCAAGCGATAAAAGAAAAACGCCAGAAAAAGTTGCGCAAATATGTTATTTTACATCAGGATAATGCAACCTCCCTCGAATTATTTGGCGTCCGCTAATTTTCCAGATTCAAACTGATGGTTACAAAAGTTTAGGAGGTTGAGCAATCTTTCTTTTAAGACACATTAAAAATTCTAAAACATCGATGTAAAATGGGCTAAATTGACTAGAAACTAATTATTATTCAATCAGAAATATATGCAATTGATGAAAATTGTGGACAGTTCAACCTAAATTGTGATCAAATTCAATTGAGATGCCTGAACAAGTCAATGAGCTAGGTAATAAGAATAAAGGTACTCTTCAATGGGTTCTGGGATACACTAAAGTGGAGGGAAATGAAGTAGTTAAGACTTGCCGAAGTAGGGACGGATAAACCCTTCCAATCTACAGGGGTTGAAGCAGGCAAATATATTCCAAAGAAACTATAACCTGAAGTCGGTTGGTAGTGAAATCAATAGATTAGATGTAAACATTGAGTATCAGAAGTGCAGCAGAAAATCTTTTGGGATCGCAGTGTATATTACACAATAATTACAACATACATACATCGGTAAATAGGAATATCTTTGTAAATTTCTTATTGTAAGTGGGACAGAGCAAATTATCAGAACTCGTATTTATCATAATATAAAAACACGTCTTGTCCCTAAAGATAAATTAGAGTAAAATGCTTCTAAAATTAAAATTGTACAAGTTGAAGTGTGTAGACGAGTAAATATTAAGAATAGCTGGTCTATGTATGATCTTGGCAAATGCCCAAGTTTTTTCTGTTTTTGACTATTAATTTGTCGAGGTTAATATTGAGGAAAAAAACTACGTTTGACAATTAAGTCAGCAATATCATAGACAGATTAGAAAGAATTCTGTATTAAGTATGAACCTACATTGTATTTGAATGTCTTTTAATATTTAGTGTCAGATTAATATCATTGTTGTCTAAAAACGAGTTGGTATTCTACAAATTACTCAAAGAAAAACTGTGTCCATTTATCTTTACGAAATTATGACCATAATATATTCCAGTTTTGAACACAAATCTCTAAAATAATACATTTTTTCTAAATAAATAAGAACATTTTGATGGCACTTAGCATACCCGTAAATATTCAAATATTACTCTATAATTCGTGGTGATCATATTCTTGTTGGCTATTTATAGCAATATTTTTAATGGTTTAATGATCACACTAACGGTTAGTATCGAATTACCCATACATACATATCGTTAACAGACGTTATTATGTTGAACAACGACAAAGATTTAAAGTAGGCCATTTTTCAACAGTTCAACTATGAATTAAATAATTATTGTATGAATTAACTGCATTAGGTGAGCATTGATTTATTGTCGCAATTACTGATGTAGAAAATAAATTATAGTTGCATTATATACTTGAACTCCAGCCAGAAAAATCTAACAGTTCTCATATTTTAATGTGATTTACTTGAAAACAATGTATATGTACATTTAAAATATATAAATAAACAAAAAAAATAAGGTTTAAATTTACATAGTAGACAAAAAAATATATCTCTAATCTACTTTCTGGAGAGGTTTTCCACTAGTTGGAATTCGGAATTAGTCTCACTCATCTCTGTTTAACCGGATTCATTCGAAACTGATTCAACCTTTTATGCATAGACTTACGCCAGAAATTGACAAAAGTCCAAATTCGAGAGTCTCATCTTAGTATCAAAATGGACTGTGTCCAGTAACGCGTTGTGATTACATAATTGGGTTTGAAAGTGTTAATACCACAAAAAGTTTTGGTGGATATATCAAAGGAATCTGCAGTATCATATGACATGATCAAAAAGTGGTAGACAGTCGTGAACAGACGAAGATGCAAAGGGCGTACCCATACGAAAATGTTAAAAAAGTGCCTGATCTCTTGTTGTAAAAGCCACGAAAGACTATTTAACAAATAGTTGAGAGACAGTGGTATTTCATAGTACGTAGTACATTTACTGATCTCAACATTAATTTTCCACACGATGGGTACCAAAATGGAGAATAAGAAATAGAATCGGATGCTTAAGACCTATGTTTGTAGAATGCTTATAATGCCGGTTGCAAAATTACGTGAAGCGATAAAAGTGAAACACCTGGGCAAAGATGTTGTCTTGCATCAGAATAACGTACCCGGTTACAGATTCGCCATAGAAACAGCCTCAATAGTTCGGACTTCAAATTAGTAACATCCATCATATTCTCCAAATTTGTCTCCACGAGAGGTAGGGATTTCAACTGATACAGTCACTGAAGCAAAACTTGTGCGTCTTATACTGAACACACGGTTTACGCTATCGCTGCACCAATACTCACAATTACACTATCTGACGTCAAAGACTGAACATAAACTAGACTGAAGACGGTAACTTTGTTATCGAAACACCCGTCAGATGGTGTTATTGTGAGTGTTGATGAAGTGTATTCAGTATGAATATCACCAATGGTTTCAGAAAATCAAAGTTATCTGTGTATCTTATATCAAAGCACTTTCTCTATCAAATAGCCTAAATTAAATTCCTTAACTAGTAAACACTTTTATTTCTTTTAATTGACTAATTCATTAGCGACTATTCTTCCAAGAAATTTTATCCATTTAACGAACGTTACTGGATTAAGAATCAATTTGCACATTAGACTTATAATAAAGTCAATATGAAAATACCAGAAGTTTTTTGTGGATATTGCATCATTTTTAAAACGAGTCAAGTTTACAAATCGGTTTTTTCCTATGGATATAAATTCATAAATCAGTTACGGTTGTAACGAAATTTAATTTATTCACAACATGAGTTATTTGTACAGATACGATAAAATCGAAAGATGAGATTAACGTCTGATAAAGCGCTCGTACACTACAATAAAAAATAAAAATTGGCAAAATTATGAGGCCTCTTTCTATTTTGTTCATTTAGAAAATAGTAATTTCAATATTTATCCTGGTACGTACTTCTTTTTCGGGTATTAGTCAAGTTTTATATATTAGGAAAAGGAAAGTGTGTATCTTTAGACCCCCAATACATATTAAAATCGATAGATAAATATACATTTTATAGGAAATATTTCTAAAATGTACCAGAGCAAAAAAATCTGAAAGTCTTCACCATCATTTACCACCATGAAATAAATTATATCCTAGGGTATTATCCACTTTTGATGAACTCTTTTTGGTTAAATGTTAATTTACCAGAAAATACATATATGTAACAATAATAAGAGCTAATGATTGCAACAGTTCTATAACGTTCTGCTATCTTTGAAGATTTTTTGTACGGCGAGATGGTTGCGCTGTTAATAAACGTGAAATTATGTGACAAATACTACCAAATAATAAAATTATTTCTACAGCGGCCTCCCAAAGCACCAGTTTAATATCTAAATAGTTTTTTCTTTGGAATTATATGGAAGAAAATATTGATCGACATAGTTACAAATATTAATGGATTTTGTAAAATATAATCAAACTTTGTCATAGACTTATATGGAATTGTGCATGCCATAGTGGCGCATTCGTTTAAAAAATTGTCGTAATTTTTTTTTAAATGTCCGGGAGGTGTTCCTGATTATAAAAAAGTAAGATGACACTTGGTATCTTTTGATGTTATTGTTTAAACAACGAAAAGCTGAATAAGCCAGAAAAAAATGCATTTTTTGCAATGAATTAATTTTTTTTTATATTTTTATATATTGTTTTCAATATTTCGAATGAAAAAAGTCCGTACACCTATTATCGTATCTCTAACCCATTAATAGTTGTGAATTTTTTGAAATTCAAAATCGCCGAAAATCCTAATTTTCCTGAATTAAATAAAATACCTAAAAAATTGAAATGTTATAATTTTTAATTTTTTATCAAATATTTCAACTATCTTAATCAAATTAACCTAAATAGATTTGAAGAATTTTGGTTTTTTATATGTTTTATTAGTCGAATTTTTCAAGGAAAAATTAGACTATTACGGTAGGCATGACTAGAAGAAAAATAGGGGGCACATCATTTTTCCCATGTTTTGAGACCTCCTGAACACGATTATGATGGTTTTTCGAATGTCTGTAGTAGTATTTTCGTCTTTCGAGCAATTGCTATGGGTCCGATTTGGTTTAAAATTAGCATACATGGCTTTTTTGTCGGCGGATTGATGTTATTAGAGTTTGGTTGAAACCAAATGAATATTTCGAGGGGACGCAGTGCAAAAAAAGTGGTTTTTGACCTTTGCTCACCTCTGCAGGTCAAACGAAAAGCGACTGAAAATTGAAATTTCACATGTAGGTTCAATTAGTTGCGAGATGATTTCCTATCTAAGGTCGAAACTTTCCATCTCCACCCCTCTCCATTTTATGGTCATTTTTGTTATATTTTCTTATTTTTTGGCCAGAAAAAATTTAACTAGAGGGTTCGAACTTCGCATGTAAGTAGGGGTGATGTTGAAGAATTGTCTTTATCAAGTTCAAAGTTTTCTTCTTCAGTTCTTCTAGCACAAAACGCCCGAAATCATTTTGATCGTTGTTATTGTTGAACTGGACCGCCTCCTATTTAATGAATAATACGAGTATGATCGTTGCTGGGGTGATTTTTTTTACTTCCCATTTTCGAAATTTCTTGTCATTATGACAATTTTTTCTTTGTTGTCAATTGGAATTGAACAAGAGGGTTCGAGACCACCGGGTCTATTGAAATTATGAATTTTCATTCGAGAGAGAAGAGTGAAATGAAAAGTTATTGAGGAATAGCCAATTTTCCATATAAAGAAATAAGATTGAGAATTGATATCATTTCCAAGATTCATTTTATGGAAAGATTTGTTGGTGTATTAGTTAAATTCTTCATTCGACGAAAAATTCGACTTGACGTGATGGAGCTCTGCTGCTCACGGCTTTTTTTATGTTATAACAATATACTCCCTACTCGCAAAAACTTTCGAGAGAGAAGGATTTCTATCTCACTCTCATCTCAATATATAAGATGAGTGAGAGAAAGGCCGACGACGCGCTTAAAAAATTGTTTGCTATTTTTCAGCAGTAATACGTTAAAAAAATATTCTTACTTCTTCTAATCTATTAAATTTTCCAACTTATTGTTATGTGTAATGAGATTTTTATTTATTATTAAAATATCAGCATCAGAATTTTTTATACAGTATACATTGACTAAATTTTGAAAACGATTTGCGATGAATTCTTTGTATGTGGATCATGAAAAGAATGATAGAAATCGATGATAGGAAGGAATTCAAATTTATGTATCATCAGAAATGTACTTGCAGTTTACTGGAATATACTTATTCATAAATTCAAGATATAAGCATATATATATTAGAAATTGTTATTTCAATTTTGTCATCAAGAGAATTATAACAAAATTTATAACAAGAGAACAGATTTTAAATAATATGTTGCTCGAAAAGTTTCCGACCTCAACCCGTCAGCCTTTAAGAAATATAACTGAATTGTTGTAAAGATTTAATGAAGATGGAGAAAATTGAGTATCGAACTGTCATTAATTATATGTTTATGAACCGGAATACGCTTACGCAACTGATATACGACTGTAAAATTTTGGAAATTCAAATGTGGTCGTATAAGCTATCGGCATATTAAAAAAAACGTATTTGCCCCAAACCCCCAGACCAGAACTCCATTCGTATCAATATTTTCCAGGCTTTATTGATTAAGCAAAATGAGTTGGATTTTCTGTATCTGCTTAACTGCAGATGAAACCTGGATCCACCACTACCTTCTTGAAACTAAAAACCAGTCAAGAAAGAGGATTGAAAAGGGCGAACCTGCTCCGAACAATGCAAAGTCAGTTTCATCAGCAGTAAAAGTGATGGCGACCGACATGGAATTGTATCCATCGACTATCTTCAAAAGAGTGAAACAACAACGGGAGGGAATCACACATTATTTGAGGATTTGAGGAAAAAAGTGCTTTAGGACAACGCACCTTCGGTGATAGTCATATCAAAAAAGGTCATTATCGTCTATTTTGTGGAAAAAGATAGCGATTATTATTTGGAAGAGTTAAAAAGCTGGAAAGTGTATAGACTTCAAAGGAGAATATGTTGAAAAATAAAAACGATTATGGAAAAAATGGGCCGTGTGGATACTCAATGTTCGGGGTTAACTGACCAGGTCTCGCACTTGTGGATATTCACTGGACGCGATTAATTGATCCCGTGTCGCACTTGTGGATAGTTACTGTATGGGGTTAATTAACTCCGTGTGGCATTTGCGTGGATATTTCTTGCACGTGATTAATTGTTCTCGTGTCTCGCACTTGTGGATAATTGTTATACGGGATTAATTGAGCCGGTGTATACATACTTTTGTGTATACATACCGCACTAGTTTAACTTTGTCGCACTTGTAAATAGATATTTTTCCATTCTCACTGTGTATGTTAATTAAGTTGTTCACTATTATTGTTTCTTTAATAATATTTTTGCGTTTATATGTCTAAAATAAGAGATTATGGACACACTTGTGATGCTTATAATTCTATTATTATCATAAATGAAAACATATTTTATTTACACTAAACTGATAGTTCGTCGTTATGCTTTTGAGAAAAGGTGATTGGTACTACTAATATCAAACCTCTTGTGAATTTATTAAAAAAGAACCTGCATAAATTGATATATATTAAATAGTAGGAGGTCATGAGGTTTTATTACAGAAATCCATTTAAAAATACCGATTTGTATCAAAACGTGACATTTGCAAAGAGTATCATATTCAGGTTTGAATATCGAGGTTAACCTTGGAACATATTAGAGGTAGGTAGGCACATAATTTTGCAATAAAACTGATGTTTTGAGCGTTGCCATTTCTGCAACTGAAAAAATGCGATATCGACTTTTATATTTATATAACAGAAACAAATTTTGTTCAACAACAAATCACAGGACAATGATTATATTGAAAAATAATATTTGAAAAGCTCACCTACCGTATGTTCAAATTTCAGAATTGAATTTATCAAATTAAGTGTTTTTTTTTAAAGAAATGAACATTTGATGTGTGATTAATCGTGTTGGGTATTGAAAACGAGAGTTGTCTAGTAATGTTATTGCGAAGCCTGTGGCAATTTAGAAATTGACTAAGTTTTTGATATTGATCGTTTAACAAACGCAAGTTTGTGCAAAAACTGAAATTACGTTGAATGATTAATTTTTAAAAAGACCTTCTTTCCATGCCTTCTCCTAACGGAGGTTGGCGACCACTACTTTAAATGCTTCTCTACCTTTTGTTATGTGAAACAATTCTGGCACACTCAGATTCGTCCAGCCTCTCACATTCCTTAGCCACGACTTCTTCTTTCTCCCTATACCCCGCCTACCATCTACCCTGCCTTGCATAATTGTTTGCAGAAGAGTATACTTGTCTCCTCTCAGTATGTGACCTAAGTATGCTGTTTTCCTTTGTTTTATGGTCCTCATCAGTGATAGTTCTCTGCCTATTCTGGTTAGCACTTCTGCATTTGTTGTTCTTGCAGTCCATGGGATCTTTGGCATTTTATGATAGAGCCAGAATTCAAATGCTTCAAGCTTTTTTGTTATCTGAGCTTTCAGCGTCCAAGTTTCAACTCCATATAATAGTACAGACCATACGTAGCAGTATACAAATGTTAATCTTTGGTTTAGAGCAAGAGCAAGACCTTACTGAAATAAAATGCATAGAATCTTTTCGTGCAATTTTTGGTGATTGAGCACCATCAGAGAAGACTATTTACAAATAGTTTGCAGAATTTCGTCGTGGTGGTGCATCCATCAGTGATGAATGTCGAGAAAAAAAGCCACAATCTGTTGTCAATCCGAGAAATATCGATGCTATGCGTAACATGATTAAAAAAGATCAGCATGTGACTCATAGACATAGACAGACCATGAACAAAAAACGTCATATTATTTCTCATTACGACAATGCCATCTTCCATAAATCACGTCAAACAACTGAATATTTGTCTCCTTGCCCGTATTCTTCGATTTATCGCGTATTAACTTATTCTTGTCCGTCACTGTCACCTTAGAAGTTGTTGAAAACTCGAATCATGTTTATATATCAGCTTCAAAGTGGAAAGAATGTTCCCAGAATTGGTTTGACATATGTAAAAATGTATAGACTTTAAGGGCGAATCAAATATATTCTTTGAAACTTATTGGCTTCTGTTTCATTTTTGGCAAACGAAGTATATAAAGAAAGTCTTGATTTAATTACTTTTATTGCACAACGGTAACATATAGGCATGTATACCTGTTGTTTATTGGGTTATTGTTGAATAAAAAAGGCTATTATATTCATGGGTAGATAATATGTGGAATTAGAAGTAACCATATATGCTTTTATGTTAGCTGCGTGACTTCTATGTTTTTTGTTTGAATGGAATACTATGGTAAGGCAAGAACATTGGTGTAGAAAGTGTATTATTACCATGACATAGTAAAAAAATGCTGCCAAGGCAGCGAGAGTTAGTTTCAGAGTTATGAGTACATCCTGGTCATTGACTGGGGAGTTAAACAAACGATTTGTCTTAAACAAAACACCAAAGAAAAGGAGGTTTCAACTTATACCATTTTATAGAAATTAGCTGTGGAAACGAAACAAACGTTGTAACAAATAATTTTTTGGTTGGCCTGTGAAATTTCAGGTAAATACTGTATGGTTTTAGTGAAAAGTTGCCGTTGAAAATTTTATATAAAATGTGATGTTCCTAATTGATTAACTGTTTACATCCGCGTTTTCCTCGTGTATATACAATTACTAAGCTCCTTTAAATAGATCAACAAAAATTAAAAAGAAATCAGTTAAATCTTTCAATGTTAAACAAACTAAAATTGAATGAATATATATTCGGATTTTTGTTTGCTTCTGCTATTTTTAAGTAAAGTATCAGAATTTATTTTTAAATCAGGTACGTTATTATTTTTTCATATATATACGTTCAAACTTCATTCATGGTATCGAAAACTACAATCCATTCATTTTGATTAGAGACAGAATGAATAGATGTGTAACATTAATCAGTGATTATGTTCAATGGACACGAAAAGCCACCTTTTCTTTGAAGAAATTGGATTAGTTTTTTTTATTTATTCACGAGCGATCAAATTATTTGACCGCATACAATCAATGTAATTCAAAAAACAATGTACAGAACATTGTTTTTAATAATAGCCCCTTAATGTAATAAGTATACTGATAGGCTGTAATATTTTATATCTTTAAAGTACAAATTTAAGTTGAACAATCGAAGTCTACTACTGTCAATTAATCTGAATCTAAATCAATTTTCAAATTAAAATGAAGTAAGTAATGAAAAACTTTGCATTGAGAGCGCGTGTTCTTGATTTGTTGACGATTCCTCGACCGTTATAAGCAGTAAGAGAAGGACTAGCCTGACTTAGCTCCAGCAACCAAACATGAACCACGTTATAGTTATTTTCAACTAAGGTTCTAGTTATTCAAATTGAAGCAGTTTAGTTCCGATTTTATTAATATTCTACTTTCCCTGTTGAATTGGATCTAAATTCCTTGTTATGATGATTAAGCTTTTTATATCGAAAATGTATAACAGCAAATTAATTTTTGTATCTTCTGTATCTGTTAAGCGATTAAGGTCCGAGCGAGTAATTAGTATCTTTTAAACCTTTGTCGCTACGAATTAAGATTAGACCTTAGCAAGCGTTGCCATTTATATTTTTAGCCTTGGGAACACTCAATGTTTCTGATTGTTACTCACATTCCTGGTGTAAACTTTACATTGTTAAACATAATCTACATATTTCCTCACTCGCATACGGTTTTCAAATCAATTGAAAAGTTAATTCTTCAACACGGAATTGATCCATGAACATTCTCGTGCAGATTATCCCAAGAATTCATTCATGAACTCAAGTAAACAGCGCTCATGCTTTATTCTCAGGCACAGTAAATAAATCGTGTAATTAATTCAAACGTGCCTGATTTTTACTTCAAACTGATGAACTCATTCATCAGCCAAGTAGACGAAGACAAGAAATAATACAGCCGCAGCTGTAGACCCTGCACACACCTGCCAGTTCAATACAAGCCAAAAACTGTTAGAGTTCGTCGAGCCATTTTTATTTTACCTTAAGTTTTTCCTCAAATGTTTAGGGTCGTGAGATTCTGGAAATCTTTCTAACCGGGTTAAAAGTCTAACGGAAGAAGGACTATCCCAGGGTAGCCAAGTTGTGCACGGAGAGTCTTAAGACTTTGCACCTCGTCAAACTGGCCACCAAGAGAGTTAGATACGATTGGAAGTATGCGACTTCAATTGCATCCTTCTCGTCGTGACCCTGTTGAAACTAAATCTAGCTGTCGCACCCGACTGTATCCAGACTTTACTCTTTTGGAATGGACCAACCTTCCCCTAGCTACTCGTGGAAACAACCATAGAGACAATAAAAAACAAGAAACGGAAAAAGATGCTGCCAAAATCATGAGAGTTGCTATTCTGCCGAGGGCGTTCCCTGAGACTGTTCTCAGTCGCCACTTTTGTTCCTCTCTAGGAGTAAAGAAGTGGAAGAAAAGAGGCGTCAGTAGCTAATAGAAGCGCAGAATGAGGGACTTCACACCTCACAATGGGAAGTTCGAAATCGAAAGGACGAAAGTAGTGGTCAGCTCATTGGGGTAGGTATAGACGAACAATTCTACCTGACCATCAAGAAATAGAATGCGCAAGCAACGAGACTGCTGCGGAAGATCACCAAGAGGTACATACCCTTAGTGAGACGGATGAACCTAAGGTTTGATGGCGGGCATCAAAATAGTCCAAGTAAACGTTCACCACGTAAAAAGGACATCTGCAGTCATCGCCCAGGCGTTCACTAAAGAAAACCTAACGACATAAAACACCTTTGTCTTTCAGAATTTCTGAACAGAGACCTCGTACTATTTCGAGCACAGCTCGAATACAAGAAAAAACGACAAGAAATTGTCATAGTCTCCTGCTACTGCAATGGGAACGGGACTGTTCCGCCACCAGAACTGTAAAGACTAGTAGAGTACTACCAGAAAAAGAAGCTACCAATACTACTAGGATGCGATGCAAATGCAAAACATTGTTTGGGGGAGCAAAGACACCAACAGCAGAGGTGAACAACTCTTGGAATACATTTTAACTAATAACCTTTACATACACAATGTATCATAATCATATTCAGACTAGAGACAGATTCCACGGAGCCAGAAATCAGTAGGTATCTAAGAAAAACCGATTGGAAAATATATAAAACCAATATTCACTATAACTTAGGGAATATCCAGACCAGTAAGACTAGACTCCATATGAGTCTGGAGCAAGATCTCAGAGAAGTGAATGAGGCCATACTCGAGGCATACGAATAGAGTACAAGTTAAAACCGAAAGGCGGGACCTCTTTAATAGACCAAAGTGTTCTGGGGACTGACAGAGCTACACCAGAAAACGCACTGCCAACATCAAAGAAATGAGAAAAGCGAAGCAACAAAGCTTGAGAAAATTCTGGATATTGACTCTACACCTGCAGCTTCAAGACTTCACAAAGTCTATGCAAAGGGAAAAGTCAATACAACCATGGCACTGAGGAAGTATTGTATTTCTTGATAGTCTTAACTTCAACGACAATGGAGACAGGTGAAATTTCGAAATAATCTTTGAGTTGTATTGAGAGTGATATACGAAGTACAAACAATATTAGAATGAATTATAGGTTAAAGTATCCAATATTCCATAGATGGAGACACGATATGGAATAATCTGGAATGTCAGAGCCTCGGCAGATTTTTCTCCAAATTTTAAAGTAGATTTACAGATTTACATTGTTTAAAACATATATATTTAATAGTGTTGAGTTGGTAATTCCAATATAATTTAAACATTGTTGGCTAGCTTGTTAAAACAAAAACTTAAACATATTGATTAAGCAATCAGCACATGTTTGAATAAACTTGAATACTTATTCAAAGTAGCACAATCTTACGTTTTTAATTAATAAGTTAGTTAAACGTTACTAAATACCAGTTTCGCAATTTAAATATAAAAATGACACAAAATATTTGTACACGCGCTCTTTAGATTGATTCAAGCGGTATATGTAACTAATTTCCAACCGTTATAGTGCAGGAGCCACCATCTGTTTTTTCAGTAATTAGAAACAAGCTGAATCTTCATTAGTAGGGACAAGATACCAAAATTTTTCTCTGTGAAAATTTTCCATGAACGTAGTTAATGAGGTGCGCAGGTACAAAACATTCTGATTGGACGAACTGTCGAAAGTTTCTGACCAACAGTAGATTTTTTATTGAAAACTGGATAATAAACTCGAAAGAACAATTGTCCTACAAAATGCATAGACATTATTAATAAGCTAATGTTGATTTGTTCCTAAGGAATACGCATAAAACAACTCATCTCTACTTAGTCACCATCGTGACACAAGAGTTAAACGGATGAAAAAATAGGTGGGATCCGTATGGACTTCATCCAAAGCCTTTATCTTTCTCAAATACTAGTATAGAAATATTTTACTTACGGCAGTTAACAGTATATGTTTAATATTCATGGTGTTGCTACTAATAAAGCCAAGTTTTATATATAACATGAGGGATTGGTCAAAAACGGATCACATGAAATTTGTTCGTTTCTAGTTTATTATACCAATGAAGCTTTTGATGCTGGTGTTATGTATCTTATTTTTTTTATGGTGCGCTTGGACAAAGTAAATACACCGTGGTTTTGAGGTTTTTTCTTGACCTAATAGAAACTGGGCAATTTGACAGTAACTTCAGTATAATCAAACGAAAAAATAAAACCAATGACACAGTAAAACAGTGTGCGGGACTTATGTTGCACGCTGCTGTTATTGAGGACCAAGTTTCTGGTGGAAATAGTAGAAAGTGAAAAAATACAAGATTTTAAATAAATTAAAAAATATCATAGCTATGGAGAATGAAGCAAAAAACATCTCGGAAGGAAAAGAAATAGAATTCAACAACTTTTATTGAGTTTTATTGCTCTAATGAACATGTAGTCTAAATTGAAGTGATAAAATTTATTGGTGGATTACATGAACTAACTTTTGACTTTGAAAAACCGGAAACTGATTTACCAAAACTTTCAAAGATCAGTTCTTAACCAACAAAATGTACATACGTATCAATATCAATAAAATCAATAACCTGAAGAACGTCGAAGTCTATACACCTACAAACAATGTTGGTGAATTTTTATTAATAATTCGAATTGTTACCTCCATCGAGAAATTTCATTTAGAAAAACTTGAATGTACTTATGAAGACTCAGCTCCTGGAGTATTACTAATATTACTAAGCATACATTGACATTAACATAGGTAATAATATAGTTTCTTTTACACGATTTGCATACGTTGTATTGTTTACATATTTGAATATTTCAATTTTAAGTCATGCGCAAAACGCCAGTGACCGGTAGCTTTGTAGTGTTAACCATTTACAGAGTTGCCAAATCCATTTATTTCAAGCCGAATTTCTATTTCGGAATTAATCCCATTACACCTACAGTTTTTTTTACCAAATTAAAATTTGAAAATTTGAATTTTTCATTAACTTAATCAAATAAAAAACACTGAGCTATCAAAAAAAGAGTTTCGTGGCTATCATTCTCTTTTCTATTGATATATTTGTTTTTACAGTTTGATCTATACAAATAATTTCTGTTGTGACATACCCTAGTTATAGTTATTTATCAACAAAAGTGAAAATTAAATAAAATTTGAATATAGACATTTTCCACAAAAAAGTAGAAAATTTCAGGGACAATTTCAGAATATATGATAACTGCGTAATCATATAAGTAAACAAGTTATAGGAAAAAGAAGAATAATTTCATGTATAATCATCCAAGTCAAGAAACTCTAACATAATGCCATTTGTCCACTACATTTCATTTTAAAAAAAACACAAACGAAACGTTTGTACGCTTCTGCTTAATCTTGAAAACTATAATTATCCCAGTAAACGCCGATCATTTGTGTAAAGCGCCTCTACATAATCTATGTAGTGATCTCTTTGATTCGGGCCAATTTTTATCGACCACAAATGAAAAACCACAAGTGGAAAATAATTGTGCAAGTGACCCACTCACACGACATGGCAAGTAACAATTATTCGCCACAAGTAATAATTGAGTCCGATTTATGAATAGTATACTTAATATCGAACTGAACATGAAAAATTGTCTACACGATGCACAGTAGTTCGAAACTAGTGATTCTCTAAATTATAATAGTTTTCTTCCTTGAAAACTTGTATTCATCATATATTTTGTATTATAAGTATACGTTTTATTACAAATTTTGAACAAGCAACAATTATTTGTCAACAAATAGACACACTTTGGTCTGAGTCTTCAAAACCCGGTATTTGAGCTGACCAGAATTATTTAAGAAATCTTCAGTTCTTACTTTTCTGGCTCTGAGCTCTCTACATGACGGAAACCTTTGTTAAGAGCTTCTTGACCCATTTCCTAAAATTTTCAGAATGGAAGTGGAAAACAAACAAAATGTGAACAAACAATGGGGTATTTTCTAGGACGTTAACCTTTGGTGCTAATTGTTTAAACATCAATTGAGGACCAAAGTGTGACGTATTTCTTCTATTAAGTACCTGGGGTATAAATCTGTGTAGTCTTTTTTTATGGAGATTTTTTAACACGATATAATGTTTTCAAAATCTCCTGAAAATCCTTGTTTAATCACAATCTAAATTTTCTACATAATAAAACCGTCATTACCAATTTATTCTTAGTTTGAAATCACTCATACGAATTAGAAATCAAGAGATTATTCTTTACTGAAAATCATTAAAATTAAAAACTTGTACAATCAAAAGATAAGATTTTGTATACTGCAGTACTATGATTCCACATCATTGGAGGCAGTCTTCTTCAAGTTGGTCCCAAAAAGCTTTGAAGAATTGAAGTGCGATGGCAAAATGCCAGCAAATCGTTTGTCCTATTATTGAAACGTTGCTACTTTGATTAGAAAAAGCTCTAAATCTTCTGAAAAGAATACCTGTTCATCTTATTTTTGGGGGCAGACAGGTGACTAGAGACGAAATATTGATTTATTATGTAGACTTTAAGTGCATTAGTCACACATAGTGTTTTTACTTATTACAATATAGGTTAAATACATTTTTTCTTCAACTAAAAAAATCATTTGCCGTAATCGAAATAATCTAACCGTATAATCATTTTTTTCCACTTTCGTTGTACTAGGCGACTCACAGTGCAATATTTTTAATGACATCACTATTGATAAATTTATCTATTTGTGGTAGTTAATTCGCACTCGAATCGGATTGATTTATAGACGCCACTCATGATGTATATTTCTATCTACATGACCACATATGGTTTTGTACCCAATTGAAAATAAATTGCTAAACTCACCTTGTGGTACTATGCGAGGGATCACTGATGTTTCTTCTTTGTTGCTTCCTTTGCTGAAAATAAAAACAAAATGTTATAATTAGTAAAAAATATTGAATATGAAATGGAAATTCATCTGATAGATAGAATCGATAATGAAAATAATAATACTGTAGGAATAACAGCAATAATATTTTATATTTAGATGAGTTTAAGCATATCAAAAAATAGCTCCATATGTTTCCGTTACAATTCGAATAATTATTAAATCATGTAAAATTACAGAAATTTTAACTGAAGCATGTAATCTATTGAGATGGGAATTACTGCAAGGCACTTGATAGATGAAAAATACCATTTTTATCGGTAGACTTCTTTCAATTTTTGCACGATTACTGGAAGCCTTTTTTTCCTAAAATTCTTTATTTTTCGCGTGCACTAACTTTGCTAGGATACAATTTACAAACACCCCATTGACGGCATTTCTATAGCGAGAACTATAAATATATTTTACGTGATGAATTTTCCTTTCACTGGAACTAGTTTTCGTTCAATTTTTCAACTTTATTTGAATGAATTTTATATTTAATGTTGTTTAATTTGATTACACATTTCAATTTCAATACTTTCCAGAAGATAAATTATAATCTTTTTGAAAAATAATGCATTAATCTTCTGAGTTTGTAGCAACTGATAATTTATTTTTTTTCTGATCGACCAAAAGATATTCCTCTTCCAATACGGACCTATTTTAGTTTAATGGATTGTTTTAAACAGTGGATAAGTATTGTATGATCTCATCATATATAAACGAGGTATGGGTGTGACTAGATATATCGACAAATAAATACGACATTAAAAAATGTACCTCGATGAAACAGATTTAACCGTTCAACGTTTGATTTACATATGCTTAATTCTAGAGAAGTTTATAATGTAAAATGATATATTATTCCGGTTTAAATAATTTTTACTTGATACTAAAAACGGTTACGTTAAATTTCAACAAGCAAACATACAAAGCATAATTGTTGTTTTGACCGTGAATGTTTGGATGAAATTCTGTAATCTGAACCTGATTCATTTGTTCCACATATGTCCAAGAATTTGAATTATTAATTGTTTCACATGCTAAAAACGCCTCAAGGGAGTTTTTCTAATATGTAGAAAGTATTTAATATGAAGATAGTTTATAAATTTCGTCAAGAAATATTTATTAGTGCGACAAACTTGAATAGACTACCTCGTACCCGTTAAACAAAATTATTAGTCCAATCACCTAATAGAAGAATAGAGTATTACTTCGCAATTTTTTCTGACAACATCGATTGGTTCGAAAATTTGAAATTAGGCTTGTATTAACCTTTTCATCAAAGGTTATGGAGACACGATGTGTGCTTCTGCTCTTTAAGGGTGAAATACATAAAGAATATTCGTAGCGAGCTCAGAAAGATGTAACAATGTGTTTGCATATAATGTACAATACAAGCAAACAAACTTATTTTTATATATAAATGCAAACAAATGCTTAAAAATCATTTTAAAAGTAATTTTTAAAGCTACGACTCCTGTCTAGACTTTTTTATGTCCTCTACTTTTGATATTTTTGAGTTAAAGAGGTTTAAATATTTGAATTAGAACTTCTAACAACTATACCTCGGTTAATATTCATCGTAGAAAAATTTAAAAAAAATGAATAAGTACTACAGAAAAGGAGTTTCATTTGATTACTCCTATGATTTTAGATAAATATTTTTTAAAAAATTCAAAAAGGAATTGAGAAAATTTATATGTAGTTTCGATATTATGACTTCAAAATCAATCAAACTTCTTAAATACATTGTAGGAACATGAATCAATGAATGAATTTGTTAATGAGTAACATTCAATTTTCATTATGGCGGAAAATATGTGAGTGCTAGTTTTGATTTTTCCTTCGAAAAATAATCATTTTATTTTCATTGAAATCTGTTAACTTTTGAGTACAAGACTTTTTTCATAACTTATTTCATTTTCAAGCTCTCTAGAAAAGCTTCTACAAAATGTCCTCAAAAAAGTGACTGTTTTCTCGTTAGCAAGCTGAATTTCTGGAACTGTTGAGGGAAAGGATGGAATGAGACATAAGTAAACTTCACTCTCGATTATACTTTGTTATCGAAACGGACGTCAAACAGTGTAATTGTGAATTTTGTGGTAGTGTAAACAGTGTGTTCAGTATGATTTCTCGTTATTTAACCTTGATATATCTCAAAGTCGAAACGTCAATTTTATTTCTATTTCAAATATTATTTATTGAAATTGAAATTTTAAAACACCAAAAAACAACAGAGGTAATATTATATATCAAGTGTACTTGATTATGAGTGGTTTCTTATTGGGAACGTGGCAATGAAACAACAAAGTGGACTAACTTTAATATATTTTCCGAGCTTTCGAATACTTATGTAATCATCGTCTGGGACTGAAATTATGGTCAAATAAAATATAAGAAATTTTTATAAATGTATAACAATAATAAAATTTTACTTACAATAATTAATTAAGTGAAATTTTATTATATTATACATAATATAAGTTTTATTATTTTATCCAAACAACCTACGAACTCAAGAAATTAGAGAAAGGAAAAAAATACTCAAATGGTTGAAGAAATCTAGTAAATATATATACATGGTGGCACATATATTAGCAACAAAATGAAGATATACCAGCGGTTTCAAATGATTAAATGTATTTGTTTGACCTTGGTCCAAATCTTCTAATCCCAGCAGTTGTTTCAGCTCATAGTTAGTACATGTTTGAGAAGCCATCAAACAATTCTGTAACATTTTCACTACTTAACTCCCCAACCAGGACAAACTGTGTCCTGGGAACAGACAAGATATACGTATTGAGGATATATCATCCTTGTTGGAAAACAAACTTAGTACATATTTTTAATATGATAGGTACCTATAGTGCCGAATCTATTTTTAAATTTGAACCAACGGAATTTGTTAATGACACAGTTATCGAGAAGGTCGAAAATATAGAAGAAATCGATAGTTATTCATGTGTACAATTCTATACCATTATCAGAAATATCATGACGCACGTTATTACCAATCGTGTTGTCAGTATTATATGAAATGTTTATATAAACCTTATCAATGAATAGTTATAATGAAGAGATGATATAAAATTCGGTGTTTTTATAAAACTCACCTTTTCGGATTGTTCCTTTACACTTTCTGATCGATTAATATTGCTATTGTGTTTCTTTTGACTTCCGGCAGCAGGAAGGATGGTACTACTGTAAAAAAGACAATCAGTCCTTATTTCAATTAAAATTATAGTTATACAGTTTTATACTTTAAAACTACTACCAAGTAAAACGATTAATGTGATTTTTTAGACCTATTTTTTTATTTTCCTTTTTTATCCTGTCTCATTTTTCTGTACGATTTTTGAACAATGACAGGAAGAATATAAAATATTCTAATTTGAAATTTTCAGTATAATATTGGAAACGAATAATAATACGAAACGAAAAGTTTTACGAAGTAGAAATTAGCACTTACAAGTAACTTATCCACAAAATTTGTCAAATTAATGAATATCTTAAAATAGCAGTCGATAAACTATTGAAAAGAAAAATTCTAAAATTAAAAGGTAAAAAATTTACTAGTTGTACCTTTTTATTTAGAATAAACACAAAATGATGTTCATAACACAAATATAGAAAGTTACACAAATAGTAGCTTTGTTTTTTATCTCTTTTGATATTTTGATTAAATATTTTTCTTATACCTTGTTGTTTTAACTCTGGATTATTTTGTTAATGTTTTCCTCCTAATGTTTTTCCTACATCAACATTTTGCTGCCATTAGATAAATAATTTCTGAATGCATCCAACAGAAAAGTATAAATATAAAACCTCGCAATCCCTTACCGCCATTTTGTTTAAAGCTAACCGCACTCCGTGTTAATTCACATTTTTCTTCATTTAATTTTTTTGAAATTTGATATCTGGCCACTATTTCAATCTTTTATTTAAAAAAACAGATCAATTCTTCACTAATTTTTTTCATCGTCAAGTTTTTTGTGTCTTCTGTAAAATTTAGTGCTATAGAGTTATGAGGTTTGCCACTTAAGCCGACGATATGCTGATCCAGATTTCATCTATAGTTATGAATTGATTGAAAAAATCTGATTCTTTCTGCTTGAATCCGGTCAATGAGGTCTGGGAAATGTTTAATTGAATGCCCTTCTTTTCCAAGTTAGCAAACACAGCATCCAACGCGCGGATAGCTCAGGCAGACATAATTGTTTACAGTATATGACATATGCGTTCTTTTGATAAGCGGTAATCTCTTCTATGTCTCTAACTTAATACGAAGCTCGTCAAGTAACATTTGATGATCTTTTTCTATGAAAGTCATTGGCCATCCGGAACGCTCATTATCAGCCAAGCTGATTGGTCACGTTTGAATTCAAATGTCCAAAATTTTACAAATACAAAGTGAAACTAACCCTTCTCTTTTATGCCATTTATTTTTTATGTGGTGCTTTGTCTGTTTTTCACACGAAAAGAAAATTTCCAAAATGAATGCTAGCAACAAAAATCAAGAATAAATATATACTCAAAAGATAAATTTACCACAAAAGACGAAAAGATGTTTCTGTCAATTTAGTTGATCTAACTGATGTTGCACCAAACCAATTAAGTTGGCATTGCGATATTCGAACAGCTGAGGTTCATCTGATTGTGGTTAAGATATAGTACGCCTTTCATTAATTTGCACGTTGTCTTTCTTTATTTCAAATGGCCTTTGATAGAATTTTCTTGAGTAAAATTGTCAATCAAATGAAAAATCTTGTGAGAAAACATATCGAAGTCGGAGAAGGTAATTTCAAACAAATAATAAAACAGCAACTGTTAATGTAGTTAATTTGTATACAATTGCAGACGTAAATTAATTCTGCGGCATACAGTGTGTTTCAAGAATATGAGTTTTACAAAACACGTGTCACTTGATGGCGCTGAAATGGCTTCTACCGCGGTAAACGATAATACAATCTGTAAAAGTGTTTGATGCTGTTTAGTGTTTTTAGTGATTTTGCTACGATTTTCTTTATTTTTGTAATTCCGTTATTTCCTAAGCTTGTTTGTGTGGTTAGAACAAAAAGTTGTGTTTAATAATCGGTCTAAAAATGCCGACAATTGAAGTAATCCTTTTTAATATCATATTGAGTTAGAAAAGAAAGTGAAGCGGGTTTTCAAGCGGAACATATATTATTATGTGGCCTAGAAGAAACAAATTGAAAAAATATTAAAAAATCATGTCTACAGATATCAGGTCTAACTCCTTAGCCTCGTGAGATAACAATTAATCTGAGTGATGTAGTTTGATATTGGAAACGCATTTGTTCATGTAAGTACAGAAGGAAGACTTAAATATATACACAAAACTAAAAAAGGTGCACAAGAATTTTTATTGGTCACTAAAATAGAATTTCAACAACTTGTAAGACTACAACTTTTACCACATTTTTATTATTTTCGAAGTCTCACCTTATGGATGTGTGGTGGTTTGTATCTTAGAAAAGCACTTTAAAGATATATTATTTTACTATTTAGACTGAAATTTCAAATAAAACTTTCTATTGTGTATAAAGCACACAAATTAGTTCGTATTCTGGCTTTACGGTTCACCTCTATTGAAGTTCGAAATAAATGTCGCCCGTTTCGTAATTTTCGATAATCCCCATAATCATACAGAAACCATTAATTTTTGATGATTTTTCAATAAGAAGATTGGAAACGTTGCAACGTAATTTTATTAAATAGTATGAAAACAATTGTCGAATTTAGAAAAAGAATAATAACGTAAAGCTCCAATAAGTGTTTAAAGTGATGAAATTTATCTGAAAATTTCAACTCGTTACATTGTAACAAATGAAAACTACTGGAGCTTATGACGTAGAGTCACAAATACTGCATAAAAATAAATTTTTCATGCCACTTAAGCAAACGTGGACTGTTTTGCATTGTAATCAATAAATTATTATTTGTTTTATATGAAAGAAAAAACAAAATATTAATTTGAAACATAAAAATAAACGCAAAGAATATCACTTTAGCTGTAAGATGTGGGTAGCTCTTTATATTTTTATTTGATGAGATTAAAATTAGGACATTACCGATATAAGCATGTACGACATAATATTATTTGAAAAGGGGTGCGGCGTGAAGTACCGTAAATTAGAACATTACTTTTTTTAAAATTTTTGGAAGAAAGATAAAATTTGACGTTCGACTTTTCTTCAAGACTTTATCAAAATATAATTTTTGAAACATAGATGAAAATTGACGTTATCCTTTAGCAAAATATTTGGATAAAGACTTGAAAACATTTAGACCAATTCTTGAAAATAGAAATGAAATAAAATCAAAATGGATCGAGAATTTAATTGATACTCTCATACCAAATGAAGTAAAGTTTTATCTTTAGATCAAAATGTTGCACAAAATATTTCTAGTGATAAAGAATTACCTGTGACAAATATCTTATGTAATATTGAATGCAACACCAATCATCCAAATAACGAAATTCAAAATGAAATAAGATCTGATACTTGTAATATTATCACTAATTTCAAAGATAAATTGAAAAACAAAACAATATCGAACCTCAAAATATAACTAAAATCAAAGAATTCATAAATAAAAATAGAAATCTCAAAATTTTGAAAGCAGATAAATCTAATAAAACTGTTACCATGAAATCAGAAGATTATAATAATAAAAGGATGAAATTATTAAACGATAAGACAACTTACAAAAAAATTAAAGACCCTACGAATTCTTATCAAAAACAAAATAATGATCTAATCAGATCTTGAAAAGAACAACTTTTTATTTCGTTATCAGACGCAAAAAAATTGAAAATTCACAATGCCTTACCCCCTAAAATATATGGTTTACCAAAACTCCACAAACCTGATATTTCCCTTCGACCGATTGTTTCAATTAATCAAACTCCTCTCACCCCATTTTCTAATTATTTGAAAAATATTTTGAAAAAAATTTAATAACAAAACAAATACTAAATCAAAAACACATGGGATTTCAAAGAAAACATTAAAAATATAAAAATTCCTAACGAATATGCATTTATTTCGTTAGATGTGGTTTCTTTATATACAAATATTCCTATTACCATTGTGAAAAATATATTTAAGAAAAAATGGGACAAAATGAAAGAATATACAGAAATACCTCAAAATGAATTTATAAAAGCTATAGAGCTCACACTTACAAAAACATATTTCAAATATGAAAATGAAATATACAAACAAATTGATAGTATTTCAAACAAATGTTATTCCAGTCAAATTCCAAATTTCAGAAACCAACTTGGTCCTCTAGATATTTAAACTTCAATTCATGTCATCCATGTCACAAAAAAAGTGATAATAAGTTTGGCTGATAGATCTATCCAACTGTCAGATCCTACATAGGGCAAACATCACAGTATTTAGAAAATATACTAAGAGGTCATCAATAAGATATAAGAAATTTACCTGCATTAACGAACCATAAAATATCAAAAAAACATACACATAAAAGAGAATTTTTGGAAATGGTTCACATTCATAAGAACGAAAAAGCTATAAATGATAAAAAAAGATCTAAATAATTTAAGTAAAATTTATAGCTCTATTTTGTAAATTCTATTAAATTTAATATATTTGAGACGTGGAAATTTTTCTTATTGGAACAAAGTTCTAAATTGATTTTATTCTTATTTTGATATTCATGATGAAGGTGATCTATAGATCAATATAAACAAGCAAATTGTCAGTGTCAATATCATATTTTAATAAAAACTCAAAGAAAAATCGAAACGTCAAAATTTATCGTTCTTTTACAAACTATTAAAAAAAAGTAATTTTGAAACAGAATAGACCTAAAATCAAGAACGCTTTTTTTATTGCGAACGTGGCATAGAAACACCAAAGTGGACTAACTTCAATATATTTTCTGAGCTTTCAAATACTTATATATTCATCGTCTGGGAGTGAAATTATGGTCAAATATAATATAAGAAATATGATGTATGAATGTATAACAATAATAAAATTTTACTTACAATAATTAATTAATTAGTATTCCGGTGATTTTGATAATAAATTTTATAGGTTAGGTCGTTCTAACATTTCTATGCTATATATTTATACACCTTTACCATATATAAAATCAGTTACTCCGAAACTTTCTGGAATCTTTAGACAACACAATATTAAATTAGCATACAGTCAAACACTTAATATTCAATCTATTTTTACTAAAGTAAAAGATAAAACACTAATCAATAAATTGCCTAGCATAGTATATGAAAAGTCTTGTTCAAATTGTGACAAGGAGTACATTGGTCAGTCGAAAAGGTCACTGATCAGTCGCATAACTTCTCACAAAAATGATAGCAGATTATATCCTGATAGATGTACATTAGCGACTCATGTCTATCATGAAGGACACAATATGAATTATGAATCTGCCAAAGTTTGGACAACTGAAAAAAAACTACAAAAAACGTTTATTTTCAGAAACTGATTTAAATAGCCTTAGTGTAATTTATAAATATCTTTTAGATTTTGAAAAAACAAATTCTATAACAACCAACTAACCTCACCTAAGCTATAAATTTCTACTTCACTTATAACGACCTAACCTATAAAATTTATTGTCATTTCTATTCTAGTCAATAAATATTCAACTACATTCATAACGACCTAACCTATTGAAATTTAATGTTATCCATAAATTTTCCAATCAATATTAAACTTCATTTACTAAAACTTATCCTTATCTAACCTATAAAAATTTAACGTCATTCATAATCTAACCAATCAAAAATTAATGAAAATTCCTATAGTAACCAGAATCAATTTTTCATTAATCAAAATTTCTATCAACGTCAATTTGAATATTGAATTCAATATTGAGTTTGAAAATTTATACAAGCATTAATACTATCAAAAATCACCGGAAATTTTAATTAATGATTGTAAGTAAAATTTTATTACTGTTATACATTCGTACATATTTCTCATATTGTAGGCCCCTCAGTAGGCTGTCAATATTCCTACTCATAAAAATTAATCATAGATAACCATGTTCTGGAAATTAATAATATTTGAACTTAAAATAAAAACAATCGTAACAGCTGATTGCATTAACTCAATGGCATACTAGGGTAGAAATGATCTTTTTATATTTACTACAACAAATTTATCGTTTGTTGAACTCATTGCGTCATAAAAATTGGGATTCATAATTAATTAATGAAATAAATCATTTTATACGAGGGTTGCTACTTAAGTTTTGTGATATGACAACACTGAAGTGAATATGTCAAATCTTACATTGCCATAATAAAATTTGAAATTTTCAATAATGAATGTACTCAGAACGTGTTGTCATACGAATGCTATTTGAGTTGTTTACAGATACTTGAAAAATTAATCTTGGTTAAAACATGGTATTAAATCGCGAACTTTTCTATGCACTGAATTTCTATAACATTCAACGTGGATTAAATCAACAGCAGTGTGCCGATCAACTCGTTTCGACTTTTGATGATGAATATCTACAATCGACTGTAAGGGCCCTTTCACACCAAACAAATTCACACCAATGAATCTGATTGACCAAGATTCGGCTTCGAGCGCTCCGTTTAAATGTGAAGGGACTCTTTTCCCGCCTTCAGACCGGCGAATCTGGTTCAATCCGGTTTGATTCGAGGTCGCACTTGATTCAACCTGTCAGATTCCTCGTCCGGTCAGTCTTGAATCAACAACCATACGAGATGGACGTGGAGTTATTAATTTTAAAAGTTAAAGAAAATAGTGCGATTTATGACGCCAGTGATAAAAATCACAGCAACAGAAATCTCATATCTTCTGCGTGGAGGAAAATTCGGAAGAAGTCATAGAATTTCTTCTCATCAATTTGTAGGTCAGGATGTAAATGATGAAACATACCAAAATCTGGCCTTTTCCTATTTATATGATGTATCCACACTTTTCTTGTTTTCTGTTTCCGCCGTTGTCTCCTACGAAACACTATTGCATTTAAAACAACTGCGTCCTTGATGATAGCTCAAAAGCAACTAAAAGAAGGAAAACAAAAAGAAGATGTAAGGATTTTTATAGATGACGAATCAGATTCAACTTGATTCGGAGTGATCCAGATTGATTCGGATTCATTTGGTGTGAAAGAGTGGAGATGACGAATCAGATTCAACTTGATTCGGACTGATCCAGATTGATTCGGATTCATTTGGTGTGAAAGGTGCCTAAGGGTCTTTCAAAACGAGTCAAATCCAACAAAAGTTGTTCACGCACGAATCACTACGAGACAAATGATCGACTATATTTTCGGAATACCTGGACATGTCGCCACCGTTCCATTAAAGTAACGTGGAACAATTTATTCTAAATGGTATACCAGCATTTGTGTGCCAGAAGTGATCGAAAAAATCAGGGAAACAAATCGCAGAAGACGGATCGTTCTCAACCACAAGGCGAGCTCTCACACATTATTTCAAACAAAAACGTTTTTGAACAGTCAAAACATTAATTGGGTCATCCGTTAGTCAGTCAGTCGTTGTTTGACACCCAATGATTTCTTTTTATTCCTGCAGATCGAAAATGAATTACGAGGACAACGTTTTTTCTACAACTGAGGAAGCGTACCTCAATGCATGAAAAAGTGTATTGATCTCAATGGAGAATATTTTGAAAAACAATGAAGCCATATCCAATTAAAAATATTTGTTTTTATTTGTCTATCTCAAAATTTAAATAGCAGCGCTCGTTTTAGTAAGAACTTAATATATTATCTCTTACGTAATTGCTCTTTATTATTTATATAAAAAGAACTTTACGAACGTCGGCAGTAAAATCGAATATGATAAACCTATTCTCAAATTTAGTTAACAGATTCATAAATAGCGTATAAATATAGGCTTGAACAACTCTGAACGCACCTAGATTTCTGTAAGAATTTTTTCTTTTTCCTCACCAAAATATTTCGAGCGAACATTACTTCATCAGGCCACATACCGTCACTTTTAGCTTACTTTCGAATACCGAAACTACGATGTGAGTCAGTATTTTGAGATAATTAGAACATTCTGCCAATATTAGACTTTCAATTTGTCTGATTTCTACGAATCTTAGATGTGAATAAATGCAATTCGGGAAATACAACACTATTTTCTCAAAACTGATGACAATGCCACAGTGCTCTCTCTGTAATTTTTATGTCAAATCAATAAACATTTTACAAGGTCATCATAACCTTATTTTAGAAAATAAATAAAAGATCCTTTAAATATATTTCGAATTACAAAGAAAAGAGGAATATAAACGTGGAATAAAGGTAGAAGATGAGTTTTGAAACGAGTACTATAGTTAACGTAGTAGGTAAACTAAACTATTCTGTATTTATGAGTTATTCTACTACCTGCGAATGGAATTTCTCAGATATAAACTGTTTAAAACTACATAAATTTTAGTACTGACTCCTACCGCGTGTAATTTTCGGACGTAAAAATTATTAAAGAGAAATAAAACACCGAAAAGACTGATACAATTCCATGAAATAATAATTTGTAGGTTGCAATCGATACTAATCTAATCTTCCGTGAGATTATTGTGTATTATCAGTTACCACTAATTTAGATGTGTACAGTAAGTACTATCATTTTATCGGTTCTATATAAACAAATTTAGATACTTAAAATCTGACCTTCAATTTCATCAATATCAGAACATAAAAAGAAGTACTGGATGAAAAACCCTTATTATCCATATATATCATAAAGGCCCACACAATATATTTTTATATTTTTTTTTTATTTATTTAAAATTAACGTGCTCGGCTACTATGGCCACTTGCACGGGAGCGGTTATAATACATTAAATATGAAATGGTTCATTGATACAAGTATACAATATAAATACACAGTAACACAATTGTTCTATAGTTGGTGGTACAGCTGTACATCTTTGAGAAACTTAAGTAGAGAGGTAATTTGTTCCGAGTTGTTAAGGACTTCATTGTAGAAACTCTTTTCTTTCGACGGTATATTTGCGACACTCGGTCAAAATATGCTTCATGGTTAGGTACGAGTTGCAGCTGGAGCAAAATGGTCTAGCAGTAGTAGTCATAAGATATCCATGAGTAAGTCTTGAATGGCCAATTCTTACTCTTTGTTGCTAATTTGAAATGGAAATACAATCAAGCATTTCAGAAGAATGTACACAGTTGCCTAGTTGCTTTTAAAAGCTGCTTGAAATGGAAAAAGACAATGTGGAATTAAATACGCAATATGCCTTGATAATAAAAAGCATGAGCGAGTGAAGCTCAGCTGATCAATATATGAAAGGTCACGTAATTGCAACTTTATTGGTTTGGTACTATTTCTATTATTTGCCTGTTACAAGTCTACAGAGAATTCTAGTTACTTTTAATTTAACAAGTGAGAATATAATGATTTTTATTACGGAAGATAAACTAGTTTACTTTTATTTTCTGAAGACTACAACTTGGTTATCGAAACGCGCATGAGAGAGTGCAATTGGGAGTGTTGGTGTAGTGGTAGTGCAAATAATGCATTCAGTTTGATGAAGTCCTCCAAAATTTTCGTCTAAACAGTAAATTTTTAGGGATATAGATGTCTCAACGACGTCTTACTCATATTCTCATACTCACACTTTGTTTTATTTATATATTTGAAATTTCTCTAATTTTTCGTTCATAATTAGACACTTTTTTGAACATTAAAATCTAAGCCCATTTAGAAATCTGAATTTAAACAAAAATAATAATTTATTCTGGTCATGTCCTTCAATTACTTATAAATCATATAGAAGTTTATTTCCAAATGTTTCTGTGGTAAAAATCTGTCTTGAAAGCATTTATCGCTAAGTTTTCAGGTACTTCCATAAATTACAATTAAGCTACAATAACTTTAATCTTGATTTATTACTTTTATGTGAGTCAAGGTACAACATGTAAATTGCATACAGTATGTTTGTCTTATCGGCATCATGTTGAAATATTGATTAATAACTTTGAATGCTATTCATTAATTGTATTCATAATTTTAAACAAATTCAAATATTGTTTGATAAACCGACAAACTGGTCAAGGCTAAAAAAATCCATATTATTTATATAATATTCTGAAGGATAAATAAAAAAATATAACAATGGATTAACTTCAAGATCAGATACATCAACTGTTATCACAAATTATTGAGAGAAGTTATGTAAATATGGTACGAATTTTGATATAAATTAAAATCTAGTGGATAAAGTAAGTTTTAAATTGATCATTAATTTACTACCTGAACTACTCCATCAACCGAACGTAAAATAAATAATTTATAAAAGGCTAAGAGTAAATTCCAAGTTTAATGTGCAAAACAAAGATATAATTAACTTTCAATCTTTTATGTCCGACTCTATCTGTGATATTCTAATTAAAATATATGTCCTACATTTTTAAGTATGTATATTTGCCACAAAAATAGGCTTTTTCAGGAACTACATCCATCATTTGGCAAGTGAGTGTGAAAGAATACCGCATCTACTAAACAATATGAAAGGTATTATGTGTGTTTCAAAAGTAATAGTGTGGTTTTAGCGCTTTGTAGTTTTTATCACATTAAATTTAATGTAATTTAAATATAACATTAAACAAAAGAACAACTCAAACAGTTGCAAATAAAAGTGTTTAATGCGGGCATCATTCGCCACACAGCACACATCAAATGATATACGAGTTCTTCTCGAAAGTTAATAAGTAATCATTGCAATAGCTGTTTCAATCCCGGTTCTTAATCACCTCATATACACAGGTAAAATCACACATCGTCAGATCGGGTAACAGTATCCAGTCATTTATACACTTTTTCAGTAACGTTATTGCTGTAAAAGTTCTCTGGTTCGTCTTCTTCCAACTGTGGAAAGATCCTTGGTTATAGAGTATAAAAGTAAGAAATTACACCATAAAAGAAAGATTCATAAACTGTTCTATATAGCACAAAAAAGTCCCAAATAAGCATAACGTTCACCAAAAAGAAAAGTCGATTCCTCACTGACATGATCCAAAAAATATATTGTTAATTATGAAGCAACATTTCGTTGGAGAGGTTAGCACGTAAACCGATACTTGTGGCTTAAGAATAAGTGCAAATTATAAGGATGTAGTTGTGAGCATCCCCATAAAAATCTGGTCGTTAGAATAGCTCTCACTCACGACTAACTGAACAAATCTATTTAAATTAATTATGAGACTCTTGCACTCGTTCAATAATTACTAACTTCTGCTGGTCCCTTTACATGTAGCCAGTATCTTCGAATGTAAAATGTAAAATGAGGTACCTAACACTACGTTTACTCTTTGCAAAACCCAAAAAAATAGTTATTGGTCGTTGAAATATGGCTATTCGTTTTGAAACATTATAACGTTTCCATATTTCTCGTACGCACTGTATAATACCTATTAAAATCGCTTTTAATAATATGAGTTTTTCCACATACCTAACCATATTGGCGGCTTCTAATCTATCATTGGGTATATCGTGAGAAGAGGACTCTGTTTTTGATGATTCTTGATGTTTTAGACCCTCTTCACGTACCGCATCCGGTCTTCTGTCAGATCCGCTCCGAGACACAGGCTGTGTTTGTTTTACTTCTACGAAAACAAAGAAAAATAATTAATACCCTAAATAAATCACAAAAAAGTATAAAAACTACAAAAATTATAACTAATAATATACAATTTATGAGAAACGTTTTAAAAGGTCAAACTGTACGTAAACACCGTTTAAACTTATATTAGACTCAATTTACAGAGTGGAATTATCATTACCATAAATCTTATTCAATTATTACTTATTTCAACTTGTTACGCAAACATTTCAACTTTTTATATTAAATACTATGGAAAGAACATAAGAATAATATGATGCATTGTAAGTGTTAACATTCTTTAGTTGTAGAAGCTGACCTTCATTCACATCAATTAGTTTCATAAAGGTCGTAAGTAATTCTTAATACTACACAACCAATACGTTGAAACTTCGTCGTAGGTTATTTCAAATTCAGTTTTTTTACAATCTCAAAATGACAGCAATATATCTTCTTCGCTACAAAAGTGACACAAGTCTCAATTTTGGGATCCCAGATACCAGCTTTACCAAAAACTATAATACTTATTCTGTATTTTCATAATGACTTTACATATCCGTCGACCCCACATACCCCACTTCGCTACTGATCCCCTTCATATGAACGTAATTTACGAGGACGATTTAACGATAGAGTCATTTTTAAGAGGTTTACAGCACTAAACTATCTGTCTTTTTTTTTATGTCATCCATAAAAGGACCTAGTTTGTGAAAATATGGCTTTTCACTTAAGAACGTATAATGATACTTTGAACTGCCTAGAATCATATGAAAATTATGAAATATGTTGTAAAAATTTTCATATACCATGAGTTACAAATGTACTTGCAGATTTTTTTTAAGGAATCAAGAGAAAAATCTAATAATAGGCTTAAACCATTTCAATAAATTTTTTCTAGTGTTCAGATATTCAAGTGTTTTTCCTTTTTTGTACAAAAAGATGGAAATAATTGTAAAAACTCTTAATCATTCATCTATAAAATAACAAATTTTCGAAAAACAAACATTGTAGAAGAGTGCGCACCGGCAATAACTTTTCTCGACTAATTAGATAGATATATGAATTATGTGTCCTATTTTTGTAACGTTCCTAATTTTGAAAGGATGATGTCTCAGTTGAAACCAATAATCTAATGCTTTACCACACTGTCCAATGTATTTCACAATATTGAAAATTTTTGAAAAGAATTATATTTTGAAAATGTATCTAAGTTAATAATATTAGTGCAGCTCCTATTTACAGCAATTCCTCAAATACTTCAGCGAAGTCTTCACCTATGACCACTCTCAATTTGATTCAGGACCGGCAGAACTCAAAGGGAAAATAAGAAGAATAAGGAGCATATAATAATACCTGATATCTAATACAAAACAGTACGGTAATTTTGAATATTATTTTACAAGATAATATAATTCCTAAAATTTTCATGAATGTACCTGAGCTAAAACAAGTTTTCGATCTTTTATAACCATAAACTATACAGAACAATAGAAATAGGTTTGGGTAGGCCATAAGCCCTGTGTATTAAAAATTACATGGCCATATCATAAGATTTCAATACCTATTTGCCAATGAGGATTATAAATTTTGTTTATCTCTTCCAAATATCACCGCAAATACGATTTTAGGTTTTTCCAAGTTGTGTATTTTTAACGGTTTAGTTTCGTTGAAAGTAGTGTGCAGTCTATTGTGGTTATTGAAAAATCGGCAGAGCTGCGTAAACGTCGATAAATCGGTACTTTAACAGTTGATGAAATTTCAAATGGAAAATCATTTGAAAGAAAGATTTCGAAGAATTTCCAACAGTAAACAAAGTTCTTGCCACGGTTCGAAATGATAAGGATTACCCTGGAATAAGGACTATAAAATAAATGAGAAACCAGAGAAGAAATATATTTTATTCATATACGAGAAACATACACCAAATAAATATTGGCAAGATGAAACGGTTAAAAGTCGAAGACAGGCAGGAAAGGGGTGCAGACTGATAATAGTACACATCGGTAGTTCAAACGGTTTTGTTAAAAGTGATTTATTGACTTTCGAATCTTCTCGTACCGATGACTACTAGGAAGTCATGAATGCTGATGTCTTTAAAGAATGATTTGAACAAATGATAGATTTTCTTCCTCAGAACTGTGTAATAGTAAAAGATAATGCAAGTTATCTCTCGAGACTTTTAGAATAATTGTCCACAACCGATTGCACTTCAGGTGATACAAGAATTCTATTTTTTGTTCTCTTCATAAGGAGAAATTGGATGAATATAAAATTGCGAAAAATTGTGGAATAACGGTGGTTAGATCTCCAACGTATCATTGCGAAAAACACCTTTTAAAATGAGTGATGTTAAACAGTTGTTTTTGGAGGTTGTAAATAATTTGAAGCCTGAAAACTGGAAAAAAGGCAGTTATTCATTCGATGAAAGAACAGAAAATGAAGAAGTTGGACAATATTACGAAACATTGTAAATATTGATTGCGACAGTTCATCTCCTGATTTCGATGATGATTTGGATTTGTAAGAAGTAGCTCCACTTATACTGATGAGTTTATATATTAAAATAATGATTTCTGATTTCCATGAAACTGCATCGATTAGCATGAACATTTAGGATTAAGCTTGAATTAACGTATCTTCAAAATCGACTCTATGTGCTTATTACTAAAAATTAATAAAATTATAAGTATAAGCATTTAATGAGTAGCAAAATACATTCAAAGGTTTGAATAAGAGTTGTTTAATGCTTTAATATAGTATTTATAATATTTCCACCCTGCTTGATGTTTTTCATCCCTGATGATAAATTTAATTACTTTGTAGTAGCTTACTAATTGTCAATTGACTCTTTTTGTTTGTGTTAATTTCAAATATTTTGCATTCCAAATGTTCAAACCTTATAAATCATCCCTTGTTTCCAAAAAAAAAATGAAAGAAATATTTATTGACGTATTTATTCTTTATGATGATTTATTTATTCTAAATAAACATCTTTTTACCTGTTATGACTTGAATATTTTGTATTTATACTTTTCAATAAAAATCATCCTCTATTTCGGAAAAATTGAAAAAAATATTTACAGACGTACTTATACAATTTTTTGATTTATTTATTTCAAATTCACATTTTTTCCCTTTAAACTTAAATATTATGTATTTAAAATTTTCAACTCCAATAAATCATCCATTATGACAAAAAAATGGAAAATTTATTAACATACTTTAACATATACTCCAAAAGCTACCTGCTACAAAATTTAAAAAAAGTGTATCTAGTTTTTAGGCCACATCTCGATTAATTTTAAATCAAATTAATCGCTCAAAACATAGATTTATAGAAATTTTATAACCTATAAGTTTATAAACGTTTTAAATTTCTTAAGCCTTATCTTTTTCAAATGGCAAAGTTTAAAATGTTCGAAAATGATATCAGCCATTAGTTAGGGTACGATTTGTAAGGTCATATCTCAGTTATTTTAGAACTTACAAAAATTTTAAGAAAGCAAAATATTTATTAAAAAAATACTATGATAAAACTTTTTGATCCGTATCAATTTTTATGTATATCCTATAGTTTTTCAGCAATTTTGAAAAAAAAGATGTTTTTAACAATTTCAAAAATGATTTTTCGACTTTAATCATAATTTTTTTTCGAAAATATGCATTCTAAATCTTTCAAACTTCCAAAAATCATTACTAGTACGGGAATGAGTTAAATAATCACTGGATTATATTTTTATTGCAATTTGGGTACTATTGCTAAAGGAGAAATTGAGTTTCTTTTCTACAAAAAAAAAAAAATAAATCGTTTTTATTTCGGCCATAACTTTATTATGTTTTTATACTAGAGAGTTCTGCTAACTCTCATTTTAAAGCTTTTTAAAAGTACTTTGAAAAAGATTAGATGGAATTACCTCAAAAAATTTACCATTTTTCCGTTACTCGACGTTGAATTTTAAAAAAATTCGTTCGATAAAAATATTCAACCTTCAAAAAAATTATAACTCGGTTTGTATAATGCCTCAAGCAAATTTAAAAAAACAATCTTCTTGTTTTTTTATCAACTTTTTGTTTCTTACACTTTTTCTGATAAAATCATAAGTATTCCCGTTATTCATGGTAAATCGATTGAGAACGTGTTTTTCTTTCAGATAAATTCAAGTTCTCAATCGCGCATAACTAAAAAACTATTGATTTAAAAAAAAATGCCAAGAACATATTTTGCTTAAAAATTTGGTCCTCTATGAATTTCCGCGGTTATTTTTAACATTTTTACTTCCCAGTTGGGGTGAAGCTCACCATAGGGCAAAAGCACACCTCGGCGTAGGGTAGATTTCGCTTTTTGAGGTATTCCCTACATGCTGTTAATTTTATTAAAATCGATGCAGGTTCATGGAAATTGGAGGTGAAGTAGCCTGAACTAATTGGTTATAGCCCGCATTGGCATAAGACAACTTGACAACGTTGCTTAGAAACTTCAACATAATAACACTTGAAAACATTTTTATGTTATGGTCTTTAAAAGGTCAAACGTATAATTGTCTGTTAGCATTGATATATGATAAATGTTGTAGGCCAGATCGACTGTTATTTTATAACAAAAATAAGTACAGTTAGTCAAGCGTATAATTGCGACACTGTACTCCATATAAATCCTGAAAGCTTATTTACTGGAATTCCACAATTTTAATTTTGTTCTTGTTAACAACAACCTTCAATGAATCACGATATACTTGTCATAAAATATTCAACACTTTTATAGTTAACATGTGAAATAAAGTAGTGTTAGCAAAACATCAAGTTTTCATTTCTATACAAGTTAAAATATTAATTACTAACCACCAAAGTTTGAGAGGGTATAGTATAATCTGTTCAATTAATTCGGTTCGTTTTTTGCGTGACATCTACTAAGGCTAATGTAGGGCTCTGGCTCTCTTTTTAGCAAGGCTGTCTGCTTCTTCATTGCTTGGTATACCCTGGAGACCTTGTAGCAGGGGTTACTTTGATTCTGTTAGCTAGTGCTTTCAACCAGAGATATACGGAAGATCTTTATTGAACCATGATTGGCAGTCACTTCAAATATGTGCAATGTAAATTGTACGGTATCGCGCGTGTGTGAGTGATTAAAGTCGTGTAACCATTACATTAACATTTTAGTGGGAAATAACTCAAATAAATGAAATTTTTTTGATATAAGTACGATTACGAAAGTATTAGCCATCATTGATTGATTTATGAATTTTAAAATGAAAAAATTATATTTATTCTAAAATTGGAGAAGACAAAAGTTATGAACAGAAGTTTAATTAACAATAGCTGACCTTTGATACCGACTTAAAGTAATATTATCAGACAAGGAATTACTACGAACAAAAGTGAAGTTATTTCCTCGAAACGCAAATTTCGTCAGTGGGTTGGTGTTCTAAACCAAGTAGTTCACCGGCATAGAATATATAGGAGACACAAAGAAACAAAAGAGTTGAAAGGTAGAAGTATATGGATCACGGAAGACTACAGAAAATAAGTACAGAAAACGAGGAATCGATTACTACCGCAACTAAAAGCAGTCAGCAACAAAAGACATAGAGCAAATATAACATATGACAAACTAATTATAGATGGGGAAATAGTGGATGACTATATAGGAAATATGGAAAAATTAGAAGAAAAGAAAAAACCAAAAACCAGTCAATGGTCACCATTTAGCGAAGAATAACAAGAATAGAATTGGAAAATCGCAAAAGCAACACGCATAAATCCAAAAAAACTAAAACTAACAGAAACTAGACAAGCAAATGGACAAAAGAAAATAAATTAAAACAAAAGTTTACAAGGAAATAAGATCAGAGATATAAATACAATAAATCAAAAGAAGAATACTACAGAAATGATATACAATCTAATAAAAGGAAAGTAAATGATGAAATGGATGAATGTAGTTGGCTGGTACTGGTACTTTGAAGTAATGCGGTGGGTAGGTGGGTTTCAAGATCCACATGTCACAGAGAGGCTCAAAAATTAGGATTTCGAACATACAAGGTAGATTAATGCATATTTTTCTAAATTTAAAATTTTCTTTACATAGGCCAAGGAAAAGCCATCATTGACTCAAATCCAAAAGAAAAATAGACTTAAATGGGCCAAAGAGCATAAAAATTGGAATTTTGAACAGTGGAGCTGTATACATTGGAGTGATGAGTCTCGTTTTGAAGTTTGCGTGGGTGACGATCGAAGTAGAGTTATTCGACAAAAAAAATGAATTTTTTCATCCAGATTGTTTGAAGCGGAAAGTGCATTTCATAAACGGAATTGTCAATACTGATAAGTACCTGGATATTTTAGAAAAATCATTGTTGCCAACAAGAGAAGTAACTTTAACCGCTGTGAAAGCCTTTATTTTTCAGCAAGATGGAGCGGCATGCCATAAAAAGGCCTTAAAATGGTTCTCACTTTTAGAGTGGGTTTCAAGTAGTCCAGATTTATCACCAATAGAAACACTTTGGCATGAAATGAAAAAGCAATTGCGTGCAAATCCAGCTAGAACTGTCATGGAATTAAAAGAAAGTGTACAAGAAATTTGGGATGATTTTACTCCCGAATACTGTCAGAATTTAATAAACACCATGTCTCAAAGAATTACGGCTGTTATTAAAAATAAAGGGGATGTTACGCAATGGTAACTTTTAAAAGTATGTTTAATATTTAAGCTTTTCTGATTACATTTGGTTTTTGTTTTTTTTTTTTTGGTTTGTAATTTACCGATTTTAATAGCTGAAAAAGCAATAATTTTTTTCAATTCAGCCAACTGAAATGAAACGGGGCTCGTATACCAAATATAAAAATAAATGAGAGACTACGAAATAAGTATTCTATGATTAAGTGACACAAAGTAGAATGGGGCTGATCAAATCAATCTATAAGACATATGTCTATACACAAAGAAGACATAGTTCAGGCAAAGGAAAAGAGTAGCTTTCATGTTAAACAAAGAAACAACCTCGACACTTTTTGAAAACGTATCTGAGAGAATCATATGGGTCAGATTTAAGACAAAATTTATAAACTTGCTAATGATTAATGTATATGCGCCGACAAGCTACTAAAACGACGAAATTAAACCAGAATTCTACGAATAAATATCTTTACTATTATACAAATTTAAGAGACAACACACCATAGAGATAAAAGAATATGCCGACAGGTCTGTATATTTTGTTACCAAAATATACTGTATGGCTACCGCAGCTTAATATTACGCTACGGGGCCACGCGCTATCTCGGTAACGGTATAAGCAACAAAATTAATTTTTGGGCAACAAATTATGGGCCCAGTCCGGTTCGTGCCCTATGAAATGGCTACCGCAGCTTAATATTCGTCTCAAATCCAAGTGTGTATGACAAATCACGATGTAAACGACATTGAAAATCACACAGTCATATTTAGAGAGACTGCAGCTAAAACAATGGGTTATAAAAACCAAAAAGACCACCGTGAATAACAGCAGAAACGGAGGCCAAAATAAGAGAAAGAAAATATTTAAAATACCAATTACTAAACATACGAAGTACACCTAAGAGAAGACTTGCTAGAGATATATAACATAAAAAACGACGACTTGTTTAAAATATGGTCTTCAACAAGTATTTCAGGAACAACAAAATTAAGACTGTTTCAGAGCAATGTAAAATCTATTCTGTTATATGGGGCGACATATAATAGAAAGTTGTTCCAGAAAATTCAAGCGTTCATCAGCAAAATTTTTTGGCTAAATAAGAGAGGATATGAACATCTGTAGAAAACATTTCGGAAGAAGAGAAAATAGACGTAACGATTACGAAGCGAAAATGGAGATGGATAGTTCATACACTACGGAAACCAGTAATAAGTGTAATAAGACAAGCATTGAATTGTAATACAACAGGCAGACCTGTACGCACATGGATAACTATCAAGAAATAACTAAAACAGATAAACTTAACATGGAAAAACCTACATAAATAGCCAAAAACAGAAGAAAATGAAGACTCCTCGTCAACAAAGTTCAAAGAAATAAAACCACGCATGAGGATAGATACTTCATCGTTTTACCACAGACAGGCGCCCTTTACTCCAAGGGGTGCAATTTAAAATGATGATGATGATGAATTGTTGGATATACTTGTATTTTTTGTTAAGATTTTCGATAATCTGTAATAGAAAAACCTATAAATATTCCATGTGAAGTTTTGTGCTAGCAAATTGATCTTAGCATTTTCCAAACATTTCATCGTAAATTTCACATATTAAAACCTACCAAGATGGAAATAGTCTTTCTTGATTAAATTGAGAAAATATACTGTACTATATTCAGATGAAGGTTTTCTGATTATAAGAGCTTTCATCTAAATTCAAAGTTTCTGCACTTTTTGAATACTTGGCTATTTTGAAATAGAGCTTGTTTATACTCTTGTAAAAAATGAAAGCTATAAAACCAACACTACATTCGATACAAAGAAGCAAAAATATAAAATATCATATACATATAGTGTATTGAGAAGATGTCAAGGTTGAACGCAATCTAATTCATCTAATAAATTTCAATGTTAGTTTAACAATTGAAATTTGCTGTTCCACAAAATTAATTTTTTAGTTTTGAGAAGAGATTTTTGTTCCGTTTATTTTTAATGATATAACTGAAAACGGGATCTATTTAATTAGGTTCAATATACAAGCGCTAATTGGAGTTGAAGTTGCTAAATCTGGGTGCTTAATTTTTTAAACGGATTTGAAATTTCAATAGGCTCCATAAGAACAATCCAATTTTCAGTAATTTACATGGAGCTTTCAGATAAGTCGAAATAAAATGACTATAGTGTTTATTTAAATAATTATAATATATTTCTTTGAAATTGATAACACTAATGATCATGTACTTAGATGCAAATATTGTATTAAATCTTTTGTACATGAATGTACAATTATAATATATGTGACAGTAGATTGCAAATTGCGAACCTGCAGACGGTTTGATCGACCGGTAAAATGATGGCGATCGGTGCTTTGCAACCAAGGCAAAGCACTTGCAGAAAAAAGATTTTCATTCGAAGGGAAAGTTGCTGCATACGTAAACGCCTATTTTGAGGATAAAGACGGCAACTATTATTTTGAAGAGTTAAATAGGTTTGAGTATCGCCGAAAAAAGTGTATAGACTTAAAAAGACATCATGTTAAAAAATAAAAAAAATTTCATTTCTTTTTTTAAAACAACCCTCGTAGTCATATAATAAAATTTTCTTGCTGCGGGTATCTATCCATTCTGTAGAAAACTAGCTCAGTTTTATCTTCATCAATTCAATATTTAATTATATAATTCGAAAATTAACTAATATTACTTCTTATTTACCTACGTTATCTTAATAAATAAAAGATAATAAAACATAACGTACACATAAACATAAAATTTATATATAATTATAAAAATTTTACGATACCTTTCTCTTCCTTGTGTATATGCAGCCAACTCGGTTGTTTCTGCAAACTTGTCTGAGATCCGAATATTCCGTTTAAATTGTTCACACTACCGAATCCAGGTACGTTACCGAACGTTATGAAATCAAATTCGTCATGAACGTCTTTAGAACCGAACTTTGACGCAACTTTTTCCATAAGTTGATTCCTACGCGCCCTTAATAAACTCAAATTTATAGAACTACTCGATTTGGCTTTAGCTAGAACGGGTTTCTCATTCGGAATAGAATCAGAGTCCGTGGTTTTTGGTCTCACGCGTTCCAAATTGGAAGTTTGTCGGGTTAAACGAAAATCAAAATTTGTTATCGATGATCGCAACCCATTGGGACTTAATACTGCTACTTCATCTTCGGGTATTCTACTACTACTTATTTCGTTGCTTTTCTTGGGTTTCAGCTTTCTAGATTTCGAAGAAGCATTAACTTCATCCACAGATTGTTCCGATTTAGTTTTGTAGATTTTTGATCTTACCCGTTTGAGATAAGAGTTTGAGCTAGCACTCGAATTATTGCCCTTATTTAAGTTTTTCGAAGAAACTTTATTGGAACCGTTTTTATCACCTCGTTTACTAGAGTCTCCTTTAACGTTAACACTATTTTGGCGGATGAGTTCTTCACTTTTCTTTTCTTTAACACTAGCTTCATCTGATTTCATATTATTTTTGAGGTTTATATTTTCAGTACTCACTGACAGTTTCATCGTACTGTGAGGTCGAAAGAGATCGCTCAGTCTTCTGGCTTTTTTTGCCTGGTCTATAATGAAAAAGCCACTTACTGCCCGAGTTAAGTTGGGCGGGACTACATCACTTTCTTCTCTAAGCTTTATTTGTCCGTTATCATTATCTATGACAATACTGTCGCTGTATCTTTTAATTGAATTATTACTGTTAGTTCTTTTGATGTTTGTTGGATTACGAAGCACAACATCTGCATTTTCAAGGTCATTTTTAATGACATCACCGTTTTTATCGTTCGATTTTTGCTGATTGATTGTCGGCTTACCACTTTTTAACTCATCGGTATTTTCGGTTGATTTTTTGTTCCTATTTCTATTTCTGTTTTTACCTGACTTTGTCTGCTTTTGCTTCTCTTCGGTTTGTTTTGACTTTGATGCTAAATCTGTCTCGGGACTGACAACGGTTTCGGTTGCTGTAGTTCTAGTCTTCGAGTTTTTCCGTTTCCGGTTGGTTATCTTATTTTTAAATGATGTCATATTTTTATTGGTGTTACGCGTATCCTGTTGTTTCGACCACATATTCACACTATGATTAGTCACATTCCTCTGATAAATCAAGATGGTATATTAGAATAAGTCGCGTCATATCAATAATTAAATCATTTTTGCATTGCTAAACGGCGAGGGAAATGATTTGTTGGGGAAATTCTTGTATCAATTAAAATAATTACTTTCGCTAATTCAGACTGTAGCTAACTTATAATGTATGAAATAATTTAATTGACATTTCATGAAACTAAGTATTGAATTAACGAATTTTTATTTTTTTTTTGTTTGTTTATTTTAAACATATAAAAAAAAGTACAAATACCATCATCAGTCCGATAATATGTAAAAAAAGCAAATATTCAACATGAAACAATAGACTTCAACAGTGGTCGTTGAGCAGCAGATCAGGAGCTACCTGTATCTGGCAGAGTAATATTGTGATATTTTATGACGAAACTATTTAAACCACTTTACAGCGCAATACGCAGTCAGTGTTTTTAATTCATACGTTTGCGTTCAAATGTTTTCCTGGTTTTAATATGCCTAGTTCGAGCAAAAACGCAAAAACCTATTCACTGAATCAACGCAACAAAATAAAAAGTGTACGAAGATGATGAGTTGATTAAAGTTGCTGATTAAATCTGAGATTATGTCTGCTATAAAGTATTATTTCATATTTCTGATAATACAGTGATTGCGAAGATTTGAAACTATGAACTCTGATGGAACTTTTCAGATCCAAACTCACTTTGATCATTGTAGTTATATTTCCTCGACGAGTTAAGTGATATAGTTGATAAAGCTTAGTTGGCCGTTTTGGTAAGAATGGTAATTGAACATACTACTGAAAATGATAGATTGTTACCATTTAAAAAGTTTATTGAATAGGAAACTATTCCTGTGATGAAATTAATGGTCTTAGCTACGGATAGAACTTCTACAATACTAGGCGTGGACAAGGAATTTATTGCTTTGTGTCGTAAAGTACTTGGGTACACTTTCGAGATGACTGTTACTTCGTTGGCTTAACATGGGCAGCCTTTCACAATGTATCGAAAAGTTGCTTCCTGCATTGGTAAAGCTTTTCTCACAGCTTTCCTCACAGATATAACAGAAAACTTGACTGGTTTCAACTTGCAGCTCAAAAACAAAGAACATTAGTGACATGAGTGAATTCGCTTTCTGGGTCAGGATCCATAATCAGCTGATCCATCTGATGCGAAAAGCTATAGAAATAATCCTATTGATGCCACCAAGTTAATAACAGCAATTTTAAATGCTTAATTGTTTAGTTTTTCGAATTCGTTATAGTTGATTTCGAGTTTATATGCTATAGTTGAGTTAAAAGTGACAGTTAATAAAATTTGAATGAAAAGAAAGTATAGCTAAATAACTGAATTTATTGTATCCGTACAGTTGAACAGTACCCATTACTAGAAATATAGATTCTGGAATTTATTGATGCCGTATTATATAATTAAATTTTCTTCCAGAAATATATAATCGTTTACACAGGAATTCTCCGCAACACTTTTGTTATCAATATGTGACGTGTCTGTTAACTATGTGACTATACAAATAAATTCACTATGTTTAAATTACACTAATTGAACAATTTATTCCATGATTTTTTAACATTATAGTTCACTACCCTCGCCACTACTTGACCGTGCAAAAATAATTTCGATTAATGAACGCTGTTACGAATTCACTAGGATACGTACTTGTCGATCTACTGCTGACACGAACTCATCGATGTTTGCAATAAAAAATAATTTGTTGGGTATTATTTGAAAAGGTGACGTTATAAGTAAATAAATTCAATGATAACAGCATTATTCTACAACTTTTTTTAGTTGATTAGCGGTTGGTAAAGGTATTAATTTTAATGTCGAGTCGGCTAAATTTAACGCTATAAAATATCAACAACTCGTGCGAATACGTAGTTGAGAGTATAAAAACTGGACGTCTATGTAAAATAACTACTGCGTCTGAGGAGAAATGACCAACTTTCGTTTAGATGAAATGAACTATATTGTTACAGTTGCTTTTAGGAAGTCTCCATTAGGCAATGTGCAAATTTGCACACGTATAGCAAGTGTGAGGATAACGCAGCACAGCACGTAGTTTTGTAATATAAGATTGAATACAATTACACAAATTGACACTCGCGAGCTTACAGACGTGTCCCGCTGTAGTTCAGACACAGTTTGCTGTGCTGTGCTGCGGGAAAAGTCATGGCATTTCATGGGGTATTTGAATGGATCAAACGTGTATGTGTCATGTGAAAGTTTTGCTGGTATACGACAAATGGTTCTGTGATAGCTGGCTCACATCAAAATACCCTTTCCCTGAAGGAGAAATGCGATTCAATATCACCGTAAAATAGTGAAAGCCCTTGGGAATAACGTCCTACCATACGGTAGCTCAGTACGCAATGTCCTGTGGACGGTGCGTTTTTTCATGCCACTTGCTTTCTCTATCTCCAGTAACGGCAATTGTCTAACTTCATATATGATCTTTTCGATGACGGTACTTGAACGTTGACACACGTCCTTTCTGAAATTTCCCAACACGCTACTGTATAGTATGGTCTTATTCCAAAGATCTTTTATCTCTTCATTGTGACATTTATTCCTCTGAGAACGGTTACTTTGATATAAGCACGCTGCTTAACACGCGTTACTTTTATCTCGCTCGACACTTACCGACCAACTGATTTCACATTCTTTGCTGTGCCACTAGCAGCTATCACTAAGCCACCTATTGACCTATATACATAACATGCCTTCAAAACTTCCATACGACACATACATAAGTTTTTGATACTTTCACGTATCTACCAGGAAAGCAAGTTATTACTTATACTCTAACTGTTGTGAAGATATTTAGAAAACCTTATGAAGATACCAAAATCTGTTATTTATAAAAATACTGACACAAAACCTGTTACATACAAACTAACCTTTCCAATGAATATCTCATAAAAGCTATATTATTCATCTTTATTTATGCAAAAAGTATCATTTAGCAGCATTTATAAAACAGCTCTGATGATTCCATCATTTATAGTTCAATTTATATAGTTTTTTTCTTCATTCCTTTAAAATTGAAAGAATGGATTTAGCAGTAAATGGATTTCTCATTTATTGATAAAATATTGTTCAGAGAGACAGGTCTGTTTTAAATGTCAAACATAAGTAGATTTATCAGAGTTTCCCTAAAAGTAGAGATGGGAAAAATTAGTAAGAAATGAAAGTTTGATATCACGATCCCCTTACTGTAAGACATTCAAGTAAATCGGATATATAGAAGTTCTCAATATAGTCCTACAGTTTTTTTGCACTTGATTAGAAAATAAAATTGATTTTTACAGAGCTACATGACCTTAGGCTAGTTCTGGCAATGTTTTGACGCTCTACGCATGCATGGCAAAGCAAAAACGCAAGACCAATTTAATATTTCTTTTTATAATAATATTTAATTTAATATTTCTTTTAAATTAAAATCCCAAACAAACGAAGAGACTTGAGAGTTTATGAAACATGGTACCTTCTTACCCCATAGGATAATTATTGTTTACAGATGTTGAGAATAAGCAAAAGGAAAGCTAGAAATGAAAAATGATCAGAAGATGCTATGAAAAAGGTAATATGTTGACTGCAAAAAAAATTACAGTGCTACAAATTACATTAGGAAATGCCCTTGGTACAATGAAGTAAAAGAGCTACTCTATTTACTAAATATGGATTTGACATACCAGTTTGTCAAAGAAATAATAAATATTTTGGTAAGTATCTATGATGACAATAACGTAATTCCTTGGAGTTTTAAATTGTGACGAAACAGGAATATCCTATGTACATAAAACTAAATTAAAAGAAAAAATTAACAGAAATTGCGAAAAAGTAAATCAAACAATCTTGGTTACGATTATTGAAATCGAATTTCGAATTATCCGAACATTGGAATTACTTGCTAAAATTGTCATAAATAGGCTGCGAAGAGTATAAGATAAAGACGGGCTTGTTTGAGGGTTTTTTTCGGGCCAATTCATTTTAATAACTTAATTTATCCAAAGGAAGGAATAAATATGTTCATTAAACTATACAACAAGTTCGAATGCTATTTTTTCGAACAAGTACTAATTCAAAAACAAAAATTCATTTATTTTAACAAATTAGTTCATACAATTGCTTTAAGCAAGAAGGAAAGACTATATTCAAAGAAATATAGTATATATATATAGATTAATTACGAAGTATGATTAATCGGTTGTATTCTTCACCATTACGCTTCATGTAATAAACTTGGCAACGTGGTATTTTTGTGCATGATTTTACATCTGTTCTTTGTATTAGATAATTTAATCTCCGCCTTGCGTGTTTTGCGTTTGCAGATTGTTTAGAGAATTATTTTAGTGACAAAATAAACAATGGAGAATGCAGAGAAATTTGGATTATTTAAATAGCGTTTATATAAACGTGTAAATATTGTGCACGATATAATTTCATGATTTAAACACAAAAATATAGATACTTAATTTACAATAATATAACTGAGGTATTTTCATTACGTCTGTTGTAATTCTAACTATGTAGTTTTATACAATTTTTGTTACCTAATATAAATATGAATATTTCTAGATTAAAGAAGAATCAATAAATATTATATGAGATAAAACTGCCAATATAACTCGTTGTTATATTTAGGGAATATAGTCTACCTAGATAGATGATTGTTATGTCCTTTATGTATATGGATGAGAATAATAATTAATATGTATTGAACTACCATTTGGTATAAATGAAAGGAAACAACAGAAAAATTAGGGAGAATAGTCAACTTTGGCAAGGGGATGACAAAATCAGCCATAATTAACGAAAAACTGTATAGAGAAATCAGTAGTATGTGTCAAAACTGAATAGGGATAAAGGGATTACAAAAATAACCATGACTCATAAAATACTAAATAGAACAAAACTAAATAAGATCAATGCTAATAAAAGGATGATAAAAATAGCATGCACCAACAAACTCAAATAGGTTAAACCTTAAAAAGGGAATATCAAACACAGCCAGGACAAACGAGAATACATGAAAAAAATAAGTTTGAATTGGAAAAATCAGTAACAATTGACGATTATTAAACTTAAGGCGGGACAAAAAAAATGATTATGAGGCTTAAAGAAAAAAAGACGCGACGTGATAGAGTATTTTTGTTATCACTTTGATGTTGAAGGAAGGTTGACACTTTTATAAACATTTGTTTCGGGATATATAAAAAAAGTGGGAATGTGTAAACAATGGGGACGCTTTCAAGAACTTATGATTATTTTAAGATGGTGAAATCGGTCATTGGAACAATTACAGAAGATTTGAACAATATTTTATTGAGTAGGAGTTTTCTTCTCTCTCCTCATTCATTACTTACACACAAATCTTCAAAAGTGTTGTGAAAAAGATCAACAAACACTATCAAATTTGAAAAATAAGTTAGAGTAACCTTTTCGTTTGAGCCATTATATTCGAGAAATAGCAGAGAATAACTTATAGTTGACAAAAACCCATGTTTTTGTTGAATATTATTAATTCAACATAACGTATTCATTTATGATAGAATCAAACCAAATTTTTATAAAAAAAAAATTTAAATAAAACATGAACGAGCTGAGGATGAATTCGTTCTACATCGCTGCATAAAATATAACGTCAATTTTTACATGTTTTTTAAAAATGACTTTCATAGAAATAAGACGAGGAGGCCTAAAATTAAGACAAATTATCACAAAAAACATATAAAAAGGTCTAAGAAGTCAGAAATAAAAAAAAATAATTCATTACGTCTCATCAGATCAGTTTAAACACCGTCTTTCGGGATTGAGACCGGAACTGAAGACAACGTCAAAGAGCGTCGCTATTTGGTACTGTGGAAGGCGTTTTTGACGCGGCGTCTCAAAGCAGCCAAAATGTCGTCATAAGAGCCATCGATTTCCAAGGCAACCCCATAAAGCAAGGTATAACACCAATTGCTCTGTTAATGGGTGTAATTCCAGAAAGGGAAGCGATAGAAGAATTCACTTCCATGCTTTTTCATAGAAAAATTCTGTACTAAACAAGGCATGGGAAAATGTGCTTCTCATTGGAAAACCTGTGATGAAATTCATGAGAGTTTGATCAAAACTTTTTACAAGTCAAGTTTATCGGTATAAAGGTAAGATAAATATTTATTATTTACATTTTACTTATTATTCACAATATTGGAAGTTAAAGGAATATAACTTGTTAATCTCTTTTTAAAAACAACTCAAAATTTCCTAATTTATAAGAGACTAAATGATAGATAATTAGATTACATTTGCAAGCAGAACCATTACTTTATAAATAATAGTAATTCGTTAAGCATAGCTCTTTTTAGTTTAAAATTGTATAAAATTATAATTTCATTTGTTTCAGATATAGCAATACAAGCCAATATTGGAAAAATTGGCAGTTCCATCCCATAGTCTACCTAAAAAGAAATTTCAAAAAATCTCAGTGAATTCTCAGAAACAGCGTTTAGCTAGGAGGCAACAAGAGACAATAATTCTAGTCTACCTATAAGAGTGGAACCACTGTGTGATATTCCTCAAAGTGTATCCTCTTTTGACATTCAAATGAGCCAGAAACAATGGTAGCTAGGTCTTATGAAGAGCTTAATTTTACATACAGCAGCGTAGTTAAAATCGCCAATACAATAATTGATTGCCATTAACAGTATAACCAAAGTAAGAATTAATGAAATAATAAAAATTTATAAGCTCTCCATTTATGGGATTATCACCAAAGAAGTTGTTGTGGAGCATACTGGAAATAGAAACAATGTAGAAAATATCAACAAAACTACGCAAGAAATTATACGTATACAATACAGCGAGAGCAGTGTTGAAACATTGAAACTTATACACCAAAAATTAGTGATCAATTAATACTTATTACAGAGGGGAACACCTAACTGTGCTGTTGATTATCATAGACAGCAGATATATCTAAAAATTCGTTTAAAGAAGAGCCTCTACCATATTCCACTACAATAAGTAATCGTACATCGCATCGTACCAGTAGAAAAACTGGAAGAATTGCATTTATTTAGTGTTTATAGTGCTAAAGACACAACAAAAAAAAAATGTAATTAAACTCCAAAACTGTGTAAATATAATAATTAGAATTTTAATTATTTCTGTTTATTTCGATAATCTACGAATTTATCTTTGTTCATGGTATTTGCTTTGAAAATTTCCACAAAAAATCGGACGGAATAGAGAAATGTCTGTTACACTATTTAAACAATACGCTATTTAAGCTAATTTTTTCTCTGCGTTTTATTATCTAATATTTACTTATCAAGTGATTTAGTAGAATACTCGTAAACTTAAGATAATGTTATTAAATAGATCGTGCGGATTTTGAAACGTACTTATTTTGAAAAAAACTTCCTCACTTCGGGCATATTTTTTCAGTTTTCAAAAATAGTTAAATATATTGAATTCAGCTTTTAAAGTTCTGCAATTGTAAACACTATACACCAGCCAATAGTTGTTGTTTGGATTTCTACATCAATCTGATCGTCAGTCGGAGATCTGTATACACAATATGTAAAAGTAATAATATTCCCGACAGATACCCTCTCAAGGAGCCGTTGTACCTTGACGTTGGTAAGGGATACGTGGACATAAGGAGGGGGCTGGTGCAAAGGACAGCTCATTTTATGGGTTCGATCCAAGGTGGAAGCAATCGTAACGAGAGATGAATTGTACATGAGCCATAATCTGGGGTCTCTAACAATACCTGGCGGAAACCTGACGAAATTCCAAGGACCCTGCCAGAGCAGAGACCATGACAAAACCTAATGTTCCACCGATGGCTCTGAGCACAGAACAGGCACCACCGAACACACTACCCCCAAGGCATCGGATTCTTGCGATGTGGAAGGCCCGGCAAAGGAGAAGAAAGGCTAAGGCTGCCAAAACGGCTAAGGCTAAACAACCTCTATTTCCAATACTCCTCCACTCAGGCTTTCCAACCCTAGTTCTGCACCTATCTAACAACGAGTTGTAAAACTTAACCTGCAGAAGGCCCCGGTTGACAAAGTCGGAGGGTCACGGCGGGCCTATGTGCTTAACGGCTCTTGTCCTCCCACTAATCTACTATTGATTATAAATTACACCCAACTGATACATAATAAATATTGTGTTTAGTTAAAGAGCTCAAGTGCATGTCGTCGATCTGTAAAATTACTTTTTTTGAACATTGGTCCATTTTCATTGACGCATTAATAATATAACAGTAGTTATTAAGAGAATTAAAGAAAATATAACTTCTTATTTATAGGGTTCATATATTACAACATCAATTTTCATTAAATGAGATTCATGACCGTTTGAGTGATCTTCAATCAACAACTAAACGATTTATACATAATACTGGTAGCATACTAGTACAAGTAGCATAAAACCGCTTTTATGAATATGATATCATTACAATTGTTTTAATTTGACCCACATCTTCGACAATTGACAATGAAACGGAACGGATATAGACGAGCAAACGAAGTTATTATTTAGTTGCATTTCAGAGCATCTTTATTATTTCAAATATAACTTTTACCATTTGAATGAGTTGTATGAATTACGTCTAATATCGCTTCTTTTGATATATTATCGATTTCAAGAAACATTTATTTTCTAATATGAATATTACACATTCAACATTAGTAATTTCAACAATAAGACAAACCCAAACTAATTAACAGGGTGTTTGGAATCGGAACGAAAGATAGTTGTTCCCACAGCTAGCCACTCACAATCTTGCGTTACATATCGCTTAAAATTAGTTATGTATCATAATTAGTTCACTAGAAGTCACCATTCGCATTAAACTCTGTAGGTATTACCTCTTGACAATATCCTCAAGCTACCAAACCAAACCTGTTACTAAGGGAATGCCAGTCAATTAGGTTTTTGCGTGCATAGAAACATCACAGCAGCGATCTCAGTGAAATATAACACGGTGGATAAACCATGAGTATAAAGTTTGTAAAGTTTGTGAATATTTACAGTTGTGGGTAGAAAGAGAACGTTCTGGATTATATTTTCATATTTCTATGATCTGATAATTATTTTGATGGTTGTTACTTTTGCGCAGTCTACCAGGTGAGGTGAACATAAGAATGTGAATACCTACTCCCGAGTTGTTTCCTCAAAATGAACTAAATGGTTTAATACGTGGTATCAATTTATCGAAATAAGAATTAGAGCTGTTGGCATTAAAACTGCAGTAAAAAAAATTAGAATGAAGGGCTAGTATACTATAATGATAGATATTGTTTTAAAAAAATACAAACCAACTGATTGTCGCCTTTTTATTGACAATTTTTAAAAAGCTTAGGTACTCAGAACGCCATTGGCCGATCTATATGAATTTTAAAATGGTTAAGTTTTCAATAGATCAACAGAAACTGAGACACGGACTACCCTTGCTTTATTTGTACGTGGAACAGTAGAGCAAAGCAACTTCATTGGGAGAAAGATGTTTGGCCGGTAAGAAAATCTCAAATTATCGGTATAGACAAAATAATAAAGGAGCCGTTAGTAGGCTAGGAAAAAATTATACTAATGAAAGATACAAATTTTATCATGACTGTTTCTGAAAGTAAAGCTTGGAAAAGTTTTAGATCGGTAAGTACAAAGCAAATTATGAAGAAATTGTGAAAAATATGCTGACGAACTTCCAGATACTATGAGTTAGATCAACTTGCTATATATTTACTTCGATGTATCCTAAATTTTCAAAACAAAACTGACATAAGCATATTTGTTATTTTATTTCATGTTTTCGATATTCAGAAAGTAAAATGAAAATAAGAGTTAAAAAAATAAGCAATCAAATCATTGAGTTTCATGAATTGTGATCATTAATTTATCCAAAATCGATTTTCTCTCTTTTCATCTAGCAATTGCAACGAATGAACAATTTTTATCGAACCTGTAAAATTTCCCAATAAAAAAATTATCTTGAATGAATCACATAGTACCCAATTTAGTATTTCCCCATATTTTAACACAGATACAAAAAATATTCGAAGGTGAATAAAAAAAAGGAGAGCAACTCAATATTAGCATTGTATAACCTCACCAGTTCAGATGAATAAAGAATTCCCCATCTTTACCTGTACCTTTTCATAGTAAAACAGGTTCTATTGTTTGTTTGCATGCCAGCAGTGTATATGCAGGCCTATTATTATTGAATTGAAGCAATGGTATTTCTTTTCATTGGAAATAAGATATTCTTTTTTTAGCTTTATCTCTTCTTAGAACGTATGAGTTGTTAAATCAATTCATTATTTATAAAATTGTGGTTAAACTTCCCAGAAATGTTGATTTTTTCAATAATCTTGACTGATTTTGCTTTTCAGAAATCAATTTAAGATAAAAATGTCAATACGAACTAATAATCCTCTCGTAAAATCTTTCCTAAAACATATGATCCAAAACAAAAGCGAATATTGTAAAAATTAAAGAATAGGTTAAGTAAAGTTAAAGAAAAGGTTAAAATATACCATAAGTCGAATAAAAACCTCACTCAATAAGGTCCTTGAAATTGTGAATGACATAAGATTGTCAAAAATAGTCAAAGATGATAAAAAAAGACTGTAGCTTGTGAAGAAAGAAAATAGAATCCAAAATGAGGTAACAAAACACGAAATTAATCATAAATTTATTCGATACAAATTGATATTAAAACTCTCATTTCACATTGTACAAATTATTCAACAAATAACAAATATTTCTTGTAATTTCATAATAATGATTTAAATAGTATTAGGAACAGACCTCATTGTAAACTATATGAAACCATATAAATTGAAAATAAGCCTATTCAACAAAGGCATACAAATATTATCGACTTATTGTTATTGAGAGGTTTCGGTAGCATTTTTAAAAAAGTTGGTTACAACAATTTGGTGTTTTCCTCGCTAAACCACTGGCAAAAATGAGTTAATCATTTAATTTCAATATCTTGACTAAAAACGAATTTCAATAATTTTAATATCAATAATTTTTTTGGTGTATTTATGCAAGGAACAATGATGGAGGAGTAACGTTTTAACTCACTTTTTTATAATCTATATAGAGGTATTAACACAGCAGACTTATCTATTTATGGGTACGACATTTTGTTAAACGTCTTATGCTTAGACCAATAAATTAATAATGTAAGACATTTTTATATCTAATATTTATAATATGGAAACAAGGTTTATCATCAACCAAATATCCTTATTATTCTTAATTTTGACATAATATTAAAACTGGCGCTTTCAATAAAAAAAAAACGAATCGTATGAATCATAAAAAACGAGTACTTCTCTGGTAGAATGCTAAGTATTTGCCGTAGCGAAAAATGTCAGCAGTATTGTCAACAGTATACGTATACAAGTACCCTGTTTACAGGAAGCAAAATATCCAAAGAAAGGGAATGCACTTGCGTCTACACTTGAAACACCTGTCTTGAATCAATAAAAACACCCCAATACCACCGAAATGATAACACGTAAGGACCGAATTTTCACTATGTAAACGTAAACATAACCTCACTATTCACGTTGTAACTATAATCGCTGATGGGTAACTAACCAACAGGTATTACCGAGAATTCCACTTAGATGACTCATACTATATCACCTTAAGATCAACGTCAGGGTCATTCGTAAAAGAGACGAAACTATCGCGTTATGACCGACAAAAGGAGTCACAAACGACAAAACCGATTGGAGTTTCAACTGTTCTCAACCGTCACATGCGTTCCGTCGTCGTGTTTCTCAGTGCTACTCACCACCCGCCGGCGCACAACAAAACATGCACTCTGCCAACGGAACGAATCGTTTAACCGGCTGTTCAACTCGAGGACACAAGAAATTCAACGTTGTCACGCTTTTTTAGATTTCGTAGTTTCTTGTATTATTAACTGAAAACATATTGGAATAGTACTGAACAAATAGGAAAAATTTATAAAAAAATATTCTAAAAATCTTCTAATTAACTTGAGAATGACGTCATTAAATATATTTTCAGTTAAGAGTATCTACTAATAATTCGGACGTATACAGTTGAAACAATTTTTCATTTTCATAAAATCTACATAATGCATATTTTATAATCATTTCTGTCATTCTTAACTAGATTTCAGTATAAAATAAAGAATATTAAAATATTTAGGATAGAAACTAAGCCTGTTATTCCATGTTCAAGGTGTCATTAGTCTAGTGTAAGAAATAAAATTTAGATATGACAATACTGCACATCAACATTTATTAATTAAATTTGAATGTTACGTAAACAGAATTTCGATGTTCACCATTGTAATGAAGATATAAATGGAAACCTAATATGGCAACAGTGAAATCAACTTGAACGAATTTGTATTAAGTAGTTAGATTTAGGGCAGTCTTTAGAAGACCTTAAGCCCAAGTGTCCATCGTTGTAATTCGCTTTTATATAGCCCTAGGTAGTAAACAAAAATAAGTATTAGTTGTACCAAAATGTATCCATGTAAATCTTCATCTTTCATACATGAACAAAAATATGACGCGATATTAACAAAGCTTCAATTGAATTCATTTTGAATTATCTAAGAAACGATATCTCCATTTTTTGTGACTAATCCAAGAACAAAATATAATGAATCAAGACGGTAATGAGGTAGATAGTAATAACGATATTACGTTTAAAAATATTCATGTGAAAATTCTTATATTTACCTAATGTAACCTACATGTATACAATGGCAAAATTAAACCTGATAATAAAACTATACTCCATTCAGAAAGAGTGTAGAGTAATATATCAATCCCTCTACTGGCCACCATAGCCGTAGTCACATTTAAGAACAATTTATTATTTTATTTTATTAAACCTTAGCAAATGAATCCAACATTTACTTATCGGCCAAAACAATTCCTTTGGGGTATTTTAAGAAAGGGAGGATGTTGACAGGTAAATATTTCACAGCCTTTATAGTATATACCTATATATACCAGACAGGTTAATTTGAAAACGATTTATAAAATGTTTTTTAGGAAAAATGATAATTAGATACATTTTGCAAGAGGGTATTAAAAGATTAAACTATGAGGTATACTCAAATGGTTATTGACAAGTTTCAGTTTAAGAAAAAGTCTTATAAAAGAAAATTCCCAATACACAACTGCATTTCTAGTGCAGTGTTTGTCACAGAAACGTTTACAAAACTTTAGTGAATATTCAATATGTCGACCTTTGAAAACTATACTCCAATACATAAAGTGAAGACGCATCCACTCTCTGTTAACGAGAAAGCCATGGCTTTAAATGTATATGGTGCATTAAAATACCAGTACCCTTCAGTGAGTGTGGATGATCTAACAAGTATGTGTTCGAAGATGACAGGTCAAGGAAAACCAACGGTCTACAAACTTCTTGGGGAAAGGAAAATAAGTGGACGTTTAAGTGGTCCAAAATCTCGGTCAGGAAGGTCAAAGGTTTACTTTTGACTTTGGTTTCGACTCAACAAAATTTGTCTGATCTACAATTACATCCCTTACTACCACATATTTGTCATTCTCCACTTCATACACTCTATACCCATTTGGCTCGTAACCTACCAGTATTGCTTTGATGCCTTTTCATCAAATTTCTTTTTACTGGTTTTAATATGCACATATATGGTTGAACCGAGGTATTTCAATTGTAGTTCCTTACCACACCACATTTCATATGGTGTTTTATTTGCTTTCAATGATTGAGTTGATGTCATATTAATTAGGTATGTTGCAGTTAAAACTGCATTACCCCAAAATATTTTATCTAATTTCTCACCAGATATCATTATTCGCGCTTGCACTGTCATAGTCCTGACCGTGCTTTCAGATACACCATTTAATTGTGGAGTTCGTGGTACTGTGAGTTTATAACTTATACCTTTTTTTACACAATAATCCTTCATCTCGTTAGATAAATATTCCCTAACATTATCTGACTATTAAATTATTTTTTTTTAAATTAAACCTCGATTCACTTTTCGCTACATAATCTTCAAACACTACAAATACATAAGATTTATTTCTAATTAAATAAGTTACACAGTAATGATTAAATTCACCAAGGAACAATACAAAGTAATTTTTATTATTTATCGCAGAAGGCGTAATAGGACCATATACATCTGAATGTATGTTAAATAATGGTCTTTCTATGTAGTCTTTGTTTTTAAATTTATAGAACGATAGTCGCGCTTATTTACCGTTTATGCAAACTTCACATAAATCATTGTTAGATATTATTTCACTTAATTTTTCTACATTATCTACTAATTGCTCATTTCTTATTTCATTAAATTTATATTTGCCAATATAGCCCAATCGCTGATGCCATAATTTGTAATTAGATTTAGATACGTTATTTGAATAATTAATAAAGCTTTAATTTATAGAAAATTCCAGAGTTATCTAGATTGTTATTTGGCTGCTTGTTGCATCCTCTATACTGATAACATATTATATTGTAACCTAAAAGGTCACATTTTGGGCTCCGACTAAGCTCATCATGTTAATGTGTGTTGTCAGGGTTCGTTGCAAGATTTTGCTGTGTTTAATATGTACAGAAATTTTGTATGCTTTCAAGTTCCAAATGGGGCGCCACTCAGTTTTTTAACCTAAACTGAGAAAAGTATAGAAATAGGTTGAGGTATCTTTAGGAATAAAGCTACTTGTTGAAAATAAAATACAATGATTTATATTTGTAATTATAAAAAACAGGTTAAAAAAAGTTACACGCAAAACTCATAGTACAAAAAAACTAATAAGAGGTGATCTGACCTTTAACAATACATAATACTCCCTACTTCCCGACTGGACCACATCCGTGGAATGCAGTCAGGAACCAAAGTTCATTCAGTCAATCGTCCGGGACTAAGGGACAATTAAGGTCGTCTAAGTTTTAAACCCCAATAAAGGTCCTATATCCAAAACTAGGTCCCTTCCTTTTTAACGAAGGAAACTTATATCTACTTCTTCTTGGATGTCAATTAACAATTTAATATTTCAGAATTTTTGAAATCGGCGGAAGGCTCCTTTAGGCCGATTAAATCTCGCTTTTCAAAATTCTCTGGAGAAATTGATCTTAACGCTACCACGGTCGCTTATCAAAAGGAACTAGGTTACTACCTCGCCAATCGTCAAATTCTTAGTCGGAAATATTACGACATCCGCAAATATAAAAGTTGGAGCCAAATTTAAAAATTTATAATCAAATCCATAATGAAAAATTCCATATCGGTTGACAGTCAGAAGGAAATATGAATGAAGTTTGCAGTTAGCATGACGACAATCTAGACAGGTGCAACAATAGCTCAATTTAAAAACACCAGCCAACAAATTACTCTTCAAAACAACCTTTCAACGGACTAAACAACCAAAAATCAATATCCGCAAAATTTACAAAATACTGCACGAATAACTTAATTCGTGGATAGTTAACTAGATGTGGCTCTAACCTTCTAAGGAGAAGCAACTTGGCTCTTACAAGCAACATAATTCTGCAACCAGTTATACCACGTCTGGCAAATTTCGAATAATGCTTGCATCCTTTAGACCAAGACTTAACCTCAAAAGATAATGAACCAAACATTCAATTTGTTTATATAAAAATAGTTCAACAAAAGGACAAATTAAACTGTCCTAAATAACTTAAATTCCAGGAACCCAGTATGTCACCAACAAGTACATACAAAAATACAAAAGAGGTATGAAATATAATATGTAAATAATTTTACTCAAAGATAACATGACAAAATATCTTATAAATAAAACAAACAAAACAACAAAAGTAACGCAAGCTGTGAGCAGTGAAAACGTTACAATATGGCACCTCAGGACTGTACATTTCATTCTCGATTGTCCCTGGAGCTCCTGTATTTCTCGTTAGTATGATGGTTCCCATCTTAGTAATCAAAGCTCCATTCTTTCCAATAGAAATTTTGATGGGTGTCTACAGGTCAGAAAAGGTGTCAGCCAGTTCCTTGCAGTTTATCAGATGATCAGAAGCACCTGTCCAATAGAAAAGAATTTTTGTTTTCTTTATTTGTTATCTGAAAGTTTCCGGCCATGAAAGCGAAACCATCTCCTTTCTGTGGATCAGCTTAGATGGTTTGAATTGTTTTTAGTCTTTCTGTATTTGGTTTATGCTTTAAACTTTGCAAGTAGTATCGACATTCATTTTTATAATGTCTTTCCATACGCAACGATGATACTTCTTGTTATTTGCACCATGTCGCTTTGATTTGATGATTCCACTATTATTTTTCCACAGTTTTCTAAAATATTTATTATTCCGTTTTATGTCATTAAGTTTATGCTACACATGAAGAACCTTTTTACATGATTACCAAGATTTTCATTCTCTAGCTTAATTACATGATCTAATAATCTTGATTTTACGAAACTCACGTGATATTGTCTTCCCACAAAGTCTGTATAGCCGTTATCACGTCATTGTAAGAAGTAGGTAAGGTAATAGGTGGGTTACTTTGTCAACTTCTGTTTCTCCGGCTGATCCTAGCTCCGATATAAACGAATCAAAGCGCATAAAATATTTACACAAATCTGGTTCACCTTCTACTTTTAAATTAAATAATTTCTTTCGAGCTCCTAGTTGTTTTGCTACACTTTTTCGTTCAAAGATATTGTCTAATACAGCAAAAATTTGTTTTATCCACGATTCCGGTTTCACATAACTTAAATATGAATCGGACAAATATTTGATTTCGATTTCTTCCACTTATCAGGGATCTCTAATTCCGGTTTATAATTCACATGAATCACTTCGAGTTCACTTGAAAGACTACGGATTCTAAACTTCCATATATCATAATTTTCACCGTTAAAAAGTTGAATATTTCTTTTCGATTTTAAATTTTCCATACTGTCTATTAAACAATAATTTAAATTATTGGAAATAGTTATTTTCACTGAGAATCACTGATTATGAATTACACTTTGAAATTTCATTTGTATTTTAATATTTTTTCATCAATCAAGAACGTAACCTCGAACCATATTGTATTTATGAAAACTAAATACGTTATGAATTGGAAGATTATTTTATTTCACTTAGAGTTTCGAAGGTATGTTCTTAATTCTCGGAGAGAACTAAACTACCTTTTTCCTAACCTTAATACATTTTTGAATTTTATTAATAATTCTATACATAAACCTATACCTGGTTTTATGATATGTAGCTCGAAAACATTTTTTTTCTTTATTTTAGGTAATACCAAAATATATTCTTTGACAAGGTTAAAATGTGTTCAACAGATAGATGTTTTAAAGTAGAAAAGGATTTTTGCATTCAATATTCCCACATGTAGCTCCCAATTCAAACTACACAATTTAAAATCGCCGAATCTTAACTAATTATTTTCCAGACGATACATAAGTATTCGAGAGCTCGAAAACTCGGAATATATTATAGTAAGTACACTTTGATGTTTAATTTTGCCACATTCCCAATACGAAAACTTAACGCTTAATGTTTCTAAATGTTCTTGATTTTAGGTCTCTTCTGATTTAAAATTAATTTCTTTTATAATTTTTTAATAACAAACTAATTTTAAATCAGAAGAGACTTCAAATCAAGAGCATTTAGAAGCATTGAGGTTCTTTTTTATTCTTCTAAATCCACTGTTTTTACGAAGCTTTATGTTTACTTCCTCTCATCTACTCCAAATTCCCTCTCCTTCAATTTGTACTCTCTCGGCAATTTCTTTCAGTAATCGTTCTTCGTCTCCATGAATCATCGTTCATTTCCACGTCCTCCAATATTCATCAGAGAACTTTCCAACAACATACGTCTTTACTTTTGTCACTTCATGTTCATGGTGACACTAACAGAAGTTACCAGTCTTAACAGAAGCGAACAGATATAGTTTTATACATGAAAACGGTTTAGTCTATGAGAATAAATTAAGAAGCTTTTCTAATATTATAGAAACCGGTAACTTGTAAAAGTACTAGTAAAACGTAGTTCCAGTTTTCAAAGAAATGAGGTTATGGAATTATATCTAGATCAATTAGAATAATTATATGCATCCATTATGTTCAACATAGCCAGATTCAACAACCGAGAGATTTATGTAACGGTAGGTTGTCATCCGAATCCTAATGGAGAAAATAACAATGCGCACTATGAGCAATGTTCAACTAAGAGAGGACTTTAGTAACTATAAGAGACTATTTTGTCTACAAATTATATGTTTCATATTTTAAAAAGAAGTAGTTACTCACCCAACGAATATAATATAGTATACAACCACTTACCTGAAATAAAAAAAAATGTATTAGAATATAAATCATATTGAATAATCCATTAGCGCTCTTCTTGAAAAACTGAAAATGGGAAATTAGTAGTAGTACCCATTGTAATACAATAATTTTAGAAATTTCAATTAATGTACAAATGTGCATTAAAATGGAAAAATAACTATTATAATGAATTTTTGATCCTCTTTCTATTTAATTGTAATTTGATTAATAAATATTTTTCGATAGTGAAGCAAGAAATATAGAAATGGTTCTTTATGAATAGTTAGTATTTAGAAAATCAGATGTAGGAGACAACTTAAATTGAATGAACTGTCTATATATTATATAATAATAATTGATGTTTTTATTGATGATGATTTTAATTAGTCCTCGATACATTGATGTTAATGTTAACTATTCGTGTTTAAATGACACGTGGTCAAAATATTTCCGATGACATGTTATAATTCATAAGGTTAAAATGCTTCTCAAATCATTGATAGTAGAACTTTTCAGAAACTATGATCTGAGCTCGGGTAGATCATCTATGAGCTGATTGTGGATCCTGACCCAGAACGAGGGGATATCACAATTTTCGAAAGTCGCTTTCCATATTCGGTGGAAATTTCATCTTTAAAATATGATCAACAAGTACTTTTGGTTTTTATTACTTTTGTGAGCGTTACTTGTTCCACGATTTTTATGTAGTTGTATAATAGATTCTAAACGAAAAATTCTAAAAAATGAAACAGCCAGTCGGCTGATCGCATTTACCCTCCGGTCTACTAAGGTACATATCATATGACTATGGCCCGAAGAACTCGATTAGTTTCCGAACAACTATGAACATGATCTGAGTTAAATCATTCAGATCATGATTGGTTTCCAAAAAGTCATAGTATAAGTAATAGGGTGGGCCGAAAAAAACTAATTTTTCTTTTTTACAATGCTATACCGCGAAAAACTCGTCTTTGGGATAGGTAAGTAAAATGCAATTTTAAAAACAAAAAAATATTAATTGTCCTTGAAATTTCGAATTTTTTTCAAAAATCATGTCATTTTTCAACTTTTTTTGCAGTTCTTGATATTAATAATTATATTTTAAACTGCTACAGTGAAAATCTTTTATTAAAATTACCAAAAAACACCAAAAAAAATGTAAAACCGTCAAAATCTTTCAATTTATCGCGAAAAAGAAAAAACCCGGTAAATATTTGCTTGAAGTTGTATGTTTGCGCATTAAAGAGAGGTGTAGGAAAGCATACTGAGTTGTGTGTCAATAGCCCATTACTTTTATTTTACTTAACAATACATTAATTCTTTTAGAAGGACAATGTGTAGAGTACAAATAAAAGAACAAATTATAGTTTAGATTATATTATGGTAATATACTTACTAATCCAAAAAAAAAAGAAAAAGAAAATAAAAAAAATTGGCACTTAATTTTAAAATTCACTCAATGTTTTTAAGAAGGTAACTTGAAGCTGTTCTTGCTAGCAAATGTTGGCATTGAAGCTCTTGATGCCAGGGTGGATCTTATAAAACCATCTCGGTTGTTGGCACCGACCACTCTTATTGATGCTTCAGTCACTAAATTTACGCAGCATTCAATTGCTTGCATATGGCATGGAAATTCCATTCGCCGCCGTTTCACCGGTGGTAATTTTAGCCCAAATTTCATCATCAGATACTTTGCGCAACAATGAAGGTGGTGTAAGCGCACTCGTACTCCAATCAATTAATTCAGTATAATCGTTTGCCTCAAAGTTAATTTTCGGGGGTTGAAAGTACCTCATCGGTTCTGCTTTAGAGGCTAATTTTCTTGCTTTTAGGATTCTAAGATTCTCTGTCTAAGTCTTAAAACAACGAAATAACATCTCAAATTGAATATATGCGTTAATATAATATTGACCCCGTTGACTGAAACCTAGTGGCATAACATGAAAAAAACGCGCAGATCAAATTGAGCATTAGGTCAAATCCTAGGATTTTGCTCAAGCTCAAGCCTCACCTATAACTGAAGCCATGTCTTTTTGTTTCTACCCTTTCCCAGAGCTGTTGTTGTTCCTGAATCCACTAGTAAAGAATCTCGTAATCTCATTCTAACTCTGTCTAGAGTCCTTTATGCTCAGTTACCCTGAACTGCTTTTTTGCCAGTCAGTTTATTCAGTGTATTGGTCATACAAAAAACAAAGATACATTAGTCAAACAAGTTTATTGTTTTCATTTCATACCAGACCATCTTAAAGTTAAAAATATTATTAGAAAATTAGTAAATATTATTTTTGTGTGATGTTCGGAAGGGGGTGTTGAAATTCTTTATTATAACGAAATGTTGTATTCGTTTAATAGCTCTGTACATAAACATGAATATCTCTACTCAATACAAGGCGTATTCATAAATAAGTCGAAAATAATTCCAAGACATAAACGAACAAACAACAAAAAAACTGACTTTATTAACTATAAATTCATCTAAACGACCCACAATTAAATTTTGCGATAAACTTCGAAACTGAAGTCAATTTTTGGAAGCCTTTATTATTGGTTTAAATTTCAAAATTCATTATATGTGTGAAACTCGTTGAGACATGCCAATTTTTTTTCTCGTTAAACGAAATAAATATTTAAAACTATGAAATCCCGTGATTCCTCCTACGTTGTTACAAAAACCACAATTGAGATTGGGTTTATCATTTTGGTTAAAAAAATGCTTTAATACTCATATACACAGATATTCTGTCAAGTTATTTCTGAATAAACCGAAAGAATATAATTTCGTATTTTGTTTCATACCCTGCTTTATCCACCAAACAAAAGCCCAACTGATATGGGGTGTCCCAATAACATCGCACAATAGAAATTTTCGATGTGTAAGTGCATCTACAATTCGTCGAAACTCTATGAAAACCTGCTTCTCAAGAGATTGAAGTCAATAATGGAAGATAAAAAACTGTTTCTTACCCATCAATTTGGTTTGATGGAAAAGCACTACACGACAATAGATCAAGACCATTGAATCACGCACAGTATTGAGAAATCATTGGAAGAAAAAAAAGGACTATTCCACTGTTCTCTTAGATGTGGCACAGGTCTTTGATAAAGTATGGCAAGGATTACTCCACAAATTGGAAATGATTCCAAGATAAAATTTCCAAATCCTTAAGTCTTACTTTTCAGATAGATATTTCAGTGTAAAGCAAGACGAATTCTGATTTAAAAAACATCAAAGCATGAGTACCCCAGGGTAACGTATTTGGTCCAGTGCTCTATAATGAGCCATGGGAGATACCCACGAAGAAGCTGCTGAAAACATCCATTGACCAAACCAACTGGACCAAGAGATGGCGTAATAAATTGAATTAAACTGAATCAATTCACATCAACTTTACAAATAAAAAAGATAGGCACTTTGCTATCAGAATGAACAATGTTAATATTCTTTATGCTAATACAGCAAAATATCTGGCTATGCCTCTTGAGGTAAAACTTCGCTGGAGAGTCCATATCGAAAATAAATGTGGAGAGCTTCATATTGAATATAAAAAGATATATTGGCTACTACGTACAACAAACTGCTTCTATAGAAGCAAATATTGATAAATCATAACCAAACTATCAGTAGGCATGAGCATCGGATGCTTCATCATGTGAATGTCGAGAACACAAAAATAACCAGAAAAATAAAAGGATTAAATCCTTCGAATGCAATAATTATTTAGTGAGAAAGCAGAGCATAATGCGGATAAGTGTAAAACGCTGGTTTTCTTCTTCTTCTTCTCTTCATTTAATGCATATTCATTAATGGATGTTGGCGACCACATTTTTCATGGCTTCTTTATCTCTAGCGGTATGGATTAATGTCTGAATATCTTTTATACCCGTCCACTGCCTCACGTTCCGCAACCATGACATCCTCTTCCGTCCCAATCCTCTCTTACCTTCAATCTTGCACTCGACTATCAGCTGAAGCAATTGATATTTATGGCCTTGCATTATATGGCCAAGGTATGCAATCTTTCGTTTTTTCGCGATGTTAAAGAGTTCACGGTCTTTATTGATACGCCTGAGAATATTCTAATTCCTCACTTTGGCAGTCCATGGTATCTTCAGGATTCTACAATATACCCACATTTCGAATGCCTCTAATTTGTTGATGTTTTTTACCTTAAGGGTCCAACCCTCCATCCCGTAAAGAAGCATTGACCAAACGTAGCACCGCACAAGTCTCAGTCTAAGATCAAGATCAAAGTCGGTACATGTAAATACATTTTTAAATTTTATGAATGTTCTTCGAGCTTGTTCATTTCAGTATTTTATTTCACCATCCGACGACCATTCTTCATAGAGCCATGTTCCTAGATATTTAAATTTTTCTACCCGTTCTATAGGTTTTCCATTATATGTTACTCTAGATTTTCTAAACGTATTCGCTTCCCTAGTGATAATCATAAATTTAGTTGTTGATGTTGATGTTTAATCCCATATATTGGCTATGTCCACCTACTATATTAATTAGTTGTTGTAGGCTGGTTTTAGTGTTATAAAACATTAGACTCTAAGATCCACTAGTGAGTAAGGCCCTAGTTTAAAGTTTTCCAGTCTTAGTAATTTAGGCAAAAATAATATTGCTTATTGCTAATCTGGTTAGATTGTAATACCACAAAACATTCATCTCTGGGGGTGTTTATAAATAAAAAATAATAAAAATATCAAAACTGTTTTCGTTATTTGGTGAATGTGGTGAAAAAAGATTTCGAGTATTGAGTAAAAATTATTTTTTATGTGAAAAAACAATTGAAGAAGCCGTAAATATTATCCTGAATGTAATTGGCTTCAAAAATTCTCACAAACCTGATGCTTAATATACGGAACCGTTACTATTCCTATTCAAGATATGGTTAATTAAATCTATTAAGTAAATTTTATTCGATTTTTGTATGATTTATGTTTTTGAACAACACCCGCTATATACCCGTCTATGGATTCTTTTTCTATATATATATACAGGGTTTGTCCGGAAAGTAATAGAACTGAGTCGATTTAAAAAAATTTATTGAACCAATCGTTACAAGTCTTTAAAAACTTTCAAAATAGGCTCCTTCTGCGTCAATGCAGCGCTGCCAGAGCGATTTCCAAACATTGAAGGCGTCACGGAAGGCATTCTCCGGAATAGCCTTGAGAGCCGCGGTGCATGCTGCTTGGATCCCCTTTGTCGTCTCGAAATGCTTGCCTTTCATCTGCCTTTTCAGGCGAGGAAACAAAAATATGTCCGGAGGGGCCACATCTGGGCTGTAAGGCAGCTGCGGAAGCGTTGGAATGCCGGCAAGAGTCAGGTAGCTGTTCACAAGAAAGGCGGTGTGAGCCGGGGCGTTGTCGTGGTGCAACTTCCAGTCTGCTGCGATGTCTTGTCGGACCCGATTGACCCTTCGTTTGAGTCTCTTGAGCACTTCCACGTAAAACTTGGTGTTGACGGTTTGTCCAGGAGGAACAAATTCATTGTGGACGATGCCTTTGATGTCAAAAAAGACAATGAGCATCGATTTCACTTTGGATTTGCTCATTCTTCCCTTTTTTGGGCGAGGAGACGCCGGTGTGTGCCACTCGGAAGATTGCCTCTTTGTCTCGGGATCATACTCAAAGATCCATGACTCGTCACCTGTGATTACGTTATTCAAAAATTGGGGGTCACTTTCACACATGTTCGAATTTTCTTGGCATACTTCCACTCGCCGCAATTTCTGGTCGTCAGTGAGAACTTTTGGGACCATCTTCGCGCACACCTTGCGCATGTTCAAATGTTCCGTCACAATGTCATGAACCACAGATTTTGGTAAATTTAACATCTGGGCAATCAAACGAATACTTAGTCGACGGTCTGTGTTCAAAACTTTGCGCACACGAGTCACATTGTCGGTGTTTGTCCCGGCCCTCCAAAAAGGCCTGGTGCCACCGAAACACACCACTTCTTGCTAAAGCAACATCTGGGTAAGCCTGCTTGATCATATCAAACGTCTCTGTCGCAGATTTACCTAGTTTCACACAGAATTCATTTTTCTATATATATATATATATATATATATATATATATATATATATATATATATATATATATGCTGTATCGTTTAATATGTCATTGCTTAAAAAGGTTATTTTTTGATAATGATACCGAGAGAAAAGGAAGTAGTTGTAAAGACAAGTCAAAAATGTAGAGAAATAAAATAGAAGGTCAAGTTGACACATTTGTTCAGTTTAATACATATAATTAACTCCAATCAATCATAATATCATATCACAACAGCAATCACATAAAATACAGTCCACTAAGCGAATAAAATCATCCTAATGAAGTAAATATTTTAATCTAAATGGAAATATTTTGTATGGAAGATTACTTCTGTAAAAGCTATCTAACGCAATTGCTTAATACTGATCAAAAGCTCGCTTGCATCGAACATTCAAATAAATGTTCAAACAATCGAGTAGAGTTTTTCCGTCGATATATCGAAGTGGTTGAAATTTTTACGCACCAGAAAAAAATACAGAGGAGATTATGTTGATGAAGAATTTTTTCTCAAAATCGCCTTCGTGTATGTTTTGCTATTATTTTCTTTGTTATATGCACTTTATCGTATTAATGGGGTGAATATTATGGTTTCCGTGAAAAAAAGAAATGTTAAATAAGATTCTTTAAATTAATCATTAGTTCACAAATAAATTTGAAATTATCATTACATTTATTAGAAATTAGAAATCATACTTCGGAAACAAATAGTGCGGACGTATTTAAATACATTATCGACGAGACTAATTTTGGCAGAACGTCGCGTCGCGACGCAAGTTCAGAGTAATCCAAAAATATTAATATAAAAACTGAAGTATTCGAAATATCTTGTTAATGTTTGTCGTGTTTTTTGTAAAAATAGGCAAATATGTCGTCATATCGAATCACACATTGTTTCGATATCTGTAATATTAATGTTTTCAATTCATTTTAGTAGGTTTATATTGATGTATACTTGTATTTTGTATAAGAGACTCTAGGACTATTCAATCAATTTCATTTTTCGTCAGTAAATTAAGTTTTCTTAAAACGCATTTGAAACTATAGGAGAAACTATAAATAAATATTTGGTATTTCTCTTATATCTAGGCAAATAGGGAAGCAAGTAATCAACATGAACGGAGAATTGAAAAATAAATTTTATTTAAATTGAATAAAAAAAATAGTAGGAAATCATGAGAAAAACTACATATGGACACTTTAGATGCAGTAAGAAATACCGTATTTAAATAAAATACCAGGTAAGTGAAGTTCAAACTTCTGGAGGTTTTTTTTAACGTTAGACGGCATCGGTGAAATTTCTTTCACGCAATATTCACTACATTATTTTGTAGAATACAAATCGTTGATATTTTTAATATTGAATTGCTAAAGTGAAAATAATAATAACATTTGTTTTAACTCGGTATATTTCAAATGATCTACTATTGCCATATTCCTACCATACCCTTCGTCTAGAAAAGAATGATTCTAAGGGATTTTTGAAGTGTTATTCATCGTTCAACTGGCCATTTTTTCAACTTTTCTCCCATATGAGATATTCCTTCTTACCTCTACCCTGAGTTCTATCGGAGCACTGTCGCCTCAACAAACACCTGAAGACGCTAAGCCTAGCAGATAATGCGACGTGCAGGTTTTGTTGCACAGAGGACGAAGCCTCTAACCACATTCTCTCGAAGTGTGAAATACTAAGGAACTCCAGGCCATCCCACATTTTAGACTTTTTGCAAGGAGCGGGATTGATGGATCAGCTGTAAACATTGGGTTCTCCAGTATCGCAGCAAGAAATAGGGACACAATAGATCCTTTGGGTCGCAGTGTAATCGAGACCCCAAATCCAAACATACATGAATACCTCTACCCTCCATATGAAGCACACATCTATCAACACCAAATATGAAATGAATAATAGGTCCTGTAGATAATTTTTTGAAATTCCAACGAACACCCCATATTTTTACGGAATAAAAATGTGTTAATCCAGGTACCAAATTTCAAATTTGTTAATTATTGAGTAACAAATATACAAAAACCCAAACTTTCACATTTATAATACTAGCAGGATTAAATGGATTTAAAAGCAGAATAATAAAAATACTCATCAACTTTTCCGTCATGTTTAATTCAAATATTCCAAAACATACTAAATTTTAAATGTCAGCCGTATTTTTGTAAAGGTATACTTGAATTGAATTGTTATTAAAACCGTTTATTTTTAGTGCGTCCTAATAGACGTAAGTTTGAGCTTAAATAAACTAGGTAACTAGGAGAATTAAAAACATTTCTCTGTTTTTATTATGAGTCACATTTTAATGTGATTCTAATAGGGTGGGCGTTCTATTGACCTCGAGATGGTATTTGCAAATGGTAAAGCCAAGAGTTGGGATCGATTTTTCATATACGTATTTGGACTTTTTCTATTAATTTTAAAGATACTCCGAGATACGGTTCATTCAAACAATAATTTGGATGAAACTACATTAGTTTACGAAAAATTACTACTGCTGAAAATTCGCGATGAGTCCCAAATATTAGAGTCAATATTACATAGAAATTAATATTCATATAACTTTATATTAAATTTTGACTTTACTTCCCTTATCCTTGTACAGTCCATTCAATTTTCTTGAATATTCTCTCATGTTTTAGAACATTTTTAAAATATTCAATATTTATATCATTACCTAAGACTTAGGTAATGATATGGATATGGACGGGTGTGACGAACTCTTTTTCGCAACGGTTAAGAAGCTTCTTCAAATCTTAGCGACACTTCCAGTGTCAACTGCCACGCCTGAACGCAATTTTTCCACTCTTAAGAGGCTAAAAACGTACTTAAGAAATAGAATGGGAGACGAGAGGCTTACAGGCCTCGCGCTTATGAGGTGCATCGAAATATCGCGATAAAATTAAATGCCTCCGAAATTATAAATAAGTTAGCTGAAAGAAGAAAAAGAATGAACTTAATTTTGTAACAATGAGTACCTTAAGTTTTAATAAATTTTTTGGCATGACTTTCTTTTTTTTTAATAGGTACTCCAAAACCAAGATACGGTTAGCTCACTTTAGCCTATGGGGAGCAAAACAAAAATCAGTGGTTAACCCCCCCCCCCATTGAAAAGGTATAAATACGTCCCTGACCTAAGTGAACAATCCAGGGGTGGATCCAAGAAGTTTTTCACATATCACAGATGATTTCGATTCAGAGACATTATTGAAAAATCCTCGCAAACCTCAATTAATATACAACTTTCTATATTCCATTCACAAAAAAAGAGAATGGAAGGAAAAAAATGTTGTGCAGCACCACTTTTTTTCCATGGCCGTATTTAGAAAAAAAAATATATATAATAAGAAATATACGTAAACAATAATTGTAGTCTATCAATTCGATTATTTCTCTTCCGATTTGTTTGCTTCCTTTATGTTGTTGTAGTTTAAAGTTAAGGTTTAGTTGGATTTAGATTGGTTTTTACTTTTAATATATCCTGGATATACTTGGCATATCAGACTTTACTCCATTTTCCTAGCCTTCGATCGTGAAACCTATTATTGCATATCAAGTCTGTTTTATTATACAGCTTTGGAATTTTAACTTGTTTCTTTTGACGTAACCATTGTTGGCAATATATACTTCTAAAAATAAATTGTAGCAGTTTTTTATAGTGGCCCTTTTGCTCTGTTCAAGAGAGTTTAAAGGGTCGCCAACTCTTGTACTAAATTATGATTTATTAAATACTAATAGATATAGATACAGTATAACTACTATAGTCTATTTTTATGAATTAGAGGGTAATAAAAATGATGCATTCGTAATCCATAGGCCTTTCATTTCTTTTAGTATGCAGTTAAAATATTTTTCCAAGTTATTCCTCGAGTATTTTCGTATGAAATAACAGTTGTCGAAATATAATGAATATTTCGGGTGTCCACTTATATTGTCACCTAATTAACCTGCTTGATTTTCAAACAAACTTACGTTCAGAAAGAATAATATCAGAATTAAAACTCACTAGTATATGTAGAGCTATTTCTTACAAATCCAAATCAGAATCGGATGAACTTTTGCAATCAATATTCACAATGACAATTTCATCATTAATATTGTCCAACTTTCACATTTTCTCTTCTTCTTTTATCGTATGATTAACTTTTCCCAGTTTTCAAACTTCACATTAATAACAGCCTCCAAAACAACTATTTAATATCACTTATTTCAAAAGAATTATGTTTCTTGAAACCTCTCCCTTCATCTGTGCTCATAACAGTTCAATCTGTTTTTGTTCGCTACTGACATTCCACCATTTTCTGCAATTTAATCAATTTCATATGTATTGAATTTCTCTTTTTAAAGGGAACACGAAGAATACAGTTATTTTTCCACAGGATTGACCTTAATATTCTTCGAATTTAGTCAATTTTGTAAATCTTTTTCTAACCACTTGGGGATGTGGGCAACAGTCTCGAGTGATAATTTGCATTATCCATTACTATTATACAGTTCTGAGGAAAAGTTATCAGTTGTTTGAACCATTATTTAAAAACATCAGCAATCATGTCCTCATTGTAGTCACTGAAATTCAAAAGACCTCTAACCTCTAACAAAACCGTTTGAACTGCAGATGTGTATAGTTCTTCCAATATCAATTGCAGATTATAAGAACCAGTTCGAAACACTTGGCGACGGGCGGATGTAATTTGGGCGCTAAAGGATTAATGTACTTTATACAACATGTAAACTAGGCGCCAAGACCGAAGGGTCATTTTAATCCTATGTGTATTTTGGGCGCTAACCGACTGAAGTACATGATTAACGAAATACAGTTATTTATTAAATCACCGACATTTATAATAAGATATATTTTTGTATTTTTAGATTTTCCTATAAGAGAAATGACCTATTATCACTTAAGGTCTGAAAAAATTTACCGTTAGATTGGGCTACTTTGCACTTTATTTAAATGAAAAATCTGCCCTTAATAAAGTTTCCTCACAACATTTTTGCAACACTCTACAGAATAAAGTAAATTTTATATTTCTTTATATTTTTATTTAGTACTTAAGTACATATTACACATAAAATAAGAGATTTACATAACCTAACCTAACCTACTTAAAAATCTATCAACTTTCCCTCTATTGGGTTATTTTATGACTCGACCTACCTGCACTTCTTAGCGCCGAAAATACATGTCGGATTATCTACCCTTCTTGGTCAGACAAGTAAAGAAGGATGGTTAGCGCCCAAATTACACCCGCCACTTGGCGACAATTTTGTTTGATCTATCATCACTACTACACAAATTTGGTGTATGTTCTCATTCTTCCATAGTTCATCTAAATAAAAAATATTTCTTCTTTGGTTTCTCATTTCTTTTATAATCCTTAGGTAATTTCTTCTCCATACTGCAATATCATTTCTTTCTATTAAAATAGACTTTCAGGAATGCTTTTTCCAGTGAAAACCTTTTTCTTTTAAAAGTTTCCATAGTGTTTTTCGACTCAGTTCAGGGTAATCCTTCTTTCTCGAACACTGACCAGAACTTTGTCTTCTGTCTGAAGCTCTTTTCGCATGTACTTTTCTTCGAGCCTTTACGCTTTACGTGCTGTTGAAAATTCGCCACATTTCTATTTTCTTATAACTCTACAAATCGTAGATTTCCCAACACCAAGTGTACTACTTACTAATTACTCTGTGTTATCAACAGTTTCACATAAATGTTCGTCTGTAAATGATTTTAAACAATTAAATATTAATGTTTTTCTATCAACTGTTAAAGCTTACAGTAGATTGTACACTACACCTTGCAAATTTCAACTTAACTAAACTGTAGAAAAACGAATATCCCGTGAAATTTGTCGGGAAGAGATTCTTGGGATCAAAATTTCTTACTTTTATTGGCTAATGGATTACGTGTAGATCTTATGATACGGCAATATAATCTTCAATACACAGGGATTTTGAGCAGTCCAACCTTTTTCTAGTGTTCTGTATAGATTATAGTTATAAAAGACCAATAAAAACCTGAAAACTTGTATTAGCACAGGTACATTTATGAAAATTCTAGGAAATATTTAAATTATTATGTAATATTTAAAATGATCCCACCAAATTTTGGATTAGTAAGTAGGTTTTATTAATCTTTCTTACATAAACATTGAGTATGTCAAAATTCATGTAGAGAATTTTTTTATCAAACCACGTAGCATAGTTTTTAGATGAATATAAGAAAATTAGAATAAATAAGTTGTATCTTGCGTTCCTAATTTATTTACTGCGATCGGTATCCTTAACATCGGTTACCAGTCAGAATAAAAATAAACGTTGAGCACATGGAAATTTTGTTAATCTTAAAATGTTAATAAAATCATTTCACGCCACTTTGTATTTTTACGGATAGCTCTCTTGTTATAACTATAATAGGATCCATTATAAGCGCCAACTGTTCCTCCCTTCTTTGAAGGATTAGACTATTCCTGTGAACTTCTAAATTCCACAATTTAATTTAGAATCAAAAAAGGTGAAACGTGGCCGGAACGTTTATTTTTGTATGGTATCGAACAGTCTGACAGAGTAAGGAAATGAAGAGGAAACGAGACAGAATTAGATGCACGCTACAGAAAACATGGGGTAAAGACGAACTGCACAAATCATATCACAATGTTTTGCATTGATTCGGATTTTAGTTATACGTAGTGGGGTCCATGAGCCTAACATAGAAAGAAAATTTATAAATAAAAAAAACTGTGATTTGTGAACAAAATTTGTCGGACGGGGCCGATGTTCAACAAAAATGAATCAATCATTTTTATATCCTCTGTGGTGCAATGCAGTGTAGTACAATCATAATTATTTGCTTTTACATAATCGGAGACCATTTCGTAGAAGACCCGCATACTGAAGATTCCTTATATATAATACTAGGAATTTCCTATTTACATATTGCGAAAAAGTAAATACTTTTTCAACAAAATGATTGATAATTTGAAAACAGATTACGTAAAAAATGTAAAGGTAACCTTGGAAATAGAAAAATGTAACAAATAAAGGGAGCCAATCCCATTTTCTAAAAGTACTAGCTATGATAAATTAAAGCAGTGTGGAAATAACAACTTATAATGGGATAATATGAAATATCTTCATATAAATGTATCCAAAGGATTTCGTAAACTCTTGATGTATATAGAATAGAAAGATGAGACATATTTGTCAAATTGGCATTGTATAGTACGAAGGGTTATAAAAAATTTAAGTCGAATAAATAAATATTTATTATAAGTATCCGTGTCAAGTCTACGAGGATATATTGAGAAATTTTTAGCCTACTATAATACCAAACAAAATTTCGATGTCAAAATATTTTATTACTCAACATATTCTCCTCGTAATTGGATACATTTATTACAGCGATCCTGCAACGTCTCTAAACCTTTCAAGATAATGTTTTTACTTGTTCTGCAAACCAGAATTTCACAGCTTTTATTACCTCCTCGTTGAAAGAAAATTTACGACCTTTTAAACTTTTTTCCGTTGAGGCAAGAGATGATAGTCGGACAGAGCCAAATCTGGTGGATAAGGGAGATGTTCTAGTAATTCAAACCCTAAATCACGAATTTTTTGCATGGAATTATGAGATTTGTATGAAAGGGCGTTGTCCTACAAAAACAAAACACCTTTGGATAGCTTTCCGCGTCTTTTCTCCTTAAATTTTTTCCCGTATAGTGGTCAGTAATGTCGAATAGTAATCTACAGTTATTGTTCTACCCTGACCCAAAAAATCAATCATGATTACTCCATGGTAATCCCAAAAAACTGAAGAAAGAACTTTTCCAGCAGATTTTTGGGCACGAAACTTCTTAGGTCTTGGAGAACCAGAGTGTCGCCATTCCATCGATTGTTGCTTTGTTTCTGGATCGTAGAAATGTACCCAAGTCTCATCCATACTAACAATTCGGTTTAAGAAGTCTACATCGTTTTCAAATCGAGCACGGATCGAACGCGATGATTCTACCCTTGCACGCTTTTGGTCAACATTCAAACATTTGGAGATCCATTTTGCAGCAATTTTTCTCACGTCCAAATTGATGTGAACTATATGATGAACGCGTTCGTATGAAATATTCAGTGCTTCAGATATCTGTTTTAGCCCAATTCGACGGTCTGATAAAATCATGTCATGAACTGCATCGATATTTTCGGGGGCTGCCACAGAAACTAGCCTTCCCGATCGGTCATCATCTTTAATGGAAAATTTACCTCTTTTGAAGCATGCAGTCCAATTTTTCACGGTCGCATACGAAGGACATTGATCATAAAGAGTATTAAGTATATTTCCGTAAATCTGCTTACCTCTTAACGCTTTTAAATACACAATTTTCACAATTTCGGTGGACATCTTTCCTCTTTTAATTCATTGCGTAACTCTGGTTAACTTTTTTGACGTCAAACTTTACACTGACACTTCTGATAATTTATTGTTCGTTGATATGGTAACGCAATATTTTGTTTATACATGGAACTGGTCTAGGCTAACCAGATATCAATACATCTACTGTCTGCAGTCTAGCGATTAAACGATTCTTTAATCTTGGAAACAGAAAATATTCAATTGATGGAGTTTTATTTGTCTCGTAAACATTAGCAACACAATTTAGCAGTATGCAGTCTGACATTATCATGCGTGAAACTGACACAATCATCTACGTTAATGGTTTAGTCGGTCTCCAAACAATCAATCATATGATGATAACTATCATATGAAGCCCAGAATATAATTGCAATCTTAAGTTTCTTTTTTATTCATGGGTAATAAATGATGAAGCTAAATGTAGTCTCCTGTAAATAAGGGTGGTTGTAACACAGATACCTTCTACTTCCAATTAACATTTATTCAAATCAACAGAAAATTGAAAAAAGCCGTGAGCAGCAGAGCTCCATTACGAAAGTCGAATTTTTCGTCGAATGAAGAATTTAACTAATACAGAAACAAATCTCTGCATAAAATGAATTTCTTGGAAATGATATCAATTCTCAATCTTATTTCTTTATATGGAAAATTTGCTATTCCTCAACAACTTTTCATTTCACAAGTTAACTCTCTCTCTCGAATGAAAATTCATAATTTCAATAGACCCGGTGGTCTCGAACCCTCTTGTTCAATTCCAATTGATAACAAAGAAAAAATTGTCATAATGACAAGAAATTTCGAAAATGGGAAGTAAAAAAAATCACCCTAGCAACGATCATACTCGTATTATTCATTAAATAGGAGCCGGTCCAGTTTAACAATTCCAACGATCAAAATGATTTCGGGCGTTTTGTGCTAGAAGAACTGAAGAAATAAAACTTTGAACTTGAGAAAGACAATTCTTCAACATCACCCCTACTTACATGCGAAGTTCGAACCCTCTAGTTAAATTTTTTCTGGCCAAAAAATAAGAAAATATAACAAAAATGACCATAAAATGGAGAGGGGTGGAGATGGAAAGTTTCGACCTTAGATAGGAAATCATCTCGCAACTAATTGAACCTACATGTGAAATTTCATTTTTCAGTCGCTTTTTGTTTGACCTGCAGAGGTGAGCAAAGGTCAAAAACCACTTTTTTTGCACTGCGACACCTCGAAATATTCATTTGTTTTCAACCAAACTCTAATAACATCAATCCGCCGCCAAAAAAGCCATGTATGCTAATTTTATATAAGAACTTCTAAGAATATATTGCGCTCTATTCTTTCTTATAACTAACAAAGCAATGGTGTTTCTTTTCTGTTAAATATTTTTCTGTTTTTCAATTAACTATTGTGATGAACTAATTACTTCTGTTTATGGCCAGTGTCAAAACCGCTGGTAAGTTTGTTTTAACAAACAAAATTGCTATTCACAGGTTTATTATGCTTTTCTTTATTATTCTATTCAAAAAATAATTAAAAGCAAATTTTCTAAATTCTTTACAATTTTGTAAAAATAAGATAAAAAATCCCTACATTACCATCAACCCTAGGCATCGTTGAGAGCTGCAAAGAATCCAGGTTTTTCTAGATAAATTATTCGTATTTTTATACTGGTTTCAGTAATTTATAATCATTTAAAAGATCGTTTTGGGGAATAGGTTTTTTCTATTTATATGGGTGGTTACTTTTTTATTTCATTAAAAAGCTGATGACATTTAATTTCATATTAATTATTAACACCAAAACTAATTCAGGCTGGATACCTTTTTTCATGTTAGATTTGTTATCATAGAAGACGCCTGTGGCAATACTCCACATGAGGCTGTCAAAAGGGCATTAGATGGGGCAGCCAAATATATGTCACAACTAGAAGCAGCACAGCAGAAATGGAAATAGGTCAAGGCATTTCTATCACCTTAAATAGAAGATGTCAAAAAAAGACGGAGTTTCGTTTTCACTTATGTGGAGCCTGGTAGTAGACGAGCACCCGTATTTATAAGAAAAAGTACAAATAAAGACCAAATACATAATAAATGTTGATCATTTCATACCTATTATGTTGAAAAACAATATTACGTAAGGTCGGGATAAAACAATCTCGAGAAAAAGAAAACCGGTGTATTCCCTTCCCTCAAATGTGGCAACTATGCCGAAGGATCGCAGTCTGGCATTGACAATGGAATGAAGGAAGAGCGTCAAGGTGAAAATGAAAAGGATACAGCGACATCCGACATTCGGATCGATATTTGAATACAGCGGTCCTAAACTTTTTAAAAGACGAACATAATACATAATCGAAACAATTTTATATAGTTTATTCTTAGATTTGAATCAAAATGGTATATATTTTGTTGTATGTTGTGTATGTATTTTGTTTTCTATTTTAAAGAAGATTTTCCCAGAAATGTTATATAAGTTGATTTTATATCAAGCTTTATTCTTCTCAAATTTTTTCATATTATTGGTTATATCGTATAAGGAGTTTTGGAGTTTTGGAAATTTGTTCCTTAAATTGAATTGATGTTGAATTGCTTTGTAATTGATGAATTATATGAGGCCAACAACATTTATAAAAATAATAAAACTACCCCATGGGACTCACAAATAATTGAATTACAATGAATTCGACAATAGTGGATGATAAAATTATAATATTGAAATCATAGATATGTCTTGATTATCTAAATCGAGGAAAGCTTTGTAGAACTGTCTATTTTATACTTATTCGTTCAAAAGTTATAAAATTCTCTAGCAAAAAACTAGGGGGGAAAACCTTTAAAATGCATTAAAAAAAATCGAATACGATATTTGGTATATATCTTGTTACGATTGGTCTAAGGGAATGATTTAAATAATGGATACTGACTACAACAAAGTTAAAAAGGAATTTGTAAACATAAAGGAAGAAAAATAGAAAGGAAAGTTGGTCATTTAGTCAGTACAATTAGCTGAGTAAAATTTAAGCTCATTCTCATTGATACCAAAGTATTATGTGATTAAGTTTAATCTTTAACTATTGTTTCACACATCACAACTATATTTATATAATTTTAAAATTATCACATTGTTCGTAAGTATCCATGACAATGAATTTGAACTTTATTCGACAGCAAATTTATCAGCTAATTATAAAAAAATAATAGTTCCTATATGATCAACTTATCTTCATATTTCTCTACCTATATGTTGACAGTTTCCCAGTTCAGCCTTCACATCAACATCATTTAAATAATTCTAATTGTACCAAGATTAACAACAAAATTTCTATATTTTTATTGCATTTTCATTATTTATTATTCACGCTTATTCACGTCCTTTATGAGATTCCATTCACCAACTATAGGATTGTGAGCCACATTCAAGAACCATTGAGCTATCGAACCTATTTTACATTTGAAACTTCATTGGGAAAATTTAAATGATTCATTTTACAAAAAATCATTTTTAATTGTGTAAAATCAAATTTTTTTAATAAAAAATACAATGACAAAAAATTGCAAACTATGACATTCAGTTTCATACACAAATTAATTAATTCTCGTGATGTTATTAGATGTTTCACCAATTTTTTCTCTGAATCATTTATTTTCATCAAAAGCGAAATTTCAAGTCAATAGTTTTAGTAAATGGGAATAGTTTGAGTACGTTAAATAATGTGTATCAAAAATGAAATTTGTCTTGAAATTATCAAAATTTAACCTTCACTTTCTTGTAATTGGTGAGGTTAACGGAAAAAAACATGAGAAAGTTTTTTGTAGCGCAATGAATTTTCTTCAAAATGATACAACTGAGGCAATAATAATTTTTGTGGTATTAAAAACCACTCACATTACAGAATTTTTATAAATGAATACCGAGGTTTTTGTCGCTAGCTAATATTTAGTACATCAATCATACTACTATCGCAACTGAAAGAGCAACTCAACCCAAATAGTTTCATCTAGACGCTTTTGAGTGTTTAACGTAAACACCATTTGTCCCACGGCACACATGCAGTCTATACCTGAGTTATTCCCAAAGATGGATCAGAAGTCTCCAATACTTAATGCAACAGATGCTTCAATCCTGTTTCTTAATTTCGAAATGACAGCTAGTAAGATGTGGCACATATAAAGGATACTTGAAGAAGCTCCACAGGAATAAATCAAATGGCATTAGATCTGGTAAATGTGTAGGCCTTACAAAGCAGTCGAGTACAGTGACGTTCAACCTATTGCGTACTTCGTTATGCCATTGAGGTGGGTCATGTTCTCCGGAGGGAAGAATCATTGCTGTAAGGTATCTTAAAGGTGAGTTATAGTAGTTTTATCAAAAAACTTACCGCCAGGATATGGCATACACCATTAACTTTAATCCTGTTTCTTAATTCCCAAATGTCAGCTAGTAAACGGTGGCACATACAAAGGATCCTTAAAGAAGCTCCACAGGAATAAATCAAATGGCATCAGATCTGGTAAATGTGGAGGTATTACAAAGGAAGTTTTGTCATAAGAAACCTTTCGATTTATAGTTGTTTTAACAAAATTTACGCAACCTTAAATTCTAGTCTCGTTGCACATCTCATGAGGATTTTCTGAGTCCCAGATCCTCACATTACTAACGTGAGAGTTCGATTTATCATTGAAGGCAACATGACTGATAAAATCTCTATGTCATGCAACAACATTTCAATAGCGAAGTTGGCACGGCACGTAATCCGCAGTCTATAGGCTTTAGAGACTGTACAACTGTAAACAGTAAGGACTTAGTTGTAAGCGTTTCCTTAAAACCAATCGAACAGTCGACACAGAAATCACTAATTCACGACTAGTTTTTAGAGCTTTTTTCCGGTTAGGAGTAAACGAATATCTCACTCATTTAACTCTCTTCACTAACTCTTGGTCTCCCTCACGTTACCCATTAATTACAGATTCGGTCTTTGTAAACAGTAAAACGCACAACGCTTTCTCTTTCCCGATATTCATTTATAATCATATAGTATAATGAAATCTAACTCAATTACGAATATTTCAAACGGAAAACCCTTTTGGAAACTGCTGCTTTCGAGTTTAGAATTCGCCATTGCTATAGATAAGCCGTATAATTGGAGAGATGGAGAATTTCATGAACGGCAGTAAGAGAGTGACTTTATAACCCGCCAACGTAATGTCACCGATTTAATTGAATTGCTGGCTGTTGATTTTTTTGCGCACATTGCCCCAAACTGTTTTCGTGTTTATTTTATTGTATTGCTTTGGTTAAGAATGGACGAATGAGAGGCGTGACTAAGTAGAAAAGCATTGGAAGCGTTTTTATAACCCCACAGCAAGGGTTTGTTCAAGTTAGGGAAGCTATAAAGGCGATAAATAAACTTCAATCTAAAGTAATTTCCCGAAGAAGAGAACGAATAATTCGTTGTTCACGTGAAAACTATCAATTTCCAGTGATCATATAAATACGAGTTAGTTAAAATTGTTGACCTTTAAATTTATGAAATGTTAATTTCAGAGTTAATTGTCAATATTTTGTTCGATATTTTGTATGAAATTGCCAGATTTTTTACGTGAAAAACCAATAAAACAATAAGGAAACGTTAGATGAATGTTATCCAAAAAGTGAGATTTCGTCGTGATAATTAAACATTCTTGTTTACGTGGAAAAACGATTACAGAAACTTATCTCAAATATTCTCTGCTTCAGAAAAACTGCGATCGTTGAATAAAAGTACTTGAGATAGGTAATAGAGTTAATATTCCAACCGACAAACAATAGATGATTTTGCATGAAGGGTTTCTTATAAAAAAGTTATCTGCAAGGTGGGTGAATTGTTTGCTCGAATCTAATAAAGAGCACGCCTGTATTAAAAATTTGTTTGGATCTTCAAACGTAATCCAAGTAGCTATGTCAAGTAAAATCAATGGAGTTCGTACGAGGAACGTGCTGCGAAGATAACAAAGACCGTTTTTTCAGCTAATCAGGTCATGGCCACAGCGTTATGGGATTCCAAAGGTGAAGTTTTTATTGATTATTTAACAAAAAAGAAAACGATAACTGGCCTATAGGATGAAGAATGCACTATTACTAGCGTTTTGCCGTCCGTCTGTAACAGCGATATCTCCTCATAATAAGCATGTAGCGAGCTCAAGTTTTTGGCATTTAATTCCTTTCAGTAATTATCAGTAATAAATTAATTAAATTGAAACATCAATTTGTCATTTGACAAAATTTTTCATTTCATGAATCAATTATTATGAACGTTGTCAAGAAATCATAACAAAATTATTAAATAATTGAAATTTTTGATATTTTTCTTGTTTTATTTTTAATGGAAACTTCGTTTTATGAATGAAGATTTTTTTTAATATTTACTGTAAAAACGACTTGTTCTTGGCATCTTGGCATTACGATTTATTTTCTCATCCCAAACTTAATACAATATCTTGACGGCAAGTGAATTCAGAAAATGAAAAGGTGGTGACAGAGATGGACGGTTTAAAAAATTGGAAACTCACTAGTTTAAACATGTTAATTATGTTGAGAAATTAATATTATATTACATTACAAGGGAAAGGAAAGTACGTACAGGGATAAAAGTACGTACTTTTGACCAAGGTATGAAAAAATATTGTTTTTTCACACCATTGTATTCATTGATTATTCACTCTTTCGTCAAAGGTATCTTGTAGAAGTGGATATTGTTTTTGAAGCAGTAATCCTGATATTCCATTTTGATAAAAAAAGTTTAGTTTAGCAACAATGATTTACTGAAATAAGCACTATACCTTCTACGTCAAAATGATTACTTTTGCACAAATACATACTTTCGATATTAAGCTTATTACATTTGATACTTAATTCATAGATGTTTAAGATTAATTTTACCTAGATAACTTTCTTTTTCGCTAAATTTAATCGATTTTCATTTGACTACGGAAAAAATATTTCAAAATAAACAATAATAGCATACAATGAAGTTTTTAATATCATACTGTCAATTTTTGCCATCAATTTAAATCTTATTGTCTCATTATTGAACTTACATTTGTTTCTAGTAAACAACAATCAAAACTTCGGATTTTTTTCGTGCAAGCGCAAAAAGTTGAAGGTAATGATCTGTGCGAGGTGCCAATAACGAAGCAGACTGATAATTTAAATATAGAATGAGCAGTTGTATGTAATTACCTGATATTTGAGTTTAGATAGGAGATTCCATTAAATAAAATTGAATCATAAATACATTTTCTAGTAATGTGATAGATGAATTTAATTTACTTAACTAACTCGTTGAAAGAAAATAATGTCTAAAAATTTATTTCTGTATGGTGTTATTTGATTGTGAACTGGTAAAAATTATTCATATTATCGAATTATTTATCCTCGAATAAGTAATTTTGGAACGTCTATGTTTCGTAACGATACAATATAAACAGTTAATACGAAATATAGCAATTAACATCTTCGGTATCGACAAAAATGAAACATAACAATTTGACTTATACCAATTAAGCTATTTCCGTTCGAAGCACGCGATGTACATCAGGCATCGAGACGCCGACTCTGTCAGATTCAGTTTGATTTCGAATAAAATATTATATTAGACGCCCAACCAACATCCACTATTAGAGCTTGTTAATAATTAGATGAAGTGGTCTTTAATGTGCAATAAAACAATACGAGGAATAATAAATATAAATTATATGGAGGGAAAATGGGTTTGAAAAATATATTTATATGAAAATGTTTCAGTTTCCTAATATACCTAATAATCAAATGAAAAACTGGTTATCCTAGTAGTTAGTGAAAAATAAATTATCTATTATTAACAAAAAAATTCCAAGAATTGCTCAATGAGACATACAAACAATGCCTTCCGTGAATTCTCTTTTTTATATATGTCGTCTATCAGTTGAAATCGCATGTTACATCATTTTCAAGAAATTATCTGTATTTACAAGAAACGAAATACTTGCAATGATTTTTGCCCCAACTCTCACATTTTTTAAGATTCTATTTAAATGTTTGTTGTATCTATCAACTACCGTCTATTTCTCTTTTTTTGTGTTTTGTGCCCTACTGTTCTAACCAATTGCCTTAGAAAACTCTCGTTATTCAGAACAGAATAATTGAGGATACTACAGAATATCGATGCAATGGCCAAATTACACGGTAAAATGACTTAAATTTTGAATTGCACCTTCACGGTGCGAAAGAATGACAAATAACACATAAAAGTTGACAATCCTGGGCCTAAAGACCCCCAAAGTGGTGCCCTGATACTGTCACCACACGTTGTTAACGATGTGGGAAATACTGAATACCATCAGCTTCAGAATTTGACGCACTATATGTGAATCAGTACACATAAACAGCCGCCTTAATCAGGTTAATGAGGTCAAAGTAAGAGGGCGAAATGTTGGGATAATGTGGTGGGTACTTCTATTTTTTCCATCATCAATGTTAAAATAGCTGCTCTACACATTCTGCTTTATGTGGTATTGCTTTGTTGTGCAGGATTATTACACTGTTTACAAGGTCGTACCTGTTGCATAAGGTCCTTAAGTACTGTGTGGTTACTCTTCTGCGATAGGGAACAAAGTGCCAAACAATGACATTTTCATCTCGTAAGACACTGGTAATGTTTATGTAAGTAATGAACTTCATTTAACTAGATTCACTTTGGTCTTAGCCAGGCGCTATTTCTGAATGTATTCCTTTCTAAATTCGTACAATTCCCAAACAACAACACCTTTAGGATAGTATTTAAGTAGTATTACTCCGGCTTCTTTGTTTTTCCACGTAAAAAATAATATTTACAACAAGAATAATTTTTCATATGAAATAAGAGCTAATATGTTCGTCAGATTTATGTAACTAAAAACTCTCAAAAGATATTTTTCTGTCAAACTCCTCTAGGAAAATGTGGATTATTGGTTTTCGTAAAATATATCATTTTAAAAAACTTTTAGCAATAATCAAACTAAAAAAGAAAAAATAATTCTTGGAAAAGAAATAAAATTACTGATAAGAAAATTATTGTAATTATTATAAAGCGTGGGGTGTTTTCTATGACATTTTTAAACTAAATTTGTGTTATATAACTAATAGATATGATTTTGTTTACAATCCGAGGGCTGCAATTACTGAAAATTATTCACTCAGTAGGATTTCCTTTTAATAATTCCTTTCTTTCCCCATTTTCCATTCTCTTAATAATTATCTCAAAATGGCTATTTACGGTAAAATAGACGGTAGTGTTTCTCGGTGGGTCTCCTGTGTATAAGATTGAAGTATAAATACAGTACGTTTCTCTAGGAGCTAAATGGTGAAGCTCCTAGCAGGTAACCAATGGATTTGGGTTCGATTCCCATTCTCAGTCGAATTATTTTTCCGTTACCTGGATATGCACATTCACCTAATTCATTCAAAATGGAGATATCGAAATTTAGGGCTCGCTTTTATATTTTCTCGTTTACTTTTCGTAACCTAACTTTTCTCGTTATAACTAGCTTCATTCCGAAGCACAAAGTTAGTTTAAAAATGTTGTTTTTCTAATTGTAAAATTAATTTCCATCAGTAATTCTATTCTTTTTAGTTTGATTATTGCTAAAAGCGTGGTTTTCAGTTTTTTTAAACTATTATTCAATTTAAAGCTTTTAGTTTAACTAAGTTTAAAAACATGTTTTTTAATATCTTGACGGTTGCACCTCGATTTTATAAGGCTTACGTAGTTGGCCTACTAGCCCTAACTATGATGTTATTGGAAAACACCTATAACTATTTTTGCCTAATATCTAAACTTTTTCCTTAATTATACTATGATTTAATTTCAAGTATTATCCCTTACTTTGAGAAAAGTGTTGTAACAGTTTAGTCAAACAGTTGTTAATCAGGTTTTCTATTTATATTAGAATAATAAACAGAATTTTCATCATTCACACTTTTAAAAACAAACATTTTGATTCGATTCGGTAACTTCTTGTAATAATACAGCAACGTACAGAATTATTCATTATAAATGGTTAACTCCACTTCTGTGGATAAACATACTGTGAACATCAATTTTTTATAATTACATACCAGGAGTATATGAATATACAATGCAGTGATTGTTGAGTATTTCTTTGCAATAGAATTTTAGTGGTTAATACAGCAAGAATAGTAGTCTCGCATGAGGAATATCTGTCGAATCATCGAATCGCGGATAGACAAGGGATTCCACGTGCTCAAGTGTATCAGTACCAGCGTTGAATGGTGTCGTGGAATTGGTTATGTACATCGGAATCGAAGTATAACATCTATCCCAACTTTAAGTGATCCTATGGTCAATTTATTTCTGGGACTATAATATAGCGGTGACTTGCTGGAACCAATTTACGGTCTAGACAATTAATAGGAACTAAGTTACTTCCCCGACATATTTTCGCTCGTGTACAGTGGAAACAAGCACATAAATACTGGCTCTTAGGTTTGTGGCGAAATGTCCTTTTTTTCGGACGAAACCAGATTTGCTTTAGTTAGTAATAGTCGGCGAGAAAGAATTTGTTTGATTCATAATATTCAAAGATTTCCGTGGCCGGGAAATGTGGCAAACATGGATCTCTGGAATTTGGTGGAACAAACAATTTCAAACAAGAATAATCCTCCTATGACCCTGCAGGAACTCTTACTCGCGGCCCAAAAAGAATGGAATAATTTCAAGTCTCAACTACAGAACTGCGGAGAGCACACTAAATATTATTGCAACTCTAATTTGAGTTCTCGATGGCTTTCTTCTAAATTCCAAATTTTAGTAATAATTTTATTATGCATTATTTTTAGTTTGTATTTTTTTCTTGTTCAGTTAAAATTTAATTCAGGCAATTCGCATAGGATACATCACCTAATTTGATTCTAGTAATAGGTCTCATGGTGACAAACATAAGAGGGTCTAAGAATTTTGGCGATGTATGTATTTATTTGATTTGACTGTCATAAATATCCAATGAAACTCTATGTTTAACAAATTATTTCGTTAAAGATAATCTCAACCTGAACGTGGGATGTTTATGAAATTCTTCGTTATATTACTTAATACAAAAAAAATTGGTAAATCACTTATTTGAAGCAGGGAAAAGTTTGAACTCGTTCTCAGTATATACGTTAGTGAGATTGTGTTTGCAAATTGTCATAAAATATGGAAAAAAGTATCAAAAAAGCTCACAAAATGTTAAAATGTATTGTGATAATGTAGTAACTATTAAATCGGGACTTCTACGAGCTCAAAATAAAGAAAAATGTGACAAGTGAACAAATTTGTTAATTCAAACAGACAACTGACTATTCGAGAAGGGTACTAAAGCGATTTCGAAATAACATGCGAAGTAAGAGATCTGAAAAATGAATTTTTCACCATGAAACTTCTGATAATGAAAAATATGCCGTGAAGGTTACGTTTGGACAATATTCCAAAATAATACATAACACACCTCGTATAATATTCTTATTTAAATGGAAAATAAACCGCATATATTTAAAATAAATTATATGAAATTTTTGAACGCTCTTAGTATCATGGATGGTCGATCTTAAAAGCTTTTAGATAATTAAAAAAGTTTAGAATAACAGACGGAAACACAAGGATCGAAGTAATTAAAACATTTGCAGCGGTTTCAGAATCTTCAAATAGAAAAGTTATGTACACAAAAACCTTTCGTCTTTATAAATACCACTCCTATATAATTTGCTCACTTCAACAACTTGATGAAATTATTTCGACGTTATTAAATTTGATTAAAATGTCAATTGAAAATATTTGCTCTGGTTTTTACTACTCAATTATTGCTTGAATGGAACTGTTAATTAGCATAGTTAACAGTAGTAAGACATTACACACCCTCGATTTTTTCGAATCGACGATTTCCCAAAAATAGAGTATTATAGTAAGAAAAATTATATATTTCTGACGAGTACTAATCAAGTGAAGCAGAAATATGTCGTTTTCTAACGAGTCGTTCACAGTACTTTTTCTACGGATGTTTTATTTTTATGTATTCATAATTAAAGTAATAGTAATAATTCATATTACATTTTTTTATATTAACAGCAATAATAATTGTGCAAAGTTTTGTTCTTGTTGTTTTGAAAACTCCAGCAACTGTTTTAATGGAACATGGAAAACGTGCCAATAAATATGACATGTAACAATTTATGGTTGTCTTGGGTTATCATAATAACAGTGAGGAATTGTTTCTCATTATAATTGCGGATACTTCTCATTAAAAATACTCTGTTTCCAGCGTATGGAGGACATAAAAAAAGTGAAATATTTTATAGTATCCGTAGGACATTGAATAAACAAAAATATGTTTCATCCATTTATACAAGTACTGTTTTGGAATTAAAAAAAGAAGTGCAAAGATATTGCAATAATTTTATTTTTACATGAAAGCCTGTACCTTAATCTACTTGTCTACATAATTTCCGTGAATATTGAGGTACTTGTCATAACGTGGCACCAGTTTTTGAATACCCTCCTCATAAAATTCTGCCGCCTGACTTGTTAATCACTGTATCACAACTGTTTTGACTTCGTTATCGTCTTGAAGACGCTGACCGCCCAGGTGTGCAGGAACAAATGGTAATCGCTGGGCGCCAAATCAGGGCTGTCGGGAGGATGATCTAGAGTTTCCCATTTAAAAGATTTGATCTTTGGTCCGATTAGCAACATGTGGACGGGCATTGTCATGCAGCAAAACGATACTCTTACTCAATTTGCCACGTCTTTTGTTCTAGATTGCACGACGTAGATTGTTCAATGTCTCACAATAAGACGCAGCATTGATTGATTGATTGAATGTCACCATTCCATGGTTTGTTGTTTCGATTCTGGTGTGTCGTAGGCCATCCATGTTTCCTCACCAGTAACAATTTGGTGTAAAAAATCTTCACCTTCATTGTGGTACCGCTCAAGGAAAGTCAATGCTATGCCTAAACGTTGGTTTTTGTGCAAATCCGTCAACATTTTTGGAACCCAACGTGAACACAATTTTCGCTATTTCAAGTTCTTGGTCACAATGTGATACAAAATACTACGATAATAGTCGCACAATGATGAAATTGTAAAGCGTCTGTTGTCTCTCACCTTTTCGTTCACTTTCTGCACCAAATCTTCATTAACGACCGAAGGACGCCCACTTCCACTCTTCATCATGCAGCTTTGTGCGGCCATCTTTAAATGCTCTCACCCATTTACTTACCATTCCATCACTCATAATGTTTTGTAAAAGAGAAAAGTACCAGAGGAATGGAAAGTAAGCATAACGATCCCCGTCTTTGAAAAAGGGGAAAAGAAAGATCCAAATAATTATAGAGGGATCAGCCTCCTAATTACTAACAAAAATTATTGCAGAAGAAATCTCAAGTAGCGGCATGAGCGATGAACAACAAGGATTTAGACAAAATAGATCAACCATAGACGCTATATTCATCTTAAGACAGATTGCCGAAAAGGCCATAGAGTACAATAATGTGCTTCATAGACTTAACAAAAGCATTTGACAGAGTGAGATTACATGACGTCATTGAGTAAACCAAAGGACAATAGACATCATTCGGGACATGAACAACGAAAATAGCACATATGTAAGAGTAAACAACGAACTCTCCAGTAAAATGCCAATATCAACTGGGATCAGACAAGGAGATAGTCTCAGCCCAATACTCTTCAACATTATAATGGACGAAGTCATAAAAGAAGTCAAAATGGCAGGCAGAGGCTACAGAATGGGAAAACATGAGTTTAAGATAGTTTGCTACGCTGATGACGCGGTTGTGTTATCCGAAGATGAGGATAATCTGCAAAAACTGCTACACAGATTTGAAACAGTTACAGGAAAATTCATTATGATCATATCGACACAAAAGACACAATCCTTGACAATAGCGAGAGAACCAAGAAGATGCAAACTGGCAATTTATAATAAAAGTGTAGAGCAGGTTATGTCTTTTAAATATTTAGGGGTTAACATCACAAGCAATAGGAACTTGAAATAAGAAGTCAAAACGCAAACAACAGCAGCATCTAGGATATCAGGATTCCTTCGAACCGTGATATGGAGGAATAAATTTTAAAGTATCGAAAGCAAAACACGGATATATAAAACTTGTGTCAGACCAGTAATGACATACGCCATAGAAACGAGGGCGGAGACTACAACTACTAAGCGGATTCTTAGAACTACCGAGATGAAGACATTACACTCAATCACAGGGAAAACACTAAGAGACAGAATAAGGAGCAATGAAATTAGAAGAATGTGTGACGTTCCGGATATAGTGAGATGGGCCAGAACTAGAAGAAGAGCATGGAGAGATCATGTCAATAGAATGGACGACGATCGACTGGCGAAAATTGCAAAGGAAGAGAGACCCAATACATGTAGACCGCCTGGAAGACTACCAAAGCGCTGGTATGAGAGCTGGTCCTCGGAATCACAGCTTAGGCTGCCTCTTTGAAAACACAAGACATAGTCTTAAAATAAGAAGAAGAAGAAGAAGATAATGTTTTGTCCGTAAACTTCACAGATCTCACGATGAATATCGATCGGTTTTACGGCTTCAGCACTAAGAAATCGTATAACAACCCGTACTTCACAATCGGCGGGGCTCACGATTGTCTGAGGCATCTTAAACACTCAGTAAACAACGTACACAATGAGGAATCAGACTGTAATGGCGTCACTTAATTCTCTAATTCCTGCTTAGTAGATATTGCAACATTTGTTCTGACTCCAAAGTCCTGAATTGTAAATTATGAAATTGGTTTAGGTATTGAGCAGAACGTTTCATATCTATAGGTTTGATAATAACTGTGGTTCTTTGTCGAAACAACTGTTTTCACTAAGAAATAGACTATTACAACAGGATTATGTAAATGAAAATAGGAATGAAAATGGAAATTAAAATTGAGATATCCTATGGAGGATTTGTTTTGGATTAACTCTTATTCTTAACTTGTTTGATCTGCTCCAAATACTCTATTTGAATGAATATTAAACGTACGGCATTATCAGTAGAACCTACACTTATCTAGTTCTTTTTCTTTCTTAGCCAGAGCATTAAAATTTTATACATATAATTTTTATTAATGTTTGAAATGTGGGATTTATTGGTTTTCGTGATTTAATACGTTGTATTTTCTAACAATATTTAGATGAGGAATTTTAAAGACATAATAAAAGGATTATTTTTTATCTTCTACATTGAGAATACGGAAACAGTGGTTTTATATACATCGATAATCAGAATTGGGTTAAATATTCATGATAAAAAACTAAACACATCAATAGTTTGAATAGTTTAACAAGACGAATAATTTTAATACAAATTGCAATAGAATGAGATCATCTTACCTGAATTGGATGATCCCCAGTTGGGCAGCTTAAGCAATTTTTTAAAACTGCTCGATCTTTTCAGACTCCCTGATCGAGTAGTATAATCCTGCGACTCCATAAAAACTTCTTTTCAACAGAAACTTAACACTTGAACAAATATAATATCTTCCATGTTTATTTCACTAATACAAAAAAAGGTTCGCGCGTTAGAATGTTTCAATACATACTTAATCTCTGATAAGATTAGGGGATTATATAATTTTTTGAATATTCTACGTTAAAAATGTATATAACGAGAAATCCGACGAATGGAATATGATTATTTTTAGAGTTTGTTATTAGGAAGTCCACTCGCGACCAAGTTCGAATTGTGAATGTTGGAAGCGATAAAAAATATGTAGCTGTTTGATTTTTCGCTGCGTAGGTTTAGTCGAATTTTGCTTGGAATATTTTCCTCAAAATGTTGGTAAAAAGTGCCTTATAATCGTTTTTAAAACATAAAATTAATTTAAAAGGAATATCAATGTAAACACAAAGCTAGTATAGACGCTGTTTTCATACCAATTATCGATATTATTTATTCGCGAAATGTTGTTATTGTGAGATCATCTGTAAAAAGAAATAGTATGAACAAATACATAACCGGTGAATGTGAAACTTCGCAAATAAAACCATTTCCTTCACTACCATTTAACATATGTGAAGAAAATACCTCATCACATGTGTAACAAGAAAGGTAAATACAATTAAAACCTACGAGGCAACATAGAAAAAAAGAATAAAAACTATTAGAGCATTGTGCAACGGGAGTGTAGCAAAGAGAATTAACACCCAAGTCGTAAAAAATAAGCACTGATGTACAAACAGCAAAAACCCCGACCCCTTGATATTTATATTATCAGTAATGTATTTGTTTTTGTTGATAATATGGTTATTACAGGGAAGGTAAGGACTAAATCTATTGAAATCATCCTGTCGGATGAGTAGAGCATGATATGAAGCTCAGATGTGACTTATTTGTCTTGAGACTGCTTCATCTGACGGTTCTGAAGTTTTCTCACCTTTAACAAGATATTTAACTTATTAACAATGTCTTTTCAAACAATAAAAAATGTTTTTTATTATAGCCTAGAATAATGGTTCTTTCGAATGTACACGTAACCTTAGCCAATGCAAGCGCTCGTGATGGAGCTTCAGAACAACTGGAAAGCCATCGTAAAAAGGGCAATTATGTTTCTCGATCAGCATTTTATTGTATTGTAGAGATATAGGAAATTGTGTTAGTTACAAATGAGTTTCGTTTTGATATATACCTCTTAGAAGATCAAGACGGAATATAGAGATGATCAGAAGATTGATTTTCTCAATGTACTATTGGCGAGTTACGTTCTTTCGAGAAGAGATCAGTTATGATTTATGGTAAAATCAATTACCACGCCTGTAGAACTAATTTTTATTTATAATATAGCTGTAGTTTGGAGAAGTGCTCGTAAAGGCAGCGATACTGCGATTTATTGGTGATCAATTCATTTTGATGCAGGATAACGGTCGCCTATATATCGCCGGAATTGTTACCAAATACAAGTTGAAATCACAGTTCTGGACCGGCTTGCATGATCTCCAGAATCGTATTAGAAATCGTCATGCTCCTCCTAGTGACTTAAATCATCTCCAAAATTATGTTCGCAACAGAACAATAGCAAAGACTCTGAATAAGAATGTAGATAGGTATAAACCCATTCAGTGGAACAATCTACATGGATTGAGACATACAAAGATACTCCTGGAGAACTATAACCAAGGAAGATCTGTTGAATATATCAATGTAGGCAATAATAATCTACGAATACGTCTAGCAGAGAGTGCAACGCCAAGATTCTGTTACGTAGAGGAAGAAACCTCTATCCACATTCTCTTCAATTGTGAGACACTACATAACTTCAGAGCATTATACCTGGGAACGTATGAAATAAAAAATGAAGATCTCTGGCAACTAGAGCTATCCCAGATCTTGAACATTTTAAAAGGAGTAGTGTGGTAAATAAATCAGCTGTAAACCTTCAAGTAGAAACAAAACTATGGTCATTAACCAAACATTTGAGTCTTCTATCTATTCTAGCTTATATGAATATCTTTTAATGATGTAAAAATTGCTAATTACTGAAGAATATTAGCGAATATATATATAATACATTCAAAAAATACCAGATTCTGAATGAAATGAAAACAACAACAAATCTCCTCTTTACTGATAGCGAAAATACTATACCAAATTACACGATATCCTACTTTTTCTACTTTTCTAGCAAGCACTGATTCTAAACACGTTATTTATAAACAAAAGTTACTATCGACGATACAAAAATCACATCACATCGATAGTGCGACGTAGACAAACAAGTTAAACTTCTTCAATAGACTAAAAGCAATTTAATTGAATAAAGTCAACCGCTTACAGATATCCAATTAAACTAAGCTATGTAGTGCGCTCGTTGCAAGATATTTTGATCAATAAAATAATGTATGGTATTGTTTAATATCATTTACATTGACAGTTTTATTTGGTCAAATCATATTTGGGTCATCTGAGGAAAAATATTAATACCGGAAAAAGTTATTGAGAATTTTATTTTAATATCATATGCCAAAATTTTTATCAATTCGATATTTAGTGTATCAGAAAAATTTAAGAAATCATTAAAAATGTATTACTCCGGAGAAGCACGACTTTGACTTCGCTTTATGCAATTTGGGGAGAAATGACCAGCCAAATAACAGATAATAACGTATTGTAACACTAATATTTATCCGAGGGCATTAGAGTTCGTAAATGCAAACGATGATTCTCTAGGTTTAGATCTCCGGTAAATTTGATCTCTCTTTGACTCCTATCGATCAGGAAACTTAACATTAGACAACGAAATGCCGAGAGTAATCGGGGAGACTCAAACACCGTGGATAAAAGTATGTTCCCAGACAAACTATTAAAAAAAACATAATTTCCAATTTTATATTCTTCATTCTCAATAAATATTTGTTTGAATACAATCTTCTTTTCACGGCATGATCATATTAATTTTTTATCATTTTTCATATCTCAAACCACTTCTCCCTTTAATATTTTGGCACATCCAAAAATGTTTAAATATTTAAAAAGGGGCTTAAGAATTAGGGCATTTTTATACAATGCAGTTGTAGTGTTCAAAAATTTTAATCTATATTATTTGCATTCCAGTGAAAATTCTTGACAACTCTTCAATGAAAAAACCTCACAGAATTATCCGGTCACCATTATTTACATATGCAATAAAATTTTATATATTCAAGAGTAACATTTGGCAACAACACCATGTCGTAGTTACTATAATATTTTTCCGAGTGAAAATGTTTGAAATTTTTCGTTGTCATTATTATTTCAGTTAGTTATTTTCTCCAACAATTGCGGCTAAAATTAAATGCATTTCAGCACAAAACATGTTAAAAACTTCGACCGGTGGTGCTGATATATTAATATTTTCCCAAATGTTCGAATATACAGGAATTTTGTACATTTAGGGGAAAAAATTCAGATGGTAATTGCCCGTACGAAATTACGATGGATATTTTCTATTACACCATTTCCTCAAACCACTCTTTCTCCCCTAATCCCTATGGTCTATATTTATGTACGAGTCAGTAATAAAACCTACTTACTAATCTAAAACTTGGTATGTATACATAATATAAATATTTCGTAAAATTTTCATAAATGTACCTGAGCAAATACCTGTTTTCAGGCTTTTATTGATGTTTCATAACCATAAGCTGTATAGTACAATAGTGAAAGGTTTGGACTGGTCAAAAGCCCTGTTTATTGAAGATTAGTCGTATCATGAGAACTTTCCAATAAAAATAAATTTTATTAACGCATCTAAATGTTCTTGATTTTAGGTCTCTTCTGTTTTAAAACTATGTCTCCAGTAGTTCCAATCTTCCATAAATTTATAAGATTCAAAAATTCATTAAAAAAATTATTGGCAAATATGCTTTATATAAATTCAGTTCCTAAAGAAAAGATTACCTCATATTTTGATGAATAAATTAAAACAATAATTATCATAACAGGTGTTTCTACGGTCAGGTAAAAATTCAATTTTGCACATAGCGCGCTGTCTGTCGCAAAACAGACAATGAGTCATAGGTAAATATATATATGTTTCATGCTAAAAACTAATTTCGTCCATTACTGTGTGATTCCTTGTTGTCAAGTTTATTTGTGATAAAAATCAAGATTGATTAGATGAGTGCAACTTTCCTATTTAGACATAATTTAAGTATAATTTTCTTTCTGGGTAGGCTATAAGATTTTGTTGTTATAATAATTGGTTTCATTAGAGATGTTAATGAAAAGGTAGTTCTCTTAACTGCGGTATTTGTTAAATAAAAAACTCAGTTTAATCTGTATCAAAATATTTTGATACATTCGAAGTTCAATGAGAATTTTCGATAAATCAACCGTTAAAATCAACATAAATTCTGATCATCTCCACTATACAATCTCAGCTATACATCAAATACTCAAAAACTTAATTTAGCCAATTAAATAAATACCTAGAGTAATATTTTTAATCAAAACAATTGACATGCTCGTGTATATCGAGTAATATTAACATTGAGTACGAAAATAACCGTAGTTAATAAGTTTATTTTCGATTGATGTTTTTAGTACTAGCATGTGGCCGAAACTGAAGAAATTTTATTTTAACGAGCACTATTAAATTTTCATTTTTGTGTGTACTAACCCAAATATAAAAATTAATATTCAATTATTAGCTTACTGAGACATTCCTTTAAAAAATTGAAATTTTGACAAAATAGACTAACAAATTGAAAATTAAAACTTGTATAAAAAAATTCGAACCGAACACCATAACATCCATCTGGAAAACTATATGGTGCAACAGGCGTTCCTACAACGCAAGTACGGGAACCAACCAAATTAAGACTTTTACACCAGAGAAATTGAATAAATTTCTTAAAAAAGCACCAGATCATTTATTTCTTCGGATCAAAGTGAGTCTCGCCAGTGTAAGAATCTGGACAAAACAATAATGATAGCCTTCTACTCTTAGTAACATTATTTAGTTAGTACTATTACTGCCACCACATTTTGGCACATTAATCTCTTTATATTTAAATTACCTGACAGGTAAATGAACCATGCTTCTGAAACTGAAATATCCCAAACTTTACACGTGTTATTTTTTTCTATATCATAGGCAAAAATTTGTGTGCGAGGGGGTCGTGACATTACAGCTGAGAAAAAATAGGAAGGTGGAAATCAACTACAGTTGCCGAAGGTTCGATGACAACATAAATGTAAAAATAAAGAAAAATTGTATCCTCATGAGTATTAGCCATAAATTGTCTTTCCCGGCGACTTTTGACGAATTTCAATTTCAATTGCACACAATAATCTCAATGCAAATATTCATTCTATTATACAGCAGAGCATATCTACAAGCACTTGATTCTTAAAAAATTGAGTCAAAGATAGTATGGGAATGCATGTCTTCTCTGAACGCACTAGGAGCTAACAATAAAATTACTCTGATGTGTACCGCCCACGAAGATAACTCCTTCCATAGGACTATAACCTTTTATAGGTTTTATAGGAAAAAGACAAAGTTTTCTTTCACCAGTTGGTCTCAAAGAGTCCTCTCGAACAAAGACAAGGTAAGGAGAATTACTTGTATACTTACATCCACATCCATTCTTAAAAGAAGAAGAGGTAACTTTAATGTTTGTACACATGTAGATGCCTAACATGGAAAAACCATATATTTACCAGGCGTAAACAACTTGTTACAAATGAACACCAATAATTGATGGTCAAGGAAATTATATTTTGCAAAAAATAATTAGAATAAACTATCAGTGAGCAATAAAAATGTTTAACAAAGAAACGGATTATATTCAACTTTCAACAAACAGAATTAACAAATACTATAATTAAATAAAAGACTTAACTATAACTAAAGACACCTAAATATTTTTTTTATTTCAGTTCTTCATTCTTATGTACTCGAAGGGTAATTTATGTACATGCTTTTCGAATTTTTGTCGAAGTCCGTTTCTATTCCTCGCATGGATTTTTTCAAAACTTTTTGTGTAAATAGATGTCAGGGATAAAAATTTTAAATTGTTAGATTCGGAAATCTAAGTGATAAATCTTTCAATGAACTACCACGCATTGGGATGGAAAATCTTCGTTCCGCCATCGCCCCACAGCTTTGATATTATGAACTAAAACATAAAATATAAACCAAAACAATCTGGTGTTATTCAAATTAGCAACTAAAGGATAAAGGAATATTATCTACACAGGAAAAAGACCAATTTGGAAGCGTTGCCGTGGTGTAGGTCTATATCTCAATATATAAAAATTCGGTGTCCGTGTGTATGTTGAATGAACTCAAAAACGAGTCAACTGATATTCATAAAAGTGAGCAAATATATGTAATTTGGTCCAACTTAAATGATAGGATAGTTATTATTTAAATTAATGGTCTCAATAATTAATAATATACTGATCATCAACGTTGATTGTTGTTATTAATCGTAGCTTCCTTAAGTTTGGAACAGATGGCGCCTTAAGCGAATTTCTTTACAGAGAACTGCAAAATTTTGTCTTTTGCACCTCATAGGTGGCGCCACACTTTAATGTGATATATTTTCTTAGACTACACCCTGTACATGTCTTATTTTGCCTATACCACTTAACGTCGCTTCTTTCAAATCATTCTTCATTTTGTCTTCGTTTTGTACATTACTTCGAATACTTTTTTTTACTTCTAACTTAGAGTTATTCAGAGAACAGCGAAATTCGTTCACATTAAAAGTTCAATTACTATTTTTAGTAAAATGCCACCCAAAAAATCCAACATTAATGCCCGTAGCAAGAAAACTCCATGTGCACGTGCTCATGAATCAGTCGAATAGAGAGCAGAAAGAAATGCAGCTCAAAGAATTCGAACTGCTGAAATTCGTGCACGAGAACAGCGTGATAATCATCGACAAGAAAATGCATTGAGAACCAGGATGGCACAGCAACAACACATAGAGAACAAAACCGAGAAAATCATCGAACCAACCGCGCAGTAACACGTGGATCATTTGTTCGTCTTGCATTTAATTATGAACCAGACATCAATTACTCGGCTGATTCCAAAGTTACTACTATTGGTGCGATGGACAAAATATGCAATTATTGTCAGGCGTTAAAATTTCGCAATAAAACACCAGCCATGTGTTGCGCATTAGGAAAAGTTGTATTGTCACCACTCTTTACTCCACCTGAACCTTTGAAATCCCTTCTTTCTGGCACTTCAAATGAATCAAAATTATTTTTGCGTAAGACACGAAAATTTAATTCTTGCTTCCAAATGACGTCGTTTGGAGCATCCACAGTTTGTGATTGGCCATCTGATGGTCGTAATTTTGAGACAACATTCAAAATTCAAGGCCAGGTACATCATAAAATTGGATCATTGAGGCCAATGCCAAATGAAGATCCAAAATTTCTTCAGATTTATTTTATGGGCAATTGTGAAGAACGAGTAACAACTCGATGCCAGTATAATTTCACTGAACAAGCAGAAAAGAGAGCAATTGTATTGTCATTAGAATTATTTCAAATCAACTAAATTTCGAAATAAACTAAATGAAAAGCAATTATCAGCTGTTAACGGTGCTGTCAAATAAAGCAGTGTGGCGAATTCAAAGTTGTTAACCTCTAAATAAAACCTTGTTCATGATAGTTTTGAATTCATTTTCATTCTTTCAATAAACGATTTTCTTAGTTGATCCAAATTCACTGAAACGAGGCTACATTTTTTATAAAAATGGAGTTTTTCTCGCAAAGAAAAAAGTGGTAATGGAAATTTGATACAAATCTTGATATTGAAGATTCTATAGTTCTATAAATAAGTGAGAAAGGGGCGTGGGGGTGGTTAACGACAAAAAGAAGATGATTTAACCAACAGAATGTGATTCATTACGAAATAATTTTTTAATAAAGTTAACGATTATATTAACGAAATGTATATTTTAGATAAAAAATTTACAGGAAACGAGTGATAAAATATACCAATTTAGATTATTAATGCAAACTCCATATTTAATAAGTTTTGGAGTATCCTTATCCTTGAACAGTATCGTTCGTTTTTAACATTGTTTATCGTTAAGTTTGTTAAATAAAATTGAGTTCTATTTACCCTTTAAATTGTTAAACAACAATATACGTTGATAACGGTAAAGAAACAAACATCGAACACGAAATATAAATAAATACCATCTTTTTCTGTTTTATTTTACCAACATTTTCAAATTTTAGCAGCAATATGCACGCACAATTTTCAGCAGTAATGTACTCTCTTCATATAAATATAAAGTAAAATGTTGTTAGTTAAATATTAACCTACACTGGTTACTGGTACTGAAATGAAGTTTCATTTACTATTACATTTTCTTGGAATATTTAAATGCATCCTTAATCGCTTAAACAGCTTATATTTTGAGATTACTTCTTCAATTTAGTTTATAACATATAGAATAGAAACTTTTATATTAACAATTGGGCAATGATGAAAGAGCATCGTGGAATTCGCAAACGTTCGTTTCGTTTACGAAAAGAATTATGAACACAATCGACAAGTTTTCACTCAACGGGCATTCTCTTTTTGTTGAAACATTACGTCCCTGAATAAAAACAGAAAAACAAGAAACTATAATAAATAAATTGTTATTTTGGAATCTATACGGTTTGAGTTTGAGCGCTATATCTCTATTAGTGTTTGTCACCTGTTTTTGTTCATGCGAAAAATTAGACTGGCGATATTGACTATAGAAAAAAGTTGAGAAACGATTGAACTTGAAATTTCTTTTCAAATAGAATTACGGATACCAAATCTTTGAAAATTTAGAATGTTTTGGATAATCTTCTTTATCGCGAACTTAAGCCTTTGAGCGGAATAAATCACAATTGTTGGTGAATCATTAGAATCACCATTCTGTTGAAATTCCCTCGCCCCATCCAATTATTAGGACTTTTTTTAAATTAACGCAATATTTCAAAATTTCGATTTTGATTACCGTATCGTTCGAGGAAAATGATGATCTGGCGCTTCTTTAAGAAATTTAATCAGTTCCTCAGGTGTGAAAGTCTTGGCCTTTTTGGTCGATAGTCTTTGGACTCGCATTTTAAGAGGGGTTGCGCTTCATTTAATTTTTCAGATTACTGTGAATATTAGGGGCATCGAATAAAATAGAATGAGTTGTCTGAAAAATTTCCAACCTCAATCTGATGATATCAGCATATCGTCCATCAAAATAAGTTGAGAAAAAGATTTGCTCATGCGTTGAAAGATTCTCACTGAAGTTCTATATATTTTGGACGTTTGGTTTCTATTTAACAACAAGAGTCAGTCGTTGTATAGTTTTTTGCTTCGATTCATAACTCTAGAAGAAACCTGAATCCAATACAAAACGAAAAACAACCCATGACAGTAGATTGAAGGGTGTATTTGCTCCTAAAACGGCAAAGACGATGTTATTGACCGGAAAAGTGATGGCTACTGATTTTTGGAGTAGTCATGGTATTGTGTTAATCGACTATCTTCGAAAAAGTAAAAAGATAACAGGACAGTATTATTACGCTTCTTTTCTTTATTCATAAGTTAAAGGGGGAGACAATGAACTTTCATTTCTCGTTTCACTCTCAGGAGAGATTTTCATAGACGAAGACGGTTTCGCATACGTACGAGTAAACGCCTCTTTTGTGGAGAAAGACGAAATGATTATAAAAAAATGTCCTGTTTATTTGTTCAATAAGAACAAATACATTTGAAAGTAATCCTGTCATACCAAGAGGGTGAAAAAATAATCGATGACGTCTGCACTTTACTACCTATTCAAAACACAACATATTCGAGGGTTTCCTGGAAAGTTTCCTATAAATAAATGTTTTGTTTAAAAATTGTTGCTTATATAGCTATAATTTATGTAAATCGTTCTTAAGCCTAAAGGAGTTCGTTGAGTATAAATTATCATACATCAAAAAATTTACTTTAACTGTTATTTATTCGTACCGACTGGTTATAGCTCACGCTTCGTTTTCACAGTCTCTAAAATTGATTAAATACCGTATCTAGCAGCCGCGTGATTATTTTCTTTTCATATTTATTAATAAAGTTTTCATTATAATACAAATCAAGTCAATAATAGGTAAACAGAACGAATTTATTATGTCGAGATCTAAAATGTTAAAAAAAATTAACACATCGTCGAAATCTTAATTACATCTTACGTCGTGAAATGTATATTTACAGCAGACGTATCTCTTCCGATGTCTGTACTATAGCTAAATACATCCAAGAAAATCTAAACATTCCACTTTCTCCCAGTTATAATTAAGCAAAGCGTGTCGCAATACACCAGGAGTTTCATAGGAATGCGAGTTATGCAATACAGGGATAGAACTTTGACAAATACTGACCGAAAATTGTGATTTATTTGTATACTTTTTTAGCAAACAATTTTCTGGAATTATTAGAACAACAACGAGAAAAAAATTAGTTGATTGTAGTTGAATTTCATATTTGAAAGAAATTTATTATAACTTACGTGTAATTTGGTAATATTAATTAGACTGCCCACTACAAAGAGAAATTATAATTTTGTAAATGTAAATATTGTCAGAAGAAACTCTTAAACTTCCCTAGTTACAAATATTTCATTCTTCTTTTTGTTATATTGGTAAACACGCTCCTAAGATATGTTGGAAAAATAACCATTCGGCATAGTTCTTTTTTTCTGATGGGTATTTGTGTTGATTCGACGTACATAAAATGTTGATAACAACATTTGACATGCCCTATACAGCTAGAAGATGTTAATGACACCCGCAGTACTTCAACAATCCATAAAAATCTAGTACAGAAGAGAATGTCAAATAAATACCATTACAATAAAAGAAGCTATTCATAATGTCGATAAATCGTTTGACTTGGGCAACTACAACATTGATGCCATCATGGATAAACTAAGGAAGGAGTTGTTGACCATATCTATTCGTAAGCATCAAAATGTTTTGAATAATGGAACCACAGGTAGAAAAAATGTGTATTTTAATCGAGAGTATTTTGAGGGGATAATATTGTTTTGCGAAAAATTAGAAATGAAATATTTTTATAAAGATACTTCCTGTGATTTTGGGACTCCCTCGTATTTACAAGTAATACGATAATTAATTATGAAAAATTATTCACAAGCTTCAAAAAGTTTGTAAAAACGGTTCATGCTATTATAGAATGTGCGAACAAGTCTTAAGAAAGTCTTAATAGAAAACGACTATATGTTATTGAAACAAATTTCATTCATATTCTGTTTAGAACCGAATCGCAAGTTTTTATCAACAATTGATGATGAGAAAGAAGAGATTGTTAGTTATAGACGAGAATAACACACGAAATTAAACCTGGCTAAATGAGGGACTTTTACGAGAGTCTGGCCATAAAAGTCTTATAAAAAATCCAAAATCTACAAAAAATTACCGTGAAGAAATGAATGCCGATGTTTTTCAGAGCTACTTCTATCAAATGTCAGATTAAATTTCTATTCATTCTATCCACGGTTGTTAACTGAAATAAAAACAGTGCATAGAAACGTGGAAGTAATATCGAGGAAAGAACTGCTAGTATTTGCAATGCAATATAAATCAGCATTCACAAAAATACGCCATCAATAAAATGGCCAGGGAGCGTTGAATTGCAGTTGCTACCATATAATTGGGAATTCTGAACTTCTATCGTTATTACTATGAGAAATTTCAAAAGAAAATTTGCAAAACGCTATACACACAATTAAGAAAGCTGGTATATAGACCTAAATGCTGATTCTAAACAACTTTTTTACATATGTTCCACATAAATGACACATTGCAGAAAAATACACACATTGTATATTCAGTGCAGTTAACAAATCATAAATATAATAATAATTAGTGACCGTTTCAGCCCCTTAGCTTATAGCTGCAGAAAATAGTACAATTAACGTTTTAAAATTTTGAATATGGAGATGTATCTGTTTCATGTAGACTCACTCCATAGTTCTATTGTTAGTGTACCCAAAAGTTGTAGATTTAAGAAGCAAACTATCAACAATAGGTTGTCTTCAGATACCACAGAAAGAACTAACCTCTAATCTATACGTTTTTCTACGTACTTAGGTCGGCCACAGAACATAATGATGTCAAACTAGATGGTAATTAATCGTTTGTGGAAGAATACGTGTTTAGTACATATTCTGAACAAAGCATGTGCATTTGAAATGTTCAGAAGATAGTTATTTTGATTTTATTAGGAATCTGTTTCAAGTTAACAACCGCGAACAAAGCTATTGTTATTGCTTTCAGTCAAGTAATTTACTTAACCGCTAAACGAATGGACTATTGTCGGGCATATTTTTGAATCAACTATTTGCATAATTTTTGGTGCAAAAAAACTGTCTTAGTTGTCTTATATAGCGTCATAAAAATTTTAAAAATACTTTTAAATGAAACCAATTTTGATTTTCGTCATTTAAATTAAGTATTCTGTTAATAATTTCCACGATAAAGCATTAAAATATGATTGAAGGTTAGACAAAAAGTATTAGTACAATCCTGAAAATATAAATGCAATATTTTTGTTTATGTGCATGCCTCTAGTTTTTTTTTGAATTTAGTGACTCTTGGGTTTGAATATAGGTACTATAGTGACTAAAATTATACACGATATTAAACTAAAACAAAAAATGGATTTCAGAATAGCACCTAAAAGTAGACAAAAACAATACCTACTTGTTAAAAAAATATTATTGAATGAAATATAAATTTGTTATTAGACGTTTAGAGCTCTGGAGGAAATAAATAATAAATCTCATTCCAGATCTTACAACAAATATTGTTAAAATTAATGAATTTGTGGGCCTATTTTAAAAGAATTGGAGAAATATATCTATCAATATAACTTTTTAACTCATCTACAATGGGAAATAAAAAAATAAAACATCTATTATGTTACAATATAGCCACTTTTTCAGAATAATCCTTATTTAAATAAAAATAATGATGATAATGTTAACAACATTCAATTTCCTTCATAAAGAAATAATTTTGTGTGATCCGAGTTGATAAATGAAAAACTAACTAACAGATCTGTCAGAGATTAAATATGCACTGTACCGTAAACCTACCGACAAAATTTATTTTCAAAAATAGTATCATCACGATAAAAAACAGCTGCTCACTTTATAACTTCCCGTGATCACCAATAACCGTAAAGTAACACGTGACAAAAACAACAAAAAGCATGAGAGATTTTCGAAAAGTAAAACGGGAAGCACACCGGGACCTAGGGGAAGACGATATCACGACGAAAATCGGGATCGGGGAACGTCTGTTTTGGTTTTTCGTGTTTCGGGGTATATGTGTGCTTGTTCGGGGAGGGATATGAAATGCGCGACAGCAGAAACGGGACGTCGATCGCTAGTTCGACGTGTTTTGCCAGCGTTCCAACTACCACTGAAGGGCAATGTTGCCAATTGGAATATCTAGGAATGAATATAATAGTTGACGGCCTGAAGGCACTTCATGATATTTGAAAGAATACAAAGACAGGGACGTCTCGAGTAAAAATACGTAATTAATCAAAAATGTATAAATAGCTTCAGCTTCTTACTTCTTAGACCATTTTAGATATTTTTGATGATAAATCGTTTTGATTTTAGGTCTCTTTTTATTGAAAATGGTTTTTTAAATTACGTTAAAAATTGACTTTCGACCTTTTTTGGGATTTGTCAAAATATAATTTAACTCTGATAATCCATAATTATATTAACCAATAGATCACCTACAACATGAATATCAAAATAAAAATATGTTTTAACCACAATAAATATTGTTTAGGTTTTTTTTCCACGAAACTTTGTTGTTTGAAATTGTCAAACAAAATCCAAGACCACCAGAAATATTGTACCAGATGGTGGTCTAAATTGTTCACAGAGCTCCTTAATGGTAGGTTTTTCCCCATCCACATTCTTACACCTAAATATTTGCACTTCTTTCCAACAACATACTGAGATGAAGAATTTCAAATTTGGTTTAACTCTATGCATTTTTTTCTCATACTTCGTTTTTTTTCTATTTCCAAAACATTACTTTCTGAGTAGCCCTCGTAAATAGATAATTAATAGTTAAACTTTTTTTAAAGAAATAGAATGAAAAATTAATGGACTACAATATTTACGAATTTAAAAAATGTGAAAGATGAAATCTGTCAATATCAAATATACGAATAATAATCATTTGTCTAAATTAGTAAGTCCGGTTCTGTTACCATCACCTATATCTTTCATCCCATCTGCCTTTCTTGTTTCTGCATTTATCGACTTGCTTTCCCTAACAGAGTACCTGCCAAATGAAACTGCCGTTTGGTTGCAACAAAGATTCTTTTACTGGTCTAACAATCCGGAGAATCAATTCAATAAACCTGAGATCCCACTCAGTTCAATGAATTTAATATTTTATAGTTTGTCAATGATTACGACGTCATTTGATGTTGTTTACAATTTCACTGAGTAATTTAAAAAAAGTATATTTCGATTCTTTAAGTTAATAATGTTTGTGGTGAAAAAGTCATAGAATACACCTACCGTGGATGATCCATAACTAATTTTGTGCTCTAATGAACTTGATGTCAAGTAAATAATTACTGTAATAATAAACTGTACTGAATTTGTAAGTACAAAGTAAGGTTTGGAGAATGTGAAGGATAAAGGATAAGTCAGTTAAACGTAAAACACATTTGATTGGAAAATGTTCCTGAAGATATGATGTATCTACCTGAATCACATACGTAAATACACCCAGAACTTTCAGAATTCTTTGTTTCTTTGTAAGGAAATTCTTGTTAAACCAAATTGTTACACTATCCTTGTTTGGCCAGCTTTCAAGTTTTTATAAGATCTGAATTCATTGTTATTGTTTTTGATCAGCTGTACTCGGACGCTCCAAGTTTCTTGATGATTAAACCGTAGTGTGAATTAATGAGATATTTTTAATAATCAAGTCAAACAGGTCTATACCAGCTAACACACCGACAACATAATTTCAGTACTGTTTATTTTGAGCAATACTTTATTTCCAGTGATGGGATAAAATTCAATTTAGATGAGAAATATCAAAGGTACTAGAAATATTTTAATTCCAAGTTCATTAGAACATCAAAAAGAAAAAAAGAAAAACATCAGAATTACATTATCACACAATATATTTTCATCTTCCATAGTCGATAGAAAAAGAAACGTGGTAACCTCTTATTTCTGTGTTGCGATCTTCAATGATTACAATTGTGTTGGTAAGAAGATAGAGCACCACCGCCAGACGACGGAAATCACAAAATACTTGTATTGAGCCATTGACAATAGAGGAATAGTTTAATAAATTCGTTAGGTACTATTCGCGTACTATATATTTTGAAGAATCCTGCTATATTACAAAGGAGTCAACTAAGAGAATTATTTATAAATAATTCACAAACAAAAAATGTTATTCAAATTTACAACTTAGATAATAGTAACAAAATAACGAATTGAAGGATTACTAGAGTTAGGTGTAACGGTTTGTTATTCTTTTAATATAGAATATACACTTTGCAAACTTTCAATATGGGTGCCCTTATAGATACACTTTAACCAGAATATAGACAAAAATGATGTAATCGAATTCAGAAAAACTAAGAACATAGCGCTGAATTAACGCTTAAAGTTCCTTCGAAAACATTTTAACGGATGTGTGAATGTGAACAGGAGATTATTATAAATAAACATTAAGAGTATTACGAAAGCTGCTATTTGAGTTTTGAGATAGACAAAAACAAATATTTTGAATTGAATATGACTTCTCCACTTTTGCAGGGGCTTGAACCAATTGCCAAAGCATTTTTTCCATTCTGATGGAAGTACCTCCAAAACATTTGATTTGATCACACCCACCAACCGCTTCTCAATGTGTAGAAAAACTTTGGCCTAGCAATTTATTTTTGATCTGCGGGAATACGAAGTGAACATTGGGTGCCAAACAAGAACTGTACGGCGGAACCATCAATTCGATATTTTAACTTTCAAAAACGTTTTTGTTGATGTGTGAGAACTCGCATTGTTGTGGTGGAGAATGATTCGTCTACTGCGATTGGTTTCCTTGATTTTTTGTCCAGTTATTCCGGAAAAACAGGCAACCATTTACTTCGAAGTGCTTCATGCGCGACAACTTTTGGATTTAGCTCGTCTTGAAAGACCCATATTGTTGTTACTTTTGAGTTTATATGCTCAATGATTCGTCACCTGTCACGATCTAATAAACGTCTTTTGAAGCACAGCGACTGAATTTTATTAGCATTTCTTGGCACCAATCGACATAATACATCTTTTTAACAACCAAATGTTCATGCAATTTTGAATGTATGCGAGTGAAACTAATGCCTGCAATTTAATTCAATTTTTTGACCAAGTTGACATCAGTGTTACCATATCTCAAAAGTAGCAATTCTCGTAGAAACGATCGACCACCTCCCAGAAACAGCTCTGCGATCTTATCACCCTACATGCGGAATTTTTTTTGACAAACTATGTCATCTGAAAAGTCAGTTGGTCTTATTAATTGGTCAGCGTTAGAGAATGCATTACGGGTTAAATTTTTTTAAGTTCATTGAGAAATTTTAGCACCTCATTCGCGAAACAAATAAAACATTTCAATTATACGCGATCGAGATGAATTCGCTGATAATTGCTATATTGGTGATAATATATTTACTCAAAAAGTGCCCTTAAAACTTCGTCACCACAAGTTACACTACGTCCCAATGTTCGCTTTATTTATGGACAGTTTATGGATCAAGAATAACAATAGAAAATAATAATAAACATCCAGACTCCATTTTGTTTGTAGTTCCAAAGTTCGTTTTTGTTTCATAAAAAATAAATCAAATGAATCCATTTGATTTATTAAAATAATAATAAATATTTGATTGATACTTGGTACACATGCATCGTGGGACCAGCTTGTAACAGGTATCTTAAGCTATTCTTCGTTGCCAAAACGTACACCTAAAAACAGGAATTTCTTGAGGTGTAAAAAAATATGAAAATCGCTGGGTGCACGATCGGGGCTGTGGAAGGATGTTAATAAAAAAATTCCGTCGAAACAGATGCTGTCCGTCGAGCCGTATGTGGACGAGCACAAAACCTGCAGCAAGCTTTCAACGCATGTTGTTCTGAATAACACTTTGCATTATTCGCAGTGTTTTGCGCTATGCTTTGTGGGTTCAAGTACTATACCACCCGCAGACCCCCACAAGCGGCAGGAAAAGAGTTTCCATTTCGTACCACTGCTACCACGCTACTGACTAGAGGCGGGATCTGCTTGGTTGTTTGAGAAGTCATACATCAATTACCCTAGCGCAATTGATACCTTTAATTACATTTACTTTAAAAGGGAGAACAAGAATAAACTTGAGTTTCAGAAACTTTCTGAATGCTCCTCGTATAATGATTGATAATCATTCCGACAAACAGGTAATTGCGTGGATTTACTAATATCTAAGTCTATCTATATATCTAACGATATCTTAAAAGCAAAATCAATCTCAGTATATTTAATAAAGTAGTGTAATAATAGAAATTAAAATATTTCCTAGAAATACTGTTCTAATACCGTTCATACAATCATAATAGCAGTAAATAATTATTGAATAGTTGCTCTCTATCCCCAAATTTTTATATTAAATCAAATAAGTTGTATTCCAATACAATATTTTTTTAAGAATCGTATAAACCTTTCCTGAAAAGTAAAATTAAGAGAAATGTTAACTGTTCTCACATAGTGACAATTTTAATAGCTACCTGAATTTTAATTGGGTATAATGTACAAACAAATTTAATTCTAAATTAACATTACAATTACTTCGAATTGTTTGTAGAAAAATATTTAAATATTAAGCATTTAGTATATTTATCATATCTAACCTAGGTAGTGTTTACGTAGTAGCTACATTGCTTACTAAAGTTTTGAAAAAACAAATCATAGTAAGCTAGGTCGAATTAGTGGTAAAGAACAAAATGTATAACTTTCATCTTAATAGCAAAATATCCGGATACTTTTTATGCATTAAATAGGAAACGAAGTTTCTAGTCTATAGATTGTAATTTTCTTAATTGAATTTTAAAGTAGGTAGGATAGGAAATGGTTATCAAACTTATTGATGCAGCATTAATTTTCTCTTATCTTGTCGCAATATCGAGCATCAGTAACATTTACTGCTTGACCTGCTTCATTTAAAAAAAAATATATGATGACTCTGACCCAAAATATGCTTTAAATAGTGTGATGCTGTAAATAAACAATCAAATGTAGGCTCTCAGAGCCCCATGTTTGAAATACTGTCCAATAAATAAAACATGTTGTCGTATCTTGTACTGCTCCACTTACCCTAAACTTTAAACTGTCATGTTGCCACGAATTCACAGCAAAGATGACAGAAAATGAAAATCTTGGGGCCCCTATTTTACCTGATTACTATATAGAAATTGAAAAGCGATTCATTAACAGTATCCTATGCAAAAATACATTTAATTCCATCTTTTTTGATACCTAATCTATTACATTGCAAACATGTAACCCTTATAATTCAAGCCTTCGATGACGATGTGAACTTACTATAAATTAGATGTCAATTATGTACAAGGGAAATTTAACTTATATGGGGGGTTGAAGCCATTGCTAATTCAAAGAAGTCTATAGTAAAATATTCATATTATGATTAGGACAATACTTAATTTGGGCTGCTTATACTTGAAAACATGTGAATAATTGTTAAAAATATTTTCTTCAATGAAATTTTATGATGATAATAAATTTCAAGATGCAATATCTGAGCTGTTATTAACTATAATTATTTCATTTCGATCCAAGAAAAGATAATACCCAAAATTAGAAAAGAATGCATTTTCATGTAACCTGTATTGAAAATCAGAGTTTTAAATCCTGTTTCAGTCAACTAAAATGATAGATTTTATATTTTTGCCACCTAAATAAATGAAGAAACAATAAATAATAATTCAATTAATATATAATAATAATTGAAAGTACACCACGATATCGCATTGAAAAAGCTTCTGATTTATTATCTGATAACTGAAATTAAAACATGTGTATGTTTATGACAAATTTGTTGAATTGAAAAAATCCGAATAATGATCTGAAGAAGTATTATAGACCCATTTCCCATTTTGTGGATAGAACTGCAAAATATGCGCCGTCAATTCTGTTTCCAGAATTCGTCTGAAGTTGTTTAATTTTTTTGTGAGCATTTTTTCATATCTTAGATACAAAGTGCATCCAACGTAATCCGAGTTGTGGCTATGAGCGAATCACTACCAAGTGTTAGGAAGTATTGGAAAAAAAGTTTTATAGTTGATTCGTTGCAAGGCTTTGACTTTTTTTCAGTAAATGAGTGAAACGGAAATTGATTTAAACTTTTCTCCTTACTGAGGCTTTTGGAATAGTGATCAAAAACCAAATAAAACATCTTAACTAAGAAGTAAAAGTTATTAAATTTACAAAAAAAAATTAATAAAATATCTAATTTTTGTAATTATAAGAGGATGGTTCTAGAAGTACTTGGCCTGACCTAGAGATGGCGGTAGTTGCTGGAAAAGTATTAGAAAGTACACAATTTATACAGCATATGTCTCAAGTTTGAAGACACCACGTTGTTTAGTAATTGTTTGGCAGTCATCAATAGTGAACGTTTTCAGTGAATTTGTAAACATGGAAAAAAGCGGTCATAGTTATGTGATGTGATACAATACTTTTAAAGGCATTAGCCTAACCAATATAAAAGTTGAGCTAGATTCTACTCTTGGTGAGATTACTCCTTCGTTTCAACAGTGAAATATTGTGTAACAGAGTTTAAACGAGGCCGTAAGACTTGCGAAGACCACCATCGCAGCGGTGACCCTATGAGGTGACGACTTCAGAAATGTTGAAGAAAAAAAACGACAAAGCAGTACTGGGTGATCGTCGACTGGAAGTGTGCGAGCTAGTCATTTCAAAAAGTGCGTTACATGCATATAAACTTGAAAATTTTGACATGATAAAGCTGAGCGCAAGATGGGTACCGTATTTTCTCACAATGTAACGAAAACACAGTCGTGTTTTCATCGAGTGTTTGGCAATGTTTCACAGAAATAAAGCCGAATTTTTGCGCCGTTTCATAACCATGGATGGAACACGGATCCATCACTTCACATCCGAAACAAAAGAACAATCAAAACAATGGACTGAAAAGGGATAGTCGGCTCCAAAGAAGGCAAAGACCGTTATATCTGCAGGCAAGATCATGGCGTCGTTTTTTTTTGGGATGGGTGTGGGATAATTATCATTGACTTTCTTGAAAAAAGAAAAACTATCAACGGCGAGTATTATGCGAACTTATTGTAACGTTCGAGCTAAGAAATCAAGCAAAAAGTGCCGCATGTGGCTAAGAAGAAAGTTTTGATGTTGATGAATTAAACCTTGCTACCCCATGCATCCTATTGGTCAGATTTAGCCCCTTCGGATTATTTTTTGTTCCCAGACCTGAAAAAATGGCTTGGTGGTCAAAGATTTTTTAACAAATAGGGTATCAAACTTATTGAACATCGCTGGGAAAAGTGTATGGAGCTAAAAAATGATTATATTTTTTTCCAAAATTTTGGTGTTTTCTTTATTGGGCCAGGTACTTCTGAGACCAACCTTATTGTTATGAATTTTCTCAGTAACTATAAATGTATAAGTTATTAGTCAGCAAATGTCGAGTTCTGGTGGATAAAAGTTTAAGAAAGTAGAATTTTTTACGCCAATTAGAAGAAAAATATTGTGTGACATGTGATAAAAATAGATTTAAGACTCGCTTCATATCTAGTCACACAATTTTAACTTATATTTTTTTCCTTTTAAATTCTTGAATAAGATTTGAAAAATATCTTAAATGCATTATCATACAACCCAACTTAAAGATTTAATAGTTGCAGCTGTAATCATTAACGTGTCTCATTATTTTCTGGAAAATTACTAATAATGGAGCAACTGGATTTATTCCATTTTGTTATTCAACCCTGTATATTCTAAACCCTTCAGCGAACCATAAGAAAATGTCATTAGAGAACGACATCCATTACTTTCGAGCCAAAGAAACGGCATAGCAGAGTGTAAACATTTACTTTCCATATATGTACTCGTATAAATAGGTGTGAACCTAATATGATGTTCATTTTATGAAAACCAATTAATGCATTGAAATATACTATAACATTTCAAACCAATTTTATTATGAATGTCTTTATATGTGATTTGTTGCTAATCAATCCTTAACTAGAGTTGCTGTAACCACAATTTTTATCATTATCTGTTTATAATAAAACATTATGACAATTTACACAGTTATTACATAATTTTCATATAAAAATGTGAAAAAACCTCTGAATTTAAAGAAATAAATTTAGTACATTTGGTAGTTCTTCAATTTGTTTGATACATGTACCTCTGTAATTGGTGTTTTGTCTTTTTTAGATATAACAATGATACAAAATGATAATAAATAATGATAATCTATTCTTCTAATACTACTAGATCTACTACCAGTATTTGATCTACTACTAGTAGTAGATCCAGTTTAAGATCTGTCTGTAGTTTTTGGGCAACAGAAAGTATAATTCAAATATTAATTAATTGCCTAACATTTACAATTGTAATATTATCAATAAGGAAGCAGGAGTTATAACAAGTTGTGATATTATTGGAACAAAATGCAGAAACAATGGGGCTGAAAATAAACAAAAATAAAACAATATATTATATATAAAACGGACAAGAAGTGAAGGAGATAAACGACAGGAAAATTGAAATGAATGATGAAAAATCTACAATTTTCAAAAAGTAGAATCGAATCCTTTTACACAGGAGAATGAATTCTGAACAAAAAGGTATACATACGAGGATATGTTGAAAAATTCTTAGCCTACTATAGAACCTAACAAAATTTCAATGTTAAAATATTTTATTACTCCTCCTCTTAATTGGATAAATTTATTACAGCGAACCTGCAACGTCTCTACACCTTTCAAAATAAAAACCAGAACTTCACACCTTTTATTACCTCCTCGTTGGAAGAAAATTTACGACCTTTTAAACTTTTTTTCGTCGAGGAAAGAGATGATAGTCGGACGGAACCAAATCTGGTGAATAAGGGAGGTGTTCTAGTAATTCAAACCCTAATTCACGAATTTTTTGCATGGCAACATGAGATTTGTGTGCAGGGGCGTTGTCCCTGGATCGTAGAAATGTACCCAAGTCTCATCCATAATAATAATTTAAGAAGTCCACATCGTTTTCAAATCGAGCACAGATCGAACGCGATGCTTCTATCCCTGCACGCTTTTGGTCAACATTCAAACATTTGGGGATCCATTTTGCAGCAATTTTTCTCATGTCTAAACTGGCCTTCCCAATCGGTCATCATCTTTAATGGAAAATTTATCTCTTTTGAAGCTTGCAGTCCAATTTTTCAAGGTCGCATACGAAGGACATTGATCACCAAGGATATTAAGTATATCTTCGTAAATCTGCTTACCTCTTAACACTTTTAAATACAGGTACTTGATCATTGCTCAATTCTCCAATTTTTCGATTTGCACAATTTCGGTGGACATCTTTTTTCTTTTAATTTATTGCGTAACTCTGGTTTACTTTTTTGACGTCAAACTTTACACTGACACTTCTAATAATTTATTGTTCGTTGCTATGGTAACGAAATATTTTGTTTATGCATGGAACTGGTCTAGGCTAACTAGATATCAATATATCCTCGTATAAGGGATGTTAATAATAAAGATAATAACAACCTAAGACCTATAGTATTATTAGAAAAGAAAGAAATAGGTGAAACATGAAAAATATGGAGCATTAAAAACTAAGGAGAAATCAAGCCGTAGGTCTTTTACTCTAGCATTGGCACTTATACAATACTGCATATTAATTGATTGTTATTAGAAAAAGTTCTCATTCAGTCATCTATTAATATAAGAGAAACTACTACCAACAATAAACAAGACAGAATATCTAAAATGCCAGTTAACAGATATATCTCCACTTTATTAATGTTTCAATGCCGATGAAAATAACAACTTATCCTTCTGGGTCTCTACGATCAGTCCAGTAGGATGAGTTGGCCACTGACATATCGGATACAAAAGTTTGAGTTACTATCATAAAGTTTGACCTTTTTAAATAGTCAAAGTACTCAGAACGTGTTGTCATACAAATGCTATTTAAGTTGTTGACAGATACTCAAAACATTCATATTTGTCCAAAAATGGGAAGAAATCGCGCGAAGGTAGTCCAAAATCGGCTGATGAAAATTTGCCGTAAAAAAGATTTGTTTGCGTGGGATACTACATAATTTGAAAATCGCACTGAAAAAGGTCGTGTCGATTGGTGCAAAGAAATGCTGGAAAAATTCAATTGCGGTGTTTCAAAAGACGTCTATAAAATCGTGACAGGCGACGACTTCGAAGCAAATGGTCGCCGATTTTATCGGAATAACTGGAGATGTCACACCGTTGCATTAGAACAACGCAGAACGGTCAATTCTGAATGGTACACCAGTATTTGTTTGGCCGAAGTGTTCGAAAAAATCAGGGAAACCGATCGCACAAGACTAATTATTCTCTACCACGAGCTACCACATTCTTTTTTATTCCCGCAGATCAAAAATTAATTGTTAGGTAAACGTTTTTCTAAACCTGAAGGAAGAAGCGGTTGATGCATTCAAATCACATGTTTTGGAAGTAAGTCAATCGGAATGGAAAAAATGCTTCGATAATTGATTAAAACGCATGCAAAAGTGTATTGATTTTAATATAGAATATTTTGGAAAACAATAAAGTCACATCTATACAACTATAAATATTTGTCTATCTCCAAACTTAAGTCGCAACCCTCATATAATGTTTACCATACATGATGGTCTGGTTTTTTACAATTTATTATAAATAAAATTTTTCTTGACATTTTTTTTCTAACTCTCTAATACATCAATATGTCAAGTGTACATATATGTCTCGTTTGAAAGTAATAATATATCCTTTAAAACATCATTATTGCTAATATAACGATTAAAAAATTCTTTAAGTATTAATGTGTTTATCGCAAGAATATTGGTAATAGTTTTTTATTTAAATTTCGTAGTCTTTGTAGTCCAATAAAATGAAGATTTCAATAATGGTCATCTAATATCAACCTAACCTAACCCAAATTTCATTTGAGTAGTGAAAAATAATTGATTGCTATTAATAAAGTTTACATCTTTTCCTCAAATTAAAAATAGAAAATGACTTACCATTTTCGTTGAGATCTGAACTATTGATTTCTTCGGCTTGCCTTCTGTCTCTTTCCACTGAAAAACAGGTGATTGTTAAAATGATGTAATAATTATTATATTGATGTATATTGGGTTTTTCCAAATTCAATTATTGTATCAAGGGTTTGCTTTTAATATGTGTAAAAATGAAAATCTTGTATTTAAGAATAAAAAACAAGTTACTGGTGCAAAGATAATGGTTTGAACTCATGAATTTATTATTAGAATTAAGAGACAATCAATTTTATCTAGCCCCTTTGGTGTAGCGAATAGAATTGCCAACAATATAATTATGACTATCAGATTCAAACAGAAAAATTATAAATAAACAAGATGATTGGAGAAGAAACCCATTACATCTTGGTCAACACCAACAATAACTTACTTTGGAGAAATTGGGAACTCTTCTTAATCCTAGAGTGTTCGTTAGCATCATGTCGCATTCCTATCAGCTTCATTATACCACGATCTTTTTTCGTTATTGGTCCAGGACAACTGTCTTCAAACTGACGAACACAATGTCGATGAAGATTTATAAGGCAAGCTAGAAGAGAGAAAATTCATGTCATAATAGTTAGCCATTGGATGTATACTCCATAAAAAATTATATGACGCAAATTCACAAATTAATTATAATAATCGTTAAACAAATGGAACACCATTAGTAAACAGTGAGTTCATTTGGTGAATATCACCAATGATTCCAGAAATTCTATCTTACGGGCAAGACTAAGAAAGAATTGAATAGACCGGATAAAAGAACAAAAGGAAAGAAACTTTAACGAGATTTAGGTAAATTGAAAAATACAGAAAAAGTGGACGAGATACTCGTCATTCAACAATAGAAAATGTGAAAGGAAAAGAAAAATAAAACACTATCACTTTAAAAGAATTATCATATATTTAATTACCACGAGACAGAAGCAGCAAACTGAGTACTATGAACAAAACACATTACAATAGTAAGAAGATAACTACCCCAATTTGCAAAAGTTTCAATTTGAAATTATGTGTCCGATCGGACTTGGCTGAAACTGGATTACTTGTTATGTTAAAGATTGCGCGCTCGCTCAAAAATATGAAAGGTTTGATTAGTTAGTAGATTGAAACACAATTGTGAAAAAAATAATGTTATTCGTATGGTTTATAAGGAAGAACTATAAAAAGTTGACAATTTGTCAAGATTAGGGTCAATTGCGGATGTTTTTGTGGTACTTTAACGTCTGCATTTGTTTAAAAACTAAAACACTGCAGGTACTTTTCTTCCATTTTATTCGGCAATCACTGGCAGCTCCACTTTCTTCTTCATCTTGGCGACATTTTCATTCCAAGTTTGTTTATTAACAGGGATTGAAAATTATACAGAAATCAAGGTTAATATATTTGTAGTTAAAATTTTGGTATTTTCCAAAGTTATCTGTTAAATTAGTAGTTATAGAATACTTTAGCAAAATCAAAGACTCAAAAATTATAATTAATTTTTTAATCATATAGGCAAAGACAAAAATACGAAGGAGAGAAGATTAATCTATATGGCCCCTTGTAAACAAATTTGTTTGCTTTGTTACTGCCGCACTCACTTGTCACACTCTGCTTATAGAATACTAGTTCACCTCCTCAAATAACTCAAAAAAAGTAAAAACTTGAAAATTAAATCCACTATTGGAACAACAATTAAAATTCAATATCTTTGTGTTATAAACTTGAATAAAAATAAATGACCAACTGCACATAAACACATGAATAAGAGATTATAATATACTTATTATCATTCATTAAATATGAATTAAGAATAATTATGAATAAATATTAGGGCATTCAATAAACTGTGTGTTCAAATTAGGTTTTATAAACTATCAAGTAAATAAATTACAGAGATTATAAGAGAGATACATCTTATTGGCAAGTTTTACTTAAAAATACATACAATTTGAATAACAGTCGTATTTTGAATTTCATAGTGTAAAGAGTGTTCTTGCGATGCTGTTATCAATATTGCTACAATAAAAAGAAACAAAAACAGCCATTAAAAATAAATTACCAGTTATTGACAAAACAGGCCAACTCTTTAATAAAAGATTAAAAAGAATAGAATACCTGCTTTTATGGGACCAGGTATAATAAGTCAACCAGTGTTTTCAAATCTCAGTGTTATATAGGGTGTATCATATTTCAACAAACAACTACCACAACATGAACAAATGCAAAATTTTAGACAATCAGCTCTACAATAACATGCATACATCATACTCGTATATACTATACCCCAATAACCAATAACATGTCAGATCACCAAGATCTGAAAAGAATGTCATCAACTAGCAATGAATAATTTATTGGTTTTGATGAAAGTGAACCCGAAGAATACCCCTAGCAAGAAATAAAGAGAAAAACAAAGAAAAATTACATATAAGTTAGTGCTTCAGCAAGTGTGCATAATGAAGAAATCAGCCAAGAGACCAACGATGCATGAGGCAGTCAACACCTAAGAGATTAAAATACCAACACCTCCTCCAATATTTCTTTATGGATCTATAGTCTATTATAACATAATGAAGAAATTAAAACTCAATAGAATAGTGGAAAACAAACAGTTCATTACAAAATTATTAGCATAACACTGGCCCTGGAAAACAGACTTCTGACAGACAGAACAAAACCATTATAAAGCCAATTTGGATGTATGATGTGCAGCTATGGGGATGTGCTAGCAAATCACATACAAGTATTATCCATATAAGTAAATCCAAAATCTTATATATAATAAACAAACGCCCCCAAACCTATCTCTTTACGAAGATTTAAAGTACAAAATACTGCAATGGACTAGAATTGTAATCATTCCCCTACTCCATTCACTCTTAGGACCCCAAATGGAGAGAAGACTCAAAATAAACTGACCCTCTGACCTGAAAGATGGTTGAAGAGGACCTATCACTGGAGATTACTTCAATAGAAGTGTAGTTTTGATTGCTAATAAAACAAAATTATAAAAAAATATTTAAAATAACCTGGAACAGTATGCCTCAATAGATATTTTGTTGGGTTTTTTTTTCACTCACCTGTGCACTGGTATCCTTGAGGTCCTATTCCATATAATATTTGATGGCAGTTGCTACAAAATATCACAGTATAGTATTGTTGTGCTACAAATTGATGGCCCATAATATTTAACTGAAATAAAACAGTGATAATGTTCAATAGATATTGAGTAGTGGGTTTAATAATTTCGTATATTTCAAATTACTTAAGTCACAAATATAATGAGAAAAAATAAAATATTCGGAGGGTTAAGGAAAATAATAGCTGATGTTAGAAGTCTAGTTTTGACTCAAATAAAGAATGAGCCAGTAGCGTAGCTACAAGATGGCAAGCCAACAAAATGCCATGGACCTCCAAGGTCTCCCGGCAAGAGAACAATTATTAAGTGATATATATATATATATATATATATATATATATATATATATATATATATATATATATATATATATATATATATATATATATATATATATATATATATATTTTCAGATAAAAGTATCCACCTTTAATAACTTTTGTAATACTGGTATTTAGAAAAAATCCAAAAACACGTCAATTTATGTTGGAAGGGGCAAGCATTATGGCTTATTTAAACTTACTGGAAAAGCCACCCCCTCACCCCTAGCAGCATCCCCTTTATTTTTTTAAATTACTTTTCATATTTTTTATGTAAAATTTGGATACTCCTCTTTGAGCTGATTTCAAAAATGTATAATACTTGTAGGTTAAAGTGGTTAGTTTATGAGATAAACAATTTTTCTTTTAAGAGCACAAATTTTACTTATTATTTACTTTCACCTTATTTGCCTGTACTAAAATGGGTTGTACAACAGTTCAAACTCTTTAATATTTTTAACTGTGCTATTTATTCTACTTAAAAAATCCAAACAACAAAAAACTCTACTTTTTATTAAAGTTTGACATTGTCAACTAGAATTTGTAGTCACTATTGATAGTGTAATTTGATACATTATTTATTTTGTTTCTCTGAAATGGTTTACTCTTTGCAAGAAAGAATTGAAATTGTAGGTTTATACTACCAAAATAATAATTGTGCAAGAGCTGCTGCTAGAATATTTAACGAATTACATGACGGAAGACATGCAACTCATAAGTATGTAATTCAACTGATGGAGAAATTTACCACAACAGGGTCTGTTTGCAATAAAGTGCATAAGCGAGAGGGACTCCAAGTGGCAATTTTAGGGCAAGTCAGCTTAGAGGCTCAACAACCCCAATCGTTGTCAACAATAAGTAGAGCGATCGGTGTTTCATCTTCTACAGTTTTCCGAGTTCTACATAAATTCAAGTACCACCCATACAAAGTTAAGTTGGTGCACGAGTTGAATGAAGATGATTTTGATCGTCGTCTAGAGTTTTGCGAATCAATGACGCAAATTATCAATAACAATCCACAATTGTTAAACAATATTTGCTTTTCTGATGAATGCTCATGGTCATTAAATGGCTTAGTAAGTAGGCATAATTGTAGATATTGGGCTGAAAGTGATTTAATTTAAATTTAAAATATTCTGGATACAATTATCTAATTATTATTTAGTAAAACTGTAATTGTTTAATGCAGCAAGAGATATCTTCAAAAGAAGATGTTTGAGTGTGATCTTGTACGAAAGAGTTAGAAAAAAATGTTGTTGCAACTATTTTTTTAGTTTTTCTAGATTTCTAGTTCAATTTAATTTCAGAAATTTGGTAGCAGTTAAAACTATTGCTGCTCGATACATAAAGAAATGAGAAAAATGGGTTTGTTTCTACTTATAAGTCGTTATTATTTCCAAAACCTCACCTTTCTAGAATATTTCCCAATAAATTTGGTTCTAAATGATTTTTCTTTGTTAACAAATGTAGGGCACCTATCCAAGGCATGTACAGCAGGTGGACGGATTTGAAATATTCTAGTAAGGACAGTCGTTAATGCAGCCGCCATATAAAAACGTTTAATATCATAACTCTCCTTTTCGATCTCTTCCAAATAAGGATCCAACTTTTCTAAAAATAATGTTTCATACAACTTAGTTTCTTTAGCTTTATCGTGATACACTTCAGCCAAAGCTGCATCGGTTGGACCATAAATTGTACCTAATCCAGCAGTTCGTTTCTGCTGAAAATCTGCCAACTGTCTGGTAAGTTCTTCTTTGGCACGAGATCTTGCTTTCCAGAATATTTTACGAAGAATTTCTTCTTTGTCGTATTCTCTGGTAAGTACCTCATCTATTTCTCGAGCAATATTTTCATCTACATTACTCAACCTGAGAGGCTAAAAATAGAAGAACAAAATTAATATCAAAATAATTAGCACGAAAAGAGTTAGTGAGAGTGAGATTATTAAAAAATTGTTTATTGTAGTTGAATGTGATACAGTTTTACTTCAATTTAGTGAACCATAAAAAATATAAAATCTACATATTTCTGACCAATTTAATAATTTGGGCATATTTTAGATATTTTTAATAAAATTGAATAAATATACGTAGCAAGCTTCGAATTTTTTTTTAATTGAGATTTGTAGAATTAACTTTCTTTTGGAAGGCTATTTCTATACGTTAGATGGTGACGACAATACTTTACATGTCCAAGTGTTGAAAATCATTCTTTCTTTTCTTTTCGTTTGTGAGTCTCTTGATCTTTTCTACATAAGTATATTTTTTAACTACATCGTGTTGTACCTGCTAGGTGTCACATTTAGCCCCTATACCCTCCTCTACCTATTTTTCCACGATTTATATTATCCAAAGTTTTCCCCCGATTTTCTCCAATTTCTTTTACCTAGTTCATTGTTTTCTTTGTTCCTCTTTGATTTTTCCTTGAATCATTTTGCTGTCCGTTTTTTGTTGACTCATTCTAATTATACACTACATATACCAATATCTTTCCTTTACATTTGTTGTACATGTTTGCCTTGTTATTTCCCTTATGTAATTGTTTCTGATTCTCATCTATTTTGTTTTTGCAACTATTTCTCTCAAATGTTTTATTTCAATTGTCTCAATAATAGTTTCATGCTTTCTGAAATGTGCTACTAGAAGAATAATTATTACACTATACATTCTTGTTTTTGTTTCTATATCTATTTGTTTGGGCCTAGTTTAATTTATTGAATTGTATCTTCTTGCTAATTTATTAGCTTTGTTAATTCTGCATTCATTTCTCCAGCTTCTGTGACGATTTTGTATAGACATTCATATGTCAATATTCTTTCCAAAATGTTTTCTTTGACATTGAGTTAGCTATGGTGTTTACATATAACTGGTTTTAAATTTTCATTGTTTATTGTAATATCTAGTTATCTTCGTTTTTTAAGTCTTTCAACTATCTTACCCAAGACTAAAATGAAGGGCAAAGGGTTTAAATGTCTATCTAGAACATTAAAAGGGGTCCTCAGATCTATGTTGGATATAATTCTTCTCCTTTCTGGATTTTCCTTTCCATCAATCTTCTGGGTACACATATATTATTGCTTGTTTGTCTGTCAGACAGAAAAGCTGATTGTTCTTTTAATCTATGTTCCATAAATACTCTCAAATTTTTTTCCGAAATTTTAGTATAGAATTTGAATGAAATTTGATCCAAAAACCGTAATTTTGCAGCTTATTTGATCTCAACTTTTGTGTATGTGTATACATTGTTCCTCACTGTATCTGAATCTTTTATGTTTAGCTTCTTTATGTATCTTTATATATCGTTAGCCATCCATTTTATAATATTCAATATTATTGTATTTTCTACACCAACTTTTCTCTTTTTTCATTTTATTTATCGTGTTTTTAACTCATTCTTTGGTTGTTTCTTCTATTTTCTACACTTTTTCTTTTTATATGTAGGACTATCATATTTACTTGGGTAATATCGTTTCCATATTTATAGAATGTCTCCTATTTCTGTCTTCATCTGGTTGCACTTTGCGTTAAATTTTTTTTTCTTTTTAATCTTAATATAACATGAATTTACACTAGAAGAAATGGTTGTTATTAATGACGATATTTCTATTGAATATCACATTGATAGTTTTTCAAGTACATTTTCATACCTTCTTAGTTTCTTCTTCTAGGAATGATTCATTATTCTTGTTTACTAAGCTGTAATTTTTTTATTCGATTAATTTTATATGAACTTACCGCTCCAGGTACTAGAAAACAGGAATGAATTTCGAAAGCCCACTTTCTCATCTCCTTTGCATTACCTTCTTTGTAAAGGTCAGTCAGAAGGTAAAACATCAAGCCATGTGGATCAGAATTGGATAGTATGTAATTCATAAATACTGCAAGGTGAGGAAGATGTTCCCAGAGTCTTGATAAAGATTTGAAATGACCATGATCTTCCAACTGGTTCTAAAAATTATTCATTCATTGCTTTTCAACTCAGAGTTGTCAAAAAAATAATAAAAACCAAATTGAAATAATATTAAGGATACCAGATATAGGTACCGAGTATATTGTAAAAAAGTAAAATAACTCACTATTTCTTGATCTGAGATTTCATCATCTTCCATACTCATGATTGGTTGTTGAGAAATTTGAGGGGTAGCAGCATGTATAGGTGAAGTATTTCCCAAAATTCTAGAACCATTGCTTCTAAATGAAGTCTCTGGCGAATCCGTGAAACTCTGAAATAAAAAAAAAATTGAATAACTTATATACTTTCGCTGATATCTTGCTTGATCTATTTCTATGATAAAACTTGCTGAGAAACGTAAAACAATCATAATTGTTAACTTTAGCTTCAAATTATTGGTTTGCATTTGAAGAATTATCAAAAGGGACCTATCACATTCCATCTATAATGTTGTTTCGACTATTTGTACCAATTTATAGCTTTACGCGGTTTATTTTAAACTTATATGTACACTTTAATGAAGATTGCTGTCCGCTCAACTTCGTAGAGAAAAAATGTGACAATTTTTTTGTAACCTCATGAATGACGCATTTCTGAGCATGATATAGAATTTTAAAACTCATTACCATATGTAAACTGTCTTTTATAATGAAATCAAGAAATTTAGAAACCATAATCCCTAAATTGTTGAAAATTACCACAGAGAAGCAATGTGTGGAAGATGACTTTAATTATAGAAATAGCTAGTATATTGATGTTCACATTAATTGTCTTGTTGAGAGAATAAATGAAAATATTAATCTTCTTTCCACCAATAAAGAAAAATATATCTTATTTATTGGCGTTCTATCATACTCGAAGAAGCAAAAAATTCGGTGAAAGAAAAAATCAACAGGAGATTTTGCCATCTTCAGCGGCGTTCCATTGTTGAAATAACTATTGTAAAGTTCTATTTTAACAGACAATAATTTTATATTGGAATTCTGTGAAAATAGATTCTTCAAGGTTCTAAAAAATTACTTTGTAAATTCAAAAATTTTTCTTCTTTTTATGTTTAAAACCACACTTTATTAGAACACACCAAAGTATCTCAACATTTATAGTCATAATTTGGATGCGTACGCAGTTTTTTTAATCGTGGCCAATATTGGCACTAAATGGGCTTTAGAAAAGTCATACACTATTCATAGAATAAACAACGCGATAAAATATAAAAATTAATTGTTAATTGCGTTCAATAAAAAAATTTTCTGACTTATATAATATTATTAATAGTAATAAAGAGACAACATTAAAATTAAATACAAAAACCGTAAACAAATTAAGATTTGAATAACAAATAATCGAATTCAAACTTCAATTCAATTCAATATATTATTTAAAATTGCTTTATTGCAATCAATTTTTTATTTAATTCATTACAGACATTTTTTGACATTCAAAAAATAATTCTAACAAAAGTTTTATTTCATATTTTATAGAATGTATACATATAATATTTAAAATTATTTTTAATAATTTTCGATCAAGTTTTTTGATAATGCTTCTAGTCAGAAGCGAAACATCAAGAAGAAATAAGGTAGCTTAACATTAGCTCAGCTATTCAAAAAGTATAAGTCACTATATTCAAATCAAAAATACCAAAAAATAGAAGAAGTAATATTACATATCAAATGCCTTGTACTAATTGTGAGACTGTCTACATAGGGCAGACTTCTCAGTATTTAGAAAACAGACTAAAAGGTCATCAATACGATAAAAAAATAAATCTGCATTAACGAACCATGAAATATCAAAAAAGCATAAATTAAATTATAAGGATCGAAAATTCTTGAATCAGAATCTAATACACGCAAAAGAGAATTTTTAGAAATTGTTCTAAATGTTCTTGATTTTAGGTCTCTTTTGTTTTAAAATTAGTTTTTTAATAATTTTATTAAGATCTGATACTTATAATATTATCACAAATTTTAAATATGAATAAAAAACAAACAACAACAGAGCAATATCAAACATCAAAATATAACTAAAACCAAAGAATTTATGAATCAAAACAGAAATATCAAAATTTTGAAAGCAGATAAATCTAATAAAACTATTATCATGAAATCAGAATATTATAATTATAAAATGATGACATTATTAAACAATAAGACAACTTACAAAAAAATTGAACAAGAACCTACGAATTCTTATCAAAAACAAAATAATGATCTAATTAGATCTTGGGAAGAACAACTTTTTATTTCGCTATCAGATGCAAAAAAATTGAAAATTCAAAATGCCTTACTCCCCAAAATATATGGTTTACCAAAGCTGCACAAGTCTTCGACCGATTGTTTCAAGTATTCAAACTCCTCTTACCCCATTATCTAATCATTTGTTTTATATCAAAACATATACATAAAAATTTCTACTGAATATGTATTTATTTCGTTAGATGTAGTTTATTTATAAACAAATATTCCTCTCTCCATTGTGAAAAATATATTAATAAAAAATGGGACAAAGAATATACAGAAATACTTCAAAACTAATTTAATAAAGCTATAGAACTTACACTAATAACAACATACTTCAAATATGAATATGAAATATACAAACAAATTGATGGTTGTGCTATGGGGAGCTTCCATTTCAAATTTTATAGCACAATTAGTAATGGAAAATCTTGAGGAAACTGTCCTAAGCAAACTTGATATAAATATCCCATTCTATTTCCGATATGTAGATGATTGCATTACTGCCGTACCAAAAATCAAATTAAAAACATACATAAAAAATTCAATTCTTTTCATTTAAAGACTTCAATTCACAATCGAAATCGAACAAATTAATAAAATCAATTTGAATAACAATAACATAAGAACATAATGGTATTCGAAACCAGCTTGGTCCTCAAGATATTTAAACTTGAATTCATGTCATGTTACAAAAAAGATCAGTGATAATAAGTTTGGATGATAGATCTATCCAAATTATTATCCGGACAAAATTATAAAATGATCTTTATTTTAATATATATAATAAAATTTCTTTAATTTCTTATTTCTTAGACCATTTGATATGTTTATGTTTCTTAATGTTCTTCATTTTTGGTCTCTTCTGTTTCAAAATTATTCATTTTAATAATTTTCAAAAGGTAGATAAAAATTGACATTTCGACTAATTTTGAGTTTTATCAAAATATTTTGTTAATATTGTTAAAATCAAGATCCTTATTTAATTATCTATAAAGAGACATTGTCATCTGTTTTGATTCGTCCGACAATAAGGCACTAGAAAGATGAGTATTTTCTTCCGCCAGTTTGTATCCTAATAAATGACGCTACACAACACGACACTTATTCTGGCTTCTGTTCGGTCTAACCAGAGGATACAAAATGGCAGATAAGAATATCTACTTCGTTAGTGCTCTACCGACAACAAACAAACACGTGGCAGATAACATATGTACGATGACATTTAATATCCATAGAATGCGTTATATGTGACAATACTGTAAAACAACCGGACGCTGTAACAACCTCATGTAATGATCTAGCATAATAGTAGAAAGAATTTTAGTGATTTTCCCTGTAATTTTATAAGGATTGATGCCGAACCCTGGTGTGTATCTACTAAATGTGAATGTATATAAATCAAATATTTATTCATGGAAATATCAAACAATGTTTCAATTGAGAACCTTTAATAATTTAATTTCGTTATAAAAACATTTAAAAGAGGTGACCTAAACATAAATGTACAAAGTTTTGGTAGATACATTAGAAGCATCTGCAGTATCATATGATATAGGGAAAATTGCTACAATACACGAAAATGTTAGAAAATCCACGATCTCTTGTTGCAAGATTGTCGTGTGGATATCAGAAGAATCGTTAAAGATGATGGTCTCTCATACCATGTAATATTATGAGGTTGTTTGAAAAGTTTCCGACCTAACAAAGAAACAAAGCATTTTTTTCATAATCGATTTTATCTTTCAACATAGTCTTCTTTTAAGTCCATACACTTAGTCCCACGATGTTCTAACCTTCATAACTTTTTCCTTAAAAGACGCGTTTACTTATGCGATAACGTCCTGTTCTGATGAAAATCTTTATTCTACAAGTAAGACTTCAAAGTTAGGAAATAGGAAAAGGTCTCTAGGGATCTGATCTAGTGAATACGGTGGGTGCTTAGCTAATTCGTGAATGTTAGTATTGCGATCAACGGAGTGTGAGAAGGTGCGTTATCCTGATGGAAAAACACTTTCTTTTTTTTTAATGCGGTCGCTTTTTGAAGATATTCACACAATTCCATGATTAACCCAAAAAATGGTTGCAATCACTTTTTACCCCGATGGAATAGTCTTGGCCTTGTTCGAAGCAAGTTCGCTTTTTGATATCTCTCTAATCATAATCTGACTTCGATCGTCGGTTCTTGAAGTTTTTGGTCGTCCCGAACGCTAGTTGTCAGTCAAACTTATATACAGGGTTTGTCCGGAAAGTAATAGGACTGATTTTCTTCCGCCGCGATTGTACTTCAGAGCGTGCGCGCACCGACTGGATTCGGTAGTGGGTGTTCCTAGCTAACAAACGAGCGGCTGGTCAGTTGTCTCCGAGTACCTGGAGAGTCAGGACAGGCATTTTCGCGCGACGTGTTTCTGTGAGTTATGCAAGCCGAAAATGCAGCGTTCGTTAGAGCAGAGGTACGCGATTAAATTCTGTGTGAAACTCGGTAAATCTGCGACAGAGAAGTTTGATATGATCAAGCAGGCTTACCCAGATGTTGCTTTTGCAAGAAGTGGTGTGTTTCGGTGTCACCAGGCCTTTTTGGAGGGCCGGGAAGAGGTCGCCGATGAAGACCGTGCTGGAAGACCTTCGACAAACACCGACAATGTGACTCGTATGCGCAAAGTTTTGAACACAGACCGTCGACTGTGTCGAAGTGCTCAAGAGACTCAAACGAAGGGTCAATCGGGTCCGACAAGACATCGCAGCAGACTGGAAGTTGCACCACGAAAACGCCCCGGCTCACACCGCCTTTCTTGTGAACATCTACCTGACTCTTGCCGGCATTCCAACGCTTCCGCAGCCGCCCTACAGCCCAGATGTGCCTCCCCCCCGGACTTTTTTTTTGTTTCCTCGCCTGAAAAGTCCGATGAAAGGCAAGCATTTCGAGACGACAGAGGGGATCCAAGCAGCATGCACCGCGGCTCTCAAGACTATTCCGGAGAATGCCTTCCGTGACGCCTTCAATGCTTGGAAATCGCGCTGGCAGCGCTGCATCGACGCAGAACGAGCCTATTTTGAAAGTTTTTAAAGAATTGTAACGATTGGCTCAATAAATTTTTTTAAATCGACTCAGTCCTATTACTTTCCGGACAAACCCTGTAGCATATAATGTACTCTTTCATTTGTATAGGTGTATTGTCTTTGAACAATAAAAAACTCGATAGTCAACTAGATTGAAATTTTAGTGAGAACCTGAACAAATTGTCTGAAACGGTAGGTACCATAAATCTTGACAGATGCTTTTAAACAAACTTTTGATCAATGCATATTAGATATGCTTCCTGGATATTCTCAAACATACCTTTATATCAAAATAGTTTGCATTCAAGTTGGTTATCCAATAGAATTTGTATAATTATGCTTAGTTTACCTCTTCATAAACTAGAATTAGAATGAATACTACTCCGTAATTTAAATCCATCGAAACTTTGTAGAGGTTCTCGTAAATAGTGTCCTTGCTATAAAGAATATAGAACGCTGGATAATGTCTAGATGCGAAAAAGTTGTTTATATTACGAATTCCCATAATACCGTCGAATTTCCACTAAGAATTAAAAAAACTGCACAAAGTTACAAGGGCGAATGTTATGCAAAGCTGACATAGATATAATTAAGGATTTCTGTATTCATGGGCTACTTTACGTGCCAGTAGCGTTTAGCTCCAGAAAATCAAACACCAATTATTGTATATACGGAGATTTTTCAATCAACAAAGAAAACAAAAAAATAAAGAGCACAGCATCGTTACACAAAGTAGAATTATAACATTGAATTTTTCTATTTCTTAATGCGAAATATAGTATTATTAAATTTTTGTAAATGAAGCAAACAGAAACTACACTTTTTCGTTAAATTTTACGCGGACGAAGTCGTAGGTAACAGCTAGTTAAAAAATAATATCTTTGCCAATTTTTCATTGTAAATTCGTCAGGGGCGGAGCAAGGGAACAGCTCTCTTATATGTAACATTTACGAGATACAGTAAAAATAATTCATTTTATAAAAATTACTTAATCCACCAAAAGTTTGCCGCTCTTTTAATTGATTACCCACGACATATGTTTCGACTTTCCTCTCCTAGATCCGGGGCTGTATTCGATCTTCTCCGTATTTTAAAGGATGCTATAATATCAGTCACACACAATGAATTTGATTAATAATAATTTTCCTCAAATTCATTTTAATGATCATAACTTCGGAGAATATGAGACCTGAATAACACTTAATAAAATAATAAATTTTTTATAGAGTCGACTTGGAAGATGGTCCACAAATAAAACACTGCGAGGAATACAAGTACTTGGGAAGAAAAATAACTCAAAGCGGGCACAGCATTCAAATAGATAAATGTACAGAGCACAAAAACTATATATACACATATGATGAATGGAATATTATGGGACTGAATAATATAAAATAATAAATACATACATACAAGATCCTCAAACATGGAGAAGAGCAGCCGGGAAATCCAGGAGAGACAGGATATGACAGCATAAGGAAGCCAGGAACACTTTTATCGATGATATCGAAACCAAACAACTAATCTGGTATGATGATGTATAAAGGCTGTCAGACAACATAATACCGAAGCAGGTTCCAAAGAGGACATCATAAGGGAGAAGGAGAAAGTGGAAGATCACGAAGGGGCACTAGAGAGGGCAAATATATACAGGGGGGAGAACTAATAGATGACCTTTAGTAGGATAAAGATAGATGGTAGCTAGAAATCTGAAGACGTCGGAGAACGTTCAAAATCGAGATATTATCATTTTTTTTTTCTTAATTTGTATTAAAGCTCTGCAGCATTGCAGCGCTTATGTACTAGTCGCCCCTGTAAGAGTGTAAAGACATCGTATTTACTTAAAGTGCGGTTTCCGGTCTTTGAGCATCTCCAAGTCCAGAGTGAAATTGAACAAGTTGTAAATACGATGAGCTGACGGGTTTTTTTGTAATTTAATTATTATGAGTAATGTAATCGACATGTCACTGAGGTTTGTAGTTTTTCTACTTTTGGTTTTCTGACATAAAAAAGTGTACATTTTGTTCTGGATTTTATTAGATCTTTTGAACTTTCCAAAAATTTATTTTTTTATTTATAAATAATTGGAATTTTGAATAGTCTTACTATTGCGTTTTCAATTTAGTTTAGGTCTACTTAGATACAAAAAACAGTAAAAAACATAACTTTAGTACAGAGGTGAATCATATTAAAATGCTTACCTCATCAAATTGCTGTTCTTCTACTCCTATTATTCCTTCTTTTCTTGAAGACTGCGGACTGGGATAGGGTGGTGGTGGTGTACCAGGTGGTGTTTCCCAATCTTCCTGTCTATTTAAATCATTTAAGCTTTCAGACGTTTTCAAATTACTACTACTTTCATGTGTCCCTGTTAAAGTTTCGGGACTAGACTTTGTTCTATGATGCGTGGGATTCGGTGACTGTAAATTAAAATAAATAAGTAGAACGAATTATGAGATTGCAGGGTTGTTAGTTATGTTCGCCCTTGAGTGGTTTAAAAAATATGTTATCATTCATGAGCCGGAATGACTATTAATAAAAAAGATCTGATCAAAAGATCTTCAGAAGTTTTTATAAAATATTATTATGAATTTGTTGCAAAAAAATGTCTACACACCCTTTTAATGAAAGATTAAGCTCGTTTTTGTTTGTTTCTGGAAACTATCTTAATACCAAATAAAAACAAATTGATATATTGAGCTATTTACATTTACCCATATTCATAGCAAATACTGTGAAATACAATTCGTTCAGATAATATTCCTAATTTTTAAACATATAAAAACATTTTCAACCGTCAGATATATTATAAGAACGTTTCTTATTATATTTTCAATGACTGCTCTGTTATGTCTTTTAAAGGGATTTTCCTCTAACAACAAACTACAATATTTTAACATTTTTTTTACAAATATTATCTTATAACCACGCATTATCAATGCCACTGTCCTTTGTTTCAACAGTTTTTAACATTATGTTTCGAAAAACTATTTTCTGATATTTTTAGTAGATGAAGTTAACCCAAGTTATTTTTCTAGAAGGCTTTCGATTGGGTTTGACACACCAAACTTGTTAGGAAGCTTCTGACTATCCGCCTACCATATACGATAATGAAATTGATATATTTATAGCTCACTAATCGTTCCTTAAATATCAAAGTTAGTTATTGCTAATCTCAACCGTTGAAACCTCTGACTAGCATTTCACAAAGATCCATACTTCCCCCTTCCTCCTAAGTATGATATTCCAGCACCTGGAGATACCGCAAAAATGCTTTCCTCCCAAAGATAAGTTCTCTCAACGTCCGATCCCAAAATATCCTGACCAAATTCTCGGATTGGTGCAGGGAATGGAGGGTAACTATCAATTCCCAAAAAAATCCGAGCACAGTACGAAAAAGGCACTCGGAGGAAAGTTCGGATGAACACACCCTCTTACTCTACTTCATATGCATAAAACCTACATGCGTACCTGATTTGTAACAAATGTTATTGTAATAGCAGAAAAATGGGTACAAGTTACAATAGACGGATTCATAAAATATGCATCAACAACTCCAATCTTTTTTTATTGGTGCAATAACTGAAATTCAATTTCAGTTTATTAGTGTTTCTATTTACTTTTGTACTTGAGAAAATAAGCATTTTTGGAGTTTACTCCTTAAGAGTCGATTTGCATATATAAGGGGCCCGGTATGAGAAAAATGTGAGGAGTAAAATCTATCGATGAATGACCTCGTTACGTTTTTGGTGCGCACCGTATGATGCGCAACTTTCTAATTTGTCAGTGTCGACATACTTATATTGCTGTTTTTATTATAAATATCAATAATTAATATTGTTATTGTGAAGTTTTAATTTATATCATTGTGTTCCGCTAAAGTGAACTGAAAGTATTTTCAAATAACTATGGCAGAAAGAGGTGTAGATGATATTGCCGGAACATCTAACAAACACGTGGTTGCAAGGTACGTTATAATTCATGTATTATATGTATGAGCATGTGCAATTTGTATTTATTAAATATTTTAATAATTATCGATGTAGTTCATATAAATATATATATTTGAAAACAACACATAAAATTAGATAATCAACCCAATATAAATTATCGAGCACATCTGAAATTGACTATTCTAAAAAGTTTAATGTAAAATATTTCGTCGATTATATTAGTTATAATAAATGTATATAAAATGAATAAATTGAATAAATATATATTTATATATGTATATTATTTTCATTAATTAACAAATTTAGCATTTTATACAGTATCAATCTTTTTTAAGTTAAATAAACTCTTTTTGCGTCTGGATAGACTATCGAACTTAAGGAGTAAACTCCAGTCGTGCGTCGGAGCTGACACACACAATTTTTTTTTAAAACTGTAATGAATTATCGAGTCAAATAACACCATCATATATGTCAAAAAACCGAATATCATAAGCTTCTCACTTGGAAAATTGGTGGTTGTACCTTTTATCAGAAGGGGGTTGAACGAAGGAATCGCATTTTCACGTTAACGCATGTCAATACATAATTTATATTCGACATTTTACGGGTTCCATGAATATGTACAGCAAACGAAATAATGAAGTTATTGCATTTGGCTTTCACTTATAGTATAGGGGTAAAATTGTATAAATTAGAAAAAAAAATTAAAATTAAAGTTATTATAATTTACTCGTGAAATTTGTATATCCATACGAGTAAATATAAAGTTACTGATTATTGTGAATAATAAATAATTCGCTAGCATTGATATTCATTTAATAAACGAAATTTTGTTAACACGTCATTACTATGCAGCTGCGTATTTTTCTGGGAAAACAACAAATTTATCAATCAGTTCCGACATAAATGAATGATAACCTGTATTTTGAAATAAACCACTGGATACAACAAATTTAAAAATAAATGACTAATTAATTTGTAGATTTGTAGAATGTAAATATTTTAATTAATAAAATTACCAGCTAATTACATTAGTAAAGCGAAAGCTTTATCAGAAATAGTGTAGAGCTAAGAATGGTGTGAACGTGTTGGGTTTTGGTATGGTGATAATATCGCGTGAAAAAGTTCAATTATAAACGAAATAATTTGAAAAACGAAAATTCTCGATACATTTGAAATACGTGCACGTGTTATTTTTCAATACACAAATTAGGGTATGCCACTTAGCGGATACTTATATAAGGAAATGATAAATTTTTTTATAGTTCATGTCGTTATTAGTTTTTACCAAAGAAAATATATATTTATTTCATTATTACCTAACCGATAGTTTTCTTCGAGAAACGTTTTTCTACAACTGCTATAAATAGTGATGTATTTCGCATAGTTTACTTAACTTTGAAACTATTATTTCTCACACCATATACAAGAATAAAAATAATCAATAAAAACTTGTAGAATACTGTCATCTTTAAATAACTACTTAATTTTAATTCGTGTTAAAAAAATCGCAATTTCCAATAAATGTTTCAACCAGTCATATGATTACTGACAGTAATTACTATCTTAATAATACTATCTATTTTCATCTATTCCAAATTCTACTAGATGGATATTTGTACAGCTGTAGAAAAAGTATAGTACGCAACATATGGGGAAAGTACTTTTCTTACCTAACATACACATTTGTTGAATTTTTGGCACAATACACTATTTCCATTAACATTACGCACTCTTAGAAACTGAATTCATATAAAATTCTGATCAATTCTTATTCGCTATTATTTGTTTTTCCGTTCGAAGCTAACCTTCTCATTTATTCCCTTCCCTGGAGATGTTATGAAAAAATACTATTAATTATTTATCCAATTAAAAAAAGGAATATAAAATTTCAGCTAGCAACGTAGTTATCATATCATTGAATACCTTGCCTCTTCAGAAATGGATTTCACCTACTCTAACTTGTCCTGCTAGATGTCACGATTGGTATCAAAACGTTTTTCTTTAAGCACATTTTTCATTATCGGAAAAATAAGACTATGTTAGGAAGATGTGGACAGAGGTAGAAGTGAATAACAGTTATCTAATGGCCGAAATGCCTTGTGTTTTTTCTAGACAAAAACAGTATTAAATACGGTGGCATTATATATGGGGAATTATTATATTCTACTTCATTTGGGAAATATTGTAAATAATGCCGAACGGCAACTTGTTTTCCCTCTTCTTAGTGATAATAGAAAACGCTCTTTAACGTTCTTTAATATAATTTATAATAAAAACGGAGTCTCTTACATTTATTGTGTTTCATTATCAGTAGTCAATGAAGCACAAGAAAATAAACCAGATACAGTCCACTTATCGAACGAATCCTAAAAAACTATTTTTGAACCTTCAAAGCGGAGTTTTTACACACCATATCATATTCTGCAGAAAACAGATCATCGACAAACAGACAGAGAAGCCGCCGACACTAAGTGAGTTGTTACCGTACACCTTTTCTTTCACAAACCGGTCACGATTTATTTTGCTGTTTAGTAAGATTTTTTCAAAAATTAGAAAGGTTCCTATTTATCTTTTATTTATATCATTGATATAACTTTAAAATGGAAACGATTGTGGCAGACTTGGAAATATTAACACGTAAAAGAGGTGTAATTTAAGCGAAAATTACAATTTTTTCTAAATCTCGATCGGTCTAGAGTTTTCTGACGCGAGCTACGTAACCGCTTGGGAATTAATTTGCAAATTATATATAATAATCGTAATTTAATACAAAACCATGAGAAACCTTTGTTAAATTTAATAAAAATTAACGAACAGTCATTCCAATCACTTAGACAAATTAGGACCAATGTAACAAAACATTTAAGGGCATTGAAAATTATCGAAGAACCCACTGAAAATGAGGACACTTTAATAATATATTTAATTTCATTAAAATTAGATCAAACACTTCGCGTGAATGGGAACAGAAAAAAGCAACTTGTGACAAACCAAACCTTAAAAATGTACAAGATTTCTTGAAGATTGCGCTGACTTTTTAGAATCGTTAGAGAATAGTAAAAACGTCAGAAAACTCTCCAAAAGCAAATTATATCTTCGACTAAAATCATTTTCAAGATTTTTAAAAATTAAGCGTTAATTATCTTATTAACGAAGAAAAGAAAGAGATGGTGTATAAACTGTTTACGTCCCGGTCACTTGATAAAATAAAATTCTTGTAAAATTCGTAAAAGGCGCTACCATAATATAATGTATTACATATTTCTAATCCTATCAAGCCTGCACTAAGAACTAAAAATACTTCAAGTCCCTAAAGCATTCTTTGTTTTTTCACGAAGCACTTCTTTCAATGATCAAGTATTTAGTCAACCGTTTCTGTTTGCGTATTTATCTTACTCTCTCGTGGATGCAGGAAGTTATCACTTTAGGCTTAGCAAACAAACTAAACCTCGAATTATCACATATCAAGGTTTGTGGCTTAAGCCAGGCTTAGTCTGCTGTTAAAAATAAAATTGTTGTAGATCCCGTCGAAACAATTTTAGCATTAAAGTCTAGTCTCGAAATCACAAAGGTATTGCTTAACTTTCCTGTGTAAAGTTGATATTCTTAGAGACGCTGATTATTTTTGGCATCTTATATGCGTTGGGCAATAAAATTAATAAACCATAATGCAATTTTGCCAAAGAGTACATTTGGATGGATCATTTCTGGCTGCCTTTCATTGAATGTATCTCATGTCATATAATGAAATTTACCAACCCGTTTGGAAATAGATAAATGACTCGGTCGATTTTAGTTGGTTTTCACTTCAAAACCTACCAAAGAAGCAATTTGTGAAACACATTTTGTAGAAACTTTTCAACGTAACAAAAACGGAAAATTTTTAGTAACAATTCCTCTAAAAGTCCTAAGGTTTTAAGAGATTCAGTTTAAAATGTTTAGTAAAATAATTCATTCTCAAACGCATTCATTGTTTGCCTCTTATCTGTTGTGTTGACCAGGGAAAAAAACCGTTTACTGATGGCATTTTAATTGAAAACTGTGCCATTGAAATGTCAAAGCTTTTGAAAATTCTAAAATAGCAGAAAAGTTTGAATCAGTCGTACTTTCTCAACTACATAGAATTGTTGACATGGGTGAGCAAGTAGAAAAATCCTTGCTAAGTCAGGTTAAAAAAAGTTCGTATTTTTCTCTTTGTTTGGATGAAAGTACAGATCAAACAGATGTCAGTCAGCTCTTAATATTCGTTCGTACTAAGTTTGAAAATGTCTCTACTAAGGATGAACTATTTGATTTGTGTTCTCTACATGGAATAACTAAAAGGAACATTGATGAGGCTTTGAATAAAACAAATAATAGAGTGAGGGGCTTTGATAAATGCTCAGCCAACAGATGGGGCACCAGCATTGACAGGGAAAAAGTCTGGATTAGTAGGGTTGCCAATGGAGAATGGAGAAACTTCACTGTATTATTCACCAGGAAGCTCTATGTGGAAAATCTATCAAGCAGGATGAGGTGAGGTGAGATGGAAACCGAGCTCTTTTACATAGGCAACTAAAGCAGTTCTTACAAAAAACAGAGGCTGAGTATGGGGACCTGCTTTCATACAACCACGTGAGGTGGTTGAGTGCAGGAAAGTTTCAGGAAATTGACAATCTTAAAAGCAGTCTACAGCTTTATAGTAATCCTCATAACTTTTTTAAACTACTTACTAAAAATAGATTCCCAAAACTGCGAGATTTTGGACTTGAAAGGTCATCAATATTTGGTAGTATCTACCTATGAGAAAGTGTGTTGTATATATAGTAGAAGTATATAAAGAATTAAAATGGAATCAAGCTTTCTGGTGAGTCATTACGTCATCTCATGAGGTTGGCTACGACAGAACTAGAGGTGGATATTCGATCGTTGGAGATGCAGCCAATCGACCACAAGGTTCGCATTAAATAACAATTTTTATTCTCACTAAAGTAGTTGTATTAATTCATAAAACTAATATGTTTGTACTATTTGTGTGTATTTGCTAAAAATTGAATATTGGACACCCCCGTTCTAAATGCTGGTAGTCACGAGAAGACGAGACCAAGATCAGATTATTCATGGTATTGTGGTGTAATAAGTGATATTGGTCTTGGTCTTTTAAGATCCCGTCTTGGACTTAACAAAGATTCTTGTATGTCTTGCACTTTTGAAAAATATTTTTATTGAAGTCAATTTAAAATTTGATTTTTTCAAGTGATGCAAAGTAAATAACAAATAAAGCATTAAGCCCTCCAGCGACAAAATTTAACATTAAATCACAAAGTCTTTTAAGTAAAAATACTAGGAAAACATTTCTGGTTATAGTTATGAGTTTGTCGGTATAAAATTAAAATATTCTGTTCACTAACTGCAACGTTATCACCCACCAAACCTATTTTATTATAATCAAATAAAGGATCATTTCATTTTCTAATTCGTAGTTGCTCGTAAGTATCTAAATAGGAGTATTTATCTATTTTCTTGATCATTTGAAAATAATTTTTTTATTGTGCTCATTTTTTCCAATATTTTTCCATAATTTTATACGATCATAAGTTTGAAAAAAGATATATCAAAAATTGTATGTCCTATAAAAATCAATTCTTAGAAAGCCCATTATATGAGATTTCAACTAAATCAAAATTGTTATTTCTTAATAATAAAATGCACATTAGTTTTCATAATTTTTCAGCAAATGAATTTTACGTATCCGTGTATGGTAAAGAATTATTTCTTTTAATGGACAAAAAAAACTTTGACACTAAGACACCAATTTGATTTTAATCAATATATTGATTATCAGACTAAGTTAGTAACTTTAAGTCATTTATCAATTTTCTCCAAATATTCGAAAGAAATTTTTCATCTATAATATATTTAGATCCTAAAATCGAGAGGAGTATTTGAACAAATGAAAATTGTGAAAAAAACTGCAAAGGTATCGTATGTTAGGACTTTATCTTGAGAAGGATTGCAATACTGGGTCTTCGTCATGCAGACTTAAAGCTGTTATTTGACTTGGTTTTTCTGCAACACCAAGACCAGTGTTACTTATCACTAAATGCCAGATACTTCCACTTTCATGCGCACCTATAGCATGGCTACTCTAAATGTAATAACTCTATGTTTGTACTTTCCACATAATTTAATCTCGAAAGAAGTCTCGACGGTTTGTGTTCTAATTGATAGTCTTGCAGATATTACAACATTTGGTAATAGTTAATTATGGTGTGAGTATTAAAAGTGATGTTTTATTTTTTGAAAAAAAAATTGTGAATTGAGCGAAGCGACTTGAACAATTTATGAACAAAATAAAATCACTTTCAACACCAAAGTCATCAATGTTTTTCAAATAACTGCTCCATTTTGATAATAAAATGGGCGAATATGGAATACTTCAAAATGCATTTCAATATTCAAATAATCACAACTCTGTGTTAAAAATATTTTCAACACCCTTTCACGTAAACCACCACTTTTAACTCTGTCGGCTGTAATTGAAAGTGTCACTTTTAATGGCAGTTGTACAAAAATACTTTCTCCATCTTGAAACAACGAACACTGTAAACACTATCTCACTAAAGTAAGTCAGTAATTAATTGAAACTATAAAATACTTTCATCGTATTTTTTCAGAATGTATCTCAACTTCAATTAAACTCTGATAGATTAGATTTGCATTGGTTATCCAGTTACAAATTAGTAGATAGTCAAAGTGAAATTATTGTAATAAGAAAATAACAAGGAGAGTCATATCAATTTCGCAAGGTGGAATTGAAATCAAATTTTTCTTGTTTTCTGTATTCTTTGAACCTATCATACCAATCAACCTATAATTAATGATATTGAGCTATAAGGCATACCCCGCATACATCATTGCTAGTTTTTGAATGGACATGAGTGATAAACTATATAATAAATACATCATATACATACATACATATCGAGGAAAAACTGTGGATACTAAAGACAAATCAACTACAATAAACAAACTACACAGAAACTTTTAAACAAAAACATCAATTGCGCTAATTACAATAATGAAAAATTTGCATTTTATTTGCTTCAATGATATTTATTAAATTATAAATTTATAATATCTTCCATGTAGTGATGAAAAAAAAATATTAGAACAGTTTCACCGAATACAAATAAAAAAAAATAAGTTGAATAATGACAGTATCTAAATCTTTGATGATTGAAATTGTAAAATTATTCAATGACGACCATTTTTTTGCCAGAATATTTTTCAAATTGCTATCCAAAAGGCAAGCCTGTATTTTTCAATAAGAGTTGATTTTATGACATTTGAAGAATATATTGTAAAAAAAATTCATTTTAACGGCTAAAACTACCCCAATTTTTGAAAATATCTCAAAAAGATGCAAATATATGTTAAAAAGTTCGAAGCACAAGTTGTAAGGAATAAAATTTTGTATAATATCATCGTGAATTACTTTTGACGTATTCACAATAGAAACTGAAATATTTGCAATAAATTTATTGTCCACCTAAAAATATCAAAAAACAACGTACGTTATAAATTTTTAGGTGTTTTGTTGAAAAATAGTTTGAAAATTCCATATGTTCAAACTTTACTGAACTAAACTAAAATAAAAAAATTTAAACAAATTACATCTTCGAAATAATTTGTTAGATGTTTGGATCGTAATGAAAATATGCTGTTTAGCATTTTCGAGATCATAGAATCCATCTATTATCATATTAAATATTCGATCAAAACATTACTTCACTGTTGAACTAGTTAATAAAATGCAAATTTTCATTTAAGATCATTATTATTTTGTGAACAAACAACAGATATTAAAAGCCTAAGCGCAAAACAGCAGTGAGGTGGCAGTACTGTAAATTGTAAATACCTTCTGGTGTTGATACATAAGAAAAAGAAAAATCAAATATTCAAGTAATCAGATTTTAAAAAAATCCTTAATTAGATCCTAGTTTATTACTGCATGTAATTTTTCCCGGATACTATTTTATTTTTAATGAAAAAATTGAAGTGATTTACGGATTATTCAAAAATGTGTCACAGCACAGAAAGCTGCTGATAATATTAATTATGTTACCAAAAAACCACATGAGAAATGTTTCCTTCTAGATGTAACACGTCATTTAATAAACCGGATGTTTCAATAAAGGCCATTCTGTCTCTAGAATAGGTAGAAAACTGAAAAATAATTGGGAGGACTTTGAACAAAAGAAACTTATACACCACCGGCAATATTGTAATTAAATATCGTTTACCTTGAATACGGATGATTTTCTCCAACTAAACATCAATTATTTTTCAGTTTTCTACCTTCCATAGAGACGGCGTCACCTTTTTTAAAACACCCAGTTGAAGCAGCAGAAATGAAATATTTGTGGAGTGAGTAGAAATAACAAAATACGAAAATAAAAGAAGAGTGAGTGGTAGATACTTAAAAAAAATGGATAATGAGAGACAAGTTAAAAAAATATATGTGGCGAAAATAGAAATAAAGTTAATTTAGAAGAAAAACATACGTATTTTGTGGTAGTGGTAGATTGAGATCTATTCATTTTTATGAATATTTCGTGTATGAAAATTTCTATTTCTCAAATTGAGGATATAATAAAAACTGATTACTTGATTAATGAATTTATTCAGATAAAAAAAAAGTCACAGGGTTACTTACATCATCGTTAACTAATGTAGCACATGTAGCCACTAACGGGTACGACATTTGTTTATTTATCGAGTTGACCGCGTCCTCCAAAGACATACTCGTAGGAGCGGAATGTGTGGATCTAGGAGGTAAAGGTGGAGGCTGATCGAGTGAACTTAATACCAAAGGGCCTAACGGGCGTTTATTTTTCCTTTTAGGACTCTTAGGAGCATTAGCGTTAATTTCGTTATTGATAAAGTTAACGTCCAATGATAGTTTGCCATTTATATTGGGAAAGGAAGGTTTGTTGGGATCAGTGGTGGCCCTTTGGCGAGTGTTGGGATTGTTTCTTTTAGGGAGAGGTGGTGGATTATCGGAATTTCCATTTGGTGATTGTGGAGTGTGGGTTTTAAGGGCCAGAGAGGAGTCAGTAAACTGAGAGTGTTGCTGCAAGAGAGATAGAGAGACAGTAAAGCGAAGTTAGTTCATGTAATGATGCTGCAGAGGCCTGGGACAGCCAAGTAATACGTTACTGTAGGCTGAAAGATTTATAATTCCAGAAAGTATTACATCATATTATCGGATAATATGCAATTTTGCCAAAAAATTATAAGTGGATTGTCTTTTAATAATTCACGCCCATTTTGACACATACTAATTCTCATATACCCAATGCAATTGACGGGGAAATTCAAATGTGAAGAAATGAGGTTAGTAGAAGAATGAATCTCTCAAAGTTACAAAGACTGACGTGTATATCTTCCCAACTACTGTTCTAGAAATCTTCCACCTTATCAAATATTAGTGGAAAGTCTAGCGGAAACTAAAAATCTCACTAAGGAAGATGATATATCGAAACTACTCTCATAAAATGATGTTTGCAACATGCCACAAGATGAAATACAAACAGAGCTAAGCTTTGAGAAAAAATTTACCTTAAAAAGAAACTATGAAAGTGAATGGTATCAAAACCCTATACTAGATACGAACTCTTGTGAAATTGGCTACAGGACAAAAGACAAAACACTAGAAAAGATGGTAGATTGAAAAAAGCAATTACTACAACAATCTACAGGAGTTAAGATAGACAAAGATATCAACTTAAGTGAGAATAATTTACAAATCCTAACAAGAGTTCTGTCGGAGAATTGCCACCTCAATGAACTGATGCTTTAGTTAGTTTAGCAAAGGACGCAGCGTACAGATTCTCTCCAAGTGCGAAAGACTATGGTAGATGAAGATCTTTTGTGGCTAGAACCATCTCACAACCTTTTAGTATTTAATTTAATTTAAGAGTTAAAACTTCTATACAAACTAGGTTACAATGACGCGATGAAAAGGGATTAGTCTTCGTAAGTTAGTAAATAAAGGAAAATACCGTATCTGACCTCTTTACCTTATGAAAATGTAAATAGACTCGTATTTTTTATTGATTTATCATATTAACACCTAAAAATTATTTTCACTTTAAAATTAGAAATTGATATTACCTTATGGAATTATGAATCTTGGCGATTAAAAATAAGTATAATTTTGTTTTTCGGTGAATCACAGAGTTAGTAATTATTAACAATAATTATATACAGCATATATACTGGATGTCCCAACCACCATGTCAATAGAATTTGGGACTATTTCTGTGCGTACGATTTTAAAATAAAAAATTTATTTAAATTTAGTCAAAAATTGATCCATTTTTTTACTGTTATTATCAACAGCATCATACATCTCATATATACATGAATATACATTATAAAAAGAATTTCATCTTTGTAATAAAAGAGGTGATAGCTAATCCTAAGAGAATTAAAATAAGAGTGGAAAATATTCCACATTTCATAAACTAATACCCCGTATATTGTAGCCCATATAATATAGATTATATCAAGACAGTCTTAGTATAATTTCTCTAAGTGTGTGATATAAATCTTCAAACTCTTCAAAGTAACTATACGCCGGCGAATTGTTCCCACTTTTGGTAATAGCTCTGGAAGTTTTTAAGTGGTATGGATTTTAATTTGTCGGTCACAATCTTTCAAATGGTTTTCTAGTTATTCAAAAAGACGTTTGTTTAAGACAAGTTTAAATTTCGGGGTAAGAAATAATCACAAGACTCCAGTCAGGAATCTCGGTCTTGACAAAATCAACGCACACGTCCTTCTGCTAATGTGTGAGATTTTTCAGTCCCATTTTGGTCCAAATCGTCCATCAAAATTCAAGTGAAAGTGTTAAAATTTAAATGTTTGCTCGTAATTCTAATTGTTAAACGATGTTTCATCACGTTCAATGCTTTCCTCATTCTTTGAAGTTGAGTGCCTACCAAAAGAAGGATGATCTTAAACGTAGACTTCCGAAAATTATGTATGCTAGTTAAAGCTCGAAGAAAAGCCACATTCGCAGACTCACCTATTTAATACAAAACTTGATTCCAATGCTCCACTTTTATAATAAACAACAACATACATTGGCAGTCGCCATGGTTCGATCGAAAATATCCTACATTAACAACTAGAGGTTCAATCTAAGGTATTTTTCGAAAGTCTGTATTCAGTTTTGTTAGCTCCATCGCAACATCTTAATTTCATCATCGTTAGCTTATATACTGTGTAAATTTGTTAATCATGTTATTATATCATGCGCCTTTGATTTCTTTTGTATTTTAATGAACCCTGAAAATGACTTGCTTCAAATCTCGACTTATTTTTAACCAATTATTAAATTTAAATTGAATATATTTTGGAATCTTTTAATTTTTCTAAGATACACAGCTCGTATGTATGAATTAGCGTGATAGATAACAGAATTAATAGTATGGGGAGTAAAAACTAGTATTAAACTTCAATAAATTAAATTAAAAATTTTAAAACTGATAGAGTTACACTACTTCACTTTTGATGTATGAGTACATTCAAATAGTGACTTCATCCAGGGTTCTCATCTTTGTTTCTGTAGTTGAAAGACTGTAATATCTGATGGCAGGATGTGTCGTTCGAGAGGATATTAATTCACTCAGTCTTGGAAGTATCTTGAAAGTGTGCCAACCAAACGAAATAAAAGGCATGAACGTGACAGTGCAAATGAGTATTTGTAATATCTCTTAAAAATTAATTTAATACCTCCCTCTTCTCTTTCCCTTATACTCATTTTTGCCACTCAACTTCTACAAGTTTTTTTTCTCTTTTTGCCCCAAGTACTTGGTTTTCACTATTTATTATTTTCCTTGTTAATCTTTTTGTCTTTTTACGTTCCTTATGTTTTCGTTCTTTATCATCTTCCACTTAGTTTTCCAGTTATTCTTCTGCTATTTCATTTTTATTGCTTTGATTTTTGTTTTAGTTTTCATATTGCAAATAATATCTAGCATTTAGAAAATAATCAATTTTTTTAAAAGATTCGAATGAAGAAGAAATATTTTGAAAATCGTTTCAATTTTTCACTAAATATAAATGTATTTTTCACACACACAAAATTACGTTTCCAAAGTTTTTCGGCTTTTACCAAAATATATATACATGTTTTGGGTATTAAATTGGCATCATAAATATTATTGCAATTGAATATAGACACGAAAAAGTGGATAGAATGAAATCACTCAATTTTTTTATCAATCATAAGATTTGTTGTAACTGCTTTATAAATCCAAATATTCAAAAAATGAAAAACATGAGTTATTGTAACTATGAATATTTTGGATTTACAAAATTTCACATTACCTGGCTTCACTGATATATTGTTATCATTATTTCCTTGAAAAATGTACTTGAAAAATACAAAATATTCTTACTTTTGGCATTTTTGGAAAAAGGTAACTTTTTTATATTTTGTTTAGTTTCCAAATAGTATGTTACTATTAATAGTTTAATATTTTCTGCTCGAAGTTGCTTCTGGAATAAAAAACTATTTTTTGAAGCATTAGTCCCATAGAATAGTATTAAAACTATATAAATGCGCACAGAGCCTAATGTAAAGAGTCCCTATCGATCTCGCGCCTGGAAAATTTTAAATTTGGGGTCAATGGTCTTAAAAATGAGATTTTTTCGTTTTTCAGAAAAACGATAAGTTAAATCATGAAATAGATCGTCAAAAATTGTAGATTATACGACTAGTTATAAAAAAATGTTTCAATCCTTATTTCATTTAAAAATTAGAAAATATCTAATTTTTGGATATAGCTAAATACCCCACGTATCAATTACTGAAACTGTTATTCGTGTACTGAATACACTGTTTACACCAACAAAAACAATTACACTGTCTGACGCGCGTTTCGATAACACGCAGAAAAATAGTACCGTCATAAAGACTGTGGAATCGGGTTTTTGAGAGATACGGCTGAAAATGTATGGAAATATAAATGAAAAAAATGCGTACAAAATTGAGGGTAAAGAAAAAAAATTCTCAATTTCTGGGACGGAGGTGGAAACTTTTCCGAAATACGATTTTTGCTTTATATTTTGACGGCATCAAAAAAGTTTCAAATAAAAGTTGTAAAGCTTAAAATTGTAGGCCTACCTCATCTGGACCACTTCCCCTGAAACTCATCATTTCACCCTTTTCTTTTAAATAGAAATAATAAATCAATTTGTTTCTCAACTATTCTTTAAAAGCCAAATTTCTATATTGTTCATTGAATTCCAATTTTTGTAGTACTCTGAACTGTCCGACGGGCGTTTTAGGAGAAAAGTGGTCGAAATGAGCTAGGCCAAAAAGTTTATACTCTACAACTTTTATTTAAAGCTTTGTTAATGAAATTTAATCAGAAAATAGTATTTCCGGATAAATTTTAATTTTTAATAAAAAAACGAGCGTAATTAACTTGTCTTCTTCCTAAATCGATTATGTATACGAGGAAAAGTTTTTAAAAATTCATATGGCTTTCATTATTACCTTTACTAGTTTTTTTTATCATTCAATAGTTTTAAATTAAACAGGACTGTGAAATAGGGTTAGGGAAGAAATCACATTCCAAAAATATCAGAAGGGTAAGTAAATGTATGAAAAAGATGCTTTTTTTATACATTATGACATGGTCTACAAATTTTTTCTGACTTAATTCTATTATAAAACTAATCGTTTTTGTTGCAAAATATAGAAAACTCTTTTTTAGACCTTTGACCTTGAGCAACCTTTTTTTCCAAGAGCAGGATCGCATTCAATTATAATTGTGTATTCATAAATATTCACACCAACTTTTAGTCCCTTGTATGTCTAAACCGACAGGACTCCATTGTCGATAATCTAAATGCAGAGCTCTGTATACAGGGTGTTCCGGGTCTTAATGCAAAAAATTCAGAAGTGAGTAGATGACTTGAAAATAATGGTATGACGTAAAAAAATTTCTGGATGATTACGTAAGTCCAAGTAGCGCGTTTTGCGGAATTTATAATTTTACACTACTATCTGAAGGCCAGGGACGCCTCATGTACAATGGTTAACAATCCATAACTTTTACAGGGGCAACCTGTAAAGATAGCAATAATAAATTTGTCAATCGATTTTTTAATAAAAAGGTACTCTTTGTTTAACTCGATAAAATTTTTGGTTTAGGAGATATTATGTAGATTTTTAGATTGTTGTACATGCCAAGGAAACCGTTTGCCATAAACAGACATACTGAAGAAAATTATCATAAAATGTAATTATTTATTGAAAATACTTATTAAATCATAATAAAAAAATTATTGGAGAACTATTCATACCACCTTCACATCCAGTGTATGCCATGGAAGTAGAGGATTATCCAGCAAGAATGGCCTACGCTAGTTGGTTTCTAGATACATTTGTTGGATAAGTATGTCCAAAATGATTTCCTGTCCATGTTATGAGATATTCCTTTAAACATTCGCAGAAAAATATGATTCATGCACGATGGATTCCTTCCCCAGTTCCTAAATGTTTCAAAAATCATCTTAATAACAGTTTTCCTAATAAGTGGATTGGTTGGGGAAGTCCATTTACTTTGCTACAACGTTCCACTCAATCTAATACAATGGATTTATTTGTTTGGGAATATCTTAGAAGCTTGGTATACAAAACCGGTAAACAATAAATTTCCAGAGTGACACTATAAGACACAATCTTGGAATGCTCTTCCAATTTCAAAGAAATATTCTCCGCAGACTCCAGAATTGTGTAGAAGTGCAAGGTGCCCAGTTTAGACATTTTTTATAGTTTTTTTTTTATTTTGATGTGAAAGTCGTAGGCTAACCAACTAAATTTTTCCCAATGGTCGACAGTATGAAGTTCAATTAAAAATATTTGGTTGTGTTTTAATAACTTCTGTAAATATTACCAATAAATAATAATTTTATGAATGTCTCTTTATTACGAACCATTTCCTTGGCATGTACAACGATCTAAAAATCTACATATCTCCTAAGCCATAAATTTTATCAAGTTAAACAAAGAGTACCTTGTTATTGAAAAATTTATCGACAAATTTATTTTTGCTATATTTAGATTGTACGGGTTGTCCCAGTAAAATATATTAATATTAATCATTGTACATGAGGCGCCCCTGGCCTTCAAATAGTAGTGTAGAATTATTCATTCCACCAAACACACTGCATGGACATAAGTAATCATTTGTTGAAAATTCATAATGTTCGAATGTAAAATTTAGAAAATATAATTAAATATATATTCTGATTTCGCAACTTTAATGGCCTATTACTCAGAAACGAGGGGTCGTTTCAGACAAGTTTTTTTATGTAACGTCATTATTTTCAAGTTATCTACTCACTCGTGGGTGGGTTTTTCTGAAGTTTTCCTAATTTGCAAGAACAAAGTTTTTGACGGAAGCTGGTCTTTCAACTCATAAAATAATAATGACCTTTCTTATATATATATTAACAGATTTTTATTCAAATTTTTATGATTGATAAAAAAACAAGTTTCTATTCAAAATAAACGTTTAAATTGGTTGTCCCAAGTCACATATTAGACAGTCACCATCACAATTATTGCCACCGCATTAGTTCAACTAACAATAGCATTCCTAAAGGATAAGAATTCATACACAGTACCCATCTGCAAAAAGAAAATTTTCTCTCTGCATTCAACACAAATGAATGTTTTACTATGTTTACATTAATTTTATGAATTTGCATAACAAGTTTTCCCATCAATATAGTAATTTGAATAAAGGAAAGAAAACATGACAAAAGAAGTTGTTTTCCTTTTCAAAATAGCTAACACAAGTACTCGTATACAAGATTTTGAAACAGAAGAGGAAGAAAAAACAAGACAGTTAAAAACACCGAAGAAGATAAGATTGAGTAAATATGTAATTCAAATAAGAAGAAGACATAAAATCAGTCACCAAAAATGAGTTTACATCATGGTTAAAGAGTAAATGAATAGTTTCAAATTTGAAAACGATTAATTTTTTTGGTGGTCACATGGCTGCTCAAAAAAAGATTTAACCTACAGACAGGGGATCGAAAATATTTGGATATGAGTAATTCTGAAAATTTCACTGGTCATTGTTTACATCGGCACCTCTGTTGGTAGAAACTGGAGCAACTATGGTGTATGGAAGAGTACGTTGCTGAAGGATAATCAGAGAACACCATTTTCTCCAAAAAAGAGGATTTAATGATGTTGTAAATCATTTCTTACAGAAACTAGAGACCCAGACAATGAATCATGACCAATGTTTGCTGTAGGAAATTTATGCCCATACGGTATAATTAAACTTGTTTATGTATAAGTTTTAGTAGGATTGTAATTCTTGTTGTAACTCTTTTCTTTTTGCTTAATGGTGCATAAAATTGAGATCTAAGTAATATATCAACTTTCTGACAACATAATTCAATCAATCAATTCTATCTATAATATCTATGAATCATTAATTTGTTTGGGGTTTATTTTTCTAAACAAAAATAATTAGAAAGGGAATTTTTATATGGAAAAGTAATTGAAGAGACAAGGGAAACTGTTTTCGTTATGGGTAAAAGGAACAACGAATTTGACTATTAATTTTTATGTGGTAAAGCAGTTAAAGCAAAAGACAAGGGAAACTCGAGATTTAAACGGTGATTAATAATCCAATAAATCTGACTGGAAAATGGAAAAATCATCCAAAATGCTGCTAAATGTAAAATATATTTTTCCCCAGGAACTTTAATTCCGATTAAGGAGTAGTTTCCAATACGGCAAACTAATAGTTCCGGTGATTCAAAAGCAAAGCAATTAGCAATTAGTTCTGATAAAGTATTTCAAAAAATTGTAGATTTTGTTGAGACCAGTGACTATAAGTTTGATATTAAACAATATAATAATATTATGGTAGCTGGTGAACACAAGTTTCAGTAATCACATAGGAAATTAGAGAAACCAAAACTACTTTTTTTGAAAATGGTAATGAATGGTAGTGAATCTGGATTATTATTCTGATTTTTATCTCTTAGAAGCCACGTTATATTGAGATATTTTAGAATCTTGACTCAGTATTTCCCCGAAAAATAAACATGTTCCATTTGATGATATAGTTTGCATAGTTAATTAGAAACCGTAAAATTAAATTGATCAACTAAGATAAGGTCGCAGTAAATAAATGATACACTTTATGTTAAATGTATAAATAAAATAATGATTCATAGAGAAAACCTATGATTTTAAAAATAACTATCTATAATCAATAACGAATTACATTGTTTGACAAAATAAACTATCATCTTTAAAATTAATTGAAAATATATAGTCTGTTCTTACTTATTGGTTACCATGATTATACAGAGTGATATTTTAAAATTCACCGGTAACAACAATAAATACAATTCGAGTATAAACCACTATAGGATATAGAGATTGTATTATTTTGAAGATACATTATTGACATATTACTCAATCTCCTTTGATATTCTTATCCTTTTTACTCGATAAAAAGCAATCAATCAATATCAGCACACAGACATTCAGTTCGCTACTGCAAATAATTGCAAAATTTGATAATCCAAAGGAAGAGTCTAATTAGATCTGAGTCAAAATATAGATAATGAGTGAAAGAAAACAGAAGAAAGACTGATACGAAAAGTTAAGCCCTCCGATTTTGTCGAAATTTATATATAAAAACCCCTAAAAGGATTTCTACCTACAGAGCTTCGTTTAACACCCCGGTCCCCTTCAAAGTTAGAAAAATTTTACTAAATATCTCAAAAAATATTGATTTTAGAAAAAAAGTAGCTTACAAAAACAGTTGAATACATTTTTTACATGAACTTATTCTTTTGGCGACAATGACCCAAATATCTCGGCAAGAGTCAAATTCACTAACCTAACCTAAACTAAAATAAATACTTTCAGAGATATTTAACTCAAATTAATAGCACTTTAAAGGGGACTGGAGGGCAAATGAAGCTTTTTCGGTAAAATTCCCTTTAGGTTTTATTTTCTCTAATCAAAGATAAGCTTTGGCAAATATTTCGGCCAAATGGAGGGTTCATATTTTTAGAACTACACTCGAAAGAAATTATAAGATTCACGAAATTGATAAACCAGTGCCTTTGAACATCGAAAATCTTAAAGAGTATTCATACTTGTCTTCACTGTAAGCTAGCCGAAGCACCATACAACCGAGAAAAAAGGTTTAGCAACAATTTATATGAAATAATCAGATATGAAATTAGAATATACGGAAACCGAAAAATAATATAATTGTACTATTATTATTCATCAAAATGATCTTAAAATTTTCAACAAAAATTTTTACGTTTTTCTAGAATTTCATATTTCAATCACGTCAACCCTTTCATTGACGATTCTATATCGATTTACTTTAGGATATTCTAGAAGTTAAGAATACTTGAGACAACGGTGAAGTTACAAGTCGAGGATAATAGCCTAAATAAAAACAATCTATCTAGCCTCGTTACACAGTTATTCCTCTTTATCTTGCAACATGACCTTTTCTTTTAAAATCGAAGATTCTACGGTGTTATACACTTTGTTTAAAGGGCCGACGAGAATATTCGAAAGAGAATCGGCTTGACTATAATAGGAAACTCATGGCAGAAGAGAATTATTTCGTCATTTTTCTGTCTTTATCACTTGCGTATGCGTATTATTTCTGAAACCATAGAACACTCCTTGATGGTAGCCTTTAGTGCCTTTATTGTCGACATATTGCCTATTATTATGAAATTCATGGTTTATAACTACGCTCTTACATACAGCTCTTGAAACTTAGAACAATTTCTTCAGAGTGGCGTGTGATCCGGGTTTCAGGTGTTTGAAATAGCTATGGGGCGGCGCTGCTATCTAGGGATGAAAACTTTGACATAGAGTATACAACCTAATATTCTGTGTTTTTCATATTTATTATAATTCCTTTGAAGTTGTATATTCAATTTATCCATCCTCCGACCACAACGCCGACCTGGCGGTCACATAGTGGGATATCTAGACCTTGTTTATAGCGTCAAATTTTAATGTTTTTCTAAAATTTCTTATGTCAATCATCTAACATCTTTTAGTGATTTTATGGTCAACTCGATTCACTCGAAAATATTTTAGGAATTCTCGTTTAGAGTACTTAAGGCGCTCTGTAACTAATTGAGCAATCTAAAAAATTGTCGAAATCAGATGATGCTCATGTAAAGATGGCCGTGGTGGGGTAAACAAATGCTTTTATCGTAAGTTTCTGTGTGATTTGTTGTTACATTTTAGACCTTGTTACTCCCAGTTTTATTACGAAATGGCTTCTCAAAAATTGCTATATAAAGGAGTACCAAACTTTCTTCTGGAAATGTGGCATGTTGTTTTTTTTTTGTTCTACTATGCGGGAGTATATGGGAAACTGATGGAAGCGGGATTCTGAATAAAGCCCTTTTATCTAATGAAAATGGGTTAATTCTACCAAAATTTTTCTTGTATCTTCCAGCTGCAACTAGCGCAATCTTAAAAAGTACTCAATCATGTTCGAAAACTTGAGCGCAAGAGTGGAAATTAATTTCCCAGAAATATAAGAATTCTAAATTTTGTTAACTACTTAAGTACTAATCGAAGACTGATTAAAAAAACTACAAAACTATTCAGTTTCCGCCGTACCAATGACACTGAAGCAGATTCAAAAAGTATATATAAAACAAAAAAAAACAACAAACAACAACTGAACTACCGAAAAAAATCTAGAAAAGCTAACGCGGGTTCATACAATATAGTCGATTTTTTACCCCACGGCCTTCATTTTGAAGTAGATCAGCTGTTTTCTTAGATTGTCGCGGACTGTTCTTTTGATTTTTTCGGTTACTGAAAATTATTCACTGAGTAGGACCTGCATTTCCATTATTCCTTTCCTCCCGCATTTTCTTAATAAGCTCGAAATGACTCTCTATAGTAAGATGTCGATATTGTTTCCTGGTGGATTCTCTTATGTAGGTGAAATATAAATTCGGTACGAGTCCCAAGGATTGCTGAACTGGTAAGGTTTCTGATGCGTAACCAGTAGATTTAGGTTCGATTCTCATTCCCGGTCGTCCGTACCGAAAATTACTCACTAAGTTCGTTTTCCCTCGTTTATTCTCCATTTCATCATTTACCCAACTATCTGACCTCAAGTGGTATAAATTGACATGAATCGACGTTATAAGACATCGATCAACGTGATACAATAGACTTCAATTCGTGTCATTTTAGGTCATTTTTCATTTCAATTATTATAAGAATGGTCAAGGAAAAATGAGGACAAAATTATTAAATAAATGAAATCATGGATATTTTTCCTATTTTATTTTTCATGGAAACTTTCTTTTCTAAATTAAGATTTTTGATAATATTTACTAATTACTTACAGTATTTAGTAATTAGTAAATACAGTTAGCAATCAGTAAATATTAACAAAAATCTTAATTTATGAAAAGTAGTTTCCATGAAAAAACCGTTCTGACCTGTCTTTTGATGGTTTTTATCAAGTTGCAATATTATATTGATTTATAGATCATCTACAACATGAATATCAATGCAACTACCAAAATAAAATTGATAGTTTTCTTTTATTTTTTAAACATCACAAGCGGAAAATTATTGTGGTTAAAACAAATTTCTATTTTGATATTCATGTTGTAGGTGATCTATTAATCAATATCATTTTGCCATGTCAAGTAATATTATGATAAAGACCACAACAGGTTTCAACGTCAAATTTTTACTGTTTAGAATATCACATTTTGGTTAATTTAATTATTTTTTCCTAGTAATGCCCAAATTTTCTATCGATTCAACACATGTACAGCTATACAGGAATTAAATGCAAAAACCCGAGATCGCTATATACTTCTTGGAGGAGATATCGCTGCTACACATAGACGGATGAACAAAACGCTAGTAATAGCGCATTTTTTTTATGAAACCTAGCGAATCTAACCAGATAATCATATCGAAATTATTGCATAGTCGTCAATCTTTGACAAGTGTACAAAATTTAAATTAAATCTGATCACTCAAAATAGAGCAAAATCGATGCAACAATCTCGGTTGCAAACATACAGGTAAAATTAATAAAAGCTTGTTAAAAAATTGATATTGTCCACCGTTCAAAGCATAGTGTTCGAGCTCTGTACAAATTTTGCCCAAAACAGAAAAAATACACGATTTGATAGAGATCTCTTGCCTTACTACAAACATTGGTATCGTTAATGGGAAAAAATTGACTCAGTTCTAATTAGATTCATTCACCTTAATCAAAATACTAAACACTTTTGTAAAAAACACAAATATAAAATACACTTGCCTCACTCTGACTTCTTTGTAACATGGCTTGCAACGTATGAAGGTTTCTTTCTGTTTTCGCTAATTCCTGGTATTTCTTTTCATCTGGAGAGGAGGCTATTTGGCTGCGAAGAAGGTCTATGTAATGCTGTTCTTTTTCTATCATCAATCTATAATATTGTTCTTTTTCCAACTGCAATTGATACTGTTTCTCGTTCTAGAACAAATAGCTCTGATATATTGACTATGCACATTGGCGTGCAGATAACAATGAATTTAATTATTAGGTATAAATGAATAGAATTTTTTCGGAATTTAATGATCAGATCTATCAACTGGAACGACAATCAGGCGTCGTTTGGGATAATTAGAAAACAATTAAGTTCCCAAACGATAATTAGATTGATGACTATACTTTATAAAAATAGTAAAGTAATTTATTTTAAAAATGCTAACTGACACAAGTAGTAAAAAAATCAAGATTCATTCTTTCGACTTCCCTTTTTTCGTATATTCTGTCATTCGAAGGAGTCAAATTCAAATCAAATTAATAGCAATATGAAACTTACATCAACAGGTTGAGGACCAGTTATTCTTGAGGAAGACGTTGGAGTAGTAACTGGTCGATTGTGGGTACTAGGTGATCCAACGGTTCTAGCCACACTCGACCTTTGCTGCACGGTTAAAACAACTTGAGAAGAAGCTGTAACAGAAAATAAGTTTTTGCAATAGCCAATAGTTGGTTATTGGTTATAAAAATTGCAGAAAAAAGATAACTATGATCAATATAAAGACTGGTATGTGAAACTTATTCTAATAAAATAGCGATCGGTCTGTTATGTTTTTCATCAAATATATTTTTCAATTTCATCATTTTATTATTGTGACTTAGACAATCAATATTCACAATAAGTCGCTCGATAATTTCATTAGAAATATTGTCCTCTACATTTTTTCTTCTTCCTTAATCGTGCGATTGAGTACATTTTCACACATTATTCACAGCCTCCAAAAACACTAATTTTAAAAGAATTATTTTTTCATGAAACTTCTTTTATCTGTGCCTATACCAATTCAATAGGGTTTAGTACGCGATAATATGGTGGAGATCTCACCACCATCTTTCCACGATATTCTACAATTTCATCAATTTGATATTTTTTAATTTCTCTTTAAGAAGAAAACACAAAAAATACAGTTATTTTTCCAAAGGACCGAGATTTTGCTTAATTCAGCAAATTTTTTTTCTTTTTTTAACCACTAGGTTATGAGCAATTTTTCTAAAAATCTCGATTGAAACTTGCATTATCCTTTAGTATTTATAAAGTTCTGAGGAAGATGTATCAATTGTTCGAACCATTCTTTAAAAACATCAGCATTCATGTGCTCATGGTTCAAGTCAATTAACCACCTTTAACAAAACTGTTTGAACTACCGATCATCAGTCTACGTTCCTTTCCTGTTGGTGGATTTAAACCAGTAGATGAATTAGATGTAAACTAGTAGATAAATTATTTAAAAAACCTGTTTTCGACTTGTAAGCTTCGATCTATGTTTCATCTAAATAAATCATCTAAATAAAACAGAATATCTGGAATGTCTTTTCCAGCGAAAACCTATTTCTTTTAACAGCCTGTTGCTTGTAACAGTTTAATTTTGCAAGTTATTTGGTGTATGTTTCTTATTAATTCATGTTGCAACATCATAAAATATATTTTTTCTTTGGTTTCTCATTTCTTTTAAAGTTCTTATGTAATTTCTTTTCCTTGCTACAATATCGTTCCTTTCTATTAAAATAGAGACTTTCTGGGAAGCTTTTTCCTGCAAAAACCTTTCAAAAGTTGACATAGTGTGCTTCGAGTTAGTTCAGGGTAATCCTTATTATTAAATATGAATAGATGCGTTTCCTTCGAAGTTTTTCTTTCAAATCATTTTCTATTTAAAATTATTTCGATTTTTTTGGAGCTTTTGAGATTCACCATATTTCTTTTCTTTAATAACTTTGTAAATTGCAGATTTGCCAACTTGTACTAGTAACTAATTCCATTGTGTTCTAAGAAATTTTACATAAATGTTTTTTGTAAATGATTTGGAACAGTTAGGTTAAGTTAGGTTTAGAACTGCTATGAAAAAAACTATCAAACGAATTCCGGGTATTTCAAACGTGTCGAGCCTTCGTCGAATTTTAGAATTCCACTACCACCTTTCGTTCGTAACAGTATATAAGAAACAATATCTAATGAAATAAATTTTCGTCAGGAAGTTTAAAATTTATGTTGGTGAACTATAAATATGCAAATTGTAAGGTAACATTTTGATAAAAGCAAGTCCTTGAAACCATGATTTAATATAGACTTGAATGGTACATTGGGAATTCCCAAAAAATTCACTCATTTCAACACGGTTTAGAAAGGAAAGAAGCATCGTCGACAATCATATCCTGATGTATTCAGAAATCTCCTGCACATTTTGTACCAATAATAATTAAATTGCAGCTTTTTCCGACATCAAAGGCATATATAATAATATCGCTCTATTTTCCATATATTCATCTATGAGCGCATTAAATCTAGCCCAAGACATTTACGACATCATTCTATCTCTTCTTTCGGATAGAAATATATTTGAAGCCCCCACGGCAAAATAGACTTATAGGTCATGGAGCTGACATTGTCCCTCCAAAAGTGCGCCACTGTGATCTTTAAGAAAGATCTTAAGATTACTACATCCTCTTCCATAATCATCAACGGTCATCCTATTCCCTGAAAGGCTCAATACAAGAAAATAGAGGTAAATTTGACGAGAAGCTTAGATGGAAACTTATTGTTGAACTTATTTCCTGTAAAGTTTCAAAAGTCATCAATTTAATTAGATCATATATCTCCTAAATATACGAGGATATATTGAAAAATTCTTAGCCTACTATAGAACCAAACAAAATTTCAAAATATTTTATTACTCAACATATTCTCCTCTAAATTGGATACAGCGAACCTGCAACATCTCTAGACCTTTCAAAAAAATGTTTCTTCTTGCTCTGGAAACCAGACCTCCACAGCTTTACTACCTCCTCGTTGGAAGAAAGTTTACGACCTTTTAAACCTTTTTTCAGTTGAGGAAAGAGATGATAGTCGGACGGAGCTAAATCTGGTGAATCACGAAACTATCCTTTGGATAGTTTTCCGCGTCGTTTCTCTGTAATTTTTTCCCGTAGAGTGGTCAGTAATGTCGAATAGTAATCTCCAGTTATTGTTCTACCCTTAACCAAAAAATCAATCATGATTACTCCATGGTAATCCCATATAGTTCACGTCAATTTGGACATGAGTAAAATTGCTGCAAAATGGATTTGGAAACGATGTAGACTTTTTAAACCGAATTGTTACTATGGACGAGACTTGGGTACATTTCTACGATCCAGAAACAAAGCAACAATAGATGGAATGGCGACACTCTGATTCTCCAAGACCTAAGAAGTTTCGTATCTAAAAATCTGCTGGAAAAGTTCTTGCTTCAGTTTTTTGGGATTGCCATGGAGTAATCGTGATTGATTTTTTGGATAAGTGTAGAACAATAATTGGAGATTACTATTCGACATTACTGACCACTCTACGGGAAAAAATTAATGAGAAAAGAAGCGAAAGCTATCCAAAGGTGTTTTTTTTTTGTAAGACAACGCCCCTGCACACAAATCTCATGTTGCTATGCAAAAAATTCGTGATTTAGGGTATGAGTTATTAGAACACTCCCCTTATTTACCAGATTTGGCTCCGTCCAACTATCATCTCTTTCCTCAACTAAAAAAAGCTTAAGAGGTTATAAATTTTCTTCCAACGAGGAGGTAATAATAGCTGTGGAGGTCTGGTTTGCAGAGCAAGAAGAAATATTTTTTTTTTGAAAGAAGAGACGTCGCAGGTTCATTGTAATAAATGTATCCAATTAAGAGGAGAATATGTTGAGTAATAAAATATTTTGACATTGAAATTTGGTTTGGTTCTATTGTAAGCTAAGAATTTTTCAATACAATCTCGTAGTTTTCAATATTTTTTTATTGCATTGCGCAAAAAAAGTATTTTTATTCTGTAAGCAAAGGGGACAAGCCACACATGTTAGTATTTTTGCCAATTTAAATAATTATCTATCTTTTTCCCTATAACCCGAATAATAAAAGTATTTGGTGATATTTCTCGCTCTCTATTTATTTTATATTGTGTAAACATGATTTCAGAATTTGATTAATTATATTTAAATATCTCATAACAAACTAACAAGTGGCACATCCCTTTATTCCGCCAAGGTCTTCAATTATACTGTTGTTAAGAGTGTGTAATACCTGAATGTCATTTATATTCTTTATATTTTATTACGTTGAATCTGACCTAATGTGACAACATTGTGTAGATGTATCAGACTTATTTATAAACGGATTGGTAACCACTGTAAATTTATGAATTATTCAAATGCTGTGATTGGCAAACGGTTGAGTTAAAGTACAGTTGGAATTTCCGTAACCAGTTTACTCTAACGTAATGCACTTCGTATTTATATCAGTAATTAAGAAAATAATGACAAGAAAGATTTATTGTTTATTAATAATCGACCATACTCATATAATATTGTAGTTTAATATACGGGATATATCACCTCTCACTTATAGAGAGGGTCTTATAAGCATTGTCGGTTTTCATATGCGAAAATTCTTACACCCCAATTCAATTATTTTATTTTCTTCTTATATATTCAAAACATAGCGTTGAATTTTCAAAAATTCTAGTTTTACATAATATAATACAACACAAAAATTATTCACAATTTACAAGAAGTATTAAACCATATTTAATTATCTATTTATCTGCTCCCACGCGTCATTCACTTCATTTTAAACCTCATATCCTTTGATCCGCACTCGAAACACCGACACAAAACGAAGCGATAAGAGGCGAGACGAAAGAAGGCGAGTAGCCTCGTGGAGAGCCTGGGTCGGCTTTTACATACAGTAAATGACGGTACCTGATATTCGGTATCATCTGTATTCACATGGTTACTTTTAAAAGCCGAGAAACAATTACAAATCATTTATAAAACAGAGCACTTTCAGAAAAATATTTACGTAACTTTTTCTAGAATTCTTCATGTCGATCGGTTTTGTGGAGCCTTTTGACAGGTGACATCGGAAACATCACTCTTTCGTCAAACAGGCCTCGTACCTGTTTGCGTCATTCGAAAGTTATAGTTTAATAAGTATTTACGACATGCAACTACAAATATGTGCGTTAGTATACTTTGCCTTTATTGCGGGATGAGAATAGCAGACAAGTCGACAAGTGGTTATTGGTTACTGCGAAAGAAAAATTGTTTCGGACTCTGTCTAAATGGCTTTGTCTCGTCTCGCACTGGGAGATAATTTTAAATCGTCCTGTATAAACGTAGCTGAATATCAAATAAAAATCAGTTAATAACAAAATAAACTTACACTTAATGAGGGCAACAACCTGGGTGTGAGTCGACTGCATTACATTAACCCCATTCACTTTGACGATTTTATCCCCGGCATGAAGACCTGCTTTCTCTGCTGCACCACCTGAAAATTAATACGGACCAAAATGAAAAGGGGGCGTTCCCTTAAGATATTTAAATTAAATGTATACCTTTGATATAAGATTGAACACGAACAACAATTTTCTACATGATTACGCTTAAATTAAGGGTTAGAAATTTATATTCGTATAGAGATTGTACCATTGAGAACGGACCACTTCCAATATGGGCTAAAGTAGCAATTTGAAAAAATTATATCACGGATAAAGCTGATGAATTCGTTTAATGGTAGAAGCTGCTTTCGTAATTCCATCGTAGATATTCTGTTATGAATAGGATGAGTTTTAAAGAAGTAATGGATCAAAAATAGAATGGTACAGTGTTTTGCGGTCGGAAATTACCTAATCAGCAAGGTAATGACTACCTATTACGCATAAAAGTTATACGAAAATTTATTTGTAAGAAAAATAGGAGGTGAAAATGATGACATAACGTCTATACTCAGTGGTGGATTTATCTGAAGGCTAAGTACGCTGCAGTCTAGGACGGCACATTTTGAAACTTTTTTATTTTGGAGAAGACATGTTTTGAAATTTCATGAGCATTTGGCTATCAAAAAGATTTTTTCGCGTTGGATACCGCACAATTTGACAATCGCTCGTGTCGATTGGTGCAAAAAAATCCTGGAAAAATTCGATCGAAGTGCTTCCAAAGACGTCTATAAGATCGTCATAAGCAACGAATAATAGATCTATGCATATGAACCCGAAACCAAACAACAGTTGACTGTATGGGTCTTTCAAGATGAGCCAAATCAAACAAGAGCTGTTTGCGCCCTTCGAAGCAAATGGTCACCGAAAAAATCGCAGCGCCTACTATATTGAACTTACATATGGAACTGAATCCAAACAGAATCTGAAAAATTACGAAAATATCCTCCACAAAATAGAAAAACCGAAATGTTTTTCTACTCAGATGCAGAAAAGATAATTGATACCTACATTTATTATCCCATATAAAATTTACAAATTATCGCCTGCAGCATGAATATCAAAATCACGTTTTATCTAGGTTCATTTTCCAAATCATACAACTATCTATTACCGAATCAACTATTCTAATAAGAAAATTAGAATAGTTATTTGTATGCCAAGGACTGAAAGTGTTGCTTTGTTGGACGAGTCTGAAAATTGTGAGACGAGCGAAGCGAGACGAGTCTGAAAATTGCGAGACGAGCAACAGACGAGTCCAACAAAGTAGTATTTCAGACACAACATTTTTTAGACGACGCACAAGATCCAAAACTTTTTTCAATTACACTGAGGAAAGAGAATAAATAATAGAGAATTATAAAATTTTATTTAGCGAACAATATAGCGTACTTAATGATATTGGCAATGTCAATATTAATTTATTAATTATTTGCAAAAAGTAATGTTGATTGTACCTCCAGGACAATTATTAATATTTATTGGATTGGATGCAGATGGAATATGTATATCTCTACTAGATGTTGATGGAATCTCGTAGATGTGTTTGTGATTTCGATAGAATTTGTTGATTGATTCGTATTTGTGGTGGAAGAAAGTTATGCAAAATCATCGAAGTGAAACTGTCAACTGTCAACATTGAAGTGGCTAGAGTCACATTTAAGGAAGTTAAAGTTGTCTACTCCAAAGCGTCTCGAAAGTGTTTTGCAGTACGGAACTGTCACTTTCACTACATGGAACACACAAAACGCATCTTTCGGTATGTAAATGAATACAGAATGAACAAATTTCAGATGGCGTCGTCTAAAAAATTGTTTTTAATAAATGCAAAGAGAAAAACATTGAGAAAAGTGATGACATAATATTAAAACAACAACCTATTACTGAAAATACAAATGAAATATAATCAAAATGGATCGAAAATTCAACTGATACTATCATACCAGATGAAGTGAAAGTTTCATCTTTACATCCCAATTTTGCACAAAATATTTCTAGGGACAAATAATTGCCTGTGTTAAATAATATTGAATGAAACACCAAACATCTAAATAACGAAACTCAAAATAAAATAATTTTAAATATTAATTGAAAAATAGACAACAAGAGAGTAATGTAAAACCCCAAAATATAACTAAAACCAAAAAATTTATCAATCAAAATAGGAATCTCAAGTAGATAAATCCAATAAGACTGTTATTATAAAATCAGCAGATAGCAGATTTTAATAATAAAATAATGAAATTATTAAACGACAAGACAACTTACAAAAACCCGTCGTCGTGTTGACCTCAATCCGTCGTCAAGGACAATACTTTTTGGTAATTGTCCTTCAAAACAATGCCGATATGCGTTATTTACAACTTGAGGAAGAAAAAAAATTATTTTAATACAGATACATCGTTGACATAAGGATATTTTTCTGTTGAGAATCGACATTTGAACATGACTGGTCTTGACAACTGGAGCAGGATAAATCCCTTCTTGCAGTTACAGAAAAAAGTGATTAAGGAACTTTTCAAGTGCAGGTTGAAAAAGTATAATGACTAGTTTCAGTACACGTTGATTACCAAGTTACATTTGAACCGTGAACGTAGGTGAGAAAAAGCCGAGGTTTAAAAAAGATAAGTGAATTGCACGCATTAGAAAAAATGCAGAAAGATAATTAGTGCTACGTGGACGATTGAACATCGAAGGGACGTTCCTCAAGGTCGTATCGCCATAAAAAATGAGAATCTAGGTTTCGTTCATATTCTCAAAATTATCGTTCAATATAAATAACAATAACTTACTAATCTAAAGCTTAGTACGGTCATTTTGAATTTTATTACAAAATAATATAAATATTGCTCAAAATTTTCATAAATGTACCAGATCTAATATCAGTTTTCACGCTTTTTATAATCATAGGCTGTACGGAACAAAAAAGGTTTGGAATGATGAAAAGTCCTGTATATTAAAGATTACATAACCGTATTATGAGATTTATTAGTACCTAAATTAGTTGCAACTTGCAAGATTCAATATGGAATCTAATGTGAATTCTAGTTTAATATTTCGAAGGGCAGCGAAAACGCCGGAAAATCTGTCCATTAACAGTTAATAAAAAAACTTGAAATTTAATTGTTTTAAATCATTTACGGAGAAATATGGCGAGTTTCAAACAACACGTACACCTCCAGGAAAACCAAAATAGAAAATAGTTTGAAATTTAAAAGTACATGAGTTTTTTTTAGAAATGAATTTCCGACAATAGACAAAACTCTTATCACAGTTCGAGATAATAAGGAATACCCTGAACTGAGTCCAGGCACACTATGGAAACTTTTCATTGGGAAAAGCATTACAGAAAATTTATTTCAATAGGAAGAAACAATATTGTAGTATGGAAAAGAAATTACCTAAAAACTTTGAAAGAAATGAAAAACCAAAGAAAAAATATATTTTATGTAGATGAACCATGGATCAATGAGGGACATACAACAAATTAATTATGGCAAGATTTGATGACTACCATGAGGCCATGAATGCTCATGTTTTCAAAGAATGAACAAATGATAGATATTCTTCCTCCTAATTGTATAATAGTAATGGATAATGCAAGTTATCACTGGACACTTATAGAAAAATTGCCCACAACCAAGTGGTTAAAAAATATTTACAGAATTGGTTTAATTCAAAGTTCCATCCCGTTCCTGTGAGAAAAGAACTTTATTCTTTGTGTTCTCTTCATAGCAAGAAATTCTAAATTATGAAACTGATGAAATAGAAAATCGTGGAATCACGATGGATAGATCTATTCATTTCATGGCGCGCTAAAAGGAGAAGTTTTAAGAAAAAATAATTCTTTTAGTTGTTTTTGGAGAAAAGGCAGTAAATTATACGATTAAACAAGACAAAATGTGGAACAATATTACTGATGAAATGATCGAGCCACTAATTGTAAATATTCCTCATGAACGTTAGCTTGTTTAAAAATCAAAGTTAAAACCCTTATACCTATATAAAAAGTATTTTCTTCGTACCTTGTGGAAAAATGAAACATTTTAGAAAACATAGAATCACGTTAGTTAGGTGAAAATATAAGTAAATACCCAATATATTCATTATATTTCAACAAATGAATATCTGGCTCGAAAAACGTTGCATGTAGCGGAAGTTCAATTTTACAGAAGAGCGAATGATGTCCACAACGCAATTAAAACGGCAACTGGCAAACTAAAGAGCAACATACAACGTTTCTTCACTAAATAAAACTCAGTTGCAAAAACATACTTATGGGGTTTACAAAATCTATTCATTGGTATGTTCATTCACATTTTGGTGTTCAACGACAGAAAAATGAAAGACATGGGATAGTGGAGGAGAGATAAGAATAAAATTAAAGCGGTTGAACCAATTTTATTGACAGAAAATAAATAAATACTTACATGAACAACGACAATTACATAAACATTTACAATTAACACAAGTTTGTGTTACAGAAGAAAACATAAACTAAAATACTATTAAACTGATGGAATAGTTTCATGAAACGCCCCATGGTCAGGATCTGTGAGATACCGAGCCATATCCATAAGGTCTTTCTTATTCTCTTTTGGTATATACTGGAATGCGGAGTAGAGGTTGGGAAGATCCTTGACGTCACATGGATTAAATCGGATCGGAAACACCTGTTCTGAAATCCAAGGGCGCAATATGTTGCGTGCCTCTCTCACATACAGTAAAACTGGGTTATCGGCAGTTATCTTCATCCAGACGTATTTTGTTATTTTGATTTTTTTTCTAGGTTTTCTTGCGGAAAGCGCTTCAATGTCTTTAAAATCTCTTTGATCCATTTCAGAGACAAAGAAAGATTTGTTTTGTTTCGCACCAACTATTACGTGCTTCCAATCACCTGAAACAAGTGCTTTCACACTTTTCTTGGCACATTCGATAAGAGCGAAATCTCTATCACTCTATCAGTTATATTTTTGTCTTGTCACATTTTTGGTACTGTATAACCTTTTTTAATCCACGTCTCATCAAGATAAAAGATTTTCTTCTGCTCTGTTCTGTACTGCTTTATACTTCTTAAGTATTTTCGTTGCCAGCAAACAATTTTGTCGCTTTCCAGTAAAAGTGCTTCACGGTTATGCTTTTCCCAGGAAAAATCCATATTCATCAAAGTGGCCCATAAAAGTTTTTCAATTATCAACGGAATACTGTCATCCTGGCCGAGCTCTATTAAAATCTTATCTAGGGAAGGTATTTCTGTTTTAAAATAAAAAGAGTGAACTTTTCTTCTAAGTACACTTTTGGTGTCTTCATCAAGGACTTTTACTGGTCTTCCTGGACTTTTCTTGGGAGGTTCCACTTGGCCTGCTATCTTTCTTCCCCGCAATAATTTAAAAACGGTGGACTTTTTAACTCCAGTCATTCGGGAACGACAGTTTCTTGTACAGTAAATTTCAGGTAATAGTATTTTACGCAATACATTTAAAATAATAGGTTTTTATTCACTCACAGTGGAGAATTATGGGAACATCTTTTCGTTGGTGTAAATGTCGCCATTTTATTACTAATCACTAATTACGGTTTAACAGCAAATACTGCTGCGTTAAACTAAACAAATATAATTATAAAGGTCTAAAAATTTTGGGTAAGGTACCATTGCCCTTAAGGTGCCTGGTTAGGCCGAATCTGAAATAGGGTGCAATTAGGCAGAGGCACTAATAGAAGGTTAAACGGTACCTGTTAGATGCAAAACGTAAATGTATAATCTACTACCTAAGTAATCCTTACACAATATTTCAAGACCTACACCTATGGCCGACACCGAAATTGAGCCGAACTGGACAGAATTCCCCATTTTATTGCTCTATACCTTTCTGAAATAGATTACAGGAAACATAGATATTATAATTCTTTGAAGTGGTACGCAATTCAAGAAATTATAAAATGCATTTTTTATTGACCATACTCTGTTTTTTATTATTTTATAGGAATAGATATGATTTAGAATCAATAAGAATTAGAAGAAGTAGAACACATAGAATAGTTAAGATACTTTTAGAAACTAGATTAATAAAAAATATATATATTAATTAGAATATATAAGAAACTTAATAATATAATTTGTTTATTTAACTAAAGAAAAAAGAAGCAAATAATATAAAAAATTAAATTATAGTCAGTGTAATAAATATGAAATTTTTAATTGGCTCAATATAAAAGAAACAATATTGGTTCAGAAGAAGTAGAAAATTTTGTTAATAATTGTGAAGTGTGCTAAATGAATAAATGAGAAAAACCTTCCAGTAATTGAATTTAATTTAACATATCAATGTTTTTAAGATAGCAAATCATTTATATTTAGCAATAACATGAAAATGCATATCCTATTTCAAGTGTAAACGGATTTTCAGTTGTAGACAACCTACCAAATTACATTAATCATCACGGCTTACCTTATAAGATAACAGCTGATTGTGGCTCGGAGTTCAAGAGCAATGACTTGCAAGACTTTTGTAAATTGCATAAAATTGAATTACATTATATAACAACAAAAAACAGTAATTCTAATTCACCTGTCGAAAGATATCATTATAGTTTAATTGAACATTTTAGATGTTCAAAATAAACAAATAAAGATTTGACACCAGATCAATTAATGAAACATTAAAGTCTTGCATATGATAATTCTACTCATTCTGTTAACCAATTTACACCCTTTGAAATAATTGAAGGTCATATAAATAATCCAGATCCTTTCGATTTAAACGACCATTTGGTAATATCCCATTATATAAAAAATAATAAAGAACAAAGAAATACTCTAAAGTAAAAGAAATAATAATTAATATAAGAAATGAAAACAGAACTGATCCACCCTCATATACAAATCAAGAAATAGCATATATCAGAACCAAATTTAGAGATACAAAATTACCTAAATTGAAAAAAAGTGAAATTACAGAAGACTCTGATATACAATTAGAAACAAATAAAGTAACTTATAAAAATATAATTAGAAATGAAATATGAAGCTGGCAACGTTGATAATACTTCTCATGATTTATCAGAAGATTGAAACTGAAGATATAGAAATTACGCAGATAAATAATTATTTGTTACCAATTAATTTAGGATCATGTAACCTTATATACACTAAACATGCTTTTATATATTGTATAGATATAAAAGATATTAATTAACAAATAGAAATTAGATAGAAAATTAGAAAATATTTATCCACATATTAGATCAAAAAGAGGTTTAATAAATGCTATATGAAAAATAGATAAATGGCTTTTTGGAACTCTCGATTCAGATGATGAAGAAAGATGATAACGCAATAAATGTTCTACAGCAAAATCAAAAACAAATAATTCATCAAGTAAATCTACAAATATCATTACATAAAAAATTAATTGATCATTATAATAAACTAATAACAATTTTATGGAACAAACAACAAAAACTTCAGAATAATTTAGAAAAATTTCACATATCATTAGAAAATAAAATAATAACTTATAATAAAATAATAATAAATAATATCATTAGATTTTATTATTCTTATTTTATAGTACAATTTCACAAATTAATCTGGATTGTCAAAATGTAATAATTACATTGATAATATTGAAAACGCAATAACCTTTTTTAAATTAAATACAATCAATAGTTCAGTAATCTCTAGTCAAGAAATTTTAGAAATGATGAAATATTTAAATATTATTTATAAAGAAAAACAGATTCCAAAATGTAATAATATTCTAACATATTATCTCTTTTTGGGCTCACAAGTAGCCTTTTCCAAATCCAAGAAAATCTTTGCCACCCATGTTCCAATATTAAAATCCCAAGCGTCTGAATTTTGGCACTTATATCCCGTTATCCAAAACCAAAAAATATTTATTCCTCCTCAACCTTACTTGGCCAAGAATCCGGAAGAAGTAATTTTAATTAAAGAAGAATGTCCCGTTTTGGAAGAAAGATATTACTGCAAAGAAAAATTTAAATATATATTATAATATACTTAAATACTATAGAACTCTTAAATGGCCGCTTTCCTAGAAACTGTTTCGTTAGTGATGTGAATTCTTCAAGAAACTATAATAGAATAAGTGATAAACAGTGAAGTTTTAGTAATTTCAAATTTAGAAACTAAAGTGTTATCCAAATGTGCTTCGGACCATTATTTAGTAATAAAATATCCATCAATTATTAGAATTCCTAAGAATTGTAGTATTCAAATAGAAAACGAGATAAAATTGCAATAATCGTAAAACCGATTCATGAAATAAAAAATCCACAAAGCCATATGTCAATTGGACTATTTCATCAATAATAATAACTTGTGTAATTATTTCAAAATTTTAGTTAATTCCAAAAATTTAAATGAAAAATTCGAAGAAATCCGAAAAGTGAAGAAGTGAAGAATATGAATTTAAAGAAAGAAGAGGAGCTGAAGAAAACAGGATCTGAAAAATACCTCCGTTATTTTTCAATCTCAAGGATGAGGGAGTTACATGAAGAAAAATCTAGAATATTCTAAAAATTAATCTTGTTAATTCAATCGCTTGGAATTAATAGAGTTCATTCATTTGTAATACTGTAATTTGTGTTTCTGTGTTAATAAAATTTTTAAAAATAAATTTTCGAAAGTTAAATATATAATTTGACAGCCGTAATTATCACTGCCGTGATTAACGGTTATTATTAATTATACAACTGTGGAAAAAAATTTTTTCGATCGCCAATTTCTGCTAGTAAAATTATGAATCCTATTATAGTGTCATTAGAAGTCTCCTCTATTATTTTCTAAAAATATTCTAATTAAATATTCCACTTAATTATTAGCTTTGTCACTTACTAAGTCGTTTATTATGGCAAATGTTGAATATGTTGAAAATGTTTTATAGTTGTTTACATTTTTGTTGACAGCGACACACGATATAATAGTTTTGTAAATAGTATTTGTATTTAACTGATTTTGTCAGTTTTGTCCAGAGCAATTTTAAAAAATCATGGCTTACATCTGGAATGTTTTTACTTGTTCTAACGAGGATTTCTCCTAATAGAGTATATACCACATAGTTTGAAACTTTTAATATATTTTTCTTCTAATCAAATCAAATTTTCTTGGCAACTCACCCTCTTTAACACTCTGTACATAAACAGGATTATCACCAGAAACCTTCATCCCGTAACCATGTTCATCGCGGATAACGAAGACGCGCACCACATGCTGTTGGTTTTGGGATTGATCCATGAGAGAGGCAGGCCGTCCCACTGCCCCCGAAACCGGTGTGCTTGGACTCGGAGACGGCCGCCTCATAGAACCGTTCATACACGGCGAGGGGCTACTGAAACAAAGAACAATAAATAGATAAAATAATTAAAACAAACATAATTTTCTTATAAATCTAATTATAAAAATATTCACTGATTCGTAAAAATTTACATGCATATACCTATCAAACGTAATAAATTTTGTGGTTTTAGAATACCGCAAGTAACATAAATATGCTTTATTTGAAAAGTCTTGATATTTCATATATTAGTTACCACAACGGTAGATAAAATTGAAGCTGTTCCTGTGAACTATGGAGGGCAGAGGTAAGAAGATCCATCTGTGTATATGAAAATGTGCCCCCGAAATATTCTAAATGCATCAGGATAAATTTAATAATTGTTTTAGGTTATATTTACTACATTGCAAGTCATGAAAATTTTCAGTAACGCTTGAGTCTAAAATTATATTAAATTTACTAACTTTACATACTTCAAATCATCTACATTTACTACATTATGGAAAGTATTTGAACTGTTATTTATTGTATACAGTTGGACATTTTTTCAATTTTTCTCCCATATGAGATACTTCTCCATCTCCCTACCTTCCTAAGCAACTGACGGGATTCTTACTCCTTCATATCGTGACCTTGATCAGTCAACCACGTTTACGCAGAAGTAATTCATTTCGACCATCTTAGCAACTTCTTGCTAATTGGAAATAATAAGTTTAGCAGTATCTAAGCATAGAGAAAATGAATTGTTAGCACAACGCAAAAATAGGATACCGAGAGAATACGTACACAAGAGAGAAGAAAAAATGAATTACATGAAGGACACTTGACCAGACTCGAAAGGAACAGAATGCTCAGGCAAGCAAGTCAGTTAACAGCAGAGGAACGTATTGTAACAGCACAGAATCTACGGCAGAAAAAGACTAACCAGAGGAGTTTGCAACGTGTCAGCGTTGAGTACTTTAATAACGCCTACTTGTCTTCTACGAGAATAAAGGATAATTGATGCTGTGTTTCCGATGTAACGATATGTTAGTAAAAGTAACAGATCCGTACCTCCTTCTTAAGCATATTGGAACAGCATAGAACCTGGGTATATACCTCACATTATACTTCGATTATCCCAAACTGAAAAGAGCTTTCTTTCTCGAATAATACAGTTTTTAATAATTGTGAAGTTTGACGGCTTATTTGGACACTATGAATTTCGTGACCAATCGTTTTGCTTAAGATTTTTTCGAGGTTACCGAAAAACTGCCACATATGTTGCCTAGATCTGTAGATAACTGTGGAATTGTGATTGTTACAGAGCATCTGGAGAATTTAAATATTACTGGTGAGTTTCCAGTGTCTCACGATAATGTGTTCGAGGCTTTGACAGGGTTGGTGACTTACACTCCCTTCTAAAATGATGTCCTTATAGACAACAACGCTTGTTCTACAGCGCAAAATACTGTTCAAAGCGCGTTCCAAAATAATCAGTACAAAGTAATAACGTTTCTCATATTTTAGAAGCATCATGGCATCAAGGAAATGTTGAATTTTTTACATCGGGCTATGCAGGTGTGCAATGATGTGCTATAGCAATGAGTAATATCATAAGAGTATCTATCATTCCATCTCAACAGTGGAGCAAAAACACTCTTAATCAAAACATGATAGAAAGAGATTCACTGTACGAGTATGTCAAACTGCGATTATTGAATGCTGAAAATCCTGCAGGTATCTAAATCAAAGAAGACGATTATTTAGAAATAATGCATTTCGATTTAGTTAAAGCTGGATTGGAAATATTTGGTCGTACCTTTGCTCTAGAATATTAGCGTGACAGTTCTTTGTTGATTATCTGTGCAGGTTATTCTTGACATATCAAACTGGTATATTTATAACTGCTGGAAAATCTTTTGGGACTTTTTGTTAAGTTTAAAATTTTTATTTAACTTATTCTCATTCATGTGGCCCAAAAGGTGCTAGAGCTAATAATGGCAAAGCATACGTGATTTAATGTACCGGATGTCTCAATAAGAATGGCTCTCGGCAATATCTCGGGAATCGTTTATAGTACAGCTTCGGGAAAAAAAATTATAACAAAAGTGACTTCGAGAAAAACCTGGAAATTATTTACAGAGTTGTAGGTATGATTATCGTCTTCTTCAAGAAATTTAGCGTATATTTGATTTTACAAGTTTTAGTCTATCTCTTCAAATAGGAGATGGGGGGAAGCGGGAGCTTTATTATAAAAAAACGCCTGTAAGTCCAGTTCTACTTAACCTATCTATGCACACTTAGTCTTTTTGAAGAGAGCTCATTTCTACCAATGTAAGAGTTATAATTTCGAAACAACCTAATGAGTAACGTATACGCTAGAGGGCGCTATTTTTTTAATTTTTTAAATCTAGCTATCCTTGAAAAATGTTGAATGGAAATATGCGGTTTTAATTAAGGAATATAAAAGTAGACCAAATCAGCTACAGAATAGCGAAAACCGCATGTCGATATCTTTTTCGTATTACGAGATATCCAAGAAATGTGTAAATTTTAAGCATTTAAACATAAATTACTCCGGATTGACTGAACGGATTTTAACATTCTTTGACTCCTCAAAATTGTGTTTCCTTTCCTTGTTCTATTAATAATAGTTCCAATTATTATGTCAATATTACTTATGCTGTCACCGGGAAACTGCGTTATGGAAGTTAAAATAGAAATATAACTTAAGGTACCTCGCTAGTGACGACCTAAATGTTCAAATTGTCGCCCATCATTTTCGATACAAGCGTTTATTCTTTGAAGAGTAGATTGAACAGCAGTCTCAATTTCTGCTCTCGAAATATTCTGAATGGTGTTTCGTATTCTCTCGATCATGTTACCTCTAGTAGTGGGTCTAATTGCACAAACAAGGTCTTTAATCCGGCCACAGAGATAGAAATCTAAGACGGTTAAGAACACCCGCCACAACATTAGATGAGTTAGTTCATTTATGTAAACGAGCTACTAGTTCTCAAAATTTCCCTTAGACTTTGACATATATGGCAGTGACAAATCAACAGTCCAAATCACACACCAATCAGCACGTTCTACGCCTTACCAGAATTAACAAGAAACCAGGAATATAATAATATGAATACTTGTACACAGTAGTCTAATCCGATTTCGAAAGAATACTTCGATATGATATCTCCTACAGTGGAACACAGTATACGGACTAATGAAAATATATCAAACAACACAGCAATTAACGATGCGTATCTATCTGTACAAACTTCTATCATGAGTCCGATTGATTGCTATCAACCGGAAGTTCAAGATGAACTGGTAATATTGATAAAATTGTACGTAACTTTTAGCTGCAACGATTTGAATTGAATTGACATGAGAGGCACTTTTGATTGCTGGCAGGAGACCATAAGATTCTACCAGCCTTAATTTAATTGACGTATGGAAATTAATTGAATTATATCACGAATCACGAAGTACCCGGTGGACAAATGAAAGATTTCTGGTGGTGCATTAAATATCAGAATCGCGGGAGCCCACATTTATATGGGTAATGTGGATCGAAAATGACCCATCTTTTGAAAATGAAGAAGGCATTCGTCTCCTTGACCAAGTTATATCCTTGCTAATTGCCACCAGATAATACTGATCCTTATGATTTGGGAAAAAAAATCAAATTCACCGGCATACCCATACATGTCAATGGAATAATACCAACACTTGCCGGTTCGATTTTCCAAGACAAGAATCCGACCAAACTCGGATTAACTTGATTAAACTTCTGATGTAAATGTCAGATGGGTTAATAATTATAAACTTACATAATTTGGGTTTGTAATGGGAATATATTTGGAACCATGTGGCTCAAATGAAGCAATAGCATATTATGTTGCAAAGTATATCTCTGAACCAGCGACTCTGAAGCAATGCGACAAATTCAACGTGAAGAAAATGACACATCCCAAAAAATCTTTTAAGGTTTGTATGCGAATTATGCAAGAACGACAAATCTCTGCTTTTGAGTTCGCATTTAGACTGTGTCAGCTAAATCTAAGCGAGCTCAAGAAAATGTATTTTCTCAAACACTCGCAAGCCCGAAGTTCGATACCGAGTATTGAAATTTGGTGACAGCTGACAAGCAATGGGATATTGTCATAATATATTTGACAGGTGCGGAAAACGTCCACATAACAACCCATAATTCGACTTAATTAATATGAGTTTGCTAGAATCGTTAAATGAAACTTATAGTTCAGAATATTCCAGGAACGGTACGAGTTCCATATTTTGTAGCAGCAACAGACTCCCAGAACTATTATTTTAGTCTTTTGCTACAATAAATTCCGTAAGTTTTTTGTGCAAAAATATCCCAAATGCCCATGCTGACGGTAAATTTTCTCAGATTCATGCGATTACAGTGGAAAGATAAACAATTTCTATTTATTGATGCAATATCCATGATCCCGTATGTTTGCTTTGCATGTTCGGTGGTCTTGATGTGCTCTTGTTAGGCGATCTAATGCAACTACCTCCAATACGAGGATCCAAGTATTCATTCAACCAGTAAGAATGGTTCCAGGCAACACATTTGTGGCGCTTATTCTATTTAATAGAGCTAATAGAGAACATGAGATAATAAGGTTGCGACAAGTTTATGAATATATTGAACGCTTAAGAGTAGTTGAGATGACTACTGACACACTTTTTTGATCTTATGCAGAAAGTATCTTCAAATAGCTCTGGAGAGTTCTCAATTGAAAAAGCTCTATGTATTTACCCAACGAATCAGCAGGTCAATAAACATAATGTAATACACAAAATAACAGCCCAAGATCAATTAATTGATGGAACAAAAAACAATGATCAGATTGATATTAATAATATAATACAGTCGGACATGTAACAAAAAAAAATATGTGTTGAAGTCTAACGTGGACGTTGCAAAGGGACTTGTGAACGGAGCAATAGGTCACATCACCGAAATCATATGGCCATAATACAGACACGTGCTCAACTAAACTCAACTTCTTAAATTGTGATAGCAAAAGGAAAAAGGTTTGGTTTGCTGAATTTGAACGTGGTTGTACAGACACCAATGATGGTGAACGTTCTGGTCGTCCAATTGAAGTGGTTATCCCAGAAAACATCAAATAAATCCACAAATTGGTCATACAAAAGCTTTTTTCAAACACCAACCTGTTAATGACTCAGTGTTTGGCCACGTAATAAATAAGATTTTTTGCGTCGATATGTGACAATGGATGAAACATGGATCCATCAATTCACTTCGGAATCAAAAATATCATCATCTGAGTGGACTACAGCTGGAACCGGAACCACGTCCGAAGCGTCCAAAGGCACAACAGTTATCTGGGAAGGTTATGGATTCAGTATTTTGGGATGCGCATAGAGTTGTTGGATCATTTAAATGCAAAAATCAAGGAAAAATGGCCACATATCTCGAAAAAAAAAAGACTGTTTCGCCTACGATGGTTAAATTGAATGAATTACACTTCAAATTGCTTTCTCAACCACCGTATAGTCCAGATCTGGCACCTAGTAACTGCTGGCTATTCGCTGATCTCAAACAAAAAGGCTCGTCAATAAGAAATCAGCTAAAATGGAGAAGAAATTGCTGAAACTGAAGCCTATTGCCTGTATTGCTTTTAAAGGAAATTACATTGATGAATAAAATCGATTTTTGGTAAAAACGTTTGTGTTTTTCTTAGGTAGTCACACGACATATTAAGCAATTAATTGATAAATAATTGGCTTCAAGCTATTGAATTGTGGAAGCTTCAGTTCAACTTCCTTAAAATTTGTTTATTTAAGGGCATCTTCGTTGTTTACAAAAAAACAGCTTTATGATATTGATAAACTTAATAGGGGAATTACAGTAACCTGGTGAAGTTTTCCGAAATATCAAAGAGAAATTCGAAAACAGGCCGATACGATTTAGAGCAAAATGGACAGGAACAGTTAATGAGATATATGTCAAGTAGATCTATGTTTTGTTATATAGTGAATTGTACAAAAATTCCTAAATTTTTGTTATTATAATTGACATGCATTATTTGTTTTTATTCCAGCACTTTGCTTCAAACTATCCTAAAACAATTGTATTTTTTTCCTATTTTATGTCTATTTGAAATTAAATTTACAGTTTTATATTGATCAAGTAATAATCAAAAAGTAGTTAATTCCATATTGCATAAGAAAAGAATAACTAAAATATTAAAAAAATTAGTTATTTGTTGACTTGAGATCAATGACAGTTTAAATCAAAATAAATATTTTAATTTTTTACAATAAATTTATTACATAAGGTTAGGCAGTGAATATGAATGTTCTGCCTTTATAACTTGTCTGTGAAACAATAAAATTACTGCAAAGAAATTAGCTAACCTCATGTACTCTACTTTTTGATTCGGTTCTCTAGATTATATGATTCAACATTTGAATTTCTAGAGAACAAATCCTTAAGTACATACCATTGGAGAATTAAATTCAAGACTGTTTATATACAGTCTCCAAAGAACTACTTTTGATTTATGATATCAAACCTCAAAACTAAACTAATAAATAGTAGTTTTGTAAAACATATATTGAAAATGTTAATCTTAATTGATGTTTTAGAACTCTGATGTGTGAAAAACACCTTTCTTTTATGTGTCCTACATAAAATATGAATATCAACGCCTCCAATTGTACTATGATTATATTTTAGAGTGTGATCCATTATAGATACAAACTTCAGATAAAACTGCAATAATTAATAAAAGCTCAATAAACAAAACAAGTATGATTTTAACAAGATTAAATTTTGTATAATAAAGAGATATATAATTATGTTTGTAAATGTTCAAATAACTTTCTATTCTGTTAAAATAATTAAACAAATTACACAATAAATCAGTTTAATGTCCAAGTAAATATGTTAATGGAACTAATACCTTCTTTCTCAGTGAATTCAGTTAGTCAATGTAGTCAATAAGTAAAATTTACATTATGAACAAGATACAAGAGATCAGTTTTGAAAAAGCATTCAAGTAATTTTAATAATAACATACAACAGGATATAATAAGCAAGTTTGTTAATACATAATTACTTCCAGAATATAAGCTACCAAAGGATAAACTACAAAAACGATAATAAACACGAATTATACAGAGTGAGACTATAAGAAATATTTTCAAGATATCTGGTTACAATGGAAGTAGCAAACAAATCTATAGAAACCTTGGTGACATTTATACTGAATATATTATTTACTAGCAAGTAATCATTTATAGAAACCATTGAAAGACTTAGTTAACAAAATCAACTTAAAACCAACAAAATAATTCAAAACAATTAAAATTATTCCTATTAACAATCATCTTGTTATTTGGATAGTTGTTCCATTTCATACACAACTTTGTATAAAAACAAAATAATACTTGGAATGGAATGAATGAGTTCAGAGAGCCCTGATTATCCAAATAATATAAAGGATAAATTTAGAGAGATAAAGTTGTTTATATTGATAGCATAAGGGATCATTGTATAAATTTATAAAAATAAATATTCCATCTTACTATCAAAACAGAGAATTTTGTTCTGGAATAAGTGACGAAACAAATGGACTGAATACAAAAAGGTTGTAGATCCGCAAAGGTGAGTCCTCTACTTACTAATGGTTTACGATTTCCCAACAAACTCTATGAAAAATTTAATGATAATACCTATTTTGTATATACTGAAGAATACTTAAGACAAACCATATATCTATAGAAATAAACTTACTGCTAAACTAAATATAAAAAAGAATATAACGGAAAATCTAAACGAAATATAGATTATTTAATAGTACATAAACAAATAATATAAACAATTATGATTTAGATAACACCTATTTTCGAATCCTGCTTTAATAAATTTCTAAGTGACCACAGGTCACATAAAACAAGTGTCTAAGAAATGCCTTATGAAAAAAACCTCAAAACACCTGCTCACACTACAAAGCTAACATTCTAAGGAATCGCAAGCACTAACGATTAAACTAAATTAATTTCTATTGTCTATCTGTCAAATACAATAACTATCAACAGTATGCGAAAAATCATCAATTAAGTGACTATTAAAAAAATTAATTAATTATCAAGATAAAATTTTAATTTGAAAGCTAGAAAATTGCTTGGAAATAGAATAATGGACAATGTTCAAATATGTACCGAATTCTTGGAAAATTTCAACAGAGAAATTGGTATATCTACCATCTTGAACAAATTGCATCAAAGATTAGTATTCGAAGTTTGACACAAATAAAAAGAGAACAAAGTACTGAATTGTCAACAGTAACGCCCAGTCGGAGATCTAAAATACCAAAGACTGTGTTAATGATACTATTAAAGGAGCCATTAAAAATACTGTATTTATGGCATTAAAGTGAAAATTTAACATGTTACTGTTCAATCAAATCTCTCTCTTTCTCTCTCTCTACACACACACATATATATATATATATATATATATATATATATATATACAGAGACCTTCATGACTTAAACTTTTCTTAAATATATTATTTATCATTGTTTCCGAATAATTATTTTCTTTCAATGCAGATACTGCAATCACAATTTGAATCACATCCATCATAAATATCCAAATTTGGATAAAATCAACTTAGAACTTTATTCTAATAAGAAATATTAATTTTTCTTTGGTTCCTACATCTCAAATATATAGGAGTAATCAATTAAATTATTTGTAATTTTATTAGAATTTTAGATTTAGATCTTTTTATCATTTATAGCTTTTTTGTTTTATAAATGTGAACCATTTTTAAAAATGCCCTTTGTTGTGTATTAGATTCCGTTTCAAGGATTTTTGAATCTTTATAATTGAATTATGTTTTATGGATCGTCCATGCAGTTCTATTTTTTTTTTATCGTTGATATATATATATATATATATATATATATATATATATATATATATATATATATAGTATGGTCAAATAAATTCATTTTCATCAATTAATATCAATATGGATATGTATATAACATATAACATGATATTGTGAGTTTGAGTAGAAGAACACATTCTATTTAAAAGAAGCTAAATATTACTCTCCCTGGTCTTTTCATATTAGAATCCGTTTTATGGTTCAAAAACACTTTGACAACTCAGCTGAGAACCCATTAATAGCTAACCTACTAGAAGAAAGAATTTGGACATTTACTTAACTATAAACACTTTTGATCTGTTAAAGAATTCCATCTCAGTAACAAAAAATTATTCAATCAGCTACCAAAAATTGACAGAGAAATTTCTCCTTGAAAGACCTTATTATTCTGTGGCGGGTTTCTAGAATTTACCATAGATTCAATATACTGGCAAAATTCATTTTAGAATGAAGTAAGATATTATATGCATTAACTTTATTATTGTTGAGCCAAATTGTTATTTTATATTATCTAATATAAAATTGTGTCGCTTTGTCCATAAAATTGTAAAATTTTCTAAGGATAATAAAGTTTATCTCTCTCTTTTTCTCAATAAATTACTTTGAAGATTTTAATAATTGTATAAACATTGCTTATGTAGACAAAGGTTTCATTCCACTCTGATAGTAATGTTACATCATGATCAATATAATTATCAACAAAACATTTACAAAGTTGACCTATTTTTTCCTATATGCAAAAATGTGTACACAATCATGTCAAGTGTTTTATAAATGATGTAATTCTAAAAGAGTTTTGTTTTTTCAAGTTTTTAAACATGAGTCTATTAAAAATAGAGGCAATCAACAATTATTCAAATGAAAACAATTCTTTGAGTAATACCTGCACTAGATATTCCGAATCATCACAATAAATATGATAATAATTCCAGATGTAAGCACATAGTGACTTAACATTTGCAATAGTTAAAAAGAAATAAAAATAGATATTTAATCATTAATTAGGCATATATACATAAAGTCATGAACAAACCAGCATAAAGAACGCCTACTTAACTACAAAAATACTTTGCTAATAAATTTTATTTTAAATTTAAAGATAGCTATTCTATTTGTATGAACTATGTACAAGTATATGTGCCAAAAACTGTTTTCATTGATGAATAATCAAATCATTTCATAACAAAAGATTGGGTAGATAAAAAGGATAGTAGAAGTAACTAGAAAACTTATTTCTAGTTGACTTTATAGAATCTACCCAAACAATACAATAAGGCGGGTCAATCCTAGACATACGACTATTTGTTGTTTTCTTTAAATTTAGATGACAGGTAAGAAATAATACGGTGACGTAAGTGTAACTACATCACTGCCCTTCGTTTTGTTATTGACCATCAATCATTAAAACAAAACTAAATGACTGATCTTTTCTCACCTATCAGTTTGTGCAGAGAAATTATCCATTTCTATCTACAATAATCCAATATTTACACCACAAAATAGTAAATAATGAATGTCCACGGAAGCAGTCATTTCCAAATATTTCACTAAATAACATTACTGCCTACGATTTTCCGCAAAAATTAAGCGCCGCACAAGAACATCACTAACATATCGATCAAAATAAAAAAAAGTTCGACGAAATAACCAAAACTTTTCGAAATTATCGCCTACAATTATCGAGACCAACAAGTGTCAGCCATCTTGGGTTCAGATTCGCTTTAAGGGGAAAAGTCTAATGCGTTTGCGCGTGTCATTTATTTAACTTATTAATTTTAATACATAGTTCAATGGTCATTCTTTTATTAATTTATATTTTAAAATCAACTCTACCGTTATTATAACTTAAATTATTTTGGAATGTTATAGTTGTAATATTTTATGAAAATGTGAACATCCCACTTGTACCTATAACCTTCAAAGAAATTTTAAGCACTCCATGATTAAAATATGTATTTAAAAAAGTAATATTACAGTTTTGAGGTAGGGATAATACATAATTTAAATTTCTTCAATTTCTTATGTCTTAGACCCAAAATCAAGAACATTTAGATGCATTAATACATAATTTATTGACACTAAAAAAGAGCTATTTACAAGAAATACTTGGACCATTTCTTTGATTTTATTCATTTAAGTTTGTATTAGAATTTGATCAACTTTTATAAAAGTCAGTTTCCTACTAAGAAAACTTTTATTTGAATATTACTTTTGAATCACACAATGGCACTCTGTTTATATTTCACTAACTGAGCTGAGCTTAGAAACAGTGGACTTTTGTAGATTATTAAAGCTTTTTTTAAATTACTCCTAAAAAATGTTTTCTGCTTTGGTCATAAATAGATTAAATGATTTGGACTTTTCATAGAATAACTGACTGGAAAGCAAAATTCTTCTTCGAAAGTGGCATCGTCAAGATTAGGTAATTTATTATATGGGTTTGGTAGTAAAACAGAACAGCCATTTTCTTTATTTATTACGAATTCAACACAAGTTTTTTATACATAGTTGTCAAGTTCCGTTATTTGTTTCATTCATTACCGTACTTACTGTAGGAAAATATATTTGCTTAGCGTAGTTATAGTAACAACTTTTTGTGGGAATCTTTTTAAGAAAATTTATGTTCTTGTTATAAATGTTGATATGTAATCTTTTTGAATGCGTTATGTATAACAATGACTGAATTTGGCGGAATTTTTGGTAGGAGTTGATAAGTGAACCATATTTAAAATAATGCCATGTCACAAATGTGTTTAACAGATGAAAATAATGCATTTGGTACAAAATAATCTTCACTGCCATCATGAAGAATAATTACTAGTGTCCACCTTGAACAAGGAGTATTCAAGAAACAATTTTTAGAATCATCAACCCAGTCATATTTAACTATGTCATTTGTATCAATCTAGATTTCGTTTTATCTCGATATGTCTTCCTTTTTAATAAACATTCCTGTCGAAGTCGAAAGGTTATGATTCCATAATAAACATTCTGATGCATCCTCGACTAACTCGATGGTTTTCAATGGCCGCTTCTGGCCTTTTGAAATGTCTGCACTACCAAATACCACTCACAGTTGAGCACATACTTACGAGTGTTCAAATTTCTCCAATAATTTCCGTAACCACCAGTTAGGAAATTCGTTCCAAGAAATTTTAAATTTTTTTAAACAATTACACCGTCTAAACCATTATTTGAATGACATTAATCTTTCAAAAAATAACTTCTTACTGTAAACTAAACAGTTTTTTAAAGCTAATGTTATGTCGTAGTTAAATTGCAAGTTTATAATTGTATCATAAATATACCATATGACAATGATCCCAGCCATATTTTTTTTTCAGTGGCTGGTGATTAGTTTCCGAGGCAACTTAGTGCCGTGTTACATTTTACATGATTTTCGAAATCGTCCAGATTAAAAAATACTTGTAAAAGTATTAGGAATTGTGCCGAGCAGAATAAGCTATGAGGGCGATACACAGCTGAATAATATTATTTTTTGAAAATCGGCATGCAAATCTTATTTCTTCCCATTTATTTATATTAATGGTAATAGAACAGTTTGATACTGAATACACTGTTTACAACACCAACACTCACAATTATACTGTCTGACATTAGAGTTTATTTTTAGTTTCTGAAGACGATAACGTGGTTATCGAAACACGCGTCCGACAGTGTAATTGTGAGTGTTGGTGTAAACAGTGTATACAGTATGAATACCGTCTACGGTTCTAGAAATTCCAACTTAGAACAATTTGATTTATTCGTAAAGTTTATAAACTGTTTGCCATGTAATTGACTGCTGTGGAACATGAAGCGGATGACAGTTCATTTCAGTACCTAGGCACAAAAAAGCAATTTCACTGCCGATTATTATCAACCAGTCGACATTAATGTTCCACTTTACTACCTATTTCGAAAAAAATATTTTATTGAATACAAATAATAATAATCAGCCAGCTATTGTAACTGAACGCACGTATATTATAAACGCTTCTTTAAAACTCGCCCCGGTATATAAATTTTGTAATCGAAGTTCTTTTATATCCTTTTTTTAATTCATTAAATGAGAATAGTTAAGCTATAGCTCTTATTCCATTGTTCGATTAAACAAAGGATTAGATTTACTCGTACTGGTAAAAGGAAAACGGTTGTAAATGAAAAATTAAAAAAAAAACATTTATTAAACAAATACCACATTTAAACATAAAAGTAAGGCAAATAAATAAAATTTAACACCAACACTGCCATTATTGACTCGTACAAATGGATAAAAGAAATCATAAGGCAGTTTCATATTCAAACTTGGCGGACTAGCTGCCAATCTCTCTTTTTTTGCAGTTAAATCATAGAATGTGACAAATGTTTTAAGTTCGCTTTCGAAATAAACGGAGCTACTATTTTTCCTATAATATAAGGATTTATTTGTGAAACCTCCAAAAGATATGGATAAAGCTAAAATCTTTTCTTGATTTAGTAATGAATCAATATCTACTTTTGAGTGAAATATATCAATCTCTAGTTCGCTTATTAAATTTCTACAAAATATGTAACTTTTTTTCGAAGAATACAGTCCAATTGTACCGTTCATCAAAGTATCTGGATCAATTTTGTACAATATTTTCTGCCAATCGTCGAATTTCATTGCGTTAGCATTACCGAACAGGCCTACCATAGTATTGTTCTTTATATTCCATACGTTAAGGATTGATCCTTGAATTGCTCTACACAAATCAGTGGCGTTTACAATTTTTTTGTCATTATAGACCGTTGTTTGAAATTTACATTTATTTAGAAGGTTGTAGCCAAATTCTAAATTAGTGAATTCGCTTTTATTCAATAGACACTCGCCATTGAAAGTTTTGGGAATTACATAAACACTTTCCAAATTGTTAGTAATATTTCTTTCTATTTTCATTATCAAATCTGTACCGTTTTTAATTTCTAATAATCTGCTTATCAGTATCGGTTTTCCTATCAAGTATCCAGGATTACCGCTTAAACTTATAACTGCTTTCTCTTTATTATTTTCCCAAAGAAAGTTTACAGAAAATTCTTGTTTAAATTCGAAAGGGTTTTCCCCGAACTCATAGGTTATGTTGGCCATAACTGCTAATAATGATACTGAGGTTATTCCTTTAGTACCATTATGGAAAATATTGTATTTCAATTTTTTGACGATATTGTAACATGTATTCATTTTAGTGGAAATTGCGAAATTGCACCGGGTTGTTATTCTTTCTGAATTATTTTTTAAGATATATTCGCAGTTATTAAAAGTCTCGTCACATACTTTTGGAACTATTGATAGACATACGTTTTCCGGACAGTTCTGAAATAAAATAAATAAGTGTCACTATGTATTCGTCCAAAATTTTGTCCTGCCCTTTCCACGGAGAAAGTTATAGAATCTACCTCATATAGTAAAGAATACATACCTCAATAATTTTTTCCTTCCAATTTTTTATATCTATCAACATTGGATGAGACAGAAAAAAAATGTTTTCATAATAATTTCGCAAATTCAAATTTGGATTACTTTCAATTAAATCAGTTTGGAAGCATTCGGTTTCAAAATTTTTCAAATAAAAAACCTCTTCCTTTATTAAACAATTTTTTGTTACAAAACTATTGGGAATCCCTTAAAAAAATAAAATATATTAGCAAGTATCAATGTAAAAGTATTTACATAGTGAGGTTACAAATAATAAATTATGTGTGTAAATTTCGACAGGAAAACCAATATGATGCTAAAGATACAACAACAAAAGAGTAGTAAAGGCAAGAAAGCATTTTAAAGGAATATAACAATGTTCTCGTTATATTTATTATATTCATGCTATGTAGTAGGGTTGAGAACGTTCTAATATACAAATTATGCAATAATCTAAACTTCAGCATTTCTAAATTATTGCTTTTCTATGTATTTAGTAATCAAAAGAATATTTAAATACAACGGCTTGAACTATTATCGGGTTAACACGAAAACAATCTGAATATTTGGAATGTAATCCGGATCATATTCACAGTTTTTCGAAATATGGATGAAGTAATCAGGTCATAGCATAGAAATACTTCCGCGGGTCATACTGAACACACTGTTCACAATACTACTACACCAAGACTCGCAGACTGACGCGCGTTACGATAAACAAGTTATCGTCTTCAAAGACAAAGTTAAATTGGGTCATATGCCAAGATTTTGCTTCGCTACCAGTGAATTATCTCACTACTCCTGATGCGAACCATTTAAGATCTGTTAACCATAAATTAAGTTATACAATATGTCTCTTATTTTATACTCCATTAACGTATCGTCTCGGATTAACTAATTTTTGTCTTATATTAAAGTGACTGTGAAGAATCATAAATCTACCTATTGAACTTCTATTTACTAATTGTATTCGTATTGTATTGTAAGATTTTTTGTAACCTGCCGTCCTCTTGTCGTGATGATTTTTTCTTAACTTTAAAAATAGTTTGTTGGTTTTGAAATTTGGTCAAAACTCTATGTGCAAGGTAATTCAATCATAACTATTCAATAATAACACACGTCTGTAAAAAATTGAATATAGATCAGATCATTAGTAAGTCTTAGCACATTTCTTTTTCAAGACTCCTTTTTGCACATTATCGCTTGTGGTGTGACATCATTGAGATCCTCCATCTTCCCTAATATCTTAGTGAAATACTTCACCTCGCTCTTTAGTCACATCTCTTAAATTTTATGAAGAGATGTTGAGGTGGAAATGATCCAATAAACCAAAACTAGTTGGCAAACACTCGGCCACACCTTGGCACTTACGCCAAAGCTCTGGCTTTATTAGCCATTTTCGGATCATATGCTGACCGACTAATTACCACCCGATTTAGTGACTACCAACTTTGTTCCGAAGTGGCACAGAACCGACACACCGATCACAGAAAATCCGTTTTGTACCGAACTCGGCCCGTACTGTAATAACCAGAGACTTATGGTATATTCTGGTCCACCACTGTATTTTCTTTGGTGGTTTAAGGCTCGCCATGCCAACTAATTACCGACTCTCTGGTTCGTTTTTTAAATATGCCGCCAAGATACAAGATATGAGTCGAAGAGGAAGTTAGCTGCTTGCGTTGCCGTTTAGTTCCTTTTTAGGTCTGTTACTCCTCACTCGTTATTTATATATATTATATTGTTTAATTACTTTTTGGAAGTGCGTTAATTGTTTTCTCATTTGTTTATTTATACAAAAATATATCTGCCTGTTTTATACTTCAAGTGTAATACCCTGGGCAGACCCAAGGTTGGGGCAAAATCTTATTTTAAAAAAATCAAAAACCATTGATTTTTTTCAAAAAATCACGATTTATTTGATTTTTTAAATTTGAATATAAAATTTGAACATTTTGATTCTTTTAAATTATGGTTAATTATTTTAATGCATAAGTCTAAAAATTATAATACAATTTGCGGCTCAAAAACTGCATTATCGATATTAGCAAGCACTAACGCTATATCATTTTATAGCGTATTTGTTGAATCCCCAAAAAACAAAATACCAGTTAACACCAGATAAAAAGAATGTAGCTTTAGAAACAATTAAAAAGTTATATGAAAACACTGGACTGTCACCTTTAGTAATAAAGTTAAATACCCACATTGCTCCATTTAAGCAAGTTATGTTTTCGGACGAAGTAATAAAAAATGTAAACAGACTACAATGGTTGTTATCACAAAATGATGAGCCGGAAATCTTGAAACAGTTGCCAATAATAAAACAGTGTGCAACTGCTTCTTCAGCTTCAGTAGAACGCGCTATTTAGCTCTTTTGATCTTGAACACTGGGATATTAGAAACAGATTAGGCATAGAAAAAGGAGGAAAACTTGTGTTTTTGTTTAAATTGTATAACGAAAATGAATAGACTGAAAATATACATTAATAAAATTTAGGTGTTACGTTTAGTTTAAGAATTTGGAATTATGTACTTCTTTTTTGTTGTTTTTGCTAAAAGCAGATACTTCTTTTGATTTTTGAAAAAAATTTTATATTATGTTGTTATCTGGTTCTGAATAAAAAAGAAAAAAAATTGATTTAAATCATGATTTTAATCTGATCAAAAAAGTATTTCTTTTACTATATGACTAAGGCCGGAATTTAAGTGACTAATAGTGTTTTGATCTAAAACATTTGTAACATTCTCTAATAAGTCGTTGTTTAACATTATTTTGTAGAAGTATATCTTTGTTTTACCATTTAAAAACAATGCATTTTTATTTGAATTTGGGAAGTATGAAACTTGTACAGTTGTAGTCTTTAAATTAGAATCACCCTATATATAATTGAATTGTTGAAAACCACATGAAAATCTATATTCACATTTTATAATTAATTTTAATATACACACGCCAAAATAATTTAGGGAACGGCATTTAAATTTGTTATATGTACCTTCTGAAAAACACATTTACAATAATATACAGAGTGTTCCAATGAAAATAATTAATATTCCATGTTAATCAATATTTTTTGTTGTATCATTTTATTGTGAAAATACTTTTTTTATTTTTATATGAACTTTTCTTTTAAATTTTCATTTCAGCTACGGAATTATGCTGTTATTTAGAAAGTAAACTGTGTTTCAGGGGTGCAATAATATATTCACCACACATTATACTGTGGTAAACTTTTATCATTATATGGTTTACATTAAGAGTGAAATGTTATGTTCGGAATATTGCGCCTTAAGACATTGCGTATAACACCGCCAATCATAATCATAAACATGATTACCTTCTGTTTTTATTTATAAACATTCCTTATTTTACTGTTTAGACTCTTACTGTGTTGAATCTACTCAAATTACTTTTTTTTTAAATGAAACACTGCTTCTAAATAATTCCAGGATATAATGAAAAACTGAAAATAACTCTAAAAAAATGATATTTATGCTATTTGGTAATATCGAAACAATTGTAGTCCTCGACCAACAAGCTGGATATTTGTAAATCGCTTGTTTGGGTCAAGACCAACAACTGGTTGATATTTATTTCAAACGGGAGACTATTCATTATTATTACCTTAAAGAAATTTGTCCGACAAAAATAATGCGCCATTTCCCCAGTCCGTTAGACTAATTATATCAGTTTACCACTCTTATATTAATGGATAACCAACAAGCTGATTTTTTGAGAATTCGAATGTTAATAAATTAAAAAATCCTGTACTCATGTTGTCCGACGTATAGCGCGCGCCATAAAGGGAGTCCGACACTTGGAACCTGCGTTCTTAAAAACCAATGCATCACTGATTACCAACAGGCTGATTTTTTTTTCACTTCATAATGACCTATTAATTTATTAATTAAAAAACACAATTGCTTTTTTGTCCAGTATAATAGACAAACTGTATCTTCCTTTTTGGCTTTTTCTGTTGATATACTTACTTTAGTAGTCTTGACTTAAACAAGCGATTTGCAAATTTCCAGCTTGTTGGTTATCATCAAAAAATTGGGTCGATGGCCCGAGTACCATGCCCTTACTGGGGAAGAAAATACACTTTCAACTTCTACAGGCAACCTAAAGCTTCAAATGTTTTTAACATTCTTTCGAGGATTTGTTTACAGTTAAGATCTCTGTTATTGCCTAGAAAATTATATATGACCTGTTCTCTATCAGGATCCGTCATAGTTGTGATGATTGTGAATAAGCCATAAGCTGTCTAAAATCTGATTAAAAAATATCTTTTGCCTCTGAGAGATCTGGACACTTTAATATTAAGTCTTTGAAACAAGTGAAGTGTAATTATTACAAAGCTTGTTGAGTATTTCGAATCTATTGTACGGGTTTAACAATATATGTAATATTTGTTTTCATATTAACTTTGTGTACAACGGTAATATATGATAAATGTTTTATATATTTCCATGGTAAATAATTGTTTTCATTGAATAATAATTCAATGCTGCTCTAAGTAATATATGGATTTTTAGAAGGCAAAAAAAATTCTGTAAATTTTCACGTTTTCTTGTATATAGTATACTCATTCTACTTTCTTTCATTCAATACTTTTTAATGCAAAAATGTGAAATTCATATAAATATATAAACCAGAAATTAATTCTGGTAATAAATAGGTTACTTGTATAAAAAAATTGATAAATGCAGATGTGCCAATCACAAAAAGAGTTTTCAATACTTGTACAAGAAAAAAATTGCAGAATTCATTCAATCAGATATATTACATCCTTTTCTTGGTCCTTTTTCATCCCTTGGACGTGGTTATTTCCTTTTTGCGTCTGTAATGATTTCTCTAGTTACCACATATATTAGGATCTACTCTTTAACGATCCGAACTTCTATATTGAGAAGCCTTATTAGTCAGAATATAGTCGGTTGTTTATGTGTGCCTTGAGATAGATAGCAAGCCGAATTCCTATTTTTCGTTGTTGTCTGGATCCACGTTTGAACCCGGATTGTCTGGGCGAGCATAGAGAGCACCATTTTAATAAACCACACTTCAACATCAAATTGATTTAAATAGTCACTACTCGGTATTTGAATAATCCAGGGTACATTATTTTAATGATCACGTTTACCACCACTCACCAAACTTGTGGAATCCTCTTCTACTCAAAAGCCATATAGGAGTTCCGTACATTAATTTCAAAGAAGAATTAAAATCTTCATTTGTATCAGAATGCAGCTTAGACCACGAAAATTTATTGGTTTTTTCCATTTGAGAGTCGTCAAAATTTTTTATTGGCTGAAATAATTAATTAAACTGTTTAAACCTAAATCTTTTTTTAATGCAATTTTTTAACTGCGTAATAAGAATTAAGCGCTTGGTTTATGCAGTAAAAATAAAAAAATAAACATTAAGATTACGAATTACTAGTTGAAAACACGGGAAGGGTACTTGTTCATGCAAAAAATTAATAGTAAATTTAAATTGAAATTAAAGGAAGAGTTGGCCAACTTTTAACTTCTTACTTTACTAATCACACATGTAGATGACGTTGAATTTTTATAGGTTAGATAAGGATAAGTCGTAGTGAATGTTGTTCAATATTGATTGTTAAATTTATGGATAACATTAAATTTCAATAGGTTAGGTCGTTATAAGTGAAGTTGAAATTTATAGGTTAGTTGAGGTTGGTTGGTTGTTAATAGCGTTGATTTATTATAGAATTTGTTTTTTCAAAATCTAAAAGATATTTATAAATTACACTAATGCTATTTAAATCAGTTTTCTTATTAATGCATTGATTATTTTGGGCACGGTGCTACGTTTGTTCAGTGCTTCTTTACGGGATGGAGAGTTGGACCCTTAAGGTAAAAAACAACAAATTAGAGGCATTCGATATGTGGGTATATCGTAGAATCCTGAAGATAACATGGACTGCCAAAGTGAGGAATGACCGTGAACTCTTTAACATCGTGAAGAAACGAAAGATTGCATATCTTGGCCATATAATGCAAGGCCATAAATATCAATTCCTTCAGCTGATAGTCGAGGGCAAGATTGAAGGTAAGAAAGGATTGGGACGGAAAAGGATGTCATGGTTGCGGAACGTGAGGCAGTGGACGGGTATACAAGATATTCAGACATTGATCCATACCGCTAAAAATAGAGAAGCCATGAAAAATGTGGTCGCGAACATCCATTAATGGATAAGCATTAAAAGAAGATCATTTTGGGCAATATATGTTGTTTCTAAAAATAAACTTTTTTTCAGTTGTCCAAACTTTGGCAGATTCATAATTCATATTGTGTCCTTCATGATAGACATGAGTCGCTAAATTGCCTAACATAGTATAAGAAACACCTTGTTTAAATTGTGACAAAAAGTACATCCGCTGTGGTGTTTTATTACTAAAACTGATATCAAAAAATAGGAAAAAGCAATGTCGAAAGTCACCAATGTCCTTTAGAAGATGGAACACATACAGAGAATTTCTATTGGTTTACTAGTAAATTACCACCAAGAAAGTTTAGTTTAATGTGAATTTAGTTTTAATTTTGGCTGCATAAACCAAGCGTTAGTTGTTAGTGTATTTCAACACTTTTGTAATTATTTGTACCATTATCAAAGCACCTACAGAAAGTTACTAGATATTAAAATAATGGTGGAAAGTTAGAACGTTCTAAAAATTTTTGTTACTAAGTGTACATGTTTACAAATTTGCACTTTGTAATTTTTTAGTACAAAAGATATTAAAAGATAAACTCACGTCTATGCGCTGTAGGATGTAGGACTTTGGATAATTGCTTTTAATAATACAAAACATTCCATTTTGGTTTATGTGCCATTGCACTGGAGTATTATTAATATAAATATATTTCATGTAGTCACAAAACCTAGCATCGAAAAATCTGGGTTCTGGTAAACAGTATTGAAATACTTCTTTATTTTCGGTAGAGCAGTCTTCGTCGCAGCAACAGTTAATGTCGCAAAACATATCCTGAAAATAATATACATATGTAGAAAATGAGTTGCAAATTATTTTATAGGTAATTGTTGATAGAAGTATATGAAAATTTGATTATCTCTTTTATGATTATATTCAATAAGTTTCAGAAGCATCTGAACGTCTTGCGATGTAGGCAACTAGCACTACACGGCACGCCGTAAAAGATTCAAATAATAAATGTACAAGATAATAATAAGTATTGGGTTATTTTTCTTATGTTTACTATTTTTTTTTCATTTACAAGGGATTAAAAACTTGGGCTGCCAACGTGTATTTCAAAATCGATCAACAGAATAAAAACATTTGTTGTTTATAATTACTATACATACCTATGCTAGTATAACTACCTAAACAGTCTTAGTCACTTTAATAGTTTTCTTTTTTAATTAAGGCCTTGTCATTATAAGATAAATATATAAGTGCTAAGCGCATGCACTTTAGGTCGATAGCATGGAAGTGACTCCCATTATTTCCTATTTTGTGCTTTCATTTTCCAGTCCTGAATTCCTCTCTCTCTCTCTCTTAGATTCATCACCTCTACTCACCATTTCTTCCTTGGTCTTCATTTTTTTCTTGTACCTCCGTGTTCAATGACTATAATTTTTTTTGTTGCTTTAAAATCCGGCATTCCATGGATGTGATCCTCCAGATGATCCGTATAGTAATGGAACATTTTAAAAATTTTTAGTTTGATGATGATATTAATCTATCATAGAAAACTCTTGATCTTCAAAGCGATGCCGAAGTAGATTCTTTAAAAATATTTGTAGGCATCTAAATTATAGTACTTGAGCATCATAAAAAAATGAATATGCGGAAAAAGCATTGTCAGAGTTATATGTGATGAGACGATTACAATTTCTTCTTGGCTAAATAATTGACATCCCACCACTAGAGGCGAGATGTATTGTTTTCGGGGGATTCTAGTGTGGATGGATTTGGATAAAGGGCCTAAACTGTAGAATATCTTATTTGTACTGAGGCCTTATGAATATTGGTATTTCGCAGACAATGCCTTGTACTTTAATGGCAACAGATAACACAAAACTTAAATTTTTGTGGATATGTTGAACGGAAAGTTTGAAATTGTAGTCCGTGGTAGACTAAAATTCAAGCTGTATACTTACAAGCGTCGAATTAGCAGAAAAATTACAATCTGAAGAAACTATAATATAGTAGAGGGATATTGAGGAAAATTGGGGAAGTCACCTAGAAGAAGTGGTGAAATAAAAGCTGAAGTGGAAAGATAAGCGAGAGATCTTAATGCTTACTACAAAACATAAAGACACAATGACCACTATCACTGGCATAAATGATGATCGATTGATATAGAATATAATAATAGTATATGTGTCAGATCAGCTAAAGTGGTTTAAAAAAATTGCAGTCAATATGATACCAAATTGTAAAGTTTCTCAGAAGGTTCTTCGTGCCCTCTGTGTACCAGACTCGGAACTTATCGAGCGATGTAGATACAAGAAATCAAGTATTATGTGATAAAAATAATGTACCACATATATATGGGGTCAACGATAACATCAATTATTATACTAGAGAATAGTTCAAGACTGCTGACATTTCTTACCTGTAAATCACATGTACAATAATCTTTCTGTATAGTATTCAAAGAAACGTCAGTCCTGGGGGTGATGATAGATGTATTTAAATAATAAGTAGAATTGCTACAATTCGTGGAATCGTCTCCGCATAATGTAACGTTTTCAGTATCAAAACTTTGTTCTGTAACGACAGAAGAGAAGCTCGTTACTTTCGTACTTGTTATTTCTGTTGTACTACTATATTGGGCAGCTGTAGTACTAACACAAAAAGTAAAAATTATACATAATATATTTATTTTAGTATTCAACTCCGTAGTTTGAAAAATTTCGAAAAACCACATTAAGGTCAAACGTAACCACTCCCATGGCTTCGGTTGATAGTTTGTATCTTTCATTTGATGAAAAAACTTGATCAGGATTTTTCAGCTGTAAACCACCGCCTGAAATAAATGATACATTGTTTTCAGTAATCGGTATTCCATATAATTAAGAACTTTCTTCAATGTGATTGATTATAAAAATTGCTCCGGTATATGTTTGGAACTGGGATTATTTTGGTCATAAAAAATTGAAAAATATTTTTGACGCAAACAAAATAAAAATATTTAAGTTTGAATACAAAATTTTTGGTTGGTGAAAAAAATAAAAAATATTATTAATAGTATTATTACTTTTATTAGGGGCCATCCATAAAGTACGTCACACGTTAATGGGGAGGGAGGGTATCACCGAAGTGTGACATCGTGTGACAAGGGGCATAGGGGGATCAATAGTTTTGTGACGTCACATGTTAAAATTTAAAATACTAAAACGCAAAGTTTGGATGTGAATTGAAAATATAAAAAATTTTATGAAATGTTGGACTTTATGTTGATTTTATTAGATTATTATTCAATAAAAATAAGTAAAAAATGAAAATAGCTGTTTTCCCTCGATTATTTTTAAATGCATACATAAATTTAAAAAATGTGTGACGTCACATCAGGAGGAGGGGGTTATAAAATGTGACAATCTGTGACAAGGACGGGGGGAGGGGTCCAAAAGTCCTAAAATTCGTGTGACGTACTTTATGGATGGCCCCTTATTAACAAATTCACGCAACGGGACAAATTGGGATATTCATAGTTTTTGGATTTTTTGTTGGTTAAAAAGTGTTGAAATTTTGGTTTTCAAACCTAGGTCTCATTTTCAACTTAAATACGCCGACAAAATAGAAAAAAATATTAAAAATATTAATTTTTCGAGATTTTATTATCAAAAATGGGATGGACCCACTTCCAAATTATAACACTTTCTGATTTGTACCTTACTACATACTGCAACATAATGTAGAAAATATATTTCACAATCAGAGAAGTGAAGTACAAATTGAGCAGGTGAGGTGATAATCTCTATACTAGTACTTAAAAAAATAGAGACTCACGACTTACCTAAAAAATATTGTACAAAACGCTGTCGGATCGAACCAAATGGTCTCCACGTATAACAATCTAGAGTATAAGAACCTGGACTGGTTGGAACGGTTACCGTTCCGTATCCGAAAATGTGTGCTCTCCCTAGCCAATCGAAATGATAAACTTCAATAAAAAATTTTGGCCAACCTAAAATGAACAATTAGAACTTTTATTAAAAAATCTAAGAATTTCTACTACCTTGTATTCCTGTAGTTGCTAAATGAATGTCTATTGGAAACGCCCATCTGCAAATATTATTGAATTGAGACCAACTAACATGTGTTTGACCTTCTTTTTTTCCAGCAATATGTCTCCAGTTATTCCCTATAAAAAAAAGTGTTGATCATATTTTATAAAGGCAATACGAAGAAAGCAACATCCCAAGTAACCACAAGATACTTAGTATTTCGAAGTATGTACCTGCAGAGCTGATTCATGATGAGCCCTATGTAATACGCTGCATTAATATGTAAGCTTAGTTCAGTGATTGGGTTCCAAACAATTTTAGTAAGAAGTATACAATATTATTTGATATTTTGTTTCCCTATGGAGAGTGAAGTTGATGAATCCTCACGTGGCAAGGAAACACCAAAGTGGACTAACTTTAATATCTTTTCCGAGCTTTCGAATACTTATCTATTTATCGTCTGGGATTGAAATTATGGTCAAATACAATATAAGAGATTTGTATAAATGTATAATTATTGTAAGTAAAATGTAAATTTAAAATTATCCCATATAAAATTTACAAAGAGTAAGCAAGAATATCAAAAACATGTTTTATCTAGATTTATTTCCAAGTCATACAACTATCTATTACCGAATGAACTACTCTAATAAGAAAATTAGAAAATGATTTAAAAAACATAACAGTCAAAATAAATGAAGTAATTCCTATTAATATTTTCCAAAAATTTCAGGAAAAATGTCGATAAAGAACTGAATCACTATGTGAAGCTATAGAACTCATACTTACAACAACATATTTCAAATATGACATATACAAGAAAAGGATAAACAGACACTACAATCAATTAAAACACAGAACAGAAGCGAAGCATAAAACATTTTTCCTTACCATATGTACAAGGACTTTCCCAACAATTATCGCATTATTTCAATAAATATGATAATACTACATTATCCATCCAATATTTCATTAAATTAAAATCGAAAACAAAACCAAAAACCAAAAGAAGTAATATTATAAATTAAGTGTACTAATTGTGACGCTGCCTACATAGGACAGACATCTCAGTATTTAGAAAATAGACTAAGAGGTCACCAATAAGATATAAAAAATAGAACTGCATTAACAAACCATGAAATATCAAAAAAAAACATATACATAAAAGAGAATTTTTGGAAATGTTTCACATTCATAAGAACGAAAAAGCTATAAATGATAAAAAAGATCTAAATAATTTAAGTAAAAATTATAGCTCTATTTTGTAAATTCTAATAAATTTAATATATTTGAGATGTGGAAACCAAGGAAAAATTAATTTTTCTTATCGGAACAAAGTTCAAAGTTGATTCTATCCTTATTTTGATATTCAGTAAATGATAATATATTCGAATGTATTCAAGAAAAAATAATAGAGAAAGCAGGAAACAGGGTGGAGCTCAATACATTGTCAAAATTGAAAGAAGCTTCAACATAATGCTTTTTAGATCAACAAAACTTAGACAAGCTGACAAGGACTAGACCATATAGATTAATTGATTTCGGTACTCGAATTCAGTTATTAAAAAGTAAAGTTATATAAAGAATTAGTAATGACATAAATTTCAATTAAAGTGATAAGAAATGTCATACCAATCATTGTAAGAAAACTGCATCGAATACGTTCATAGTAGGATGTACTGGCATCCTGAACAATAACATGCATATTAAAAAAACAAATTCTTTTGGAAGATGCAATGGCATACGTAGACGGGTATAAGAATTTTGGAAAATTGTATGGTGAAATCGGTGAACCAACCTGTCCGAAATAACTATAATAAATTTAGAATCAAAAAAATAATCAATACCAAAATAATAATTTTCACAATTATCGCAATAATAGTAATAATAACTATCAGATTTTGTAACTTTTGTTCAGTTAATATTTTATTGTATTTTTGTGTTAATAAAGTTGATATTTGTTTAAAAAAATATTTCTCGCGAAAACACGTAATTTATCATTACAATCGATTTTAGAATCTCATCATTTCCTCCATCAAACTCATTTTGTACTAATACTATTCTGATCTTTATAATCTGTTTAAGAACAAATATTCTCTCTCAAGTTCATCATAATAAAATTAATCACGCGTAAATTATCAATGTTGAATTACTACGAAATGTTTTATAGAGAAAAACAAATAAGTCCCATCGATTTTTATTTAAGAAGAAATCAGATTATAGCATCAGAATGTTTGTTAACGGAGCTGGTATAGAATTAAGTGGAATAAAGAAAGCATATATGAGAATGTCTGACAAAAATTTTATTTTCTGAAAGTTTAAGGCCGTCTAAAGAAACAAGATATAGAATGGCATCAAGGTTTCCCGACAAAAATGAACTGGTTTTTTGTATTTGTCATTTAAAAACTAGTTACTCATATATATTTTATTAGTTTGTTTATTTAATATTTAAGTTTATTTACAAAATGAGCCATGATTTACTGTGAAAGAATGGAGGACATTTTCGTTAAAAAATGTGTAGGTGTTAGAACAACGTTTTTTGACAGCTGACGATGCATTATTCGGTCATATGTGAGGTTATTTCAATTTTAAGATACTATTTACAATAAACTTTAAAGAGCGTTTACATAAAGTAAATGTAGTCATGAAATATGGACGAGGCATACAAATTCACAGTGAAGAAATTTCTTGGAAAGACCTTACCTTAAAATAAATGATTTGAGTACATTTTTAAATTCAAATACTATTACCCTCGTCAACTATTAAACATGAATCAGTGCTACAAATCAATCAATAAATAATGTGAATACAAGGCGAAACAGAGGAAATAGTATGAGCACTCAAAACAGATAATTCCAGCATTTGTTCGTTGGGACGCTCGCGCTACACGTTCTTATCCGAATTTTGAATTCTTGCTGTAATTAAATGACTTCTGTTACTAGAGAGACGAAATTGTGGATTAAAACATCAAATTAATATATTCATTCGGTTCATTTAAACGAAAGTAAACCCAAGTTTCTAACGTAAAAGCATGACTTCTGTTACTTATATTTTAATATACTATTACAAATGTAAAATTACAGAGATTCAAAAATTATAAGAGCTCTACTCCATCTAATTATAAAAAAATTCAAATAATCCAAAAAGCAGCAGGTGGATGGCCACCATCCAACTTGAAATTAATAACATTAAAGAATAGGGGTGTATATGTTTGAGGAAAGATTAAAATCGCCGGATTTGAAGGTGTTGTAGAAGCTAAGCTTGCCATAAATTCTGGTGAAATGTCTGTAATGGACCAAGCGTAGTTAGTAGATTATGAATATGAAGCTCAACAGAAAAGGATTGCTAATAGATTCACAATATAGAAAATAGTAGTTGAGAAGACAAATGTGAATTCAAAAATATATAAAAAATCTAGGCGACTAACTCCTTCAATAGACATAGCAAATAATATATTGAAAGCCATGAAGCCAAATAGAGATATTGCTTATATATAAACTTATAAAGATATAGAGTTAGGAGATAGATATTGCAAAAAATAAATTGAATTTCCTATTTCCATAAAAATGAACATCCGAAGTTTAATGTAGATAAATTCATTCTAACTACGTTCTAACGTTCTAACTACTCTGCCAACTTCCAATATTTCATTGTACTTTTCTGTAATCTGCCCCATGTAAACCATATGTCAAAATGGAATGAGATTATTCATATTTTTCCAAAATTTCAAATCAACTTTTAACTAACAGTGACAAAATACTCCTGAATACATCGCTATAAGCAACATTGAAACCATGCATGTATTTTTGTACGTAGATGCGATCAGCTGACGGGTTATTCCATTTGTTTGGTTTTTTGAATTTTAAAAATTATTCATTCCCCTTAAATGGCTGTCTACTATTAATTCGCATGAGCATTGAATTTCGTACTTTTCGGTATTTCAGCATAAAGAGTTTATTAGTATTAAACTACTATTATACAACTAAATAAATATCATGGAACAATTAATGCATAAAAAAGGAATAAACTAATCTAAATCTCGTTCTGAGTTGGAATCTGCAATTAGGTGATATGTGATCTCCCTGATATGGAGTAGAGTTACTTGATTAACACAGACATATTTTTGATATTGGTTTTGCAAGGGCAACAAATTTTTAATAGCCTATAATTTGGTATCATTTAAAATGAGAGGCGCTTAATAAAAAACACAAACTATGAACAATCATAGGTAAACTGCATGAATGATAGAAATAATACAATAATGCTGCTTCAACAAATGCAGGGGATTTTATATTAGAAAATTGACTTCAAAACAAATATATTCTACCAAAGTTCTCGATAGTAATTGTACTCAATACCTAACTGTTTCCTGAGTAAATACTGAAACTGGAATGTATTATTTTATTAAACTGTTACAAAACAAGCATACAAGAAAGCAGAAAACAAAAAACTCTCTTTTATTAATAGTGATATAGTTCTGTAGCTCTGTCAACAAAATCTCTAAGTAACATTTTGCTTTGTTTCCATCCATAAAATGTGGACTTATGCTATGAAAATCGAAAAAAAAAAAATATAAAACGATAGAGAGAAGAAATTGTGGATTAAAACATCAAATTAATATATTCATTCGGTTCATTTAAACGAAGATGTAAACCCAAGTTTCTAACGTAAAATATTATTCACTTCATATTTGACATTTGAACTAAGTACCACTCTTCATTGCAAGCCAGTTTTTTTCTATTTGTCGTCTGCGTTGATCTTCATTTATCGAAGCAATATTAAAAATAATTTGGAAATAAAGTTATTTGTTTTTGATCTTATCAACAATACTTCGTTAAACTGAGAGATCGACGCATCGTATGTAACGTCTATTAATTAAACTCGATTAGAGCATAGGATGTATTCGGGTATTAAACTTGTAAAATTATGAACACCTACCTATATGTATATGCCATCTGCAAAATAAATGATCTTTAGGAAAATCTTTTGCTTCTCGTATTTGCCCAATAATATGAACTTCTGCCATACATGAAGATGTACATTCAAATATAATTTTTCTCCTTGTTATACTTTATGTCTTAAACATAAATCATTATACATGTACACATAAAAATGCCAGAAAGTTTTTGTTTACATATTAAAAACTGTTACCTAGCAACATGAACAGTGAGTGGGTTGTCATGTTCCTTTAAAAATTAAGCTGTTGTAGTGGGAGGGGAACAATATTTTAGTTTATATGATAATTATTAAGAATTATTTGCCACTGATAGCAGTTATAGAAACAACAAATAAACAAATTATCACAATACCAAAGAAACTTTTATTGACATTATAAAAATTGTAAATAAAATTTAAATCATCCGGTTTGTTGTGCGCATCACTTATTTTAACGCTTGCGCTAAGATACTAAAAGTAATGTCAGTTAAAATGGCCGGAGCTGTTTCTAAGAGACAAGAATAAAATGAAATTTGACTGAAGTATTAACATATTTAGTATTTTTTTGTGTTTATTAACTAACATTTTTTATTTAGGTGAGTATTTATTTATATTGACATCATATTATTAGATAGATACGTACATACAGTATTGATCAATAATGTCTTTAATGATTTAAAAGGCCAAGAATTCTATTTTATAAAAATTAAGTTGTTTGGAAGTTATTTATTTGTTGTTTTTACTTTTAAGCAAAATAAAATGCCTAGGAGATATTATTACAAAGATTCTTCCTCTGATGAAGATGAGCCACCCAAAAAGAAAAGTTCTAGTGGAATATGTAATACTATTCAATTTGAAGAAGGCGAAATTGTAACAGATATTCTTGGAAAAAATTGGAAGTTGGGTTCAACTATTGGCGTAGGAGGATTTGGGGTGATATATGAAGCATCCGAAAATACAGCTAGAGAACTTAAGGCTGACTATTCTTATGTTGCAAAAGTTGAGAAACATACAAGTGGCCCTTTGTTTGTAGAAATAAATTGTTATCTTAGGATTGGAAAACTTGAAATGAGTAAGTAGTATTTTAGTTATATAGGGTTTTTGATTCATTTCTAATAATGCTTGCTTAAAATTTAAGATTACTGATGTCTACTGTTTTTGTTTATTGCTACCACAGAGACAGAAAATAATTTTTTAAAAGTGTTTAATAAATGAACTGGTTGTATTTGTTCAATCCTAAGTGATTTCCACAAAAATCAATCTGCTTAAGAAAGTTCAGAGTTGTCAATTGCTAATGTTAATGTATGATTGAGTTCTCAAGATACTTTATAATAGGTTTACTTTATTCAGATGCTTACAGAATTACATTTTTTATCATTTCAAATGCAGAAGCACAGTGGCAATGAAATTTAGGCTATCTATTAGAAATTGAGCAAGATTTCTCCAAAATAGTGCCCAGAATAGATATTAGAATTTGTATGTTTTTTACATACATTGCAAGTATCTTTGCTAATTATTTTGAGATCAGTATATTCATTAAATTTTTTTTCTTCATAGTTCATTTACAATTAATTCCTTCACCACTTTATTATTCCCCTAAAATTAATCCTACAATTGTAGAGCTTGGATTGGACAAATTTCTGACAGATTCTATTCGTTTTGTACTATATATGAATAAGATAATGGATGCTTTTTTAAATTAACAATATGTTGTAAATTTTTAAAAGCCATTTAACAATCAAGCAAAATGTTTTTAATTGTAATAGTGATTTTATATCCTAAATTGTGAGCCAAATTATTTGTGAAAATAGACAATTCTCCAAGTATATATATCAAACTAACAGATGTTGCTTTAATCTCAAACACATAGAAAGTATAAAAATCCTTGCTTAGCACTTTCCGAGTACCTGTAAACGTAAGCTCTTTTAATGGGAATTTTCATATGAAATAATTTATCTGATATAGTTCTAGGGAGATATGGTTTATAATATGAACATAAAATTAATATTAATACATTGTTACGCGCAGACAATAGTTCAAGTTGAGCAGGTACCACTAACAGACTTATCTGTTGGGGGTCTTTCAAAAGATGTAGACTTATGTATGTACCTAGATATATAGAATACTTATAATTTTTCGATTGTGAAACTTAACTACTAGTGGGAAATGAACCATATTCAAAAAATATACATATTGATTTTATATCAAATAGAATAAATTTTTTTATATTTATTCCAACTACAATGTTCCTTCATCAGGTGAATATAAAATGTTTGTTGAATCTTCAAATATTAACAACCAAAATTAAAATGACTAAGATTAGTAGAATTTACATACAATAATTTATATCCTATGTAGTATCAGTACAAAGTATTGCATAGGGCATTTTGTAAATATAAGACTTTTTCAAGTTATATATTTTTTTAGTTGAACAGTGGAAGAAACAGAATAAACTAAAATTTCTTGGAATGCCTCATTACGTCGCATCTGGTTCATGTTATCATAATAATGAAAAGTATCGTTTTCTTCTAATACCAAAATACAAAAAAGATTTGGGCCAAATTCTTAAGGAGAAAAAAGTATTTAATATTAAAACAGTGTCTAACATATGCATACAAATTTTGGATATTTTAGAATATATTCATAGTAAAGGTTATGTTCACTGTGATATCAAGGCTTCTAACATAATGTTGGGTAATGAATCTAGATTAAAACTTCCAAATGAAAATGTGCAATTTGAAGAAAGTCACAAAATATTTGATAGAAAATTAAGAGTATGTAAGAATCCTAAACACTCCAGAAAATCCAAAAGGAATCTAAGGCCTATAAATATTGTAAATTATGTAGATGATATACCTTATTTAGATGAAGTATTAGATATGCATGAAAATGCAAAGACTTTGAAAGAATCTCAACACCACCGTGATAGTGCTTATTCATCAAGTGAAATAAATAAAGTTGAAACTAAAATATTGGATCAAGTGTATTTAGTTGATTTTGGATTGGCGTCAAAATTTTTGCAATCTAATGGTGAATATAAGGAATTTTCTGGTGATGAAAGAAGAGCACATGCTGGTACTATTCTTTTCTGTTCAAGAGATGCTCATAAAGGTGTACCATCCAGTAGGTCTGATTTAGAGAGCTTGGCATATAATATGGTTTATTGGTTAACTGGAACATTACCTTGGATAGAAGATTTAGAACAAACTACAGAGGTAGAAAAAAAGAAAATTCGTTGTTTCAAGAATTTAAAAAGTTTTTTAGACTTTTGTTTCAATAATGATGCACCTCGTTTTGTCATGGACTATTTTGAATATCTAAATAAGTTGCAATATATGGTAAGTTTGTTTCTGTATAACTTTTTGGGTAGGTATTTCTTGATGACTTATGTTTTGTTTGTAAAAGTTGAAAATATATTTATTTGTTATTTTTCCAGACCATCAAAATTTACCAAGGTGAGTTTTTTTAAAAACTGACTACAAATTTAAATGTTTATTTGAGTATATACTAAAAGTCATTTGATAATGTTAAAAGTTTGTAATTATTTAAAAACAGATTCTTTTATCAAAAATGTTTCAATTAGTATTTCATTGATGATCCAAAATTCAGATTACTTATGAACAAACTGTTTGGAATAAGTAGAAATGATTTTTTGTGATGACCATACAACTATTGCTAGAATTTAATTAAAAAGCTTTATATAACACGGATCAAAAAAAGTACTAAAACTAATATATAATATAGTAAAATCTCGAAAACTTCTGAAAATCGTCTTAGAATAATTGTTTTATAATTCTACAGTAGTGGAAAACATTTTATGAAAGAGGAATATCAATTTAACTTTATTACAATGTAATAGTGTACATCATAAAACCTCGGGATGAATTATTATAAACTTGATTGTTTTACTGGATCTCCATTCCATTTTACTAGAGTGTAGTTTAAAGTTGTAAGGATTTATCTTTGGTTCACATTTGTTGATTAATTTGCTGTAAGTTGAGAAATTATCATTATACAAAATATGAAAAACATGTTGGCATTGCTCCAAAGAACCACCAAGAACTCAGGAACTATTTCTATAGGACACCAATTTTTTAAAATCCATTGTTTACAGTTGTGGTTCAAGTTGGTTGTCCTGCTCTCTATAAAATTATTTTGTTTATTGACATTATCGCACAAATTAAGTGAAAAATATTTCAATTTTGTGGTAGGATTAATAGGTTTGGATATTGCTGAGAGTTGTGGATTGTTTGACACCTTATTACAATAAAACTTTGTTTAATATATTGTTTTTCATTTTTTAAAAGGATATTCTATTTTTTCCAAACCATCATGGCACAGAGATCTAATTATTTTTTTTTAATTCTCTTTTTTGTCGACACCTTATTCTCATTTTCTGAGATTGATTACAGTGGAACATTCAAGTTCAATATAATTTATCGAGACTTTGTATTGAAGGTTTACGCTAGTATATTGGAATTAGGATTTTACATTGATATATTCCCCAAATATTTTCTAATTATATGTATATACTTGTACATATTAGAAATTTACAAATGTAAAAATTTTATACTTCCATGATATTATTTCAGTGTTTATAGTTATTGTGTGAAATACCATTTATTTATTTTCAGGAACTAATATTTTTTTTGTTAATATTGTTAAAATAGATACAGATACAGCTAACTAATAATATGGTTAAATATATTTTTTATTTACAAATATTTAGCAAATACTTTCATATTTTGTAGGAAACTCCCGACTACAACTATTGTCGTAGTATATTCAAGAAAGCAATAAAAGTTTATGCATATAAACAAGACTCTGCCTTAGATTTTGATAATAAAGAAGGTTGGGGTGACAAACAGAAAAAAATAAAATCGAACAAGAAAATTATCACCCATAGTAGTTTTCTAAAAACCAGTCCTTTAATGCCGTTGAATTCCAACATCGTTTTTAAAAGGCCCAAGTTGAGGAAACAGCTAAAAGATGTGAAGATCCAAACCAGCATAATGAATTGGTCCAAGATATTAATAGATCCAGAGACTATTCTTAAACAAGCCAGAGAGAGAAAAATGACAGAAGGGAGTGATAGCTCCAATTTATCTTCCTTGGATATAGATAGTATGAATCCTACTCCAGAAATGCTCAACATATATAATAAATGCATGGAAAGAGAAGCTTCTCCAGTGCATAAAACCGATAGGTGAGATTTCAAATCATCAAATATTTCCATTTAAGAATAAATAGAATAAATTTTTGTACAAATTTCTGCAACTGTTGGAGATATTCATACTGAACACACTGTTTACTACCATTGTACCAATACTCATAATTACACTGACTCATGATGTTTGGTTATTTTCTTCAGAGACTGAACATGAACTGTGTTATTCTAGTGGTAGGTAAGGTGTGTTCTTTAACTTAGCAATGTTACAAATTTTGTTGCTGATACATATATTTTAATAAAGAACTAGGTAGGATACACAGCTTTGTTAAGAAAGTTGTGGCAATCTCCAAAGGGCGACGCTGTCATTCCTTATATGCTGTGAGATCACTTTTATAGAAAACAGGAATCTTTCTCGTGGATGAGGGACACCACATTATACACTTGATTGTATAGAGACATGTTGCTGAATTTCAGAGGCTAGGCTATTTCATGTTATATTGGGATTACAAATTATTATTTTTCTAATCTAAATCGTATTAAAACCAAATACAAAAATCAAAAGATACCATTTTTTGATTACTAATTATATAAGGAAAAATTTCATTGATGTGGTAACTGAAAATAATTTTTTCAAAAAACCATTTTCATTATCTTTTGAAATAATTCATAACTGATTTATTTCCAGCCCTACTACTGAAAACATAGAAGGCTATACTCCAGCTATGATGAGTATTTACAATAAAATTCAAGAAAGGAAGGAGATTTTTTATGGAATGATGGTAAATGGTTTCAAGGAACCTAATAACAATAACACAAGAAACTTTAGAAGAAGAGTTAAAAGATCTGCATCGCCCATGGAAAAAGTTTCGAAGATAAAACCCCAATTAAATGGTAAGTAATAGTTATCATAAAGTAGGCTGTGACTTGACTACCGATGTCGTTTTAAACGTAAAATTTTTATATTAGGATTTAATAACTGTGTCTCAAGATTATATAAATGATCACAGAATTTTGTTTAGGTAATCTAAAAAGTATTGAAATGGTTAGAGTAATTATATTACATTAACTACATTTTTTTGCAAATATTTTTTTCAAAGGACAAATGTCAGATCAAGAGTTAACAAAAAAATTTAGTAAGAACTATTGTGTTTTCATTTGCCACTCTGGCGTAGAGTAAGATCAACAAAATTTCATGTCCAATGTTAATGTTCGGGGAATTCAATGCTTGTTTATTTACTAAATAAATTATTACTGTTCTAAATATTTTGTACTGTCCAATCAGTTATGGAATATTTTCAGTAGTTGGTTCCTTAGATTATACTTAAACCACTGCTTTAAAAGAAATTTGTTTGCAAAAAATGAAAATAAAACTAGTTTTCATGTTACAGGTCGAAAAAAAGTCCCTTTCTCAGACGTAGTCGCGAAAAAGGCAAAAAGTTTATCTCACCGAAGAAATTACAGATTGCGGGGATGAAATACTGTCTGTAACAAAGCTGCGTTACATTATAATTTAGAGTATTAAAGTATGATGGAAACTAGATGTTTGTTATTGTTTGTTGTATTTGTCTAAAATAATCAGTTTATTTTTTTATTTTTGTATTTAATATGAAAAATTTATGTCAATGAGTAAAATGATTGTAAGAATTTTTTATTTTTATTTTTTGACAAAGACATTTTTTATCTATTATTATATTAATATTATCTAAGTATGTTATTTTAATACATATAAAAAACTAGAAATTATTTCAATTCTTCACTTACCTTAATATATATTTTTTTTCGATTTTGGCTTTCATCAAAATATTTTTCGTCATTTACTATATATCCTGCTTAAATATCAGTGTTAAAAAGTAGTTTGTTAAACACCATAATTGAGCCAACGATCAAAAATGCTTTCTATTAAAAAAATTCTTTATTAAAATAGACCAAAAATTGGAATACCATTCAAGAAAATTCTAAAATCATTGTTTGGATTTTGATTAATTCATTAAATCTTCTATTTTCATTACCAATTATAAAATTTTATTCCCTTTTGTAACACTTGAGTTATATTATGCAATGCAATTTTTTCAACGCTAATTTTCTGAGTGTGTCATCACCTGAATAACTGATTACGTTAACACTTAGTACACTAGATGTGGAAACCAAAGAAAAAAATAATTTTTCTTATTGGAACTAGTTGATTTTATCATTATTTTGATATTCATGATAAAGGTGGTCTATAGATCAATATAAATAAGCAAATAGTCAGTGTCAATATCATAGTTTGATAAAGACTTGAAGAAAAGTCGAAAGGTCAAAATTTATCTTTCTTTTCAAAACTATCGAAAAAAACTAATTTTGAAACAGAAGAGAACTATAATCAAAATCATATATATATATATATATATATATATATATATATATATATATATATATTATTACCTAATCAAATTTGTGAATGTTCATACAGTTATGGCATAAAAAATGAAAGAAATTTGACCAAACTGTTTGCGTGTTGGTGATTATTATTGATCAAAATAATACTGGTGAATAATTATTTCTTAGTCATGCATGTTTACATTGTAATTTTACTATCTAAATATGAAATATATTTATAGAAACCTGGTTTTACTTTGTTCAAATAATACAGACTCTTAGAACATTAGTACAGTTACTATATGAATTTTAATATTTTTAAAGCAGAATAACATTTTTGCTAAATAAAGGTCGATTTCACAATAGAAGGGGATTATTATTTGATTAATGTTCTGCAAAAACCGAAGCTCTCGTCTGTAAATTTAATATACAATCCTCTTTAAATTAGAAATTTTTTTGCGTTTAGTTACCAAATTTGTATTAATTTCATAAACTGATTATTTTTCCATATTGTAGTCAGCCGACTGAAGCATATTTATAATTTATAACATAAATTTAAAATTATTCTTTAAAGTTCAGTTCACATGTAGCTAATTATTATTTCTAAATTGATGGTTGCTTATACCAGATTTTCCAATGACTTTATTAGTGATAACTGCCTACCATAAAATAGTGTCTGTATGCATTGCTAGTCCTTTATTTGCATATAATAAATCACTTAACTGTAGACGTTCATCAATCTATATCTATGGTACTCTAATAAGATTTTTATTAACTTTCGCATTTTATTTGAAGGTATTGAGCAGGTTCTAAGTTCTAGTAATGTGATAATAAAATATATTTAACGGACCAACTAAATCGTTCGACTACCGCAAATGTTGGTTGAAATACATACTCAAACAGTAGTTCAAAGCAAGCTATATTGTCACTATTGAAGTCATTTGTTACAGTAATTGAAAACACGCAAAATATGAACATATAATGTTATTTATACACTGATATAAATAATTTTAGTATTATATTGCAATAATATAATCATTGAATAAGAATATTCGTAGATTTGCATCAATAAATTTATAAAAATCAAATTAAGCTTGATACTTGAAAGATAATTCAAATTTAAAGAAATTACAAGATATATTAATATCACTAATATTAACTACACCGAATGTATTTGTTTATTGTTTTAGTACATTTGTCTCTAAAGGACATAAGAATATCAATGAAAATATCTATCTTTTTAAAATCCAAGCTGTATACTAATTTGAATAAAACATCACTATGAATTATTTTAAACTTAATCATTGGATTCTAAATGCATTTTGACCCTACATTGCTATAGTTTAATTATTAGCATCTAAAATACAAATCGGGACGGAAGCGAGTTCTGATGATCTATCTCCAAATATGTCTTACAAAAACTATTTTCAGGCTCAACAACCAACACTTGTTGAAATTCAAGGTTTATTCGTCATTAAAAAAATTCATAGTCAACAGACCAAACAGTTGATCTTTCTTGAACAATAGTTCCAGGATTGTTTGTAGTTTACAGCAACTGCTTTTATTTTTTTTTTTATACATATTTTACAATTGTTTCAATTTATGGCGATGACTCAATTGTTAGATTAATCAGCGCAATCAAATTTGAGCTAGAAATATTTCACTAGGCTATGGTAAAGTGAAACATTTGAGTTTATTTTAATTTATCGCGAAATTCTAATGAAATTGACACTGCTGAATTGTAATTAACTGTAAGATTTTACATCGATATTTTTATGTTCTATAAATGTTTTCTAATAGTGTATAATAATTATTTGAGCTTAAGTAAACTATATTAATCATTATACTTTGGTTAGTCTCTGTTTAGTTGGAATCAAAATGCCTTCGATCACCTTGCTAATTTATCAAATAAACATTCTAAACGGTCAATGGATGTTTTGGCTGAAAAACAAGAGACTTTAGTCCAAAAAAAAATAAGATTCGTACAAAGAAAGTAGATGAAAATTCTTTGTACCAATAGACGAAATATACTTATTTTGTTTTATTGACTTGTAGTTTCTTTGAATTGGTAAGATTGAATTTTTATATATAATCCTATAAGGAGTCGTGTGCGATGACTTAAAAAATATAAAATTAGTATAAAACATAAAATATTAATTTAAATTATAATTCTGGTGTCCAGCTATTAATTTTATAAAATAAGAGACGGTCACAGACAAAATGTTATAAAATGCAGTTCGTTAATTACGCATGTATTTATAAGCATTTTCATAGCTCTAATTTTTCTGACAAAATGTGTGTATAGTGTTTCGATGGTTTAAGATTGTGATTTGTAATCAATTCTATTCTGTGATTTATTTTTATAAATAAAATGTTTCTAAATATCAATATTTCATTTAAAGCCATTCAAATTGACGCATTGATGCGTATGATACATTTCGCGTTTCAAAAATGAAAATGTTTTTCAAAGTAGACTACACTGAGTTACGAGGCCACTTTATCGTGACAGCTACAGTAATAAGAGACTCTTCTGAGAAATGAAGTCTTCGTACTCTTGTAATCTTACATATTCTTTAAAATTCATTGTATATTCAGTCTTAGCTTTTGTTCAGAATTCGTTCTTAATATATTAATTGTACTTTGTATTTTTTTTGAAAAGTGATCCTTATTTCTGTGTCTGTGAAAAAGAAAAAGTGTTTTCTTTTATTCGCTTTCGTTCGCTTAGTTAGACTTTGTCGTTTCTACGGCGTAACGCGTATTTTACGAACATTACGTATAAGTGAACAAAGAAGTAATCAACGAATCAACCACCTAAGCGACGAGATTTGAGGAAGAAGCAGCAGTCTACCATCAAGGTAAGGACAAAGTCCCAATATTTATCTAATCGATGAATGATCCTGAAAATGTATTGGAACTTCTCATAAACCTCATTATAAACGAAACAAAAACTGAAAATAGTCAATTAAGTAGTAAAATCAAATTGAATCAAATAACAATGGCTACTTCTTAACAAGAAGGGCGCCCAATCAACTGAGGATTATTTAAATCCAAAGTAGATAGGATGGGGATAGCAACACATTGAATAGATTAATTTCCTTACATGAAAGCTTAATAGAGACATACAGTGCAAGTACTGATAGGGAAGAATTAAATGAGTATATTTTCGAATGTATTCAGGTTAAGCTCCTAGGGCGAGTAGAATCGATGGTTGGAAATAGAGTAGAATTGACAAATTGGAACTCGTTAAATTTTGTTAATTAGTTCAGTTTCAAATTATCTACAAAAAGTCTGTTCATATATCTTGTATTTAGCATAGTCTCATATTTGCAATGTTATTCTCGAAAGAATTTTTTTAAATTTTCAAGTTGCTTTTCTAACATAGGAGTATTAAAATTTAAAATATTAGCCCCAAATGAAGATCTGTGTTTACTACTAATATCCCAGATAAATGAATGAAATTATTCAAATTTAAAGCATTCATAACTTAAATTATTATGAGATAGAGGTTAAAAAACCCGGACACACATACGTGAGGTAATTAGAAACACCATTTTGTTCTGCCAACTGCCCTATACACTTGAAACGGTCGCCACATTAATATACTAAAAAATGAAGCATAACTAAATTAAAAATTTATTGCTTTCATGATATATTGGGAATGTTGTATCGATGATTGACGGCTACCTGAGAAATACTGACAAAAAAATGTTAGCTCCAACTAAATGATAAACAGATAGACAGTATATATTTTTTTAAAAATTTCAGTTTACTGCTCCGATCTATCTGTAATAAAATTACACAAATAACTTCAAATATGTAATGTACAAATTCTACAAATTAAAAATGATTTGTAAGTTTATGTATATCCGTAAGGTCTTCCACTAATTCCTCGACTTTAGTACCGATCTTTTTAGACACCTATAACAAATAATGTGATAAATTATTTTTGATCGTTTAAACAAAGATTGGATTTACCTCTAATTTTTCAGTAATTGACAAATTAAGGAAATTCCAGACTAAATCTCCATCAATTACAGATCTTGCAGGATTATATTGCAGTTTCCTCCAACTTTTGTAAGTCCTATAGGAAGTTTTATGGTATTTTATTTTGAAAGCAAAACAAAACTTAAAAACACAATCATTCTCATATGTAATTGTAAAAATTGACGTCATTGGACCAAAAGAATTGTTTTGGAATAGTCCGAATATATTTTTAAGTTTCTTATCAATGAATGTACATGTATCAAATATAAAATATTTTTTTAATTCAAATTTGAGAAAAAAATTACATTACACTATTAAAGCTCAATTTAGTACTGTTTATTGACTCTGGGCTCTGATTTCTGCTTCACAATATTATCTACAAGCAGTAATGATTCAGCCATACAACCCATATAATCTCGAAGGGACTTTCTGAGGATCAAACTAGAGTTGAAATTTTTACTTCCTGGGTAACCTTTTACTCTAGCCAAGTAAGGCGTGCATTATCATGCATTAATAAGAGTCCTTTTATATACCTAATGGTACCACATGTAGTTCTGAAAAGTCTGTTATATCCTGATTTTAAGTCACATTACATTTATCTTATCCCATTATAACTTTTTGAAAAATATTTTGAAAAAATTTTATAGCAAAATAGGAGTATTATATCAAAAACACATGGGATTTCAAAGAAAAAATTAAAAGTATAAAAATTCCTAACGAATATGTATTTATTCCGTTAGATGTGGTTTCTTTATATACAAATATTGTATTATTACCATTGTGAAAAATATATTAATAAAAAAATAGGGAAAAATTGAAGAATATACAGAAATACCTCGAAACGAATTTATAAAAGCTATAGAATTCACTCTTACAACAAATCAAATATGAAAATGAAATATACAAACAAATTGATGGTTGTGCTATGGGGAGCTTCCATTTCAAGTGTTATAGCACATTTAGAAATGGAAGATCTTAAGGAAACTGTCCTAAGTAAACTTGATATAAATATTCCATTATTTTTCCGATATGTAGATGATTGCTTTACTGCCGTACCAAAAATCAAATTAAAAACATACATAAAAAATTCAATTCTTAACATAAAAAACTTCAATTCACAATCGAAATCGAACAAAACAATAAAATGAATTTCCTTGATGTCACATTATATAAGATTAACAATAACATAAGAACAGAATGGTATACAAAAGCAACTTGGTTCTCAAGATATTTGAACTTCAATTCATGTCATCCATGTCACAAAAAAGATAAGTGATAATAAGTTTGGTTGATAGATCTATCCAACTATCGGAGCCTGAATTTAGATGCTCAACTATTCAAAAAGCAAAAACTGCACTGAAAGAAAATAAAGGTCTCAGAAATAAGAAATTATTATATTATAAATTTTATATAATTTTTCAGTTATAAACAACTACTTGAATTCTTATTATTAAAAACCAAAATTTGGAATATTGCTAGTCAGATGATAAAAAATAACTGTAAATTAAATCCTTATTAATCCATAGAACCATTTATCGATTAATTTCGTCTTATTTTTGTATGACTCTAATAGCAAATTTAGTCTACATCTTTATTGTGTTTTTCAAGATTTGGATTGAAATCAAGTTAATTTTTCGATAAGAAATCCTACATTCTAAGTCACATTGTGTGAATATTTAATTCTATGTGAAAATGTAATTACCTGAAAGCTTTAGGGTTTAAACCAGCAATATGAGCTCCTTGAGATACCAGTACATTCTGTAACATGAGAAGTCTACGATACGTTTTCTCTGGTACCGGCATTATATATCCCAAACCACCATCCAAAGTAGCTAAAAAGAATATACAACAATGGATTAATAATAAAATATCATTGTCATAACCTTTTTAACATATAAATCAGATAAACATATACATTCAGGCGGACATTGGTGTTTTAAATTAGGAAAAACTTAATGATAGATTAGAAACAGGTTGACTGGAGTAGCAAAATGAACTATGAAGTCATAAGCAATTAATTAACGTTAAATATCAGCTTTCGGGGTTAAATTTGTTGTAAATTAAAAAGCTAAATGTTGTTATAACGTCCAGAATAAGAAACCACAAGAAACAAAAGGAATAAAACTTTATTTTATTATAGACTACTTAAAATTGAAAATATCTACAATTTAAGAAATGGTAAGTAGGATAAAATATATTGAATTCTCTCACATAATCTGAAGAAAAAATGAGACTATTCTCTGTTTAAGTAGCTCCAATTAATGTGAGTGTTGGAAATTAAATTTATCTTATAATTGTCTCTAAGGTATTCCAAACAATGATTTATAGAGAATATACTTCATTAAATAAACTGATTCAGTTATTCAACTTACCAAACATTGTAATGAACCTTCGATCAGCTCCAGAAAAATGTTTTTTGTCTTCTCCTAATTCACCTAACTTGCACCTAATTTTAAAGAATGTATTAACTGCTTGTCCTAGGTGAAAATCAGCTTTCCTCAATAACCTTTGACCTAAAATATTAAAATAATATTACACGTTTTGACCTCGATTATTTAAAATATTTACCTCCTAAGGATTCCCTTGCTTCTGGTTGGTACATATACATTACTAAATTTTTTTCTCTATCTGAAACTAGGAATCCTAAACTTGAATTATCTATCATGTACTCTATGGCATATACTTCAGAAGGCTTAAAATCCTAAAAGAAGCATATGAGGTGGTTTTTAGATGTTCTTATTTTTAACAGATTCAGAAATTGTTTATCATAACTATTTTCATCGAGATTGTCAAAAAGGACCACTATGACATTTTTACTTACATATGTGATATAAGAAATATAATTTATTTTAGAAACTTGGAATGAAAATCAAATTTGAGAAAAGTTATTGGATTTTAGTTTACCACTATATTCAACAAACTGGAGATTGAGAAAAGTAGGTTTGACTAGAAAAAAAACTTCATATGGTCCGAAAGTTATGTTCTATTGTGCTTAAGAACAGTGGAACAAATTTTCATGCTACACTCATTCATTTTTATATTGGAGCTTCGAATATAAGCTGACACGGGAATGCCAAAAATAAACTTAATCAAAGGAAACGAAGAGCCCATAAACTTATCAGGAAAGGAGAACTTACACCTTTTTTGACTCAGAGCCTTTGTGTAGTGTAGAAAAATACCTCTAGAAGGAAGAGTTTCAGAATAAGAAGCGAACTCATAAAAGTTCCATTCAATGGTAGATCGATTATTTAGAATTCTGCAGAAATAAATTACATGCCTCACTGAATTCGTTACAACTTTCAGGGACCAATTTATAGGATTAGGTACGATAAAAACAGATTGGGGAGCAGAATGAAACTTGAGTTAATTTATTTCTAGGTTAGCATAACCAAAAAAATGCTTTGGAGAAGAAACCACTAGGAATATAAATTCTTGAAGTCAGCACAGTTATTATATTTTATTAAAATTCTGGAACTGGAAAGCGAGAATCCATAATATATAGTATCTAGAAGCCCTATTTTATGCTCTATAATCTCTACATTGACTAGTAATTATTATAGATAGTTACCCTAGATACTAGAGACAAAGTTCTATATTCTTCTTGGAAACGTAGTAACGATATTGATTTGTAAACATCGCCAACTAAAAGCAGACTTTTTATGGTAAGTATCTGGTGTGTATAAACTTGGGTATCAATGAAAGCTACTCCAATTAAATCGTTATCTTTTAATTGCCAAATGTATATCTAAAACAAAGTAAAAAAAGTACATTCGTTATTTTATTATCATTATAGTTTTTATCAAATTTAGGTGGTCCATAAATCAATGATCAATTTCATATCAAAAGATATATTGCCTGTCATTTTATAACTCACAGCACAAATTTGAGGTTCCATGTATATAATAATAATAATCATTACATTTATTTCTCACAAATATATAAATAGATAGTCAATGAAAATTATTAAGGATTAAGGATATACTTGAGATCAAATTTTAAAAATATGGAAAATCTATAAAATGAATACATTTTAAACTACTAATTCTATTCGCCACTTTTAATTGCGAAGGAATTGAGGTAAATATTTGAGCACAAATTCTATTGTAATCAGGTCGAAATAAAATATTTAGATGGAAACTGATGAATGAAAGATAATGGAAGCAATATGGATGTAAGTACAGTCAAACCTCGATATAACGAGGTTCGTTATATCGAGATTCAAAGGCAACGGGTGGTCAATTTTGGTCGATGACCTGCTTATTCTGCATTATAAAATGTAAAGAAAATAAAATAAAACTCCCTTCCTCCCATAATTACCAAAGACTTGTAAGAAGTTGACAAAATATTTAAACAATGACCCATAAAAATTTAATCTCATTATCAAAATGTAATAAAAAGGACAGAATAATGAATGCTTATAAAATTTTAAATCATATCTTTGAATTTTTCAGTCTCCATTTTAAGTTTCGTTGGTATCATTAATATGTTGGCTGCTTTCCACCAGTTTACTAGAAAAAAAGTCAGTGATAGCGGTCTGCTTACATGTTGTGATATTGATTATGCTAAAAGTTTAAGCACATCACAAGCCTCTTTTGAAGTTAGGACAGGCAATTCACAGTCTTCTTTCTCTCCATCATCGTCTACATTCGAATTTTCGTTTGAAACTGAAGTTACAGAGCTAATGATTTCAATAAAGGTTACTACAATAACCACTCACGATTACATCATCAAAATTAACGAAATCTTCAAATTTTGCATATTTCGGTAAGTTGAGTGCTTATGTTACTTTTTTTCAACTCTCTAAACTGTCGATGGTTTGTATAGAAAGCTGATCTGCATTGTCCTCTTGAATGGGAACGGTAAATCGTCTTCTTGAAGCAATTAGAAAATGTACCTCATTCCATGCTTTTGTTGTCATCCACATGACATCTAAGATATTGATGTTTGTTGGTAAGTGGTTTTCCATATACCTAAGGAACTGTTGAACTATCTCTTTTCTATAATTGACTTTCAAGCCTCTTATGATGTTCTGATAAATTGGTTGTAGTTTGGCAGTTATGTTTGTACTTGTTACTCAGCTTCATAATGTTTCCATGTGTCGGGCAATTATCGATAGAGTCGAGAATTTTTTTTTTTTTCATTTATTTGTTGAGATTTTGAGGCCATTCATCAAAGGCCTCACCATTAATCCAAGTCTTTGTATCTGACGTGTATTCGGTGGTAAATTCAGTCACATTTTTAAAGCAGTGTGCGTGGTTCTGTCATAATTAAGTAAATATTAATTTGTCATTATATTGTTAATAGGAACAATTGGTGAGAACACATATTTGCTTTGTATTAGGACAAAGAACTTCCAAGGCAATTTCCAATGGAACAAATAAAATGTACGTGGATTTTATAGCATTTTATAAGAAACATATTGTAAAATATAAGAAAACTTTGAATCGGGATTTATAGCAAAATATAGCGTCTATATTGTAAGGATATCATGGTAAAGAAATATACCTTCTGCCCCACTGCTGAAACAAGGAAACCTTTTACTTGAGATAGAGCCGTTACAGGTCCTTTTTGGTCCTTAGCATAAATTTCCTTGAATTTATTTTTGGTTAATGGCTGACCTGGTTCTGGTACTACTTCGATAATATCATAAATTAGAATCTAAAAGAGGAAATTTATCTTTCGTATACACACTGTGCTAAATATTGATATTAAGCATACAGTATATCATATGCATACATTATTGCTTATATATATTGCATACAAAATATATTTTCTATATTTATCTTTAAAAAGAAAGTAAATACTAGATATTATTCAAGAAATGGTTAATTATGACCATTCACTAAATTGCAATATACAAAAAGCTCAATACAAATGTGCCCACTGGATACAATTTTATTGATTCACAAATTTCTAACCCTTCCTCTAGATGTAATATCTTCTCCATAATTATAATTTGTTCCAACTGCAATGTATCCTTTAAGACCGGATCTGGTACCTTCATAAGCTAAAGCAACATTTTTCAAACAATTCACATGTTCCCATTCATCTAGATCTAATTTTGTATTTGGAATGATATCCCAGGAAACTGGAGAAAAAAGGCATATGCTAAATAGCTCCTGAGCTGGATACGGAAACCTAAAATAATATTGATAAATGATTATAAAAAATAATAACTATTATGTCGAGTTCAATAAATTTATTTTTTTGCATTATCAGCAATTTCATGCAATTATTTACCTGTCTCCTTTATCTTCTACAGAAAGTTCTTTATCTTCACCATTAAACTTATAATACTGATTAGAAGGTTCTGAAACACTTGTTACTAAACAATAAGTCTTAGATTCCAAATGGTATGATATAAAATGAGGGGTACACCTTAGGGGTACTTTCCTCACTGGCCACGGAGAATCGTAGCTCAAATGGGTTGGTAAAACTCCAATTCTAAGCTCTGACTGAAAAAGATAGAATTTTATTCAAACTTGTAGGTAAGTAAAAAACTTCGAAAATAATATTTAAATTTCAAAAGTAGATTGTTAGATATTTAAATTTATCCTGACAAAATTCAGTCCATTTTCATGCATTTTTGATAATGAAGCAAAAGAAGGATGAGATAAAAGGAGAATATAATTTAGTGATTCAAAAAACGTATGAAAAAATTGTAAATAGTAGACTTCATATTTCAGTAAATGCAATGAAGACAATTTTATTCTGGTTTATACCAAGTACAATTAATTGTGAATTTTATTTAATTGATAAATAAATTAGAAAAAAGTTATTGCTTCAACATACCTTCTTGTTGAAATATAGAAAACCTTGGGGACAATTAACATTATTAAATGGAGCGAAACTAAAAATTTCTCCATCAATTACCATGGGATGAGTTCTTAACTCACCTCTTCCAGTAATGAATAACCAATAAGGGTTGGAACCACAGATAAAGACCCCATTATAACCTAAAAACAAATGAGGGAAAATAATAGTTTAAAAAAAAATTATCAAAACATATTTTTTTGGCATAATAGGATATATAGACATTTTACATTTTATTTGGTATTAAATAACTAACTTGAGCAGAAGGAAAAGCAAATACATGAGCTCTTTCATATTTGCTTTAACTACCATTTTAATATATTTGACTTTTCATCATGACTATATATTTTGTGAAAAATTATTTTACATTAACAGAGTATCCAAAAATTAAAAAAAAAGGGTTTACTTACCAGCAATGTTATCAAAATATCTTAATCTAATAATTTTTTCTTGTAGAGTGAAATAATCAGAATTCTCAGTTTCAATTGTAGTATCTACGTTGGGACTGTAAAATATGCTGTGTTTCAATTTTTTGAACCTCAGCTTAAGATTTCCCCTATGAAATCTATATACTTCGTATATATACAAATCACGCTGGAGTCGAATCAATAACAATGGTTTCATACCATTGTTTCCCAAGCCTAACATCAATAATTCTTTAACAGGATACCGTTCTTGGAACTGATTATCATTTGGTGATGGAGTACTGAATGCATTAACTGATTCCAAACTATCTACCAACACCTTAAAGAAAATGTATATTAGTACAAAATAAATTCAAATTTCACATAAAAATGTGTCCGAACGCGATTCATGAGTTTATTGAATTTGGGAATGGGAAAGGAAGTGATTGCTCATATTAAATTAATATAGATCTTTCCTAAAACAAAATTTCCTCAATCCTCCTTTCCTTTCCGGGATACCATCCTTAAAAATTGGTGACTATAATTGAGTTTTTATTTTTTTCTAAAATTTCAGTAAGTTAGAAACTTGAAATTCTGTAATTTTCGTGCACTCGCAGAGAACTAACTACGGGTATTTCTTCAATATTACTCACATTATACAGGGGTGAAATTAGCAATCTTCACTTTTCAGCATTTATTATTAATCATATTACATTTCACATCTTTACTATTCTCCACTCAGTTTATTAAAAAAGGATGAGATATGGTGTTTATTTTTTTCTCTGCAGCTATTGGTATTAGGAAAAAATTTAACAATAATATTTTGATTAAATGCATATTATACCACTCCCTTAGTAAAAAATATGTTCGGCAGAAAAATAAATACATAATTTTGATTTTTTTAATTTGAAAAAATATGTAATTGTATGTAATAATTTCATTAACTGTGATAATAAACGCCCCGGGCGGCTTTGCCGGGTTAGAAAATGTCGGCCCGGGCCGTGCCGATCCCAAACCGCATAAAGTAGGTACAGATCAAAAGAAGCCGAGCGGCTTCAGTTACAATTAAACCTCCGATCGAACTAGACGAATTATTTTATTTTCGACTCAGTTTGTTTAAGTAGGGTTTTTTATTGTTAGTGATGGAGTGGAATGACGAGGTCTTCTTCATCTGAAATTAAATCTTTCATTAATTCGGTAGCCCTGTACAGCTGCCGTCCTCTCTTGAGGCTCGGGCGAATACAAAATCTTCTTTGACGTCTTTTTGGGGCCTGATTTAAAGCGAGTATCACCACAGCCATGGCTGACATAGCGACGTCATAGTCGGTAATCATTTTGAAAACGCTAACACTTTAAGGACACTAAAAAAACTTCTAAAAAGTACCCTTCAACGAAGTCACCAGTCTTGGTGTTGAAACTATAATGTATATATAACCCGGTCAACCCTCCCGGCCTACCACGGCATACTGCGAACCCTGCTTAAGAAACAATAAAAGCACCTGTTTTAATAGTCAATTATTATCACACAAAGAAAGGAATAAAACATAGAAACAACTTGTGGTACTACGTCAATAATATACCTGGAAGTATTAAAAAAACTCTTTCTATGATCTTTAAATCTGTGTGCCCATCTATGTAGATGCCAATGCTCATCCCCACCCATTAATAGCAAATTCAACTTACCTTATACCCAAAGCAAAGATTCGTAACAAAGAAACTAAGCTTAAAGTCTGGTATGGAATATATTTCTAAATTAGAATTATCTCTAACAACAAATAACCAATACGTAGATTTATTTGGTGTTAAATATTTCTTCCACCAATTATGGTATACTTTCTGTTTAGGAGCTGGAGCACTTAAAGAAGGCATCTTGAAATCACCTTCACCATAAAGCAGATCATCTTCATTCTCCACTTCTGGTTTTGTTTCATGTTCTTTAATAACATGGGCTGGTATGTGAGTAAATTCTTCAGGTATTTTGCTTGTGAATAGCCCGGATGTATCCTTGTACATACATATTGTAGATACAGGAGGATTCTGAATAAAATATGAACTAGTTATTTAAATACTTATTCTATAAAAGAAAACATAAGCCCAACAGAGAGTAAAGGAGTGATAGGAGAAAAAATTAAAATCATAGCAGCCATGAAGTTTCTTTCTATAATTGCTCTCAATATATTGTCTCATACTTACGTTTGATAGTGTTGATTTACTAACCACCAGCTTCGCAGTACCTTTAGTTTCCCTTAACATCAAGGTAATAACTTGTCCATCAGCTGTCATTAGTGAAATATACGGGTCGGCACTAGAAACATGAACAATAGGCGAACCAAGATCCATAGGTACATGTTGTAATTGATTTGCACCTTGTAACAACCTTACAGATACTGTAGTGACTTGTACTATGTATTTATTATTCCCCAAATTACCAGTGTATACTGTAGGTCCATTAGTTGCAAAGCCAGTATTATCAATTTCGTTAATTTCTTGACCTGTTTGCAGTATCTGAAAATGGTAAATTGAATTGAAATTGAAAAAAGTATAGCAATTATTATCATAACCTACTATAGTTTTCTTCGAATTTATTGATAGTTTTTCAAGATAATGCTGTACTTGATAAACACAAAATTAAAAATGGTTTACAAAATAAATATATTGCTTCCAGAAGAATTTGTTATTTTAAGGGAAAATATCATAAGTCTATTTGAAATGTGGGAAAATCAACATTTCAACATATTCTGACTTGTTTGATATGTATGAATTGTCTCACACTGGGAAGTTTGAGGAAACTAATTCATTTTGGTCTAGAAAATTTATTTCCTCCAATTTGATATTAAGTTGTCACAATTAGATAAAATGTTAATAAAAACAAACAATGTTTTTGTGTTCAATGGAATTGAAAAACTTACCATAGTACCATCTTCTTGACTCAAAATTAAAAATGCATGCTGATCGTCGCCACTTTTAACTGTCCACATATTGGAACATCCCGGTAAGGTAAAAGTAGTGACAATCTGAGGCCGAATGTTTTTTTGTAATACGCAGAGTGCACCATTTTTTCCATATCCAGCTGTAGTTACCAATTCTATATTCATATCCACATTATTATTAAATTCTTCACTTAAAAATGCTGGTTCTCCAATAGAAATATTTCCACAAGGGCCTATATTTAGTAAACTATCACATACTTCAAACACATAACTCGTTATTTGGATACCTAAAGAAGTAAAAAAATATTAAAGTGACATTGCACTCAATATAATGTTTACAATACAAATAATCATTGTCACGATTCACCTGATATTAGCAGTGAAGATGTGTGAAAAATACTATGAGTGAACAGAACAAGAGAAAATTTATGTATTAATATGGATTGATTATATTCCATTTAATTAACTTTCATAGTATGTAACCAGTTTTAGAATATTGAATAAGTATCATAAACTATCTTTAAAGAATATTTATAAAATAGGACTGCCTCATGAAGCACTGTCTTGTTATATTTCAAAGAGATTTGAGTTTATCATTAATAGTCAGAGCAATATGCTGATGTTTTATGTTTTATAATATGTGACAATACCTACCATTATAGAGAGCATATTATTCAGTTCAAATAAAAATTGTTATAGATTCATTTGATTACAGAATGAGTTATAATTCAAATATGAACAATTTTTGTTACTAACCAGCTTGTTTTTGAGTGCCATATACTTCCAACTCTTCAGGGTCTCGGATGTCCAAAACATCACTAGCCATACAATCTGTGAGAGTATCCAACATTTTGTCAGCTCTCTCATTACGATTTCTTTTTGCTCTCGGTTCGTCATTATCATCTAAAGTTATTACTTCATTCGCCTGTTCTGTGAATCTCAATAACAGAGAATTGCCCAATCGAGAGCCCAAGAATAGAAAATTATTCTCACATACAGATATCTAAATAAAACAAAAACCCACACAAAGTTAATAAGCAACATATTAGCCTAGAACTCACTATAAAATGGGTCACATTATTTATGTATGTTTAAAATTATAGAGGGTAGGATCGTTTTTACATTTTTTTAAATACTTACACATGTAGTAAGGACACTGGCAGCAGCTTTTTCAAAATGAAAGCTTCTAATATATCTCATACTATCAGCTAAAAGAGTTAAAACATATAACTCCCCTCCTTTTAAAGATAAAACCAAAGTGTCTTCTTCCAAAAATGCAACTTGAACACAGTCTAATGTTATTTTCAAATCTTCTTGTGGTTCTAAAAAATGAATGAATTTTATATTTGTTGATACCACATTCAAGAATACAGTAGTATAGTTTGTTATAAGAAAGCTTACTTAGAGGGAAATTTGAAGATGTTTCTGCTATGCTATTGAGTGATACACCATATGGTGGAATACTCTGATTCAAATATATTAGTGAATTAACAGCTAGAATGAGGGTTCCACCAATGGGTCTTTTAATGGGAACAGCCTTGACACAATCAAATGGTAAATTAGCAACACTCCATATAATGGGGTGAACCCTTTGCTGCAAGTTTAAAGAAATTGCAGACATTGCACAAGTATCTGATCTTACAGCAACTCGCCTGAAATAAATAATAAATGAAATCTAAGTTTACTACTGTTATTTAGGTAGACAAGAAATTCAAAATATTTTATTTTTTTAAAATAAAATTGAAAAATAATTAATTATCAAATTTATCAAAATAAGTTTTTATATAACAATATGCAATTTGTCTATGGATTATCAATTATACATTTTAAAGAACATAACTTTTATCACATAACTTACCCAGAGAAAGTTTTCAAAGGCTCGTATAAAATCAGTAATGTAGGCTCATAATAACCGTGAAGAAATTGTATATCAATTATATTATCAATTTTTTCAATGAAATCTTTCAATACAATCATATAAGAAGCTAATATTGGTGCTTTGGTAACACTAGAGTTAGAAGTCATTGGTTTAACATCTCCATCATTATCATCTATGGAAGTTTCACGCCGGAATGGTAAGACTACTAATTTTCTACCAAATACAGTCATTACAGCACATCTATTTTCAGGATCTACTCTTATTAATGGAACATGATGATGGTGTGTCCAACCATCCTATATCAAGAAATAAATTTTGAAATGGTAAATATTTTAACTGTGAATTGAGTAAAAATATTACTGAATCACAGTGTGTTTTAATTAAAAATTTAAGAACTATTTGTGTCTAGTACTTTGAAATTATTTGAAGTAATCTCATGGGAAATATAGGTACCACACACCTTGATGAATTATGTTTTCAGTTGCAGCTAGTGTGGGGTTTAGGAAGGGTCTAGGGGTAGCTGAAGCCGCAGGCCCTTAGAAGGTAGGGGTCCCGCAAAATTACTAATTTGATCATTAATTTTAAAAGCAACATTGGATCTGTAGCGAAATTTGCATTTTTCCATAAATTATTCAGGAATTTAAATGAAATATAGGTTATTTAAAATCCAATTAATAGTGACATTTTTACTTATAATTCATATTTAATTTAAAATTTATGTAGTTTGAGCTGATATTGATTTCCTCAAGTGGGTTCGGTTCGATTTTAGCCCCAAGCCTCACTACTTCTTAATTTAACGCTGGCTACAAAGAAAGGAATATAGCAGAAGCAGATGATTGTGGTGTACAATTTGAGGAGGGTTAACCTGCCACTTGTTGCAGCTGTATCCAGAGAAATTTGTTTAAAATAATTTAGTAGAAGGTACAGTACTTACATTTATTGCCGTACTTTAAGTAGTTGACAAAATTAAAGAAACCACATTCTTAGATATTCAGGTTAAATTAACACCATCATTTCTAGAAATTCTGGCATACATAAACTTTAATGGTGAATATATGGAATTGAATTATTCTAGGTCTCATTATTAAGATGAGTTATTTATTATATCAAGAAAAATAAGACATTTATTGTACAACTAACCTATTTAAAGTTAGCATTTTATTGGCAAATTCGAATAAATTTTAAATTCGCCCAATTTCTACACATAACTACAATTGAATAGATAAGTAACATAAATAATGCCTACTTTCATATCTTCCTCTTCAAAATAATGTAAGCTCAAAGTTCTCAAATCATGATTTTCAGGATCATATTCCACAACAGATAATTTTGCATCCGAAAAACCAAGTAGAAGTGCATCTCTTTGAAAACTCGCCAGAGACACATTTTGTATAGACATAATATTTCCAAATAGGGTGTATTGTGCCATACATTCTAATTTTGATTTTGGCGGATGAAATTCTAGAAATAAAATATATAATTTTTTTGTTACAAGTATAATGATCTGACTCATTTTAATAAACTAGAATCTGTATTATGATATATTACCAGAATATCTTTCTGATCTGGATCGTGCGTCCACATCTGGAACCAGTCTATAAACTTTTAGTATATTCGTTCCCGCTGTTACCAAACATTTTTCAACTTTATTAAAAAAATAGCAGGATATTGCGTGTTCCACTCCAGTAGCTGGATGACTTTGTCGGCAAATGGAAAACATATTTTTTAATTAATGATTAAAATACATTAGAACTACAAATGAAATAAATAAGTGAAAAATATGTAAGCTGTAAACAACAACATAACCTTTTTCTTCTTATTTAGAGATTAATTTTTTTCTGGTGAGTGACCCCATACATGACAAAAATCATCCACAGTAAATAAAAAATTTGATGAAATATTTAGTTTCCATTCTTTCATTGGACTAATGGAATAATTCAAAACTATTTTTCTCTACTGCTGTAACTAATAATTTAATTGTGTATCTAAATAACTTATCGATTATATCATATAAATCGATTGAATCAAATAATTCAGATTCTCCCACCAAAAAGTTCAAAATACAAAAGGGTATCACTTTCAATAACTAGGTACTGATTATTTAATTAGGTTGTTTTTGCTTGTTTTTATCAAGAATATTACCGAAGCAAATCGACAGAAGAACAATAACTAACAATAATCAATTTGACGTTGGTCTTTAAAGTATATAGTCAAAAAATCAAAATCAAAATGGCAGGCATGCAACAGGTTGGTGCAAATTAACAATAAGTATTGAATGAATATTAGTGTTTTTAAGGTTGTCAAATATTTGCTAAAAAACAGTGTTCGATCAAGTCCCAATTTAGTAAATTATGTCTCTTCATCAGCATCAGGTGGATACAACTTCAGTAAGTATCACATTTCGAGTACTTAAAAATAAGAAAGATTATTTATGAGAATATAGTTCACTTCAATGTATATTTTGTGAAATTAACAAAATATTTAGGATCCCTAGGCACATACCTATAAATAATTATGGATTTATTTGGGAAAGGAATTTTTTTAAATGTAAAGAAAACAAAAAGTGTGAAAACAGTTGTTAATGGTTTATTAAAATTTCACATAAAAAATATCCAAGTTGATATTATCATTTATGATTAAACTTAGATAACATTCAGTTTAATTGAAGAGATAAGTATACAGCAAATATATGATATAAAAATAAATGATTTCATTGGTGGTTAGAGTTATCATTCCAAAATTCCAAAATGAAAAATATTATGTGATGAATCAAAATTTTTTAATAGAAACTAATGAATGTTGTTGACCTTCACTAGCGACGACACAATTTTGTAAATTGTCGATTGTTAAGAAAATGCATCTCTATTAACATTATGGTGATAGAATATGTGTGCATATGTAAAAGTAAATGAAACAAAATTATTTTGAGAGGGTTTATGATTTCTGTGGTCCCTAAGTTTGACCGTGGATTCTGATAATGTCCATCCCTGGGAGATTGGGAAAAAGAATAAAAAAAATTGCAGCACTCCTACTCGTCGAGGTCGAAACATGAGAGATTGAGTCACTATATTTGAATGATTTTTAGATAGTAGTTTTTGCAGATAAGGAATATGGAAAAATAATTGAAAATTTCTAGAACGCCCATACCTTAAGGTATGAAGGATAAAATTGAAATATAGATTTTAGTGATAAATGATGATTTATCACATTTTCATATACAAGGAACATAAAAAATATAATTGGTTTATCTCCTTTTCAATATATATCAAAGGTAAAAAGTCAAAAAAACTGATTTTTTACAATTTAATCATTATTAAAATGTATTTAGACCTTTTTCACTTGAATAATTCTAATTTTGCAATTTTTTTAGATATACTCTGAATGCACCACAAGGAGGTAGTTACAAGCATTCTTTGTGTATTTGTCTGTGTATAATGTGTAAGTATGAATGTGTGTGTTTGTCTGACTCATTGTGTAGAACAGTCAAAGCTCTCGTTTTCGTTGCAGTCAAGTTCTTCCAGTTTTTCGTTACTGGTGGATATGCATATTCTTCAATTAGAAAATAAATAAAGTATATAAAGTTATTAATTTTTAGCTTCAAAATTCATTATCTGAAAAACTACCTGCCCGGGAACCTTTTTATTATTTTTTCGTGTTCCTCATATGTGAAAACATAAGAAGCGACTTTAAAATCTTTAATATTTCAATTTTCGATCTTTTCACCTTTCATATCTTGAAGAGTGGGCATTAAATAATTTATTAATTACTTTTTTTTGGTCCTTATATGTGAAAATATAAGAAATGATATTATAATCATCAATATTTTAATTTTTGAACTTCCATACTTTGTAGAGTGGGCAGTTTTTTATTTATATCTTTCGTAATATAGTAACTCATTTTTTTGAGTATACACCTTCGATATTTTGTAGCGTAGGGGTGCTAGAATTTTTTAATAATTTGTTCCCATTCTTTCAGTGATTGACCCCTCTATAAACTATTCGAATCCACAGTGAAATTCAGGGGCATAAAAATGCCCTTTATTTTTAAAAATGCACAAACTATTCAACTGTTGCAACTTAATCATTTTTTAAAGTCTGGACAACCATTGTTAACAACATTATATTATTTTCCTTATTTCCAGCTAATTAGTAATACTTCATGTAATTAATTGTGTTTTATCTGGAGAACTTATCTTAACTGTAGTGTGCTAACCAAACGATGTAGACTTCTTAAACCGAATTGTTACTATGTAGGAGACTTGGGTACATTTCTACGATCCAGAAACAAAGCAACAATCGATGGAATGCCGACACTCTAGTTCTCCAAGACCTAAGAAGTTTCGTGTCCAAAAATCTGCTGGAAAAGTTCTTGCTTCAGTTTTTTGGGATTGCCATGGAGTAATCATGATTGATTTTTTGGATCAGGGTAGAACAATAACTGGAGATTACTATTCAACATTATGGACCACTCTACGGGAAAAAAAAATTGAATAGGAAAGATGCGGAAAGCTATCCAAACGTGTTTTATTTTTGCAGGACAACGCCTCTGCACACAATCTCATGATGCCATGCAAAAAAATCGTGATTTAGGGTTTGAATTTCTAGAACACCCTTCTTATCCACCAGATTTGGCTCTGTCCGACTATCATCTCTTTCCTCAACTGAAAAAAAGTTTAAAAAGTCGTAAATTTTCTTCCAACGAGGAGGTAATAAAAGGTGTGGAGGTCTGGTTTTTATTTTGAAAGGTCTAGAGACGTTGCAGATTCGCTGTAATAAATTTATCCAATTAAGAGGAGAATATGTTGCATAATAAAATATTTTGTCATTGAAATTTTGTTTGGTTCTATAGTAGGCTAAGAATTTTTTAATATATCCTCGTATAGATGTAGGGACCAAGAAAACATTAATTTTTCTTATTAAAACAAAGTTCTAAGTTGATTTTATCCTTATTATGATATTCATGATGAAGGTGATCATGAATCAATATAAATAAGCAAATTGTCAGTGTCAATATCATATTTTGATAAAGACTTAAAGAAAAGTCGAAACGTCAAAATTTATCTTTTAAAAACTATCAAAAAAAACTAATTTTAAAACAGAAGAGACCTAAAATCAAGAACATTTAGATGCAAAATAATATAACGTTGTTAACAATGGTTGTCCAGACTTTTTAAAAAATGATTAAGTTGCAACAGTTGAATAGTTTGTACATTTTTTAAAATAAAGGGCATTTGCAAAATGAGGTACTGTGGATTCGAATAGTCCATAGAGGGGTCCATCACTGAGAGAATGGGAACAAATTATTAAAAAATTCTAGCACCCCTACGCTACAAGATATCAAAGGTGTATATTCAAAACATGAGTAACTATATTCCGAAAGAAATAAATAAAAAACTACCTACGCCACAAAGTGAAAGTTCAAAAATCAATATATTGAAAATTTTAATGATATCAATATCATTTCTTATACTTTCACAAGTAAGGACCAAAAAAAAAAGTAAATAATAAATTATTTAATGCCAACTCTTCAAGATATGAAAGGTGAAAAGATCGAAAATTGAAATATTAAAGATTTTAATGATTTTAAAGTCCAGATAATGAATTTTGAAGCTATAAATTAATAACTTTATATCCTTTATTTATTTTCTAATTGAATAATATGCATATCCACCACTAACGAAGAACTGGAAGAACTTGACTGCAACGAAAACGAGAGCTTTGACTGTTCTACACAATGAGTCAGACAAACACACACATTCATACTTACACATTATACACAGACAAATACACAAAGAATGCTTGTAACTACCTCCTCGTGGTGCATTCAGAGTAGATCTAGAAAACTTGCAAAATTATATGTACGTGTTTTATAAGACGACAACATATAAGTGTCGAAATACGGGGTGTTTTAAAAAAGTGAGGTGAAGCGATATCGATGTCAGAGAGAGATGTCAAATAATATACTTATACGAGCCCACGTGACCCTGGGAAGTGAAGATATTTTAGAAGTTAGATGGTATTGTTTCAAAATAGATGATACATACCTTTACACAGCAGGGCGGCACCGGTGCGCACAGGGTAAAAAAAGTTAGTAGGGTTACTTTAACTTTAAACAACGACAACAAACCTTGACTCTAACCGCAAAAGGCGATAATCGGAGGTGCTTACATTATCCTGTATTAGAGGTAGTTGCCATCCTGTCTGCCTTATATACATTCCTGACGGAACAAAACAATGAAATATTGGAAAAAACATTTTTAATTTCATTATAATAGCATCATATAAAAATAGTACATTTGATAGTGCACAAATACATACATTGTTTTTGTGATAAATATATTTTGGCTTGGAGTGTTCTAAAGGTGATTCCAATTCACAAATAGGTGTAATTTTCCCGTCCTTTAACATAAACCATATCCGCATTAGATGCTTCATCATATTACCAAATTGATGTAGAGGTGTCGCGATCTTGTATGAGCTATGCCAATCGTATTACAGTCTTCGATAGGTTATAGGAGAATTCTTTTTTATGTAATATAAGACAGTAAGCTGAAACGTCACTCGGTGTTGCTTCATCAGTCTCAAACTCTATTCTTAAAAGAATACTACCAGATTGGATAACTTTTTTTTGTCTTGAACAACCAATGTGTACCAAAGTAGCATTATTCTTAAATTCTTGTGGAGTAAAAATAGGTTGGTTGATTTGAAGATGGTAATAGGACTTTTGAAAATTGGCAAACATCTCATACAAGGAGGCTAATCTATTTGTATTGAAATCTAATTTTAGATCGTTATATGGATATCTTTTCGAATTGAGAAATATACGCAAATTTGTTAGTTTGCAATGATCAAATTTACTCATATCCTTTCTAATTTCTCCTCTTCTTTTGTTTTGAAAGGCTACGATAACATGCCTTGGAGTTTCAATTTTTGTATTCGTTTTAACAGCCCAAGTATGCCTTGTAGAATTATTTAGTGGCGTCAACTGTCCGCCGACGCTGTCCATTTAATGAAATAAAAAAACAATGTGAACTACTTTTTTCCATTGGTTGTGTACCAAAACAAAATAATGGTAATTTATTATATTGTTACCAATTTCATTGTATTAAGTATTTTCTGGAAAATCCCAATTTATTTGCATGATAACAAACGATATTTTTGAAGTGTTTTCAATCATTCACCTTTGATTCTTCATTTACATTTTATCAAATTGCTGCCAAAATGTTTATGTTTTAAAATGTAGCATCTACTTGTTACAATATTTAACAAGCAATTTCTTACATATTTCATATCGACATATCGTTTTACCTGAGCCAAACTCCGATATAAACAAGTAGCGGGATATTTTGAAATAAAATGGAAAATTTGTAGCCAGATGTCCGGTTTTGGACCGGACAGTTCGGTTTTTCGAGGATCGTCCGGTTGAAAAAATGTTGGTAAACCAGACAAACAAATGTCCGGTATTTGGTTGAATTCATAAACTATCCGGAAATTTGGGTAAAAATATTAGGTTATTGCCTAAAAAGAACAACATACGTTTTTACTAATGTGCAAAGAAAGGATTTTCGCCGCTGACCTTATTGACGTCGTCCCGGTACTCAACTCAATTCTGAAGTGTGCCAACGCCACCTATTAATCGGTAAACAAAGAACCGCACGTTTCATTTGCAAACAATACAAGAGTTTTACTAATAAGGGCCTTATGCCTCAGTTTAAAAAATATAATTTATAATACTTTATTCAAATAATAAATAGAACTGACGAAAATAAAAAATGCATTAATTTTTTTGAACGTTCGAATAATTCTTTTATTTTTGAATACTCAACGTTCTGAAATAAAAATATCGACATATAGATATTTTTTAAGCTGCATACATCGATATTCTTTGAATTTATCGACATAATTTTTTCATTTGCCCATCCCTAAAAATCTTAATCTAAATCGCAAGCGTTATAGGTTCAATATTTTATGTGGTGTGTTGACTGTAAGAACTTTATCAATAAAATTGGAAAACGCATCTAATAGCATAGCAAGTGCGGCTAAAAAAATTACGAAGAGTGTGTCATTATAATATAGACTGGGAAAGGCAATTTTCTTGGATACATAAATGTGACGATGACACAAAAGGTTTCTGCAGCTTGTGTAAACAAGTACTTGAAATCGGTAACACAATACGCAGTATCAAAAAAGCATAAGGAATCTGAAAGTACAATAGCCATGTCTCAACGCATACTCTTTTTTTACACTAAAAGGTAATGTGCAAAGTGAAAAAGTTAGTGTTGCCGAATTAACTGAAGTTTATCATAGTCTCAAACATTATATTTCATATATTGCTCAAGATTGTTCGTTAAAAGTGATTACTGATGCAGAAACCGTAAAGTAAATGACAGGAGGACGCACTAAATGTGCAACCTTGGTACAACAAGTTTTGTTTCCGTATTCGATGCAACTTGTTCAAGAGGATTTCAAAAATGAAGTTCTGTTTTCTGTCTCTACCGACGCGTCTAACAAAGGGATTAAGAAATTGTTTTCAGATTCCTTCGACGATTCTCGATCTATTAAACAACATTTATGCCAGGTCTTGGATAAAGCACAGCTGCCATGGATAAGAGTAACAGCATTTGGAGCAGATAATGCGTCTGTTAACTACGGAATCAATAATTCCGTTTTCCAAAAATTACAGTCGGAAGAACATAATGGTAATGACACATATTTCATAATTGCTCCAAGAATGCTTCAAAAGTAATACCCATTGATGTCGAAAATATAATTATGAAAATTTTTGGAAGGAAGAGTTGAAGGAGTGCTTTGATTTCTTTGAAAGTAAATACAGGGATATTATTCGACACGTTCCCACAAGATGGCTAAGTTTGTTTAGAACACTTGATAGAGTACTCTCATCATGGGTACCATTAAAACGGTATTTCTCAGAACAAGGCCCCGAAAATTGTCCTACTGCACTTTGGGGTATCTTATCAGATGAAGAAAGAAAACGAAATTGCAAATGAGACCAATCCTAATTATAATGAACTGTATTTGTATATTACTTATAATTTTATGGCGTCTTTCCAAGACATTTTCATTTTGATAGAAAAATATACAACATTAGCTTATAATCTGCATAATATAATGATTAAATTCAGGAACACCCTTTTAAAAAATAACCTACCAACATGTTGACATAAAAATACACATGGCCTTGAAGAAAGGCTGTCTTTCAGAATATCATTCTAAAAAATTTGTGACGAATGCTCTAAATGTTTACCAAAGAGTCTGGTTTACATCGCTTTTAAAATAACCATTTTAAGACTTTCAGCTGATTTAGAATCCGGCATATTGCTCACCCTGGATCAATTAATAGATTTGTGGTTAATAGAAAAGGATATTTAGTATTATGAGAAATGTTTGGACAAACGAAAAAAATCGTCTCTATTTAGAAAGCGTTAAGTGTGACCTCCGGGTTTTTTCAACATAAACAGTACTTGCATCGAATTTAAAAATAAGATATCAAGTAATAGGTAGTTGTTAAAAGCAGCGGCATCTAATGTGAAATATATCTAATTTGTACTATTTATTGAATCACCTTCAAAATTAAATTCACTACTTTCGAAACAAACTTATGATGATTGGTAATTTAAAACTTTATTTTTAAAAATTTTATTTACAACGAAAACAAAACATATAATTTTACAAAATATTGAATGAACTTAATTAATCTCAACAGTCGAATTAATCAAGTGTTTATGAAATATAATCTTTTTTTTACTTTTTAAAATAGCCTGGATTTTTCTAGAAATAAGTGATGCGATTTTTTTTATTTCGGTAAATTTTTTCCATCTAATACGTCGATGATTGTTGAATCATTAGCGAATCATTTTTGGAATCTCGTCACCATTTATGATCCGTGGGATCGGAATTCATACGATTGCTTATTCACGATATTGTTTTTGAAAAAAACTATTTTGTGAATCGGAACAAGACTTATCTTCAAATGGCTGACCAAAATCAAACGAGTGGTTTCACGAGAAATGTAGAGTTTAAATGAATCGGTTATTTCAGAAACCAATTAAGCGACAAAAACAAAGTATGCTTTTGATGATGCTGTACAATCTAAAGGTAAATGGTATATCTTTTAGTGCAGAAATAACCTATGATCCATTAAATAGCATTTGACATCCTGGAACATAATCCGTTTCAGAAAGAAGCCAAGTGCCGTCGCTCTATGTTCTTTCCTCGTGAAAGTTGGCGGCCTTTTTGATACATATACTTTGTGGATTCATAATACAGTAACAATTGATTCAAAGGTTACCTAAAACTGAGTGCGTGAGCTTTCGGTAAAAATTAGGTGTTATTTTGTTGTTTACTATTGGATAGTTCAGATGAAGCTGTGCAAGAAGAAAAATACAAACGGAATGCTAGGCTGAAAGGAGTGCAGTACGTCCGTACAAAGGAAAAGAAGTTCCCATTAAATCCTAGCTGAATGATGTAAACTGAGAATGCAATTTGCAATTTAAAATTTACGGGTGAAATAAAATGAGAACCATAGGAAACATTTTACTTTTTGGTAAATAAAAACACCCAAGACACGTACCTCTAAACTTTAGTGGTGGTTAGGCCTGTGAAATATAGACGCAAAAATCGCAGACCTAATGGAAATAATGAGCAAGCTCAAGAAATTCCTGGTGACTTGTCTTACAAAAAATCCCATTTATACAATTATAACTTGAAAGTAAATAGTGTCTTACTTAAGATTGTAGAGGTGTTTTCTTGAAAGTGTTTGGAATTTCTGACAATAGAATTCAAAGAATGAATAAATGTTCCGTCTTTCACTTGTAGATATGAGGGGAAAATCTAGGTAACGTTTGTGTGAGAATACAACAGCACATTGAGTAATTTGATGTCAAGGAAATCCATTTTGGGGAAAAACAAGACAATAGTTTGAGTGATAATGTTAAAAGAATGTAGCTGCCGAAAAAAAGATACACTCCTGAAAGCAAAAATGTCTACAAAGCAATGTATGACGCAAGCAAAAACAAAGATTACAACAAGGTCGCACTAGCCTCCGACTATAAGCAAAACTTACCCTTGTAGCACATACCTGTATAGGAGGTTTTCTATATGAGGCAGATCTGGGTAAATGTGTAAACAATTTTAAAACTAATCCTTCCAAACTGTATTTCTATCAAGAGGGCGGAGCAAACAAAGGCCAGACGAAGTATGTTCAATCTTACTGGGTTTTTTTTACTAAACCCGTGTGATTTTAGTCGGTTTGAAACAATAATTCACTACTACCCTGTACGTGGCTACTCAATTTCCCCATGTGACAGAAGCATAAAGCGTCTATTCAGAAAGACGGACTCCTGACGAATATGTAGAGCTCATACTAAAAGCTAGTAAGTCTAGCCGAAGTTTTCAGTTTCAAAAACTTAATTACCCAAATCATATAAGAAAATGCCAAATTCGAACGAAACATTAGGTAGGCAAGTACCCAAAGAAAATAAGCAGCCATTCAAAGTGTCCAAGTACAAGCAATACAAGAATACTCATATTCAGTATTCAATATCTACCAGCACATTGCAAAAAACTACCAGCCCTCCGTAAATACCAATAGAGAAAGCTTATCCTTTGGGGAAGGTATGTTTTCTTTTATTTCACCAAGGTTATTTTAAACGTTTATATTGACTGACAAGGAGTTGTCAGAAGACTTACCAGAAGCTGATTAAGTGAATAAGTCCAAATCTTAGTAAATAGACATACTTCTATTTTTCGATTTAGGCATAGTAAATTTTTTTATATTTATCTTATTACGAAAACTTAAAAAAATAGATTATTCCAATAGCATGTTTTTGATTTGGTGAAAAAATATCTGAAGTAGACTAGACCTATACTCAAGCTGCAAGATAGTTTTTTTAGTTTTCGAAAGTTGAAAAAAGCGCACAATTGGTTTCAGAAATAATCGACTCAAATACTGTCCTGTATGACGATTGTTAAGCACAATTTCATTAATTTTATCAACTTATCTTCACTTGAAGGCATCAAAGGTAGTTGGGAAGGACGTTTATAAGCTTTCCACGATATTTATTTATATTTTTAGCCTTATCCGAGACACAAAAAGAAATCCAAGATTTAGCCAGAAAATTTACAAGGGAAGAAATCGTTCCTGTTGCAGCTGAATATGATCGAACCGGAAAATTTCCATTTGATTTATTAAACAAAGCACACAGCGTGGGATTACTTAATCAACACATTCCAGAAAAATATGGTGAGTAATTTTAAAAATTCTCTAGTTCATAATATATACTTATAATTAAAACAGTTTCTCTTTGGCTTCACGCCCTAATGTTTGCTAATAATAATGTGATGATACCAAAAGAAACAAAAAACCACAACACGCATTGTAAAATCACAATTCGGCTTCGGATTGGTACACTTCCACAAGTTTTTCCACGCCCGAAAAATATTTTTATATCCTCTTAAATATATGAATTACACCCGTCTTTGATGTAGTTCAAAATAATTTGAAGTGATAATTATTGTGAGTTAAGAATTTCTGTTAGGGTGGTTGAGACTCCAAACTCTTCTTCTAAATGTGTACTGCTGGTATTCACACAGATATCTGATGAATAAGACGCTATTTCAGTAAAGGCACAATTATTTGGAAGATCTATTTGATTTCCTCTTGTTAAATGTGGAACGGTTTTCCGGATCTCAAACCACTTAGAAGCTATTCTGTTTAAGTTTTTTGCCGAGACGAATAGATTTATTGTTGTTGGTTGTTTCATAATTTCCTCTAATTAATCGGTTCTGTTTCCTTCCTATTTTTCTTACAAATTACATTTTACTTACTTCCATTTTAGTTTCGAGCTTTATCTGGATTACCCTCTGTTCCATATATTATTTTTATCACATGTCCTTTTTATTGTTTCAATATCTACCTGTTGGAAGCCTAAAATCTTTTCTCTGTGTTTCTTTCATTAATTATCATACTTTTGACTCTATGTTTGGATATTGGCCTTTTGATAGGCCTGTCCTACCCCGCTTAAGACTACCAAAGGCAACAATAAGCTAATTAGGTATCTTAGCTGAAACTTTTGATACAACTAGGCAAACTATAGGGCCCGCGTAAGTGTTTGCACCACGTACGCGTGAGTGCTGGCCCCTCATAGGTGACGTGATCTGCAGTTTCTTCCTCCTCCGTGTACAAGCGGAATTGGTATCTCAGATGACCGTATAAGACTAGAAGGTCATTGACCTGTCGAGTTTTTTATGCTTATGCATAAAACTTATTAAACAGTTTCTTTGTAGGAGGTTTGGGGTTGAACACTTTCGATGGTTGTCTTGTAACAGAAGAAATAGCCTATGGTTGCACTGGAATATTAAATGCTTTGGAAGGTTCAGGTTTGGGGGTAAGTCAGTTTAATAATTTGGTATAAGGGATTTACCTTAAATAAGAACGGTAAATTGAAGGGATATTTATTTTTTCTGCAACATTTATCTCACAAATATTTCAATATTTCAATACTAGCCTTAACTAGTAACGTGGGTTGCTTAAAGAGTTTCCCATTTAACAAAAAACGAGACATTTTTTGTATTATAATTTCTCAATGTAGTCTCCTTCTATTAAGTCAATAAACTTAGTCCAGCGATGCGGCTCTAACCTTTTCAACCTATCCAAATATCTTTCTTCTCAGTGCGATAATTGTTTGATGAAAATCTTTTCATCAAGTCAAATTTCAAGATTAGGAATAAGTTGTTGGGAGTCAGAGTGCAATTTGTGTACTTCAGCTATTGCGATCACCAAAATGTGAGAAAAAGGTGTTTTGACTTGATTTTTTTTCAAACGCGGTTGCTTTTTTGGAATTTAATTACCTTATCAAGTAATGATGTGTGATATTTTCCTGTTTTTGATTTAACTTTTTGAAAATAAACGTATTCCCATGTCTATTCCAAAAAATACCGCAATCACTTTTCTTGTCAATGAAACCATCTTTGCTTTTCCAGGATAGGTTCGCCCTCTGCAATCCAGTCTTAGTTTATTTAGAGTTTAGTGGTGGTTTTATCTACACTAACGAATCGATAGAAAAGTCAAATGTTCTTTTGAATGCGCTTTTGGTCCAAAGTGAGCAAACGCGGTATCCAATGCCAATCAGTTGGTATATGGGAAATGTTTTATTTTGTACGCTGATGGTTTTTGCTATCCTTCTAATCTTTTTCTGACGTTCATCCAGTACCAGTTTTTGACCTTTTTCGAAGATATCGCTGGTTGTTGCTTTTTGTGGCCGCTGCTCCAAACGTTCATCTTCTGTCAAGCTGATATGGCCATGTTTGAATCAGATGCTCAAAATTTTACCTTTGTAAGTGATGATACAGAGTCACCCGTACTTAACTGCTCTTTCATACGAGTAGGCGTATTGCCTTTTCAATCACAGCTTGATATTCAATTTTTCAGAAAAATCTTCACAACAACGCACTTATACGATTGTCAAATTTCTATTTTACTAAGAGACTAAAATGACCGAAATTTCATTGAGACTTTCTCGACGTATGCACAAATTGTGATTGTATGCTATACACTTTACAATATGACAAACGTGTGTTTGATTTGAAGAAGTCCAAATTACATAAAACTAGAATGTTACAAAACATATTTCTTAACTAATATTGATAAGTGCTGACATTTGACGCCGGAAACGTTTCAGACAATCCTCGTAGATTGAAGCAAAAATTAAATTTAATTTGTCAGATGATCAAATCTTCTTGCAACAGGGAACAACTTAAAGGGGGTATAATTGATCCCCTCTGTTGAATGAAATATGTACTATGAAAAAAACTAGAGAAAGGATAAAATCACCCAACTCTTTTCTACCAAAGAAGCTTATGATGGAAGGAGAGAGAAATTGGGAACGCAGGAAATAATTTGCAGTCAACACCTGGCCGTTGGAATAAGCAGATAGCTTGTACTGTGGACCCCTTTTAAACGCTTTGTTACGGAAAAACATGGAGCGTTTACTGGAGCAGCGATACGCGATCAAATTTTGTGTTTTTTTCCAAGAATAAACTCGACACACAAGGGGAAGCACCATGGCTCGGTAGAGACGCAGAAGCTGAACAGAATTTCGATGCTGTCATTTCTGGGGGCGTACGAAAACTGGAATCCCGTTGTAGCAGAGTGTAGATGCGGAAGGGTGCTACTTTGAAAAATTCTAATCGCTTGTACTATTTTCATAAATAAATGTGAATAAAAAAATGAGCATAATTTCTTTTAATGGAAGCGGTATGAGTCTTTCCACTTTAAAACCAAGTGAAAACACCTTGCTTTCATTTGCGAGTCATTCAGACTTGCTCCGAAAATAAAAAAAATATCATGAAGTGGAAACTCGTTTAATACGAGTGGAAACGCAACGACAGTGTAGATGAAAGTCATTCGGAAAAGCCTTTCAGTCCTGGATTCGTTCTTGAGTGGAAGATTAATTCAAATTTTATCTTCCTACTGCGTATTTTTTGTCTCATCTCGTATATTGCTACTAAATTGTTGCAGCAAACTCCCGTTATAAAATCAGGCACCGACGAGCAAAAGAAAAAATATTTGGGAAGATTAATAGAAGAGCCTTTAGTTGCTGCTTATGCTGTTACTGAACCATCGGCAGGTTCTGATGTAAATGGAATTAAAACACGTGCCGTAAAGAAGGGAAACGAATGGATTCTTAATGGTCAAAAGATGTGGATAACTAATGGAGGAATAGCTAACTGGTAACACATTTTTACCATTAATTTTTTTATCTAATTAACCTTCTAAGAATCAAGACTTTAATATTTTATAATACCTAGTGATATTTTCACAAGTTAGGAATATTTTCATTTTTCGGATTATGGTAGTACCATGGAACACAGTGTAGTATTTACATATTAATAAGGAATACCTATTTAAAATGAATTTTATTTTGTAAGACACTTGCTGTTTTAGGTATTTTGTACTAGCCCGTACAAATCCCGATCCCAAAGCATCAGCTAGTAAAGCTTTTACCGGTTTTATTGTGGAGAGAGATTGGCAGGGTGTGAATCCGGGAAGAAAGGTAAGTACTTTTGGTATAATTGTACTTCAAAACTAACAACTTTTATTTATCAAAATACGGTAATTTTGTCTTTTTGTTTTTGTTATGTTTTTATAGGAAATTAATATGGGCCAAAGGTGTTCAGATACTAGAGGGATTATATTTGAAGATGTACGCATTCCGGAAGAAAATGTTCTGTTAGGAGAAGGAGCTGGATTTAAAATAGCAATGACAACCTTTGACGTAACCAGACCACCAGTAAATATCATTGCTGCTACATATACATTTCAAAATTCCAAATGTATAATTTTTAGGTTGCTGCAGGAGCCACTGGTCTTGCTCAGCGTTGTCTAGATGAAGCGACTAAATATTCGTTGGAAAGAAAAACTTTTGGTGTACCAATCGCACATCACCAAGCAGTAGCTTTCATGTTGGCTGATATGGCAATTGCAGTTGAGACTGCACGTCTTGCTTGGATGAAATCATCTTGGGAAGTAGATAATGGTTTAAAGAACACACTGGCAGCATCTATAGCCAAGTGTTATGCTGCTGACATAGCTAACAAATGCGCTTCTGATGCCGTACAAATTTTCGGTGGGTGTGGATTTAATAGCGAATATCCTGTTGAAAAATTAATGAGAGATGCCAAAATTTACCAGATCTATGAAGGGACATCACAAATTCAAAGACTTATTATTTCTAGGACCATCCTTGAACAAGCAAAAAAATAGATCAGAATAAAATAAAACATATAACTATTATTATGATATAAAAATTGTTTTATATTTTTTATTGATTAAACGACTAAGAATTTTACTAAATGTTTAATTTATTAGTTGATTTTTTTTTTATTAAAAAGAATCAAAAACTTCCAACCTACAGACGAGGTTCGGTTAGGTTTTAAATTCTAAGACTAATAGAATCTAAAAATAATAAAACTTCTGAAGACAATCTAAAAGTACGAACTGCTAAAGAATATCTAAAAAATTCTAAGGACTAAAGAATATCTAAAAATTCTATTGGCTAAGAAAATCAAAAAATTCTATTTGCTATAGATATGCTAAAAACAATCCAAGACTAAAAACAACATCTTAAATACCCAAGTCTAAAGAAAATATTCTAAATTTCAAAGAAAATCCCAAAATTTAAGAATATCAAACAAAAATGTAAATATTAAAAAAAAATTATATAAAAGTTCTTTTATAAATTAGGTTAGGTTAGGTTAGGTTAGAAACAGAAATAACTTTAATAATAAAACAACTATTTTTTTACAAATGTTTTCGAATCTCAACAATTGAGTTAACAAAATTCATCTGTCTATATCAATAAAATAAATCTTGACAAATGTTTTAATTTAATTGTATCGAAACCAATTAGGAAAATAAAAGCAACAATATTTTGTATCAACTCAATATTAAATTACAAAATATGTTGTGCTAAATAAAGTATAGTTAAATAAAATAGATGGAATTATTACGAGTTTCAATTGAGGTGCAACCTCGTGTACCATTTTATCTATTCCAAATTCGTGAAAAGCCTCAACTACTAAATAGTTTCCATATTTTCTGTGCGAAAAACCAAAAAAAAAACCCAAACAAATTACAAATTAGGAATAAATAAAATTTTCAAGTTTCAACGTATTATTTATTGGAATTTATTTCAATGAGCTGTTTGTTAGCTTCGGTCTTACTCTCCCCCCGTCCTAGAGGCTCGAAAGAGTAGAAAGTTACTGAACCACTCCACCAACTTCAAGGTCTTACAGCTCCTAGGAGTGGACCTAACATAATCAACTAGCTATAAACGTATTTACAAATCAATAAAATCAATTTCCTAGCTCTTACAATAAAACTAAAAAAATTACATCATGAAATATTCACCATAAATATAGAACACTTCACTTTAATCTAACTCCCGGATTACTTGTGCTCCTGCCGCCTCTTAGCCATAACACCAACTTCCAGGACGCTAAAACAAACAAAAATTAATCCAAATTGTTTAATAACTTTTGAAATGAAGCTAATAAAATTTTTTCCATTTCCTAATTAATGTTTTGTCGATAAAATTGTTCAAGTAAACACTTATCTTCAAATTAATCACAACACTTTAGTAACTTTACGCTAAAAATTAGTAGTTAGTATCTGGTGAAGGAAAGTGATTAAATGAAAAGATAAAATCAAAAATATTACAACACAATAGACGCATCATTTACTTATAGGCTTTCTTTAAAACTCAGATTTACTAAACTCTCAAGTCACTCTAGATAATTGAAAGAAAAATTAAATCTATTTTAATAAGTTTATTTGATATTTCCTTTTCTACTTGCTATTTTTCTCAATTGGTTTCTTGTTATTTCTTCGAGATACTCTGATACTCTAAAATAGGAATTGAAGAAGGGAAGGAATCTAAATAAACAATATATTTTTATTAAATTATACATGTGAAATAAATTTATAGCTTTTGCGTTGAGAAAAACAAATTAGTCATAAAATCGATAGTAGTACAAAAAAAAGGTTCAAGTGTTATTTATCAATAATTCGTTACAATTTGTTGCAACAAGTTCTTAGGTACCTTAAAGTTGACGAAAGCTACCACCACCAATGACAATATATAAAATAGGAATAGAATTGGAGGAATTAAATGAAACAATATAATTCAATTTTATTACACTAGTAAAAACACAAGGCGGACCAAGTCAAAGTTATTGTTTTTTTGTACAGATTAGGTAGTAATCATTCGCTACAATTTATTGCAACAAGCTCTTACCTTAAATTTGACGAAAGCTACTGCCGGGAATGTAATGGAAGGGAATAAATAAAACAATATAATTTAATTTTATTACACAAGTAAAATATCTTTCTAGACTTTGCTAGTAACCACACACGTTACACGTTGAGAAAAAAATGACTCCAGCTTACAACAACTTCTTACCTTAAAGTTGAAAGATGCGGCCACCAATGAAGCAATTTTTAAAATAGGAATTGAAATGAAGGGGTCCAAATAAAACAATATCATTTTATTATATCGTGTTTTATCTCATTTTATAATTGAAAACTAGATTTAAATTTTCTTCAGCTTTCAACTAATAATAAAGGAAGGGAAGAAATTTGCTCAATAGACGAGAAATATTCAAGTAAGAATTGAATGAAAGTGAAATAGAATAAAATGATTTTATTTATTCATATTTCTTAGTTTTAACTGACAAACACTAATATGCCTAGATTTTAACACTGCATGTATAAGACTTTTTTATGAATGAGTGTACTTATCTTACGACAACGTTCGGTATATTAGTAATTTTGAGAGACCCCAAAGAATTATATACCAAAATGAGTCACATTTTTAGAAGCTTTTAATATAAATTGTCTGATGTTATACAGAGATGAAAGCTCTAGATTCTAATTTTATTTCTTTCGCATACAGATTGAAATGAAGATCCAGCATTTCATTTTCTTTCTACTTTTTATCATAATATTCGCTTATGCAACCAATAATTTTTAAAAGGCATCTTCATACACGTGTAATCTTTTAGTTGAGTCTTTTTTTCGTATTTGCCCCCAGTACCATTAGGTTCCAAACATTTTTTTTAAATGCGATTTTATTGGTTGCTTTGTGGTTTAGACATATTTGATGATAAACTTAAAATATAAGCACACACTTTCTGTTACACAAAGTACCAAAATAATGTCCCTTTTTTAAATAGAAAGATTCTCTCCAATCATACTAAATACTTCTCTATATATTGAAGTAAACTACAAAATACGGATGAAAATTTTTTAGAAATAAGAAATTCGAACTGTTTTTATGTTATATTTTATCGACGCTTTCTGAGAAACTGTAGCTGACATAATAATAATTACGGTTTACAATTGATACTGCAAATTTTATTATGAAATCACGTACTAAAAGAAATTCTAAAAAAAATGACACTGAATACTGTATTTTGTCTTAAGCTTGGCACACCCTGTATATCTATATAGTTATCTATTAGATACAAAGTCAACTGGGTACGTAACATATAAAGTTTACTACTTAAATTATTACTCAAAACTATCCAATAAGAGATGGCAGTATTGGGTGCTAGACCTTCATCAACTGTTCGAAGAGGGTGTTTTTCAATTTTTATACATTTCCATTTATATTACCTCGATGATTGACAGATACTTTAATAGAATATATGTTTTCATATTCCGACACAACTTTGATGTTAATGAATATCAACTGGTGTGAAAATAATAGACGCCATTTTCATTCCAATTTTGTAAATAGATAACAAAAGCTAAGAAACAAGTCATAGGAAATAGCAAACATTAATATTGAAATAAGGTCAGTAAATGCTTTCGTATACAGATGGCGCAGGTAGCTCTAGAAATCTACTAAAAATTATACGATTTTTCTAATTTTTACAAGAAGAATAGGTGATTCAATTTGCTAATTTGTGCCCGGAGAAGAGGCTTCTTAATTTCAAGGTCCCCTTATCGCAAGACCCGTTCGTGAGTACTCGGTTAGAAGAATACCTAGATGGAAATCACCACAGAGATCTCCATATTTTAATCTTGTGGGTATTTTGAATAAGAACTGAATTTCGACTAATACTGTCCAATAATCTTTGGACAAAAGTGTAATCATTAAATTCAATTATTTTCTTTTATCCGGTTAATGGTAAGGAATGAAAAGTTAGAGTTAGATATATACAAATCCTCTGTAAAAACGCCACGTTACCGTTTAACATAACCAACCATGACGGCATATATCTAAGTTGAAAAAATTATATACATTATTATTGCATGTAAAAAAAGTGGAGTGGAAATTCTAATCGACGTCCCAGTATTTTCTATTAAAATGTAATTGCATAAAATAATGTATCATTCCTGTTTTTTTTTTCACAATGTTCAATAAAAGTTTGATCGAATAATTCAAGCCAACTGCATAAATGGATTTGAAGGTTACACTGTTATTCCAAAGAAACCTATTTTGTTTTAAATAGAACCTATATACTTTTACTTGTCTATACTGATTTGAACGGTTGTTATCCATCTCCGATGTTGACTATCCAACCAATTTAAGTCAAATACATGTACTAAGTAAGAGAAAGTCTCTTTTATTCTGTTAATTCAGGGTTTCCCCTACGTTGGAATAATAATTAGTTTGAAATTTTTCATTCATCGTATATATTCATTAAGAATGTCCAATCTCTGAACTGTAGATTCTAGACATCAAAATATGATGATTCTGCTCAACATGCCTTATGCAAATATTGCTAGTTTCCGAGATACGGGGTGTTCAAAGTTTGAATTTAAATTGTTGATTTTCGCAATAATTTTTTATGTTTTCACAATTTATATTTGAAAATTGGCGCAATCTCACGTTTTTTGGCATGAGGAATCATAATTTGCACTCTAATTTAACATTGCTAATAGAAGGCGATAGTTACACTTGTTTATGTTAATTAAATCATAGTAAACTTTTTTTGGGCTAAACTTACAACTAAAATAATAAAAAAATATTAAAAAGCGTTAAATTGGACAAAAAAAGTTACTCTTCTTTGATTCGTGTAACTCAATCGGTTATCGAGTTATTTGCTTCTAAAAAGTTCAATAAATTTTAATTTTTTAATAAAACATTTTTATTATTCCTTAAATATGTAACGATAAGTATAAGAATAAGTACTACATTAATATACCATTTAGTAATTAACAAGTGTAATAATTATTTATCAAATAATGCCTAGGCATAACGATTTTTCCAATAATGAGATGCGCGATATGATTTGTGTGCTTGCTCAGTCAAACTATAGTGGTCCAGCTGAGGCTCGAGGATATTCACAATTATACCGAAATCGAAGGCAACCCAATTACAAACTGTACCGAAATCTTTACAACCGCTTAGGTGAAACGGGGTCTTTACGCTCTAAAACTGAGCATGGTGCTACAAAAAAAATCACTGCTGATAAAGAAGATGAAATTTTAATTTGTGTTACGGAGAATCCAGATATCAGTACTCGCCGATTAAGTCTGCAAACAGGTATAAGCCAATCATCTATTTTTAGAATACTGAAGAGGGAAAAATTGCATCCATATCATTACACTCCTGTTCAGAATTTATTACCTCAAGCCTCTACAATTTGCCCATTATTTGGTTAACAAAATGTTAATCGAGATTTTCTGGATACAATTATTTTTACTGATGAGGCAACATTTACCAGACGAGGAATATTTAATTATAAATATAATCATTTGTGGGATTCTGAAAATCCACATGCTATGAGGGAAACACATTTTCAGCACGAGTTTAAGGTTAACATTTGGTGTGGTGTAATATGTGGGTATTAAATAGGTCCTTTTGAACTGCCAACCAATTTAAATGGACCTCTTTATTTAGATTTTCTTCAAGAACATTTACACGAGTTACTAGAGGATATACCTCTCGCTTTAAGACAAAATATGTGGTTTTTGCACGACGGAGTACCACCACATTATTCTCTACAAGTTCGTCAATACTTAAACGAACAGTTTCCGCATCGATGGATTGGTCGTGGAAATGAGTTTGCTTGGCCACTAAGAGGCCCTTTTTTAAATCCTTCGGATTTTTCAATTTGGTCGCAAATGAAGGCATTAGTTTACAAAGAAAAAATTATTTCTCTTCCACAACAGCGACGGAAAATAGAAGAAGCCGCAGATGTAATTAAAAATTAAAAAGCGGATCATAAAGTGTATTGAAGTAATGGTGGGCATTTTGAGCATTTGCTTTGAAGTTTTTTATTTTTTTTACAAAATTGTTATTGTTACATATTTAAGGAATAATAAACTTTTTAGAAGCAAATAACTCGATAACCGAATCAAAGAAGAGTAACTTTTTTTGTCGAATTCAACGCTTTTTAATATTATTTTAGTTATAAGTATAGCCCAAAAAAAGTTTACTTTGATTTAATTAACACAAACAAGTGTAATTAGTGCCCCCTATTAGCAATGTTAAATTAGAGTGCAAATTGCGCCAATTTTCAAAGATAAATTGTGAAAACATAAAAAATTATTGCGAAAATCAACATTTAAATTCAAACTTTGAACACCTGGTATCTCGGAAACTAGCAATATTTGCATAAGGCATGTTGAGCAGAATCATCATATTTTGATGTCTAGAATCTACAGTTCAGAGATTGGACATTCTTAATGAATATATACGATGAATTAAAAATTTCAAACTAATTATTATTCCAACGTAGGGGAAACCCTGAATTAACAGAATAAAAGAGACTTTCTCTTATTTAGTACATGTCTAATCTCTTAATAAAAAGATAAGACATCCCGGAATCTCCCATAGACCTAAGGAGAAAGGAGGGATTCTACACGCGAAACTGCGACGTGAAAGAGGATGAGGACCTGTCGGAATTGACAGGGGGTGGTTGGAATGTTCTTCTTCGCACCCACTCGTGGATTTATCCGGGGGTGGATGCTTAGAGGGACGGGCTCGTCTCAAGGGAAATGTGTGTGTGTAGTACATGTATTTGACTGAAATTGGTTGGATAGTCAACATCGGAGATGGATAACAATCGTTCAAATCAGTATAGACAAGTAAAAGTATATAGGTTCTATTTAAAACAAAATATGTTTCTTTGGGATAACACTGTAACCTTCAAATCCATTTATGCAGTTGGCTTGGAATTATTCGTTCAAACTTTTATTGAACATTGTGAAAATGAAACAGGAATGATACGTTATTTTATGCAATTACATTTTATTAGAAAATACTGGGACGTTAGTTTTTATAGAGGATTTGTATATATCTAACTGCCAAATATCATATTTTCATTCCTTACCATTAACCGGATAACAGAAAATAATTGAATTTGATGATTACACTTTTGTCCAGAGATTAGACATTCTTAATGAATCACCCTGTATATCGAGACCATTCTAAATTTAATGACAAAAAAAATTAAAACTTGAAAAAAGTTGATGCATTCATATAACAAGTAATAGCAGTTCAAATTCACAAATGTGGAAATATTTTTCATGAAAATTAAAGAAATAGTTTTGTATCATCAATGCATATTGATAATACCGAACATCTTAGATTTGATTAATATGCTATTTGAACGAGTAGTCTGCTGCCAAAAAAATTGTTTACGGATATTACAGTGGGGATCAGATACTTTAATGGTTTTATGGCGATAATTCCCATACCTCCTATATAAATAATTAGGCATGTTTTGAATATGATACCTCTTGTTGCCATAGAATTGAATAGTATAAGACGCGCATTTGCGCCGTGTCACAATAAATGACGTGGCTAATTCCAGCTCAGTTCGAATCTCGGCACTTCTAATTTATCTTCAAGAAATTTCTATTTGTGTCTACAACATCTAGTGAGACTAGTGTACTAACCGTTGAATAACTAACATAATTTTCTATTAAATCAGTTAAATTCGAAGTAACGTATTCTAATCTGGAATTACGGTCACACAAAAAAGTAAGTTTGTGAAACTATTTTAGGTTTCAGCGTCATCGTTCTTTCTACGTATAAATATAAATGTCGTTTAAAAATAAAGAGAAAACTTTATTTGAGGTTGTTTCTAGGTTAACATTCCATATTGTTGAGAACGTTTCTTTCTCGGAATAATGTTTTGAATATGAACTTTTACATACAAATTTACATTCGAAATACTTCAAGATAGACATTGTTTCTAATATACCCCTACATTTTAACTAAACAAATATATTTTGTTCAATCAACTTCAATCTTTTTTGGACAGGTTCTAAGAGCTAAAGTTAGAGCAGCACCAGTCATGTCTACGGCGATCAACAATGGACACAATACCAGTACAGAAGATTTTACCAAACATGTTTTTGGAGGTGAGTGCTTAACTTCGATCTTATCATTGATTTCTTCTTATCATATATGAACTATACATTCTACAAAATAACTCAAAATAATATATGTACGATTTATTTGTTTCAGGAAATGCATCATGTGAGTATCTCTAATCTATCAAAAATTTAGCATGTTGGGTGTACTACTATTGTTTATTTTTTTCGTTAATACCTTTCCGACATTTTTTCCATTCTACTTCCAACGCAAACAATTTTCTGGTCAAAGCTACCTGAAGAATAGTGTTTAATTTTCAAGCCGGACAAACGCCCTTTGGAATTGTACATTATACATTAGTTTGTCTAAATGACATATTCCTGAATAATATAAAATATTCATTTAATCCACTGCATTCAAAAAATGTGATTGGTTCATAAATTATTCTGGCTATTCACTTCTTTCATATATACCCACATTAAAATCAAATTCTATGAACCATTCCTGAATGTGAGTTTCATTTGAGAATATTCAAAAATGTGATCTCGTTTATTTTCGCTCGAACGGCGAAAGAGTCCGATTGGTGTGTAAGTTGCTGGAACAACGATAGAGCTTTTGCAGCTTTCCCTATCCTGTTAGTATTGCCCTAGATACTACCCCAGTGAGAATCATGAGTTTTTATCCTCGTTCTTGACCTTCTAATCAAAGAGCCGAAACCTGAATACCAATATAAAGATGCACGAAGGTCAGTTCATTTATCTATATATTTTTCATATTCAATTTAAAATATATACTTTTTCTGTACTATTTAAAAGAAAATATGATTTTTACGTCATTCATAAAGCATATTTATGTTATTTATGTTCATATAGAGGTTTTCTCTATCCAATTTTTAATGTACAACATTTTTAAATATTTCTTGATATCATGTAATCAAGCTTTTTGGGAAATTTTGTAAATATTGTCCAGTATAAATTTTGTTTTGGATGTCTATAATTACTTCAATTGAGTACTTTTTTGAAAGTGAAGTTTTAAATCGTTTTATGAAAAAACAATATAATATACAAGTAAATTTAGGATTACGCACAATTTTATGTATAAATTAATAAATAAAAATGCAACTTGTAATACACACAAAGCCGTTGGCTTCGAATGACTCAGCCATCTAAGTTTATGAATGGAAACTACGAGGCATATTTTTTAAGTAAGTACCGTTTTGCAGTCGACGTTCCGCACATGCGCGCTGGTTATTTACATACCTCTTGTCTACGCACTGACGCCATGACAGTCTGATTCCTCATTGTGTACGTTGTTTACTGAGTGTTTAAGATGCCTCCGACAATCGTGAGTCCCGTCGATTGTGAAGTACGGGCTGTTATACGATTTCTTAGTGCTGAAGGCGTAAAACCGATCGATTATGAGTGATGGCCGCACAAATGTGCATGATGAAGAACGTAGTGGGCGTCCTTCGGTCGTTAATGAAGATTTGGTGCAGAAAGTGGACGAAAAGGTGAGAGAAAACAGACAACAATCCATGGAACGGCGACATTCATCATCACCCAAAATAGTGAAGTTTAAGCAAACAATTTCTGCCGGTAAAATCATATGCACAGTTTTTTGGGACAGAAAAGGAGTATTGCTAGTGGAGTTTCAGCCTCGTAATGAGACAATCAACGCAGATTGAACAATCTGCGTCGTGCAATCCAGAACAAAAAACGTGGCAAATTGAGTAAGGGTATCGTTTTGCTGCAGGACAATGCCCGTCCGCATGTGGCTAATCGGACCAAAGATCAAATCTTTTCAATGGGAAACTCTAGATCATCCTCCCTACAGCCCTGATCTGGCGCCTACAGCGACTACCATTTGTTCCTGCACTTGAAGAAACACCTGGACGGTCAGCGTCTTCAAGACGATAACGAAGTCAAAACAGTTGTGATACAGTGGTTAACAAGTCAGGCGGCAGAATTTTATGAGGAGGGTATTCAAAAACTGGTGCCACGTTATGACAAGTACCTCAATATTCACGGAAATTATGTAGACAAGTAGATTAAGGTACAGGCTTTTATGTAAAAATAAAATAATTGCGATATCTTTGCACTTCTTTTTTTTATTCCAAAACTTAAAAAATATGCCTCGTACACGTTTCCTCGACTGAATATGCAGAAAATAAATATACTATAATGGATGACTTGATTTCAATTAGGTATTATTAATCAATATTCGAATAAAATATTTTCTATCATGGCAATATTGAAAGTTGTGACAAGTACTATTTTTTATACAGTTTTAAAAAATGGTGATATCAATAGGATAGGAACATAATTACACTGAATATTTGAACGGCGATTCGTTAAGAAAATGTGGAAATGATGGAAAAAAGTGATATTCAGACTTCGATCTAAAAAAACTTAACTTGATGGATCGCCCAATTATTGGGAATAAATGTAATGTAAAATCAATTTACCATTCGGAATTTTTTCATCATTATTTCCAAAAGCAGTATTGATTCGACGTTTAACTTCACAGATGAAATTTTCTAAAAAAGTTTCCTATTTTTTCAACATATTGACCTAAAATTTCGCATTTTTTTCAAATTTATCATGTTTTCATATCCATTAGCTTTTCTAAATTTATCGAAAATGATATTTTTTGTTTCCTTCTGTCTAAAATATCATTTCTCTTTTTCCAGCCGAACAAATCGTAGAAGAATCCAAAACATGTGGAAAAATTTTAACAGTTTTGTCATGGATTATCGTAATACTTACCATGCCTTTTTCCCTCATGGTTTGTTTTAAGGTAAGACTAAATGGATTCAATTGAGATATATTTTAATATTATTATTATCTCTACTTATATTTCTCCTTTTCCATTTTTTTTTCAATAGAACACTTTCGACTAAATCGGATTAGTATTATAGTTAGTTATATCAAAAGGACCTAAATAAACCCAGTAAGCCGTAGAAACTTGATCAAAAAACACTTCCAGCAATATCTTACAAAATAAATCTTAATGTCGATTATCCAAAGCCCTATTCATCAGAATCTAACCAATCAACATATTTTTTTTTTGTTATTAAACTCTTTACAGGTGGTACAGGAATACGAACGGGCAGTTATATTTCGCTTGGGTCGTCTTCTCTCAGGTGGAGCTAAAGGCCCAGGTAAGTGATACTTTTCAATTTCTAGTTTTTTCCCAATTCTGCAATAAATTCAGCTTAATCAAAAGAACAGTGAGAATATAATTATTTTATTAAAATTAATGATGAACTATTGAAGTTTTAATAACGAAGTACCTCCTAAGACACAGTTTTGGAATTTAGAAAGTATAGAATTTTATACTTCTAATATAATTGTTAGAAAATCAATTTTGGTTTTAGGAATATTTTTTATTCTTCCATGCATCGATGCTTATGCCAGAGTTGACTTACGCACGAGAACATATGACATACCTCCTCAAGAGGTAACGTATTGTGTGGGTTATTAATATTTAGGTATTTATGTTTTCGTTTTTATTTTTGAAAACAATCTATAATGACAATATTGTCCAATTAAGTATATTTTTTATAGGTTTTAACAAAAGATAGCGTTACCGTTTCCGTTGACGCGGTGGTATATTACAGGGTTTCAAATGCCACGGTGTCGATTGCCAATGTCGAAAATGCTCACCATTCCACCAGATTACTGGCACAAACCACATTACGAAATATAATGGGCCAAAGACCGCTACATGAAATCCTTAGTGAACGTGAAAGTATTTCCCAGCATATGAAGGCTCTTCTAGACGAAGCAACCGACTCCTGGGGAATTAACGTTGAACGTGTCGAAATGTTAAGTAGACAAAATAAAACACTTTTCTTACCTATAATACGTACTTCTAATTTGATAATGTACGAGGTTATTTTGTGAACAATAATGTGATGGAATAAGCTTTCTATTAAATAAAAGAATTATCAACTTGTCACAAACTTTGAGAAATCAATTATCTATTTATAAAATTATCCACAGTATAGACCAGGGATTGGGAAATTTTTTTCTTCGCGTGCCAATTTTTGCTAACGAAATATATGGCGAGCCAAGTAGCATTACATTATTTACTGAAATAGAAATATTTTTTTAATTTTTCTCAAAACACTAATTTATTGTACAATGTTAAAAAATAACATTTTTAATTGCAATTAATTGAGGTCAAGTTAGCTGCGAAGTAAAAGGTTGAGGAGCGCTGGTCTTTGTGGGAACATGTGACATGTGGAACTGTTTTTGTTTCTGCATGACTTTATCATAAGCCGGTTCCATTTGTGATGCTGAGTTGCTAACAATAAAAAAAGGAGGTCATCCGAAAGCCTATTACGAAGACCATTTTTTCATTATTGAAAACGTTTGTCCGCACAAATAGTTTGTACCAAACATAGCCATTATTTTCTGGGCATAGGCAACTATATTTGGGTATTGTGTCCTAGATAACGACTTATAAAATTCCTATTTGCTGGTGTTCAGAAATAGTTACTTCAAATGGGTAGTGCGTTCGACGACAGCGCTCGCACATGTTGTTTTATGTGCGACGTGCACTGCCATTACTGCCAATTGATAATAATGTAACTTCTGATAATAAGAAAGCTGTACTTGATTTTTGTTTGATGGTCGCGGGCCGGATTTCAACGCTTTGCAGGCCGGAGACGGCCCGCGGGCCGTAGTTTCCCCATCCCTGGTATAGACTATAGACGGTATAATTCATCATCCCAAATAACAACTGAAATTTCACCATAGAATATTATGTACTTCAATAAATTCCATTTGAGTTCATCGGTGTTGAGGGATTAATATTCCTAAAATTGAAGTTTTCAACAAGTTATTATTTTAAGGATGGCCCTTCAAATCATTGTAAGTTCACAACAAGTTAGATAATTGGTGGAATATTTCGAGGCTTTTGTTCAAAGTTAAATTAGTTTTGATTTCACCACACGAGATTTGTATTTTGTCAACTATAGAAACAATATAATATTCGAACGCGATGGAAATAATCTAATTCGTAATTATAATATTCATCTTTTATACAGTAAAGATGTTCGTTTACCGGTACAATTGCAACGAGCTATGGCTGCAGAAGCAGAGGCAGCACGAGAAGCACGCGCTAAAGTAATTGCAGCTGAAGGAGAACAAAAAGCTTCTAGGGCTCTTCGAGAAGCATCAGAAGTTATCGGAGATTCTCCTGCAGCATTGCAGCTACGTTATCTTCAGGTAATGTTTGATATTCGCATGCTTATAGTAGTACTTTTTGTTTTTTTGGATCGGAGTTGTAGCAAATAAAGTAATTTTCATTCACATTTCATAATTCAGCTTTTTGAGTTCAATATTTCAATTGTTATTATAAAAATCATGGGAATTTGTGTAAAATAATTGGCATATTAAATTATATTATTTTGAAAAACATTTTATGAGGGTCTTTGTTACCCTCGTTTGAAAAACGGGATGGGCCTGTTTTTAATACTTTTATTGGCGTTATTTTATGTTATTCCAGCAAACTCACCAAAACCTTTGAAGATATTTTATCATCATTATTTATTACCTATTCTCATAAAATACCCTTTATAAATTTTCAAAAGTAATAACTATAAGACCTTTTCACGTTTTTAGATATTGTTTATTCATATTAACAACTACATTTTGTTGGTAACAATTTTAAACTTTTGTTTAGCAAATAATATATTTTTGAAATATTCAAACTTTCTCAAAACTAACCCTTTGTTCTCTGGGACCCAATTACAATAACTTATGAACAATATATACATGTCTGATTATCATTTATTATCTGAATAATTCAAATATCGTCATTGTGATTTCTGCATTTTTTACTCAAATTACCTCTAATCTGGATCACGGCACCAAACTTAAGTAACTTTAACCGATTAATAATGATTATTACTTTATAAAAACCATGTATGTATATTGCATCAGCCGTGTATATAGCTTGTAGATCTGTTTTCCAGATATATCATTTGTACACGTCACCGATGATAAGTCGTCGTCCCAAAATTATATGGTTGTATGTTACATTTTATGAAAAATTCAGTTACCAATGTAACAAGGTTCTACATTTCATAAGCTTTCCTCTGCTACCCTTACATAGATCGTAGCACGTATACAAACCTCTAAAATAACAAAATTACAAAGTTGTATGTTTTCAAATATTACGATTGGGTTAACAGAGTTGTATGTTAAACATACAACTCTCAAGTTCTTAAGATAGAGTTTTAACGAAATTTTTTTGGTGTATGTTATAAAAAACAACTATGTAATATTCTCTCAGGTAGTTCAACTTTAAGGTTATGTCAAAACGTTCATGTGTTGGCGTGAGGAAGAAACTGGAAAATAAAATTAAAATTAAAGAAAAAGAAGGTCCAGTTTTTGAAGATGGAATATAATAACCGAAAAAGAGAGCATGAGGAATGAACGAAGAAACGATAGAGTAGGAGAAACAACCGTTTTGTGTTTTGATCTACAGAACGTCCTCACGTGTCCAAAAGCTGATATTATAAACTTATAAAAGTAAACTAAACATTTATAATATGACGGCCCATTTATAAATAGGGAAAAAAGTATATTGCCCAGTATGGCCGAAGACTTTACAAGGAAGAGCTGGAAATGACATTGCAAGTTCATTTTATAAAATTCTAAATAAAGTCTTCACTGATCATCTTGAAATAACAAAGTTAGTGGTTTGGAGTGATAGTTGCGTACCACAGAATGGAAACAGTTTCATCAGTTATGCAGTTGCTCAGATCATACAAACATACAAAAATGTGGTAAAAGTTACAATGAAATTTTCTATCCCCGGTCATTGTTGCATACAAGAAGTAGACGCAGTACACAGCTGCATAGAAAAGAGTTTACGGAAAATGGAATATACGTAGTTCTTATCGTGTTATACAGATGCAACTTCTTTGACTTCCAAGCAGGTACACACCTCTGGAATTATAGCTTAGTACCATATTCTAAAGTTTGCATGCTCCAATTTAACAAAGATCATACCATAGTAAAATATAAAACTTCTTTTACCCAACAAGATTAGACTGTTGCGTAAAAAGACAGAAATTACATAGAGACCCGAGGAGTCAATAAAACTACAAAAATTAAAAAATACGAAGGTATCTCTAGCTAAAAATAAAATAGATACTTTGCGCAGCATGATAAAATGGATGCCAGCTGTGGATAGACACCATTATTTGTTCAACTTCTACAGCAAATGAAGAAAAAGAAAAAATAACAATTTTATAGTATTCTGTTGTTACTCAATTAATTGTCTTATAGGAACCCTGTTTAAAGTAATTAATACTTTTGTTTTTTGGTAAGTAAAGTGTTTTTTGTGTTGTTGTTCAAAGGTGTATGACACGTTTAAAAAAAACACATTATACAAGATTCTCAAAGTTGTATATTTTCAACAAAATATTATTTATTTCAAGCAACGAGAATACTTATAGAAAACTTTAGTTCTTTATGAAATATTCCAATACTAAAACTAATTAGAGTATAATCATTTTTTTAGTTATATCTACAGTTTTGTGGGTTGCTGTATTTTAAAACTGCTTTTTCTCGAATCTACAATAATGTTACTTAGAACCCTGTATTTTTGGGGCGACGAAGTAACAATTATGGAATTTATTTCAATATTTGTCCAAATAAAAATTTTAAGGTATACATTCAAATATTTGGCTTCAAAATATGTTGATTGAGCTTCATTCTATTATATTTGTTTGTTTTGTCTGATTTTTTAAAAAGATCTCGAATCCCCATGAATTATATACAGATTTTATTATATTGATCATCAACGGAGAAGAACATAAATATATTTTTGTTCTCGGCAGGAACAATGTGTAACTAACATACTTTGTTAGTAATACTAAATTAGAATGCAAATGCATGAAACAAAAAACAATCTATTTACATGAATCTACTAAAACAAAACATTCTAAAGCGATTTTACATTTGTATGAAGCATATCGTGCTGTATTATCATATTTTGAGGACTGCTACATTGATTAGAAAAATCTTTTTTGCTTTAAATTGTTAGTATATCCTGGACAGTATCAGTAGAAAAGCAAGTAATACATTAAATACAATACTATGAAATAAAAATTCAAGTGGGAAAAAGAATTTTCTCTCAAGCTGTTACTACTGATAACCGTAATCTTAAGTTGAGCTATTTATACGAAATATTATGTAGATTATTTCATTCGTCAAATTATCCTTACATTTCTATGTGGTCAACGACTGTTTCCATATTGATTTACTTTTTACTGTTGGAATAAAACTAGTAATTTCGTGTAAAAGGATTAGAAATGTCCTGCAGTAAAGGGACGAGAAAAGTGTTTTCAATGTTTTGTGAACAGCGCGTGCATTGCTACATTAAATTAACTGGGCCTTTGAATGTCTAATTAACATTTGGGTAATTTATATCTTGAATTTAATATTATTCGGGTGAACAAACTACATTAATATAACAAAGTTTGAATAACTTTGCCTTGTAACTCTGAAAAGTAGAAATTTTGAAGTGATTTTATAGCAAAAATTTTCAATGAAATATCAGTATTGTAACAATGTATTTAACTTTGTTTATGTAGAACGTCTCAAGACGTTATAAAAATACACTCAAATTTATTATCTTCGTTTATTAACTATTCTAATTGATTACCGAGACATTTTCTGTTCTATTTTGTTGATAATATAATAATTATATTGAATAATCTATACGCTCACTAATGTTTAAATTCCTTATGTTCTTAGTACGGTCATAATTGATTTACTCATTTCCAATCTCCTACATCGATTGCTTGGATATAGCTTAATCTGTTTACTTTAGCTGACTGAAAATATTGATCACTAAAAGTTGTATGAATAATTGACGAGTTCGTTGTAATGAGAATGTTTTATGCATGATGCATGGAAATATCATTTTGATCCATTCGAGCAGTAAATAAGTTTTACCTGTTCCAATGCTAAGATTAATTATGAAATATGAATGTAGTAGACTTTTAATCTTATATATTAAAAAAATTGATGATTTCCATTCCGAGTCCATTCAGGCGTTCTACCCAACCGATTTGCTTAATTTTTTTTTTCAATGAAAGGTATTGATGCACAGATCAGCCATCAACCATCGGATTTCATCTAATTTTCACCATTCTCAAGTTATACTCAAATGCACATTACTTATGGGAGTTTTTCACATACACACGTTCTATCCTCAATATCTCAGGTTCTATTCAAGATAGAGACTTCGTTTTGGTTTAAGAACACTTGCTGAAACACCTTCTTTCTTTTGAGTTTTTGAACACTTAAATCGGTTGAGTTGGAGAGGGGAGCTAGACGAGGACATTCAACGTGGAGTTATGGATTTTTGTAGGTTTTTGGCAATTTTTCTACATTCAAAGATCTATATCTCAGGTTCTGTTCAAGATAGAGACTTCGTTTTGGTTTAAGAACACTCGCTGAAACGCCTTCTTTCTTTGAGTTTTTGAACACTTAAATCGGTTGAGTTGGAGAGGAGCTAGGCGCGGACATTCAATGTGGAGTTATGGATTTTTGTAGGTTTTTGGCAATTTTTCTACATTCAAAGATCTATATCTCAGGTTCTGATATAGCTACAGAGTTCGTTTTGGTTTAAGAACACTCGCTGAAACACCTTCTTTCTTTTGAGTTTTTGAACACTTAAATCGGTTGAGTTGGAGAGGAGCTAGGCGCGGACATTCAATGTGGAGTTATGGATTTTTGTAGGTTTTTGGCAATTTTTCTACATTCAAAGATCTATATCTCAGGTTCTGTTCAAGATAGAGACTTCGTTTTGGTTTAAGAACACTCGCTGAAACATCTTCTTTCTTTTGAGTTTTTGAACACTTAAATCGGTTGAGTTGGAGAGGAGCTAGGCGCGGACATTCAATGTGGAGTTATGGATTTTTGTAGGTTTTTGGCAATTTTTCTACATTCAAAGATCTATATCTCAGGTTCTGTTCAAGATAGAGACTTCGTTTTGGTTTAAGAACACTCGCTGAAACGCCTTCTTTCTTTTGAGTTTTTGAACACTTAAATCGGTTGAGTTGGAGAGGAGCTAGGCGCGGACATTCAATGTGGAGTTATGGATTTTTGTAGGTTTTTGGCAATTTTTCTACATACAAAGATCTATATCTCAGGTTCTGTTCAAGATAGAGACTTCGTTTTGGTTTAAGAAAACTCGCTGAAACGCCTTCTTTCTTTTGAGTTTTTGAACACTTAAATCGATTGAGTTGGAGAGGAGCTAGGCGCGGACATTCAATGTGGAGTTATGGATTTTTGTAGGTTTTTGGCAATTTTTCTACATTCAAAGATCTATATCTCAGGTTCTAATATAGCTACAGAGTTCGTTTTGGTTTAAGAACACTCGCTAAAACACCTTCTTTCTTTTGAGTTTTTGAACACTTAAATCGGTTGAGTTGGAGAGGAGCTAGGCGCGGACATTCAATGTGGAGTTATGGATTTTTGTAGGTTTTTGGCAATTTTTCTACATTCAAAGATCTATATCTCAGGTTCTGTTCAAGATAGAGACTTCGTTTTGGTTTAAGAACACTCGCTGAAACGCCTTCTTTCTTTTGAGTTTTTGAATACTTAAATCGGTTGAATTGAAGAGGAGCTAGGCGCGGACATTCAATGTGGAGTTATGGATTTTTGTAGGTTTTTGGCAATTTTTCTACATTCAAAGATCTATATCTCAGGTTCTAATATAGCTACAGAGTTCGTTTTAGTTTAAGAACACTCGCTGAAACATCCTCTTTCTTTTGAGTTTTTGAACACTTAAATCGGTTGAGTTGTAGAGGAGCTAAAGCGAGCTGAGTCAAAGCAATTTTTGAGTAAAATCAAAAGATACATTTGAAACTTCATTGTATGTAGTAATTTTTAAAAATCGATAATACTAACCAAGCAATAAAATAAAGTTATCATATTGATATATTTCTATTATAATGATTTCTGATACTTATTTAATGGATTCGATGCGAGCGAAGCCGCAAGTAAAAGCTAGTATAAGTATATAGGATCCGCAAATTCACAGAATTATTTGCTATAAAATGATTTTAAGAAGTCTATTTCAAATAAATTTGATTTTGATCGAAAGTTCTGATATGCATGAGTAATAAATTTAGCTATTGCATGAAATTTTGTAGCTTAATCAGCGTGAAATTGGAAATAATTGTAATATTATTATTGTCATTGAAAAACTGGAAATGTCTATTTTGGATACTCCAATTTAATTGCATCATAACTTGTTAATATATCGGTTTTTTCTATTTTTACAAAAAAAAAATTAATACAAGTCATTTCAACGTCCACACCGTCAATCCACATTTTAGAAATACTAACAGAACAACGATTCTTAGGATGAGTAATTGTGATCCTCGAAAGACTTACAACTACTTAAATCATTGTATATCAATAAAAAATTCATGACAACATGATTTTAGTATAGAATATATCTGTAACATTAAGAAAAATAATGTTCATATCAATGAAGTAGCACTGCTACATGATTACGATTACGAATTTTGTGTAACCATAATCAAAAGGTGCATGCAAACCACCATAAGAAAGATGTTACATGGTACAGTTAATGATCTCAATTGTGAATATTGGAGTCATACTTATCCTTTGAAAGTTAATGTTTATGAAAGTATTACCCGCATCATTATTATTCCACCATTATTTAATTTGAGCCGACCAGAGTATTTAGATTTGTCTAAAAAACAAATAGTTCCTACGGTAATGAACGCAGTTGGTAACAATTTCAAGTCCTCTGGTCCTTTTAATTACTTTTGTGAAAAAAATAGGTGTCTATCAATTATTTTTCAGGTAACTAAATAATAAACGAAATTATAATTATGTGGTGTTGACGGTTGTATTTTGTGAATTCAATAAATTCCGAAAAACTGAATATATATATACAAGTATTACTGTTTAAACAATGTTATAGATATTTTGGTGTAACCGTGTACACTACAATTGTTTGAAAAAAACTTTTATGAAACATTTTTGTCGAAATCTCGTAATATCAATAATAACTTTATTCTTCATTATATAATCAAATAAAAATTAGTTTTATATTTTGATCTTTCCATGATTTTACAGATCAATTTAAAATATACATCGGAAAACTGCTCATCCATGAATATAACATTTAAATGATCTAATGTTGGATTAATTGAATAAACTACATTTGTTCTTTGATTAACATATAAATTAGCAATTAGCGAACTATCCGTGACCTGACAAATACACAATGTTTCTCGTTAATTAGATCTACGTGTATCTATTTGTTGTATACCTATTAGAACTAGAGAATGAATAACGAATATTTAAATGCAACGTTTCATATATTTACAGTGATTTTTCAAATGTATGAATAATATTTCCAAGTTTATTCAATTACAATGAATAAATTTTACCTAAAACGGTATATTCAAAAGGATGGCAAAGGTGTTTAAAATAGCATATGTAACTGTTGATAACTATACCTGTAATTTAAAACTAGCAATTTACATTACAAAAACGGTAGTCGCATTTATATATTACAACCTTTAATTGAAGTGAAATTATGCATTCTGTCCCACCCAATCTACACATTAAACTATTGTAAACAGTTTATTAAATATAAATTATAATTGAGTAATTCTTATTTGTCAGGTCGCGTATTAGTTAAACGTTCTCATATTACATAAAAAATATGCGAAGATTAATTTCCGTTATCAAATCATTTATACTCACAATTAACATATATTAATATCTATTTTTTTCTATTAGACATTGAACACCATATCAACAGAGAAGAATTCAACCATTGTTTTTCCTCTGCCAATCGATATCATTTCGTACTTCGTGAAAGCTATGGATGCAAAACAGTAGATAATGTTCACTGAAAATATTTTTGTGAAGTTTTGAAAATTAATTACTATAATAATTCCTGCTTTCTTTTTCTCTACCGTAAATAAGGAACATTTAATATAAACTATTATTTATCATTATTATTTGACACATAATGATAATTCAATACTCATAATTTACTAAAATAAACGAATTTATATAACTACGAAAAGTGTAGATTAAACGTCTATGTTATCATTAAAATGAAGACTGTATAAACTATTAACAAGATGAATTGATTGTTTAATACATAGTTATTTAAAACGCTAATAAGAAGAGCTTTAAAACTTTCTTAAAATTTATATGATCAACTCACATCTGATACAAAGTTTTAAGGATTTTCTTGAGGCACAAATATAGCATAGTTCCAAAACTTAACGACTTTTTAGATATTGGTAATTTTCGACACAAATAAATCAATGAGTCTTGATATATAAACAGTGTCGTTTTTGTGAAAGGATCTTTTATAAAATTGAAATTAGAAATATGTTGTTACAAATACTGTCTGGCACTAATTATTAGATCTGCAAACTAATTTCAATGAACATGGTTTTAAAGAATTGTAGTTTATATAGTGAAATAATTATACACAATAAATATCAATCATTTGCAGATCATAACTGGAATACGAAGCCATTCAAAATCGATATATTTTAGTAAAGTAGTAGAAATGACGTACTATTTAAAAACATCAGGTCACGGATAGTAATACAACAAAAGTTTATGAGCATTCTTCTTGAATATTATTACAATTTTTCTTAATTAGGTTTTTCTTTAATTCAATTTCTCAAATTAATATCGAACCTATGGGAGCTTATAAAACCATTTGATCTTCATTAAAGAATCATCTTTCGCCAAAGCCATTTGATCATAACGTATGAAATTGAATTTATTGCTTTACACCATTGTAATATTTTCTCCAATTAACTGGGAATTATTTCACGCAGACTTTGACGAAAATATGCACATCGAAAAGTTCAACTATAATCTATCCAATCCCAATCGATATGAGGCTGACTAGTTCTGTAGAAAATTGAATGCGAACACAAATAACGAGGATTCCTAATAGAACCAGGGATTTCGTGGAAAGGAGGGGTTCTCAAAGATGTAGGATAAAGTAAATAATTTTATGAATAGGTACAAAAGTGGCAATTCTTTATTAGGTATAAATCCAAAACACTCTCGATAATGTTGCTCCTCGTAATATTATACCAAAAAAAAAGTTTTTATATATTACTAAACAAAATGTTGTGTGCCAAAATAAAAAAAAAAACGCGACTGGTGCAGATTTCTTCACGTTTAAGACTGTTTAAAGAACCTATCCATATCAAATCCAAATTTTTAATCGATACTAACTAAATGAAATCTACTTTGTAAACAAAAATTAAAGTAATATTGAAAATATGAGGAAAATATATAGATTACTAAGCTTAAGACTTGAATAGACCTTAAGGACTACACGTTATATAAGGCAGTAGTCCATTAATGGCATTAACATTTTCATAATATTCAAATGTTATGTTTCTTCATATGAATAGTGCCAAAAATTATATTATAGGAATTATTGAAACAATATCTAAAATAATTTTTGAGGATAGTATTGGTAATGACATATTCTTTTTTTATATAAAAATTCGAAATTTTTGCCTTTTAAATAATACTTTAAGTAAGTTTCATAATATTGGGATAGTTCCTACTATTTCATGTAATTTCGATTATAATTCAAATATTTATAAGAGTATTTTAATGAAACTGGTCTATTTTTATATGTACCTTTTGTCCCGTACAATTTCTAATAAAAAATATTATTGTAGATTATTTCAATTCTCACGTTTTCTCCCTACATTTGAATATTTACTGCACTAAGGTAAAATATATAAAAGTTTTGATGTTCTCGTCTAGACAAAATAATATTTTCTCCCAAACCAGTAGAATCTTTAATCTGTGATCTAAAATCGATATTCTGTGTGATTCAATTTTACCTTTTAAATTAACACCTATAAAAAACAAAGTCATCAAATGTACTACCGTAAAACGGGGTTACATTGAACATTTTCCTTATATTTTGTCGAATAACTCTTTTACCTGTGGTTCAATTGAAACGAAGAAAATAACACTTATGGGTCACTATAGAACCAAGACTTTACGTACGTCAGATTATAAATTGAGCATAGCTATGGAGAGATAGCTCTAGAAATGGTATAAATCGGATTCTACGTACCCACGGGTTAATTATTCGTTCAATATAACTCTGCCATTGAAACAAGCGGTAAAAATTAGTAGCGAGTCATTTTATTTTACCATTTTTTCTCAATACCAAGGTGGTTATATTGGTTGACGAAATATATCTTTTAAAATTTTCTCTATTAAACATTAAAGTCCTTAATACAGTGTAATACAATCTTATTCTAGACTAAACAAATTGGTAATTCAAAAGTAAAATAACAAAAGATAAGAGAAACGTATGAACGACAGTCTTTATAAATACTTTTAGCACACAGCATACCCGTCGAATTTAATCGAAAAAACCACTTTTCCGCGGCGGTCTTCAGCTGGAGCAGGCAGAAGTCTCTCAAAATCCGAGGGACTTACGATTGACACGTCGTCTACCTGGGAAAAAAACAACATTATATTTCGTTATAATGCACAACGCAGTAAAGAATTTACTGCCAATAGAAGGCAGAATTTGACAACGTAGTTTCCATGAGGCAGTTTTTTTTGTAAAAGGCCGACGAAAAATTTTTAAATTTTCTTGGTTGCGAATCTCACAAGCACATAATCGTTAACGACTGCAGCCTCCGTCGGCTCTTTATTCTCTTCTTGAAGCACTTCATCACAAAATGTCTCGAGATCACAATCAGATTCGTCCTGAAGCTCTATTTCTACGTCGGACTATCACTATCAAATTCCTTAGCAGATTTTTTTTTATTCTTGGTGGTTGGCGCAGAACATCCAGACTTTCTCCTGTTTCAAAATCTTCTGGCTCGATGCTTTTACCCGGTGCAATGTTTATTTTCTTTTTTCTTTGAGTTCTAGGTCCTTTTTGTTCCTAATACCCTGAAGAAATTGTACAACTGTGTCATTTAAACTGTTTTCGAAATTTTGGTTTATTTCAGTGTGGACAGTACCAGGCAATTTCTTTAATATTTCATTTCTGTCTAAGCGGTATATACCCGTTCAACATTAACTTCTTTAAGAGTTTTGGAAACGTCTCCTTTGGAAGACCAGTTGTTCCTGTCGCTAACTTATAATCACTGAGTATTTTACGCCACTGTTTCTTTAGCGGTGCGAATATTCGACCGACAGTCTGATAAATTCCTCAGAGAAATGGCTCGCCAAGTTATCCCCGATCCAATACTTTGACTCCTTCTTGATGTCTCGTGTGATAGAGAAAAACAGAAGTAAACTAATTTAAAAAGGTTGCATAATCAAATCATCCATTAGTTGTAGGGTTGTATCTTGTTTTATCGGGTCCTCCTTCCATCCAGGTTGTCCAAAGGTTTTCTGCTTTGTAGACTACATACAGTGGCAGCAGAACTCCAGAAGCGCTTCCGCAAAACATCAAAGAAATATTTGATTTTGAGTGAGACAATAAACGTTCTGGGTATTTCACCCCTCTTTTAAAAAAGCATTTTGTAGACTCAGGGTCATCCGATAAATTTGTCTCATCGAAATTGTATATGCAATCGGGGGAAACTCCGTCTAGACATTGCTCAAGGTTATCAAAATATGCATTGAAAACTTCTTTAGTGGTAGATGCTCTATTTGGGTTAATATTCTGGGATTTTCTTAAACTTATTTTTCTGTTCCTTTTCAGAAAGCCTTTAATCCAGTCGATACCAGGCAAATTATTGTTAAACTACTTAACTGTCCAACCCTTTTTGTCGAAATGGCTTTTCATAATATGTCGTACATCGTCGTGAGTCAAAAGAAAGCCCCACTCAGCGGTTTTCAAGAGCATATTAATCAGTAAGTTTTCTTCGTCGTTGCTTTTGGGATCTTGTATATCTTCGACGCCTTGGAAAGTGAGAAATTTTTTGTTTTGATTTCGCGGATTGCTTGTTCCGTAGTATCCATAGTTCCATAGTGGTGTAATTTTTGTATGATCTACTACCCAACTTTCTAACGAAAACACGCATTTTAAAACGGGATTTTCGAACTTCACTATGTAATATTTCCTTACCTCCCATATATTTTCGACGCAGACTAATGTTAGACGGATCGCGTACGATTCAAAACTAACGGCAGGAATAGTTATTTTCCTAACAAGTGCGGAAAGTGATACTTTCCCGCAAGCGACTGCAGTTGTCCCGAACGGCCGTATATACAAAAAAGTATACCAACCCATTTTTCAAAAATTATTTTATTCCAACAAACATAATAATGTACAAAATTTTAACTAAAAACTACTAATTATTATAAATATTTATATTGAAAACACAATTTGTTGTATTCTGTAGACTAGTAAGAATTGCCGGTCCAGTGGAATTATTTGGTTTCAACTGGAAGGTAGATGACGTCGATAAGGATGGCATCGGCTGCAGGTCGCATAAAGATGACGGTGATGGCAAGGGTTTTAAGTCATTTGGCAGGTAACAGCTCGGAATTAGTTTCATTTGCAGCCTTAAAAATGGCTTCGGGAAGTTCCTCGTCGGATGAATCCATTCATATTATTGTTTCGGTTTAATGTTGTTAAATTTAGAAAAAAATTGTACTTATTCGGTCACTTCCAAGACGTTTTGAACAACTTTGACGTTTTAGTAACAATTACATGGTTATATAAAAAATATCTGTATTATTTCATATTTTCAAAAATGTTTTAAAAATGCTATAAAAACTAGAAGGTGTAAATTTTATTTGAAGGACTATTTCGTAAATATTTGTTTACCTGTAGTAACAATAGTTATAACCTCCGAAGTAAAAAACTATCTAATAAGGTCAAAATTTACATTATTTTACTTTCCTGCACTAGTGCGGGAAAGTGACACTTTCAAAACTAAAATGCGTGCGGGAAAGTGGGTTAAAACGCACGGTCGTAGAAAAACAATATTTACATAAATCACTCGCGATGTCGCCTAAGCACGCTGATTCTTGCCGTTCAATGTTACCCAACTTTTCCAAAAAAATTACATATTATGTAGTTAAAAATATTTCAGAACCCAAATCATTTGCGGTCTTATGTAGAATAAGGTTCAAAGGATATATTTTGTAGAAGGCCGGTTGCAGACACACAAAGTTTTTCTCCTTAATTTTGAGAACCTGAAATGAAATTTCATAAGAAAGTCCAAGGAAAACGTATTTCCGACCCTTCAAAAAATAGATCGGTTCCAAAAAACGATTTCAGGCCAACTTGTGGAAAAATATAATCTTTATTGTAAAATTGTTCAATGTAACCCCGTTTTATGGTAACTAATTATTTTAATAATTTTCAACGATTCAGCTGGGATAAAATATATTTGTAACAAATATGTCATACATACATTATAATATTAGTCATTTAAGTCAACGAATTAATATCATTCGATAGTTAACCTAACATAACTAATACCTTAAAATTTTGAACGGACACTGAAAACTAAAGTTGATTTTTAAGTTCTATTTTGGCAAAACAAGAATAATCGGAATTAAATTTTTATTTCGACATTTGTGATTGTATATTTAGTATATCTATCATTATCATATCATCGTTATTTTTCTTAGGTATTATTATTTTAAATTTTTGTTATACCTAAGAAATTGAACATATAACCAAGTTCATAGTTTTTGAATATGACTTGTTGTTATAAGTAGTGACCTGTTTTCGATTTGTGAAACAACCTTGCATGTTTTCATTGTATTTTCAATTTTGGTTTTTACATCAAATGTTTGTTATCTTAGGTAAACGAAATCATGCTTTTTGAATCCACTGATTGCTTTTTTAATCACGTATTCACATATATTACTTGTTAATTGTACAGACGCTGAACACTATATCAGCTGAGAAGAACTCAACTATAGTGTTTCCATTGCCAGTCGATTTATTAACATATTTCGTTAGAGCCAAGGAAGCTGCTGGACAAAATGTAATTTAAAGTAATTTAAAAATTTCAATTTCTACCTTAATAATTATGAGATTTTATCAACGTGTAGAATAAGGAGGAAAACACTCTCGATTTTTGGATAAATTTGAAAACATTTTACTGAAATGTTAACAATTGTTTGTTTCTCTAAGCTTTCGACAACCAATAGTTTTTATATGACTGAAGTAAAAACATACATTGGCTTATTTTCCCAGTACTAAATTTATTATTTTGATTTCGACTGTAAAAGTTCAGATACAAAATTCATTTTTTTATGCCACCTAAATATAATTACAACAATAATCATATTTATTATATTACTGTAGAAGTTAAGATATTTGAGCCACACAAAAACAAATGTTACGATATTTAATTAATGCCTAACAAAAAATTGAAACACTCGTAATATTCATTGGATATGAGTAATTTTGTTATTTATTATGTAAAATGTATTTTCTGAAATAAATGTTTGTGTTTTACAATTAGATAGTTTGAATATACCTTTTACCACCGGCGTCGCGATGGGGGGCAGGGGGGCGCCTCCCCCCACTCGTAGTGGGCAGTTGGGAAATTTAGGATAGGTAAAAAATTACTCGTGTAATCGTGTAACGATACACATCCACTATGTCCTTCTAGTTTTACTATTTTCTTCAATACTAATAAAAGATGCTAAAAGAAAATTACAATGTGTCATGTCTAGTTTTTTGATAAATTCAATGCTTATTTTAATTTCCTCAATAGCATACTGATGTTTTCTAAATACGGTGTAAGAAATCCATAAGAAGTTAACCATACCCTTTACATAAATAAGTAAAATCTGCCTATTATAAGGGGTTTTCCAATAAGAGGTTTTGATATTTTGATATTCAAAGAAAAATACAATTTTTTGAGATAAATGATCGGATGTTTATTTCATTATAAAGAGGAAGGTATGCCGTTAATAATGGAACATAACATCAGCCAAATTGCAAAGCGGCTGCCCTATGTCCTCGATAGCCTCACGAATTCCATCTTTGAGGTCTTGAATCGATGCTGGACTGTTGGCATAGACCTTATATTTCACGTGGCCCCAAAGGAAAAACTCGCAAGGTGTTAAATGACAAGATCTCGGTGGCCAGTTGTGATCATCTCTTCGAGAGATAACATGGTCCGGAAATTTTTCCCGTAAAAGATCGATGGTTTCGTTGCTTGTGTGGCACGTAGCGCCGTCTTGTTGAAAGTAAACGTTGTCCAAATCAATATCATCCAATTCCGGCCATAAAAAATTATTAATAATCTCTCCATAGAGCAATCCATGCACCGTAACTGTTGCTTCAGCCTCATTTTCGAAAAAGTAAGGTCCAATGACACCGCCAGACCATAAACCGCACCAAACAGTCACGCGTTGAGGATGGAGAGGATTTTCAACAATAACTCTTGGGTTTTCCGAATTCCAGATTCGACAATTTTGTTTATTGACGTAATCACCAAGGTGGAAATGGGCCTCATCAGTTAAGATGATTTTTCGATGAAATTCCGGATCATTTTCATGCATTTCAAGGACCCAATCAGCAAAGACACGACGTTGTTGATGATCGGCCGGCTTGAGTTCTTGTATTAACTGAGCTTTATAAGCATTAAGATCCAAATCATTATGCAAAATACGGTGTAATGACGTTTGTGGAATGGCTAATTCCAAAGAACGACGAGGAATGGACAAACCTGGGTTTTCTTCGACACTTTGGGCTACAGCAGCAATATTCTCAATTGTTCTTGAGCGACGTGCACAGGTTTTGTTCTTCACATCACTAACTTGTCCCAACAGCTCAAATTTTTCCACAAATTTCTGTATTGCGGTCCGAGAAGGTGCTTCACGTCGACCCAAAAATGTTTTAGTTTTACGAACCGTCTCTGCCAAACTTTCACCATTTTTATAGTGAATTCTAATAATTTCAATGCGTTGTTGAAGCGTGTATCGTTCCATTTTCATTAATGGCGTAGTTTCTAAAAAAAAATGACATCTTCAAAAGTGACATTTACCGAAATAGCGGGCTGTTCAAAAAAACACCTCTTATTGGAAAACCCTTTATTTTATCAGATTTATGCGAGATTGCTTTAGGTAGATACTATCTTAAATATCTTCTCTGAGTTGCTTGATGAACGGATGAACCCATTGTCCATTCTGATACTCTGAAGCCAGATTTATGTTTTTATACATATTTTTCGCTATCTAATGTTTAATGATAAAGCTAAAAACAACTTATTTGATAACGTGGAATACGATATTCTTATGCGGATGGTGTCCATGCGAGCAGTTTTAAAGATAGCACTTAAATTTAAAACTGTTCTGAAATCTACCACGACTATTTGCAAACTAGTATTCACTACTGGCTTGGTCGACAACATGATTCTAAAGGAAATGGCTGCAAGATGGGCCAAATTAAAAGAGAGACGCCTTCACATTAAAATTTAATTTAATTTAATTTTAATTGACCTAGTCTTATGAAAATTGGATTCTCGGGTTTCTAGGCCGTTGTCGCTGGTTTACTTTAGTACTCGACTGTAAACCGAGCAACAGTCAACATCTCTCTTGAGAATGCCAGGCACTGGACCAGGCGAAACGTCGAGTACTAAGTAAACCAACGACGGTGGCCTAAAAACCCGAGAACCCAATTTTCATAAGATGATGGCCGCGAAAGCCTTAAATAACTGACCTAATCTTATATTTTAATATATCTAAAATTGAATTTTATCAGACTTTTTTAATTAAACGTTATGTGAATTACCCGTTTTGTTTCAATAACTCATATTCATACAAGAATTTAATCATCTTTATGAAAGTAACATGCTAGTTGGGAATTTTTTGAGTACCAGTTTGGGAAAATTTACTTCTTCTACATCCCTCCCCACCCCATTAAAATGCTTTCGCGGCGCCAGTGCCTTTCATACAAGTCTATTTCTGATAATTATGAAAGACAAAAAAATTAATTATATTTCCGCTTCGCAGAGTACACAAAGATCGTTTTACATATCCAAGGAACAATAACAGAACATTTCCGTTTTATATATTTACATCAAAGTTCAAATTGAAGTAAAAAATTCACTGTGCTCCTTAATAGTTTATTAATTACTTTTTCAACACAAACGACAAAGTTTGTTAATGTTGCGTATTTAAATATTTATATTTGCAATCAAACTTTAGAGCGAATTCAAACTTTTAACAGTTTATTATTCATAATTCGGTAACCGTTAATTAACATATTGCGCAGTAAAATTAACATTCTAATATTCGTGGACTTGAGGAAAAAGTACTGTATGATCCCAATATTTCACTTCATAAAATTATAACATATATAATTATTACATCTGACAAATTCGCAAATATTTTGTTAACATCGGATAAAGATTCACAATAATGTTAAGAACAAAATTTGAGACACTTCTATTATTTGAGATTCCTGAGAAAATGAACGACTAACATGAGAAAAGGTTATTTGACAAGAGGCATTTGAATAAAAGATTTTCATAATTACCGTCTCTATATAACCAAGTAAGTGAAGTTGATGTAGATGAAGTAAATTTCTATTAGCCAATAAATTGAATGAAAATAACTTCTTATATATTTTACACTCGAAGAAATTTTCAGAGGATATATAAAGCATTACAAATTTGAAAATTTGATATGACAAAAATAATTTCAGGGACCTTGTTACCGCTATTATTTTTCCATCAGTTTTAATGAGTAAAATTTCAATTTGAATCTAGCAAGTTTATTGCTGAACGGAAGTTTAATGAAATTTCATGATTATTTGATACCTCATCAGCCAGGATGGTAAGTTTTCGCTGGTTCTAATTTCAGCAACGAATATCTGGTTTTCACAATATGGGGTTTTTGAAATTACGGCATTATAAAATTCTAAATAAGTACGTCAGGAAAATTTATATTTCTAAATATTTCCTAGAAAGTAATAAATAAATAATCATACATAATAAATCACACGACACACACTTTTGCACATTTGTTACGAAATAATAAAAATATCAGTTTAAAAGTTTAATTATTTATTACTATTTGTTGGAGTACCTTTAAATTATTTTTTCATGTTTCGTACAAAATTTCTCTTACCTTTTACTTGAAATAACATGATTTATTTTTGTTTTCTCCACTCGAATTTTTCTTTAAAATATCTCTAATTGCTGCTCGTGAAAAAAATATTCAAGTTTTGTTGTACATAAAATTATATCTTTCTATTTCTATGGTCGATGTCTCCTTGAAAGTAAAAAAATGTTATCTTTTTACCTGAACTCATTTGATTATTTTATTATTATTTTTTAATAGTTTTACCAATTCATTTAATTAATGTTTATTTTATTAATTTTAAATTTTTTCATTCTTGATTTCCTATTCAAGGTATCAATTGCATTTGAAGGGTTGGGGGAAAAAACTAGGCATCTCAACTTTTATCGAAACTTAGAAAAAAGCAATTTAAGGATTCCAACTTATTAACACCATTGCAATTGTTTCAAAATTTTTAACTCTTGATAGAAACTCAAGTTTGGTGAAGGAAAAAGTGAAATTAAAGGATTCCTGAAAAAATTCTGAAACTGTGCTGACCTCTAGTTTTTGACCAGATTGGTTTTTCCACCTTTTGACTCTATACAAGTATGCAGCATCTCATTCAGAATCGATTGATACCCATAATTCATTTTTATAAAAAATATGACTTACCTGGTTTTACCATTTTAAATATAATATATAGGTTATGTGTATATAAAATAGTGAGCAGGTAGAATAAAGTATCTATTACATTAATCGACGGACATTTTATTTAGCTATTTATTTTACATGAATGTAAAATAAATGAATAACAATTAAAGAGTAGAATTAACAAATTATAAATGTATGGTATGGGTATGGGGAAAGGAAAGTGAAAATCATTTCGGCGGCAGGGGGCTGAATCACTCTAAAGCCCCTCAACCCCGGATACGAGCTATCACCATAAATTATCAGCAATTAATCGAATCGAAAAAAATATGATGTATCGAAATCAGAATCAAATATAATCAATATATTGTAATGAAATTTAAAATTTGTTTCCTTCACTTATCTGACTTTCAATTACAACTAGCTTTTACCCGCGGCTTCGCTCGCATCGAATCCATTAAATAAGTATCAGAAATCATTATAATAGAAAAGAACGAACTCTGTAGCTATATTAGAACCTGAGATATAGATCTTTGCATTGTAGAAAAATTGCCAAAAAACTACAAAAATCCATAACTCGACGTTGAATGTCCGCGCCTAGCTCCTCTCCAACTCAACCGATTTAAGTGTTCAAAAACTCAAAAGAAAGAAGGTGTTTCAGCGAGTGTTCTTAAACCAAAACGAACTCTGTAGCTATATTAGAACCTGAGATATAGATCTTTGAATGTAGAAAAATTGCCAAAAACCTACAAAAATCCATAACTCCACATTGAATGTCCGCGCCTAGCTCCTCTCCAACTCAATCGATTTAAGTGTTCAAAAACTCAAAAGAAAGAAGGTGTTTCAGCGAGTTTTCTTAAACCAAAACGAACTCTGTAGCTATATTAGAACCTGAGATATTGAGGATAGAACGTGTGTATGTGAAAAACTCCCATAAGTAATGTACAGGGAAAATCGCATTTGAATATAACTTGAGAATGGTGAAAATGAGATGAAATCCGATGGTTGATGGCTGATCTGTGCATCAATACCTTTCATTGAAAAAAAATTAAGCAAATCGGTTGGGTAGAACGCCTGAACGGACTCGGAATGGAAATCATCAATTTTTTTAATATATAAGATGAACAAAGAACCATTTCCAAGTTATAATTGATATAAAAAATACCAGAGTAATTCATAAAATGATACTCTACATTTATGCGCGCAATACTGATATTTTTTTTAAATCTGAAAAAAAATTTAAATTTTCAGATTTCGGGTGCTTCAGCCCCTAAAGACCTACTCTGGCTACGTGCCTGTCACAATCGCGGGTATATTTTGTCCTCTTTTTATTATACCCATGGTTTTAAGTTACTGCTGATACCTAAATTTATAATGAACACATTTAGGTATTTCTATAGAATAATATTGAACAAAACATATCGCAAAAGATGAATCAGACTTATTTGGAAAGTACAAAAAAATACATGAACATTTACGACTACTAAAAAACATTACACTAACATTATCTTATGTCCACGTAACTTATTTTATTTTAAAGAACATCTAAGTCGATAATAAATCCTCGTAGTTCTACCTTTGTGAATAATTTAAAGTATCTAATAGATCGATATAAATAAATACGAAGAACAGAACTATCATGCAACAAACGACTCACACGACCCTGAATTATTAAACTTATTGAATTATTTAATGGCTGAAATTGGTTTTACACTTTTGTACAATCTATTATACATTTTCGAAACGCAAAGGAAAAGTACTTCATTCTTATAGTATTTAAGTGTGTAGATGTTTACTTATCAAGTTATTGGTATTAAAATAAAATTTTGTTGTAATACTGCTGATTAATATCTGTTCGACTTTGGCAATCGTTATTTGGTTTCTTCTTCTTCTTCCTGCTGTGTATAGGCATCATTGCCTGTTTTTCTTCACGTCATTGCCTCTGCTCAGTCACCTGGGAGGTTGTCACTCCATCTTTTCCTAGGTCTTCCAATGCTTCTTTGTCCTGCTGGTGATTTGTCCCTTGATATTTTCACAATTCGTTCTTCCGTCATGCGGTCAATGTGCTCATTCCATTTTATCTTTCTATCCAGTATCCAGTCATTGATATTATCTATCCCGCATGTTCGTCTAATGTTTTCACTCCTTTCTCTATCCAGTAGTGTTTTTCCCGCTATTCTTCGAACTATTTTCATTTCTGTAGTCTCCAATATCCGTTTCGTTTTAGAGGTCTCAGGTCGGGTCTCTGTTGCATAGGATAATATAGGTCTGATTGCGGTCTTGTAAATGCGGGCTTTTGCTTCAGTTCGAATGTATTTATTTCGCCAGATTGTGTCATTTAGGTATGCTGCTGCTCTTGAGGCTCTTGTAGCTTGGTTTCTTATTTCCGTCTCCACATCCCCGTGTCCAGATATTTCGATTCCCAGATATTTAAATTTCATTTCCTGGTGTATTATTTTGTTATCCACCACAATCTTACATCTGATCGGTGTCTTGGAGGTAACTATTGATTTTGTCTTTGCCGCTGATATTATCATATTGAATTTTTTTGCTGTTTTATTAAATTGGTACAGTAGCCTTTGCAGATCGTCCTCGTTTTCCGCCAACAGTACCGCATCGTCTGCATAGCACAGGATTTTGACTTCTTTATTTCCCATTTTGTATCCTCTTAGTTTGCGTACTTGTTTTATGATTTCATCCATCACTATGTTAAATAGGAGCGGACTGAGAGAGTCCCCTTGCCTAATGCCCCTATTTGCAGGTATCTGTTCAGTTAGGTCATCATTTATTTTTGCTTGGATTGTATTTTTTGAGTATATATTTTCAATTATTTTAATGACATTATATGGTATCTGTCTATCATAAAGAAGGTGTATTATGTCTTTTAATTGTATTCGATCGAAGGTCTTCTGCAAGTCAATGAAACACATGAAGGCTGGTCGATTATATTCGATCGATTTTTCCGTTATTTGTCTTATGACAAATATTGCGTCCGTGCAGGATCTTCCCGATCTGAAACCCTGTTGTTCATCTGCTAGTGAGATACATTCATTTATTTTATTTGTTATTATCTTTGTGGTTAATTTCAGCGTTGTGCATAGTATTTGGTTTCTCTTTCAATTTATGTTATGATTTAACGTAATTTGGACGAGAAAGTTTAAAATTAAAATGTGCCATTTTGAAATTCAAAACCATCTAATACTAAAATTGAAATTAGTCTTTATTATGTAATTAATTGCCATAATATTAGTTCCTAGACATTCAACTAGCTTTGACATTTTCCAATATGTATTGTGTTGGTCGCCGATTTTTGTAATTACCTTTTTATTTTGGGTTTTATATGACCTGCAAAACTGATAAAAACAGATGTCGAAGCTACAGACGCGTAATATATAATATGATAAAGCTATGAATTGAAGTAGGAACGAAAAATAATTATAAACATAATAGTTAAATACTTGTACTTGTACCCCTTTATTTTTGAAGAAAAGAAATATAATCAAATGTAAGCAAATCAGTGAAATACATTGCTGGATAAAAATATCCTCATTATATCACAAAATATTTTCACATAATTTATGGACCTGGTGGCCAGATAAGAATGCATCATGAGATTTATTACTAATGTGGCGAAAAAACATTTTCATGATTATCAAGTTCTGTGATTATCTATCTAGACTATAATCAGAAACGGTTTTGACCAAGCTTATAAAGTATCATCTAAAGTGATTAATTAGAATTATACATATCACGTGTGATGGGCTTTAAGAATCAATAAATACTCATTTCTAAGAGATCATCTTAGAAATTTGCAAAATATTCAGCAGTCTTCTTAAGGTTACTTCAATGAAAATTTTCTTTCGCAAATCTCTACGACGAATATTTTGCGAGATGATGTAATATTTTCATATTTTTATATAAATTATATCACTTTTTTAGCGATTAAATCCAAATGTAAACTCATATTGATGCGTCATCTATGAAACAGTTTCAGCATTAGTAAAAACATTTACTTATACAATTACAGATTTCTTTATTTACAGATTTACTGGTGTAGATTTGCGATAGATGTCAGTTATTTCATAATAGAAGAGTTCGTTGTGCCATCTATGAACGATTAGTGAATTCAGTCAGTAATCGATTGCCTAGTCAGCCAGGATTCATCTTAATGTTGACTATATTTATCTTAATGTTTGTAGATACGGATAGATGACGGTACCCATGAAATAATTGGTTTAATACCCAACATTTCAAATTAATGATAATTAAGTTGGAAGTGCAATTTATGGTTGATAAATAATAACCAATATTTATTATTTAGTATCTATAAATAATTCTACGGAATATTTCTATGCTATATTTTGAATAATTCTTAAAGTAGAGTATTGCAAAAATTTTTCATTCTATTTGCAAAATTTGACGTTATGTTTCAATACATTTATTTATACGTAAGTCTTCGAAGCAAAGAAAACGTGAAAAGTTTAGAAAATTTTGAGATATAATTAAAAATATCGAATTTTATTCATTCCTAGAAACCAGAGTATAATAATTGAAGATGTCGAAATATAACCCCACAACTTTATAAAATTGTATGTTTTATAGGGTCGATACAGTAATTAAGTAAAGCCTAGAGTTGCTTTACTTAATTCAATCAAATATACTTGCATAGTGTCATATTTTGCAGGCGCATAAAATTTTTCCCAACACGATTTCCATTCCAAATAACGGGGGACTGAACGTTCATTATTATTTATACAAACAGTCAAACCTTTATCTCCTGCATAGGAAAACTTTAGAATGGACTAATATTCGGTATATAATCCAGTCAAAATAGACAAAAATAAGTCATAACTTAGCCAAAATTCGCATAGAGGTGAAAATTGACAGAGACGTTAAATACATCATTAGAAATGAAATGTCAAAAGTCCCCTTCGATCCTACTTCTGCGAAAAGTTTTATTCAAGGTTAAAAGTACAAAATTAAGGTTTTTTCCATTTTTCTCGAAAACAGTAAGTATTATCGTAAAAGTAGATCAGACAAAAGTTGTAGATCATACAATTTTCTACAAAAATGGTTTAGTCACTTTTTCTCTTAGGACTCACCATTCGTGAGATATCGCGGTTTTAATCATTAGAAAATTCATATTTTACATAATATGCACTAAAATGCAGCCTGGAAACAGATGGAGGTGTTGCTCGAGGGAGAAGTGCGCAAGAAAGTATCATTAGTAAATGGGTTTATGGCATGCACACGATGAATACTGTGTGTGAAGGATTGGAAGATCTCGTTAATGTTAGAATGGACACAACAGACCAGCATGTGGATGCAAGCGATTCTCGTGTAAAGAGAGATATTGAAGATATTAATAAACTTATGGAGTGGCTCTTACCTCTTACATGATCCGTTCCCTACAATTCCAAAAATGATGTCTATTGCCAGTGGAGTCGTCGGTGATGATAAAATTAATTGTCATAATGCTCGTGCAGTTGGACTTGCTTCTATACGCAAAATGACTGGCCAAACGTGTAATAATATTAAATTAAAACACGCTGATAGAGTACTTCCCCTTTTAAATGCAAGTAGCGTCATAAAGGTACATGATGAAAAGGTGCCTACAGATCCTGTATTATTATTTCAACGCATGAGCATTACTAAAACATTCGAAGATGAACTTGGAACATTCTTCGCTTATGAATTAGCTCCTTACCCATTATCACTCTTTGATGAAGTGGGAATGCGTAAAACTATGAAGTCAGCTCTTTATAATTGCTTTGAATGTTTAAACTCCGAAATTGATAACACAAATGCTATCTACATCATCGATGGAGGGTATCTATTACACCGTGTTGTATGGGATCGAAATGAAACATTTCATACTATTTTTGAAAAATATGCTAGGTATGTACAAAGACATTTTGGTCATAAAGATACGATTGTATTTGATGGCTATACTAATAATACGAAAAATATTAAAGCTGCAGAACAACGTCGTCGGACCAGAAAAACATCTTCATCTGTTGATATCGTTTTTGATCGATCTATGAATGTTCCAGCAAACCAACAACAATTTCTTGCAAATACTCACAATGAGTCTTGCTTCATTTTAATGCTATGTGAAGAATTTACAGCTGCTGGTATTTCAATAAAACAAGCTGATAATGATGTCCTTATAATTGAAACAGCAATAGAACAATGGAAAAGTTCAAATACAACTGTCGTTGTTTAGGAAGATGTTGATTTGTTGATATTACTGACTGCACGAACTCCAAATGATAAAATTATTTACTTTTAAAAACCTGGGAAAGTACAATCAACAATATATTCATTACAAAGTCTCACTGCATATCCGAAATGTCAAGCTCATATTTTATTTTTACATGCAACAACTGGTTGTGATACTACATCAGCAATTTTTAAAAGAGGTAAAACATCAGTATTTAAATTGCTTGAGAAACGTAATGATTTAATTCATTGCGCAGAAGTATTTACAAAGATTGACTCTTCTCCACACGACATCGTTACAAATGGAATTCGTTTTCTTCTTGCAATGTATGGTGCTCCAAAAAAAATTGATTCCATAGACAAATATAGATATTTGTAGTTTGTAAAATCTGCATGGAACAATACAACAGTACAGTTGTATTGTCTGCACTCAACATCTGCTTCTGCCTTTCAACACTTGTATGGTGTGTATTGTCAAGTTCAAGTTTGGCTAGGCAATGAGCTGGACCCAGAAGAATGGGGTTGGAAATTAACAGATAATTATTTGGAGCCAATTCCCAACTCCCGCCTGCTCCAGAAAAATTACTCAATATTATTTTTTGTAAATGCAAGACGGATTGTAGTAAAAATAAATTGTGGCTGTCAAAAAGTGGGATTATTTTGTTCTCCAGTATACATCAATTGTCAGGATCAGACTTGCTCCAATATTGAAACAAATACAACAGACGAAGATATTTATGATATTAATGAACAGTGAACAGTGAACAGAAATTCTGTAAGAAGAAGGGAATGAAGACGAAGAAATAATTATCGGAAGTAGAATTAGACAATCATCTTATATAATAACATGTAGAAAAAAACAACGTATTTCACTTTAATATTTAGCAATATTACTATTCTTTCAATTAATAGGATACGATCTGATCAAACTTTCTTTATTACAATAGATCGTGGAGTATACTTACTGAGGAAATCACATTAAAAAAAAAACGCCAAGTACATTACCTTATAGGTGGTGCGGAAATGTGTGCATATTATGTAAAATATGAATTTTCTAATGATTAAAACCGCGATATCTCACTAATGGTGAGTCGTAAGAGAAAAAGTGACTGAACCATTTTTGTAGAGAATTGTATGATCTACAACTTTTGTTGGACCTACTTTCACGTTAATACTTATTGTTTACGAGAAAAATGGAAAAAACCTTAATTTTATACTTTTGACCTTGAATAAAATTTTTTGCAGAAGTCGGATCGAAGGGGACTTTTGACATTTCATTTATAATGATGTATTTAATGTCTCGTCAATTTTCAGCTCTGTGCGAATTTTGTCTAAGTCAAACGTCTATTTTGACTGGACTAATTTCCTGAAAACAGCATGAGTTGCATATATTGTTTATACGTTTTAGTTAATGAACAATATTCTTCTGTGAAAATATATGTTCTAATATGATGAAAATATCTTGTGGTTAAAGTTCCTATAACATAAATTATGTACTTCTGATTTAGAAAATTATAATCAGAATTTGCAGTATCCACACCACTGCACTTATAAACTAAAGTTAACCCATGAAGACCATCCCAAATACCACAACAGATTATATCGCTACTATTGACATGAATGAACATCTGAAACCGATCCGCTGCCAAAGGACGAACATTATCTAGTTTTAGAATTTTTTCTCGGGGCCTTAAAACATTAACTTCAAACTCACTCGTACCATTTGTCTTTTCGGAATTAGATTAAGTGAAAGATTAACTTTTGTCTCCCGATACTACTCTCAATGAATCGAGAAGAAATTGATGGTGTGACACTTTCAACGTATCTTGTATCGTTTTTTTTAGAGAAGTCACTTTATTTTAGTTGTTTGGTAAAGTAGTTTTAGTTATATAAAATCGGTTTAAAACTTAAACGAACCTTGAAAAGGAGAATTATGTTTCAATCTTTACAAGAAAATTTAAAACATATTGAAATCATAGAAGTTGGCCAAAACCGAAACATATAATGTATTATAGGTCAATTTAAATCAAATGTTGTTAAAATATAAAAGGGTTTACCTATTTCGTACACGATATAAATAAACGTGTTCAATTAATCAATATCACAAAGCTCCAAGTTAATTTGAAAGTAATTATTTCAATCTCAACAAATGCGCTATCTTAATAATCTGCATTGTCTGAGACCATGGTCGGGATGAAGAAAAATTGCACTGATAATTTGATTCAATTGTATTTCTTATTAAAGCTCAAACTTTAAAGTTTGAAGATATGGAAAACGAGAAAAAACAAGAAAAAACTGAATCTCTACGCGAAAATTATTGTGATTAATCTTTTGTGTATATCAAGTGGTAACAACGATAAAATACTAATTTGATCACGGAACGCTCTAGTGCAGTTTCCTACGCCTCATGGTAATCTACTCAAAGTAGCAGCTAGCGGAAGAACAATCTACCGGTTATCTAATTAAACCCTAATTATTCTCGTTTATGTTATATTTTTAAGCTGCCAAGTCCGGATCGCATTATTTACATATTTAAATTTGAAATCGAGAAGGAAGAGAACATCGTGAAATTTATAGAGAGAAAGTTAAAAGCAATGAGAGGAAACTGAACATTTTAATTACATTTTCGAATTATTTATTCAGACCCTTCACTTGAATGCTTCTTCAAAGCTACGCTCCAAAATTTTCCCTCCCAAATTCATCATGGAGATTTAAATCCCCTTGATTTGAAATCTATATAAAATATCGATTCGTATAAGTCGAATAAAAGATCTATTATCCTTATCCGATTTAAAGATCTTAAACATACAAAATTAATAACACACCAGACTTGGAATTATACTGGAGATTGTTCAAGAAGAAATCATATAATTGTTTAATTATACCGCACTTTATAAACAGGCATTCCAATTATAATACTTCACCTGTTACAAAAAATATTGAAATATTTTGTACTAGATTTTTTAACCCGGCCCATTGCCTAATTATACAGTGCTTTTCAGATAAAAGTATCCACCTTTAATAACTTTTGTAATACTGGTATTTAGAAAAAATCCAAAAACACGTCAATTTATGTTGGAAGGGGCAAGCATTATGGCTTATTTAAACTTACTGGAAAAGCTACCCCCTCACCCCTAGCAGCATCCCCTTTATTTTTTTAAATTACTTTTCATATTTTTTACGTAAAATTTGGATACTCCTCTTTGAGCTGATTTCAAAAATGTATAATACTTGTAGGTTAAAGTGGTTAGTTTATGAGATAAACAATTTTTCTTTTAAGAGAACAAATTTTACTTATTATTTACTTTCACCTTATTTGCCTGTACTAAAATGGGTTGTACAACAGTTCAAACTCTTTAATCTTTTTAACTGTGCTATTTATTCTACTTAAAAAATCCAAACAACAAAAAACTCTACTTTTTATTAAAGTTTGACATTGTCAACTTGATCGTCGTCTAGAGTTTTGCGAATCAATGACGCAAATTAACAATAACAATCCACAATTGTTAAACAATATTTGCCTTTCTGATGAATGCTCATGGTCATTAAATGGCTTAGTAAGTAGGCATAATTGTAGATATTGGGCTGAAAGTGATCCACATATTATGCGTGAATTCCATACACAACATCCCCAAAAGTTAAACGTTTGGTGTGGTATCCTAGGTGACCACATTGTTGGACCTTTCTTCATCAACGGAAATTTAAATGGTGAATCATATCTTGAGTTACTCAGGGAAGGGGTTGACCCACGTATTACAACAATAATAGAAAATGATGATAACCTTTCCGAAGATTTACTGGTATTTCAACAAGACGGAGCTCCCCCACACTATGCTATGCCTGTCCGACAATTTTTAAACGAAACATTCCCCGCTCGTTGGATAGGTAGAAGGGGGCAGATGATGGAGTGGCCACCTAGGTCACCGGATTTAACACCCCTAGACTTCTTTTTATGGGGGTATTTAAAAACAAAAGTTTATGCTACCCAACCAGAATCTCTGGATGATTTACGAGAGAGGATAGAAAATGAATGTCGACAATTAAATCCAGCCGTATTAAGCAATGTCAGAGATGCATTTCAAAATAGATTATACCATTGTATGGAAGTGAATGGTACTCATTTTGAACACTTATTGTAACTTCATAATAAATAGCACAGTTAAAAAGATTAAAGAGTTTGAACTGTTGTACAACCCATTTTAGTACAGGCAAATAAGGTGAAAGTAAATAATAAGTAAAATTTGTGCTCTTAAAAGAAAAATTGTTTATCTTATAAACTAACCACTTTAACCTACAAGTATTATACATTTTTGAAATCAGCTCAAAGAGGAGTGTCCAAATTTTACATAAAAAATATGACAAGTAATTTAAAAAAATAAAGGGGATGCTAGGGGTGAGGGGGTGGCTTTTCCAGTAAGTTTAAATAAGCCATAATGCTTGCCCCTTCCAACATAAATTGACGTGCTTTTGGATTTTTTCTAAATACCAGTATTACAAAAGTTATTAAAGGTGGATACTTTTATCTGAAAAGCACTGTATATATATATACAATGTTTGTGTCGTAGTTGTTTTGACGATTTCTATCTTTAACAATATCTAGTAATAGACAACGAGTCATAAACTACCGAAATTTTGCTGGAAATTGTGATATTAATTTCAATTTCAACGGCCACACACTATAAGATGTTTATAAGGTTCCCGAAATATTTTCGAAAGGTGTGTCTCTTTGTGACATTTGTGAAACCAGGAACATCGCAATCGATTAGACGTTTAAAGAGACGAGCTAATAACTTCCTCTTGATGCATAAAAGAAATTAAATAGTCATTAATAAAACAACTGTTGTCATTTTCGTTTTAATAGATATACATTTATAGAAACAAATTCATTTACTCAAACTTCATTAAATAACCGTGAGCTCAAAAATTTCTGTAATATTTCTCTCTTTTTGTAGTGTGTGGTTAACCATAGTACACGAATGTCTTTCATGTCTACAAGCTTTCATGATGACTTGCCAATTCTTTTGAAAAAAAAACAGACCGTCAGAGTTTGTATTTTGTAGATGATTATTATCTAATAACTGCTGCTAGTTCTCACACAATGGTAACTTTTTCTTCTTTTTTAACTCACAAACTCAAAGCAATCCACGTTTTTTTTATTTCCTTCTAATAAAGAAACACGTTAAAAATCGACGATAGTAGTAGTATGAATTCAAAACTGAATAATAACAACGATTCATTGATTGGATTACAAAAAAATAAAATACATTGCAATATTTTCTTCATATATTTTGGTGCAAAGTACCAAAATAACGACGTTCAGTATCGTGAGAGTTAGTTCATAAATTTAGTGGTACATCCTGCCTAAATTAGATTCGTTATATCTGTAAATCGGCAATAACAATCTGCGGATGCCGCCAATATCGTTACTGATTAATTTTTCTCTTCCCTTTAAAATAAAATATTATCGAGTTGTTCCCACGATATGCGACGTCGTCGTTCTCTAAGGCCGGATGGGACGAAATCAAAATCAAGACAACGCGCAACGGTAGTCGGTTGATGCGAAGACATACATTCTGTATCTGTCACTGAGATAGCCGTAACGTTACTTTACACTACAATCCACTTTACATCACCCGAGAGCTTATTTACACTATTGGAACGAATACACTGTCAAAAAATTTTTATCAGAACTAAATGTACATTGCCTTGAAATTAAAATTATTCATTAAAACCGTAGTAACTACAGCTATTTCTAGTTGACCACCATAGGTGCATAATAAAAACAGCTGACACAATGTATCAAAAATGCATAAATCCATTTTATCTGGCTAATATCAAAAACCTTGACATCCATTTTTCATGAATTATAGAATAAGTTTCAATGTAAAAAAAAAACCAATATATATGTTAATTTTATGAATTTTGTAAAAAGAATTTGTTCCAATTTATTTTTAATTATAAGAAAAAGCGCCAACAAATTAATTTTCATTTTGAAAACTGAAATGATGTTCGAAATTTGTTACATATACAAGAATCTATAAATAGTTTGTTTTAGAAATACATGTAAATATGTAACTTAGCGTGAATTACAAAATACTTACATGTTTGTTGTTTATTGGAAAATATTTACGACCTAACATATATAAATATAATTGTGTAGATGTATCTATTTGCAGCTCATAACTATTGAAAAAATATTTCTTTATTGACCAACATTAGTTTGATTTGGAACTGTTCAGAATAGATTTTTATCTCATTCCGCGTTTAATTCGATTCATGAAACGCTTTTTAATTTCCTTTATTTTCCATTTCTAATAAAACTATATAAATCATTGTTCTTACTTGTTGGACAAAATATCCAAATTATAGGTATAAAGATTAGAGTTGCGCCTTGTAATTATTTCAAATTACATTCGAAATTTGATTTAAATAAGGTGGCTGTTCGGTGTTTTAATTTTACACCGGTTTGAATCTATTAAAAGTTTTTTCTGTTAACTTACAATAGAATTTATTATCTAATTCGTATGTATGTCGCGGATGCAACAACACTTGATTTATTACATTTCAAGTAGAACTGAGCATATTGACTTTTTTATCAAGCGTAGCATGTGACTTGCACGATTTGGATAATTGGCTAATTTAATTCAGTAGCTTAAAACTGAGACTGACTAGCACGACTTTTATATTATTTTGATGTTCTTGCAAAGATAATAATCTTTGTTATAAATAATATAAATTGACTTTTTATTTTAGTGTTTAAAACTGCATGAATTTTATTACTCAAATAAAAAACGACATTCAACCAAAACTTATCGCCAGGCAAAGCGATCTCAGGACGAACATAAAAATATAATGTTTTTATAGACTCTAAATCGGAAGTGTCTACGTAACTGTCGCACAAATCCAGGTTAAAATATACATGAATTTTCACATGTTTAATTATTCCTTATTAAGTTAAACTCAATTCATTAAATTAGATTTCGAATCAAAAGAAAGAAAAACTGAGTACGTTCCAATATTGATTAGAAACGACGTCTAAGGGCGCAATTTCATGAAGGCAACTAGCTACCGAAAACCAGCAACCGCAACCAAAAATGATGAAAGCCTGTAAGTGCGTTTGAAACTGTTGACATATAAAAACAGTGCTGTTATGTTAAAGTAGCGTCTATTTCAAATAAATGTGATTAATGTTTAGTTGGAAAAATGTATTTGTAGATGGTATGAAAATCTTGTGAATCAAGTGCAGCAATTAAGAAACTATCAGTTTCAATGTCTACAGGTTATGAATCATTTATGTACTGATGGAAACAGAAAAATAGCTGCAGCTGCTGAATTTATTTTAACAGTGAATAATAAAAGAAGGTATGAAAAGAAAAGATATTGGGAATCACCCATTTCTCAGTTGCGTAAGCAACATGGATTTATCATGCAGCAACAAGAGTATGTACAGGGCTGAGCGCATAACAGAAGAATTTTGTTCTTATTTCAATAATGAAAGGGATCTCAGTTGGCAGTATGAATATATTTGAATTAAACACTTTAACAATCAAGTTATGTAAGATTTATTATATATTGCGTATTATAGATACGCACTCTCTTTTATTGAAGTATTGTAACAGAATAAATATTTTTTGAAAAAGAATAAAATTACACAAAAACACACATATATTATTATAAAATTTGAATCTGCTCTCATATCACATGTTATAATACACAAGGCATTTTTATTTACTGATTGTTTCGTTCACGCAGTCTTCTAATCTCTGAGCTCAAAAATGTCCATCACATCTTATCGATCATTCTGATTATCGATTTGAGTCTCGCCTCGATCAATTGTGCGAAAGCGCTCATTTCGGTAACAGGTGGAACTGGAGGAATAGGAGGCACACTAGGGAAATTTGGAAAATTCACGACTGGAGTTGAAGCTTCTATGGCCGGAGCTAATCTCTCTACAGCTTGTATATTCTGGAAATTACTGAGCGATGCTAAAGATTCATCTGGAGGTAGACGTGGTGCAGATACTTCACGTATGTTGCTTGTCGTTGGTTGAGTACTCAAATCGACGTCTTGTAGAAATGACATTAGTTCGAAATATGCCCACTTTACATTCTTGGAAGCAGCTTGCCCACTTCTACTTTGCTGATTTTTCAAATTTTTTTTATACGTCGTAACGAGGTTCTTCCACTTACTTTTCAAGCGTTCCATTGACGGTTTATCTGAAAAACTATTGCTTATTACTTCCCATAATTTTTGTTTGATAGATACACTACGCTTATCACTTTTCAGTCCTCTAATATTCCAAAGTGGTTCTCTTCGATGGACCAAACCAATGAATTTTTCTGTATAATTTTCATCCTTTGTGCTGCTTTGAACTGTATCAGGAATATAATTATAAACTATGTTCTCATTATTCTCATGAGAGAATGAAACATTTTTGGTTGCGGTTGTTGGTTGTCGGTTGCTAGTTGCCTTCATGAAATCGCGCCCTAAAGATGATTACCTGTAGTAAAATGATCTTGTCTGTACTGTGAATAGTATTCATAACTAGTTTGCTTGAAATATTCAACAATGGAAATAGTTATTAATGTCCCCACTAGTCGGACTAGTAGGCAGATAAGAAGCATAAAGTGTCAGGGACAACTTTGTCCAAAAAATGTTTGTAACGTTTATATCAAACGTAAAAGTTAAGTTGTTTCAAAACGTATGTAAACGATGTTCAATTCATAATGTGTGCTCAAGACATAAAGAGTGAATTAAGTAATAGAAGTAAATTCTTGTTTATAGAAAACTGAGATTTCCTATATTTAATACTATACCGTGAAGTAAATTTGAATGTTAACACTGAAATATGTTATTTGATAAAAGTAAAAACGAGTTTGTACGGTACATATCGTTTCGAGACCTGAAAATGATCAAGTTGACTTTAGTGACAGCTACAAAATCAAATATAGATCCTCGATCACTTGTTATCGAAAGTGAGTAGAGGGTTTTACTGTGTCCTCATCCATCTTGCTTATACCGATAAACTGTCGTTGTAGGCTCTTTGGTTGACTAATCCTACATGTCGAAACTTAACCACGTGTTTAAAGATGTACGTAGAGAGATGCGTGCATAAATTTCTTCAATTTCTTACTTCTTAGACCTTTTTTTATAATTGATAAATAGTCCTCACAAATTACAAATATTGTCGACCTTATTTCGGCAGTAATGGAGATGATTATAATGTATTTTATTGCCACATTTATATCTATCGATTAAGTTGGTAGTGCAGGTGTCGATCAAACTATCGCCAAGAGTATAATAAATTTAGAAAAAATCGACACCACACCTTTCAAATATATTAACAGAAACCAGAAGAAACATCTCAATCTCAGGTAGAAAAAATAATTACATTGAAAACAGGAAGATTTGTGCCTTATGTCCAGCAACTTAGTCGGCAGCGTCAACGAACCAGAGGTGTAGGTATTAGAATATAAGTAAGTAATCGGCTCGTGCGATTTCCAAATGAATTTCATTAAGATAATCTTCAGGCGATGATTTGGAAACTTTTCCATAGAAAAAAGTAGAGACGGTTTAGTAGATGGCTCTCCAAATAGATTATAAAATACGATTTAGCTGAGAGGTTATTTCACCATACCATATGTATAAATGTACTATAATTACCAACTAAATTTATCCATAATTACTGGCAATGTAAACAATATGAATTCTATAATACGGATACTTATTGTTTCTGTTTCGAAAATACATGAATTTCCCTTTCGTTTACCCTCGTCGCCGTTTGTTCGAATGGTACATAAATATCTTTCGAACTGGCTCCAACTAGTGACAATATGGGCATGGCAGGGCTCATTCTCGGTAAATTTATTGCAAAGTCGCGCGTTTTGTTAAAAATATCGCCCAGTAATTTTCTAGTTCACTGCAAAACAATGAAATAGATTAGAGGCGCGTGACGTGGTACATGGGACCGAACTTGGACCCATCTTGTTCTTTGAAGATAAACCAGAGAAGATACTATACTGTGGGAACGAGTTTGATGTCTTAATGTGTCCTTTTCGAAGAGTAATGGCCAGAGCCGAATCAAGTGAATAATTTAAAACCGCATACAAGTAAATGTTACGTGAAATAAACAAATAATTTAACATAAGGAACTTTGTTTTAATATTTCTTATTTAAACAGTAAGTTATTGTTAAAATATATAATCTAATGAGAATATTGTAATAATTCAGAAATTGCTGAATCATTTTGATTTTACGTCTCTTTTCAGCGAAAATTAGTTTTAAAAAATGTGAAAAATTTGATCTAATTAAAATATATAGGTATAGAATACGTCTTAATATTAATAATAAATCAAAAATTTTCTCTATTTGGTAATTGATATATTTTTTTCAGCTTAACGCTTTGGATACTATCCTGTAATGACATTGTTGTGAATGAACGGCATTGGCTTTCTTCTTTTTATCGAAGAATATGGTCAACTATAAATTATCAAACATAAATAAAACTGGATTTTTGGTTTAAGTATCAATCGTCGGCTTCCTGAGATATTAATTTACAATTTAGTACAGCCTTATCGACATCTTATTTTAGACTGTAAAACAAGGAATGCATCTCAGTGACGGCCGATTTTTTCTTGGTTTATCAGATTTTCAAAGAATCTTAACGACTCAAAAATGTTACAATATAAAACGATTATTATTTTCTGTTTCATATTACATTACATTGTACTAGATATGATCAGGGCTTGTTGCATTGAAGTGAATGGATATTTGAACATTTGACGAAATTGTTAAAATGATTACGTCTCACTCGATTGTTGCATTATTATTTACACCGTGGTAATCAACATCTATAAAAATCTACATAAAACATGGTTTGGATTAATATTTATATGGCGTGTCTTATAATTAAAAAACTAATTATTGCAATTACCATAGCATAATTTCTTCAAACAATGGATCACAAGATCCATTATTAAAAATAAAATGTTTTTATTAATTTACAATATACAATTGGCGCATGAGTACCTACCTATGCAAAATAGATGTGTGGTTTTCATACTGTAAGTCTACTTACCTTGAATAACATTCCACGTTTCATAAAGACCTCTTTAATTTGACTAATAATTCGAGGTTTTCGCGAAAACTACAACAGTACACGCTTACACCCTCATTTATAACAAAAGAAAAACAGGGAGGATTTCTTTCTCTTTGAAATACGAAAATCTCCCGCTAAGAGACCGACACGTGATATATTCACCGTGTGTTTGAGCCGTAGAGGGATGTGTTGAGAAACAGTAGGGTATGGGAAAGTTTTGATATGTGATCTGTGTAAAATTGGAACTATGTACAGTCATATTCAAGTGAAACAAGAGTCAACTAATCAATTATAGTTATTTTATCTATATACTTACATAGCTACCGCCGCAGTCGAGATAGTATCTTTTAAAATGGTTATAATACAAATTCTTATAAAAAAGCTTCCGCGCATTTACATATCAATCAGTTTCATGGCACTTGCCATTGTACAAATACGGTTTGAAGCTAGAGAAGTGATAGTCACCTGTCATACGAATAGATGTGGACGTTCTAAAAATAGTAATGGTATCTTTTTTACGTAAACTAAATGAATTGGTAAAAGTTACCTGAATTTCACATAAAATTTTAAAAACCCATTTACGTTGTTTTTATTATATATATACATAGATACATATATAATAAAAATATTCATTATAATGAAAAATAAAAAGGTGTAAATACCGTACGCGATTGTCAGCTCTGATTAAAGTGATGGTCAGCTGTCACACCTCTTGATGGTACAACCATCATAGGAGATTATAATATTATTCTACAGGTGTTTTACTCGTTGGACAGATGGCTCGAGCTTAGAGACTCGGACGTAATCAATATTTTTCAAATAAAAAAGGATTTTATTATTACTATAATTGAAAACTGTACAATTAAATAGGAGTTATGGTGTATTTTCACTAACACTATGTTCAAAACTTGTTCATTCATTCTATAGTATCAGTAGGATCTAACTGTACGGCTCGGGGTATTCTAGCAATTTAACTTGAGTATACCCGGTGTTACACAAAAATATTAGTAATGGCGATGAAACCGTTAAGTAAACATCTATGAAACAACTATGAAACAGGGGAAAGGTGTGTCATAGATAGATATTTGAAAAAACGATATAGGGGTACATATATTTGACTGAAACATGGTCGTAATTTCATAATTACGATAAAAATAGAGCGATTCTGCTCTATTTTTAATATGAAGGTAATTAAAATGACTCCCGCATCAAGAAATTCATTTAGAAATGTTCTTTAACATATAAGTGTCTCTGACTGACTTAACTATAAGAGAGACGCGTTTTCGCAATTAAATGACAGTTAACTAGTACATTGATATATTCATATATATATAAATTTCTTTAATTTCCTATTTCTTAGACCTTATGATATATTAATGCATCTAAATGTTCTTGATTTTAGGTCTCTTCTATATTTTTAAATTTCTTCAATTTTGAAAAATATATTAATGAAAAAATGGGACAAAATTAAAGAATATACTGACATAACTCAAAATGAATTTATAAAAGCTATAAAACTCACACTTACAACAACATAGTTCAAATATGAAAGTGAAATATACAAACAGCTACAATTGGTAATGGAAGATCTTGAGGAAACGGTTCTAAGCAAACTTGATATAAACATTCCATTCTTTATCCGATATGTAGATGGTTACATTACTGCCACACCAAAGAATCAAATTGAAAAAATAAATAAAGAATTCATTTCTTATCATAAAAAACTTCAATTCCCAATCGAGATTGAGCAAAATAATAGAATCAATTTTTTGGTGTCACATTATATAAAATTAACAATAACATAAGAACAGAGTGGTATTCAAAACCAGCTTGGTCCTCATGATATTTAAACTTTCGTGTCATCCTATGTCACACAAAACATCAGTGATAATAAGTTTGGCTGATAGATCTATCCAACTATCAGAAAGAAAATAATTATCCGGAAAAAATGATAAATAACATATTCAAGAAAAGGATAAACAGATACTACATTCGATTGAAAAACAAAACAGAAACAAACCAAAAATGAAACGAAACATCAAAACATAAAACATTTTTCCTTACCATATGTACAAGGACTTTCCCAACAATTATCGAATTATTTCAATAAATATGATATTAGCATAAGTCATAGAGGACATAATACATTATCCAAATATTTAACTAAATTAGAATCAAGTACTAATTGTGGCGCTGTCTACATAGGGCAAACATCTCAGTATTTAGAAAATAGACTAAGTGGTCACCAATACGATAAAAAAGATATAACTGCATTAACGAACCTTGAAATATCAAAAAACATGAATTCAATTATAAAGATTCAAAAATTCTTGAAACGGAATCTAATACACGAAAAAGAGAATTTTTAGTAATGGTTCACATTCATAAAAACGAAAAAGCTATAAATGATAAAAAAATCTAAATAATTCAAGTAAAATTCATAGGTTTATTTTGTAAATTCTATTAAATTAAATATATTTGAGACGTGGAAACCAAGGAAAAATTAATTTTTCTTATTGGAACAAAGTTCTAAGTTGATTTTATCCTATTTTGATATTCATGAAGAAGGTTATCTATAGATCAATATAAATAAGATAAAGACTTAAAGAAAAGTCGAAACGTCAAAATTTATCTTTCTTTTCAAAAATTACCAAAAAAAAAAACTAATTTTAAAACAGAAGAGACCTAAAATCAAAAACATTTATATGCATTAATATATTTATATTTATATATATTATAAATTTCCCAATTATTACCGACAATTACAAACACAAATTCCAAAGGATTCAAAAGAATGAAACGAGACCTTCACTCTCTAAAAAGTGGAAGAAAATTCTCATAAAGAAAAAAAAGAAGAGAGAGAGATAAAAAACGTTAATGATGCCGAAAGCGACGGAGGCGGGTTCCAACACCGGCGTCGTTGTCATGGCTACGTATTTCGACGTCAAGCCAAATGCTCATTAGTGAATTCCGCTAGGCGTCGTTTGAAATCTGTCATAAAAAGCCGACGCTTTTGCTGACGACCGTCATCAACTTAACAGTAATGGACTTGGATAATTTTAAGCTTGAATATACCTATTACAAGATTATGTAATAAAAATGTTTCTTTAATTCAACATTTGGTTATTTCGTTCCAACAAAGAATTGAGCTTTAGAACTTTATGTAGATGTTTGATTTGAGTAACTCAACAGACGATAACGTTCACTGTAACTGATGAAGTTGAGCATTTTATTTTAAAAATAACATGAATTTGATTATAAACAATTCAAATCTCGTATTTTTGTAGAGCGTAAATTATACGAAAGGATATCGAATAAAATTAATTCTGTAACTTTGAGTTCAGTTTTGTCCGAGTCCAAGTCTGTTATTTTCGTATTTTTATACGCACAGTTGGTTCATTTGCAAAGTACAGCTCTTCATTGTATTCTCGTATTTCTTTCAGATGAAAATTTCAGGCAGCAAACGACAGCATGCTCTGGCGCGCATTTATAGATGCGTGCATTTCAAACACTATTCCCACCTTATATAAAAAAATACTCACGTATATAAACCCAGTGCAAAACGTACAAATGCTTAACGCTTCTTTCATCTCAATTTTTGTCGTCAAATTACTACACCACTCTGGTCTGTGTACCCTCTTTTTATTATTGCATTACGAGATTTCAGACGAAATAATCCCAAATTGATTTAAATATACGATGTATTTGTGAATAGTTTTAAATAAGCGATAACAGTAATCAGCCACTAGATTAATCCCTATTATCCGCATGCGAAAATTATGAATTAATTTAAAACCGTTTACATTTTATAGCCCTGTTGGCTTTTTTTCTAGGCAAATTTCTGCTCGGACGGTTGTAACGTTAAAACACATTTGTAATTAATAAGCTTGATATGAACATACTTTATATATTGTATGCATAATCCAAGGCACTTTTTTATTATTCATTATTTTAATTTAACGTTAGCTTGAATTCCTATGATATGTGCCTATAATTCTTGAAAAAATTTCTACATTGTGTATTTTAAATGATTCATACAGTGATTAAGAATATGAATACATTAATTCTTTTTGAACTGTGTTTATATAAAGTAACAAAATCATTGTAAGGAATAATTTTTTAATATTAAAAAAGGCGATTAAATAAGAAATTCTCCCATCACAATTACTATGTTGAGATTATGGTTAATTAAGGTTAGACCTCGATTATTACCAGATAATATATGATGGACAGTCGAGTGTATTCGGTTAGTAGTTCGACCCTTTGGACTAGTCACATCCGGTTTGTTATTTTTACGCGCTACAGTCCAGCGGATCCGCTATCACTATAAGGGTTAAAAGCTCGTCATATCGCAAGGAATAGTAATTTTTAATATTATTTTATGGCTTTTTCAAAATGACCGAATTTCGGTTAATCTCTTGAAACATTATGACCTAACTTTTGGTATGCAAATTGTATTTCTTGAAGCTAAAGCAATAAAATATTCTCAATGTATAATTATATACTTTAAGAGTAATCTGTCCAATCTCTGTATAACAAAATCATTTGCAAATAAAAGTTTTCTGCATCGGTTCTTCATCAAAATCGTTCTAGTTATTAATTCAACAAAATAAACAAAAGAAGCAAAACTCTGAGCTGGATGATTTTCGCAAGATAATCCAATTCTAGACAGCAACATTCTCTTTGTTGAAGAGTTAAATAAATATAAGATACGTAGGTAACTTCCGTTCGAAGTAGGATTAGATTTGGATACACGAACACAATCGCATGATAAATGTGATCAAAATGAGATAGTGTCCGGATTAAAGAAACAAATCTGTTCAAAATCTCAGTAGATTTTTTTCAACAATATCTTCCTAAACATAAACGGAGCCATATCATATTTTTCAGGTAATTTTTATGATACTGAAATAATACGGGTCATTAATAACATGATAACATTTGCATACCTAAACTATAATAGATTTCTTTCATATCAACCATCAATGCCTATCTACTCTCGAAATTGGCAAACATTAGTTTGTCTAGATGCTTAAGAAACCAGAGTAAACTTTAGGAAGCCAAGATGAAACCTCGTAGACAAAATTCCACAATATTTCTTACAGTGAATTTAACAAATCTTTGAAATTAAGCCTACAAATTGAGTTTTCTATAAGACAATAATTATTCTAGCTAGCCACCCGCTGTGTTCTCGGGTTACATAGATAGACAAGTAACGAAAATGATTGTTTCTTGTTCACATAAAAAAATTCACAATTACAAAAACCAGACCTGTTTAAATAAGAAGTAGACGTGACACTAGTAATATAGATACAATTGACGAATTCAGGTCTTTAAATCTGCCCACTTTAGCAGTTACTAAAAAATAAATACGTCGTAAAAGTTGGAACACACACCATTACCTCGTCTCATAAAGATATGCAAACATCTTCGGCGATTACATTCTTTATTTATACTCTTGCCGACTCACCAATCAAAACAGTTACATACTGCATAAGGGGAGAGAAAGAAATTGGTTAGGTATTCATACACAAAACCTCATATTAATAATATGTACACAGGATTTATCAGAAGAAAAAAGGCAAATGATTTTTACTTTTACTTTGATTTACTTCCTAATTAATAATAAATTCACGTCATATGAAACTTCATAGTAACAAAAGCTATTATTATTCAATAAATATGAACTTGCATTCATTGCTACGTTCTTTAAATAAAGAGATGTTGATGAGGGTGCTTAAATTTTGCTGGTATCACCGAAAAGGGTTTGAGGCGGTATTTTATCAGATTTTCGTGCTGAGAACGCTTGTTTGCAAAAGTTTGCTGCTATTGATTCAACCCCCATGAAAACGGCACGAAAGTCTTTCTCACGGGGCGAATATTTTTAAAAAGAGAAAACAAACAACTGCCGTTGGAACTGTCTAGATACTGGTAAAAAACATTTTTCTATTATTCGATGATAAATAATGAAACTCTACAATCCAAGTACAAGTTACGATATTTTTTTTCTAAAAAACTAGCTTCATTTTATAATTTTTTCGAGATGCATAGGGTATTGACTGAGATCTAGTAATGTTCGTGTAAGAAATACCCATAAATCGTCGGCTTGTTCTCAGTCGAATGTAAATGATTTACAAGTCCATTCTTACCTTGGTATCCGCCACTAGATTATTAACACACAAAACTAACCAAAGGCGAACATTAAAACATACATTACACGTGAAACATCATAGTTGTATTTATACGAGATACCTACATAATATTGACAATAGAATTGAAAAATATCAATCAACCTTTATATTATTTATAGTTTATTTTTTATTTTTAGGTACTCGTAGTTAACCAATTAGGTTATTGGAACAAAATAAAATACTGAATACAATAATAATGTATTAAAATATATACACGTATATAATTACATTATTCTAGAAGTATTTCCAAAATTTTTCCAGTTCCGGTATTGTTTCCTCGAAAGTTTTATGTTTAGTTTCTGGTATAATAAGTAGAGTGAAAAGGCAAGCGATCAATGACACGAACGCAAATATATAAAAAGCAATATCCACTCCCAAATTTTCAGAAACGGGATAAAAACATTTGGTTACAAGAAAAGCTGTGAGGTAATTAAAGGAGCCGGCGGGAGCACCTAACTTTGCTTTCAATTCGGGAGAAAATATTTCGGAACAAGCCAACCATGGTAGACTTCCTAAACCCAATTGAAAAGAGAACACAAAACAGAGGACGCATATGATGGGCCATAATCCGTAAGGTTTAATGGCGTCTTCACTAATACGGTCTTTAATGGTGAAATAAAAACCAAGAAGGAACGTTGATAGAGAACATCCCGCTGAGGAAGCCATAAGAAGAATTGTTCTACCAAAATAATCAGTGGTCCAGACGCCAATCGTTATGGATATTAAGCTGATAATTCCAATACCAACAACACCGTAACGTACATCAATATGGGTTTCGGATTGCATTAAGATGTGCTTTGCATAAAAAAGTACGGCATTCACTCCGGACATTTGCTGGAAAAACATTAAACTGAAACAAATTATGGTAGATTTCTTCGCCGATTTGGCCTTGATAGCAACTTTAAAATCTTGATATTGTCTTCTATTTTCTATTTCTTTGGTCATTGCATCTAGTTCTTCTTTGTAGTCATAGTTTTTACCGCGTAAACGCGCGAAACTTTGTGCGGCCTTTTCATTGTTACCTTTTTGGATATAATAAAACGGCGTTTCGGGTTGAAAGAAAAAAAGGACAGCAAATATTATTGGTATAATCGTATTTACAACGTTGAAGGCATACATACTAAGTATCCAGCCGAAAAGATTGCTGTAAAATATTCCAATAACAAGTAGATATTGCATGAAAGATCCCAAAGCTCCTCTATGGTGGATCTGTGCTATTTCCGTTGTATATATTGGGGCAAGTACTACAAATGAGCCTCCGGAAGCTCCAGTTATAATTCTTCCAGCGTACAGCATGTAAACATTCTGCGCAAAAAGTATTAACAGCCATCCAAAAACAAACGGAAAAGCTGTTAGTAAACACGTCGGTTTCCTTCCTATGTGATCTGCTATAAATCCAGCTGGAAAACACATTATCATAGCTCCAATGGTACAACAACTACCTACCCATCCTAATTCGTGTGTTCCCATTTTTATCCCGTTAAGCTCTCCTGTTAGTAGTTCTTGTGTTATATTGGAAGACCATCCCAAGACGGTACCCATACCCAACGCTCCCAAACAAATACATATTGACGCTATGTATTGAGGTAAAATTTTAGCTTTATTTGAGTTTTCGGACATGTTATTTCTTCGAACCTTAATATTAACATCAATACAAATGTTAGTGTCACTGTCATCTGAATAATATTTATGTCAAATTGAATATCGTTTTCTAACAATCCAGATAAACTATTTTACTTTCATCTTTTTTTCTCGTTTTATCTACAATTGGTCAGTATATACTTATTCACATCGATTTCTCAATTTCAATGGTTATCAAGCAAATGTGACATTATAGTCAAATGTACAATGAAATTTTTGCGTAAAATCCTGTACTTTCACATTCCTCTTTAAATACCGTTATTTATTCCAGGCCTCAACCAGTAAACAGCTAATTGGTAGATTGATATCAAATTACTTGAACTGTTAAACCGAACCTGTCGGGATGAAGTTTTTTTACGCCATAAAGCGGTTGCTCACTCACCAACAAATTATCTATGCAACCATTTTGCTATTGTTTCTCCTTTAAAGATGCAATGAAGACGATAGTGTTCTCGGTTTATTTATTTTGAACACTTTGTGATGTTATCGTCACCGACTCCGTGTACTTATTTCGACCGGGTTTCGGAAAATTTTAAATAAAATACGAGTTATCGTGATCGCCAGTTTAATAAATGAGTTCTCACACGTTCAACTAAAAAATTAAAACGAACAATGCGAATTATGTATAAAATGTTTTCCATTATCTCGATTAATTTCTATGGAATATTTTCGCCAATTTCATGGGTCTTTCAAAAATATTAACAAGTTTGACTTTTTCTAATCAAAATGAGGAATGGGTTTTTAAAAGGCGCCACGTCCTTCCTTATCTCCATCAAATATATAACAATTGACCGATCATATGACAATTATGCAACGTAATTTTTGTAATAGATACAAGTCAAGATTATAAAAGGCCAGATCAGCAGGATGTCTTTGAATGTGTCAGTTTAAAAAGAAAATCAGCGGCGCAGCTTACTAAAAGAATTGTAATTTAACCAATCCATTAAGGGTACGTATTCCCTATCTAAAACTATCAATTTACTACGTAACGACTTCTTATTTATTCATTTTTTTGGTTCAGAATTTACAATTTAAGATTATATTTATTACCTAGATATCGATTCTCCACCCGTGGTACCAACGAATATATCAAGTGGATATGTCTCAGGCTGGCAGGTGACAAAATAGGCGCCAACATAATTTTTAAAAAGAAACTTTATACCTGAAATCAATACAGCACAAGTGATTCTTTAAGCAAGATAACGTCGTTGTATCTTAATTTGTCTTTAAGTCTTACGCGCCGAAACTTCGAAAGGATGAAAAACGTTTGGTTATTACATTATTTAAATCAATCCTTTATTGCTAAAATATCAACCATTTATATTAATGGTTATTATGGCTCAAAAAATAAAGTGTTGATTCAGCGATAGACGTACGTAGCGTCATTTTTTGCATGTTAAATAATTTTAGAAAAGAATGAAAATAACTTAGATACATGTCGGTTAATACTAACGGCAACCGCTGATTTATAACCTCTCGTTCTTAAGTGATATATGAGTTTGTTTTAAAGTAGCTATTAAAAACGACTTGGAAATTGGATGTATGTGTGTGTAGGTATATTGGAGATTGGTGTAACTATAAATTATTCTTTCTACCATGTAAGATAACGCAGAATGTGGAAGAAATAGAGACGTATCAAACAAGAGAATATTTATAATATAGTAAATCTACTTCTACATTTCCGCGTACTTGTTCTTTCATAAAACTAGTGTTAAAAAGTGGAAATTAAACATTTCCACTTGAAACATGAAGATAAGTAATTTTTTTTACTTAATTTGTACTTTAATATTGGATAAATTCAATCGCATTTTGATATACAGGTCATCGAAGAGAATATTTTGCTTCTTCAGAAATATACTTCTAAAAACGAATAATTTTGTACTGCATTAAAAGAAGTTATCTTCAATACTTCAATGTCTTTTTTAGTATGATTGCTATAATTTATTTCGTTATCGATAAATGGAAAAGTTGAATCAAACAATTCCAATTTGGTGATATTATTTTTATTTGAATTGAAAATATATGTAAGTCTATAAGACCAAAATTTGATCTAAAATAAAAACTTGAGATTAAATTGGAAAAATCAGAACATTCAAATCAACCAGTTTCCTTCTTCTTTTCTCATCTTTGACAAATTTATTACCTAGTGGTTGTCCCAATGATTATCGATAAATGGAGAAGTTGAATCAAACAATTCCAATTTGATGATATCATTTTTATTTTAATAGAAAATATATATAAATCTGTAAGACCAAAATTTGATCTAAAATAAAAACTTGAGATTAAATTGGAAAAATCAGAACATTCAAATCAACCAGTTTCCTTCTTCTTTTCTCATCTTTGACAAATTTATTACCTAGTGGTTGTCCCAATGATTATCGATAAATGGAGAAGTTGAATCAAACAATTCCAATTTGATGATATCATTTTTATTTTAATAGAAAATATATATAAATCTGTAAGACCAAAGTTTTATCTAAAATAAAAACTTGAGATTAAATTGGAAAAATCAGAACATTCAAATCAACCAGTTTCCTTCTTCTTTTCTCATCTTTGACAAATTTATTACCTAGTGGTTGTCCCAATGATTATCGATAAATGGAGAAGTTGAATCAAACAATTCCAATTTGATGATATCATTTTTATTTTAATAGAAAATATATATAAATCTGTAAGACCAAAGTTTTATCTAAAATAAAAACTAGAGATTAAATTAGAAAAATCAGAACATTCAAATCAACCAGTTTCCTTCTTCTTTTCTCTTCTTTGACAAATTTATTACCCAGTGGTTGTCACAGTGATCTTCTTTTTCAGGTTAAATGGTTGTTTATGTTCAGAATAATTCTCATTTGTTAAATACCAACATTGTTTCTTTAAAGCGAATATAAAGGTAGGTATGTATGTTATTTCAATGAATGAAAAGGTATATTACTTAAAGGGATTGGAATTCTAGTTGTGTATGTGTGAAGTTTACTACAATTTATTGTTTAGCACGTAGTTGTGTTTTAAATGCATTTTTCATCGTTTTAGCAAAGCTAACAAGATAAATTTTTTATATATTCCTCAACTGCAATCAGAAAAGTACAAGGATCGTTCGAAAAATACTAAACTCCCTATTATTGTTTCAATTTTCTTAATTTGAACATATAAATTAATAAATTTTACTGAGCGTATATGAGAATTAACATAACGAAAATATACAAGAGTCTGAAACCTCTTAAAAAAGATTATTATTTTTGGATAAAGCAACAACCCTTCCTCAAATTAGATCGTACTTCGTCAAAATGTCACTACTTCTCATTGTACACTTAATAGCAGGTGGGTAGAACAGATGAAAAAAATGAAGTGCACGTTTAAAGTATCTACACGCGACCTAATCTGTAACACCGATAAGTGGACTTGAAACGTATCAACCGATTTTGTCAGGCGGTAGTTATATCTAAATGTGAAATTTTATAGAACTCTATAATTATTTATATTTAACTATATCACCGAGGAATTCAATAAATTTTTCAAATAATAAATAATTATTTTAGAATGAAACTAGCTTTTACCCGCTGCTTCGCTCGCATCGAATCCATTAAATAAGTTTTTTGAAGATTTTTCTGATCTTTTAATAGCTAACTCATAGAATTGAAACATCAACAGCTCCACTGCCCGAATAAGGCAGTGGAGATGGAAAAGGTGGTCTGCCCAATACCTACAACCTTTCTGATAAAACTCTCTGGGAATTAACCTACAATATATTCCAACATACTACATACAATTATCATATTATCACTAATTCTGAGAATAATTATCTAATTAGTTTAATTGTCTCCTATAAATTCTTTTATAGGCTACATCTTCATTATGTTAATTGATTACTAGCTTTTACCTGCGGCTATATTAGAACCTGAGATATAGATCTTTGAATGTAGAAAAATTGCCAAAAACCTACAAAAATCCATAACTCCACATTGAATATCCGCGCCTAGCTCCTCTCCAACTCAACCGATTTAAGCGTTCAAAAACTCAAAAGAAAGGAGGTGTTTCAGCTAGTGTTCTTTAACCAAAACGAACTCTGGAGCTATATTAGAACCTGAGATAGATCTTTGAATGTAGAAAAATTGCCAAAAACCTACAAAAATCCATAACTCCCCGTTGAATGTCCGCACCTAGCTCCTCTCCAACTCAACCCATTTAAGTGTTCAAAAACTCAAAAGAAAGAAGGTGTTTCAGCGAGTGTTCTCAAACTAAAACGAAGTCTCTATCTTGAATAGAACCTGAGATATTGAGGATAGAACGTGTGTATGTGAAAAACTCCTATAAGTACAGGGGGAAATCGCATTTGAGTATAACTTGAGAATGGTGAAAATTAGATGAAATCCGATGGTTGATGGCTGATCTGTGCATCAATACCTTTCATTGAAAAAAAAAAAATTAAGCAAATCGGTTGGGTAGAACGCCTGAACGGACTCGGAATGGAAAGCATGAATTTTTTTAATACATAAGATGAAGTTTTCTTATGAAAACTATTTTCTTGAATTTCTCATATTCACAAATATTTTTCTAGAATTTGTGCAAGAATAATATTCTCGATATACTTATAAATAAAACGAACGAGTTAATGTTCGTACATTTTGAACACTCTAAAAAGTTAACGATTTTAATCGCTAATTGGGTCCGAAGTTAAACAAAGTAAATGCAAATCAATTCTCATATATTGACGTTATATATCAACATAATGGTTATCAGGTGGTGTTTGGAATATTATCAGCCGGTATCTGAACAATCTGCTACTGCTTCTCGGTCTCGACTTGGAGAGTTATTCAACATCGGACTTTGTTTTAATCCCGGTCACTTTGTACACGTCAAAAACAGCATAGCCGACTGCATTGCTTTAAATTAGATACAGATAAGTTGGTTTTCGCAAATGTCTAAAAACTCTTCAACTTCACTTTGCTGTTATTATAGGAATTCTTTAACCAGCAGACGTCAAACGTAAGAAATTATTCTGAGAGAGGTTTCGGACAGTGGCGTTAACTTGATAATGTGATATAAGGTAATAAAAATAGATGAAAATAAAATTTAAAAACGTAATTGATGATAAGAGATAGGAGAAGTCTCAAAAGACTAAATTATCGAATCGCGCGTCAAACAATGTAATTTTGGAAATAGTAGAACAAATCGAATTGACTCCCTCGTTGACTCGATATGAAACCTAAGGAGCTACATTAACGTCTCTATTTAACACATCAGCATTCGCTAATCTCTATACTTTTGTACAATTTTTTTTCTATTTTCTACGTCACTGTAAATACAAAGTGTTCGTGACCCTTTTATTTACCTTTATACTAACGGTCCTATATCGTCAGTTGTTATACTCTAATTAGCCGAAATAGGAAAGGTGTTGAACGGTCATTTTCAGGACCCATCACTCAGTTTATATGAAATAACAAAAGATCAAAAACGTCAAGCAGGCGTAGCGTAGCTATATAACAAGCGAACATCAGATATATAGGATTTCACGGCCTCCCGAGTTAAACAAACTTGACCAAAGAGGCATAAGCCGCGCGTTCACGCATGTCAAATATTTACAGATAAATGGTCTTTTTACATTACTACTTTGAAATTCTTTGTTAAACACTACCTAGATGTTTAACTACACAAATGGCAAACAGATAAAAATCTACCATTGTGAAATGGTCTTTACGTGAACCAACACAAGTCCTCGGTACTTCTTCAGTAGATTAGAAAATATTACCTACTAATAATAGTAGTTTAACCAGCTGTATGTTTGAACAGAATCGAAAGGTATCTACTTACTTTCATAATTGAATACAAAATACACTCGATAATCCCCAGTTTAATTCAATAAACTAGCTTTTACCCGCGGCTTCGCTCGCATCGAATCCATTAAATAAGTATCAGAAATCATTATAATAGAAAATAACGAACTCTGTAGCTATATTAGAACCTGAGATATAGAACTTTGAATGTAGAAAAATTGCCAAATACCCACAAAAATCCAGAACTCCACATTGAATGTCCGCGCTAGCTCCTCTCCAACTCAACCGATTTAAGTGTTCAAAAACTCAAAAGAAAGAAGGTGTTTTAGAGAGTGTTCTTTAACCAAAACGAACTCTGGAGCTATATTAGAACCTGAGATATAGAACTTTGAATGTAGAAAAATTGCCAAAAACCTACAAAAATCCATAACTCCACATTGAATGTCCGCGCCTAGCTCCTCTCCAACTCAACCGATTTAAGTGTTCAAAAACTCAAAAGAAAGAAGGTGTTTTAGAGAGTGTTTTTTAACCAAAACGAACTCTGGAGCTATATTAGAACCTGAGATATAGAACTTTGAATGTAGAAAAATTGGCAAAAACCCACAAAAATCCATAACTCCACATTGAATGTCCGCGCTAGCTCCTCTCCAACTCAACCGATTTAAGTGTTCAAAAACTCAAAAGAAAGAAGGTGTTTTAGAGAGTGTTCTTTAACCAAAACGAACTCTGGAGCTATATTAGAACCTGAGATAGATCTTTGAATGTAGAAAAATTGCCAAAAATCTACAAAAATCCATAACTCCACATTGAATGTCCGCGCCTAGCTCCTCTCCAACTCAACCGATTTAAGTGTTCAAAAACTCAAAAGAAAGAAGGTGTTTTAGAGAGTGTTCTTTAACCAAAACGAACTCTGGAGCTATATTAGAACCTGAGATAGATCTTTGAATGTAGAAAAATTGCCAAAAACCCACAAAAATCCATAACTCCACATTGAATGTCCGCGCTAGCTCCTCTCCAACTCAACCGATTTAATTGTTCAAAAACTCAAAAGAAAGAAGGTGTTTTAGAGAGTGTTCTTTAACCAAAACGAACTCTGGAGCTATATTAGAACCTGAGATAGATCTTTGAATGTAGAAAAATTGCCAAAAACCTACAAAAATCCATAACTCCACATTGAATGTCCGCGCGTAGCTCCTCTCCAACTCAACCGATTTAAGTGTTCAAAAACTCAAAAGAAAGGAGGTGTTTCAGCTAGTGTTCTTTAACCAAAACGAACTCTGGAGCTATATTAGAACCTGAGATAGATCTTTGAATGTAGAAAAATTGCCAAAAACCTACAAAAATCCATAACTCCCCGTTGAATGTCCGCACCTAGCTCCTCTCCAACTCAACCGATTTAAGCGTTCAAAAACTCAAAAGAAAGAATGTGTTTCAGCGAGTGTTCTTAAACCAAAACGAAGTCTCTATCTTGAGATATTGAGGATAGAACGTGTGTATGTGAAAAACTCCCATAAGTAATGTACAGAGGGAAATCGCATTTGAGTATAACTTGAGAATGATAAGAATTAGATGAAATCCGATTGTTGATGGATGATCTGTGCATCAATACCTTTCATTGAAAAAAAAAAAAAAAAATAAGCAAATCGGTTGGGTAGAACGCCTGAACGGACTCGGAATGGAAATCATCAATATATTTAATATATAAGATTGATAAAAGACATTTTTGGTAAATAAAATTCGAATATTCTATATTAAATAAACAATCAACCGCAGCATCGGTAAAAACCTCCGTTGACTATGATCTATTGTCTTGCGGGACAAGCGTCAGAGGGCGTAAACCAAACGTCAATATACAAACGCCCTTGATTGACAGTTACGAAGCGAAAATGAATGGGTAACTCAAACGGACGGTAGCGAAAATACCGGTAGTATGTGGTTACGGTTACCTTCAGTCGCTAGACCGATAAAATAATGAAAGTTTTCATCAAATAAGTATAGAAATAAATAACCCCCTTAGACATTCCTATTTAAATAATAATTTATTATTGAATAATACCAAAAAGTGTACTTGCTATATTCAATTAAAGATGTTACAGGTCGCTTGGCATGATGCCATACAACCAGCAATATTATGCAAGTCTACCATCGCCTGAGCGCTCTTTTCTGCATATGAAACTCCAAAAGCAATCCAGCAGCAGATAAATTATTGCCAGTAACAACTTTTTCTTGTTTCCTTTACGAAGTTTTTGTTATTTTCATTTTTAAACCGCGCACAAAATATTAAATAAAATTAAGTTAAGAATTTCTTTAATTCACTTAAAGAATTATGTTTAGTGGCAACCTCGATGCCTTAGCAAGAGTAATGTCAAGCGACAAGCAATATTCGTCTTTGCAATATTTTTATCTTGAAAGAAATTATATGCAGTAAATCTTGCATCATGTAAAAGCAAAAAAAGTATATGCAATAATTTATTTCTTAATAGTAGAGTGCTTATAATAGAAGACCGAATGTCTTGTCTGCAATTTAAACAGGCTTTCAATTAGTGGGTCATCCCCGATGTTTGGCGACCAGCGATTAGATATAAATTAGAAATTCCGTAGCTATGCACTCGTAACTATATTATATTTTAACCCTTATTATTGACACCTTGTTGTTTAATTTTATTGGCGTTGGAAATAGTGAAAGCGTAACCGAATCTAAAATGATCGATTACGTTGATAACCATTTATGATTACGAATAAATTTGTTGTTTTCGTTGAGAAATTGTTCGGCAGGTGACTGATTACGTTACGGTTAAGGGAAATCAGTTGGTTTGTTAATTTCTGATCTACTTACTTGTTCGAAAGATTTTATTACTACTTATTATATATCGTTCGACTTTTTAGGTCGTTCTGCTTTTATTTTAATGCATTGTTGATGAGAATATTAGATTTGGATCCAATTTATTGGAGATTGCAATTGTTGGAGATTAAAACAAAATTAGATAGCAAACATTCCATTTAATTATTCGTATGTTTAATTCATTTCGTTCACGACGTATTAATACCCAAACAAAATCTATATACATATATATCAGCAACAAAACATTATTAAATCTGTACCTACATCTGATAAGATGTGTGTCCTTTTGAAAATGCCACAAAAGCTTATTTGTTATTAAGCCTATAGAATAACCATATTTATCGAGTGTTAAATTTCTGTAGGTAATTCCTCTTGTTGTCAGTAAAGTATTGTCCATTGTGAGCAGCTTGTGGATATTTCCTAATAATCATCACAGTCCACATGGGGTGGTCAGTGGTCAGTCAGGCTCTTTTGTCACTTTTGGTTGACGGCCAATTTTCCGTCTCTTAAAAGTTTGCAGACGGTAATCTGTTTTCGAGTTCTGTTCGTACGAATAAAAAGAGATGGATGAATATAGATATTACGATGAAAATTTTTAGTTACTAATTTTTGAGTTGTTATCATTTTGGAATATATGAGATTTTGTTTTTCTAGATTCACTGTTTCATTTCGCTGTAAATGATTTTGAATTTCCTGTTATAGAATCCACAAGAAGCCATAAGTTATTAACTTCATTATATAATGGAAAAATATGAAATATGAAAATTATAATATAAAAATGTACGCAGGAAGAAAACTATATTGATATATAGTGAGAAGTGAAAAACCGTTCATGGTGGATTTCAATGTAATTCTAATTTAGATATTTGATATTCATCGTATGTTTTTTGTTTGTATCAACAAGTCTTGAGTTATTCTATAAAAAATAAGAAACGTAGTTTGGAATTTAGCAGGTCTTATTATATGTTTTATTAGATTCCAAAAATGAAAGATGATTATTAATTTTTTTCTGTTAACTTGTATTAACTGTGATAGCTTATGTCATTATATCAATAGATATCTTTCAATTGTGAGTATTTAAGTAATAATATGAATATATATACATATATATCATTACTCACTTATATATGTACGAGCCCCGTCCCATTTCAGTTGGCCCACTTAAAAAAATTCGAAATTATTTTATTTTAAAATGCCAAAAAGTAGCTGTTAGTAAAATGTTTCAAACTTTTAGTTTTACGTCTAAAGGTATATTTTTTAAGTAAGTACCGTTTTGCAATTACGCCGCCGCAACCCCAAGGTCGGCGTTCCGCACATACAGTCTAATTCTTCATCGTGTACGTTGTATACTGAGTGTTTAAGAGTCCCGCCGATTGTGAAGTACGAAATCGATATTCATCGTGAGATCTGTGAAGTTTACGAACAAAACGAAAAGGTGAGAGAAAACAGACGCTCTACAATTTCATCATTTTGCGACTATTTTCCTCAATATCACGTTGGGTTCCAAAAATGTTGACGGATTTGCACAAAACCCAACGTTTAGGCATAGCATTGACTTTCCTTGAGCGGTACCACAATGAAGACGAAGATTTTTCAGTCCAAATTGTTACTGGTGACGAAACATGGATGGCCTACGTCACACCAGAATCGAAACAACAAACCATGGAATGGTGACATTCATCTTCACTCAAAATAATGATGTTTAAGTAAACAATTTCTGCTCGGAACATCATGTGCACAGTTTTTTGAGACAGAAAAGGAGTATTGCTAGTGGAGTTTCGGCCTCGTAATTAGACAATGAATGCAGCGTCTTATTGTGAGACATTGAACAATCTGCGTCGTGCAATCCAGAATAAAAGACGTGGCAAGTTGAATAAGGGTATCGTTTTGCTGCATGACAATGCCCGTCCACATGTGGCTAATCGAACCAAAGATCTCATCACATCTTTTCAATGGTAAACTCTAGATCATCCTTCCTACAGCCCTGACCTGGCGTCCAGCGACTACCATTTGTTCCTGCACTAACGAAGTCAAAACAGTGGTTAACAAGTCAGGCGGCAGAATTTTATGAGGAGAGTATTCAAAAACTGGTGCCATGTTATGACAAGTGCCTCAATATTCATGGAAATTATGTAGAAAAGTAGATTAAGGTACAGGCTTTCATGTTTTTCATGTTTTTATTCCAAAACGGTGCTTTTTTAAAAAATATGCCTCGTATTTAATACGATAGAAATAGATAGTTCTTATTGATAATAATTTTTTATGCATATACAAGGGTTCATTGTTTCCAAAATTGTGTTCAAATTTTCATTAGGTCTAAAATACGCAAAAAATAAAGTGTAAGTGAGATTTTCACAAAATGTTTTTTTTAAGTGACAGATAGATTTTTGAAGTCATAAGGTGAGTATAATTTTTAAAATGGTTAGAGGAAAAGTTATTGTTGAAAAAATTTGATTAATCATAATAAACTTATCCAAAAATGGGAAAAAGAACTCAGAAATCGCGAAAGTTGTAAACATGTCAAAATTCAGTGTTCGAAATATGGTTCGCTTGTATAAAGCAAATGGTTCGATTGTCCTTAAACGCCGGTACCTACGTAAGAATATCGAAATTGTCAGACAAAGATAAACGAGCGTTAAAAAGAATAATTCAACAAAACAGACGTGCTAACTATGGTCAACTAAGTGTACTTTGGAGTAATGCAGTCACAGAGATGCTAAAAAATTAGGATTTCGGACATACAAGGTGAATTTGGTAACACCTTAGTTTGATGCATATTTTTCTAAATTTAAATTTTCTTTACATAGGCCAAGGAAAAGCCATTATTGACTCAAATCCAAAAGAAAAATGGACTTAAATGGGCCAAAGCTGTATACATTGGAGTGATGAGTCTCGTTTTGAAGTTTGCGTGGGTGACGATCGAAGTAGAGTTATTCGACAAGAAAATGAATCTTTTCATCTAGATTATTTGAAGCTAAAACAGGGCCGGATTAAAATTTATAAGGCCCGGGGCTAAAATAATGACGGGGCCCCCTTAAGGAATTCGGAAACCCGATAAAATTCACAAAATAATATCAATACGTTAGATTTGTGGTTTCAACACATCAAAAAATACAGAATGATTTCCAAATGATGAGGCCCTCTTGGACCTGGAGCTCGGGGCTATAGCCCCCCCAAGTCACTAGCTTAATCCGGCCCTGAGCTGAAAGTAAAATTTCCGGCATCTGTGATGGTGTGGGGCTCGATATCTGCAAGAGGAGTGGGAAAACTGCATTTCATAAACGGAATTGTCAATACTGAAAAGTACCTGGATATTTTAGAAGAATCATTGTTGCCAACGGGAGAAGTAACTTTAAACGCTGTGAAAGCCTTTATTTTTCAGCAAAACGGAGCAGCATGCCATAAGTCAAAAAAGGCCTTAAAATGGTTCTCACTTTTAGAGTGGGTTTCAAGTAGTCCAGATTTATCACCAATAGAAACACTTTGGCATGAAATGAAAAAGCAGTTGCGTACAAATCCAGCTAGAACTGTTATGGAATTAAAAGAAAGTGTACAAGAAATTTGGGATGATTTTACTCCCGCATACTGCCAGAATTTAATAAACACCATGCCTCAACGAATTACGGCTGTTATTAAAAATAAAAGGGATGTTACGCAATGGTAACTTTTAAAAGTATGTTTGAAATTTAAACTTTTCTGATTACATTTGGTTTTTGTTTTTGTTTTTGGTTTGTAATTGTAACATAATATGTTAAGACTTGTAATTCCTGTAAAATTATCTATAATGTTTATAGAAAATATAAAGTGCTCAAAACGAAACAATTTGCCGGTTTTTAATAGCCGAAAAAGCAATAATTGGACCAACTGAAATGGACCGGGGCTCGTTTATTCATATTATTAATAAGTAATTGAATATTCACTTCTGAAACATGTAATATATTGTATATGAAAATTTTTATATATTGAATTGAATACAAAAACGACGTATATAGATCGGTTAATAGATATGCTAATATCAACATATCTCCTCCTCCCTCAAGTTATTTATTTAAACAAAATCAAACATAAGGTACCTCTCTCTATATAATGGTTAACCCACCAAGATAGTTCCGCCTCTAATTGTAAATTAACCACATCATTTAAACATTAATCTTTGGTCTATCTATAAACAAAATACTAATCTATATAGATAGGTACATATAGGATTGAGAAGCGCCTCCCCTTCGCTCCCCACGTCCCCCCACTGTCCGGAGGTGGAGCCAAGGCAGTTAGCGCGTTATTCACATGCGTATATTTAACAGCCGCTCGCAATCCGTTCAGTTGCGCGGATGGTTCATGGATACAATTTCTACAAATGAAGTTACTTAACGGACATGCGCGAGATTCTTTTATCACCAATTGCCCATTACGATTGTTTTTTGTTTATGGAACATAAGGAAAGTTTCGGTTGTTATGCAATAGCGCGCTAGATTCGGGAGTGACTTTATTAATTGTGGTTTTATTTTTGTATCAGTGACGGTTTTTCTTTTTAACAATTTTCAGTTTTGTGACAGTTCTTGGAGGATTTCATTGCAACGCTGTCAAGTAAATCTAGAGCCAGTGATTTGCCGCCTTTGCAGATGGGAGTGTTTGAAGAGAGGGCTTCTCACACACCCGGGATGCATTGGGTAAGATTATATTTACGGTTGCAACTAAATTTTTCTTATTTTGTTGGTTGAACGCGGAATAATCAATACCTATGCCGGCTTTAGCCATAACAAATATACCTCCTCTGTGTATGAATCAGCAAAAGTATTAAATACAATAATTATGACAATATTATTGTTGTTATCAACCTATAAGAAACTTCTGATCATCTAGCTAAAATATTCATTTACCGGCGGCACACAAATCTACGATCTAGTTTTGTAAATATTTTCGTTGGTGTACTTATATAGCAAAGATTCAATCATAATTGGACGTGACCCATAACAACAGGAAAATTGAAAATATCATGCACAGACGGTAAAAACAATATGAAGGACGAAGATAATTAAATGGTTATAGAGAAATAGAGAAACGACGACAATTTTTGAGTACATTTATCATAAAAATGAGCTTGAGGGAAAGCAATGATATATCTATGAAAGTGGCACGATACCACCCAACTTAGACCAAAGCAAAACATTGGTATTGAGAAAATATGAAGATATTAAGATAATATACAATTTATGGATAGTACCTACTCATAAAAATGATTCTCCTGACCTAGAGAAATACGCGCTTTAAAATAAAAATATATAAAAAGTAGATACCGTTAATTAAAACTTTACTGTTCTAATCATACTTATCTCCAAGACTAATAGTTTCGTTTAAGTAAAATCGCCACTTTTACTTGAATTAAGAAAAAATCTATTACTTGGTACAACCTTTTATAATCCATCGTAATCCCAGTCCTACAGAGAAAATGTTTCCTTTATCAGAGCTATTCCATGAAACCTTCGTATCCTACATAAAAATGTCCTTGTCCATTGCTCTCCACTAATACTATGGATTCAAATCTGCTCGACAAAATATTTTAGCGTTATTTCTTTCTCGTAATCATTTTCCATAAATAATTTTTATTATGGCCCAAACACGAAATACTCAACTGTTTTTATTTATTGATGCGCCTCGAGGGCATGTCGCTGATAAACCCGTTTATCAGAGATAAAAATATCGGATCAAGAGAGACAGGGTGTTCTGAAAGCTTGACCTCGTATCACTTGAGACGGATTTCGTTGACTCTTGACCGGTAAAAAATAAACAAGATATGTAGGTATCACGTTGAAGCCATAAATATTAGCGATAATATTATGAATGTAGAATCATCAAAATGTTTAATAATATTAAAATGAAACAAAGATATTAATCGACAAAAAACGGAAAATGCTCTCACACAACTGTGTCAACAATAGAAATGGAAAAAAGGATTTTTTAATAAGAGAGATACATCTTATATATTAACAAAATTGATGATTTCCATTCGGAATCCATTCAGGCGTTCTACCCAACCGATTTGCTCAATTTTTTTAATGAAAGGTATTGATGCACAGATCAGCCATCAACCATCGGATTTCATCTAATTTTCACCATTCTCAAGTTATACTCAAATGCGCTTTCCCCCTGTACATTACTTATGGGAGTTTTTCACATACACACGTTCTATCCTCAATATCTCAGGTTCTATTCAGATAGAGACTTCGTTTTGGTTTAAGAATACTCGCCTGAAACATCCTCTTTCTTTTGAGTTTTTGAACACTTAAATCGGTTGAGTTGGAGAGGAGCTAGGCGCGGACATTCAATTTGGAGTTATGGATTTTTGTAGGTTTTTGGCAATTTTTCTACATTCAAAGATCTATATCTCAGGTTCTAATATAGCTACAGAGTTCGTTTTGATTTAAGAACACTCGCTGAAACACCTTCTTTCTTTTGAGTTTTTGAACACTTAAATGGGTTGAGTTGGAGAGGAGCTAGGCGCGGACAATCAATGTGGAGTTATGGATTTTTGTAACTTTTTGGTAATTTCTCTACATTCAAAGATCTATATCTCAGGTTCTAATATAGCTACAGAGTTCGTTTTGGTTTAAGAACACTCGCTGAAACACCTTCTTTCTTTTGAGTTTTTGAACATTTAAATGGGTTGAGTTGGAGAGGAGCTAGGCGCGGACATTCAATGTGGAGTTATGGATTTTTGTAGGTTTTTGGCAATTTTTCTACATTCAAAGATCTATATCTCAGGTTCTAATATAGCTACAGAGTTCGTTTTGGTTTAAGAATACTCGCCTGAAACATCCTCTTTCTTTTGAGTTTTTGAACACTTAAATCGGTTGAGTTGGAGAGGAGCTAGGCGCGGACATTCAATTTGGAGTTATGGATTTTTGTAGGTTTTTGGCAATTTTTCTACATTCAAAGATCTATATCTCAGGTTCTAATATAGCTACAGAGTTCGTTTTGATTTAAGAACACTCGCTGAAACACCTTCTTTCTTTTGAGTTTTTGAACATTTAAATGGGTTGAGTTGGAGAGGAGCTAGGCGCGGACATTCAATGTGGAGTTATGGATTTTTGTAGGTTTTTGGCAATTTTTCTACATTCAAAGATCTATATCTCAGGTTCTAATATAGCCGCGGGTAAAAGCTAGTAATCAATTAACATAATGAAGATGTAGCCTATAAAAGAATTTATAGGAGACAATTAAACTAATTAGATAATTATTCTCAGAATTAGTGATAATATGGTCATTGTGTGTAGTATGTTGGAATATATTGTAGGTTAATTCCCAGAGGGATTTATCAAAAAGGCTGTAGGTATTGGGCAGACCACCTTATCCATCTCCACTGCCCGAATAGGGCATGTTTCAATTCTATGAGTTAGCTATTAAAATCTGAACTAAAAGATCAGAAAAATCGTTAAAAAACTTTAACACCATAATGAACTTAGGTTTCAATACAGGATTAAATAATCTTCATTATAAGTTATTGAAAACCTAATGGGGAAATAAATAAAATTAATATCTTATGATTAACTCAAATTATTAGTGCCAATTGTGCTTTTACTATTAGTTCAGAAATCAAATCCCATGTATTCCGGTCGAATGCAGATAAAATTCGAAATTCATAGATGAAGTGCAACATGTTAGTTGCGAGATGTAATCTTGAGAATTAAGGAGATTTTCGCAATTAAAACGTCTACAAAATGTCAATCAAAATACGGTGCATAATAATTCCGCTTTAATCGCAACAATAATCACAACAGCCATGAATGTAGATTTGTGTCATTGGCGTGTACGAGGTTAATCATTCTTTATAAATAAGTTTCCGATTTCTAAACTGAACATTCTTGGCGAAAATAATTTAATTTATTTAACAAAATCACTAAATTTCGATATCCTTACAGGCCCTGAAAGTTTCACATTAATAAAAAAATTGCGAAGAAAAGAATTGGCTCTAATACTGATGAGAACTAATATATAAAAACTTTTATTTCAAACCAATTTCTCAGGTTTTGAAAAAGGGACGGAAGCTGTGCTTCTGATGACAAACTTCTTGGAGATATTTTCATAAATATCAAGTATATCTGCTCTCTTTAATTGTAGTATTGCAAGGTTTCAACTTACTCAGTACCAAATAAGATTTAATAAATTTTGTTTTTATGTGTACTCATCAAGTTTTATACGATTATAAGTTTCAATTGAATTTTTGATAACCCGTATATACGGGATTTCAATTAAGGAGTAACACCTGTCGGAATAAGCAATAAGTGTCTCGAAAAAATTGCAATAATATAACCGTAAGTTCCTACCAGATTTTTCTGAGGTTTCCTTATCGGTAGAAATGAATAAATCGGGAAGCTTCTTAAATTTTATAAATAAATAATTTATTGGATTTGAGCTTATTTTGAACTCATAAATAATATCGGATTATATTATGTAAGTGATAATGTCGTACTTAATGTTCAGTGAACTCATTTTAAATTCAACCGAAAAACTGTATAAATAGAAATATTTATAATATAATATCATCTGTATTATATAATGTAGATACAATATTTTCAGAATTTTTCAACCAATTTTAATCTAGTTTTTTCATTCTTTAATTTTTTAACAACAATAACCGGCAAATTATACAATTTGAATTAAGCTTTTAGACAGTTTATGGGATGATCCAACAACACTGTAATGTATGTGAAATAATTACTATAGATTAGGTAGGTTAAAGGGGCCAAAGCTTATGAAGAGTATAAATTAAAAACGTATATATGTAATCTAAACTAATTTTATATTCAATGTTTTTTTTTTCTTATGAGCCAAACTCACGATACATACCAACACATGGATGAGAATTTTGTCATAAATCCTGAAAGCTGGCGTACCCGGGTGTCGTAAACTTGAAATGGCATTTGTTACAATTTAAACATATGTAAAGACTGCGGGATATCGAAAGGCATTACATCGATATTTTTCTCCTTTGTAAAACAGCTGAAGCGGCCTTGTAAATTCTATGTTTGGTTATTATATGAATTTTTAATAAACAGATGCTGTGTCTAGCACTATTACATAAATTTCATAAAAATGAACTGTCGAGGTTTTCATTGATATATAATTTAATAATATCTCATTTTAATATTTTTTTACTGGCTTTATTAAATTATCCTAGGTGAAAAAGAAACCAAGTTTTGATTACGCTACCAACGTTCCTTATTTTAACGTATTCTTAAATATTTTGTACAAAAAATCGTTTCATATAAAACAGTTATTACATTTTTAAAAATATTGTATATTATTAAATATTAGAATCCGTTTAATTTTCAATTATTGGATCAATTTTTAAATAAAGATTCGCAGATGCCCGAAATTTTTGATTAATTGGAACTAAAGAAAATTTTATTCCTAAGAATTAATCACCAAAATTCCTTTTCATAATCAGAAAAAGCATTTTGACATACTTATTACCGCCAAAAATAATGGGTTTTGATTATTTCTACCTGGGATATGTTCGAAATTTTCTCAAAAATTACTGATATTTTTAGAAAATCAACTACGTTATCTCAATAGTCTGAAAATGCAACAATTTAAGATCGGATATGCGTTTTATATCTAAATGAAGATGGATTCCATCTAGACCTGCTTCTGAAAAAAATTTTAACTTGATTAAATTGTAAAAGACGCAAACCCTAATATTTATTAGGTGTAAAAAAGTTATTAACGGCCAATTTCAATTATAAATGATAACAAAACTTATCGCTCGTAAATTTTCACTAAATTTGCAATTAATTAATGTTTCATATACCCTATCAAATACCCCGACATTTATCAAACTATCTTAATCAGATAGTTCTCGAAAAAGGAATAGGAAAGAAAAAGTTAAACACTATAAAGACAGAATCAATAATGAATTAAATAGAAATAATTGAACTGAAAAATAAGGTTGGAACAGAATAGATTAGGCAAAAAAGAAGAGAAGACAACGTTGGAAGGAATCGTCTCAACAAATAATAAAAATATAAGACAAAAGATACATTTATATTATCCGGTTATTTTTTACCATCATACCTAATTGACGGTGTATGGTTCCGATTCCGGTGTTGAAATTATCAAACTGCCGACCTCAACCTTAAAAATAAATTAAAAATAATCCGAAAAATTCTCAATATAATTATACGTATATAACAATATAGTAATGAACTTGGCATTTTCCGTTAAAATACAGGGTATATATAGATCGAATTTAAAAAAAGTCACGACTTACGAAGATTGTATATATCGTAGGTGCTATTGACCTGGCAGATTAACAGGTAAACCGATTAAAATCGCTGTACTCGTCTTCTCGGCTGTTTTTTCTTTACTCTCGCGAATTCATTCAGATTACACAAAAAAGAAGAATCACACTCTCACGTTTATCTTACAGGGATGTGTAACATAAATACGCGACAAAATGTAATAACTTTTTAACCGATCGAAGTTTTATAAAGTATTTTTCATCGACTAGCCCAATTGAAATCAAATATTCAAAAATCGATTTCGTATTGGACAAATCTTTGAAATGTTCACCGTATAGTAGTGGCAAATTTTACCAATTGATTTGCCATACTTTTCCCATTTTTTGCAAATTATATTACCTATAAACAACTGAAAAGCAATTTTTTTATGCAAATATACAAATAAAAGCAGTCGATGCCTTATTAATTTTTTATGTTTCGAGATAATAGTTGCGTGAGTCACCTGTCGGTTCTTAAACTAAGCAATTTAAGGCAATTATTATGTCAAAAAAATGTTAACGTACAAAATGAAGATGCTATTCAAGACATTTCTGTTTGAAAATGATGTTGTCTCGCAGATAATAAAATCGGCGGATTTTTTCGGAATATAAACTATAATGACGTAAGATCTTTTTGTTTGTGGCCATAATAAATTAAAATAGTTTTCAGTATTCTCTGATTGGACAAATGTAAAAGTTATTTCCAAACAGCATACAAACTAACTCGATTCGCCATATTTGCTCCAACTTTAACGTATCCAGCTCAGCATCTCAAATGGAGTTACATCTATCTTACACCACATTTACATCGTTTTTTCGATTATAATTTTTCTCGAGAGAACCTTCTTATGGTTGTATTTTATGACAGAAAAATATTTCATGGTGTTTTACACTTTGTGTTGGGATCAAAAAAAAAACTCTATAGTCATACCATTTAGGGCGTTATGGGTGTTAGTGGATCACCTCAATTGCCTTAATTCGACAACCATTGAGAGATCTAATGTGGCTTTTGTGTGTTCTACCATTCCAAGAGAGGTCAGATAATATAAAACGTATAAAAAGAAGACGGGCTTAGAGATTAAGATGTAGAGTATTGATAAATCTAGTAATAATATCATTTATACAATGTGATATAAAAATATGGACAAATCTATAAAATAGAATAACAAATGTAATTTTATCAATAGAATAAATCTTTACAACTTTCTTAATAAGTACTGCTCAAGCGAATATATTATCATAGCTTGTAAGTTTTGGTGTGTTAACAAAAATCTGGAAAATTGATGTTCATGTAGACGTTTAGATATTATTATGGATCCCTTACTATTGATGGTGATGCCATTTCTCTTCTTTCTATAGCCTTTTAAAGCCCATTACTTATTTCGCTTTTATCATCGGTCTTTAACTGATTACACAATTCTTCTTCATAGGTTGCGATTCTCTATTTTTCCGCTCCAATTCGGTTCTACCTTTCTAATATCTTTCAAAACTCCTTCACCTTCTTCAATGATCCTTTTTGTAAATCTATTTACCGGCATCCTTGTAATATGCCCCAAACATCTTAGTCTATGAGCTTTTATGTATCTTGTTATTGATGAGTATTTATACAAATCAATCAATACTTCGTTACTTCTTCTTTTCCATTGCCCTTCACCTTCCTTTCCCTTATAACCAGTTTTGTTTCTGCAGCATTTGTGAAAACTCATGTATGTAGATAACTCCTTTGTTTTTATTAGTTTATTTCAATCCGCTTTTCATTTTTATTTGATAGTGTTGCTGGCAGAAGTATGATACCTCCTAACGCAACGTGTCCATTTTTTGGTTTAACCAAATGTCCTTTTCCACTCATACTTTTGCTTTAATAAAATTATACGTAATATACACTTCATAAATAAAAGATATCTTCATGAGCTTGTTAGTCCAAATATGGTTTACATTTTCAATTACTATAGTTGATTCTTAAGTTAATTCTAATTAATTTTAAATTCAAATTTTATTAATTGCCACCAGAGTTCTATCTACGTAATGGACCAATAATACCAATAAGGAGGTATATTTACAATCAAATTAGAATAGACATTAGGTAGACTTAAGATTAGTTGAATTTTAAATGAACAAATGAAAAACATCGATAGAAAATGGGTTAATATAATTATAGAAGGAAATGCGGAACTTTTGAATGAGTTTCATGAAAGCTGAATAAAATGTAAGAATATTCACATAAAAACCAATAGAACAGAAACACAGTTCTTAATAATAAAAATGAAATCCTCAAAATAAAAAAAAATATATAGATTTTACGTTTATTGTCATCACAGTAATAATAAACAGTATTGAGATATTGTAGAAACTTTCTACGTAGATTGATGTGTCAATTGATTATGTACGTATATTAATAGGCCGTATCACAATTTTCGCCGTAATCTCTCGATAAGAAATATTTGCGAGATATTTTTTGATTAATAAATGTTTATGGACTTTTACTTTAGTAATTTCGAATACCTTTATAGACTGGAATGTAGTTCGTATTTATTTTATAGCCTCATAAGAAACACTTGAGGTTTTACAACTTTATGCAGCTGACATATCGTTCACCGATTTACGACATTTCAAGTAGAAATAATAATTTACTTGAATACACTTTGATATTTTTTCATACATTTTACGCACAAAGTCATTATATATTAATTTTCGTAAGAGATGATTTTTATCCATACCTCGTATACGAAACGTTTTGTAGGAGTTGTAAACAATGGAAACCAATAAATATTTTCATTTTGAATCCCAAATACGGTAGGTGTACCTCGTAACAAGGAAAACAAATGCCAAAGCGTGCAATTTCTAGTAGCAAAACTGGTATGCTGTAAGTGGCCATTTCAAGAACAACAATAAAAATAAAAAAAAAAAAAGTCTCAACGCAACCAATGCCCACAGCGCAATATGAATTATGAAACAGGAAGAAGAATTATTGAATTTTAATATCGATTGATCTTACGATAAAAATCCCTATAAGGTTTTCTTCACTAGTGGATAAGTACAAAAATGTGAGCTTGTCAAGAAGACAGAGGCGGCGGTAGCTTTTTCTCAATACTTGTTTCTTAACATCAAAATGGCCGTAGATACAAACAGACATGTTTTTACCTTTAATATGTTTTATCAAATAATGGTCAGACATACAAAAATGCTTATAATACTTCTTTGTATTAATAAATATATAAAAAAAACATATTTTCATTACTAACAATTGAGATTTTATAAATACTCTATCGGAAAATATGTTCGATGTGCGCCAATGTCCTTAAGTATATATTTCATAAGTTTTTTCTTCGAATCGATTACGATTGATACGTGGGAAAGCTAATTCTCGACAAATTTAAAATTCTGTTCGACTCCTCGCGCTCGTTTTTTTTTATTTACAAGAAGTTGTCTATCATAAAGCTAAGGAGTCATCTTTAGAGTTAGGTATTTATTGGCCGCTGTATGTCTGCCATTTTGATTTTTTTCAAAGTAAATCCGCTTCTTTTAAATGGTTTATCTTGCATCGCAACGATTAGTTCAAAATGGGAACTTTTAAAAGTTTTATTGGCAATTGACTTTCAACTTTCTTCATCGATGTCTTCAGTTTTTGAAAAGTCACAATAACGAATCAAAACATTAATTATTGAATATTGTCAATAATCACTTGAGCTAAATGATACTGTTAACAAGGAAATTGTTTTTAATCATACTACCTACGTTTGTCAAGGATAGTATCTGAAATTATAGTTTGGTTTCCTTTGCATTTTGTTAAGAACTTTATTTACAACATATACGCCATTTCTTAATATCCGCATAAAAGTGATAATATTTTATATTCGTTGATTTATAATTATCTGAACATATATCCTTTATGCGATAATTTCAATATATTTTATTCCAACCACACAATCAACGAAGAAATGGGTTGATAATTCTTCTTTTTTACCATAGACATTGATTGTTTATAATGTATGATCTCGGACATTTAAATTCAATAAACTGATAATATTCCGGATATCATGGAAAGATATTGTTATTGATGATGTACAAAGAAGGGCTGAAATAAAGACAGATAATTGTGTTAAAGAAACGATAAATTAATTAGTTCGTTCGTATACAATCCCTTCTTTCGATCTTTAGAGACAAAAAGTTTTGATATTTGATAGAAATTCTGTGTCTTTATATTTACCACTTTTTATTTTTTTCATATTCTAATGAATTTCCATAAAGTAAATTTTGAAACACGCCAATTTCTTTACTTTTTCATCTTCATCATAATTTATAAAACTAACATCTTAATATATAAAATGTATAAAATAAAATTAAAATACGACATAACCAATAACTAAACATTTATTTTGAGCGAGTAAATTCGATGTTAATCAAAAGTAAAATATGTTACTTTGAAGGTTGAACATATTTTATAAATTTATCGCTTGTTTTGGTTATAGATAGATTTAACCTGGAGAAAGTCCAGTAATAATTATATTAAATTATTTTACACATACTTTTTTCGAGTGGATTTTCTCTTCTCTATTTCATTTCAAACTTGGATAAATTTTTTTTTTAGTTTTTCACATTGTATACCTACCATATGATAGGTACAATTATTAGTTTTCATAATATGAGAGTGAGTATTGTCCAGCCCCTGAATAATCACAATCTGATGATGTATTTATTATAATTTCATCGTATTTAGATAAATTAGCCAAGTTTGCGACACAATAGAAATTTTTTTATTTCTGATTCAAGGCTAGAATTAATGTTCAAAGTGTTAAAATGTGTGGATAAGGCTCAGGACTTTATATTTACTGCTTTTTTCACTTATTTTTAATTTATACAGTAGATAATATTTCCGGTTGAAATATTCCAGCATTTTTTGCAATTTTTAGCAGCTCTTTTTTTTACCTAACCAATTTATGTAATTATTCATATGTTTATGTAATAGTCCAATAGATTTTGACAAGTAAAAGTAATATATAGGTATACATATATTTTTTTCAATTCATAATCTATATTAGAATCAACTGTAGTATTCCGTCAGGCGAGGAATGGCGTGCAAAAAACCGGATGTTAAATAGAAATATAAATGGCGTTTGTGCACAAACACTGATTCAATCTTAGTAACATTGTAGCTGTAAATCTGCCAAAGTAATTAACGCAAATTCACATGTTAATCAGTGAAGAAATTGATTTGAGAAGGGGCTTGAACACACTTTCGTCTGGGAATTGTCCAACAATTGAATTTTTAGCAAAAAAATAATGATGACGTGGAAAGTGGATTTCGATAACACCAATACGAATACGAAGGACAATGTATTTGGTAACTTTTAAGGTTCATTCTTCTCGGCCATATAAAATATCATAATTTTACCGTAACAGACAGACCATCTGCTTTTAATTTTGTTTGGTATGTAAATCACGATGAATTCCTGATTAATACCATCTATATTATTTTTGTTTACGTTTCAATATTTCCCATCGCCTTACAAATTAATTATTTGACATTTCGATTAAGTTTTATCAGTTCTCTAGCACAATCAGTATAAACCAAAACTGTTGAATAAATAAAGAAAGAAAGAACGTTGAACCTAATCAAAAAATGATTATAGGAACCACAAATCACCAAAAATTATATTTTTATACTTCCTCGCATCTTGTAAAAGTGAGTTTATCTAACGTGTTTTAATACGGATGCTTGGTTTTATCATTTGACCTATGTTGCTTCCTGAGATACGAGACGTTGTGGGTGTTTAAGATCGAGATCGAAAGTCAGGGACGGAGATTTATAAACAATTCTCAGGTACTTACCTAAAGCAATTATATATAATTTGAATTTTGGAGCACATTTGCTGTTTCACGACTCGTACTATGGAATAACATCAAATTAATAAACACTCGCAAAAAGTATATACAATTTTTTTCGAACGAGCATGCACAATTAAAAAGGAGAAAAATACGAAAAAATTCTTATAAATTCTACCAAAGATTAGATTGATTTCTAGATTTCAACCGAATTGTAATAAATGTAAATATAATTATTTTGTGTATCACGAGCAACTCATATTGTTTTCTTTTCTGTTCTGTTTACAATGAACCATTGTACTCAAATAATAAAATAAAAAATGTTCTAAATCGCGTTTCACCCATCAGAATAAGCGAATGAGTCTATTCACATACTTTAACATTCTGTTTGTATGTATTTATTAACAAGTCTAGATCAGGTGAGTTCGGAGGTACACGCTTGAAGGAATCCTCTAGAACTATTATTGCCAGATTACGAGCAAAGATAGGAAATTATATTTATTACCGACTCTAGTTTAATTCGTTGGAAATTCTACACCAATTTCTTCATAAAGATTCCTTTAAACAATTTCTTCAATTAATTTTATATGCGATTATTTTAAAAATATCGATAGGAATTTAAAAGAAAAAATATTCGTTCTATAAATTGATCTTAATAAAATATGTTAATATTATACATTTCATATCGGATTAATATAATAAATTTTAATATATACGAACCACAATAAGATTATTTATAGTAGTAGCGCTATAGAAACGGTTTACTTGAAAAAGGTTAAATGTCATCGGGTAAATAAATATGACGGAACTGTGTTGTTATCATTCTCAGCATAAGATATTCTGACTTATAATTTATTATAATAATATTAAAACGCCGAATAACTGAACTCCGCGGCGCGTTGGTATTTCTGCTGTAAAACAAATTAGTTGTTATTATTTAAGGGCCTCTACCTGACACGGTGACAAATTTTCATAACTAGAAAATATCTCTATAATTCGAGGGCTGAAACATTACAGCGTACTTATATAGAAATTTCAAAATACAAAACGGGTTCAATAAACAAAAAAATAATACAAATTTCACAATGAAATGTGAAAGATTACTTTAGAACTTGTATCAAATTAGCGATTGAACAGTATAATAGAATTTGAATATTATATTAATCGAAGAGTAGATATTATTGTTCGGATTTGGATATTGAGCATCAACTTACATCAAATACAATTTGCTTTTATTACAAATTTATCGTAAAATTGAAGTTGTTTATCCATTCTGTGAGCTCGTATGTAATACTAGCATCGTAACTAAATGGAATATAAGTAACCTCGGCGGTTTATAAATATAGTCGGCGTTTGACACTCCCTAAATTTATTGTGTGAAATATTAAGCAGTCTCCGTTTGAAAAATGTAAGTTTAAGATCGTTAATTACCGGGTCCGCCGTACATTGTCACTGTATCGCTGTGTGTAGAAGCATCCGTAGACAAATGACTGCAGATATAATTTATGTCGGATATTTTTTGAATTTTATACCGTGTCCGGAACCATTAGAATGCCAGAAATAGCCCGAGTCAAAAATAATAAAACAATATGTTTGATGTAGGTACTGGAAATATTTGCATTCTCGCTGTTTGCATCTGTTTTGTGTTCCGATGATTTATTAACATTCATACTAATAGAAAAAAAAAGGGGCAATCGAAACCTCCAATTATTTTTTCAATTATTAATTAGTTTTAGTTAGCAAAAGTGTTGGGTCTTGCCGACGATAACAAAGTTTTTAACAACCTAGGAAGTGGACACAACTGTTGTTGTCAACCCTCCGTTTGAAATATCGAAGCATTAGAACCCTTTCGAAGCTGGCGCTCTTCTTCTTCTTCTTCTTCTTCTTCGCTCCTTCTATTCTTGTCGTATGAGATTTCAGGGTCGGAAAATTCTCTTTCCAATCTATATGTACTAATAAAAGTATATACTGAATTCCATTGAACTGACCTACACTGCTTTTTTTTCACCAGCAATAATACCGACTATATTCACAATTGTACACGCCAAAATTTTTCGTTTCTTATAATCATCACAACTATCTAGTTAGTTAGTCAAAAGACTTATACAATTCCATTAAGCAGACCTGTTCAAAAACATCTTCGCAGGGATCCTATATCGTTGTTTCTAGGAACTATTCGAATGTTTCAAGTTTCGAAAAATTTCCCAAATAAAACTCATCACAAGAGGAAAGTATGTTGGAATTAGTAGAAAGTTGCTGTATTCTCCATTTTCTAAACTTCTAAACCCATGATTAACGTACTAATAAAGATGTAAAAAGGTACAATCATTGAACACCAGCTAGATATTTATTAACATTTGGAATTTATTTTGTTGGAAATGAACAGTATATACTGAATTCCATTGAACTGACCTACACTGTTTTTTTTTCACCAGCAATAATACCGACTTTATTCACAATTGTACACGCCAAATTTTTCGTTTCTTATAATAATCACAACTATCTAGTTAGTCAAAAGAATTATACATTTCCATTATGCAGACCTGTCCAAAAACATCTTCGCAGGGATCCTATATCCTTATTTCTAGGAACTATCCGAATGTTTCAAGTTTCGAGAAATTTTCTAAATAAAGCTCATCACAAAAGGAAAGTATTTTGGAATTAGTAGAAAGTTGCTGTATTCTCCATTTTCTAAACTTCTAAACCCATGGTTAATGTACTAACAAAGATGTTGTAAAAAGGTACAATCATTGAACACCAGCTAGATATTTATTAACATTTGGAATTTATTTTGTTGGAAATGAAAAGTATATACACTGACCTACACTGCTAGTTTTCACCAGCAACAATACCGACTATATTCACAATTGTACACGCCAAATTTTTCGTTTCTTATAATCATCACAACTATCTAGTTAGTCTAAAGAATTATACATTTCCATTATGCAGACCTGTTCAAAAACATCTTCTCATGGATCCTATATCCTTATTTCTAGGAACTATCCGAATGTTTCAAGTTTCGAGAAATTTTCCAAATAAAACTCATCACAAGAGGAAACTATTTTGGAATTAGTAGAAAGCTGCTGTATTTTCCATTCTCTAAACTCCTAAACCCATGGTTAACGTACTAACAAAGATGTTGTAAAAAGGTACAATCATTGAACACCAGCTAGATATTTATTAACATTTGGAATTTATTTTGTTGGAAATGAAAAGTATATACACTGACCTACACTGCTTGTTTTCACCAGTAACAATACCGACTATATTCACAATTGTACACGCCAAATTTTTCGTTTCTTATAATAATCACAACTATCTAGTTAGTCTAAAGAATTATACATTTCCATTATGCAGACCTGTTCAAAAACATCTTCTCATGGATCCTATATCCTTATTTCTAGGAACTATCCGAATGTTTCAAGTTTCGAAAAATTTTCCAAATAAATTTCATCACAAAAGGAAAGTATTTTGGAATTAGTAGAAAGTTGCTGTATTCTCCATTCTCTAAACTCCTTAACCCATGGTTAACGTTCTAACAAAGATGTTGTAAAAAGGTACAATTATTGAACACCAGCTAGATATTTAGTAACATTTGGAATTTATTTTGTTGGAAATGGAAAGATAAGAAAATTGGTAGAATATAACTTGTAATATTAGAGATAAACATTTATACACGTATACGTATGTGCGCCGCTGTAGGTTTTTGCATGCAGGAATCCCGATTTACGTTGTTCTGCAGGAGCTACCGGATGGTCGACCAATGAGTTATATACCTGTAACTCACTTTCCACAGATTAGAAAATGTAAATCATCATGTCTTTTGGTTATAAATCAACAAGCTGTAATAGTCTCAAGGGAATTTATTTACTTATTCTCCTTCTCTCTCCTTCTACATTGACACCATTATTTATAGCTGTTAGCGAACAAGACATAAAAATTTGCTAAGTATACATCGGCATTCTGTTTTTGTTAAAGAGTAATTATATATATAGAGAAACGTATAACATTATTTATAATATCACATAGATGTTATTTCCTATAATTATCTTAAAACAAAAATTATGAACAAAATAACGCAAATATTTAGCAATATATGACACAAATGTACGATTCTGTTATATTTAGTTCGAAAAAAAATTCTTAGTCTACTTTAAAGCAATTCTCCGTCGACAAAGTGATTTAATAAACATTTTCAAAATAATTCGTTGTGAATTTTTTATAAGTTGCAATCCTGATTTACGACTTGAGAGAGATTCTTTTAATAAACTGAGTCGAACATATCAGGATTTCTAATCACGAATCTATGAGTATGACTACGGTGTACATGATGTAATTTATTTTATATCGATTTTTATGATGGTCGGTTAATGTACATTCCATGAGCGTTTAAAACTCTATAAATGGTGAACCTAATACTGATACTGTCAATAATTATAGATTAAAAGAATCAATAAACTGCAAAATATTAAATTACAAGGCACTTGATAAAAAACTACCTCGTGCTAGGTAAAGAGAAAAGTTTTTAATCGAGGAGCTTACCTTATGTTAGTTAAAACTTATCAACTATATTTTCGATTGTTAATTTAAATAGAATTTATTATAAACCTTATTTTAAATTTACTATTTTATTAGTAAAAGGCAAGATGTACCTTTCTTCCACGCAATTTTTAGCAAAAATTTGTTAAATAATCGTTAGTATTTCTTAAGTGTAAAATTAGAAAGTTATACCGATAATCAATAATGTATTCACAATTAAATAACTTATATAGGAACTTATATTGAAGATCTGGAGTTGATAATTTCTTATTTCTCGTGCTTTTCTCGGTTGGTTAATAGGACAAAAGCATATTCTGTTAATTTTTCGTAGATCCTTCCCGAAGTCTTTATCTCAGGAGCATTTTGATTAATTTTAATTAATTTATTAGACAAGAATTTTGCTGATTATTTGATTCTTTGTCATTTTTATTTATTTTGTGTTCAGCTCGCAGACTATTTCATCGAATACTTGGATAATTATAACTTGAGCCTTAAACAAACACGAAACGGCGGTAACACGCTGGCCGAGCGGCGATGGGCCGCTTTCATAACATAATGAGAGCTATGTGATAAGCCCGGTTCGGGCCAACGGGCCAAGTCGTGCTGTCTACCAGGGTCGTGAGAGTGATAGCTGTCAATAGTATCTTCTTCCACGGGCTGTATTTCAAGAAATATTCCTAAAATGACCAAACTCAAAATAAGAATCAATACGTAAATTATTTCGAATATTCTTTCAAGTACTGGTGGGACGATAGAACAGCGTAAAATTAGTATCATGAAAAATTGTTTCCATTGAATCCAAATTAGAATAGAATTAGAATATACCTAAAAATTCCTGATTTTTTATTAAAAACTATTGTAGATGAATATGTTTATACGTGAATATGTAAAATGCAAACCGTTCGTTTATATTTGGCGTTGATTAAAACGTAGAAAAGGTATTGCGGACAGGCCTAAAACTCACTAAGGACATTATGACACGTTTATAGTCATTAGACCAGAACTCTTTTTGAATACATATTAGATAATAATGGTTGTAACACTCACGTAGCTGACACAAGCTTAATAGATTACTACTAATAGTACTTCAAAATAATGACTTAATAGCTACAATCGTGATTAAATCCACCTCAAAGCAAAATCACTCACATCGGCTTTAATGCGATTTAATGTAATATTTTATTTGCGATAATAATGCCTGTAATTGATTTCGATTACCGTTTATTAAAGTTCATAAAACTGGGAACAGCTTTCAGTAATGTTCCGATCAGGTAAACATACACTAATAAAAGTGCGAATACTCTGGAATAGATAGAATAATTCAAATGATTGAATTTTATTTATACTATTTTGATTTCCTTGTTGGAGCATGTCACTTAATTATGTCTTTACTTTAAAATATGAATTATATAGTACTTGTTTTGGCAAAAGCAACAATTTGAACCGTATCGTTATTTTGACGTTGATAACTGGTTATTACATTTTTAGAATACTCCTCCTTAGGAACGATAAATGGATAAACATTACTCTTGAAATTGTTCGGAAATTATGGGTATTTTGGATGAAATTACCTTCGGATGATCGCTGGTTTCATCAAACAATGGTGTACGCTAAAAATCGTTAAACAAGTACGACAAGCGTTTCAAACATAATACATTCGATCATTGAGTTTATCAAGAAATAAAAAATTAGCTCTTGTTATGATGATATATTATGCAAATTTTCTTAAAAATTGTCGACAAATAAATTGTGTTCCACATAGATTAAAAGATATCAGCTACTCGTTTTCGCAATATCGACTCGATACTACAGATTATTATTAATTATTATGGTTTGCACGCTGCGATGATTCTCGTTGCCTCAAATAAATTTTCCAATCGACTCCCTCTAGATAAAGAAATAAACAAGAACGTTAAAGAAATGAGTATGTGTCAGAAGGGAAGTAGTTGTATGTTTCGCATGTAATAAAGCTGTAGAAAAGCGAAAATTTCAACGGCACTGTGCATGTATACAGCTAATACTAATGATAAAACCAGTGCAATAGATTCAAAATCATTGCATATTCATAGGCCTACACTAGTCTCACATGACTTGTAATTAGAATTATTTGCGCTTGAATAATAAATTGATTATCAAGTTTAACACGCATCTCTGCACGTTTCTTCCATAAAAATTATTAGATTGCTTATTTGCGATAAATAAAAAGCACAATTACTTGACAATAATAGTTAGAAAATACATATCATCTCTTACACAATTGTCGAACAACGTGGAGTTGCAGAAGTTTTTTTTTAAATTAGAACAAAATTTTCGATCTCTGAAGAATAACATTTCGTTGTACCGTATGGACTATGGAGTATCAAGATGCCGAAGGATTGTTTATGTGAAATTGAAAAAATATTGATTGTGACATTGTTGCCAAATGAAAATTTTTACGTTATATAACATTTGTAATAACCTAAATTATTACTAAATGAAATTATCGTTTTCACAGTGTTGACAGATTATATTAACTTTCGAATTAGGCTAAATCTCACATTCTACGAATTTATAACCGGAAACGAAATTTTTTTGTCGTAAACAAAAATTCATAATCTTTAATTTATGCATGTAGATCAGACTCGGCCCACTTATGTAAATCCGAAGAAGATTTACGCAAGAAAAATTGAAAGAAAAAATTAAGAACACGAATTTCTAGCGGTGAACATATTTGAATGAAAGGCAACCGAACGGTTTTCGAAACGCTGACAGTGCACGTTAATGACGAAAGAGGACAACTGACCGGTCGCGGTTCCGAAGGACCACAGGTTTCGATTGCCTTTTTTATAAATCAGCTGGTACTAAATTAAAATTTGTCCGATGATATTACCCAATACATATTTAAATTTATAGAAAAACAAGTTTGAATAATCGCAAAATATTCGCCGTATTCGAGATATATATCATGAAATTATACTTATTCCAAAATTCATAATTTTATTTAACATAGTCTGTTTACTTGGAAATGAGTTTTCATCATCGAATAACGTTTTATTTCAAAACTGAAAAGTTTTTTTTTTTGGTAATGAAATATTCGATATATTGTAACGTTTTCACTACTCACGGCTTGCGTTACTTTTGTTGTTATAAACATTATACGATATAAACTTAACCAACTTCTTTTTGTAAATAATTTTCTTTGTAAGATATTTTGTCATATTATCTTTGTGTAGAAATATTTACATATTATATTTCATACCTCTTTTGTAGTTTTGTATGTACTTGTTGGTGACATACTGGGTTCCTGGAATTTAAGTTTAATTTCTCCTTTTGTTGAACTATTTTTATATAAACAAATTGAATGTTTGGTTTATTTTCTTTTGAGGTTAAGTCTTGGTCTAAAGGATGCAAGCATTATTCGAAATTTGCCAGACGTGGTATAACTGATTGCAGAATTATGTTGCTTGTAAGAGCCACATCTAGTTAACTATCCACGAATTAAGTTATTCGTGCAGTATTTTGAAAATTTTGCGGATATTGATTTTTGGTTGTTTATTCCGTTGAAAGGTTGTTTTGAAGAGTGATTTGTTGGCTGGTGTTTTAAAATTGAGCTATTGTTGCACTTGGCTAGATTGTCGTCATGACGTGTGACCTGATTTTGCTCAACTGCTAACTTCATTCATGTTTTCCTTTTGACTGTCAACCGATATGGAATTTTTCATTATGGATTTGATTATAAATTTTTAAATTTGGCTCCAAATTCTATATTTGCGGAATTCGTGATATTTCCGAATTTGACGATTGGAGAGGTAGTTACTTTGTTCCTTTTGATCAGCGACCGTGGTAGCGTTAAAATCAATTTCTCCAGAGATTTTTGAAAAGCGGGATTTAGCCGAACTAAAGGAGCCAACCGCCGATTACAAAAATTCTGGAATATTAAATTGTTAATTGACATCCAAGTTTTGGACATAGGACCTTTATTGGGGTTTAAAACTTAGACGACTTTAATTGGGATTTAACGTCAAACTTTGACTCCTGGAACTACCCAGTCGGGGACAATTAACCGAACGAACTTCTTTAATTCCTGACCGCATTCCACGGATGTGGTACTGTTTGTATTCTCCTGACAAGTAGGGAGTCTAATGTGTTGCTAAAGGTCGGATCAACTCTTATTAGTTTTTCTGTAAAATTTATTTCATTTTCCTGTAAACCAAAACTCATTAGGTTTGCGGGTAACTTTTTTTAACCTGTTTTTTTATAATTACAAATATAAATCATTGTATTTTATTTTCAACAAGTAGCTTTATTCCTAAAGATACCTCAACCTATTACTTTTCTCAATTTAGGTTAAAAATCTGAGTGGTGCCCCATTTGGAACTTGAAAACATACAAAATTTCTGTACATATTAAACACAGCAAAATCTTGCAACGCACCCCGACAACACACATTAACATGATGAGCTTAGTCGGAGCCCAAAATGTGACCTTTTAGGTTACATAAATGATTTATGTGACCTTTAAGGTTACAATATAATTTTCGAATGCAAATTTCGTACACTAAAGACTATAATATTACCTACTCATTTGTAAACGTATATAAATATGTGTGTGTTTACTATTGCCGTCTATGAGTGAGACCTGACTAAAATTTACATTTTAAATAAATATTCCACATTCAAATCGTTACTTACATAAGTTATTCAATAATACACTTTATTGGATTGGAAATGACAGATAATGGTGATTATTACGACTTGACTAGATTGTGAAATGATATTTTTAAATCTTGCCATAATAATATTTTAACGATTAAGTTTGAAAAATATGTTTTGACACGCTCTCATAGAGACGAAAATCGAGGGCGTTTTAGTCTCTATTACGAGAGAAGCTCGATAACGAAATATTTCAACAAGCAGACTCCGAATTAATTTTTCGTTGATCTTATTATTGAGGTACCTTCAAGTAAATGAAGGAAACTTCGTTATATAAACATACCTATTGAACGAGAAGTGATATTCAATATAATTTCGTTCTATTTTTAAGAACAATTCATTTCATTTTATCTAAAACAACCTCGACTAAAACGACTTTTATTTATGGAATAAAAATTGACAGAGCTACCTGTTTTGCTCTCTAAAAAATTAATAAAATAAAAAACCGCCTAGACAATTTTAAATAATTGGTCATAAAAATTTATGATAACGTTATATTACACGGAAACGACATTAAAATAAATATTATAAAATAGATAATTGAATAGAATCCATATATTAATTAATAAGTTTTTTTTTTAATTTTTAGTTCCATGATATTTATTGTCACATATTTATTTATTTGTAAAGCTCTTGTGTGAAAGGAAATTAACGGCGCCTAAACACCCTATCTATCTATTTTTAATAGATGCGATTGAAATAATTTCATATTTTTTTTGTTTCAGCAGCAGCACGAGCAATACATCGGTCCGGCGTATGATCCTTCGCGCGACCTTTCGCCGAATCTTCCTTCGTGCGAATCGTCAATGGGGGATCCGGAGCAAAGCATCTCCAGTGGAAGTTCTTGCAGCACGCCCTCTAATAACAATCATCAATCATGCGGTTCCGAGATTTGTAGACCGCCACACGTTTCTTCGGGACTGCCACAGCATCAGCCTCAAAGATCTATTACACCCGCGGAACTCTGTAGACCTCATTCATCGTTCGATCAGCACATACCAAAGATAGAGCCTCTACAGTCGAATACTCCGCCCGAATCACCGGCAGCTAGCTGCATAGATGAAAACGGTAGGAAATTAATATAAATAAGAACATAAACAAAAATGATGTTTTAAATCTTTTTTTCAGGTACTCATTGTGCCGGTTGTGGAGCAAGAATAACTGATAGGTACTATCTTCAAGCTGTAGAAAGAAGGTGGCATACTTCTTGTTTACAGTGTTGTCATTGTAGACGAACATTGGAAGGAGATAATTCATGTTTTTCCAGGGACGGTAATATATATTGTAAAAAAGACTATCATAGGTAAGTTGTATCCAATTATTTTATTTAATATATAATATCGAGGTTTTATCTTACACCTGAAAAATGCAACAAAATAACAACACCCTTTTTTTTAAATATCCAACGAGTCGAGAAAACGGCATTTTTAACAAATTTCTTCATCTTCTTTTACGTTCAGTTGGTTGGTTCACACGTAACTTTTCTCACATGCTTCGACAAAATGATATGAAAGTCGTAAAAAACCACATTGTAGAAGTATTTACTTGAAAAATCTCTTAAATATTTGACCTTGCTATAATCGTCGAGAAAAAATTAGGTGAGAGTGGGGAATTTTTTTCATTTCTTATTATTACAGTAGCGAAATTTACAAAACGACATCAATAACAAAATGTTTATATTATATAGAAATATATCATGTAGAATACGACTAAAACATAGTTAAGAATTATTAAAGAATTAGAAAATAAGGTGGTTTTGTCGATTTTATTAATGTTTAATTGCGTTTTCGGATCCAACATTAAATTTGTGTAAGACTTCTAACAATATAATGTGGAAAAAAAAAGAAAGAAACAGACGGCTTTGAGTATATCTTTTCGAGAAAAAGACTCGATGCCATTATCTACGACCATGTAATGGTATGTGAATAAACTAAACCCGTATATAAATTCAAATACATATTCATTGAAGGGAATTGAAATATTCTCCGGTTTCCCCCAGTGCCAATATCTCGGTGCTATGGGTACTTAATATGTCTTGTTATGTAATTAATCAGCAAGTTATACTAAAACAGTAGCGACGAAATATTTCTCCGATGCACAGACAAAAGAAGATACGTCATGAAAAAGTATTAAATTGTTGGAATATTCTTAACTTAAGAATAAAATATTTTTTTTTAACGAAAGACAGGAAAATCTCTATTTGAAGGGAATGCGAAACATCGTGGTACTGGTAATGATTTGTAGAATCATCTTGATAATTGATGAATATTATTTGCGAGCTTCTGACGTTATTAACATATTCGAAATAGTAAAATAGTCGCTTTAAAAATACTAAAATATCCAGTTGATTAAACTTTTTGTCAATCTAAACGTTTCCTTGTCCTATGGCGATTTGATGTTATTGTAATTGTCGATTGATTTAATTTGAATTTTAGAACATCAAACGTTGATACGGATAAGAGTGTTTTTGAAATTGCCATTATCTAGAAATTTTTAAACATGTTTTACAGATGTTTGCAAGTAGTCAAAACAAGTGATTAATTCCAAGTCTTAAAAATATAAATCTGAAGATATGTATGTTAAGTTTTATAAGACATATGCGGCCAAGTATTATTTAAAACAAATTTTTTTATTATCAACAAAAAAACTACAATCATACTAATCACGTGCTTTTATGATGTTTCTTATATAATTAACTTGAAAATATTGGAAATGTAACCAGTACTGTTAGTTATACGATATTTCCCAGTACCATATAAAACCCATTTTTCTTTTGCCCATTTTCAATACGTTGACAGCAAATGCACAGTGTCTCTGTTTCTTTACAACCTCTTGGCTTTTCTCTTTTTATGGTTGTGATAGTTTTATCCCATTGACCATTGACAGAGTATGTGGTATTCAATGGGTGCTTAGTGTGGCCAACCGCGACTTGACTCTTATTTATTACATATTTTTTTCTCTATTTAATCGCTGCGACATATTTGGAATTTGCTTCAAAACAATCTACGATATACTCTATCACTAATAAATATACTTTCGATATATTTGAAAAAAGTAATTGTTTGTACGAGCCTCTTAATATCATTGATATTTTTAGAGTTTCAACAACCGAACCATACAGTTTGTTTCAAAAATAAAACTCTATAGATTAACAAAATTTAAAACATTTTTGTTAAGATATGAATTTGTTATAGAAAAATAACACTCTTATGTTCTACAGTTGTCACCGTCAATTACACATAATGCCGATAAAAAAATTGAGAATAATTATAGCAATAATAACATAGTATTAATGCAAATTTGATATATGTATATTTAAAGCAATGGGTCAATATAAAAAATGGACTGATAGAAATTACGTAGAACTATTAAATAAAGTAATTATGTTTTTATTTTCAAATGACCATAATTTACATATATTAAAATTTCCCGATTTTCAATATCTTGCGCGTAATTTTTAATTTTATTTCGATCTAAGCGTATATCGTTTATGATTAGGTTAGGTATTGGTAATGTTGATTAACGTTCAATTGCACCTGCTTAGCAGCTTTTGATTATATAGAATAAAATAACTTGTTTACGCGTTTTCATTATCCGTTAATTTCATTTCTTAAAGGTGCCCATATGAATCATATGAACTGTCTGGTTTTGTTCACTGGATGCTTAATTTTTCTTACCATTTATTAAATCTCTTATATTCTTTGTATTTATTCATTCATATTCATTAAAAATTATGTTTGTTGCGTTCTTTTTAATTTTTAAAAGTAAAAAAAATTGTTGTTACAAGTACTTTCAGTCTTTATTAAAATATGATTTGATAATGACAGTTTGCGTATTTATATTAATCAATAGATCACCTACATCATGATTAATATAGTAAGAAATACCCAAATAGTCATTGTCAAATCATTTTATGATTTAGAGTAGTCGAATTATCAAATTATTATCTGTCTTTCAAAAATTGTGAAGAAACTAATTTTCAAACAGAAAATCCAGACGATTTGGAAACATAAACATATTAAAAGGTCTAAGAAATAAGAAATTAATGGAATTTATAATTATATTTATTTATATATTATATTGACCTTAACTTTTCTAGACGGTCGGTGGGTTGTCTGAAAGATTAACTTTTTATAAAAAGTAGTTTATGGAAAACAATCCAAATTATTTTGATAACAAATAATACGCGCTTTATGCAAAATTATTTCACTAACTATTTATAACCATTCTGTTGTGAATGAAGATTCAATAAAATATTATTGCTGATGCTCGCAATAATTAAAAAGTAAATCAGTTTTTTTTTACTTCATTATAGAGAGAAAAAAATTCATATTTTGTAGATCCGTCTATTAATGGACATCCAGTGGGTACAGGAATAATGATAAAATGAAACATTTTCCCTGTTCATGTAACTTAGAATGAAAAAAGCCGTGAGCAAAGTCGAATTTTTCGTCGAATGAAGAATTTAACTAATACACAAACAAATCTTTCCATAAAATGAATTTCTTGGAAATGATATCAATTCTCAATCTTATTTCTTTATATGGAAAATTGGCTATTCCTCAATAACTTTTCATTTCACAAGTTAACTCTCTCTCTCGAATGAAAATTCATAATTTCAATAGACCCGGTGGTCTCGAACCCTCTTGTTCAATTCCAATTGACAACAAAGAAAAAATTGTCATAATGACAAGAAATTTCGAAAATAGGAAGTAAAAAAAATCACAGCAACGATCATACTCGTATTATTCATTAAATAGGAGGCGGTCCAGTTCAACAATAACAACGATCAAAATGATTTCGGGCGTTTTGTGCTAGAAGAACTGAAGAAGAAAACTTTGAACTTGAGAAAGACAATTCTTCAACATCACCCCTACTTACATGCGAAGTTCGTACCCTCTAGTTAAACTTTTTCTGGCCAAAAAATAAGAAAATATAACAAAAATGACTATAAAATGGAGAGGGGTGGAGATGGAAAGTTTCGACTTTAGACAGGAAATTATCTCGCAACTAATTGAACCTACATGTGAAATTTCATTTTTCAGTCGCTTTTCGTTTGACCTGCAGAGGTGAGCAAAGGTCAAAAACCACTTTTTTTGCACTGCGACCCCTCGAAATATTCATTTGTTTTCAATCAAACTCTAATAACATCAATCCGCCGCCAAAAAAACTATGTATGCTAATTTTGAACCAAATCGGACCCATAGCAATAGCTCGAGAGACGAAAATAAGAATTGTAGCTTAAACAGTCATGCCTACCGTAATAGTCTAATTTTTCCTTGAAAAATTCGACTAAAAAGTAATGACCCATATTTTATATATGTTTTTTTTCATTCGTACGTAAACTCGATAGAAAGAAAATTGTTGTAAAACGATATCTTATCTTTAGTAAATGAGTTAATATATTAATTACTCGACAAAAAGAGGTTGTTAACATTTTTATTGCTTTGACAGTTGTTGGATTTTATTAAGTGAGAGCTATCAAAATCGTAAATTGAATATATCGGGCCGTAGTATCCCACGCAAATAATACTAACGAAAATTGAATGAAATAATGTAGTCATTAGTTATTGTGAAGTAAAATAAGTTGGATCTATCTACTGTCTCCCAAAATCTATACACAGGTGAAAGAAGTATATTTCAATCCAACGCACAGATCGCTTTTATAATGTGGTTATGGTGTTTTAAAAGTTTCTGAAATAATTTTTCGGGATCATTTGATTATAAAACGTGACGCGGTGTAAATTCGCACATCATTTTTTCTTTACAGAAATATTTCGTAATGTAACGGTAAAAATTTCATGTCAAATTACCACCAATTATTCGGTGACAGCAGATGCATTTTCAATGACGACGTATTTTCCTAGTATGTAATTTTGAAATACATTATGTAAATAACACTAAAATTCACGATACAGATAATAATTAGCATAATTATATTTATCTGCCTGCAAAAGACTATAAAATTGGTTATTTCCGAACGTGCGTGTTTAAAACAAAAATATTCTTTTCTCCAATATAAAAATTAGAAATCTTTAACGTTATTTACAAACGAATAATATTCCATTATTATTATATCATAATATTGGAACTAAAATTGTATTGAAATAATAACGTGCAGAGTCAAACACACGCAAAAATAAAATAAGTCTACTAATCAATCACAGTCACATAACAAAACAAAAGTTGATGTCTCTGAGGTACTAAACAGCACTTATACAACTGTCATTGTACCTCACACAGCCAACTTGTATCTCGAATCTATTGTGTGCTGACATGAAAATTCGAACTACGGCAATTTATCCCCGATAAGTCTCTCTGCCGGAGGTAAATGGCCAAATCGTGACCATTAGTCCGACCGGAGGCCCCGGGGGCCTCGGGACTCGGCTCGGTAACCCGCGATACTTCAACGGGAAAACTTTCCACCACCACTAATTGATTTCCTTGCGTTTTGTAAATTCGGAAGAAGGCAGTGGTGTACCGGAAGCTTATTAATTCAATTCCCAATCATCTATCAAAAATTAATAAAATTTCAGTCCTTTACATTAATACATATATATATTGATTTGGTGAAAAACTAAGCTATGATAGTGCCACTGAAATAAACTTTACTTAATTTTAACTTTTTCGTAATATTGTTCAAACACAAAGTAATAGTTCCATTCAGTTCAAGTTATTCTCTTTATTGAATAAAAAATTTGAAAACACGCAGTTTCTCTAACAAATCTTTTATATCCAAAAAGACATCAGTATCTTGTAGGTACGTTGTGACGCCTCTGAGAACTATACTAAGTACACATTTCGCCGTTCTCGTCCTGCGAGATATATCTTGTGCAATAGATTCCTATCGTTGAAATTCATTTTGGCCGTACGTGTTTTATGAGGTAAAATACGTATCTTTAAGTACTCGCCTGGAGTTTACAGTGTGCCGAGCACGTCCTCCACCGATAGCAATTAGCCATAGAACGGCTGTACTTAACTCGAAACTATTAAACACAACCCTATAATATATTTATTATAAAGGGAAAATAAACCCAACAGAATTAACCCATCATACAATTCATTAACTACAACAAATAGTAGTTTACTTATCTACTAGTATTAGCTCCTGTGAATGAATGAATTTTAATTTAGATATTGGTATTACTATTGTTTTATCACCTTTTTGGTGAATGGAATATTATTCATTTTCTAAATTAATTTAAGAGTGCATAACATTCAAGTAACGATGACCCACACCCGAATAATGGACCGGTTTCGGAAACTTAAAGCCTGTTTGTCGAGATACGTAAGTAGAAACTTATACACTGATCAACGAAATTTCCTCTCCAAAAAAATAATCTACATGTACATTAAAAAAAAAATGGATACAATCAAAAATTCAATGACATTATTGTTGATACTATTTATGGTCGGTCTTATTAAAGTTTACCTGCTCAAAAGATCCACAATATAAAGAATTCCATTTTATATCACAAAAAAATTATAAACGTTTCATACGTGAAGAAATTGTTAGAATACCGCTAATAATTATTTTATTTTTTCTAAAAAACAAATCATTTAAAAATTCAAATACCTCATAACGCTAGAATCGTATTATTCATTCTGTTATAAAGAGTAAAATCTGTTCCCGACATATGGTCTATACACTTTAAGTAATCAGTTGGTTCTCAATCTGTTTGCCAAGTATATATATATATATAATGCATTGTGTGAACTTGGTCGGTTATCAGAGTCTTTTAAACATGCACAATACAATTTTAATGAATATTTACAAAGATTAGTTGAACAGAGGCATTTGGAAACGAATTTAATTTAAAATGTGTAGTAATCACAATTTTCAATATCTATGCGTCTTTCAATCTTTCTTTATGCCTCTTTTTTATTTTTTATACTCCTCAACTTCTCTGCTTCGTAATTTCTAGGACTGTTATAACCAAATTCCTCTAGGAATTGGATTTTTACGCAACAATAGTTTCTTTATTCAGGTCTTCTATTGCTTTTGTGTCACATTTTCCTGTCACTGCATCTTCTGTAGGTATTTAAAATTATGGTACAACTACCGCATGATAATTAATTTCAACATAAAAATAGCTGACCTAAACGACTTCTTAAGTACTGAACAAACACCACTCTATTCATATATTTTAAAGTATACGAAACTCACATCTTTTATTTGCCTTCTCTTCCTCTTGTGTCTACATAAAAAACAATTTTTTAGGTAGTTTGCTTCACTACGTATTTGCATTTGGCAAGGTCGTTGAATTCTTTTCCTGTCTGCATAAAAATCCCGTTATTTATCCCAGTCCGTTCAGTGAACGATGTGAAAATGAATATTCCGTTTGCAAGTTATTATGAAATATCCCCTTATAATTAATAAATAGCTATATAAAACAGGTCAGGATCTACCTTTTACTTTTTACTAAAAATTGAAAGTATTTTTACTTAGTCGTTTAAAAATGAGTCAAAATCAATTATAAAAAATTGTGTGTGTCAGCTCCGACGCACGACTGTAGTTTACTCCTTAAGTTCGATAGTCTAACCAGACGCAAAAAGAGTTTATTTAACTTAAAAAAGATTGATACTGTATAAAAGGGCAAATTTGTTAATTAATGAAAATAATATACATATATATTTATATATTTATATTTTATTATAACAATCAACGAAATATTTTACATTAAACTTTTTACAATAATCAATAATCTCGATAATTCATATTGGGTTGATTATCTAATTTTATGTGTTGTTTTCAAATATATATTTATATGAACTACATCGATAATTATTAAAATATTATACAAATTCCACATGCTCATACATATAATACACGAATTATAACGTACCTTGCAACCACGTGTTTGTTAGATGTTCCGGCAATATCATCTACACCTCTTTCTGCCATAGTTATTTGAAAATACTTTCAATTCACTTTAGCGGAACACAATGATAAAAATTAAAACTTGACAGGAATGACAGCAATATAAGTATGTTGACACTGACAAATTAGAAAGTTGCGCATCTTAGGGTGCGCACCAAAAACGTAACGAGGTCATTCAACGGTAGATTTTACTCCTCACATTTTTCTCATACCGGGCCCCTTATATATTCAAATCGATTGAAATGAACTACATATTTAACTAGTATACCAAATTTTCCGTTTCAATATAATTGCTGCAAGAATGTTTCTATTTTCTCAATTGATTTTCTAAATAATCAGAATCCGTCCCTGTTCAGTTACCATAAAATTGCATATTCTTGTAACTGTTCCACTCTAATGCCATTATTATGTTCACATTATCTGATTCAGACGTACCCATTTTAACAATAATACCTATGTTTAATTAAGTCCAAGCCAAATTATAAGTTTCCCGACATAATTGTAATTGAACAATAGAAAAAATATGTAATATAACGTGTATAAAGTCACATATATCCTTTCAGAAAATCTGCAAACTGGTTATAAACGACTCCATTACAATAATTGTTTTATGTAAACCTTTTTCATTTTTATATTCGTTAAATATGTTTGTTAAAATGACTAAAGTATAGAAACACACACAGATTCGTTTAATAACTTTTATCAAGAACTTTCAAAACATTCCGGTATTAACTAATCAGATAATAATCGTACAAAAATGAATAATGAAGAAATGTACTCAGTGCATTGGAAAAGTGAGTTTTCGTTCTGAAATTAAACGCTGATTTGCAAAATAGTGAAAGAACAATATGACGACTGTATTTATTTCAAACTTATTTATTTCGGTTAAAATTTCTGAAGCCGGTGTCGTGCGTTCATTTTCAAGATGCGTGTCATAGTCATTTTAACTTTTCCAAACAATCTGAGAACCCTCCGGGCTCGTAGTAATTTTCTTATTTTCTCCGAACAACTCTTACGTGAAATTGTCGTTTATTCTGCACTTCCGCCGGTCTATTCCTATACAATCGACAAAATACTTACGTAAAACCAAATAAAATAAATCACCCACAATATGATTACACGAATAGATCATGAAATGTTATTGAAAGTTATAATGTGTGGATTTACTGCATGCAACAGTCATTTCGTTATTGCCGTATCCAAAGAAGAAATCAACAAAGTTATGGAAATACTAGTATGCGAAAGCAGATTTCAAGGTACTAATCAAGCTGTCCATGTTTTGTTGTACTATATAATATAGAAAATCTCACGTGAATGAAATTACTTATTAAATAGAAAGAGAAAAGTAGAACCAGAAAAAAATATACGAAAAACCAAAATATTTAAAACTTGTGACTGGATGGTCATTGATTTTTAGCACTCAGTATTGTCGAAATTTTTTCACTACCTACCTACATATTAAAGTAGTGCAACTAGAAGCTTTTCGTGGGAAATACAAAAATGATGAAATGAAACTGAATGCATGATACTTTTAAAATGTGTTAAAAGATGATTTAAATAAAGAATTTCTGATAATATTTTAAAAAATATCGATTCATTTTCCTCCTAGACGAAAAAATTAAACGTGACATACTGTATAGTAAAGCTAGTGAACGATGACTGTTGATTGTCGATCATCATTTCTTCGAATTGACTGTCGAACTCATCGTACAAGGCAATGGGAATAGTATTGGCTTTGTCTTTTTACGAATCAGGGCCACACATGTCGAACGAATGGCTACTAACCGAATCACTATCATTTTATTTATATTCTATGGTTTTAACAACTAATCGTCCTCAAAAATACCACCAAATTAATAACTTTCGACCGGTCAATAATCAGATAACGTAAATTAAACATATAGGTATGAAAATATAGTAAACGAGAATGGATAACATTTCAAGCTTATGATAATAAGGATTTTGTTTTCGAATAGACATATTCAAAAGATACTGGCCAGACCGTATCATGTCCTATGAATCGGTGTATACTTAACGATATCTGAATATCTTGAATTTTATAATTATAGTAAATTCCGACATATTTTTTCATTATTTCGTTTTATGTAGTAAAGTAAATATCCTTCGTTCGATTCGTCCAACATTTTTCGTTAAAATATTCACGAAGCGCCAGGATGCAGCTCAATAATACCGTTTCAAAATCCACAATTTCACAGTTGATTTTTTTCTCCCCAACGGCATTCTCACTGCTTACATCCGCCGAAATAAAAAGAGTCGTTTACCTCCATTATAATTTAGTGAGAATGCAAAAGAAGACGCCGGTAGCATGTGTCTGTCAAATCAGTGTTGTTAACTGTGTGCAACTATAATTTGCACATCTACATGCACTAAACTCACGGCGGGACGAGTAACAGTCACGCCGGAGTGCAGCGCGTACTCAGTAGGCCTGGACAGGTGAGCCGCAAAATCAACAAACGCATTTTCTACACACGCGATATCGTGATAGAGATGTGGAAGGCGTTTTGTTAATTTGGAACAAAATCATAGAAAAGACATTTCGACAGATATGTTTTTTCCTACCCTTTCAGCTTCATATCTTCTAATATCTATTTCAGTTCATGCTTCTCTAATCTTTCTGTTTTCAGCTTCCGCGTTATCGTTTCCCCTTATTTCTAATAATCTCATTTCTAGTGATTAGATTCGAATACCGTACGTATAATTAGATTTACATAAAATTGAGCCCGCCTCTATTTCTTTCTGTCGCTCTCAAAAGTAACGGTTTCATATTCTCAACTACTATAATTGCAGTGTAGACATTTCGAAAATATAAGCATAAAAAATATTCTTTAAACAGTATATGTATGTAATCATTTTTAACGAAAAGAAATTATCAAAATGTTTTTACTTGAATTGATCGCGGAAAGTTTCTGCACCAAACCCCCAAAAAATATTTCTTAAAATAGTTATATTCTGCGTGATAACCTATCCCTGGTTATCTGGTAAATGGGGTATTTATTTTGGATTCTCTCGATACTTTTATTTTTTGTTCAAATGATACTTCTTTGGTGTATTAATTTACAAGGAGGTGTAACTGTAGTGTCAATTTAATTTAAAAATCGATACTTCAAATGTTGATTCGGTGTTGGATTATTAAATTAGGTATAATATAAAATACAAAAATTATAAAAAATGTTTGTTAAAACTTGACATGACATTGTTTTAATCATATTCGTGAAGTTTTTTAAATGTTACGTTCATTATAAAGACGAACTTAAATACACTTATTATTTTATTTTTTAACTATACGAAAGTTATCAAGAGAAACATATGGAAAAGATATTAAAAATGTAGGTACTGTTTATCTTTATAATAATGGTTCGGCTTCTATTATAAGCGTGCATTTAAAAACATCGATAAAACAAAAACAAACGACGTCTTATCTTGAAAGTAATGCCATTTTTCACAAAGTAAACAAGCTCTTTTTTAATACGTCAAATAAAATTTCTACAATCGTTTTCGATAGTTTATAATTGCAATTAACATTATTTTCTTCCATATTCAAATATATTTCCATATTTTTCAATATATAATTTCTCGAAATAGATTAACTCAAATTTAATTCTACAACTGATGTGAACCGTTCTATTCTAATACCGGATTTCCCATATTCAAAAATTCATACTACTAGTAGTCTTATCAAAATATTCAACCTCGGTATTACAAATTTATTGCGAGATGCTTTGAAACTTCTCACACATACTGTTTCCCAAAAAAAATTTACATCAAAAACATATTTTCTCTCATGAATTGTCTGCGTGAAGTAATCTTCACATCATAATTTATTTTCATAATTTCTTAAGCTCATCGTAGAGAATTTTAACAGAGCGACGTTGTCATTTCTTCAAAATATCTTGAATTTTCATATTTCAATATAATTAAGTGGAAAAAAAATAAAACTTCCATGATAATGTATGAAGTAGACGATTCAATATTTCAGTATTCCACTCAAGCAAAAGCTAGACATACGTTTTGATTTTTCTTTATTCAATTTGAACTGATTTCTTCGAGTCATTTTAGAAAAAAAAATTATCAACGAAATACATTCGAAACAAAGATATAGTCAGACAGAAGAATATATTTGGGCCTTACATATGCAGCCAAACTAAAATCCAATCCGACCAATTTTCCAAGAAATTCCCAAATCTTTTTTCAAATAAACCCAGAAGCCCCAAACCTTTCTATGCTAGAATTCGATCATATCTGAGCGAATTAAATTTCTTTATTCCTGAATGCCTGTATAGAAATTCATTACCCATCTCACTTCTTTCGACAAACACCACACCAACCATAAGCTAATCGAAAGACACTTAAATAACATACTCAATGAGTACAAAAACTTTGTACATATTTACACAGACGCATCAATATCTCAAGACGGTACATGGATCGCAATCATTACACCAACCTCCAAATATATGATAAAAGCTCATCAAACCCTATCCACTTTCACTGCTGAATTATACGAAATATATCGAGCTACCCACTTCGCCGCTTCATCAAACGAGCATAATCATGTCATACTCACAGACTCTCTTAGCTCAATCCAAAGTCTTCAAAAAATTCACACCACAAATCCATTAGTAATCAAAATCAAGCAACAACTGCAATACATTCAAGACAACAACAAAAGTATTCTGTTGGATCCCCTCATACATTGGAATAAAAGGAAACGATGAGGCAGACCTGACGGCTAAGGAAGCTGTAATTAGTAATAGTGCGGAGTGCGTGAACTTTTTAACTACTACCGTTATTAAAACAATCTTAAAGCGTAAAGTGTTTAATGAATGGGAGATCAAATGGTCAACATCCACACACAAACTTCGTGAAGTGAAAGACTCAATAAAACCATGGTCAATACTACCGAAAAATCGCAGAGATGAAGTTCTTCTAACACGTCTGCGTCTAGGCCATACGCGACTGACGCACAGCTACTTATTTGATGCGAAACCTGAACCAAAATGTAGCAACTGCAATTGCAAATTGACTATAAAACACATAATCGCAGAATGTCCATCTCTTAACTCAGAAAGATCATCATCAAATCTACCACTCGGAACAATACGTGAAATTTTATGACCAAAATACAATATTACTTACCTTAAACAGATCTCTATCATAAATTAAATTTAACAATTATTCAAAGATAAAATACTTAATCTTTACTAAATCGCTAATAACCAGTATATGGTTGATGCGAATTTTGTAATAAAAAAAAAATATATAGTCACGTCAATGAAGTCTTTGCTTCGTAAGTCCTCAACAACAGCTCCGATTTTGATGAATTTTTTTTTAAATTTTGTTTTTTTTATATTATTTAAAATCAGAAACCTCTTAGAGCGGGGACGGAACTATTTATATTGTTTAAACAATATTTTAAACGACATTTATATAAAAAATTCAGTTTGGTCTCTATTTTTTTGTAAAAAAATCTCCATATATCAATGTTATTGTAAAAAATAGTTGTTACAAAAAAGTTTTTAACAATAATTTAATATTTAAAATAAAAAAAAAACTTTTATGTGTTACCTGCATACGCTACAAATACTTCTTTTTGCTTACACATATGTGAACGAGGATATTTTTTGTCAACAGTATATTAGATATTTACGTAATAATTATGGCACTAATGTTAAATTTGTATTTGATGGATATAGTAATGATGGAACTAAAGTTTGTGAGAGAAATCGTAGATATATAGGCAATACTTCCATTGATTATTTATTTGAAGAAGACATGCCTTTAAACACATCGAAAGAGAAACTTTTAGGTAACAGCAAAAATAAAAATTGATTTATTAATCTTCTCTGGAAAAACCTAGGCGAAAATAATATTGAGTGGAGTCAAGCCGTGAAAGTGATGCTGAATTGTGCAATCTGCTATAGATTGTTCCTCTCTTCAATTAGTTGTTGTAGCTGAAGATATTGATGTGTTTTGATGGCTTTAGCACCAGATGATAAAGAAATGTTTTTTTAAAACCACTAAAAAATAATATCTGGCAACTAGTTTACTCAACAAAAACAATATTAGAGAAATATCCAAACATTAAAAAAAACCATCTGTTTTTTATTCATGCATTCACTGGATGTGATACTACATCCGCTTTCTATAACAAAGGAAAAAATAGTTTTTGATGATGATCAAAAATTACATGCAGCAGCTGAAAATTTTATCTTTGAAGAGCAAAATGAAGAAGTGCTTTTTAATGATGGTATTGATTGTATTCTAACAATGTGTGGTGCTAAAACTGCCAAATACTTGAATGAACTGCGATATAAACGTTTCATAGCATTAGCTTCAAAAAATAAAAGCTTACAACTTAATTCCTTACCTTACAACATATTAAAAGAGTCTATTTACAAGTTCAGCAATGGAAAAATAATTCATCGACACCACCTGAAGAATGGGGTTGGCGAAAAGAGAATTATTCAAAACCAATCAAAATGACACAACCAGCAGTACCTGACAACGTAAATTTGATATTTTGCACTTGAAAAACAGGATGCGGTTCAGCGTATGGCTGCAGAAAAAGTGGTTTTCATTGCTCACCAGCCTGCATAGTTTGCAGTGGAAATGACTGCAGCAACCACCCACCACTTGAAGAAGATGAAGAAGTCTCCGAAACGCGAAATGAGAATGAAAATTAAATGTATTTTTTTTTGTATATAAAATAATGCATTTTCTATGGTTTAAGATTAAGATTTATAAGGCCCGGGGCTAAAATAATGACGGGGCCCTCTTAAGGAATTCGAAAACCCGGAAAAATTCACAAAATAATATCAATACGTTAGATTTGTGGTATCAACACATCAAAAAATACAGAATGATTTCCAAATGATGGGGCCCTCTTGGACCTGGGGCCCGGGGCCGTAACCCCCCCAAGCCCCTAGCTTAATCCGGCCCTGTCAATAAAAAATTTATATTTTGGCCCACAAATTAATTCATTACTAGTCATTACTACACAGAACAAACTTATAGGTAATTGTTTATAACATTCATTAATATATTTACGTTTTTAATGGATATTTTATAGTAGAAATTTTTTTGTGCATAAATGATTTTAAAGAATTTGAAACATCAAAATCGGAGCTGTTCTTGAGGACTTCCGAAGATTGCCTGTTGTATGTATTCATTGACGCGACTAATATTGTAGAACTCAAATTGACGTATAATGGATTTTACTCTTGAAAACCTTAAGTTTTTTTGAAAACTGTATAAAAAAGACATTCTCGACCAAAAAGTCAGAACATTAGTTTTCTTTAAAAGATCAAAATTATATAAAAAATACTCTTTCTGAAGAATTTCGTCAGCATTTTGTCAAGTGTAAGGAGAAAAAAAATGTGACAACTTTTCTTAGGCTCTGTCGAGGAGATTTAAAAAAATTTTAATTTTAATTTTTACATTTGATATTAGAAAAGCGGATCTTAATAAATTCCATACTCGAAATCATGATTGTAAGATGATATCTATATGTACGTTGTAGAAACATCTCGACAGACAGCAGGGGTTCCGAGGAATGGGAATTTTTTATTATATTTTGTAGCTATACAAGTATACGTGTAAAATTTAATATTCACATATTTCTACTACAAAATTGTTCTCGATTCGGTGTCCGGAATATGTAAGTAGAAGGTTTCTACTGGCTCCGATTCCGATAAAATCAGAAACTGTTTAGGGGAATACTATAAAATAAGAAAAATATTATCGTAATATAATATTTTTGTATATCTATAGTTAGATATCAGTAATAATTATAATTATGGTATGAAAAAATATTTCTTTCAAATGTCGGCCAAGGTTACTAATTATATTTTTAAAAATATTAAAATAATTAATTGCTGTTTGAGAAACTGTTATCTATATGTTAATTCCATTTTTGTATTGTATGTGTTAAAAAATAAAAACTGAATTTAAAATAAGTACTAACAAACCATTAAAAATATTTTTTTCTTCGTTTCTATTTAGCGATGAACATTTCTATTGTTCCCAAGTATATTCTTGTAACTTTACGTTTTCAAGTTTTCTTGTAATACTCTTTTTTTTAAAAAAAAAGCTGAATACTGATCACTATCGATTTTTTAAATTTTTTAAAACTCAATTTAATAGATTTTTTAATTTTTCCCAAGTAATTAGATTTAAATTTTGACCTTATTTTGACAGGGTTTCTTCATTTATTGTAAATAATAATCAATACATTTATATTTAATTTGATTCTCGATCAAAATATCTTAAAAAATCGTACGCTCTCATATTATTTATAATCTAAGCGACAGCTGTTATTTCCACTCTAGTATCTAGTGAATATTAAATATTACATTATCTGAACAAACTATCTGAATTAATAATCTTTTGGCTGATTTTAAAATGTTGTCACACTAGAAAAAGCATTACGATAATGTAATCGTACATGACACCATAAATTAAATTTTGATGTTGCGATTAGTGGACCGTAACAACAGATTGAGGATAATCTATTTGGGTGATTTGAATTTAAGAAAAAAAAGCTGCAAATTTGGAACGTTTATTCCGTTTTATTTTCGCTATTTATACATATTTATCGTTTCAGATTGTGCCGGTTATTTTATAGAGCATATAAAAATAGGAATTCCTAGTAGGTTCACAAAAGACGTATTCAGATTTAACTTTTTGGTGGGCCCGCCAATATATACATTGGTGGATGCGCTATAAATATATCAACATCTATAATATTCAGATGACTTTATATTTATTCTATATGAATAAATGAATGAATATTTAACGATTTAAAGTGTAATTATCCGCAAACTCTATAATTTAGTTAAACATTCTTAATTAAGTATCTGTGTGTATTTTTCGTGAAGCTGTCATTATGGAAAAGAGTCACAGCTACTCGACAAAATAATTCGGACTTAAATAACCGTAACAAATGAAGCAACAGTATCAGTAGCATAGACCGGAACAAACAGTACGATCTAGCGACTGACATGAATTATTTCCGCTGTGAAGAACTTTCGAACAGTGATACCAAGAAGTAAGTATATAATTGATGAGAATTAAACATTTATATTAAGGTATTTTGTAGCGAAATATGATAATTCCGAAAGTTTTAAATTTAAATTTGGCGTTGGAAGATTTCAAGGAAAAATTAGACTATTACGGTAGGCAAGACTAGAAAAAAAATGGGGGGCACATCATTTTACCCATGTTTTGAGACCTCCTGAACACGATTATGATGGCTTTTCCAATGTCTGTAGTTTATATATATATCTATATATCTGTTTAAGCTACAATTCTTATTTTCGTCTCTCGAGCAATTGCTATGGGTCCGATTTGGTTCAAAATTAGCATACATAGTTTTTTTGGCGGCGGATTGATGTTATTAGAGTTCGGTTGAAAACAAATGAATATTTCGAGGGGTCGCAGTGCAAAAAAAGTGGTTTTTGACCTTTGCTCACCTCTTTAGGTCAAACGAAAAGCGACTGAAAAATGAAATTTCACATGTAGGTTCAATTAGTTGCGAGATGATTTCCTGTCTAAAGTCGAAACTTTCCATCTCCACCCCTCTCCATTTTATGGTCATTTTTGTTATATTTTCTTATTTTTTGGCCAGAAAAAGTTTAACTAGAGGGTTCGAACTTCGCATGCAAGTAGGGGTGATGTTGAAGAATTGTCTTTCTCAAGTTCAAAGTTTTCTTCTTCAGTTCTTCCATCACAAAACGCCCGAAATCATTTTGATCGTTGTTATTGTTGAACTGGACCGCCTCCTATTTAATGAATAATACGAGTATGATCGTTGCTGTGATTTTTTTCACTTCCTATTTTCGAAATTTCTTGTCATTATGACAATTTTTTCTTTGTTGTCAATTGGAATTGAACAAGAGGGTTCGAGACCACCGGGTCTATTGAAATTATGAATTTTCATTCGAGAGAGAGATTTTATGGAAAGATTTGTTTGTGTATTAGTTAAATTCTTCATTCGACGAAAAATTCGACTTTCGTGATGGAGCTCTGCTGCTCACGGCTTTTTTCCATTTATGTTCGAAACATTTTTCTCTCATTATATTTCTGTAAATTAACATTAAAACAAATTTCGTTATGCAAAAAATGTGTTTTTTGCATGAATAACTTGTGGTGATTACTACACTTGAGAAAATCAAAACGAGTCTAAGATTGTTCATTAGGCTATACTCTTCACTACGTTTTTCGATTTATAATAAATTGAATTTCCGTAGTATCCTTTTTCGCTAATCCAATTATTCTTCAATATTACCGTGACATTCTAATAAAAACCCCTTTTATTAACGAGGTGTCGCTGTAATGAATCCCATTTATTTTCCCATTGAATGAGCCCCGTGTAAGAATCAAATACAAAAAGCCAACACTTAATAACCGTCATTATGTTATTACGTTCACTGCCAAAATGACATTTAATATAGCCGTGGAAGTTAGTGCCACGCCCTATTTTTTATTTTCGCTTAAAGAGCGTGTTTCTCACATGTCTTCAAATACTTCCTTAATCCATTTATAATGAAATAGCCCCAGATTGAGTTCCGAGCGAATAATGAAGTCATTTTGTTGGACGTGAAACATTTATGATACTTTTTGTAAAAACGAAAAAAAAATTAATAAGATCTTAATCTGAGTAATTTTAAATTTCGTATCAAAATTTTATACTTATATATACTGGCTGTCCTTTTGAAAATGGACAGTAGATCTCCAAATCAAAGTTTGACTATTGAGAAGTGTGTCAATTATTGAAGTTTACAATAAATATATTTATTTTAATTAAAAAAAATCGATGCCTGGTATTATATTTGGCTATACTATAAAATAAATTGTGTAATAATCAACTTTTTCAATATGATCGTTATTACAACTTTCTCTTTTCTAATTATGGAAGATTGAAAATTGGATGTACCCCTTTTGACCTAAATTAATCGACTGCTATTACACCTAACGGACCACCGATAATTCTAAAAAAAAAGATCATGCATCTGTTCGTATATGGTAGCAAATTAGATCATTAGTTTTAACTAGAAATTACAAATGACCATATACACAGGAAACTCGACGTTTTTTATTAACAAAAACTATTTATTTCGACAAAAGATACAAATACGACAAAAAAAAACAAATACAACGGTAATTCGTAATTAGGCAATAAAAAGAAACGTCATACTAATGACCGTGTTAGTTACCGAGCATATAATTACAAAAAAAATGAATTGTAAGTCACACATTGAATTATGACAAGACTATAAAACAAATGAATTAGGTACCACCGGACGTTATTGTACAATACAAAAAAAAAAAAAACTGATAATGACAACTCATTTAATTAGACCACAAAAAATTGTGCTATCTAGTAAATTGCCGTATCATAAATATCGTGTTAATTGTACTTTCTTATGAAAAGAACTTAAATATTTTGATTCCTTTAGAAAACGAATTCATAGCAAGGTGATCTATTCCGATGGCTTTTATACTCTTCAATCTATTTATCTACCTTATCTACAAGGTGTTCACAGACTTGATGCAAAAAAATTTCTCATACGAGCCGCTCCTGGCCTTCAGAATTATTTATTTTGTCAAAGATACTACATGGACATACGTAATTAAAAATTCGAATATATAATTTAGAAAATATACTTAAATATAAGTAGTGATTTTGTAACTTTAAAGTCCTGTAAATCAGAAATGAGGGGTAGTACGAAAAAAATTTTGTCACAGCAGTATTTCTACGTCATCTACACGCTGCCGAATTTTTTGTATCAAGTCTCGAAACACCCTGTATATTGAATTAATTATACAATAATAGTCGGTACTTAACAAGATTTTTTCTTAACATTCATTCTATATTTTTTACGGAAAAGATATGTTTACAAATTGTCAAAGAATTTATTTATGATAATGTTGACAGTTTCCACTTTAAGGTACAATGAAATAATTTATTTTTGTGCCAGTTACATTTTTTATAATATATACAAACAGCCTTAAGCACACTTATGTTTAAGATGCCACAGAGATATTGTAGTCTTTACGATGTGTTTTTTTTTTAAAACAAAGGCGGAGAATAAAAAAAGAGTGTAGAAATTTCTCATATTTCAATATTCTGTAAACTAAATATATTTTTAACATTTATAGAGGATTTTTACAATCAGAATATATTATAATTTGCTCAATATAACAGAAAATCTTTTGTTAAAATATATTTTTTTCGATATTTACCACATTTTTAACCTTTATTAAACGCCGTCTATGTTTATAACTCTTCTAGATGACTGCGGGATACGGACAAGAAGGTCGCTTGACCTGTCACTGAGAATAGCTCCCGATTATTCAACTTATTTTATGGTCATGACAACTTATTATGACTCAATAAATATTTGAAAAATTTTATCTCCTTATTCATGGTATATACAACGCGAGAATTCTTATACTTTGTGTTATGTTAAGTCACAGTTAAGACCGCATCGGTGTCTGGCAATATATTTAATATCAGAATTCATGGTGTTTGAAAATTTGATAAATATATGGTATATAACTAATTGTAATAGCTTGGCATTATAAAACTTGTAAGTTCAACATTACACATTTAATACTGAGTTTAGGGGCGTCTAAAGCAATTTACAACCATTAGCAGAAACTAAAATACGGGTGAACCAAACTACATAGGGTGTAGATACTAGTGATATGCAGAAGAATTACAATAAAACAATTAGGTCAAGGAATAAGAGGATCAATAATATATGACGTTTAAAATTTTACGTGATTCAATACAATAATTCAAAAAGTCTATGAATAAAAATTACCTCATTGAACCATTATGTGTTAAAAGCACTTAAGATTTTGGGCGGATGTAATTTGGGCGCTAAAGGATTAATATACTTTTTACAACATGTAAACTAGGTACCAAGACCGAAGGGTCATTTTAATCCTTTGGGCGCTAACCGACTGAAATACATGATTTATGAAATACAGTTATTTATTAAATCACCGACCTTTATAATAAGATATATTTTTGTATTTTTAAATTTTACTATAAGAGAAATGACCTATTATCACTTAAAGTCTGAAAAAAATTACCGTTGAGGGGGCTACTTTGCACTTTTTTTAAATGAAAAATCTGCCCTTAATAAAGTTTCCTCACAACAGTTTTGTAAAACTACAGAATAAAGTAAATTTTATATTTCTTTATATTTTTATTTAGTACTTAAGTACATATTACATATAAAATAAGAGATTTACATAACCTAACCTACTTAAAAATCTATCAACTTTCCCTCTATTGGGTTATTTTATAACTCGACCTACCTGCACTTCTTAGCGCCGAAAATACATGTCGGATTATCTACCCTTCTTGGTCAGACAGATAAAGAAGGATGGTTAGCGCCCAAATTACAACCGCCGAAGATTTTCCCAAATTTATTCCATTTATATAGTTACGTGGTTTGGTTTTATGATGAGGAGAATTTACAGTTTTATGGTAAATATTTTAAGCTTTTAAATTTAAAGTCTTCAAAATTAATTGAGTAAAAAAGGACAATAAACTATTTAATAAAAGCCGCATATACATAAATAGCGCAAATATAAATATTCCTACGATTTATATCTATATATATACATAGTATATATTACGAACGTCTACATATGTACGCACTAAAAACTTGGATTCTCAGCCAAGCATATGATAACCATGTGAATATATATATATGAAGAATGATCTTTGATTAAAATCTTTTTAAACATTTGCATAATTTTCGAGACGGGTACAAACAAGGATGCGCATTCTTCCATAAAAATATGTTTATTTGTTTAATGCTTCAAAACGGTAAATAAGAACCACCGCATTTTAATTATCATAAAAGATCAAATTTTTGATAGAGTTCGAACGGAATTTCATCTAATAAATCGTAGTACAAGTTTAATTGACTATATAAAAAGTGCATAAATTATGCTCTACAATATTTTCCACAATAATTTCTGAATATTAATAGTGAAATTTGTATTCCGAAAACGGTGGCCCCATTCTGCAGGGGGCCCACACAATACAGAAGTCTTGGACGTGATGATATTCAACATAAATGAGGAATATTATGTTATGTTGCGCTTGGGGCTTTATCTTCTAAAATCTAACATGAGCGTAGATATAAGTGGGCACATGAATGAATAGATACATTTAATTCGAATTTTGGAATGAGTTCAAGCAAATTTAACGCTGACAATCCATTCAAATGTAAGAGTATATCTCGTGAATATTAAAGCAAAAATAAAGTTTTGGGAAGCAATAGATTTTCTCAAGATTAAATTCTAATATAGGTACAAAAGCTGAACAAAATGATGTGAAAATGAAAAATAGTTTTTTCGTCAGACTCGATTTTTTGAACTTTTAGATTTAGTTTGCCTTAATTGTCGCAATAATGAGACTATATTGGTAATAAAAAGTATTTATATATGGTAATGTTGGGACATATTTAAATATACGGTTGACAAATAATTCATTCGAAGAATTGAATAAAAAAATTATCAACTTAGACCGTTAATTTTTTCTATATTCGAGTATTCTATCAACAAGTTTAATATTATTCTCTGTCTTGTGTTGTTTTATCTTTATTTATTTATAATTTGAATCCTCGATAAAACTTTCTATAGACGGTAATGAAATTCACCCAAACATATTTGTGTAATGAGACGTCCTACTTTGAAGAACCAATTTATCTACCCACGATATAGTTTTAAATTAGAGAAAAACTGTATGACTCTTTTTAATGAAGCCATTTCAAAATGATGTCACATCGTATACAAAATAAACTACTAGAAGCATGAATATAAAATACCATCATTAACAAAAATATTATAATATGTATTTAATATTTTTCTACAACTTTGTACGCAAAGGCTACAAAATATTTATACTTGAACAAAAACAGCTTCGAAAATTGGCCGAAATGTTAAAAATTTTTTCCATAAGAAAAAACAATATTTTCATTGAAATTAGTAAATAAAATTTCGATATAATTGATAGGTTTAGATATTAATTTGCTACTGTGTGTTGGTTCGGTTTTATAAATTTTGTAAAACTTTTTAATGCAAGAAAAAATGTTTGGAAGAATCACTCTGTATAGGCAAACAAATACCTATAAATCGTACTCGAAGGAAAAGAATAAATTTGAAAATATAATCGTTGATTTGTGTTTCTTGATATTCTTTTATCCTCCATTGTATTCATGTCCGTTAATAGAAGAATAAGAAACAAAAGAATCAATCGGTATATTCTTCTTCTATTTGCAGTACATTCAAATGTCCCGTCGTCGTTTGTGCGAATGGCCGATGAAGCCGCTTTCGGGGCAGTTGGGCGTCGTACAGTTGCATCTTTCTAGCCGGCGTTTGAACAATGGTCCATTGTATACCGCAAATTTCCAATCTGCATAATCAACCGAACGAGTTGTCCTTTGCCTTCTGTGCGAACAAAACCGCCAGAAATTTATTTAGAAACATACAAAATAATACACAAAGAAATTTTATTACGAAACTATTTTTTTACACATTTTTGTTTTTCGTTTAGAGGTAACACATGTAATTAGCGTACAGGAAACGTTCGTGCAACTTAAAATAAACGACAAAAAACGTCCATCAGCATGGACGATGTCAAAACTACGAAAATAACTCATCGTCGTCAACCCGGTGTTATTTTTCAAAGTTGATGTCGGCTAAAGCGGCGGTTTCATCAATGATGAACGCCCTAAAGTAACAGATCTTTACGTTCTGAGATATTCTATTACATCCCACAAGTCTGTCATCGGTGTGCTAATCATCTACTAGATGTCTTTCATTGTATTTAATAGGAAGTATGACATTTTTTATAAGACCGTTTTTTAAATCACTAAAAATTATATTTTTGATTTATAATTAGAAATATATCAATTATTTTGCCATTATTTTGTATTCATCATTTATATTAGATTTTAATTTGAACGATGTGTTGAATTTTCTATAAAATTATAGGGTTGTGTACGTGTGAGGTATTCACGTAACGCCATTTAGTAGTATTTTAACAAGTCGTAATGTTACACAATTCTTGCTGGTATGGCGCCGGCCAATACAAGCAAAAACTGGTCAATTGGCTGCGTTAAATAATTGTTACTTTTCTCTAATACTCACTTATGCGTGCAACAAAAAAACAATAAATTTCTGGAAACTAGACAATTTATTGTAATCCTTACTTGTCGGGTATTACTTCTTTTTTTCATAATTTAAAAGTAGAAGCAGGTGGTTGTTTCGAATTCATGGGATTAATAAAAATCAAAATGACTTTAACATCTCAAAAAACGTTATCAAAAGTTCTTTGATTAAAATAACTCAAATATTTAAATACATATAGTAAATAGAAGCTACGTAGAAAAATCTTCTAGATAAACATACATCAGATTTAGAAGAACAACTTTTATTGCAGTTGCTTTTATTTGGAAACCGTCCAAAATAAATAAAAAAAATTAAACAAGTAATGGAGGTTGCTAGAATCAATTCTACGAACCTCAAAACACTACCAACTACCCGATCATAATTTTACTTGAAAAAAAAAAGACACCAGTAAAACTACAAGAATTTTTATGATATTTCTGTTGGTGCCTTCAGATATTTTTATTACGGATCATCTTTCAGATCGTATCTGAAATCTTCTGTCCACTACTAAGTTTCACACAATAACTTGTCCGACTATATTTGTCATATCGTAAGATTTCAGTATGGGATTTTTAATTTTCACATTAAATGATATTAATTGGCCATCAAGTAAATTACCGGACATAAAGATTCACTAAAAGATCAAAATATTTTATGGCTGTGTTGATCGTTCAATTTGAATAATGTTTACGAATTCATCATTAAAATTATTATTTTATGTAAGTTATCAAGTTTTGAAAATCTATGTTGGAACTACAGGAAAAAACTATCATTCAAACTTAATAAAAATCGCGTTGAAACATTTAGTTGCATGCTCACCTGAAGACCTGACAAGGATAATTATACAAATTTATGAAATTATCGTATTGCTTTGGTCCTTGACAGGTCGACAACATTTTGATTCAATTAATCATTCAAAATGAGTTTAATTTCTGCATCATTGTAATGAGTATTTCCTCTTTTTCCCTTTCCTCTTTTACTTCTTGTTCCTTTTCATTTCTTTCATACTCTAATCTATCGTTCGTGTCTTTCAACTCAAATTCCAGTCTCTCTCTCTTCGATTTATCGCTTGGCTTCTTTTTGTTCATTCTTAATGCATTTTATTTCCTGCATCAGTCCATTATTTCTTCCTCTCCTCGTTCCTCTTTTCCTTCTTGTTCCTTTTCATTTCTTTCATACTCTAATCTATCGTTCGTGTCTTTCAACTCAAATTCCAGTCTCCCTCTCTTCGATTTATCCCTTGGCTTCTTTTTGTTCCTTCTTAATGCATTTTACTTCCTGCACCATTCCATTATTTCTTCCTCTCCTCGTTACTCTTTTCCTTCTTGTTCCTTTTCATTTCTTTCATACTCTAATCTATCGTTCGTGTCTTTCAACACAAATTCCAGTCTCTCTCTCTTCAATTTATCGCTTGGCTTCTTTTTGTTCCTTCTTAATGCATTTTATTTCCTGCATCAGTCCATTATTCCTTCCTCTCCTCGTTCCTCTTTTCCTTCTTGTTCCTTTTTTTTTCTTTCATACTCTAATCTATCATTCGTGTCTTTCAACACAAATTCCAGTTTCTCTCTCTTCGATTTATCGCTTGGCTTCTTTTTGTTCCTTCTTAATGCATTTTATTTCCTTCTTGTTCCTTTTTTGCCTGAGTTCAGAACGAAGTCACAGTATAAAATGATTTGGATTGATATTTTTCACTAGCAATATTTATTTTCATTATAAATAATAAAGAACTTTTTTCAGCTTTTGTTGATCAATGAGAACTCAAATCTACGATATTTCCTGTAATACCTATTTATTTATTTCATACACCATCGCTTTGTGTAGCTATTTCATATTTTTTAAAAAAACAAGGATAATTAATTTGGGTAAATTACCGATTCAAAAAAAAATTTGAATAATGATGAAATAAGTGGACAGATTCTTTGGAAATATCCTAATTAGACTTCCATTGTTAGCGTTTCTTCATTTAATTCAAGGAATTGAATTATGAAAATTCCAAAATGTGAAAATTGTGAGCCTTGACCAATTTCCACATCGATATAACTAATTATTATAAATCAAACCAATTTTATTATATATGAAAATATGGAAACGTATAATAAATATACGTACGAGGCGTGACAAAAAAATAAAGACGTTTTATGTTTGTCAGTATTTTTTGAGAGAGAAAGAGAGAGAGAGAGAGGTAAATAGCCCTCAAATCCAGGCCAGCCCTGTTATAAACAACGGCAGTAAATAATCGAGGAAACCGTGAAAGAACAAAAGAGAATCGTGTCCCTCGAATGCGATGCACAAACAAAAACCAGTCGCCATTCCAATTGCACCAATCAAATTCCAACCGAGTTTTTTGCAAAAAAAATTATAAATGCTCTTCGACCATCTTTGATACCGAGAAGAATGTCGTCCGAAAACAATTTCGTTATTTCCTTATTGGCCACTCTTCTAAGAACAAAAAACTTTCATAAATGAGATTATTTGATATTTAAATTTACTTGAAATTTGTTTTATTAATCTTGTTGTATAACTGAATCTCTTATATAACTTATATACTGGTGCGATCACGACAAATTATTTTCTATTTAAAAAAATAATAATTCATGAAACATGAAATGCTATTTTAATAAGCAAGTTACTTCATTGCTTCAGTTATTTCCATAACTGATCTCCAATTAGATCGATTTGTCAATATCTGTAACTTTTTCTTTGTTCGTTTAATTAAATTTTCAATAATTGCCGTTATCAAAACAATTAAACAATTTAATAAAAATTAATGAATGTATAAACAGACGGTTAATCATTATCTAGATTTCCACTATTATGTATCTTGTAAATTTAAATATGTGATTGGTCGAGTAGTAACAATTCAAATTTTTATTTTCGCCCACGTTTTTATCCAAGAAGAGTATCCTTAGCCACAATAAAGATATGAAGATATCGTTGTAAGTTGATATCAAAAACAAATTGTAGGTGCAGTGCAGAGCTGCCAACATATCTCGACTATCTGATGACAGCCTCAAATGAGATAAAACTTTATTATTTGAATACAACCGACTAAAAACTCATTCATCATCGTTTTCAAAACTGTCATTCGTTGCGTGTTTGTAACTTGTCCATAAGTACTTTTTAGTTTATGGTTAATGATCGAAGTAAAGAAAATATTTTGATGTCTAAGTTTGAACTAGAAAAACCGTAGAATCATACTGATATTATTGTTGATCATTCATTTTGAAATACTTGATAAAACACCAAACCATAATTTATTTTTAAAGAATTCTACGGAATATAAATATTAGAGTACCAATTATTAGAGCACACGTAATCATATTATCAGATTATTAAGGTTCCTCGTTTAATAATATTCATAGTTAGTACCTTGATGATTATTATTATGATCCTTATAACGTAAATATCTATCAGGGTATAATAACTGTTAATCATACATTCTCAAAAAAAAAGAGCATAAATATGTAAATTTATTCAAACGTTCAGTTTATAGTTTGGTTGATTTACATTTCACTTCTTCCTTTGAAACTAAAAATACTGTTTATTGAACGTTATGTTAGCGAAAAATTTAACCCGTTAATATTGCTCCACCAAAAGCCCCGAACGAAAACTAGAAATGAAAGAATAATACAAAAGTATATAGAGAAAAGTATAAAAGGCGGTGTAAAAAACAAACCCATAGTTATTATTGTGTATTCAATCGACGGGGGGCATCCGTGCCCCCTGCGGTCCTCCCTACGGCACGCACAATGCCCTCATTGAATAACATCGTAACGTGCGGATAGATTATCCGACCCCGAAATGCAGATTGTAGCGGAATGCTTTGAAAAGTTCACAGTGGTAAGTCTTGCGGTTCGACTGTTTGAAAATGGGGCGTTAAAAGGTCTTCTCGGGTTTCCTTTATTCCGGAAATGATTCGAAATTTCAGAAACTATCAAAGAATAGAACATATATAGATATTTACCATAAGTATACAAATTTATTAATTTCACATAACTTTACATTTCATTTAGCATAATTGTTTAAATGGTAGTCGAAACGTTTAGGTCTAAGCATATTTTTAAATAAAATTCTAGTAAATTCACTTCCTAAGTTCTTCTTCTTACGTTAGGACTAGGTCTTGTATTTTCATCAATGGTTTGCCAGGAGTAGCTGGGATGCTGAGCACCAGCTTTCATACCACCTTATAGGTGGTCGTCCAGGAGGTCGAGTTGTGTCTGGTTTCTTTTCCTTTGCAATTTTTGCTAACCGTTCATTTGGCATTCTGTCACATGGTCTCTCCATTCTCTTCAGCGACTCCTTGCCCATCTTACTACATCCTGAATATCGCACATGTCCCTTATTTCTTCATTTTTCTTCCGATCGAGTAACGTATGTCCTGTTATTGCTTCCTAAGTTGTTTTTTTTTTTTAATTTACGTAGAAAACTCACATAGATATTATTCACATCTTTTCATTAACGGAAAACCACAGGTAATCATTCAACATGTTTATCTGATAGTTGAGTCTATTTGTTTCTGTATCTTCTCTCTTTTCTTACGAGGATGGTCCCAGAAGTACCCGGCCTGACCTAGAAATGGCGATAGTTGCTTGAAAAATACCGATGTATTAAAAAGTACACAATCTAAACAGCATATGTTTCAAGTTTGAAGAAGCCACGTTGTTTAGTATTTGTTTGGCAATCATCAATACTGAACGTTTCCAGTGAATTTGTGAACATGGACAAAATTGGTCATCGTTATGTGATACAATACTTTAATTTGAAAGGTCTTATCCCAACCAATATACAAACCGAACTAGATTTGACTCTGGGTAAGACTGCTCCTTCGTTATCAATAGTAGACCCGCGAAGACCGAAATTGCAAACGAATGAGGTGATGACAGAAATGTTGAACAAAGCGGAACTGGATGATCATTGACTGAAAGTGCGCGAACAAGTAGACATAGTAAACATTTCAAAACATATGGTACATCGCATATTAACTGAAAATTTGGACATGAAAAAGTTGGGTGTCGCGTTTCCTTAAAAATGGAACAAGAACAACGTTGTGAAGATGTTTCCATCGAATGTTTTGGTAATGTGTCACAGAGTGGGTCCATCGCTTCACACCCGAAACAAAATAACAATCAAAACAATGGAATGAAAAGGGAGAAGCAGCTCCAAAGAAGGCACCCTACCTCATGCACCCTATTTACCAGATTTAGTCCCCTTGGATTATTTTCTGTTCCCAGACTTGAAAAAAATGAATGAATGAAGAGTTGATGTCGGCAGTTAATGGCTATTTTGAGACGATTCTTATTATAAAAACGTGTATCGAACTTATTAAATATCGCTGGGAAGATTGTATGGTGATAAAAAGGGATTACGTTGAAAAATAAATATTTTTTTCCAAAATTTCTGCATTAGAGATGTTGTTTAAAATTTTTGTAATTCATCGTAAAAGTAAGTGGTCTTCTGAAGCGTGAAATAGAGATAAAAGGGTATAGCCAACAAATCGTGTTTTACCTACTACAAAGTTACATATAATTTTTATCTGAATATAACTTCCCATATATACAAGATAACAATCATCTGAACAAAAACAAAGCCAAAAAGGAAACAATAAATACTAAAATGTACCCGCTCACTTATTCTAGTAGTTAATTCTTAAGCTTATGAATGTGCAACAAGATCGAATTGCCCCATAAATCAAGTACATGATAAGTTGTCATGTAACATAAGAGGGAAACCCGTAAAACATATTATTATACTTATAAACATAAACGCGGACAAGGAAAATACACCCTACTGTGTTTTGACAATGGGGTTACAATAACATTCTCATAGCAATACATACATTAGTATGTCAAACTTAATCTCGGTTACCCTATTTGTACGAACTCAGCCAGTGTAAAAAGTGGGCCTTTTCAATAAACTGTTCGGGAGGACCAGAAGTTTCTGTGTTGGATTTGATTTACCTTCAGCAGGACCGTCTCAGCAATTCCATTCTTCTTTTATTACAATTTATAGGACTTTCAAAAACTAGGTCCGCAAGTTGAACAGTAAAATAAAGTTGAAATTTCCCGACGTTTCGATATCCACTTTGAAGCCATTATCAAGGAAAGTAGAGAGGTATTCATTCATTTTTCTAAGAATTTAATTGTATTACGCTACCTACTCCACCTTTCGACTGATTTGGAGATTAAAATCTACCTACTCCTGGGAATTAAACTGGAAAAACCTCTAAAATTAAAGATAAAAGAATATTTTCATCATCGGGACACCGTAAACACTAAATGCTATCATTTCTAGTATCTGAAGTATGTGGAGTTTGTCTTCTCGACAAATTCCCGAAGAATAGTTATTATTATTGATACTGGTGATATTAGAAGAGGGTGAGATGGCATCAGAAAGTCATGCCATTTTATCTTACTGATAGTATCAATGTTTATTTCATTATATTCGCTTTCGACTGATATCATTAAATCCTAACAATTTTCGTTTAATCTTCAGCCCAATAGAATCATTTTTCGTTTTATAATCCGTTGTTTCCAACTCATACTTCATGTTAAAATAATTTCGCGTGACGGTCCTGGTTTTCAATGACGTGAAGTCTGTTGACCGTCGTTCATATCGAGGTTTATAAAACGAAGTGTGGGTTAGTATTTCATTCACAAAATAGTTGCAATATGTATGCATGTTTACACGTGAATGATCTGGGAGATTAAAGATTATGAGTTTAATTCAGAGAAAAGTCACTGCGGTTTTATGAAGGTTGACTAAGTAGGTAGGCATTCAGTCGAATTATATTCTATTGTAACCTTTTTAGGGTCATCGAGGTTACGTATTATGTATATCATAATATGTAGATTTTTTTATATGTTGGGAATATTATTTTCTAAAAAGTATTATGATACGTGAAATATTTAATAATATCTTACTTAAAATCTCAAAAAAAAAGAATGTTGAAGATCATACAGAAAATTTAAAAACGATAGCTGTCGAAGACAATTTGATTTTCAATAGTATTGAACAATGAGTAATTACCATAAAGTTATAGAGAAAACTTTAATGTATATTTCTGTGAAGTTATTCGATGAAAACGAATGAGGTGGAAGAGTTTACGTACATTTGATACTTTAACCAAGTTTGTTACTTTAAATTAAGATAACAATACGTTCCTTTCCATTTTCAGTAATCAAATTCTCATCGACAAAACAACTTTTCTCTATTTGTGTTAAAAAAATTCAAAATTCGAAAAAAAAAATAATCGACACAACAATAATTTGACTTAAACTTTATATTGTGGAGAATCGGGAACATAAAATCTTCAAAATGAGTATCTATAAATATAATTCCATCTGTTAACGCTGCTAATTACTTGCCCACGGTATTTTCAATTCTCGCACATAACGTAAACAAAACACGATAGTTCGTCGAAAGACAAAGTGTTTCTCTACAAGCAACTGCCGTTGAAATATTCACAACATACCTACAGAGGAGTTTTCTAATACCAATTATAAGAGCATAAGAGCTAAACAACGAAAAAAGTGATTAAATATCCATTTCGTATTTCGACAAACTATAATTTCATACTGCAAATGTGAATAAGATAATAATAAAGATCATTAAATTCAGTCATGTTCTTTCGACATTTTTATATCATTTATATAATTATTTGATTAATAACTAGTATTCTAAATAATGTCTGTTCGATCTGCTTTTTTCCGTTCTTTTATTTTATTAAAAGATTTCTTGATAAAATAAACTTGATCAGATTCTAACCACGTCACTAATATCTTCATTACTTTATACTTTCTTGTAGGTACTTATAAGTTTAATAATATATTCATATTACTATGAGACGTAGCCAGTGGCATATTTATTAAGAGCATTCACTGTTAAATCTTCCCGAGAATCGAAGAACTGGATAAAAATTCAAAATTTACGTAGTGCTCGCGTGAATTCATTACCATTAAATCATGTAGGTACGTCCTATTGGCACTCTTTTTCTTATTCCTTCGTTATATATACGAGATAATTTATTTTCAGTAGCGGTACCAAACGGGATTTTTAAGGGTTGTAAGTCAGCTTTCAAATATTCACTTACAAAATAGCCAAAACTGGCATTGGATAATATAAAACGACGTAGAATTTATTCTAATAATTGGTCACTATTATCGTAATATCTATTTTCAAAGTGTTGATGATCTTGTTGTAAAAAATATTGCTTCGATACTTCTCCACCTATGTATCACTCTTGTTTTATTTTCGGTGACATTCCTATGAAGACATTTCCCAAAGAATTCGCTGCGAATTTTTATTGACACATTCGTTCGAAATGAATAAGTAAATATTCCGAATTTGCATTAAGAATCCCATAATTTTTCGAGTTAAAAACGTCTCTGTAGGCGACCAGTCAATCCGAATAACGTTTCCTATCGAGCGCGGAGGTGAAACGACACTTTAGACGCGAGTAGAGCCAAGTCACATCTAATAATTTATACTTTATGAATATAGAAAAGCGGTTTATAGCAAAATTATTCTTTTATGTATACGTGATACAGCCGTAAATTTCATAAAATGATAGGTACTTGAACGGGACGGGACACCGTATAAAACCAAAGCGAATATCTTAATAAAACACAATATGAAACTTTTAAATGTGAATTTTCTATCGCATTTGTTTCATATGAAATAATATGTTTTTCCAGTCATTTGTACATATATTTCTGCTTAGCTATTGAAGAACGAACGGTTACTGTGATCAAAACCTTTGAAATCGAAATAAAATAATTTTAATGAACATTACAACAATTAGAACAATTTACATGAATGATTGATGATAACAGTATTTTTTTTTAAATGATAGAATTCAATGTTTTGTCGTATATGTTTTAATTGCAGATTGTTTAGCATGAAGAGTTGTGCTCGGTGTCACGTGACTATTCTATCCAGCGAACTGGTGATGCGTGCAAAAGAATTCGTCTTCCACGTCCATTGTTTTTCTTGTGAAATGTGTAATGCCATCTTGACAAAAGGTGATCAGTTCGGTATGAGAAACGGTTCAGTGTTGTGCCGCGTCCATTTCGAATTGTCGATGCCTCCCGGTGGCGGCATCTACCACCCCCATTATCCGCCTCCATTTCCCAGTCCCGATTTCAATTCACACCCGCCACATCCCTCACTACCTCCACAACAGACTTCTGTAGATACGATCGGTAAAGTTCCTCCCTTCTTTAACGGTACGCCGACGACGCCGAGACAGAAGGGACGACCACGGAAAAGAAAACCCAAGGACTTGGAAGGGATGACCGCAAATCTGGGTAAGACAAATTATTGTTGTGGTTTTCGGGGCTTAGGGATCTCTAACCATCGATTACTGAACTAAACTTTTACTTTATATACAGTGTGTTGAATTACTACGAAGTTTTAGACGAATAAAAAAATTAAATATGACTGAATGTATTTCTAGTAGAAAATGTGTATTTTGTGTTAGATCCAGTAAAAGGTGTTCTTGTCTACCCAAAGTAATATTTATGTTTAATTAAAATATAATTAAAGATCTGTCCGAATTCTTAATTAAAAGCTTCGTAAAATAATTATTTATTAATATTAAATGAGTTGTCGTCGTTTGGAAGATAGTAAAAAAAAAATGAAAATTTTATAATATATATGCAAACTAGTATCACAAAGTTGCGGAAGCGAACTAACCGTTCTCATATAAATACATCAACTCATTTACCGTATGCGGATAGGATAAATGAGTTAAGTTATCGTATTAATAAACTTAATCAGTTCCCACAACATCCGTACTCTACCTAATTGCGTATAACACTCTGATTCTCGATAAGTATCTTTGGTTTTATTATCATTGAATTTCATCTGTTTAGTCACCCTTGAAACGCCACGCGTTGTGGGAAAATTCGAACCAGAAACCCTTTTTTTTTTCTTTTAATATCCCCCATAAAAGTACCATTCAAACTCTTGTCCGTTCTTGGAGTGTATTATTAACTCACCGGGCTATTATCATCAGACTATTGACGTTGTAAAATTTCGGGATTACATTCATCTTTAGGCCAGGTCACAATTCAAACCCTCCCAAAATATTTTGAAGTTTTCTAAAATTTTGAACGAAATTACGTGATATGTTCATCCGTTGTTGTTGAATTTAACTTGCTTCTGGACATATTTTCAAATATACAATTGATATATTTCACGGTGAACTTGAATCTAAACTATTTTTTTTTAGAGATGATTTCTCCATTCAAATCATCTATAAAGTGGTCGATAATCATTATTATTTGTTATATTTAATACCTGGCCTATTTTTATAGACCTTTCTTATTGCATAACGTTCTTGTTGGAAACTTTTGAAGATTTTTACGAGGTACGAACTTGTAAAAAATAAAAACAGTATTCAGATAAAACCTACAAATTTATAATGCCGACGAATTATATATTCGAGTTGTAAAAACTCTTCTCACATCCATTAAATTATTGTAACAAATCGTTATATAGAAAATTCCACAATAAGTATAGAAACTTCTATAGTTATATTGGCCACTACAAAATTTTGAAAGTGTTAATAATGATATTTAAGCTTTTATACAGTCATTTATTTTCTTAGTTCTGAGTTTACAGATCACCCTGTACGAGGGCTGCTACTTATGTTATAAGATATGGCAACACTGATGTGAATATGTCATATGTCACATTGCCATCATAAAGTTTGACATTTATAATGGTGAACGTACATAGAACGTGTGCTATTTGAGTTATCTACAGAAAATGGAATTAAATAGGAAACATTTTCGTGATGATTTTCTATGACTTTCGATATAGATTAAACCAACAGTGTGTCGAACAACTCGCTTGATGGTTCATCCGCCGTACACCCAATTATTTTTTCTTATTTCCGAATAAATTGTGTGTTCAACGTTTTTCTACTCCTGAAAAAGCGGTTGATAAGTTCAAATCAAAATTGATTCAAACGCATACAAAATTGTATCGAAATTAATGGAGAATATTTTGAAAAACAATTAAGTGACATCCTATTATGAATATTTGTTTTTATTTCTCTATCTCAAAACTTAAATAGCAACCCTCGTATTATCGATATTCTAGTATGAAAGTTGGCAAACGTTAAATTACCGAAGGATTCTAAAACAAGTACTGGATGCCTTAAAAGGAAATCAACGACTTTAGGACGAATGCTAAAAAATTATTAACAGATGTAAATTTCTCTTTTTTTTTTTTCGTATTTTAAACAACGACGTTGAGTTTGTTTTTACCCTTTTTGCGTAATATGTAAAAATGGCAAGTTTTTCGAATAGAGATATTATACAAGTGGCATATGTATAGTTAAAAGACGTTAAAATAACTCACTTTTAATAATGATCTCCTATCACTAATCACAATATAGAAAAAATTGTATTAATATGATTTCTCTCTAAATTTTCTCAATCAAGAAATAAATTTCCCAATTAACAAAATAGTTTTTTATACATTCCCGACTGTATCCATAATACGAAATATTCTCTTCGAATCCCCAGCTTATGACAATTATCCTTAAAAGCGAATCAAATAATCCCATTCGTAACGTAGCAAGCCATAACGGCAGAATACTCCCCGTAGCACTATCAGCCGGCTTAGCGAAAGCGGATTTAGGCGCCCTCTAGCGGACGGACGCAATCCACTGTCATGCGGCACAATTAATTCGCCGTCAATCCGATTTCGAACTTGTTCAAACTGTTAAGCCGTGTTTATGTCACTGTACCATGCACTGTCCTATTTTTAATTAGTCGTTTCATCTTTATTTTGAAAACATATTGTGTAAAATCTCAAAAAATTGGTTTCTATGAAAAAAATAAAAATTTATATATCCACAAACTTATTTAATGTAAGGATAAGTTACAATCAATTCACTCGTGAAAACGTGATTATGATTTTTATAACATAAACACGTGAAATAAATTTGAATTTATTCTAAAATTGGAAATCGTTAAATTTGTTCAAACACCAACGGATTGGTTTAATGAATTGAATTACATCATGTCCTAATACTAATAGATAGTTTTTTTTATCATATTTTTATTTTTCTTAAGTATTTAATTGTTGCTTAACTAACTATGCGCTAATTGGTTTTCATTAAAACTTTCTCTTCAATATGAAAATAAAAAATGTGTGGCACCATTTCAGTTTTACTTTAGAGTTGGACAACACGAACTTTTGATAAATGTGTTAATCAACTTAATGCGTTTATTTTTGATAACTCTAGGATAATTCGCTCAATAATTGTAGATAAAGTGAAAAGATTGAATAATATTTTCAATATATCGATATAATTTAGTTAATACTTGCACAAATGATAAACATTTAACAACAATCGGGGCAGTATGTTTTTAGAGATAATTTGCTTTACTATAAACTAATACTGTAGGTAATATTTTTCAAATCTCCGAATTCTACCCACATACAATTCAAAAATGTTTATATACCTATAAAATAATTGATGGACATAAAAAAATTCTTATTTAGGTATAAAGAATAACGTGAAACTATGGCGTCCGTTGTGGTAGCCTAATTTTATAGATATAGGACTGTTTGTAGAGTCAGGCAGTACCTGTCGTAAAATGTAATTTATTATTATGGGTGTGTATGTCATCAGGTGTCGATAGAGAAGCCGCCGTCGCCGGTCAATAATATATCGACTAGCTTCGTATAGTTGGACCATGCTCTCACATCAGAACCACAAATTAACAGGGTAGGCTCAAATAACGCATCAATTTATACCTGCATTGATATTTTTTATTTCAATGAGAAATCTACATGTGAATCTTCTAATTCCGATTCCGAATTTTGTAACATGTAAGATTTTAAATAATCTGTATAAATAAGTTTGTATTATAATCGAATTTCCCCGGGTGTAATGAAGCTGTTGATTTTTTCCCATTTTCTTGAGTAAACTTGTGTCAGTTCTTATAGCAATAAGTTATATATACATATCTCATATATTAACCGATTTGCTTAATTTTTTTTTAAATGAAAGGTATTAATACACAGATCAGCCATCAACACCATTCTCAAGTTATACTCAAATGCGATTTCCCCCTATACATTACTTATGGGAGTTTTTCACATACACACGTTCTATCCTCAATATCTCAGGTTTTATTCAAGATAGAGACTTCGTTTTGATTTAAGAACACTCGCTGAAACACCTTCTTTCTTTTGAGTTTTTGAACACTTAAATCGGTTGAGTTGGAGAGTAACTAGGCGCGGACATTCAATGTGGAGTTCTGGATTTTTGTAGGTTTTTGGCAATTTTTCTACATTCAAAGATCTATATCTCTGGATCTAATATAGCTACAAAGTTCGTTTCGATTTAAGAACACTCGCTGAAACACCTTCTTTCTTTTGAGTTTTTGAATTTTGAACATTTAAATCGGTTGAGTTGGAGAGTAACTAGGCGCGGACATTCAATGTGGAGTTCTGGATTTTTGTAGGTTTTTGGCAATTTTTCTACATTCAAAGATCTATACCTCAGGTTCTAATATAGCTACAGAGTTCGTTTTGGTTTAAGAACACTCGCTGAAACACCTTCTTTCTTTTGAGTTTTTGAACAATTAAATCGGTTGAGCTGAAGAGGAGCTATGCGCGGACATTCAACGTGGAGTTATGGATTTTTGTAGGTTTTTGGCAATTTTTCTACATTCAAAGATCTATATCTCAGGATCTAATATAGCTACAGAGTTCGTTTTGGTTTAAGAACACTCGCTGAAACACCTTCTTTCTTTTGAGTTTTTGAACACTTAAATCGGTTGAGTTGGAGAGGAGCTAGGCGCGGACATTCAATGTGGAGTTATGGATTTTTGTAGGTTTTTGCCAATTTTTCTACATTCAAAGATCTAATATAGCTACAGAGTACGTTCTTTTCTATTATAATGATTTCTAATACTCATTTAATGGATTCGATGCGAGCGAAGCCGCGGGTAAAAGCTAGTATCAATAAAAACGACTAATTGTATTCGTAATTTTAGAATTGAGTTTTTTTTCTGTCGTTAGGTAATATGGAATAATCAAATCCACTTAATGAGATTCTCATTAGTTCCGATTATGTATAAATTCAAATTATCTGATTAAATATTCAAAATTTTACTCTAAAAATATCTTTCTAAAATATGCAAAACAAAAATATTATATATATCCCATGAATTTATTTTAAATAATAATTTTAAAATATTATTGCTAATGCGTAATACGATAAATAATAAATTATTCAAATTTTCTAGAGCTGCTTTACATAAAAATAGGAAATAGTTCAGTGGTTATATAAATGAGCAAATATTACGAACAACTACAGAAATTAAAAATTTGTAATTAAACTGAACCAGTACTGATTCAATCTTTAATAACATTAATAAAAGTACAGACTAGAAATTAGATAAAATCTAAAAACGATAATAATGTTTCTGATTCTTTTTAGTAATTATCTCCCGAACTATAAGATTTCGCTAATTTTTTCTATATGATAAAGCAAACAGCGATTTAGTTATAGAATTACCGACCTACTTGTTGATCCAACCATATAAAAAATCAGATTTATTCATAAGAAAAACTAAATTTACCTTGACGTAATTTTCCTTAATTTTGCCTAATTGTCTCGTGGGGGTGTTTATTATTTATGTATCCTCTTTTCCTATCTAAGTAGGTAGAAAATTATAATAATAAAAGTAAATAACTTTTTTTCCTCATAAATTAAAATCATATCGCAGGTTTAGATTTTATAGAGACCACAATTTAAGAGGGTATAAAAATAATGAGGTAGAGTCTTTTTTAGTGAAAATACTTCTAAAAATTTCTTCACACTTTACATATTATAAAAAAAACTAAAAGACCAATAACATAAGAGTCATGGAATAATTATACACGATATAAAACTGGGGTAGTTACTAGTTACTGCTACGAAAAGGTGCCATACGGAGTTTCCTCAACGTTTGTAAACGTTTATGAAACAATATTTTAAGAATGATTCATTGAAACTGATAATAAAATCTGATTACGTACGAACACTAGAAAAATAAAATAACAGACCACCAATTAGGTTTTTTTGTATTTCAGATCTGAATTCGGATTATTTGGATATGTCCTTCGGACGGTCCCCTGGCACTCCGGGATTACACGGGTCGAGTCAAAGGACGAAAAGGATGAGAACGTCCTTCAAGCACCACCAACTAAGGACGATGAAATCCTACTTTGCGATAAACCATAATCCAGATGCCAAGGATCTCAAACAACTATCTCAAAAGACTGGTTTACCTAAAAGGGTCCTACAGGTAAAAGATTTTTCTTTCAAATTTTTCCACAATTCTATAAATATATACGGCGTTTATTTATAGCTGTTAGCAACTCCAGTAATTTAACAACCCCTTTTCTTATGACGATAATATATGAGCTCGAAACCGTAACAAGTAACTTAATTCGCCCATTTCTTGGTCTGTTAAATCAATAAATATCTGGGAAGCGTATCCGAGAAGCACTAAAAACACGCCTTTTAAAAACCTAACCACCCACGACTTCCAAATAAAATATATCACAGCGTGTTCCTCGTTTCCCCTGCGTAATAAAACGAGACAGGACGGGATGACTCCAATTACCGCAGGAATCGTATTTTGAAATATTCTCTGGGGGTTCAGGACCCTCCGACAAGGATGGAGTTCGGCAGAATTCGAGGACGCCATTTTATAGAGTTGAAATTGAATTTGTGAGTTATAGTTTTTTTCGGAAATTCTATAATGAAATTAGAAGACATAAAATAATTTAAGACATATTAATACTATTTTTAATTGTTGATTTTATAAATATCGGTTAATAATAATCATTCGGAAGCCTGTCCTGTTCTATGATATTAAAAGTTTGTGTTTTATTGCTTTATTAATATCAAGCTTACAGTTATGATTTATTATATAGGAATAGGCTAATATTTTGATATTAATCCAAGTTAATAGCTTCATCCTTCAATTTAAGTAATAAAAATATTTATGTCGATTGTTATTCTGCATTTTTGATATTCAGTAAATCGATATTTTCGCCTTTTTATGTTTGGTTTATTATCAATTATCAATTTTCTATTTGTTAATTTTCAGTATTTCTCTAATGAAGTTTCTCAATAAAATATTTCTATGTGATATAAAATTTTTAAATCACTAATTTTAAATTTTCAATAAAGTTTCAAGCAACTTTTCCTCTACTAAATCAATAAATCGAAACGAAATTAATTGAAATCATTTAATCCAAACAACTTCAGCTAAGTGAAAGATTTTAATAGGTCCAGTTTTTTGATCTTCTTCTCTTTATAACTAGTTTGTTATCGTAAGCACGCAGGACCGTATTTATTCATCTCATATGAACGTAGCCCAACTAGATATCAATCTAAATATTGTTATAATTTTAGATTGTGAAAGTGAAATATGCAACTAAATACGTTCGTCATTTTCAAAATCAAACCAAAAATATTTGCTAGTAGTAACTAATGTTTATTCAAAAATTCATTCAAAAACGATACGAAATGAAGTAAATATTTTTGTAATAATGAAATTTTGTTCAGTTGTTTTATTACAACCATCTATTACTTTAGTCAAAATATCAAAGATTTACGTTTTGTAGATCCCCATTAAAACTTTTCTAGTTCTCATATTTCCTTCGTAAATTTTCTTTCCTGTCCCAACAATTTTAGTCCTAACTGTATCCACTATCACAATTCACTCCTTTCTTTTCAATGGTTAATTGAGTCACATAATCCGAATCCTTATTATTTATTTCTGAGGATTCCTCTTTGAGGAGAAGTACGCTCCTGTTCTTCCCCAACTGGTTTGTTTTATCAATGGATACGGAGGAGGCTGAAAGAGCTGAATCTACACTTTGTGTATTTGTATTTACTGTTCGGCAATCAGCTACAGTCGAGTTTGAATTAGACCATTTTCTAGTATCAGCTAAAATGATCGTTCTTATTCCTCAGATAGCGAAATGTTTAATTTGTGTAAATGTAATTAAATACTCCTCTTTAAAAAGTGTTAATTTGCTTAATTGTAATTTGTAAAACACGTTTTAATTGGAAACAAGTGTCACTTTAAAATAAATTATGGATGTCAACACTACAATCAATAATAACGAAATCAAATTTTATTATTTGTAAATAATAACGTCGAATTAAAATAAAATATTTAGGATCCTAGTACATAATTTGATTATAGAACTTAAAATTGAAGATTTTCATTAATATATTGATTAATAATTCACTATTACCCACAGTAAACTTTTGTCAATAACTTTAAGTTCTATAGGAATAAGCGACGTCATCTATGTCAAATTCGAAGAATTTATAGCTAGTTGAGAAGTAAAAAATGTATCATGTGGCAAATATTTTTCTTTCAAGTGTTTCTCGTATAATACTCACAACATTTATTAGCCTCGCAAGTGCTGTATTTAAAAAAATTGAGTTACTTTTAATAAAAACTGTTACATTTTTTTTATTTTGTATAATAATAGTAATCAACGGCGATGTTCGCGAAGGTAAAATCTCCATTACAAACCATTTAAATTCAAATTTCGTCGAGATGCTTTACGGATAAACAGACTAACATTGTAATGTATATTATTTAATAATCTGTTTTCCTCACTGCAGATCAGCAACAGGGACGTATAATGTTATTAACGAGTGAAGTAATAAATCTTCGAAAAGTGAAGATCTAACAATTTCTTTTTAAAACTCTTTCTATCATTTCAAATGTAATAATATTTTGTATTCTCTCTCTTTACCTTACTCTTTTATGCTAGATATTACGAGGATTGTCCCACAAGTACTTGGCCTAACCTGAACATTGCGGTAGTTACTTGGAAAATACCACTGTATTAGAAAGTACACAATCTATACATCATATGTTTTAAATTTGAAGATTCTATATTGTTTAGTATTTGTTTGGTAGCCGTTAATAGTCACCGCTTCATAACTATGGATGAAACTTGAGTCCATCACTTCAAATACGAAACAAAACAATGGAATTAAAAAGGAGAACTGGCTCCAAAGAAGACAAAGACCGTTCCGTATGCAGGCAAGGTTATGGTGTCGGATTTTTGGAATGCGCGTGGGATAATTTCATGGACTAAATGGAAATAGCGGAATTTTCAGCGGCGATTATTTTGCGAACTTATTGCAACGTTTCAGCGACGAAATCAAGAAAAAAAATGTAGCATTTGACTAAGGAAGTGTTGTTTCACTAAGACAATGCACCAGCTCACACATCCGTTATTGCAAAGGCCAAAATCAATGAAGTAAAGTTTGAATTGTAGATTTAGACCCCACGGAAATATTTTCTGTTCCCAGACTCTCGATCATCAAAGATTTTCCAATAATGAAGAAGTGATGTCGGCAGTTAATGGCTATTTTGAGGAGCTTGACGATTCTTAATAGAAAAAGTGTATCGAACTTATTAAACATCGTTGGGTGTAACGTGTATGAAGCGTTGAAACATTTTTTAGAGTTTTATTTGTTGGGCCAGGTACTTCTAGACCATCAATCATTATTACACACTTCATTTCCTCAAGATTTATCTAATTCGTTCCTTGTAATCTGCTCCAAAGAATTTGAAAATCGAATACATTCTAGACAGTGGTGTTGTCGAGCAAGAACGTCGTCCGGTACTTCCTTTTTGGACAGGAACGCGTTCCGGAACTAAAGATTATTTCTGATAACGAGAATTGGTTGGTGTATTGAAAAAAAAAAGGAATTGATGATTTTTTTTTCTAATTTTTGATGAATTTTATATATATATTGTTATAAACAAGGGTCTGAATCGAACCCGAACCGGAACAAAAACCGGCTTGTTTTTCCGAACCGTGAACCGGAATCCCGAAACGTTTTTTTTTTCAGCTGAACCGGAACAAATACGTGAACCGATTTTTGAGTCGGTGCAACGGGAATTAAACTTTATTTCTAATAAACATTAGGAGGAAAAAAATATAAAATTTTAAAAGAGTAAAGATTTCATATATAAATTTTTATACAAGCGGCCCACGGATCGTACGTTACTCATCCCTGGTATACTTTATTCCATACTCAAATGGGCAAAAAAAAAACGTCGCCGCCAGGATTATCGTGGAAAATCATCCCCGTTGTTAAATTTGGGCCATGAGACCGCACAGAGCGGCCGCCTACCCAGGATCGGCCCTGTCTATATAATATATAATTATATATACGCGTTCCGGTAAAAAAAAATTAGCACAACACCATTGATTCTATACAAATTGAGTAAACAGACCCGTAGTTTACGCTATATCTTCGAATGTCATTCAGTATTCAGTTATCGTTGATTATGACAAGAAATGTTGAAATTGCGAAAAGCCGAGCCTGTTCCGAAGTACTTGTACCGTATACTTACAAGTACTTTCTGGACGATTATAACAATAATTTTCTATAGGTACGATTCACACATAGTTTAAAAATTATACGTCAGAGAAAATATATAGTAATTTCAATGTAATGCCTAGTTAAACTTCAAACAAATTTATAGCGTTGGATATTCTATTAAACCTCTTTAAAACATTATATTTACATTATATAACCGTATATTCTGAAAGTGGAAGATTATTGATAAAGAACCAGAGGTCAACTTAGTTCACCTTTCATTATTACTATTAGCAATTGTTATAAAACAATAGAGATATATTGAAAGAATACTAACGAAATTTTTGTTAAAGATCGAATAAAACTGATTTTCCGAAAAGTTTAATATTAAAGATACTAAAACCCAGCCAAGTCGACAAGCCCCATCCGCAACAATTTGTGTTGTAATAATTCGCGACTTTGAGAATGGCTTGGCATTTGTTTCGTCTAATTTAAATCGAAATTCTACAAGCGCAGAAGCGGCTATGTGACCAGAACAGACCCACTCGTTTGGGGTAATTAGGCTAGTGCACGTCGTATTGCTCGATAGATCTTGTGACTGCTTCAAAGAAACCGATGTGATAGAACGCAGCCTGCCAACTTACCGGCTTTGCAAATCTATCACCCATCTGCTTCATGATTTATTATTTAGCTAAATATATACATCGGCCTACACTGAGAAAATTACGTTATTAATTTCAATAAATATATACGTAAATCCATATTTCAACCAAACTTGGAGATACTTTAATTTACTAAAGTAACACAGGTCAACTGAAGCCTTATATTAGCGTATTGCGGTTCAATTTTCTTATTTTGGAGTCGGAGACAAAAGGTTTTTTCTCCATTTTCATTCCACAGTGGGTACTCTTTGAAATTCCGTTCCTAAATAGTACATATCAACGATATATAATTAATTGTAAAAAAGTAACTTTTATATATTTACTATGAAGTGGAACTTGTTAATTTCATATTGTAATTATTTAAATATTCTCATCCGAAGGTAGGTGAGTCAATATATTTTACCGTTTTAATGTTCATATAAAAATATGGCCCCATTCCCAAGGAAAGTTGAAAAAATGTGTATATATAGAAACTTGTGTAAATACGGCCATCTTGTCCTTTATATGGATCGATACAGAGAAAGAGTAGGCATGGAATACGAAAACGAAACGTAGTAAGCAAGGGAGAAGATCAAGTTGATCAAGGGCGTACCAATATATTTCAAACGTTACGTGAATGAGATGATTACTACAATTTTTCATCTTTAAATAGTCACTTTTTATGTTCAATGTTTAAATAACTTTTTGTTTATTATATTAAAACAAATCTACTATTTTGGTAATAACGGTTTATATTTTCAAAAATCTGGCTACTCTAGGTAACTCATTAATGTTGTCGTACAGGAATTCAGTGATAATGTTTCATATCAAATTTGAATCATTATTAGAAAATGGAAATCGAATCTATTTGTAGCGATTTTGACTATTTTTCTTTCAAGAAGATGAATTGAACTATCTTATAGGATATTTACAATAATTAGAGTTTATATTTTACAATAATAACAATTTATTTGTTCATAATGCGAGTTTTGGAGTAGTGTATCATCAGTCAGCATTAATACTATCAATAAAAAGAATAAAAGTTCATTAAATCCCTTTTCAAGACCAAAACGCTATACATTCTGCAATTCTAATACTCTACAAGAGCCAGGTTCGTCTATCTTTGATCGCCCATTTGGATCACGGCTCTCAAGCATACTCTGAAGACACTCGACTCAATACAGAAAGAGAGCAGTTCGATTTATAGGCGATCCAAAGTTAACCAGAAACTTGGACAGCTTGGAGAAATAAAAGAAAGTGCAAGCATTCGGAATCAGCTACTAAGGCACGTCTTTCCCGAGCACTACAACCTACAGAAGTTCAAGATCAATATCCGTAGGCATTTCCACGCGACAAGCACCACTGGAAAGGATGCTTGCTTTTCTTTAAAAAAAAACATAATGAATGTTACATCATGTTGCATGCAATTTTTCATAAGTAAATTTTGAATATATACGATTTAATAATGAGAAACCCCTTTCGACTACGCCTTTGTCGCAAAAAGTCGTATCGAGAACGGAGTGGCGGGTGCATCGCATCAGCGGTGGCGGTTTCCATGGCAATCACTCAGCTTCAACAGACTCCGACAATCATTTCTCATTGGCAACATTCCGTCACAACCACCTTCGGCAATTAGCAGAAATAGAAACGGTCGAAGAATCGATAGCTTCCTCAAATTTGAGATAGATTTGAAAATACATCAACCACATTTCGACAATTGAATGATAAATTTTTAGAAAGTTGAATTTTTTTATTGAAAATACGGTTCACATACTATTCACTTTATTTTACAAAATTTTTCATATACTTATTGTAGTATTATTTGAACGAAATTGTCACAATTTCGAATTTATCTATAGCGACAAACTGGAGGAGGTTGAGTTTTTTTTGTTAAACAACGGCTATTCTGAAAGACGTTTAACAAATGATAATAGGTAGTTTGAGAATTCTTCAGTAACCCAAAAGATCAAGACCAAAGGAAATCTAGAGACGGTGTAGCAAAATCTTAATAAAAATAATACCTAATTAGATTTGGATCAATAGTTTACTCTATTCGATTCTTTCTTTGATTTAATAACCATAAATTCGTTAAAAAAAGCAAGATAATCATTAGAGTTCCATATCAACAAAAAATTGTGAGGAAAAAACTGATAACTTGAAGTTAACTACGTATTTACAAAAAAAGATAAGATACATTATTCTAACGAAAATTGACATAATTAGATCATATTTTAAAATAATACGGTTTTTGACGTAATTTGATTTTTTGTAATATAATTTTTTTTATGAATCATGTGGTTTTCATTATTCTTGGCATTGCATTCGAACGGAAGCGTGGGATTTATTATGGTCCGTCTCTGCAAAAGCGTTCCAAAGTGACCATCACGTCGGTCTCTTTCTTCCAATACTATTATCGCCACATTGACTTTATTGTTATTAATAGTAGTAGCCATATTAGGAAGAAAATGGAGTCTTTCTTGGCGTTTTACTCACCTGATTAGTACCGCGACTCATACAACTTTCATTAAGTAACAAGTACTGAGGCGGCATCGTTCTGTGAATAATAAAATTTAACATTTCTCTGTTTTACGATTTCCCATTTGCGAAGTTTTATGTAATACCTTCGCCATGTTTTACAAATAGCTTTGATGTCGGTAAAGTACGAATTTGTTTCAGATGTATATAGGTAAATTCTTATCTTTTACTTAGAAATAGCGAACGGCTTTTTTTTTAACGAAGCCTACTGAATTTTACATATAAACGATACAAGCGGTTTTTCTTATCTGTTTCTTTGTATAAACGCTATCGAATAAATTCAAGTTTTTCATAAAAGAAACCTTTTCTATTGAACACTACCGGTCGATTATAGTGTCGATAGACACCTTTAAAATAACGGATAATCATGTATATAAAACTATTCACTATCCTATTATAGGATTATTTCGACTTTAAGACGGAATTCAATAAAAAAATTATTCTTTAGCAACTAATTTTGTTTTTTAATTCAAAGCTATTTATAATTCTTTCATCACATCCTTCTGCCATTTCAGAGTCAACGTGTATTTAATCGTATTTAACTAAAAACTAAATTAAAACACTACAAATATACGGTTTGTTCAACAGAACCGTTTATCTGTTCTAAATTTTCTCCAGTCCGATATTTCAAATTAATCAAATTTATATGCGAGATGGAAAGACTAGCACACAACATAGAGTGTTCTGGAAATAGCCTCACTTTGATAAATGCTCCGTTTGTCTGAATAAATGTGCCGTTCGGCCACATCTCACTTGATATATTATTTCCGAAGGTTTTTTCTGTACAAATCTCCGTTAACAATCTTACTTTACGTAACTCTACGCGCAGAACTAAAATAGTATAATAAAATCTTTGTTATTTTTCGTATTTATTGAATTTTAATTTGAGAAACATACCGTTTACTACATACATTTCTTTCATCCCTTTACGACGAATGTGAATTATTCAAAGGTATCTAATATAAAAAAGAAATTTGTAAAGGCTAAAAAATATACTTTCAAATTAGGCGTCGGTCTATTTAATTTAAAAACATACCGATGTCTGGATAAAAAGAAAAATTTCCTCGAATTCCACCGCATCAGTCCTAACGACCTCAATTAGGCTCTCCAGTCAATTTAACTCTTCCAGAAATTAGCCGCTGTTTGGCCAGCAATATAGATTCGTATAATAGTACAGGCAAATTTTATTTTTCTCAAGAATATCAACACGATATTCCGATTAATTTCCGTGATTTTGAAAATTTTCATTTTTAACCAATTCCAATCTAAATAATTATAAACATATGCGATAATAAAACGCATATCTAAGATTCTTTAGCTACAACTATTGAAATCTATGTAATTCTCGATATATACGATACCCAAAGTCTCAAACTTGTAGCTAACACCTGAAGAGGAATAATCAGGTAACAAAATTATTTCTATTTGGCCTGCATAAAAGTTATGAATACACTACGAAATGTTTTAAAACTATTCAATGTTGATTCAACATTTTCCCGGACTAAATGAGCGTCATGTTTCATTTAAAAAGGCAGAACGTTGCTTCACGTGTTTGAATTAAATATATGTTTATTACAAAAACATGTTGTTTAAGATTGATCGGCATAAAAAACAACCCTCTCGGAAATAATATATCAAGCGAGATGCGGCCGAACGGTGCATTTATTTACACAAACCAAGCATTTATCAAAGTGAGGTTATTTTCAGCTAAATAGATTTTATTTTGTAACGATACTGTGTGCTAGTTTACTATATTATTAACACGTGTCCCGGGATAACACTTATTCATACAATACGATATCCATCCCTTAGGTGATCATTCATCTATTTATTTTCAGGTGTGGTTCCAAAACGCCCGAGCAAAATGGCGGAGAATGATGTTGAAACAAGAAGGAAAATCGGGTGGTGATAAATGTTCCAGTGCCGATAGTATGACGGATATGGACCTCTATCCTCACGGCCCCGGTTCTATAGGCAGCACTATTTCAATGAACCCCCATAGTCCACCGTTTATCATGCCCCAAAGCAGTCCCTCATCTTTAGATTGTTCCTGAGAACATCCCGTTCAGGGATCGAATGACTTCGTGGTGAAGAGATGTAGCTGAAAGCGTAGTATTTATTTAGCGAACTTGAGATTGTGATGAACTGATTTACTTACGTTATTAATAATTTGGTAAAGAAATTGAGAATGGATAAAAATCTGTATTTTCATCAATTATTTACTTTTTGGAAAAAGTACTTTTTTAATAGAAACATTTATTATAAGAGATTGAAGCATTATTAATTCATAAAAATTCTCTTCCTATTAGTTTATTTTCAATAATTTATTTTCACTATTAATTCTAGATTTAATTTAGTTCTTATTTGATATCAAAAAAAAAATTATTCACTACCTAAAAGAATCTTTATGAAATTAATACAAAAAATGAATAATTACGTAAATACAGTTTCTGAAAAGTATTATCTGGAAGAGGCGGAAAAAATATGATAATTACTTTTTTTTCTCATATTAACATTTATCATATTTTTTGTTGCCTCTTTCTCAATAGATTAGCATCACAATAAATTTTGTACCTTATGCATTGGAAAATGCATTAATTTTTATATTGTTATAAATTTTTAATCATAGCAAGAATACGTTCCTAATACTTGATTTTTGAACTATTTTGAATAATTCAACTATCAACATATTACAATTTATTACACAAAAAAAATAATAATTGAATTGTTTGTTCCTTAGAAGGTTGTGTTGCAAAAATTGTGAAAAAAATATTATCCAAAACTAATAACAAACTGTAATTGCAAATTATAAACATCATTTTCATTTTTTTCAATTCATTCTTTCAGTGCTTCACACTTGAAATTAATTCGACATTGGATTAAAATAAGAGACAAGAATAATGAATCGCAATTATATTATCAACGCGTGTTTCGATAAACAAGTTATCTCCTTCAGATACCGAGGACAAACTGTATTCTGTTATTTTGAAATTTGTGCGCTGAAAGAATTAATAAAGTTGTAGTTCAACTACAAAACATAATTTTTCTTAGTTTGAAAAGAACGTCTTCCATTATGTATAAAGACTAAAATTCTTTTATTTTTTCTCCATATTTCGCATCATTCTTGCCAATCTATGATTAATTTCATGTAAATAAATAAAACTATGTATAATATTTATATTATTATAGTGCTACCTGTGAATTTATTGTATATAATGGTGGTAGCGCATTCCTATTAATTATATAATAAAGTATTTCACAACATAACACTTGTATGATTTTCCTTTTTTTCGAAATTTTTAACAACCTTTTCCACACAACTCCACAGAATCAGAACATCGAAACTTTCAAAATCGCGGAAAATAAAAGCATGAAAAGGATACGTGAAAAAAGGCATCAGGATAAGACAAGAAGCCCTAAAAATCGACAGAAATTTTATTGTTATTGATGTTGTAACTATCCACATTTGATACACATGACAATTATATCCTTAAACAATCAGATTTTGATGTTGAAAATTTTTTTTCGCTTTCGAAATTAGGAAAACTAATCTATATATTAAACTTATAACGTATATATTATATACAAATCTACAGCTAAAAAATTGACAGTTCAATTTAAGTATTCACTATGTTTGTGATGTAAAAATCAAGCTCAATTCGACCAAAGTTGTCAGAAGTCTCATAGAAAAGAAAGAAACGCACAGAAATGTGTCGAATATAATGGATAAATATTGTTTAAAGTAAGACACTGCGTCGTGTTCAACAGTAGTAGGCAAATGAACCAAAATATGATCATGACAAGAATTTAAAAAAAAAAATCCAGTTAACTTAATTACACTGAATATAACTAAATTTCATACTTAATAATTATATATTAACGAGAACAAGGTGCTTACATCTCCTTGGAAAGTTTGAGTAAGTTAAATTTGTATGTTGCTGTTGTTGTTGTTTTCGGCAATAAGATCACTTCTCAGTCTACTATCTGATAATGTCCATGCTTGAAAGATATTTGTGGAACCAAGAAGGGAAAGAATATCAAACGCGATCTTTTTCATCTGATCGAAAGAGTCAGGACTACTAATCCAAGCGTTGAAAATGATCATATCTCCTTCTCCAGGTAAATTCAAAACAAACCGTTTGTGTTGTGAACTAACATCTGAAGTTTAGATGATGTCGAGACTATTCAGATTAGGGTTAACGTCTAGTGTAGAGGCTATCAAATTATATTCAATGTTAATTTAATTAGACTTCTTCGAAACTAGTTTTCTTCGTTTGTCTTATAAAGGGTGGATTTGAGACTATCCGTTTCCTAGAATCCTTACAACAAACAAACATTTGTAGATTAATTAAGAATGCGTACCGTAATAGTTTGCTGCGGGCACCCGTTTGAATTCTCTTTCCTTCATTTCTGCATCTTTCAGTTCTTTCCGATCGCGCATATTCGATTCTCTAGCTGTTCTGGCCGACTTATACATATATCGTTGGATTTTAGATATATACCAAATATTGTATGGTCTTTTTTACGCCCATAAATTTTATTATTTGTATATTTCATCCAGTTTGAAATTAATTACAAACAAAAAATAATGAACAGAAGAATAATTTCCATAATTTAAAGAAACGCGTCGGCTGCTGTGAACATTTCGGTATTCAGAACGAAACCATTCTTCACTCTCCGTTGCACTCGCTATTGATAAATTCTTTTATTTTCTGAAGGGAAAGCCAATAAATAAGAAGAAACCGAACTGGATCGTCCAGCATGGTGAAGCGTACGACCATTGTTCAATTCATATTAACTGAACGATGTTGTTTCTACTATTATGGAAACTTGTATTATGGTTGAGATAGAGGGGAAGAAAAAATTTACCACCTTTCACTTTAACTCATCCAACTTTCTTACGCCAAATGAGTCGTTAATTAGATCGTTAAAATATAATTAATAAAAACGATAATATACATACAAGGTAATTGAAATTCGAACGTAAAACGTATGTATGATTAAAGTTATTATTTCTAATAATTACAAATAGAAATAATATTTTCATAAATAGAATCGACGGATTAAAAAATTGAATGGATTTAGTTTGGCCAAACAAACAAGAAAGTGATGTTGAAGAATATACAGTTAATACAAATCCGAAAAGTAAACATAGGGAAACTCCGAATGAATTATACCTACTACCAAAGTTTAACTTGTTTACGTTGGAATTACCTTCTACTTGACGTTGTCGGTGTATCTGCAATTGGTGACAGGTTGCTTTTGAATATTCAATGAACATTCACAGACGTAATAAAAAAAACAGTTTGAACTAACAGATGGTGGTTATGTAGTAGCAGGCGATCTTATTTACATTTATTACGGCATATATTTTTTTAATTAAAAATAAAATTTGTTTTAAAAAAAGACGAATTTTTTTAGTAAATTAAACTCTTGGAAGTAACATATCACCTAATGACGATAAAATCGAGAGAGATATTACAGCAATACTATTAAACAAACATTTGTTGAAGAAATATTGATTTTTATAATTCACACCCCAGATTTAGATTCCACAAAACATATTTTTAATCAAATTGAGGTGGTCGTGTGTGTGAGTAGGAGCTGAGATGGTCTCAGACTAAGGCTATTGACCACAGACATTTCTTTGTACCTTATCGATGTACATGATTTAAACTATTCTTTCTATTATTGTATCTAAAATAACTCTATTTGTGCTTGCTAGGAAAGAGATAATATTTATTGGAAGAGAAAAGTTACGATTAATCAAACAAACGTATAAATTAGCCCCTTTCACTACAGAAAAATATGATTAGTATCCCCTATCGATATGTTGACGCAGCTGTAAAACTATAGTCCAGTGAAAATAGACATTTGACTTAGGCAAAATTCGCTAAGCCCTGAAAATTGGCTGAGATGTTGAATACATCATCATAAATGAAATGACAAAAAACCCATTCGATCCTACTTCTGAAAAAAAATTTATTCAAGGTCAAAAGTACAAAATTAAGGTTTTTTTTCATTTTTCTGGAAAACGGTAAATATTATCGAGAAAATAGGTTAGGCAAAAGTTCTAGATCATACAATTCTCTACAAAAAAGGGGTCCAATCATATTTTACGACTCTCCATTCGTGAGATGGTATCGCGGTTTTAATCATTAGAAAATTCATATTTTACATAAATGCACACATTTATGCACCACCTATGAGGTAATGTACTTGGCGCTTTTTTTAACGTGGTTTCCACAGTAAGTATACTCCACGATCTATTGTAATAAAGCAAGTTTGATCAAATCGTATCCTATTAATGGAAAGAATAGTAATATTGCTAAAGATTAAAGTTTTTTTCTACATGTCATTATATAAGATGATTGTCTAATTCTACTTTGACAATTATTTCTTCGTTCTTGCAAAATTTCTGTTCGCTGTTCTAAGAAAAGGGATGCATCAATAGTCTCTTCATTAATATCATAAATATTTTCATTTGTTGTATTTGTTTCAATATTGGAGCAAGACTGACACTGGCAATTAATGCATACTGACGAACAAAGTTATCCCACTTTTTGACAGCCACAATTTTTACTACAATCTGTCTTGCATTTACAAAAAAATAGTATTGAGTAGTTTTTCTGGAGCAGGCGGGAGTATCGTTTGAATTGGCTCCAAATAATATATGTTAATTTCCAACCCCATTCTTCTGGGTCCAGCTCACACTTAAACTTGATAATACACTCGATACAAGTGTTGAAAGGCAGAAGCTGATGTTGGAGGCAGAGAAGACAACTGTATTGTTTTATTATTCCATGCAGATTTTATAAACTTCAAATATCTATATTTGTCTATGGAATCAATTTTTTTTGGAGCACCATATATTGCAAGAAGAAAACGAATTCCATTTGTAACGATGTCGTGTGGAGAAGAGTCAATCTTTATAAATATTTCTGCTGATGTAGTATCGCATGTAAAAATAAAATATGAGCTTGACATTTCGGGTATGCAGTGAGACTTTGTAATGAATATATTGTTGATTGTACTTGAGCTTTCCCAGGTTTTAAAAAGTAAATAATTTTATCATTTGGAGTCCGCGCAGTCAGTAATATCAACAAATCAACAGTTGTATTTGAACTTTTTCATTGTTTTATTGCTGTTTCAATTATAAGGACATCAGCATCATTATCAGCATGTTTTATTTAAATACCAGCAGCTGTAAATTAGGGAATTAGGAAACACAAACCAATAGTTTCTTATTTTCATTTATATTTAACGTCCGTTGACGTATACAGGCTGCATTTTAGTGCATATTTTGCAAAATATGAATTTTCTAATGATTAAAACCGCGATATCTCCCGAATGGTGATTCGTAAGAGAAAAAGTGACTGAACCATTTTTGTAGAAAATTGTATGATCTACAACTTTTGTCTGACCTACTTTCACGATAATACTTACTGTTTTCGAGAAAAATGGAGAAAACCTTAATTTTGTACTTTTGACCTTGAATAAAATTTTTGCAGAAGTCGGATCGAAGAGGACTTTTGACATTTCATTTATAATGATGTATTCTAGTTATACGTTATAAGTTATAACTTATTTTTGTCTATTTTGACTGGATGTATGACGAATCGAAAAACAACAATGGATTATTGTTAGTCGGGTGATCGTTGCTGTGTATTTTTTACAATATTCAAAATTTGTTAATTACATCAGCATGACAGTTTAAGTACCCTTCTAATCTGCAAGATTATTTTATCTCGTGATCTACCTTCTCGTTACCTATATAGCTGTTGTGACCTTTTACCCATATGGGAATAATTCGTTTTTTACTAATTTTCAATTGATAAAATAAATTTCTTATTTCGAAAATAAGTTCATGATTATAAATATTTAATAGAGACGCGTTTAGATAGCTGGTAAAACTGATTCTGAGTCTATCATTATGTGGTTTCTTTGATGCATTTATATATTCCAATAGATAGATACGATGATTGCTATTTAAGTTTTGAGATAGACAAATTAATTTTCGATATGGATTTATTTTTTTTTTCCAAAATATCCTCCATTGCGATTAATACACGTTGGTATTTGTTTGAGGTACCTTCAAAACATGTGATTTGAACGCATCAATCGCTTCTTCAGGTGTAGAAAAACTTTGACCTATCAATTTATCTTTGATCTGCGGGAATAAGAAGATATCATTGGGTGCCTGTACGACGGATTATCCATTAATTACATGTTTTGACTGTTCTAAACAATTTTTTGTTTGAAATGATGTGTAAGAGCTCGCATTGTCGTGGTGGAGAATGATTCGTTTCCTGCGATTTTCGAACAGTTCTGGCAAACAAATCACCATTAAAAATGTCAAACTATATAATAACAAAAACTTTAAAAGGAACCCTCGAAATAATAATCAATTAACCGTATATTAATGTTATTATGTTATTTAATAATTTATTTATAATAAAAGCCTATATTATCCAATTTCTTATTTTATTTGTTTATCAAGTTCCTCATCAGTATTCTCATACCAACAAACACGATATAGATATAGCTACCGATATATCTTGACTTAACCCTTAACAAGTAACATATGCCCTGTCGTATTTAGTGTAATCTGGCTTACTCCGACCCCACAACACCCCTAGTAAATCCTGTATAAAAAGCTCTCCCTACTTCTCTTATCTGCTGGTTTTTCACGGTTGTCTACGTAATCAAGTGTGACACTATAATATTAACGATCATTGTGTTTGGGGGAATCAATGAGTGAAAAGTACCGAAGAAAAAAATTATACACTGAAAAATTTATTTACTTTTTGATCTGTCGCATTCCAAAATGACTTACTTAATATTAATTATTAAAATAGTAGTTGTTACTTTTAATACCATATTCAGTAACAATAAAATTAACTGGATAACCGAATGACTTTTTAATAAATTCCTAACCTTAGTATGTAATTTTTATTTTACATGTGACCAATAACTATCTGCTTTGTCTAGAGGATAAACTTTTAATGGTATCGATAAATAGCAAACGTTTGTGTTTCAAAGAGATATACACATTTTTCTCAGTGTAGAATTAGGGGGCTAAAACGAGATAACATCTTCATAACAAGAAAATTGATTCGCTGCGCGGGTATATCAACACAATTGATGACATTTTTTAGATTTAAGTGGCAATAAATTTTCACTAGTGTAAGGGTTAGTTACATAAAAATGTAAGGGTTGCGGCTATTTTACGTTAAATTTGGGTAATTAACGCTCGATTGTTGTATAAACGTTTGGCAGATGTGGTGGCATATTTCGAATAGAGCTACAAATGCCCCTTTATTCTATAAAGAAACCTAATAATGAAGTTAATTAAGAAAAAACTTCTGTGTGATAAACAGGATTTATGATATATCTCATATGAGAAACATTTAATACGTCAGGATCTCTTTTTATAGATTTCCATTATTTTGAGCAACGTTACATTTTTCGTTTTTATAAATACAATTTTTTGATGCCAATTTACGTCGAAAAAAGTTTCACAACCATTGGAAAAAGTTTATTTTGAGATTACAACATTTACCAAATGCTGTCAGTTTGATAAATGGAAAAATTTCGATCTTTTTCTCATTCATATCAAAATCCCATATTCAACCCTCAAAACTAAACGCTTTTGAGGTTTTAATATTCAACTATTGCTTATAACTTTTGAAAAATTGCTACTGACTCATTTTCTTCGTTCTTCGGTTCAAAAATCGCTTATTCTGTTATAGTTGATGTGAAAACGTTTTTTACGCAATTAGAACTTGTTTTACGTGAATATAAACATTTATATATGGAAGACAAAAAAGGAAATATCTTCGGTTTCTTCTAAATTAACAGAAAACAACAATTCTATTACATCGTCATTGCTCCTTTTCATTTTTTTTTTCTATGATCGAATACACAGTGAACGATTTTTTTCCAGCTTTGACACAACGAAGGCGCAAAAAGGTAAAATTGTGAGAGATATAGTGGCATTTCGAGACGAGACTCGAATGTGATATGAGTACGAGTACATGCATTTCTTTGAGATAATGGTGGTCTCTTCTGTTGCAGGTGGTCCCCAGTAGTCCAATACGACTGCGAAATCCACATTGCAATGAAAACCATAGACCAGTTTATGAAATCGAAAAAATAAAATAAAATTTCTCGATTAATAAATAGGCATCATACATTACGCGCATCTCTTAACAATGCCTAATTAATATTTTCAGTTCATTTCTCTTTTCATAATTACTAGATTTGAAGGCAGCCGACATCACCTCTTCATTGTTGGAAAATCTTTGATCACAGAGCCATTTTTTCAAATCTGTTCAAATCTTTCAAATAGGATGCCTCAAGTAGCAATTCAAACTTTAATTCATTAATTTTGGCCATTGCAATAACGGATGTGTGAGCTGGTGCAATGTTTTGATGAAACAACACTTTCTTCTTGGGCGTATTTGCTTGTTTTCGTCGCTCAAACGTTGCAATAAGTTCGCTGTCGAAAATTTTTCCTGTTTCGAGATAGTCCATGAAAATTATAACACGCGCATCCCAAAAAACCGACGCCATGATCTTGCTTGCAAATGGAACGGTCTTTGCCTTCTTTTAGAGTCGGTTCTCCTTGTGAAACATTGCCAAACACTCGATGGAAACATTTTCTCGCCACTGTTTTTGTTTCATTGTGTAATGTACCGCACTTTTTGAAACGCCTACTATATCTGCTAGCTCTTGCACTTACAATTTACGATCAGTACCGCTTTGTAGGTTTTCTTCGGCATTTCTGGAGTCGTCAACTCATTTGGTTGACCTCTGCGATGCTGATCTTCGCAGGTCGTACAACCTCGTTTAAACTCTGCTACCCAATATTCAGTCTCACTCAGAGTACACCTTTTATATTGGTTGCGATATGGTCTTTCGAATAAATGTATTAACCAATTTTGTTCACAATTGATGGCTGCCAAACTAAACATCGTGGCGATTTCAAACTTAAAACAATTATCTAGGTCAGGCCACATACTTCTGAAACTATCTTTGTATATCGTCTGATTTTCCTCAAATTTTCGACTAAGCTCTAGAGCAAGCTTCTAATACGAAAATGTTGAGGTGGCAGAAAGTTGTTCTTTCAATTTTTTACTGGTCTAAATATCTTACCGATATGTGTAATACCTCCCATATCTTATTAGTATTTATAAGCAGAGCTCCTGCATTTTACTATGGTATTATGAGGTGAATACATACCAATATTATACAACCGTAATTCAAAATGTCAGTAAGTAGATTTATGAGAATCTTACACCAATACAAGCTGTGTTTAAACAAGAAAATTTTTTTTTATAATATATGGTAGATTTTACTCGTTTTAATCATTTTAGAAACTAAACAAAAAGTAATCGTATAATGGATATGGGAAAATTAATTTCTCACTTCTCAGTTTCTTATGCTAAAGATATAAGTAAAGAAATCGCTCGCGTCTAGTTCTTATACATTATTTAAGAAATGTCTTTGTTAATATTTTAGAGAAATTTTCAATTATTTGTTTCCATAGAAATAGCGAAAATTAAATCACCTACGATTTCTCTAAACGCATCCTGGTATCGTTTATATTTTTCCCCGTGGCAAATTACTGAGCTAAACTTGGCATCGGCCCCTTTTGTCTTCACACTTTGTTAAAAATTAATCATTGCAAAGAGCGAGAGCACGCCACTCATTATTTTCACCAAATTTAAACCGAAAAGAAATATGAGCGTTCGTGTCTGGTGGCAGTATATCATAGGAGGAAAGAAGAAAAAAACTTTTCAGTGACAGTGCATCTAATTCAGCTTGCAGCCTTAGTGGCGCCTACGGAACGTTCTTTTCTGCATCCGGACCTCAAGATATTATCAAACAAAAATTTCAATTCAACAAAGTATATTACGATTTATTTAACAAACCGTTTTGTTTTTCAATAGTTGAGATTGTATACTGTCGTTACATAATAATGTTTATTAGAACGAACAAGCGACATAACTCAATATCTCAATAATACGGCGCTCGTAAACGCACGAAAATGTGTTTTATTTTAAAATGTTATTCAGAGACTATTACATCCTTATTATCCTATTTATTTTCGAAAAATATTTATATATGTAGGGCTGGATTACACGGCTCAAACCGTTTAAATCGTGAATCGTTTTCCGTGTTTAACAAGTTTGGGTACCCAAACGTTCCATAGTGTTAATTTTAGTTCGATGTTACTACTATTCAAGACACAAATCATTTGTAATGTGTAAAATATTTCCAGCGTGCTGGACTCAATATATCTTGTGGTTTTTCCATGTAACTGTGATTAATTATCAAATTTCAGTTTGAATACAAATCTGTTTTTGACTTTATATTTTCGTGTGTAACACTAACAACGAACAAAAAAACTCAAAGAATCAGATAACAGTATCAAGATTCACCATTAAAAAACAATCCTTTTTATTTTTTTACCTCTATGTGGCATTTGTTTCATCATGGGAAATGCTACAGTAACACAGAACCCCGCAAATCATCTGGTAGACACATGGTAAGCTCTTTAACGGAGTATCATTTAGAAATTCTAATTATAAGGTCACGATCTAAACACTTTTCCGTTAGAATTAAGATCGGTTATAGGTTTTAGATGGTGTATAAAGACAAGTCCCGCCGCCAAATTGTTTTAAATATACGGATACTTTATTTCTAAGGCATATGTTTGGGTTTCGAAGAAAATATGATTGATGATTATGTGTCTGACCCGTGGCTAACTTGATGCCGATTTCGAAAATTAATCGTCTAGTGTCAAAAATTTCGGATTAACAGTTTCGGTCTCCCATTTCGTAAAATACTCTAATAAGCTCATTAAATCACAGTAATAGGAACAAATATTCAGTAAAATAACACTGAAAATACATGAGATTTTTCTATTTCTTTTCATAATTATGTAACATTTCAATTATAATTAAAAAAAGTTGTAAGCCGTTACTGTACTAATAATATGATGCATTTCAACTTGTAAAAAATGTGTTTAACACCAAAGAATGCTTTTTACGGTAACTGAAGTAATTTATTTGCGAGATAAAAATAAAAAATGGTGTTTAAAAAATGTATTTCCTCTCTCACCTTATGATTTATTTTTATTGTGTTAAAGGTTTATGAGCACATATAATTACTGTTTATCATGTCGTGTGAGATGTTCCTAGTAATTGCTCTAATCTCGACGTTCTCTTCTTCTTATACAGTTAAACTGATAATGCTCTTAATAGTCATTTGGAAAAAATAAACTTTTAATTGTAAGGTCTACTTGGAAATCTTGAACATAAAAAAAAGAAATAGAATCATTTTAATCTCATACACGCCGAACGATGAGAGTAACTGAAAGAGTTGCTTCGTTCAGGTCAGACTTCCACTTTAATGTCATAAAACCCTAACCAAATAAGGATAATAATTTCCTAATTGGAGTTTACTCCTTAAGAATCGATTTGCATATATAAGGGGCCCGGTATGAGAAAAATGTGAGGAGTAAAATCTATTCATGAATGACCTCGTTACGTTTTTGGTGCGCATCCTATGATGCGCAACTTTCTAATTTGTCAGTGTCAACATACTTATATTGCTGTCATTGCTGTCAAGTTTTAATTTTTATCATTGTGTTCCGCTAAAGTGAACTGAAAGTATTTTCAAATAACTATGGCAGAAAGAGGTGTAGATGATATTGCCGGAACATCTAACAAACACGTGGTTGCAAGGTACGTTATAATTCATGTATTATATGTATGAGCATGTGCAATTTGTATTTATTAAATATTTTAATAATTATCGATGTAGTTCATATAAATATATATTTGAAAACAACACATAAAATTAGATAATCAACCCAATATGAATTATCGAGCGCATCCACATATAATAGAAAATTTCTAACCTAACCAAAAATTAATTTTTTTGTAGATATCTATAAATTCTTCCACGTTATTATGATTTATTTTATAAATAATTTTTAAATATTAACAACTGTAGTCAATAATTGGATAATATTATCAGAAAAATCGACAATATTTTTTCATTATAATGTTTTTATATAATTTTCTTTCGAAAAGTTATTTTTTAGCTTATTTAAATAATTTTCATGTACTATTTATTATTGTATGTAAAAGATTTAGTGACATAATTATCTTTTTATAACCATTTTTGTTAATTATTAAGATAATATTATATTTTAAATAAAAAATTAATTATAATAATTTAAAAAAATGTTTATAAAAACCTTTTTTTATCAATTTTCTTAAAGTCGGTTAAAATATTTATAATTATGCATTTATAAATTTGACAGCGAGCGTACAGATTAAAAAAAAATTAATGAAGGAAGCCCAAAATATTCTGGCAATCAACCAATCTTTTTTAAGTTAAATAAACTCTTTTTGCCTCTGGTTAGACTATCGAACTTAAGGAGTAAACTCCAGTCGTGCGTCGGAGCTAACACACACAATTTTTTTCCGGATAATTTACGTAAATTTTAGTTAAACTTGAAAACAAATTATAATTACAGAGACAATCGTTTATTATGAAAGATTTATTCTCGGCATCAATTGTCCATATTTCCCCGTTGAGTTTAATATCGTTAACGTTATAATTTTTAATAAATTCATGAATTGTCTTTTTCTTCTAGTTGCTTGAAACTTCAACTGCATAACTCGTAAATTTACACTTAACGTACGATTGTAAATAAAATAATATTTGAACCACATTTGTAACCTTTCGAAACAACCCTGCTTCCTAATGTTACCGATTCTACTATGTAAATGGTGCGTATTAAAACCATCCGTCTCTTTCTTCCGACCAACACAAAAATGAATGAAAATATCAAATTGAAACAGTCTCTGCCGGAAGGTATCACATGTTTTTGGTTTAACTTGCGGTTACGAAATAGAAAATATTTTGTTATACGACTTTTAATTTTGGCGTTTGTGGACGTAAATGGTTTCCATATAGCGAGTGTCGCATTCACATTTTTTATTTATTTCATTGGTCACTATAATCTTTCATCCTCGATCGTATTGTGTTTTCTAATTTCGTAAAATGATAGCGACAGAATGTAAATTGTTGCTTAAGATATGCAATTAACTCAGTGCATACAAAGGGTTGAACAATTAAACAGATATTAACTTACTCAGAGATATAACGTTTATTAGTGGTTAAATTAATGGTTAATAGATGCCGTTTGTTAGTGGTAATAATCGGTCTTCTCTATTGATATTTAATACCAACAATGATTTTATAGGGTGATCTTGAATATTTATATAGTACAGTGATTGATTCAACGAATTTATATATAATTTAATTCCTTCCAATTTTTGTACACCTTTTATGTTTAACGACTTTCAAATCTATCCTCGTATAACAACATTGATGAGTTGGTTCAGTTAAACACCTCAACTTTTGATGTCTAATCATCGAAGTGTGATATTTATATAAAGTTAACGAGATCGTTAATCATATGCTGTTTTACAGTCATCGACCAGTCAAATCAAGCACGATGCCAAGTGGAATTTGAGCCTCACAGATTATTTGGGTTATTCAATCGACTAAGCTCACAACAAACATTAACACCACCATACATTGAATCTCGATGAGAGTTAGCTGGTTTTGTTTGCGTTTCACGCCTTATTTTTTTTTTCACTTCGTTTAATGAATCGTTCGTTATATTTGTTACGTGCAATTACGGCTCCACCTGTATTATTACTAGAAATATGAGAAAATAATCTAATGCTATGGCATAACATTGACTTTTCGAACAATTTAATTATCTCAAAAATGTTATACAATCTTATATATTGAAAAAATTGATGATTTCCATTCCGAGTCCGTTCCGGCGTTCTACCCAACCGATTTGCTTAATTTTTTTTTTCAATGAAAGGTATTGATGGACAGATCAGCCATCAACCATCGGATTTCATCTAATTTTCACCATTCTCAAGTTATACTCAAATGCGATTTCCCCCTGGGAGTTTTTCACATACACACGTTCTATCCTCAATATCAATATCTCAGGTTCTATTCAAGATAGAGACTTCGTTATGGTTTAAGAACACTCGCTGAAACATCCTCTTTCTTGTGAGTTTTTGAACACTTAAATCGGTTGAATTGAAGAGGAGCTAGGCGCGGACATTCAATGTGGAGTTAAGGATTTTTGTAGGTTTTTGGCAATTTTTCTACATTCAAAGATCTATATCTCAGGTTCTAATATAGCTACAGAGCGTCGTTTTGTTTAAGAACACTCGCTGAAACACCTTATTTCTTTTGAGTTTTTGAACACTTAAATCGGTTGAATTGAAGAGGAGCTAGGCGCGAACATTCAATGTGGAGTTAAGGATTTTTGTAGGTTTTTGGCAATTTTTCTACATTCAAAGATCTATATCTCAGGTTCTAATATAGCTAAATAGTTCGGTTTTTTTAAGAACACTCGCTGAAACACCTTCTTTCTTTTGAGTTTTTGAACACTTAAATCGGTTGAGTTGGAGGGGAACTAGGTGCGGACATTCAATGTGGAGTTAAGGATTTTTGTAGGTTTTTGGCAATTTTTCTAAATTCAAAGATCTATATCTCAGGTTCTAATAAAGCTACATAGTTCGTTTTGTTTAAGAACACTCGCTGAAACACCTTCTTTCTTTTGAGTTTTCGAACACTTAAATCGGTTGAATTGAAGAGGAGCTAGGCGCGGACATTCAATGTGGAGTTATGGATTTTTGTAGGTTTTTGGCAATTTTTCTACATTCAAAGATCTATATCTCATGTTCTAATATAGCTACATAGTTCGTTTTGTTTAAGAACACTCCCTGAAACACCTTATTTCTTTTGAGTTTTTGAACACTTAAATCGGTTGAATTGAAGAGGAGCTAGGCGCGGACATTCAATGTGGAGTTAAGGATTTTTGTAGGTTTTTGGCAATTTTTCTACATTCAAAGATCTATATCTCAGGTTCTAATATAGCTAAATAGTTCGGTTTTTTAAGAACACTCGCTGAAACACCTTCTTTCTTTTGAGTTTTTGAACACTTAAATCGGTTGAGTTGGAGGGGAACTAGGCGCGGGCATTCAATGTGGAGTTATGGATTTTTGTAGGTTTTTGGCAATTTTTCTACATTCAAAGATCTATATCTCAGGTTCTAATATAGCTACATAGTTCGTTTTGTTTAAGAACACTCGCTGAAACACCTTATTTCTTTTGAGTTTTTGAACACTTAAATCGGTTGAATTGAAGAGGAGCTAGGCGCGGACATTCAATGTGGAGTTAAGGATTTTTGTAGGTTTTTGGCAATTTTTCTACATTCAAAGATCTATATCTCAGGTTCTAATATAGCTACAGAGTGTCGTTTTGTTTAAGAACACTCGCTGAAACACCTTATTTCTTTTGAGTTTTTGAACACTTAAATCGGTTGAATTGAAGAGGAGCTAGGCGCGGACATTCAATGTGGAGTTAAGGATTTTTGTAGGTTTTTGGCAATTTTTCTACATTCAAAGATCTATATCTCAGGTTCTAATATAGCTACAGAGTGTCGTTTTGTTTAAGAACACTCGCTGAAACACCTTATTTCTTTTGAGTTTTTGAACACTTAAATCGGTTGAATTGAAGAGGAGCTAGGCGCGGACATTCAATGTGGAGTTAAGGATTTTTGTAGGTTTTTGGCAATTTTTCTACATTCAAAGATCTATATCTCAGGTTCTAATATAGCTAAATAGTTCGGTTTGTTTAAGAACACTCGCTGAAACACCTTCTTTCTTTTGAGTTTTTGAACACTTAAATCGGTTGAGTTGGAGGGGAACTAGGCGCGGACATTCAATGTGGAGTTAAGGATTTTTGTAGGTTTTTGGCAATTTTTCTAAATTCAAAGATCTATATCTCAGGTTCTAATATAGCTACAGAGTTCGTTTTGATTTAAGAATATTTGCTGAATCACCTTCTTTCTTTTGAGTTTTTGATCACTTAAATCGGTTGAGTTGGAGTGGAGCTAGGCGCGGGCATTCAATGTGGAGTTATGGATTTTTGTAGGTTTTTGGCAATTTTTCTACATTCAAAGATCTATATCTCAGGTTCTAATATAGCTACAGAGTTAGTTTTGGTTTAAGAACACTCGCTGAAGCACCTTCTTTCTTTTGAGTTTTTGAACACTTAAATCGGTTGAGTTGGAGAGGAGCTAAAGCGATCTGAGTCAAAGCGATTTTTGAGTAAAATCAAAAGATACATTTGAAACTTAATTGTATGTAGTAATTTTTAAAAATCGATAATACTAACCAAGCAATAAAATAAAGTTATCATATTGATATATTTCTATTATAATAATTTCTGATACTTATTTAATGGATTCGATGCGAGCGAAGCCGCGGGTAAAAGCTAGTAAATATATATACTTGAAAATTTCTCAACAAAAATTTTATCTTTATTTCCAATAATGATAAATTTGGTAGTTTATGTTTAAATAGGAACCATCGCATTATCGATGTATTGATCCACCCAATTGAAACGCAAACTAAAAATGCAAATAAAAAAAATGAATGGAATAAAAAGACAGAAAACCTTATACCGAAAACATGCATGACTATTGTGTAACGACCGCCATAAATTTTACACATTGACCTGTTTTCCGAATTCGGAAAAGGTAGTCTAGTTGGCTTTGTTTTCTGATTCGTATAAATTATCGAATTCGAAAGAACAAATGGCGGCGAACAAGAAATTTTGTTTTATATTCCATTTATTTTTAGTTGAAATCACATTGATATATAACTGAAGGCATGAGAATACTTTATGTGGGAAAAAATCTACGTAAAACATAAATGCATCTCCTTTTCAACAACAAAGTCTATTCGTTTTTAATGAATAAATTCAAAAAGTATGATATCGTTTATCCCTAATCATCGATACAATCTAGAAATTCCCCTTATTTCGCGATTATCACAAATACCTTTTGAAAAGCTGCTTCGTGTGTTTCACTATTGCCATTTTGACAAGGCAGGTGCAGCTGTATGATATCTTGGATATTACAAAGGACGCACTCTCCCTAACAAGCAGGTTAATGTTTTTATCCCTCCGTATCTAAGCTAAAGGACAAAACGTTTAACAGGCGTAGATAGCGCGCATTTTAAACCCAGATAATGATTCCAAAGGACAGGAACAAATTTTATACTGTTTGGAATCGTTTGGGAGGAAAATCTGACACACTAGTTAAACTCATATTCATTACATGATTGTTATAAACTAAATACTCTCGTCCAACTAATTGTTATCATATATTAAACTCATATTGATAACCAAATTTACTATGTTTATATTAGTAGTATTGGAATAAATAATGTTTTGAATCAATACATTAAGGTACACTCTGTAGAGCTCAATCGACCAAATCCATTAATCTTATAACTTCCGAGAAATTCATTTTGTCTCTAATTACTAGTTCTCTTTAACTATGTTTGTAATAATCACCATTTGCGTTCAGAGATGTTGAGAATTAGCCGCAATTAGTCACGTGAGTAACTCGCTTATTCAGTTGACACAGATAAACTAGGCTATATTGATCTTCGATTGGCTAAATTGAACCGAAATTTCAGGAATGTCGTCTTTAGACAGAGAAATATTACAATGAACAGAAGTGGTTTCAGAAGAAAATTTAGAAATCAACCAACAGATTTATTATAATTTGAATGTAACGTATTCAAAATGCATTGTTTTGGGGATATAATTGAAGCAAAAAAAGTGTAAAATGCTTTTGATAAATATCTGGTAGGACTTCCCATACTTCCTATTCCCCAATATGATCGTGTTTTTCGTAATGAACTGATTCTGAAAGAAAATCAACAAAACGAAAAACTTTCATATGTTTTTCGTTTCCTAAAAATTAAAAAGTAACCAAAAAACTTCATAATGGCTTTTCTACAAAGAAAAACAGATTCTCAGAAACAACTACGATTTACGGCTTACCAATATATAAAAATGTTCAAACTAACAGATCTTTAAAAGCAGAAATTGCTGATAATGTTATTTCATGATTCAATAATAACTAAACTGGGATAAATTTGCAATAAAATCGACACGCTTTTATCTACCCCATTAAATTTACCTAAAACGACCAAAAAATGTATATATAAAAATCCGCCCTTACGGCTTGGGAACAAAACGACCTGAATAAGGGAAAGAAAACCGAGAACAACGGACTTGGAAATGAAAAAAAAATCTCCCATCAGGAAGGAAGTAATAGGGCCAGTCAGCGGTCCGTAAATGTGACGTATAAGAGAATATATTGAAAGCACTTGTAGCTGGTATTATTTCTGAGTTCATTTCTGATCCGAAACCGGTGGGCTGAACACGTGCTCGACACGCGTATAATATAAACCCATTCATTAGTGCAACCACACTGAAAATCTGAACTATAGGGTTCGCTGTACGCCCTACGCAGCGTCCGTGCTTCTATCAAAGGTTTCGAGCACGTTGGGCAAGGGCATGTTTTAATGCCCTCAACTTTTTGTGAAAATTGGATTCGTTATGAGCGTTTGATGGATGTGATTAGTGATATGTGATGAAGTTGATGGGAAAACAATTTTTGCTCCGTTCATTCTTGTTTTATTATTTTTTAACCCGTCTAGTGGTTCACTGTTTTCGATTTAATTTGATACAATGAATATGATATCCACGAAATTTTTATATATATAAATAAATTTTTTATTATAATGATCGATCATCTTTCACAAGACAACCACCACGAAACGACCAGATATCACGAAAACCCATCGACCGCAATCACATAAACAAAAATATATTCAATAAATAAAAGCTGACCCCGAGGTCAATCTGAAAATATAAATATCCATCAATTATGTTCGAAACGTCGACGTAGCCTCCCAGACAGACCCGGCAGGGGTCCGTGTTTCGGGCACCCGGCGAAAGTCTATCAAAGGTACCCCCCGACCGTTTTATCAGCCCTGAGATGATAATTACATGACAACACGTGGTTTATAGAGGGCGTTGGGGAGTCGATACGAGTGGGATTTTTGCAGGATTTATTAACAATATTTCAGAAATGAATTGCTGGCTGACACGATGTGTCAGATTAGAAGTGGCTAATTCTTGTTTTATAATTTTAAATAATAAATTGAAATGTTTTCAAGCGAAATTTTCTTTGTACATTTGGAATATACAATCTTAAAAGTAACAACAATAAACTTTGGTATTAATTTCAATGTATAGAGAGAGAAAAGATTTCAACTCCACCTTATTACCATATGCTTTCTGATTCTCAATAATTGTATCCCGGGGGATCGTTTTCACGGCCTCGAACCATCCCGACGTTATAGTCGGAGGAACTATAAAACGAGAGAAAGGGATCGTAGAAAGGGCGAATCGACCCTTGCCAATTAGCGTGGTACATTATCCGGTGAAATAATGACGGCATGTGTCACATTGCACTTGCACGCTTGTTGATTTCGAAGCTCTCTTATTGTGTACTTTTTTTTATACGACACGTGAATACTCTCTTCTGTCTTCTTTTTCCAAGTTCTAATTTAAAAATAAATGTTTGTAATTCTGTTGGTTTCTTGGACTAGCCGGAACCGCTGCTTGATTAAATATTTATAATTGTCATCGTCGGTTCTATTGTACGGACTATCTAACCAGTAGGTGGTGATTTTAACGGGAAAATCAAATAGATTTGTGATCATTCTACGATGCGGGTCCGAACCCCAGGAGTCGATGACTGTTCTCTTTAACATCGTGCTCCATATATTATTATATTAAATACCCTTCCGGCACTAAGATCTATCGATAAACAAACTCGAAATAGGTACTACCATTACGATATTGTAGTTCCGAAAGTGTTTGAAAGTTTGTAGTCGGAATAACTGAAGCAATTTGATGATATTCTAATAAAAATTTTCAGTATCTAATGAATTTTTGCACACGTCAACGCTTGCAATAATCACGTAACTTCAATACAGAAGAAGAAAAAAATAATTTCAACTATAAAGAGACAGAAAATGTAAAAGAGACTAAGTGGAATCATTTATATGAGTTTTTTGAGTGTCAAAATCATTTATATTGAATCAACTACAACAAATGTGACTTTTGAATACTTTTAAAAAATATTTATTTTTTTGTTAATTTTATGAGTTCTTGATATGAAATAATGTCAGAAAGTAAAATATTTAATTGAAAATCGTAATCGTTATCGTTGCCGGCAACGTAGCGCGTGCTGTTATAAATAGTTTTCATCTATTAATTACGTATAAATAAAATATTTTTTTATATATATAAAAATAAAGTGAATATACCTTTTATAGTTTAAGCTCTTACATCATTACATAATGACGTTAAAACTTGAAAACATAATAAACTTAATTACTATAAAATATTAAAATAAGTTAAATGTTCTTACTTAGGTTAAAATGATCCTGGCAACAAACTCGCAGGATCGTCAAAAGAACCAACGAATTCGAATTCGAATTTCTTGGCATCAAAAAAAACTTTATCAGGTGTAGTATTTTTACATTCTGACAAAAAACACGATTTATATACCATTTACCAGATTAATCAAAGTTTAATAATAACGCCTATTTCAGAATAACCGAGAGAATCGTATGATCGGTTTTTATTTTAAACCTATGACGCCATCCAATATGGCAGCCATACTGAAATGTTGAAACTACCTACAAAATTTTTGAATTTTCAATAATTTTTGTCTCTATATATATAGGTATTGATCAAATTTATACATTTTCAAAATTCTTAATTGTGGAGAGAAATAGAAATGAATCTACATTATTCTAGACCACATGGTATAATATTTCTTACTTATTTCCCACCCACATCGATACTAAATTATCAAAATTTTACTCTTAACAATTATCTCGAAAAAAATTTTAATGCATACTTGGTCGGAAACAGCATGTGATTGTCGGCACTCCGTCTATAATTGGAAACCTAAGAAAAAGTCAATGTTTGTATATCTGTGTTGTCAATTACGTGCAATTAGTTGCATGCGCTTTCTGTCAACTGTTCGCGAGAGTGGGTATATCTACCAGTTCCCCATCTTAGTCTAATGGGTGAGCATCTACTTCTATAGATACCCAGAGGATGACAAAGGCATTATCGAGGAAATGGGAATCGAGACACGAAAACTTTCGAATCACGCAAAGCCATCGGAAAGTTTTTTAAGTATAACCACAAAATCCGTTTCCGGTCCGAGATACAGAAGAAATCATAAATAATAATATAGTCGATTTATAAGTTTTGAAATCAATTTAACAAATAAACTATTTTAAAGCCTTTTGTGGTTAATTATTTATAATTGGTCCTTTTTCTATACATATATTTCATTCCGTATAATTTTCTTTTTAATCGTTGTTTCCATTTCCTTGGCATCTTTTTAGTTACTGATTGATTTGATAAAGCTGCCCATAGAGATTTTTAACCAAACAAGAGTCATTATTTGACATATATGTTTACATTTACTAATAATATTACACTGGTCAACAATGTTTTTGGTGCCGAAGATTTTGGAGGTGATTTCCTATGAATTTGATGCTCTGAATTCAAATATGCTATTAGTTTTTGCCTATCACCTCGAATTTTTAAGATATCAACATTTTTGTGAATTATACATTACACTATTTTAAAAGAAAAACTACGGTTTAAAGAAACAAATTAAACAAGGAATTTTTATTATATTACTCAGATATTATTTATTATATACAATAGAAAACAGAAAAAGTCATCATTTAAACCAATTACTCACTAAACATTTCGGAAACTTCTTTTGCGTGACATTCTTGAATGTATTTTAGAACAATTCCGTTTTGTTTTAAAGACCAGCAGTAATCTGCCATTTTGTGAGTATCCCATCGTCCTTGATAGCGATCCTCCATACATTTCTTATCTTGTTGAAATCTTTCACCTTGCTCCTGACTAATGTCGCCTAAATTATCAGGAAATCGGTCTAAGTGGCTGTGTAAATAGTGCACCTTAATGCTCATGTTATACCCAAGTGATCTGAAATGATTCAGCATCTCATTGACTAATTCAACATAGTTTTCAGCTTTGTGTTTATCCAGAAAATTTTGGACAACTGAAACAAAAGAATTCCAGGCTTTTTGTTCAATCCATTCTTATCAAGAGCCTTTACAAACATCTTCATTAGACCCAGCTTGATATGCAGTGGTGGAAAGATGATTTTCTCTCGTGGAACTAAAGGATCATTGATGATATTCTTTTCCCCAATATCCATGTTTTCTCTCCTAGGCCACTCTTTTCTAACCCAGTGTTGCGTTTTATCTCTGCTATCCCAGAGGCACAAGAAAAAGGATACTTAGTGTGGCGACTTTGCTGTTTAAAGAGAAAGTTTACAAAACCAAAGCTTTGATGTCATATTGCTCTTTCATTTTCGTTGAGTGAGCAATTGGTATTGAGCCATATTTGTTCCCATTATGTAGAAGAACACATTTCAAACTTCGCTTTGAGTTGTCAATAAATAGGCGCCAATCATCCGGAAAATAATCAGGAACCACTTTTACCAGAAGCTCTCTAATAGCATGGCAAAACACAAGATTTTGTTTTTCAGAGAAAAAAGGTAGCAGATCTTTCTCCCTTGTGCGATAAAATGTAATTTTCGTTCTTTGTTCAAGTAATTTTTTTTCCTTCAACCTGAAAGCCAGTAATTCAGAAACTTCCTTCGACAGGTTGAGATCTGTAATGAGGTTATTTAACTCATCTTGGTTGAAACATTGAGGAATTGATGATATCGTTTCAAACTCACTGTCACCTTCAGTAGTGTCAGAATTCTGATCAGAGACACAATATGTGTCCTAACAGCGTTCTGGTATCTGGTGAAAACTTGGAATTGGGACTTCTTCTGAGTGAGGGATAGGGCGTGTTGCAGAGACTAAATCTGGATAAGTCTACTCGTTGCGGTTCTTTCGATTGATTCCAGTAATATTTACTAGGCAAAAATAACAGTCATCGAAGTGTCGTAAATGCTATGTACAAGTTTTACAGACAATATGTGGAACCCAGGTTTTATCCTGATTACCAAGCTTAACAACAAAATATCCAAGATAAGACCTCTTTACAAAGTCACTAATAGTTTTTCTGTTTTCCAGTAACGTGTAATCTCCGCATATGTAGCAAAAAATATCAGGATGATTTACACAGCTTCTTCTACTTGAATTCATTTTATTTCTATTCAAGAACACAAATACAGCAATTCACATTAATAATCTACTTTTCAACATCTCGTTACTAAAGAGAAATTTTCATACGACGCTAATTTCTATCTATCTGCACCGCGGGAATTCACAAACTAACCTCAACTCTCAACTGCAGTTGAAGTTTAGAAGATCACTTCAGATACTGGACAGCTCCATCTATCGGATTTCTATGGAACTAACTGGATGACACTAATAAGTAGGATTAAATCCCACTTGTTAACAATTTGTCAACCAATCAATTATATATCTCGTATTGTTAGTCTTCTTTTTGAAATAAATGAATCAAAATAATAATTATTTTTTGAAATAATTTCATAAATATTATTATTTTAAGTTTAATTTGTTACAAAAGAAGACTGACAATAAGAAAAATATACAAGAATCTATCCCTGCATAAATTTTGCAACACTCATACTTGAAAGTATTAAATAGAAAAAATCATTGATAGATAAGTGAATTTTTCTATAAATCTAGAGCTGATACAGAAAAACTGCTTTCATATTTAGATTCAGCAATAAAAATATAGTTAAAATCAACTCAAAAATAGTAGGCACCCAAAAAAATTTTTATTTGTAGGCCTGTGTTATCAAAGGTAAAGGACTTTATCTCATCATCGTTCTATTAAACCATTCTTTCATGCTATGAGGATTTATGATTTATTTTTATTCTTTATTACAAGATTTAGATATATTCTATGAAATCTTCATTACATCGAAATAGTAAAGTCATCATACATAATTTTATTACAAAATTGATCAACTAGTGTTGTGCTCGAAATTTTTTTTGTATCTTCCCATAACTACCATGTTCTATTAGATATAACTGAACAATTGATGTACCCAATTCGCACTAACCTTATGGTTAATTACGTAATGTTTTATCAGTGTAGGCGAACATAGTGATAATGAAGAATAATTTTCGAATCTAGATTCCCACGACTACCTGAGAACGGGAATCTCATTTTATGATAAATTATAGTCTGTCATAAGTACCAATACCGAATGTCAAATATTCGACAGACCGACCCCAAATTACATACAAAGTTCTACATTAACGAATTGTTTAAAAGGTAACGATTTTGAACTATTCAAATTTAGATATTATCATTTCACCCACTAAATTCTAAATTAAAAATTCCAATGTTTTTTAGCTTATGTCGGAAATTTTGTATGTTATAGTTTATTTCAGAAATGTATAGAGCAACAAAAACTCATTAGGTATGCAAAGGGACCACAGAGTGACCCAACGAATATTTAAGCCACTTTCATAATTTGGCATTGTAAAAAAATTTTTGTTTATCAAGTGTAGGTAGTATCACCCAGGTTAGTGTCAATTTATTGGTTTGGCTTATTGTTATCCATTAACAAACACTAAAAATATTGTACCAAAGGCGTGCCGGTAGGATACTCGTAAAAAGGAAAGAATTTTATTTTAACAGAATACAAATTAGGCATTATGGCAACAGAAATTAAATTACAAAAAAATCATAATATTCTTCGTCATCTGAGGAACTGTCATTTCCTCTTGACGTTATAATTAACGGGTCGACGGTCCGATCGATCAAGTAGTCAAGATCCCACATTTTCTCCTCTTCTTTAATGACATGCTGGACTGGACTGGACTTCGCCAGTTCTCTGGTGTCACCTCCTTAATGGCTTCATCAAACAGTAGCTTAACGTCTTTCATTTTGAATGTCGTGTTGGGTCCTGCTACAAATCTTTTTACTTGCGCCCATATAAGTTCTATAGCATTTAGTTCCCAATGATATGGCGGTTTTGCGCAGCACAGTTACGTTTTCTGCTATGTCTTCCACTGCGTATTTCATAAAACGATGTTTGTGTTAATTTGCTACAGCTAATAGTCCTTTTTTTATCAAATTATCTTCAAATTCAATACTTTTGATGGTTTACCAATAATCAATAATTTCTTGTTTTCTCCAAGATGAAGTTGGAGTCTTTTCTATGCGTCGAGAATGATAACTTGCGTTATCGATAACTACTACTGAATCAGCCGGAAGATATTTTATCATTTGACCAAAATAGTCTTCAAAAACATCCGAATACATGTCCTCGTGGTAATCTCCCGTATGTTACTACTGAAAGGATAGCAAACCTTCTTTTAAAAATCCCTATTCGCTTCCGATATGGACGCTTATTAGTCCTTTACCTGAAGGCACCTTAATACCCGTTGGCAGGCCTTCCATGAAAGCTCGGCGAGCACTGGTTATATTTTTGTCTTGCCATATTTTTGGTACTGTATAATCTTCATTAATTTTCGTCTCATCAAGATAAAAGATTTTCTTCTGCTCTGTTCTGTACTACTTTATACTTCTTAAGTATTTTCGTCGCCAGCAAACAATTTTAACACTTTCCAGTAAAAGTGCTTCACGGTTATTCTTTTCCCAGGAAAAATCCATATTTCTCAAAGTGGTCCATAAAATTTCAACGGAATACTGTCATCCTGGCCAAACTGCATTAAAATCTTATCTAGGGTGGGTATTTCTTTTTAAAATCAAAAAAAGAGTGAACTTTTCTTCGAATTACACTTTTGGTGTCTTCATCAAGGACTTTTACAGGTCTGCTTGGACTTTTCTTGGGAGATTCCACTTGGCCTGCTCTCTTTCTTCCTCGCAATAATTTAAAAACAGTCGACAGTTTCTTGTATAGTAAATTTCGAGTAAAATAATGTTTTTCATTCACTGATGGTGCAAAAATTATTGGAACATCTTTTCGTTGGTGTAAATGTCGCCATTTTATTACTAATCACTAATTACGGCTTAACAGCAAATACCGATGCGTTAAACTAAACAAATATAATTAAAAAGGTCTAAAAATTTTGGGTAAGGTACCATTGTCCTTATGGTGCATGGTTAAGCCGAATCTGAAATAGGGTTGCAATTAGGTAGAGGCACTAATAGAAAGTTAAACGGTACCTGTTCAACGCAAAACGTAACTGTAGTACCTTAGTAATCACTACACAATAATTTAAGACCTACACCTATGGCCGACACCAAAATTGAGCTGAACTGGACGGAATTCCCCATTTTATTGCTCTATATATTTCTGAAATAAACTATAGATTTGATTAACTCATTCTGTTGGAATGTCTATTTCCAGTCTGGCTCTTCCTGCTCATATTTATTTGGTTCAAATGTAGTGGAAGACGCAATTTTCTAAGATAGTTTTCCCTCAAAGCATATTTAATGGTCTGTTTTGAATCGATAAATTCTTAATTTGTAGACTTTAGCTTCAACATAATCACCAATTGTATTTTTGGACAAGTATTTTCATGCAAATTTGCCGCCAATCGGTACAAATGGGCATAGACGTTGTTTCGAAAATATTCTCCGGTTGAAAAGCGCTGTGTTCCTAGTCACCTCTTCAATTCTAGAAAAAGATGCTGGTTGCTAAATGAGAACTATGCGGTGGATGATCGAAATTGTTTCAGGTTACGTTTGGTTGAACCAGATGTATGTGGACGAGCCTTGTTATGAATAAACAACCTTCCAGAAGACGTTTGTTTTAATTAGCTATTCGCAAACGTCGTAAAAGAAAAACATGTTTACATGGTGGTAGTACAATGCAATAAAATCCGTAATTTATATTACTGAAAAATAACTTTTTCATATATGTATTGAAGAAGTAAAAGAATAATAGAATGTAAAATATCACTAATGGATATAAATTATTTTCCCATAAAAAAAGTTACCTTTAGACATCCGTTGAAATTATGTTACTGGCCACAAATAAACTGTCATCATCGTCTATTGAAAGAGGCTGTGGTCGTAGAAAAAATTTCAGCAACGTCATCCTCTCATCGACGAATTTTTTAAAAGATGAATGATTATATTTGCTACTGTTAGTGGCGTGATTAAGTGAATTGAATGCTGCTTTTCGTCGATAATGCGATAAAGAGAGAATATCATTAATTATCGTTTTGAAGAATTTCGAAATTCATTGTTCTTTTTATTTAAAAAAAAACTATCGTGTTTCTTGAAAAAAGGATGTATCTATAGTGACGGGCTGAAAATTATTTATCACTGTCATAATGTTTATCATATGGTAATGTTTAGGTAAAGGCAAAGAAAATATGTTTTCAAGAGTGAATAAAATAGGGTGAACTGCCGTTTCTAACGACTTGGATACAAATCCCACAAAGAAGATTGATTCGATTTCTTCGTTTTTAATAAAATAATTCTATCTTACCCTAATATAAAAAGGGGAGAAAAATAAAGTTTTTGGCATAACATTGATTCGGAAACATTAGACGAAGAAAAAGAAGTTTGAAATTGAAGCAAACAAGAAAAGTATGATTCAAACAGCACAAAATGGAAGATCGTGGTACTGAAATTGTTCTTTACCTTTGAACAAACTTTCTACTTGTGGTTATCATCGATTATTATTATTTGCTATGTATGTGTGATAACCATTTTGAATTTCCGTTCATGTCCATACATATTTTGCGGTTAATATATTCATTTAAATTTCTAAACGGTTGTCTATCAAATGTAGTCGGTGATCATAATCTTTAATGATATCATTCCTAAATAATATTGTAAAGCGATAGTTCCGACAAGCTTGAGTGATAGCTCTAATCTCATACCTCGGATAGAAAATGCGCTTGTACTATATAATTTGCAATGTTTATATAAACTAGTTTGAATTGTAGATACATTTTTTTATTTAATTAATAAGAAAACATTAATTATATTCTCGAATGGAATTGGTTCTAACAATATGTAACGTGTGTCTTTAATTTTGTCTGTTCAATGAATTCTTTTAATTAAATTGGATCTTAATCAATCTTCGATGCCTTTGGCTGGGAAAATTTGCTTCAATGTTTCTCCACAGAAGTCAAGATCGACCATTCGGTCTTGTACCAATTTTTCCCAAACGAATCTTTCTCTTGCAGAATTGATTGATTAGTATTCTCTATTGAGCTTTCCAGTTCTATGTTTTGTCGTCTCTCGAAACATCTTCCTTTTGTAGTAGTACCAAAATACTTTGACTAGCTTATAGTCGTCTACGATGATGCTCCGACTCGTAAAGATTTAATTTGTTCTAGTTGTTTTGGAGCCCCATATACTTTGCGTCCTCTCCATATCTGATGAAAGTTCTTCTATTATACTTTTCCATAGTAGCTTGACTTTGCAAGTTACTGTCCGCACAAAGAAGATGTGAGTGATTTAAAGTAGGTCAATCTAAGGAATAGGAAATTTCTCATAACCTATTTGATAAAATTCGATTGAAATATGAATCGTGTACATTGTGTATCATAATCCACGACTAACCGTGATAAATAAATCTCAATCATGGATAATTAATTTCTCACGGGTGCGATGAAAGCATCCACGAACAAGAGACGGTCTGATTGAGATGTCAAACTTGGTTGGAATAAAACGGCGGTAATAAATTATCGAGCTTACCCTTGGCTTTGGGTACTTTGGATCATTTGTCAGGGACGGAATTAACATAAATTATTTAAAAACAATTATTTAATAGTAGCATAGTTCATAATACGAGTACTAAATTCACCTACTCTTTTTCGAAACCATACAAAAAGTGAAATTTGGATAAATTGAAAAACTAACCGTGATGAAACTGCTTTTTAATGGCTGGACTGGTACAGGTTTGAAATGTGTGATTGTGAATGAAGTCCGTCACTGGAAACAGTACTTGTAAGCTTTGAACAATTTTTTTCCGAATCGAATGAGTTGCATTTTTGAACAACTTTAACGGCTTTCATTGCCGGCTATAATTAAATTATTAGGTATTCTTCACAGCCGGTTTTTCATCTTGTGGACTCCTATTATTAAAAAATGCCCACAGATTTTTTGACGGATGTTTGTTTCTTCTATTTTTTTTCTCTTCGAAGAAATTTGGCGCTGATTATATCGGTACGTCAAGACTTAATCATGAGAATCCTTACGTTCGTATTGTTTGGTAAATGATGATTGAATAAAATAGAATTCTAGATAAACTATATCGTATACTTTCGATAATCAAATCAAATATTCGTTACTACTTATTTACAATAAATAATTAGTAATTTATTATTTAGTCATTAATATACGTACGGGGCTGTTTCTTTTGAACGGCGCGACCCCTTTCATCATCTACCTCTGACGTTTATACTGATCGAAAAAACATAAACCAAATTGAAATATTAAAAAATGTCGGCGCGTAGTTTCAACAAGTTGGGATGTTGAGTTACGGTTTTCGCAACGCCAATAAATGAGTCCACAAATTGAATATAAACCAACGATTTATCACCAGCCTTTGGGCTAACTAGTGTATATATACAAGTGAATAGGTATCAGGATTTCATTCATGCGAAAGATATATGAAAATGAGCGATAAATCATATCGTATAAATTGAAAAAGTGTGACAGAAGATAGTGAAGTTTTTTTGAAAAGTAATAGAGAACAAGTATTATTGGAACGTTAGTTCAGTAGCCAATATTTTATATAAAAATTTATTTTCGTGCTTGTAATATAAACACAAAAGCGAAAGTGAAATCGGTAGATTAAAAATAAAAACATTGATAGAACGCAGTAAATAGGGTGATTGCAAGATAAAATAGATAGACATCAACATTCCTTAATGAGCATATTAGCAATTAGTAAATGCATTAATGTATTTATGATGCAATTCAAAACAAAATACGCAACATATTTTACGTGTGATGAAAAGATATGGTAAATTATTTTTTTATAACAGCAATTACTTAGGATGCAAGATTTTCGCGCGTTTCGCTTTACCAACTATCGTCATCAGAGACCGAAAATGAACGGTTTAGTAATAATAGTGAATAGATGGTAGTATTAATATCACCAACAGTTCCAGAAACTCCAGCTCCAACAGTGATTTAAAGAGTACCAAAGAGGCTCACGAAATTTAAACTAAAACAACTGTATACTTTCAATTTTACTAAAGGTTGCTGGAGTATTTGTGAAGGAGAGTAAAATCTGAAAAACACTTTTTTCTCGATCATGATAACACGTTCTGCTACAAGTCCTTGTCTAAAGGAAACGTTTTGATACTATTCCAGACATGGACAAATCATATAAATGCATTTCCAAAAGAAGTTTTCGAGAAATGTTTGGATTTAACGTTGGAGCAACAATAAATTAAATAAAGAGAATAGTAGGGGCTTACATGTCGAATCAACAGAAGATAAAGCATAAAACTGGTCAAATGAATAGATCTATTAAGAAATTAATAAATCTGGCAATGGTTTTACAGAACCGTAATTTTGATTTCGTGCAATATTTATTTTTATAAATGAATGCTATTAGGAATAATGTCAAAATATTTGATTATTTTTGGTTTGAACATTTTTTTCTTGACAGAAAACTAATTCATTGATAGATCAGTTGTTAAAAACGACGGCATCCAATTATCTCCGGAAAACGTACGATAATAAAGTTAATTACACGAACGACATGTCGTTATGTACATAAATTACTTGTAGGTACTTAAACTGTCATATCTCAAAACTTTCTTTCTGAATTATTACAACAAATCACACACCGCCCACTCCGTTGGCAAATAAAACAAGTCGACGTATTCGTGAATCTATTTGAATTTATAAATCAATGAAAAACGATTCCTTTGATAAATTATTGTGCTATAAGTGCTAGACTATTAATCATGAAATTAACATTGGATGTCGGGAAAAACTACAAATGTATATGTATACAATTTAAGAGAAAAATTCGTTTTATTGTGCAATTTCAATTCTAATACCCATCAAATTCCTCACCGTACATTTTCCTCTAATTTGTCCTGCTGTTAAAATAAAACGTAGCCATAAAGAAAAATTATGATCATGTGATAGCGTACCAGTCGAGTTGGTAAAATATATCTCCGAAGAAAAAGGTAAATACAAAGAAGTAACTTAGCAGCACGATGATGCTGTGACAGGAAGAATGCCATTACGTGTGTCTAACTTGATCAGATAAAAACAGTAAAGGGTCAATGGGTCACACACTCACGCTGTCGACCCAGCCACTCATTGTGGTGAGCTTCAAAAAGCATGACTAAATCCTGAAATTTTACAAGAAGTTGTTCAGGTACGGAGTTACCCATAAATTTTACAATTTATGAAAAGAGAAAGAGAGAGATAAGATATTAATATTGTGACGTTTTACGTATTTATTTACACTCTTTCTATTCGTGGGGTGAATTAACAAATATTGTCTCTTACGTTCTCAATTCATTTACACACTACAACTACACTAAGCTTATAATAATTCACTTGTCACTAACACTTTTGTAATTTATTCAAACTTTTCGACAGTTTGCTAATTCGTTCTGTTCACTACGACTATTTATTTAAAATTAAACCAACTGCGTTAACACAAATCATTTATATAACTAAATATAACTAAATAAAAAGAAATAAATAAATAGTCTTTACTAGAAATTATTTAGAAATAAACCGACTGCTACTGAAAAAAAGTTGTATACAAACAAACATCCGCCATTTATGAAAAATGTGAAATACGCCGCGCGAATTCATCAAATTTTTCAAATTCTATAGTAGCTGGACAGGGACAGGCCTAGGTAACCATTTTGCGAACTTTTTCGTAACAAGCATGGTATTAATTTATGAATACAATATCGAAAAAGTTTGGAATGAAAAAATTATATAGAAAATTCATACGGTTATCTACAAAATTTATAAAATTCGGTTCTGTGTTTTTCAACACCCACTGACTATATTTTTCTTTTTTGAAATGATAATACATATTTTGAAACCATATAATAAAAACAACAACATTCCTTAACGCAGTTTGCATAAAATTTTACGAATAATAAACTTTTTTCACTATGATATTATCCAGACAATCTAAAGCCCAAGGATGTATTTAGATTCGCTTGTAATTTGTCATAAAAATAAATTGAAATTAGTCCAGGAAAATTTCCAAACGTCAAACTGTAAAATTTCGATATAATCAACTGTGAGTTATTTCAATCAAAATTAATAACACTGTAAATTTTGTCTTTTGATTATACTACAGTTATAAACGCGTTTTAATGATCATTACATTCGTTGGAAATGTGAATTTTGAATCCATATCTATACATTAAATTTTATTATATCTCTTTATAATCATCAAAAAAACTGTGCACCTAATAATTATTAAACTATTTTCCCACAAATCATAATAAAAAAGGACTTTTATGGCAGTTTAATTCAAGACAGCGTCCCAAACAGTAAAGTAAACAGAAGTCTGAGAAAATGTTGAAAAAAAAATTACGTGGAATTCCTGAGAGTCCTTTAATTTAATTTACACCTGATACCTGTACCTACACAGCAGGTGTTTAATAACTCTGTAGGATTAACACAATAGTTATTATAATAATTTATAAACTATTTTCAGATTGTACTCAGCGGGTTTCAAATTTTTCGAGAAGGTACGCTTGAAAATTTATGAAACAATCTCACAAGCTAATCTATTTTCATCAAATCTGACAAATTACGAACATATCATATAATTAAATAATTCACTTCAATTTTTTTCTAAAAGAAACTTATCTTCATTAACGCATCCAATGTATCTAGAAATGATAACTCGAGGAATGTCAACTTCTTTCTGAAACCCAGGAAACGTTTTATCATAAAATCGCTATCAACATCACTTCGTCCTTCTTGTTAATGAACCAAATAGATTAATAGCCGATCCTGTCCCGAAAACTATTTGAAATATTCCGACGGAATGACCAAACATCACACAAAAATGATTTATCGCCGATGAAGTCTATACCAGCACTAAAAATAACGATGAATGAACTGAGATTTTTGAAGGTGTTTTGTATATAAGTCGGTAGATAATCATAAAATAAAACTTTCTTTTCTAATGGTTAGTTTATCATTAAAAATTATATATACAGCGGGGGTCTTACAGCGTCCCGAATTTTGAACGCCACCTTTTCTATCTATCCACTCATTTTCCTGGATAGCTCTATCTTTCATATTTTGTTCAATTCCTTCCTTCCAGTTCCTTGAAGGTCTTCCTCGTCTCCTTATATTCTGCGGTTGATACATCAATTTTTCCTTCGTCCACCTGTTCTACTCCATCCTCATCATATGTCCGTACCAGAGCAGTTGCTTCGTCTGTAAATCGTGTATACTTCATTCCGTATTTGCTCTGTTCTTGTTATCCTGCATGATATTCTCAAGTAGTCCATTTCCACAGCTTCTAGATTTTTCTACTGACTATCTGTTAGTTGCTTAGGTTAACTTTTGTCTCACCACATCAATGAATTCAGAATTTCAGCAACTTCCTAGGTATTTGAATTCGGGGTCTCCTCGTGGGCTTTCTACTGGCAGATATACTGTTTTTGACATTTTCATATTCAAGCCCCATTTTGCATATTCGACGTCCAACTTTCTCAGCATATAATCTGGTTATTTTTATATATGTTTGCTATTAATTCTGGCTGCTCATACATTTTTTGCAGCATCAAATCTAATGTATTTAAGTATCTAGGTTATGGCGTTTGAGTTGATCCGATTTGATACACGTCGCACCAGTTCAAACTAACTGCCACAAAATATTGTTTTGATTTTTGCTGGTAATAACAGTTTCGAGCTCCAGAATGTAATTTGATCGTCATAATCGTCAATATCGTTTTCTTTTTAGTTTTTTAGTTTCCTAATAATCAAATACAAATTATTCTTTTAAAAGATGCGTGTAAAAGTTAAATGAAAAATAATATTGAAAGGCGCCCGCGGAAGATTGCTTTTCCTTCGCTCGTAGTCAATAAATAACAAACTAAACAAATATTATGAACAAATTATAATTTTAATGCATACATAATGATCTCGACTGAATCATAAATTTTGTTTTATTTGTTCTTTGAATGTAGGTTCGAGTATGAAATACTGTTTTGTATTTGATTTGGGTCGTAAATTTTTAGAGAGCTGTTAACTACCTGCTGATCGAGAATTGAATCAGCTCTCATTCGATTTTTTGTGAGTACTACACTAAAAGCCAACGATATATGAATATTCATTCGCTTCTTCAACTTAATCATTGATTGCACTAACGGTAACAATTCATTAAAAGAAAAAAATGAAAAATAATTACAATTTATTAATTTCAGAGTATCTATTTTGAGGATATTCCGTGTCATTAGCGAATTATACAGTCATATTATCGACCTCTCATACATTAAATAAATAAAATGAAAAGATTCATTCAAAATTATGAACATTCCTCAAGTTTTTCGAATTTTTTTTTCTATAAATTACTTTAAAAATGGAGGTCAATTTAGACATTCGAAGTTATATCAATTCACAATAAGCTGAAAATCGGTGAAATCGTTCAAAATATGATTATAAACAAAATCAGAAAGTTCCCCCAACCCTCCTCTTTTTGCAAACAATTTCATTCAAGGTCGAAAAAATGAGTTTTTTGCGATTTTCAGCAAAACGGTGAGTTTTACCATAAAAATACCTCAGACAAAAATTGTAGTTCATAAAATTATCTATTAAAAATGTGAAAATACTTTTTTTTCTACGAGCCACCGTTTCTGAGATATAACGATTCAAAAAGTTGTAAAAGTTGTAATTGTCATAATATGCACACGTTTCCACGCCACCTATGAAGTAGTGTACTTTTCCCAATAGGCGTATTCCACGGGTCAGTTATAATCCTGTTTAATTTGAAACTACTGCAAAATAATGAAAACCAGCCAAGACTGACAAAGATAAAAGCGTTGTAAGTTAAAACAAAATAGTGAAGTTTAATCATCAGATTCGTAGCTTCTTGTTGTTCTTGTTGTTCTTCTTGTTCTTCTTGTTCTTCTTGTTCTTCTTGTTCTTCTTGTTCTTCTTGTTCTTGTTGTTCTTCTTGTTCTTCTTGTTCTTCTTGTTCTTGTTGTTCTTCTTGTTCTTCTTGTTCTTCTTGTTCTTCTTGTTCTTCTTGTTCTTCTTGTTCTTCTTGTTCTTCTTGTTCTTCTTGTTCTTCTTGTTCTTCTTGTTCTTCTTGTTCTTCTTGTTCTTCTTGTTCTTCTTGTTCTTCTTGTTCTTCTTGTTCTTCTTGTTCTTCTTGTTCTTCTTGTTCTTCTTGTTCTTCTTGTTCTTCTTGTTCTTCTTGTTCTTCTTGTTCTTCTTGTTCTTCTTGTTCTTCTTGTTCTTCTTGTTCTTCTTGTTCTTCTTGTTCTTCTTGTTCTTCTTGTTCTTCTTGTTCTTCTTGTTCTTCTTGTTCTTCTTGTTCTTCTTGTTCTTCTTGTTCTTCTTGTTCTTCTTGTTCTTCTTGTTCTTCTTGTTCTTCTTGTTCTTCTTGTTCTTCTTGTTCTTCTTGTTCTTCTTGTTCTTCTTGTTCTTCTTGTTCTTCTTGTTCTTCTTGTTCTTCTTGTTCTTCTTGTTCTTCTTGTTCTTCTTGTTCTTCTTGTTCTTCTTGTTCTTCTTGTTCTTCTTGTTCTTCTTGTTCTTCTTGTTCTTCTTGTTCTTCTTGTTCTTCTTGTTCTTCTTGTTCTTCTTGTTCTTCTTGTTCTTCTTGTTCTTCTTGTTCTTCTTGTTCTTCTTGTTCTTCTTGTTCTTCTTGTTCTTCTTGTTCTTCTTGTTCTTCTTGTTCTTCTTGTTCTTCTTGTTCTTCTTGTTCTTCTTGTTCTTCTTGTTCTTCTTGTTCTTCTTGTTCTTCTTGTTCTTCTTGTTCTTCTTGTTCTTCTTGTTCTTCTTGTTCTTCTTGTTCTTCTTGTTCTTCTTGTTCTTCTTGTTCTTCTTGTTCTTCTTGTTCTTCTTGTTCTTCTTGTTCTTCTTGTTCTTCTTGTTCTTCTTGTTCTTCTTGTTCTTCTTGTTCTTCTTGTTCTTCTTGTTCTTCTTGTTCTTCTTGTTCTTCTTGTTCTTCTTGTTCTTCTTGTTCTTCTTGTTCTTCTTGTTCTTCTTGTTCTTCTTGTCCTTCCTGTTCTTCTTGTTCTTCTTGTTCTTCTTGTCCTTCTTGTTCTTCTTGTTCTTCTTGTTCTTCTTGTTCTTCTTGTTCTTCTTGTTCTTCTTGTTCTTCTTGTTCTTCTTGTCCTTCCTGTTCTTCTTGTTCTTCTTGTTCTTCTTGTCCTTCTTGTTCTTCTTGTTCTTCTTGTTCTTCTTGTTCTTGTTGTTCTTCTTGTTCTTCTTGTTCTTCTTGTTCTTCTTGTTCTTCTTGTTCTTCTTGTTCTTCTTGTTCTTCTTGTTCTTCTTGTTCTTCTTGTTCTTCTTGTTCTTCTTGTTCTTCTTGTTCTTCTTGTTCTTCTTGTTCTTCTTGTTCTTCTTGTTCTTCTTGTTCTTCTTGTTCTTCTTGTTCTTCTTGTTCTTCTTGTTCTTCTTGTTCTTCTTGTTCTTCTTGTTCTTCTTGTTCTTCTTGTTCTTGTTGTTCTTCTTGTTCTTCTTGTTCTTCTTGTTCTTGTTGTTCTTCTTGTTCTTCTTGTTCTTCTTGTTCTTCTTGTTCTTCTTGTTCTTCTTGTTCTTCTTGTTCTTCTTGTTCTTCTTGTTCTTCTTGTTCTTCTTGTTCTTCTTGTTCTTCTTGTTCTTGTTGTTCTTCTTGTTCTTCTTGTTCTTCTTGTTCTTGTTGTTCTTCTTGTTCTTCTTGTTCTTCTTGTTCTTCTTGTTCTTCTTGTTCTTCTTGTTCTTCTTGTTCTTCTTGTTCTTCTTGTTCTTCTTGTTCTTCTTGTTCTTCTTGTTCTTCTTGTTCTTCTTGTTCTTCATCTTCATCCTGAGTACATGTAAAGTGCGTTATTAGCGATGTATCGCATGTCACCTCGTCCGAATCAAACGAATCCTCCATTGTTGGTGATTCAACATTAGAGCACGACCGGCCTTGACAATTTGTACATGCCAGAGAACAAAACAGTCCAACTTTTTTGCAACCACATTTTGCACTGCATTCCTTTTTGCAGTTGCAGAAAATCGTGTTCAGCAGTTTGTCCGGCGCAGGTGGAAGTAAAGATTGGACTGGTTCTAATGCATTGTTCACCAACTTCCAACCCCAGTCTGTAGGGTCTAGTTGATTACCAAGCCACATTTGAACTTGGTAATATACCCGAAAAATATGTTGATGAGCAGCAACTGAGGTCGGAAAAAGACAAGCTAATTGAACTTGTTTTTTACTTTGGGAATTTTTAACAAAACATGCATATCTATACTTGTCTAAGCAGGTCGTTTTTTTAGCGAAGAAAGAAGAAAGCGAATGCCGTTAGTGATAATTTCTTGTCGAGTTGAATTACTGTTTTTAATAACTTCGGCACTCCTCCTGTAAAATGCAGATGTCGTATTACAACCAGTTATTGTTGCGTGTAAAAATAGTACATTATTTTGACACTTTGCAGAAGTAGATAAGCTTTGTAATGTATACATTTCCGATTGATGTTGACCTTTTCCTGGTTTTAAGAATAGTTTTCTCAGTTGGAGTCCGAGCAGTGAGTAATACGAGTAAGTCTACATCTTCACCAACAACAATAGTTTTATTTGTCAAATTGAATTGCTTTATTGCTGTTTCAATGATCAATACATCAGCATGATTATTAGCTTGTTTTACCAGTATATTTTCAGCAGTAAACTTTTCTTCCAACATTGAAATAAACCGAGATTTGTTGTGGATATTTGTAAGAAATTTTTGTTGACTGGTTGGAACTGTCATATGTTCATCAAATAAAATATCAGAAGAAGAGGGTGTTGCTAAAGTTGGACGACGTTGTTCTGCAGCCTTTATATTTCTTATGCAATCATTATAGCCTTCAAATACGACAATAACTCTGGAACCAAAGTTAGAAAAATATTTAAACATATATTACAACTCGGGAAATGTATATACATGGCGTACTCATGCATATTATGACGATTACAACTTTTTGAATCGTTATATCTCAGAAACGGTAACTCGTAGAAAAAAAGTGTTTATACATTTTTTATAGATAATTTTATGATCTACAATTTTTGTCCGAAGTATTTTTATGGTAAAACTTACCGTTTTGCTGAAAATCGCAAAAAACTCATTTTTTCGACCTTTGCAAAAAGGGGAGGGATGGGGAACTTTCTGATTTTGTTTATAATCATATTTTGAACGATTTCACCGATTTTCAGCTTATTGTGAATTGATGTAACTTCACTCTTATTCTTTGGTCTAATTTGACCGGACTAGTATGAGCAGGGCACATGCATCGAGCGCACAGATACATTTAGAAAACATTTCGTGCATCTAGCGCGAATCCGGAAGATCGTTCGACGATCGCACAAGAAAATTTGATCTGCCGAAGAGAGTCCTAGAGATGGGCAAACATACGAACTTTTCAATAATCATTATCATCAAGACAAAACGAAAAACCATCAGCAACATCAAAGATTTTCCGAAACGAGCAAATTTGCGCGGACCAGTTTAACAAACCTGCATTAGTGCGTGACATACCTATTTTGCGTTATGCTTTTTTGTTGGCTTATATTTCAACGTAATTTGAGATTGTAGACTGTAATGATAAATATAATGAGACTAATAATAGTTGCAAGATGTATAACGAATGATGTGATGTTAATTGTATCAACTACTTGGGAAACAATTGGGAAAACGGTTTATTTGGAAAAAAGGAAAGTATTTCTAATAAATGAGACATGAATCTTCTTGGTAACACAGTAAAAGAATTTGAAAGATGCTTTAAAAAGAAAATTTATCAAACAATTAGTAATAGAATCTCTCAGTCGTCGTCTTTAATTTCCCAAAGATTTATCTCACGTGTTTGTTTCGCCCTTCTTGTTCATGGTATGGTAACGTTTTGTCATTAAAATTCCTTGGCGCCAAATGTACTATTTCCGATATAATATATTATAGTGGAAGTGGGTGGGAACCGACCCCCATAAATCCATACTACGTGACGTTCTTCTTCGGCTAAATCATTAAAACGATTTACATTTTAAAACAAATATAAACCTCCCGGGTATCAACAGGTACTACTTTTTATATACACTGTATTGTTACTGAAAGATTGTTATTAATGGCTTCTTTTTCTTTATTAGAATTAGATCATTTTTTTCCAATTAACCTCTTTGGCCTTATTAGCAGATATTTCTTGTAAAATATACAAAAACAAGAATAAGTTCGCTGATACACATCTATATATAAATATATACCGGTATGTAACGCAATTATTCAAATGAATTACTATCATTTATTCCACAAGCTGTTAATGCTTATGAAAAATATGTAAAGTGTAAAATAATGGCTACCGGTAAAAGGAAAATGGTTGCTATTAACGCGATACTGACATGAATCAAGTAACTAAGGTAAGTGAAGGTCAGCAAAAAACTTCATAATATGCGAGCTGATATTAATAAATAAGTTAGACCAGTCAACTATCGCACGGTTTCATTTGATTATAATGAAATATCTCTGAATTTTTTTTTGCCCCTAAACAGTTGACGAAATTGATAATTTAGAAAAAATCTTGAGGGTACTGCGAAAATACAAATTTATGTAGAGAAAAAGAGAAATGATTTATTGTCAAAAAACTGTTACGACTTGTAGACAAAAGCTTGTAAAAACTAAAAAACAAACCAAGATACAAATAAAATTTTAATATACAGAAGAAAACCACAATATTATAAGTAATAGTAATAGATAATCATTAGTATATAAGATTTGATTTCAATTGGCAAGTGATTGTGCAATTTTTTGCATTGTGAAATATTGAGCCCTCAACTAATTGTGAACGTGGAGTAGGTAGGTGAAGTTCCTAAGAGGATAGCCGTGCAACGTCATTTCTGAAATTGGAGAAGCGGGAGAAATAGGAATTTTGGAAAATCCCGGAGTCAAACCATAATGAGTTTCAAGATTTTAAAATGCTCAAGACTTTCCTATATCATCGAGTGTACTTATTTTTAGGACGATATCTTAGTTGCTTGAGACATTAGGATAAATAAAATAGCCCCCGGAAAATTTTAAATATTCTAATAATAACGTGGTAATACAAAGAAATTTTCGTGTTAAATGACCATTAATAAGTGTAAAATATAAGTAATAAACGTATAATTCATTAAACAAATTTCCAAAAAGTGTTAAAAACTTCATAGTTTATATCTATAATTAATTCCTTAATATAAATTTCTAGATAATATAGATCTAAGTGTAAACCTCACTTATATCACAACGGAAAATGAAAAAAAAACCTGAAAATTTGAATAAAATGTCCATTTTTCGAAGATGTGAGATAGTAATCGCCTACTTCTGAACTTTAATTAAAAATTTGTAATTTATACTGATGGAAAGAAATTCAAAAACGCATTCAATTAATTTTTGAAATTTTCGAACACACAAAATCGAGAACTAAATCGAATCTAATTTAACTGTTATTGTTGAAAAGCTCCGTATTTTGATAGAAACGCTATAGATGATTTTTAACGAGTGCGAAGTTCTGACGAAACTCGCATAATTTTTCTTGTAAATCATATAAGTCAGGACTCGTGCGACATATTGCTGGGCGATAATCCGACAGCTCAACTGGTGCGGGAATAGGAAATAAGGGAATAGAGATTCGACGACCCTCCCGGAACACAATCCGCGAACTGAAATACGAAGCGATTTCTCTTTGTTTCGTTTGAACGCCCGCCCGAACAACATATGATCGAAATTAAGCTACTTTGGAACTACTGCCAGACGATCACGTTTCTTTGGGGAAAGTTAATGTTTTCGTTTTTTTTTAATGGGGGAGTTTATAATTGGATAGAAACGTTCCCATTCTGTTCTTGTTTTATTCACTTAATCATGAAGTTCACTTATCAACGTTTTGATTAATTTTTCAAAAAAATTTCAAGACATCTGAGAACATTTCGATTCGGATTTTTTAATTCATAAAATTTCTTCATTATATGAGGAAAACTATTATATTTGGCAATATCGCAATCTTAAATACTACGAGGACTGTTACTTAAGTTTCGACAACACTGACGTGGTTACAGAGCCGGACTTAGAGTCATCGTGGCCAAAATACTTAAGGGGCCTATGTAAGGCGGGCGTTTTACTTGAATTCTTACGTCAAGTTGATTTTTCATTATAGTCAATTTATTCATTATTTCTAACTAAAAATAGTAAAAAATTACGTTCATAAATTAAAAACATTTTTTTCTTATTTTGCTACCTACAAATTCTTCAATAACACTAGTGCAGTCAATCGATTTCAGTAGCTCATTTTTTCGTTTGCATTCATATGTTTAAAAATCAATCATATGTCTATTCGCGAGGCCCCCCCGCAGCGGGGGCCCCCGGCGCACGCCCGGTTTGGCCCATGCCTAAGTCCGGTTCTGCGTGGTTATGTCAAATCTGATATTGCCAACTTAAAGTTTGACATTTTAAATGGGAAACGTACTCAGAACGTGTTGTCATACGAGTGTTATTGAAATTTCCTTTCAGTTATGGAGAAATTACTAAATATTTAGCAGATACACAATTTTAATGACAGAAATATTGAAATAATTATAAATAGCGAATCGACGAATGTCTCCTTATTCAAAGAAAATATTTGACAGCGTCGGATTATGTTTTTGCATTGAAATTTCGTCAAAGTAAATAAGATTTTCAAAGTATTGAGTTCTACTTTACCTCTTCTGTAGGTACGTCATTAATAGTTATGTGTGGAAAGAGGCGTTAATTTTGGTTATTGGCGCCGTCGGGCCTACATATTAACAAAGTCGGCATTAACCTTAATAACTCAATAGTATAAAATTTCAAAAGAAGAACTAACCATGAAGGTGTCGCTCCATTTGCTTGCGGAATAATTAAAATACTACTAAAATTCAACACCGTTTGCCTTCCAATGTTACCAGTTTCTACTAAAAGCCAAATCAATTTTCATCAACATAATAACTAGGTCAAATAATAAATAATAAAAATATTACGGTTTTCGGAATTCATTTTCTCCTAAATATTTTTCATAAATTTTTTACAACAGATTTAATAATTTGTAATAAAGTGCAATTTAAAAAATTGAAAAGAATATACTACGAGGTACATCCATGATGTAAGCACCGTTCATCCATACTGCGATCGCAGATCCAAGCATGCGCGAGGAAAAGTTCGGGACGATTTTCAACGCCATCTCTGTTACTGGCTCACATCTAAAAGCATACTTTTTGGTTTTTTATCGCATGCATCGAGAAACAACCAAGATTATTGAATGAACAACATCCATCTCTTGTACTGACCCCATTACAATCTGATTCTTCATTGTGTACGTTGTATACTGAGTGTTTAAGATGCCTCCGACAATCGTGAGTCCCGCCGATTGTGAAGTACGGGCTGTTATACGATTTCTTAGTGCTGAAGGCGTAAAACCGATCGATATTCATCGTGAGATCTGTAAAGTTTACGGACAAAACATTATGAGTGATGGAGTGGTAAGGAAATGGGTGAGAGCATTTAAAGATGGCCGCACAAATGTGCATGATGAAGAACGGAGTGGGCGTCCTTCGGTCATTAATGAAAATTTGGTGCAGAAAGTGACTATTTTTCACAATATTCTCGTAGTGTTTTGTATCGCATTGTGACCGACAATGCCCGTCCACATGTGGCTAATCGGACCAAAGATCTTATCAAATCTTTTCAATGGGAAACTCTAGATCATCCTCCCTACAGCCCTGATCTGGCGCCCAGCGACTACCATTTGTTCCTGCACTTGAAGGAACACCTGGACGGTCAGCGTCTTCAAGACGATAACGAAGTCAAAACAGTTGTGATACAGAGGTTAACAAGTCAAGCGGCAGAATTTTATATTCAAAAACTAGTGCCACGTTATGACAAGTGCCTCAATATTCACGGAAATTATGTAGAAAAGTAGATTAAAGTACAGGCTTTCATGTAAAAATAAAATTATTGCGATGTGCCTCTTATATCTTATATAAACCATTTAATTGTGAAATTTAGATGGTCGGACCTGGTTGTTACATAAATTGTAAACGAAACCAAAATATTTTACAAAATACTCCATTTAAACAGCATTTTAATTTCAGGTATTTATATTTTCTTGTGAACAACAATATTTGAATTTGAAATAAAAGTATTTTGCATAATACTTTTGTTTCATTCACAATTTGATGCGACAACTAGCTTCGAGCATTTAAAATTACTCGAGTTATTTTCAAATTTCCCGCTAAATTAGCATGGAACCTTAGATCAAATCTTTGATTATTGAAATATTTTTTCTTGGTACGGAGCCAGTCGGCGAGATGTCGCTAGGATCGAACTTTGTCGTCAAATTTTTATACAGAGTGGCAAATCTATCGAGTATATAATCTTTGGATTTTCAAATCTCTGCTGTCGACGTATTCTTTGTAGTCTTTACGAAGTCAGCCTCAATTGAGAAGCAAAAAAAGTTAAATCGGGAGAAATTCATGCTATGAGTGAAAAATCTTATAAGATAGGTTAGACATATCAATGAAGAACGATTAATTGGAAAAAAGGTGATACTTGATGTAGAGTATAGAACTTAGTGAATATACCACGTATTTTACAATGAGGTGTGAACTGAAGGCGGTCTTTTATGCCAATTGTAAATTATTTATTAGTTGTACCTAAAGTGCAGTATCCTTATTACATCTGCTGAGGAAAATCTTAATGATACATCATTTTGCAAAATCTTACGACATTATTAAGCTATACATATAAGAAAAACCAAAATATTGACTATTCATAGAATTATGAATATAATACAATCCTTGTAGTCCTTAATTTTAGAATTGGGTATACGAAATTCATATTTTGTAAAAGACACCTTGTATAACAACAATAATGTAGATTCAGCATGTTTTCCAAAAAAAAGTTGAAGCATTTCACATTGTTAATTTCCAGTGGATAATTAAAATTAATCGTAACAAAAGAGATGTACAAAACGCAATGCCCTTTTGGTGATTTATAGTAGCTCTGATTACAGATAATCAGGATAAACGTAATACAATGTTATCACATTTAAAATCTCCTCCTTCCGTTTTGTTATTTTCTTTATCTAATTCTTCTAAAGCGAATACTTTCCCGTTTATACAGGATGATTAAAACAATAACAACAAACACAGAATGGGTCTCTCTATATTTTACCTTGTGCGCACAAGAAAATTTGATCTGCCGAAGTGAGTCCTAGACATGGAGAAACATACGAACTTTTCAATAATTATTAGCATCAAGACCAAACGAAAAACCATCAGCAACATCTAAAATATTCCAAATTGTGCTCGATACAAGTATTCGAAAATATAAATGCGGTTCGAACTTTTGAATTTATCATTAAACCTTTTTTGTTTGTGTCACTGTATCGTCTTCTTTTACCCTAAACATACAATATTCGGTTTCCATCTATTCTCAATAATCGTAATTCCGTCTTCAGTAACTATCTCTTATCTTTTCAACAGCAGTGCTAATTTACACGATCCTACTTTTACCAAAACAATAAAGCCTGTTGGCTTCTAAGCGAGTTCAATTATTTCATTATTTTTTTTGTGTAAATACTCAAAAAAAATGCAAATTTCATATAGTATCTTGAAGTTTCACTACAAATGGAACAATTTAAAGCTAGGTGCAAACTAAAGCCGCGGCGGGCCTCAACGCATCACATTGCAAAATTGCGCCAAAGCACATAGCAGGCGTATCGGGCCTCACCGCAACGCAATATTTTGAATCAGTCAGGTTTTGGCAATCGTAGAAGATGGATAGTTCTGACGAAGACCTTTTTTTATTCAATATGCTGTTTAACGAAGAGATGAAGGAGAAAAGAAAAAGAAAACGTAGCATATGGGTACACGAGATTTGCACGAAAGAAAGTTTTTTCAATACTTTAGAATGACATATGAAAAATATTCTGAGCTTTTTGATACATTGCGCCCAGTTTTGAAAAAACAAGTAACTACATTTCGTGAGCCAATTAGCCCAGAAGAGCGATTAGCGGTTTGTTTAAGGTGAGTTAAGCTATAGTATCAATCTTTAAGCGGGTAAACTAAATGAAACGAACAGTAAATTACGATACAGAAGGAAAACTTTATTTAGAAAGATACATTATATTTTATATTATTTATTCAATTTTAGATACTCATTAATTGTGTTTTGAATATCAGTATTCGGATGTAAAGAAATAGTCATTGGTGCGGTTTCAATTTGAGATATTAATCGATTTTCTTCAGGCTGCTGCGTATATGTTTGGATTATAAAGTTTGAAGTATCTTGTGTAGTAGAGGGACAACTTTCAACAATACGGACCTCGTTCGTATTTCCAAAGTGATGATTATTCCTTTGTGTTTCAGGATCAATAGAATTATCGGTTTTTATCCTATAAACTTCTCACAATTTTGAAAACTTCGCCCTTGACACGTATTTGTATAGCTTCTGGAAATGATTTTACTGTTTGCCCCAAATTTTCGAAAAAGGCAACTATGGGATCAAGTTTCTTTCGAATATACTCTTGGAAAAGAGAGTGGGTTGTTGTGTTTTCCGTAACATCTTCTCTAGATCGCGGTCTTTTATATATTTGGTACCGAGTTTTCTTCTTCTTTTCACCCTGTTCGGCTTTAGTAGAAGAATCTGAAGCTTGAATGAAGCTATCGTCGTCTGCACAGGCATTACTCGTTGAATCTAAAGCTGGTATATTTGAGTCCGTATCATTGTCTTAGTCTAAATCTTTAATATTTTTGGCGCTTTGGCCACTTTTAGTTTTCCACAATTTCTTAGCACGTCTGTAATTCTCCCTAATCCTTTTCCACATCTCTCTACAATCTTGAGCTGTAAAATAAAAAAAATTAATTTAATGAAATGCTTTTTTTCAGATTCTTGGCTACAGGGAACTCCTTCAAGTCATTGGCTTTTAACTTTCGTTTAGGAGAATCAACCTTAAGGATGATAATCTACGAAACTGCTCAGCCGTATTTGAGAAGCTATCACCAATCGTCATGCCTCCGCCTGATGAATCAAAGTGGAAAGATATGGAATGACAATTTAGACTGAAAGGAAACTCTCCACGCTGCATAGGGGCATTGGATGGAAAACACGTGCACAGTGGATCTCTCTATTATTGTTACAAAAAAGTTTTTTCAATAGTATTACCATTAGTTGATGCAGATTATCATAGTTTCATAATTGTCGATGTGGGTGGTCTTGGGAAAAACTCTGATACAATTATATTGAAGAATTCTAATTTTTGTAAAGCATTCCTTAACGGACGGCCAGATTTACCTGCTACTGATTTTCTTCCAGGAGCAAATTTGAGGATGCCTTACGCAATAGTTGGGGATGAAGCATTCCCTTTGAACAAACACTTGATTACACCTTAATCTAGGAAATCAGTTAAATAATGACAAAGAGTAAAAGGTTTTCAATTACAGACTCATTAGGGCAAGTCGAGTTAGTGAAAATGCATTTGGCATATTAGTCCGAAGATTTAGAATATACGAGAGGCGCATGTCAAACTTGTTGTCTTAGCTATTTGTTGTTTGCAGAATTTTTTATTAACTGGTAAGTGTCATTGGGATGAAGAAGACGCGACAACAACAGAAGCTATCCAACATTTACCACAGACAGGATTTCATGCAGCTCAATAAGCGGTTCGTATTAGTGACAACTTTAAAAAATATATTTTATATCACGTACCGGCTCAGTTGAATAGCATTGGGCAAACATTACAAGAGGAATGCAAATAAATTCAATTTAATAATGAAATAAGAGGTTATAAGAAAGCATATTCTACGCTAAGTTCGTGCGAATACATGAACGTACCTCTTTGGATTCCACTTATTTTCCGTTATTATAAAAAAGTATATTGCAATTGTCACCCCCCTGACAAATACAGTGAAATTCCCCTTCACGGACACCCCTCATACACGGACACCTCCCTTAAACGGACAGTTTCTCATGGTCCCGACCGACTCTCATATAATTTGCATTGTATAAACTCTCTCTTGGACGAACATTCTCTTGAACGGACGCGGACACGAGAAAATGTTCTCCTAACCGGACAAAAAATAAAATAAAAAGAAACGCCTTGTCTTATTTTTTTTTTTCTGTTGAGAGTATCGCTCACATTAAAGAAGGAAAAATGTGTTGGGGGTAAGTATCCCAAAGAGAGGTTTACAATTTTGCATTGTGTAAATATGGCGGGTGAAAAAGAAAAACATTAACATAAATGACCTGCCTGTAACTTGGAAATGCAATAAGAAATCTTGGATGACAGGACAAATTATGACAGAGTGGTTGCAAGAACTAGATTGGAAAATGGCTAAAGAAAAAAGAAACATTTTGTTATTTTTAGACAATGCGGAATCTCATCCAAAAGACATCCGCTTAAATAATATAAAAATCTTATTTTTGCCCCCTAATTGTACAACAGCTTGTCAACCACTTAACCAAGGGATTATAAAGAGTTTTAAAACTTATTACCGAAGTCTAATACTCAAACACCTGCTAGTAAACATTGAAACTGTTGGTACAGCTTTTGAGTTAATAAAGAAAATTACGTCATTGAATGCAGTTTATTTGGCAAAAACCGCTTGGGACCAAGTAACCAAAGATACAGTTCAAAATTGCTTCCGCAAAGCAGGATTTAAGCATGAAAATATCCAAAGTGAAAACCAGTTAACTGAGGCTGATACACCTGACCCAGAAGATGACTTACCACTTAATGTACTTTCAGTTATCCTCAAAAATAAGAATTTATTGAAATTGACTGATAATGAAAACCTTAATGATTTTTTGAACCTAGATGAAAGTTTGTATGTTGAAGATCCAGATTCAGGATAACAAATTGAAAATCCAGTTGAAATACAAGAATTTTCCGAAGATTCTGATGTCGATGAGGTTCCAGTACCAACAGAAGCTATCCCAAATTATGGTAAAGCTATTACCCTGACCAAGCAGCTCAAAAGTTTTGTCGAAAATCAGGGAGATACAGAGTCTTTGGAGCTACTTTCTAAATTAGAAATACGATTTCAAGACGCCATTTTAAAGAAAAGGAGGAGACAAACGACAATATATGAATTTTTGCGTCCTTAAAGTGACTTTTCATTTCATTGTTTTGTGTTACTACATATATGTATGTACATACATACATATTATATTATACATATGTACATACATACTTTGTACATATCTAAAGGTAACAAACCTTTTTTTTCTTAAGCTTAAAGGTTTTTGTTTATTTTAAAAACATTTATATACATATACGTTTTAAATGTCCCAGTTTCTTTAATATATTCAGTTTTCATTAAAAACACGATTTTTGTTGTATTTCTTTTATACGGACACCCCTCGTGAACGGACACTTTCAGTCGGTCCAGTTGGTGTCGGTCCAAAGGAGATTTCACATTATATCTATTACAAATAATAAATTATTGTAATAATACCTGTTTGTTTTATGATTCCGCCTATTTCTTCCCATATATTATTCCTTCTCTGTACGTCGTCGTATTTGGGGTGTTCTAGGTCGTACAATTCCTTGTACTGCTCTACTAGACCGGGCGCTGGATGGAGTTGAGTGTGCAAAATGTGAGGACCGCATTCGGTGTATGGTTTTGGACTCAGAAAAGTATGCAGATTATGATTCTGGATGTTACCAGGAGCTATATTGGTCAATTTTTTTTACACCCCACCCCCTTAGACATCTAGTAAATGGAGTGAATGTTTTAGTGAGAATATCTAATTGATTTTTATGATTAAAAATACTTACAGCTGGTCAAGTGAAAAAACAAGAGGAAAATTAAAAATAAAAACAATTATTATTGATAAAAAAATTTTTTAATTAAAAAAAAATCAAATTTTCATATATTATAAATGAAAAAATGATAATTATCAATATTTTTTATTCTGACAATCGTTATTTATGCATTTGCATAAAGAAATACAATAAATATGTAATTTTTTACAAGAGCAAGCCATTGTTTTACAATTGGATGCACATTTACACGGTTGAATCAACAATTCCGGCAGTGGTTGCTTGGTCATTTGTCGTGGGTACAAATTACCATCCTTCCTTTCATAGCCAAAGAAGGTGTAATCAATTGGCTGTAGTTGAGTTTGGTCAGCATCTGATGTGCAAATAACTTTTAATAAATTCAAGCCGAAACCGATATTTTGGGAAATTAACTTATACCGAAGTTCATCAGCTGTTAAGTTTCTTTTTGAAAAAAGATAGGTGCAAATGTTTCCAACTCTTTTAGCTGTTCGACACTTAGGTATGGATTTCCCAAATGCTTTAGAGCTTCTTGTACAAAATCCTTTAAAGCATTTTTCTTTCGAGCAAAATCTGCTAGTCGAATCGCAACCACTCAGAGCGTGTAATGCTGGCAAAATACCACAAATATTTTCTCCAAGGGATCGAGCAGCCAAATGACATCCCGAAATGAATTTTTTCTTATAGGAACCGTCGAACCATAAACCTAAACAGCCTAGACGTCCAAAAGTAAATTCCGAGAACGAAAACATCTGTATCAGCACTAATGATTATGATATAGCCAAGTTTGATTTTCACTGCGTGAAATATGTGACAAAGCATCCTTCTAAATGGTTAGAATTCAGATCAGTTACTTCAAAAAATAAAGAACCTTGTAATTAGAAACATTTTGTTGGATCATCAAATCCTCCACAAATATATAATTCGCAATCTTCATTTCTTTGTGCATATCTAGGAGCAGCATTACATAGAAATCGAACTAGCTGTAACTTATTTTCAGTACTTGAAAAGAAATTATTACAATTCGTTGTGATTTTGGTGTGTCTCATTTGAAATGATAAAATTTTTCATCATGTGACCTTTACTCCGTAAAGTTGATTCCACGTATTTTATTGAAATATCATCAAATCTGTCAATTACAATGTCTACACGTTTTACATTTGGCTGCACAAAAAGATTATGAATTCTATTAAAAAATACCTCTGCAAAATCACCAAATGTGCTGAAATTCTTTAATTGGATCCGATGAACAAGCGTCATACCATCAACAATGTAAAGTTTTGGAATAGGTAGATTTGAAATATTCTGCTGCGCGTTTGTACCACACTTATAATTGTTTTCAATTTCAAGGGCTTATTTCCTGTTTGTTTACCACAGATTAAACATTTCTGTTTCGTATCAAGTTTTAATTCACTTCTTGATGACCGACGAACACGTTGGCTATCTGAAACATTTACTTCTGTAGAGGAGGTGGAAGTAGAGGCATTCTCCTGCCTTAGTAATGCTAATTCTCGACGCCTTATTTTCTCTTCACTAATACTAGCTTTTACCCGCGGCTTCGCTCGCATCGAATCCATTAAATAAGTATCAGAAATCATTATAATAGAAAACAACTAACTCTGTAGCTATATTAGAACCTGAGATATAGATCTTTGAATGTAGAAAAATTGCCAAAAACCTACAAAAATCCATAACTCCACATTGAATGTCCACGCCTAGCTCCTCTCCAACTCAACCGATTTAAGTGTTCAAAAACTCAAAAGAAAGGAGGTATTTCAGCTAGTGTTCTTAAACCAGAACGAACTCTGTATCTATATTGGAACTTGAGATATAAATCTTTGAATGTAGAAAAATTGCCAAAAACCTACAAAAATCCATAACTCCACATTGAATGTCCACGCGTAGCTCCTCTCCAACTCAACCGATTTAAGTGTTCAAACACTCAAATGAAAGAAGGTGTTTCAGCGAGTGTTCTTAAACCACAACGAAGTCTCTATCTTGAATAGAACCTGAGATATTGATATTGAGGATAGAACGTGCGTATGTGAAAAACTTCCAGGGGGAAATCGCATTTGAGTATAACTTGAGAATGGTGAAAATTAGATGAAATCCGATGGTTGATGGCTGATCTGTGCATCAATACCTTTAATTGAAAAAAAAAATTAAGCAAATCGGTTGGGTAGAACGCCTGAACGGACTCCGAATGGAAATCATCAATTTTTTTATCACTAATATAAGTTGCAATACAAGCTCGATGCCAGGAACAATTGTGTGCTGTAAAGTCTGTATCACTTTCTATTTTCTTACTAATATAATCTTTTCTGCAATCCGCTGATTTTTTAATACTAATAAACGTTTGTGGTTTTGGATTCTTCACTAAATCACCAGTTTTATCACAAAACAAACACGACAATAATTCATTTATCTTTCGCTTCTTGACATTTATCACTTGTAGTGACAGTGTCCGCGCTTTTATTTAAATAAATGATACTAATAAAACAATCGACTGCGAAAAAACTTAAATATTATAACTTAAATACGCAAAAATAAACTGTCATGCGCTACAAATTCTTTTCTACTGACTACTCCAAGTGCTATAACTCAGCAACGTGCCGAACCGGGAGAAATGGAAGAGGATAAGGAAAACGGACCAACATGTGATTTTCCATTGTTTAAGGTCTCAGGTAAAAGAATTTGAGCATTGTTGCCGGTCCTCACATGTTGCATACTCAACTCCATCCAGCGCCTGGACTATACTAAAGAAATTAACAATTCTTCATCCACGTCGTACCTAACCAAAAACAACCACACCAAACGTGTATGTAAAACAAGCGCGTGATAGGAGAAAAGAATAGTTGATAAGCGAAGAAAATATTAAACATTAATACGATAAAAAATTACCTGAATAAAAATTGTTAACATAGATTCGGCTTCTGTTTGGTTATTCACGAACAGCATTCGTTCAGCCGTCTACTTGTCGCGTCTGCCAACGCACACTCAGCAACGAATAACATCGCCGCAAAAATACGCCTGGGTAGCGATGCGGCCCGCCTGAGGTGTGCGATTGCTCATACAAAATGTATGAAACTGATTCAGGAGGATTTTTGTTATGCTTTGCGGTGTTACGCGGTCCGCCTCAGTGTGCGCCTACCTTAAGTATGGAAGCATCATTGTTTTTGATGAAAAAAGCAAGCACAAGAGGGAACTAACCTATGGGCGCTTGTTTTGGTGTTCAAGATGGTGGAGAAACAACAAAAACGAAGTTTGATAACTTTAAACTTAAAATTATAAGCATCGAATGATTGAGGTATGTCACGCGAGGGAAGTTTGTGGAAACGCTTCGTGGTCTCGAGACGGGATGAAATTTTCTACGATTCCAAACGCCTCGCCTGGATTTTTTCGCAAAGTCAGGTATATTGGGGAAAATTACTTTAATTGTATGTTGGATACCAAGAAAGTTACTAGGAATTTCCTAGATTATCGTTTTATCGAAGGAATTTGTTCGGAGAAATGTCTACCTGTATCAAGTATTTTTAAATGGTCACATGACCCGTGGATATCGATCATGAACTAGAACTTTTCTTACTGCTCTGTTTTTAGAAATTGTATTTTCATTGTTTCCAATGAGCTAAATTTGCTTAGCACAAAAAACGAATGGACTATATTTCCTTCTAATGAAATTTTTCAGAGAAAAATAGTATTTTCGAAATTCCTACTTATTCCTAGTTATTCGTGATCAATTTTTTAACCTGATTAGGGTATATTTTGTTAAAAACATAACCGATAATTTGCACTCTTTTATAACAAGCTTTTTATTGAAAGTTATAGTTTTATGTAAAACCACCCTCTATGAATCACCCTGACCCACATTCCTAATTATAACATTAAACACTATTTATATACCTTTCAAAGCCATGAATGAAAACCTCCACAATCTCTCTTCAACGACCTACTCGGAATAAACAAAAAAAATCTGATGACAAAAGTAACAGTTTTTCTACAAATGTCAGCGGCAGATACTATAAAGTAGGCGTTGATCGTATTTGGAGGGGCGATTGTGGACGTTTCGACTGATTGGACGGATAGCGAACATCGCTACATAAAATAGGAGTGGCGCGAGCTTTTGTGGGGCTGACAGGGTGTGGCTTGTGCAGCATCCCTATGTGATGATACACGGGGCTCTTAGATGCGACGGTAAAGTACAAACGGACGCCGTTCAAAGCTTTTATTCAGACGGTTTCAGATTTTTCAGGGGTTTATTCAGAGGGTTTTTGGGTAACGTAAAGTGGCACGCGAAAAGTTGTTTTTCGAAACATTCATCAAAAAATATAGTCAAGAACGTTGTTGTTTTGTGATGTGATCGTAATAAGTGATTTATGGATCCGAATTGATTGGTAAATATTCCTCTGATTGATTTTTATGTTTAATCTGATATTTCTTTAAATCCACGTATAATAAACACCTTGAGATGGAGAAAAACTTGGAGTTGTTGGTCATTTTACCAATTGGATATTAAAGATACTAAACAAGAGTGTAATTTGAAAAATGGTGAAAACCTGAAAACATCAATCATTTATTTCTGATGTTCTAATAATTGTTTTTACCAAAATGCGACTCGAAATCTTTTAATTTTTCTAATAATTTTTACCATTTGATTTAATGTTTATTGTTTATTATAGACAGTGGTATAAAGACGCAAATCATACTTTAAAAAGTGCGATTAAACGATTTGGATGGAAATAATACTTATAATAATAATAGAAACTTTTAAAAATATGTCAAAACTTCTACATATACACCAAAAAGCGGGTATTGAAGTGTGAACCTTTTTTGCAGAATAGACACAACCCCAAACTATAAAGAGATATTTGAAGTGCATTCAAGTGTTTCTGTCGAAGAAGAGATTACCTACACTTGTCTATATTTTCGACAGGTACCTACTATAAAGCGAAATGTGAAAGAGAATTGCTTTTTCAGAAGATACGTTTATAAAAGATTTCTTTGTGTCTTTATGCCGTCAAAGAATTTATTTTTAGTCGAGAGTGTAAACAAGGCGGCACATGGATATTTTTAACGTATGTTTATTTGATTTGTGACGTTCTTCCTAAATAAAACCTCACCTACTGTCAATTCCTCTTCTATTTTCATCTCCTCTAAAGCCATTTTGTCGAATGTATCCTGAACACAGTCGAAAAAGTTATTGGGCGTAATCATATGGACCAGGAGTCTCCAAACTACGGCCCGAGGGCCACATCCGGCCCGCGGAGAGCTAGCATACTTGAAAACTCCTTTTAGAATAAAACAAAGATGAGTCGTGATATTTGTTCTTAATTATATCACTGCATTATAAATCAATCATTTCCATTTGAAGTTCCGGGGCTAGGGTTTCAATGTCAGTATCAAAAGGATTCTGAAAAATCTTATTTGATTCGCAATGGCATCAAAGTCCGAGAAACGAGTATCAAAATTTATTTTCAAAGCACTCAAAGTTTCGATTGCAAAATCGATAGGAAACTCAGTCTCAGTGGTTTTACTTCGTAGTTGTGATTGAAACAGTATCGATTTCTTCCGGAATGATTTGATATTAGTATATAAATCAGGAAGATCCTGGTTTTCTCCTTGCAATCTCAAATTCAGTTCGTTCACATGTTTCGTCAAATCAACATAGAATGCTAACTTTTAAAGCCATGCTTTGTTTTGTAATTCAGTAAGAAGGCGATGCTTTTCATTCAAAAAAATTTCGATCACTGCTCGAAGTTCAAAAAAGCGCTGAAGGACTTTCCCACAACTAAGCCAACGTACGGCAGTATGATACGGTAAGTCATTTTCTAAAATCTCTTCAATAAATTGTCGGAATTGTCGGTGATTCAGCCCCAAAAGATCTGAAAAAATTAACAGTTGATATGACTGGTTTCAGAACTTCACACATATCCAAACATTTTCCGCACAAAGCCTGTTGATGAATGATTCAATGTAAGACTAATGGTTTTGAACCACCGTCATTTTCTACAGCCTTTGACACAAGAGTGACCACTCCTTTATCTTTACCACTCATGTTTTTGCCTCCATCAGTTGTAATACATTTCAAGTTTTTCCATCGAAGGTTCTTTTGATTAATGGCCATTTCAACTCCTTTAAAAATATCTGTATCAGTAGTTGTGCCATGAATACTTTACATTCATGCACTTCATAGCTTTTATCTACTCTTCTTCTTCTTCTTCCTGCTGTGTATAGGCATCATTGCCTATTTTTATTCACATCATTGCCTCTGCTCAGTCACCTGGGAGGTTGTCACTCCATCTTTTCCTAGGTCTTCCAAGGCTTCTTTGTCCTGCTGGTGATTTGTCCCTTGATATTTTCACAATTCGTTCTTCCGTCATGCGGTCAATGTGCTCATTCCATTTTATCTTTCTATCCAGTACCCAGTCATTGATATTATCTATCCCGCATGTTCGTCTAATGTTTTCACTCCTTTCTCTATCCAGTAGTGTTCTTCCCGCTATTATTCGAACTATTTTCATTTCTGTAGTCTCCAATATCCGTTTCGTTTTAGAGGTCTCAGGTCGGGTCTCTGTTGCATAGGATAATATAGGTCTGATTGCGGTCTTGTAAATGCGGGCTTTTGCTTCAGTTCGAATGTATTTATTTCGCCAGATTGTGTCATTTAGGTATGCTGCTGCTCTTGAGGCTCTTGTAGCTTGGTTTCTTACTTCCGTCTCCACGTCCCCGTGTCCAGATATTTCGATTCCCAGATATTTAAATTTCATTTCCTGGTGTATTATTTTGTTATCCACCACAAGCTTACATCTGATCGGTGTCTTGGAAGTAACCATAGACCCACAAATGTTATCAACTCCTCGAATATAAATCAACACCTGAGCAGTATCTGACACATCCGTTGACTCATCCAAGGCCAAAGTAAACCACTCCACATGTCCATTTTTAACGAACAGTTGAGAAGATATATTTTCAGCGATGTTTTCTACCCTTCGAACCACAGAGTTTGCAGACATACTGACAGTTTTTAATAAATTTACCGTTTCAGGGCACATTTCTTCAGCTACTGTAATTATACATTCTTTGATCATTTCTCCATCGGTGAATGGTTTTCCACGTTTTGCAATTTCAAGAGCCACACGAAAGCTGGCACGAGTTGCAGCTTCTTGTTCAATTTTGAGTTTTGTAAATGAAGATTGCTGCGCTTTCAATCCGCGCTTCATAGCTTAGAATTTTTCTGTGCGCAAACTTCCTGTATATTTTGAGTAATTTTGAAAATGTTTTGTTTCATAATGACGTTTAATAAACATAGCGCTTTGTTATTGGACTCAATTACGAAATACTGAATGCTCCACTGATCTTTGAATTTTCTGCATTCATTATCAATTTTTCGCTTCTTTTCGATACTACTAAATCACACACAAAAGCAACAATTCAAATCAAAATACTGTTACAAAGATTTCTTAAACTTAAACACGTTTTATTTGACAACAGTGTCATAGGAATTGACTTTTGGTTGCGCCACTAGCCTTCCAATTACTGCCATCTAGAAGTGAGTGGAATACACCAGAACTTTCTCAAACCAACGAGATTATTCTGTACATGCTATTAGCACCATCTGTTAGCGATAGAAGGTACTACCTATTTCCGCTTGTGTCCAACAGGTGTCATGTCACGTTACTCCTCATGTCCCGTACTCTACGACTAATCTAGAAATTACAGATAATGACAGTAAAATTAATAATATGCAGTGTTGCCGATTTGCAGCCTTTTCTAAACGTTGCGTACTTTTTCGGAGTTTTTTTCCATCAGTGGACTATTTTACTTTTTACCACCGGCAACAATGATAATATGGTTGTGGCCCTTGGAACTTAATGGAGTAATCAGTATGGCCCTAAGGCTCGAAAGTTTGGAGACCTCTGATAAAGACAAATACAAGCTACAAAACATAGAAGCCTTTGGTTAACTCCTCATCATTCAACCCAAATTTGTGCAGAGCTTCTTTCACAATGGCTTCTATCCATTACGCTCTTCGCCTTCTTAGTAATGTCTAAAGACCCGGAAGTGGCATGGAACCAAATCTGTTAAGTAAATCGGATGTTAACAGAAAGTCTTTTATTAATCACCACTTCATAAATCGACGCATTACCCTAATGAGAAAGCTACACCACATCGTAAAGTTCACGGTACGAACTTTAATGGCATTATGTACCTACATGTAATCGAAGAAAAAAAAGGCGATGACCTTTGTTTAAGATTTCATAGATGCTACAAACACGATCTCATTGAAGCAGAACGATTTAAACCAAAACATAGCTCATAGCTTCAATACACGATACTATATACTAGTTGATATAAGTTGATGCAATATTGTAGTTTTTCGTCGTTGCCACTCCTTTTTTTCCCTGATATGCCTTCCATTCCATGTTATGTCTATTCTTACAAGTTTCCATAGTTATTACTAGTATTATGACCACTCTGTAGAAGTTTATGAAGCTCTTTCTTCTAATAGCTTTGGAAATTGTCTCAGGCACAGGACTACGAAGACTTAGAATATATGACAAGAAAGCTAGTAGAGGAATACAGGAAATGGGGTCTAGAAGTAAATTTTAGTAAAACGGAATATATGTGTAGTGGAGGAGAACAACAAAATTTAATACTTGAAGAAACACAACAAAAAATAAGTCATTGTACAAAATACAAATACCTAGGCATCATCATCACTAATGATGGAAGAATAGATGAAGCAATAGCACAAAGAAATAACCAAGGAAGACAAGCAATAAGACAACTAAATAGTGTATTGTGGGACAAAAAAATATCAAGACTGGAAAAAATAAGAAACGACAGAATCAGGGAGATCATGAAGGTGCAACACACGATTACGGAAGACATTAGGGTGAATCAGTTAAGATGGTACGGACATGTCCAAAGAATGCCTGAAGACCGCATACCCAAACAAATCTTAAATTGGGCACCAAAAGGAAGAAGAAAGAGAGGAAGACCAAGATTAAGTTGGAGAGAAGGTAACGAGAAGGATATTCGAGAGAGAGGATTGAAAGAAGATCTTTGGGAAGATCGAGAAAAATGGAAACTAGGAATCGGAAGACGGCGAAGAACGTTTTAACCCGATTAATATATATATATATATATATATATATATATATATATATATATATTTTATCTTTTTTAGTTTTTTTTTAAATTATTCATGACTCAAAAATGTAAAAGTTTTTCTCTATTATATCTTTAACTATTTATCATAAAACTATTTTGGAGACAAAAATAATTACTTGAAGTCTAAAACATTGAATAGACTCCGTTTAATGTAGTCAAAGAACATAAAATGCACTCTGTTAATTTGTTAATTGCTAATTGTAGTTTGCACTTGTCTGTTAAATTTATTGAGTTGCAACAATACTCGCCGGCCTGTCATGGTATGTTTCACTTTTAACTTTATAACCCATAACAACTGATAAACACCTACCAAATGACAATTTTAATGATTATTTAAATTTAATGCTCTGCTACTGGTACTTAAATGTACGTAAGAAGTTTAATTTAAACAAAAGTCCTTGTTTTGGCATAATAAATTAATAGTTTTGTGTTTTTTATATCTTTTGACCGAAAAATAAACAGTAATTTATTTTTTATCACCAATGAGAAAACACAATAATTGTTCTACATTTTACACTTTAAACGTAAATGAATAGGATTTCAAAAAGTCCCTTGGTTACGATTAAATAACATTAAAAATCTTATATGAACTACTCAATGAAAAATTGAAGCTTTTGACATAAATTTTCAATCCCATAATTAGAGCTGAGTATTTCACAATTCAGTAGAAAACCAAAGAAATGATAATAGTGTCGATACCATTAAACCCCCGAGGAAATAAAATCCTCCAGGCCAATAGACCTACTACCTGCAATGTCCAAACTTTTTTATTTTAACTTTAGACTCTATTAATGTAGGTGTACCTCAAAGAAGTCCAATATTTTCTCTACACAGTGGATTTATCAACTTTCCAAAAACTAAGTGTAAAATTTCATTACATTTCGATAAGTCAAAAAAACTGACAGCCATTTAAATGAAGCGGCGCTAACCATCCTTCTTTACCTGTCTGACCAAGAAGGGTAGATAATCCGACATGTATTTTCGACGCTAAGAAGTGCTGGTAGGTCGAGTCATAAAATAACCCAATAGAAGGAAAGTTGATAGATTTTTAAGTAGGTTAGGTTAGGTTAGGTTAAGTTAGGTTAGGTTATGTAAATCTCTTATTTTATATGTAATATGTACTTAAGTACTAAATAAAAATATGAAGAAATATAAAATTTACTTTATTCTGTAGAGTGTTACAAAAATGTTGTGAGGAAACTTTATTAAGGGCAGATTTTTCATCTAAAAATACAAAAATATATCTTATTATAAATGTCGATGATTTAATAAATAACTGTATTTCATAAATCATGTACTTCAGTCGGTTAGCGCCCAAAATTCACATAGGATTAAAATCACCCTTTGGTCTTGGCGCCTAGTTTACATGTTGTAAAGAGTACATTAATCATTTAGCGCCCAAATTACATCCGCCCAAATGAAGATACTTTTGTTAGTTTCAAAACAATTTCGTGTGATAATTTATCATTGCTTCTTGATGAAAAAAAATATACTGTACAAACTCAGCAATGGCTTCAAAAGTGTTATACAGCCTCTACTCCATCGAAAAGAATATTTATTATTGGTTTGCTGAATTTAAACGTGGTCGTACAGACGCCAATGATGGTGAACGTTTTGGTTGTCCAATTGACGTGGTTACTCCAGAAAACATCGAAAAAGTCCACAAATTATTATATCTAATCGTAAATTGGAATTGCGTGAGATAGCTGAGGTCGAAAAGACATCAGAAGGCAGTTTCTTTACAATTATTCATGAGCATTTGACCATGAGGAAACTTCTTTCAAAGTTGATTCACAGTCGATGAAAAACAACAACGTATTGATGATTCAGAGCACTGTGTTACCATGTCTCCACGTAATAACTCAGATTTTTTCCGTCGATATGTGACAATGGATGAAACGTGGATCCATCTGAGCGGACTGCAGTCAATGAACCACGTCCGAAGCTTCCAAAGGTACAACAGTCAACTGGGAAGGTTATGACTTCAGTATTTTGAGATGCGCATGGAATATTCTTCATCAATTATCTCAAAAAAGGAGACACAATCAATAGCTAATACTATATATAAGGTAGTGCAGGCAAATATGGCCCACCTTAATATATTTGTTTTTCTACCGATTCACAGTAGTGTAAAGTGTAATACTTCATTGTATTACACTTGGGCAATATTACAAATCTGGTCGGATTATATGGCCCACAGTAAAAATCTTCAAACAAAGAATATTGATGTCGTTTTAATTTATTTAAGATGAGTTTACAAAATATTAAACTAGTTCTAATTCATAAAAAAAGTAAAATATAAAAAGGAAACAATCAACAGCATTGGAACTCTTCATCGTCGTTAGGCTGAAGACCAACGCATTCCTCGTGATACCAAGTAAAACATTTTGAACACATTCGCATATAAAGTTGGTCTTCTGTTTCACAAGCTGCATATAACCATGACTCCTGTGTAGCTTGATTACACGTGGACTGTGGGATCGAAATTCCTTGTTTGGAAGTTGACGGAACTGAAAGTTTCGAAGTTGAATATTCCCTAGCTGCTTGGCCATGTCCCTCCATGAAAAGGCTTTTTGTTACTTGCTGCGCTTTATAATTTAACGCATTTCGCCCAACCCTAGTCTCTCCTTCGCTAGGAGTCGGAAGTATTTCCTGAAGAGACGTATTCATTGTATTAGTTGGAGAAGATTGTTGAGAAATTGGTTTGCTTCTTCTAATTAAAGTCGCCAGTGGGACATTTTCATCGTCTGAACTCGGAAGACTTTCATTTATTTCATGGGGCAAGGGTCCTTGTGTTACTAAGGAAGGTGGGAATGCGGCATCAGGTATTGCGTCAGGATTTAGAGGAAACAATCCCGTAGCTCTAAATCCGCTCAAAAAATTTTCCGGCGACATACACTTGGGCCAAACACGGGAAAATATTATGTTGACCTACTCTTGTTCAGGCTCCTTTGTGGGAAGGTATCCCAGTATCTCAAAAGTTCCTGATCCCAGTTTGCTTCAAAAGAGCGAAATACAGCTTTATCCAATTGCAATGGTAAAATCTAAATGGCTTGTAGCTCCATCAAACACAAGCAGTGTAGACCCGTTCGATTTATACTGAGTAAAATGTCTTAGAAAGTCATTGAAGAGGTGTGTCGTCATAGAGCCTTTAGGTTCCATTTTTACCAGAGTTCCGTGAGGCAAATTATCGCAAAATTCTGGTTTTAAGCGTTTTCCTCGAAATAATATCATAGGTGGAATGGAGTTGCCCCTAGCATCACAACAAGCTACGATGGTTACATTTTCGGCGTGTTCAGGCGCAACCATATGAACCCGCCGTACTCCTCTCTCGGACAGAACGCATTGTTGATGGTATATGGTGAGGCGGCCGCCTTTCTCGGCCATCTTGTATATATTCTGGGGTTTATCCTTAATATTGAATGTTGTCATAAGCTCGGTTATCTTGGTGAAGTAGTCGCTCACAACTGCCTTGTTAAGTTTCTGAGCACGGGCAGGATTCATGGGCTGTGCCTTGCGAACGGACAAATCGTCATTTCTTTTTAAAAACAAAGCAAGTCAGTCTTTTCCAGCAAGCTGTTTTTCTTTATTAAAGTTATTGGAAATGTGGTTGATATCACAATATCGAAACATTTGATGTCGCCCAAGTTTGGGAGTGATAGGCCATCCAATTTGAGAGTATCGCTTAATCCGTTGCACAAAATTTTTCTCCTGTTCCTGATTCAAAAATACTTGGACGACCCAGTTTCTTTTCTGACAAGCCTTGAACTAAATATCGCCGTAACGTGCGCCTTGGTACCTCGAAACTAGAACATACATTTCTTTGAGATACTACGCTTCAGACATCTGCTACTGCTTGTTCAAGTTGGTCTTGAGCCCAATGCTTGCGCAGGTTTTTGCAAATCTTCCCCGTCACAAATCTAAAGCAAACAAAAGAAATAGAAAAACAGTTTTAAGGTAATACATTCCATTGGGGGGTTATATAACCCATCGGTTATATGGCCCCTGGACCATATAACCCATCACATTGTCGGGCCGGGCGCATGTAATTTGGGCGCTAAAGGATTAATGTAATTTTTACAACATGTAAACTAGGCGCCAAGACCGAAGGGTCATTTTAATCCTATAAGAGAAATGACCCATTATCACTTAAGGTCTGAAAAAATTTACCGTTAGAGGGGGCTACTTTGCACTTTTTTTAAATGAAAAATCTGTCCTTAACAAAGTTTCCTCACAACATTTTTGTAACAGAATAAAGTAAATTTTATATTTTTATTTAGTACTTTAGTACATATTACATATAAAATAAGAGATTTACATAACCTAACCTAACCTAACTTAACCTAACCTAACCTACTTAAAAATCTATCAACTTTCCTTCTATTGGGTTATTTTATGACTCGACCTACCTGCACTTCTTAGCGCCGAAAATACATGTCGGATTATCTACCCTTCTTGGTCAGACAGGTAAAGAAGGATGGTTAGCGCCCAAATGACACCCGCCGGTCGGGCCAAATTAACCTAAAGTACATCCAGACAACATAATGGGTAGTAACAACACTTAGAGTTCCATCACTTTATAAATATTCTGTATATAGTTACTTCACTAGGTACACTTACCTCTCTTAATTGGGTACGGCGTTCACGTTGATTCTTACAGAAAAACGTGCTTAAGAAATTAGCGGAAAACTTATACCAGCAAGTGCTTAGCGCGGTAGATATTATAATGGTGTACGGAGGGACATATACGCAGTTGCCTACTGATGTCAGACTGCGAATAAATACTTTTTGTGCTAGCAATTTTGGGCCATATTACCCGCTGGGCCATATTCACCGCTGGGCCATATTCACCTCCACTACCTTAGCTGTTGGATCGTTTGAATGCAAAAATCAAGGAATAGCCGCCTCATATGTTGAAGAAGAAACCACTGTTTCGTCAAGACAATGCACCGATGGTTGAATTGAACGAATTACACTTCGAATTGCTTACTCATCCAGATCTGGCCCACAGTGACTACTGGCTATTCGCTGATCTCAAAAAATCCTCGCCGGTTAGAAACTCAATTCAAGTGAAGAAGCAACTGCTGAAACAGAAGCCTATTTTGAGACAAAAGACAAATCGTTTTACGAGCACGGTATTGAGAAATTAGAGAATCGTTGGAATGATTGTATTTCTCTTGAAGGAGATTACATTGAGAATAAACTCAATTTTTGGCAAAAAAATGTGTTTTTTTAGTTAGTCACACGACTTATCGTGTGATGTGTTACACACGAAATATGAAATGACATTAACTGCAATCAAGATTACTCTAGATAGAGTCTTGGCTGAATAAATAGCGATTCTGATCGAATAAAAATACTATTTTAATATACTCTGAATTATTCCTTAGTAAGATTATTTAGGATATGTCAAATAGCAAGAGAAGATATTAAACAAAAATAAGTAGAACTTTCTGTACGATGTTAAAAGCCCATCCTATACACGCTCGCTCTATCTCGTACTTATCGTTACAAAACTGTTGCTCAATAATCCCAATGGAGTTTATTATGAACCTGATTAATGAACCACTCTGTATACTACAATTAGTCATAGTTATAATAACTAATAGCCATTTACGTGGAAAGAAACTGGGTCAGTTTTCATCAGTGGCATGGCACGAAAAGGATTTTCAACAGTCAATCAAGAATCTAGGGTAGATCCCAATTCTCGAAAGGTTTTAGGTTTATTAAATTATTTACTCCTTTTTATAGTTTTAGAGGGTGAAATCGCGAGTTTCTTAGAATAATCTGATAGTCAAACTTTGATCTAGATAGATCTTCATCCGATGTTTATTATATCGTTTTTAGAGCAAATTTAATCCACCAACTTTCCTTAATTAATGATAACAGAAATGCCGATCAATTTTCTCATCAAAATATTAATCTCTACATGAAATTCTTCATATGTTTCTCATCAAAATATGAAATCTCCTGTTGCATCTTATTCATGCTACACCATTGGCGCCATTAAACCAGATAGAATCAAACGGCGCTTCTTCGGGCGCCTCCATCATATACTTTTCTCGCCAGCCAGTCACCAAACGGTCAATATATTCGTCTTTAATAATTTTTTTTATTTTTCAGAACTACTACAAGTACCGTATCCGCCGTATAAAGACTAGGCAGTAGTGCTGATGATGTTGAAGGAGCGAGATAACGCGTCATCTCCCTGTTCGAGTCTAGGAGGTTCCTCCGGGATGGAAGTATCATCTTGTTCGGGATGCGGAGAGAGAATCCACGATAGGTACTATCTGTTGGCTGTTGATAGACAATGGCACGCGTCTTGTTTGAAATGTTGCGAATGTAAATTACCTTTGGATTCGGATCTGACTTGTTTCGCTCGAGACGGAAATATTTATTGCAAAGAAGATTATTATAGGTAAGTAAGTGCACTAATTATCATAATTTACGAATTTTTTCTCTCTCGAATTATTATTAGTCGACGTACAAAATATTATGACAAGAATAGAGATAAAGGTTTCAAAAATAACAAAATTTTATCGCTCTATCAATCACGACATGTCCGATTCGTTCCCATCAAAATCATATCTCGACAAATCGAACAAACATTCCCGAGTCTTTATTAACAGCCCTTCATCGACACGCAGACAGTTTGCCATCGTTATTAAATACATATTTTTTTGAATTGACAGTTTTGTCATTTATCAAACGATTTTATGATTATTTTTTCTTACAAAGAATTATATCAAAAAGTTGATTCACATAAATACAGACAATACTATCCGTATATCGCTTAAACCTTCCTAGTCATTTTAAATATATTTCAACAAAGAAACTTTTTTTTTTGTTCATCTAGATACCTCTTAGCTCTAATTCCGACAATACTATTTATTGCCCATTTATAAAAAGAGACTTTATTACCTTTTCAAAAGTAAAAGACCATCTTTGGTATGCATCTCCTTATTTTAAGTGGAATCGTCAGTAAAAAATAAATACGTCCCCTTTTTGTACAACTAGAAACATATGACGCTACCAAAATATTGCCCTTTTGATATGAATGGAAAAATGAAAAAAATTAATAGATACATTGCTATAAACAAACATATTGTCATAAATTATATTTCAGTAAGCTCGGAATCTCTATATCAGCATGGTTTTCATTCATTTTTCAAAATTCTACAATAGGAACATTATTCGGTTAATTTTTTAACAAAATTATGGTCCTTAGCACAAGAAAACAACCAATTTTGAAACTAATAGAATTGCGCAGTTTAAACGAATTTTATTTTGATTCTAAAATGTTTTCTAAGGTTAATTTTTATCAAAACTAATTTGCGAGAGTAGTTCATAAATTTTTATTTGAATTGTGAACCGTTCTTGATTGAAATATTTCACACTAAACCAAATTGAATAGAACGATCTTATAAAAAAAACTTGTTTCCGATGTCAAACATATCAATTTCTATTTTTTTGTTTTGTCTATCTAACAGGCGTAATTGAAATAATTATTATTTACATTACATCACTTTCAACGCGTACATTCACAAGCCTTTGATAAATATTGATATGGGGTGTTATGATGGATTTACACCGACAGAATAATAATATTTTCATTCGGGGAAATGATGTTATTATTTCACACAACTCCTATGTTTGTGTTAAGATATTAAACGTCTACTAAATGTAGAATATAAAGATGAATTTATCTATTACATTTAATTCAATCATTTTTAAAAAATGAGATGGTGAGACTAATAAATAACAATTTCTACACGGAAATTATTTTGAATTATAAGTTAAACATAACTTGGAATAATTGGAATATCAGAATATCTCTTATGGAGTTATAGGAAGTTCCCAGTATATATTAATTCATTAATATGAAGATTGAATTAATTATCAACGCTCAACATTATCTAATGCTCACATTTTGTATCTTGTTTATGCCCTTTCTTATTCTTAATTCTTAAAACAGCTCAACAGGCCTTATAGGCACAAAGCTTAGAGTCGCTCTACTGTCTTTTGTTCAGGACTGCTTCACGCCAGTTCTCCATTCCGATTCTTTCTAGATCTCCATTTTTTTCGCACCTATTCTTCTAAATTAGGATCTTTTCACACTGCTATCTTCGTCCTTTCTGGTTAGTCTTTCTCGTTCTCACCACACACACTATCTCGGCTTGACCATACAGTAGTTTGATTTCTGCATTGGTTCGTTTGTATCCACGAACGTTCTGTTCCCTCTCGGCGGTATTTTGTCGATTTCTCTGGTTCCATCTCCTTCGTTTGTCACTGTCACTGTCACAAGTATTCGAACTCCTGGATTCTATCAAATCTATACTCCCTGTTTTGCGTAAAAAACTGTGTAATTACGCCACATAAATGGGAGGCATAATTTTTAACAATAAATTCTATAAAACATCAACAACCACAACAAAATTTCTTTATTTTGAAGAAAACATCCTGTATAATATCAAGTATCTGGATAGAGCCACTCATAAGGATTCAACATAGAGTTTTGGTATTTTGGTTTAACTGTTTTATGAGATTAAAAAACAATAAGCGATATTTATACCTAAATATTGAAATTTTTAGTTCATTAGATCTTCAATTGAAACCGATTCGGTAACAACAACATCCAAGATATAAGAAATCGGCAGGTAGTAAAACATAACTAGAAAAAAATTAATCACATCCAATTAAATTTAGAGTATAAACACATCTTTCAAAAGCGCGCCCTCTGTCGAAAGTTTCCCGTAAGAATTTTAATGAACCCCTCAAGAATTTGTTCTCATTAAAAACGTTGCGTAAGATCCTAAAGAATTCAGAAGTTTTATGTAAAACTAAAATAAAATGAAGAAAAAAACGTTGTCAATGGAAAAGTGTGGTCGAAGTCAGGATTTACTACCGAAACTTTTAGATGAATGACACTTTTCGGCCAGTAGAATTTTAAAACAAAGAATATCGATTCTGCTAATTGGATCCAAGATTTGTTATAAAACAACCAGAAACGTAACTAATTTCATTTCTATACAGGATGTTCCGACAATAATTGATAATATTCCTGTTTACAATATTATTTTTTGTTACAGAATGTTCGCTGTGACGAGATGCGGAAGATGTCACGCTGGTATATCAGCCAACGAACTAGTAATGAGAGCACGTGACCTGGTCTATCATCTACATTGTTTTTCTTGTGTTTCCTGTGGAGTTCCATTATCGAAAGGTGACCATTTCGGTATGCGGGAAGGTTTAATATATTGCAGGTACAATGCTAAATATAATTTTTATTTAAAAAAAATAAATGATTCGTTTCGTTTTGTTCCATAGGCCGCATTACGAAATCATAGATTTTTGTGATCCCATGGACGTGATGTACAACGGAGGAGTGTCACCAGGATATTACCCTTCAAGTACACCACCTCAACAAACCAAAGGAAGACCGAGGAAAAAGAGGATAATAGCCGAAGATGAAAGCTCTTGTGGGGAAATACCAGTAACGATGAGAATGGCTGCTGCAACGTTGGGTAAGTAGAAAACTATTATATCGAATTGTTTGATGTTATAAGTATTGTATACGAGTGGCCGTACATACATTTCTAATTCTACGTAGGGTATTTTATTCGTATTGGGGAGGTATAATGGGAAACGGTAAAACTTGAATTTATTGTTTGGTAATCCATATAAATGGGCGAAAGAGAGGGGTAAAAACAAATACAAAGTACAAAAACAATGAATGACAAAAAAAGAGTGATTAGTATGAACGTTTCGAGTATTGACAATAATAAGTTATTTATGTTTAACAAACTGTTACATGTACAGGGGATAATTTTCGGTTCAATACTCATTCATAGTTATTATGTGATTCTGTATTACAATGTTTAAATGCGACAAAAATTCTCTATCTATATCTATAATATAGAGGTTGTCTCTCAAATAATGTTTTCCCTGTTCACTTTTTCTATTAAATAATCATTCAAAAAGGAATCGTTTTAAAACAAATATCTATAAACTCATTGAGACCTTGCTGAAACCATTCTTTGCGCTCGGATGCAGATGAAACCTCAATATTCGCATGAATTGTCCACTATATACCTTGGGTTGTTTAGTTGAATTCATTTTTCATCGCTAGTAAAACAATGAACCCAATAAAACAATCCTCTATCGGTAGAACAAGGCACTATTCGGAAACTTTAACAACTTCCCCTGTATTTTCTCTCTCCTCTTGGAATCTGGTGTAGAAACGCAGACAGATATATAATTTAATTGTAAATTTTAATAAAACTATAAGGTCGACAACGTTAAGATTAGTTTTATAAAATATATTTCAATAAATTAAGTCCCTTTCTTATTTTTTCTTCTTAGCGAAATATATGGTTCAAAAGCTCAGTTTTTTCTTGGACGAGCTTACTCCGCCGTTACTGGTTGTCAGATTTTTTTCCTCTCATCGTTTCAACTGTTGTTTATATATTTAATTAATTATTATAGCTTCAATTACTGTGGATAAAGTCCTTAATACTCATTATTTCATTAATCACAGCTATTCCAGCTTGTCTATTATTTCATGTGAAAGAAAAAATCATCCAATACTATTAATTGTTCTTTTCTGACTAATCATTTTCATCAACCATTATTTGTTGAAAATCGTGAGCGTTTTTAGACAAATTACAGGTTTTTATTCATATATTATCCTAAAGTTCACACCTCTTTTTGATCAGATGTAGGTACTGCGTTTTATTTTTTCCGTATCCAAATACTTTTTTGTGCAAGCCAAGGAAAAGATGTTTTCAGTCAATTAGTATCGATCCCGTTTTCGAATAATTATACCGGCGATGGTAATAATATTTGTGATGAATGTTAGCACTCGAGCACGTCTCCAGGGGTTGTTAGCAAACTACTCGCGTACTTCACGTCCTTAGCCCGCGTGAGAGACTTCAAACCCTGCACCCGACGTCGTTCGAGAAGAGCACTTCAGAATGACGCTCGTATGCATTTTTGAATAAATATAATTATAACGCGCCTTATATGTTGAACAAAAAAAATTATCTTAGTGTTTAGTTAGGGAATACGAAATAAGAATAAATTTAGGATTTGACCGTGAGGAATAATAAAAAAAAAATTATTTTGTTTTATACCCAAAACGAGTCTTGGAAGGACCAAACAACGGCCTATCATCGACCACATATCGAATTGGTATCGCGAAGGTTATTTATGGTTTCACTTAAACGGTGGGTGGCCCGGTGTTGGGTACGGTGACAGATGAAAAGTATCCCGAGATCGAGGATTGGATAACTAGAATCCGGTAGCCAATTGGGCGGATGCGATGGCCGGTATTAAATATTTATATTCTTGGAAAGATCTATCTTCTAGAAATTCTAGAAATCTAGAATAAATCGATGCATTTCGTATACTTATAATGAAATTTAGTCGCATACGATTCCAGTTCATATATAGCATTACATTTTCCTCCATATTTTCTCCAAAATTTCTGTTTACATGATGAAAAATTGTTCTACACACAGTTCAAACTAGGAAATTTTTTATAGGAAGAAGGCTTAAGGGAGTTGTTCTGGGGTTGTAGAGGTCTGAACATTAACAGGAAAAGCGAACTATCATTCGTCAGAACAAGAAGAAAAGACAGTTCTAGCTTAAGTAAAAACGTTTCTTCGTGGTTCGGTTTTGCTTTTTTTATATATAAAATGTTTTTTGATTTGATTTTGATCCGGTTCACCAGGTTACAGGGAAACCGCAGAAAACCTGCTATACCGACGAAGTGTCTGTGGTAGAGTTTCATCCGATAGATATGGGAAATTGTCTAGAAAGTTAAGTTAGTTTTCAGGGAAGTCTTCGTATGCTGTTGCTAGCAACCAAAGGGGTGGATAGGGGTAGGATATTGATGAGCCACGGGGTAAGAGTTATTTGATTCGATGGTACAAATCACACAGCAGGTTTTGGAGGTCATTTAGACGTCTTTATACAGCTGGTTCTATGTATTGTTAATCACTCTACGTGAATGTATTCAAAACACCTTGTATATACTGATATTTACTGTATTTTTTAAAATTCACATCCCTTATTAATAGAAAGTTTTGAATATAATTTCTTAGCTTTATTTTTAAATTGTCACTAAACTAAATTTCCCCCAAGAAAAAAAGTAAAAATATCTCTGGTTATCCGAAGATCTAAAGTCAATTAATAGTTTACACAACATTGAAATTGTCCATCAAGAATATCTTATCTAAAAACGCATCGACTAGCTTCTAAAGAGTTTTGAGCAGGTGCTCCAAATTATTTCAACGAATAGTCTCTTGGTTCTATACATTCTATATCTGCGCACCAAATCTCAACTATACACATTTATATCCGGTTATAAAGTCCGTTATATAGGGTAGTCAACCTCAAAAAATATTAATATGAATATGAAAAAAATCTAAACAGAATATCATTTTGTTTTTCTGTCCACCGAGTATAAAATATCTCATTATTTTCGATACGTTTTTCGACATTTCATTCATGGTATCTTCCCATTGTTTATTATAATCTAGATGGTTATTAAAGATACATACGGATTTATTTAATTTGGATGAAATATTTAACATTAATAGCAATAATTAAGATAATGAAATTTGATGAAATAAAACCTACCGTTGAAGACATTGGCGGAGAACGGAAACTTCTCGGAGATACAATTATCATGAATATTTGAATCAATTTCTATCTATCAATATATATTCGGATTTTAATGAATTTATTAAAATCATCGTTTAAATATGAACATTTAGCATAATTAGAGTTATGATTATAGGCAATCATATGTTGTTTTAAAACGAAATTGTAGTCTTCAGGTTTAATCTGAACGTTAATTTTATAGATGTAAACAAGATGATTATGACTTGTTTCAATTAAGCTTATTTGACCATTTAAATAATATTATCGATACAGAAGTTCTATATCAACCCGTTACCAACGTTGACTATTCTTATCTTGTTTACTGCGTCTTCTTTCTAGTCCTCTCTTACCATCCACTTTGCCTTAGACAAGCAGCTCCAATGACGGTATTTGTCATGTCTTAGTATGTGGCTAAAACACGTTTTTTTACTATAAATACAACTCCCACATTAAGAAAGCCTCGGTTGTGGTCCTAATCTCTACAGCTTAGAACAAAATATGTCTTTGCTGGTATACAGTTTCTTCATGTTGTTAAGCGCAGCTCGAGCTTTTTCTATCCGTGATCATATTCTCATGCCTGGTACCATTTCGCGTTTACTGTGGTTCCGGGGTTTCTTTGAGGTCTTGATGTTTTGACAGTTTATCGTTAGATCCACTGAAGGATGTTGATACCTAATGTTGCTGATTGCTTCTCCGTTGATTTTGATTCCATATGATAGTTCTACCAGTGGTTTTCCAAATATATCTTCTAAGTAAATATTGAATAGGAGAGATGGCAGATTGTAGGCCCGAAGCACTTCTCTCTTGACAGTACTTTATCTACTTTTTTCTTGCATTTTGACTTCAGTACATATTATTACGTTTTCCGTCAATGTTTCTAAGATTCTCGATAAGTTTTTCGTGTTTGACGTTAGCGAAAGCCTTGGAGAAATCGATTGTACGTCTTTGTTCATATCTCTGCATCTCTGAATGAGAACCTGTAGGTTAAAGATGGCTTCTTTTGTATCCAGTGCGCTACGAAAACCAATTTATTGTGTTTTACAGAAACTTTATGTTTCTATTTTTACGTATCTTTCTAGTATGTGTCTTTTGTGTAATTTTATTGTATCCCCACGCGCGCTACTGTCTTCTGTATAAAAGGGAAGTCGCCTTCAATTCCCAAAATAAAAGTTATCATAACGAAATAGATTACGAATGCAAACCCGTGAAATTAACTATAGTCGGAGATATATAACGATGCTTATGTTAAAATTTATTACGTTTTTATATCAATGCCGGCCATATTGATACCGGCGTTATTAAAATGAAAATGTTTAGATTTTTTTCGTAGATATGGAAATATAATTCATTCTAGCATGACTGATAAGTGCCGAAAAATGTTTAAGGTAATTGGCGCTTAATTTTTCATCAAAGTACGAATCAGTCAAGTGTGAAAGGACCCAAAATAACGTGAAACTTTCCAATTAAAAATCAAAAATTAAAAACGTGCTGCAAGACGACGAGACTAACATGAAGAATGATAGTGCTAACGGAAATACGTCATTCCGCTAATTAACAAATTTTATTGAAAAATCGCAGAAATTATGATGAAATCTTTAAATTTTTTTTTAAAAAAAAACAACGTTCGTTGTCTATTTTTCCTTCTTCTTTTTCCTTCAATAATAAGTTTTCTTCGATATATCCTGGCTCTAGGTTGTTTATCAGTCCATTCTCTATCATTCAACTTATATGTGGTTCCGTTGTTTGTATGTTTTTCCGAAGATCTTGATGTTTCTGGGCTTTTTTCTGATGTATAAGTCTGCTTGTTGCTTTGTAAATCTATTTTTTCATTTCAAAAACTTTCCACAGTCTTACAAAAAAGTTCTTCTGGACTAAAATTAGTATAACATCATTTATAAAATTGAAACTGGATCTATTCCTTCCAGTTCGTGATATATACTACAAGAAAACAATTTAATGGAGACAATATAAAAAGGAATGAGAAAAATATATAATTTAACGAGTAAACATCTAATTAGTAGCACAATTTTTCGAATAACTGGGAAAGAAAATAAATCATAGATTTAATTGCAAGTACCCCTGTCAGGGCGAATGTCGTGTATCAATCAATATCCTTCAGACATACGAACATCGGAGAGCGAAATATAGAAACAGCAGCTGCCCTTGATTTCCGCGGATACCGGTCTAACGTAGAGATGGGAGACAAATTATTGAAGTAAAAAAGTCGTTACGATTCCAAAGACTAAAATAATAGTTATTTATCGTAGGAATTGCCGTCGAACTCGTGAAAAAAAGTATTATTTTAATCACTTGTTGCATAAATAACTATTTTCTCCGTTATTCACGTTTTTTTTCATTCATTTGCATTCATAAAGAATCACGCTTTTTTATAGTGTAGTGTAGTATTATTATTAGTGATAGAGAGTAATAGTGAAGAACGTTGAAACTGCACACCAGAAGATGTTGTTAAATCGGCAACTACAACGACTATGAATCTTCTCCCTCCCAATAACTATCGCCCCATTAGCCTCACACCAATCATCTGTGAGATTATGGAATCTATAATTTCAGAATATGTCAGTGAATTTGTTTTGATCGAAAGAATAATACCTAAACAACAAGATGGATTTGTAAAAGGACGTTCAACAATAACGAATCTACTTTGGTGGATTAATGAATGGACAAAATCTTTAGACAAGAAAATCCCGACGGACATCATTTACCTAGATTTTGCAAAAGCGTTCGACCGAGTGCTAAAACGAAGATTACTGTATAAATTGGCATACGAGGTGATCTACTGGAGTGGATTGACTCATTCTTAACAAATAGAAAATTCTGTGTGAAAGTGGGAAATTGTTTTTCAGCTGAGAAACCCCTATTAAGCGGTATTCCGCAGGGATCTTTACTGGGTCCTCTCTTACTTATAATATACGTAAGTGACCTCCAATTTCATACTCAATGCAACGAAGTTTTCTATGCCGACGATTCGAAAATATACGCTGATTCATCTCTTCATATAAATCTTCAAGAGGACTTGGATTCGATCTCTAAGTGGTGCTTAGACTGGATGTTGTCTCTTAATGCAGATAAGTGTGTAGCTCTTTACTTATGCCTTAAATGAAGTGAATGCTTATAACGAGCTCGGTGTTACAATTACTACGGATTTGAGTTGATCCTAACATATTATATGTATTGCCAACAAAGCAAAAAGTAAGCCATATCTCCTCCGCAAGTCTTTCGGAAGGATATCATTACATAATTCAACTCGTTTATATAAAACTTATATTCGCCCAATTATGGAGTATTGTGGAACTGTGGGGTGTCCGTAACTAGATCTTCTCGAAAAAGTTCAGCATCGATCAACCTGATTATCCCTCGGGCGCACAAGACCTAGTTATACAGAAAGACTAAATATAATGGATTTACCGACCTTTGAACAACGTCGTCTTGTTGGGGATATGATAATCATCTATCGCATTTTAAATTTCAATTATGGTAACTCAAGAAACATATTTAATGTGGACACTGATAATCGGCTTCGAGGGCACAGATGGAAATTGAAAAAAGAAAAAATATTTATAAGAATGGACTGGACGCTTTTCTATTTTCTAGTTAAATCTTTTTTTTCCCTTGTAATTTTTAATTTTCTAGCTAGGTACTTTAATTACTTCAATTTTATTGTAATAATAATAATAATAATAATAAATCCAGGGAACAGTATTTAAAAAAATTCTTTCATGGACTGGCTTACTAAAATAGGCATAAACAGCTTCACAGAAAGAGTATTAGTAACTTACTTTGAAATTTAATACAAAATGTGGAAGTCTTCAATACTTTTGTGACTTATTCAAAACTAAAAGACACCTTAATGGTAAATAACGACGAAGACATTAGTAAATACTCAAAAAATCTAAGACATTTGCCCGTGAAGAAATTAATAAGTTTCTGTTGCAAACTCCAGATGATCATTATCTCATGCATAAGGTATGACAGCAAAAAATTTTAATGTAAGCTTAGATATTATAATGTATAACATCGTTCAGGTTGCTTTAATATTAGGAATCACAGCTCTGCGGTGGGAGGAATTGTATAAAATAAAATGTAACGTTTTTAATAATACTGGAAATAATTTAATTATCATAGAACCTGATACAAAAACTGATATTCAACGTCGATTTACTGTTAAGATTAAACTTGGTATAAAAATTTATAAAAAATATAAAAACCAACGACCCACAAATGTCAAAACATATCATTTCTTTTTGCAGTAGAAAAATAGAAAATTCAAAATCCAAGTTGCAGTTATCAATACATTTTCAAAAATTCCCTCGCTTATCGCAACATATTTGAATTTACCAAAAAACTACGCTGGGTTCTTCGGCGTCTCCATTAGTGAATTTTGGTGTTGATATAATTCAACTAGAGAAACACGGTGGGTGGAAATCCAACACAGTTGCGGAGGGTTACGTGAACGAATCAATAAAAACAAAATGATTCCTACCAACAATCCAATAAGTACTAATACAACAATAGACGATGTTATTTCTTTGAATTCGTTAAATTTTGTCAATTAAAATACCAATATTAAAATAACTTCTTCACTTCAAATTAATAATGCTCAAATTTGTACTTTTAAAATTACTTTTACAAAATAAAGTTTTGTTGAATTCGTACGGACGTAGAAAAGTTTATGTATGAAATTCGTGAGTAAAGTAAATTTTAAATCGATAAATAAATTCTATATCGAATTAATTTTATTTAAAATATATTTTCGTTCTTATTAACTTATAACAAATCAATATAACGTTGCCATCTCTACTCTATACAGCGACAAAACTACTTTTTGCCGATTTTTACTACTTGAATCCTTTGATTGGTCAGGCGGTTGATAATGGGAATTTTACAGATGGAACTTTTTTTGTCGATGAATGGAAACAATTTGTTAGGCATTTAGATAACAGTTAATTGTTATGGCTGACTTGTAAGCATGTTTTCGGTAGGAATTCTTATTGAAAGTGGTATAGAACGTTTTTTATCGTACGTAATTGGAAATATAACGTTTTTTATTAAATTCAGAAAATCATTGATATAAATTCATTGTATATACTTATCGAATGCAAAATGATTCTACTTTTTTTCGAATCCTCAATCATATTTTCATTTTTTCAGAAATGCTTCAACAAGGAGACTTATCATCTTCATTAGAATCTTTGTCGTATGATTCATCCGTGACATCACCAGCCTCAAGTAACGGCCACCAGAGTCAAAGGACAAAAAGGATGAGGACGTCGTTCAAACACCATCAATTGAGAACAATGAAAACCTACTTTGCTATCAACCAAAATCCTGACGCTAAAGATCTAAAACAACTCGCGCAAAAAACGGGACTTTCAAAGAGAGTTTTACAAGTATGGTTTCAAAACGCGAGAGCGAAATGGCGAAGAAATCTGATGCGACAAGAAGGTACCAATAATAACAATGGACAAACGCAATGTCCAAACGGTCCTTCGTCATCTGGTTCGGGCGGAATGGATTCCAGCATGCCACACCAGAGTTTGGACGACCTCCATCACCACATACATTCCCAAAATACACAAACTATTTCGTTTAGTGATATATATTAAATTAGTCGATTATATATTTATTTAAATAATTTAAAATTGTGGACAAGTAATGTTTGTGAGTCTGTTATTTAAAAAACCAGATACCAACAAAGTAATACGTTCGAAAGAAAAGTTAGATCAAACCCCAAGATTGACATTACGTCCAATATAAAAGAGTAGATGGAAGAAACAGTGAAAGAAGAATGTGCAGGAATATTGTAAGACATATTAGAAATGTTTAAAGGTTGAAGGTCAAATGTAACTGTAAATTCCACAAATATTACATCGACCATCTTCCTAATAAAACCAGAAACATATGTTGGAAGAATACCAACGTAGTTTTGGGAAGGGTACAACAGTAACAACTGGGAAAAGTATTTATGAAGGAAAGGGAAAGAAACGTACATATACATACTATATACAATGATCGCTATTGTATATAGAAATAATATCAATAATTTGAGAACACATAAAATGGAAACTGCAAAATTCAGATTAAAAGACAGAATCTAGATATATTCCAGAAAGAACTAAGGGATATAAATATGGTAGTAGTTGAGAAATTTTGTCTTATTTCTAAAACTTTACACTTTAGATTTTAGCGTATACACGAAATGTTCCTTTACAAATATAGTGATAATTTGTATGTTAGATTTTGAAATAATGGAACCTCTTAATATCTTTGTTAAAGAAAATCTCATCAAAGTGAACAATGATTTGATATTATGATACACGTGCATTCACAATTTCAACGATTAAAAAGAGAGTTACAGGACTAAATAAAGAACTTGAACTACAGAAATCGAAATATTAGGAGATTTCAAATAAATTACCGGAAAATTTTCTTGTACATAAAAATATACGTGCAATTTGAAACATATTTTTTGGTGAAATATGTAAATATTTGTACTTTTAATGTTCATCCCAATCCAAAAGGATAATATTAAAGGAAAAAATTCGCTGTTGATTTTTTGTAGAACTATAATCATTATATAACTGTTACCATAAAATTATTTTCAAAAAAAAATCATTTTGATAAAAGTGTAATGAATGAAAAATGGTTCAAAAACATCGACTTTACATTGTATAAAATGTATAGTAATAAATTTATTCATTTCTACACGTGTTTTTATTTTATTAATTCACCCCAATCATGGTCGAAAATAAAGATATGATAGGTATTCATATATACAGGGTGTTTTCAAATGCATGCGACGAAATTCAGGTGGTGATTGCTCGTATGAAATTAAGATGGGTCTGGCTGAGGTAAAACACATCTTGATTTCATACGAGCAATCACCTCCTAAATTTTTTGATACACCGTGTATATTAAATGTTAAACTTCTGCGAATTTATCCTTAGATGGTTTATATTACTTCACTTTCTGATTTTCGTCACATCAAATCGGTTTCTTAGATACCGTTATGATAAATTGTCAAATTTTTAGGTTAGATAGTCATTATCAAAATGTCTAATAAAATATTTCTAATAACTATCGCGATATTAGAAGGAAGACATTATATATGGGAAAATATGGACTCTGTTGTTCTTATTAATATAGACAAATATCGAAAGGCAACAAGCGTAAAAAAGAATTCTAGTTCTCCTTATTATAACGAGGTATCAATGTTATAGAAGTCACTTCTTCGTATTTTATTGTTTAAAAATCTTTTTTAGTATTTCGTTTTTGAATTTTATACAACATTGGATATCCTGTTACACAAAAATATTAAAATTATGGTGAGTAAATATTTAAAATAGAGTTACAACCCAAAGATAGAGGAACCAAATGGGAAAAGACATTAGAAAACCTAATAAAACCTAAAAAATATAGAAATGGGTACATCATCCCATTTATTTACTTTTAAAGGGAAGATTTGGTTGTTTTTTTATTTGGCTCAATATTTGATTGGGTGGATTTTGTATTGTCCTGATATAGGATTCGCTTCTTCTTCTTCAGGGCATTGGTTGGGATCGTTTTTAGTGGGCTTGTTTGTATGTTGCTAAATACAGAGGTAAAAATATGCTTCGGAAACAATTGAAAGAGTTTTAAGCTACAGGAAGATTACAAAAAACCTGCCGAAGAGAAGCTATAATGATAAAAAATGTTGTAAAATAGTTTTTATTTTTCACGTAACGCTTTTCAATCTAGGTAATACAACCTCGGAATTTATGGCGAAAAAGGAAATTATTAGGTGAAATAAAATTGGACGTAGCTACAGTATGGCAGCAAAAACGTAAGATCAGTACAAATGTTCAATATTCATAGTTTTACGCAGAATATACTGACTCTAGTTTCCGATATACTGACTTTTTGCAAACTGATACTATTGATGTATGTGATAATTGTAGATCATCAATTTTATCACAAATGGGCGATACTAAATAGTGCTAAAGCGGAAGTGTATAGTGGTCCCAGGGGGTATCTTAAAGTAGATATATGCGTATTGACCAAAGGAGAAATTCCAAAAACGCCTACAAATATAGTAAACGATAACATCGAAGGGTGAGATATATTTTCCAGCTATATTGTTATTATTTCATCTAATGATTTTAGAAATTTGTTGTTATCCGAAGGAAGATTTGTGGAAAGACAAAGAGCTACTTATATTTTCGACGTTTATAGTTGTAGAAATATCATAGAAAAACCGTCTATTACCTTTGAAAATGATCTATCACAACAATCTACGAAAAATAAGCAATCAATGTATATAGAAATTACTTTTGCTGGTGTTTCTGTAAGTAAACATAATCGATAATTGAATCGGTACGAAATTCTAATTTTAGGTGAGAACGTCTACTAAAAAAATAGCGTCCTCTATAGAATTCAACGAAAGATTATTTATAACAGATTTGTTTCCACCGCTGAGTCAAACTATAAAAATTGAAGCTTGTTACACTGATACATTTAGAAAAAATGTTCATTCTCAAAAACAGATTGGTCTGCAGCAAATATCAAATGATAAACACGAAGGATTTTTACCAACTTTAGGACCAACTTTTCTACATTTATATCCTGATAATATCATGGAAGGATTTGCAGGAACAATTTTGATGGCTATCGATACTAAACTGGATGAATCGGATGAGAGAAAAGAAAATAAAATTGAAAACATTCCTCCTCTAAACGAAGTACAATAAGTAAACTAATTTGATACGATTTATTCTAATTTAAATTTGTTTTATAGAAAAAATATTTTGAATCGAATAATATAATATTATTTACTTGCATATCGGATTTGACAGGTATCAGTAAAAAGTTTTCTAAAAAGCCTGTATGTATAAGAATGACGTTTGGTGATACATTTTTCGACGACAAACAAATTTCTATCGATACAACTGATAGGAGTAAACCAAAAAAGATTCTAAAAAATATTTTTTATCTCGATTATTATACACAAAATCCTTGTTTGTGGATATTTCGAGAAGTACCTTTTTTCAAAAAACGTACTTATAATTCAAATATGTTACATAAAATCGCAAACCAACTGGTAATTAATATACATTAAACTCGTATGGAGATATTTCAAATAAAACTTTGTTTTTAGAAAGAAAAACTTTCGGAAATTGAAAAAATTTTCGAAAATGAAAATTCAGCGGAGAGATATAAAGTACTTAATCAACAAATTTCAAAAGTTTTAGATTTTGTAGCAGCAAGTGCTTATAAATACATCGATATTTTTGGATCTTATAACGAAAATTATGTGACAAAGTTGGATATAGAAAAAAGAAGAATGTGCTTGCAACAACTGGTACGAAATTATCAACAACATTTTTGACTACTATCAATTTCCAAATATTTTAGACAAATATTGCTGAAAACATAAAAAATGTCGATTCTCAACATTCCAATAAACAGAAGTTTAGAAATTTACATAAAATTTTGAATCGGATAAGTTCTCTAGTAGAAGATGTGAGTTATATTTTCAAAAATGATATAAAAAAATTTAATATGCAATACTAAAAATAAAATTGAAGAATTCAGGGTTATTACAAGGTTACTCCCAACGAAGAAAACACAATAATCTTCTTTCAGCTCCATATACTTTCACCAGCGATGTTCAATAAATTCCATAACCTTTTATATAATAAAAATAGCCATTAACTGCCTACACCTCTTCGTTGTTGAAAAATCTATCATCACCGAGCAATTTTTTCAAGTCTGTTGACAGAAAATAATCCGAGGGAGCTAAATCTAGCAAATAGGATGCATCAATTAGCAATTCAATAATTTTGTCCACTGCAATAACGGATGTGTGAGTTGCTGCATTGTCTTTCTTTTTATCCAAATGCAGCCGTTTGCTGACGTGCGCTGGTCTTCATCGAAGATAATAAATACTGTTGAAAAGTCTGTTGTTTTGTATATTGGTAGCACATTGTGGCCTTCATTGATGTTTGATGTAGAACAAAATAGAAATATCAATGTCATTGAAGCAGGAGACAAGCACGATTATAAATATTGACCTCAGCATTTTTCTCATGACCAGTAGGGTTAAATAGAAAAAATATTGATGAAATAGGATCTGTGAGTCAATTAATTGTTGAATTAAACTAGTAGGTTGTAATAATGCTGAAACATAATACGATAGGTCTCGCAAGCAATGGTTATAAAATTTTTATTTTCTGACGAATCCAGGTTCAAGATTGCTGGCCGGATATAATATTATGGTTTGTATGCGGGAAGAAAAAAGTCTCGTGTATTAAAATTCCAGCTAGAAATGTAATATATTCACCGAATCCAGAGGAAAAAGGAGAATACTGCGGTGTAAAAAGGACAATATGTTTTTATGTGAGTTAGGAATAAAATTCTACTGATTCATTAAAATTTTTTTTATATATTTAAGGAAAATCCCTTAGACGATAATAGACTTACAGCAAAAATGGATCTTACTATGTTTCTCTGTTTAGAAAAACAGAAAATACCATGTTTGAGTGAGATATCGTCTATTGGTCGATATTTACTTGAAAAAGTCGATTCAATACCGACACATTTGGTGGAAACAAACAAGAAAGTGAGCATTATATTCAATTCTGAATAATTTAATATAATAAAAGCCAGTTTTCCAGTGTTAGTCATAAGAATAGTTTAAATCATATTTCACAGCCAATTGAAAACACACTTACTTGTTGATGATATTTCACTCTATATTAAATTAATTATTGAGTTTGTCCAGCATAGCAAACATAACAGTGGTTATCGTTTATTATTTCTAGTTGTTTCAGCTCCGATGTTATTTATTTCAAGGAGAAATAATTTGTGGATTTGACCACAGTGGACTGAGTGATCCATTTGTTAGAATAATATTTCAAAACATGTTACAAGAAACCGAGGTACCTAGTGCTTGATCGAAGTCCTAATATGTTTAGAAATGTTCGAAAGCAATATATATGTTAAAAACAAGAAAGTACCGTGTTTTTCCATATTCTAGGTTATAGAGAATTCATTAGATCCAGTTTGGGATCAAACATTAGTATTCAATGAAATTTATATGAACGAATCTGATGTACCTTCAATTTTATTTGAAATATTAGACAAAGACGACTTCGTGAGTTTTATGATTATTTCAAATAATTACATATTTTGAGAAACAAGACAAATTTTAGGGAAAAATCGAATTTATCGGAAGAACCATCATAAATCCCCAAATAAAATGTCCAGAAAATAATTTGAAATTGAAATGGTATCAAACGTACAGAAATGACGAAGTTACCGGTGAAGTTCTTGCCGCTTTTGAATACGTAACCGTAAAAAAATGAGACATTTTTATATCTATGTTATACATATCGATATTTCTTTACCATTTTAGGAGTCTGATGTATCAGATCTACCTAAAGAAGGTAAAATATTCTCTATCCCCAAGGCATTAAAACCCACTTTAGTTTCGCATAAATTGGATGTTTTATTTTGGGGAATACGAAAACCGGGAAAAATAAATTTAATACCAATAAGAAGACCGAGGATAACAGCTCTATGTGGAGATTTTAGTTTAAATTCCGATGTTCTTGAGAATGTATCGGAGGACCCCAACTTTTCACATCAGTCAAAAAGCATTTCACTGGTAGATATTTTATTAATTCTCTTTATAATAAGCTTATTATTCACCTCAATTTATGTGTATAGTTTTTTTATAGAAATAAAATGTTGTTGTAGACAATTCCGACAGAAACAGAGTATGCTCCTCCATTCCGTTTTGAAATGTACGATAGCAAGAAATTTGGAGTATACACTTTCGCTGGTGTACACATTACTAAATGTTCGTCTTTCATTGTAACTCCAATAACAAGAAAACAAAGACTGGAAAAATTGGCCGGACATGTTGAAATCTACAATAGCTCTGATTCTGGATCCGGTAGGCAGGATAATTCATACATTTTTCCTCTGATAACAATTTTATCATGGAATCGAATATACAGTCCATCAAATGTATCTTTATCTTGACGATAAGAGATGATAATAAATATTATTAATTAGTATCTAGTCATTTAGTCCTTATCAGATAACGTCACGTTAGTATTTTTGCTTCCAGATAGATTTTTATAATTGGTTATTTCAAACCAAATTACAATTTGGTAAAAAGTCTTTCAATGATATTAGAATATAGAAACCGTGTCCACCGAAACGTATTTAGAAAAAAATCTTTGGTATAGAAGAATGAGTCTAACAATAACTAATATATAGAAACTTTTTAAGACTCTCTTCTATTCTTGCAACAAAACTTGGAAGAAATAAAATCACCCATCCGCTCCAGTGAAACTAAAAAGAAAAAACCGAGAAGCTGCTTATTAAGTCGATGTTGTAGATATTTCTGGAATAGAGATAATAAAAGTAAAAGTGTTTTCTGGAATCAATCTTCCGGAATTTACGAACCCTTGAATCAAGAAGATGATGAAGATGTAGAGGATTATGACTGGTGGACGAAATTCTATGCATCAATTAAAGCAAGTACAACAATAATCTAATCCAATGTCGATGTTTGAAGAACTATCTGTAATTTGTTGAAATTTGTTTCATATTTTCAGGACGCTGATACTTTGGAATTAAAAAAATTGAGAACCCTAAAAGTAAAAATTACCACAAAATTTTTATTGTATTTTGCATACTTTCGAAATTGATATATTTTAGGTCTATGATTCGGAACTTGAATCGCAAACGGAATTCAATGGATTCACCGATATACTTGCATCATTTCCAATTTTCAAAGGAAAACGTACAGGTGACGAGGTGATTGATCAAGAAAAAATCACGGGAATTTTTAAAGGGTCAATAAAAATCTACAGATATCCAATAATAGGAGACGATGATTACGTTTTTCCTAACGGAGTATCCATAGAACAGGGATATTTTTCCCATTATCCCGAAAATCATCCAGTTAGGTACCTATTGAGGGTTTATTGTATCAGGGCATTAAATTTAAGACCGAAAGATCTTAATGGAAAATCTGATCCCTACATTATATTATCGTTGAATAAACAAGAAATTAACGATAAAGAACATTATATTGCTAAGAATGTGAATCCCGTATTTGGACAGTAAGTTTTTCTAAATAATGTCTCATTCGAAAAACTTATTATTGAAATTCCTCAAATATTTTCGAGATAACTGAAGATACGTTTGCAATTTTTATCTGAAATTTGATAATATAAATTATTTTTAGATGTTACGAATTTAAAGCAGTATTCCCACAAGATTATCTCTTAAAAATTAGAGTTTGGGACTATGATTTAACAACGGCTGATGATTTAATCGGAGAGACTGAAATTGATCTGGAAAATAGATTTTATACGAAGCACATGGCTTTTTGCGGTATAGCAGAAACCTACGAAGAGTGAGTGTTGCAATTGAATGATGAAATACATGTGGTGGTTTTCAAATCAGAAACTCTTATGCCAGAAGCTCTTTTTTCTAAAATATTTTGGTTTTTAAAGATTCGGTTATTGTACTTGGAGAGACCAGCACAAACCGACCTGTATATTATCGGAAATTTGTCATAAATGGAACGCAGGTAGTCCAGAGTATAAAGAAACATCAGTTCAAATTGGCGATAAAGAATTTTTGGCTGATAATTTTAACCGTAAGTCAAAAGTAATTGAAATAAAAAAGTTTCTATTTCCATTTTGCATTATTTACAAATACTGTGTCAACTGTGCCTCCAAATTTATCGTTATTTAAATGTCACAGTAAAGAATAATTTTTGATTCAGTCTGTAACACTTTCGCCATCTCTTGATAACTATTCCAACTTCTACAGAGTCTCAAACAGAAATGATCGAAATTCCGAAATCGATTTTTTAGCAAGTGGCGATTTCGATTACGATAAAGAAGTTCTCGCATTATTCGTTTTACGACGATGGAAAGAGATGCCTTTAATTGGATTTCCTCTAGTTCCTGAACATGTCGAAACGAGGTCGCTGTTTCATCCCTCCAAACCGGGTATCGAACAGGTAGATGATAAACATTATTGACCATGTAAACGAGAAAACTTTGGACAAACAATGAGATTATTTATTAATTTTGGTTAACCAATTTTTGATAATAACTTATTCCTAATAATATAGTACGAATACACACTCTGCAATTTTAGGCCCTCATGCCTTGATCAAATGGATCCCTGTAAGAAATCTGAAGTGAAATCGTACGCTTAAGCTACCGAACGAATTGCGTCACTAATGATCATTAATTTTTATAATATACGTTGTGGAAAATGCAGTCATGTTTTAAAAACATAAATAAGTTAAAAAATATTTGAAGAAAATTATTTTATAATCACGTATACAATTGCAACAAAATTTAAAACAAAATCTGGGACACATTTTTTTTAGAAGATATCTGTATTTTCAAATAGGTTTGAAAAAGAAATCTTCATGAAGATCGAGCTCTTCATCTATTAGGCAAGAGATGTCAGCACCACTTTAAAATAAATGTTAAACACAAAGAATCTATAAACGAATTACACGCTTCATCCACTAGTTAATAGATGTCGATAACGACAATATAATTAATTTTTAAAATGATTTCGTTTTAAAGTTAATTAGGGAACGTCTTCAATTTTATTAAGATATTGATTAAACATTAAAATATTTTATTGTTAACGTAGTTCATAAATAATGGTTGGGTGACTTTTATACTTTTAACTTAATAGCTTTGAATATTTCTCCTTTGGTATCTAAATAAAATATTTGTATAATTAATTAATACTGGGTTTTTTTTTGTATAGATTTCTTAACTTTTTTCAACAGGGAAAGTTACAATTATGGATAGATATATTTCCAATATTAGATATCCCTCCTCCAGGAAAAGTGGATATAACATTACGTAAGCCGATCACTTATGAACTAAGGGTTATTATTTGGAACACAGAAGAAGTTCTATTGGACGAAGATGACTTCTTCACCGGAGAAAAAAAATCTGATATATACGTTAAGGGGTATTTATTTTCTTCCCAATACTTCATGGAAGTATAATTTCTATAATATGAGAAAAATAATTGTTTTTCCGCACAAAGAAATGCTAAAATTAATAAATTATAAGACGTGGAATTTTATTTTGTTTTATGACGTTGTTTTGTTTAGATGGGTAGGTGATAATCTTCAAATTCAATACACCGATGTGCATTATCGTTCTCTAACCGGCGAGGGAAACTTCAATTGGAGATTTATCTTTAATTTTGATTATATACCTGCGGAAAATAAAATTGTAATAAGAAAAAAAGAAAATATATTCGCAATCGATCAGACTGAATTCAAAATGCCTTGTAGATTGACCTTGCAGGTGTGGGATAATGATACGTTTTCGAAAGATGATTTTCTGGGTAAGTAATCAAAATGAGAATTACATAATTATTAGCTCATTGAATCGATAGAAATTATTTTCTTACAACATAAATTTGTTTCAAAAGCCTTGCTGAGTCTCACAGTATTGTTCAAATATTGGTGAAAAATATATCCATGTTTAAAAAATCATGTACACCAAAATAATAGAAGCATTGAGATGAAATTCGAAAAAAAATGTTTAAAAGGGTTAGATATATGTAGAAAAAAATTAAAACGTTTATTGATTCTACGGGGTTGGAAATAGGTGGTATCAAATTTCTTCGATTATTGTTGAAAAACATACGCATGTTTGAAAAATCATTCACGACAAAATAATGAGAGCATTGAGCTGAAATTCTAGAAAGGTGCTTATAAGAGTTAGATGTATGTAAAAAAAATTCAGGACGTTGCTGGGTCTCACAGTATTGGAAATACGAGGCACGAAACTTGTTCAAATATTGATGAAAAAAATTTGCATGTTTCAATAATCATCCACGCCGAAGTAATAAGAACATTGAGCTGTAATTCTACAGAGGTGTTTATGAAATAATTTTTCTATGATAATTAGAAGAATAAATAACTAAAATAAACCTACAGGGTGTTTAAAACAAGAATGAAAGTGTCCACTTTTCGAACATTTTCGCTAAGAAATATTCTGAAATTTAGGTGTTTTTATATTCATACGAATTTGGCACTATACAATTTATTATGAGTACCTATATTTTGATAAATATTTCTTTAGAAACCGTTATTTTAGGTACATTATCTTTAGAACTAGCAAAGTTGTATAGACCTGCAAAAACTGCCAATAAGTGTACGTTGAAAATAGTTGAACGAGGAGCGCCAACCATAAATCTATTTAAAATACGGCGAACGAAAGGATGGTGGCCATTCAAAGCCGGTTATTCTAAAAATGAAACTTGCACGGTAAACATCAAACCCTAATGTCATTAAAAAATACTCATTGTCTTCATCTACAGCACATATTAGATATATTGAATGAACTATTTGGTCTTTTAAGGGTAAAGTTGAAGCCGAATTGGAACTGATTAGATTGGAAGAAGCTTCAAAAGAACCAGCTGGTAAGGGAAGACACGAGCCTCAATCTTTACCCACACCAAAGTATGTTTCTATTTACTTCACGCTATATCTAATCATAATTTTATAGTCCGGTCAATTAAGACATTAACAGTTACATAAATTCCCACCAAGCTGAAAATAAACTTACCGTTCAGATCAAAATCCATTTTTTGACATTTGATTTAGAATAAAATTATGGGGAAAGTTCAAATTTTTGATTATATTTTAAACAATTTCAAAAATCTTCAGCTTGAAGCTTATTTAGCTTCACTCTAATTTTTTGGTCTAATTTGACCGGACTATTAATGATTTATTTTACATATTTGTCTCGACGTTTTAACAATTAATTTCGCGACAGAAAACCCCTATGCCGTTCGATTCTTTATACGCGCTTATATGGAGAAGCTCTGATCAATTGATTTCTATCTCGTTTTCTTGAGGAAAATAATTAAAGTTGATTAAACGCAAAAAGTAACGTGTTATTGTGGTATGTTGTTTTATAACTTTTAATTTAATGAAGCCACAACAACGACAAAACACAATAGAAATAGCACTGACGTTGCTTTGGGGGAAATTAACCAACAAGTCGAATTAATTTTAAGATATAAAATAGTTAGAAAATGGATAAATATGGAAGTAATATAATGTACGTAATAATAAACTTTTGTACATCATCGGAAAATTCTACTTCTTCAGTTTCCAAAAAGTCCAAAAGGTTTTTCAAAATCTACGAATCCATTATTTAGAAATTGGTATTAACGAGCATTTTACATTAGAATTCCCATGATTATCAATATGCTATTTGTGGCGGAATAAAAAATTTTTGTATGTAAATAACTAACTAAATGATGAATTAATTGAAAGCTTTTACTAAATTTTATTGTAGTCGTCCTGATACATCGTTTACTTGGTTCAAGAATCCTTTAAGAACGTTCAAGTATGTTATTTTCAAATTACATAAATGGAAGCTTATAAAATGGTTGATATTTTTGTTATTGGTATTTATGATAGTCGCCGCTATGTACTCCTTTCCTGGATATACGGTGAAAAAAATTCTCGGAGTTTGAAAAATTCGAAAATATATTTACCCAAACCAATTTTGAATATTTTAGCATGTACTTTGTTCGTTATATGTTACCGATGAAACCCGATTTCAGTATATCTAGAAAATCAAAATAAATTGAATGAAATACTTCGTAATTGGAAAGATAATCATTTTTATTAAAACAATAATGATTCGTCATTAAATAATTGGTTATACAAACAATCACACTATAACAAATAATGAGTGTTTTTTTAATACAAGCAATAATCGTACCTTAATTATAAAAATTGTTATTTATTTTTACATGATTTATTTTGGTAACACTTATCATTCCCTAACTAACCAACTAAACTAACTTCATTGATAACACATTATAATGAAAAGACTTTTTACTTTCGCTTTGTAAAATTTTGTAAAAACTAAAGCGTGCAACCATATAGGAAGCTCTGAATCGGTGTAGACTAGAACTTACTAGTTTATTCTAGAGTGTGCATATTTCAGGATCAACTAGTTTGGCCTGAAATCAGGTTTGGCCGTAACATATATACATAAGTTTAATAAAATGTTACATTTTAAAGATTTTGTTTTATTTGTTAGATTCCTAACCTGTTAAATGTGCATTACATCGATTTACATCTTTCCAGAAAACATTATGTTGGTTTGGAACTTAAAGAAACTCGAATAACTTTTCAATTGCTCACGTTTTGTGATAAAAAATTTGTTATTGGTAGAATGCAAAATCTCATAACTTTTCTATTTTGAATTCCCGTGTACACGAGCTTGTCACCATCGTCGAAAATTTCATTAAAGTAATGTAACATGGGAAAAAATTAAACGCCTCTGGGTGTTAATTTTGTAATGTATATTTACATAGAGAGGCGCGCGTCAAATGATTCGATTCGATCGAATACATATGAAGATTGGTCCTGGACGAGGTAATGTTTATTGTTATGACTTTCCTCTTTCTCTGAAAATTTGTTCCGGCGATTTTTCGTTTGCTACAAGAAAGGAAAATTTGTATACTCATGTCAGTGTTAAACCACGTGAATTTTAAAAAGGTAACAACATTTTTCATACATAGATTTAAGTTTATTCTATAGTCGTTTATTTTCAATGATTTTCTCTCGACTTTTTCTATATTTGAATATTTCAGACATAGATTTACATCTAGTAAATTTTCACTTTCATCAATATTCCATAAAGCATTCGTGTTGAACCCTTTTCGTATTAATCAAAGTTTTCTCTCCGGTGTCTGCATTTTATCAACAATTTCCTTTATAAAATGGAAAACTTTTTGATCTCCACACTCTACGTAAATTGTTTCATGAAATTCGACGCTGATTAAAACTTTAAATTGTACAATACTCCTAACCATTTAAACTTTTGTAATTGATATGTATAAATTAATTATTAGAAATTCGATTCTCACTATATTAAAGGGTCAAGGATTATAGCGGACGATGAGGTTGAATTTGATTTTGTCAAAAATATAACAATCAACGTTTGTTATTTGAGGAGTTTTCCAGTTTTCACAAGTCTATTTTTCTGAAAATCTTCATCTGTCTCAGACTGTACACTATATGATGCGTTTTCCTGGTTTTTCCTAGAGTCAGAGCGCAATATATCCATTATTTTGGTCCTTTATAAAAAGACGTCCTTTAATTCAATATAGATAGATAACAAAATAAATATTTGAATAAAGGTGTGAAAATCGCAACAATTAGAAAATTAAAAGGCATTATTAGTTGAAGTGCAAACAACTAGACAGTACATTTTTAAACTGTAAGTTTTTCATACAAAATAAAAATCGATTAATTTTATCAAAATGTCAACCCTATATCGTTAAAAAAATATTTTACGAAATAGTCAATCAACTAATTGAATGTTTTCTATCGAGACTTTCTTCATTATTATCTAATTATGTCTATCGTGCCATAAACATTTAAATTTTAATACAAGTAGCGTCCTTGGGGATACCTACAATTTTTTGGTTGATCGGACACATGTCAAGCAAATATAGATTTTTTAATAAGACGTTATTCAGTATTGCTCAATACAGGTTATATCATTCGATTTTATTAGTATCAGATGAAACAAGTCGCTATTGGCAAAGAAGGTAATAATAGATTCAGACGATGAAAAAATATGAAAATTTCGGTGCACAAATACGAATAACAGAAAAAATAGACGTCCTGTAAAAAATATGACAGACGAAAATTGTTATTTTTCGCTTAATTCTAGATATTTTTGAAATTTTCTTTTGAAAATGAGCATTTCAGAAATATTAAGTATCTATTGTGTCCCCATTTACTGGAGGACCCTGTGTTTACAGCTGATCTATGAATCCCACACCTTTCAAAAAGTCTAGAATGTGGGATAGCTTCAATTACCAGAGATCTTCGTCTTCTATTTCATACGCACTCAGGTGTAGTGCTCTGGAGCTCCTTCTTGGAGGTTTCGTCCTCTGTGGAACAAAATCTATATGCCGCATTATTTGCTAGGTCTAGCGGCTTCAGGTGTTTGTTGAGCGACAGTGCCCCGATAAAACTGTTAGATTGTTCTTAGAATGATACATTCAGCAGATCTACTCTGGCTATAGTTTCCTAAAGAGTCTTTGCCTTTCTCAGCCCCTGTAGGGCGTTCGAATAATTGGTTTTGCTCCAATCTACCTTATTTCCTAGAGTTTTTTACATTATTCTGTAACTGATTGCCCCCGCTTTAGCGAGCTTATCGTTTAATTTTTCTAGGCAATCCTAAACGAGTTTGGATTTTATCATAGCTTTTACCCGCGACTTCGTTCGCATCGAATCCATTAAATAAGTATCAAAAATAACCTACAAAAATCCATAACTCTACATTGAATGTCCGCGCCTAGCTGCTCTCCAGCTCAACCGATTTAAGTGTTCAAAAACTCAAAAGAAAGAAGGTGTTTCAGCGAGTGTTCTTAAACCAAAACGAAGTCTGTAGCTATATTGGAACCTGAGATATAGATCTCTGAATGTAGAAAAATTTCCAAAAATCTACAAAAATCCATAACTCCACATTGATTGTCCGCGCCTAGCTCCTCTCCAACTCAACCGATTAAAGTGTTCAAAAACTCAAAAGAAAGAAGGTGTTTCAGCGAGTGCTATTAAACTAAAACGAACTCTGTAGCTATATTGGAACCTGAGATATAGATCTCTGAATGTAGAAAAATTGCCAAAAATCTACAAAAATCCATAACTCCACATTGATTGTCCGCGCCTAGCTCCTCTCCAGCTCAACTGATTTAAGTGTTCAAAAACTCAAAAGAAAGAAGGTGTTTCAGCGAGTGTTTTTAAACCAAAATGAAGTCTCTATCTTGAATAGAACCTGAGATATTGAGGATAGAACGTGTGTATGTGAAAAACTCCTATAAATAATGTACAGGGGGAAATCGCATTTGAGTATAACTTGAGAATGGTGAAAATTAGATGAAATCCGATGGTTGATGGCTGATCTGTGCATCAATACCTTTCATTGAAAAAAAATTAAGCAAATCGGTTGGGTAGAACGCCTGAACGGACTCGGAATGGAAATCATCAATTTTTTTAATATATAAGATATCATCTTCTTTGGTTTTTCTTCCTTCTTATTTATTCAGTTTTATTTTTCCTCTATTTTCTTTTCCATTTAAAAAGATTTGTTTATTCAATATTTTTTTATATTTCAACAAATATACAATTTTTTTAAATATTTGTTACATATAAAAACAAACTTCTTGAATTCATTTTACGTACATACTTAAAAAAAGTTTCATGTCTTACATAAACCCACTATTCTAACCATAGATCGACCCTTTTTTCACCCTACCCTATATTTTATACTAAAGGTATGGCAGACACGTGTAGAGTTTTCTTTATATTGGATTCTTGGAATTTTCATGTTTCTTTTTTCTTTTTCTTAGAATACAATGAAAAACTTTCATTATCTTGTATAACGTTTCGATTTTTTTACAGAAAATAAAATAAAAAATAGAACGTTTTCCAAAATGCAGAATTTTCGACAGATTCTTCAAACTATTTCCAATTGGAGGATAGATACTAACGATGATTTTTCTCAACCACCCACTACGCCGATAATCACAGTTATACCGATTGTGGACGATCCTATCAAACAAAAACTGGAAGAATTACGATTGGGAACACAGGATAATAAAGATCGAAAACCTATAATCCAAAATAAAATGGTAAGTAATGGATATTCAAAACTAGAAAAATATTTTCCACGTCCTACGATATAATCCATCATTTTTACAAAAATAAATGCAGTTGGTTTCAACGTAATGAGTTTAGAGAATTAAATGATATTTTTCATGAATTACTTCAATATAATTCATTACCGTTTATTATTGTTTAAGAAAAATTTATTATTTACAAAAGAAAATGGTGTATTCATCGAAAAAATGGAATAAAGTGATGTTTTCAGACAAATTTATGGCCATTAATGTGCTCTGCGGCGGTTTGAAGTGCTTTACCACAAATTTTGTTATAATAAATTGTGTTAGACGGGAAGGAGCAGCTTTTTACATATCGTATCATCTTACCAAAGTATATAATTTATTTTATAGGGCTTATCACAGTCGATTTTGACATTTTTAATTATAAAACAAATGTTCGTTCTCCTATCCGTACATTTGAAATTTATGTGAGTAGAAGGGTCCAAAATGAGCTACTGTCTTATGTAGAAACACAAAAAATAGGCAAAGTACAAAACTTCCATCTAAAGAGGGTCTTCTATATTGCTCGCTATTTTCTTCCGCTTTAATAAACCAGAAATTTAACTTGAAGGGATTTGTTTTACCCAACAACTTACCGTCGATATTTTCAGCAAACAAAATTAAATGATCATTATTTATTTAAGTCGAGTAAGAGCTTTTTTACTTTAGTAACGGTTTCAAAGAGAACTTTGTTTTATTTGTAATGCCCGTAGCGTCTCATATATCAATTTTCTAATTTGGTAAAAGCTCTAAAGACAAGCGTTCAGTATAATATTTCATTATAATCGACTAATTAATTCGATCACATCTACGAATGTCATTTTGTGTAACTCACAATTTTATCCGTTACGTAAATCTTTTTGTTTTATTGATCTTATTGGAATGAATAAACGAAAATATCAAAAAGTGATTTTACTGATTAAGCAGCTTCTGATTCAAGCTAATTTCAATTATACTATTTAGAAAATACTCAATACTTGAAATAATCAACCGAGGAATCTGTTTTTTTAGACATGGATTTTATCGTCGTTCCAATCGTTAAAATTGAAAATAGGATTAAAGGGTGCTGTAGGAAGTACTGGTGGATTACAGAATACGTTATCGACAGATCATGGAGCAGGACATAGGCCCAGTAATGCTTCAGAAAAGCCCGCGGATGGTGTTTGCCACATTTCGCAAAGTCCCTTCAGAATATTAAGAGTAAGTTATATCATTCTGGAATGTCGGGTGAGAAACAAACCTGTTTAGAGCTAAATACTTGATCAAAGCATTGTTAATCTTATGAAACCATTTCTGTTTTCTTTACAACAAACCTTGTACAATACTCTGTCACCAGTTTTATTATTCTTTCCACATTTTGTGTATGGCAAGGAAATTTCATCAGCTCTAGCTCAGGAAAAACAAATTAGTTGTTCTAAACTCTCATTTGACACATTGTTAATTGTTGGAGGAGATGAAAGTTTGCACTGAGACCAGTCGATAAGCTCAATATAATCTGAGGCAGCAAAATTGATGGTCTGTTAGGCACTTATTCTTTCGAATCTTGCTTTCTAGCTTTTAACAATGTTCGAAAAGCTAACTGCCCAACATGGATTCTGTCATTTAACGCCATTGCTAACAATAAACTTTCGTAAAGACAAAAAACGCAATCCTCTGAATCACAGGATCAATGATCAAACAATGCTGACACTAGTAAGTAATTTCATGTCAAACCAGACCACTATTAATAATTCTCAGTGAATTATTTTTTAATTGTACTTCTTGATCTGTGACTTCTCTAAATGTACTAGTAATTGGTATCTGTACATTGTCATTTTTTTATCTTGAAATATTTGTTTTGCAATATTGAGTTTGTTTGCAAGTGATGTCTCTAAGTCGACTATTTCCCTCCGCCGTGTCGTTTGAGCTCTAGTATATCTTCTTCAATATCTACAAGAAGTGTTGCGGTTGGTCACCTGAAGCAGTGACCTGTGTATAGCTCAGGATTATCCAAATTCAGAAATTTTGCAATTTCATACGGGATTTTAGCAAACGTGTTTACACCAATAGCTTGGACTGTGCACTTTTCATTTCGGTAATTAATAAAAAAAAAACGTTTATGTGGAATATGACTGGAACGTAATTTCGTGTATTTAAGGTATAAATCAAATTTTAGCCTTCTTCAACCTCACATCTAATAACAAAACTTCTTTCGTTGTCAGTTTTTGAACTTACTTCTCCTTCAGTATTCAATTTTTGGCGCTTCTTCTCTACGATATGCTCCAGCGATGCCAAATATTGCAGTGACTTATTTTTTCGGAAAATACTGGAATTCTGAGTTTCTTTTAGAAATTTATGTCCCATATTAAATACTTTGGACTTTTTTGACAGAAAATATGTTTTTTAAAACACATTTAGGCATTGTCCACCAACTAAAAACGTATTTTTAAAGAAATATGTCACAAAATATTATTTTATTACCATTGGACAAACAAAAAGTTTTAAAATAAAATATTAAGCGATTTAAATTTTTTTTCAAACTTCGAGCAACATGCGCCTACTAAAAATGATAATTTATATTTTTTTTTATTTTTACTGAATTCTACGTAAAGAACTGCAACTTTGGAATGGTAATGGACTTTCGAAATCAGAAAATAGTTATTTTCCTAACAAGTGCGGAAAGTGACTGCAGTTATCCCGGGCAAGCGGTCAAGTGCGGGAAAGACACTTTACTCATGAGTTATGAACATTATTTTTTCTATGACCGTATATACAAAAAACTACTAATTATTATCAATATTAATATTAAGAACACAATTTGTTGCATTCTGTAGACTAGTAAGAATTGCCGGTCTAGTGGAATTATTTGGTTTCAACTGGAAGGTAGATGACGTCGATGAGGATGGCATCGGTTGCAGTTCGCATAAAGATGACGATGACGGTGACGGCAACGGCTTTAAGTCATTTGTAGTACAGAGAATTTGATTTGATATTTTTTCTTCTGATTCTCGGAGTCCTCCAAATAGCCCTCAGCGACAGTAGTAGACTTCCAGCCATCGAGATGCTTTAGGTTGGTTATTTCTTAGCCGGAGTCTGCTAGGAACTTTGCCAAAGAACGTCTGAAACTGTGTCCTGTATAACGGTCCGAATCTCTGCTGGCATCTTACCAAAAGTGTTTACGCCAATGCATTGAACTGAGCATTTTCCATTCTTATAATGAATAAAAAATCGGCGGTGTGAAGTGGTAGGTGGTCGTAAATCTGCGTACATTCTGTACAGCGTCAAATAGGTTCCATCATTTATTTCTTCAGAGAAAACAAATGATCTTGACGAATGATTTTTGGAATCGGAAATTTTCACAACAATTAGGTTGCCTTTATCTTGAATGTCGTCGGCAGTGATATTTACAAGCTCGGATCTGCGGAGAGCGCCAGCCAGTGCAAAAATGGTGATCACTTTAATCATCAGGTATACCTCATCGGGAGCTAGCATAACCCTGGATATATCTTCTTTGGTAAAAACTTTCTGTGCTCGAAAACCAATATTTTTTTGTTTAAGAAACGACGTTAGCTTATGGAAGTTTCCTATTTCCAAATTTTGTTTTATATTTACTAAACTTTTTACCATCGAATAGCGCGATCATAATGTATTAGATTTCAAAACCTTACTTAGGTCTGAAAAATACGCCAGAAATACCTCTTCCTTATAAGTTTTAGCCCCTTTTTCCTTATACCATGTGGCAAAATGGTCGTATTGCTTCTCATACCTTAGTCTGGATTTGGCAGGTAACAGCTCGGAATTAGCTTCATTTGCAGCCTTCAAAATGGCTTCGGGAAGTTCTTCGTCGGAGGAATCCATTAATATTATTGTATCGGATTCGGTTTAATGTGGTTTAATTTAGAAGAAGATTGTACTTATTCGGTCACTTCCAAGACGTTTTGAACAACTTTGAAGTTTTAGTAAGAATTACACGCCTGGGTTATCATAGCAACTGATAGCAAACCCGGGTGGTTTGATAGTTGTTTTGTGACACTCTTTTGAAGAATGTACATGGTTTATTATTTTATATTTTCAAAAAATTTAAAATGCTGCAAAAAGCTAGTAAAGGTTTAAATTTTATTCGATGGACTATTTCGTAAATATTTATTTACCCGTAATAACAATAGTTATGACCTCCGAAGTAAAAAACTATCTAATAAGGTCCAAATTTGCATAATTTTACTTTCAAAACTGAAATGCGTGCGGGAAAGTGGGTTACAAACGCACGGTCGTAGAAAAACGTTTTTTTCGAACTATCCTAGAGAGAGATGAACCGTGTTTTTCTTAGTTTGGCATTTAGATCTTTGAACTTATCTCGTATATAAAAATTGTCTATTGATCTTTAATTGGAATAATGTCTGCTGCGAGAAAATTTAATCAATATTATCAAAAAATAAGACGGTACGTATATTTTTTGTGACTGTTGTAGATATGAACCATGGTGAAATTCTACTGAAGTTTAGTTAATAGTTTAGACTAGAATTTTTTTAAAAAAATATGATTCTTTCAGGATATACAAAAGTTTTCGTTTTGTAAAATTGTTTCTCATATACAAAAAAATGTACGAATAATTGAAAACCAATAATTTTTATAAATAAATTTATTATATAATGATTTGAAAAGTTAACCAGTTAAGTTAAAGATAACCATTTTCGCTAAAACTAATGAAAATATTTGAAAATCTATTGGAAATATTGTAGAAGGTCTCTCGTACATTTATGGTGGTGTCCATAGAACAATTTAACCTATTGATCAATATCTTGAACACGAAAACAAATTTTTATCTAATCCACTAGATATTATCATTTAATAATTTCTACATAGAATTGAAAAAAATTACATTTAATTCGCCGTATATCGACACGTGACATTACAATCGATATAAATTTAAATACGCGATACCGTATAATTGGAAAATTTGTATAAAACCTTAATTACATATGTTGAACCATATTTAAAAAAGACGTGGAATTAAAACCAAACAAATCCAATTAAATTTATCAAAAAGCAACTTCTAGTTTAAAAACTGAAATATAATTTTCAAAAGCGGAAAATTTAACAATTGATTTTTCCTTATATCCGAAAATATTGAGTTGCATTATCGCGCTGTTGCCGAGAGTTTTATTTTTCTATATTCTGGGAAAATTGCAGAATAAATTATGATGAATACTTCAAACGTAGTAATATACTTTTAGTGAAAAAAAATATCTTGTTTACTTTGAATGACTTTCGGTTTGTACTAACTAATTTTTCTCTAAAAAAATTCTGAAAACATCGAAAACTGCTCGGGTATGATTGAAATTTGAAAAAGTTATTAATTGATCCATTTGAGGAAAAGTTATGCTTTTATACTTTCAATAGTAAGTATAATTATAAATAATAATAAGTTTTTTTTATTAAAAAAAGTTTATTATAAAAAAATCAATTTTTTGCAATACTAATCACCCTAAGTATAGAAAAAATAAATGTTACGCAAAAAAATCTAATAATTGCATCAATAAAGCAGACGGTTGAAAGAAAAATTAATATTATTAATAAATAATAATAATAAATATATAATTATTTCTTATCCTATAAAGATTTTATATAAAAAGTAGTTTGTTATAGGTTTTTATTATTTTATATGCCAGAAATAAGAAAATGCACGGTTTTACTGCTTTCCCAACATCATCAAAAACTTTTGATGTTCGAGAAAAATCTTCATTCAGATTCGGCGTATGAGGTACGGTAAATACGGCCAAGCAGATTATTCGGAAGCTCCGGCTATTCAGTTGATATCGCGACGTGAGTTTCAAAGTTCGTCAACCAATTTCTACCATAAATTTTTAACCATATTTATATACGTAATTTGAATAAATTATTTTTAATGATATTAAAATTTTTAACCAAAGTTATGAAGTTTTCGTAAGTTTTACAAAATGCAATTTTAAATATTTTTAACAAAATTTACTTTATTTTTGGAAAAACTATTTGAAATAAAATTCCCTAAATATATTATTTTATAATTTTAAAAAACAAAAGTTCATTTAAAAATTGTAATCAACGATCAATTAAATTAAAATAAAATTTAAATTACGTGGTACAATCAAAGTTTACTTTAAAATCAAATATTTAAAAATGTCATAATTAATATGATAAAAAACTAGTTTTCTAAGAAAATTAATCCCCAGTGTGATTCAGAAAATGCGTGGGAACTTATTATGAGAAGATTATAATTTTGAAATGAAACTGGAGGATTATTCAAACGAATCAAAGTGCCATTTGAGAGAGAATATAAACTGATGTTTCGAGAAAAATAAATGCAAAAATATTAAAACCAAGATTATGTTTATTTTTGTGACTGTGATTGATGGAATGTCGGATGAAATTTCTCTTCACCACTGTGCTTACCAAAAGAAAGATTAGTCTTTCAAGACAGACTTTATGAGGAAATTTATTGATTATTAATTTTCAGTGCTCTCAATTTCGTATGTCTAAATGCGATCTTCTTTATGGATGATTAATCTGTATTACGTAATCAAAGCATTCCAGTTTCGCATATCATCTCTTCTAAAAGTATGTGTTTATCTTGCCTAATCATTGTCCTAAGTTCATTATGACACTAATACAGTCATAGTTTAATTGTTAATATTCCATTACGTTGTCATACAAGCCTCTTTCTTTATAATTCTTATCTCTCTTTGTATTATTTTTGATTTTTACTTTTACTTCAAATAATACTGTATATCTGAATAGTACCATGTCTTCTTGAAAATATGGTTTCAATCTTCGCCAATCACTCTAATTTCTTATCCATATTTCAATCGAACGTACCTAAAGTCTTTCACCGATCATACAAATAAAATTTTCATATTAAACGCATTTTATATAAATTAAGAGGTAACGCGTGTTGTTTAATTTACTTATTATGTAAGTAATGCGATTAGCTATTAAAATATAATGGATATATGTATGAAATTGAAGGTACACGTGGTTGAAAGCATGCAATTTCCCAATACTGCTATGAAACAAGATTGTATATTAATATTCATAGTTAGAGATACTGACTATAATTCAATTTGACGCACAGTCACGATATTCTTTCAACAATAATCCATTTTCGGTATACGAATTTGCTTATCCCGCAAAAGATCTATTTTCTATTAACATTCACACGAAAGAAGTATATATTGAAGAACATTAATTATTTTTGATAATAGCTTGTCTGGTGTATGTTATGAAGTATCTTTCGCGAGTTTCACGAAACAAAATTAAAATATTTGAAGGATTAGAACTAAAAAAAAATTATTTCATTTAAAAAATAACGTATTTGAAAGTTTTTGTGTTGAACCGGTTAAAAGAATTCATCAAACTGGGATATAAACTTACCAAAAAAGCCATGGCCATCAATGGGTCAATAAGGGCTTATAAACAATGGACTAAAGTATTGTTCTCACCAAGAAGAATGACCCCAGAGGATGTCAGTGAGGTTGTTACGGTAAAGTATTTTCAGTCATTTAAAAAACACCACTGTCAGTTAAAAACTTTTTTTCATCGTTCACATTTTTAATGAGATGTTATACCAGCTGGAAAGAACTCGAATTTTTAACGAGAAAAATTATTGCGGCTCCTCTTTTTTGTATATAAATAAGTTCTTCTAATTACAGGCGGCCGAGAGTGGTAATTTAGATATTTTCCAACGGCTTTACTATGACGATCCTACTCGTCTGGTTATACAAGACAGCCGTGGAAGAACACCCGCTCATCAAGCTGCTGCCAGAAACAGAGTCAATATTCTACAATTTATCCTAGAACAAGGAGGAGGTTAGTTAGATCTTCTAGCTTTACAAAGGTTAAGAAAACTAAGTTGGAATTTCTGGAACCGTTGTTGATATTCATACTGAACACACTGTTTACACTAAGCCAACACTTACAATTACACTGTCTGAAGATTAACCAGTTCACTTCAGCCTCTAAAGACGATAACTTGGTTATCGAAACGCGCGTCAGACAATTTAATTGCGAGTGTTGGTGTAGTCGTGTGCTCAATAGAACCAGAAAATATTTGGGTAGGAAAACACGTCGGGGATATTTTGTAATTTCCAGAGGCTTCAGCCACCATTGAAAGTGGACATATTATTCTTTCAATCCTCCAAACTCCAATTTATTGGACTCTCCTTTGATATTGAACATTTGAACATTAAGAAATATACAAACAGCTGGTCGATTTAAATATAAAAAATTTATAAAATAAAATAAAGAAACATAATTACTGAAGGCGAAACAAGTAAATATATCTTAGAAATCAAAGCGTTAAAGTTCTGTAGAGACTGTTTGGTGTTTCTTTTAGATTTTCCATCTCCATGAACTCTTTCTTGTGGGTACATATTTCTATACCACAAGAATATTTCTATTTAGGCTTTGTGACTACCCCCGATTCACAAATGACAAGAAATCTAATCTAAAACCACCTTTGAAGTTTTAAAAGAAATATTAGATTAGATAGATCATACGGACGCTAACATAATAATATTTAAAATTAAGTACCATCTGAAAACTACGACTTTATTTAGAAATAAAAATAAAACTCAAGTGCAAAGGAGAAACTAAAAAAGCACGACTGGTAACTGACGCGTTATCCACTTTCTGAATTGTACACGTTCGTCTCTAAGGATTACTGAAAATAATTCGTGAGCTCCAGATATTTACTTATATATTTATACAGGAAGAAAATAACGCTTCATAAAAAATATTTCATTGAAAATAACAACCTTATTATTAACAATGTTTTTTTCGCAAAGTCTTGTTTGAAATACATACAATCTAGGGTCGAATGATTTCAATCCTACTTCTTGACAAATCTAACTATGTTTATATTGATAATACCAGGGTTGCTACTCAATCAAGTGTTGAGCTAGACAAATAAAAACAAATATTTGATTGAGGTACCTTCAAAACATGTGATTTGAACGCTTCAACCGCTTATTCGGATGTAGAAAATTCGATGTTTTGACTGTTCAAAAACGTTGAACTAATGTATAAGATCTCACATTATCTTGTCGGATAATGCTTGATTTCCCTGGTTTTTCCAACATTTCTAGCAAACAAATTTTGGTGTTCCATTCAAGATTGGCATTTCTACGGAACGATAACAACATGTTCAGTTATTTCGAAAAAACAGGTGACCATTTGCGTTGAAGTTCTTCTTGAGCGAACAACTTCTGTTGGATTTGGCTCGTCTTGAAATACCCATACAGAGCAAATCTTTTTGACAGCCAAATTTTGAATGTATACACAACAGCCGATTTTGGACGACCTTTACGCAATTCGTCCTGTAACGAAGTGCGTCCACGATTGAATTCTAAAAGCCAATGAAACGCCGGGAGTCATAGAAAATCATCGCACGAAAATGTTGGCCATTTCAATCCATTTTTTTAACAAGAAGAATGTTTCAAGTATCTGTAAATAACTCAAATAGCACTTGTATGACAACACAAATTAAAAATTCTAAATATTGAATTAAAATATTTATCTTCTAATTACAGACTTGAACATTTTGGATTATGCAAACAATACACCTCTGCACATAGCTGTTGAACACGAATCGTTGGACGCCGTTGATTTTTTGTTAGCTAAGTAAGTAACAAACAACGTATTCGAATATATTTTTTTCAATGTCTTTAGATTTTATTTGTGATTATTTTTGTTAATTCCAGAGGTGTGAAAACTGATATTTTAAACGAAAAAAATCAAGCTGCTATTCACCTGGTGACGGAACTTAACAAGGTGAAAGTATTGGAAGTGATGAGTCGACATAAAGAAAAAATCAACATCCAACAAGGAGGCGAACATGGCAGATCGGCGCTTCACATCGCCGCTATTTACGATCATGAAGAATGTGCCAGAATTTTAGTAAGTCATATTATTACACACCTATAAACATCCTTGGATTTTCTATTTGAATAAAGTCAGTTTCTAAGTGCTACGCCGTTAAAAATTCGTTCCGAAATCTGGAAAAGAAAATTAGAGATAATGAACTTTTATGTATACTGAATAGAACGGCGATGGAAAAGTAAAATACGATAATCTCGTATCCGCAGAATGTGGAAATTTCATGAATTAGCTGGTGAAAAAAGTTGGTAGTGTTTCAGTTTATTCAAAATACAAAAAAGTTTTTAGAAATCTTCGTTATTTAGTTGAAACTTGTTGAGACTTTTTTCTTTTGAAAGAAATTGATCAGAATTATTTTTATCCCACAATTAAATAATTTTATTTCTATTTTATTATTTTATTTCTACGTTCATTGACGAGTAAATCGATAACTATCATACTCTATGAGGAAAAATATTTTATTTTGTTTATTTTTCTTAAAAAAATCGTTACTTGTTTCGTATAAGCATTGTACATTGTTTAGTTTCGAATTGATATAAAATTTTATACAAAAAAATGCAACTTTAGTAAATATTTATTATCGTTTTTCCAAAAAGTATTATTTAATATACATTATAAAGAGTATCAATAATTTTAGGGACAAATAGGAAATGTTTTATCACTAATCGACAGAAAATTTTGATAAACCATTTTTTATCGGGACATCTCCGTCTATTACTTTTCCTGTCTGAGATAAAAGATTTTGTCTTCCTTATTTTTCCCATAAAACTCGTTCGTGAATTCCAAATAAATAAAAAAATGTGATTATTATTACTGAAAATCGGCGTTTATTAGATTTCAGAATTTGGCGCTTGTCCGAAGATACCTTGTAACAACGGCTATTATCCCATTCACGAAGCTGCCAAGAACGCTTCTTCAAAAACTCTAGAAGTCTTTCTACAATGGGGTGAATCTAGAGGATGCAGTAGACAGGAAATGATCTCGTTTTACGATTCCGAAGGTAACGTTCCACTCCATTCAGCTGTCCACGGAGGTGATATCAAAGCTGTAGAATTATGTATAAAGTAAGATATTATCGAAATTATCGTTATAAGAATTTTTACAATTTTTATATTTTCGTTTACTAGATCCGGTGCTAAAATTTCCATCCAACAACAAGACCTTTCAACGCCCGTTCATTTAGCTTGCGCTCAAGGTGCCACCGAAATAGTTAAATTAATGTTCAAGATGCAACCCGAAGAGAAAATGGCTTGTCTACAATCTTGCGACGTCCAAAAAATGACGCCGCTCCATTGCGCCGCTATGTTCGACCATCCGGAAATTGTTGAATATCTAATACAAGAAGGCGCAGATATCAACGTTATGGATAAGGAAAGAAGATCTCCAATGCTACTAGCCGCTCTTAGAGGTGGATGGAGAACGGTACATACTTTGATTAGGTTAGTACCTACCTCATACAATTCTCTCGATAAAAAGTTACTTATTTCTCCTTGGTGTTCAAATATTCGAATTTCAGTTATAAGTTGATTGATTTCATTTAGATTGGGTGCAGATATAAACATCAAAGATGTCAATAGACGGAACGTGCTTCATTTGGTGGTTATGAATGGAGGGCGATTAGAAAAATTCGCAACCGAAGTAAGTGAGGTAAACACTAAACTTGTAGCTTCATTTTATTTTTCATTTTAGCTATTAGAAATTTGAGTAGTACTACACTGAATATAATTTTGCCATTTTGAATATTATTTATGGCAATTACGACAATTTTTTTCACACAAGTAAATTAGATTATAGGTGAGTATTTATCTAGATGTATATCGACACTGAATAAGCATGTTTTTATTTTGAAAACACGGTGAGTTCAAATTTATTTCGAAATTTTTTAATTCACTAATTTCAATTAAAAATACCATTTTATTATTTGTAATTTGTAGTGTTGATCGTAAATATTAAATGTGTGAATGTTTTCTGAATCAATATAATTAATTAATTAACAAAACATAGTTAAACGTTTAACTTGCATGATTCCTTTAAATTTACTTTGATTCGCTTTCTTCTCTTCTTTGCTCTATTAAGGAGGCTCCCGCGCTTAATGTCGAAACATATTAATATTTTTTTATAATTTAGAGTATGTGTTATCGATCAAAATCTAAAATAATTTGAGTTTAAAATTCCCATCTTTAACATGAGTTATTATAGGAGCCATAGTGAATTTCTTTAATTACAAATTAAATCAGCTCTCGCTTTACACACTCCTTCACTGTTGACATCCAGGCGTCAGTCGGCGTTGTGCTACAGCCACGTTAACATGTCCGACATGATTGATGCTCTCGCCAAATGTCAATTGCGAAGTGTGATTCGTTTTCTACAAGCTGAAGTTCATAGTACCGCAGAAATCCATCGAAAAATGAGTCGTGTGTATGTGGGAGAAATTTCATGAGTGAATGGTATCGAAAGTTTAAACATGGTCGTAATGAAAGGGACCAAGGCTGCAAATCTGTCGTTTCAGATGACCTGGTTTAACGAGTTGACAGATTGGTTAAAGAAAACCGCAGATCCAGCGTTACTGCTTTGTCTACGGAATTTCCAGAAGTTTCGAGGTCTGTTTTGTCCTCTATTGATACTAGGCTACATTTGCGGCAACTCTTCGGTGATTATGTCGAAAATTACTCTATCTTTTGGTAATAAAATTTTTGTTTTATATGAACATGTCTTTTATTCGATCTATCGGTTATTCGGTTTGTTGGAATTACTCCTCTGCAGAGCAGCTACATAAGTGTATATGTGGCAATACTGGACGCTTAATGACTGTTGTTAACGTTTAATTTAGCAACTTTTATGTATTGTTTATAAATCAATGAAATATTGTTTCAATGTGACTAGTTTGGTAGACGCAGGAGCTTCCTCAAGCGATGGTTTGATTATGAGTGAGAAACTGTGTCAATTAACTAAAAACTTGAAGATGGTTATTCTTCCAACCCTAAATGTATATATTTAAAGGATAAAAAATGTTTACTTCAGCGGATAAAATTAAAAAGACCGCCGATACTTTTAGGTTATTTAGTTGTTACATGTGATACACCACAAAATGAGAGTTGAAATCCTCTGTAAATTGCTTGTTTCTGAGTAGTTTGTGATACGGTAAATTATTTGGATCAAAAGTCCAGACGTATTCGCAACAGAAAGTCAAATTACGAGAAAAATTTAACAAATATTAAGAGACATACCAACTTTTATTATCTTATTACGTACACAATGTCAAACGCTTGTTTTATCTTTTTTAGTAATAAATTTACTTCCTATTATATGTTTAATTTTGTTAGACAACATAATTAATGATAATCGATTTTTTTGTTTCGAAAGTCGAAATCTAAAGAAAGCCTTCTTCAACTTCTAAACGAAAAGGACATCAACGGTTGTTCTCCTTTACATTACGCCAGTAGAGAAGGGCATATTAGAAGTTTGGAAAATCTTATTCATCTAGGAGCTTGCATTAATCTGAAGAACAATAACAATGAGAGTCCCCTACATTTCGCTGCCAGGTTAGTAAATATTTATTCAGAACTAGAACAGATTTATCTTTTTTATCGTATTGACGATCTTTCAGTCTATTTTGTAAATACTGAGATGTCTGCCCTATGTAGACAGCGTCACAATTAGTACAGGGCACTTGATATATAATATTACTTCTTTTGCTTTTTGATATTTTAGATTTTAATTTAGTGAAATATAACTATTGATGAGATTCTACAATGTATGAACGTTAATTGTTGAATTATATTAAGAACGTTGATTTGAATTTCTTATTACGTAAGGTATGGCCGATACAACACCGTTAAACAACTGTTAGATTCAGAAAAAGGCACTTTTATAATCAACGAAAGCGACGGCGGTGGATTAACCCCATTACATATAGCTTCTCAACAAGGGCACACAAAAGTTGTTCAACTTCTACTCAACAGAGGAGCATTATTGCACAGGTAATACACACAAATAGTATCAGTTAATTTATCCAATCTAACTATACTAATTTTTTAACTGTGATATTTACGTTTACGTTTTTATCTTAACGCTTTCCGAGAGCTGAAATAGTGGAAAATATTGCGTGTAATTAGGGAAAATACACAATTTATTCTACAAATTTGTAAAACAAAGGCTGCCGACACGGTTCACTCGTCACTGCCTATTACCGAAAACCAAGAATATTTGCATTTTTATTGCATTACTGCGATTCGGAGCATTCTAAATGGAAATGAAATATAACTACAATCATTTTTCGTCATGTATCAACAGTAGAAATACGAGGTTTGTCTATTAAAGGACAAGACCGGTTACGAAAAAAGCCAAACACCTTTCCATACGTTTTTCCATCGATCGAAGCAGTGCTGGAAGTCTTCTTTGGTGAGGAACTCTGCTGTTTTTGGCTTTACCGTTTCCATCGACTCAAATCGGGTCCCTTTTAAAGGCGCACAGTGCCAAATCTGCTACAGATAGCGCGTTATGGGCAGGTGCGTTGCTCTGGTGCAAAATCGGGTCGTTTTTTACGAACTCGTTCTCGCAGTGTTGTCAAAACTGACAGTCTGACCCTCTGGAACCCATTTAGTCATCACGATACCGTTAAAGTCGAAAAAAACTATCAACATTATCTAAAATTTTGATTCGTTTTGTGTCACATCACTAAAGCGCTTACACCACTCAAAAACACGCGCACGAGATAGAGAAGAGGTAGAGATTGCATCAATGTATAGCATTCAGTCGGAATTTTTTTTAATTTAACGAGAAATTTGAGATTGATACGTTGCTTCTGTTTTTCGTCACACATGGTTTTCGAAGAAATACGTTCGTTTTATACAAATGCACTACTCGTTTTTTATCTTACCCGTCTAGGGCTTCATCTAAGCGCGAAGTCTCGTTTTTAATAGCCAGACCTCGTATTGAAGGAAATATTAATCTCTGGATAATAGCTTTTTCTCAATTTGAACGATTTTTTCTTGTTAAATAATGTCCAAGTACAGGTATACTCGAAAAATTTGTCTTAAATGCCAATTATAACACAAAAATACTAATGTGAAAAGCAGCAATCATACTGAGTTTGATTATTTATTAAAAACAAAACCTTGTGGGTTTGTTATAGTTTGAAAAAACGTTAAGAAATGTGAATATTTCTTCATTTTAACAATGTTTCTTTCTACTTCATATTTCGTAAATAAAACTGAGTAGTACAAATCCTTCAAATTATTATTTAGTTTGGCCTATTTATACTAAAAATTAAAAAACTGAATCAATTCGTCTATTTTTGAAATTATGGTGAAAGCGCTGGGATATTAAATTTATTTCTCCTAGTTTCTGAATAAAAATCGTATCAAATTCAAGGTTGATTTGTATCGTGTTAGGGCTGATTCAATTTAGCATTCTCTGCGTATTACTTTATAATCCTAGTAAATTGTTCAACTTAGTATTCTGGCTACACGTCATACCGGCTCTTAAGCCCCTTTCTAATTATTCTCCTAATGAACAAAATCATAAAACAGAGGCGTAACGCAGAAAATTATATTGGGAAACTAATTTATGATACGTTTTTTCTCTTCTTAATATTTTTCATATTTAAAAAAGGGGATTTTATACTTTTCCGGTCCCCTCGTTTTTTTGGGGCTCTAGAACATAGAAAAATCATCCGATTTCGATGAATTTTTTTTAAAATCTTCGTTTTTCGACGGATTTACGAAAAAAATATATAGGATTAGAAAAAAATTAAAACTTATATTGGTTTCAGGGCTTTAAATGTTCTTGAAAACGCACTTATTCACGTATAATTGTTGATAACTTTTTTACAAATAATCAAATGAAGTTGTTATATTTTTTCTATAATCTTCAAAAAAAACGAACAAATTGAAAATAATGTATACAAAAATGTTGATTTATCATGTTTTTACAATTAAAAATAACAATTTTTGACTTTTTCTCACATATAATCGTTTGTACTTTTTTTATTAAGTAATAATTAAAATTACATTAACAAAATTATTCTTAAAATCACTTATTGTAATCAAATGTACAATATTAAAAGTTAATTTTTAAAAAATTGAAAATTTTCACCATTAAAAAAATGGTATCATACTAAGGTTGTCTGTTAGAGATAAAAATGAATAAACAAACTTTTTTTTTCCAAAATGTTCTTTTTTGTGTAGATTAAAAAAGATTTTAAAAAAAAATTCATCGAAATCGGATGATTTTTCGATTTGCTAGAGCCAAAAAACGAGGAGACCGCCTAAATATAAAATTACCATAAAAAATTTCATATATTATTATTATACGTCGTTTATCGATTTTAATTCAATATCTATGAAACGAATATCTTAGATATCTTTATGGTAAATAGCAATTCGGTATTGACATACATACAGCACGACATAAACTCTTTCAATTGTATCTATATCTGTCCCCAGGGACCACAACGGCAGGAACCCATTGCACTTGGCAGCCATGAACGGATTCACTCAGACGATTGAATTGCTACTATCTGTACATTCCCATTTACTCGATCAAACCGACAAAGACGGGGTGAGTTCAATAATTTTTAACAAAAAATATATTAATCTGTATAGTTACTGAAATTGTTTCATCTTTCAGAATACTGCACTACATTTAGCTACCGTAGAGAATCAACCAAACGCGATTGCCTTTTTGCTTTCAGTGGGTTGTAAATTATTATATAATCACTCGGAAATGACGGCCATAGATTACGCCATCTATTACAAGTTTCCCGAAGCAGCTTTAGCTATGGTTACTCACGAAGACAGGTAAGAAAACGTTTTGATTTCAACAAACTTATCGACAACCGAATTACGAAAAAAAAAAAATTGTGTGTGTCAGCTCCGACGCACGACTGGAGTTTACTCCTTAAGTTCGATAGTCTAACCAGAGGCAAAAAGAGTTTATTTAACTTAAAAAAGATTGGTTGATTGCCAGAATATTTTGGGCTTCCTTCATTAATTTTTTTTTAATCTGTAAGCTCGTTGTCTCTCGGCTGGAGTTTTTGGAGGTTTAGATTTTTTCCTAGTCAAAAAATATAAAAAAAAATTAGAAAATTTATAAATGCATAATTATAAAAATTTTAACCGACTTGATAAAAAAAGGTTTTTATAAATATTTTTTATTTAAAATTTAATATTATCTTAATAATTAACAAAAATAGTTATAAAAAGATAATTATGTCACTAAATCTTTTACATACAATAATAAATAGTACATGAAAATTTTTCAAATAAGCTAAAAAATAACTTTTCGAAAGAAAATTATATAAAAACATTATTATAATGAAAAAATATTGTCGATTTTTCTGATAATATTATCGAATTATTGACTACAGTTGTTAATATTTAAAAATTATTTATAAAATAAATCATAATAACGTGGAAGAATATATATACATCGACAAAAACATTTTTGGTTAGGTTAGAAATTTTCCATTTTATGTGGATGCGCTCGATAATTCATATTGGGTTGATTATCTAATTTTATGTGTTATTTTCAAATATATATTTATATGAACTACATCGATAATTATTAAAATATTTAATAAATACAAATTGCACATGCTCATACATATAATACATGAATTATAACGTACCTTGCAATCACGTGTTTGTTAGATGTTCCGGCAATATCATCTACACCTCTTTCTGCCATAGTTATTTGAAAATACTTTCAGTTCGCTTTAGCGGAACACAATGATAATAAAACTTCACAATGACAGCAATATAAGTATGTCGACACTGACAAATTAGAAAGTTGCCCATCATAGGGTGCGCACCAAAAACGTAACGAGGTCATTCATCGATAGATTTTACTCCTCACATTTTTCTCATACCGGGCCCCTTATATATGCAAATCGATTCTTAAGGAGTAAACTCCAAAAATTATGCTGCAGAAGATGATAGGAATCGAATAACTATTTTTTCTGTTTCTGAATTTATTTATTTCATATGAATTGTAACAGATTTTTGTTTTAAAATGGTAATCATTTTTTGTTATTATTTAGTAAAAGTCAATTAAATGTTTTCCCAAATTTTGTGATTTTTTTTAAAAAATTTTTAAAAAATTTCTGTTACGGAGACAGTGATTAAAGTAAGGGGGGACAAAAAAGGAAATATAAACGGAGTACGTACCGGGTGTCCCAGTAAGAATGGCTCTCGGTCATATCTCGGCAACCGTTTATAGTACAGCTTCGGAAAAACAAAAAGTGACCTCGAAAAAATCCTGGAAATTATTTACAGACTTGTAGGTCCACCGCAATTGAATACAAAAAATTATAAAATGAATATTTTACAAATTTTGCCTAATTAAGATGCATTTAAACTATGATTATCGTATTCTTTAAGAAATTCAGCGTATATTTGATTTTACAAGTTTTAGTTTATCTCTTCAAATTAGAGATGGGGGGAAGCGGGAACTTTATTATGAGAAAACGCCTGTAAGTCCAGTTCTACTTAACCTATCTATGTAAATTTAGTCTTTTTGAAGAGAGCCCCTTTCAACCAATGTAAGACCTATAATTTGAAAAATGTTGAATGGAAACATGCAGTTTTAATTGAGGAATATAAAAGTAGACCAAATTAGCAACAGAATAGCGAAAACCGCATGTCGATATCTTTTTCGTATTACGACATATCCTAAGAAATGGTAAAAAAAATCCGTTCAGTCAAATCGGAGTAATTTCTGTTTAAAAGAAAATTCTTAAAATTTACACATTTCGTATCTCGTAATACGAAAAAGATATCGACATGCGGTTTTCGCTATTCTGTTGCTAATTTGGTCTACTTTTATATTCCTTAATCAATACTGCATGTTTCCATTTAACATTTTTCAAGGATAGTCATAGTTTAAATGCATCTTAATCAGCCAAAGTTGGTAAATTATTCATTTTATAGTTTTTGGTATTTAACTACGCCCTCTAGGAGAAGACCTACAACTCTGTAAATAATTTCCAAGGTTTTCTCGAGGTCACTTTTGTTATAAATTTTTTTTTTCCGAAGCTGTACTATAAACGTTTCCCGATATATTCTTATTGGGACACCCGGTACATTTAAAAATAATGATAATTCAGGACTACAGCTTCCGATAGCTGATGTTTGAATTTGTTTCAGGGCACAAGAAATTTTAAGCTTAAAATCCAATAAACATCCTTATGTAACTTTGGCTCTAATAGCGTCAATGCCACGAGTTTTCGAAGCCGTTCAAGATAAATGCATCACGAAACCGAATTGCAAAAAAGATTCCAAATCCTTTTATGTGAGTTCAAGTACGTAACATAAATATGTTTAAAAAATTTGAATATATATTTATATTTGTAGATCAAATACAGTTTTTCCAGTCTTCAATTGCCTGCTTCGTCTTTGGAAGATGACAAAAATGCTAAAAGGGAACCTTTACCGGCTTTAAATGTAAGTTTTTTCAAAATAATTCAATGCAATTTAGTCCTGCGAATTCACATTTCAATCTAAATTTATTAAATCCGCTTTATAAAGGTATAATTTGAAAACTTGATTTACAGTTTTCTATATTCCTAGATCAAAATAAATTAACGAGAGCAACGAAGAAGAACGAATCAAACTATTTTTTATATAAATAAAATTTGTAAGGAAACTGTATAAGAAGCAATTTTTTTTGCTGTTTTTAATGTTTTGTTATTTGTAGGCGATGGTGATTCACGGTAGAGTCGAATTATTGGCTCATCCTTTGAGTCAAAAATATTTACAAATGAAATGGAATTCGTACGGAAAATACTTTCATCTAGCCAACATCACTTTTTATAGCGTGTTTTTAGCTTTCATCACGGCTTTTTCTTCTCAATTGATTCAACAGGAACCCCCTCAAGCTAATATCGATTTCAACGTTACAAATATAACCCATGAGGTAGTTGAAATATTTTTTTCTCAAACAGGAATCATTATAGATTCTATATATTTTTAGGAATACGTGATGATGAGTAAATTACGTATACTACGACATATCCATATCAGTCCGATGATGTATATCTGTGCCTTGGGTATAATAGTCTACATTGGTATTAATATATTCAGAGAAGCTCTTCAATTGTACCAGCAGAAATTTTTCTATTGTATGGACCCCATGAATTTGGTAACGTGGTTATTGTACGTTTCGGCTCTCGTTATGGTTTTACCGATATTTCGTGGTACCGAAACCATGTTTGATTTGCAATTTTCCAGCGCTTCGTTGACCGTATTTTTGAGTTGGTTCAATTTGTTGTTGTTATTACAGAGATTCGATCAAGTTGGAATATACGTGGTCATGTTTTTAGAAATTTTACAGACGCTAATCAAAGTATTAATGGTATTTTCGATATTGATTATAGCTTTTGGTTTAGCTTTCTACATATTATTATCAAAGGTAGGTTATTATTAAAGATATAGTGAGTATTTACTATCCGCGATTGTTATTTTTAGGGTGAACATCTTTCTTTTAAGACAATTCCTATGTCGTTAGTTAGAACGTTTTCTATGATGTTGGGGGAAATAGATTTTCTCGGTACTTACGTTAAACCGTATTATTTAACCAACGACGGGCAAGATCGATCTTTTTTACCCTTTCCGATTCCAGCTTTTTTCATTTTGGGTTTATTCATGGTTCTAATGCCTATTTTGTTGATGAATCTACTCATTGGTTTAGCTGTTGGAGATATAGAATCTGTCAGAAGAAACGCTCAACTCAAGAGATTAGCTATGCAGGTAACGATCATTTTATAATCAAAATTTTTACTTTGTAAATGTACAAAATCTAATGCTAAATTCTAAGCTAAAGCTCTAAGCTAAATTCATAAATCTAGAATGATTTAATTATTAAATAATATCGAAATATTTGTTGTTTTTTAGGTTGTTTTACATACCGAATTGGAGCGTAAACTTCCGACGTTTTTGCTGGAGAAAGTCGATAAGATGGAATTAGTTGAATATCCTAATGAATGCAAAGGCAAAGGTGGTGTATTAGACTTAATTTTAAGGAAATGGTTCGGTTGTCCATTTTCAGATGATGGTAAGACTTTCAATTTTATCGCGAAAAAATAAAATTCATGAAACAAACAACTCGACGATGTGTTGTTGCTAAAAAAATATTTTTAGGTGCAGTTGATATAGCAATGGACAATACAGATGATTACATAGTTGCCGAATTGGACAAAACTAAGAAAAAATTGAGGGAAATTACAAAAACATTGGAGAGGCAACAACAATTTTTACGTCTCATCGTACAGGTAAAGGATATAAAATGATCAATATACCAAAACTACGATTGAGCTAATAGACGTTTCTTAATAATTACGTCTCTATATTTTTTTTTGTTTGGATTGTAGAAAATGGAAATAAAGACTGAAGCTGACGATGTAGACGAAGGAATTCCATCTAGTAACTTGAATAGGGTGAATTATGGTTCTAATAAATGGACGTCACCGAAAATTCGAAAGAAGCTCAGGACTGCCATCAGTTTCACAAATAAGAGTAACTCTTAAAATATAAGACAAAAAGTTATTTGAAATTTATATTTTCTTATTGTTATCACGAATTATCAAAAATATATTCATAAAAACAAGAAAAATCATTGTTGAGAAAAGTTACTAAAAACAAACAAAATGTTTTGTTACTGAAAAAAAAATTAAAACGAGAAATTATTGATATTTCTATATAATCAGTTAGTTAACCAAAATTGATTCAAATATCTCATTTTTATTTACAAATTCATTTACTAATTGCGATAAAAACGATAATTTCCGCCCGTCCATCAATTTCCTCGAATTTTTTTCATCCATTCTTTTTAGCCACTCTGTAGATGAGATAAATATCTTCCTGAAGGTCCACTTTCGCAGAGCTTTTTTCGTCGTCACCTCTGTATACAATTTGATCTCAATCGGTTTATTTTTTTTCCATGTGCTTTTTTGTAATTTTCCATTTAAATTGCTTTTATAGCTATTTCCGTAATCATAAATCATTATTGGTATTTTGCGTGATCACACATTATATTTTTTATTTTTATAAACTGCATCATTTTCGTAAATAGTGAATTGATACAAATTATCATTTAAAACAATTTTGATATTTATTTGCTAAACAATATCTTAACCAATTTATTTTATATAAAACTGTTAGATAAATGATTCATTCATCATTGAAATGATGAAAATATATGTCGTGTTAGTTTTAAAAAATTATATTGTATGTTAAAAATTGGAAAATATTAATTTTTGTATGCCGGCAGAGCAAATAAGCACACGTTTGTCAATTTTCAAAATAAAAAATTCACAGAAATATTTAGTTTTATTTAAAACCTAATAAAACTCTTCTTTAAAAGAATAGTTATGCAAGACAACATACAAAAAATGATAGATTATGCAACCATCTTTACAACTTTCCCTCTTATAGCAAGTTCAGACAAACGATATACAAAAATACTTAAACAACAAACACCCTAAATGTTTTGACATATTGTCCAGAAATGATTATGATTGGTATTGATTGACGTTGTATTTTCTAAATTGATTCATCAGATTTTAAATTACATAACTAATAGATATGCAACTAGGTTAACAACGGTAACCCGCAGATTTAAAGGAAGGTGTCAAGTATCTACACAAACGTAATAAACCATGAATGTGGTCTGATTTTTTATTTTCACTGGAATTAATCCCATTATGCTTACTTTAGACTTGTATTAATCGATTTTTTTATGATTCATAAATTCTAAAATAGATAACTATTAGTTACGCAACTAGATTAATAACGGTCACGTGCTAGTTTAAAGGAAGGTTGTCAAGTATTTACACAAATGTAAAAAACTGAATATTTTAAATTATGAACGACTATTTGTGGTCTAATTTTTTATTCTCAATGGAATTATTCCCATTATACTTATTCTAAATTTATATTAATCGATTTGTTTTCATTCATAAATTCTAAAATAGATAACTAATAGTTATGCAACCAACTTTATAACTTTCAATAGCGAGTTGATAGAAAGGTTATGCAACGACAAAATGAAAAAAATCGTTATTTTATCACTTTTATTTTTTTCTCTATCAGAAAATGGTATTAAAACACGTATTTTAAAATATAGCTTTTATTAAAAATCATCTTTATAAACATATTCATATGGAAAAATTACAAGGCACTTTCTCCTAGAATAAGATGGCACAACTTTTAGTGCTTTAATAACAAAATAATAAGTAATAACAGTTTTTAAGGTCCAAACATTTTATATATATAAAAAATACGTACAAATGAGATTTATCAGAGATTTTGTTATAATATTCGAATTAATAAAATCTTAATGTTTCAACTTGATAGTTTCGTAAGAAATAGCAGCTTCTAGTGACATCTACCAAAAAATAATAAAACTATTATTGATTTATTGACGCTGATTAAAAAGTTTTCTTCTCAATTTTGAAGTAGGTGCAAAAACTGATTAATTATGAGATTTGAATGTCGAATATCGTTTTTGGTCGATGTTATAATGACGCTATTATTTAAAATATTCTTAATTATATCAAAATATTCGTATTGTACAAAATTTATTAAAAATTTATCACAGATAGTTTGGGCAAGAATATTTAGGATATTGGCATCACTTTTCCCCTCAATAACTCACCCTAATAGTTAAATACAAATATGTATATATACAAAAAAGAAACGTACACAGGAAAATTGTAAAATCCAAAATACTATAGTGATAGTAGTTCGATTTTCATTTTTCTTGTATCATTTCATATAGTAAAATTTCATGCAAAAATTATGTACATAAGTTTCGCCATCTTCATGGCACTACAATTATTGTCAATTATTTTGACTTTTAGAGTTCATATATAATCTAATTAAGTAGCATTTAAAACAGTATCGTTTTTCCACAGCCTCGCCTCCGCATTGAAAGTACAAATGCAAACAAAATCAAAAACTGCTCCAAATTTAAAAATTCAATCGCGTATTGCGTGTTTTTCGATTTCCCTGTTGATTATAATATGGGGATAGGCTTTTTGAAAATTCATATACAAGATTGGTTGAAAATATAAACGACATAGATTCAGTTTGTATATGTTGTACTTATTTGGCGAATTGGGACCATGATATTGCAATTTATACTCACAAACCATCGTGTACTGGCAATATACTCAGATCGCGATTATTTCGACCACGAAAGAGCCACAAATCAGAAGAATTTTGAATCATCCTGAAGAATCACATAAAAATATGAAAATTGAAGTTATTAAAATATTCGATGAGTCAAATAAACGTTTTGGTACATTGCCAGAAGGTTTGGTTTGACTTCCAAATGTCGTTTTGTTCCAAGGAATGTAATGACCATCGTTAATCAAATATAATAATGAACTTAGATAGAAATGAGCTTCTCCAAGCTTACTATTAACTGTCACAAAAATGTCGGTAAAGAGTTTTTCTCTGGTGCAACAGCGAGATATTTTGCATTGGCAGAAAGTGCTTCGGCTCATTAATGTTCAAAAATAAATAATCTTTGAATCTATATCGTTGATATCATATCAAGCGATCTTGAAATCAAATTACATCAATTTTGTTGACTTCGTCTTAATATATGTTTGTACATCATTTTTTGTACATAAGAAAAAGAAAAGATAAAATCCCCGTATATTTTTTCAAACGATAGCCCCGTTTATATTTTTCTGCAGAGGTTGTAATTCTCTTTGCAGCCTATCGAAATCATTATAATACTCATGATCGGATTCTTCTTCGGTACTTTTTTGCGGTAAATACATTTGAGGTGGTTTAAATCCGGATGCTTGGCCTAAAGTACCCGAGGAAGCGTTAACGAACTCCGAAACTGTGGGAAGTCCTACTGTTTGACTAGGCGTATCGTTATTCATCAGGTATTCGGGATTATCGATGTTGTTTTTGTAAAAATCTTGGTAATTAGTATAAGAAGTTGAAGGATCGGACGATTTGGAATCGATTAAATCTACGTAGGTGGTAATTCCTTGACCTTGTTGCGGAGAAGGCATCAAATAATCGTCTTCGTCGACGGGAAGATCTAATTTCAATGTACCTACTTTAGCTTGCGATCTAGCTACAGAATCGTATTCGTCTGAACCGATATCGTCTCTCATTTTCATTAAACTACCGCAGTATTTGATGCTGGATGCATCAGATTGTGTAGGAACTGAGGAATCGAATCCATGGGATTGAGCGTACCTCAACAACTTTTGATTCAGATGATTTTGATTTTGGGATGAACTACTATCCGATAGCGAAGCGTGTAGGGGAGCTCTAGATTTGGGCTGTAGGTGGTTATCGTTCTCGAAGGTACTATGCGATGATTCCATGACGGAAGCTAGACTTCGAACAATTTCTCTGTCATTCTAAAATAAAAAAAAAAATGTTAAATTTAACATTTCGGGATATTTATAATAATTAGTATTTACCTGTGGGTTAGGGAAATTCGTCAGTCTCATAAATTTATCTCCGGGAATAGCTAAATATCTTCCGGGATCTTGTGCCATCTTGGAAAAATCTTCTTCTAATTCTTTGAAGCAAGGTCTACTCTCAGCGTCCAACATCCAACATTTGATTAGTATCATATAAACTTCTATACTGGCTATTTCAGGTTGCGGTAGCCTTTCGCCTTTTTCTAATAATTCAGGTACATCTCTAGCGGGGACGTTGTCATAAGGGCGGTCGCCGAACGTGAGTAATTCCCATACCGTAACACCAAATGCCCATACGTCCGATTTATGTGTAAAGATACGATGTTGTATACATTCTAAAGCTAACCATTTGATAGGCATTTTACCACCAGCGGCTTTGTACTCTTCTTCATTTATATCTAGTAGTTTCGCTAGACCGAAATCGGTTATTTTAACTAAACCGGGAGTTTGAAGTAAAACATTCCTAGCTGCCAAATCCCTATGTACCAAACGTTTTTCTTCCAAATAGGCCATTCCTCTGGCTATTTGCGTAGACCAATTTAAGAATGTTTTAGAACCTATTCTGTCTTTATTATTTCTTACAAAGTCCAGTAAACAACCGAGGTACATTAATTGAGTAATCAACATCATTTGAGAAGTCATACAAACGCCTAAAAGTTGAAGCAGATTCGGATGATCGACTGTAGCCATAATATAAGCTTCGTCTAAGAAATCTTTACTTGTATTGGCTCCGGTATCTTCTCTTAATACTTTAATAGCGACGGGTATTTTCGCCGAATTATGACCTTCACCTTCCAAATTCCACACACCCTGGTATACTTTACCGAAAGCGCCGCATCCTAGGATATTAGATTTTCTCAATTCCGTTTCTTTGATGATTCTCAATTTTGCTATATTCGGCATTACATTCGTCGGTCTTAAAGGTTCGTCGTCTTCTAAACCTGTCAAAGCTAGAGTCATTTTCATAGCGTTTTCTTTGAGTTTTTCTTTTCTCTGACAATAATAGAAGAAACCTGCTAAAAGTACCAAAATACAAACGCCTACTATCACTCCTACGATGATAATGATCATTTCCGATGTGTGTTTCTCGGAAGCTAACATAGAACTGGAAGCTATGTTCGAACAGTACGCGTTAGCATCCACCGAAAAAAGTCTATAGGGATAATCTATTGGACAAGTAGTTACGCAGGTGAACTTTGTACTGTTCAAATCGATATAACCGTCGGCGAAAAATTTCGTACTTTGACATTGAATACAATTATCCGGACCTGGACCGGTACAACCTCGGCATTCTTTATCGCAAGATATACATTCGTTAGTGGTAACGTCGGGATAATAATCTGGGGTACATTCGTCTTCGCATTGTTCGCCTTTTTTGAAATGGGTACATTCTTGACATATTGACTTGTGGAAACCGTACTGCGTACATTTCTTGCATCTATAAAAAATATTTCGTCGAATTAAAAACACTCTAAACATTTATTGTTAACAACTTACCTAGGATGACATTTTCTACAGACGGCTGTCGTATTAGGATTCGAACCTTCCAAACTGTGCGGTCCGATATATTCAAAATAATAACCGTCAGGACATGTATCCTTCCTATTCAAACAAACGTAATTATTCTCTTTGATAATGGCAAGTTGGCACGCGTCACATCCTCCTTTTCCAAGAACATTAGAAGGACCGGTACAACTTTCGACGCAGTTTTGGTGGCACTGTTGGCAAAAACCGTGTTCTTCATATTTATTTAGCATACATTTTGACACGCAAAAGTTGCCGTCGCGTAAATGTTTGCAAGACGTGCAGTTATCAGCTCCGGGGCCGTGGCAAGAAGAACCGCACTGTTCGTGGCACGGCTTACATTCGTTCGTACTGGCTCTATATAATCTACAACAAATAATTTTAAATGTAAAAAATACGTAAAATTTAACCAATTTATCAACAATATATTATAATAGTCAATTATAAATAACTTACCCTGGTTTAACGTTACAGTTCTGCAAACAAGTGCGGCCTAATCTGTAGTTCAAACAAGAGAGACATTGATTAGGTCCAGGACTCCAGCATCCGTCGTCGCTACATTGGGAATCGCATACCAGTCCTCTTTTTTTACAGCTTCCGCTATCACTATTATTCGATAACATAAGATGACTTTCGTTGCTTTTTTGTAGCGATTTCCAATTGATACCTTCGGCGAGACATAAATGTTGGTTTTCTAGTATAGCAACGGTTCCCATTTTTATAGTTTTCAACGAACTGAGTTCCAATGATTCCAAAGACGTTTTAACGATATATAACGAAGTAGAATACTCGTATAAAGTTCTCCCGCCGATTTCTTCTAAATTTCGGAAGCACGAAAGGTTCTTAAAATCGGGATGGTAGGCTTGTATATTTAAATATCCCGTTATTTGTTTTAACGAACTGAACACTTCTAAGGCACTCGGATGCATCGGAGGGTATCTTTCGCCGAAAGTGAAATTATCGTAAACGTGTTGGTAACCGTTCAAGGAAGTCTGAAGGATATTGATATTTCCTTCGAGAACGGTACAGTTCCGAAACGAGTTGATGTTACCGTAATGTATAGTACCGTCGCTGGTACAAGGTTTGGGACACGGTCCTTCACAAGGTACACATTCGCCATTCTTGGCGTGTTTATTAGCCGGACAAGTCCTTACGCACGCTCCGTTATCTTTCAATAAATGTTCCGGACACTTTTTCACGCACGTAGCACCGTAAGCGTATTTTCCGGCGGGATTTGGTTCCCAGGAATATGTACTAGGATTGTAGATCTGCATTGGAGGACATTCTTGTGTACAAACACCGTCATCGTAGAAATTTACGCAAGCTATGCAATCGGATTGGGTCGGACCGGTACATCCTCCGGCGCAAAAAAGGTGACAGCATTCTCTGGGTTTGGTACCGAAACATCTACCACCCGCGCACTGTGGACTACAGAAAACTTTGGAAAACTGTTGACAATTTTTTTTGCCTTCACCCCAACAGCCGTTTTCACATTCGCGATCGCACGCGGGACATTGCCTTTCGGGGGATGTGAAATTGTAGACGTAAGAGAAATTTCCGTCCGATATTATTTCTTTCCAATTGATAGTTTTAATGTGGCAAAGATTGTAATTATTCAAAAATCCAACGTCTCCTTTTAAGACGTCTCGCAAAGCAGGAAGTTCTAAACTCATCATCTTCGACATTGTTACTATAAGGGTAAATTCTTCGTTAGCTATATTCATCAAAAATACATTTCTTCCTCTTATAATTTGTAAATTTGGTAGTACCACCTTTTTTACATCGACATGAGAAATTAAAACATATCCTGTTACTTCTCGGATCGACTGTAAGAAACTGAGATCTTGGTTGGGTTCTTGTAGCCATGTTAGTTCGAGATTACCGTCTACGTAAGTGCAATTTGTGTATCTATCCTTCAAATTTCTGTAGTGTCTATCCCGATTCGATGGAACTGATAATCGGCCGTTCGTACCAATACAAACTAGAACAAAAAAAAAACAGTCAGTTTTTGTAAATATTGAAATTTCGATCTAATCAAAGATCAAGAGATTATTTCAAACCACGAGAAAGTTTCAAGTCTTTCAATATATTTTTTTGAAGCAACTTGAATAATTTGCCGTCTTTACTCACACCTTGAGAGGAATTTGGTTTTTAAAATTATTTTTTTGGTTTGTGTACCACATGAACTCCATTTTACTAAAGGTGGGAAAATGTTTGTTTTATCAACAAATTAACACTTTAGCATACTTTTCTAGGCCAAAATGAAAATGAAAGAGCAGAATTTTTGAAAGAGTTTGCGAGAATTGATTCCTGTTCCATAAAACCACTCAAGTTTATTATTCATTTAAGTATCATCTGAAATAGATTCATGCCAAATCCTCATATTCCCGAAAAGTGAGATTTGATAAAACTGGTACCTTGGAATGGTAAAGAATCTGAAGAACACCAATTCAGGGCAAGAGCCCACGTGCTACCTACTCTAACACAATGTTTATTAAATTGTTAAACACCTCCGTTTTAAGTTGCAATAATTCAAATGTTGAGGTTATAACATACGTCACCTATTCGATTTTTGTAATTTGTAATAATCAATTAGTGGGCAGAAAAAGAATAATTAACAAATTAAAATTTCAAAATATCGATTTCGTTAACATAGTAATTTCCAGAAACATTATATTCCGATCGTAAATTCAATTTATTACCATAACAAATACGGGTTAGTAGTTGATTTAAATTAGAGTATGACGTATTTTTTTTTCAAAAACAAATAGAGGCACTGTTATGGCTAAAGATCCTAAAGAATGCCGCAGATATTTGAAATTTAGTCACGGATTCGTGTTACGTTTGCCGTAACTTGTTCGCCCACATCAGAATTCAAAAGTCTTGATGTTGAAAGTCCAACGGAATATATTTTATAAAATCAGTTCAATTGATTCATTATTGAATGCCCAGTTTGATAATTTATAACAAAAAGAAAAGAATAAATAAATAAAAAGGAAATTTGGAATAAGCTCGTCTTAAGGAGGTAGTTGTCATTGAAGAATGCCAATTTATATTTCAAAGTCATCATATTTTTGGATTCTGTCTTTTTGATATCATATAATTTTTTTTAATGTTTTGTTCGTTACGTTTTGCAAATTCTCGAAGCATTCAAAGTCCGATTCTGTTACGTGATCTCTGCATTATAGATGCATTTACCTGTTTTTAATTTAAGTACAGGTATGGAAGGTTGTCGGGCACTCTTCAGGGGGTGTGCGGTGTTTCAAAGTAGCTGAGATTATTCCCGTTATATATATATATATATATATATATATTATAAGAGAGCTCCTTGGCGCCGTCGTTGAATTCATTTTCGCGAAACAGTGACGTACAAGTTGTAAAAATTTAATTGTTTATGAAATGAATAAGCAAGAAACACCCATTAATTCGTTAAATATTCAAAATTGAATATTCTATTACATCAATATATTTTACGAAACATTCTTCTCATGATGTAGATACATACATATATTGACTAACGTTCCCATTTAATACAAAAGAAATCTATCAACTACATATTGCAAGTCATCGTTCAATTTCGACATCCTTTTATTTCTCGAGATTCAATACACTTTGCTTCTTTTGATCAAAGTGAGACATGGGTTTATCGAAATAAAAAACCATGTTTTATATCTCGCGTTGTATATAGTTGATAGATTTGGTATGAAAAGCTTTGATTTCTGATGCAAAAGAAGAATGTTAATTGATACTCTTTGAATGTATTGAAAAACCAGATTCTAATAGTTCTATTTTCTTAATATCTTCACCACAATTCCTCTATGTTTAACGTCCATCGTTCAAGTGAGATAATACCCAACTTCCCCATGGTTCTTTTCTATTCAAGGTTATACGCGTAATACTAATCACTTTGTCTTTTTTGATATTGCTCCTACGAATTCTGCCATTTTTCTGTCAGTAGGAAGCAAGAAGTTTCAACAGAATAACTCCCGCAATAACCATCATGACTGACTCCTAAACCACGCGATAAATTGAAGCGACTCTCAATCTCTGTAAAGCTGTGCTAGTATTTTTTAACACTTCATTATCGATGCTTAAAAAGCTTAAAAGTGCCATTAGCTAAACTGTTTTTTATCCTGCAAACTTGTCTTCCTTCAATTTTACTATGTTTGTTTATTGTACTATAAGGATAATTGTATAAAAAGTGATTTAATTTCAAAGAAAATGCATTTGAGAGTAAGAAATTTTTTTTTGCATTTTTGTTTGTATAGGTAAGGTGTCAGATTACTACAAAAATTACGTATCTGTTCAATCTCCAAAAAAATTACGAAATTTGATGCCTGATATTGTCCATACAAATTAACCTATAGGTTATTACACATTTCGGACACGGTAGAACAATTACTAAGAAATTAATTGCTAAATTAACCATAAAATACGTTAATCTAAGACCTTTCGTGACTAGACAGACAAAAAACATCGATCAGTGTCATAATATTCGTGTACAAATTACATAATATGGATGTAAAAGAGGTTTCGCTAAGTTTTTATGTTCATATATCTCTTATATTATTGTTAAGATGTTTGTCCTATATACTAGATTCTTATATTTTTGTACAAACGTAGTCTTCCTTGAAAAGATAAAATAGGAATTCAAAAAGCACAACAAAAGTCGTACTGAAGACAAAAAAATGAGTGCAAATTGTTAGTAACGGGTAAAGTACTTTCAAATTAAGTTGGAATTGCAATGAACGAGAAAACGTAATATTGAAGATGTAAAAGGATATCCTGAGGAATAATTTATAATATTAGGGTCACGAATTTCTTCTTTATCTATTACTGATTCTAGAAATTTATAAAACGGAAGCCAATAAATACATAATTTAAAATTTAATTGACATTTAACACCATATGATTATTTTTACTACATTTGTTTGAAGGAAATAGTTTGAAAAACCATAAGAGAAAACACATAGATTCTGTTGTTGTTATTTTTATGTATTCACAAAATTATGATTTCAAATGTCATCAAAAATACTAAGAAACTATGTAGAAGGTAAATAAATTATATTTAAACTAGCTTAAATATAACAATACGTATTTTATGTTTGAATTTCAACAGAAATTTTCGTGTAACCGTTTTGTTTTATTTACCGAAGCATCTCTTAATTTAAGGGATTTATATTTGTTTGATTATAAACTGTAGCGTCTTATCTTTTATATCAACATAATCACGAGATTGTTGTGCTTTTTTTTCTATACATTTCAACGTATTTTATTAAATATCTCGCCACTTTTTATAACAAATCAAATTTAACTTAAGTTGAGACTACCATCATTTTAATTTTCTAAATTCTATACTTATCGCGGGATGTAAATTCGGCCAAATCAATCACCTGATCTACGTTTTCACAAAAATCGTTGTAAATTCATCGGTCAAAGTATCACAGAATAGAATTTTTGGAAAATTTTAATCAACGTTTGAGTTCTTAACACTTTTGGGGTATATGAGTTGAAAGAAATTTATTGTCGTATAGACAGCTGGTGAAACAAGGTGGAAGTGCTCAAAAAATTTGCAGTGCTTCAATTTGTACTATTGGCGAATATTGATTAGGTTAGGTTTCACTCCTGGGAGCTATAAGAGATTTGGTCGGACTAGGCCGACTAGGGAAAACTGGTCTAAAGTTTGGATGTACAAATATTGCATCCCGAATTTCTCTGGCCGAAATTACCACACCAAAAGGTCATCTAGTTGTTATTTGGCCGAGTATACGGTTTTTATATCATGATAATGAGATTTGATTTAATAGTTTTCATGAGGATAGTTCGATGACTAATTTTGGCCGTTGTCACGATTATTTATCGAAGAGAAGGTATTGAAAATTCGTGTCAATTTGATTATTATCAAACAAATAAAGCTTAAAATTGCCAGGTGTGTCAATAATACGAAGAAGATATCGGTGTACCTAATATTTGCTTTTCTCAGAAATTTATCAGTAAATAATATATCCTTAAGTTAATATACGTTTAATAAAATTTCTTGTGAAAATATATACGTGCGCAAGAATATATTTGAATTTTTGTCAACGATGTTACTAAAATTGTTTTTTTTTTCAAATTATTAACCTAAATAATGACGTAATAAATAACATATGGTAGAAAAAAATATATAAATGATTAAATACCTACATTGCTTCCTCTAATTGATACTTAAAAACTCTCGTATTTTTTATACAAACAATTTTTACTTCACGTAAGATGTTTGTTGTACATCGTTACTTGTGTAGGCAAAATAGAAAAGAACACACCTACGTCCTTGTTCCACAACATTTCTACCTACTGAAAATCAGAAACAACTCGAGTTTCGATTGCTCATATTATAAAAGAAACAAATAGTAAATCTCCAAATATATTTCCACCGATATTGAAAGTAATTTGTTCTTAGATTTAGAAAAATTATGAATGTTACTTTATGTATAGAAGTACCTGGCCTGACCTAGAGATATCTATAGTTACTTGAAATCTACTACTGTCTATATAGCATATGTTTCAAGTTTGAAGACGCCACGTTATTAAGTATTCATTTGGCAGCCATCAATACTTAACGGTTGGTAGTACTGATTCACGTTTGACAGTTGGCTTGGAAATATTTGATTTTAAAAGTTTGCTCGAGTCATTCGTTATAAGATTGAGTCTTTCCAATAAATTTCTTCACTGTAGTTTTTATATTTCATGACTACATTTACTTCGTCTAAAACCCCATTACAATTTATTGTAAATAGTATCTTAAAATTGAAATAACCGCTCAACACCTTGACACATGACTGAATGATGCAGTGTCCGGTCAGCTGTCAAAATGAAACTCTTATCAAGGTTACCAACTACTAGTTAACAAAAATCGTTTCTTACACGATAATACATACATGAATAACATTGTTCTAATACCGAAACAGAGAAAATTTGTTTTACTTTCATATTTTTTTGAATTTCTGATAAATTAAAAATCCTTTGTGCACTTTAGAGCGTCTCAGTATTTTATTGTACTCACGTTTTTTCACGTAATATTCGTCAAATCAGCAATATGATAAATGAATAGATTCGTAAGTAGTTTGTACACATGTCTGTAAGCAAATTATTGACCAAAGTTTGTATACATAACTAATTATAGGTTCAAATTGTTTATAGTTTATATAAACATTATATTTGTTAATAATTAATGATAGTTTGATTAAAATTGTTGATGCCATTTCAAAGTCAAAGTCTCTTCTATAACTTTGTCTTTTAAATATTAAGTAAAATTACCAACTACCAACTTCATTTTAATGATAATACACGTAAAATATTTGAAAAGTAGTACCTGGCAGGCTATTTTAGTCGAAAAAGAAGTAGAAGGATTTTATATATCTCCTATAAGCTCTTAGCAGCACGCAACTCGGACTTTTCAGTGCTGATTAACGAAGTGTTCGGACTTTTTGTTTTGTTACCGACCAAGCCTGTATATTTGAAGCAGAGGTGGTCCGTCAGGGTTAAAAACTCGTAAAAAATATTTTTTCAAATATATTCAATATTAAAAGCTTCGTCGAATCGTGAGTGGCATTTTATCTTTTTTGTCAGTGGTGTGGATTTCCAAAAACTAATATTTTAAAAACATAATAATTTCTATTGCAAATTGGTTCTAATTAGTGATAATATTCCAATCTACTAAGAATTGGCAATGTACGGAACCGGTCGACCTACTTCAAACCAAGTTTGATCAAGAAGAGAAAGGCAGTTCAAATGTTTTCAACTCAATTATTAAATTGAACAATTGTAGCAATTTTTTACGACATAAATTATATCATTAGAATGAAGCGTAAATTTCGAGGCGTATTTAGTATATTAAACAACCAAAAATTAAAAGGAAAGTTTCTAAAGTTATCTAAACTGCTTTGCATAAATACTCCTCCTAAAACGCAAGAACGAGAATCTGTTTGCCTAATTCGTAAGTACGATTCTCCAATTTTGCACAGCTATTCACTTAGGAACACAGATCTCAACTCCACGTTCGGAATTAGCTAAGGGCTCAATAATTTACAATGCAAAAACTTGCACAATCATTTGCCAATTGAAACCAAATCTTTGAAATCTTATTATTTATTACTTATTTTAGGATTGTCGTATAGTTATTTTCACAAGTATATTCTCAAAGGTAATTTTTTATTTTATTTGTGTCTTTATTGAGTTATTTGTATGTTTGTTTCTCAGTTTTTCTCAACAAATGGTAAACAATGGTGACCATAAAGTATTCCTCTCTCTCTAGTAATAGAAAGAAGTTTATTGCGTTCTTTAAGGTATGTATGAGGACATTATTCATTTGGAAAAAAAGATTTATTAGATTGAGCCCTGATATAGAAATTTTTAATTTATCACTTCAGCTTAGTACTAAAAATTCATTTTCTATATTCCTTGTGTGGTAATTACAAAAATTGTTTTTCACGCTGTTACTTTTGAATAAATTAAAACCACATAAATACAGTTTACAAAATGAATATATGTAATAAACAATCATGTCCGCCGTATTATTTATTTAAAGCGAAAAAGAGTTATGTCAACTTACTATGAAAACAATTGAACACTTGCACAAATTTTACACAAAACTGAAGGTGAAACAGGTCCGCTTTCAGTTCATACAAAACAAACTAAAGACATTGATTAATCTAGAAAACCGTTTTAATTTTTCAAGGGCGTACTATTTCCTCAATTTCTTTTCATAGTAGTTTGTACTTTTAGATATTTTAAATAAAGTATCTAGGCATATGAACCCGAAACTAAATAACTGTAACCAAATCCAACAAAAATTTTTCGCTTACGATGTACTTCGCGAAGCAAACTTGTGTTGGATAAATCAATCGCAGAAAACGGATCACTATCCACCAAGACAATGCTCAACAGTACTTGTTTGGCATCTAATGATTCCTTCTAATTTCGGCAAATCAAAAATAAATTACGAGGTCAACGTTCAAATCACATGTTTTGTCTACAACTGGATTGATTATGATGATTTTTGCCATTTATTTCTTGAACATACTTTCTTATTTATCTACTTCCATTTTTCTTCTTGTTTCCTCTAGTAATAGCTTCAGAGTGATACCCAAAGAAGTTTTTATTGGTGGAATGGTGCGGAAAGGGAAAAATTTTCATCGATTAACTCAACTACATATATTCCTAAGGCTTGAAGCCTCACTAACATTTTGACCTGATAATCTCTGTTCTATGCTTCCAAAAAACTATTTTCAGTTACTTGAAAAACCACCTTAGTCTATTTTTATTTCTCTTTCTTCTGCTCTAATTTTCTGGGCTCAAAACTATTTTTCAAAGGACGAGCCGCAATTATAGTAAATTGTAGTTAGTTTTTTTTTCGTTTAGTTCAAAAATATTAAAAGTCGTACCTGGATTGCGTTTTGCGTGTGTTTCCATATGATTATGCGACTGAACATAGTTATTAGTTTTAAACAAAAACGTCTACATTTCAAAAGAAACTCTTTGTCTCGAAGGCAACTGTTCGTGAAAAATGTCCAGAAACATTATGAAAATTAGTGACTGCTAAGCGTGGGATCAAAAAAATTGTCTGGATAATTACGTCGTTAAATAATAATTGAAGTATGTAGATTTTACTATTCCTTTATGTTGGTATCAAATTATATTTTTTCCAAATATGAATATTTTCTTTCAAAATAACATGTGTGGCCATTAAATAATGAAAATAAAACCATTAGAATTAAAATACAATAAATACTGATTATTTAATAGTATTATGGAGTTTTTTAATATAATTTTTAGACTTGTACACAGAAAGCTCTTGGTATAACAATTTTTTTCAAATCTAGTTTGAATTTTGAACAAAAGAATCATATATAATAAAAAAAACATCTTTAAGATTAATGGAAAAAACGATTAGGTAAATTCATTGTAATTATAACTAAAAGTGTTTGTCATGACTTGATTGCTGGTCCAATTTTTTTCATTATGTTGGTTATTAATTTTTAAATTGGCTTTTATTATGTTGGCATTCTGAGTATGATAACCAAACGAATGTATATACGGGGTAACCCGCGAAAAACCGATACAAAGCAAAGAAGTATAGGGGAACCCAAAATATGATTATTCACCTCTATACCAAGTTGCATCCCTCAGGAGTATAGATCTCAAAGAATTGCCTATAAATTTAATTTTAACATTAAAAAATGTTTCTCTGCGAGGAACTACGTGAATAGGAAGCAGCCTCTTTAGTTTTTTTATAAATAAAATGGTTGAAGTAATGTCTTTAGTAATTTTACATAGTTTTATGAAAAATTATAATAGCGATCAAGTTTTATAATGAAATTAGTTATAATATAGAAATAAAATTGACAGATAAAAAATATTTAAGGTATCTAAGTAATGCTTCAGAATAGTTTGATTGTCGTCTACTTACCAGTTTACCAAACTTGGTATTTCAAAGTTGAAGGGTTGAAAAGAAATACATTTTTACGAAATTTTAGGCGCTATAATTATTTATCAGAGATGCAACTAGGTATAAACATTGGTCATAAATACATACATTTAATTTGTATGCTGGGAAAGTTAACTAAGCATCATCAAAAGATGAAAATTTCCAAATGAAATTTTTCTTGTACATATTGTAAATTCTAATGTTAACTAAGCATCATCAAAAGATGAAAATTTCCAAATGAAATTTTTCTTGTACATATTGTAAATTCAATAAGTACTTTCACAAAAAACAGATCGCAAATATTACTTTTAAACTGTTTTTAATTATTCTCGTTTTGATTATGACATAAGCAGTATACAAAATTCAGTAAATCAACGTCCTTTCACTCACTGCATTTGCGAACTAAACTTTCTCCGCCTATTTATTGCGAATCGAACAAATTTCTTGTATTGAAATCTGTAGCAACTCATATTTTGAAACACAAACTAATAAATTTGTTATATCTCGGAAGAAAATGATGGCATATTTATTAAAACAATTAAAACATCAAATATCGACGTATTACAATATATGAGTCAAAAAATTTGTACTGTCGTATGACAAAGATGTCCAAAACATACATTAGAGCTTTACCAAAAGTCTTCAACTTCCATCTTCTTGATTTTATATCCACATACCTTTATAGAGTGCCATATATTTTTTAAAAGAGCACAAAAGTTGTAGTGCTTTTTTGAATATTTCTTACGTCAAGTAGAAACGATTTTTTCTGTGTTTTATGGAGGGATTTTCTTAACTTGGACATATTCCCTTACAAGAAACTAAATATGGTGATTCCGGAATAAAATATAAAACAACAGGTTTTCATTAGTCCAAGTTGGGTGCAAAATCAAAGCAAAAGGATCTTTTTTGGCTCTACAAGACATACATACTCAACATTTTGAAATTAGGACTTTCTAGAATTAAACGACTGCCCCAAAAACAAAAGAAACTGTCCTAGTAAAATCACTACAAATGCGATTTTTCAATGAATGTCCAACTGGTACATAATATTTTTGAACTTAATATTAATGAATATTTTTTCTATTATTAGCAAAGTATATTTATTTAAATAGGTGCTTCACGTAGACCTTTTAGGCCTTTGATTCTCTTCCATTCTTTATTATTTTTTGCTTTCGTTTCCCAATCCTGAATTCCTCTTTCTCTTAGGTCTTCCATCATGCTCTGCGTACTATCTTTTCCTTGTTCCTCCATGTTCTATGTTTAAATGTTCTAAAATCTGGCATTCTCTATTACTTTGGATCTTATTATTTTGCTTAGTTCTGCCTCCTTTTTTATCGTCTAGTATCTTTCTTAGTATTTTTCTTTCCTATATATCTTCCACTGTTTTGTAGAGATGTAGCTTCGTTTTTCTGGAGATTTTTTGGGATCTTATTATCGCGTTCAGCGCTCCCAACTGTTTACTTTCCCTCGTCATATTTGCTTCCAGATTTGCGAGGGATTAATATTCAAAAATAATTATTTGAAATGTATTCCAAAAAGGGTAAGTCGCATCGACTCAAAATGAACTTAATATTGTGTTTTGTCGATATATTTTTTATCCACTTCTCACATAATGGAAAATGCTATAAAAAAGTTTATAAAAGTATAAATAATATCTAAAAATCACCAAAAAATGTTTGGTTAGAAATAGAAAACCAAAATAGAACTATATTATTAAATAGCTGTTATGTTATGGTGAATTTATTATTAAATTGTAATTATGTAAACAATTTAGATCTTTGTTTTTTTTTCTAAAATAAATTTCAACCGCAAAAGTCGAGAATCGACCACGAAGTAACGCTCTAAGATCATGATCATGACATTTTTGTCAACAGCCCAGCAAAAAGTTTCCAGATAACACATATTTGCATATTTTGCAAAACATAAATAATTAAATTAGACTAGATTACATATAGTTCTAAAGTTACTTATGACATCGTTTTCAGTTTTTATATAAATATTTTCCGCGAAACGTGATTACAATAAATTTATATCCATTAGGAAGGTTATTTTTTTGTAAATACCTCGAAAATTTATAATTTAGCATCATAGGATATTAAAACATTTATACTAGAAAAAAGATAAATCTAACAAAAACGATATTTTCTATGAATTATCAAAAAATATCATTAATTAGAGTGAAATACTTTCCAAGTAACCAAGAAAATCGAATTAACAGATATATTACTTTGAATCTTGCTTTATTTTGATCTCTTTTTTGATACGATTAAAATAATTATCATTTTACCTACCGACTTTCCATCTGAAACAACAAAAATTCTCAATTATCTCAACTTACTCTTTTCTTTATTCAAAGTATTAGTTTCCTTTTCGGCTACTGGTCCCCTGGAAAGCATATGTTGTTGTATAGCATGCGAAGTATTTGCCTGTCCTTTATTCCTGTGCTTACCACATTCAATACCGTTAATCACAACCACTATTACGAAAAGGGTAAAACACAATTTGAATATCCCCATATTTCGATCGGGGGGATACATTTTGATAGAGGACATCTCGACGTATGGTCACATGACGCGCGATGTTGTCCGGAAAGCATCGTCCGTCGTACTGATTGATGTAGGTGCAGTTTCTTCCATCGTTCTGTAAAACAAACCTTAGCTTAGTTTCTTGGTTTACCTGAGCGGTACCAGTACCGCCGCGCCGTTGCCAAACTTAATGATATCGCTGGAAAAAGTTTCATTATTATTTAGATAAATACAAAATAGAATGTGTCGTTGAAAAAAGACCGAAGAAAATAGAAATGAATGGAAAAAATTATAGAAAATTGATAAATTAGAAGTATGTTGGACAAAAAAACAATTTAAAGCTCGCTTATAATAATATTTATAACAATAAACAGTTAAAATAGAAGGTCCTAACCAAAGCAAAGAAGTTCAACAAACAAAGCTATGAGGATTAAAAGATGATGAAAAAAAATCTGTATTCCATACGTATTTTGGATATTGATTCTTTTTTTTTTAAATCTTCATTCACTAAGTTGGAATTTCTGGAACCTTTGATGATATTCACAACCGTTAACACTGTTTATCTTCAGCTCCTGAAGGATAACTGGGTTAATATAATATTAGTAGCAGTAAACTTTGTTTTCAGTATAAATAATCAATCACTAGGTATATTCGATCACTTTTTCGGCCAATTTTAATCGATTGATTGTAGACTTCAGCATTACTCATTATTCAAAAAAAATTTCTATACGATAATCTGATAAATTTGATAAGTTTTGGCATCGCCGCTAAACATCTTAGTTTACCTGGCCGGTACTGGTACAGGTGGGTAATAAAATGTTCATTTCGACGAAGCGGCAAATCGTGAGATGGTTGATGAGATGAGCTAGAAACTTTAACATGCATATTGGTCGTGTTAGGCAAGTGTGGTACAAGAGATGGAGGCGATTATGGGCATGTTTAATTTGATGCGGTTTGGGGTTAAGAAATTGATGACGTTAACTATAATTCATCTGTGTTTTGTATTTAATTAATAGGTAGTGCAATTACTAATGAAGAATTATACGGGGGATGGATTTTCGAAAATATAAATACAAATTTTCAGGAAAAAAATATAATATTAACAAAAATTTTTGGTATATCAAATATCATTTATATGAGCAGATCAACCCTTTCCCATATATCACTCTTAAAAGATGGTGAGTAAAATTGAGTTTTTATTTTGTTTCTAAAAGTTAAAAATTTGAAATACTGTAATTTCCTGGCATTCGCAACGGATTAATCAAGGGCATTTTTTTATTTTTTTAGTTATATTATACAGGGGCGAAATTGGCAGCTCTTAGTTCATTTTATATCGAAATTTTTTCTAAGAATATGTTTTATGAAATAAAATCATAACTCAAAATCTTTGTTTTCTTTAAAAATATTATTTATTGCTGTAGAACAAAAATAAACACCATAATTCATAATTTTATTAATAAATTGAAACTTTTGTTGTAGGAATGACCCGAATTTTTGTCGCACGAATTTAGAAACACACTGTATGTTACCAAATAGTCCAATGGAAATACCTCACAATTCGAATCTATTTTCATTTGATGCTTATTTCATATATTTTCGCGGGTTTCTTCTGTAGCCTCTAGTTGATGTCTTTCAATGATTAATATCATCCATCCCACTTCTTTCCCTTTTCAGCGCGTGTTAGAAAGAACGTTCGTTTTTGCAACGTTGCCATTAACGAGAATGTTCTTAAATTAAAAGGCTTTTTTGTTGAAAATTTAGAATTTTTTAATTATTATGGACCTATACCAAAAATTCTTAGAAAAAACAATGTTTTTTATCAATTTTGCTCGTTTTGGAAAAACTTAAATGTTGCTGATGGTATTTTGTTTTGTCTTGATGATAATGATTATTCAAAAGTTATTTGTCCATCTCTAGGACTCACTTTTGCAAATTTTCTTGCGCGCAAATATAAAATTCAATAATTAGTTAAAAAATGATCGAAATAAGATACAATCGTATCTGTTTACGTAATTAATTGCTACGGATATCAATTTATTTAAATTTGACAATATTCTGAAGCATATTGTGTAGTAAACGAAACTATACCTCGCATAGAATCAGAAAAGATTTAATTTTTCGTTTTTTAGAAACACAAATTGATCCCTACTCATTTGTCTTACACATAAAAAAAACTCGTCTACGAAAATCTCATATCAAAAGTTGATAACGAAGATCCTTTTGATGAAAGTTCTCTACGATGTATCTAGTATTAAGTTGGACTTTTACAATACGATTCCTAGAACTATTTCAGGTATGTTTTACATCAAAAAACACTTAGATATACTTGCAAAAATCCAAGTCAAAGATATTACAAATCACTGGGGTAATGTCATACAATTGGGGGTACCCTCAACTGTTTTTGAGAAAAACTTCTAAATATTCATATCAATCTATAGATGAATCTGCGAGAAAATATCTTGATACCGCTTTCTATTGAATATTATAGTTCGTATAATACGTAATTTAGATTTTTTCTCTAAATAAAACTATATCAGAGAATTTACTTGAAAACTATTCAAAGTGGCAACGTCGCTATCTGTTAACCACTTATACATCTAAGAACTCGTGCTTTATTCTTCAAGATATTCAAGTAGAGATCATGATTCGAACGATGCGGCAAAAAATGTTTTGATATCACGTTAAAGGTCTTTGTCAGTGTGGAATTATTATAAAGTGGAGATCATAAAGTCAAGAGGTCTTTTAGAAATTTATTTTATTGTCCAACCTGGCCGCAAACCCGGACTTTTATTATATACAGGTATATAATAAACTCAAACCTATTAGTATACATAATATATTCTTAAAAAAATGTTTTTGATTTTTTGTCTATTTTCAATATAATATCTAAAATAATATATACGAAAAAAATATTATTTTAAACAACTAGCAGCAACGATAATAATCGCCTTTATTAGAATCGAAAAAAAGTGAAATTTCACTTCCATTCTTGATGAGATACTTATAGTTTTACCAATATATTTACCGAAGAAACTACCAGTGAAGAGAAAACACCAAATGCTGTTTTTGAATTGAATTTTTCTGTATTCAATAACAATATTTAAGAAGAAAAATGTTATTCATATAAGATAGAACTTGATTTAATTAAGATAAATCAAAGTATTGTGAAAATATTGACTGCCAAAAAAATAGATATATGGCTAATAAATGAATGGTGAAGAAAATAAATCCATATATAAACAAAACCACAATAATAACGAATATAACGACAATTGTTGCGGTAATTACACCATAACTTTCGACTTTCATTGCAGTCGAGTGCATTTAAACATATTTTCAACGTATTAGTTGTCTTAACAAAAACAATGAGATGCCTTAAAGAACGCCTATGAAGTTGCAATTCTCTCGAGCATCGTTCCAGATAGTTTGACATGTTTACACGTACGGTGGAGAATTTATAATAACCAGTAAATTGGAATACTCCATGGAAAATGGACGTCTACAACATCATTTCGAAAAAGAAGAATTTAACGGTCGTTGTTATTAGCGATAAAAACATTGGATTATTTGTAGAATTCAAAACTCAAAATTTAGCATACAAATCTTTGTTATTAAAAAAGTTAATTTTTATCAAAATGTCAAAATCCACTTTATTTAATGGACAGATTTTATCTTTTTACTAATGGTTTAAATTAACAAGTGACATTTGGTAGAAACAATCTTTAACGACCGATCGGATTCGGGATCGATTCGTTTTATTCGTGACACGATTATTGGTTAAATAATAATGGAACCACTTAAAACTGGATCTTTTTCAAAACCCAGCAACTACAAGATTATTAAACGTTATTATAGTGCAATATAGGAAGAAGAAGAATACAAATCGTAACCTAACCAAACATATTTTTTTTCTTGTAGATACAACATATATCTCCAACGTACACTAAGATATGTAAAGTACGGCGCCATCGTACCGAGAAACGTTCTTCATGTTATTGTTTCGTTCCATCCATATTAATCGAAAAAAAAAACGGTCGATCATGTTTACTAATTTGTAGATGTTAGAACTACTATGTCGTTATAAGCATTACTACGACTCGTTTTACCTTATTTGGTCGGACTCTACCATCAAGGTCGGAGCAATCCGAAATGTGATTTAATACAGAATTCATAATTTCCGTGATAGGGAGATCGAATATAACGAAGAAAAGATAATAAGTAACTTCAACCGTTACAGAAATGACATCTAAAAAATTAGAAATGTAGTAAAACAAATTTCGGCACGTGAAATTTTTCTCATACGACCTCTCGTTTCTGAGTTACTTTCTCAAGTAACTGAAAGGTTTTCTATACGTTATTCAATCTATTTAAAGTAGAAAAATCGATTACAAAATACGATTCTCAATTGAGCTCATAAATTATGAGATCAAAAACGAATTTATTAATTCGACAATAATTTCAACCGGTTTTAACACTCAAAAAACTGAACGTAATACAGTGCAACCCTCATATTTGAATTTAACAACCAAATAATTATTGTTCAGGACTATTTTTATCCATAGGTTCGAATTTATTTAAAGAAGCCGCGACTACGACCTGGTTAGGTTATAAAAATAATATATACAAGACAGTTTAAAAAGATTTAGACTCATTCGTGAATAGTACATTGAGCCAATGCTAAACATTCCAGTTCTAACGGTTTTCGTCAAGCTTGCAGTCTTCAAAATCTATTCCATGCAGATGTATTAATTCTACAGTAGTTAGTTATTGATCGGCGAAAAAAAAATAATAAAAGACACAATAGAAATCTTAAATAAAGTTGTAGGAAAACGTGGTTTTAGCAGAACAAACTGTAACGAATCGAAAGAAGTTATTGAAACAATCAAATATGAAACGATTCTTATAATATATAATTGGAATGAACCAAGAGATCATCTTGGAAACTATCAACTTTATGTACAAAATGTCCCCGAATTTGTTGCACAAGGACATACGTAATCATCCATTAAGGATCCATAATATTCAGCATTCAGCAGACAGATATTTCATAGCAAATTTAGATAAATAAACACGTGTAATTGATTAATCTACTATTTGTAAATCTATAGTCCTAAAGACTAAGCTAAATTATTACAGATCATAAAGGAGTTTCTTCAAAAAAAACCGTTAGAAGTTGAATGTTTAACATTGGCTCAAAGTACTATTCACGAATGAGTCTACAATTTTTTTTAACTGATTTGTATACATTATTTTTATAACCTAACCAGGTCGTAGTCGCGTTTTATTTAAATAAATTCCAACCCATTGATAAAAATACTTCTGTACAATAATTATTTGGTTGCTAAATTCAAATATGAGGGTTGAATTGCATTACGTTCAGTTTTTTGAGTGTAAAAACCGGTTGAAATTGTTGTCGAATTAATAAATTCGTTTTTGATCTCATAATTTATGAGCACGTAGAGTGTATACAATTGAGAATCGTATTTTGTAACCGACAGCTACATGATTAGTCGTTTATTTACGATTTCAGTAAATTAACTTCCACCTATTCAAAACTCGAATTTTATAGTCTATTGTAAAGTCAGTAATAATATCTAGAATAAATATCGAATTTATAGGCCGGTCTGATTTAAATGAATTACTATTCCTATCTTGAATTTGAAAATTATACCATACAAGTCATATTTTATCTAATTTGAGAAATTTTTTCAGATCTCCTAAATGATTTGTTTTTCCCTATATGACTGATGGGTAAATTTTAAATGGAGTGCAGAAACGAACATTTTAGGCATATTTATTTTAAAAGGAAAGAAAACTGTCGTGGTTAACGAAGAATTGGTCTAAGAAATCCCGTTATAGAAATTTTTTCCTCAAAGATATACTTGAGAAGCTTGATATTTAGGTAGCTCACGAATTGAAAGAAATTCATCTAAAACAAAGCCTCAACATTTGCCATATACAACTTAAACGAAATTAAACGGATCCTTTCTTGAAAAGAATCATCACTGGTGAGGAAAGATAGGTCATGTACAGTAACATAGTTCTAAAACGATCATGGACCACCACAAACCACATCGAATGCTGAAAAATCAGTTTGGTGGAATTTTCAAAGGTGTTTGTTTTTTTGAGCTACTTCCAAGGAACCAAACGATCAATTCTGATGTTTACTGTCATGAATTGATGAAACTGTTCCACCTCACACATCTTTGACAACTCGTGGGAAACCATTGGAGCTTGGCTGGGTAGTGATGTCACATATATAGCCCTGATTTGACACCATATGATTACCATCTATTCCGAAGTTTGCAGAATTCGTTGAATGATCAAACTTTCACAAATAATGATGACCTTCAATCGTACCTGATTCAGTTTTTTGCTGATAAGGACCAGAAATTTTATTAGCGCGGAATCATGAAGCTGAAAGAAAGATGGCAAAAGGTCATTGAGCAAAATGGAAAATATATAATATGTAAAAAACTGTCACCAACCCAAAATAATAAGATATATCTCTATAAACTCTATAAAACGATGGAAAATAATAAAAATAGAAGGATTAACGATGTAAATTGAATTTTTAGTGTCTTTTCTTAACATTCGGTATATTATATGTTTTGACTTTAGATAGTAATCAATTTTATTCATTAAATTATATAAAGAGTAAACATTCCTTCATCATAAATTCTAGTAGATATTTTGGTGGCATTGAATCTTGATAGGACTGAAAATAAATTTATCTTTCGAAGAATTTCAAAAGTTTTCCACTCGAATTCATAATACGTCTACGGGGCGTAAATCATCGGAGTCACCACCAGGTGAGAGGGTCTCTCTCTTTTTTGACCTATAGAAAATTTACCTTCAGTTTTTAGATGTGACTTGTGTATTGGAACGATGATTATTTTCAAATTTTCAACACAAAAGAAATAAGTTTCAAGTAGCAGATGGTTTTTTGAATACGAATAGATCACAAGATTTCTTGATGAAGAACTTGACATTTATTGAATACGAGGGTTGCTACATAAGTTTTCAGATGTTTCAACACTGATGTAAATACGTCTAATTTGACATGAGATCGTGACAGAAAGTGAATCAAAGATCTAATATTTTTTTGACTGACAAGAAATCGATAATTAATCAATTTCACATCGATCTTAACACATTCTCATTATCTTTAAGTTAATATACCATTTCAACGTCTTTAACCTGCAATTAAAAACTATTTCGGGCTTTACCGCCCTCTTCAGAAACTTTTCATGTATTGTTCCCTTTACGGTTGTTATTTAAGATGAATAGGAGCCTTTTATGTACCCAGCGGGTAAGAAAGTATTCCAAAATGAGTACAAAGAGATTGGAATTGTTTTCTAAAGCGGTAGGTATAGATTTACCGAGAAAATACCTGGTTTTTTGAGAAAGATGTAATTGAATTACAAAATTTCTATTGTAGATTCGTTTTTATCCAAACAGGTCGCTCTTTATAATAATTTTTATTATAATCTATATAGCTACTACTTTTCATTTTAGAATATTGATTACGAGATAAAAAACCCGAGATCCAAGAAACGCGGAATCAACCTGCACTCAACTAGGGATTTTTATGAAAACAAAAGGTTTGACGTCTTGACAAGTGGAATTTATCGTTGATGACCCCATAGTGAGCTTCATAAAATTCGGGGAACGATTCCAAACGGAGCAATTAAATACATTAGACCCCGACTGTTATTTTTTTAACAATAACCCCAAGACCGATCTCGATTTGGGATGCAGATCTTATGTCACATTCTGTAATTATTTCGAATGTCGAGTATCCATAAAAGTAGTTGCAAAGAATCAACACATACAAGGCTATATCATAGTTATTAAATAATTATGTTCTTCAGAAATAGAAATATAAAAATTATTATTAGTTATATAGTTGAAATAGGTCGGAAATTGTTAGGTAATAACCTTGATGATAGTTTTACCTGTGAGAATATATATTATATGCATATATTTTTTCAAAAAAAATCTTTACGCTCCAATTTCTATTTAAATAATTGAATTTAATATTGGTTTTTGAAGGTTGAAACCATTTTGTAGAATGAAGCTTCTGAGAAATCGTGAAAAGATTTAGAAAAGACGGTTGGGAATTATATAATAAGCATTTCAACCTTTTTTTTTTTGAATATTTATATATCCAATCATTAGATCTTAAAGTTAAACGAACAGCAAATGAGAAAGTGAAAACTGCGTTGACAAAAAACTTATTCAAAAACAAGTTAATGAAGAAAACAGATCCTCAGCATAACCCCTTTCCTTTTTGTGAATATCAATATAGAAGAACGATCCTTGTAATAATTATGGTATTGGTTACATAGGAGAGACAACTCACTATTCGTGAAAGAGAATAAGACATCATCAAAACGATGTAAAACATTAACAAACAATGAAATATCAAATCAACATACATTTAATCATAAAACATTGTTGTTAAAATAATTTTTTGCGTTTCGTATAAATAAATTAATTTGGAAGTTATAGATTTATATTAAAATTTTACAATTTTTATTTTTGTGTAGTTAAAAAAAAAATAAACTAAATAACATTTTTCTTCAAAATCGCTTCATCTATATTTCAAATTGATATCAATGGTACTTAATATATTTTTTACAGTGTCTCGCTGCATTAATATTAAACATTTGGACTTTATATATAAATTTATGCACATTGAACTATGACACTATTTAAAATTGGTGCCTCCTCTTTATTAGAAATTAAAATTTTTATTCCAAGATTAACATGAATTATTTATTATGAACGGTTTGATTTTTTAGATATGGCGTCGATATAAAAACATTAAAGGAACTAAGCGCGTAGAATGAAAAATAATATTAATTAAAAGGAAAATATTGAAATGTAAAATGTAAAAAAACCTTCCATAGTTGCCGTTTGCGGAACGGTCTGCCGTTAATGACTTTCAACATAAACGAATTTTATTTTTTCCCCTCGGACGTTCGTAGCAATATACAAGAGCCAATTACAAGCGTTTGCGTTTGTCACGTGATTTTGACGTATGACGTTAGTGTGGTTATTAGGCTTTGCTTGTTTTCTCTCCGTTATTTTACCGGATTATAAACAAAAATACAGAAATATCACAAAAGCAGTACACACATCAAAAAATATTTAGATTTAGACGTCAAGTTTATTAGAGCCCAATTTCTCATAAACAATCAATTTTCGGCTTTCAGTAAACTTTTATTCAATGTACCTAGGTAGGTAAGACTGAAGTTTTATTAGAGAATTCATAATATATATTAAAATTCCAATCCAACTTGACAATACCGTTGCAAAATGTTTTCGCCTATGAGATAGAATGACTCATGATAATATAAAATGCTAGGTTTTCGTTATATACTAGTTGGATACAAGATAATAACTTACTATAGACCAGTTCTACAACTCAAAAACTTTTCTATTTATTTCATGTTTTGTTCTTAGAGCGACTGTAGACAGACCAATCTCTGTGATAGTACAGCTCCAAGATTTAATTCACGGTTTGTCGTTAGCGGGTGTATGTGGAGATCACTAGGTCGATACATAATATTTATCGATCAATTTTGGTCTTGTTCAACTTCGTCCAGAACTCCAGTATACGTTAGGATTATATGACATTTAAAGCTGCCACATTAGTTGCTTTCCAATTTATCAAACACTTTGTACACAAAACACAATTAGTCGAAACAAATTTCGGTATATTAAGTATCACATAAAACGTACGTCCGACAACGCTCTACCACAAAGATCTCAATAAAAGATTCATTTTGATATAGGAGTACGAACCCTCACGGGGCCTAGTTGCTGATATAAATGATATAAATCAAAATCAAAAATTTGCCATAAATCAAGAACGCCTTTAATTTTTTTTCAAATTTGAAGACTAATAGCTATGTAAGGAATCGTATTCCTATATCAAAATGAATCATTTATTGAGATCTTTGTGTTTAAAGCGCCATTTTGAATCTCGTGAAACACAAACATTTATTTAGTGTTTGAAAAAAACGGCATTTTAGAACAAAGGTTTGAAACATTTTTTCAAACATGCGCTATTATTAAGTAATATCATACCAAAATTGTTATTACGAGGATATATTGAAAAATTAGCCTACTATAGAACCATGTCAAAATATTTTATTACTCAACATATTCTCCTCTTAATTGGATACATTTATTACAACGAACCTGCAACGTCTCTAGACCTTTTTCTTCCTCTGCAAACCAGACCTCCACAGCTTTTATTACCACCTCGTTGGAAGAAAATTTACAACCTTCTAATCATTTTTTTCAGTTGAGAAAAGAGATGATAGTCGGACGAAGATAAATCTGGTGAATAAGGGGGGTGTTCTAGTAATTCAAACCCTAAATCACGATTTTTTTTCATGGAATTATGAGATTTGTGTGAAGGGGCGTTGACCTACAAAAACAAAACACCTTTGGATAGCTTTCCGCGTCTTTTCTCCTTAATTTTTTTCCCGTAGAGTGGTCAGTAACGTCGAATAGTAATCTCCAGTTATTGTTCTACCCTGATCCAAAAAATCAATCATGATTACTCCATGGCAATCCCAAAAAACTAAAGCAAGAACTTTTCCAGCAGATTTTTGGACACGAAACTTCTGAGGTCTTGGAGAACCATAGGGTCGCCAATCCATCGATCGTTGCTTTGTTTCTGGATCGTAGAAATGTCTCATCCATAGTAACAATTCGGTTGAAGAAGTCTACATCGGTTTCAAATCGAGCACAGATCGAAGGCGATGTTTCTATCCTTGCACGCTTTTGCTCAACATTCAAACATTTGGAGATCCAGCATTTTTTTTCATGTCGAAATTGACGTGAATTATATGATGTAAGCGTTCGTATGAAATATTTAATGCTTCAGATATCCGTTTTAGCCCAATTCGACGCCCAATGGAAAATTTACCTCTTTTGAAGCTTGCAGTCCAAGTCGATTTTCACAATTTCGGTGGACACCTGTTTTCTTCTAATTTATTGCGTAACTCTGGTTTACTTTTTTGACGTCAAACTTTACACTAACACTTCTAATAATTTATTGTTCGTTGCTATGGTAACGCAATATTTTGTTTATACATGGAACTGGTATAGGCTAACTAGATATCAATACACCCTCGTATATTCAAAAACAGATTATTTTTTCTTTAAATTTTCGGTCTCCCTTATTATAAACATCTATTTTAGATATATAACTATTCGATCGGGTTTAAACTAAACGATAATACTTTCCGTTTTAAATAACTCGATTTCCTGGTCTATTTTGCAATAAAATAACTCCTTAGGAATGTAAGACATACGCCATAGACTTGTATGACTAGTTCTTCGAATCTTTTATCTTTGTTTCTTAGAAAAGGCGAGACAAACTCAATAGTACACGATACGAGAGAGAGGCTGCAGATTCTAAACGTAAAGTGATATCGAAGAGAAGATAAAGTGAGTTGATGAACTGAAGACAACCGAAAGATATATATATTTACAGTTATTTCGTACCACGATAATTTGAATAATTTAAATTCTTACGTTTCTAGTCGATTAGGCAGTATCAGTATCAGCATTTCTTACTTATGATTATTTTACATAATTATATTACCGAGAAAAGTTATTAAAAACATTAATAATATTTATAACTATAAAAACAATCCCTTATAATTATTATTAGGGTGTTTTCCACAAGAAGGACTGAATTAAATCTTCTATCAACCACCATGAGGCCACGCCTATTATTCCTTGTCTATCGGTGAACTTTGACGTATCGTAGTAAAGTCTCAAATGATCATTTTCAACCACCTTCTGTGGCTGGTACTTGTAGTACGTCGTATAGAACTTGTTGTCTACGTTCTAGTGAATAATGTTGCACACTTAATTAAGCCTCTTCCACTCTCTTTTCGGGGTAATGTGGCTCTAATAGTGGATGATTTCGAGTTGTGGTTGTTATTTTTCGTCTTAATTGTTAACCTTTGCATACCTTCTAGCATTGTTTTCACCATTTCAAAAAATCATAAGAGTTTGGGTATCGATTTACTGGACCAGTGTGTATTGATCCTGGATTCTATTTTTGAAATCCCAGAAATCTAAAAAAAGATCTACAATATTTGGATACAGAGATATTATCTGCAAGAGATACGTCCAAAAAAATTATTTTCAAGCGTTGTTCCGTAATTTTGGAGAATTAGTATAATTTTCTAATATTTCGCCATAAATTGTTTTCAATTCTGTCTTCTTTGTGGGCTTTACCTTTTCTCGCAAGATCTTGACGGGTGCTTCCGTAACTCATTTTGTGGTTTCACAAATTGGTAATGGGGAGGAGCCGGTTTTTATATACCCTTACCAATACCGGTAGCTCCGACAATTCCATAACACATTTACATGGGATAATTGGACGTAAATAGTTCGATAAATTATGATCGGATCAGGTGTTAATTGGACCATGTTTTATGTCTATTAGGGCGGTCTATACGATGGAAAAAAAAGTATATAAACTTTAATCTTGTTAAAAATAGTTCCGTCGTTGCAAGTTTTATTAAATATTAGGATTATTCGGAATATTATATGGAAAATCACAACAAAATAATTTTTTATTGAATATATGATTTCTTATTAATTTATCAAGTATATCTGGTATTAGAAAAAAAAATTGAAGAAAAAGATATTACTGAAAAGTCCTATTTATCGAAAATCAAAATTAAAGGTATTAATTTTGAAGATAGATAGTAAAATCGTCAACTCACTTCCGAACGTCCACACCTGTGACATTTTTTTTCGTGTTGAAAACATTTACATACACATCGTGTATCTCTTTCTTTTCTATTCTCACTCGACGATAATCAACCGTATCACGAAAAAAAACTAGTTTCCGTCTTTGTCTTAATTGTTGAAACGTTGTTTCCGTCTCTGTTTAAATATAAGAAGTTGGGCACGTGGATATGTCAAGCCATGTTTGATAAATAATGTCGTTTGGTTAAAGATTGTAAAATTTTAATACGTATACCGAGGTCAAGGACTAAAATAAGTTCAAATAAACAATTTTTTTTAATTGTTTAGTATATTTTAGAATTAAACTACATAAGACATATTTTGTAATTTGATATTATTTATATATTCAGAAATAACGTGAAAATAGAAATTAAAATGAATTTCAAGAAAAGTTTACATTGGAAATAAAAAAATCTGTGCATAGCTTTAGAACAAAATAAATAATTTTCAAATAACGACAAACAACAATAAAATCTATTTTTAGATGTAGAATGATTTTTATTAACTATCATATACCAACTGATCTTTTTCTAACACTATTCCGTTCAACTATAAGACCAGTTTGAAACAAGAGTAGAACTTGAATAAAATCTTAATTTACCATTCTAACGCATTATAAGTAGAAATACTTCGGAATAATATTGTTTAGAATGGATCATACGGTTCTATACTCACAATATTACAAAGAAATGTGGGTTGTAGGGGACTGTAGGAGCTGCAACTCTTTTTATGAACCAAAAGAGAAATTACCATGCATCGCCTACTTGTTGTATTACGTCACAAACAATTTTATGGGTTTGTGTTCTGTTAGATTTCTATTTGCATAATTTTTACGTTATATTTTAATTTTGGTAGAATTTGAACACAGTTTTTTATTTCCTTAACCAAAAGTTTTATTTCCGCCAGGATTTTTTTATAAAATTATGAAAAACTACGTTTGTTCGGTATACACTGTAGTGATGTTTCGAAAAGTTTTCTTATATTTCTCAGAAGTTCTCTTGAACAAGAATTAGCTGTAGGGGATTTATATTTGAAAAATTCCCATAGAATTCAACTTGTGAACCTTATCATTAACTAAAACGTTTCTCATTAACATAATCGTCGACTATTTGCCTGGAGACCTAAATCCGACCAAAAATTCTACATATCAAACTATAGAGGTAATCTAAAAAATAGTTTTTATAACAAATGGCAGATAAAGTATTTAGATTGAGGTGTTTCTGTGGAAAATATTCCTTGCTCCGAGGTTGTGTAGCAGAAAACAGCTAAGAGTTCCTCAGTTGTTCAAACCAGGTAAATATCTTCGTGACGAAATATCAGATGAAACTATAGTAGGTCAAATGGTCAATTAGAACAAATAGCCGAACTACAGATTACCAGATCTATTCTCAAATCTTTCATTTGGTTTAGGATTTTAAATCAGAATAAATAGTCGCTGAAGGGCAATTGAAGTTTTATTTTTATTTAATGTAACAGTTCACAGTAGTGCTGGAAACGAAAAACTTAGATGTCAGCTTGTTCAAAGGACCTAAATATAATCCAGAAAATGCGCAAACTAATGTAGTGTTTCCCAATCTTTATTGTACCATGCCCCACTCAAACCCTTCTAATATTCTTATGCCTCTTGTTTAATGAGATTTTAAAGCGTCTGTGGGTCCACGCGGACCCTGTCTACCCCAGGGAGGTTAACTGGACCCAGTTGTTATTTTGGTCTCGTCAAACGAATTTAATATATTTGTTGACTGCAATTATTTGAGAATTCGCTTTTTTTCTTTCAATTTTGGTACCGAAATCTAGCATTGTATTTTAATAGCCCAGAGCCAAACATTTACTGATTTTAAGCAACTGGAAAATCATTCTTACATTAACTAATAGTATTTTTTTATTGGTACTGCTATCAAAGACAGTTTCAAGTATTAAACGAAAAAGTTTAAAATTAATAACAGTTTTCATTAACTATTATTCAGATTGAATAACGACTTGTTACCTATTGACATAACTGGTTTATTTTTCTCTTTCTTAGACTTGGTTTACGGCCATCTAAATAATAAACGTTGATTTCCATTGCAGAAATGAATGATACATTATGGTAAGAAATATCGTTCTTCAATGGGTCATATCTCAAGTAAATTTGACATCTCGAAAAAGTGAAACAATTCTTGCTAGTATATGACGTATTTGTACTTTTTTTTATTATACTGACCACACACATGTAGGTAAAGCTTATTACTACAGATGATAATGATAATATAAACGATGATCTTAGAATTTATACGATTTCACTAATGATTGTTTTGTAGTTGTTTGCCTTTAGTCTTACGCTTTTCCAAATTTTTCATGTCGATTTATCTTTAGTCTCAAAATAGTCTCATTCGATTTACATTTTTTCCCTTATAGTATAAGGCAGATACAGGGTTAATTCAAAGTTTAGTTAATTGAATTTGACAATTATTTTTATGATTGGTGTCGGTCCAAAATCATGCGGCAATAGTCACTATCAGTTCGTATTCGATCCAACCGCTACTTTATACATATTTTCTTATGTAACCAGCTCTTCTAGATATTTTGATCGTTTCAAATGCATTTTTTCGTTTCAAAAACAATGCAAAATTGAGTTTTTGACTGGTATATTAGAACCAATTTATTCGCGATTGATTCTGTTGGAAATTTTCTTGGCCACCCGCACTGTACTTTGAAACGTGACTGAAACAATTTTCAAATACTAAATTATTTAAAATTCGTGTTGTGAACCACAAACATGGTGTTTATGCTCAAATGAGTATTAAATAACTTTTAGTTTATCGGTTAACAAGGAGAAATCAGTAATTTAGAGCACAAACAATGTACCTGTCTCCAAAATTATAACCTAACTAATTATTGTGAAATATGAGGTACTGAGCATTGTCAATACACGAGGGCCGTTTTTTTTCAACCTCAGGCGTCAGTCGGCGTTGTGCTACAGCCACGTAAACATTCGCCATTATTGATGCTCCCGCCAAGTGTGAATTGCGAAGTGTGATTTCGTTTTATTCAGACTGAAGTCTATAGTGCTGCAGAAATCGGAGAATGAGTGGTGTGTATGGGGAAAACTTCATGAGTGATGGTGTTAAAGTTTAAAGATGGCCGTAATGATACGTACGATGAAAGTGGTCAAGGACGCAAATATATCATTTCAGATGACAAGATTGTTTCCATCAATTATCGATTTTAAAAAAGCTTTCATAACATTCAGATTCATGAGTTTACACTTAAAACTTTTCTTTGCTGTGATCTTTTTTTATTTTTAGATTTTGTTTGTCTGAGATAAGAAATTAGAAAACAAACAACATAACTCTATATAATTTTGACGGAATTTCAAGTTATTCAACTTTTTTATCAAAATTTAAAGTAGGTTATTGAAATTGATAAGACTATAAAAGTATAATGTTTGAACAGACAGTACTTAGGTAAACAAATTGTGTCAAAAGCATCAAGTAACAAATCACAAGACTTACTACCTTATGATTACAAAATATAGATAACTTTCAAGAAAAATTTGAATTTTATAAGTTTTAAGAAAACACAGACCTGGAAAATATTTTATCAATCCAATAATATACGAAACAACGTTTTTAAATTCGTTTTTCGGTTAAGAACTAAATGATTCGCTCTCTCTAGTTTCAGGGCTACCAATTGTGGTATAATTATAAAAAATCGCTGTCCAAACAATCGCATCCCAAACAATAGTCGAAAATACACTTCAACCAAAAAATTCATTATTCGGTCAATCGTAAACTATACACGTTTCATTTTGTAGTCAAGTGCTAAATCACTATATGGACAAAAAGCTTCAACTTCTGCCTGTACGGACAATTCTTAAAGTTTAGGCTACCAGGTGAGCGTTGGTTAAAATATTCTAATAGTATGAGATGTCATTCGACCAACTAGTTGGATAAATCTTGTCTGGGCATCGGTTGGTGCTTGAATTATTATAAGCTAGCGAGAAAGGAAGTATCAGAGCCAATTGGTTGTTTCCCAGTCAACTTTCAAGCGAACGATTACTTGCTAAGTTGTTCTTATCTTATTACGACAAGCTAGACCAAAGATATACCATCACTCAGTGAGATAGAACTAAAGAAAATTACGAGGATGATCATGTGAGGAACATGGAAAACGTTTCCGATAATATCTGTCATTTGTGCCGACTATAAAGAGAAAATGGGAGAAGAGAAGGAAAAATTTAATAGGAGGAGGATTTGTTGAAATGGACCCTGATATAGGAATTGCTCCTCTGCAGGTTCGGGGTTTTGGTGGTTGCATGGGGCTGTGTTTGCTAACTTTTCTAGCGAAGGAAAAGCGGAGAATTAGGATTTTTGGATAGAAGAAATCGAAAAGAGAGCTTGTAAACAAACCGTGGTATAGCTGCGGCTGCGTTATTCTCTATCGTCGGCTATTTGGCTGGGGAACCAGTTCACTAGGTTGCAGGTAAACTTCCAGCTGCGACAATCGACGAAGAAGGTGTAAGTGGGAGAGAGAGCTCAAATAGAAAGAGCATTCCATCGTCTTTTTTTTCATTCTATTCTATCTTTAACTCACTTTTAGGTCTCTTCAAATCGTTCGTTTATTGACTTTTTTGTTCATAGTCTATTCATGTTAATTCGTCTATTATCTTATTTTGATTTTAGTTGAAGTATCTATTATTAGTTCTTTTAGTTTTTTGGTCTATTTTGGGTAAACTTCTCGCAATATATTTCATTTAAACTCATCCTGTTGGTGAGTTTTACTATAAAATAAATTGCTTACATGGTTATAAAGTTAACTGAGCAACTTTTTTTTTAATTCGTCGCATACCATTTAAACATATTTTTCGTTCAGATTTTTCCACCGTCAATTTATTTACCGCAATTACCGAGCAATGCAACAACTGCGCAAAGGTACTTTTCTAAATTCTTTCTTTTTACCTGATTGTTGCAATAAGAGAACTCAAATTCGAGAATATACACAGACACACATATATATATGTACGTCTAGCTATTATAAATAAATTCTTAGCGTGTTTCTTTCGGAATTTCTCCCAAAGAAGCACAATACACCAGGCCTTTAATCGGCCGACGTAGATATATGGCTGGTACTTTGGAGTTGGATTTACTAAATTAGGTACGTGGGGATCGCAACAAACAATTGGTGTGGATGGCCGAAATTTAACTCATTATATTTACTGCAAGGTGATAAATTTTATTTTGACATTACAAACAAAATTTTGCAAAGAAAAAATTAATAAGAAGAACGTTTAGTTTTTAAAAAAGAAGATAAACATTTAATATTTCCAGCTCAAGGTAGTACAAATTTGATCAAAATGATGATGTACGAGGATCGCTTCTTAAGTTTTGAAATACTTGTGAATATGTCAAATATGATAGTTTCATAAGAAAAATTGATATTTTTAAAGAACGTAACATTCTTGAAACATGCATGTTTTCGTGCGATGATTTTCTATGGCTTTCGACGTGGATTAAACCAACAATTGGTTGACGACCAATTCGCTTCGACTTTGGTGATAAAGCACCATCTCGAATCACCGTGTTTCGCTGGTTTACCGAATTCAATCGTGGTGGCACTTCGCTACAGGATGAATTTAGAGTATGTAAAGTATGTAAGTGACGTAAATATTAATTCCATTCGCAACCATTAGTGCAAAGAACTCTTGGAAAGCTTCAAAAGACACCTATAAGATCGTGACAGGCCACAAATCTTGGATCTATGTATATAAACCCTATATTAAAGAATTGATTGTATGGGTCTTTCAATATAAGCTAAATCCTTCTAAATGTTTCGAGCGCCTCGTTTGTTTTTTTTGGAATAACTGGACATGTCCTCACCGTTCCATTAGAGCTATATGGAACGGTCAATTCTGATGGTACACCAGCATTTGTTTGCTCAAAGGGTTCGAAGAAATCAGGGAAACCAACACTAATCATACTCTACTACGACAATGCACTCTCGTTCTTCAGCTCAAAAAATTTATGTACTCTATTGAGAAAATTACTAAATACATTTAATAAATATTCTCATCTTTTAATGCCTTGACTATTAATACTTCGAAGGGGCAGTTAATTATCTCGAATCCTTTGAACAGCATGGCGCCGAATGTCTTAAGGCAATAAAACAAGCCTACAATTAGTACACCTTTCTTTTATCAACCAAACAAATACTCACGAAGTTAGGCCGGTAAAAATGTTTTTACGGCATTCATAAGATTTTTTCCAATGAAAAACTGTATCGAATGTATATCACACAATATAGTTTAAATTAGAAAATTCAATTGCGAAGTAAGAATTCCAAATTAATATTTATCTAACGTTGTATTCAGAAAGATTTAGGTCGCAGATTATTGATTAAATGGACTGTACTGTAAATAGAGGTGTATGTAGTTATTTTAATGAGCTATTATTCCTGAGCACAAGATTCTATAGAGCACTGAAACGATTTGGAATCTCATTACCTTACATTAAGAAAGATGGAGTAAGGTCTAGAACTGAATTTGGACATACGCTTTTAAATAAATCTCATTATAAGACATTAACAAGTTTGGGTCTGATAATTTTTGATTTCCAGCTTGGTCATTGCCACTTCTAGAGTAATTAAGTTAAGAAACGGGAGAAATGGGAATTATTGTACTAGAAAACTTTGAAATGTTCCCATCTACTTGATGTCATTAACATTTTTATTTATATTTTTACCAAATTTTATAATAGACACATATAATTAATGAAAACTTTACTTGTTTTTTTATATAGGATAGAAATAGTGGACAAATATCAAACTTCGAGAAAAAAATTGAGAAAAAACAGTACAAGTAAATTAACACGAATTGCGGTTAGCTTTCAACAAATTGGGGGTCTGGATTGGGAGATTTTCTATTTAGATTTTTGAAATGTAAAGTATTTTTTTAAGATTTCACGATTTCTATTAGATGCGTTCAGAAATTATATATTTATATTATTCATAACATAAATCGGAGCAGTTCGAATGTCTGTCTGATTTTTTGAATGTCGTGCCTGGCCTAAAATATATTACGTCTACGTAGTTGGTCAACTATTTTATAGCCCAAAATCTGGTACCTGACTTTCGAGAAGAAAACAATTGTCGGTCTACATGGGCCATAAAAACAGGCTTAAGTTCTATTGTGTTGAATATTTGACATGTTACCTACATTTTCAAAAATAATAACTGTTTTTATAAGCAGGTGGATGACAACAATCGGGATCAATGACAATGTCATCGATTTAACTTTTCGTTTCTGGTTAATTTATAGACATAAAACAATCAAAATTTTAATTGATGAAAGTCGGAGCTCGAAAAAAATATGAAAAACACGGAATTATATATTAACGATGGAGTATAGAGAAAATATTGTTATTAAAAAAAAACAAATTTATTATGTGATGTATTTATTGTTAAAATTGATAACATGTTCGACCTTGTCGTTAATTAGTGTAAAATAAATTAGGTTATGCTAATTTTCCTTCAAATTTCAACTAATTTGAAATTAAATGTAATCATTTTATATATGCGTTATTTAAAAAAGTAATAATCAACAATGTTGCTTTGTCATTTCATTAATATACAATAATTTTACCATAAAAATATAACTTAAGTCGATTTAACGAGATTTCGTATAGAACTGAACATGTTGTACAACTAATATTATCTAATATCAACTACAAGCGATCAAATGCAATAGTTTTCGGTAAAAAAACGGTAATACAGATTAGTGAGTATCCTTTGGTACACCAGAACACACGAAAATTGCACTTGAAGAAGATGCAAGAATTTCGAAGGACTAAGGACGGATCTAAACTTAAACGTGAGGCAAAGAAGGTCAAGAAAACAGCTGAACCACGACCAGAGATTAGTACACCAAGATGAACAAATGAAGAAAAGGAATCATCTATTAAAGTGCCTGCTAATTCATGAGGATTGGCAGGAACACTTCAATGAATCGTTCTTTAAGGGGATTATTCTAAAAGAGACTGATGTGTAAATATATTTATACATTTATGTACATATTTTCAACAAAACCTTGAAATGACAAAAAAATGTACTTAATTTTTGTAAACAGAAAAATTCCTAACGTCCATTTTTTTTCATCGACAAACCATTAAAATACACGTAATCCTCTTAGCGCGAACTCTCTTATTTACTTTTTTTATTGACGCTTTGAGATGTGTTCAAGTCCATGTTATACCATTTGCTTAAGCAGTATAAAACACGTTCGGCGGCATTTTTTCCCTCGTATTCTTGCGGATATTTAATAGAGATCGACCGGAGATCTTTTTGATCGGCCATCAAAATCAAAAACAATACTATCAGTTTTACATCAATCCGCCAAATCGTTACATTATACAGGGACAACCGATATAAACAAGAAAACTTGTGTAGATACTCGTCATACACCTGTCTCTTTTCAACGAGACCACGAGCGTAGCAAAAAGAAAAATAAATACAGGGTGGCGCAATTGAACGTACATCTACTATGTATAGGCTACAAAAATAAATACATAAGGTATTGTTGAAATAAAAGATATGATGATTACGTAATTAGATAAAGTTTATTTTTTAAAAAATAACATCATCTAAATGACGCCCCTCTCGAAGACGGTACTACTCTAAACGCGAAAGCAGATTTGTGAAAGCTGCCATTTCCTGACGCATATTTTCCTTTAACCGACTGATGTCCCTCGTATTGTTTATGTTATCTTTATGTTTGAGGTGTCCCTACAAAAAAAAATCAAGAGGCGTCAAGTCAGGGCTACGTGGGGGCCAAGGGATATCACTTCTCCTGGAAACATCTGTGTCACAACCGCCGTAGAATCATTTGATGTGTGACAGGTCACTCCGTCATGTTGGAACAAAGTTCTCATATTCTTTGCTTGAGATTGCTGTCCATACCGTTACTTTCAGACTAAGCAGTGATTTTTGATGTTTTATTTTCGGTCCAATAATGACAATTTTGTAGGTTTACGAACCCATTTAAATGAGTCTCATCTGAAAAAAGAATGTTGTCGAAAGTGGAAAATCAACTTAGCATCAACCTTGCTTCAAAGTCTGTATTACTTATTAATTCCTGTGTTAACTGGAACTTATAAGGATGCAGTTTAAGATCCAACTTCAAAATTCCGATCGATTCCAATCCACATGCGGATTTTCTAGTACTGGCTCCTTCATCAATATCGTCCGTGGTCCTAGCCGTTCTTAGTCGACCTTTTGCTGGTGGTTTAAACGTGGAACCGGTCTCTCCAAAACGTTTAACCCATATTTTAATTAAGAGGTTCATTAATGTGTCTTAAGACGTATGAACGACCGCTCTCGTAAAACGGTTTACGTCGAAGTGACTAATAAAACTCCACGAGTACATTTATCCAACCACGCTAGGCTCTTGATGAACTTCTTGAGAGGTTAAAATCAGAGACTGCAACTTTGTAGGCTTGGTTATTAAGAGACGACCGAGATCGAAAACGAACTACCAAACTTTCTAAATCCTTGTCAATTAATAGCATCAACGCTCTGGTACTGCTCATGCAACTTTGAAATTTCTTTATAGACTCTTTGGTTAATATTTGGTACGACATCAAACAAAAATTTTGATTTAATTTGTATCTAAATAACTTCAAATGTGAATTTAAATTAAAAGGATAAATGAAAAGTTGTATTTTTTCAATTTTATGAAGCATTTTATCGAAATTACTTATCCTTTTGAAAATGTTTGTGATACATCTGTGGACAACCCGAAAGTATTCGAATTCGATATTGATTAGATCTAGATATGCAGTGAGATAAACGTTGTGGTGAATTTTTCTTTTATGGAAATACTGAAACCAGCATTTTTTATCAAAAACTTCGTGTTTACCGACTATTAAACTCCCATTTGGAATAGCAAGTTGCTGTAAAGACGATTTATTCGTGTGAATTTTCAAGCAATTGCATTAAATGGAGTTTCGACACCATATATAAAGGTGTTTCGTTTATTTAAACATAAAAGGAATACCCCCTGAAATAGGTTTCTAATATAGAGAAAAATTCTGATAAATATAGAAGTATAAAACATAGAAAAAAATAATAAAAAAATAGCTTGTTTTAGTATGAGCATGTAGACAAAGGTAGAAGTTTCTAAATATAATAATAAGTGAAAAAAATAATAATAATTGGAAAAGGAGGAGTATATAATAAAACTGAAAGGTACAATAATAATTTACGAGCGATATGAGGTCTCGAGGGGGTGAGTTTTTAAGAGTAAAACGGTTTATTTCGATTTCTAGCAGAACTACAAGTCTTATGGAAAAAAATTAATTAGCAAGGTTGTAGGTGATAAAAAGATCTACAACTTTTCTATCAATTTTTTCTAAATAACATCGAAATTTTTGTCAAAAAATGAAATAACAAAATTTTTGGTTATTTCTATTATTTACGAAAAACACGAAACTTGGTTAAGTGAAAAAGAAACCTAATTTTTAATCTTACATTCTCCTATCGAAATATCAGCTTTTTTTAAAAAGTGGGTGAGTTTTTTGTTTGGTAAAATCTCTACTTTCTGATGGTGTAAAAAAATATTACCATCACTATTGTGAATTCTCTCGAAAAAGCAAAAAAACACGTAAAAACTCCCATATAAATTTTTTTTTTGGATAATTATGTACAATTTTAGATATTTATTCAAATTTTTTAATCTAATTATCATCTATTAATAATAATAAATAATCAACTATGAATAGAACATGGAATATCTCGTTTGTCGTTAATTAAAGAATTAAATTTTGATTAATAACTAAAAATTGTACAAAAGAAAATTTTCGGATACGGATACATTTATTTTTTACCTTTTCTAATAAAATTTACCATAGTGATGGCAATTCTTTTTTACACTCTCAAAAAGTAGAAATTTCAACGAACAGAAAACTCATTGACTTATAAAAAAAACTGATATTTCGAGGGGAGAGCACAGGAAATTCCGATGATGTCAAACTTTTCCTAAATATGAAGCGTTGCCAAATGTAATTTCCCTTCGAATCTAGGACCAATTGATAGCTCTGTATAGAAAAACAAAGTGAATTATAGTATTCTCAACGAATTTGAATATTTGATACCCTTTCGTTCCATCAACTCTAGAAGAATGCGGTGATGAAACGAATAAGGAAATAAGATAATATACAAAAACTGTAAAAACTGTTGAATTCACAACATAATTAGCGACTATTATGATACTTTGTAAAACATTCAATGATAAAATAACAAATTGGACTCGCTACTAAGTTTTTTTCAAGGTATCAATCAATCAACCTGAGATAATTGAATTATGTCACCAACAACAATGCTATTTCACAATAATAATTATTATTTGTTGATAATGTTTACAAGAATTTTCCTTGAGCAATAGTTATGATGGTGATTAGAAACTATAGATTAAAACATAATACTACCCCGATTGCAATAAATCGAATATAAAGAATTATTCTGCAAGGTTGCAATACAAGGAAAAAATATTGTAAAACACTTATAGTTATACTTCAATTTTTATATCTTTTGTTTGTCATATATGTAAATAATTGAGTGTGAAAAATATGAAATTCGCGTATTGTCAAGACATTATTGGAAACAAAAATTTTAGAGCAGCAGTTTCAAGGAAATCTGAGCAGACCCGTTGACGCAAGAGCTTTTAGTCAACAGTCAGATTTTTTGGCACAGACTTTTGTCTTGTGTAATTCCTCGTGTAAAATTCTTTCTTTATCTTTAATGATCTGCACGCACAATTTGGTTGATTTTGGTCACTGTTTCCGGAGTTGAAACGGTCACAAGTCGACCTGGGCGCTGGTCATCTTCAGTGCTCTCGTGGCACTCACTAAAGCGCTTACACCACTCAAAAACACGCGCATGAGATAGAGAATTGACCCCATATGCCTCTTGCAACAATTTATAGCATTCAATCGGAGTTTTTTTAAATTTAACGAGAAATTTGAGATTCGGTTTAAACCGCTACTGCACAAATACTGTTTTAAGACGTGCATGGATAAGATCTTTAGATACCCACCCGTCTAGAGCGTCTTCTAGGGCCGAAGGACTCAATACACTCATATCCTCTTCTTGTACAGATACATATATCTTCCGATGGAAGTTGTGCTTTCGAATCTTCCCCTTGAAATGTTGATCTTTCAATGATACTATCTTCTAAACTGCATCTTCCCTTATCAAGTTTTTATTTTATAACCAGACCTCGTACTACATTGTTTTATATCGTTTTTTATTGTAATTATTATAATTCTGTATATTCACTAAAAGTATTTAAAGTTGAGACCTTCCAAATATTTAAATGAAAGGATAGTTCTTTATGATTTATTATTCAATATATTGTACCAAATATCCGGTTCTACGTATCTAACTCTTAACAGAACCGTAATTTTTGGCGCCGGTCTAGGTACATAAAAGAAATTCGACAATTCCAATAGGAAGTTTTCGAAGTACTTCCTGTTTTTAGAAAATATTTATTGGTACTGTTTAAGAAAAAAAATGTATATATATATTTAAAATCCTTGCTTTTAAATAATTTATACAAATGATTTCCATAATTTTTTTGCAACAAATATTTTTTGTTAAAGATTATTTAAATGTATAATATGCAGTACATCAAATATATCGACTTTAAAGAGGCATTTCAAGTAATTCAGTCTATAATTTTATCTCATATTTATTATTAATATTTGAGACAAAAACGTCTATCTATAATCAGGTCATTTCAAACCAAGTAGTTTCAAAATGTGGGTGTGTAGTACTGAACATTTCGTTTCACTTTTGAATAAAGTACTTAACGTAAATTATCCGTAATTATATTTTAATGATGGAAAAATGTATAGAAAATAAATAATTAAATTGGAATGTCGTTGTTTAAAAATTTATGTAAATGCAAACGAGGTATAACATCAAATTTTAGTATCCATCAAAGTACTTTTGGCACTTACTGGTAAGTCGTCGGGAATAGTGTCAAAATGTTCCAAATTTTCTATTTCAAAAAAGAAGAAAACGATGATGATAACATTCGGATCATCCATCAACCTTAACCCAATTTCAAATCGCTGAAACTACTTGTAAACAGTCTCCAAAGTCATTGCTTTGTCATATTTTAACATTTCGTGTTGGAACTGACTAAAACTTGTCATTGTTTGTGTCAACATTTGAGATTATGATGAAAAAATAAAAATTTCTATATGGAGTTTTCAAAAAATACGTAGTTAATTGAAATACATCTTCATCAAAGAAAGTGGTGGAGTGTACTATGTTCATATCAACAAAACTCCTTGAGTGTCTAAAAGTTTTAGTTGCAGCAGGAATATAGTTGAGTATTTTCTTTGCTCTATCTATCTCTATATTGCTTATATTTAAACTTTTGCCATTACTGCAGTGACAAGATTGACAATTATTTTCTTGCTTATTTCAATTGTGAAATGTTTTGATTTTTGACCTCACTATCAAAACTAGTTTCGACTATAAGTTTACCAAAGTTTGTTCATCACCTCGAACATAACATCAATGTTCATTTGTAAACTAATATTAGAATAAAAAAAATAATTGGTAAACAGATTTTAGTTTCACACCACCAATCAAATTAGAGTTTTAGATCCAATACTAAATTTTTTATTATCGTACTGTTTGTTTAATATTAATAATGTTTACGATCTTGATGAACCAATAGTACCATTACTGATTTTATCAGTTTGCTTTTAATGGGTGTCTAAAATGAAAAGTCCTCGTATATAGAAACTTTGGTACGAAAACTACTTACATCAGAACATCCGAAATCGAAAATATCCACACAAGTACTAACAATTTTTTAAAACTATTTGAATGTTCTATTGGGAAAAATAAACGTATGTCACAATATGAAACAAAAACAACAGAAACAAAACGCAGATGTATGCAACGAACCGCGCAGATCGTACTCCGTTATAACCTCAACTATTCGATCTTCGGTACGCGGGTCTGATTCGATATTTACAGGTAGGTTTTGGTACCTACTGACTTTGACTCGAATGTGTGGTACGACCAAGCACGTTAAGTAAGATGATATGTTTTAGACCCGGTACTAATAAATGAATATATTTTTTAATCGTTACTATTATTTGCCAATTTCGTATTTCGAAACTGGCCTAAAATATTTCACAGAAACAATTTTTATACATATGTATTAGGATCTTTTGTCATAATTTAATGTATTCCCGTTTTTTATTGATCTAATTCCGATCAGTTGTCGAAGTGGTGTCGACTTCATGAATTATAGAATAAAATAAAAACGAAAAGATCTTTTCGAAATGGTTAAATGATGTGTTTGTGTGATTTTTATATACATTTTGTGTAGAGCGAGACTACCTACCTGTCAACCATTTACAAAAAACGATTTACATTACGAAATGTCCCGGATTCATTTTAATTATGATTGAATTTAGATATTTACAGATAAGAAATTGAATATGCGATAACACGTTTTATGAATGTTTCATATCAGACTATAAACATATTGAATAAACATTTCCAACGGTTTCCACTTCAACTTTTATAGAACTAAAATAAAACTTTGTTAACCCTGTATTAATTCGGCACAATTTATACCCACATTTATATATTTTAACAATCAAACTGTTAATTCTACCATAATCATGCTCCTAAGTTTGTAAATAATGAAAAAATTATCAAAACAACTGTTAAATTAAAAGTAGTGGTCTCTTAAATCACCTGGTCTAAATCTACTGGATTTTTTCTCTAAAGAGAATGCAATGCAATGATATCACTCATTGATGCAAAACTCACAAAAACTATATCAGGTAGGATCAAGCTCCCAAAATACATCATCTCTTCGTTAGTGGAAAATCTTTGACCACCGAGCCATTTTTTCGAATATTGACCATTGCAATAAAAAATGTGTGAGCTGGTACATTCTCTTGATGAAACTACACTCTTCTTAGCCAAATGCGGCAGTTTTTGCTTGATTTTTCCGCTCAAACGTTGCAATAATATTCGATGTTGATAGTTTTTTATTTTTTCAATATATTCAATGCAAAATTATTCCACGCGCATCCCAAAAAACCAACGCCATGACCATGTTTCTTTGCCGGTTCTCCCTTTTAAATCCATGGTTTTGATTGTTCTTTTTCATCGTGTGTGAAGTGATGGACCCACGTTTTATCCATGGTTTTGAAACAAAGTTATATTTCTGTGAAACATTGCCAAACACTCAATGGAAACATCTTCACGAAGTTGTTAATGTTCCATTTTGGGCAAACGCTACACCCACATTGCGCACATGTTTATAATGTCAAAATTTTTAGTTAATATACGATGTACTTCTCTTTTTAATATGCCCAATTTATCTGCTAGCTCGCGCACTTTCAGTCGACGATTATCGTGGATTTTCTAGAGTCTTCACCTCATTTGGTCGACCACTACGATGCTGGTCGTCTTCGCAGGTCGTACAACCTCATTGAAACTCTGCTACCCAATATTTTACTGTTGATAACGAAGGATTAATCTCACCTAGAGTAGAATCTAGTTCAGTTTTTATATTGGTTGAGTCAATGCCTTTCAAATATCATATGACCATTGTTTACAAATTAACTGAAAACGTTCACTATCAATGGCTAGCGAACAAATACTAAACAACGTGTCGTCTTCAAACTTGAAACATTTGCCGTATAGACAGGGGTAGTTTTAAAGCAACTAGCGACATCTCTAGGTCAAGCCAAGTACTTCTTGGACCATCCTCGTACGAGAACACGACATGAATCTTAGAAAACGGTTATTACAACTTTAATTGTATTTCGTTGTTGCTTTTTTGCTTTCAAAAACGAGATGATGAAACCTTGATACGATGATAGATGAGGTGCTGATCATTAGAACAATAACTCCGAATAAATGTCTGTCGAAACGCGCCTCAGACAGTGTAATTTCGAGTGTAGTAATGGTGTAAACAGTGTATGAATATCACCAACGGTTCCAGAAATTTCAACTTAGTTAAATTCCAATATCATAGTTCATTATTTAACATATTCCGATATACACGGATTAATATTGATATTTCACAATGATATACAATATTTTTAACACATTTCTGTTGGTATTTTGAGTTTATTCAAATTTTTTTCTTATGTCACACTTGATAGATGAACTAACAGGTAATTTAATCTTAAAAACAGGTTTGCTTCATTACTCTTAGGAATCCTACAGCTTAAGAATGTAAAAAAGCCCATTCACTCCACTATTTTTTTTAAAGAAAGATATAAATTGAGGTTATAAAAACCATTTTTATTTTATGACGATTGAAATTAATAAATATCAAAATTCTTGCTTGAGAATGTTAATGTTAACGTGTTTACACAAAAAAGATATTTTACATATATATATTAATGTGAGTATTTATAAAAATATACCCAGAGGCGACTAAAAACAACAAAATGGCTGCTTCAGAAACACCTAGTCATTACTAAAGCCGTATCCAAAATAAATTTATATATAAGGGCCGCTGGCTTGTAGAGTGAACCAGTTATGAAGAAATGCGGCAAATAATGATGAGAGAGTGCCAGAAGTACTTTCCGAAATAGGCCAGTTCAAAATGAATTATAAAACTTGTCGATTTATATAACAATTTATTTAAAATAACTTCGCTTTTTGATACTACTGTCTTTTATCTATTATTAGATGACATAATAACAACTCTAAATTTTTCCTAGTGAAATTCGGAACATTTTTTTTTTGAAATTTTGAAAAACTAACTTTGTACACCAACAGGCCTAGAATACTTGTGCTCGAAAGTAATCACGCATGCCGTGATCTTCGTGACTGTTCGATCCAGATAGCGGCGATCAAAGTGCATGATGGCGGAGTGGCTCGCGGGGGAAAATGGTGGAGTACCATCGTATCGCCTTATCAACCGTCATCGTGACTATGTGGCCAACATCGGCAACGGCAAGCCGACATTACTAACTATCTCGCCGGTACTATCATCTTCGCGATGGGATGCTGTATGCTAAGTAACGAAACAAAGAACGCTTAACGAAGGTCGTCGCTTCGACCGGTACCAATAAGATAATTAAAAAAAAACTTCGACGAAATATAAAGAACCTTAAAACTAACATTTAAAAAATCTTTTCTACGAATATACGTCAGTTCAATAAAAAAAATGTAGTAGAAGCTCCAGTTTTTCGTTAATTACGAGTTTGATTGATTATAGTTAATTATACATCAACTTTATAACAGTTATATACACAGTGGTCTAGCTAAAGATAATATTGAATTTGGTTTATGACTTTCTATTCCCACAAATTAAATGATTGAGAGTATAAAAATCAGGGAAACGAATAAAATTTTAACATCTAACATTGTGTATTCGATCTTGAAATATTGGGGTTGAATTTCGAACACCCTTTATACCTTAACCGGACACTGCCATCTAAGATATCACCTTCACACCATGGGCATCACGGATGATCCGGAATGCCGCAGAAGCATGGAGGAGGACGCATGGGCAAACCCCACAACCTGCCTAACGACATCAAAGGTATAAAGCCTGATCGGCTTCTCAAAGGACATCGAACTTTGGTAAATTATAAACCTTTTATACCTACAGTGTTATTATGAGATAAAATATAATAATTTAACCTACCTGTGTTAGTTGGCGTCGGTAAGGTGGTGTTTCGCGCATTATTCTTCTTTTTTTATTTCGAAATATATCTTGAAAGGAACTAAACGAAAATTTCTTGATTTTTCTTCTCTATATCATCGTTCTTAACTTCATTAAAGATCTTGATGAAGTAATTAACAAAAATCTATGTAGGAGTTCCAATGAAAAGTAATAAATTTGCATAATAGCTTTAGAATTACTCTACTTTTCAAAAAACTTGATAACATGTTTCAAAATTCATTTGAATGTGTTTTAATTGCTCTAGAAACTACATTCCTCAAAAGAATTTTGTATAATTTTACAGTTTAATTTTATTATTTCAAATTTCTAATGGTTGTGATAAAGATACCTACGAATTTTCTAAAATAAGATTTAATGTTGATTGAGTCGTAAAATAAGTAATTCAATATATAAATTAGTTTTTAATTGATAAATATTAAAGTTAAGACATTATAATCAATGTTTCGTTAAATGAAATATCAATTAATTGGTTAATTATTATTTAACTGAATTTCGAGAAAAATAAAAATTATATAATACAAAAAAATCTTGTTACTATATCTCTTAATGAACCATCCTGTATACTGGGCTCCTGAAAACAACTTTTGATTATTTTGTACTAAGTTATGAAACCACTTAATACATACAATATGGTGCAAATTATTTTTAAACATGCTATTCGTATGGATACCTTTTTATTTTTGACGTCATCTAGGCGAGTGTGATGACGTCATTGCTAAAGTTTTTAATTGGTAATGTAGGTGTTTTTATATACCTGTTCAGCCATATCAATATGTCTGATTGATTGATGTTTGTACTTGTATAAAAAACTTTGGTAATTTATCATTAAACCCTCACAGTTCCCATGACCTTGAAAAAATCTTCACACAGTTTTTTTTTGTTGAAAATTGAATCAATATACTGATTTTTTGCAAAACTTAGTAGTTTTTGTTTACATTTCTCGAATATATGCTATTTGTATGATATATGAAGTCAGAATGATTCCACAGTACAAATTTTAGGTTAGGTCAGGTTAGGTTAGGTCAATAGTTGCGTCACAATTGCTAATAAGCTCGAAAAATTTGTTGCTAGTTAAAAAACTACTAATAACTAATAAATAAATAATTTATTCCTTTCATTTGCACCATACCGTACGAACAAAAATATGTAAACAATGTTCAAAGCAAGTTTCAAAGTAATATCACCTTGGTCAACCTTCCTCAAATGATTTTAATAAAATTTGAATTTCGACTATAACATTATTCGTGACCGTCTGGTTCCCATAAAAACCCCAACGTAAAACAACGAAATGTTAATAATTAAAAAAAACGAATACCTATTCAAAAACTACAATAAAAGAAAAGGTTACCAGCTGTGTAACTGCTGTTAATTTATCAAAGTCAAAATGGTGGAGCTTTTGTGGTTACTTTATGAGATCTCAGTAGGTTACGCCGGGTCTCTTGATCTTCTGATAAACGTTCGGTCAGCTCAAACTTACCTGAAATAAAACAAGCGTGTTAACAACTGGAAACATTAAAAATTATAATACTAATAAAATAAAGAAGTATCCTCTCCAAAAAATTATGTCTACAGTTGTTGACAGTTTATTAATTTCATCAAAAGATCTGGTGTTGACTTTAGTAACGTTAATTGGGATAAAAAAACTTGAGTTTAAACTCTAGTTTAAACCAAGAATAAACAAAATTTTTACGATATTTGTTTTAAAGTTGAATCGCTTGAGAAAGTTTTATAAACAAAAAATGTTGGTTCAATTTCTCTGGAAATGAAGCAGTGGTTAACTTTGTGAAGAAATACAAAGGAACAGTCAAATCCAAAAAAAAGTGAACTTGGAACAAAAATAAAAATGGTTTGGCAACGGATGATGAAAATAACAAAAACTGTCATGTTTTCAATAAAACCATAACAAATTTAAAAAAAAAAAATGAGAGAAAATTTGTTCTAGGACGAATAACCGTTTTATTTTCTGGATGCGTCAACAATTTTGATAATTTTTTCATCATCATCATCAGTTCATAAAACATAAAAAGCAAATTTCCAATGATTTCACCAAAATTATTAATAATATCGTAAAAATGTGTACAAGTTGGGTTCTGATCTGAACTGAAGTTTAAACAACTCCCGAACCTAGCGTTTAAAACGAAGTTTTTCGGTAAACGCCATCTATAAAACGTGAAAAAATCTATTGTTTAAAGTGTCGTTTGGAGTTTGAACTTCATTTGTAAAATTATGCCTAAGACATTAACCCGAAAAAGTTTATTGATAAATGAAATTGTTTATTTATTTTTTCTTCATTCTCATTTCTGTTATTCAGAAAAATACGTATTGATGTCATTTGATTCGTTTAATGACGAAACGTCACGGATACGACACACATTCAATATATTGACATCCTTCTAGTATTTATGGTACTCGTAATGTTTGAATTTCTACCTAAAGCTTTTTTTAAAAAAACGAAAAATATCTTAGATTCGTTAAATCATCAGAATCATATGCTAATAACTTGATTGTAATTGACATTTTCGACAACCAATTGTACCAATACATTTTTGCGAACATCCCATATTTATAAATAAAAAAATACCACTTATATTATCCAACGTAATGAATCAATTTTTTCCGTATATTACTTTGTATAAAGTGGAATACAGCATCGTTCGTCGAAAAGTTTATTTATATATTGTCGAGAATTCCCGCGGCGAATTTGAAGCACGGCAGGTCTGCCACATAATTAAAATAATAACGAGAAAAACTTTTAATACATTGCTAAAAGGGTAATTTACACGATTAAACTTATGGTAAAAAATAAAAACAAAGTTATCTTATATTGAAGCTGGTACCACACGATGCGTCCAATGTTTTCAACGTTGAAGACTACACATTGAAGTCGAATCTAAAAAATTCCATTCATCGATCTGAAATCTGGTACTCGAAGGTTTTTAAAGGTTTATTTTAAATAAACTTACTCACAACAACAACCTCTTTGCATAAAACAATAAAGTTACCCATCACTTCCAAGGTTTTCGAATATCGACTTGAAATTGGTCTAGACAAGTGAGAAGGAGTATGAAAAGATTTTTTTGACCAGGAAGATATATCATTTGATTAATTGTAACTCTAATGACTAAAAATTTTAGGGTTTTGCGTGTGACTTGGTTATTTCGTCCCAGTGTGAACATTGTGTGTGAATGCTACGTGTTTTTTATGAAAAACCAAAGTTACCACTATCAACCAGTTTATTTTAAAAGAATTTATATCTATTGCATGATGTTCATCACATTTTTACGACTTTTGCATTTATAAAAGTAAGATTCCAGAATTCGCGTTGAACGCATCGTGTAGTACCGCCTTAAGTAAATTAATACCATCGTTGTGATAGGAAAAAAAACACGGTTCGCTGTCACTGTTCAGACAAGTTATGCGTTTGTTAACAACATAAATATAACAGAAAGGTGCTGATTTTATTTTAAAACAACACGTGAATTATGTTCAGTTTTTTATTTTCAAATCAAGGCGGGATTTAATTTGTAAATACGTTAGGATTTGTACTATACGATAGCTGAATATATTAAAACTGAAAAATATGAATTTCGAAACTTTTTTATTATTATTACTTGATAAAACTTGGAACAATTCATGTAAACGAGTCGATAAAATTAATAACTTATATAATTTCAACTAAAACAAGTGAGAAAACACTACGAGGGGCAGGTAAAATATTAAAATCGATATTTTTGAATATAACAAAGTCTTTTTGGTTCTTTTATATCAAATATTGTCATATTTATTTGAGATAATGGATAAATCTGGCACTCGAAGGTTTTTAAAGGTTTATTTTACATAAACTTACTCTCTTCACCCCCCAACAACAACCCCTTTGCATAAAACAATAAAGTTACACATCACTTCCAAGGTTTTCGAATATCGACTTCAAATTGGTCTTGACAAGTTAAAAGGAGTATGAAAAGATTTTTTTGACCAGGTAGATATATCACTTGATTAATTATAACTCTAATGACTAAAAATTTTAGGGTTTTGCATGTGACTTGGTTATTTCGTCCGCGTGTGAATGCTACGTGGGCAAGTAAAGTATTAAAATCGATATTTTTGAATATTACAAAGTCTTATTGGTTCTTGTATATCAAATATTGTCATATTTATTTGAGATAATGAATAAAAGTATGAATGTTTCGAACTTCATGTCTAAACTTGCTAAAAAACCATACGAGGGATAGCCAAAACGAAAAAGTATCTATGTTCATTCATTTTACATTTTTTTTTTGTTTCTAAAGGCTTATAACTTGATGAATATTAAACAACTTGTTCGTTTTTATTATACAGTTGAGTAGAAGACGTATGGTCGCGTGAGAAATTTTTTTTACGTCACTACCGAATTTTTTGCTTCAAGTCCCGGAGCACCCTGTATTATGCTGAACTTTTTATCTATATCGAATTGCATATTCCTAATTGGTACAGAACTATATAAATAATCAATTCTGCACAATTTCTAACTTGTTTAGGTTACTTTTCATTCTATAGCAAAGCTACTAACTTATTTTTTTCAATAAACAAATTTGAGGATTTCTAATATCTCTATAACTAATCGATAATTTAATTACACTTCGACCGTATAATAAGGAAGTAATTAGTAAACGTTATTTTAAAATAATTACAGCATACCTTGTTACTATAAACGACAAAATAGGAGGTATACGTAATCGAAATAACGTGTAGATAGATATAGAAGGTGACGCCAATAGTAATATTTGCATATTTCAATGTAATTTGCGATTATATTCAAAAGAAAATATGCTTGACCATTTATAGAAGAAACGCATTGAAAATAACTTATATTTGAAACGATTTTTATATCCGATGAATTTCCAACAACTCGAGTTGAAACGTGACATAATTAAAACAAAATATTTCGATAAAAATCGTAATTAGAATGAAACATAAGAAATATTTTTTATCACTAGAATAGTTTAATTGATTAAAATAGATCTAAAATAAAGATAATTAATATGAATGATTAAAAAAACTGTTGGTTATATATTTAGATATTTCTTTAAATAACCAGACTGGCATTTCTTGGAATGTATCAAATAGAAGTAGGGATAATAATCAAAATATGTTATGTACAAGTTTATTACTTGCTCTTATGGATGACCACTGGTAAAGAAAAACATTGTTGCCAAATTTCAAGCACTATTTCCATCTTATCGATATGATATATCTCTTAAAAAGACCATCCATATAAACTGTGTAATTTCATTAAATCTGTTTTGATTAGAAACTATAAAACTAAAATTTATTAAATATACAGTCGTGAGCAAAAAAAACGACTCAGTTGGAACCACCGGAGTCGTAAGTCACTGTACACGAAATTGCATTTTTTGATCGAGTAGTTCTTGCAAATACTGCTGTAGGTGGAATTATATTGAACAGCCGAGCTGCAAGTATGCAGAGTATACAGTTGTTTGTCTTAATGATAACTCCGAAAACTATCCCAAGTGAATCATCTGTGTTGTAAACATATTAGAACGAATTCAAATTAATTTTTGGTATGATAGATTGATTTTCCGAAGTTTGTATTATTATATATCGAAGTGGCAACGATGTACTAACTGGCCTCTGGCCGTACGAGAGCCAGATGATGCGATAGAACGACCAAGAAGACCGAACGTCCGTGACCTTCCTTCTTCACTTCTTTCGTTTCACCTCCCGCGTTCTTTCGGAAAATATTACTATTGCTTACTAGTCAGAAGCGCAGAAGACAGATGGTCATTAAAAAAATTGATAGTAATATTATAATTACTATGAAGAAAAAATTACAACAATAGTTACTCTGGTTTCTTCGACATTTTTGTCGAGTGTGATTGACGTTAAGAAATGAATTTATTTATAAGTAAATATATTAATAATTCAGTTTTTAATGATGGAATTGTAATGGAACGATTGCCAAACGTGTGTTGTTTCCGTTACTTCGTAAAAATTACTCAAATCAGGATATTTATTTATAATAATGTCAAAAACGGATGTACTACATCTTGCAATAACGCGTAAACAAATTATAAATAATAAATTTTGTTAATAATTCTCGGATGCGTAGTTGCCAAATAAACCAAATATTTCTTCAGATATGATAAAAGAACAAACACAGACTCTCTAGACCCATACACCAACGGATTATAATTATTACTAGACTGTTATAAATATAACTCGACTTTTCCAAATAAGATAAAGTAACTCCACAAGCAAACAAAATAAAATTTCTCACAAAGACTCGTCTCACGTTATTCGAATCTTACTTGATATGAGTTCAGACAACAAATATTTGATTTTTAATGTAGAGAAAAAAATATAAATAAACAAACACGCGTTTATACATAATACATAATCTATTTCATTGTTCGCGCGATAATTTTTGCAAATACATCATTTATAGATCGCGATATATCTGCTATTTGTGTACCTACTACTTCAGAGATGATACACGTTACGAATAATCGTTATATAATATCAATAAAATGTAAATAATAAAGATGGTTTATCAAACAACAAACTTTTATGGAAAGCTAACCGATGTTTGAAAGGAAATTTATAACACAGAAGGTTGATTGATAAGAATTTGAATATCTTCTATTGGAGATAGTATTTTCATCTGCAAATTTTAACGTTTCGGACCAAATCTGTGTTAATAAATCAATAAGAAGGTCTGTAATATGGATTGACCATATTTCGTGTCGAATTTGTAGAGAAACATCAACTAAAAGAGGTGAAAACTTGTTTAATCATAAACGTATCTATGAAAATTCAATTTATTATCAAAAAAATATGGACGCTTTCAAATTATCACTCAATCTTGGCGCTCAAATTTTTTTATTAAATACTAGAGTGCGCATTTACATCAAGTCGAAAACTTCTCGTTTAAATTCTATTTGTATTTCCATTTTCGAATAATTTTCTACACGAAAACCATGTACTTTTTGGATGTGATCTATATTAGCCGAAACAACCGGGGAATACGCCTCCTATAGATTTCTAGTCATTATTTCTATCCCTTTCGATTACCTCCTAGAATCCCTGCATTCAATTCCTGGACACCATGTAGAATCGACTTTTGATATTGTTTTTTAGTGATGGTAATAAACAATTAACAATACAAAACTTGACGTAATTTCATCAAGTTTTCATTAAAACTAATTATTTTAGTTAATGATTTTCGTATACGGCTACGTAAATGGTATATCAAATAACGAAAGGAATCTAAAATGTTTTGCAACGGAACGAGAATTATTATGAAAACGCGTGCTTGACCGCAAATACGACAGTAGCGTACTGTTCACAATCATTTTTCAATATAAAAATAAACAATTAGAATGTTGAAAATATCTGAATGAGAATTAAAAAAAATTAGGATGAGAAAAGTTTTAAAAACTATGAATAAAGAAGTAAAAATGTTTGTCCTGCGTAGTACGAAGTACACAATATATTCTGTCGTAGAAAATAAATTACCGATAAAAATATTTCATATTTACTATCGGATGATTTCCATAGTAAACATAAATAAATGGACGTTACAACATTTTTCTAAATCTGTTTTGAATTCTCGAAACCTCAATTTCTTATGCTACAACATTTCGAGGTGGTTTGAATCGATTGTACTGCAGGTTTTCTGCTGTAACCAGTCAAATGATACAGCTACAGCAGTTAGCATCAATCTACCCATCTTAATCCACCACAGCTTCAGATTTGCACAGGAAGATTTACCTATATCAAAGCCAATCCTAAAATATCTCTCATTCCAAATAAATAACATCCCTATCTTATTCACAAACAACCTAACGAACGTTTCTCATCCCTAAGAATCTAATAATCATGTCTTCTTCTAACGTGGCATTTTTATTAGTTTGTTATCCTCGAATGAGTGCCAACTCTTTGTTAGATCTGTATTCTATAGGCAAAAATTTTTCCTTTGTAGGAATTATCATATTGTCACTTGTTCGAAGTTGTAAAAACACTGTCAGTCAATAGAAGAAAGTTTAATGAATAATGAAAAGATAACTAAAACCAAAAAACATCAAGATATTTTCTAATAACATTAATCTTCTCCGAGAAACAAACGACAATTAACCATTATTTAAAAATGCTTTATGATCGTGACAGAAGAAAACACGCTCGAAGAATTATCATAAAAATATCTTCAACTGCATACATAACATACCCAAGCTCCCCAAATTAAAAGAAAGAATTGCAGCTATTAAAGCCCATCAGTCTTGAAGTTTTTAACACACATTCATTTTGTCCGGTGGTACTTTGAAGAAGAATAGAGTCGGAGTTGTACTTTATTTATAGTTATTTTTTAGTAGCAAACAGTGACAAAGTAATTGTGAAAGGGGTGCAATAAATAATGATCAAATGATGAACTTAAGAATATAGTATTTTCGATATAAGACTGTTACTACGAATAGAACGAAAGAAAAAAATTGTACTCGAAAAATCTGAACTGTAACTCTAAATAAAAAACAAACTAACAAGAATTTTTCAAAGTAATCTTACGATTTTCTGATTATTTAGCCGTATCTTTCAAAGTTATGTTTTTGAAGTATTTCTTTTTAGTATTTCCTGACGTGGATATTGAATTTAAATTTTTTCATACAACTTCCACACGCTGACTAAAATAACTCTTCCATCTCTAACCGTAGACCACAAAATTCGAAAAAATCACATTAAACGCATTCCAAGGGATTATTCAAAAGTTTTTGTAGACATTTTATGACCTGATATTAATTATTAAATTATTATTGTTGAGAACATAAATAATATTTCGAAATATTTGTGTCAGTGTGTGGCGTACATAATGAAAACAAATTTATGGGCTCATATATATATATATATATATATATATATATATATATATATATATATATATATATATATATTCCATCTGGAGTTGGGTAGTTTGGAACAGACCAAGTACCTACAAGGACTTTTTTTTAAGTTCAAAACCATAAAAGTTTAGTAGAATGAAATAATATCATTCATTACCTATAGCTATAGCTATTAGAATATTTACTAGGGGTTTGAATTAATTTTTTATTTATGAATGAATATGAAATATTTAATAACCTATATCTATAACTACTATATTTGAGAACCCTGTACGTAGGATAAATGAGAATTAATTGCTGACACGTTCATCTCAAAAACACCAAGTCCTTATACGACCGTTAAATACCTTGGTCCTCAAATTCTATAATTACTATAACATTAAGCTGTCTGACGAGTTATGACGAATATTTAATGAGTTTCATCTTTGAGAATCGTGACGTAAATTTTTTACCAGCAGTAGTTATTAATAAACAAAATCAGTTTATTCGGCAGACATTCAATAAATTAAAATCATGGTGAATTATTTGGTTATTTGACCTGGAAGGATTGTTTTTACTTATAACTTAAAAGAATATATTTTCAAATTCAAATCTTGTACAACCCTCGTAGTTATTGATGAGTTTCATAATGTACCATAATATCGCCCACATTAAAGAAAATTCGTCCCAGTTTAGGAATCGTGGGAGATAAGATTTCAAAATAGCTAGTTATTATTTTGATTACTAGATAATCAAGAAATATCAACAACCTACGGATTTCATAAAAATTGGTTTCCAATTTTTTAAATCATGATTTCAATATTCCATGTTTATTTAGATTTACTTTTACCTTCACTATAGGCAACCAGTAATGAGTACTTTTATCGCCATCTCATGTGTAGTAGCTCAACTCGCATTCAACTTCTTTGAATTACTAAAAATTATTGCTACAGAGTTCTTTCTTTTTGTGTAGTTTATTACCATCTTTATACGATACTTTGTAAAGTAAAGCTACTCGTGTATAGATGGCAGCAGTCATTTTGCTAGGAAATTAAAATAATTAAAAGTATATATTCTGAAATAAAAAACTTTTGATTTAAAATAAAATCGTGGAATATATTTTTTAAATATATAATTTTGTATTATTTGGTCTGACAAATACTTTTCCAGGTACTACATTTACGAAAGTTGAATGTATTTTCGAATAGATGGCGCCATGTGATTAAAGTGAAAATTACATAGTATATGAAGTAAATTATTATGGAAGAAAAGAAGATTTTGAATGTATATCGTGGCACTTTCTAATTAGATTAGTTTTGTGCTAGTTAGTCAAAGGATTCATATACCGATAATACATAATTTTTCATAGGAAATTCAGAAAAAAATAAATTATGAATCTGTTTTTTTTTTAATAGATTTGTGAAACAAATTACGTTCGAGTGGATGGGAATGAGATTACAGCAATATATCTTTCTGTTATGCTTGGTTACGTATCAAACATATTATTTTTATTACGCGTAATTGCATTGGATGGTAAAACATTGTATATAGATAGGAAATATAGTAATCAGAAGTTTATGTATCCAAGCAAACAATTATTTTCTTTATCTATAAAAAAGTATTTCCATTTTCTTTCTGTTAATGCTGTATACTGCTCTCAAAACGACAATTGTTGTACACCCCTATCTATTACGTAGTTTGTCGATCTCTTTAGTTCCACCACTGACTCATAAGTATATAAGTACCTTCAAGGAACTCCCTCAACCATGAATTTTAGACATACTTTCTAACAGCGTTGCCAAATTATCGTATGTTATTCTAAATTAAAAGAGTATAGAATAATTTTTTCCGATTTAATTAAATCCAAACAATTCGAGAGTCGCAAAAATATAATTTAACGGTCATTAACTCATTAAGCAAGGCGTGTATACAAAAAATATTTGACTAATATTATCATAAGTAGATTTTAAATTTGAAAATTCCTCCGGTGAGGTTCCAAGGAAGTGAACCCTGTATATATTGTGCAAATGGCCGAACCCAAATTCCAGAATACTAATAAAACAACTGATTTATAAATTATTGTTGTTTTTATTATGAACAATAAAGGTTGCATACGTAATTGATCTGAATTGAGAAGGTCATTAAGTAAATGTTATAATTAACAGGTGTTTCTAAACGTGTTTTTCATGTTCTAGAAGAAATTGGAATATAAAGAAAATCGTCGAGTCTATTCGTACGCGAAATTTTTCATTTAATTCTCTTCGTAATTGAGGTGTCTAACAGTATTTTAATAACATAACAAATATCTTAGTATCATTAGTTTTTCCTTCAGAAAATTTTGTGTATTTTCTACAGTTTTCTGTCTCTTAAACATTTACCGAATCAATATCGTTAGTAGGTTGTTTCTTATGTCCTAAAAAACATCGTTAATTTTATATTCAGTACAGAAACAGCATAATTTGAAGTATATCTACACGATAAGGCAATATGTTAATAAGTATAATGTCTGGAAAAAAATGCGTGTGTCTATACAGTTTAACAACCTTAATTTGGAATCAGACACCGGAAAGTTATAAGTTGGGGCCTCAGCATGTTCTGAAAGGGAGTAGATACAAACAAAACTGCTTAAAATCGTATATAAAAAATTATTTGATCAAATTTGTATGCGTCAAAACACAATATGAGAAAAAATTAGAATTATGACAGTATCTGACCGAGCTGTTATTTAAAAATGAGTGAAAATAAGAAAAAGAATCAATAAAAAGAAAAGTTCAAATAATATGTAGACGGTAAAATGGATGAGAAGAGATATAGTGATTGTAGAAAGACAAATAAATAAAAAAAAAGTGAACATGTCGAATCACAGACAAAGAAGTTTCTAAAAATATTGAGCATCCCTGCGAATATATATTGGATGTGGTCATAAAATTCCACTTCTGGTTATTTTACTGCCTATCATTGTTGGGTTAATGGACCTTTTAATTTTTATGACATATTTATCAACAGCAATTCAAAGTTTATGGCATATTTTTTTCGAGTATCCAATATCCACTTAAAAGCAACAAAAAACTATTATTAAACAATTAAGAAAGAAATAAATTCTTTAGGGGAACGAGATTATTGTACTCTAAATGGAATTTTGTTGAATTATTTGAATTCTATACAAAATTTCAACTTTTCTTGTCACAGGTTGCCTTGTGAAATCAAGATATTTTCTTAAAAAGTATAACTGCTACATTTAGGGATATGATTGCTCAATATGATAAATACTTATGATTTTCTTGAATATTTGGTATCTAGAAGATTTTCATTAATGATCTGCTGGCTCAATATAATAAATACTAATAATTTTCGTGAATATTTGGTATCTAGAAGATTTTCAACAATGATCTGCTGGCTGAATTTAATGAATACTTATGAGTTTCGTGAAAATTTGGTATCTAGAAGATTTTCAATAATGATCTGCTAGCTCAATATAATAAGTACTAATAATTTCCGTGAATATTTGGTATCTAGAAGATTTTCAACAATGATCTGCTGGCTGAATATAATGACTACTTATGATTTTCGTGAAAATTTGGTATCTAGAAGATTTTCAATAATGATCTGCTAGCTCAATATAATAAATACTAATAATTTTCGTGAATATTTGGTACCTAGAAGATTTTTAACAATGATCTGCTAGCTGAATATAATGAATACTTATAATTTTCGTGAATATTTGGTATCTAAAAGATTTTCAACAATAATCTGCTAGCTTTTCTGAACTCAATTTCATTTGAAAGCGCTTCTTTATTAAGGAAATGTCCTTATGGAACCTTCCAGCTTCATTCGTCACTCACAGTACCCCTATTTACTGGAAAGAAATAAAGATGAGAGTCCACACATACCTATATGGTGCTAACATAAAACAAGTTCCACGGTAAAATACTGACGATCTGGTCGATATGAAGGCTTTGGAACGGGCAGTTAGGTATTATGTAGTAGGAGTTCGTTGGTTGGATACTGGATAGTGTATTTGGACATGGTTGTTACAACTTTTCTTTGAGACAAACAAAAATAAAGATCCTTTGGTTTGGTTGAAATCACTGGTGTAACAAATTGATGTGTCTAGGTTCTTGATCATGTGGAACCCAGGTTTTCTATCATGATTAATGATCTCAAATTTCGATGTTGAGATGTAAAAGTTAATTCTCCAAACATACAACAAAAACTGTAGGGATTGTGACATGTATAGAAGATCAGAAAATTTTCCCTTTTTTATTTTAAATTTTTTTTTTAATCAATAAACTAACCGTGTTCTTAAAAGGAATGGTACACCGCTGGTAGCAGCGGAGATTATGGTATAGGGTGACCATAACAGGTCATGGGCAGAATGCAGGTACGAGATTCTACTACCATACTCAGATTTCTTTTCAGTTCCTCAGATTTAAAGAAAGAAGACATATTGCATCCGCTTATAATTTTTATCGCTTCCATATGCATACCATACAAAAACCAGTAGGTATATAAAGAGGTAAAAGTGGATGTTTAATAAAATTGTTCAATTTAATTAATTAAATTGTTAAAAAAAAGAGAAATACATTGATAAGTTGTAATTCATATATGTAAATCTATATTTATGACGATGTAAAAATCGAATTTTAAATTATGTAGTTAGTGTTTAGAAATACACATTTCGCTATGAAACACGCAATATTTCCGAAGAAGTTCCGCTGATTTGTATAAATGATTACATGATATGGATTCAATAGGTAATGCAACGTTGCATCGTAATTCCAAATATATTTTTACTTGAACTTAATTTCTGACCTTGGTACTTTCAAGAAATTTTACTTTGAAAGTTCCAAAATACTTAGTAGTAGAAAATTAATTCGCTACAGTTGAAAAGATTGAAGTTATAATATAATGGATGCCGAAAAAAATACCATACCTAATTTTCTCGGAAAATTATTTGATATAATGATGAAAATGTTTAATAGAATAACCATTTAATCAATCATAATTGAATTAAAAACACATTTCTGAAGTATAATAAACGAAATTTGCTCTATCTAGGGGTGTAAAACAAAAGATATACGAAACCGCTCCATCGACAAGGATCAGGATTAAGTACCATTAAAAAAGATGCTGGTATGATGAGATGGTATCTCATTTTACGCACCCTTAACCAAATAAAATTTCTTTTGTTTTATCACGTAGTTCTCGATGAGATTTTTTCAAACTGAAAACCTTGCGTTGGGAATATAATAAAGTTATTTTTTCAAAGTAAATGGGTAATTCTCATGAAAGCTCGATAAATTGATGAAGAATATTTAAATTAATTCATCTTTATTTGCTCTGAAATTTGTACTATTTATGGGGAAACGATGGTTATATTTATTTTTCAAATATATGTAAAGTTCGACCAGGTTATATTAACTAACAAATTATTAAATAAAAAAATGGTAATCAAAAAGTTTTAATAAGCAAAAATGTACGAAAACCGAGTTGATCTAGTCATTACCTCATAAACCAAAAAAATACTCTAACAAACTTAAAGTAATTCGCCATTCCGTACTACCAACTGTCAAAAACTAATGTTAATATTACCAAAGTCCCTACTTATCGACTGTTGGTAATACTGTGAGGGAATGATTATTTTTCACGGGCTCAAATATTGAGGTAATAAGTATTTAATGACTTATGATCCTAAATTCGGAGAAATTTGAAAGTTTGTTGTACTTAAAATAAAAAAATCATAGTTCCAAGCCAATCTTTTGAAAACTTCTTAATAAAAACTTTAAGCAATGTTATAATCTGGTTATTGGGACTATATATCTTTTATTTTTCACAAATGCCCGTACGATCCTAAAGTAATTACCAACATTTTTAACCTTGATAATGGAAAAATCCTGTCCTACTAGGACAGAAGTTTCAAGATTCCATGTGAATTACCCAAATATGGAAGTAATTAAAGCTTAGTTATAATTAAGAATCGATGAAATACGGCATAAAATTTTTATTTACACAATCGTTTATCTCTGATCCACCATGTACTGTAAAGTCAATTAAACGTTAACCTCTGCAAATCAGTGAAGTTTATCGATGTGAAAAAATGCCAGTTAACAAGTCTGTCATGTTAATTTTCTATACTGCAATGCAATCGAACATATTAGATGCATAACAGTTAGTTAAGGAAAAATTTATGGACGCGACATATCTGTATCACGTGTCCTATCGATTCGACTTTGTTTTGGCTTATTAAAATCTTTGCGTGTCCGATATGACGTCATCAAGTTTTTATTCGTCCAATGAGTCAGTGTCCGAAGCGATAATTGGTCATTAGAAATTTTATTTAACATGTTTTCTACTCAGCGTGATCTTATATGAAATTTATTAGTTATCTGAGAAACTTTTTATGATCGTGATAAACAGTTTACAAGAATTAATTGATATATTAATGGTATTTCGTAATAAAGGCAAGGCCTCAATTGATGAAATAGTTTTGTTAATATGTTATTTTGATTTAGTTTAACATCAAAATTTTCTAATCAACTCAATTTTTGAATAAGAAACTTATCATATTGAGTTGAAAAGGAAATATGTTTTTCATTGTTGTGTACATTACTTTTGTTTTGAAACCCTCCAAATTCTGTTCGAAGTTATGGTAAAAACAAATTTCGTGATTTTGAATCTTTCAACTTAATTTATTACCAAATTATTCGGAAAAATCATACGAGATGCTATTACGACAAAATGTCACATCTGCTCACCTGCTTTTTTTAAAAAAAACTTCCACCAACACATTCAATAGTGGCAGGTAGAAAACACCATACAATACCGATGGTATTATTACCAATATATTGTGAAAAAGAATGAAGAACCCCAGATAAATTGTAGGGTAGGTATAATAATAATACGCGTTCAATACCATCAATAAAATGTTTTTTTTTTGGATGGTATTTTTGATAATTTAGAATCGTGGGAGTGCAAAGAGTAAATGGACGATTTACAAAATTTTTAATTTAATTTAATGATAAATACGTGAACAATGGTTGAAATTCCCAGAAGATCAAACGACCTACTTACAACAAACACAAACAAAGAACAAATGAAGATATAATCGAAGAGAAGAAGAAAAAAAAACGAATATTATATTCTTCCCATGCTTTACGAATGACACGCCCGCTTGGGAACGTGTTTTTATTCAAAAGTTCTCGTGATGGGAACATTCTAAATACAGACATTCGTTTAAATCATAACGTAAACCAGAGCTACATGTAAAAAAAATCTCGAGTGCCTCTTAGAACAGTGCAACGTTATAATTGACAGTTTTACAATTTTTATTAGTATAAAAAAGATTTAAAAAATACCCTGTACAGTCAAGATGTTATTAATTCAGAAGATAAGACCGGTTAACGTGATGGCGGACAACGTGCACGAAATTGCAAGTTCAAAATATTGCATAGATGAAGATTGCACGTTGCTTGACTTTATGTAAGTCTCTTGCTATTGAATTATACCTGCCACTAACAGAAATTCTATTAGTAAAAGTAAACGAATCCAATTTTACAACGTAAGTCCATTTTTTTTCAATTTTCAGGTTTTGGTGGTTTTGTAGTTTAAACATCAGAATACATCGATTTTTGTTAAAAAACCGACTTTATCACGAGTGGAAATGGGTCAAAAAAGGGCGCAAGTTCAAAAGAGTTTTCTTAAAAAATTTCACTTCCTCTATGGATTCTGTTGTTTGATTTCTGGACTTTCGCCTGTTATCTGCAGTCAGCTGTTACTAAACACATTGTACAGTCTTTATAGGCTTACTATACAGTGTTAAAAGTTTAGTAGTTGTAGGTGACAGGATAATGGATGAAAAATAGTAATTGGGAGCTGAACAGCTTCGTCTGTTCAATGATAACTGTTCAGGCCAAAAGAACAACAAAGCGATGTCAAGGTTCTGCTTATACCTGACCGATTCAAATCGTTTCCAGAAGGTCAGTCAGTTCGCGGCCACAGTTTTTCCCCTGTGATAGGGATTTCGGATTAATATCTAAAATTAAAAATCGTCGCGATTTAATAAGTTCACTGTTCACGAGGTTACATCGTTTGATATTGTAGATTTCAGGAAATGGCAAAATAGGTTTTACAAAAAATCGTGTATATCACAAGAAACAAAAGGAAAAAACACAGATAAGAAAGAAATGTGCCTTCTAAGTATTGGCTAAGACAGAAGCAGATACTCTCTCCTCACCTTTGGTTAAGGCTTACCAAGGTCGCGTGCCAATAAAAACTGAGAGTCTACATTCCAGACAAGCATCGGGGATTTTTCGAAGAAATTTGTGACATTACCAACGATTCCGACGTTGAAGAAAACAACGATGACCCATTAATCAGAAATTTGGTCTTAAATTTACAACTTCGATTTTTTCCTCTTTTAAACCCATTTAAGTAATTTTAGTATCTTTTTAGTATATTGTAAAGATTGTCTTACAATAAAAAAACAGTTTTTACTAGAAAATTAATGGTTTTTCCTGTTGTAAATTGAATTTCTTTTTTTAGTTTTCCGAAAGTTTACGCCCGTTTAAAAAAACCGATTCAATTTATGTTTGATATTTTGTGAAAGTAACAAAACTAAGTAAGTAACAAAGTGATCACTGTCAATAATCTGCTACTGCCTTGCTTTTGGATCCTGATAGACAGGTTGCAAATGCGAAATCTTCCATGAAACAATCAGCTGGTCTTTATCTGCACAGGTTTTTTATCAAAAAATATTGCGCCTTGCATTTCACGTTGTATTACAACATATCAAATATATTTTTTCCGTCTTTTTATCTCACAATAAACCAGCAATCGTTTCCCTTCAGTATTTTTCGTGATTTTGCTCAAAAAGTTCGTCGCCGACTTTCCTAAAATTTTGTTTATTGGTATTTATTACAAAATTCGTGCTTGAAATATTTTGAAAATCTTTTTATGGTTCGGACTGGGTTACCAAGAATTTCAAAAAAATTCATTTTAAAATGTATCTAAATTGTAGCTAATTTCAATAGCAGTAATTGAGTCCAATTTTTATTCTAGTAAGAGAGTTAAGTTTTCAAATTCTTTTAAAGTTTTTTTGACATTTTAAAATGCGCAATTTTACACCCAACCATTAAGAATCTGAGCCATATTCGACCATCCTGGTTCTTTATATTATTTGTATTCTTTAGTACCATTTAAATCTTGTTGTAACCCTTTTATTTATATAGTCCTTACCTGGAGTGCTTTCTAAAAACGTACTTTCATAAACAGGACGTCTACGATAAATTGAGGAAGTTAGGGCTACATCCGTTTTGAAGAAGGGTGGATTTCCGATGGGATAGATATAAGGGAATTTTTTCGATCACTAGAAATATGCTAGTCAGATTTTTGGCTATAAATTTCTTTAATTTCTTATTTGTTTGATATATTAATGCATCTAAATGTTATTCATTTTAGGTCCCTTCTGTTTCAAAATTAGTTTCAATAATAATTTTTAAAATATGATATTGACACTGACATTGATTGAATAGAAATATATTGAGTGGATTGCTTTCAAATACAGTTTTTTGGACGTTGAAACAAAGTAAATAATTTTATTTTAACCTGTTTTCGTATGTGCTACATACCATTCGATCTAAAGATTTAGTCATGCTCTGATAAAATCCATATAGATATATATCGAACACAATTTTTTAATTTATATTTATTCTATAGACCGTAACTTATTATAAAGTAGTCACCAGAGCAAACAAATTTTCACATTTTGCATGATATTTTTTGTTCTACTTTTTTTTTAATCGAACTGAAAAAAATAGCGATCATTTCTGGGCATGGGTAACAGTCACTTTTCTTTTGAAGGGGTGACAATTAAAATTGACCGTTCTACGTTCCGAAATGTCCAGTTATTCCGGAGTACTTTTATTAGATACGGCTCATCTTCAAAGAACTATACAGTCGATAGTTGTTTGATTTTGAGTTCATCTTGTCTTAGGAAGCACCGTCATTGATTTTTTTCAGCATTTTTTTGCGAAACGAGCGGCATCCAAATCTTTTTGACAGACAAATATTGAATGTATGTGCATACAGCATCGAGGTTTTTTTGGCACAACAGCCGATTTTGAACGACCTTCACGAAATTAATCCTGTAGCGAATTGCATTCGGAAAATTTTAATAAAATTTCACTGAAACTTTGATAGAAATTTTTTTCTCCTTCGCTTCATAACGCATGAAGTTATTTGCTTGCGTTGCTAAGAAATCTAATAACTTTTAATCATCGAATCTCATTATATTAGCTTTCTTTATATTTATCTTAAGCAAAGTACAATGAATAGTTGTCAATTTAACAACATTCGTTTCTTTTTCAACAATTTTTACTCGTCAGTGTTTATTGTTTTGATCACATCAACAAAAAATATTTCTGATGATGTGGCAGATAAATACGAACGTGTCTCGTTGCTGACGAACCGATTTTTTTTGTTTTGTCTTTGAATTACAATCAATTTCCAAGCAAAGATTTTATTATAAATAATTTGTTACCAACATTTACAAATAAATTAATATAATACGCGAAGCGAGACCGTGAAATTTTTCATTGTACAGTTAAGATCTTCTACAAATACCTCGTAGATATTTATTTTTTTAAATAAAAAGCGAGGTTATTGACGTGTCTTTCTGTATTAAAGTTAAATAAAACTAGACAGCCTGCAGCAATTTGCAAAAGCTGCTGTTCATGAATGAGAAATCTCGTCGTACTCATCTATGGAAACTGGTTTTAGCGTTAATATCCAAGAGGTTTATTAGAGAACATCCCGCTAAACCTGTTGCAGTATGCAATTAAAAATATCGAATGCATGTATAGACAAGGGATATTTGAAAGTTTAAGTAAGAGTTCGGTATTAAAAATTTTATAAAATTGGGAAAATAAATAACTATAAAATATTTTTTAAAACACGAATTGCTGCAAAATTTGTTATTTATAAATAGAGGATAATAATTAATTAATATTTTATCTGATTCTAATGACGAGTTTGAAAAAATTCAGCGTTAAGACTGAATATTTAAACAATTTAAATTACCAAGAAATTGAAATAAAATTGTGATGATTTTCGAAAATAATTAAAATGTTAATGTTATTTTTCTTATTTTTTAAGGATCCCTGTATCTTATTCTTCTATTTTTTATACGAGAATATTTTAAAATCTCTTTTTATATCAAGATGTAGTCAATTTCAGTACGCCGTGAACCGTGGGATACGTATTACGTGATCTGTATAATCAAGGCCGCTTATTGGTCCAGCAGATCACGAATAGTTGATGATTGCTTCAAAAAGAAACCAACTTTTTCTTTCGTCGATTTTTTAAGAATTTTCTTTACACTAATTTAACTTCGATTTATTGAAATAAATCGACGGATGAACTGGACATTTTAATGTCACAAAATACAACCAAAAAAACATAATTAAAAAATGAAGATTCATACTACCATATAAAACACAAACTTCCAATTGACATGTGTTGAATTTCATTCGAATCATAAAAAATAATTGATCCAACTTTGACAAAAAATGTGGAAATTAGAATTGCCTAAAACGAATTTTGAAATATCAGACTTTTAAACGGATACTGCCATCTAAAACATCACCTTCACACCATGGACATCAAGGATGATCCAGAACGTCGCTTGGGCATGGAGGAGGACACGTGGACAAACCCCACAACCTGCCTAATGACATCAAAGGTTTTTTTCCAAAGCGGTTTTTCAAAGGACATCGGCATCTGGTAACTTCTAGTGGGGCACGACGGGTCTATCTGAAGGCCTATGTGCTCAACGGCTTCAAGGCCACCCACACCTACGAATTATAAGATATCGCTGCAGAAAACTGGTTATCAAAACACTATCTGTGTTTTTACGCTTAAGTACACCTAATGCCGACCTAAAACAATGAATACTGCTTCATATCGTGAGCTATGGCGACGAGGCTAAATCAAACAACAGTCCCATCTGCAGTGGATCCCCCATTCTGAGTTACCGCAAGGTCTGTACCCGCAAATTTGTTTAACAATGTCAGAGGTCACCTCAACGGATTGGCGGGAGACTTCTCCCAATAGACAACAGAGTTAGCTTTTAAACGATGTATTAATTAATGACAAAAAATAATAATTTTTATTTGTAAAAATTATGAGAACTTACAACGAACTAAATATATTTAGTTATAGTGTTTTTCTTTGAATTTCTATTAACGTTTACTAATTATTATTGCCACCGTGGATACCTCTTATTGGCGCTGATATCATGATTTAAATTTCTTGGTTAAAATTCCAAGGATGGTCTTAAATAACTATAATCAATATTCCGAAGACGTTGTTTTTTCAACATACATATCACACATTAAATATTGATTATTCGTGTTACTTAATTCCAGTTCTTGTTAAGTACAGTTAAAACGTACGTGGTCTAGCTCGTAATTTGCCAATTTTTCGTTGTATATGTTTACAGACTTGAAATATAATAATAATATTGTTTATAGATACAGATTCAAACACTATACGTTTTGATGAATCGGCTACAAAGAACGTAAAACCCCGAATCGGGACGTCCAGGTTCTTTCAGTAAATGTTCAATTCCCAGAAATGGTTATCTGGAAACCCAAAATATTTATTACTGTATCCGTCGAGGGTTAATCAGAGATTTAGCTCTAGTATATCCAAAATAATGTCGTGTAATATTGCTCCTTCTTTCAGAAATATTTGAATGAAATTTGATAATTTCCTATATAAAAAATTTTTTCGTTCCTTGGGGGTTTGAGGAAGAAAAATCTGGAAACAAATGTAGAGTTTCCCTTGAGTAAGTTTTTGAAAATATACCAAAAAAAGCACAGTTGATATCAGAAATAAACAGCTTTTAAGACAAGGTATTCTTCTTTTAAATTTTCTCAAAGTCAGTGTAAAAACGACCTCGATAAATATGTTTTTTTGTTTTCTGCGTCTATTTTACTTTACACAATGAAAAGTCAAAAGTATAGTTTCTTTTTTTTTTCACTATTCACTATTCAATATCGAATTCCTGAAGTTCTTGAAAAGGCAAAAATACACAACAGACCAAACAATGTTTGTTGATTACCTCAATGATACCCTCAATTCTATTTATATGTTCCACTTGAGAATGAGAATAAAGATGGTGATATTGAAAATCTTTGAAGGCTGCCAAAACGGCATAGCGAATTTGATTATTGATGCGGAATTTTTAAAATATCACTATAGATATACATTACAGAGAACATAGTTTTATCTACGGGGACATTTTGAAGGATCATATGTTTCATTAATTTTTAACAAATTTGAATCCTCGTATTTATAAAACCGTAACACTAAGCAAGATGTCGATTTTTTCATGATACTGAGATCCTTCAAGAGGATTGTTCCAAAATTTGGATTCAATATTTCGATTATTTCAGCCCAGTTAATTTTTTGAACAATCTTTTGTTTTTCATTTATACTTTAACAAATTTACGGCCTCGTATTTCCGAAACCACGACTATTAGCAATGTTTCGATTTTTTTCGTTATACAATGGTCCTTTAAGAACATCTCTATCGAATTTCAGCTCAATATTCCAATTATTAGAGCTTGAGTGACTTTTCAAACGAGTATATGTTTTTCATTTATACTCGAGCAAATTTAGAGCCTTGTATTTCCAAAACCACAACTATTAGCAATGTTCTGATTTTTTTCGTTATACAATGATCCTTTAAGAACATCCCGTTCAAATTTCAGCTCAATATTTCAATTATTAGAGCCAGAGTGATTTTTTAAATGAGTATATGTTTTTCATTTATACTCGAGCAGCCTTAGAGCCTCGTATTTCCGAAACCACGACTATTAGCAATGTTCTGATTTTTTTCTTTATACAATGATCATTTAAGAACATCTCTTTCGAATTTCAGTTCAATATTCCAATTATTCGAGCTTGAGTGACTTTTCAAACGAGTATATGTTTTTCATTTATACTCGAGCAAATTTAGAGCCTTGTATTTCCAAAACCACAACTATTAGCAATGTTCTGATTTTTTTCGTTATATAATGATCCTTTAAGAACATTCCGTTCAAATTTCAGCTCAATATTCCAATTATTCGAGCTTGAGTGACTTTTCAAACGAGTATATGTTTTTCATTTATACTCGAGCAAATTTAGAGTCTTGTATTTCCAAAACCACAACTATTAGCAATGTTCTGATTTTTTTCGTTATACAATGATCCTTTAAGAACATCCCGTTCAAATTTCAGCTCAATATTTCAATTATTAGAGCCAGAGTGATTTTTTAAATGAGTATATGTTTTTCATTTATACTCGAGCAACTTTAGAGCCTCGTATTTCCGAAACCACGTCTAATAAAAATGTTTCGATTTTTTTCGTTATACAATGCTTCTTTAAGAACATCTCTTTCGAATTTCAGCTCAATATTTCAATTATTAGAGCCAGAGTGATTTTTTAAATGAGTATATGTTTTTCATTTATACTCGAGCAACTTTAGAGCCTCGTATTTCCGAAACCACGTCTAATAGAAATGTTTCGATTTTTTTCGTTATACAATGCTTCTTTAAGAACATCTCTTTCGAATTTCAGCTCAATATTTCAATTATTAGAGCCAGAGTGATTTTTTAAAGAGTATATGTTTTTCATTTATACTCGAGCAGATTTAGAGCCTCGTATTTCCGAAACCACGACTATTAGCAATATTTCGATTTTTTTCGTTATACAATGCTTCTTTTAGAACATCTCTATCGAATTTCAGCTCAATATTCCAATTATTAGAGCTTGAGTGACTTTTCAAACGAGCATTTGTTTTTCATTTATACTCGAGCAAATTTAGAGCCTTCTATTTCCAAAACCACAACTATTAGCAATGTTTTGATTTTTTTCGTTATACAATGCTTCTTTAAGAACATCTCTTTCGAATTTTAGCTCAATATTTCAATTTTTAGAGCCAGAGTGATTTTTTAAAGAGTATATGTTTTTCATTTATACTCGAGCAAATTTAGAGCCTTGTATTTCCAAAACCACAACTATTAGCAATGTTCTGATTTTTTTCGTTATACAATGATCCTTTAAGAACATCCCGTTCAAATTTCAGCTCAATATTTCAATTATTAGAGCCAGAGTGATTTTTTAAATGAGTATATGTTTTTCATTTATACTCGAGCAGCCTTAGAGCCTCGTATTTCCGAAACCACGACTATTAGCAATGTTCTGATTTTTTTCTTTATACAATGATCATTTAAGAACATCTCTTTCGAATTTCAGTTCAATATTCCAATTATTCGAGCTTGAGTGACTTTTCAAACGAGTATATGTTTTTCATTTATACTCGAGCAAATTTAGAGCCTTGTATTTCCAAAACCACAACTATTAGCAATGTTCTGATTTTTTTCGTTATACAATGATCCTTTAAGAACATCCCGTTCAAATTTCAGCTCAATATTTCAATTATTAGAGCCAGAGTGATTTTTTAAATGAGTATATGTTTTTCATTTATACTCGAGCAGCCTTAGAGCCTCGTATTTCCGAAACCACGACTATTAGCAATGTTCTGATTTTTTTCTTTATACAATGATCATTTAAGAACATCTCTTTCGAATTTCAGTTCAATATTCCAATTATTCGAGCTTGAGTGACTTTTCAAACGAGTATATGTTTTTCATTTATACTCGAGCAAATTTAGAGCCTTGTATTTCCAAAACCACAACTATTAGCAATGTTCTGATTTTTTTCGTTATATAATGATCCTTTAAGAACATTCCGTTCAAATTTCAGCTCAATATTCCAATTATTCGAGCTTGAGTGACTTTTCAAACGAGTATATGTTTTTCATTTATACTCGAGCAAATTTAGAGTCTTGTATTTCCAAAACCACAACTATTAGCAATGTTCTGATTTTTTTCGTTATACAATGATCCTTTAAGAACATCCCGTTCAAATTTCAGCTCAATATTTCAATTATTAGAGCCAGAGTGATTTTTTAAATGAGTATATGTTTTTCATTTATACTCGAGCAACTTTAGAGCCTCGTATTTCCGAAACCACGTCTAATAAAAATGTTTCGATTTTTTTCGTTATACAATGCTTCTTTAAGAACATCTCTTTCGAATTTCAGCTCAATATTTCAATTATTAGAGCCAGAGTGATTTTTTAAATGAGTATATGTTTTTCATTTATACTCGAGCAACTTTAGAGCCTCGTATTTCCGAAACCACGTCTAATAGAAATGTTTCGATTTTTTTCGTTATACAATGCTTCTTTAAGAACATCTCTTTCGAATTTCAGCTCAATATTTCAATTATTAGAGCCAGAGTGATTTTTTAAAGAGTATATGTTTTTCATTTATACTCGAGCAGATTTAGAGCCTCGTATTTCCGAAACCACGACTATTAGCAATGTTTCGATTTTTTTCGTTATACAATGCTTCTTTTAGAACATCTCTATCGAATTTCAGCTCAATATTCCAATTATTAGAGCTTGAGTGACTTTTCAAACGAGCATTTGTTTTTCATTTATACTCGAGCAAATTTAGAGCCTTCTATTTCCAAAACCACAACTATTAGCAATGTTTTGATTTTTTTCGTTATACAATGCTTCTTTGAGAACATCCCTTTCAAATTTCAAATCAATATTTCAATTATTAGAGCCAGAGTGATTTTTTAAATGAGTATATGTTTTTCATTTATACTCGAGCAGCTTTAGAGCCTCGTATTTCCGAAACCACGACTATTAGCAATGTTTCGATTTTTTTCGTTATACAATGCTTCTTTAAGAACATCTCTTTCGAATTTTAGCTCAATATTTCAATTTTTAGAGCCAGAGTGATTTTTTAAAGAGTATATGTTTTTCATTTATACTCGAGCAGCTTTAGAGCCTCGTATTTCCAAAACCACGAGCATTAGCAATGTTTTGACTATTTTCATTATACAATGATCCTTTAAAAACATCCTGTTCAAATTTCAGCTCAAAATTTCAATTATTAGAGCCAGAGTGATTTTTTAAATGAGTATATGTTTTTCATTTATTCTCGAGCAACTTTAGAGCCTCGTATTTCCAAAACCAGGATCACTGGCAATGTTCTAATTCTTTTCATAATACAGATATCCTTCAAGAGCATTGTTTCAAATTTTGAATTCAATACTACAATTATTTCAGCTTCGGTGATTTTCTGAACGAACATTTTTTTTTGTTGAGACCTGAAACCTGAACCAATTTTATTCAAATGTTTCACTCGAGTATTAAAGTCGATATATCGAAAATATTTGAACTCTACCAAAAAGGCAGAGTGATACTGCAGAAAACAGTCACTTATTTAACTTATAAAAACTAATTTTGCATTTAAAATTGATAGACAGATTTTCATAACTGTCATACATCGCGAATTTTTTGGCCATTATAAATGAAAACAGATGTTTGGCCCCACGTATGTTTTTGCTTTGGTAATAAAATTCTTCAACTAACACATGTGGTTTTATATCAATGAAATTGAAAAAGAAAAACGAATTTTAGTGAATAGATTCATTTAATAAAAAACAAAGTATAATATTTTTGTTTTTACTAACAATGTGATTGCGTCTTAAGTAAGATACTGACACATTTTTTTCTTAATAGTAAATCTTATGATGACTACTATCAATACACTTTTTTATCTTTCGTAATTCCATGGTTTCATTAAACGTTTGATAAAAACCATAGCGTTGTAAATCGAAGATGTAAAAGTATAAAAATTGATATTTACCATGAACTCTCGACGGTAGTAGTCGGCTTCACTTGTCTACTCTTTAGACAATGACGAACCGTTTTCGTCGTGCTCATCTCAAGCTCTTTACTCAACAGGAGAAAAAATACGATTATAACAATTATAATATTATTTATTCCTAAAAATATTCATTTCTTGTTTCGTTTAACATATCACTTCAAGCTCTGTGTTCGTTTGTACTAATTCCAAACTATGTAAATGTTTGTCTTATATTTTCTATACTGTACCTCAACTTTTTTCGATTTAATTCAGAAACATCACGGATTTTTATTCTTCAACAAGCTAAGCTACTGTCCATGGTAATAAATTAAGTGCCAGGATAATAAAATGACAAAATCGTCTCCTAAAGTTATAAGAAATATTATAGATAATGTTAGCAATACTAATTCCTCTTTAGTCTTCATCAATTGAATATGAATAATCAAATTCCTTCTCGGAACAAATTAAAATGTTATTTTACAGTAAAATAAACTTTGAGCTACTTCCATCAGACGCAAATTCATATAAATATCCATCTGTTGAAGGTGAAGAAATTCACAGCATCTTCTTCATGCGTTGATGACTCTTAGACATGAAATAGAGATGGTATGGAATGAGGTGAATCTTGAATTATCTCGATTCTACAGACTACATATTTTGGATTAAAACAATCGGTTTTTCGAAATTTGAAATCAGCAAAACAGCTCGACGTTTCCGGCACAAAAATAATAAAAATTCCAACTTATTTGCAAATAGATAGAAATCTGAAATATCAATTAGCTCGCGTCTTTAAGGAAATATTAATAACAGGAAATGAGGAGTGTCGTCGACGATCTGTTTTTATTGTATTGATCCGACGACTAGTCAATCCGGTTCAATAAGAATCAGGAAATGGAATCTTGAAATGAAGAAACTGAATGTTTTCGAAGAATAATAAATCAAACAGTTAACGGTTGGAAATTGTAATAGGTAGTAATGTAACAGTTGTTTACAAATTGTGATCGTCTCATAAATACGAGGATTCTTGGATGTTAGTTTCACTGATATAAAGCATGGATCCATCACTTTAAACCCAACACGAAAGAACAATTAAAGAAGGTAAAGATCGTTCCATCTGCAGGCAAAGACATACCGTGGATTTTTTGGCATCAACATTGGAGCGAACAAATCAATCCAAAACCACCGTATTTGTCTAAAAAGAGATGGTTGTTTCATCAAGAGAATCACCAGCTTACGCATCCGTTATTTCAATGCACAAAATTAAGTAAGTAAAGTTTTAACCCCCTCGGATTATTTTCTGTTCGGTGGTCAAAGATTCCCAATCATGGTGATATGGGCAGTTTTTTCTTTGTTGACTACTTCTGGAACCCTCCTCGTACATCTCATGATTCTGACTGTTCGATCACACTCGCGTTCGATTATATACATTTTCGAACACTTTTAGTTCTGAATCTTAAAAAGGAGTTTCCAGATTTGTTTCGACGTGTGACGTTAGCATTTATGAAAGTTCAATTTCGAAAATTGGCAAAAATAATTACTGCATTTGCAGAAAGTTTTTTAGAAAACGAAGTACATCCGAAAAGCATAGACCATAGAAAAGAGGTTGTCGTAGGATTTATTGGAAGTCACATTTTCGAATGAATTCGGATACATTTGATACATCTGGCTTTAGTTTAAGTTTCTTTGGTTAATTGTTTACTGTTCTATGATCTATAATCACGTGAAAAAGATCGCTGTCTGCTCGCTACGTTCCATCAGTCATTAGAAATTAATTAATCATTACCAATTTTAGTTCAATACAAATAACAAGATAAGAGTTGATACCTTATAGGAAGGAAGCGATTGAGCACCTACCGGGTATTCAATTTAAACTTCCGTTTGTTGTTTACAAATGAAAAAATCTTTTATATGAGAACATATGTCCTATCACACAAAATCAGCGCGAACGTGACGATTTAAAACAAACCTGGATTATTAAATGTATCAATTGAATTTAAAAGTTTTTGTCTAGGGTATTAAGTCTGAATTAGCCATACGTAGAGGATTAAATCTGATTTTATGGGGTGTTAGTAGTAAAAATAAACAATAAAGACAGACATTAAAAAGGATATTTAGAACATAATTAGAAAAAAAATAAGTAATGTACTGTTGTTAGAGTACAATCAATGAGTAAGTAATAATTACAGAAAATGTCTGATTATTTATTCTATTTGGTATTTAGAAGTTTTACTCGTCAAAAAAAATTAAACTAAAGAACAAAATGGCAGGTCAAAAAAACGTTAAAAGAGGTCACCAGAATGATGATGACTGAGTATAAATCACACACGTGAGATGGAAAACCTCAATATACATCGTGGAGATGGATTATCATCAGTTATTACTAAAGATGATAATAACGAGACGTGCGCAAAGCCTAAAAGAAACATTCTTTGAAATCGAGCTGGAAGCTATTAAAAAGTGACTAAAACTAAATGGAGTGAAAGATTAGTATATGGAGATGAAATTACTGAAAGGATCCAAGCAGACTACCAATTATACCATAGATTCCAGTTCCTAATTTTATTCAAAAACATCAGTAGACGTACTACTGTAACCTATGGAGAAGAGGCGATGAATCTAACAAAACTAATGAAAAAAAAACTTAATACACTCGAAAGATAAGAAGAATAAATCTTAAATGAAGAGACTATCACCGGATATATGAAATTTCGATGCCTAGGACACATAAAACAAATTAAAAGTAATAGTGAAACTAAAGAAAAAATAACGGAATGGAAGCTTCAAGGAAACCGGCTCAGAGGAAGACCAGCTGTAGGCCCCCAAGACCAAAATAAGCAGATCAGAGAACCAGAAATAACGTACAATCGACAAAACTATTAGAAGAAAATTTGGTTACAATAAGAAAAATGTTACGAAAGCTTTTTACGATAATGAGAACTAACGAAAAAATTCTTAATTTTGAAACTTTGTGACTTATAACTCAGATATTGTATGATTCTCCGAAGCTACATCACTCGAAAATAATTGTCTTTTTTATTAAACGACATGAAATATGAATCAATTGATTAACATAAATTTTCGTTAGGTTTACTGCTGTTTTCGATCTGTACGTATTCAATTTAAAATTATTTCGATTGACTTGTTTTGTTTGTTCCATTAAAATGATTTATACATTCCTTGTATAAGATTTTTTTAAATTTTCTTTACATAACTGTGTCGTTCTATTCCCACGGTTTGGTTTTAAATTTATCTTCATTATTCGATTTAATATTAGTGAATAAACTTTGAATACCTCAAATGATTTAAACACTTATAACGAAAATATTTACGTAATTAATTATAATTAAATTGGTCTAATACAGAATGCTTTATTCTGTAGAATCAATTTACAAGAAAAATGTAGTGAATAACAAAGTAATGATTATAGTTTTCCTCGGAAATGATCAATACAAATCATCCATTAACAAATATTTAAAAACAAAAGACACTTTGAACTTGCTGATAGGTTTACATCATGAAGATGAAATGAAATATTCATTTAGCATGCGGTGGACCCTTTGAAATCATCAAAGATACTAAAAATCGTTACAACTTTGTAACTAGAAGGTTTATTACGAATCCAATCACAATAGACTTTAATTTGTATTGGAATTAGTATTGTTTAGATGAAAACCCTTCAAAAAACTTGTTATTTTAAAAACGATTGAAATGGAAAATGGGATCTAGTACCAATAATAAAATAAACATCGTTGGATTTAAAATTGGAGTTTATTTTGTTAAAAAAATGCTGAACAAAGAAACTTAAAGTACCGTTGATAAATAATAAGAATATGTTGAAAATAAAATGTATAGTCAGTAACAAGTCACGTAGAAGTTGATTCTAGTGAATACGTAAGCATTATCGTGTATCACAGAGACATCCTCGTTAATATGAAAGATGAGAGGCATACAAGGTGATCCATAAATAAATATGTAGATGACATATTAAAAAATTTCTGTATTGATACTATTTCCAACAACTATCAATTCTGAGATATTTATAACGTTTTCTATACAATTTTTTATGAACGTGTTCGGAATATGAGACAGTTTCGTATGTAAATGTCAGATGAAGAGTGAATGATGGCAACGATAGTTAAGAATTTTTGAAAGTTGTTTCAAATATCTGTTGATTTTAGAAAAGATAATAACAACAAGTGTGGTTTAACTGAAATTATCTATCTATATATATATACACTAGGTCGTGGAAAGTCGTATCTAAAAGTTTATGGAATAATATAAAAATGTATTGATATAGAAAAAAAGTTTTGTTAAAGTAATTAAAGGAAATTTAACTTGAATAAAGAGGCACCTACGAGGTTTGACTATTAAATAACGAGACTGGTTACGAAAAAAGGTTTTATCATAAAAATTATTCTACATTCGAATGCTTTCCTTCAATATACTCCCTCTTCCCCACGGCACACACCTTTCCATAAGTTTTTTTCATTGATCGAAGCAGTGCTGGAAATCTTCTTTGGTGAGGGTCTTCAGGAGCTCTGCCGTTTTTTGCTTTACCGCTTCCATCGACTCAAATCGGGTCCCTTTCAAGACAGATCTTTTTCTAATCGTTCAAGAAAATCTGTGCAGACCCGTTGACGCAAGAAATTTTGGTCAGGAGTCAGAAAGGGCACAGACTTTTGTCATGTGTAGTTTCTTTATCGGCGATTGCAGCCACGGTAATCCTCCGAATACTCATTCGACGATCTGCAAGCATAATTTGGTTGATTTTGGTCACTGTTTTCGGAGTTGAAACAGTCACAGGTTGACCTCGGCTCTGGACATCTTCAGTGCTCTCTCGACCCTCACTAAAGCGCTTACACCACTCAAAAACGCGTGCACGAGATAGAGAATTGTCCCCATAGGTCTTTTGCAACAATTTATAGCACTCAGTCGGAGTTTTTTTTTTCAATTTAACGATAAACAAATGTAAATAAAAATTTTTCGTTTAGTTGCAAAATGTTTTTTTAAGATGAAGTGATTCCATTGTAATAACTAATAGAAGTGAGCTGCGCACATACTTAATCTTCTTCTATTTCTTATCTAGATTTATGCAACGTACAGTTTATTGACCGTCAGCCAAGTGTCATTATAATTCTCGTTCGCTATCTCTAGAGTTTCGTGAAACTGAGAATTATATAAATTGTATGCAAATATTTTCGAAACGTTGAATTTCAAACAGGTTTTATTTATAACAACCGTTTTTTTCTTTATTAAACGAAGCTGTACTTCATATTATGAATGATGATAAGTGTGTAGAAGTTATTGTTTTAATAAAACCAAAATCAATTGAATTTAAATGTATATTCCGTATTTCCACGAATTTTTACCACTTGTTGATCTAATTTAAAAGAAAGATCAAAACACAAATAAATCTGTTGTGGTAGATACAACCTGTATCATATTTGGCACAATTAAGGCTGTCATTTAACGTGTTAATTATTTTTGTATAATTGTATTTCCCTCTATTCATTTTCCAGTTTCTCCCATATCTTCCTTATACGGAAGATGAGGTGATGACTTCAGAGATGTTCCACTGGATGATCATCGACTGAAAGTTCTCGAGCTAATAGACATAGTAGACATTTCCAAATGTGTGATACATCGCATATAAACTGAAAATTTGGACATGAGAAAGTTATGTGCGAGATGGATACCGCGTTTGCTCACAATTGAACAAAAACAGCAGATGTTTCCATCGAATGTTCGGCAATGTTTTACAGATACAATTATCAAGTTGTTGGGTTGTTTAAAATGTTGATGAAACTGAAAAAGTATTTGTAACGTTTGAAATTGATAAATATAGAGAAATCAGTATTTTGATTCAATTGGATTAGAACTTTTACTACCCTGAACTTAATTACTATTTTAGGGGGACACAAAATAATAATTTTTCACGTAATAAATGTTATATTTAACCCCAAATAATCATTTTCTGTGTCCTTGTTTCAAATGCCGTTGTTAGAAACACCATTTTCAGATTGAATTTACCTACCACCCCATAGTTTTTCCGTAAAAATAAGACTGAACATAGGAACCGATGCAAAATAGTTTAACGAACTCGCATAATCTTATTATTTCAAAATATTCCATCTATTACTTAACGTACAAGAATTTTTATTTGCAGACGTCAAATTTTATTCATATTACGTAATAGGATCCGATTTTATCGTCTATCAAATTCATTCGACTGGCAGTTATGCAGAAATTCGACACCTGTCTACAGTTTCAACAAATTTTTTTAACTTCATATTATGGGTACACGTATTTCACAGAAAATAATAATCAATTTATTTATTTTCTTCATATCAACTACGGTCTCATTTCAAAGGAGCTGTCTATAAAAAAATAAACAGTTCGACATCTTGAATAGAAGTTGTAACCAAATATGGCTTCATATATATTCGATATATTCTAGATATAACAAGATGGATGACATACGACCATTTATAGTTGGTTTTTGCAACAAGAAAATTATACTTATAGGGTGAGTTAAGTTTTAAAAGCGAGTAGTATTTATAAATTGCAACTTGTAACCATTAAAAATTTCGAATTGTTTAAAAAATTATCTCCGCAAATTTAGTTGTAAGATTTGATGTCTTACAACAGAGGAACATAAAAAACGCAAGGACTTTTTAAAAATGGAAGAATATTTGATGACTTTCATATATTTGATACCGATTTGGAAAAAAAAGGTTGATGACTTGGTAAAAGGTAATATCAAAAAAACGCCGAGTTGCCAAAAGCGAAAATTCAATATTGTATATTTTTTTTCTTGAAATTCAACCTCAATATTTAGGTAAAATCTGTATTTTACAAAGTATATAAGATACAGAAAGTAAGAATAGGAAAATTAGTATGAACAAATTTCAAGATAATGTTAAAGGAGTTTCATTATTGATATTCTTATAAAGCACTCTGTATATAGTAAACCATAAACCCCCTACTCACATTTTTTTAATCCCCTAGGAAATAATTACATTTTGAATTGGTTGATCACCGTATTTAGTAGATCTGACTCCCAGCGAGTTTTTCCCTTTTTTCTAAACTCAAATTTTCACTTAAAAGGAGACAATATAATTTTAGAAAATCCTCGTATAGTTTTTATTTTTTAACCTTCATCAATTAGTTCCGCAGCTGTTTAATAACAAAAAAGTCGATTGAACAAAAACGTGATGTAGTGCCCTGTGCTTTGTTATATTAATTAATCACTTTTTCAAAATTAGCAGTTCGTCTTATCGAAATTTCGTTTGTTAAACTGTTTTTCGTGAATCGTCTTCATTCAAAATGTCTCACACCTCTAAAGGATTGAAGGCTTCAGGATCAAGCGAGAGAACACCAATTTATTCAATTAGATACATAGTGTGATCCATAAGTTCTATACCTCATTTACAAAGCTATATAGATTCCTGGTGGAATTATAAAATTCGGCGGAACCCCGGCACTTTTGATGTACATTGGAAATACCCGAAATCCGTTTGATGTTTTTCTAGAACTTTCAAAAATACGTTTCAGATATATAAGGACAGTATAGTGTAGTGAACAGAACGAAATAGAAAATAATCAAAGAATTTAAATAAATTATTGAGGTTAGTTAAGTGATAGTGATAAGTGAATTATAAGTTAGTGTAGTGTGAAGTATTTAAATAAATTAAGAACGTAAAAGACAGTTTCTATTCATTCACCCCACGAATAGAAAGAGTTTGATTAAATACGAAAAACATAACCCACCTAACTATATTAAGAGTTTAACTTAAAATCAAAATGGCTCACACTTTATCAATGACGATTTTTTCCCAAAATTTTTCCCCTGTTTGTCCTTATTCGCCACTCCTTGTGTATCTATTAGATCTTTGGGTTAAGATATTGAATTGGGAAAAATTTTTGAATCATATTTTCGATCACGATTTTTTCCTCAAAAATTTTGCATTTTCACTCCTATTGCAGGGAATCCATAAATATAATAAAATTGATTTACAAATTAACTTTATATTAAAAATAACGCGTCTTCTAAATATCGAACGATGACTAGATTGGAGTTGAAGTTTAATAAAATAATCAAATACCTAAATGGAAAGTATAAAGACACCCGGTGACACGAGTAATAATCATTCTTAATTGTTTGACAATGCCAGCGGTCTGTGGACTATTTTCGGTTCCCACGCCGACTCACATCTGTTTAACACCACAAGTGGTTGTTGTTGGTTGTTCTTTTCTTCTTTCACACATATGCGTTGTGTGTCTACGTATATATAACTACCGATAAAACTCAAACGTCTTAATGAAAATTCACAAACGTATGAATTAAGACATGAGGATGCTTATAGTTACGAGGATACTTCCAGAAGTCATTGTTGGAAAAACTTTGACCACCGAGAATCTGGGAACAAAAAATGATCCTAGGGGGCTAAATCTGGAAATAGGGTACATGTGGGAACAATTTCTTCACTCAAACGTCGCATAATATTCGCCGTTAATGATTTTTTTTTCTCAAGAAAATCAATGAAATTTATCCCACTCGCATACCGAAAAACCTTGACATTGTTTGATACATTGTTCAACACTCGATGGAAACATCTTCAAGAAACTATTTATGATCTATTTTGAGCAAAGGTTGCACCCACAACACATTTTGAAATGTCGACGATCATCGTGGATTTTCTTCAACATTTCTGCAGTCGTTCAAGTCAGACCAGTTACTTCTGGGATCATCCTCGTATAATGTCAAGTTTCCCAAACATTCATTTCATAACTAGACATGAAAATTTCGAAAAATATAGTTTAAAAAGATGATATTATCGTGAACGATACACGAAGGGTCAGTTAAGGAATGAATAAATTCCATAGTAGACGAAACGTTGGGTCTAAAGTAGGATTTGGAAAAGAAAAAAATAGTCGTGTTGCTAATTATACGTCCCGCTCGTAATAAATAACATTTTGTTATTCTCATTAAGTTGTTCTATTTAATTTGTTAAACTTAATCTCTAATCTAACGCCACTTAAAATTTGACCAAGCAGATGGTTGTTTTCAAGATTTAAACGGATTCGTTTCGTTCACATCATATCAAATTTCAAGGAACCCGAAAAACTAAACTTTATAATTACATTAAAAAATAATTTTCCCTACACGCATAAAAAGATTTAATTTAATTTGTTACAGACGTTACGGGGGTTGTTTAAAAAGACAGTCTACGTTAACTCTATACAATTGATTGTTTTCTAAATATTGATGTGTACGTTTGCGAAAGCTGTTGAAAATCTTTCTTCTGCAAGCGAAAATTTAAAGTTAATTATCAGGAAAAAATCGCTTTGGGTCAGATCTAGTGAAAAAGTTCGATTCGCGTATTTTAGCTATGGAAACCATAGGAATGAGAAGGTGTAAAAACACTTATTCCTCAAAAGCGATCACACAATTTTCCACCTCTTCCAGAGCATTTAATATTTGAAATAATCTTCATTATTATTGTATTAAAAAGTCTTCGATTCCGCTAAAGTATGATTTGAAGATATTTCTAACGATCCGGGCCTCTTTAGATAACCTGTTGAACGTTGTAGCTGAGCTACTTTTTTAGTAATTAATTAATAGAATCTTGTAATTTCATAGAAACCGCCACTTGACTGTCATTATACCAAAAAAACACTCTCTCTTTGGTGTTTTTTTTTCGACGTTATCACTGTATTTGGCCGTTCCGAACGCTCGCTGGTACTGCCCAAAATTTTACTGTCTTAAATGTTGGTGCAGAGTCTCCGTACGCAGTATCTAGTTTATCGTGAATTTTGATAAGCGCATTGTCAAAAACACATGTTCAAACGAAAGCTTTTAAATTTTTTCCATTTTTACAAAAATCTTCACAACGACTACTGACGCATACAACTGTCAAACAGTAACTAAGCGTCCAAGATCCAAATATATTTTCCAAGTGACATCTTCAAGTTGAGGTCGTATAATTTTTTACGCCTTAAAATGACATCGTGTTTTTCATGACTAGTACCTGTATTACATGTGGGAACTATACCAGGTGTAATTTTTTACCTGTATTATCGAAATTAGAAGAAATTTGATATTTATTCAACATATTATCTCAAGGGCAGGTGAATGGTTTACCATTTCGATTTCAAACAAAAATAGGACAAACTAGACTATTCTATTTAATTATTTCGTCTGCGACCTACAAAATATATCTGCTACGTTGCGATTTCGTTGGCATTTTGACAAAGCCGATGTTGTAATTGCTACTAAAACTTGCATTTTATAAATAGTCCGGTCAATTTAGAGACAAACAGTGTTCAAATAACTAACAATCCAGGAGAACCAAATATTGGTGGTGAATTGGGGGTTAAAATTACAAACGAAGTTTTGAAAATTTCCATCCCATCCTATGTGTGCTACAAAAATTATTCTATGTCAAAAGTCAATATTTGAGGTTTTTTGGAATTTCCTCGAAAACGGTAAGTTTTGTCAAAAAACTTCAGTCCAAAGTTGTAGATCTTAAAATTGTCTACAAAAATGTTCAGTGTAATTTTTTTCTAAGAATTACCATTTCTGAGATATCGCGATTCTAAGAGAAACATTCTACATGATATACACATATAAAGCTCTTAGAATCGCGATATCTCAGAAATGGTAACTATTAGGGAAAAAATCATACAGAACATTTTTGTAGAGAATTTTAAAATCTACAACTTTGCATTGAAGTTTTTTTTCACAAAACCGTTTTCGAGAAAATTCCAAAAAAACCTCAAATTTTGACTTTTGACCCCGAAAAACTTTAGTAACAAACACAGGATCGATGGGAATGTTTAAAACTTTAATTGTATTGGCAAACTCTCCACCAATGTTTGGCTCCCCTGGAATATTTGTTATTTTATATGTCTATATTGATCGGACTATACTTAATACTCTCCGGATATAAATCCGAAAGTTTTTAAATGATTTTTTATTTAAAATTGCCGTAACGTAATTAGTAAAATTAAGGAAATTAAATAGATATAAAATTATGCCAAGGCTCAAATATGAGATTGCACGTTCTCGTTAAATCCATTCAATAGAAAGAGCGTTCTTGTTTATTATAAAACGAAATAATTAACACTGAAAATTGTGTGAATCATCTCCCTACAAATAACCACATGATGAGAACAATAATTAATGAAAATCCATGTTCTTAATCGATTTCATCTTCACCCCAAGATTAAGAAGTTAAGAATACAGAAAAAACTAATGATGATGATAATATAGAATAATATACACTAAGAAAACAATAACTGAGATTGAACTGATGGATTTTTAAGCAAATGAAATGTATGTGAGATTAACTTCAGTTAATAATAATTGTATTTACTTATATAATTTCGATTCGACTCCATCGAAAAGTCAAATTACTAAGCAAATTCTCACTAGCTCTTTGAAGAAATAATTAAATCTGAAATGTAGTAGTTTAGTTTTTGAAATCCACTTAGAAAAGTTCAAAATTTGAATCTGTTAAAACTGTGAACGTCTAAAGAAGTTCTAAAATGACTTTCAATAATATTTTAAACAATAATAGATGAGAATGGACGAAGCTAAAATCGAACTCCATGGTGTAAATCAACGAGAACTAGGCCGCTGGAAAATTGAATGTAAACCACGATATATGCCAGATGATGGTATGTACGTCGACATAATTGATCATCTAAATAAAGTATTAAAAAGTCCGGGATTGATCTAAAAAAAAGTTTAAAAGCGTAGCCTTGACAGAGAAAGTGTCTGTTGAAAGAGAGCAAAAGGTGGCGCTTTAGTAGCAAGTGGAAAGATTGCACCAGGCATTATTAGAGTAGGATACCGTTAAATTCGTATCATTTCCAGAGAGATGGACACTTTTTCAAATTTCCTGCTTCAAGAGATTCTCAGATACGCTCAAAACGGAAACTCCTCGACGAAATCTTGGACCAGAAGTGGATAGTTAATAGATTGGAGAACAAATCAAAATTAAAAGTTTTACAACGTCAAGTCTCTCAATTTGATAGCTACTAAAATGATAATCACACTTTCTAATTATACAATCAAATATCTAAACTACATTATATGAAATTAGACATATTCTAAAACTTTTTAGTGTTTCTAAGATCTAAAAAAACGTATCCCCATGTTAATATTAAGAATGTACATGCACATCAGAACATACAGCGGCCAATTGACTTCTGACCTTTGTTGTCTCTATGACTCAATACAAGCAACTTAGATATAAGATTCACCGGGTAATGTACACTGAAAAAACTGTAACATCGTCATTCTTTGTCATAAGAAATTTGACAAAAGGGATTCTCAGTTATGCCAAATTTTCTTTTAAAACTATATTTTAGTAAATTATAATAAAATTAGAAATGTTTTACTAAAAATATTAGTATACAAAGTGTAGATAAGAATTAATTACTTTCTTTTGTAACATGCGTAATGTCAAAATAGATTATTTAATCAATATTTTATTCACACAATTAGTTTTATCAAAAATTTTATCAGATAGTTGAAATATTTTCAAAGTTATGATTCAATAGTTAAATTGATTATAAATAATGATGACTCTTCAATAATCATCGTAATAATAATAAAGAGATACTTGACAGGACATTGATAATAAACATTTTGATGTTTCCCTTTAAATTCACAAAAAGTATTATCGATATCCTCTCGTAAAATTCACATCCTATTCGATGGTATCTTAAGACAGACATCTGGACTTTGAGGGACCATATTTCATCGAAAATACCGGAAGTTGAAGTATAAAAAGGAAACAGTACGTGTAGTATTTTTTTTAGCAAGAAATCTGAATATGAAGATGTTTTTTAAAGGAAATCGTCGAATTTGTAAAAATGTATCTAAATTAGGTCACTCAAATAAGTACAACTGAACAGATTTTATAAAAAACTCAAAATCTGCCTCAATGGCCTTTTCAAATCAGTCGCTTCCTAACTAAAAACTCATTTGTCAACTTCAATAGCTTACCTTCTGTTTTTAATTTCTTGATACTTATCAAGTTAAAAACCTCCTTACTGCACAATATCCCACAAACACACTATTATTCTAAATTATTATTCGATTTAAATCGCTATACAATTCGGAAAGTCAAGAAAAAAATTATTTACAAACATCTAACCACGATATTAAGTATTGCGTTCGATTGAACAACTCAAATTTCTCCAGTCCAACGCGCTTCCATTTTAGACCGCCGGGATACGGAAAGAGCGCGCAGAGCAAAATGGTTATTGTGTTATCTCACACAATCGACCACCAACACTAAATTATTTTTGTCGTTTCGTCACCACAACACACCAGACACGAAACAATATTCAAAACAATGGGTTTTTCCTGGTAAATCTGTCTTAAATAAGACCTAGGTGGATTCCTCAGCTAATAAAATCATGGCGATCGTTCAATTCGTGTTTCCACAAATTGAATCTTACTTCAATAGCCTTTACACATCTTATTTTTTAGAGGAATTTCATTGAATAAGTCGCGGTCTTGTTAACCCGGACTCGTAATTATATATTTATATTTTTTTGGTTCAACTCTTGAAATATTTTGCGTGTGTGTGTGTGTATATATGTATCAGTTTTTGGTCCAGTTCAGTCATTGGCACTGGTGTTCATCTTACCGTGAAGTACACTCAGTTGGAAATTATATACAGCGGCTAACCGCAACTTCAAGAATGTTAACAAAAAAAACTTTGTAATATACATGAATATCGACATCTTATAAACGTAATTGAGATTCAATCTCGATGTATAAGAGAATTTTTTTTCAAATTGAATCATGTACTAGATCAATAAAAATAAAATAAATGAAATTCGCTTCTAAAAACTTTGGGGTATATGGAAAAACAATTCTACAATATTTTGACGAATGTATTCTAATATTCTTGAAGCTCTAGCACGTTGTGCAAAATGTCGTTTCACTCACAAAAAATAACAATAACTATTCAATGAACCTTAGTATTCATGGACCCTGAACTGGTGCGATGGTCCGAACCTCAAGATGACCAATAGTGAGCGTTGATCGATGGTCCTTGTTGTATCAGTACCCTTAGATTTCTTTTAAACAATGGGAAGCGTTCTTAGTTTCTTTATTATTATCCTATTTCAATACCCTTCGCAAATCTTATGTTGAATTGAACATGGAAGGAAATTACCAAAAGTTGCACCAAATGAACCTGCAGAGGCGACCAGGAAGACGATCTCAGCGATCTGTAGATAATTTCAGTGTTAAATAAGACCTAGTTCGATTCTCCAGTCAATAAAGTCTTGGCGATCATTCAAATTCGTTTTTCCAAAAATGTAAATTCCACAAAAGAAATCCTATTTCGCAAATCTTATTTTTTGGAGATACCTGTACGTTAATCAAACTGTATGCAGCTACGGTGCAAAATGAATACAAATTAATTTTCTTTAAAAGGAATCGCTTGGAAAAGATTTTCAGGAAAGGAAATATGGAAAGTAGAGACCAAAATATGGACCAAATAAACCTGGAGAAGAGACCAAAAGATGGACCAAATGAGCCTGCAGAAACGACCAGGAAGACGATCTCAGCGATCTGTAGATAATTTCAGTGTTAAATAAGAACTAGTTGCATTCTCCAGTCAATAAAGTCTTGGCGGTCGTTCAATTTCGTTTTTCCAAAAATGTAAATTCCACAAATGAAATTCTATTTCAATAACCTTCGCAAATCTTATTTTTTGGAGAAACGTTAATCAAACTGCAGCTACGATGCAAAATGAATACAAATTAAGTTTCTTTAAAAAGAATCGCTTGGAAAAGATTTTCAGGAAAGGGAATATGGAAAGAAGAGACCAAAAGATGGACAAAATGAACCTGCAGAAGCCACCAGGGAGACGATATCAACGATCTGTAGATAATTTCAATGTGGATAAAGTACTACAGAGAGGAGATAAATCTTAGTTAATTTTCTATATGAATCCCTTTTTTCACATTAGATTATATTAGAAGTTTGTTTATGGAATAATTGTAATGGTTTTTAAAAAATAAAATCAGCTCAAAATTAAAACGGAAATACTGAAAAGCCATTTCCAAAGAGATAGGTTTCAAAATTTCTTTCTTAAATTTAAAAATCTTTTATTCCATGATATAACATAATATTTTTAATCTGATTTCTTTCCTGGGAAGATTCTACATATGACAAGTAGTTCCTAGAATATGTTTTCTTGATCCCCATCCCCAAATTTGATCTTTTCTTCTAATTTTATAAAAAAAAACTTACCCCTTTCGTCTGTGATGTGTTGCGCTCCTAATTGACCGAAAACGGCAAAAAACAATAATAATTCCACAATAGGTATATCCATTTTCAAATCCATATTTCAACAAAAACAATCCATCTCACACAAACACATAGATTAAAAAAAAACACAAAAAAATTGATAATATCGCAACAGTTTCACGTATAGTCACGCTCTAATATCCAAACGAAAATTCAAAACAAAACACTACACAACCTGTTGATGGACAAGCGTTCGAAACGTTCGTGCGTCGCCTCCCACGATAACTTCGTGCGAAATGACGCTGGAACTTCTGTTAGTTACGTCAAGTTTTAGAGACGATCTGAAAGCTTACGCTGTTGCCATATCTTAACGAATTAAAGATATTTAGGTACAAATATTGTAATAGTGACATTACTAAATCTAATGAGTATTGAATTTATAAGTTTTCGGAATAAAGGGATGTTCGGTAGGTTTTAAATCAATTAAATGTAATTTTTTTATGCGCAATCGATTCTGTACTATTTGTATATAAATAAGATAGATTGGTAAAAAATCTGGAAAAGTAAGGTTTGTTTTCTATCTTAATTTTTTTTTATTTTTCTCCGAACAAAGAATAACTTTATACAGGGTGTCCCACGACAAGTTAAAACTATTTGTATATGATAAAATACTTATAGTAAAGTCATGAAAATTTCTACGTTTGGGTTTTCGGATACGATCTTTTTAATTAAAATATTTTCAAAGATGGCCGACTTCCGGTTCTACCGGAAGTTGACTGTTATTTTGTTATTTTAAATAAAACAACCTGTATGTTAATGCAATTTTGAAATATACGTAAAATTTTAGTATACTTTTGTCTAAAAACTTTTTTCGAAAAATGCATACTTTTGAGTTATTAATTTTTTTGTAAAAAATTTGACCGTTGCAGGCCGTTATAAGTTATTTTTTTACGAGGATACCCTTAAAGATATGTAAATGGTTTTTATTCGGTTGCTTTTAGCAAGGTCGGACGTATTTGAATCTATGTTGATAAATTTTTCATTTTCTAAATAGAACCACCCGGTTTTTTCTATTTTAATGCATTCGGGAGTAAAAAATAAGGCAACTTCATGTTTACTTTTCTATACCTAAACCTTACCGTTATCGAGATATTAAATGGTTTTTGTGAATCTTTAGAGATGCCGATGTGGTCTAAATTTTATTTTTACCCGTTGATACAAGCACTAAGAAATAAAAAAGTATTTTTCTTTATCTTGTTAAGGTCTGTAAAAAAAATCGAATCAAATGGTATTTACTAATCCTATTCCAACTTTTAGTCGTTTCCAAGATATTTGAGGTTTTAAATTATTATTATATTTTTTAACAAGTACGTAGGTTTTGTAAAAAATGACACTTATTTAACTGTTATTAGTCAATTGTTGCATTAAAATGGAAAATACCGGGTGGTTCCACTTGGAAAAATAAAGAAATATGATATTTTTGAAGTTAAACTTTGAACACTTTCTATACACACCCTGTATAAAATGAAAAATTTTTCAACATAGATTCGAATACGTCAGACTTTGCTAAAGGCAAGCGAATAAAAACCATTTTCGTATTTTTAAGGATATCCTTGTAAAAAAATCATTTATAACGGTCCGCAACGGTAAAATTTTTTACAAAAAAATTAATAACTCAGAAAGTATGCATTTTGCGCGAAAAGTTTTCAGACAAAAGTACACTAAAATATTACGCAAATTTCAAATATGAATTATTATATAGGTTGTTCTATTTAAAATAACAAAGTTACAATCGACTTCCGGTACAACCGGAAGTTGACCATTTTTGAAAATATTTTAATTAAAAAGATCGTATACGAAAACCCAAACGTAGAAATTTTCATGATTTTATTATAAGTATTTTGCCATATACAGATAGTTTTAACTCGTCGTGGGACACACTGTATATAAAGTGACGTTTATTGATTTCTACAATTTGATCATTTCAAATTCAAAATTGTTGATAACAACCCGCATTTCATACCAAAACGATATATCCAGTTACTAAATTAAATTCATGGTATAAATAAGCATATTTGAGAAACTTTTATATTTATACAATCGATTTGGCAACACTGTAAGCTCCCCATACCCGTAGATAAATACTAGTCTTGGCTTAACAGGTAAAAAGTATATTTTAACGTGTATGGGACACGATCTGTAGATGCAACAAACTCTTAAGAATTTTGATTTGTTATCATTGACGATATTAATTTAAAAAATTCAGTTTATCAAAAATAATAACATAAAAATAATACAAGCAAAGAAGAAAATGACGTTTTTCTGTTCTTCAGAAAAAGAAATAATTGGAAAACTATGTAAATGTAGAGAGAAAATCCAACCAAGAACGAGAAATTCATGAAGACGACATTGGAAATAAATCTAAGCTGGAGATGAAAAAAAAAAAGTTTCGTCTGATCCCAATTACACCGTGGGCAACTACAGCAAGGGGATACTCACAATAGCTATCGAAAATCTTATCCAAGCACCAGAGGATGAACGCTATTACATCCTCAGGGTATGCTAGTAAGCATAAGCGAGCAATATTCCAAAGATAAACGAATCTCGACCTCGTAGAGGATTAGAAGTTACTGCGAAGTATCTAACTTTTTATTCTTAAGAACAACTCTAAGTTTTTGTGAATATGCCTTAGCTAAAACCGCCAGGTGACTATACCAGGACATATTGCTACCAACCTCAACATCCAACAAACGAACTTACAGTGATGTTGATATTTTTTATCCACACAGAACCAAATCTTGAGCTACAACCTGTAAAAATAGTAGCCTGGGTCTTTCCTGTATTAAACTCAATCAGATCGCTTACAATCCATTTCTAGTCGAGAAAACTATTGATCAGGTTTGTAATTTGCAAATGAGGTCACAGGATGCATTCCACCAGCTTTCACATCGAACCTTTAATGGACCAAAATATTCCAGAAATAATGGACACCGCTTCGAGAGGATTTGAAGAGGAGAGCAGGACGTACCACAACATCCTGCCGAATTAAACTAAACCAGGCATCCGAGATCGAGGAAACAGTTGAACCACGACCAGAATTGAAGAGGCCATAAACTATAAAATATATGAAAGAGGAAGTCAAAGTGTTGAAGGAAAGAAAAGAATCGGGGAAGAAGCGACATAGAAACTGATATTATTGTAGCACGTGATTGGTGGTGAAACTTCTTGTTTTTTAAGGGATGCATTCTAAATAGAAGGGATTATTTTTTATTTCATTTTTATCATTGTTTTCTATAATATGTAATTTTCATAGTTGTAGGTTTTTTGGGGGATTTTAATGAAAAAAAAATCAGTTTTATTGAACAAATTTTATTAAAATTAAAGTGCTTTCGGTTAAAATTAACTCAGTGAGGCACAATATGCATTTTCTTCATCACATTTTCAATAAACTATTTGAATAATACAATAAATAGTAAAAAAGCGAAAATATTTTTTATTGTTACCAAAATAAATATGACGCGCGTCATCCACAATATTTCACATACAGATTCTCTCATTTTCTGTAGCAATTTCGTTGATATATGCGAAAAATATTAAAATTTACGTTGTTTGTTGGGGTTGAGTGCTAGAAATTCATAATTTTGGCAACTATGTTCGTTCCAACCCATCAAAAAACCGTCTTTGATACGGTGTCGATTTTGTGAAATAGAGAAAACAGAAAATTTTAAACGTTCCAAGAACAATCTGAACTTGCAGGTTGGAACAAACCTAATAGCTTTGTTCGCGGTAAATACCCTGAAAATGTTCTGTCACCAGATTCATACGTAGTTTGAAATTATGCGTTCGCAGTGCTAATAAAAAATATTCAGTGTGTTTGTAGATTACAAATTTCTAATTCCGAACGTATTTGGAATCCGTCCAATGTATCCTCGTACATAGATAAGGATGTTTAATATTGCGCATGTGTATTCATTCACGAAATAACCTCTAATCGATCTTAGATTGTTCTTGAAGGAATGTATGATCATAATACGTCCAGAAGATATTCAGGATACATTGGAATGTGTTCAAAATATCTACCGCAAACGAAACTATTCTTAAGGTCAATTTATAAACGTTCGGGCTCGCGCTAACGCTCTCGTTAGTGTTACGTTCGAGCCTAAGTTGGATCGCGAGCGTTTGTGTTTGTAAATCACAGTTCGTAATCTGTTTAGTTTAATATAACTTGTCCTTTAAACTGATTACGAAGAGTGATTCTTAAACACAAACGCGTTCCAATGCCTAACCAACGGGAAGTCGAACGTAACGCCAACGAGAACGTCAGCGCGGGTGCAAACTTAAGAGTTTATTCGAAATATGAAAATTATATTTAAAAAACGAAAATCCACGGTGCATTAAACTTGAAACGAATAAAAGTACAACGTAAATTTTGATTAAAATTGACGCACGTCTCCATTGGCAGGTAAAATTAACATTTGATACTACCTGGAAACAACAATTTTGCGATTTAGTTAGATAAGGAAGAATGTACTTTTATATCTTTCAAAAACTAACCTATAAATTCATAAAAATAATGACCTTTGACATTTGATACAAGCAGAGGGAAGGTTCAGAACAGATTCAGGTTAAAGGAGAGATATGGAGGGGGAAATAAGCTGATACGAATTCGCATCCAAATTTCTAACGATGCCGTGGAACCTCCACTTTGATCTTTGTATAAGATTTATTTCTATATCTCTGGATTAAAGTATTGAAACAAAGCGTGAATACTATTAGAATTTTTGAGGTTAGGTTTTTTAATTCTTACTTTGTTTTAAAAATGCCTCGGAGGCGTAAAGATTCGTCGCGGGTTCGAGCTGCAAAAGTCGGAGTAAATCGAGAATCTGAGAAAACAACGGCAAAACGATAAAATGTTTTGAAAGCAACTGAAACTTTTTTTCAAATTCGAGTTCGTTGTTTGTTGTTTCAGATATGTCGAAGCGATTTTTAAGCAAAATAAGTATTTGCTTTCAATCACATTGATTCATGCTCAATGCGAGCGAAATCGTCGATAAAAGTTAAAAACACCTAACCTAACCTAACCTAAAAATAGTTATTTTTAGTTTCTTCTAATTACATGTTGTTTCTAGGTACGATTTTTTTAAATCAAAGTAAAATGTTTATTTTAACAATTTAAATGGTTTTTCCATTATTATCTGTACAACCAAAGCTTGCACTAGGACTTATGAGAATAAAAAACGTTCTATTCAAGCAGACCTATGTAATTAATGTCAATAGCATTTCTAGGCTTTTCGACAATTATTCATGATTGTGATTTTTTTATTTTCGACTTTCTTGCGATATTAATTATAGTTTAATGCAAAAGCCATAAATTCAACAGTCGAAAAATAATTTATTTGTCACAATTTTTGATTTACGTGTACCTTATACTCAATAGGGTACTTGCATTCCTTAAAAATAATTTTCATATCAAGTTATTGATATGAAATAAAGTCAGAAAGTAAAATTTTCATTGAAAATCGCGGAAATTCCAAATATTTAACTACATAAGAGAACGATTTTCATTGTTTTTCAATTGTGACGTCGTAGGTTTAATAAAAAGTAGTCGGCTTGATGATCACGAGGTTTTCAGCATCATAAAAAAACTATATCAGGTGTTTTAGTTGTGATATTTTTCCATCCCGATACAAAAATCACAATTTATATATCATTTTTCAGATTAATGATGGCGTCACACAATATAGCGGTCTTACTAAAATGTTTAAACTACCTACAAAATTTTTGAATTTTCGATCATTTTCTTCTCTATAAATATTGATCAAAGAATTAAGAAAATTATAATAAAAGTTGTATATAAACTATTTTTTTCTCAAACCACGCAAGTACCCTATTTTAACCTATTTCAGTTCTAATTTCATATGAAATAACCTCGATATCGATGTACCACTACCCCTTCAAATCACACCATCATTTTCGTAACAGAATTCAAATCGATAAAATTTGAAATTGTATCCATTTTATTATTTATTTTTTTTTAGAAATCCCTTATGTATATACCATTATTATTTATAAACAAATTTTTTCTACTGTATTATTTTTGACGTAAGAATGGCCGCCATATTTAACCCAAACTGAGTTTATTTATCACTGACTAAAATTTGTATTCATATTATTAAACCATTGAAAAATTTTTTATTAAACATCTTGTGAGTATTAATTGCGATTTTATAAACGTTATTATGAAAAGAACTAAAGTCGAGTATGACGGCCATTCTCGTGTGACCCCACTGTCTCTAACAATCCACTGTAACTTCAATCAAACGTAAGCGACCTCTCTGTTTAAAGTATACTACTAGTTACTGCAAATAGAAGGAATCTACAGTCAACTATACAGAACACTTCGGTAGTTAAGCGATACCTTCCGATAGATAGTGCGTCTATAATTTATGTTCGATGTTACTCGAACATTAATCATTAGAAATCGGCAAAACAGCGTTGCCAGATGAATTATAATTATCAGATAACATAATTTCACAATGTTAACGTAATTTAATTAGATCAAATGACCAAAAACTTGTTAATATTGGGTATTTTCGCGAAAATAGTTTATAGCGCCATCTAGGCTTATGAAATAATGAAATTTCCAAACGAAACTTTATCCTCCAGTCTCAGACCCGCTCCATCCTCATGGAAATTTCATTGAATATCTTTGTGAAAAATGGTACTGTATTGTTATAATCGTTGTTATCACGTTTATAATTTAGAAAAAACAAACTTTTTCTCGGAAGAAATATTTAAACAGAATTTCAAAGAAAATCTGATAATTTTGGCAACACTGCACCATAATTTCATCGAATGTACCTAACGATAGTTAAACATTAAGAGAATCGAATGAAGATCTTCCACCATTTTGTTATTGACAGTTAATTATGATGTATGAGTTTATGGTTTTTGTTAACATTCGGTAGAGTATAAGATGTTGTATAATTTCTAAACTAAAGATATGTGCTTGTTTAGAGTAAGAGCGGCAGTGGTCTACTTTTTTTTTCAATATAAATTCAAATTTCTGTACTGAAATTCATCGCAATTCCGAAAAAATACAAAAAAAATGACACCATATCGATTGCTTGATTTTGAAATCTCGACTCCCCATCAACAACCAAATTGAACAATTTCTATATGAATCATTTGATCTAGATTACGAGGGATAACGGATATGTTTATAAACATAGATTACTAGATAAACATGTCCGTATCTAGAGTCCATTATTTCGTAATATAATTTTTATATGAAGCGGTGGGGAAGAGAGGGGCAATTTTCGTTAAATAATTTTTGTTTCGGTTTTAGAACTTTTCAGGCATAGTGGCAGTCGTATAAATTTCAATACAGTTAAATGTTTATTTATATATAGTTTAGCAGACGACTGCCGATATGGGGTTTTCGGTAATGTGGATAATATTAGACGGCCAATGCCCCGTGGGGGACATTTTCGATTTGAGCAATTCTTCTAACGAAGCTTTACGGTACATTGCCATTTTGGTTGGAGATAGAGGAGCAACTGCAAAATAAGAAAATTCAAATCGAACAAAACAGATAAATAAAAAAAATTTCAATTTCATTTATATGTTTTTGTTCTCGAGTATTTAAATTTTTCAAAATATTTTACATCAAATGCATTATTAATTAATTCTTTGTCAATTCAATATTTACTTTTTATTACAAACGTCTAAAAATACAAGATTATACAAAATGACGGTTTTTTGTAAGCACCCTGTTTTTTTCTGTGGTATACGTTTGTACAAAATATCTAGTTGTGCTTGCCTAGCGGGTAAATATGTATAAACGGGGCTCCAGCCAAAAAAGGAGCCCAGACCCTCACGCTAGATATAAGTTTCGACGAGATGTTGGTATATAAGCAAAGACACCATTATACAGGGGTGGTATCAATTAAGAAACGGGGCTCCAACCGTAGCTAACTCCAAAAAAAGAGGCGTTCCTCCAGCCCGGACTCTGTCACGCTCGATATAAGTTTCGCCGAGATGTTGGTGTATAAGCAACGAGGCCATAATACGAGGGTCGTATCAATTAAGAAATTAAAAAGTTGAAAATAATGTTCAAAGTAAGCTGTTGGTGTGTGTGCTTAGTTAAGTATTTCGAGAGTGATCTAAATATGTTTATTTTATTCCGATGATTGCCGAGTGGATACGACCGGTTTTTTCGTAAAGAAAACAAGTAAACTTTGAGGTTAGAGTGTGAATCATTATAATTATATAACAATTTTAAGTACTTTAACGACGAATTTTTTCGTATTTGAATTTTGTGAGATACAAGACAAAAAATTATTAGTAAAATAATTGTTTATCACTGATAGATCGAGGTACGAAAAACATATAAACTAGTTTTGAAAATAGTACTAATGCAATAAAAACAAAAAGTATCCAAATATTATACAATATTTTCTCCTAGAGGAAAAATTTGTTAATATTGATTTTAAAATGATAAAATGTTCTTACAACTGAAATAAAATCATTAGATGTGAAAATTTTTTAGTTGTAAACGGGGTTTGTCAAAACGAACCCTTGATAATTCGATAAAAACTCTCAGAGATCGTTGGAACGATCCTTATCACGCCAAACCGCAGCATACGCCTCCGCAATCAGGCGCGTGGCATACCTCACATACAGGGTGAATCGACATATACTATGGTAGGATTTAAAAAGGTACATACAGGGTTTGTCGAAAAATACTATTGTGTCTTTGACAAAAAATTAAAATGGAAATAGGCCGACTTCGTAGTTAATTTTCGGATAGACAAAGAAGATTTTGGAGTGTACAAGACATTGGATGAACGTCGTACAAAAGGATTCAATTACGGGCTGCTCAAGTCCAGCAATGGATTGAGATTAATGAATAACCAAATAAATGATCTTCCAAGAGTCACATTTCCTACAACAGTCTTTTTCAAAAACGAAATTTTTTGACGTACCCCGTATAAAACTGAAAAAATTTTATACCTGAAGATTGTGTTTCAAATTTTAAAAACTTTTCATCATTATTTTTTGATTTCTAAAACTAATAATAAAAAAGTTTCCTAATTAGGGGAACATACTGTATATATATAAATTTATTCTAATAATCTACTGGATAATATGTTAATTTGTTTAATTTAAAATTAAATAAATAGCATAACATTCATACGTGCTCAAGATACGCTATAAATTTCATGCGGGAAATGACGCGATGATTATTTAATGACATCATCAAAGAAAATGAAAGATAATCGTTTCTAATAATCAAAATAATTGACGCAACTTTCCATAATCCGAAACGAAAAGAAGAAGAAATACGTTGTATGAAAGATGGGCCTGACTTTCAACGTACATTTGAATGACATAAAATCATAGAGATAATTTTAAAGATAGAGGTATAGCAGAGAAAGAGTTTATCACTTTCTATTTGTCTATGATCTATTCTGATTGGATCGAAATGGCGTTTAAGTTTCGAGAGATGGGAACGGCAAAGATAGAGATTAGGAAGTTTTGATTTGAATCGCGAGTTGAGAGAGATAGAGAGTGGTAAATCGATGTTTTTTCTTTCTCGATCAATAGCACATTTCAACTTTCTATCTTTAATATTTTCTCTATGTTTATAATTGAGATATGTTGAATCTAGTTCGGTTAGTTTTGAAAATCATCACAAAAATCTTTTTTTTTTTGAAAATGTCAAATAAATAGGAAAAAACAAAAGATGCGGGTATCAAAATTTCCTATTGAATTACAAAATTTGGAAAACGAAAAGAAATTATTTTTATTTTTTCAGTACGAATAAAAAAATCTGTTTTAATGAAAGATTTTTTTTAAATTAAATATTTTGAATATGTCAAAACGAGAGAAAATATTTGGGTAATTATACACTTTCACGGTCACCTGGTTTTTTGGCTCTAGAAAATCGAAAAATGGATGGATTTTAATGATCTTGGTCTCAAAATGTTCCATTTTACGGCGGATTTATAAAAAAAATTAGTAGAAATAGCTGAAATGAAAATTTCTCATAGTTTCACTGTTTTAAATCGTAAAAAAAACGGTTTTGCAAAATAGTCCTTTACAAAAAATTATGGTAATTATACACTTTCGCGGTCACCTGGTTTTTTGGCTCTAGAAAATCGAAAAATGGATGGATTTTAATGATCTTGGTCTCAAAATGTTCCATTTTACGACGAATTTATGAAAAACACGGGGGTAGTGGCTGAATTTGAGGTTTTTAATAGTTTTAAACCTTAAATAGTAGCAAAACTTTTTTTTTCAAAATATTCATTTTTTATGTAAATATACGAACTTGATTCCACGACGTCAGAAACAGTTACGAAGGATTATATGTAGAAAGTCATTTTTTTTGCATTTAAAGTCATGAAACTGTAAAAAATATTTATTTTTTTTCATTTTCGTATTTTTTTTATAAATCCGCCGTAAAATGGAACATTTTGAGACCAAGATCATTAAAATCCATCCATTTTTCGATTTTCTAGAGCCAAAAAACCAGTTGACCGTGAAAGTGTATAATTACCAATATTAGAAACTACACTGATTCTTGACAAAATATTTTGTTGGTTGTCGTAGTTTTATGAACCAAACTGAACAAATTTTTCACGTACCACTTAAAATTCCGATTTATTCCCAAGTGACTTCGATATTTCTATAAATAATCGCTTTTAATTGGAAATATGTTCCCAAAGAGGTTATAAAAATCCAAAAATATTGAAAATTGATGAAGAAAATCTATAATTATCAGATACTCAACTGAAAACCAAAATTCTTTATATGCCAGAGATCACACGTTTTTTTTTTTTAGGATTTACCTTCTAGAAATAAACAGCTAGATCTCCGACGATCGACTTGTATGGCTAAAACAACAAACCTTCACTACATCTGCCAAAATTAAGGAATCATTTCCCAGATTGTTGTCAAACGATACGTTAATTAAGTTTTAAATACGATCACGTTATTAATTTAAAATATATAATCGTATCTTATTGATCGACACCGTCCAATGGGGTGAGATTGATCACCAAATCACTTTTCCAGAAATTTGAATTTAGCGCCGAAAGTAAACGTTCCAATGTATTGTTTCTAACCTCAAATAAAAGCATCTTGTATTTGTATATAAAAGCGTACATCTGGAACTTTTTTTGTTTAAATAATTGGTCAAACTGGAGTCAGATTCATCAGGTATACGAAGGTAGATTGATCATAATTACAGTGATTAAGTTCATCCCATATTAAATTAAAATATGCCACGAAAATATGAGAGGAGCCTCACGTCCAGATAGAGTCTACCCACAAGATCGAGTTGAGGAAACTTTGAAAAAAATTTCACGGAAAACGAGAAAGAAAAAGCTTTTGATGAAGCAGCTGATCGATGTTAAGTTGCTAGGTCCAAGGAAAACCTGCCTGGCTAAAAAAACACGAAGGTACAATAAAAAAGTCACGTGCTAATTTTTTCAGAAAAACCATAGTCCAATTTTTCCATAATTTGAAAAGAAAGTGTTTAGAAGGTCCCTTCTACTCGTATATTTAATCACGACGAGAAAATGTGGCAACAGTGGACAGAACTGGGCCCAAAAGGCTTCATATACATGGACTGAAACCGAAACTTTTCCGGATTAGTTTGAAGTTGATTTTTTATCCCACGACAAACGTTTGGCAAGTCGCAAAGTTTTCGTCGCAGAAAATTACGTATCCCGCCAAAAAATTCTACCAACATTGATTGTTGGGTTTTTCCGTCCTATTAAATTCACTATTTACCACATTTGCCACTAGTTATCTTTTCAAGAAACTAATAACTTGACTTACCTGTTTTATACTGAATTTTCCCGCCAACAAACCTTCTCCCGCGTAAATTAATTTTAACGGGAAAACATCCTTGAAGGGTATCTTCAGATTTATTCCTTGACTATTAACCTATAGATCGGACCAAAGGACCTTACAGCTCACTGTATATTTTAACAGTCAAGGAATAAATCTGAAGATTTCCGCCAAGGATGTTTTCCCGCTAGAATCAATGTCCACGGGAAAAGTTTTATTGGTGGGAAAATTCAGTATAAAACAGGAAAAAAAAGTTTTTTTGTCGATCAATTCAACTCCAAATGGCGGTATTTGTTAAAAAAAATTATCAAATGAAAACTGATATGAAAATAATAGAGATGAGATTCAATAAATATAATCGTTACGAATAATGAAAAATTTAACACGTTTAATATCACATATCGGTTAACAAACACTGAGTCGATGGAGATGTATTGCTGAAAAATAAAAGAAAAAAAAATAAATAATTAATAAATGTGGCAATCGCTTGTATGTGCAATCATAAAAGCAGAACATCATCAGGGAAACTGTGTCCATCATTTCGAAAAAATATTCTTCTGGGATAAACGATTTGTTATTGAATCACAAAAATTGAAGTTATAGAAAAACTATTTTTTTTAATCACATAAGTTTTATTCTTATAAATACAAAATGAAAAATAACTCTGAACGTGTTTTTTTTTCTATTGAAATAAAACAAAAGAAATCTACCAAATTCATTAGTTTTTTTATCTATTTCTCGTTCTTGGAAAATGTAAACGTGTTTAAATGATTTTCCACATTTCACTGTTAGTTTTTCATTCTTTGGCGCACTTAATTGGTAAAAAATAACGGGAGGGAGGCTCCAAATATTCCAGGATAACCAAGAGGACAAACTGTTGAAGCAAATGGCCGACTACTACAATGTTCTGGTGCATTCGATTTTTATCACGATCTATTACCACAAAAAACTAGTTCATTGTCATACCTCAGTCGGTTTACAGTTTTTTTTGTTTATACGGTTAAAAAAAACCTTCATATAATTTTCCGGATGTACCCTGTATTATTACGCACTATTCTGCAATGTTCTGATTGTGTTGAGGAATCAACAGGATATTCGATTATCGAATCGGGTGTAAAATCAACGTGCGACAAAAGAAAATGAAAATTGGGGGGGTTGATTTAAGATTAATTAATTAAATTAAAATTTTTTTATAAATATATATGATTTTAGTGGATTAAAAAGCAAATTATTCGTTTTTAAATCTCGAAGAAAAATATATGTTTGAAAATTGATTTAGACATTTCAGTATTTTTCTAAGACCGTTTCAATTCTCGGACACAGTTTCACTGAATTAGCTGTTGGTTTATAGTGATTAAAATAAAATTTATGAGAAAAAATTAGCGGAAACGACGACGACGATGAGAGGAAGATGATAACATAATAATTATTTTTTTTTATTTATTTACCAATACATACCATTCGCGCATATCCAACCAACGCAACGCAAACATTGTAAAAATAAATAGATAACTCAGTGTATGGTTTTTGTGTTTTATTTATCGTATCTACAATTAATTTCGATTCCTAACAAACACCTTTTGATAAATTATACAAGTCACCGGAAATAAACGATAAATATTCGAAAATCATTCAATAAAATCAACTCGATAATCTTAAGCCGAGATTAAATAAAACCTAATATGAGCTTGTGAGAAGTATGAAAAAATTACGATTTAACGAAAAATATAATTTATATTAGTTTCATATAAACGCATTACTTTGAAAAAACTATTTATTGAGCAAAAAAAAAATTAAATTTAGTTCACGACGAATGTCAAACTACTAAAAACAAAAAGCTTCCGTGTACAAACCGCCTTAAATACTAAATTCTATCACATACAAAAGTTATAATTAATTATAAAAATCATGAGAAAAACATTTCCCATATTATTTTTTATGAATAGATAGTAAAAACGAAGATTAAAAAAAATCTAGATTCAAAAATAAACGGGGTAGCCGCGATAATATGAAATAAGCAAAAATATATATACGTGTAGAGATATTACTCATTTTTTTTTTCAAAAGGAGTTCGTTGACAATTTTTTTTTTTTATTTTAAATCTACATTGCGAAGCAGTGTAGTGAGCTTGTATACAAGTTGCAATAAAAAGCCTAGACATAATTATCATATCATCGATTACATAATAAATAAATGTTGAAAGCAAAATTATCAAAATATATATTTTTTTGTTCCATAAACGTCGATTCTACATTAACACATTTCGTAACGTGATAATTACCGAGAAACTAGACTATTTTTTTTTTATTGTAACAATCACTTACCGTATCCTTCGCCCTGTAGAAATAATCTAAACGCCTCACTAACTTTCGCCGGTTGTTCTTCTAAAATCATCCCGCAGTCGGAGATCTAGAGGAAAAAACAACATCGCGAAATTTAGATTAAGGCGAATCATCTACCGGAAACTGCGAAAATTGATTCCGAAAGCTTTTCCTTCGAACAATATTGATCTCGGTTTTGGAAGATTCATTCGCGTACGAGTGATTATAAGAAAGATAAATGTCAGCGAATGATTGATAATTCAAAATTATGAATAAAAAAAAACAATTTCCGAACGAGTACTGAAGCAATAAACACAAAACATTCGCATGGTACCTACCGAAAGCTTTCACCTAATTTCCAAACAACTGGATTTAGACCCATCGCAAATTGAATCCAGCCCACGAACAGCACAAACGTGGATCATTTTGTTTCAGATGGGTCGACACATATTGAACCCATTTTCCGCCCATTTCGACCCATCTGGTTCATGTTGTTGTACTTGCAACAGCTTCGTAAGTCCAAGATTTTTGAAACTGTTATTTTGGTGTCGCCGACCTTCTAATTCGGTGTAGCTTCGCTATTTTAGCTTCGATTGACTTCTAACTTGCAGTAAGTCAATTGTTTCGGCCTCGACGACCTTCCAACATGCAATAAATTGGTTATTTTGGCCTCGCTAATCTTCAAACTTACAATATATCGGGTATTTTGGCCCCGATGAACTTCTAACTTACATTAACTCGATTTTAATTCAATTTTTTGGCCTCGTTGCCCTTCCAAGACGCAAAAATCGATTATTTTGGCCCGCTGAACTTCTAACTCGTATTAAGTCGGTTTCAAATCGATTTTTTGGCCTCGGCCACCTTCCAACTCGGAACAAATTCGGTAATTTTAGCCTTGCCGACCTTCCAACTCGCAATAATTTTGTTATTTTGGCCTCGCCGACTTTCCAGTTCGCAATAATTCGTTTATTTTGGACTTGCCGACCTTCCACCTCGAAATAAATCGGTTATTTTGACCTCGCCAACATTCCAACTCGCAATAGTTTTGTTATTTTGGCCTCGCCGACTGTCCAGCTCGCAATATTTTGGTAATTTTGGCCTCGCCGACTTTATAACTCGCAACAAATTGTATATTTTGGCCTCGTCAATCTTGCAACTTGCAAGAAATCGGTTATTTTGGCCTCGCCGACCTTCCAACTCGCAATAATTTTGTTATTTTGGCCTCGCCGACTTTCCAGTTCGCAATAATTCGGTAATTTTGGCCTCGTCAACCTTCCACCTGGTAAGAAATTGGTTATTTTGGCCCCGTCAATCTTCCAACTTGCAATAAATCGGTTATTTCGGCGTCGCCTACCTCCAACTCGCAATAATTTTGTTATTTTGGCCTCGCTGACTTTTCAGCGTCTAACTAACGTAATATTTCAACGTAATTTGGGTAAAACGCAACTTGGTCCAACCTTCAGAATAAACGAATTCAAAATCCGAAATAAACAATTGCAAGCTAGTACTCAATAAATCCATGAAACTCTACATCAAATCAGTTTATTTTATGTTATGAATGCGAAAGATATTTGTAAATACGTCTAAATTTGATTGGAGAAAGAAAAAAAACATATGAAATGGTTTTGAGCAAAGTTTTACTGTTTTTTCTAAGGGTAAAATTGAGTTAACCACCCTCTTGATATAAACTAAACGTCGTCTGATTATAATTTGCGAATATATTCCAAAAACGATATCAATAAATCGATAAATATATAACGCCCGACATAAAACAAGAATCAATTAAATATTACCATCTATTAACAATTTTTGGTGAATAATAACTCACCTTCATCCAAGAGGAATTGGTAGGATCGAGTCTGCCGTTAAACGTGACCGTATCTTCCATATGAGGACTCATAGATCCCGTAATATTCATAACAGGCATAGCTAGACTCGCATTCTTCTTTTTCAAAGGATCCATTTCTCTGTATATATTTAAATCCGTCCTCCTGACGTAGCTGTCAATGAAGAGAGCTAAATTCGTTGGATTCACGTTCCTTTCGAAATAACTTTTATAAACTTGAACTAAATCGTGATTCCTCTCTTCCGTTTGCTGTAATAAATCGAATAAATAACACCTTTTTAACCAAAATTGGCGGTATTATTGATATTCACCCTGCCGAAATGATGCCACATCAGATAATCCAACACACCTTGCGTCATCCCTTTCGAACGTAAATGTCTAGTATTTAGTTTTTGATAACCCCATTCGATCCAACCCGCTTGAGTGCTCACGCAATTTACCAAACACAAAGCCGAAACGTGTTCGGGGTGATTTAGGGCGTATCTGCACAAGATGTTAGCGCCAGCACCAACGCCGAAGCCTATGAATTGTTTCAAACCGAAATGGGTCATTACGTAACAAATTTGGTTCGCTAATTCGTCCATTGAAGGGTAAATATAACTGAAAAGACAATTTTTCGTACAAACCTTGTATAAACAACTTAATTACTTACTCTTCGGGAAGTGTACGGGCACCTTCTTCTTGCCCGGGAGCATTGATGTGGTAGACGCAGAAATTTTCCAGCAACGCCCTCATATCGATGTAATTGAAAAAAGCTTGGAAATTTGAAACATCTGAAAGAAATGGCACAATTTTCATCCACGGCACAACATTTTCCTACCCCTCGATCCAAGTACAACAAAATAATTTCTAATCCTTTCCTATTTCCACATAATCACCAAAAAAATTGAGGCTCTTATCATCATATCGACCATCAAGATGGAATCTCAGTGACTCGCACCTGCAGTCATCTTTCTAAGAAACAAGTGAGAATCACACCTCTTCGTGTACGGAGTTCAAAAGCTGCCAAAATAAAAAGAAGTAACACGAGGCTAAATGTGCAGAATGCGGTGGATGAAGCTGCAGTTCGTAGTCTAAATCCGCCAAAGGATGAGGTTAGAGGTATGTGTCAATACGTTATCGTGGTGGAAGAGCACTTTTTTGTCAAATGGAAAGTTTTTTTCTTATTGGTAGAGCTCTGCAACTATTTTGTTCTCATATAGACAAAAAAATGTAGATCACACCTTATAATTCCGCGGAAACGAAGGTAATTACCTTCCCGTCTTCAGGATCAGATAAAGTCCACTGGTTCTTTGATTTCTGGTTTGTATTAATGGTTCCATGTTTCATTAAAATGACGCAGAAACTCTTAAACAGCACTCAATATGATTCTGAAGTAATCTCAATGTTGCGCTTGTTGTCCGAAGTGTGCATCCATCGCCGACAACTTTCTGGTTAAGACCCCTTTTGAAATACCCATTCTTTCAACCATCTCACGCACATTCAAAAGAATTTTTGTTATTATATACTTGGAAATCGTTTTCGGGGCATCTGGATGTGATTATTCCAAAATTGATTTTGTAGAAACCCATTAAATCTATTTTTAACAAATCTGCTTTCAGAACAAATCTCCCGAGTCCAAATCGGCTGAAATTTCGACAGTAGCCGTCAAAGAAAAAGTTCTGAACGATATTAGGCTGTGTAAACAACTGTTTTATACACAAAGTTAGATTCAATAAAATAATTAAATAAAAATGGTTGCGGAAAATGAGGAAATATAAGGATGATAACCTTAATTGAACTTACAGTTTAATCCCAGATCGTGGTAAGTCAAAATGGCTGGTTTAGTCCTAGAACCTTGCACCGCAACAACAACATTTCCACGATCGGTTTCCACGATTTCTTCCATTACGGAAGAATCGTCTCTGGATAATGATCTCGCTGTAGGAAATTGCAATTGGATATTTTTCAATTCGATATCGTCCATGCTATCGGAAGGCATAGTACTACAAGATATAAAAAAACAGAAAAGTCAAGTAAAATTTTCGACTACACACATGATTAAAAATCTTTTCAAATTATTATCTCGGTAATTTCGACTTTTGACATCTTCGTTTCTCATTTGAAAGGCATTGAACTTCACTAGAAGTAACAGGGAAGACCGATTTTTACAGTACTTCAAAGGAAAGTTTATCTTTTGTAAAGAAAGGAACTAAAAACCTAAACATCCTACTGTGAATATACACGGCCAATTATCACACATGGGGCAGTGGTTTAGGGCTGCTCTAGAATAGGCGAGCGGATCACCCCTATCTTTTTTCATGTACCGACCAATCGCGTTCCAGTCTCTAAAAACCATTTTTCCCAAAGTTGGGGGAACATGGTCAAAATCGAGTTTTGAATTGATGAATTCGTGATTTTTGCTGTTCTACTCGTCGAGAAAAATAAATGACATATTTGTATTCAGCACCCTCGAAAATATAAAGATCAATGGTTTTTAGCGACTAGAACGAGGTTGGTCGGTTTTTCGTTTTATTAAGCGTCTTTTTGGGGGTGATCCGCTCGCCTAGAAGTGATTCTAAATCTTGCACCAAATCACTTAGAATGTTTAAAGACGTAACAACCAAAGAAAAGCCGTCTCTAAATAATGATCAAACCTGGGACATATCTCGAAAAAGTTTAACCATACAAGGAATAAACAGAGATGGTATACAGACGGATCTAGAACTGGAATAGGAGGGTATGGGACCAGAACCAAACACTCTGAAAGTCTTGGCAATATACCAAGCATCATCATCCTGTCCAATAGCCAAGGAGCCATTAGAGCTTTAAGCTTCAATATTATAAAATCCAAGCTGGAATTGTGTAGGAAAATTGAACGAGCAAGGCAAGACCCTTCATTGGACCTGAACACTGTAGAATCAGCTAAAAAAATAGAAAAAGCATTGGAAAAGGAGGTAGATAAGACTCAAAGCAATTATTGGGACAACCTACAGGGTCTGAGAAAGGCAAAGACTCTGTTGAGAAATTATAACCAGAATATATCTGATGAATGTATCAATCCAAGTAGAAACAATCTACAAATACTAACAGGAGTCCTATAGGTCCATAACAATCCCAGCTCTGCAGAATTAAATTTTCCCAATATCAGGACTATTCCATGTAACCTCAGTATCCAAAATAAATCAACGACTTCCTCTCTTAGGTATAAACTGAACTGATCGTATAAAATAAAGGTGAGATATTTTTGATTAAAATTTTTCTCAACTTTATTGTCATTATTATTTTCTTTATTAAGCAATATTAAAAAACAGCTTTTCTACTTCAAAATGGCAGCCATTTGATAAACATGACTGCCGAAGGATAAACATGGCTGCCGTGGGATAAACAATTCTCCTACGTATCCGTCTTGTTTTGTATTATTTTATGGACTCCATAGATACTTTTTAGATGTGTTTCGAAGGAGTTAATCTAGAACAATTATATTTATTTTTTTCCGCCGTAGCGTTAAAGTTTATTAAACATGAGTACTTTTTAGGTTGCAAACTGATGATCCAGTCACAACTGAAAGGTACAATCTCGAAGTTTTGGGTGGTAAATCAACTCTTTTCATTAGATTATTAGAATCCACAGAAGTGGAAATATTAAATGACTTCACAAATCACGTAGAAACTTTTGTTTTTCCCACGGCGGCCATTTTCAAATTTGCATTAGTTGATTTTGACAACTCGTCAGATATCTCGTTAAAAACTATGTAAATGTCAATCATTGTTAATATTTTGACGTAAACTGATCAAGGTTATTATGACACAAACGTCAATAAACATGTGATTCATTAGTCATGTAACTAAAACCCCATAAATTTCACGTATTTTTGTATACATAGCATGTACATGTTCGTTCCTAATTACACGAAATTAAAAGCCCATCTGAGATTAGCGATATTCAAATTGAAACTATTACAAAGAAAACATTCCGAGTATGTACAGAAAACTAGAAAAGAGATTGCAGATCTAATTTCAACCGGAAAAGTCCAAAAAGCGAGATTCAAAGTCGAGCATATTATAGCCGAAGATCTATACGTGGACGCTTTGGAATACGTCGAGATGTATTGCGATTTATTATTATCTCAATTTTCTCTGATAGTCAACAACAAACAGTTGGAGGAGTGTATAGCAGAAGCAGTTTCAAGTATCATCTGGGTAGCGCCGCGTCTTACTCACGATGTATACGAATTCAAAATTATTTCAAATATTTTGAGATGTAAATACGGTAGTGAATATGCCGAGGCTTGCGCAGAAGGTAACGTCGCGACTATCAGTGAAAGTTTAAGAAACAAATTATCCGCGCCGGCTCCATCGAAATTACGCGTTGAAGAATACATGGTTCAAATAGCTAAAAATTATAACGTTAATTACGAACCTCTCGATAATACTGCAGATTTAAAATTTTCGAATACTCAAACTTTAACACACACTCCTCTGGTACATTTCAGTACAATCTTTCCATTTGAAACATCTAGTACCCATATTCAAACGTCGGATCTTACAGATGACGATGACGAAGTCACTTTAGATATACCGAAAGAAATCGAAAAACAACTGTTAGCTTTGAATAATAATACAATTGGAGCGGTTCAATCTTACGAAATGCCAGAATATCCTTTCGAATTCAACGATATTATTTACGACGTTTCGGATTTGAAGCCGGCGTCAGATAAAAGTGAGGAGTTAAGGTTAGCTAAATTGAAAAGGTACGATTTGCCGTTTTCGCCTTTGCAACCGAAACCTTTCGATAGTTCGAATGATTTACCCAACAATTCATCTCCTAATGCTAATTATGACGTCGAAAATAAAACTAATTCGCTACACACACCGTCTGGATCGAAAGATAAAACTAAATCTACATCCGAAGATAAAACATCATCAAAAGAGAAAAAAAATCTAATTATGTTACTTTTTTCAACAGAAAGGGATAATTTAGATTCAGCTATTAACGAATATAAAGATTTTTTAACGTTGCCTTCAGTGGTTAAAGATGAAATTAGTGATAATATTGAAGAAGATAATTTTCTAGAATTGCCAGTCGTACCGGACGAAGATATTGACGTTTTACCTGAATTTCCTTCTATACCTAGTTTAGAAAGTTTGAAAAAAAATCGTACTGAGGTCGATTTTGATGAGTTGTGTGACAGATTTAATAAACTTAGAAAAAAATAAATAAATAAAATTTATATATTCATCTGAATCTTCAGTAGCGTTCTTTATTTTGATGCTTTGAATGTTTTATATACACAAATAACAAACCGCGTTTCGAAAACTGGCTTAACTCCATATCAAAATTTATCCTAACCAAAAGTTTTCTTCTTCTCATTTGTCGGTTTCCTATGCATTCTGATGTTTACGTCAATTTCAGACAAATTTCCACAACCAAAAATCGCTTCCTCTCGGAGTCTGTCATTTTCGACGTCTTCTCCCTGGAGTCTTTCGTTGTTCTGTTTGTTCTGGTCATATTTGGACGTAATCGTTTCATTACATTCTGTTTTATGTTTTCATGAATTTCAGACGAATTTTCACAACCAAAAATCGCTTCCTCTCGGAGTCTGTCGTTTTCGACGTCTTCTACCTCGTGTCTTTCGTTGCAGTGTGTGTTCTGGTCATATTTGGACGTAATCGTTTCATTACATTCTGTTTTATGTTTTCATGAATTTCAGACGAATTTCCACAACCAAAAATCGCTTCCTCTCGGAGTCTGTCGTTTTCGACGTCTTCTCCCTGGTGTCTTTCGTTGTACTGTTTGTTCTGGTCATATTTGGACGTAATCGTTTCATTACATTCTGTTTTATGTTTTCATGAATTTCAGACGAATTTCCACAACCAAAAATCGCTTCCTCTCGGAGTCTGTCGTTTTCGACGTCTTCTCCCTGGTGTCTTTCGTTGTACTGTTTGTTCTGGTCATATTTGGACGTAATCGTTTCATTACATTCTGTTTTATGTTTTCATGAATTTCAGACGAATTTCCACAACCAAAAATCGCTTCCTCTCGGAGTCTGTCGTTTTCGACGTCTTCTCCCTGGTGTCTTTCGTTGCAGTGTGTGTTCTGGTCATATTTGGACGTAATCGTTTCATTACAATCTGTTTTATGTTTTCATGAATTTCAGACGAATTTCCACAACCAAAAATCGCTTCCTCTCGGAGTCTGTCGTTTTCGACGTCTTCTCCCTGGTGTCTTTCGTTGTACTGTTTGTTCTGGTCATATTTGGACGTAATCGTTTCATTACATTCTGTTTTATGTTTTCATGAATTTCAGACGAATTTTCACAACCAAAAATCGCTTCCTCTCGGAGTCTGTCGTTTTCGACGTCTTCTACCTCGTGTCTTTCGTTGCAGTGTGTGTTCTGGTCATATTTGGACGTAATCGTTTCATTACATTCTGTTTTATGTTTTCATGAATTTCAGACGAATTTCCACAACCAAAAATCGCTTCCTCTCGGAGTCTGTCGTTTTCGACGTCTTCTCCCTGGTGTCTTTCGTTGTACTGTTTGTTCTGGTCATATTTGGACGTAATCGTTTCATTACATTCTGTTTTATGTTTTCATGAATTTCAGACGAATTTCCACAACCAAAAATCGCTTCCTCTCGGAGTCTGTCGTTTTCGACGTCTTCTCCCTGGTGTCTTTCGTTGTACTGTTTGTTCTGGTCATATTTGGACGTAATCGTTTCATTACATTCTGTTTTATGTTTTCATGAATTTCAGACGAATTTCCACAACCAAAAATCGCTTCCTCTCGGAGTCTGTCGTTTTCGACGTCTTCTCCCTGGTGTCTTTCGTTGCAGTGTGTGTTCTGGTCATATTTGGACGTAATCGTTTCATTACAATCTGTTTTATGTTTTCATGAATTTCAGACGAATTTCCACAACCAAAAATCGCTTCCTCTCGGAGTCTGTCGTTTTCGACGTCTTCTCCCTGGTGTCTTTCGTTGCAGTGTGTGTTCTGGTCATATTTGGACGTAATCGTTTCATTACAATCTGTTTTATGTTTTCATGAATTTCAGACGAATTTCCACAACCAAAAATCGCTTCCTCTCGGAGTCTGCCGTTTTCGACGTCTTCTCCCTGGTGTCTTTCGTTGCAGTGTGTGTTCTGGCCATATTTGGACGTAATCGTTTCATTACAATCTGTTTTATGTTTTCATGAATTTCAGACGAATTTCCACAACCAAAAATCGCTTCCTCTCGGAGTCTGTCGTTTTCGACGTCTTCTCCCTGGTGTCTTTCGTTGTACTGTTTGTTCTGGTCATATTTGGACGTAATCGTTTCATTATATTCTGTTTTATGTTTTCATGAATTTCAGACGAATTTCCACAACCAAAAATCGCTTCCTCTCGGAGTCTGTCGTTTTCGACGTCTTCTCCCTAGTGTCTTTCGTTGTACTGTTTGTTCTGGTCATCTTTGGACGTAATCGTTTCATTACATTCTGTTTTATGTTTTCATGAATTTCAGACGAATTTCCACAAACAAAAATCGCTTCCTCTTGGAGTCTATCGTCTTCGACGTCTTCTCCCTGTTGTCTCTAGTTTCAAAATGTATTCTGGACATATTTGGACGTAACAATTTTATTGCATTGAGATCTTTAACGCATATGAAGACGCTGAAATGCGACATTTTATGCATTCTGCGCTGTTTTCGTAAACTTTTTCTTTTCTTCCTAGTATCTCCCATTTTATTATTGGTTATGGCCGTCTGAGCGCTGTCATTTTTTTGGGCCTCCTTGTCTGATTGTAGTTTTTGAGCTATTGAGCTTTCTACTTCCTTCCGTTGTCATGTTAACTGCAGATCTTGTTACTTGTATGCACATTACTTTATAATTTTTATTTCGTGTTATTGTGGTTGGTTTTACGCGCGATATTTTTGTCTATATATCTCTTACACACGTATCATAATCAAAAAACCAAAAAAAAAGTGATAATATTTGATATTTATATTATAGTACTGATAGAATCTAAAGCGAGCCTTTCCTAAATCGTTTCTGTTTACATTAAGAATATATTCGCTGATGAGTTACAAAAATATCGAAACTGGTCGCAATTTCTACATGTTTGTTGATAACGATGATATGAACGTTAATAAAATCGAACGCTTTTGTAAAAAAAATGCTTTTCAAATAATTTTTCAATTATTGGTAAGTAATCATTGATAATAAGGGGGAAAACAGTGTAAAAAAACAACAAAAACTACCAACAAGCTGAAATTATTAAAAAAATTACTTCACAAATTCCATTCGCCAAAATCTGTTATAATATCTAGACTAAACTATTGAAAAAAATATTTCTAAAAAAAAATGATTTAAGCTGATGTGTCCATGTGTTTCTTACCCCAAAAGGGCTGCCTCTTCAGCTAATCCGGAAGAGGGCATTTTTCTGTTTGTGTTTGTGTTAGCACTATCAGTCCTAAAACAAACAAAATCCAGTACGTCAACTACGAAATTTAATGCAAAAACTATTGAAAAACAAAACAACGAGTCTATAAACTATTTCACTTAATGTTTTGTAACTGAAAGACATAAATAATGACGAAACGTTCACATGCAAATAGTTTGTAGTCGTTTTTGTTTGTATTTAGAATATTTCGTTAAAGAAAATTGTCAAAAATAATAATAATAATAAAGACAAAACAAATGGCAGACATGCTTTTTGCTACGTATTTGACTTACCTTATAATTCTGTTGGAATGTTATAAAAATATCCCAAATTATGATTTTTAATTTGTTGATATTTATTGGTTTTTCAACAAAACACTATTTTCAATATTAATTTTTTCTATAGACAAAAATATTTTGAGATTAGTTTCCCGTCTATCATTACTATGTAATTTGGGTCCCAGAAGTACCCGGCCTGACCTAGAGATGGCGTTAAATGTTTTAAAACTACCCCTGTCTATATAGCATATGTTTCAAATTTGAAGACGAAACGTGGGTCCATCACTTCACGCCCGAAGCAATGGACTGAAAAGAAAGACCAGGCTCCAAAAAAGGCAAAGATCGTTCCATCTGCAGGCAAGGTCATGGCGTCGTCCGCATTTTGCTAAGATTTGAAAAAATGGCTCTGTGACCAAAGATTTTTCAACAATGGAAAAGTTGGTGTTGAAAATTTGGAACCAGTGTTAAAATTTGATATAAATTTTCAACATTACAATAAGGAATGTTTGGAAAAGCAGCTTTGGATTCGAACCGAAATAATTTTCTCCCTGAAATCTAGTAATGATTCTATTAGTGACGATTCGCCAATTTTGTCAAAAAGCTAAAGCGTTTTCAAGGCGAATTCGCAGAAAAACGGCCCCTTCCGCATCCCTCGAATTACCCAGATTTGTGCTACAGCGAGTTTTTTCAGTTCTCAGATTATAAATCTCAAGAAGATGTTCGCTATACAATCTTTTTTTTTAACTTTTCATTCCACCTATTATATAACAAATGATATTACACTCAAAATCGTTCATTATACGGGGAGTAGTAGAGATAAAAAGGATCTTTAGGTGTTAGTCGCATTATAATCATTTAATCAGAAAAGCATGCACGTATATTTGGACCAGTTAACAGTTAACATTGAAGTGATAATACAAATCCACTTACCTTGTTAATTTCGTTTTTTCGCTATCTCTGAGTAGTACCTCGCTGTTTCCATTCGATTCGGCAGTTCCCGAAACTAAATTAAGAGCTTTCCTGAACCCATATAGCAGACCGCCGGCCACCGTGCCGGACTTGACCGGCGGTTGCGTTCCGGAGCCGGACGGCACGACCGTGGTGGACCGGTAAACGGCATTCGAACCGGTCAATGAACGGTAAGTGCTCGTCAGACTGCCGATGGGCATGTCGTTTCCTCTTCGCTGCTTTCTGAGTATGATACCATCACATCAAAAGTTCATTCGATATCAGACAGGCAAAGTTGGATCTAGTTTAATCAAACCGCTAGATTTTTCCATATCTCGATTCGTTTTCGAGATATCGATACCTGAAATCACTTTATAGAACAGATGATTAAGTTTCTTCGATTTCAAGTATCGATATCTCGAAAACGAAGCGAGATATCGAAAACTTTCATTCCCCATTTTCTAATTATTTTGGGTCGATTTACAAAATGGCATCGTAGCGCTTCGGAAATCGTAGTCTTGTCAATTTATACATAATTTCTTTAATTTCTTTGTCTTTTACGACTCGATTTCGAATTCATGATTTTATCTCATGAAAATCAATAAATACTTCCGTGAATACAATTAGTTTTAGTTCAACTGCCATCTAACTATTATTATTGATTGGTTAAAAAACCTTGGGTGGTGAATTGTAGTTTAAAATTTGCTTTGGGAATTCACCTCACGTCTAACCAACCCCGTTTGACATTTGAGTTACGTAAAACTAGACCCAACTTGTAAAACATGCACATTAAAGCAAAAAAAAGCACATATTACAAACAATAAATAAGAAGTGACATGCTGTGATAATGAACAAATGTTTAAAAAAATCATTTGGATTCAATACGACACTTCCTTAATGCATTAATCTCGATTATATACATTGATAAAAATGTTTTGTATTATAAGTTTTTAAAAAATCTTTGTTATATCCAAGATTTGGATATCGATTACTTCAGTATTATAAAATGACAACACCCTCAAAAATTTAGCTAAATACAACGTCCTCGCTTTTTCCGCATTAATATAAATAAATTGGCACTTACCTTATTAAGTATAATGGTATTTATTATTAACAAATAGTAACACGATAAATATAAACTTCAACAAGATCTTATAGTGACGTATCCTTATAAACTGTTGTAACTCAATGCTTAACTCGGTCTTATTGGTTGATTATATACCACGTGATCCAAGTAATCAAAGCTATTCCAACACATAAACGTATCCTATTGGCGTTTTAATATTTTTTTATAATTAAAAATATATAAGTACAAAAAATACTTAGACTAAATAGAGAATCTTTTGAAATAAATAATACTTTTATGTTAATTAAAAAATTATTCATTTATTAGGAGCTTTTTAGTGATTATATTGATAATAAACGAGTCGCTTATGAACTGTGACTATGAGCTGCAAGAGAATTATTGATCATAGACCGCTTGGAATCATCAACAGCGCCATCTAAGTCTGAGTATTGAAACGACGATTAACGTTAACTTTACTGTCATGCATATAAGAACAACAGTGGTTTCAATAAGTTTGACTAGATGGCAATAGTAGTTTCATATATATTTTTACACTAATGGCAATATCATCTTTAGGGTAAAATACTATTATACTATTTAAATATAAAACACAAATTTCTTGGATGTATTCAGAAAAATTTTTAGTTGAAATCCTCTATTCAGGTTAATGGCCATATTTCTTTTAAATTGAAAATGCAATTTCTTATCGACGTTAATAATTATAATCCATTTTGGAGTTGTACTTCAATTATATATTAAAAATTATGTTAATGGAACTCGAAATGAAAATAAAGGTTCGTGTACATACAGGTGAATGCATTCCTATTTTTTTATCGATAAGTAAATGTAGGTTGAAGTTAATTATTGGAAACTATGTCGAACAATTAAAAATATTTATAGTCTGAAAGGGTAGTTTCATTATTCAGAAATATATTGTTGTATACACTATTTCGAAAACTAGGCTTTTTCATACTTTTAGTGGATTATGGCCGCTTGACATGATACAAGACAACGTGCAATTCAATGCAAGATTTCGGAAGCTATCCATTAGACTCCAAAAGCAAGACTGAAGCATATATAAATATTTCCAGTGTTGTACTGGCCACTTTTTTTTTGTTTACTTTGATTAGTTTTGCTGCTTTCAATTTTAAATTGCCCAGAACATAATAATAAAGTTTGAGGTTAGGAAATTGTTTACTTTTACTTTCGGAATTGCGTAATGTCAAACGACATGCAATATTCGTCAATGTAATATTTTTCGAGGAATTGCGTGCAATTTCTTGTACGTTGTCTTGCACCATGTGAAGCGGCTTTTAGAAATTGTATTCTTCAAGTAGACTACTGTTAAAGATATGAATCATTGAAATGGTACTATTTTTTTTAAAATATTAATATGCAAAATTTGATTAATGACGAAAACATTTCATAAATAAAATATTTGTTTATTACCTTTATAATTGTAATCGACGCCTATACTATTTTTAATCAATTTTATCAATAAATTCATAATTTTCATTATACTTTAAAAGTAACCTGTAGTAAAAGTATTCAGCACCTGATAAACAATTATCAGTTAAGGTGGAAATTAGTTCTGCGAAAAGTTAATGTAGTAAAGATGTTTGGATTGAAGGTAACGAGTCTCGATTCAACTAAATTCAAGTATACAGAATTAACTAAATATACTTTAATCATATTAATTATTTTTTAGCTTTTTTCGTATTCACTTATACTGATTATAACAACATCAGCCAATGGAGAGCTCTACACTTTTTTTCAAGATATCATAACATCTTTAGTTGACTTAACAGGCATACAACCGTTCTTATCACCGTTATATCCAGACAAAAAACTCGAAAGTAATCAGCAATCTTTTATATTTATATTAAAATTTTTGTATGCATCCATAGGATCTAGATCCTATCATCTTATCAAATTTATTCATTATCCTATTCACCCATTGTGCCGGAGTCCCCATCATCATAGTGCGAAGCAGAGAATACCTGTTGTGGTGAAACTATGAGGTTGCTATCCATCTCCTTCTGTTTTTAACTACATCTGCAAACTTTTTCTATGTTAAGTTTATCTTTTGCAATTAGTTCTCTATAGTTCTCAATGTTCATACAGGTATTTTCTTTGTCTTTTGTCCGTTGTATCCATAGTTTGATCGTTGTTGTCCGAGTCGTACGAAAACCAATTCATGGATTTATATTATAGAAGCCTATTTCTTGTACTAAACGTAGCAGCTCACATTTACATATTTGCTTTCTTGTCCTCTGGAAAATCCCGGAGAGGACACTTGGGAAATACTTCTGCAACTCGAGCATCTTGCAGGATGCCAATCGTCTTTGTCTTTGTCTCTAGCACTTCTATACATTAGACTTTTGATGACACCATCTTATTCCCTAACATCAGGATGTCTATGGACACACATAATTGTTTTTTAACAGTTTTTGCAGCTCCTCAATACAGTTTCGTCGGTATCGCAACAGACATATGGATGCGTGTTGATGTGCTTTTGGAAATTTTTTTTAAACCGTGCATCAAAATTATTTCTATTGAGCCCACTTCCTTCCGGGGAGATTCCTAATTATTTTCCTCCTAATAATTTTCTTGGAAAGCCTTTAAAGTCTTGAATTTTGTGTGTTTACGCCCTCACTAGGTTGTGGATGATCTTAAATTTTGATTTCTCAAATTCCTCTCTTCCAACAATATTTATCTAATTTTTAATGCAATTTTAGTTTTGTTGCATGAACAATGGGATTTCATCATAATCGGATCGAGTCCTTCAGGGATAGTTCTAGCAAACAGATTAACTGAAAATGAAAATATCAACGTTTTATTACTAGAAGCTGGTGAAGAAGCTAGTGTCTTAACAGACATACCAATAATCGCAGGAGCTTTCGGTTCTTCAAACTATGATTACGGATACAAAACAGAACCTCAACCGTATTTTTGTAGAGGTTGTACTGATAACAGAGTGAAATGGGAACGAGGAAAAGCTCTTGGTGGTGGTACTATCATCAACTACATGCTTTACGTTAGAGGAAACAAGAGAGATTTCAATCTTTGGTCGGAAATGGGAGGTTCGGGATGGGCATACGACGATTTACTACCATATTTTAAAAAAATAGAAGATACCCGCGTAAATAAAATTGACGAGGACTTTAGAGGAAAAGGAGGATATTTAACTATTTCAGATGAACCGTGGAGAACGAAAATTTCAGAAATATTCGTAAACGCTGCGGAAGAATCCGGACTTAAATACGTTGATTATAATGGCAAACAACAAATGGGAGTGAGTTAAAAATAATTTTTTTTTTTCATTAAATTATATTGTATCAAATTCAGGTATCGTTTGTACAAACAACAACGAAAAATGGTTTAAGAGATAGTGCGGAAAAAGCTTATCTGCGACCTGTACGACATAGACCAAATTTAGTAGTTCAAACTAACGCTCAAGTAACACGAATATTATTCAAAGAAAAAACCGCTTACGGCGTACGATATTTCCATGACGGAATTTTTAATAAAGTAACTGCTAAAAAAGAAGTCATTCTATCTGCTGGTACCATAAATTCAGCACAATTGTTAATGCTATCGGGGATTGGACCCAAAGAAGACTTACAACAATTAGGTATGATACAATTTATGTTAGTTATTTTTCCATATAAATCCCAATCGATGCTCTTGATGGTGCTTCTTAAAAGAGTCCAAACATTAAAAAGTCACTCGATGATAAGTCTGGACTAGACTAGTTTCTATCTACAGGGGTTGAGACAGGCAAAGACGCTCTTGGGATACTAAAACCAGGTTACTGAGGATCCTGTTTACATCAATATATATTTGGGTTTCAAAGTACAAGATATCTAACTACATGCAGACATAAATACTTGAGGTATAACGATCGCTGTAATAAATAACTTGGTTGATATCCATAAAAGATATGATATTCCAAAAACCATGAAAGTAGAAAACTCCAGATCGTATTAAATAGAAGACGAAAATTTCTCGCAGTTATAGCTATTCCACTTTTCAAGAGAAGTGGGTTAATAGATCAGCTGTTATTACTGAGGATCCTCTTTGCAGCAATGACATCATTTAGATTGCAATGTACAAGATATCTAACTACATACAGACATATAAACATGAGGTTTAACTAAAAAGCCGTGGCCAACAATTTTCCTGAAGACAATCAAGTTTATAATTTCATGCATGCATCAAACTTAACCTTCTTTTTCAAAACTTGCTAGAAACATTTTATAATTGCGGCTTTTTGATTATCATTCAGCAACTTTGGAACTGGACATGCTTCTGAAATTCAAATGCTTTCTAATGAATATGTATTGATTAACAATTTTAACAGCAGTAACTAGTAAAGAATCCTCTACAACAGTCGTTTAAGAGGAAGATTATGGAATGCTTAGAAGAATTAAATGAACTGGGCAAAAAAGTCAAGATATTACTAATCTAGGTGCTAATATATAGAGGTATGAACGGAAAGGAAAAAAACAAAAGAATCTGACTAAACAAGGGGCCGGGACACTCTTAAAGGGAAGCTACTTGAAAGCAGATCGGAATAAAATAGAAAACTGCAACCTTCTATATCCGGTATCAGAACCGCGAAAGGTCTAATGAATATATTAACCTAAGCAGGATAAACTACACAGGAAAGTTCGTGTTTTAGAATAAATTTGTTGGAATCTATTCCAAATTTCACTTTCATACTATAATATTCTAGGTATACCAGTACTACAGAATTTACCTGTTGGTAGAAAAATATACGATCATTCCACGTTTCCTCTAATCGCTTACCAATTGAATGAAAGCGTGTCCGTTGATACAATAGATTTCCTTAATCCTTTGAATTTATTAGATTTGGCAAAAGGAAAAGGAAGATATACTTCCACAGGTTAGTATAATGTAAAAACTTGATAAACAACGAGTTTGAATCACACATTTCAACAGGAGGTGTCGAAGTCCTGGCTTTTGTTAAAACAAATATTTCAACGGACCCCGATCCTTTTTATCCTGATATTGAACTCTTAGTTTTGGGCGGTAGTGTAGCTAACGATGACGGGATAATATTTAGAAATATTTTTAACATACCACCGAATATTTACGATGTTATATTCAAACCTTTAGAAGGGAAATTTGTTTACCAGGTGAGTAAAAAACGTTTTGAACTTCTGAACGTTCACTTGATATTTTGAAGGTTACACCAATACTATTACATCCCGTTTCACACGGATTTTTAAAATTGAAATCCTCAGATCCATTCGACGCTCCATTATTATACGCTAATTATTTTTCTGATCCCAACAATAGTGATATCAAAACTTTCATAGCCGGTATACGAGAGATTCAAAGAATCAACGAGTTTCCGTCTTTAAGGAAAGTTGGTGCTACCCTCGTAACTACACCTGTGCCAGGTAAACCACTATTTAAGGAGGTCTTGTCGCCAAAAGGAATTAAATCGAATGTTTTAGGTTGTGAATTGTACGTTTTCGATTCTGATGATTATTGGGAGTGTGCTTTAAGGATCGTAATAGGTAGTTATTTCCATATGGTTTCATCTTGTAAAATGGGTCGTTCGGATGATAAAGAAGCGATCGTTGATTACGAATTGAAGGTATTCGGAATAGACAAATTGCGAGTGGTGGATGTTGGCGTGATACCACTACCTTTGTCAGGTCATACTATGAGTCCTGGTTATGTCATCGGTGAAAAAGCCGCCGATATAATAAAACGGACCTGGAATATTTAATAAAAAACTAACAAAAAGTAATTCGTCTTGTTTTCTCTTTTTGAAAAACATAAAAATTTTGACGTTTCGACTACTGTCAGAATAAGAATATTTAGAAATATATACAGGGTAATTCACGACGAGCTAAATAGATATGCATATGGAAAAGTACTGGGACTAGTGTTCTGAAAATTTGCTTGCATGGGTTTTCCGAAATGTTCATTTCAGCTAAAATCAGCAAAAACTTCCGGTTATACCTAACCAAACTTCGTTATTTTTGTATTATTTCGAAATTTTTGGACACATGCAGCTCTCCACTAAAAAAATTATATTTCCAAGTTCAAGTGAGTCACGTCTAAAGTATTTGAAATTAGGATAAATAACACTTACAGCTGTCAAAATATGTGAAAACCTCGACAAAAATTTATACAGGGTGTTCAGAAAATGGTGCCGAATATCGCAATGTAAAAATTTCGTAAACTTAATTTTTTCAAATGGCAATTCCCATTTTTCTCTTTACCATTGGATTTCACGTTTTAAATTAAAGGGACTTTGTTAGTAAATTCATATATCTCAAATTAACGGTTGTTGTAGAAACTTGAAAAAACTGAAATTTTCATGGTTTTTAATTGTCGGTTATTACTGAAGATTATTTCAATTTTTTATATATATTTTTATATATTCTCAAGTTTATTAATTAAGTAATTTAAAGCGTTGAATCCAATGGTAAAGAGAAAAATGGGAATTGCCATTTGAAAAAATTAAGTTTACGAAATTTTTACATTGCGATATTCGGCGCCATTTTCTAAACACCCTATATAAATTTTTATCGAGGTTTTCACAGATTTTGAAAGCTGTAAGTGTTATTTGTCCAAATCTCAAAAATATCAGACCTGACTCACTTAAACTTAGAAATATAATTTTTTTAGTGAAGGGCTACATGTGTCAAAAAATTTCAAAAATGTGAAATAATTAAAAAATAGTGAATTTTAGACACATAATGCCTCAAATAAAGTTATATTGAAATTTTTTGTAGATTCCAAAAATTTAATAAGTTTCGGTCCACTTCCGTTATAACCGTTTCAGAAAACTGAAATTACTTTAGCTAAAATGAACATTTCAGAAAACCCATACAAGCAAATTTTCAGAACACTAGTTTCAGTACTTTTCCATATGCATATCGTCGTGAAGGACCCTGTACAGTGGGCTGATATTAAAAATTTAGAAGCGATGATTTTAATGACGTGACATACTTTTTTAAACACACCTTGTATAAACGATTCGGATATATTATATCGGTTTATTTTCTTTCCGTCTACGTTAGGTCAAGAATTAAATTAACTGTATATTAAAACAAGTTAAATCAGTCACATAACGGTTATATAAAGATTTATATACGAATTTTGTTGTTGTGAAACTAAATTTGGAAATAAATTGTAAGCCCCTACTTTCTCTTAAAGGTCATATGAGGATAAATATTCAATTATTATTACATCCAGTAGTAATTAGATGAATTTAAACAAATCAATGTTAATAATTATTGAAATCTATTAGTAGTTTAGTCATTATTGACCTCAGAAAATCGACATACCCAGTATATATAACGCCCTCTATCTCGAAAACAGTTCAAGGTATAAAAAAATGTTGATAACAAAAGTTGTAGAGAATTAAATTCTCTACAATATTGACAAGGAATACAAATACCGTAAAACTCATAGAAGACGAGATATTTGCAAAATATGTAAAAAAATTCATTTTTGTGATTTTTCACCTTTTGAGAATAGTTTTAGGATACCAAAATACAAGTTTTTACATACTAGGTATGTCGATTTTCGGAGATATTCATCATATATGCAACACTTTATACTAGAAATCGGTATGGTGAGTTGCCTTTAATTTAAAACTGACCATTAATAATTGCAGACCGAAAATGTTATTAGTAAAACTTAATAAATATCGAGCAAATACACAAAGCGTTTTCAAATTCATGTTTAATACAAATATTTCTAATTTGTTATTTAGATGCAATATGCAAAATCAAGGCCATAGACTTAATATAGAATATAGAAAGAGCGAGGTATGAAAGTTTGTTTATGTGTACTAGAACCGCTGATAGAAAGAGAACGAACATCGTTGTACCATTCTTTATCTTTCTAAATTCTGATTCTGATTGGATCGCCAAAGTAATGAGTGGTGGGGACGGCGAAGGAGGAGAATAATAGGTTGGATTTTATTGGCGAATGGACCGTAATAGAGAATGGCAAACCGATGCTTTTTCTCTTTCTTCTAATAGTACAATTTCTTATATATAGTGTCGTAAAATAATAATGAACAAAATGGAGGTTATACGTTATCTACGGCTGACCTTTTTAATAAAACAATCTGACAAAACACAGTTTCATCTTGTTTATTATTGTACCCGAAAGTCCAAACGGTTGTTTGGACTTTCGACGACATTTTAACTAAATTTGCAACGAGATGTTGGACATCGAGTAAGAATTTACGACTATTAAACTTATTCCACCATGTAGGGTAGTAGATTTAGTTCTTGTTAACACTTTCAAGTTTAAGGAAAGTACGTTGCTACTTTGTTTTGGTGTTGTGGAAATACTTTTTACGTACAATGTGTGGGATTGGCTCCTCGCTGCGGAGGAAGCCATACCCACTAAAACCGCACCTCTTTCTGACTCCAACTTTCTAAACTTTTGCTCAGGTTGTCTAATATATTATATCAGTATATTACTATTGAGTTCTGAGTTATGTAACTTAATTGACAAACTTTATCTCAAGAATATCTTTCATAATCGTGGCAATTTCTGTCAGAAGTCATCAGGAGTTCCGAAACATCATGTTCAGTGAGTGCCTGTGTAAAAAAGAAATTCATTTCGTTGTGTTTTCTGTTGATATACTCTGAGAAGTTTTAAATAAGTGCTCTGCACACTCTTGCCATTCAAGGGTATGTCGAGCCGTAGTTTTACCAATCATTGCTTTCTCTATAAACTGGAACTGTCTAGAAAATGGTTGGGTAGGCAGCTGAACACAGAATTTGTCTTCTGTTCGCCTTTAGTCCTACTACATTTGGTACCAATAACTTTTGATGTATTCTAGATGCGAGATTTTTAGTTTTTTGTCCAGACATACCTCCAGATACTTTAGCCTTATTCCTATGTTTTCTTCTTTGAAATCAATTGAGTCTAGTCGTCTTTTTGATGTCATTAGAATAGATTATTTTTTTTCAGGAGCTAGCTTTAGTTTTGTTGTGTTCATCCAGTAGCTAAATTGTGATTTTTATAATAAGTTGACCCATGAATCACAATATAAACAACAGAATTCACTTTAAAGCAATTTGTATTTAATTTGTAACAAATAAAAAAGAACATTTTCTAAAAGGTTTGCTTGAAATTTTACATTCAAAACGGAAATTCATTAATATTATTTGAGTTTTATTATGTCTACATACATTAATTGCTCACACCGGAGTTTGTTTACAGTCATGTTATCGAAGAGAGGGATTTAGACCAAATCTTTTAGTCTACATGGTCGAGTATTCTTGAGTTGACCATCGCTTGTGTGTGACTTGTGCAAAGGTTATTTAAACACGTAATTAACCAGTATTTTTTATTCGAAATCTTAATACAAAAAAAGTGGGATTGAAAAGATGTGAGTATTTTTTTATAGTTACCAAAAAATTTCACAGCTTTCGGATTTTTATTTATTCACTTTTGATATTCCATTATTTGTGTATTACATAATGATTAACAAGGGGGCAAATCTATACAGTGGGTTTAAAAAGTAACCCTTAAATTACATTTTAATATGTTTTTCTTGATAGTCTTCTTTTTTACGTTTCTTTTGAAAGAAAATTAGTTACCTAAAAACAGGTTAAAATTGACGATTCGACCTATTTTAGTCAAAATATTGATAAACAATAAATTTGATTTTTTTTAAACTATCATGTGGGGGTGAATTTTTTGATTCGCCGAGCTAATTTTAAATTAATTCAATATAATAGGAAATTTAGAGTTCCTTAAACAATATATTTTTCTCAATTTCTAGTTATTTTTCTTACACACGGCCCCAATTTCGATATAAACATCTATAGAATTTAGTTTCGCAAATTCAAAAAAATATGTGGTTTTTTATTACAATTTCGATATTTATGACAAATTTTATTATAACATTATATGACTACGAAGTTCTAGTTTTCAGTTGAACAAATTGTACGGTCCTGAATTATTAGAAAACCAATTAAAAAATTGTCAGTACAAACCTGACCCTAACCTTCATTATTTTTGCGAAAAATATGAATGAATTTTCATTTCCAAAAATATAAAAAGCTTCTGGTGTTGTACGAGCTGAGTTATTCTTTTCCAAATTTATTTTTTGAATTATTGACTCGAATACGAGGTCTGGCAATAAAATATCGAGACTGAGTGCTATAAATTGATGCAAGAGTCCTATGGGGACAATGCTCTATCTCATACGCTTTAATGAGTGCCACGAAAGTTCTGAAGATGACCAGCCCCTAGATCGACTTGTGACTATTTCATCTCCGGAAACAGTGACCAAAATCAACCAAATTGTACGTGAAAATCATCGAATGAGCATCCGGATGATTACCGAGACTGTAAACGTCGATAAAGAAACGGTTAGAAAACAGAGAAAAGTCTGTACGAAGCTGGTACCAAAAAATCTGACTCCTGACCAAAAGTTAATTAGAAAGATTAGAAAAAGATCTGCTTCGAAAGGGACCCGATTTGAGTCGAAGGAAGCGATACAGCAAAAAACGACAGAGCTCCTGAAGACTCTCTCCAAAGAAGACTTCCAGCACAGTTTAGATCAATGGGAAAAACGTATGGAAAGGTGTGTGGCGAGGGGAGGGGAGTATATTGAAGGGGAGCTTTCGAATGTAGAATAATTTTTATAATAAAACCTTTTTTCGTAACTAGTCTCGTTATTTAATAGTCAGACCTCGTATGTGATATAGTTATATTGAAATTCACCGTATATTCTAAAAATATATAAAAAACACTTTTATTAAAAACGAATTTGAGCATAATTGAAAGCTGTAGATAACTAAAGGAATTAAAATTAATAAGAATAAAGTTCAAGATCAACTTCAACAAAGCATGTACAATAATTTTTCCTCTTTTCTGAAAATCTACGAAACATATTTTTCAGGTATAAAATCATTGTTGGTATAATTTTTAAATTTACCTTGGTTTCCTCTTCTATTTTATTACCCATATATGAAAAAAATAATTTGGAAGGTAAGTGAATTTTTTTCATTTTATTCTCTTGTGAACATTCACATCCATTTTTTTAAATTATTTTGTAAAAAAATTAAAAACTCTAGTTACGTATCGCTTTGCAAATCTGAGTATCTACATTTGATTGATAAATCATCAACCTCCCTCATCGCTCGCAGTTTAGAGCGACTTGAGAAGCTTATACCGGACCGTGTGCACAAGAAATCAGTGCACTTATTTTGATAAATTGGTGTTCTCGGGGTATACTTGGGAACTGAGCTCCAAATGTGCGAGTAATATTTCAAAAATCGACGAATCTGGGCTTGTGGAAGATTGGAAGCTGTTGCGGGATAAGATAATTCGACCACGTGTCATATAACACCCAAATTTAACACCAAGTTTATTAATCACGAATATAAATAAACTTTTACAGATTGTGATTTAAGATCAATGAACTAACAATTTTTGATGGATACTTTTATTGAATCGAACAATAAAAATTTTTTCTACGTAGTGATAAATAAATGCTTTAACGATTTCATAATTAACTCACGTTCTAACTTGACTCATAATATTCTTCTTCTCTATTTGGTCAAAGGAAATGACATCGATTGAGAATTAATCAGAAACAGATAACCATCGTATTCCTATGATACATGCATGTGTTCCAAATTATGTACTTCAAAATTATTTTTTTAGGAAAATATTGCGCAAACCAAACTTACGATTTTATCGTAATCGGTTCAGGACCTTCTGGTGCAGTAATCGCAAATAGGTTATCAGAAGTACCAGAATGGAACGTATTATTAATAGAAGCCGGTACCGTCCCTAGCGTCCTTACAGATATCCCTGCGATATGCGGTAGTTGGCAATTTACAGGGTATGATTGGGGATATTGGACACAACCACAACATCAATTTTGTAAAGGTAAATTGTAGTAGTAGTAATAAGCCTCAAAAATTGATCAAATGTTATAAATTTTGACAACTTCACATGCTTTGACCTAAAGGTTTTAAGATTAAGATTTAAGAAGCTCAAAAAAATAGATTAACAGTTCGTTAGCTGCATCACTGATTTCCAGGTACTTTTTCTTTGATTTAGGAATCATGTACGAGACATTTTTCGCGAGTTTCACATCCTGAAAGTCTTCTAATCCTTATTCCTAATATGTTGTACTCTGCTCGACAATATTCCGACTAGGAGAATCGACTTCTTCTCTCATTGAGCACACTGCAATAAAATTCTATACAACGCAGATGGTTTGTATTACCAGGAGTTGAAATTTTCCCAAATCTGGTATGTCCAGATCCCGGTCCCGATTTACATTTTCTTTATCCATCGAAATAGGGCTTAGAGTTGTCAGCATTCAAGAAATGTTTTCCTCGTCAAGTTCAGGATGATTTTGGAACTCAATTATTGGAAATACCTCTGAAACAGGTAGAAAAATCATGCTGCTCCTAGGTCCTGTAGCTTACAAAGGTGGTGAATCAACTTACCACCCTTGAGTGGTGGTATTATACCTTAAATTGTAAAGGATGGACTTAAGCATGGAATATTCGCTCCATAAGCTTCATGGAGACTTCGATCTCGATTAGTAGTTTGGTAGTTTACACGAAGAATGACTTCCAAGTTAACATCGGAAAAATAATAGACCAATAGACCACGTAGCTCTGTAGAAATTATGTAATAATTGTAGGTTGTATCAAAAATTCCCTCAAATATGGGCACGGGAAAGTACTGGGAGGTACCAGCATAATCAATTTCATGATACATGTACGAGGTAATCGCAGGGATTACGACAGATGGGCTAAATTAGGGAATCCTGGATGGTCATACAAGGAAGTTCTTCCTTATTTCCTCAAATCAGAAGACGCAAGAATAGAAAAAGCAGATAAAGGATATCACAATAAAGGAGGATATTTGACGGTTAGCGATATACCATTCAGAAGCCAGTTGATTAAAGATATGGTCCAGAGTGCTATAGAGGCCGGATATCAATACGTCGATTATAACGGCAAAGAACAAATAGGAGTGAGTAAAAGATCATTTCGAAAACTCGAAAAATTAAATCAGATTTTTAGTTTATTTATAAAAACTTTAGGTTTCCTATGTTCAATCTCAAACACGCGATGGAAAACGTTGTAGCACGGAAAAAGCTTTCCTTAGACCCATAGCGAATAGAAAAAACCTAAAAATTCTTTTGAAAAGTAGAGTAGTTAAAATTCTCATTGATCCAAATACGAAACAAGCTTATGGTGTTAAATTTGCCAGAAACAAAAAGTACTACTACGCTTTCGCTAATAAAGAAGTAATTTTAAGTGCTGGTGGACTAAATTCACCTCAATTGTTGATGTTATCGGGTATTGGACCTGAGGATCACTTAAGAGAGCTTGGTAAGTCGAAAAATTCATAAAATTTGCTAAATAGTAGAATTAACATCAATCTTTTGATTGGGAGATATCGTTAAACACATTATCTGTATCAACTGCTGTTTCTAAACATTATAAACATTCAAAATGTCTAAGTATTGATCTATAACTCAATTCGTGCGGATTGATAAGAGATGACGTAACTTGTATAATATTACATCATTCCAATATTTCGAACCTGCATTGGAAAGCTACTATTTTTGTACGTCTTTCCAGTATATGTCATTCATCTGAAGCGTTAACAACATTTTTTTTCACTCAAATATGTCAAAAAACTGTTTTTAGGGAAAGTTCTTCTCCATTACTTTAATATGAAGAAAAATGCAGCCGAAAGTCGTCGTATTTTGGTAGAAGTTTATGGTGAACACGCTCTAGCTGCTAAAAGTGGTTTGCACGATTTAAAAGTGGTTATTTTGGCTTGGAAGATGATTAACGTCCTGGGCAGCCGAAAAAGTTTGAAGATGAAGAACTGGAAGCATTACTCGATATGAAGATTGTTACCAAACACAAGAAAAACTCGCTGCATCTTTGGGTGTAACTCAAGCAGCCATTTCAAAACGTTTAAAAGCAGATGGATATATTCAAAAGCAAGGAAATTGAGTTCCACATGAACTCAAGTCGAGAGACGTCGAAAGGCGGTTTTGCATGCCGGAAATGCTACTGGAACGCCACATTTTTGCATCGGATTGTTACTGGTAATGAAAAATGGATCCATTACGACAACCCCGAGCGCAAAAAATCATATGTCAAATCCAGTCAACCAGCCAATTCAACGCAAAGTCGAATATCCATGGCGCGAAGATAATGGTGGGATCAGACGGATGTACTGTATTATGAGCTGCTAAATCCGGATAAAACCATAATTGGAGATCGCTACCCAACACAATTAATCCGTTTGAAGAGGTCAGTAGCCGAAAAACGCCCAGACACGAGGCAATAATTGTCCATCATGACAACGCTCGGACACACGTTGCCATTCCGGTTAAGAACTATTTGGAAAACAGTGGAAAGTTTTACCTCACCCGCCTTATAACCCAGACCTTGTCCCTTATGACTACCATTTGTTCCGGTCGATGCAGAACGCTCTCACTAGAAAACGGCTCACATCAGAGCAAGATATCAAAAATTGGTTTGATTCATTCTTGGCTACCAAGCCGGCGCAGTTCTTTTGGGATGGGATCCTCAAATTGCCAGAAAGATAAGAAAAGGTCATAGCTTCAGATGGGCAATACTTTGAATAATACTATTGTATTAAATAAACTTGCAAATTTTGAAAAAAAAACCGAACGAATTAAGTTACTGACCTAACTAGATTTAACTTATGAGATTCTGCCTACAATTAAATTTATATTAAGTATAATCGTTGTGAAATGATAGTTTCATGATTCATTTTTGTCACCATTAACTCCAAATATTGCTCAGAATCATCAATTTCTTGTTATTTTTAGTCGGTTGCGAGCTAGCGCGGCATCCATTATGAACATAACTTTCGAATACGCCGCACGATATGTCCAACACGTTTCTATGATATATTCAGAGTTCCTGCTATCTTAAACAGTTTCTTTTCACAGTTACTCGAAATTATTTTGTGGACTTTTTCGATATCGTAGTGAGAAAGAGCCTTTTTGAGGCATCCTACTTAAACTTTATGTGTCAAAATAATCATTTTTATGAGTTAGCTCACGTTGCAAATGGCCTTCAGTGGCTTAAATATGATCACCTACCATATGCACATCTCCGAGATCTCGTCCAGAACCAAATATGCAGCTCACCTATCGACGTTGATGTTAGTGCCTTGAGCTTCAAGTCGAGGACTCAATTTTCTTCTGGTACACCACAACGTCAATCTCAAACCTAACCTAGTCAATAACTGTCATCACTAAGCCCCTAAAAGCTAATTCATTGAAACGGTGGATCAGATCTGATGTACTTTGAGTGATGATTAGAGACAATTTTCAAACTAGTTGCCTAAATCAAAATGGTATAATTTTTGAACTAAAAGTAGGATAGATTTTAATATTATAGACGTGTTTTTTGAAGGTGAGAGTTAACTGAATGTCGTATGGATTTAATACTAGTAGCGCCATCTATATGTTAAACTACGAACTACGAAATTTTAACTTTGATTGGTAGGTGTATTGATTTGATTTTTCAGATATACCTTTATTAGCGAATTTACCTGTAGGTAAAAAAATGTACGATCACGCAACCTTCATGGGACTATCTTTCGAAATGAACGAAAATATAGCTCTAGATCAGATAGCAACAATAAGAAATGTCACTACTCTAATTGATTTCGTCGAAGGTAGTAAAGGACCTTATACTAGCATAGGTGAGTGTTTTATAAAAAACTCTACGTCCTTTATTAATATTTTAATTAATTTAGGAGGCGTTGAAGGTTTGATTTATCTACAAACGAAAGAGTCAACGGATCCTGATCCGCTTTACCCCGATATGGAATTAATACTTCTAGGAGGAAATTTAGGGTCTGATAGAGGCCAAACTTTCAGAGAAATGTTTAACATACCTCGCAGTACTTATGATAAAGTTTGGAAACCGTACGAAAATAAAGGATGGTATCAGGTAATTTATTCAACTTCAACAATCGATTATTTGATACAAAAAGATAAAAATTTTAGATAATGCCGATGTTATTACATCCTAAATCGGTAGGTTCGTTAAGATTGTCTTCAAAAAATCCATTCCGTTGGCCCAAAATATACGCTAATTTCTTCACAGATACAGAAAATAAAGATGTTAAAACTTTTATAGCCGCCATAAGAGAAATTCAAAGACTTAGTAGAACTAATGTTATGAAAAAATTAGGAGCTAAGTTATTACGAACGCCAATACCTGGTAAGTAGTACTGAACACACTATACCAACACTCACAATTACACTGTCTGAAGGTAAGCCAGTTCCACCTTCAGTCTCTGAAGACGATAACTTGGTTACACAAAACGCACGTCAGACAACTTAATCGTTAGTGTTGGTGTAGTTTAAACAGTGTGTTCAGTATGAATATCATCAACGGTTTCAGGGATTCCAGCTTAGTAGAATCGTTTGTTTTAATTAATATTTTTTTAGGTTGTGAAGGTGAAATATTCGACAGTGATGATTATTGGGAATGTGCACTTCGATCTCTAACTAGTTCTTTGTGGCATCAAATATCTACTTGCAAAATGGGTCCTAAACAAGATCCCGAAGCTGTGGTAGATAATGAAGGAAAAGTACATGGTGTCCGAAATCTCAGAGTGGCTGATACCAGCATCATACCGATCACTTTGAGTGCTCATACTGCAGCTCCTTCTTATATGATTGGAGAGAGAATATCTGACTTTATAAAAGAAAAATGGAACAAGTTTTGAATTATTTATGATAATTAAGTGTCATATTTTCGAATAGCGAATTCTGAGTTGAGGATTTTCGATAGTTTTTTTCAAAAATTTCATTTATTTAAAGTCGTAGCGATTCTATAAGTATCAGTTTTCTTTCGGACCGAAGGTAATGTTTATGAGCTTCGGAAAAGATTTATTTTGGTAAAATTTGTTCAAAATTTGATATTTTTTCAATTTAAATTCATGATGTAGTCAGATTATTGTTTAAAAATAATATATTTTCGACTTGTAAGTCAGAGGAGATTTGGAAAACACTTAGTGGTCTAAAATAAAAAGTTTTACCCAAGTTAAAAGGACGTAGATTATAAAAAACTATCAACCTCGTAATATTATTATTTGTGATAAACCAAAGCAAGATAGTTCTCTAATATTTTTTATATATTTTATAAAAAAAATTTATACAAATAAAAAAAATGAAACCAATCGCTACTTTTTTTTTAAAAAACTATGGAACGGTTTGGAAAATAGAAATAGAATGAAACCTATTAGAAATAAAGAAGAAAATAACAAAAATATTGTTGCTAATAGAAAATTCTACAATTTTTGTGTACTCACTTTCCCACATAATCTCAAAATTTATGTAAAAAAATAAAATCAAACAGACATACAATTTTTATCAGTTTATCAATTTTTTTTTCATTTTCTGAGAAAATTCATCATAGTATTGTTAATTTTTCCATACAATCACAAAGTAAAATTTTCAATAAACTAAAAGCCCACCGATTTTTAAAAAAAACCGATATTTGGACGTAAAAATTTAAGATTGAAAATTAGTCAAAATAAGGTAAAAATAATATATTACACTACAAGGGAGGAAAGTCGAATTTTTGACCCTGCGCATCATGATTCCCGAGGTAAAACTTTCGGCACGTGTAGTATTTATGATTTTTCTCCTTACCCGGTCGAAAGTTCGTTATTAATTTCACTTTTTTCAAATTTAAATGTTAATAAGCATGTTTTTGACACCTTCCTAAGAAAATTCTAGGCATAAAAAACGATAACAAATATAGCGACTTGATATTTTAAACAAGCAATACCAAAAAATTACTCGTTATAACATAACTTGTATTGAAATTCTAAAATTCGACGGGCGTACACCGGAATCCGTTTGATGTTTATTTTTTTCTATCAGTTTCTATAGCAAACGGTTTATTTATTTATTTGTTTCGTTACTTTTTTTCAATTCTCAACAACTTCGTTTGGATATATAACCGGGTTGGTTTAGCGCAGTTCAGTTCAGTTTATACTAAATAGTCGTAGTGTAAAGAACGAATTAGTAAAGTAATCGAAGAATTCAAATAAATTATTGAAGTTAGTGTATATCGATGTTGGTGACGAACAGTCAAAACAACAAGAAGTGGCGCCGTCAATACGATTTCTGTGTTGACATATTTTATTTTTATTATCGAACAATCACTACCTATATGATAAAAACTATATTCCATTAAAAACTTACTCGTCGAAATCTACGAAGCCGAAGTTTACGTGTCCGGTGTCATGTTTAAAGTACGCCAATCGACCTGTCGACCCTTCTGACCTCCCTTCGACGAAATTATGGACCTCGGGGACTTCGAGGGCAGCAACACTTGGATCGCCACTTGAATTATTCACTGTTCTCGTCGTACAAGTCCCGCTCCTTCCCCTGTCAATCTTCCTACACGAAATAAATTCAAGGAGAACTTTTCGTCGTTTTACATATAGGGTTGATCTTTGGTTTGATGATGGTCGATACGGTGTTTTAAATAACATAACATTGATTATTCCTACTTACTATTAAGTATATTTTATTATTTCCACTTACTCTAAGTTTTTCTGGTACCATTTTTGAAGATCTGCCGCGTTTAGATTCAACATATTTCACAAACAAACTAGTTTAATCTAGTTTGTTGCTACAAATATCAATCAAGCTTTTATTTATTCGAAATTATTTTATAGCCAAGTAAATTGAAACAAGAATTTTGGTACTAAAAGTTATTTATTCGTAATACAATTTTTCTAAATATTATCATTTTTTTACATATATAAACTGTAGCATTCCATAAATTATTATAAGAAAATGTAATATTGCGTTATTGCCAAATGTAAACATAGAATTATTTTGAAATTTCCTAAGTAAATCAAAATCATTTTACTAGTCTATTGAAACCAGCCCAAATAAAATTGTAAAGAATAATAGACGGGAGTGTCCTTCAATAGTTTGTAAAACCGATTTTCATTATTTAGTAATCACTAAAAGTTGATTAGAAATTTTATCTTCAATTTTACAACTTTTTATTGTTGATACTCTCGAAAGTTTCAATTTATATAGCAATGAAAACATCAGCACATGAAAAAATTGATTCAAATAGCTCAAATTTAATCAAAATTCACATTAGTTGCATTGAAACTTGGTTCATTACTATTTTAGTAAATAATGGTTTATTCTTTAGCGCGAGAAAAAGAAAAATTTAGCTTTGAAACAACGTCATGTTTAACTTGAAAAGTTCGCTGCAATCCGTCCAATTCTAGGTTAAGAAGATGCTTTTTTGCGACTAATCACTAAACTATTCACTAAATTTTCCACGTAGTCTTAATTAATCACTAAATTATATCATTTATTTGAATTCATCGTTTACTTTTAAATCTCGATTTGTTCACTACGACATTCAATTATTCACTGACTATTACGGCTGTAACAGACCCGCTTATACACGCTTTAATCATATACAGAATGTTCCTGACCTGTAATTTGACGTAAATAAAAAAGTAATTGTTTCAATAAAAATTACTACAACATACTGTAAATAAAACATAGAAACAATATGAAGAAATTGCCGGCGTACATAAAAAAACATGAAGTGAAATTGCCCGCTACATCCACCTAATTTTAGATAATAGAACAGGACGGACTTCACGATCTACGTCATAGGATGAGATCGTAGCAGTAGTCATTAAGATCAACAAATGTTATGGTTCATTTAGATGTGACATATTGAGGCATTCTTGGGCTTTAGTTCAATAAGAATACATTCAAAATGGCTGTCAAAAAGATTTGTTAGTATTGGATACCGCTCAAAAAAAGTTCGTGTCGATTGGTACAAAGAAATGCTGAAAAAATTAAATTTCGGTGCATGTTTAAGTGCGTGACAGGCGACGAATCGTAGATCTGAAGACTATCTTTCAAGACGAGCCAAATCCCACAGAAGTTGGGCATTACAAAATGGGAAACAAGCATCTGTTTGCCAGAAGCGTTCGAAAAATTCAGAGAAACCACTCGTAGAAGACGAATCTTTCTCCTAGTTCGAACAAATGCGTTTTTGAACAATTAATGGATTAACCGTACATACAAAATAAATTGCGGGGTCAACGTTTTTCTACGCCTGAAGAAGCGGTTGATTGAACCACATGTTTTGGAGGTTGATCTTGATGAAGAATATTTTGAAAAACGATGTTTTTGTTGATCTATATCAAAACTTAAGGAGCAACCCTCGTAAGTATATATTGTCAAAAATTATTAATTGTATTAGATTTTGTGAAACTTTTGAATTTGCTCTTCGAGTACATCACGGACGCGTTATTTTGGTGAAAAATTTCTTAAGATGGTCAAGTTATTGGAAATTTTAAATCTGTTCAGATCATATTTGAAAATTGAAATATAAAAGTTTGATAATAACGTAAAATGCTTGGTGATTTATATTTTTCTTTGTAATCTAAGTTTCAGTAAAGCGATAAACTTTCTACAGGGTGAGTTTTTATTTAAATTATACAACACGTAAAATTATGTACCACGAGTCGACACTGCATAAACTGTAAGAAATATCTAGTCAAATTAGAAAAATACGGAAAAGGAAATAAGTAAAAATTTAAATGAATGAAACAAATTATAATTTATAGACCACAGATACATACAAATTCAATAGAAATGTCATATTTCATTCAACTAAGTTAAAAATATAAATGACTAGAAAGTGACAATGAAAACAAAAATTATGTACATACAGTTTTCAAAAACGTAATGTCAAAAGTTTTAATTTTTTCTTACGCAATTTGATGTAGACAGTTTTGTAATTACATGAAAACCAATGCTGCTTTGGATTTATTTACTAAACAAGGACACAATTTAACTTTCAATCGACCAGCGAGTTTTAAGAGTCTTTTGCGGAGGCCCAAAAGTGAAAAATTACTCTCTAAAAGAGGTTTTCGGATCTAAAAATATCGATCACATACGATACAACGGCAACGTTGTAGAAAAAGATATTAAAACGAAGCTTCAGACTGTTGTATCTGCCTCATGATAACACGTGCTCGTCGCGTAGACGCATTTTCATAATGATACAAGTTCATTCTTCACTCAATGTAGAAGACGTGCCGGAGATTATAAAAAACGGGCTTTGTTGCCGACGCGCCGCGTTTTGAACGACCGGTATCTGTAACAACCAAATCCTCCACGCAGATTATAATTTTGCGAGTGGTACCTCGGACGATTCGCAGTTCTAGCATTCCATTTTGTGGTCGTAAGAAGCTGCCTCTGAGTTAAAGGGTACGGTTAATCGACATAAACCAGTGGGTACTGGAACGACCAGAATCCACACGACGAGGATTCGTTGAGGATCATGTGACCCGCCTCTTCGTTGAAAAACATTGCCTTTGATCAAAATGGGCACAAATTTGGACACTGTTTTCACCACCACTGCATCAACACTCAAAATTACTCTGTCTGACGCGCATTTCGGTAAGTTATCGACTCCAGAGACTAGAGGTGAACTGGTTTACCTTGCAGGTCAGCGCCTTCGTTATATTCGACTTTGAAAATGTATTTTTCCCATGCACAAATCCTAGTTTGATTTCCTATTCAGAGTTTCTCGAGGCTCTCCCGAATCGAATGGCATTTTGTTGCATCTTGATCCTTCTTACTGTTTTGACCTTTTTGGACTTGGTGCTTCAGTTTTTGCTATAGCATTGCAATTAAAAAAATAAGTTTTCTATTCAAGTATTCAAAAAATGTACATAATTTTTGGATGCAGATTGAACTGAAGTATTAATCTATACAATAAATTTATTTTGGATTAATAACTATAATGTCCTATGGCACTAATATGAGTATTAATTCAAAAGAAAACACTCTTACAGTTAATATTTATTTACGTAATTAGTCTAAAGAAACGATCAACGGGATACCATACAAAAAAAATCGGATATTTTGACGAAGGAGAATGTAGAAAGATTTATAAAAGAGACTGAAAACGAAATTTACAAAAATACAACTTAATTTACTATAATTTTGATATGATTTATTATTAAATAATCTGTCTTTAGGTCAATACGATAATAGGTATCGCGGGAGCGCGCAGAACGGCTGAACTGGAGTTCCTACGAGAATTCCAGGATACAAAATACTTTACAAAAATACAACTTAATTTACGATAATTTTGATATGATTTATTATTAAATAATCTGTCTTTAGGTCAATACGATAATAGGTATCGCGGGAGCGCGCAGAACGGCTGAACTGGAGTTCCTACGAGAGTTCCAGGATACAAAACACTTTACAAAAATACAACTTAATTTACGATAATTTTGATATGATTTATTATTAAATAATCTATCTTTAGGTCAATACGATAATAGGAATCGCGGGAGCGCGCAGAACGGCTGAACTAGAGTTCCTACGAGAATTCCAGGATACAAAACACTTTACAAAAATACAACTTAATTTACGATAATTTTGATATGATTTATTATAAATAATCTGTCTTTAGGTCAATACGATAATAGGTATCGCGGGAGCGCGCAGAACGGCTGAACTGGAGTTCCTACGAGAGTTCCAGGATACAAAACACTTTACAAAAATACAACTTAATTTACGATAATTTTGATATGATTTATTATTAAATAATCTATCTTTAGGTCAATACGATAATAGGAATCGCGGGAGCGCGCAGAACGGCTGAACTAGAGTTCCTACGAGAATTCCAGGATACAAAACACTTTACAAAAATACAACTTGATTTACGATAATTTTGATATGATTTATTATAAATAATCTGTCTTTAGGTCAATACGATAATAGGTATCGCGGGAGCGCGCAGAACGGCTGAACTGGAGTTCCTACGAGAATTCCAGGATACAAAATACTTTACAAAAATACAACTTAATTTACGATAATTTTGATATGATTTATTATTAAATAATCTGTCTTTAGGTCAATACGATAATAGGTATCGCGGGAGCGCGCAGAACGGCTGAACTGGAGTTCCTACGAGAATTCCAGGATACAAAACACACGTTATTAGCGAATTTATGGCCACTGCTGAAAATATTGCTCAGTACTTGGATCTACAAGTTGTTTAAGACACTCGTCAGTGCGTCTCGTGGTAGATTTTGGAGCGGAGAAAGGAAATCCAGCGGTTTAGCCGAAGGCTCATTAGAAAATAAGGGAAGAAAACTTTTTGAAACCAGCCCCCTGGCAAAAATACTCAAGCTAGAATATTAAATACCAAAAATATAATCTTTTTAAGTAAGTATTTTCAGTCTGAAGAAAATTTACATCAAACAACGATGTGGAAATGTGAAAATAATATAAAAACACTCAAAATGACGTGCGTTTTGTTTAAATTTTTCAGTCACTTGTCCCTTTAGGTCCCAGTTGTAAGGCTTCTTCTACTATTTCTTGATTGACGAAGCCTGTACTGCGCCTATTTGATAACCTATTTTTCGATCTTCTTTTTCTTTGCGTTTCACTCCTATCTACACTGAAAAAGAAAAAGAAAACACAATTTTTTCAAACTCTAAATCTCCAATCTCGGTACTTTTCAACAGTTACCAAAACCATTGTTTGTGGTAGCAAATTTTTGAGTCCCTGCGTTAAGGTCAACTAAATCCAGTTTGATATTGACATCTGAGATATGACATTCTTCAGAAGGTTATCAGTTTCTAGTTATACATTATAAATTAGACTGTGACGTGATGATAATTATTTCGATTTATAAATGGAACAGATAAGGAACGAAAACATCAGTCTAGGTTTGAAAATATACGCATCAATAGATTGAATGATTTATCACAACCCTTAGTTATTATTTGATTTCCTAAGACCACGAAAATGTTGAAAGTGATATTACATCCTTAGAAAACGACTGCGCACATATTTCTGGATTTGACGATACCGATTTGTCACCAATCTGACTTTAAAATGGTCAAAACACCGATGGATATTCAGTTATTGTATAATTTACCATAAAACTACTTTTTCGTAAGATTCATTCCTTGAAATCTTTAAAAAAAACATTAAAAATCTGTCGTTGATAATTACTTACTTGGAATGGTTTCTTAATTTTACTGCAGGATGATCGGCAGGATTATAATTATCAGGAACTCCGTATTGCGTTCGACATGGTGCTACATTATCCGTTTTTTCATTAATGAAACTATTTAAGAAAAAAAAAAAGAATATCACATTAACTAATTCATTCCTCGATATTTGCGTAATGAAATTATGTATTGAAAAAACTATTTTTTGTCGCCTAAATTCTTATAGATACGAGGATGATACCAGAAGTATCTGACCCAACGCAAATTTTGAAACCTCCATACACTTTTCCCAGCGATGTTTATTAAGTTTCGATACCCTTTTTATAATAAGAATCGTAAAGCTCCTCAAAATAGACGATATCACTTCTTCACCGAACCATTTTTGCAAGTCTGGGGACAGAAAATAATCAGAGGAGTCTTAATCTGGTGATTAGGGTATGCAACGAATGGAACAACACTTTTTTCTTAGCCAAATGCGACCGTTTTTGCTTCGCTCAAATGTTGCAATAAGTTCGCATACTGCCATTGATAGTTTTTCCTTTTTTCAAAATATTCTATGCAAAATAATCCAAAAAACCTAAACCATGACCTTGCCTTGCGCACGGAATGGTTTATGTCTTCTTTGGAGTGGATTATCCTTTTTCAACCCATGGTTTTGACTGTTTTTTTATTTCTGGTATGAAATAATAGACCCAAGTTTCATCTATGGGTTTTATTTAAGTCAAACACTCGATGGAAACATCTTCACTACACTGTTTTTATTATGTACTGCACTTTTTGGAATGTCCAATCTATCTACTAGATCGCGCACTTTCAGTCAACGATCATCGTGGATTTTCTTCAACATTTCTAGAGTCTTCACTATTGATGGCTGCCAAATGAATACTGAACAACTACCGCTATCTCTAGGTGATGCCAGGTACTTCTGTGACCACCCTCGTAGACGACGTAGCAGTTCAATGAATCGTTATACTGAAGATTGAGTTTCAAATTTGATTTTTAAACATTTGATTTCATTACATCGACATGGCAACATGTTAAAGCGATTTATCAAATTTTTGCTAAATATTATTTTCGTCAGGTCAAAAACTCAATTATCAAACATGATATTGACACGAAATTCATTCGACGATATTCATGAATTAATAACGAAATTACTGTTATCACCATTGTTGAAATAAATCATTTGAATGTTGTCATGAAGTTAATAATTCCTTCATTATTACACGTTTATTTTAGCGAAGGGATTTTCTATGATTCTAATTAATTACTTAATAAATTAACCAATGCAATCCTGATAAGTTTGTTATGTACAAATGTTGATGAAAAAAAATATTTATATTACATTCTCGCAAAATGATTTAATAACATCATATTGTTAATTTCTTCATTATCTTTAACTCCCTTTTTGATTTGTAATCAACCGGGTAACGTCGACGAGAATAAATTAGAAATCACACATGTCCGAATCAGGTGAATATGCTGTGTAGTGTGTGATTTATTTTTCTATTATTCAACTGACTATATTCTATACAGTATTTAATCTTTCAATTCTTCATTTAATCATCTGATCTACTGATTTCGGTGATTTATTATCATAAAAATCATAATCGATTCTTCAAAATCACCTGATTTTGATTCTTGTATCGTAAACAAAAGACTTAGGGGTAAATAAAGTTATTTCGAAAGAATTTGAATGAAATATTACTAGTGAAAAACGAAAAATTTGTTTGCTCTAAAGCTAATTTCGATATTTATTTATATAAATATCAAAACCTGCTGCTTTAAATGATGATCTTAATCTAAATCTATGAACTAAACGCGTCTGTATGGTGCACAAGATTCTATTTAATCCGAGCTCTAATTATATTATAAAAAAGCCTCAAAAGTTTTCTCCAAAATAAGGTAGCGATTATAAATGCTAGGGGTATGTTTATGGAAAAATATAAAACATTCTATTTCGATATTATGTATATTTATTTATTACCACGTTGAATATATACCGCTCCTCTATTACTACATAGTTCCAAGCGAATCTTCCTTTGTTCTAAACACTGCAAGAAGTCAGTTTCTTCAGGACGCGCGTCGCTTTTTCTTTCAGATCTTCAACAGACTAAAATCTTGATCCTTTTAATGCAGATTTGATTCGTCACAAGTTATTACCTTTTCTAATCAGTTTGAGTCATTTTCAATCGCATTCAAAGTGTCAATAACTTCTTGTTGTTCAAATATGAAGATTTTAGGCATATACTTTTCGCATGTTAGAACTTTCACGTAAAATCTACCCGTCCACTTTATTCCTATAGATTCGGCAATTGCACAAATACTAATTTCATTAGTTTTTTATATGAAAAGGCGAACGTCTCGGTCAGTTGTCAATTTTTTTACGTCTGTCATACGCATTCGAAAGAGTACGTTCCACGTTAAACAGCTGACAGTCATTGTCGCTTGCATACACAGATTGAACGCGCTCTAGACGTTCATAAATATCAAAAATAGTTTAAAAAACGGTGATAACGTACACAACGATCGCGCTTATACGAGTTCTTGACGTCGAAGTTAACCAAATTTCTATTTTTGACGTGCTGAACGTCAAAAACATAACCTCACTTTGTATTTACAGATGACTTATCTGAGTGAAAGGCTGATGGAATTTGTACGTGCTCTTGAGTGTTTATTTAACAAACAATCGACTGGATGCAAGAAAACTAAGATTTGGCGGAATATAGAGAATCATTTTCTTATTTGAAAACTTGGAATTAACTTCCTGATCTAATCGATAATCAGATTTTCTTAATGAATGTTTTGTAAAGTCTCTGGTGAATAAGTTGTTCATATTAATCCCAATTCATTTAAAAATTTGTCTGAATTTTAAAATATTTTGTAGAAAAGTAACTGTAGATTCAAATTGAGGGATCTAACCACCAACGCCGTGCCAAATGTCGTTTTATATATATATATATATATATATATATATATATATATTTCTTTATACATTTATACAGTGAAATAAATATAATAATAATTCGAAATTCGTTATAAATTTCTTTATGTGCTTTTGAGGTTATGTCTGTTATGGCGTCTAAAGCGCGTCATGTTTTTGAGGTTATGTCAATATCTTATTAATTTGAATTTACAAAATTGAAATTCGTATGTCAAATTATATTCGATCAAATGTCAACGTATTATAAGAATGTTTTTTCCTAGTTTATTATTTCTATTGATATTTTACACTCAGTTGAATCAAGGTTACATTTATCCGCTTTTTACCGAATCGTCTCGTCACAACGAAGAATATTTTTCAACAAAATCCTTAGTAGAAGAAGACAAAGATTTTATTATGGATATTATCAAAAACATCGTTATACCTATCAAACACGGTATTTGTAATATATGGTTGAACTACTTGGAAGTTTACGAGTGTATTTTATATAAATTATCGTCTATCGAAGAAGAAATAGAAAAAGAAACTTCTTATTTACAAGAAGCTCTAACTTGGATGGGTTTTAACGAAGAAGAGGAAGTGAATGCTAAATGTTCTTATTATTCCATCACTGTTGTAACCGGGACTTTCACTATTATCGCAGCCTTGGTATATTCCATGAAAAAAACCATCGATTATTTCAGAGAAGAGGATTATTTGAACGAACAGTTTGAAGGTAGTTTTAACAAAAGATTAAAAATGTGTAGTTGTAAATTAAATAGAATTATTTATGAAAACTAATCATCATTTTTTGTTTTTCAAATTGTATGGGCATATTTATTTACAAAATTTTTAAATATCTCAAATTAATGATTTGGTTGATGTTTATGATCATTATTCACGACAGTAAATTATATGATAACATAATCTTTATAAATGATTAAAAATTAGATAAAACAACAGACAAAACATCAAATTTTCCAATAAATTTGATACAGATATTCGTAAAATACTTAATTTCCTATTTTTCCAACTATTTCGTTCGTCTAGTTGATCAATGTAATTTAAAAAATTCATTTTTTCACCTTTTTTGACTAAATTATCGTTTACATATATATATTCGAAACATTTTGACTCGTGCTTTCAATTATTGTTTTAACTGGTTTACAAAAAACTATTGGTATGAAGATAATATAAAAATTGATTGATCAAATTATCAAAAACTTACCTTTCATTGGCGTATGACATTTCCACGTTCCCATTTTCCATTTTAAAACTTTCGTAATAACAACATACGGCTAAAACGAGATATACTACTCGAAATACGTATTTCGTATGAACCTTATCAGTTATCAGTATTAACTAAAATGAAAAGTAATCAAGTGATATAGTGATCAACATAATCTATTTGGCCTTTTAATTTCAATCTGTTTAGATGCAACATTAAACAATGGCGTAGATTTTATTAAATCAATTATTTTTGAATTATTCTAATATAATAATTGCTTGTATCATTAATAGATAATTAACAGTATAATAAGAGCTATAGAAATTATAGTTTACAATAGAAATATATTAGTGCTAATACATTATCCTCATTATTATCAAAAATTAGTACCATAAATAAATGGCTAGTCCGACACTGTATTATTTCAAGATAAATTTATTTACTAAATCTATTAGTATATGTTTGAAGGTTGATATTAGTAATTTCATGGACGATAACTAAGTAAATAATTTCAAATATACAATAATGAATAAAAGTAGTTTTCAAAAAAACATTTTACCAACCACGAAAAATTTATATGCAGAAATTCCATATCAATATAAAATTTGTATAGGCAACCACTAATACAAGTAAATAAAAAATTGCCTATTACTGTAAAACTCATTCTCGTGTTAATAGAATTTGAAAAACAATCGTATATATTGAATAAGTTCCAATAAATGTCGTTATCATTATCAGTAAATAATTTTTTATGTTTAATAAATACAATAATATATAACATTTGCTTAGACAATCAAGAATACACGCAAGAAAATTGCGTTTAATTAAATAACTCGTTTTCTCATATTAACAATTAGAATATTATAATCAAAAATCATATATATTAAATAAGTACGGATAAAAATACTAAATTCCATGAATAATTGAGGGTAATAATGATTATGCACGAGAAATCACAAATCAATTTTGAATAGGCAACCAATAATACACATAAGTAAAACAATTGAATATCACTAAAAATTCGTTTTTTCCTCAAGCCCATAACAACATCTATATTATTTTCGGCAACACAGCTCGTAGAAATAATCTACTTTAACTAGAAAAATAATGAACGCTCATTATTGTACTAGTAACAAAGTAGTAGTAACCAAGTAGACAGGAACTGTCAATCAATTTTTATTTAATTTTATGTTCATTTGATGCTAACGCATCGGCAGTGCAAGAGTCTGGGCTCAACAATACTCCTTGTTAAGTAATGTGCTATTCTTCAGTTAAGAATAAAAATGAACTATTATTAATCTGCAACTATTGAATAAAGAAGAAGAAATAACATATCAGTTAAGTTTGCATATGCAACCAATAATACATATATGTATATAACTGAATGAATTCAAAGTAATACATGGAATATTGATCCTCTTATCTATACTTTTGTTTATTAAATGATTAGAAACGAATTTCTTGCTAGATGTGAACGAAAATTTAATCATATTATAGGAAAAAACGTATAATGATATAACGTTTTCATATTTGTCTGGATACTCGCAAAATAAAAAATAATGTACACCACATTACCCACCAATAATCGTAGAAGTGATACATTCACATTCTCAGACCTATTTTCTCTACCTACGTATACGAGGAGTATACTAAATTATTGGATTTTATTAATATAAGATCGTTTTGGTTTAAAATTTTGAGTACGAGTTTAGGTTATAATTGTTTAAATATAGATGACGGAAAATTTAAGTTAACTGCCTTATCGATTCATAATATTAACATATACTAACAGATGGCGTACTAGAATAATCGAATTATGATATTGTGTCAAAAAAACTGTATTCGTATGATAAAAAAAAAACTTTTTCGATTCAATTGAATCAACCCCGTATACAACTTTAAAATGTATTGGAAACGTGAAGCAGTAGCTTCTAATTTATCGTATCACTATGTTCATGTAAAATTTAATAACGACCATGATCTGTTGGTTATTTAAAAGTCCAGGCAGGTTTCTAGTTCAGGAGTCAGATATCGAGATCGGGAATCATGTGGGAAGGAAGGGATAATATAGGACAGAGGATGTTTCGAGAATATGTACTGACTTTAGTAATCGGTATATAATATATGAATGTGTATGTAGAGTATATATTTCAGACGTAAATCTGATTGAAATTTATTAAAGAACATCAAAGAAGTAAATTCTAAATGTGATTGGTAAGATTCAATTGAAAATATATTGATTTACAAACTTCTATGAACTTTGAAGAGAAATATATTGTTTCATGAAGTTAAAAAAAATAATTATGATAACAAAGTTGAGTAATTGTAGATAGAAAGATAATTGGGAAAATATGATAAAAGAAGTGATGAAGGTATTGGTCAAATAGTGGGAAAAGATATATTTATATACGGGGGAATGTAGATAGTTATACATTTAATTCTTAGATTTTGAGAACAAAAAAAGATTTGAAAGTTCGAACTCGTATTTTGCAGCATATAGAAACTTTTAGATTTTCGAAAAAGGCGAATCGAAAATGAAAGTAAATGGAAACGTGAAAAAATCACAATTATGATTACGTATGAATATACGAGGATTCGTGAAAAATTATATCCATAACCATTTTTCTACGAACATGGGTTTGAAAATTACAAAATTGAATTATCAGTTGGTTAGTAGATAAAATTTGATATAATTTCCTACCTATAAACGTATTAACGAATAATTAAACTACATTTTCTAATCATTACACTTATATGAACTTATAATACAATTCACCAGAAATCACAAAAAAAACTCTTTTCTCTAAAACCATTCTTCCACAGAAAATGAGTCAGCAGGTAAAATAAAACGAAAGCATAACTATAATCCGTTGTAGGCTGAGAAGTACAGGAACGGACTACGAAAATATTGTTAAAAAATTGATACAGAATTTTTAATTTCGTCATACTGCGAGTTGCCTCATCGGCAGAATAGTAAACATGGTCGGAAATTTTCAAATAATGAAGTTATATATTGTTAAAAATAAATAGAACGTGAGCTTCGCTACAAATCGTCCCAAATTAGCCTAAGAATCATATTAAAAATTCATAATTTCCGACATATAATTATCCTGCAGGATATGGGTAAACCAGGAAAGAAGAGTACAAAGAATCAATTAGCCCTCTAAAACGGATTGAATCATTTTTATAAGTCTATAAGTCAAATTACCAAAAAAAAATAGCATCATTTTTTAATATTTATTTGTAACGTTTTTTACATATGCATACCTATATATTTTTTATTCTATTATTATTTCTATAATTATTTCCAATACAGACCTGTGCTTTTCCGTATATGATCATGCACCATGTGACTCGTTCAGTTTTCTTTAATTCATTCAATGTTACGCTAACCATTTTGAGGTTATTGCTATTTAAGGTGACATCATTAGTCGATTTAAAATATTTATTAGGAACGTGTATTATACTTTATCCACAATCACTGTTGCTTAGTGACGTCGAAAAACATTTTATTACTCTAAATACCCCCAAAAATATTACTGGGACAAACTGTATACCGTTCAAAACTGATAAAGAGGCACGTAACATAGGTTATAATCCCGTTTCATATTCGGTTTCTTCCCTACAGGTATAGATATAATCCCGTGACATTTCGACGAGAGTTCATTCAACAAGGTATTTGATAAGGGGAAAAATTCCTCCAAGGACTTTTCATATAAATAAATCTCATTGAAAACAACAGATTTATCCGTAAACATGAAATAATTGGCATCGAAGCATTTTTTAATGAATTCGTATGCTATTATTGTATTATATTATACTTCTGAAATAATTGCGTGTATATTAATGTTTTTCATGCTAATTCACAGTTATATTCATCATAAGAATACTTCCAAAACTAAAAATAATAGTTTTTGATTACATTAAACTACACGACATAGCAACATTAAATCAAAAATTAACAAACGTAACCTAACAAAAAATGTTTGTAGACGTCAATTATTATACTATAAACAAAGTTGTATTATTTTATATAAAAAATAGATTAGTCATAGCGAATTAATTGATTTAACAAATTATGTAATTATATAATTCAACTAAGGTTGTTGCTACAATTTTTTTGTATATTTATCCGGAATTTACATTAAAAAACCACTGTTATTACAATTACTTTTTTCCTCTTTTATTTTTTTATTCTTGTCTGCATCTGGTAAGTAAACAATGAACTCATTCAATAACTGATCAATTAACAGGTTAAAGTTTCGGTAGACGTTTCACGTATTTAATGTGGAATAGTCACGTGTATTTTTTGACCAACCAGGCGTAGACCTGTGGCTTCTTCATTTCCACTATTCGCATTTACTTGTGTGCTGGAAAGAGATAACTATTGCCAACGTCAGAGCTGCAGCGTGGCATGCTTTCATACTCGTGGCGACTGCTGTATTCAGATAGTCATAAAATAATTTAAGTTGCCAGATCTTCTATACAATCAGAATTTTCGTGAAGTTTATTCGATAATAAATAGATCATTTTATATCGAATCCGAACTTTTCAAATATTTCAATGAGCACTCAACTAATATAGTATGAACCTTTTTATAGTTTTTCTATTTTTTAATTGATAGCTGTATTTTCATACATTATCAAATTTTAAAATTAGTATTTCTTAGTATTTGAGAATATTTTTTTATCATACATAACACAACTTTTTTATGTATTAATATATATTTTCAAATAGATAATAATTTAATAAAGTTTGGATAATTTACAATGAAAACTGACACCACTGCTTGTAAATTTGTGACAGTAGATATCTAATTTTCATTGCTATCTGGCGGAACTTCTTTAAATCGGATGGTTCAGTTAAGTTCGCAACTTTGTTGTGTTTGGATAAGAAAAAAATGTTTTCTTTCACGATATCAATCAGTGTATTTCTAGTCGTATTTTTCGCTGTAGCATACTGCGATAATGATCTCAAAGTTGAAGTGTTGTATAAACCGGAAATGTGTGAAAATAAATCTAAAACCGGCGATATGTTGACCATGCACTACACGGGTACTTTGACGGATGGTACCAAGTTCGATTCAAGGTAAAGTTTATAAATTATTCGAAGATTCATTCAATAACAATTATATTGAAAATAATAGTTTTTGTTTATTAAATTTTTTATGTGAGAACTTGACTTAACCTATATTTAACGCGGTAAAAGGTTGTTATCCTATTTTAAAGTTTTTTTTTTAAATATTTTGTACCTTTATAATAATTATTAATAATAAAATAATATTAATGATTCTTCGCAACGTGTTTCACGTAATTAATGTCTTGAAGTAAAAGAATAAAACTTAAACAACATTTTCAAGTTCTTTCTTTAAGTCGAAAGTACAAACTTTGAAAAAACTTTGTTCATTTTTCTACTGTCATATATTGTACGCATCTTGCTAATAATTACTTTCTTTTCAATAGTGGTTTGAGTTAATATATTTGAAATAAATGGTTTATTGATTACACTGAGAAAAAGAAAATTTCTATAACGTCATCAAATAAACCAATCAAGAAATTTGATGAAAACAACACTTTGTTTGAAACAAAAGTTAATAAAATAAGTTAAATCAAACGTTTTATTACTTCCTACAACAGCTTTTTATCTTTGAAAAAAAAAATACGATGTCTATCAAATAACATAATCTAGTTTCCTGTAGTGATTTCGATTTTTTTTCCTATCCTGTGATAAATTCACTTTAACTTAACCCTCCCAACAACCTCTTATATATAATATACGAGTAGTAATATACCTCGTTCGTCATTGTTAACTTGACATATATTACTAGATTGGTGTCGGTTATATCAATTTATAAACGTTCGTTTTAACGTATTATACGAAAGGGACGCGAGGTTTTATTCTACATTTTTCATAAATAAAAAAAATACCATTCTCGAAATTGATGAATAAATTATTTAACTTGATATTCAGATCTTGAGATAGAATAGAAAGGACCAAACGAATCGAGAAAGTCAAGTTATAGATGAAATATTTCACCGTTTTAATTGTCTATTAGGATTGATTCATATTCATATTCATATTTGTATTCCATAAATTAGTAATCGTTAAAAACAACGGTTAGAGCTTTGACTCTACGATATCGGGACTATAAATTTGTCATAAAACTTTTTCACAATCGATGAGGAACGATTGTATCTAACACGGTAAACGCGTGCTCTAAACCGCTCAAAACCTAAGATTTCCGCATTTATTGACAGTTGACAGCTGACAGATTAGGGTTAGTAATAATGAAGCGTTACATGATATATCAACGTGTCTTCATTAAAAAATATTGAAATCTTGACGACCGCAGAATATTTTATACAAAATATGATCAATTTCGTCAAATATAAGGCAATTAATTGAAAGATTGCGGGAAACAAAATACGTGCCTAACTAATTTGTTGTATACGTATACACGCACGCCTTGATGGGTTTGTTAATCGGTAAAATGGCCGCTCGTAGGGCGAAAAACCAATCCACAACGTCTCATTTTTATTTTTTAATTATCGTATCGGTAAAGTAACTTGGGACAACCCGTATATATGGTGATTTCGTCGTTTGATTCAATTAAGAACGGAAAACTAAACTCTTGTATTAATTCTTTTAACTTGTTTTTATATTATTTGTTTTCGTCTTGCTAATCCTTCCCTCGGGAATAAAAATGTTAATTAATGAAATGGTTTTCATGTAATTCTTAAATAGAAACAAACACGGCAGCAACTTTTGTCTTTATGTTTCAAAACTTTAATTAAGGTAGAATAAAGTACGTAACCGAAACGTATATAAGTCCCGAGTGGAGTTTCGTTACGGAAGTTTCTCGAATTTCTCGGTTCACATTGCAAAATACAAAGTCGTATAATCAAATTTTCTTATTTTCGTCAACAATTCAATCAATGTCATAATAATTCTAATCTCTATGATTGATCATAAAGTCTACATAACTTACTTGAATCATATTTGTATTTATATATCACAAATGAAAATCTACTAAAACTAATTGTAGTCCTACTTGGAACTACTTAATTTGCTTCAACTGGATATTAAATTATAAAACGTAAATAGACGAGTAAAATGTATCTAACTGTAAAGGCGTTTGGTTTAAACGGGATACCAGACGTGAACAGATCTTTTTTTGTATTCCATTCGTTTTTTTTTCCTGGAAAACGAAATATCAAAGTAAAAACCATAAAGGAATATAAGTTATTTGCAAATAAATAAAAGAAAAAAAAACATTTCAATTCCAAAGTATCTTTATAAATAATTATAGTAGTCGTTTGAACTAAAGTCGTCATTTGATTAAATTATGAATGGTTGTTAAGAAGGTGTCTATTCAAACAGCAATTTTTACTATTGGCAAACCAACTGAAATTAACTACATCGTAACTGTCAAACCATGTTTCATTTAGATGAATTATGTGACTATTAGTCCTACGTAAAAAATCTTGAGTAGCTTTGTCAACTGATTTCAGTTTTTTTACATGTTTTTCCAAAGAATGCCGTATTTCTATTTATTTGAATAAATTTATGAACGAATCACACCAAGCGACGCCACTGTTTATCGCAGACTGTCTGACAGGAATATTTCGAAGAAATTGTGTACATACGCTTTTCGACAGCTTTGACCAATAGAAATGCATTTATGTTTACGATTCGATGTTTTAATTGGTAAACAGTGGAAATGATGAGTCCTCGTGGACTGACGGTTTGTTAGATAGAATTTTATACGGGAAATAAACATTATTTCTCAATTTAGTATGAGTGCTGTGCGTTTTTATTGGAATATTGTTTCTCGCATAACTGCAATTGATATTGGAAGATCTATATCTTCGTATCTTATTTACTTTGATTATCTAATACACGCGGCTGAGTTGGTGATGAAAATTGAACACTTGAGACGTTTATGGTGTTTATTCTTCATTATGGATGGATTTTTGCATAATGAATAGTTTTGTAGTACAATCAAACCCTTCTTCTACACCTATGACTATATTCACACATAACCTTACTTTGAAACGTCTTTCGATAGTTCAGTTGACTTTAGGCCTTGACGAATAAAATGTATCTGTGGGCGTTTGGTTTAAACAGGGCACCAGACGTTAACTGAGCTCTTTTTTTGTACCTCATTCGTTTTTTTCCCGGAAAACGAGATTTCAAAGTAAAAACGATAGAGGAAAATAAATTTATGTGCAATTTCATTGTCTTTCTTCGCTCATAGTCTTAAGCACGCCATATTTCTATTGATTTAAATAAATTTATGAATTAAATGAATCTCACCAAGCCACACCAATGATTATCGCAGACTTTCTAGTGGGAATATTTTGAAGAAATTGTGTAAACAGTGGAGATGATGAGTCCACGTGGACTGACGGTTATACGAGAAGTAAACATTATTTTTCATGTCTTAATTTGGTATGAGTGCCGTAGTTTTTGTTTATGAATTACCTTCCACTCAGAATAAAAGTGTTTGGAGGTTTCCTTTGATTCTTCATAGAAGCGACGAGAGTGTTTTCCGACGTTTTTCAGATAATATTTCTGTAAACATTTTTCGAAGCTAACAACTCGCTTATTTTGGGACATCCTGTATTAGAAATAACTTTCTTTATTCATTATATCATATACATACAATACATGTCATTTCATTATCCATTTATAAAGTTAATTGACTTCGCATTATGTGAGAGAAAGTCAAATTGATGGGTATTGATAAACATTCATTTTACGTACATACGAAGCATCTTTCTATTTATTATTACATTTTACAATTTACGCATCATCGTGAAATCTACAGGGTAGACAATTAAAATCTAAAACCAATAGATTTATTTTTTCAGTACAATAATGTATTCACATACAAAAGAATGTTTAATTAAACGTTTGGAAATGAAAACTGTGAAAACAGTGGCCTGAAAAACGTAGCAAATTCTAGTGGATTTTCTTCGTGGCATTCCACAAATCCTCCACCAACGAGTTGTTGAGTCGACTTGACAGATTGAAATATTTCTTTTGGCAAATATAAATGTTTATAGTATGGAAACGTTATAATCGCACCGTAAAGAAGAATATAAACTTCCAAGGGATAAACATAAAACAAATTATACCTTTATATAAGGACCGGCTTTTGAGATATTTATGTGTAGTAGCGCAAATTAAAACGAACCTTCATTTAACCAAAATTCACAAACTAACCTTTTCCTTCGTTTCCCGACATTTTAAAAACCACTAGGTAATATTAGACCGTATTAATCAGCATCTACTTTTTCTAAAAGTAAAATCAATTTTTTTCACTCGATAAAACGCTATTTCTAGATCTATAAATCACTTTAAAAGCTTCCCCGAGCGGATTTTTCGCGCTTGATGTAATGAGACGCTTTCGCGAACTTAAGACCGTAACCAAAAGGTGACACCATTTGCTTTTGGATCCCGTTATCAAAAATTCTGTCTATCAAATCATCTAATAACCTTTGCTGTACGTGAATCCCTCGTAAAGGCCGAAACATACCACAAAAATAACGAGTTTGAACACCGTAGTTCACACCTAACGTGCAGACTATTCGTTTAACGTCTGCAGGACGTAGGATTGTATATCTGTAATGAATCAGGACGATAATAAGTAAGAATATACCCAAAATTTCTTAATTTTCATCTTCTAAACAAATTTCGACCATCGCAGTTGCTGAAAGGCGAATATATCGAGCTGAAGCTGTCCCGGTCTTTAACTGTTTGCTTCATCCATTAAACTAGACCGTTCTCCATCAGCAGAGACGTTTATGGTAGTGAGAGATCGAAAAAGAGTGGTCCATGTGGAACTGGATGCGTAATCATTCTTTACTTTGCAAATGACCCTCGTAGATTCTGTTTGGGTTTTTTTACCTTCATTTAACATTTTTCTGTAATATTTTCGTCTTTTTTCGTATTTCAAGTCCGTCCCTTATTTTAAAAACATAACAGCTGGAATTTTATTTATCTTTTTATATATTATCCACGAAGTTTTTACAATACCCCGTGAATATATGACATCGCGGTCGCTTGTGCATGCATCTGATGTAATTTTTAGTGATAAATTATCTCAAAAGTATCTTCCAGTTATATTTCTTTGTATAATAATGAGCCTAGCGATTATTTTCTAGAATGAGATGGGAAAATTCGAATTTATAGAAATCTTATAACATCAAAACTAGTGTACGATACAGGTTAATTTATAGATGTTATTAGAAGAGTTTTTTCATTCAATCACTCTATATAATTGCTTATTTAAAAAAAAAATCATCAAAGTGAAAATTTGGTAAAATGGCAAAAACTTATAACTGGAATCTAATCTTCCTCAAATCTTTTTACTGTTGATTCAAGTTGAAGTTTTGATCTCTTCTACGATTTCCAATTACTTGGATTTGAGGCGGTATTTTTGTTCAAACATACTATGCCAATAGAAGCAATAATCTAATTAAAAGATCTTTCCAATTATCGAGATATTTATTTTAAAAATATTTCATTTTTACCAAACAAGCCTTTTTATATACTTTAAATTATGCATAAAAAATTTTCACGTATCTTATTTTATGGAAAACCTGCAATTTATTCCACCGTGAATTCTACCTGACCTCAGTGTAAAGATTAAAATTAAAGAACTCGGAATTTATCATGCCCTAAGGTCAACGGAACTATCGAAAGACGTTTCAAAGTAAAGTTATGTGTGAATACAGCCATAGGTGTAGAAAAAGGGTTTGGTTGTACTACAAAACTATTCATTATGCAAAAATCCATCCATAATGAAGAATAAACATCATAAACGTCTCAAGTGTTCGATTTTCATCAACAACTCAGCCTGCAGTTACGCGAGAAATAATCAATATTTCAATAAAAACGCACGGCACTCATACCAAATTAAGAAATAATGTTTATTTCCCATATAATTCTATCTAACAAACCGTCAGTCCATGTGGACTCATTGTCTCCACTGCCGAAGCTGTCAGAAAGCGTATGTACACAATTATTATTGTCAGACAGTCTGCGATAAGCAGTGGCGTCGCTTGGTAAGATTTGTTTCTAAACTTCTTCAAATAAATAGAAATATGGCGTACTTTTGAAAAACATGTAAAAAACTGTAATCAGTTGACAAAGCTACTCAAGATTTTTTACGTAGGACTAATAGTTATATAATTTATCTAAATGGTTTGACAGTTACGATGTAGTTACTTTCAGTTGGGTTGATAATAGTAAAAATTGCTGTTTGAATGGACCATGTTCTTAACAACCTTTCATAATTCAATCAAATGATGACTGTAGTTCAAACGACTACTATAATTATCTATAAAGATACTTTGGAATTGAAATGTTTTTTTTTCTTTTATTTTATTTACAAATAACTTATTTTCCTTTATGGTTTTTACTTTGAAATTTAGTTTTCCAGGAATGGGATACAAAAAGAGATCAGTTCACGTCTGGTATCCTGTTTAAACCAAACGCTTTTACAAGCAGATACATTTTACTCGTCTATTCACGTCTAATAATTTAATATTCAGTTGTAACAAGTTAACAAAGTATGAAAATTATTTTTCCCAAGTTCCAAGTAGGACTACAATTAATTACATGATTTATAATGATTCGACTGCTTTTTAACTAATACTTTCTCGCTTAAAATATAACTATTTTTAAAAGTATACATAAAAATAATAAATTTATAAAATGAGGTATCTACGCCTATGGTAGATCAAACAAAATTGTTAGAAAGGGTTTTTACAATCTGCAATTGATATTTCAAGAATTATAACGAGTGGGAATGCGTACGACGCTGCAAGTCAAGTGAGGAATTTACGATTTTGTATCTATCACTTTCCGACGAGTTTTGTACAAAATTTTTCCCACGGTTCCTTTTTTTTGAAATTTTCAAATTAATAATTTAAATTATTTACATAGCAACAGTAATTTTTATTTGTGATAGTTACAAATATTTATTGTTTGGACAATTAGTAAAATTAAATGGCGATTTATAATTTGCAACTGTAGTTAATTTGAGGGTTGTCCAGATCAGGATTGTCGCGGAAAACTTTTAGTACATTACCAACTTTGTTTGAAAGGATTTATTCCTTTTTTAGCCATTTTTTCGTGAACATGCGAATTTTCCTTTGAATAATTCTCTACATATGAGCTTACCATTTAAAATATTCAAAAGCCTCACAGATGCAAGCACGACACACAACGGATCCTGTACAATTTGCATCTTTTCTTCTTCTTATTTCGATGTCGCATGGGCGACCACGAAAATTTTTGTAAACGATTTCGCGATGCGAAAGAATCCTGATGGAACGTAGTATGTGCGGTTTGGCTTTACTCTGCTCGTATGTATGAATGATCTGTTTTATTCATTCCAAGTGTATAACATTTCTGCAGAAAGATCTGTATGCTGAATATTTCAGAGCGTTTTTGTATCGGAAGGGTAAAATGTATTAGAATTCCTTTACATCCTCAACATGTTGGATACGAAAACGTTAAAAAAATCAAGAATTTCACTTCGTCAATAAGTGGGTATATCTACAGAGTAGTTTTGAGGAAAAATATGCAAAATATCCATCATAATCCATTAAAGTTGATGTTATAACAAACCTCAATAAGCGTCTACACAAACACAAGTTTCTAAACGAAGTGTTTGGTTTGGAGCGAGCGATGCATCCAAGTCTTGTTGCTCGTCGTTGTTTCAAATCGTGTGAACTTACCATAATAATTTCATTTTACCACCGATATTATCAATATTTTTTCACAATGTAACCAACAGATACATTTTTCGAACTATTAATATTTATAAATATAATTTTGAAAGTTGCCCCTCAACATTTTCTATATAAACATTTAAAAACTTCCATTCGTTTCCAACTATTTAGCATAAAGAAGAAAATATGTTTATGTTGGAATGTTCAATGTTTTCTCTCGTTCCCGATATTTTCAAATGGTTATGGAACAAGTTACCGGATTTAATTAAAAGCCAAGTAGCGTGGTATTTGAATTACAGTTAAAAACGTCTGTATGTTAGTCAGAGCGAGAAGCGATTTTTGAGCCGCTCTATTACGTTAAAACCGCGCGGAAAAGCCTTTCACACAAAAACGAAGCCGCTCAAAACAAATATACGCAATTAAAATCGCGAGAAGATGACTTTCCACATGGAATTTACCATCACAAGATTTTCGAATAGCAAAAACGCACACCATCAAATATTCACCCTCCAATGTTCTATTAGTACGTTATGTGGTGTCCTCCTTTTTGGAGAAGATTTGTAGACATAAAAACTTAACAAAAACAAAAAAAAACTCTCAATTTTCTTGATAAATATCTTCATAACAATGATTTAGATGAATCAGAATGCTTTCATCAATAATACTGTTTCTTTGCCAAATTTCGTCATCAGAAATTAGCAATACTCCAAACCAACACCTTCGAAAAGTGTTGTTGACACTTTTGTCTCACAGAGGGCGTTCGAAAATAAACTTTGGGACGATACCTTTGGGACAAATCTACAGTATTCTCAGACTTGTCAATTGAACTTTTTGATTTTTTTCTTCTACTTTTGTTTCCAAATTAAACAACCCGTCAGCTGATTGAATTTACCCTTTAGTCTACAAGGGTTGAAATGATCCCATATCCATTTTAAGACTTTTTTCTCTGTAGAAAGGAAAATCCTCATCGACACCCGGCGTCATTATCAGGTAGTGTCGGACTTTTACCCCTCTAAAACCCCCCATGAGCTCCCGCACTTTTTAGTCGTATCCCCACTCTCGCAAGTTATGTCTAGTTCCTTCTATCTTTCTGTTTGGTTTCTATTATAGCTTGTATCGTTTCATGAGTATTTCCAGGACTTCTCTGATTCTAACAAGCATTCCATCATGTTCTTCCTCGTTTTTGAGCATTCAAGTTTCTTCCCATCTGGAGCAGTGGAAGAGTGTAAACTCCGTATCATCTTCCTGCAGTAGGTGCTTTCAGGAATGTAGGATCCTCGCCTGGTATAAACCATCCATGGCCTGTGATTGCTTGTGTTAAGAAGTAGTCAGTTTCCTCTTGCTTCCAGTTCACCCAGACTTCGATAATAGGAATGATACGGTGGGTCCATCGCCCCATTTCACTTCATATGAGCCATCCCTTTACCCCTATTCCTTCGGCAGTTACAATCCGGTAGGCACTGCATATGTGGATAGCTATCTTCCTTTGTAGTACGGAATTCGCTTGAAAGGATTCGAAAGGATACACTCCAGAAATAAGGAGTGTTTTTTGAAGCTGTCTAGCCAAACGCCTAGATATTTTACTATTTTAGTAGACCTAACAATCATGTCTTGTACACTAAACCATATTTGCCCAATTTTCCTTTCATGCCTCAACAGGACAGCTTCTGTTTTTATCTGGCACTAGCTCTAGACGTTTGCTTTTAAGCCAGCTTCATTTAGAGTTGTTTTGTGACAGCTGTTACTGCTAAAGCGACATCGTCTGCAAATTTAACTAGGATAACTCTAAAGAGTCCTTCGTATAAGATGTTCCACGGAGTTGCACTGATCCTTGTGGTACTCCGCTGTTCACGTCGAAGAACCTGGAGCGTTTCCTGCTTCGGCGATTATCTATTCGAACTATATTCGGTTTATAAACGTAGACAACAATAAACATTATAAAGGAGCTGTATAACGAGCGAATATAATTTCAGTAAAATTAAATACAAAGATAAATTTGTTGGGTCACTCTTAAAACTTAGAATAAGCACTTTTTGATGTAAGTTACTCATAGTACTAGTAAATATTTAGCGGAAAAAGTTGTTTACACATTTTTTTTTATTTTTTCTGATTCTACAAATTCATTATTCAGTTTGCAGTGGGGCATCTCTTATCTCTATTTATGGTGATAAGATTTCTGTTTGTTTGGCTGTAATAATATTAATCGATATATGGAAAAACGTTATTTTTCATCTACAAACAATAATTGTCAATTTCAATAACTTTTTGATCATAAATTCCCACTGGATATTATTTCAATGTATATATCAAATTCAATAGCTAACATATATGTCAATTTTACGAGTACATACATTAAATTCAGTCATTGAATAAATAATTCGATTATGATTAAACAGTGTTGAAAGCAGTTTTATCGACTAGCAACGGCGATAAACTGCTAAATCGACAATAATTCGTTAGTCAGTGTTGTAGGTTTCGTTCATTTCCAGTAAGTCTCCATTATTAGGTACTTAATTAAAGGGATTATTCAGATACCGATCTAATAGAGACCTCGCTTTGAAACGTTTGACAGATCGGTCATATTTCCCTCGGGAGTTATACTTTACGTACGACTACAGGGAATTCCCTTGGTCGGTGTAAATCGGTACTTGATCTCTCTGACACCATCATCGCCGAACCTGACTCAAACCATGAATATATTTATAACAAATTTCGTACTACGAGGGTTATATATTTAGTCGTAAATTAAAGTGAATGTTAGTATTAAACTTTATCTAGTTTTACTTGGAGGAATGTGAAAAATATCAAAGAATTCCGAAGGAGTTGTTAGACATTGGAAATAATAAACTCGCAGTGGACACCTCGACCGTATTCATCTCATTACCCACAGATTTCTTTCACTACACAGACTCAAAAGAGCTGACAATGCTGACACTGACAGATTTGACATATTGACAACGCAACCAACTGTGGTTTTTTAAGAGATGTAGGATTTGATTTTGAAAAATAATCACAAAGAATTTGAAAAAATTGATGGAATCTTCATTGGAATCGATAGAACGATCAGTATAATTTAATGTTTGAAGATGATTTCATGCAAATATTGGCCACGGCTCCGTTTTGGAATCCCCAATGCGCTAGGTCCAATTTTGGCATACTCTCTCCAATGTATCTGCCGGTATTTCACGAATAAATACTTCAATATTAGCTTCAAGTGCGTCAATAATTGCTGGTTTATCCCTGTAGACATGACTCCACAAGAAATAATCCAAAGAGGTTAAATCACGACCTAGGCGACCAATTGACGGGCCCCAAACGTGCGATGAACTGTTTACCGAAGGTGGCTCTCAATTTGGCAATTGTGTCGCGTACCGTGTGACATGTGGCGCCGTTTTGTTTAAACCACATGTCAGGAATGTCCAATTCTTCCATTTTGGACAAAAAAATCGTCAATCATCGCTCGCTATTCACAGTGACGTTCCGACTTTTGAAGAAGTACGCCCCATAACCAAACAGTAACTTTTTCCGGATGCATTGGTAGCTCTTGCAATGCTTCTGGCTTGTCTTTACTCCAGATGCGGCAATTTTACTTGTTGACGTATCCATGAGCTTCGTCGCTGAACACAATTTTTCGATCAAAAAGTGGATTTCCCTCCAACTTTGCCAGTGCTCATTCACCAAATGTTATACGTTGTGGGAGATGGTGTAGAGTCGATTCATACACCAGCCTTATCTTATTAGGTTTTACACCAAAATCCTTCGATGCTTTGATGGTAAAATTCAGTAATTTGTAAGCGTTGTTCGTTCGTAAGTCGATTCATAATTAAATTCTAGACCAAACTGAACAAGTTTGACAATGACACAAGACACGATTGACGCGTGATCTGTCAAAAACAGTGTTGGCAGAAATATACCAGCAAAAGAATCACTATAATAGGCTGCAACCTATTCTGAATGTTAGATAGAAAGTTACCTCAGACAAAAATAAACAACAACAGAGTTTAAAATAGAGAGTAATTAAAAATTTTGTATGTAAGTAGTAATTGGAATTGGGGATGAAACATTTTGTTTCGTATTCCGTTCTCCGTTCCGAACAAATCAAAGTTTTAGGAGTCACTAAGGCCATAAAGGATTTTTCTTCAGGTTTCTAAAAAACAGCTGCCGACCACTTTATGTTTATTGGTTCGAGATAAATTATAAATCGCGGGTAGGAGTTTCGAAAAAAATAAAGTGTATTTCAGAGACGGTTCGTAATAAAATTTGCAGTTTGAAGTTGTTAAGGTTCGAGACTCCACTCGCAGATTCCGGCATGTATTTTGGATAATATAAATAATGGTTGTCATATACCGAGTATATTTCGACGTTTTATTTATTTATGTATCTACGAGGTTTGAGAAAAAATAACTGCTACTTGTTTTCTTTTTTGTTTACGTCATAAAAAGATATCGTAGTAATTTTGAAGGGAAACTTCCACGGGTAACGTTAAATTTGCATATTAAAGTCTTTCTACTTATACTACTTATAAGGAAAAGGAATAACAATGAGGTCTCATACTACCAAACGATATTTAAGCTTTACAGCAATGTAAGATGTAGTATACCGATTGTCTCATTTAAAACATTACATCATTCGAATGTGGACTTTTTTGGACATATTAGAAACGGGTATATGCTATACTAATGATCTAAAAACACCCAAAACCAGTTATACTTAAGAAAGAAGCTCTTACTGTTGTTGCAAAATAATTAAAATTGAAGTGACCAACCAAAAGGCTTGCATCCATTGTCCAAAATAAATTTGTCCTAGTTTAGCTATCGAAAATTGTTAACCATAGCTATGAAACGAAATTTCAAATGAATATATCGACTAAAAACATTAAAGAAATATTAATTGTACTTTATATATGAGTTTGATGTCACCAAAATGAAAGCTTGCTGTGATTTACGACATCACAAAATTGGATTGTGTAGATGCATTGCGAATAGTCCGTCTTATTCCTTATAGAAAAATCCTTGGCACAAACAGAGAAGCAATGCGCCTCTGAAACAAACAGAGAAGAAAAGTAATTGTGGCACAAACAGTGAAGAAACGCGCATATGGAAGAAACAGAGAAGAAAAGTAATTGTAGCACAAACAGCGAAGAAACGCGCCCCTGGAACAAACAGAAGAAAAATAATTGTGGCACAAACAGTGAAGAAAAGTAATTGTGGCACAAACAGAGAAGAAAAGTAATTGTGGCACAAACAGTGAGGAAACGCGCATCTGGAACAAACAGAGAAGAAAAGTAATTGTGGCACAAACAGTGAAGAAAAGTAATTGTGGCACAAACAGAGAAAAAAAGTAATTGTGGCACAAACAGTGAGGAAACGCGCATCTGGAACAAACAGAGAAGAAAAGTAATTGTAGCACAAACAGCGAAGAAACGCGCCTCTGGAACAAACAGAAGAAAAATAATTGTGGCACAAACAGTGAAGAAAAGTAATTGTGGCACAAACAGAGAAAAAAAGTAATTGTGGCACAAACAGTGAAGAAACGCGCCTCTGGAACAAACATAGAAGAAAAGTAATTGTGGCACAAACAGTGAAGAAACGCGCCTCTGGAACAAACATAGAAGAAAAGTAATTGTGGCACAAACAGTGAGGAAACGCGCATCTGGAACAAACAGAGAAGAAAAGTGATTGTAGCACAAACAGTGAAGAAACGCGCCTCTGGAACAAACAGAAGAAAAATAATTGTGGCACAAACAGTGAAGAAAAGTAATTGTGGCACAAACAGAGAAAAAAAGTAATTGTGGCACAAACAGCGAAGAAACGCGCATCTGGAACAAACAGAGAAGAAAAGTAATTGTAGCACAAACTGTAAAGAAACGTGCATCTGGAACAAACAGAGAAGAAAAGTAATTGTAGCACAAACAGTGAAGAAACGCGCCTCTGGAACAAACATAGAAGAAAAGTAATTGTGGCACAAACAGTGAAGAAACGCGCCCCTGGAACAAACATAGAAGAAAAGTAATTGTAGCACAAACAGTGAAGAAACGCACCTCTGGAACAAACATAGAAGAAAAATAATTGTGGCGCAAACAGAGAAGAAAAGTAATTGTGGCACAAACAGTGAAAAAACACGCCTCTGGAACAAATAGAGTTGAAATGTAATTGTGGCACAAACAGTGAAGAAACGCGCCTCTGGAACAAACATAGAAGAAAAATAATTGTGGCACAAACAGTGAAGAAACATGATTGTGGCATAGAGAAAAAATGTGATTGTGGAACAAACATTCGTTCATTATTAGTTTTTCATCAAATAAATACTTTCCCTCGTATTTTTTATGTAAAAATTCATTCAAGCCGCAGTTTGATAATTGCGTTACTAGCCTCGTTTAATTCATTTGAAAAAAAAACGTTTTGCTTCGACAAAAGTATTCTTTCTAGCTTATATTATATATATATATATATATATATATATATATATATATATATATATATATATATATATATATATATATATATATACCGTTTTTCGTAACTGCGGCAAATTTTACAACAGACAAGTGATGAATACCAAACAGTTTAACTTACAGTACTTTCTCTTCGTTACGTTTAAGTTTCTTTTAACCGTTCTTTTCTGAAAACGATGACCTGCCAACTACAATTTCCTAAAATTACACTATGTTAATAACAAAATAATTATTATTTATATTAATGTTAATCAGTTTGTACACGTACGACATTGAAAACATCGACATCGACATTTTTTATTCGTGTGTATGTTAAAACGAAAGCGATTGTTGATTAAGTAAACAGTAACAAAACAATTTTTGGATCAGTTTTTCTTATAATTAATCGTAATACTATAAAAAAGTGATTACCAATAAAGAGAAGACATTAAACAGTTCAAAAAATTGCGTTGATGTAGACCGAGGGTTTGAATGTAGCAAAAATTTGACTCAAACAGTACATTATTAAAAATTTCAACGATATGCATTGTATAAAATAAGATATAACCTATCATAATTATTGTAAAATTCTCCCTGAACCTAACGTGGCGCTACCCTCATTTAACATTGACACTTTTTCATAATACACAGATTATTTTCGTTACCTCTAACCACCATAATTGAAAGTAGGGTGCAAGTCGCGAAGTAAACTTTAGTTTATTTAATCTGATAACATTATTCTGCATTGCAAATTAGCAAAGTCACGTCCCACGGTATGGTAGCCTTGCAGGGCTTATTTCAAGTTTCATATAAAGCTTGGTATAAATTAATTTAATTCAAAACATACATCGATACATAAATTAATTTAAATCATAAAATGATGGCGATACCTATCAAACGGTAGCAGCAACACTTATCTATCATAACAATTATATTTCAAATATGGACATTGAGCAAATTTAGAGCCTCGTATTTCCCAAACCACGACTATTAACAATGTTCTGATTTTTTTTTCGTTATACAATTATCCTTCAAGAACATCTCTTTCAAATTTCAGGTCAATATTTCAATTATTAGAGTCTGAGTGATTTTTCAAACGAGCATATGTTTTTCATCTATACTCGAGCAATTTTAGAGCCTAGTATTTCCGAAACCACGACTATTAGCAATGTTCTGATTTTGCTCGTTATACAATTATCCTTCAAGAACATCTTATTCAAATTTCAGTTCAATATTCCAATTATTAGAGCCTGAATAATTTTTCAAACAAGTATATGTTTTTCATTTATACTCGAGCAACTTTAGAGCCTCGTATTTCCGAAACCACGACTATTAACAATGTTCTGATTTTTTTTTCGTTATACAATTATCCTTCAAGAACATCTCTTTCAAATTTCAGGTCAATATTCCAATTATTAGAGTCTGAGTGATTTTTCAAACGAGCATATGTTTTTCATTTATACTCGAGCAACTTTAGAGCCTCGTATTTCCGAAACCACGACTATTAGCAATGCTCTGATTTTTTTCGTTATACAATTATCCTTTAAGAACATCTCGTTCATATTACAGCTCAAAATTCCAATTATTAGAGTCTGAGTGATTTTTAAAACGAGCATATGTTTTTCATTTATACTCGAGCAATTTTAGAGCCTAGTATTTCCGAAACCACGGCTATTAGGAATGTTCTGATTTTTCTCGTTATACAATTATCCTTCAAGAACATCCCGTTCATATTACAGCTCAAAATTCCAATTATTAGAGCCTGAGTGATTTTTAAAACGAGCATATGTTTTTCATTTATACTCGAGCAACTTTAGAACCTCGTATTTCCGAAACCACGACTATTAGCAATGTTCTGATTTTTTTCGTTATACAATGATACTTGAGCAAATTGAAAACCTCGTATTTCCAAAACCACGATTATTATAACAATGTCTAATATACCAATCATGGGTGGCCATCATGAACCACATACCGCCATCTATTAAACAGTAGTGACAGCTCTTCTTTTGTGTTTCCTAGTTATTTATTATTAACTTCATCACACATAATCATAATTTTTTCACGTTTTACTTAATAAAATCGCGTATTTAGAATATTTTTTTTATAAAAAAAGTATTATGTTACGAGTAAGTTTTATCTATATAGTAGACATAGTTGAATTTTTAGGTTACATCGAGCCAGCTCAATGTTTTCGTTAAAAAAAGAAAATGAACGTTTCCCTTGGGAACCTTTCAGAATATGGTATAGAGTCGCGGTTTTAAATATTTAAATATAGTAGTGCACTTTCACAAGATCACCTTGGTTATATAATTCATAAATAAATTTTTACCATATCAAGATATATCTTAAAAACTTTGGGAATCGATAATGAAACGTATCTTATTAAGTTTTTTGTACGTGGGGTCGAGTGGGGCAATGATTATTGTTTTTATTCCGCATAGAAGTGGACGTACTGTATAAAAACTATATCTCTAACGATTTATCAGTTCATAGCACACTCTATCGTTTGTAAATACTGCATCAGAATTATTATGATCATCATTACGATTATTCAACATTACGTAATGATGTATATTCAATATATCAATTTATCGGATGAACAAAATTTGTTTAAAGATGAAAATTCGCTTCCATTTCATAACAATTATCCACGTTTATGTTTGTATATCGTTAAGATTCTCAATTTATTAAAAATTTGTGTATTTACGAAATTTAAATTTAAATAAGAATCGATTACCTAAAAGAATTAACAGACGACATTTAAAAAGACCAATAATGAGAATATCACCTGCCAGATTGAAAGATTGTAGAAGGGTTTGAAATAATTAGCAAATAATCCACATCCACAATTGATCAAGATATGGAGTTTATTAGTAACTAAAATCAGTCCAAAACAATCTCCAAGTTTTGACCAAATTATGAAACAAAAACCCAAAAAAAATTAAACTAATAATTTGCTGACCAATATTATAGAGAAAACAATTGTGTTGATATCTTTCTTGATGTAGCACAAGCGTTTGACAAGGTTTGACATGACGGCCATCAAAACTTTTCGTACCAAAACAATATTCAGATATCTTTCGTTTACATACATCTCAAAGATAATTTAGAATCAAACAAGAAGAAGCATATTTCAATATTGAAGAAATTAAGATTGGAATACCACAAGGAAGTGTTCTAGACATACCATATCCGACGTTCAGCGCATCTATGGACGAGGAGATGGAAAATTAATGGTTCTAATTGCACACTATTACTTTAGATAGAAAGTTCATGTTGAAAAGAGATTGGACTGAAATTTACTGGCTAATTAGAATAAATTTCACTCCACTAATCAACGATGGGAATGAACCAAAACAAACAACTTAGTAATCATTCTAAGATTCCAAAAACAAGCACTGAGGAATAAAGTAAAAGTTCATTGGTATATTCTCAATACTGGGAATGGACACTGATGACCAGACCTTTAAGAAATTAGCCGTCATCATGTTAATATCGAGGATAACCAGTTTCTTGATAATACTGGGTTAGAAAGAAGACTTTAGAGCATCAAACCCTTCGAGTTAGTTAAACTTTAGTGCAATTTATATTACAGAACTTAAGGAGCGAACTCTATTAGATTAAGTTAGAATTGAAATCTTCATTGGTCACTGTTGACCAGATTGAATGAATTCTAAATGCCTTTATGGGTGTTTAATTAAAAAATTCGTTCGAATTGGGATTAGGAACGGATCCGTTTTTTGTTTGTATAAAATATGATATCTTTTTATATTCAAGAGAAACTGCGGTTTTTTTGGATTCATAAATCTATTTCAAAAAAGTAGAACTGTAAGAAAATAATTCTAATTATGGGTAATTTTCGATTTCTGGGACTACTTCGTCTTACAATTTTTTGTAAAGATCCATATATGTGTTTTTTTCCACACATTTATCTCATCATTTTTAGTAAAACAGTTGTATAATACGTCTCCATCAAATATCATTTATCTATTTAGTTATTCATATTTACAATTTCGTAACATTGATTTTTTAACGTAGATCCATTTATTTGATTATCTTTAATCTAAAGTGAATTTTTTATGTTTTTTTGTATGTCTTAACGGTTATGTTGTTTTAGAAAGTTGTTGATATACTGCAGATAGTCGTAACTCATATTTATTAAGATAAATTTGTGGTAAAACTGCGTCAAACTAATATAATAAATTAAGAAGAAATAGAACTTCAATTTTATTTTAAAAATTTATTACCCGTAACTTTACTTCTTTAGCTAAAATATTAACTCAACTTTCTTGACCAAGAGATGGATTAATAACTACCACTCTATTAGAAAGTAAATATTCTACACAGCATATGTTTCAAGTTTGAAGACGTTGTTTGGTATTTGTCTGGCAGCCATCAATCAGTGAATTTTTTAACATGGAAAAAATTGGACATCGTTATGTGATACATTTATTTGAAAGGTTTTATCCCAATCAATATACAAACCGAACTAGATTCTACTCTGAATGAGATTGCTCCTTCGTTAATAACAGTAAAATATTGGATAGCAGAATTTGAACGAGCTGGTAGAACCTGCGAGGACCAGGTTCGTAGTGATCGACCAAATAAGGTCACGACTCCAAGAATGTTGAAGAAATTCCACAAAGCTGGATGATCGTCGACTGAAAGTGTATGAGCTAGCAGACATAATAGACATTTCAAAAATAGCGTCGTGAAGACATTTTCATCTAGTGCTTGGCAATGTTTCACAGGAAGAACCAGTTCCATCTGTAAGCAAGGTTATAGCGTCTGTTTATTGGGATAATTTTCATTGATTATCTTGAAAAAAGAAAAACTTTCAACGGCCACTTTTAACTAAGAGAAAGTGTTGTCTTGTTGGACCTGGTACTTCTGGGAAACATCTTTACACTGTATTTGGAAACAGTATTCGATAAATGAAAATCTATATGCAGAATAATCCGTTCTAAAAAACCTATTTCTTAGATCATGTATTTCATTCTATTTAGACGACAAAGTGCTATTAGGACTAACGTCAAAATGATCTTGTCGTTTCCTATGATCCCTTTGTTGCTTTTAATGATTCTAGAATAATTAAAAATCGTTTTCAAGGATTTTATTCGAAAATTTCATGAGAATCGGAAGTGATTTTAATCCTAGTCAAGGAATCGATACGTTCGATTAATAAATGCAATTTTTGAAGCAATGAACATCTTTTTTTAAGAAAACGAATTTCTACTGGTTGATGGTAGACCTAATATATGTTTTTCCACTTTTTGTTATAAATAATACGAGAAGCAGTACACTATGTAATTGTATTATCGAAAATAACTTCAAATTCATCTCTTTCATCTTCCATTTGCTTTCGAAATTTTCTATTGATGCTCCTTTTTTTATTTTTGCAAAAATAGAAAATCCTCACTGGTTAACGTTAATCCTAATATATGTTTTTCCTCTGTATCTCTTGCCTTTATTTATTTTCTTCATCATTTTATCAAAATCTACTCCTCGTTGTCCTAGTGTCTATAAAGCATATAATTTCCTTATGAGTGCTCCAGGTTCGCGAAAGGCTTCCTAGAGGCAATTGACACGAATCTTTGAATGTGGAGACAGCAAAAGTGCTAGCTATCCACACTCTCGATTTATTCAGTTATTCGATAAATATACTACAAAATGAACGTGATTTAACAACAGGAAACGGATTTAAAAGCTTTTTTTTCCATATATCCTCTACCATGTGTAGAGTACTTACTTTAGACACACTTTCGAGGGCGTAAAAAACGTATTATTAAGGTCTCCGTAGCGTATTGGTTCACATGCTAGCAGTTCCAGGTTCAAGTCTACTTATTTTGATAAAATTTTCGCTAATAGAAAAAATATTGTATACAATTCGTGTGTAAATGCTTTTTGTGATTGTCGCTTGGGCCAAAATTATATTTATTGTCCTCAAGCGCCAGAAAAATCGAGATAAGTGCCTCGTGAAGAGACTGGATGGAGCTATACAAGGAATATCGCTTCTGTCAATTTTTATTTCCTTCTATAACTTTCTATATTTAACTTTGTCATGTCTTTCTTTTTGATCCTCCAATTTCTCTGTGAACTACCACTTTCTAAGTACAAAAATACTTAAAATTATATTTTTAACGTTTTGTTTTTTGTTTTTATACTTTTAAAGAAACATTTTATACCCCTATTTTTTATTACATTGTCAAGTAAGTTTACGGGGTTGCGCTTTTCTTTTGTAATATGCATGGCGTGATATTTATTCATGTCGAGAGGAAATTGCTAGATATACACTACATTTTCAGGATGTTGAGCATTTCTACTTATTTTTTTTATTCTTTACGGTTTTTATGATATGAAATATATTACTGACTTTATCATTATCCTCACATATCACTCAGAAAAACTGATGTTTTCATAAATAATATCGCGTGTAACATATTTAGGAAACGACATGTTTTAAGGACCAAATTTGAAACGAAAAAGTGTTATTTTGAAATAATGTGATATTTTACTTCATAATTTTTTTTTGTTGTACTAGTAGGCGATTTATTTTCATCAAGTTTGCAAATTTTCGACTCCCTTTGCTTCCAAATTATAAGGTTAGCGTTCCCTTAAGGATTTACTAGAAGCGACAAAACTTTTCAAAATTAAGAAAGTAAGTAACAGCTGAAGATAAGGCATTTTGTTTTCAAAAAAAATCGTTCAATATTTAAGCGCGATGCTCGGTGCGTAACGATAGTATAGGGAAAACCGACACGGGAAATTTAGCGACATGAAAAAACTCCTTTTTACCTTCAGAGGCGGTACTCTTAAAATCAAAAAAAAAAAAATAAATTGGAAAATAGAAAAACCTGAACTGAAATTCATCGAAATTTGGTTACAAACGTATTTAGTGATACTCAATAGCTATATAATTAAATGGATAATACTAGACATGCAAACTATTTAATGGAAAACAAAAGGGAAATATCTGGAACAGATACTAGATAGTAAACTCCTCTGGAACAAACATCAGAAAGAGATGACCATGTAAACGAAGATCTTGCTGTTAATGAATGTATGGGGCACTAGTTTGGGGTACTACACCTTGTCCGAACTCCACGAGGAACAAATTCTTGAAGGTACAAAGACTGGTTTAAATATGTTCCAAAGATCACCAAAACTGGGACGTGCAGACACACAACCAAGCACTCTAAAAGTCTGAACAACACACCAAGCATTTGATAAACGTGTCCATCCGAGCAACTATTAGAGCTATAAACTCCAAACTAGTTCGGGAATACTTGGACAAGTTAAAGGAGCTAGACAAGAAGAATGTAGAGAATTCCGAAACGAAATAGCTAACGGACTCACTAAAGTAATCAGACAACCTGACAACTTGAACCCTTCTGAAGAATCAGATACAGAAAGTATTGGAAAACAAACCCCCTCCAAAAACTACACCTGAAATTGAAGACGAAGATCTCTGGGACTTTCTAAAAGGAATGGAATTAACATATCAGCTACAAATACCGGGACGTCATTTATTTTACTAGTTTTAATAATGAGGGGGCCTCGTAATTGCTATCTGGGGAACTGTAGAATCTTCCGGGGTTATAAACAACGAAATCATATCGTGTTAATAGGAATTACAATATACGATCCAAGTTATAAATGAATTTTCTGGCATATGCCATGTCTCTTTGTTTTTCATCCATTCCCATTGCCTCATAGCAGCTCTATCACTTTTTACCAGTTAATTGTATCAATTTAGAGGGTATTTAGAAAATGTTTTCGCACGGTACTGTTTTTATAAAACAACAGTCTTAAAATATTCAGAAACTCATGCATACCAAAACTTTCTTAACATAAACTCCACTGCGTTTAAAGTCGATAATGTAGCGAACGGTAAATACATTATTTTTTCATTAATTATTATTATTTTTTTTTAATTTAATAGTTCGGTTTAAATGTACAATATCCAAACTTTCTTTTTAATTATATAGTAGGATTTTCCGTGGTACTTTTAGGAGTTAATTGACTCATCATCGTTAATTCTAGATTAGATAAGAGGATGACTATTTTTAGCTATACTAGCTTTCTACTATTAAAAACAGTGGCGTCTCCATTTTTTTTATCACCTTAAGTTTATTATTTTACTTATATATGACCCTCACATTGTAATTCTTATTATTAATTACTACCGATTAAAAACACCTCGACTGGCCCATGTATTGGTATGGGATTCGACGTTTTCGCCATCTGCCATCGAGGAACCTACACCATTATGAATTATATTTTGCTTACCATCAACGTATTTCGAAACTTATTATTGTTGAAGGCATCAACTGTTTCTTCAGTTGGAGTAAAACTTTGAAATCGCAATTTACTTTTGATCTGCGGAAATGACAAATTATCGGGTACCAAATATACGACATACCAATTCGATGTTTTGATTGTTCAAAATCGTTTTTATTTTCAAATACTTGATGGTGTACAATTCAGAATTAACCGTTCTGCATTGTCAAGTTATTCCGAAGTATCTGGTATCCATTTACTGCTAAGAACTTTTGTTGGATTTGGTTCGTCTTGAAAGACCGATACAGTCGATTGTTTGTTTCTTTCAACTAGTTTTTTTGTCAAATTGAGCGGTATAAAACGCGAACAAATCTTTTCGACGGCCAAATGTTCGTGCAATATTGAATGTATGAGAGAGGAAGCCACAGCATCGATGTTTTTTGGCAAAACAGCTGATTTTGGACGACCTTCACAAACTCCATCCTGTAGCGAATTGCGACCACGATTGAATTCGGGAAACCAGCAAAATACGTTGGTTTACGATGGTGCTTCATCACCAAAAGTCGAAGCGAGTTGATGGGCATATTGCTGTTGGCTTAATCCACGTCGAAAATGATCGCACACAAAAATTAATGTTTCAAGTATCTTAAACAACTCGTATAACAACAAGTTCTAACAAAACTTAAGTAACAACCCTCGTATTTATTGTTAAGGGATTTTAATTAATTTTTTCATGATTTGTTTTGGAAGAAAAGATAAATTAGCAACGTTTTACAAGGAAACCTTTTTATTTTATAGAATGTGTGTTTAGGGTATTCTTAATCTAAGATTTGAAGCCTTTTCTATTAATATTTTTGAGCCCCATTTCACCCTATTATAAGTACTATTGATATATAATGTACACGAAAATTTTTGGTTTCAAACTGTAAAAAGTATTTTTTAACCGATAGTCGAGTGAAATATTTTCTGTTCCAGTTTGGATAGGGATCAACCTTTCTCTTTTCAACTAGGCGTAGGTCAAGTGATAAAAGGCTGGGATCAAGGTTTAACGGATATGTGCGTAGGGGAAAAACGTAAACTCACCATCCCTCCGCAACTAGGATACGGCGATAAAGGTGCCGGTAACGTGATCCCTGGTAAAGCGACTTTGATATTCGAAGTAGAATTGATCCACATCGGCGATGCTAAGCCGGCTAACGCTAACGTTTTCAAAGAAATCGACGCCGACAAAGACAATCAGCTAAGTCGAGAGGAAGTAAGAGAGTTTGTAAATATAAGTTTCGTTTAGTAGAGTCTGGTTGTTTTTTTTTTATTTTAAATAACAAAGCCGGACTCGATGTTTCGAACGGGCTAACCGTTTGATGGTTTTAGGTAAGCGAATATCTCAAAAAACAAATGGTTGCGGCCGAAGGTGAAGTACCTAGCGAAGAAGTGAAGAACATGCTGGCAGATCACGATAAATTAGTCGAGGAGATATTCCAACACGAAGATCAAGATAAAAACGGTTTTATTTCGCATGCTGAATTTTCGGGTCCGAAACACGACGAATTATAAATTTTTATTTCGTTTATTTAGTTAATTATTATCGATATTTTTATATTTTTTGTTGAAATTCCGTACTTACTAAACCAAAACCATCTCAATTTACACTTTTAGTAATTTGATTATTTTCCAGAATTATTTTATTCAATTGACGTTATTGTTCTTATTTTTTGACTAATTCAAGGTTGTTATTACGTAATTAATTATTTACCTCGTATATATTTGTTCAAAAGAATAATTGTAGGAAACTGTTTTTATACGATTTTACACAAAATGTTGTTATAGGTACGTGGTTTGTAGACAAATAAATCTTTTTACCTAAAATTCTTTCATTTCACCCCGTATACCAGAAATTATTCTACTCCAACTCTAGCAGGAGACCCGTAACTTTTTTGCCTTTTCCGAGAAAATTTTCCAAAGAAATTACCATCAGAAAGTAGAAAAATCCAACTTTTTTAAAAAAGCATAAATTTTGTGGCTTTTGAATTTTTCACGTATATTTTTAGGTTATGTGAAAAAAGTGTAAATATGTACATCTTTTTATTGCCTACAACTTTGCTATACAACTTTTTTCCATAGGACTTGTAGTTTTACCGTGATTTATAAACAAATAAATCTTTTTAACTAAGACTATTTAAATTCATCCTGTATACGAAAAATTATACTACGATTCTAATAGACATATAGTAATGTATCCTTAAAGTATGCAACCATTTATACCTTGGCCTGCTTAAAGTATTGTCTATCTTCAAGTCTCGTTGTGTATTTTATATATCAGCCACTTTGTAATTTTTTTAATCAACTTTACACAAAATGTTGTTATAGGTACATGGTTTGTAAACAAATAAATCTTTTTAACTAAGACTATTTAATTTCATCCTTTATATGAAAAATTATCCTACGATTCTAATAGACATATAGTAATGTATCCTTAAAGTATGCAACTATTTATACCTTGGCTTGCTTAATGTATTGTCTATCTTCACATCTGGTTGTGTATTTTACATCAGGTTAGTATAAATTATTATCATGACTATGATATAATAGAAAATTAAATCGTAAATTTTGAGATATTCTAGTTTGAAGCTCTTTTTTATCGTATCTATAGAATCAAAAATCATTCAATTTATAGTTCGGTAGTCTGACAATTTTCCGAAGTTCTTCATCAATATTTCATTCGGTTCAACGCTGTTGTTATTAATAATTTATAAATTTCACACATTACATTCAAATTCTCCTTTTTTTTAAATAATTTATAGTTGTCGTTAAGTAATCAATTATTCAATTGATTCTAGCAGTAGACATGTAAGCAAAAGTAATATTTTCTAAAAGTATGCAACTATTTATACCTCGGCCTGCTTAAAGTATTGTCTATCTTCAAGTCTCGTTGTGTATTTTATATATCAGCCACTTTGTAATTTTTTTAATCAACTTTACACAAAATGTTGTTATAGGTACATGGTTTGTAAACAAATAAATCTTTTTAACTAAGACTATTTAATTTCATCCTTTATACGAAAAATTATCCTACGATTCTAATAGACATATAGTAATGTATCCTTAAAGTATGCAACTATTTATACTTCGGCTTTCTTAATGTATTGTCTATCTTCACATCTAGTTGTGTATTTTACATAGTTGCCACGTTATAATTTTTATCAGGTTAGTAAAAATTATTATCATGACTATGATATAATAGAAAATTAAATCGTAAATTTTGAGATATTCTAATTTGAAGCTCTTTTTTATCGTATCTATAGAATCAAAAATCATTCAATTTATAGTTCGATAGTCTGACAATTTTCCGAAGTTCTTCATCAATATTTCATTCGGTTCAACGCTGTTGTTATTAATAATTTATAAATTTATGGATTACATTCAAATTCTCCTTTTTTTAAATAATTTATAGTTGTCGTTAAGCAATCAATTATTCAATTGATTCTATTTATTACAGCAGTAGACATGTAAGCGAATGTAGTATGTTCTAAAAGTATGCAACTATTTATACCTTGGCTTGCTTAAAGTATTGTCTATCTTCAAATCTAGTTGTGTATTTTATATAGCAGCCACGTTGTAATTTTTTTAATCAACTTCGCACAAAATGTTGTTATAGGTACATGATTTGTAAAAAAATAAATCTTTTTACCTAAAATTCTTTTATTTCATTTGGTATACCATACCTGTATCCTACTACAACGCTAGCAGTGATCATATAAACAAAAAAATCTCTTTAATTGGAACACGAAGTAAAAGTCAATCAAAGAAGTGAAATCTACAGTCAGAAACACGAAGATTTTTATAATTTACCGGTCATTTACAATTGAAATTCAATATTATTTATTGAATATTTTACGTATGCAACCATTTATACAACGGCTTGTTTAAAGTATCGCCTATCATTACAGTTGAACAACTTCCGTGACCCCAGCTGACGCCACATCATATGATTGTCAGCTCAAAATGGAAAAAAATTTCGTCACTTACCTCATGAAAATTTTTATGCATTGATTACTGAAGTTGAATGAATATACAGGGAAAGTGAAATGAAAACAAAAAAGTTTTAACAAAAACTGATTTTATTATACATTTTGAACAAGTACATACTAAATCGAAAATAACATAAAACACAGCATTAAAAAAAAGAAATAAGATAAAAAAGGAACCTATAATAAAAGAGGCGGATGTTTTTATGTTCATAAATATTTTTTTATCGAAATTAATAATTACTGTACATTTTTCATTCATTAAATCTCCTTACATTCAAAATAACGATAAAGGAAGTTATGAATGATCCCGCGATAATTATGATAATCATCCATGAATAATGAGATAATTTTCTGATTAGTGAGTAATTTTTTTTTATTCAGATCGATTTTAACTCCTGGATTTTGTTGGATTTTCTAAATTAATAACAAAAAAAATTATGATCCAATTTTTTCAATTTTTATGAACTCTTATTTATCACACATAAAAAAGCATTTCAAATAACGAAGCCAGAAGCTAAAATCTCGTTTTGAAGGTGATAATTGAAGACTAGAAGCACCTTAAAAGACGCTTTCTGTTATTAAAAAAAAGTGTTAACAGCTGTTTCTCGTCCCTTATAAAAAAATAATAAATAAGAAGCTAAATCGTAATAAACTAAAAAAAATATCTAACTAAGTACACATAAATAATAGTAAAAAAAAACAACGAGATGAGTGAGCAGCCATAATAGTATCACATAACAAATTCAGTATAAAAAAAATGTTTACAACTTATTAACAGATGTTGTAAAGATAGTTCCACAACTATTATTTCAAATTATAATACAGTTTGCGCAAAAACTATTGATGTATATTAAAAAAAAAGCTATAACGGTAGTAATTCACATTAACAACGCCATATTTGTATTCCTACACCGATTACGTCATTTATTTAACTAGGGACGAAACTAAAGATTAAAAAAGAAGAAAAACTATAAGAGTGAAATAGCGTTGACAAGTTAAATCACGCTCTAACCACCCTATAGAAAAGAATGAGAAATTTCCACGAAACTTTCACCCTCGTGAAATTTTTCCTCTCTAATTTCGATTCGTATTGTGGAACTAGCCCGTTTTAATGGTGAATTCATGAAAATTTTTTAATAGAACACAGCACTTTTTGGTTTTCAACTGATTTCTTTAATTTTTTTTTCAATATCCTTTAATGAAAGCTGACAGATGATTTTTCTCTTCTTCGGATAAACCGTTTTTCAGCGTTCTGCGAACTAAACAAGAGAATTTCTCAATAGGAACGATCATAATTTAGTACTAAATTCAAAATATACAGGGTGTCACGTATAAGAAGAGCAGACATTTCACGTCGACTTCAACTTTTGGTTATTAGATTTCTCTTTGAATAATAATAGATAAAAAATGACAATTTAAGGTTTAATTTGCTAAAAGGTTGAAAAGGTCTCAATAGTTTTCGAAATTTTAGTCCTTATTAAGAAAACAACCTTGTATAGAAGTAACAGTCATTGTTTTGTTCTTTTTCGGTTCGTATGCGGGACACCCTGTATAGAGTGATTCATAAAGTGAAACATATTACGAAAATAGTTAAATTATATATTTCGAAAATTCTCATGAATCACTCTGTATACTATGATGCAAATAAACACAACAACAATTAGTAATCATACAGACAACGTCAAAAAATTAGTGAAAAGTTATAAAGATGCATTAAGTTGATAGATTTTTTTGAAAAAAAAAAAAACGTCACACCCACATACCAAAGTCGATTATATCAAGGAGAATCTCTGCTACCAAACGGGTTATTTTCCCTAGTTCTAGACCTTTTTACTGTATACAGAATAAAGTTAACGTTAATAATATTCATATTCAATTATTTCAGTTTATATCATATAAAAATTTAATGCTTTTCTTTTTGAATAATCGCACAATTATTTTTTCGAAATTGTTAAGTTTGGCAACCTTGCTTAACAGTAATTTCATTGTATACAAAAGGTCTATTCATATACTAACGATCGTTAAATTTGTGGGACGTACTGTAATATATTTAAATAAACATAACCTCAAAATATTCTGGTCTTCTTATATTTAGTTTTATAAATATGCAAGTATTTAAAAAAAATTAATCAGGGTTCTCCAAATTTCGAAGCCCGATTATTTCTCGGCACTCGAGTGATGCGGAGCCTCGACTGATTTTACATACAGAGAACAAATCATACCAAAACCGAATCCTACCGACGAATGCACACGATACAGACTGACAGTTCAGTACAGAAACTGTATTTGCTAATGATGGAACGGCTTAAGTCTCCTTAATAAAAAATTAGTACTGTAAAAAATTCTCTAGCAAACCAGATTTAAAATAAAGACGTTTTACCAAAAAAATATAACATATAACAGCTTTAAGTAACAGCGATTCACTCTACTCACATCACTGCGTTCGTACATAATACGGTTACAACGTTGCCACGTTTATTTTTAAATGTTACGAATTCAATTAATGTATCATGACTTATAGTAGTGAATAATCAATTTAAATTATAAAAGAAAAGTGTTTTATTAAAATTTATATGAATTGGAAAAATAAAAAATTTGAATTGAAACGCAATTAGATCTACTTACGAGATTTTCTGTCGGCGTGCCTGGTTCTTTTCCTTTCTCTAGGCGCTGTTCTCGTCGAAGGAGCTTTGGTTGCGGTTTTCACCAACGTTTCGATAAGTTCGTCGTCTCCATCAGTCAAATTGCCGTTACCAGGACTCAAAAAAGATCTGTTGCCGTCTTTGCGCGTTCTCCTCCAAGGTAAAGTACCTTGTAGACTTTCTACGTCCGACATATCGCTACCTAATAGTTGTCTTAATTCCGCGTCGGCTCTATCTTCTTTCGACCTAAATTTACCAACCTAATAACAAAAAAAAATTAAATAAAACTTAATTATTATTTTTTTTCTCAACTTACGTCCGTAATCATTTTTCCTCTGGTCTTGTTTCTCTCTCTGTGATTAGCTTTCTTTTCTAGTTGTTGAAGTACTCGTTCTCGTGTCGTTCTGTATTCTAAAGCGAACTCAGATACGATTCTACAAAACTCGTTTGGTTTGGTGTCGGAAATTTGATGTATCGGTATCCCTAACCAAAGTAAAAACTTGTGGAATCTGAAAAAAATCATTTCTTGAACGATTTGTTATACTATCACTACGTTATATGGTCGTTCGAGCCGGGTAAAAACCAGTAAAACTTGAGGTGTATACTTTCGCTGGTAGAAAATGATTATTGTAACTCGAGATAAGAGTGTATCGTGAAAGAATATCACCCTGTACGTATAACAATCGCGATGATAACAAAAAATTATAATTTAACAATTCGAAACATTAAAATAATTTATTGGCAATATTTTGGAACACCTCCTGTAGATTAGAATTTCGTTAAAAAACACTAACAACGTTTTTGCTATATTTTTTTTTAATTTGATGTTGTAAGTATAGGTATTCAGTATAAAAAATTGATGAAAATTAATTGAAACCCAAAATACAATGAATTTATTTTTAATTAATGTAACCACCCTGTATATTTTTTAATAGAATAAAAATTCAGAGAAAAAAAAATTGGAATATTAAATTCATTTTTCCTATTAGATTATTATCGAAACTTTTGTACACTTCTTGTAGTTTAGAATTACTTTCAACTACCAGCAGCGCCATCTTCTATTAGTAAATAACAATATGAATCGAATATATCTAAGTTTCTATTTTTTTTCTTTGGTGCTAATAGATGGCGAAGAAATATATTTAGAGATCTAAATGAATTTTTGAAATTTCAAAATAGTTATGTACTAAATAAAATAATTTTGAGGATATTTGACATAAAATGTTAATGCTGCCATCTACGTTATTACTGGAAAACAAAAATCAAATAGATATCTACTTCTAGACTTTGACCAAACTGATTTCGGATAAAACATCGATTAAAAAGTTTTCGATTTGACAGATAGAGGCCACCACAAGTAGGTTTTAAATTAACAAAGGACAAAATAAGATGGGTATTACTTCCAAGTATTCATTTATAGAAATTAAGATTAAACTGTTTAAAATGGAATATCATCAACACTATTTAATGTTTAGTAAATCTAGTGGCAATATAATACGAGGGTAATTAGAAAAATAAAATTTACCTGTTGATGATTCGTCTGTGTACGATTCCCAATAGAATAATCCTTTCAGCACAATCTGATAAAAAATCAGACATTTTCACTTTCATCATGGTGGAACCGTCGTGTTTAGCAATTAATTTCAGGTGGTCCCATGAGGCTTTGCAGTCCGATTCGAGTCTTTGGATATTTAAAGCTAGTTCGTCGAAATCAATTTTGGAAGCCCTGGTAATTGCACCAATCTAAACAGAATAAGATAAAAACGAAACAAACGATGATGACATAAAATTATTTACTGACCGCGTCGCTGATAAACAAGCGTCTATTTATACAAAATGGATTTCTCGATAATTCCATTTCTAGAATATAAACAAAGGAAATAGTCCAGGCTACTAAGGTAAATTTGCATAAAAAATTGGAATTGACTTACCTTTACCATCAAAATCTACCCTATGCCGATATGTGCTTATTACTCTTAGGGGTGAAAACTACCCCTCGCGGGAAAATATTAATAAAATTATAAATATGAGGATTTAATGAATAGAAAGATACTTTCAAGGTTTGAAAAAAGTAGGTCATCCCTTATAAAACACCCCTAATTAATATGAAATTGAGAAAATATTATTTATTTATTTTGTGACTCTTTTTAAATTGACATTTTTTTGCTCCGAAATTTAAAAAAAAAGTGTAATTAATTTTTTGGCCATATCTCTGTTAATTTTCAATCAAATTACTTGCTCAAAACGTAGATTTATAGGGAATATTCTAACCTATAAGTTTGTAAATGTTTCAAATTTCTTTAGCCCTCATATTTTTTAAAGTGCAACGTTTAAAGAGTTCGAAAATGGGATCAGTCATACGTTAGGGTATGATTTGTAAGGTTATATCTCAGTTATTTCAGAAGTTACAAAAATTTTATAAAAAGCAAAATATTTGTTAAAAAAAATGCCAACTTTTTGATTCTTATTAATTTTTATGTATATCCTCTAGTTTTTCAGGAAATTTGAAAAATTTGGAAAAAATTTTTAGAAATTTCGAAAACGATTTGTCGACTTTAATTATAATTTTTTTTCGAAATTATGTATTCTCAATCGTTCAAACTTCCAAAAATCGTTATTATTATGTAAATAAAAGAAATAATCGCTGGGTTAAATTTTTATTGCAATTTAGGTACTATTGTTAAGGGTGAAATTGAGATTTTTTTCTACAAAAAAATATAAATCGATTTAATTTCGGCCATAGCTTCCTTAGTTTTTCTGCTAGATAGTTCTATTGTCTCTCATTTTAAAGCTTTTTAAAAGTACATTGAAAAAGATTATATGCGATTATCTCGAAAAGTTGATCGTTTTTCCGTTAAACGATGTTGAATTTTGAAAAATTTCCATGTGATAAAAATATTCAATCTTCAATAAATCATAACTCGGTTTGCATTATGCATAAACCAAATTTCAAAAAATCAATCTCTTTGTGTTTTTATAAGCTTCAATTTTGTTTATTATACTTTTTCTAATAAAATCGAAAGTATTTGAGTTATTCATAAAAAATCGATTTTTTTGAAGAAAAATTTTTCAATTGCGCATAACTAGAAAACTATTGGTTTTTCGAAAAAAATCCTAATCGCATTTTCTGCTTAAAAATTGGTCTTCTATGAATTTGCGCGGTTATTACATAAAAACTAGTAGGGGTAGAATTCACCCCTAAGGCAAAAATACACATCGGCGTAGGGTAGATTTCACTTTTTAATGTATTCACTACATGCTGTCGAAATTTCAGGTGAAAACCTTTGTAGCCTGGACTAAAAAGTTCATAATACATCCTGTAAATAAATTATAGAAAGAAATCGCCGCCGAATATAAATGATCCTTGCGAAAATTTCCGCATCCGCCAAAATCTAGTTTCTATTTACTAGAACAGGACAGGCTTCACAGTCTACGTCAGTAGGCGAGTTCGTAACACGAATATAAAATAAAACTTACCTCCGAATACAAATCAGTGGCGTCCGGAAATTTCTCCATAACGATATGACAAAGATGATGCAGCAGAGAATGTTTATGAACTGTATCCTTAACTTCAGGTACTTTGGCGAGGTATTCGATCTGAAATCCCTTCACTTCGTTCCCGTTCAAGAAATTCCCGACGGATAATAGTGTGCTCAATATCCCCCTGAACGTTTTATTCACTTTCAATACTTCGAAACCCTGCTTGAGATCCATCAGAGGTTCGGCGATTTCCCTTTCGGAATTTTCGAAATCTAATTTGAAAGCCCAAAGTTTCAATCTGGCCGGTAATTCGGAAATGGAGGCGAGCGTAAGCAGAAATTGTTCGGCGCTACCTAGAGGAATTTCCGGATTAGCGGCTTGAGCTTCTTGGATTTTGGTTCGTTCTTCTTCTGTCGGTAACATCGTAAGGAGTTTTTCGATGCCTTCGCGGTTCATGATCGTCGCGTCCATTTTTAATATGGCGGTTTTGATCGAACGAGGCGGCGGGAGTTTCGTCATGCCGATGTTTATAGCGTTCGAACGTTTCGGATCCAGTACGATTATTTCTTTGTTTTTGTTCATTTCTTGTTGTTTCTACAGAATTTTTTTCATATAAATACACTCGCGAGCAAAAAAAAACCACTCAAGGCGCACAATCGCGGTCAAAAGTCTCTAGCAAAAAATTTGTAGCAACACGCCACGCCACGTATCGATTTCATTCATTTCTTTGCGTACACAATCAGCCGCCACTCGTAGCACGATGCAAAATTCTCATACGACATATACACACATATTCGACACGTGGCGTGGAGTAGCGTGGCGTGTTGCTAGTGGGTTTCAGCTTCTAGTCTTACGATTAGTTTTATAATGTGACGGTTTATATTGTTATTGATTGGTGAATTACAAATAACGAACGAAAAGGACTTTTAAACAATAAAAAACCCAGAAGCAACGTTTTCTTTTATGCTAAACTGCGCGAATATTTTTTCAGATCTTCTGTAAACACGTCTGCTTTAATCTGAGAAGTTCGTCATTCTAATTGACGTGTTCTCAGGAAAATTAGACGTGTTGCTTGTTTTGAGATCAGTAACTGGCCTTTTTGACTGAAGATTAACTGCCTTAAGTCTTCTTCTGATTGTCCAACCACTCGCGTTTCTGGTGACAATTAACGAAATTTTCAACTTTTTCTTCCGGAACCGCGTTTTTGATGAAAGTTCTCGCTGATTCTGGGCCTTTAGTGTTCAGTTTTTTTGCCAGTGACTTGCGATTGCAGGGGTTGTTGCCTGAGTCGTTTTTTTTTCGCTCGATGGCGTTTATTTATTTCTAGTTAATAAATATTAGGGTTAACGATATTGTAGGGATTTTATCTTGCGTTTTTGGCTTGAAATATATACTAGGTGTGATTAAAAAAATACGATGAATGAATTGTTAAGTGGCAATCATTAATTCTGCATTTTGTTCATATTAGAAGACTTCATAGCTTCATGTTTTGAAGCGAAGTACCAAAGAAATGTCAAAATTTGTCTATTACTACGAATTTAAAACCAAAATTGAGAATTCCTAAGGAAATTTTGATCTGTCAATAAAAAACAACGTACAGGGTCATGATAATGGATTTTTACGATTACGGAAGGCTTAGGATAATCAAAACTGGTTCTAAGAGGAATTTTATATGGAGATACTGGATTATTTCCTAAACTGAAAATATACCTAACCAGATTCGCAAAGTCCAAATCACGAAAGAAATTTTTGACATTAAAAACAAAGACAAGACAGAACTTTGAATATTTTTCATTCATAAATGCTTAGAGCCGTGGATTAAACGTTAAGGTGAATTCACTGCTAACCAAGGACAGTATTTGTTGCTAATTGATCGTATTTTTTCAATCACACCTCGTATTTCATGCAATAACTACTTATTCCAATTTAGAGGTATTAAGAAAAGTTGGGGCAAATATTAAATCATATTTTATCTCCGGTTATATTATACATGCTTTGACATAAAAAGAAGAAGAGAAAAAGAAAATGGGGGAAAATGTAGCAGCCATATTTTCATGCTTTGTATATAATGCGTAAGTTTTAAAACCGTTGGTGATATTCGTATAGAACACGCTGTATAATACAACTACACAATTACGTTGTTTGGTCCTTCGAGCCGGGTAAGAATCATAAAATATTCGATGTACCAAACAAAGCGATGATATACAGTGTGTTGATTCAAATTTTAATTTTATTTAATAAATAAGCTTAACTAATTTTGAAAGTAGGATTTTTGTAGAAATATTGAGGGTGGAATATGGATAAAAATAGAGAGGGGTCCATCACCAAGATATGGAAAAAAACACTCACCTCCTAAAACCCGCACATGCGTAGCGAAGGTCACCAAAGAAAAAGAAAAAATATATATAAAAACCTGTTTTTCTTTCTTTCTCAATTTTTTTGAAATACTCACAGAAAAATTTCGCATTTTGCACTAGTTGCGAACAAAACTAAATCATTTACAATAATAATTTTTTTAGTTTGACGTATCCACCAAAAAAAGATTTTTGAAACGTCAATATTTTTAATTTTTTCAACAACTTAATTTTCATTTAAAAGTAACCTAAAGTCAACCGATTTATTAACAAAAAAATTGCAAAAAGTAAAAAATTAGAGTTAAATCATTATATACAGTGTGATTCATTATTACTGATATTTTATTTTGATTAGAGTAATTAGAAATAGTAAAAATAATGAAAATAACTCACTTTAGTGATAAGATCCTTTGCCCTAGATTCGAAAAGGTGTTCCAGTTTTTGAGTATCCACATTAACCGGCGACAGTTCATCCCATATGAAACCGGTTTTCAATTTCAAATGCGTAATCGGATCATCCCTGACTTCTTTCCAAAACAATTTGACGGTTTTCTTATTTTTCTTGATGGGTATTTTCGTTTCGGCCGTTTTACAAGTCCTTTGGAGATTGAACGTCGGCGGGGCAGGTGCCAGTGGCGCTACCCTAGGAGGTGGAGGCGGTGCGGTGCATATATCTTTAAGAGGAGGCGGCGGTGGGGGTATTCCGTTGGATACAGTAACCGGGGCTAATATATCCACTTCGTCGTCGCTACCCAGATCGGTGAAATCCATATCGCATAAATTTAACGATCTGTTGAGGTTCGCCGTTAATTCCTCCCAACGAAGTTCGTTTTCTGATTTTTTCGCTTCGGTTTTAGCGAGATTTTCGTTAGTCGGACTCTTGATTATTTCAATTTTCGATTTACTTTTCGCCAGACCTTCCTTAGCCTTCGATATCAATCCCGACATATCTCCGATCCTGTTTATTTTTTCTTCCGAAGGACTGTTGAGTATGTTTTGATTCGCTAATTTTTGCGTTATATCTTTGACCGTGTTTTCGCGTTTCAATTGGAGTAAGACGTTTCGTTCGTTGTCGTTTCCGTTTTCGATTTCGTCTAATTTTTCTTGATTTTGGATCACGGAATAAATCCACGGTTGTTTTTCATCGGAATCTAATTTATTAACGGCGTTCATTAAGGGTGTTAAATCTTTCCTACTCGAATTACGCATTATGGAAGTCCCGTTGGATATGCGTTGTTGAAATTGGTAATTTCCTGAAAATAATACGTGGATTCAATAGAAGATTTATTGTTGTTGTATTTGGGAAGGAAATTTGCTGACAAGCCGGCACCTACCGTTTTCGTTTTCGTTTTTTCCTTCGTGTAAAAGACAATTCCTGAAGAATCCCGTCGATTCTTGTTCTTTCATGAAACTTCTTTGTCTTTCGGCTCTTTCTCGGCGACGTTTTAAAGCTGGGGTCACGCCAGCTTCGTAAGCTAAGCAAAGCAAAACTATTTATGCAGCAGTTATTTACATTGGTTCAAACAAGCAGAAAAACACCTTAATTTAAAAATAATGGAAATCAACACACACGAAAATGTTAGAATAATTCGTATTTACCTCGTTATTATCAAATTACAAAAACTTTAATATGAAAAGGCAAATTTTTTATTATTATTATTAGGGAACCCAAAATTTAAGTTTCTGAGCTCATCGATATTTCATTATCAGTCATCAGCTTATTGTATATTTCGAAAGCGTGCCAAAAACATTTTTTTTTCAATTTTTACTCATTTAATCCCCTTCCTACCCTTGTGGGTGTATGGATTCGCGATTCGTCGAACCATTTTCTTTTGCTGTTTATCTTCCATTCCTCCAAATTATTTGGATCCGCGATGGCTGGTAGACAGATATACAATGCCCCATGAAAGGAAACCTCCACCTGAAAAAATCCCCAAGAATCCAACTAGTTTTTCTTCGTCACTATTCCAACTTATTCTTCATTTTTTTTCTAGCAATCACTGTTCACTTCTTCTTTTCTTTTACGCCTTTTCGAGATTCAGAATGTTGGGGTATTAGTTTTCATTCTCCTTTTATCAATTTTTTTCTTTCATTTGGTGTATTGCTTCCCCCTTTTCCCTCCTTTCTGTGCTACTTGTAGAATTTAAGTTTTCCTGGGTTTTCCTTTCCTGTATCTTTTTGTTTCCTTTTCTTTACGAGTCCGTACCAGTTTAAACATCTTTTAACTATTTTTTTATTGGTTTTGAGCTTTTATTTTTCTGATCTTTTCCATCTTCATTGTCTTCTTCACCTACTCTATTTACTCTTCGTCCATTGATTATCAATCTTTCCAATGTTCATTTTTTTATGCTTTTTGATTTTCTCAAAGGTTTCGTGCTAATTGCAGAATTTGAAACAAATCCTCGTGAGACAATCGAGAAAGTCTTGATCCACCATCAAAGAGCTATTGCAGAAAAATAAACAAAACGAGTGTTTGGAACAGCCATAATCGATTGGGAAAAAAGTCTTTTACAAGCAACGTATTGCTTTAAAAACACTCTACAGAACAGTTTTTTGATAATTGGAGATTAGAAATTGATCCAAGACGCAAAAGGCTTTAACTAAATGACCACGAAGTACTGTAAAACCGGATTAACATCCCCAAAAGACACTTTGGATCTTTGGTGGAGAATAAAGTGGACAAACTTTACGTGTAAATTTTTTTTGAACAATTGTATCCAGAGTACAAATCTTCAATGTTCAATAATGATGTCCAAAATGCCATATCGAGATATTTTAGTCAAAAACGATGATTATAATACTCGTAATCATCTTTCTAATCCCCCCTCTATAATTTCAGGTAAAAAACTATTATTTTATGTACAAACACAAAAACAAAAAAGTTAAAATAATAAAAATGATCCTTACCTTTATTATTATCCTTATAGCTACCATTGAGTTGCGTATTGTTTATTCCAGAGCTCTGGGAACTCGACGATTCGTCATCTTCGTCTTCCCTATTAGTTTGAAGTATCAAATTATTCCTAATCATTCCTGGTGTATTTCCCGTGGAATGTCTTCTACTTTTTCTCCTTTCCGCCGATTCTACAACCGATTTTCTATTCCTTATCGTTTTTCTCAAGCTCTCGTCTAAATGTCTGATCGGTGTGGTGGTTTCGTCGCCGTCTTCGTATTGCAGTACCGCTTCGTAAATTTGAAATTGTTGCAACAGATCTAAATCTGTACCTGGTTTCGACATGTATCTCTGAATCACAGATTCCAAATCTTGTTCTTCGAGGGCGTCGCTTTGATCGTAATAAGTATCTTGATCGGGGACTCCACCGAGGATTTTGTTTATAAGCGTCATGGCGTAGATCAAAAGTTCCGTATCGGCAGATTCGAAATCTTTCAACAATTTCATTATATTGTGATAGGGGAAAACACCTTGCGAATAATCAACTGAACGTATAGCTTTTATCAATAACATACAATTCGATTCTGTATATTCGACGAATACGAGCAGGAGTTTCAGCGCTGTTTTTACTACCAATCGGAATTTAGAAGATATGAGACTGTAGAGCCATTGGATGGTTTGGTTGTGTTCCATAACGCCGTTCATTCCGTCAACGTAAAGCATAACTTGACCTAAAGCTCTCAATATATAATTCTGGTAATTCTGATCCGCTTCCGAACCTACTTTTATCAAACATGATAACCCGTCGTTTTGTACGAATTCGTGTACGAGATCTTTATCCTCTTGGAAAATTTGTTTTAACGAAAACAGAGCTCTTCGGAGTTCGCGCCCTTCAGACGTCAGCAGTTTTTCTAAAAAGAAAAAACACTCAATTGGCGATTCGATTTATACCCGCGTCTATAGAATATTTGACAAAAAAGTAAAAATTATAAGTTCAACAAGTCTTATAGGCATCCCTTCATCTATTTATTAGTTCCAGGATGCTTTACACCAATTCTCTATTCATATTATTTCTAAGTCTTCTCTACATCGGTTTTTCTTCCTTTAACCACGATTTTGTCCCACAATCTTCAACCTTTGAGGTTACATAACCTTTCTAACAGAAAAACCTTTCATTTCCATATGTTTATTTCATGATCAAGATCCAAAACTCACTGCCATACAGCATCCTTGTCTCGTGATTCCTAACTTGGTGGCTCTTGAAATATATTTTAATCTCCTAGGTGTTCGATCTCCTGGATCTTATCAAATCTACACTTCCTATCGTAACTTTCAATTGGTTGAAGTTAATCAGATCCCTTTCCTATGTATATAACTTTCTGGAGCATTCTGCTAGTCCAAACTTCCTATCATATTATGGCCGATAAAAAGAATTTAGCTTCAAGATCTCCATCAAAACTATCGTTGGTTGTTTCCCTTTCCACGTCCAAAACTATTCATTCACGTAGATTTTAAATGAAATAATGACTTAATGCCTTAAAAAACTGCAGACCGGATCAGCTAATATTCTGGAGATACACAGATGAATCCAGAATGCAGGCTTGACCGGAGTAGGTTTTTACGCAGAGCACCTTAAAATAAGCGAAACTTCCTCGCTCGGAAAACATGGAAACGTCTTCTAAGCTTACGTATTTGCTGTGATGGAAACAGCAGATTTTCCATCAAGTTATGACCTTCGAAATTGTATGCTGGGGTGTAAGAAATTAAAACAAGAACCCATCCATAGTGTAGTCAAAAGTTTATCAACGGTTTGCTTGGAAGACACGATCTAAGAGATTTAATGAAACACCTGGCATGATACCAGCTACAGATAAGGGTTTTGGCTCTTACTAAGCAATTGCTTCTCTAAAATAGACGCGAAATTCAACTAGTTCAAGCCGCAGCGTCTATGAACTCTAAACATTTAAGTTGTCTTCTTACTCCACACTATGGGCATTATGAAGAGCCTAAAGTACCGCAGGTACCTAGAGAAAGGGAACCACGTAATCTGTGAGTTCCCAGCTTCACGTGGACGTGATACTCACACTTAAACTTAAAAATGAACTAAGAAGACTTCTTTCTCCACACTATGGGCATTATAGAAAACCTAGAATGCAGCTGGTACATGAAAGAGGAGGCAACGTCATCTTTGGAGTGTCCATCTTCACACGAACGCGATTCTAACACTTAGGCAAGCTTCACAGCTTGCCTAATGATGTTAAACTTTTCAAGCCAAAGCGTCTATGAGCTACGAACACTTTTTGCTCTCTTTCTCCACACTAGGAGAATTATAGAAGACCTAGATTGCAGCTGGTACATGAAAGAGGAGGCTACGTCATCTTTGGAATGTCCAGCTTCACATGAACTCGATTCTAACACTTAAGCAAGCTTCGCAGCTTGCCTAATGATGTTAAACTGTTCAAGCCAAAGCGTCTATGAGCCACGGACACTTTTTTCTCTCTTTTTCCACACTATGGGCATTATAGAAAACCTAGAATGCAGCTGGTACATGAAAGAAGAGGCTACGTCATCTTTGGAGTGTCCAGCTTCACATGAACGCGATTCCAACACTTAGGCAAGCCTCACAGCTTGCCTAATGATGTTAAACTGTTCAAGCCAAAGTGTCTATGAGCTACGGACACTTTTTTCTCTCTTTTTCCACACTATGGGCATTATAGAAAACCTAGAATGTAGCTGGTACATGAAAGAGGAGGCTACGTCATCTTTGGAGTGTCCATCTTCACACGAATGCGATTCTAACACTTAGGCAAGCTTCACAGCTTGCCTAATGATGTTAAACTGTTCAAGCCAAAGCGTCTATGAGCTACGGACACTTTTTTCTCTCTTTTTCCACACTATGGGCATTATAGAAAACCTAGAATGTAGCTGGTACATGAAAGAGGAGGCTACGTCATCTTTGAAGTGTCCAGCTTCACACGAACGCGATTCTAACACTTAGGCAAGCCTCACAGCTTGCCTAATGATGTTAAACTGTTCAAGCCAAAGCGTCTATGAGCTACGGACACTTTTTGCTGTCTTTCTCGATACTATGGGTATTATAGAAAACCTAGAATGTAGCTGGTACATGAAAGAGGAGGCTACGTCATCTTTGGAGTGTCCAGCTTCACACGAACGCGATTCTAACACTTAGGCAAGCCTCACAGCTTGCTTAATGATGTTAAACTGTTCAAGCCAAAGCGTCTATGAGCTACGGACACTTTTTTCTCTCTTTCTCGACACTATGGGTATTATAGAAGACCTGGAATGCAGCTGGTACATGAAAGAGGAGGCTACGTCATCTTTGGAGTGTCCATCTTCACACGAACGCGATTCTAAGTCTCGCAGATAGCCTAATGACGTTAGAAGATTCAAGTTGCCCTTTTTTCTCTTCAAAATAGGCGTTGTCTGATGGAAAAGCACTCTAGTTTACCTTCTCATGTTATTATTTGCTTAAATCGGGTCAGTTTGGCCAAGGAAATGTGATTTGTTGTTTTAAATAATGAATAAAACGTTAAACAATAAAATGTAAAGCCCTTTGTAAGAGGATTTCTTCAACAATTAAGATCATGGAGTCATAAAGAACATAATACATAATCAATTATTGTTAAATAGATTTTAAGATCCGATTTGAATAAGATATAAAGCCACTCAAATTTAATGGGATAGTTAAACGATCATAAAAACGAATTTCCCATCGAAATACAAAACGTCGTGACCATCAATTGTAGTTTCCGGTCATTTCCAATAATTAGTTTTTTTTTCTTTAGCAAATCCGAAACTTTCGCTTCGTGATCTAATTTTTTTTGAAATTTGATCGAGATTAGAAGTGTTTCTACAAAGTCGTTTGCTAAATTTTTTATGATCTGTATCGACACGATGTAATTTTTGTTTTACAAGCCTTCGTTTTTGAATTATAAGTGGATAAAGTTTCAAAACCATTCAGCATCATTCAATGATTTCGTGAACGTTATATTTTTGGTTGTTCATTTTTGATACATGGTAGAATCTTACATACAGGAAAAATATAAATTAATACTTCTTAACGTTCTATTAATTAAATGTTAGCAGACAGTTGTCGAAAATGGTTAAAATTTCAAAAAATACTCACCAATAATTGTGTGAACTCTGACAGATAGCTGCGTCCTAAGAACTATCGAATTCTTTTTACTGAAACAAAAATAGTTAATTGGGTATTGAAACAACAAAATTTTCATATTATAAGTTGATAATTCGAGCTCTAATCCCTTTAGTACAACAAGTTTTTAAAGAGCTACAAAATGTTTCGTTCATAACTTGTTTCAAGTTTCAAACGCTTCCTCGCACGAATATATCGATCCGAAGATACTTAGCAATCCTAATGACAACTTCTTCACCTCACTGCAACAATTTGGAAGACTATTCCATGATTTCTGGATCTCTAACTCTTCCTAATTTGATTTTCGACTCTGTATATTTTCCAATTTACAAAGCTTCACTTTTTAAAGCGATCAATTGCATGTGGAGAGATCCAGTTTCAATTCCAAATGTCTAAATATAGATTTTGTTACTATTTGTGTTCAGAGGATTTGCTGTTGAAGCTCGAATGCTTTGATCCATCACCGTGTCAATAGTTGTACTGGTTTTATCGTGATGTTGCTATGTTGTTATGCAAAAAGAATTGATTTTTCTTCAAAAGAAACCAGAATAAATATAAGCTGGGTTTTTATTTCCCTGCAATTTTAGATTTAGTCTGTTGAATTATATCCATTATAATATACAGTTTTTGCAACCATTTGTCGATTTTTAATTCAATTGTATTTATTTCGTTCGAGCACAAAGCAAAATGTTTTATCCTTTGGAAAGCAATTCCTTAAAGGTTTATTTTGCTACGAAGAATCGTTGTTGTCTCTAGTTTATACCCAGAGCGTTAGAGACCTTCTTTTGGCTCTTCGGAAGACATATATCTGATGAAAATAGAAGCTTGCGACGTGTCTTTCTGTCGCATAGATAAAGATAAAGATATTTTAGCTTGTACTGTTTTAGTGGTTTTTGTATTGGTCTGGTTTTGAAATCATAAAACAGTTCTTCAGATGCAATATTTGGCGTGTGTCACAGAGGAAACAAAAAAAGCAAAAGATGAATCGATTTCTCACTTATACCATAGATTCATTGGGAATTTCATGTCCATAGCTCACGCCTGTTGATAATATAAACAAAAGTAGAACAAAAGATCAAAAAAATTTTGAAACAAATAATCGTGACATAAAAACACACGAAATTGACCTTGAACAAAAACGAAATTTGTAATGAACCATACCTAATTTTTGTAACCTAAATATTATTTAGAAAAAAAAAATAATCGATAATAAATTTATCGATTTATGTTTGAAATATAATAGAAATAGAAAAAATTGAAGTAATTCCGTTTATAAAATGAAACAATAACAAGAGAAATTAATATTTATGATACCATAGCAGTTCTCATGATTTCAAAATGGGAACATTGAAACGTCGAGTTCTTATAGGTACTTAGTTATGTTGCTAGCAGCTATTTTTTTTCAAATAATAAATCCTAACAAGGCTACATATTTTCCTCCTTAAAAAACCTTGAACTTTATGCTTTAATACTATATACAGAGTCGAAGAAAGCCTCAATATTAAAACAAAAACCTCTACATAAATTGTTGGGTTTTATTCATCTGGGATACACGGACATGTTCTGCACGCTCTTTCCATGCATTAACTCTCGTCGATGAAACCAATGAAAATATGACTACACACTATTAAGAGGTCATGTCATTTAAGAGGATTTCGTCTCACCTGCAAAAATAGCACACGGGGCCCAGAGTGCAATTTTCCGATAGAGCAACTAATAAATCAGGTTCACGATGCGCGATGCTTCTACACGGTTGCAAAGCGAACACGTCACTATAAAAATCCTCATCGTTTTCTTCGACTATATCAACGTCGGTATCACTAAAACTACTACAAGTTGAACCCAGTGAATTCGCACGCTTATCTTCATCTTCGTCGCCGCCTAAATATCGTAACCAAAATAGAGACGATCTTGTCTCTAATTCGTGCAACCATTGGGATAGAAGATTGTGGGATGATTCTTTATAGTATTCAAGTTTATTTACATCTTCGTGTTTATCAAGTTCTGAAGATTCGTCGTTCATATTCGCTACATAATTAAATTTAGAGAAGGGTATATATTTGAGCCAGTCAAAGGGTTTTTCAGGATCTATCAATGTCATATTTACTTTTATTAATACTCAAATCAACCAATAAATAGATAGTACGAGGTTCTAAACGAATTTTCACAACGAAAAACACGTTTATTGGTATTGAATAGTACATGTTTGGAAAACTTAGACTTCGGTTGTGGAAAACATTCCTTCCAAGGGTTTCTCTAATACTGGAAAGAGATGGTAATCACCGGGGGATAAATCTGGGCTGTAACTCAGCATCCTATCCAGTTCTGCATTACTAATGGAAGTTTCAATCTTTCACGGCTACCAAGACAATGATGAACGTCGCCAAGTCCCATCTAAAAGCGTTCCTAGTTTCAGCAGCTCTTTGAGAACCTCATTTTATTAATAACCCTCATATTTTGTACGGAATTTGAAAAATTGATCATCATCGTCTTAGATCAACTATTATAATAGCTGAACTAGATGCTTCTTCTTTATAAACTATTGGGTATAAACGAGGAGGTAGGACCTGCGAGGATCAGGTTCGTAGTAGTCGACCAAATGAGGTGATAACTTTAGAAATGTTGGAGAAAATCCACTGGATAATCGTCGATGGAAATTCAACTACATTCGTAATCAATTCGGACTAAACTGTTCAGTTTTTTCTGGCCTGTGAAGTTTCTAAAATAAGTTTTTATTAGAGAAGATGAAGATCTATCAAAGGTGAAAATGTTTGGGGATGGAACCTCATTAATAATAATGATTTGGACCTCTAAAATAGGCCAGTCAAGAAAAATATTTTAAACGTATGTTAAGTATCATGTATTTCATAGATCTTGAATTAATACAGAATGTAGTTTCTTTTCGAATGTATCAAATATTTCGGGCTGGCCTAGAAGAAGAACACCTGTTTGACGTCCATGCATATACACTGTATCGAATTGTATGCGTATCTGATGGAAGAAAGAAGAAAAAGAAGAGCTCGAAGGCATAGGTAACCTAGTGACCGCAGCCGGTCTGTTAGGGCACAGGGACGTATTTAGAACAAAATTTTTTCGCAAATATATAAGTAATAATAATTAAGTGAATTATTGAGGATAAATGAAAAATTTAATATATGATTTAGATCACATAAAAGTGAATTAAAAGTTTATTTGATTGTGGCACTTTTTTATAATAATAAGTTTACAAAAAATTACAAAAAACAGAATGAGTTAAAAGAAATAAATTAACAAAAAATTGATACATTCGTATAAACAATGATCCGATATAATTTTTTTACAATAATCAAAATTGTAGAATTAGAAACAAAAGATGTTTTTCTAAATACGGTCCTGTATTTTACTTGATGAAAACGATGAGGATGAACGGGCAAAAGAAGAAGAAATCATAAATGCAATCATGTTACCCAACCCATATTTTGGCATTTTTGTAAATTTCTATTATAAAAATTATTTAAATAAACATGAAATTATTAGATTTTACTAATTTTACATTAAAATAATATAATATTTTCGTGGATTATCTAGTAAATGAGACAAAAAGACAACTGGAAGGACTCACCTAAGCTGTAATTGAAAAAAAATCTCAACCCAATCAGGACCTTTCTTAACCTGCAACTACAATCAAATCAAATTCACTGGATCGAAAATTTCAAATAATAAAAATTGATTATTCAGCAAATAACGACAATTTTGATAGCTAATATTCTATTTCGATTCACGTAGGAAGTTTACAAAGACAAATTACTATTGCAAAGAGGCTAAATTTTTGATGTTTTGTATCATTAGCCTTCGTTTTTGAATTATAAGTGGATAAAGTTTCAAAATAATTCAGCAAAAATTAGAATTAATTTCGATTTGCATGATTTCGTTTTATTTAAATCCCAATTTTTGATTTGTTTATTCTTGATACATGATAGAATCTCAAGTAAATATACAGGGAAAATATAAATTAATACTTCTTAACGTTCTATCAATTAAATCACTATTGCAAACGATTGGAGTTAGTGAAAAATAAAAAAATGGATGATTTTTTGCGTTTGATTTTATTAAATTAAATTAATTAACAGTGTATCTAAACGTCTTAATATCTTAGTGTATACCAGAACCTCGTAGGATTCGTAGAGGATGCAATATGCAGATTCTGTTATATACAGGACACATTATCTGGATGTGAGTTACATTTGGTAAAGGGTGAAATAGAAGATGGAAATCTTTTGCAGCTAGAGCCGCACCAGACTTGAAAGAACGTAAACACAATAGTTGTTTTGATCCAACTTAAGTTGGATCTCGCAAAACCCTTCACAAAATCTTCCAATTAATTAGATCAGTTTAGGGTAGTTATTCTCGGAATATATCGTTCTAAAGTTATTTAAAAAATGTCAATTACGTAAAAAATCCGCATTCCAAGATATTTAGAAATCTATTTTCTGGCGCCTATGAATATTTTAACTAACGCACGTTAGATCGTTGGAATATTCCAATCAATTAGCCGTGAAAGTGTTGATTTATTGTTAAATATTTTTATGTAAGAATACATATTAATAACAAAACAAATATTTGCGTGAAATCAACAGTTACATGGATTTAAAATTCGGTTCCCAATGAACCAGACGCTCAGCAATTTTCGAATGAAAATTCATAAGACAAACATAAAACACTACATATATAAATTTCCCCTTAATTTCGATGCGTTCTCCCTTAGGATGTGCACTCAAACACCCCAAAAAAGAGAAGAGTCGAACAATTCGTGCCGTCGAGTTTCATCTTAATCTTCGCATCTTGATCATTAAACATTTTGAGTGATAATTTTCGTCTTGAGGTTGATTTCTTTCTAATTGAAAGTCTCCCAGTACCTTAAATGGCTTGTTAAAGAGGATTTTGGTAACTCGTAACTTTTCTAAACCTTTTCATTTTAATCAAAATCTTCGAGAGTCCACATAAACTTGACGTAGTTATTCGTCGACACTTTCTTAATACAGTTTTGACCCTCTGGAGGTGATATCAGCTCTCCTGGGTGATTCGAAACCTTGTTGATTGTCGCATTAGAAAAAAATTATATTTTTTTCTCAGAGATACCCTTTTTCTTCAAAATGCCTCTTCGTTAATCATCAAATTATCCAAGGGGGTTAAATTTAGCCAATAAGGTGTACGATGTATCAATTCAAACTTTAATTAATTAATTTTGTCCATTGCAATAAGGTGTCTTCATAAAACAACATTTTCTTCTGAGCTGATTTGTTCAATTCCTTCGCTCAAACTGACACCATGACTCTATCTATAAACGGCCTTTGTCTTATTTGGAGCCGATTTTCCCTTTTCAGACCATTGTTTTGATTGTTTTTTTTTTGTTTCAGGTGTGAATTGCTGAATCCAAATTTCATAACACTTCACGACGCTGTTATCGTTCGATTATAAGCAAACGCGACACCCATATAGCTCGCAGCGTCCAAATTTTCAGTTAATATGCGATTCACCTAATTTTTTCAAAATTTCTGGAGTCTTCACCTCATTTGGTCGACCACTGGTCTTCGCAGGTCGTACGACCTCGTTCAAACTTCCCTATCTCGCCCCAAAGTAGAACCCAGCGGTCTTTCAACGACTATTTTTGGTTTAGAAATCTAGGAGAATCATCTTCTCAGTTCTTCTTATCTGGTTCTGTAGTTGTAGAAGTTCACACCGAAAGTTAGAACGTCTTTAGTTATAAATGATGTTGTTCCAAAAACGTATCACTCAGAATTTGTTTCAAGCAGATTTAGATTCTCGTAAACTTATTTTTTTTTTTTGGTTTTTATTATCTTCCTTGATACAGTTATCTAAGTGTCGAAAACAGAATTTGCTGCGGGTTTCACTGGTTAAATCACGTTATAAATATTCAAAAGGATTAAAAGAATGTTATTAATACATTATGTCGATTTGAAGTTATGCAATGAATTTATTTGGTAGTTGTAACACATTTCTCTGGTTTATTTTCAAAATTATCTAATTATTTTATTGATAAGAACCATTTTAGTTATTTGAGATGAGAATGCGCCAACTCGGGTCAGGAATATTTCAGGTAAACGAAAAGGTAGTCCGACTACGTATTACACACTTGCAATTGGTTAAAATTCTACCGCCAACAATGCCACCACCCTTTGTCAAATTAAAATAATAAATTAGTTGCTCCGTTCTTCATTATTCATCCCCTATCAACCCGCTTCCTATTACTATTGCTGGTAATTGATGATTTTCAATTTGAAAAACAGATATTACCAAAATTTGGCAAATATTTTTCATTTTACAAACAAAATCCCGAGCTGCGTAATCTTCCGTAACTAGTTGTCTAATCTTCATGACAACCACGATCACAGTTGAAATTTTATGGTGGTTGGCGCACGCCCAAAACGTCAAAAACGACACAATAAAAAAGTAAATTAACCGAACGAAAAATTTATAGATCATATTGAGTAAAAATAATTCATCATTGTCATGTCAATTTTTGAATGGAACATATAAATCAAAAGTTTAAAAATTACTTCATCCTAAATTTCAAAAAATATTCAATAGTTTTTATTTAAATTTAAAAACATTTTCGATATCAAATGTCGATTTGAATATTGATATTTAGATGTTATGAATTCAATAATTTTTTTAAAAGAAATAACATTTACAAACCGCATTTCTTAACAAATTAATTCCTCGATGATAAAGTATTAGAAAGCTCGGAAATATATTAGAAATAGTACACAGTAAGAAAATGATGAATTCGGTTCAAATAACTATATTATGTTTCTGTTTTTTTTTTATATTTAATTAGGCTCAAATATAACCCTTCACCTCAACCCTAAAAATATTATTGGAACAAACCAGTTGTTAACCACCATCCCCTTTTACGAACGACCACTATTAGAAATCCACCCGCGATCGTATCCACTCACATAGCGTCAAATAACTTAAAATCAACCGACACTATTTAATTAGATGAAATTAAAAAAAAAACCGAAGCTCACTGTAAGTCAAACAGCTGAGACTGCGGATCAAGTGAATGGGGTACACTCTGCTTGAGATCCAGTACCGACAATCTGATCGGTTCGTGAATGGAAATTAGATTTCAAGCCGGTGTTGCCACATGTTTCATATTTATTATTTGATTATAAAAAATCGAAAACGTTTTTTATTTTTTATATTTACGATAAAAGTTAGACCAAAAATCAAAAAGACCCCGCTCAATCTTTATAGAAATTGGAATTCTGAAACTAGGTGCAAATAGTTTCGAATGGGCTCGAAACCGCAATCCCCCCCCCCCTATGATAGTTTGAACTCAGTCTCCACCCAAAACTACCCTCGAAAGGTCCGAGAGCATCTTAAAAGGAGGGGTGTCGGCTATTTCTTTTCAAACTTGGCACAGTGATAATTCAAAAAAAACTATTCAAAAATCTTAAAGGTAGTTTTGACGGGGTTGGGGGGATGTGATTTGAGGTTTCATGTCCATTTAGATTTTCAATCAGCTTCCTTTGAACTATAATTGTGTCTAGTTCATAATTATCGTCCAAAACCAATTTATTTACTCCCATGGTAACTTCGAACTATTCAGGGGTAGTTTTAGGGGGAGGCTATTGGGTTTCGTGCCCATTGAGACTTTCAAACAACTTACTTTCAACTATAATTGTGTCTAGTTTCACAATTAATTAGCGTCCAAAACCAATTTATTTACTCCCATGGTAACTTCGAACAATTTAGGGGTCGTTTTAGGAGGGTTATGTTAGTTTTAGGGGGTTATAGAATTTCGTGTTGATTGAGACTTTCAATCAGCTTGATTTGAACTATCATTGTGTCTAGTTTCACTATTAATTATCGTCCAAAACCAATTTATTTACTCCCATGGTAACTTCGAACTATTCAGGGGTAGTTTTAGGAGGGTTATATTAGTTTTAGGGGGTTATGGAATTTCATGTCGATTGAGACTTTCAATCAGCTTGATTTGAACTATCATTGTGTCTAGTTTCACAATTAATTATAGTCCAAAACCAATTTATTTACTCCCATGGTAACTTCGAACAATTTAGGGGTAGTTTTAGGAGGGTTATGTTAGTTTTAGGGGGTTATAGAATTTCGTGTTTATTGAGACTTTCAATCAGCTTGATTTGCACTATCATTGTGTCTAGTTTCACCATTAATTATCGTCCAATACCAATTTATTTACTAATAGGGTAACTTCGAACAATTTAGGGGTCGTTTTAGGAGGGTTATATTAGTTTTAGGGGGTTATGGAATTTCGTATCGATTGATACTTTCAATCAGCTTGATTTGAACTATCATTGTGTCTAGTTTCACAATTAATTATAGTCCAAAACCAATTTATTTACTCCCATGGTAACTTCGAACAATTCAGGGGTAGTTTTAGGAGGGTTATGTTAGTTTTAGGGGGTTATGGAATTTCGTGTCGATTGAGACTTTCAATCAGCTTGATTTGAACTATCATTGTGTCTAGTTTCACAATTAATTATAGTCCAAAACCAATTTATTTACTCCCATGGTAACTTCGAACAATTCAGGGGTAGTTTTAGGAGAGTAATGTTAGTTTTAGGGGGTTATGGAATTTCGTACCTATTGAGACTTTCAATCAGCTTTATTTGAACTATAATTGTGTCTAGTTTCACAATTAATTATCGTCCAATACCAATTTCTTTACTCCCATGGTAACTTCGAACAATTTAGGGGTCGTTTTAGGAGGGTTATATTAGTTTTAGGGGGTTATGGAATTTCGTATCGATTGAGACTTTCAATCAGCTTGATTTGAACTATCATTGTGTCTAGTTTCACAATTAATTACCGTCTAAAACCAATTCATTTACTCCTAGGGTAACTTCGGACAATTCAGGGGTGATTTTGGGGTGATTGGGGAGTTTTTGAGGTTTCGAGCCTGTGGATATTTTTAGTCAACTATCATTGCACCAAGTTTCAGAATAACTGGTCGAGATTTCGGAAACATATTAGGGAATTTATGGTTGTTATATTTTTTTCATATTTTGTAATTTTGATTTTAAATATGTCGAAAAAAAGAAAAGGGTTGACACCCATTTTCAAACATTTGCTTCAATTTAAATGATTTTTTGAATTTCATCAATTATTATATACGAAAAATTAATAACAAATTTTGTTGTAATAAGATTTTTATAATTTATTTTTTAAAATCTCTTTAATGACATTTTGTAATCGTCTATTATTTTAATATTAAGAGTACTATACACATATCGTATGTTTCAATGATAAATCTACGTACGTGGCAACGCTGTATCACTGACCACGGTTTGCTGAGATGCATGCATAGTGACACATTTAGCGAACCCACATTTACGGTGAGTTTGGTTATGTTACAGACAACAGACAGAGGCTGAGAAAACGATAAAACGTTGTGAACCGGAGCAGCACACCTTCCTTCGCATTTTTTAAATTGTAAATAATAATTTTCGTATACGAGGTGCGGCTAATAAATAACGAGACTGCTCATATAAAACGTTCCATTATATCACAGCTACAGCGGACTTAAATAGTTTGTGTCATATTTAAATCGCAATCAAAGTGTCAATAAACGGCTACACTGATTTGTCTACATACATCGTATGTGTACTTTTTGTGTACCGGCGACACACGTTTAATTAGATACATCCAATTAATAAACTGAAATTAACATGAACGTGATATTTGAAAATAAAACTTTTTCTCGTAAATACATTTCGAAAAATTACTACTAATTGCTGTTCTGCTATATGCGGTTTCAAAGTTGAGAATAAAAAAGAAAAAATGTTTAATTTTTGTCTGTTTCTTGTGGTAAACTATCTAATTCAAGATATTTCTCAGTTCTAACATTCACCGCCTTGAATTTTTCTCATAACCTGATTCACATGTTAAATAATGACAATTCGGACAATACCACAAGATAAACATTTTCATTTTTTAGAGGTCAAGGATGTTTTTATTGTTCTCTAGTTAAAATTCTTATTTACGTTTCGTTTTTTTTTTAAATGATAACTATATATACAAATATCTAGTTTCAGTATCATCTATAAAAATATATTTTGTAGATATCTTTTTATATTTTTTGGTTTTTTCGACATACTGTACGAGTTTTAATATTTTTGTCAATATAGGAATTAATTTTTATAAACAATAAATATACTAAGTGGATCGGAAAAGATAGTTCAGCCCGACTGAAATACGATTAATTTTGTTTCACGTTTTTAAATTATTGAAGTAAATTATTTACGAGAATGATCCTGGCCTGACTTAGAGATGGCGGTAGTTTCTTGAAACCTACTACTGTCACTACAGTTTCAAATTTGAAGACGCCATGTTGTTTAGTATTTGTTTGGCAGCCATTTAACGAAAACACTTGATTGACATTTCACGACTAACTGGATCCTCAGCTCGTCTAAACTTTCCTGACGATGTCAGGACTATTTATACAAATAACTTTCGAAAGAGGTATCATTCAACTTTCCTTACAGTATAAATTTTTAAATGGCGTTTAAAAGTATTTTTATAAAATGTGTCGCCTTTGAATTCGATGTTACTTTGGGACAACGTTTATAAACAATTGATTATTTTTATAACAAGGACGTCAATTGATTCTTAAATTATACAAAGCTTTAATGCATATTACGTGTATAAAGTTATTTAATTAATAATAAATCTGGTATTTATCATTTTTAATGTCAAGAAAAATAATTCCGTGTTTGAATCATCTCAATAAACTAGAAGATCAACATATTGATTTTTGAAAATATATTATGTATAAAAAAATTGAAAATAAACATATTTACATATTTAGTATTATCATTTACTTAATTAACAATGTAAATAGGTACCTGGAGGGGTCAAAAACGTCGTACGTGAGGTATCCCATTTTCCAAACGTTTTTGTTTTTTTTTTTGAAAAAATTCACATATCAGAAATAATATTATCGAGTCGTTTGTTTCGTTCGAACTAAAATCGAAAACTGAAAATATTTCTGTTCTCGAAATTCAAAAATAAGTTTCCCGTCGATGCCAATTATACATTATAATAAAAGCTGAGCCAAATACTTGTAGCAGGTGTTTTACGATAATAATTTTTAATCAAAGTTTAACAATCCATCGTTGCTGTCTAATCTGCCGCCATTTCTTGTTTCTTAACGTTTCGTAACTTTTGTCTGGTTAACTTTTTTGATCTCCCACGTATATTTCTCTCGCTGGACGCCGTATCTCAGGAACGGATTATATTAAAGCTTTAGGGAAAAAATAATAACAAAAATTGCTTCGAGAAACATGTGGAAATTAATTTCAGAATTCGCGGTCCACCCACTAGATAAAGTTTTCGAAAATATAAAATTTAAAAAGAAAATTCCTCAAAATTTACCAAATTAAGTGGCACTTTATGTACAATAATCGAATTCTTCGATAAATTCTGCGTATTTTTCATTTTACATTGCTTAGTCAATATCTTCAAATAAGAGATGGGAAATTTGTTGAAACAACGCCTTATAGCACTCACGATACTAATTAAATTGCTTAGTATTTCTCTATTTTGTATAAGTGGATAAAAGATTTATCAACATCGAGTTTATAAAAATCGACTGAGCAGAACCGGACTTACAAGCATTTTTTTCGTAACAAGATTCCCACTCTCCACCACCTCTTATTTTAAGTGATAGATCAAAAATTCTGAAATGAAAAATGTGCAGAATTCGTTAAATAATTCGATTATCGTATATAACATATCCCTTAATTGGGTAAATTATCAAAAAATTTACTAAAAATAATTTCCACCTGTTTGTCGAGGCCACTTTTATCGCCCTGTAGATATAATATAATTCATTCCTGAAATATGACCGAAGACCGTTCTTATTTGTTCACCCGGTATATACCCCAGTCAATTGAATGTTTGACCGACTTTTCGGTATTCCTGGTCACTCATCGTCACTGAACTCAGTTTGTTTAAGCAAAATTTACTTGAAAATCTTTTCCAAATAGATTTTTGTATCAAAACATCGATTTTTTTCAATTCTTTGGGAAATCCTATATACAGAAATTAACAAAGACTAAATGCTAAATATCAACGAAATCAAATTATTATTGCTCATTTTTTTATTTCTTTGGATTTGACCAGTAAAATCACTTATTCCTGTATATTCATAACAAAAAAATGACAATTAACTTTTCTATGGTAAACGGCTCTCGTACTATGACTAATTCAAATCATTTTCCCACTTTTACTTCAAAATTTTTCTTTTCATAATGTATTGTAAGATAATCGATATCAAATTACAAAATTTTCTAAGCCCCTGTATATTCAAAACAAAAAATTGACTATTAACTTTGTCATTGTAAAGTAACATCAAACGGCCCTCGTACTGTAACTAATTTAAATCATTTTTCCACTTTTCTTAAAAATTTTTCATAAAAAATTGTTTTGAAACATCATCGATATCAAATTACAAAATTTTGCAAAAACCCCTGTATATTCAAAACAATAAATGTTGTCAAATTGCCAAGAATCATTCCAAGGTTATATCATTTGGCAAATAAACTGTGCTTATTTGAAATGATTCAATCCGATTACTCAAATTATATTCTACAACAGTTTAAATTTACTCACAAGCTAATTTATCTCATGTTAAACTCGTATAAGATTTGCTTTCTATTATAAAACCCATCAACTTGTACCATAAAATTGTTAATAAATAGATTTTATAAGATATACTATTACCGATTAGTATGCAACCACCAATACGGTTGAACGCATTATTAGTTGCCTACGGTTCAATTTTATTGACGTAAATAAATAGATTTTGATAATACATGCATATGTAGTATGTAGTTGAGAACGTATAATTTTTTAGTTCCACATATTTTTATGTACGATGATTTATATGTATGTTGTAGCCGGTTTTGAAACCAGAAACTCATCAATGTAACAATGTAACAGTATCCGGACAGACAACTGAAAAATACAACACGGGAAGAAACCTAATTTAACCTTTCGTGACCTCATTTCTCAGGTTTAATCGGAATAAATAAACGTACTGGAAACGATTAACAAATTAGATATCCTCAATTTATATTATTTATTTATTTTTTTGAATATATAGTCGACTTACTTTGATTGAAAACCCTCAAATTCTTCTTGTTGTTCGCTGATAGAGGCTTCGAGGTCAAGATAAGATCCATAATCGCCATCTTTGTACAACTGAAGTGCCGCATCATCCAACTGTAACAGAATAAATCCTTATTATTTTTCATGAATAGTTCAATAAATTTTATATTTAGTCATTTCGTACATGAGCGCACATACATAAATTATAAAAAGGGATACACTTTTTATACTTTTTTTCCATTTACATTGATTCATGTTGTATTTAAAATTCTTCTTTTCAAACGTCAGACGTGGATATGCCTTTTATGTATTTATAAACAGATAACCGACAAATATTTATAATTAATTAATACATTTAGAAAAATACGTTAATAATTATATGTTAAAAAGGAAAAGTGTGGTTCTGTCAATAAAATAATTTGTCGATGGTGTTTCATATTTTTGACGTAATAGATCTGGGTCATAGAACTAAAACTTTTTCAGCTTTGACGTTTATAATTATGATCCTAAATAGAATATTTATATTTCGATAACGGCACTATGGACTATAGTAATGATACCAGCAATTAAACGGAAATAAAATAAATACCTATTTCATATTACTGTCAATTATTCAAATTATTCAACGCAAATAGCAATCATTATCCAAGTCTCAATAGTGACAATCCAACCTAACCTAACTAAATTTGCATAGCATCTTTAGATTCGGTATAATTCAACGAAACCGTTCGAAATATTAATGGATGTCGTAATTCTGTAATATTTACGACGTCACGTAACATATTATGGTAATGTTGGCCGTTGTCGACTACTTCTCGCCGCATGACGTGGGCTTGACAATATTTATTTGTAATTATTACCATAAAAACTTCTACGCGAGAAAACTGTGAAATATGAGTCTAGAAAATAACGTATCAAAAATCTAGTTAAGAACTAATCTGAATATTAGTGAAAATATTAAAAAAAATAAGATGATTGTAAAAATGATATACAAGTTCAAACAAATATTAATCTAATAAATGTAGTTCTTAGCGGATGACCCTCGTAACATCATTTAAATTCGGATTCGAAATAGGGCGCTTACATTTGATTGTTTATTACTTTGTGATGTGGAAACAATTACATGTCAAATCTTACATGATTGTTATAAACCACTGATTTACTGCTACCATAAATAGATATTTGATTTATGTTCTAAGAATTTAATCAATTGAAGAGTTATTGTGTATGAGAATGTGTCATTTGATTGATTCACTTCTAGTTTGTTGAAAACATAATTTGATTGACACAATTTCGGGTCATAAATAGGAGATAAACATTTTTATTGTATCCAGAGAGAATGAGTTTCAATCCTAACTAATGTATTTCAAGGTAATTCATTTCTGTAAGTTTGTGACTGTTTGAAAATAGATTGTACTAAATATAAATTCTAAAACGTCCTCTAATTTGACATGAACATTCTTATTGTTAATATTAATTTAACGTTAAATAATTCTAATAAATATAATATGCAAATATTGAAAAATATTTCAGTATTGTGAATTTGTGACTGTGTCACCCTAGAGTAGATTTTGCGTACTGTTGCTATAATTCATTCCGAAAAACCAAAAGGAATAGGATATACTGGTAATAAATGGAATGAAAATATATAAAGATATTTTGGTAACGAGAATTTTTGACTATATGACTTTAGAAAAGTCTTTAGCAAAAAATCTGTAGCTTCAACTCGATTAAATTGTGACTATTTGAATCTAGCTGGCGACCTATTGCCATAATTTCATATTATAAAACAAAATAGCTCGTAAATACGATATTCTTAGAGTCTATATTCGTATATATAAATCTTGATTTGAATAAAATAGTTTCCATCCTATCAACATAGTTGTTTGTGGTTCTCAGAGATAAGACTATGAAGAAAAAAAAATCTAAACAAAAAGGCAAAACAATGTATCTTGAATTCTTCTTATCTCTTACAACCACTGAGAGTACAATTATATAAACCCCTGAAGCGTTAATTGGTCTTAAACTAAGATAGGGAACAGTAAACAGTTAAGAGACTGACAGATTAATTCCACCAAAAAGAAATTGTTAAAACAATTATATATACATATATGAGTAATTCAATAATATCTTTGTAGTGATACCTAGGGCAAAAAAATGAAGATTTAAGCTTTATAAACATTAAAATTATTATTAGGAATTATTATCGTTGTAATAAGTACTACGAATAAGAATCAGTTTTTGATTTTTGGTGGAATATTTCGAAGGAGAGTACTGAGCAATAACAAATAAAATCAAATGGTGAATTTATAGTTGAGAGTCCCTGTGAAATATTTACTGAAGAAAATTCTCCATTAACTACTTTTATGCTTCGAATTAAATACCTTCGGGGTGGGTACGAGATTCACCAGTGTCGGGTATATGAAATTATTTAAATTTCTTAGACCTTTCGATACGTTTATGTTAGTCTTGATTTTAGGTCTCTTCCGATTTAATATTAAATTATTTATCCACTAGAAAATCAGTGGCGTACAAATAAAATTTCGATAATGTCCAATTTATAAACGGGCCGAGTTCATTTTTTTTTCACACCTGTAAAAACCGTGGTCCAACAAGATCCAATTTCAAAAGGTGTTAATGGTAAAAAAAGTCGAATAGAAAAAATTAAAATGAGATTCTTATTAAAAATATTTTTGTGCGACACCTCTTTGCACGTGATCATCTTTCTGATTCGATTCGAGTTAATAAAGCGTTTAAATTTCTTTGAAATATTACAATATAGTTTGATATTGAATGTACTCTTTAAAGAGTTAATGCGGCTTACCACTTTCACCTAACCTCAATGTCCTTCAGGAGACCGTTGACTTCGACTTATTCACATCGGTCCAGTACATAGGCGTACGGAAAAAAAATCTATCATTTAGTAAAACATTTTTCAAATAATTATTCTAAAGAAAAATTATGATAAAAATTATTATTTAACCTAACCTGTTACAAATGTAGTTACATCTATCACATCCGGGACACAGTGTATACATAAATTGAGAATAGATACCATTTCAAATCCCACAGTACCTCTATAATATAAACAATTGATTTTATTATGAGAATACGGTTTGTTCAAATCTCTCACATTATACTAATTAATCTGGCAACAGCGCATCTAACTAGAATGTTTATGCAGGTTAGTTGAGATAAAGATGGCGCTAACAGAAAAGTAACGTCAGAGTATTAAAAAATATCAACACGTTCTTCTGCTACTATTTTTCAAATTTTATCAATATAGACTGTAATTTTTAACAAACAAACTAAATTCCTGTTCAACGGAAATGGAATAATTATTTTCTTCATTTGCATTTATTCATTTTTTCTTTAGTAGATTCACTCAGCATGACGTTCCCACGCGTTGGTATTGGAGAAATAATTACAGAAACGTAGGACTCAGGGAAACCCTTCGGACAACAACAAAAAAAGTATTCTCCACGATATTATGTTGATGGTTTTGTTTAAATCGCCGTAAAAATTTTAAATAGATTCGAGATATTATGTATTCATTGTTGTCTGCTCGACGACCCGTATTATTTCGATGTCGTGGGTTAAAACATAATATAAAAAGTAAAGTGTGTCTTGTCGCTTCGTATTTTCTTCACAAAAAAGTAAATAAATATTATACCGTGATAAAAATATCTATTTTAATATATTCTTAGCGTTTAAAATTAGTTTTAAAACACTGATGTTACAGAAACTATTTATTATATACTACATTTTCGAACAGTGAAAATAACTGTTTACAAATTCCATCCCATCTCTACAGTAACAGTATACAATATTCTTTGTTTGAGACTCCTTAGTGTGAAGAATAGTTTGTTGAACATCGTCCGACTGTATATTTCGTAATACAATTGGAGTAAACCGTGACAAAAATATTTGTGTATCAATATTTGATATTAAACTCACGTTTCACTTCCTTTACCTCTCTTCCCATAATATTACGAACGGAACGACGTTAGAACGTAAAGACAATTAGATATTTTGGAAGCTGAGAGCAATAACCTTCTATAAAATATTAAATTTTCATTATATAACCATTATACTTATAATTCTTTTAAAGGACAATAAACTACTAAAAGCCGTTTGATTTTATTAAATCGATTATTCAACAGTTTTAGATTAGTACAAATAAAGTGTGGTTATGTCCATCTTTACTAGAATATGTAGGTATATCGAAATTGTTAGAATATAATATGGAACGCAACCAATTTTTATTTAACTGTCAAATTTTGTTAATGTAAGTTGACGTCTGTCAATTGATCTTTTTAATTTTGCTCTTTTATGTGTATTATTTTCAAACCACGTAATTTTCCTTTAGAAATTATTGTTTTATGTAGAATTCGCAAACAATGAAAATGAAGTTCATCAGATATTATAAAAAAATATTTCTTTGTGATTTAAAAGATAACACAAATAAGTAATTTCATTTGAGTGATTTTAGTAAACAATGCTACTGGTCTCGTACCTGTGAAAACCAAGCTACGTTGAATTATAGGTTATTCAAAGTCACGTGATGTTAACGTTTCGACCATTTTGTGCGTAGAGCAGTAAATATCATTTTACCATAAGGAACAAATAAATCTATGATTTTTTTATGTATAAGTTAGTGAGATATCTATTTTAAGTAAACTGAATAGAAAATATCTTTATAGAAAAAAGTTTTGTTCAGATTACAAATATACAGATCGCTAAATCTGGCCACAAAATATACTATTACATCTATCTGTCTGTCCTACGCGAAAAATGGCGGACGTAGATTATAAACTAACGATCGGTTTTTAGGTTACAATTGGTTATAAATAAATTCTTGGTTTTCACCAATGAATATTCCGATTACGATACCCGAAAAGTTTTCTTGAAGACGTTCAATTTGGTTTCTAAGGTTTTCATTTTTTGTTGATGAAGATATTATTCAAATTATTATATAGTTTCATCGTTTTTTTTTATCACATTACTTTTTTTTCAGTGTATAATATTTTACGTGAAATCTTATTGTTTATTTTGTGATATTTTTATAGAAATATTGACAAAACGGTTGCGTCAAAGCTCGGAAATTTAAAATTAAAATTAGTCATGTGCTATTTTCAAATTTAGTTTAGATAGGTGCACCTATGGATCCGAACGTATGGTACAGACAATAAAACGAAAAGGTATTTTCGGTTCTGGTCAACTTTACGTAATATGTACATTCCGTTAATTTTAATTCACGTTAGGTGCAAAAATACGATAAAAAGTAGCCCATTAACCCTTTTTCGTAACCAGTCACGTTATTTAATAGCCAGACCTCGTTATATAGACACTGGAAAAAAATCAAATTTGAAGAAAATGATTTAAGGGGTTTTTGATTAGGGTTTTATGGAGATAAAGATAAGATAAGTTGGGAACACTGTAATATCGTGTATTAGTGTTTGATTTGTTACCTTTTTTTATATTTCTTCTTCTTTTTTTGATTATTCAACTTATTGTAATAAAATATTCCGTCTAGGTGTAGTTGTTTTATTGTTATTTTTGTAATAATTTGACTGGTCTATTATACCGGACATCGACCCTTTTACTTTTTGAAGTCTCCAAATTCTATTTATAAACATACATTCGACAGTCCGTGAAAAAATATGTTTTCTTGATGCACCTGTTCGTTCTCGTTAATAATTGCAATTTGGTTCCTATATAAAATTAGGTTCAGACGTAATCTTAAGACATTTCATTGAAAAAAATTAAAATCTAAATTGATAGGCATCATGAATAATCTATCACTACACCAACACAATTACACTGTTTCGATAAGTAAATTATCGTCTTCAGAGACCTATTTTCACACAGAATATTGACTGTTTTTTACTTTTATTAGTAATTTCATTGGTAAATTATTTTATAAATTCTAGCACGTAAAATTTTTTTGTTCTTGCTTTTAAAATCGATTTTTATCAATAACATTATAAACAGATGTCGATTTCGTATTGCCTTAAAGAGAAATTGTCCTCTTTAAATTATATTTTTTTTGATAAAAATTTGAAATCGTTTACCGCTTTAATTATATGGTATTAAAATCAATATATTACCATGTTATTGTTAAATATCTTAACAACAAAAACCGGATTGAATTTTTTTATTTTTAGAAGGTCTTAATGCATTTTAGATAAAGATCGTACATATTTTTTAAAAATAACTTTCCCTTAAATAATGCAGACTTTCCAATGAAATAATAATTATACCTACAGAATTTTTTTATATAAAAACCTCCATGAAAACAACCAACTTTCTATTATCTATTATTGTAATTTCAAATTGAACATAATCGAATTTTTTTTTATTTCATTTTCAGTAGCATCATGTCCAGCTTCTCTACGAATTGGTCTGTCCAATGAGCTCCGCCTGTTTTCGTTCTTTAACCCACCTCACCACATCCTGAATAAATAGTATATTACAAGGTCAAAACTATCATAATCAAGGTTAGAAACATAAGAAACTAGACCAGAAACATCAGAAACGAGGCTCGGAACATCAAAAACGAGACCAGAAATATCAGAAACGAGGCCAGAAACATCGGAAACGAGGCCAGACCATGAGAAACAAGACTAGGAAGATAAAAAACGAGGCCAAAAACATCAAAAACAGGACCAGAAACCTCAAAATAGGGCAAATAATATCATAAACGAGGCCAGAAACATCAAAATAAGGCAAATAATATCATAAACGAGACCAGAAACATCGGAGACGAGGCTAGGAACATCAAAAACGAGATCAGAAACATTAGAAACGAGACCAGAAACATCAAAAACGAAGATATGAATATCAAAAACGAGGCTAGGAATATCAAAAACAAGACCAGAACATCAAAAACGAGGCCAGATACATCAAAATAAGGCAAGTAATATCAGAAACGAGGCCAGAAACATCAGAAACGAGGCTAGGAGTATCAAAAACGAGACCAGATATATCAAAAACAGGACCAGAAACATCCAAATAAGGCAAGTAATATCAGAAACAAGGCCAGAAACATCAGAAACAAGGCTAGTAACATCAAAAACGAGGCCAGACCATGAGAAACAAGACTAGGAAGATAAAAAACGAGACCAGAACATCAAAAACCAGGCCAGAAATATCAAAATAGGGCAAATAATATCATAAACGAGGCCAGAAACATCGGAAACGAGGCTAGGAACATCAAAAACGAGACCAGAAACATCAGAAACGAGACCAGAAACATCAGAAACGAAGCTATGAATATCAAAAACGAGGCCAGAACATCAAAAACGAGGCCAGATACATCAAAATAAGGCAAGTAATATCAGAAACGAGGCCAGAAACATCAGAAACGAGGCTAGGAGTATCAAAAACGAGACCAGAAATATCAGAAACGAGGCTAGAAACATCAAAAACGAGGCCAGACCATTAGAAACAAGACTAGGAAGATAAAAAACGAGTCCAGAAACATCAAAATAAGGCAAGTAATATCATTATCGAGGCCAGAAACATCGGAAACGAGGCTAGGAACATCAAAAACGAGATCAGAAACATTAGAAACGAGACCAGAAACATCAGAAACGAAGCTATGAATATCAAAAACGAGGCTAAGAATATCAAAAACGAGACCAGAAATATCAAATACGAGGCCAGAAACGTCAGAAACGAGGCTACGAACATCAAAAACAAGATCAGAAACATTAGAAACGAGGCCAGAATAATCAACCTTCTCTTAAGCTCCAGCTTCTTTCAATTGGTCTGTCTAATGAGCTCCGCCTTGTTTTTTGCCCAAATGTTTTCTTTTGATATTATTTCCTCAACCTCGTTTTCGTTCTCACCACATCCTGAATTCATCTCTTAGGTTCACTTCCTCGAACCACATCCTGAATTCCTAGTTCTTTTCTAATATCTTGACTTTTCATTCTACCTCTAGGTTCACGTCCTCATTGGTTTTTATCGTTTTAATTGCAGTTACGGCTTTTGTTAACAACAACAAATTTTAAATTATCATTTCCTAGGTATTAGCTGGTCGTCTTCTTCTTTTTCATAATATATCTAGCTCCTTCTTCGATATCTGTTTCGTGATTGACTTCTACTTCTTGTTCCAAGTGCGTAAGTTGTTGACGTTTACAGCTGTACTACAAAATCCGCGCATGTCAATTTTTTAATGGCGTCGAATCTCGTATGAAACGTTTAAATGCTTGGCAAGTCTCGATGAATATACTTGCAACAAATATAGCGTATGTTTACGTTCCATTCCCTTTTTTTATTTATATTTTACTTAGATATATGTCGAGACAAATAGCTAACACAACTTGAACGTCGATGTCCGCCGTGTTTACCTACACAGCTTGCTTGTTCCGAACACGATAAAGGGTGTAAAAGCGTTTGTGAACGTTCCCCAAATGTCAACAATTGTATTTGACAGATTTGTTGAAATAATAAGGTTTGTAGTTTATTGACATTGACATATTCTTTATAACTATACTCCGACTAAGGGAGGTCGCCATCTGTGTCAACGCAAATTTCAGCGTCGTTTGTTCCCACACAAAAACTGTACGCATACTTTATGAATGAAGTTAGTACAATCGATTGTTCTAGTTGTACTTCCTTTCTAGTATTAAAAATTATCGTGACTAGAACATTGATTAGGTCAAAAACCGGATCGGTTAATTCACAAGATCTTAATAATGGCATCCTACTGAAATAAATCTCGTTCTTGAACAGGTAACTGAGTGTACTTTTAGTTTTATAGGTCAGACAAGCGGTATTTATGTAAATGACAACGTTTACATAAAATATGGATACATTTATAACATGTAGACCGTTTTCCCTATCTTTGAACTAAATTATTTTTATAATAACTTGTTACCGAAAATAAAACTTCTAAATTTTCGTATCCGCTACTGAAATTTAGTGTCAAGTTTCCGTATGAAGGTAATTATAGTTTTCATGAATTCATACGTTAAAAATCTTTAAATCTCTGTCAGTCAACAGAGAAAGAAATACAAGTATATATATCAGAAACAAGGCCAAATCCGTCAAAAAAATTATAAATAAAGCCAGAAACGTTGGAAACTTGGCCAGAAACATCAAAAACAAGGCCAGAAACGTTGGAAACTTGGCCAGAAACAATAAAAACAAGGCCAAAACCATCAAAAACAAGACCAAAAACATCGGAAACATCATAAATAAAGCCAGAAACATCAAAAACAAGGCCAGAAACATCAGAAACGCCGGGAACTAGGCCAGAAACATCAAAAATGGCCAAAACCATCAAAAACAATGCTAGAAACATCAGAAACAATGCCAAAACCATCAAAAACAAGACCAAAAACATCATAAATCAAGCCAGAAACAGCATAAATTAAGCCAGAAACATCAAAAACAACAGAAACAAGGCTAGAAACATCAGAAACACGACCAGAAAGAACTGAAACAAGGCCAGAAACATCGGAAACAAGCCAGAAATATCAGAAACTAAGCCAGAAACAATAAAAACAATTCCAGAAACATCATAAACAAGGCCAGAAATATCGGACACAAGTCTAGAAAGACCGGCTTCCAACGTTGGACGCTGTTATGATTGGACGCATCGTGTGGTCTTAGTACGCATGTCATTCGACGAATGTTTTGCTTCCAACGTTGGCTATGGAAAGTCGGTACAACCACACACGCTGTTGCATGATAACTTCTTTACCAAGTTTGCATTTCTTTAGATAAGGTTCCAGAATTCGTCCAAAGTTCAACCGTACGTTGAAAGGTGAATATTGGGAGTAAACGTTGACCGCATCGTGTAGCACCCGCTTTAAGTATTATTTTTCTAGTCTACAATAATCCATAATCGATATTCCATATGTTTTTCGCTAACATTTTTTGAGTTAAAATTTTTTTTAGGAGTTTAATTTGCTATTTATTTTCAAACTTTTATCAATTTTTGGGTTCGTTTTTCGTTTGCACCCACATGGTGACTTAAAAATATAATTTATAGTCATGTGTACATTGAGAGCGATGATTTACTATTGAATCGATTTGTTTTGGTCTAAAATATCGATAAACTTATCTACAGACAACTCACGTATCTTATATTAGAGTTGTTTAAATTACATTGTTTCGTGCTTATAATTAATTCAGTACCTACTCTTTTACGTATTCTACGCATGTCAACCTTAGAGTTAATATAAAAGAGAGAGATACAGAGCGTCATGTAAATAGAATTCGGTTATGAATTCCCTACCACTCGAAAATTTATCCAATCAGAATAGAGTAGAGAGAGAGATAAAGAGTGTTATACCGATGTTCACGATACAGGCACGCGCCATCTCCCTAGTACAAAGTGACGTCACGTTGAAATCAAAATGTGAAGTATAATGTGTTGTTATAAAATTGATTTTGATTTCAAAAATAATATTTGATGCAAATACATATCTAGTGGAAGTACACTTTCTGTTTTCCACTCAGTGACTTCTCCGTCTAGCTGGAATCCTTCATCATACAATTTACGAGTTAAATGTGCCCAAAAACCTACATTCGTTATATTTAGAAAACATTAAATTTTATGCACATTCGTGGAAAAGTTTGAAAATTAGATATTTATATTTTTGATTGGGATATATCTTTATTTAATTTTTTTTTTCGAAAAACGTGTATACCACTGCTGTTATTATATCTGACATACCATATGTCAATATCGTTGAATTTATACAGTGTCTACCAAAAATATGTTACGAAAAAAAATTTGTTAAAAGTTTAACTTACCCTGTGAGGTGATTTGAGCAATCGATGTATGGCCGCTAATTGATTGATGAGCGGCAACGTAAGACTGAATGTATGAAGGGGAGGTCTCGCCGGATCCGGAAAATTGGTAGTATAAGAAAACGGGTCGATGTCGTTCAAATATTGAACTCGACATGTCAGAGCCATAATGCGGCAAAAAGCACATCACAAAAATGTCCACACGATAAAAAAGTTTTTTTTTTCTTTTCAATTCATAGTCGAAATCTTCTGTTTAATGATATACAAGGGAAGGTTAATAAATAAGAGACTTTTTGAAATTTTTTTATTAGGAAGTAACAGAATGTTAGGGGATTCCGTTAAATTTTCAAAAACAGAAGTTTATGTTCAAAAAGTCGAGTATTTATTAACCCACCATCGTGAAATATTGGTATCTAGTATGTAAAAAATTGATTCCAATATTTATTTTATTTATTTGTATTTGTAACAATCACTATTTTTGGATATGAATCCAAAGAAGTCTTTTTTCATTTTGGATTTTGGATAAAACAGATTTTAAGAAAAATGAATCTTGCGTTATTACCTAAATGTATAAAAACAATTACAATCAAAAAATTGGTTAAAAATTGGTTGAAATTAGAAGCTCTATCAAAAAATATAAGGAAAATGCTACATTGAACAAAGTTCAAATTAGCCTAAAGAATAAGCAACAAAATGAATTTTAAATGTGGTCTTTTTGAAATAATTTTTAAACGGCTCTACTGATCGATTTCAAAAATTTATCAGCTCTTAACTTCAAAAAACCACCGCCAGAAAGAAACCCGAAAATATTCCGGCAAGAGAATTGAAAATTTTGAAAAATCGGGAAGTTATTGGCTTTACCCCGTTTTTCGAAAATCGAGTTGTGTGCATGTGACCTTGAACGTATGAGTGGCTCGACCGATTCCATCGCGAAAGGACTTGACCAAATTCAGATTTTGAGTAAAATTTGAACCGATTTGGATCAGTAGATTTTACGAAATCCCCAAAAATATCAATTCAAATGTGGTTTTTTTGAAATAACTTTTAAGCGGCTTTATCGATCGATTCCAAAAACTAATAAGCCCTTAACTGAAAAACGTAGTCAGAACGTGTTACCGTACGAGTGAAATTTGAAAAATTTTCTAACTTTCGACGAAGATTAGATTATTTTGGAGGTACCTCAATCCGAGTTGGTTCAAATGCAATCAAAAGTATATATAAAAAAAACAATAAAACCGTATCTAATTATGAAATTTTTATTTATTTATCTCGAAATTCAAGTAGCAACCCTGATAATGAGAAAAAAATCAGGCCTAGACGATGATGATGATGAAAATGTTGATGTAAAACAGTGTTTCACAAACATCCTGTATATTACGAAAGGTAATTTAATAACTTAATTTGTCATTATGATTGATAGACCTAAACGATTTTTAATTGACACAATGGAATCCCGAAAAATTACCATAATTATTATTTTACGAAGTTTAAAACAAATAAAAAAACTCATTTGGAAATATTAATCATGTTGTTAAAGATAAAATCCTCGTAAATGGATCGATATTGAATTTTGAAAAGCATTTCAAATTGACACCCCGTATATACATAGTGTTAAAAGAACCTTCAAACTGTTTTTTTTTCTACTTACTTCATCTGCATTTCTAATTCATAAACTGTTTATGAAGATTCATAATAAGAATAATGTTTCTTCGATAATAAACATTAAATGATAATTAGAAACGTCTTAAAATTAATGTCAAGAACGTATTTATAAACAAATGATTTTTCTTATATTTCTGGAAAGCTTAAGTATCAGATTTATAGATTTTTTATAGTATAACCTTCAACTTTGACTAGTTTCTTCATATATATCTCGTTCGAGATATTTTATCTATACTGCGCATGCTTGAGATTGCACAGAACCGAGCTTGAACCTCGTTGTAATTCTATCTTCTTTAGTGAGTTTCTTTTCTTTCAATAATTTTTACAACATTTATTTAGAAAATATTTGCGTTCCGTGCCTGTGCTAGTCTTAGTATAAATTATGTTAAATCTGATTACCTTGTACGTAAAGAGTTTATTAGCATATTTCAAATAAATGATCTACTTTCTCTTTCTAGAGCAATATCGTGAACAGAATGTTTCTTCTTTTTTTATTTTGTTAACGTTTAGATTTTTATAGCTAAGGGATAAACGAGAAACTTTTTGTTGTAACTGATTTTAATGAAAGTTAAAATATACAGAAGCGATTTGCATTAGGATTTATGTCGTTAATATACTAACAGCTGTTTTAGTTTGAATCAAACAATTTATTTAGTTTCTAATATTATGACAACTGAATGATGACTGTCACAAAAAATAATAAAGGTAACGAAAGAGAAGAAGTAAATTCAAGTCACTTCCGTTCTAGAATAATTTTACGAACACCTTTTCTGGTACTAATATATATTTGAGACATAAGTGATAGAAAAAAATTCATTGCATTCTTTAACAATAAATAACAATATTGAATGCGGTTTTTATATAATAAGGATATTCCTTGGTGAATACATATCTGCCATTTCTTATGAATCAAACATTTTGCACGTTTCAAAATAAATAATTGAAAACATAACATTCACATGAAGTTATTTAATTTACATTAAAAAAACATTAACATAAGTCATTTACCTCAGAATAGTTGAAATATAAACATTTCCAAGAAACTAAGCTGGTTTTTTGTCAGTTAAACTTTTTGTTTCTTCGCCAAGTACTTAATAGTACGAGGGTTGTCTGTAAAGACGTCAACCAAACACAAAAACAAGATAATTAGGCCAGTACATATATCCAACTATTTCTAATTATAGTTTCCGTCTAATTTTCTCCAAAATATGGCTAGAACCTCCTCGTTTAATGAAAATCACTTTTTTTAGAAACTAAATTTTTAGGTTTAGTCAATACAGAGTCCACAATACAAGGTTAAAAAAATTAATTCATTAATTTTAGTCATTGTGAAACATGGGCAGTTTTCCATACAGTACCCGTTAGAAACCCATCATTTTGGCTATGTTCGGATTGGAAACTTTTCGAACAATCCTCGTATTCACAAACTTTTAAATTGTTATTATCGAGTAAATGTGTATAAAAGCGTGATTTATTATTAAAATATTAATAAAATGTTAATTCTATTGATATTAGGACATGTTCTTTTATTGAATTAAATAAAAATGTCACTAATTTTTCAAAGGATATTTGTAATGATGTAATCAATTTGGTTAGATGACGTTATCTTTTGAAAATAAAATTACTCATTATTTTGTTTCAAGATAATGAGTAATATCGATGATATTGATTACATTTTTTCCAAGTAAAACCTTTTTCAAGTTTAATGTTATGACATTGAGTAATAGTAAATAAACTTTTACTTTTCCCATCATAAAAATTAATTATTTACAAATATGGCAGCAACCCGACCAGCTAAATTAAGCGATGTTGCCATATATCTGATAATAAAATAAAGCCTCTATGAAATTCAATTAATTTATTACTTTTTGAACATGAATATTTCGACTATACCGAGAAAATTTAATAATTAATATTTGTATAACAATAGAAAAGTATAAGATATTAATCTTTGTGGCAAACTATTATCAATTTGAATTTATTATTGTAAATAATTTCTTGAAATTGCCTAAATATAATAACGTAATATTTTGAGTTATCCTGGTATAGAAAATGTTATAGGAAAATTTCACTTTATGATAACGATACAAAGCCAATTTTATTCTCAGCTTACAAAACAAGTTGAAAGGTGTATAATATCGGTAGGTGTATTCTTTGTTCGGCGTAGCTCCTAACCAAACAGGTTACTGAATTCGTTAAATTTTAAATTTCAAATCAGCTGATTGCTGAAGTGGAATGGCCGATGTCACATTAATTTCTTTATATAATATCAATGAACTGTGTAATACAGTTCCATAAATATGAACGGAATAAGAAAATAAAAAAAAGGGACATCAAATTATTATTGTAATCAAACTAAGATGGTGTATCTCATCGAAATTGTGGTTGTTTTATTTCATTGTATAGTTTCATTTATTTACAATGTAATTCAAGTTCAACTTTTTATTTTATGTGATTCATTTTTCTTTAAAACTTTATTAATTTCAAAACTATTAATTGATCAGTGAATACATAACCTCAAATTCGTTGCTATCCAAAATCCAAACATCGATAATTCTTTAAGATTATTTTTTAAATAAACAAAACACAATTAACACTAAAAGGATGTTAATATTAAAAAAAATCACTGGTATCACCGGTTTTTTTTTTGTCGATTGGAGAGAAAAAAATGTACCCGACTACCTGTTGGTTTTTTTTTTTCAATTTAGGGTCCAACGTCCTATTTACAAGACAACCACGACGAGACTGTTTCTTTGGTACGGTTTGGTAAGGTTGGTTGGCGGTTTGTATACACACCGGCAATTTCAGCGAGCAGCGCAGATACACACTGGACAGTCGGGAAAAAATTAGGTAGGTCGTTGAAAAGCGCCTACGTATGTATAAATTATGTCAAAACTTTTCCAACAAAGCTGGACGATAATTTTTTTTCATAATTAAGCGATATAATGTGTGATGTATTGATATTAATTTTAATTATTGTCAATAAGGATAATGAAATCTAGTTCGAACGATTTCTATCTGAAATATACAAATTTTCGGAACCGTTGGTGACGTCTGACGCACGTTTCGATAACCAAGTTAACATCTTCAGAGACTTGGCTAACGAAACACGCGTCAGACAGTGTAATTGCGAGTATTGGTGTAGTGATAGTTAGGTTAGGTCCGAATTCAAGGGATCTAAACAGGCAACATCTTGTATAAAGTGGTGTATAGTGCGACCTAAAGGATCCTTTCGTGAAGTATCCTAATATAATTAATTCGTTTATGGAAAATATGGTTAGTCAAATAAAAGATGTTAATAGTTTTTTGTCATAATTATGTACTTTCTTTGGTTCAACGTCTGGTCTAAATTCAACAAGCTGTACTAGCAACAGCGTGTGTAAAGCCTCTTGATGATAATACAGGTAGAGTTTCGAAGTAAAAATAGTTGGGATAAAATTACCAAAAACAACTTTCTTTTATATATGAATAAATAACTTTCAAAAATTACTTTCCATTGCGAAAACGACAATTCTCCAGTAGAAGCCTGTCGTATTTTCAATTTAAGTTGATTAACAGTAGCTGAATCCTGTTAATTTTTTAATACGTTTACGTAATATCCTCTTAATACTATTAAAGAGGATTTGTAGTTTTTTTTTAATGTCGTAATCGTCCTTGACTTTGAACATAAATTGATTCAATAAACAAAAACTGTTAATGGTATATCACATCATTTCATTGTAGCTGAAGATTTTTTACAAAAAACATTTTTGTTTACTAATAATACAGTGAGGTTCTGAAGTTACGAAATAAACAAGTGAAATTTGTTTATTCGATTTATAAGATGTAAAACAAAACTTACCTTAATTTGTTGGGATTGTCCATATTCTCTGAAATGGAAAAAAAATCGTTAGAATGCTATTTTGAACATGATTTTGAACAAGTTGATAAAATAAGGAAGAGAAATTGGGAAAACTGAAAAGTAAATCAAGTATTTGAAACCACAACTGATCGAACTAAATAAATCGTTAGATGATATGATCCAATGAAGAATTAGTTGAATAATGATCAAAAAGTGAAGGAATAAACAGAAAATCTAAATGATTGAATGAATATATAGAACATACGTAAATCATGGAAAAATCATGGAAATTACAATAAATAACACTTGAAACGATGAATAAATTATAAAATTCGAAAAAATCATGAATAAAACGATGAATAACTGTCAGAATCTAATGAATAAAATAATGAATAAATATCAGTATTTAATAAGTAATGAATAACACATTGAACATATTGAAAAATTCAATAAATGACACAGAAAACGATGAATAAATTTAAAAAATTCGAATAAATCATGAATAAAACGATGAATAACTATCAGAATCGAATGAATAATGAATAAAACAGTCAATAAATATCAGCAAGTAATGAATAAAACAATGAATATATCGAAAAATTGAATAAATGACATATAAAACGACAATTAAATTTAAAAAATCCGAATAAATCGTGAATAAAACGATGACTAACTGTCAGAATCGAATGAATAATGAATAAAACAATGAATAAATATCAGCATTAAATAAGTAATGAATAAAACATTGAATATATTGAAAAATTGAATAAATGACACATAAAACGAGGAATAAATTTGAAAAATTCGAATAAATCATAAACAAAACGATGAATAACTATCAGAATCGAATGAATAATGAATAAAACAGTCAATAAATATTAGCAAGTAATGAATAAAACAATGAATATATTAAAAAATTGAATAAATGACACATAAAACGAGGAATAAATTTGAATAATTCGAATAAATCATAAACAAAACGATGAATAACTATCAGAATCGAATGAATAATGAATAAAACAGTCAATAAATATTAGCAAGTAATGAATAAAACAATGAATATATTGAAAAATTGAATAAATGACACATAAAACGAGGAATAAATTTGAAAAATCGAATAAAACGATGAATAACTATCAGAATCGAATGAATAATGAATAAAACAGTCAATAAATATCAGCAAGTAATGAATTAAACAATGAATATATTGAAAAATTGAATAAATGACACATAAAACGAGGAATAAATTTGAAAAATTCGAATAAATCATGAATAAAACCATGACTAACTGTCAGAATCGAATGAATAATGAATAAAACAATGAAAAAATATCATCATTAAATAAGTAATGAATAAAACATTGAATATATTGAAAAATTGAATAAATGACACATAAAACGAGGAATAAATTTGAATAATTCGAATAAATCATAAACAAAACGATGAATAACTATCAGAATCGAATGAATAATGAATAAAACAGTCAATAAATATTAGCAAGTAATGAATAAAACAATGAATATATTGAAAAATTGAATAAATGACACATAAAACGAGGAATAAATTTGAAAAATCGAATAAAACGATGAATAACTATCAGAATCGAATGAATAATGAATAAAACAGTCAATAAATATCAGCAAGTAATGAATTAAACAATGAATATATTGAAAAATTGAATAAATGACACATAAAACGAGGAATAAATTTGAAAAATTCGAATAAATCATGAATAAAACCATGACTAACTGTCAGAATCGAATGAATAATGAATAAAACAATGAAAAAATATCATCATTAAATAAGTAATGAATAAAACATTGAATATATTGAAAAATTGAATAAATGACACATAAAACGAGGAATAAATTTGAATAATTCGAATAAATCATAAACAAAACGATGAATAACTATCAGAATCGAATGAATAATGAATAAAACAGTCAATAAATATTAGCAAGTAATGAATAAAACAATGAATATATTGAAAAATTGAATAAATGACACATAAAACGAGGAATAAATTTGAAAAATCGAATAAAACGATGAATAACTATCAGAATCGAATGAATAATGAATAAAACAGTCAATAAATATCAGCAAGTAATGAATTAAACAATGAATATTTGAAAAATTGAATAAATGACACATAAAACGAGAAATAAATTAGAAAAATTTGAATAAATCATGAATAAAACGATGAATAACTGTCAGAATCGATTGAATAATGAATAAATATCAGCATTCAATACGTAATGAAAAAAACATTGAACATATTGAAAAATTGAATAAATGATACATAAAACGAAGATTAAACTTAAAAAATCTAAAAAATCCGTATAAATCATAAATAAAACGATGACTGTCAGAATCGAATGCATAATAAATAAAACAATGAATAAAAAAAGTTTGAAATGGATAAAACAATGAATAATTGAAGTGTGTTATGAATAAAACAATGGATATATTGAAACATTGAATAAATAACACATAAAACGACGAATAAATATCAAAATTGTATAATTAATGGAAAAAATAATGTATAAATAGGAACATCGAAAAATTTTGAATAAAACCACGAATAAATTTTGAATTAGTAAAACAATCGAATGAATTATGAATAATGTAGAATGAATAATTCAATGATTATATAATGGAATTGAAAAGTGGATAAAATTTAATTAAAGGTGAATAAATCAATGGATAAAAGAAAAAATCGAATTAAAAATGAAATAATGGAAAAAATTTATAGAAAATGAATAAATCGGGCAATACGTTAGAAAATTGACAAATAAATGATGAATGAATGAAAATAGGGATAATTAAATAAAAAATCGAAGAAAAAGTGATAATTAACAATAAGATTAAATAAATCGATCAATAAATGAGGAAAACGATAAAAAATTAGTAAATCAAGAAACAGGAAGTTAAGATAAAAAAATTATGGAAAAACATATAAATCGATGTTAGTACATACATTTTACCGGTTTGGACATTTCCCACGGTCTGTTTCCCTTGGAAACAACCCTCAGCACGTGTCGTTTCCGCATCATTCCCATATCCATATATTTTATCCAAATAAGGGTTCCAAACTTGCGTACTACCTCCTAGTACTTCATCGATATTAGTATGTTTCGAAATAAACAGTCGAGGAATTTCGATTTTAGTGTAACTACCAGGTACGTTATCGTAAGGACTTTGCCGTCCTTCCGAATCCTTCGGCATCTCTAGTCCTTCCGGACTCGCTCTATCGCCCAAAGGAGGTTCGTTACTTGGATCTTGATCGTCCAACCACCATGGCGTTTCTTCGGTATCTCGATGACGAACTGCATATTTCGATTCATCTTTTTGGACTCCTTCTACCAATTCGGAAACGTTTTCCGAACTGTTCAACCACCAAGCGCGTTCACCCGAATCTATATGTCTCAATTTATGTTGATCTAAATACTCGCTATCCAGCGGATTATTTTTATTGGAATCCGTTTTTTCGGTACTGGTAAGCCACCAAGAACTCTCGTCGGATTCGTTGTTTCTTTTTTTATAAATGACTCTACCGTCTTGAGTGGTACCGTCTTCTTGTACCCAATTGGGGTAAGTTTCAATACCTTCTGGTATCTCACCGTTTTCGTCCAACCACCAAGGAAGCTCACCGGACTCGACGTGTTTAATAGAAACTAATTTTTTCGTATTATTAGACTCTTCTGATTGTTTTTGTTCGGATTTAGTCGCTTCGCTAGTTTCTTGTAACCACCAAGGTAATTCTCCAGATTCTACTCTGTGGATAATTATTTTCGCTGGTAATTTAGTGACATTTGTATTTATTTGGTTTTCGTTATTATCTTCTTCTACTGGACACACAATTTTTTCCGGTGATCCTGTTTGTTTTGTTTTAAATAAACTAGTAACTGGAGCTAGAGCTCTCATTAGGAAAGATTTAGCTTCAGCTTCATTTTTCGTATCTTTAACACGAGGACTTTGCGGAGGTTTTGGGGATTTATCGGAAGATAATTCATCGGCTGAAGAGACGTTAACGGACGTTCTTGAAGATCCTCCACTTCTTAATTTCTTATTATCCTTTTTGCTTTTTATATCTTCTTCGCTACCACTGGTAGTAGCGCTAACGCTCGCTTCCGAACTTGGTGATCTCCGATTCGATTTTCCTTCGGATATTTTTGAATGATACGATTTGCAAGTTGCTAAATTTTCGGATACGTCGGTTGCGTCGGGATCGGCAACGTCGGAATCTGCTGAACTTGCGGAATGACTACGTCTGCCGATTTTCTTATTGGATCTTCCTTCGGGATTCATATTTAAAACCGATTTTCTGAAATCTTTATTCGCTGGATTGGAGGAATGTAAAGAATTCGTTTTAGAAGAGTTTTCACTTTTCGGTATTTGAGGCGGTAGCTGTTTTTGTTTGAAAGGCAATTTAGACTTTGACGATTTACTTTCTTTGGATTTGTCGTGTTTGACGCAGGAATGTTGGATGCTTTTCGAAGAACTTTCTCTTGATAAACTTTTAGGACTTTCACATTCGTTAGTAGAATTTTTCGGTTTCGAATTTGGACTGGAAAATTTCATATCTAAAAATGAAGACCAAGGTGTTGAAGATATACGGGAAGCTCCTACGAATCTCGACATTTTCGTTGAATCGTCCAATCGATCTGATTGTATTTCTTTATCGACCATGGTATGAATCGGTTTTTTAGGTCGGGTTATTTGTTTTTCAACTGTTTTAGCAATTTCCAATCTCCTACTACGTAAAAAATTATTAGGTTGAGACATTTGTGTTGGGGAAGTTGATCTGGTAATAACTGTTATCGTTACCATTTCGATTTCTTTTTTAATATCTTTTTTTGGTGAAATATCTTCTGTTGTTAGTGAAGAACATCTACTAGGAGATCTACTGAGTCTTTCTTGTTCTTGTTGTATATGTAATACGTTGAGTAATTCTCTATTTTTTCTACTAGATTCGTTTGTCCTTGTTGTAGAAGGTCTAGAATACGCCGTATAACTTTTTTCGACACTATTTTTTGGTAGGAATCTACTGTTTATATATTTTTGTGAACCAGAAGAAGACAGATCTTCTCTTGGGGACGTTCTATCTCCTATTTTATATCTAGAAGAAGAAATTGGTTCTTCTTTAGATAAAGAAGATCGTCCGGAATATTTAGACACGTCCTCTTTATTAACAGACGTTCTTCCTGCATATCTGGGCGATTCTTCTTTAGTTAAAGATGTTTTTCCGACAAATTTTGGTATTATAGATGTCGAACCAATTGATTCAGTACGTTCTCTACTTACAGATCTCTGTATCGGTTTAGGATATAATTTATTATAATTATATCCCGATGAAGATGTTGAGCTTTTTTCAGATTTTTCTACTGGACTTGGATCGCGTGATCGGGAACCGGTTCTTGTTATTGGTCTGTAGGTTATTGGAGGATGACTGGAATCTTTTTTATCCAATAAAGGTTTCGCTCTTGTCGTTCCCGAATAACCTAAAAATCAAATTACGTATTATTATAAAGCAAAAAAAATTCATTGGCATGTTTAATCGTATTTTAAATTATATAATATTTACCTGTAGATGGTATGTTGTCCCGGTATCCGGTAGAGAAAGAATTATACCTGGAACTGATTCTACTTTTTTCATCTTCGGTTTTTTTGGTATCAGATCTGGCTCTACCCAATGATGAGTCATACTGCAAATTAAAATAAATAAAATAGATCGTAATTAAAAGTTTTTTATGTTAAAATTTCAACATCACTACAACAAACTCACGATTAGATTGTCTGACGCGCGGCTCCGAAGACGATAACTTGGTAATCGAAACGCTCATATCAGTCAATTTAATTGTGAGTGTTGGTGTAGTTCAAGTTGTACATTGACTATCATTGTTTTTTTATTGTTATAGTGGTAAACTGATTGATTATCATCAACACATATTATTTACAGGATTTAATTTTGAATAAAAATTTGGTTTTAATTCATAATTTTAAATTAATGTGACCCAAACTCAAAATATTGTCGGTTTATTTAAAAAAAAGGAAAAAAGTTGTTTGATTTGAATTGTATTATGTGGTAACTAAGTAAAATACACATTTTGGAGAAAAAGAAAAACAATGAAAAGGTTAAAGGATCAGTTGGAGAATCTAGCAATTGAAATCTATAAAATAGCGATTTAATCACCAAGGGAAACTAAGGAATCAAAAAAGAAAGACCATGAATCAACTCTTTGAGGGTCTACGGATTTGATAATAAAATAGCATTTTCTCGAGTAAAGACAGTTCTAGCTAGTGATCTATTTTAATTGCATGTCACTCTCATTAAACGTATTGGAAGGAGATTGAATATCAAAGAAAATAAGAACAGGGACGATAGGAAATTCTTCAAGGGGTTAATTCTAGAGTTGATCATGTGCACGTTTGATAGAGAATCTTTACGATGTACCAAAAAAGCTCCGAAATCAATAGATCAGCTCGAAATATACTTTATAGATTTAATTTTGAAGCTTCGTGTTCTTTCTTTGTTAATTTTTCTAAAACCAACAAATTCGATTTTTTTTAAGTTCAAGTTAAAAGCGTGAAATCATTTTTGGTTAAATTTCGGGAAAGAACATGTGAAGAGAAGCTCTTAAAAAAATTAAGAACCAGATCTTGAATTTAGATGATTAGCTATTCAAAAAACAAAGACTGTTTATCTGTCTTTACAAAATTTATAAAAGAAACTAATTTTAATGTAAAAATATAAATATTTCTTTGATTCTAGTTAAATATTCGATTTATTTAATTATTATGATAATAAATCAAATTCGGAGAGAGGAAATTTAATGAAAAACAAAAATTTACACGGTTTCGAATCGAATTAGTAATTTTTAGGCACGTCGATGTAATTATTTTATTGTTTTCTCAAATCACTATATTTGAAAGCAACAGTCTTAATTGTCGATTATTTATATTTATTAGTTATGAAGGTGAGTTAAGATCTAAAACGTAGAAAATTTAGAATAAAACACTCGAGATTTTGTAGGTTTTACCGATTTTGATTATTTTTCTGACAATATGGAATGTGAATGGTCGAATCTATCTTTTATTAGGACGAATTATAGATTTTCTAATGGAATTTACGAGAAGTCAACCATTACTTTTTCCTCAGTATCAACAATCGAACATCGGTAAGTTGTGTACCAAATTTGATTTATATAAATGAGGAATTATTTAGACGATTTAAATTATTGGGTATTGGGAATTGAATTACTTCGAAAATAAGACAATATCACTTTTTCTCAATATAATAATGCCTGATAATACGATTAATGTAACTGATTTTTCATTTACTGAAGTCTCAAACAAAAAAATATCCTCCAGACCTTTGTTTTCATGGGTAGTAGTAGCATTTCCACTGTTTTATCAGCTCCTGAAGGTTCCAAATAGTATATTTGTCCATATTCCAAAATAGAAGTTTTTTAAAAACTTATTTGGAATCGGTAAAAAGACATAAAAAATCGATTCAGGTGAGACGAAAGATGAAATAATAGCTAAAATGCATTATTAAGTCAATTTTATCTTGTTATTTCTGGATTAATTCCACAGGTAATTAATTTGATATTAGTCCTCCTCTTTATTGAAATATTTAAGTTACCAAACTTGCCAACAACGTGGAAACAATATTTTCTTCATAATCCATTTATTTCTTTTTTGAATTTTTGTCAAGTATTTAGTCCAACTAGTAGGTACTAGATTATGATGTACTTCAATTTCAATATAAATGTTGACATATTACATCAAATAATATAAAAAACGCATTTGTAATATAATTTTTAGCAGAAAATGTTAAATTCGACTTTATAATAGTTGGTGCAAGTCCTTCAGGATCAGTCGTAGCTAATAGATTGACAGAAAATCCTGATGTGAATGTTCTTTTATTAGAAGCTGGTGAAGAACCTAGTTTCATTACGGACGTACCATTGGTTGCAGGATTTCTAGAATTTACATCTTATAATTATGGTTACAAATCGGTACCACAAAATGGATTTTGTAGAGGTAATATCACAATAGACCATTGAATAGGCATTTCAATCGATATATTGTAGCTCTAATCCATGGTTGTTGGAGGTACAACGACAGTCAAATTCGATGTTAGTCGATTTTTATTTTCGATATAATTTTATAATATGATTCAAGGTCATTTATCTTGATATAATTTTACTTATCTTCTTTTATTTTATCGAGTTTTATTAATTTTACATCTTCATCTCCAATTTATTTCTATTTTCACTTGTTTCCCCTCAATTTTCATCCATTTTCTTCCCATTTTTATTTTCAGTCTTTTTTTGCTTCGACTGTTTTTATGTTAATTTATTCCTATTTGTCTCCAAGTTTTTTCATTTACGTTTAATCCTATTAATTCTCAACAATTTTGTCTTTTATTTCAGTTTCAGCAATTTTTTTCCTTCCGTTTATTTATCATAATCATTTCTATTTGTCTCCTTTCATTCATCTCTATTTCCACTTTTCTTCTCATTTTCATTCATAACTATCAATTTTAGTTCGATTCTCTTTATCCTTATTTGTTTTTATTTGTTTTCATTAATTTGTTATCTCTTGTTTTCCTCCTATTTTCATCCATTTTCTTCTCATTTTCATTTTCAGTCTTTTTTGCTTCGACTTTCTCTATATTTAATTATTATTTTCTCCATTCATTCGTTATCGTCGTTCACGTTATTCTTTATTTCTTTATTCCTATTTGTCTCCATTTTTATCATTTACATTTACTCCTACTAATTTTCAATGATTTTGTCTTTTATTTCTATCAATTTTTTCCCTTCCGTTTATTTATCATAATCATTTCTATTTGTCTCCTTTCATTTATCTCTATTTCCACTTGTTTTCCTTAATTTTCTTCCCTTTCTCTTCATTTTCTTCCCATTTTCATTCATAACTATCAATTTTTATTCGATTCTCTTTATACTCATTTCTTTTTCTTCGTTTTCATTTGTTATCACCTTCTACGTCCATTTTGATTTACTTATATCTATTCTTACTTGTATTCCTCTCCATTTAAATCAATTTCCATTAAATTTGCGTCATCTTCTTTTATTTTTATACTTATTCATACATTTTTCTGCATTTATCGTCATCTTTGATATTTGTCTCCTTTCTTTTATATCTATTTCCATTGGTTCTACTCAATTTCCATCATTTTCTTTTCATTTCCATTAATTTATATTCTTTTTGATTCGATTTCCTTTATCTTTATTCATTTTATTTTTGTTTCCATTTACTTTTCATTATCATTTACGTTATTATTGATTTATTTTCATCTGTTTGTCTCCATCTTTATTATTTTTTCTTCTTTTATATTTACTCCTATAAATTTTCAACAATTATTCCTTATAGTCTTTTTTTTCTATCATCGTTAATACTTGTCTACTTTCATTTAACTTTATTTCCTAAATTTTCATCCTCATTTTCATCAATTTCTACCATCATTGATTCCTTTTTCTTTGTCTTTTTTGTCTGCGTTTATGTTGATTTATTTATCTCTATTTCTCCTTATTTTTCGTAATTTTTTCCTATTCTCAACCATTTCTCATCGTTTTCTTCATTTTCATTCGTTTCTATTAATGTTCTATTATCTTTCTTTATTACTATCCATCTTCAATTATTTTTTCAGTTCTCATTCTTTTATCATCATCATTTCTATTAATCTTTATTTCCAATTGTTTTTTACTTATCTTTTCAATTATTTCCGTTCTTAACCATGTTTATCTTAATTTATTTATGCTTATTTTTATTTGTTTCTCTTAATTTTATTTTCTTCAGTCTTGTTTGAATATAATCTGAATTTTTACATTTTCAATTCACATTTTGACTACATTGTTGATAAAAAAAATGTGTGCACTCGTATATTGTTTATTATGTAGGATGTATCGATAAAAGTATGGAATTACCTCATGGGAAAGCACTCGGCGGTAGTAGTATAATAAACTATATGATATTTATCCGAGGAAATCCCGAGGATTTTGATAATTGGTCTGATCTTGGAAACCCTGGATGGTCTTACAAAGACATGTTACCTTATTTAAAGAAACTTGAGGACGTCCGTGTTAAAGTGAAGGATTCACAATATAGAGGAGAAGGAGGACCTTTAACAATTAGTGATATTCCTTATAAAACGAAATCTGTTCATCATTTTGTTAATGCTTGTATAGAAGCTGATTACGATTATGTTGATTATAACGGTAGAAAACAAATCGGGGTAAGTCAAAAGTGTTTTCTATGGATTAAGAAAAAAGGTTAAAGATTAAAGTTTTTAATAACTTTCAACAAGTTTACTGTCAGATATACGACAGTATCTGGCCTGACCTAGAGATGGCGGTAGTTGTTTAATATTCATTTGGCGACCATCAATATTGAACGTTTTCACCGAATTTGTAAACTTGTTATAAGATACAATACTTTTATTTAAAAGGATTTAGACCAACCAATATGTAAAAGCTGAACTAGAAATATTTCAGGTGTCTTATGTGCAAGGTACTATAAGAGACGGTGCACGCTGCAGTGCCGAAAAAGCTTATCTTAGACCGATAAGAAATAGAAAAAATTTGGTGATCCAAACGAATTCAAAAGTTACGAAAATTCTAATGAATAAATATACAAAAACGGTTTTCGGCGTCGAATATTTACATAACGGTGAAAGACACGAAGTTTTTGCGGAAAAAGAGGTTATTTTATCAGCGGGGGTATTCAATTCTCCCCAATTATTGATGCTATCTGGAATAGGACCAAAAGATCATTTGGAAGAAATCGGTTGGTAACGATCATTCATATAATCAAATCAATAAAACAATATTTTCAGGTATACCGTTAATAAAAGACTTACCAGTTGGTAAGAAAATGTATGATCACGCAGTTTTTCCTACTATTATGTACGAGCTAAACAGCAAGGCTGTTATTGATCTTATACCAACTCTTTTGAATCCTAAAAACTACATTGAATACTCGAATGGATTGGGTCCATTCACTAGCATAGGTCAGTAGAAACAGTGAGTAAATTAACTATTATTTTTTTTTCAAGATATTCATGATAAACCATCGAATATAACCAAGTCAATAGATTTGAAAGTATACAGAACACCACTGATTTAATTCTGAATTATAAAGTCACACGTGAGCGTGGAAATTTCAATAGGATAGTAGCCACCGGGCGAACCATCATCCTACTACTCTCTGCGTATTAGATACACCCATCAAAAACCTTGAGCTTATACACCATAGGATGATAGAAGTCGCAGGAAGAAACTCAATACGGATAAGTCGCTCCCCACTTGAAACAATTGATCTCGTCGAAGGTACTGCTAGAAAAGCAATATCGACAGTTAGATTGATGTTAGGAACAAACAAAATACAGTCTACTGGTGAAATTTCGCTCTGAAGAGAACAAAAGGAGGAAGGAACGAAATCGAGGAGGCAGAACACCTCACTCAGAAGATACGTGGTTGTACTTTTCACTAAAATAAAAAACTATTAAACACTATTATAGTATATTGTTATTCATCCTAAAAAACTAAACTGTTCGGAAAGTCGCAGAAATAAACTATTTGCTCGGAATCTATTCACCGTGGCGAAAATAGCCAGGTGTTAAAATAATTGTGGATTCGCTCCAGATGATTTTATTTCTTTGACTACACTATAAAGTGCAGATCCGTTGCCGGATGTTTTGCAATGTTGCATTTCGATTTTTGACTAATTTGAGGACTTAATGACAATTTTAACGCTTAATACCTCATTTACCATATTCAATGACGTGTCCAAAATTTTGCTTTGGGACTCAAGACAAGTACCGCGGAATTTTCAATGAGTCTTAGGGTTAGTTTATGTTGTTTTCAAATAGTAATATTTTGGCCCTTCAGAGATTGCTATTTGTATCTTTACAATAATAAAATAGCTACGGAATCAGCCCGGACAGTTTTTAAGTACAATATTTAACCAAAAAGTACGTAGTCAAAATTATTATTTACACCAAGGATGGATCTATGGGCTTGACATAGGGGGGTCATTAGTACTAGGACGAATCCTCCCTCAAAGATTTTTTAAGCCTTTTACCCACAAAATATAAATTAATTACATTATTTTCGACAGCATAATGACGAATTTCACGCAATTTTTACTTTAAACCTCAATTCCTCAACGACATTTGATTCTTTCGACTAGACCAACTTCTAAGTCGTTTACCCATAGTGCCTTAGACCGATTCCCGATTCTATTCTCGATTATTTTGATTTAATTCATATTAATTAGTTTATGTCAGATTTTTCTATTTCTTCGTCTTGAATTTCCTGAGTAATTTATTTTTGCTCCATTAAATATTGTTTTAATATTCGAAATATTTGGGGGTATTCCTACTCACGCCATTTTATAAGAAGCAAAAACCAAGTTAATTAAACAGGGAGACCCCCCCCCGGAATCGTGCTTAATTTACACAAAATAATTTATAAATATTTAAGCAGTTTATCGGCAGGTAGAGAATTATTATTATATTTTTTGACTTGTCCCCCATAAATATGTAAGACAAACCTGACTTAAGATGAGGTTAATTTGGTGATTTCTAGGGGGTGTTGAAGCTATTGCTTACATAAACACGAATAAATCGAAAAAATCTGATAATCCCGATATAGAATTATTAATGGGCGGTGTATCGTTAATCACAGATTTCGGTATTACGTTTAGAAGAATGTTCAATGTACCTCAGCAGATTTTTGACGCTCTCTACCGACCGTTAATAGGAAAATATATATATCAGGTGATTTAAATTTATTAACTATAATGATATTATTGTTATAAACATCATATGGTATTTATTCTGTAGACCTCTCCAACGTTGCTGCATCCGAAATCGTTTGGATGGATTGAATTGAATAAAGAAGATCCAGAAGGTGCACCCTTATTGTACTCCAATTATTTTTCTGATCCCGATAACGACGACATTAAAACTTTGATAAAGGGTATCAGAGAAATAGAAAGGATAAACAGTATGCCCTCTATGCAGAAACTTGGAGCTAAACTGGTGGATACACCAATTCCTGGTGAGTTTTTTGGGAAAATTGAAAGTTTCTACGTATCATCAAATTTCTAGGTTGCGAGCATTACAATTTTGATTCTGACGATTATTGGGAATGCATGATGAGAACTTTATCCGGTAGCTACTATCATCAAGTGGCAACTTGTAAAATGGGACCTGAATCAGATCCAGAAACAGTAGTTAATCATAAATTAAAAGTTCACGGAATTAAAAAATTACGAGTTATTGATAATAGTATCATACCAACACCACCAGCGTCTCATACAGTCGCTATGGCGTATGCGATTGGGGAAAAAGGTGCAGATTTGATCAAATCTTCATGGAATTTGTAAGAATTACTACAATTAACAAAAAATGTATTTTCCCATTATACTATAATTAGAATTATATTGCTTTCTTTGTACCAAAACTACCACATTTTCGAAACTCATAATCTCCTTTATAATTTCAGCGAGAATTTCTAAAAGAGCTTCTCGTAGGGCTCTTAATACATTTCTCGCAACACTGTCTTATTCATTTCTTTAACTGTATTTTAATTTCTGTAGCTGATTTTTCAATTCATCAATGATTAATTTCGTTGAGACACGCTTCAACACGTCGTGATTTTTTTAGTTTATTTCCACATTTTGCTCCAGGAATGTCAATTTTCTCGCGTTTTTCTCGCTTTCCATCAATATTTTCCTCATCGTTGATCGTTGGATCAAAAACATCTTGTAATAAGAGCAGTGAGGATTCGAATTTTCCCTTCCATGAAATAAATCAACAAAAAAATTTGTAAAATTGGGATAAAAGATTTTTTCAATATAGCTTCTAGCTCTTCGTAAATATTTTCGTGTGTCAAATAAGCGCTCCACGAAGTGTTTTGAATAAAAGTTTACATCTCATTATTTTCGTTCATTCTTGTATATAATTGAGGTATCTTAGCAGTTTTTTTTTCCTGGGTGTATTGGCTCAGCAAAGGGTGCACGAGGTAGCAATCGTGACCGTTTTTGCTCGATTTTTTCGTTCAAACAATGAAATAAGTTCGCAAAATACCCGCCATGACCTTGTCCGCCAAATGGAACGATCTTTGTCTTCTTTGGAACCTGTTCTTCCTTTTCATTCCATTGTCTTGAATGTGAAATGATGGACCGACGTTACATCCATGGTTATGGATGACAACGCTGTTTTTTTTTCCATTGTGAACAAACGCTGCACCCAAGACGATCATCCGGTACCGCTTTGTGGAGTTTCTTCAACATTTCTGGAGTTGTTACCTCATCCTAATCTTCGAAGGTCGTAAAGTCTCGTTTAAACTTTGCTGTACAATATTTTACTGTTGATAACGAAGGAACAGTCTCACCCAGAGTAGAATCTAGTTCAGCTAAGGACTAAGGACTAAGAACTTGTTCACAAATTCACTGAAAACGTTCAATATTGGAATATTGAACAACGTGGTGTTTTGTAAACATCTATTGGTAATGACCATCATCGTATATTAGTACCAATGGTTAATAAAAACTTAAAATTACTTATAGATCACGTTTTGATTACAAAATGAAGATTAAAGATGGTACAAGAATTCAGATCTTTTAAATGTTTAAAAAGTTTATGCAATATTAATAATCACCAGAAACTATTAACAGATTTTTTCAATATAATTTAAATGATACCGTAAAATTTGATTTAATATTTAATTATTTCAAATTTTCGTAAATTATTCAATGCTGAACACGTACTTTCGATAACCTAATAAACTACTACTGCGACCTTGGAATTTTATTAAATTTATTTCAATATTTTCCAAATTTTCACAACAATAAATCATTTCCTCTATCATCTACGTGACTAGATCAGAAAATTCTGAAAATTTTATGTGTACGTACCTTGGGAATACCAACGGAGATTTCGTTTTTACCAGAATAATTCGTACCAGAAGTTGTTTTGATATTCCATGGACTCTAAAAAAAAAATGTCAATAATAACGGAGAGTATTCAAACTCGTGTATACCAATTTTTTTTATTTAGTTTTCGGATATTGCGTTGGTACAAATTTTGAAATTTTAAAATAGAAAACGGGATATTCAGTGAAACACCAACACAGTTTCACTAGATGTAAGTAATTCGTGGGAGTATTATTTTTGTTTTTTCAGCCACGTACGCCAGATACGCAAGGTCGTTGGGGCATCGTCCATTCAAATTTATAATGTAATCAAGGAAATACAACAAATCTGATCTAAAATTTAACCGATAACAAAGTAAATTACCTGTATAAACACGTCAATAATAAAATGTCACAATATCTATATAATATTAATACAAGGTCTGTTCTAAAAGTAGTAGGAATAGACAAGAAACGATTTGAAGTTGAAGAGGCAGATCGTTTGTACTATCGAACTAGAATCATGAAACGTTTACTCATATTTGTGTAAACGATCAATAAGACATGATTAAAAACGATATTGTCATATATCGAGTGTTTTTTTATTAGCAAAAGCTATTCCTCGTAGTTGGTGCAACAGTGAAAGCTGAAGACCTTTCGATTAACAATACCAACGGATATGATCAATTAAACTGTCCCTCGTATATAAAATTCGAACTAATAATGCGATTTTCATGTTAATTGACATCAAAAGTCTCGTTATTTAATGTAAATATCTTATATTTATCTGTTTTGTAATTAGAAAAACCTTCGAAGCTTCATTCATACTGTTAGTCTTCACTTCAATTAATATGACCGAAACTCGGATTAAAAAAATTATTTGGAAACTTGCGTGAATGAAATTTTGTGAGAGGAGAAAAAAAAACGTAGTTTCCTCCACAGGGTTCCGCGACCGACAATGAAGAGAAATGAAACAGCGCTTAAATAAAAACATTTTGAAAACTTGAACACTTCTGTGAAATCGGCTACAAGACAATAGACAAAACGCTAGAAAAAGAAATTTAGGCACTTGATACTCATGTGAATCTATAACCAACAGAAATCTAATGGATGAATCTACCTAAGTGCAAAGTGCACTAGGTTTAGATATAGAGAAGTGCAAACTTTCTAAAAGGATGAGTCAGTTGTAAACATTGAGGATTTCCGTATATACGTAGATGGTTCTAGAAGTACTTGCCCTGACCTAAAGATGGCGGTAGCTGCTTGAAAAAGACCAATGGATTGGAAAGTACACAGTTTGAAGACACCACGTTATTTAGTATTTGTTTGGCAGCCATCAATAGTGAACATGAACGTAAATAAAGACGGTTTATAACCATGAAACGTGGGTTCATCACACCAAAAACAAAATAACAATCAAAAACAATGGAATTATAAAAGAGAATCGGCTCCAAAGAAGGCGAAAACCGTATCATCAGCTGGCAAGGTCTTGGCGTCGGTTTTTTGTAATGCGCATGGGATAATTTCCATTGACTATCTTGAAAAATGAAAAATTTTCAACGACATGTATCAAACAAACTTCTGCTAACGTTTGAGCAAAGAAATCAAGCAAAAAACAATTCACCAGTTCATACATCCATTATTGCAATGCACAAAATTAATGAATTAAAGTTTGAATTGCTACCCTATTCGACAGATTTAGCCCTGACGGATTATTTTCTCTTCCCAGACCTGAAAAAATAACTCACTTGGCAAATATTTTCCTACAATGATGCCTGCAGTTTATTGTTATTTTGAGAGTATCGAATTTATTGAATATCGCTGTGTAAAGTGTATGGAGGTGAAATAAATATATTTTTTTCCAAAATTTTCTTTGTTCTTTTTACCTCTGGAACCATCCTCGGATATACAAACAGTTGCAGTCCCTTACTTAACAAGTAAGACAATCTTTATAAATGAAACCACGTTTATATTAGTTAATCAACAAAATTGTAGATATTTGAAGCAATGATAAAAAATTCAAAAAAAGGAGTATATTGAAATGATACTTTTCCCCTAAATTTCGTTTCGAGAAAAATTTTTTTTCAAGTTCGTTGACTCAAATTTAATTTAATTCCATATTCTAATAGTCTCGAATTTCATTTCCATATTATCATGTTTTTTTACATCTTTCATTTATCTTTAATTAATTTTATTTCATTATTATTTAATTTGTTTCTAGTGTTTTCAATCTCTTTTAAAATTATTGCTTCTCCTGGACGAACGGACTATAATTATCGTCGTATAAATAACGCGTCAACAGAAGAGTAGCCACTACCTATTTAATGTCATATATTTGATGAATCCAAACGGTAAAAGTTATTTTTAGTACATTGAAGTTGCCTAATAGGAATAAAAGGTAAACAGAATGTTTGCTTTGATATCCCTCGAAATAGAAATTGGCTGTAAAGGTACAATGAAAAATAAAATTGGCACGTGAAGTTACAAGAACCAGAAGTCATCTGGAATTTTCCATTTGATTTATACACGACAATTCAAATTTCGATTTATCTCGTAGAAATTCTTTTTACGCCCTTATTATCTAAATATTTATAGTAGGACATGTGTGACTTAAAATTGTTGACACCCCAACAGATTGGACTTATATAAAACACCTTTATTAATGCCAATAGACATTCAGACTTTATTTATATTAGTTACTTCCTGTTGAACGTTTCCGGTGTCAATTTTAGGTTCGGTCCCCTATTAAAGAAGCAACGCCTCAACAAATTTTATTGTCTTTTAATCTGCTAAAGGAATGAGGCTTCGCATATACTTAGATATTTTAATTTTAAATTAGCTTGGAATGAATTAGTTGAATAGTAGGAAAAATTAGTTTGGAAATATTGTTTCTAAATTTAACTTTTATTTGTATTTCTTGGCTTGAACAATGGAAAGTTATATAACAAATTTGATTATTTTTATATATCGATAACAGTTAATGAAATTTATTGTTCTCGAAAAAAATTAATCATCTAAAAATTTATAATAGTTATAGTCACACCCTGAAGTTATATGTATAAAATACTTCCAAGTATTGTATATTGCCTATATTTTCGGGGTAATTTATGTTTTTTTATGCCTATTCGGTGATACTACCGAATATTTTGAAGCATCCATATTATGTACCAGTAGTTAATTTAGGACAGAAAAGTAATAAAAAACTTATAGCGTATAAAGAATTTCATATGGACGAAAACCACGTGTCCCTAGATGGCGCGGAATTAGTCTTCTATAAGGGTGTTTGCTGTTGTTTAGTTTTTTTTGTGTGGTTTTAGTTGGACTTTGTTTATTTCTGTAATTTCCGTTATTTACTAAACGTGTTTGTGTGGTTAGAACAAAAAGTTGTATTTAAGAATCGGTCTAAAAATGATGAAAATTCAAGAAACCTTGTTTAACATTATGGAATATATTGGAGAAGCAGATCACAAAGAGAGAAGTGGTTTTTAAAGTATTATGGGGCCTGGAAGAAACAAATTTAAAAAACATTGAAAATTTGTGTCAACAGACGTCAAATCTACTTTCATGAGATAACAATTAATCTGAATGATACTATTAACTTTTTCGCGTTTTTTATATCAAAAAAACACTTTAAACAGATATATTATTGTTTATAAAACAACAAAATTGGTTCATATTTTGGCTTTGTTGTTAATCTTCCATTGAAGTTTGAAAAAAAATTAATAGATGTCACTCACTTCGTAATTGCGAATATAATAGTTTAAAGATGGGACTAATATAATAATGTATATAGTTACTTTTAGTAATCAAAAAATGTTTGCAGTCAAAAAAGACTTAATAATATTCAGATTTTTGGTTATATTTCTAGGAGATATTCCAAAAAGGTTCTGAAACTCGATACTTTAGTGGCTGTCATTAAAAAAAAGGGAATTAAATTTAGAGATATTCCATAAAACAAATCGTTAACTTCCGTATATCAATCTCACTTCTAAAAGAATCCAAACCGTGTTTGAGTGAATTGAGTCAACATAAAAAAGATATGTTCTATTTCCAGCACTCAAGCAGTCTATAAAATAGTCAACAGTAGTTAACAATTTCTTTTAATCGGAGGTTCTTTCGTTATTTTTAGTGCTTCCCATTTAATGTTATGAAATCGTTGAGTTTTTTATTTCATAATATTTCGGTAAAACATATGGCGACATTATGAAACATCGATCATTAATAAGAAGTTAATATTTGAATCGCATAGTTGTATAAAAGTTCCTATTTTACTAGTGAATAACACTAGATTATTAACAGATTTGACTTAAGAAACTGTTATTTGTAAACGAATACGTTTCCCACCTCTATATCATTTTACAACTTTCTGTGCGATTTGGTCTGAATTGATTTTTTTTAGTTTGCAATTTATAGCTCAGATGGCGTAACTTATAATTTTTATTGTTCCTAATAAGGCAACGAAATAAATAGTAGGGTGTAAATTATAATTAAGGAAGTATAACTAACAAAGTTTTCGATAATTGAGGTCATGATGGAAGACGATTTACAAATTTTAAGTATTCCGTGTATGAGTGTAAAGACCCCTTCAAGCTCGAAATATCAATTTCAAAATCGTTTCCCTAATAATTTTCCTTCCGGGTGTATTTTTTGGCAAACGGTATTATATGATTTCTTTTATTACGTTAATACATTGACCCAACTACAAAATTAAGATCGAGAACACAAATTAGCGAGCAATAACATGTGCTAGTTTCACACACGAAAATTATCCGGACTCGATCTAATTTTATTACATTATTACATATGTTTAACTCGTAAATTATATTTTTTTTTCAATTGTTCTACATAAAGCGCTTCTAGAAGTACACCGGTGAGCAAAAAAATCGACACAGACGACATCCCTGCAATCGAAAGTAAAAAAAATTGAACACCAGGACATCACCTTTACTGGTGTCCAACAAGAGCTCATAGAAACGCGAGTGGTTGGACAATCAGAAGACTTAAGGCAGTTAACATTGACCAGCTAATCAACTTCGGCCTAAGCATCAAACTATCAACGAGTTGCCAAAGGAAACTTTAATTAGACTGACGAAATATCTGGACCTGAAGTGGACATAAAAGGTCGAAATCTAGAGTCGATTTTATCACTCGCAAGCATTCAAAACGTTCAATTTCATCAAAAATGTCTTTCTTCTGTTTAAGTATGTCAATAATTTCGATGCATAAAACCTCCTGGTTTAATAAACAACCTCTCTTCAGAACCCAAGAAGCATCGTCTTCGTACTAACTAACCTGGTGGTTTTTTTCGTCCCTCTTTTATCGCAACTATCAATTTATCCTTGAGTATTCAAAAATGAAACCCTCAAATACTATAAAAATATGCTAAAAACTAAAAAAAAAAATCCTGGTTAACGAGTTGTACCTATAAGACAAATCTTTCAAGTCAGGTGGATTCTGTATATTTCCGGAACATATTATTTTGGCGTCTTGGACGTATTGCTTGTTTTCACATATTTCTTCGTCTATGTTAAAAAGGAAAACATGAATAGACAACTTCCTCTGTTGATAGTTTTATTTTGTTTTGTGTAGTGGCATCAACGTTTCAGGCTCGTTCAAATCGTTGCAAAAATTAATTGGGAATAAATGTTATTTTGGTTTCGATATTCTAAATTTTGTGTTTATATATTTAATAATACATAAACATAAAACGATTATGCATAAATGTTTTTTGTTGTTCTCCATTTGTTTGTTCAATGTATGCCTATTTATTGCCAATAAAAGTTTAACGCCGATCTGGTTCGTCTAATCTAAATAAGCGTTTCTAAAAATATATTTATTGTCTATCATTAAAACTCATTTTTGATAATAAAACTCCTTAAACATAACCTTATAAAAATATAACTCTAAAAATTGAATATAGGTTATGTTACTTATTACAAAATGGAAGAATACGTATTTGCCATTACTCGAAATAAGTAACTAAATCATAATAAAAAAGGAAATTTGATATTTGTTGTATAAAAATGAAAACTTACATATGATCTGTAGCCACTCATTATTCAAAAACTAGTAAAATGAACCACTTCATCAAATCACACTATAGCACTAAATTACTAAAAACGTTCTAAAATCACCCTGTATATATTCAATTAAAAAAAAATGATAATGCTCTACTACTAACTAAATTTAACTAGTTTTTCATCCATGTTTTTACTAATTTTTTATTAAATTCGAAAGACAAAGTATATATGAACATTCCGTATAGTTTGTGCATTATTCTATCTACTGTTTGAGTGTCTGAGTATTTTTGTGATTTCGACGCTCAGCGTCTTGGGCGCCTAGGCGTCGAACGTCGACGAAAAAATCCGGCCATTCACGATAGGACTATTTAAAGAATTAATTTTCGAATTACTTCAGACTATTTAATGATAATTCTTATTATTATTAACATCTATACTTTTGATACAAATATGATTCTTAATATACCTGAATGTAATTAGTATTCAAACTGATTTTTTTCTCAATTATATCCAACAATATTCATCAATAATACAGTACGAAACAATTCATAATAATATCGATCATTTCAATCGAAAACTTTACCATACTAGACTAAAGCGCAAAAGAAAATATAAATAATATAATTATTTTATCATACTACTCGTATAATGATATTTTGACTAAAATAATTCGTATCTAGTTCTTCTTTTGACTACCTATTATATCTGCAAATATTTCTACAGTAAATCATTGTGTGTTGCATAGAATATTTTGAGTTTTGTTTTTCAATTCTAGTGTTTCTGTCGGGTATACAATACTCAATACATAACCTACTGCGTATGCAACCATTTTTATAAGCCTATATATTGTATGTTGCATAATATTAATTACTTTTAATACGGGAAATTAGAAAAATAATAAACTATGTGGATTATCAAATATATATGTAAACTTTTTTTGAATTAGCTCTTAATAAGTTACAATATTACTTGAATATAATAAGCAATATGATAAGAAAGTACTTTATAGATACAAAGTAATATTGTCATGTATAATTAATGTTTAAAAACGAGGATTGAAATGCAAAGAAATTTAAATATTAACCTTAGAAGACAGGTGGATTTTATTAGATTATTCGTGATTTAAGGGGTCTTTGTGTAAAAATATAAATGCGATTCAAAAAATCCAGATTATGAATTTTGGATTCCTATAAATCGCATGGTATTAAGGACAATGAGATTCAGCAATGATGGGTGATTTAGAAAATGGAACAAATGTTTTTCACATTACCCTCGATATTTTTTCTGTTTTAATTTATAGTATAGGAGTTTTATTTTTCATAATAAAAAAGATTGGCCCATGGGGGGATCGAACCCGCGACCTTCGCGTTATTAGCACGACGCTCTAACCAACTGAGCTAATGGGCCGTTGAAGAAACTTTACCTGCAGCTATTTTTGTATATAAAGTTGCGTATAATGAACCAAAAAAAATTATTTATAAATACTAAAGCAATAATAAAAAGAAATTACTTAGCATACTTTGACATAGTAATAGAAAAACCGAAGTAGGTCGAAACGTCAAATTATTACCGATTATTTTCAACTGATTTTATAAGAAAAAAGACCTGAAATCAAGATAAATCATCACGAAAAACACATAAAAACTTTTAAAAAGAAAAATTTAAAGAAAATTATTTTGTTATGTAGAGGTTTACATTGATTAAGAAACTATTTGTTTTTTTTTTAATGAGTTATTGAATATATTTGAGTTATCGGAAGTAACATTTTTTCTAATACTAAAAGAGTATTCAGTTTTTATGAATTCCTGATCTGACATAGTCATATTATTTAGGAGAATGATGCATATTAAACAGTACAAGAAGAAAATATAACTTTATTTTCGATATATATAGAATAATGGAGAATATTATTTATCATTTGTTTATAATGAAAATTCGTCTGTACTCGTAGAGGACAAAAGTATTTGAGTCATAACCTAAATATTTGAAAATAGAGTGGGCGTTGGCATCTATCCAGGTTCAAAATTGGTTTTTAGCTACGAGAAAACGACGAATTATGAAAGGAGGTATTAAAAAATCAATTTAGCAGCTGTACAGTTTAATTTTTTTATCCGTTTTTATCTACCCTGTATCTACATTTATTGAAATGTGATTGTCCATCTTGAACATGATTAATCTGTGTAGAGATGGGAATTTAATTTAGAAAATAACACTTTTTCGAATCATTTTACGAAAGACAAAACAAATACTTTCATGTCTATATTCAGCTACGAATATTGAATTAAATTATCTGTATTATATGACATAACTGCTTCCACTTCCAAAATGTAGTTCTAGAAATGAACTAAAAGCTATTTTCACTTCTTAAACATTTTTTTAAGCAATTAACAATTAATACAAAAAAAGTCAAACCTATTGGGTAGGCAACCCATAACAACGCATCATCCAAACGTCAAATCTAAATTCTTCGTCTTCTTTCAGCATTCCTCGTACGTGCTTCTTCCATAATTCTATTCTTTTCTTCCCTTAACCAAATCAGAAAACACACGTTCTAGATCGTACACGTGTCTGTAAATCTCATTTACCACGTGAAAACGAAATTTCTTTGTTTACATATAAGCTTTTTTCTATGGGAGCTTTCTCTGTACTTTTTATTTATCTATTGGCATTTTGTTTGGTTATATTTTCAAAAATATCTTTTGTTATTTTTACCAATAATTAAATGACAGATTATTTTGAATAATTTAAGACGAAAACATGACTACCTATGTATTTTCCAGTCTGAATCCTTTGGCAAAATCATTAAAATTTAAAGTAGGTAACGACTGATAAAAATAGAAAGGTTAGTAGCTTCGGAATCATGTCGTGACTAATGATTTGAATCATATTTTTTTCGTAGTATGCTTTTCGAGTTTCTCTTTATAATTATTTTCATCGATTTAGAAATCATATTAGCATTAAATAAAATCAAATACAATTAAACGTACAAATGAAATAACAAAAATACAAAATTATACATCAGGTGAATGCTCTGCCGCAGTTATTTCCAGAAATCAGGAATGGAATGGAATCTTATTACGAACGTATATCAAAATATAAAACTGTTGGGTCGGCGAAAAGAATTATTTCACCAGGTAGTGCAATGTTGCCATGTTACAATCTTCGACTCAATCTTCTTTATATTCTACACATTCAATCCAGAGTTTTTCGGTTCCGCCTCTGCTATTTCCTCTTCATTTATCTAGAATCGCTTTCCACCAAGCTGAATTTAAGATAAAAAAATAATCAAAAAGATCCAGCTCAGGTGAATAGAGTAAAGTATAATAAACAAAATATTTCTGTTACTACTACTATTACTTGATTTTAATCACGCGTTAAGTTTATCGTTCATTCAAAATATTATTCATATGATTTTATTTATTTCCGGAGAACGTTAACAACGTGGCAACATCGTTGGAGTGAGCACCTCCATATCGTTATTAACCGGAGTTAACGCGCGTGTCTATAAAAGGATGCCCCCCACTACAGGTAACTTGAGCTAAGCACCTCTCAGCGTAGCTGTCATAAAACAAATTCAGCGGTGTTGTCGCGTCTATTTATTTATCAGCGTATCCGCGATTTATTAAAGATGTGAATTTTACAATTGGTTTTCGTATATTTTCGTGGTTTTTATTTTTGTTTTTGTCGGAATGTATCAAAATAGGCAACATCGTTAAAAATTTATATATAACTTTTATTCGGATAGCGAGTAATAAAAATTCTCGTATAGAAACAATAGAAATTTAAACCAGAATATGAATTTTATTATAATTAATAGTCTGTAACGTTTCTTAATATAGTCGCTTGACTAACTAACCGAAAATCGATTTTATTCATCAATTTAATCTCCTTTAAGAGCGATACAATCATTCCGATGCTTCTCTATTTGTCTTTTGCTTCAAAATAGTCTCCAGTTTCATTAATTTAATCTTCTTTTGAGCGGAATTTATCGACAGTAGTCACTGAGGGTCAGATCTGGACTATACGGTGGATCGGGAAGCAATTTGTCCAATTCAACTATCGTTCCAATCGATTTGTGAATCGGTGCATTAGTCTTGGCGAAACAGTCGTTTTGCCTTGATTTTTGTATTCAAATGATCCAACAACTGGATCTGGATGATCTATACTGTGGATGATGAGGCAATTCGAAATGTAATTGGTGTTTTTTTCTGAATATTCCATGTCCATCTTAAAATACTGAAGTCATAACCTTCCCAGTTGACTGTTGTGCATTTGGACGCTTCGTACCAGGTTCACCAACTGCAGTCCATTCTGATGATGATGGTTTTGATTCCGGAGTGAAGTGTTTGATCCATGTTTCATTTACTACTCCATAAAAGTCCACGTAAAAAATAATGTTTAGTAAACAATCAAAACAGTTTTTTTCATTTAACTAGTACATCAGATTTATGTTATACTTTGACATAAAAAATTGACAATTATGGAGGGTAGACAGTATGAAAACAATCTGTGAGTACGTCGAAATACTTTAAATAAGGGTTGGTATTCATTAGCATTAGGGTAGATTTCTTTTAGGTTATTTTTTCATACAACGTAAGTCGTTGAAATTTTATAAGATGATTTAATGTATCTAAAATACTTATTTATATTTAAAATCTTCTTGTGAACTTCTAGAGTACGTTGTGTATGAAATTTTTTCGTAAATTCCACCGGTTGAGTCTAACATAATAGTTTGAGTACCAAAATGCACGTGAAATGCATAAAAAAATCGTCGAAAATAACCCAGAAAAAACATGAGTCACCGCCGGTGCGCAAAGTCGTTCGCGTATCTATTCCAAAACGCATGTGCCGTTCGAGACGCCTGACTTTATTCCGACGACGGCCGTGCCGACGCTCAAATACGAACGACTCAGCCACCACTTTCAGGCGGCGAAGGCACGCGGGTTTCACCTCTGAAATTTTCGACGGTCAGTGCATACTCGACTCGATCAAATACCAAATAGTTGAAAAGAATTTAATATTGATAAAATGGCTTCTTCCTCAGTGGCGAGGACCTCCAAATACTCGTATCGTTCCTCAGGAACTGCAGGTGGTGCCGCCGATGTCAGCATCGAATACAGCGCGGACTTGACTGCTCTTTCTAGGCTTGAGGTAAAAATAAAAATCGTCATCGGGATCATGTTGCAACGTTGTGATAATTTTTTTAGCGAATTTGTGATAATTGTGAAGTGGATTTTTTGTAAAAAAAGTGATTTTTTGGATTAGCCTTTTGATCGGTAATTTTTGTGAGTGGTCAAAAATTAGAATTTCTATAAACAAAAATTTTGTTAAAAGTTTTTTTAGTGAAAAGTTTGCTTTTATAAAATTTGTATTACGTACGATTTTTTTGATATTTAAAATTTGATAATGAGGAATTTTTACAGAAAATTCCTATATTTTAAGCACCTATTTTTAACTAACTTTTTACCACGTTGCCATATCTCAATGAACGAATTTCCTAGTACAATTTTATAAACTTGAGAACGTTCAATGTTCAAATAACGTTAAAATAAATGAAAAATTTTCTTCAACAATTGTGTTTGGATTCAAATTTGCATAAATCACTTTTGTATTAATACCATATTTTTACTAGATCGTTTTTTTCCAAAAATACACGATTTCAATCTAGTTTTCATAAAAATCTTAATATAAAAAAGATTTGCGCTAAAAAAATGAATTCTAAGTAACCTCTAATTACATATTTTCATTATAATAATTCCAAACTTACGAATTAACTTAACTATTATTTCAAATAATACAATTTGGCAAATTTTCAAGTCGAAATTTCAACGTGAGTTATAAATATAATTATTTGGCTTGTATTACATAAAAAACCTCGAAATTCGTTTTTTGAAACATTAGATTTAAATTGCAAAAACGAATTCGTCCGCCAAAAGTTGAAAAAAATTTCAAATTATGGCGAACGCGCGGTAAACCTCCACCAAAATTATAAATGGGATACCTTAATGATAATTTTTTGTTTCACAGGATAAAATCCGTCTCCTTCAGGATGACCTCGAAATTGAAAGAGAACTTAGAGCTAGAGTAAGTAAATATTCAATAGTATTAGTTTTAAATGTTCATGCACAACCTATATTTCGTTTATTATTGAAGATTCTAAATGAAAAATTCGTTACTTGATGTGTTGTTGTGTATAAATAGTAAAAAATATATCAAACCAAGTTGAAACTACAATTTTTTTATATATTTCAAACCCAAGATGTTATTAAAAATAGTTTTCGATATTATTTTCTTATCATTTTCACTAAAATCGATGTTTTGTACTGTTCAATTTGATTTATTTCATACAATTTTCAGAAAAATTTTATTTTTAGTCCACCAATTCACAGATAGATTACTCACCTTCTTATTTTAGAATTGTGACTCAATTAGGTTACTTTTATTTTTAATTTATGAAACGATTCATTTATATTATAAGTTTGAGAAAAATAACGTGCAAAAAGTAATAAAAATTTTTGAAATATTATCATTATTTGTGTATTTTAGAAAAGTGAATCGGGGTTAATTAGTTATTTGTTTTGTTGTGATAGAATATTCAATCTCGTGACACGATTTTGAATCGGAAAAATAATTTTTCATTGAATTTTTGCTTCTTCTGGTCTATCAAATTGTGTCATAAAAGTAACCAAAAGAAAACATAATATTTATTGATGTGTCACAAGCATTCGGTAAAGTTTAAGACAAAGAATTGGAACATGAAATGAAGTTTTTTGATATCTCTATATTTCAGGATTAAAGTATAGCTCGAGAAAATGAATTTAGAAGTGCTACAGGGATGTGTCTAATGACCTTTTGTACATTAATTACATGCCTAAATTAGAAAATGATACTCTAGTTAACTTTGCTATACTTCCAGCAGGAAATAGACATGAAGAAGCTGTAGATTTAGGTATCAATCAATGAAATAGGCAAATGGACAAATAAGTGAAAAATTAAAATAAATGGATCCAAATTTATACTTGTAAACTCACCAACAAAATACTAAGTTTGATTCAAATATTGATAAGTGTTTACGTTTTTAAACTTCTTAATTTTAGGTCTCTTCTGATTTAAAATTAGTTTTTGTTTATAGTTTTTAAAAGACAGTCGATTACTTTCAGTTTTCACCAAAATATGATTTGAAATTATTAAAAACAACTAATTTTAAACCAGCAGAGACGTAAAATTCACGATTTAGAAACATAAACATATAAAAAAGATGTAAGAAATAAAAAATTGAAGATATTTATAAAAAAATGTATGTAATTACTAAATCTATTAGTATTATATTAAAATATGGGGTTGTGCTAGCTCAAAACAGTGTCCAAATAATTGAAATATTCCAGAATAAGGTACTAGAAAACATCGTGGATGTACCTTGGTCCATTAGAACCAGTAGTTTCCACAAGAATCCAGATACCGATAGCGTTAACCAAACCAAAATCTCACTCTACCTTCCTTATTTATCTTTGAATCCGTTTGCCTAAGCAGGTTCTCCAATTTCAGAAAGATCGTTGCAAGGTTATCCATTTAGGACATTAGGCTCAATATTTTACAATGCAAAAAATGCACAATCACTTGCCAATTGAAATCAAATTCGCAATAATTTGAAGGCATATTTACGTTATTTTCTTTCTTAGTTGGTTACCCAGATCAGATTGTAATCCAAGGATAATCAACTGAATAGTATAGCAGAATAAGATACAAGAATTTGCTAACATTGACCTTTCGTTCTTTATTTATAGTGCTTAAAATCTTTTATTTTTTCTCAGATCGAAAGAGAAAAGGCCGATCTCAGCGTACAGGTAATCCAGTTAACTGAACGTTTAGAAGAAGCTGAAGGTGGTGCGGAAAGTCAGGTAAGCTAGTTTACCTTGGTATTTACAAAACGATTATTTTTTCCTGGAGGTTATACATAAAATTCGAAATTTGTACTTTTTTCTCATTTTTTTTCAGTTCTTTATGCCAATTGTTTGTAATTTTATTTTGTTTTTTATAAAAACCCAGCTTTCTCTACCATTTGCGTTTGAGTCTTATAAATTTTGAGTTTTTGGACACGCGATTGTTGATTATTTACTGCATTAAATAGATTGAGGAAACTTCCAACGCACTGATTTATCCCTGAATTAGTTTTTATTTTACTCTGGACAGGCATTTAAGAGCTGAAGAAACAAACAAAAAGCAATTTCGTCTTAGTTTTGAATTTTATTAAGTACATGCTAATAAGATTTAATTTATTGTTTTGCAAACGCTCCAAGTATCTGATACTATTTTTGCGTTTCTTTTTAGTTTATCGTTTGTTTGATGATGGAAAACTTTCATTTCTGTGTTTATGTTAAAAAATGTATATATAGTAGTTGTGTTTTATCATAAAACCATTATTTTCTATCTTTTTATCATTATTTACGCAATTATTTATATATTTTTGATACAAACCTCACTATTATAATTTTAATTTTCAATTTACGTAGTTTGAAATCAACAAAAAACGCGACACAGAATTATTGAAGCTTCGTAAGCTTTTGGAAGACGTACACTTGGAATCCGAGGAAACGGCCGCCATTTTGAAGAAGAAACATCAAGAAATCGTCGTCGATTTCCAAGAACAAATTGATTCTTACGCTAAAGCTAAAACTAGGTGAGCCAAAATACAAAATATATTAATTAAACATTTTTAAAACTCCTTTAATTTTAACTCTATTAGACGTACTCTGGATCTAAGAATTAATAACAATTTGAGATAAAATTAATGGTTGATGATGATCGTTGGATTGGAGCGTGGATCTGGTACACTCCTTTCTGTCCTTAAACCAATCATATAGAACCTTCTTCAAACCGTTTCGTTTAAAATTATCGAGACGGGGAACCTGCAGCTCGCAATTTTCGAAAACTTCTTCTGGTGTACCATACCATTGACTTTTATATCGTACGTTGCTTAAATAAAACGTCTTTTAGACGTCTTTCAAAGCACCTAGATTGAATTTTTTTCAGCATTTTCTTGTACCAATCGGCACAAGCTTCTTTTTTAGATTTTGTCAAATTTTTCGACCGAATATTTTTGAAAACCAAATGATCATGCAATATTGAATGTAGACTATTGAAACTAATGCTAAAGTTTATCTCAATCTCTCTAATATATTAGTTTACGGTCAGCATCGATGTTTATGGGCACAGCAATTGATTTTGGACGAATTTAAGAAAATGTAGCTTCATTATAAAATTCGAAGCGACTTGATCGACATTGCCATTGGTTTAATCCACGTCGAAAGTCATAGAAAATCATTAAACGAAAAGTATTTGTATGACAAGATGTTCTGAATACGTTCACCGATAAAAATGTCAAATTTAATCATGACAATGTCAGATTTGACATGTTTACATTGCCATATCTCAAAAATTAAGTAGTATGTGTTTCTTTTAAACAGTGGGACATTCCGTAAATATTTTGTAGTTCAAGAATTGATTAAATTTTGAATATTTATCATTACAAATATTATCAATTATTTGAACACCTTCGTTATATTAGTTTTTTACAAATTTATTGTATAAAAATGGGGCGTCGTTTCAACAATCTAAATCTTTGAATCAAACTTTGAAATTAGGTAGTATGTAGATTAAGATTTCTCTCGAATATAAATACGACTAGAAACTAATCAGATTCGATGATACAAAATATTTTTTTTTTAAGATTAGATAATAGTTTGAGTTGGAACCGTTTTAAACGACAAGCTCGGCGCCGATAAAAATAACCTCACACGTATCCTAGCCTTATTTGTCTCGCTCAAATACAACGTTCTGTATATGCCGTGGACGAGGACGTTTTCCGCAACAATTTTTTTCAAAAGCGTTATCGAATTTTCCGTAATTTTTATCATTTAATTATGACCGGAATCTTTAAATGAAAAGTATAACATCCTATTATATGATTATGAATCGTTAATAGTTAATTAATTATATTTTTACGATTAATTTCCAATTAGTTTGGAAAAAAATATAATTGGGAAGTGAAAAAGTTGAAAAAAAAATTAATACAGTGATCAAAATTATTTACAAGTTAATTTTCTTTTGTTATTTCAAGGGAAACCCTTTGGAATGAAAATTAAACAAATTCTTCGTATTTATATCAATTTTTTTTTATTTGTGATATTTTCTACATGACTTTTCAATGAATTTATTATTTCTTAGTGCAATCAATGAAAAAACTTTTGAAAAACTCACTTTGTTTTGGTCAATTTCACGTTTACGAAAAAAAAATCAAAAAGAAAGTTTCGTGTATACTTGTATATGTAAAGAAAAATAACAATAGACGAAAATTGAGTATTGGAAAACTCATGATGTCAAACTATTTGAAACAACCCCTATTCTTATTTCATCTTTTCCTCGTTGGAAAAAGCAGCAACCAAAATTTAAAACATCCCTAATTATGAATAAACCGAAACGACTATTTCTAAATTTGATCAATACCACTCACTGCAATAAAATTATGTATACTGATGCATCAAATAATCAAACGACATCGTTTAACATCTTTCGCTAACATCTAGGAGTTATATCAGATCCTCAAATTCTTAATTATCTATCTTTTGAAGACATATAATCAATTGTACGCACAGATTTGCTCGAATCAATAAACTCCATTAGACAAATATATTCATGACTCTATTGACCATTTTGTTCTGGTACTACCATCACTTTAATTTGGATACCATCTCACACTAGAATACATGGGTGCGAACTTGCAGAAATCGTTGTAGCCACTAGGAAGTTCGCTCCAAGAAAGTCTTGGTTATAATTTTCTTCTTCATCGTCATCATCGTTTTCTCTAATAGTCGTGATAATCAAGTTGTTAGAATCTTTGTATGGGATGATTTTGATTCTAATTAGTTCAAAGGCTCTTCATATGTTAAAATATCTTCAGTTTTTTCAGTGTGGTGATGCAATTCTAGGCTTATGCAGCTATTTTCATTTACATCAAATTCTTCACGGTTTTGCCCTGATTAATGATGATTGTTTATAGTACAGTTTTAAGCTTTCAAAATCCCCTTCGGTTGGAATGAGTTTCGACGACGATATGAAAGATATATTATGAAAAACCAGAGTTTCTTTTTTCGATTCAAACCCACCTGTGTAAAATTTTCTACAATCCAACTGCAAATTAGCGATGGAAACAGTTAAATTGCCAACGCGAAAAAGCGTCCAGTTTTCGATCTAAAAATAAACGTTTATAATTTGTACGTATATACCTACGGCAAGAATTTGGAGCAAATTCATACTCGTACATATTTTCGTAGGTTAAAAATAAATTTCAAATGTTTATGAGAGAAATATTCAAGAAAATAAACCATTAAACGGAATAGCTATTTATAATTTTGTATCATTCAACAACTATGGTAAGCTGTAATAATCAATTTCAACATTAGTTTTAATTATTCGAAAATTTATTATCCAAGTACGTACAGACAATCAATTTCGAACAAATTATAATCAAAAATGTCAAGCAGATCGAAAGAAACTAAAATCTCATTCAAGTTGATGAAACTAATAGAAATGAAGGGATGAAAAAAGAAGATGAACCAACAGCAAAATTACTCTTACCACTTACCATTACACCCTTAATTTGAGCCCAGTCATTTCATCTACTACTATTTCTTTACATTTAATTAAAATTAATAGTTTTGCTTTCGATATTTTCAAATTGTATCTCAATGCCGAATTAGATCATTTTTTTTTGGGGTTGATAATGAAAATATAACTCTTCCAGGGCCGAAAAAGAAAAAAGCAAATTCCAAACTGAAATCTATCAACTTCTAGCTCAAGTCGAAAGCGTCACCAAAGAACGCCTAATTGCTATCAAGCAAGTTGAAAAATTAGAAGTAACCGTCAACGAATTAAACATCAGAATCGAAGAATTGAATCGTACCATCGTTGATATAACTTCCCACAAAACTCGCCTTTCGCAAGAAAACATCGAATTAACCAAAGAAGTCCAAGATCTTAAAGTTAATATAGAAAACGCTCTCTATCTCAAGTCGCAGCTCGCCGGTCAATTAGAGGATGCCCGCCGTCGAGCTGAGGATGACGAGAGAAGACGTTCCCTTCTGGAAGCCAATCTCCACCAGGTCGAAATCGAGCTCGAATCAGTCCGCGTACAACTTGAAGAAGAAAGCGAAGCCCGTCTCGATCTAGAACGTCAATTAGTTAAATCCCAAGGTGAAGTTCAAGTTTACAAATCGAAATATGAGACCGAAGTCGCCGCTCGCGCCGAAGAAGTCGAAGAACTCCGTCGTAAATTCAACGCCAGAATCCAAGAACAAGAAGAACACATCGAATCTCTGTTGGTTAAAGTTAACAATCTCGAAAAACAAAAATCTCGTCTACAATCCGAAGTCGAGGTACTCATTATCGATTTGGAGAAAGCTAATAACACGGCTAGAGAACTCCAGAAACGCGTCGAACAACTCGAGAGAATCAACATCGATTTAAAAACGCGTCTCGATGAAACCGTTCAATTGTACGAACAGAGTCAACGGGATCTTCGTAACAAGGTCACCGAACTTCAACGCGTCGTACACGAATTGGACAAGACTCGCGAACAAAAGGACCAGCTCGCTAGAGAAAACAAAAAATTATGCGGTCAGTACTAAATATTTATTAATTATATAATCACTAAACTTTTTTTTATTCAAGATGACCTTTCTGATTCCAAAAATACCATCAGCGAGCTTACTCGTCGTCTACATGAACTCGACTTGGAGGTTCGTCGTTTAGAAAACGAACGCGATGAGCTGACTGCAGCTTACAAAGAAGCTGAAGCTGTAAGTATTAATCTAACTTATATTTTCGATAGTACAACTAAATTGATAAAATTTCTTGTGCAAGGTGTCACAAAAGAAAGTTAACATTCTAGGGAAAGAAATAGGTTTATTAAAAAAAAATTTTTATATATCGGGAATATACTGCTTGGGAATTTATTTCTCATAAAGAACATCGCGATCCTCGGTTGGTTGCTAGTCGTAGGTTTAAGCTTTAGATTTGATATAACAGGAAAAAGTCCATAGGTATTAAATTGGGACTACATGGAGTCTATGTCAATCCACCACGCAGCACTAACTAGTGACTAAATTCCCAAAATCCGGGGTATCGATTGACATATCTCCTGCGTCCCTCTGAATGGCTACGTTCACGCAAATACAAAGATGAACTTTTTTTTGAGACACCCTATATTGAAACATTTTTTTTTAATAACTGTGTTTTATTTGTTAATATATTTTTGAGAAGCATCATTATAAAGATTTAAAATCTACAATAATTTCAAGAAATCGTGAAATTTTTGAAAGTATGATCCTTTTTTATTTTATAGGGGTGTTATTTTTTTTATTTAACTTTCTACTTTTAAAAAGTTACCATTTTTCCAGCGTGTTTTACATTATTGTTCATGGTTTTTCCTTTTTTTTTTCGTTTTCGTGACATTACACTTTCCAAAAACTGGTTCTGTGTTATCCATGTGCTTTATCACATTCCTTCTTGTGTTCTAAACATCTCTGGTATATCATATGTCTACTTATTACCTTATTTTTTGTTTCTTTATACACGCATTTCAATAATTCGCCGTTAACATCTTTTATTTCCTTGTCATTTCATATTTTCGTTCGTGAGATTTTATCAAAAGTATACTAATTTAAATCTTGTCATATTTCTAAACATTATTTCTTTTATAATGAACGCTTTTGCTTCTCCTAAATCCAACTCACGTCTCTTTCAAATCTCTTTCCGATTGTTTATTTTTTTCCTCTATAATTGTTGTCTCCCCCTTTATATGCCTCCCAAATATCTAAACCATTTTTTAATATTTAGGAATATTTTCTTGTGTCCATAGTAGAAAGTAACTTGTTAATTTTCAGGGACGTAAAGCTGAAGAACAACGTGCTCAACGTCTATCTGCTGAGCTCGCTCAATTCCGTCATGAAGCCGAAAAACGTCTACAGGAAAAAGATGAAGAAATTGAAGCTATTCGGTAAGTTAATCTCATTAATTGTGTAATGAATGTCGAAAACTTTCTTAGTTTGTTTATATAGCATCTAAAATAACTTTTTGGCAGTGTTAAGAAAGAGTAAAGGTTGGGAAAAGGAAAAAAATAATTCAAATTTTCAAAATAAATGACGTTAAATGTTATACAGATGGTTTTAAAACCACCGAAGGAGCTGGCGATGGAATATTTGGAGCTGGAATAGTAAAATGCTTGTATTAGAAAGAAATTCGAAGGATGGCAAACACCATGTCCAACAGCGCAGAGTTTTTCTATTCATTTTTCTTTGATTTTTTTCTCGTTATATGATTATTTATTTAGAAGATGTGTTGAAACCATCTAACACGTGTTTATAATACCAGTATAATTGATAGTTGATTGTAAGCAGCTGTTCTTGATAATTTCACCTTATAATTTCCACTGCCTGTACATCCTGTATAACAAAAAACCTTTTTGAAGAAATAGTCGCTATAAATAACAAAAAAATCTACTTGACATTAATTTTGAATTAATTGAGAGCAACTACTAATAGAAATGGTTTTTTATTAATGATTTTATATATTTCATCAAGTATATAAAATGTGTTACACGTTACATAGAAAAAGTTTACGTATCGTTGGTTTAGAAGCCACTACTAATTGATATATAAATAGTAATCTAATAATTCTGCATTTAAATGATCACTGAATCGGAATGCATTTGATTTATTTACATTCTAAATATATACAACCGTGAACTGCCAATATTCGATTAGTTGGCATAACTAATAGATAATAAAAATATATAAAAACACAGAGGCATCAATAAAAATATTCAGTTGTTAATTAAGCATCAAAAATGGCGGTATCGAGTAGCAAATGGCGTCCTAAGACTTCCGCTTACGATTACAACTATGGCGTCGGCATCAATTTCTATCAACCAATGGTGGATTTTATAGAAGATAAAAGTAGGGGAAGGAAAGTGATTATGCCCCACCTTCCGTGGACCGACGAACTGGGCTTGGAACAATTCGATCCCTTGAAAATAAAATCATATTCGCAAGAAGATCTATCGAGAATTTCTCGACAAACGGAAGCTAGTGCCAAGACGAAATTGAGAGATTTCAAATCGAGTGCTAGTTCTAGTTTTGTGTTACAAAAGTCAGTGTCTGCGGCTACTATCACGCAAAAAGTAAAAACCGACACCAGAAAAAAGAAAACTATGTTGAGAGATATTAGAAGAATCAAAGATAGAATGTACGAAGATTTGGAAATGTTCAATCCCGATAAAGACAGGGATTTGGAGAGAGAATTAAAAGCCTCCCAGAAGTTTTTGAGAGGTAGATCTGCTAAACAAATAGAACAACAGCTGTTATCTCAAAGTAATAAAGCTATTGCTGAAGCGCTCGATGAAGACATTCAAAAATCTAGTCATGTATCGTCTAGCGGGAAATTCGTTAAGAAATTAACGATGAGAAGTCACGTTAAATTCATGGACGAAAGGATTCAATCCCAATTGGAGGAAAGTTTTAAGGAACCTCTCGAAAATCTAAGCGTCGAGCTGAAGGACTTCGATAGACGATCTGCGCATTTTTATCAGGATAAAAGGTGAAGAATGTGGTGTTTGTTTTTATAGTTAATTGAAAATAAATGTAAGTAGATGTTCGTTTTGCGTAAACGAATTTTATCAAGTTTATTTTTTTCTTACTTTAAATATTTTACAGTTTTTTAAACGGTCGAAAAGTACATACTTGGAACTAATTTACATCGAATGCGTTTTTAGTACGAAATAACCGCAAACTTCACTTCTTTTTTAGAAAATTTATTTCCATTTTCCGAATATATTATTCATTTCTATGAATAGATAACAATTAAATTCTAAATTTCTAGAAATATAAACTTCTAACCCCTATTTTATAATTATAAGGGTTGATTTAGTACTTATAAAGATGGCGGAGAAGATTTTCAATAAGTCGTCAATGCTGGGCTTACTCTATATGTCTGAAAGTATCAATCTTGAAGGCCGCTTCATAAACTTGACGTTTGCCGTTGCCGTTTGACGTTTGTAGAAAATTCTACATCCTATCTATAAACTTGACGTTAGTTCCGTTAACCTGAAAATTTTGTTACTCTTTTTGACGTGTGTACTGCTTCTTTGTTTTTGTTTGTAATCCGGTAGATAATTATGGGCAATAAGGTTCGAAATAAAACTAATGAAAAGTGGTTAAAAATCTTGCGGTAATTTCAATTACCACATAAAAATGAAGTCATGAGGTAAACAACAATCTTTCAAATTAACCAGGATGACTATTGACGGCTCTTTTCAATTTCTACAAAAGTTGCTACGAGGGGAAAAAATAAAATTCGGTGAAAGGGAAACTATAAGTCTTTCAGACAAAACTTCAACCACTTTTCACCCTTTATATATACAATGTGGAATTTCCAGTAATCTTCATGAAACATTGACCAAAACGTTTCTCACTTTATCTATCGCGAGAAGGGGGATTTTCCCTCACCCCCATTCTGTTCTTTCTCCCTTTAGGAGGTGGAATTATCAAAAACACGGCGTCCCTTATCTGGATTTTGCCCACTATTTTAAGCTTTGTAGAACCGTTTTCAGGAAAATCTCTGCCTACATCTTTTTATGGCTTCTGCTTGATTAGCAGCCCTGTCCATAGCCATTCATATCCAATTCCTCACCCCATTTTGTTCTTTCTCCCTTTAGGGGGAGGAATTATCAAAAACACGTCGTTCCTTATCTGTTTTGTAGAGCCGTTTTTGGAAAAAGCTCTCTCTGCGTCTTCTTATAGCTTCAGCTTGATTAGCAGCACTGTCCACAGCCATTCATATCCAATTCCTCACCCCATTTTGTTCTTTCTCCCTTTAGGGGGAGGAATTATCGAAAACACTTCATTCCTTGTCTGTTTTGAGAGCCGTTTTCATAAAAAGCTCTATCTGCGTCTTCTTATAGCTTCAGCTTGATTAGCAGCCCTGTCCATAGCCATTCATATCCAATTCCTCACCCCATTTTGTTCTTTCTCTCTTTAGGGGGAGGAATTATCGAAAACACTTCATTCCTTGTCTGTTTTGAGAGCCGTTTTCATAAAAAGCTCTATCTGCGTCTTCTTATAGCTTCAGCTTGATTAGCAGCCCTGTCCATAGCCATTCATATCCAATTCCTCACCCCATTTTGTTCTTTCTCCCTTCAGGGGGAGGAATTATCAAAAACACGTCGTTCCTTATCTGTTCTGTAGAGCCGTTTTCAGAAAAAGCTCTATCTGCGTCTTCTTATAGCTTCAGCTTGATTAGCAGCACTGTCCACAGCCATTCATATCCAATTCCTCACCCCATTTTGTTCTTTCTCCCTTTAGGGGGAGGAATTATCGAAAACACTTCATTCCTTGTCTGTTTTGAGAGCCGTTTTCATAAAAAGCTCTATCTGCGTCTTCTTATAGCTTCAGCTTGATTAGCAGCCCTGTCCATAGCCATTCATATCCAATTCCTCACCCCATTTTGTTCTTTCTCCCTTCAGGGGGAGGAATTATCAAAAACACGTCGTTCCTTATCTGTTCTGTAGAGCCGTTTTCAGAAAAAGCTCTATCTGCGTCTTCTTATAGCTTCAGCTTGATTAGCAGCACTGTCCACAGCCATTCATATCCAATTCCTCACCCCATTTTGTTCTTTCTCCCTTTAGGGGGAGGAATTATCGAAAACACTTCATTCCTTGTCTGTTTTGAGAGCCGTTTTCATAAAAAGCTCTATCTGCGTCTTCTTATAGCTTCAGCTTGATTAGCAGCACTGTCCACAGCCATTCTTATCCAATTCCTCACCCCCATTTTGTTCTTTCTCCCTTCAGGGGGAGGAATTATCAAAAACACGTCGTTCCTTATCTGTTCTGTAGAGCCGTTTTCAGAAAAAGCTCTATCTGCGTCTTCTTATAGCTTCAGCTTGATTAGCAGCCCTGTCCACAGCCATTCTTATCCAATTCCTCACCCCATTTTGTTCTTTCTCCCTTCAGGGGGAGGAATTATCAAAAACACGTCGTTCCTTATCTGTTCTGTAGAGCCGTTTTCAGAAAAAGCTCTATCTGCGTCTTCTTATAGCTTCAGCTTGATTAGCAGCACTGTCCACAGCCATTCTTATCCAATTCCTCACCCCCATTTTGTTCTTTCTCCCTTCAGGGGGAGGAATTATCAAAAACACGTCGTTCCTTATCTGTTTTGTAAAGCCGTTTTCAGAAAAAGCTCTATCTGCGTCTTCTTATAGCTTCAGCTTGATTAGCAGCCCTGTCCACAGCCATTCATATCCAATTCCTCACCCCATTTTGTTCTTTCTCCCTTTAGGGGGAGGAATTATCAAAAACACGTCGTTCCTTATCTGTTTTGTAAAGCCGTTTTCAGAAAAAGCTCTATCTGCGTCTTCTTATAACTTCAGCTTGATTAGCAGCCTTGTCCACAGTCATTCATATCCAATTCCTCACCCCCATTCTGTTTTTTCTCCTTTAAGGGATGAAATGATCAAAAACATTGATTTTAAACTGTTGTATACTTCCTAGACGAAATTCAAAATAGGAGTATTTGCATTTGTGAACATTTATACAAATTTCCATTTTTTAAAATTGAATTTTACGGTATTTTCATACATACAGAACTTTATTTGTTTCTCGCCCTTTTTATGTACAATAACACGACGTTTAATATAGGAACTTTAGCCACTCTTTTGAGCTTTATGGGGCGTTTTTCAGGAAAAGCTCAGTCCCCATTTTCATTACACTTTCAGATTGCTTAGCAGTCCCTTCCCATTTATGATTATCGATAATTATTTCCAAGCAATTCCTTGCCTTAATGTTATTTTTGCACCCTTATGGCGTGAAATTATTGGAAATGTTGATAAACATGTTTAGCTCAAAAATCAAAATTGGAAAATTTAAATTAACGAAGTTTTATAAGAATTTCAAAACCCTAGTTAGTCTGCCCTCCAAATTGTTTTTATTCGACCTTCTAATATCCTAAATGAGTTCAATTGAAGGTGAGTTATTGGTAATTGAATGGAAAATTCCAAAGGAGTATAAACAAAAACTAAATATATATATTTTCGAATTTCTTTTATCTTGTTTAAAAAATGAATATCTAATTCGAATCATTGTATAGAGGACAATGTTATATAAATAAAATTGGCAAGACAATCTCGCACGAGTTGAACTTAACATCGAACAATTATAATTAGACTGCATTGTCTGATTAGTTATGTAAATCTAATATTTTTTTTTAATTTAAAAATAGTACTTCTTAATGTTAAAATACAACGTAATGTTTTTACGATTCGATTTTTTTCTAATTAACACTATTTCAGATAGAAACGTATTTCGTAAACTCGAAATTTTCGTTAAAAATTATTCGTTTTTGGTTTTAGTAAGGCTACCAGCATCGAAATCGAACAGCTTAATGCCCGCGTCGTCGAAGCCGAGACTAGACTCAAGACCGAAGTAACTCGCATCAAGAAGAAACTTCAAATCCAAATAACGGAATTGGAAATGTCCTTGGACTCCGCCAATAAACTGAACATCGATCTCCAAAAGACCATCAAGAAACAATCTCTACAGCTAACCGAATTACAAGCTCATTACGACGAAATCCAACGTCAATTACAAGTTACTTTGGATCAACTCAGCGTGTCTCAAAGGAGAGTTCAAGCACTCACAGCTGAATCTGAAGAAATCAGGAGCAATTATGAAAGTGTAAGTATATTAAATGACATCACACATATTATAGGGAATGGAAAGATTGAAGAAAAATTAAGAAGTAGAAGAAGAATACGAAGAAAATATAATAAGGTATATAAAACCACAAAGACTAAATTGGGCAGGATACATCTTAAGAAGGAAATCTACAGAAATGGTGAAGGAAATAACACAATTGAAGAAGATACCAGAATTATAAGAATAGTAGACTGGAAAACCAAATGCGAAAATAATGGAGAAAGGTAATGAACGAATCCAGGACTAACAAAAGAACACGGGAAGTAGGTAATCACCGAAAACGCCAATAGTAATCCAAGAGATTAAACAGCATGACGATGTTATTAAGTTTGTTATTTATTTTAGGCTCTTCGTGGTAAGAGACAAGCTGAACAACTTGCTGAAGAAGCTGGAACTCGTGTCAACGAACTCACTACAATCAATGTCAATCTAGCTTCCGCTAAGAGCAAAATCGAACAAGAATTATCGGTCGTTATTTCGGACTACGAAGAAATCAACAAAGAACTTCGTATATCCGACGAACGTTACCAACGCGTGCAGGTAAATTCAATTCTAGTTTATATATTTTTTATATAAATTTGGGTGATTAACTAGATTAGGGCGCGGAAATCATCCCTTCAGATACTTTTTTCGTTTTGATAATCAAATAATTTTAACTATCGATTTTTATGAAACCATCGTTGGATTTTATTAAATGATTATTTGGAAATTAATCGTCGAAAGGAGTGGAAGGGTTTGGGGGAGGGAAGGGGTGTTGAATTTTTGTACTATTTTTATACACTATCCTAATACAATCACAGAAAATAAACGAATAAACGAGGGTTGTTATACCTCTCTGATGAGACGTGATAACGTCGAAACTAGTCAGTGGTTACAGGTTATAAACCATTCCTTGCAATTGCGAGCCATTAACCAGCTGGCAAATAATTCTTTTTAATTAATACATGTATATATATATATATATATATATATATATGTTTCGAAATCGTCTCGAATTTAAGTATCTTCTGTTATAAAATGAGTTTTTTTTATAATTTTTGAAAGACAGATAAAAATTTTATTTACTTATTTATTTCATTTCGTTTATTTATTTATTATATATATTTTAGAGATATAAATTTTGATCCGTCTTTCAAAAATTATAAAAAAAACTTATTGTAAAACAGAAGAGACCTAAAATCAAAAACATTTAGAAGCATATATATATCAAAATAAACGACTCCTACTATTCACCTCTAAAATAATTAATTTAAAATTTCGAAAATTTGTTCTGCCGTTCTTCAAAAGAGAAAAAAACTACTTTCCTGACTAATACCTCGACGAATATTGAATTATATCCCCTCTTAACATCCCCAATGACTCTCAGCTGCAAGGAAGGTTTTGTAACCTCTAGTTTCGATGTTATAACGTTCCATCGGAGTGGTTTAAGAAGCTTTAAATGAAGATGGCGCCAGTTGGCGTTCGCTAGGGAATGTTTAACTACCTGAACCAATTAGCGACACTCTTTGACGTCTTCAGTTTGAGTTCAAGACCAAACAAGGGTTGTTAAACCACTCTGATTATACGTAATAACGTCGAAACTAATCAATAGTTACGACCTCTTCTTGCAATTGCGAGCTATTGGTCATATAAATATCGACGAAAAAGGATTATCGATATCACGCTCATCAGAGGAGATGTAATTCAATATTCGTCAACGCATTAGCCAGGAAAGTAGTTGTGTTCTCCTTTGAAAAACGGAATCGTTAATTTTGATATACAGCGTAATTTTCTCTATAAAATACTAAAATTTTAACCTAATTTAGATAATGACCAAAAATTGTTGTTATTTATAGGCCGAATTGAAACACACCGTCGAAATCCTTCACGAAGAACAAGAACGCGTTGTAAAGATCGAAGCTATAAAGAAGAGTCTTGAAATTGAAGTAAAGAATCTGTCTGTAAGATTAGAAGAAGTCGAAGCGAACGCGATCGTAGGAGGAAAACGTATAATTAGCAAACTGGAAGCACGTATTAGAGACATCGAAGCTGAATTAGACGAAGAAAAGAGACGTCACGCCGAAACCATCAAAATCTTACGTAAAAAAGAACGTACTGTTAAGGAGGTTATGATCCAATGCGAAGAAGACCAAAAGAATATTGCCCTCTTACAAGAAAGTTTAGATAAAGCCAATTCGAAAATTACCATATTCAAGAGACAACTTCAGGAAGTCGTAAGTACCAAAAAACTTTCGGTTTAAGAAGAAAAAATGTTGAATAATTTTTTTTTGTAGGAGGGTGTATCTAGTCAAAGTATAACTCGCGTGCGCCGTTTCCAAAGGGAATTGGAAGCAGCTGAAGACCGCGCCGAAACCGCCGAAAGTAGTCTCAACTTAATCCGCGCCAAACACCGCACTTTCGTCACCACCAGCACTGTACCCGGCTCTCAAGTCTATTTGGTACAAGAGCAACGAGCAACTTCCGAAATCTAACCATTCTACACACTATAGCTACTAATAGACTGCCTACAACAGCCTTTCAATATTTTATTTAAATTATTATACACATACATCAGAATTGCTACTTAAATAAAATAATATCAAAACTTCAACTGGAGTAGTAGCCACTGCTAGTTTTACCTCAAAATTTGAAATGAAAAACGTCGCTGTAATGTATGAAAGATACGTTCCACAAAATTCAATATCTAACTCAATTATCAACAATATAATCATAACGAACAAACTTCACTTCGTTGTCGATTATGATACAGCGCTATTTACGGATATAATTGGAACTAAACTACGTTACAGCGACGTTTTCTAATACCCAACGCGCCTTTTTGTAATACGGCGATGGCATCGACATATACGTGTCTTCTGTATGGTGACGCGGTGGAAATCGTACCAAAATATATTTTTTTTTGTTTCTCTTTTCGTGCACATAAGTAAATAATACGTACTCTCTTTGAAATATATTGAAACGTACATATTTCAATGTAATCACCGATTCATTATGGTGTTTATAAATCGCGTGAAAGTGTCCTATAGAAAAAGAAATTTGTAGGTTTCGCATTGTAAAATTTTAATTATACTTAAATGTGTGCTCCTGTTACAGGTACTTACAGGGGTTAATTGGATTGTAATTTATAAGTTTTTGAATGTAACGTATAGGAAATAAATTGCTTATAAACAAATCGTTTTTTTAATGTCTTTCCCGAGCACTACACCCTACAGTTCAAGATCTCAAGTGATTGCTTTTTACAAAAAAAAATGGTATTCAAAATTAGAACCACTGGAAAATCTACTTGAAGTTAAATATCTAATAAAAGTAGCATTTATATTCTAAAAATTAATTTTATTCTAAATTTACGATAAAGGAAAGACAACACAGACATTCTGGTAACATTTAATTTTAAAACTAATTTGCCTAGAAGCCACGACGAACTTTATCATTAAAGAAAACAATAACACATATCTTTGATAGCAATTTTTATCCAATCTATCACCCCTATACTGCTCTTTTACCCTTAAAGGGTGAAATTATCAAAAGCCCTAATATATATATGTTTATTATAGACCATTGTATATTTTCTAACTTCATTACTCAAAATAGCAAGATGTTAAATTTACGTACTTTTATACAAATTTCCAAATTCAAATTATTCTCATTCCGAAAGTTATAACTTATAATAAATGACAATAATTATTAAAATAGTTTATTAAGCACATTTAATAGCATATGAAGACAACCGTTGATGGAAATTTGGGGAAAATTACCTATTTTAAAAACCAAACAGATTTTAATAAATTCACTATTATTAAAATTACGTTTATGATAAAAAAATACATCTAAAACAATCACAATTTATCTAATCACTATTAGATTCGGAATCAGTGTCTTTTTCTTTCTTCTTAATCTTTTTATGCTTCTTCTCTTTTTTGTGTTTATGTCTCTTCTTTTTCTTGTCAACATCGCTGCTACTAGAAACATCTTCCTCCTCGTCGTCACTCGATGTATAATTTTTTCTTTTTTTACTTTTTTTCTTGTGTTTCTTTTTCTTTTTAGTATTTTTTAATTTCTCCTTCAATTCTTTCTCTCTAAGTTCTGTAAGGGGAGTCAAGTAATCCATGTCTGATTCACTACTAGTGCTACTTACATCCAAAACTATTTCCTTATTTGGGTCTACTTTGATAAAATTTCGACACTGATATGTTAAATGACCAGCGTAGCCACATTTTTTACACGCAGCACGAGTACTAGTCTCTTTAGCAGGCGGTAATAATCTAGAACCGTATTCATTCATTACATATATTAAAATTAAGAAATTTCAATTCAAAAATATTCAATAAACTTGGTTAAGTACTACATCTTCTACTTTTGACAGCTGTCACTAATAATAGTCTTCTTTTCTATCCATTTGTTTGATAGTTTTTAATAGAACGTATCGTTATAACAATGATATAGGAAACTATAACAACTGAAAAGTACATTTATTATTTATAAATTTCATGTATACGGAATATTTCCAATATGTACTTTGTAATTATATCCATAGACAAACTAAAATAGTGAAAATTTCGTTGTAGTAGTGTTTTTTATATTATTGCTTCTACAGCAAAATAATTGGAAAAATGTATCAACAAATATGTGTATATAAAACTACCTTGATTCTATATTAATAAAGAAATTATGAATGAACCTCATTCCTTACAACTTAATGTTCTAAACATAATTCTGTAGTTTAACCTAAATAATGACATATGTCATTTAGATGTTTGTTGTTACTGTGCATATAGTTTAATTTGTTTTGAAAATTTTTAAACCAAACGATTAGAAAATACTTGCAAAATGAATGAACAAGTGAACAAAGACTGTTTAACTCCTAAATCTCATAAAAACAAGAGCACGTCGAAGAATAATGGTTCAGAATTAATTGGAAGTATCAACGCATGTCAGATAAGTGATGAATTTTTTAAAAATCTTATGAGCGATCCTTCAAAAAGAGAATTAATATTAAACATAATAACATCGGAAAGAGATAAAATAGATGCTTATAAAAAAAAGTTAGAACTAAAAAACCAAAGAAGTCCTTTTTATAAATCGTTAAAAAAACCGTGCGAAAGCCCCACGGCTTTACACAGAAGACGAGTATTAGAGCGATTAAGAAATCCTCAAACTTCTGATAGTACTTCGGATAGCGATAGCAGTAGACCAACATCTAGACAATCCACATCGTCTAAAGTAAATTCTTCCGTGCCTTTCGATAAGATTTTAGATGGCATTATAGCGTTTGTAGAGGTAAAAAGTGGCGTACGAGATCGTTCAGAAGCCGTAAAATCACATTTACGTTGTATGGGAGCCGTCGTTAGAGAAAAATTTACAAAAGACGTTACACATGTAATATTTAAGGTTAGTTTTTTTATTTCTTTAATATATTATGTTGTTTTTGAAGTGAATATTTTAGGAAGGACAATTTAGTACGTACCAAAAAGCAAATTTAATGAAAGTACATTTGGTATCAGTACTTTGGTTGGAAGCTTGTAAAACCAGCGGTACCAAAGTACCTGAGAAAAAATATCCTGCTTTTGGAACTACAAATTATGATCATAATGTATCCATTCTTTGTTCTGTAAGTAGATATTTCGTTTAAATTTGTGTAGAATTTTGTTAATTTAATGCTGTTTTTATTTATTGGGAACAAATTTCAGATTTGAACTGTTTTCTTAGTGTATTAATAGCTAATTTCATATTATCGCGATCTTTTCGTTTTTTGATTCTATAAAATCGAAAAAAACATCAGATTTTAATGAATTATTTTATAAAAATGTCCGTTTTTATGGCAATGAGAAGAAAATGAAAACTTTTATTAATTTTCGTCATTTTAAACGTTTAAACGCACTCCTCCACATGTATTATAATATGAATATATTGGAAAGAACTAACCTACTGTCATCATCTACTTGTTAAACGCTAAAATATTCAAAACAACGCACTTATTGTCCCTTTTCAATAAAGACGAGGAATGCATACAAAAGAACGCACCTACTGTCATTATCTATTTGTGTAAATTCGAAAATACTTAAAAGAACGCACTTAAATAGGAGGAATGCATTCAAAACACAACGCACTTGTCATTATAAATGTAGTTAAATTTGAATATATTCAAAAGAACGCTCTTATTATCATTTTTTAATTAAATAAGAAAAATGCATTCAAAAGAACGCGCCTACTGTCATTATGTACTTGTGTAAATTCGAAAATACCTAAAAGAACGCACCTGATTAAAAGGAATGCGTTCAAGCACTATTCGTTTTTTGATTCTATAAAGTCGAAAAATCATCAGATATCAATAGATGTTTAAAAAAATTTTGTTTTTTTCTTTGATTTACAAGAATAATAAAAATGAAAACTTTTAATAGTTTCAGAGGCTTAAATTTCCATACAAATCCACATATAATTGTTTATAGTATTTTCACATGTAATTGAATGAAATTTTTATTTTTTTCTCAATATTATACAAAAAACAAATTGAAAAAAGTTATCCTTTTATAATATTTGTATATTATGATATTAAATTTAACTAACTTAGTGTCAAAATGTGGGATTTGAACTGTTTTCTCAGTGTATATATTATAAATTCTCCATGAAAACAAAGTTTTCAATAACAAATTCATCGAAATCGGAGAATTTTTCGTGTTACTTTAAAATTACAATTGTTTTTACTAGCAAATCCAAAAAGACTATGAGGAAATAATTCGCGAGGAATACCAAAGGACTAAACAGACTGGTACTTTAGTACCGTCAACGACATCTCTCGTTGATAGACGCAAAACCTTCACAAACCACGTTACAAGAACCAATAAAACAGGTTCTCCTACAGATAGTTATATATTTGATGATGATACAGCATTTGATGAAGATTCTGATACAAATCCGATCATAGATGGAGATTTTTCCGAAAATAACAGTGAAGTTTTCATTAGTAGAAGAAAAATGGGAAATTTCGACGAAGATATGGATTTGACTAACGTACTTGGAGAAAGTAGTAAAGAAAACCGTTCTCCTAATAATAAATCGAAAAATGATGATTTTTATAAGAGAAAAACACTCAGTAATTCGAATACAGATAAACCAAAAAGTACTCGCATATTTAATAAACAGGAATTGATAACTGATGATGCAGTTATGAATTTAACACCAAGGACTCTTCGTATTTTTAATAAAGACGACGTAGTTGATGGTACAAATATAGAAAAACCAACTGAATCCACCGGTACCTGTATGTCTTCGTTACGTATATCAGACAAATCGAAAAACGGAATAAAAACTAGTTTCAACAGTGAAACATTCGAAATATCTTTCAGTCCTCTCCCTCCGAACGTAATTAACGACGTTTTGGATAAATTACGAGATAGTTCCGAGGAAAACGATTTAAAAATCGTAAAAAACAAAACACCGATGAGTAAAACGAAAATTACTTCTCCAAAAAAAGATCAAAATGAAATTAAAACGAGAAGACAAACCATGAAAGTTGCCATTTTTAATAAAAGTCCGTCTAAGCAATTAAAACGAAGTAAAAGTTCGATAGATTTAGGTAAAAACCTATCCCCCGATTCGCTAAATAAGAAAAAATTCAGAAAATTGTACACCCCTACGGATTTTCGAGAATTAGTCGTAGACGACGAAAAAGAACGAGAAGAAAAAAGAAAAGCGAGAAAACCGAAAAGTAGAAGCGGAGTGTTCATCAAACCGATAACGCTTTTTCAAAAAAATAAAGATCTCGTTGAAAAAAACGAAGAAAATATAAAAAATTCGATAGAAATTCAAAAACATGCTGATAAAAAACGTGATAGCGATGAAGATGAACAAGTGGGATTAAAAAAGGAAATTTTAAATAAACAAATTGATAAAGAAACGCCGAGAAGACGATCCGTAAGATTGATCAATATGAAAAACACCCCAGTAACCCCATCGATTAATAGAAGGAGTACGTTGGAATTTCAACCCCAAAGCGCGAAGAGGAAATTAAAAATAGATGTTTTGAAAAAACCGAGTATAGTTTGTACTAAGATGCATAAATCTGAAGTTCAAATATTTTTACAAATCGTTAAAAAAATCGGGGGTTTCGATGTTGAAGATGAAGTTTCGGAAAAAACCACCCATTTAGTGGCTGGGGAACCTAAAAGGACGATAAATATGTTGAAAGCACTCGCTATGGGTTGTTGGATTTTAAAAAAAGAATGGGTAAGTTTTTATTCTCTGTATAACACATTTTATTTTCTTGTTCTAGATAAATCATCTTGATTTTAGGTCAAAATAAACTAAAATCCGACGATTTATAAATAAAAACATACAAAAAAGTGTAAAAAAAACAATTATTTGATTCGATTTCAATATATTTTTGATAAAACTTCCGTTTGCTATCGAAATAAATAACGTATCCTCATTATCATCAAAAATAATTTCTCGTTTACTAAAATTAATTTCTAAACAATTTGGCAACCCTAGAATTCGGGAATGTTGAAAAACGACATGAATTATTACTAATAAAAGAAAAAGAAGAGACCTGTGGTGGTTTAGCGATTTAGAAATAACATTTGATATAGGAGAAACTATTTTTGGTTCTTGTTAAAATAATTTGACATAAATTTTGTTATAAAATAATCATATAATTAAATTTCAAACGATTTATTATGAAAATTTACAAAAAATTTTATTTTATTTCAAGTTAAAATGAATTCGAATCTAATATCGAAATATTTCATGTGTCACGTTTATCATCGAAAATATTTTCTAGTTTACCAAAATTAGTTTCTGACGAATCTGTCAACTATAGAACTCGAACATGTTAAGAATCTAACTTATTTCTACATAACCATAGATAAATCAACGTTTTCATTTATGATCAATTATTAGAAAAAGAAGAAAAAACTTTTACGGTTTATGTCTAACAAGCAATGTAGAATTATTTTTAATAATAAACGGTACGCGTGATTTTTTGTTGTGAAAGTAATTTGGCACAATTGTTTCATAAAATATCGAATTAAATTACAGTTATTTTCTTCGTTGGAATCCGGTAAATGGCTTCCAGAAGAAGATTTCGAAGAAACCGATTTCTCGCCTGCGGTGCAGGTAATTTATTATGAAATAATTTTCATAACATTCGAATACAACTCGTATCATTTTTTTATTCAGAAAAATCGTATTCAACGTCAAGCCTTCGGTCCCTCTTACACAATGGATATTTTCCGTGATTACGGACCTATGTATGTTGCCAAAGGCAGTATACCGAGATGTTCGGATTTACGTGAACTTATTCAGTTATGTAAAGGAAGAATAACTGCCGTTCCTCGATGCGCTAGGATCATTATAGGAGAATATGTTGAATACGACGCAGTTATTTGCGTTAAGGAAACTTGGGTTTTAGATTGTATCAGTCAAAATAAAAAATTCCCATTTAAAAAATATCTCATCAAATAAATTTCCTTTCAGTCGGATCTTTATCAAAAATATACGATTTTTAGGTCGCAAATATTTATTTACCGTTATTGTTTTCAACTATTATTTACTGTTTTGTTTTTTCAACAATATTTTCATTTCTTCAAATCTTCATATTATTACAATTTCACTTGAAACGATTTTTATAAAACTTGTTGATGCTCAAATATATTTTTGTATTTTCTTCTTTGGGTTTTTATTTTCCTCACCTTTGATCACTACACACCGTCAGTGACAGCTTAATATGAAAAAAGCAATGGCGAAATTTGACACATAAATATGGCATTAATGAGATATAAAAAGTATGTCAGTATATAGTTAGTTAATTCTTGTATTTTATTGGTTGGTTTTAATTATCCAAACATTTTATTACAACAAAACAAATTTGAAACATAAATGCATTATTAGTGGGGTAGAATGAAAAAAGGAACTTACATTACAACAATACTATAAGAATTAGTCAATTTTTAAGTCATATAAAAACATAAATTTATGAATCAGAAGTAATAAGGTCAACAAAATGACGAAATTAAATATGCTAGGTACTTAATTCTTAATTAAATTTAATAATAAACCTTCGTACCCCTCCCTAATAAAACCAATATACAAAACATTGTAATTTTCTTTAAATAATGACAATTGATAGATACAGAAGTTCTTCTTTACTCAATTTTTTGGCCTCCACCATAATATTACATAAAAAAATATTTTTATGACAGTTTTACCTATTCTCTAATTAGTATGAGTACATATTCCCACCTCTATAAAAGCTTAAACGTATTTTAGCACTTAAATGAGATATTTTAATGAAATTTTCAATCGATATTCTAAATATTGTTTGAATATGATACTTAATAATTTTAAATACCTTTAATGAACAGCAATTCGTAGCAATAGATACGGATGTTATTATGTATTCAATAAAAATATCGAATTATGATGCAAATAACAATATAATCATTTCTCTACGACGTATTGTTTTAAATTAATAATTAAAAATTGTTAGCAAAATTTTTTCATTGATAGGTTGCTACAAAAACGAACAAGTAAAAGGCCAATCTATGTTATACGAAAAGAAGAACTGATTCATGAAATGTCATTCCAATAATATTCTTATTCAAGTAATAAGTGTAAATTTTGTTTGTTTTTACGTAGCTTTGATTATTACTAAAGTGAAAATATCTCGTTGAGTAAAGTCGAATTAATATATTCTATTATTTAAAATGGTGGATAGTGACAGATTAAGGAGCTGGTTATCAGTTGTAAGACAACTTTTCTTATTGATAATTAACGTTTTGATAATCACTAATAATAATGTTAATTTCATTTAGATTTTTTGATTATATCATTGAAAATACAGATAAAATGATAGTAACAAAGAACAATTAGATTATATATATATATAATAAAGATAAGATATTAAATTTATAAATATGGTGATTTTATATTTTGTTTATTAACTTTCATTCTTAGGATACGTCTATTGAATAATACGAATATGTCAAAACTATTGAAATATATGAAAAAAAATGTGAATATAATAGTATAAAGTTTCTTTCAGATTTAATTTCATATGTTTTTTTAGTATCACAATCCTGATCTGGCTTACAGGGAAATAATGAGTGTTAATCAACAGTATAAAGGTTTACATCCAGAACAAAACACTTACAGTGAGTGTATTTATAGTTGTTTATCATAAATGTATTGTTTTAATTTTAATTTAAGTTTTTAATGATGGTGTTAGAATGGAACTTGTAAATTTGAGTGGTACCATTCCAGTGCGATACAAAGGTAACTTATACAATATACCCATATGCATTTGGTTAATGGACACTCATCCCTTAAACGCACCCATATGTTATGTAAAACCCACTATGGATATGTCCATAAAAGTATCCATGTTTGTAGATCAAAGTGGGAAAATATATTTACCTTATTTACATGATTGGGTACCGGTAAGTACTATTTTATTATAATCTTTTTTATTTCACATTAATTTCTTTTGAATATTTCAGTTTTTATTTAATTTTGATTGGTTTATGTTAATAAATCATTTCAATTTCATAAGATCTTTTGGTTTTGTATTTTTTTTGTTTTGGTTGAAAAAAAAACTTGTTAATTGTAATAAAAATCACGTCTATTTCAATTTTGAAATGAAAAGAATTTAAGAGGTGTCATTAAAAAGTAATAGTTATAATATATGGTGTAAGGTCGATTCACACTCAACCGCACCGGTCTGGTACCGCAAATCTTCGAATGGTCATAATTTGTTTGAATTTCATTATAAAATCATTAAAATTTTTCGTAAAATATTATATTGACGTATAATTTGAAATAAAGGTGATTTTACGACATTACTTGTTTTTTTTATGAAATATTTGTTTCAATAAAGAATATTAATTGGAGATCATTTGGTATTCAATTCTTTATTGTTTGGTTGACGTAATGGTTATTTTTTTATAACATCGATCAATTTTTAATAAAATCATCATTATGTACATTTTGAAATAATGGTATTTTCACGCGGTAATTACACCGAACGGTTGCCGTTACGCATGCCTCGACCTTAACCAATCAAAATTCACAAATTATATGTAAACTTAAATCTTCTTCTTCCCAGAACGAGTCAGATTTGTTAGGTTTAATTCAAGTTCTAATAGTTACGTTCGGCGATCATCCCCCCGTTTTCGCTAAAGTCAAAGACAACGTTTACCCCCCGTCAAATCGTGAGTATTTAATACGAAATTCAATAAAAAATTTTTTTATGGAACATTCTTTTAGCATTTATGCCACAACCGGTTGGAGGTTATAATATGCCTCCGAATCCTGCTCCTGTTTATGGCCTATCTGCGGGTTTCAATTGTCCTCCTTATCCCCCGCAACCCGTTAGACATATGAATTATCCTTTCCCTTTTCCAAATAATAATAATTTCGGAGGCTCAGTACCTCAATCGGGTACAGGCACTATAAAAGAAGAACATATAAGGGAGTCATTATTGACTGCTTTGGAGGAAAGATTGTTGAGGAGGATGAAGGAGCAATTCCAGCAGAATCAGGCCGAATTGGAGACTTTGAAACGTACCCAAGAGGAATTGAAACAAGGGAAAGTCAAGTTGGATAATATACTTAGTCGTTTGGAAAAAGAAAAGGTTTTTTATCAGTTGTTTTTTTTTTGAAATTTAGGGCTTGTATTTAGGAGATTTACTTTTTAGAACGATTTGGATAAAAATATTACGATGTTGCAAGATAAGGAACAGGAATTGGATAAGGCGATCGAAAGAATAAGTAACCAGGAGTCTATAGACGTCGATGATGCCGTTACAACTACAGCTCCTTTATATAAACAGTGAGTTTTAATATCGTGATATGGAAATTTTTTATTTACAACCCCCAATTTCGGAAACAAAATGTATATCCTCTAGTCTCCCTCGAAAAAATCTCATTTATTTCCAGGTTCACATTAATTAAAGAGGATTTAACGTAATTTTTCGCTTTTTTTTCAATTTTCCAAAAAATCGAGTAGTCCAAAATCTGGAAATCATGGTGGCTGTTTAATATCATCTCTTCCACCTTTCAAATTGTTCAGAAAAACTACTCTTATGATATTTGGAGCGACATAATCTTGTTGATGATACTATTAAAGTGCCAGGCAGTGAACGTGTTGAAAAATTTGTTATTGGAGACAAGTTTTTCCATAATCTCATGGAAACCGTAATAAATTTTTGGATTTCATGGTGCTATCATGGAAACCTCCGGACAAATCTGTTATATACAATAAAATCTGCTATTTCGGAACCATTTTAGGACCATTTTCATACCATTTTATGGTATTTACCATTTATCGTATGGTGTTTTCATCTCGATTGCTTCTACAGCTAAATTTTGTGGTAAATCTTTTTTCTCAAAGCTGGGTATTTCGTCCTGATGCGTGTCCCAAGTTCATCATTTTCCTTTGGTCGTTTTTCATTATTAAATCCTTTAGAATGACATAGAGGTGGAAGAATCACTTCTAGCGCACGTTTTGTTTATGATTTCGTTCCTCGTGGTGTTCAGACTAGTTGTAGTACCTCAAACCACTGCCTCATACGTGATGTTTGGTCAATTCAAAGCAAGATATTCGAGCTACATCCCCAATTTCTCACTGCGAAATATCTGCACACAGTCAGCCTTTTATAGCTTTATGGTTATTACCTTTTCATGTTTTTTCTTGAGGAGTGTGAATTGGCACGTTAGATTTGCGATTATTTTGTATTTTGGTACATTGAAACTACTGGAATCAATATATGACGTGTTATTTTTCTCGTATGCCCCATTTTGGTACATTACAACATTCCTATGCATTTCTACCATTACTGGAACATATTACTGCTAATAATAACGTCCATGACTCAATATTTTAGTTGGTAAAAAAAATTCTAGGTTGTTGACAGCATTTGCTGAAGAGGCGGCACTAGAAGATACGATTTATTACATGGGGGAAGCTCTGAGGTGCGGCGTCATAGATTTGGACGTATTTTTGAGACAAGTAAGGAGCTTGTCGAGAAAACAATTCATGCTTCGAGCTCTTATGCAAAAATGTCGTCAAAAAGCTGGTTTATCAGTATGAAAAACCGTTCTAAAGCCATATATTTGATGTTTTTACTCATATAATTCTTAATTTGAATGTTATAAAGAAATAAAAGTTTTTATTCATTTGTACACTGTTTTACGCATATATAATCGCAAATAAATTGGTTTCTATTTCTTCGTATGTTTTTATTTCATACGCCTCTTCCTTTTCTAACAAAATTTCTATTGTTACTAACCTGTCCACTGACACGAAGCCGATCCTGTTCTAATATGTTATCCACAATAAGATGCTTATAATTGAAAGAGAATCGATTACTTGATAACTTTTTCTATAGAATGATTTCATTCGATTATAGTTAATAAATAAAACGGAAAAGATCGATTATTTTCTCGATTTCATGTATTTGCCATAGTGGATTAAATAAAAAATCGTTGGAAGAGCGATTTCGTGAACTGATTTCATTCGAATGCAGCGAATTGACAGGCGATTGTTTTCGTGAATCAATTTTAATCGAACTCATTGACAGATGATTTCGAACAACGATTTTTGGTACTTGTAGTTCACACGATACCGTAAGATGCTAATAATTGAAGAAGAATCGATTTTTGAACAAGATTTTATTCGAACGAAGTGAATAACTGATATATAATCGATTGTAGATCTCTTGATATACAATTCAAATTCGTGTTTTTGAATTTTTTATGGGATATGGGAGATGAGTACAATAAAAGACATGTTTTTAAAATTTCGTTTATTCCTAACAATATATTGAAATCGTCGATAATATCGTTAATAATTGCACCTATATTTTCTCTCTATTTAACGACGACGTCAATATATTGACAAGAATTAAAAAAATTAACAATGAAATATTAAACTCGAATAGTGCACAGCATAAACAATATAAACATTATTAATATAATAACCAAACAAAAACAACTGCCCATAAAATTTTGAATCAAAAATTCTTTTATAGGGATAAATATTTATACAACAAAAAAAAATAGTCGTAAATAGGCTCACTGCTTTTTTTTGCAGAATCATTTTCAGTATCACAGTATCCTAAGTGATCCTTAAATACATTCGAGTTGATTTCAATTTTTTAGAAACATTGCAGCTCGTTTAACAAAAACTCAAAAGGGTCTACACTTTATTAACATCAATTTAAATATATTTAATCGAATAATATTGAAACCCTTTTCAGTTTTTAGATATCAACGCGAATATATTTAAGATTTTTTTTATACAAAGTCATCATCAGTATCAAAAATCTAAAAATAGTCTTAATATGAGTGAATATATACATCTTGTTACAGCAAATTAAGTCTTCTTCTTTTTCTTATTTAAATAATTTCGTAGCGTAGCACCAAATGCGGAAGAAATATTCGTCTTTCTTTAATAAAGTCCCTTTGGAATAAGAATGAATATCCGCGTCCATGCTGTTATCTCTCAACCAAGAAGTCGAGGTTTCGGTGCTGTACGATGTGGGTTCTCTATCAGTCGCTTCCTTGAAGTCTTCTTGATCCGTATCTAAAAAAAAATATATTTTTTGGTAATTGTGCTTAGTTGGTTAGCCATTGAGTACATAAGTTTTCAAATAGACCCGTCGTGCTCCATTTGTCGTTATCAAAAGTCGATGTCCTTTGAAAAGTCGCTCAGGAGAACCCTTTGATATAATTAAGCTTGTCCAAGTCACTAAACCGTGCTCCTTTGAGTGCAGGTCATTCATAGTTGCAGTAATTGTTTGACGTGAGACGCAGAAGGTCTATCTACATGTGACTTGCTTGTCTCATGCCAAGGGTCTTTATTTCATTTCTGCCGAGCCCGTCTTGCAAATAGATCGAGATAATAATGAATTTCATCCGATGATACACGTTCGAAAGCCAACGAAGTCAAGCCTCTGACTAGCATCTCGAGGCTTCAATTCTTGCACCAAATGGATTTTGTAAGGTCGCAGCCCTAAATCTTTGTGTAAAATGGGGTGGATACAGCTTATCGCCTGTTATTTCAGAATAAATATACAGAAAAAAACTACAAATAGTTGATCTATCAGTAGAAGATTGAAGACAGGAGAATATTAGAGATACTAGCTAGTGGCGATTGATGGTATTTGTTAATGATTGAGTATCTAGATCAGGCGAATATAGTGGCTTGTATATCTGGAGCCAATGAATGAAGAAAGAGCAACAAAAAAGATATATAGAAGGAGAGTAGAATGAAAAAGAGGGAAAAGCTTACGAGAAAAATTTGAAAAACAACACCAGGAAAAAAGCACTGTACTGTAGAACTAAATTTAAGTAAGCACGCGATATTAAACAAGATTTATTTATTGGAAACAATTATTTACCTCCAGACGCTAGTACTTTGAAGGGTTCATCAGATTCAAGAGGTTCACTGAGTCCAATTTCATTCTTGGCAAATATCCTGATCATATATTCGTGATCTTCTTGCAAATCTCTTATAGTGAATTTTTGTACGCCCTTCGGTACACGTCCGATTTCCATCCACATCGTTTTCTTCGTGTCTCTGATAGCGACGTTATAACCAAGAAGAGGAGAACCTCCATCTGATTCTGGTATACCCCATTCTACTACTATAGCGTTAGGACCGATTGTTCTTATTTCCAATGGCGGAGTAGGAGGCGAAGGCACAGCTGTAATAAAATTAGATAATTAAATTGTTTCTAGTTTCTTCGTCGATTAACTTACTGGCAAGCGTTCGCATTTGTACAACTTCCGAATTAGCTGGAGGGCTAAGTCCGACGCAATTTTCGGCGTACACCCTGAATATGTAATCGCTCTTCTCTTTTAGATTTTCGAAAGTATATTCTAAAGAAAAAGCTTCTAAAGTGAATACTTTTTCCCATTTAGGCATGTATTCTAGTTTCTTTTCCACGACATAACCAGTTATTTCGGTACCGCCGTTATTTTCTGGTGGTTCCCAGGTAAGCGTAGCACTTCTACTTGTCAAGTTTTTAATCTTGAGGTTGATAGGAGGCGATGGAGGTGCTAGAAAAAACGTGTTTTGAAAAAAAAAATCATTGATAAGTTGAAGTACTTACTTCTATGTTCTAATTTAGTCGGCGGGAATATTCCTAGTAAGCAGTACAGCGTTTCGTCAGTTTTATCAAACTGATAGTTAATTCCTGCATTTGAAGCAAAGCAAAGTGTTAAAGCAACGAAGCGTTAAAGATAAAAAGCGTCTTAGTAGAGAGAAACTTTTTTTTATAGATAAATTATAAGCATTGTTAGTGAAAAAATTATAAAAAAAAACTTACTTATTCTGGATCCGGCTATTATCGTATCTTCTGGTAAATAAGGTTCACTAACACCTATAGCATTTCTAGCAGTAATTTTGAAATTGTAGCCATGTCCTTTATCCAAATAGTTGATAGGGAAGTTGGTAATTTCTCCTTTTGTAGCCCCAAGTTTTTTGAAAACCGTTTTAGGTTTAGCCTCCTTCATTTCAACAATGTATTCTATTATAGGTGAACCACCATCGTTTTCCGATGGTTGCCATTGGATGGTAAAGGAAGTATCTGTCATTCCAGATATTTCCAGAGGTCCTCTCGGTGGAGACGGTTTATCTAGAAATGAACGTCATATATAAAGAGGTTTATCTAGGGAAGACTTTTTTATAGTCTTTTTAAATTTATGGTAGACCTTCACAAGGAATAATTTGATAGAGATAATGATACTAGATAATCCTCAAATGACTCATACCTGTTATATCAGACCAACGAATAATTTTTGTCAGGAACGTTTCTAAACATCAGCCAAACCTCTGATATTAAATTCATATTTGGAGTATATACATTTCTTTGCAAGGCAAGATAAACATAAGGTACTACTAAGTTAATTTAACATTAAAAACCTCCGAAGGTTTCAGAATAAAGCTCTTGAAACTATTATGAACGCCCCCGATTCCATCATCGAAAAAACCTTGAAGTAACTTACGTTGGAGATGAAATCAAGAACAAAATATTAAATACCAAATTACCAAATTAAGTGTCGACTCTAATGTATTCATGAAATATTTAGCAAGATAAACATACGGGATTACACCCACTCAATTCAGTACCACAAGAAAATATACTTGGACCTAGACTCTATTTAATTTATGTTTCTGATCTACCAAATATGAGGAAAACAGAAGTAGGAAAATTTGTTGATGACACAGCAATTTTTGCATACCAATCAAAGTAGAAATTCAAGCCTAACGTAGATAGGGAATTAACATGATAAAGGGGAAACAACTTAGTATTAAATTCAGAAAAATTGAGCTACCTGATTGGTAGATTAAACCCATACGGACCTGTGGTATCCAGTTCTAAGGTATTGCAAGTTAATTTATATTAAAAACCTTCGAAGGTTTCAGAATAAAGCTCCTGGAACTATTATGAACGCCCCCGATTCCATCATCGAAAAAACCTTAAAGTAACTTAGGTTGGAGATGAAGCCCAGAACAAAATTTGAAGTACCAAATTAAGTGTCGACTTTAATGTATTGATATAATTTTTAAACAGTCAGTTATAACTAATAAAAACTTTTTAAAACGTTTTGTCCGTTTTTATTTTAAACTTACCTCCGATTTTCAATTTTGAAGAAGTTCTAAGTTGATATTTATCCACGGTACATGAATATTCATATTCGTCTTCGAAAGTAGTCTTACGTACAATCAATCTTCTTATTCTACCTTCTTTAATGATGGAATATCTTGAGGATTTTTCAATACGTTCTGATTTTCTGTACCAAGTAACTTCTACGTCTTCTTTAGAAAGTTCTACTTCGAATTCGGCATCGGTGTTGATTGGTACAATCGTAATTTCTGGTAGAGGTCTGATAAACGTACAAGTCGGTACTTGTACGGTGAGTTTAGCTTTTGATGATTGCGTACCCAATTCGCAGGAATAATTACCTTCGTCTTCTGTTTCTGTTTTGTATATTTTCAATTTTTGTCTTTTACCGTCTATAGAAAGTTGAACGTGTTCGGAGAATTGTATTTCTTTACCGTCTTTGTACCATCTTGCTAAAGCGTCGCCTTTAGAAAGTTCGATTTCGAAAACGGTTTTGTCTCCTTTATTGACCACTTGGTCTTTGAGAGGTGTGATTATTTCCGGTGGTAATTCAATTACTGTTACCTCCGCTTTGCATTCTTCGTCGACTAGTTTACAACTATATTCACCTTCGTCGTGAATGGACGTGCTTCTGATTAAAAGTCTTCTTACACCGCCGAGTTTTTCTGTATCGAATTTATCGTCAGTTTCTTTTAAAGGTGTACCATCTTTGAACCATTCGACATTAGCACTGTCTGAAGTTATTTCGACTTCTAATACCGCCGTGTCTTTTTCGGTTATTTCTAAATCTTGAAGTTTCTTAACGAACTCTAATTTACATTGTTCTACTTTTACTTTTGTTTCAGTTTTTTGATTTTTAACCGTACATTTATAAGTACCTTCATCGTTTTTATTGATATTTTTAATTATTAATTTATGAGTACGACCATCTTGGGAAACGACGCGGTGATCCATTCCACTAATTTCTGTGTTGTTAAACCACCATTTCGTTCTAACCGAATGGGAAGTTTCACATTCCATTTCTAATGTTTTTCTTTCTACGGTTTCGTAAATTTCTTCAAGTTCTTTTGTAAATTTAACTGTATCTACCTCGATGGATATTTTAGCACCATGAGAAGCTTTTCCTGCATTATTCACAGCTACGCATTTATAGTCTCCTGAATCTAATTCCGAATTGGTTTCGTTTATTTTCAATTCTACGTTTTCGCCATCGAATAATATTTTAATTCTATCGGATGGTTCCAACGGTTCATTATTACGTAACCAATAAACTTCGGGGATTGGTTGTCCTGTCACTTTGGCTTTTAATGTGAGAGGAGATTTCTGCGGTACTGTTTGTTCTTCGAAACGTTCAACGAACAACGGTGGTTCCTGGTCTTCAGGATAATCTGTAATTATAATTAAAATATTATTATCTTCAAAACAAGTTCCATAATAAGCTACAAAAGCGAAATATATCGATGAGAAAGGATTTAGGTCATATAAAGAAACACCAGGGTCGTACTAATCAATAATCTGACGTTTCATGCCTGTCTAGAACACTTTAGATACTTCCTGATTCTCTATTTTTGAAATTTTTAGAAATCTAGAAAAACCTTGTTAACATCCGGCTCGAAGGACCACATGTACAGGTTAGGTAAGGTTATGATTATTTATCGATGTTAAGACTATTTTTTAAGTATTGTTGTGAATAAAAACATGATTTTTTTGTTATTAAACGTAAAAAAATAATTTATAATATTAATAAGTTTAAAATATGAACATTTTAATATATGGGGACAATATGAAATTATAATTTTAAGCAATGATACATTTTATAATCATAATTCAATCAGAAAAGTGAAAATAAATCAATAATTTTACCTCATTTTTATAGATACCTAAAAAACATTCGACAGCATCAATAATCAATTTAAATCACTTAAAATGTTGTTTTATTTGAAAATACAACATCCCGTACTTCACTACGAGGTATTTTTTCCATAAATAATCTTTGTTAGATAAATACACAGTGCAGTTTGGAAAATTAATGTTAATTATTAAAAAAAAATAATTTATTTAGAAATAATGTAAATATAGCAGCCAACTATAGAAGCATTCTTTGGTAATCTAAAGCTCAAAATTGCAGGCAGATATTCTTCATTTACTTGCAGATGGTTTATTAGACGAAGCCTACAAAGCAAAAGCATCGATTTTCGAATTCTTCCTTTGATTCCTTATCCAAATACTAAAGCATAGCGGAGAAACTACAAAATATTCAATAATTAAGCAGAAGCAGTTATAATAATACAGATGAAAACAAAATAATTTACCTTCAACGGTAACACTCGCAGTGGTTTCTACATAACCTAAAGAATTCGTGGCTCTAACTGTATATTTACCAGTATCTGATAAAGTACTTTTTGTAATATTAACGGTGTAGGTATTATCGTATTTTTTGTATAACGGTTTACTCAACGGTTTACCATCTTTAAACCACTCGATAGTTGGTTCTGGATTACCAGATATGACAGTTGACAGTTTTACGGGTTCTCCTTTTCTTACGGTAAGTGATTCCAACGGCGATAATAATTCAGGAGGTTCTTTGCTCTTCGTTGTAACTTTAAGAGTGAATTCTACGGAAGCTTCACCTTCTCTATTCTTCGCTACAATCTTGTATCTTCCTTCTTGCTTCTTTTCCACTTTTTTGATCTTCAAAATAGTTTTGTAAGTATAAGTTTCCGATGTAGTTACAATTATAACGTTTTTCTTTGTTGATAATTTCTTGCCGTTGCAGTACCATTTGATTTCAGGTTCCGGTACACCGACTAGGGTACATTCTACTTCGACGTCTGTTTCTTCTGGTATACATTGTGGTTTAGGTTTCTTGGCAAAAGTAGGCGGAACACCTTCGAGTATATCAGCGAAAGAAGAAGTACGAGATAAACTTTTTCGCGAAATAGAAGTTAAATCTGAAGCGTGAGATGATAAAGGTCCTTCGACGATTAATTCTGTGGTACTGGAAGCGAATCCGGCGGAATTTTTAGCCACGCAAGTGAAAGTTCCGGCGTCTTCCGGGAATACTTCTCTTATTATAAGTGTAGCTACGTTATCGTCGTCGTAATACATTTGGAAATCTTGTGTTGTTTTGATTATATGAGTTTGTCTGAACCAAGTCACTTGTGGTCGAGGGAATCCTTCTACTTTACATTCAAATTGTACGGTGTATCCGTCCGGAGTTATGATTGGTTCAAGCTTCTTGATAAATTTGGGGGCTGAAGCCTTTTCTTTCGATTTAGGCTCTGAAAATAAGAACATAAAAGATGTCACGGGGTATTTTCGGAAATTTTTGATCAGTACTTACTTTCAAACACGGGGAGTTTATCAATTTTCTCGTTTAATTTTCTCTGTACGTATTGCTGATATTGTTCTTCTTTCATCAGTATTTTAGCAGGAACCCATCCGGTTTCTTCTGTCAAATGTTTCTTCACTAACCACCAATCCGAATCTGGGTTTTCGATAACGTAAACCTTTTCACCTTCTACCATATCGATTGCCTGATCGGCTTCAGCGTCGTAGATGGTAATTGAATAATAAACGTCTCCTACTTCAACTTCTTCTTCGTGTATAACCTCTTCAACTACTTCTTTTTCTTTCGTTATGCTTAGAGAAACTGCTTCTATTTGGAAAAATCAATAAATAATTAAATAAATAAAATGTATGAGTATTGAAATTACCTTCGTCGAATATTACAGATTCCTTTCTTTTTGGTTTAATTGTGAAACTGCCCTCGCCCTCTTCTTCATAATCGACTTGTTTGATTGGTGTCTTGAAACTGACTTCTTCTTCATTTTCTTCCACGACCGAGTATTTCCTGGAAGGTCTTCGTTTGAAAGAGATATGGAAACTTTCCGAGATATCATCGTCTTCGGGAACTTCTTCTTCAGGTTCATCGATTATTTCTTCAATAGTCGGTCCTTCGTCTTCAATTTCTTGCGTGATTTTAACAGTATCTTCAGTTGTTTCTTCGGAATATGTTAGTGGTTTTTGTTTCTTCAATTTCACTTTTGTCGATAGAGATATTTCTTCTTCTGCGTATTCGTCGAGGGATATTTTGAATTCCGTTTCGACGTCTTCTTTTGTTTTCGTTGTTTTTGGTCTAAATGTAACAGTTTCTATTTCTGCTATATCTGGAACTTCCGGTTGAGATGGTTTCCTGACTGGTTTCAATCTTTGAACAGTTAATTCATCAGATTGTTCTTCAACGGAAGGTGTTTTTCGTACTGGTTTCTTAACCTTTATTTCCACGTTTTCTTCGACATTTTCCGGCTCTTCTTTAGGTTTCATAGTAATTTCGGCTTCGGTATCTTCCTGTTCAGGTAACTTCTCTTTCGGTTTCTTCTTGATGATTACTTCAGTTCTTTCATCTGTTTCTTCTAATGGTTTGTCATCGACGATTTCGTATTTTTTAATTGTAATTTCGTCTTTTTCTTCGCCTACGGGAGTTTTCTTTGCAGGTTTCAATTTTAGCTCGGCCTCTTCGTCATCTGATACTTGTTTCGGTACTGTAACTTCATCTTCTGTCACAGGCACATGCTTTTTAATCGTGATAGCATCTTCTTCTTCGTCTTTAAATTTGGGAGTATCTTTTGTTTTTTGTATTGTAATTTCAGTGTCTTCTTCTACTGTTGGTTTTACCTCAATCGTTATTTCTGCTTCCTCCTCTATTACAGGTTTACTTTTCTTCTTAGATTTTGGTTTTTTGATTTGTACTTTTACCTCTTCCTCACCTTCAGGCTGCGGCTCAGGGATATACTTTTTGATCGTTAGTTCATCTTTGTCTTCATCTTCTTTCTTAGGCTTGGTCTTAGGCTTCTTAATAGTAACCTCATCTGTGCTCTTTTCTTCCTCAGGTTTGGGTTTTATCGTTATTTCTGCCTCAACCTCTTCTATAGTTTCTCGTGTTTCGTCTACTTTGGGCTTGGGCTTTATTATGACCTCAGATTCGACAGTAGGAACCTCTTCTTTTTCGTCTTTGGGTCCTGGAACGAATTTTTTAACAGTAATCTTATCTTCGCCTTCATCTTCTTTTTTTGGTTTAGTCCTGGGCTTCTTAATAGTAACCTCTTCTTTGTCTTGTTCTTCGTCTGGTTTGGGTTGTAAAGTTATTTCTGCTTCAACCTCTTCAACAACTTTTGGTGCTTCTTTTACTTTAGGCTTGGGCTTAATTATAACTTCAGATTCGACAGTAGGAACTTCTTCTTCCTCTTTGGGTACTGGAATAAACTTTTTGACTGTTATTTTATCTTCTCCCTCATCTTTTTTCTTAGGCTTAGTCTTGGGTTTCTTAATAGTAACCTCTTCTTTGTCCTGTTCTTCGTCAGGTTTAGGTTTTATCGTTACTTCTGCTTCAACCTCTTCAACTGCTTCTGGTGCTTCTTCTACTTTCGGCTTGGGCTTAATTATAACCTCAGATTCGACAGTAGGAACCTCTTCTTCTTCTTTTGGTACTGGAACGAATTTTTTAACAGTAATCTTATCTTCGCCTTCATCTTTTTTCTTTGGTTTAGTCTTGGGCTTCTTGATAGTAACCTCTTCTGTGCTCTTTTCTTCCTCAGGTGTGGGTTTTATCGTTATTTCTGCTTCAACCTCTTCAATAGTTTCTGGTGTTTCGTCTACTTTGGGTTTGGACTTTATTGTGACCTCAGATTCGACAGTAGGAACCTCTTCTTCTTCGTCTTTGGGTCCTGGAACGAATTTTTTAACAGTAATCTTATCTTCGCCTTCATCTTCTTTTTTTGGTTTAGTCCTGGGCTTCTTAATAGTAACCTCTTCTGTGCTCTTTTCTTCCTCAGGTGTGGGTTTTATCGTTACTACTGCTTCAACCTCTTCAACTGCTTCTGGTGCTTCTTCTACTTTCGGCTTGGGCTTAATTATAACCTCAGATTCGACAGTAGGAACCTCTTCTTCTTCTTTTGGTACTGGGACGAATTTTTTAACAGTAATCTTATCTTCGCCTTCATCTTTTTTCTTTGGTTTAGTCTTGGGCTTCTTGATAGTAACCTCTTCTTTGTCTTGTTCTTCGTCTGGTTTGGGTTGTAAAGTTATTTCTGTTTCAACCTCTTCAACAACTTCTGGTGCTTCTTTTACTTTAGGCGTGGGCTTAATTATAACTTCAGATTCGACAGTAGGAACCTCTTCTTCTTCGTCTTTGGGTCCTGGAACGAATTTTTTAACAGTAATCTTATCTTCTCCCTCATCTTTTTTCTTAGGCTTAGTCTTGGGTTTCTTAATAGTAACCTCTTCTTTGTCCTGTTCTTCGTCAGGTTTCGGTTTTATCGTTACTTCTGTTTCAACCTCTTCAACTGCTTCTGGTGCTTCTTCTACTTTCGGCTTGGGCTTAATTATAACCTCAGATTCGACAGTAGGAACCTCTTCTTCTTCTTTTGGTACTGGGACGAATTTTTTAACAGTAATCTTATCTTCGCCTTCATCTTTTTTCTTTGGTTTAGTCTTGGGCTTCTTGATAGTAACCTCTTCTTTGTCTTGTTCTTCGTCAGGTTTGGGTTTAATTGTTATTTCTGCCTCAACCTCTTCAGCTGCTTCTGGTGCTTCTTGTACTTTCGGCTTGGGCTTAATTATAACCTCAGATTCGACACTAGTTTCTTCTGTTACTTCTTCTTTAGGAGCAAGTTTCTTAACTACAATTTCATCGCTTCCTTCTACAGTTTCTGGTTGAACTTCTGGTTTCGGTTTGATTAAAATTTCTACTTCTACGATTTCATCTTCTTTAGTTTCATCCTGAGGAAGAGGAACGAGTTTTTTAATGGTTATTTCTGCTTCATCCGCAGTTTTCTTTTTAGGTTTCGTTCGTTTTTTCTTGATTGTAACATCTTCAGTCTCTTCCCTCTTAGGCTTTAGGAGGATTTCATTCTCAGTTTCTTCCTCTACTCTGCTATCTTCTGGTTTTTTACTAATTTCAACTTCTTGGATTATTTCTTCTTTAGACTCAGGTTCCTCTTTTTCAGGTATTCTGAATTTAATATCGGCTTCCTTTTCTGGACTAGTTTCTTTTGGTTTTCCTTTGACGAGAACGATTTGTTCGGGCTCTTCACCGGGTTTGTCCTTATCTTCTGGTTTTTGTTTAGATTTCTTCTTTTTAGGTTTTTCCGGTTTAGCTTTGTCGATTTCTGGAAGATCTAAATCTTCTTTTTCTGGAGACTTCCTATCGATATCGTATGGTTCGAAAGGTATTTTTTCAATAAGTGTTTCTGGTTTCTTTTCACTCACTTTACTTTCTTCCGGTTGTGGTTTTTCCTCTTTAACCGTTTCTTCTTGTAGACTTTCTTCTTCTTTGGAAGGTTTACGTTTAAGTTTAACTTCTTCTGATTGTTCTTCTTCTTTAGGGATTTTCCCTTTTTGTTTCTTTAGAGGTAAAGTTACTTCAGGTTCTTGTGGTGTTTCCTTTTCTTTCTTTTCATACCGATATATATCGTCTACTGTTTCTGGTTTATTTTTCTTCAGTTCTTCAAATTCCAAGTCCAATTTTTCTAGATCTGTAGGTTCTTTTTCTACTTCTTTGAGCTTACGCCTCTTGGTTTTCAACGTTTTTTCCGCTTCTTTTACGTTTCTTGATATCTCTCCAGTGCCTCTTATTGTATTGAGCTCTGTTATTTTTAGAGTATGTAAAGTCGGTGGATAATCCACGTAATTTATTCTACTCTTCAACCTTGGTTTCAATTCTTTCTTTTCTTTTGGTTTTTCAACTACTTTCGGCTTCGGTTTTGGTTTTTTAAGTTTAATTTCATCTAATTTTTCAGGTTCTTTTGGAGTTTCTGATACAACATCTTTCTTTTCGTCTTCTTGTTTTTTTATTGGAACGATTGGTTTTTCTTGTTCTGGTTTTTCGATCTTTTCTTCAACTAAAGTAGTTTCAGTATCAATGGGAACTTCTAAAGGTGTTTCTTGGCTTATCTTTTCTTCTGGTGATTCTTCTTGCGGTTTTTCTTCGCTTGAAATAGAAGGTTCTGGTTTTTTAGTACGTTTCTTTTTAATAACTTTCTTTTTAATTTTGTCTAAATCTATATCAATATCACTCTCTTCTTCTTCGTCATCTTTAATATAAATAACGGTTTGAGTAGGCTTATCTGGAATTTCTTCTTTTATATACAACACTTCTTGGTCGTCCTGTTTTTTGAATGGTTTTAATTTTATTCCTTCGGGAGTATCTTCAGGTTTATCTTTTTTAGGAATTCTGAATTTAACTTCTTCCGGTTGTTCCTCTTCGGGTTGTTTAGGTATACCTTTTTGTAATAAAAATTCTTCAGTTTCTGGAAGTGGTTTGGTCTTCTTCTTTTTAACATATTTTGTTTTATCTTTTGGAGGTTTTTCTTCTTCTTCCTTTTCTTCTTCCGGTGGTACGTATTCTTCTTTTTCTATATCGTTTCGATCTATATCGAACGGTTCGAAATCTATTTTGTCTTTAATTTCTTTTTGTTCTAATTTATCTGGTATTTTTTCTTCATCTTTCGGCTTCGGTTTTGGTTTTTCTTTTTCGGTCTCTTCTTCCGGTTTAGGCTTTCCAGGTGTTTTCTTCAGAGTAATATTCTCATCTGGAATTTCAGGAGCATCTGGTACTTTTCCTTTACCTATTTTAATTGTAACTGAAGGTTCTTCTTCGTGTGCAGCAGGTTCTTTGGGAGTTCGTGTGAATTTCGCCGGTTCTTCTGGTTCTTTCGGTGCAGGTTTTTCCGGTTTTTCTATTTCCAATTCCACTTTTTCCAATTCGATTTTTTCGGGTTCTTCTTCTTTTGGTTTCACTTTACGTTTTATTTTCTTCAATTTCTTCGCTTCTTCTATATTACGGGAAAGTATGCCATTTTCCCTTACAGCGTTTAATTCAGTTATCTGAAGTTTCTGTAATATTTCTGATAGAGGTGGGAAATCGATCCAGTTTATTCTGCTTTTCAATTTAAGTTTCGGAATAGTTACACTCTTTTCTTCTTTTTTCTGGGGAGCTTTAGACTTTTTCAGTTTAATATCGGCGAGATTGATAGGTTCTTCTTTTATTTCTATTATTTTTGGTTTCTGTGCTATAACTTCGATTCTAACAATTTTCATAAGAACTGGTTTAACAGGTTTCTTAATGACCTTGGGTTTCTTTCTATAAGCTTCATCTACTTGTTCCGGTTCCGCTTTCTTTAGCTCTTCAAATTCTTTATCTAATTTTTCTAATTCCTTCACTCTCACTACTTTCTTCTTTTTAGGTTTAACCTTTTCCGCTTCTTCTACATTTCGAGATAAAACTCCATTTTCTCTATAAACCGGCTCTAATTCAGTGATTATTGGTTTGCATTCTTTCTCATTCAAAGGTGGGAAATCTACGTAATCTATTCTACTCTTCAGTAAAACTTTTGGTACAATTTTCTTAGGTTTTATATCTTGTTTAACCGCTTTAGGTTTCTTTAGTTTTATTTCGGCAAACTCTGGAATTATTTCACTGATAGTTGGTATTTGTGCCTTTTGTACAGGTATACGTTCAATCGAGACGCGTACAGGCTTTTCAGGAATTGCTTCGTCAACTGCTTCCACTTTTGGTTTCTTAACTTTAGCTTTTTTCACTTTACGAGGCTCTTCCTCTACTTTCAGCTCATCAATTTTATCCTCTTCAAGTTGAGAAATCGGCATTTCGTATTTTTCTATATCCTGCTGTTCAGGTTTCAATTTTTCTTCCTCTTCTTCTACTGTAGACTTATCTTCTGTAGGAATTTGCTGCTTTGTATCATCTACTTTTTCTTCTTCCAGCATAAAAGGTTCTATCGACTTATCTTCTTCATTTGGAACTTCATCTTTAGATTTTGATTTTGGCTTTTTGATTTTTCTTATAACCTTTTTCTTTGTTATAACATCTTCCTCTTCTTCTGCTTCTATGTATTCTACTGCGGATTTGAGTGGTTCTTTGGGTTCTTCTATAGTTACTGTATAAATTTCGTTATCATCTTCTTTCTTAAATGGTTTGAGTGTAATTTTGTCTGGGCTTTCTTCGGGCTTTGGTTTCTGTTTATATTTTTTGTCAATTTCTGGTACATCTTCTACATCTTTTGGTTTACCTTTACCCATTTCCAGTTGATGTTGTTCAGTTTCAGGTTCTGGTTTTTTCTTTGGTTTTTTCGGTTTCTTAGGAACAGATTCGGGTAATTTCTGATCAGTTTCTTCTTCGAATGCTCGTGGAATATACTTTTCTAATTCTGTATCCTCTTTATCAAAATCTTTGGGTATAAATGGTTCCAAATTAGGAGATTCTTTATCGTCTATAACTCTGGAAGCAGGTTTATCTTCTGTACCTTTAGGAACTTTTATTACTTCTGGTGTTTCTTCTTCGGAAGGTTTTTTAATTATTTTCTTAAGTTTTATCGGTTCTTCTTGTGGTTTTTCCTCAGGTAATTTTCCTTTTCCGATTTGAATCTTTTTCGGTTCTTCTTCGGTAATTTCAGGCTTTTCTTTTGGTTTTTTAGGCGTTTTATATTCTTCGTCTACCTTTTCAAGTTGTTTTTTAGATTCTTCAAAATCTTTATCTAATTCTTCCAACGATTTTATTTCTCGTTCTATATCTTTAACTTTTATACGTTTTTTCCTTGGAACCTTTTCAGCGTCTTTGATATTTCTCGATAAAACTCCATTATCTCTATATACAGGAGGAAGTTCTTTGATTAAGGGGATAGTTTGAGCCTCGTGCTCAGGCGGGAAGGGTACGTGGACTATCCTACTTTTAAGTAAAAATTTAGGTACCTTGGTTGTTTTTGGTTCTATTTTTGTGGGTATTTTTGGTTTCTTCAATTTAATTTCCCCAAGTTTTACTGGTTCATCGAGAGTTGTTACAACCGAATGTTGGACTTTGGTTGGAGTGATTTCAACTTTGAGTTGTAATTTTTCTGGTTTTTCGTCTTTTTCTAAAGGTTTTACTTCCTCTGGTACTGAATCTGCTGCCTTGGTTGCTTCTTTCACCTTCTTTTTCTTGATTATTGTTTTCTTTTTAATTTTCTCTTTTTCAGTTGTTCCTTCGTCTTCGTCTTGTGGTAAGACTTCATCCACTGTTTCTTCCACGAGAGTTTCGGTTTCAACTTCTTTAATTTCTTCTATCGGAAATTCCTCGACTTTTTCTTCTACCGGCAACTCTTCAGGTGATTTAATTTCTTCAGCTGAAGGCTCTTTCGATTTTGATCTTATCTTTTTAACTTTTTTCTTAGTGGGCTCTTTTTGTTCCACAGTGTCGATTATTTCTTTTTCTTCTACAGAAGGAATTTGGGGAAGTTTCGATGTATCATCAGTATCAGGTTTCATTTCCTCTTTTTCTAACGGTTTCATATCCTCTGGAATTTCATCTGCTGCTTTATCTGTTTCCTTTACCTTCTTTTTCTTAATAATCGTTTTCTTTTTAATTTTTTCTTTTTCAGTTATTCCTTCTTCTATTGGTATTTCTTCCTTGTCTGGTAATATTTCATCCACTGTTTCTTCTAGAACAGTTTCGGTTTCGTCAATTTCTTCGTCTTTTTCTTCATCTGGTACTTTAATTTCTTCAACTGAAGGTTCTATCGTTTTTGGTTTAATCTTTTTGACTTTTTTCTTGGTAGGTTCTTTATGTTTAACGGTTTCGATTATTTCTTCTTCTTCTAGAGTAGGAATTTGAGGAAGTTTCAAAGTATCATCGATATCCGGTTTCATTTCTTCTTTTTCTTCGTCTTTTTTGAATGGTTTTAGAGTTATATCTTCAGGTATAGGTTCAGGTTTAGGTTTCTGTTTATATTTAAGATTTATATCACTTTCGTCAGGTTCTTCTTTTTGTTTTGGTGTTCCTTTTATAAGAGTGATTTCTTCTGTTTCTGGAGGAATTTTAACTTTCTTCTTCTTAGGTACTTTCTTCATTTCTTGTGTTGGTTGTTCGATTGTATCTTTTTCTTCTTCAATACGCTCTGGTTTTTCTAATTCGACATTTTCTCGTTCTATGTCGTAAGGTTCAAATTTCAATTTGTCGCGCGTGTCTTCTTCTTCTTTCACTTTAGGTTTATCTCCAGAAGGAACTTTCTTAATAACTGGTTTTTCAGAATCTTCTTCTTTTTCAGTAGGTTTCTCTGGTACTGCTTTTAATTTAACTTGTTCATCAACGTCTTCTTTTTCTGGTACTTTACCTTTCTTTTTAATAATTTGTTTAGGTTCTTCTTCGGAAACCGGTTTTGATTTTGGTTTAGCTTCATATTTGAATACGTCATCGACTTTTTCTAATTCTTTCTTTTTCAGTTCATCAAGTTCTAGATCTAATTTTTCTAGATTTTTCATATCAACGTCCTTATCTCTAAGTCTTCTCTTCTTTGTTTTCGGTACCTTTTCAGCTTCTTTAACATTACGTGATAAAACTCCATTATCTTTATAAACAGGTTCTAATATCGATATTCTCGGTAAACTTTCCGATTCCGTTTCAGGTGGAAACCGAATAAAATCGATTCTACTTTTCAATAGGAATTTCGGTTTTTTAACTTTATCCTCCTTTCTTTGTACTAATTTTGGTTTTTTCAATTTGATATCCCCAAATAATGGAACATCTTTCGATTCTACTACTTTAACTTTTTGTGCTTGAATTTCTTTCCTTTCTATAGGCATAAGTACCGATAGTTCCCTTCTAAGTTTCTTGGGTTTCTTTTCCTCAGATATCTCTTCTGATGGGGTGTCTTCTATCGGTTGTGCTCCTGAAGGTTTTTTCTTTTTCACCTTTTTAATTTTCTTCAATTGATCTTCTTCTTCATCTTGATCTTCTATTTCGATAATTGAAGAATCTTCTTTTGTTACCTCTTCTACTTCTACCATTTGTTCTTCTAGTAGTTTCTCTTCTTTAGGTTTCTTCTTTTTAATTTTCTTTACTTTAGGTATTTCCGCTATTTCTCGTTCTTCCTCTAACACTATACTATATTGTGGTTCTTTTCCTTCTTCTTCTATACAAAGGATTTCTATTATTTCGTCTTTTGTCGCTTTAGGTTTTTTGAATCTTCTTTTTATTATCTTTTTCGTTGGTTCTCCTTCATGTACTTCACTTTTGGTTATAACTACTTCTTCTGGTAGCTCTTCTATGTAAGATGGTATGCAACTTGTTACTGAAGGTATCGTTAAAAGTTGTTCCGACGATAACTCGTGTTCTTCTACAATAACTGTAGTTTTAGGAAGTTCACCCTCTTCTGTTACCGAGAAAATTTCAGTAGTTTCTTCTTTATTTCCTGTTATTTTTTTAATAACTTTCTTTTTAGAAATTTGTTTTTTAGGTACGCCATGTTTATCTATATGTTCGATAACTGTAACTTCTTCGGGACTTTCTTCAATATAAGATGGTAAAGATGATACTTCTTCTGTTACATCAATTTCTTCTATAGTTACTGATCCCTGAGGTTTTTTATCTTCTTCTTGTACTATTTCTATTTTGATTATCTCATCTTTGCTACCTTTTCGTTTCTTCAGCGTTCTCTTTTCGACTACTTGTTTATTTGGTTTACCTTGTTTATCTGTTTGTTCGATTATTTTTACTTCCGAAGGAAGTTCTTCTATAACTATTTCAGGTATTACGAACGTATGTGAAGGAATTTCTTCAAATACGTCTTCCTCATCAATTACAACTGAGGTTTGGGGTTCTTTACCTTCTTCCTCTTTTGTAACAATATTTGTAGTATGTAATTTGTTTCCTTTACGATGTTTTATGGTTCTATGTTTGACAGTACTTTTTTCGATACCTGTTGGTGTTAGTTTTTCTATTATTTTTACGTCTTCGGGAAGTTCTATTACATATTCAGATTCGTCGATAGTTAAATCTTCTTCTGGTACGATAATTTCTTGAATTACCACCGTGGTTTGTGGTTTTTCACCTTCTTCTTCTCTAGTTATAATTTCCGTTACTTCTTCTTTGTCATGACCCTTACGTTTTTTCATTATTTTCTTTTTGATTGTCACTTTTTTATCATCCTCTATTTTAGTTTCAACTTCTTCTGGCATCTCAATAACTACGGTAGTTGGCATATCTTCTGGTTGCTCTTCCTCAACAACTTCTTCTATTACAATTGACGTCTGTGGTTGCTTTCCTTCTACTTCTATTGTACGTATTTCTGTTATTTCGGTTTTGTCATCTTTTTTCTTTTTCAAAATTCTTTTCCTTACAGTTTTCGTCAGAGGTTTACCATTTTCATCTTCTATTTCTATAATTTGAACGTGTTCGGGTAGTTCTTGTAATACTTCGGGTTTGCTGATAACAACAACTTCGTTTTCCCTATGGGCAACTTCCACTGTCGGTAAAGCTAACGCTTTCTTCAGAAGTTCGATTTGAATCATTTCCTCAACCCCTTCGGTTGTTTCTTTCTGAGATAATGTGGGAACTATCAAAATATTGTCTTCCGTTATTAATGTTGGTTCGGTTTCTTTGGGTTTCTTTTTAATCTTTTTCTTTATAGTTTTCGTTTCTTTAACATCTTCAACGATAACTGTTTCTTGTGGGACTTTAGCTTCTTCTTCTTCTTCTACTACTTTAATTTCTTTATCGCCTTTTTGTTTCTTTATAATCTTCTTTTTTATCTGTTTTTCAATACCCTGTTCTTTTGGAACTTCCTCGATAATTTCAGGTAATTCCACTACTGTTATGGTGGTTTCAGGTTTTTTATCTTCTTCTTGGACAGTTAGTATTTCTGTTACTTCTTGTTTATCACCTTTTTGTTTCTTTATCGTACGTTTTTTGGTTACAGTTTTTCTTGGAACTCCATCTTCGATAGTTTCGGCTACTGTTACTTCTTCGGGTAGCTCTACAATAATTGGTTTCGTTGTTTCTTCTTCGATGGGTTCTTCGCTGATCATTATAGATGTTTGTGGCTCTTTTCCTTCTTCTGTTACAGTTACGATTTGAGTTAACTCTTTCTTGTCGCCTTTTTGTTTTCTAAAAACTTTCTTTTTGATTATTTTCGTCTTTGGACCTTCCTTGGTGTCAATTTCAGCAACGGTTATTGTTTCGGGCAATTCTTCTACAATTGTTGCTTCTTGCGTTGTTGGTTTTGTTGATTGTAGTTCTTCTTCTCGTTGTTCAATTTCAGTAATAGTAACTGTAGGTTCTAGCATTTTGCCATCTTCTTCAACGGTTGAAATTTCTGTTGTTTCTTGCTTTTTACCTTTTTGTTTTCTAATAACACGTTTAGTTACTTTCGTTGTTTTTACTTTTCCTTCATCGATGGTTTCCATGATTTTAACTTCTTCTGGTAGTTCCTCTACGTACGTAATTTCTTCTTTAGGTTTCTCATCTTCTTCGTATACTGATACGGATGTTTGAGGTTCTTTACCTTCCTCTTGTACTGTTAGTATTTCTAGGGTCTCTTGGACACCTTTTTTTATTTTTTTAATGACTCGTTTCTTCAATATAGTTTTCTTCGGGACACCATCTTCAATAGATTCGATAACTTGCACGTCTTCTGGTAATTCTTCAATATCTTCAGAAATAACTGATGATTTTTGAGGTTCTATTTCTTCTTCTTCTACAAAAAGGATTTCTGTGGAACCAAGTGTGTCACTTTTTGGTTTCTTGACTATTTTCTTTTTGACGATTCTTTTCTTCGGGGTCTCTTCTTCAAACGTTTCTATTGCTTCTTTTATCTCTGTCTTTTCTGTAACTATTTTGAGGAAATATATTTATTAATGAAGAATTGAAATTTTCGACATGATCTCCTACAACTTACCTTCTATTGGTTTTTCTATTTCAGGAATTTCATCGATTGGTTTTTGAGTCTGTATCGTTTCTATGACTACTGATTCTTGAATTTCACGTACTATTTGAGCTTTTCCTGATTCAATAGATGGAGTTTCTAAAATATAAGTAATCAGTAATTCATGTTTCAACAAGAACTAGTAGTGGTTATTTGACGTCAGACTTAATAGCAAAGAAAAAACCTTATTTAACATGTAAATAGTTCTGATCAAACCACTATTTGTTCTTTTAAATGAAAATTGAATGTCAGCTTACCTACTCCTACATCCTGTGTATTTTCAGATGTGTAAACTTCAGTAATTTGTTTTGGAGTGAGTGGTGTGATTTTTGGTGTTAAAGTTTCTGGTATTATTAGTTCAGGCTCCAATGGAGAAGTGACTTCGTTGTATTCATGTATATAAACGTTTTGCTGAGGTTCTTTGTTTTCTTCAAAAACTGTAACGATTTCTGTGGCTTCTATTTTGGGGCCTAGTTTTTTCAATAACGTTCTCTTTTTTGTTATTTTCTTCGAAGGTTTCTTACCCGCGGTACTGATTTCAATAACACTAATGTCTTCAGGCAATTCAATGAGAGCAGCTATCGGATGACGTGATTCTTCCTTTTTAGGAGCTTCAGTGATTTGTACAGATCTTACAGATTCTTCATTATCTTTATCTTCGGTAAAAATCTCTATTATTTCTTGTTTCCGACCTTTCGGTTTCTTTAAAGGTCTCTTTCTTATGATTTCTTCATCCCCGGTTTCTGAATATCGTTTGATGATTTCTTCGGGATATTCAAACACAACTGCACATTTTCCAAGTGTAACGTTGAGTTCCAAAGGCATTTGAGGCAGAGGATGAGATAGATGCTTTTTAATCAACTCTATTTTCAAAATATTCAATATCTCTTCATCAGTGAAATCACTTTTTGCTTCATGTAAGGAAGGGACGAAGAGAATTTTTTCTGGCTGGACTGGTTCTTCAGGAACCTTCAGTTCTTCTATAGTAACTGTTGTCACTGGCTTTTTACCTTCTTCTTCGACAGTAACAATTTCTGTCTTTTCCTGTTTTCCGTCTTTCTGTTTTTTGATGACACGTTTCTTGATAACCTTTTTCTTCTTATCTCCTTCTTTAGTCACCACTTCTGTGACTTGTACTTCCTCTGGAAGTTCTTCAACAACGTAAGTTGGTTGTTCAGGCACTGTCTCTTCGGGAGCCTCGAGCTCTACCACAGTAACTGTTGTCTCTGGTTTTTTACCTTCTTCTTCGACTGTAACAATTTCTGTCTTTTCTTGTTTTCCGTCTTTCTGTTTTTTGATGACACGTTTCTTGATAACCTTTTTCTTCTTATCTCCTGCTTTAGTCACCACTTCTGTGACTTGTACATCTTCTGGAAGTTCTTCAACAACGTAAGTTGGTTGTTCAGGCACTGCCTCTTCAGGAGCTTCGAGCTCTTCCACAGTAACTGTTGTCTCTGGTTTCTTGCCTTCTTCTTCGACAGTAACAATTTCTGTCTTTTCTTGTTTTCCGTCTTTCTGTTTTTTGATGACGCGTTTCTTTATGACCTTCTTTTTCTTGTCGCCTTCTTTGGTTACCACTTCTGTGACTTGTACTTCCTCTGGAAGTTCTTCAACAACGTAAGTTGGTTGTTCAGGCACTGTCTCTTCGGGAGCCTCGAGCTCTTCCACAGTAACTGTTGTCTCTGGTCTTTTGCCTTCTTCTTCGACAGTAACAATTTCGGTCTTTTCTTGTTTTCCGTCTTTCTGTTTTTTGATGACGCGTTTCTTTATGACCTTCTTTTTCTTGTCGCCTTCTTTGGTTACCACTTCTGTGACTTGTACTTCCTCTGGAAGTTCTTCAACAACGTAAGTTGGTTGTTCAGGCACTGTCTCTTCGGGAGCCTCGAGCTCTTCCACAGTAACTGTTGTCTCTGGTCTTTTGCCTTCTTCTTCGACAGTAACAATTACGGTCTTTTCTTGTTTTCCGTCTTTCTGTTTTTTGATGACGCGTTTCTTTATGGCCTTCTTTTTCTTGTCGCCTTCTTTGGTTACCACTTCTGTGACTTGTACTTCCTCTGGAAGTTCTTCAACAACGTAAGTTGGTTGTTCAGGCACTGTCTCTTCGGGAGCCTCGAGCTCTTCCACAGTAATTGTTGTCTCTGGTCTTTTGCCTTCTTCTTCGACAGTAACAATTTCGGTCTTTTCTTGTTTTCCGTCTTTCTGTTTTTTGATGACGCGTTTCTTTATGACCTTCTTTTTCTTGTCGCCTTCTTTGGTTACCACTTCTGTGACTTGTACTTCCTCTGGAAGTTCTTCAACAACGTAAGTTGGTTGTTCAGGCACTGTCTCTTCGGGAGCCTCGAGCTCTTCCACAGTAACTGTTGTCTCTGGTCTTTTGCCTTCTTCTTCGACAGTAACAATTTCGGTCTTTTCTTGTTTTCCGTCTTTCTGTTTTTTGATGACGCGTTTCTTTATGACCTTCTTTTTCTTGTCGCCTTCTTTGGTTACCACTTCTGTGACTTGTACTTCCTCTGGAAGTTCTTCAACAACGTAAGTTGGTTGTTCAGGCACTGTCTCTTCGGAAGCCTCGAGCTCTTCCACAGTAATTGTTGTCTCTGGTCTTTTGCCTTCTTCTTCGACAGTAACAATTTCGGTCTTTTCTTGTTTTCCGTCTTTCTGTTTTTTGATGACGCGTTTCTTTATGACCTTCTTTTTCTTGTCGCCTTCTTTGGTTACCACTTCTGTGACTTGTACTTCCTCTGGAAGTTCTTCAACAACGTAAGTTGGTTGTTCAGGCACTGTCTCTTCGGGAGCCTCGAGCTCTTCCACAGTAACTGTTGTCTCTGGTCTTTTGCCTTCTTCTTCGACAGTAACAATTTCTGTCTTTTCTTGTTTTCCGTCTTTCTGTTTTTTGATGACGCGTTTCTTTATGGCCTTCTTTTTCTTGTCGCCTTCTTTGGTTACCACTTCTGTGACTTGTACTTCCTCTGGAAGTTCTTCAACAACGTAAGTTGGTTGTTCAGGCACTGTCTCTTCGGGAGCCTCGAGCTCTTCCACAGTAACTGTTGTCTCTGGTCTTTTGCCTTCTTCTTCGACAGTAACAATTTCGGTCTTTTCTTGTTTTCCGTCTTTCTGTTTTTTGATGACGCGTTTCTTTATGACCTTCTTTTTCTTGTCGCCTTCTTTGGTTACCACTTCTGTGATTTGTACTTCCTCTGGAAGTTCTTCAACAACGTAAGTTGGTTGTTCAGGCACTGTCTCTTCGGAAGCCTCGAGCTCTTCCACAGTAACTGTTGTCTCTGGTCTTTTGCCTTCTTCTTCGACAGTAACAATTTCGGTCTTTTCTTGTTTTCCGTCTTTCTGTTTTTTGATGACACGTTTCTTGATAACCTTTCTCTTCTTATCTCCTTCTTCAGTCACCACTTCTGTGACTTGTACTTCCTCTGGAAGTTCTTCAACAACGTAAGTTGGTTGTTCAGGCACTGCCTCTTCAGGAGCTTCGAGCTCTTCCACTGTAACTGATGTCTCTGGTATTTTGCCTTCTTCTTCGACAGTAACAATTTCGGTCTTTTCTTGTTTTCCGTCTTTCTGTTTTTTGATGACGCGTTTCTTTATGACCTTCTTTTTCTTGTCGCCTTCTTTGGTTACTACTTCTGTGACTTGTACTTCCTCTGGAAGTTCTTCAACAACGTAAGTTGGTTGTTCAGGCACTGTCTCTTCGGGAGCCTCGAGCTCTTCCACAGTAACTGTTGTCTCTGGTCTTTTGCCTTCTTCTTCGACAGTAACAATTTCGGTCTTTTCTTGTTTTCCGTCTTTCTGTCTTTTGATGACACGTTTCTTGATAACCTTTCTCTTCTTATCTCCTTCTTTAGTCACCACTTCTGTGACTTGTACTTCCTCTGGAAGTTCTTCAACAACGTAAGTTGGTTGTTCAGACACTGCCTCTTCAGGAGCTTCGAGCTCTTCCACTGTAACTGTTGTCTCTGGTATTTTGCCTTCTTCTTCGACAGTAACAATTTCGGTCTTTTCTTGTTTTCCGTCTTTCTGTTTTTTGATGACGCGTTTCTTTATGACCTTCTTTTTCTTGTCGCCTCCTTTGGTTACTACTTCTGTGACTTGTACTTCCTCTGGAAGTTCTTCAACAACGTAAGTTGGTTGTTCAGGCACTGTCTCTTCGGGAGCCTCGAGCTCTTCCACAGTAACTGTTGTCTCTGGTCTTTTGCCTTCTTCTTCGACAGTAACAATTTCGGTCTTTTCTTGTTTTCCGTCTTTCTGTTTTTTGATGACGCGTTTCTTTATGACCTTCTTTTTCTTGTCGCCTTCTTTGGTTACTACTTCTGTGACTTGTACTTCCTCTGGAAGTTCTTCAACAACGTAAGTTGGTTTATCAGGCACTGTCTCTTCGGGAGCCTCGAGCTCTTCCACAGTAACTGTTGTCTCTGGTCTTTTGCCTTCTTCTTCGACAGTAACAATTTCGGTCTTTTCTTGTTTTCCGTCTTTCTGTTTTTTGATGACGCGTTTCTTTATGACCTTCTTTTTCTTGTCGCCTTCTTTGGTTACTACTTCTGTGACTTGTACTTCCTCTGGAAGTTCTTCAACAACGTAAGTAGGTTGTTCAGGCACTGTCTCTTCGGGAGCCTCGAGCTCTTCCACAGTAACTGTTGTCTCTGGTTTTTTGCCTTCTTCTTCGACAGTAACAATTTCGGTCTTTTCTTGTTTTCCGTCTCTCTGTTTTTTGATGACGCGTTTCTTTATGACCTTCTTTTTCTTGTCGCCTTCTTTGGTTACCACTTCTGTGACTTGTACTTCCTCTGGAAGTTCTTCAACAACGTAAGTTGGTTGTTCAGGCACTGTCTCTTCGGGAGCCTCGAGCTCTTCCACAGTAACTGTTGTCTCTGGTCTTTTGCCTTCTTCTTCGACAGTAACAATTTCGGTCTTTTCTTGTTTTCCGTCTTTCTGTTTTTTGATGACACGTTTCTTGATAACCTTTTTCTTCTTATCTCCTTCTTTAGTCACCACTTCTGTGACTTGTACTTCCTCTGGAAGTTCTTCAACAACGTAAGTTGGTTGTTCAGGCACTGTCTCTTCGGGAGCCTCGAGCTCTACCACAGTAACTGTTGTCTCTGGTTTTTTACCTTCTTCTTCGACTGTAACAATTTCTGTCTTTTCTTGTTTTCCGTCTTTCTGTTTTTTGATGACACGTTTCTTGATAACCTTTTTCTTCTTATCTCCTTCTTTAGTCACCACTTCTGTGACTTGTACTTCCTCTGGAAGTTCTTCAACAACGTAAGTTGGTTGTTCAGGCACTGTCTCTTCGGGAGCCTCGAGCTCTTCCACAGTAACTGTTGTCTCTGGTCTTTTGCCTTCTTCTTCGACAGTAACAATTTCGGTCTTTTCTTGTTTTCCGTCTTTCTGTTTTTTGATGACGCGTTTCTTTATGACCTTCTTTTTCTTGTCGCCTTCTTTGGTTACCACTTCTGTGACTTGTACTTCCTCTGGAAGTTCTTCAACAACGTAAGTTGGTTGTTCAGGCACTGTCTCTTCGGGAGCCTCGAGCTCTTCCACAGTAACTGTTGTCTCTGGTCTTTTGCCTTCTTCTTCGACAGTAACAATTTCGGTCTTTTCTTGTTTCCCGTCTTTCTGTTTTTTGATGACACGTTTCTTGATAACCTTTTTCTTCTTATCTCCTTCTTTAGTCACCACTTCTGTGACTTGTACTTCCTCTGGAAGTTCTTCAACAACGTAAGTTGGTTGTTCAGGCACTGTCTCTCCGGGAGCCTCGAGCTCTACCACAGTAACTGTTTTCTCTGGTTTTTTACCTTCTTCTTCGACTGTAACAATTTCTGTCTTTTCTTGTTTTCCGTCTTTCTGTTTTTTGATGACACGTTTCTTGATAACCTTTTTCTTCTTATCTCCTGCTTTAGTCACCACTTCTGTGACTTGTACATCTTCTGGAAGTTCTTCAACAACGTAAGTTGGTTGTTCAGGCAATGCCTCTTCAGGAGCTTCGAGCTCTTCCACAGTAACTGTTGTCTCTGGTTTCTTGCCTTCTTCTTCGACAGTAACAATTTCTGTCTTTTCTTGTTTTCCGTCTTTCTGTTTTTTGATGACGCGTTTCTTTATGACCTTCTTTTTCTTGTCGCCTTCTTTGGTTACCACTTCTGTGACTTGTACTTCCTCTGGAAGTTCTTTGACTACATAAGCTAGTTGTTCAGGCACTGCCTCTTCAGGAGCTTCGAGCTCTTCCACAGTAACTGTTGTCTTTGGTTTCTTGCCTTCTTCTTCGACAGTAACAATTTCTGTCTTTTCTTGTTTTCCGTCTTTCTGTTTTTTGATGACACGTTTCTTTATGACCTTCTTCTTTTTGTCGCCTTCTTTGGTTACAACTTCTGTGACTTGTACTTCCTCTGGAAGTTCTTCAACAACGTAAGTTTGTTGTTCAGGCACTGTTTCTTCGGGAGCCTCGAGCTCTTCCACAGTAACTGTCTTCTCTGGTTCTTTACCTTCCTCCTCTATAGTAGTGATATCAGTTCTCTCTTGCTTTTTGTCCCTCGGCTTTTTATCTATACGTTTTTTAATGATTATTTTCCGTTTTATTCCTTCGGGTGTAACAGTTTCCAATATTTCATCTTCAGGTATATATTCCACCACGTATTGAGATGGCTGAAACACATCAACAACTTCGGGTTTCATAATGTCGGTCGCTCCTCCTTTTTTGAAAGGTTTAAGTGCTATATTTTCGGGAATTTCATCTGGTTTTGGTTTTTGTTTATATTTCAACGACAAGTCATCTTCATCTGATTTGTGTCGAGGTTTGGGAATTCCTTTATCGATGGTTGTTTCATCTGTTTCTGGTTTACCTTTAATCTTTTTCTTCCTCGGTACCTTATGTTGATCTTCCTCTATATGGTCTTTTATTTGTGTGTCATCAATCTTGACGTCTGGTTCACCTGCATCATTCTTTTCTCTTTCAAATTCCATTGAGTCAAATCTAAGATTGTTGGTATCATCATCTCCTTTCAAAGTTTTCGATTCAAGGGGTCTAGGCATATTTTCTTCTTTTACTTCATAGGTATCATCCTCGACTTTTTTACTAGGAGTTGGCTTCAATTTTACTACTTCCAGCTCTTCTTCTAATTGTGGAATTTTTCCTTTTTTGATAACAAGTTTTCTAGGCTGATCATCTGGTGATGGTTTCTTCTTAGATACTCGATCCTGTTTATACATATCATCTAATTTTTCAAGTTCGCTCTTTTTCAAATTATCTACTTCAAGATCCAGTTTTTCCAATGCAGCTGCATCATAGTCTTTGTCTCTCAATTTCCTTCTTTTCGGTTTCTTTATTTTTTCAGCTTCTCTCACGTTACGAGACAAAATTCCATTGTCTCGGTATACAGGTTCGAGAATGGATATCCGTGGTAGCTGTTCCCTTTCTTGATATGGAGGAAAGTCGTCAAATTTGATTCTACTTTTAAGTAGAAATTTAGGAAGTTTCACTTTGTCGTCTTTCTTTAGGATGGATTTGGGTTTTCGCAGTTGGATTTTGGAAAAAAGAGGAATATCCTTGCTATCGACCACTTGCGCTTTCTGTGGCTTTATTTCTTTGCGTTGTATCGGCATCAGAACAGACATTTCTTTTCTAAGTTTAGTTTTTTTGTCATCTTCTGTAGTAGCCTTAATTTGAGGCTGCTCAGTGTCTTCTAATTCTGATTCTTCCACAGTAACTGTTGTCTCTGGTTTCTTGCCTTCTTCTTCGACTGTAACAATTTCTGTCTTTTCTTGTTTTCCGTCTTTCTGTTTTTTTATGACGCGTTTCTTTATGACCTTCTTTTTATTGTCGCCTTCTTTGGTTACCACTTCTGTGACTTGTACTTCCTCTGGAAGTTCTTCAACAACGTAAGTTGGTTGTTCAGGCACTGTCTCTTCGGGAGCCTCGAGCTCTTCCACAGTAACTGTTGTCTCTGGTCTTTTGCCTTCTTCTTCGACAGTAACAATTTCAGTCTTTTCTTGTTTTCCGTCTTTCTGTTTTTTTATGACGCGTTTCTTTATGACCTTCTTTTTCTTGTCGCCTTCTTTGGTTACCACTTCTGTGACTTGTACTTCCTCTGGAAGTTCTTCAACAACGTAAGTTGGTTGTTTAGGCACTGTCTCTTCGGGAGCCTCGAGCTCTTCCACAGTAACTGTTGTCTCTGGTCTTTTGCCTTCTTCTTCGACAGTAACAATTTCGGTCTTTTCTTGTTTTCCGTCTTTCTGTTTTTTGATGACGCGTTTCTTTATGACCTTCTTTTTCTTGTCGCCTTCTTTGGTTACCACTTCTGTGACTTGTCCTTCCTCTGGAAGTTCTTCAACAACGTAAGTTGGTTGTTTAGGCACTGTCTCTTCGGGAGCCTCGAGCTCTTCCACAGTAACTGTTGTCTCTGGTCTTTTGCCTTCTTCTTCGACAGTAACAATTTCGGTCTTTTCTTGTTTTCCGTCTTTCTGTTTTTTGATGACACGTTTCTTGATAACCTTTCTCTTCTTATCTCCTTCTTTAGTCACCACTTCTGTGACTTGAACTTCCTCTGGAAGTTCTTCAACTACATAAGCTGCTTGTTCAGGCGTAGTCTCTTCAGCAGCCTCGAGCTCTTCCACAGTAACTGTTGTCTCTGGTTTCTTGCCTTCTTCTTCGACTGTAACAATTTCTGTCTTTTCTTGTTTTCCGTCTTTCTGTTTTTTTATGACGCGTTTCTTTATGACCTTCTTTTTCTTGTCGCCTTCTTTGGTTACCACTTCTGTGACTTGTACTTCCTCTGGAAGTTCTTCAACAACGAAAGTTGGTTGTTTAGGCACTGTCTCTTCGGGAGCCTCGAGCTCTTCCACAGTAACTGTTGTCTCTGGTCTTTTGCCTTCTTCTTCGACAGTAACAATTTCGGTCTTTTCTTGTTTTCCGTCTTTCTGTTTTTTGATGACGCGTTTCTTTATGACCTTCTTTTTCTTGTCGCCTTCTTTGGTTACCACTTCTGTGACTTGTACTTCCTCTGGAAGTTCTTCAACAACGTAAGTTGGTTGTTTAGGCACTGTCTCTTCGGGAGCCTCGAGCTCTTCCACAGTAACTGTTGTCTCTGGTCTTTTGCCTTCTTCTTCGACAGTAACAATTTCGGTCTTTTCTTGTTTTCCGTCTTTCTGTTTTTTGATGACACGTTTCTTGATAACCTTTCTCTTCTTATCTCCTTCTTTAGTCACCACTTCTGTGACTTGAACTTCCTCTGGAAGTTCTTCAACTACATAAGCTGCTTGTTCAGGCGTAGTCTCTTCAGCAGCCTCGAGCTCTTCCACAGTAACTGTTGTCTCTGGTTTCTTGCCTTCTTCTTCGACTGTAACAATTTCTGTCTTTTCTTGTTTTCCGTCTTTCTGTTTTTTTATGACGCGTTTCTTTATGACCTTCTTTTTCTTGTCGCCTTCTTTGGTTACCACTTCTGTGACTTGTACTTCCTCTGGAAGTTCTTCAACTACATAAGCTGGTTGTTCAGGCACTGCCTCTTCAGGAGCTTCGAGCTCTTCCACAGTAACTGTTGTCTCCGGCTTCTTGCCTTCTTCTTCGACAGTAACAATTTCGGTCTTTTCTTGTTTTCCGTCTTTCTGTTTTTTAATGACACGTTTCTTGATAACCTTTTTCTTCTTATCTCCTTCTTTAGTCACCACTTCTGTGACTTGTACTTCTTCTGGAAGCTCTTCAACAACGAAAGTTGATTGTTCAGGCGTAGTCTCTTCAGGAGCCTCGAGTTCCTCCACAGTGACTGTTGTCTCTGGTTTCCTGCCTTCTTCTTCGACAGTAACAATTTCGGTCTTTTCTTGTTTTCCGTCTTCCTGTTTTTTGATGACGCGTTTCTTTATGACCTTCTTTTTCTTGTCGCCTTCTTTGGTTACCACTTCTGTAACTTGTACTTCCTCTGGAAGTTCTTCAACAACGTAAGTTGGTTGTTCAGGCACTGCCTCTTCAGGAGCCTCGAGTTCCTCCACAGTAACTGTTGTTTCTGGTTTCTTGCCTTCTTCTTCGACAGTAACAATTTCGGTCATTTCTTGTTTTCTTTCTTTCTGTTTTTTCATAATACGTTTGTTCCCCTTCTTCTCACCAACTTTCGTATCTTCAGATATGTCACTATCATCAACAGTATACTCATAGACTTTCACTGTTTTTTGCGGCAACTGATTGCCTTCTTGAATAGTTATTATTTCTGTTGCCTCTATTCGCGGTCCAATCTTCTTGAGCAGTTTTCTTTTGGTAATTGTTCTCTTATACGGTTTTTTTCCTTGAGGTTTAGCCTCTATGATTGTGATATCTTCGGGAAGTTCTATAAGAGCGGCACTTGGGTGTTGAGTTTCTTCGGTTTGAGGTAATTCGAGAATTTCAACAGTCATTTCAGGTATATTATCAGTTTGTTGCTGCGAATATATGTTTATCACTTCTTGTTTACGACCAAGCTTCTTTTTCAATACTCTCTGCTTGATAATCTCCTCCTTTCCGTTTTCCAATGTCCTTGTATTTGTGACTTCAGGATATTCGAACACAACCGTACACTTTCCCAACGAGACGTTTAATTCTGTCGGCATTTGAGGTAATGGATGTCCCAAATACTTCTTAATCATTTCTATCTTCAAAATATTAAGTATCTCTTCATCTGTGAAATCACTTTTACCTTCATGTAAACTAGGAACGAATAAGTATTTTGTTTCGAGAGCTCCTAACTCTTCTACAGTCACTCTTATTTCTGGCTTCCTTCCTTCTTCTTCAACAGTTGCAATTTCCGTTTTTTCTGTTTTACCATCTTGTTCCTTCAATAGAGTACGTTTCCTTATTGTTCTTTTCCTCTTCTTGCCATCTATATCAACGATATCGATGATATCAACTTCCTCAGGAAGTTCTTCGATAATCTGGTACGGTTCTTCGTCTTCAACACATTTATCGGATATATCGATAACTTCTACGTTAACGATTGTTTTCGGCCTTTTTCCTTCTTCTTCTACTGTCAAAATTTCAGTGATCTCCATTTTTGCACCTTGTTGCTTATTAATTTTTCGTTTTTTAATGGTTTTCTTATTTTTCTTTCCATCTTTAGTTATCGAATCTAGAGTTTGTATTTCAACAGGCAATTCCTTAATTATACATTTGGATTGTTTTGACATTATCTTATCCGGTAATTCTAGCTCCTCCATAGTTACCGTTGTCTCAGGTTTTTTACCTTCTTCTTCCACAGTAACTATTTCGGTTTTCTCTTCGTTGCCATCTTTAACCTTTTTAATCACCCGTTTCTTGATTATTTTCTTTTTTCTCTGGCCGTCAACAGTTACTACAGATTCCTGCACTTCTTCAGGCAATTCCTCGACAACAAACGTTGGTTTTTCTGGCACAGTTTCTTCCGGTGCCTGTAATTCTTGGACGGTAACTGTCGTTTCGGGTTTCTTGCCCTCTTCTTCGACAGTTACAATTTCAGTTTTCTCTTCTTTGCCATCTCTAACCTTTTTAATCACCCTCTTCTTAATCACTTTCTTTTTTCTCTTGCCGTCAACAGTTACTACAGATTCCTGAACTTCTTCAGGCAATTCCTCGACAATAAACGTTGGTTTTTCTGGCACAGTCTCTTTCGGTGCTTGTAATTCTTCGACGGTTACTGTCGTTTCGGGTTTCTTGTCCTCTTCTTCGACAGTTACTATTTCGGTTTTCTCTTCTTTGCCATCTTTAACCTTTTTAATCACCCGTTTCCTAATCACTTTCTTCTTTTTCTTGCCGTCAACAGTTACTACAGATTCCTGCACTTCTTCAGGCAATTCCTCGACAACAAACGTTGGTTTTTCTGGCACAGTTTCTTCCGGTGCCTGTAATTCTTGGACGGTAACTGTCGTTTCGGGTTTCTTGCCCTCTTCTTCGACAGTTACAATTTCAGTTTTCTCTTCTTTGCCATCTCTAACCTTTTTAATCACCCTCTTCTTAATCACTTTCTTTTTTCTCTTGCCGTCAACAGTTACTACAGATTCCTGAACTTCTTCAGGCAATTCCTCGACAATAAACGTTGGTTTTTCTGGCACAGTCTCTTTCGGTGCTTGTAATTCTTCGACGGTTACTGTCGTTTCGGGTTTCTTGTCCTCTTCTTCGACAGTTACTATTTCGGTTTTCTCTTCTTTGCCATCTTTAACCTTTTTAATCACCCGTTTCCTAATCACTTTCTTCTTTTTCTTGCCGTCAACAGTTACTACAGATTCCTGAACTTCTTCAGGCAATTCCTCGACAACAAACGTTGGTTTTTCTGGCATAGTCTCTTTCGGTGCTTGTAATTCTTCGACGGTTACTGTCGTTTCGGGTTTCTTGCCCTCTTCTTCGACAGTTACTATTTCGGTTTTCTCTTCTTTGCCATCTTTAACCTTTTTAATCACCCGTTTCCTAATCACTTTCTTCTTTTTCTTGCCGTCAACAGTTACTACAGATTCCTGAACTTCTTCAGGCAATTCCTCGAGAACAAACGTTGGTTTTTCAGGCACAGTCTCTTCCGGTGCCTGTAATTCTTCGACGGTTACTGTCGTTTCGGGTTTCTTGCCCTCTTCTTCCACAGTTACTATTTCGGTTTTCTCTTCTTTGCCATCTTCAACCTTTTTAATCACCCGTTTCTTGATCACTTTCTTCTTTCTATTGCCGTCAACAGTTACTACAGATTCCTGAACTTCTTCAGGCAGTTCCTCGACAACAAACGTTGGTTTTTCTGGCATAGTTTCTTCTGGTCCTTGTAATTCTTCGACGGTTACTGTCGTTTCGGGTTTCTTGCCCTCTTCTTCCACAGTTACTATTTCGGTTTTCTCTTCTTTGCCATCATTAACCTTTTTAATCACCCGTTTCCTAATCACTTTCTTCTTTTTCTTGCCGTCAACAGTTACTACAGATTCCTGAACTTCTTCAGGCAATTCCTCGAGAACAAACGTTGGTTTTTCAGGCACAGTCTCTTCCGGTGCCTGTAATTCTTCGACGGTTACTGTCGTTTCGGGTTTCTTGCCCTCTTCTTCCACAGTTACTATTTCGGTTTTCTCTTCTTTGCCATCTTCAACCTTTTTAATCACCCGTTTCTTGATCACTTTCTTTTTTCTCTTGCCGTCAACAGTTACTACAGATTCCTGAACTTCTTCAGGCAATTCCTCGACAATAAACGTTGGTTTTTCTGGCACAGTCTCTTTCGGTGCTTGTAATTCTTCGACGGTTACTGTCGTTTCGGGTTTCTTGCCCTCTTCTTCGACAGTTACTATTTCGGTTTTCTCTTCTTTGCCATCTTTAACCTTTTTAATCACCCGTTTCCTAATCACTTTCTTCTTTTTCTTGCCGTCAACAGTTACTACAGATTCCTGAACTTCTTCAGGCAATTCCTCGACAACAAACGTTGGTTTTTCTGGCATAGTCTCTTTCGGTGCTTGTAATTCTTCGACGGTTACTGTCGTTTCGGGTTTCTTGCCCTCTTCTTCGACAGTTACTATTTCGGTTTTCTCTTCTTTGCCATCTTTAACCTTTTTAATCACCCGTTTCCTAATCACTTTCTTCTTTTTCTTGCCGTCAACAGTTACTACAGATTCCTGAACTTCTTCAGGCAATTCCTCGACAATAAACGTTGGTTTTTCTGGCATAGTCTCTTTCGGTGCTTGTAATTCTTCGACGGTTACTGTCGTTTCGGGTTTCTTGCCCTCTTCTTCCACAGTTACTATTTCGGTTTTCTCTTCTTTGCCATCTTTAACCTTTTTAATCACCCGTTTCTTGATCACTTTCTTTTTTCTCTTGCCGTCAACAGTTACTACAGATTCCTGAACTTCTTCAGGCAATTCCTCGACAATAAACGTTGGTTTTTCTGGCACAGTCTCTTTCGGTGCTTGTAATTCTTCGACGGTTACTGTCGTTTCGGGTTTCTTGCCCTCTTCTTCGACAGTTACTATTTCGGTTTTCTCTTCTTTGCCATCTTTAACCTTTTTAATCACCCGTTTCCTAATCACTTTCTTCTTTTTCTTGCCGTCAACAGTTACTACAGATTCCTGAACTTCTTCAGGCAATTCCTCGACAACAAACGTTGGTTTTTCTGGCATAGTCTCTTTCGGTGCTTGTAATTCTTCGACGGTTACTGTCGTTTGGGGTTTCTTGCCCTCTTCTTCCACAGTTACTATTTCGGTTTTCTCTTCTTTGCCATCTTTAATTTTTTTAATCACCCGTTTCTTAATCACTTTCTTCTTTCTCTTGCCGTCAACAGTTACTACAGATTCCTGAACTTCTTCAGGCAGTTCCTCGACAATAAACGTGGGTTTTTCTGGCACAGTCTCTTCCGGTGCTTGTAATTCTTCGACGGTTACTGTCGTTTCGGGTTTCTTGCCCTCTTCTTCGACAGTTACTATTTCGGTTTTCTCTTCTTTGCCATCTTTAACCTTTTTAATCACCCGTTTCCTAATCACTTTCTTCTTTTTCTTGCCGTCAACAGTTACTACAGATTCCTGAACTTCTTCAGGCAATTCCTCGACAACAAACGTTGGTTTTTCTGGCATAGTCTCTTTCGGTGCTTGTAATTCTTCGACGGTTACTGTCGTTTGGGGTTTCTTGCCCTCTTCTTCCACAGTTACTATTTCGGTTTTCTCTTCTTTGCCATCTTTAACCTTTTTAATCACCCGTTTCCTAATCACTTTCTTCTTTTTCTTGCCGTCAACAGTTACTACAGATTCCTGAACTTCTTCAGGCAATTCCTCGACAACAAACGTTGGTTTTTCTGGCACAGTCTCTTCCGGTGCTTGTAATTCTTCGACGGTTACTGTCGTTTCGGGTTTCTTGCCCTCTTCTTCCACAGTTACTATTTCGGTTTTCTCTTCTTTGCCATCTTTAACCTTTTTAATCACCCGCTTCTTAATCACTTTCTTTTTTCTCTTGCCGTCAACGGTTACTACAGATTCCTGAACTTCTTCAGGCAATTCCTCGACAATAAACGTGGGTTTTTCTGGCACAGTCTCTTCCGGTGCTTGTAATTCTCCGACGGTTACTGTCGTTTCGGGTTTCTTGCCCTCTTCTTCCACAGTTACTATTTCGGTTTTCTCTTCTTTGCCATCTTTAACCTTTTTAATCACCCGCTTCTTAATCACTTTCTTTTTTCTCTTGCCGTCAACGGTTACTACAGATTCCTGAACTTCCTCAGGCAATTCCTCGACAACAAACGTTGGTTTTTCAGGCACAGTTTCTTCTGGTGCTTGTAATTCTTCGACGGTTACTGTCGTTTCGGGTTTCTTGCCCTCTTCTTCGACAGTTACTATTTCGGTTTTCTCTTCTTTGCCCTCTTTAACCTTTTTAATCACCCGTTTCCTAATCACTTTCTTCTTTTTCTTGCCGTCAACAGTTACTACAGATTCCTGAACTTCTTCAGGCAATTCCTCGACAACAAACGTTGGTTTTTCTGGCATAGTCTCTTTCGGTGCTTGTAATTCTTCGACGGTTACTGTCGTTTGGGGTTTCTTGCCCTCTTCTTCCACAGTTACTATTTCGGTTTTCTCTTCTTTGCCATCTTTAATTTTTTTAATCACCCGTTTCTTAATCACTTTCTTCTTTCTCTTGCCGTCAACAGTTACTACAGATTCCTGAACTTCTTCAGGCAGTTCCTCGACAATAAACGTGGGTTTTTCTGGCACAGTCTCTTCCGGTGCTTGTAATTCTTCGACGGTTACTGTCGTTTCGGGTTTCTTGCCCTCTTCTTCCACAGTTACTATTTCGGTTTTCTCTTCTTTGCCATCTTTAACCTTTTTAATCACCCGCTTCTTAATCACTTTCTTTTTTCTCTTGCCGTCAACGGTTACTACAGATTCCTGAACTTCTTCAGGCAGTTCCTCGACAATAAACGTGGGTTTTTCTGGCACAGTCTCTTCCGGTGCTTGTAATTCTTCGACGGTTACTGTCGTTTCGGGTTTCTTGCCCTCTTCTTCCACAGTTACTATTTCGGTTTTCTCTTCTTTGCCATCTTTAACCTTTTTAATCACCCGCTTCTTAATCACTTTCTTTTTTCTCTTGCCGTCAACGGTTACTACAGATTCCTGAACTTCTTCAGGCAATTCCTCGACAATAAACGTGGGTTTTTCTGGCACAGTCTCTTCCGGTGCCTGTAATTCTTCGACGGTTACTGTCGTTTCGGGTTTCTTGCCCTCTTCTTCCACAGTTACTATTTCGGTTTTCTCTTCTTTGCCATCTTTAACCTTTTTAATCACCCGCTTCTTAATCACTTTCTTTTTTCTCTTGCCGTCAACGGTTACTACAGATTCCTGAACTTCTTCAGGCAATTCCTCGACAATAAACGTGGGTTTTTCTGGCACAGTCTCTTCCGGTGCCTGTAATTCTTCGACGGTGACTGTCGTTTCGGGTTTCTTGCCCTCTTCTTCCACAGTTACTATTTCGGTTTTCTCTTTTTTGCCATCTTTAACCTTTTTAATCACCCGTTTCCTAATCACTTTCTTTTTTCTCTTGCCGTCAACAGTTACTACAGATTCCTGAACTTCTTCAGGCAATTCCTCGACAACAAACGTTGGTTTTTCAGGCACAGTTTCTTCCGGTGCTTGTAATTCTTCGACGGTTATTGTCGTTTCGGGTTTCTTGCCCTCTTCTTCTACAGTAACTATTTCGGTTTTCTCTTCTTTGCCATCTTTAACCTTTTTAATCACCCGTTTCTTGATCACTTTCTTCTTTCTCCTGCCGTCAACAGTTACTACAGATTCCTGAACTTCTTCAGGCAATTCCTCGACAACAAACGTTGGTTTTTCAGGCATAGTTTCTTCTGGTGCTTGTAATTCTTCGACGGTTACTGTCGTTACGGGTTTCTTGCCCTCTTCTTCCACAGTTACTATTTCGGTTTTCTCTTCTTTGCCATCTTTAACCTTTTTAATCACCCGCTTCTTAATTACTTTCTTTTTTCTCTTGCCGTCAACGGTTACTACAGATTCCTGAACTTCTTCAGGCAATTCCTCGACAATAAACGTGGGTTTTTCTGGCACAGTCTCTTCCGGTGCCTGTAATTCTTCGACGGTTACTGTCGTTTCGGGTTTCTTGCCCTCTTCTTCCACAGTTACTATTTCGGTTTTCTCTTCTTTGCCATCTTTAACCTTTTTAATCACCCGTTTCTTGATCACTTTCTTCTTTCTCTTGCCGTCAACAGTTACTACAGATTCCTGAACTTCTTCAGGCAATTCCTCGACAACAAACGTTGGTTTTTCAGGCACAGTTTCTTCTGGTGCTTGTAATTCTTCGACGGTTACTGTCGTTTCGGGTTTCTTGCCCTCTTCTTCTACAGTAACTATTTCGGTTTTCTCTTCTTTGCCATCTTTAACCTTTTTAATCACTCGTTTCTTGATCACTCTCTTCTTTCTCTTGCCGTCAACAGTTACTACAGATTCCTGAACTTCTTCAGGCAATTCCTCGACAACAAACGTTGGTTTTTCAGGCACAGTTTCTTCTGGTGCTTGTAATTCTTCGACGGTTACTGTCGTTTCGGGTTTCTTGCCCTCTTCTTCGACAGTTACTATTTCGGTTTTCTCTTCTTTGCCATCTTTAACCTTTTTAATCACCCGTTTCTTGATCACTTTCTTCTTTCTCTTGCCGTCAACAGTTACTACAGATTCCTGAACTTCTTCAGGCAATTCCTCGACAACAAACGTTGGTTTTTCAGGCACAGTTTCTTCTGGTGCTTGTAATTCTTCGATGGTTACTGTCGTTTCGGGTTTCTTGCCCTCTTCTTCGACAGTTACTATTTCGGTTTTCTCTTCTTTGCCATCTTTAACCTTTTTAATCACCCGTTTCTTGATCACTTTCTTCTTTCTCTTGCCGTCAACAGTTACTACAGATTCCTGAACTTCTTCAGGCAATTCCTCGACAACAAACGTTGGTTTTTCAGGCACAGTTTCTTCGGGTGCTTGTAATTCTTCGACGGTTACTGTCGTTTCGGGTTTCTTGCCCTCTTCTTCGACAGTTACTATTTCGGTTTTCTCTTCTTTGCCATCTTTAACCTTTTTAATCACCCGTTTCTTGATCACTTTCTTCTTTCTCTTGCCGTCAACAGTTACTACAGATTCCTGAACTTCTTCAGGCAATTCCTCGACAACAAACGTTGGTTTTTCAGGCACAGTTTCTTCCGGTGCTTGTAATTCTTCGACGGTTACTGTCGTTTCGGGTTTCTTGCCCTCTTCTTCTACAGTAACTATTTCGGTTTTCTCTTCTTTGCCATCTTTAACCTTTTTAATCACCCGTTTCTTGATCACTTTCTTCTTTCTTTTGCCGTCAACAGTTACTACAGATTCCTGAACTTCTTCAGGCAATTCCTCGACAACAAACGTTGGTTTTTCAGGCACAGTTTCTTCTGGTGCTTGTAATTCTTCGACGGTTACTGTCGTTTCGGGTCTCTTGCCCTCTTCTTCTACAGTAACTATTTCGGTTTTCTCTTCTTTGCCATCTTTAACCTTTTTAATCACCCGTTTCTTGATCACTTTCTTCTTTCTCTTGCCGTCAACAGTTACTACAGATTCCTGAACTTCTTCAGGCAATTCCTCGACAACAAACGTTGGTTTTTCAGGCACAGTTTCTTCTGGTGCTTGTAATTCTTCGACGGTTACTGTCGTTTCGGGTTTCTTGCCCTCTTCTTCGACAGTTACTATTTCGGTTTTCTCTTCTTTGCCATCTTTAACCTTTTTAATCACCCGTTTCTTGATCACTTTCTTCTTTCTCTTGCCGTCAACAGTTACTACAGATTCCTGAACTTCTTCAGGCAATTCCTCGACAACAAACGTTGGTTTTTCAGGCACAGTTTCTTCTGGTGCTTGTAATTCTTCGACGGTTACTGTCGTTTCGGGTTTCTTGCCCTCTTCTTCGACAGTTACTATTTCGGTTTTCTCTTCTTTGCCATCTTCAACCTTCTTAATCACCCGTTTCTTAATCACTTTCTTCTTTCTCTTGCCGTCAACAGTTACTACAGATTCCTGAACTTCTTCAGGCAATTCCTCGACAACAAACGTTGGTTTTTCAGGCATAGTTTCTTCCGGTGCCTCTAATTCTTCGACGGTTACTGTCATTTCGGGTTTCTCATCATTTCCTTCTTGGATATCAATTTCAGTTATATCATAACCCGTCGCTTTATGTTCAACAGAAGGCATGATTTCATCTAAAATCTCTTGTATAACAACACTACCATTATCTTCTTCACCCTTACTCCTAATTGTCGTCTTTCTCTCAACTATTGCTATATTATCAGTACCATCGGGTGTTGACCTAAACGTTGTAATAATCTCTTTCGTTTCTTCTGTGTCTGTATGGTGTTGAATGTTTGTCTGTACTTGCTCTGCCATATTATCCTGAGTACTTGTTCGTGTATGTCTGGCTTGTGTTTTATGTAATGCTGGTACTTCCAGTGTTCCTGTAATTCGTATCGTGTATATAGTACGAAAATGTTTCAAAAAAGGATAGTGTTAATGTGTTTTGTGTATGATATGGTTCACCTATTAATGGATGTGATAACTTACCCTCTAATTCGTGCAGCAAAACTTCACTTATCTCTACACTCGGAGTCAAATCCTCCATAACAACTTTGACTTTCTTTGTTGTGGCTTGTACATTTTCTAATAATTCTAAACCTTCCGAAATTACTTGATCGCTTATAATAATTTCATGTTGAGGAAAATCCGCGTACTTCATCTTCCCTTTATGCGGTATAGTAGAATCCGGATTTAATATATCGTGCGATTGAAGACTCATCACTTCTTCATTGATAAGAGATACTTTTTGAAGTATATCTTCGCTCGCTGTTGTTTCCGTAGCTGACGTTTCCAATATTTCTTCACCAGTTTGACCGTGGGTTATTATTTCCGTGACCGTTATACCTTCTTGAAGTGTTAAAATCTCGTTAGCGATTTTCGAATCCGGTATTTGCGTTGTTATAATTTCTGTATTTGATTGAGTTTGTACCGTCGTTTCTGTAACTCCATGTAAAATATCTTGTTGAGTCGAAGCTTGACGAGGAAATTCTTGTTTTCGTGGTGTTAATTCTCTTAAACTATCCAATGATTCGACATTTCTCTCCACTATAGAAGTATGTTCGATTATATCCGTAGAAGCGTGCTGTTTATTATATTTTTCTTCTCCTAAAGGTTCTTCAATTTGGTTGGTTAATATTTGTGAAACTTCAGCTGTTTTTCCAGGTTTTTCTAAATTAATATCAGCATTTGATACTTCTTCTTTTTTAATCTGTTCAAAATCTATTTCTTTTTCCGTTAATATCGTTTCCGTTACGTTGATTTGATTCAAAACGATCAAATCTTTTGAAGCGAATTTTTCTTCTTCTTTACTTATAGTTAAATCACTTATATTTTGATCCGAACGTATTTCTGTTATTTCCGTAGCTTCTTGTGGTACCACCGTTTTCTCAGCAGATGATATTTCAACTGGTTTCTTAACGAAAATATCTTCTAATTCCGTTGCTATTATTTCACTTATGGAAACGTGTTTTTCTGGTACAAAATCTACTGTTACCGTTTTATTTTCAACTTTATCTTCCTCGAAAGGTTTCTCGGATTCTTGTATAAGTTTTTCAGATATTAGAACAGTTTCTTGTTGATCTTGAGTAACTACAACATTTTCTTGTAAAATAGGAACTTCATGGAATTTATTTGTCGTATCTCCTGCTATTATTTCTGTTTGCGTTATGGATTTTATTGGTACTACAGTTATTTCTGATTTTCTTTCTATTATTTCTTCTTGTGGTAAAGGTATTTCCGATTCCCTGGTTATTACTTCTGAAACCCCTACGCTATCTACAGGTGTGATAGTTTTATTAGCGGTTTTCAAATCAACTATTAGTACATCGTTGAGTTCTTTTTCAGTTTCATGTACAACGTTTTCTGTTGTTATAATACCTTCAATTGTATCTCTCTGAATCTGCACCACGGATTCTGGTAAATCTTGTATGCGAAGATCTGAAATATTTTCTGTAGTAAGCACTTCTGTGGATTCGAGATGTTTTCTTGTATCTATTTGTTTCTCGGCTTTGCTTGTCGTGATTTTCGTAGTTTTATCAAATTCTGTCGCTACTGCTTCTGAATGCGTTTCGCTTATAATCAATTCTGATAGGATATCGAGTTTTTCTTCTGCTGTTGTTTCATTCGGTTTCATTATATCATTAAATTTATCTATACTTTCAACTACAATTGGTTGACTTTGACTAATAGATTCAGAAGGATTAATTTTAGATGTTGCTGTTTCTTTTTGTATCGATTCGGGTTTAACTTCTTCTGTTTGCGAATGTGTTAAAACCTCAGTTATTTCTGCACTTCTATTTTCTAAAATAGATTGTACTGCTGAAACCGATTCTGGTTGTTGGAATTTATCAAAAGTACCTTCTACTTCTGCAGGTATAACTTGTGTAGCAGATAAAGCACTTTCTATGTCTATTTTAGATTCAGCTTGTCTTTTAGATGTTTCAATAGTTTCGTATTCTCCTTCCTTTTCTTGTACTTGATGATGAGTTTCCACTAATTCTTGATGTGGTATCGTTTCAATATTCGCGTTTATAGAATCTTCTTTTGTAGTTATTAATTTTTTAAAAGTATCTTCTAAATATATTTCGGAAGTTTGTGGTACAGTAATAGTATCAATTTCCAGATTAGCTATTTGACTAGGTTTAGTACGGAAACTATCTAAATTATCTTCTTTATCTTGTACTATCAACTCAGTTATAGTGATTCCATGAGATTTTTCTTGTAAACCAACATTAGCTTCGCTCGTGAAAGGTTTAAATTGTCCTGTAAATTCAGTTTCGCTTTCTTGAGATAAATTTTCTGTGATAATCAAAGGATTTAATACTTCTTCGTTTTCTTTAGCGACAACTTCTTCTGAACTAACTTCTTTATATATCCCAGTACTTTCTATTATATTACTAACATTCTGTTGTACAATTTTATGTACAACATCGATTTCTGATTGAGCTTGTTTGGTTTCTGGTAAAACGAAGGGCTTTAGTACACCTTCTTTTTGACCTAATATTTCTTCATTAGTTGTAACAGATGTTTTAGCTTCGAAACTAACTGTAGCGGAAAATTCAGCTTCTCTAGTTTCTTTTGAAAATTCCTCCTCATTATCTATAATTAATTGTTCCGATATAGTTATATGATCGTGTGGTAAATTAGTTTCTATAGCATTTATTGATTCTAAAGTTTCGATAGTAAGATCTTCTAAATCGTATTCAGTTAAAGGTTGTGATTGTGAAGCTATAATTTTAGTATCTGTTAAATTAGAATCAGCTACTTTAGTATCGATTTCCATTGGTGAAAATTCTATTTCGTTTTCTTGTACTATAACGCTTTCTACTGTAATAGATTTTCCTTCATCTATAGAAATTGAAACTTCTTGAGATTTTGGCTTTTGATCTTCAGGAGCAGTACTTTCAACTTCAGATGTTATAGTTTCATATTTTACTGCGGTTGATAAAGTATCAAATTCTGTATTAGCACTAACTTCAATAGGTTTATCGATGTTTATATCACTTATTGTATCCATTATTTTATGTTCAGTTGTTAGAGGAATTGTATGAGATTCTAAATCAGTCGATGCTGTTAATACATCTGGTTGAATATCAGGTTTTAAAACAGTTTCAGCTTCATTACTAACAGTTTGTATTACTGTTAAACTTTGATCAGCTATAAAAGATATATCTGCATTTTTGGAAGGTATATCGAATTTTTCAAAATACGTTTCAGATTCTTGTACTAAAGGTTTAGTTTGTACAACTGCTTCAATAGTTGTTTGCTCAATATCCGCTGTAGTTGAAAGTATTTCATCTTTTTTAACGGTATCCGTAGATTCTTCTATTTGTATAATTGTAGTTTCGGCTACTGGTTGCATATCTATTAAAGAAGTTGATGGTTTTCTAGGAATATTTTCTTGTATTTGATAATCGGTTTCAGTTTCTGATGGTACTACTTCAGTCGTTTGGGAAACTGTCAAGTTTTCGAAGTTAATATCTGCTGTATATTTAGAAGGTTTTGCACTTTCGTTAAAAGCATCTTCCTTTTCATTAATTATAGTTTCTGTATTTATAATACTTTGATTTTCTGATTGTACTGTAGTAGCCGAGTATGAAATAATATCATCGTCTTTAAAATCTTTAATATTATCTTGTATAAGTACTTCTTGTATTTGTATAGTATCTTGTGGTATCAAAGTTGAACCTACAGATTTTACGTCAACTTTTTCTTCATCTAAAGGTTGTTCTTTCATTTCAGTTAATACAGTTGTAACTGATAAACCTTCTGCTTGTTGATAATCACTTTGAGCTTGTTTAGTACTTGGTTGTATTTCAGATAAATAACCTTCAGTTTCGTATGTAATAGCTTCTGTTGTAGTCAAGCTATCGATTGGTAATAAATCAGAAGAAGCATTTACAGTATCGAATGACTTATCTTCGAATTTTGATATATCTTCGTTTGATAAAATTTGTTCAGTAATAGCACTTACGAACGGTACTACGGATGAAGTACCTTCTACTCCATCTGGAACTTTCGTTTCAGATAAAACATTTTCTTTATCGTCTGTAGTTATTTCTGTTATATTTAAACTCACAGTTTCTGATATTTCTACATTTGCTCGTTTCTTATCAGGTACTATATCGTCTGGTTTATCTTCTTCTTTTTCTCCAATTGTTATTTCTGTTTGTATTAGAGAGACTGTTAGATCTTGTGTAGTAGCAGCATTGAAAGTTACTGGTACTTCTTGCGTGAAATCTCCTGGTACTGCATTTGCTATAACTTGTTCTTTTACTGCTAAATTTTGTTCATCGATATTAACAGAAGCTGAAGTAGTTTCAACTTGTGGTACTTTTAAGTCTTCTTCTTTTTGATCTACTACAGTTTCAGTTACAAATAATGCTTGTCCTGGAAGTATATCTACGTTAGCTTTTTTCGAATAAGGTATATGATCTTTTGGAAGTTTGTGTTCAACGTCTGTTACATTAGTTTCTGTTACTATAAGTTCGTTAAAAGGTTTCGTGAACTTTTTAGCTTTGCCTGTTGGTATTTCTTGTTCTTCTATTAAATCAGCGTGTACTACACTTTCAATTTCGGATGTTATGAAAACGTTTTGAAATTCTAAAGCTTTAGAAGCTAAAACTTGTAGTGGTTTAGGCTGTTCTTCATATAAATCTTCTTTTTCGTTCAATACTACTTGTGATACATTAACTCCTTTAAGTACATCGCTTATTTCTACTACTATATTTTTACTTTCTGGTTTCTTTTCTAAATATTCTTCTTCTTTTTCCGCTGTTTCATGCTGGGTAATTTCTATTGTGCTTAGAGTTTCTTGCTCTGGGTTAGCTGTAGCTTCTTGAACTGCTTCAATTTTAAAAGTATTTAATGATTCTTGTATTTCTGTTAAAATATTACTTGCTACTTGTTGTGCGGATATATCTAAAGTAGCTTGAACTCCTGATGGTCTTTCGTTTGGTGAGTACTGCTTTTCTTTGTCTTCTGAAGTAGTTTCTATTACGTTCAAAGCTTCTTGAGGAAGTATTGTTTGTGTTGCTTGTTTTGAATCTGTTTTAACGTCTTCAATTTTTTCCACATCTTCTGTTATTTGTGCTTCACTTACTACAATTTCATTATGTAACGATTGCGAAAATTCTGCTGTACTCTCGATATTTTTAATCAATTTGAGACTCTCTATACTATCATCTGCTATTATTTCTTCAGTCACTCCAGTAGGTAAAAGCGTAGTGGGAACTTGTTTTACTTTTTGCGTATCTGGAAGCTCAAATTTCTTTAGATGTTTCTCCATTTCTAATAATTGCGATTCGGTTATTTCCACTTCCTGTAACGGTCCAGTTAAAGATGTTTCTATATTATAACTTTCTTTTTGAGTTACTTCGTATGTCGTATCAGTTTCTATAACGTTTGTTTCAGTTACGTGAGTTGCTTCTTGAGTTTCTATATCTAAAGAAGCTACATCAGTTGTAAATTTAGGATAATCTTTAAAACTATCTGGTAGTTCGTTAGTTTCTATTTCTTCAATTGTAAGAGATTGGTTGGGGGAAAACGAAGAAACTGGAAGTACTTTTGTTGGTTGGGAGTATACTGGTAATTCATTTTCTGATTCCTCAACTGTAGTCATTGTGTTACTAGGAATCTCTATCAAATTAAATGATGTATCAGCTGTTTTGAAAGAAGGTTTTTCTTCTTCGTAATGTTTCTCCATCTCGTTGAAAAACGTATCTTGTGATACCAAAGCTTCTAAAGGTGATAATTCAACGGTACTCTTTTTATAATCGATAGTTTCTTCTAAAATCTGCTGTTGAGGTTGCTGACAGTCTGTTGTGGTAACCACGATTCCTTCGGAAAACAAAATATCTTCTGTAGCTTCAGCAGTTTCACCTTGTTGAAACTTTTCTAGCACTTTTTCTTTCTCAGATATTTCTGTTTGTGATACAATTATTCCTTCACCGCTAGATATATTAATCTGAGCTAATTGTCCTGGAGGAAGTCTTCCAGGGATATATTCTCCTTCTAATTCGGGAGCAATAGTTTGATGTTGCGATAAAGATTTTTGCGTAATGAAACTTTTTGAAGCTATTTCAGTAGCTACGAAGGCTTCTGGAAAATGTTTACCGGGTTTATCTTCAGCTAAAACTTCTTCTACTGTTAGAGCTTCTCTCGCATCGAAATTGTATTTTGGTGTTAAAGCTTTTGGTTTTTCTAAAATTAAGCCCGCTTCTGCCATACCTTGTTGGACTTCCTCGACGTTAATACCTTCTTTAGTAGAAAACCCTGTATCTGCATGAACTTCTTTGGGTCTTGTGAAATCTTCGAGTTCAACTTCTCTTTGAGAAATCAATATTTCCGAAATATGTGTAGCTTCTTGAGGTATAATATTTATGTTTGCTAATCCGTGTGCTGCTTCTTTTTGTTGTAAATCAGCAGGTACATCTCCTAAATAATTTTCTTGGATAACTAAACTTTCTTTGGATATAAATTCTGTTGAGGCGCTTGATAAATTAGGCGATGTTTGAGTTATATAGTCACCTATAGAGTTTTGAACATTAGTTTCAGTTATTTCGAAAGCTTCTACAGCATCTATTGATCTAGTAGCAAGTGAAGTACTAGGCTGGAAATCTTTACCAGATCTTTCTTTTTCTTCTGCAAGAACTGTTTGTTCCAAAATCGCAACGTGTGGTACAAGATCCACAGTAGCTTGAAGCTTTTCAACGTCTTCATCAGTTTGGGCTACTTCGCTTGTACTTGTAGCTTCAGAATAAACAGCAGACATATTTATCTCAAGAGGTTTAACATTTTCAACGGAAGCTGGAGTAAATTCAGTCTCTTTTAAAGAAACTTCTGTTTCTGAAATAGTCGTAGCTTCTTGTGGAAGTATAGACATTGTAGCTTTGTTGTCAGAAACAAAATGTTCATCGTACGTCGTGGAAGTGTCACCCAAAGTCACTTCTTCTACTTGTACAGTTTCATTAGGCTGTAAACTCTTTTCAGCATTGATCAAATTTGGTGTTTTCTGTGGGATATGATCACCTGTAGAGCTTTGGATAGTAGTTTCAGTTACTTCAAAAGCTTCCACAGAATCTATCGATTTAGTTGCTAATGAAGTACTAGGATGGAAATCCTCACCAAATCTTTCTTTTTCTTCTGCGAGAACTGTTTGTTCCAAAATCGCAACGTGTGGTACAAGATCCACAGTAGCTTGAAGCTTTTCAACGTCTTCATCAGTTTGAGCTACTTCGCTTGTACTTGTAGCTTCAGAATAAACAGCAGACATATTTATCTCAAGAGGTTTAACATTTTCAACGGAAGCTGGAGTAAATTCAGTCTCTTTTAAAGAAACTTCTGTTTCTGAAATAGTCTTAGCTTCTTGTGGAAGTATCGACATTGTAGCTTTGTTGTCAGGAACAAAATGTTCATCGTACGTCGTGGAAGTGTCACCCAAAGTCACTTCTTCTACTTGTACAGTTTCATGAGGCTGTAAATTCTTTTCAGCATTGATCAAATTTGGTGTTTTCTGTGGGATATGATCACCTGTAGAGCTTTGAATAGTAGTTTCAGTTACTTCAAAAGCTTCCACAGAATCTATCGATTTAGTTGCTAATGAAGTACCAGGATGGAAATCCTCACCGAATCTTTCTTTTTCTTCTGCGAGAACTGTTTGTTCCAAAATCGCAACATGTGGTACAAGATCCACAGTAGCTTGAAGCTTTTCAACGTCTTCATCAGTTTGAGCTACTTCGCTTGTACTTGTAGCTTCAGAATAAACAGCAGACATATTTATCTCAAGAGGTTTAACATTTTCAACGGAAGCTGGAGTAAATTCAGTCTCTTTTAAAGAAACTTCTGTTTCTGAAATAGTCGTAGCTTCTTGTGGTAGTATAGACATTGTAGCTTTGTTATCAGGTACAAAATGTTCATCGTACGTCATGGAAGTGTCACCTAAAGTCACTTCTTCAACTTGTACGGTCTCATGAGGTTGTATAATTTCTTTAGCACTGGAGCTCGAAGGTTTGAAAGTACCTTCAAATTGTTTTGGTATATCATGAGATGTTTGCTCTGATATTTGTAAAGCTTCGACGTTGTCTATACTAGTCTGGGCTTTTGTAGATAAATCTGTAACTTTGTCATATTTCTTTCCGCTTTCGTTTATTAAAACTTCTTTTTGCTCAATTGCTGAATGTGGAAGAACTTCAACATCTGCTTTGGAATCAGTTACGATTTCGTTTAAGTGAGCTAAAGCTCCCGTTGTAACAGCTTCCGAAACGACTTTCGAAGTATTTAAAGGTAATTGTTTATGAGATGGTAGTTCGATATCTTCTAGAGGTCCTAAATCTTCTTCGTCCATACCGAATTCACTAGTTCTAGGTTTATACATCTTTATTTTCTTTTTAATATCTTTAGTTTCGTCTATAATTTCTTCAATTTCTATTTCTTCTTCTTGTTTTAGATCTTTTTTAGCAGTTGGTTTCTTTAAATCGATGATTTCCTCGATTTCTACTTCTTCTTTATCATCGTCTTTTCGTTTTTGTTTTTTAATTCTAATTATTTTTTTCTTAACGTCTCGATTTTCCTCAACATTTTCATTTGTCACTTCTTCTACAGTAGGTTGTTCTTCTTCTATTTCAGTGATCTCGGTGATTTCTACTGAATGTTTTTTCTCTGGTAGTCGACGTTTAATGACTTTTTCTGTATCTTCTTCTTCTTCAACGGTTTCTGTGAAAGTGTATTATGATAGTTTTCGTGTTTTTGTGCGATAACTTATCAATATTTATTGTTATGTGCTGCGTATAGGCTTAAGCTTAAGCTATAGCCTAATTGTTTGTGGCGATTGGTGAAGATGTTATGCTAAATTATGATCTAAGAGTAATTTTGTTGTGAACGTTAATATAGAACTCACCTTAGCTGAGCTGTTAACACTATTTAAAGCCATGCTTCACTTTATCTACACTTCCTACGACACTACGCAAAAGCTGATTTTTTTTTGGAAGAAAAATTATTTATATAGGCTTGCGTTAGCAGTTTTCACTATTCTATGCACAAAATTTTTTTAAAAATATGTAGATATGCGACCCGATTTACACCAGAAGCACTTATTAACTACTAGTGTAATTAAAAAATTTTCGAAATATAACAATAACCAAAAACACATAAATCAAGTTATCTCACCTTCAATATCTTTCTTCTCTATCCTATCCTTTCTTGTTATTCTTGAATCTGAAATTAAATTTCTCAAGTTTTCGATTTCGTTTTTAATATAAACTCACCTTCAATTATTTCAACTTCTTCTCCAATTGTAACAATTTCTGTAACTGTCTTGGAAGTAACCTGAAACAAACGACGTCTATAAGATCATGACAGGCGTTTGGGTCTTTTAAGATGAGCCACATCCAACAAAAGTTGTGTTCAAGTTCGCCGGCTCCATTAGAGCAAGGTAGAATGGTCAATTCTGAATGATACAACTACCTTCGTTGAAAAAATCAGGGAACCAATCGCAGAAGATGAATCATTAACCACGATGATGTGAAATCTCACAAATCAATTCAAAAGAAAACGTTTTTGAACAGTCTAAACATCGAATTGATGAGTAATTCGCCGTGCAGTCCTTGTTTGCAACCCAATGGTTCAAAGAACCAAATTATTCGATCGCAGAACCTCAAATAACTGGACATATCGTCATTTTTCTATTAGAGCAAGGTAGAACGGTCAATTTTAAGTGGTTCGAAAAAATCAAAGAAACCAATCGTTCTCCACCACGACAATACGAGCTCTCAAACATCAAAATTCAATCGAGCAAACAAATCCACACTTAACCAAAGGAATTAACAATCCGAATGAAATATTTGAAAAGCATTAGATTTACCTCAGTTACTTCTGCAGTTTCCCATAACCGTTGAAGGAAATCCTGAGGAGTAAAACTAGTTATGACTTCTTCAATAGTGACGTAGTTAGCTTCCACCATTTTCATGAACGCTCTGAAACCTACAGTAGCAGCAAGTACAGTTTCGTCAACGGTACTCTCTTCAGTTAAAACTTCGGATACCAACGGTCCGTATCCTTTACGCTCGACGACGTTCACCATGGCGGATTGGGCTTGCGGTGATTTCAAAGAGGGGAATCTGTCTTCTTCGTAGAGGACTGTTATTTCTTTGACGGTAATACCGTTTTTTAGTAAATAGCCGATTTCTGCTATTTCTCGTAACGGATTTTCTCCCGGTCCGAATTCTTTAGGTTTTATAAATTTGAGCATTTCCGAAACTTCTTTAGCCATTTTAAGCTCGCTTTTACGAATAATCTTTTCACAACGTTCGATAATTTGTTCCAAATTAACTTCTGTTATATCAACTAATTCGGTTACACCAGACTGAACAGTTCTTGTAGCTTTAGATGTTCTCGGAAGAATCTTTTCTATATCTTTAATAATTTCTTCGGTAAGTATTTCTTCGGCGTAAGTCGCTTCTGCCGGCGATAGTAATTCTGTAGCTTTTTCTTTTGGTATTTCTTCTGATTCTTGATCATCGATCTTTTTAGCTGTAGCAATAGCTTCTGTTTTAAGAGGTTCTTTAATGTCTAATATAGGTTTAGCTTTAGCTGGTTTTTCAGCTTCTGGTATTTCTTCAGTTGATTCGATTGCTTGTATTTCAGTTACATCTACTGGTTTTTCTTCATCTGTTATTGTTGTTGTTACGCGTTTACGTATGTCTTTCTTCTTTTCAATCTTAACGCGTTCTTTCTTAACTTTTTCTTCTTGTTCTTTTGCTTTTCGTATTTTGATTTGTTCTTTTTTATATTCTGGTATTTCTTGTACGTTTAAGGTAGCTTTGGTAACGGCTTCTCCTATTTCGCTTATTGCTTTACAAACGTATGTTCCCATATCTTCAAGTTGTACGTCTGTAATATTTACACTCGTTGTATTATCTTCAATCTTCACTTTGATACGGTCAGTATTCCGAATGATTTTGTCGTTGTGATACCATATCACATCTGAAACAAAAATTATCAGAATCATTTGATTCTTCTATATCTTTTTTTGATATTTTCACCTGGTTGAGGTGTCCCAGAAATGAAACATTCGAATTTGATGGTTTCTGCTTCAGTTGTGAAAATGTTGGTGATTTCTTTAATAAACGTCGGGGGACTTTGCGCAGCTAAAAAATTCGAAAGCTTTAGTCATTTGATTATAGAAATTTTTTTAAGATAATGTTAACTACATAACTTATTAATAATGGAGAAGGAAATATTTTCAAACTCATATTATTAATTTAAGGGTAACATTTCTTCAATAATAACATTTAAGTATTGCACAAAATTTTGGGCTAATTATTTTGAATGCAAAATCGGATTTTGTAAGTTGGATTTTCTTCGAAGTTACACAATTAAAAAGAAATAATTTGCATATTATGATGATATAGCCAATGAAGGTCTGGACATAAACCTCTCGAAGATCATCCTAGTTTTATTTACTAGAAGAAAAAGCCCTCGGAATGGACGAGGTCCATTTATCTCTTGAGTCAGACTGACATAGATGCAACACCTCCAAGCAGTAAGCCATAAATGATGGACTGAATGTACAAATTACTATGAAACATTGGAAAAACAATCCTAGATAAGCTGCAACGCGTCCAACGGCAGCACTACGAGTTGAAACTTCTTTTATATTATCTTTATAGAAAGTGATTGAATACAGCGGACAAAGAAGTCCCCAGCGACTTGACTGGGGGATATCAGCATTCTAAATAAATGTAGGGTGTCCATAGATGCCATGTCTTCCAAACTATGCTTCAATAAAAACACTATGAAATTAGTCTACAGTAATGGAGAAATTGAATTCCAACGAGGTTCATTTATGGCGCAAAAATGAAACATGGACAACTTGGATCAAACTCGATATCTCAAGTGGTTTACAACTTCTCCATCTGATAGATATTAGACCATAGCAGCCATTTGAGTACCTGATTTTTATAAAATTGAGTCAAAGCTAGTATGGGACTGCACCCAATCTTTGATATCTGATGTATACCTGGAGTAAACAACAGTTAGATGAGCTAACTAGAGTTATTGGACACTGTTCCATCTGAATATCATCGTAAAAACTTCTTACAACTCTTGTAGTTTCTTTAAGAAAGGAAAAGAGACCACTGAACGACAAGCTTTCTATTGCCCGAAGTGGTAAGCCTCAATTTAAAAAGTCTTTGCTAATTTATTGGTAAATTCCCGGCTCTTAGATTGCAATTCATTTCAAGATGGTAGGGTGAACAAAACGAGATCGAGAGTCATATAGAGTTTTAGATAATAATGAAGAATATCCAACTCAAAGGAATAAAGTTAAACTAATTTAGACTATTGATTACCTGTTTTTTTTCAAATGTTCATTGTCTCGCCATGCTGGAAGGTATTCTACTGGTCTAAACAAGATGCACAAAAACAAACAACAACAAACATAAAATTAGTATCACGTCACACACATCCGGGGTTAGATGTTACCTTTGGAATGTTCGTAATTCGAAGAAAGGAAAGCGGAAGCTAATCCTTTATCATTATCTCCCATACACTCGCTTTCTAATAACAAAAATTCTTGTAATTCTTCTTGACTATCAGCGGTGTGTAATTGGAAGAACGCGCTTGGATCTATCTCTCTAGGTTCCAAGGGATACATAGTACTATTATCTACTATTTCGTAGTCTTCTTCGTCTTTTGAATAATTTTCTTTATTAACCCTCGGGAATGTTTGATATTTTTCTGGCAAATATTTACCGTCCATAGGTTCTGAAGATATAACGTTACAAGAGCTTGAGTATTTACTAAACGATTCGTATCGTCTTTTTTCGGAACCGTTACTTCCCTTCAAACTACTGCTTCTAGTAGACGGTTCGCTTTTTTCTTCTATAGGTGACAGAATATAGAAAGGTTCCGATTGATTATCGGGTTCTAGTACATCTTTATCGGAAGAAGTAGCTTCCGCTTCGAAATATTCTTCGGCGTCGTACGTACCAGTTGAATTTATGAGTTCCATAACGGAACTAAGGGAATGTCTATGGGAATTTAGATAATCGCTCATTGCTGTAGAGATAAAATTGTTGGTTCTCTGTAACGCAGCAGTGGGTTCGCTTTGAATTGAAATATGCGATGAAGCTTCGGTTAAATGTACTTCTTTTAAGTAAAAATGTTGTCTAGTTTCTTCGTTTTCTCGGCGTTGTTCAACCTTACCTTGCTTTGGTATGTTTTCTAAGCTATCAGCTGATAATTCTGATGAAATAGCATGCTGCAAGCTGGTGTATTTGTGTTTATTACCTTTAAGGGCCGCGGATAATTCTTCCATATGTGTTACCCATTCCGGTTTACGGTATTCCTTTGTACCTACAATACCTGTTGAAATATATCGATATTAAGTTATTGGATATTATTAGATTTTGAGATATTTGGTCGTACTGTATATAAAGATCAAAATGTTTCAGTTTTCATATGGAAACTAACGTTTTATTAGGATGTGAATAATACGTTCAGTAAAATCGGTGTCGTGTTAAAAATATGTGGAAAAACCTGGGGGAATTTATAAGGAAATAGGTTCGAAGCCACAATCGCTGAAATAAAAAATATTATTCATTATCTAAGAATTAGAAAAAAAGTTTTACCTTCGACTGTTTCTACGACTAATTCAGTTGTAGTAACGGCTACACCGAGTGGATTTGTAGCTTCGTAAACTATATCTCCGGTATCATCAGGAAATACTTCAGAAATTGTTAAAACCGAAGTTCCATCATCGAAGTTTTCGATAATGAATTCGTTAGAAGGAATTATTTCTTCTCCGTGCTTCAACCATTTTCCTTCGGGTTTTGGTTTACCAGTAGCTTGTACCTCAAATCTACAACGAATGAATGCAATATATATATATATATATATATATATATATACTGGATGTTTCAAAAAAGATCTTTAGGATAGGTAGAAAAAAAATAATACGCACATAATACGATTTTGCCGAAGCTATTGACAACATTGTAATTGTTTTCATATATATGACGCTCATAGAGGGCGCTAGTAACACGGTTCGTACCATGTAGTATTGAACATAACTTTTATAAGGTCAGATTTAAAAAGATGAAAGTCAATACTATATATCAGAGTATTTAGAGTTGAAAATAACGAAGTAATAATCGTTGCAGGTATAAAACAATGATAAAGATATTAAAATTAAACGAAAAATCACTAGAAGCAAGTTAGGTTAGAAGGAATAAGAATTTAAAGCAACTACACTAAATCGTTCTTTTTCTTTAGAATTTAGTACAGTTGGAAAGCATGTATGACCTCTTTTCCTTCAGATATGACCAAAATTTATAGCTCAAAGGATTAAAATCGCATGAACGGATTTCTTTCTACACTTTTTCTTCTCCAACTTCCACGATTGTCTCTTGTGCATGTGCAAGTGCATTTTCCTTCCGTAGATTGTTTAAAAAATGTTCTTCTCTCATAATATTTCTAATTTAGTTCTATTTAGACCATAATTTCTTCGTCTATGCACAATCAAACATATAAATGTGGATGTTATTGAATCTTCCAGAATATCTGTTACATAATGAGTTCTTGGCATCACGCATTAATCGCAAGCGTTAGTGACAAGTCTCAGCAAGCTTAAGACAAGTTTCAACTTGCTGCTTCGAGTTGTTGTTTTGTTTGGAAAAATATCACAAATTCAGTTTTAGCTAAAGAAGGATTAACACCTCGCTGAATATTGGAATCATCACACGCCTTGGAGGTCCTGTGAAGGTGACTACTCCAGAAATCATTAAATTAGTTGAAGAAATTTTTTTAGATAACCGCCTAAAAGCAAAAAAACCTTGAGTATATAGAGGTCTTTCCAAAACAAGTGATCTAAGGATCCTATATGAACATTTTAAGTTGCTTCATGGCAATACTCGAATCCATCGCTTTCCAAGGTAACTGAACATAAATGTGCTTCGCAGATATTATAAACTCTTGATATGATCCCCGATCCATGGAAAATAATAAAATAAGTATCGTACCTGGTTATTTCTCCATCTTTAGCTTGAATCACTTGCGGCAACTTTTTGATTATCTTTGGAGCACATTCTACGTCGCTGTCCGATGGGAAGTAGTCAGTTTCACTAATAGTCTACGAAATATAAAGTTAATTATTTTGAAAAAATAGTAAAAGGAATAGTTTTTTTTTTACCTTATCGGCTAAAAGGTCTTCTTCAGATCCAGTCATTTGTCCTAATTCAGAATCAGGAACGTACTCGTAAGCTTCGACAATTAAAGAAGCTTTACAAATAGCTTCTCCTTCTCGGTTAACGGCTAGACAAGTATATTCACCAGCGTTTTCCGGAAAAACTTCAGTAATAGCTAGAGTACAAACTCCTTCTGTATCTTGATAGATTGTAACGTCTTTAGCTTCTTTAACTGGTAAGTTCTTATGGAACCATTCGACTTTCGGTGTGGGTTTACCTGTAACTACACAACTGAATTCCACTCGATCTCCGTCCATAACTCTAATAGGAGAAAGTCTTTTGACGAATCTTGGATACACCAATTCGGTTGTTTCTTCGAAATCTGTATTTTCGATTATTGATATTGTCGCTGAACAAGTTACGGAACCTGCTACGTTTTCAGCTCTGCAAGTAATCGATCCTGCGTATTGTGGGGTGATTTCGGAAATTAGTAGAACGGATTTGTTGTCTTTTGTGAATATACGCGTAGCTTCTGACGTTTCTATGGGTGTAGTTTCGTGGAACCATTGGAACGTAGCGTCTGGAATAGCTTCAACTTTAGCTTCCAGTATAACGACTTCCCCGAATGTAGCTTTTTGAGGTTTGATAACTTCTGTGAATCTCGGCGGTTGGGCATCGTATGTTTGTTCGACGATTTGTACGGAACCGGAAGATCTGGCTTCGCCTCTTTCATTTTTCGCTCGTACTTCGTATTTTCCACCTTTCTGTTTCTTATTCACTGTTTTCTTTATTATAAGTTTTGTGGTATTATCAGTAGTTTTTATTTCATAATCTAGATTTGGTTTGATTTCGGTACCGTTTCTTAACCAAGTAATTTCTGGTGTTGGAGTACCTTCGAAACTAGATTCCAAAACTATATCTTCATCGGATCGAGCTAATACTGCTTCTACAGGTTTTGTTATCTTCGGTGCATGCATAACGATCGGTTGTGTTACTGCTAACGATTTAGAAATAACTAAATTGGCCCTACATTCGGCGCTACCAAATTTATTTTTGGCTTTAACACTGTAGACTCTTTCATCTAATGGTGTCGGTTTTAAAATTTCTAACGTAGCCGAACCAGTTTCGGGATTAAAAGCAATTTTATGTTCAGGACTCGATTTGATAGGTTTTCCTTCTTTGAACCAAGATACTTTTGGTGTTGGATGACCGGTTACTATGCATTCCATTCTAGCTACGTCCGTTTCTTTAACTATTTGAGGTTGTAGAGGTTGTACGAAATGAGGAGCTTCGCCAGTTTCTTCTTTTTCTACAAGAATTAATCAAAAATAAATACATAATTAAAAGCAAGGTATAAAAAGCTAAATTTTTAAAGAGAGCAGCGATTGTTAAAGGCAACACAGGCGATTTTATAATTAATTCTTATTTTGATTCGAAGCCACACTACAAATTATTTTGTACCTAAAATGACAAGGTTAGCTGTAGATGTTGCTGCACCAGCTGAATTTGTAGCTTTGCAAGAATAAATAGCAACATCTTGAGGTTCTACTTTCGCAAACTCCAAGGTGACTGTATCTTCAACGATATTAACGAAAGCTCTTTCGTTAGCTTGGAATATTTTTTCGTTTTTGTACCATGTTATTTCGGGGAATGGAGTACCTTCAACTTTACAGGTTATAATTGCCGGTTTACCTTCTTCCGCAACCACAGGTTCAACTCTTTGGATAAATCTGGGAGCAACGGTCTTCTTTTTGGCTCTCCTTCCGATAGTTTTTTCCATTACTGTTTTATGCGTTGTCTTTTCTTTAATTTCTACATCGTCAGTTAGATTTTCTACTGGTAATTTATCGATTGTTTCTGTTATCCTTTTTTGAGAAATTATCTCTAATTCTGGAATAGGTTGACTATCATCAAATGAAACCATCTTTGGTTTGTCTTTTTTGATTTTTTTAGATGATATTTTCACGGTAATATCTTTCTGGAATTCTTCTTGATCTTTCTCTTCCGTAGGCTGTTGCACAATTTCTTCGGGCGTCTTGGATACTACTTTCTTTTCTTTTAGTTTTATTTCAGTCGTAGACATGACTACTTTGGTGTCTTCTATGGGAACTTCTTCTACTTTTTCCGGTTTTAGTTGTACAACTTCCTCAACTTCTGGAGTTTGATAATCTATCATTTCTTCTACTAGTGATAATTCCGGTTTTTCTGTTTCCGGTATTTTTGATTTTGTTTTCTGCTTCTCTTTCTTGGTTTTCTTTGCGATTGGCTTTATTGATATTTGATCTTCGACCTCTTCTATTTCAACTTCTGTTGGAGTTTCTCGTTTTACATCCTCCGTTTCAATTTTATATTCTGGCAGAGCAGATTTATCTTTGGAAATGGGTTTGAGTTTGATATCTTCTTTTTCTTCCTCTGGAATAGGTTTTCTTTTACCTTTAGGCCAATCTTTGGATTCCTCGATTTCTTTCGGCTTTTCTTTTGGTGTTCTCCTCCAAGGAGCTGTCGTTTCTTCAGCTATGGGTTCTGCTTCTCGAATTTCATCCGATGGTGCCACCGGCTGCATTATTACGACGTCAATCTTCTCTTCTTCAGTTTTTGAAGGTATCTCTAAGTTAATTTCTCCTAAATCTTTAGATTCAACATCAGTTTTTGGTATTTTCTTTGGTGTCGTGATTTCCGTTATTTTTTGGTCTTCTTGTGGAGTTTTCTTAACTGGTTTCAAATTAACCTCTTCTTTTGTTTCCTCTTTTTTAGGTATTTTTCCTTTTCCAATTTTAATTGTAATTTTTTCTTCTTCTGGGATATCCTTCTTCGGTTTTTCTTGTCGTTGCCATGGGATACTCTGCGTTTCTTGTTCCTCCTTTGGTTTTTTGTCGAAATCGACTTTATCCGGCACTTCAGGTATGTATTTATCGTTATCCTCAATTTCAGGCAGTTCTTCATATTTTGTTGGCTTCTTGGGTTTAATTTTTCTTGTCGTTTTTTCTTCTATTATAGTTTCTTCTTTGGGGATTGGTTTCAAACTAACTTTTTCAATTACAGTTTCTTCTTCAGTCTTAGCTTCGGGACGCTTAACTGGTTTCAGTTTTACTTCTTCTGGTTTTATTTCTTCTTGATCGTATTTTTTAGCAACTTTAGGTTTAAGCTTTTCTTTATCTTCTACTTTTAATACTATAGTATCTTCAACTTCTGTAACTGTTTCTATTATAATCGAATCTGGTATTTTTTCTTCTTGATCTCTGTCTTCATCTTCATCTTTTGGTTGTTCGACTGCCTTTTCATCAGAAATTGCAGTTTTCTCTGGTTTTGCCTTTATTTTCTTCTTTCTTATCTTTCGCTTGGATTTATCGGCATGTATCACTTCTTCTTCCTCTTCTTCTGAGGATGATGAAATTATTTTACCTTCCAAGGCCTTTTTCTTCAAAGGTCTAAGTTCTACTTTCTCTAAATCTTCTTTGACTTGTTCTTTCTTTTGTACTTGTGTTGGCTTGAGTTTTACAGCTTCTTTATTCCAAGGAATAATTTCTTCCTCAGTTTTTTGTATGATAATTTCTTCCTCGTGTACCTTATATATATCTTTAACTGTTTCTTCTGGCTGTTGAGTTTCTTCGGGCTTGAGTACTTGTTCCTGGGCGTCTTCGCCTTTAATTGGTTGTTTCGGTTTACGCCATGATTTTGTTTCAGGTTGCTTGGTTTCGGGAACCTCTTCCACCTCTGCTGATTTGGTTTCGACTATCTCTTCTTTAGGAAATTGCACTTCTTGATCTTGTTCTTCAATTTCAATTCTTTCATCTTTCAATTTTTTGTCTTCTCTAACTTTTTTGATACTCTTCTTCCGTTTTTTCAAATCAACATCTCCCTTTTCTTCTTCTACATCTTTTATCACATCTTTCTCTTCGATTTCCTCTTTCTTGAATGGTTTCAGCTCTACTTTCTCTAACTCATCTTTAACAATTTCCTTTCGTTCCTTTTTCGTTCGCTTCAAAGTAATAGCTTGTTTGTTCCATGGAACTACTTCTTCTTTTGGATTTTGCAAATCAATATCTTCTTCTATTACTTTGAATATCTCTTTTGGAACTTCCTCAAGTTTTTCTTCTTCAGGAACATCTGGTTGTTGCTGCTCTACTTCTGGCTTCAGAGGTTGTCTGGGCTTGCGCCAAGATTTTGTATCAGGCTGTTGAGTTTCAGGAACATCGTCCACTTTTGCCATATCTACTTTCACAGTTTCTTCCTTTGGAACTTGCTCAGTTATCTTTTGTTCTTCAATTTCGATTCTATCATCTCTTACTATTTTGTCTTTTTCAATCTTCTTGGCAACTTTCTTTCGTTTATCTTCTTCTTTCTCCTCTTCCACGTCTTTTATAATAACTTCTTCTATATGTTGCTTCTTGAATGGTTTCAACTCTACTTTCTCTAACTCATCTTTAACAATTTCCTTTCGTTCCTTTTTAGTTCGTTTCAAAGTGATAGCTTGTTTGTTCCACGGAACTACTTCTTCTTTTGGTTTTTGCAAATAAATATCTTCTTCTATTACTTTGAATATCTCTTTTGGAACTTCTTCAGCCTGTTCCTCTTCAGGAACAAATGGTTGTTGCTGCTCTACTTCTGGCTTCAGAGGTTGTCTAGGCTTGCGCCAAGATTTTGTATCGGGCTGTTGGATTTCAGGAACATCTTCCTCCTTTGCTATATCTGTTTTCACAGTTTCTTCCTTTGGAACTTGCTCGGTTATCTTTTGTTCTTCAATTTCGATTCTATCATCTCTTACAATTTTGTCTTTTTCAATCTTCTTGTCAACTTTCTTTCGTTTATCTTGTTCTTTCTCCTCTTCCACGTCTTTTATAATAACTTCTTCTTCTACATGCTGCTTCTTGAATGGTTTCAAATCTACTTTCTCTATCTCATCTTTAACAATTTCCTTTCGTTCCTTTTTAGTTCGTTTCAAAGTAATAGCTTGTTTGTTCCACGGAACTACTTCTTCTTTTGGTTTTTGCAAATCAATATCTTCTTCTATTACTTTGAATATCTCTTTTGGAACTTCTTCAGCCTGTTCCTCTTCGGGAACAACTGGTTGTTGCTGCTCTACTTCTGATTTCAGAGGTTGTCTAGGCTTGCGCCAAGATTTTGTATCAGGCTGTTGGATTTCAGGAACATCTTCCACCTTTGCTATATCTGTTTTCACAGTTTCTTCCTTTGGAACTTGCTCGGTTAACTTTTGTTCTTCAATTTCGATTCTATCATCTCTTACAATTTTGTCTTTTTCAATCTTCTTGTCAACTTTCTTTCGTTTATCTTCTTCTTTCTCCTCTTCCACGTCTTTTATAATAACTTCTTCTTCTATATGCTGCTTCTTGAATGGTTTCAACTCAACTTTCTCTAACTCATCTTTAACAATTTCCTTTCGTTCCTTTTTAGTTCGTTTCAAAGTAATAGCTTGTTTGTTCCAAGGAACTATTTCATCTTTTGGTTTCTGCAAATCAATATCTTCTTCTATTACTTTGAATATCTCTTTTGGAACTTCCTCAGCCTGTTCCTCTTCAGGAACAACTGGTTGTTGCTGCTCTACTTCTGGTTTCAGAGGTTGTCTAGGCTTGCGCCAAGATTTTGTATCGGGCTGTTGGATTTCAGGAACATCTTCCTTCTTTGCTATATCTGTTTTCACAGTTTCTTCCTTTGGAACTTGCTCGGTTATCTTTTGTTCCTCAATTTCGATTCTATCATCTCTTACTATTTTGTCTTTTTTAATCTTCTTGGCAACTTTCTGTCCTTTATCTTCTTCTTTCTCCTCTTCCACGTCTTTTATCATAACTTCTTCTTCTATATGCTGTTTCTTGAATGGTTTCAACTCAACTTTCTCTAACTCATCTTTAACAATTTCCTTTCGTTCCTTTTTAGTTCGTTTCAAAGTAATAGCTTGTTTGTTCCAAGGAACTATTTCATCTTTTGGTTTCTGCAAATCAATATCTTCTTCTATTACTTTGAATATCTCTTTTGGAACTTCCTCAGCCTGTTCCTCTTCAGGAACAACTGGTTGTTGCTGCTCTACTTCTGGTTTCAGAGGTTGTCTAGGCTTGCGCCAAGATTTTGTATCGGGCTGTTGGATTTCAGGAACATCTTCCACCTTTGCTATATCTGTTTTCACAGCTTCTTCCTTTGGAACTTGCTCGGTTATCTTTTGTTCTTCAATTTCGATTCTATCATCTCTTACAATTTTGTCTTTTTCAATCTTCTTGTCAACTTTCTTTCGTTTATATTCTTCTTTCTCCTCTTCCACGTCTTTTATAATAACTTCTTCTTCTATATGCTGCTTCTTGAATGGTTTCAACTCTACTTTCTCTATCTCATCTTTAACAATTTCCTTTCGTTCCTTTTTAGTTCGTTTCAAAGTAATAGCTTGTTTGTTCCACGGAACTACTTCTTCTTTTGGTTTTTGCAAATCAATATCTTCTTCTATTACTTTGAATATCTCTTTTGGAACTTCTTCAGCCTGTTCCTCTTCAGGAACAACTGGTTGTTGCTGCTCTACTTCTGGCTTCAGAGGTTGTCTAGGCTTGCGCCAAGATTTTGTATCGGGCTGTTGGATTTCAGGAACATCTTCCTCTTTTGCTATATCTGTTTTCACAGTTTCTTCCTTTGGAACTTGCTCGGTTATCTTTTGTTCTTCAATTTCGATTCTATAATCTCTTACAATTTTGTCTTTTTCAATCTTCTTGTCAACTTTCTTTCGTTTATCTTGTTCTTTCTCCTCTTCCACGTCTTTTATAATAACTTCTTCTTCTATATGCTGCTTCTTGAATGGTTTCAACTCTACTTTCTCTATCTCATCTTTAACAATTTCCTTTCGTTCCTTTTTAGTTCGTTTCAAAGTAATAGCTTGTTTGTTCCACGGAACTACTTCTTCTTTTGGTTTTTGCAAATCAATGTCTTCTTCTTTTACTTTGTATATGTCTTTAGGCACTTCCTCAAGTTTTTCTTCTTCAGGAACAACTGGTTGTTGCTGCTCTACTTCTGGCTTCAGAGGTTGTCTAGGCTTGCGCCAAGATTTTGTATCGGGCTGTTGGATTTCAGTAACATCTACCACCTTTGCTATATCTGTTTTCACAGTTTCTTCCTTTGGAACTTGCTCGGTTATCTTTTGTTCTTCAATTTCGATTCTATCATCTCTTACTATTTTGTCTTTTTCAATTTTCTTGTCAACTTTCTTTCGTTTATCTTCTTCTTTCTCCTTTTCCACGTCTTTTATAATAACTTCTTCTTCTATATGCTGCTTCTTGAATGGTTTCAGCGCTACTTTCTCTATCTCATCTTTAACAATTTCCTTTCGTTCCTTTTTAGTTCGTTTCAAAGTAATAGCTTGTTTGTTCCACGGAACTACTTCTTCTTTTGGTTTTTGCAAATCAATATCTTCTTCTATTACTTTGAATATCTCTTTTGGAACTTCCTCTTCAGGAACAACTGGTTGTTGCTGCTCTACTTCTGGTTTCAGAGGTTGTCTAGGCTTGCGCCAAGATTTGGTATCGGGCTGTTGGATTTCAGGAACATCTTCCACCTTTGCTATATCTGTTTTCACAGTTTCTTCCTTTGGAACTTGCTCGGTTATCTTTTGTTCTTCAATTTCGATTCTATCATCTCTTACTATTTTGTCTTTTTTAATCTTACTGGCAATTTTCTGTCCTTTATCATCCTCTTTCTCCTCTTCCACGTCTTTTATAATAACTTCTTCTTCTATATGCTGTTTCTTGAATGGTTTCAACTCTACTTTCTCTATCTCATCTTTAACAATTTCCTTGCGTTCCTTTGTCGTTCGCTTCAAAGTAATAGCTTGTTTGTTCCATGGAACTACTTCTTCTTTTGGTTTTTGCAAATCAATGTCATCTTCTTTTACTTTATATATCTCTGTAAGTTTCTTTTCGAGCTGTTGAGTTTCTGGTACAACTTGCTGTTCTTCTTCTACACCAGGCTTGAGTGGTTGTTTTGGTTTTCGCCATGATTTCGTATCAGGTACATCTTGTTCCTTCGGAATCTGTTGCGATTCTACTTCCGTATCTTTAATTAGAGTTTTTTCTTCAACGTGATGTTTTTTGAAAGGTTTGAGCTCGTCTTCTTCCACGATATCTTTTACTTGTTCTTTCTTTTCTATCTTAGTACGTTTAATAGCGAGAGCATGTTTTTTCCATGGTACAATTTCCTCTTCACCTTCCTCAAATGTGGATACTTCTTCTGTTACTTTATATTGCGGGATTTCAGTTTTCTCATCTTCTATTCTCTCTTTAACGATTTCTCTGTGTTCCTTATGCGTTTTCCTCAATTTAATCTCTTGTTTATTCCATGGCATCTTAGGTTTTGGTCGTTCTTCAGTTTCTGGTTTCTTGCGTTGTCTCCAATCACGTGCTTCTAATTGTTGACTTTCAATCACGTTCTGATTCTCATCTATTCTTAAAACAGATGTATCTTCAACAATCTGAGTTGATTCTATTTCTTGTTTAGGTTTCCTCATTTCATCTTCATCTGGTTGTGTTTCAGTTACAGATCCGACCTTTAACGGTTTTAGAGAAACTTCTTCTAATGTTTCTTTTGGAATTTCTTTTTGTTGTCTCGGTGTCTTTTTCAATACTATTTCTTGTTTATTCCAAGGTATCGGTTCTTGTACTGGTTTTTCTATTTCTCTTTTAACTTCTTCCTGCTTTTTATGTGGAATATCTTCAGTTATTTTTTTCTTTCTCCAGTCTTTGAATTCAGCACTCTGTTGTTGTTGTTCAGTAATATTTTCATCTAATTTTAACAAAGTTTTGTCTTCTTCATGGAATTGTTTTTCTATTCGAGTTCTTTGCTTACGCCAATCTTTTTGTTGTAGTTTTTGATCAGTCTCGATTAGTTCTTGTTCTATAATTTTCAATTTAGTAGTATCCTCAGTTTCAAGGTGTTGTTGTATATGTTGTTCTGGTCTTCTTTCTTTACGCCAATCTTTCTTAGACAAACCTTTTTCTTGTGTAATTTGTTCTGTTTCGAATTCTAACATAGTCTCATCCTCAGTTTCTGTATAAGGTTGTTTAAGAGGCTTCAAAGTAACATCCTCTAATTTTTCTCTTTCAATATCTTTCTTTTCTATTTTAGTTTTCTTTAGAATTATCTGTTGTTGTGTCCATGGTTGAACCTGTGATTTTTGTTGTTCTTCAATTCTTTGAAGACTCGTTGAATCTTTCCTGTAAGTTTTTCGCACTCTTTTTTGTCTCCAAGGCAATGATTCATCGCCTACTGGTAATTCAATATCTTCTTGCAGTTGTTGCGAACCTCCTTTCGAACCTAATGTTGCTTTTTGTGAATTCGTTCCCGGACCTCCACCAATTCCATCCTTAATGTATGTTTGTTTGTCTTCACGGTCTATTATTTCGGTTTTTGATGTTTTTCGATACGTTCCTACGCGTTCTGAAAAGTTATTTGATCATACTAATGTAGAAAATATCCTAAGTACACAAATTATAATAATTTTATAAGAAAGAAAAAGAACTTTTTAACCTGACCTCGTATATATTATAGAAATAATAATATACAACATAATAAGTACGAAAAAAAGGTTTCTATTTTTTTTATTTTCAACTAAAATTAAATAGTAAAAATATAAACGACAGAAATATTTTATTTAAATCTCGTTGTATTGTGTATACATAAAACAATTTTTCGCAGTGTATTATTTATGTTATCCTAATTTCCAGATATTGGTGAAGTCTCACATATGGTGTTTTCTCACATTTTGACCAATTGCCAAGTTATGTAACTACTAATTATTATAATAAACTAAATATACATTCGCGAGCAAAGAAATTGATTCGAGTCGTACAATCACCATCTCATAGCCATTGGTCTTAGCTTTATCTATAGTTATGTATGTTGTTATTGAGTTATTTTTTTTTTGGTAAAATAAAAAGTTAAAACGAAAAAGAATCGTTAATTCTTCAAAATTATAATTTATTTGGAATTAACACAACGATATATCCCTTGATCTAACAACAGCTTCCAATCGATTATATGGACGGGCATTGTCTTGTATTTTATTTAAGACAACCTTCGTCAACCCCTAACATATCGTGGGCGAGCCCGAGCTTGGGATTAATTTGAGGCCAGTACCTGGCCTTTATGATTTAAGGTTAGTTGCCTTGATTCTTCTTTTTACTTTGGAAACGACAGTCAACTCTGGTAACAGAAAATTGACTGACCACTTCTCGCTGTGACCTCTAATCGCAGAAGTCTGAGTCGCTTTTTTGTTCATGAGATATCAAAAAACTTGAAATTCTATTATTAAAAATTGTGTCAAACTTTTCGTGACCTTGAAAAATCCCTCGACAGGTAAAATAAATTCTTGGCACTCGTATTATTTTTCGGATAAAACAAACAATATGGAAACAGTAGTTTGCACAATATTCAAGATAAATGAGTCCTGATGTCATTGAAAATTATGAATCATTAATCAAAACTGTGTGTCTTGCAGAGGCGGTTTACGTGTAGTGCCAATAATCGTAAATGAAAATTGGCTGGGTTGTAAAATTTTTCTTTATAATTTATATTCACTCGGATTAATTTTATATCAGAATAAATCGAAATTTTCAAAATAAACTTCCTATTTTAAAAGCCACGTGAAAGATTTTAACTTAGACACATTATCATTATAAAGTGATTAATTTTTTTAATGAATTTTCAATAAAAAAATATAATTTGCAAAAAATTTAGTCTTTTGTTATATACTCTGTCTAAAGAGTTGTCCACCACAAGACCTGATAATTTTACAGATTCAACGACGACGACTTCACCTTTAGAAACTTGGTTTGCAAGAAGACAACCATGCGAGAGGTATTTCCCCGTAGACGATTTGGAAAAGTGCCATTTTGTAATGAAACATTTTTAATGTCATTAATTGTACTAAAAAGCTCTGCTAAAACTAGGGGGGAGGGCATATAAAAGAAACTGAAATGTCTCGCATGAATTTAGAAGCACCCTGTATAAATTTAGTAATAATTTTTTTACCGCGCTTTAAATATAGTTATTACAATGTCATATATTTTGTGATAATCGCCGGTACGTTATTCGAAATTATTTAAATTTATTTTTAATTTCTAATTTAATTTATTTGTGAGATAAAATAGATGAAACCTCCCGAAATCTATTTTTATTTCGTATATACATCAAAATTCTATAGTCATAACTTTCTATGATGTAATAACCATGGGTGTATTTAAAGATAAACATTCTAAGGTTAATTTTCTCGTGGAAGCGATTACTAAATATAATTCATCATCTCCCGCGTATTTTTATTTTTGTATGACCAAGTTTGGCCTACTCTTTGACGTTATTTTTAGCATAGTGACTCAAAAAAAGTACAATTGAAATTTAAAAACTAAATTGAAAACGTTGCACACGTCACTCGGCGACCCCCACCACGCTGTGTGTCATATCCAACGGCCAGACGTATATTCGGTTAAGTTGCAGTCGTGTTTTTAGTATTGGCGCGTAAACTTAGTGGAAGTGATTTACGTGTGGTTTTTTGTGTTTGTGAAATAATTTCGTCGCCACATAATATTATAGATTAATATAAAGGGTTAAATATACTTTCAATTATAATAAAACGAATTGTTTATTTAAAACTCTTGAAATTACATCTATAATTTTATGTGGCTCGTATTGAACAGGCTAGACTTGTTGGTGTATGTAAAATATTGATCAAATTCCAGCTTATTGTATATAAAAAAATTGATTGTTCACTGATTTTCTTTTCTGTATTTCACTAACAAATAAAATAAGAACTTATTGTAGAATTTCTTTCTGGAAAACCGCCAATTATCGTAGTGAGAGTGATTCATAGGATATAAAAATTATCATCGTAAAATTTACTAGGAAAAAAAATTTGGTTGTATTTCAAATTACTCTCTGTTATATTTTTAAGGTGTAATAACATCTAGCAAGGTGCAAAGATCTCGGTGGGGTCTCCAAATTTAGAACGCACATAACGTACAGTTCGAAAATAGTTTCATTATGTGTCATCGTGCACACGGCCCCACTAGTTTTACAAAATTTCTATTTCTTCCAAACGGATTTAGAATTTTATGATTAATGTTGTGACTGACAGATTTTATACGTTACGACGGACTTATCGTTTAATAAAAAAATTTAAACAAAAATTTGTTTTATTTCATTTTGAAGCATATCGAAATCGTATATACAGGAGGGTGAATCATTTTCTAAAACTAATATTTATATATAGAAAAACAAAATCTACAAGTTTGAGCTTTAAATATCAATTTTTAGTATTTAAATATAAAGTTTCAGCGTTTAAAAAGCATGTAAGAAATTTTTATTTCTAAAACCACTTTTTTACGATAATACAAAATAGTTTGATGGATCTTGTGGAGAATTTTATACTTTTCGAAGTCGTTGAAACACATTTTTCAACCAGTGCGAGTTACCCCCAAAAATGATTTCGAAGTGCACAAAATTCTCCACAAAGTTGATCAAACTGATTTGCATTATTGTGAAAAGTGAAAAGAAATTAAAAAAAAAAAATGTGTTACATGTATTTTATACTTAATACACGATTATACTGTCTGACGCGCGTTCAGTCTCTGAAGACGATAACTTGGATATCCAAAACGTCAGACAGTGTAATTGTGAGTGTTGGTGTAGTTTAAACAGTGTGTTCAGTATAAATATCATCAATGGTTTCACAAATTCCAATATTTTGAATGGTAAAACTTTATATTTAAATCGTAAGTACCAAAAATTGATTTTAATACTTCTAAATGTTTTTAATTTTACGTCTCTTCTGTTTTAAAATTAGTTTTTTTTTAATAATTTTTAAAATATTGATAAAAAATTGACTTTTCGATTTAACTTCAGTCTTTATCAAAATATTTTGATCAAAAATTATAAAAAAAACTATTTTAAAACAGAAGAGACCTAAAATTAAAAACATTTAGAAATATTAATATATTAAAGGATCTAAGAAATAAGAAATGGTATTTAGAACTCAAAGGTGGTGCGATTTTTTTTCTATACGTAGATTAATATTTAGTTTGAGCAACGAAAAAATTTTTTTCGAAAATAAATCACCCTAATATACAGGGTATACACTTAACACAACACACTGCCACTATATTTATTTTTTTTTTCAAATTAATAAAAATACCAACGAAAATAAGTTTTTTTAATTTTGTGTAGAATTAATAATTTGTTGTCGTATATGTATTAGGGAAAATAATTGATAAAGAGACACTAATTATTATACAGGTTACTTGAAACTCGTTTTTTTTTAATAATAGCATTTTATTAAATAAATTACGGCATTTATACATGAAATTTTAAAACTTAAGCCAGCTTTCAGCGTATTAGGGCCAAAGCTGCGTGTATATATATATATAAATATAATCATTCCTCAAACATATCACGTGGAACTTGAACAATATTTGACGTCACCATTGCTATTAACCTAACTTTTTGGAATTTTTTTCCTCTCAATCCACTGATTCATTGTTAAAAACAAAACTGTATTTATAATGATCAATCAATAACTTTTCATGAAAATCGCTATTGATTAATTATTATTTTGTAAAAAAATAGAGCAGCTCAAAGCTGTAATCACTAATAACAACTATATGAATCAAAATTTAACAATTTATATTTTATAGCAATCATTTCTTACTTTTGACTATTAGTTTAGCGGATTGTTCAACTTGACCTGCCGACGAAGTTGCTCTGCAAGTGAAAATTCCTGTGTCTTCTTCGTACGTCGAAGATATCAATAAAACGGCATTATTTCCTTCTTGAATCATCTACAAAGATATTTCAATTAACGAAATGAAATTTTCGACGCTGTTTATTTTGAAAATAATCAGAATAGCAGAGCAAAGATAATCGAAAGATATTTTTAGTTTCATTTTACCTAAAATTTTGTATAGCAACAATAGTCAAGAATAATCCTTGACTAGACATTGTTCAACTAGGACCTCTTTCATTTTCTACCAGAATTAATAGTCATATTAGAAAACTAGTAAGGAGATGTAGTTTGGTTTAGATACGAAAATGTCTACAGTAGAACATTTTTCTGATCCACAAAAAATTAACGACCTTCAAAATACTTCTTTGTCTTCTCGTTCCTTCTACAAGAATCATTGACAGTCTCTTCCTTACGCTTGTCTACTTTAAAAAAATACAAAATTTTATATCTCTCCCCGCTCTGTTCATCTGAAATACCCAATCATGGTTACCCACATCTGATCATCTTTTGTAGTTGCAAGTTTGTCATCGAGATCAACAATTCATCAAGATGTCTTTTGGAGAAGAGACAGCAGCTGTCAAGACACATGTTTTCCTAATAGTACAACCTAAAGAGGTTCCAATATCTACAGGAATTTCTTTACCGTTACTCTATTTTTTTTCTTACTAAGTACCATGATAAAATTAGCAAAACAGAATGAAAAAATAATCTGTAGTTTAGATACGATTTCTTACCTGAAAATCTGGCGATTCCGGTATGAGGAAACCTTCTCTCAACCATTGGATAGTAGGTTTAGGTTTACCAGAAATGGTAGTTTTAAATTGAGCTGGACTACCTTCGAGTACGGTTATATCTTTCATGGGGGACAAAGATGGAGCAACTTCTTGAGTTTCGGGTACTACGACTTTTAATTTTCCCTGAGTTGATACGACACCGGCTGGATTTTCAGCTACGCATTTATAGATTCCTTCGTCTTCGGGGAAGGCTTCGGAAATCTTTAGCATACAAAAATCTCCTTCTTTGGTCATTTGGAAGTATTTGGAGGGTTTGATAACTTTGTCCGCCTTTTGCCATTTGATAGTCGCAGTCGGTTTAGCTGATATTTTGCATCTAAACATTACGGCTTGACCTTCTTTTATTGTTTGATCTTTGAGTGGTTCTATAACCGTAGGGGCTTTCTCGGAACCTGGAGTTGTTGGTTTGGAAGGTTTTTGAGTTGAAGATGGAGTTGTTATTATACATTCAGCTTCGCATCGAGCTTCGCCCGAATTATTAATAGCCACACATTCGTATTTTCCGGCGTCTTCAGGTACTACTTCAATAATCAATAGAGTATATACCTCGTCTTCTTCCAAAGTTTTGTATCTTATATCTGAAACGATTTTCTTCCCGTTTTTCAACCAATAGACATCGATGGGTTTGGTACCGTCTATTTTAGCGTCGAATCTTACCAACTGTCCAATATTGGTTCTGGTACTTTGAATTGTCGTGGTGAAACTTGGGGGAATAGCGCCGCGAGTACCATGTCTACGTCTTTCTTGTACCACCAAGTTAGCACTACATTTAGCAGTACCGCCACGATTTTCGGCTACAACGCTGAACACCCCCGAATCTTCCATAAATACTTGTCTTAGTTGTAGAATAGATTTTGTACTGAAGGTGTAAATTTTTAGATCGGGGGAGCTTGTTATAGGGAAGTTTTCTCTGTACCAGGTTATTTTTGGTAACGGATCCCCATCGAATTCGACTTCGAATTTAGCTGAATCGTTTTCGAACGCTCTCACCGGTTGTATCTTTTTAGTAAATACCGGAGGGTTTGTTGGTAATACTTGTCCTTGTACCACCCTTTCGGTAGTTTTTCCTTTATGTTCAACGTCGGTTGTTTCAGTGGCTGTGATATGTCTCGTGATTTCGGTATCTCCTTTTACTTCTTTTTGCGTTTGTTTTTGTTTTGATACGTGAATTTCTCTTCCGTGAACACCGGATTCCGTAGGTTCCGGCGGATACGCTCCTTTTTTCGAATCGATTTCAACTTCTTGTTGTATGAATTCTTGACCTTTATCGGTTTTTCTTAATCTGACCATATCTTTATGCGGTACTTGTTTAGGTTGCTCGGGTTTAGGTAGACGAGGAATCGGTGCTAAATTAACGTCATAAGAAGGTTTTTCTTCCCTTTAAAAAAAACAGAAATTATTTTTTTCATATCTAATCGTATTAATTATATACTTACAAATTTTCTTCATATTGTTGTGCCATTCCTCTGGTGACTGTACTGCTTACAATCTTTTCTCCCGGTATAGCGAATTGATGAGATTGCTCGCGCAGTCTAATTTCTTTAGATACTTGTTGATTTTCAAGTTCTTGTAATTTGCTGTAATATTCTTTGCTTTTTTTGTCTTTTATAGTTTTTTGCCATTCTGTATCTGGTTCTGAATATTCTTTGGATTGCACGTGAATTCCGGTAACATTCATACCAGTTTCTCTTAAAGTAGTGTTGCGCTCATCAAACACTCGTTCGAGTTCGGTTTCGGTACGTTCTTTTTGATAATCGGCTAGCTCCAGATCGTACCAAGCTAACAAATCATAATAAATATGAGCGTCACCAACAAATTTTTTAAAAATAACATAGAGTAATTTATTTTTGTAATCACCAATTAATTTAATACCATCTCTTATGAGAATGTATAAAAAATTTATAAATTACTCTATATAACGACAAATTTTAACACTGTACATACACTAAAATAGTTCAATGAAGGTAAAACATTATAAAATTTGAATGATACATCGATGTATGTTAGTCATTTTTAGGTTTTTAAATTCAACGTTTATCGTATGTATTAAGATTTATAGTACACGATCTTAATGAGGACCCACATCATAGATGATCGATTCCGGGTCTCCCTTGATGTTTTAATACAACAAATATGGTCAATCATCATAACTTTTACATTGTTTATATTCTCCAATTTTATAATGTAATACCTACAATATGCACAATGACAAAATTCTGAAAACAGACAAAATCTCAACAAGTTTAGTTGCTTATGTCATTTTCCTTTGCTACGTCCTTATGGAGTGGAGGCTTGTCTGAAGGATCTATCAAACAAAAAATATATTTCTACAATATACCGAGTCTTAACGCGAATATAAACGCTGTAAACTAACATATGCAGTTGAAGAAACCTCATATTCTGGTTCTAGTAGAAACAAAGATGAATTTAACAACATCCAAGGTTCACTTTGGATATCCTATATATATTCAAATATAATTTTGGACTCGCTTCGATAGGGAAGAGAATCTTGAGCCTTCAGATCAGCTGGTTGCAGCAGAACTAACGACGAGAGGTATGAAGCTGAAGATTTTTTCACGGACTGAACTAACTAGAATCCCCGATGACTTTGCTAGCCTCTTAGATCTGTTTCTAACAACAGACCCTAATCTGTATAACGCTATCTGTACCTGGGACTGCAGCTCAGGATTTGGTCATATCTGATTATGAAATAAGATCATTTGGTTGTTTGGAGTTGAGGTCGCGTGGCCGAATTAGCTAAGACAGCTCCACAAAAACTTGTTGTCTTCTTTGAGACTAAAAAGTTAGGTACTAAGCAACAGCTTCTAATGGTCTACAAGTCCCAGATTCGAAATATTGCCCGCTTATTTGGAGTTCGACTTCCAAGCATACCCTAAGGAGGCTTGACTCGATACAGAAGGAGGTGATTCAATTTATAGCTCGACCAGAAACCTGGACAGCATAGAGCATAGAAGAAAGGTCGCTGATATCAATCTGTTTTACTGATATTATCACAGCTGTTCCGAGCTGTCTAGCATAATCCCACCTAGAGCAGCTTCTACTAGATCTATATGACAGGCAAACGTGGTTTATGAATGCCTAGTTCGTCTACAGACCACTAGAACGAAACTCTTTTCTTTAGAAAAGTGCCAGACTGTAGAATCAGCTACCAAGGGATGATTTACAACGAAATGAACACTAAACTTGGTTGAGATTTTATTTTTGTACTTATTTTCCTATTTGGAATTTTATAAACGTGATACGATGTGAAATAAAACAAATGCAAAAAATGAACAAAATTTAAAACTGAGACTTTCGGTTGAAACGAAATTATCTTGAAGTATAAGCGTTTAATGGTACATAAAAGAACTAAAGCACAACATCTAATGCATACCTGTCCGAAAACCTTCATCGGCGTAAGCTTTTATCCTGTGCTTCAAAGCGATTTATGGCTCAAAGGAGAAATTTGAAAGGAAAGGAAACGAGGTGAAGGAAAGAAAAGAAAATGTTTCAGAAAAGTTAGTGTATTGTGCGAAAATGCGATCTATGCCTTTTGTAGTTGTTAATTGTAATGTGCATCGTATATATATATAGGGTGTTTTAATAGTAAACAGTTAAAATTTAACGATCAAGTATCCATTTTTCAGCACAATTTGATCATGAAACTTTAACTTTTTTATTAAACACCCTGTGCATGTGAGTATATAGCTTGTGTATCAATTTCTCGAACAACTTACGTCTCGGTGAATTCTTAAGAACTCCGCGGTAGTCGTCATGTCTTGGTATGATTTTTAGTTCAGTTTCGGCGATGGCTTCGCCAACCGAACTACGAGCGATCACCTCGACCTTACCAGTATCGTACTGGCGAGTTTTAGGTATATCCATATGGTACATTCCGTCGTAAGTAAGCTTGTAGCGTGAACCATTAACTACAGTATGACCGTTAATTAACCACATAACACGAGGACGAGGATGACCGGTGACTCTGCAACAGAATCTCGCCCATTCTCCTTCTTCGACTGTAACTGGTTCGGGTTTGCTGACGAATACCGGTGCTTGACGCGGTTTAGCGTCCTCGGGTGCTTCTTCTGGTACACTGTAATAACAAATTATTTGAATATTGGATTAATTTATTGTCTAAATTGAAATTACATTTGCCAAGCGGCTTCGAGTTCTCTAATTTTTTCAATACTCTTCATTCCTTTAGGTAATTGCGAATCGTAAATTATTCCAGGTTTACCGGTTGTTTTAATTATAGCTCTAGTTTCGTCCATGCCATACAAATTCGTAGCTCTACATAAATATTCTCCGCTATCTTCGGGATAAACCCAACCGAAATTCATAGCGACGTAACCGAAATCGTAAATAGGGGTAAATCTATTTTCTGGAAATTAAAAAAATAAATCCATTTTGAGATTTTTTAAAACGAAACTTGATATAAGATACTTACTATGTGGTAGAGGTTTTCCGTTGAGGAACCATTCTACTTTCATATTAGGATCTCCGACAGGTGCTAATTGACATTCGAATTTAGTAGTTTGCATCTCTACTAATTCAGTTTGATCTTTGATTTGCGTTACGAATCTCGGAGGTTGTTTCTTTTCTACATCATACAAATCGTCTTCTGTTAAATATATTTCTGAAGTATACTTTTTAATTGCCGCTTCCATTTGCATAAGAGTCTCGGATTTTTTCATACCTTTCGGTACTTGATTTTGTAAGATGATATTCGGTAGTTTTTTACAAGAAACGCTGGCTTTAGTAAAATCTTCTCCGTAATCATTGACAGCTCTACAAACGTATTCGCCGGAATCTTCGGAATAAACGTAAAGGATATCAAGTGATATGAAACCCAGATCGAAAACTGTTCTATAACGATGTCCTGATGGTAATAATTTACCGTTTCTGTACCATTCTATTCTAAGTTTAGGATCATCTTTTGGTTCGACTCTACATTCGAAATGTACCGATTCGGCTTCTTCGACTGTGGAGGATTCGATTTGCGTGATGAATTTCGGTGGAGAGTAAGTTTTTTCTTTATCTGGAGCTTGAGAAACCGGTCCTTTTTCGAGTTCTTTAAGTTTTTCGGCGCTCATACCGGAAGGAAGTTGACTTTCTGTATCGATATTCTTTTTTGTCTTAGTAGTAACTGTAGCTTTAGTTGTAGCCGTTCCCCATTTATTAGTAGCTCTACAAATATATTCACCAGCGTCTCTGGTATACGAATAATCTATATCTAAAGATATAAATCCGAAATCGTTGATTTGATGTACTCTAGAACCTGTCGCGAACGGTCTTCCGTTATGGAACCAATCGATTCTCATAGTAGAATCGTTTACTGGTTCGACTCGACAATCGAAATGAATAGGACCACCTTCGGGTACATCAACATTATCTTTAATTTCAACTGTAAATCTCGGCGGATTAGGTTGTTCTTCTTCTGATAATAATTCTTCTTTTTTATGAAGTTGTTCTTCTAATCTCTGTATACTTTCGGTTCCCGTACGGAAATTTGAAGGTAATTGCGGTTCCATGATGATACCTTGTCGTCCTTTCACTTGTAATTGACATGAAACTGTAGCTTCTCCATGGCGATTTGTTGCTTTACAAGTATATAAACCGGAATCTCTTTGATATACGCCTGATACTTCTAAAATTACGAAACCGAAATCGTTGATTGTTTTAATTCTAGATCCCGACCAGAGCGGTTTTCCGTTATGGAACCATTCCACTCTCATACTTTGATCGTTTACGGGTATCAATCTACATTCGAAATGAGCTAAACCGTTTTCGTTTAATATCAAATCCGAAGGGGAAGTTATAAATTCCGGTGGTTTACCGGTATCGTCGTCTGGTGTTAATTGAGCAGGCGCGGCTCCTAATCCTTCTAATTCGGCGATTTTATCTATAGTACCTTCCATACCTTTAGGTAATTGTGATTCAAGTATGATACTCCTTTTACCGGATACTTTCATTGATGCTGTAGTTACCGCTTCGCCGTATTCGTTGAAAGCTCTACAAGAATATTCTCCGGAATCTTCGGGGTAAACCGGCGAGATTTCGAGTATTACGAAACCGAAATCGCAGAAAGTACGGAATCTCGAACCTGTTCGGAGAGGTTTACCATTCCAGAACCATTCAACTTTGAGTTTAGGATCGTCCGTTGGTATAAGTCTAGCTTCGAAATGAGCGTTTTCTCCTTCTCGGAGACTGTCGATATTCGACAATGGAACGGTGAAAACAGGCGCTTTACCAATCTTTGTGTCTTCTCTTTCTTCTTTAGTTCGTATCATCGAGTCTTCTAAAGTTTGTATTTTTTCTAGACCACCTTCCATGCCCTGAAAAAACAATTATTTACAATAAATTTCGAAGTAAGAATGATTTATTAGTAAATTTACCCGCGGGAGTTGCGAGTCCAAGATCAAATTCGTCTTCGATACACATTTCAAATAAGCCTTAGTAGAATCTTGACCGTATTTATTGTACGCTCTGCATTCGTATTCTCCAGAATTTTCTTCGTAACAATATAGAATATCAAGAATAACGATACCGAAATCGTGGAAGGTACGGTATCTATGACCGTGAGGTAGTTTCTTACCATTATAGTACCATTCTACTACAAGATCCGGATCGGTAACTGGAGTAAGACGAGCTTCGAAGTGCGCGCTTTGTCCTTCGACCAATTTCGTAACGTCTTGTATTTGAGTGACGAATTTGGGTGGTTCGGTAACTGGTGTAGACGGAGCTTGAGCTTGTTGACCTTGTAAACTTTCTAATTCTCTAATTTTAGCTAAAGATTCCGGTTGTAGGGTATCGGTGAATACGCCCGCTCTTCCACGAGCTGATATCGTGGCTTTAGTGAAATCTTCGCCGTATTTATTATAAGCTCTACAAACGTATTCGCCAGAATCGTGGTCTTGAATATAAGAAATATCCATTACGACGAAACCGAAATCGGATACGGTTTTTATTCTGTTTTTATCTAAAATTGGTTGTCCGTTATGGTACCATTCTACTTTAAGATCCGGATCGTTAACTGGGATCAAAGTACATTCGAAATGAGCCGATTGGCCGTCTTTAAGACCGACAATATCTTTGATATGAGTTGTAAATACCGGTTTTTGTCCGGAAATTTTCTCCGTACATTGTAAGGTGACGCTTTGTTCGGCTTTACCCCATTTATTAGTAGCTACGCAAGTGTATGTACCGGAATCTTCAATTTTAGTTCCGAGAATTTCTAATACGACCATACCGAAAGCATGTACGGTTCTAAATCTATGGGAAGCTTCGATAGTTTTACCATTATAAAACCATTCGACTTTCATAGTTTGATCACCTACTGGAGTTAAACCAGCTTCGAAATGTGCTATTTCTCCTTCTTTAAGATTAGTGAGGTTGGTAAATTCGGAAGTGAAGACGGGAGCGTGTCCTTCTTCGAGTTCAGCTTTCGGCATATCCGGTCTATGAAGCGAATCCTCCAAATCTTGTATCTTCTCAAGACCTTCTTGTCCTTTAGGATGTTGAGTGCGTTCGATTAGATTAGATTTGCCGGTACAGTATATGGTAGTTGAAGTAAAAGCTTCGCCGTTTTTATTGGAAGCTTTGCAAGTGTAGATACCTTGATCTCTTTCGTAAACATCGGTGACATCTAATGTGACGAAACCGAATTCTTGCGTGAATTTAAATCTGCTACCGTGTTCGATGGATTTTCCGTTAAAGAACCATTCAATTTTCATGTTAGGATCTTCTTTGGGTTCTACTGTACCTTCGAGATGCAAAGGTTGTCCTTCTGTGAGTTTAAATTCGGGATTAAGAGGAATAACCCAAACGGGTTTACCGTAATCTTTTTCCGGTGCTGATGTTTGTCTTCTATATTTGCCGGCGATGGCCTCTTCGACGTCTTGTACAGCTTCGAGTCCGGCTTTACCTTGAGGATGTTGAGTATCTAAATAGATGTTCTGTTTGGGAATACAACGTAACGATCCGGAAGTTGTAGCTGATCCTTTGCTGTTGGTGGCTTTACAAGTATATATTCCGGAATCGGATTCATAAGAATGAATTATGTCTAAAGCTACGTAACCAAAATCGTAAGTTGATTTATATTTGGCACCAGACGGAAGAGGTTTTCCATTTACGAACCATTCTATTTTAAGAGTTGGATCTTTTGAAGGTTCCACATTACATTCAAAATGTACGTTATCTCCTTCCATACATTCGACGTTGTTTAAATGACTTATGAAAATAGGAAGTTCGTATACTGGTTCGGGAGTATCTTTTTTAACTTCGGGATGTTTTTCGAGTGCTTCTAATTTGGGAATAGCATCGGGATGTAAAGTTTGTCCTAATAACCAATGTCTGTCTTCGATCTTTAACGAACACGTCGAAATAGCTTCTCCGAGTTTATTAGTCGCTTTACAAGTATATATAGCCGAATCGTCTTCTCTTAATCCGTTAATAGATAAAGTAACTAAACCAAAATCGAAAGTACTACGTAATCTAGTACCGGTAGCTAAAGATATTCCGTTCTTAAACCATTCGATACGTAAATTAGGATCTGCTCTTGGTTCTACTTGCGCTTCCAAATAAACGTGTTGTCCTTCTACGAGTTTATCGTAACTCTTTAAATGCGTAGTAAAAACTGGTGGTTGTTGAGGTGTAGTATCGACAAACATTTCTGGTACTTTATTCATTTCGGCTTCTTTGAGTTGAATCTTTTGCCAAGCGTCGGGTTGCAAAGGTTCACCGACGATATTAGATCGAGGTTTAACTTTCATAGATATAGAAGAAACTGCTTCTCCTGATTTATTGATAGCTTTACACATATAAACTCCGGAATCTTCTTTTACCGTAGACATAATATCCAAAGTAACGAATCCGAAATCGTGGGTTACTTTGAATCGCGATCCTAGTTTGAGTTCGACTCCGTTGACGTACCATTCGAATTTTAAATCGGCGTCGCCGACCGGTACGACTCTAGCTTCAAAATGAGCGTGTTGTCCTTCCCAGAGTTCGGAAGGACCGGTGAGTAATTGAGTAAATATCGGTTTTTCGAATTGACGTTCGGGTTCGTCCGGTTTAGGAGCTTGCGGTTGTTCGAGAAGAGCTATTCTCTTTTGAGCTTCGGGATGTTGAGTATCCAACAGGATGCTGGCTTCAGCTAAAATATAAATTCGTTATTAGATTTAATATTTATTATATATAAATGTTTTACTTACTTCTAATTTTCATAGATGCTGTCGTAACGGCTTCTCCGAGTGGATTTGTAGCTCTGCAAATATATACACCTTCGTCTTCAGCTCTTATATGTGTGATATCGAGGGAGACGAAACCGAAATCGTGGATTTTAGTTATACGAGAACTATCTTCTAACGGTTGTTCGTTTCTGAACCATTCTACTTTTAATGTTGGATCTCCTACGGGAATCAAACGACATTCGAAATGAGCCGTTTGTCCTTCTTGAATAAAATCGATGTTTTGAAGTGGTTGTGTAAAGACAGGTCTTTGTCTAGTGACGGGTTCTTCGGTTTCTGGACGTTTATAAGGTGTATGTTCTTCGAGTTGTCTAATTTTTTCTAAACCTTCGGGTCTTTGTGATTCTAATATAATATTACTTTTAGCGATTACTTTGAGGTTTATAGAAGAAACGCATTGACCTAGATTGTTGATAGCTTTAACGGAATATTCACCGGCGTCTTCGGGTACGGCGTGACCGATATCGAGAGCTATATATCCGAAATCGAAAGTAATATGGAATCTGGAAGCTGAAGGTAATGGTTTACCGTTATGGTAGAATTCAATTCTCAAATTTGGATCGTGAATTGGTTGAACTTGAGCTTCGAAATGAGCCGTTTGTCCTTCGTAAATTTCCGTAGTTCCTCTTAATTCCGTTACGAAAGTAGGAGGTGTAGGTGTGGGTTCTTCTATCTCTAAACGAGCGTGGTGTCCTTGCGCTTCCAATTCCCTAATTTTTTCTAAACCTTCCGGATGTTGAGTATCGAATATAATACTTTTTCTACTTCCACATTTAATCGTACACGTATTTACCGCTTCCCCTACTAAATTAGTAGCTTTGCACATATATGTACCGCTGTCTTCGGCGTAAGTATACAAAATATCTAAAGCTACGTATCCAAAATCGTGCGTTGTTCTGAATCGATGTCCAGCTCGTAATTTTACACCGTTTACGTACCATTCAATTTTTAGGTTAGGATCGTTCACAGGCTCTACTCTACATTCTAAATGAGCATGTTCGCTTTCTTTGAGATTCTCCAGACTTATCAATGGAGTTAGGAATACCGGCTTTTGTGGAGCGGTTTCGATTTCTTCTTTCTTTGGTCTTTCGTAGCTTTCGAGTTGTCTTATCTTAGATAAACGTTGTTCATCGAGAGTTTCTAAATAGAGACCGGATTTTGCTGTTACCGATACACCGGCGGTTGTTACTGCTTCTCCCACGGCGTTTTTAGCTTTACACATATAAGTACCGGTATCTTCTGCGTAAGCGTACAAAATATCTAAAGCTACGTAACCGAAATCGTAAGTAGTTTTGAATCTGTGACCAGTTTGTATCGGTCTTCCGTTACAGAACCATTCAACTCGCATAGTCGGATCGTTTACTGGAGTTAAAGTAGCTTCTAAATGAGCGGTAGCTCCTTCTGGTAAATTTTCGATTGTTTTTAATCCTCTACCGAATTGTGGTTTCTCTAAAACGATAGCATCTTCGTGTGATATACGTTTATATTTTGAATCGTCTTCTAGATGTTGAATTTTTTGGAGAGCTCCTTCGTGTTGAGTATCTCTAATAATTGATGATTTAGCTGAAAATATGTTTGAATTAAATAGATATCTAATTGTTGAAACGTTTTAACTTACATTTAACGGTTGTTACGACTGAAGAACTAGCTTGCCCGATACGATTTGTAGCTCTACAAGTATATTCACCGGTATCTTCAGCGTAAGCTGTCAATATATCGAGACTTGCGAAACCGAAATCGTAAGCTGTTCTAAATCTATGACCAGTTGTTAAAGGTTTATCATTATGGAACCATTCTACTTTGAGATCGGTATCCATGTACGGTTCTATTCTACATTCGTAATGGGCACTTTGTCCTTCGAAGATTTCGGCTGGACCGTTTAATTTGGTAGTGAAAATCGGTGCGGTAGTGATTGATATTTCTTCTTCTTCACGTCTTTGGTATCTACTAGAATCTTCTAGTTGACGTAATTTTGTTAAAGCTCCTTCGTGTTGAGATTCGAGTTGAAGAGATGCTTTAGCTATAAAACGAAATTATATTTATAATTCTGAAAATTTCGGCTCCCATTTCGAAGCCATTATCAAGAAAAGAATAAGCTTTTACTAATAAGAAGTGATCCGATTCTGTAAATCACATTTCAGTTGATTCCGAGGCCTCAATCTGTTTCTTTTTATATTTGTTGTTTCAGCTTTTATTATCTTTGGAATTGGCAGATTGAAGCTTTGGAAATAGAAACAAATCATTACAAACACGAGAAGATCTTAGAAAAAATAACTTACATTGAACAAACAATGTTGCTGATGTAACTGCTTCACCTAAATCGTTTACAGCTCTGCAAGTATACGTTCCAGAATCTTCCGGATTGACGTATTTCATATTAAGAGCGACGTAACCAAAATCGTGCATCGTAGTTAAACGATTTGCTATAAATAAAACGATATATTAAAAAAAAAAATTAATCCGACTAATATTTAGTACTTACAAGCTTGTATAGGTACTCCATTTCGTAACCATTCGACTTTCAAACGAGAATCTCCTACTGGAATTAATCTAGCTTCGAAATGAGCTGCTTGATTTTCTGCTACTTTTAAATCTTTAATCGGCATAGTGAAGCAAGGCGCTTGACTGATTGTTTCTTCTTGTACAGTTTTTCTTTGATACCTCGAGGAATCTTCTAGCTCCGTGATGCGCTCCAAAGCTCCTTCGTGTACTGATTCCAAGTAAATTGATTTTTTAGATTGGACGTTACAAATGGCAGAAGTTACAGCTTCTCCTAAAGCGTTTGTAGCTCTACAAGTATACGTTCCTGAATCTTCCGGATAAGTATAAAGGATGTCTAAAGCTACGAAGCCGAAATTATTGGTTTCGGTGAATCTGGAACCAGATTTTAACGGTTTTCCGTTATGGAACCATTCGACTTTCATAGTAGGATCAGATACTGGAATCAATCTACATTCAAAATGAGCTCTTTGTCCTTCCCTGATATCGATATTTTTTAAGGACGTCGTGAATATAGGAGCTTGTGTTGTTAATTCTTCAACTTCTTCTTTTCTATGGTATCTAGAACGATCTTCTAGGTGTTGAATTTGTTGCAATCCAGTTTCGTTTTGAGTAGAAGTGATTATCTGTCCCGAAGGTCTACATCGTAAGACGCAGTTAACTTCATCGGTTCCGACTAGATTTGTTGCTCGACACGTATAAGTTCCGGAATCTTCAGATATAAGATCGACAACATCGAGAGCTACGTAACCAAAATCGTGAATTGGTCTAAATCGGTGGCCCACCGTTACCGGACGACCGTTTTTAAACCATTCGACTTTCAAATTCGGATCGGTTACCGGTTCGATTTTACATTCGAAATGAGCGTGTTTACCTTCGGTCATATTTTCCAAATTCTTCGGTTTGGTTACGAATTTCGGTTTAACCGTAACTTGTTCGTCAACGAACTCGGTTCTTTTGTATCTAGAGGAATCTTCTAGATACTGGATTTTTTCTAGACCCGCCGGATGTTGCGATTCGAATAATAAATCTTTTTTCGCGATTACTTTCACTGAGCACGACGTCACCGCTTCTCCTAATTGATTTCTAGCTTGACAAGTATATACACCGGAATCTACGGGATATACGCTCAAAAGATCTAAAGCGACGTAATCGAAATCGTAAGCCGGTCTGAATCGGTGACCAGTTTTTACCGGTACGCCGTTTACGAACCATTCAACCCTCATAGTAGGATCACCGACTGGTTGAAGACGACATTCCATATGTACATTAGTACCTTCGACGGTTTCGATATTATGTAACGATCTAGTAAACTGCGGAGCTTGTAAAACAGTCACATCTTCAGCTATGTGTTTACGATAGCGCGAAGAGTCTTCTAGATGTTGAATTTGTTCGAGGGATTGCTCATGTTGTGAGTCGGTTATTATATCTGACGATGAGGAAATAACTCTAACGCAAGATGAAGTATGCGCTGAACCTAATTGATTAACGGCTCGTACTGTATATTCTCCGGAATCGGCGGCGTTCGCGTGGATAATGTCTAAAGCAACAAATCCGAAGTCGTTGTACGTTCTAAATCTAGAACCGACGGTGACTGGTCTTCCGTTGCAGTACCATTCTACTCTCATCGTCGGATCGCCCATCGGTTCTAATCGGCATTCGAGATGAATGTTTTTACCTTCAGATACCGGAGCTGGATCCGATAGAGGTACTACGAAGACCGGTTTCGATTTACATAGTTCTTCTATTTGGTATTGAGGCTCGACGAATTTAGATTCTTCGATATGTTTGGTTTTGTCGTATGCACCTCGATGCATACTTCTTGTATCGATACTGGATCTCGCTATAAAAATAAATATAAAAGATTGTCGATTTTACTGACAGTTGATTATGACGAAAAGAATTCACCAATAGGATTTTGCGAACAAAAGAATGTTTATTTTAGGCAATAGAAGCAAAGACGCTTGGTGATTATGCTTTGATCAAGCATCGATTGTTGTTTGGGTCACTCTAAACGTAAAATTCCAGGGACAATTATATTTGAATCTAATATGTTCAAAACCGAGCAAAAAGATCCAGGTTAAGACAGGTTTATGGACTTATAAATGATGACGATAATTAGATATGAATACTTACTTTCAACTGTCATGCTGGCTGATAATTGGGCTTCTCCTAGAGCGTTTCTGGCGACAACCGTGTACGTTCCCGCGTCTTCTTCTCTTACACTTAAAATATCTAAAGCGACGTATCCGAAATCGTAATAAGTTTGTATTCTGTTTGCTGGTTGTATTGGTTTACCGTTGAAGTACCATTCAATTTTCAGCGTGGTATCACTTTGAGGTTCTACTCTAGCTTCGAAATGTCCGCGTTGTCCTTCAACGATTCTATTTGTGCCTTTTAGTGGTCCCAAAAACCTAGGTTTTTGCGTAACTTGTACTTCCTCTTTGGAAGTTCGATTGTATCGAGTGGAATCTTCCAAGTGTTGGATTTTTTCCAAACCACTTGGGTGTTGGGAATCGAAGCTAATATCTTTTTTACTTACGACGCTAAGTTGAGCTGTAGTCGTAGCTTGTCCTATAGCGTTGTACGCGCGACATGTATAATGACCTACATCGTGTATTGTTACATCTTTAATAGTTAATGCTACGTAACCGAAATTGAAGAAGCTAGTTATTCTCGAACTGGCCTCTAAAGGATTATTATCCTTGAACCACTCGACTTTGAGAGTAGAATCTCCCACCGGTTCTAAGCGAGCTTCAAAATGTGCGAATCCTCCTTCTCGTATTTCGTTTTGATCCTTGATAGGTGTCTTGAATACTGGAGCTTGAGTACTTTCGGGTGATTCCAGAACGTACTTTTGATGTTGTTGTTGTTGATAAGCTTCTAATCTTTCGACTTCTTCGATGTATTTTTGTTGCTCTGGTATTCCCAGATCACCGGTGACTGAAGATTTTGAATAAACGTTTATATTTGCTGTACTGATAGCTTCTCCTAAATGATTTACTGCCCGCACAGTGTACGATCCTGCATCTTCGGCCCGTAGGTGCATTATATTGAGAGAAACGTAACCGAAGTTGAAGATGGTGGTAATTCGTGAACTGGCGGTAATAGGTCGGCCATCTTTGTACCACTCCACTTTCATAGTCGGATCGCTTACTGGAGTTAGTTGAGCTTCGAAATGAGCGTTTCTACCTTCCTGCAATTCTCCTAGATTTTGGAGTGGACGGATGAAATGAGGCTTTTGATTTGTTCTTTCCTCTAAACTGTCCATTCTTTGATATTTTGAATAGTCTTCCAAGTGCTGGATATATTGTAAGCTATCAGGGTGCTGACTACTTTGTTCAATAGAAGCCCTGGGGTTAATGCTAAGCATCGCGCGGGATTCTACGCATCCCGTTGCGCTTGTTACTCGACAAACATATTCGCCGCTGTCGTTCATTATTAAGCTAATTATATCTAAAGCTATAAAACCAAAGCGAAATATCGACGTTGTTCTACTACTAGCTGCTAAAGGTTTTCCATTCAAAAACCATTCTACGCGCATCGTCGGATCTCCAACTGGTTCAATTCTAGCTTCGAAGTGGATTTTTCCCCCCTCAAACTGAACTGCATCCCTTAAAGGAATGATAAATTGAGGCGGAGGATATACGCGATCCTCATCGCCGGGTGCTGCTTGAGGACGAGATCGTTCAACGTGGCGAAGATAAATCACTTCTGGGCCAGGTTCGGGTCTGAAAAAAAAATCTTCCATCATACCTAAATATTACTTTACTAATAATCAAGCTTCCATTGGTTTAATCATGAAATAATGCAAGCAGATCTAGGGGATAGATATTCCAGAAAGATTTCTAAATTCGTTTCAAAACTACTTAAATTATCGTTATTCTAAAAGTGAAAAGAATAAACTGCTACATCTATTGATAAATTACCGATCTAGTAGCAAAAACAGAAGAAATTGCAGAGGTTTAAACATCCTACATGAGTACTAGGTGGATGCTTTAACTTACTAAGGCAGATACGTCAAAATCAACCGAAATGTGCAGCCGCTTCATGATAATGTTCCTATCTGAACATCTGCGCTTTCCAAAGCCACGAACGTGGATTCAAAGTCATTAAACACCCTGATCTTGCTCCGTCTGACTTTTTTTAGTTCGAAAATCTGAAGGCCGTGTTAAAAGATGAAAGATTCAGCAGCGAGGCAAGAGAGTCGGTGAATGAACATTTTGACTCAAACATCTTTCTTTTTGTATTCTCTTTAGCATGAAAATCGGCTGCAATATCAGCGTTAATTAAATGATATTTAGTTTCTTTGAGTATTTTTTGAAATTTGAACAGATTATGGCCGAAGCGCGAGCAATTGAAAACTCAATTTGACCATCAATTCCTTTTTGGAACTCCAAATCATTACTGGTTGTTCGCGATCACATCTGACCATTTCATCCTGTCTCTGTTGGTATGAATTTTTGTTATTGTGAAGCCTATTTTTGCCCAATCCTCTTCTTACTTTCATCTATTGTGGAATAGCACAGACCATGAGTAACATTTTGTGGATCTTATTTTGAGGTTTAGGTGAAAAGCTTGTCAAAACTTTGCAATTTTGGTTCAAACTGTTGCAGGAAATGAAGTCAAAATTTGAATGCTATCGAGGTAATTTAAGTAAGTAGTAAGAACATTATTTTTACTATTAGATTCATAAAGAAACACGAAGAAAAGTACTTTCTAACTTTATAAAATAAAATTTATATGGAAAATAAAACATTAGAAAGATGATAAAACATTTGGTATGAGCTGTAATCTCTCTCGCCGAGAGTACGACGACTTTTTTTACTAGTTTACCGTTAGCAATCAGTAAATATTAACAAAAATAAGTTACGAAACATTTTCTATGAGAAAAATGACATTTTGATGTATTTATTTAGTTTTGGGACAATTTAACAGGAATGAAATTATTACTTACTCAGGTTCGATGACTTTCGTGGGCCTAGGAAGATGTAGGCGTCTTGGTTCGGGCGTCGTACTCTGCGGTACTTGTACGAATAATCTAGCGCGAGTAGCGGTGGAGCCGGCGACATTTTGGGCAGTACATTGATACCAACCAGCATCTGAAGCTTTTGCTCTCGGTATGTCCAAAGAGGAAGCTCCACCGTCAGTCGCAATCCTAACGTCGGGACTGTTTACTAGCAGTATACCATCCTTCTGCCAAGTGATACGTGGTGTGGGTGTACCGACGGCTCTAGCATTCAATATTACCGGTTCTCCTTCGGCCACGTTAACAGTTGTGAATCTTTCGACGAATTTAGGTGCTACTACTTGTTCTTTTTCGATAACGTTGAGGTTACATTGGAAGGAGGTTTCTCCAGTTTTGTTTCTAGCTACGCAAGTTACAACACCGGAGTCGTTTCTACTAACTGTTGTGATCATAAGAGCGTGATTACCGGATTCGTTTACTAATATCTTATGATTGTGGTCATCTACTACTTGTTTACCGTTGATGAACCAAGTAACTTCCGGATAAGGACGACCAGTGACTCTACAATCGAACCTAGTCATTTTTCCTTCGGTTACATCTCTGTCGTTGCAGACTCTTACGAAGTTTGGTGCTAACGTTTTACTAGAATCTGTTTGATCTATTTCGATTTGTTGTTGTTTGAAAGTCGATTCGTGGATTAGACCTTCTTGTGTCGTTACTGGTTCAATGGCTAAATATGCTGAAGAAACAACGCACCCTTGAGGATTTTCGGCTAGTAGGGTGTAATGACCGGTATCGTCGGATGTAGCTTGTTTAACTCGTAAAGAAGCTTGATTATTCGTAAAACTAGTTTCGTATTTTTGAGAATCGGTGATTCTTTGTCCGTTTTTAAACCAAGTAATTCGAGGTCTTGGATTAGCTGATAGTTTCGAGCTGAAAACCGCATCAGAACCTTCGAGTAATTTGGAATTTCGCGGCTTTTGTGCAAACTGCGGGGGTGCTGGGGGTCCCAAAGACCTTTCGATCGTCGTCGATATTTGGGAATCTTTTTCGTAACTAGATCTTCTCGTTATAGATTCTCTAAACGAAACTTCTCTCAAAATTCTATATTCGAAAGTGTCAATTTTGAAATCTTCAGTTATCGTAGTAGTAGTACCATTGGTATAACTGGTCGTTTGGTCAAATTTAGAAAACGCTTGTCTTTGAGGTATCTGCATACCTTCCGGAGATATATAAACCGAACAAATAGCGGCGCCGTATTGATTTTTAGCATTACAAACATATTCTCCTTCATCTCCGGGTCCGATATTATTTATTTCGAAGATAATATCCCCGGTAGATTCATTATATGTTAATCGATGTTTTTGAGTACTAAGTAGAGGTGCTCCGTTTCTCGTCCATGTTACTGTTGGCTGCGGTTTTCCCGTTACTCTACCTTCGAACGTAGCTTTTCCTCCTTGGGCGAATCTGGCGTTGCTGAACACCTTCTCGAACACCGGAGGTTGAGCGTTAGGGCCGAAGCCGGGAATTTGCTGAATTTGTTGTTGGGACATCTGACCACCTGAAACAACACGATTTATACAGTTTTAGAAATAAATACGAGGGTCTATGAATATGAAGCTGAAACTGAACAATAATCGATTGTATGGATCTTTCAAGATGAACCAAAAATGGTGAACTGGCAACATAGACCGGTCAATTATGAATGGTACATCAGTCTTTACTTGCCAGAAGTGTTTGAAAAAATCAGTTAACCAATCGCAGAAGACGAATCATTCTCCACCACGACAATAAACAGTCAAAATATCGAATCGATGAAGAAGCTTTTGATGCGTTCAAATCACGTGTTCTGGCGGTACCTTAATCGTAATGGAAAAAATTCTTTGGAAAAACTTGATTTGAGAAAACAAAAATTCTATCAAGAATAAATCAAATTCAAAGGAGGAAGAGTCTTGAATGTTTCGAAACCTTTCATCACCCAGCTTCTGGTACAGATTTTCAAGAAGATATCTCTAATCATAATCAAAAAAGTGATATAAGGAACCAAAAAAGCTCAATATAAGATAACAAGATAGTATAATAAAGTTTTTTAATTTCGAAACACAAAATGGAATGAATGTAACTAGGACTGCGCTTCCAAACCATAATTTCTTCAGAAGCATTTGAGGAGACCACAATATGACTGAGGGGTTAAATAGAAATCACCATGAATATTTGAATGGAGCTAAAAGATCGTTCGCATCTACTTGCGTGAGGTAGTACTCGTCAAATAGTACCATACAGACCAATCAAGATTCGAGCGAAACGTCTAATAGTGGTCGGATTGTTATTTGACAGATTTGACCTAACAATTCGCACATGGAAAATCAGTGGTAAGACAAGAGAGAAAAGTTACTATTTATTCAGATCCGACAAGAAAATTTAGCGTGGGGAAAGATTTAAATTCAAAGGAGATGCTGAAAACGCTGTACGACGTTTTTTTGCAAGTAAGATCAAGATCTAAAGGATTCTCGAATACAAAAACTTTTTTTGTTAAAAGTTACGTTTGTTACATGGTAAATATTCGCCTTTTGGATTTGAATGGATCCAAAAGATCATGTAATTGATTGTTACTTTTATTTGTTTTAAACTAAAGCCTCCACAACCAAATCCAAACACACTCCAGCATTCGCCGAACTGTTTGTGCTGAAGCTTCCAAATTAAGCAATAAGTCTGGATTCTACTTCTAGTCCAGAAATTGTTTTTGGTCAACCCAATAAGGTATCTCAGGAAAGTGAGTGGAAAGCTTTTGGAGTCTAGATTAATCTATTGGAATTTACTTTTTCCTGGTACTTACTTATCTGAAGCAGATTGAATTTTGGATATTATCCAAGTTATTGGCGATTGTTCATTGATTCATTCATTCCTAGCTTGGAAGCTATACAACGAAAACAAATGTCCTTCATGGTGCCCATGGTTCTGATATGAAAGAGACTTACGAGAACATGGAGTTACTTCTTGAAAAAATTAAATACAGTGAACATGTTTGCGGATATTTCAAAGTCAACGCTCTTTTGTTTGATGTTACATTTGCTAATGGGACAGGAGAGATAAAAAAAGTAGTGGATCGCTTTCTCCAGGGCAGAAAAATATTCAAAAATGATCCTTTAGTTAACCCTGAGAATATACTTTCATCACCGTTACATATAAAGCATTTTCCAAACTCAGCGATAAAATTGAGGATACAAACTTTGGAGGAAAGCTGAATTATTTGGAAAAAGTGGCCTGGAAATGTTTTGGAAATACTTCATCGAGAAGCTTTTATTCCCTGGGTGGTTTCATCAGCATATTTCCTTAATAGAAAAGCTCTAACAAGGAAAAAGAAGTCCAAAAACGTTAAGACTACTGTTGGAGATCTACCAGAAGCCGTACATTCACGAAAATCATAGATATTTATTGTACATTAAGAAACAAATGATTTTGGTAGTGTTTATGAAAATATATGTCTTGATGCTACAAATAAATCTGATGCGTCAATTTTTTTTCATTGATATATTATTGTTTCGTGGATTATTTAGAATTTGTTGTGACAAAAATTCAATTTTCTTGACCAGTGTTACAAATTTAATATTAGAAACCGTTTGTATTTATAAAACACTCTCTATATTACATGATTATGAGCTTTTCAATAAAACTCATGTAAGTATTATGTAATTTTGTTTTATTTATAGCTGCTTTTGTTCTAAATAGATTGTTTTTTAGTGCAAAAAAGTTTAAATAATCCATATTTTTAACCCATTGGAATTCAGTTTATTACGAAGGCATTTTTTAGAAAATGACAACGAGAGAATGTCTACAAACATTATACCGATACTATTTTAGCCCGTTGGATCGCGTTTCAGGTTGCCATTTCGGGAGCAACTATTTTTATCAAGCCAATCATCAACGGCGATGTTTTAAAATACAGAGTGCTCGGTTCATAACCGACGCGATATACATTCATACATATTTATTTTTCAAAAACCCTTTCCAAAATTTATCTAAATATGTATTCCTGAGAGTTATTTACTTCTACTGACTTCTTAGATTTGTTTCTTCTTCTTTTTTTCTTTAAAAACAACTGTAATGTGGTTAAATCAGTTACTTACCCCAATCGAAGTCTCTAATTGTAGTTAGAAATATTTTTTCAAAATAACAATTATATACGTAAATTATATAATGATTAATAAATTGTTTTGTAGTATTTGGTAAAAAACTTTTGAATAAAACACATTGTAAGTCGGGGAGAAGTAATAAGCACGCTTTTTAGATACAATATGTTTATTTTAAGGGTTTAGAGGGGTCAAAATCTTGTAGATTGTTATTAGAATAGGTCATTTTGGAATCTGAAGCTACGTCAAGAAAGTAGAAGTGAAAATTTTATTTATATGGATTGAAAATTGTTTTTATTTTGTATAAACTTCTAGAACTTACAATGAAAGAAAGAAATGGATTATTTTTGTTTCAAAAACTCATCAATTTTATAAACGTTTTCACCAGAATCGAAATTCTAGTTTATATCAACTCTTTTAATCAAAAATTTTTACAAAATAAATTATTTGGTGTGATGCCAGAAAACACCCACACAGATCCAAATGAAAATAATTCTAATAAATCGTCGGTTGAAAATTATTTATATAAATAATGCATCCTTTTAAAATAAATGTATAGGAAGCTTTTAGTATCATGAAAGCAATTAAAACTTTTTTCATATTGAAAGGAATTGAACAAAAACTTTTCAAAAAATGTATAAAGCAACTATGCAGACGTTTCGGTTCCCACCATTATCATGAAAAGAGTGGTCATAAATAATATAATAAAACCGTCAATGTTTTGTACATTTTTGGTTATTTTTTTAAGCATCTGTCTTCAACTTTAGACTCTACATCAGCTAGAATTTACACTTTGATCGATTTCTTCAGGTGATACATCTAATTATTATCTTCAAAACGTAATTATCGTTTTATATATTTCATTTATTTTGACTTGTACAGATTCAAATATCAAAAAATCCAATCGGGATTCATATTTTTGCAATTAAAACAAGTTACGTGCAAGCCTTAAAACCATAGAAATTTCGAATACAATTAGGTTAAACCAGTTATTCATATGAAGCGACAGTTTGAATAGATATTTTTTTACAAGAAAAAAAATAATTCTAACCTGAAACATGTCCGGTGACCTGCCGGGTAATATGTTGTTCAGTTCTAGTCACCTTTTGCGTGTGCTGAGTTTGACTCTGTTGCGTTTGACTCTGTTGAGTCTGCGAAACTTGCTGTTGTCGATTCATTCTATTCATTTATTTTTTCACCACAAAATCACACAAATCGGAGGAAAAAGAATCACAAAAATTTTAACACATAAAAATCACAACTGGGATAAAATTACTAGTCTCTTTTATATTAATCGTTTGCCTTCCACGGGCTCAGTTAGCAGAAGTTTAAGTCATCATACCCGATATCTATACCAAGACGTCGGTCGTTTGCTAATTGCGAGCGAAGAATAACTTTGGAAACGTCTCCCGCCTTGGACGCCTCTGAAACCTTCTGGTGGGGGAGCCTGAAACGCTGCAAGCGTCTTAAAATAGTCCCCTAGAGCATTATATTTGTAGTAGAGATGGGAACGGCTGAAGAAAATACGGAATAGTTACTTCAGATACTCTTACTTCCATGTGAGTAACTCCGAGTGATCGTTTTTCAAATCGATGCAATATTAAATTACGTTATTTCGACATTTAATTCCATCTACATATTGAAATTTATTTATCGGGAAAAAATATCGGTTTCAAATGATTGAATAAATACTTCCCATCTCTAATATTTTGTTGACATGCGATCCGATCTATTCGAAGTAGCTTATGCTTCTGATGTGACTCAGTAAAACCTACTTTATAATTATTATCTGTCACCTTTACTCACAGGTTAATTTTAAATTATATTGGCGAAATTTCTAGACCATATTTTCATGGAAACATTCCATAATCATTGAGTGAGTGTAATTTTCTATCCAGCTCTAAGTTTTATCATTATGTAGACTACTCTTTCAAAATAAAAAGGAATATTCCCCTCTTCAAATAAAAAAATATATCGAGATTACAAATTTCCAAAGTTTGGTTCTTCCTAGAGCTGGAAATATTGCAGCGTTGCCAGTTGCAGTTTTACCAAAATCACAGACCTGCTAGACTCAATTATTCCCAGAACTAGGAGATTGGATGATACAAGAATATCTGGTGTTTACAACGTTGTCAGTCGGTTTTTTTGCAAATCTAAGTAAATTTCAGTCTTCGATAAGAAGAAATATATCGAGATTATAAAGTTGGAAGTTTGGTTATCCCTAGAACTGGAGATATTCAATGAAACAAAAAAAATTGCTGCTTACAGCGTTGCCAGTTACAGTTTTACCAGTATCTGAGTAAATTCCAGAGTTAAATATACAAAACCACACCCAAATCATAGACTTGCAAGATCTAATTATCCCCCGAACTAGGGAGATTCGATGATACATGAATATATGATGCTTACAACGTTGACAGTCGCAGGTTTTCCCAAATCTAAATAATATCAATCTTCAATATAAGAAAAAATATAATGAGATTACAAAGTTGCGAAGTTTGGTTCTTTCTGGAGCTGGAAATATTGAATGACACAAGAAAATCTGGTGTTTACAGCTTTGCCAGTTGCAGTTTTACCAATATCTGAATAAATTCCAGGGTTCAATATACCAAACCATATCAAAACCACAGAGCTGCAAGACCTAATTACCCCCAGAACTAGGGTTTTCGATGATACAAGAATATCTGGTGTTTACAGCATTGCCAGTTGCAATTTTACCCAGAAATGGGTAAATTCCAGGGTTTAATATATAGAACCATATGGAGATTATATCGCTGGGAGGTTTATTTTCATTATTTTGCATATATACTACAAATTAATTTTTAACAATTGCAGCAGTGCCAATTCCAACTTTACCTTCAACTATGTAAATTTCAAAATTTACGGGATCAAATAAAGTCTAAAAGGTTAAAAAAAAAAAAATGAAAATATGTTATGATACGATGGATTGAGAAAATTATGATTTTTCCGAGCAATAAGATTTAGTATGAATAATTTACAACAAAAAATAGTTGGTAATAAAATTTTCGAAACAGAGACAGTTCTATCTGATTACCCATCATTGATTGCATGAAATAATTTGATATCTATTTATTAAATTACAATCAACATAATGATTAAGAAACTACGGATATATTTCAGAATAAAATTCAGTATATATGTACAGGGTGCTTAGATTTTTTGGTACTAATTAGTAATAACAAAAAAAAAGAAAATTATGAAGTATTAGAAACTAGCTTCTGCTTGTAATCTTCATTCTGTTAGCAGCTCGACTTTTTCCTGGACTTATTTTGCCAAATATTTTGCATTATGTAGACGACGTATTGTTGTTTGTTTCACTAGATCAAATGCCTTTTCATAATCAATAAATCATACATATACTTAAGCTTATTGAAGCTAAAAGGGGTAAGCCGCGTGGTCCAGAGCTATCTGACTGGTAAACAGTCTTGGCAAGGAAAATTCACTGTCTTCAGACTCCAGTTTATCTAATTTAATAACAAGTGAAACGGTTTTGAATAGTCTAAACACGTGAAAGGATTAAATTATTTACTAATACAGTGTGTGTGTGTAGAGGGAGCCTTGGTCTGTTTAATACCATATTTATATGGATAGATTAGTAAGAATCTACCAATTTTGCAGAAGAGTTAGGTTATTTTTTAGTTGTAAAGACATATAACAATTCTAAAATAAATCATTTATTAGTAGAAATAGTTTCTATGTACAAAATAAACGTATATATATTATATTCATATCATATATTAGTATTATTATATGTATATACATAAATATTGTCTTAGTTATAATTTTCTAGAAGACAGTGAAGACCAGAAGACTTACCAATGGGAAACGGTAAGTTGCCAGGAGATACCGGACGTTTATATAATTCCAAATCAGGAGAAATATTCCTTTTGACAGTAGTAAATTGTCTATATGTACCGTACATATGAGAAGGAACACCTGTAAAAAATTATTAGATTTAATTGAATAAAAAATAATTAATAGAAGGTTTGATGCAATAAAATTTCATTTTCTATTATTTCATCGGCTGTTAGGAGAAAGGGATTGTTCCAATGTCCTTGACAAGGACAGATTGTATATGAGATAAAGTTAAAACAAAAGTTATAAACACCGTTAGTCATTTTTTTCGAAAAATCTTGTTATTTATCACTCCCACGTATCCAAACGCCCACGTTCAATATTTTTCATGTGAAACGTGCATTTCGAAATCTATTTTTGAACCAAGTTGATTCAATTTAAGTCAATATTATTTGAAATTAGCACGATTTCTATTTCTTGAAAGTCTATTTCGCTTATATCTAGTCAAATGCTTTTTATTAATCTATAAACACAGCGAGATATTTCTTTTTACTTCAAGTGTCGAATAATATGCTATTATTTCCAATCTAGAAACATAATACTAGAAAATATGAAGCTTTAAAATTTGCGAAAAACTGCGACTGGCAATGCTGCAAATACATTATCGAATATTTGCAGGGAGAACCAAATCTCGTATCTATGTAATTGGCATATACTTCTTAATATTACTCAAATATGGGTGAAACTGTAATTGGTAACGTTGTAAATACACAATTATACTTGTTTAAATGATTATCCTCAGCTCTAGGTATTACTAGACTTGGCAACTCTAATTTCGATATATCGAACGCTGATATTTAATTAGATCCAGAATTTCATTAATTGGTGAAGTATAAACTACCCCTACATGTTTTAACCGTTTTTCCCCTATAGTTACAGAAGTAAATAAAGAAAAACATCCCTTTAGTTACGTAATAATCTTCCAAGTTTATTCTATTCAAGACTGGTTGAATCCTACAACTTAATTTTATTTTTTTTGTTAATGACTACTTAATTTTTGTTAAATCTGTTACATACGATCATTTAATTACTTCGTAATGATTTTTAAGTAGAATTCAAACGATAAACTGCAAAAAATTCGATAAAACAATTTGTCACGGTGTCTAAATTAAACTTGGCAACATCTGGTTCAAATTGTGGCCAAGTGATGATTTCAGTTTTATTTGAGACATGCAACGCTTTTAGAAATTATGAAAAGCTAACAAAATCAATCGTGTCTTAAATAAAAATCTCAAATTTATTTTTAGTTTGAAAATTTCACCCAGGTGTTAAAAAATTAGGGAATGGGGACATCATAGATGTTATTATAAAGAAACTAGGATGATATTACTTTGTTTTTTAAATGTATACTAAAAAAACATTCTACTAACAATAAATTATGGTTTAATCAAATTAAAAACTAGGAAAAGAAAGTTTTATTTAAGAATAAAGATGCTGATGAAAAAATTAATGTCACTGTTATAAAAGACATTAAACTAAACTTGCTTTTTTTCACCAATAGATCTAAGTCTTATTTCCAGTAAAGGGATTATTCACAAAGTAGGAATTCCGTTTCCATTATTAGATTTCTGCATTTTCTCCGTGGGTCTACGTATCATGCATAGGGCGATGAAGAAAATCTAGTACCAAAATGGATATAGAGAATCTTCATTAAAAAGTGGACGTATGGTTTATTCTCCATTAATATCAATAGACTTTTGGATGCGTTTGAGCTAATTTTAACTATTGAGGTACCTCCAAAACATGTGATTAGAGCGCATCAACTGTTTCTTCAGATGACTTCGCAATTTATCATTTATCAATTCGTTGTTTTGACTATTCATAAACGTTTTTGATTCAACTGATGTGAAATTATCGTTTTCGAAAACGTCTGCTGGTGTACCATTCAGAATTGATTCTTCTGAGTTGCTCAAATAAAACTGTGGCGACCATTTGCTTTAAAGTGCTTCTTGCTCGAACAACTTTCGTTGGATATGGTCTTCAAAGATCCATACAGTCGATTGTCGTTCTTTCGAATTAACTAGATTGAATTTTTTCAGCTTCATCACCAAAAATCGAGTTGATTAACGCAGTGATGTTGGTTTTATTCATAGAAAATATTTGTAAACAGCTGAAATAATAATCATTTGAGTACGTTCAATCATTCAAATTATTGAATAAGTAATCAAAGTTTTGTTATTTTTTTGAACAATGCAAAACAGATTCCGGAAAACCTTAACTATGTCAAAATCTGTGGTAATCTCCAATTTAAATTAAATGTAAACTTCTAGATCATATATAGAAGGTTGTTTGAATGTTATTGGATTTAGCTGTTCTGTTCTGAATCTTAACCCACTACACTCAAATGTTTTATTGCTAGTGAAGAGAAAATTTTCTCTAAATTTAAGCTGATAGAAATCTATCTACAAGGAACAATATTACAATTTAGATTGAAATTATTGAAAACATCGACATTGATGACTTATAAAATTTTTGATAATTATCTAGATTAGGTTACACCCCTCCGATTTCGTTGAAATTTTAGTATGTTATAAAGATAATTACGCTGTTCAAGAATATGTATATATAGGGCGCAGAAATCATCCCTTCAGGTACTTTTTCCCGTTTAAAGAATCCAAAGAAACCTAGCCCAACCTACATACTTCTCTACAAAATGAAATCCAATCACAAGCAGGGGTTGCTGTTATCGAAAACTCTTCCATGGTTTTTTCTTGTTGAGGTGGTCGACAATAAATAAAATAGATATACAAACTGTATGTAGAATCGTCGCTTATTTTATTTATTGTCGACAACCACATCAAGAAAAAACCATGGAAGAGTTTTCGATAACAGCAACCCCTGCTTGTGATTGGATTTCATTTTGTAGAGAAGTATGTAGGTTAGGCTAGGTTTCTTTGGATTCTTTAAACGGGAAAAAGTACCTGGTGGTCGACATTAAATAAAATAAGCGATGATTCTACATACAGTTTGTATATCTATTTTATTTATTGTCGGCCACCCTATATATTTTTGTTTAGCGTAACTTTCTTTATAACATACTAAAATTTTAACGAAATCGGAAGGTGTAAACTAATCTAGACAATTACCAAATTTTTTAAAAGAAATATTTAATTAATTTTTCGTATAAATTTGAATAATAATCAAGAGGCGCCCAGAGCGTTGGTGGTGTTAAAACCGGCACTCCTTGTACATATGATATAAATATAATAAAAGAATTTCTGTCGAGTTGAATCACAAAAAAATTCATCTTATAATAATAAGCAAGTGTAATCAGAACCGAATATCTCACACACGAAAATCTATTTTCGAACGCTGTTGGGCACGATTCCACGGTACGTGGGGGTTCGATGATTTCCACGCGCTCTCATTGGACGAAACTGATATTTTTTCGTAACCAGAGTGCCAGTTTTTATTGCACATGAGAAATTCGCGAGGAATTTGTTTTGAATTGTGTCAATCGGATATTATAGAATCTTTTGTTTGTTAGTCTGCAATCAGTTGAATTTATTTACAGTCTCTTTTAGATTTATAAAATATCGTTTGCCAAATGAGGTTTCAATTCGATAAAAATCAAAATATAGTACTCGTATTTTCTGCAGTATACTAAATACTTAAACGTTTCTAATTGTGAACTTTGGAATCGAATTCCAGAAGTCAATAGACACGAAAAAAGATAAATAACCTATAGCAAACCTTAAATCCTCTACTCTACAAGTTATCATTAGTTTCAGAATCGCTCCGCCCGGCACGTAGATCATTATAATCTCAAATTTTCTCATTTAAATAAAGATTTCATTGTTTATGCCATTAAGATAAAAACGTGAAACTTAAAAAGCTTTCATATTATCTGGTGCATTGCTCTACAGTGCATCCAACATCAAGAGCTCGTGTTTCAATCCTAAAACTCTAGAGGACCTCAGTAATTGCGCTGGAGCGCTAGCCCACCCACAGAATCTTCATTCGCTAGTTTTTACCAGATCTAACGTACGTTAGAACTGTTTGTGAATCTATTTGTACTAATTTCCTAAGGGATTTTATTAAATTTACTAAACAAAGCATTTATACATGAGGAAGCCTCTATAATAAGACTCTAAATTGTACTAATACTATCAAAAATTCACTTATTAGTTTTGTATTATTCTGATTTCAGATTACATTGTTAAGTTCAAATTATAGCATTGGAAAACCTCCCTTTTAAAAGCTTACCAACTAATACAAAAGTTCATCTAAAAAGTTTAGAATCTGGAAGTTAAGTGGACTTGAAAAGCTTCACCACGGGTACTATACAGTTCACTAGTAAACAAGCCTATACTATAATCTTTTTTCAAATTTGCTGATTTCTTCTTTGTTGTTTGGAAATTTCAGTTAATCACTCTATTATTCAATTAGAGACGTACCATAGACTGGCTCTATCACTTTTTTTGGGTTTTAGTTACTGGCTAAGCCCCAAACAAGATGCTTTAAAACGGATTTGTATATAAAGAACTGATTTTAGTATAATTATCATGATTATCCAGTACATTTCTTGCAATTTGAGCCCTAGCTGTTCTACCTTGGACAATATATGCTTCTTCAAACTCAATATTGCATCCAGAGGTATGCCTTCAAGGATGATACCTGGCTTGACCTAGAGATAGCGGTAGTTGCTTGAATTTTAAACGAGGTCGAAAACCAGGATCGCAGTTGTTTCATAACCATGGATGAAACGTGGGTCCATCACTTTACAATTGAAATAAAAGAGCAATCAAAAGAATAAAATGAAAAGGAAGAACCGGCTCCGAAGAAGGCAAAGACTGTTTCATCTGCAGGCGAGGTTATGACGTCGGTTTTTTGGGATAATTTTCATTGATTATCTTGAAAAAGGAAAAACCATCAACGGCGAGTATTATGCGAACTTTTTGTAAGGTTTGAGCGAAGAAATCAAGCAAAAACTACTGCATTTGGCTAAGAAGAAAATATTGTTTCATCAAGGCATTGCAACAGCTCAATTATCCTCATGCACCCTATTCACCAGATTTAATCCCTTCAGATTATTTTCTGTTCCCGGATTTAAAAAAGAGACTCGGTGGTCAAATAAAGAGGTAATGTCGGCAGTAAACAGCTATTTAGAGGAGTTTGACGATTCTTATTATAAAATGGGTACCGAACTTGTTGGGAAAAGCGTTTTCTTTGTTGAATCAGGTCTTTCTCTGCTGGTTGCTTAGGAAGATGGATGGACGTATCTTTCATCACAATGTAAATGTTATACTTTGTCTCATTTTCTTTAATATACTTTTTTTGAAATCATCTTACAAATTTGAGATCAATCCCATGTCGTTTTTACATTTTTTATTCACTTGTGTTCACTATATATTCATTTTCTCTTCGGGTATATTCAAAATTAATACTTTTATTTATTTTCTTTTATGATTTATCAGCAATCAACACAAATACAACTCTTTTAGATGATGATATAGCTTCCGAGATGATGTCTTCTCAAACGACAAGTCTTCTTTATTTGTAGGTATGCTGGATAATTTTTTTAGTCTTCTACAGTCTTGTGATTTTTATAATTAACCATGTTTCTGTTAAGATATTTGCGCAACCTCAGAGGTCAATACCATACATCACCAGTATGAATCTTTCCCTTTCAAGTTGATTTGTTTGCTTTTTTTTAATGATATGGTCTACGAATTTTGTTTCATGGAAGCTGCAACTGGATTTTCGTTCGATTTTTATTCTTTTAAATAAATTTATTTTCTTTGTAATTATGAATGAAATTCTGTGCTAGAAGGTCATTACAGGACGTGCAGGTGGTTGAAATTTTTGCGTTAATTTTTATTTACAATCAAAAACTCACCTTAATACCCCAACAAAGCACCAAAGATAAAGGAGAGGAAAGGTGCAAAATTATAATTAAAAAATGTAAATGCGGAAAAGCTTTAATAATGAAAAATAACAGACACAATAAATAAAATAATTTATAGTTGAACGTAACAAATATTTAAACATACATTTTTTTTAAATTATTGTTTAGTGAAACAAAAATTTTGAAAGAAAAAAATCGATAATAACCACAAAAACAAACACTTTTTTTTCTATTTAAAACACTATCGATACATTTTTGGCAACATGTTTAAGGCACTTTCTGACTAGTTTAGGACTGCTTAAACGGCAGTGTGAAATAATTAACAACCATGTTAAGATACCACCACCATCTACTTTATATATTGCGATCTGCGCTCACCTGGTACTTCTAGAGTAGCTGTCGTATTGGCAGTACCTACTGGATTAGTAGCAGTACAAGCGTACACTCCCGCGTCCTCTGGAAGACAATACAACGTTAAGAAATTTCAATATTCAAACTGGCAACGTTGAATTGGTGTAATAATGTTTGATGAAGGCACTAGTGAATCATACGAATCATTATAATTGTAGAAAAGATACTACTAGGTAATTATCTGCAAGGTATGTCTGAACAGTGGAAATCAAAGACTAAATACGATTCTTCTATATCAAAATACACTTTTACAATCGAAATTCCTACGCAGCTTAGGCTTCCCTTCCTGGAAGGTTTCAACGAGATGGTCCTTCATCGTAATTGCTCCAGAATTATTAGGGAACTCCAAATATTGCCCTTTCAGCGATCTTCTTAGCAAAGAAAACATAAAGAAGTATATGGAGGCTGTAGGCTGTGTTGTTATGGTGGGGTTTCCAAGAATCGTTGATATCTGAACTGACCCTTTCATATTAAATTTAGCAATAACTGTTTATAGCAGAAACTCGATCTTTTCCGATCATTCCGATGAATGATTGGAGGAGGAGGAGGCCCACGGAGATGCTTCCATGTCTAGATCGAGTGTTCCTGAATGGCCGATATAGTGACAAAAAACTTAAGGTTGTTGGAGGTTGTTACAACTGGAAAGGGATCTGCTAAGATCTTCTTGGATCCGTCAGACTTTTATCTATTCCCGACGTACGAAGGGAAGCATCACGACTCGGTGGATGCGGTCCAACAGCTTGTGACGTTTGAGCTGAATAGAATTGCAGACCAAGAGTTCCTGGAGGGGGGAAAACTCGTTATCAGCTGTGTGCAGATGAGGAAAGATGCTACCTTGAAAAATTTATATCGTTTGTACAACTTTCATTAACAAGTTTCGTTTTTAAATGAGTCCTACTAATTTCTTACAGTCCACATTATATATCTTCATACCTAGAGCAATCTATTACACCTAAAGGTAGAAAGAAATAAGGAAACAAAGCCTTTGATCAATATGAAGCTAGTTTGGAAGTAGATTTGAAGGTTAAAGAGAGAAAACCTCCTACAGATATCAACTTACCAGGATAAGCTTGCGATATAGTCAATCTACAAACTCCATTCCTGAAATGAAGTTGATAATCCCTCGAATCTTGGATGATTCGTCCGTTTTTCGACCAGAGAATGTTGGGTTGTGGTTCTGATTGAACGATGCATTCGAATTTGGCGGCTTGACCGGCTACAACGGCGATATCACGAAGAGGCTAAAAACACAATTACTAAGAATGATTTATTTGATTTAAATTATAAATGGCGGATTACCGTTATAAACATGGGAGCTCTAGCTTGGGATGGATTCAAAATGTGTTTACCATGAATACTGCCTGGAGTGCTGGGACAACTCGGTGGTGTTTGAGGTCTTCCCGGTACTATAATTCGATTTATTATAATTATTAATGAATAAATATTATTTATTCATATATTTTTTATATGTTTCGTATTTTGTGATGACTAAATATATTCCGAAACGTTGTAATTCTATTTATAAAAAATGTATGAATAATAACTTTTGATAAGCAATTCATTTAATGATAGTTTTGTTTTTATTTTGATAAAATTCATTCAATATAAGAATGTACATTATATAGAATGTTAAAAACAAAACTTTCATGAATATAAGCAAAAATATTTGAAGAAAACTGTTTCTAAATACACATTTTTGCAAATATTCCACAGCAAATTAATTTTTCAATTCACAGCATATTTTTTATGCTACCTGAAAGCTTTTAAGCAAATAAGCTGCTACAAATGATCCATATGTTAATTTTTGAAGTATAAAAATCAGAAAATGTTCAACGTCATCGAAGCCCTACGACTTGTACCTAATCGAATTCAATTCAACAATCTTGAAAGTTTAAAAGAGGAAGGAAGGAAGGAACTAGATGATTGGCATTAGGCTCAGCCCTTGAAAAGATTTTAAAATTTCATTTTGATCTTCTGGCAACATGATAAAACCAAATGAACTCCTTCAAAAACTGAAATAAGCGCTACTGAAGTGATCGCAACTATGACACATTTAGAAGGACAAATTATTAATAAGAAAGAAGAATATTTCTTTGGTTCCCATCTAAGGATGGCGAAAAATCAATCAGATGTACACGTTTTTCAAAATGTAGTTCCAGATGTCGAAATTGCATATAAATTTTGGTTCCAATGATGATAAGCCTTAAAAAACATTTTATTTATCCATGACAGAGGATATTTCTATTGAAGGTCTTGTAGAAGCTGCCACTTTAGTGTAGAGAATAATCGTTCTAAAGTGAAACTAGTTTTCTCTGAAGTTAATAGGCATTCAACTTTGACAGTTCAGGCTAATGTTCAGACCTATGTCTGCAAAAAAAATGATTTCTACTATTCACCTCTGAAAATTATTTCGAAAATATATTCTGCCTTCCTTCAAAGGAAAAAACAACTACTTTCCTGGCTTAAGCCTCGACGAATATTGGATTATATCTCCTCTGAAGAGGAGACACATCCGAGAAACTGAACTAGACATTCACACTGATACTTTCATTTTCACACTCATATAATTTTGTAAAAATGGAAATGAAAATATGGAGATTATATTGTTATTATCATTAATTGAAGAAAAAATGAAGCATTAGAAACTGTATTGTGGAAAATTATATATTTGTATAAAACATGAACTTTCATGTGTAAGAGAAGAATGATTTAAGCGCTCTAATCAGGCTCAATCAACACTAAAAATATGAACCTTATTTTGAACCTGATAATAATTTAATCCGCAACCTTTTACATCCAAAGTTATTGTTTCAAAATACTTGGAAACATCAAGATTTCAATTGCTGGTACGTATAGGTTAACATCAATTAACGAATAATATTTATATTTGTATTTTTGAAGATTGACATTCAAGTCACTAAACTCACTAATTCACCATTCCGGGTCCGTTCAGGCGTTCCACCCAACCGATTTGCTTAATTTTTTTTCAATGAAAGGTATTGATGCACAGATCAGCCATCAACCATCGGATTTCATCTAATTTTCACCATTTTCAAGTTATACTCAAATGCGATTTCCCCCTGTACATTACTTATGGGAGTTTTTCACATACACACGTTCTATCCTCGATATCTCAGGTTCTAATATAGCTACAGAGTTCGTTTTGTTTAAGAACATTCGATGAAACACCTTCTTTTGAGTTTTTGAACACTTAAATCGGTTGAGTTGGAGAGGAGCTAGGCGCGGACATTCAATGTGGAGTTATGGATTTTTGGCAATTTTTCTACATTCAAAGATATCTCAGGTTCTAATATAGCTACAGAGTTCGTTCTTTTCTATTATAATGATTTCTGATACTTATTTAATGGATTCGATGCGAGCGAAGCCGCGGGTAAAAGCTAGTAATTACTTATATTAGAGTAAACAAATTTACAAATAAGTCAAAAGATCTTTCGCGAAAAAATGCCTAATAAATAGGCGTTAAGGTTAGTTTATACTACGAAGAATTTTTGAGGTTATGTTATCAAATACCCAATATGATATTTTGTGTCAAATCATCTTCTTTTTGAATAATTTCGACGCCTATTTCATTAAAACTTGGCATATATACTGCTGTTTACATTCAAGAAACATTTTTCAAAAAGATACAGTTTTTTTTACGAAATTTAGTTGGCACGGTTTTATATGATGAAGATATCTTAGGAAACTGTAGTATTTCATGTATTTTTTAGTATTTTAAATAAGATATTTAAGTATCTCAAAGTTGTGTCACGACATTGCAGAATTACTCACAAACTAATCACGAAGAAAAGTGTTGAAGAGAATGTAATAAACAACAAAGAAATTAAGCACATAGTATAACAGATTCTGATCCAAAAATTTCGTTATAAGTTAATTCATGTTAGCAAAAAATTAATGTTTCATTGACCTTCGAACTTTTATCTCCCAACTTTTAGGTTCCTTCAAGCAAAAACGAACATCTGTGTTCGGTCTATTTTTAGGCTATGTCTGTAGCTATACTCATTTCACTAAATAAATTTGAGGGCAAATGATGAAATTTGTTAAACTGTTTAAAAAAAATATCAGTTTATGAACAGCATCCATGTTTTCTGGCACAACAACCGATTTTAGACGACCTTCACCAAAAGTCGAGACAACGTTCGCCATTAAAAATGTCAAACTTCATTGAAGAAACGTCAGATTTGACATATTCACATCGGTGTTGTCATATCTCAAAACTTTACTAGCAATCTTCTTCAATTCTGAATATAAACTTATATAGAAATGGAATTGAACCTCGAGTTGAATTGGTGAAAATGTTGAGAAAGTCTACAAATCAAAAGAGATTTAAATTGGAAACTGTTGAGGTCTTAGTTAACTATTAATCCCTAATTCTGTTTGTTGTTGATATATATATATAATTTTCCACATTGCTGTATCATGCGACACTTAGTACCTGCGAAAGTATTATTAAAAGCTGGTGACGTGCTAGGTAAACTAGGTGACAAAGATGCGGGACTACATGAAGACGGTTCCCATCTCGAACCTTGCAACAAATTCGCTCCTTTACCATCTCTCTCGTAATCCGACATCTCGCTTTCCGAAGTCGGTTCCCATTTCCCGGACTTATTAAATTTTTTCGGTTTAAATTGCGTCGAAGAATTGAGATTAGGAGTCGTTTTTTCGTGGTAAACCGGCAATTCGATGTCCTTGGTTCTTTTAGGTGGTTCGATGACTGTCTTCTTCGGCGCGGGTACCACCCCACCTTGTTTACCACCTTCACCTGGTAAGATTATGCCGAATTCGTAACCGAAATCGTACTTGAAGTAGATTAGGCCGGTATCTGGGTCTACGTGTTTTGTTCCTGGGCAAAAACATATACAAATATTCATGCAAGGACTAGAGACAATTTTACAAGGAATCTACTTACCTCTAAGACGTTTATAGTCGAATAAATAATATTTAATCATCGATATTTACTGGACTATTGATAAGTTCTCAACCAATTTGACTTAAGACACAGGATTAAAGTTTCCCTTCACCAAATGTAACTATATAGTAAGTACTTACCGTATTGGGCGGCCCTAGATTCCTCCCTATATACTTGCGCATCTCCATCAGGTCCATTTTTCAAAGTTTTCTGTTTATTTACATCCTCCATAATGTCAGTAACGAATTTTTGAGTTTTCGATTTGAAAGCTTGAGTCATGCTGTCCATGTGTTGAGAAGCGACTTTAGTGGCTGTTTGCTTAACTATTCTTTGATCAGTAGCGTATCCATACTCGGGAGGAGATCCAGGTTTGAGTCCAGGTTCGTGGGAATAACTCCTTTTTACTAAATTCGTATTATTATTTTCTGTGAATTTTCTATAAACGGAATCGTAGTGTTTTCTACTAGCGCTGTCTGTGTAATCTAATTTAGTTGGTGGCGTATCAAAGTCCATCGGACTTAGTACGCGATCTTTTGGTGCTGGAACGCTAGAAGATCTAACAGCCGCCGGGGCTCTAACTCTCCTATATTGATTCCTATCTTCGCCGCCGCGCGGTGTCCATTTTTGTTTTATTTTCGTATTCTCTACTTCGCTCTCGTAATCGCTTTCTCTGAATTCTCCCGGTATGAATTTTGTCGGAGTGGGAGGTGGAGGGACGCTGGTCGATCTTCTATTACGTTCCGGTTCAGGTTGGAAAGGAAACGGTTCTAATTTTTCTTCTTTTTTATATTTATCGCCGAATTTGATGATTTTATGTGTTTGTTGTACGCTCATCGTTCTGTGACAATTTTCAGTTGATTCGTTGAAATGAACTACGTTGGAAGTTTCTTGTTGAATAGCGTTCGTATAGGGGGCGCTAACTGTAGATTTGTAATACTGCGTTTTCTTCGGAGCAGGAGCGTAAGCGATCTCAGGAGGAGTGCCAGGTTGTAATACGATATCTTTCTTTATATATTCTGCAGAAGTCGCCGATATAGGTTTAGGTTTATAAACGACGTTCTTCTGCGCTGGTTTTATTTCGGGTTTGATAGGTTCAAATTTGGGTCGAGCGGGTGAAAAATCTTGGGGCGGTCGTTCAAACTCGGTGGGTGGGGTAGGGGTGTGTCCGTATTGTTGACCATGCTGTTTAGTCGGGGTTAGAATCGGGTGGACCGGTTTGAAAGATGGTTCTTGATTAGAACCCCATACTGCGGGAATCTTTTTTTCGTAATCGCTTTCGTAGTCACTTTCCCGGAACTCACCTTTGACGAATCTCGATGGACTCGGCGGCGGTGGTACTTTCGTTTTCGCTTTTTCTGGTTCCGGTTTGTAAGGAAAAGTTTCATATTTCACCTGACTTGTTACGATTGGCGTAGTCACTAGTTCCTATATACAAAAAATCATTTTTTCAAAACTTTGACGTACAATAAATTCACTATAAAATATTTTATATTGTAAATAACAATTTACGAGGAAAAAATGATATTTTAGGAGTCCATAAGTCATTTACGTTTTGTTTCTAGTGTCATCCGTCTAAATTTTACATTAATCATTAATTCAAAAAACACCTTGGTGGTAGTTAAAAAACGAATTTTTCGATAAAATTTTTTCTACCGAAAAATCGCCCTTGTATATACAAAATTATATCCATATTTGACAAAAAAAAATAAATATATTTTGAATGTTGTTATTTACAATAAAAATTGTCCAAATTCAATAAAAAATCGTCCAAATTGCGCATATGCAAATAAATTGAGTATGTTTGGTTGCATATGTACTGCCAATTTCCAACTTTGTGTATTATTTCACGCACGATATGATTCAAAGAAATTTTTTAAATTGAAACCTCAAAAATTTTATATAAATCCGAATATTAATTTTTATTGGCTTAAATAAACCGTTAATTGAAAGATTACACAATCCAATATTTCATATTATAAATAACAATGTATTTCCGTACTTAGCGATTCACCCTCGTAGTTAATTAATTCAAATAAAGACCATTTCTGGTTGCCTAATACTTGGCGAATAAGAATCTCTGGAAACATCCGAGAGATGGCAAATCACGTTCAACTAAATAAAGTATCTTTATTTTCTTTCAAACAAAATAAACGGCAAATGACTACAACCATCATATTGTATTTAGAATGTATGAGGGTAGTTGTACGAAAAATTGACATTTTAGAAGTCAATAACTTTTATTTTGTTCATTTCTGCTTTGTTTCTAATGTCATTTGTCAAAATTTCACATAAATTTGATCCAGAATTCCAAAGAGGGTTCGATAGAAAGCTAAATAATTAAAATTCTTGAAAAATATGTTTTTATACAAATCCCGCTCATATATACAAAATAATATCAATATTAAGCAAATGTAGTTTGTCTGGTTGCATATATACTATTAATTTCCAACATTTACGAAGATCTAAATATATAATAAATGATTTCACACGTGTGCAATTTGAAATGATATCTATTAAAACTACACGTATCGAATAGAGAATTTTTTATCAGTTCTACAGATAAGTACTGACTGGGATAATTTTAACTATAGCAATTAGAATTGTATGTATAACTGAGGATTAAATTTTGACAGTTGCGATTAAAGATGCGACGTTGCCAGAGTGTTTCAAAAAGTTAATATCGCTAGAAATATTACGGACTTTGGAAAATTTTAGTTTTTTTCGTACATCAGTGGCGAAAATTGATATGAGAAGTAAATTGAAGTGCAGGATTAAAATATAAATGAAATTATCCAAAATAGAAGATTTAAACGATTTAGTATATTTTTCAGTAAAAAAATTCGGAAATGAATAAATCAAATTATCAATCTATTCAAATTCCTAACAATTGTTTTTATTTAATTAAATAGATTGTAACACAAAGTTGGAAACTTATAAACAAAGCGGAATATCAAACTTATCGTTATATTTGAGTAGGTGTCTCAAAAGCGAATGTTTTAAATAACTTTGTTTCAAAAAAATTAGTCTATGGTGTACCAAACGAAAACAAAACGTGAAAGCTTGAAGTAAATAATGTTTGACACTTTATTTTCAATTAATTGTGCTCCAATATAAGGTAATTTCTCCATGGATACCATCTTATAATTCGTTTTTAGTTACATGAAAACATTATTTACTTGGAAAAAAAATGGAAAACAATTGTATGAAGTGTCCATACAAAAAAAATCAAGATAGTTGAAGCAAAATGTCCCATATGGACGAAAAAAAAAACCATGCAAATACGAAAATGTGATTAGTCGAGGATCTAGGATAAACACATAAACCACACAAAAATTCAAGCGAACCTTCTGGAAAGTTTGGGTCTTCTTAACAACCCTAGGTTTTTGCACAACCTTTTGGGTTTCTGTAGTATATTCACTTGTTTTTAAAAGCTGTGTATACTCGTCCTTACAGTACTCCGTATCGGCCATGTATCCATCTACGAATTGTTTTTGCTTGGATTTGGGAGAATCGGGTTTTTTCACTAGGGCGGGAACGTGAACGGGTTGAGGAGCTTGAATTGCAATTCTTTTCGAATCCCTAACGTGTCTTGATAATTTCTTCACTTGTTTGAATTCGTCTACGTTCACTTCCGGTCGAGGCGGTCCTTGACTCACCGGCGGCTGTTCGAATTTCGACGGTGGTAAAACTTCGGGTTCTTGAGACCGCGATCTCGTGAAATTCACTTTGGGAGCGGCGACTTTACGATAACTAGGTTCTTCGGTATCGCTCATAGCCGGTTTCCATTTGGCGGAAATTTTCGCGCTTTCGAAATCGCTTTCGTAGTCGCTATCGGTGAATTTGCCTTTAACGAACTTCGATGGGGTAGGAGGAGGGCCTATTCTAGGTGGCTTGGGCCTCTGAGGTTCGGGTTTGTACGGAAAAGGTTCTAAATCGGGAAACTTTTCAAAAGGCGTGAAATCGTTAAGCGAGATTTTCTTTGGCTGCTCGGCATGCTTAAGAGGCTTCGCAGGAACAGGAGGTGCTTGTGGTATTACCTGTTTGGGGGGCAAAGGCGGAGGTGGAGCTACCCAATGTTTGACAGGTAGTTTGGGAGCCGCCCATTCCTTGGGTACTTCCTTAGGAGGTGGAGCAACCCATTCTTTTCTTTGCGGTATTGTAGGTTTAGCAGGGGGGGCGTAAGCTATCTCTGGTGGAGGACCAGGCTCTAAATATACTTCGTCGGTTATATCTTGTACGGAAACAGGTCTTATCGGTAGAGAATCTATTGTAGTGAAAGTTTTAGTTTCAGTTGGTGGCCAGGATTTAATTATTTCCGAAGGTTTTACGTTGTTTTCTTCTACTATATATTCAGATTTGCTCATAGATTCCGAAAGGATTTGTTTATTATCAACTATACTTCCCAAATTACTAACTTCCGCTATATAATGTTGCTTAGGTGTTTGTGGTTCTACTTTTGGCGTCCATTTTTTTTCTAACGTGCTGTCAACCGACCAAGAAGGTCGAAATTTAATATCTTCTTGTTGTGGTGGCCAAGATTTTTCTTGATGGGTTTCCGAAAATTTATGCGCCCATTGCTTCTCCATTATCAAACCTTCTTGCGATGGTTCTCCTTGAGCTGATAGAGGTCTACCAAGTGAATGTTTTTCGTAAGGTGTGTAACTTGAAGTAGTCGATTTTGGTCTTTCGGTTACCCAAGAAGATTCTTCGGTTGATTTACTAGCGGTACTTTCAAAAGTACGACTATACGATGAAGAAGTCGTTTGGTATAAAGATTGTTCGTTTATTTTTTGAGTTGACGGGAAGATTCTAACGGCTCCTGTTGGTACCTCGTGCGGAGAAAGTTCTTTTTGATTTTCTGATATCTTTTTTATTCGTTCGGTTACTTCTTGTTTTTTGTAAGATTGTGGTTTGGGTGCGTAACATATTTCCGCTGGTGGTTCAGGTTCTAATTTCAATTCTTTTATAACTCCACTATTGGTTATCAACGAATCTTGAGGCTGTATACTTTGAGACGATGTATAAGACTGATATTCGTGACGAATTGTTTCAGATTTCGTAGGTACAGGAGACGTAGATTCGAATTTTTTATAAACATCTTGTTTAATAGGTTCGGGTTGAGGTAACTCTTTTTGTATATGTATCGGAGTTTCTCCTTCTTTGATTTTTTTAACAAAAAATTGTAGAGACGATTGTGTAGATATAGAACTAGTTTCAATTCCTTCTTGCACATCAATTTTCTTTTCTTGTACGATTTCTTCTTGTTTAGGTAAACTAGCTGGACGATTTATTTCAATTTCGTGTTGTTTTTGAATCAAATTATCTTCTACTTTAGATATTATTTGTTTTGGCATCGGTATATCAGGGATTTTATGCTCTAATTTAATAATTTGTTTCTCTTGTGATAATATATTCTCAGTAGTAGATGTTACTTCAGATTTAGCGGACGTAGATTGAGATAGTTGATTCGAAATTAATTTCAAAGGTACGGGTTTGGATTCTACGGTTGATATTTGATCTGCAGCTGAAGCCTGCGTTTAGAAAAAAATCACATAACCTGATAAATTCGAAACTTTCATCGATTAATATTATAAATTAATTAATGTTATTAAATTTTGTTACTTACGAGTGTTTCATGTTTCTTTATATCTTCAAAAACGACGGTTTTAACAACTTCTACCATACTATCTGGAGCTGGTTCGATAACAGCTATATCTGCTATACTTTGAGCTTCTCCTCCAGAGTTTACAGCTCGTACCATAAATCGACCGGAATCGCTCATTTCAGCTAAAATGAAACGTTATAATACAAACTAGAAAATTAGTACAAACCACACATGGACTACTAAATATGGTGGTGGATACAAGACATAGTTTTCTCAATTATTATGGTACAGAAAAACCTGTAACTTCAATAACAGTTTACCAATGAGTATCACAAACCCCGGATGGATAAGGAACTGGAAACATAATAGATAAGAAGCAACCTTTTTGGAAATTTATCAGAAGGTGTTAAAAGGGTAAGGAAAGCAATAATCAGAATCTTATGATGATCAGAAGAAAGCTCCGAATTAATAGTTAAAGGACTAGACGAATTTTGATTAATTGATTACTTCACTGAACTCCAATATACATAAGAGTTATTTGTACTCAGAAAAAGTGACATTCTGGTACGCTCTTGGATTTTCGAAAATGACAAGATCTCTGTTATTGTTGAATTAGCTTCAAAAAGACGAGAATTTCCTTAAAAAGTGTTTGGTTCCAGCAGGAAGAAGCATAATCACATACCACGATCATTTCATCAACAACTCTTAGATGAATGTTTACTGGAGAGATTATTTTCGGTCAATCAGATCTCCTGATTTATCATTGTGTGTTTTTTTCTACTTTGTGAACCAGAAACCACGAAATTTGTACCATGTAATCTAAGAAATTGCTACCATACGTATTAATATGGAATGGCAGTTTACTTACCTTTACCAATAGTAAGGGTATGGTTTTGTCCCATCGATTTTATTTTATAACCAGTTTTCGTAGAATCGCCGATGAGGTTCCCATCTTTATACCAAGTAACGGTTGGTTCTGGGGTACCGGTCACTTCGACTTCCATTACGACCCTATCACCTTTTTTTATAACCTGAGCTTGAAGACGACGACCAAAAACTGGAGGGAAAATAGTTTCTGTAAAGAAATTACAAAAATAATTATTCTCGTTTGTTTTTAAAAAAGAAAATTACTTACTTCTAACCACTAAATCTGCGGTACTAACAGCAGTACCGGCTTCGTTGATAGCTGTACACGAGTACCTTCCGGCATCTTGTACATTAACATTCTTAATCTCCAAAGTGGTTTTATTTAAATACCAAGTAGTAGTTAGTCTGTTATCTTCTTTGATATCTTCGCCATTCTTAGTCCATTTTATTTGAGGAGTCGGTTGACCGTCTAAAATCCCCTCGAGAATAACATCCACATCTTGATCCACTATTTTGCCAATAACCGGCGAAATAAATTTAGGAGGTCTGATTTTAGACGGAGTTTTTTGAATTAGTTCTTGATTTGACGTTATATGTTTTTGAGCGTTCCCTATAGCGAAAGTAGTCGAAGTTTTTTCGTGAAACACTGGCGGTTGATCTCCAATTTTGTGATACTCCTCCGTTTTTTGACATTCCCTCACATCCGGAGTTTCTTGATTTATTTGTTTGAACGTTTGAGCTTTTTGAGACGAGACACGATGTTCCTCGATATACGGTTGAGTCATTTCCGAATTGGTTGATATTATTTTGCTTGTGTGAGACGTTGCAGATTGAGTCACCACTTCTCTACTGATTCTATACGAAGTTTCCGTATGTTGGGTCTTTTCGGTGGATAGAGGTAAAATAGGGCGTAATTCTAATTGATTTTCTTGTTGAGAAATGGAACCAGCTGGTTGTACTTGTAGATTTGCTATGCAAGTAGCTTTACCAACTTCGTTTTCCGCGACGCAGGTTACGGTACCGGAATGTTGTTGTTTGGCGTTTGGAATGGATAAAACTTGTCTATTACCAGAAGTTGATATCAAAAAATCTTTGCCTGGAAATTTAATTATGAATCAAGAGTTTATCCGATAATAAAAGGGTTGAATTTTGCAAGCAAAAGATCAGATAATCAAAACTCTTAACTGAGAAAAACTGGGGGTATGGGTAGGTATGGGTAGGGATCAAGCTTTTTTTCTAAGGGTTTTTTATCCTACTTCCAATTCCGTCGAGGTACCTAATAATTATGTTGAAATAGGCAAGTAGATGGCTTATTTGCAGTTTTTATCTTCTCCAATCATTTTAAGAAGGTACTAGATGAAGCTGTCTGCTTCCTCATGGCCTAGTATACTCTGGTGGCTTAATAGCTACTTAAGGATTATTTCGTTTTTGATAGGGACATGCCGTCTATAGTCTTCAAAGTCGAGAATATGAATGTGATATATAGTGAGGTTTATATCAACACCAGATCCATTGATATCAGCTTTATATTTATCTGGTTAGTGTGGAGAGTTTACGAATTAACCCAATCGATCTTCTAATCATCTGTATACCATAAAGATGTATTTGGAGCTCGAAGTAGATCTTTATCGTCCTATGATTGGCGGTCATTGTTTACCACTTAAAATTGGATGTCTGGAACCATCATCCTTTGTTTTGTCACTGCTTTCTACTTTATCGATATTAGAAATCTATTGGATTTGCTGGCTGGAAATGCCTCTTTCAAAAAAATATGAAAAAAAAAAGACTTGCGTGTTTCGAAAATTATTTCAGTTTGAACCCAAGCTTCTTCTTTTGCTTCAAGAACTGACCTCTTCTCTATACCAAATAAAAGGAGCATATGTTCACTTTATTAGTACTGGTGTTAAGTTAGGAGTCACATGATGCTAAATCTGGTTGATAGTTAGGTAAAAGAAGACTTTTAGACTCTACAAAACTGCAAAGCAGAATGAAGATTTATCATAATAAATGAAATATTTATGGGTGAGTTTGCATATCTCTTTTTGACAAAACATGGTTGTTATCATTCTTTATATTATGTAAAAGTTAATTTACTATTAATTTACCTGATATTTGTTCGCCATTAAACAACCATTTTACTTTCGGTGTGGGTTTTCCCACGACGATACATTCGAATTTTGTGGAACTTTCTTCCACGACGCTCCTATCGCTGAATCCTTCCTTAAAATCTGGAGGTTGCTTCTGTTCTTCGTGTTGGACTGTCTCCGTTGGTTTAAACGATTTCACTATCAACTGAGCAAAACATTTTGCTTCCCCTATAGAATTCGAAGCTTTCACAGTATACACTCCTTTATCTTCTGGTTTGACGTTATTAATTTCTAACCTAACATTTCCTTCGTCGTCGTAAGTGAAAATAAAATGTTCAACATCGGTTATCGGTAAATTATTTAGCAACCATTTTATTTCGGGTTTCGGTTCGCCGTTTACATTTCCTTCTAGAATAACTTTGTCCCCTTCGGAAACTAACACGTCCGTTAATAATTTCGAAAATTTCGGCGCCGTTCCTGATTTTTCTTCTTGTAGTTTCTCTGTATCTGATTCAGTTACGCTCAACGTGCATTTACTAGAAGCCTCGCCAGCCGAATTCAACGCGACCACTTTATATTCACCAGCGTCTTCTGGAAGTACTTCTAGAATAATCAAAGAACAACGATCGCCTTGGAAAAGTAGCTGAAAGTCTTGGGATTCTTTAACGGGTTGATCGTCGTGGTACCATATTACTTCTGGTTCCGGTTGTCCCACTATTACACAATCTAGTCGTACTCTGGTGCCTTCTTTAGCATTGGTATCGGTGAGAGGTAGTTGTACTGAAGGTTTTATTGGTTCCATGTCACTTGCTATTTCGGAATCTGAGGTTTCTGTTGGTAAACGACCTTTAACGGAAACGCTGCAGGTGCTAGTAGCTTCTCCGGCTAAATTTTTGGCGATTATCGAGTAAGTACCAGCATCTTTTGGGAATGCTTCTAGTACTAACAGAATTGCTTTGTTACCTTCTTGCTGTAACTGCAAAATGCACACGTTTTAATAAGAAAAAAATTAGATTTCTCAAAAGAAAAAGAAAAGAAAGTTGAAGAAATGTGATAAGAAGAAGGACAAGCAAAGATGAGAAGGTTTTATGATGGAAAAAAGGATAAAACAAGGAGATAGACTGAGTCTTAGAAGGCTTACTATATGCAGACGACATCGTAATTATAGCAGAAAAAAACAGATGGAAGTACTAACAAAAATTTGGATAGAAGAGGATTGCAATGGATTATAGCAAAACAATGATAATTAATGAGAAAAATGGAAACAAAGTTGGACTTACAGTAAAAGAAACTAAATGGAAGAGTCACAACTTTTAAATAACTTGGTACAGAGTCAAAAACTATAGGAAAAAGGAGAAGGAGCTGACGAAGACAAACAAAGATGATAAATCAAATGATGATACTGGCAGTGCAAAAATCGATACAGCTAAAATTACCAAGAATTGATGAAACTGAAGTCTATATTAAGGCAAAATACTTGTACAAGCATGGCATCAAAAAGTTTTTAATAATGAATTAATGTGAAGAAAAGAATGTAATCAAATTTTTTGTACTGATAAAACTTACCCTAAATAAGTTTTTTTATTTAATAAAACATTAGAAGTAACCGAAACTTATCTAAACTATAATGAAAACCAAAGAAAATGGTTGAATATACAACGAGGACTCTTAAAAATAAACTTCACTATTTTAAAATGCATTTCAAACGAACATTGCCAAAAAAACTAACGACCCAAATCACACACAGTTAAATAAAACACGTTAAATATAAATTTTTTTGATAAGAATCTTTTTAAAAATAAAAGTGTTAATTAAAAAAAAAAATAAAAAGAAGTATAGTACTTACTTTAATTTCACGAGTTTCTTTGACTGTTTTCCCGTTGTGAGACCAAGTTAGAATTGGTGGGGGCAATCCCGAAATTTCACATTCCAATTTTATCTTCTGACCTGCCCTCGCCATTACGTTCGACAATGGGGTAATAAATATTGGAGCTTCAGCAGGTTCAGACGCTTCAATTTATAATAAATACAATAATTAATTCATAATAAATCCATTATTTATAAATAGACTTCAATTTTAAGTCAAAAATTAATCGAAAAAATTATGTAGTAGATACGAGGGTTAGTTTATATGTTCATATTTCAAACTATCTTAATAACGTTCCTATAGATGCTAATTTGAATGAGAAAAAAACGTATTTTTGAATAATTATTCCATTAGAGTAAATATTTATCAAAAGCTATTGCAAAATAGTGAATTAATATTTTTTTTTTACTTTTCCTCGATTTCCATAATACTTTTAAAGCCCGGCAACGTTGTTAAACTATAATATACTAGTTATTGTAACATATAATGTAATATACAATTTATTCATTCTCTTTCATTTTTTTTAAACAAAAATACAAAGCCTTCGATTAATAATTTATGTTGTTTGAACGCACCTCGTAAATCGATGTTTATGAATCTTGTAACTACATAATTTTCTTTTAAATCTAGATCTTTAGGAAGATAATTATTGTAAGGTCAACAATCCATTTTAAAAATAGAATTAAACGGCTATTAGTAGAAATCCCTCAAAATTTCCATGCCATTTCCTACTGCTTGTTTATTTTTAAATATGGTCACAATAATTTCTGCCAAAAATTAAGCTGGGGTTATTCAACTTTTCGTTTTTTCGGAAATACGATTTTATAGCACAGGTCATTTTTTCATTATCAAAAACGAAATCCAAACTAAAAAGTTGTTAAAAAAAGTTAAATATAAATCATCACTCAAGAAATAATGTGACCGACACATAGATGGCGTTGTCATTGTCAACTCCATATGACGTTTATGAAGTACCAACTGTCAAAAGACTGTGCTAAATTCCATGATTAGTCGATCAGTCAGAAAAAAGTGACAGCCATTTGAGTGAAGCTACTTTTGTTATTTTAAAATCAATTTCGTGTGTTATTTATCATTATTTCTTGATAAAAAATACTGTAACAGCTCAGAAATGGCTTCAAAAGTGTTATTTGCACTCTGGTCGTACAGACAACGATGATGGTGAACATTCTGGTTATGGTTACCCCAGAAAACATAAAAAAATCCACAAATTGGTTATATCCAATCGTAAATTGAAATTGCGTGTGGTTATTGGAGGCTTCAAAGATATCAAAAGCAACCCTCGCATCAATACTACCAAAGAATTAAAAAAAGTAATAAAATATGTATTCACTTACGTGTAATTATTAAATTGGCGGTACTTTGAGCAGTCCCCAGTTGATTAGAAGCCTTGCAGGTATATTCGGCTTTATCGTCCAATCCCACTTTCTCGAATTTCAATATAGCATTTCCGTTATTATAAGTAATACCAAACTCAGGAAAATTATCGATACAATCAGAGTTTTTGTACCATTGAACAGTTGGTAGAGGATTCCCGTCCACTTGACATTCGAATTGAAATGTCGTACCTTCTTTAGCTACGGAAGGTTGAAGTAATTTGACGAAAGACGGTGCGGCTAGCACTTCTTCAGGTTCGTTTTCTTTCACCGATAATACCGCCGAAGTTTCGTCTTCTCCTGCTTGATTCGTTGCTCTACACGTATACCTCGCCGAGTCTTCCGCGAAGGTTTCTTCTATTGTTAAAGTGCACAAACCATTTTGAAAGGAGGTTCTATAATCTGGGTTATTTTGTATTGAAAGTCCTGCTTTGTACCAATGGACTATTGGAGTTGGATGACCTGTAACTCTACACATGAAAGTGAATTTATTTCCTTCTTCGATTACCGCATCGCTGAGAGGTGAAACGAAAACAGGAGCTTCACTAGCGTCTTCTACAATAGGTATTGGTGATGGTATTCTTTTATTAGCGGCGTTTTGTATCTCTATTTTATGTACGTCGGTAATTTCAGTTATTTCTAAAGTATGTTTCTTCAGTTCCGATATTTTAGCTTGTTCCGCTTTTTGTCGTTCTTCTTCTAATCGTAATCTTTCCGCTTCTTCTTGTTGTTTCAATTTAATTTCTTCGAGTTTACATTTTTCTTCGGCTAATCTAGATTCTTCGGATCTTCTAGCTTCGGCTAATTTAGCTTCCTCGGCTCTTCTAGCTTCCTCTTCTATTTTAGCTTGTTGTAATCTTTGTTTCTCTTCTAGAAGTTTTCGTCTTTCTTCTGCTAATCTTTCTTCTTCTGCGCGTTTAGCTTCTTCAGCTTGTCGTCTTTCTTCGGCTAGTCTTGCTTGTTCGGCTATTTTTACTTCTTCAATTTTTCGTTTTTCATCGGCTAATCTCCGTTCTTCCGCTTCTATTTTTTCTTTAGCTATTCTAGCCTCATTTGCTAATCTAGCTTCTTCTGCTTTTCTTCGTTCTTCGGCTAATCTAGCTTCTTCCGTTTTTCTTGCTTGTTCTGCTAATCTTTCTTCTTCTTTACGTTGAGCTTCGGCTTGTTGTCTGGCTTGTTCCGCCAATTCAGCTTCTGCTTTCTCTCTTTCCGCTCGCTTGCGTTCTTCTTCTGCTTGTCGTAAATTATCGGCTAACGTGTTAAGCTCTTTTATAATAGATTTGAAGGATTCTAGCATTTCTTTGTTCCCTTTTAACACCGGAGCGTATTTAGATTGATCTTGACCGTATAATTTCACTGCTAATTCCGATATATTTTTTATTCTTTCGTTTTGTTTTTCTTCTCCAGGCGTAAGGAACTGGGAGATTTCGTTAAGTAGTTCTTCAGCTTCTTCAGGCTTCTTTATTGCTGTGGATTTTCTTGCTATGGTTACTAAAAGTTTACTGCCTTCTCTAAACCATTCGTCGGCCTATATTAATAACAAAAACTTGTATTAAAATATGCTTTAAAAAATTTTTATGTCATATTTTACTCCTGAAATTGTTTGGAAATCCGGCAACGCTGCGTTATGAAAAACTTATGCAAAAAATCTGATTTTTTTCGTGCAAACTTAATCAAACACTGCTCTGAACCCATTATATTGAAAATAACAAAAGTAGCTTCATTTAAATAGCTGTCACTTTTCTCTGACTAATCCAAATGACATGAAATTTTATACACAGTCTTTTGAAAGCTGGTACTTCATTAACGTCATATGAATTTGACATTAGCAGCGCCATCTGTGTGCTAGTCACACGACTTATTTAGATTAACGGCTTCACTATTTGTCTTACAAAAATAGATAAAGAAAAAGAAAGTACTACAGTTGTTGTCATCAATTTTCAACCTCAAAATTCGTAGGCAGCAAAACAAACGATTTTTTTTGGATTTTCATTTTGATTTTCGCATAAAAACATTCAAATTCATTGAAATTCGTTGAAATGAAGCTCTTTCTAGTCACAATAATTATACATCCAGTATTTTCCAAGAAATTGACAAAAATTTCACTATTATCTGATCAACGAGAAAAAGTTAAGTTTGTAGGTTTTATCAGCTGTTGCCAGATTGTAGGTTATATCAGCTATTACAAGATTTACTTGAATATAAAAGATACACATCCATATCAAAAATTCTACAATAATTTTTGTTTCCAGCATAACCTCAAAAAATTGTTCCAAGCAGCTGTTGCCAGATTTGTTCCAGTAGCATTTCCATGAGCTGCATTTCGAAATTCAACTTTAAACATTTATTTGATGTATGTTACCATAATAAATAACGAAATATGATTTCAAATTACCTCTTCTACAAACTGGAAATATCTAATGCTGGTATCTATGAGGTTCCTAATTGTTTTCATTTGATTTTTCAAGTTATTCCATTTATCTTGCAGAGCGGATATTTCATTTTGGACGTGTGGTGATTCCTTATGATTTTCAGATATTAATTTGTCACTAGATTTAATGAAAGATTGAATTCTTTGTTCTAAAGTCTGAAACAGTGATATAAAATTAAGATAAAATATTTTAATTTAAATTTAAAAAATATAGGGTGAGCAATAATGGACAACATTCATCTAGTTTTGCAACTGTGAATATTTTAATTAAAAAAAATTCAATCAATTATCCGATTTTGTAATAAAATTGATATTCACACATAAAAAGGGAACATGAGAAAGTTTCGAGTCACAATATGGTTTTTTACTATACCAAAACCCACTACCTAACACCAGTTCAATATTTTATAAAAATTAATAAAATTGTTTTTTATCAGATGCAATTTCTTTTCCTAACCTGAACACTTTCCTCCAAATTTCCAAAAGCTTGTGACGTGGCTTTAGCACTTGATACCGCTTCTCCGTATTGCCCCGTAATATTTTTCATCTGCCTGTCTAAATCATCTATGCTATCATTAATTTTCATAAGATCGTGGTCGAACGATGATATTTGTCGATGGGCTAACAAAGAATCTTGTCTCTGTCTCCACTGATCTTCAAATTGCGATGTATTGAGCTCTAAAACATGTTTAAGTTTGTTGATGTCGTGTTCGGCAGCAGTTTCCGGCTCCTGAAATTTATAAATTTACATAAAATACAAAGTAAAAAGAGGAAATAATCATTTAATAACTCTTCAATACCTTTTTACTTAGATATAAAGCTAGTAGAGGATTGTAAAGAATCACCAAGACATCATAACATCTTCAAAAGGATAGAAACATTAATAAAAGCTCTGGAAGAGAATAGATACATTCTATATGCTTCCACTACGTGCCTTTTAGGTAGTACAAGATTTAAAAGAATTATTGAGCCAATAGAGGCTCTATAGAAAAATTTAAGCCAGAAAATGTTCTTCGAGAGATTTCAGACATTCTACAACCCTTTATTATATCCCTTCTCAAACCACAAGGTAGTATGAGATTTAACAGAATAATCTAGGATAGAACCATCGATAACGAAGTCATCAAAAACTCCTGAAGAGAATAACTACATTCTATAAGCTTCTACTACAAGTTTTATTTGAGCCAAAGGTAGTACGAGATTCAAAATAATCATTAAGCCAACAGAGGCTCAGTAGGAAGATATAAACATCATTAACCAAGCTAGACCTCTAGGTGATTCAGCCAACAGATAAGCTTTGAGACATGCATCAACAAAAGTTCTTTAAAAGGACGAACACCCCATAAAGACCCCAATTAATACAAGAGTCGTACGATGTCTATTTGCATTAAGCATGTCTCACCTGTTTCCTGATCCTTTCGGCGACCTGGTCACATTCGGCTTGAGCGAATCTCAATCTTTCAGTTATAGTTTGCTTTAAAACCTCGTGTTCCTGTAAGAACCTATCGACAGTGGTAACATCTTTAGGGTAACCAGTTTTTTCCAATTCTGCGTTATATACTTCAACTTTCTTTTCGATTTCTTCCAAATTTCTAAAGTATCCTATTAGAACTTGAGACAGTACTTGATAATCCGACACCGCATCTTGAAGTTTCTGATTAATTTCGTCCAGTTTGTTCTTAACGGATAAATTAGTTTCGTCTTTATTTTGAGTTTGTTGAATTAGAGCTTCTGTTGTTTTTATCTTTTCGTTAACGTCTGCTTGAGATTTTCGCACCTCGGGGATGAGTATCGATAATTTATCTTCGATGAAATCGGCTATTTGCTTTGGTTTATTGGAGTCGGTGGTTATCACAGGGTATAGTTTGTCGTCTAGTTTCGAGACTAAGCTGATTGTCTGAAATTGAAGAAGAATAATCTTTAATATACGATGTGTTTCTAAATTCATGCTATAAAACTGGTCTGAGGACGTTTATCGCAATCTGCGGTTAGACGGATGATAAAGATACTACGACTTAGTCCGTATTCGTCACTTTCGTCCCCAGACCAGCTTAAAACATCTACTGAGGTGATTGCTCTTATGAAATTAAGGTCTTTTCTATAACAAAATTTCCTCAGTCAACTTTAGATATGAAAAAAAAAGTGAGCATTACTGAAATTTTCAAATATTAGAAAAAAAATTAATAAAACCTGAATTATAGTCACCATATTTTGAGGGTGGTGAGGAAATTTTGTTGTAGGAAAGACCCATCTTAATTTTACATCACCTCCTGAATGTTGTCGTATGAATCTAGAAACACCCTGTATATATTTTTACAGAAAAAATTTAGTAGTAGACTCACCAAAATATCTCTAATTGTTGTTTGGCTCCAAAAATATCGTTTCAATAAAAAATATATGAAAATAAAAATTATTAAAAAAGTAAGAAGATCTATTAAATGCATGCTTTATAAGTTGAGCACTGTAAACAAACTAAATAATGGTTGTGTAAGAAAAAAATCTTCGTGGGAAGTATAAAATATAGATGCTGTACATCAAGTATCAATTTATATAATTTCGCAAGACTTTTTTTTTTGAGAAGTATATAGCTAAGATTGATGTACGGTTTGTAAATTTTCTATGGGATAATCTGTATAACTCTAGGTATACAGTTTTGTTGCAGAAGCTAGAAAATTTCATTTATTTCAACAAAAAGGATAAAGAAATTTGATTTCTGCATCGTGGTTCTAAAAATAAAAGTCGTATCCAACTGATTTTATTTCAACAAACGATGTCAAATAATAATTTTCATGACTCCCACGTAGTTATTTCCAAAATAATTATATTGCCGCAGATTTCATGCCAAAATTTTGATTCTATTAAATAAGAAACGCAAAGTTTGGAATCAATATTGGAATCAATATTTGAAAAAAAATTTTTCTTACACTGATGATGATTGAAACGATTTCTTTTAGTGAAAAAAGTGTCATCACTCACAGACTAACAAAAAAATACTGAGGCGAGATTTTAATTTAAAATTTCTAAACATATTTTTTCGTAAAAATAATTTTCACTCAATTATCGCAACTGTCAATATTTGGAGACCTCCCAAAATATATATTTCAAAAAGAATAAAAAAATTTTATTTATTCCTAAAGATATTTATAAATCTGAGAATCGCAAACACTGAAACTAACAGATCATCAAGAATTTAATAACTAAAATCCAAAAAACTAGATAAAAATTTTCAAAATTTCTTTACTTCACATTGTATTATTGACGTCCCCACTCCGAATCTCACAGGTGTCACTGTAAACACAGGTATGTGTTAAAAAAAATTACTAACCTTGGAGCTTTCCTCCATGGTCAATTCGAGGCGCACCAGAAGTTCGCGTTTCTCCACCACCTCGGTGTGGAAAGTCTGCCAGTTTCTAGTTACGACTAACTGCCTTCCTGACAGTCTCTCAAGAATGGACTCAACGCACAGACATGCCCGTTGAGTGTCGAGATGTGGTTCGGATATCTGGAAATATAAAATTAGAATTAGATTTAGAGAAATGGCGTGCATTTATCTTTTTCGAATGCTCAGACACGTTATTTGTTTGATATGTTGGTAAATATGCATTGTATATACAGAGTGGGTAAATAAAATTGACTACATTTTTTTTTTCGCTGAAATTCAAATTCTGACATCTGATTTTAAAGTTACAGAGATTATTATTTACATATAGATTACGTAGTCTGCATTATATCTCATTCAAATTTATGTTTTGCGTAGGATCAAATAATACGAGGGTCGTTCGAATCAAATGATTCACTTTTATAGAGTCATCCTGTGGTTTTTTCTCCAAAATTGCTTAATTATTTTATCTATTCTATCCTCAATCGTGAAACGTCGAAGTTTAGTACTTATTTCTTACTTCCTTCTTTAAATTCGTGTCACTCGTATATATTAGGATGCAGAAAACGAATAGACTTCAAGCTAGATCTTCATTGAGGACATCATTGAAGAAACAACAAATTCGAAAATCATATAAATGTAGTACGCCATCTATTAACAGAAGCCGATAAGACTCAAAAAGCAATGGTCATCATTTTATTTGATCTACAAATGATTTTACAAAATTTTTTCTATAACCAGCGATTTATTAATGAATTCTGATATATTTTGTAATAAAACATTTTCTTGGCAACATTCATGAAAATTTTTCATTTTAAAATAAATCGTCGGATCGTGTTGGTGTGGAATTGCAATACAAACATACTTTTTTTATTCTCAAAATACTATTTTAATATTCTAAATAGATTGTTTCTAAAAACAATTTTGTATGAAGTGCAAAGCATCGATTTAATAAAGAGAGCTCAAAATAAATCAAAACCATTCAACACTAAATTAATATATTAAATATTTTATGAAACATTCTGATTGGGGTTTCACTGAAACCTCGATAAATGTAGCCAACTTAAGATAATTTTACATATTATCCTACTGACTGCGCCAAATAATTGATATTATTCAAAATCATTTATAAATTTTCATTAAAAATATATAAATGTGGATTTACCAGGATTGAATTGATCATAACCATAGAACCAATTGAAGCTTGAAAGCTTCGTTTCTAGAGATATCCTGCGAAAAAAATAAGTATGAACTGAACTAACTTTGGTTTATAATGAAAAGTATGTTTGGAGATTTGTTTCAAAATTTAACGATTCGACTTTTTCGTATTTACATTAATAGAACAAATAGAAAAGAAATTTACACTGATGGTGTTCCTACGATGTGTGAAACATTTTAAAGTATACAAACATTTGTAAAACAAAACAGATCTGTAAAGTTACTGGACGAATGACATGATCTGTTATAAAAATTGGCAGTTCTATGGCTCAGAGAAACCATAAAAACCTAAACGTTTCGAGACGATAAATTTTTGATGAAATTAAGTTAATTAGTCGATATATTTAACGAATTAAAAGGATGTTACTAATCGGTAACTACTTCCTAAGATATCTTAATTGAATTGGAAGAAATCTCCGTAGATTTTACTATTAGGTCCAAGCATTTCGTTTATTAATCTCATTTTCAGATAGATTATCCTACTGACTGCGCCAATTAACTAATAACCACGTCGATTTCTGTTTTAGAAGCAAATTTAATTACAAAAAGATTAATAAACTTGTGATGCAATCGCAAGGTATGTAAATTTATTTTACTGTCTTCATTTTTCCAAAAGTTATAAATTCCACTATATATATTTTAATATTGGGTAAATATTGAAACAACAGGTTATAGTATCTTCCCTTTGGTTAGTAGAAATACATATGACACATAAAATAATTTTGGAATATTAGAAAGACGACAGCTATTTCTGTTTTGATTTATTTTGAACAGTTGCTGGTTACTGGAAGACACTTTAATCTAAAAATAGCGATGATCGGTAACGAAATGCGATTCTCCAGCCGATTTTAGTACGAGCGCATCGCCGTATCAAATAAAAAAATTAATTGAAGCTCAAAAAATTTATTATTGAAATTATATATTAACCACTTATTCAAACATAAATAGTGTGTCCGTACTAAATTCGATATAGACGATTTTTTTTACCAATCACAGTGCCCAAAATACAGAATATTTGGTGCACTTGAAATTTTATCAAGCACGTCATCAACAATGTGAATAGAAAGTGAAACCAGTTCGTTAAACTTATTTTCAGATGGAATGCTCTGCAGTCTTCTTAAGATAGAGAAAAATTTTTCCAAGCTGTTAACAGATATGGAAAGATAGTTTTTAACAGGACATAATTGATAGGAAAACAAGTCATTACAGTTTACAATATAACCAGTAGCAATTTCCGGAAGACTTTCAGTATTTTCTTTGTTTAAACCAGTATATCTATGACGTTAGTGACGTTTCTCAAAACCTGAGAAAGAAATGTTTTGAGTCATCTTCAACTATCTTCATCGAATCATGTCTTTCCACCAATCGTGTATTGCTTTTGTTCGAGATGAAATTCAGTTATTGTTGAATTCAAGATATCTGATCTCTTATATGACATGATTTAGAGCACACAGACTTTTTCATGAGACCTATTGTCGAATTTGGCGTCCCCTTTTCCATGTGTAATCTCCTTCTTCTCGTCCAAGTCGTCCCTGCTCGTGAAGGGTATACACCCTTGTCAGCACTTCTAAAGACAGTTCCCTTAGTTCTGTAGGAGATTCCGGAAGGTCCTCTCTTCTTGTAAATGTTTAGTTCTATGGTTACATAGCCTTGTCAGCACTTGCAGCATGAAATTACCTGGAGATCTACTCTTCTGGTGAAGGTGTAGTTTCGATGACTATGAACCTTTGCCAGCACTTACTTCTGAAGTAACCGTGTCTGGGAATGTTTTCTTATGAGTTAACTATGATCTGTTTTTTGGGAAAGTTTCATCTAACAGGTCTTCATCGAATTGCACGTCGAGTTTTTCACGTGTAGTCTTCTTCCTCTCCTATTAGTTCTTTGAAAGAGTCATCTGTACTTGTGGAGGGTTAGGAACAAGAGGAAAAGTAGTTGACAAGAGAAGCTTTAATTTGAAGTAGGGAGTTTTCTTATGAATCCATTCGAGATTTAGATTTTTAATTAATTTTATAGAAAAAAAACTCACCGATTTTGCTTGATTTATAAAAGTGAGTCCAGTATTTTTTGCGCACTCGTAAAAAGGTACTATACTCTCGAACTTCTCCTCCAACTTTCGCATCGTTTCGTCGTCTACATTATCTTTATTTTGAACAAGGAGATTATCCAATTTGTCCATTTCTTTATTAACTATATCCGCTTCTTTATGGAATTTGACGTATATATTCGCCAATTCCATTCTTATTTCCAAGATATTCTTCAGCTTCATCCACCTTTCGTGGAGTTGTTCGACTTTAAAGTCCACGTCTTTTCTCTGATTATCTTCCAAGTATTCTAAAATAGGGGGTAGTGTTAGTAGAAGCGTGTTGATTTCGTTACCTTTGATCTGAAACAAAACAAAATTACAGCAAATTGAAAACCCATAAATAAAAAATAGATTTTAGAATATATCATGGTGTTTTACTTCTCATTATTGACATTAGGAAATGTCTTTAAGCCACCAGTGAGAGGAATAGAAAAAAGAAAACAAATATCCCCATTATAGATAACTTTCAATAAATATAACTGTCTAATAAACTCGTTGTCATTACCGAAGTCAGGTGTTCAAACGCTTTATTTAACCTTTTGACGTTATTAATAAAGGTGTGAGGCTTCTTAAGTACTCAAACCGCGCCCTTGTGATTCACAAAAGACTTGGTATGCAGTTTCTTACCCCTTTTTGCACCGTCGGTACTCCGGATCATTCATGCAGCGTATAAAGCGAAGCTAGAATCTTATATGATCTTGACTGGTTGAAAATCTAACCACTAATCAAATTTCGCACCTATTTAAGTGCTAACAGATCGTTGAGAGATGTAATAGCAATACCAATGAAAGTTTCTAGGTCTATTAGTGGATTTGCCAATATTTAGAACTGTTAAATAATTTTTTCATACCTGTAAATCGTTAAGCAACTGATTATGTAACTCGTAAAAATCGCTAGCTAATGGTAAATCGCTTCCCATATCTCTGTGTCCTTTAAGAAAAGCCTCCGCTATGGTTAACAACCACGTATAGATTTCGTTGTGTTTTTCCAAAAAGTTATTTAAAGCAGCGTTCACTCTAATATTTTCCTCCTTATGTGCAGTACATAATCCTTCAAGGATTATTTTCTTGTTTTCCAATTCTTCTACCATACGTTGTATACCTTCAGTACCGGCAGTACCACGTCCTGAAAATAAAAAAACAATGATTAAATTAATCACGTGGACAACTTTGTTTTAATTGATATAGGTTTCTAATACAAAAGTCTTTTCACCTGCAATGTCTAAAATGGCGTATCCTTCGGTTATGGGAGCCCCAGTAGCGTCCTCTATCGCTTTCGAACATTGTTCGTGAAGTTGTACCAATTGCGGAGATGTTTTCGGAAGTTCTGTTGCTGTTAATTGAATTTCCAACTGATTCAATTTCGTTAAAACCTAAAATTTATTATTTTATAACAAATATATTTAATATATTTCTTCGACTTACTGTTTGGGCTGTCCTGAAGAAAGATTTAACCCTCTCCAACAATGATTCTCTTGTCTGAAGGTCAGTCAAATAATCAGATGTAGAAGACAGTACGGCGTAAGATTGTTGCGAAGCTTCTTCGCCAGCGAAACATCCTGATGCTACTAATTGTTCGGTGGCTTTGGTGATTTTCAAAGCTCTTTCTTGAAGCTGTTTAGCTTCCGGAAGTAACTTCATGTGTTCGTGGAGAAATAGCTCCGCACTAGATGAAGAATCTCCTGGAAACGATACTAGTATTAGACTAAATAATCTGGAATTCTGATAAGACGCTTACCATATTGATTGCTATTAGCTAGTAGATCTCTTCGATGTTGTACAGTTTCCTCCAATTCCCTTAAATCAGTTGCAAGAATCGCTAAAGCTAAACATTGTTCTAACTGGGTCTTCCTGTCGTTGAAAGTCCCTTCTAGAACTTGTCTTCTCAAATGTAAATCATCTAGCCATCCTTGTACTTGGGATATAGCTGAAAAAAAGGAGCTGAAAACTTTACTCACGTGCCAAGCCATCTATGTTTATTGTACAGAATCTGATCAATGAATATAACAATAATTTTTGTATTTTTTTCAAGAAGGCTTTTCAAAATTTGGAAAGATTGTCTCTAATGATGAATCGAGGGGTAAAAACTTATTATATACTTTAAAATCAGACGTAAATTGAAATGATATTATTGTTTTCAATCTGCTTCAATCTTTTGGCATGCAATCAACATTTTTTCGACTACTAGAAGGTTCAAATGTCAACACGAACTTGAATTTAACATAATTAGTTCATGACTGGATCGATAACGGTTATATGATTTGTAAATATAGGACAAACATCACGATATTATAAAAATAGATCAACAAATCATTTAAACCATAAAAAGCGACAAATTATATTTAATTGAAAAAATTACCTCTTTTAACAGAGCTTCGAATTCGATTTGGTCTGGAATCAAGTGTTCCTTCGGCTCCAAGTTCCTTCAGTTTTCCCAATAAAGAATTTCCAGCTTGCAACGCAGCCATTAGAGATTCCAAAATGGTTCTTCTTTGATCGTGTATCGATGTTAGGAATACTTTTACGGTTTCAATTTCTATTGGAACTGTTTTATCTTTACACGAGGCGTCCAAGGCATCCGATTTATGGAAAAAATCTTCAGCTCTCTTGTGATACAAAACGTTTAGATCTAGGATGAATTTTCTGATTTCGAGAGTGGAATTTATGTCTTTCCAAGCTCTGCCGAGGGATTCCGCCATGGCGGCGTAAACTTCTGCCCGTGGTTTTTGGGTAGCGATGAGTTGATCCGCCTGTCGAAGGAGTTCCTCCACTGGACTCTGTTTATTCTGGGAAAATAAAATATTTAGAACTATACATAAAAAAATATCAACCTGTAGTATATCACTAGATATCAGTGATTTTCTGTTATTTTTTATTCTATTAACTAAAGCTACGTATGGTCAATAAATCGTTTTCAGAACTAACTATTTGTTTGTCCAATATAACATATATATTCCCATAGATATTCTGGAAAATTATTGTGGTTGACGACAAAAAATACAGTTTGGCAACTCTGGTAATTTCTCGACCTACATCAGCACAACCATTTTTTTATGAACTGTATTATATTACAATAGTTTTTCATAGTTCTACGATATGGATTTCCTTTGACCACTCTGTATATTTTAAATATTCGTATTCAAATATAAATAAACATGTTATGTCATTGTTAATAGTGTTTGACCTTTAACATTATTTTTTTTTCTGTATTTCAAATTCAAATTTGTCATTTGAAGATGTCTGAATGGATAATAAAAGTTGTTTATATAAAAAAAATAATTATCGACCTTGAATTTTTAGAATATGTTACGAATTCATCTCATTCTATTTCAAATATAACAAAAAATAGAATGAACAGAAAAAATAGTGTTGACACGTCTTTTTTATTATACGAGGAGTACTTGGCTTGACCTAGAGATGTCGGTAGTTGCATGAACAACCTATATTAACTGGAAATTTGAACATGAGAAGGTTGTGCACAAGATGGGTGCCTCCACAGGCTGTTCCATCTACAGGTAAAGTGATGGCGTCGGTTTTTTTGGATGCGCGTGGGATAATTTTGATTCATAAAGGAAAAATTATCAACAAAACTATCAAGTGTTGTTTCATCATCCCCTTAACTAAAATATTGTTTTGGTTTGTTATACAAATAAAAATCTACTGCTCAGGATTTTCTTTTTCAAATTTCTGTCGACACGAATATGTATACAGAAAGTACGTTGTTTGTTATAACAGAGAAAGTAACTGTGTTCCAATTTCCTAAGTTCTAAAACCGGCGATTTAATAGAGGCATTTACAACAAATTAAATTTAGATCTAATTTTAAAAATACTGTTATGAATATTAGAGATGTAACTGTTATTTTTAAACAGCAGCGATATGAAGTTTATGATGATAGAATCTTCTTATTAAAATATAATCAAATCCACTAAAATTATAGAAAAAAAATGAAAATTTCAATATATTTCTGATAAAATCATATATGAAATGAAGTATTTGAATTATATTTTTTACCTGTAGTTGTCGAAGAACTTCATCATGTGCTTTTTGTAATTCGAGAGCTTCATCCAAAGTGTTTCCTAATGTTGTTAACTCAGGTGTGATTTCCAAAATTTTCAAACTGATCCAATCTCCGCACTAAAACAAAAATGGTAAACTTAAAACATCTGATAAGCATGTAATAATAATTTAAAATATACTTCAAGGACATTACTTCCTTTCAGTTAGAAAGTGATACCTCTAGATTTTCAAATTCCATTCAATTTGTATGGGATTTGATAGAAAAGAGACTTACATTTACCTGAACTACCTCCTACAACATTTTTAATGTTCTTGAAGATATTTATTAAATACTTATTTTCGCACATCCCTGTATATTTTATCCTGAATAAAGTTTTTTCTTGAAAAGTGCATATATAAACAAAGTAATGATTTATCCCGTAATGTTTACAGTACGTCATAATTAAAAGTGTCAATAAAAAAAATAAATATTTAATCAAAAAGTACAAACAAGATTTTTTTAAAAAGTTTTGAATCGAACAGAATTTATGAAAAACTATATATACACACAGTCTAAGCATTATTTCATTAAGATCATCAAGTATTGAGATGTTAGAATGTTAATAAATTTTGCGCATACACCAAAAGTACGTGAAATTTTGATTATATTATAATAAACTGGTAGGTAGACATTCATTAATATCATTAAATAATTATAAGTTGTGTCACTATTCGTAGTGTTGGTTTTTTTTTGTTAACGGATAATTAATTTAAAAAAAAATTCATTCATTTACTCCTAGATGTACACTAGGAAAAATACAACATTTTAGAATATAGTAGCGTTCAAATTAGATATAAATTTAATCTATAATTCAAATAAATACATTACAACGTTTACTCGAATTAAAAAACAAACGTCTATCGATAAAATTATTGTTAGTTTCATTGAACTACTATTTTCGTTGTATAAATATTTATAAAATTTCCATTTTCGCAAATTCGTTTCAGTCTGATTTATTTAAGTTTATTAATTAACTTGTTTATTAACAAATCTTTTATTCTATTGATAAAAATCACGATTATTTAAATGAGGTAAACAAAAAATATTCGATGTGTGAATTATTTCCAGTAATAAAAAAACGTTAACTAAAAATAGCAGATGATCTGACGTGTTTATAATACTCAGATTATGCTTTGCGCTACCTCACTGTATATATTGCACAAGCAAATTTCTTTTCACACTACCTTGCGTAAAATACGTAATTCGGGGTGTGTAAAACTATACTTTACGCATTAGTACGTTAAGAAACATACTTTAAACAGTAGTGAATAAAAAAAGTTATTATTAAGGTCTTCGTAGAGGTTAGACTGCAAGGCGGAAGGTCCCAGGTTCAAATCGCGCTAATTACGTGGACAATTTGGAGTTCCTTCTTAGAAGCTAGTACATATTTTTATATTTAATATATTTTTCTTTTGAACGTGGATTCTCCACTCTTTCATATTAGCTTCTTCGTTGTCTTCTCCGAAGGCCAAAATGGCGAATATAGTTCTGAATATTATCGTGGAAGTAGCTTGTTATTTAGACCCTTATGACAAACTTTATCAGAAGCCTTAGCCACGTTTAGTTAAGCAACAGAACACACTAGGTTTCCCTTCAAGAAGTTTTCGATTATATCTGTGATCTTATGAACTTAATTCGATGATTTTTTTCGTACAATTTCGAAACAACAGACATCAAAGCAACAAAGAGACAGTCTAGTCTGGTAGGATGTAACAACAAATTTACCTTGCTTAGGTATCATAATCAAAATTAATCATAAATAAACTTGGTAATTTGATTAAAACTTTGCGTGGAAGTTGATTCAGTATTTCCTCAATGATGAGGTCAAATCGAGGGACTTTCTTAGGGTTTAAGTTAATTACAATTTCTGTAGAAATTTCTTTTGGAGAAGCAGGTCTAACAATGGACTCATTCCAGTGTTTTATCACCTTTGTTGGTGCCTTTTGTTTATTATCTCTTGTCCAACATTCATTTTTTCTTCTTGGTGGTTAAAGTAAAATAGACATTCCAAATCCAAATCCAGTATTTAATGGAAAAAATGTTTTAGTTTGGTGTTATATTGATATAATATTTTTAATATAAAAAAAGTATGTGATCGTCATTATGGTCAATTATAAATCTGTCACAATAAAACCTTGATAGAATGGAATATAAACATACTTGTCTCAATATTTCACCTTGAATCTCAGAATCGAATACAAAGTGTTGTAATATTTTGCTTTGGTTTATTATAAAATTAATTCCACGGCTTGCCTTGGGCGATGACAATTGATTTCACTCTTAGCAAACTGTTTTATCGCCTTTTATGGATCTCACAATCTTCGTAAGTACACGTGTTTGAAGTTGTGAAACGAAATTTCAGATTTCAAAGGAGACTGACCCCTCTAACTTTACCCATTCTTTTTTCGTGGTTCATCTTCAAGAAAAGTCTTTACGAATTGTTTTATAACGCTTAAAATATATTGAATCTACAAGATTTAAATGGAATGGCAATTAATAATGGAATATATTATTTTTAATATATATTCGAAGGTTTCGAATAACTATATATTCATCATCAGAGAATTAATTAAACAAGAATTACGCTGAAATATTATTTTAATAAAATTTAAAATTCAAAACACAACCCCTTTTAAAATAATAATGAGACATAAATTATCAATTTATGTACATGCCAAATTATCCAATGAATTATTAATATGATATTTTTGGTTAAATGGCTTTTCAATATCGGAACCAATTTTACGAAGATTATATTTTATACTATGTGGTAAGAGCGTGTGCTTTCCCAAACGGATTACATGTAATAGTTCACGTTATTTTTAAATTCGTTTATTTGTTCACTTCTAAACATTATCTCAAATTTATTTTTACTCGTATAACTAACTAGATTAACCGGCTTCTGAAATCTGTATAACGAAATTCAAATTCGGTAGGTGGAGTTTGTACATCGTAAAAAATTTTGCTGCAAATGCAAAGCTTGTTCTATTTTCATTTGAAACAAATGTTTGTTTCCGGATTATACGATTTCCTTTGACATATTTTCCTTATTTGTCGTCTAAATCGAAACGATTCGCCAAAATATTATTGTTTGGCTCACATTTGGATACAATTGATTTTCTTGTTATTTTGTAAGTAATACAGACTTGAGGTTCTCAAAATGTCAGTCTTAGATCTCTTTCGTTTTTGATCGTACAAAAAAATCATCAAAATTTGTAGGAAATTTTATACTGTATACAACTCAATTCAATTTTTGAAAAATTAATGGAAAAATTTATCAATATCTCCTTTTAGCTGCATAAACAATATAATAAGGTATGAAAATTTGGTTTTATCGTGTATTAGGGCATTAATTTCACGGTCACCTGGTTTTTTGGCTCAAGAAAATCGAAAAATGGATGGATTTTAATGATCTTGGTCTCAAAATGTTCCATTTTACGGCGGATTTATAAAAAAAATTAGTAGAAATAGCTGGAATGAAAATTTCTCATACTTTTACTGTTTTAAATCTTAAAAAAAAAACGGTTTTGCAAAATAATCCTTTACAAAAAATTATTTCATTATCAGATAAAGTTCTTATATTTTTTTTGTATTCTACATAAATTAATAAACAATTTAAAAAAAAATCCAAAAAAAATGATTTTTTCAGTTTTTATAGCTTAAAATGAAATCGATGAAAAACAATCAATTTTCGTGAATAGTTTCGTACTATATTCTTCAATGTTAATAGTTTTTGGACCATTAAAAATCGAAAAATAGATAAATTTTATATTTTTCGTCTCAAAATGTTCCATTTTACGACGAATTTATGAAAAACACGGGGGCAGTGGCTGAATTTGCGGTTTTTAATAGTTTTAAACCTTAAATAGTAGAAAAACTTTTTTTTTATAAATCCGCCGTAAAATGGAACATTTTGAGACCAAGATCATTAAAATCCATCCATTTTTCGATTTTCTAGAGCCAACCTAACCTAACCTAACCTAACCAAAAAGCCAGGTGACCGCGAAAGTGTATAATTACCATAATTTTTTGTAAAGGATTATTTTAAAAAACCGTTTTTTTTACGATTGAAAACAGTAAAACCATGAGAAATTTCCATTCTAGCTAATTCTACTAATTTTTTTTATAAATCCGCCGTAATATGGAACATTTTGGGACTAAGATCATTAAAATCCATCCATTTTTCGATTTTCTAGAGCCCAAAAACCAGGTGACCGTGAAAGTCTATAATTACCAAATTTTGATACCCACATTTTTTTTTTCTAACCAAAATGAAAGATATACGATGGTTGTTTCTAAAGTTTTGAGACCTCAAAACGTATCAACGTAAAAAACTTAAATTTCCTATATTGTAACACCTATACTAACCAGTAGGAATTTAATTATATTTTTCACCGAAATGTCAAAAAAAAACATCTGCAATTGTTAAAGAAAAAACTTTAGTTGCATTACGATCAACCGCCTAAATCAATCGAAATGTGTTACTGATCTAATTCACCTCCTATTAACTATTTCAATGTAATAAACAAAACCGTTTACTGATAATGCCGATTGATATAGACCGTGAAGCAGGCCTTGTTACGATATGATAGCTAAACTAACCATTATACGATTATTTTTATAGATAATTTCAGAGAAGACCTTTATTTTGTTTACTCAAACTAGAGATTCTCGGAAATCGAAGATTCTAGAATGTTATTATATTATATAAATAGAGAGTCGAGATTTAATATAATTTAATACATCGGAAAAGTAAAAATGAATAAGAAAATTTATTTAAATAAATACTTAGAATGTGTACATACGTTTAAGTAAATAAATAACCTACATAAAAGAAAGTTTGACAACGAATATGATGATAATATAGAAAATAACACTGTTTATTTGTCTACCCTGTATAATAAATGTCTAAAGACATTTTAAAATCGATATTTTAAACTGGAAAATGAAGTAAAAAAATTTTGTGAGTTAAGTTCAGATTATTATTATAAATAAGTTACTAGCAGGTTCCTGCAGACTCGACTTAAGTAACAACGTTCATATTATATATTAAAACGTATAGGAAAAGTTGAAAACGAAACAGATTATAGTAGAATATAATTACACTTGTCTACCTTGACTTAAAAAAAATTTTTATATTGCTAACTATAAAAAATAACGAGTATATAGTATGTAAACTATTTTTAAGCTATTAGCAACTCTATATAATCATACATTTCTTCAATTTCCTATTTCGTAGACACTTTTTTATTTGTTTCTAGCAATTTAATATAGAATTAAACAGTCGGTGTTTCCAATAATAATTCTAATAAAACAATTAATAAATGCCATCATTCAATAAATTGAAATTTTATTCAATTATTGGCCTCTAAATAAAACTAATATCTATTTGGTAAACGGAAAACTCAATTATCGTTTGTTTCATCAACTCTGGTAATGAAAATACTCACCCTTGTACTCAATTACATCCCCTAAATTGTTTTTACAATCTGTTTGATTCCCCAAAACTTCTTTAAATTACACGCAAACTCTTCTTTCAGTTTAGCTTTCGAGATATGTGGTTCAACTTCAAGCAATGTCTTCATCAACTGTTTTAAAAGTCTTGAATCTACAAGATTCATATGTATAATATTCTAATCAGTTTTAGAGGAATCAATAAAGACACTCCAAGTTATTTTCTTATATAAAACCTTCATTCATTAGATCATTAATATTTAGTTGATCTGATTAAACCATTTTGCCTCCACAACTCTACAATTTTTTGTAATATGAGGCTTGTCCAAAAAATGAGGTTTTACAACGAAAAACATGTTTATTGCATTGGATAACAAACGTTTAGAAAGATTAGACTTCCCTCTGCTTTTCGACATTTACATATTCTTTATGATGGGTCGTAGAGGTCTGCCGCCGCGTGGTGAAGCTAGCTCAAGACCTATTCTTGGTTGGTTGTGAAATACGCGGCTTCCAAGTGCTTTTCCAATTCAGGAATAAAGAGTAATCTCACACAGTTGGAAATGAATGTTCACCGGCACATAAAAAACAAATCACGAAGCGTAATTCGCACCTGGAGTGAGAAGCTAATATTTCACGACTACCAAAAACAAGAATGAACGTTGTAGACAGCTCAGTGGGGACTTATGCAACTTATAGAAATAGTACCAAGCTACAAGCTAGTGTCACTAAATCATACCTGCAACATGCTTAGCGTCTGTAAACAACTTGGGAACCTTTCCACTACCTTGTTCTCTAATTTTTCTTGGAACATCAGTTTTTCCGTTAAAACAGTATTTATGTCTTTGAATGATTCAGTTAACAAATTTACTGTTGTGACCATCAATGTTAATACGACAACAGTAGTAATCATCAACAGATTTAAGGATCTTAAGTGTTGTAGTTCTTCAAGAATTCAGTCAATACCAGAGGCATTTTGTGATTGGGATAATGCGCCGTGACGTTTCAACAAGTTTTACAACGATGTTTTGGTTAAACACATCGTTCAGCTATCGTAGTAACCAGATCAAACTCCCTTTGACTTTTTCCGCACCATGAGAATATTGAAATCAATTCGAGTCTAGGTTAACAACAAGTGTTTGGACGTGCAGTTCAAATTTGATCGTATGTCCAAGAAACGTGAAAATGGACTTTTTTGAACGTCATCTACATCGATAGTATCTATTTTTTGGATTATTTTCAATTATTAAACAGCTATTCAGTTGTTTTAATCAATATCCTGTTTTATATAAATACTTTTTCTGTTATTATTCGAGAATATAAGATTTTCTGGTTAAATATTTAGAATTGCATCACTATTAGTAAATTAAATGCGTTGTCTAACATAAGATTTGAATATTTCGTTGGTAAAAAAAAAAGAATAAGTAATCGGTTGTTGGTATGGATGTTCTGCAGACTATGAAAAAATAACAAAGAGCGGTCAAGGTGTGTTAACACCTTTACTACCATAACCGAAACTATGCTAATAACAGTTTTAAAACTCAACGGTATGTCGAAACAGTTTATACGGGGTTGTGTGGAATATTTTCTCAATAATATGCAATTTTTCATTTGACCCTTTAACCGCAGATATAACCCAATTTATTACGTCATTACTTTTTTCTGTATTTCGAAAATAAATATTGAAAAATGTGATTTTCTAGTTTTGAAATCGATCAATTTAACAATGAACATTTAAAATGTCGCATAGATGATGAATACATAAGTATTAGAAAGTTTGAAATATATGACAGTTAGTACACTTTGGTGTTTAATTTTGCCACAATCCCACTACTAAAACCTTGTATATACTTTGTGGGTATAGGGTGTATTTGTTTTTTTATTTCCACACAAATATTTGCTTTTTTTTGTATTTCGAGCTTTTTTCAAAAATTTATTTGGACGTTCTCGTTTCCATTTCTCCAGCTTGTCAAATTCTTTTGACAGTCTATTGCTTTCCATTCTATGAAAATGTCCAAATCTTCAAAACTGTTTTGCTTTATTTAGTTATAATATTAATTTGACTTCATTTCAAACTGCTTCTTCGATAATTGATTTTTTTTAAATCAAACTGTTGTAATAATCTGAGGTCAAGTGAAAGTGTCATTAGGTAATCAAAATTGCAACCAAAAACAGTTTAATGTACTTGCAAATGAACAGAAAGTTGAAAATGAGGACTAAAATGATAAGTAAATCTTGGTAAATGTTTATTTTTAAATTATGCAAGAGATAATGTAGTTGAGGTTATTGACTTTATTAGTAATATTTTTTTTTACTTAACCTCTCAAAATTATTATAATTATATCAATAAAACAAAGAGTTGTGATATCATAGATCTTGAACTATAGCTCCAAAAATATACTTGAATTGTAGAATTTTGGGATAGTTTTATTTGAGAAGTCACCTTGGGGATCCTGCTCATAATTTGTTACTCTAACGTTCCTAAACGTTAAATTAACTTGGGGTAGCTACCTGCGACATTTAGCGACACTAAGAGTTCCCATTATTTGTCCTAAATCTCTTCTGTTACAATTTTTTTTATTGAAGTGATTCCTTGAGATATCCAATTGTGAAACTGGTCTGTAGCAGTACCAACGCTCGTGAATTTGAGAAAATATCGAGGCCTCAGAACTATCATGACTTTTAGATTTAAAAAAACTTCAATGGAATGGTATCAAATCATTTTCAGAACCGATTTTTTTTACAAATTTTACAGTTAATGGGGTAGTTTTGAATGAAATGTCATAATGAATTGTTGTTCAAAGCTTTCTTCGTTAGTATAATGAAACTAAAATTCTAATGTAAACAGATATGGGTGTTTGCCTTGAACGCTAATTTTCATTTTATACTACCAGTTTCTTATTTTTCTCTATAAAAGGATTAAGTAGTGACCTGGACGTAACCAAAAATAGACATAGAAAGTTATTTTGATGTATTGAATTGCGTAAATTCGTGTTTATAGTAAAAATAGAAAAATAAATACGAATATAACTTGATATAGGAATTTAATTGATATCCATACATTTTCAGAACTTTGAAGCACTTTTAGAAAATCATTTTTCATGAAAAAAATATGAATTAAAACTTGTTGTACGAGGTTTGTTAAAAAAATTATAAATATAACCACCTACTGACTATTAAATTTTAATAAAACTTTTAGTATATACAAATATTGAATACAACGAGTCATAAATCTGAAGTTTTTATTTCTTTTTAAATAATATTTCGTATAATTTCCATAAATTTGTTATATTAAAAGTGTGGGGACAAAAAATACGCACATTTTTAGACAGCTTAGCAAATAATATGGCAGGTTTAAAATGTCCCAAGTATAAACATTTACTTTCAAGTCTGGAAAATCTAAAAAAAACGAACGATCTGAAACAACTGCCCAGTTTTCTGAGCAAAATCAAGATTCAAAAATTCGATTGAAAGAAAGGCAAATATCCGACTGAGAAGCAAAAAAAATTGCCAAAAAAGCTTCTGTTAAAGCGAATACTGGGAGTCAGTTCGATAAGAAATATGTAAGCAGCATTCTAAAATAATGTAGTTCAAACATAAAGAAAATCTATACTCAAATAATTCAGAAAAGCAACAATTAGAACAAAAATCAAAACTTAGAAGTTTCAGCGTTGGTATGGTCGGAGATGAACTTCCGTAACCATCAAAATATACGAAAAATAATGTGTGTTAGATCTAGATTAAAGCAGTTCATGAAGAACAAGCAACCTGAATGAAATTTTGTGTTTTGACCAGTTATGGGAACTACTTAAACGTTTTCTGAAAGTTGGAAAGTAACTACACATGAAAAATATTCCCTAAATTAAAGCGCAAATAATTGAATTAATATAATATGTATAATTATTTCACTATATTTGAAAAAAAAACCTACATGTAATAAAGCTATAACAATCCTAGTTTTTCCGCTTTGTACTGCAATCGTACTGATCGTTGTAGTTTTAGCCATCGAACTCGATGGTATATCTTCGTATCTGGTTCCATTCTCAACCGGTCCCATAGCAGCATCCATCTTTAAATCCTTTATTATTATTTTTTTTTTCAATCTAAAAACCTTCACTAACTCATAACACCAATAGATTATAAAAATAGCGGCTTCTGTCACTTTTATCACGAGAAAAAAAATCGGGAAAGCGTTTTGGCAAGTGTTTAAATAACGCGTATTTTCTTTTTAAAATTATGTGTTCGGTTTTCGGTTCGATTTCGTTGAATGTCTATAACACGGAGCCTCGGAACACACTGCGTTCAGACTTCAATTTTTGATACGCGACCTCCTTCCACTCTAATAACAATATGTACCATCTCGCGTTGATGGTCATGCTGTTTCTCTTGTTTTCTCTGCTATTTGGTCTGCAGACCGACCTTATTTTATACAATGAGATCCTAAATTAACTGTATCATGATATATTTCGTTATATCGGTTCTTATTTTGATTCAGGTCACTTTTTAACCATGTTGTACATTATCGGAAAATAATTTCCAGCTCAAATCTTCAATTTCCATTATAGAAAAACAATTTTTTATTTTCATTCATAATTAGAGTCGTTAAATGATTGTTTAAATGATCGAAAGACAACCAATCACTAATAATTGGTAATTATCAGATTTTTCTTCATTTTTTAGACAGTATTTCTCTAGATCTATAAAATACTACGTTTGGCAACACCATAATCTTCATATGTAATATCTGTAATTATTTAGGGAAGCATCTCCCTTAATCTGAGAAAAATTGACGTAATGACAATAAAAAAATGTTTCGTCTTTAAATTTCTGTAGATTTGGAGAAAAATCATTTGGCAACAGCTCAATTTCCAAATGTAACTGTAAATAAAGTCGTTACATTTTTCTAGATTTAAAGGAAACTGCGTTTATTAAAAACCTATGCTTTTATATAATCAATTTTTAATTTCTTTATATTTGGGGAAAAATAACGTTGGCAACATCGCAATTTCGATATGTAATTGTACAGAAAGTTGTTATATATCTAGTTCATATTAATTAGTCGTAAAATATACATAGATGGAGGAAAAACTTTATTTTGCAACATTGGAATATCCTAAAAAGTATTAGGGGCTTCATTTTAGTGGATCTAGAGGAAACTAGTTTCGATACCTTTACATTTATTATAACTAGTCGTGAAATTTTCTTAAGAGTGTGAATTATTTTATTTGGCAACATCGCAATATAATTTTATCAGTTTAATTAATCAATAAATGGATGTGGTGCAAAATTTATTTGGTAACAGTCTAATTTCAATATTTTTTATTTTATCGTAGAATTCCATAGATGTGGTACAAAATTTCATAAGGCAACACTGTGGTCTCAATATTTCTTTATATTTCCCTAAAATTGGGGATAGAACTTTATCGAAAGATTTTTGTATAATTGTTTATTTTTAATATACACCAACTCAATTTTCTTTTTATAGCTAATCACGAAAGTGGAAAAAATTGAATGTGGCAACACTGCAATCCTCAAATATTTTTAGTTGGCTAGTTTTCTTAAACTTGAAAAAGAGATTGGATGACGTCATTATTTCGATCTGGTTCTCATTAGATTTATTCAGATTCGGAAAAAAATGCATTTTAAATATTATTTTCACTGTTACTAAAATCTTTAGAACCCGTGAATGTTCATTCAAAAGCTTATCAAGAATTTAATACAATCGCCCACATACGGTGACGCAATTGCGATATATCTTATTTCAAAATCAAACATTAAATTTAATAAAACACATCATCATACATCATAATTTTCTTTCTACGTGCTTATTTACATTTGGTTATTAATTTTATTTGATATTTCACACATTTTTATATATTGAACCCATTCTGGTTTGCTAGTTCCCACCATTTTGTGAATCACGAAATACCACAGACTATAAATACACACACCTGTCATTTAAACGATAACCTACACATAAACGAAATGAGATATTACGTAAATGAAAAAACGATAATAATCTCAATGTTTTTCAGAATTCAAGAATTATTAAGTGCTTAAAGACAGCCATAAACTATACAACATTCATATTTCCAGAAAACTAACCTAAAATTATAGACTCGTGATCAAACAAGACACACGAATTTTTTGTAAGGTTTGAGCGAAGAAATCAAGCAAAAACTGTCGCATTTGACTAAGAAGAAAGTGTTATTTCACCAAGACAATGCATCAGTTCAAACCTTAGTTGATGCAATGGTTAAAATTAATGAATTAAAGTTTGAATTGCACCCTATTCGCCAGATTTAGCCCCCTCGGATTATCTCTGTTCCCAGACTTGAAAAAATAGCTCGTTTGACAAGAATGAAAAGGTGATTACGGCAGTTAACGACTATTTTGAGGAGCTTGATGATTCTTATTATAAAAATCGTATGGAACTTATTGAACATCGCTGGGAGAAGGATTTGAATCAATTTTCTTGTTCACTAAAATACGTTTCAAGTTTGTTATATACTCCTCAAATGAATGTGTATATAAAAATATAAAAACGATAATTTTTAATTAATTTCAGTTAGTATTTAAATGATATGTCGAGTGTATCGATAGAAATATTCTTGCTGCTAATTTTGAAATTTGTTATGACGTTATTCTAATTTTAATCGTCGTAATCAGTAAAATTCGTAAATATAATTCAAGCCAGAAAGTATCAAAAGTATTTTTAGCTCATAAAACTGTTCATTGTTAAAAAAAAAAGTTTTCGATTTGAGTATATAATAAAACTAATTCAATTTCTTAATTATTTTCGTATTTTATCATTATCTTATTCAAAATTTTCAATCTATAAGAAGTTATCTTGTTTATTCTCATCAAATAAATTACAGCGTTGCTATATGTTCGTATATATACAGTGCTTTTCAGATAAAAGTATCCACCTTTAATAACTTTTGTAATACTGGTATTTAGAAAAAATCCAAAAACACGTCAATTTATGTTGGAAGGGGCAAGCATTATGGCTTATTTAAACTTACTGGAAAAGCCACCCCCTCACCCCTAGCAGCATCCCCTTTATTTTTTTAAATTACTTTTCATATTTTTTATGTAAATTTTGGATACTCCTCTTTGAGCTGATTTCAAAAATGTATAATACTTGTAGGTTAAAGTGGTTAGTTTATGAGATAAACAATTTTTCTTTTAAGAGCACAAATTTTACTTATTATTTACTTTCACCTTATTTGCCTGTACTAAAATGGGTTGTACAACAGTTCAAACTCTTTAATCTTTTTAACTGTGCTATTTATTATGAAGTTACAATGGTATAATCTATTTTGAAATGCCTCTCTGACATTGCTTAATACGGCTGGATTTAATTGTCGACATTCATTTTCTATCCTCTCTCGTAAATCATCCAGAGATTCTGGTTGGGTAGCATAAACTTTTGTTTTTAAATACCCCCATAAAAAGAAGTCTAGGGGTGTTAAATCCGGTGACCTAGGTGGCTACTCCATCATCTGCCCCCTTCTACCTATCCAACGAGCGGGGAATGTTTCTATTATGTTTTCTATTATTGTTGTAATACGTGGGTCAACCCCTTCCCTGAGTAACTCAAGATATGATTCACCATTTAAATTTCCGTTGATGAAGAAAGGTCCGCCAATGTGGTCACCTAGGATACCACACCAAACGTTTAACTTTTGGGGATGTTGTGTATGGAATTCACGCATAATATGTGGATCACTTTCAGCCCAATATCTACAATTATGACTACTTACTAAGCCATTTAATGACCTTGAGCATTCATTAGAAAAGCAAATATTGTTTAACAATTGTGGATTGTTATTGATAATTTGCGTCATTGATTCGCAAAACTCTAGACGACGATCAAAATCATCTTCATTCAACTCGTGCACCAACTTAACTTTGTATGGGTGGTACTTGAATTTATGTAGAACTCGGAAAACTGTAGAAGATGAAACACCGATCGCTCTACTTATTGTTGACAACGATTGGGGCTGTTGAGCCTCTAAGCTGACTTGCCCTAAAATTGCCACTTGGATTGCTTCGTTATTTACGAGTCCCTCTCGCTTATGCACTTTATTGCAAACAGACCCTGTTGTGGTAAATTTCTCCATCAGTTGAATTACATACTTATGAGTTGCATGTCTTCCGTCATGTAATTCGTTAAATATTCTAGCAGCAGCTCTTGCACAATTATTATTTTGGTAGTATAAACCTACAATTTCAATTCTTTCTTGCAAAGAGTAAACCATTTCAGAGAAACAAAATAAATAATGTATCAAATTACACTATCAATAGTGACTACAGATTCTAGTTGACAATGTCAAACTTTAATAAAAAGTAGAGTTTTTTGTTGTTTGGATTTTTTAAGTAGAATAAATAGCACAGTTAAAAAGATTAAAGAGTTTGAACTGTTGCACAACCCATTTTAGTAGAGGCAAATAAGGTGAAAGTAAATAATAAGTAAAATTTGTGCTCTTAAAAGAAAAATTGTTTATCTCATAAACTAACCACTTTAACCTACAAGTATTATACATTTTTGAAATCAGCTCAAAGAGGAGTATCCAAATTTTACATAAAAAATATGAAAAGTAATTTAAAAAAATAAAGGGGATACTGCTAGGGGTGAGGGGGTGGCTTTTCCAGTAAGTTTAAATAAGCCATAATGCTTGCCCCTTCCAACATAAATTGACGTGTTTTTGGATTTTTTCTAAATACCAGTATTACAAAAGTTATTAAAGGTGGATACTTTTATCTGAAAAGCACGTATAATAAGACAATGGAATATTGAAATTTTGGTAAATATTCGATTTATTTTATTTAATAAAAAACATATAGAATATCTGATAAAGCTCTTGACGAATAAAGGAATAGCTACTAATTTCCATTTGATAGGTTCCGGATCATTAAAACACAGTGAAAAGCTATTGACAATTGCCTTTGAGTTAAGAAAAGTTGAAGGTTCCAGTCAGATTTTTTGTCGTACTTTTCAAATTATAGATTTAAAAAAAAATGTAATTTGAATAGAACTTTAATAGAATCTTCTCGCATTCCAAAAGTTTAAGGTAAGCCTGCAGTTTATCGCCAATATACATTCAGGAAGCTCTGAGTATATGGTGGAGAATTGAGATAGAGGTTTGCATATGAATATGTCAAAAAACAGAAGATCTGCCGGTAGAAAGCACTCGAAGAGGCCCAAGAAAAGACGATATAACAAGTAAAAACAAGTAAAAAAACAACTCACTACTTTGGCAAAAAAAAATTAACCTAAACAAAAAAATAACAATATACAAAGTTATAGTGAAGCCTGAAGCTGTGATAGATAGACAGGAGAAAACGATAGAGATTGTGAAGATCTTGCAGGATGTCCAGAACAGAACATATACAAAATGATATACGACGAAGAGCGTGTCGAGTATCCACAACTTCAGAGAGAATACAGATGGCCAAAGAAAGTATTGATGTATCAGAATAGTAGAAAACGAGAAAAACCCCCAAGGACCTGGAAAGAAAGGATTGAATAGAGTATGAAAGGCAGAGCTATCCTGGAAAACGAGTAGGTAGAATAGGGAGGCGTACAACTTCTCTGTATGCTGTAATATTTATTTATTTGGATGTTATTTGTTGTTAGTGAGCAAATAAAAAGCACAAACGTACGAAAACAAATTTATTTAATAAAATAAAATAAAAACAATAACACAAAATATAATAATTATTAACTCACGATAAGAGACAGTGTATCCAAAAGACAAAAATTAATATTTTTCTAATTACATCAATTTTTCAAACCTTTTTTGTATTTGATTATACTTCCAAATTAATTTTGAGTGATATGTATGCATTTTTATTTAATCACTCAAAAGTACTTTTCCGAATTTTTTCTATGCCTGAGGAATATTTTTTTTACTGAAAATTAACCATTTAAAAAAAATTATTAATAAAATAAATTGGTAAAGGTTAAAACAAGTTCTTCGTAGAAACATGTTTAAAAGCACGATTTTCCAAAGTATGAAAATTATATTTTCTGAAAATTTTGGTGGGAACAAACAATTTTTTGAAAATAACTAATAAAATAATTGGTTAATAAACATCGAAAAAACTTTTTTTAATCGTTTAACATGTCTATACAATATACTGGGCGTTCAAAATCACTTTTATTGAATTATTATCGAAATAAAAACCATAAAAAAAATGTGAGATACTTTTTGTTTCAAATTTTGGTTAAAAAAAAAACATTTTTCGAAACTAATGAAAGCTAATATATTAATAGATTAGTAAGGTACATTTAAAAAACTAAAAAATATGATAATTATAAAAATAATAAAATATACATACGTCAAAATTGATTTCGATTTATTATATATCATATTATTTATAAGTAAATATCAAATGTCTAGTTTCTAGTGAATTTTTTAGTTAATTTCCCCCCTTAATTAGATGAAATATTTGTCAATTATTTATTTTTAAATGTATGCATATTCGAATTTAATTAATTTAATTAATTTTTAAATATTTGATTCACTTCTCATATCAGCAGATTGTTTCAAGACTTTTGATTTACACTGTATCTTTTTATCGTTAATATAAGATAAAACAACAAAATTTATTAGTAAATAAAACACATGCGTTAGCAATTTTTATAAAAAAAAAACAATAAAAGCATAATAATTATTAGTATTATATTTTTGTTAATTTATTATAAATAATTTATAAAGTTTTGTATTACAAAAAAAATAAATATAAACAATCAATATATGTTTAAATAATCAGTCATTAAATTAGACATTTTTTAAATAATTCGAATAAATATAGAGGAAATAATAATTGTTTGAGCAAAATGTTTAAAAAAAATCACTTAGTTTTCTCAAAAAAAAAGATGACGTAATCGTAGTTACTTTTTTTTAGGTCTAAATAATGAAAAAATCCTCCGATTTCAATGAGTTTTTTCAAAAATTTCGATTTTCACTGCGGATTTAATGAAAAAATTAAGAAAATAAAAAAATTAAAACTCATAGTAGTTACCGAGCTCATTCACTTAGATTTGATAATAACTTTCTACAATAATCGAATGGAGTTTCATTATTTTTTTCTTGATATATACAGCAAAACATACAAATAGAAAAAAATTAAACAAAAAGTTGTTTTTTCCTTTTTCACCCACTTGAAATAATGTTACCAATCATCCACTAAAATAAACCGTGATGCCGGTCCTGTTCAATTATATTAATCAATGTTAAAATTTGGCGAACGCGCCTATTAATCACATACTTTCATTATAGTGGCTAATTTTGTGTAGTTTTTTGTGGGTTCTTTACATTATGTTACCTAAGAAAAATTTGGAAATTCTATCTCTTAGGGCACAACTCTCCTATGACCTTGGAATATGTCACTTCTGGGGTCATTCTAAGCATCCTTCATATTTTTTTCTATCCAAAACTTCGTACTTCCAAATTTTCTATACCTTCAGGTCTAGTATGTACTAAACTAACCAAACCTAATCAACGTCAAGGTCATAAGAGAGTTGTATCTTAAAAGATAAAATTTTCAAATTTTAGGTTGAGTTAGTTTTGTACTCGCTACAAAAATGGGAGCAGTGGGCATAGAAATGGAGGCATGAGCTTACATAAACATGCCACGAATGACATATATCAAGATCAAGTTCAGAGTTGTCCTTTAATAAATCGAATTGTCGAAAATTTCTGAAAAGACTTTAGTTTACGGCAAATTAGAAATGTCGAGCATACTAGAAAATGATTATAGTATATATAAAAGAGTCTCTAGCAATATTAGTTAGTAAATAATTTGATTTCATAGTGAATACATCGGTATAGTAAACACTAAGCGACACGGCGTATTTAGGTTAAGTTAGATTTGAAATGAGTATGATCTAACTCTAAAAAACAATGTGATATAGTTAATAATTAGCAGTATAAACCTTTAATGGCATATTTAGTAGCGTTATGATAATTTTTCCATGCTTCAGCATCACATTCCCCTACCTCCTTCAACCTCTTCTCCAAATCTCCTTCATTCATGTTAGTTTCGATTTGATCTATCACTTCACCATCTTCGTTTGTTATTTTTATCACCTCCTCTCTTCTAACACACGTTCCCGGTTCTTTATCTTTGACGGTTTCCGAAGTAAGCACGAAAGAAGATACGCCGAGACTATGAGATTGTTGAACCTAAACAGAATCCAAAAAAAAAAATTAATAATCTATTGAATAATCGTATTTCAATTAGTATACCTTCAAGTGGGTGGTTTCGGTGACTTCTCTAACGATTTTTCCTGCAGGAACTTCCGGTGATGATTTAAGAACTTCCTTAGCCAGAGGAAGCTCGGGTAATCCCACCGCCAATACCATTTTTTCTTTGGTTATATCTTTACCGAGATCTTCTTTACCGTGTTCCCACCAAGGGGAGTAGCGATTCTCGCATTCCGATGCGGTGTTGTACGAAGAAGATCTCGAATGTTGAAGAGTACTGTCAGAAGCGGTTAGGAATTCTTCGTCGGATTTGACATCTTCAAGTTTAGGAGGTTTCTGTAGTAAACATCAAACAACCTATTATTGAAATGTGTTGGAGTTTTCAAGATAGTCAAGAAGATGTTGAAGATGGGGAGTAGGAATAAATAGAAATTTTTGTTTACTAAATTTTACCTCTGGAAGATGTTGTGAGTTCTCCATTTCTTTTCGCAAAGTTTCAAGTGAAGTATGTTCGCTTAAAGAAGACGTCGACGTTGATATAGAAGTCGTGAATACTAAACAGTCTTGTTGAGCGCTTTGTAGGGCCGAATCGAGTTCTTCGGTCAAAGTACCAATTTCTGAAAGTCGTTCTGAGATCGCTTCGACGGCTATTTCATTCTTCGTTACGGAATCTGAAAGATCTTCTTCGGAACTCGAAGATAAAGAGCACAACGATCTGAAATGAATTTTCCTAATTTATTTTGAACATTTCATCGATTCCATGGTATACTTAAACAATTATTGAGCACATAAATATTTTTATTATCCTTTAAGAATTGATTTTGATAACGTTTGTACCAAATAATCGGTTTAGAAACAGCGTTAACCTTGTAGTTAAATTTTTTTCTAAAAATAATTTCAACCTTTACTGAAAAAAAAACGATTTGTGTGATTTTGAAATGGAAAACAGCGATGATAACCAAGGTGTGATTCATAAAATGATATTCAAAGGAAATCAGAGGTGAAATAATTTTTTTTACTTACAGTTTTTATTCGGATGTGGAACTTGGGCCGGTCTCACTACCACTGCCACATTTAGTTTCCCCACCAATACGTATTTCAAAATTAGATTTCAAAAGTAGATGAACTCGAAGTGCACTTTCTTTAGAAATATCTTAATTTCGGGATGGGATTTTCGACGTCTAGGGTTAGGAATTGTTGAGATATTCCTCGTACAATGCAAAGAAAATTCTCTGTCGATGATATTGAAATTTTTGGAGAAAAATATGATTATAGTGAGTGAATTATAATGATGGAAGATAGTTTATAAGTAAATTTCGAAATGAATCTCGACAGTATTCATTTTTTTTGTACTTGAACAACTTTACATTTCGAAGACAAAAATTGTATGAATAATTCATGAACTTTTGGATTTTTTGCCTCGTAAAACGTTCACGTGACTGAATTATAATAGTTTGTTGTAATTTTTTTCAAGTTATTAAATTTCTATTTTATATAAGTGAAAAAAATTAAATTAGAAAACATTTAAATGATATTTTTTCGGAAACTATGCTTTGAAAAATCTTTTTTATAACTACTTTTCTATAGGACAAACATTTCGTTAGATTTTTTTATATATTTCTATAATTTAATGAAAAAATGGGAATCCTAAAATATCATTTTGATAATTTTTGGATACATACTACGATATAGCTTTTAAAATTTTGGATTCTGTGCCTTGAAATAACTTCTAAATGAATGATTTTATATTCTTTCCTTGATATTTAATAAAAAAGTGTTAAGTATAAACTATAATTTATACAATTTTGAAAACTGATACCTAAAAAACCGTTTCATCGACGATTTTTATGTTTTTTATTTGAAACTAGATCAAAAAATGGTAACTCTATTACGTAGTTCTTAAAATTTAATTTTGGATACTGTGACTTGAAATAATTTTCAATAATTTGCATGCTTTTTTGATATTTAATTAAAAAAATAGTGAGTGTAGACTATAATTTATATAATTTTAAAAATTGGGTACTTAAAAAACCGTTTCATAAACGATTTTTAGTTCTTTTCTTGACACTAGATCAAAAAATGGTAACTCTATTATGTAGTTCTTAAAATTTCGAATACTGTGACTTGAAATAATTTTCAAATGACTGGTTTTGTATACTTTTTTCAATATTTAATCAAAAAATGGTGAGAATTGACTATACTTCACATACATTTGAAAATTGGATACCTAAAAAACAGTTTCATTGACCATTTTTTTTTGGAACTAAATCAAAAAATGGTAACTCTACTACGTAGTTCCTGAAATTTTGGATAATGTGACTTGAAATAATTTTCAAATGACTTGTTTTTCATGCTTTTTTTCATATTTAATAAAAAAATTTAGTTTAGACTATAATTTATATAATTTTAAAAAATTGTGTACTTAAAAAACCGGTTATTCAACGATTTTTAGTTTTTCTCTTGGAACTAGATAAAAAAATGGTAACTCTAATACGTAGTTCTTAAAATTTTGGATAATGTAACTTGAAATAACCTTTAAATGATTGGTTTTTTATACTTTCCTTGATATTTAATCAAAAAATGGTAAGTATAGACTAAAATTTGTATAATTTTAAAAATTGGGTACCGGAAAAACCTTTTCATCATCGATTTTTTCTTAAAAAGAGATAAAAAAGGTAACTCTACATCGTAATTGTTGAAATTTTGGATACTGAGCTTTCAAAAACTTTTAAAGACACATTTTCAATATTTTCTTCAATATTCATTCAAAAAAATGGTAATTTTGAAACATAATTTAGTTTAAAGTGTAATAAATCATATAAATCCGTAAATTACCCAATAGGAAAACCTTTAAACGACTTATCTTCGATTTTCTTAGAATTTAATAAAAAATTGACTAATTTACATAAAAAAAAACTTGAAAATTCAACTTCAGTATTCATGTTTCGAAAATTCCCAAGCAATTTCGTCTTTGGAAACTTATTTAGAAGAGAAATTCATACAAACTGAAGATATATTACGATTCATACAGATTAAATGATATAAAAACAACTTACTGTTCATCGGAACACAAATTTTCTTGTAACCGATTCCTCAACATCTTCCCCAACCTAACCATCCTTCCTACCTCCACCATAATCTTCTCCCTTTTACCAAAATAATACTCAACCAAGTTCTTCTTTTTCGCTAGTTCCATCAACGGAATCGTGGCAACGTCTTCCCTTAAATCTCTCAACTGGTTGCACTGTTCTTCAACGGAACGATGAAACACAGCAGACACCCGTAACCTCGTCATTTGCTCTTGACTAATCGAAAATAATTTCTGCCAGGAGGTTTTTAAACGTTGATATAAATTAGCGTGATCGTCTAAAGGAAGTTTACAGGATTGTCGTAAAATTAAGGAAGCATTAAGTAATTGATATCCGTAATTGTATGTGCCCTACAAATAAATAAAAATCAGTGGAATGACTAATTTTTATTAATATAAAATTTACTTTTGCTGTTTCTTGAAATAAAAGGTGTTCTTCTTTTTGTTTCTGTATTTCGTAAACGGTACAACCCACGTGATTATGGTACCTCAACATCACCTTCAACAACTCTTCCAACCACATTATAGCTTGAACTGTGTCCTTTTCGTAATCGTCGATATGCGTTACTTGCTTGAGGGTTAATTTTTGTAATTCGACGCTATCGGTGAAAATGTTTTTACGCGCAGTTGTTGCGTCCAAGACGTCTTTTATATTTACGATGTCTTCGGAATAATCGACGGGTATATCGCGGCCGAGGCAGTCTTTAACTGGCATTGAAAGTAGGTCTGATAGTTTTTCGCCTTCTTTGCGAACTTCTGATTCCACTTGATCTACATTTAAATTTCCATATAATCTACGCTTTTCGTGGACGAATTTCGAGTTATACAAGTGAAAAAAATAATAATTGTTTTAAGAAACATCAAGCTTTCAATTATTTCGAATACCTTGGGTTTCTGAGAGGTTGACATGTTAAGAAATCTTATTGGATGCTATTTCATTCCAATATTCAATCAAAAAATGGTAAGTTCAACTTATTATTTGTATAGTTTCGAATATTGTGGTTAAAAGAAGAAGAATTTGGAAGGTTCGTCAAAAAAGGGTAATTATATAATGTAGTTCGTGAGACTGTAGTAAAAAGTCTATGTGACTTGTTTTCGATATTTCTATTTTTTATTCTAGAATGAAATTTTAGTTTACAAATCTTATAATTACCAAAATTTTGTACTAGATCATCTTTGTTTGATATTTATTTTAACTTTATTCTAAAAATAGTGATATTTCGACGTAAATATCAAAATTTTTCTTTAAAAAATTTTCAAGTGACTGACTTGATTTTTTTTCTTCAAAAAATGGTAACTCTAGACTAAAATTCTTATAATTTTGAAAAACATTGCATTGCTTATGTTGTCAGATTTTCCATAATTTTTTGAGAATACGTCAAAAAAAGGAAATTCTATTTGAGTTTAAAGATAGGTATTGAAAAATCATTTAAATGATACTTTTTCAGAAATTTACTCCTAAAGGGTTAATTAAATGACGAAGATTTCAAAATTTTGGATTCTGTGTTTTGACAAAACTTTAAAATGACTGGTTTTTGATATTGTCTTCAATATTTAAGCAAAAATGGTAATTTTAGATTATAATTCATATAATTTTCGAAATTTTCCACTGGAAAAACATTTAAATGCTAGTTTTTTCGTTATTTTTCAAAATTTAGTCACAAAAAATGGTAATCCTGGCAAATATTTATTAAATTTTGGAAAATAGGTAGTCACAAGACATTTGAAAGATACTTTTTCAGAAATTTACTCCTAAAAGGTTAATTAAATAACGTAGATTTCAAAATTTTGGATACTGTGCTTTGATAAAACTTTAAAATGACTGGTTTTTGATATTGTCTTCAATATTTAAGCAAAAATGGTAATTTTAGATTATAATTCATATAATTTTCGAAATTTTCCACTGGAAAAACATTTAAATGCTAGTTTTTTCGTTATTTTTCAAAATTTAGTCACAAAAAATGGTAATCCTGGCAAATATTTATTAAATTTCGGAAAATAGGCAGTCACAAGACATTTGAACGATACTTTTTCAGAAATTTACTCCTTGAAGGTTAATTAAATGACGTAGATTTCAAAATTTTGGATACTGTGCTTTGATAAAACTTTAAAATGACTGGTTTTTGATATTGTCTTCAATATTTAGTCAAAAATGGTAATTTTAGATTATAATTCATATAATTTTCGAAATTTTCCACTGGAAAAACATTTAAATGCTAGTTTTTTCGTTATTTTCCAAAATTTAGTCACAAAAAATGGTAATCCTGGCAAATATTTATTAAATTTTGGGTAATAGGCAGACACGAAACAATTAAACGATACTTTTTTTTTTAATTTATTCCTAAAAGGTTAATTAAATGACGTAGATTTCAAAATTTTCGATACTGTGCTTTGACAAAACTTTAAAATAACTGGTTTTTGATATTGTCTTCAATATTTAGTCAAAAATGGTAATTTTAGATTATAAGTCATATAATTTTCGAAATTTTCCACTGGAAAAACATTTAAATGTTAGTTTTTTCGTTATTTTCCGAAATTTAGTCACAAAAAATGGTAATTCTGGCATATAAGTGTAATTAGACGACGTAGATTTCAAAATTTTGGATACTGTGCTTTGACAAAACTTATGGATTGACTGGTTTTGGGAACTTCCTCCAATATTTCATTAAAAAAAATGGTAACTTTAAACTATAATACTAAAAATTTTGCACAAGAAAACGATTTCTCAAGATTAGTTATTCTTTTTCTTCATAATTTGGCCTTAACACATTTAATTACACATCTAACAATCTTTCTGGGCTACATTTAAAGAACTGACGGAGATATTCCAGAAACTGTGTAAAAATTTGTTTATTTAATCTTAATATATAGAAAGTCAATTTGTGACATACTACTATTATGTATTTACCTAAATACTCTTGGCTCTTCTCCAACATCTTTAACTTCTCACCGGCAACTTCGAATTCCGTAATTTTCGTCCCCATAACTAAATTATCAAAAACTTCAGCCGTTTTATCAAAATATTCCGAAACTAACCTATAAAATCTCAAAGAAGTTATAAGAACGTTCCGTCGCCGCTCTAATCGCATCGCGAAACTTTTACAAACAAAATCCATGAAATCCTTTTGGGATATCAAATCTCTATGCTGAGCGGTCAATGTTTCGACGTTAGCAAAATTATCGATCTTGTGTATTAATTCCGCGTAAGTGCCGTAAGTTTCCCAACATTCCAATTCAATTCTTTCGTGTTCTCTTCGAAGTTCTTCGGCGGAAGCGACGTCGTAACCTACTTTTTGGTGAGAATTGAGGAGATCTTCGGCCGGTCCAAGAATCCAATTGATCACCTTCGCGATATTTTCTTCTAAGCAACCTAAAAATTTGGAAAAAAAATATGAAATCCTCAGCAAATCTCTAAGGAATATTTACCTAAATCTTTGGTATCAGTATAAACTTTTTGCATCTGAATCCACGCTTCTTCTATTTGTTCTTGTTTCTTTTTAATATCGTTAATAATTTCGTCTATTTTTTTCATAGTATCCAATGTGTCTTGTGGGGTTGTACAATCCACAGGTTCGGAAGCTAATTTTCTTGTTCTATTATTATATTCGATATTCTCCACGAGTTCTTTACCTAGAATTTAGAACAGAATATATTTATAAAGAATTAATTTTTTCAATATAATATTTTTACCAGTTTCAGTTGCATTAAAAACTAACATTTTAGTCGATTCTGCCATATCTGAGCTCGTATTCATAGCCTCTTGGACTTGACTAGCTCGTAGCAGTTTACTTGCCAATACATACTGGTAAAGTTCATCTAGTTCTTTGAGAGTTACATCACAGTCTCCATAAAACTCCTCAACTTTCTAAAACGTACCAATTAACTTTCAAAAGTATTCACTAGCTAATGAAATCTCTTTAATAAAGTAAACAATTATTCTTTGCACTTCTTACAAAATTATTCCCCTCTGGGAACGTCTTGGCCAGCCAGAAGGCTGGATCTCAACTCTATTGACATTTTTACATACATTTCATAAAACAAGGCGATTATTCTATGAAATAATCAAGAATTAACAACTTGGATAGTCAATGAAGTAAAGACTTTAAAAAATTATGTTTTGAATTGCTGATATCATGATACTGATTAAATTACATTGTATAAAGAAATCTGAGGGGGATTTGGGGGTTTTAAACATTTTTAGGAGCCGTATAAACTTACTTTGATTCGAAAAAAAACCATTTCATTTATTTATAAAATGCCAGTGACTTTCTAAACTATTCGATTCACTATTTGAGACGTAAAAACTTTCAAACATGATGTTTTAAATTAATGATATCATGATACTGATTAAATTACATTGTATAAAGAAATCTGAGGGGGATTTGGGGGTTTTAAACATTTTTAGGAGCCGTATAAACTTACTTTGATTCGAAAAAAACCATTTCATTTATTTATAAAATGCCAGTGACTTTCTAAACTATTCGATTCACTATTTGAGACGTAAAAACTTTCAAACATGATGTTTTAAATTAATGATATCATGATACTGATTAAATTACATTGTATAAAGAAATCTGAGGGGGATTTGGGGGTTTTAAACATTTTTAGGAGCCGTATAAACTTACTTTGATTCGAAAAAAACCATTTCATTTATTTATAAAATGCCAGTGACTTTCTAAACTATTCGATTCACTATTTGAGACGTAAAAACTTTCAAACATGATGTTTTAAATTAATGATATCATGATACTGATTAAATTACATTGTATAAAGAAATCTGAGGGGGATTTGGGGGTTTTAAATATTTTTAGGAGCCGTATAAACTTACTTTGATTCGAAGAAAACCATTTCATTTATTTATAAAATGCCAGTGACTTTCTAAACTATTCGATTCACTTTTTGAGACGTAAAAACTTCAAACACGATGTTTTGAATCAATTATATCATGATACTGATTAAATTACATTGTATAAAGAAATCTGAGGGGGATTTGGGGATTTTAAATATTTTTAGGAGCCGTATAAACTTACTTTGATTCGAAGAAAACCATTTCATTTATTTATAAAATGCCAGTGACTTTATAAACTATTCGATTCACTATTTGAGACGTAAAAACTTCAAACACGATGTTTTGAATCAATTATATCATGATACTGATTACATCACAGTATATAAAGAAATCTGAGGGGGGTTTGGGGTTTTAAACATTTTTAGGGATGGTATAAACTTACTTTGATTTGAACAAAACCATTTCATTTATTTAAAAAATGCCAGTGACTCTGTAAACCATTCGATTCACTTTTTGAGCCGTAAAAACTTTCAAACACGATGTTTTAAATCAATGATATCATGATACTCATCAAATTACATTGTATAAAGAAATATGAGGGGGGTTTGGGGGCTCTAAACATTTTTAGGGGCAGACAGTGTGATTTAAAAATCTATTATCTTTAAATATTTCCAATAAGTATTAAAAATGTTTGTCCTGAATCCGTACCTGTCTATTTTCGATCCACTTGTCATGATTATAAAAAAAGTTGCCACCTAGTTCAGTGGGAAGTTGAGATAAGTCCACAAACTTGCACAAACGGGATCTCGGAATATAGAAAACCTGAAAAAAATATCTAATTGATTAGTCTACTTTTTGTAACTCGTATATACACTGCTGGCTGCACCACGTTCAAACATAATTATTTATCAATTGTGACGACAGCCCATGAGATAAATAAAAGAAATACACACCTTTATTGTTAATATCGAATAACAGAAGAAAACATTCTTTTATTTACTTCCAAGTTATTGGACAATAAACATATATCGTTTCCAAATTCCGTTTCCTATCATAAAGATTATTCAGCTTCTAAAAACACGTGCCTTCGACTAATTTTTACCTGAGGTTACATGGGTTCGCTCAGAAACAATTTCAATTAGTCAAAACTTGTGGTTTCTGAGGTGAAGACGTCTTAATATGGTAAAACCACGTGATATAAAGGCAAACTCGAACGTGAGAATGGTCATCTCGTCAAGTGAAGATAATATCATTGGTATTACCAGCTACCAAAGGTTTAGCGTTTCAAAAAGAAGAATTTACGTTCGACGAAGCATGGTGATGGTTCAATTATGGTCTAGTCTTGCTTTTCTATACATGGAACTAGCGATTTGATTAAAGTTAACGGAGTTATGAAAAAGAAATAGTACAAACAAATTTTTAGAATAAAATTTCGTACCTTCGGATTTGCGATTAATTGGAGATATAACAATTTTTCAAAATACTCAATAAAGGTAGAGATTTTTACGAAAAACTTCCTGCGATAAAACGATAATCCGTCCACATCTGTCTGCATGATACCTGACCCAGGAAGTCTAGTCTCAGACTAGCGGTCATACAACCATGTCAATGATCCCATAATAGTTCTCAACCATACTGTACCTCAGTACAAGGCGAAAGGGGTGTAAATAAACACGGTTTGGCCTCCTTAGAGACCGGATCTCAATCCGATTGAACTTTTGAGAGAAAACCTTGATAGGAACGTCGGTAATTTTGGTCGAGCATCGCGTGAAAAAATGTGCGAAAGTTGTGAAAAAATACATAAAATTTAGAGGAAGATTTCTTGATGGAAAATCAATTTAGTTAATTGTAGCCTTTTTCAGCATGGGCTTTTGATATTCCTTTACGCTTTTCGAGTGTATTAATGTCAAAAAAGTATTTCATTGAATGATTAAACAGTTTAATAGTGCATTGAAGTTTTATATAATATCCACCGAAGAAGACGACGAATATCTCCAGTTAAGATCATGACGTTGGTTTTTTGGGATAATTTTGAATCTTGAAAAAGGAAAAACTTTCAACGACGAATATCATTTCAGCGAAAAAATTAAGCAAAAACGTTTGACTAAGAGAGAAAGTGTTGTTTCATCAAGACTGCTCAGTGGTCAAAGGTTTTCCAATAATGATTATAATTATAAAAATTTTTTTGTTTTCTTTGTTTGGCCAGACGCTTCGTAATTCCAATACGTATAATGAACCTCGTTTGAAATAAAAAAAATGTATCATTGATTAATTGCATAATACAACGCATTCAATTATAACCTTGAAAGTATATTGAAACAATTTGTTTTTTAAATAAATTCTCGTATCAACATCGATTTTTTTCACACTCTTTGTTGTCGGCTAGTCTAATCTGTAATTCGATATCAAAATGCATAAAGTGCAATTTGATATTGTAATTAAATACTGAATTGTAAAAAAACTGTTTGCTGAAGTACATTAAAATATTTTTAAGATTAATTTATTATTAATATCGTAGTATCAAAAATATTTATCTACACTATTTGTAGAAACTCATTTGTAGCATGCTGAATATGTTTAACAACCGAACCAGGATCTGTTAAGGATATCGCTCCATACCATAGACAATGTGGACTATAATTTACCAATCACTCGATGAATAAAAGCGCAGATTAGTTTCTACCACTATGAGTTAAGCCCAATACAACTCATGTTGAAAATGAAATAACAAAGAATTATCTTACTTCCTAACCTAACTTAACCTAATCTCAAAGTCGTAGATAAAACTTATCGAACATAGAACTGAACTTATCCACCTCCTTAACAGTTTATTATGCCCCTATTGAGTCGAAATATATCTAGACGAAGAATTATTTTACCTGTTTGTCGTTTGATGAATTTGTACAATTTTCCACTCTTTGTTTGTCCCAAAAGGCATCAGGTCTTACCACGATTAATTTCGATAGTTCTTCCGGCGTAAATATTGCATTGACTTGCCGAATACATGACCTTGCAATCTTCCAAGATCCTTTTCTAGCGTCAATGATCACCGTTAGACCCCGCGCTCGACTGGTTTTACTGTAACAAATTTTATATACACTACAAGTCGAAAGTTTATGCATCCACCAGGAGCTTTGGCGATAGAAAACGTTCAAGGCGGATAAACCACAACCACTGAAGATAAACGAATTGTATTGATCAGTAAACGTGATCTATAGCTCAAAGATACCAGCTCAGATCAATAAATCTAATGATCTATCTTCGAGTACTTCCACATAGAAAAGTTGAATTGGTGAAGTTGGCAATGACGAAAACGTCAAAATAAAATTAAGAGCTTGCAGTGGGCTAAAGATAATAGAGAGTTTTATGAGTCAAAGTTTGAGTATTTTGGGTCTAAGAAAAGTTTTTAAACGCAGGTCAAAAAGAAAATGGTTGTTGAATCTATATGTAATCACCATTGTAAACACTAGACTCGGTGACCTGGTGGAAATTAAAAGGATTTTAAAGAAAGGGGGCTATAAAAAAGATTTTAAAAAAATTTAGACAAAATGACAACGATCTCAAGCATTTGAAAGAATTCAAATTAAAGAAAGTAATGATTTGAATGTCATAGTCGCCAAACCTTAGCTTCCCCACTAGAATTTTTTGTGAGGACTCGATAAAGACCTTATCAGGTCAAGATAACCTGGCAAAGACTTGATGAGGATGTAACGCAGATCACTGATGAGGCCTTGATCAGGTGTATCTTATAGTTTTCGTCAGAATTGCCTCAAATACTTTCTTTCGTGATAAGTACTGATCAGATTATTTTAATTTGCATGGTTAAGGTTAGGATTGAAGTATGTATGAGAGTTAACAGGTTAAAACATGCAAACATTATTTATAAAAATACTTTATTGATCATAGAAATGTTGAAAGACTGGAGATGATCGAGAAATCCTAAAGAAAAATTAATTTATTTTCAATGGGGTCATTTTAAAATGATTCTAGTGTGGATTCCACCAGGAAAACCTGAAGAAATGTTCAAATAAATTTTTATTTTTCGACATTATAACAGAAAATGCCAAAGTTGTGCACTGAAATAATAAAAGCAATCGATATTATTTTCAAGTGTTGTGGGTATTGATAAAAACTAATGTATATCGTAAGTGTAGAGCACGAATTTCACGTTGAAGATAGTTTCTCTTCATCTTAAGTAAACGTATTATGGAAAAACAAAAAATAAACAGTGAAATGAATATAAATACGACCCTGTACAACCTCGTTCTCACCTGAATAGAGAAAGTAAGTACTGAAGCGGCGGTACGGCATCTATTTGAGGAGAGTCTGATGGGATGGTTATTAAAATTAAAGAATGCCCTTCTTTATCACGTCCTCCAGGTATTATTACTTGTTTTCCGTCGAGACATGAAACATCATATCTACTTTCCATAGCCTACAAAAAAAATGCATTATTTATTATTAAATATGTTAATTTCTTCGTGGTACTTGCTTCACATACCAAAAGAAAACTTTTATATTATAAATTCGTAAGTTTCACAAAATTATTCATGCAAGGGGTGACTGGGATTAAGAGTTGTGATGAATTGGATCTTAGAAATGTAACAAACTCTTTTTTTCGCTATATAAATGGTAAAAGTTATAGAGTACCACTGGAATAAAAGCATTATTGTAAATGTACACGTCCATTGAGACTTATAATTATTGATAAAAGTTGGGTAAAGTTCAATAAATGAAGGTAGGTACTTATCAAACTTCATATTTTTTAAAATACCTCGTATACGATTAAAAAACTTGGACGCAACTCTCATAGAATAGAAAAAGGATCAATAGATCCATTAAGTTGAGCAGTTATTGATATTCATACTGAACACCTCTATGGTTTAGTAGTTAAAGAATGAATTTGAAGGAGGTTTTCCCGCTGTAATAATTTTTCACCGTTAGAAAGTTTATTGGTGTGAAAAGTCAGTATAAAACAGGTAAATCAAGTTATTAGGTTTTAGTTTGCCCTCAGGCTATGAAGACGATAACTTTGTTGTCAAAACGCGCGTCAAATAGTGTATTTGTGAGTGTTGGTGTAGTGTAGTTTACACATTGTATTCAATTCCAAAGATCTATGTTCCAAAATGTTCCTAGATACGTTTTTTCTTTTCATAACATTTCAGATGTTAAACATAGTTTTTTAACTTCGTAACTTATGCCGAATGAGGAATAAGAAATTAAATTAATCTAATAAAATATAACAATTAATATTTTTCGTTGGTAACTGAATAATTTTATGTTATGTTTAATTTTAAATTACAAGGTTATTACAAATATTAAATAAAAGTTTATTATATAGGAGTGACATGTTCAATAATGTCAATTATGGATTGCGTGACAAATCTTTGAACAATAATCATGTAATAACAAAACATACAAGGTGTATACATAAAGAAAATCGAAATTTTTTTAATAAGAATCATACAGTATACAAATTACAAACTATCTCTAACGGAAGTAGATATATTCTAGATGAAAATTGTATTATTACTAATTCTAATCAACATCGAAGAATATCTGTCATCAAAACAGAATGAACGTGTCAAGATTTGTGTGTTGATTGTTAAATTTTATCTAGCGAACAAAATCAAGTAACTCGGTAAGTTTCAGGACTGTTTTCAGGACTTTGTCTGCAGATGGAACGATCTTTGCCTTCTTTAGGGCCGGTTCCTTCTTTCCAGGAGACCATCCCCGTAAATACCTTCAGTTAGTAACTCCAATGAGTTCCGGATGAAGTGGTGGAAAATATTTGCTAAAATAGAGGCGAATAAATTTTTAGTAAGACCTAGGTTCTTCTGTGTGTGAGAGACTGTACCTCTGGGAGCATATTAACAGAAAAGAAGATTACAGCAAGATATGGAAATTGATAGAAGCTCGAAAAGTTCCGCAAAGAGCAAAGACAAATTATATTTCTGAATAATAATCAAGATTCTCAATCTTAGTACCTTATTACTTTTTTATAATACCCTGTATCATAGTTAACTTACAACATAAATAAAAAAAATATGGAGAATTTATTTTTTTTTTGTAATAAATATTTTAAATATTTAAATTTATTAAAATATAATTAGTAGTACCTCAATTCCGGATCGACTTTTGAAACGAATCACATAATGACCGAGTACCCACTAAAATCGAATTCTCGACGCACCTTGAAGCACGTGGTACTACCAATGGTACCGTCGTGGTACTGCCATAGTAATGCTGGAAAAGTTGTCTCCTTGAATCCGGATGCGCTGTTGCCACTAATATGTGGTACAGGGTCAAGCAAATATAAATAATTATAAATCTCATTTTCTACATCGTAGAAGTACTTTAAGTCATACACTCAAACTTGAATTATGAATATTTTACATTTTACATACAAAGTTGAGTGACTTTGAATGCTTGGTGACAAATCTAGGTATAAATAGCGAGGAGTCGAAAAAAATGAAAGAAATCGACCGGATAGACCAGCCGGATGGACTGCTATTAGATTTCTAATATATAGATAGTAATACTCTACGTAATTAGTCGGCAAATCATTCTAAATTAACAAAAATAAGTATTGTACTTGATTTTTACAGAAAAAAAGTTTCAGTACATTATAAATTATGACTTTAAAGTCCGAGAAATGAGTAATAATTTTTTAATTCATTTTCAATTAATTTTAAGAATATTTATAATGTAAATTTATCAGAAATATTCGTTTTTATATATAAATAAATGATACAAAGTGAGTTTTTAATATTTTTTTATTTCCTCAGTTTCATCTACAACTGTATATGTTTGGCAACATTGTATAGTAAAGCCCGGACAATGAGAGTGTGTCAGGGCAGACACGATAATTTTGGTTACGATTACATATTTGTATACGTTGAAATATGTCCCTCGTACACCTCGTATATATATATATACAAATTTTTTCTATTATTCCGAATACTTGAAACATCACATATTCCCACTTAAGTAGAAAAATTATGACTTAAATATTGTAATGAGCATATTTATTAGGTGCTATCAAGATACAAGTTTGCCCACTACAAAGTTCGTTGCTCCCACAATAAACTTCTGGGTTTATTCAATTCTTCAATTAGCTGATGGTCGAAAATTAGAATTTTACATTGTAAGAATCAAGCTGAAATTATAAACATTCCAAATAATACAAGCAACAAAATCTAATTACATTTTTCGCGGTTATAAATTTATACAATTTATGAAACCTAGTTACGATTGAATAAATAATTTTTAGTTTATTATCATTCCACAATAACCTCAACTAATTTCGTTTCGTCACCATCATCGAAATTTCACATTATAGAATAACGTAAAATCCAATGAAACAATGTCATCAGACAGGTCAAGGTAATTTATTCTACTTTCATCTTGGAAATGCAAAATATCACTGCCCAACACAAATTTATCTGATTTGATGATACAATTTGTATGAGCAGTGTAAGATTATAATGGACTGTGTCGAGGTACCGTTGGTACTGCCTCGGGATATACTCTCACAGCAGTAGGGATAACACCAATAATTAAAATCGAGCACATCCTTTTTAGCCAATTTATTTAACAGGTTTTTTATCATTGTTTGGTTTATATACTAAATTAACGTATTCATACTGATATATAATAATAATCTTTCACATCCATATTGTAATTTTTCTTTTATTCACATAAATGAATAAATCCATAACATTAAAATAGATTTTTCAGCATTATGCAACCAATAATACATATGAATCATTAATATTTAAGAGTTACAGTTTCTAAACCATTAAATAAAACAATTGATTAAATATTCTAAACTGTAGATATGCAACACTTTATACTTCTATTAACTACGGAACATAAAACAAGTTTTGTTCTATAGTATTAACTTCGTAAACTTAGTTATGCAACGCAATATACACATAAGTTGACAGCTGTCACTGATTCGATGTAAACATATCCTTAATTTTTTTTTTAAATTAAACTACTAATTTTACTTAAACATTTTTATTTTATTCAAATATCAAACAGATACAAATTCAAATATCAAATAGAACAAATTCAACGTATCAATCAAGTTACATTTTGAACTCACCCCAACCCATGAAAAAATAAAACATTGAAAATAAATCCCCTAAATCGAGTCCCATATCTTTCACATCCGTCAACATTTTTTTAACTTCTGGTAAACGCACGACGTCTTCAACAATAATTTTCGTCTCCGGCGTTTTCAATTTTTCCATTATCTTGTTGAATTTTTTGTTATCTCGTTGTTTTTCGTAGAGTTTCATGATGATATCGGTGAGTGGGACGACTTTTTCAACGTCAATCATGAAAGATGTCAAATTTTTTGGCGTATCCTCTGGAACTTCGGGTACAGTCACCATTTTCAAAAATGATTCCATACAAAATATTAATGTATCGACAGGAAAACCGATCGTCGAGAAAAATGATTTGAAACGTATCCATTCCGGTTTTCCTCTTATAATTTCCACATTTTCATTCCAATCATCACTTTTCATGAATTTTATCGCTGCTTTGAATCCGTCGTCGCTTACTAAATGATTCTTAGCAATTTCAGTTACTTTTTCTCTTGGTATTAGTTGTAGGATTTCGTGTATTTCGGCATGAAGAGAATCAGGGTTTTCAGTCGTATTTTCTTGGCCACTTAGAACTCCTATTCCGTAATAAATAAATAAGGAAATGATGAAAAGACACTTCATCGTTACACACGAGACAAAATTCTTCTTAAATATTGCAAAAGCTGATATAATATGTAGCTCTGCTTTTCGGGAGATTATTCGAATGACAGATCTTCAAATTAAATAGTCGTTGCTAGGTAACTAGCCGTTTTTTGTTCTTCTATTTGTGACGTTGATTTTCGGCCATATTTAAAATTAAACAGCGGCGACGGTTGAACTTATTTTTTAGGGTACAATTTATTGATAATAAAAACAATGATTATTAATAAAGATTTGATGAAAATTCTTTCAATATTAGTTGTAGAGTAAATAAATTCAAATACATCTCACCTAGAGGAGTATCTGTAAGACCTAATAAACAGGCAGACAACAAGAATACTCATAATTATTACGTATTATTATTACGTTATCTATATACATTAGTATTAGATGAAGCCACCTTGTTTTCAGTTAATCAATTTTCATGTCCAAAAAGTGAGTCGTATCTTTTTTAAAACGAAATAAACTTCGATCAATCTCCTTCCAACATCTCCTTCGTGCTTTCTTTTATGTGTTTTGAAATCTTATTGTCCGTCTTCAGATGATACCTAATAATAAAGTTGGTGGATACGCCCGTTGTTGTGGCTGCTTAAATCACAAATGTATGTTCGCCAATCGTTTCAGTCTACGAAAGTTGGCACTCTAATTCTAAATATACCTACTGAATGAACCTGATGTATTTGTAACAATGGTGTCGTGATATGTATTAGTGGCTATGGGGAACGCTCACATCAAACCCCATCCTCGACAAAGACACAAAAAACAAGTGCATTGGAAAGCTGCTGGTAAGATTTTTCTATTTTTTGTTGGTTTCCCGAGTATAGTTTTCGAAATATATTGTTTTTCGACCGCGGAATGAAAAGTGTAAGCGCTATTTTTGGACACTTTGCTGTTATATTTTTATCTTACTTATATATCGGCAGTGCGGTGGAATTTTGTTGATATTATAACGAATATTCAGTTTACAAAAGTTCTTTAATTTCATCAGTACTGACACTATTAACTTTCGATCTCTGAAGACGATAATTTGTTTATAGAAACGCGTAAACGTGTAATTTTTTGTGGTAAAAGTAGTAAATAAAATATCCAGAACGCAATTGAGGGTAAATTATAATGTCAATACAATTTCTTATATTTATAATTGATTTTTCATTTCGTATTGTTCACGATGACTTATTTTTATCAGTTTCTCACTCCTTTTGGTAAAAAACAAATCCATAAACAAAATTAATGTGTCTTAATTATAAAAAATATATTCCACAAAATATCCAATAATTTGTTTGTGACTTATTGAACAGAAATATTAAGCGCCACACAAGACGTTGCAGTATTGTGGGTTGCCTAACAAGTAGGTCTTTTTATGCTATTTCGTGTGTTGAAATTTTTGATAATTCAATACTTAAAAGACAATTAAAGTATTATATCTCATGTTAGTACAATTGAGATTATGAAATTATGTAAATCAATAATCTAGTATTATATTTTGAAAATTAACTGAATGTTTGGAATCATTTGAATATTCTTAATAAGAGATTTTATGACTAAACATTCAGAATAACGTATTTTATTATGGGTATTATTGGAATTACTGGTATATTAAAACAACTAAAATAATTTTTATTGATGTTATATAACCCAAATAATGGATTTTCTACTGAATGTTTGTTACGTAAGACTATTGAAAATTGGGTTTGTGGGTTTACGATTATAAATTGGCAAAAGTATTTAAAAAACGAAATCAGATCAGAAATAATATATTTTTTGGCCTGTTAACAATGTTCTTGATCTTATTCGATAGGAGTTACAATCATAGCAGAACTAAGAGAGGCATGGGTAAATCGTAGATATCATCAATGCCCATCATTTCCAAACATACGATCTTCGAAGGTAGTCCCACTACGAGATCCTCTTCAGAACGTGAATTTAGTGATTTGTGATTTCATCCACGTCTAGCTACGTTACTGATTTTCAGTATTTGTGTAGAATGGTATCGAATGGGAAATTTCACCCAGCGAAAATGTATAAATTAACGTCAGAAATTTGGCAATGTGTTTGTTTGCTTTGCTAAGTGATCAAAATAACAAAGTAAAAATGAAATTAGTCAGTTATATCGATAAGTAAACACATTCGAAATCAAGCATAAATCTGAATTTCTATAACTTTTTTTAAATAAATTCCAATAACTTCTCGAAGCTCCATCATCTCTACTGCTCATATTCCATTCTTCTTCTTTGTTATTTATATTTCAGCTCGACCTTACGCTCCTGGAAAACCATTCCTCGTCACCGACGTAGAACCAACTCCGGATCTGGTGACTATCCGATGGATAAAACCAATCAGCGATGGAGGTTCACCCATATCCGGTTATTTAGTAGAACATCGACGAGCTGGATCTCCACATTGGGTCCGAGCTACCCCATTATTAGTACAAACCAACGAGCTAACAATAAGTGGACTGGAACCGGGATGGCGGTACCAATTTCGCGTGACAGCTGAAAACGCCGTAGGAATTTCTGATCCCAGCGAACTATCCGAACCGATAACCGTAACTTTACAACGATCAGCTGTTACAGCTCCTAGAATAACGCAAGAACTGAAAGACACTGATGCTTTAGAAAACGAAAAAGCGGAATTTGTCGTTCATTTCTTAGGACAACCGCCTCCGAAAGTTTGTTGGTATAAAGACGCTTTTGAAATATTTAGTAGTAGAAGAATCCGCATACTCACCGAATCAGATAGGAGCGTTCTAACAATACATCAATGCTCTCTATCGGACGAAGGGGAAATTAAATGTACTGCTACAAACCGCGCGGGTCACGTAGCTTCCAAAGCTAAGCTTGTAGTGCAAGCTCCACCTAGCGTACGCCTTCCGAGACAATACGAAGAAGGTTTACTTTTCGAAATAGGTGAATTGATCAGACTGAAAGTTTCAGTCGCCGGACGACCGACTCCTTTGGTATTTTGGAGCCATAACGGAGAATCTATTAAGAATAATGATCGATACGAAATGGAGTACGTGGATAACTCAACGATATTAAAAATAACCGACGCAAAACGCGAAGACAGAGGCGAATATTTAGTGAAAGCTGTTAATAAACTAGGAGAACATACTCAATCGTTTCTAGTAACTGTAACAGATAAACCCTCACCTCCAGGTAAAGCCAGAGTATTGATGGCGCTTGGTAGATCCGTTACCCTCACTTGGAGCGTTCCCAATGATGACGGTGGTTGTAAGATAGGCAATTATATAGTTGAATATTACCGCCTAGGTTGGGACGTATGGCTCAAAGCCGCAACTAGTAGACAGGTTACTACTATGCTAGGTGATTTAATAGAAGGAAGCGAGTATAAATTCAGAGTTAAAGCCGAAAGTCCTTACGGAGTCAGCGAACCAAGCGAAGAATCAGAAGTTATTTTTATACCAGATAAAAAAAGAGGGATGTTGGAACCGTCAGCTCGCAGTAGAAGTCAACCTAGGGAAATAGAGGAACCCCCAATGGTTAAAAGAAAAAATAGATCTGCTACAAGGATGGATAATTTACCATTAATACAGGAAGACGAACCTCCAAAACGTCCTATACGTACAAAAGTGAAAAGTCCTTCGAAAACTCCGGAAGCTTCTCCACTACCTACCAAAAAAGATTTAAACAACCTTAATAATAAAAGAGAACTTGAAACTAAATTGAATAAGGAAATTTTCGAAAGATCTGATAGCTTAACACGAGATTTAGCCTACGGAAGTCCAGGTATCAAAGTAAGAAAAGAACTTTCGCCAGAGTCGAATCAACCTGATATTTCTACTAAAACTGCAAGTCCTTCGGATCATGCGGTATTTAAAGTTCGTATAGAACCTCCTGAAACTGAACAAAATCCTTCAAGTACTAAAGACAAATTACCAAGAGACAATAGCGATAACTTCACAGGTAGCTCGGAATTTATGTTGGTTCTCTATCCTGATGAAAACCAAAAAGGTAAATTATATTTTTTTTTCCTTCTTTCCGAATTTGAAGTTTGTAAATTCATAATAACATGAAGGGTCAATGTCAAGCTTGTTATAGCTTTCCTCATGCTTCTATTGGTTGATGTTGACAAAAAAAATTATAGAAAAGACTTTCTGCAATGTCAACCGATTCAATTCGTCAACTATTACTATGCTTTTCAGAAGTATCAGCGTCTTTCTGTCAACTTTGTACTGCCTCCCAAAGCTCTTTATGTTCTAAAAACGTGAATTTTCACTTATTTCGATTTAAGAATTATTATAGCCATAAATTACAGAATCCAGAGGTTCTATTTTTATTCTTATCCTCAATCTTCATTCAAATATTTCTTTGTTCAGTGAACGAAACAGTTTTTCAGAAAAACTGTGCCGATTTAATGATGGTTAATTATAATTGTAGGTCACACAGATTTCGATTTGGATGACGATTCGATGCCGCCTCCAATGTCATTATCCGCCCCCGAATTAGGTAACGAAGCTCCAATATTCAATCCGATAAAATCGTCTGCTAGTTCTACGGAACTTTTACACGAAAGAGCCATGAAGAGATTGTACGAAGCAGCTAAAGCCGAAGAGAGGGAATTAGAAAGAAGGAGAATGTCTGCCGATATGAAAGGACTTAACATAGAAATACCAAAAATACAAATCAATTCGAAAGATCAACCGGAAATAGAGAGAATAAAAAGAAGATTATCAGGCGGAAGTGCGCAACAATTTTGGACAAGAAGACATAGTTTGAAAAATACTGAAGAATTCGGTAAATTCAATAATAAAAGATCTAAATCTGAAGAAATAGAAGAAGAAATTTTCGAAAAAATCAGGTCGGGAAATCAATCTAGAGAAAAACGTAAAATAAATATAGCCGATGTAGAAAAATGGGCCGATGATTATGTTTCTAGTACAGAAGAATCCTCAAATGAAGAAGACGATAATAAAAATTGTTATTTAACAGATGAAGAAGAACAAACTTATCATCCTAGGGGACTAAGATCGATGTCTTTTAGCAAAGAAGAACCTTTCGAAATATTAACAAAAAGAAAAGAGCCTCCCAGTCCCGATTTCGTACCGAAACCGATTTTAAAGAAAAAAGAACAAGAAGATACGCAATCTCCATCAACATCGCCTAAATTAAGAAGATCAAGTTCCCCTATACCTCCGAACATCACTTCAAATCCAACAATTAATTTTCCTTTATTACAAAAAACGATACCAGAAGAAACTTCTAGATCTCGATCGTCTTCCCTTACCCCAAATGATAAAAAAGAAAATAGACCGAGTAGTCCGAGGAAACGAGCGTTTTCTTTATTACCACAAATCGATCTTTTTGAAAAATCAAATCAAAAAGAACCATCTAGAAAACGATCATTTTCTCTAATACCACAAGAAGATTCTACAGAAGGAGTTATACCGGAAACTATATATAACTTACCCTCGTCGAAACCTTCTTTTTTAATGCAAACAATATCAGCAGCAGCTACTATATCTGGTATAACAGCAGCTAGTATAGTAATACCCGATAGATTAGCGGAAAAACAGAAAGACGCCGAGGAATCTAAAGTAGTCGTAGATCACTACAGTGATATCGTTAAAAATTATGGAAATAGAACAAAATCTTTAACACGTAGTAGGGAATCTTTACAGAAGAGTAAAGATTCTTTACAGAATATTGAAGATACTAAACTAACACAAATCAGTAGTGAAACTCCTCGTAATTATCATGATAATTATCCTTCTTACAAAAACGTTTCGTCTGATTTAAACAATAAAAATACAGTTTTTTCATCGACTTCTTCAGCGGAAAGTGGTTATATTAGTTCTAATACATCTAAAGTTACAACTCCTACAAAAGAGGAATCATCATTTATTCAAAAACATCCTACAATTAGTCAAAATAGCGAAAATCCAGTAGAGAAAGAAGAATCAATAAAACCAGAGGAGGTGATATCCTCATCGAGTTATAGACCATTTTCTCCTAATAAGGAAAAGAAGAATAGACCGTTTTCTCCGTCTAATAGATCCCCAATGAGAAAATCATCCACATCTCCTTTAAATAAACCGGAAAAGAGAAAAACTCCTTCGCCTTATCCCAAATCTCGAATCAATAAAGATGATATAAAATCGTCTCGTTGTATCGAAAAATCTCCTGTCAGAATACGGCCTCCTAAACTAAAAGAAATCATGACTCAAACTTCCGAAGGATTAGGATCAATGGATGAAAATTATCCTGAATTTTTACGCCAGCAACGACAAGTGGAATTAACAGCCGAAGCGGAAATCAAAGTTCATAATTTTTTCGATTATTTAACAGATCTGGTTATGTTTTCTTTAGCCTGTTGGTTTTACCTATTCAGTAACGAGTTATTTGCCATTCCTGTATTGTTGGTATTGGTCTATAGGCAACTGCAAGCGCAATATAGGCATTTTAGAAATAGATGTAGGCAGATACAAGATAATATGTCGAGAAGAATGCCTTTATGGTTTTTGAGGTTAATACGAAAAAGTAAAAAGGAATGAAATTTTCTTCTTTTCATTTAGAAACGTCGAAATTTATTTAAAATTTCATATAATTGATATTCTTTATTTTAACAAGTTATAGTATAACTTTTTGAGCAACCCTCGTATATGCAATTTATTTTTAAACGTTTAAAAATTTTCTTGTATTATAAAGTCAATTAAAACAAGTTAATACAGAGGTATAGAATATTCGTTTTGATTAATTTTAATGTTATTGTTAATTAATTATAAAAATAAAACGTTTTTATATACTACATTATTTGTTTTTATGGATAACTCAAAAATACACGAAAATCCTCTTATAGAAACCTTCACTCACTTAACCTTACTAAAACTAATATTCAGCAGAGGGAACTATAAACCTTTAACAAATATTTTATAGGAAACTATCATTGTTCTAAAGAATTCTATAATGTTGAAATCTTGCCCATTTATCTTACTGCAACTACTGTTCGAAAGATGGAGATATAAATCTTTTATAGAAACCTGTGATTTTTAAAATGGATTCTATGATGTAGAAAACTTCAATGAAATCGAGACAAATTATCATGAATGTATAAAACGATCTAACAATTAAAAAATTAAAAAAATTTATAGCCTCCCATGTTGTACATTAGTTTTACTAAGGTAAGTTTTGTAGTGAAGGTTCGTCTTCATCTTAAAATAACAATTTCCTATAAAAAATTTATTAAGCGTTTATATTGCCATCTATCGAACATTAGTTAGAGTAAAGTATGGTAAATAGAATCCATTATAACTATGACAGTTTCCTATCAAAGATTTATAGCCCCATCTGCTGAACATTAGTTATAGTAAGGTAAGGTAAATAGGGAAGATTTTTACATTATAGACAATGACAGTTTCCTATCAAATATTTATGAAAGGTTTATAGTTTCCTCTGTTGAATAGAACTACAAATATATGTTTTCATTTCTCCTTTTTTATCCAAATTGTAGTAGTAGCATCTATAAACAAAATACAATCCTAAAAATAATAGCTTTAATTCACGTCGTAATTATTATATCTTTATTATAAATTTTACTACTGCTTACCAGATGACAATGTAAATCATAAATTAATTTTTCAAAAACTTTCAAACGCCGAAGTGAAAGTTGCATATTTAGTAGGTACTATAACTATACTATTTGATTATGAAATTTATGTTAATAATTTAATTAATACAGTTAGTTTTAACAATAAAAAATAAAATTTAAATTTACGGAACAATGCCAGATGTGAAAATAAACTTAAACTTTTCATTTTTATCTATTTTAAGGTATTTTAGTTACAATTTGCTTGAAATAGAATCAACATAAAATTATGTACATCATTGTTTATTCCCGGCATTCGTTTAATCTATTTTTACGTATGATCTGCACACCCTTCATGCTAAAAACGATTGCCAATTTTTAATAGACCAGTTTATTATCGTTAAACCAGATTTTAACTAAATATACTTTTCATTTTCATACGGTTTCTTATCGTTATAAAAAAAGAAAAAACAATTAATTATAACATCTAATATTTATATGAAATGTTTGTAATACTTATAAAAAAAGTTATAGCTTGAAATTTTTCAACTCAAGAGCTGGCCTACGTTTACTTTTACACATTTTCCGAATGATTTCAGAGTTTCATTTCTCACTCAAAATATTGTCAATACGGTATCGATTTTTATAAATTTTTCTTTAATAAATTCACGTTTTTTGTTTATAATAATGTATTGTGGAGATTGTGCTGAAGCTACTGCAGAAACTTTGGACGCTATATCGAAAATAAGTGGAGTTTACAAGTATTCATATGAGGTAAGTACAGAAGCAATTTTCTTATCAGAATACGTATCAAATCGTTTCTTATATTTGTTGACCTTGAGTTTTTTTACAACATAACCGTGTTTAATACAACTTATGATGATAATATACAATTGTGGAAAGTATTGATTATCGATTTACCAATGGATACAAAATAAAATCAGTCAAACAAGAGGCAGTATAAATAACTTGTCAAATATAACGTAAACATATTTTTTTAATACGAATTTTATTTTTAAATATTTTTTAACTTATAAAATTGAAACACCTCCTGTCGCTGGAGGGAAATAATCAATAGTTTTGTTTGAAGGGCGTGTTTTTCCACCCTGTCTGACTATGTCGTCAAAGGTTACTTAGTGTTATTAACGAACATTTTAGTTCCAATGAAACAGCGAAGTTTTCTAGATAAAACTGGAATTTCATCGATTTCTTTGAAAGGCTAATACTTGTAGCTCCATATATTTTCATAATTTTCACTTCTTATACTTTTTTTGTATGTTTTCCGTGATTATTTGTCATGATTTTTGTATATGTGGAATATCTATTTATCTATTTGGTTTTGGTAGTTTCAAAACTTTTTATGGTAATAGTCGTTGCATTAAGATATGCTAATCAGTCGATCTTTATCAAATGGGAATACGAAATTTCTCTTAAATAAGTATATAGGAAATAAAAATGTCATATTCAACTTTTTAATCAGTTAAATCACCTATAAATCGTAATTAATACAGTCCCTTCTTTTTTTCTTATACCGATTCTTATCAAATGCAAGAGATACGCACTAATGATAAAATTACAGGTCATGAAAGTATTGTTTTAATGAATTATCGGATTAAGTTCGTAGGGTAGTAGAACAAGGTCAATTTGAGTGACTCATTCAACTCGTACAAAAGGTTACGAATCCCTTCACCGCACTTAATTGTATTCTTTAATATATTTAGGTCGTGTTAATTTTCCCACCTGCATTTCCTTATCTACGATTTCTGCTCTTCCTTTTTTCTTATGGTATTTACTTTATAACCTACCAGGTATTCTGTTGTCTAACATTCTTTTTACATGGTCACTCTACAGTAGTTAATTGGTTCTAATATCATCGACGATTTCCACATCTTATACTGGATTTATTTTCGACAAAGAAATCATCAATATTTAGTTTAATTTCGTTTAAATGTTGATGAATGGTATTTGCATATTATTACACATTATTTCGTCTTCTTTATTGTGTATGGAAGTTACGTGTGTACTTTCTAATCCGGATTATATTAAAAAAAAAACATAATGAAAACGAAATGACTCCTCAATGTTATTTACATATAATATGACTGTTACGATATAACTATAACTAGAATTAATATTATTTTTATTACAATTTTCTAATATAAGATTGAAGAAAACAAGCATAAGATGTTGATGAGGCAAAAAATTATAGAGAATCATACAAATTTTACGATTTATGAACAACGTAATAAGGATAAATAAAAAATCGTAGATTTTTTTATAGAAAAAACGAAAGGAGGAAGGCGATTTGACGCCCTTTTGTAACCATTATAGCCTTAGAATGTTCTCAAAAAATTATTTACTTCATCCTCAATCGTGAGACGTCGAAATGTATAACAAGAAATTACATATAGACAAAAGCTCGTTGGTTTGTTTGTGATTTGTATAAGAGAAGGTTTTGCTCTAATATAGAAAAGATTGCAATTTTCGGGGAGGTCGTTAGCATGAAAAAAGGGTGATAGGGAAGTTTCCTCTTGGGTTTTAAGGGAAGGGACCGCTCTGTGGGTTTTTGACACAGAAATTTTTGGATTCGATGGTACGAATCTCATATCTAGAATTGTACGTCCTGTATAAATTAATTTATATCAGTAGTTGTTGACGTCAGTCAAAATAATTCTAAAGTTTATTCAACAATAACAAATATTTGGTAGTTTTATCTGTCTGTACACTTTTTTTCACGTTCTTCACCTTGAAATATAGACGTAAATGCAAATTTCAAAATCTGTTAGTTTACCTTGGAAGTCTGTTTAGAAAAAATAAAGAAATATTCTCACTATCGAAAATTGAAAAGAAACGTAATCATTCATCACATCGACTTCGTGTTCTAAATTGAATTTAATTTTCCTCAATTGATCAGGGACTCAAAGATGGAGTCCCATGACATTAGTGGAATTAATTATATTAATTTTAAATTGATCCTTTAACCCTTAATCATAATTAACAAAATTGATGTTAAAGTTTTTTTTCTCTAAACCCGAATAAAACAATAATGTATTCTTTAATACGAGGAACAAACTAAAGGACACCTTCAGGAACTAATATAACGAATTTAACTAATGAGATGCCTTCAAAAACAAAATTTACGACGTAATGTCTCTCGATATAATTTTTTCAATGTTTCCTTTCGTTGTTGGTTATCCATATTTCGCAAATCTACTTTGAAATAAGAGAAAGTGACTTTTTACTGTTAGTATATCCCACCACTTTAATTGCTTTAGTTAGACGAGTGTGCTAAAGCCTCATGTCGTTGCCGCTTTAAATTCGTTCAGCAAATTTTCTTTTTACATCGTAATACATTTTACAATTGTCTACCCTCCCTGCACTCCAATACTAAAGACGTTTCAAGCTTTCTTTCAAAAACTATTTTCTACTTTTTAGTATAATGTGATTCGAAAGGGTATTTTTTTATTTTTAAATCGTATTACAACGAAAATGGTTTTTTTTTTAGAAAACATAATGACATTCAATACCAACCCTTGTAAATTACTCTCACGTATTTGAGATATTCTCAGAAAAAAAAAACGTTTTATAAGATTATAACAATGAAATGTGTGACAAATTTTGTTAATTGAAGTTAACATCTATGTCAGTATGCAGCCATTGTCTTTTTATTCAATTTGGATTAGCGGAAATTGAATTAAAAATACCGTTGGTTGAAAAAAAGGGACAACATGTATAGGTTAATTAGTCAAACAGATTAAGCAATTGTTCTAGGTTTATTTGCCCTCAATTATTTTGAGATAACACATTTTACATTCCGAGGAAGTGACATCAATTCAAATATGTACTTGAGATGTGTACAAAAAATGTTTATGAATACATTATTGAACTGAATGACAATTTTCATTAAGTAAAATAGTTTTTTCTATAAAAATATAATTAATAAATTGTCGTATATAAAAATATTGTTATAAGAGATCAAATTGTTTACGTTTTATCTAGGTAGTTGAAAATTGTATATAAGACGCATCCTATTAACTGCGCCAATTCGTTTTTATGAAACGGTGATGTCATATGAATGTTTTGTATTTATTTTAGATACAAAAAATGTTTTTTTTTAGTTCATATAATATCAATTTTGTTAAAACTAAATGAAAAAGTTAATGAAATAATTTAATTTATATCTTTTCCTCTTTTGTTTTAAGGTCATTCCCACATTTTGTTAACTGATATGGTAAACGTAGTGAACTATAAAAGACACACCTACCTAGACGGAATACGTTAAATGATTAATAAATTAAAACAACCCTCTATTTTCCGTGACAACAATTTTAACTGTCATAAGCGGAGTACAAACTTTTTTCTCGGATTTTCCATAGTAGAAACAAACTTTTCAAAAATGAAATTGCTTAGTAACGTAACGAGCTTTACGGAAAACCAATTAGATGAAATCAAATATGGAGATGGTCACAAGCGTTGTCAAAATTGATAATAAACATAAGCAGATTTTTTATAATCAATTTATTTGTAATCGTTCTACATTTAGTTGAACCAAAATGGTACAAAGATTCTAGTGGAGATCTTTGCATTTAGGCAAAGATCGTTAAACCAACTAGATCAACTAGCTACATGTTTTATTCCCAGATGAGAAACTTCTGCAATTCCATGGCCGAACTCAATACTTTGAAAGTTTTAAATTCTTCCTCGTTTTTACAACTTGTACGAAAGCCATTTGAGCTAAAGCTTAAACGGAAACTATGACCTCCCAATAGACTTCTTTTTGAACGACGTTAGTAAACCTTGGCCTCTTCAAAGGTTCAAATTGACACTATATATATATTATTGAAGTCTATTCCGTTGCTTCTCTACAACTCTTAACAATACCTGGCCTTACCTAGAGATTCAGTAGTTGCATGAAAAATATTAGAAAGAACACAATTTAATACATCAAGTTTCAAGTTTGAAGACCTCACGTTGCTTAGTATTTGTTTGGCAGCCATCAATAGTGAACATTGGTCATCGTTATTTGAAAGGATTTAGCCCAATCAATATACAAACCGAACTAGATTCTTCTTTGGGTCAGTTTCTCTGCTCTGCTTCTTCGTTATCAACAACAGAGTTTAAACCAGGCCTTATGACCTGCGAAGACCAGCATCCACAAAATGAGGTGACGACTCCAGAAAATCAACAAAGCGGTACTGGATGATCGTCAACTGAAAGCAAAGATCGTCCCATATGCAGGTATTTCATTGATAAAGGAAAAACTATTAACGGCGTGTATTAAACAAACTTATTGCAACGTTTGGGCAAAGAAATCGAGCAGAAAAGGCCACATTTGACTTAAAAGAAGAATAAATTGATTAATTAAAGTTTGAATTGCTACCTCATGCACCCTATTCGCTAGATTTAGTCCCCTCAGAATATTTTCTGTTCCTAGATATTAAAAAATATCTCGGCGGTCAAATATTTTCCAATAATGAAGAGGTATAGTTTTTTTTTCAATATTTTGATAAGTTGTATAATATACCTTAGCAGCAAGTTTTTTTTTAAACGTTTTAAGTACCTTGTATACTATTTTTTAATGCTATAATTAGTACAATACGTAATTGGTACCATATATTTAGTTTTTGTTTATAAAACTATAAAAAAAAAACGTTTCGTTTCAGTCTTTTCTCCACGTCTATGTTTTTATACAAGCTTTCCTTCCTATCACTTTCCATTATAACATTTTCTCGCTCGCAATTCAGTGACGAGTCTTAAAAAATCACGTGCGGTCTACAGTTGTACGCGTACATCGCGTTAACTTAGTTGTGAAATTCGCCACCACATTTTTCTTTTAAATCAAAAGTGTTTAAACTTCCACCTGACCGAATATAAGACTTTTAGTTTCATACTTTGATGTGTGCTATTTTTTGGATCATAATTCAAGTGTGGGACAATTAAAAAATGTGTTTTTTTAAGTGATTTATTAGGGTGTACTCAGCACTACATTTTAATTCATTTAGTTTTTATAAACATTCAAAAAATATCAAAAACTAGTACAAATATCTCCACATTTTTACTTGTAGTATATTTAATTTTTTAATAATTCCAAATATACATAAATTAATATTCTTTTTATTATCGCTAACAACCATTTTGTGTTTTTGATATTATTTAAAATCTATTTCTTTTTTATTGAAAACAAAATTCAATATGTATGAAAAGTATTTGAAAATTTTAAAAAAGTAGAATCGTGTTTTGAACTACGAAAAATCAAATAAATTGATACTATTATATTTATTTAACAATCGCACTTCGTTATAATGTACTTTTCATGTACCAAACACCATAAATGTTATTAAGAAACATAGAAATTTAATTAGTGCGAGTCGGCGGCCTTCAATTTGTTTTGGATGTGTTTTTTCGAGTGTCCCCCTTTTGTGGATTCACCAATCATGGCTTACGTCATTTGGAGAGTCGTAATGAACAAATATTCAAAAATTCGGTTGGGGCTAGCTGGATCAACGGTAATAATTTATTTATTTGCTTAATAACAATTATAATTTTATTATAAGCAATTGTTAATTTGAAACCTCTGTACTAATTTTCGTTATACTGTTACACAATCTTAATAATTAATCAATAATTTATGTTTATATCATTTGTCATTATATTGTTGTTAATAATATAATATAATATTAGAACGAAGTAGGAGGATTGCTACTAAAGTATACAGGTAGACAAATATTTTTTTATAATTTGATATTAGTTTATTTGTTTATCAAAATATTCTCCATTCTTTTTATATATTTTTCATCTGTAAATTACTTTTTTCAACTTTCCCGTATTACATATCTCCTTATTGCAACTTCCTCATCTTATTATGCAGAAACCAGTTTCCCATCGCTATTTATTTGGATTAAGTTACGTTTTCGATTTAATTGGGTGTTTGTGAATTGTTTTTTTTTTTATACGAACGGAAGTACGTCTTTATATGCAATTTTTGATGGGTATCTGATGTGTATATTCCCGTCAAACAATGGGTTTGTTGTTTAGTAAATTGTCCTTTTTATAATAAAAGTGCTAATACGTTTTTTTTTGCTAAAAATAAACGTGACAAGGATGCAAATCGATAACAATAAGTGATTGTTTTAATAAAAATTATTCGTTCGAATGAATTTTTGTTCAAATGACCTACTGTACAAATTATTATTAACCTAAACAGATGATTAAGCTTTTGAGTATTTATCAGGCTTAATCATAGGAAAAATTTTTTGCTAATTATATGAAAAATATAAAATAAAAACAATTTACTCAAAAGAAAATAGTAAAGTGAAAATCCAGATGTATTATATTCCATTTTCAGGGTCCCCTCGTTTTTTTGGCTCTAGAAAATCGAAAAATCACGCGATTTCGATGAATTTTCTCGTTTTTACGGCGGATTTATAGAAAAAAAAATATGGAAAATATTTCACCTGGAGATTTCAAATAGTTTTATGGCTTTAAATGTGATCATAAATGCATTTGTTCGCATATAATCGTTCATAATTTTTTTACAAAGTATCAAACGCAGTTTATGTATTTTTTTTTGTCAATCTACACAAAAAAAACAATATTTTTGAAAAAAAATATGTGTTTATTTATTTTTTATATCTACCAGTCAACATTAGTAAGATACCATTTTTTTAATGGTGAAAATTTTCAATTTTTCAAAGTTAACTTTTAATATTGTACACTTGATCATAATAGGTGATTTTAAGAATGTTTTAGTTCATATAATTTTAATTATTACTTAATAAAAAATGTAGAAATGATTATATGTGAGAAAAGGTCAATTTTAAGAGAAATTATTATTTTTAATGGTAAAAACATGATAAATCAACATTTTTATATAATTTTTTTGAACAATTTGTTCGTTTTTTGTGTATATTATGAAAAAAAATATAACAACTTCATTTGATTATTTGTAAAAATGTTATCAACAATTATATGTGAATAAGTGCGTTTTTATGAATATTTAAAGCCCTGAAACCAATACAATCCCATAACTTTTTTCGTAAAACCGCCGAAAAAACGAAAATTTAAAAAAAATTCATCGAAATCGGGTAATTTTTCGATGTTCTAGATCCAAAAAACGAGTAGACAGCGAAAATATAAAATCGTGACATTTTGAAACGTCAAAATCGAATAATAATATTGTACTGATTGATTGTAATCAATCAGATAACATTAATTGATTTCTATTAGAGCAAAAATTTTTCTGGATAATTTATTAAGAAAATCGATTAATTTTTGATTACAAACTTCATCGCCCCTATTCACAATACAAAATCTTCCTCCGCTTATTTTATATCTATGTGAATAGTTTACTTTCGGCACTCCTAAATCGTAAACAAAAACAGACTAATGGATACGTTGAGGTGGGCTTATGACCGAATCTAAATTAGTGTGTCATTAATTTCTTAATATCCTATTTCGACATTAATGATTCCGAAATGAGATAATATACAAGGTTAGTAAGATAGTTTCTACAATACAGATTTAATACGTGACATAACCTCACAGGATAAACTTCATAGATGTCAAATCGAGACTGCGTGGACGCTAACTTATGTCACATCTTCTGAAGATCAATTTGCCATAAAAAATTTGACAAACTCGTGTCAGATATCTGTTAGTTACTGCTGGAACTAAGTGCTTTGGTTATAACCATTGAAGATTTCCAGTTCAGCTGCAATAAGAAACATGAAGTTGAGCTTTATTTTGAAACCCCTGGTATGGAAACTTGAAGGTACTGAAAGCTACGAATTGGTAGAAAAAAATGAGATGTAAGATAGAATGGTAAAAGATGGTACAGAAAGTGGAAATATATGCAATTCTTTGGTAGATATAACTAAGTAAAAATGAGAAACCTTAGATATTATTTGTTTAAGAATTAAATAAAATATACGTGGATGGCCCCAAAAGTACTTGATCTGATCTAGAGATGGCGGTAGTTCCTTGAAAACACCACAGAACTAGAAATTACACGATCATAACAACGTTTATTAGACAGTCAGCTTTGTCGTTGGAATGTTGCAGATATTTCAATTCGAGTTTCCAATATAAATCAAGATTTCTTCACTTGTCTCTCGTTCCAAGTGAAATAGAGCCCTTTAGCTCAGCAATTTGACTATTGACATGACAGTTTTGCTTGTAAATCTGCCTGTCAATGACCTGTGGAGTGGAGAATTACCAGTAGCTGATTCCTGTGAGGTTCAAGACCTCGTTTTTTTCTTCTTAAATTTGGGAAGTTCCATGATAGATTATCCAGATCTGTAGTGATTAGTGTTTTTTTCTATGGTCAAACGCCATCTGTCGAATTTGATTCGACTATACGTTATGATAGTTCATGAAATTTCAACTTTCCCGAATAATACACAAATAAATTACATTAATAAGCCTTCTTGTCATCGCCTAGTGTTGTTATTTACACAAAAGAATTCATTTATAACAGAATGACATTCTTTCTGAATCATAATAGCAAATAAATATCATCTTAAAAACCCAACTATTTCTCAATGTGGGAAATAAACAATAATGAAAGTGTTGTAATAAGAAACAATTTTCCGCTTTAAAAATTATTAATAGACGTTTTATTCACACAAAATTATAATAGCGGACGTTTGTTTTGTTTCTTATTGTATAAACGACACTATAGAAAGTGAAAACCTCAATCCCAGTTAAGATTACGTTGAATATTAAGTTACAAAATATTTAAAAACAGAAAAAAAAGTTGAGTAATTTGATAAGTGGTTAAAACGAAGATTTATTTTAGTTATATATGTTGTAATATCAATAATAACAATGGTAATAATACCAGGTACCTGGACTGACTTAGAGATGGCGGTAGCTGCTTGAAAAATGCCACACATATGTTTGAAGACGCCATGTTGTTTAGTATTTGTTTGACAGCCATCAATAGTGAACGTTTTCAGTGAATTTGCAAATATGGAAGCTGAATTAGAGTTTAAATGAGGCCTTATGACCTGTGGACTACAGAAATATTGAAGGAAATTCACAAAGCAGTACTAGATGATCATCGACTGAAAATATTAATTGAAAATTTGGATATGAGAAAGTTGTGTGCAAGATGGGTGCCGCGTTTGCTTACAATGGAACAAAAACAGTGTAGTGAAGATGTTTTCATCGAGTGTTTGGCAATTTTTCAAATAATAAACTCTTTATTTCACACTCGAAACAAAAAATAATTAAAAGAATTGACTGAAAAGGGAGAACCGGTTCCAAAGAAGGCAAAAACAGTTCCATCTGCATGCAAGGTCTTGACGTTGGCTTTTTGAAAGAGGAGAAACTATGAAAAGTTTGAATCGGTACCTCATGCATCCTATTTGTCGATTTCTTTTCCCAGGTTTGAAATAATTGCTCGATGGTCAGAGATAAAACTTTGGTCTTTTCAGATTCCCAACCAATTATTAGGTTTCAAGAATAATAAAGAATATTCGTTATTTTTTGTATTTTCGACGTGGTTTAATTCAAAAATAGTCCAGGTTTTCACCCTTTTCTTTTTAGTTGTTTCGTAATTTATTTATAAAAACTTATTTGTTTATATTATTAATGAGTATTGCACGCACTCATTACTTTATAATTTTATTAAAAAAAACTCAGGAAAGTAGGTAGAATTATATCCAATTAATTAATAAATGCAACAGTGAACAATATAAACATGTTAGCCTCGATATATTCTAGAAACTTCGCTTTTTATTTTTCTAATTGATAGGAACTTACGTCTAATTTATATGAAATCGTTTATTGTATTTCAAATATTATCACACTTTTTTATACAACTGTATATTGTATTGACAAACATATGTTTAATGGGAAATATTGTTTTTATTATTAAATTAGTTTAATGACGCTAGATTTCGACATAAAAGAATCATGTTCAAAGTGTGAATTAGAAGTGGAATTAGGAGCATAAAAAACTGTTTCATTTATTATTGATCGAAACAAGAAATTACTACAAAGTCTAAGTCATCTAAAAGAAGAAGAAGCCTTGTTGCCAAGTTAAATGATAACGATGTGGATTAAATCTTAAACTGTTTTATAGGGTGGGCAAATTCTTGTAGTACCGATTAACACCCGGTACAACGAATTGATTAAGACTTTACCATTTCCAAATTCGTTACGACTTAGTGACCAAATTTTCTAACCCACTTTTATCTAACCTCTTTAAAATCGTTAACGAAAAAATCAAACAATTTAACGCAATAATTAGTAATATCCTTTCGTCCTTCACGGTATTTAAGTAATGATGTGCGCACCTTAATAAAATTGACATTATTCCTAAATAAAAAGCACGAAACTGTTTAAGAGGCTAGGGCACTCCTTTATTTGTTTAAACAAAGTACCGCCACTGTGTGGGTAGCCCTAAAAATGATCCTAGAATGTGGTAATACAAAATAATAATGAAATTTTATTCATTAATAACTTGCTTATAAAATTAGTCAACAGATGTCTCAAGTTGTAAATTGTATATATTTAATAATAACAAAATGGGTCTCTATATTATATTATATTATCTTCCTACAAATATTTTTTATATTCGATGATTCATATATAAATCAAAGCCTACACAATTTGACTAACAATTATTTTTAATACTAAATTTGTACTTGTTGTATTGAATGAAATTAATATACATATATTTATCTAACAGTACTTGTTTCAAGGACGATTACACAACAATAAAAATTCAGTTATATGTAAGAGGTACTTTATCGTTGAAATTACGCAATAAGTATATTAAAATAAACACTATGATTCTATTATATCGTATTTTGTTTTAAAATTTCATAATGTAAAATAAATTTTTTAATACAGTGTAACTCATTTTTCATTTAATTTCTAATATTACTAAATTTATTATAGTTATAATTAATTTAATAACACACGCCATCTATATTGTCTAAATTCTAATTACATCCAAGTGGTGAATGTAAGAAAAGTTTCCTACATCAAATGTTTATTGTAGATGTCTAGTGAAACAGTAGCGGCCACTTATTCCATTATACACTAGGTGGCAGTAGTAATAGTTAAAATCAATTATATTCATTGTTTACATTAGACTTTAGAGTTTTCTAGCATATTTCTAAGAAATATGAAAGAATAAATATAAAAATAATGAGGTTCAAGTACATGGAATGTGTTAAGTAAAGTAAAAAATTGTTTTCCGCGAGTTCCTGCTAATAAATATCTTTAGTATGAAAGTTCAGAGAAAAAATTACGTATACAGAAAATCGTTCTGTTTAAACAAAGTATTAGATGTTCACCGAGTTCTTTTTTCATCGAAAAATGTAGAAGGATTAACGACAAAACGTTCTTGTACGTCTATACATGATTCTATATTCCTTTTACTGCTTTTAGTGAGTAAAATTTGAAACCTAACCTAAATTAACCACGACGACGTTTTTTTCTACATATAATGGACACATTTTATAATTTTACAATACTTTGAATTGTTTTTTTATACTCACTTTTCATTTTTAGTTTGTTAGAATATAGTTCATATAACATTAGTTAGTTTGATATCGCTTATATAGATTTCTACAAAGTTTTTGAAACCCCGTGGAAAGAGATTAAAACGAAGCATGTTCGTAATACATCAACAATTTTCAAACTTGCGGCTACCAAATCCTTCAACAGTATAAAATACGTATCAGAGATTCTTAAAAAGGGGCTCTGTTGCAGACGCGCCGCCTAGACGATCGGTGCGGTCATAAAGAAAACTCCAAATATCTTACGACGAATGCTGAAACACATACACAATCGAGTCGAAGAATTAAATCTGCCTGGGATGTATTTGTGGGTTTCCATCCGGGATATCTCGTGGATCTATACTTTTTTGGGGGTCATGTGGGGCGGTTTTAAGCTGCCAGAAAGCTCGAAGATTTACGTTGGCAAATGGCAAATAGGCAGACGAGGATTTGTTGAGTGGCCCGCACGATTAAGTGACCTGACATCTTGTGATTGGGTTTTTTCAAGGATTGTATTAGGACCAGACCTTCCAACTGCCATTGCAGAATAATTTGAAACTTTTCATTTACAGTTACCCTTTTTTCGAAACCTTTTTTTGAATAAATTTCTCGCTTTATCTCTGTATTAGAATGTGTGTTTCCAAGAAACGAATTATCAGTATATTAAATGATATAATACTTGCACGAATGGTATCTCGTAGAAAATACCACATAATAATACATCATAGTATTTATAATCTGTTTTAGCGGTGTCATGTCAAAGGGTATTTATTTGTAATAATAATAATAAGGTGCGCCGATTTATTCTGTAACGCCCAGTATGTTGCAAAATTTTCATCAAATAATGGTAACAATAAAATAATTCATGAATAATGTCAGATGATATCATTTCGAAATAAATAGAGAGAAAATGGACCTTGAAATAGTTGAATATGTATATTCATAGAATTGTAAGTTCAACGAAAGTCACAAAACAAAGCATTTTCAAATTTTAATTACACACAACGTACGTAGTAAAAATTTTTATAAGACAGAACCGTTGGAATGTGTAGAATGACTTCCAATTTTGGTCTTCGATAAATTATCAATAATTGCTACCTTGTTTTGTTCTCTATCACTTTCAAAAAATGCTTAACAATGCCTCTGAGGTGCATCTTCGTTAGATTGCAATTTATTTTATAGTATATAGACACTAGATGACCTTCTTTGGTAAACCAAATTATCATTTTGATATTTTTGTTTCGAACGAAGAACGGTGAGTAGCTTTCACCTGTTAATTTAACTTAGTAAAGGTCTTTGTGATTTTCTTTTATTATATAATATAATGTCATTCAAATAAACTGCATTCGAATATGTTGGAAAAGGAATTGAAATAAAAAAAAAACATCAACAGAAGCATGGAATAGAAGGGGAGATACCAGTCTCGAAACTCACCCAAAATATAATCTGACATCGCCATCATAAAAATTGACATTTTGATGGTTTTCCGTATTCAATCGTCGTCGTACTGGATGAATTTCGTGTCCAAGGTCGCCCAAAATGGGCTGTTGTGCTTAAAAATTAAAAAAGAAGTTCGTGTCGATTGGTGCTGTGCTTCAAAAGACCAAATCCAACCTGTTTTTACGTATAAAGGTCAATTCTGAATGGTACACCTGCTTTTGTTTGAAAAAATCAGTGAAACCAATCGCAGAAGACGAATCATTCTCCACCACGACAATGCAAACTCCCACACATCAATTCAAACATGTTTTTGAACAGTCAGAACATCGAATTGGCGGGATTTCTTCATATTCCCGTAGATCGAAAGTAAATTTCGAGATCAACGTTTTTCTACACCTAAAAAAGCGATTGATGTGTTCAAATCAAATGTTTTGGAGATACCTCCATCGAAATGGAAAAAAATGCTTGGACAAATGGATTAAAAACATGCAAAGGTTTGATAATTTAGATCTAAAATTAACAATTCTAATATGTTCAATAAAGGCGAGCTTAAAGCATCTTTGGTTGGTTAGTATAAAATTTTTTGATGAAGAATATGGTTTAACAGCCGGGGGAACTAAGTTCTTATAAGTACGAGATCTACGAATGTTACTATCGATCATGTAACACCTTTTGGTGCTTACATTCATATAGAACCAAGATCGTTTCCAACCACAACAAATTGCTCCTTATAGAACATCTGTAGGAAGAGGTTCTAAAGTCATCGAATCCAAACTACCAAATTTAAGAGTGATAACATATTCTGCAAGTCTTCATTCCATTTGACGATTTTGAAATAGTCACGAATCTTCAATTTTCGGTTTGAATCACGTTTTTAATGAATTCAATAGTTTGAGTTAATGGTTGGGTAATTTTGTCCAGGAGTTTATCCGGAATGAAATGGTTAGTTTTTCGATTGCTCTGTTCTATTTGCGTTCAAATTAACAATGGATCAAGAAGCTGATCGTCAGTATCTTTTATATGTTTGTAATATTATTCAAAAGGCGTATAAATATAAATAATGCATCAGATATATATCTTCAGATCTTAACTGACAATTAACTACCTAGTATGAAATATTCATGGGTACAACTAGCTACAGAGACGGTGTCTAAAAGAATATATATTAAGTAAACTTACGTGGAAATTTTTTTATTTTTGAAAAGTGAAGAAATATGAATAAATCGATGAAGTTATTGTTGAAATTCGAGTCTATTATAAGACAGAAGAAGAAGCGTGACGGAAAAATGTAATTTGATCAAAAAACAATTGTTTATGTGATGAAAATACGAAAATATATGAAATTTTATTACAAAATTTGTACAAACAAATACACAGAGCAATATTATTTGCTTACAACGCGAGTTACAACTAATATATATTCCGAATCAATTCATAATCAATTCAGTATTGATTACGAACGGGTTCAGAATTATATAAATAATTTGAGAACTAAAAGAAGAGATTTTTTTTTCACTTTTCAAATGTAATTGATGCATCTTAATTTTTTTATGTCTTGTAGCTTGCTCCATCACTAGCCAGGTCTTCGATTTTGTGTTTGAACGTTGTTACAGAAATCTTACACATAGTTTCATGCTGGTTCTAGAATCTACTCAAATTTTTCTACCAGCTCTTCGACTATAAATTTGTCTTTTGTTAATTGAATGTTGAACTGAACAAAGCTGGGATCAGGGCCTGGACCTGGATAACATTTTTTAGATGCAGTTTTCTCAAAAGTATTTATTTCCTTACAGAAATCACGAAAATTATTAATTTATGTCCACTAATATTGCGGGGTTGCCTAATTTAGTTTTTATCCAGCAGAACTGGACACATTTTTTAGATTTCAGTGATGCCAAATGTATCTTTGAGGAAATATAAGATTTGGATAATATTTTTTAGATGCAGTTTTGCCATCCGTGTTTATTTCCTTACAGAAATCATGAAAATTATTAATTTATGTTCACTAATATTGCGGGGTTGCCTAATTTAGTTTTTATCCAGCAGAACTGGACACATTTTTTAGATTTCAGTGATGCCAAATATATCTTTGAGGAAATATAAGATTTGGATAACGTTTTTTAGATGCAGTTTTGTCAAACGTATTTATTTCCTTACAAAAATCATGAAAATTATTAGCTCATGCTTACTAATATTGCGGGGTTGCCTAACTTAGTTTTTATCCAGCAGAATTGAAAACATTTTTCAAGATTGCAGTGATGCCAACTGTTATTTTTATCCAGTTTTCTAAGAAAAATGATGAAATAATAAATTTATATAAAAAACGTAAGCTCGTTAAGATTTCGGCGTAGCGTAATATTTATCCCGTGTTTAAGGAAATGGAAGACAGGCTACAGGGTTGCCAAACGTAATTTTTTCTATCATAAATGTGATTGTGATCGATATATAATAAATTTTAAAGAAATTTCACTAGATTTTACTAGATTTGGAGGATTATCATACGCTAGTATATAAAAATTGATGTTTGACGGAATAGGTTGTATTTAGTTCCAAATTAAAAATCATAGTATTTTTTCAAAACCTTTTTTATATCAAAATGTGGATGAAATGAATGAAGTTTCATCTAATATCGGCTGTGTATTAAAAAATTATCTCCAAAACCAATACTAACAACTAACAACTGTTAGTGACATCGATTTGTATGTCAGTTCTGATCAGTTCCATGCATCTTTCGTCAATTGTTACACAATTCAGCGACCAGACAAGCATTTCACTTTCATTGTATATGTCTAACGATTATAATTGAAAGTCGAAAAAAAAAAAAATCAATCGAGAACCGTTACATTAAGATCCTGTCATCGTTAGCATTCTCAAGAATTTCATTCGCTTCTTTAAATAACGTACGTGTTATAAAATATGAACAAGCGGACATTTTTTTTTTGTATATTTGATTGAAATTGTGATGAATGATTCGGCGAAAAATTCCAAGTCAGAACATTCTCATCGGGAATAGCGAAATTTCTAAAAAAATCAAGCAAATTTCGAAATAATTTCCTGCCAGAATTCTCTGTTTTGAATATTTGTTCAAGTAAATGAAAATTTTAGAAAAAAATGTTAATTACTTTGTATTTTTGAATCTTCTTATGATATGTGAGTTAATTAATTAATTTTTAAGCATTTTGGGAGGCTTAAGAAAGGAAAACCAAGACTCGAATAGTTTGGACATGGAAGACAATACGAGGAAAAGAAGAAGAAGGTCAAAAATGAGATGATTGGACAGTGTCACGGATGATCGTGATCTCATGATCCTCCACCATCGATCCATGACTAACCAATATTAACTAGAGTTTATCTTTATCAAATCTAGTGCCTTTATATCTTTATAAATCAATAAGTTGTTCTCTTCATATTCCTATACAGCTAGAGAGACTGCTGTCTCGTTTCTGGTGCTTTGAAAAACCGAACGGTCATGGCAGTTTCCCTTCGAGATCATATGCAAAAAGTCTGGATAGTTAGGACAGTACTGCAATTGCTGGATTATCTTCCCGAGAAGATCTACTGGAATGCTGCTTTCCCTTGAGCATCGTGAACTTTTAAATCCCATTGACCATGTTGGGCATGAGATGGGGAGACGTTTACAGAGACATCTATCTGCTTCTAGACATTCTAAAGAGCTTCGAGACATACTGAATTTACAAAGGCACTTTCCAGTAAATGTGCCCTCAAATTATTACGGAATGCGGTAAAAGATGATATCGATTTGATTCCAGCTGGCAAATGATTGCGCATTTTTTTCGCATTGTAAAATATTGAGCCGTGGAGTTGATAGGTAGAGGTCGTGGTCCGTGTTCCTGGAGAACCGTGTTTTGGAATTAGACAAACGGATTCAAAGATGAATTTTTAATCTTTTAAAGAAGTCCCTGCAGTTTGAAGATACCCTCAAATATTATTACTCAAGCAGCCACCAAACGAATTTTATGTTCGACATTGTATTTCGAGCGTAAACAAAATTTCATTCACTCGGTTGCCCGGATACCGACGCCGGCGCGTTCCGACGCTTAACGTCGATACGATGTTTGTTCGCGACGTCTTTCGGTCTACGCAGTGCGTGTAAAATGTTAGTGTGAATTTCCCACCCGATTTTGACATTTCCTATATACAATTGGACCTTACGCGCGTGTGATTAAATTACTAATGACGTGCGGAGAGATATTTGTTTTCATTTAGACAATGTGAGAAGTTTTTCTAATAATTTTCGTAATTTTACATCAATAAGTTAGTGAAAAAGAAGTTGCATTTCGAGTAGGGTTACTAAGGGAAGTTGAATCAATTTCTTCAGTTGAAATAATCGCTTATACATCTTTCTTTGGGATAATTTGGGGTTATCGACTTGGTTTTCGAGTAACTATCACAAATTCGTCGTATACAATTCCAGGTTAGAACGATTTAAAGAATTTGAAGCTCTTAATCATTTCTACAATAAATAATTTATCTGTTTTTCAGTTTTTTTTTCATTTTATGATACCATAAATTAATTTCTAATGGATCTACTCGATTCGTTAATAGAAATAAAATCGTATTCGTGTTTGTTGTATCAAAATTTTTTTCTAGTTTGCGTGTTATACTGTACTATTGTTAAATTATCGATCCAACAGCGTTGTTTGACCGGGTTATTTGCAGGTAGGTCATTCAATACCACGGATTTCACTCGTTTTTGTTCAACAACGTATAGTTTCAAGAATATATTCATTATATACCCGCTTATTTTCGATTCTATATGACTATTTTTACATGAAATATTCCTTATTCTATTCAATTTCGTTTCAGTTTTCCCATCAAATATTTTTGTAACAGGCATCGTATATATTCTTCATTATAGAAAACTTTACTTCGAATTCTAATAGTTTTTCATCAATACATACTTTTTCTTAGTGTATATTTTGTATTAATTATTTTTTTACGCGTAGTATTGACCTCTACTACACTCGACTCAATCGAATTATAGTCCATTCGTAGAACAAATTTTACTTCTCTGAAAGCAATAACAATAAAAAGATTCATCATCACTTATAGTTAAACATTATTTTAGTTTAATCTTCTTATTTATATCTAGAATATTCATTTGAACATTCGATTCATCTAGATAAAATAGTTACTTGACATAACCTCAAAGAAAATAATCGAGTAAATAAATTTTGTGGTTTTTTCGAACTGTTGTCAATTCTGGTTATCCACATACGCATTTAACTGAATATCAAAATCTTTCATGGAGATTTTCGTCGACCCATTTAGTGGATTGGATTTTGAATTTCTGTACAAGCTAGATTTTGAACGTTTGTAAGTCAACATGGAAGGGCACAATCCCAATTGCAGCAAACTGATGCATTGGATGTTCTTCAATGCAGCGGCTACAACTTTTTCAGTACAAACTTCGGGCACATCATCAAAGATTGAAGAACAGAACTTTTTGATGAAGAATATCAATTATTTGCAACATTATTGATACTAAAACAACAAAAATCAACTATCAGGTGTTATACAAATTAAAAAAAAAACATCATGTTTATCTTCACCAATTATTAATAGACGAACTTTCTCAGTTGAAGCTTTCAAACCCATTCATAAATTCTTCATAATTTGCTAAACTTCTGTGAGATATCTGAATAGATTAATTTTACATTTATTCTTAATTTCCCTTTCCAATAAATTCTTTCTACCAGTGCTATTTCCAAAGGAAACTCGATTTCTATATTTTCTTCAGTTAGACCGGTTTCTTTTACATAATTAGATCTGCATATAATTTAACAATATCTAAATTCATAGTTGATGTTATTTATGTCACAAAAATCGTTAGTTTTATTATTTATAATTGAGCAAATTGCTACCCACACTTGAAGAATAAACCATAGCTTTTCAGATCGTTGTACCAAACCAAACAGCTTGTAGTTTTAGTTTTGAGTGCCCATGATTCAATTTTTTATTGGTTTCAACATACTAAAAATTCTTTTCTCAATCAATATTTCGCGTTTCTAACGTTAATAAGTTATAAAATAAAAAGTTTTTGTTCGGAGGACGACGCTGGGTTTTTAATAGAATTAAACTTCCATAGATAAATTTTGGATTCATGTTTGAAACTTTCACTATTATAATTTCAATTTTATATTAACTAATTTTCATATATTTGTCATAGTTTTGATGCAGACATAACTTGAAAGAAATCAAAATGAAAGCAGATATCTCTTATACCATTTTATCAATGTTTCTCAACTACATACTTGAAGCAGTACCAAAATGATTAAAAGAACTCGTAAGGTAAGTCAATAATTCCTAAATTGATCACCCCGTGAATATTCTAGAATGTAATATAACTAAAAAAAATACGAACACATTTATTTTTGTATCAATCAAACTTCCCTAAACCATATTTAACATGTTGTTGCATGTAATCCGATATATCCCCAGATGTGAGGTTTTACTTGAGATAAAATAAACAGAAAACTAAAATTAATTTTTCCTACTGAAATAAAAGAGAAATGATAAAATTTCTTCTGAAATGAACGACAAATTATCGATTTATTTGCATGTTATGATTAAGTATAAACTCTAAATTCCATGTGAATTATTAGAGTTGATTCACCCCTAACAATCAGGATTTATGTCAAAAATAAATCCAGAGATATCGTCGAAAGGACTGAATATATGATTGCATTTTTTCAAATTGCAGTATTCCAATGTTTTCCTGGAAACAAACATTTTTCTATGAACCTTGGATGGAACAGAAAATTAAATACCAAGTTTTTGCAATTGCCTTATTTGGAGCCGGTTCTGTCTTTCCATTATTTTTTGTTTTGATTGTTCTTTCTCAACTCCCAATAAAAAAAAGTTCGATTTTCAAATTTTCACTAGATCTACTTCGAATTTTCTAATCAGACAATGTTTTTCTTTGTACGAAATCGTCGATGATATATCGAAATGCATAAAAGAAAATGCGTATAATCAATCATTTTCTTTGTGCACACGTAATGACGCGAATGAATTTTCATTCACTTACTCCCCTTATTAGATAACTTAGGGATACTGCGGTGTAAAAATACTATATAAACAGTGTTGACAAATTTCTTGAAAATACTATTTAACATGATTCTGGTAAAGTTTTTTCACCACGTGCTGAATTTATTATATACTAGCTTTTACCCGCGGCTTCGCTCGCATCGAATCCATTAAATAAGTATCAGAAATCATTATAATAGAAAAGAACAAACTCTGTAGCTATATTGGAACCTAAGATATAGATCTTTGAATGTAGAAAAATTACCAAAAACCTACAAAAATCCAAAACTCGACATTGAATGTCCGCACCTAGTTCCTCTCTAACTCAACCGATTTAAGTGTTCAAAAACTCAAAACAAAGAGGGTATTTCAGCGAGTGTTCTTAGATCAAAACAAACTCTGTAGCTATATTGGAACCTAAGATATAGATCTTTGAATGTAGAAAAATTACCAAAAACCTACAAAAATCCATAACTCCACATTAAATGTCCGCACCTAGTTCCTCTCTAACTCAACCGATTTAAGTGTTCAAAAACTCAAAACAAAGAGGGTATTTCAGCGAGTGTTCTTAGATCAAAACAAACTCTGTAGCTATATTGGAACCTAAGATATAGATCTTTGAATGTAGAAAAATTACCAAAAACCTACAAAAATCCATAACTCCACATTGAATGTCCGCGCCTAGTTCCTCTCTAACTCAACCGATTTAAGTGTTCAAAAACTCAAAACAAAGAGGGTATTTCAGCGAGTGCTCTTAGATCAAAACAAACTCTGTAGCTATATTGGAACCTAAGATATAGATCTTTGAATGTAGAAAAATTACCAAAAACCTACAAAAATCCATAACTCCACATTGAATGTCCGCGCCTAGTTCCTCTCTAACTCAACCGATTTAAGTGTTCAAAAACTCAAAACAAAGAGGGTATTTCAGCGAGTGTTCTTAGATCAAAACAAACTCTGTAGCTATATTGGAACCTAAGATATAGATCTTTGAATGTAGAAAAATTACCAAAAACCTACAAACATCCATAACTCCACATTGAATGTCCGCACCTAGTTCCTCTCTAACTCAACCGATTTAAGTGTTCAAAAACTCAAAACAAAGAGGGTATTTCAGCGAGTGTTCTTAGATCAAAACAAACTCTGTAGCTATATTGGAACCTAAGATATAGATCTTTGAATGTAGAAAAATTACCAAAAACCTACAAAAATCCATAACTCGACATTGAATGTCCGCGCCTAGCTCCTCTCCAACTCAACCGATTTGAGTGTTCAAAAACTCAAAGGAAAGAAGGTGTTTCAGCAAGTGTGTATGTGAAAAACTCCCATAAGTAATGTGCATTTGAGTATAACTTGAGAATGGTGAAAATTAGATGAAATCCGATGGTTGATGGCTGATCTGTGCATCAATACCTTTCATTGAAAAAAAAAAATTAAGGAAATCGGTTGGGTAGAACGCCTGAACGGACTCGGAATGGAAATCATCAATTTTTTTAATATATAAGATTTATCTATGCTTAAATACAAGCTGGCAACATTGGCCAGTATGCATAATGTGCCTTTCGGGCTGGTTAGGGGAATTAATATCCATTATATATACAGGGTGCCCCAAGACGAGTTAAAACTATCTGTATATAGCAAAATACTTATAGTAAAATTATGAAAATTTCTACATTTGGGTTTTCGGATACAATTTTTTTAACTCAAATATTTTCAAAGATGTCCGACTGTAACTTTGTTATTTTAAATAGAACAACCTGTATATTAATACATATTTGAAATTTACGTAATATTTTAGTATACTTTTGTCTGAAAACTTTTTTCGAAAACTGCATACTTTTTGAGTTATTAATTTTTTGTAAAAAATTTGACCTTTGCAGACCCTTCTAAATAATTTTTTTACGAGGACACCCTTGAATATATGAAAATGAATTTTATACGTTTGCTTTTATCAAGTTCAGACGTACTTGAATCTACGTTGAAAAATTTTTCATTTTATACAGGGTGTGTATAAAAGGTGTTCAAAATTTAACTTCATAAATATCAAATTTCTTTATTTTTTAAATAGAAGCACCAGGTTTCTTCTTCTTTTTAGCTGGATTTTCAAAAACTAGGGCTGATATGAGAAATCTGTTGATATTTTTGAAATCAGCACATTGAAAATCAGTAATCGAATTATGTTTTTTAACTGTGTTTTCCTGTAATTCACGCAATTTCGAAAATTCCTATTAAGTTATATATAAATGTCTAATACTCAATTTTTATTAGATTCACCGTATATAATTAGACAAAAATATCTTCTTATTTTTTTTTTCTATTAACAAATTATAAGTATGTAAGTGAATTTACCATGCAGCAACGCCTGTCTATTATCTAACCATAAATGGTATATGGAATTTATATTCACATTTAATTACCGTACTTGTGAAGTTATAATGTTCTATATCATATAATTTTTACGGTTCTACTTGAGTATACAGGGTGTTTCGGGCAAAAAATTCGGGAGTAAGTAGATGAAATGATCGACTATAAAGCAAAATCTTGGAATACTCTTACAAATTACAAGAATTTTATCGAGTTGAACAAAGAGTATTTTTCTTTTGAAAAATAGAATGAAAAATCTATTTTTACTATCTTTAGATTGTACAGATTGTCCCTGCAAAAGTTACGGATTGTTAACCACACGTACATAAATATTGATTTCGCAACTTTGCAGGCCTATAACTCAGAAACGATATATCGTATAAGAACATTTTTTTCCATGTCGCAGTTTTATTTTTATTTGGAACACTGTATATTACGTTAAAATTAGATGATTGTTCAGTAGAATCTGTAAATTTGATTGTCAAAATTTTCGATTTTCATAGAATCATAAACACATTTTTTAAAATCGTAGTATTCTATACCTTAAAACAAGTTTTTCTGCTTATGGGAACTTCGTACAAATATAAGATGTTCCTGAAAATTGCTTATAAAGTTTTTATTTCAAACATTCTGTTTATTGGTTTCCATTTACATCAAAACTCCGATTATTCTCATTTTTGACATCAAAACTCAGTACAATTCATCTTCTTTTTCAGTGTCTAGACCTGAGTTTTTAGCAGCAACCTGCACAAGCTTGACAGCGTGTTCTTTAGTGAGTTTTGTGATCTAAGATTAAAAGTGAGGTTAAGGATACGACGTTGTCAAATTTTGACATCGAGATAAGCAAATAAGTACGCAATACTAAATTTGAAATTGGATCTAATCCAAATAAAATACTCAGAATTTTCCATACAGATTTTCAAATCAAATTTCAGTTCTTTAATAAATTATGTCACGCTTTGGTATAGAAGCGACGCGTCGCAGCGTCTGATTTCTGATTGACCGTTATAACGAAATTAGAAACCTTCATTATATTTCACGTTAAATGGATATACAAACATCGATATCTGTCAACGTTATAATGTATTAACAGCTGTCATATTGTAAAGAAAAAAAATTAATTGAATTTTAATAAAGTTGTAATTATGTTTATTTAATAATCATTAGGATTAACCGTTTTTTTTTGTAACATAATATCGTGTTTCAACAACAGATTCATGAAAAGTTGAGAGAGATTCGAGGTTATGTTATACTTAAAATCAGTGCCGTGGACTTTGATTTTTTAAACTTGATATAATTTTTAATCGCAAAATTACTAGATCAAAGTTATTGGAAAGCTATGTAAAATTATCACCCTGATTTGAATTACATAATTAAAAAAAAGATAATCTTGAAAGTAATTCGCTTTCGCACTTTTTTAAGACGATTCTGATTTTGGGGATGATACAATTAGTGAATTGGGTGGTTTTGATGATGCTAGAATCGTTCTGGAAGCTAGAAACTGCTTAAGACTCATAGTAGCAGAGTGAATTGTCCTGATATAGCACCCTAATATTCACGAACTATTTAGAAATCTACTATGAACGTCTTAGAAGTAACTGATGCAAATTTTGGGAAAAACCAGGGATGTTCAATAAGTTCAATACTTTCTAATACAGTGGTATTTTCCAAGCAGCTACCACCATCTCTAGGTCAGGCCAGATACTTCTGGAACCATCCAAGTATTAAATTTCAGTCTCCGAATTGCCTAATTTAATACAAAATTAGTAATTTATCTCAAATATTAATAGCCACATTTTTATTACTAATTATAGATTAGATTGAATCATCAAGTCCTTTAAAAAGCTATGAGTTCATGTCAATAAGAATTTTTTTAAGGTGCTTCACGCGAAAGCACAAAAATTTAAATGTCTATATCTGACTTAATTTTTATTGAACCAAAAAGGAAAAAAAGAAAAACTCGTACAGAATTTTGAGTATCATTAATAGTTTTTGAGTTTTTATAACTGTTTTTTTTCAAATGGGGTGGAAACGAGGGTGAGATTTTTTCCAACGAAAAAATATTAATCGAAATTAATATCTTCAAAACTCGCTAGAAACTTTTATAAGAAATAAAAGCAAATGTTTTTTAAAAAAATGTATTATTTTTTGGTTATGGTAAATATATTTTGAAAATATCAATTGACTTTCAACAAACGTTAATTCCGTTTTTACATTTCCAGTAATTCCTAAAAAAAATATTCGAAAACGACGTGGTTTTCTGTCAATTTCACTTGCGATTAAGTCAAAAAGTATTGACTTTAAGAAAAACTTTATAGAAAGAAAGTTGCTTATAATTAGTCAGTTTATCAATTTCCGCACTTATTTTTGATGAAAAATTGTTCGTTCCTGAGAAAAAGTAGCATTCACGCCGAGGGAAAAAATAATTTTTGGTACAGTGTAGATTTTGAAATAGACTATAATCTGTACTATATGTGATGAATACACAAAAAAATTGTTATTAGAAAATAAAAGAACAGACTTTAGAAAATACAATGTCTATCTGTAGTCTTTCAATTTTAGTATACGAGGGTTGCTATTTAAGTTTTAAAACACGGCGATACTGATATGACTTTGAACGTGTGTTATTTGAGTACAAATATTTGTTTTTATTTGATATCTCAAAACACTTCTGTAACCAAACTGTATCTTTTCTAGTTGAATTATTAAAATTTGGAGGCATCTGCGATACGTCACTGGTAACAAAGCAAATTCAACTGTTACCTAATTTAATTTCTTCGCGTTTACGAACGAAAGTGATCTTTTTATACTCTTCTACACAGTGACATTAATAGGATCAACGTCACTCAAAGTTCGTGCTGTTTAAGAGATAAACTACAAAACGTTTCTCGAATACGTAGTTAATGAATTTAAGTTGTCGGAATCCACATATTCGATTCTAATTAAGTGATTTTTTTGTATAAAATATCATTTCATAGTTAATTTTATTATTTATTATAATTTATTTTACTATTTTGTTATAAGGTTTTGGTTTATTAAAGAATTCCTCTGGACTATAACATTACGAAATTATCTTTTATCTCTATTATTGTAATAATTATTAGAAACAATGTTTTTGTAAGCGATCTATCAGTAGATTATTGTTGAATAGAAGAAATTTTTGCTAACTAAGTGTCAGTGAAAGTAATTTTATTATACGCAAGTTTCCAATTTAGCTCCGGCAGAAGATTTCGTACTTTATGCTTTGGAATACCAAAAGGAAAAGAATTTTGAACATCAAAGGTCGGTTTAAGTTATTTTTTTTCGTTTTATAGTTGGCGTCAACTGATAAATTTAGTTTTAAACATAATCAACAGTCTGGAAGTAGTTTAAACTACAGTTTAACATTAATTGTTTTTGTTATTTTCATTATTGAATTCCCTACCAATTTTTTCTTTTGTGACCTCTGAAATAAAGCAATTTCGTCCATAGTTTAATCCCATAGGTTTTAAATTTACCCCTAATATTTTACAATCTAATACAAGATCTAAAATACGTGATATACGCGGATCGATCTCTTGTCTGATCGTCTCTAGCTAATACTAACCAAGCTCATATTCTTGTTGGAACGTGAAACTTTTTGTTTATTATTGAAACTTTATATTGTTTAGTTTATCCCATTGTCTGTTTTTCATTTCTTTACTGTTATACTAGGTCTGATTTCACTTGAAACAAAAGATTCTTTCGAAACTAAACGATTCCTTCGAAGTAATAAATCTCTTTTTTAAATCTGTAGTACACAAGTACCAAGAAGTTCTCAACGAGCTTCAAACAAAGTTTCAGTTTTGTCCAAACAACCATTCAGTTAAATTGTCTTGAAAAATGACACAAATTGAGCAATTCAAAAACAAAACGAAACCTGTTCATAGCAAATTGTTTCGCCGAGGACTAGGAGCATTAAAAGATGATGATGATAATGATTCCCAAACAAGTAGTATATGTAAGCATTTAAATATGACAAAACTTTGTGAAAGGTGGATGTTTCGAAGTCTCAACGCAGTGCCATAGCAGTAGAGTCGAGTAGATCTTTACCACGAGTACCAAGAAAATGTGAATAGAAATTCCATGGAGTGGTAAAGCACCCAAACAAGTGATAGCTACAATATTTTGGGGCTTTTTGGTTTTTGATGTGTGTAGTATGCCTATCGAGCAACAGCAAGACCTTATCTTTGTTTCTAGGCTTGACAACAAAAGCAAAATGTTCCAACCATTGATAGAAAAGTTCACGGTTACCAGGTGGAGCTCTTTGAATATTATCAAGGCTGGAATAAATTAACCAACGATCATTGTTGTATTATAACATCTTCCACAGCTGGTTAATGCTTAAGCTTGCTTTTTTCTTTGCCACCTACAACTTTTTGGTGCTTATTTCGCATTGATGGAATCCGTTGTCATCAACATTCAATGTTTTGTTGGCATTCCTCAGCAATTTGGTGAGCAAGTCTTCTAAAATCTGTGATAGTTAAGCCAAATATGTGTTTCTTCAACAATAGTATTATACCAAGGCAGTTGCGTCAAAAAAGGCCTTTAAGAATCAGCCGAGGTATGGGCTTGCTTCATGTCAGTGCTTCAGTCTACACTGCTTGGTTTTCCAAGGTTATTGAACACTAATGAGCTTTACAGAGATTAAACACCCACCACATATCCTTAATCTGATTTCTTGTGACTATTAATTGCTCGTGAAGTTGAAGTTTGAATACGAAACTTATAAAGATGCGTCATATTTTTATAGTCAGACGTTCTGAAATAATATGAGAATAAATAAATTGAAAAATAATCACAGTTTTTGTTTATTTATGACCTTTTTTTCCTTATCTGATGGACCGCACTAGATATATTGTCATCTGCGAATTTGTTTGAATAGAAAATCGTTTTTTGGTGATATTCACTTTTCATTTTAAATTTCCAGGTAACGCCAACGGTAACAAAGGCCGTTACCTATGACGAGGAGTCATGGAAACCGTCCCCCGAAGATATATCAAAAGACGAAAGAGATTCTTTAAAATCCTCGGAAATCCGGCAAAGTAAAACGAAACGCGTAAAAAACTATTTGAAAAAATGTAAAAACGCATTGGGTAGTGGTAAATATGCGAGTTTAGACGTTTCGTCAGTTTGCAGTGCAAATAACTCGTCTTGGTACATAGAAATCAAAGAACCTCAAGTTAATGAAATCGAAGATTTATTTGAAGACGTTCAAGTTTGTTTGAATATAAACGATTGCAGTAGTTCGTTTCAAGTAGCTAATGTCGTTGAAGTTAGGGGACCCAAAATCGATGAAGGCTCTAAAGTTACCTCCCCGTTTTTGAAGGAATTTCAAAAACAGGAGGACGGTGAACGGGAAACGAAGGAAAACCGAATTGAAGAGAACTTTCCAAAGGTAAGTGATTCTATAATATTCCAATATCATTACGTAATCGTGGTAATATAGAGGTTGAAAGTCGTCACCAAAAACTATAAATCGGAAGGCAAAAACCGCAACTCCATGACCATTTTGTCTTATGGTGATAGTCTTTCTTATATGAACCAGGCAATATCTAGAAAAACAACGGGAGCGGTTCAAATATAAACCGAAATTTTGCTATAATTTTTCACAATCTCATAGAGAGGGTGTTCGAGGGTGTTTATAACCCAATTCGTTGGAATTGGAATTGGAATATCGCGACGTTTTGATCTGTAAACAAGTTTTACCATGTTTTTAGGTTATGTTAGGTTAGAATCTAGAAAAACAACGAGGATGGTTCAAATATAAACCGGAATTTTGCTACAATTATTTTCAATTTCACTTAGAGGGTGTTAGAGGGTTTTCTAACCCAATTCGTTGGAATTGAAGTTGGAATATCTCGACGTTTTGATCTATAAACAATTTTACCATGCTTTTTAGGTTAGGTTAGGTTAGTATCTAGAAAAACAACAAGTATAGTTCAAATATAAATCGGAATTTTGCTATAATTTCTCACAATTTCAGAGAGAGGGCGTTCGAAGGTTTTCTAACCCACTTCATTGGAATTGGAATATCCCGACGTTTTGATCTATAAACAAGTTTTACCATGTTTTTTAGGTGGTTATCATAAAACGCGTTTGAAGTTCGTTATTCAGTAAGAAAATCAACTTCTTTCATGTCCCAAAACACGGTACACAACATCTTTCTTACTGATATGTAACCTTCGCTTCAACTGGCGAGTTTTCATCTTTATTCATCAATTCCATAGACGTGCGTTCACTCTACATAATATAATAGTTTACCTAAAGCTAACGACTGATAAATCTTCGTGGTAATAAATTATTTACTTATTTTTCATACCGCTGCAAGAAACGCGCACAAACTTGCCAGCGATTGAATTAGTGTTTGAAATTCAGAGGTCTTGGTACTCATCTGGTTCAAATTTTCGGGTAACAGAGACGTTCATCAATTATTTGTACCATATTACCTAGACTAATGCCCCATTGGTCACTGCATACTCCCATACTAGGCTGAGGTTCTGTTTGCAACCACTTCTCGACCTTTTTGGATTCATTCACACACTTGAGTCGTGGAGAGGCATTCTCGAATTGCTTCAGTAATTTTCATGATTTAGAATGTTCTCTACGACTCGTAACAGACCAGACAAAGACTATTTCTTTAAAAGTCCTTCCTGGATTAGAATATAATGTATTTAATATAGATTTTTCTTGTATAATTCAATTTCAGATGTCTTAATTCATGTTAGTTTCGTAAAACATTTCCATTGTTCACCAACAAAATCCTTATTTTCTCAATTTTCAATTTCGTGGTAAGTTTTTCGATGTATTAAATTAAACCTGTTGATATTAGGAAGTACACTAAATAAGAAACGATTTTATTCATAGATTCACGCTAAATACAATCGTCCTTACTTCTCTTCAAGGATTTTTGTAGCTTACTCGTGCTTTTCCTATTTCTTATAAATGGTGTATAGGTCACAGTTCATTGGAAGCCAGGAAGTTCGGTAAACGTTGTCAACAGCACGAGTCCACTTTCACTACTTCTTAATATCATCAACTATATTAAATTCGTGGCCAAAGGGCCGTAACCAATTTTAAATTCGAGTTATAGCTGAAGGAAATCGACGACAACGGAGTTAATAGATCGTAAAGATATTTATTTAAACGAGCCGATCAGAAATTATACAGAGAGGAATTGAATTCCCCAAATTTAAATTGTTAATTATTTCCTACAAGTTTTATAATTGGTTTTTTCATCATGGGATTCATATGATTCTGATTCGAACTATTCCGAAAAAACTCGTTAACAATTCATCTTTCTTTTGGATAAAAATCTAACATTCAATCGACCATTTTCGTATTGGAACTTGGTCTTCATCGTCAAACTCAGTTTCAACAGAGCTCTCCAGTGCAATTAATGACATAAAAAATAAATCCTCCCCCCTAAATTTTTTTTTGATACTTCGACTTCTTACTCATGTTTTTAATCTTCTTAAAAAATCCTCTTGTTGAGGACGTACAACAGTCCATGATGCACCAGCTGTTGATTACTTAATTCACAAGTGAAATATGAACACTCTGTATATTCAATGTCGTTATAATTTTCATCAATTCAAAAAAAATTGAATGGACTTATTAGAATTATTTGTTCAAGATGGTGGTTTCTAAAGTATGTACAGATGAACTCGTTAAAATCTAAGATAGCTTTATTTGGTGACACAATATGGTTATGCTATTGTGAACTACCTGTATAGTAATAAATACAGTCTTATTGAATTAAAAGGATCATTGTTTATTAGAAATAATGATAATGTCGGCGCTTTTGATATCGTTGAAATTCAAGATACGCGTATCAGCAACAACCTTTTATAGGCGTTCCGGGATTTGATGCGAAAAAAAAAACAGTTTTTAACCCAATAACAAGTAGGCAAAACTTATATACTTTTTAGCAAAAAAGTCGTACGAAGGTGCTCTAAGATCTCTATCATATATTATATCTCTAGTACCACAAACTGATATTTTAGACGACGCCATCTGAAAGTTATTCGTTCTGTATTAATTTACATACCGAAAGTTGCGTTTTGAGTGTTCCATGTAGTGAAAGTGACAGTTCCGTACTGCAAAACACTTTCAGGACGCTCTGGAGTAGCCTCATCAATGTTGACAGTTGACAGTTTCACTTCGATGATTTTGCGTAACATTAAATTTTTAATTTTCTGAAATTATTTGTTTTATCCGAAGTTTCGTCTAAATTGATGAATAACAATAAATGATGATGAAAAAAAAATGAAATGAAAATCGGAAGCAATGCGACCGTTATTAATTCGTTGCCGGATAAATCTCGTGCAAGGTACAGTACGAGCTCTTTATGAAGTGGTGTCACCAGAAAAGGGCGAAAAACCCAACGGAAAACGTAGTGCTCGCTTATTTTTCAGAAAAATCTAAAATCTGGAAAAGTTCTACTTCATGGTCTACATTCTCGATGATTAAAAGTATTCTCGCAATAAAACAAGATGTTCACATCAACAAATATCCAAAACTCATCAATTTCCTGAAGAAACAAAACAAAATATACACTGCAAAAAAATCAAAAATATAAGTTTTTGATCTTATGAGTCGTCTAAAAAATGTTGTGTACGCCGCGGCTGAAATACTACCTTGTTGGACTCGTTTCGCAATTTATAAAAACTTTTAATTCAAAGGTGGTCAGTGTAAAATTATTAATAAATACTCACCAATTAACTCCCTCTACATCCTATGTTTGCATCAATGGTAGCCTAGCTGCAGCTGGGATGAGGCAGCTCCATACCATTTTGTAAATGGTCAAGATGTATTTAGTTTCTCTTCTTTTCAAATCTTCACCAACCTTTCATCTGATATTCAGTCCACGTGGTCTCTCTCTATTCCTTCCGTCGATTTCTCGCCCATCTCACTACATCCTGGTTATCAAATATCTCCCTTATTTCATCATTTCTCTTAAAGTGTGTCCCGCTATTGATTCCGCGATCAATAGTTCTTAGTTATGGTCTTCACTGATTTTATCGCGTATGTCATTACTCAAACAGATCAAACAGATCTTGTATATTGTGACTGTGCTCCTGGTAGTCATATATTTATCCCGCCCAATTACATCTCTCAAGTATCCTGATATCCTGATATTAATTCTTTAGTTTTCGCTTCTAAATATTTGAATAACATCACTTGGTCTACACTCTGATCGTATATTGCGTGTTCAAATCTTCTCGCTTTTCTAGATACTGCAAAAGATTTGCGGAAGCTGTCGCTATTTGTTCAAACCTATGCAGTAGCTTTTGTAAATTATCTGCGTCATCAGCATAACAAACTATTTGTATTTCTTTGTTTACTATGTTGTCCAACTTGCTTTACCTTGTTTATAATCAACTGAGACATGAGAAATTTTGATTTGATTCATATGAATATCGTTGGTGATGTATTAGTCACGTGATGGAATACCTTCTACTTTTAATTGCGTATTTAGATGCCTCGTATTTACAATTATCTCTTTGTAACCAACGGTAAATTATTTTCTATAGGTTTGTTAGTAAAAGTGAGGTTTTAGTCACGAAGGCATTGAAAAATGGCACAATTCATAGACTAAATAATAATGTCTTTGTTACTTAGCCTCGAGTTTTATTTAGACTTCCGTCATTTGATATACGTTTTCTGTTAATATTATAATACTTTTTCATTAAATCTTCATACCAATTCCAAAATCATCTTTCAATTATAATAAAAAAACTAATACACCGACCAACAAATTTTTTTTTAACATGAAAAGTTATATCAAATCCTGCAACTGTTAATTACACATACGGTTCCAAGAGGAATGTCTTGGCCGGAGCAGGCTTCTGCAAAGGACGCCCCAAAATAAGCGAATACAAGCTGTAACAGCTGGAAAGATATGCTCTAAGCTAGCGCTTAATTACAAGAAAGTCTTACAAAATCTGGTGAGTGATGGCTTCAAGAACCAGCTCGTTTTGGTGCCCGGTAACTCGTACAACAAAGACGACGATGAGACGGACTCACTAGCCAGACTGCGATGAATCCAGAACCCACCTTGGTATTGGTTGGTGGGATTTGTAGAGATGAATAGAGACACCTGGTACACTTAGATGGATTTTGTGACTGATTGCTATCTAAGATGCCATATCTACATCATGAACATCACAGACGATCCGGAGTGACGTTGGTGCATCTTAGAGTGTTCTACTACTTGGACAAGCCTCACAGCTGCATGATATATGATTATCTGGAGGCTTATGTGCTAAACGGCTTCTTAGCCGCCAACAATGTAACTATGAACTATGAACTGTTGATTGAAGGCAAGATCGAGGGCCTTAGAAGGATCAGTTGCTGTATTTGTAGATCTAAAAATATCCCATCTGTAATCATTTCTCCGTTGGATTTTGGTGAAGAAAATGTCATGTCCATGTACACTAAAGGATTATTTGTATAGCTCGGACTATGTTTTGTGTAGTCCAAGCAAAAGTGAAGGTATTCAAGGAAGTTTTTTTCCGTTAAGCATAAATATTGCATACAAATTAGTTGTGCCAATGAACAAGTTAATAAATTCATCAAAACAGAAAGTTTATTACAATAGATCAAATTGCCTGCTTTATAAAAGTTTTGTCCCATCTTCTCGACGTAACAATACCTCAGGGAAGGATATTCGGCCTCAGAAAAAGATGAAATATTTTAATTTAAATTAGTGTCGTAAATCAATTTGTGATTTATTATTTTGATTTCATGATAATTTTTAATCTCCAAAATGCCTGATATCAAAGAAAACACCCTCAAAGGGAGTTGATTGACTCATAAGTACATGGCGGAGACTTTTTTAGTTGTGGTAGTAATTTAAAATGAATTTTTCACATTTTTAGTAGATTTAAAATGAAGTTTTAATAACACAGTGTGTGTGAAAGTGTTTGTATCTACCTGTGGAAAGATTAATATCTCATTTAGTTTACACCAAAACAACAAAGATGGTGGATAGATAATTAAAAACAATAGTTTATGCGTGGTACTTAAATCGAAATAATTGACACACTTTTATAAGCTGGATACATATAGGTTGTCCCAATCGTACGTTCAAGATATTATTCCAAAAACATATTCTAACATCGTATTTGTCATGTGAGGATTGCTACTCAAGTTTTGTGATATTGCAACACTGAAGTGAATATGTCAAATCTGACATTGACATCATAAAGTATAATGGTGAACGTACTCTAAACGAGTTATTATACGTGTGCTATTTGAGTAGTTTATAGATACTTGAAACATTCTTCTTGATCAAAAATTATGTGCCAATCAAATCGTATCGACTTTTGGTGATGAAACCTTTCTCAGGCCATCGATTTGTTCGCGTTGGATACCGCATAATTTGACATTCGCTCAAAAAAATCTCGTTTCCATTGCTGAACAAATCTAATTGCGGTTGCTCAAAAGACGTCTTATATAAGATCGTAACAGACGAAGAATTATGAATCTAAGCATATGAACCCGAAACTAAACGATAATATACTCAATGTTTGCAAAACGAGCCAAATCCAAAAAAAAGTAGTTAGCGCACGAAGCACTCCAAAACAAATGGTTGCAGGTTTTTTCTGAATATCTGGAAATGTGTTCGACAAGATCAGGGAAATCAAACGTCGTTTCCACTCCGACAATGCGAGCCCACACACATCAGTTTTTGAACAGTCAAATCATCGAATTGATAAGCAATAAAGCCATATCCGATTGTCTACTTCAAAACGTATTTTTCACAAAATATTTCTAGAATTCTATTTGAAGTAAAGTAAGGGAAACAGAAAGTGTTATAATATAGCATTCCTTTAGATCATTATTGTGAAAAATTTCACTCCGTTGGATATATTTATTCTTGGTAACAAAACGGAACGTATTCAGGTGTGGTACTTAGACTACAATCGATTTTGTCATCAAAATACTAGTCATAGACCGAGAAAACACGTACAAAAAATAATAATACCTCTGAGTCTCCAAATGGGAATGTTAACAAATATGTAACGTTTCTTGTTTCAAATAAAAACAATGTAACAGTTTTTATATAAATTCTTGATATTTCCAGAACTAATTTGTTTGTAGTTATGTCAAATCAAGTTTCCAATAGATGGCAATGTTATATTATAAAAAAAAGGTTAAAATACAGAACTAAAATTTGAGAATCAAGGCTCAACCATCATATTCCCCAGATTTGGCTGTCATTTCTTTCTATTTTCAAAACGCAAAATTCCACTTCAATGAACGTGCCACAAGTTCGTTGAAATCATAAAAAATAATTATCTTAAATTAATGAATGCCATCTCAATCGAGGCTTTGCCCAATTTGATTTAGTTGTGTATCTTCAAAAAATGACAGAAATCATTTAATATCTGGATAATAGTAAGATTTAGGTATAGGGAAATATATGAATTTGCTTTATTTTTTACCCCTCAATGCATTAGAATAGAAAAAACGAGTGGTTCTATTTAAAAAAATAAAAAAATTAATATTTATTAAGTTAAACTTTGAATACTTTTTATACACACCCTGTATAGAATGAAAAATTTTTCAACGCAGATTCAAATACGTCTAACCTTGCTAAAAGTAACCGAATAAAAATCATTTTCATATCATTAAGGGTCTCCTTGTAAAAAGATAATTAATAAGGGTCTGCAACTGTCAAATTTTTTACAAAAAAATTAATAACTCAAAAACTACGCATTTTTCGAAAAAAATTATGAGACAAAAGTTTACTAAAATTTAATGCAAATTTCAAAAATGTGTTAATATACAGGGTGTTTATTTAAAATAACAAAGTTACAGTCGACTTCATTTAGTATTTTGTCATAGTTTTAACTCGTCGTGGGACACCCTGTATATTACAAGGAAGTTATTGTAATATTTATTATAAAATTCACTTAATTCCTTTCATATTAATTACCATTTCGAAACTTTCTTTTAAGACGTTCATATTTGTATTCAATTAATCACTTAATGTACCACCAATTTTTCAATTAAAAAATCTACGAATCAATAATATTAAACACACTTTTCTTGGTCTATTAGCATTGGTTCGTATAACATACGGTATATTTCTTTTGAAATTACATACATAAGTGAAACAGATAATGATCATATTATGTACGGTTGTTTATCAAAACAGTTGCATTCTGAACGAGATTATTGGTAACTGATAAACGAGAAAAAAATATTATTAATGATGTACGTGATACATCAACACCGTTCAACACTTTATTTTATCATTTTCTATAAATTTTATTACTTAATAAGTTTGAAATTGTACAATTTATATCGTAGAAAGTATCATGATATAGAGGGTGTACGATAAATTCTAATAAAACATCGCTTTTGTTAATCCCATATCAATTTAAACTGTTTCGAGTTGAAAGTTTGAGGTTATGATTGAATTCTTTTAAAAACCATAATCTAGGTTCTAATTTTAACTTTCTAAGACTATTCAAGATGCTACATTCCTAATAGTTTAAAGAAAATTTGTTATAAAACACGAATAAAAACTCCATTGAAGACAATTGACGTCTACTGTTATTTGATATACGTGAAGAAGGGGTTGATGCGTTCAACTCACATGTTTTGGAGGTACCTCAATCGGAAGGGAGAAGTGTATTGATCTCAATTGATAACCATCTCAAAACATGACACGAATATCATTTAATATCTAGAAGAAGTTTGTTAGATTGTGTCACTTATTTTGTAACGACTTTGTATAACCAGGAAGGTTGTACAAAATATAACGTGTCCCATCTCCGATACCATTGAACTCGATTAACACCAGAGGAACAAATATCGATGGAATTACCATAAATTGAACAAACCATTAGAAACCATTGTTTACTGCGATGGAAAATAAATATTTGTTTTTGAAATATCGAGAGCGTCTTAGCGAAATTATTTAACACTGAAATTTTTGTTTAAATTGAATAACAGTTATATTAGTTGTATAAATATACAGGGTGTTTCAAATAAAAGAAATATCGTCTCTAGGATAGATAGAAAAATATTTGGGTCGATGATATTCCGAAAAGTGTGTAAAATTAAATGATGTTTAAATTTACATGAAATTTTTCTTAATAAATGTTCAATACTACTTGATAAAAATCGTGTAGCTGGCGCCCTCTATGAGTGTTAAACATAAAAATATTGGATGTATCAGCTACAAAATCGTAAAAAATATTAATAATATCTTGAATACGAATGACGTTACGAAATTTTTTTACCGAATAAACCCCAAATATTTTTCAGTTTTCTATCTATCCTAGAGACGGGATAACCTTTTATTGAACCACCCTGTAGAGTTGTGATATTGTGAATGCGCACGTTTTATTTGGAATTTTTTTGTAGGCAAATATGATTGTTGGTAATGGAGATTTACCACCGATTGAAATAGACGTTCTGCAACTCAAAAAATGGATTATTTTGGGTTTATAAATTGGAAAAATGAGAAGTGAGATCTGTCACGAAAGAATCATTGATATCCTTGATGTTTTGAATCGAATAAAATTAACTAAAATTGTGTTATTCATATTTATTTTACAATATTTATTTAAGAATCAATAACTCTTCGTAAATTGAGTTAAAGCACACAAAGTTTTATATTTTGTTCATACTGCAGAATCTTCTGATGATACATTCAATTGGAAATATTAATTAGTATACAAAAATAACTGATGAATTTTATTGTGGTATGTGTTTAAGTTTGGACATAAACTGCTCGAAAAAGTTTTAATTGTGAAAAATATGGTTCTTTTTCATTTTATTTGGTTTTAAATTCTATTAATCTATTGATTTTTAGTTATGTTACAAGTTTCGGATACAGGATGACTTTTATAAATTAAGTTCAAACAAAAAATCTCGCTTCGATATTTAATTTGAACAAGAAAGGCTCTTCTACATTTATTTTTAATTGAAAATTGAATTAGGAATTTAGGGAACAGAATAAATAATTTTCAAATTTTGACAAAAAATTAATTTTTAGAATTTAGTTTCGACAAGAATTAGTTTTAATTAATTTAGTTTTGATGAAAGTGTTTAATGATAATTAATTTGGACGAGATATGGTTTTATCAAACCAAGGGAGTAGTGAAAACTTTTCCTTATTTAAATTGGTCAAAAATGCTTCAATATATTTATTATGGAGCAAAATTAGTTTTTCCGAATTAAATTAGAACTGAAAATGAGTTTTTCAGATTAAAGTTTCTTCATTTTTTTGACAAAAATTGATCCACTTTTTGCTTTTTGGATAAAAAATGGAATTGGACTGGAAGACAAATGGTTTTTGTTATTTGTTTTGAAGAAAAATTGGTCTGATTTTGTGCTTTGAACATAAAATGGATTTTTTTATGCTGGAGTGAGGAAAAAATGGATTTTTTGAACTTACACTGAAAGAAAAATGACCCCCTCTCATTTAATTTTGACAAAAATTGATTCACTTGTTGCATTTTGGACGAAAAATGGATTTGGACTTGGAGCAAATGACTTTTTGTTGTTTATTTTGAGCAAGAATTAGCCTAATAATCGGTGATATGCATAAAAAATGGTTTTTTCGAACTTACACTGAAAGAAAATGGCCTCTTCACATTTATTTTTGGAAAAAATTGGTCCACTTGTTGCATTTTGAACAAAAAAAGAATTTGGACTTGGAGCAAATGCCTTTTTGTTATTTATTTTGTACAAAAATTGGCCTAATATCTGTGATTTGCATAAAAAATGTTTTTTTCTAAGTTACACTGAAAAAATGGCCTTTTCTCATTTATTTTGGAACAAAATTGATCCACTTGTTGCATTTTGGACGAAAAATGGATTTGGACTTAAAGCAAATAATTTTTGCTGTTTATTTTGAACAAAAATTGGCCTAATAATCGGTGTTTTGGACAAAAAATGGTTTTTTGAACTTTCACTGAAAGAAAATGGCCTTTTCTCATTTATTTTTGAAACAAATGATCCATTTTTGGCATTTAGGATAAAAATGTATGTTGATTGGATGCAAATGGTTTTTCCTTATTTATTTTCAACAAAAATTGGTCTGAATTTCGACAAAAACTGAATTCTTCAATAAAATTTAACTTCCAATTTATTTAGTCTGCCAAAAAAATTGAAGTAAAATAGAAAGATGAAATGGTTAAGGGTTTTTTCTTATTTTCTTTTGGGATTTGGACACAAAAGCTTCGAAATACTTATTCTGAACTAAAAATGAAACCGATTTTTTTGTGTCTATTTATTTCCAATAAAAATTGATTGAATTTTTTCAATTTAGACAAGAAGTGTATTTTCAAAATTTATACAGTAAAAAAATTGCTATTTTTTAATCGACCCGAATAAGTTGTTATCAAATTTGATTACAAGTTAGTACAATATATTGATTTTTCACCAAAAATGAGTTTCACAAATTTATATATGAAAAAAATTTCTTGTTTTCATTTCATTCATACTGAATAAACATTATTCCTCGAAAAAATCATTTTTCCAATTCAAATTCCATGAAAACTGGTCTTATAAAAAACATAAATTGTTCAAAACTATTTGAAACAAATCCATAATTTTATTTTATCATAATTCACGTGCCCTTTAATCAAATCCAGTTGTACTATCATCATCAATGATATTTTCACTTTATTTTTTAACTTTTTTTATGTGTATGAGTATTTTCTTGAATGATGTTGGATATTTTGAGAATAAACCGTAAAATCAGTAAAACAATTATTAATTTCTTCCTGGTCCCATCGAAGATATTTATTTCGATCTATTATTAATACCATTACACCTTTCCACTATCTGACGCGAGTTTCTACAATAAAATTACCTTCTTCAGAGACCAAAACACTTCACTTTCAATCTCGGTATTCAAATCATTTAATTTTATTTGAATTAATTGAACATAACCTAGTTTTTCTATTACATGATTCATACTAAACGTCTGTCAGTATAAAGTAATGTTTCTTTTTAATTATTAACAAATTACGACCACCGTTGTTTAATGGTTGTGTAATAAGCATCACGATCGCGAGTTTCATTTGCAAGGAAACAATGCGTTCATAGATTATTTAGATTGTTATAAGAATATTAAAGAGAAATAAATATTCAGTTAGTCTCGTTGAATGATAAATAAACGAGAACATAAAATGAGTCAGAAATCTCACCAACAATCAAAGATTATGGAAAATTTTCGGTTTTTACGATCTAGAGTCTCGCATCAAAAGTATAGTTGAAGTATTCGCAAAAATATTCTGGTGATTTATAATTTGAAAAGTGTAGAACATGATTATATACAAGGCTATACATTCTAGTTTGTATTATAGTCGCCAAACTTTTTTTTAAACGAACATTAAAACTTGATTAACTTTGAAGTCTTATATTTCAAAATCCATTTCATTAGACAATGTTTTGATTTTTTTCCTGGTATAAATGTTCCTTGAGAATACAGTTTTTAAATTTGATTTCAATATTTCAACTATTTTAGCTAGAGGGATTTTTAAAGCGGACATATATTCTTAATTAAAATTCTGGTTCTTTTCTTCATTTGGGAATCCTCTGAGAAGATTTCTCCGAAATTTGAGCTCAATATTTCAATTATTTCGACTCGAATGAGTTTTTGACTGATTATATGTTTTTCATTAAAACTTGACCAACTCGTATTTTCAAAACTGTTACAGCTAGCAGTATCCTGATTTTTTTTCTCATTAAGAGGTCTTCTGGAAACATCTCTTCGAAATTTGAGCTAAATATTTCAATTATTTCGACTCAATTGAATTTTTGAATGAATATATATTTTTCGTTAAAACTTGAACAACTTTGGAATCTTGTATTTTCAAAACCATTGCTGTAAGCAGGATCCTGAATTTTTTTCTCAATTAAAGGCGTTTTAAAAACATCTCTTCAGAATTTGAACTCAATATTTCAATTATTTCGACTCGAGTAATTTTTTGAATAAATATATATTTTTCATTAAAACTTGAACACTTTTGGAACCTCGTATTTTCAAAACCATTAATTTAAGCAAGATCCTGATTTTTTTTCTCAATCAATAATCTTTTGAAAACATCTATTCAAAATTTGAGCTCAATATTTCAATTATTTCGACTCCAGTGATTCTTTGAATGAATATATATTTTTCGTTAAAACTTGAACAACTTTGGAATCTTGTATTTTCAAAACTATTGCTGTAAGCAGGATCCTGAATTTTTTTCTCAATTAAAGGTATTTTAGAAACATCTATTCAAAATTTGAGCTCAATATTCCAATTATTTCGACTCCAATGATTCTTTGAATGAATATATATTTTTCATTAAAACTTGAACAACTTTGGAATCTTGTATTTTCAAAACCATTGCTGTAAGCAGGATCCTGAATTTTTTTCTCAATTAAAGGTATTTTAGAAACATCTATTCAGAATTTGAACTCAATATTTCAATTATTTCGACTCCAGTGATTCTTTGAATGAATATATATTTTTCGTTAAAACTTGAACAACTTTGGAATCTTGTATTTTCAAAACCATTGCTGTAAACAGGATCCTGAATTTTTTTCTCAATTAAAGGTATTTTAGAAACATCTTTTCAGAATTTGAACTCAATATTTCAATTATTTCGACTCCAGTGATTCTTTGAATGAATATATATTTTTCGTTAAAACTTGAACAACTTTGGAATCTTGTATTTTCAAAACCATTGCTGTAAGCAGGATCCTGAATTTTTTTCTCAATTAAAGGTATTTTAGAAACATCCTTTCAGAATTTTAACTCAATATTTCAATTATTTCGACTCGAGTGATTTTTTGAATGAATATATATTTTTCATTAAAACTTGAACACTTTTGGAACCTCGTATTTTCGAAACCATTAATTTAAGCGAGATCCTGATTTTTTTTCTCAATCAACAATCTTTTGAAAACATCTGTTCAAAATTTGAGCTCAATATTTCAATTATTTCGACTCCAGTGATTCTTTGAATGAATATTTGTTTTTTATTAAAACTTGACAAACTTTGAAACCTCGTATTTTCAAAACCTTTAATGTAATCAAAATATTATTTTTTTTTCTCATTTAATATTCCTTTGAAAACTTCTCTTTAAAATTTGAGCTCAATATCTCAATTATTTCATCTCGAGTGATTTTTTGAACAAATATATGTTCTTTTCGGCCCCTTGCTATTAGATTATTTCATACTGGCCTATCGTTTGAACACATCATTATTAATATTTGACAAAAAATTTTAAAATGAGAATTACGTAAACGATACGAACGAAATTTAACCTATGATGAAGTCGACTTGCTGATTGGAACAAGTTAATTATGATAAGAAGTTCGAGTGGGTCAAAACGGTTTTGTCTTTATACCAACACTTCCTACTTTTACTTAGATTCGTTAAGTTAAACATATATTGTTTGTATGCGTGATTACTGTTAACGAATTAGACATAAATTATTTCATATAAAATATACGAAAACGATCAAAAATAAGTATATTCGTTATTCGAAAGATTTCACAATTAATTAGCTTCGGTACGAATAATTCAATTAATTATTTTTAAAATCTGTTACTAGAAGACGGTTAATCATTTGTCAAAAACATCGTCAGCTCTCATTTTCGTCTAGATTTGACAAAAAGAAAGTGTTCTTAATTCAGATACTTCTATTTTCATCCGAGATTCAGATTATAATTTGCCTTAGAGACATTGAATTTTTTTCTTATACCCATATTTAAGTCAAGCCAACAATTTTTATTAGAGATGGGAAGTTTTTATATCATAGTATGACTTATAAACGTAAGATATTAATTTTTTTCGCCGTTTTTAGAAGAATTTTGATATAAGTAGATATTTTTGACTTTTGACTTTCTACTGTGCTGTTATGACACTTTTTATGCGCAGGATTCGCTTCCTACATCCATTTTATACGTCATCCATTCCTTCTGGATTTTTATATACCATTTTTAGATCCTAGGTACTTTTTATATGTCGTACTTACTTTCTAGAATCATTTTGTGTGTCTTTCTTACTTCCTGGACATTTGATATGTTGTTTTTAGAACTTAGCCGCTAAACTCATTTTATATTCCGTTCTTGTTTCCTAGTTACTTTTCATTGACGTCCTCGTTTTCTAGACATATTTTATATACTTTCCCCGCTTTATAAAATGATTTTTTATGTCATTGTTTCCCAGACAATTTATATACTGTTTTTTAATCCCAGACTTTTTTTATATGAGGAATTCGCTTCATAAATTCATATTTTATATGCTTTTCATGTAATGTTCTCGCTTTCTAAATTTATACTGTTTCCAGATTTTAGACACTTTTTATATGCTGTTTTGACTTTCTAAAATCATTTTTTTGTCGTCCTTGCTTCCCGGACTTTTTATATGCTGTTTTCGCTTTCTAGAATAATTTTTTTTGTAGTCGTCGCTTCCTGGACTTTTTATATGCTGTTTTCACTTTCTAGAATCATTTTTTTACCGTCCTTGCATCCTGGACTTTTTATATGCTGTTTTCGCTTTCTATAATCATTTTTTTGTCGTCCTTGCTTTCCGGACTTTTTATATGCTGTTTTCACATTCTAGAATAATTTTTTTTGTAGTCGTCGCTTCCTGGACTTTTTATATGCTGTTTTCACTTTCTAGAATAATTTTTTTTGTCGTCCTTGCTTCCCGGACTTTTTATATGCTGTTTTCACTTTCTAGAATAATTTTTTTTGTAGTCGTCGCTTCCTGGACTTTTTATATGCTGTTTTCGCTTTCTAGAATAATTTTTTTTGTCGTCCTTGCTTCCCGGACTTTTTATATGCTGTTTTCGCTTTCTAGAATAATTTTTTTTGTCGTCCTTGCTTCCTGGACTTTTTTATGCTGTTTTCGCTTTCTATAATCATTTTTTTGTCGTCCTTGCTTCCTGGACTTTTTATATACTGTTTTCACTTTCTAGAATCATTTTTTTTGTTGTCCCTGCTTCCTGGACTTCTTATATGCTGTTTTCAGATCTCAAACCCTTTTTATATGCTGTTTTCGCTTTCTATATTAATTTTTTCTGTCGTCCTTGTTTCCTGGACTTTTTATATGCTTTCTTCGTTTTCTAGAATAATTTTTTTTGTCGTCCTTGTTTCCTGGACTTTTTATATGCTGTTTTCAGATATTAAATACTTTTTATATGCTGTTTTAGCTTTCTAGAATCATTTTTTATTGTCGTCCTTGCTTCCTGGACTTCTTATGAGCTGTTTTCAGATTTTAGACGCTCTTTATTTGCCGTTCTGTCGTTGTGACCTCCTCAACTGTTTTGTACATTTGTTTCCTAGACGTTTATTATTATGCTTAGTAGTCCCATTAGTTACGGTTGTACCACTTTTATAAATATTTTATACTATTTTTATATTCCTTCTTTTTTTCTAGTATCTTTTCATGATTTCTGGACTTTCCTCTAGGCTATTCTCGCTTCCTATGTACTCTTAGCTTTCTGAAGTGTTTTATGTATCAATATAGCTTTTTATTCTTTTTTAATTTGCTATTCGTGTTTCCTCAACTCTTTATTGATGCTGATCCTTGATGGATCTTGTGAAATTGCAAAATATGCGTACTATGTTTCGATTAAAAAGTGGAAATTAGCAAAAAAAAAACCATTTGATTTGATAGTTTAATAACGGTATTAACTCGATACAAGTTTTGTCATCTCTACTTGTTATTATATCCACGTTATCAAATTCGTAAGTTATCTTAAACGGTATCTAAAACATCAAAATTTAATGGTCGCAATCGACCTAATGTACATATTAAGATAATTTAATGTATTATAGAAAATTATATACTGAATGAAAAATGAGAAGAAGAGAAAGTGAAATTTTTAAAAATCGATATGAAAGTCAATGGAAATCAAAGCCTATATTATATTAGTGATAAAAACAGATCATTTTTTAAATTAGATTTATCCGAATACATCCAAATTACTACACTAGAATAAAAAAGTCAAATGTGAATAACGATCCCTTTTATAGTCTGAAATTTAATCTTCTCTCCCTGGAAATGATAAAATTATCCAGCTGGAACGAGAAAGAATAAAACGTCTTGTAGTTTAGTTCTCGCGAAATTTAGCGCCAACATAAAACTGCTTAGATAGATTAAATAAAGAGGAAATGTGCAAATGTAACAATAAAGTTTACATAAAAGCAAATTTAAAAACTCTCTACTGTAAACTTCTTTCTTGGATGGCCAGAATAAATTCAAAAAAAACTTTTTCAAAATAATCTTTATTTTTATTGTGTTTATATCTGTCTGACGCAAGTCTCGATCGGTGTTACCAACCTAACCTCTCAAAATTTCTAGACCGCGAAATTCGAATTAAAATATAAAAATGCTTACACTAGAAAAAGTTTAACGTACAAATCATTCACAAATCATAATTCAAAATATGACGAGAAATGGTAGATGCCCAATGATAACCATCACTAAATAAGTCTAAGAAAAACACATTTTTTGCCAAAAAATAGATGTTATTCATCAATATAATCCCCTTGAAACTAATACAATCGTGCTTGTAGAAGGATTTGTCTTTTGCCTCAAAGTAGGCTACAATTTCAGCAGTTGCTTCATCTCAGCTAACTGTTGTGTCTTTGGATGTGGTTTACTGGCTGTAGTTCACTCAAATGATGTTTGGATAACACTTTTGAAGCCATTGCTGAGCTTTTACAATATTTTTTCTCATAAAGAAACAATATAAAGTAACACACGAAATTGTTTTGAAAATAACAAAAGTAACTTCACTTAAATTGCTGTTATTTTTTTCGGACTTCGGACTATCGAAATGTCATGAAATTTGACACATAGTTTTATGAAAGTTTGATTTGACATTGGAAGCGCCATCTGTGTGTAAAACACATGACTTATTGAGTTATCAAACCACATAATCGAAGAGGACCTAAATGTACTAACAACGAAAGAAATTATTGAGGAAAGAATAAAAAAAGATCTAAAAATACACTTTAAGAACTGTTAGAACCCATACAAAAAGACAACTGTGGCCACTAGACCTTAATTGAAGTGTTAAAGAATACATCGTTAGATGTAAACAATGCAGATGTTTCGAATGAATAAATTAACGTGAAAAAATATGCAAAATATTTCGAGAAAAGTTTTCTAATATATTTGAAAGTGACGACGAAAAAAATCTGGTTTTGATCACCTTTCATCAATGCATCTCATTTTCGTTTATCTCTATAACCAATCTACAAATATGTCACTATTCCACCAATCCTAATTAACGAGTGTTTCACTCAAGTGCGTCCCTAATTAAAAAAAATAAACAATTAAAATTTACGAAGCAAATTGTATAGAAAATACTGTCAGCGCAATCGATGGGAAATAATTGATCACAAGGATAAGTGAAATCTGTAGTTCTCGTCCGAAATTATGTCATTAGACCCAAAAAAAAAAAGAAAGTAATAATAATTTTCGATTGTATCATTTCAATTATTAATTTTTTATATATTCGTTACTATGAATATGACACTTCTGTCAATCATTGTAGGAGTTAATTCGTTTATCTCATCCTAGATTATTTCTTGTCGTTAAGGACACTAAAAAAGGAAACTTTTAAGGATCAGAAGCATTTTAACATCGTAATATGACTCGTAACTGTCAAATATATTCAGTTCAATTCCATTCAATACCATACTCTACGTAACTTCAGTTTTCAGTTGTCCAATATATTGATAACTCAACTATCTGGATTGATTTCTAAGTAAATTAAATCTTCACAATCCCAAAATTGTCCACTTGAATTGACTTCTGTTTATGACAGGTCCTTTGGCTAGCCACTTTTTTTTCAGTGTATTTTTTAAGACAATAAAACTAAATAAACACAGTGAGATTCATTTTCTTAGACAAAATTAATTGTATTTTGATTATTGTCTTGTCGACTCGTTCTAAAACATATTTATTAGTGCTGAAGTTGTCTTTCAACAAAATACGATCCTCTAAATTCAAGAATGAACTATATCTAACCACTAACTGTATTAGTTACTGAACATCCCTCACATTAAGGCCATTATAATATTTACATTCAACCGGAAGTTCATATAACCGATAAGTGTGTTCCCTACGTACATAAAAAAGAAGAGGGTGATTCGCACACTTGATCGGAGTCAAATTACATTCGATTGTTGATTGTAGCTCCCTCTGTCGTAAACTGGAAAGCGATCATAACTGTTGTTGAAAAAAAAACCAGATGCTTTGATAAATGACGAATTAGTGCTTATTATTTATAATACGAGGGTTGATAATTAAGTTTTGAGATCACAAATATTTATTATTGGATATGTTTCTCAAAATATTCTCCATTAAGATCAATACACTTTTGGATTTGATTGAGATATCTACAAAATATGGTGACGACTTATCAATTCGATGTTTTTAAATGTTCAAAAACGTTTTTGTTTCTTTAATTCCTTTGAATATTTTTAGCAAACAAATATTGGTGCATTATTTTAAGCCAAAGACTTGCTGTAGTTCATTTCAGAGATTTCAAAAAGTTTTTTATAAAAAATTGAGCGTTTTTCCGTTATTTAACCTAAATTTTTAACTGCGAATTGAAAGTTTTTTCAACAACGCATATCTCGGTAAATATTACAGCTATGAAAATAATAAAAAAAAGCAAAATAATCAATAACTTATTTACTTTAACTTTGCACTAATTTATTTTTTTCGGAAAATGCATGGTTTTTAAGTTATTTAAGTTTTTAAAGATTTTAAAAAAAGTTGAGCGTTATTCCGTTATTTAATCTAAAAATTTTCAACTGCGAATTGAAAGTTTTTTCAACAACGCATATCTCGGTAAAGATTGCAGCTATGAAAATAATAAAAAAAGCAAAATAATCAATAACTTATTCACTTTCACTTTGCACTAATTTATTTTTTTTCGTAAAATGCATGGTTTTTAAGTTATTTAAGAAAATGTTCGAAAACATGCATTTTTGTATCTAAAAACGTATTGACTAGTTTTTGAAAAAAGTTGAGCGTTTTTCCCTTATTTAACGTAAAAATTTTTAGCTGCGAATTGAAAGTTTTTTTAACAACGTATATCTCGGTAAATATTACAGCTATGAAAATAACAAAAAAAGCAAAATAATAAATAACTTATTCACTTTAACTTTGCACTAATTTATTTTTTTCTTAAAATGCTTGGTTTTTATGTTATTTAAAAAAAATGTTCGAAAACATGCATTTTTGTATCTAAAAATGTATTGACTAGTTTTTTGAAAAAGTTGAGCGTTTTTCCGTTATTTAACCTAAAAATTTTCAACTTCGAATTGATAGTTTTTTTAACAACGCATATCTCGGTAAATATTACATCTATGAAAATAATTAAAAAAGCAAAATAATCAATAACTTATTCACTTTCACATTGTACTAATTCCTTTTTTTCGTAAAATGCATGGTTTTTAAGTTATTTAAAAAAATGTTCGAAAACATGCATTTTTGTATCTAAAAACGTATTAACTAGATCAAAGAGGTTAGTTTGCATTTATTAGCTTCTACCCCCGAAAAGGGGTGGCGTTAACCTACTGGTTATGAATACACAATATAATGTCATAATTTTACGAAATAATTGCTAGATCCTTGGGGATCGTATATATTATACACTAAAATAAATAATATGTAAAATACTGTTAATCCTTTGAAATATATGGAACGAATCTCCTTTCTCCTTCAACTAGAGATTGATTTGTTTCACAATGACCATCAAGATCAATAACTAATTGTAGGAAGTTAATATCATTGTTTAACATATCAAAATTGACGTTGTAAATCCTAGAGATATCTTAAAATCGGTCTATTAGTGAAAGTTCTAATTAAATGATAGAAAAGTCAATATTTTTTTGTTTAATGTCCTTAATACAACTCTGTTTAACTCCGAATTTAGCGTACCTAAAATTTATGTGACAAGTACTCGATATATAATTAATGGTTTTCATTTCGTTGTTATATAATTTCGAGACAGGTCAAGTGCACGGGATTCGGTTATCGGCATAGAATGAAGATGAAATACCTGGTGAAATAAACATATAAAAACCGGAAAACAAAGTTTGTACCAATAGAAATTACCAATAAACCCAAAGCATCTTAAATTTCGTAGCATTTAGAAGTAAAAGTTTTACCATTAAGTTTACACAATATATGAATGAGAAACTAGATGAAAATTTACAGATGTCAATGAATATAAAAATACAAAAAAACAACAACAGAAAGAACTAATATATAATCAACTGAATTTCACTATTCAAATTCTTCCAAAATTACAAGCAGAAGAAATTTTAGAAAGCTACGAAGACGACAATTAATTAGATGCTACAACAAAACTGGGAAATGTATAAACAGCTCTGGTTATAAACGTTGTATTTACAAAAAGTATTAATTGATACATTTCAAACAGTCATTCCTTCAAAATAAGCACATTGGAGTGCCATAGACTTTTCCTCCTCAACTATTTCCACTTCTTGTAGCAAGCCTGTAAATTTGACAATGTTAACATCTTTAGAACCTGCTGCTGCTGGTGAATAGACTCAATCGATCCCACAGGAGCCTGATTAAAGTCGTGTCTTAGCACTTAAAAATGCGAGGACAAGCCTTACAGTTCTTCGAGTTATGTTGAACGTTTCAAGTTAGTTTTTCAAAGAAAATCGCTGTCGTGGTGTCTTGACGAAGAATCCATTCTTGTCGTAGCTCTGCCAAGATTTCGCACAGGTATCTCGCCATCTTTCACTTCTTCAAGATTTTCTCAAAACTACTACATATTCAAAAAAAGTAGATAAGAAATCCTCTCATTTATTTTGATAACCAAAAATTATTCTTTCAATCTAAATGTCTCACCCGGTAGGTATAATTTTCCGTAACGATTACAGGTAATTGCCTCACTTCCATCATGTCACGAAATGAGGTAAGTAATAAATTTGACCCCAATAATACCGCATAAACATTCTTTTAAGTTCCCCCCAAGCGAACAAGCGAAATTTCGACTAAAATAAAAATAAAAAGCTCGAATTAGCATTATGGAAATCTAGATTTTGAAATGTATTGTTTTTACCACGAATTTAAACGTGAATGTACATGATTATTTTTTCAAAACTTTCGCTATACTTATGAATTTGTGTGAAAAGTAATAATTAAAACCAAATCAATAATTTTTCTTTCTTCTATAATAGATCTAACGAGACCAGAGACAATTAGATTAATTATACAGAAAAAAATATAAATAAGTTCTTCAAAATAGAGGTACAGTTACTTTGGGTCTATCGAAGATCTAGGGCTGGCCAGATTAGGATCATTAAAACAATCAATGATCCTAGAATCCATTATCGGTGTAGCTATTACGATCCTGAGTAGTGTGCTTATAAAACAACTTCTGAGGAGACGGATAGAGACAGTTCACAATTAACTGCTCTATTTAAACTTCTGAGTCTGGTCTTCTGAGATTTTTAAGATGCAATTTCCATCACGAACGATCCAGAATGTTCAAATGCTTTGTTTGAACACTTAGCCTCACAGTTTGAAGGTGCTTGGTTAGTACAACGACCCTTAGTAGTTTTAAAGGCTCTATGCGACTATGAAAATATTGAAAAAATCGAATAATATAAGATGTAATATCATATATTATAATACAAGTTTATCCAGGTTCTGGAAACTTACCAAAACTTATAAGAAATATATAGAGATGCTTTTTAATGGATCGTAGACGTAGGAGCAGCTACCAAATCAATGCCCTCATCATAACAAATTCCTTAGTTATTCAAAACACTCTTTGGTTTATTAAAACAGAGCTTTACATTACCAAAGATGAGACTTTCTATGGATCCTATCCCAAATTGAAATGAAGAGGATCTTAAATCTTTTCGTCTCTGGCTAGGACATACCAAATTTACCCAAGAAAAAACTGTGGACTGTCTAATATATTTAGTGGCCTATTTCGGGATAATAACTATGGTAAAGTGATAATATTTTTAAAAATAATCAATGTACTCGATTATTTCCCAAATAATTACGGTTCTGTTAAAAATATCGACTATAAGAAGGTGTTCAGTACACCATTATTGAGTGCAGGTCCCATAATTTTGTTATTATTAATGTTTTGGTAAGGGCGTGGTATCTTTTCCGATTTGATCGATATCTGTTAATAATGGGACCTTGTTTGGACATTGCTTTGATTATAATTAATAGCTTCTCTCATACGTTCAATTTAAATAATATTGTGCAATCTGATGCAATCTAATTTATCATTTTTCAATCCAGTGCATTAAAATCTGAAAGATTTTATTTATATTGCAGTCGCTACAAATCTTTTAAGGTCCATCAATTTCATGACATTAATAAATTCTTTTTCCTATTCTATAAATCCTTCTTCAATTAATATTTCGATTTTGTTTTCTTAGTGTAGTGGTTCACCTTATTACTAAACCATATCATGTAGAAAAATTATCGTTTTTTGAGGTTATAATTATAAAAATGGGGCAGGAAAATTTAAACGAACTTAAACACTTCTTGTACTGTACTAAAATAGGGCGAAATTATCATTTAATTAGGTTCTAGCGAAGAAATTGAGTTCCTCATTCAAGTAAGTCTAATAAAATATTATATATTTATTGCATATTCTATTGCTTATTTCTAGATACTGTTTTCTCAGTGTAGTAGCTCATTTTGTTACCAAATTATAGTAAAATAGGAAGAAATTATCCTTTTTTTTAGGTTATATTGAAGGAATTGAATTCTTCATTCAAAAAATTCTAATCAAATTTCATATATTTAATGCATTTTCTATTGCCTTCTTAAAGATACTGTTTTTTCAGTGTAGTGGCTTATTTTGTTACTAAACTGTACTAAAATAGAAAGAGATAACCATTTTTTAAGGTTATATAGAAGAAATTACATTCCTCATTCAAATAATTCTAATCAAACTACATATATTTAGGGGGCGTGGTATATTGCTTATTCCTAGACACTGTTTTCTCAGTGTAATGGTTCATTTTGTTACCAAACTATACTAAAATAGGAATATATTATCATTTTTTAGGTTATATCGAAGCAATTGAGTTCCTCATTCAAATAATCCTAATCAAACTTCATAGATTTATTACATATTCTATTGCCTACTTATAGATACTGTTTTTACAGTGTAGTGGACCATTTTGTTACCAAATTATAGTAAAATTGGAAGAGATTGTAATTTTTTTAGGTCATATCGAAGAAATTACATTCTTCATTCAAATAATTCTAATGAAACTTCATATATTTATTACATGTTCTATTGCCTACTTATAGATACGGTTTTCTCAGTGTAGTGGCTCATTTTGCTATTAAACTGTACTGAAATAGGAAGAGATTACCATTTTTTAGGTTAAATCGAAGCAATTGAAGTCCTCATTCAAATAATTCTAATCAAACTTCATATATTTAATGCATTCTCTATTGCCTACTTATAGATACTGTTTTCTCAGTGTAGTGGCTCATTTTGTTACTAAACTGGACTAAAATAGAAAGAGATTACCATTTTTTAGGTAATATCGAAGACATTGAGTTCCTCATTCAAATAATTCTAATCAAACTTCATATATTCATTACATTTTCTATTGCCCATTTCTAGACACTGTTTTCTTAGTGTATTGGCTTATTTTGTTACTAAACTATACTAAAATAGGAAGAGATTACCATTTTTTTAGGTTATACCGACGAAATTACATTCTTCATTCAAATAATTCTAATCAAACTTCATATATTTATTACATATTCTATTGCCTTCTTATAGATACTGTTTTTACAGTGTAGTAGACCATTTTGTTACCAAATTATAGTAAAATTGGAAGAGATTGTAATTTTTTTAGGTCATATCGAAGAAATTACATTCTTCATTCAAATAATTCTAATCAAACTTCATATATTTATTACATGTTCTATTGCCTACTTATAGATACGGTTTTCTTAGTGTAGTGGCTCATTTTGTTACTAAACTGTACTGAAATAGGAAGAAATTACCATTTTTTTAGGTTAAATCGGAGCAATTGAGTTCCTCATTCAAATAATTCTAATAAAACTTCATATATTTAATGCATTCTCTATTGCCTACTTACAGATACTGTTTTCTCAGTGTAGTGGCTCATTTTGTTACTAAACTGGACTAAAATAGAAAGAGATTACCATTTTTTAGGTTATGTCGAAGACATTGAGGTCCTCATTCAAATAATTCTAATCAAACTTTATATATTCATTACATTTTCTATTGCCCATTTCTAGACACTGTTTTCTTAGTGTAGTGGCTTATTTTGTTACTAAACTATACTAAAATAGGAAGAGATTGCCATTTTTTCAGGTTATACCGACGAAATTACATTCTTCATTCAAATAATTCTGATCAAACTTCATATATTTATTACATGTTCTATTGCCTACTTATAGATACTGTTTTTACAGTGTAGTGGCTCATTTTGTTACTAAACTGTACTGAAATAGGAAGAGATTGTAATTTTTTTAGGTCATATTGGAGAAATTACATTCTTCAATCAAATAATTCTAATCAAACTTCATATATTTATTACATGTTCTATTGCCTACTTATAGATACTGTTTTTACAGTGTAGTGGCTCATTTTGTTACTAAACTGTACTGAAATAAGAAGAGATTACCATTTTTTTAGGTTATATCGTAGCAATTGAGTTCCTCATTCAAATAATTCTAATCAAACTTCATATATTCATTACATTTTCTATTGCCCATTTCTAGACACTGTTTTCTTAGTGTATTGGCTTATTTTGTTACTAAACTATACTAAAATAGGAAGAGATTACCATTTTTTTAGGTTATACCGACGAAATTACATTCTTCATTCAAATAATTCTAATCAAACTTCATATATTTAATGCATTTTCTATTGCCTACTTATAGATACGGTTTTCTCAGTGTAGTGGCTCATTTTGTTACTAAACTATACTAAAATAGGAAGAGATTACGATTTTTTTAGGTTATATTGAATAAATTGAATTCCTCATTCGAATAATTCTATTAAATCTTTTATCGTTTTATATTTATGTGTGTTTGCATTTCAATTATTATTGTTTGTTATTTAAGGTGTGTCATGTGCAGTGTCTCGAGCATTATTCCAGATATAAAAAAGTGCTTTCTCACGATAGACGTTCGCTGCTATTATTTGGACCAGAACAGTACCTAAGGGCTTGATTAAACAGCAGTTTAGTCATATACTCGATGCCCATCCTGTACACAACATCTAATAACGTTTAATATATGTAATCGTAATATAGATACAGTGCATAACCGAATAAAGTGTCATCAATTATCGAAAAAATCAGTTTTTTTGGAAAACTTGACAACATTGTAATTATACGAATGATAGGTAGATAGAGCATGAGCATAAACGGAAGTTACGTTTCTAGAAGGCGTGTTTTTGAAGTAAACACCATTTTGAAATAAAACCGTATTTAAATAATTAACGTCGTTTATTTTAATAACAATTCGTTTTGACATCACTTATGGAAACTACAGAGAAGATAATCAACTTCATTTTAACCAAATTTACGAGTTATATCATGTGTTTGATCAGCTGCATCTTGATGAGAACTATCTTAAAACAGAATGATCCACGAGTAAAACTTCTAGTCGAAACCTCACAGCGTCTATTCCTATGGATTTTCTGATTAAATTCTTCCACCAGATTAATAGCGTTTCTCCTTGTGCATATCTGTGTGTCCATTTTCAAAAGCTTCAACCCTCAAAATATTGTTTTATAACCATAAGAAGCTCTGATTACCAATATTTGTGATTTGATTAACATCTTGATGCAAAGCGGTTGTTTTTGTTTACAAATTCACTGAAAACGTTCACTATTGATATACTAAACGTGGATTTTTTCTCAAGCAACTACCGCCATATCTAAGTCATGTGAGGTACTTCTGGGAACGTCCTCGTATGACCCAAGTTTCAGGTTTAAAAGGATTAACCGATCCCTAAGGACCCTCTCTGCAGCTAGCGCCTCAACTAAATATGGCGCATGAATCGATGAATATATAATTACATAAATCGTCTTTGTAAATAGTTTATAAACACGCATATGAACCCTTTTCAAAATTTATTGTGGAAAATCAAATAAAGAAATACAACTCATGCAGGAAATTTTAATAAAACATAATTTAAATACTCTTGGGTATTATTTAACTTGAATTTATGTATTTACTTACAGATCTACGGTATTAATATCTACTAGATATATAAATTTATGGGTTTGTGTAGTAATTTTGGGGTTCTATCAAGAGACAGTGTCGTAAAAATATTTTAAGAATAAAATATTGCGATAAATTGTATCTAAAGTTCAATAACCAAAAATTTGGGGGATGTCAAATACTTGAAGAGAAGATTGAATGATTTTTAAACAAACACAAACCCAAATTTCGTTTAGACCATAATCGAAAACTGAAAAAGACTAAACCCTACGAATTAGTTTATTATTTAATGTGAAAAGACTAGAAATAATTTATTTATATATAGAACGCAAGTTTTAATGAACATGGAATGTTTTTAATCGCTATTAAGTAATTAATAACCCCGCTAGGTACTTTTAAAAAACATTTTTACCAAAAAAAATCGAAGTTAAATGTATTATGATCTTTTTTGTGTCAAAACTCCAAGAGATTATTGAACGAACGTTATAAAAATCATAATAGTCTCCACATCTAACTGTTAAACGTTTTCTATGGGGATTAATCTGATTTTATGAACCATTTTTTTAAATAATTAAATAGTTTTTAGAAGGGCAAATAGTTTACAAACATCTACTCACCATTTCCCTCGAATCTCAGTCAATTCGACAACTTTTATAGACCGTACCTGAAGATTTTAGATGGCGATATCTTTAGAAGATCCAAAGGATTTTTATAATTGACTTAACATCCAATGTTGATAGAAGATCTAAACAATCTGATTGAGTTTAATGCAGGAAATAAACAAGCTGCTGTTTTCACAAAGAAAGCTGGTACTACATCTCAAGATTTTCACCTGTTTGAACAAAAAGCATCACCGTCACCGCAAATTCAATTGTTAGGTATTGAGGTTGAGTCACGTGGATGAATTAGTGAAGGCAGATTAACAAAAACTAGAAGCAAAGACAACAAAGCTAATTACTTCCTATTCAAACAGAAAAGAGGGATGTTTAGACTCTGTTTTACCGATACCACCACGACAAATGCTCTTCCGAGCTGCCCAATATAATTCCACTTAGAGCTAAACCTTCTCGACAGGTAGACGTGGTTCATGAACATCGAATTCACCTACAGACGCACTGGATATCAATGTATCGGGGTTACTTTCTTTGGAGAAGTGCTAAGGTGTGGAATCAGCTACCAAGAAGCGTCTTTGACGAAAACTACAACCTACAGAAGCACCACTCGGAACTACTTGTGTGTAGGTTTGGATATTTGGGCTTACTGTTTATATAAAAGAAGACCTGAGCTGTTCTTTACAATTGCAACTTGCAAGCAATGAAAATGACACTAAAACGACATGAAACAATCAGTTGAACTTCATCTGCGCATGGTTTTGATAAAAAAATATAGTGTCCTGTACCACGTTGCATCATATCTAGCGGCCTTATCATTAATTGTAGCCCTTCATGTACGCCAATGCGGATAAATAGTAAATTATGTAGTTTTTTCAAGCCGGTAACGCCTATTAGACAAAGTGATGGTTAGTTAACGTTGCATAAGGGAAATCTAGACCATCATGAGGGTATATCGTCGAACAATGGGGAGGTAATTACAAGGGAGAAAAACGTTTTATTTGAACCTTTTTTTTCCTCTCAATTGGTAACTTTGTGTTGTATGAGATCTGATTTCCTGTTGTGCTGGGTGGGATTTTTTTTAACTATGTTTATCCATTAAAGATGAAAGGATGAGTAGAATGGGGGTTTAAATTGGGAAATTCGTCACGATTTTGAAAAAAAAATATTATAATAAATTCTTAATAGTATTAATTAGTTCATCTACAATTATTTCAGTTTTAATATAAGCAAGGATAAATTTGAATTCATAAAGATCCCGTTTGCAACGTCTATAGTGAAACTTGAATCTTCTACAAGGTATTAAAGATTGATTTAATACAGAAAATATTAGATATAATATAACTCACTCATCATTAGTTGAATTTTGTCCCCTTGTGCTAAATCGGGTCTAATTCAGATCACAGATCTTTCAAAACTTCAACCTAGTTCACTCTGTGGTCGGAAGAGACAAATTTCTTGTGAACAATACCACTAGAATCAAAGAAAATTATTAAAATTTGTCTTCACATTGGATCTAATTGTCCTCGGCTTTCCGTTTAATTTTAATTCCTCACAGAACTCAGTCCTTTATGCTTTCTGTGCGATTTCTTACAATTTCTTCATCTCGAGCTTACAAATTTTTGAATAATCATACAGGGAGGTACCCAAAGGTTGATTCCAAGAATTCGATGTGGCTTAGATGGTTGTTTTTGTCGATTTTGTTTTCCCATACATATGATTGTGGACACTCCCCAACTTTCCTCCAGTCTAGGTGCACTTTCGAACCAGCTACTAAAGGTGATATTGGCGCAGACAAAGCATAAAACCTCGCCAAGGAGCCAAAGACATCACCTCATCTAGGCGTTTATATACCATCCAATTTAGTACAACTGGAATCATCATTTTTTTTTAAACTGTGATTTGACAGCTCATCATCCATAGTTTTAACTGCGAATCTACGATTGTTCACTTCTTCACGGTTCGTCTTGACGTTTCTCCGGGTAATAAAAATCAAAGTGCTCTGACCAGTACAACTTGTCGACGTCTGCAACCTTTCAACTTGGATCTAAACAAATCCCGTTGTCTATCTCTAATATATTTCATTTTGGTTTCCATTCCACATAATTAAAGACCTATTTTTATAATGTGTGTATGTAATTTGAAAATAGAAACAAACTTTTGTAACAATTAACGTAATCAAGTACCGAAAAGTTCTTAATACGCGCGTGTTCGTGATTAATAAACATTATCATTTATTTCTGGTGAAGCGGAAGTTATAAAAGACGTTCGTCTATTATTTTATGCACATCTTCTCCGTGCACTTGCTCAATTATGAATAGTAAAAGTATAAAATGTCACTTTATAATTTATTAGACAGTGATATGAAAATAGAAAGAAATTATCAGGTTATGATATAGATTTTGATCTTGATACATAATCAAAAACCTTTTTTTCAATGTTACCGTCAGATATATTAATAATTTAGTTCTCAGTTTATGAAAGCTTTTAATCCCGAGGGAGTTTATTGCAATTTAATAACATGGAAAAACTATTAGAACTACAACACCTGTATATAGAGTATGATTATACGCATTTTCGATAATTTATTGGAAAATACCGAAGTGAAAAGCTCTCAAAACAAACTTAATAATCTTATCAATTAAGTTAGCTCAACTATCTTTGATTACTGAAGCTACGAAGATGCCATTAAGTATCTGTATATCAAGACTAAAAGTATTTCTCTCTTTTTTTAAATCAATGCTGTTATTTATAACTCACATAATTCTAATGTTACCTTAAGTACCATACGAATACGAGCTTGCAACTGCTGCAGTCTTTCGGAAGTTTTATTACAGTCGAAAATCAAAGAAACTTCAGTAGCTTTAACCGACACAATTCCTGCTGCTTCTCCTGCTCGCCTTTCGAAAACTGTAGCATTTGCTGAAGGATACAGGTAGTTATCGGTATACTTTTATTTACCAAAAAATCAAAAATAAAAACATTTCCCACTAAACTAAATGTTAATTTGGCAGCTTCTATACATACTTCAGTGGATTCTAATCTAAACTCGAAGAGTTTTTCAGTTCTTGCTCGGCTATCTACTCCTGGTTCATAGGCAAAGCAAATATGAACTACTTGTAGAAGAGATCGAGCTTCTAAAAGCTAAATCTGACTAAATACATGTTCGACTACTGAATGGTAATGAGATCACAGGTTCAACATGACATCTAGCTCCCAGGGGAAGCCCAGATATATGGGAATGGAATAAAAATCAACAACAAGGTCTATAAAAGGAATACCAATGTCAGTTTTCATTGGATCCATATCAACAGGTGGTGCCAGTTTAACACTAATGATAATTCTTCACACTTACAACGGTTCCAACGTGAAAAAGACTATATTTGAAGCCGAGTAAAAAAGTAAAAAATAAAAACGTCCTATATGTAAGTCGCAGTTACCTATATGTCAGTTTTTTCTCCAGACGTGTGCCCAAATTTTTCACACCACTTTTTACAAAATTATCCCTCTTAGTTGCTCCTAGAAATATCACTTTTACTATGACAGATTTGATGATATTGAAACGTCAAAGTTTTCCAAAAAAAGAGGAAGAATTAAATAATTCTCTTGATAGAATTGGCATGATTTGAATATCATTAAATGTTTCAGATTACTTTTTGTATATCCCACGTATATGATTTTAATTAGTTTTGACGACGGTCCTGTCTTTGTCCATAAATTAACTAATTTAGGTACGTATACGTAGGAGTATTGTTCATAATCAGCTGTCGATGACCGATGCGTTTTGCATCTGTTGTGTTTCATTTTCGTAGCTGTGCCATGTGGCCAATCTCCATAGGTGTGACTCAAGAGCTCCTGGAATGCATCAATTATTTAATATCTACAAAATAATTATAAATAAATCGAATACTCAAAAACATCACACTCGATTTTTAGGTTATGATAAGTATAATACCGAGTTCTGAATTTGTATTAACAGTTGGCGAATCACAGCTTGTTTTTTCACGTGTTCTTTGTTATTAAGTTGTTGTTTGTAGTAAAATAAAATTCAAAATGAACGAGAAACGACACGATTGATAGATAAACTAATCCTAAGATCCTAAATAAGTTTATAAACAAGCAAGCGCACTACAGTGATCCTAAATTACCAACTGATTCCGAATCGATTCTAAATTGATCTCGAACAAGTGCTCGTAGTAGTCTGAGATCAGGATAAGTTGCTAATAACCTGTTTTTTGATATAATTGATGAATTTTATACCAGGCGCATACCAAAATGCAAATGCCATAACCTTGAACGCTAACTTTACATTCTTACAACGCTTTGGAGTCGGTTTATCACGTGTAGTCGATTTGATTGACTATTGATTGGACTCTTATGTGAAATAAAAGAACCATGTTTCATCCATGGTCAGATATCAATACAAAAATTCGGGTTTATTTAGTTGCAACGGCTTGAAACACTGGTCATAATCATTTTTCGAAACTAAAAATTGTTGCTTTGGCTAAACTACCAAATTATACACGTGTCTTTTGAAGATAAGGGCTAATTGAAAATCATATTGATTTAATAGTAGTAGCACCATCTATGTGTCCATATACGAACTTCTCAGCCCACCTAATGTGGGTGAATATCTATATAGGTTGTTGGTTTCGAATTTTTGTATTAATTTAAGGCGATGGATGTTCATTTCATCAATCCAAACATAATGCTTATTGTTGTCCGTAATGATAAATGTTCTCTTTCAACGCTAAACAAATAAATAAAAATTTCGTGTTATTATCTCATTGTTGGAACAACCTGTCAAACGTTTCAATAAAAACACTGTTAGAATGACTAATTCTTCATTCTTCGTTTCGTTTATCATCCGGTAATAAATAAAATTACATACTAAAGCTTAATTAATTATTTAAAAGAGTCGTAAAAGACGAAACAATGTCTTCTTCTTACCCACATACCTAAACGACACCTTTATGGTATTCACGCGTCTGGTATAACCCACTAACCTCCATATTATGAAAATACTAAATAAATTTTAATAACCGTTTGACATAACGATGGATATATTATTCAAAATACATTTGTTTATCAAAAAAAAAACTGTTACTTCTCCTTATTTTTCAAAGCAAAGTAATAAATTATTAACGAGGTTATAATCATAATCAATATTTCGCACGTCAGAACGTATCTATACTGTCAAAAATTTCAAAACACAGATATACCAACTGTCAATAAATTAAAATATACTTGTTTATAGAAAAAAACAGTTACTTCACATGATTTTATAAAGTAAGATGATAAATTGATATAAATGAGGGTACTATCAACAAAAAGTTCTACTTCAAATAATCTTATAGGTCAAAAGGTCCAAGAAATAAGAAATTAAAGTAATTATTTTGATATTAATGAAGTTTTGATCGATATTTCGCACTTAAGAACGTATCTATTCTATCAAAATATCCAAGCGGGATAGTGGTAGATGTTTTAACTGTCTACAAATCAAATTAGACTTAGATTAGCATTTCACACTTTGGAACGTATTTGTATTGTCAAAAATGTCAAAACATCATAGCGATAGATATACCAACTGTCAAGAAATTAAAATATAATTGTTTATAGAAAAAAATTGTTACTTTCCATGACTTTATAAAGTAAGGTTATAAATTCATATAAATAAGGTTAAGGTCAACATTTCGCACTTGAGAACGTGCTTATACATTCAGAAATGTCAAAATATTATAGTGACAGATATACCAACTGTCAACAACTTGAAATATACTCGTATAAAAAAGTTCTACTTGAAATGATCTTATAAAGTAAAAATTTGATATTAATGAGATTATGATCAATATTTTGCACTTTAGAACGTATCTATATTATCAAAAATGTCCATACCAGATAGTGATAGATATTTCAACTGTCTACAAATCAAATTAGACTTAGATTAACATTTCACACTTTGGAACGTATTTGTATTGTCAAAAATGTTAAAACATTATAGCGACAGATATACCAACTGTCAAGAAATTGAAAAATATTTGTTTATAGAAAAAAAGTATTCCTTCCCATGACATTATGAAGTGAGGTAATAAATTGATATAAAAGAGGGTAAGATCAACATTTCGCACTTCAGAACGTACCTATACCATCAAAAATGTCAAAACATGATAGCGATAGATATACCAACTGTCAACAACGTAACATATACTTGTTTATTGAAAAAAACATGTACTTCACGTGTTCTTATAAAGTAAAGTGATACATTGATATTGAAGTGGTTTTGATCAATATTTCGCACTTCAGAACGTATCTAAACTGTCAAAAATGTCAAAACAAGATTTACCAACTGTCAACTACAGTGTTGCCTCGGCTAATTACATAAATATTATTATTTTTTTTCAATTTTTCCTGATTATATCAATGTAAATTTAATTTTTGATATATTCGTAAACGAAAAATATAAATTCAATCTTGTAACGACAAAGATATACCAAAAAATTTTGGAAAAATCTTTGTCTTATACGCTATGTTGCCAAGTAGAAGATTAGAGCATCATTTAGTTGTTTTAGCTCTTTAATAGGGACTAAATTCAAGCCTTCCGATTTGAAACTTGTATTGAGAATTTGTATAATAATGTTTAACTAGATATTACACGTTCTCTTTTAACATTAAGTAGCAAATTTTTATGTATATTTAATGGAATGACAATAAACTTCGTATATGTATGAAAAATTATAGTTTCAAGAGGGTCTGATATATGAATAGCTGCATAATCAATAGTTTCTAAAGCAAGATGGTTATCCAAACAATACTTACTACGTATTATCTAGCTTGAATTATAATTTTGATTTATTTGTTTCAGATAAAAAGTGACGTGGAAACTTTGGTTGACAAATATTTCGGGAATTTGTACAGAAATTACGAACATTCCCGAAAATGTTTGATCAGGCAAGCACGTGACGTACTCGTATGTGAATATCATGGTTGCCTGCAGAAGTTCGAAGGAGAATTTTGCGTTCAAGCTGAAAAACTGCTCAGATATATCAAGGTATATTATAAATCTTCTATATTATTATTTCCACGCTTATTATTTTGATAATTATCTACGAGAGTGCCACCGCATATAGTTCTGGAAGATCAAAGATGGACAAATCGATCTTTGATTTCAAAATATCGTAGACTATCATAGGAAAAATCTTTTCTTTAGATAGATTTTGATTCTATACTTCAATCTAGTTGCTTCTGTAGACGATGTAAAGGTTAGAGCGGTCACAAAAATCTTTAATACCGTTTTTATAGTACGATTAGTCTTTAGCGTCAACGTTTAGAGGTGGTTCGTCACGTGTCAACTGTCAATTGGATACTGGTGTGAAATTATTGAGTCTTATTCAGATCGAACAGCTCCAAACATTGCTTAGATTAATTAATTCATTTTAACAACACTCGTATATCCAAATATAAATAAACTATATTGCTAATATCTTCATAATCTCAGCTAATTCAATCAGCTTCATTTTACGATGACATAACCACAACTCTTAACAGATGACTTTGTTGAGGCAAAGTCTGAATTATCAAGCCAATCCTGGATTTATTTGATAATATTATTTCAACAAAAAACAATGTTTTGTATCACACGAAATTCCTTTTATTTTATTTTCTCATATTAACCAAAGTAGATCTATTCAAAATGCTTTTATATGAATCGATTTGTTAATAGTGGCGCCATCTATGTGTTTACGAATTTTTCAATCCATTATTTTTGATATAATTTGTATTTAGAAACGCCACGAAGACAGTTTTTTGTTGAACTGAATTAATTTACATCGTAAATCCATCTAAAATAAATGCTTAGTGTGCTTAATAAAAAAAACACGAATTATTACAAATTGGACATTTCCTGATACCTTGACGGATTTACAACTACTGACATTTCATCAAGGTGCGGCGCTAATTAAATAGAAAATTTTTTTGAGGTCTCACAATTAGTTTCCTAGATTCTTCGGATTATAGTAGTTACACCAATTATTTTTATTAACACGAAGAAAACGATTGTAGAATCACAATATATTTTTAAAGTTTGCACTTAAAAAATTTCGGAAATTTTAGTAAAAATCATCTTAATGTGAACATATTGTTGCCAAATACTCTTAACGATTGGACGCTGATCAGGTACTTGTTGAAACCTAACCTAACCAAATCGATTAATAATAATATGACAGTGACAGAATGATTGATTAGATTCAGGAATGCTACAATAACTTTAGACAAAGAAGATTTGCGTCGCTAATATGAAGATTGAACGAAATATCTTCATTGTATATCGTCTCTGAGGTAGCCTGGTTCTAGCGTCGTAAACAGCAGCTGTTCTTCTTGGGTTGCTGGCTGCTCCTGGAACGGAAATGGAACTAAATCATGACACTCAAGAGTAGAGATTTGAGGAAGACTTTGAGGCCAAACGCAATTGGAAATGGACGATTGTCGTTTCTTTCACCTGTGTGTATTTCAGTTGAACCGCTTCAGCACACGTCCAGCATCTAGTTTCACCTTGTAATGGCACGAACCAAGGCACTCAGCTACAGGTAAAAATGCACCTGGACCCGAACGCTGATAAACTGGACGGATACGACGATGACAATGACAGAATTAATGATTACTAGAGTTCAATTATCAGTTTCCTCGTTTTTAATAATCTTTTCTCAAATTATTCATTTCTTAATTGATGTAAATTGACCTTTTTATGTTTATACACGAATATCAAGTTTCCTAATTATGTCGTGGGAATAATTATTAAATTTGTAATCAATATATTTTTAAAACTTTCTCATTTATATCAATTCTAACGCCCAAAAGTTAAATTACGTTCGGAAAATAAAACGGTATTAACCGATGGGTAATAATCATGTCTGGTGTATCGTATCTCATTCAAAATTTCTCAACACTCAGATTAGTTTACAACCTACTGAATGTTCAATTAGTAACAAACGGCAATTAACGACAAAATCTCTTATTAAAAAAATACTCCTACGTCGATGTCCAATAGGCTTTTGAAAAAAAAAATATTGTAAATGTTTAATTATGGACGCGTTTAGATTCAAAAACGCAGCGGGATGAGACACCAAATAATATATCGATGTTTTCCGACTTATTTCAATTAATATTTGTGTGGTAAGATGGGTTCGTCAAGTATAATATGTAATAACAGGGCCGGTTCAAGTAGAAGAAAATTTCAATTGTTTCTGAAAAAGAAATATAAAAACCGCCACGCTCGCCAAACTTTGAACTCTTCCATTATAACCGAACAGTATCGGCTTCACGTACGATGTCGTGGACTGAAGTAACCGAGAATATTTCGAGTTTGAAGTGTATCGATACTAGACTTGTACCCAAATACCTAAATCTTTCACAAAAACAACATAGCTGAAGACTCTACATTCATCAAACGCTTCATAAGTGGTCACGAAACGTGGATTTATGAATATGACGTTGAAATTGTACTAAAAATACCAAATGGGGGTTAAAAAATGAGCCGCGACTAGATTTGTTGGTAGACAACTTAGAGGTTAAAACGATGTCACCTTCCAGCATGATTTTGACTTGTTTTTTACCAAAACACGAAACGTTTTCACCAGAATTGGCTCCCTGTGATTTTACCGATCTTGAAAACATGCTAGAGTAGGGCTGGAACCAATTTAATTGAGTCTAATACATGCTGGCACTGCAGCTTAGAATTTGAAACTGCTTGCACATAAAACACCGCAAATTTGCTTGTCTGGAGCTAAAATTAGTAGTAATATGTCTTTATAATCTCGTGACCGAATTAGCTAAGGTATCTTTACAAAAATTTGTATCTCTCTTTAAGACCAAATAACTATATACCCCGCAACAGTTTCTAATCCTCTACAAGGCCTACATGCGTTCATCCTTCGAGTATAGTTTGCACATTTGGATCTAGGCTCCCAAGAATAGATTCTCCACTCAATATAGAAGACTCATAGGCGATTCAAATATGACCTTGGGCAGCTTAGAGCATAGGAATAAGTTGTAGGAGACCTGTTGTATCGATACTACCACAGCAGATGTTCTTCCGAGTTGTTTAACATTATACCACCTAGAGCAATATCTGCAAGACTTACTTGACAGGTAGATGTTGCTCATGAAGATTGAGCTCGCCTGCAGAATATCAATTAATAGGGACTCCTATGTCTTTTTGTGCTCGATTTTTTCGTAAAAACATTTTTTTGAAGGTTTCGATAAAGATATTAATTGAAATATGTGAAAATGTTTTTTTTTATTAATCTTTATCAATGATACTGCAATCCAAAGGGTTGTATTCCCTAATTTTGATGTCATACAGGCAATGCTTAGTTTTTTCTATCCCTCAAACAACGAAATTTATAATTTTTTTAATATACATTATTAAAATCTACGCTGAAATCAACTGCTATCCAAAATGGTGATTCAAATCCTATTTTTTGAACTATATATTCTTTTTATACCTTTTCCTTGACAAATCGATTTGATTTTAGGTTTTTTTAATTGCGACGGTTTTCTTTTGGATCTAATTTCCATATTTATTAAAATATTCTTCTATTTCTCACTATTATTGAAGTTTTAATGGTCCTTCGAGCCGGGTTAAAAAATAAATTAATATTTTCTGAATAAAATAATGTAAGTGGCAATCAAATATATTATTTGTGGATGTTAAATTGACAAAATAGACACAACCAACCCTATAATCCACCCCGGCTACCTGCCATTTCCTTTGTTTACCTAAACCTACCCTAAAACTTGTATCCTATGCATAGATCTTATCGGGACATTACGCCGCGTGTGATAGATTTGAAATTTTGATTTTCTCACAGGTGAGGTAAGTGCTTCAATCTCCTGAACAGAAAAACAATGTTAGGCACTATAAGCTCGCTGAGAAGATTTATCTATGCGATATAGGTAAAGCCGACAGTTTTTTCTAAACGACTTACATACAAGGGTAGATGAAGTTTTCTAGGAAATTTACCTAATGAGACTCCTACGTTTTTGACCACCCGTGATGCTGGAGACGTGGAAATATATATTACTGAATATATGCGTTGTCTATAACTAATTTTTTTTTTATTTTTAAGTAAAATTCATGTACAATATCCTATATTTATCTTTAAACGTTTCAAAGTTATCTAAATCGAGGTGATTAGTTTTGTATTATTACGAACAAGTTCGAGAAATGGGTTTTTAACATTGCAGGCGGTTTATTTACAGTATTTCTTTAAAATAATTTCTAGGAAAGTTGTGTTTCTTTTTGTTTTGTTGTGGAAGTTAGTAGAATTCTATTTAGGATATATAAGGAGTTGTTTAATTCTAAATAAATAGTCGTAGTGAATAGAACGAATTAGTGAAGTGTATAATGTGTAAATTAATTAAGAACGTGAGAGACAGTGTTTACTAAATCACCTCACGAATAAAAAAATGTGAATAAATACGAAAAAACATTACAGCATACAATATTTTTGACATATCTTCACAAAAAGAGGTCTAATAGCGTCAGATCAGGTAATCATATTATTTTCGAAGGAACTTGTAGGTATTCCGGATCAGGATATGAATTTCTTGAAATCAGTATAATATTTTGGAGCAGTTCTAAATATTTATCTTCATTCAAGTTACCATCAATTGAATAAGTACCTACGATATAATTTAACGGCAATTTTCACAATTAACATGTTTAATTTTGAGACAAACCCAAATTCCTTCAATTTTTATTTACTTGTTTATTGAGAGCGAGTTAACAATATTTCAATAATTCTAGACCAATATGAACAATTTTCAAAACAATTTTTTCTTATTTAGGTTATTGATGTTAATCTCAAGAGAATTGATTATGTATGAAATAAATGAAAATTCTGGGAATTATTCTGATTGCCAGGAACTTATGATACTTTTACAATATTCATGATCATAGAATCCTCTTTGAAACTATCTAATCGTTTGTCCCATGCTTATTTACGAGTAAATGTCAAAATTTGGTGATTTTTTGCCAAATCTTTGATCATAATCAATAAATTAAGAATATTCCAACAAATATATGTCGATATGAAGGATTTTTACATCAATTTCTTCAGATTTAGGAAATTATTGACGTTATTTTTATTTAAATTAATTGTATTTGGGATAAATGTTAATTTTGGGAATGCTTCTGATTGCCACAAACTTATTTCATGATACTATCACTTTTACAATCTTAATGATCATGAATTCCTTTTTGAAACGATCTAATTGTTTGTCCAATGTTTATTTTCGAGTAAAAGCCAAAGTTTTGTGATTTTTTGGCAAAGCTTTGCCTCATAATTAATATTGCTTGAACCATACTATTTTCGAAGGAACTTGCAGGTATTCCGGATCAGGTAATGAGTTTGTCGAAATCAGCATATTATTTTGAAGCAGTTCTTACCTTCATTCAAGTTACTATCAATGGAATAAGGACCTACGATATCATTTAGCGGTAATTTTCAGGATTGAAATGACTATGAAGTGTAATCGGTCTCATATCAGATAACAAAACATCTTCTAAGTAATTGGATCACATTCCCATCATAGAAATCCTCTTCCATGAGGTTTCTTCAAATAACGTATCGAGCAAAAGTTTTCGAAAAAATTTGTTGGCTACAATTCAATTCTCAATTTTCAAATGACATTTTAATTTTTGTCAAATTTAAACATGGTTATGTACTACAAGCTAGATATCGAAAAAATAAGTATATATGTCAAAAACTGAAATTGTGAATACATTTAAATAGCAGATTATATTGTAGTTTTGACTTTTTATATGAAAATAAGTGATGTACTATCGTGTTCAAACATTCCAAAAAGTGTGCTGTCTAAAATTTTGACTAATGACCAGTAAAATCGATTGGTAGAATAAGGTGAAGACAAATTAGGAACTTTAACGCGAAGATTAACTCTTCTAAATTATCCTAATGACGTCCAAAAAGAAATTTGAAGATCAAGTTTTCGTTTGGTATGCCATATCTTCCAAAATTGATTGAATTTATTAATACACATCATCCCAATGAGGAAATAATATTTTAGGAGCTTTAGAATAACTAGAGATTGTATTGGGGCTCACGATATATCATTTGTATGATACCGATCCCCCAAATACTCCCCAAACTCTCCCTATTGAAGAGTTGTGGGCGATATTGAGTAAAAAAATGTGTGATAAGGACTGGGAAGCCGAAGTTTCGATGTAGAATATTTCAAAAAATTGATATTCGTACATAATATCCAATTTCTTATCATCACTTTCTGCATTGACAGTCATGAACATGAATAAAATCGCGAAACTTATTTTCTATAAAATGAGATATTGAAATACCCAAGTGCTCAATTTTGCTAATATTAACGACGAAATTTAAAAATTACCTCACTAATATATGAAACGATAGTGAAACTCATAATTATGATCTAGAATCTCATATTTTCTTAATAAAATTCTCATGGTAATTGGAATTCAGTGCGTGCAATAATTCCGTTAAAATCTACAAAAATATTCCCACACTTTTTTTTGTCGTTAAGCTCATTATCAATTATAAATAACTAATAAAATTAATTTAATTGGCAACAGCGATAAAAGATCACATCTACATTAGTATAACGAGTGTCGCATATTTTTTCCAAACTATTTTAATTCATTAAGCAGAATTTTCATTTTAAAATTTCTGTAGTAAAATCTCCTCCACATTCGACGAAATTTCTGTATAAATAGTCATAGATTGGATGAAATAATTAATTAAACCCACTTTGAAGTACTGTTCTTGTGAAAATAATTTGCAGGGGCTAAATCTGGCGAATAGGGTGCATGCGCTCTGTTTATTTTCCTCGCCCAAACATTGCAACCTTTTTCAAGATAATCAATGGAAATTATCCGAAAAAACCGACGCTATGATCTTACCTGCAGATGGAATAGTCTTTGCCTTCTTTGAAGCCGGTTCTTCGATTGCATTTCATTGTTTTGGGTGTGAAGTGATGGTCCCATAGATTTTATTTGTGTGTAATATTGTCAAACGTTTAATGGAAGCATCTTCTTTTGTTTTAATGTGAACAAACGCGGCATTCATGTCCAATTTTAAGTTAATATGAAATGCCTACTACGTCTGCTAGTTTCGTACATTTTCTTCAACATTTCCGAGTCGTGACCTCATTTGGTCAACCACTGAGTTGTTGATCATCTCAATTCGTACAGTCTCGTTTAAACTATGCTACTCGATATTCCACTGTTAATAACGAAGGATCAGTCTCACCAAGAATAGAATCTAGTTCAGCTTTTATATTGGTTGGGCTAAGTCCATGGAAATGTTCAGTATTGATGGCTGCCAAACAAATACCAAACAACTTCTTCAAACTTGAAAGATTTGTTGTATAGATTGTGTACACTAAGTCAGAAAGACTGACAGCTGAGAAAATAGTGTAATTTATGAATGCGAAACGAATTTTGCAACTATTTAGAAAACTATTTCTATACGCCTTCGTTTTCCTTGTAAAATTAAGAAATGAATCATAGAATTAATTGCTACCTCGGAGTAATAATTTATGAGTTGGTATGCGTATTAGAAACAGGCGGAATCATATATGAACACATATTTATAATATCCATCGAGAGTGGTAACTTCTTTTACAAGGTTGATGAAAGTAATTTAATTCAGTTTATCAGATAATATTAAATTATAGCGATGGGAAGACTTACTTATAAAAGTTAAAAGCTTATTTTGGACCTCAAATTGATGAATATCATATCACAAACAATTTAAAAGTACTAGTCGTTTGTTTAATGTTTAATTTGTATATAACAAGACTACAATTGGTTAATAAACAATATTTGAACAATGTTAATAACAAATTGATTTTATTTGGGAGACGGTATACGTTTATTTCATTGGATTTAATCATATATTGAGTTAAATAGTCAATTTTACAACATTAATGAATATTAATTTTCCTTTAGAACGAACTAATTGTTTGTCCAATGTTTAATTTCGCTAAAAATCCAAAATTCTATAATTTTTAGTAAATAATTCGATTATTGTGAAAATAATAACAATATTTCAACAATTCTAGACCGATATGGACGATCTTCATAACAAATTCTTCTTTTTCAAGAAATTATTGACATTGATCTTATTAGTATTAAATATATATGTTAATTTTGGGAATGATTTTGTTATTTTACAATATTAATGATCATAAATTCTTCTTTGAAACGATCTAATTGTTTGTCCAATGTAATTTTGAGTATAACCCAAATTTCTTCAACTTTTATTAAATCATTTGATTATTGTGAGTGAATTAACAATATTTCAACAATTCTGGGCTGATATAAAAAATTTTCAAAACAATTTTTTTCTTATTTAGGTTATTATTGACGTTAATCTCAATAGAATTGATTATGTATTTTGGAAATTATTGACGTTAATTTGATTTTGGGAATGATACTGATTGCCATGAACTTATTTCTTATTAAATATCGATTCACTAACATTTTAACAATAATAGTGATCATAAATTCTCCTTTAAAGTCATAGAATCATTTGTCCAATCTTTAACTTCGTTTAAAATCGAGAAATTTCTCAATTTTCAGCAAATGTATCAGACAGAGTAAATCAATATAAAACTAGAGTGAAATAAATATTTATTTGCTATAATCTGGGTTTTTGTCGAAATTAAATTATCAGATTTAATCATTTGCCAAATTAAATGATGCTTTTAGGCCTTATAGTGATTAATTTCATTAATTTCACAAATATTGACATCTATGAGTTCTTTGAAACGATCTAATGATTTGTTCAATATTTAATTTTGATTATTAGTAATTCTCACAAATTTATTTAATAGCCAATGAAAACGAAATTTTCCATTGTCATTACAGTTCTAATAAACAAAATCGAAAGTTAATAAATGATGTATAAATTCACGAAAAACACATTAAATTATTTTTTTTAATATCGTTTTAAACAAAAGAGAAAACTGACCTACGCTATCCAGTTAATATGAGAAATTGGAACACCTCGATTATATTGGATTTTGGTTTTTGGTCACGTTTTCCATCTCCAAACCTTTATATGATTACTTCATACCTAACAATTCCACCAAAAATTCTACTGCGATTTTTATGAAGAAACAATTATGTTTAAGATGATTGTTGATTTTGGGAATGCTTCTGATTACCACAAACTTCTTTCATGATAAGAATCGACTAAATATCACTTTTACGATCTTAATGATCATGAATTCATTTTTTAAACAATCTAATTGTTTGTCCCATATTTATTTTCGAATAAAAGCGAAAGTTTTGTGATTTTTTGGCAAATATTTGCATCATAATCAATAGATTGAGGAAATTTTAAAAAATCTAGGTCGTTTTTTTAGCAATTTCTTCTTATTTAAGAAACTATTGACGTTAATTTCATTGGAATTGATTATGTCCTCCCTTCGAAATCCTTAATGTTTATTTTCTCTTCTTTATGTACCAAAGGTAATGATTTGCACGTGAAAATGATTATTTTTTGAGGCTTGTTCAAGCACTTGACATCTATATATTTATTTAAAAATATATTTTTAGTGGAATTGATTGAGCTACTTCTAAATTAGGTAGGTATCTTCTTTTGTTGTCGTATATAGCTTAAATACATAATTTTTTTCTCTATATAATATACCCGCCTCACTTTCTATTTCATTTATGGGATAAATTTGCTTATAATAACATTCAAAATTCTTATGAAAATAATATAATTAACGAAAATGACGAATTTTTGCAATCAAGTCTCTTTCGAACGATGCTATTGATCAGAATCTATTTATCGCTTCGAATTTAGACTCTGATTATAAATGGATTTAAGGGCGAAGGGTACACAAGGTCTGTGGCCCGAGACGAACAATCTTATGACAGACAATACCCTAATCGACCATTCAAAAATGACGAAGACGAGGGCGTTAATGAAAGCAACATTGTTAATTTGATGTGGTATTCCGTTTGTTTCATGCAACCGACATTATTAGTAGTTATTTTACTACATTGTTGCCATATGTTAAATCAGTTTTTGACAATATTAATATATATCATAACGTCAATTAGTGGTGTTGTTCCAACAATTTTGAAAGTGAATAAACGACATATTTGACACTGAATTATCATCAACGTTTAAGCTTCATTCTTAAGTAAATTTTTTTAAAAAAATTTCTCTAGTTGACTTTCGTGTTTAAGATATCAAAAACAGAATGAAGGCTATCCTGAAGACGAGATTCATTAGAAATTAATCTATTTGACGGTGATTACTCCAAAGAAAATTGAATTTTTCTAAGGAACCGGCACCTTAAAGCAAAAGAAATTGCAAAACAATTGTTCTAAATATCCTTCATGAGCGTTTAAATATTACAAATGCAAAATGTGTGCTTGGAGTTCTTCGCAATACAAAAGAAAGTGTTTCTCAATTAATTTTAACGCACTAAACAAGTTATGGTCACGAAAAGCGTCCAGAAAGTGATGACTACAATATTTTGAAACTCATTTTGATACTTAGACTTACATAGGCAGCCGGGACTTGCGTTTGCTTCACTATATAGCCCTGACCTGGTCCCGTCCGATTATTTGTTGTTCGTGAAGTTGAAGACCGAGCCAAAATGGTCAACGAGGAAAATTTACAAAGATGCACCATGTTTTACTGTAATACGTATGTCTAAAAACAGTATTTTTAGTTTAAGAAAGTGTTTTTATTGAAAATAAGTAGGTCTTATTAACAAATATCAAACAATCTCTTATTTATAATAAAATAAGGTGGACATAAATGGCGAAAAATATTTTCTTTACTACTTTCCGTTGATTTTTATAATGCAAACCACGTTCTTGAGCAACTTTTTCCCAACCGTTCTAAATTAATGAGGAGAAAAAGAAAGATTTACATGGATATGGTACCATACTCATATAAATTATTGATCTTATTTAACTTTAGCTTAATTACTAAAAAAAAATACTTTCACATGCCGACTAATTTGAACCCATACACGTGATAACTTCTATAAAAAAAATGAGTGAATGGATGTTTTGCTTTCGTTTAACTTTGACCTCGATAAATGTCTTGTTATATTTTATGACGGACGCCTATGCCTGCAGACAATAATACTAACACTTTCTAAGATGTTCCACACGTTTTTTCTTATAAACATTTCAATAATTATAGTTTTTCCATAAATTTCCTTCTTTTTATCTAATTTTTAACACACTGTATGCTGCTATTATAAAATTACGTTGTCTGGTCCTTCGAGCCGGAAAAAAACATACACTACTTAGTAGATTGTATCTAGGAAAAGTAAAATTGGCTTTAGAATTGAAATAAGCTATGAAAGGAACGGATATTTTCTTATTTTCTCTTCTAAAATTAATTATTTAATCCTCACTGATTCCTTATGTACCGCCTCTGTTTCTAGATAGTTTAATTTCCCCTAAAGGGACAACTGAGATGAAAACTCGTTAATGGAAACAACTGCAACCCTTTGAATGATTTGTTTTGATGGTTTCCCTTCACTTCAATCAATTAACTGTTCGTTAACTTTATTTTTCGAAACTTGTTGTGAGTGTTGATTCAAGATAGATTCTAAATTCGTTGAAAATACGTTCTAAGACACAACCAAGTTTAATTATCGAATGATTCACACCACTTATAGACATCTTCACAAAAAAATCGAGAGGATTGTGTCCAGGTGACCTAGAGGGCCAAGTTTCTGCTTTCCAGTTGTAGAGTTTTTATATTTCTGGGTCGTCTAATGTACAATATTCAACACTCAGTATATCACACATGTTTCTGAGAACTTTTCATCTTAAAATGGAGTGACGGAACACCAAATATTTCAGATTACTTAGGAAACATCCTGTATTTAAGTAGTACGGCTACTGAATAAAAATGGAAAGCTGCATTGTCAGGGATGGTGAATTTAGGTGAATTGAAGGCATTTCACTTTTGAACAGAATAGGCTATGAAGAAAGTGGAAAAGAATCATCAACGATAAAAAACTAAACGATAAAAAGTATGAAAAATAAAATATTTTTATTAGAAAAAAAAATTTCAGAGAAGTAAATACTTTTTTCAATCATTAAAAGTCAAATTACTTCTATGTGTTTGGTATAAGAATGAATAGTTCTAAATTCAACCAAACAAAACGTTAAAATTAATTTAAATAACGGTAAATATTTTGTGTACTAACTTAATAAACGAAGTTGAGGATATAAACTGTCCACGAGATTGTAAGTGCGTTATACACGTGCCGAAAACCATGAGTAACATATCAATCCCAAATATTTCGTTAAATTGAGAAAAACACGCGACTGAGTGCTATAAATTGTTGCAAGAAGTCTATGGGGATAATTTTCTATTTCGTGCTCGTGTTTTTGAGTGGTTTAGTGCTTTGGTGAAGGCCGTGAAAGCACTGAAGATGACCAGTGCCCAGATCGCCCTGTGATTGTTTCAACTCCGGAAACAGTGACCAAAAACCACCAAATTGTGCGTGCGAATCGTCAAATTAGTATCCGGATTATTACCGAGACTGTAAACGCCGATAAACAAACTGTTAGAATAATTTTACACACGACAAAATTCAGTGCGAAGCCTTTGCGGGTCTGATCAGATTTCCTTGAAAGGCTAGAGAACGATCTGCTTTGCAAGTGACCCGATTTGAGTCGTTGGAAGCTCCTAAAGGCGCTCACCAAAGAAGACTTCCAGCACTGCTTCAATCAATGGAAAAAACTTATGGAAAGGTGTATGGCGAGGGGAGAGGTGTATATTGAAGAAAAATCTAGTATTATCTTCAATTACTGCATCTAATTCTTCTTAACTTACTAATTTCTTATCGTTAGATGACTTGTAAAGTTAAATAACTGCACCAATACTATAAATATAAACTTTGTTTGTACTTGTAGTAGAAAAAATATAGTACAACATTCGAAAATTCATTTCTGGTGATTTAATATGATTGTATAAGCAAAAAACCTTTTTATTTACCATAAAATTCGTTTAAATAATCATTTCTAAAGTCTAGATCATTTTAAACCAGATATCATTTCTCGTATTATTTCATACGTAGAGATCGGTCTAATTTCCATTTACACATTCTATTTTGATAAATCAAAAGTTAGTTTAATCGGTTGGTTGAAGGCATCAGCCGGGCAATAACACCAATTGCATTAAGTTAATTTAACAACAATTAAATTATTGTCAATTGACCGTTTAACGTCCTTCTTTAACTGCGTTCTGTAATTGAAATCGTTTATTGTTTCTATTAATTGAATTATGTCTTTCTGTGTAAAGTTATGTATATCGTCTACACTTCACTTCACTACACTTCAATCCCTAAATAATCTGGAAAATATTCCCTTCCACCCTTATTTAATAACTTTCTCTATTTGTTTTTTGTTATCTTTTGGTTTCCTCAACGTTTTTTACTTGTCTCGAATTACTCGTTCTCTGTGGATATCCCCACCAGCTCAATTGCCTTTTTTCAATTTCACCGCAATTTCTAATTTTATCTTTTTTTGTCATTTTTTTCTTTACTCAAATATTTCTTGTCTATAGCTTGTTGGTTTAGCACTCATGATTCGTAACCATAGGTCAAAATCTAGTTCCAAATACTTCCATTTTGGATTTGACACTTTTTTCTTAGCTATGAATCCACATTTTCAATTCTTCCGCATTTTGTTTATTGTCATCACCTTCGTTTTCTTTCCATTCATTTTCTTTATCATCAGCAAATGTATAATCTGAAATTTTTAATGAACAACATTTTTTTCCTCATCTTGATCCTTTTTTTTGTTATAGATGTGTCTTAATTTTCTTAAGATTTCTTTCCTATACTTTTTGAACCGTATCTAACGCCTTCTCCACATCGATAAATGAAAAATACTATCAATATTTTGTTTAGTATTTCTTTTAGTGTAAAAATGTGGTTTTGTATACTTTGTGAAGTATCGTTTCTACAATGCATCTCAGCTTTTTTTCCATTATATTTTTATCACCATATTTATCAAATTCCTTCCTCTATATTTATCACAAATCGCTTTGTTACTTTTTTTGCATTATTAATTGCATTCTCTAGCGCATATTTGAAATAACACAACATTTCAGATGTTATTTCATCATCTCCGGGGACTTTTCGTTCTTCAAATAATAAATTGCTTTTTCCAGCACTTCTTTTGTTGTTTTCCTATTTTTCTCGTGGTTTTTTTTGCAGTTAATCTATTATATCTTCCTCTGCGTTTGTATTGTTCCTTTATATCCTCGTAAATTATTCAACACTTTATAAAATAATGTTTGTTGCTATTTAACTATCTAATTTCAAACCGTATTTTTCCTACCTCCCAGGTAAAGGTTTATAGATCAATACCTACTTACTATTCATGTTAAAAAATTCGTTTTTCATTTACTTCTCATCCCCATACAAAATTTTTTATACAGTTTGAAGTATATGTTTCAAAATTTCGTTCGAAACGAGTATCATCATCAGTAATTTTTTTTTAATAATACAGCGTCTACCGACTGTTCGATACCGGGGATACGAGCGTGTTGTGGGGGCTCTCAAAGCAGTTCGTCGCGCCGTAGTACATTCACATTCACAAACTAATCTTTGATCCCATCCGTTCGAGGTCTATCCATTTACTATTCATCCACACGTTGGAATAACAACAACTCCGTTGGTCGCGGTTAATCGACGTTCCATCCGGCTCTTCCGTTGTGGTTTTCCCAATTCGTGAAGGTAGTTTTTGAATATTTTTTCAGCTCTCGGGACGGTGATTTTTGTTGTGCCGCGTCTTGTAGTGATTCCGTCTGGTGTCATCCCAATTTGTGATCATCATTATTTGATAAAATATATAATGGATACTTGAATATAATTGAGGTAATTTTTAGTAAACGAATATTGTTATATATATTACAAACTCGAAATAAAAATATTCACGCAGATTTATAATTATTTTCTAATTTTGGAGCAATTTTTTGATAGAAGTATACAAATTTTGTAAATATTCACACCTCAACATTTAAAAATAACCTCGTAAATTCACTAAATGTTTTTAAATTCATTCTAAATAAAAATTATTGCCAAATTAAAAATTATAAAAGGTTTATTTTTGTTTTAAATTCCGGATACATTCTGTATGTATTCACAACTTTTTGATTGTCAAAATGATAGTGAAAAAAAACCGTTTTCATCTCGAAATAAATCTACAGTCACAGATTTGAATCAAATTCGAAAAAAATCTCGTAATTTTGGATTTCCCATCAAACTAAAAATAAAATCCCAATGGGTATGTCAGAGGTAGTGTATTTTTCATCATTGCAAACGGAAATAAAAATATTCACCGAGGTTTATGATTTTTTTCTAATTTTAACGCAATTTTTTGATAGAAATATACAAATTTTGTAAATATTCACACCCCAACATTTAAAAATAACCTCGTAAATTCACTAAATATTTTTAAATTCATTCTAAGGGTTTACAATTACGTCTGGATTAACTACATTGAATTATACTAATTTCTTTTTATAAAAAATGTCGTACAAATAAATATTTTATTGCTCAATCATATTTTACAACATAATACATATATTAAAAATCGTTTTGAAAAAAAAAATTATTGTTAAAATGTTAGATTATAAAAACTTTATTTTTGTTTTAAATTCCGGATACATTCTGTATCTATTCACAACATTTTGATTGTCAAAATGATAGTAAAAAAAAACGTTTTTATCTCGAAATAAATCTACATATTTGAATCAAATTCGAAAAAATCTCGTAATTTTGAATTTCCCATCAAACTAAAAATAAAATCCCAATGGGTATGTCAGAGGGAGTGTATTTTTCATCATTGCAAACGGAAATAAAAATATTCACGAAGATTTATGATTTTTTTCTAATTTTAACGTAATTTTTTGACAGAAATATACAAATTTTGTAAATATTGACACCCCAACATTTAAAAATAACCTCGTAAATTCACTAAATGTTTTTAAATTCATTCTAAGGGTTTACAATTGCGTCTGGATTAACTACATTGAATTATACTAATTTTTTTTTATAAAAAATCTCGTACAAATAAATATTTTATTGCTCAATCATATTTTACAACATAATACATATATTAAAAATCGTTTTGAAAAAAAAAATTATTGTTAAAATGTTAGATTATAAAAACTTTATTTTTGTTTTAAATTCTGGATACATTCTGTATGTATTCACAACTTTTTGATTGTCAAAATGATAGTAAAAAAAAACGTTTTTATCTCGAAATAAATCTACATATTTGAATCAAATTCGAAAAAATCTCCTAATTTTGAATTTCCCATCAAACTAAAAATAAATCCCAATGGGTATGTCAGAGGGAGTGTATTTTTCATCATTGCAAATGGAAATAAAAATATTCACGCAGGTTTATGATTTTTTTCTAATTTTAACGCAATTTGTTGATAGAAAAATACGAATTTTGTAAATATTCACACCTCAACATTTAAAAACAACCTCGTAAATTCACCAAATGTTTTTAAATTAATTCTAAGGGTTTATAATTACGTCTGGATTAACTACATTGAATTATACTAATTTTTTTTATAAAATCCCGTACAAAATATATTTTATTGCTCAATCATATTTTATAACATAATACAAATATTAAAAATTGTTTTAAATGAAAATTATTGACAAAATGACAGATTATAAAAAGTTTATTTTTGTTTTGAATTCCGGATACATTCTATATCTGTTTACAACTTTTTGATTGTCAAAATGATAGTAAAAAAAGTTTTTATCTCGAAATAAATCTACAGTTTCAGATTTGTATTAATTTCAAAAAAATCTCGTAATTTTGGATTTCCCATAACACTAAAAATGAAATCCCCATGGGTAAGTCAGTGGGAGTGTATTTTTCATCTTTACAAACGGAAATAATCATTAAATGAATCAAATAATTGGTTGTTGAGCTACCTTTTTTTTCGAAAATAAAAGAATGTGTTGGTATTAAAAATAACTCCATCAAGGCAATACCACTATGGATAAAACGTCGTTGACCTTCCTCGACGTACCTGCATTGAATTGTTTCGCATATTTTCGATTGTATCAGCCATTTGTCAATGTTTCACTCGCACTTTTTACCCGACACGTTCTTAAACAACCCTACCATTTAAGGATCTGAGGAAGGTATAGCAAAATCGAAACTTTGCTTTATAAGATTTAAAGAATACACAAATAAATAAAAAATGTACAATACGGTCATAGTGAGGTGTATTCGACAACGAATAAAACGATAATAATTCTATTAAAAAAATTTGTTAACTACGAGGCGCAGTCAAAAGGTTATATATTTTAGCGGTTATAATATAATAATTACTGAAGAACAACTACAAGATATTGAACTTTTTCGAAGCACAGTTCTGGATCTAATTCTTTGCTTTTGTGATAATAATACGAGGATGATTCCAGAAGTACTCGATCTAACCTAGAGATGGCGGAAGTTGTTTTAGTATTTGTTTGGCAGCCATCGATAATGAACGTTTTTCAGTGAATTTGTAAACATGGGAAAAATTGGTCATGGGATAAAATAGTTTTAGCTGAACTAGATTTTACTCTGGATGTGACTAATCCTTCATTATAAACATTATAATACTGGGTGGTAGATCATCTACTGGAAGATCGTCCAAAATTAATGTATTTTGGTAACTTTGTAATATTTATTGTCGATTTATTGCATTACAACCCCCAATAACGATTTTCAGTTGTAGTTCAAATTATTATTCGATGTCACTGACACTGCACCTACGCAAATAATTTTTTCGTCATTAAATGAATCATCGATCGACTTGTTAATCTTTTTTCTCGAATCGGACATATCCAACTATTACGAAATTAGAAAAAAATGTAACTGTAAATTCAACGGAAACATTATCTAATGTATTGCATGTCATCCAATTTATGAAACAAACAACATGTTCGACGAAACTTGTTTTTAATATCTTTTTGTTGTAGAAACTTACAGACAGTCATCAATCACCAATATTGTTGATAAACAAATATATCTGTATATACATATCATTAGTAATAAATATTATTTATATACTTTATAATTATTTATTGTTATATCAATACGAGGATTTACTAGAAATTTTCCGACCTCAAAAAAACAAAAATTGTTTATAACTATCTCAAGTTCATACAGTTCCAATCCAATTTTTTTCAAATCAGAACTATAATTATTCATCCAGGTATGGGTTTTTAGCAAAAAAGCTTTAAAAGAAAAATTGGTTGTCTATATCGTCTTCTCCGACTTCTATCATTTTATTAGTCTTTTCCAAACTTTTCTTCGCCTTTAACAAATTTATGAACACAAATATTTGTTGTTTTTTAATTTGAATTGAAAAGCAGATTTAAAGAATATAAATTTTCTATAATACCAAATCCAATAAAGTCATCGAAACTGCTTTTCTTTATCTTCCCGATTTCTGCTATTCACAAAATTCTAGAAAAAATGTCATCAGCATCTAACATTTCATCATATCCATCATTTTTTGTTGTTCTAAAGTCTGACATAATCTATTCATTCGAATCTTATTATTTTATTTAATTCCGTTTCTCCATATTTCTTTATTTGTTCTTCTAAGTCATCTTTCCTTCATTTTTCTACCCTCTAGTATCCTTTTCCATTACTATAAATATTAATTTTCATCTTTTGCTTTATCCAGAACTCAAATTTCGCGCGTTGATCTTATTCTTGTTTTTTTGTAGATGTAGTGGCTTCGTTATGTTGGAGATTTTTTTGGAACTTATTCAATGGTCCAAATCGTTTCCTTCCTCGTCATCGTCGTCTTTGATAACCACCCCAAGATATACACTTCCAGGTGATGAAACCTTCTTCTACATCGTCTTCTCTGTCTTCTTTTGTTTTATTAGTCTTTTCCAAACTTTTCTTCGCCTTCAACAAATTTATGAACACAAATATTCGTTTTTTTTTGGAAAATGTTCTAAAATATGAAAAGCAGATTTAAAGAATTTATCTTCTATAATACCAAATCCACTAAAATGATCGAAACTGCTTTTCTTTATCTTCCCGATTTCTGCTATTCACAAAATTCTAGAAAAAATGTCATCAGCATCTAACATTTCATTATATCCATCATTTATTGTTCTTCTAAAGTCTGACATAATCTATTCATTCGAATCTTATTATTTTATTTAATTCCGTTTCTCCATATTTCTTTATTTGTTCTTCTAAGTCATCTTTCCTTCATTTTTCTACCCTCTAGTATCCTTTTCCATTACTATAAATATTAATTTTCATCCTTTGCTTTATCCAGAACTCAAATTTCGCGCGTTGATCTTATTCTTGTTTTTTTGTAGATGTAGTGGCTTCGTTATGTTGGAGATTTTTTTGGAACTTATTCAATGGTCCAAATCGTTTCCTTCCTCGTCATCGTCGTCTTTGATAACCACCCCAAGATATACACTTCCAGGTGATGAAACCTTCTTCTACATCGTCTTCTCTGTCTTCTTTTGTTTTATTAGTCTTTTCCAAACTTTTCTTCGCCTTCAACAAATTTATGAACACAAATATTCGTTTTTTTTTGGAAAATGTTCTAAAATATGAAAAGCTGATTTAAAGAATTTATCTTCTATGATACCAAATCCACTAAAATGATCGAAACTGCTTTTCTTTATCTTCCCGATTTCTGCTATTCACAAAATTCTAGAAAAAATGTCATCAGCATCTAACATTTCATTATATCCATCATTTATTGTTCTTCTAAAGTCTGACATAATCTATTCATTCGAATCTTATTATTTTATTTAATTCCGTTTCTCCATATTTCTTTATTTGTTCTTCTAAGTCATCTTTCCTTCATTTTTCTACCCTCTAGTATCCTTTTCCATTACTATAAATATTAATTTTCATCCTTTGCTTTATCCAGAACTCAAATTTCGCGCGTTGATCTTATTCTTGTTTTTTTGTAGATGTAGTGGCTTCGTTATGTTGGAGATTTTTTTGGAACTTATTCAATGGTCCAAATTGTTTCCTTCCTCGTCATCGTCGTCTTTGATAACCACCCCAAGATATACACTTCCAGGTGATGAAACCTTCTTCTACATCGTCTTCTCTGTCTTCTTTTGTTTTATTAGTCTTTTCCAAACTTTTCTTCGCCTTCAACAAATTTATGAACACAAATATTCGTTTTTTTTTTGGAAAATGTTCTAAAATATGAAAAGCAAATTTAAAGAATTTATCTTCTATAATACCAAATCCACTAAAATGATCGAAACTGCTTTTCTTTATCTTCTCGATTTCTGCTATTCACAAAATTCTAGAAAAAATGTCATCAGCATCTAACATTTCATTATATCCATCATTTATTGTTCTTCTAAAGTCTGACATAATCTATTCATTCGAATCTTATTATTTTATTTAATTCCGTTTCTCCATATTTCTTTATTTGTTCTTCTAAGTCATCTTTTCTTCATTTTTCTACCCTCTAGTATCCTTTTCCATTACTATAAATATTAATTTTCATCCTTTGCTTTATCCAGAACTCAAATTTCCCGCGTTGATCTTATTCTTGTTTTTTTGTAGATGTAGTGGCTTCGTTATGTTGGAGATTTTTTTGGAACTTATTCAATGGTCCAAATTGTTTCCTTCCTCGTCATCGTCGTCTTTGATAACCACCCCAAGATATACACTTCCAGGTGATGAAACCTTCTTCTACATCGTCTTCTCTGTCTTCTTTGTTTTATTAGTCTTTTCCAAACTTTTCTTCGCCTTCAACAAATTTATGAACACAAATATTCGTTTTTTTTGGAAAATGTTCTAAAATATGAAAAGCAGATTTAAAGAATTTATCTTCTATAATACCAAATCCACTAAAATGATCGAAACTGCTTTTCTTTATCTTCCCGATTTCTGCTATTCACAAAATTCTAGAAAAAATGTCATCAGCATCTAACATTTCATCATATCCATCATTTTTTGTTGTTCTAAAGTCTGACATAATCTATTCATTCGAATCTTATTATTTTATTTAATTCCGTTTCTCCATATTTCTTTATTTGTTCTTCTAAGTCATCCTTCCTTCATTTTTCTACCCTCTAGTATCCTTTTCCATTACTATAAATATTAATTTTCATCCTTTGCTTTATTAAGAACTCAAATTTCGGATCCGTAGCTCATTGTTGATCTTATTATTGTTTTTTAAAGATGTAGCTTCGTCTTCTTGGAGATTTAGTGGTCCAAATTGTTTCCTTCCTCTTCACCGTCATCTTTGATAACCACCCCAAGATATACATAACTTCAAACTTACTCTAGCTCATTAATCTTTGTCTTCATTCAAACGTATTCGAAAATTTTTGACTGTTCCTTTTCTTTGTGGTGTTATTTTCGTTGAATCGTATATTCACTGTCTCTGCCGTTTCTACAAAGGCTCTAAACGTTTCCTTAAGCTCTTCTTCTGTTTTTGAGTAGTATATTGAACAGCTTAGTGGATCCAATCATGTATTGGACTGGTTACATTTTGATAATCCTTGGTTAGCCTTTATTTTCGTTTTTGTATGTTCAACTTTCATTTTGGCCAAACTCATTACCTTTTCTGAAATGTTAAAATCGGTCATAATGCTGTACAAATAATTTTGACAGTACTAGTTAAGGATAGTAATATTTGAAAATGTATACTTTGATTTTTTTTAAATTTTGGTGGAATAAATAACTACTTGTAGTAGACGTATTATTAAAATTTTTTGTAATAATTTGTGTTCAATAATAGAATTGATGGGAAATTGATCTAAATCAGGAAATAATTTTTTCTATATAAATATACAGTGGAATTCATTAAGTCTCTTTTTCTTTATATTAATTATTAGTATTACGATTTAACAATAAACAGGAAACAACAAATGATAATTGTCTATAAAAATATTCATCCTTGTAAGGATATACATCCAAGCTTTTAATTAATTTATAAATTTTTCATTCTTTCATTCCAACTTATTACCGTGAGTACTTTTTTAGTAAATTCCACCAAAAGGAACAATTCAAAGCATGATTCTTGCTATTTCTTCCTATAAAAGAAATGATATTTTCGTTTAATTTAATCATCCTGTATCTATAAGGATTTGTTTCAAGGTTTCAAGTCGTTTTTTCCGTACATCAATATTTACAATTATATACCATGCGTTCAAATTAATAATTCATATTGATTTAGACGATTATAATATTAATTTATCCTGTTATCCTAATATAATTATACACTAATTTAGCATACAGTCCAGTCATGGAAATGGAATATTCTACGTATGCCCATTAATTATGAATTTATCGACATATGGCGGACCACCCGCATTTCATCTCATTGATTCGCTTATTTCTATCCCGTCAGGTATTTCTTGAATAAAATTGTATACGAGGATGATTCCAGAAGTAGAAAACACAAAAATTTGGGTAAAAAATATATTCATTTTTCAACGTAATCTTCATAAATTTTTCCCAACGATGTTCAATAAGTTAAGCTTCTCAAAATAGCCATTAACTGCCGATATCACTTCGTTGTTGGAAAATCATTTTGTTCTCAATCAAAAGCGGCAGTTTTTTCTAGATTTCTTCGCTCAAACTTTACAAAAAGATCACAGAATACTCGCCGTTGATGGTTTATCCCAAAAAACCGACGCCATGACTTTACCCTTAGATGAAACGTATTTATTTTCTTTGAAGCCGGTTCTGCCTTTCCAGTCCATTGTTATTTCGTTTCTGGTGCATTTCTGTGGAATACTTGATGGAAACATCTTCAAGGTGCGCCTCCCATCTTGCGCACAGGTTTATCATAATCAAATTTTCAGTTAAAGTGTGAAATGCCTACTATATCTGCTAGATCGCGCACTTTCATCCACTGGATTTTCTGCAAAATTTCTTAGTCGGCGTCATCTCTTTTGGTCGACCACTGCGAGGGACATTCGGCCTCGTTTAAACTCTGCTACCCTGTTGATAACGAAGAAGTAGTCATGTACTTCTAAAGTGTTGACAGAGCCTATCAACTGCACAAAAATGCGCGATATAAAATTTGTAAATTGGACTAGAAATGGATTTGATTCAAACGATTGTTCAATAAAGATACTAATTCAAAACTAACTTCCAAAAGGGATCAAGGAAAGAAGAACGGCAGGCCTAATTACCTTCCATCCCTCGTATTTATACTTATATTTCTGTAATAATAAATAAGTTTGAAAATCAAAACATTTCAAATGATTTTCCAGCATAAACACTAATACGTCTCGGCTATTTACTTCAATTATGTAAACTCGTCGTTTTATTATTTTTTGTCGAAATTGCGATTTGTACCAGTACGTCCAATGACAATGACATTGACGTACGCGTCTTCTGCGCGGCCTGCTTTGCCAAGAATTATCAAAACATTGAACTTAACTGAACCAGAGACGTACTTAGAAATTTAATTTTGTTTTTCGTATGTTTCGTTTGTTATTTTTCCCAACAGTATTTCAATAATCACTAGATGTTTAATTAACTTTTTTTGGGTGTTTTAGATTTTAGTTTCGTGCGGTAGTACTTTAATTATAATTATTTATCATACTTTCTGTATTTCTCCTTCTTGGAAACGATGTTCATTATCATCATTTTCACTACCTCCAAATTTCTTTCGTTCTCTATCATTTTCTTTAAAAGATCTTTTAATTGGTAATTTATGCAATTTTTTGTGTCGCTGTGTAAGCGCTTTAGTCAGCGCCGAGATAGTATTGAAGATGATCAACACCCAGATCGCCCTGTGATTGTTTCAACTCCGGAAACAGTGACCAAAATTAACCAAATCGTGCGTGCTAATCGTCGAATGGCCATCCGGATGATTACCGAAGCTGTAAACGCCGATGAAGAAACGGCTAGAAAAATTTTACACGAGGAATAACACATCTGACCCCTGACCTAAAGCTCTTACGTCAACGGAAATGCTCAGATTTCATTGGAAGGTTAGGAAAAGATCTGTTTTGAAAGGGAGTCGATGGAAGCTCCTAAAGGCGCTCACCAAAGGAGACTGCTTCGATCAATGGAAAGGTCTATGGTAAGGGGAGGAGGGCATTCGAGTGTAGAATAAATTTCCCTTTTTCGTAACCGGTCTTATTATTTAATAACCAGACCTCGTATGCTACAGAAATTTTTAACAACAACGGTATTTTTCTTATAATTTCTACTGTATAATATGAAACAGCTGGTAAAACGTCCAACATCTGTCCCTAGCTAAAGCCCTCGTACATATGAAATGGTTGAAACTCAAATTTGGGGCTGTTTGCCTATATTTTGGATTGTTTATTTTTCCACGGTGAAATAAACATAGCGGATTATTTGATTTCATTTGATAAGGGTGTAATTGAATAGGCACTTGCAAATATTAAGGGTGTGGTATACATTAAAATCTTTTTTGTTGGGGTGGAAATGATTTATGTTCAAATATTAACAAATAACATTGAAAAACATTTCTTTTAGTATTTCTCGCGTGCCGAAAATATTAAAATCATAGTAAATGCCTTCCATTTTCTGGTATAACGACCTCTCGTGCCATATTTATAGAAATGTGCTATGAATAGAGATGCACTTTTAGAGATTTTAAGCTCTGTTTTACGAGGGTTGTTAGACTAATTGCGAGATAAAAGAAGTATCAAAACAACGGACTGAAAAGGGAAAACCGTCTCAGAAAAAAGTAAAGATCGTTGTATCTGCAGGCAAAGTCATGGCGTTAGTTTTTTGGGATTCGCGTGGGATAACTCACATTGAATATGTTTAAAATTATCAATGGTGAACTTATAGCAATGTTTGTGCGAAAAAATTAAGCAAAAATGGCCGCATTTGGTTCGTTTCATCGAGATAATGCACCTGCTCACACACATCCGTGATTGCAATGAGCAAAATCAATTAATTAGAGTTTAAATTGCAACCTCATACACCCTATTGGCCAGATTTATCTGCCTCGGACTAATTTCTGTTTTTGTATCGGACAAAGACATAATTTCACTAAATCTGCTGTAGTAGAACCTAAAATGAGCTTAAACTGGAATCTTTTTCACTTTTAAGTCGCCAATTTTACTAGTAAACTGTCTTTAAAGTCACTAAATTATCCACATAGATAAATTTTGACATTTTTAAAACTTTTTTGATGCATTTTTCAAATTTAAACGCTAGTTTGTGTCGATTCGTTGTTCAATTTCCATAATTTCACCAAATCTGCTGTAGTAGAACCTAAAATGTGCTTAAACTGGAATCTTTTTCACTTTTAAGTCGCTGATTTCACTAGTAAACTGTCTTTAAAGTCACTAAATTATCCACATAGATAAATTTTGACATATTTAAAGCTTTTTTGATGCATTTTTCAAATTTAAACGCTAGTTTGTGTCGATTCGTTGTTCAATTTCCATAATTTTACCAAATCTGCTGTAGTAGAACCTAAAATGTGCTTAAACTGGAATCTTTTTCACTTTTAAGTCGCTGATTTCACTAGTAAACTGTCTTTAAAGTCACTAAATTATCAATATAGATGAATTTTGATATTTTTTAAGCTTCTTTAATACATTTTTCAAATTTGAACAGTAGTTTGTGTCGAATCCTTGTCCAATTTCCATAATTTCACCAAATAAAGGAACTTAAAATGGGCTCAAACTCGTCATTATTTACCTTAATATACGAGGGTAGTACTGAAACTAGTCCAAATAACTGCAGCATGAGTAATAAACCGACTACCTCTAAAAAACTTGTTATAGATACATAAATAGATGTCGTTGTCATTTTTTTACATTCAGACCAGATTAGTATTGAAGAATTAGATGTTTTTCACATTGACTAACTTGAAAAAGGAAAAACTATCAATGGTGAACTTATAGCAACGTTTGAGCGAAAAAATTAAGCAAAAACGGGGCCGCATTTGGTTCGTTTCATCGAGATAATGCACCTACTCACACACATCCGTGATTGCAATGAGCAAAATCAATTAATTAAAGTTTAAATTGCAACCTCATACACCTTATTGGCCAGATTTATCTGCCTCGGACTAATTTCTGTTTTTTTTTTGTTGGACCTATACTTGATTAAGACCTAATGATTTATACCCTAGAACTTTTTTTACGTGATAATAATAAATCAAGTCATTAAACTTATTTGAAGAAGTTCAAAAACATCAGTTCGCTTATGGAATTTACCAAGACATTTATTTAATCCAATTAGATACGTTTTTTTTAGTTCTTTTCTGCTTTTTATCCGATTTAATGCTTTTATACCTTTAAAAATAAATGAACCGTGTCTTTATTGGATTTATCGATCATATTAATAAATCAATTTCAATACAAAAAATAAAATCTAATAGAATTCATACTATAGACGTTATACAATATTTAAGGGGATTTTATTTGCTGTATTGCTCTAAATTGATACATTGATTTCTCACCAAAAAGTCAGACAATCGATGCACATGTCTGGTACAAACAACTGCCGACGATTAGTAACAAAAAGTGTCGTGTTGAATCATCAAGAACTTTCTCACTACACTTGGCGATATATTGAATGAATGACATGTCATTTTATTTCTTTATTTCACTCCGGAATGCCTTTTACACCAACCACAATTGAATAGCGCCCAAATCTAAAAAGAATTCTGAAGAAATGTATATCAAAGTCTGTTTTGTCTGCATATATTAAAAAAAGGCGTCAATCAACAAGCAGCAGCAACCGTAGGCAAACAATCCCCTCAGAAATTCGTCTAGACTGCAGTCGCCATTCAAAATCTATTCGATAAATAGTTGCCGATCGCGGACTAATCATTAAGTTCGTTCGCAAGGCTCGGTTAGGTTAGGTTAAGAGGCGTCCGCGTACGTTTAAACATGTCGCTAGAAGATTGTAGCGAAATCTACGAGTTTATTCGGTGCTATGAAAATGGAGTTTACTTATGACGGTGGTAAAGAAAATAAATAACTTCTTACAACAAAGAACTCAAATACGGGATTTTCTTTTTGCGTAAAGCTAGCTGGGATTGCGCAAGCGCTTTATCACGAACGACGAGTTTTTCTTCGGCCAAGTACTGATTATGGACGCGCTACCAACGTTCGATAAACTGCGCAAATAAACTGTGTAATCATTATTTTTTTTTAAACGAAGCTTACTTTACAGATATACCTCGTATTCTGATATGATACTGTATGGATTTCGACAAATATAATCGTTCTATTTTAGTTAAAAGACATTTCTATAAATATATTAATTAATGTCGTGATTCCGATTTCGATATTGACATTTGTTAAACTATATCTTAATGTTAATAGTTTAATTAACACTATAAATGGTTGTAAGGTAATATTCATTCGGAAATTATGAGTTTCAACGAGACCGTGAGAATATTAGTAGCTCGGACTCCTCAATACATAAAATAGGAACAAGGCGTTTCCTTCTTAGGTCAGATACGTACTGGCAATTTCATGCCCAGCGTTTGATTAAAATTTTAAGCAAAACAGTGGTAAAATAAAGTTATTAATAATTCATTAGTCATATATTGAGTCATAAGATTCAATATATATAAATAACTGGTACTTAGAGCTTCAACCTTGCCAGCAATGTTCGAAAGATTGACGAATCTAGAAGATTAGAAGCTGTTACGAAGCTTGTTGGTATTTCTGAAACTACCATAGCTAATTTAGCTACGTAGTTATTCCAGGTCAAGTTTTTCCCAACCTCAATACTCAAAAGAGATCAGAATTAATGTCCAGGCAGAACCTTCTATGTTAAAACATGGTATTTGTTGTATTAAACTCAATTAAATTGTTTCTATTCCACACCAGAATGTTTCCAAGATCGGAATTGACGATGGTGATCTGTCGGGTGTTTACCTGAGTTTACAGGACACATAAACCTTGACCTCAAACCTTTCTGAATCGTGTCCATCGATAGCGATATATTATCACTTCTTTAAACTATTTTTCATAACCATTTCAGTATTTATACGTTTTGTTCTATATCTAATCCTGTTCGTTTTAACATCTATATCTCTTTGATATGATCTATATCTCATTTGATTTTGATCCATGGCGACTAATTAACGTTTATATCTCGTAGTTTCAAAGTTTTCATTATATTGTTAGCTTAATTTTTTTTACTTAACATTTATGTTTGATCGTGTCTTAGTTACAAATTGTAGTTGTTTTAGGGCGAATACTTGGTCTGTGGTATCTATACCTTCCCTTAATTTCTTTTGATAAATCTTCCCAAAATTTTTTGATTTAAATCCAGTTTTTTCATTTCTATTTGTGACGAGTTTCTTGGTTAACATTATTAGATGAATCGTTTTCGTAAAATAGTACGTTGAGTATTCTTGAAAAGAAGAGAAAAAACGAAGGTAAGATTTTTATTTGCGCAGGTTCAGAATAGAGCAGCTGGGCTGTTTTCATTAATTCAATAACAATGAAATGTATTATTATATAAATAATTTGTTCATTGGTTTTACTAATAAAGTTCCATTCATATGAATAGTGGATTGTTTGATAAGAAAAAAACGTTCTAAATGAAAAATACAATGAAATTCAATTAGAGCAATTTATACGGTCGAAAATACAACAATAGAGAAAAAACAAAATGAATATACAATAAAAAATATTTGCAATTTAAATTTCGGCAGAATAAAGGTCAAGCTATTAAATACAAAAACCAAAAATGGCAGTTGTTCATTAAGAAAATATTCAAAATCAATGTTGCAGATATACAAACAAACGTAGGTGATTAATTTAGCTTGCGAATGAATGAAAGCTTTAAAAATAATAATATTCATAAATTATTACCGTCATTTTGAACAATATGGAATATAAAATCTAAATTTTTTGAGAAATAAAAGCTAAGCTTCAAATATACATGTAAAAACGATAAAAAAAACTTGTTAAAACAATTTGAAGAAGCTTTTAGGTAAGATCTAGTGGTAAAAGAAGAAACCCATTCCGATAACCACATTACCAGTGGCTGACCCCCGAGTCTGGGGACAAAAAATAATTAGAGGGGGTTAAATCTGACGAATAAGGTGGATGAGGTAGCAATTTAAACTTTGTGTGTGTGATCTGGCGTATTGCTTTGAAGGAACAACATTTTCTTCTTAGACAACAGAAATTATACCAAGGAAACCTACGTTATGACCTTGCCTGCAGATGGAACTGTCTTTCCCTTTTCACTTTTATGAATTTTCCTCACAATTTTTAAAGTTTTCACCTCATTTGATCGACCACTACGATGCAGGTCGTTAAACTCTGCTACCAAATATTTTACTGTTGATAACGAAGGATTTATCTCACCTAGAGTATAATATTGGTTGGGCTAAGTTTGTTTATGGTCATCCTCTATTCCGATTTCCAATCATTTTCAGTCTATCGTCTGTCATTCGACATCTGCTAGTTCCTCTGTTTCTTAGCTTTGCTTTTCTTTCCACAAAGACTTGCTACCGCCCTGGTATCATTCACTCTGTTTCCAGTCGCTTTTTCTTTGCATTTTTGTTCATTCTTCTAATTCCGAGACTCACAAATGGTCTATTTAGAATGAAACACATCCTTTTCTACATGTTATATCAACAGATGAAGCATATAAAACAAATAATTGTATTCTTGTAGAAGCACCGACATTATTATTTGATAAATCTCGCGTTATAAAAAATATGAGTAAATAAACTAGTGTTGTTGAAACAACGAGTAGATTAGTATCTAAAACGATGCTTGCATTATTCATGAAATATAAAAAAATCGTGCCTTCTTATGAATCCGCCAAGGTTAGAGTTTAACGAACTTTCAAACTCATGTTTACAGTTTTAGCAAAAATTAACAATTATTCATAATACCATAAAAATCTAGTAGAACATTTTGTCGACCATATCGACTCCTTATTTCAATAACGATTATAAATGAAATATTTTCTTGACCAAATTCGGTGCACATACAGTTTTAGGATACGACGATGATCCAAGAAGTACTTGATCTGATCTAGAGATGGCGGTAGTTGCTTGAAAACTACCACGCATATGTTTCAAGTTTGAAGACTCCAAGTTTAGTATTTATTTGACAGCCATCAATAGTTTTGGGTCCAAGACCGATGCATCTGCAGACAAAGTCATGGCGTCGGATTTTTTGGGTTCCACGTGGGATAATTTCCATATAATCTATCTTGAAAAAGGAAAAACCATCAACTTATTGCAACGTTTGAGCAAATGAATTAAACAAAAACGGCCGCATTTGGTTAAGAAGACTAGCACCAGCTTCCTCGGATTATTTTCCATTTCCAAACTTGAACTTGGACCTGTCAAAATGAAGGATACATAAGGAAGTTGATAAATGACAAGATCAAGAACGGGGAGAAAAAAAGACGATATAACAACTGTAATAAAAGATCTAAAGGTTAAATGGTTTGGATTTATACAAAGAAGAGATCTGAAAGGTAATAGATTCGAAGCAAGCAATTAGATGGTGAAGATGTCTATCTAAAGCACATCATGGGAAGCTGTGATAGATTGGGAAGTACAAAGGAAGCTCAAAAGGTGAATCCACAGAGCCTGAAAGTTAATATATGTTCAGTAGAATGATTTAATTTTATTACTACTAACCTATCGAGTATTGCCAGCGTGATTTATGACTCCACCTCAGTCTATTTAATCTCCTTATATTTTCCTATAAATATTTTCAATATGCAAACCTGTAATTTAATATTGTGTTATCTAGACAAGCGTTGTTCCGGTTGGCAAATAAACTTATTGTCGTTTATATTTATCGAACATATTTATCTATTCATAGAATGTAGCATATTATATAAATAATATCGATTACATGGGATTTATGAGTCTCGAATTAATATTCTTTGAAGAATCATGATAACTTGATGATTAAATTGTATTCTAAGAAGATCAGAAAATAGTAATTAACGAAATAAAAGAAGAAATTATAAGATAGATATTGAATAAACGATTTGAAATTCTGAAGAAAAAAAATAGTACTGGTAACATCTATACATAAGAAAGTAGACAAAAATTAATTTTGTTCTAACTAAATTATGTTTATAAGAACTAATACTTTTATAGAAATCGATGATTATATTAGACACAAGATAAAACATGTTTGGAACAAAAGAAACATCTACCATTCATACATTTTGAAAAAACAGTTGGGTTAAGACAGAAAATATTAGAAAATAAGTCGTACGAACCCATTTAAACTTTCCTACTCAATATTTTATTGTTCATATTGAAGGAACAGTCTTTCCCAAGAGTAGGATTTAGCCCAGCTTCCGTATTGGTTTTTCAAATAACGAAGACCAATTTTTTCCATTCAAAATTTACTCCAAACGTTCAGTATTGATGGCTGCCTAAAAAATACTAAACAACAAACTTGGAACATATATTATATAGATTGTGTACTTTTTCAAGCAACTACCGCCATCTCTAGGTCAACTCAGGTACTTCCGGGACCATCCTAGTAAACTGAAATTTCTAGTACATGATTTCGAGGCAAGAGCTATTGAAAACTTCTTAAGAAGCAGGTACTAACTCAGGGCTATAAGCTAGATGAATCAAATATTCGTTTCTGTGAATCCTGGAAGAATGTCTTTACGGTCTCAAAAAACAGCGTCAAAAATTTGGTTTGATTTTACGTATTATTTTTCGGCAGATCGATGAAATTTCTTTTAATGGAATTGGTCAATCGTGAAGTCTCCAATTAGATCATTTGTCATTTCTAACCTATTTACTACTCGTTCCATAGCTTCAATGAAGTTCGAAACGTAAATACACAAACTCTTGCGCAACCTCTCGAGGAACGAGCGAAAATGTTTATTGGTTTGATGGCTAACCGATAGGGTTGTATACCCTATTAGCCCTTTACAAATCCGGTAGCCCACGGGACGTAACTAGTATACAACGATAGTGATATTATGAACAAACATAAAAAGGGTAGTTATTGATCATTGTGGAAGTGAGAGAGACGTTTTCTAGTTATATGTTTCGTGTTCGGTTTTTTTGACAGTGAATTGTCATATTTCTATTGTGAAATAATGAAAAAATCGTGTTGAAAGATTTAATGATCAAATATTTATCATAAATTAAATATGTAATTTTTAAAATATTACTAGCGCAATGTCGTCACATTGTTTGAATGTTGCATCGAGGAATTTTACGATAAACGGAAACAACTAACAAACATTACAAAGAGACTTCATTCATTATCGTGACAAAATACAATGGACTCTGTCTTCACAACGTAAATTTGTGTTTAGAATTCCTTCAGCTCAGTAACTTATTATATAAATATTTTCTAACACGTAAACAAGTTCGGAAAAGTTCTTTATTTCAGATAAGGATCTTTTATCAAAGACTACTCTGCATACAAGAATCTTTATTACTAAGTATATGTTAATACAGGGTCGTATCTAGACGAAATTGACATACATTACGCACGAAAATTTTTAGTTTTAATTTTCTGAGTATAAGGCAACATTGCACGAATGTAACCTAGACAGAGATACAATCTCTTGTGTTAAGTGATACAAAGTGTCCTTTATTTCACCCTCCATTAACGTATCATCTCGGATTACCTAATTTTTATCTTATATTAATGTGAATGTGAAGAATATTAAAAATAACCTACCTAACTTTGAGTTATTGTATTCGTTAAGATTTATTCCACCCTGACCGCTCCTTATGGGAACCAACGTCATAGTTAAGCGATTCCAAGTGTCTCTTACACACTTGAAGTTCCATTAAAGTAATTACTTACTTCTATTTTATATTATTATTGTAATCATAAATATAATTACAATAGACTTTTTGAATTTAAATCGGTTTGTAAACAGATACGAGATTCTTAATAATTTGGTTTTTTTCCGATTATTGAAACCGAGTTTAGTTTTTTATAAAGTAGTTTCAAAGTTGTAATACAATATGGTCAACCATCCTTCATTACAATAATTAAATAACTCATTTGTTGTTAAAAACAATTTATAACGTGATCGATAAATATTATTAAGAACCCAGTATCAGTGTACAAACTGACTTAAATACTAAATCTCATCGTATACAATAATAACAAAATTAACTATGAAATCAGTAGATAAGGATATTTATAAAATACCAGCTGCACTCTAGTGATACTGCTGATAAGGATTTGTAGGACTTTGGAAAATGGAAACTAATTTCTAAATCGTTATACAAAAAAATTCAATTATGAAAAATTTGATTTGATTAATTTTTTTATCGTGACAGTGTATTTGTAATTATTATTCAACAATTCTTATGTTGTTTAAAGTGAGGTTAATATATTTTCTAGCTTTCTCAGTGAATTTCTTTATCGGCGCCGAGGAAAGTGAAACGCTTTTACTCAAATGGCAACGATTTCCTCTCAATTAGAACCATATTAGTCTTAGAAGTTATCAACGAAGGTCGTCCTATCAAGTGACTTATTTATTTTCATTAAAAAAGCAAAAAGTAATTGATTATTTTCATTATGCTAGAGCTACATGTTTTTAATAAGCTTTGTAAGGTATTGGAGCTCGTGGACTCGGTCCCGGTTTTCAAAAATACATAATAATTCCATGAGAAGAAACGTGAATCGATATCAATTGACAGGAAACAACATCGAGTCACAATCGATCTCAATCGGCATCAATGGATTGGGAATCGACAAAATCTGACAAAAGTAGATGCCAATTGCACTTAAAAGATATGAATTTTAACGTGAATGGATATCAATCGACGTCAATAGACATAAATCAACATCAAGTGACAATCGGCTTCAATGGATTGTGAATTGACAAATTCTGGCAAACATCGATGCCAATTGCATTCAAAAAACATGAATTAACGTGAGACTGCAATCCAGATCGAGTCACGATCGATCTCAATCGACTGCAATGGATTGTGAATCGACAAAATCTGACAAAAGTAGATGCCAATTGCATTCAAAAAACATGAATTTAAAGATGAATGAATATCAATCCACATCAATAGACATCAACCAAGTGACAATCGATATTAATAGACTACAATGGATTGTGAATCGACAAATTCTGACAAAAAGTAGATGCCAATAGCATTCAAAAAACATTAATTTGAAGGTGAATGAATATCAATCCACGTCAATAGACATCAATCAAGTGACAATCGATCTCAATCGACTTCAATGGATTGGAAATCGACAAAATCTGACAAAAGTAGATGCCAATTGCATTCAAAAAACATGAATTTGAAGGTGAATGAATATCAATCCACGTCAATAGACATCAATCAAATGACAATCGACTGCAATGGATTGTGAATCGACAAATTCTGACAAAAAGTAGATGCCAATAGCGTTCAAAAAACATGAATTTGAAGGTGAATGAATATCAATCCACGTCAATAGACATCAATCAAGTGACAATCGATCTCAATCGACTGCAATGGATTGGAAATCGACAAAATCTGACAAAAGTAGATGCCAATAGCATTCAAAAAACATGAATTTGAAGATGAATTAATATAAATCCACGTCAATAGACATCAATCAAGTGACAATCGATATCAATCGGCTTCAATGGATTGTGAATCGACACGATTCAATTCAAATGACATGAAATTATCAATATAGTATTTACGTAACTTTTTTTCGGCTTCTTCGACTGTTCTAGGACGTAAACTTATAATCACCGTAGCGAATTAAGTTTTCTGGTAACAATTTTCGTATACTTCATGTTTACATAGTTTAATTTCAACAGACATTTTTTAATGAAATATACTTTTCTGTTAATATAGTTGAGTACGTCTATGGAGGCAGGTTATTTCAAATTCGTTACGGCCATGTGGTACGACTAAGCCGCCAACAATTTACGTCTCCGAAGAGATATACGACCCATTGCAATTTAAACAAAGTGCTGAATAGCACAACTTCAAATTTTTCACTTTTTTTTCCAATTAAAAAAAAATGGTTAGGTAAAAGATCTCGTATGTAAATGTGGTTCGTTGTTTTGTCTACGTTCCAAATATTATTTTTATTTTTCGACTCAAAACAGCAACGATTCCGTTTATTTTCACATCGGTGTTGAAGGTTCACAAGCCGAATGGACAATGCTGTGGCGGCCAAATTATTACTTTCAATACATTCTTCCTTCCCAATTCTGTCAAATACACAAACTTCTAGGGATGCAAAACATCCTCAAACCATCCCCAAGTCTCCTCGAGATTAAATATGGACCTAACATCAATAACAACGATGTTTCAGTCTAAATTACCCTCGGACTAAACTACAATCATAAACACCGAAAATATCGTTTCGAATGAAGTGGGCAAACTTTTTGTACAGTAGTGTATATTAATTCCTATTCGACAAGTATATAAACGAGACAAAACATTTCAAATTCTTAACAATTCCATGTGTATTATTTCCTAACTGTAACTGATAGAAATTTTCTAATTTGTTTTAATGCATTACTATAAACAGTATTCCGTTTTTTTATCATATAAAATAATTAGTTGTAGGAATCTGATAAACTGTCACGTTTAATATGATTCATACATTTGTCGACTACGAATAGCGGAAGCATCAACTTTATACGTGTTATGTACTTTATTTATCATATAAGGAATGAACCGGCTTTTTACTAGGATTCGAAACTAACAATAAAAAGGGTTTAACAAACTTCGAAATATCTTTTTAAATAATATATATATATAATTACTTGTTTGATAGTATGGTATAGGGTCGCAAAATTTTCGCTGAATGAATCAGTGTTTCGAAAAATTCGAACTGAAGATTCCTTGTCTCAAGAATGCGACCAAACGGGTCTCGTAATCTCGATTATATAGGGTGATATCGAGAAAACAAATCTTCCAGTTTAATAAATCATTTTTTGTTAATTTATAAACAAAAAATATAAACAGAAAGTGATTTTTCTGGCTATTAAATAACAAGACTGGTTACGAAAAAGGGATCCTTTTCAAAGCAGATTTTATAAAACTCAAAAACGGCTGGACCGATTTGATTAATTGAAAAATACAAAGGAGAGGATGTCTTGATTTACCATTCGATTTTAAACGTATACAATTTTCGGTACGTCTAGGCTTTGTAATAACCATAAATAAATCGCAAGACTAGTAGTTGGAAGTTTGCGGAATTAACTTTGAGTTGTCCTGTTTCGCGCATGGATAATTCATACATCGCGTGTTTGCGAAAATACGTAGAAAGCTTTAAATTGATTAAAAGACTATATAATAACTGTATGTGTGTGTCAATATCAAATTGAAAACTTATAAATATGTAATTAGTCGAAAATAATAATGAAACTTATTTTATTTTATACAAAAGTTTAGATTTTTCATTTATCGATTGAGGCATCTGTTGGATCAGTTAGTATCACTGATATTTCGCTGAAAATTTCGAAAAAAATCATGAATTTTGATTTCGTAGACATTGTTTCAAATTATAACAAAGAATTTCATCATTTTCTATGCGTTTTTACAAGTAGTAATAGTTTTTTGTTTGGATAAAATTTCAAGCTAAAATATCATCCCTTGAGCTTCAACCACCATAACTTTGTATATATCAGCAATAGTCAAACATATCCTATTATCTTTTTTGTATAAAATTAGAAGTTCTAAAACTTTGATTCAATATTTTTTTCTTTAACTTTTGAAGTTATTCAAAAAGTGAAGTTACTCAAAAATTCGTATTTGAAATCTTAAACTATTTGATAGAAATTCTGTGAAAATAAGTCTTGAGATGCTGGTCAAGACTAAGGTAATTTTATAATTTCGTGGCCACCTCGTTTTTTGGCTCTAGAAAATTGAAAAATCATCCGATTTCGATTAATTTTTTTAAATCTTCGTTTTTACTCCGCATTTATGAAAAAAAATATGGGAAATATATCACCTGGAAATTTCATATAGTTTTATGATTTTGAATGTGATTATAAACGTATATAATCGTTCATAACTTCTTTAAAAAGCATCAAACGCAGTTTATGTATTTTTTCAATCTACTTAAAAAACGAACATTTTGGAAACAAAAAATTGAAAAATGTTTGTTTATTCATTTTGTATCTCATTAACAGTGAACCTTAGTTAGATACCATTTTTTAATGGTGAAAATTTTCAATTTTTCAAAATTAACTTTTAATATTGTACATTTGATTATAATAAGGGATTTTAAGAATATTTTTGTTCATAAAACTTTAATGATTACTTAATAAAAAAGGTACAAGCGATTATATGTGAGGAAAAGTCAATTTTAAGTAAAATTGTCAGGTCCGGATTAAGCTAGAGGCTTGGGGGGGCTATAGCCCCGGGCCCCAGGTCCAAGAGGGCCCCATCATTCTGTATTTTTTGATATGTTGATACCACAAATGTAATGTACTGATATTATTTTGTGAATTTTTCCGGGTTTCCGAATTCTTTATGGGGGCCCCGTCATTATTTTCGCCCCGGGTTGTTATTATTTTTAATTGTAAAAACATGATAAATCAACTTTTTTGTACAAATTTATCTCTCAATTTATTCGTTTTTTTTTTTTGTGATGATTATGAAAAAATGTATAAAATCTTCATTTGATAATTTGGAAAAAAGTTATTAACAATTTTACGTGATTGAGTGCTTTTTCATGAACATTTAAAGCCCCGAAACCAATATAAATTTTTATTTTTTTCTATTCCCATAACTTTTTTCGTAGATCCTCCATAAAAACGAAGATTTTAAGAAAAAAATCATCGAAATCGGATGATTTTTCCATTTTCTAGAGACAAAAAACTAAATTAAATACATAAATCTAGGTTTTGGTTCGAATCACCCTATAAAAATCGTACCGCTCGTTCTAGAGGTTATTAGTACACCCATCTGGATGTTCACAATTTATTTGAAACACTAATAAAATCATAGAAACAACTATTATCATATTGTTTTTGGAATTTATATGAACGTTCTAGTTCCCACCTCTAATTTTATCTATTTTAAATAACCGTTGTATTTGATCGTACCGTATCGGAAACAGAAGTACCCGCGGTACGCGATTATAAAGCAATATAGATAGTTATCTCGATTGAATAAGATAATGATGGTATTACCCATATCACCGTAAAAGGAATTAGCAAATTTCTTTATACCATCAGAGCTAACGGACTGGTGTTATCTGTGACTGTTAGACAACCAAACAACAACAAGAAATAAAAAATATATTGTTTTGTGGGTTTTGTTCAACGTGGGAAATTTTCTAATATCATACAGTATGTGTATTATTTAAACGAATGCATTGTATATAACAGCGATTCTTGATAGGAAGAATGTTGAGAGAGACTGGTCGTACTGGCGCCTCTATAGAAAAACAGTTAGGTATGAGTATCCATCTTTATATGGACTGAACTAATAGCGAAAAACTCCACCAAAAGCTTGGTAAAAAAACGATTCATTCGATGTTTATAACCAAACCTAGAAACTACAAATACATCAACGCAGTATCATGAGAATTCACGTGAACTAGATTTTTTTAAGGTTATGGACTTTTCTGTAGTATAAAACACAAAATACGTTAATTAATTTTCAGTACTATAATTAAATAACTCAATTCACCGATTTGCTTTTTTAGAAACAATTTATTTGGCAAACTGAGGATTTAATAATTTAAAGTTGCAATTAGTTACACAAATCTGACTGGCGCACTAGACGAATATCAAATCGAATGAACAAAATATTAGTTTTACACCTTTCTTTATATATTAGTTCCTATCTTATACAATAATAATCACAAAATTAGATAAACATATTTATGGTTCATAGACAATACCTTAATGGGGTTGAAGTTGAATCTATAAAACTGAAGATATAGTAAACATAGACAATTTATAGTAACGATAACTTAGTTAGGTTAGAGTTCATAATAATAAATAAATAATTGATGATGATGCGCCGCTGTGAAAACGGTTGTTTTGGATTACTTAACTCTATTATATTACAAATGTTTGATATATATCGAAAAAAAAATTATGAATGTTTTTACCCACGTGCTACAATTTACTATGTTTTCAATTTGCGTTGTAAACAAGCTAACAACAAGACCCATATCTGGGTAGATACTAAAATAAAAACGAAATTCGAGTTATTCTGATGCTGGGGATTGTGGGCGATATAATACATATCGTACATGAAGTTTACAGTGTCTCAAACTACGCCAGATGCTTCTAAAAGCTTTAAAAAAAATTATCAGAACATAGTTTCGAATTTTAGTTGTGTGTAGGGAAAAACGATGATTCCATATTGGAAAATTATATTATTGCAAATCTTGAAATATAAAGTGAAAAATATATGATTTTGAATTTTCTGTCGCTCCACCAGCCAAAGCAGCGTCATAAAAATTTCGAGACTTGAGCTCTACTCACCCCCTTATCAAAATGTATCTGTACCGAATGGTGCTTTTCATTTTTTTGGGGTGAAAACTGCCTCCAAAAAAGACAGCTCCAAAGGCGAATAGCCGTTTGATTGTGAAAAAGACAGTCTCTTAAGAAAATTGACAGTATATTTAAAAAAAAGCCGTTTTCTTGTGAAAAAGACAGTCCCTAAAGAAAATTGACAGTATATTTAAAATAAAAGCCGTTTTCTTGTGAAAACGACAGTCGATTTATTTTTCTTAAACAGTCTCTGAAAAAACTGTTTGCTTATTTCTCAAAAAGACAGTCTCTAAAGAGAAATGACAGATTCTTCTTGAAAAAGACGGCTTCTAGTGACTAATTAATGTTTATTTTTAGAAACAAATAGTTCCTGAAGTCAAATGACGCTTTGGTTGCAAAAAGACCACTTCTTAAAGCAATTTATAGTTTAATTATGAAAAAGACATTCTAAAGATAATTGGACAGATTGTTTTAAAAAAAACACAGCTCTTATTTTTGAAAGAAATATTCTCTGATGGCAACTGTTGGTTGATTTCTATAAAAGACAGTTCCTAAAGTCAAATAATGATTTGGCTTCAAAAAAGACTGCTTTTTGAAACAATTAATAGTTTACTTATGAAAAAGACAGTCTCTAAAGATAATTGACAAATTGTTTTCACAAAAAACGGCTTCTATTTTTGAAAAAAATAGTCTCTGAACGCAAGTTACAGTTTATTTCTCAAAAAGACAGTCTCCAAAGAAAATTGAAAGATTTTTTTTAAAAAGACAGCTTCCAATGACAAATAACAAATAAGACATATGCCTATAAATTTCTAAAGCAGACCCTATAAATAAATATGAGACATTTTTTATTAAACACAGTCTCTAAAGACAGATTACTTTTTGGAAAAACAGCTTCTAACGACTAATTACTGTTCATTTCTAGAAAAAAATAGTCTCTAAAGGCAACTGCCCGTTCATTTCTGTAAAAGATAATGCCTAAACACAAATAACGATTTGGTTTCAAAAAGACAGTCTCTAAAGCAAATTGACAGATTATTTCAAAAAAAGCAGCTCCTATTTTTGAAACAAATAGTCTCTAAGTCTCTAAAGAGAAATGACAGATTCTTTTTGAAAATGGCAAATAAGGAATACGACGACTTATTTCTAATAAAGACAGTCTGCAAATGAATATAACAAATTTTTTGGTAAAGACTGTCTATAACGCCAAATTCTCATACCCAACCGGACAAATACAAAAATCGAAAAAGACAAAATCCAATAGGATGTTGTAGCTGATTAATTTCAGTTTTAGTTTATTATTTAATGCTACATCACCTGAATATCTCAAAAAATTATTTCATTGATCTCTTTTGTTATTTTTTCCAAATTTTAATACTTTTTTTAATAGTATTTTTACTATTCACTGTTTTACCTTCTAGATGTAACATCAGTTTGATTATTATCCCCACGGCTTAAGTCAATATGATTCAATGACACACTTCCAATGTACAAAACCTTCAATTAATACATAAATTTACTACTCGAAATGCGCAATTTCTTTTTATATACAGAGATAATTATTTATTTTAGACAGGTATTTACAGTTTGTAAAACAATTCGGTAAGTTGAAAGTGAAACAAACCGTATAATTAACCAATATTGATCCGCAGACATTTTCATTGCTTCCTAATCATAATTTCCGGTGAATGTTCCTTTTTCCGAATCCGAAGACATATCTACAGGGTGGACTAGAGATTAGAACCGGTTCAGTGTGACATATCTAGATATCTACATAGTTTGCGAATTGGTGAATGTTTTGCTTTTAGTTTTGTTTTCGATATTAAATTTTATTGTTATTATTTCATTAAATGAATGAATACATTTGTACTGGCACGATTTACATCGTAAAATAATGAAATCCGAACGAGAATCATGTGTAATTTCAAGTTTTATTCGTGATAATAAATATAATCTCTTTGACACCGTTTCATAATTGCTAGTTTGCATAAATGACTACGGCATTAAGTACGCTACTTCATTTATTAAATTTTTTCACTTTCTAAAAAAAAACGTTGTTTATTTATAGTTATTTGTTTGTATTTCTATAATTAAAGCATGAGTGATTTTTTTCTAAGCGAACATTGAAACTTGTTCAACTTTGAAGCCTCATACTTCAAAAACCATTTCAGTAGGCAACGTTAGGATTTTTTTTTCCTGGTACAAATATTTCTTAAGAATACCATTCTCAAATTTGAGCTCAATATTTAAACAATTTTAGCTAGAGGGATTTTTAAAATGAACATAAGTTTTTAATTGAAATTCGAACACATTTGAAGCTTTGTATTTCCAAAACCATAAGAGTAAGCAACAATCTGATTCTTGTCTTCAAATTGGAAACCTCTGAGAAGATCTCTTCAAAATTTGAGCTCAATATTTCAATTATTTCGACTCGAGTGATTTTTTGAATGAATATATGTTTTTCATTAAAACTTGACCAACTTTAAAACCTCGTGTTAAAAACTATTACAGTGAGCAGGATCCTGATTTTTTTTCTCATTTATAGGTCTTTCATGAAGATCTCTTGAAAACTTGAGCTCAATATTCCAATTATTTCGACTCGAATGATTTTTTAAACAAGCATTTGTTTTACAATAAAACTCTTTCACTGTTTATTTCTTTGTGTGTTCACCCCAGTGAAACAAGTTTTTATTTAACACTTTCCAGGACCTGTTTCGCTGAAAGTAATAATATTAAATCAGACTTTGCACAAACATACACAATGTGTTTGTTAGATTTAAATTGTGAATATCGGTACTGAGCTTTTCGAAAGTAATTTATTCACAACACTCACGTACTGAAAAAAATTTGCATTATCAGCCAATGAAATAATAAATATTTCAAGATGCTATCGTAGATTAAAGAGATAATAAAAGAAAATAAGAAAAAAAATTATTTTTTCCTCTGTATATTCTCATATAATTAAACAATTTCAAATGAAGCGACATAAACATTGACTTATGATGGAAACTTTGAACGAATTGGGTTCTGATAGACTGGAACACCCTCTTTATAGTCCAGATTTGACACCATGCCACAATTATTATTAAAACTGAATCAATAATATGAGTATTAGCTAAAACGATGTTTGTTCATTTGATTTTAATTAATATTAAAATGAATTAAGTGGAACTAGACAAGAAAAAGATAAAAAGGAAACTGAAACATCCTCGATGCACTTTGCGTATGTAAGTAATTAACATGAACTAGTGGGTGGTATAATATGAAGGCCGTTTCTGTCATTACCACTCCATGTATACGTTTATACATATATGAACATTTATTGCAAATAACTCGTTTGAAATTAAATAAAATTTTATCATACAAGGTGAATTGAAACGTAATTTATTGTATTATGTAATGATAAAACTTGTACAGGCAGTAAATTTAACTCTTGAACAACTTTCAAGCCTCGTATTTCAAAAACTATGATCCTAAGCGAAGTCTCAATTTTTTTCCTTATACAAAAATTATTTTAGAGTACTTTACTAGAATTTGAGCTCAATATCTGAATTATTACAGCCCGAATGAATTTTTGAACAATCATATGTTTTTCATAAAACTTGAACGACTTTGAAGCCTTGTATTTCTAAAACTATTGTTCTAAGTAAGGTCTTAATTCTTTTCCTCATACAAAGATTCTTTATGAATACTTTACTATAATTTGAGCTCAATATCTGAATTATTACACAGCCTAAATGAATTTTTAAACGTTCATATATTTTTCATAAAACTTGAACGACTTTGAAGTTTTGTATTTCAAAAACTATGATTCTAAACAGAGTTTCAATTTTTTTCTTATACAAAGATTCTTTTTGAATACGTCTCCAAAATTTGAGCTCGATATCTGAATTATCACACAGCCTAAATGAATTTTTAAACGTTCATATATTTTTCATAAAACTTGAAAGACTTTGAAGTCTTGTATTTCAAAAACTATGATTCTAAACAGAGTTTCAATTTTTTTCCTTATACAAAGATTCTTTTTAAACACGTCTTAAAATTTGAGCTCAATATCTGAATTATTACAACCTAAATGAATTTTTATACGTTCGTATGTTTTTCTTAAAACTTGAACAAGTTTAAAGCCTCGTATTTTGGAAACCATGATCCGAAGTGCGTTCCTGATTTTTTTTCTTTCACAAACGTTCTTTAAGAACACTTCTTTAAAATTGGATACCAATATTTCACTTATTTTAGTCTGAGTGATTTTTTAAACGAGTTTATCATTAGAAAAATGTCATGTTTTAATTTTAAAATATAATTATTATATATTCAAAAATATATCAAACTCATATTTTGGCATAAACAAATATGTGCACTTAATTAGATATAAAGATAATTTTACATTTCCTCGTTTTTCATTCTCTTTTTTTAAGCGCGGCAACGTTGTACTACCTTGAAACGACTTATTAAGTATACGGCGCCCTCTGTAATTAAAATCCAAATTCCACTAATAGTATAGCGATTTGGTACGGTGCTAAATGAAACGTATTATTAATATTAGCCACATTCAAGATAACCTTGCTATATCTTCTTCTTTTTCGTGTTTAAAAAAGTACATTTTAATTATAGTCTTCAAACATATAATTAGATTATTCAACTGATTTCTATTCTAATATAATAAGTCTGGCAACTATATTATATTAATATCAGAACGAATCTATTGGAGTGTTGTAAATTGTTGTTACTTTTAATTTGTTTCTTGAATTTAAATAAAATCATTTTTGAGGTTATGTTACAATTTTTTATTGCCTTTGTGGCTTTAATAAAGAATATACTTGCATTTTTGGCAGAAAAATCAGAGAAGTTATGGAAATACTACATAAAACAAAATTTCTCACTTAAAATTGTACATAAGTTGGTACTTCGTTGTGAAAAGAGAATTTTGATGTGTATAGTAGAATAAACCAAAATTAATGCTGAAAGTATCGCAAAAATCGAAATTCCGTGCCAAAACTTGAACATAGCTCGAAATATCATGGTAAAAATAATACTGCCGAAATTAATGTCGAAAATATTATATCAATCTAAATTTTATGGCTGAAAATTTCACAGAAAACAAAATTTTATGCTGGAAACTTAGATAATCCCAAATTGAAGCTGATAATTCTATATGAATCGAAATTTATTGCCAAAAACATCCTAAGTCGAAATATGCTGAAAATATTAATTGGAATTAGTGCTGATCCGTGCTAAAAATTTCACTTTAAACAAAAATTCGTACTAAAAATTTCACATTTCATGAAAGTAGTCCTGAGCATTTGACACAAATCAAAATTTCGTGCTGTGAATTAACATAAATCGAAAAATCGTGCTGAAAATTTCACTTCAAACAAAATTTTGTGCTAAAAATACCACATTTCATGAAATTAGTGCTGAGTATTTAACACCAATAAAAATTTCGTGTTGAGAATTTGACATGGATAGAAAAATCGTGCTGAAAATTTCACTTTAAACATGATCCTCGTGCTGAAAATTCCACATTTCATGAAATTAGTGTTGAAAATATCACACAAATCAAAATTTCATGCTGATAATTTGACATAAATCGAAAAATCGTGCTGAAAATTTAACATAAATCAAAATTTCATGCTGAAAATTTCAAGTTCAATGAAATTAGCGCTGAAGATATCACACAAATCAAAACTCTATGCTGACAATTTAACATAAATCGAAAAATCGTGCTGAAAATTTCACGTAAATCATAATGTCGTGCTGAAAATTCCACATTTAATGAAATTAGTGCTTAAAATTGAAGACAAATCAAAATTCCATGTTGAGAATTTAACATAAATCGAAAAATGTCCTTGAAAATTTTACATAGATCATAATTTCGTGCTGAAAATTGAACAAAAATCAATAATTCATGCTGAAAATTACCTATATATCAAAATTAACTGCTGAAAATTTCATACATAACGAAATTAGTGTTGAGTATTCTGAGATTCTGACATAAATCGGCAATTAGTGCTGAAAATGTAAAGTACATCGAAATATCGTGCTTAAACTTTTCAATAATTCGAAATAAATAGCTGAAAATATTTCAGTATGCAAAAGTTCATACTGAAAATTTCACATTCAACGAAATTAGGCCTGAAAATATTGCACAAATTGAAATTTTAATCTAAGAATTCGACATAAATCGAAATTTCGTGCTGAAAATTCACTATAAAATAAATTAGAGTTAAAAATATTATAAACGCTGAAATTTTATCCCAAAAATTTCACTAATATTTTAAAAATTTTTGAAAATATGATGTAAAACGAAACGTCGTGATAAAAATATGATATAGATTGAAATTATATACTTTCAAGCAAAATGTTTGATGAAAATTCACAGAAATCGAAATTTGTGTCTAAATTATCACATTTAGCAAACATTAGTGCTTAAAATATGTGATACAACAAAATTTCGAGCTTGTAATAACACGTCAATAATTTTTTTAATTTCACTATTAAAACTTATTATTTTTTCGCGGCTATCTCTTCAAAAAACTCAGATAGTTACTTCCTACATTCTTTTAACTTCGATATGATTTCAGTTTTTACCCACGGCAAAACCAATGAGTTACATCAGTCGCTATTGAGAGACAAGTACACAATGTGTCACTGGAGGCAGTACTACAGCCTGTAGTACTGCACTAGTAAACATATTAAAAGTGAAAACTTCCGTCTTTCGATGTACACGATTATAGCAAATCGATTAACATCTCGGAATCGTCAAGCAGAAAATTTCCGAATCGAGCTGTCAACTCTAATGATTTTTCACCATGATGTGAACAGGACGAATCAAGTTCTTCAATGTGAAAGATTCTGTTTCATTTAAAATTCAACGTTAAATGATGCGCTCACACCGAATCGTCAGTAATTTTGTGATGGACATTATTATGAATAATATTTTCTCTTTAAGGTGTTCGAATGGTAGCCGCCCAGAGGCGAAATTTCAAACATAATCCTTGACCTTGATCAAATTTCGGTTTGCGTGCGTTTTTTTAAACAGTCAGGTTCGTACTTTCACGATGACTTCTTTCATATAAAGCGAAATTCCGTGCTGAAAGATCAAAATTTCAAAATATTACACAAATTGATATGTCGTGTCATATAAATCGAGATTTTGTGCTAAAAATTTCACGTAAACGAAAAATTTATCCTGAAATACCATATAGAGAGTATTTTTGTTCTGAAAATTCCTCATATGATGAAATTAGTGCTGAAAATGTTACACAAATCGAAATCTCTCACTGAAAAATATATTGAAATCAGAATTCCATGCCAAACAATACACGTAGATCGAAATTTCAAGCTGAAATATTACATAGAGCGAATTTTTTGCTGAAAATTCCCTTTAGGATAAAATTGATGGTGAAAATCCTGAAAACATTACAATAATTGGTATGCCGTGCCGAAAATTTCATATAAACCGAAATTGTTTTGTACTCAAAACTCCATTGGTCAAAAGAAATTCAAATTTCATGCTACAAATCGCACAGAACGTAATTTTTTGCTGAAAATGTATTATTTGAGAAATTGGTGCGCAAAATCTGAATTTCGTCCTAAGAAAATATCACACACATCAGAATTTCCTGCTGAAAATTCAATATAAATCGAATTCAGTGCTAAAAATTCCACATAAACCCAAATTTCATGCTAAAAACAACACAGAACCTAATTTTTTGCTGAAAATATCTCATAAATCTAAATTAAATGCTTAAAATATCACGTATTGCAATATTTTATGCTGAAAATTCTACAAAAATCCAAATTTTCATGGTAAAAATCACACTCAGCATAATCTTTACTAAAAGTTTCTCATAAAGCGAAATAAAATGTTCAAAATATCACATACATCGGAATTTCCTGCTGAAAATTCAATATAAATCGAAATTCAGTGCTAAAAAATCTACGTAAATCCAAATTTCATGCTAAAAATCCCACAGAGCCTAATTTTTGGCTGAAAATATCTCATAAATCAAAATTAAATACTGAAAATATCACGTATTGCAATATTTTGTGTTGAAAATTCTACATAAATCCAAATATCATGCTAAAAATCACACAGAACCTAATTTTTTGCTGAAAATATCTCATAAATCAAAATTAAATGCTCAAATTATCACGTATTGCAATATTTTGTGCTGAAAATTCTACATAAATCCAAATTTTCATGCTAAAAATAACACAGAGCGAAATTTTCACTAAAAATTTCTCGTAAATCGAAATAAAGTGCTCAAAATATCACACGCATCGGAATTTCCTGCTGAAAATTCAATATATATCAAAATTCAGTGCTAAAAAATCAACATAAATCCAAATTTCGTGCTAAAAATCACACAGAGCCTAATTTTTTGATGAAAATATCTCATAAACCAAAATTAAATGCTCAAAATATCACGTATTGCAATATTTTGTGCTGAAAATTCAATATAAATCGAAATTCATTGCTAAAAAATCCACATAATTCCAAATTTCACGCCACGAATCACACAGCGCGTAATTTTTTTGCTGTAAATTTTATACAAAACCAAAATTCACGGTAAAAATTTCAAATGAATCGCGTTTCCATGCAGAACATTCCAAAAATATAACGAAATGACTACCGAAAATAATAAAAAGAATAAAAATCTTTATGGAAAATTTGATACAAGCATCCGTTATAATTGACGTTTAAAGCTCCCGTTATCAGTATATTTATTTCAAAAATTCTCATTACTCGAGACTATCATTAAACTTAACGTACGTCTTGTATAAAGTGTGGCAGTTGTGCCGTATTAATGAGAAACGATACCATGAATCATCTCGGCTTTATATCTGTCAGAAGCATCAGCAATGTAAACCAGAAATCCACATGGTCTGACACGGAAACGTTCGGCAAAACTCAACGTACTTGCGCATGTTCCTTTTTTTTTGGACAACTATATCCTTATAAGTACACCGACTAATTTCTAATGCTCCAAGTTAACTTGAAATAGACAAGTAGTTTATTGTGGACAGTAGCGGAGACGCAGATAATTTTTATTAGAAGATAACAATTTTTATATATTTCAAATAATATAAAACAAATAATTTATTCTTCATTGACTGAAGAACGATTATTTTCACAAGGACAAACAAATATGTGACTGGAAAGAGCTCAAAAGGTTTTCCATTTTTGAACCTAAATATTCCATTAGGAGGACAGTAAACAAGATGAATTTTCTTCTTCTTTTTTTAGTCATTAACAGATTTTGCTTATCCTTGTCCAATTGTGGAGCCTTGACTTCCTCTTTCTGGTCAATAAGCTACATCCTTCTATCTTTGTTTTTATCAAGAGTTGTAGCTGATGGTACTATTTACAAATACAAATAATTTATTCCTCATTGACTAACGATCGATTCTTTTCATAAGGGAAAACAATAATGTGAATGGAAAGAGCTCACAAGGTCCTCCATCTTTGAACCTAAATATTCCATTAGGAGGACTGTAAACAGACTGAATCTTCTTCTTTTGCTAGTCATTAACGGATGGTGCTTATCCTTGTCCAATTGTGGAGCCTTGACTTTCTCTTTCTGCTTAATCAGCTTCATCCCTCTATCTTTGTTTCAATCAAGAGTTAGAGCTTTTCACTTTATTTTGGATCTTCCTAAAAATTTTTTCGTTAGTTTTTCTTGAGAACTGGACCAATTGGCCGGGCGAAAATTTGGTTGCAGGACGTGGCAATATACGAAAAAACGAACAGAAAACCTTGTAAAGATCTTTGACTGAGTTTCGGTTTAAGATATATTTTGAAACTTATGTATTACGTTTCGACCATCGGGTTGAAACTGTTCAACAAATCCATATATTACTTTGTGGAATGTTTATTTTGCATTGTTTCTTACATTTTTTTTTGTAGAGATATCAACAGCAGTTGCGCCTACAGACCGACAGAGCACCCACGATATTCGTGATGACTGTAACCTTGCAAACTAAACTATACCACATGACCCATAACGATGTTGTCACGTTTTTATAATCAAACAATGATTCAATATTATAATAATAACGAAAAAAAAATTTTTTTTTTGATAACGATGGCATAAACTCGTAGAACAGTAAAAAAATTTGGAATTTGGATTGAAATACAGAACTACTGGTATTGACATATGTCAAGCACAGAACTGGATCGGTTATTTGTATAGCTTTGTCTGTCACACATTCGTTCGCAGTTATCTCCTGTGAACCGTTACGTGTATAACAACCATAAGAGTTAATTTACTGTGCAAGTGAAGCAAATCAAATTGATGATCGTGAATATAAAGAAAATTGCATAATTATCGTGAAATAGCACTGGAGATATCTGAAATCATTGAATTTACCATTTTGCATCAACATTTTTGGTTGCTCAAAGCAAAAACGGCTATTCAAAAAGCTGTTGAATCGAGATCAGATCTAAGGTTGTCAGAGTTTTCAAATGTCTAGAGAGACGCGCACCAAGCGCCCTATTCCTCCAGAAGCTCGAAGCTCACTGCGACCCGCTGCGTTGCCAAATCCGCTTCCTACTTTGCTCTATGGACATGCGCTGTTACGTATAACAGCTTTGAATTAAAATGTTACCCTGTAACTGCAATTGAATCGAAGATATTGTTTTCATTAATAGAGAAAAACCAGTAGAAAAATATAATTTGTTGTAGATAATTATGAATTAAAAATAGTTGCAGCATATGAATTAGCAATTGACGTGGTTCTATTATAAATTTTTAGTCGTCATATTTAGAGAATTTATAATTGAATATTTCTTGTTATAGCCTCAAATTTCGGGAACATTTTTAATGAATTTGAAAATCTGAAAATAGCACTCGAGTTTTAATACCTAAACTAATGTAAATTGTGGTTGTTGTGGCAACGCCGCTTCTAGAAAATGTTGTAACTGAAGCTTTTATTGTACGCAATTAGAGTTTATGTGTGTTTGTCAAAGTTGACGGTGTTTAACCAGAACCCGCCTTCATTTTATTAGATTTCATTATTGTTATAATATGAATGGCAGACATTCATCGTAAAGTAACTTGACACCGATTTTTTGTTGTTGTTAAATCGTGAACTTATGCGCATTGCAATAACGTAGAAATTTTTTTTACTCGCCATTTCTTAGGAATGTCTGTACGTTAATAAATATTCGTTAAGGATATTTCTTCAAAGAAATGAAATATTTGCGCATTAATACAAACATAATAGTATACAGGGTGCTTCTAAAAAAAGCGACTCCGTCTCTAGGATAGATAGAAAGCTGAATGCCGTCGTTATACACTTTTTTCACAATTGTATCGAAACTTTATACGAATAACTCGTCCACGACATAAAGCCGGCTTTGTCCGGTTATAATGTGAGTCTAAAATTTTGCGCAATAGCTGCATGTTCGTTTGAAGTTTGTTTTTTTTTGATCACTTTCCGGAATTCTAGAAATATCGTTTATGATATATATATATATATATATATATATATATATATATATATATATATCGAACATGTTTAGCGAAATTAGTTAGTTTATAATATATAGTCATAGTGAACAGAACTAAATAGATTCAACAGTGTATTTAAATAAATTAGAAACGTAATTATACAAGTTGTGATAACTAAATGATAACATGGTAAACAGTGCAGAAAATACAAATATTGTCACAAAGTCTTATCTACACGATACCCTAGTAGTCGTCGACTGCCCTACATTTATTTAGAATTGAATGTTTTACTACATTAGAACACGTACAGGTATTTAATTTCATATTTATTTGTAAAAGTCATTAAAACGATAAAAAAATATAAAACAGACGGGCTTATTTGAGGTTAGTTGTAATTTGGAAAGTATGATTTCACCAACTTGGATTGACAAACTTGACAATTATGGAAATAATCGAATTTCAGCTCGTAAAATCGATAATTATCTAAAGTTTTTGTTTTTTATTTTAAAATATTTCTTTCATCGTTTATAAACATTGCAAATATTTGTATAAACATGTACAGTTTTGAAAATATAAACCTATTAGATAGTTTTTTTTTTTTGGTTTTAAAATAACACTCTTAAATCTGGGCGAGTTTACATGCATCCCAAATATCTCTGGCGGAATTTACTACCGCCCAAAACTATGACGTATACAATCGTTGTTAAAATCAGTTATAGTCTTTTCCTATTTGTTTTTTTAATGTATTTTATATTACAAGTAAATTGTTTTTAGTGAAATTAATCTCACAATATCTGTACCAAGCCCCACCCAAGCAATTTGCCAAATTCTAATATTTAAATAAGTTTTTTTCCCAAGATGAAAGCAAAATTTTTTTGTTTATAATTCACGTATCGAAAAAAGTGTTTATTACAAACGAAATAGAGATGGAACTAGTTTAGCAATAAAAATTATAACAGTTACAATGAACAATGAATAATCAAGATGCCAAACAAATACTAAACAACATGGCGGCTTCAAACTTCAAACATATGCTGTATAGACAGTGGTAGTTTTCAAGCAACTACCGCCATCTCCAGATCAGGGCAAGTACTTCATGGAACCCTCCTCGTTTATAAGGGAAAAAATATTCATCAGTGACTTAAATCTGTTAAACAACAGTTATTTATATCCATAGAGATAGTTACTTACAACTCTATTTTCAGTAGCTATGAATAGAATATTGCTTGAGGCTTCTACGGAGATTAAATTCAAAAGATTACTCAATTATTTTCATATTTTATAATGAATGTTCAAAGAATTACTTTCTTTGAATAGACTTTCAAATGAAAACTGTCGAAGTATTTTCAAAACTTCAAACCAAGTTATGTGGATCACTCAGTTCACTGTTTTTGCTTTTAGAATTCACGTTGTCATCATCAGAAATATCATCCTCATCAAAATGAGTATTGAAGAGTTTTCTTTATGAATGGATATTTCTCAATACAGCAAAATTAAAAATTAATTATTTTTACAGTTTCAAATGTTTCCTTCAGATCGATATCTCAAATTTTCTCAAATATGTAGTTAATTATTGCAACGACTTTTTACATGGTAGGTTTTCACTCAGAAAAACCAAGATTAATTCAAAAACGTCAGACGAAGTTTTTTTTTGAGTGTCTACGGTTTTTGCCAGAACAAATTACACATAGATAAAAATTTTTTAGCTAGAACTGGATCATGCCTTTGGTTGTTTATGTCTTAAATCTTTCAGATCAATTTTATCATAGTTAATTTTCTTTGTTATCTTCGATCTATAATTGGTAATTAATAATAATCAAATTTAAATTAATATATTTTAAGGTCCTTGTCGTCCTTTGAAACTTTTCCAATTAGTATTTATTGTCTATTTATTAAAATCTTTCTCCTGCAAGTGAGGCTTTGAAGTTTGGAAACAGAAAAACGTATATGGGAGCCAGATCTGTCGAATACGGTGGATGATTAACCAATTCGAAGTGCTATTCATGCCACAGCTATCAAGTAAAATATAATACAACGTTGTATTTTTTTCTGCAGTCTTCAAACTAAACTATCAGTTACCAAGCTGTTTATTTCACAGACCACTTTCAAAATTTTGGATCAGTTGGATGCCTGCAACTACATTACTTATAAATTTCCCAATATGGAAAACGAAATTAGAAGCTTTTGCAGAATTCCTCGCGGTCCAAGATATTTTATGGGTATTTACATTCTTCATTTTCATCAAATGGATTTATGATACATGGTGGTATTTCCATCTACAGAACATCTGATTTTAAAATCATCATGCAGGGTAATCAAATGCTGAACGAATGTCTGAATATATTCAACACAAATTCGAAAACTGCGCTGATGAAAATTTCAGGTCATTAGGGTTGACGTCATGATATTTTTCGAATAAATATGTCAAAACTGCTTTAAAATTGATTATTTTCTCACGTAGACCCTCCATCGAGTCTCCTCTGGTGAACACTTTGGAAATCAAGGATCTAAACTAACCTATCCATCCACGTCATTTATATCTTATCATAACCTGATGGTAGTGCTCCATATGGTACTTTACAACCTTCAGAAAGGAAGCATCAGCTTTCTAAGACTTAAAACCAGTAAAAGCTTCAACTTTCCATGTCTTGATTTTCTAGAAAATTCAGTTTTTGTGTGTGGTTCGCTGGTATCCCAAACAGTACCGTTACATCATAATGAATTGGTTGCCTGAATAAACATTTACTTTGTTTCTTTTGTATGTTCTAATTCAACCCTTATCAATACTACCCCAAGCTTACATTTATCTCTTTCATGTTTTTGGTAGAACGTACAGATTTGTGAAAGATGATGTCTGATGTAGTATCTTCAGAGGTTTTTATTGAGGTTGATTCAAAGTCTCTAAATAACATATTTATTTGCTGAAAACTCGATGAAGATTTAAAGATGAAAATAATATAGTCTCCTCTGGGAGTTTTTTTGTATCAAACGTTTAGCCTTGAACCATAAATTTCCTTCCCAAACAAGTCGAGAAATCACTTTTAATATCCATAAATAAACGTCTCTTTGGGAATTGAAAAAAAGACAAAAATGGACTTGACAACATCGACGAGAGAGATTTCTATTATTTTGCAGTAGCTGAATCATGGTCGTACAAAAAAATCTCATTTCAACTGATTCATAATTCAATTGACACACATTTAAATGTTAATATACAGGGGATATGAGTAAATATCTCATTCATACATTGATTAACGAAATCCATTTCTAGAAACCTTTTATGATATTTATTACTTACAAGCAGTACTCTTAAACGATTCTCATCGTTTATTCTAATGATAGAGCCAAGAAATATAACTCAATAATGTATATCATCGTCATGGACTCTTTTTCTTTCTAATAGTCAATAAATTTTTCAAAAAAAAAAGTGCCTCTCATAATTCCCTACTATCTAAAAGGAATTTAACACCTGCTGAAGATAGCATCTGCGAAAACTAAGAATATAACCAGCTAAAGATAGTACAGGGGATACGATAAAATGTGAACAAAGATTTTATCATTTTTTATATTCAGAATTTTCAATGGGAAGTTTGTTTGAGTGAAATTCTTCAACACGTGTGCATTTTATATAAAAACTCATTGTAGAAGATTTTAGATTAACTAAAGTGTATTTATTTCTATTTATCGGCATGTTTTGAGCCCCCTCATGGTAGCCACTATCTTGTCGCTCTGTTTTCTTGTATTTTTCATCGAATATAATGTTTCTTGTATCGAATCGTTCCCAAGAAATCAGTTGATCTTCTCTACTAGTTTTACGTAAGAAGAAAACCATTAAAACACAAATTGATAATCCATTTGGACGTTATTTCACCTTGAAAGATTCAAATTAAACATTTAAAGAAGGCATTTGACGCATCAAGACTCGAGACAAGTTTAATATCAAGCTATCAATCTGTTGGGCTTTTCCCTTTGATTGATGGAAAGAAACACCACTTGTAACAAATGATATAGCGACAAACATGCTACTGGAAATCGGGATTTCTTCTCATTTCTTCTCTCGTTTTCCATGATCAACGGTCAACGATGACGAAAAATGCGGCGTTGGCGTTGTTGATGAAATAAATTCAAAACTTAACAGATTTAATATGGTTTCTATTATTGATTGCGTTTAGATTAGGTTAGTTTATATTCAATATCTTCTACTAGTTTTTCTTAACATCTACAGCAGTCTAAAAACAAGCTTTTCGGATATTATAGAAGAAAAATTCGTACTTATCCCTCGTACTAAATGTTTCTGATCTAGTGCAACTGGTTTGTGACACCCAGAGGCGTCAAAAATGTCATAATTATTTCCTTCGCTGGACATTAATTCCGTTTGAAACGTACAAAGGATAATAGCTAAAAAGATACTTATAGTTTAAGAATTTACGTAAGCTTTTTCATTGCGAAATTAGAATGGAAAGAAAACGCTTAATTTCCCCTATCTATTCGTGTATAGTAGCAATCTATTGTATCTTTGGAAAACGTATCACATAAATCTTAATTTCGTAATTTGATGGGGTACTTATTACCAGAGGAATATCTCTTCTCACGATTACTAAATCCCCTCGGTCATCACGACATTGTAAATAGTATACACTGAATTTAGAGGAGCTTGAAAAATCGATTTGGTTTAATGAAAACACGGAAAAACCAAGTTACAGCTAAAAAATCAAAAGACCAACGATAGTTCTAGATTTTCCAGTTATTTCACGGTTGACACAGCTTCCTCGTGTCAAGATTTCCAATTAATAAGCAATGTACTGAACGTTTTAAAATCACATAACGATGACAAATTATTCCCATGTTTACAAATACACTAAAAACGTTCATCAAATAAATACTAAACTTTTTAATAATGGGGTATTTTTTTAAACAACTACCACCATTTCCAGGTCAGTCTAAATACTTCTCGGATCATCCTCGTAGCCTCTACGAGCTTATAACATGATAATAACTACCTAAGAGAAAAATTGAAGCTTTTCCTTAGACTAGTCTTTGATTTAAGAAAGACAAACTCCCTGGGGGACTAGTTTGTGTATTTATATTAGGAAATATGGAAACCGCGGCCAATAAAGTAGTTCAGAATTGATGTAAATTGTGGAAAAATAATAATTTTGATTGCAAAACATTCCAAGATGTTAGTCAAAGTCTAGGTATTCTGAAGCTTGCAACGTGTCCATCGATACAGACAAACTTAGAGAAAAATTGAAGCTTTTCCTTGGACTAGTTTATGATTTAAGAATGACAAACTCCCTGGGGGACTAGTTTGTGTATTTATATTAGGAAAAATGGAAACCGCGGCCAATAAAATAGTTCCGAATTGATATAGAGTGTCGAAAAATAATAATTTTGATTGGAAAACATTCCAAGATGTTAGTCAAAGTCTAGGTATTCTGAAGCTTGCAACGTGTCCATCGATACAGACAAACTTAGAGAAAAATTAAAGCTTTTCCTTTGACCAGTCTATGATTTACTAAAAACAAACTCCCTGGAGGACTATTTGTGTATTTATATTAGGAAAAATGGAAACCGCGGCCAATAAAGTAGTTCCGAATTGATATAGAGTGTCGAAAATTAAAAATTTTGGTTGGAAAACATTCCAAGATGTTAGTCAAAGTCTAGGTATTCTGAAGCTTGCAACGTGTCCATCGATACAGACAAACTTAGAGAAAAATTGAAGCTTTTCCTTGGACTAGTTTATGATTTAAGAATGACAAACTCCCTGGGGGACTAGTTTGTGTATTTATATTAGGAAAAATGGAAACCGCGGCCAATAAAATAGTTCCGAATTGATATAGAGTGTCGAAAAATAATAATTTTGATTGGAAAACATTCCAAGATGTTAGTCAAAGTCTAGGTATTCTGAAGCTTGCAACGTGTCCATCGATACAGACAAACTTAGAGAAAAATTAAAGCTTTTCCTTTGACCAGTCTATGATTTACTAAAAACAAACTCCCTGGAGGACTATTTGTGTATTTATATTAGGAAAAATGGAAACCGCGGCCAATAAAGTAGTTCCGAATTGATATAGAGTGTCGAAAATTAAAAATTTTGGTTGGAAAACATTCCAAGATGTTAGTCAAAGTCTAGGTATTCTGAAGCTTGCAACGTGTCAATCGATACAGACAAACTTAGAGAAAAATTAAAGCTTTTCCTTTGACCAGTCTATGATTTACTAAAAACAAACTCCCTGGAGGACTATTTGTGTATTTATATTAGGAAAAATGGAAACTGCGGCCAATAAAGTAGTTCCGAATTGATATAGAGTGTCGAAAAATAATAATTTTGATTGGAAAACATTCCAAGATGTTAGTCAAAGTATAGGTATTCTGAAGCATGCCACGTGTCCATCCAAACAGACTTTTAAGAACCAGAGTTTTTGTTTCAATCGATTCATGTCAAAAACGAATCGATATCTCGAATTATTTTCGAAATATAGAATTTTTTATACACGTACCTCAAATATTTCTTGAAACTTTTGTATTTTTGAGATAATAGTTGCAAATACAACAAAAAAAAACAATTATAATAATGCATGGAATTTCATTACGTGTATTTATTTTGAAGAATGTAATGATGATAATAATTTTCTACGCTATCTTCGATTAACTCCAACGACAGTTTCCTGATAAACTAATTTCTTGGCGAGTAGAGAACAGAATCTCTTCTATTGACCATAATGGGTAAAATGTGGGTCAGTAGAATCGCAAATGTTTTCCAAATATAAACTTCTTTAGATTATTCTAACATGGATCGGACTCGTTTACAAAGATTTCCATTTCATAATACAAAATAGATTAATTTCAATAGCGCAATAAAACGAGCATTTATTAAGTATAAGCCTAAAACAATAAATAATTAAATGAAGTTATTTTTTTTTTTTTTTCGAAAATAACATCATCTAAATGACGGCCCTCCCGAAGACGGTACTCTCTAAACGCGAACACAAATTTATAAAAACTCTTGTCAATAAATCTAGGCTGATTGCTGGCAAAAAAATCAAGAGGGGTCAAGTCAGGGCTACGTGGGGGCTAAGGAAAATCACCTCTTTTGGAAATTAGTCTTGCAGGAAACATCTGTCTCACAGCCGCTCCGTCTTGTTGGAACCAAGTTCACGAGTTCGCTATTCTCGCAAGTTCTGGAGTCTTCAAAGAAGAAAGGACCAAAAATTACTTTCGGACTACGCAGTGGTTTATGATCTTTCATTTAAATCGGTACATTTTAATTCCTGTGTTAACTGGAACTTATAAGGATGCAGTTTGAGATCCAGCTTCAAAATTTGCTGTAAACTTGGTCGTGACTAGTTTAAAGCCGCCAATCGTTTCCAAGTAGACACATGCGGATTTTCTTGTACTGATTTCTTCACACTATCAATATTGTCTGTGGTTCTAGACGTTCTTGGACGACTTTTTCTGGTAGTTTAAACGTGGAACCGCTTCAAAATGAAGAATTTGTAGAAAAATAAATATAATTTAAGATTTTGGACAGAGTTGAAGATATTTAAAGTCTTGAAAAGATTAAAAAGAAATTAAATAAAATATGGAAGCAGATAGTTCTAGAAAAAAATAACAAAAAGCACAAACCCAAAAGGAAAATTCGTGTAGAAGAGTCGATGATTTTTTATAATAAAAACGAATATCAAAAAAAAAATTTGCTGATTACAAATAAGGTTGAAGATTATTTGTGAAGTCGTTTTGACTTTGCAGTCACTTGTCAAGGTTTTAGTTCTACTAATTCAAGGTACTTAAACCTTTTGATGAAATTGGTAGGACATTTGCGAAGTAGTTTATCCGATATTTCCTCTGCAGTTGTCTTTCTCTACCAAACCTTGGATAAGATGGTAAAAACAGATGAATAAAGAGGAAAACTATTAGATATTATGAGTGGAAATAAAAACTGAGTTTTACTTTGTAAAATTTGAATTTGTAAAAAAACGAATCAAATGAAAAAATAAACATCTAACATGATTTGGTATGTTAATGAAAATGATAAAATGATTGAAGAATATAATAAAGCGAGAAAATTATAGTGTATTAGTACGGTCCTGGACATTTCTACCTTCTCTTTTTGAATAATTAGCGACGTGAACGTGTCTTAGGAAGACAATGTAGACACTAGATAATTGCAAACATAGAAAATGTCGATAGATATAAGAATTCTTGACCCTGCAACGTGAGTTTAGAAAATATTTTGTACACGGACTTCGTAATCTGTGACAGATTTTTACTTGAAAGAAAAATAATAATTTCCACGTTATACAATATTCATTATAAATTATTTCTTCTTCATCATTCTCGTCACCGTTTAATTGGACTTCTTAGGGCTTCCGACATTGCAGTATTTATATACCAGAAGTTTTCGTGAAAATCACGGAATCGAATCGTTTTCCGCCGCTACAAAGCGAGCTCTCAAACGTCAGTTCAAACTAGAACGTGTTTTAAACAGTCAAAACTTCTAATTTCGTTTCGCTTGACACCTAAAGTTTTTCCTTATTTTCACAAATTAAACATAAATTGCGGGTCAACGTTTTTCAAAGCACTAGCAATAAAGCCATATCCAATTATAACTATTTGTTTGTATTTGTCAAAATTAAAGTTGCAACCTTCATAAGAATGATGTCAGGTAAAATCTTCTTCGCTATTAAATAAAATCGATATTTCGTTTTGTAATTTTTTGATTTTGATGTCGCATTTAAGCAATTTCGTTGGTGATCTCATCTAATCCAGGTCGATTTTGAGGAGATTCAAAATGGTTTAGTTTGTTAATTCTATGATTTTATCTTCCCTATATTCATTTTCTTTTTGTTGTATAGATTATTTCCACTTCTCTGAGTTTGATTCTTTTTCGACTTCACACATGTCTCAGTCCATGTCTTTTGATAATTTTCCTTCAATTTTCTTCAGCGTTTACCTCGTTTCGTTTTCTCCGATAGATGTTCTAGTTTTCATGAATCTAATTTCGTATTTATCGAATATATTTTTTATACATCCTGTATAATGAGCACTTCCTCAATAGCATCTTATTTACTTCTTTCGTTTACCATACTAACTGTTACTAATGCCATAATTCTGTGGTATGGTATGAATCGAAAGTAAATAATACACCATGGCTTTGACGTAATTACTATGGTTGTTTAAAAATTCTTAAACAAAATCGAAAATTACCGTTTAATTCGTCGACACCCACTTTCATTGGTCAGGGAATTTGCATATTTTCTCTATATTATTCAAAAAAGTTTATTTTGAATTAAAAATACTGAAAAATAATTGGAAACGAACGTTTATTTTGTCGTTGGACACACAGATGGCGTTGCCATTGTCGAATACATATGACGTTTATGAAGTACCAACTGTCAAAAGACTGTGTCAAATTTCGATTATATCTTGAACTTCTGTAGGTTTAGACATGTCTTGATAGTTGAATCCACATGTTCGCACTTTTCCAAAAGGAGGACTCTTAATAAATTGACTTTCTGATCATTTGCAAACGAACTGCGATGCTTAAGAGCCAAGTCTGCTTGTCGAATAGATCTACAAAAATACTGCTCTAGGTAAGATTGACAGCTCGGATAAATACCTGTCAGTTTTTACCTCCATCAAAACGCATCGATCTGCTTGAAATTTCAACAGTAGACAGTAAATATCTTAAAAAGCAAAATCTACTCTAAGTTTTGGCAATTTTTACAATAATTTGTTAATCTTGGTATGTGTCTGGATGAAATTCTGAGATGATACCATATTTTTATCGTTGTTCACTGGACTATATCCTCCAAGGATAAACAAACCTGGGGGTTATGATAATATTTTATATGTAGATGCTGTTTTTGATGTTTTGAACTCAATCAGATTAATTCTAGTCCACTTCAAAAGTCGCTAAAAGCTGAATCTGGAAAATCTAGTGGTTACAGAAGCAATTAGAACTTACTGTCATTGTTTTATGAATGATTATTAGACTAAACAGATTATGGATCGTTATGATTTCATTCTCTAGTTTATCTAATAATAGTGACTACATTTTTTTAAATAATCGATTACAAATATACAGATGCCTCAACCTTGAGTTATCAATCAACAGATTATTTGGTCGATGTATCAAATATGAAACTTCCTTATAAATTATAGGTTTATCTGATTACCTCTGACTTAAAAATAATAATAAGATATATAAGATGAGTTATCCTACAGACAAGACCTACCACATAGCCCTTTTATATCCTTTCACAATCTTTATATACGTAAGTATTTACCTAAGGTCAGCGACGATTACCTGTGTGGTGGCTTTTGGTTATTGATTAAGTGAATCTGTTTATAAAAGGTGTGATGCCTTCGCGGCTCGAGGCACATTCTCATGCACTTTGGACCTTTCTATATACGTAGCTAAGTTTGTCATATGTAAACGGAATTTCCTTCTAACGCAATATCTTAATCGTGAATTTATTGTAAAGATAATGCACTCGATGAATCAAAATAATTATTAATTTATTCTTAACTGTTGTATTGAAGATTACTCAGCATTCCATATTGGTAACTGACCCCTAAAATGTCTATAGAGTACAAGAAATATTGAATATGAAGACGAGTTTTAAGTCTCTAAATAAAACTGCAAGTGAGGATCATACTCTGAATAATTCTTTCTTTTTTCTTTCGTTATAAAATAATCTTGGAGTGTTGGAACCTTGCTACAACTGTTGAAAATGGATTTACATCTGTTTTTATGTGATCTTGTCCATGGAAGTTGCCCATCTGCGATGACCATGCAGCACTCAAGCGGTTGATGCAGTTTAAGGATCCCTAGGGGTCTATCAAGAGTCGGTAGTGGAATGTTTCCATTACACAATAATCTTGGAATGTTGGAACCTTGATACAACTGTTGCAAATGGATTTACAGCTGCTCTTGTCAATGGAACACTTCCACCTGTATCTTTATGGAAGAAAGTTTCTCATTTGCACCCATCATGCAGCACTCAAGTGGTTGATGCAGTTTAAGGATCCTGAGAGCCATATCCAGAGTCGATGGTGGAGTTTTTCCATTATAAAATAATTTTGGATTCTTGGAACCTTCGTAAAACTGTTGCTCTTATCTGCTCTTATGGGATCTTGTCCATGGAACACTTCCACCAGTATCTTTATGAAAGGAAGTTTGTTTTAAGGATCCCTAGGGGCGTATCAAGATTCGGTGTCAGTCATTTTAAGAAATACAACGGTCAATGAAAGATAATTATCCACAAGGATAAAAGAAGATCAGGAGAATGGTCCTCATCTAGAAATGATTCATCCAAGGAAAACCTTGTTTTGGAAGAGAACCGTTTAAAAAGAATCCTTGAGAACGATGATGGTTCCGAATTGAGAAGACTAGTCATTCCAGAAACGAGGTACTCAAAAAGTTTATCTGTTAGTTATCAGGGAGTGAAGAAAATCCTTTAACGAATTCGTGAAACAGTTTGGGAATTAATTATCTCTAAGAATATTCCAAACAGTTCTGGTACTAACATTTATTTCATCAGCAATTTTTCTGGTACTAGTTGGTCAATAATCTGAAGAAAATAGTTTTTTAATTATGTTTTCGCTTTATCTGGGTTGTCCAATTTCTACGATTTAACAAAAACTCCAGTTTCTTGATGATGAAAACCTTAAAACTAAGGTTTGACACAGCATTTCACAATATTATGATCTTTGCTACTACTTTTAGTAGCGTTAACTAAAAAATTAATCTCATTTACAATCAGAGCTTATTTATAATAAATCATTGAACACCCAGTATCTTATTAATGACAAGACTTATCACACATGTTTAAAGGAACTTTGAGTCTCAAAAATATCTCATTACACGATATTTTAGATTACTTAGTAAACACCTATATAGGATATTTTAAAATTTAAAATGGAATATGTGATACTGTATATTTATTTTTTTCTATTAAAAACATTCTCGATTTTTTTAAAAACTTATTGTCAGCCTAATAAAAGGATATGTCGTTGTAAATTCCATTGGAGGCGGTTTTATCAATGTAATTCAATATTGCTTAACGATTGTAGTTCGTAGAAGTAATAAAATAATAATAAAAATTAATAACAATGTCATTTTTGCATATAGACTCGAGCTATTCCCTTGTATTATTACACATACATTTAGAGTGGTAATAAATAAAACTTTATGACATAGTTCGAAAAAAAAAAAAATATACGTATACTTCGAAAATTTTTACAGACGACTTTATCTTTATTCTCGGTATAATTAGAAGTTTACTTGTACACTGAAATATTTTTCCAAACCACAAATTTCCATCTCTATGAATATTTTCTACAGTTTTGCGTGAAATAAAAAGTTTGGACTGGTTAAAAACCCTCTGTATTGAAGATTGAAGCTAGACACTTCAATTGTTCCAAATCATTTACGGAAAACCATTTATGTGAAAGTGTTGATGACGCAGTGTTTGGAAATCTACGATTTACTATTAAAGAAAACAAATGCTGCGAGTTCCAAACGTAAAGTTACAAAAAAAAAACAAAATTTCGAATAGAAAATCGTTTGAAAGGAAAACTTGTGTTCTTCTTTAGACAAGAATTTCCGACATTACACAAAGTTCTTATCAAGATTCGAAATGATAAGAATTATCCTGAATTTTATCCATCGCTGGTGGTGGATTCCTTCAGCTTATCTGGAAAGTATAAATTCTTCAACATCAGTCGGATCCGTGGGGTTTTTGGACGGACCTGCAGCTACTTCATATTCAGAATAATCTGGAACCACGTGGTCGTGATGCTAGATAAGATGTGAGACAGCCTCATGGAGATTTGATATTTTCCTAGAGGCACGTCGAGTTTCTTTGGTGGTCAGGGTGACAGACAACGTAGGGTTCGCTTATTTTTAGTGCGAACTTCGTTGTGAAGACATTCCAGGATTTCCTCAAGGTATGCGCGTCTACGAGCACGTTATCATTGATCTTAAAAAGTCGAGTCGCAGTTTATTATCGAACAATTCATCTATTGACTCAAATCCACCAATTGCAAAGGGGTTAGGTTAGGTTAGGTTAGGGGTGTAAATTGATAATAGTACATAACTCCAATTAAAAGGGTTTTGAATCCGATGACTACCATTAAACTACTAAAAAAAATGTACATCTCTTACTTGTAGTAAAAAATATGTTTGGTATATAAAAAGGTTTAAAGATCCCTATTTTATCTTCGTTCTGTCACTGTTTGTTATTGAAGAAATCTCAACAAGAGATGTTTTATTACCACCCTAACCATGGGATGTCAAACTCGTTCCATGAGACTTGTTTTTGTTAGAATTTTCACAATGATGATTTATCACTTCTCGTTTTAAACCTCTCCACATAATATATATATTTATATATATATTGTGTGTGTATTATTATGTTAATGAAAATTATCAACAAAAACCCCGGTGTGGTAAACATTTTATTGCATAATAATTTATCTATCGTCCATTTATATTACATTTCCACGAAAATTTGAAGGTGCTATTATACACATAACGTCAAGATCTTAAACCCTTGAGGAAATCTAATAATTTTATTTATTGTATACAAAAAAGACGTTAATATGTTTAATATGTATGACATTTCTTTTATATTAACCATATCTTCATAATCTAATCTTTCCAGACCTAAAAAAAAGCAAAAAAATATAAAAAACAATTAATTAACTAGAGGACTTATCGGAAATTATAATCCAAGTTCAGATAGAACACTGATTGAGGATCCTAGCCCAAAACGAGATTTAGATCAAATTTTTCGAACATCGCGTTCAATTTTCTGTTGAAATTTCAAATTTAAAACATTAAACAAAAAATTCTTTAAGCGTTAAATCTTCAATGATATTTATTCAGTTGTATAACAGATTCCAAATGTTATTGAGCAGTTAATAAAGACTGACTGATTTTCCACTAAAGTTTCAAGCTATTTTCAAGCTGAAACGTCCAAACGATAAACATTAGAAATCTCAGTAACCTTTGACAGCCATTTAAGGAGAATAAATAACTTAATAAGTACAAAAACTATCTGAATTATCATTATTATCATCTATATCATTACTTTTAACGCTTTAAAATCCTTTTTTCAGGTGGATTACTCCTCGTTTTCTGTTTTTGTTTTCTTTATAGTTTTTGTTATTAATTTCTATCTTATTCGTTTCCGGGATTTTGCCTTTCAGTTCTCTATATTAAGTGTCTTTCTCTATTTCGTTTCTCCAAACCTTTCTCGGCCTCTTCTCCTTGGCCACAATGAGTTCCATCATTATCATCATCTATATCATCACTTTTAGCGATTTAAAATTCTTTTTTGAGATGGATTACTCCTCGTTTTCTATTTTTGTTTTCTTTATAGTTTTTGTTATTATTTTCTATCTCTTTCGTTTCCGGGATTTTACCCTCCAGTTCTCAATATTTAGTGTCTTCCTCTATTGCGTTTCTCCAAGTCTTTCTCGGCCTCTTCTCCTTGGCCACAATGAGGTCCATCATTATCATCATCTATATCATCAATTTTAGCGCTTTAAAATTACCTCCAACGTGTTAGTTTCCGAACAATCAGATCATTGTCTGGTTAATTGGATCATAGTTGAAGCAAAAGGAAAATCATTATGTAAAACCAGTGAAGAAAAGTTAGAAAAACATTGATCTGTCAAATAACTCATTAACAGATATCTATTTTATCTTTGGTGGAATGATTATATGGACAAAATGCCTCTAGTATACCGGCAAATTGTCTGTAATCTTCTAAAATTATGACTCAACTTGACTTGTAACTATTCATGCCTTTACATGCATTCGTAGGATCTCTTAATGAATTTAAGATTTAATTTGTAAATGTCGGTTTAAGAAATAGGCCGAGCTTTGAATCATTTCCACTGAATTCATTAGAAACTTGAAATTTGTTTGGACATTATTGATTTAACAACGCGGAATTTATAAAAAAAAATATTGTTTATCATCTTATCCAACAAAAATTTACCAAAAACTAACCTATAAAGAATAATTTATGTCTTATGTTTCACCTGATGTATCTGAAAATTGAATTAATGAACTGTATGTTGTAAATTATCTTTTAGATCAAATATTTGTATGAATAACGTCTTATTAAATAAAACGTGTACGTTTATTACAATAAAATAATTAGTAAAGTACTATATAATTAGTTTTTGACGGTTTCACTTTCAAAATTGTTTTTTAAAACTACAAAAATATCGTAGCTAAGCAATCTTGATTTATATTTTTTTCTGATAATCGTAAAGTTTGTTTTTACTATATAAACAATTTTCTAATAATGTTTTTCTTATTTATTATATCGTAATCTGTTCTGTAGATCTTTAACACTCTATTTACATTCATGAATAACATCTTGTTGTAGGTGGAAAGCAGTTTAATCTTGTTGAACTAGGTAAAACATAGAAAGTGACATTTTTTCCCCATTGAAATCAAATGTGAATCAACTTGCTATCCATATTCCGTGTCAACTATAAACGACTGCAACTTGAGATATTTATAACTACATAATAGACAAAGAACACCTTGAAAAAATATTAAAAAATATATTTTTTTATGTTTCACCTTTGGTCAAACGTATAGGAAACACGATCTCGTCTATTTTTCATTTTCATATAAGGCCATCGAGTATATCTCGTGGATTTTCTTTCTGTAATCGTAGAAAGTAGAGAAATAATTAGATTTACTAGGAATTCATGCAAATATTTGTTGATGAGATGTTTATGTTTAACAACCATGTTTGGTAATAAACGTATATTATTCCAAAAGTAGACTTTACTCTCGATTGGTTAACCTATCCCATCTATAAAAATTATCTTACGAATATAAATTTTATACAGGACGGTTATTCTTCTTGAAAATTGTCGTGTTTTCATAACAAACACGAAACTAAGTCCATCCTATACTTTGAAGAGAGCTTGTGAATCCCGGTCTAGACCTTCCACGAGGCTACACGAAAAAAAGCGATTTGAAATCGATTAATGGTAGAATCGATTCCTCTAACCAACTAAACCGATGTCTTAAATCGAAATGCTGTACTGAATAGATTCGTTCAATCAATATTATACACTTGAAAATCGACAATAAATTTTTTCTTAGTTTCCTCATGGCTTAAACGAATAATTATTTATCGTATTTATCGTGCTACTAAAGTATGATCTTATGTTTTACTAGTAATAACAAAAAAAACTCGTGGGATCATCTGTTTTTAAGTGCCGGTACCATGTTGGCAAGCGACGCCGCGTGGATCCCAATAAACTCGATTTTTTAGAATCGATTTATCAGGTTACGATTCGAATCGAATAAAAAATCAATCTTTTTTGGAAAGAATCCCCATCGCCTCACTTCATATATTTCTATGAGTATCCAAAACTTATGCTGCGACCTTTTAGGAGTCTTCTCGGGAAAGTATGAACTGGGAGTGACGTTTTTTAGTAATTTATGATTTGTTATTAATAATTGATCTAGAAGAAACATCTAGAATGTTCAATATGGAACGATTTATGCAAAACTGACAGTTTAATTCAGTTAAGACCATTTCAAAATAAATATTTTCACTATAAATTAATCCGTATTTTCTTCTTACTTATTTCTACTATACATTAGCGTAATTTTTCAGTTCCTGTATTATTATCCTTCATTATTTTCAATCTATTACTATTTCCTTCCAATTCTTAACTTCCAGAATCTTCTTTTCAACTATTATCTTTTCTTTGTATGCGTCTCTCCGGTTTCTTGTTCTTTACCATATCTCCTCTTTCCTTCTGGGTCCTTTTTTGTAGTTTTTACGATCCTAGCATTTTTTCAAATATTTTTCGTTCCTAGTTTATCTTCGTCTAATTTTTACTGAATATTGTATCTTCTAAATACGACTACAATTGCTGGCCACTACGTAGACGGGAATTGTCCTGCATTAAGAGGAAGTGCTCGCCGATAAAACCATAAAAATTCCTGCTCAAACCATCCACAAACCTTCTCCAATTGCTACGTTTTCTTTCATGATACATTCTGTTTTGGTTTGAAAAGACAACAAAGCCTCATAGTCTTTCCAATAAGCGTAGACGTGCTGCTCTGAGAATTGAGGTTAATTTGGATTAGTTGTTAGATTAGTTCTCTGAGCTCTTGTTGATCTTGGATCACCAGTAAGGATTCTGTTTCTTAGCGATGTACTACCAATGAATCTAGTATCTTCATTCAACTATTTTTGCCATTAAAAAAAAAGAATGATGAAATATTAACGAAGAAATCTTTTGTTACAGTATGATCATTCTTGCACATCAACTACCCCAACCGGATGGCCTTTATGCGTCGGAAAATCGGGCGTAGTCCTCCATTTAGGCCAACTGGACCAATCAAATGTGAGAAATAAAGACTGTTACGTTTGTGTTCGAAAAAAAACCTCATCACCAGGTTTGGAAGTTGTCCTTTTCTGGCGACAACAACATCAACTTCACTGGTATTCAATAGCTCAATTTAAAGATCCAACGCAATCGTTAGATGACATAATGTGTTCAAACCTCAGGTACGTATAACAAATAAGATCCGAGAAGATGTTTTCGATGTTATTTGTTCCAGATCCATAGCGGATCTCGAGATACATTCCTATGACGATTACGATGGTAACGAATTACCGGAAATGCTACAAAATTTATTAGTTTCCGTCGAGCACGCCATCGAACGAGTGCCTTTGGACGATTTAACTTTTCCTTGTCCGCAATGTCACCAGTACGTGCCTCTGGATAGACAGGAGGACGATGTTATATCGTGTTCGTGTCAGTGTTCGTGTAAGTTATCAGACAATCAACTAACGAAGAAAGATTCCTCGATACAGACGAGTCCCATGTTTGAATTCGTCGGTTCGATACCGCATATCGATAGCGACGAAGATGATGATAAGGAATCTATCAAATCAGGTAAATTTTTATCCCATTCCTTCTTTGAAACTCCCCATTATTGATATGAGTTCTTCTAAATCAAATATCTGGTATAACTTCCATGATTTAAAATCGCATAAACCTGATTTGTACCCCGTATACATATTTTCTTCTAATCCAATTTCTTTATCATAAATTATCAACAACTGACAAGTGTAGAAATCTGCTACATAGACAAAATGGAAGTAGATAAAATGTTATTTTTGGTGGAATGAACTCGTAGGTTTATACACGATTAATATTTTTCCACTTTCGTTTAAATGTAACATTGAATTAATTTATTTCTTTTTGAATGGGAAGATTGTACTGCAATTATTTCACTATAGTTTGTAGTTTTTTTTTAATTCTCGTTTGAATGATTTAGGCAAACATTTCAATTAACCAATCAACTGGAGGCTGGAAATCGTATACGAAATATGTAATTTATTGATGTTCAGTGACGTAGTAGTACTTTTTTATATTTTGATTAACAATTTAGACTAGTGAATTATTATAAAAATAGTATCAAATGAATGTCAATATAATACCTAAGAAGATCTTTTTTGGAAAATGAATTGTCCCGTCGAAATTTACTTTTTTATTAACAAATTCAAAAGTATACATAATTACAAATTTATCAAAACTAGTACTAGAGTTAGATTGATATGGGTGACATTTTAATAACTGAATCAGTGTTACCAACGCTCAATAATTTATCTCACTAAATCTACAATAAAAAATCCCTAGAATCACCAGGGATTTCCCCTAAAACAATTCATTATTTATGAAATGAAAAATTAAATATTTTTACTTAAATAACATCAAAAATAATGAAATCGTTTTTTTCAAACTCTTTTTTTATAAATTATCAAAAAGTTCAAGTAACAAATCACCTTTTTCGGATTCTGATTTTTTAAAATCATCATATTGACATTGTTTGATTTTAATATTTTTGTGGATGATTGGATGATCCACCATCCCTTAAAAATTCCATCCCACATTTCCCCTTTAAATTTGTAGGAAAACTCCTAAGTTTGGAGCTCTGTAGTCAGCTCGCAACTATAAAAAACTGAGTCTGACTTTTGTCAGAGATTGCTCAAATAGTATTTTTTAATTCTTCATCTCTAATTTGTTTACAACCTTTAGAATCCATACTCCTTATCGTTTTTGACTTTTTTGCCCAATTTTCGCAAAATGACCACGATTTTTTCCATGAGTCACCTCAACCAAAGCTTCTGATTTTCTTTCAATCGAAATATCTGTCTTAACGCACACCGATAAATATCTTGAATTGTCTGATCGTTCCCATTTATTCAAATCTTGATTTTCCTTCATTATATTTTACGTCTTACGTTTTCTTTTGGATTTTCTATACTTTAAAATAAATTTCTAACATATATCCACCTTCCACTTGCTATAATTTCACCTTGGAAACGACTGGAGTAAGGCTCTTCCTATGGGGTGTCTTACTCCAAGTGTCTTTTGAGTCCAATCTAGGATTCTTTGCATTGTCGCCGTTGGACAGGTCTTTTTAGTCTTATTTTCTTCACCGTTGGATTATACTCGACCCTGCGTCCTCTCAAACTGTTTTTGACATTTCCTTCAACTTTACTACGGTTCTAGCTTTCTATTATACGAACGAAATTGCATTGATTACAGAATTATTTGTGTTGGCAACACTGTATGTTAAGATATAAAAATTTCTTCTTCTCTACGCTACTGTATCGGATTTTCATTTTTCTTTTATCGCAAGAGTGGAAATTGATCTTGAAACAACCAAGAAAGCTGCATTCATCATTTTTAATTATCACCTGCAGGAATTGAAAGTGATTCTATTCAGTATGTAATAGAACTTTTTCAGGAAGTTGTAGTCTTCTGTCATGTTATTGTAGTGCCAATAAAACATAATAAAATTGAGATTATATCTCAAACGGTTCATAAAACAATAAATATTTTGTATTGCTAATATTATATTTCGTAAAAACAACTCTCGTGATATAAAGTTCGATTGGATTCTACAATTCATGATTAAATTGTTAAAAAAATTCTTTGAACCTCAATTTACCTCTGGGTATCAAATATCTACGTCTTAATGATAATTTTAACAACATAGAAAATCAAATGGTTGCATTATAGTCCGGTCAACGACGGTCCAATCGAAGCTTTAAATCAAAATAGTTAATTGAGAAAAGATTTCAAAATATCTGTAAACCGTATGGAATACGGATCTCTAGATAGTTTGTTAACTAGAATGTTGTAGATGTATCTAGTATTTATGAGGATCCGTAGTAACTAGCCTGACCTAGAGATGGCGGTAGTTGCTTGAAAACTGGTCGCCCAAATGAGGTGACGACTCCTGAAATGTTGAAGAAAATCCACTGGATAATCGTCGATTGGAAATGCACGAGCCAGTAAACGTTATTGTAAACATTTTTGTCCTATTTAATTATATTATCATTTCGAAATATACAATAATTTATCAAAAAGTGAACGTACGATCACATCGTGTCCCGAATGCATATCAAGTCTCAAAACAAGAAGAAATTATGCAACAGTAAGAAGACGCCAACGTACATTTACGAAATTGAATCATTTTATGTCGTCACGTGATCTATAATGAGTTGTCAACCCACTTGGTAATTATAGACGGGTTTTCAATTCCTGCAACCGAACTAACAACGAATTATTATAAATGTAAATGACTCTTTAGGTAGATTGTTTATTTACATAGCGCAACGACAACTTGATGTCTATCTAAGTGAGCGAATGCTCGACTCTATTATTATGAAAATTTACTTAATTGCGAATATATTTTACATAATTTTTTGTTTAATAATAACATTTTATACGCGCACAAGTTTTAAAAACTTCACAGTCTTATAAATCCACTTAGAAGTAACTATCAGTTTATAAAAATTGATAATGCTGATAGTCCAATGTCAAATAATCCTTCTAACGAAGACATTGTAGTTGAAAAATCTAAACATGGTTTTGATGGAATACCACCAATCGAATTAACAAAAAAACAAATCCGCTTTGCAAAATGTTTTCTCTATCATATAAAAGAGGTCATGGAGAAAGCAGCAGAAAGACATCTTGACATTGTTAACATCATCAGAGTAATCTCCTGGTCTATCACCAACGTATGGGCTAAAGTTATAGAGAAATATGGGAGATCCCGAGTAATTACACTAGACAATGTTTGGCTTTCTCGAAGACCGATCAAACCAGGTTCCTATCGATGAACAAACCTCAGAAAGTTTTTCCCAGCCACCTCCAATCCGTAGACCATTACCCGGGGAGTTTTATGATCCCGGATAGAAAACCAAGAAGCTACACGTCGGCATTTTGATCTCCTACGACTAACACCTATCGAACGACGGACCTTACGAAATTACTGAACAAAAGGAAGATCAAAGTCCGCGGAAAAGGAAAAAAACTGATTGAAATCGGGATACATACTGAACGAGACATCACCAGATGATAATGATGTTAGTATCCACCTACGAAGTTGACAGGTACCAGCAGCAGCAACAGATATCTCCAACGTCTAGATCTCTGCGGAGCCATACTGTTTTTAGAGATTCGGCACGCGCAGTCAAAGAAGAGATAAAGAGGATTGCTGAAGGTCATAAACAATGACGTAAACTTCAATTTTTCAAGTGAATTATTGAGGACAGTAAATTATTTAGTAGATGAGGTGGGTTTCTTTCACGTAAAAAGTATATCTATCGTCATTTCCAATCGCCTGCCCCTGGACTATTATTAATAGATTCACGTGGGATTCTTACGTAAATTATTTAAACTAAAACTGTCTAGTAACAACATTCGAAGAAGGAAATGAAAAAAATCTTAACACAGTGACAGGTATCGTGGAAGTAGGTCGAATTTGTTTTCCTAAGCATTTATACTACAGGTCGTTAGCTTAGATATTAGTTGGAGTAAAAAAAATATTTTTAAATCAATGAAATTAAATGTCGAATAGTGGAACAATAACTTGCCATTTGTTGTACCCTTCTGTTTGTACACATAATATAATTTAGAAAGGTTTCCACATGTTTTTTCCGATTTTATTTACGTTTATCAATCCCACTAGATCCTGATTTCTCTATCTATTATCTCCAATGTTCACTCTCTTGATTTTTCTTAATGCTTTTATCACCTCCTGAATTAAATCTCTTTCACTATGTTGTTATCCATAGTTGGCTATCTAATCTATGACCTTTTTTGGGTTTTCTTTAATAAAATGTTTTAATATTTATCTCGTTGTCTTTATCCTAATCGGTAGGCGCTGTTTTTTATATAAAAAGAAAGTAAACTCTTTCACACTCGAGATACTTGCGGATATTGATCTTGAACATCTTTAGGTTGTAGTGTCCGGCAAGAACGGGCCTTGGTAGCTGATAAATTGAAGTTCTGAGCGTCTGCAGGCAAACTCGATATTCTTAAACCACGTCTGCCTGTCGAGTAGCAAAAACAACTGTAGTTCTAAGCTGTCCGAGTTTCTGGGTCGCCTATAAACCATCTGCTCTCTTCTGTATTGAGTCCAGAATCTTCAAGGTATGTTTGGGAGTTTCTCCGTGACCTTGGCAATGACCGAGACCAAAGCAATCAGACGGTAGTTATTTGGGAACCGTTTTTTTCTCTATTTTTTTGATATGGATTTAACCATTGGGGCCAGTCGACTAGTATAGTCTCATTCTAATACTTACGATACACTCGTGAGAAGTCAATACCAAGAAAATTGAACAAGACCAGACCAGAACAAGACAGAAGACCTGGGAAAAGTTTCGCGCAGTGTTGTGTCTTTTGAAGGTGGTTTTTAGATGGTTTGGGTGGGAAGCTGAAATCGAGTTGGTTTTCATTTTAATTAACGGCGAAGCACCGATATATAGAAGAAAATTCAGGAGGTCACGTCATTATCTACGCTAATATTAAGATTTTTTTGTTTTAATAACAAAAAAAATTATTAATATACGTTGACAAGTCTAATCAGTTGATTCAAATGTGGTATAGAGATTCTTAGGACAACTTGTATATAAAAATAAGTAACATCTCGATCTAGGAATAATATTTTTAATATGTACGCTTGTATGGTACAGTTAACACATAATGGTAATGAATAAATATATGGAGACCATACAATTATGGTAGAACTGATAGTTGAACTAACGGCTGTACTACTGAGTTACTTGCCTCTGGTGACAAATGACTTAGTTTGTTCAAATAAGTGATATTTGTGAAATGGGACATTGAAATAAACGGAAGAACTTTGAAATTACATCAAAACGAACTACAACAAAAAATAATTGGTATCAAATGTTTTAAGAGAATTTAATAAATATTCTTTTAGATTTATTTAGTATATAACATTAGTTGATTAAATCGTTACTAGATATGGAATGATTAAGGAATTATCTTACTTTCAGAATGTTTAATAACTCTTTCCATGAATGGTTATCTATCTAAATTTGTCCTTACGGAATTGCCTTCGGCGCAATGGTCGTGTCTTTGTCTTCGAATTCATGTTTTGAATCTAAGTATAATTGTGTCTTTTCTAATACAAGCGGTATTTTCCAAACAACTACCGCCAGATACTTCTGGAACCGTCCTCGTATAATAAAAAAAATCGTTCATCACACATCCACAAATGGATTTTTCCGTCATTCGCACATAGAAAACTCCTTATCTATTTCATTTTTTCGTTAATATTTAGCAATTCGTGATTTGTATAGCAAATTTCGAGCGAGGTATTTTTTAAAATCAATATTTTCCAAAAATAATTTATCCATTCTACTTTCCGTATAATTTTTATTAGTATCAAAGCACCGGTTTTGGAAAGTCCTACAGTACTTTGAAGCTTTAATCAAGATTCAAAAAATTGATCAAAAAATACACTGCATAAGAATTTTTCGATTAGAAATTACTTCTGAATGTAATTGATTGCAGTTTCGATTTGATTTTTATTATCCAGAGTATACGTAATTTCCCATTTCGTTTTTGTACGGCCCTAATCCATTCTATAGGATTCAGTAATCATATGATTTCATCATAAAAATCAGTAATTTGACGATGACAATCATCGTATTAAAACTTGTATTAAATTTGAGCTAACCTGTATAAAACATTCAGTAGCATTCATACTACAGGTCAATAATCTCGTAAAAACTTTTTCTATCGGATTTAGTATTCATTCATATATATATCGAGCATTTTCAATAGAACATAAAACCCTATAAAAACCCATTGATGCTTTATGAAAAAACATTGAATGACATGTAGTTAGGTTTGTTTATAGAATTGATGAATTGTCGTTTTGTTTGTTAATTTCCTTTATTGTTTGTTATGAATAGACCTTTTTATAGTTTAAAATTTCAAAACAATCTTTTTGACTTTTTGAGGTAAAAATTATGTTGTAAAACAAATTTCGCAAGGTCGCCACGTGTTTCTTCTTCTTTTTATTCGTTTGTAGGTCACGGTTAAACCATGTGCATATTTTAGCATCGAAAATAATGTTGTACTACTGGTTATATAATTTTGAAGTAATTTCCAAGTAGGCGATCGAATAATCAAGTCAGATTTTTTTTTAATACGGCTATTGAAGAAAATATAGGAAATAATTTATAATTACGTGAAAAAAATTTTTTATTTATTCATTTTGTACTAAATATCAATTTTTTTCATGTAGATTACGAAAAAACAAAAGCAACGCTAGAAATAATCTAATAAACTTCAGTTTTGATACGTTTTTGTCTTCGAAATCAACCAACGCCTCTCGCATTTGCCATTTCACCATATCGTGCACCTGCATACGTTGTTTAATAATTGTATCTAAAGCCTACCACCGGGTTTTCACTACCTACACGGCATTCCTTCAAACTGGAATTAAAATAGTTTGATAAGAGGTAGGTGTGACCTACTTTAAGGTATCATTATTTCACCAAGAAACAGGTTCGATTAACATTTTTTTAGAAATATTCGAATTATAGAAAACTACAAATGTTTAAATTCAGGGTAAAACCATCAGTTTTATCCAAACAAATATGAATTTACACTTTAAAAACCAGGAATAATTATCGTTTTTTTATTAAACTAATAAATCTTTTACCTTCAATTATATCAACGACAAGTTTATGAGTGATTTTTAAAGTTTTTCAACCGGAAAAATCTGACAAAGAATTGAGCAACGTTTTGATTTCACTCAGTGCTAATTTTGGAGACTATTATAAATTTCTAGCCAATAATATTTTCATTGCTATAAACACGTGCGTTGTGAGCAGTTTTATAAACGTACGAAGATGTTTCCAGAAGTACCTGACCTGGTACTACTGTATTAGAAAGTACAAAATGTTTCACAATAATAAAGCAAGTTTTTCACCGGTTTTATAACCATGAATGAAAACGTGAGTCCATCACTTCACACCAGAAAAAAGAACAATCAAAACAATAAATGAAACATGGAAAAGAACGGAAAGACTGTTCCATCTGTTAGTTTTTTGGGGGGATAATTCTCATTGACTATCTCGAAAAAAGAAAAATCATCTACGGCGATTATTATGCGAAATTTTTGCAACGTTTGAGCGAAGAAATCAAGCAAAAACTGCCGCAAATTAAATTTGAATTGCCACCTCATTATTCTCTTTTCATAGACTTGAAAAAACGATCGACTATTTTGAGGAAATTGACGATTCTTATTATTAAAATGTTAACGAACTTATTGAAAAGCTTAAGGAGCTAGAAGTAGATTACGTTGAAATATAATTATATGTTTCTCCAAAATTTTAGTGTTTTCTTCGTTGGGTCAGATACTTCTCGAATCCCCCTCGTATATATATGAGAAACACGTTCTTTTATTCTTCAAAAGCTTTAAAAATCCATTGAGAAATCAACTAAACGATTCATCTTATGAACGAATTCGAAAAAGTGCTAAAAGTTTTAGTGATACCAGATGTTTTTATCGTTTTAGATAATTTGGAAACCTCTTAGAACTTTCCACACACAGATTTTTAATATTATATATCGTTCGTTGAAGAAAATGGATGATGGACTCTATTCCTACGGCGATTCATGTGAATCTTGTTAAAGAATCCTGATTCTACAGTTATTTTTGTAGCGGAGACTACGGTAGTTGGCGGCACTGCTTGTGACATTAAGTGCTGCCATCTTGACTTCTATTTTACTTCATGTATGATTTCTAGTGCGCTTGTATTCTAAATTGAACCTCTCAACGCACAGTGCAGAATTTATTTGTCAATTGCTATTTATTCGAATACTTTTACCGATTTTTTCGATATTTTCATCCATATTTGACGTGAAACCCGAACGATCAAACTTTCCCAACGATCATTTTTACGGCAACGCCACCGCTACACTGATTTGTCTATAGACTCAGTAAACATCGCATTCCAAAAATTAGACTTCTGGCAAAAACGTTGACAGTCGCTAATTTTAGACACATGCGTATTTTTTCTGTGGCAACAGATGTATCGATACTGATTGAACATTTTTTTTGTTTCAGGCGCACTTAATAAAAAAGTGGAAATAGCTAGGCCTAAACGTATAAGTGAACTACCAGATAAACTTTTAATGTCCGGGATAAATCTACCAGGTACGTATATTTCCGTGGAATTCACTAGGTATTAGATCTTGTGATTTCGCAGGCGTTTAATGATAAAATAAAGTTTTTGACCTACTGAAGTGATTTTATTAATCCAATTCGATTTTTTTTAAACAATAAACGTGTGATTACATTTAACAGCGTTACATAAAATAATATTATCCAATTTAAATGTTAATTCCAAGGGAAAGTAATATAAATGATAATTTAACGTATTAACACAAATACCGTTATAAAAAGAAAAATTCTGTGATACAAATAAATGAAAACACGCGTGCTTTCAAAGTATAACATTACGTTTAAGTTCGTATACAAGGTAAATCGAAAAAACATACCTTATCTTGTTTATTTACAATGAAATTTGTATAAAAAACAATCAGATAGATAAAAATATTATACAACGAATTTTTTGTTCGGTTGACAATATCATGTGACTTATAGTGAAAGTTTTGGGAAAAAATAAGTCTTTTACAGAGTAGAAGGCACTTTCCAGTAGATATACCTTCAAGTTATTGCGAAATACGAAAAAAGATGTTATAGATTCGATTTCAATTGGCAAATGATTGTGCACTTTTTGCGTTGTAAAGTATTGAGCCCTCAACTAATACTTAACGTGAAGTAGGTAGGTGAAGGTCGTTCTATGTCTTCATGTAGTATGAGAATACGGAAATTACGTAAAAATAAAAAAAATTTTAAAAAACTATCTCTACAGTATAAACAATCATTTTTTTAAGAAATATAATGATTTCACAAGGTCCTCCATTCAAATAACTCTAGTTTATAAGGGAGGAATCGATTTGATGGACCAATTCCATATTCCATAGGGAATATATTCTGCAGAGTCTCCAGGATTGGGGTCTGGAACCACACTTAGCTCATACAACAAGAGATGAGCTTGGTTTGGTGGGGTTAGAACATTTAATTGGAAAAATACAAACCAAATATAAAGTGATTTATAAAAATAATTGATGTCATCATCCTAATCCTTATTTGATGGGTAGAAAGTGATCAGAAACAACTTCAATTGCTTGACCATAACATTTTCAAACAAAAATATTTGAAAAGGTTTTTGAAAAAAGTTAAAAATAGAAAAGTGAATTCAAATAGTTCAGGTACCCTCTTCCTTGGTTGTCATTGCTCTTCAGAACATCGCTGGCCATATTGTATGACCTTCTAGAGTTGTAACCTTCGTTTTATTTAGCTGAGGTATTTCCTCAGCCTAGTTTGAAAAGTTTGTTGCAACTATAGTAGTTTTGAACTATCTTCAGCTATATTACTGGAGCTCTATGTTTTTCTCTCTCTCCTACAGCTCAATCCGCAAGCTATAAACTTCCACTGCAAGTTCCGTTTAACTTTCTACAGGTTTATCTATTTGGTCACCAGGTTAAATGTCTTGAAGCGTTCCAGAATCAGCTTAGAAACCATTAACGCTTTTCAAGTTTGCCATAACATAGAAACTTGTACAATTCTTATGGTAAACTTTTTGGTTAGTTAAATAATCTCTTTTGGTACTAAATCTATTAAAATTCTGGACATATCGTCGGTCATTTATCTGAAATCTCGATTCAAAATTTTCACGGCGACAGTTGTTTGTAGTTGAGAATGTTACAGGAAGTATAAAAATTACATTAAAGTTACTTGTCGTGATTAATCAGCTATTCAAAAGACTACTACTTGAATGGTGAATAGAAGCTAGTTGTTTCTACAAGTACAAGCTATGACGTTTCTTAATAATACACTAAAAAACGTGAATCTTAAAGAAAATATATTTTTTTTTTCGAAAGAAACATTAATACAGAGGGTAGGAATGTTAAAATTCATTAATTTTCGTAATTTGTATCCATATCCTTATCCGATAATCCTTCCATAACACGAATTAGTTTCCAAATTATAATGAAATTTTTCTCTAAAATTAATATCCCCCATCAACTTTCAAATACGGTTAAAAAATTTTCTTTTTACCCTAAGATATTTGAATTCTTCACCTTATTCATTCATTGTATTCAAAAAGTCTTTTATTAGTTAGATATTTTTTGAATTTACAAGAGGCATTTTTGAGATTCTGGTTGAAATTCAGATAAATCACAACAGTTATCAACCACCAAGGCAAAAGCTTCTACAAAGCGAAAATTTTCACCTCTCGAAATATAACTATGACTGACACACAGATGGCGCTGCCATCGTCAAAACTATATGACGTTTATGAAATACAAACTGTCAAAAAACTATGAGCGAAATTTCATGATTAGTCGATCAGTCAAAAAAAGTGGCAGACATTGTTGTTTTCGGAACAATTTCGCTTATTAATGAAAAAAAATACGGTACAAGCTTAGCAATGGCTTCAAAAGTATCATCAGGACTCTGCTTCATCGAAAAGAACCTGAATTCAAACATGGTGAACGTACTGGACGATCAATTGAGGTGGTTACTCCAGGAAATATCAAAAAAATAATGAATCAGATTTTTTGCTTCGATTATGTGGCAATGGATGAAATATGGATTCATCACTTCACTCCAATTATCATCTGAGTGGACTGCAACCGGTGAACCACGTCCAAAGGCACAATCAAGTCACAGGCACAGCTGGGAAGGTTTAGGCTTCAGTATTTTGGGATGCACGCGAAATATTAATCATGGAATATCTCCAAAAGGGAGAGACAGACAGTTTGAATGGAAAAATCAAGGAAAAACGGTCTCTTACGTCGAAGAAAAACCACTGTTTCACCAAGACATTGCAACGATGGTTGAATTGAATGAATTACGCTTCCTTATCTACTGTATAGTCCAGATCTGACCTCTAGTGTTCGCTGGTAACAAATTCAGCTCAAATGAAGAAGCAATTGCAGAAACTGAAGACTATTTTGAAGCAAAAGACATGACATCGAGAAGTTAGAGAAGCGTTGGATTGATTGTACTGCTTTGATGAATAAATCCAATTTTTAAAAAAAATGTGTTTTTTTAAGTTACACTACATTTTACATCCTTCAAGAAATCGCTCGTCGTAGTACATTTTCAGTTGGAAGACTGGGCAATCCCAATGTCGTCAAACTAATAGATCCGATCGATTTGACGTTCATTAAGTTCTTCTATTGTCACTGAATGGATAATAATTGGTATAGAAGGTTTCTATTATGTAATAACAAAACTTTTAAATTATTTTTTTATAAACAATCGTCCTTATAAAGAAAATACTTGATTTTCAAGACCTGTATTGGAGTGTAGATATAAGAAAACACGGCATTTCTTTCTATTTTCAAGTTATAACTAATTTATACATAGGTTATTAACAATATTAACCTCCAATTATTAAATAATCAAGTAAGATATTTGCGTGCATCGAGTATCAATAATTCAAACTCGAGAAAACGAGATACATGACTTACTTAGCCTAGAATTCTCATGCAGGGATGGTAAGTAAATATTTAATGACAGCTATGCGGAAGCCTCCAAGGGTCGTAGGTCATCCACACCTGTAACCGATTGACCAGATCCATCTTAAACGTGGGGGAAATCGAGGCATTTAATTTTTTCGCTTCACTTCGTATTTCTCATTATATAATTGAATAAAAAAAATGTCACTTCTTCTTGGTTACCACTAATGTATTGTTAACATTACAGAAGCCTATGTAAATTAGTAAAGGTCGCGGAAGGTTCGTAAACCGTGAGAAAACTACTAAACGTGCTTGAATGTTTGATAATTGCAATTTAACGAACTTAAACATTGATAAACTACAAAATAAACTATTAGAATTGGGAAAAAATTATTTCATAATTTCTTTTCGGATTTAAACAGACTCTGGGGTGATTAGGAGAAGTAAAAAAGCGAGATTCTGATAGAAAAACCCATCATGAAACGACTAGACAACGACTAACGTCTCAACGACATTAAATATATAAAGAAAACATGAATTTCAAGCTTTTTAAGAACTAGATACTACTAAATCTCAAGAAAGAAGTACCACAAACATAAAATTGAAAGATGACACACACAAAGAAACGCGCGCAAAACAAAACCCGGTTCTGTTAAGTATCCACCCTTGGTTAAATCCACGGATGGATGCATAGCAAGACATTCATCCACCCCTTGTTGATCCGATAGATCCTCATCTTGTTCTATGAGATCTTTTAGTCTTGTATAATATAATATCCGCTATTCTTATTATTTTCTTCGATTCTAAGGTTCCAGTAGAGGTTTCTAATTATTCTCAGGTCTTAAATGTTAATTTCTGTTTCTCAAAATATCATTTCGATCTACGTCTCCGAATATTTGTATCGGGATTTACACTGAGAAAAATTTTTCCTACGTACAGCATTTATAAACCCGAGATATTTGGCTCTAACTTTATTTGTAAATTTTCTTAATTAAATTTAAAAAAAAGCTACAAATTGTACTTATTATCAAATAAGAAGGTATAGGGAACTAGTAGAGAAAAAACTGAAACATGTATTGAAGTTAAAAGTTACCAAAAGTGCGGAATTCAATCCGTTAGCATCAGAAAGACTTTCCTCGCACTCAATCCAGAAACAAATAATATTTTACATTATTCTGAACGAAAAAATAAACCCAATTAATGTATAATGTATATTCTAATCACGAAATTTCAATTTTACAGCAACTTAAACATTATTATCAGTTATTAGTATTAATTAAAAAGAACTTTCCTTCCTACTATGTCACAATTCATTGTTTTTGACGTTTGAATGTTATTATAATTAATATTTTCTCTTGTAAACCCTCATACGTGAACACATTTCAATTATATCACCTTCGGGCACTCGCACACATATGATTAGAAAATTACACTATTAAACGTCAATAAAACATAGATAACAGTTAACAAAACATTCACACAAACACGTAAATTCAATAAAAACAATTCGTCAAGTACAGGGTGTTGCTATAAATAATAATTTTAAAGATATTTACGTCATTTATATCACCATTAATCTATTATTGGGACTAAGGTAGCTCCATCTATAAATAAATAAACGTATAGACAGAAATAAACGGTACTGAAACGGAAACAAAGATGTCTCTGTGTGCTCGCTGTCATACCCAAGCTTAGTATTAATTTCGCTCATACAAAATCTGTCGATTTCATGGTACAAGTCTGCGATCAATTCACACCACGATTTAAGGAACGTTCTCCGAGTAATTTTGAAGGTTCTTGGAAAGTTCCAACGAAAAGGAAAATCTGGACATTCCAGGATAATTAACGACAACAATAACCATGAACTTATTTTTAAAAAAATCTTGATCAATCCTGTCAATTCCCGTTAACCATTGGAGGTGTACCTGGATCAGTTTGGGAATCATTTTTTACATATTTCAATGTAGATTTTACCAATACTTAACTAAATGATACACATAGATTCCTAATACAATATTTCAATATTGATTTTTGACATTTAACTGTTTATATCTTGTTTTCAAAACTTACTATCTTTAAACAGTCACCAGAAATCTTCTTCTTCTTTTGCTAACAATTAATTGACGTTTACGATCACTTCTGACCATTTTATTCTGTCTCTGATGCTATAAATGTCTGTTATTATGACGCCATTACATCCTCTATATTTTTTGTATAAAGGTATCTCTAAATTTCTTCTTTGGTTCCTCTTAAACTCTCAAAATTATTCGGTAGATCTCAAATGCATCCCATCTGTTCATGGTGTTAACTTTCATGTATTATTCTGAGTTTAAGGTGAAAGTCAGAGTTCGTAAATACGTTTTCATGAATGAGCTTCTTGTTTTTTCTATCCTGCACTTGACTTCTACGTCTGATCACCAGTTTAAACATAACCCAGTTCCCAGATAGTTAAATTCCGATACGCGCTCAATCCCTTCGCGATTATACTATCTTTTATGTTTTTTATGTTGATATTGATTTCCATGAGCCGATTTTGTATTCCAACTACGTCCGAGAGGACTTAGAGGTTATTATGTTGTTTTTACAATCGACAAATAAACAAAATTATAATATATTTTTAAGTAGTTACATCCTGTATAGCTTCTAGTTATCAGGAACTCAGTGCAAGTGTCTATACATAAACTATCCAATTTACGCCGTTTATACAGCCATCGGGCCGTTATCGAAAGAACGTGTGGTCTTTGAATGGTGACAGTAAAAGAGAAAATATTGTTGTTGAATTATGCATTAACCTCTCCAAACTATAACTAATTCTTCTTGCCTGACAGCAACTTTTGAGATATTGAGGAAAATACTTCGGGTTTGACAATTAACTTGATGGAACGTACTTTAAAAAGACAAATTGAATATAATTAAACTGTAATTTTTATACATTGCAAATAAAATTAATAATTAAGGATTCATTTGTCATTTTTTATGAGGAAAATACATTTTTTCGGATTAATTTGATGCGTTTTTGTAATTATTACATTGTTCAGTTTTTTTTCACCTCGAAAGTTGTTTTAAAAACAAATAAACCACCAGTTATGAACTGTTTTTATAATGTATTAAAGGAAAAATTACAAAATGTTCATACAAAAACAGTTAAAGACATTTTCTTAAAGAAAACTTCTGTTGGATGTTTTCCTATCATATTCAATCGAAGGAAATTCTCTCGAACAGTAATCGACTATAATTTCTGTGTTCTTGGTATCTTTTTCTAATATCTCGATGAAATCTCTCACTTTCTCTTCATTTACGTCAAATTTTCCGAGAAATCCAAATGGGAATGTGAAAGGTGAATTTTCACGCTGATAAGACAATATTTTCATCACATTTCAACATAGTTTTGATCTTTATTATTTCCTGTACAACTTTATCCATTAAACTTTTAATCTGTGGCACTACAAAGATGATTCTAAAGAAGAATATTCTAAAAAACTATTTAAAACAATTTCCTTCTTTGTGCAAAATTATTTCATAAATTCAAATTTGATGGAAATTGGTAGTAAAACTTTTCACAAACAGTAATTCCTCTAGATTTGCATAGTCTTCCTCCAAGTGCCATTATGTAAAAAAACAGCTTAAAGACTCATCAACTTGATCAATAATTCCTTGGCAGTACACCTTCACGACTTTTCTTTCTTCAACCTAGACCCCAGTAGTTCAGAAAGGTCTTTTGGAAATTCAAAATCTGGTCTGGTTTGTGAAAATAATTGTGATTGGTTTTGACCTGAGATTGATGGTTCTAAATCACTATCTATAGCATGGAGTGAGCTGTGAGCTCAAAAGCTTCATTCCTTGGCAGTACACCTTCACGACTTTTCTTTCTTCAACCTAGACCCCAGTAGTTCAGAAAGGTCTTTTGGAAATTCAAAATCTGGTCTGGCTTGTGAAAATAGTTGTGATTGGTTTTGACCTGAGATTGATGGTTCTAAATCACTATCTATAGCATGGAGTGAGCTGTGAGCTCAAAAGCTTCAAGTACTTTCTTTCATTCCATTGTAATTGTGACCAAGATCTCGTCATCAATGATTACTGGTTCATTGCAGAGCACAAAATAATAATCCAAGTGAAGAAATAAGTCATTAACGAGATTATTATATTTAGAAGAAAGATTTTTCTATTTATTAGAAGTACGTACTATGAAATTAAACCTCATGCATGCATTTTTCCCTGCTCCCCTTTCCACCAGATTTATTTTTATGGAGATTTTTTATTCAAATTAAATCTACTTCGACAAAGATTTTAATAAAAAAATTAACGTCTCGAAATGACTAGAAATCCTCATATATACGAAAAACGTGGCTTACTCTAGTCGAACCGTCCTTATTTGGAATATTCTCATTGACCGATCATAGCCTTAAGTAGGCTAATATGTCTGTTGTCAGATCGACAATACCAAAGCTAAGATAATTTCTCGAATTGGGTATCATCGTGCGGCACGCCCCTCAAATCGTGATATTATTGTTAACTTGTTAGAAACGGCCGCGCCGCTTCAGCTTGGCGCTTTCGCGAACTTACTTTCGATGCCAAATTTACAGAATGTCGCTAAATTATATGAATGAAATAACAAGATTTCATTGTGGACGTACTGTATTAACTTCTCGGTTACTTTGTACATTGTCTACCGATGAAAATGTCTAAAGCATCACAGCACGATGTCGCATTGTTGTTTTAACAGGGTGGGATCCAAATTTAAGGGCAAAACTGCTTCTTTCAACATATGTCTATCAAATTTGTATCATGTAGTTTATGGTTTACAGCCATTGATAGTTGACCAACAATGTTTCAATCATTCCTGAACTTCTGCAGCCCCCTACACCTCTACGATCTGCATTTGCCTTACTAATTTGCTTTAACAGATTAGTTACAAAATACCAAATTTTGGGAAAAATCCTCGATAACCAACACCAAGATGTTGTAGTTGATCTTGAATGTGTTATTAGTACTGAAAAATGTCACTTTTTATCTTAAAAGACAGCTCAAAGATACTAAAGATTCAATATTGATACTGGACGATCTGCATTTGCCTTACTAAAGATTTGCTTTAACAGATTAGTTACAAAAAAACAAATTTTGGGAAAAATCCACGATAACCAACGCCAAGATGTTGTAGTTGATCCTGAATGTGTTATTAGTACTGAAAAATGTCACTTTTTATCTTAAAAGACAGCTTAAAAATACTAAAGATTCAATATTTATACTGTACGATCTGCTTTTGTCTTATTAAAGATTTGCTTTAACAGATTAGTTACAAAATACCAAATTTTGGGAAAAATCCTCGATAACCAACACCAAGATGTTGTAGTTGATCCTGAATGTATTATTAGTACTGAAAAATGTCACTTTTCATCTTAAAAGTCAGCTTAAAAATACTAAAGATTCAATATTGATACTGGACGATCTGCTTTTGCCTTATTAAAGATTTGCTTTAACAGATTAGTTACAAAATACCAAATTTTGGGAAAAATCCTCGATAACCGACATTAAGATGTTGTAGTTGATCCTGAATGTATTATTGATACTGAAAAATGTCACTTTTTATCTTAAAAGTCAGCTTAAAAATACTAAAGATTCAATATTGATACTGGACGATCTGCATTTGCCTTAATAAAGATTCGCTTTAACAGATTAGTTACAAAAAACCAAATCTTGGGAAAAATCCACGATAACCAACACCAAGATGTTGTAGTTGATCCTTAATGTATTATTAATACTGAAAAATGTCACTTTTTATCTTAAAAGTCAACTTAAAAATACTAAAGATTCAATATTGATACTGGACGATCTGCATTTGCCTTACTAAAGATTTGCTTTAACAGATTAGTTACAAAAAACCAAATCTTGGGAGAAATCCACGATAACCAACACCAAGATGTTGTAGTTGATTCTGAATGTAATATTGAACTTAATTAGTCACTTTTTTATCTTAAAGACAACTTAAATATACTAAAGAAGCAATATTGATACTGGATCATGGAAAATGGATGATTTATGTAATCAAATTTCAGCACGTGGCTTATCCTGTTAATACCTATAGCTAAGAAGACAGCACACGTCAAATAGATAAGCTATGATAATAAAAATGAACATTTATTGAAAATTATTTACCGAAGATGATGAGTTCTGTAGGTGCTGGCTCCCTGGTTTTTGTTTTGGGGCTTCAAATGGTTGCCGCAGACCAAGGATATAAATTAAAATAAAATCATGAATTTTTATAACCTTTTCTTTTCATATCACGAAAGGAAAATTTCATTAATTACTAAGAAGTTATGCATTTTGATAATTTTAAATTTATTTATGGTTAAATCGGTCTCTAATGCCAAAAAGTTTTACTTAAAAACTTAAAGCTAATACTTTCACTATACTTTTTAATGAAAAAATTCTCTTGATCTCAATATATATTAAAATATCCTTTCAAGTTACATTTTTTTCTTGTGAAATGCCATTTTATATAAAATAATGTGATAGTTAAGTCCGTTTTCTGCGAAACGTCAGGTGAAAAAATTGTATACGATCATCTCTCGTCGATTAACCTATTTAACAAAGGTAATTAAGATCAACAAAAGTTGTAATTAGTTGTAACAACATGAATTAGGCCGGTTATTATAATTTTATAAACATTTTTGTGACTTCAATTTGATGCTACTGGAATGAAAAACGTTAATTCTTTCGAAAAATTGCCCATAAAGGTGTTTTACCATTGATTCACTCAACTATTAAAACACGAGAAGCTTAGATGGTCAAAATGGTCAAAATCAAACATCAAAATTATCCGTTACCATGACTTTACCTGCAGATGGAACGGTCTTTACCTTCTTTGAATTTATTTAATGTTTATTTACCACGACACATGTCGTCTACTGTCTAATAGATGGCGTCAGTTACCCCAGTACTTCCAATTAACGTTATAAAATGTAAAAGTTTAAGTTGGAAGATTATGTTGAAATTTCTGGACATAATAAAACACCTCAAACGTTTAAAAGATGTAGTTTTTGTTTCTAATAGTTTATTTTAATTAAAAAGATATTTAGAAACTCAATATCGAAGTTTTAATATTTGACATCTGATAAATATTATTTTAAATTCATTTCACTTTAGTTTCCACGAAATTTAATCAGTTTTTTTGACTACGAAACAAATATTTTATATTAACAGCACGCAATGAAGATTTTTCATGTTTGTCAAAAATTTTGTCAGTTTTATCTGTTAATTTAAATATTCTCAGTTTTTTTCATCAATATTGAAGTACTGATATATTCGAGGTAGTTTATCTAGATGCTTCGACAGGCGACAATAACGAAGCGGACTAATAATTTTCATAAAGCATGCGCAAATAAATACCAGGTGTAATTATCAAACAACAAAAAACTTATTTCTTTTAATAAGTCGCAAGATTTTTTCGATATATTCATCCATTTTAGACGTAAAAGGGCGACCTGAACGTGAAGTATCTTCAACAACGTCTCGACCATCTTGATAACGCTCAAACCATTGAAAAACGCGATAAAAATTCAATAGCATATACTTGCATTAATCAATTATGAGTTACAGATGCAAGTTTTCGAATTTTCGTTTGAAATTTCACAACAATACGTTGCCTCTATACAAACTAACGCAACGGTTATACTGGTTTGTCTACAGACACGACAGGTATCGTAATCGAAAGAATAGTTAAACAACTGACAGTTGTCTATCGTTTGTGCTTACAGTATTTCGATTTGTATTACTGTTTAATAATATAAAATATGGTATTATTTTGTCAGAATAAGGCAATTTCACAACCTCAGATCTCGGTCTATTCATAATACAAAGTATTAACTTTCTCTACACCCGCAATAAGCTAATTTGTACTTTATTCGGTCCATTAGATAAACAAACTTAGAAAATAACGTTTTGAACATTATAAACGATTCTTTTTATAATTTTTAATATTTATTTCACGATAGGCAGATGCTGTGAATAATTGATTTTAATTATAGATAGAAATTTATTTTCAGAACATCTGCATGCTAAATTAATTCCATCGAATTCTGTTTTGCTAATTGTTGTTTTTAAATTTAAATCTAAATCATCTTATCACTGGTGTTTGTTTCCAAAATAGTACATTTAAAAATTGAAAAATAGAATAGAATAGAAATAAAAAATAGAACTTTGAGCACTGAATGTGTTTTTCTCGTCTGAATTTCTAAACTTTATAAAAGACTTTTGTTTCAGACCTTACTACATATTTCTGTAACCACTTCTAAACCATCAAATTTTATACTTACCTCTATAGTAAATATACTAAAATCAAATATTGAATAATTCATATTCGCAGCTAGATAAAGAGTGTTTTCGTTGTGGGATTGTAGTAAAATTAAACACCAAAGTGTTGTATTCCCAGACGATAAATACATGAATATTAGAAAGCTCGGAAATATATTAGAGTTAGTACACCTTAGTGTATAATTTCACCACAAAAGGATTACCTGGTACAACTTTTAGAGATAATATGATTTTTTTGAGGCTCAAACATTATTTAACTAATCAAAATACCATTTGAATATCGAATATACAATTTATATGTTTCGTTAAGGATTTTTTCATGAATTTATTTGTTTGTTTCAGGAACTACCGATGTTGATGGTAGACCTATAATCTTGTGCTACGCAGAATGTATATCTAGAGCTGGATTGAACAAATATGAGATAGCAAAATTGTTGTTATACTATTTTTCAATTCCACCGTGAGTATTATCGTTTTGTAATAGAAAATTGTTATATCATTGAAGGTTAATCCTATTGACAGCGCCAGTTACTTCATACGTTTGTGACTATAAACACAAAACGAGCGAAATTAATTGATTTTTCACTTTTGAATAAGAATTAATAAAAAATTTATTTACTTAACATATGATTAATTGAAATTATTTTATTTGTTTCAGAACCGAAATTAAAGAAAAAGGTTTTACTATACTTTTATTAGCAGAAAACGAAAAGAATCACAAAATATTGGAATTGTTAGATAAAACTGTATGCCTTATAGGTAATTCGAATATAAACAAATTCCTTATATGGATTCCAGGTACTAAAGGCATTAAAGAAGTAAAAAAATTGACGAGTCAATGTCAGGTATGTCCATAATTTTCATACTTACTGAGAAGTTTATTTTTTTTATTCTCCTCGTATACTCAGTGCAGTTATTCCTATAGATAAAATTATGTTCGATCAAGAGCTCATCAATCAATCAGATTTAGACCCCAAACAAGTTTTTTCCATCACAATTTAATATATAATTATTCTTGAAGTCAGTATTTTCTAACCTAGAAGTTTCTAGGTGTTTAACAAACCGTTATTACCATTTCCAGGCTGTCGTATTGACAGAAGAATCATCTCTAGATAAATACATAACGAAAGATCAATCTCCAGCAAGTTGCGGTGGTATCTGCACCCATGACCAATTAGAATGGGTGGAGTTTTATAAACAATTAGAACCGTTTTTGATAGATTGTAAAACAGCTGGAAAAAATTTATTGACGACTTTATCTTTATTACAAAACGACAAAGTGCCTAATCAAGTAACGAGAAGGTTTTTGAATCATCAATATCGGTAAGTTAGGAATGTTTTTATGCAACAACCGCGCATCGTCCTTCCGGTAGCCACGCCTTATAAATTAATATAATAAGATGGGTCACGACCTGTTTTTCAACCCAAAGGTGTGTCTAAAAACGTTTCCAACAGTTTTAAACTTAAACCATATCATGATTAATAATATAAATAGATTTGAATTGAATTTATACCATCTGCGAATCGTAAATTAATAAACCGAGCATACCTACGAGGGTTTTACCAAAAGTAAGATTCCTAATGAGATACAGCTTCGATGGAAGATCTGTGCTCGACAGATATTGCCGAAAAGACGTCTGATAAAGTGAGTCGTGATTTTTCACGACAATACCTCATACCACGTACAGCCTTGGAAACCACTCACTTAATTGTTGTTGTTTCCTGTTTAAGGTTAATTCAGCTTCAAAAATTGTCGCGTTTCAAGGTCGCGTGAAACTATTTTTACAAACGGAAAGAACTGTTTTGTTTTTTGTATCAAATAGTATCGTAACTACATATAAATATGAAGCGAAGTTGATTGAACACATTGTATATCAGTAATTATGTTAAATAAATAACATTTTGTGATAAATTCATCACCAATTAAATGTACAGATAAGACAGTTCGAGTAATGAAGTATTACCAACATTCTAGTATGATTTCAAGGAGTTCCTTATTAGTAACATTGATTTGAAGACAATATCTGTTGATTTATGACGTAAATCATATACGGTTACATTCAAGTGCATACTACGAACACACCTTAATCTTCGTCCTGTATTATGAAACTTAGAAATACCACAGATCTAATGTTAGTTAAGAAAAGTATGAAATTTGTGGAAACAATTCGATCATTTTTCATTTTAAATTGATCTAAAGTAGAATGAGGAGGTTTTCTATCAAGTGATTCAATCTACGATTTGTCTACGTTCTGTTTTCTTTTATCACTAAAAATCGATCGAGTATCCATCGAGTAATGGGAAACCTTCAAAATTTTTACTTTAGTTTGATACTTTTTGACTTTTCTTGATATAAATAACAAAAATGTTCAAAAATGGAAACTACAATTTATGTAACTATGTATTAGATTTTGAAGCAGAAAAAAAAACAGTGAATGACCACCTGGAAAAACTTCTAATACTACGTAAAATATAAATTAACAAACTATAAGATTAAACAGTAATTTCATACATTATACGAGTCGAGTCATAACCAAGTTTGATCTACCCAAAGAGAGAGAAATTAGTTTTGGATTGGAGGGGATTCATTGGATTTGGCCCTGATATAGTAATTGCTTCTCTGCAGGGCCTAGATTATAGTGATTGGTTAGTGATTGCACCGCTTCAGACCAGAAAAAGAATAAAAACGAACGACCAAACGGGGTTTGAAGAAAGAATGAGAAAAAGCAGTTTCTTTTGGACTTTAAGGAGAGGTGCCGCTGAATAGCGGCCCGGAAGGTCATTTAGACAACTTGGAATGGAAGTTATGTCAATATTGACATAAATTGTGTTACTGATGCTGAAACGGTTCTTGTTTTGGCAGTACCAGAGAATAAACTGTTCACAAGATGAGTTCACAACTGTTTACAGCTGATCCATCAATCTAATTCCTTTTAAAAAATTCTAGAATGTGGGATGACTTCAATTTCCAAAGATCTTAATGTTCTATTTCATAGGCTTCCAGGTGTAGTACTCTGGAGTTTCTTAGTGTTTAATATTTCAAGAGAATGTAAAGCAAAATCTGCACGTCAAATTATCTGGTAGGTTTAGCGTCTTCAGGTGTTTGTTGAGGCGACAGTTCCTCAATAGCACTGGTTATAATTTCCCCTGTTAACTAGAACTTACTGTCTAACTGGAAATGATTTTAGATGGTTCAAAGTATATAAAGAAAACAGTGTGATGCAAAATTCAAGCTCTTTAACGAATTCTTTTGTATTTTTTATTATAGAAAATTATTTTACAAAAACAAATTATATCATCAGCGTTTTCATTGTGAAAGAATGTACTGTCATTACCACTACTTCCAACAAATATTTAGTCATACAATTGTTTATACCAAATATGCATCATACAACAGACATTTTCTATTTAATTATTATAATCTGATACTTTGTTTAGTCAAATCACGAAAGCTCTAGAATTCGAATTGGTGACTAAATTAAAACGAGAAGGTAGAAAAACTTTGAGTAGTTTAGTAGAAAGAAGTCAGTGGTTATCTGGAAGCAAAGACGTCCAAAGAGGAAGAAAATTTGCTGGGGAATCATTTAACGCCGTGGAGAAAGTAATAAAGAAATTGGAACAACTAAAACTGGAGAGAATAGATAAAATGAAGGAACTTGCTAAGTTCAGGACGTTGCAAGATGAAGCTGACGAGGTAAGTTGATACATTATAAGGAACTATGAGTTTTTATACTAAATAAAACGCATCAAATTGATGTAGTCTAAAGGATATAGTGAATTAAGCTGCAAATTAGTTAGAAGACAAGATCGTTTAACCAGATACTATAAAAGTTTATGTACTTCCTTATTGTGTCCATGTGGATTCGTGTCAGCGTGTTGCATGACATGAAAATTACAAAAAAAAAACTGAAAATGTTTCATGATAGAAATTGTCGTGCTTCCAGTTTGTAAATCAGAAGTTCGTTTATCCATTATTCAAAATTGTAAAATACGAGGGTTGCTATTTAAGTTTCGAGACTGAGAGAAAAATTCGTTGGAAAGAATTTGGTAGCGTCGATGTTTTTATGCCAAATTTGTTCGAGATGATGCTTCATCACCAAAAGTGAAAGTAGCAGCCTTCGTATAATAGTTGTGATACAGGATGTCTCAGTTTTATTAATACTATAACTCATTTTCAATGAACCAGCACGACTTTTCCTTTTTCTTTTGAAGTGAATATCCTTTGTGGCCTTATAAAACTTTCTAAATACATTTTAAGATGTAGATTTGGACTTTTCTTTCCGTCCTTTGTTTCTTATTCTACTTTTTTCAGGTACAACTCTTCTTCTCTTTTCGTTATTAGTGTTTTGTTTGTTAGTTTTTTTAACATCTTCGTGTTGGCATGATTATTTTCTTCTATTTCCGATTGCTTGTAATCATATTTAAATTTTTGTACTTCAAATTCATAATCTCCTGTTCTTTTCTTAAACATTTTCATCAATTTCTTCTCTTTTTGCTGATACTTTCTTTAGCATACTTCTTTGTATGTTATTTTGACATTTGACGTGTCTTACATTCGTTTTATGCTCACAAGAGAGATGAAGTCTTCTTTCAAATAGTGTGAGAAGAAGAAAATAACCAATATTCCGCGACATATTTTTATTCTCTCAAACAAAAAAAGTGTAATAGAAAGTCGATGAGGTGAGGTTTGCTGCAAAGTGGTCGGGATTAAGTAAATCGTCTTAATAATAATCAAATAAACACTATATTCATCAAAATCGTGATTGATGGCTATCACAGTAAGAGGATCTCGTTTCAAGTCGACCTTTTTCGCAAGTGAAATAACAGCTAGAGGTGGTTTTGTGCTTTGTGGGTGGCCGTTAAAACAATATAATTATTTCTATAGGAAGTAAAGCAGCAGTTATATTTATATTAATAGCCTAATAAATTATTAACAATCTTGATAATAATCATTAAATTATATTACTGTGAATTTATATCTCATTATCACCCATATTTTAGTACGTAAATTTGTAGATTAGTTGAGGTTATGTTAGATAATTCCAAATTTTGATTGTTTTAAAATAATCCCATCAAAAATTGAAAATATAACCTATATTTGAATTAAACGGTGAAATTTCGTTTAAAAATCAGTTGACAATCAGTTTGAAACATTTAAGATCTGAAGAATTATCGATTATACAGGATCGCTCATTCACAATTAGGTTGAAATATCAAAGAATCTGAAGAAATATTATTCATAAGGAATGTACCTTTGACAAACATTTTGAAACGTTGAAAATCTGAGGAATTTTCATGAGGGTTGTTTTATTGACAAATGGTTTGAAATATTGAATAATCTGAAGAATTATCGATTATACAGGATGTCTCATTCACAATTAGATTGAAATATTAAAGAATCTGAGAAATTTCCAATCTTAAGGGTTGTTTCATTGAAACATGGTTTGAAATATTGAATAATCTGAAGAATTATCGATTATACAGGATGTCTCATTCACAATTAGGTTGAAATATTGAAGAATCTGAGAAATTTCCAATCTTAAGGGTGGTTTCATTGAAACATGGTTTGAAATATTGAATAATCTGAAGAATTATCGATTATACAGGATGTCTCATTCACAATTAGGTTGAAATATCAAAGAATCTGAAAAAATATCATTCATAAGGAACGTACCTTTGACAAACATTTTGAAACGTTGATAATCTGAGAAATTTTCAATCTTAAGGGTTGTTTCATTAACAAATGGTTTGAAATATTGAATAATCTGAAGAATTATCGTTTATACAGGATGTCTCATTCACAATTAGATTGAAATATTGAAGAATCTGAGAAATTTCCAATCTTAAGGGTGGTTTCATTGAAACATGGTTTGAAATATTGAATAATCTGAAGAATTATCGATTATACAGGATGTCTCATTCACAATTAGGTTGAAATATCAAAGAATCTGAAAAAATATCATTCATAAGGAACGTACCTTTGACAAACATTTTGAAACGTTGATAATCTGAGAAATTTTCAATCTTAAGGGTTGTTTCATTAACAAATGGTTTGAAATATTGAATAATCTGAAGAATTATCGATTATACAGGATGTCTCATTCACAATTAGGTTGAAATATCAAAGAATCTGAAGAAATATCATTCATAAGGAACGTACCTTTGACAAACATTTTGAAACGTTGATAATCTGAGAAATTTTCAATCTTAAGGGTTGTTTCATTAACAAATGGTTTGAAATATTGAATAATCTGAAGAATTATCGTTTATACAGGATGTCTCATTCACAATTAGATTGAAATATTGAAGAATCTGAGAAATTTCCAATCTTAAGGGTGGTTTCATTGAAACATGGTTTGAAATATTGAATAATCTGAAGAATTATCGATTATACAGGATGTCTCATTCACAATTAGGTTGAAATATCAAAGAATCTGAAGAAATATCATTCATAAGGAACGTACCTTTGACAAACATTTTGAAACGTTGATAATCTGAGAAATTTTCAATCTTAAGGGTTGTTTCATTGACAAATGGTTTGAAATATTGAATAATCTGAAGAATTATCGATTATACAGGATGTCTCATTCACAATTAGATTGAAATATTAAAGAATCTGAGAAATTTCCAATCTTAAGGGTTGTTTCATTGAAACATGGTTTGAAATATTGAATAATCTGAAGAATTATCGATTATACAGGATGTCTCATTCACAATTAGGTTGAAATATCAAAGAATCTGAAGAAATATCATTCATAAGGAACGTACCTTTGACAAACATTTTGAAACGTTGATAATCTGAGAAATTTTCAATCTTAAGGGTTGTTTCATTAACAAATGGTTTGAAATATTGAATAATCTGAAGAATTATCGTTTATACAGGATGTCTCATTCACAATTAGATTGAAATATTGAAGAATCTGAGAAATTTCCAATCTTAAGGGTGGTTTCATTGAAACATGGTTTGAAATATTGAATAATCTGAAGAATTATCGATTATACAGGATGTCTCATTCACAATTAGGTTGAAATATCATAGAATCTGAAAAAATATCATTCATAAGGAACGTACCTTTGACAAACATTTTGAAACGTTGATAATCTGAGAAATCTTCAATCTTAAGGGTTGTTTCATTAACAAATGGTTTGAAATATTGAATAATCTGAAGAATTATCGATTATACAGGATGTCTCATTCACAATTAGATTGAAATATCGAAGAATATGAAGAAATATCATTCATAAGGAATGTACGTTTGACAAACATTTTGAAACGTTGATAATCTGAGAAATTTCCAATCTTAAGGGTTGTTTCATTGAAAAATGGTTTGAAATATTGAATAATCTGAAGAATTATCGATTATACAGGATGTCTCATTCACAATTAGGTTGAAATAACAAAGAATCTGAAGAAATATAAATTTTAAGGGATGTCGTTGGACAAACATTTTGAAACGTTGAAAATATTATCTTATACGGATTGTCTTACCGCCAATCTCATTAAAAAACAAATATTATCAATTATAAGGGTTGTATCACTGACAAAAAGTTTGAAATTTTGAGGAATTCGTTCAAATTATCAATTATATGAGATGTCCCATTGTCAATTACCTAGAGACATCGAAGAATCTGAAGAAATATCAATTATAGAGGTTGTTCCACTGTCAATTAATTGAGAACATCGACATTTTCTGTTATACAGAATATCTCGTTCACAATTCGATTGAACTATTAAAAAATCACTTATACGGATTGACTCACCGTAAATAGTTTCGAAAAACAAAAAATTTCTACTTGATTAGTAATAACCTGAGAAAGTCACGTAATTATTCATCTCAAAAATGATTCCAATTTGTGTTCTAACGTATTTTAATGTCAAAAAAATAATTTTTGAAACGTCCTAGAAATTTATAAACGATATTCTATTATCGTTTAATCATGTGATTATGAATAATCCATATCCTTTTGAAAAAAATTCGTAAGTACGTCTATGCCTATAGTTTAATATAATGTAAATACAATTGTAAACACAAACGAAATGTTACTTGTTGACTCAAACATGTAATTACTCATAATATATAATGTTAAGTCAACATTAAGTCTCGAGTAGATGCGTATTTAACTTAGATATATGTTAAAAGTTCAAACCTCTTAAGCTGTTTGTACTAAATTTAAAAATACAGTTTCCTACAACTACATCAATATTTTAGTCTCTGAAGACGTTAACTCGATTAACGAAACGCGCGTCGTAAGGAATATCGTCTACGAAAACAAACCATCCAATCTTTATCTAAATTTATACAAATAATAAACATTCAATTGATATATTTAGACCATTATCAATTATTTAGTACCAACGTTTCATTGCAGCTAATGTCATGGACGAAACAAATCGGGGAAGAAACTCTTAACAATCTTATGGTGCTTTTACGATCGGCAGTAGACGCTGCTGCGGTAAAAAACGTCGCGAACGATTTTGAAAAGTTTTTCTTCAACGCATGGGTAAGTCAACAACTTACCTATAAAATATTTCGCGATAAAAATCTTTATTTATTATTACAACAAACACTAAACCGTTTTCGAATTGAAAACTATATCTAAAACTAATACTAATATCTTACCATAAGTTAACCATACTACAAAGAACCGGAGAGATTCCGTGGAAAACGCACTTTAGGTACATTCTGAGATTTGTAGACTTTTACCTCATCTGTTGGATGAAACCTTAGTAAAAATTTAAAAATGAAAGATCGTCGTCTTCTTCTTCAGTGATGGTTGGCGCATTTGGTGTTGGTTCAACATGGAAAATGTGGAGGATTATGTAATGGGCCACTCAAAGAATTTATCGTGTTCGCTTCTCTTACTACGATACCGGAGAACCCACCAGAATGTGGGATTAGTGTTCGAGCGAATGTGGATAGAGGTTTCGTCTTCTGCGCAACAAAATATTCACGTTCCATTATCTGCTGATTCTAGAGTCTTTAGGTGTCTATTGAAGCCACACAATCTACCATATTCTAAAATGCTTTTTCTAATGTTTTGTAGCTGATATCACAGAAAGATTCAGTTACCACGAAGAGCTTTTATACCTCTGCTTTAGCGTACTTATCAACTTCACTCCGGTGTGTCCCGGATTCCATTGTAGGGTAACTTCCAAATCAAATCTAAGATATTCGATTTTGGTCATTTCAAAAATATGCGATTTATTATTTTTTCACCAATTTGTGAGGCTTTACATGATATCAGATTCGGAATTTTAAGGACACTGTACTTGAGAAAGTAAAACTTTTTTTTTTCGAGTTCAAAATTTTATTTTTTCGGAATTTTGAGTCACTACTTTTCCCCCCTCTACAGAAGAAGTCTAGGAATCGCTAAATATAGAATTTGGAGCCGTAATTTCCGGAGGAGCGTCTATAAATGGATTGGGCTCAAAATATTTTAACGATTTCCCAATATCCATTTGCAATGGCTCCGAATTGCATTGGGGGTCTCGTTTTGGTATAGAAATCGAGGTGAAAAACAAAATTGTAACCTCAAAATTTCAACTTTGTCTTTTACATTCGCTACTACCATAATTTTGTTTTTCTCTTTGTCCATTTTCAATCAGTTTTCTATCAATTGTTTGTTCCAATTGTTTCGAATTTATCGTTTATTTTCATATATTGCCGACTCCTACGGATTATAGTTAATTTCAATTATAAATTCAATTCTCCTCAAATTTCCATCATTAACCATCAACTTACAATCAAAGTCTGAGCAGTACATTCTTAGTCTTGTTTTGATTCCGCTCAATTCCGATTCTAATTTCCGTCTTATCATTTTGTTTACGCGAATTTTTATATTTTAACGAAACTTTCAGAGGCAAATCGAAAAGTCCAACGACCTTTACGAAGAATGCAAAATTATAACGAATGCCAAAGGGCAAAAACTAAAAGAAACGTCGAATAATTTGCATTTCCTGATGAAAGCGTTTAGAGAAAAACTAGAAGAAGGACGAGAAACTATAGAAGATACTTCCAGGTGTTTTTTATTACTAGAATCCTGTCAGGATATTTTAGACGATGATAGTAAGGAACAGGAGGAATTTTTTAAATTAGCACATAATTCCGGGAATGAAAAATTGATACAGTTATGTCAGGTGAGTTTGTGTGTATATAATCTCGTTTTGTTTTAGATTTTTCACATTTTCGTTTACAATCTCGTCTGAAATCTCGCACAGGAATGTCACAAAAGTTAAAATGAAAAGTTTTGATACATAAACATAAAAAACTGCGAGCAATTCTCGTGCAAAACATGATTTTGCGAGACGAAATTTTTTTACCGAAACAAAACGAGATTTAATCGCCACGTCTCGTATGTATTTTCTAATAATTAATTTTTTATATAGAAATCGCAGTTTATGAATAGCAATTATAACAAACCTCCTGATAAAGATGAAGATATAAATCTCTCTTATTATCCTTCGGAAATAAGTGCTTCAAGTACACCAGTCAAGCATCAAAACACGCATATCAGGTTAGTTTTTCATTCATACGAAATGGTCCTAGAAATATCCGACCCAAATAGAAAACACAACAAATTTGTAAAAAATTTTGCTTGATTTCTTTACTCAAACGTTGCATAATACTCGCCGTTGGTAGTTTTCTCTTTTTCAAAATAGTTAATGTAAATCGCATCTCAAAAAAATCGACGCAATGACTTTGCCTACAAAGGAAACGATCTTCGTCTTCTTTAGATCCGTTTCTTCCTCTTCAGTCCAATTTCAATCGAAAATTATCCATTTTCTTCAACATTTCTAGAGTTGTCTCTTATCCAGGCCTTCGTAGGTCGTACGGTCTCGTCTAAACTACGCTGTACAATATTTTACCATTGATAACGAAGAAATAGTCTCTCCAAAGTAGAATCTAGTTCATACTGGTTAAGCTAAAGCCTTTAAAATAAAAGTATACCAATTTGTTCCATGTTTGATACTTCTGGGATCATCCTATCATAGTTTATTGATAGTTTTTGAACGTAATTGGTTAATGGCGAAATAAATTATTTTCAGGAGAAGATCGGTGAGTTCTCTGGCCTTCATCTATCATTGTAACCACCATGCTGCTGGGGAAATGTGTAATTGTTGCGAATCTGACACGGAAAATACGGTATCTTATAAACTGAAGAAGAAATATATTCAAACATTACAAAATTGTCCTTGCAGCTCTAAAGAATCACTAGAAAGAAAAAATAGTGGAACTTTAGGTGATATTAATCATTATTCTATTATTTTAAATTATATTGTTGAGCATTCCCCGTATAATTATAGGTGGTATTAAAGAAGAAAGTGTAGAAAATCTTCTAGAAAAAATCGATTCCGAACATAATGATTGTAATAGATGCGACAGTGGTGTGTCTACTGCAGAAAACTCAGTTGGTGATGAGATTTTATATAAACAAAAAAAATTGCAGTGGATTTGCTCGTGTCAATATTATAAGGAAAGTTGCGCTCTATGTAGCGCTGGTAGTTCTAGTACGGGATCAAATCAGGATAATACAGAAAATCAACAGTATAGTATCATCGAAGAAGGAAGCGAAGGATTCATAAAAAGGTTCATTATTTACTTAATATAATTTTTTTATTAACTTACACAATTTTAAATCACAAAAAGCTGAGATTCATCTATATACACGGTATATCTTCATTTATACACTAATATTTTACACTAAACACTTACACTTTACACTTCACATCTAATTTATTTAAATAAACCGTTGAGTTTATGTGTTCATTCATTCTTCATTAACTCCTACAACTGCTAGAACATCGTTTTATATAATATCATGGAATTCTACCATCTTAAATCGGTGGAAGTTTCTAATTTATTGCTAACAATAAGATCTTCTTAGAAATGTTTCTATAAAGAACAGAATGTAAATAGGTCACAAAAAAAATTCTAACAAAATTTAGCTTCGATTCATATATTAGAATAGGACCTGCTTCGCCGTCTATATCATTGAACGAGTTTTCAATAATTATTTTTGCATTGTTGTACTGAAACTTAAATATTTAAAAATATCCGCAATACATTTTTAAAAACAATATAAACCCTTAAAAATGTTTTTATCTAAAAAAATCATTGCTGACGTAATTTCTCGAAGATTGTGATTTATTATCAATTAAACTTGGCAACGTCGTAACTCATTCTACAAATAATGACAGTTTCTTATAGGTTATGTTAAAAATGGCGAGTATTATGAAACTTAAATGAAAGATATTGAAATGTAACAAACTAAAAACTACGTCACTCAATAAATCGTGTGACTGGCACTCAGATGGCGCTGACATTGTCAAATCCATATGACGTTTATGAAGTACCAACTTTCAAAAGACTGTGTGTGAACTTTACATGTTTACAAGTAATAAATCAATTTTTTTGCGCCAATATGTAACAATTGATCCATCACTTCACTCCGGAATCAAAACGATCGTCGTCTGAGCGAACTGCAGCTGGCGAACCACGTCCAAAGACACAACAGTCAGCTGGGAAGGTTATGGCTTCAGTATTTTGGGATATGCATGGAATATCCTTCATCGAATACTACATAGAGTTGTTGGATTGTTCAAATGCGAGAATCAAGGAAAAACGTCTTTATATGTCGAAGAAAAAATCACTGTTTCACCAAGTCAATGCACCGTTTCACATGTCGATGGTTAAATTGAACGAACTACACTTCTAATTGTTTCTTCGTCCACCGTATAGTCCAGATTTGGCTATTGACAGAAACTGAAGCCTAGCACGATATATAGAAGCATGGAAGGAGATTACAAGATATTTGCTGGGATCATCCTCGAAAACAAGCTAGTAGCAACAAAAAAGCTGTACATTTTGACAGGTTTTATACAACAGATAAAATCAACTATAAAACAGGAAATTATAGTAAATTTTCTGTAGAGAGGCAGATTATTTTTAGTTAAAAAAACTGGTGACGTAGATATGAATTTAAAACGTATCGAATTTTGAGTCGAGTCGGTACTGCAACGAGTCGAAGATCAAATATTTGTAATTTAGATCGCTACCTAATAAAAAATGAATTTACCATGTTGCCAGGTTTAATGCATTACTGAGATTTCAAACGATTATTTTATATAAAATCAATTTTTATACTAATGGAATATGATGCCCACTTTTTTCTATTTATTATTTCGAAATTGTTGAATAAATTCCCACTATTTATTTCTTGGATATTTTTATGTTTTTCGTGATGATTTACCCTAATTTTGAGTCTCAGCTTTTGATAGAAAATCATATTTTGATAAATATCGAAATAAATCATTGTTTTAAACTGATTTTTTATTAAAAAGACAAATCATAACGAACAAAAATTTTTAATCGTCTCAGTATGACGGATGATATAGAAGAAGATCATTTTTCCGAAGAAAGACGAAAAGTACCTCCAGTTTCAGCCAACAACCATCTTTATTGTCACTCCTCAACTCTAGATTTGCCCTCGGATGCTTTATATCACAACATGGACGCAAAAACTCAAAAGTAAGAACAAATTTAGTATCCATAAAATATTTTAACACATTTTTTTTCCAGGACTTTGAGTTACATCATTAAAGAAATGATAGAAACCGAAAGAGACTACGTAAAATCATTGGATTACGTAATAGTAAATTACATATCCGAGTTACAAAGAGACGATATTCCGCAAGCACTTCGTGGACAAAGAAACACGGTGTTTGGCAACGTCGAGAAAATATACGAATTCCATAGTCAACATTTTCTAAATGAATTAGAGGAATGTATCAATAATCCTTTACAAGTAGGACAAATATTCCTAAAATACGATAAAAGGTTTTATTTATACGCTCTGTATAATAAAAATAAACCGAAATCGGATTCGTTGATGTCCGAATACGGGTCGTCTTTTTTCAAGGTAAATTCAGGGAATTTCTCATAATCCATTTTTCAAAACTTAACTACTAAATTGGCATTTGCGGCACCGTTCATGACAATCATAATGAACATATTGTGTACACTACACCAACACTCACAACTACACTATCTGACGCGCGTTTCCATAACCAAGTTATCGTCTTATAAAACTTCATTTGAAGAAAAATTGTTGAAAATATACATCTAGGGAAATTACACCGTAACGTAGATGGTCGATTGGTAGTACTGATTCATGTTTGACAGTTGACAATCCTTAGAAAGTACAATGTATTTAAAATCCAGACCTGTTATTTTAGTATTTAGATTAAGGAACAGAGAGCGCGTGAGTAGTAGGAGTAATTGCTATACAGGGCGACCAATCCACTACGAAAAATTACCAAAAATCGTTTGAAAATGGATTCCGTTCTAACATAATATTCTCAGATTTCTTCTGTCTTGGTTATACTAAAGAAATCGCTGTTTCTTACATACCTTTTTATGCATTTTTATATAATTTCAATACTGATAATAATTTAAAAAAATATGTTGTAGAGTAAACAATTAGAATTAGGTGATAAAATGGATTTGGCCAGTTACTTATTGAAACCGGTGCAAAGGATGGGCAAATACGCTTTGTTACTTCAACAGATGATGAAAGCTTGTCCCCCGCCTACGTTAGGTTCGTCCGATAGGGTATTGCAAGAGATGGAAGACTTGAAATTAGCTGAAGAAATGGTTAGGTTTCAATTGAGGCACGGTAATGATCTCTTGGCCATGGATTCCATAAGGGAATGCGATGTAAGTCAATGTTCAACTCAACTTTTTTAACTTCGTTTAGTCGTCAAAAATATTTATTTTAGCATGAATTTGGAGGATTTATAGTTAAAAATGTTCGGTTTCATTTTGGGGGTGGAAAATTATTGGTAACTGTCTTTCTTTTTTATGAAAATTTGTTAAAAATGTTGATGGATGTGATAAAACAGAGATTTGCAATAGAAACTAAACGATTTCCATACAAAATGAGGTTTTGGCAATAAAATTGAGGTATTGGTATATAAAATGGGATTTTTGTGATAGAAACTGATTTTATCGCTTAAAAAAGAGGTTTTTGCTGTGGACATTGAGGTTTCTGCATAAAAAATTGGATTTTCGTGATAAAAACTAAGGTATTTGCTTAAAAAAGGAGTTTTTGCTGTGTTAACTGAAGTTTTTACAATAAAAAAATGGATTTTCGTGATTAAAATTGAGGTATTTGCTTAAAGAAAAGATTTTTCTGTGGAAACTGAGACATTTGCTATAAAAATTGTGATTTTTCCAATAAAAACTGAAGTTTCCAAATAAGAAATGGGATTTTCGTGATAAAAATTGCGGTATTTTCTTTAAAAAGAGGTTCCTGCAATGTAAACTGAAGTTTTTGCAATAAAAAATGTATTTTCACGATAAAAAGTGAGGTATTTGCTTGAAAAAGGAGTTTTTGCTGCGAAAACTGAGATTTTTGCAATAAAGAAAATGGAGTTTCATGATAAAAACTAAGGTATTTGCTTAAAAAAGAGGCTTTTGATGTGAAAACTGAAATTTTTGCAATAAAAAAATGGATTTTCGTGATTGAAATTGAGATATTTGCTTAAAGAAAAGGTTTTTCTGTGGATACTGAGATATTTATTATAAAAATGAGGATTTTTCCAATAAAAACTGAAGTTTTCACATAAGAAAAGGGGTCTTCGTGATAAAAACTGAGGTATTTGCTCAAAAAAAGAATTTTTTGTGTGAAAACTGGGATTTTTGCGATAAAAACTGAAGTTTTTACATAAGAAACGGGGTTTTCGTAATAAAAAATGAGGTATTTTCTTTAAAAAGAGGTTACTGCTGTGTAAACTGAAGTTTTTGCAATGAAAAAAATATATTTTCTCGATAAAAAGTGAGGTATTTGCTTGAAAAAGGAGTTTTTGCTGTGAAAACTGAGATTTTTGCAATAAAAAATGGAGTTTGGTGATAAAAACTTAGGTATTTGCTTAAAAAAGAGGTTTTTGATGTGAAAACTGAGGTTTTTGGAATAAAAAATAGATTTTCGTGATAAAAAGTGAGGTATTTGCTTGAAAAGGGAGATTTTGCTGTGAAAAATAAGATATTTGGAATTTTTCAATAAAAACTCAGGTAAAAACTGAGGTATTTGCATAAGAATGAGATTTTTGTTATAGAAACTAAGGAAATTGCAATAAAAATTGAGATTTTTCTAATAAAAACTGAAGTAATTGCATGAGAAATGAGGTTTTCGTGATAAGGTATTTGCAGAAAAACTGAGGGATTGCAATGAAAATATATAAAATGTAGGATTTTGCAATAGAAACTGAGAAAGTTCTAATAAAAACTGACGTTTCTACAATAAAAATTGGAAGTAATTGCATAAAAAATGAGGTTTTTGCTGTAAAAACTAAAATTAAAACTGAAGTATTTGCATAAAAAATAGGGTTTTGCAATAAAAACAGAAAAAGTTGCAACAAAAACTGAGACATTTGCAATAAAAACTGAGGAATTGGTAATAAAAACGCAAGGATTTATCAATTTTCTTCCAAATTCTGGTTAAAATATTACTCGCAATTATTATCGATTACTCTAGTTTTGTTTTGTTTTTATAGGTGAATTTAAAGGAACAAGGTCGACTCCTCAGACAAAACGAATTCCTTGTTTGGGAAGGTAAAAGTGGCAAAAAGTCGCTTAGACAAGTTTTCCTCTTCGAAGATTTAATACTATTCAGTAAAGCCAGAAGATTTCCAGATCGTAAGGTAAAGTATTTTCACTACGATTCTTAATCGGACGTATGTAAAACGGGCTTTAACTTATCTATTATTTTGATGCAAAGTTTTTGAAAACAAAAAAAATTGACGTGTATACTAATAAGTCATATTTTAAAAACATTCTCACAGATTAAATTGATGTTTTAATAAACTGTGCGATTTTGAACCGTCCGGCGTAATCTCCGCTTAACGTAATATTAGATATAATAAATAAAAATTATAATCTTTGTAATAAATTTCAAACTGTAAGGTATATAAAGTGGATTTTTGAAATATGTTTTGATGATTTTGCAAAATGTATTCATTTCATCAACTAATATATTTTAATTTAGTATTTTTGTTACTTTAAAACAACAATAATTGCATATTTTATATAGGTATATAGACAAAATTTTTACTTGAAATCAGTTTATATCGAATTTTAACATTTTATTTTGCATAATACAAAAAACGATATACCGTACGGCAAAAAATCCGCAAGTAGAAACAGGGCTTAACCGATTTTTTTTTTCAAATAATCGTTTCAGAATCTCGACTTATACATATACAAAAATAGTATTAAAATGACTGATATCGGATTAACTGCAAAAATAGGCGAGAGTCCGACGAAATTCGAAATTTGGTTTAGAAAAAGAAAACCCAACGATACGTTCACTCTTCAATCGATGACTGAAGAAGTGAAAAAAATATGGACTGAAGAATTATCGCAATTATTATGGCGACAAGCTATCAAAAATAGAGGTAAATATAACGGATAAATTAATATTAATTATTTTTTAATTGTTTTTGTTTTAATGTTTCAGCTGTCAGGATGGCAGAAATGTCCTCGATGGGTATAGGAAATAAACCCTGTTTGGACATAAGACCCAGCGATAACCAAATCAGCGATAGATCTATTAGTTTTGCTCAACTCAGTCGAAGTAAGTCTGATACATTTTTATTTCGGAAAAATACCAAACTTTTAAGCAATTTAAATTTACAAATATCGAAACCTCTTCCACAAACTTTCAAATATTTGAATTTTAAACCGAAAAAAAATCACTCAAAAACTTGTAAATGTTACAATTCCCATATTTATATTTAAATTGCTTCAAATTCTCATATCATCGACACGATTATTATTATTCATTATAATTCCTTATTTTGTTTATTAAAAATTATATTTTATCTATTTACTTACCATGAATGTTTCCAAATAAATGTTGATTTTTAAACTTTGAGCTTTTTTTTTCAATTGTCAAAGATCATTTAATTCTTCTGCGTGAATCTTACACATCTATTCGGATTAACGTCAACCTCAAATTCTTCTTCTTTTTTAGAAACTATTAAATTTACATTATATCTGATACTTTTAAATTGATTAAAATTATTGTCAATGCTTGTAAAAGCTTTTCCGAGCAATAAAAACATTGAAAACGCTTTTCAATTTCAATAAAATGAAAATTAATTAGTGGTTTTCCAATTCCACGGTGTAACTGTCTAGTCTAAAAGGTATCAAGCCATGAGGTTATGAGAAGATTGAAGTCTTTGAACTAGATCCAGAGCTGGATTTAGGAGGTAACAGGCTATACAGAAAATTATTTTATTATTTTAAAATAATACGATACCATAAAATTAAGTTTGTTATTTAAAAACTCGAAAAAATTATATTATTCTTCTTCAAAATGTGAATAAAACATATGTTTCCAAAAAATTATTTTCAATCACAAATAAATTAACGTTTTCTTCTTTTTTATTTCAAATTTTCTTTATTAATTATTTGTGAGGTAGTTTATTTTTAAGTACTCACATGAAATCAAATCTGGCGATAACGTGGACCACTCAATTTTACTTTTTTCCTTATCCAGTCATCAAATTAGTCTTCATATTTTCATGAGAAATATGGAACGTTTTGTAACTTAACAGTGGAGTGAACGTATAAATTTAATTTATCTAAGCACTTAACTATTCACGATTCACGATGCGTTCGAGATAACCTCAGTTTATTCACTTATAACTGGCTGATAAACAATGGCCTATTTATACACAACGTATTTCTCGATAATTCGGATTCTAGAATGTGAACAAACGAAAAGGGTTCTTTAGAAATTAATTCTATATAAACGGTCATAACATACTGTAAACAGGTTATAAAAAACAATTCAAACCTTTGGAAATAATTACCGGGTGCCTTCACCAAGTTTTAGATCTATTGACATAATCGAACAGAACTAGCTTCACGGTCTATGTTAGTGGAATTCGTAACAGATAGATGCATACTGTCATTTTAGTTATTAAATTTGTAGCTAAAAAAGGGGTCCTGTGAACTATATATGAAAAGCAGCTTAAAAAAGGGATCTTTTGTTGGAAAATTTTGCTGTAAACTATAAATCAGTTTCTTACTGGTATGACAACACGTTCTGAGTACATTCACTATTAAAAATGTCAAACTTTTATTATGGCAATGGCAGATTTGACAAATTAGTGTTGCCATATCTCAAAACTTAAGTAACATCCCCCGTATATGATACATTACACATTTTTTTCAACCAAAACATTTTTTTTGTATGTAATAATTTGTAATTTTTCAAAACTATGCTAACTATTTGTGGTATTCTTTTCCTATTAAAAAAAAATGTTTTCTAATAAATTTATCATTGTCATTGTACTGATTCACATTTTGAGCGACTGATTCAATCAAATCTATTTGTTGTCATAGCTTTTCATCCACGCTTTTTCCCATTCAATTAAATGCATTTTCTTTATTTTGCAGCTGTTCCTCGTTTTCGTAATTCCATCGCCGGTTCTATGGCTGAAAATTGTCGTCCAGTGGCTCGACCTCAATCAGTCATATCAATGTCGAGTATTTCGTCGAGTAGTACAAGTTCTGGAGGATCAGCTGGAACTCCAACAGGACCGGCTCCATTAGGTTTTGAAAATTGTGAAGGATCACAGACTTTTAACAAATCTTCCACATTGAATAGCCAATGTTCTGTAGGTAAGCATCACTACAAGAATTTAATATATCGAAAAATAAATATTTTTATATATTTATAGAAAGTGGCATCATAGCGGATATGTCTGTGGGTTCTGACGAATTTTCTGAACAAGCACCGACAGGCCTTTAAAAACATTAAGAAAATTTCTCGTTTTGGCTGTTTTAAGTCAACACACACCATGTGCCAGGTTATATTTCTATTTATCATTAAGTATTTTTTTCATTTTAAATATAAACCATTTTATAGATTGATAAATTTAATTTATATTTGTAAATATTACTAAATTTTATGTTCCTCAAATTATTTCGGCTCCATATCGGTCCCAAAATCCACTCGCAGATAATTGAAACCACTCAAAAACAAATTTTTAATATTAAAAAAAGTTTGTTGTTGAAAATATTTCAATTTCTAGCAAGTATATAGATGTAATAAAACATATATGGTAGAATCTATTGCATGAGTTAAAATTTTTTAAATATTAAACTGCATTAGATTTCACTTTTAAAATTATTATTTGTATTTTATAGATTGTAGACCACATATAAGGTATTATAAAGTTCTTACTTCGCAATTTATTTCACAAATCACAAAGCCGGTTCTGAACTAAAGCAAACCAGTTTTCTTAGTTACTTGAAGACAGCTGCATTTCTTCTTACACTATTAGATTGGTTTTTATCTCTATAAACTTACAACCACGTTGATGTTTGACTCACGACGAAAACTGGTTGAAAGCTAATAGTAATCAAGACCAAACATTATAAATATAGAATACTTAACAGAAAAGCTTGAAATAATATCAATTCATTGAATTTCCTTCACAATAATAAATTTTTTTTTAACAAAATTGAATTATAATGTGTTATATAGTGATTATATAATATTGTGAAATAATAATACAGTGAAATTTTTTATAATCTCGTATCTAGTAAGTAGAGTTTCGGAAACTTATTAATATTTAAAAATTATATTGACTAGGAATTTTAAATTACCTTACTTGGTCTGCATATACATGTAGTGAATAATAGAGAGTACCTTTATAAAAAAAATAAAACATATTTTATTATCATTGAATATTTTATTTATTATTTTATACTGAAAATTCGACAAATAATATTTGGGAGTTGAATTATGGCCTAAATCATTGTTATTCTTAGAATAAACAAAGTTTGTCATATAATAATATCGTTTTAGTGAAAAAAAGTCATTTTAACCTTCAAAAATTATTTGTTAATGCGTACTTAAATAATGTTATCAGTTTTATACTACCTAGCAGTATATCATTGATACTGGCACGTTTAGAGAATCAGTACTTCTTGGATATTGACAACAAACAATTCTTCTTCTTATTTATGGTCTTATTTCGTATACAAAACAAGTAATTAAACTTTATTCTATTCTTCTTCTTTTATTTTTATTTTGATAAGCAAAGATTGACTCTTTTTTTAAATGTTTCCATTAATTTTTGTTTTGTTACTGATATTGCTGCTAAAACTTAATTAAAACACCATAGATTCAGGGAATTGATCACGTGCTTTGTACATATATATACAATATTTTCAGTCATTAATACCTGATCACTAATACAAAAAATAGATTTAAACGAATTTTTGTAAATGCATGGATTTTTTTATAATATACTGTGTAGTCATATTCAAAAAATAATGGAATATATAAATATAATGTAAAAAGGAAATTCGTGTATTTGTTTTTAACCTTACATGTCCTTTTCCAATCCTTCTTACAAAGGAATTTATACATAGGTATATACGAGGTATATTCGTAAAGTAAGGTAAGTCATTTCCTTTATTTTCCACGAGAACGCTACGATCGCAGTATCTTGTCACAATTTTAATCAAATTTTAGGTTATGTGTACGTTATTACGGTTGGGTTTGTCAGGAATTATATTTATGAGAAAATTCAGTGGCTCAATTTCTGAATTCAAGGATAGTTAAACAAAGTAAAATTCATTAACAAGTATTAAAAATGTATAGAGAAACAAATTTTTAATTCAAAGATAGTACAATGAGTATGAAAAAATAAGTAGCTGCAGTTACGTTATTTTTCATCATTTTCCGAACTTGGCTTCTCCATCTGAAGTTTTTCCTATGTAGATTAATACATTATGTTAGATTTGGGAAAACTTTACAAATTTATGCGATTATACATTAATTACTTGTAATATAAAATGGAAACTAAAAGAAAATATGAAAAAATGATTTATTTGACAACACCCAAGATGGATGCCACAAGTTTACCAATTTTTCGGATATAATCCACACATAATACACTAGCAATGATTTCACTTACACTTTAATTACAAAAAAGATTCAATTTTGTTCTGAATGAAACGTCTATAAAATAAGTGGTTTGTAATTAGGACACGAAATGAAGTCAAGAATATAATAATTTAGTAATTAGTCAATATTTTTATATTATAAAGATAATTGTTGTGTTGAGCCTTCTATTGCCTCTAGTGGAAACTAATATTAATTAATTTTCTTACAGATTTCTGTAACGAAACATTTATCACTACTTGTTTATGAGCGACAATGCTAGATGGCGAAAGTAGTATCGAATAGTTTTATGTTAAAGTTATTGTCCTCCAAGTAACAGAAAAATATCAATTATAATCTGATTATCAAAATTTATTGAAACTAAAATTTTAGAAAATGTCAATACGTGATGAATTCAATTTTATATAGATTTCTTCTTGCATTGAAATTATGACCAATTTCTACTATTTATCAGTTATAAATAATATCACTAGATGACACAAGTAGTATTAAATAATTTATTTTTTACAATGTTTTAGCTTTATTTGTTTTTAAGCATTAATAATAGAAAAAGTCGATTCAAAATGAATATACGTAGTTTTTTCTACAAATTTTTCATTCTAGACAACAAAAAATTCTTATGTGTATATTTATACAGATTCCTGCATAAAAGTCATAATTAAAAATCATTTATTAACAGTACCGCTAGATGGCGGGTGTAGTGACAAATCGAGAATTTGATGTGAATATTTTCTACAGTATTTGGTATCATTTTATGATTTTGTTCTATATATTTATGGCTATTTGTTCGTATTGTTAACTTAAAATTATATTATTTGTTGTACCCATATGGGAAGAATTAGTAATGATCAATTAAAGTTTATTTCGAACGTTTATTTAAAGAAACTATAATTAAAACTCTCGCCGTCTTCAAAGTTTTCCACCAATAGATCTATTTTCTCCAAGATTTCGTATTGTCTAGAAGTTAGAAGTTCTTAATTTCAACGAAACTAAACCATAAAACTAGAAACTGCATTATAGTTTGAATTTTAGTAAAATTCTAGACAGGAATACTTTCCCAAAACATTCCACGTTTAATTAAGCTCTAACATATTTTCCAGTTACAATAAATTAGCAAAGTTTCTACGTAAAGTGCAGTTATATCAACGCAATAAATTTTAACATGAAGGTAAACGCGATATATGAAAAAAAAATCTACTTCATGTAGTTAATAGAGATGGAAAATGAATCTCACAACGTCCCATTGTTATATTAAAAAAAAAACTATTGACGGTAAAATTTATATCGTCAAAGTACCAATCATAATCATAATTGCGTCACTAAAAGATGCAATTACGAGAAGTTATACTAAAAATACATTTTCATTGTTTCTTCTTAGATGGTATTAACCCAAGAAAATGTACGACAATTAATCTTTCCTCAAAAGGCAATTGCAACCTCACAAAAAGCCACTAATGTACAAAAGAAACCTTCGAGTTCGTTCAGATATTCAAAGAAAATGAAACCAGAATTCTCCTTTATATAAATAAAAGAGAATTAATATCAACGTCGAGGAGCTTACGAAATTATTTCCCTTTCAAATCTACATTATTCACCAAGTATTTGATTCAAGAATTTTGTTTACTCAATACTGCGTTTATTTCTAATGAAAATAAATCGAAATAGTCGTAGAATCACAAATAGAAATTAAAAACTGGTAGAGTTGCGAGAAGTAATTCCCATCTCTATATCTGCTTGTTAGTACCTCAATGTAAATATTATTTTTACAGTTTTCTGTGTATGCGTTAGAAAAATTAACCTTTTGAATTTGCGGCTCAGATGGCGCTGTTAGTAGACACTTGAATAACTTTATTTACCATCACATTAAAAACTTGTAATAAAAATAAATTTTCGAATTTGATTGATGTACATTTATCATGCTCTAGTTGTACCTCTCATATACTCACGTTTATATTACGTTTGAAACCCGCTGTTCTATTTACGAATATTGACAAAATCTATTTAAAACTAAACATATACATCTTTTTTATATTTTCTTAGGTTACAAATTCTATAAACGTGTATCATTCGTATTTTTATTTGGACACAAATATTTCATATTTTCAAAGATGAAACGATATTTTGAATACATAATCCATCTCTTCAACGCCAATACAAAAGAAAACGAGTCGATGTTTTCTGTAAAACCAGCGAATTGAACAATTCGGACTGGAAATAATTCTGGAATATACAAAATGACTCGCCAAACTCAAGCAAATACAAGTTATATACACAGGACCGTACTAAGTGCCTGTAAACTATTAATATTAATTTTGTGTTATTTATATATAACAAATTTTTCGTTCCGTTTTATTGTGATGATATTATTGAATAAAAAGATAAACGTCGATTGTATATGGGGGAGGATCAAGAAGTCAGCTACCGAAAGATCAGCAGGGAGACCTCCAAAAGAGATGAGTCGATTCATGGACATCGTCGGGGAACTGTCGCTTTAACAAGCACCCGAAGACGTAGATTATGAGGACGAAACCGCTATTAACATTTTCTCGAAGTGTGAAAACTATAGAGCTCCAGAGTACTACACGTGGAAGCGAATGAAATTAAATACTAAAGTAACGAAAATTATTGTTGTTTAATATTTGTTTTGTTAAAAATTTTTGTGCATATCGTTACGAATTCGTCCACGACACGGACCGTGATGCCGATACGGTCCGGTTAATTATAAAATTCGGGAAATTAGCGACGACTCTAGCTCTTTTATTTTTGATGATAGTTCTATGATAGAAACGAGAAACGACTCTATGTTTCCAATAACACTCAATGAGGGAAAAGTGGCATCTGTAAATAATAAAGAGGTAGATAGAACAGATGTTCCAGCCGCAATATAAAGATGAGTTTGCATGCATATATTGCGTCGCAGCCGGGCGAAATTCAAAATAGGAATGTGTATATATATATATATATATATCCTCGGTCGTATTGGTCTTTGGAGAGAAACGCTTCTACATTTCCGTCTTACTTAACTATGCATTAAAATATCTGGATGGGATGTGTTCATGGACCGTTTCGCAGATATGAATACGGATAACTGAACGTTTTTCGGCTTATTTCGTTCAATTAGGGTGAATTTTCTTTATACCTGGTGGAATAAAATGAAAAATTGTACGGTATCTCGAGAGAAAATTATTGCCGAGTATTTGGGGTGATGTCTTCGTTACTGTTTTTCACCGCGTTGCTTGGAATTATTATTAATAGTTACTAGATAATAATAATTAACTGATATTTATATAATTCATCATAAATTTCGTATCTTAAGACGTTTGTTTATACAATGCTTTTATTTGAAAGGCTTTAACCTTTCGTTATCAACATGAAAATATTGGGTTGCAAGGTTTAAACGAGACCGTACGTTCTGTGGAGACCAGCAACGCAGTGGTCGATCAAATGAGGTCACGACTCCAGAAATGTTGAAGTAAATCCACTGGATCATCGTCGACTGGAAGTGCACGAGCTAGTAGACATTTCAAACAGGAAATTTGGACATGAGAAAACTGTGTACAAGATTGGTGTCGCGTTCGCTCACAAAGAACAAAAACAGTGTCTTGAAGATGTTTTCATCGAGCTTTTATCCACAGAAATAAAGCAAAATTTTAGAAATATTTCTTAATCGTGAGTCAATCACTTCACTTCACAATAATGGACTGAAAAAGCAGAACTGGCTCCAGAGAATGCAAATACCGTTACATTTGTAGATAAATTCATGGCGTCGGTTTTTTTTTAGGATTTACGTGGGATAATTATCTTGAGAAAGGAAAAATCAAGTAAAAACGACCGCAATTGGATAATATATGAATTAGAGTTTGAATCGTCAGATTTAGCCCCATCGGATTATTTTCTTGGTAGTCAAAGACTTTCCGACAATGAAGAAGTGATGTCCTTAGTTATTTTGAGAAGCTTGGCGATTCTTATCATAAAAAAGGTATCAAACTCATTGATAATCGCTGTGAAAAGTGTATGGAGCTAAAAGGAGATTACGTTGGAAAATAAATATATTTTTTTTCAAAATTTTGATGTTTTTTTTTTGGGATAAACATAATTCTTTTCCCGATGGTTTCCTTCTTTGATATCTCGAGTTCTAATTGAGTTAAGTTGTTTGATTCAATCTAAGAACCTTCAGTAAATCGAGATATTTCATTTGAGATATATTATGAGTGAGTTGATTCAATTTGAAGATAAATTTTATGACGAAAATATAATTATCGGTATATTTGTAAACTGGTTTTTTTCTTCTTCTTTTCTTATTTCTTTTTGATTCTGTTACTTTTCTTATTAAGCTTTGTGGTGTTTCTTTCTTTATGTTTCTTGTTGTTTATTACAAATTCCCATAAAATCTATAACGTTTGAAAATATATAAAAAAATAAAATCAGTTTTCGAGATCAAATTTTCAAAATTTGAAAGTAACAATTTTTTTAGAAACATCTCCTCTATCTTTTCCTATAATATCAAATCTATTTTGTTACTTACCTTATAAATAGAATCAAATGTTTGTAAAATAAAATCTTTTTTCTAAATATGGTTTTTTATTTTTGAAACACAAAATTTTCTCGTACGACCAAAAATGACAGAAATATCAATTCTTGAAGCTGTGCTTGCAAACTGAGCTTAGAGAAATCAAAAATTTTCCATCTCTCCTGGACTATGAAGTATAGAGATGTAAAATTAAAATTTTTACGAATTTCGAAATACTTTGAACTCCATCATGTGCAAAGTGTAGTTTAAGAAACAGCATATACAAACGACATCTATTTGTACAAGTTTTTAGGGAAAACCTACGGATTCGAAAGTTTTCACCGACTGCGTCTTTTTACCGGTAGGAAGTTAAAGTCTTCTCATAAATATGAGCTCCAGAAACTTCATAAACTTACTTCAGAGATATTATCGAGAAAATTTCTATGGGAACATTGATGCTACAAATACCAGATCGCAAACTTTAGTTTGGAAATGATTTATTATGTACAAAGTTACTTCAATAGGTAAAAATTTCAAAAAACGAAACAGGAGTTGGGGAAACGAATGGGTTTTTGTGCGAATTTTCATTCATAAATATGAAATGAATGATTCCGAAAAAAATCATTGAATCGTTTTGGCGTGAAAAGTCTCCAAAGACAAGATTTCGAAAAATGGAAACTGCTTTATATTATTGGAATCTCACAATCAGGAAGGATTAAGTTCGATTTCTATCCACAGAAGATAGTACGTAGAAAATATACGATGAATCGTAGATTAAGTTATAAGATGAAGGACCTCCACCAGTTTTTCACGATTCCAAAAGGACGTATATGTTCTATAAGTTTTTTTAAACGGTAAAAACCAGAAGGTAAACTTGTGGATACATTTTGTGTCGCATGATTAAGTAATTGTTTTTAAATAATGAACTTAGCGACTAATTTACGTATAGAGATTAAATGCACCCTTAATTTTTGAGATAAATGTACATGTTCAATTAAGGGAATGGATAATCTTGACTAGTAAGTGAAAAAGACAGATTATGTTTTTTTTTGGGTTCTACGTCCCGTTTTCTTTGTCACGATCAATTTTATTGTTTATAATTTCGAGTAATAAGATAAAGAAAACTATTAATTTTGATTTTACGCCTGAATTTTTTTTCACCACTTACACATATGTCCCATAAATATACTACGCTTCTCTTTACTGCTTTCTACAAACCTGTCTACCTCTTGAAAATTTATTGTTTTCAATAGAAATTCGATTTGCAGGACAACATATTTTTCACTTACGATTTATTTGGAAGGTATTCGAATTCTACAGAAATCGCACCCCGGTGTTGTGTCACAGGGTGAAATATAGTCTTTTCTCGCTTTTGCGGATTTACGGTAATTATCTGCGGGCAAACAAACATGTTCCTAGAAATTCCTAGCGGCTACTATGAAAATACGAATTCGATTTACTATAAAAAATTTATAAACTCTCTGATCAACTTCTTTAACCTAAAAAATTTAGGTTTTTCTCAAATCGTATACGAGTTTGGACTAATTTGTCTCATTTTTCTAAGTAATTTCCAATTTTTTATTGTTGATAAATCGATCAAACTGGAACCGATTCAATTTCGTTCTATTTATATTTTTGATTCCAGATTTTACAAAATATTCTCCTACAACAAACAGATTCTTCATTCAATCTATTTTTTATCAAATTATGTGTGGTTAGCTACTATGAAAATACGAATTGGATTCACTATAAAAAATTTGTGAATTCTCTGATCAGTTTCTTGATTTTTTTCGTTCTCAAATACAAACAAGTTTCTTTAATCTAGAAATTTTTAAGTTATTTTAAGAAAAAAAACATTTTCTATACATTATATTAATAGTTGTACAATTTGAGGTGTAGGATCTATTTTTTTTCTTAAATCCTATACGAATTTGGACTAATTTGTCTCATTTTTCTAAGTAATTTCCAATTTTTTATTGTTGATAAATCGATCAAACTGGAACCGATTCAATTTCGTTCTATTTATATTTTTGATTCCAGATTTTACAAAATATTCTCCTACAACAAACAGATTCTTCATTCAATCTATTTTTTATCAAATTATGTGTGGTTAGCTACTATGAAAATACGAATTGGATTCACTATAAAAAATTTGTGAATTCTCTGATCAGTTTCTTGATTTTTTTCGTTCTCAAATACAAACAAGTTTCTTTAATCTAGAAATTTTTAAGTTATTTTAAGAAAAAAAACATTTTCTATACATTATATTAATAGTTGTACAATTTGAGGTGTAGGATCTATTTTTTTTCTTAAATCCTATACGAATTTGGACTAATTTGTCTCATTTTTCTAAGTAATTTCCAATTTTTTATTGTTGATAAATCGATCAAACTGGAACCAATTCAATTTCATTTTAGTTATTTTTTTGATTACAGATTTTACAAAAAATTTTCCCCCAACAAACAGATTCTTCATTCTATTTTTTATCAAGTTATGTATATATCTGATAAGTTTGTTTTAGGCAATGAACTCGACGTGAAAATAATGTTGCGACGTGAAAAATTCTTTTACAATCTAAATATAACAAAAATAGATTTTTCAACAAAAATTCCTTGACTCGATAAAATTCAAGGCTTAGAAGATATTTAGATTTTTAGATCGTTCGCCATAAAGAGACATTCTGAACAAAATTATCATAAAATACTAACAGTTGGTATTAAATCCCTATCCTAAAAGCCTGTCACTAAAATTTTCTACCAACTTCTGGAGTTTACAGTGGATATTTTTTTGAACTTGGAAAAGCTTTCCACCAAGAATCTTCCTCATAGCATCACAATGAAAGTTTATTCCATCGATTATTTCGTTCCATGTGTTTATCGGTGTTGCTTATACTATATCAAGTTTCTAAGATATCCAAAAAAATTAGTCTAATATACTTAAATCAGGGGAACGTGGTGTCCATGCAAATGGACTAATCCACCTATTAGAAAAAATGTTATTTAGATGATTTTTTACGTTATTTAGGAAGTGGGGCTTGCAATTTTCAATTTTCTTTATGACGAACGATACAAAAATCTATATATCTCCTAAACCATAAATTTAATCGAGTTAAAATTATAAAGGTTGTCTCTTTAAGAGTTACGGATTGTTAATCATTGGGCATGACCCGCCTCTGGCCTTCAGATTTTTACCTGTTAATTAAATAAACAAAATTACATCAAAATAATCGAATAATTAGAATATATTGAATAATTCATCATATTTTTCATTGAAAAAACGAAAATTTCAATCGAAATTCGATCCGAATACAATAAAGGTCAAAGTACGTCCAACAATATTTCTTTATGCGCCTTTTTACCCTATTATACAATACCTACACCTCCCGTAAGTCGGAAAAACAGAATTTTCCGCGAATAAAATCGGAAAAGGTCGAGTTGTACCGATTGACTGTCGCGATGCGCCAATGTTTACTACTCGACGTCGAGACGCTTTTCTTTAGTTTGTCGCATCGCGTCGTTCAGCGTCGATCGCTGATAAAAAATAACTTAGACGTATGTACTTACGCCGGTACGTGTTGTGGACTTTTTTGCGTGATCAGTTTTTTCTTAAAAACAAGGGAAATTTTTAGAAACAAGGGTAAGTTCGAAAAAAAAAAAAGATTATAATGAGTAAGTTATCAAAAATATTAAATAAATTAACTCTTAAATGATGAGAGATATTTTCCACTAGTTTTACTAATTTTCTAAATCATAAACAAACCGAAATCAATTGAATTCTGTTTAAAACATTAGTACAATAAACAACATCTTTAATATATTTATATTCTTGAATTTATTATTTCAATCATAAAATTAGATCAAGATCAATTTTGAAAACATAACTTAGAAATATATTTGAGGGATTGGGTTTATTTCAAACGGATCTTACATTGAAACTAAATGGATCAGTTTAACCTTGCAGGTGTTTTTTAAGGTAAATAAATGAATTATAAATGTTTAATAAAATCCAAATGTGAGTTGATAAATTGAGCCTCTAAACCCACTCTACTAATCCTTCTAAATCATGATGATACCCAATTTGGTTTTACAAATGTCTCTAAATAAATCACTGTCGAACTAGTAAATAATTACCCCATTAAAAATGGAGAAAAAGAAAGTTTTTTCATATGTTTAACCATAAAGTCTTATTCATAATTTGGAAGTAGTAAGAAACGTTTATATGTATATTTTTATGAGACAAACAATAAAAAAACTGATGAGAAAGCAGAAGACAGAGTCAACGTTTTCGAAATAGAGAAAAAACAAAGTTCAGGTTTTATGGGGTCGAGAAAAAACGAAAACTGTAGATTTTGAAAGGTATATTAACAATTAAATTAGTAGAAGACAAACTTTTTGGTCAGATTCGAGGATACCATTCGTACCAAAACAAAATAACCACATAATAACCGTCAAATTGAAGTTTTTTGGGCAAATATGTCTCGCAAAGTCTACGATGATGGTTCCAGAAGTACTTAGCCCAACAAATAAAACAAAAAAATATAGTTCAATATCCTTTTTATAATAAGAATCATTATTAAATGAGAATAATCCTAGTGGATTAGATCTGGCGAATAGGGTGTATGAAATAGCAATTCAAACTTCATTAATGGTATAATTTTGTCCAAATTTTTGTCAGGGTTTCTCTGAAATACCGAAGAGAAAAAATTCTAAAGCTCAACTTTAACTTTTTTTACAATTGTCATTTGCTACTTTGTTTTTATTTGCTTGTTTCTACTATTTCCTTTTTTCCCTGTACTATATCAATATTTCCAAAAATAATAAGGATCAGATTTAATTTTGAGTGCGTTTGATAATAAATGACTGTTCCAGTTAAACGAAAAGGAAAACTTTCGAAACAATTTGTTTAAAACTATTTTTTAAAAACCTTTCCGCTGTCAGAAGAAGAATGCTATTAAATTGAAACTATATTTCATTTTCCGAAGACTTTCAAAAAGAATGTTTGTCTTATAAAAAGAGTCATAGTAGGTCACCTTTTATTGGATTAAAAAGAAACAAGCGATTCTTTATAGCTTCTATCTACACAGTTAAAATCAGTTTTCCATAAACTAAAATCTATTTAGAGAAAATTTACAATCGAAAAGTTATTTGGTACTATGGGATTACTCAACAAAAACGTACTAAAAGTGTCTGAAAAGGTCATTTCCAGGAGGGTTAATAGGTTCCACGGGATTTTAGACGAGGAACTGGAAGATCCAGAGTCACCATTAATTCAAATAACTACTTTATCCTGAGAAAACATATTTTATTACTACAAGTGTTTTGTTTGTTTAGTTTTCTTGTTGATAACGTCAGTGACTTAATAGACAAAATCAAAATTTCCTTCAACTATTTTTCCATCAAACATGTTTGGATTCAATCACAAAAAAACACACATAGGATTTTGGAAGCGTTAATTTCGAGCTGGAATCAGAGAAAGTGCTAAACAAGGAATGTTCCCATTAATTCTCGTATGACAATACGTTGACAATTAAAAATGTCAATTGTTAGATTTGACATATTAATATCAGCGTTGCCATATCTACAAACTGTAGCAAAACTTTAGATGTTTCTTATATTCTATGGAAATGAATTTAACAGTGTAAATAATAGTGTCCCGTTTTTGTGAAAAATATCCTCGTAAGACAGTGTTAGTCCCTTACAATTTTACAGTCAATATTTGGTGAACTAAATTGACATCCTTACTCTTTGGGATAAAGTCCTGCCGTTTAATATCCCGATGAATTTAATAACACATAAATAAAAATACGAAATTGTTTACGTCTAAAGTGTTTTTAATTTTAAAAAAGAAAATTACGGTTTTAGTTTATATTTTTATATTTGAAAATCATCAATATTTATAATAATATAAAAATACGTGCTCTAGTAATTGATTTTTTTTTTCTGTGTCTTCTAATACTAGAAAATTCCTGTTATATTCGACATCCACTTTACTATGTTATTTCTTGTAACCGAAATAATTACACGGCTTTGAAAACATGCTTCTGTCTACCGTATTTCGCAGTAAATTGCAGTAGACACTTCTGGAAAGTCCAAGACAAGACCTACTTAGGTATTTGTCTTGTTATAGAGGTTTAATGAGCTCTAATATAAGCTACAAACGAACTTGCTTATATTTCGACTAATGAATAATTAAAAGCGAACTTGTAGTATTTATCTTTTCTTCTGTTGGCAGTTGAAGTAGCACCAATTCCATGGAATTAGTTTAGAATCTTCTCAGTCGTAATTTCCGGAAAACGAAATTAGTTCCTATTGTTTGGAAGCAATTTATTTCGATTTTTCCCTGGGATTAAATAAGCAACAAGTTTGAGGAATATGTATGGATTGTGGGGGTTCAAAAACCGTTCTCGGAAAATCATAAAACAATCATTGTTATAATAAAATAAATATATGACGAAATGATCGATTTTTTTAATAGTTTTAGATAAATTAGTAAATCAAATCCACACTGGTAACGAAGATAAAATATATCTAGAAATGGAAATTTCCATGGAAAGTTTTAAGGAACTGGTACCAAAGTACCTGGTATAACAAACAAAGCTCCATAAACTTTTCCCAAAGACGTTCAATGAGTCAAGCTTCTCAAAATAGTCATTGACCGACATCGTCTCTTCATTGTTGGATAATCTTTGAGCACCACAGAGCTGCATTGTGGATTTTCTTCAACATTTTTGAAATCGTCAGGTCATTTGATCGACCACTACCATTTTGTTTATCGCAGGTCGAACGGCTTCGTTGTACTTTTGATAACGAAGGATCAGTCTCACCCAGAGTAGAATCTAGTTCATATTGGTTGAGCTAAAGCCTTTAAAATAAAAGTATACCAATTTCTTCCATGTTTATATGAGTTCTTGAACCTCATACACATGTTGTTTATCTTGTTTATTATCTTTGAGAGTTTGGAAACATGAATTGTTAATACAGGAAATTGCTAAAAAAGTACCAAAATAAATTATCATTTATCTTTGATTAGTTTGGAATATTCAGTTTTTTGAAGTTGGAGATAAATTTTGTACAAAGAATTTCAAAAAATACATGATTTTTGTGTTTTCTATAACATTTTTCCTCATTTTCTCATACCATTACGTTCGATTGCATTTTTGCAGCTAGTAAGTTATTAAACTCGATCAAATGATAAGGTCTAGGACGACCAATCCTTTTTTAACTTACATCAACATGTTTTGTTATCAAATTTATAAAATACTCATGACTTTTCTATATTTTCTATAACATTTTTCCTCATTTTCTCATATCATTAGGTTCGATTGGATTTTTGCAGCTAGTAAGTTATTAAACTCGATCAAATGATGAGGTCTAAGACGACCAATCCTTTTTTAACTTACATCAACATGTTTTGTTATCAAATTTATAAAATACTCATGACTTTTCTATATTTTCTATACTATTTTACCTCATTTTCTCATGCCACTACGTTCGAGTGGATTTTTGCAGCTAGTAAGTTATCAAACTCGATCAAATGATGAAGTCTAGGACGACCAATCCTTTTTTAACTTACATCAACATGTTTTGTTATCAAATTTATAAAATACTCATGACTTTTCTATATTTTCTATACTATTTTACCTCATTTTCTCATGCCACTACGTTCGAGTGGATTTTTGCAGCTAGTAAGTTATCAAACTCGATCAAATGATGAAGTCTAGGACGACCAATCCTTTTTTAACTTACATCAACATGTTTTGTAGTCAAATTTATAAAATACGCAAGATTTTTCTGTGTTTTCTATAACATTTTTCCTCATTTTCTCATATCATTAGGTTCGATTGGATTTTTGCAGCTAGTAAGTTATTAAACTCGATCAAATGATAAGGTCTAGGACGACCAATTCTTTTTTAACCTACATCAACATGTTTTGTTATCAAATTTATAAAATACTCATGACTTTTCTATATTTTCTATACTATTTTACCTCATTTTCTCATGCCACTACGTTCGAGTGGATTTTTGCAGCTAGTAAGTTATCAAACTCGATCAAATGATGAAGTCTAGGACGACCAATCCTTTTTTAACTTACATCAACATGTTTTGTTATCAAATTTATAAAATACTCATGACTTTTCTATATTTTCTATAACATTTTTCCTCATTTTCTCATATCATTAGGTTCGATTGGATTTTTGCAGCTAGTAAGTTATTAAACTCGATCAAATGATGAGGTCTAAGACGACCAATCCTTTTTTAACTTACATCAACATGTTTTGTTATCAAATTTATAAAATACTCATGACTTTTCTATATTTTCTATATTATTTTACCTCATTTTCTCATACCACTACGTTCGAGTGGATTTTTGCAGCTAGTAAGTTATTAAACTCGATCAAATGATGAAGTCTAGAACTACCAGTTCTTTTGTAACTTACATCAACATGTTTTGTTATCAAATTTATAAAATACTCATGACTTTTCTATATTTTCTATACTATTTTACCTCATTTTCTCATACCACTATGCTCGAGTGGATTTTTGCATCTAGTAAGTTATCAAACTCGATCAAATGATGAGGTCTAGGAAGACCAATCCTTTTTTAACTTACATCAACATGTTTTGCAAACAAATTAATGAAATATAATTCAAGTTTTACTATAATGAAAAGTCACGTTAAATCGTAGAAGGATCGCGGAATCGCTGGAGGCAGTGGAATCGGTATTGCACGGGGGCGCTCCAACAGCTGGCGGCGGGTCTGATAAGCTTCAATTTCAACAGTCACTTCATCATTTCAACCACAATTTTCATCTCATATTCTTCTTTTTCATCTACAAGTAACCAATAGTTACCATAAAGAAAATTTGAATAATTCTGAATGTGTTTGTTTAATTTTATAACTTGAGTTTAAGATAGTTCTAGAAAGTAAATTGTTGTTGAAATATTTTTCGTAAAGTATGATTCACTAAACTGTAAATAAAATAATGGTAGTTCAATTAATATATATGGAATGAAAATAAATTTTTTATTACGAAATTTTTAACGTTTTACATGAATTTATAGTTCAATGATTAAATTACTACAAATCCTAATATTTGCGTTACGGAAAATACAAATTCAATATAATAATTCTATTCCAATAATCGTAGTTTGAATTTTCATATTTTGATATCATTTATATATTATCTCAAAAAAAAAGAATATAAAAAACTTCACGTAAACGATCTTAATTTCAATAATATCATTAAGAGAATATTGTCCATTAAGAATTTAGATTTGAATCAAAGTTGACGACGACAATGTAAATAACAAGTTATTAAGGGGAAGAAAAAACTGAACAATTGTAGTTTCAAGAGTAGCAAATATTTGCTTCAAATTCTAAATAATACGACTAGTTTAGAATGAAAAATAAATGAAAGAAATAATGATTTAAAATAGAACGTGATAAATCCCACAACTACAAAACATTTGAAACTTCTAGAATCTAGATAATACAATGGAGACACTTTTTTTCGGAAATTTTGATTTCTTGGTGAAAGTACATGCGGTTGGGCGTTTCTTATGGCGTTTAAATAACTACCTTTTTAAGAACATTGATTTCGTTTCAAGGAATCAAATCTGAAAATGTTGTTTCGATTTTTACCATCGTTGTATTTTGTTTTTCGATTCGTATTACTGCTAATTCGATCTATTCTTCAATGTTTCAAAAACAAGATTTTGTCACATCGATCACTCAGAGGGTGCGTCATAATTTACTAAAGTATCAACCTCTATCAGATATAAATCTTCAGGTACATAGGATTTAAATTTTTCTTTTTCTTTGTTTTATAAAGGCAACCACAACAAATCTTGTGATTGCTCCAAAAGTGTTATGACGTTGGTTGAAAATCGCGTTTACTGCCTTCGAAACTTTCATAATTGCTATGTCTTTTAACTAGCCCTAGATGTATAGTTTATTGAATATGATTTCTAAACTTGTGAGATTTGTTTAATAATCAAAATTTTTGCTGATAGCTGCCGTTACACCACACATTTCTTCTTTGTTGTTTTATGTTTCTTTGTCTCGTGACTTTGTTGTATCCGCATGAGTAATAACCACTATTACTCACTCTATTATTTTCAATTCATCTCAATACATCTGTTTGGATATTACGCATTGCAGGATGTTATTTAGATCGTTATTTTTGAAAATAAATTATGTCGTACTTAATATTTTAATAACTAAAATTGAGATTGACGTTCTGGCAATAACAAGCTTATTAATTTACAAAAATATGCAAGAAGTTCAACCTGGAATTCCACCTTGTATTCAAATTAAATTCTCATTTTAAAAAACGTAACTAGCATCATTTTTTTATTCTTTCTAGATGTTATCTACATGTTTCTATCTACATTTTCCATGGTAGCTCCATCTCGATCTTTATCCCCTTAATACAGATATTTTCACCCAATTATCTTAGTCCATTTGACCATATATACCATTTGAGCTTGACCATGCAGTTTTTTGATATATGCGTTAGTTCTAATTCTTCATAAAGCATTTAAAATGAAACTATGCAAATTTTTTTCGAGGTTTACAAATTCAATGGAAACGTTCATAATTAATGGCTGCCCAAGAAAATCCTAAACATGTGGCATCTTCAAACTACGGTTGTTTTTGAAAAATCTTTTCTTCAAACGTTTTGTTTCCTCTCGTCAGTTTTTGTTATTTTTTACTGATTCCATCTGTTTCCTTTGTCACTGTCACTTACAAATATTCGAATTCTTGGACTTCACCAAATCTACACTTCTTGTTTAACTCTGTTGTCACTTTTAATTGGTTGAAGTTATTCAAATCCTTTTCCATATCCTTATATTTGATCTTTTGTCTGATTCTGATTTATACGGAGTCCATAATCTTTTAATTTCTTCTTAAATAGTACAAACATCATTTCTACATCTTTATAAGTACATCATCTGCAGTTTGTTTTTTGTTGTTATAAATCATCCTTTAGGTTCTACTTTTGTTCTAAATCAAAAAAACTGAAAGAAAAAAGAAAGTGAAACTCGATTTTATTGAAAAATATGGGTTTCAAAAGGGAAGAAATTAGCAAAAAATGAAAGAATTAACAATAAAAACATTAAAAATGCATAAATACTAGAAGAAGCTTCGAAATTAAAAAAATTAGATAATATAGCTGATTAATTTCATTTTTTGTTTGTTATACTATGGATATTTTCATACTAATATCGAAAAGAAGGAGTATAATACTTTTTTTTTCTATTTCAAGTGTCCATTATGATCATAAATGCTGCAGCGTTTTCGGTTCGATAAATAAATTCAAATTTCCGAGCGATTGGATCAGATTTGCTGAGACCCCGGGGCATATTTTTTGTTCAATGGTAATTGTATACGTGTTCGCACCTAATATTTCAAAAATGTAATACGAAATTGATTTTTCGAAGTTTTATTCACATTCCCTAGTTTCGTTCTTCCATTCCATTCCTCATTTTTTGATATATCATCAAACCGTCCAATCCAAACGAAACCAGATATAACTAGATTATCCAATAACTTGTTAATTATTTGTTGCGTGAGGATCATTTCTTAAGAAAGTGTTACTATAGTTATAGTGTGGGAATCGGTTGTGGTTAAATTATAAAACGACAGACGGTCGATTGGATTTCTCAGAAAGACAGTTCATTTAAAAACAAACACGTCAGCAACGACAAAAGACAAGTAATTCATTTCCGGTTGATTTCAGATCAAATTGACTGTAAGATGTAAGGGTAATCTGGGTTAAATCACAGGGTATTTCGATCAGATGTAGTTCGATGGTTTGACTATTCAAAAACGTTTTGTTTGAATTGATCTACAAGTTCTGTATACCACAATTTTGTTTTGTCTTCTCTTTGCCTTTCTAATTTATTTATATTTCTCTTTTTGTTTTATCATCTTCTCTATCAATATCAACTTCTGCTATAACTAATTCCATGTTTTAGTTTTTAGGTAGTAATTGGATAAATGAACAAAACTGAAATTTAGATAGTTGAGTATCAACTTTTTCAAAACAAATAATTACTTTTATATATGTGGTGTATATGCAGTGTTTTTTAAAAGTAATAATGACTCATGAACAACATAGTTTCATAGTTTTATTATTAGTTTTTCGAAATACGTTTTACCAGTATCATAAAATTAATAAAAATGTCGATTATATTCACCATGTGTGCTCAAATATTGGCCAATTATTCTTGTTTACAAATTTCGTTCTTTTATAAAAAGGAAAAACCGTGGGTGGTGCTTTCTTAGTAGGGGGTAGATTATTTATCTATCTTCTCAAACAAGTGGGAATCTCAATGAATTTTATCTTTAAGAATGTTAGAAGAAAAAGATTTTCATGGTATTGAATATGTTTTAGAATTTTGAAAGTAACTGAACTTCTTTGATTTATTTAACAAAAGAAACGACTTCTTTATTAATATAAATCACGTAGAAATTCTCATTTGAATCAGATTAAATGTCGTGAAAAAATAACTTAAGCAGATAAAATAAAGTGAAAAAATCATTGTAGAAAATGTAGCACAAAATTTTGTTTTTTATTAGACCAGAGACAAGTTTTTAAAAATGATAGTGTAAGAAAAATAATCGTAGGATGAAACCCGTTAAAAAAAGAGGAGAATATGAAAAAATTAGAGGAAAACTTATTTACGAGCTATCTGAAGTCGAACAGGAAAAAAAAGGGGTAAGTTTTTAAGAATGAAAACGGTTTGTCTCGAAAGTTGTAAGTAATAGAAAGATCTACCATTTTTGTATTTTTAGTTTTTCACAAAACCTCAAATTTCTTGTGAAAAATATCAAGTTTTTTGGTCTTTCATTTTTATCTTTCACAAAAAACAATCTTTTTCCGCGAAACTTGGTGAGAACTTACCTTTTTATGTCCCGAACACATTGTAATCAATTCGATTTGAAATATTTATTTTTTAATGTTTTTTTACTGCTTAAAAATACCCCAATTTTCAATCTAAAATTCTCGTATCCAAATATCAGTTTTTTTTTTAAATCGATGAGTTATTAGTTCGTTAGAGTCTCCACTTTTCAATGGTGTAAAAAACATGCAAAAAAGGCAGAAATAACAAAAAAATTTTTTCGAATTATTATGTATAATTTTCAGATATTTACTAAAATTATTCTATAGTTAATCATATAATTAGACAGTACAATTTTAATAAATAAATTGTACAAATAAAAAAATTCGGTTACGACTCATTATTTTTACCTTTTTCGAAAAAACTCACCATTACGATGGTAAATTTTCTTTCACCATCGGAAAGTGGAGATTTCAACAAACAAAAATCCCATTGATTTTGAAAAAAAAGTTAATATTTTGACGGGAAAATTTTCAATTGAAAATTACGGTAGTTTTTCTTTAATAAGTCAATATAAAGTTAAAAAATAAATATCTGAAATCGAATAAATCACAGTGTATTTGGGACATAACTAGGTTAGTTTTCACCAAGTTGTTTTTTAAAAACCATAAATCTAGTTTTTTGAATCTTCCATATAAATTTTGAAGTTATGTAATAAAATTGTGTATACATACATTTTAATAACCAACACCTTAGTCATCCAACTTTTTTCCATAAGAAGGAGAATCGTTTTCACCCTAAAAATCTAACCCCCTTCTCCTTTCCGACCTCAGAACGACAGTAAATGATTTTTCCTTCAATTTTCATTATATTATTCTGATTTTCCAAACAGTGTCATTCCACTATTAATTTCTTTCGTAAACGTGTTTTGTATAAAAAAACCCATTATACGAGGTTGGCCATAATTTAAATTCTATTGAAAATCAATTGATATATTACGTAAGAAATATATTTAAGCCCAATTATTTGTACGATAATTGATGTTTTCCCTTTTGGTAAGTTCCGCCTATGCGTTCTTTAATGGCATCTGCAAGAAAACCACATATATCTTACAGCAGCTCCAATTTGTAGCAACACCCCTTAAAAGAACCCCATGAACTCAGGGATCGTTCACACTCGTTATTTGTTAGGTTAGAATCGACCGATCTTTATATTAGGTGTGGATTGTAATGTATTACCAACTACACATACGATGCCTTCGATATATATTTGTTTTGGTTCTTTTGGGTTTTTTATTTGAGACATTGATTGATATTTCTGGAAAATAGGCTTCGGAATTGCCTACATTATATCTAATATATCATTTGGTAATTGTATGTTTTTCAATATTATTATATAGAGAAAATAACACAAAACTTCCTAGCAGTTCAAGAATCTTGTTGTTAAATTTGATTATAAAAAACGAATATTATTATACCCTGAAGTGTTTTCAAATTATGGATAAATTTAATCTTTTTCCGTTTAATTTGATCCTTTAGCTTCGCCAATTTACACCAGGTTCCTTCCACATTACCACTACTGTCAAGTTCATCTTCTCTTTTCTTCTTTTTTTTGATCTTTTTCACTTGTACTAATACTTTTACTCGCCAACTTCAGCCTTTGCCCTTTGATATTGCTTTACATCTATCAATTTTTCTTCTGTAGTTTCATTTAGGAGTATCATCAAGTATTTTATCATCTGGGTAGATAATTATTTGTCTAGCGCTTAAACTTGAATGCCCCTCATATATTTTCCTCATTATGTAGTCTAATGTTAAGTAAAATATTGTTATCCTTAGCCTTGTCTTACTCTTTGTTAATAACAAACTCAATACATCTTTGGTAACTCGTGGGACACTATTGCAGCTTGGCTGAGACCTCAGTACAACCCTGATCTGGAACCGTTTATTTAGAAGTTTGCAGAATTCTTTGAATGGTCAATCTTTTACAAATAACGATGACCTTCCATAACCTTTGGTTTAGTTGTTTGGACTAACTATAAAAGCTGTAAAACCACTAAAAAAATCTCATGCTGTTAGTTAGGTGGGATTCCAAAGGTATTGTGTTTATTGCGCTGCTTCCAAGGAACCAAACGATCAATTCTGATGTTTACTGACAATAAAAACGAACAGAATTATCAAATAGGAAAGGTTTAATATTCCATTATGATAATTCAAGACCTCATACATCTTTGGCAACTCGTGGGCCACTATTGGAGCTTAGCTGAGACCTCTACACAACCCCGATCTGGAACCATGTGATTACCGTTTATTTAGAAGTTTGCAGAATTCTTTGATTGGTCAAACTTTTACAAATGACGATGACCTTCCATAAACTTTGGTTTAGTTGTTTGGACTAACTATAAAAGCTGGAAAACCACTAAAAAAATCTCCTGCTGCGAGTTGGGTGGGATTCAAAAGGTTGTGTTTATTGAGCTGCTTCCAAGGAACCAAAAATTGATGAAACTGGATGAAGTAATAAAAAAATGGTCAGAATTATCAAATCGGAAAGGTTTAATATTCCATTATGATAATTCAAGGCCTCATAAATCTTTGGTAACTCGTATAAAATTTGTTTAATAAATATTATACATACAACGACAAGTTTTTTTTGTTAGTATATCTTGCATCTGACTCGATTCATCGTTATATCATCAAAGTGTATACTTATTAAAAAAGAAACACATTTTACTCGAGATGTTGCTTTTCTAATGTCGCCTTAGTGGCAAAACTTCAACATGATTTATAGTATTTTTCAGTTGCAGCTGTCAAGAGCAGACAACTCCAGCACTAACGTTAGAGGCTATTATATATTTCAGTGTGCATCTCCCAATTCTGGAGTGATAAACTGATGTATAAATCAAAAATATATCCTTAAGAACTATAAAACAAATGTACTTTCGGATACCAATCCTAAACTTTCTGTCTAATTACACAAGAATAATTTATCTGCTTATTTTTGGTCAGAATAATCTATAGTTACGAATTACCCTGTATAATAATAAATCCCGAAAACGATTTAAAAAATATCAGGTACGTTTGTAAGTGATAACTTGAACTTAACGCCCGAAACAATGCCTGTTGAATGAATTTAATTCCAATGCCGGAAATTAAAATTCAAATATGAACCAGTTATGGGTTTTTGAAGTTATTATATTGTCACGTTTAATACCTACAACAAGAGATTCCGTAAAAAATGTACGTTTAATTAAAAGTTTAATCTGAAAATGAAAATCCTCCCGTTCTTATATTTCTTAAACGGATTTTTCATTTTGAAAAAACATCGTTTTTTGATGGACAATATATGATAGTTAAAATGTATCAATAGAACGCTCTTTTGAAGATAAAAGTTCCTAATGCATGAAAGTATTGGAAAATGTTATAGAAAACAATGTGCTGGGATACTATGTAATAAGAAATCTAACCTTACAAAGTACTATATCAGAAACTAAGTGCAATCGACTCAAAATAGTTCATTGAATTTTGTCAATAAACACTAAAAGAAAGTCAAATTGTATCAATAAAACGCTCTTTTGAAGATAAAAGTAGGAATAAGTTCCTAATGCATGAAAGTTTTAGAAAATGTTATAGAAAACAACGTGCTGATTACTATGTAATGAGAAATCTAATCTAACAAAGTACTATATCAGAAACTACGTGCAATCGACTCAAAATAGTTCATTGGAATTTTGCCAATAAACACTAAAAGACAGTCAAATTTTATCAATAAAACGCTCTTTTGAAGATAAAAGTAGGAATAAGTTCCTAATGGATGAAAGTTTTGGAAAATGTTATAGAAAACAACGTGCTAAATACTATGTAATGAGAAATCTAACCTCACAAAGTGCTATATCAGAAACTACGTGCAATCGACTCAAAATAGTTCATTAGAATTTTGCCAATAAACACTAAAAGACAGTCAAATTGTATCAATAAAACGCTCGATTGAAGATAAAAGTAGGAATAAGTTCCTAATGCATGAAAGTTTTGGAAAATGTTATAGAAAACAACGTGCTAAATACTATGTAATGAGAAATCTAACCTCACAAAGTACTATATCAGAAACTACGTGCAATCGACTCAAAATAGTTCATTAGAATTTTACCAATAACGACTAAAAGACAGTCAAATTGTATCAATAAAACGCTCGTTTGAAGATAAAAGTAGGAATAAGTTCCTAATGCATGAAAGTTTTGGAAAATGTTATAGAAAACAACGTGCTAAATACTATGTAATGAGAAATCTAACCTCACAAAGTACTATATCAGAAACTAAGTGCAATCGACTCAAAATAGTTCATAGAATTTTGTCAATAAACACTAAAAGAAAGTCAAATTGTATCAATAAAATGCTCTTTTGAAGATAAAAGTAGGAATAAGTTCCTAATGCATGAAAGTTTTGGAAAATGTTATAGAAAACAACGTGCTGATTACTATGTAATGAGAAATCTAACCTCACAAAGTACTATATCAGAAACTACGTGCAATCGACTCAAAATAGTTCATTAGAATTTTGCCAATAAAGACTAAAAGACAGTCAAATTGTATCAATAAAACGCTCGTTTGAAGATAAAAGTAGGAATAAGTTCCTAATGCATGAAAGTTTTGGAAAATGTTATAGAAAACAACGTGCTAAATACTATGTAATGAGAAATCTAACCTCACAAAGTGCTATATCAGAAACTACGTGCAATCGACTCAAAATAGTTCATTAGAATTTTGCCAATAAACACTAAAAGACAGTCAAATTGTATCAATAAAACGCTCGTTTGAAGATAAAAGTAGGAATAAGTTCCTAATGCATGAAAGTTTTGGAAAATGTTATAGAAAACAACGTGCTGATTACTATGTTATGAGAAATCTAACCTCACAAAGTACTGTATCAGAAACTACGTGCAATCGACTCAAAATAGTTCATTAGAATTTTGCCAATAAAGACTAAAAGACAGTCAAATTGTATCAATAAAACGCTCGTTTGAAGATAAAAGTAGGAATAAGTTCCTAATGCATGAAAGTTTTGGAAAATGTTATAGAAAACAACGTGCTGATTACTTTGTAATGAGAAATCTAACCTCACAAAGTACTATATCAGAAACTACGTGCAATCGACTCAAAATAGTTCATTAGAATTTTACCAATAAAGACTAAAAGACAGTCAAATTGTATCAATAAAACGCTCGTTTGAAGATAAAAGTAGGAATAAGTTCCTAATGCATGAAAGTTTTGGAAAATGTTATAGAAAACAACGTGCTAAATACTATGTAATGAGAAATCTAACCTCACAAAGTACTATATCAGAAACTAAGTGCAATCGACTCAAAATAGTTCATAGAATTTTGTCAATAAACACTAAAAGAAAGTCAAATTGTATCAATAAAACGCTCTTTTGAAGATAAAAGTAGGAATAAGTTCCTAATGCATGAAAGTTTTGGAAAATGTTATAGAAAACAACGTGCTGATTACTATGTTATGAGAAATCTAACCTCACAAAGTACTATATCAGAAACTACGTGCAATCGACTCAAAATAGTTCATTAGAATTTTGCCAATAAAGACTAAAAGACAGTCAAATTGTATCAATAAAACGCTCGTTTGACGATAAAAGTAGGAATAAGTTCCTAATGCATGAAAGTTTTGGAAAATGTTATAGAAAACAACGTGCTGATTACTATGTAATGAGAAATCTAACCTCACAAAGTACTATATCAGAAACTACGTGCAATCGACTCAAAATAGTTCATTAGAATTTTGCCAATAAACGGTAAAAGTCGGTCAAATTATATCAATAAAACGCTCTTTTGAAGATAAAAGTAGGAATAAGTTCCTAATGGATGAAAGTTTTGGAAAATGTTATAGAAAACAACGTGCTAAATACTATGTAATGAGAAATCTAACCTCACAAAGTACTATATCAGAAACTAAGTGCAATCGACTCAAAATAGTTCATAGAATTTTGTCAATAAACACTAAAAGAAAGTCAAATTGTATCAATAAAATGCTCTTTTGAAGATAAAAGTAGGAATAAGTTCCTAATGCATGAAAGTTTTGGAAAATGTTATAGAAAACAACGTGCTAAATACTATGTAATGAGAAATCTAACCTCACAAAGTACTATATCAGAAACTAAGTGCAATCGACTCAAAATAGTTCATAGAATTTTGTCAATAAACACTAAAAGAAAGTCAAATTGTATCAATAAAATGCTCTTTTGAAGATAAAAGTAGGAATAAGTTCCTAATGCATGAAAGTTTTGGAAAATGTTATAGAAAACAACGTGCTGATTACTATGTAATGAGAAATCTAACCTCACAAAGTACTATATCAGAAACTACGTGCAATCGACTCAAAATAGTTCATTAGAATTTTGCCAATAAAGACTAAAAGACAGTCAAATTGTATCAATAAAACGCTCGTTTGACGATAAAAGTAGGAATAAGTTCCTAATGCATGAAAGTTTTGGAAAATGTTATAGAAAACAACGTGCTGATTACTATGTAATGAGAAATCTAACCTCACAAAGTACTATATCAGAAACTACGTGCAATCGACTCAAAATAGTTCATTAGAATTTTGCCAATAAACGGTAAAAGTCGGTCAAATTGTATCAATAAAACGCTCTTTTGAAGATAAAAGTAGGAATAAGTTCCTAATGCATGAAAGTTTTGGAAAATGTTATAGAAAACAACGTGCTGATTACTATGTAATGAGAAATCTAACCTCACAAAGTACTATATCAGAAACTACGTGCAATCGACTCAAAATAGTTCATTAGAATTTTGCCAATAAACGGTAAAAGTCGGTCAAATTGTATCAATAAAACGCTCTTTTGAAGATAAAAGTAGGAATAAGTTCCTAATGCATGAAAGTTTTGGAAAATGTTATAGAAAACAACGTGCTAAATACTATGTAATGAGAAATCTAACCTCACAAAGTACTATATCAGAAACTAAGTGCAATCGACTCAAAATAGTTCATAGAATTTTGTCAATAAACACTAAAAGAAAGTCAAATTGTATCAATAAAATGCTCTTTTGAAGATAAAAGTAGGAATAAGTTCCTAATGCATGAAAGTTTTGGAAAATGTTATAGAAAACAACGTGCTGATTACTATGTAATGAGAAATCTAACCTCACAAAGTACTATATCAGAAACTACGTGCAATCGACTCAAAATAGTTCACTAGAATTTTACCAATAAACGGTTAAAGTCAGTCAAATTGTATCAATAAAACGCACTTTTAATGATAAAAGTAGGAACAAGTTCCTAAAGCGTTCTGAAAAGCATCGTTTTCGTTGTGTTTCGGATATCATCGAAAAAAACATTTCAAACACTTTTTCAATTTTATTCATTAATTTGTAACAATCAAATGAGTTCATGGTAATAATGAGAATTGATTTTTCATTCATGTATATACTAATCACTTATAAATATTATGTTGCAGGTAAATAAGAATTGAGTTAAGTAATTGCTTGTTATATAAAGACACTTAAGGTTTGAATTACACACCAGAGTCAACGATCATTTCTATATAAAAATCAATTTAAGTAATTAGTTTTGACGAAAAATAAATGATTTTATTGGTTATTATATCAAAATTTCAGAATCGTTTGGTAAATACATTGATCAATTAGTAGATCAACGAATCAATCGGTTAATGAACGAATCGATCGACGAATCAATCAAGGAATCAACGAATGAATCAATTGACTATGGAAAAAATCAGAAAATCGATCAGTCCATCGATGCATCAATTAGTAGATCAACGAATTAATCAGTTAAATAACGAATCGATTAAGGAAGAAACGAAACAATGAGCAAATTGAAGAATAAATCGAGAAACTAGAGAATCGATTGGTATATCGACTAATCAATCAGGAAATCAAATAATCGATTGATAAATCCACGAACTAATTAGTAGATCAACGAATCGATCGGTTAATGAACGAATCAATCAAGAAATCAACGAATTAATCGATTGACGATGCAAGAAGTCAGAAATTCGATTAGTTAATCGACGAATTAATTAGTCGATCAACTAATCAAACAGTTAAAGAATGAATCGATTGAGAAATAAACGAATCAGTGAGCAAATTACCGAATTAATTGAGATAGCCGAGAATCGATTGGTATATCGACTAATCAATCAGGAAATCAAATAATCGATTGATAAATCCACGAACTAATTAGTAGATCAACGAATCGATCGGTTAATGAACGAATCAATCAAGAAATCAACGAATTAATCGATTGACGATGCAAGAAGTCAGAAATTCGATTAGTTAATCGACGAATTAATTAGTCGATCAACTAATCAAACAGTTAAAGAATGAATCGATTGAGAAATAAACGAATCAGTGAGCAAATTACCGAATTAATTGAGATAGCCGAGAATCGATTGGTATATCGACTAATCAATCAGGAAATCAAATAATCGATTGGTAAATCCATGAATCAATTATTAGATCAACGAATCGATCGGTTAATGAACGAATCAATCATGAAATCAACGAATCTACGATACAATCAGATATTCAACTAATCAATCAACGAACCAGTCGTCGTATCAACAAATCAATTTATGATTGGATCAACGAATCAATTAATCATAAAAAATTCATTTGCAACTCAACGGTAACAAAACACCTTTACACATATTGTTAGGTATAGTCGACGAATAAACAAAATTTTGATAAAGAAACTTCCAGAACATAAATCAAGAGAAAGGAAACGCTTGTCACCTTTATCGGTATCATCAATAAGCGATGGCATTTATAAAGAATAATAATCAATTGTAAGGGAATTGATATACCCAAATTTGATGTATTAGGGAAATAAATATTAGTCTGAATGTATGTCACGTGTTAGATTAGTTGAAAGGATTATATCAGGATGAGGGAAAGTGACACAAATTGATTGTTGTGACGATATAGAAGACAATATGAAGGTCGCGGAAAAAGCCTAAATTATCAAGATACGTGTTTGGTAATATTCATCTACATAAATACTAAACAATGTTTGAATCTCCAAATTATTTGTCAATTATAATTGAATATTTATTCTAAATATCAAATCAGGTCGTACATCCGATCGCCAATAAGTATAACTGAGAGTTTGAAAAAGTGACAACTCCAATGGGACGTCATCAACTAGAAGCAAATTAACTTCGAATTCTCCGGGGTGGTATAACTCCTGGTTTTATCCTTCGGTCGCGTAACGTCAAGTTACTGCCCCTCCTTCTCGTTTACACTGCTTGTAGGACGTTCCTTATTGCTACCGGGATTTACCCTTGACTGAAATCTAATTATTGTACAGCCTTTATAAAATCTCGATGCCAAGCGTTTTTTTGTTTGTTTCTTAATCCCGTGGATTTTCTACGAAGTACAATTTAGATATAATAATCATATTCAAACAAAAAGAACGAAATATATCGGACAAATAACTAGATCGTGACTAAATAGAATTAAGATACATATCTTATTGCAGAAATTTTATTCTTTAAAATATTTAAAGCGTTTCCGTCTCGAAATGCATAAAATATAATATGTTAAAGAATTTTATCATCTTCAGAAAGTTCGACATCGAAAACCACTGGAAACGAGAAACATAAAATCCCTTTTTGTCGTAAAGACACATCAGATTTGAAACCTCATAAGAACTTTATTTGGATTTCGACTTTAGAAGAATTTAGGGCTTCTATTGTGAGGTGACGCGAAGCATGCCAAACTTTGTGACCTATTAAAGCCCTTTAGAGTTCGATCAGAGGCGCTGGTTGAAAATAGGGCAGAGGTTTTACGTGGAAAAGTAGAAAGTCGTTTTGGTATATACAATACTATATTATCTAAATTATTTTACTGATTTTTTCGCGTTGAAATTCTTCGTTTTTTAATTTTTCATACCTTTATACCTACTATTAATATTAGAAAAATCTTTATAAACATAATTCACTCATGAAAAGCATCATCGTCATTATTTATGGTGTTAGAAACCTTGTAAAACTTTATAAAACCATAATTTGCTTAAAAACCCATCATTAAGAATTACACAGGGTTGTACTTAATATAACAAGCGAATATAATTTCAGTAAAATTAAATACAAAGAAAAATTTGTTGCTTAACTTGAAATCTAGAATAAAAAAAATGTTTGTTATAAATATTCCCAGTTTTCGTATTGAACGTACCTCCAAGAATATGTTTCCTTTTCAGTTGTGCAAGAATATTCGGTATTAAGTTTAATGCGAACATACTGCAAATAATTTTTTACCATAATTCCATTCAGTAACATTCGGAATTCTAATAGATTATTTTTTATGTGTATATATACTTTTGATTGATTCGTTGATTCTAAAAATTATGATTCAATTCGTAGTCTCTTATCTGTTTTGGCAGAGAAAATATTTTCGATTGGTATGTGACTTTCTTCTGAAAATCATGTTTATAATAAAACCTGTCGATTCAATATCAAGTATTAAGAAAACAAAAAAAAAATAACAAACACTACAAATCATATTTGTCATACAAATATTGGATTGATTAAACAAAAAATCTAATTCAGAGGACTAAAAAGGACTTTCTAAGAAAAATAAATAATAAAACATGAAATGACAGAATAAGGAATAAAAATATAAGGGAAATTAAAAGGGAAACTAAAACAAGATAAGAAAAATCGAGGAGGAGCTGGAGAGAAAAATAGAGATGTCAAAACAAAAAATAGTCGATAGAAAATAACAGCAACGATTGTGGTTTGATTCAACTTCAGCAAGCTTTACATCTGATAAGCTTTGAAGGAATCAGGATTAAATGGTAAATAAGTAGATATTGAAATTTTAAAATAAGTTTTCTTCTTATTTTTAAATCAAATATTCAGTATAATCCTCGTTATTTCTTTCATTACGTATCTTCCATCTTATTTTCTTCAGTTTCAATTATCTTTTTTGCATGTAGTAGCTCAGATATTCTATTTTGATATTAGACTTTCGAATTCATTTGATTAAAATCGAGGATACTTAAAAACGTGTTAGCAATATGAAAATTTCTTCCTTACACTTTTTTGAAATAAAAAGATATTGAAAAACTTGATGCTGATACTTCTTTGTGAACTACGTCGAACTTTCCTGGCCCATTAAACTTTCTTCGAATACGATTCATTCAACTTGTATCTGACAAATTTTTCACAGTGTAAAGAATGTGTGGATGATACACAATGGATCAACGAGGAAGTAGGAATATTGTACGACGTTTCTAAAATCCATAGACGTACAATGGAAATTTCTCTTAAATTTAGCGTTTTTAGATTGCCCACAAATTTTTTCAAGAGTTTGTTTTTTAAAAAAAGGCGTTTCTGAGTAATAGGAATCATCAATACTATTAATTTTTTATATAAAATATAAATAGGATTCATTTGGAAAGTAAAGAAGCAACTCGATGAATCTCAATGGATTGAAGAGTGGAAATAACTGAGTGGATAGAGAAAACAGAGAACGAAAACAGATGAAGAGGAATAGAAGATAAAATAGTTGAAGAAACCAAGATTATAAGTTGGAAATTAAAGAAACAGGTCGATGAATCTCGATGGATTGAAGCGTGGAAATAACTGAGTGGATAGAGAAAACAGAGAACGAAAACAGATGAAGAGGAATAGAAGATAAATTAGTTGAAGAAACCAAGATTATAATTTGGAAATTAAAGAAACAGGTCGATGAATCTCGACGGATTGAAGAGTGGAAATAACTGAGTGGATAGAGAAAACAGAGAACGAAAACAGAGAACGAAAACAGATGAAGAGGAATAGAAGATAAAGTAGTTGAAGAAACCAAGATTATAATTTGGAAATTAAAGAAACAGGTCGATGAATCTCGATGGATTGAAGCGTGGAAATAACTGAGTGGATAGAGAAAACAGAAAACGGAAACAGATGAAGAGGAATGGAAGAGAAAGTAGTTGAAGAAACCAAGATTATAATTTAGAAATTAAAGAAACAGGTCGATGAATCTCGATGGATTGAAGCGGGGAAATAACTGAGTGGATAGAGAAAACAGAGAACGAAAACAGATGAAGAGGAATAGAAGATAAAGTAGTTGAAGAAACCAAGATTATAATTTGGAAATTAAAGAAACAGGTCGATGAATCTCGATGGATTGAAGCGTGGAAATAACTGAGTGGATAGAGAAAACAGAAAACGGAAACAGATGAAGAGGAATGGAAGAGAAAGTAGTTGAAGAAACCAAGATTATAATTTGGAAATTAAAGAAACAGGTCGATGAATCTCGACGGATTGAAGAGTGGAAATAACTGAGTGGATAGAGAAAACAGAGAACGAAAACAGATGAAGAGGAATAGAAGATAAAGTAGTTGACGAAACCAAGATTATAAGTTGGAAATTAAAGAAACAGGTCGATGAATCTCGATGGATTGAAGCGTGGAAATAACTGAGTGGATAGAGAAAACAGAGAACGAAAACAGATGAAGAGGAATAGAAGATAAAGTAGTTGAAGAAACCAAGATTATAATTTGGAAATTAAAGAAACAGGTCGATGAATCTCGATGGATTGAAGCGTGGAAATAACTGAGTGGATAGAGAAAACAGAAAACGGAAACAGATGAAGAGGAATAGAAGATAAATTAGTTGAAGAAACCAAGATTATAATTTGGAAATTAAAGAAACAGGTCGATGAATCTCGACGGATTGAAGAGTGGAAATAACTGAGTGGATAGAGAAAACAGAGAACGAAAACAGATGAAGAGGAATAGAAGATAAAGTAGTTGACGAAACCAAGATTATAAGTTGGAAATTAAAGAAACAGGTCGATGAATCTCGATGGATTGAAGCGTGGAAATAACTGAGTGGATAGAGAAAACAGAGAACGAAAACAGATGAAGAGGAATAGAAGATAAAGTAGTTGAAGAAACCAAGATTATAATTTGGAAATTAAAGAAACAGGTCGATGAATCTCGATGGATTGAAGCGTGGAAATAACTGAGTGGATAGAGAAAACAGAAAACGGAAACAGATGAAGAGGAATAGAAGATAAATTAGTTGAAGAAACCAAGATTATAATTTGGAAATTAAAGAAACAGGTCGATGAATCTCGACGGATTGAAGAGTGGAAATAACTGAGTGGATAGAGAAAACAGAGAACGAAAACAGATGAAGAGGAATAGAAGATAAAGTAGTTGACGAAACCAAGATTATAAGTTGGAAATTAAAGAAACAGGTCGATGAATCTCGATGGATTGAAGCGTGGAAATAACTGAGTGGATAGAGAAAACAGAGAACGAAAACAGATGAAGAGGAATAGAAGATAAAGTAGTTGAAGAAACCAAGATTATAATTTGGAAATTAAAGAAACAGGTCGATGAATCTCGATGGATTGAAGCGTGGAAATAACTGAGTGGATAGAGAAAACAGAAAACGGAAACAGATGAAGAGGAATGGAAGAGAAAGTAGTTGAAGAAACCAAGATTATAATTTAGAAATTAAAGAAACAGGTCGATGAATCTCGATGGATTGAAGCGGGGAAATAACTGAGTGGATAGAGAAAACAGAAAACGGAAACAGATGAAGAGGAATGGAAGAGAAAGTAGTTGAAGAAACCAAGATTATAATTTGGAAATTAAAGAAACAGGTCGATGAATCTCGACGGATTGAAGAGTGGAAATAACTGAGTGGATAGAGAAAACAGAGAACGAAAACAGAGAACGAAAACAGATGAAGAGGAATAGAAGATAAAATAGTTGACGAAACCAAGATTATAAGTTGGAAATTAAAGAAACAGGTCGATGAATCTCGATGGATTGAAGCGGGGAAATAACTGAGTGGATAGAGAAAACAGAAAACGGAAACAGATGAAGAGGAATGGAAGAGAAAGTAGTTGAAGAAACCAAGATTATAATTTGGAAATTAAAGAAACAGGTCGATGAATCTCGACGGATTGAAGAGTGGAAATAACTGAGTGGATAGAGAAAACAGAGAACGAAAACAGAGAACGAAAACAGATGAAGAGGAATAGAAGATAAAGTAGTTGACGAAACCAAGATTATAAGTTGGAAATTAAAGAAACAGGTCGATGAATCTCGATGGATTGAAGCGTGGAAATAACTGAGTGGATAGAGAAAACAGAGAACGAAAACAGATGAAGAGGAATAGAAGATAAAGTAGTTGAAGAAACCAAGATTATAATTTGGAAATTAAAGAAACAGGTCGATGAATCTCGATGGATTGAAGCGTGGAAATAACTGAGTGGATAGAGAAAACAGAAAACGGAAACAGATGAAGAGGAATGGAAGAGAAAGTAGTTGAAGAAACCAAGATTATAATTTAGAAATTAAAGAAACAGGTCGATGAATCTCGATGGATTGAAGCGTGGAAATAACTGAGTGGATAGAGAAAACAGAGAACGAAAACAGATGAAGAGGAATAGAAGATAAAATAGTTGAAGAAACCAAGATTATAAGTTGGAAATTAAAGAAACAGGTCGATGAATCTCGATGGATTGAAGCGTGGAAATAACTGAGTGGATAGAGAAAACAGAGAACGAAAACAGATGAAGAGGAATAGAAGATAAATTAGTTGAAGAAACCAAGATTATAATTTGGAAATTAAAGAAACAGGTCGATGAATCTCGACGGATTGAAGAGTGGAAATAACTGAGTGGATAGAGAAAACAGAGAACGAAAACAGAGAACGAAAACAGATGAAGAGGAATAGAAGATAAAGTAGTTGAAGAAACCAAGATTATAATTTGGAAATTAAAGAAACAGGTCGATGAATCTCGATGGATTGAAGCGTGGAAATAACTGAGTGGATAGAGAAAACAGAAAACGGAAACAGATGAAGAGGAATGGAAGAGAAAGTAGTTGAAGAAACCAAGATTATAATTTAGAAATTAAAGAAACAGGTCGATGAATCTCGATGGATTGAAGCGGGGAAATAACTGAGTGGATAGAGAAAACAGAGAACGAAAACAGATGAAGAGGAATAGAAGATAAAGTAGTTGAAGAAACCAAGATTATAAGTTGGAAATTAAAGAAACAGGTCGATGAATCTCGATGGATTGAAGCGTGGAAATAACTGAGTGGATAGAGAAAACAGAGAACGAAAACAGATGAAGAGGAATAGAAGATAAATTAGTTGAAGAAACCAAGATTATAATTTGGAAATTAAAGAAACAGGTCGATGAATCTCGACGGATTGAAGAGTGGAAATAACTGAGTGGATAGAGAAAACAGAGAACGAAAACAGATGAAGAGGAATAGAAGATAAAGTAGTTGACGAAACCAAGATTATAAGTTGGAAATTAAAGAAACAGGTCGATGAATCTCGATGGATTGAAGCGTGGAAATAACTGAGTGGATAGAGAAAACAGAGAACGAAAACAGATGAAGAGGAATAGAAGATAAAGTAGTTGAAGAAACCAAGATTATAATTTGGAAATTAAAGAAACAGGTCGATGAATCTCGATGGATTGAAGCGTGGAAATAACTGAGTGGATAGAGAAAACAGAAAACGGAAACAGATGAAGAGGAATAGAAGATAAATTAGTTGAAGAAACCAAGATTATAATTTGGAAATTAAAGAAACAGGTCGATGAATCTCGACGGATTGAAGAGTGGAAATAACTGAGTGGATAGAGAAAACAGAGAACGAAAACAGATGAAGAGGAATAGAAGATAAAGTAGTTGACGAAACCAAGATTATAAGTTGGAAATTAAAGAAACAGGTCGATGAATCTCGATGGATTGAAGCGTGGAAATAACTGAGTGGATAGAGAAAACAGAGAACGAAAACAGATGAAGAGGAATAGAAGATAAAGTAGTTGAAGAAACCAAGATTATAATTTGGAAATTAAAGAAACAGGTCGATGAATCTCGATGGATTGAAGCGTGGAAATAACTGAGTGGATAGAGAAAACAGAAAACGGAAACAGATGAAGAGGAATAGAAGATAAATTAGTTGAAGAAACCAAGATTATAATTTGGAAATTAAAGAAACAGGTCGATGAATCTCGACGGATTGAAGAGTGGAAATAACTGAGTGGATAGAGAAAACAGAGAACGAAAACAGATGAAGAGGAATAGAAGATAAAGTAGTTGACGAAACCAAGATTATAAGTTGGAAATTAAAGAAACAGGTCGATGAATCTCGATGGATTGAAGCGTGGAAATAACTGAGTGGATAGAGAAAACAGAGAACGAAAACAGATGAAGAGGAATAGAAGATAAAGTAGTTGAAGAAACCAAGATTATAATTTGGAAATTAAAGAAACAGGTCGATGAATCTCGATGGATTGAAGCGTGGAAATAACTGAGTGGATAGAGAAAACAGAAAACGGAAACAGATGAAGAGGAATGGAAGAGAAAGTAGTTGAAGAAACCAAGATTATAATTTAGAAATTAAAGAAACAGGTCGATGAATCTCGATGGATTGAAGCGGGGAAATAACTGAGTGGATAGAGAAAACAGAAAACGGAAACAGATGAAGAGGAATGGAAGAGAAAGTAGTTGAAGAAACCAAGATTATAATTTGGAAATTAAAGAAACAGGTCGATGAATCTCGACGGATTGAAGAGTGGAAATAACTGAGTGGATAGAGAAAACAGAGAACGAAAACAGAGAACGAAAACAGATGAAGAGGAATAGAAGATAAAGTAGTTGACGAAACCAAGATTATAAGTTGGAAATTAAAGAAACAGGTCGATGAATCTCGATGGATTGAAGCGGGGAAATAACTGAGTGGATAGAGAAAACAGAAAACGGAAACAGATGAAGAGGAATGGAAGAGAAAGTAGTTGAAGAAACCAAGATTATAATTTGGAAATTAAAGAAACAGGTCGATGAATCTCGACGGATTGAAGAGTGGAAATAACTGAGTGGATAGAGAAAACAGAGAACGAAAACAGAGAACGAAAACAGATGAAGAGGAATAGAAGATAAAGTAGTTGACGAAACCAAGATTATAAGTTGGAAATTAAAGAAACAGGTCGATGAATCTCGATGGATTGAAGCGTGGAAATAACTGAGTGGATAGAGAAAACAGAGAACGAAAACAGATGAAGAGGAATAGAAGATAAAGTAGTTGAAGAAACCAAGATTATAATTTGGAAATTAAAGAAACAGGTCGATGAATCTCGATGGATTGAAGCGTGGAAATAACTGAGTGGATAGAGAAAACAGAAAACGGAAACAGATGAAGAGGAATGGAAGAGAAAGTAGTTGAAGAAACCAAGATTATAATTTAGAAATTAAAGAAACAGGTCGATGAATCTCGATGGATTGAAGCGGGGAAATAACTGAGTGGATAGAGAAAACAGAAAACGGAAACAGATGAAGAGGAATGGAAGAGAAAGTAGTTGAAGAAACCAAGATTATAATTTGGAAATCAAAGAAACAGGTCGATGAATCTCGATGGATTGAAGCGTGGAAATAACTGAGGGGATAGAGAAAACAGAAAACGGAAACAGATGAAGAGGAATGGAAGAGAAAGTAGTTGAAGAAACCAAGATTATAATTTGGAAATTAAAGAAACAGGTCGATGAATCTCGACGGATTGAAGAGTGGAAATAACTGAGTGGATAGAGAAAACAGAGAACGAAAACAGATGAAGAGGAATAGAAGATAAAGTAGTTGACGAAACCAAGATTATAAGTTGGAAATTAAAGAAACAGGTCGATGAATCTCGATGGATTGAAGCGTGGAAATAACTGAGTGGATAGAGAAAACAGAGAACGAAAACAGATGAAGAGGAATAGAAGAGAAAGTAGTTGAAGAAACCAAGATTATAATTTGGAAATTAAAGAAACAGGTCGATGAATCTCGATGGATTGAAGCGTGGAAATAACTGAGTGGATAGAGAAAACAGAAAACGGAAACAGATGAAGAGGAATGGAAGAGAAAGTAGTTGAAGAAACCAAGATTATAATTTGGAAATTAAAGAAACAGGTCGATGAATCTCGATGGATTGAAGCGTGGAAATAACTGAGTGGATAGAGAAAACTTTAAATTTCATCTTGTCCAAATTTTCTTCAATTGTTTCAACAATCGGTGAAGATATGAACTGCTATGTTAATGGTCAGTCCTGTCTAGTTTTCTTGTGATCTATCTGAGTTTTAACGTTGTTGCCCGACCTCTTACAGTTGATGCATTCTAAAACTGCTTTTTTACAGCTACAGGACATTCTTCGATCATGACATAACAACTGTCATCATCATTCAATAAATTCTTGTTAAAAATGACGCGGGTATTGTCCGTTACACGTTTCTACACATGTAAAAAGACAGTAGAAGACATGGACAAGAAGAAAAGGACGAAGAAGCTGTCAGGATACACCACTGATTCTCTATATTGGAGGACGTTATAATAACAAAGAGAATTGAGCTGTTTAAGAATCTACGACGATGTTAGTGTGAGAAAAGACAGATAATGTCTTCAGTGAATACATATCTAAAACTCACATTGTGTCACGTACTGGCGTTACTTGTTTTACAAGTTATTTTGTTCCTAACTTGTGATTTTCAAATTCTCTTTTACAAACAATTCAGCCCAAGATACAAGGTTCATTATTATATATCAGTAGCAGCGAAATAATACCGATTGATTTGGATTTTCTAGTTTTCTTCCCCAAAAAAAATCACTCGTTATTACATTGTTTGACTTCACTCATTCCATGCAATTATAATTGGACAATATTCATATAAATGACACTATTAATTCGTGCTTTTCTATTTGATATCATCGTTTATTAATTGTTGAATTTCCATTAAATATATTCGTAGGCAACAATCAATAATTTTAATACAACTGATAGCTTTCAGTTGCATGCTATGATGATCTTATCGAGTCATTAAAATCTACACGCTAACATGTCAAATACGAAATTTAGATTTCCATTTGTTAAATAATATAATTACCGTATGCCAATTTGACGTTATTTAGACTATGAGATCGATGGGACGTTATTTATTGTGTTTGGAATAGAATCAATTCAAGCACTACATTATAATAAACGTTACATCTTAATAAGAGAGTAAATATTGTTTCCCTGGAGGATTTTAAGGATATAAAATGAAAAAATAATAATTACCGAAGATTTTATTCCTTTCTTTTTATCTGATACGAAGATAATACCAGAAATATCTAGTACAATCTAGAGATGGCGGTAGTTGTTTGGAAAAGTACATGTTTCAAGTTTGAAGACGCCACGTTGTTTAATATTTGTTTTTGACAGCTGTCAATAGTGAACGTTTTCATTGTATATGTAAACATTCATCGTAATGTGATAGAATATTTTTATTTGAAAGGCATTAGTACAAATAACAATAATAAAATAAAAGCTGAACTTGATTTTACATGAAGTAACGACTTCAGAGTACTGAATGAACGTCGATTATCTAGTATTAACTGATACATGAGAAAGTTGTGGACAAGATGGATGCCGCGTTTGCTCAAAATGGAACAAAAGCAGCTTCCATTAAACGTTTGGCAATGAAACAGAAAAATAATCCAAACAAACGACTGAAAAGGAAGAACTGACTTCAAAGTAGGCAAAGACTGTTTTTTGGGATGCGAGTTGGATAATTTTTCTATAGAATGTGAGTCTAAATTTTCCTTATAAATCCTCCATTCTTTCTAGTATAGTATAATTAACAATCTCAAAGAAAAGAAGAATGTGGTTGAATTAGGATTAGCCCTGACGTAGGATTCACTTTCTCCGCAGTGCTTGAGTTTAAACATGTGTTTAATCTCGTTGATACTTATTTCGACAATTGCGTTCAATAAAACTATGTTAATTAATTCAATTTTTGTACTCAAACATCGCAAGTGTATAAAATCAAAACAAAAACGATCGCGGTTCATGAAAATAATCAAATATAAAGAAGTGAAGAATAATGAAACAAACCGCGACAGTATACAAAAGAGGAATAAATCCTAATTTTTGATATAGTAATGAAAAAGTACCAGAAATATTTTCTAAACGTAGTAGAAATTCCACAGCAACAAATCACTTGAACAAAACGCGGTGTCAAAGTTATTACAGTTTATGGCGTTCAACGCTTTATTTCAGCACATTATGATGATTGTACGGTATTTCGAAACACCGAGAGCTTAATACCAACTGGTTGTATAATTTAAATTGCAACGGCCTAGGATTCAAATAATATAGTTACAAATATAAAGTCCCCTACAAAATTAAACCACAGTTTTATTTTTTGACTAATTATATCACTTATTGTTGTAAATCCCCGACTACACCCGAGTTATGTTTACAAATAAAACTGGAGATAATCTCAAATATCCATGCACAACCTCCACATTGGAAATACAGATAGAGCTGAAGGAAAATGGATTAAGACCAAAAAGAATATGGCATCTAACGAGCCTTACTGAAAAAAACGATGACAACACCAGAAAATTCATCATAATCATCAAAATAAGTGTGTTTGTTATGACGGATCTGTACAGAGCACCGGCTGCATCCTAAACAGAACGGAAAAACACCAAATTTTAGAACTGCGGAGGAAAGCACCCTACAAACTGAAAGGTGGTGCTCGAAACTCTTAAAGAAGACGGAAAACAAACCAGTCACGAGCACCACACAAACAGAACGCAACTATGCACTAGCTGATAAGAAAATGACAGGACAAGGAACCTAACCTAACAGCTTAATCTCTAACAAAAAGATAAGACATCCCAGAATCTTCCGTAGAACTCAAGGGAGCGAAAACTGCGAGATTAAGAGGATGAGGATCTGTCGAAAAGACAGGAGATTGGTGGAATGTCCGTGCACAGTAGCCATCGCGCAGTGCTGACTTAAATCCAATGGAATACTTTCTATTCTATCTAATCAAAATGTAGAAATCTTCAGCTGTTGTTATCTTGAGGACCCTTTTTTCCTTCCTTGATTGGTAACATCCTGAAAGAGGATGGTACCAGTACATTCTGTCTCGTTTTCATTGCTTTTGATATCAACATAACGTGTATTTATTCAAATAAAAGATTGCTTATATAATTGCAATTTCGTCACGATTCCGTAGAATGGACATCCGGATTATGTTATTGAGGATAGGACACTCTGTATATGAGAGATATGATAAGTGGTTTGTGCACCAACCGCTTCTTTGGATGTACCAAAACTTTCACCTCGTAATTTATTTTTTGATCTGCAAGAGTCTGAGGAAATCTTTTGTTGCCAAACAAGGACCTTTCAATTCGTTTTTGTTTGAACTGGTATCTGGTTTATCTTCTTCGATTGGTTTCCCTGACATATAAATGCTGTTGTAACATTCAGAATTGATCATTCTAGATCAGTCAGTAGCCTAGTTTATCATTTCTACTTATTTCCAGGTTATATTTTCATCAATTTTTGTATTAAAATCATCGTCAGCTTTCTACCAAAACTACTGATAGTAATCCTTCTATGATTGGACCTCGTTTTAGTAACTCGTAGACAATTTTAGAGCCGTGAATATTTTTTCTGTACGTTTCTCTATTTAATGTGGTACATAAGAAAAAACCAAATCAATTAATTGGCAACTAGATTTTGATTTCAAAGTAAATATATTATATTGAGACCATGGAAAAGTAAAAGAAAAACATAATTTTCTTCATGTGAAATCATTCGGCAGTGAAATATAAGATTATATAGGTAGTTTTAGGGTCAAATAAGATAGTTAAATTGACAAAAATGAGGTTAGAAAAATTAGAAACAGATATAATAGTTGTGAATTTAGTTCGTTAGCAAGTAACTTATCTTTATATCGTCAAAATTGTGTATAAGAACGATAAGCATATAAATGAGGTTAGCTTATCCTTCTTTCTACCCCTATTGTGGTGTAACTCGTTCTGATTAACGAACCCTTTCAACAAAAACGTTTTAACTTAAAAAATATACTGGGCAGTATAAAGCTTTGTACGCTTATCTTTTAATAAACATTTCGATGAATAATGTTCATTAATCACCCATATTAATCACTACATGCTTAATAAAAAATATGAATATACGAGGGCTGCTACTTAAGTTTTCGTGTTTTTCTAAATATGTAAACTTATTTAAATTCAAACTACGAAAAATACAATTTTCAGCTACTATTGAATTTCGCTAGAAATCGTATTCATAATAGTTAAAAATTGTTATTTTCAACCTTAGAAAAGGAAAAAAAAACTATCAAAAAGGTCGTATTGGAATGGCGGAGAATGTTTCAAAATGATCTGGAAGAGTTTCTAATGCTGAAATGATAATAAAATTACAAAAAAGTTACACAATGTTTTGAGCTGCTCAGTTGAAGGATATAAAGCGTTTTGGATTCTTTTCATATTTAAAAACCCGAGCTGCATAATCTTCCAGTACGGGTTGTCTAATGTTCAAAACAACAACGATCAAGCGTTAGCACATTGTAATAGAAATGAAAATTTTATAGCTGGTATTGAAATCAGGAGCTGGCGCAATCCCTAGATTTCAATCAGCACATATTCGGACCAACTAAACTCCACAATAAGTCACCATATTCGCTAGATTTGACTCTTAGTGACATTTTCCTATCCACTAATACGAGGGAGATTTCCAGTAAACGACGAAGTTATTTTTATTTTTGTTTATTATTCAAATTTTTGAAATTCTGTAGAATTATGAGCGGAAATGTATGGGGAATAAGCTGATTTCCTGAATAGAGTGGATAATAGATGATTTCAAGATCGAATGTATAATTTTTGTAATGTATCGAACTCCAAGTTAGTTTGTAACTACAACTACTACTTAAAATTATTATCAGATGAGGTACAATTTGTCTTAATGGACAAACGAATAGATTCCACCGCCCCTATCGGTCACGCAACTTCTTATTGGTAATAAAATGGCGTCCGCACAACGAGAATTCTTATCAGGCTAATGTATTAGAACGAATTAACGAATTAAATATATTAATAGATTGAAAAGAAGAAGAAATTATAGAAACGTTAAATTTTTTCGCTGGAAAAATCCAAATAACATTATCTAAAAGAATATAACACTTTTATGAAACGGTACCAGAATAAAGGCCGATCCAGAAATTTGATTTTGTGTTTCCCGTTATCGTTGACGTTGGCACTAAATTAAATAACATCAAAATACATAAAATCATTCAAAGTCGAATTTGTGGATAGAATCTATAGATGTCAAACGGCTAACGGATAGTCAAAACAGGGTCAATAAAGTCAAACAGCAAACGCCACCCGTGGAAAGACAACGGCATACGGAAAGTCAAATTTGTGGATAGAATCTATAGACATCAAACGACAAACAGAAAGTCAAATTTATGGATAGAGTCTATAGATGTCAAACGGCTAACGGATAGTCAAAACAGGGTTAATAAAGTCAAACAGCAAACGCCACCCGTGGAAAGACAACGGCATACGGAAAGTCAAATTTGTGGATAGAATCTATAGACATCAAACGACAAACAGAAAGTCAAATTTATGGATAGAGTCTATAGATGTCAAACGGCTAACGGATAGTCAAAACAGGGTCAATAAAGTCAAACAGCAAACGTCACCCGTGGAAAGGCAACGGCATACGGAAAGTCAAATTTGTGGATAGAATCTATAGACATCAATTGACAAACGGAAAGTCAAATTTATGGATAGAGTCTATAGACATCAAATGACAAACGGAAAGTCAAATTTATGGATAGAGTCTATAGATGTCAAACGGCTAACGGATAGTCAAAACAGGGTCAATAAAGTCAAACAGCAAACGCCACCCGTGGAAAGACAACGGCATACGGAAAGTCAAATTTGTGGATAGAATCTATAGACATCAAACGACAAACAGAAAGTCAAATTTATGGATAGAGTCTATAGATGTCAAACGGCTAACGGATAGTCAAAACAGGGTCAATAAAGTCAAACAGCAAACGTCACCCGTGGAAAGGCAACGGCATACGGAAAGTCAAATTTGTGGATAGAATCTATAGACATCAAATGACAAACGGAAAGTCAAATTTATGGATAGAATCTATAGACATCAAATGACAAACGGAAAGTCAAATTTATAGATAGAGTCTATAGATGTCAAACGGCTAACGGATAGTCAATACAGGGTCAATGAAGTCAAACAGCAAACGTCACCCGTAGAAAGACAACGGCAAACGGAAAGTCAAATTTGTGGATAGAATCTATAAACATCAAATGACAAACGGAAAGTCAAATTTATGGATAGAGTCTATAGATGTCAAACGGCTAACGGATAGTCAAAACAGGGTCAATAAAGTCAAACAGCAAACGTCACCCGTGGAAAGACAACGGCATACGGAAAGTCAAATTTGTGGATAGAATCTATAGACATCAAATGACAAACGGAAAGTCAAATTTATGGATAGAATCTATAGACATCAAATGACAAATGGAAAGTCAAATTTATGGATAGAATCTATAGACATCAAATGACAAACGGAAAGTCAAATTTGTGGATAGAATCTATAGACATCAAACGACAAACAGAAAGTCAAATTTATGGATAGAGTCTATAGATGTCAAACGGCTAACGGATAGTCAAAACAGGGTCAATAAAGTCAAACAGCAAACGTCACCCGTGGAAAGGCAACGGCATACGGAAAGTCAAATTTGTGGATAGAATCTATAGACATCAAATGACAAACGGAAAGTCAAATTTATGGATAGAATCTATAGACATCAAATGACAAACGGAAAGTCAAATTTATAGATAGAGTCTATAGATGTCAAACGGCTAACGGATAGTCAATACAGGGTCAATGAAGTCAAACAGCAAACGTCACCCGTAGAAAGACAACGGCAAACGGAAAGTCAAATTTGTGGATAGAATCTATAAACATCAAATGACAAACGGAAAGTCAAATTTATGGATAGAGTCTATAGATGTCAAACGGCTAACGGATAGTCAAAACAGGGTTAATAAAGTCAAACAGCAAACGCCACCCGTGGAAAGACAACGGCATACGGAAAGTCAAATTTATGGATAGAATCTATAGACATCAAATGACAAATGGAAAGTCAAATTTATGGATAGAATCTATAGACATCAAATGACAAACGGAAAGTCAAATTTATGGATAGAATCTATAGACATCAAATGACAAACGGAAAGTCAAATTTATGGATAGAGTCTATAGATGTCAAACGGCTAACGGATAGTCAAAACAGGGTCAATAAAGTCAAACAGCAAACGTCACCCGTGGAAAGACAAAGGCATACGGAAAGTCAAATTTGTGGATAGAATCTATAGACATCAAATGACAAACGGAAAGTCAAATTTATGGATAGAGTCTATAGATGTCAAACGGCTAACGGATAGTCAATACAGGGTCAATGAAGTCAAACAGCAAACGTCACCCGTGGAAAGACAACGGCATACGGAAAGTCAAATTTGTGGATAGAATCTATAAACATCAAATGACAAACGGAAAGTCAAATTTGTGGATAGAGTCTATAGATATCAAACGGCTAATGGATAATCGAAACAGGGCCAATAAAGTCAAACGCCAAACGTTCCCTGTGGAAAGTCAACGGCAAACGGAAAGTCAAGTTTATAAACGTATGTTCTAAGCTCATTTTGAAGAAAGGTCTAAAAAATTTGATCCTCAACACTATGGTCCAGCTATTCAAAACTAAAACCAACCTTAATTATAAACGATAATTTTGGTTTAAGTGAATAAATATGTCAAATTAAAAAATGTAATACATTCGCATAAAATGTCTTTTTTTCACTAATGGAATTGCCGTCAACTTTTCCCCCAATCGTTAAAAAAAGTGCTGCTTCATGTACTTACCATTATGGAATTTAATTTTTGAAAAATAATTATCGTGAAATATTCACAAAATAATATCCTAGATACGGTTCTGTGGTGGTAAGTTTTATCGATATATTACGACTGCAGGAGGCCACAAATATATCTTCGAACACTATACTTGCACATCCTGTGTTTGAACAGCCTCGGTGTGTTTACTGGTGGTATATTTGCCCTAAACACGGAAGGATTTAACATTTACATTTCTTCCTGTAGACCTAAATAACTTAAAAATAAATCACTCGCCTTGATTTGCGTATATCTAAGATACGTGTCTTCTTTTTCGTTAAATTTACATTCAATTTGTTTAAGGATTTCTCTTTTCCATTAGGGATCACGCTTCAAGAATGAGTTATGTCGTATCTGCGCACGAACGCAATTATGTGGAAGACGTAGAGGAATTTCTTAAAAACGGGCACTGTTACCGACGCGCCGTGTTCTGGACGACCAGCATTCCATTTTGTGGTCGTTTGCTGTAATCTTCAAGCTGAACGTACGGTACAGAAACTGCGTTTACTGGAATGACTAGAATACTCACGTAGGGCTTTCTCAAGGATCACGTTTTTGGAAGATCAATTTGAACACTCGCAGTAACATTTTTCCGAATCCTTCTCGTAATTTCACAATAAACTTACACTTTTTCGAAATACTGACTTCTTGTTTTAATTATATGATGGGGATTGCTTTCTGTAAAACACAGTTAAAAGTAAAATTTTTCAGTCCCGTAGTTTCACGTGCATTTTTAATAAACTTAGAAGATTAATCTTACTGTAGTTGAGGGTTCCTAATTAAATAATCTCATGATTCGTTTCTCCATCAAACTTGTCAGATTTCAACGAAATTAAAAATGAAAAATGATTGAATATAAAGAGAATAATAAAATAGATTTTTTTTTCGTTAATGTGTGCTGATTGTATTCGTATATTCAAAAGAATTACAATATGTATTATTCATCAAAAAAGTAAAGTAAACTATATATCCCAAAATAAATTATCAAAAAGTAAATAAAACAAAGAATAAACAGACATTCTTATAACCAATGTAAACAAGGATCAAACGCGGTTTGTAAAAACTACATCAAACACATCACCCAATTTTATAATTCCATTATAGACGGACAGGACCGATATCGCGGACTTGTTCGTAGCATATTATGGGGTGAATAACTGCAAATCAATATAGGAACCCCGTGTTTTGAAATATTGACTTGCCAATCCAATTCAACTGGTTACTATCTTGGTCATAGCCAATTGGTCGCGGAGACTTTGATTACCAAGTAGAAGATGCACCGCGAATCGTATTTGTTCCTCAGCTTCTTGCCGGGATCTGGAATCTACTCTTCAAGTTTCTCTAATCGACCAAGAGATTTCGGAAACTACGATTCCTATGATTCGACAGATTATCTATCAGAAAGGACGTTTGCCTCTGTTTCATAGATTATGAAAAGGCATTCGATCGCGTACAGTACCACAAACTAATGCAGCTCCTCAAAAGGCTCGTTATAGATCAGAAAGGCATCCGATGCATTGAAAACGTTTCCAAGAGGTCCTACAGGATATAGAAATGGTGATCAAAGTTATTGGGACGTGGATCAACTATATTGAAAACAAATAAATGAAATGTACTATTGAACAAGCCTAATAAGCATTCTTGAGGTACTTATTTGTCCCGATTTTGATTTTAACCTACGACTGAGGTTCGTGCTAAGTTTGGTCGGGGGTTTTTTACAGCTGGATATTGAAGATGATTCGATTAACAAGTTGGAGGATTTCGAGATTTATATCCCGTTTTATAATATAGGTTATATTCAATTATAAGTAGATTTTAAAATTCAAATACCCACTCAAATTCATAGCGAGGTGAAGTCAAAATGAAAATAGCTAATTATTCATACACCTGCCTTGGCATGTTCCGCAGAGTAATTTGTAAAATAATCCTAAACTTATAATTGTCGACTAATACTTAATTAAAATATTTTCGTTATATTATGTAAGTGCGATACATAAATAATCATCCAAATTAATGAAATATCATGAAAAAAGATAAAGTAGATTGTTTATCAATAACATATTTCGAAAGTTACTGTAGAAATTATAGAAATAAACCAAAGAAAAGTTTTTGGTCTTCTATTTATCAATTTTAGATGAAATTCTTTGAAATGAAACGAATTTTATCTCGAAAAATGATAAAGAAAAGCCAAAAATCAAAATGGATATGTTTTTACGAAGATGGTTCCAGTGATGTACCAGATTTGACTTAGAGATGGCGGTATTTGCTTGAAAAATACCACTGTGTATACACCATATGTTTGAAGTTTGTAGACGCCATGTTGTTTAGTATTTATTTGGCAGCCATATAGTTTCCATAACCTCGATATAATTTTAAGAAATTCCAAGACGAACTTCCAACCGATATTTGCAACTTTTCTAAACACAGTTCATATTAAAAACCTAATTGTAAATTTGTAAATAAGAACTAAAGTTCGTAATTACAATTATATGCACCGTAGATGTTCTGGAAAGTTGCGGAAAATAAATGGAAATGAATCCCAGACACTGGTACAAAGGAAAATAAACCGAGAGAAAACCGGTTGCCATTTAAACACAATATTCATTTATTTTCAACACCTAGGTAAACTATGGTAGTTTTTACAAAAAAAAAGATGACATAAAAGAAAATTAGTAATACGTGATTCGTACTTGTCACATGTCAATGTTATTACATCAACACTGTTAATTAAATATCAGTCTATCTTCATTACGTTTAGAATCTTGACAACCGCGCATTTCACACATTCAATAATTTAATAAATGTTAACAGGAGCGAAAGTCTTCCTTTGGGGTTGAAATTATTTGATTCTCTATGCTAGTTCCACCTCCAATACTCCAAAGTACCTTAACCTTAACGAACAAATTTATATGAAGCATAATAATCATGTTAACAAGGATTCTAATCAATTCAAGGCTTGTAAATAGGAATCTAGCATTTTTTGTGTTGTTGTGTGGTGTGTGGTAGTAGAAATCTGCTGAATCCTTATAATACAATTTGAAAACCTTATAACCTCAAATTCAACGAAAACTCTTCCTCAGAAAGTGGTATTCGTCCTCTGAAAAACTGAAAACACCTAAAAATAGGGCTGAGAATTATCTATATATAAATCCGGGATGGTTGTAGCCCACAACCGAATTCCCTGTTGTCGTAGTGAATTTATAGTCTGGTGGTTAGATTCTACGTAAGAAGGAACGAGTAGTAGAACAGATTTGAATAAAAAGGAACTGATGTTCTAACATCTGAAAACACTGAATTTTTATGTTTTAAAATATAACCAAACTGAAATTTGTTCTATTCTATTCGTTTTGTTTTACGGATTTATATGGAAACAGGAACCAGCTTTTTAGTTCTTCAGGATGATGTAAACTGTAGACCATGTTTCTTAGAGGAAAACGAATAGAGATAAGATTGTCTAGACGAATAAACAAAGGTTGCTGATGGTTTTCTTGCCTGATCAGAGGCCTCCTAGATGAAGAAACATTGCAAATCGATGACGATGATGCAGAGACAAGAAGTGTTGAATATCGCCAGCTCCTAACGGACTGTCTCTGCACAAGCTGTCCAAGTGATAATGGGTGTAATCCCCGTGGACCTCCTGGGGCAGCTCTCATGTTGAAATCCGTTATTTGGATTCCGTATTTTGGAATTGAGTAGCCCTCCTGGTGGCTAGTTTTGCTTGACAAGCAGGCAATATTTATATAGAGATAGTTGCAGACGAAGAATTTTTTTTCTCAAAATGCTTACAAAACTAAATTTTGAACGTTATGTTCTACATTTCAAAAATAACGCGGAGGAAATTTGGAATTTGTACTTATTTATGACGTCATAAATACATTGATTCTTATTCTTTATCACATGACACCTCAATCTCATTTACACTAAATTATAAAGTTTCTTATACAGCATATTCAATGAATTGTTTAAAATGTTGTTAGAAAAATTGATAGGGTGTAGAAAAAGCTTTAATTTAACAAAAGGTTTGTCTAGATTAGTTGAAAAATAAACTGTCAATGCTGAAGTTTCATTACTCAGGGGGTTATTTTAAGGGAAAGAGATTAATAAGCTTAAATCCATTTCCAAAGTTTATATAAATGGAAACAATGCGAAAAGATTATTTTTAGACTAGATTTCCTGGACTATGAATAGAAATATACTATAATAGAGTGTATTTGAATATGTAAATTGTCAACTTCAAGAGATATAAATTGTTATAAATAGGGAAAAATGCTACAAAAATAGTTATATGAATAAATTAAACAAAAAAAAGGATTCTTTGATTATCCTGCCTATTTTTTTTTTGGATTATTAAGCTTGTAGCAATAAATGAATTGGTCAAATTCCATTTTAGCGTATTTGATATGATATTTAAGGCCCTTATTAGACAAGGTTATACAATTTAAAAAATGACGATGAACTGATTTTTTTTTTCTATAATTTTTTGATATAGATGCATCCTGGCGTGCCGCCACTGTCCGCTGTTCCAGCCCTGATTAGGCAGGAGCGCAAATGGAATGACTTAATCCCGCTTATGAGCGGGATATGAACCTTTAGCCTTTTTAGGTATATACAGCAATCGAAAAACCGCGAGTGTGAGTGTCAGTTTTTTTTGGAATTGACATGATTGTTTTCTAAAATGGATCGAATCTAAATAGCTTAGCACAGGATTTGATGATTGTTCTACTGGAGATCTTCAGAACATTCTGATGGAACGAGTATTGATTGGTTTTATCCGGTTTATCGAATTGAATGTATTCGGAAAGAGACGGAAAATGAAAAATCATTAGAGTGAACCTTATAATATAAAAATATTGAACATATCTAAAAAATTGGTATAATAGTGCTCCAATATTAATTTTTGAAAAGAATTTTCCAAAGTTCTAAGTTCAAATTTACTCGCATTGTAAATATTGAAGTACGAGGATGATCCCAGTGAAGCTTTTCAAAATGATCAACATCTGCCGGCATCACCTCTTCGTTGCTGGAAAAACTTTGACCGCCGAGCTATTCTTTCGAATTGGGAACAGAAAATGATCCGAGGGAGACAGATCTGGCGAGTAGGGTGCAATTCAAACACGCGCATTCTAAAAAATCGATGCCAAGACCTAGCCTACAGATGGAACAATCTTTGTCCTCTTTGAAACCAATTCTCACTTTTTAGTTCGTTATTTAGATTGTTTTTTTTTGTTTTGCATGTGAAATAATGGATTCAAGTTTCATCCATGACGCATAAATTCGGTTACTGGCGATTTTGGTTAAGGTCAAATTTCTACATAAGCAGTTTTTGTTAAAATTGAAGGTATCAAGTCTACATATTTTGTGATTACATATTTTAGCTTATTTTGGTATTTTCCAACGGCCCAAACGGCATTATTATCATCGAAACTGGCAGTTGTATAGTATTTAAGATCTAGCATACTCAACTTGTAATTTAGGCCCTTTATATACTCAAAAATTGCGAATTTCATGCAAGTAAATGAATTAGAATGTCATCAAAACATCTTTTCGTATTTATCATTTTATTTCATGTAAAATTTTTTCGATTATACATGTGAAATTACTTTATTTACAATCGTAATGTATATGTCGTGACGTCTACAGTTTGCGGCATGTAAATTACCAAATTATTTGCACCCCAGTGAGGATATAAAAGAGACTTAGTCATTTCGCTGAATAAACTGTTGTTTCCCCCATGACATTATCGAATTATTTGCATACTATTCGCAGAAAACATACTTCAAAAAAACGTTATATCGAACGACTGTTGTTTTTTCTGAAAATATAAATGTTTTTGGATTTGTTTTGGTATTTAGAACGTGTAGAACAACGAAAAAAATGTAATTTTATGAATGGTCTATATACGATTTATTAGCTTTATTTTACAAGCTAAACAAATTTCTACCAAACTTGTATAACAGCGCTAAAAGTTGTGTGGTGGATGTGTTTGTTCATTAAATTGAAAAAAAAACTCCGACTGAATACAATAAATTGTTGGAAAAAACCTATGGGGACTATTTTCTCGTGAGCGTGTTTTTGAATGGTTTAAGTGCTTTAGTGAGCTCCGAGAAAGCCCAAATCACTCTATAAATGTCTCAACTCCGGAAACAATGACCAAAATTAACCAAATTTCGCGTGCAGACTGTCGAATTAGCATCCGGATATTTGCCGAAGCTGTAAACGCCGATAAAAAAACGATTAGAAAAATTTTACACCAGGAATTACACATGATACAAGTCTGTCTGAAGTGCCAAAAAATCTGACTTCTAACCAAAAGCTCTTGCATCAAATGGTCTGCTCAAGTTTCCTTGGAAGGTTAGAAAAAGATCTGCTTTGAAAGGGATCCGATTTGAGTCGATGGAAGATCGTAAAACAAAAAATGGCAGAGCTCCTGATGACCCTCACCAAAGAAGACTTCCAGTACTACTTGGATCAATGGAAAAAACTTATGGAAAGGTGTGTGTGACGAGGGGATGGAAGTATATTGAAGGGGAACATTCGACTGTACACTAATTTTTTTAATAAAACCCTTTTTCGTATATAGTTATTCATTTGGAAGACGTACCACATCTATTTTCATTAGCTGCCTCTTCAAAACCGTACAGTATACATTTTTGTTGATAAATTGCTTTTTGGTTTTTGTTAGCTTCCTTTTATTACCAAATACAAGGTGTCTTAAATGAAATTTCACATTTGAAATAACAATTTTTAGAAAAATTACGAGGTTATTTAAAAAATTCCATACAAATTGGAAAATATTGCTTGGAAAGTCATTATGTTACTTTAAAATCCATAGATGTTAAATCGGGACTGCCTGAATGCTAACTTATGCCTGGGAATCAATTTGACAAGAAAAATTCGTGGCAGATATTTATTTTTATTCGAGAAATCGCTTCAACCTACTGATGAAAATGAGTTTCGATCAAATTACATGTTGGTAAACGTTGGAAAGTGCTCAATCAAGTCAAGCTTCTAACCAACATCCTAAGGCCTCAATTTTTTCACTAATTGAAATTTGTAATCGTGCAGACTCAAATATTTATGTAGAATATGAAATAATGATGATCGACTGTGAACCAGAAACACTACTAAAAGTATATACCCTATATAAATAATGTCGTTTTCTATCTATACTTTTAAATGATTCACTGATTCTGAAAATTAGTTGTAATGCGAACCTAGATAGATTCTTTACCATTCAGTTCGCAATAAGTTGTCTCTTATCACGTTTTTTATATGAAAAACAAGTACTAGAGGCTAAATCCTTTCACATTTTAGTACTTCGAGTGGTGTAGGTTGTAATACTAGGAAAATACGTGCATTGGTAGCTTTTTCCACAAATTTGCACTTCTCCAAAGTAACGGATTCCGATAAATTGAAATTTTGAGCGTCGACAAGCGAACTCGGTGAGTCGGGTCTGCCCATGGAGAAGGTTTTGCAAAAACTGGAATGTTGGATAGCATTTGACATCGTAGTATCATTAAAACAGAGTTATGCTGTAAGTAGTCCAAGTTTCTGGTTAACTCTGGATCGCTTCACTTCTATATTGAGTCGAGCATCTTTATACAAGAAGTTTTGCCTCATCTAAGTGTCGAGATCTTCTTCAGTTTTCGACTAAAAAAAAGTTTTGTCATTATCTGATGACCTGCATTATAAGTATATTTGTAAGAAAAAACATGATCAGGTGCAGTGGTTTTGTAGGCTTCTAAAAGATCAAAAGGTAGTTATAAAGAACTGTTTTTATTAGATTGTGTTGACAAATTTTACCGACAGTAACCAAACGAAAACCTCATAGAAAAAATAACGAAAATAATTGTACATCCCATCATGAATTGCGGTGTACAAACATGCTGTTCAAAGGGAATATTTCAGTCGAATAGCAACATTGATTTATAACCATTATTACCACAAAATAATGGGCTTTTTATGGGACATAATTGTTTGGCAATTAACTTGTATATTGAAGAATTCCGTCCACTGTTCGTTGAATTGAACATATTTAGTTTTGCGAATTCTGTTGTTTAATATTTCGCAATTTATATGAAAAATTGTTCGAATGTTTCCGGTTTGGTAAAGTGCTATTAACTTATTCATGAAAACGGCATTTCACAAAATCCAATATACCTCATAAAACGAATATAATTTTAATGATAATTTATTTGTTAATGTAAATTCGTTGCTACCACTTTTTGAATATTTGACCTCATTTGAGAGTTATTTATATATTTAAAACAATCTCGAAATATAGGTCATTAATTTAAAATAAATTATCAACGTGAGAAACACAAAAAAAAATTTATTTCATCCTATTTATATCCATGCAAAAAGGACTAAAAAGATCCAGAAACTTCAAAAATATAGGCAATTTTTAACCCAGAAACAAAGCCGCTGTATTGTACAACATATTTCGAAAAAATTCCTTCATTATTGCAAAATATTCAAGTCGAATCCAAATGGAACTGAACATACAGATCTCACAATTACCTAGCCTGACCTAGAGATGGCGGTAGTTGCTTGAAAAAGTACAGAATCCTTACAGTATATACTTCAAGTTTGAAGACATCAAGTTGTTTAGTATTTGCTTGGCACCCATTCATCTTTATTTGATAGAATACTTTTATTTGAAAGGCTTTAAACCAACCAATATAAAAACTGAGCTAGATTCTACTCTGGCTGAGTCTTTTCCTTCGTTATCAACAGTAAAATATTGGGTAGCAAAGTTTAAACGAGACCGTACGTTCTGTGAAGACCAGCAACGCAGTGGTCGATCAAATGAGGTCATGACTCCAGAAAGAAAGACTTAGTAGACATTTAAAAAATACTACATAAACTGGAAATTTAGACATGATATGTTGTATGTAAGATTGATGTACAAGGGATTAAAAACACCTTCACGAAGATGTTTCCATCAAGTTTTTAGTACCGTTTCACAAAAATAAAGTTGAATGAAATAATGAACCAAGGAATTGAGCAAAAACGGCCGTATTTGACTAAAAAAAAGTGTTGTTTCATCAAGAAAACTTTTTTAAATTTTCCAGAAGTGTTGATTAACGTTTCGTATTCTATAATCAACGAATCCTTTGATCCTTTCTTTAGCTTTCTAGTTTAGTACAGATATAATTGTTTCCTTGTACAAGGGTGGCGAAAAAATACTTATCTAATAGAAGATAATCGAAATACTAATAGAAAATCATATATTGTCTTTCCTTTTTAAACACAAAATCTATCATTCATATTTTTTTATATTTGTACTAATAACTTTAAAAATATCCAGTTTTTAGGCTTTTATTTTATGTTGAGCTTCTTACCAATGATTTCTAGATCATTCAATTTTCCTTTTTCTTCCTTTTTTTTCGTCTTCTTCTTCTTCTCATGTCGTTTTCTCATTGGAAGTTGACGATAACGTTTTTAAATACGTTTCTATCCATCGCAACATAACACATTTTTATGTAAGATGTTTTTCTTATCTTCAGGATGCGTCTATAGAACCACATCTCAAGTTTTTTGATCATTTGAGCGTTCAAGGTCAAAGTTTCCAGCAGAACTGACCACACATAACATTCCATGAATCCTATTCTGACGTGAAGGTTTAGATTTCTGTTTAATGATTGTCAACAGCTTTCTTTTGCGTCCAGAGTATCTTCAGGATGCGTCTATAGAGCCACGTCTCAAATGCCTCAAGTTTTTTGATCATTTGAGCTTTCAAGGTCCAAATTTCCAGCAGAGCTGACCACACATAACATTCCATGAATCCTATTCTGACGTGAAGATTTAGATTTCTGTTTAATGATTGTCAACAGCTTTCTTTTGCGTCCAGAGTATCTTCAGGATGCGTCTATAGAGCCACGTCTCAAATGCCTCAAGTTTTTTGATCATTTGAGCTTTCAAGGTCCAAATTTCCAGCAGAACTGACCACACATAACATTCCATGAATCCTATTCTGACGTGAAGATTTAGATTTCTGTTTAATGATTGTCAACAGCTTTCTTTTGCGTCCAGAGTATCTTCAGGATGCGTCTATAGAGCCACGTCTCAAATGCTTCAAATTTTTTGATCATTTGAGCTTCCAAGGTCCAAATTTCCAGCAATACTGACCACACATAACATTCCATGAATCCTATTCTGACGTAGAGGTTTAGGTTTCTATTTAATAATTGTCAACAGCTTTCTTTTGCGTCCAGAGTATCTTCTCAGGATGCGTCTTTAGAGCCACGTCTCAAATGCCTCAAGTTTTTTGATCATTTGAGCTTTCAAGGTCCAAATTTCCAGCAGAACTGACCACACATAACATTCCATGAATCCTATTCTGACGTGAAGATTTAGATTTCTGTTTAATGATTGTCAACAGCTTTCTTTTGCGTCCAGAGTATCTTCAGGATGCGTCTATAGAGCCACGTCTCAAATGCTTCAAATTTTTTGATCATTTGAGCTTCCAAGGTCCAAATTTCCAACAATACTGACCACACATAACATTCCATGAATCCTATTCTGACGTAGAGGTTTAGGTTTCTATTTAATAATTGTCAACAGTTTTCTTTTGCGTCCAGAGTATCTTCTCAGGATGCGTCTTTAGAGCCACGTCTCAAATGCCTCAAGTTTTTTGATCATTTGAGCTTTCAAGGTCCAAATTTCCAGCAGAACTGACCACACATAACATTCCATGAATCCTATTCTGACGTGAAGATTTAGATTTCTGTTTAATGATTGTCAACAGCTTTCTTTTGCGTCCAGAGTATCTTCAGGATGCGTCTATAGAGCCACGTCTCAAATGCTTCAAATTTTTTGATCATTTGAGCTTCCAAGGTCCAAATTTCCAGCAGAGCTGACCACACATAACATTCCATGAATCCTATTCTGACGTGAAGATTTAGATTTCTGTTTAATGATTGTCAACAGCTTTCTTTTGCGTCCAGAGTATCTTCAGGATGCGTCTATAGAGCCACGTCTCAAATGCCTCAAGTTTTTTGATCATTTGAGCTTTCAAGGTCCAAATTTCCAGCAGAACTGACCACACATAACATTCCATGAATCCTATTCTGACGTGAAGATTTAGATTTCTGTTTAATGATTGTCAACAGCTTTCTTTTGCGTCCAGAGTATCTTCAGGATGCGTCTATAGAGCCACGTCTCAAATGCTTCAAATTTTTTGATCATTTGAGCTTCCAAGGTCCAAATTTCCAGCAATACTGACCACACATAACATTCCATGAATCCTATTCTGACGTAGAGGTTTAGGTTTCTATTTAATAATTGTCAACAGCTTTCTTTTGCGTCCAGAGTATCTTCTCAGGATGCGTCTTTAGAGCCACGTCTCAAATGCCTCAAGTTTTTTGATCATTTGAGCTTTCAAGGTCCAAATTTCCAGCAGAACTGACCACACATAACATTCCATGAATCCTATTCTGACGTGAAGATTTAGATTTCTGTTTAATGATTGTCAACAGCTTTCTTTTGCGTCCAGAGTATCTTCAGGATGCGTCTATAGAGCCACGTCTCAAATGCTTCAAATTTTTTGATCATTTGAGCTTCCAAGGTCCAAATTTCCAACAATACTGACCACACATAACATTCCATGAATCCTATTCTGACGTAGAGGTTTAGGTTTCTATTTAATAATTGTCAACAGTTTTCTTTTGCGTCCAGAGTATCTTCTCAGGATGCGTCTTTAGAGCCACGTCTCAAATGCCTCAAGTTTTTTGATCATTTGAGCTTTCAAGGTCCAAATTTCCAGCAGAACTGACCACACATAACATTCCATGAATCCTATTCTGACGTGAAGATTTAGATTTCTGTTTAATGATTGTCAACAGCTTTCTTTTGCGTCCAGAGTATCTTCAGGATGCGTCTATAGAGCCACGTCTCAAATGCTTCAAATTTTTTGATCATTTGAGCTTCCAAGGTACAAGTTTCCAGCAATACTGACCACACATAACATTCCATGAATCCTATTCTGACGTAGAGGTTTAGGTTTCTGTTTAATAATTGTCAACAGCTTTCTTTTGCGTCCATGCATTTTAGTACTTCGTCGTTGCTGGTTCTGTCAGTCCAGAGTATCTTCAGAATGCGTCTATAGAGCCGCATCTTAAGATTTTTAATCATTTGAGCCTTCAAGGTCAAAGTTTTCAGCAGAACTGACTACACATAACATTCCATGAATCCGGGAGGTTCAGATTTCTGCTTACAAACATTGCGGACTACCTGACAAATGCCTTTCAGTTCTGATCTACTTTTTTTGGTTGTTAACCTTTTATAAATTCTCTATATCTTCGTAGTTGTTCTTGTAGTTATCGCAAAAAACAAGGAACTGCAGTGTATCTACATGATAACGTATCAATTTAGCATATGCACGTTTCGTAGTACAACTTCCTTCAAAGTATTTTGCCCTTAGGGTTGCACGCAATGATGTGCATATTAATTACTTCGCTTCGCTATCCGTAAGGTTTCTGTTTATCGTCCATCTTCGTTTTACGGTTGTTATTTTCTCTGACTTTAGTTGTTCTAGACACGAAACGTAAACAATCGGTGGGGGAATTAGCGTACACTAAGAAAAATTATCTGTACTCGATATTTTTCTATTTAGATCCGTGTAAATAGGGATTTTAAAGTTTTTTCTTTCATAAAAAATTAACTTTAGAAATTGGATAACGTGTTTTGAATATCTATTTATTATAATCAACTTAATAGGAAAATAAAGTTAAGAAATGTTTGAAGGTTTTCCAGATCTTAAATAACTAGCCCTTCACCATAAGAAATAGATCTTGTATTTGCAAAATTAACAAAAATTTTTACCCCGAACTGAATTATTTAATGTTGATGTTGATTTTTCTACACAAAATGCGAAAATGATAAAAATTTTGATTGATTTTTTGCTTGCAGTTATCAACTAAACAGTCTGTAATACAGATTTCTTTGAATTTGGTTGAAATTCAATTTCTTATCACTCTGTATAAATTGTTTTGTTGCTTTTTCAATCAGAAAAGAGATTCATTAAATTTGTACCATAAACTATTTCGAGTTTTTTGAGCGATACAAGGAGAGAACAAGCAACGAATTTAGTCTTTTCAATGTCTAAATACTAATTTTGATTACAATTCTGAGATACGGCAACACTGAATACGTTGAATCTGACATTGCCTTCATAAAGTTTGACATTTGACATATGACTTTCGACATAGATCAAAACGACTTGTGCTGAGGAATTCGTAGAATGCATAATTGTTCTATGCATTTTGTGTATTGAATCACAGTTAATCAAAGAAAAAGATATAAAAAATGATGGTTGAAAAATCAGAGATACGAGGAGTAGTTTAGAAGTTATTAGAACCTAATTTGTCTACACAGAATATAATAGATACCATCATAAACGAGTTATCAGAAAGTGATTATTCAAATTTTCAACTGGAAAATCATGATATTTAGTGAAAATCTAAAAAACTTGATAATATTCATTTAAAAATTACAAAATTCTTTTAGTACTTCGACTTGTCGCAATATAGAACAAGTTATAATATATGTTTTCCATTTTCGAATACAAAACAAGCAGAAAAAACTATAAAATCATCAATAAAATATTTACGCAGACTAATTTTATTATTATAAACGCGGATTAAAAATATGAAACAAGATTATGAGACAACCACAGCCACAGTTAGTTCGTGAACTATTTATATTGTAGTCCAAAAATAATTTAGTCTAATTTTCTCACCTATTTTATTTTCAGAACTTTATTAATATACGTTTTTTTTTTACCTGGCAGAAGCATACTCAATTATTATGATCTTGAATCTTGAAATTCATACATTTAGTCACAATCAGTTTGGTTTGATTATTCTAATTTAAATTTTTAGTATCGTTGCAGTTTGATATAAAGATTGTCCCAAATATATGCAATGTGATATATATTTTTTTTAAATTTATGTTTAGAATAATTCAATCTTCATTTTTTTAAAAAATGAATCGAAATCTTTTTCAAATCGATACGTAGAGTCTAAATAATTGATTCATTGAGCAATGTAATAAAAAAATTCTCGAAATAAGGCTAAATGCGATGGATAAAAATTGAAATTAGTCAAAGATCTTCAATGTAAGTAGTCGGGTTCGATAAAGATCAGTCCTAGGAATACTTTGTATGATGGACTCTTTAAAATAAGGATACTACAAGGAATTACTTCCTAATTAGCTTTGCAGACGACATCGCCTTATTAGTATAAAAACAACCGGTCTAATATACCACTGCAATCGAAGGAAACTAGCTTGAAACTAAACGTCTAGAGATAACGCCAGGGAATGTCCAAGGAAACGAAACTCAGCTTCAAAAAACATGTCGAAAAGACGCTAGTAAAATCTTTCAGCAAACATTGGCCCTTGTCAAAGGTACCTCAGTATAAAAAACTTTTACCGACTACAGAAAAAACTGGATATTCAGTGCTTGGACAGATACCATTGAGAAATGAGAAAGTCCATGGATGTTTTAATCGATTATACTTGACATTAGCTTATGTTGGTTTACCATAACGATTTCCCCATTTGCAGAAACAAAAACAAAGACAAAATGGTGGTTTTCTATGATGCCTGGGCTACGAATTCTTCCCTCAACGTCGCATTTGAATTCACCCCGCAGGATATGTGAGATCGTTTCAATAATAGCTTTCCACTTTATTAAAAATGACAATTTACATCAGATTTTTTTGTTTATAGTGAAAATTCCACTAGTTTCTTTCACAAATTTTATGGAACATTCAACTTCATAATATAGTGGATTTTTTACGGAAAATTTGATCGAGAGGTTCCACATCAATGAAGAAGCTTTATGAAGGAATCTTCACCTTTCAGAAACTCTAAAATTGAGTCAAAGAGTCAATACGTCTTTATACAGTGTTGTTACTCAAAGGAATTATTTTCAGTGTGTTTCTAAAATCTCTTTGATATCGAGTAAAATTAACTGTTCTCCAATGGTGTGTGGTTTTTTAATTTTTTTTTATAAGTAGTGAGATACTTCAAGCTGTCATCGATGCTTTTAGACGTTGAAGCTAAAGTACTGTACGCGGTGGATCTCATTTCATATTTTTCATTCAATGTTGCGGACTCTTCGGCGGCCGGCGCGGCATGGGCAAGTCAATATGGACTATACAAGTAAATTCGCTGAGCTTCTTGAGATATCATCTGTTTATATTGAAAAAATTAACTTACTCATAGAGTCCAGTTTACGATTATGGACCACTATACTTTGTCATGTCTAGCTTAGACCCCCGTCGAGTCTCTTGTGGACCCATTGCGGAATTAGAAGTCTAAATTTAGCTGTGATTTTTTTTACTTCTTATGATATCAGAAAAACAACTAACCACTCATTATTTTTTCATTCACATTTTATTATTTGGTGATCCTAGTATACAGAGTATCCCAGATAAAACTATCTGTATATGGCAAAATATTTATACTTTTGGGTTTTCGTATACGATCTTTTTAACTAAAATATTTTCAAAGATGGCCGACTTTGGTTTCTGCAAGAGTATATACTTTATTTGCTGCTATTTACAGGCCTTATTTGTTACTCCTGAACGTATTAAAATAGAAAAAAACGGGTGGTTCTATTCAAATATTGATATTTATGTTAAATTAAATTTTGAACAATTTTTATACACACCCTATATAAAATGAAAAATTTTTTTATATAGATTTCAATACGTCTGAGTTTGCTAAAAGCAACCGAATAAAAACCATTTTCATATCTTTAAGGGTATTCTCGTAAAAAAATAATTTATAAGGGTCTGCAAGGGTTGAAATTTTTTACAAAAAAATTAATAACTTAAAAAGTATGCATTTTTCAAAATAAGTTTTTTGACAAAATTATACCAAAATTTTACGTAGGTTTCAAAAATATATTAATATACAGGGTGTTCCATTTGAAAATTTGATATTTATGAAGTTAAATTTTGAGCAGATTTTATACACACCCTGTATAAAATGAAAAATGTTTTACCATAGATTCAAATACATCTAAGTTTGCTGGTAGCAACCAAATAAAAACCATTTTCATATCTTTAAGGGTTTTCTCGTAAAAAAAAAATTTATAAGGGTCTGCACGGGTTGAAATTTTTTACAAAAAAATTAATAACTCAAAAATTATGCATTTTTTGAAAAAAGTGTTCTGACAAAATTGTACCAAAATTTTACGATGATTTCAAAAATATATCAATATACAGGGTGCTCTATTTAAAATAACAAAGTTACAGTCGACTTCATGATTTTGTCATATACAGATAGTTTTAACTCGTCGTGGGACACCCTGTAGGTTTAAATTTGATATAAACAGTGTAATTTAAATAGAATAGTCCAGAGTAATCCAGTGAAACATATTTCAAGTTTCCCTCTGAAGTTATATGTAAATTAAATTCTAAAATCGAGATCTCTTAACACCACGACTATATTATTTCGAGTCCTCGTAGGTCACGTTCTTGAAACTCGATGAAATATTTCAAAACACTTGCAATGAATGTATATAAACGGTAAGTTATGACAAGCCTGTTTCCTTCGCCTCCTCATAGATAGCTGTCGGCATGTTTTGTTTTCGCTGCCTATATAATGTGTCGCTTTTGTCTTACAAACCCTTCGCGTTTTGTTTCGAGAATGTAATTAAACATGTTGCTTTATAAGGATTAAATGCGAAGTACTCACCCCCCCAGTTGATATATTTGTATCAATTACCACGCGTATAACTTTGAAAATTGATATTTTCATTAGCTAATCCATGTAATTCGTTTACAATATCTATTTTAAATTTAAAAATTAACAGCTAGTTATCCCTTTAATATACAGAACTGTGCAGAAATTAATCAACAAGCGCCACCGAAAGGTTTAAAGCGAATGGAAATTAAGCACTAAAAGGGGCAAAACCGTGGACAGTACGACGACAGATCAAGATGCAATAAAGTGCATTCGATTTGGAATTGCCTCAGGAAAGTTTCTGATTGGCAGACATCTACATCGTCTTCTAGAATCCCGTCGAACTTTGTTATGAAATTGATCAAATATATACATTCTGGAGGCTTTGGAGATTTCTGAAGTCGATAATCCTCACAGACATATCCTGCGAGGTACTTGGTGCTACCAGGTACATAGTAAACAAATTGGCAGACATCTACATCGTCTTCTTGAATCTCGTGGACATTTTTTATGAAATTGATCAAGAATATACATCCTGGAGGCTTTCGAGATTACTGAAGTCGATAATCCCCATCGACATATCCTGCGAGGTACCTGGTGTTACCAGGTACAAAGTACACATATTGGCAGACATCTACGTCGTCTTCCAGAATCCCGTGGAATTTTTTGAAGACACATTTGCTTGGCGTAGCTTAAAGAAAATCCATTGCAATGTGCAGGCAATAATTATACACAAATATTCAAAATTATTGTGTTAGAGTAAGTGAAGACGAAGAAAATGAAATGGAAGACGACGAAAATGAAGAAACAGAATTATAATGCAAAAAACGAGCGGAAACTGATTTTAGGCAATTTGGAAAAGTGCCACTTTGAAACGAAATGTTTATTAAAGTGGTAATTGATTTAATGTTCATTCCGATAGATTCTAAAAGATATTTAATGTGATTTTATTGATACCAAATGAATATCTATGTCATTAATTATACAGGCGTGAAGAATTATGAAGATTTGGAAATAGATCATGAGAAAAAGTGATTGAATTCATCAAATTCTTGGTGAAATTATTGGGGTCATCAAGTGAAGTAGATATTTTCTTTCTCTTCTATCGCTTTTCTAATAATAACATTTTCATTATTACTTTCACGAAAAGTCAATACATAAAATGAGAATTTAATTATTTTCGTAAAGTTAGGTTGGGTTAGGTTAAGTTAGGTTAGGTTGTATTAGAGATTGAAATAAAGGTAAACAAAAATAATTTTCTTCAATCAAATATTTTAATTGGATTTAAATCTGTAACTTTTACATTTGAAAATCTTTTTTGATTTTTTCTTGCTGAAAACGTGTTTCTTAGTTTTCCACTGGGAGACAGGAAAATTTCGGTTTTGTGATTATGTACAGTATAAATTGTTAATCATTCGACGGGGATTTGATTCAAAGTCTTGCAACAACTTCTTGAATTTTCTTGGAATCAAACGTAGCCAACTAGCAAGATATTCTTCAATGATATTATCGAAAATTCTTCTTCATTCGATTTGGTAAACAACTTTAAGGAAATTAAGTGTATTAGCTTTCGTAGAATATTCTAGATTGTTTGTATTTCAAAAAAAACTGGTCAATATTTCATTTCGGTTTCAAACAATTCCCGTGTCTTTATTCTACAAGACAAATGGTCTTAGACTCATTTTATTAATTTCAATTGTAATTTGAATTGTAAATTTTTGATGGCTGTCTTACCGGAGTAATAGGTATGGAAATTCGAGTCGATTTATTAACATATTGTTGCGTGTCTTATTAAAAAATCCCTTTTTTCGTCTTGTTAGCACTTTAACCCTAATTTATTAACGCCATCGCAATATTTCTTATAGGGTGGATGAGGAATTTTTATCAGTTGGTGTTATTTCGCACATGCACAATATTCCGATGCAATCGACAAAAAATGGATTCAAATGTATGCAATTATTACGATTCATGATTCAAATATACATTGAATAGCAGACTAATTGAAATAGGAATTTTTTTATAATCAGAATCGAAAATATTTAGCCCATTCTAAGTCACTTTTTGTTCTACTGATAGTAATACAAGTAAAAGTTTTACGCTTAAATTACAAGAATGTGTTCTTAAAGGACCTTTTCATGAGAAGAATGAGCAGGATGTTGCTTGGAGTCATGATTTTTGAAATATAAGGCTTCAAAGTTGCTCAAGTTTCAATTTAAAACATACGCTCGTTTCAAAAAGTAAATAAGACTCAAATAATTGTAATATTGAGTTCAAATATCAAATTGATCTTGTTAAGAGTAATTTACATAAGGAGAGAAATCAAAAATTTGCTTGGAGTAATTGTTTTAGAGATATAAGGCTTCAAAGTTGCTCAAGATTCAATTTAAAACAAATGCTGGTTTCAAATAATAAATTAGGCTCAAACAATTGTAATATTGAGTTCGAATTTCAAATTGATGTTTTTAAGAGGTATTTATGTAAGAAAAGAAATTAAAAATTTGCTTAGAGTAATAGTTTTAGAGATATAAAGCTTCAAAGTTGCTCAAGTTTCAATGTAAAACAAATGCTGGTTTCAAATAATAAATCAGGTTGAAATAATTAAAATATTGGGCTCAAATTTAAGATAATTATTCTTAAAAGTTATTTGTATAAGGAAAAAAATTGAAAAGTTGCTTGAGATCATGGTTTTGGAGAGATAAAGCTTCAAAGTTGCTCAGGTTTCAATTTAAAAGTAATGCTCGTTACAAATAATGAATTAGGCTCAAACAATTGTAATATTGAAATCAAATTTCAAATTGATGTTTTTAAGAGGTATTATTTAAAAAAAGAAATTAAAAATTTGCTTGGAGTAATCGTTTTAGAGATATAAAGCTTCAAAGTTGCTCAAGTTTCAATCTAAAACTAATGCTCGTTTCAAATAATAAATTAGGTTGAAATATTCAGAATATTGGGCTCAAATTTTAGATAATTATTTCTAAGAGTTATTTGTATAAGGAAAAAAAAATAAAAATATGCTTGGAGTCATGGTTTTGGAAATACCAGGCATCAAATTTAATCAAGTTATGACTTATGCTCATTCAAAAAATCTGTAATCTGAAATTAGGGCCCTATATAAGGAAAAAATTATTAAACATAGTTTTTCTTCAAATTCCATTCGAATTGAAGCGATTGTTTCAATTTTAGAGAGTTTTTCTTAGAAATATTGATAAACAGGAATCAATTTATTACATTTTCTCTATTTTCCCGATATTTTCGAAACATTTGTTGGAATTTTTCAATTCCAAGGGGGTAGTTCTTTCCAAAATCAACTTTTCATGGTTTTTAAAACACTCTCACAACATATTTTTCATTGAAAGAGTCTCGTAGTTTGAAATTTCCATATTTTTCGAACGTCATATCCATATTTTGTTCATATTCCAATTTAGAACAATCATTTATTCAAGTTACTATTTTGTAACATTTTTAGGTTTTTCACAATGAATTTTTTCCAAATGAACAAAAAGTTTTTCGTAATAAAAATTTTTCAAATGAATGAATTTAATTCTCAAAACTTTTTTCTTAGTTTCATTCTAATACTTTTCCATTTTTTTCTAGATATTAATTCAAAGGTTAATTTTATAGAAAAATCTATTATCCATATATTTCTATAACATTGAGAGTTTGCTAAATATTTTCACAATTTTCTATTAAGAAAACCCTTGCGCTTTCTCTCGATGTTAACGAGGGTATTTTTTTTTTTTCAAAAAACCAAATCACATTCATTCACATTTTCTGTATAATATGTTTTTAGTTCCCTCTTCCATATCCAACTCCAGAGAAACTCTATTAAGTAAGAACTTCAAACAACTCCATATGTTTATAACTTCATTATATTCAAAGTTGTTCAGAAATTTTGCATTATAAAGGAATTATCTTCGATAACAAAGGGCAATAAAAGTGCGGTATAGCCACAAAGGTCGAATTCACGCCAGAATATATAGCTCCAGCTATAGATAGACCTATTTCGAAAATAGAATCATCAATGGATTTCCATAGAGTGTCCTGGGGTCTACAAGAAAATTAATTCATTGTTTTAGCACATATTGATTTATTGTCTTCAGTATAAACTTTAATAAAGGCACTCGAATAAATAATATATTCTCACAAGAAAACACCATCTTAAACTTGCTGTTGTTTGTTGCAGATTTGAGAATCACATGGATGGATATTCTGGAACTTAACAAAATATCTGCAGCCCCAAAAAAGGCCAATCAAAAGTAAGTGATCATTTTATGATAATTTTTGAATAACCATAAAAAAATGGTTAAAGGATTTGTTAGCAAATTGCTTTATCTCATCCAACCAAAGAAAACTAAACTATTTGATTAATTCACCATATAAATTCAAGATATACACTACCCATCAAACAGTTTTGCCCACCCTATAACCACCAGGAGCTTTGGCGCTGAAGTTTTTGGAAGGTAGTGATAAAATTAAGAAGTTTCAGTTGGCTAAAGAATCCAAAAATTGATATGCAGAGCTGGAGACAATTTAATAAAGTGTTTAGTGAAAATTTGAGATGTTTAACTGAGACTTAAGAACAAACTTTTTGGACCAACTACCTTTTTGGAAGTTTTGAAAATGAGATTAAATGGAACTGGAGCTTTTGGAAGGATTATAGTGATAAAATTAAGAAGTTTCAGTTGGTTAAAGAATCCAAAAATTGGTATGAAGAGTTGGGACAATTTAATAAAGTGTTTAGTGAAAATTTGAGATGTTAAACTGAGACTTAAGAACAAACTTTTTGGACCAACTACCTTTTTGGAAGTTTTGAAAATGACATTAAATGGAACTGGAGCTTTTGGAAGGACTGTAGTGATAAAATTAAGAAGTTTCAGTTGGTTAAAGAATCCAAAAATTGGTATGAAGAGCTGGAGACAATTTAATAAAGTGTTTAGTGAAAATTTGAGATGTTAAACTGAGACTTAAGAACAAAATTTTTGGACCAAATACCTTTTTGGAAGTTTTGAAAATGCGATCAATTGAAACTGGAGCTTTTGAAAGGATTGTAGTGATAAAATTAAGAAGTTTCAGTTGGTTAAAGAATCCAAAAATTGGTATGAAGAGTTGAAGATAATTTAATAAAGTGTTTAGTGAAAATTTGAGATGTTTAACTGAGACTTAAGAACAAACTTTTTGGACCAACTACCTTTTTGGAAGTTTTGAAAATGAGATTAAATGGAACTGGAGCTTTTGGAAGGATTGTAGTGATAAAATTAAGAAGTTTCAGTTGGTTAAAGAATCCAAAAATTGGTATGAAGAGTTGGAACAATTTAATAAAGTGTTTAGTGAAAATTTGAGATGTTTAACTGAGACTTAAGAACAAACTTTTTGGACCAACTACCTTTTTGGAAGTTTTGAAAATGAGATCAATTGAAACTGGAGCTTTTGAAAGGATTGTAGTGATAAAATTAAGAAGTTTCAGTTGGTTAAAGAATCCAAAAATTGGTATGAAGAGTTGAAGATAATTTAATAAAGTGTTTAGTGAAAATTTGAGATGTTTAACTGAGACTTAAGAACAAACTTTTTGGTCCAAATACCTTTTTGGAAGTTTTGAAAATGAGATCATGTGAAATTGGAGCTTTTGGAAGGATTGTAGTGATACAATTAAGAAGTTGCGCAGGTTTGGTGATGGTTTGGGCATGTTTTTGACTAAAGGCGACCAGACCTGGTGATAATTGAAGGGATTCGAAAGAAAGAAGGCTATAGAATATATTAATGGAAAATGTAGTACATTCTGACCAGCCCTTGACAAGCAGAAATCTATCTTTTAACATAAAAAAGTTCCCAAGAATTCCTTGAAGCTGTCTAAAGAGTTTTTGAAAGAATTCGAGAGTCAGAATACACCAAAATAATAATTTAGCCACCACAGTCAATTGACCTCAAAGAAATTGAGTTGTTGTGGAAGAAATCCACATATTTGGAATATACAAGGAGATATTAAACTTAATCGTTATGTAAAAATGAACTAGCGTTATTTATGGTATACCAGAAGATGCAAAATTAACGATCCGTCATTATTTATCAGTTATCTGTGTGATCCAATATCGGATAAGTCGAAAAATTAATAACTCGGCAATATTCGAAATTAAAAATCATTGATCTGGATAAAAAAAAGTTCCCCGACACTCTTAATCGGTATTAAAACAAATTACAAGAAAAAAATACTCCCTACCAGCGCGATATCCGTGATGAATGGCTATAATAATCTCGATTTTTAAATATCAGAGTTCGAATTGGAATACTGGAGATATCCTGTTCGAACAATGATAAAAGTCGAAAAAGTCGACGTCCTCGATAGCCTTTTGTTTAAATTGATTCGGTGGAATTTAATACCATTCCAAGAGTCGGTAATTGCGAGATAGATAGGGCCAATTCAGTCCGGGCGTTGAGAGGAAAAAAAAACGTATATAGAACTTTCTTTTTCACTGATTCGGTTCATATTAATACACTTCTTTCTATACAACAACAAGTGAATATTTGAATCATGCAAAATACCATAAAACTGCATGGTTCAGTTCTTGATATACAAGATACCTTATTTTCAAAAATTTTAGATCCCCCAATAGAGAACGTATTTGAAAGTATGAAATAAAACTCAAATTTTTTTATAATTCACTTAATTAAGTGTTATTTTATGTACTATAATCGATTCTTCTACAAATTCTGTGCATTTTTTGTTTCACAAGGTTTAGTATATATCTCCAAATAAGAGATGGGGGAGAGTGGGAAACATGTTCTGAAAAAAATGCTTGTAAGTTCGATTTTACTTAACTTCATCAGAAATCCTAATTTGTTTATTTAAATCGTTCAAAATACCATAAAACTGCATGGTTCTGTTCTTTTTGTACAGAAAACGATCGCACCTTATTTTAAAAAATTTTAGATCCCCCAATAGAGAACGTGTTTGAAAATATGAAATAAAACTCAAAATTTTTTAAAATTCAATCAATTAAGTGTCATTTTATGTTCTATAATCTATTCTTCTATAAATTCTGTGCATTTTTTGTTTCACGAGGTTTAGTATATATCTCCAAATAAGAGATGGGGGAGAGTGGGAAACATGCTCTGAAAAAAATGCTTGTAAGTTCGATTTTACTTAACCGATTTTCATAAATTTAATGTTGTTCGAAAATGCTTTTACCTATCAATACAAAACATATAAATTCAAAGCAATTCAATTAACAACGTGAAAGCTAGAGGGCGTTGTTTTTTATATTTTAGATATCGTGATTACTCTTAACAATTTTAAATAAAAACATAAAATTTTGATTAAATATTTCAAAATTAAACTAAAATTACATAAAACGTATGTCAATATCTTTTTCTGTTCGGATATATCTTAAACAGTGGGAGAATTTTCCTTTAAACTTCTATAAGGTTGTTTCACTCAAACGGAAATTAAAAATTTATTTTGTATGGAAAGTTCTAACATTGGCACGACAATCCTGAAATATTTTCACGAATATTGTACACTGATGAGACTAAGTTTCAAAATAATTGTAAAATAAATCGTCATAATATGGATTAATAGTACGAAACGAATCCGCTTCGAATGCAGAAAATCCAACATCATGGTCGTTGGTCTGTAAAAGTTTAGTCTTTTAAAATATTCCATATACGTTCAAAATTTTTTTGGATCAAAAATACCCTACTATAAAACGTGATATATTGGGTTCTTCCTGTATATATTTTTTACCACCAGTACTTTTGGTGCAGATCATCTGGAAATTCGAAAGATGAATCGAAGCTCTTGAGAGTTTTTTAATTGGTACTAACTGATATAATACATTATGGTTCAAAAACGATACAGACAGTAATTTCTTCAGCTTCAAATCCACAATGAAGTTTCTGTTTTCAGCGGAAAGTGAAAAAAAATAACAAGCATATCAATTGGATTGAAATATAAAAATAAAAACAACGAGTTTAACGAGAAAACACCAGAGGAAAACAGTAGAAGAAATTGGTAGTCTAGAGATTTAACTACTTAGTACAGAGATGAAGAAAATAGATGAAATAGTTTAGAAAAATGACAAGAAGATCTGGATATGAATGGATTTATATATGTATTATATTTCGCGTTGATTTTATCGAATTTCTCTTCGATCTCAATTTTCCTTAATGATTAGCTTGCACATTATCAAATTATGTTGTCTAAATAAAAGGGAAACGCCGACTATTTGTTTTCGCAAGTAATTAGTTCGCTTTGAGCAATACTGATAACTGCAGTCCGCGGTTGTTGCTTTGATGCTCACGAAATTCCAGGGAAAAATCGCTACAAAAGCAATCACAATGTAATTTGTAGTGATATGGCGTTCCATATATGTATATTGTATAATGAAAAACATGAAGATCAACCGATAAAATAACTAGCCAAAGGTCCATACAAAATGTCTCTCTAACTAAAATCATTGTAGAGAAGAAGATACAAAAGATGAGTTGGAAAAATAGATAAGGATGATGGAGATCAAATCGATAAAGAAGAAACCAAGAGCAAAAAATCTTTTTTGGTTAATCAAAATCGGAGCGTATGAAATAGTTGTATGATCACCAGGTCTATTCATCATAAACTTAAACAATGAAGAAAAAAATGAAGAATCGAGTGGAAATACGCGAAATAAAATATGTGATAGGGACGAAATTGCAGAAGATATTTGAAGAAGTAAAATTAGATAACTGGAGATTATATAAAAGAAATCGAAAGCTTTCATTACCCATGACAAGTATTTAATCTTTAATCCAAATATAAACATTTCTTCTGATATTACCTGTATTCGTAGCTTTGAAAGTTGAAAATTTTTCCAATATATTTCGATATTCCAAATAAATACGACTTTTAAATTTCATTTTTTACTCTATTTCAAGCACCTACTCACCTACCTTCAAAAAAACCTTATCCAAAATCCCTTAAGGGACGCTAAAACCCTTATTTGCACACAGTTACCAGTGCAATGGCTCTGGTTTATTTTCGTCGTGTTTTGTAATATAATTTTTTAGTATTGAAGAGCGTATGACAGATGACTGCTGACATATTATACAAGTGACATTTAACTGATGACAGTTGACACAATTTTCACACAATTTCTTCATTCTTCATGGATTTAATATTCTATGAACTTTTATATTTTTATATTCGATTTCTATTTTTTTTGTTCACGATTTGACATAATTTAATAAATAACCTAATTATTCTTATATAGTTAAGACTCGTTAAAAGTTTAACTAACATAGTGTCAAATTATTCGTTATTTTTAATAAAGCAGTAGCCGGTAATTGATCAAAATAGCACGTCCATAATTGCGAGAGCTACTTGATGATTGATTGTGTTCTAATTATATCATTCATTGGTGATTGACACTAGGCAATTTACGGTGGGGGTACATACATGGCTCCACTTGTATCTCGATGTGTATAATGTCACCCCTATCGTGTACCTTCTAATCAAGTCTTCCGGTATTGAATAGCGTTACACCTTGGGGGGAGATTTACTACGGTTTTACAACGTGTTCCTTAAGTGGACATGCGTATTTCGATCGTTTTTTTTTGATATACACGGGATGCTGAGCGAAAAGTTTTGATTTCAAGTATTATAGGATACACGAATTATAAAACTGTGGGTTTACGATGATGTTTAGTACAAATACAACGTTGTGGCAACGTCGACTTTTTTTATTTTACATGTTCCACTCATTAATATTCCATACAGAGTGTTTTAAACTTTAGATTGACGATAAAATAATTAACAACAATTAACATAATGGAATATTTTGAAATTAGTTGGATTTATACGAAGGGAAAGTTGATATTAAAGAAAAACCAAAATATACAATGGAAAATGTGATAAAATACAGGATGCTACAACTGATTGATGAATTAAAGTGTTTATGTTGACGGCGAGGTTTAAAACACCCTGTATGAAATATCATTGGAATGAACATACTAGGATGGTTCCAGAAATAATTGGCTTGGTCTAAAGATGGCGATACTTGATTATAAAGTCCTTAGCTCAACCAAGCTAGACTAGATTGTACTTCTGGTGAGACTATTGGGTAGCAGATTTTATCCAAGGCCGTTGGACCATCGAAAACCAGCATCGCAGGGGTCGACTAAATGAGTTGAAGGCTCCAGAAATGTTGAAGAAGATCCACAAAGGGGTAGTAGGAAACATTAGAAACAAAAGAACAGTGGAAACAATGGAATGAAAAGGGAGATTCGGCTCCAAAGAAGCCAAAGACCCTTTCCATCTACAGGCAAGGTCTTGACGTCGAAAAAATTCGTCTCAATTTAAAATAAAAAACTTTAAGGCCTTTTTTGGAATTGTTTTTGTTAATCGCAATATTAGAAATTGTGTAAAAATGTTTAAGGGGTGGAAATTATTTGTATTTAACACTATAAAAGTTCATTAGGTCTGTTTTCATCATCCTGTGCACTTAACTGCCTTCGTTCCAAGATGGAAAAGTAAAAATAAGATACAAAAGTCTTTATTTTAGCTGCAACGTAAAAATATCTAAGAGTACTACGTGATATAATTTTAAATATTCGTAAAAATCTTATAAATGCGTTTACGCTGCATAAAACTAACCCTTATACGAATATCACGTGTTCAAATTCATACAGTCTAGTACATGCCATTTCTAACTAGATTACACGAACTAGGCGATTAACCGGAAATTGACTATTGTAACAGGAAAAATAACAAACACGTGTTTTATTCATGAAACATGTAGAATTCAAAATGGAATTTTCCTATTCGGATTTGTTTCCATCTCATTTTTAGGAATATGACACATATTCTCTCAATAGAATTAGTTTAGGATAAGACGTAGGGTTAAAATAAATATTTAGGGACGTATCACTTCAAACGGATACGCAAGTTATTGCCATTATTCAACCTAAGATAGTTTTTACAATGAATCCGAATACCACGAATCTCATTACACGAAATATTTGAAATTCTATTAACCATTTCATAATTTAGTAAACGTAAAAGATACCGTCGATTTATTTAATGATGTATATCCTGACGGAATTCCTCATAATTCTATATTGTCTCAAAGTGCGAAGGAACTTAATGAAACTGGCTATTTAGAAGATATTCCCGATTTTTGGTCTAATTCTATAGGAAAAACCCAGTTTTCACAGCTGATCCGTTAATTCCAGTTGAAAATAGAGAATGTGGAATGGTGTAACTGCCACAAATCTTCTATTTCATCTATCGTCTTGAAGTGTCCAATTTGGTGCGACCTGGAATCCATTTCTCGGCAATCCCAAACGAATTTGGACTATAAGATATTGGAGCTTAAAGATCCAATGGTTGCAAAACGCGTGGTTAGGTAAGGCCCGTGCTTTCAGAGTATTTGGTTCTGGGCTAATACAATCCTTTTCCAGTTCTGTCAGCTGCTTCAGATTCTGTTCATTTCTTTTATGGTGTTTTCGTCTTCTATAGCTTAGAAAGAAAATTTTTCTCAAAATCGAAGATCCTGAAGTATCTTCTAGGTTTGGTCATTATTTAGGAACAAGGTTTTTAGTACTATAAGAAGAGATTGAAGATTTAGAATCACCTCTAGGGTAGCTTCGGTTGCTTACTAGCTTCAAATTTATTGATTTACTAGTTTATTTCCACAGATACAGTTGGCCGGAAGACAATACTGTCGTGCAATTATTACAAATTTTGTATTATTTGTATTGTCAGGTACCCGCTAAATCTTGTATCAACATCTAAAATATTACCTGATGACGTTATATGTCAAAAAATTTGACATTAACAGAAAATCTACTAACACTATTAGATAAAATACAAAATATATAAAATAAAATATTTGAGACAATTATTTAAGTCATAATTAAGCTAAATTGATTCCAATCAGATTCAGTATTAGTTTTATTCATATTTATTACTAGATATGCAACACACTTGACACTATGAATCATTGTAAGTTGCCTAATTTTAGTTGAAAGAGATAACCGATTCATTATCAGCACATCGCTGGTGTGATTTACAGAAAACAGTAAATAAAATATTAATAGGTTCATAATAAGTTGAAACAAATTATTATTTTGACGAACTTTAACTTATATCATATTTACTGTTAGTTATAATCTTTTTTCATTGTTTTCTTTTCGTAAAGTTAAAACTTGAGTCGATTTTTTCGCTCACGATGTCGATTTTTGTTTTGTTTCGAAATTCAGTCAAAATACACGTATAAAAATAAATTCTAATTGCCTTTTTTTTGACAGCGACCTCACATTAACACTATTAATTATAAAATATAACGGAACCGATTTTTATGTTCTGAATAATTAAGGTGGACGGTTATTCATGTAAACTGTGTTTAACGAAGCTTCTACACGTTATATCAACATTGTTATTTTTAATCTATAATAAATATACAACGTGGGATTTTGAAAATATGTCGAGATAGAAAAATATGACAACGCCTCGCAAATCCAAACACAATTTATCATCAGAAATAACAAACGATTTTTGTCAGTGTATATAATATATTTGATTGAAAAAACAGTTAATAAAAACTGTTGATATTTATAATATCAATTTATGATAATTTTCTTCGGAATGTCTCTTTATTGCGAACGAACAAATCTCCTAAACCATAAATTTCAACGAGTTGAACCTTCCCTGTAAAAGTTACAGATTGATAAGCCGTCCCTGTCCTACAGATGATAATGTAAAATTATTTATTCCTTTAAACATATTAAATGTACAAACGTAATCATCTATCAAAAATTCGAAATATTCGGATTTATAATTTATAAAATATACTTATAAATGAATTTCGCAGCTTTAAACGCCTATAACTCAGAAATTAAAAAGTTATATTATTATTTTAACGTCATCTACTCACTTTCCAAGTCCTTGAACATCCTGTAATTGAGAAATATACAGTACTTACGTAGAAATAAAACATTTTGATAATCATAACCTTTTTTTCAAAAAAAAGTGGATGATGACAAATTAAGGGCATTTTCTGTCTAAACAATTGTCGTAATTTGAAAATTTAGAGGAGGTTTTAAGCCCAAGTTTCCTTGTATCAGTCAGACATGTTTTTTTTTTGACTTTTCATTTGATGATCAACCAAATTCGACTAGTGTTCCAGCTATATTCTGGTTGATACTGCTTCAAATAAGTACTTCTGGTTAACACTTAAGTCTTCTTAATCAATTTCTTGTACATTTAATTTAATTTTTCATATAATTTGCACGAAATTTTTAGGCTGTTAGATCAGAAAGTCCTTTAAAACCTGTAATCTATCCATCAAGTTACTGAAGCAGTTAATATCCATTGCATTGTCTTTTCTAACTATTTTCTAGAATTTCGAGGGCTCCAGATTCATTGTTTAGAGTATAAATACATTCCTAAAATAAACGAATCGGGAACCAAAGTCATACAATTAGATTTTCTGTCATATACAACATTATATTAGTAAGCTATACTTATGAATTTAACGATGAGTTAGATACAAATAGCCTGATGGCAATTGATACCAACAGAATAAAAATTGGATTAAAAACAAAACGGAAATGTGAATGAAAGAATATTCGACGCTTCGTTTTCCAGTTCCAGTTCACTAATAGATCGAAATGACATTCGATTGACCAAGTTTCAAATATTGATGCAAACTAAAATATAATAAAATATAGAAGATTTGAGCTACTATAAAAAATAAGGAAGATTTTCAGGAAAAAGTTGGTAAACCAATCAGAAGGAATCTACTCGAATGAAAATGGCCAGAAATACAGATTAAAAACGCTGAAGTATGTCATGGAAAGTGAGGAAAAGACACCACGAAATAAGTAGGTCGATGATCATGGATCAGAATTGAGTGAAAAAATTAGTTCTAAGAGGAAATATTTGATCTAAGATTCCGCTCAAAAGTTTTTGCTCACCCCACACAAATTTCTATTTCGTATTGTCAAGGTAAAATCGAAACGGTATCTTATGATAAATTTGATATATTTTTGACTGTTTTTCTTGATATTTAACCATAAAAAATATTAAATATACGATTGGAAAATAAAGAGGGAAATGAATTTACTGATTTTGTAAAATATCAAGTTTTATCAATAGCTTGACATTGAATATGAGATTGAAAGTACCGTGGAAAGTATTATTAACCATGTCCCAACTCGAAATCAATATTAAACAATATCATTAAGAGGAAATTACTTTTGAATATTTGATGAATTGGGTATTAATAACGATAGTTTTCATCCAAATATTGCTGCAATTAAAATATAATCAAGAAAATAATGTCTATAATAGAAATTTTGGTAAGTTTTCTGGAGAAAGTTTAATAATAGAAAATGTCTTACAACTAATTTTGGTATTCAAATGTTGTTGAGATTAGATAAAAAACAATTACCGCGAATAAAGGTCAATTCGATTGAAAAGTTTTGTGTATTTGATGGAATTATGACATCTGACAGCTCCAGGCTAAGCATCTGACAGTTATTAATTTTTAACTTATTAACCACACCTCGTATACAATTTATTCAAGGTTTTGTCTGTGAAACAATGACATTTGTTATTGAATCATACTGTATATGGTTATAATAAGTTTATTTAGTAGAGAAAAAGGCTAACGAATAACGAATAACGTATTGGTGAAAGTTTGAAGTTAAAAAAAATTTGTTTCACCCTATTATAGGTTATCTCTTTACTTAAAAGAATAAATTACTACCCCGAATTTATATCATCAGGTTATGAGTCCTTATTTTCCACCACATAAATCAGTATTAAGTAGATTAAAAGCGGCCCCTTTCCCGAAAAATTGTTATTTAAAAGATCAAAAATTTGCTCTGGGGTCTCGTAAGACAGCCCTCTCGAAATAATGAAAAAATGCCGCAAACTACGACGGAAAATAAATTTTCAATGACAAAATATTAAACCGCAATGAAACCCACCTCCGCTGTAAAGCCTAATTGAACGTCCCGGACGCGTGAAGCGCGGTTGCCGAATTTACAATCTTTAACATTATCTATGGAATTTCGACAAATAAATTATTTAAATATTGTATCAATTTGAGTGTCATATTGAAGAGTAACACTCCTTTTAAATATGAATACTGAAGTAATTTAAACCACTTTGGTTTTTCCTCGATGAAAATCTAGAGCAGGAACTAATCTCGAGTTTATTTTTGGGTTAATGAGTCATTTAATTACTTTTATATACATCGCAGGTTAATGACAAGTTATGTGGATCAAAAATAGTACAATTTTACATTTATGCATCATTTTTGTGAGTAAATTACTAAGTTAACGGTTACAAAAATGTAGTTCTGAAAAAGCAAAGAAAGAACTGGAAAGAATTTATTTAAAACAAATTATATCGGATGATAATAATGATAAAATTAAAAGACAATTTACAAAAAAGTTTAACAGGACTCTACGTATTTATACAAAAACGAAATAATACAAAGATGTTCCAAGAAGTACCAGTCCTGGACTAGAGATGGCGGTAGTTACTGTACTAGAAAAGTCACAATCTATGCAGTTTGAAGACGCTGCGTTGCTTAGTATTTGCTAGGCAGCCATTAATAGTAAAGATTTTCAGTGAATTCGAGTAAAAGAATAGAGAAAATCCACAAAAGAATGATCAAAACAATGGACAGAAAAAAGAGAACTGGTAAGGTCAAGGTGCTGGTTTTTTGGGATATACGTGGGATAATTTTGTTTGACTATTATTAAACAATAACAACCATCAACGACGATTATTATTGCAACGAAAAAATTAAGCAAAAACATACATACGTCATCGCAATAGCCAAAATTGATCGATCAAAGTTTGAATCCTACTCGCCAAATTTAATCCCCTCGGATTATTTTTTGATAAACAAATATCTCTAGTACAATTAATAAAGATATATTAATTAAAAAATTTGGAGATATATACAAAAGTGAACATTTTTCAAATTTGGGAATAAAATATTAGAACAAATTGATGGTTATGCTATGGGGGGATTCATATCAAGTGTTTTAGCAAAATTATCAAACGAAAATATTAAGCAAACTCTATATAAATATTACATTCTTTTTTCATATTGCTGGTGTACCAAAAAACGAAATGTGGAGTCAATTCAAGGTATTTAAATTTCAATTCATATCAAACATCAAAATGTAAAACAGTTCCAAGGACTTTTCCATCGAATTAGTTCAATTACTATAAGACTTGAAGGACATTATCGAAATATTTCATTAAACTAATGATTGTGATGCTGTTTACATACGACAGATATCTTAGTATTTGAAAAATAGATTGAAGCTTCATCAATAATATATATTTTTGATTATTAAATTATTTTTTAGAGGTTAAAACAGTTTTTTATTTTGATATTCATACTGTAAATAATCTATTAAATAATATAATGAGTTATCAAAGTCAAATCATATTTTGATAAAAACCAATTTTTGCTAACCAAAATCTAATGAATCAATACACAATTAAGTTAGGTTATGTAATGTTTCAAGCAACGTTTCACTTAATATTTTGTTTATTATACTGGATGTATTCGATTAGTAAGGTCTCTATATTTGGTATTAATAGTAGAAAAGTTTATTTATCAAAAATTCCAATAATGTATAAATAGTAGTATAGATAGGGAAATTTTTTGTTAACCGACAACGTCGCGCATTTATATCTCGTATAAGAGATCGCATAAGAATCCAGATATTTTAAAGTCAAATGCCGTTACCTACAGTTTCATTATACGCGTGGTTCTGAAAAATATCTCGCTCGAGACAATTTTCTTTTTCGCAACGAAACCTAATTTTCCGACTCTGAAACAAACCCCCATATTTCCAGCTACATTACTTGATTGAATGATATGAAGGTACGGTAGTGTGGAAAGCTACAAGTCTCGATTGCCTTCGAGAATATTTTCGGTATTAGACCAAGTAAATTGTATAATGAAACCTGGTAGCGAGACGGGGATATTTCGAACAACCAATTTCACTATTATCCCGGCTAGAGGTGGAAATTTAGAGAAGGAAGATGTGAATAAATGAAAAATTACGAGATTGGAGCGAAAATTATATTGTTAAATGTGATTATAACAAAAAGGAAACGATTTTATCCATATATTCACCATATAATGATAGAAGGAAATTATTGAGGTGAAATAGAAAAATTATAGTATACAACACGTGAAGAAATAACCACCAGGATCAAGTTTCGTTCATTTATTTGCTTATAAAGCACGCAGTCTTAGATAAAATCGAAATGCAACAATCAACACATCTGTACATATTGAGGAACTAAAGTTGAATTGAATTAAAAGGAAAACACGTTTTGAATCATAATAAAAATAATTTTTGACATATTAATTAAATACCTGGTGAGTTCTGTCAGTATACAAGAACGTTTTTTTTATGGGGCAGTGTATATATCCAGTAGGGTTTCAAAGAAATATCTTCTTTGATCAATCAAAAAATAACTAATTAAGCAACAACCTATCATTGTTGTGTGGAATTTAAAAACAAATTTATGTAACTTTTAGACCATCTATCATAATTTAATATGAAAAAAGCCATTATTTCAAAGGAAACATTCAAGTTAATGACTTGCTATTATATCTATGTTCGAACAAAGAGTTGTGGATGAAATTACGGTAATAATATGAAAAATTACTATAACCGCAATATTATTTTTCTTTGATAACATGTTAAATTACAATTTCTCGCTATCATTATTTGAATTTTGAAGATTTCATACTGATTACGAGGGTTGCTACTATGAATATGTCAATATATCATAGTGTCAAGTGTCAAGTTTGACGTTTGACAGATACTCGAAACATTCATTTTGTTCATCTCCAATTACCGTCTTCCGTTTTCTGTATTCATTCGTGATTATTCGCGACAGGATGAATTCCTTGAGGATCGTTCAAAATCTGTTGTCGTGTCAAAAAACATCGACGCTTTGGTGAACTTATATTGCAAAAAGACAGACTTCTACATTAGTTTGCAGTTCGAAGCAAATTATTGCCTGTTTCATTAGAGCAACGTAGATCGGTCAATTCTAATTGGTACACCAAAGTTTTTTTTATCAAAAGTGTTCCGAAAAATCAAGAGAAACCAATCGATTCACAAATACACACATCAGTTCAAACAAAAACCTTCATGACCAATCAAAATGCTGATTGTCTTACAACTGAAGTAGCATTCATTAAAAAATTGAAAATGTCGTATATACCTCGCGAAATTAGTAGATGAAAAAACTGTTAATATTATTTGGGGTGGTACATCATCTATTATCTCCATATATACCTTACAGGGATCATAAACTAAATAGAAGTTGTTCGTTATCACAATCAGCTTAGCATCCAATTGAAATTCAAGTCACAATCTGCATATTTAGTTTTAGCAATAAGATTGTTGCTTCCGAAACGCTGTCTTACATTTTCTCATTTTCCCTTTGATTATTATGTCGTGTATTTCGGAAAATTACCTTAAGGAAGCTCCCAAATTATATTTTATGTATGAGGAACAACTTCCAATTCACCTGAACAAAGCCTATTAGATACTTTGAAACTGTATATCTAAAATGATTATTTAGTTATTTTCAAATATGTAAAAATTATAATTTATAGTATTATTATTAGTGATTTGATTATAAAACTGATAACCAGGGGTGGTTCGTAGTAAAAACATTGTAGAAGGCTGTAAAACTTTTGTATATTCAACTAATCAACAGAATCTAATTAAACCATTATATTTCTTGTAAATATTTTCATTATCCAACTTAAATATTTTTAAAAAGTAAACAGGGAAAATAATATGATTAAAAATCTATCTAATTTGTGTAGTTTTATAGTCTTAGCCCTCCTAATAAATTCCATTACGTCATGGCTCATCTACATCATCATTTTGTTAAACTTAATCTCTTCTTGTGGCTATAAGAAAACCATTAGATTGAAAAGTATGTCAAACGTTCCAAAGAAATTGATTGGAATGATCTAGTACAAAAAGAATCATGTTTCTAAATCTAATTTTTTCTATTTACAATACTCAAAATAAACTAGGGAACGTCTGGAAATCTTAATCAAAGTGCTTTAGGTAAAAATATGTCAGTGAACTTTACAAATTGTTATTAAAACTTATGTTTGTCAAATTATTTGAGGTTATATGCGATGCAAGCGAGACTTAATATAAATCGTAGTTTAAGACGCCTTCTCCATTAATATATTGGCTTTCCCTGCTCTGTACTCTTTCTTGATCAAATTCTGAATCCAATTTAGGGCGTAGAGCCTCGTTAAGAGGTAGCAGACGTTGTAGAAGACGCCATCAACCTTCTAAAGATAAGCAATTAGAAATAAGGATCAAAACAATGGATTTGGAGAAGAGAACCAGCTCCAAAGAAGACAAAAAAGTGTTTTGGAATGCGTGTGGGATAATTTTCATTGAAAAAAGAAAAACTATCAAGAATTTAATCAAAAATGGCTGTATTAGGATAAGAAAAAACTTGTTTTTCATCAAGTTAATGCACCAGCTCAATCATCCCTTATTGCTAGATCCAAAATTAATAAATTAAAGTTTGAATTGCAATCTCCAGCACGCTATTCACTGGATTCAGCCCTCTTAGATCATGTTCTGTCTCCAAAGACTTGAGAAAATCTCTCGGTGTTCAAAAGGTAAGCAATTAAAAGAGTACAATTCTGGGGAGGATCAACTGGAGGGAAAAATTTAGGTAGCTTAAAATCCACAGTACCATAAAAGAAGAGCAGATTAATGTGGTACTCTTTTGAATTCAAGACCTCCAATGCGTCCACCTCTCAGAAAACAGTCAAAATGATGGATTTGGAGGAGAGAACTAGCTCCAAAGAAGGCAAAAACGTGTTTTGGAATGAGTGTGGGATAATTTTCATTGAAAAAGAAGAAACTATCAAGAATTTAAGCAAAAATGGCTGTATTGGATAAGAAGAAAGTTGTTTTTCATCAAGATAAGGCACCAGCTCAATCATCCTTTATTTCAAGATCCTAAATTGATGAATTGAAGTTCAAATTGCAATTTCCAGCCCGCTGTTAACTAGATTCAGGATTATTGTCTGTTTCCAAACTTAAGAAAATCTCTCGGTGTTCAAAAGATAAGTAATTAGAAGAGGACAATTCTGGGTAGGATCAACTGGAGGAGAAAATTTAGGGAGCTTAAAATCCATAGCACCATAAGAGAAGAGCAGATTCATGTGGTACTCTTTTGAATTCGAGACCTCCAATGGGGTCCATCTCTCAAAAAACAATCAAAACGATGGATTTGGAGGAGAGAACCAGCTCCAAAGAAGACAAAAACGTGTTCTGGGATGCGTGTGGTACAATTTCCATCTTCAATCTTGAAAAAAGAACAACTATGACCGTATTTGGATCAGAAAAAAGTTGTTTTTCATCAAGATAATGCACCAGCTCAATCATCCGTTATTGCAAGATCCAAAATTAACGAATTAAAGGTCAAATTACAATATCCAGCTTTCTATTCAATAGATTCAGCCCCCTTGGATTATTTCCTATTCCCAGACTTGAGAAAATCTCTCGGTGATCAAATTATCGATAATCAATGACTATTTTGAGGATCTTGATGATTTTTATTATAAAAAAGGTATCGAAAATCACAAGGAACAGTCTATGTAGCTAGAATTAGGAAAATAAATATATTTTTCTCCGAAATTTTTGTATTTTCTTTGTTACTTCTCGAATCATCCTCATATGTATGTGAATGACCGATTTACCGAACTATTTAAATCAAAAAGATTATTCCAGGAATTCGAACCAAGCAGGTAATGGAAACCTGAGGGTCTTAACTGATAATTTATGAGGATAATTGATATCTGGAAAGCATCATGTTGATGAACAAATTTAGACTCAAAAATGTTATCATTAAATATAGTAAATGTGTAAAAACAATTATGAAAGATGCAAAAATAAGTAGTTTTCTTAATATTTCTTTTCCAATATCGATCAATAGAAAATCAATTATTCAATTTGAAGTTATCTCAGTTTGGCTAGGATTTTTGAAAAAATATTATCAACTATGCGAATCACGATACAGTAACAAATTAGATTTAGTCTCGCGGACGAGTAGGCACGGCAAGATGGAAGGAGAAGCTTTAATGGGAGTTTTATCGTCAAAACCAAAATTGTAGTCGATGTTGCCAGTCAATTGAATGAGAAAATTGGTACGCTTAACCTCCGATGAAACGATCTTATAAGCTGTTAGCGCGTCATACGGTGATGGTATTTAGGGCTGATCTTTCTTTGCACTTTTTACACTTTTATCCGATTTAGTGAACAGAATAAATCGCTTACTAGCTGGAAACTTTCAATGGTTAAAGTTCGAACACGAGGTGGGATATTACTTATATAAACTGCGCTCTAAAGCTAAACAATTTTAACTTTTTTTTAGTTATGATATAACGTTTTTTTATGTTAAACAAAAAACATCAAAATTAAATGCTTTCATTCATTACATTATTCAAATAAAGCCTTCTAAATGTCAAAATAATTAACTACGTGCCAAATTGTCGAATTCAACTGACAAACTGCGTTTGATTTATGACCTAAACTAGTTTGTATGCGCAACAACCCCATCCAAAATTCAACACGACAATATCACACTGATTAGTATAATGTTAATTGATTCCTATCCATTCCAGCAATGCAGTATTCTATGTAATACCCCAATGATATCAATTACTGCCCCTATGTCTCATGTGTTTAGCTAATTTGTCATATTCAATATGTCGATTTGGAATATTTAAGATGTATACTAGAATATTTGTTACTTTTTTTTATAATATTACCGGTAGAAAAACAAAACAAAAATAGTAATGAAGATCCGTCGTCTTAACAAACACCTGAAGACGATAAACCTAGCAGATAATGAGTCCTGCATATGTTGAAATAGAAGACGAAGATCCCAGGCAATTGAAGCCATCCCCCAACAAACATCTCGTTTCCTAAATCATGAATGTCCTTCCATATTCCTTGATCTTCAGCCTGCTGTACCAATACGTGAAAAAAACTGATCTTTGATTAGTTTAATTTGATCAGATCATTTTTGAAGTACACGATTCAAAAACAAAAACCAAAAAACCGAAGATCCGTCGTCATAATAAACACCTGGAGACTCTAAACCTAGCAGATAATGAGTCGTGCAGATGTTAAAATAGAAGACGAAGATCCCATGCAATTGAAGCCATCCCCCAACAAACATCTCGTTTCCCAAATCATGAATGTCCTTCCATATTCATTGATCTTCAGCGTGCTGTACCAATACGTGAAAAAAACTGATCTGTAACTTGTTTAATTTGATCAGATCATTTTTGAAGTACACGATTCAACAACAAAAACAAAAAACCGAAGATCCGTCGTCTTAACAAACACCTGGAGACTGTGAACCTAGCAGATAATGAGTCCTGCAGATGTTAAAATAGAAGACGAAGATCCCAGGCAATTGAAGCCATCCCCCAACAAACATCTCGTTTCCCAAATCATGAATGTCCTTCCATATTCATTGATCTTCAACCTGCTGTACCAATACGTGAAAAAAACTGATCTGTGATTAGTTTAATTTGATCAGATCATTTTTGAAGTACACGATTCAAAAACAAAAACCAAAAAACCGAAGATCCGTCGTCATAATAAACACCTGGAGACTCTAAACCTAGCAGATAATGAGTCGTGCAGATGTTAAAATAGAAGACGAAGATCCCATGCAATTGAAGCCATCCCCCAACAAACATCTCGTTTCCTAAATCATGAATGTCCTTCCATATTCATTAATCTTCAACCTGCTGTACCAATACGTGAAAAAAACTGATCTGTGATTTGTTTAATTTGATCAGATCATTTTTGAAGTACACGATTCAACAACAAAAACAAAAAACCGAAGATCCGTCGTCTTAACAAACACCTGGAGACTCTAAACCTAGCAGATAAGATCCCAGGCAATTGAAGCCATCCCCCAACAAGCATAAAAGTTGACATAAAATTGTGTCATTGCTGTGCTTTTTATCAAAAATTGACACTTGTTAAATAGATTCCAAAATTTTATATAGTTAAAAGTAATAAAGAAAGTTAAAGATTTTACTTTTGAAAATATTTTTTAAAAAGAAACTTTATTGTTACAAAAAACACAATTTACAATTTTACAAACGAATGAACTTAATTAATTTCACGATCGAATTAACAAGTTTCATTGAATGAACTAGATTCATTATTCATATTTACACTAATAGTATGCTGACAGTTGTTTACGTAATTTGATCTTTAGAATGTTCTGGATTTTTCTTCACATAGCTCTTCACAAACAAAAATAAATGATAACTCAATAAGAAATAGGACTCTGAATATACCAAGATTTAGAGAAATTATCACAACTCAAAAAAGAATAAACCGTTTTAGTTTGTGCAAATAAAAAATTGATATAAAACAAAGTCATTGCTGTACTTTTTATCAAAAATTGACACGTGTTAAATAGATTCCAAAATTTCATACAATTAAAGTAATAACGGGGATGGTTTTTGAAGTACACTTGCGGAAAATTTACGATAATAAACAACTTATTAAGGGATTAAAAAAATATTTAATAAACAGGGAACGAAATCAATTCATAATCCAATAATAAATTGTGTGTTATATTGACGCAGAACCAAAAAAAACCCAGTGAATTTAGATTAAACGCTTTTTTAATCAATTTTAATTTTGTTTCGGTTCCAAAAAATAAAATCGTCAGTATAAAAAAAAAGAAAAATCCCGTTAAGTTAACTGTTAGTTCGCTATTCATGGTTTCCAAATATATTCTAAATAATATAACTTTCTATATCAAAATATGAATTTTCCAAAAGAAATTTACGTACTACTAAATGTGAATAACTGAAATTCAAACAGATCGTTTCAGATTTGCCAACTTATCGAAACAAAAGAAACTGTACTCGACAACAAACTACAAATCCTACTCGTCCTGAATTCTGATGTCTTTTAAGAGGTTTTCATTTCGATGTTTCGATTCCTGGATTTCCATTTATTTAGTTCACCACAATTTGTTTCAATTTTAAATGCGTGGGCTTTAGTTTTTGAATAAAATTACAAAATCAGTTTCTTCTTGAACAGAGCTATTTGTAGATGTTTTCTTTATATTATGTAAAAACTTAATAATATAAAATTCTCTTATCCTTTTTGGGCTACTCATAAGATCTTAGCCTTCCTTGACAATTATCCTATTAGCGTCCTTATTGAACTTACACCCTAAAATAACAAATCTATTGATTTCGTTTTTCGGTTTTAAAATCTAGTATCTACCATCTTGGTTGGTAGTAATTTCCTACTCGAAGAATTATCTATAGATATTCTTTTGCCTAAGAAATTTTTCAGCGCAACATCACCTGGATGATATCATCAGGGCTTAAGCTGCCTATTTCCATTCTCAAACCCTTCCAGTGGTTAAACATGAAGAACGTGTGTTTGGTATCATCTGAGTCGTGTCTTGTGGAGATACCATCGGAAATATCCAAGTCCCTTTAGAAGCTAAATGATATAGAAGTTCTAGTACTTTCAATGGTTTTCGTATTCTGTTGTCTTTTATCTGAACTGTTTCTTTATATCTTGTTAGTCTCGAAAGCCAGAAGGTCCACGGGGATGACACTCACCAACACTAGGACAACCTGTGCAGAGACAGTTCGGTAGGAGCTGGCAATTCCCAGTGCACCTTGTTTTTCTTTATTCTTGGGGTGTTTCATTAGACCTTTGACGCATATAGAAGAATTTGGTGAGTCGTTGCTATCGACTCTGGTTAGTTAATATTCGGCTCAAAGAGCTCTCGATCACTTTTGGAGTTACCTTCCGTATGTGTGACTAGAAATATATTTTCATATCCAATGTTACTTCCAAATACTTTCAATTTCGTTTGTATCGATCCCAATGGGAAATCTTGTCTAAATTCACTTCCATCAGCTTCGTTTTTTACGTGAACTGTCATCCATCTTGTAATACGTCTAATTGTTTGGTATATGTTCAGATTAAGATACATGATTTGGAATTATAACAAAAGTTTTGAAAGAGGAATATCAAAATTAATGATTTAGATCAAGATGAGGCAGATTCAAAAGATCATTTATATCGCATCGGTTCCGTTCGATTGAATTTCGTGATAACAGTCAGATGGTCGTGTAGAAACAATTCCTAAATGGTAACCGCGAGATAAACGTTACAAATTATATCGAATGCCCAAAACCACTTTCGATAAACAATTTCCATTTGTCGACATTTCGATTTAACCCTATAGCGACTAGCTAATCAATAGGTTACGAATGTGTTGTCGTAAGTCTATATCATTGCATACAATCTACTTGGTCACAATCAATTAAGCCGTCACAATCACTGCATACCATAATTCAGTGCAATTCATTACATCCAGACGCCTAATCCAAACACCGAATATTAGTACATTTCTGCTGCTCGTAGCATTAGAAACAATGATTCAGCCAAGTTTGAAGACATGGGCGTACGACTTAATATTCTTTATCATAACAAAAAGTAACGAATCCTATATCCTATTGACTGCGCCAATATTATAATCGTAAGATATTGATCAAATATGTTATAAATATGATACCGCTCACTGAATTATCAAAAAACGTACAGTAGGAATATTCCTTTGAAAATGTAGAGTGATTAAAAATTAGCTAGGCTACGCTCAAATAAAAAAAAAACGTTTTTACACTTTCCACTATGAAGGTGACAGCGCTAGGAATAAATACCATGAATTTTAATAAATTTTCCAGAGCTATGTATTGCACAAAGGTTATCTGAAAAGTTTCCAGCCCAATAAAGAGACAGATTATTTTTTTTATCATTTTTATTTTTAATCTCTACACTTAGTGATATAACTCTTCGAAATTATATTTGATGTCTTTCTACTCCAAATAGGCGTTCAAGTCTAATGAAAATCTCTCTTCTGCGGATTAAAAAACGGGAATAAGTCACTGGGAGTCAGATCTGGTGACGAATACGTCAGTCAAACTAATACGGCCTTATTTAAATTTTTTTTATCCACGGCTTGTTCATAAAATCTTTAATTTTCGTCTTCTACCATGCCCATCTTCTTAAGGTGGTATTCCACGTAGACTGACCACCAGTTTCATATTCAGATTGTGATTATGAATCTTTTGTATTATCTTAGATCTGGAGTATTTTTTCAGTAAGTTTCCATTTGATTTTCCACCATTCGCTTAATTCCTTATTGATATAACGTCTCGTGAGGCCATGATAAGTTCTGGTCCAAAATATGGAGTCGTCGTCCTTTTCTTTGGCAAGGTTTTTCTCTCATTTCATTATATATCCTAGGAACTAATTGACTTATCCTTCTAGAGTTTGTTTACCCTCCCATACTAGTTTTCAGGATAACTTTCAGGACCTTCAAGGGGTTGTTTCGTATATGTACTTTATAGAAAAGTTTTTATCCAATTACTCCTAAGCACGTTGGAAAATGGTGATTTATATTCCCAGATATATGAAGAGCTTTCTTCTTGATCTAGCAATGCCTAATACAGTTCCATCCAACCGTCTGGGTACCAGATAGCTTACAGAAGATTTTCATTGATCTTGTCCAATATATTATGATTTGGTCCAATGGTTTGTCATAACTTTCTAGCTCTATTAGCTCTAGAATCTTTAGGAGACTTATAAGATTTCCTGGGTTTAGTTTTACTGTCTGGATTAGCCTGTAAAAGTCTTCATTACGAGTTGAAGAGGTTGGAGGTTCAGTAGATTGACAATATCAAGACAAAGCTTTTGTTTGTTTGAACAGTTTTCAACCACCATTGGTGATCATGGGTTTGATGATTTGGTTTATCCAGAATACCAAACAAGCTTACTATATAACCAATTACCTTGTCGAGGTGATTGATCCAAGTAAGTGTTTTATCTAGGACGTCTATTTGGTTTATATAAAAGATTGTAGGTGATTATTTTATTGTCGAAATGTCGAAAAACAAAACATTAGTAATGTGACGATTGAACTGATGAAAAATGACCAATGTTGCAAAAAGATCCAAAATGTTGTTACTGAATGTAGGACATTGTTTAAAGGTAAAACAAACATTTTGCTTTGTTGTTTGTTGTCTTAATACAATTTTGCAATAGTTTTTTTAAACCATTTGTTATAGTTATACTAGTAAACAGTATCGGAAATTTCTGCTTGCAAATAACCAGAGTTTGAATGGAAAAATCGGTTTTTTCCATATTTTGAAACACCCCTGATAAAAATTGAGCATTCAACGTCGAATTTCGAACGAATCAAACTACAATGAACATAAATAGGTTACTAATTTAGAAACTCGTCAGCATTCGTATCATGTACATCCGACATGTTTCATTTCGAACAATAGGGTGGATTTTTTCAACATTGATACACCGTACTCGGTATAATACAACGAGATCATATCCCTAGAAAATATTATTGAGAATGTGCGATGATGCTCTTTCGTTTTGTTTTTAATAATGAGATGACTCGCTAAGTATGTGGATGAAGCGAAATGTAATTAAAAATATAATTATGCCCGTTGTGCATATTGGTAATAGAATGAAGCTGCAGCTCTCTCAACAGATGTTCCACGGTTTTAATACGTCAAAAAATAAAGAATTAACGTTCTTTTCATATGATATACATGAAAACTTCTTCACTATATGGAACTAGCTACATTTATTCGAGAATATACACTCATATTTCTTTATTAGTCCGGTCAAATTGGACCAAAAAAATTTTATTCAAGGTCAAATGTGAAAAAAATTAGTTTTTGGCGATTATCAGCAAAATGGAAGGTTTATCATGAAAATACCTCAGACAAAAATAGTAGATCATAAAATTATTCATAAAAAATATATCAATACTTTTTTTTCTACCAGTCACCCCTTTTGAGATATAATGATTCAAAAAGTTGTGAAATTTATAATGTTTCATATTTACTGTCGTATTTAATTGCTATAATAACATCTTCGTCAATTGATAATTTATTTGATAAAATTATGACAGTTCTCATCAGTCAACAGAAATTTCTTACAAATACTCACAACAAATCTCGGTTTATTTCAATATTGTAAGAAAAGTTTACTGCTGAAAATGGCAAAACGATTAAATACGACAATTTTTACAACTTTGAATCATTATATCTCAGAAACAGTGGCTTGTAGGAAAAAAAATCTAATACGTTTTTTGTAGATAATTTTATGGTCTACAATTTTTGTCTGAAGTATTTTTATGAAAAAACTCACCGTTTTGCTGAAAATTACGAAAAACTCATTTTTTTGACATTTTACCTTAAATAAAATTTTTTCCATGCACAGAAATGATGGGAAACATTCAAATTTAATTGTATTTTCAGTTTAATCTAATTTTTTGTAGTTCTGAATGTCTAAATTGACCGGACTATTACGTTTTTTATTCCGTTCATAAATTCAATGCTGAAAATCTGTCTCTACAACTTCCATTATTATTTTATTTAACTTTTTGATACTTCTTTTTAACAACAAAAACATTTTTTTCGTATTGAATATATGAATAATAAACTAGAATGATAATTTTTATGTAGACTTATCATTTGATACTTTAGTTTATTCCTTGAGCAGTAATTCCATTTCTACTATAATCTGAACACTAATACCACCACAAAGAAAATTTAGATTAACACGAAAGAGGATTTAAAGCAAAGAGATACAAAACTAAATTTAATAGAATGCTTACAGACAAAATCTAATTCTGCATTTGCTATTCATCGATTACAAACAGATCTACGATACCATCAATAGAAAAAAATATAGGATGCTTTGTAAAAGTAAATTAAACCAGATCCAAAAAACACAGTGTAAAATAAAGACAATAAAATAAATTATTCCACTAGAAAAAAGTTATATAAAAACTTCTAAGAAATTAACAGCAATGTCTAGCATATCTGGATGACCTACGACTAATGATAAAAACAGCAAAGCGTATTAAAGCAAATGAAAGAGAAGTCGAAGTATTATGTCCAAGTGATCAAATTAAACTGGATAAATGGCAAGGAAAGACAAGACAGAAATCTTCTTCGTCTTTCATTGCCTTATCCTTGCAAACTCTAGTTATTAACAAGGTTAATTTCATCTTCTTTACTTGGCGTAGGCTGCGCTCCTTGGTCTCTTCTTCTTATCCACTTGATGGATAAGAATTAATTACAAAAGATGATATGTGTTATTTCTTAGTACCAAAATCCATATTCTTCAGTTGCAGCGTATATTTTTTGTATAATATTTTGTATTTCTTCATTTTTATTAACGATAATTACTATATCGTCGACATATTTAATATTATTGTTTGCTTCTTCGTTAATATCATCTGATAACTTATGTTTTTATCAAATATTTCTTGTTTTTATAATAATATTTGTAATTAATTGTCAATTTCTTAACCGTAAGTGGTTTGAAGGAGGTTACAAGTAATTTAAGATTATTAGGAAGTGCTAAATTGGTAGAAAATGTGATGAAACAGTTATAGATCTCGAATCCAAGGGGTGGATAATCCTTAGGGGTTGATACAGCTACTGGGATATTATTTAAACCGCCATATTCATACATCATCGTTCATGTTTATTAGGATTTCAATAATTTATGAAAAAAAATCTGGACATACACGTTTTGTCTACTTGATATGCATATGAATGGGATTTGATTATAATCAAAATGAATATATATGCGGTATTGCCAATAATAATCTGGTATTGAAAATGCGAACGCGGTAAAATGAATTTCAAACTTTTATTTCACGGTGATTGTAATTCAGAATCGGAAATTGTTGAAATTTAATGCATTTACAGGGTAAAGCACACAAATAAAACGTGATGAATACATCGAATATTCCTTTGAGTTGAAGATGACATTGAAATTGTAATATTTCATTATATTTTGCTTGTTGTCTCATTAAATTGAAAAAAACTTCGACTGACTGCAATAAATTGTTGCCTACAGAGACAATCCTCTATCTCTTGCGCGTATTTTTGAGTGGTTTAACTGTTTTAGTGAACGTCGAGAGAGCTTTGAAGATGACCAGAGCTCCAGGTCGACTTGTGACTATTTCAACTCTGGAAACAGTGACCAAAATCAAATAAATCGTGCGTGCAGATCATCGTATGACCACCCGGTTGATTGCCGAGACTGCCGAGATTAGAAAAAGATCTGCTTTGATTTGCCTTGCTCCTGAAGACCTCCACCAAAGAAGACTTCCAGCCCTGCTTGGATCAATGGAAAAAACGTATAGAAAAGTGTATGGCAAGAGGCTTTCGAATGTAGAATAATTTTTATAATAAAACCTTTTTTTCGTAACCAGTCTCGTTATTTAATAGCCAGACCTCGTACAGCCGATTTGAATAAAATATTTAGATTTGCATAGTAATTTCGGAGTTGCATACATTCCGAAATTATCGAAGCATCTGATTTTTCAATGTTTGTATTGAATTACAAATTTTGTTTGTTTTGGGAAGAAAATAAACAAAATAAATGTCGGGACGGACGCGTATGCGAAAAAATAATATTTAGAATTTTATTCGTTGGTCAACATTCAAAAAATTTTCGTTTTACGTCACGTATAATGAAAAAATTGTGAAATATGAAAAAACTATGGAAAAAAAATGTTAAATTCATTCATTTATTCTAATTGTTAGTTATATTTTGGAAATAAATCGAAATATCAATTTTTTCCTGTTATTTTATACTGTTTCTAGTTCTAAAATGAAGAAAATACATTATGAAAAAACTATGAATACATATATTTGAGCTATAAAGATTTTTTAGATCCTCGACTTCAATATTTATTTTCGATTTCTAGTTCCTGTCTCAACTACCGCCATTGAGAGTTCTGTTCTTCTTTCTCCACCTTCTCATTCTGTCAACTGTCTTAAATCCTTTACCGTTGTTTTTTTGACACCGTGATTCAATTTTTCTCATATTTCTAGTGTATTCTCATTTTTTTTTAAATTTGTGGATGTTAATATTATTCTTCGACAAACAGGAATTAACGTCAATAAAAAAGATCAAATAATTTTAAAAAAGAAAAAGAATCAACCTATAAATGATAGATTTGTGGCAAAAAATCGTCAAATTTGTCAAAAATCGAGCTTTTTTTCAAATTTTGGCGATTACAACCCTTTTTTGAAACATAAATAATTTTTTTTTCAAAATTTTTGTGTTTCCAGTTTATTCTCATTTTTTTCAAGTTTGTAAATATTAAAGATATTCTTCGACAAACAGGGAATTAACGTCAATAAAGTAGATCAAAGAATCTTAAAAAAAAAGAAGAATTAAACTATAAATGATAAATTTGTGGCAAAAAATCGTCAAATTTGTCAAAAATCAAACATTATTCAAATTTTGACGATTAAAACGATTAAAATTTTTTTTGTTGGGCCAGGTACTTCTGGGACCATCCTTGTACAAAGCGAGTTATTAAACAAAATTTCAAATGAATTATTTCCTATGAGAAGTTCGAGAAATTTGTAATTTGCTCAGAAAATAAATTATTATAGAAGGAAAATTCATGGAAATTAGAGTTTTTGAAAAACTAGACAAACAGGGAATTAACGTCAATAATAGAGATCAAAAAACTTCAAGAATTAACCTATAAATGATAGATTTTAGGCAAAAAATGGTCACAATTGTCGAAAATCGAGCTTTTTTTAAATTTGGCGATTAAAACCTTTTTTTGAAAGATGAATAAAAGTTTTTCCAAAATTTTTGTGTTTTTTTTTTCTGGAACTATTCTTGTACAAGGCAGTTATGAAACAAAATTTCAAATTTCAAATAGATTATATGCTACGATGAGTTCGAGAAACATGTAATTTGCTCAGAAAATAAATTATTATGGGAGGAAAATTCATGGAAACTAGATTTCGTGGAAAACTGGAAAAACAGGGAATAAACGTCAATAATAGAGATCAAATTACTTTAGAAAAGAAGAAATCCTATAAATGATGAATTTGAGGCAAAAAATGGTCACATTTTTATAATGTATTTGAAAAAAAAAGGAATAGATGGAAAGAAAACTTTGAATAAGTAATGAAAATCCAATGAAAAGCGATGTGAGGAAAATCAAGACCATATTGTCCTGAAATCTTCTTCTGGAAAAGATCAAGATCAACAGATGGCTGTTCTACTAATTAAAGACCGATTTGTAAACAAAAATATTCTTTTTTTATTTTAATAAGCAGTTTTTTTAAAAATATCTCCTTTTTTCAAAATAATAAATATCAGATTGATTATTAGAAACATTGGAATATTTAGGCAACTTTCCAGGTGCGTAATCCAACTCGTGATCTTAATGTCTGCCATAAAATTCCAATTTCTGTTACAATGTGCCAGCGCGTGATCGTGGTTGTCTTGAAGATTAGACAACTCGTGACGGATGATTATGCAGCTCAGGATTTTAATTATGAAAGGAACCTAAACTTTACTTTACACCCTTCTACAAATCAAGAACAAAGATGTCTGACATTGTTTGGTTTTTTGTTTTTTTTTAATTCGAAATTGTTAATCACAAGTAATTTGCTTCACAGCATTAAATGTATCTTGTCACAAACACCCATACCACGTTATCAGGTTTGAGAATTAAGAACGTAGCAACGAATTTATTATTTTCATTTGACAAAGGGTGATTGTAGTATATTGTAGTATAATAGTCACGAGTTGTATTAGGTAATCGGACTACCTTTTCATTTACCTGAAATAACCTCGACAGGAGTTGGCGCATCCTTAGTAAATTGTACTTAAAAGTGGATATAAATTGTAATGTGATAATAGACAAAAAATTGGAATCAATAATTTTCTTGTATGGTCGTTAATTATACTTTTTATTTGTTATAGACAGTCAACGAAGATGAAGTTAAGCAAAGTTGGAAATCAAACAAATTCGCAAGACCCACAAGCGGTAAATTCACGGTTATTCGTGGGAAATTTAAATACTTTCCAATGTTCAAAAACTGATGTTGAGAGGATGTTTCAACGATATGGGCGTCTAGCTGGTAAGTAGAAATTTTATACGATTTTTCTATGTTTTTCATTTCGATTTTGGACCAAGTGGTTTCGCGTCATCATAATGAATTAACCCATGTACCAGGAAATGGAGACTGGACGTTTGAAATTGGAGACTGGACGTTTGGAAATGGAGACTGGACGTTTGGTAATGGAGACTGACGTTTGGAAATGGAAACTGGATGTTTGGAAATGGAGACTGGACGTTTGGAAATGGAGACTGGCCTTTGGAAATGGAGACTGGACGTTTGGAAATGGAGACTGGACGTTTGGAAATGGAGACTGGTCTTTGGAAATGGAGACTGGACGTTTGGAAATGGAGACTGGACGTTTGGAAATGGAAACTGGATGTTTGGAAATGGAGACTGGACGTTTGGAAATGGAGACTGGCCTTTGGAAATGGAGACCGGACGTTTGGAAATGGAGACTGGACGTTTGGAAATGGAGACTGGACGTTTGGAAATGGAGACTGGACGTTTGTAAATGGAGACTGGACATTTGGAAATGGAGACTGGCATTTGGAAATGGAGACTGAACATTTGGAAATGGAGACTGGCGTTTGGAAATGGAAACTGGACGTTTGGAAATGGAGACTGGACGTTTGGAAATGGAGACTGGACGTTTAATATTTGCTACAATGAAAATAATCACTATGCATGTACCTACACGTAGCGGTGTTTTTCCTAAATAATACAAATTCTAGCTGATCACAATTCTCAATTATTGATGTATCTAAAAATGGTAACTGTCTACATGTTTTTCTTCTTCGGGTGCCATCTCCATTTAATGGAGGCTGGCGAATTAAAGTTGATGTGCTCACACCAGTCCGATCGTGTATGTTTTTTAAGCATGTTGTCTGCGACCAAGACCACGTTTTCCCCTTCATCTTTAGGTATATGTTGAGTCCATGATGTTTTTAGTAGTCTACACAAGACCCACTTTCCAAAAGCTTCGAGTCTGTTTATGGTATCTACTTTTAATGTCCAAGTTTCTACTCCATGCAAGAGAACTGATGTCTTCTGATATCTTCTGACGTCTTTTGATGTCCAATAATAGTTTTTACCTTTAGGTCAAGGTCTCCATTTGTCCATCTCTTTAAGCAGTTTACTTTTATTTTTGTTGTATTAATTTCCATGCCTAGTCCATCTCTTCTAGGTCATCACTTCTACAATGATAGTGCGTCTAATTAGATGGAATCTTTGCAATGGGTTCTATTTATATAATGGGATTAAAACAAAATAATCAGTTTTGGTTTTAGTCCAGTAGCTTATTACATTACAGCATGCGTCAAACCTTGTACTTTTGATTTTTTGTAAACTAGTTGGTCTAATGAATAATCCAAGTTTGTGACCTCGATCGCCGAACGTAAATTTGTCAAAGGTCAAGCTTCTTTTGAATTTTGACGATTAAAACCCTTTTTCCAAAGATAAATAATTTTTTTCTAAAATTTGACAGTTTACAGTTTATTCTCATTTTTCTTTAAGTTTGTAGATGTTAAAGTTATTCTTAGACAAACAGGAAATTAACGTCAATAAAAGAGATCAAATAATTTTTAAAAAGAACAAGAATTAACCTATAAATGATAGATTTGTGGTAAAAAATGATCACACTTGTCAAAAATCGAGTTTTTTGTCAAATTTTGGCGATTAAAACCCTTTTTTGGAAGATAAATAAATTTTTTTCCAAAATTTTTGTGTTTTCTTGTTTGGGCCAGATACTTCGGGAACTATTCTTGTACAAAGGGAGTTATGAAACAAATTTTCAAATGGATTATTTCTTACGAAGAGTTAGAGAAATATGTGGTTTGCTAGAAAATAAATTATTATAGGGGAAAAATTCATGGAAATCAGATTTATTGAAAAAGTATGGATGTTATCTTTGGAAATAACATTAATTTTTCAACCAAAATTTTCAATATTGAGCGATTTTTTTCAATATTTCTGTTCTAAAAGTATATTTTCAACCATTATGTCAAAAAATCTAGAATTTTTTAAAAAAATTTGACATGCTTGCGTGAAAAATTCCATATTTCTGAAACCATTCGAGATATCGATTCATTTCCAGCATGAATTAATTGAGAAAACATCTATTCAAACTTCATTCTATATTATGTTAATTAATATTCATATTTTTGAACAAAAAATAGGGTTAATTAAGAGTGAATTCACATTATATAAATTAATAGTTTTTAAAATTTGAGAATGGCAACATTGTAATACAAAAAAATCAGAAGGGGTAAACTACAAACTGGTTTTTCAAAATGACTTAATAAATTATTTATAACTATTAAAACCCACCAACAATCGATCTATTTGAAAAATTGCAGTACTCCATAAATTTTCCACGAGACTTTCATTGAAATTAATCGAGGGTTCGTACGGTGTATTTTAAGACCGAACTGAGACTAGCATGTTTTTGTTTTTTTTTTATAGCTTCCAAAACTAACTAAAATTTGTTGGTTTTTCTAATGTTAACTCGCTAATCCGAGATATACAATATGTTTATAGAGATAAAAAACTAAGATTGGTTGTAGTTAAATCTGTGAAAATGATTTAAACAAATCACCTGGTACTTATCGAAGCTGTGACATTTGTTTGTCATAAAAATATGAACACAAATAATACAAAAAAAGATCTAAAATCTATTTCTACCACAGATTTCTCTTTCCAAAATTTCTATTAATTATTTTTGTTACACTTTATCAAATGCCTTTTCATAATCGACAAAACAGACGTATACATTTAGGTTGAGAGAGATACTAGTTTGTAGACTAAAGCTCTTAAAAACTAAAAAACAAACATAAAAATAACTAAATAAAGATACAATTGAAATAAAATTTCAATATACGAAAGAAAACCATAATGAATAACAAATAGTAAATATGCCCTCAAATTATTGCGGACTTGCTGATTTAACTTCAATTGGCAAATGATTGTGCATTTTTTCTCATTGTAAACTATTGAGCCGTTAACTAATTCTTTGGAGAAGCGTGTTTACGAATTAGTTGAACGGATTAAGAGATTTTCAATCTTTTAAAGAAGACACGACTCAATAAGGCCTTAATAGACTGTTAAGGAGATGGATAAATTCGGTTTTTTGGAAACTGATCTCGGCGCAAAGCATGAGAAAATTAATTTTTTAAATAAAGCGACAATATGTAATTCTCATTTTAAGGAATTGACCACAATAAGAGTTTTACAGATTCAACGACTTCAATGGTGGGTCCAATGTGTTTTTATATGATAAAATTTTGGTTTTAGAATGTTGATATAGAAAAAATTAGAATCGCACCATGATTTTATGGTGATTAGGTTACGAGATATGGGCTTAAAACTGAACCTTGTGGCACTCCAAACTCTATTAGATATGACTTAGACGATGCGATAGGTTTTCAACTGCAATTTTTTGATTGTTAATGATTAACACAATCGAAAGCCTTTGAAAAATATATAAATAGGGATTAAAACTGAACCTTGTAGCACCCCAAACTCTATTAGATATGACTTAGACGATGCGAGAGGTCTTCAGCTGCAATTTTTTGATTGTTGATGATTAACACAATCGAAAGCCTTTGAAAAATATATACATAGGGATTAAAGCTGAACCTTGTGGCACTCCACATTTATTAGATATGACTTAGACCATGCGAGAGGTTTTCAACTGCAATTTTTTGATTATTGATGATTAACACAATCGAAAGCCTTTGAAAAATATATAAATAGGGATTAAAACTGAACCTTATGGCACTTCACATTTATTAGATATGACTTAGACCATGCGAGAGGTTTTCAACTGCAATTTTTTGATTGTTGATGATTAACACAATCGAAAGCCTTTGAAAAATATATAAATAGGGATTAAAACTGAACCTTATGGCACTTCACATTTATTAGATATGACTTAGACCATGCGAGAGGTTTTCAACTGCAATTTTTTGATTGTTGATGATTAACACAATCGAAAGCCTTTGAAAAATATATAAATAGGGATTAAAACTGAACCTTATGGCACTTCACATTTATTAGATATGACTTAGACGATGCGATAGGTTTTCAACTGCAATTTTTTGATTGTTGATGATTAACACAATCGAAAGCCTTTGAAAAATATATAAATAGGAATTAAAACTGAACCTTATGGCACTTCACATTTATTAGATATGACTTAGACGATGCGATAGGTTTTCAACTGCAATTTTTTGATTGTTGATGATTAACACAATCGAAAGCCTTTGGAAAATATATAAATAGGGATTAAAACTGAACCTTGTGGCACTTCACATTTATTAGATATGACTTAGACGATGCGAGAGGTCTTCAGCTGCAATTTTTTTATTGTTAATGATTAACACAATCGAAAGCCTTTGAAAAATATATAAATAGGGATTAAAACTGAACCTTGTGGCACTCCACATTTATTAGATATGACTTAGACCATGCGAGAGGTTTTCAACTGCAATTTTTTGATTGTTGATGATTAACACAATCGAAAGCCTTTGAAAAATATATAAATAGGGATTAAAACTGAACCTTGTGGCACTCCACATTTATTAGATATGACTTAGACGATGCGAGAGGTCTTCAGCTGCAATTCTTTTATTGTTAATGATTAACACAATCGAAAGCCTTTGGAAAATATATAAATAGGGATTAAAACTGAACCTTGTGGCACTCCACATTTATTAGATATGACTTAGACCATGCGAAAAGTTTTCAGCTGCAATTTTTTGATTGTTAATGATTAACACAATCGAAAGCCTTTGAAAAATCACTAAAAGTTGTTGCAGTGGATTGATTGTTAGTTTAGGTTTTTAGAAAAGTAAGTAATTTGTTGTGTGCAGTTTTAGATACACGTCAAATTATTCAAACAATTTCTAATTTAGTCTTCACACTTTGTCTTTAAGCTGACTAAAAATTTGGACAATTACTTTGGACTGCAGAAAACTTAATCAGATTTTAGAGTTAATTAGGTTGAATGGGGCGTGAAACATAATGGCCGACGAAAATTAAACGAAATATAAGAAATTGCGAAAGGGAGAAATTCCAGTTTTAAATAACAATTCACAGGAATATACGGGATGTCATAATATTATTTAAATAATATAAATTTATTCGTTTATTTATGTGATAACATACAAAATAAACGAAACGAGTTTCTCTTTGAGTCAAGCGTATAAAATCGATGAAATTTTCCCTGAAATTTAATCTTTAACCTTATGAAAAGTTAATATAGTCGAGAATAACCCCCGCGATATCTATCAGGATACATTTCCTCAAATTCTATCTTCGCTGTACTGAATTATAATAAGGTACGAGATTTCGATATAGCTGTCCATAAATCAATCCTAATTGAGTTTCCATATTAAAGTGTGCATTAAATTTCTTTAGATAGGCGACAGACATTATAAAATGATAACCTTATTTTCGCCTTGTGTCATTTTTCAACATCGCGGAGCCTTCCTAATCTATTTTTTTATTATCAAATCCAATCGCTTTTTCCCTAGAAAAGACAAAAGTAAACGATAAAAACCGAAATAGAATACGAGAAACTTGATAATATACGAATTTGTGAACAGAAAATAATCTGTGGTGGTTAAATCTGGTAAATAGGACGCATAAGATGATTCAAACTTTAATTTGACTAGTGCAATAAAAAATGTGTAGTTTCTGATTGATTTCTTCGCTCAAACGTTGCAATAAGTTGACACCATTGAACAAATATCATTTCTACGAAGCCTGGGCACCAGCAATAAGACCTAAGACCCAAACCTCGAAATCAGATCAAGAAAAACTCTGAACAGCATGAGGACACTTCTGGCAAACCGCAACCTCAACTTGGAACTCCGGATCAGAATGCTTCTCTGTCGATATAAGACAAACATAGAGGTTTTACAGCAACAGTCTTGTTGGGCATCTTTTATTGATATTCTTCTAGATTCTTCTAGATCTATTTGGTTGTTATAAGTACAGTTTTTTCAATTACATAAATATATACAGGAGATTCAAAAATGAATTTACGTTTTCTCTGTTGAAAACATTGAATTTTCTCGGTTTTCAGGAGTTTTTTAGTGAGAATACGACGAATATTCTGCAGTAAAAGTTTTTTTTGTAGCAACGACAGGCAATAATGATTCTGAGTAATTAGCAAACGACAATTATATGTATAATTAAAATATGTCGTTTTTAGAACCTTTCTAATTATAAATCTCGTACGCTTTGGTTGATTTAGAAGGTCCCCTTTCGACTGACATTTACGTTGAATTTTTGAGAGCCATTGTCCCCTCTCGAACCCTAAAATATGCATGTTGATACTCGTCTAAATTGTATGGCGTATTCAGGACCATAACGTCGAATACAGAGCATATTAATAATTTAGTATGTAGACTGAGTTTTTAATTGGCGGACAAGAGTATTGTAATTTTGATATAACAAACGTCAGCTGTATCAACATATGAAACGAAACATGAAATATTCAAATGACGGATAAGGGGGTAGTTTTGCAATTAACTATATAACAAAAAAACTCGCAATTACAGAAAGTATCAAACTTCAATTGATGAGATTATCTGGAGAATTATATCAGAAAAATTGTTTCCACGTACTCGAAGACAGTAAAAACCAGAAGTTGAAATGATAAATAACATCGAAGCTCGGCTACTAAGAAAGAAAAACCTTGTTGTAAAATAAAATCGAATTTTTAGACAAAAACAACAAGAAATAAAACTGCTACATATATTGATGACGATATAACCTACAAAGAAACGAGAATTAAACTCTGGATGCACATCTTTAGTATAAGAAATAAATAAATAGACTTATTTGAAAGAAATACTGTAAATAAACCGCCTGCTATTAGAAAAATTATAGACAAATAAACATCAAACGAGTTTCGGTAACCCCAAGACACCGATGTCGAAAATTACCACAAAACCACACTTAATTTAAATTTTCTTATTACTTTCTACAAAAATATAAACATATATACGTTATTACGTCTAATCAAAATGGTTTAACAACCTTAGTTCGAGTTTGAGGCCCGAACTGAAGACAACATCAATGATGATCGTATTTGGTACATGTAGTTAAACATCGGGTCTCACGTACGAACGAGGGTTGTTAAACCACTCTGATGAGACGTAGAAACGTCGAAACTAGTCAGTGGTTACAAATCTCTCCTATAACCGCGAGCTATTGGCGATGTTAACATCGCGTTCTTCAAAGGAAGATGGTATTAGCCAGGAAAATAAAAAACATTGAAGGTTGTACACGGTGACGAAGATAATCCTCGTGCTGAAGGTCCTGTGATGGTTATTTCATAGAAAACATTAAATTAATGGCGCCTGAAGATAGGCATTTCCACAATAAAAGTTATATGGATCATTCTACAAACTTCTAGAACAAACAAAAACAAAAGAAATAAATGAATAGACTTTCCTTAGAAGAAATACTGTAAATAAACCGTATGCTACTAAAAAATTTATGTAAAAATAAACATCAAACGAGTTTCGTTCATGTGAAAGACGCCGATCGAAAGCACTTCGCGAATTCGCCGAATTTTTAAAATTCCATAATAACTGGAGAGGTCCGGGGATTAGGGAACCATTTTGCGAACTTGTTCGTAGCAATATGATACAAATCAGTACAATATGTGGCTTCAGAGAGATTGAACACTTATTATATAGCCCTAATCTGAACCCCTTCGACTATTATTTGTTCGTAAAGCTCTGAATTGTTGTTTGAAATATTGAGAGAAGAAAAACACAATTTATTATTTCACATTTTCGCTAAAATCTTATAAAAAAAATAAAGATTTGTTTTGTATCTATTCCTTAACACAATTCCTATCTAATATACAAGGAATCAAATGTCCCATCATATTTGTTCTGAGCTAGCCGCGTAATTTCGGATCACTAACCCAATTCCCTTGATTAGATTCTGGATGGGTAGCCAATAAATTGCCTTGAGATTTCATCCATTCCTCATTTCTAATATGATTGCCATTTCGAGGACCAAGAGTTCGATTTTCAACAACTCCAGATATTTTATCTCGATATTTATCAAGGAAGGGATCGCGTTTTCACGTCAAAAATTTAATATTTAGATTTTTTTCCATATTACTAGTATTTAGATATATTGTTTTTTTTTTGGAAAGTATCGATTGTTTTCCATTGCTAGGGTATTATTTTCTCTTGTTCTTTTTCAAGTTATTCAATTAAAATCATCCCAAAAAAAAGAACTTCATGACTTTGCCTCCAGATGGAACAGTCTTTGGACCTTGCCTCCAGATGGAACGGTTTTTGGACCTTCTCTGCAGCTGGAACGGTCTTTGGACCTTGCCTCCAAATGGAACGGTCTCTGAAATTTGTCTGCAGATGGAACAGACTTTGAACGTTGCCTGCAGATGGAACAGTTTTTGGACCTTGCCTGCAGATGGAACAGTCTTTGGACCTTGCTTGCAGCTGACACGATCTTTGGACCTTGCCTGGACGTTGCAACTATGGTTATGGAACGGTATCGATGATTTCTGGTGCAAAAACTGATTTCCGACGACCTCTACGAAATTCAGCCCGAAGCGAAGATCGACCACGACTGAATTCGTAAAAGATGATGGTATAATCCACGTCTAAAGTGATGGAAGCTCATCCTAGTATATCAAAGACCACTATTACAGTTTGCTGTAGACTGTTAGAACGATCTCAATCCATAGAAGAGCTAGCACAGTATTCAACTATATTATACACAAAACGAAAAGCTATACAAATATGGTGATTATGGAAATAACCATTGATTCACCTCGAAGTCTAGTTCCTTAAACCAAAAGCCATTATCTTTGATACATGGATTTGTGGATGTTAATTTTTATTTGTTGTACTTTTTTTCCAAATTTCTGAATGTGGTGATAGAATCTACGTACTTAAGTCAAAGTCATTTGATTGGTGGAATTTTTAATCGCTGAATTTCGTCGAATTATAACTTTTCCGAAGTTTGAAATATGAATTTCCAAATAATTCGGTCCATATTTGTACGTTACGAAAAACTTCCATCTTATACGATGAAAAGTTAATTGAATTGCTGCACCAAACGGAAAATGGACTCACTTAAAACCACTTATAATAATTGAAAATATAAAATATCATTTTATCGTTTAAATTAGATATAATAAGTTTCACAATTAAGTATCATTTTCAGAATATATAAAATACGATTCAGCACAAAAAATATCGATGAAAAGAAGTTTTTGTAACAATGAAAATCTGGGAAATGATTTGATATAACTCAAAGTAAGTAAATAAACAAAAGCCCCACCTCTATTCTAATTTTTTTTCTACGTACAATTCATTTTCAAAAGTTGAGTAAGTCATATGAATTATGAGCTATAGCTTCTGTAGTATTTTTATAATTTGGCAAACAAAAAAAAACTATGGATCCTTTTAAGGATCTCTACGTCCTTCTCAATTTTTCTCAATATATCAATATTAGTCACATTCTACGGTAGGCTCTATAAGGCCGGTTTTCACTCGCAAAATACTTAAAATGATCCAAGCTTCTAAATCAGGGGTGCTCAAACTTAAACTGCTGGCGATCTACCTCAATATTTTTAGACTACTTACGATCGACTCTGAGAGGCTGCAAGTATGCGTGATGCAGGGTTGTCGTACATACACGATACACCATACCTACCTAGGTAGGGTGTACTGTAGCATATATAGATATTAGCTTCCTGCACAATATAGGTACATTATTTTAGTCAAGGTTTGGGTTAGGTTTAGTTAGGTTCTTCGCTACAATATCAATGAAAAAACTCATAGTTATTCAAAATTGCGAGTTTATAGGTTGTTACAAAACAAAAGAGTTACATATGGTGTTAAACCTAACTAAAGAGTGGCTTTGGATGTTGAAGCGTGGCACAGCATGTCCTCAGCATACTTTTCATAAGATGGTACGTAACCACTGAGTGCTAATCGCAAGCATGATGACATATGATCGTCAGTTAGTCGATTGCGATATTTTCAGATATAAAACACCAGAAATTTGTATCAGATGCTGTAGCTTTGAGATGTATATCTGATATAATCTGCACCAACTTATTTTCAACAGAACATGAGTTCATATTAAACTGACTTGCTATTTCAGTAGCTAATTCCTCAATGTTTTTACACATGGAAAAGGATAACTCATAAATTATGCTATATTTTCCAATTTACTGCAATCATAAAAACGCATTTCGAATTGTCCCAAAATATTTGATAATTCAGCCTCATACGTATCATAATTAAACTGAGGAATCCTTGCTTTCAAAGACGGAAAATGTTTCAGATCCTTTCTTTTCAGTTGATCTATCATAAGTTGCAATTTACTTTTGAATGCGTTTACTGCTAATCATCTCAATAATAGTTTTTCCTTTACCTTGAAGCTCCAAGTTAACGATGTTTAAGTGCATTGTGATGTCAGTCAAAAATGCCAAATCAGTCAGCCATTTTTCGTTTTTCAAAATCTGAGTGTCATCACCTCTTTCGTCTAGAAAAGCTGTTATTTCGGGAAATAATTCTTTATACGAACTTTCCGCGACTCAACCACCTGACGTATGTGTGAAGAACTAAATCAGTGTGTTCAGCTGACTCCCTATCTTCCAACTGCAACTGAAAGAGCCGCCGTTGCAAGCTACGTGCTCGGATGGAATTCACAATTTTTGTTGCAATACCCATAATTTCCTCCGTGTTTAAAACTTTGGAACACAAAACTTGTTGATGTATAATGCAATGGAATGAAAAAAATGAAGGGAATTCTTCATTAGCTCGACACAATGCCACAAAACCGTTTTTGTTTCCAGTCATTGCTGGTGCTCCATCGGTTGTAATGCACCTTAATTTATATATTGGTAGCTCGTAGTTTTTTGCAAAATTAAAGAAAACTTCATATATATCTTCGCCACGGGTCTTCCCCTTCAGAGGAATGATTGTCAAAAATTCGTCCTTAGCCGACATGTCATTGAATACCATCCGAATAAAAATACACAGCTGGGCAGTGTCTGTCATATCGGTGGATTCGTCGAACTGTTTGGCTGGTCTTGTGAACATGGTTTGTTCTTTTTTCAAACAAGATATAAAATCACTTACTTTTCGTTTTCTTAATTCACTCTGTGGCGGAAAATCCTTTTGATAGTTTTTATGAACCGTTTTATGCTGCCTCTCTAAGTTACCACGCTTAGGTATTGCAACTGACGCACGACAAATAACACAAATGCATTTATCCTTCACAAAAGAAAAATTCTTCCTCCCAATCCTTATTAAAATGATACGTTTTAGATTTCTTCACTGCACTCATTTTCCACTATTTAATAATAAACTTTGTATCGACGTAGTATCGCTATCAAATTACAATTCAGAATGACTCCAATTCATGCAGGCGCAACATTTATATCGGCGTGAAAGAAAGTCTCGAATTTTCCCGTCAAACACGCCGCCCGAAACTAGACAGTACAGTCTAGTCTAGAAACAACGCGGCTTTTCTTTGACAAGTGCCGCGTACGTAATACATTTTTGTAGTTTAGTTACCTACCTACTTATTAAAAATTTTTTTCTTCTCAAGATCTACTCAAAAAGCACTCGCGATCGACCGTTTGAGCACCCCTGTTCTAAACCATACAAAAGGTCTGAAAATTAATATCATATCATAAACTCAGATGCGGCTACAGAGAAGCTTCTTGCTCTTCCCCATTTGAATCCTTATTTCTAAATAATAATTCACGGAGTAATCAACATTTGCAATCAGATTTTTTTGGTGACATGATTCAACTTGTTTCGTAGATCTCACAAATTTTCCATCTCATCGCAGTGGTCAACCAAATGAGGTGATGACTCCAGAAATGTTGAAAGTAGTACTGGATGATCGTCCACTTAAAGTGAAGATCCTAGAAGACATAGTAGGCATTTCAAAAAGTGCAATACATCGTGTATAAACTGGAAATTTGGACATGAGAATGTTGTATGCAAGATTGATGTTGCAGGTGTTCACAATGGAACCAAAACAACATCGTGAATATGATTCCATCTAACGTTTAGCAAGGATGAAACGTAGATCCATCATACTGGTTCCAAAAAAGTCAAAGATTGTTCCATCTGCAAATAAAAAGTTTGCAAGATATTTAAAGCAAAATGTTTTAATTTTTTTTTTATTTAAGAACAGTTTCTGACGTGGTTGGCATCAAAACTATTCTGTTAGTTAATTGCTACAACGCTGACTAATTTATTTGAGTAAATTTTAGTTATTGAGGTTATGTTTCTCAGTTAGATTATTCAGCAAGAGATTTGATATTAACTTGGTTGATTTTATATTTGGAATTTTATTGAAAATCCAGTTTTCTTTTCAGGTATATCAATGCACAAAGGATACGCTTTCGTCCAGTTCACAAATCCTTTTGATGCTCGGAGTGCCTGTTTAGGAGAAGATGGCAGAACCGTACTTAGTCAAATATTAGGTAAGTTACAAGAACTATAAAAAAAATATCTAAATAGAAAAGAAAACGTTGAAAATTACGAATACCATGCTGATTTTTCTTGTATTTTTAATTAGAAATAAATTTCGATGAAATATTAGAAATTTATCTTCATGTTGAACAATCATTAGTCACCATATTATGTGTAACCTATTAAATCAACATGATTATACAGTATGTATGTCAACCATGTATATAATCCGGGATAATTAGATACTTAGCACTGTAAAATCAGAATTTCTGGCGTCGAGGTGTACCTGGTACCGAATATTTATTTTTCCCAACTGCCTATGTTTGCTTTCTTCATAATTAATACCGATAATAACTCTACAGTGAACTTACAGCCCTTTAAATTGATAAAATACGACCGAAATTTGATTATAATTTTATCGTTTCGTCTTGTTAATGTAAGTAGATTGAAATGTTATAAAATCCAAACCAATATCGATTTTTTACTATCAGAAACACTGTCGATAGAGAAATTATATCATATTAAAATTAAAAATTATGAAAAATTCTAGTATTTCGAAAAAAAATCAAAAACTTCACTCTTTTATCGACACAGTAAACATTTTTGGACACTATGGTTAATTTAGTCTTGACATGAATCCGGTTGTCGTTGAAAAAGTTACATTTGGTTCCAATAATCAAACACAGTATTAGTGTACAAACCTCCTTAAATACTAATTCTCATCAATCAGTACATAAAGATATTTACGATTGATTACAGTCATATTAATATAAGATAAATAATTAAAAATAATACCTCAATAGTGTTAAAGTTGACAATCTATAAAACTGACATAAATATGAAATACAAACAATTTACAGTGATGATAAACTTATTGAGCTTATAGTAATAAATAGTTGAAAATGGAGCGCAATTCTGATAAGGGCCACTTTGAATCACTTAACTATATAAAACATATAGATTTAGCCCAATTTGTGCGTCATTTGACTCGATTTAACAGATAAAGTATAAGTGACCGCTCTGAAGCTTTAGAAAACTCTACAAATTTCTCATATAAATCCATCCAGGCACCAAATCTTCTATAAAGCTCTGTTACATTCGTTTTCTTGGATAAAATCCCAACTAATACAGACGCTCTGTTGAATCCTCTTGCCTGCAATCTTCCACCATTTTGTAACAATATCATCATCAAGTATTTCAATCCTTTGGATTATGGCTTTTAGCGTTTTAAATCCTTTTTTTTTGGTGGATCACTCCTCGTTTTCAATTTTTGTTTTCTTTATAGTTTATCGTTTGTATTGGCTGCTTTTGTTATTATTTTCCTTTCCTTTTTATTTTGTTTGATTTTTGTCTCTCCCAAAGACTTTATCTAACTAATTAACCCTAATTATGTGGTAATCAATTGTAATAAGAGTGATTTCAATAAAATAACTTCTTTGAAAAATTGTACGAACCGAAACCGAATTATTATACTCAAAGTTTATGAGCTGTAGCACATAGTTTCCCACTTTCGAATGCACATTTCTCCAAGGGTTGCAATAAGGGAATTATAAGAGCTGGAATACTGTTAGTTTGCAGGGAAATAACACCAGCCCATTGGGAACGTGAAGTAACAATTCAATAACTTCAAAGTTTCGGAGAATAAACTCCTGTATGTACAGTTACACAGTATTTAATCAAGAATTGAATTATAAATTACTCAATAATTATGAATAATAAGATTCGGGAATATGATTATTACCTGAAAATAATTGGATTCTCAAGTATATCAAGAAGATTCGTCAATTTTTGTCCTGTAAAAACAGTTACTAAAGCTATAACATACAGATGTTCTAGATCAATACGACAGGACGATAAAGAATCCTTAAAAACAATCATGGTTCCAAGAAGATAAGTCGTTGTTTCCTGAAGAAAAATATAAAGGTATATGATGATAAACCCTTCAACGGATCCGTGGAATATTTTAGAAAGAAAACTAGCACTGCAGCTGAGAATTTGGTCAAGACTTTATATAAACTATCACCATCACCGCAAATTCGTTAATTGGGTGATGAGTTTGCAAGCAGAACGTCCAGAGCTAAATTAACTGAGACGGCTTCACAAAAACTTGGTGTTCCTTTTAAAACCAAAAAGCTATTTACTCCGCAACAGATTCTAATCCTGTACAAGGCTTAGTTTCGTCAATTTTTGTCCTGTAAAAAACAGTTACTGAAGCTATAACATCAAAGATCAAAATATGAGATGAAACTAACTGTCAAAAATCTTCATCATATAAATTGAGCTGGAATTCTGAAGAATCTGAAACTGAATCGTTTTCAGTTGAGATTAACTGGACTAGGCATTCCCAAGTTTAGATCTTATGATATCACGATGTTTGACTAGATAAATTTATCAATTGCAAATAGTTTTACTTTCTGCATTGAGCGGGAGTGTATCTCGGGATCCTTTCGAGAGGATTGCTCTATAAATAATTTGATTGTAGTTAATGATATGCAGCTCCTCTGGAACCTTGAGAGTCGTTTTATATAAATGATAAACGCATATCCAAAACAAGCACCATAACACATTTCCACTGAATAAGTTTCGGATTGATGTCAAATTTTCTATTCGTGTTAATGCCTCTATTAATATCGTTGCTTTTTCAGTGACGGGTAGTATTTTTTTCCGGTAAAAACACCCCAACAACATTCACAATTCATAAACCTCTAGCTAAACCATCTTAAGAACAGGAGGAGGTATCTAATTTGTGGTTTTTGTAGTTAATTTAACAAGCTCAAGATACGGTCTTAAATTATTACGAAAATTATTTTTTCAAAGATATTTGAGATTTGATTGATTTGTTATTATGGTAATATAAATGTACCAGGTGACTTTTTGAGAGTTTTTAACAATATTTTTATGTAAAAGAATTTTTATGTAAAGGAATTTAATACGATAAAGTTTACTGGAAACTAAATCGTCAGAAATTTTGAATTAAACAAACAAAAATTACCAAGTTTCTCATATCAGCGACAACTAGGGAAGATTTTTTATACATTCACGTGAAGAAGTTAAAAAAGGGACTCAATACTTTAAAGGAATTCAACTATACAAGAAGAAGAGCCTAAAAAAAGAAGAAGATATAGGAATTAAGTGATTAAGAACAGATAGAAAATTTGAAGAGCCATAAGCATAAGAATACAAGAAAGAATAAGCTAAAATTATAAAATTCGGCGTGGAGGATATACAGAAAAGAATATGAAGAATAATACAGAAAACGAATAAATGTCTGATAGATGTAAGGGATAGAAAATTACAAAATTGTAACTAAGATTGTGAGAAACAGACTCAACGAGTACCATGAAAGGATATTTACCATTAAGACGATCAGGGATAAACCTATGCGCGAAATTTAAGCCTTCATATTATATTTATAGATTTTTAGAAGGCTTATGACATGGAGTAGTACCTCCTCTAATGCTTCTAGTCTCCAACGAAACAGTTTATACCAATTTTTTAATCTTTTTCATTTGTATCGATGATAATTTTAGACTAATTTCCAAACAATTGAAGGTAAACTCACCGTCAGTCTCTGAAGACGATAATTTGGTTATCGAAACACGCGTTGAATAAAGTAATTGTGAGTGTTGTGTAAAGCTTAATGCAAGAAGTAGCTAACACAGTTAATTAATTCATTTATTGTTTTTATAATTAATTTAAAGTACTGACATTATTTTGTTGTATAAATCGTGAACTTATTGTAAGCTAGTAAATAATTGATTATTATTAAAATATACGTTGGTAACTAGTTGTTTTAATGAACCCTAGAACCAAATTAGGCTACTACTACTTCTCATTATGATTTTTTTGTTTTTTTATTTCGATACAAGCTTTTTCGTATGTTTATTTTTGTAAATGAAGCAGGTGAAACTTTGTTAATCAGTTTTACAACAAAAACTATGTATTAAAAATGTAAACTAAGTGTATCGATTAATTATCTTTCAATTTAAAACTTTTTACCCAACTTACTCGCTTGTCAAGTATCCTTTCTTGCAACAAAAACCGTTTGAACTTTGTTAACAAACTAGAAACTGTATAAAGTATACTAAACAGGTAAAAATTTTGGATGAACTAGAGTATAATTAATTTTTCTTTAGAGTTGATAGAAAGATGAGATGAATGTTGAGAAAAAACATAAAATAGTAAATCAAAAAAAAGCTTGTTATACAGATAATAACCGGATTGTTAATCATAATTTTAACACAATCAAAGTCTGACTCTTCATTAATTATTAGAGATGGAAGTTAAAGTTAATCACTGCACTGAAGATGGTGCTTCATCTCTAAAAGTTAATCAGTATACTGCTGTTGGTTCGAAAATTATAATCCCACGAAAAAATTCATAATCTAATTCCATTTTTTAACGATGAACGTTTCAAGTATCTCAAATAAATCGTATTTCAACACGTTCACCATTAAAAACGTCAACGTCAATTTTGACATATTGACATCAGTGGTACCACATGTCAAAACTTTAATAGTGAACGTCGTAGCATGGAAAACAGTTTTTGGTGAATTAGACTAATAAACTATCGAAATTAATTCAATTAAAGATAATTAATTAATTGCAAAAAAGAACCGGAAAATCACCTATATATATATATATATATACCTGATAAAGTCAAATCAAATTTATCTTGATTGAGCAGGAAGAAAGTTTTAACTGACCTGGACAATAACGATTGATGGCATGTAGCGAATCAAAGAAAAAAAAAACAGAAAAAGGAATTAGATTTCTAGAATTTTCGTGCAGCTTTTATTGAGTATAGTTCCAGGAAAAGTATAAAATATGTGATGTTATCTAAAAGCGCCCTTAAATAGATCCTATTTAATATATTCTAATCACCTATTGATTCATTTCTTATAATTCCAATTTAAAACTAAAAATAGTACTGTAAATATCAAATATTGATTTTAAAATTCGACTTAACATATCAAAGAATGAATCCCTGTTGAAAAAAACACTTTTTCTATGATCTACGTTTACATAAATATCTTTATATCTTAGGTTAGGTTCATTAATTTATAAACGCAATATTCAACTGCTGCATCCTATTAAAATAATCCTATAAATGAATTCTAACGAATTTAAAAACTTGTTATACAGATAATAACGGAAGTGTTAATCATATTTTTATCACTATCAAAGTCTGACTCTTCAATTAATCATTAGAGAAGGAATTTTAAAGTATATAACTGCACTGCAGATGGTGCTTCATCTCTAAAAGTTTATCAGCATACTGCTGTTGGTTTAAATCACTTCGAAAATTATAATCCCACGAAAAAATTTATGATCTAATTCAAATTTTCAACGATGAACGTTTCAAGTATCTCAAATAAATCGTATTTCAACACGTTCACCATTAAAAACGTCAACGTCAATTTTGACATATTCACATCAGTGGAACCACATGTCAAAACTTGAATATTAAATGTCGTAGCATGAAAAACGCATCCTTAAATATTTTTTATTCAATATATTTCAATCGCCTACTGATTCTTTTCTTACAATTTCAATTTAAAACTAAAAATAGTACTGTAAATATCAAATATTGGTTTTAAAATTTGACTTAACATATCAAAGAATAAATCCCTGTTGAAACAAACACGTTTTTCTATGGTCTACGTTTACATAAATATCTTTATATCTTAGGTTAGATTCATTAATTTAAAAACGCAATATTCAACTGCTGCATCCTATTAAAATAATCCTATAAATTATTTCTAACGAATTTAAAGACATTATAAATGATAATACTAACAATAAAAATATTAGTTAACCATTTTAAATTTATTTCTAACAATTTTTAACCTAGACTAAGTTCTACTGTGTCAATTTATAATTAAGCTGTTTCTTCTAAATAATTCACTGTGTTGTGCACCAGTTGTTGTATCGGTGATCTATACAAGCGTCTTCTACATCGAGTGTTGCTTCAATCTTATCATCTTCTTCGTTATCTTTTTATTTATTCTTGTTCCATCTTCTTTATAATACCTTTCAATTTCATAGTTTACATATACCCAGTAGAAACTAACATCACGAATCCAAAAGAGCTCAATACAACACGTGATTTCATTGCTTCAAAGTCTGTAGAGCTGTTCTTGTAGATTTTAACAGCTCTTTCTGTTTCATAGATCAAAATCCTTTCCTTGAAATCCTTATTAATGATTATATATAGATCCTTTATTTTTTTCCTCTTATTCATCCATTTCCAGCAGGATAATCGTATATTCACGGGATAGCTCTTGTAGAAGCTACAGGCTGCAGGATTGCTTAACATGCGGCTGGTGAGAGGAAGTTGAAACGTTATTAAATTGATTTCTCACATCTCATCTTTACTACACGTGTTATTTCCCATCTCTATAAGATGTTCTATATTGAATGTTGTCTGAAACTATCACTTCGATGCTCGTAATTTAAATATTGAATTCTAATCGAATGAATAGCCGCCTAATTCGAAATAAATGTCATGAAAAGATTTGAAATCAACAGTTTCTTGTATCAGGTTTATATTCAAGTTAAGTATAAAGTACAAGATGATGGAAATTTGTAATTAAAGAGTCAAACGAGTCCTGCATTTCATTTTTCATATACAGTTATTGAACTCAAGATTTAATACAAATATTTTCATACATCGTTACGTACGAGGATGGTTCGAGTAGTGCGTGGATGGACCTAGAGATGCCACTGGATTAGAAAGTATAAAGCGTATATTTCAAGTTTAAAGACTCCATTTTGTTTAGTATTTGACAGCTATCAATAGTGAACGTTTCCATTGAATTTGTAGATCTTAGCACAACCAATATAAAAACTAGATTCTATTCTAAGTGAGATTAATCCTTCGTTATAATCAGTAAATTATTGGGTAGAGGAGTTTGAATGATGCTGCAAAGACCAGCATCGAAATGGTAGAGCAAACGAGGTGACGATTCCAGTTGTTGTTGAAGGAAATCTACAAAATGGTACTGGATGATCGTCGACTGAAAATGCGCTAGCTAGACATGGATGGAACGATTGAAACAATGAACTGAAAAGGAAGAACCAGTTCCAAAGATCGATCCATCTGCAAACAAGAAGAAGCTAAGAATAATTTGCTGTTTCATCAAAATAATGCACCAGCTCAAGTTTGAATTACTACTTCATGCTTCCTATTCAACAGATTTAGCCCTCTTCGATTATTTTCTGCGCATAGACTTTGAAAAAATAGCTATAAAAAGGTTATATTGGTAGTTAATAGATATTTTGACGATTATTTGTTAGAAAATTCATTGTTTACATTTACTAAATCACTATTATTTGTTATATCAAAAAAAGTATTGATTTAGCAACATGTTTACTTGAAATTACGTATAGTTTTTAGATCGAAACGGTTCCCATTTTACTAGACATCGCACGAGATATCCCAGAAGAGTGAACTTCGAACTAATCTAAGTTTAGAAGCCGGTTCAACTTGGACTTGTATCGCAAATAGTTTACGAAGAAACTTATTCGGGATTTGATGAAAAATAATGTACATTTCGATCTAATTTTAAGGTTATGTATCGTCTCAATTTCAAGGTGGTTGTTAGTTTGAATCATCCCTAATTAATCCCCTGAAATCGTCTTCTGTTAATGCACTCTGAAAATATTTTGAAAAAACATTGTAAAGAGAAAACGAAACATCAATTGATAGTTACAGTGGACGATAAATTTTTCAAAAATCTCTTGCGACAGATGGAAACTCACGAGACGTATTTTCCGTTTGCAAAGTTACAAATCGACTGTGATATGGGTCGTGGTTGAAAGGTTGAGAGCATGATGAAGGCCTGAGTGGAAACGGAGCAGCATCAGTATTCATAGCAACGGTTGTCACTGGAACTCCTGCCCGTCGAATTTGCAGGTCAACCGCTGTCAATGCTTGTCTCCGTCCAAATTGCTGCACTTTGTAACAAACGTTTAGTTATGACCCCCATTCAATCACAGTCAGTTCGAGATGTCGGTGGAAAGAGTCAAAGATTTATTTCAGTTGAGACATCGTTGACCGCTTGTTTCCTTGCGAACAAACCGGATTTATTAATGTGCGGTAGAACTTTGCTTGGGATCAAATTAGAGTGTTTTTTGGGATAAAAAAGGATGTGAATATGCTCTAAAATATTTAATATGACGCTGTTTGTCACACACATATGATTCTCGTGAAGTAAATCATCTTTATTATCCTATACAGGGTGTCCCATCCCACGATAAATTAAAACTATCTGTATATGCAAAATACAAAAAAATTTACGGAAAACATTTAATATCTAGATAACGGTAAGGTTTAGGTATAGGGAAGTTTACATGAATTTACCTTATTTTTTACCTCTGAATGCGTTAAAATAGAAAAAACCGGGTAGTTCTATTTAAAAAAATAAAAAAATTTAATATTTATAAAATAAACTTTGAACACTTTTTATACACACCCTGTACAAAATAAAACATTTTTCAACATAGATTCAAATACGTCTCACCTTGCTTAATACAATCAAATACAAACCGTTTTCATATCTTTAAGGGTATTTTCGAAAAAAAATAGTTTATAAGGGTCTACAAGGTTCAACATTTGTTACAAAAAAATCAATAACTCAAAAAGTATGCATATTTCGAAGACAGTTTTAAGACAAAAGTATACTAAAATTTTATGTAGATTTCAAAAATGTTGGAAAATATTTTAGTTAAAAAGATCGTATCCGAAAACCAAAACGTAGAAATTTTCATAATTTTACTGTAAGTAATTTGTCATATACAGATAGTTACAAAACGTCGTGAGACATCCTGTATATAACTATGAATCAAACTACACATGCTTGTATAAAAAATTCAATATTTTCGAAATCATTCAAGATATCGATTTATTTTTGACATTAATCAATTGCGAAAACGTCAACTTAAATGTTTGAGATCTAGCAATTTTTGGAAAAAAAATTACAAAAAATCATATTTCGGAAACTATTCAAGATATCTATTTATTTTTGACATAAAGCAATTTAAAAAACGCGTATCTGAATAACTTTCCATATTGGTTTCCCTCAGTTTCATATTTGTGAGAAATATACAGGGTGAAAGCTGAAGTATATTTTTTTTGGAAAATAATACTATATAAATATAACTTATTGCAGTTACGGAATGGCAACGTTGTAATACAAGAAAATCTTTAAAAAAACGTTGACAGTGTCATAAAAAAATAAATAACTTCGTCGCGAATATACAGAAAAGGATTATTTGATACGAGGGTTTGAAAAAAGTTTCTCGAAAAAAATTATAATATACGGAAAATTAAGGAAGACTCATGAAAATTGTATTTTTCGAAAATCTATACATTTTATTTGGAAAGTAATATGATTTTTATATTTTTTAGACTAAAATACATAATGTCCCATATATTTTTGCATAATTTCGCCAAAAAATCCTTCAAAATTTAGAAAAAATATTATATTTCGAAAACTAATGGAGATATCTATTTATTTTTGACATAAAGCAATATAAAAAACGCGTATCTAAATAACTTTTCATAATGGCTCCCTTCAGTTTCATATTTGTGACAAATATACAGGGTAAAATTAAAAACAAACTTTATTTTTCGAATTAACACTGTATAAATTTATAGTATCTACAATTGTGGACTGACAACGTTGTAATACTGTCAAATAAGAAAAAGAACGTTGAATCTATAACAAAAAAATTTATAAAAGCTTTTTGAAGGAAACAAAACTTCCATAAACTCTACCTTTAAATATTTCCAATATGACAGCTTCGCATTTAACCTAAAAACACGTGACAAGTGACAAGTGACAAGTTAGTAACATCAATTCGCGGCTTATTTCATTCGTATCTCGAAACAAAACATCCACATCTAAAATAACGATATTGATTTATATATTTAGACATTGCTACGTTGAACTCCATGTAATCTCAATGCTTAATTTCGAATTGTGTCTCTATAATATTATTAGCTGTTTATATGTATAAATAACAAAAACAAAGGGCAGGTGCGAGTCCAAAACCCTGCGGTTCATTGAGTGGGTTTAAGCTTTAGCGCAGCTTAGTCGATGTTTATTGTGTTTTCTTCTCTTTTACCACAATGAAGTGCACAAAAGCGACTGTTCATTACAAGGTGAATACTCTAACACGCAGTTTCATTTATTTCCGGAAAAGATCAATAATTACACACATTTTGTAGAACTTTTGGAAACTGTAAACTGTAATTTATCATGAATTAATATTTTTTTATGAGAAATTTACGAAAATAAACTGTCGAGAAAAGTTCTACGAGCGATGTAACTGAGAAAAAAACTTTCTGATGAAAGATAACAAATTTTCTTTATTTAGAAACTGAATTTGATATATTTCAGAATAGTAGAATTCCTATGTTTATAAAATATGAATCTAAGATACAAAATATACATTTTCTAAGTAATACATTCGTACATTATGAATTTTTAATGGATAATTTCGTATACGTGTAGTTAATAATCCGTAACTTTTACAGGGACAACCTGTACAATCTAAAAATGGCGAAAATTAATTTTTCAATAGATTTTGCAATAAAAATGTACTCTTTGTATAACTCGATAAAATTTATGGTTCAAGAGATATTTATACCGTTGTACATCGTTCGTCAGAAAGAAACATTCTGAAGAAAATTACCATAAATTGTAATTACTTATTAAAAATACTTACAGGAGGTATTGAAACATAATCAAAAATTTCTAATTGAACTGTATACTTATTCAAATCTCGTAGAAGAAACAAATCAAATACAACATTCTCCAAGTTACCTTCTTGGTGATAATCTATTAATGATTTTGTAAATGAAGATGAACTTTTTAGAGATCCGTAATCTTTTTTATATATTCCGGTCAGATCCAAATGGTATCAACATAATATTAAATCAATATAACCTGTAAATCGCTCCCATATAAATTTATATCGTTTTGATGTTCGGACGATCAATCTTTAAATCCTCACTACATAAAATCGGCGAGATTGCTAAATCGAAATAATTGATGTATTTTCAAGTCAACTCACGTGCCAAAACGTTATAAATTGCGGCTAGAAATAGGAATACAGTCAGATATGTTATTTATCGATTATCCGAGTGAATTTAAAACTTCAAAGTGGTTTTTAACACTTTATCGATTTAAAAAATTCAGTATTATCAATTAGATGTTTTATTACTAAAAAAATGAATCGATTTTTATGTCATTTTCGTTTGTAATAGTTTTGGAATGTACAAAAATGATCCAACAAAGACACAATCTTCTTTCGGCTCCATACACTTTTTCGATATACACTTTTTATAATAAAAATTTCCTCAAAATATCCGATATTACTTATTCACTGTTGTAAAATCTTTGACCTACGAGTCTGGTAACAGAAAATAATCCGACTCCAGTGGATAGGGTAGCAATTCAAAGTTTAATTCATCAATTTTGGTCATTGAAATAAAGGAAATGTTGGTGTTGACGAATCAACACTTTCTTGTTAACCAAATGCTTGATTTCTTCACTCAAACGTTTCAATAAGTTCGCAAAAAACTCGCAGTTGATAGATTTTCCTTTTCCAAGATAGTCGATGTAAATTATCCCAAAAATAAAACGACGCCGTGACCTTGTCTGCAGATGGAACGATCCTTCTTTGAATTCTCCTTTTTGAGGCCTTATACAATCCCTAGCCACAATATCTACCAGACTTTGTCTCTAGGAATGTATCCAGAGTCTATTGAAACCATGAATGATGATTTGCTCGAAGCAAGCTTGAAACTTAATGCGTTTTAAATCCAAATCTACGAATTATTATATAAAATAAATTAAAAGAATTTATGGCGTTTTAAAATATGACAACTATAAATCGTTAACAGCCTTTTTTTCCGAAATTTTACGTCTAATTGATTATGTGATTATAATTCATAAAAATTGAGGTTATAGAACGTGTCAAGTACTAAAATATTCTTATTATAATAAGGATAATCTGTATAAAATCTATTGGATACTATTTCTGTATTATATGATCTCAAAATAAGCTATAGCAGCGATAACCTCTTCATTTGAGCAAAATTTCTGCCCAACAATCATTTTCTTGTAGTCTGAGAATTGGAAAAAGTCGATGTGGTGCAAATTTGGTTAATACTGTGGATGCTGAAGCTATTCTAAAATCCATTTCCCGTTTCCATATCGCTTTATAATAATCGCTGTTTGTTGGTTTTTTCTTTTTTCAGAAATACCGTCTTAAATGAGGTAAAAACATTTTTTATGTTTAGAAGCCTTTTAAGAAATGAAAATTATACAAACTGCGGAAGGAAACTCACTAGAAATTCTCGGAATATCTTATATATATTCGCTTCATTGTACAAGTTAAGTTGAAAAAAAAGTTTGACGTAGCTGAAAAGTGATATTTCCCTATTCTTTTTCCGTTAGTAAAAAATTATGCGGCGAGTAACTGATTTAAAAACTTTCATATCATTCAAATGAAGTGAAATTTTAAGCGACATCTCATTTTAGAACTTCCAAAGTGAAGAAACATGTAAGTCGAAAAGTTGCATCTTCATAAATCCAGAAGTTCTGGTCCTGAATAAATTTTTTGCGAATATTTGAACATCAAGTTTTTGTTTCCTGCCTTATAATTACCATTATAAGCAATGGGAAATTTATAATAAGAAATCCTGGTTTTCTATCCTTAATCCACATAAAAAACACATCATTTAATTTAGTTTATTTATCTATAAAATAATCGATCTTTATGAATACAATAATTTGAAAAATAAATGAAGATTCTCAGAAATTTTTGGTGGTGTTTGAACTGAATTGTGTCTGCCATATAACTAGTTTTTGAATTGAAGTATTTTCAGTGAAACAACTTCTGTTATTTTGAAAAATGGTGATTATTCTGAACAATATTTGGTGGTGATTAACCTGAGTTATTTCTACCATATATTTATTTTTTGAATTGAAGCATCTCCAGTGAAACAACTTCTGTTATTTTGAGAAAATCGATTATGGTTCTGAGCAATATTTGGTGGTGTTTAACCTGAGTTGTGTCTGCCATATAATCAGTTTTTGAATTGAAGTATTTTCAGTGAAACAACTTCTGTTATTTTGAAAAATGGTGATTATTCTGAACAATATTTGGTGGTGATTAACCTGACTTATTTCTACCATATATTTATTTTTTGAATTGAAGCATCTCCAGTGAAACAACTTCTGTTATTTTGAGAAAATCGATGATGGTTCTGAGCAATATTTGGTGGTGTTTAACCTGAGTTGTGTCTGCCATATAATCAGTTTTTGAATTGAAACATTTTCAGTGAAACAACTTCTGTTAGTTTGGAAAAATCGATGATGGTTCTGAGCAATATTTGGTGGTATTTAAACTGAATTGTGTCTGCCATATAATCAGTTTTTGAATTGAAGTATTTTCAGTGAAACAACTTCTGTTATTTTGAAAAAAATGGAGATAATTCTGACCAATATTTGCTGGTGTTTAAACTGAATTGTGTCTGCCATATAACTAGTTTTTGAATTGAAGTATTTTCAGCGAAACAACTTCTGTTATTTTGAAAAAAATGGAGATAATTCTGACCAATATTTGGTAGTGATCAACCTGAGTTATTTCTACCATATAATTAGTTTTTGAATTGAAGCATTTCCAGTGAAACAACTTCTGTTAGTATAAAAAATCGATGATAATTCTGAACAATGTTTAGAGATGTTTAACCTGAGTTGTGTCTGCCATATAACTAGTTTTTGAATTGAAGTATTTTCAGTGAAACAACTTCTGTTATTTTGAAAAAAATGGAGATAATTCTGACCAATATTTGCTGGTGTTTAAACTGAATTGTGTCTGCCATATAACTAGTTTTTGAATTGAAGTATTTTCAGCGAAACAACTTCTGTTATTTTGAAAAAAATGGAGATAATTCTGACCAATATTTGGTAGTGATCAACCTGAGTTATTTCTACCATATAATTAGTTTTTGAATTGAAGCATTTCCAGTGAAACAACTTCTGTTAGTATAAAAAATCGATGATAATTCTGAACAATGTTTAGAGATGTTTAACCTGAGTTGTGTCTGCCATATAACTAGTTTTTGAATTGAAGTATTTTCAGTGAAACAACTTCTGTTATTTTGAAAAAAATGGAGATAATTCTGACCAATATTTGCTGGTGTTTAAACTGAATTGTGTCTGCCATATAACTAGTTTTTGAATTGAAGTATTTTCAGCGAAACAACTTCTGTTATTTTGAAAAGAATGGAGATGATTCTGAGCAATATTTGGTAGTGATCAACCTGAGTTATTTCTACCATATAATTAGTTTTTGAATTGAAGCATTTCCAGTGAAACAACTTCTGTTAGTATAAAAAATCGATGATAATTCTGAACAATGTTTAGAGATGTTTAACCTGAGTTGTGTCTGCCATATAACTATTTTTTGAATTGAAGTATTTTCAGTGAAACAACTTCTGTTATTTTGAAAAATGGTGATTATTCTGAACAATATTTGGTGGTGATTAACCTGACTTATTTCTACCATATATTTATTTTTTGAATTGAAGCATCTCCAGTGAAACAACTTCTGTTATTTTGAGAAAATCGATGATGGTTCTGAGCAATATTTGGTGGTGTTTAACCTGAGTTGTGTCTGCCATATAATCAGTTTTTGAATTGAAGTATTTTCAGTGAAACAACTTCTGTTATTTTGAGAAAATCGATGATGGTTCTGAGCAATATTTGGTGGTGTTTAACCTGAGTTGTGTCTGCCATATAATCAGTTTTTGAATTGAAGTATTTTCAGTGAAACAACTTCTGTTATTTTGAGAAAATCGATGATGGTTCTGAGCAATATTTGGTGGTGTTTAACCTGAGTTGTGTCTGCCATATAATCAGTTTTCGAATTGAAGCATTTTCAGTGAAACAACTTCTGTTATTTTGAAAAAAATGGAGATGATTCTGAGCAATATTTGGTAGTGATCAACCTGAGTTATTTCTACCATATAATTAGTTTTTGAATTGAAGCATTTCCAGTGAAACAACTTCTGTTAGTATAAAAAATCGATGATAATTCTGAACAATGTTTAGAGATGTTTAACCTGAGTTGTGTCTGCCATATAACTAGTTTTTGAATCGAAACATTTTCAGTGTAACAACTTTTTTTATTTTGAGAAAAATGGAGATGATTCTGAGCAATATTTGGTGGTGTTTAACCTGAGTTGTGTCTGCAATATAACTAGTTTTTGATTTGAAACATTTCCATTGAAACAACTTCTATTTTTATAATTTTGAACAATCGATTGTACGTGATGCAGTGCAAAAAAGAAAAATCTAAAAAACAGTTAAGCCTAAGTACAAAATTCACTGCAGTGCTAAGAAAATATGACCAAATTCTATGCTGCACTACTTTTGGGACATCTTGTATGGCTGTAAATAATTTAAGACAGTATCATGAAGTTGTAGACACGATGTTTCGTCAGGAATAAATCGGACGTAGTTTAAACATCAACGAAACATTTATATCAAGAAATATTTTCTTCTTTCCGACTGTACAGCAATCAAAGTATAATTGCCTTCGTCTTCTAATTCGAAAAGCAGCTGGGCATGAAATTGCAAACTAGTACATGTAACTAAGATATACGGTATCCAATGTAAGTGTAAATGTAATATTTTTAGTTGTATATTGTGCGAGAACAGTTATATTGGACTGGTTATGGATGGGCGTTGTTAATTGGTTTTTCGGTTGATACGGACCTTTGCGATTCGATAAGATAAACGCTGAAATATCGAAGTCATAATTTTGTAGATATTGTCGATAATAAAGAAATTTATCAACATAAAATATTTAATTTTGTTTTCTCTATATGGAAAATACGATTTCTAAAAGTACTTTTTATATATTTTCGAATTAAAATTTTTGTATCTTTCGAAATACACAATAAATATCATTTTTCACAATTTCACTCTTGTCAAAAGTAAAATATGACTCGTCGTCGATAATAATTTCCAAAATGTTTAACTTTTTTCAACTAAAACTTCCAAGTTTAAATCTTTGTTCGATTGGTTGCTATTAAGAATATTTGGGTGCCGATTTTCTTCATTTTTGAACTACATTTTGTTACTTTAGAATCTTTATGCATATTTCTCAATAATTTTGAGTTTTCTGCTTAATTTTTATCGCATTTTATTATTTGATGTTCAGTTTTTTTCAATAGAAGTACACACCGACAGATATTGTTAATTGTTTGGTTATTTCTTCATTCTTTCTTCAGATCTGGATATTGTTCATGAAAGTTCGATTTGTTTTAGATTTTTCGTACCTGAAAATAAACAGAGACGTAATGGGAAACATTTCAAAACTGCCAAATTACTAGAAATCATTATAAACATTCTCAGTCAACTTGCTAAACTGTCAAGAGAAATTATTCATTATAACGATTCACATTTTTAAATTCAGTTGATATATAATATAATTTACAGTTTTATTTATATATATAAATAAAAAAAACTGTTTTGTATTCATGTGTTTTACGAAATCTTTTCATAACAAGATCAAACAATTCGTCAGAATCTTCTGACACATTTTATAAACTTTCTGTTCGCCTTTTGAATTTATTACCTTTTTTTTATCGATGGGTTGATTTGAAGAGAAATATTAGACAGTTTTTATACTAAAGTTGGTTCAAAAGTTCATATAAAACAAATAATTTACTAGTATTTATTTATTTTTGAATTTGAGTATTTTTAATTAAGCATTCACTTATTTATTTTTCTGAATTCGATAACCAAAAAAATTAGTTAGTATTAAAGTCGTTAATAACTGCTAATTAACCATTTTTCAACATCTAGAACCTATTATACAGCTAAATAAATATAATGCAAGAATGAACACACAAAAAAATGACAAAAATCAAAAGATAATGTTCTAAAATGTTCCAAACCCATAGAAATTTATCATACGATATTTATAATTATTTGAATGTGTGTAGTCAAGTCAATATGGGAAAAAAATTAAGAAGCTTTTTATCTAGATTCAATGTGAAGTTCTAGAAATGCTAAATAAACTAGAGAAAAAGTTTCCTGGAATCTTTTTTATTCATTTTATAAGACTGCATGAATATTTACAGCAAATATGACTAATTCTAGCAAGAAAACCTCATAAAACACCTTAAGTCGCGATAAGTACACGTACACGCATGATAGAAAAGAAACCATATTAATAAAATGTCATTTTTTTTTTTTCATTTTTTCATATAAGATGTAAATTCAGAAGACATAAAAACTTCGAACTGGAATTAGTTGACTCTCCCTTCCTTAATCATATTTTGAATCCATTTGGTTTTGTTTCAGAAGGCTCAATCCTGTACGATGTGAAAAAAATGCACAATCATTTCCCAATTGAAATAAAAATCAAATCTTCTATACCATTTCGCAGAAATTTAAAGACACATTACTGGAAAATGCCTTCTACGACTTGAGTAATCTTCTTTCTTTTTATTTTTTCATATAAGATGTAAATTCAGAAGTCTATTTCAAAAGATATGAAAGCTTCGAACTCGAATTAGTTGACTCTCCCTTCCTTAATCATATTTTGAATGCATTTGGCTCTGTTTTAGAAGGCTCAATCCTGTACGATGCGAAAAAAATGCACAATCATTTTCCAATTGAACTAAATCAAATATTCTCTAGAATTTCGCAAAAATTTCAACACAAATTACCTGAAAATGCCTTCTACGCTGTTAATATAATGTTGTTTCTTGCTTTTTCTCATATACCAAAACAAAAATTAGAAAAACGAGTCCACTAGATGCTAATTTGGTTACATGAAATGTGTAAAATTATAATTTAGTATCCACTGTTTCATAACGTAAAGTATTCATAATTAAAACAAACAATTTGTACAGATTTTCCGTCCACACAATCTTATTACGAAAAAGTTGACATAATTAGTAAGCGTATAATTTTCTTTTATATGTTTACCGCATTTACCTGATCTCATATATTTTCATTCCGCATTGAATCCTTGCCAGGAATTTTCAAACACATGTATGAAATATTTCCAAATAAATTAGAGCAGGTGGCGAACAGGATTTAGATAATATGATTCAGAATTTGTGAAGTACTACAAAGGAATTTCAGAACGTATAAATAGATTTAAAACAGTTCTGCCAATTTATCTAGTAATATTTAAAGAACCACCTTCATATTTTAAGTTACTAGAATAAATACATCTTTAATCCGCGTTGAATGTTTCGAAATATTTTACACACTCCTATATATTGTCTGTATGGTGAATCATAACTAATAGTCAACAAATGGTGAAAATAATCGGTCTATCGACTCATGTAATACCCATGAATTTAATTCGCCATAAAGATCAGTTATCTGATGGTGATTTGGATATAACTTCGATAAATAATTATGATAGCTGTCAACATCAGATCTCTATTGTATACAGGATATATCAGAGGTTTTCTGGAAAGGAATATCGTATTTATATCCAATAATTTTCGAAAATCTAACAAATAATAACTGAAATTAGTTAGCTGAATAAAAGCGATTCACGTGATGTTTATTGCTACTAAATTTCCTCGAATTAATCGACTAGTTCATATATATTTGGCGCAGTCAGTAGGATTGTCGTGAAAAAGATGCAATGAGCTTATTTTAACTGTTGTATGAAAGGAAAATGTTTAGTTTTATACAAAATACTTCTAGATTATAGAAAATTAAGAGTCGAATCATTTGTTGTATGTCACTCATGATTAATAGTTAGGGAACGTGGATCTACTAATAGACTTGTCGTATCCAAATTAAAGTAAATCATGAACCTCTCTTAAACCCAGAGACTTTAGTGAATAAAGTAAGCTGAAATTTTAGCAAACTGATGAAAGAATTTATCTGGACAACATCAAAATTAAAGAAATTTCGACAGACTCGGCTAGTTCATAAAATGAAAGCGATTAGCACAACAAAAATCATCGATGGAGGATGCATGATTAACCCACCCTTTGCATTGATCTATTTGAAATTTAATAATTTCGAATAGAGGGCATTGAGAGCAAGAAATAGGGCCCAATAGGGAACGAACTGGTCCACAATGGCAACTCATATAGGAAATGTGGTAGATTTCCAAAGAAAAGTAACAGTTATTTAAATTTCCAAGAGACCAAACTAATCCATTTTTATAATACCTTTTTGGAGTATCTTTTGCAATAGGCCATCTCCTTTTGGAGTACGTTTGGTACGACTCAATTGGAACGAAACTGCAAACTACAAAACAGACTGAGACTTCTTTTGAATTTCCTCTGTTCCTCTGTTTTAGAAGGCTCAATCCTCTACGATGCGAAAAGATGCACAATCATTTGGCAATTCAAATAAAATCGAATTTTCTTCAGCATTTCGCAAAAATTTGAACACAAATTACTGGAAAATGCCTTTTACGACTTGTATTATTTCTATTTTAATCGCAGATGTCAAAATTTTTAATAGAAAATGAAACGTTGCATATACAAAACGTATTTTTGATAATGGTTGAGCTAGCAGGTTGTTGATTTTTTTTTCAGTTAAATCTTACCTAAATTAAGACTTCTGTGGAATTTCAACTCAATGCAATCATTATTTCGAGAGATACGATTATTGAAACATGCGTATATTTCATATCGATATTTGTTGATACGTATTTCCGATAATGGTTGAGCTAGCGAGTTGTTGACTTTTTTCCAGTTGAATCTTACCTTAATTAAAATTTTTCTAGAATTTCAGCTCAATGCACTCATTATTTTGAGAGATATGATTTTTGAAACATGCGTATGTTTCATATCGATATTTGTTGATACGTATTTCCGATAATGGTTGAGCTAGCGAGTTGTAGATTTTTTTCCAGTTGAATCTTACCTTAATTAAGGCTTCTCTAGAATTTCAGCTCAATACACTCATTATTTTGAAAGATAGGATTTCTTAAACATGCGTATGTTTCATATCGATGTGTACGATGTGAAAAAAATGCACAATCATTTGCTAATCGAAATAAAATCAAATCTTCTTCAGCATTTCGAAAAAATTTGAACATAAATTACTGGAAAATGCCTTTTATGACTTGAATTATTTTCAATTTTATTCGCAGATGCCAAAATTTTGAATAGAAAACTAAAAAGTCGCATGTACAAAACCAAAAATTTATTTTATTAGTCCCTTTCATAAAAATTTGTTATTAGAACCAAAAAACATTTTACAACATGTTAAACTGACTTTGAACAAACTTTAATCATATAAAGAGTTTTATTCCTTTGCAACTACATTATATTAAATTAAAAAACAACTAGTAGAAGCAGTAGAAAAGATAATAAACCTCATTAACTAACCTAAACATAGAATATATGTTATATGTCAGTGACTACAGGGAATGTCTTTTGGTGGAACGGCATCTTAGGATGCAGTTTCAATAAATAAGCGAGATACATTAACAGAATTGCGATCATTCTGTCTTATTTCGAGCTATTCTATAATTCATACACTCCTATGTTTGGATTAACCCAACCACATTTTGGAGTGTGAATTACAAGAGCGCAAGGTAATAATAAATTAATGATACATTTCATGTGATAAATCTTTGAATAATTCTGTTATACTCGTATATAATATAATACATACTGAAATTAGAATAGTTTCTTGTATTTTATGACGTCTTTTTAGTTATAATCATCAATTAAATGAGCTCAAAATGTTATTACTTTTGAGATATGATTTCATATACATACTTGAAGCACCATCTTGAACCAACGGGTTTTGATGGTTTTCCGTATTCAATTGCGGTCGCACTTCGCTACAGGTTGAATTTCGTGAAGGTCGTTCGAAAACAATCGCTCAAAACGAAATGGTGCAATGGAATGGTGAACAAAAGTTTCAAAAGACTTTGGATCTTGCATAACGTTAAATTTTGAATGGTACCAATCGTAGAAGACAAACCTTTTTCCGCCACGACGTCGCCAATTCTCACAAATCAGTTTTTGGAACAGTTAAGACATCGAATTGATGTTTGGCACCCAATGGTTTCTCTCTATTCCCGCAGATAAATTGCGACGTTTTTCTATAACTGAAGAAGCAGTTAACGCGTTGAAAAAACATGTTTTGGAATGGTTCGAATGCATGCAACGTATTGATCTTGATGAAGAATATTTAGAACAACGATAAACCCAATTATGAATATTTATAGTAGATCGAATCAGTTCTTGAACCCAAATGAGTTTTTCCTATTTCCGCAGATAAATTGCAACGTTTTTCTATAACTGAAAAAGCAGTTAACGCGTTGGAAAAACATTTTTTTGGAATGGTTCAAATGCATGCAACGTATTGATCTTGATGAAGAATATTTAGAACAACGATAAACCCAATTATGAATATTTATAGTAGATCGAATCAGTTCTTGAACCCAAATGAGTTTTTCCTATTCCCGCAGATAAATTGCAACGTTTTTCTATAACTGAAAAAGCAGTTAACGCGTTGAAAAAACATGTTTTGGAATGGTTCGAATGCATGCAACATATTGATCTTGATGAAGAATATTTTGAACAACGATAAACCCAATTATGAATATTTATAGTAGATCGAATCAGTTCTTGAACCCAAATGAGTTTTTCCTATTTCCGCAGATAAATTGCGACGTTTTTCTATAACTGAAAAAGCAGTTAACGCGTTGAAAAAACATGTTTTGGAATGGTTCGAATGCATGCAACGTATTGATCTTGATGAAGAATATTTTGAACAACAATAAACCCAATTATGAATATTTATAGTAGATCAAATCAGTTCTTGAACCCAAATGAGTTTTTCCTATTTCCGCAGATAAATTGCAACGTTTTTCTATAACTGAAAAAGCAGTTAACGCATTGGAAAAACATGTTTTGGAATGGTTCGAATGCATGCAACGTATTGATCTTGATGAAGAATATTTTGAACAACGATAAACCCAATTACGAATATTTATAGTAGATCGAATCAGTTCTTGAACCCAAATGAGTTTTTCCTATTTCCGCAGATGAATTGCAATGTTTTTCTATAATTGAAAAAACAGTTAACGCGTTGAAAAAACATGTTTTGGAATGGTTCGAATGCATGCAACGTATTGATCTTGATGAAGAATATTTTGAACAACGATGAACCCAATTATGAATATTTATAGTAGATCGAATCAGTTCTTGAGCCCAAATGAGTTTTTCCTATTCCCGCAGATAAATTGCGACGTTTTTCTATAACTGAAAAAGCAGTTAACGCGTTGAAAAAACATGTTTTGGAATGGTTCGAATGCATGCAACGTATTGATCTTGATGAAGAATATTTCGAACAACGATGAACCCAATTATGAATATTTATAGTAGATCGAATCAGTTCTTGAGCCCAAATGAGTTTTTTCAACCCAAATGAGTTTTTCCTATTCCCCCAGATAAATTGCGACGTTTTTCTATAACTGAAAAAGCAGGTAACGCGTTGAAAAAACATGTTTTGGAATGGTTCGAATGCATGCAACGTATTGATCTTGATGAAGAATATTTCGAACAACGATGAACCCAATTATGAATATTTATAGTAGATCGAATCAGTTCTTGAGCCCAAATGAGTTTTTTCAACCCAAATGAGTTTTTCCTATTCCCGCAGATAAATTGCGACGTTTTTCTATAACTGAAAAAGCAGGTAACGCGTTGAAAAAACATGTTTTGGAATGGTTCGAATGCATGCAACGTATTGATCTTGATGAAGAATATTTCGAACAACGATGAACCCAATTATGAATATTTATAGTAGATCGAATCAGTTCTTGAGCCCAAATGAGTTTTTTCAACCCAAATGAGTTTTTCCTATTCCCGCAGATAAATTGCGACGTTTTTCTATAACTGAAAAAGCAGGTAACGCGTTGAAAAAACATGTTTTGGAATGGTTCGAATGCATGCAACATATTGATCTTGATGAAGAATATTTTGAACAACGATAAACCCAATTATGAATATCTATAATAGATCGAATCAGTTCTTGAACCCAAATGAGTTTTTCCTATTCCTGCAGATAAATTGCGACGTTTTTCTATAACTGAAAAAGCAGTTAACGCGTTGAAAAAACATGTTTTGGAATGGTTCGAATGCATGCAACATATTGATCTTGATGAAGAATATTTTGAACAACGATAAACCCAATTATGAATATTTATAGTAGATCGAATCAGTTCTTGAACCCAAATGAGTTTTTCCTATTTCCGCAGATAAATTGCAACGTTTTTCTATAACTGAAAAAGCAGTTAACGCGTTGGAAAAACATGTTTTGGAATGGTTCGAATACATGCAACGTATTGATCTTGATGAAGAATATTTTGAACAACGATAAACCCAATTATGAATATTTATAGTAGATCGAATCAGTTCTTGAACCCAAATGAGTTTTTCCTATTTCCGCAGATAAATTGCAACGTTTTTCTATAACTGAAAAAGCAGTTAACGCGTTGGAAAAACATGTTTTGGAATGGTTCGAATGCATGCAACGTATTGATCTTGATGAAGAATATTTTGAACAACGATAAACCCAATTATGAATATTTATAGTAGATCGAATCAGTTCTTGAACCCAAATGAGTTTTTCCTATTTCCGCAGATAAATTGCAACGTTTTTCTATAACTGAAAAAGCAGTTAACGCGTTGGAAAAACATGTTTTGGAATGGTTCGAATGCATGCAACGTATTGATCTTGATGAAGAATATTTTGAACAACGATAAACCCAATTACGAATATTTATAGTAGATCGAATCAGTTCTTGAACCCAAATGAGTTTTTCCTATTCCCGCAGATAAATTGCGACGTTTTTCTATAACTGAAGAAGCAGTTAAAGCGTTAAAAAACATGTTTTGGAATGATTAGATTAGATAAACCCAATTATGAATATTTAGAGTAGATCCCTCGTAACTAGTTAACGTTAAATATATTCTGTCTGCATTAATGCATTTTTTATATGTTGCATCATATCTTTTAACGGTTTTCAAATGGCAAAAAGTTTCCTCGGTTTTTAACTAATGAAAGCTTTTTGAATCCGTTTCAAGCAACGAATCTAATAGCCGTTTTAACACGTCCTCACTAAGTGTACGTACTAAATACTTTTTGTTAAAAGGGATGTTCGAAAAGAAGCGTCCATATAAATTGAAACATTTATATTTTAAATTATAATAATAAGTATAGACTACATCGATCTAAAAATGAGCAAACGAGGGGATATGATGATAATAAACATAACCCCACTAGTTGAGTCGTTCCCACAGGAAAATCACTCGAGAGGAAAGTCGAAAACCCCTTCAGACACACCTACATACACCAAGAAAAATGATACGGAAACGATACGTAGAATTAAATGAATCAAATTCTGGTAGAATTTAGTTGTTTATCAAATTTTTATTTCAACAATAGTTTTATTAATAAACCTATTGATTTTACTGTTTCATGTTACTTCATTTTCTAGATGTATCAAATGTATATACGAGATTCTTTATCTTTATAATGAAGACTTTAGAATTCAATTAAGAGACGAGAAAATCTTGACAAAGAACCAGGAAATTGGATGCAAATTTACAAATAAATAGGGATTCATACACAACCGTGTTATTTTTTTAGAGATTTCCAAGTTTGTAATAGATTAAAATATTTAATTTAAGCAGAAATCAAAATATGCATCGTTTTTTACTTTGAAAATACCAAAAGTAATGGGAAAAAAAATATATTTAATCTGTTAACATAGATTTCTTGGACTGTATCTTCAACGTATTAAGTGAAATATGGGGAAAATTGGACATAGTTTAGTATGTTAACCACACACCTCAAAAAGCTTGAGATCAGAACTGGTGTTCCCCATAGATGAATTAGAAGTATTTTTATCTGTCAATTTTCGAAAAATGTTATTTTCTTAGTTGTGGCATAAATTTGATTCGTTCTAGATTCGGTTAATTTTTTTCCGAAAACGCATTTGTATGATTTCGCCTTATACCTTGATACTTATTTCTTATGGAAGGAGATAATTCTTATTTCCAATTATGTTATTATTCTTTTTTATTCTATGTTTTTCTGTATATACTTTTCAGTATTTTTTGTCAACTGATCTATATCTTAAAAAAACGGTTTTACTGACGATGTCTTGATGTTTTTATAAAGATGGAAAGATCTCCGATCAAGGAATGGGTGATTTAACAACAATTAGTTAAAACGACAGCCTTAAAATTAATTTTAGTCGTGGGGATGATTCGCCAAATTAAAAGCGAAAATCATTCGAAAATCAACAAGAGATTAAAACAAGGTCTATCTACTATTTTTTTTTCTAATTTTCTTCGCAACACATAATGAAGAAAATTCATTTTAATCGAAGGTAAGCAGATATTATCCAAAAACTGTTAAATATAGTTTGAGTTCTGTGTTTAATCAAGATTCGTTGCCAAACTAAAAGCGAAAATCATTCGAAAATCAACAAGAGATTAAGACAAGGTCTATCTGCTATTTTTTTTCTAATTTTCTTCGCAACACATAATGAAAAAAATTCATTTTGATCGAAGGGAACCAAATATTATCCAAAAACTGTCAAATACAATTTGAGTTCTATGTTTAATCAAGATTCGTTGCCAAACTAAAAGCGAAAATCATTCGAAAATCAACAAGAGATTAAGACAAGGTCTATCTGCTATTTTTTTTTCTAATTTTCTTCGCAACACATAATGAAAAAAATTCATTTTAATCGAAGAGAAGCAGATATTATCCAAAAACTGTTAAATATAGTTTGAGTTCTGTGTTTAATCAAGATTCGTTGCCAAACTAAAAGCGAAAATCATTCGAAAATCAACAAGAGATTAAGACAAGGTCTATCTACTATTTTTTTTTCTAATTTTCTTCGCAAACTTAATGAAAAAAAGTCATTTTGATCGAAGGGAACCAAATATTATCCAAAAACTGTCAAATATAATTTGATTTCTATGTTTAATCAAGATTCGTTGCCAAACTAAAAGCGAAAATCATTCGAAAATCAACAAGAGATTAAGACAAGGTCTATCTACTATTTTTTTTTCTAATTTTCTTCGCAAACTTAATGAAAAAAAGTCATTTTGATCGAAGGGAACCAAATATTATCCAAAAACTGTCAAATATAATTTGATTTCTATATTTAATCAAGATTCGTTGCCAAACTAAAAGCGAAAATCATTCGAAAATCAACAAGAGATTAAGACAAGGTCTATCTACTATTTTTTTTTCTAATTTTCTTCGCAACACATAATGAAGAAAATTCATTCTTATCGAGGGAAGCAGATATTAATCAAAATCTCGCAAATATAATTTGAGTTCTGTGTGTATTCAAAATACGTGGCCAAACTAAAAGCGAATAGTATTTGAAAGTTTTCTGAAAGTATAAAAATTTTGTAACATATTTTATAATAAAATATATAGTTTGCGATTGGTAATAGACCTAAAATCTGTCACTAAAATATTATCACCATACTTTTCTTTCCATGAAGTAGTTTCTCATAAATGTGGGAAGAGATATTCAAAAACTAATTACCAATATTTACAATAATGGGTATTTGTAGGAGAATCAACATACATAACTCGATAGAAAATGTATTTTGTTATTGTTTGTTGCAAAATTTCCCAATTTTTTGGTATAATATACAATAAAAACTATCTTCGTCAATTCAGTTATTTTCGAATTAATTCACAAACATTTATTTTGTTAATGTTAATAATATTTACATTTAAGCAAATAATATTTCTTCTTATAACTTTTTTTCCAGTGTAGATAAATATCTATTCTTTCATGTGGAAAATATCCGAATAGAAGGGAAACTGGGAACGAATTTGGAGCCTTTACACACGTATTTTGTTCATATAGAATAACGTCAATATGAACGACTGGGCTGTCGAGTTCGAGTCGACCACTTTTCGTAGGCTTCTTTCGTTAATGCAGGACTCGTGTAGGGATGCTGAAATCGCCTTTGGGTTCTCATCAGACTTTCCCGGTTACGGCCGACACGTTACCCGGAATCAGTGCCGGAGACTTCAAATGAAAATTTCTATTAATGTTATTCCAACTATATCAATTTTAATATCAAAATCTTCGTCAGGCAGTAGCGAAATACTAGATGTTTTTATTAGTTTTTGCTCCTAAATTTTCTGTGTTAACAATTTTTTGGAATCGCCTCTACCACTGTTTCCTGAATCGTTATAAATTGATAACTTTGGTCCAAAATCTAACGTTCTTTTGGACTAATGTTTAAAAGGGGATCACTCGGATTAGGGAGTTCTTTCTCCACCACCACATCCGTTGAAAGGAATATATAAATTCGGATGACAATTAGGGGGTTGAAATTGAAAAGACCCGAAACGAATAATTGTAATTTCCTGGCCTTTAGGTGTATAAAAGGAATTTTGAAGTAACTTTGAAAAGGAATATTTCGTAAATTGTGTATGATGTTATTTTTCGGGATAATTGAACAAGCTTTTTTGATACGAAATTAGTTTTTTATACGTCATTTCCGAAAATAATCGCGGCATATACAAATATTTCATTTCCGTTAATCAAATTATATATAATACGATCGATTTTGATAATTATGATTTAAAGAACATATAGAGATAATAATTAAAACTACCCTTCCAAAAAGGCCAAATTTTCTCATTGAAATATCACTATAGAAGTACCAAAAGGCAGCTCCTGAGTCGTGGATCTGGTTTACTGATTAATAAAATTCGTTTATCTTCAGGGGTTGTTGTTTTTTCGTGCCACCCCTAACCTTTTTCTATAGCCAAACCTCCCGGTGGATGTATATTTTTCCACTTTGTAATTCACGGTACTTCAAGGTGTTTTCAGCTCATCGGAAATGAGAATTTTTGTTTGTTTTGGGGGTACATTTTCTCTCCGACTAGTGGGAAAACCACCTGGTCAGATTAGGGTAGAAACAATAAAATATTAGGGGTTTATAAAAATTATAAAAACATATTTATTTACAGATGTAAATATGGTGGCTGAACCAAAACCCCATCAAACTGGTAGGAAACGACAAAATATTGCCAAAACAGGAAATGATTGGTAAGTATTTGACCAAATATTACACAGAGGTACACAAAAAATTTCGAAAACAGAAAGTAATTGATAAATATGACAGTTAACATCATACAGTTTCAGTAACTTTTCATTTTCAATTAATTAAATAAATATCATATGTAGAAACATTAAAAACTCGTAGAAAACAAAAAACAATAACGAAAACCAATTATTTAGTACTAATAGACTCAAAACGAGATCTCAGAACTAGATTTTTGAGTTTCTAAAAGAGAAAATAAGTGGAATGAAAGCATTTAAAATTTTGTTGTATGAAGAATTGAAGATTGAAACTCACCAATGGATTTACTGAATAGATTTTGAGATTTATTCTTAATTAGAGTCAACGATTTTCAAGATACTGTATGCAACTCGATTCAATATTCAAAATCTTCTATAATTTCTATCAATTTATGTGTCATATTTTACTAAAAATCATCAAAAAGTATTAAAAAGGCTAAAATATATTAAATAATTTAGTATGGCGTGGAAAAATGTCATTTTTTATAGGAAGTTTCTTATTGATTAAAGAAAACTTTTTATTTGATTTGAAGTTTTCGGTGGAATTGAAAAAAAAAAATAATCTATTATTAGTATTCCATTCACTTTGGAAATGCCCTGTTCACATGCAAGGGATATCAATCGGTGTCTGTGTGTCATTTTAGTGAATTTCAAACACGAATCCAAAAAATAATTTAGACAGTTAAGTCACTAAAACGAATTTATTATAAAAATTTACAACGTTTTTGTGAATATTTTTATATATTTAGAAGAAGCGCAAAGATTTTAAAAAAGAATTTACTAATTCAACCAAACATAACATTGTTTTATATCCAGGTGAAGATAAAAAAATTCATGTTTCGTTTGAATAAACATAAAAAAATATTTAAAGAAAGAGAAATGAACATTAATAACCTTAGAATCGAGAGAAAAAGTTAAAATGTATATCTTGGTATAATTATGAACGAAGAATTTTGATTTACTACATTTTTTCCATCCTGTTTTATGGAGTTAAATCCTGGATCTTGAACGAAGATTTGAATAAAAAATTGGAGGCATTATAAAAGTGCTGATAACCATAAAAAATCGTAACCTACAGAAGTTCGCTCCCAACTATCCAAGGCAAAATATTTGGAAAGGATGGTTCAAGAAGAAAACAAAACTTTTGGCCTCGAAAATTCGACTATTTATTCATGGATAGGCACTACAAAAAAGCAAACAGAACATAAAGAAGATGGCGGTTCATAGAAATACTATCTAAGCTAAAACCGAACTTGCGTATTCTCGTTATAGTCCAGTAAATAAGGTTTTTTACCTTACATCAAAACGTATCGAAAATAAGTTTATTTCATGAAAAAAACGTCGTTTCAACCCTGTTATTGCTACCCTAATTGCAATAAAATTCACAATTAACTTCAATTGAATATAAAGAAGTATTTTTTAATTAAAAAAAATGTCTTTATTAAATATTATTAAATGAATTGTTCATAATATAGGTTGAAATACATTGATTAAGGGTTGATAAATTCAAATAGTATCCTAAAATATCATACAATCTTTAGATTTATCCTGCAAACGTTTTTTTTAACATTATAAATGTTTTAACTTTTATTTTATTAAATTTTGACAATAAAGGATTGTTTTAACCCCTTACAATAATTTACACGTATTGGCATAGGGTATATTTTCAAGTGAAGTGTAAATACAACTTAATTCTAAAATTTCAAGCAAATCCATGCGTCTTAATGTAATTCTGAGGTGATACCATATTTTTACCGTCATTCACTGGACTATTATTATATTAAAATAGATTCGTCGGCTGACACGAGCATTACGCTGTAGTGCTTAGTTAAAGGAATAGAGATGGGAGATAAAAAGAACGATAACTAAATGAGAAATAAAACGATAATTTAATGAAAAAAAAAACGAAACTGGATATTAGAAAAATTGTCTACGATCAAAATAGCTGTGTCGTCGTTTATATTTAAGAGATGTCGGTAAAGGACGTTGTGGTACACGCGCATTGATTTCCTTTAAGTCCGAATAAGCATCTTCTTGCTTTTTTTGATCGTTTTTTTTATATAGAAATCTAAAAGTTTTGCATACTGGTTAGACAACGAGTTTATCCAGTTTATATTTGAGCCCTTCATGTTAAACTTTGTCAAATGCCGGTGCTACGTCTAAGAAAACAGAAAAGTAGACTTTTGTCTTTTCTAGTCATTTTTGAAACGAGGATTGGTGAGTTTTTTGTTTGTTTGTTCATTCAGTAATATATATAAAGTTAATGTTAATTTCATCATCTATTTTTGAACGTAGAATCACTTCTCAATTTGTAATAACGCTTTTCAAAGTATTTCTCACTGTTGATTATGAAATTTGGTATCCAAATCGAAGGACTATTATTTATTTTGATATATATATATATATATATATATATATATATATATATATATATATATATATATATGTATATATATTAGAGAAAATCCTGGGGTTTGTACATAGATATGCAAATTACTAAAATCGTCGGCTTTGAAAAAATAAAAAGGCGAAAGGTATTGAGATCACCGCAGCGACATCGGCATCACACGCCGAAACGGTAAATCCCCTATTAAGACTGGGATTAAGGGCGTTAAAAGGGCTCACAACGAGACTTGAAATTGCATACTTGATTTCCCGTTTCAACCGGAGGTTTAAGAAAAGGTATTCGTAATCGTTGAGCCATGAGGTTTATTGAAGAATTCCCCCAAAAAATAGATTTTTTCATAAACTAATTCTATAATTACTTGAATAAATAATAAATAATAGCACATCTAGAAGTATTGAGAAAACTATTTTCATTTAAACTTGGAAAACTTCGATTCCAATAATTTCTTTATTTGAACTCGACTATCGACTTTGATCAAGACGATATCTCAAATTGTTTTCTCAATTTTGTAAATAATTCCAAGGGTTTCATCGATTTCGATTCATCTCCAATGAAAAGAAAAAAAATTCTAAACCTGTAAGAGAAAAGTCAACACGAAACTCGGTTTTATTACAAACGAAATTTTATAAAAAGAAATTACAGTCCTTGTAAATAGAAATTAAAGTAATAAAATTATTTACAACAAAATAATTTGGTGTTAATCTTCATGCACCATCTCTAGATATTTTGTAGCAAATATTTGACCTCCAACAAATATTTAAACGTTCTCAATTGCTTATAAAAGAAACAGATCAGTTTTGAACGATGCTTCGTGCTTCAAAAAGCAAAACTAAACTACTTGTAGCAAATACACAACGGAGAAAAAACTAAAAATGGTTAGGATAAAACAGGGTTATGTAACTAAAAGTATAAGTCCCAATTTTTCACAAATGAAATCAAAAGAGACCCATTTGGAATTGGTAATGAACAGCGTCAAACGCAGTAGCTGAATTTATGAACTAATGAATTGATGTGTAAACTGTTAACGATGTTTATACCATTATCAAGTGTGATTGCTGATTTGTGCATTTTCTTAATATTAATGAAGCAGATCAAAACTACATGATTGCAAAAGTGGAAGAAAGAAAAAATGAAAAGAAAGTAAGCGGAGTGAAAAATTGGAAAAAGAACAAACAGTATTCAGTAAAGGAAGACAAATCATGGATAATATAATAGAAAGACGTTATGGATAAGCAGATATTCTACACAACGTTGATAAATCTGAAAGCAGCATCCGAATCAATCCAAAGAAACATCGAGTCGAAGATATTAAGGGAAAAAAAATATAACGGCGTATATAAAAGAGTAAAAAGGAAAATAAAACTGAATAGATAAAGAATAAATCATATAAAACTTCTAGTAACTTTTCAACAACTTCAAATTATAATAATCGATTTAAATCCTTCAAATATCTTGTTGAACGTTGACCTAGATCAACGATCATTTCCATTTAATCGATTTCCGAAACTAGAAATGTAGTATCCCAATTTAGGACATGTCCAATTAAATATCCTAATTATTAACGTAGTGATTAACTAAATGCGAGACTTGAACTTCTAATACAACTAACAGACGTGCCGGTTGGACAACAGATTACCAAATAGAATGCAATTTATTTGGAACTGAATTTCTAATTAGTTTCCGGATCAAATCGTCTGTAATTCGGTCATAATAACTACAATTTAGAGACAACATAATTGGTATGTATGAGCCTAGTTCTAATTGACACAACTTGAAAATTTTAAGAAAGTTAGTTACTCGATTTGGAGGTTTTCGTAGTTGTTTGAAACAGATTTTGAGGTTAACTTCGACTCACGACTTCTCCAGGACGATTATTCAGTTGGAGATCGGTTTCATCCGTTACTTGATTTCGAATCATATTTTATTCAATAACTTTATTTATTTCGAAAAACCTACTCACGAAATCATTTATTATCGGTCCGCAAATCGTTCCTGGTCAAAGGAAATCCTACAGACTACATTTTCTGTATATTATGACAGAACCAAAAGTTGTAGCTGGTTCCAAATGTCTAATTTCTTCAAATACTGTTACAAAATGTTTTTAGACTGTTTGGCATTTACTACAAATAAAAATATGACCTTATAAACCATACTTTCATTATAAAATGACCATACAAACTAAAAGTACTGTCAAAGTATAATAATTTCGACGATTTTGAGGTCATATTAATAAAATGTCAAAATATAAGATAAGAGTGAAATTTTAATGTTGAATTAGGAAATTTTATATATGAAAAAGTTAGTTTCCACGAATCCTTTTCGAATATCAACCATCTTGGGTTAATTTTTTGATTATTTCAATATTTAATGATTAATTATTGACAGTTCTGGTTGCTGTCTGTCTTCGCTCGTACTTATTTAGTGGTTAGATTGCATTTTCTGGGAAAAAATAGAAAATAACTTGAGCACCATTATCCTGACTGAGTGAAAGCTATCAAAGTAGCACGTTTCTAATTCGGGGACAATTTCACAAAGGAAAGCCATCCACATTAGTTTCGTACGAGTCGAGGTGTCGCATCGACATTCTTATTTTTTTTTCTTTCTATTCGGAAACACACCCTGAAATATCCGTTCGCTAAATTGGAAACATCCACTCGAAATCTTTTACAAGATTGACTGCAGATGTTGATCTGATTCAGCTGAAAAGAAATTATTCGTTTTACACAATTTTAAATAAATTTTCTTTCATTTATCATCAATACTTTCAATTTCATATGAAATACTATTGGTTCAAAATCTTTTTCCGCGGTTTTGAGAACTCTTCTTTAATTTATTTTGAATTAAACTAAAATCCTGAATTATCAGTAACTGAAAATTGATACTGACTGGTTATCAAAACTTTTTTCAGCAGATATGAAAGTTTAAAAGTTAGAAAAATGAGAAAAAACTGAAAAAATATTAATAATTTGGTCCTTTTTTGGATAGTTTTAAAACGTTTTGAGTTCTTTTACGGTATTTCAAAAATCATTTTAACAAAAATAAATCTTTACTTTATATTTCTTCTTGTTCTTTTACATTCTTGATACTTCATATATATACAGGGTGTCCCACGACAAGTTAAAACTATCTGTATATGGTAAAATACTTATAGTAACATCATGTGGTGTAACTTTGTTATTTTAATTAGAACACCCTATATATTAATACATTTTTGAAATCTAATATTTTAGTATAATTTTTTCTAGGAATTTTTGTCGAAAAATGCATACTTTTTGAGTTATTAATTTTATTGTAAAAAATTTTGACCCTTATTTTTTTACGAATTTACCCTTAAATATATGAAAATGGTTTTTATTCGATTACTTTTAGCAAGGTTAGACATATTTAAATCTATGTTGTAAAATTTTACATTTTATACTAGGTGTGTATAAAAAGTGTTTAAAGTTTAATTTCATAAATATCAAATTTTTTTATTTTTTAAATAGAACCACCCGGTTTTTTCTATTTTAATGCATTCAGTTTATTTCCTAAAACTGACTCTGTAAGTTTTTTATGTTTTCTATGACACTATTAACGTTTTTTTTTTCAATTTTCTTGTATTACAACGTTGCCATTCCACAATTGCAATAACAATAACAATAGTGTTAATTTTCAAAAAAATATATACTTCAGTTTTAACCCCGTATATTTCTCCCAAATATGAAACTGAAGAAATCCAATGTACTCAGACATTTAGGTTGACGCTTTCGCAATTGATTCATGTTAAAAATATATCGATATCTTGAGTGATTTCGAAAATATTGAATTTTTTATACAAGCATGTGTAGTTTGATTCATTCATTCATTCACAGGGTGCCCCACGACGAGTTAAAACTATCTGTATATGGCAAAATACTCATAGAAAAATCATGAAAACTTTTACGTTTGAGTTTTTGGTTACGATCTTTTTAACTAAAATATTTTTCAATATGGCTGACTTCCGGTTCCACCGGAAGTCAAATGTAACTTTGTTATTTTAAATAGAACACTCTGTATATTAATACATTTTTGAAGCTTACATAAAATTTCAGTATACTTTTATTCGAAAACTTTCTTCGAAAAATGCATAATTTTTGAGTTATAAATTTTTTTGTAAAAAAATTGATCCTTATAAATTATTTTTTTACGAATATACCCTTAAAGATATGAAAATGGTTTCTATTCGGTTGTTATAAGCAAGGTGAGACGTATTTGAATCTATGTTGAAAAATGTTTTATTTTGTACAGGATGTGTATAAAAAGTATTCAAAGTTCGTCTTCATAAATATCAAATTTCTTAATTTTTTTAAATAGAACCACGCAGTTTTTTCTACTTTAATGCATTCAGGGGTAAAAAATAAGTCAAATTCAGGTATATTTACCTATTCCTAAACCTTACCGTTATCCAGATATTGAATGTTTTCTGTAATTTTTTAAAGATGCGGCACTAAGAAATAAAAGTATTTTTCTTTATCTTGTCAAGGTCTGTAAAAAAATCAAATCAAATTTTATATATTAATCCTATTCCAACTTTTAGTCGTTTCCGATATATTTGAGGTTTTAAATTATTATTGTATTTTTTTATAAGTTTTAATTTTTTAGTAGGGTTTGTAATAATTGTCATTATGGTGAATGTGACGAAGTTGTTACAAGAACATATACTTGATTTGCTGCTATTTACAGGCCTTATTTTTTACCCCTGAACGTATTAAAATAGAAAAGACCGGGTGGTTCTATTTAAAAATTTGATATTTACGAAGTTAAACTTTGAACACTTTTTATACACACCCCGTATGAAATTAAAAATTTTTGAACATAGATTCAAATACGTCTCATTTTGCTAAAATTAACCGAATAAAAACCATTTTCATATCTTTAAGGGTATTCTCGTAAAAAAATAATTTATAAGTGCCTGCAACCGTTAAAAACAAAAAAATTAATAACTCCAAAAACTACGCATTTTTCAAAAACAGTTTTCAGACAAAAATAAACTGAAATTTTATGTAGATTTCAAAAATGTATCAATATACAGGGTGTTCTATTTAAAATAACAAAGTTACAGACGAATTCATGATTTTAGTATTTTGTCAAAGCTTTAACTCGTCATTGGACACCCTATTCAAGATATAACGTTTTCCGGTGGTATCTATTTCGTCACTTTCATTGATAATCTTTCTACTATCATCCTGGAAACCTCCTAGTACCATACCAGATGTATCATTTCTACATCTGTCTCTTCTACACTCATTTACTTTTCTTAGCTATCTAATTAGTCATTGTTATGATTTATTGTTGTTTTATGAAGTATTTCCTACAATTTCTTAATAGTTACTTCATCGTAAGCTTTCTGTAAGTCAATAAACAATAGATATATCGCCCTATTTCTTTCTATAGCTTTATTTTTCCTCATGAAAACATCTTCTTGGTCTTTATTGAGGCATTTTGTGAACAGATAAATCAGAAACGAATACAGATAATCAGTTCTGCGTTTGAGTCACCAATATACGTCTTACCTTCTTCTTATCTTATTCTTTGTTATGTTCTCCTCTCATCTTCAATCTATCTTCTTTAAAATATATTAAATTATGACAGTTCTCACTGTTGTAACTTCATTTGAATATTTTTTTTTTCATAAAACGACGTTTATAAATTATTATGAATAACCCTGTAACTATCTACGATTAATTGCCGTTTTCGTTTCGAAAATCGTGTGAATGAAAGGAGCAATAAAAAAAAAGAAAAATCATGATTTATCTACGACATATGTTATTTTCCTTTAGATAGGAAAGTAAATTTCGAAATATCACGTCTCATTATCTTTCGACTTTCTCGTTACCTTCATCACTTGCCCCTTGAACCTAATGGAGATAAGACCGCGCTTTACCGGAACTCATCCATTTTTCGCCTTTATAAAATTGCCGACTAGAAAAAGAAAATTGAGAAGGAAAATAACCACGTCGCAAACTATATGTCTGGCTACCCGATCTACTCTTTTGACAATGATACACTGCTTTTTGTATTATATGACAAAGATTTTCACTTTTTTTTAGTTACTTATGGAGTTAAATTCACAATATTTATTAGAATATTGAACGATTAAACAGTCAAAACACTCGATTACATTCTTCTCCTGATTTTACCACCAAAGACATTAGTTTTAGTTCGACTCTGTGTTGTTGTTGAGTTAATTTCTAACCCAAACTTTTCTCTTAACTGTATATAACCTGCAGTATATGCATTGTCCTGCACAAAGTTTCCGCCGATGAAACTAGTGTAGGAAACGACATGATTACCTGATATTTCTCTATCTATCAGTGGGTCGTTAATCCTCTCACTCGATTTCCTGTTTCATTGAAAACCAATCTCTACTGAAATCCTTCACGTTTTTTTATGAGGGCATCTTTCTCCGTGTTTTCTGTATAATCATTTTCTTCGACTACTACCACGCAAACACATTCCGCTTAAGTCTGAGAACAGATTTTGTAGCGAATCAGTGAGATTCGGGGCCTTTTTAGCGCAATATTTCTCTATTTATTAGTAGAACGACTCGATTTCCTGTTTCAATGGAAACCAATTCTTTAATTCCATTTAATTGTCTACTAAAACCATCTAGGAATCTCCACTGAAATCCTCCACGTTTTCTTTTATGCGAAAATCTTCCTGCGCGTCTTCTGTATAATCGTTTTCTTCGATCACTACTACGCAAACACATTCCGCTTAAGTCTGACAACAGATTTTCTAGCGAATCAGTGAGATTCGGGGCCTTTTTAGCTCAATATTTCTCTATTCATCAGTGGAACGACTCGATTTCCTGTTTCAATGGAAACCAATTCTTTAATTCCATTTAATTGTCTACTAAAACCATCTAGGAATCTCCAATGAAATTCTCCACGTTTTCTTTTATGCGGGAATCTTCCTCCGTGTTTTCTGTATAATCATTTTCTTCGACCACTACCACGCAAACACATTCCGCTTAAGTCTGAGAATAGATTCTTTTTCGAATCAGTGAGATTCGGATGAAAACCAACACTTCAATTCCATTGAATTGTCTACTAAAACCGTCTAGGAATCTCCAATGAAATTCTCCACGTTTTCTTTTATGCGGGAATCTTCCTCCGTGTTTTCTGTATAATCATTCTCTTCGACCACTACCACGCAAACACATTCCGCTTAAGTCTGAGAACAGATTCTTTTTCGAATCAGTGAGATTCGGATGAAAACCAACACTTCAATTCCATTGAATTGTCTACTAAAACCGTCTAGGAATCTCCACTGAAATCCTCCACGTTTTCTTTTATGCGGGAATCTTCCTCCGCGTCTTCTGTATAATCGTTTTCTTCGATCGCTACTACGCAAACACATTCCGCTTAAGTCTTACAACAGATTTTCTAGCGAATCAGTGAGATTCGGGGCCTTTTTAGCTCAATATTTCTCTATTTATCAGCGAACCGACTCGATTTCCTGTTTCATGAAACCCAGCTCTTGAATTCCATTTAATTTTCTACTAAAACCATCTAGGAATCTCCATTGAAATTCTCCACGTTTTCTTTTATGCGGGAATCTTCCTCTGTGTCTTCTGTATTAACATTTTATTCGACCACTACCACGCAAACACATTCCGCTAAAGTCTGCGAACAGATTCTCTATCGAATCAGTGAGATTAGGGGCCTTTTTAGCTCAATATTTCTCTATCTCTCGGTGGGCCGTTTCGATTTCCTGTTTCAATGAAAACCAACACTTCAATTCCATTGAATTGTCTACTAAAACCGTCTAGGAATCTCCAATGAAATCCTCCACGTTTTCTTTTATGGGGGAATCTTCCTCCGCATCTTCTGTATAATCGTTTTCTTCGATCACTACCACGCGAACACATTCCGCTTAAGTGTGAGAACAGATTCTCTTTCGAATCAGTGAGATTGGGGACCTTTTTAGCTGAATATTTCTCTATCTCTCGGTGGGCCGTTTCGATTTCCTGTTTCAATGAAAACCAATTCTTTAATTCCATTTAATTGTCTACTAAAACCATCTAGGAATCTCCAATGAAATCCTCCACGTTTTCTTTTATGGGGGAATCTTCCTCCGCGTCTTCTGTATAATCGTTTTCTTCGATCACTACCACGCGAACACATTCCGCTTAAGTGTGAGAACAGATTCTCTATCGAATCAGTGAGATTAGGTGCCTTTTTAGCTCAATATTTCTCTATCTCTCGGTGGGCCGTTTCGATTTCCTGTTTCAATGAAAACGAACACTTCAATTCCATTGAATTGTCTACTAAAACCGTCTAGGAATCTCCAATGAAATTCTCCACGTTTTCTTTTATGCGGGAATCTTCCTCCGCGTCTTCTGTATAATCGTTTTCTTCGATCGCTACTACGCAAACACATTCCACTTAAGTCTGACAACAGATTTTCTAGCGAATCAGTGAGATTCGGGGCCTTTTTAGCTCAATATTTCTCTATTCATCAGTGGAACGACTCGATTTTCTGTTTCAATGGAAACCAATTCTTTAATTCCATTTAATTGTCTACTAAAACCATCTAGGAATCTCCAATGAAATTCTCCACGTTTTCTTTTATGCGGGAATCTTCCTCCGTGTCTTCTGTATTAACATTTTATTCGATCACTACTACGCAAACACATTCCGCTTAAGTCTGAGAACAGATTCTTTTTCGAATCAGTGAGATTCGGATGAAAACCAACACTTCAATTCCATTGAATTGTCTACTAAAACCGTCTAGGAATCTCCACTGAAATCCTCCACGTTTTCTTTTATGCGAAAATCTTCCTGCGCGTCTTCTGTATAATCGTTTTCTTCGATCACTACTACGCAAACACATTCCACTTAAGTCTGACAACAGATTTTCTAGCGAATCAGTGAGATTCGGGGCCTTTTTAGCTCAATATTTCTCTATTCATCAGTGGAACGACTCGATTTTCTGTTTCAATGGAAACCAATTCTTTAATTCCATTTAATTGTCTACTAAAACCATCTAGGAATCTCCAATGAAATTCTCCACGTTTTCTTTTATGCGGGAATCTTCCTCCGTGTCTTCTGTATTAACATTTTATTCGATCACTACTACGCAAACACATTCCGCTTAAGTCTGAGAACAGATTCTTTTTCGAATCAGTGAGATTCGGATGAAAACCAACACTTCAATTCCATTGAATTGTCTACTAAAACCGTCTAGGAATCTCCACTGAAATCCTCCACGTTTTCTTTTATGCGGGAATCTTCCTCCGCGTCTTCTGTATAATCGTTTTCTTCGATCGCTACTACGCAAACACATTCCGCTTAAGTCTTACAACAGATTTTCTAGCGAATCAGTGAGATTCGGGGCCTTTTTAGCTCAATATTTCTCTATTTATCAGCGAACCGACTCGATTTCCTGTTTCATGAAACCCAGCTCTTGAATTCCATTTAATTTTCTACTAAAACCATCTAGGAATCTCCATTGAAATTCTCCACGTTTTCTTTTATGCGGGAATCTTCCTCTGTGTCTTCTGTATTAACATTTTATTCGACCACTACCACGCAAACACATTCCGCTAAAGTCTGCGAACAGATTCTCTATCGAATCAGTGAGATTAGGGGCCTTTTTAGCTCAATATTTCTCTATCTCTCGGTGGGCCGTTTCGATTTCCTGTTTCAATGAAAACCAACACTTCAATTCCATTGAATTGTCTACTAAAACCGTCTAGGAATCTCCAATGAAATCCTCCACGTTTTCTTTTATGGGGGAATCTTCCTCCGCATCTTCTGTATAATCGTTTTCTTCGATCACTACCACGCGAACACATTCCGCTTAAGTGTGAGAACAGATTCTCTTTCGAATCAGTGAGATTGGGGACCTTTTTAGCTGAATATTTCTCTATCTCTCGGTGGGCCGTTTCGATTTCCTGTTTCAATGAAAACCAATTCTTTAATTCCATTTAATTGTCTACTAAAACCATCTAGGAATCTCCAATGAAATCCTCCACGTTTTCTTTTATGGGGGAATCTTCCTCCGCGTCTTCTGTATAATCGTTTTCTTCGATCACTACCACGCGAACACATTCCGCTTAAGTGTGAGAACAGATTCTCTATCGAATCAGTGAGATTAGGTGCCTTTTTAGCTCAATATTTCTCTATCTCTCGGTGGGCCGTTTCGATTTCCTGTTTCAATGAAAACGAACACTTCAATTCCATTGAATTGTCTACTAAAACCGTCTAGGAATCTCCAATGAAATTCTCCACGTTTTCTTTTATGCGGGAATCTTCTTCTGTGTCTTCTGTATTATCATTTTCTTCGACCACTACCACCTAAACACTTTCCGCTTAAGTCTGAGAACAGATTCTCTATCGAATCAGTGAGATTAGGGGCCTTTTTAGCTCAATATTAGCTGCTTCAAGTATTTATCGGACTGTCCAGCTACTCATAGCCATTCCTCGCTTTTCTATAAGATCTTGTTGCACTTGAACACCAGTGAGAGTTCGATAAATCTGTCATTCTCTTGGAAGCGCAGTTTTTTCTTCCGGAAACTTGCTGTGAACATTTTTAAGTAGATAAATTTTTTGTTCTCTATCGGTTGATGATTTACTGGGGCTAGATTCATAACATTTCAACCCTAATTAGCATAAAAATCGTGGTTGTTTTTTTGTTATTGCTGGACTATAAAAGAAAGAGAAATTACAATCTTTTGAAGCTTCAAAATTCGCTTTGATTGCAGGGATGTCACCTGAATCGTAGAATGTAGTGAATGATCTTGTTTAGGTGATAAAAATATATATTTCAAGTCATTTTTCAACGTTAGACAACCACCTGTCTTTTGTGATGCTTTTCTTTAAAAAAAAAAAGTAGATTCAAAGCCGATAATATAAAGGGAAAATCACCAGAGGCGACCTTTTACAATAGAAACTTCTTTACGACCTTTGAAGCGGTTAAATAACTAAAAGCTTCGTTGCCACTTGTTGCGTGCATACATTGATGCCTCTACAACTCATTTAGCCTAGTAACCTAATATAGTTTATCTTACATTGAATAGGGATGCTAAAATAACAATTTTTCATACCGGCAACTATGTTTATTATCAAAAATATTGATTTTTTTTTGAAATATGAGATTAAAATGATTATTTTGAGGCATTTCAAAATCATTAAACTTTTTCTATATTTTCTATATCAATATTTATAAATAATTTAACGTCATCCAAAAGAAGATATACGGTGAATAGTCTAAACAAGTATAAACAACTATTTACATACTAAAACGACTATCGACATCAGAAAACAAGCTTTGACAAAATTGCAGAACCTTCGAGTCTTCATAGAAATGGTAAAGACTCAATGAAGATAAATTGATGTTAATGACAACACTACAAATGGAATAAACAACGAGAAAAAGGTCTAAAATCACCATTTTATTCTTAAATTTCATTCAATTTGATATATTTTCAACAAATTGCTCCTATAGAATCCAAATTGGTGAAACGTAGAAGCATACAAAATTATTTTTGACGATTTTGTACAATAATTCTTAAATTAAGATCAGGAAATCGATTGGTGTTTCACCCTGTAGTTAATATAAATGTTGTATTACTTATTTTTGAAGTAGAAATTTCTTATTTTCCGTAATGCAGATTCGCTGCACTCACTTAGACAATCGACGAAGCTCCAGAAACAATTTTACCGTATTGAAAAAGAATAAAATCGTGGAAAATGATTAGGTATTCTCGGTTTTTAATAATACCAAATAAATTATCTGCGACGAGGGAATCGAAGTTATGAGAACTCACAATTTGAAGCAAGCGTAGAGTAAAAATTAATGTGGCTTCGCGAAAAGAAGGAAAATCAGTCTGATATCAAATCCTATTATTTCTTATCTCATTATTCTAGTTAGAGTGTTTACGTCGTTTGAATTCGCGATTTTTAACTTATTTTTTCTATTTTCCATAATTTATCATTAGTTTCCGGAGACATAGGTGAAAAAATGCGCGTCAAACAGTATAATTATTAGTGTTAATATCTCTTGAAGTATTGAACGCAATGTTTTTTATTTGCAATCAATCTTTTTAGGAAGAATTACTCTACAAATAGTGCAAATTTCATCTATCTAACTCTAATAATTTCCAAGATACAGGGTGACAAACTTCGATAACATATTTTCAAATCAAAAATTTAAAAAAGTATTACAACTACTCATATTTATGAATATCTCCCGAACTATTAGTTTCACTGTTTTATGGTTGCAATCAATCTTTTTAGGAAGAAAACCTCTAGAAATCGTTCAAATTTAAAATATCTAACTTATTTAGTTTCTAATATACAGGGTGATGAACTTAAATAACATTTTTTTAAATCGAAAATTCAAAAAAATGTCCTAGTTACCATTATTTTCTAATATTTCCTGTACTATTGGACCCAATATTTTATGATTGCATAAAATCTTTTCAGTGACACAACTCTACAAATCTTGTAAATTTCATCTCTCTAACTCTATTAGTTTCCAAGATATAAGGCGACAAACCTCGATAAAATTTTTTCAAATCAAAAATTCAAAAAAATATCACTACACATATCTATGAATATCTCCCAAACTATTAGACTTGGTATTTTATGGTTACAATTAGTCTTTTTATAGGAAATACTCTAAAAATTGTGAAAATTTCTAACTTCATTAGTTTCCAAGATACAGGGTGACAAACCTCGATACTATTTTTCAAATAAAAAGTTCAAAAAAATATTACAAATACATATATTTACAGATATCTCCAGAACTATTAGACTCAATGTTTTATCGTTGCAATTAATCTTTTTAAGAAGTATCACTCTACAAATTGTACAAATTTCGCGTATCTAATTTCATTAGTTTCCAAGATACAGGGTGACAAACTTCGATAACATTTTTCCAAATAAAAAATTAACAAAAATATTACAACTAGACATATTTATGAATATCTCCCGAACTATTGGACTCACTGTTTTTCATTTGCAATTAATCTTTTAAGGAAGAAATATTCTAAAATCAGTACTAATTTCGCGTATCTAATTTCATTAGTTTCTAAGATACAGAGTGACAAACTTTGATAAGATTTTTCCAAATAAAAAATTAACAAAAATATTGCAACTAGACATATTTATGAATATCTCCCGAACTATTATACTCAATGTTTTATATTTGCTATCAATCTTTTTAGGAAGAAATACTCTACAAATTGTACAAATTTCACATATCTAACTTTATTGATTTCCAAGATACTGGGTGACAAACTTAAAAAAATATTAAAACTTTTTATATTTGTAAATATCTATAGCGATGTCTGAAAGCTTTTTCTCGCACATTAATATGAAATAATATTCTATCGTTACTTCCAACCTTCGTATTGTAGAATAAAAATTCTTACTTAAACGAGAAATAACTGGTTTTGTCTCTCTTGAATCTCAGAGAGAAAATAATTTCATTATCAAGACTTCTTTCAGATTTCAGTACTTTTATTTTTTCGTTGTTATTTAAAAAGTTTTTTTGCGAAAAAGGTCTAGAAATATCAGTAGATTTTAAGAAATTCTACCAAGGTGTTTTAGATTTATTATTACCTCATTTTGATACGAAAAATTTGAACTATGTAAAATTTCTGCTGCTATATTTCAATATACATACGGTTTTCATGTTTCTTATTCTTAATTCAACCAGTTGGAATCTTCAGAAGCTATGAACAGAACTAATCGTAGCTTCTGAGGATGTTAACTTTTCGTGTCAACCAACGACTGCACAACACAGCCCAAGAATTATACAAATATTACTACGAAAGCTTTAAATAAATAAAATTATATTTAAATATCAATCAAACTGACTGCAGCTTCTGAAGATGTCGACGACCGTTGAAATATTTGTTTTTGAATCACCCAATAAAAATAATAACTTTATAGTTGAAAGATTTTTTATAAACAAAGATAATGATCTACATTAATCTACCTTAAGATTAATAATTACAATTTGTGATAATTTTCCTCAGAATGTCTCTTTATGGCGAACGATTTCAAAATCTAATCTCCTAAACCATAAATTCTATCGAGTTAAATAAAGAGTACCTTTTCGATAAAAAATCGATTGAAAAATTAATTTTTGCTATCTATATATTATACAGATTGTCCCTGTAAAAGTTATCGATTGTTAACTATGGTGCATTTGTTAGTAATTCACTGACAATCGATTGTGGATTACATTAAAGAATTCTTCCATCGCCATCTCTGTAATCGACGTTTTCTATTCAACAAAATATTTTATGAATCGTATAAATAGAAATTCCAACGTGTGTTCGGATGCTTACAGGATATCAACTAAGTTTTTACACAAAATTGAAATATCTCCCTCGAATCCGCTTTACAGATTTCATAATTTAATATAAATTTACTTCCAGTCTTCTCTTTCGTCTTAGCGGGATTATATAAGATGTCATTTCCACACCAACTTTCACCTCCGGCAGATTTATGCAAAGCCGAGAATCGTTTCCGAGTAACGACGGACAGAATTGTCTACACCTGGATATTAATACGTTTCGCCGCCGACGTCGTTTAATGTATGAAAAAACTTAACCCTGAGGTCAATTTGATACTTTTGTTAAAATAAATTCACGGTTTATTCGAAATATCTTATCAACCGATTAACCGTTTTTCATATCATAAATTAGATAGAAAAAAACACACTTTTGAAGACGTCATTTTATACCTTCCAACGTCCTAGTCCTAAGTCTTCATCGTCTCTCCTAAATGTTCAAATTATTCTTCAAGCTTTTGGAAGAGGTGATAATCTATGGGATAACGCTTAATAGAAATAGACAGAGAGAAACTTTTTTATCAAAAAATTTGTAGACAAAAGTATAGAAACTAAGAATCAAACAAACTGGATAAAGACACAAATTTCCTCTGTGATTGATCAAAGACGTGGAGACGTGGCTAGCAAAACTACCATTGTACAAAACGATGATTAGACTGTACTGTTTGGTGGTGAATCTTGAGGGTGGAAGGGTGAATTGCTCTGAGAAATAATGAGGGTACAAATGAAAAAGATAGAGAATCGAGGGAAATAACTGGGTGGTCGAGGCTCATGGTGAAGAAATCGCCAACCATGGGCAACTGAAATGCAGAAATCAATAGAGAAGACTGCAAGTAACCTTCTGGAGGCACCACCAAGAACGTACAAGTGTTAATTAGACCTATTAATTTGCGAAACATAGGCAACATCCAAGACTGGAATTATCGATGTAGAATGTTCCATATTACTGGTATGGTTTGTGTCAGCAGCTTTTCTCCCCTACTAAAGTACTGGTTTTTCTCCAGGTACTTAAGTAGTCACAAAGATTAAGGCTTTACAATTTGTAAAGAAAAATCATGTTGTGGTCCAACTGGTTGAATTCCTATCCATGAAGAACGTTATCAATTTTTCATATTTCTTCACGAAAAAACATATAATGAAAATGCCACTGTTGGAAATGCTGTTAGTAGATTCAAGTCTACACTTTTCGCGTCTAGTTTTGTGACATCGTTGAACCGAACATTCCCTCTCAAAAAAACTTTGATTCTCTTAACAAACCTGGTACTTCAAATAACATTCTAGAGAAAAAACATCCCAAGTCCATTTCTATGGAAGTTGTAAGATTGTTAAGAAAGAAACTTCAAAAGTTTTAACCGTATTTTCGTATGTAAGTGAGTTGGAACAATTTTAAACGAAAAAGAAGAACTTGAACCTTCTGGTAATCACTCTTATGAAGAGGATGATGCAACATGCATCTACTGTAATGAACTTATCAGTTGAACCAGGTCCAAAGAACAATGGATGAAATAACTTGGACTCTTACTATTTTTTTGTGATGCATGCGAAGACTTGTTTAAGCATGTAATAAACTGAAGTTTTTATGTATAATTTCACATATTCAAATTTATTAGTTTCCAAGATACAGGGTGACAAACTTCGATAGTATTTTTCCAAATCAAAAATTCAAAAAAATATTACAACTACACAAATTTATAAATATCTCCCGAACTATTGGACTCAATGTTTTTCGTTTGAAATTAATCTTTTAAGGAAGAAATAGTCTAAAAAAAGTACTAATTTCATATATTTAAATTCATTAGTTTCCAAGATAAAGGGTGACAAACTTCGATATCTTTCCAAATCAAAAATTCAAAAAAATATTACAACTACACATATTTATAAATATATCTCCTGAACTATTAGACTCAATGTTTTACAGTTACAATAAATCTTTTTAAGAAGAAATACTCTGAAAATAGTACAAATTTCACATATCTAACCTAATTAGTTTCCAAGATATAGGGTGACAAACTTCGATAACATTTTTCTAAATCTAAAATTAAAACAAATATCTCATTTACCAATATTTTTCAATATTTCCTCTATTATTGAACCCAATGTTTTATGATTGCATTAAATCTTTGTGATGAAATTAATTCACAAATCGTGCAAATTTCGCCTATCTATCTCCATTTGTTTTGAAGATACAGGGTGACAAACTTCGATAACATTATTTCTAATCAAAAATTGAAAAAAATATTACAACTACATATATTTATGAATATCTCCCGAACTATAATACTCAATAATTTATATTTGCAATCAGTCTTTTTAGAAGAAAATATTCCACAGTTTGTACAAATTTCAGATATTTAACTTCATTACTTTCAGCGATACAGGGTGGCAAACTTCGATAACATTATTTCAAATCAAAAATTAAAAAAAATATTACAACTGCACAAATTTATGAATATCTCCCGAACTATAATACTCAATAATTTATATTTGCAATCAATCTTTTTAGAAAAAAATATTCCACAATTTGTACAAATTTCACCTATATATCTCCATTAGTTTCGAAGAAACAGGGCGACAAACTTCGATAACATTTTTCAAAATCAAAAATTCAAAAAAATATTACAACTGCACAAATTTATGAATATCTCCCGAACTATTAAACGCAAAGACTTGTTTAAGCATGTAATAAACTGTTTTTATGTCTAATAAGAAAACTTTTTGATTTTTTTAACGTATTTGAATTTCCTTTTGTGATATTCTATACAGTTCTGGACATATTCTTGGTGCTAGAGCAATCGTTTATAATTGAAATATCAATATTTATATTGAACAAGCTTTTTAAAAAATTAAAGTGTTATTTGTTATATAAATTAATGGAAATCGATAATGGACAATCACCTTATAACGTGAGAAATTTTCGCAAGCATACAAAGAGAATATTGAGTTTCATTTAATAAGACGATATCGGGTTTTGTGCGAAATTGAACGATGGACTCGAAATTAAACGCCCTTACTCTAATCCGTTTTACTTCAAACTACCTCTTAACGTGAAAGCAGATTTGATTCGAACCTGTGTAATTGCTCAGATGGCTCTGGTATCGTCATAGTTTGAGACCAATTATTAAAGCGTCTAACTTGATTTACCTACGTTTAAGGATGTACTAAAAACCATTATAAATTTTAAATTATATCCAGTCGAGGATTATTATATTCGGTAATAAATCAAAGTTATAAAGTTTCTGCCGCTTCTACAATGAATTCGCTGGAAAATATTGAATTAAAAACACCATAAATGGTTACTGATTACCTGTTTTTGTTAAACCTAACCTCAAAATATCGAAAACATCTACAATAACTCTTGTTTATAGTAGTATCTGAAGTTTTAACGTCAAGAGTAGTACAAAGAGACGCTATTTAAACAAACTTGATCATATTTAGTATATACGTTATTTAAATATTGTAGAAAAGAAATTTCTATTTATTTTGCATTAGTTTCTCATAAATTTTCTTCAATTTTTATTAATTCTGCTGCAATTTCTCAACAATTTCATCAATTTCCATCGATTTTGCTTCACTTTCAAATCAATTTCTTCCAATTTCTATTGATTTTGCTTCAGTTTCTCACAAATTCGTTCAATTTCTTTTGATTTTGATTCAATTTCTCGTCAACTTCATTCAATTTGCATTGATTCTGCTTCAATTTCCCAAATTTCCATTGATTTTACTTCACTTCCAGATCAATTACTTCCAATTCCTATTTATTTTGCTTCAGTGTCTTACAAATTCGTTTGATTTCTTTCAGTTTTGATTCAGTTTCCCATCAATTTTCTTCAATTTACAAAGATTCTTCTTCAATTTACCAAATTTCCATTGATTTTGTTCCACTTTCACATCAATTTCTTCAAATTTCCATCGATCTTGCTTCACTTTCACATCAATTTCTTCCAATTTCTATTGATTTTGCTTCAGTTTCTCACAAACTCGCTCAATTTCTTTTGATATTCATTCAGTGTCTCATCAATTTTCTTCAATTTACAAAGATTCTGCTTCAATTTACCAAATTTCCATTGATTTTGTTCCACTTTCACATCAATTTCTTCAAATTTATATTGAATTTGCTTCAGTTTCTCACAAATTTGTTCAATTTCTTTAGAGAAGTTTTAACGTCAAGAAGTTTGAAATGCTCTTGGATGAAAATGAGATATAACTACCACAAAAACTGCTTTAAATATAGTTTTGTTAAAAGTTCAGTACCTAAATGAAGATCCAAACCTTTAGAAGAATACATTGAAGAACCAAGCTCATACAAAAAGATGGCTTATTTTAAAACTGTGTCAAAATGGTCAAAATCGTTCTCCCAAAATGAGTTAGTGATATAAATATTTCTAAAGAAGCTTCGGAATTGTTAGCATCAAGATTAGAAGTAAAAAATTGCTAAATAAGTTTCCTAATTTTGGTATTGCCTTTTGTTTAGTTGTCAAAAACTTTAATTTCTTCGTTAATCTTCGTCAACAAAATGATTTCACGGTTTTGTATGTTTTTCAGACAATTTAGTTCAACAAGAACATTGGCTATAGTCTATTTTTATAGTTTAGAGAGTAATAAAAAGATGAAGCATTCGTTATCCATAGTCGTATCATTTTTGGACTGCCTTTAGGACTTTAGTTTATGACGTGAGAGATTTTCTGGTATTGTAGTATGAAAACTAACATTTTTTGTCTCTGATTAGTTGAATTTTTCCTAGTGAAAACATGTTTGTTCTGTTTTATAGCTGAAACTCAGAAACTAGAACTGATCGATATTTTCGAACAGTATTTTTAGAAATAGTTGTAATCTGCATTAGATGTAAGGTATCAAAACAAATTTTAAACGAAATTTTTGACCAAAAATTAACGTAATAGTCCATTAAATTCTTTATCCCGCTTTTTTATTATTTGTGTGACTTCTACCTTTATAGCTAGAGCAGTGACCTCTTTCAACTGTAGTATACGACGTAAATATAAAAGGTATAACGATCTAATGACTTTTTTCTACCAATTTCAACGTTAAACTCTAAAAGGAAAGTTGTTACTAAATTTACGGTTATGCAATTTATAGTAAATCAAATATTACGACTTGTTGAAAGCAGCTTGATAGAAAATTGTCGTAAAATCCCAATAAAAATAAGTTGGGATCATATGAAGTGAATACAGAAGTTAGCAGATGGTGAAAATATTAATATTTTCCATGATAATTGTATTTTTCATTCATCTAAATATCACTTGAGATTAGGAAATGTAAAAGAAGTTTCTGGAACCGTTAGTGAACACACTGTTTTCAGTTATCGTCTTCAGAGACTAAAGGTAAACAGTTTTCCTAGCTAAGAAAAGAGGTTGTATTGAAAAATTGCTCTGAAAATTTCTTCAAGTTGTTTTTTCGTACCGATTTTTACTTTATACTTAACATCAAGTTAATATTGTTTTATATCAGTCCCTTATTAATGTGGGGCATCCATTAAAGAATAATTGTTCGAACAGGAACAGGACAATGGAGGTTTTCTGTGGAAATGTCTATTCCGACTTAACGTTGCTTCTAAATAATGAACGAATTGACGAAGTTAGAAAGCACAGGAACTTCGGTGGAAAGACGAAATTAAGATGGAGTTCTATTTAATGCGTTCGATTTTTTATTGGTTCCAGAAACGAGAATTTTTTCCCGGAATACATTTTATTAAAATACGATAAAATAATTGATCGGTTCTATTAGGATTTTGATTTGACAATTGACAACTATCTGTTGTAAATAATAGATTATGGAACGATTACTATCAATGTTCTTTGATTTTTGGAGATTTTCATTATTTTATGTTAAATTTTCTTTGGTTTTTGTTTGCTTTCTCAAGCTTTCTACGTTTTTCGTTGCTTGCTATTATTTTATTCATCTTTTTATTAATTTTCTTTCAATTTTTCTCCATTTTCTCATAAGATTCCTTCGAATATCGGTTGATTTCCTTCAGTTCCTCACAAAAATAGTTCAATTTCTTTTGATTTTCAGTCAGTTGCTGATCAATTTGCTCAATTTCCATTGATTCTGCTCCAATTTCTCAAATTTTTATTGATTTTACTTCATTTTCACATCAATTTCTTTCCATTTCTATTAATTTTGTTTCAGTTTCACAGAAATTCGTTTAATTACTGATGATTTTGAATCAGTTTCTGATCAAATTGTTCAATTTCCATTGATTCTGCTTTAATTTCTCAACAATTTCATCAATTTCCACTGATTTTACTTCACTTTCACACCAATTTCTTCCAATTTCTATTGATTTTGTTTCAGTTTCTCACAAATTCGTTATATTCCTTTCTATTTTGATTTAATTTCTCATGAATTTTCTCCAATTTTTATTGATTCCGCTTCAATTTCTCACCAATTTCTCCAATTTCCTTTAATTTTGATTGGATGTCTTCCCAATTTCTTCCAATTTCTATTGATTTTACTTCAGTTTCTCACAAATTCGTTAAATTTATTTTGATTTTCATTCAATTCCTCATCGATTTCTCCAATTTCCGTTGATTTTGTTTCACTTTGACATCAATTTCTTCCAATTTCTATTGATTTTGTTTCAGTTTCACAGAAATTCGTTTAATTACTGATGATTTTGATTCAGTTTCTGATCAAATTGTTCAATTTCCATTGATTCTGCTTCAATTTCTCAACAATTTCATCAATTTCCACTGATTTTACTTCACTTTCACATCAATTTCTTCCCATTTCTATCGATTTTACATCAGTTTCTCACAAATTCGTTAAATTTATTTTGATTTTCATTGAATTTCTCCAATTTCCGTTGATTTTGTTTCACTTTGACATCAATTTCATCCAATTTCTATTGATTTTGCTTTGGTTTCTTACAAATTCGTTAAATTCCTTTCTATTTTGATTTAGTTTCTCATGAATTTTCTCCAATTTTCATTGATTCCTCTTCAATTTCTCACCAATTTCTCCAATTTTCTTTAATTTTGATCAGTTTCTTATCAATTTCTTCCTATTTCCATAGATTTTGCTTCAATTTCCCATCAATATCTTTCAATTTTCATTGGTTATGCTCTAATTTCTTATCAATATTTCTCAATTCCCATCGATTCTCAATCATTCTTCAGTTTCTCGCCAATTTCTATTGATTTACCTAACTTTCTCATCAATTTCTTCCTATTTCCATAGATCTTGCTCCAATATTCCATCAAAATCTGTTGATTTTAATTGGTTTTGCTCCAATTTCTTATCAATATTCCTCAATTTCCATCGATTCCTAACCATTCTTCAGTTTCCCGCCAATTTCTGTTGCTTTTGACTCACTTTCTCATCAATTTCTTCCTATTTCCATAGATTTTTCTTTAATTTTTCATCAATATCTTACAATTTTCATTAATTTTGCTCTAATTTATCATCAATTTTTCTCAATTTCCATCGATTCTTAACTATTCTTCAGTTTCCCGCCAATTTCTGTTGCTTTTGACTCACTTTCTCATCAATTTCTTCCTATTTCCATAGATTTTTCTTCAATTTTTCATCAATATTTTATAATTTTCATTAATTTTGCTCTAATTTATCATCAATATTCCTCAATTTCCATCTATTCCTAACCATTCTTCAGTTTCTCGCCAATTTCTGTTGCTTTTGACTCAATTTCCCATCAATATCTTTCAATTTCCATTGATATTGCTCCAATATCTTCTATTTTCATTGATTCCACTTGAGTTTCTTGCCAATTTCCGTCCTGTATAATGTAATATTTCTAATGGATTCCACAAAAAAATTTATGATTTAATCAACAGAACCGATTCGTCTGGTCAATAATGCACAACGTAGTGAATTTCATTAAACCCCTAGAGAGCAAAAACCGAATCACATGATGAGACTGCGCTTCGATAACTTCGACACGATTGTCGAAAATCCTGGACAGATTCACCCGATATCCTCTATACATAATTTCCCTTGTGATCATCGCCGACGCTTCCACTAAGTTACAACGTAAAAGTGAATTAACGAGGAAAATAAATTTGACTTTAGGATGCACTCTTCTACAACTTCCGGCAGAATTCAATTACTACAATTAGTGTTTGATTGGAGTTGTAATTGTTTTATAAGAGGCTATGTCGCTATCAAGTAGATGGCGCTACTTCTACTAGACATATTAATTATACCTCTAGATATACGGGGTATAAACTAATATCCAACTGACCTTAAAATCAACAGACTTGTCAGAATGTTATTTTAGTTGTTCGTATAGTTTTCCTTTTTCTCTAACTTTCCAAATATTTTTACCTTCAAACACATCCAGGTACCTTCGAAGACGTTTAGCCGGAGCAAATACTCGAGGTTACAAAGCAACAATCAGAAATTGGACCAGAAACATCAAATGATTCTTGGAGTTCACGGAGATGAATATTATCAAGTGGAAAAACACTTTGATTTTAATACGCAAATGATTGTGCATTTTTTAGCATTGTAAAGTATTGAGCCGTTAACTAATTCTGAACTAATTCTTAGAAAAAGCATGATTAAGACTTAGACAAACGGATTTGAAGATGAAAGCTCTGATGTTTAGTCCGAGTAAATATCTAACAGCTATATTTTGTAGTTTGAAGATTAGCTCAAATTGAGTAGCCATCTCGTACGTACGAAGACAATAGGGATGAGAGAAACGTTGATATTGAATAAAGCAGAGGGCACAAAATTAGAGACGACAAGCAGTGTTTTGAGCAAAGTTTAGTACCAGCCAAAATCAATCTTATAATTTCCTCGGAACCACTTCGGAAGTGACTGATTTTCTTTTAATCATCTTTAAACTCTTCAAACAAATTCTTTCCCGCAAACCATAATCACCAAATTCCAAACGGATTGTCGTGGTTATTAACCCAGAAGGTTATAAATATGAACTAAGTTGAACCTACGCAAAGGACAAGGTTGATAGAAATCAAAATATAACAACACAATAAAGACCACGAATGAAAATATAATAAATAATCCAGAAGATATGTTGGAGAGGAAGTTATTTAGTAGGATATTGGGAGCGACAAAGAAATTAAACGAAATAAAGTTCAAAACGTGAGTAATAGAAATACGAGAAACGTTTTATTTTTGAGTTCTTAAAGTCGATTTATTAACTACAGTCTGGATGTTTTTAAATAAACATAATTATTGATGATCCATAAACACATTCCGGCACATGCGAAGCAATTAAAGTTAAATGGTTTTTCAGTGTTCCGCATTAAATTTTTTTTTGAAATGTGTCACCTGTGTCAAGTGATGCGACAAATTACAATTTTACACCGAAACGTTCAAATTAATTTCTTTTCGCAACGTCTATCGAAAAGAGGTACAATGCCCTGAATAATCATTCGACTCGTATGATTGATTCGTTCGAATTGTCGAACAATTCCATCAATTTCAATGAATGTCAAACGAAGCAACACGCCTGCGGTGTCATCTGTTATAACCAGGTTATCATTCAATTCTCAATATTTGATTATCAATAGATTTTCGAGTGTGTCGAATTGGCAAATTAATCAACTATGAAAGGTAGGGAAAATATTTGTTTTACGCAGTTTTATTTTCACCGAGAAATCTAGTTTCGACCACTTGTTTGTATCGATACATTTCACGTAGAAAAATATTTTCTAAAAATGCTTTAAGCATCTATTAATGAATTTCCATTATTGTAGCACTTTCTGAACTTAACACACTGTATACTATTTATAAAAACTAGACGATTTTTCAGCTAAAACCTCAAATTAAATTGGGCGATTTTGATTTTTTAAATTGGGATTCCGTATAAGTCGACTCAACAAAATTACGTGCCCGGATTCTCGAAATTTTGATACTCGAAAAAATTTTGAAACGCGAATAACTCGAAAACTACGAGGAAATCGAAAAAATTTGTCATAACAAAAAATGTTGAGTAAAAAATTCTCTACAAAAAACTATAGGAAATATTTGTTCCTTACCTCAAAATTTTCACCTAAAATTGCGTTTGAACGCTCAAAAATATTTTGAATTGCGAATAACTCAAAAACTATGAGGAAGTCAATGAGAACTTTCATTACAAAAAATATAGTGTAAAAAATTCTCTACAAAAAAGTCTTCCGGGTATTTGTTCTTAACCTCAAAATTTTCACCTTAAAATGGGTTTGAACGTTCAAAAATATTTTGAATTGCGAATAACTCGAAAGCTATGATGAATTCGAAAAATACTGCCATAACAAAAAATGTAGAATACAAAATTCTCTACAAAAAACTATCTCAAGTATTTATTCCTAACCACAAAATTTTCACCTTAAATTGCGTTTAAACGCTCAAAAATATTTTGAATTGCGAATAACTCAAAAACTATGACGAATTCGAAACAAACTTTAGTTACAAAAATGTAGAGTAAAAAATTCTCTACAAAAAATTATCGCAGGTATTTGTTCCTAATCTCAAAATTTTTTTCTTAAAATGGGTTTTTACACTCAAAAATATTTTGAATTGCAAATAACTCAAAAAATGAGGATTTCGAAGAAAATGTAGAGTAAAAAATTCTCTACAAAAAAGTATTGCGGGTATTTGTTCCTAACCTCAAAATTTTCACCTTAAAATGGGTTTATACACACTAAAATATTTTGAATTGCGAATAACTCAAAAACTATGAGGAATTCGAAAAATACTGCCGTAACAAAAAATGAAGAATACAAAATTCTCTACAAAAAACTATCTCAAGTATTTGTTCCTAAGCTCAAAATTTTCTCCTTAAATTGCGTTTAAACGCTCAAAAATATATTGAATTGCGAATAACTCAAAAACTATGAGGTATTCGAAAAAAAGGCGGAGATTCTAAGCTTCAAAATGAGTCACTTTTCTGAAATTATTTAGAAGAAACACTGTGATTGAACCGCCTGCTACAAAAAAATTATATTCAAATAAACATCAAACGAGTTCCGCCATTTATAAAAAAAGTGAAAGACGCCGCACGAAAAGCGCCGCGCAAATTTGCTGAATTTTTAAAATTCCATAGTAGTTGTACAGGGCCGGCCTAGGAAACCATTTTGGGAACATTTTCGTAACAATATAGATTCTACCATTCTAATTAAGCTAATTAACAAAGTGATTACCTCACTTATTGTTATGGAATAAACAGAACTAATACTAAGTTCAAGCTTTTTCTAACAATTTAAGTTTGAAGTCAGTTTTAGCTGGTCAAAAACATAAAAAACAATGCATCAAAAAATACAGAGTGGCCCAATTTGAACGCTTAATAAAGGGACATAGAAAAAAATGAAAGGACATAACATAATTAAGGGAGACAAAAAATTCAATACACACTTATATAAATTCGAATGCAAACACCGATTCAACCTATTCTAATTCCATGGTTTAATTCTAAAGGTGAGGCAGTTTAAATATTTACCTTGTCGGAATACAAATCAAAGTGTAATTTGTTCTATACAATACGTTGTAGAACAAAACATTTCAAAGCTGCTTTTATAACAGAGGCGGAATAAGCAACAATGTCATTTATTTCCAACAATTGAACTATAATAAATTATAAATCGATATCTGGTAAATAAGTTTCAAAAATTTATATATAAACGAGGTAATTCAATTGAGGGAATATCAAATTTCAACCCCCACATCTAAGAAGTAATTGGTTGCAGCAGTATTTTTTTTAATTGAAATTTATTACCAAAACAATTTTTTTTTAAATCGAATCAATTTTTAAAAATATATAAGTACAGCCCTGATTTCAACCACTTCATACATTCACGCCTATTCTTCTACCCTGTTACTTCCGAGACAAGTTCTACTCACTTTTCCTAAGGGGTAAACAACTGGACTGTTCTTTCGACAAATATTTAATTTTCCGCTAAAGATTCGGGTTTGTTTGGATTTCGTACATAAGGGTAGATGTTTAGGGTGATGTGGCGTCTACCAAACATAAAATTTAACCCCTGAAATTAACTATATAACACATATATACAATAAATATTCGTTTTTAAAAAAAAATCATTGTTTGAAACGATAACTAATCTTGGTATTGCATTTAAAAGATGTAAAATCAATTTTAATATCATTTCACAGTTATAAATAAATTCCAATAACTAAATTTCTAAGTCATAAGTCAGGCTCTGAAAAAAACGTTTTCGAAAAACACGTTTTATCAAATATCTCCCGATCCGCGCATCCTACGGCACAAATTGTAGAAATCATTATTGAAGATAATAATATTTGTCATCTTTTTTATTTCAAATTTTTTTTTGTATAACGCATAGGTGTTTAATTATAGCGCTCCAAACTTTTTTCAATATGGTTTTTGCTAAATATTTAGTTAATGGTCAATGATAAATTAAACTGAATTTCATTGGAAACCTATGCGTTATACAAAAAAAAGTTTCAGATAAAAAATATGGCAAATATTATTATCTACAATAATGATTTGTACAATTTTTGTCGTACAAAGCGCCGTTCGCAAGATATTTAATACAACGTGGGGATACCCCTGAACATATTCAAAAAAAATACCTTTTATAATTCATCCACTCTGTATACTAAATAAATTCAAAATTTGACATAATAATGATAAATACTGTATGATACATCTGGATAGTATCAAATACATCATTTTTAAATATTAATTTCACAATCATAGAGTCCATATATTCGAAATGAATTATTCATTAGCTCCAAATGTATTGAAAATCTACTAATAGCTTCCCTGTATGCAATTTTCTACTCATACTGTCAATTTATTGAGTGTAGCAGGCAGAATATTCAAATTAAAATATAAATTAAATAGAAGAACTTCATATTCATACAGTTTAATTGAGAAAAACCATCGATTGACTAGACTTAGAAAGTGGCTTATAAAACAAAATTTCAAGGAATCCTCAAAGCTCAGAAGTATTTTAAATTGCGAATAACTCGAAAATTATGAGGATTTCGAAAAAAACTTTTGTTACAAAAAATGTAGAGTAAAAAATTCTCTACAAAAAATTATGCGAAATATTTGTTCTTAACCTCAAAGTTTTTACCTTAAAATGGGTTTGAACGCTCAAAAATATTTTGAATAGCGAATAATTCGAAAACTTTGGGAATTTGAAAAAACTGCCGTAACAAAAAATGTAGAATACAAAATTATATACAACAAAGTATCCCTGGTATTGCTAACCTGAAAATTTTCACATTAAAATGGGTTTATACACTCAAAAATATTTTGAATTGCGAATAATTTGAAAACTATGAGGAATTCGAAGAAAACTTCCGTTACAAAAAATGTAGGATACAAAATTCTCTACAAAAAACTATTTGAGATATTTGTTCCTAACCTCAAAATTTTCACCTTAAAATGGGTTTATACACTCAAAAATATTTTGAATCGCAAATAACTCAAAAAATATAAGGAATTCGAAGAAATTTTCCGTTACAAAAAATGTATAATACAAAATTCTTCACAAAAATCTATTCTAAGTATTTGTTCCTAACCTCAAAATTTTCAACTCAAATTGGGTTTGAACGCTCAAAAATATTTTTAATTGCGAATAACTCGAGAACTATGAAGAATTTGAAAAAACTGCCGTAACAAAAAATGTAGAATACAAAATTATCTACAACAAAGTATCCCTGGTATTGCTAACCTGAAAATTTTCACATTAAAATGGGTTTATACACTCAAAAATATTTTGAATTGCGAATAATTTGAAAACTATGAGGAATTCGAAAAAAACTTCCGTAACAAAAAATGTAGGATACAAGATTCTCTACAAAAAACTATTTGAGATATTTGTTCCTAGCCTCAAAATTTTCACCTTAAAATTGGTTTATACACTCAAAAAATTTTTGAAACGCGAATAATTCGAAAACTTTGGGGAATTCGAAAAAAACTGTCGTAACAAAAACTGTACAATACAAAATTCACTACAAAAAACTATGTGAGACATTTGTTCCTAACCTCAAAATTTTCACCTTAAAATGGGTTTATACACTCAAAAATATTTTGAATCGCAAATAACTCAAAAAATATAAGGAATTCGAAGAAATTTTCCGTCACAAAAAATGTATAATACAAAATTCTTTACAAAAAAATATTCCAGGTATTTGTTCCTAACCTCAAAATTTTCAACTCAAATTGGGTTTGAACGCTCAAAAATATTTTGAATTGCGAATAACTCGAGAACTATGAGGAATTTGAAAAAACTGCCGTAACAAAAAATGTAGAATACAAAATTATCTACAACAAAGTATACCTGGTATTGCTAACCTCAAAATATTCACCTTAAAATGGATTTATATACTCAAAAATATTTTGATTTGCGAATAATTCGAAAACTATGAGGAATTCGAAAAAAACTGACGTAACAAAAAATGTAGAATACAAAATTCTCTACAAAAAACTATGTGAGATATTTGTTCCTAACCTCAAAATTTTCACATCAAAATAGGTTTATACACTCAAAAATATTTTGAATCGCGAATAACTCAAAAAATATAAGGAACTCGAAGAAATTTTCCGTTACAAAAAATGTAGAATACAAATTTCTTCACAAAAAACTATTGTAGGTATTTGTTCCTAACCTCAAAATTTTCACCTTAAATTGGGTTTGAACGCTCAAAAAGAATTTGAATTGCGAATAACTCTAGAACTATGAGGAATTTGAAAAAACTGCCGTAACAAAAAATGTAGAATACAAAATTCTCTACAAAAAACTATCTGAGATATTTGTTCCTAACCTCAAAACTTTCACATCAAAATTGGTTTATACACTCAAAAAAATTTTGCATCGCGAATAACTCAAAAAATATAAGGAATTCGAAGAAATTTTTTGTTACAAAAAATGTAGAATTCCAAAGTCTCTACAAAAAACTATTCCAGGTATTTGTTCCTAACCTCAAAATTTTCACCTTAAACTGGGTTTGAACGCTCAAAAATATTTTGAATTGCGAATAACTCGAGAACTATGAGGAACTTGAAAAACTTTCGTTACCACAAATATAGAGTAAAAAGTTCTCTTCAAAAAGTATCTCAGGTATTTGTTCCTTACGTCAAAATTTTCGCTTTAAAATGGTTTTCTACACACAAAAATAGTTTCCATCGGGAATAACTCGAAAACTATGGAAAATTCGAAAAAACTCTCGTTACAAAAAATGTAGAGTAAAAAATTCTCTACGAAAAAATAATCCAAGTATTTGTTCCTAACCTCAAAATTTTTATTTTAAATAATTTAAAGGAACCCGTACAAATATTTATAGAAAGAAAATAGTAAAATTCACATCCCCACGCCCTATAAAGCAAAAATAGGATAGATTACAAGTGAATGCCCTTTGAGACCCTGTAAGAAAATTTATTTATTTTTATAAAGTTACCAGATATAGCTCCAAAAATTTGTTTACTACAACATTTCCTTAGCAATACGACTTGTACCACGTGGACCAGATCTACAAATTCCATCTAGACCTAATATTTTGATCGATTTACCAGCTATATATTAGAATGAGGTCAATTCATCACAGGAGGAATTTATTCCAGAGCAGAACTAAATACTTTGGTTAAAAATTTGAACCTATCGAAAGAGGAGTCCAAAAATTCAAAATCTCTTAGCTCCTGATACATTTTGTTCATGGTATGGCATTTTTGAAACTTTTTATTAATTCCTCTCAAAGAAATTCTTCTTTATAATACACCTCCAATCCAGTTGTCCATTCCGAAGGAACATTTGGAAATGGAGAAGTACCAATCGATTTTTTGAGGCAATTTCAAAATTTTGTACCTTTCGCTAGGTCAACAGCTGGGTTATACACAAATGCTGCGCTTCTTATATACATGAATCTCGTGACAAACATTGGAAACAAAAATTTTAGTTTAAACGACGAAATTTTGTACGTGGTATTAATTTTACTGCTCATAAAGCTCGTATGATGAAAAAATACAAAAATCAGACGTAAATTTTGAAAAATGTATACATGAGAAAAAAATCTAGATTTCTATTATCAGAGAAAATTTTTTTAAGCTATAAGTAAAAGTTATGAAGTTATAGTCAACTTCAAATAGTCAAACATATAAATAAGAATTTAAATTGAAGTGAATTCATGCTTATGATAAAATATAATTATAAAAAAAAAAGTAAATACGGTGGATTAAATTTTATGTTCAATTACCATTATCACTTTAGATCTAATGGCGTGACGCCTAATAAAAACTATTCGGTTAATTATTTATTTCTCGAAAATGGCAGTCAGTTTAACAAACTTTTTAATGTTTTCTATGTTTGTTTTAATTCAGTCTCTATCTCTTTATTGTTATTGTGAGAATAGCCCAGATGTATGTTAATTTTGAAGCATGCAATCAATTTCGAAAGTAATTTGGTTCACGAGAGATATTAGATACCGAAATAACTCATTTGGTACGAGAGTTTCCAAGATAATTTTATTAAAAAGTTGTTATTATACACGGAATTAATCTTTCCGTGGATCAAAGATTAAAAAAAGTAAACAATCAATTATTGTATATTCAGTAAAATATTTCAACTTATCTATATTGACTTTGATACGGTTTTTACTTGATTGGAAAGGAGTTTTGACAAACAATAATGTTTTTAAAAGAAAATTCTTAACATATAAAGCGAAATCAGCACGATCCATATCATATTTTGCATAAATTTTGAATCGGTTTTTCTTTAAACAGTCCAAAAGAGTTTTTTTTTATTCCATTTTCTCTACGGATTCTGTTGTTTGATTTTTGAACTTTCGCTTGTTATCTGCTGATATTATTGTCTATTTGTACTCAGAGTGTAGTACGAAAAACCCCTAATGAGATTTCTTTTTGTTCAGTGATAACTGTTCAGGCCAAAACAAAAACTATACGATTTCATTGTAGCGGCCAGATTTCAAGAAATGCTTACGTAAAAAAATCGTGTAAATCACAAGAACCAAAAGGAAAAAACACAGATAATGTGTTGAAGTTTATCCTAGCTTTCGACCAAGGTTTACCAAGATCAATAAAAACTGTAAAATTGGAAAATATTTAAAAACTGAGAGTCTACATTACAGACAATCATCGGGGATTTTTCGAAGAAATTTTTGACTGGCCAACTGATGACAGAGATTACCAGCGATTTCGAGATTTAAGAAACCAAATAAATCAAAAATACGGTACAACTTCGATTTTTTTTCTTCTTTTAAACTATATAACAGTTTTTACTTGGAATTTAATGGTTTTTCCTGTTTTAAAATGAATTTCTTTACATTTTAAGAGAAATATTTTGATTTGAACAGTTTTTTCACCCTCCCGAAAGTTTAATTTTTTATTCAACGAAAGCTCAGTTTCTTACGAATCACCATGAGCATAATCCATCCTAAAAGATGGATTGAATAGTTTCCTTCCTACAAGTGAATCATCTATTCAAAAAATTCCTTCGGCCCACCGTTTTCTTTTTCTTCTAGCCATATAATACGCTCAGTTGATGTATTTTGTTTATGGTAGCTTCTTTTACAAGTTTTCCCTTATAACAAACAGGATTTTCGGATCTAAAGACATGATTGAGCGTACCAAAAAGTCTGGTTAGCTTTGCCAATGCAAATATCTTGTTTAATACCTTCTATTCATTTAATACTAGGTTTGTCACGTTTTTATTCAAGTCCATCCCTAACTTTTGGATATTTATTTGAAATAAGCTAGTTTATGTCAATATTTTTTATGTAAATTAGCGATTCGTTGTGGTTAAAATTTTGGTGGATGACCCAATCGTGCTTCCACCATAATTTTAAAATTATAATTTCAAAACCAAAGGTGATTAAATTTAATGAAATCTTATTTGTTTCAGGGATTACTACTACGATAGGTAAGTCTCACATAGAATAATACATGAATTAACGTTAATTATAAGTAAATTTATTGGAAAAACTACAAAATATTAATTGACCCACTCGTTTTTTGTAACATTTTATGTGAAAATTAATCCTTAAACGTAGAGATTAAGTGCAGGATAAAAAAAACAAGAAATTTCGCAGATCTACCGAAGATTTTCAATAAACCAATAAAGAAATTTCGAAAAAAATAAATAGAAAACATGAAAAACGGCATACTTAGGTCAGAAATCAGCAAATATCAATGTATAGATAAGCATTAAGCTTTCTCTTGATGATAATTTGATAGCAGAAGTTTTTATAGACGAAATAGATACAGAAAAACAACTACCAGCTTCGAATAAAGTAGAAAATACCATTAAAAAATTGAAACTAAACAATGCAGAAGTACCAGATGAGATAATCAACGAGATGATAAAATTCAAAGAGGGAATTAAGTACCAAAGAATCTTCACCATTGGATAGAAATATCCACGTTCTATTTATTGATTTGAATTGAGCTTTCGACTAAAAGACACGTCCCAAAAACATTAATAGACCTCACGAAAATGATATTGTTAGAGTGTAAATCACGTGTAATTACGAGAGATTGAAAAACTTGAAGAATCGATATAAATCGAGCTCCGATTTAAACCGAAAGTCAAGTAACAAATGATTTGGTGTTCAATATAGTGAATTTTCTATCGAATTTAGATCAGGACTGCATGCTGGCCACTCTATAACCCGAAAACCCGAAATATGGATAAGATGGACTATGCTTTGGACCAATACCAGGTCTAATAAAAATTCCTCGTACCTCACGAAGCTGTCGTAGCACTTGAACTGTATTAAAATGACGATTTCTTAATGTTGCTGACAAATTTCCTGCTCCAAGTCGCTCATGGAAGATTCCAGTATCCTAATAATGCGGGTCTGATCAAATCCGATGCGAATATCGTTGAAAAATCTAAAAATCTTTAGAACTTCTTCGTTTTGAGAAATATATCAAAAATTATGACATTTAGACAAACAAACACACCCAAATATATTAAATTCAGTAAACAGAAGTTTCCATATTCGAAAATAAATTGTATTTAATTGAATCTCTTCTAATGAGCAGTATGGTGAAGCTGCAAGCTTAAAATGCACTCCGCATCACCATGAAACAACGTTTAATCCTATCAGAATTTGTTAATTAACGATCCTAAGCTTATTATTTTCACTATAAAATACACAGGGTGATATGCTTTAATGGTTACATTTAGTGAATCTTTGCATACTAATTTCAACCATCTTATAAAATAGTTTCCGTATAGAATTAATTAAGCTGGTCCTTCGAGCCGTATTAAACCCGCATGGAAATAAAACGGGAAAAAATACACATCCGGCAACTAGGTCCTAATTCAAAATCCATTACAAGGTTATTATTAGAGCCGAAGGGGTGTAGATGCTTTTTTACAGCTCAGCGCGAAGTTTGTGTAGACGGATCAACCATTAAAGTTAATTGAATTTCCTTCGCGTCTGAATGCGGGATGTTCAGTCAGTAAATTGACTTGGAAATGACCGTGAAGGCGGCGATGTATTTTGGAATATTTGAATGGCTGAACACCTTGAGATATCTGAAGCAGGGGCGTAGGGAAAATCATCTTAAACATCAGAAATATTTGGATATTTAGAAATAGTAGATGAAATGTTTGTTTTTCAAAACTAGAAATACGGAAATAAATTTATGAAACTGTTAAATTTATAACGAGTTGTCTGGTTATCAATTTGCAAAAATAAAAAAAATCTTTTAGCTAGTAGGCTCGACTAAAAAAAAGATATTTTCGACTAATTAAAATCAGCACGTGAATTTTCACATAGCATTAATGCAGTATGACATCGGAATTCCGTGTAAAAATTAATTAAAATACTCAGATTTGGATGTGTGAAAAAAAAAGAAAAAAATTTGTATTACATACGTTCTAAAATATAGTATGAAATCGAATCGCATTTTATAAACCCAGTTGACAATAAAAATCATCAAAAAATTCGTTTTGAACTTCCTCCATTTGTCGTTTTATTCATCTTCTTCTTCTTCATCGTATGCTACGACTTAGTTTGCTTCAATAGTTGCCTAGCTGCAGCTGGGTTGATGAAAACCAGTTCTCATACCATCTTGCAGGTGGTTTTCCTGGTGCTCGGTTTTCCTTCCTTTGTAATCCATTTTCTTCGACGTTTTCTCGCCCAACTCACTACATCCTGGATGTCAAATATCTCCCTTATTTCACCATTTCCCTTCTGGTCAAATGAATAAAACCGCGCTCATAAAATTTCCGGTCCTAATCAGCAAAAAACTAAACCAGATGTTATGGAAGGTCATTTGTAAACGTTTGACCATTCAAAGAACTCTGCAAACTTCTAAATAAACGGTAATCACATGGTTCCAGATCAGGGTTGTATGAAAGTCTCAGCCAAGCTCCAATAGTGTCCCACGAGTTGCCAAAGATGTATGAGGCCTTGAATTATCATAAGGGAATATTAAACCTTTCCGGTTTGATAATTCTCACATTTTTTCTTTGATTACTTCATCCAGTTTCATCGATTTTTGATGATAAACATTATAATTGATCGTTTGGTTCCTTGGAAGCAGCTCAATAAACACAACTCCTTTTGATCCCACCCAACTCGCAGCAGGAGATTTTTTTAGTGGTTTTTTAGCTTTTATAGTTAGTCCAAACAACTAAACCAAATGTTATGGAAGGTCATCGTCATTTGTAAACGTTTGACCATTCAAAGAATTCTGCAAACTTCTAAATAAACGGTAATCACATGGTTCCGGATCAGGGTTGTATGGAGGTCTCAGCTAAGCTCGAATAGTGTCCCACGAGTTGCCAAAGATATATGAGGCCTTGAATTATCATAATGGAATATTAAACCTTTCCTATTTGATAATTCTCACATTTTTTCTTTGATTACTTCATCCAGTTTCATCGATTTTTTATGATAAACATCAGAATTGATCGTTTGGTTCCTTGGAAGCAGCTCAATAAACACAACACCTTTTGAATCCCACCCAACTCGCAACAGGAGATTTTTTTAGTGGTTTTTCAGCTTTTATAGTTAGTCCAAACAACTAAAACAAATGTTATGGAAGGTCATCGTCATTTGTAAACGTTTGACCATTCAAAGAATTCTGCAAACTTCTAAATAAACGGTAATCACATGGTTCCGGATCAGGGTTGTATGGAGGTCTCAGCTAAGCTCCAATAGTGTCCCACGAGTTGCCAAAGATATATGAGGCCTTGAATTATCATAAGGGAATATTAAACCTTTCGGGTTTGATAATTATGACATTTGTTCTTTGATTACTTCATCCAGTTTCATCGATTTTTGATGATAAACATCAGAATTGATCGTTTGGTTCCTTGGAAGCAGCTCAATAAACACAACACCTTTTGAATCCCACCCAACTCGCAGCAGGAGATTTTTTTAGTGGTTTTTTAGCTTTTATAGTTAGTCCAAACAACTAAACCAAATGTTATGGAAGGTCATCGTCATTTGTAAACGTTTGACCATTCAAAGAATTCTGCAAACTTCTAAATAAACGGTAATCACATGGTTCCGGATCAGGGTTGTATGGAGGTCTCAGCTAAGCTCCAATAGTGTCCCACGACTTGCCAAAGATATATGAGGCCTTGAATTATCATAAGGGAATATTAAACCTTTCGGGTTTGATAATTATGACATTTTTTCTTTGATTACTTCATCCAGTTTCATCGATTTTTGATAATAAACACCAGAATTGATCGTTTGGTTCCTTGGAAGCAGCTCAATAAACACAACACCTTTTGAATCCCACCCAACTCGCAGCAGGAGATTTTTTTAGTGGTTTTTCAGCTTTTATAGTTAGTCCAAACAACTAAAACAAATGTTATGGAAGGTCATCGTCATTTGTAAACGTTTGACCATTCAAAGAATTCTGCAAACTTCTAAATAAACGGTAATCACATGGTTCCGGATCAGGGTTGTATGGAGGTCTCAGCTAAGCTCGAATAGTGTCCCACGAGTTGCCAAAGATATATGAGGCCTTGAATTATCATAAGGGGATATTAAACCTTTCGGGTTTGATAATTATGACATTTTTTCTTTGATTACTTCATCCAGTTTCATCGATTTTTGATAATAAACACCAGAATTGATCGTTTGGTTCCTTGGAAGCAGCTCAATAAACACAACACCTTTTGAATCCCACCCAACTCGCAGCAGGAGATTTTTTTAGTGGTTTTTCAGCTTTTATAGTTAGTCCAAACAACTAAAACAAATGTTATGGAAGGTCATCGTCATTTGTAAACGTTTGATCATTCAAAGAATTCTGCAAACTTCTAAATAAACGGTAATCACATGGTTCCGGATCAGGGTTGTATGGAGGTCTCAGCTAAGCTCGAATAGTGTCCCACGAGTTGCCAAAGATATATGAGGCCTTGAATTATCATAAGGGGATATTAAACCTTTCGGGTTTGATAATTATGACATTTTTTCTTTGATTACTTCATCCAGTTTCATCGATTTTTGATAATAAACACCAGAATTGATCGTTTGGTTCCTTGGAAGCAGCTCAATAAACACAACACCTTTTGAATCCCACCCAACTCGCAGCAGGAGATTTTTTTAGTGGTTTTTCAGCTTTTATAGTTAGTCCAAACAACTAAAACAAATGTTATGGAAGGTCATCGTCATTTGTAAACGTTTGACCATTCAAAGAATTCTGCAAACTTCTAAATAAACGGTAATCACATGGTTCCGGATCAGGGTTGTATGGAGGTCTCAGCTAAGCTCCAATAGTGTCCCACGAGTTTCCAAAGATATATGAGACCTTGAATTATCATAAGGGAATATTAAACCTTTCGGGTTTGATAATTCTGACATTTTTTCTTTGATTACTTCATCCAGTTTCATCGATTTTTGATGATAAACATCAGAATTGATCGTTTGGTTCCTTAAAAGCAGCTCAATAAACACAACACCTTTTGAATCCCACCCAACTCGCAGCAGGTAATTTTTTTAGTGGTTTTCCAGCTTTTATAGTTAGTCCAAACAACTAAAACAAATGTTATGGAAGGTCATCGTCATTTGTAAACGTTTGAACATTCAAAGAATTCTGCATGGAGGTCTCAGCTAAGCTCCAATAGTGTCCCACGAGTTGCCAAAGATATATGAGGCCTTGAATTATCATAAGGGAATATTAAACCTTTCGGGTTTGATAATTATGACATTTTTTCTTTGATTACTTCATCCAGTTTCATCGATTTTTGATAATAAACACCAGAATTAATCGTTTGGTTCCTTGGAAGCAGCTCAATAAACACAACACCTTTTGAATCCCACCAAACTCGCAGCATGCGATTTTTTGAGTAGTTTTTCAGCTCTTACTATAAATATTGATTTTTTATGTTAAATAAATTTCTTTCAATTCGTGAAGTACCCAAATATCAATCCTTTAACTAGCCCAAGACATTTTAAGTCTTCTTCAATTGTTTTATGACGATTATCTTCAATTATGACTTTGATTTTGTCATCATCAACTTGAGTAGGTAGATCAGAACGTTGTTCATCACCAAAATTGAATTTTTTATACCAATTCTGATACTAATTAATCATTTATTACTGTGAAGTTATAAATAATTTATATATCGAATGAATTTATGATAAACTTTCGTTAATTATAACTATTAGAAAAATTCCCGTTTCATATTCATGAGAAAATCGTCGAATTTTCTTAATAACTCGTTTTTGGTTGGAGGAAAATATAATTAAATTGTTTGGGTCTATTAGAAGTTACGAAGTCGTTAATTCTCTTGCTACCAACTCGATGTTCATAATATCAAACAACTAACTAACTGGTACGAAACGTTAAAAGAAAAGTAACTTCGGTTTAAGGTATTTCTGAAACAGCGCCAATCAGTAAGGATTCAAAAAATATTCAAAATAAGACATTTAATGAAGTCTTTTTGTTCAATTCATCTTATGAAGAACTCCATTTCACACAACAAAGTTTTTTACATTTATCGTTTCCTGCACAAGTTGAATCTTGGAAGCTTCTAGTCTAGATCTAGTTCCTTCTGCAGAATAAAAATTCACGACTTCAGATGCTGATAAAGGCGATGCACTAAATGATATTGAATTAGTTCAAATGCGTTATAACTTTCGTTAATCACTAAAAAGTGTCATAATCATCGACTATCTTTAAAGAAGTAACTAGTACTTGATAAAGTACTTTTTCCATCAGTACAACGAATTGGTTGACTTATTTACTAGTTCTGGTTACTGGGGACTTTTTATTGTTTCCTAACTTTGAAATTTCACTTGCTGGGATGATATTTTCATCATACGAAGACCTTATCGTACAGGAAAATTCATTTTTTCAGAATAAAGAAAAATGGAAGGAATTTGGAGATTAGTTAGAAAAAAAAAATAGAAAGAACGAAAAACTTTGTCTTGGAAGAAGCTAAAAGATAGAAAATATATCAATTAACAACCAGGTAGATATAACAGAGACCTGGAGAGGTGGAAAAACCAAGAAAAAAGAAGAGTTTATAACTAAAGAAGATTTGGTGGCAGCTGAAAAAGATAAAATCACAGCAAAGATGATGAAGAAGTGAACAAAAGAAAAAATTCCTGAAGAGTTAATACTACCAGGGACACAAAAAAAGATAAAATAATTATTTTATTTGCACTGTTAAAGCTAAAACTATGATGGTGTGATCACATGTAGAGAATGGATACCACGAACAACATTGATAAAAAGACTAGTGTTGTTCCGAATGTATTTGATCTAAAATTAGTTATTCGATCATGAAATTTCGATCTAAATGTTTCTAGTGTTATAATACTTTTAATTTGAAGAAAAAAATTACACAATCACAGATGCTTTTAGTAGCAATTTAAACATAACATAAAAAAGATAGTTGATGCCTGCACTTACCGTTCAGTCATTTAGTGCATATCCATTTAGATTTCAGTTGAAAATTATTCACAAGATAATACTTTTTCGCTCGATTTGATTTTAGTATAGTACAAGATTACTTTTCACAATTACTTTGCTCCAAATAGCTCGAAACGTTGAATTAATACCTTCCTCTCTTTCTACGATCCATTCGCGAATTATTCATTATGAATAAGTCCGTATTCAAATGAAATGAAGCTGTTGGAAAATCTGTTATCAATTTGTAGATGCATAATCTTCTCATTAAAACTGCTGAAAATGAATCTGTATTACGAGTAGTTTTTTACAAATAAAATTTTCCTAATTTCACTCATACTCCTTTTATTTATTAATAATTTCATAAATGTTTTTCGAAATTATTTTCGTCGAGTGGTATTACCTCGAGTTCAAATAAGCCCTGACCATTTACTTTCGAAATTTCTTTCATTTGGTGGGACGATATATTGAATTAATTAAATATATCGCGATTTTAAGTAATTTTTGAACTCTTTTTGAATCTCGACATAGTGTCCGTCTTGTTGAAACTTTTGCGCAAAAATAGCGAGCTTCATAAAAGATGTAATTGTGAAAAAAGTATCAAAAATGAAGTTTGAAAACTGATAATTTGGCACAATTTTCGTAGAGAATCAAATCAATATTTGAATTTTGAATCCACAAAGTTCTTTCTCCTTGCTTCAATTTAGACTATCATATTCTAATCTATTTTAATCGAATTTTCACTTCTCAATTCATTTGGTAACATCCAGTAGACTTTTCTTATTGAAAAATTGCAGTATCGATCTTTTTTTAAACGAAAAGAAATAATCGATTATATTATAATAATATGGTAATGAAACAAGAACTCGAAAGGAGGTTTGTAAAATTTTTTAATAATAAATATCTTGCTCAACACGTTTCGCAGTCTACAGTTAGCACAAATATCGAAAAACCAGGTAGAAATGTTCAATTTACTGATGAAAAAAGTTGTATTTCTAGAAATTGAAACAGACAAATCTTGAATTTGAGATGTTCCTTTGAACGAAACGCTCAACAAACTGAAATGTAGATATTGGAACAGAGAAAATCCTCATTGGATGTTTGAACCTTAAGATTTCTGTGAATTTAAGATATTCAGAATGAACGCAGTTCATAAACAACGTTTCATTTGAACGAAACGCTCAACAAACTGAAATGTAGATATTGGAACAGAGAAAATCCTCATTGGATGTTTGAACCTTAAGATTTCTGTGAATTTAAGATATACAGAATGAACTCAGTTCTTAAACAACGTTTCATTTGAACGAAACGCTCAACAAACTGAAATGTAGATATTGGAACAGAGAAAATCCTCATTGGATGCTTGAACCTTAAGATTTCTGTGAATTTAAGATATTCAGAATGAACGCAGTTCATAAACAACGTTTCATTTGAACGAAACGCTCAACAAACTGAAATGTAGATATTGGAACAGAGAAAATCCTCATTGGATGTTTGAACCTTAAGATTTCTGTGAATTTAAGATATTCAGAATGAACGCAGTTCTTAAACAACGTTTCATTTGAACGAAACGCTCAACAAACTGAAATGAAGATATTGGAACAGAGAAAATCCTCATTGGATGTTTGAACCTTAAGATTTCTGTGAATTTAAGATATTCAGAATGAACTCAGTTCTTAAACAACGTTTCATTTGAACGAAACGCTCAACAAACTGAAATGTAGATATTGGAACAGAGAAAATCCTCATTGGATGTTTGAACCTTAAGATTTCTGTGAATTTAAGATATTCAGAATGAACGCAGTTCTTAAACAACGTTTCATTTGAACGAAACGCTCAACAAACTGAAATGAAGATATTGGAACAGAGTAAATCCTCATTGGATGTTTGAACCTTAAGATTTCTGTGAATTTAAGATATTCAGAATGAACGCAGTTCTTAAACAACGTTTCATTTGAACGAAACGCTCAACAAACTGAAATGAAGATATTGGAACAGAGAAAATCCTCATTGGATGTTTGAACCTTAAGATTTCTGTGAATTTAAGATATTCAGAATGAACTCAGTTCTTAAACAACGTTTCATTTGAACGAAACGCTCAACAAACTGAAATGAAGATATTGGAACAGAGAAAATCCTCATTGGATGTTTGAACCTTAAGATTTCTGTGAATTTAAGATATTCAGAATGAACTCAGTTCTTAAACAACGTTTCATTTGAACGAAACGCTCAACAAACTGAAATGAAGATATTGGAACAGAGAAAATCCTCATTGGATGTTTGAACCTTAAGATTTCTGTGAATTTAAGATATTCAGAATGAACTCAGTTCTTAAACAACGTTTCATTTGAACGAAACGCTCAACAAACTGAAATGAAGATATTGGAACAGAGAAAATCCTCATTGGATGTTTGAACCTTAAGATTTCTGTGAATTTAAGATATTCAGAATGAACTCAGTTCTTAAACAACGTTTCATTTGAACGAAACGCTCAACAAACTGAAATGAAGATATTGGAACAGAGAAAATCCTCATTGGATGTTTGAACCTTAAGATTTCTGTGAATTTAAGATATTCAGAATGAACGCAGTTCTTAAACAACGTTTCATTTGAACGAAACGCTCAACAAACTGAAATGAAGATATTGGAACAGAGAAAATCCTCATTGGATGTTTGAACCTTAAGATTTCTGTGAATTTAAGATATTCAGAATGAACGCAGTTCTTAAACAACGTTACATTTGAACGAAACGCTCAACAAACTGAAATGAAGATATTGGAACAGAGAAAATCCTCATTGGATGTTTGAACCTTAAGATTTCTGTGAATTTAAGATATTCAGAATGAACTCAGTTCATAAACAACGTTTCATTTGAACGAAACGCTCAACAAACTGAAATGTAGATATTGGAACAGAGAAAATCCTCATTGGATGTTTGAACCTTAAGATTTCTGTGAATTTAAGATATTCAGAATGAACGCAGTTCATAAACAACGTTTCATTCGAACGAAACGCTCAACAAACTGAAATGAAGATATTGGAACAGAGAAAATCCTCATTGGATGTTTGAACCTTAAGATTTCTGTGAATTTAAGATATTCAGAATGAACGCAGTTCATAAACAACGTTTCATTTGAACGAAACGCTCAACAAACTGAAATGTAGATATTGGAACAGAGAAAATCCTCATTGGATGTTTGAACCTTAAGATTTCTGTGAATTTAAGATATACAGAATGAACTCAGTTCTTAAACAACGTTTCATTTGAACGAAACGCTCAACAAACTGAAATGTAGATATTGGAACAGAGAAAATCCTCATTGGATGCTTGAACCTTAAGATTTCTGTGAATTTAAGATATTCAGAATGAACGCAGTTCTTAAACAACGTTTCATTTGAACGAAACGCTCAACAAACTGAAATGTAGATATTGGAACAGAGAAAATCCTCATTGGATGTTTGAACCTTAAGATTTCTGTGAATTTGAGATATTCAGAATGAACGCAGTTCTTAAACAACGTTTCATTTGAACGAAACGCTCAACAAACTGAAATGAAGATATTGGAACAGAGTAAATCCTCATTGGATGTTTGAACCTTAAGATTTCTGTGAATTTAAGATATTCAGAATGAACGCAGTTCTTAAACAACGTTTCATTTGAACGAAACGCTCAACAAACTGAAATGAAGATATTGGAACAGAGAACATCCTCATTGGATGTTTGAACCTTAAGATTTCTGTGAATTTAAGATATTCAGAATGAACTCAGTTCTTAAACAACGTTTCATTTGAACGAAACGCTCAACAAACTGAAATGAAGATATTGGAACAGAGAAAATCCTCATTGGATGTTTGAACCTTAAGATTTCTGTGAATTTAAGATATTCAGAATGAACTCAGTTCTTAAACAACGTTTCATTTGAACGAAACGCTCAACAAACTGAAATGAAGATATTGGAACAGAGAAAATCCTCATTGGATGTTTGAACCTTAAGATTTCTGTGAATTTAAGATATTCAGAATGAACTCAGTTCTTAAACAACGTTTCATTTGAACGAAACGCTCAACAAACTGAAATGAAGATATTGGAACAGAGAAAATCCTCATTGGATGTTTGAACCTTAAGATTTCTGTGAATTTAAGATATTCAGAATGAACTCAGTTCTTAAACAACGTTTCATTTGAACGAAACGCTCAACAAACTGAAATGAAGATATTGGAACAGAGAAAATCCTCATTGGATGTTTGAACCTTAAGATTTCTGTGAATTTAAGATATTCAGAATGAACGCAGTTCTTAAACAACGTTTCATTTGAACGAAACGCTCAACAAACTGAAATGAAGATATTGGAACAGAGAAAATCCTCATTGGATGTTTGAACCTTAAGATTTCTGTGAATTTAAGATATTCAGAATGAACGCAGTTCTTAAACAACGTTACATTTGAACGAAACGCTCAACAAACTGAAATGAAGATATTGGAACAGAGAAAATCCTCATTGGATGTTTGAACCTTAAGATTTCTGTGAATTTAAGATATTCAGAATGAACTCAGTTCATAAACAACGTTTCATTTGAACGAAACGCTCAACAAACTGAAATGTAGATATTGGAACAGAGAAAATCCTCATTGGATGTTTGAACCTTAAGATTTCTGTGAATTTAAGATATTCAGAATGAACGCAGTTCATAAACAACGTTTCATTCGAACGAAACGCTCAACAAACTGAAATGAAGATATTGGAACAGAGAAAATCCTCATTGGATGTTTGAACCTTAAGATTTCTGTGAATTTAAGATATTCAGAATGAACTCAGTTCTTAAGCAACGTTTCATTTGAACGAAACGCTCAACAAACTGAAATGTAGATATTGGAACAGAGAAAATCCTCATTGGATGTTTGAACCTTAAGATTTCTGTGAATTTAAGATATTCAGAATGAACGCAGTTCTTAAACAACGTTTCATTTGAACGAAACGCTCAACAAACTGAAATGTAGATATTGGAACAGAGAACATCCTCATTGGATGTTTGAACCTTAAGATTTCTGTGAATTTAAGATATTCAGAATGAACGCAGTTCTTAAACAACGTTTCATTTGAACGAAACGCTCAACAAACTGAAATGAAGATATTGGAACAGAGAAAATCCTCATTGGATGTTTGAACCTTAAGATTTCTGTGAATTTAAGATATTCAGAATGAACGCAGTTCATAAACAACGTTTCATTCGAACGAAACGCTCAACAAACTGAAATGTAGATATTGGAACAGAGAAAATCCTCATTGGATGTTTGAATCTTAAGATTTCTGTGAATTTAAGATATTCAGAATGAACGCAGTTCTTAAACAACGTTTCATTTGAACGAAACGCTCAACAAACTGAAATGAAGATATTGGAACAGAGAACATCCTCATTGGATGTTTGAACCTTAAGATTTCTGTGAATTTAAGATATTCAGAATGAACGCAGTTCTTAAACAACGTTTCATTTGAACGAAACGCTCAACAAACTGAAATGAAGATATTGGAACAGAGAAAATCCTCATTGGATGTTTGAACCTTAAGATTTCTGTGAATTTAAGATATTCAGAATGAACGCAGTTCATAAACAACGTTTCATTCGAACGAAACGCTCAACAAACTGAAATGTAGATATTGGAACAGAGAACATCCTCATTGGATGTTTGAACCTTAAGATTTCTGTGAATTTAAGATATTCAGAATGAACGCAGTTCATAAACAACGTTTCATTCGAACGAAACGCTCAACAAACTGAAATGTAGATATTGGAACAGAGAAAATCCTCATTGGATGTTTGAATCTTAAGATTTCTGTGAATTTAAGATATTCAGAATGAACGCAGTTCTTAAACAACGTTTCATTTGAACGAAACGCTCAACAAACTGAAATTTACATATTGGAACAGAGAAAATTCTCACTCTGGATGTTTGAGGCTCACACTCAAAATCCTAAAAAAGTGAACCATTAACAAGGAAATTATTGGCCCTTTAATTTTTGAGGGAACATTAAAAAGACTTTTTCTTGATGTTAATCTCCAAAATGAGATAGATTGATCAATTTACTAATAACTAGATGGAGCTCAACTGTATTTCGCACGTACAGTAGGTGAATTGGGACGTCCAGATCCCCAAAATGTTAAAAAAATTCAAAATATAGACAGAAACTCACATTTTCCAATTCGTTTTACATGGCAACTTCATGTTTTTAAGTAATATCTGTATATCGATTATTCTATTGGAAACCTCGAGGTTTTGTTTCCTTTTTCCATTCCATAGTCAAAAGTATTCAAGTGATACGAATTTTTATTCAACCATTTAGCTCATTGATATGTTTTAGAGGTATCCCTAGGGCGATATCCGACATAGTTGTAAAAATAGACAGCTTCGAGTGTTATAAGGGAACTGCGAATAGAAAATTGAACCCTATTCATACATCTACGAAAGGTCAATGGTTTGAAAAGACAGAAAAAAACGTACGCCAGAACAGCAGTTATGGGAATTCAACCGGAAACAGGAACAAGCGAATTAAAACAGTGTCGGGTCAGATACTTCGTAGAAACAAATTGTTAAACCTGATCTTTAAACCAAAATGTATGACTTGAATACTGAGATCTACAAGGTAATATCAGATCTAAATTGTTAATATTGGATTAAAAAAGAAGACCTAGAGCAATATATCCATATAATTCCATGTAAATTGTTAGCTTATGGTCAGGACAATCAGAAAACGAAATTTTTAGAACTTCTCAGTTTTTTCGACACGATCTGAATCTATGCGACTTTTTCCTATCCACAAAATTGATAAATTACATCGAGGGAACTTATTTTGGTCTGAATTTTCATCTTCATTTGTATGAAATCGCTTCCAGAAATTTAATATTCACTATAATCTGGGAATAGATAATAATAGGGAATAAATTGATTTTCTTTATCAATGTAATTTTCCTCAACGCTTCACTAGAAAGATTTGTCTTTTGCCTCAAAATAGCCTTCAGTTCTAACAATTTTTTCTTCATTTGAACTAAATTTTTGACCAGGAAGCATTTTTTTGAGATCAGCGAAGCAGATCTGGATTATACGGTGGATAAGTCCAGTTTAACCATCGTTGCCATCGACTTGTGAATCGGTGCATCGTCTTGTTAAAACAGTGATTGTTTCTACGACATAAGAGGGTGTTTTTCCTTGATTATTGCATTCAATAACTTCAAAATTCTGGAGCCATAACCTCCCCATTGACTAGTTTTCCTTTGGACGCTTCGAACACGTTTCACCAGCTGCAGTCCACTCAGATCATAATCGTTTTCATTCCGAAGTGAAATGATGGATCAATTGTCATATATTAGCGCAAAAAATCTGATTTACTACGTTAAAATATGGCCAAATCTTGATCTGAATCATCAACACGTTGTTTTTTATCGATTATGAATGAAAGCGGTACCCACGCTTTTTCATGATCAAATATTAATGCATAATTTTAAACACACTGTCATCTGATATCTTTATGGTCTGAGCTATCTCAATTCACTTTTAGATAATACTAATTTGTAGATTTTTTTGATGTTTTCTGGAGTAACCAGGACCAAAACCTTCACTATCATCAGTGTCTGTTGGACCACGTTTAAATTCATGCTTGGATGGTTGGATGGATGGAGCAAAGTCCAAATAACATTTTTAAAACCATTGCTGAGCTTGTACAATATTTCTTTCATTAAGAACCAATGATAAATTAACACACGACATAGTTTAGAATCCATTGTTTTAAAAATAACAAAAGTAGCTGTCACTTTTTTCTAACTAATCGAAATGTTTTGAAAATTGACACGTAGTTTTACCAAAGTTGCTACAATGGATTTGAGAATAGCGGCGCCATCTTTGTGTCAGTCACACGACTTATCTTAGCAATCAAAACTTACCAGCAGACCTTTTACTAAATAATCGATATTTATTTTGAATTCCAAACCAATAATACCACGACTTTTTTGAATGAAAAATACTTTTAATTCTTATTATTCAAATAAACTTTATTTTCGTGATTAATCAATATCGAAATCTTAAATCCATCAAAATCTTCTTCATAATTAACGATTATATCAAATTAAAATTTATTATCTATGGTATAATTTCAAAAATAAAAAATTTCTTTCCTCTCTCGTTAATAAGATCGCGATCTGACTTTAATCCCGACACACCTCGTATTTCACAAGTTAAGTGAGACACGAAGAACATCAGGTAAATCCCTTAATGAAGCTCCTCCGATGGAAATTAATCTTTCGGGTTTCGTATCGCATTTCTGCGAAATATTATTTGATAAGGAAACTGAGAACTGAAACGAAGAAGCAATCAAAGAAGAATATGAGTAAGCTGTCGTGGGGCGGTATGATTGAACGTATCGGAATCGAGTAACTGTCTTTCTACGACGATGTATCCATCATAAAAAGAAATACTATACGAAAAGAGAACGCGTTTACATTTACATCGGATTTACTGGTAATTGTACATAAATATTTTTTGATAATAAAGAAAAAACGATTTAGCATCATCAAAATCATTAAAAGCCATCGCCAGCTTGAAAATTTCGTCACGCTTCACGCATTTTCACTTGAAATTCTGGGAGTGGAAAAGTCATCTGCCACGATAACAGAATAATCGAGGTAAAGAAAAGTTGGGATCTTGATTCACAGCACACTCTACTTTATACCTGTTGATTTCACGAACACTCTTATAGTCCAGTCAAAGTGATTATATTGCATAAACTATTCGAAATTGAACCAGTCCCACACTACCACCAAGTTTTTGAAAAAAAATTGATGATACTTCAAAAACTATCATACTAATAATCATTTAGGATCTTACTTATATATTCTATAATAAATGTAGAGATGCGCCTCTATCTCTTCAACTGTTTTGTCTTCCTTCACTGTCACCACGTGCCCAAACCACGTTTAATTCACGTCTAATTGAATCATTTCATCTAGTATCTTTACCCACTTCTCTATTGGTTTCTGTAGGTACAATAATTAAAACCACAGGATTCTAGTTAGAGGTTTGGAATGGTAAACAAGATTATTGAGCGATTTAAAATACCAACTAATTCTCGAATGAATCTCATTTTCATATTAATAGTTATCAACAAGCAAAATTCCTATTACTGTTTACCTAAAATGATATTTCTATAAAGCGTTCATTTAAATATTGAATTTTGAAGTTGATTAATCTAATCTTCAACTAGCAAACAGTGGATATATAAGTATTAGAAAGCTGGGGAATATATAAGAATTAGTACACTTCTTTGTTTAATTTTGTAACGATATAATAAATAATATTGTAACAATAAGTTGTTTTCCATTTGAAAACGGTTAAAAAAATTATTTTAAAGGTCTAGTGAAGCTCTCAAACTTATCTAGAAAATTTAAATGAAACACCGGCTTTGATAACAAGCTTTGAAATTTTATTATTTCAAACTTTTCTCCAACTTCTATTATCCAGTAGAGTGCGCTTCATCTAATTTCGCTATGTCAATTTAAATTACGAATTTTAAATGTTTTTTTTTTCGAAGTTTTCTCTTCTAGAAGCTCAATTTCACATTTATTTGGTTATATGAGTTTCTAAATTTTCTTTTTGACTTCAATAAGATATAAAATCACGAAAAAATTGATTCTTATCTAGACGTGTCACTAACAATTAACATACATTCTTTTCTATACTACTAGTTAAAAAGAGATAAACATATTCGATTCGTAAGCAATCATTTGAATTCTTAACGATAGCTGTCAATTATATTTTCATTATGTCTAACATTCCATGTATTGGATAAAATGTAATAAAAGAGATTTTGATTTAGTTTCAACAAATGTTTATTGAGCATAATTTCAATGTTTGTGTAGGGTATATGTTCTAGAAATTTTAGTTTTTTAATTGAATAAGCAACTTAATATGTGGGGCTGAATTACGTTAAATCAAGTTTATTGTTAATGTTAGGTTAGGTTTTTGTTATAGCTGTCAGCCATATTGAATATCAAATATGTCAGTCATTCAATCATTCAAAAATCATTATTTTACCTATTGACACATAAACTGGGATTAAGAATATGATGAATAAAAATAGAGATAGATTATAATTTATGTAAATAATAATTTTAAAAATACCAAAAAGAAAATTGAAAGAGGAAATATCTATTAGCCCACGGATCCGTAAAGATCTTTAGTATTTTATTGGTCAAAGGAAAAGATACTTGGAACTTATTAAAAGTTTTTCTAGCATTTCCTGCACTTACATTTGAGCTAATGATCTATGAGGGGAGTATTTGCATCAAGAAAATCCTCAAATTACCAATAAAAAGATAAAAAATTACGCAAAAAGTCATCATCAACAACATATAGCTCGCAGTAAAGCACTTTTCCATGTTGGTGCTTCGGTAGCTTGGTATAAGGATTATGTCATATATCTTCTTCTTCTTCTTCGGTTTTTTGCTGTTTCTGTAGCCTCTTCAGTAGTTCTTCTTCAAGTTAGTACAGTTCCCTGAAGAAAACACAAAAATTTAAGTTTGATACCCATTGTTGGAAAATCTTTGACAACCGTACCATTTTTTTAAGTCTGGGAACAGATAATTAACCAAGGAGACTTGGTGCATTATATTGGTAAAACAACGCTTTCTTCTCAACCAAATGCTGTTGTTTTGCTTGACTTCTTCGCTAAAACCTTGCAATAGTTGATAGTTTTTCCTTTTTTGAACGAAAATTATCCCGAAAAACCGACACCAAGACCTTTCCTCCAGATGGAACGATCTTTGTCTTCTCTATTTTTAGTCCATTGTTTTGATTGTGATTTGGCTTAGAATACGAAGTGATGAATCCACATTGCATCCATGGTTATAATGCAAACCAAAAACTCGATGGAAACATCTTCATGACTTTTTGAAATGTCTAATTTATCTACTAGATCGCGCACTTTCAATTGACGGTTGTCAAATGAATACTAAACAACATGGCGTCTTCAGACTTGAAACATGTACTTTTCCAAGCAAGTACCGCCATCTCTATGTCATCAAGTCTATTTTCTCTTCTAACTTGTTGATGAACGTTTGAAGTTTAAACGTTTTTACTAATAATAAATTCATTTCAGCACGAAATCTCATGAAAATAAAAACAATTAGAATAGGATCCGTCTCTGAATGAAAGGAAAAGAAAAAGCGGAATGACGTCGTGTCAGATTCGAATGGGTATTGTTAGTAGCAACTGGTGTTGACACGAAGATAAATCCGAAACGTATAAGATTTGTACTACATCATTAATGGTTGCCCCTAGATAAACGGCATGTCTGTTACAGTAGCCATATTGATTTCAGGATTCCGAATAAAAGCCAATGTATGTTTCAGTTTAAACGCCCGATGTCGCATTAAATCCTTATCGTATCAAATTCGAAACGAACCGTAGTGTCAACTGGAATATAAAGAGAAAATTGGATTTTGCGTATTTTGGATATTTTTCATTTGGAATTTATTTTCGAAATTTCATTTAATCTTGAGTTAAGCGATTCGGAAGTAGCTTCACCATCATTTCTATAATTATAATTAACTATTTTACTCATAAAAAATTATAAAAACATCCCTGTATAATACATATCTTATTTATACGAGGTCTGATTATTAAATAACGAGATTTATTGAGAAAACTTATTCTACATTCGAATGCTTCTCAAATCGGATCGTTTTTAAAGCAGATTTTATCTTCGGAATCAAAAAAAAAGTCGCGCTGTGCCAAATCTGGAAAGTAAAGCGGTTGTACTGCGCTTACTGCTTCCCAGATACTGCGTTATGGTGCAAAATCGTTCTCGTAGTGTTGCCAAAACTGACAAATAGTAAATCTGACCTTCTGGAACTCATTAGGTTGTTAATGGGCTTCTTTCAACAATTTATATCACTCAGTGGGAGTTTTTTGTAATTTAACGAGAAAAAAACACGTTCATTTCAAAATGTTATTGTACAAATACTATAATAGTGATGGAAACGTGTTTTGGGACGTGCATAGACAAGATAATTACATACCCCACTCGTTTAGAGCGCCCTCTAGGCGCGCAGTGTCGTTATTTAATAACCAGACCTACGAGGTCTGGTTATTAAATAACGAGATTTATTAAGAAAACTTATTCTACATTCGAATGCTTTTCAAATCGGATCGTTTTCAAAGCAGATTTTATCTTCGGAAACAAAAAAAAGTCGCGCTGTGCCAAATCTGGTAAGTAAAGCGGTTGTACTGCGCTTACTGCTTCCCAGATACTGCGTTAAGGTGCAAAATGGTTCTCGCAGTGACAAATAGTAAATCTGACCTTCTGGAACTCATTCGGTTGTTAATAGGCTTCTTTCAACAATTTATATCACTCAGTGGGAGTTTTTTGTAATTTAACGAGAAAAAAACACGTTCATTTCAAAATGTTATTGTACAAATACTATAATAGTGATGGAAACGTGTTTTGGGACGTGCATAAAAAAGATAATTACATACCCCACTCGTCTAGAGCGCCCTCTAGGCGCGCAGTGCCGTTATTTAATAACCAGACCTCGTAAACTAAATTTTCTTGATTTTAGTTGTTTTATTTCTTTATTTTGCGATATATCAGTCACATATGTTGGTCAACAAGAGTAAAAGCATCAATAAATACACTACCCGACAATAAACTTTACTATAATGTCGCCAAATAGAAATATTAAACAAAAAATATTGTTTATTATCAAAGACATCGTCGTTATTTTATAATAGGGACGTAATGATACATTTATATTTGTTATGTTTGATCCTCGGGGAAATAAAAGTAAAAGTTTTCCTTATACGAGTTTTCATCGAAAAAAAAACTTTTCCTTCACGACTAGTAGAACGAAATAAAAAAAAAACTCCGGAAGGATCTTCGATTTGGTTTGTGCTAAAAATTTTTCATCATATTGTGGTTTGGAATTAAATTACGAAATTGGATTTGCGTCAATTTTAGTAAGGATTTAAGTTGTTGGAAAGTTACATATAGAAGAGGTTCGAAAGATTGAAAAAATAACGGCTACTACGAGGGTTGCTAATAAATAAGCAAAATCTTGCATTCCATGGCGATATGTCTGCTTTAGATCTTTTTGAAGTGATCCAACGTATCAACCAACTCAATTCTGTAGAGTATCTGAATGATTTTGTGTACTGGTAACCAAAAAAAAAAATTCTTAAACCTAATTATCGTATAAAGAATGTCTGATTGCTTTCAAAGTGCAGGTATTATTTAGTTTTGAGTAGGACACGCCGAATTTCTCCAATTAATTAAAAGTATAAGTTATCCAGGAGGTTAATTGAATTAACAAAAAAACTTTTTGAACTTTAATTGCATTATAATCTTATTAGATGAAGGGCGAGATGGTTGTGTTGCGGAAAATTCTTCGAGGATAGAAAGGAACGAAAGATATTTCTGGATTCTTGAGCATTTGGTGAACGATTAATGCTTATAAATTATATTTGAGAGCATTAATTCGATTAGAGTGGAGAAATTTCAATGGATACAGGATCGTATTTTATTCTGGTGACGAAATTTGATGCTCTAGTTCAGTGAAGGATCAGCCCAGAAAGGATTGATATAAAAAAGTGAAAAATGTAGATTGAAATTTATTAACTATTTCATTAATCCAAATTTTGCTCAATTTAGTCGATCGGTTGTACATATAAAAGGCATAAAGGTTATAATATACAAGGGTAGTATGAAAAGTTTTCTATCTCAAACTGTTCTTTCCTCAAATTGTATTGGACGGCCGTTGGATTGAGGTTTTTACCATTTTCTAATCAAATATTATGTATATTGACCCATCTGCGTGTTTAGTGCCGTTTCAATTTTCTTTTTACCGAACAGTGTTTCGGAATGACCCATTCCAAAGCTTTGTTAACAAAATTTAACCAAAATAGATTGGATTAATTGCTAAGATTATTAACTGTAGATAAATCTTGTATCTAATTTTCTATTTCTATAATGACCAACCAGTTAAAACAGCGAATTGCAGCTCCAGAAGACAATGTTGATTTAAACGACGGTAATTGAGGAAAAAAATACTTCTAGATCAGAACAACGCAATTTTTAACATGTCAATGATCGAAATGACTTCTAATTGCATTGAAAATGTTTTTAGTATATTGATTTGGAAAGGGACTAAATTATTATGGGAAAAAGTCTTTTTTGTTTTTTGTTCGGAAACTTCGCGAACAATCCTCGTATATTTTGGAAAATGAGTTTAATGACGATATAGAAATGTCGAAAATTTATAAAATTTTTCACTACGTATTTCCTCTACAGTATTTTCGTTGTATTATGAGCGAAAATATAACTTATATACCTGGGTAGTCTGAAAAATTTCCTTCCTCAAATTTTGTTTTCCAAAATTGTATTTTTTTACCATCTTCTGATCAAATAATTATGTATATTGACCCATCCGCGTGTTTAGTGCCGTTTCAATTTACTTTTTACCGAACAGTGTTTCGGAATGATCCATTCCAAAGCTTTGTAGACAAAATTTAACCAAAATGAATTGAATTGTTGGTTCAAATTCATATCTGTAGATAAATCTTGTATCTAACTTTGAATTTCCACAATGAACAACCAGTCCAAACAGTGAATCGCAGCTCCAGGAGACAAAGTTGATTTAAACGACGGTAATTAAAGAAAAAAAATTCTGACCTTCATCGATTCTTTCCCATTCTTTAAACTTGAAGTTTTGAGGAGAAAAATTATTTGGAAGGGTTGAAAATATTTGAGGTGTATAGATTTGAAAATAGACTAAATGATTACGGGAAAACAACAAGTAAACAATCCTCGTATATTTTGGAATATGACTGTATAAATATTTTACGAAATTATATAAATTTGGATCAAATTTTCTCGATTTCTTATAGCAAATATCCCACTAGATTGTTCCAAACAGGTTCATCATTGATATTCAAGACGTTTTGAATACACAGCGTTGTCACATTTCAAGTAAATAGGGAATAAATTGAGTGTCAGATTCAAGTGAATAGATCCACCTGGGATTCAGTCCATTTCTCCCAATTGGTTTTTATATTTGTACACGGAAATGTAGACTTTGTGCAAAAAAAAACAGATTCACTCAATTCGATTCAGTTTTTTATTTATTTACTTCAAGACTATCATTAACTCCCCTTCAATTAATTATACTTTAAAAGTTTACCAAATAATATAAAAATTCTGGAGCGTAAATCGTTTTACCAACAACGGACTGGAGTTTATCAGCTAAACAAACATAGACAATAATCAGAATGTAAATTCGCCAGTAAGCACTTTCTAAGTAAATATAATTAAATCTTGCAACCGCTGTACAGAAAAAAAATGGACCATAAGAAAGTTCGTTAGCATAAACTCGGGGGAGTTTGGAAGTTGTTTATAAACGCCAAATAGATAAATTTTTACTTTATTTTGCGTTAAATTAAATATGATAATATTCTTCTTTTGATTTGAAGATAATCAATAAAGAAATGTTCCAATGAATGTATGAGCTGGTACATCGTCTTTCTTCTGAGTCAGTTGACTCGAGTAATCGAAGCCATACGGTAGTGATTGTGAAAAAAAAAACGTAAAGTTAATAGTAAGTGCAGAATTTTTCAATCTAAATGGAAAATCGTGTATTTTTCCATAAAATGGATGTATGAGCTTGTACATCGTCTTTCTTCTGAGTCAGTTGACTCGAGTAATCGAAGCCATACGGTAGTGATTGTGAAAAAAAACGTAAAGTTGATGGTAAATGCAGAATTTTTCAATCTAAATGGAAAATCGTGTATTTTTCCATAAAATGGATGTATGAGCTTGTACATCATTTTTCTTCTGAGTCAGTTGAGTCGAGTAATCAAAGCCATACGGTACTGATTGTGAAAAAAAACGTAAAGTTGATAGCAAATGCAGAATTTTTCAATCGAAATGTAAAATCCTGTATTTTTTCATAAAATGGATGTATAAGCTTGTACATCGTTTTTCTTTTGAGTCAGTTGAGTCGAGTAATCAAATCCATACGGTAGTGATTGTGAAAAAAACGTAAAGTTGATAGTAAGTGCAGAATTTTTCAATCTAAATGAAAAATCGCATGTTTTTTCATAAAATGGATGTATAAGCTTGTTCATCGTCTTTCTTCTGAGTCAGTTGAGTCGAGTAATCAAAGCCATAAGGTAGAGATTGTGAAAAAAAACGTAAAAATGATAGCAAATGCAGAATTTTTCAATCTAAATGTAAAATCCTGTATTTTTTCATAAAATGGATGTATAAGCTGGTACATCGTCTTTCTTCTGAGTCAGTTGAGTCGAGTAATCAAAGCCATACGGTAGTGATTGTGAAAAAAAAACGTAAAGTTGATAGTAAGTGCAGAGTTTTTCGATCTAAATGGGAAATCACGTATTTTTCCATAAAATGGATGTATGAGCTTGTACATCATTTTTCTTCTGAGTCAGTTGAGTCGAGTAATCAAAGCCATACGGTACTGATTGTGAAAAAAAACGTAAAGTTGATGGTAAATGCAGAATTTTTCAATCTAAATGGAAAATCGTGTATTTTTCCATAAAATGGATGTATGAGCTTGTACATCATTTTTCTTCTGAGTCAGTTGAGTCGAGTAATCAAAGCCATACGGTACTGATTGTGAAAAAAAACGTAAAGTTGATGGTAAATGCAGAATTTTTCAATCTAAATAGAAAATCGTGTATTTTTCCATAAAATGGATGTATGAGCTTGTACATCATTTTTCTTCAGAGTCAGTTGAGTCGAGTAATCAAAGCCATACGGTAGAGATTGTGAAAAAAAACGTAAAAATGATAGCAAATGCAGAATTTTTCAATCGAAATGTAAAATCCTGTATTTTTTCATAAAATGGATGTATAAGCTTGTACATCGTTTTTCTTTTGAGTCAGTTGAGTCGAGTAATCAAATCCATACGGTAGTGATTGTGAAAAAAAACGTAAAAATGATAGCAAATGCAGAATTTTTCAATCTAAATGTAAAATCCTGTATTTTTTCATAAAATGGATGTATAAGCTGGTACATCGTCTTTCTTCTGAGTCAGTTGAGTCGAGTAATCAAAGCCATACGGTAGTGATTGTGAAAAAAAACGTAAAGTTGATAGTAAGTGCAGAGTTTTTCGATCTAAATGGGAAATCACGTATTTTGCCATAAAATGGATGTATGAGCTGGTAGCTTCTTAGCTAAACGCGGTCGTTTTTGCTTAATTTCATCGCTCTAATTAACCCCATAGATAAAAATAAATCGCGAGGTTTTTCTACACCTACCTCAAAACGAGGTGGATGCGTTCAAATCACATGTTTTGAAGGTACCTCAATCGGAATGGTAAAAATTCAATTATTCCCGTAGGAAAATTCAACTATTCCTTTATTGTTTATTACGCAAAACCCCTTTTGCAAACAGAGACCAAATTAAATGCCGCAAATGCTTACTTTGCATGTGAACAATTAAATCTGTTTCCTGCAGTTTGTGAATGAAACATTCTCAAGAAAGCGCCCGACCGCATTCCTTATTCAAAAGGATTCCCAGGATCTATATGACCAACAGTAAACTTAATCTCTGGTATAAAATGAATTATACTGGTTATTATCATGCATTTAATATTAATATACAAAGTGATTCAATAGTGTACTTTATTAATCTACGTATTTAAAAATTATTTATAATTTAACTGGGTATTACAGAATGTTATATCATACAAAAATTGTATATATTCGAATAAAACACTCTATAGTTCATTGTATATTAGTAATTAGCTTGTTCTACGGGGTATTTAAAAAGTTGTAAATAATTATCCGTAAAAATCGCAATAAATTACATACCCTGTACAATTCAAGAGAAATTTAAGTATTAAAATCTATTACAGATAAATTATTCAATAAGTGGTAAAATTTTTATAAATTATTTTTTTAATATTTACTGAATCTATTACAGGGTGTATCAAAATAATAATTTTTTCAAATAAATTTTCTATCAACAAGTAATTCTATATAAATATTTTGAAATACATTTCGTATTCTATTCATAATGTGAATTTTTATTGTTGAGGATATTTTGTACATTTTATATTTAATATGACCCCAAAAAAGTGAAATTTATCTTATTTAGAACTGGTAATTTTGGTGGCCACTATACTGGATTGTTTTTCCCGATCCATTTTTCATGAAATACATCATTTAGTTCACAATTAATTAATTTATAAGCCTGAGGAGATGCACCAGCATGTAGAAACCATCATTTAACTTCTACGAACTTCTCAGGATTAGAAAGTGTCACTATGTGATATGTAGCTTCATTTTCAAAAGTTTTTCTGTTCATTAATTTTTTATAAAGGCACAAATTTGATGTATGTAGATATTTAAGTGGAAATTAAACAATTTTCTGTCTTGATTCACTTTGAAAACAACGAGTTATAAATTTCCGAATAATCTGACTTATAATTTGTGTGGTGTATGTGTAAAGATCGAGTTTAAAAAGTCACGTAATCGAAAGAAATCCGAGTAATATGTGACAATCACCTAAAAACAAACAAAACTTCATGCAAATGGCTATCAGACAACTCCCCGATTTAATCTACCATGCAAATATAGGTGTGCTTAATTATAGTTTGTAAGTAAAGTAAATATTCCTTTATCGTTTCGAACAGACCGCAGCTTGTCCAACAGATAACCCCTGATGAATATGTAAGAGGGTCCCCACAGAGAATGCACTCTTGCTCTCCTTTTCTGGTGTTATAACGGTTCCAGGAATATTTGCTTACACCCCAAACTTCAACATTACGGCCTCTAATTCGACTTTATTTTCAGCTACATAAAATTTTAATTCAGCCACATTTCTGTGGATGAACTCGACGTGACGAAGGGTTGATTGTTTGACGTTGAATTTTCTTTCCATAATTCATTATCGATACACAAATTTCTTCAATATTTCAACTATTAGAATTTATATTCTATTTCTGTTAGTAATGTACAAAATAAAAATAATTTTTGTCGCAAACGATTAAATCTTCCACGCGGTTTGAATCTAGACTAAAAACTTAACCATAACCATATAAAACGAGTGCGTTGGTGCGACGTGAGTCAGTTGAGTCGAGTAATCAAAGCCAAACGTTAGTGATTGTGAAGATTTGTGCATTTGGATTTTCGTATAATGTCAAAAAAACGTAAAGTTGATAATGAGTCCAGTGTTTTTCAGTTTAAATGGGAAATCGCGTATTTTTTCATAGAATGGAAAGGTTTGATTTGTAATCGAGCAGTTGCTGTTTGTGGGGAGTTTAATTTGATTGTTACCTTGAAAAAATCTAAACTTCAAGGTCAACAATCGATGTTTATTGAAGCTAATACAGAGAACGAAGATGCCTTGAAATCGAGATCAAAATATTTCACTGATGTTTCAAATTTGGTTCTTGAACTAAGTAATTTACAAACTTTTCACTGGCTGTTGACGAGAGCACTGATACTGTTGATACAGCTCAACTTGATGTTTTTATAAGAGGCGTTAACAGTAACTTTGAAATTGAGGATTTGATTGCAGAATATAAACTCGACTGGAATTTATTTAGTAGTACCACTACAGATGTCGCTCCTGCTGTAGCTCACAAACATTCGGGCGTTGTAACTAAATTAAAACATAAAATATCAGGGAATTTTATGGAATTTCATTATATAATTCATCAGGAATCATTGGCATCCAAACAATTAAAAATTAACCATGTTCTGCAACCTATAATTAAAATTGTAAGTTTTATAAAGAGCAGAGGACTAAATCATCGACAGTTTAGGCAATTTTTAATGTGCCTGTTCGGTAGATATGGATAAACACTTGACTGATCTGAATATAAAGTTACAGGGTAAAAATCTGATTGTCATTCAATTTGAATCTTGAAATTTGAATTTGAAACAAAGTTGAGGCTGTTGGAAAATCAGGTGAAAAATCAAGCTTTGGACCATTTCCTCCATTATAAATCAGTTGTCACAGTGAACCAGAAAAAATTGGATGAATATTTTCAATTTCTGCAAAATTTAATTACGAAATTCAATTTGAAGACTTTCACAAAATGAATGAAATGGAATTCTCCATTCAATTTTGAAGCTTCACAAGCACCAGTTCATTTGTAAATGGAGTTGATGGATATCTTCAATTGGACAGTATTTTGAAAGAAAAATTTAATTTGACATCTCTGCTCTATACTAATATTTTGTTAATGTTTTCGATCCCAGTGGGAAGTAGAAAATAATTTATTTCCATAGAAAAATATGAAAAAACAACCTTCCAAATGACTGTATACAGTAAAAAGTAGAAGATGTCCATCAACAAAACAGAGATTTTTGTGTGAAAAAAACCTCGAAGGTAGCAAAATGTGGGAGAAAATCTAAATAAATATCAACGACTCGAATTTTTCAATAGAAGATTGTTAAATTATCTTCATAGCTCTCTAAAAATGGACTGGAACATTTTGATACAGATACGGATTTTGGAAACATCAAAAATTATCCAAATATGTATTACTTTTTATTTTGTAACAAAGGACAATCTATATACTTCTAATGGACACAAGCAAATTGTCGAAATTTTTCGAAAAAACTTTTGTTCACCACTCAAATTCTTAACCAGAACCAACTTACAACTTTAAACAATTTCTATTCAATTATTTATATTATTAAACTAAAATAAACATTAAAAATTGCCTCTATAATAGTTTTAATAACTTTTTCAGCGCATTTGTTTGTAACTAAAATATTTTTAAACAAAAAACTATCATAATTTAAAAATTATAAAACATCTCGTCTATTTATTAGCATTGGAATTAACTAAATCCGGCTCTGCAGATCTGTATATGGTATTTTTGCAAATTTTATCTTTGTCCTAAGCTCGTCGGGATGCCTCTGATCGAGAAAAGACGTTTCTAAAGGTAAATAACTCACTATCTCGTGAAAAAAGAAAAGAATCGTCTCGGAACACCTCTTAAATGACATTCCGATGTCTATATACGGTTTTTCATGTAATCTCCGCCACCAACAAAAAAATCTTACGAGGTAATGTTGAAAAATAACCACACGAGAATTATGTATAAAATAAGATACAATTTTTTTTTTTGGAAAATGTGCAAAATTTTGAATTAATTCGATGGTTTCACATGTTATAGTGATAAAAGTAAAACTATAGAAATGTCTATAATTAGATATGGTTTTATGACTTTCGAAAATATTATTTTACGTACATAATCGATGTTTTGGACGAGTTTTACGAAATTCATCACCAAAAGTCGAAGCGATTTCATCGAGACACTTCTCGATCAAAATGAATGGTTCAAGTATCTGTAAACATCTCAAATACCACTCGTATGACATTAAAAACGTCAAACTTCATTATGTCAATGTAAAATTTGACATAATCTTAAGTGGCAACCCCTATTTATTTAACGTTGAGATATTCAACTGGAGATGCGTCCTCGGGGATTTGTATTCTCATTTTGAGTAAACAAAACTAATATTCACCATTGACAAATGCATGTCATCAATTTAAAGAAACCAAAAAGCAAAGAAGATGAAAAAAATCTGAGTTTACTCATAAGTACAAAACTATTCTTTAATACAGTCTCCTTGAACTTGATAAACTTGAATAAATAACTATATACAGTGAGAAATTTTTTAACCACTCACCGTTCTCGTCGGATATGAGTCCTAGAGAGATTTTAGGAACAAATTAACAGTCTAAATGAAAAATAGAGGCAAATACTGTTCCATATCTCGAATAGTGATGGTGAACGGTGAAAATAGTGCGACAAGAAAATATTTTTCCATCCGGACAACGCGCCTTCACGATCTTAAGTGATCAGAATGTCTACAATTCAGAAATTTGTTAACCACTCACCGTATTCGTCAGATATGAGTCCTAGAGACATTTTAGGAACAAATTAACAGTCTAGATGAAAAATAGAGACAAATACTGTTCCATATCTCGAATAGTGATGGTGAACGGTGAAAATAGTGCGACAAGAAAATATTTTTCCATCCGGACAACGCGACTTCACGATCTTAAGTGATCAGAATGTCTACAATTCAGAAATTTGTTAACCACTCACCGTATTCGTCAGATATGAGTCCTAGAGACATTTTTGTAACAAATTAACAGTCTTGATGAAAAATAGAGGCAAATACTGTTCGATATCTCGAATAGTGATGGTGAACGTTGAAAATAGTGCAACAAGAAAATATTTTCCATCCGGACAACGCGCCTTCACGATCTTGAGTGATCAGAATGTCTACAATTCAGAAATTTGTTAACCACTCACCGTATTCGTCAGATATGAGTTCTAGAGAGATTTTAGGAACAAATTAACAGTCTAAATGAAAAATAGAGGCAAATACTGTTCCATATCTCGAATAGTGATGGTGAACGTTGAAAATAGTGCGAGAAGAGAATATTTTTCTATCTGTACAACGCGCCTTCACGATCTTGAGTGATCAGAATGTCTACAATTCAGAAATTTGTTAACCACTCACCGTATTCGTCAGATATGAGTCCTAGAGACATTTTAGGAACAAATTAACAGTCTTGATGAAAAATAGAGGCAAATACTGTTCGATATCTCGAATAGTGATGGTGAACGTTGAAAATAGTGCAACAAGAAAATATTTTCCATCCGGACAACGCGCCTTCACGATCTTAAGTGATCAGAATGTCTAAAATTCAGAAATTTGTTAACCACTCACCGTATCCGTCAGATATGAGTTCTAGAGAGATTTTAGGAACAAATTAACAGTCTAAATGAAAAATAGAGGCAAATACTGTTCGATATCTCGAATAGTGATGGTGAACGTTGAAAATAGTGCAACAAGAAAATATTTTCCATCCGGACAACGCGCCTTCACGATCTTGAGTGATCAGAATGTCTACAATTCAGAAATTTGTTAACCACTCACCGTATTCGTCAGATATGAGTCCTAGAGACATTTTTGTAACAAATTAACAGTCTTGATGAAAAATAGAGGCAAATACTGTTCGATATCTCGAATAGTGATGGTGAACGTTGAAAATAGTGCAACAAGAAAATATTTTCCATCCGGACAACGCGCCTTCACGATCTTGAGTGATCAGAATGTCTACAATTCAGAAATTTGTTAACCACTCACCGTATTCGTCAGATATGAGTTCTAGAGACATTTTTTAACAAATTAACAGTCTTGATGAAAAATAGAGGCAAATACTGTTCGATATCTCGAATAGTGATGGTGAACGTTGAAAATAGTGCAACAAGAAAATATTTTCCATCCGGACAACGCGCCTTCACGATCTTGAGTGATCACAATGTCTACAATTCAGAAATTTGTTAACCACTCACCGTATTCGTCAGATATGAGTCCTAGAGACATTTTAGGAACAAATTAACAGTCTAGATGAAAAATAGAGACAAATACTGTTCCATATCTCGAATAGTGATGGTGAACGTTGAAAATAGTGCGACAAGAAAATATTTTCCATCCGGACAACGCGCCTTCACGATCTTAAGTGATCAGAATGTCTAAAATTCAGAAATTTGTTAACCATTCACCGTATTCGTCAGATATGAGTCCTAGAGACATTTTAGGAACAAATTAACAGTCTAGATGAAAAATAGAGACAAATACTGTTCCATATCTCGAATAGTGATGGTGAACGGTGAAAATAGTGCGACAAGAAAATATTTTTCCATCCGGACAACGCGCCTTCACGATCTTAAGTGATCAGAATGTCTACAATTCAGAAATTTGTCAACCACTCACCGTATTCGTCAGATATGAGTCCTAGAGACATTTTAGGAACAAATTAACAGTCTAGATGAAAAATAGAGACAAATACTGTTCCATATCTCGAATAGTGATGGTGAACGTTGAAAATAGTGCGACAAGAAAATATTTTCCATCCGGACAACGCGCCTTCACGATCTTGAGTGATCACAATGTCTAAAATTCAGAAATTTGTTAACCATTCACCGTATTCGTCAGATATGAGTCCTAGAGACGTTTTTGGAACAAATTAACAGTCTAGATGAAAAATAGAGACAAATACTGTTCCATATCTCGAATAGTGATGGTGAACGTTGAAAATAGTGCAACAAGAAAATATTTTCCATCCGGACAACGCGCCTTCACGATCTTGAGTGATCAGAATGTCTACAATTCAGAAATTTGTTAACCACTCACCGTATTCTTCAGATATGAGTCCTAGAGACATTTTTGGAACAAATTAACAGTCTAGATGAAAAATAGAGACAAATACTGTTCCATATCTCGAATAGTGATGGTGAACGTTGAAAATAGTGCGACAAGAGAATATTTTTCTATCAGTACAACGCGCCTTCACGATCTTGAGTGATCACAATGTCTAAAATTCAGAAATTTGTTAACCACTCACCGTATTCGTCAGATATGAGTTCTAGAGAGATTTTAGGAACAAATTAACAGTCTAAATGAAAAATAGAGGCAAATACTGTTCCATATCTCGAATAGTGATGGTGAACGGTGAAAATAGTGCGACAAGAAAATATTTTCCATCCGGACAACGCGCCTTCACGATCATGAGTGATCACAATGTCTAAAATTCAGAAATTTGTTAACCATTCACCGTATTCGTCAGATATGAGTCCTAGAGACATTTTTGGAACAAATTAACAGTCTAGATGAAAAATAGAGACAAATACTGTTCCATATCTCGAATAGTGATGGTGAACGTTGAAAATAGTGCGACAAGAGAATATTTTTCTATCAGTACAACGCGCCTTCACGATCTTGAGTGATCACAATGTCTAAAATTCAGAAATTTGTTAACCATTCACCGTATTCTTCAGATATGAGTCCTAGAGACATTTTAGGAACAAATTAACAGTCTAGATGAAAAATAGAGACAAATACTGTTCCATATCTCGAATAGTGATGGTGAACGTTGAAAATAGTGCGACAAGAAAATATTTTTCTATCAGTACAACGCGCCTTCACGATCTTGAGTGATCACAATGTCTAAAATTCAGAAATTTGTTAACCATTCACCGTATTCTTCAGATATGAGTCCTAGAGACATTTTTGGAACAAATTAACAGTCTAGATGAAAAATGGAGACAAATACTGTTCCATATCTCGAATAGTGATGGTGAACGTTGAAAATAGTGCGACAAGAGAATATTTTTCTATCAGTACAACGCGCCTTCACGATCTTGAGTGATCACAATGTCTAAAATTCAGAAATTTGTTAACCACTCACCGTATTCGTCAGATATGAGTTCTAGAGAGATTTTAGGAACAAATTAACAGTCTAAATGAAAAATAGAGGCAAATACTGTTCCATATCTCGAATAGTGATGGTGAACGGTGAAAATAGTGCGACAAGAAAATATTTTCCATCCGGACAACGCGCCTTCACGATCATGAGTGATCACAATGTCTAAAATTCAGAAATTTGTTAACCATTCACCGTATTCGTCAGATATGAGTCCTAGAGACATTTTTGGAACAAATTAACAGTCTAGATGAAAAATAGAGACAAATACTGTTCCATATCTCGAATAGTGATGGTGAACGTTGAAAATAGTGCGACAAGAGAATATTTTTCTATCAGTACAACGCGCCTTCACGATCTTGAGTGATCACAATGTCTAAAATTCAGAAATTTGTTAACCATTCACCGTATTCTTCAGATATGAGTCCTAGAGACATTTTAGGAACAAATTAACAGTCTAGATGAAAAATAGAGACAAATACTGTTCCATATCTCGAATAGTGATGGTGAACGTTGAAAATAGTGCGACAAGAAAATATTTTTCCATCAGTACAACGCGCCTTCACGATCTTGAGTGATCACAATGTCTAAAATTCAGAAATTTGTTAACCACTCACCGTTTTCGTCAGATATGAGTCCTAGTGACTTTTTTCTATTCCCTAGCCCCAAAGTTTTCATCAGAAAGTGGTTTTATCGCATACGTAAACATCTATTTAGAGAATAAAAACTGCAATTACTATTTAGAACGAGTTGCTACTAAGCTACTAACCGTTAATTTCGCGCTACAGTCCAACTGTTTCAAAGAAAAACTCATTTCTTGATAAACAATATATGAAAACCAATTGTTTTTTTCACGATTCTACAATCATTTATTGTTGTGTTTAAAAGTCCGTAAAACAATTTTGATTTCGATTGGTAATTTTTCTATTTCAGTTATTACGCTTCGACAGCGTTTCCTGTCGGACCCACTCGACTGGTTCCTCCGATAAAGAGACAGAGGTTGATGACCACGACTAGAAATGGTAAAAATCAATCTCAAAAAACAACGATTATTCCACCTCTCGACCAACTCAAAGTTTATAGTAAGTATTATTATAAAAATGAATTTATGTGTTATAACGAATCCGACATTACGTAAGAAACGATGTCATTATAAAATGGCGACACACGCTTATGACGTCAAACTACGGGGGTTATTTGAATATTTAATTCGATAGCGATTAATATAAAGTGGTCATTAGGATTGTTGGCCATTGTTTGAACTCTAGAGGATTTTCCTACTACAAGTTCCAAATTAGTTGTATAATTAAAAACAAATGTTTTTTGCTGTTTGCATACCCCAGTTTCTCTTCTTTTATATCGTGGTATTAACGTTAGTACGATTAAATTAAAGAAAGTGCTAGTAAAGAAATTGAAAAAGTAAATGATGACATTAAAAAAATTTCTCAACTAGTTTTTTAATCAAATCCTATGCATAAAAACTAATAAAATCTTAAGGGTGTTGATTGCGTCATGGAAAATCTTCTTTATTCACTTCAAACTCAAATCATAATGTTTTTCTTCTCAGAAAATCGAATAAATGCATTAATCCAAAAATAAAGAAAAAGTTTTTCACGTAGTTTACAAATTTGTATACTTTGTTTCAGGTAATCAAGATATATTGATATGCGGTAACTGCAGAGAACTTTTTTCCGAACTCCAAGAACTCCTCGAACACAAAAAGACCTACTGTAAATTACGTTTCACCTGCAAATGTGATTCAAATAAATCCAGTAAGTGTTGTTTTCGTTCACTTTATATAATTAAGGACGCGTTTTCAAAAATAAATAACCAAATCGTTCAACAGTGTTGAAAACGTACCAGAAATTCTTAAAAACGGGCTCTATTGTCGACGCGCCGCGTTCTAATCGACCGTTATCTGTAGCTCTGGCCTTAATTGAGCGGCCAAGCCAATTTGCAGTGCGGTTATCGAGATATTTTTAAATATACGATGGTTTTTACGACAAATGTTTCTCCATCAGAATGTTATCCATCGCAGATTGAAGTTTTGCGATCGGTACCTCGAACGCAATCAGGATGATCCGTAGATTAATCGTTATAACTGGAACAAACAGAATCCTCACGTCTCCATTGAAGAATAATTAAAACTGTCGGTGGTGCAGTATTATTTGAAAGAAATACTATAAATAAACCGCCCACTACTAAAAAATTATATACAAATAAACATCAAACGAAAAGCACCGCGCGAATTCGCCGAATTTTTAAGATTCCATAGTAGCAAGACAGGGTCGATCTAGGGAATCATTTTGCGAACTTATTGTTAGTTTTTTCACATATTAAAACTTTAGTATCAATCGTCGTGTATAGAAAATAATATTTTCTTTGAGTTTTCATTGAATTGTTACAGAATCTCCGGAGGATCCTCACGCATCAGCTTCTCTCTTATGTGTTCAATGTAAAGACGCTTTCCAAAACGCTTGGGATCTCATGGTACACGCCCAAGCTGCCCACATGTTGAATATATACGAATTGGGTATACCATCAATGGAAAACTGTTCTCCACCAACGAATTCTCCTAGAGATAATAACACACCAGATAAAGTAAGAAGTTTCTTCTTTCATATGAATTGTCTGTGTCATATGTCAAATTCTTACTGAACTGTCAGTCAAAAATAAAGAAGAAGAATTTATAATTTTGACATTAGACATTCTTTTTTCAAAGTAGCAGTTGGTATAGTTGATTACTATGTATAAATACGCTACAACTAGTTTTTTCATTATTTATTTTTATCACTATATCGTTAAAAAATGCGTGACGTCTGTCACAACTATTTTTTAGATACCGATAAGTCAAAATTTCTTGTTCCGATATTAAAATCTAAATAATGAGTGACCATATATCATCAAAAAATGATTTAGATACCGATGAAACGACATCGTGGGAAATTTTGAGCGATCAACAAAGCTCTAGAAGCAGTTCTATAGAAAATATCGCAATCGACGAATTTGACAAGACCGAATTGCAAGAAAAACTTGATAAAACCGATTTAGAACATGTTTTAATTGATATTCCCGATGATAAAAATGATAAAGAATCACCGGTCGAAGATAAAACAGAAGAAACGAAAACGGATTGGAAAAAACTTAAATCGAAAGCTAAAAAGAAAATGAAAGCTCCGGAAAATTTAACGATTTTATCAATAGCTGCTTCGATATTTACTATAACAGGTTTAACTTTATTATGTTGTTTATTTCCTTCGGAAACGGATAGAACTAGTTTAGAAAATATCAAAAATGATTATTTCGAAGTTATTCGAGGAGATACAAGTTATGTACAAAACGCTTTTAATAAAACAACTGAAATTTTGACCGCAATCCATAATTCAACTAATTATCGTAATGCAACTAATCAATCTTCGGAAAACGAATGTTTAAATGAAGAAGAAGATTATAGCTTCAATTTTCCAGATGAATTCACACACGAAGAACCTTCTACAAGTTTTGATAGTTATTCTTTGAAAAATCTACAAAATGCAACGTCGAATTTGATTTTTAATATACGAGACGCTTGTTTAGACCCGAACGTTCAAATTTTACTTTGTTCTTTAATGCAAGATGTTTTATTGATAAAACTCATACAACACATAGGAAAAAATCAAGTTTTCCCTACTAATTTAAAAAGAACTAATAGATTAAACAAAAAACGTAAAACGGACAGTAAAAAAACAAAAAAAACAGATAAAATAATGACTAAATCTACAATTGGTATAGGAAAAAATTCTGGTAACAACAGTTCTGATGATACGACAAAAGAAAATGGTAAAAGCGAATGCGAAAGAAGATTCGAAGAACTAGAAAATAAATGGCAATACGTAGGAAAAAACCATAGACAAAAACTACAAGAAATAAAAGAAGAATTCAAATCGGAAATATTCCAAATGAAAGGTAAAGAAAAAGAACATTCATTAAGGAAACAAAAAATCAAATCAATAAGAGATAAATACGTTCAAAAAATTAAAGCCGATAGAGAAAGGTATTTGAGACAATTAAAAAAAATAAAAGATGAAAGACATAGAGTGATGCATGAAATATGTAAAAATAAAAAAATAGAAACTCAATCTAAAGATGCAGCGGTAGGAAATTACGGAATGTTGATACCAGAATATGATTTAAAAACAAGATTAAACAACTTGAACAAAATTAAAGAACCTGAAACCAACGGAGCGATTCCGGTTTTAACCAACAAACAATTCGAGCAATGCAGTAAGTTCTGGAAAAATTTCCCAGCTCCAAAATTGAGTAAACAAGAAGAAATATCATCCGAAGATGATTCGGATGATGAAAATACTGATTACATGCGGGATTTCGTAACTAAATTAATTTGTATGACAGTATCTTTCGATAACGGTCAGGATATTTGGTTACCTCCTAAAAAGTTAAATAACAAAAAACCTTACAGGAAAAACGAAGCCGGAGATCTAATTTGGTCTCCAATAGATTCCAACGATTCGTTATCGACAATTATAGCTAATTCGAAAATTAAAGAAAAAAATGTATCAGATACGTCGAAAAAATCTTTACAAACCCCCTCGACTGCTAGATTTGCTTTGAGGAAAACTTTCGAAGAAACCGATTTTTCTGGAATGAACTGGAAAAAAAATCAAATCACGAAAAATGATACTTTGAAGAAAGGATCGAATGAGAAGTTTCCGTTTTTGTCTGTTCCCCCGAAAAATTCCATTTCGATAGCGGAATGTAACGAAACTGATAATATTCCGAAAAACAAATCGATCACTTTGAGAAGTCTGTTGAAGAAATCGAAAACATCTCCGAATACATCGAAATCAGGAAGTGTCGTTGATAAAAATGATTCAAAACAAGTAATTAATATTAGAAATGAATCGAAAATCGATAATATTAAGGAAGATACTGTAAAAAAACCAGATTTGTATCAACTTTTATTCGATGTTGATGGGGAGAAAGTTAGGAAAAAAGAAGAGGAAGTTTTGGAGGGATCTCATAAGAAATTTACACCGCCATCTCCGGTTCAGATGATGAGCAAGCAGAATCCTAAGTTGCCCAAGAAGGTTTACTTATTTAAAGGGAGATTATGAGCAGATTTTATCAAAAAAACACGATTTGGAAAAATATAATGAATAAATTTTATATTTTGAATTATTTCATGTTATAATTTTTGTTTATCGACGACTGACGATTCGATTCGAATTTTTTAGTTATCCTGATTAGGTACATCAGGATACATAAATTTCTTTTAGTATCCTTTGCATTAGAGTGAGAAAGATAGAACTAGTGAGCGAGCTACGTAAGCCCGCAGTTCCAGACTTATAAAATCGAGATGAAACCATCAACATTTCTGTACATTTCGAAATAGTGAAATGTATTAAATAACAAAGAATCGATTTGAGTTAAAAAAACCATAGATCAAACTCAGTTCTATTAGTTATAAAACGCAGATGGCTTAAAGTGTGTTTTTTCGAATTATAGTTCTGCGAGAAGATGAAAAACTAACTAAAGTTAGTATAGATTTGGTCAAAATGCAGTTTTTTTCGTATAAATTCAAAAAAAATCAAGTTTCCACCATAAATTTCAGTTTTTCATCTACATATTTTGATAAATTTTTTTAATTTCTCATTTCTTAGACCTTTTAATATATTTATGTTTCCAAATGTTCAAGATTTTAGATCTCTTCTGTTTTAAAATTAGTTTTTTCGATAATTTTTCGAAGATAGATAAAATTAGACGTTTCGACTTTTAAATTATATCTATCTTTTAAAAATTACTGAAAAAACTAATTTTGAAACAAAAGAGACTTAAAATCAAGAACATTTAGAAACATAAACATAATTTATAATTTGAAAAATCAAATACGGCTCAGAAACATTTCAAAAAACCTATTTACATCTTTTCCTGACAAAAGATAAAATAATAACATTTTTCTTGGTGTATAGTTATTTGGAACAAATCCCAAAATCTTTAAAATCATCTGATAGTACGAGGGCTGTTCATAAAATAAGTTTTCCGCTCAGGCTAAACCAAATAAAAAAAAAAGATAAATTCTTAAAGATGTGTTTATCAGAATTAAGTTCATTAAAAGGTATACGAATAAAAATTAAGGGTTGGAGTTAATCAACATTAATTCCACCCTAGAGTGTTATATTTTAGAATACAAACTTGAAACCGACAGGATCATTAACTTTCGGTATAATTTCGGCCTCCCATTAGGGTAAAAGAAAGGGAAAACCAAAGTTACGAATGTGTTTCATCCCTTATACTCTAGAGAACAAATAAAAGGTTAAAGAATGAAAAAAAAATGAAATTCGATTTTTTTCAATATAGTAATTACAGTTTATGCTTTATCCTTTTTTTTATCAAATTTTCTTTGTTGTTATTAATAAAACGGCACTATGTGACGTATTTATGTCTATCTTACTACTTACCGTACTGCCCCATAAAAAAAAACATAAACATGACACACTTTGACGTTAATTGCTGTTAATCATCCAATAAAGGGCCGGACTCAATTTATTTTTACAACATTCGCAAAACTCAAAATGATTTTTTATTGTATGTTTAAGAAATCGATTTGGTTAAATTTTTGGAAAAAAAACATAACTCTCAATATGCTAACATCGAAGCTATATAAATTTTTATTTTTCATATAGTTCTTTATTGCAATTTGCACAGATATCTATTTTTTCCACTAAATCAATTCAATTACAACAACAAATAATTTCCCATAAACATACAATAAAATTTTCTTATGTCTGATAATAAAAGTTCAATCTATCTATCAATTGGCAAATGATTGTGCATTTTTTCGTGTTGTGAAGTGTTGAGCCCCCAATTAATTCTGAACGTGGAGTAGATAGGTTAAAATACACGTTCTACCAATTGATAAAGGCAATTTTTGTCTTTGTTTGCACTAATTTCCATACTTTTCTTTATTTGACACATTTTTTCGTCATTTTACTTGGTTTGTCACTGTCATTTCCAGGTGTTCTTATTCCAGATTTTATCTAATCTAAATCAAACCTGTCTTAGTTGAATAAGGTATATTTATATCTTCCTTCATCCTACTTACAAGTTTGTCAAATACTATTTTAAAAAAATAAACATTAAAGAGAGGTTATGAATTTGATGTATTAAAGTGAGGTTATGAGATCGATGTATTAAAGTGAGGTTATGATATCGATATACAAAAGCTCATAATTTGTCTTGTATAATCAGAAATACTTAACCTAACTTAATAAAATAAACGTAAAAAAGTTTTTGAAACATGTAGTAAAAAATATCGAGTTTAAACCAGCCCTGTGCTACCATGAAATTGTAAATATAAAACAAATTATTACCAAGTACGTATAAAAGAGGAAATATAAATTTTTAACGGTTGTTCAAAATGCGAAAGAGGGCGTAAACGCGCTGATACTATCAAACAAAAAGAGACGTAAAAAAACTATTAAAACGTATAAAAATTTTCATAAATGTAAAATTGAAATATGGGTATGAATAGGAAAATAATCCATATTTATGATTATTTCAAAATAAATCGATGAAACGAGCTCGAAAAAAATAAATTTACTATCTATGTTTAATATGAAAATATTGACAAGCAATGACAGCTTTTTAACCTTGTCAATTGGATAATATTGACAGATCAATTGATTTATGTCATTCAAAAGTCTTGTCAAATGTCATGTCAAAGTTTAATGTACAATTTTGGGACTAGTAAAAGATGCAAGGCTACTTTAATCTATTTTTTTCTATTTTATACATATGAATGATAAGCAAACTAGTATTATACGCAAAGTTTTAATGTTGGCAATGACGATCTGTCACTGTTAAATGTCAAATGTCAACGAAATAAAATAAACACCAAATTCATGAAAACTAAAACAATTTCTATAGAAATAGTTACTTTGTAGATAGTAGAGGCAGCAACGAAAGAAATATTTTTGATTATTTTGTACATATCGTTAGCGTTGTATTTCCAAGAAAAATTTTGAATTATTTCATATTTGAAGTATGAATTTTGTTTGTTTATCAATATCTCCATATCACCATAATTTTAATTGAAAAAATCTGTGGATGCGATAAACAAAATTCAATTTACTACTAACCTAACCTAACCTAATCTAACCTAACCTAACCTAATCTAACCTAACCTAATATAACCTAACCTAACCTAATCCTATCTAACCTAACCTAACCTAAATAAAATTCAATTTACTACTAACCTAACCTAACCTAATCTAACCCAACCAAAATTCAATTTACTACTTATTATTATACTAAACATAGTTAATGCCGTCCCAATGTTGTTTAAGTGATTTATAAAATTCCAAAAGTTAAAATTGATTGAATTCGATTTTTAAAGCTACAAAAAAATTTTTTCAATAGGTACTGAAAAGTCGATCATAATTTTTCGTTTTCTTATACATTTTCATATGTTTTGGATAAGACATTTTTTTATGTCACAGGATTAATTAGACGTCGTCTACTTACTCCAAATTTTTTTGTATGAAATCCCGGAGCACTCCGTATGACTACGTCGTCTATGTTTTGTCTTGATTTCATTCTATTCAATCATAAAAAGAAATTTCTGCCCATTCCATAATATGGTGTTTGCATTTTATCAAAAAGTGTTTATTTCATGAGTTTTTGTCACAAATAATGTCACAAACTATAAATAATATTTAAATATTTAACTGAAACTACACAAGAAAACGATTCTCATTGGTTTCCAGTTGTGACGTCGTAGGTTTAATAGAAACATTTGTCTGCTTGATGATCACGAGGTTATCGTTGCCGGCAACGTAGCATGTGCTTTTATAATACAGTTTTTATTTAATACTTACGTATAAATAAAACATTTTTCCATATATGTGAATTTCTAAGTCAAGTTCTCAAATTATTACATAATCACGTTAAAAATTAAAAGCATAATTTCTATAAAATATTAAAATAAGTTTGATTTGAATCTTACTTATATTAAAATAATCTCAAAAGATCGTGAAAAAACCAACTCTTTCAAACCATATATTCAGTGTTTATTTTATACTTTGTACATCACGCAATATGGCGGTGTTACTGAAATGTTTAAACTACCTACAAATTTTTTGAATTTTCAATATTTTTTTTCAACAAAAACTATTTTCTTTTCAACTTCTTTCTTCTTCAACTCGTTTGATATTTATTCATATATATAACTTTTTTAATAGCAGACAGTATTTCTTCTAAATAATTTCTAGAATTTTCTTAAGGTATATAAATGATTTATGGAACCGCAATAAGTTAAATTTTAAAAAAATATTCTTGATAATTATAAGTAAATTATTCTTAATAATTATAATAAATAATAAATTATTCTTGATAATTATAAGTAAATTATTGAAGTTAAGTGTGTAAATAAATTAATTAACCCCAAGAATACGAAGTGTGTAAAAAGATACGTAAATCATTATAATATTTCCATGAAAAGGGTGAGTTTTTTTGTTGATGTAATGATTTATTCATAAACAGTCGCAAATATGCATAAAACCCATCTATTTGTTTTCACTAACTGTTAAACCGATTGCCCTTTTATACTCATAGTATATCGAATATCTGAGCAATTTTCACTTTGACTAAACTATCAAACACACCGCATTTTGCAGCTACGCTGTCGGTAATAATGATTCCCTAGTATGATAAATTATAGGGGCTCGTGCAAGGTAATCACAAGTCGCGCCCATTTCGATACGCTCTAATCTATTCGTTAATGTCTCTCTTTGGTCGATGTTATCTGGATATTTTAACCCAAGCCTTCTATCCCAGAGATTGTATATACAACTACAGATGACACAGTTTCCTATTTAGATATCATTAAATATCCAATTTCTACAAATGTTAACAAAAATCCTTGAAAAGAAAAATTTTTATTCACAATTGTTGGAGGCAATACCAATGATTAATGTCCTAACGTATCTACAAATGGTCTTTCCACCATTCGATTCGATTGGGATCATCTCAGCCACAGATTTACTAAATTACAAAGTACTTTGAACATCCAAGGATTTACCATATCGTCTGGTAAATTCTTTCACCGACAGTTGTAGCCTCTTGATTCAGGACCGTATTCACCATCACCTTCTGTCGCTGGAAACGCTCCAGCGATATCTGAAGCAATCCTTTTGGAACGACTTTCCACATTATAGTGCTTCTCTTTCGTTTTGGTCCTATACTTAAACTTCTTATACCAGTCCTTCATTCGTGAAAACCTTTCACGAACTTGCTGAATGAAAACAACTAAAACAAGTTAACTTATGATATACCCTGTATTTTCCAAGTACGGCGCTGAAATTTTCTTATTAGTATAACTTCTGGATAATTGTGGATGTTCATTGTAAACGTTTAGATACGTAAATAGCACGAGGGATGTAATAATCGTTTAGACAATCATTCGCAAATTCCCATAATTCTTTGTGTTTTCCAATTGAAGCTACTAGACAAAACCGACTCCTAATTTATATTCCTTAAGAATTCTCTCGAAACCTTAACTTGCAGATGACAGTTAAAACAATAACATCTCTGTTTTGTGACGATATTACATCGAAATGTTTATTTAAATTAAGGAATTGGTTTTTGTCTGCGTCGAAAGAGATTATAAAAGACATCAGGTCTTCAATTTCCTTCGTGTAAACAATGAAATTTTGAGGTAAATTCCTAACGTCGGTTCCAGTTGAATGAAAAACACAAAACTTTATTGGTAATTACATTCCATTGTTGCCGGTTTTAAAAATAAACAAAAGATACAGGGATATATATTTCTTACCTTTCGACATATTAGATGCTACTTAATTTTTTTCCCTGTGAGGTCTTTAATAGGTAAAAGTTGATGTTGTTTTAATTACTTAATCACATGAACATCAATTTATCAAAAAAAAACTGTTTTTGGAATGATTCAATTGAAGTTTTTCTAAAATTTCTCAACGATCCTTTGTTCCTATTTTATGAACAAACGGAGGCCACCACTACACTGATTTGTTTACATATCTCGTTATTTAATAACCGCGATTCGTAGATTACCATAAACACAAAAAAAGCTGTATCAAAAAAATGGTTTTTTTGAGCTTATTTAATTTTTCTTCAAATAAAATTTTTAGATTAACATTTATCTAAATCAATTAAAAGTTATTTGGAATATTTGAAATTTCGTATATAAATCCGTTGAGCAGTTGAGCCTCCAATACGGGAAATCTGTAGTTGAGCTAATTGGAAATCCTTTTAAGTCAGAAAAAGGTATAAATCTCAATTTCAATCATGTATTCATGTGTTAGGGAATGGAGTCCAGATACAAACATCGGCGGCCGTTCTGAATTCGCAAAAGTCTAGAAATGAGTTTTCTTTGAAACGTAGACTAAACATTGCATTGGGCGCTTTCAGAGCGGTATATCGAGCTTATCTATGACATTCTGAAAAGCACCATGAAAGCTCTTCCACCAGTCATATTTACAGATTAGTTGTAGATAAAAACATTTACTCAGATGGACGAGTTTGTACAAGGGAAAGGATATACATACATACATAAATATTTTTCTTTTCTTTGTTTAAATTGCACTATTTAAGACGTGGACATTTGAATTCTTGTTTCGCGGAATTGAAAATGGGACATTTTTAGTATTACATCGCGTTTATGTTCGAAAGTCAGGAAGCTTAAGAACTTTTGGTTTTTTTCCTTGTAAGTTCTATGTGAATCAAGAAAAACCCTCGATAATATTATAAAACAAATTAAAATGATGCTTATTCTATTCGATATATTCATAATTAATTAGAAAACTACTGAACGAATTTTCACGCAGTTTTAACCAATAAATAGAGATATTTATTGGGAAGATTTTGATATATACTATGTCAACGTTTTTTTATGAATTATCTAAAGACCATCACATATTACAAAACAAAGCTTTATGACATTCATGTTGTTCGATATATTCGTGAATAATTCAAAAACTGCTCAACGAATTTTCACGCAGTTTCCACCAATAAATAGAGTTATTCATGGAGAAGATTTTGATATTTGATATGTCAAGGTTTTTCTATGAATTATCCAAAAACCATCACATATTACAAAACAAAGCTTTATGACATTCCTGTTGTTCGATATATTCGTGAATAATTTAAAACCTACTCAAATAATTTTCACGCAGTTTCCACCAATAAGTAGAGTTATTTATGGGGAAGATTTTGATATTTGATATGTCAAGGTTTTTTTATGAATTATCCTAAAACCATCACATATTACAAAGCAAAGCTTTATGACATTCCTGTTGTTCGATATATTCGTGAATAATTTAAAACCTACTCAACAAATTTTCACGCAGTTTCCACCAATAAATAGAGTTATTCATGGCGAAGATTTTGATATTTAATATGTCAAGGTTTTTCTATGAATTATCCAAAAACCATCACATATTACAAAACAAAGCTTTATGACATTCCTGTTGTTCGATATATTCGTGAATAATTCAAAAACTGCTCAACGAATTTTCACGCAGTTTCCACCAATAAATAGAGTTATTCATGGAGAAGATTTTGATATTTGATATGTCAAGGTTTTTCTATGAATTATCCAAAAACCATCACATATTACAAAACAAAGCTTTATGACATTCCTGTTGTTCGATATATTCGTGAATAATTTAAAACCTACTCAAATAATTTTCACGCAGTTTCCACCAATAAGTAGAGTTATTTATGGGGAAGATTTTGATATTTGATATGTCAAGGTTTTTTTATGAATTATCCTAAAACCATCACATATTACAAAGCAAAGCTTTATGACATTCCTGTTGTTCGATATATTCGTGAATAATTTAAAACCTACTCAACAAATTTTCACGCAGTTTCCACCAATAAATAGAGTTATTCATGGCGAAGATTTTGATATTTGATATGTCAAGGTTTTTCTATGAATTATCTAAAACCATCACAAATTACAAAACAAAGCTTTATGACATTCCTGTTGTTCGATATATTCGTGAATAATTCAAAAATTACTGCACGATTTTTCACGCAGTAGCCACCAATAAATAGAGTTATTCATGGGGAAGATTTTGATATTTGATATGTCAAGGTTTTTCTATGAATTATCCAAAAAACATCACATATTACAAAGCAAAGCTTTATGACATTCCTGTTGTTCGATATATTCGTGAATAATTCAAAAACTACTGCACGATTTTTCACGCAGCTTTCACCAATAAATATAGTGATTCATGGAAAAGATTTTAATGAATAATATGTCAAGGTTTTTCTATGAATTACCTAAAACCATCAAATATTACAAAACAAAGCTTTATGACATTCCTGTTGTTCGATATATTCGTGAATAATTCAAAAACTACTGAACTATTTTTCACGCAGTTTCCCCCAATAAATAGAATTATTCTTGGGGAAGATTTTGATATATGATATGTCAAGGTTTTTTTATGAATTATCCAAAAAACATCACATATCAAAAAACAAAGCTTTATGACATTCCTGTTGTTCGATATATTCGTGAATAATTCAAAAACTACTGCACGATTTTTCACGCAGCTTTCACCAATAAATATAGTGATTCATGGAAAAGATTTTAATGAATAATATGTCAAGGTTTTTCTATGAATTACCTAAAACCATCAAATATTACAAAACAAAGCTTTATGACATTCATGTTGTTCGATATATTAGTGATTAATTCAAAAACTACTCAACAAATTTTCACGCAGTTTCCACCAATAAATAGAGTTATTCATGGAGAAGATTTTGATATTTGATATGTCAAGGTTTTTCTATGAATTATCCTAAAACCATCACATATTACAAAGCAAAGCTTTATGACATTCCTGTTGTTCGATATATTCGTGAATAATTTAAAACCTACTCAACAAATTTTCACGCAGTTTCCACCAATAAATAGAGTTATTCATGGCGAAGATTTTGATATATACTATGTCAACGTTTTTTTATGAATTATCTAAAGACCATCACATATTACAAAACAAAGCTTTATGACATTCATGTTGTTCGATATATTCGTGAATAATTCAAAAACTGCTCAACGAATTTTCACGCAGTTTCCACCAATAAATAGAGTTATTCATGGAGAAGATTTTGATATTTGATATGTCAAGGTTTTTCTATGAATTATCCAAAAAACATCACATATTACAAAGCAAAGCTTTATGACATTCCTGTTGTTCAATATATTCGTTAATAATTCAAAAACTACTGCACGATTTTTCACGCAGTTTCCACCAATAAATAGAGTTATTCATGGGGAAGATTTTGATATATGATATGTCAAGGTTTTTCTATGAATTATCTAAAACCATCAAATATTACAAAACAAAGCTTTATGACATTCCTGTTGTTCGATATATTCGTGAATAATTCAAAAATTACTGCACGATTTTTCACGCAGCTTTTACCAATAAATATAGTGATTCATGGGGAAGATTTTAATGAATAATATGTCAAGGTTTTTTTATGAATTATCTAAAACCATCACACATCACAAAACAAAGCTTTATGACATTCCTGTTGTTCGATATATTCGTGAATAATTCAAAAATTACTGCACGATTTTTCACGCAGGTTCCACCAATAAATAGAGTTATTCATGGCGAAGATTTTGATATTTGATATGTCAAGGTTTTTCTATGAATTATCTAAAAACCATAACATATTATAAAACAAAGCTTTATGACATTCCTGTTGTTCGATATATTCGTGAATAATTCAAAAACTACTGAACGATTTTTCACGCAGGTTCCACCAATAAATATAGTGATTCATGGGGAAGATTTTGATATATGATATGTCAAGGTTTTTCTATGAATTATCTAAAACCATCAAATATTACAAAACAAAGCTTTATGACATTCCTGTTGTTCGATATATTCGTGAATAATTCAAAAACTACTGAACGATTTTTCACGCAGGTTCCACCAATAAATAGAGTTATTCATGGCGAAGATTTTGATATTTGATATGTCAAGGTTTTTCTATGAATTATCTAAAAACCATAACATATTATAAAACAAAGCTTTATGACATTCCTGTTGTTCGATATATTCGTGAATAATTCAAAAACTACTGAACGATTTTTCACGCAGGTTCCACCAATAAATATAGTGATTCATGGGGAAGATTTTGATATATGATATGTCAAGGTTTTTCTATGAATTATCTAAAACCATCAAATATTACAAAACAAAGCTTTATGACATTCCTGTTGTTCGATATATTCGTGAATAATTCAAAAACTACTGAACGATTTTTCACGCAGGTTCCACCAATAAATAGAGTTATTCATGGAAAAGATTTTGATATATGATATGTCAAGGTTTTTCTATGAATTATCCAAAAAACATCACATATTACAAAGCAAAGCTTTATGACATTCCTGTTGTTCGATATATTCGTGAATAATTCAAAAACTACTGAACGATTTTTCACGCAGGTTCCACCAATAAATAGAGTTATTCATGGAGAAGATTTTGATATATGATATGTCAAGGTTTTTCTATGAATTATCTAAAACCATCAAATATTACAAAACAAAGCTTTATGACATTCCTGTTGTTCGATATATTCGTGAATAATTCAAAAATTACTGCACGATTTTTCACGCAGGTTCCACCAATAAATAGAGTTATTCATGGCGAAGATTTTGATATTTGATATGTCAAGGTTTTTCTATGAATTATCTAAAAACCATAACATATTATAAAACAAAGCTTTATGACATTCCTGTTGTTCGATATATTCGTGAATAATTCAAAAACTACTGAACGATTTTTCACGCAGGTTCCACCAATAAATATAGTGATTCATGGGGAAGATTTTGATATATGATATGTCAAGGTTTTTCTATGAATTATCTAAAACCATCAAATATTACAAAACAGAGCTTTATGACATTCCTGTTGTTCGATATATTCGTGAATAATTCAAAAACTACTGAACGATTTTTCACGCAGGTTCCACCAATAAATAGAGTTATTCATGGAGAAGATTTTGATATATGATATGTCAAGGTTTTTCTATGAATTATCCAAAAAACATCACATATCAAAAAACAAAGCTTTATGACATTCCTGTTGTTCGATATATTCGTGAATAATTCAAAAATTACTGCACGATTTTTCACGCAGTTTCCACCAATAAATAGAGTTATTCATGGAAAAGATTTTGATATATGATATGTCAAGGTTTTTCTATGAATTATCCAAAAAACATCACATATTACAAAGCAAAGCTTTATGACATTCCTGTTGTTCGATATATTCGTGAATAATTCAAAAACTACTGCACGATTTTTCACGCAGTTTCCACCAATAAATAGAGTTATTCATGGAGAAGAATTTGATATATGATATGTCAAGGTTTTTCTATGAATTATCCAAAAAACATCACATATCAAAAAACAAAGCTTTATGACATTCCTGTTGTTCGATATATTCGTGAATAATTCAAAAACTACTGTACGATTTTTCACGCAGGTTCCACCAATAAATATAGTGATTAATGGGGAAGATTTTGATATATGATATGTCAAGGTTTTTCTATGAATTATCTAAAACCATCAAATATTACAAAACAAAGCTTTATGACATTCCCGTTGTTCGATATATTCGTGAATAATTCAAAAATTACTGCACGATTTTTCACGCAGTTTCCACCAATAAATAGAGTTATTCATGGAGAAGATTTTGATATTTGATATGTCAAGGTTTTTCTATGAATTATCCAAAAAACATCACATATCAAAAAACAAAGCTTTATGACATTCCTGTTGTTCGATATATTCGTGAATAATTCAAAAACTACTGAACGATTTTTCACGCAGGTTCCACCAATAAATAGAGTTATTCATGGAGAAGATTTTGATATATGATATGTCAAGGTTTTTCTATGAATTATCTAAAACCATCACATATCAAAAAACAAAGCTTTATGACATTCCTGTTGTTCGATATATTCGTGAATAATTCAAAAATTACTGCACGATTTTTCACGCAGGTTCCACCAATAAATAGAGTTATTCATGGCGAAGATTTTGATATTTGATATGTCAAGGTTTTTCTATGAATTATCTAAAAACCATAACATATTATAAAACAAAGCTTTATGACATTCCTGTTGTTCGATATATTCGTGAATAATTCAAAAACTACTGAACGATTTTTCACGCAGGTTCCACCAATAAATATAGTGATTCATGGGGAAGATTTTGATATATGATATGTCAAGGTTTTTCTATGAATTATCTAAAACCATCAAATATTACAAAACAAAGCTTTATGACATTCCTGTTGTTCGATATATTCGTGAATAATTCAAAAACTACTGAACGATTTTTCACGCAGGTTCCACCAATAAATAGAGTTATTCATGGAGAAGATTTTGATATATGATATGTCAAGGTTTTTCTATGAATTATCCAAAAAAAATCACATATCAAAAAACAAAGCTTTATGACATTCCTGTTGTTCGATATATTCGTGAATAATTCAAAAACTACTGCACGATTTTTCACGCAATTTCCACCAATAAATAGAGTTATTCATGGGGAAGATTTCGATATCTGATATGTCAAGGTTTTTCTATGAATTATCTAAAACCATCAAATATTACAAAACAAAGCTTTATGACATTCATGTTGTTCGATATATTGGTGATTAATTCAAAAACTACTCAACAAATTTTCACGCAGTTTCCACCAATAAATAGAGTTATTCATGGAGAAGATTTTGATATTTGATATGTCAAGGTTTTTCTATGAATTATCCAAAAAACATCACATATTACAAAGCAAAGCTTTATGACATTCCTGTTGTTCGATATATTCGTGAATAATTCAAAAACTACTACACGATTTTTCACGCAGGTTCCACCAATAAATAGAGTTATTCATGGGGAAGATTTTGATATATGATATGTCAAGGTTTTTCTATGAATTATCCAAAAAACATCACATATTACAAAGCAAAGCTTTATGACATTCCTGTTGTTCGATATATTCGTGAATAATTCAAAAACTACTGAACGATTTTTCACGCAGGTTCCACCAATAAATAGAGTTATTCATGGAGAAGATTTTGATATATGATATGTCAAGGTTTTTCTATGAATTATCCAAAAAACATCACATATCAAAAAACAAAGCTTTATGACATTCCTGTTGTTCGATATATTCGTGAATAATTCAAAAACTACTGAACGATTTTTCACGCAGGTTCCACCAATAAATAGAGTTATTCATGGAGAAGATTTTGATATTTGATATGTCAAGGTTTTTCTATGAATTATCCAAAAAACATCACATATTACAAAGCAAAGCTTTATGACATTCCTGTTGTTCGATATATTCGTGAATAATTCAAAAACTACTACACGATTTTTCACGCAGGTTCCACCAATAAATAGAGTTATTTATGGGGAAGATTTTGATATATGATATGTCAAGGTTTTTCTATGAATTATCCAAAAAACATCACATATTACAAAGCAAAGCTTTATGACATTCCTGTTGTTCGATATATTCGTGAATAATTCAAAAACTACTGAACGATTTTTCACGCAGGTTCCACCAATAAATAGAGTTATTCATGGAGAAGATTTTGATATATGATATGTCAAGGTTTTTCTATGAATTATCCAAAAAACATCACATATCAAAAAACAAAGCTTTATGACATTCCTGTTGTTCGATATATTCGTGAATAATTCAAAAACTACTGAACGATTTTTCACGCAGGTTCCACCAATAAATAGAGTTATTCATGGAGAAGATTTTGATATTTGATATGTCAAGGTTTTTCTATGAATTATCCAAAAAACATCACATATTACAAAGCAAAGCTTTATGACATTCCTGTTGTTCGATATATTCGTGAATAATTCAAAAACTACTACACGATTTTTCACGCAGGTTCCACCAATAAATAGAGTTATTCATGGGGAAGATTTTGATATATGATATGTCAAGGTTTTTCTATGAATTATCCAAAAAACATCACATATTACAAAGCAAAGCTTTATGACATTCCTGTTGTTCGATATATTCGTGAATAATTCAAAAACTACTGAACGATTTTTCACGCAGGTTCCACCAATAAATAGAGTTATTCATGGAGAAGATTTTGATATATGATATGTCAAGGTTTTTCTATGAATTATCCAAAAAACATCACATATCAAAAAACAAAGCTTTATGACATTCCTGTTGTTCGATATATTCGTGAATAATTCAAAAACTACTGAACGATTTTTCACGCAGGTTCCACCAATAAATAGAGTTATTCATGGAGAAGATTTTGATATTTGATATGTCAAGGTTTTTCTATGAATTATCCAAAAAACATCACATATCAAAAAACAAAGCTTTATGACATTCCTGTTGTTCGATATATTCGTGAATAATTCAAAAATTACTGCACGATTTTTCACGCAGGTTCCACCAATAAATAGAGTTATTCATGGCGAAGATTTTGATATTTGATATGTCAAGGTTTTTCTATGAATTATCTAAAAACCATAACATATTATAAAACAAAGCTGTATGACATTCCTGTTGTTCGATATATTCGTGAATAATTCAAAAACTACTGAACGATTTTTCACGCAGGTTCCACCAATAAATATAGTGATTCATGGGGAAGATTTTGATATATGATATGTCAAGGTTTTTCTATGAATTATCTAAAACCATCAAATATTACAAAACAAAGCTTTATGACATTCCTGTTGTTCGATATATTCGTGAATAATTCAAAAACTACTGAACGATTTTTCACGCAGGTTCCACCAATAAATAGAGTTATTCATGGAGAAGAATTTGATATATGATATGTCAAGGTTTTTCTATGAATTATCCAAAAAACATCACATATCAAAAAACAAAGCTTTATGGCATTCCTGTTGTTCGATATATTCGTGAATAATTCAAAAATTACTGCACGATTTTTCACGCAGGTTCCACCAATAAATATAGTGATTCATGGCGAAGATTTTGATATTTGATATGTCAAGGTTTTTCTATGAATTATCTAAAAACCATAACATATTATAAAACAAAGCTTTATGACATTCCTGTTGTTCGATATATTCGTGAATAATTCAAAAACTACTGAACGATTTTTCACGCAGGTTCCACCAATAAATATAGTGATTCATGGGGAAGATTTTGATATATGATATGTCAAGGTTTTTCTATGAATTATCTAAAACCATCAAATATTACAAAACAAAGCTTTATGACATTCCTGTTGTTCGATATATTCGTGAATAATTCAAAAACTACTGAACGATTTTTCACGCAGGTTCCACCAATAAATAGAGTTATTCATGGAGAAGATTTTGATATATGATATGTCAAGGTTTTTCTATGAATTATCCAAAAAACATCGCATATCAAAAAACAAAGCTTTATGACATTCCTGTTGTTCGATATATTCGTGAATAATTCAAAAACTACTGCACGATTTTTCACGCAGGTTCCACCAATAAATATAGTGATTCATGGCGAAGATTTTGATATTTGATATGTCAAGGTTTTTCTATGAATTATCCAAAAAACATCACATATCAAAAAACAAAGCTTTATGACATTCCTGTTGTTCGATATATTCGTGAATAATTCAAAAACTACTGCACGATTTTTCACGCAGGTTCCACCAATAAATAGAGTTATTCATGGAGAAGATTTTGATATATGATATGTCAAGGTTTTTCTATGAATTATCCAAAAAACATCACATATCAAAAAACAAAGCTTTATGACATTCCTGTTGTTCGATATATTCGTGAATAATTCAAAAACTACTGCACGATTTTTCACGCAGGTTCCACCAATAAATAGAGTTATTCATGGAGAAGATTTTGATATATGATATGTCAAGGTTTTTCTATGAATTATCCAAAAAACATCACATATCAAAAAACAAAGCTTTATGGCATTCCTGTTGTTCGATATATTCGTGAATAATTCAAAAACTACTGAACGATTTTTCACGCAGGTTCCACCAATAAATATAGTGATTCATGGGGAAGATTTCGATATCTGATATGTCAAGGTTTTTCTATGAATTATCTAAAACCATCAAATATTACAAAACAAAGCTTTATGACATTCCTGTTGTTCGATATATTCGTGAATAATTCAAAAATTACTGCACGATTTTTCACGCAGGTTCCACCAATAAATAGAGTTATTCATGGAGAAGATTTCGATATCTGATATGTCAAGGTTTTTCTATGAATTATCTAAAACCATCAAATATTACAAAACAAAGCTTTATGACATTCCTGTTGTTCGATATATTCGTGAATAATTCAAAAATTACTGCACGATTTTTCACGCAGGTTCCACCAATAAATAGAGTTATTCATGGAGAAGATTTTGATATATGATATGTCAAGGTTTTTCTATGAATTATCCAAAAAACATCACATATCAAAAAACAAAGCTTTATGGCATTCCTGTTGTTCGATATATTCGTGAATAATTCAAAAACTACTGAACGATTTTTCACGCAGGTTCCACCAATAAATAGAGTTATTCATGGAGAAGAATTTGATATATGATATGTCAAGGTTTTTCTATGAATTATCCAAAAAACATCACATATCAAAAAACAAAGCTTTATGGCATTCCTGTTGTTCGATATATTCGTGAATAATTCAAAAACTACTGAACGATTTTTCACGCAGGTTCCACCAATAAATATAGTGATTCATGGCGAAGATTTTGATATTTGATATGTCAAGGTTTTTCTATGAATTATCTAAAAACCATAACATATTATAAAACAAAGCTTTATGACATTCCTGTTGTTCGATATATTCGTGAATAATTCAAAAACTACTGAACGATTTTTCACGCAGGTTCCACCAATAAATATAGTGATTCATGGGGAAGATTTTGATATATGATATGTCAAGGTTTTTCTATGAATTATCTAAAACCATCAAATATTACAAAACAAAGCTTTATGACATTCCTGTTGTTCGATATATTCGTGAATAATTCAAAAACTACTGAACGATTTTTCACGCAGGTTCCACCAATAAATAGAGTTATTCATGGAGAAGATTTTGATATTTGATATGTCAAGGTTTTTCTATGAATTATCCAAAAAACATCACATATCAAAAAACAAAGCTTTATGACATTCCTGTTGTTCGATATATTCGTGAATAATTCAAAAATTACTGCACGATTTTTCACGCAGGTTCCACCAATAAATAGAGTTATTCATGGCGAAGATTTTGATATTTGATATGTCAAGGTTTTTCTATGAATTATCTAAAACCATCAAATATTACAAAACAAAGCTTTATGACATTCATGTTGTTCGATATATTGGTGATTAATTCAAAAACTACTCAACAAATTTTCACGCAGTTTCCACCAATAAATAGAGTTATTCATGGAGAAGATTTTGATATTTGATATGTCAAGGTTTTTCTATGAATTATCCAAAAAACATCACATATTACAAAGCAAAGCTTTATGACATTCCTGTTGTTCGATATATTCGTGAATAATTCAAAAACTACTGAACGATTTTTCACGCAGGTTCCACCAATAAATAGAGTTATTCATGGAGAAGATTTTGATATATGATATGTCAAGGTTTTTCTATGAATTATCCAAAAACCATAACATATTATAAAACAAAGCTTTATGACATTCCTGTTGTTCGATATATTCGTGAATAATTCAAAAACTACTGAACGATTTTTCACGCAGGTTCCACCAATAAATAGAGTTATTCATGGAGAAGATTTTGATATATGATATGTCAAGGTTTTTCTATGAATTATCCAAAAAACATCACATATCAAAAAACAAAGCTTTATGACATTCCTGTTGTTCGATATATTCGTGAATAATTCAAAAACTACTGCACGATTTTTCACGCAGTTTCCACCAATAAATAGAGTTATTCATGGGGAAGATTTCGATATCTGATATGTCAAGGTTTTTCTATGAATTATCTAAAAACCATAACATATTATAAAACAAAGCTTTATGACATTCCTGTTGTTCGATATATTCGTGAATAATTCAAAAACTACTGAACGATTTTTCACGCAGGTTCCACCAATAAATATAGTGATTCATGGGGAAGATTTTGATATATGATATGTCAAGGTTTTTCTATGAATTATCTAAAACCATCAAATATTACAAAACAAAGCTTTATGACATTCCTGTTGTTCGATATATTCGTGAATAATTCAAAAACTACTGAACGATTTTTCACGCAGGTTCCACCAATAAATAGAGTTATTCATGGAGAAGATTTTGATATTTGATATGTCAAGGTTTTTCTATGAATTATCCAAAAAACATCACATATCAAAAAACAAAGCTTTATGACATTCCTGTTGTTCGATATATTCGTGAATAATTCAAAAATTACTGCACGATTTTTCACGCAGGTTCCACCAATAAATAGAGTTATTCATGGCGAAGATTTTGATATTTGATATGTCAAGGTTTTTCTATGAATTATCTAAAACCATCAAATATTACAAAACAAAGCTTTATGACATTCATGTTGTTCGATATATTGGTGATTAATTCAAAAACTACTCAACAAATTTTCACGCAGTTTCCACCAATAAATAGAGTTATTCATGGAGAAGATTTTGATATTTGATATGTCAAGGTTTTTCTATGAATTATCCAAAAAACATCACATATTACAAAGCAAAGCTTTATGACATTCCTGTTGTTCGATATATTCGTGAATAATTCAAAAACTACTGAACGATTTTTCACGCAGGTTCCACCAATAAATAGAGTTATTCATGGAGAAGATTTTGATATATGATATGTCAAGGTTTTTCTATGAATTATCCAAAAACCATAACATATTATAAAACAAAGCTTTATGACATTCCTGTTGTTCGATATATTCGTGAATAATTCAAAAACTACTGAACGATTTTTCACGCAGGTTCCACCAATAAATAGAGTTATTCATGGAGAAGATTTTGATATATGATATGTCAAGGTTTTTCTATGAATTATCCAAAAAACATCACATATCAAAAAACAAAGCTTTATGACATTCCTGTTGTTCGATATATTCGTGAATAATTCAAAAACTACTGAACGATTTTTCACGCAGGTTCCACCAATAAATAGAGTTATTCATGGAGAAGATTTTGATATATGATATGTCAAGGTTTTTCTATGAATTATCCAAAAAACATCACATATCAAAAAACAAAGCTTTATGACATTCCTGTTGTTCGATATATTCGTGAATAATTCAAAAACTACTGCACGATTTTTCACGCAGTTTCCACCAATAAATAGAGTTATTCATGGGGAAGATTTCGATATCTGATATGTCAAGGTTTTTCTATGAATTATCTAAAACCATCAAATATTACAAAACAAAGCTTTATGACATTCATGTTGTTCGATATATTGGTGATTAATTCAAAAACTACTCAACAAATTTTCACGCAGTTTCCACCAATAAATAGAGTTATTCATGGAGAAGATTTTGATATTTGATATGTCAAGGTTTTTCTATGAATTATCCAAAAAACATCACATATTACAAAGCAAAGCTTTATGACATTCCTGTTGTTCGATATATTCGTGAATAATTCAAAAACTACTGCACGATTTTTCACGCAGTTTCCACCAATAAATAGAGTTATTTATGGGGAAGATTTCGATATCTGATATGTCAAGGTTTTTCTATGAATTATCTAAAACCATCAAATATTACAAAACAAAGCTTTATGACATTCCCTGTTGTTCGATATATTCGTGAATAATCAAAAACTACGCAACGATTTTTCACGCAGTTTTTACCAATAAATAGAGGGATTTATGCGGAAGATCACGTATTTCAAAACAAAACCCTATGATGCTTCTGATATTCTTCTGAATTTACAATACTAGAAATTTTGGTGGCCACGCCTCCAGCGTTAAAATTTTGGTGGACGAATTTGTCTCTCTTTCCACCAATTTTGTAAATCTGAAATAATAATGACTGAAAACATCACGTGCGTGTTTAATTCTTGTACATTCATAATATTTACAATGTTTCAGCGAAATTTAATAATTTTTTCCCACACTCCAACGACCACTATCAGATTTAACACGAAATAAGAAAAAAAATTGTGAGTAAATGAAATTCGTTATACAGAGCACGATTTCGGAAAAAAAATGATACAAAGAGACGTTATATGTAATGAAATTTATCATTCATACATAATTAATTCCGTGAAAAAATGCAATTTAAACTCAAAATTTATTAAAACAAATGTAAAGAAATGAATATTTATCGTGTCCAAGTGTTTTTGGGTGTTTTAACAGTTCTCAAGATGTCCCAGAAGATTGTTTACGTTTGGATGGACATTCCACGTCAGAAACGCAAATTTTTCATGAAAATTTCAACACACGAAAAGTGTGTGCAAAACTAGTAACTGAAATCCTCAAATATAAGTTGGATAATACAGGGTGTATCATAATTAAACTTGTTTAAATATGTATTGATCAGATCAACTCGTCTCAAATCGATAATCATAATTTCGATATAGTTTATCATCCATACATGATCAATTTCGTGGAAAAATGCAATTGAGAGGGTGAAAACGTTAATAGAAAAGTATGGTACTACTAGAATTCTATTGAAAAGGTCGATTTTGATTAAATTTCTCTATACAAATTATACAGTCTTACATTTTATGCTTTTATTGGTACTATAATTCGTAATTAAAATCATCCACATGAAATAATCGTAAAAATTCTATCATTAGTGGTTATTTGGTTATCCTGAGATATCATGATAAGAACTTTATGACTCATTTCAATTGGATTTCCAGCATTAATATAAACGACTAATGAAAATCGAAGTAAACATAAGAAATTAATTTGAATTCGTCTCCAATATTAATTTATTTATTGAGGTAAATATCTCAGTAATTTCATTATATCATGTCAAAACCAAGCATGTTCATTTCTGTCATAAAATCTCGTCCGTTTCCACAAATATTTTGTTACCAAAAACATAAATAATTAAACTCAGTTCGGTTTCTCTTATAACTTATTTAGACGCACAAATATGGTCCTAGAAGTATCTAGCCTGACTTACAGATGGCGGTATTTACTTGGAAAAGTACATGTTTCATGTCTGAAGACGCCATGTTGCTTAATATTTGTTTGACAGCTGTCAATAGTGAACGTTTTCAGTGAAAAGGTACTTTTTGGATCATCCGCGTATGTGCGACGATAAATATCTATAAAATTGGATCGAATATTCCTTCTAGATCTATAATTATAATCAAAGAATAGACCAAAAATTATCAAATCATGATTCGAAGCACTTACAAATATTTGTTTCAATGTTTTCATTCTGTTTGTTAATAAAACCAGAAAACCTCATCGTTTTACCTCACAAATCACATTTTCCTTCACCACATACGGGCGGTTTTTCTCAATTCATTATCGAATAGGTCTGAAAATTCATAATAGTCGAAATTACTGAAAAAAATCTGGTTTGCAGAGGGTCCACGGGATCCAGATCTATTTACAGAAGGTCCACGAGATTTAGATCTAGTTTAAAGAGGGTCCACGAGATCTAGATCTATTTGGGGAGGGTCCACGAGTTTCAGATCTATTTACAGAGGGTCCATGAGATCCAGATCTAATTTACAGAGGGTCCACGAGATCTAGATCTATTTGGGGAGGGTCCACGAGTTTCAGATCTATTTACAGATGGTCCACGAGATCCAGATCTAGTTTGCAGTAGGTCCACGAGATTCAGAACTAGTTTGCAGATAGTCCACGAGATTCAGAAAATAATCTATGAAACGAAAAGTTTGATTCGGACTATCCCAATGCATACTAATTGAAAATATGTCTTATGCCTTTGATTTGGTTAGGTTGGATGTACCAAGGCGATTTGGTGGATTTTTGTCACGTGGTAGCAGATTTTATTATATCTCGTTAAGATATGAATTTTGACAGTCCAATTAACAAACGCTTTTTGATTTTTCCATTCTTGAAATTAGCCATTAAAATAAGACTTAAATATCGAAGATACTGAAGCCGTTTCAAGTGGTGAATCTAAGTTTTTACCAGATTTCTCTTATAGAATCTTATTGGAGCGATTTCAATAATGATTATTCTGGAATTCAAAAGCAATTAAGAACGAATTTTGAAAAATCTCATGGGATGTTCTCTTCACAATTAAATTCATGTCTTCAAATGTATTCTCTCCACGGATCTTTCTAGTTTTTCTTTATAAATTGAGCATGTCTAGTACTCATTATAAAATAATTATAATTCGCACAATACGAGGGATTTTCAGAAACGTTTTGGATTAAAAAATAAAACTACGCTCGAAAAAAATAACTCAATTTTTAAATTAAATAAAGATCTGTCGGTAAAAAATGAACTCAAAATTATATTCTTCTTTTCAAAATGATATAAAAGTTTCTATTTCTCAAAGTCCAACAATTTAGTACGATCGTAACTACCCTTTTTATGTTTATTTATAAAAATGTTAATTGGGGGTAACTGAACGTTATATCAGGTTACCACCACTATCAGTTAACCATCAAAATGGACACTACAAGTGATAAAGATGCTCAAGGGGTTACCCTATTTAGATAAGACCAGATTTAGCGGAAAAAGTCAATCAATTCTTTCCAGAGTTTACCATCGTTACCAAGGGATTTATAACTTTCATCAATGATGACAAATGTTGCATATCTAAGATAGATAACCCCGAGAATCTTTTATTAGGCTAGTATTTCGACGAATTTCAACGAATTTCGACGAATTTCGACGAATTTCGACGAATTGCCACGAATTTCGACGAATTGCCACGAATTTCGACAATTTGCGACGGTTTTCAACGAATTTCGACAAATTAATTAAGATTAATTTTCATTCAACAGACCACTCATTATAAAACTAATACTTATGGTTTCAAAATACCGATATCAGAAATAGAAGCTACAAATTTTTTGCTAGTAACTTTTGACGGCGAATCGATTTTTTTTAGACTTTCCAGACAACATTTCAACCATTTTAAATATAATTTTGTATATCTAATTACAACTATTTGTGTTAATCCAATATTTCTGCTCCAAATAGAGTTAGATTTGAAAAATGTCTTTAGGAACATTAAACATAGAGTATAATCGTAATTTTTAAAAACAGTTTGATGTAAAAATTCGTAATTAACAACTTTAATAGTAAACCAGAGCATGAACTTTCATAATATCCACCAAATTCCTCAGATTTGTATCCCTTTGACTTCTAACTACTCAATTTAGAAACAATTAATTTATCTATGAATATTTTGATCGAAAGAAGTTTTTAATTCGAATTGGAAGTTAACAAATTGATTCAGGATGAAAAAAAAAACAAATTAGACATTGTATATACGTTCTAAGATATCCTTAGGAATAATAAACATCGATTCACCACCCCTCTTCCTGTCTAACCCGTTATTTCATTCTTTATCATGAACTGTCATGCAAAGTACCCGTTGCCTGTTAGTTTAATGTTACTAATTGGACCCCTAGCGAGATTTCCCATTACCCCCGACGTTATACGGTTTGTTAGATATGGGGCGAGTAAAGGGGGATGAAAAACACGAGGTGAAAGTAAAGGTATTCGACCTCGCGGTTATTTATTTATAACTTTCCAAAGCACGCAATTTATCTAATCTTCCTTAAATCAGATGAAGGCGAGGGTTCATCAATTGATGAATTGATTATATTTCAAACGAAATTCTTGTTTCAGGATTCGAAATCCCACACCGGCGACGAAGAAATCGGTAACGCGGACTTGGAAACCGACGACCACGACGGGGAATTCGTAGAAAACGGCCGCGACGGTCTGACGGGTACTCCCGATTCCAACGATAAAGAATTGGAGGATTTAATGGACGTCCAATCGGCGCCGAAAACTTGCATTATGCACGCGTTGAGTATCGTTAGTGCGGCGCCTTCTTCTCAACCGGGTTCGACTCCGCCGCCTCTGGCGGCCGTAGCGCCGCATACTCCGAACGGAGACGCATGGAAACCCCACACGAGACTATCGCCCAAGTTAGAACAGCAACCTTATTAGTAGTTCCCTAATTTTCGTTTAATGTTGACCGTTTTATAGGTTAAGTTAAATAATTATGTCGATATTAGAGTATGAATTAGGCCAGTGCTTTATCAGAAACATATCAAAAAAACGACATATCTTTCCAAGAGGTGGTTGTTTTGAAACCATTACTATCAAACAATAGTATTTGTACTCATTTTTAATTTTATCGGTTTTGCACTCTTCGTACGAGCTGTGTCTGAAGTTATCCTCTAGAATCAAAACTAGGTTCAATAAATTACTAACTTCGGAACACATTTACAACTCAAAATAAGGTTTTTTTACTTTTACTAATTCTGTTATTGCTTTCGTTTCATTTACAGTTTTATCTTCCAGAATTTGACACCAGATCACCCCCCATGTATGTAATCTTGTACCAAAATCGAGTTACCAGTCTAAAGGTCTTCTAGATTGATATTTTACACCCAACCACTATTCAATCTTTTCACCTTTTCTAGCTTTTCCAACTCCTAATAACGATTTTTTTAATTCTGTTATTTCTTCGACATCATTTACAGTTTTATCTTCCAGAATTTGACTTCAGATCACCCCTAATTTATGGAATCTTGTACCAAAATCGAGTTATCACTCTAAAGGTCTTCTGGATTGATGTTTTAAGCCCAACCACTCTTCAATCTTTTCTTTTTTTTATCTTTTCCAACTCCTAATAACGATTTTTCTAATTCTGTTATTTCTTCGACATCATTTACAGTTTTATCTTCCAGAATTTGACTTCAGATCACCCCTAATTTATGGAATCTTGTACCAAAATCGAGTTATCACTCTAAAGGTCTTGTGGATTGATGTTTTAAGCCCAACCACTCTTCAATCTTTTCTTTTTTTTATCTTTTCCAACTCCTAATAACGATTTTTCTAATTCTGTTATTTCTTCGACATCATTTACAGTTTTATCTTCCAGAATTCGACTTCAGATCACCCCCCATGTCTAGAATTTTGTACCAAAATCGAGTTATCAGTCTAAAGTTCTTCAGAATTAATGTTTTACGCCCAACCACTCTACAATCTTTTTACCTTGTTCAGCTTTTCCAACTCATAATAACGATTTTTCAATTCTGTTATTTCTCCGACATCATTGACAGTTTTATCTTCCAGAATTTGACTTCAGATCACCCCTCATGTCTGGAATCTTGTACCAAAATCGAGTTACCACTCTAAAGGTCTTCTGGATTGATGTTTTACGCCCAACCACTCTTCAATCTTTTCACCTTTTTTATCTTTTCCTAGTCCTAATAACGATTTTTCTAATTCTGTTATTTCTTTCGCATCATTTACAGTTTTATCTTCTAGAATTTGACCTCAGATCATCCCCCATGGAATCTTGTACCAAAATCGAGTTACCACTCTAAAGGTCTTCTGGATTGCTGTTTTAAGCCCAACCACTCTTCAATCTTTTCACCTTTTTTATCTTTTCCAGCTCCTAATAACGATTTTTCCAATTCTGTTATTTCTTCGACATCATTGACTGTTTTATCTCTCAATATTTGACGCATTTATCACGAAAGGTTTCTCCATTGGTTATTAAATTCTGTTTAGAAAACGAACAAAAAGGAAAAAACAAACTTTGAAACCAAGTTTCTTGATCTCTTTATAACATAATTCTTTTAAAAATTTGAGGCGATATTTAAATCCATTAAATTTAAATTGTTTCCTGTATCTTTTCAATTCAAAACTAACCAGTTGCTAGTTGAGTTTGGAAATAGACAAATAAAACCAAATATTTATCATTGAGTGCTAAACCAGGACTGTACGCTGGATGAACCATCGATTCAATGTGTTAACTATTCGTTTGAATTGATTTCCTGCTATTAGTTTCCCTTATTTTTTTTTTTTTCAAAACTTCTGACATAAAAATGTTCTTGTACCAGTCAGAATTGACCGCTTGAATAGTTTTTTTCTTTGAACTATTGGGTTCCAAACAAAACGATGTTTCTGACACAACAACCTTCACGAAATTCATTCTGTTTAATCCACGTCAAAAGTTAGATTTGACATATTCATATCAATGTTGCCATATTCAAAAATAGCAAATCTCATATAAGCGTTGTTATTTTGCCTTACAAATTATTTAAAAATAGCCTTTGGGGGTATTTTATTTAGTCCACTAATATAAAAAATCATTTTTTTTTAAATAAACTAACAAAAATCACGTTTTAGTGGCTTTGGTCAACTTTACTGAAACAGTTCGTGTTTTAAACTAATTTGCTTGATAATTTCTTGCCTACCCCGTATAAATTAATGCAAATATTATAAATCGCGTATTATATAAACAATACGTCGCGTTTTCATATTAGAATAACTGGCCTATCTATACTTTATTTACCTTTTGGTTTAATTTGTACCCTTTCTCATTTCACCCTATTTAATATTTGATGAGGGTCAAAATTCAGTAGAAGGGTGTATGTATGTAAGTTCGTATCCCGCATATCCCTTATCCAATGAATGTATGTGTGTCAAAGCATCTGTCGACAGTTTTCGAAAACCACCATAATTATAAATATCTAATCCTAAACAGGATATTTTGTATGACGAGAAATTCCCTGACCAATCCGAGACAAACTTAAAATTGAACACGTGCGCATATATATAAATAAATGAAGTATCCCGGATTTTAGTTTTCTGTTGCTGCATTTTATTTATTGTAAGTATATAAAAGACAAATTATAGAAATAAATATAACCCTGGTTACGTTAAAAAACCAATCTCTATGAAATTTGTAATAAAACAATTTTTTTTGTTATATTAAGAAATTATAGGAACGTTCAAATGTTATACGTTCAAAATTTGAAAATTTGTACGAATCTGTTTTTAAAACAAACTCAATAACGACTAAATCGATTTATTTTTAAATTATATTACCTCTCAACTATTAATTTGTCTATTGATCAGCTAACTTCATATTTACAAGAATGTCATATGAAAATAGCGGGATATTTGAATTATTTAAATTATCTATATCAATACAGAAATTGTACAAGGACTAGATATTTAAAAAAAATACGATTTTCATGGAAAATTTGTTTAGTATAATAATGAGATGAAAAGGAATAGATAGAGTGACCAAATTTGGTATAATATCGGTCCAAAGGTTTTTCTTTCTTCTTAAATCATAATTATTATTTTTTTTTTCACAATATTAATCAAATATTCTCATCAAATATTAAATGAAAATATTAGATAAAAGACATAAATCATGTAAATATATATATATATATATTTTATTTATAACATTGATTTTTATATAATATTGACATTATATTATAAATTCGGCACATTTTCCAAATCACTGCATTTTATTCAAAAATGAAGATCTACCACTGGACCATTTCTTCATATAAATTCATTAAAAATATAAATATGTATTCATATATTGATCAAGCATATCCGTATTCTATAATTTCATCATATCCAATCGATCATTTCGATTAATTACGCTTTCTAAGCTCATCTCTACATACCATCCTCAAAACAAAACCATTTCTGTCCGGCGAGTATCCTCTTGAAGCCTGAGAACAGGAAAAGTCACTGGGAACCAGATCTGGAAAATATGATGAACGCAAACGCGAATTTTTCCATAATTTTCAATGTTACGTGACACAGCTGTCTTTTTCCAGCTCCAGGTATTGCTCGGATTCAGTTTGTTATTAAAATCAAACTTTTTCGATGTTTTCATCGATTGCAAAGACGTCCATTACGTGCATCGACCTCGATTGTCATTTAAACTTCGGATGTAATACTAGTAGCACCATCTATGTGTCAGTTTATCAACCTTAATTGTTAAAGCTATCAAATGACGAAACATATTTCTAGTTTCTAGATTGTTTTATAAATTTGTAGGATTATCCAGGTTAACCAAGAGGATATATAAAGGATTTGATTTTTACACACTTTTAATTCAAATTTTGCATTCTGAAAAATACAATAATTTTGTAGTATCATCATGCTAAACGATCTAATGTCTACTAGATATAATTCAGTTAATGCCGCTGTCATTTATCTATGTTCTCAGTTGATTAATGCTGAAAAAACGTTTACGTATTAGCACTTAGCCGCTTATAATAAGAAGCTAATTGATAGAAACTTTTTGATACAATATACGAGACATAAATATATTTTGTTCAATACAACTTATTTTTGAACCGGTACAATGTAGAAAATTATATTTGTATCGGATTTAAAAACATTTCTTGTACATTAATTTTTGAAGTGAAAACAATCTTAGTCTTGTAAATACTTTTGTGTAAAAAAAATAAACGGACATATCATATACATATACAAAAAACAAAGATTTATTTGTAAATTTTTTGAAAAAACGTTAAACAAAGACATTTATTTATTATCAGAAATTGTTTATTATTACGATCTATTCAAACATTTAACAAGCTTCTTTTACCATATTATATAGGGTGAATCATAATTTAAACATGATACGATTTGTGAATGTTTGTATAGATTAATTTTTTTATCATTGCATATTGAAAATTATTGTAAAAAACGAGACCAAATTATTTAACGTATTCTTAATCAACCCCTCCACGTCCAGGTGCATTTCAAATAACAAATAACAGTAAAAAAACCGTTATTAGTTCTTATAATCGATCGTTAAAATCGATCTACTGGCTGAGGAAGTTTGCAAAAGTACAACTGCCATTATAAAAAGAAAACGTTTTACTTAACTCAAGCACTAACTGCGCATGGATGCGATTAAATAACAAAAGAGAATATTTGAAAACTGGAAAGTTATACAAAACATGGTTAAGAGAATCCTGAAAAGCGGGCCCTCGATTTTGCACAATCTTGTGTTTTGCCTCCATCTTGAATCTTGAATCTTGAATCTTGAATCTTGGATCTTGGATCTTGGATCTTGGATCTTGGATCTTGGATCTTGGATCTTGGATCTTGGATCTTGGATCTTGGATCTTGGATCTTGGATCTTGGATCTTGGATCTTGGATCTTGAATCTTGGATCTTGGATCTTGGATCTTGGATCTTGGATCTTGGATCTTGGATCTTGGATCTTGGATCTTGGATCTTGGATCTTGGATCTTGGATCTTGGATCTTGGATCTTGGATCTTGAATCTTGAATCTTGGATCTTGGATCTTGGATCTTGGATCTTGGATCTTGGATCTTGGATCTTGGATCTTGGATCTTGGATCTTGGATCTTGGATCTTGGATCTTGGATCTTGGATCTTGGATCTTGGATCTTGGATCTTGGATCTTGGATCTTGGATCTTGGATCTTGGATCTTGGATCTTGGATCTTGGATCTTGGATCTTGGATCTTGGATCTTGGATCTTGGATCTTGGATCTTGGATCTTGGATCTTGGATCTTGGATCTTGGATCTTGGATCTTGGATCTTGGATCTTGGATCTTGGATCTTGGATCTTGGATCTTGGATCTTGGATCTTGGATCTTGGATCTTGGATCTTGGATCTTGGATCTTGGATCTTGGATCTTGGATCTTGGATCTTGGATCTTGGATCTTGGATCTTGGATCTTGGATCTTGGATCTTGGATCTTGGATCTTGGAACGAGCGTTGCAGCTTTGGTTTTCATTTAAACTAATTTTGAAATCAAAGCAAAACATAGCAGTCGTTGGAGGTTGTTACTTAATAATGGTGATACGTCTTCTGTTAGTTCTCTCTCCAGCTTCTACGTGGTCATCTTCTTCTCCTTTTCCCTTATGGTGTCCACTTCAGGATTCATTCAGATTTTCTTCAACTTTATTTGAATTTGAACATACCAGATTAGTTATTTGGTTTTGATTTCATCGATTAATATGTGTCTAAGTGCATTTCGATTGGCATGATTATGTTTTGTTTGATCCCATGATGTTCTAATCATTGTATTCCTTGCTGTGTTTTATTTGTTGTATCGTCCTCGATGTCGATATCTTCTGCTGTTGCTCCGATACACATATCAGATATTTTTACATTTATTTCGAGTTCTGTATTCTTCTAAGAGTTGTTATGTAGCTCGAATCGTCACGAAATCATCTGCGAAGCAAAGCTTGTACAATGTAGTGATGAATAATCATTCAGTTCCTGCTCCAAGTAGATCTTTAATGGCTTTAACAAGAGGCGAAAGCATTTTTCTTGACTGTAAAACAATCTGATAAATTCTTGCTTTGCTAGGGGGTACATTCTGTTTTGGAAATCCTCATTTGGTCAATTTTGGATCTTCTGGTATGTTTTCTTAAAACACACATCGAAGTTTTTTGTTTAGTAATGGATTTGGAGGCGGTGAGATGATTTATTTGTAGAAAATGACTTTATAGATTTCTAACTAAAATTGTATATACATAAAAGGATTTTTGTTTATCTATTTGATGATTTTATAGTTTTTTTTTTACTCAAAATGGACGCTTTCTTTGCAGTTAAAGGATTCGAAGAATAGCTTCTAATATTCTTAGGTTCTAAATCATTTTTCTAAGCTTTCTTTATGTTTTATTAAAAGTTTTCTAATATTTTTATAACTAGAGAGAAAAGAAAAACGAATGAAAGTTTTGATGCATGTCAGTAAATTGTGTGTATTTATGATACAATCATTGAAAAGAAAGTACGATTATAATGTATGCCTTTTGAATAACGTTAAATATAGAGCTTTAATTTGATTAGAAATCGCTAATGATGTTATGTACGTCTATGTAAGAAAAAGAGTAATCTTATTGGTAATATATGTCCTCCATCATATTTGTTTTTTTCTTTAATCCCATCCCATCCTATGAAACGACTCAAATATTGAGTTTCACTTCTGCGAAACGCTCTGACTGTCACCTCCGACAGCAGCTTCGTTTGGGTGTCTTCGTAATAAAACGAAATCAAACGAAAAACTACAAATTCTGATTTTGCATCAAGCCCCTAAATGACAGAAACCTTGGCTTGAAAAATATGTTATTTTGATTCCAAATTAGCAAAATAGGCACCCAACGCGCGGCCATTGCGGTCTCTTTTACCTTAATCTATCAAAAAGAACCATTTAGTGAACTCTTTCTAGTTTATCGAAATCTAGAATGCTTGTCCTCAGCCGAGCTGATAAGAGCACGTTTTTACCCCATTCTTAATCGTCTAAGTGATCTCCAAGCCGTATAAATATCCTCCAAGTTGTCTGAATAACCTTCAAGCTGTTTAAAGATCTCCAAGCCGTCTAAATGATATCCAAGCTGTCTAAATAACCTCCAAGTCGTCTTAATAACCCTAATGCCATTTAAATGATCTCCAAGCTCTCTAAATGACCTCAAAGCCGTCTGAATGATCTCAAAGCCGTCTGAATGATCTCCAAGCCATCTAAATGATATCCAAGCTGTCTAAATAACCTCCAAGTCGTCTGAATAACCCTAATGCCATTTAAATGATCTCCAAGCTCTCTAAATGACCTCAAATCCGTCTGAATGATCTCTAAGCCGTCTAAATGATATCCAAGCTGTCTAAATAACCTCCAAGTCGTCTGAATAACCCTAATGCCATTTAAATGATCTCCAAGCTCTCTAAATGACCTCAAAGCCGTCTGAATGATCTCAAAGCCGTCTGAATGATCTCCAAGCCATCTAAATGATATCCAAGCTGTCTAAATAACCTCCAAGTCGTCTGAATAACCCTAATGCCATTTAAATGATCTCCAAGCTCTCTAAATGACCTCAAAGCCGTCTGAATGATCTCAAAGCCGTCTGAATGATCTCCAAGCCATCTAAATGATATCCAAGCTGTCTAAATAACCTCCAAGTCGTCTGAATAACCCTAATGCCATTTAAATGATCTCCAAGCTCTCTAAATGACCTCAAATCCGTCTGAATGATCTCTAAGCCGTCTAAATGATCTCTAAGCCGTCTAAATGATATCCAAGCTGTCTAAATGACCTCCAAGCCATCTGAATAGCCTCCGAGTCGTTTGAATAACCTTCAAGCCGTCTAAATGATCTCCAAGCTGTCTAAATGACCTCCAAGCCATCTGAATAACCTCCAAGTCGTCTGAATAACCTTCGAGCCGTCTAAATGATCCCCAAGCCGTCTAAATGATCTCCAAGCAGTCTAAACGACCTTAAATCCTTCTATGTGATTGGCACCATTGAATCTTCGACTACTAGTAACAGTTTATGAAGACGTCCCCGAAATCTCCTTAAAGTTCTTATACAAAATTCTTCAATAACTATTAGGTAAAATCATATTTTTACACTTTTTCGATCGTCTGTGTTAGCAGTTTACTGTGATTCTCCTGTAATGTGGTGAATTGGTTCGATGCAGCTGCAGCTATACCTGCACGCCCCCAATTACCCCAATTTTTGGATGCAGCTCTCTTTTCTTCTCCTTGAAACACCGACTGGTCGTTCGTTTTTTCTTTTTTGAGTTGGAGCAGTACAAACAACTCCATCCCTGCAGAGGAGCAGCTCCTATATCAGAGCCAACTCCAATGAACCAATTTAAAAAAAAAATTATTTTTAATTGTAAAAACATGATAAATCAACATTTTTGTATAATTTTTTTTACCAATTTGTTCATTTTTTGTGTAGATTATGAAACAAAATATAATAACTTCATTTGATTATTTCGAAAAAAGTTTTCGACAATTATACGTGACTGAGTGCATTTTCATGAACATTTAAAGCACTGAAACCAATATAAGTTTCCAATTTTTCTTATTTCCATAATTTTTTTCGTAAATACGACGTAAAAACGAAGATTTTTTAAAAAATTCATCAAAATCGGATGATTTTTTTAGAACCGAAAAACAATAAACCGCGAAAATATAAAATTCCCAGATTGAGATCGGAAACTTTTCATATAAACCTCGTATTTTGTCAAATTGTTCCAATATTTGATTTATATTAAAAGTAATATTGATTTTATATAAATTTGTTTGTGTGTATAAAAAAATCGTATTTTATATTTCTAAAACGAAAACAAAGCTACTTTTTACATAATGACTTGTCTCGTTATAATACAAAATAACGATACCGCAATAATATCAAACATAAAACAACAATTAACGAGAAATATATGTAGATATCCATCATTATAATGAGCCTTCTAACAAAAACCTTCTATTTTTAGTTGACACAAAATATGTGTTAATAGTGTAAGGTCATTTAACATTCTAAATCTCTCTTAATACCGTTATAATAGATAGTTACAACTTAATAACTTACGTTCCTAAATAACGTTTCGAATAACTGCTTATACTCTACGATTATTCTTTGTTTCCAGTTAACGAAATAACGATTTCCCTTTATGCCAAGTCTGCAACTATTCTGTAGTTGATAACACGCAATTAGAAACAAACAAAAGCATTCGTAAGGAAAGGATGTGTCTGTTGGAATTCTTTGCGCATTTTAACTTTGATTATGAAGCAGAAAAATCGGTGGGTTGGCCGTTGTCATAAAACACAATTAGAAGCCCTCGGTGCAAGGCAGTGCGAGTTCGGGAGTGGTGATGAATGTTCTGTCAGCATAAATATAACGCCGGCACGCGACAAATTAGTTCTTTCTATGATAGAGATGGACAAGTTTTTCTCAAACTGTTTTATATAAATTCTTAACTATAGACATTAACGTACATGAAATATTGACTATATTTTTACGAGAATGTCGTAGTTTTCACGTGATATCTACGAAATATAATACACTCATATACAGTGTGAGATATAACTAAGCTACAAGAAATTCCAACTTAGAATATAATACGAGGATGGTTCCTTAAAACATGTCCATCGGATATGATCCAAATACGTAAAATAAGAACAATGATGTTATCCAATAAAACCAATAAAAAATATTCTTAGTTATTTTCCTTAAATACCGGATTACAAACTCGAAAACATAAAGCATAACACGTCAAAATAATAAAATTTTTAGGTTAATTTCTGATAATATTTACTACAATTTTTTCCATCTTCATAACCTCAACTTCTTGGTCATCATCATCGATGTCAAGTTATTTGACGTTTCTAGTTATTGTAACTGTTCCAAATCGAATTCTGGAATATTCCATCTCTAAAGCAATGATTACGATAACAAATTGCAGATTTTTTTACCGTAAGGTGTTAATTGTTGATTCATTTATATAACAATTAACTTCTACTTTTATAAAGAATCATAAATCTTTCGGTTGATTCTTGTATGAAACATTTATAATCCAGATAAAGGGCGTATCCCTGCGTACCTTTCAATAGTACGTCTAATTTAGGAATAATAAATCTTTATTAGACAAAGTGTTACAAACAAAACTCCGGTGAGGCATTGTGTTACATACTTAGGTCATCAATCAAACAGATTGGCCCGTCATTACCACAACAATTTTAGTTCGTGTATATTCTTTGCATCCACGTCTGTTTAATATACTAAAAGGTCAGTTAAACAACAAAAAAAGTTCTTACAACATTTTTTTATATAATTAATGCTAATTAATAACTACACAACGCAAAACTACGGAAAATATTTTTAAAAAAGAAAACAGTAAAACGTATACACTATGACATGTCATCTCTACCTCGTCTGATTAAAATTTCTATCCTGTAATTGAAACTTTGAGGTTAGAAAACAGGAAAAAGTCGTTGGTGTCCAGATTGGGGTAACACAACTTCAAAAAACGGTTCGAATCCACTGTTTCGAAGGTTTTCAGTCAATCAGTTTTCCAAACCTCGTACGTACGCCAATGGTTCCATACGAGACTTGTGTTTAATATTTCACAAATTTCTATCATCTATTCTAAGCGCATTTCAGCTCGAGATCGATCTTTCAGTGCTATAATTTATTAAAATTTAAAATAAAACGTCACGGAAATTTAGGTTGGATACATATTAAATCCGATTCATGAAGTTAATGTAAACCAACGAGCTGTTGTTGTTTCCCTTCGATTTTAACTTATTTATATAACTACTCAGAATATATTAAGATCAATATAATACGAAATTCTTATATTATTATATCTAAATACTTTCAAAATTGTCACAATGTAATATATAACTTCAAACTAATAGAATTGAATCTATATGATAGGTATTAACCTAAGTTTTTCTACTAAAACTATATATCTAATTCAAAAATTCTGTATATGATAAACGATAAATATTTATCTTAAACAAAAACGACAATAATAGTTTCCCATTCATCTGCTAAACATTTATATAATTTGAAAATTTATGTCCACATAATAATTAACATCCCTGTTCATCCCGATCGATCCTGTTGGTAAATGTAAGTTATTAAAAGTTAAAACAGAGTGACTGAGGCAATTTAAGCGGAGTGGACGGACGTAATGTGTGTTGCAGACATGCAGTCTCATCAATCAAACCGTGAAGGATACCTCAACACTCTCCGGTCTAATCAAGATCCTGCCCTCTCTCGCCTTGTTCGCTCATTACATTTAGAAATGAAATACGATTAGGAGGTGTTATGCGTTAATTAATATTACATTCGGCTTTGAGATATATACATACTTGTAAGGTAATTTAATATTCGGCGAGGGTGTAATTGAATGGAAACTTGAGAGGCTAATGCAGTTGATGTATTTCTAATCGAATAAAATGTAAAATTTACATTTAAAACTTGTGTAAAATATGATTTTAATAATAATTAAGTAAAACTTGTTGTTAAGAAATGTAGGGTAAATGAATATTCGTAGAAGAAACATTTGACAGAAATAATATAAAAAAGAAGTAGAACGGTATTTTTGTTAATAATAAACAATTCTAAGATTTTATTATTTGATAATACTGTAAATGATTGTGTAAGGAAATTAAAAATCATCTAAAAGTATTTTCATTATCTTTTTTTGTTTTATAAACATATAAATTACGTAAATAATTAATTTCGTTAAGATAATTCCAGAAACTTGTTTATTGTTTTTGTTATATAGTTTTTCAAGCACTGTTACGAGAATATATCAAATGAAAGTGTATTTCTAAAGTAAATATTTTAGAAAATAAAGCTTTTCATCGTTAGTACAAATAAAAATTAATTATATTGTTTTTTTTTTCGATACAAACAACGTTGAAATTTTTTTTTCAATATAAACACGTCACATCTTTCTACTTTGAAAATATTTCTAAGTTTTACCTATATATTGAGCCTAAAATAATTGATGCTGCAATAATTTCTGACAAAAAATGTCAATAAAGGACCTAAAATACGAGTTGGCAGTTGATCTGTATAAACGAGAATCTCAAATTATATGTCCAGTGGCGTAACAAACCTAGAAGTAATTCGGAAAATAAAATCATTTTGTAACACCCTCGTTTTTTGCTTTGCTTTTTTTGCCTAAAAAATACGTGCAAAATGGCATTTTCGGAAATTACTTTACCGATTTTCACCAAACAATATTTACACAAGAATTTGTAGAACAAAATCATTGTATTTCTCTTAATATATTTTCAAGATGCTCTTCAGAATATAACTGTTTGTTTAAAATGTTTAATAACAATTAATTACTTATTATTCCAATTAAAGCGATTCTCTCTTGTCTTTAGTCAAGTATTCTCCTTAATCAGTGAGTTTTTGTTCCTCGTATCCCAATTTAATAAAATAATTATTCGAAAGCGTCCTCGAAAACTTCCAATGAATATGACGACGTGCAGCTACAATCAGGACCGTAACGTTAAACTAAACATTATGTACCTGGAAATTATGCAACACATTATATACGAATGAGTCGCCAAACGCGTGATTTAATGATTACATATTGTATTTCATTTTGAAGAACAAATTTTAATATGGCGATTCCTCTTAACCTACTTTATAATTATGATAAAATTACTTAAATAATCATTAGTAGATTATTTTGTTTGTTTCCCGTGGTGATTCATACCTTCTTTTCATAAATGGTAAGTACGTCACTGATTTAAGTGGAGTAGCAAACTCTTAAGCTATCATAAGTTGATAAATAGTTGTTCTTCAAAGAGCTCTCAAAGCGTTTGACTGTTAAAGTCGCTGTATACGGATTTCCTCTTACCTCTTCACGTCCCAAACATTTACACAAGTTTAAGGATTTTAATTATTGAATTTCAAGTAGAATTCGATCCATAAATTATGAATTTCTACGCATTCTACTATTTATATAATGTGATACAGAAAAATACGTGTTAAATTTTTATAACATATCGTTAAAAACATAAGAAAAATTTTTCAAAATATAGTAAAAAAAATAAAACTTTGGTATCATAACCCAGGAATCGAACACGCATCAATCAGTCAACTAATTCGATTATGTGACCAATTTAACTCTACGCCACCAAGTTCTTGATTAAAATTTTTCATGATACTATATTTTACTAGAAAAGTTATGTTTTATAATAAATATCAATTTTTTTAATTAAATCAAAGTCTAATTCGAATAAATCAACATGTTTTATTATCAACTTTTAACGAACTATTCATATATATATATTAATAATTTTTTTCGATTCAGTTTAATAAAAAACATAACATGTTGAAATAAAAAAGACGACATCTTGTTAACAAACATAAATACGCCCAATTTATCGGTTGTTACAAGAAAAAGTTGAAGCCTCGTCACTGTAATCTCTATCACAAAAATTCAAATTTATTCCCAAGATAAAACTCGATATAACTGACAACTCGTACATGCTACAGAACAAATTGAATATATACGAGGGAACTTCCATAACACTGAGTAACAAATTGTATTTCAATATCAGTTTTTTGTGATAAAATGTATTTTTTTTTTTTTTTCGGTGGAACTTATCAATTAATATTTCTATTGATAGTCTATCACTTCCTATAGAAAGTTAATTACGATTTAACGATATATTTTTGACTATGAATCTTCCTTATCTCGGCTCCTAGATAACCCTTAATGAAACTCTCGCTATATAAACTACCCTCTACTTGTTTTGAAATACTTATGTCAAATTTAATCTTTATCTCACATACATTTCCATTATGATGAATTTACGAAAATCGCAGGATAAATTACTGCCTATAAAATTTATTGAATAGTCCCTGTATCATAAGAGAAACAACGCGAAATCTATGAAGTATAATGGCATCCGATAATCATGTCTAGAAAACAGCAAAATATAGCGATAAAGCTGCATTGGGACGCTTCACGCTTTCGACATAAATCTAGGATTCTCTCTCGGGATCCGGGAATCCTCTTAGTGTAGCGCGTGTGTGGCTTCCCCATGGATCTTTCTTACGCGGGGGATTACATTCTGCGGCCCAATTCGGCAACGCCGCTTCTACTTTGATAAATTAGCGAGATTCCAAATTGAACAGTTTTTTTATTGATGTCTTTATTTTCTCAAAAGACTTTTTTAACTTCTTGTAAGGTTTGACGTACTGTTTTATTTTTTAAAAGTCACACGAAAAATATTTTATTCGTAACTAGGCAACCAGCATTACATTAAATATTAATAAGAGTTAATATAGAGAAGTTTTTATGAAAATTAATTATTTTTCTATTAGATGTTAACTTTATTTTTTGAAATATTAACTATATTTACTTAGTAACTATAGTGTGATACCATTACCAAACATATTCGTTATAGATATAAATTAAATTATTATATAGACAACCAGTATAACACGATTGTAAATTAGTCAAGGTCATTAAAAGGTTAAATTAAATTTTCGTAATAAACTCGATATGTGTATACAGCTAACTGTGAACTGTTATTATAGTATAAAAACATTATTTCAAGATATTTAGACAATAAATATAAGAAATGAGCTTTTTCTCTCACATCACATACAATTTCAAGCGTCGATAAAAAATTTTAGTTTCTAATTTAGACGGACATTTCGCTAGTTGATTAAATATCTGCAGGCTGCACTTTGTCGTGTGGAAATAAAGCAAAGCGAATTGCTGTGTTGTGGTTAAGTGTCTCTCAAACTGTCCCCCTACAGTCCGGTATTCACTATTCATTGTCCGCATCGGGTACTTTTCCTCTTTCCGCAATCAAACGCATTTATTTACGCCCTCAAAGTTTCGTACAAGAGATCGATGTATAATCAAACTTTAAAAGCGGTTGTATCGAACTCATTTTTATATGAACGTATTTGATAGAGAATATAGACCAAGAAAAATAATTTGTTACTAAAAAAAATGAAAAGTGACGTAATCACAATTCTTCTTTTTTAACTTATTTTATAATTATAATAAAATAAATAAAATCTTTAGAATAGTCATAATTTAATAATCATGTTATGTCCTTTTTTGTCGAATGTAATATTAAATTTTTCAAAATTTATATGAAAAAATAAAATAGAAACTAGGAGGATTCGAACTCGTGTCGTTAGGACTAAAAATTTGTTTAAACTAGTATTTTAACCCTACGCCATCAAATCGAACATCAACGATTTAATAAAGTATATTTTAATAATAAAATCATGTTTTTTAATAATAATATGTAGTTTTTTATATTTAAATAAACAAAATAAACGTATTGTATATTCGTATCGATTATCTTTGCTTGAAAAATAAACGCAATTATATCGAACTGTAATATTTTTCTATGAACATATTTTATCGAGAATATATACCAAGAAAAAGAATTCGTGACCAAAACAGAACACAACGGGAGAACATTTTTATTGAATAAATAGTATATCAAACAATAAATTATTGAATATTGTATAAAAAAGTTAGTAGTAGTTAAAATTTTTATTTCTATTTTCATTTATATCAGACTCTCTGTGTCTGTCATATTTTTTATAGTCGCAACGAACTTCACATTTGTATCTGAACGGCTAGAACAAGTTCCATTATCGTAAAAATTTATGTGGTCTCATCTTTGGCGAGAGGCAACTAAAAATGTTACCTGGAAAATGCCTTAAACGTTTGTTTGATGGCGTTCCTCGCTATATTCCACGTCATTAAGGTCCGCGTATTCATCGGGATGTTATCTTGGGATGTTTTTGATATCGTTTATATTGCTGATTCCCTTAATAAACACAGTGTGGTACATCAATGATTCTACACACAGAAAAATGCTACTAGATATTTATACTATTTCCATAACACGATGACAAGACAATTCATTCTGTTGTTACTAATAGATGGCAGAAAAGTCTACGAGATGTTTTAATTATTGAATTTTTATACATACCTAAATTACATTGTTTTGCTTGCTGGGTAAACACTGTCATGTATGGGTTAAAGATGTAAACACGCAGATTTTTTGTCCGATTTAACCTATCTTTTAGTGTAATTTCGAGTCTTAAACTCCTGAAGTCTCCATAGAGAATATTCGACAGGAACTCGGGATACTTAATGATAAAATTACAATAAAAAAATATCACATTCATTGAAAGCATTAGAAAAAACAGCAACGTGACAATTTTAGCGCTAGATTGTATGTTTATAATACAAATCTTTTGTTGTTATGTAGACAACCAGTATAACACCATTGTATATTGAAATGCATACCATATATTGATACATTTCATTACGTTATTTTATTTTAAGAAAAATATGACATAAATCGTGTGTTGTTATTTATATAAAACCAACATTTCACGGTTGTATATTAGAATATTTGCCATAAATAGGTAAATTAGTTAAAATAATTTTATACAAAAAGCTTTGGAATAAATATGACACATATCGCGTTTTGTTAAATAGACAACCAATATTACACGATTGTATAGTAATGTATAATGGTAAATTCATTAGTATCATTTAATACAAAATGTTTTTTGATTGACTTTATACGATTTTCAATAAAATAAAATTGTACACGTATATCCGTTTCGTAAGAATGATTCGTCATAATGAATTTCCGCCGAGACAACGTATTCTTTCTGCATTAATTAGCAGTTTTTTGTATAAATTATGATCGCGTGACCGATAATAATTAAATCCGAAAATTTCATGTTCTGCAAATATACTTAAGTAAAATTAATTGTTCGAGATGTAAATCGAACGACATGTTTCTCTATAAAACGGATAGGAAGGAATTTCGACTTTTGACTAGATGAATTTGGCCGCCATTTTATTGATACAATTCGTTCCAAGTTAATTTGAATAACCGCTTGTCAGTCGTTTAATTTAGTTGAATATATTTTAAAACTAAATTTCTATTTTAATGTATGCAATATGAATATAACTTTTACGTAAAGTTGTCTTTTCAATTGACAGTATTTTTTGATAGCATCTCGTACATATATAATGTATAGAAACGTGAGGTACGTTTTTATTTTCAATTTAGCAAGTACCAATATTCAAATATTATTACAAGTCCACGCAATTTGACCACAATTGTTAGATTTCTACTCCTCTACAAGAGCAGATCAATCGAACAATTACAATATCCTTTGAGATCTACAAGTTGCTAACAAGAATATACCTAGAGGGTACAAATAAACGACTATACCTTGTCATTAATTTAGGAAAACCCTTCTGGCTATATTCTCATTGGGTTAATGACTATTACAGAGACATTGACGATACGAAACTCCTTTGTCAAGCGTTTCTGTTGAAGCTTTTCTTAGCTGGAAGTCTATATTCAATTAGTTGCCTTTGTTGAGTCGATTTCCATCCAATATGGCCCCGTCCGTTCATTTCTTCTTTTTTATATAAAATTGTAATTGGATTTGTTACGAAGTTTACAACTTAAATTGTCAACCAAGGTGATTGGTGAATTATTAATTGACTTTATAGTCATATTATTACACTCCTATTTACTTAAAATACTTTATTTACGTTAAATATGACAAAAAATGTAATGCAATGAACTGAAATGAAATAAGAACGTTATTTATTACTTTCCTGTATAATGTCAAGTAATTTAAAAGCGGGATTTTCGTTCTCTTTGCTACAAAATTAAATTTTCTCGATAAACATCACATTTTTTTGTTCATTTCTATTAAGTCGCGTTTCTTTTTCAATCGATAACCCTTTCTGTCTCCAGAGGAGAGCTTTACATTAAAAATTAATGAATCAAGAAATATTAAACAAATGGGATCAAACTGTAACTGTTCATGAAGTTACAGATCACGTAACAAGGTTCTGAATAGCGTGAGCTTTAACATTTAGATACAAAATGTCGCTTCGGTGCTTTTATTCTTATTCGGGCCATCCCATGCTATTACAGACGCCAAAAGACGTACGCCCAGTCGTGACAGAAAAGGTCATTGAAATTTGTTATCATTAGACGTCATATTTATGAAATATGACCTCAACGAAATAGAGGTGGGATAGTATTTATAAAATACCAATAGTTGTAACGGTTTCGATTTAATATAATTACAGTTAACAGTTATAATAGTTAAATAATAAGCAAAATTAACGTAAGAGAAATGAAAAGTTGTATTTAAATTTTTAAGGTAAGTATACTTATTCTTAATGTCACATTTTACTAAGGTTTGATCTGATATTTTGAAAATAATTATGACTACAACTATGTTTGAATCATTTTTCTACAATTTAAATAACAATAATATAAAATAATTTACGAGTTCAAGAAGTTTCGTTGAAAAAATATATAATTAACACACATTTATAAAGTTATTTAATAACGGAGGAAGTCCCATCTTTTCCAGGCGCAAGGCACCACTTTGAATTTTAGTGTTTTGCGTTTGATGTACATGTAGAATCGAAAGCGAAGTAAAGAGCGCGAGGTAAAAATTTATGACTTGTTGCAGAAGGTTATTTCGAAAAATGGGAAATTGCAGATCATATATTATATAGAGTCGATATGAATTGGAAAATATTGACAGAACTATAAAGCACAAAGAAATACGTCTATGTATATCAAAAATAAATATCTTCGTATAAAACTCGAAATATTACAAACTAAATTTTTAAATAATCAAAGTTATTAATTATTATTATGATTATTTCATATAATTCATATAAATAAATATAATAATAAATTCCTCTAATATTTCGCGGTTATATATGTTATAAGATGCAACGACAAACATTAGGACACTCGTATTTGTCTATGGTTTTGTAATTATTATTTAAATTGATATTAACATTAACATATTTTCGAATGCAATCAACAATAACCAATTACAATTGTATTTTTCTTAACTATATTGGTTTTAAAATATTTGAAAGGCTTTAAAAAATAATTTGAAAGATTCTTCATCTACTGTATTCAGTATAAATGCTTAATTACTTCATGACAGGTAAACGTTTTATTATACTATAACGTCAAAAGCAAAAATACAATTCATTGAAAATGTTTTTCTAAAATTCTATTTAAAGATTTTTATTTTTTCTATATGTGTTTATGAAACCTTCTTACGTTATTATAAAGAAAAAAAGAAGAATTTGATTTATGTCAAATTGAAATTGAGATTTGACAGTAACGTCAACTGTTTTAAAAAAATGTGGATTTAACGGTTTATTCAAAAGTCGAGGCACTTTTAGTTTGGTGATTATTCATTTTTTGAATCTTGTTTCTGATTAAAATATATTTACGTCCCAATATTATTTATACATGTAAGATGAGTACGGATACTGACACTCCAAAGAAAAATAAAGCCCCTGTACCACCTAAATGCAGTACCCCTAGTGTTAAATTAGAACATTTAGACACCGATGTTTTTACGAAAACATATTCAGATATGTGTGTAGAAAAACGTTCTAATGAATCTCCGGAAAACATAAACAAAAATACGGAAATCGAACCATCAACTCCTCGTGCTCATATCGAATTTAGTGAAGAACTACGAAAAGTATTACATGACAGGAATGTGTTAACTTCAAAAACAAAAAAAACTGTGTTTGAGGCACTAGATGAAATAAAAACTAAGGGTGAAGAAGAAAATCGAAGGTACAAAAGAGAAAAAGCTTTATTAGAGATTGTTAATAGTGAAATAAAATACGTTCACCAATTGGAAATTATTATTAATTTTTTTTCGAAACCGACGGAAATTAATAAATTGTTGAAAAATGACGAATTTCAAACAGTTTTTGGTAGCATTTTACCAATTTATAACGTCAATAAGGAACTTTTGGATGAATTAGAGAAGAATCCAGGTAAAGTCGCCGAGGCATTTTGCAAATTTGCTCCGTTTTTTAAAATGTATTCAGTGTATGCTTGCGAATTTAAAAGTATTTTAAATATATTACAGGTGAGTGAGTTTTAATAAATCGATGTTTTTTTATAAATTATTTGTTAAATAGAATGCGAGATCGCTTAATCCCCAATTTGCTAAATTAATGGAAAATCAAGAATCGAGACCGGAGGTTCAAAATAAGCTCTCAGCCCTTTTAATCACCCCCATTCAAAGAGTACCGAGATACAAGTTACTTTTAACTCATTTGCTACAATTAACCAAACCCCATGAAAAAGACCATAAGCAGTTAACTGGTAAACAAAATATGATATTTACCAAATTTTTGTTTTTAATCAAAAATGTTTTTTTTTTACTAAGAATGTTTAGAAAAAATTGAAGAAGCCGCCGATCATATCAATAAAATCGTGGAAGATCAAGAAAATATGCGGAGATTATTGGAAATTCAAAGGTTTTTGAAAAGCGGGGAGCCTAATATTGTGAAACCTGGTAGAACATTGTCTAAAGAGGGGATTTTAGTGAAAATGGGCACGAAAAATGCTCCCAGTGAGAAATTATACACAGTTTTGATGAATGATATTATTTTGTTTGGTAAAATGAAGAAAGATGAATTGAAAGTTAATTCTATGAAGTGTGTGGGAATATTTCCGCTTGGAAAGTGTAAAGTTTTCGAAATACTGGATAAAGGTAATGATTTTTCAGTATTATTTAATTTTTTAACCATTTCTTAAGAATTTGAATCAAAATTTTAGTATAATTAGTTGAAATATACAGTTGTTTGATTGAAACTTTCAAAAACTTGTTTTTTTCTTGGTGAAAATTGGGATTTTAACTTTAAATAAAAAAAACTGTTTTTTATTGAAAAAAATGTACTTCGGTTCGTGTTTTCCAACTAATAATCGAATTTCCAACGATTTTAATAAATAATATAGTTTTGATCATTTTGGTTTATTCCACCAAAAGATAAGATTGAATTATTATTCAATGATTTTGAATTTTTACTTTGTATATTTTGATAAAAGTTTTAGCATAATATTAGTTGAAATATACTGAATATTGATCAAAATTTGTAAAATTATCTTTTAATTTATGAGAAATTTTCAAAAATACGGTTTTTCATGATAAAACTGGTAATTTTCACTTTAAATTGAAAAAAAAAAAATTTTTTATTAAAAAAATGTATTTCAGGGCGGTTTTTCCAACTAATAATCGAATTTCTATCGATTTTAATGGATAATATAGTTTCATTCATTTCGGTTTATTCCAACAAAAAATAATAGTAAATTTTTCTTCATTTATTTTTTAATTTTTTATGCATTTTTTCCTTAGATTTCTACGAATTTTTCACAAAAACCCAGTTTTCCAACTAACAAATCCACATAGAATTTAATGAATAACATAATTTCGGTTCATTCCACCAAAGAATTTTTTTATTTTTGGTTCATTCCACCAAAAAATAATTTAAATTTCATTTTGGATTGTTCTAAACTTATTAATAATTTCCCTCGTATGCACGACATAAATATGACATAATCAGTTGAAATATGTCAAAATAAACTAGATTTAGTCTATTTTATCCAAAATTTATGTTTTTTTTTTTAAATCATTTAAACTGACATGAAAGCAAAACATATGACTTCGACTAAGACGTATCAGACAGTAAGGAAATTGGGGGTGAGTGGGGTTGTAAAAAAATTGATAAAATAACATATCTGTCAAATTTTGACGGGAAACTATTTTTCCAAAGGTTGCATGAGGATATCGTGTCAAGAAGAAGAACTAATTTTATACCACGATCAATTCAGCCAAACGAAAAGCTGGATAAAAGCCATAAAAGAAGCCATAGACGTACATTTAACGGGGAAAAAAACCTTAAGAAAAGACAGTTCGTCGCGACGACCCGTCAAAAGAAAAGATCTATTCGAATATCACGAAGTTGGTCTGAGTCCCGGTAAACCTTTGACAAAAAGAAGAAAAATTTCTAGCAGGAGACCGATATCGGGGGCTCTAACGAATACAAAACCGGAACCTTTTTCTTATTTACCCCCGGTATTGCGGAGTTGGGATGAAAAAGAAGATTTGTCGGGTCGAACGTCGCAGAAAAAAGAAGAAGAATCAGTTAATGGGAAGTCTAACGAAATTTTTTTGTTTGGGAAACGGCAGGATGATGCAGGATTCAAAGTTGGTAAATTTTTAGGAGTCGTAGGGACTTCTATTAAGAAATTGTTTGGTTTCAAACATTGATATTTAAGATAGTAAATAGTGGAATTTGAATTGTTTTTATTAAATGTTTTTAGGCGATCGTAATTTTATTTGTTTTTGTCCTTTCCCCAAAAAAGTAAACTGAATTTAATTTTTTTGCCTTTTTTGTATATATTTTTTTTAAATTCATGAAATCGTTGGTTTTTTATGCCATTGATGATAATTTTTGTTGAAAATTAGGCCAATTTCTTACTAAATTAAGATGTCGCATTTTTTTCATTTTTTTTAATAATTTTCAATTTTCTGAATATATTTTGTATTAAAAAAGTTGATACAAATTTTTTTTATCAGTTTCGAAAAGTATCTTGAGCATTTTACTATCGAAAGTCCATAAATTTTGATAAATTCCACCAAAAATTGAACACGATTTTTTCGTCTTCATACATAAACTGTTTTTTTAATATTTTTTCCCGTTAAAGGCAACTAATATTTGCTACCACCATTGAAGTTCTCATTTTTCGAGTCAAAAATGATAATTTTTGTTAAAAATTAGGCCAGTTCCTCATTCAATTGGAATGTTTCATTTTTTTTATTTTTTTCTAATAATTTTCAATTTTCTGAATATATTTTGTATTAAAAAAGTTGATACAAATTTTTTTTATCAGTTTCGAAAAGTATCTTGAGCATTTTACTATCGAAAGTCCATAAATTTTAATAAATTCCACCAAAAACTATACACGATTTTTTCGTCTTCATACATAGACTATTTTATTAATATTTTTTTAAATTTTTTCCCATAAAAGGCAACTAATATTTTCTATTACCATTAAAGTTCTCATTTTTCGAGTCAAAAATGATAATTTTTGTTGAAAATTGGGCCAGTTCCTCATTCAATTGGAATGTTTCATTTTTTTTAATTTTTTTCTAATAATTTTCAATTTTCAGACTATATTTTGTATTAAAAAAGTTGATACAAATTTTTTTATTAGTTTCAAAAAATATTTTGAGCATTTTACTATCGAAAGTCCATACATTTTGATAAATTCCACCAAAAATTAAATACGTTTTTTTTTGTCTTCAAAAATTGATTTTTTCACAATTTCTGAAAAAAACTACACAACAAAAAAAATCGCGAACAAATTTTGCGCTAATAACATATTTCAGTTAATTCCACCAAAAATTAATCTCGATCCAATTTTTTTCCGGCTGAATTTTTTTGAACTATTTGAATCGAAAATCTTCCAAAACCGTTGAAATTCTTCTTTTTTAAAGCAATGAATATAATTTCTCTTAAACTTTAGGCCAGTTCTCAACTATAAACCATCATGAATCCTGACCACTCAGTACTAAACGATTATTTTTTCAAAAACCAACAAAAATAAGTTAAAAAAAACAATTTTCCATTAAAAAAAATTTATTCCCAACAAGATATTTTCCCCATAAACTTTTTCAACCTATCCCCATCGACATCATTATCCCACTTTCCCCCTTTTTTAAAATAAGAACCGACAATTAAACCATCAGCCGATTTGAAATTCTCCACATTTTCATACGTAACACCGGACCCGATCAAAACAGGAACTCGAACCGCCCTTTTCACATCCTGCAGCTCTTCAACATCCGCAGCTTCTCCTGTCGCAGCTCCTGTAAGGATAACACCGTCGGAAAGAAAATATTCCGCAGCCTTAGCAGTTTCCACTGTAGAAATATCTCCAGTAATGGCATGGGAACTAAAAACCACCCTTAATGAATAAGAAAACGGTTTCGTCGTATATTACCTGTGTTTTTTCTTAATATCAGTGAAAACTAATATATTTTCACCCCCGATGGTTTTTCTATATCGCAATATCAACCCAGCGTTGGCGTCTGTGAAACCCTCATCGGCGACGTGGCTAAAAACGTACCCCTCGGCTCTAATAAAATCCATATCGCAAACTTTACCGATCGCTAGAGCTTCTTTATTACCACACGAAAGCACCTGAAACACCAATCATTCGAAATCGAATTTTTTCCCCGAAATTAATTACCTGAATGCCGAAAGGTGTCGTTCGAGGTATAATTTTCCTCAATTCGGTGCATATTCTCGACATGGAAGCCGTTACTTCGGGACCGAAGTGTTTAGATTGGACGTACGGTATATCGTGCATATTTTCTACTAATATTCCGTGCTGTATAAGAGAAAAAATTATTTTTTTCCAGTGAATCTAATTTTCGATTTTCTTACCATTCCGTGTTTTAAATACAGCTCACTTTCGTAACAAGCTTTTTTAACTATATCGTTAATCGAACCGGAATATTTAGGACAACCTGTAAAAAAAAAGTGTACAAGGCAACTTCTATAACGCTCTTGTAATGTAAGTTGCATAAATATGCTAGAACGGTATATTGAGTTACATAAGTGAATGTTAATCACGTAGTATGCAACTTTTAAAACAATTTTATAATGTGGGTTGCATATGTATTGGGGGTGTAAATGAAATTGTTTACTTTGTAATGAGAGTTGTCTAAGTTCTGAAAAAATATATTGATTTAAACACGTGTTTATATCGTTATTTTTTGGTTGGTCATCGAATTTTAATTAAAGTGATTATTTTTGGATTAAAATGATATAAATACCTGGAAGTGCTCCAACGTGGATCATTCCAATAATAGAACATTTTTTTTGGAATAATTTCCTGAATTTATCCATTCTTGTAAGTACTAACCTAACTTTTAAAACTTCGATCTTTTTTTGACCTATCTTGATACGTTATCGCCGGTTCGATAGTGGAAATGGAATATATAGTGTGTCAAAAATTTTTCATAAATATATTATATAATAGATATTTCTAGGGTTTCAAATAACCTTTATGGTGTATGACGTGTTTTTTGTGAAATAAGTGCGAAATTTTGAAATTTCCAAGTATAAGAGAATTTTTTACGATTCAAAGGCCCTTTTTATAGATTTTAAATCCAACTTTCCCACTACTCATTACTAGCTCCTTAAAATCGAATTGCGGTGAGATATAGAAGCTTGTTTTGTCAATATAAGTTGATTTTATCGTACATTCGATTAGTTTGTAACCGAAAAAACATCTCATCTAATTAAAAATATACAATAAAAAAACTCCACAAACTATTTTGAATAAATAACATTTTGGTTGATTCCACCAAAAATTAAACTTCATACCATTTTTTTTTGAACTATAAGAAACAACCAGTTTCCAAAACCGTTGAAATTCTTCTTTTTCAAAGTAATGATGATAATTTCTGATAAAAAATAGTCCAGTTCCTTAATTTTCTAATTTTAATCAGACTTTAAACTAATTTAACCAATTTTAACGCTGCTTTTATTGTTATATTCCTCCAAAAATTGATTTTTTCAATTTCTAATAAAAATTTACACAATAAAGAAAATAACGTTTATGTTAATTTGAAGCAAATACGTACATTCTGAAACCAAAGTACTCAGGTTTACAAAAGCCAAAAAATACGCATATTTACATAAAAAGACGTGCAGCTGGAAATGCTGGAGAAAAATATGAAGTTTTGTAAAAATTGCGCCACTGCCTTGAAGCAATATAACGGAAAATTTGCTTCTTTAGGTTGTTGAGTTATGTGATGTTGTCAATTTGTACAAATTTGAGAAGAATTCGTAGAGTTTTCGGATTTACAAGAAATACCTAAAATCCTTAGATCTGCATAAAAAATATACAGCTGACAACGCTGAAGAAAATTGTAACATAGTGACCATAGATAAACTTATAATTTAGAGGTACTATTTCGTCGAGTTATAATTACAAAGTTTTAAAATTTCTTCTTTTTCTTGCTTTTAACGATTTTTGTTTAGTAATAAACGTTCTTTTGGAAATAACGTTGTCAGATTGTGCGTTTTCTCCGTTGATCAACATATACTATCATAACCCGCGATTTTTATTGAAAGGAAAAACTCGATGTTGCCAGAATGTATGTTTTCTCCGATGATCTATACAAATTAATATAATTCGCAGATTTTTATTGAAAGGAAGTAACTCAACGTTGCCAGAATGTGTGTTTTCTCAGTTGATTAACATATATTATCATAACCAGCTATTTTTATTGGAGGGAAATAATAAAACGCATAAATCAACATAATTAATTTTATTGTTTTCAACTTTTTATATCATCTTTTCATACTTTTTTCAGAATCAACACCAGAAAAATGTGTTTTTTTTTGTTTTTTTTTCACATATTGCTTCACAATTATACATTCACTATGCATACAAATTAATAACTATCAACTAGACGTGCTCCATAATACATTCCTTTAACTTACATATAATTGTCTGCTCACATATAATCAAGCTAAACACAAACCATACTGAAATAAACCTAATCCTAATTTCCGTTCACTTATTACGAGGATTGTACGAAAAGTTTACATATAATTTATAGTATGGTAAAAATAACTTTTCGACAATCCTCGTATACGTTAGGAAAATGCAGACATTCTCAACCAACCTGTATATAACACACTTTCTGTAATATAAAAAATAAATAAAAATATTTGCAATAGTAAACAAAAAAATATTTTTTTGTGAGTTAGCTTAATTTTCTAAATATTTCGAATTTTATCATTTTTTTTGTAGTTTTCTCTGCATACACAATTATTTTGCTAAATTAACGAAATACACGTTATAATTGAGATAAAATGAAAAAAATACATGCAATCTAAAATTTAAAAAAGAATCGACGGAAATCAACTAAACTATATGTGCTCAATCAAACTTAAATAATTAATAAAAATCTTATTTCTAGGTTATGTTTTATGCGAGGATACGTATTGAATATTATTAATCTTCATGTTACATCTGCACCCCTATTCCTTTCCCTTCCAAATAAGCACAATTCAATTGTAATAAACTCTTGTTATTCAGACACAATCGCCTAACCTAACCTAACTCAATTAAAATAATTTACTTTTGCAACGTTGTCACGTTGTTTAGAATATTTGGAATTAATCAGCGTCGTATTTATTTTGTTTTGTAATTCAAAAGTAGTATGATGTATATGTGGTGTTTTAAAACGATAACTTAGAATAGTTCGTGAGTCATGGATAGTTGCAGAATAATAATTATCTAATTTTCATTTATGGTAATGACGCTTAGTACTATTCTATGGTATTAGGATGTGTTAATTTGATTCCTCAATATTAGTTACTGAAAAAATGTACAATCTGGCATCAACGTAGACTCGCATATGAAGTGGAATCGGTTTATTTCGGAACTATTCGGGAACGTTCACTGACTCAACTCAAAATGATGTGTATTTAGCGGCGTTGCCACTTGATCCATATGTTTGCAGTCAGTTGTAAACGTTTTTTTGGATTTACCAGTATCTGTGATTCATATGGTGATGTGTTGTTAATGGTTTTTTATGGAAGTAGTTCATTTTATTCGTAATTAATGGTGGTGGAGCGTATTATTCTATGGCAACTGCGTATAGACTTCCATTTGTTGTGTAGTCGTGTTATTTCGAACTATTCGGGAACGTTCGCTGACTGAACAGAAATTAATATATATTCAACAGCGTTGCCACTTTATTGTAGTTATTTCGAGTTATTTTGTAAACTTTTTTTTTTAATTTACTGTGTGATTCATAAGGTGATATGTACATTAGTATTTTTACTGGGAAACTGATAGAAATACTTTATTTTAATGGTAAGTAATAGTCGTTAAGCGTGTTATTCTATGTGTACGTAAAATTAGTTACTAACAAATTTTACAATCTGGCAACTGCGTATAGTCTTCCATATGTTGTGTATTCATGTTATTCTGAACAATTCGGAAATGTATGATAGTTCAACTGTGGAAAACGTTGTTGGTTTGTGATTTAGATGAGAAGAAACTAATTTTTACTTATTAAGTTCAGTTTTTCAGACAATTTAAACGGAAGAAAAGGTTTTTTGAAAACATTCCAAGCTACTGTAAGTGAATTTATGAAAAATCCCCAAATCAAAAAAAAATCAGTATGAAGTGTATAGAACATAACCTCGAATTGTGAATTTTTTCATAAAAGTATTGAGCACTATAAGTAAGCTGATTTTCATTGAAAAAATTAGTAAAAATACTTTTAATTTAAAAAAAAATTAAAACTGCAATTTTAATATTTCACTTTAATGCTTCATAAAAATTCCACGTAATACATGCATATTGCTATTACCAAGGGCACACGAAATGTTCTCTCACAACAAAAATTTCTTTAAAATCATAATGAAAAAAATTTTTTGTAGTATTGCTAAATCTTTGTGCCCTTTTCGTTTAAAAAAAATCATCGATATTCACCTATTATTAGATTTGTACTGTATCAGTGACATTGCGTGGATGGGATTTGTGTTAATATGAGCCAAATCTGCGCGGTAAATTGGCCAAATCAAAAAATTTTTTTCGGTTTTTATATTTTGATTTTTTTTTCATTTTTCAAATATAGATACCATAGATGTAATTAAAAAAAAAAGTGTATTTTTACATTTTTGGCAGATCACTTTTGGAAAAAGTTCAATTGGACGATATAATTTGGCCAACGTTGCTATTTTCGAAAAATACGATTACATCATCAGTTTTTTTCCAGGAATCTTACCGAAAATGATATATAGTGTGAGTAAAATGTAATAATAGTTTTTTTTTGGACGACATCGTAAAATAAACGAAAAAATGAATAATTTTTTCAAAATGTCTCACTATGATATTGATAAAAATATATTTGTATCTACATTATATTCGACCACACTACTTAGGCTGTTGAAGAGATGTGCTAAAAAAACTGTCAAGTTACAAAATAACTTATTTCTAACACACCTCTACAAATCTCTTATTCTCAACCGAGTCTTACCTGCAATGTGATTGATTTAAATTATATATTGAAAGACGTAAAATTAACTGCAACATCCGAAGATAATAAATATCTGAACATGGTGCACTTTTTTCATTTATTTTTTTTAAATTTCATTCTAGACCTTATAAAGAAAAATATTTACAATATCGAAGGGATTTTTAATCAATATTCCCCTTATGTCGTAACGGATACATATTAGAGAAGCCCTAGAATGATATTTTTTAACATCCTGTTACGTAAATTTAAATCAGTTTCGCGTTAAGAAACTTTATCCTCCATCTTCATTAAATTTCTTACAATATATTTTTATTAAAGTTGGTTATACTGAGTAGGTTAGATTCAATAATTACCGCGGGATTTTCAAATATTGAACTTGTGCGTTTGCGCGTTTTTCAAATCTAACATGGCGTAGATGTGAGGGATAGTAGAGGTGGGCGCGATATAGAAATATAACTGTTGATCATAAGAAGATAATTTACATAAGAGGATGATTCTTTTTTGTATATTGATATACGAGATACACCAAAATTGTAACATATAGAAATATAATAAAATTTGAATGCGACATTTGGAAAATCGTCGGATGTTGCGAAAAGAGATCAATAATTTTAGAAATTTTAACATTTGCGATTGTTATTTGCGAAAGAACGTCTCGCACCTTGGGAACGTTCTCCGCGTCTTTGTCGTCGGTTACGACTATTGACTTCACGAGCCTTGTTGTTTCTCTCCAAATTACCCCTCTTGATAGTTTCACATGCCTTTTGCACTTGCACCTATAACAAACCGATCAAATGGTCATGAGACGTGCCAAAAAATAGTTCAACAAGATTAAACTAATTTTCCCCCAAAAACAAATTGAGATACTGAAAAAAAAGGGCAACAACTAAAATATTTTGTTTTGCCGGTAACTGGAAATCTAGTCACGACTGCTATTCAACGCGCGACGTTGCCACATAACTTTTAAGAAAATCCTGGCTTGTAAAAATTTGTTTAGTGAACTTTATGAGTGATTTGGGATAGTTTATTGTATAATTTCAATGAAACTGTCATCATTGTATATTTTATGTTTGATTTCTCATATTAGGTAATACCAAAGTTCAACTGAAACATTTTGTAATTTGATTTACTCATATATAATCAAGGTTGGATTCCTTTTAACGGCGAGGTCAGTGTAGCAACTAAATTTTTTTTATTTACAACTTTTTATGAACATTTTTTGTTATCAGCGTGATCGATATTTTCATTTGAGAATAAAAAATTTAACCTTTCAAGCGAAAAGGTAAAGATACTAGAGGTGGGCACTTACTGGTATCTAGAACGTAGAAAAAAATTTAGTTGACTCAAACTAGAGGTTAGCAGTAGATGTTATTTGGTAACTAAGCGAAAAAGTTATTTAGAGATGGAGAGTAGTTGTCATTTAGTAGTAATAACGAAAAAATTATTTAGAGGTGGACAGAAGTTGTTATTTTGGTAACGTAGCAAATTATTTAATTGTTTAAAACTAGATATGGGGTATAGTTGTTATTTGGGAACATAATATTCTGAATTGGAAACTTATTTGTTATTTTTTTTTTAAATCGACTGTACCATTTAATGAAATAGATGATTCAATAAACTAGAGGTAGACAGTTAGTAGCTGTCATCCAGATTGCGACAAAAATCTTATTTTCTGATAAAATAGAGGCGGACGGTAGTGGTTAACTAATAACTTTTGAAAATTCTTTTATTTTGTCAAAAGCTTTTTAAAAATCGAGTCTACTGAAAAAAAATTTTTTTTGATACTTGAACTAGGAACGAAAAACAACTAGAGGTGGGCAGTGGCTGTTATATGGAACGTAGTAAACAATTTATGTATAAGGTGGCCGAAAAGTAGAGGTGGCCGGTACTTTTTATTTGATAACGTTAAAGAATATTTATCAAGTTGACTTTTTATGAAATTTGATTTTTGAAAATTTAGTTTTTTCGTCAAACTATTTTTGCAAATCGAGTATACTGGAAAAAAAACATTTTATTTTATCCTTAAAATAGGAATCGAAAACTAGAGGTGAGTAGTAGTTGTTATATAGAACGTAGCAAACAATTTTTTTATTCAGTAGCCGAAAACTAAAGGTGGGCGGTACTGGTTATTTGATAACGTTGGAAAACATTTTTGATGGAATTCAAATTTTGAAAATTCAGTTTTTTTCTACAAATTATATTTGAAAATTGAGAAAAAAAATATTTCAATTTGTGCTGGGAATAGGTACCGATAAAAAGCCATATTCAATTGCCTTTTTTTTTCATAAAATTTGCATTCAAATTTTGAAAATTGAGTTTCATCAAATTATTTTTAAAAATCAAATCAACTAATAACAAATTATTTTATTCTTGTAATGATAACGGAAAAAACTAGAGGTGGGCATTGACTGTTATATGGAACGTAGCAAAAAATTTTTAAAGAACCTAAACTAGAGATGGGCGACTGTCGTTATTTAATAACGTGACAAAAAATTGTTCGTAAAATTCACATTCAAATTTTGAAAATTCAGTTTTTTTCTACAAATTATATTTGAAAATTGAGAAAAAAAATATTTCAATTTGTGCTGGGAATAGGTACCGATAAAAAGCCATATTCAATTGCCTTTTTTTTCATAAAATTTGCATTCAAATTTTGAAAATTGAGTTGTTTCATAAAATTATTTTTAAAAATCAAATCAACAAGTGACAAATTATTTTATTCTTGTAATGAGAACGGAAAAAACTAGAGGTGGGCATTGACTGTTATATGGAACGTAGCAAAAATTTTTTAAAGAACCTAAACTAGAGATGGGCGACTGTCGTTATTTAATAACGTGACAAAAAATTGTTCGTAAAATTCACATTCAAATTTTGAAAATTCAGTTTTTTTCTACAAATTATATTTGAAAATTGAGGAAAAAAATATTTCAATTTGTGTTGGGAATAGGTACCGATAAAAAGCCATATTCAATTGCCTTTTTTTTCATAAAATTTGCATTCAAATTTTGAAAATTGAGTTGTTTCATAAAATTATTTTTAAAAATCAAATCAACAAGTGACAAATTATTTTATTCTTGTAATGAGAACGGAGAAAACTAGAGGTGGGCATTGACTGTTATATGGAACGTAGCAAAATTTTTTTAAAGAACCTAAACTAGAGATGGGCGACTGTCGTTATTTAATAACGTGACAAAAAATTGTTCGTAAAATTCACATTCAAATTTTGAAAATTCAGTTTTTTTCTACAAATTATATTTGAAAATTGAGGAAAAAAATATTTCAATTTGTGCTGGGAATAGGTACCGATAAAAAGCCATATTCAATTGCCTTTTTTTTCATAAAATTTGCATTCAAATTTTGAAAATTGAGTTGTTTCATAAAATTATTTTTAAAAATCAAATCAACAAGTGACAAATTATTTTATTCTTGTAATGAGAACGGAAAAAACTAGAGGTGGGCATTGACTGTTATATGGAACGTAGCAAAAATTTTTTAAAGAATCTAAACTAGAGATGGGCGACTGTCGTTATTTAATAACGTGACAAAAAATTGTTCGTAAAATTCACATTCAAATTTTGAAAATTCAGTTTTTTTCTACAAATTATATTTGAAAATTGAGAAAAAAAATATTTCAATTTGTGCTGGGAATAGGTACCGATAAAAAGCCATATTCAATTGCCTTTTTTTTCATAAAATTTGCATTCAAATTTTGAAAATTGAGTTGTTTCATAAAATTATTTTTAAAAATCAAATCAACAAGTGACAAATTATTTTATTCTTGTAATGAGAACGGAGAAAACTAGAGGTGGGCATTGACTGTTATATGGAACGTAGCAAAAATTTTTTAAAGAACCTAAACTAGAGATGGGCGACTGTCGTTATTTAATAACGTGACAAAAAATTGTTCGTAAAATTCACATTCAAATTTTGAAAATTCAGTTTTTTTCTACAAATTATATTTGAAAATTGAGGAAAAAAATATTTCAATTTGTGCTGGGAATAGGTACCGATAAAAAGCCATATTCAATTGCCTTTTTTTTCATAAAATTTGCATTCAAATTTTGAAAATTGAGTTTCATCAAATTATTTTTAAAAATCAAATCAACTAATAACAAATTATTTTATTCTTGTAATGAGAACGGAAAAAACTAGAGGTGGGCATTGACTGTTATATGGAACGTAGCAAAAAAATTTTAAAGAACCTAAACTAGAGATGGGCGACTGTCGTTATTTAATAACGTGACAAAAAATTGTTCGTAAAATTCACATTCAAATTTTGAAAATTCAGTTTTTTCTACAAATTATTCTCCTATACCGGGAAAAAATATTTTATTCACTTCTCGAAATAGTAACCCCTGAAAAAAACTAGAGGTGGGTAATACCTGTTATAAGTCAAAAAATTTTCAGTCGATTTTTCATAAAATCTTCGTATTAATTTCAAAATTCATTTTTCAAAATAATTGAAAAAATCGAAAATTATTTAAAAAAAAGATTCAACCTTGAAACCGAAAAAAAAGAAAATAGAGTTGGGCGAAAGCTGTTATTTTGGAACGTAATTTTAATGTCTTCATTTTCACAAATTTAGTTTGTTAATTCGAAAATTTGATTTTTTTATCGAAAATAAAAATGAAAATTCAAACTTTTTTTCAATCCAAAAATCCTCCAATAACCCCAAAAAGGAATATAAAAAAAATATTCACCTTTTGCGCCCTTTTGTGCTTGTACCTTTGCCTTTCTTGCTGTTGCATAACTTGTAATCTATTCAAACGAGGTATCCTATTCACTAGGGCAATATCCTGTCCGTCTACGTCCTCGTCTTCGACTTCCAAATCCTCTTCTTCTTCATTGCTTAATCTCGAAGCCGAAGAAGCGGATCTGACGGGTACCGTCACCGTAAAATGTCTCCTACTCGGATGAATGCGGTAAACACTCATGCTGGGATGTTCGATGAGGAGATTCTCCAATGGAGAAGTCTCCATATGGACAGGCCCTTGCGACGTGAAACACGGCGGCGGTGTTACGAACCACGATTCCTCCATATTAGAAGCGCATAATAGAGACGACGTTGAACTCGATCTGGTTAGAACCCGTTTCATGACGGCGGGTACCTCTTCGTCGATGTCATCTAAACTTTCCACTGAACAAGTGTCCGAATTGCCTTCGCTATCTCTGTCCACTAATACCCAATCGTCCTCTTGTACTTCGGATCTTAACCTTATCGTACCGTCGTTTTGGACCCCTTCCGCTGTTACTCCGCTCTCTTGACTCATTACGGAGCCTAACAAATAATTGGCCAAGTTTTGAAACATTGTCTGAAACAACATGAGAAAAAAAATCATATATACCCCATTTTTATTTTTATTTTAAACAAATACTTTCGCTTTTCGTAAATTTTTGTTCAAACCCTGTATAATTTTTGAAAAAAAAAACTTCTCTCCAGTATACAGTTACTGTAAAAAGATTACTTTTATTTTTCCCCCGTATTAACGATTCAAAACGAATCTAATTTTATGCAAAAAATAGAAAAAAATTTTTTATTCTTCACCCGTATCATTTTTGTTCAGTCCCCGTATAATAATCCTGGAAAAAAATAATTTTTGTAGAGTCCCTGTAGATATAAACTTACTCTTGTTCCTCCCTCGTATGCACAAATAGTCAAAAAACAACCTACTGTTATGATAAAAATTATTTTTGCAAAACCCATGTATACAATATCAAAAACAGTTAAGAAAAAAAAGCAACTTTTCTTTCAATCCCGTAAGTTTATAACTATTAACCTACATTTTTGCTTCACCCCGTATTTTTAAGATCTATACTGATAGCAATTACTAAGGAAAAAAATGAAATTGAATTTTGTTCTACCCCCGTATATTAATACTATGACGAAGTGAATTAATTTTTTTGTACAGTCCCCCTATAATATCAATAATTTACTTTTGTTCGACCCCCGTAGGTACAGTGGAATCAACCGATAAGAAAGTACTAAACTTTTACTGCATACTAAACAATAACTACTATAAAAAAAACCCTGTATATTTAGATATGTATATTTATAAAAATTCTATCAACCATTAAAAACTATATTCGATCACGTATTATGTATTTTTGTACAGTCCTCGTATATAGTGTTATCCACAAGCATTGAAAAAAGTCCCCGTACTTATAAATGTTAAGAAACAATTCAAATTGTTTTTATTCAATCCCCGTATAACGAAATAATATGTGTAGAGTTTGCAATATAATGTTAAATGATACAGTAAAAAAGAAGAGTCTCCTATTAAATTTTGGCTGACAGAATAGTGTCAATTATGTTATAGTATCTGTCAAATTATGCCTTAATTTTAAATGTTATTGTCAAAATAACAACTTTTGAAAAACTCTCGTAAAAAAAAAGTATTTACTCAATATTGGAAAAATGATTTTAAAAGTATAAAGTTGGAATAAATTCTAATGTTGTGAATTGAAACTGTTATAAACTCTAGCACCGCTACTGTCTAATAGATGGCGATACGTATTGTCTTATAATATTATCCTATATTTTACATTTGTATATAATGGAACAAAACAATAACAATAAAAATTTGACTGGGTTATATCGATACTATATACAAAATTGACCTCGAAATTAACTTTAAACACATAATTAATGTTCTACCTACTGTCACTATTATATAAATTTCAAATTAGTAGCGCAGCAACATTAATACTGAACAAAAATAATTTTTACACATACAGATAGTTACATCATATATATAATTTTATTTGTGGTATACGAATTTAACTGCAATTTATCTACTTATGAATTAACAGCTGACCGTCTGTCTTCTGTATATGTATAAAAGGTTGCATCATCTTTTGCAAACTTGTGTGCATAATGTTTAAATTGGCTCAAAGTCAAAAATTACAATGCACACGATTTTATCTATAATTTGTATAAAATAATTTCTTTATATCAACAAACCGTTACATAATAATTAATATAAAACAGTTTTGGAAATTTTTGTGTTGTAATTTTCAAGATATGGGATGTCAAAGTTAGAATTATGTTTTGACTAAAAAAATCGTCCTGGTCAAAATATTGATGATATTATCCCCATGTTTTACTAAAATGCTTTTATGAGATTGATCTACGAGGACAAAAATCAAAATTGTCCTGACCTATATAATGCAAAAATTATGTTCATATTTTACTAAAATACTTTTAATTAAAAAAAACAGAACTATTTTTAAAATTCAACTAATTTACATTGCTAATTTTTTAAAATTTTTCGAATAACACACTGAATCATCTTTTTGAATAATGGAAATGTCTGAGTTAAATTTGCAATGTCAATAGGTCATTGTACTTTTCAATGACAAACACAAAATATTTGCAAAAACACTTTTTAAATCCGCTGAGCAGATTTTAGAAATTACGTCATTCAGATCGCCATTTTCCTACAATAACGACTTTTTATTGGTTATAACCCCCTCTTCTTTATAGTCAAATTTCACTTTCTTTTCATGAGCCACTATGTATATATCACTATCCAAAATAGCCTTATCATTACTACTTAGCGGACGTACAATAATTAGAATTATATCGACCATTAACTTGTCATTTTTAGGTTAATAGTATATAGTTAAAATGTAATTTTCTTAAAACAGTTATATTGATGATTTTTTTGTCATTAAACCATTTTATCCTCATAACAAACTATTTGTACTGACCCAAATACGAATTGAAACATAGATAAAATATAAAAACAGGTACTCACATATTGATTATAACCTAATATCACAGATCACTTTACAAATTTTGTATGGTTTACAATAAAATGATATTTACGACGCGGATTTTGGTAAAAAAAAAATGTTTGTAAACCTCTAAAGCGTCTCAGCTGATCGCCGATACACTCGTTCGTCAGCTGTTTTGTTTGGATTGCTGTTTCCTCCTTGCTCGACCAGCTGGCTGGGCTCATCAGCGACGCCTGCGTATTATTCGTTGCTTTGTGTTGATAGCTCGACGTTCGATAAAATTCGGAATGCTACGTTGCCGGATTTACATATACAAACAATAAGAATTCTATATAATTTCAAATCATAATGGGATATTCCATATATTCATAATTTTATCAATCAAATCATTTATTTATTATTATTGTTTGCATATTTTGCAAACTTATTTTTAGTTATATAGATTTATAACTTACAGGATTATACGAAAATAGAATTTTTTCACTTATTTCCATGACAATAATTATTTTTTAATGTCGTTAATAGTTAACTACACTTTGTACTAAAAATTGGTATAAGACGAGTTATTCCTCAGGTAAAAATTATTATAATTATTATCATGGACAAAAAGTAGTTTCCAGGTATACCATGGGTACCTTTCAACGATTTTATGGACAAGCTACGAATATTATTGATAGTTCTGAGAATTTTTTAGGCCAGTCATAAGAAGAAATGTTATATTGAAAAGAAATAACTTCAAGTTGTGACTAGTATTATACAGAGTCGATAGAAAGTTGCTATAAGGCGAATGTGGATTACATATTTTTTATAAAAATTTTACATAAAAAACATCGAGATATAACGATGGATTTTTGCGATTTATCAAAAAAATATTCATATCTTTACCAAGAGTACCTTTTTGGTGTAAAATTGATTTTTGTTTAATAAATCTAATCTTAAAAAAGTTATGATCATAATTATTTGATTTGAATCGTGTAACTATCGCCCTATATGAGATTTCATTACAATGTTGCCAATAGTTTCGGCAACATAACAAAAAACGGTTTATCATTATATTTTTCTCAACACCCCGTGTCTTGAATACCAATAGCGTTACAAATATAAAACAAATTCATAGAATATAATAGCTTCCAAAACGTATTCCTATAAAATTTACTTGCAATGTTGCCAGTAATTTCGGCAAAATCATTAAAGTATAAATTTTTTTCGTCGACCCCCTGTATGTTGAATACGAATAGAGTTACGGATATAAAAAGAAATTCATGGAATGTGCCAACCTTTAAAATATATTCGTATAAAATTTAATTAAAATGTTGCCAGTAGTTTCGGTAAAAATCGTAAAAAGTAAGGACACTCAAATTATTTTACAGTTTACTTTCTTTGAATCACCCTATTTATATTATGAAATATTTTTTTATTTCGCCATGTACTTAAATTTAGTCAATTTACTTTGTTATCAATTCATAGTATCTTATAGAAGGTCGCTGTACGTATTGTTATTATAATATTTAATTTATTACATTTACCCACTGTTATTGTCAGATAAAAAAAAGTCGATGGCCTGTCAACAAGTTCCTACATCCAAGCTAAACCATCGAACAAGAGTAAACATCATCGGAAACTTTCTTGCATATTTCGATGGTTGTTGCCAAGTTTCCTAATCACCTCAAAGCAACATGTTTAATTCAACTACTTTAAATTTTTTAACGAGCAGTTATTAAAATTAACACGAGAAAATTGGATAAAAAGATGTTAAATATAACAAAGTCCACTTTTGCGTTGACTTCGGACTTCGGAAAACGTCTTGTAATAATTACTGAAAATAGATAAACTTTAAGAGGATGAAAACACTTGAAAATCAAAAATTTTTAACAAATTATTAGATAAGATAAAAATGGAAAATTTCTGCGCAATTCTACAGTCGTCATGCAGTCTATACATGTTTGTACAAAAATTATTTTATTCCACGTGTTTGTGTCATACGCAGTATTAGGAAGCAACGTTGCCAGACGCACTACTAATATTTGAAGATAAGAAAATGCAAATTATAACAATGAAAATAATCGGTAAAGCAAATCTATAATGATTAAGGATTTAATATAGTGCAATGTCCACTTTATACAAAGTATATGTAAAAGAAAAGCCTATTATCTGATTTTTTCTTAGAAAATGCGCGTAATTATTTCCCAGTATTTAGAATTTACTTTGTTGTTTGGATATACACGTGTTTAAATGACACAAAACAACGATAGTACGTTTTGCGTTGTACTTATACGTGTTAGGTGTATATATACTGCTCGTCAAAAGTTTGTAAACATGGAAAAAACAAATAAACAGTTATTATATGTCAAAATACAACAAAATGGAGTTGGATATAACGTGGAATTGATTTTTTACTATCCAGCAATGGTCTCCAGTGTCAAATTTAACTTGCAATAATCGTCGTGGTTTATAGACAAGCGAGTGGTTGTTTTTTTGACTAAATTTGATTAAGACTCTCAATTTTCGCATAATAACAAGGTGTAATTCTAATTTTCACGTTAATCAAGCCTCTTAATTATTTTTGTATGAACTTGATCCGAATATATCAATTTCCAATTTCCTGGACTTCGATAAATGGATTCTAAGATTTCGAAAATGCTAAACAAACGTGTTTTTATGATGATCCTAAACCAGGCAAGTAGGGGATTTTTCCTATTACGTTATATGTACAGTTATTCTTTGGGGTCATAAAGATCTATGGCAATTATTGTACAAAATTTATCATTTAATTGATATTTAATTAATATTTTGAACAAATGATTAAAATCATTAATTTTTTGATCAAATATTGTGATCCTTCCATTTCAAAATTTCCTATGTTTTGAACAAAATTTAGTAGTAAAATTGGGACAACGTGTATATTAAAAATTTTTACTTACAGATAAAGATCTATCTCTATCCCACAAAAACACTGTTTATAATATTAAAAACACTACATTATAATGGCAATCACTTATTATACGAATATACAAATTCCAATGTGTCACAGAAAAAACAACTAACTGTATATGAAAACGGAACTCAGTCAACTGATGAAATTGTTTTTTATCCACGTGTTCCAACGAAAGAGAAAACAAAATAGAACGTTATACGCTTTTAACTCAACTGACTGCGAAATAAATTACAGCCCAATAAATTTTAACAAAATAATACGCGATGTTTTGCACAATAAATTTATTATTAACATTTTGTTATCAAGATCGCAACTCCAACTTACGAGGGAAATGTAAAATGTGATTTCAAAATAAAATTAAAATTGTTTATTTACATACGACCACGTAAAGATAATTTCGGTTATTCATATTAAAAACTATACATCTGGCAACGTTGAAAATATTAAGTTTCTATAGCCTGAATACCGTTGATGACGTCATTATCAGTAAACCTTATAGTCCGGGGGATTTCTTCGGATTCTATAATAAATTCCGCCGAAGCTTAAGTCTTTTATTTTTGGTCGTAGAGAAAATTTTAGGCATCAACCCTGATGGAAATTTTATGTTTTATAACATGCTAAAAATTAAATTTTGAACCGAAATTTTTAATTTCAAAATGGCGGCCGCGTAATTTGAAAAATTTTAATTGTATTTTTTTAACAATTGGATAAAAAAAATCATGTTTCAAATTGTGAAAGAATAAAGAATAAAATTCCATTGACATCATGTCAAATAAGTATTTCTGTATCAATAACATGTCAAAATTGTTAATATTGATGAAATGAATGAAAATTGAAAAATATATTGTTACGACCTCGCCCATTGATATAGACCGTCAAGCTGGTCCTGTTTTATTATGTTAATCGATGTTACAGTTTGGTGGATGCGCCAGGTACATTTCATAATTGCATAATGTTTTTTTATGACGAAGTTATTTCTTTGTATTGTTTTTGTAACTTGTGTACATTATGTTGTGATTATTTTTATAGCGACAATTTGTAGGAAGGCCGTTTAAAAACAAAATAAAAAATATTACACAGTCGCAATTTTGATTTTCCTAGAATCATCTCTATATTTCCATATAATACCAACTTGATTTTCATATTTTCATTAAATTTAGCACATAGATAAGCAATTATAAACTTTTTGACAATCAACAACAATTTTTCAAAAATTAAGCGATAAAAAACTTTTTTGGAAATCTAGTTCTCTAATGTTATAGAGCATAAAATTTTTCAGAGGATTCAGAAAATGATTCGAAATTAATTGATACATTTTTATTTATAATATTCCGTCTTTGAAAAACCGAAATATTATGCTCACTTTTTGATCCTAACTCCCGGACTATTATAAATTGAAGAATGTGAGAAATGTCATTGGCGTATCGCCAACGGAGTCACTGCTTATAGATGTACTGACTCCCTGTGACGGTAAGTGAATATTTTCTCCGTAATTAAATCTTTTCATTGAAGTTTCTCATCGATTTAGATTCTAATATCGCCATCTTGTATCTATATGATTAATAATAAGCCTCAGATCTTTGTTTACGAGTTTCATTGTTTTGCTAGAGCTTCTTTAAACCCTTATTATTATCCTTCAATCATACATTTTTATATTCTAGTTATACACATTTTTTCTGAGTGTAAAATCAACCTACTGATATTCACGCGGGAGAGTTCGCCTATCTCTCTCTGTTATTAGACGTACAGTATTTGTTATCTTTGTTCTCGAGAACGTCTATCGTTTTCATACCTATGTTGCGACGTTTTTAACTTGTGGTAATTATAATAAATAGTGATAAATCGTATTATCGAAAACAATGGATTTTTTTAATAATTATATAGTATTTTCATTATAACTAGTATAAATATTAATACGACATAATACAGTTCCTATTAATAAATTTATTTTTAGTTTCAATTCGATTAAACATGACAACACTGTATCCAAAGTTGCTCGAAATCATTCTGGAAATTTTTAGGTAATATTATATATCACTTATTTAAAAATATATGTTGTATAAATATGACTGTAAACAAAAGTTGAACGTTTTCATTATAACAAACAACGTTTTTTTTTTCTTATTTATATCTTTATTATTTAATTACAAAAATTTATACTCGTTATCAGTTTTGTTGTTAAATCCATCCTTATATTTGTGGTAACTACTATTCTAACCTATATTTTAACAAAAAGCAATTTTAATCTTTTCTATCAATTCCGGCAACGTTGTAAACGAACTGTTGTCAAGGAAATTAGAATTCCATATTGCCAACCTCTGAATATAAAATGACCAAGAAAATAGTAAAAACTTAACCTTGAAAACTGCTTAATAAAATAATTTAGACATTCAAATGACTACGTTTTTTGTGTAAAACTTTGGGTACAGATAGCCTGTACGTCTATGCGATTGTGACACCTTGAACCTTCACTTTCAACTTCGAAATAGGCCAATATAACGGTGGTGTTTGTTAATATGCGTAACGCGCATGCAAAATTCGCAATTTCTCGTCCATAAATTTACTCGTTAAATGAATTTAATGATGTTTCCACAGCGTTGCCACATTTTGTAACTTTCCGGAACACAACAAACGGGACTGTTGATACAAAATTGAAAGCTGAATGAATTTAATCATCGTTATAAATAGTAATTTTAATACGAAGCTATCTCGGAGAAGCATACAAAAAATAGGATTTTCGAAAAACAAGGTAACGAATTTTTTCCTAGTTGACTTAATGTAAGAAAAATTTATTCGGAGAAGTTAATTACGAAATATTTGACGTAGTTAGCAGTTAACTTGTTGCATTAAACATTCAACGAAAGTTTAATATCTGAAAGCAAAATAATATGGTTCATATAAAATTATATATCAAACTGAATATTTACTGCTTAATAGTCATCTTTTATATTCATATTATGTGTTAATTATACCAATTAAATTATGAATTTAATATCACTTTCACGCGTAACTTGATTTTTATGTAAATAAACCGTAGTTTGACCATAGTATAGATTAGATAAAATTTCATGCACCTAATCGAATACGTTCGAACTTGGCAACACTGTTAAAATTAGTGAGACTTGGATAACTAGATTCTGAAACAGTTTTACTATTTAAATCTCAAGTATTATTATTGCTTTGTCCTTGAATAAAATATTTTCTCAAATGTTTTTTTTTTCGTGGCGTTTCTACAAACAAAAATCAATTTTGAACACAAATGAAAGATGGCGTGACAGAATTTCAATAACAACGCCTTTTCTCAAGGTCGTTTCCTACAATGATGATTATGACGAAAATGCATGAGGGGAAAAAGGGGTTAAAAACGTGTTCTTGTTGTTCTAGCCACTACCCCACACGATTCGTTAAAATAAATATCTTTTCATTTATACATTTCGTTATTAGATTTATGTGACAAGAAACGATGAATATTTAAACCGCAATTGTCTTTCTTTATTATACGAGGGGTTATTCAAAAAGTAACATTTTGGAATTATAAATAATGTTTATTTATAGAGGGATGATGAATATAAGGAAATAAAAGTTGTAATTTTAATTATTATACGAGGGGCTCTTCATAAAGTGATTTTAATTATAATACGAGGGCTATTCATAAAGTGATTGTAATTTTTTATGTAAATAGGATCGATGATAAACAAAGTTTTCTTCAAATTGCAATTCTCATTATTATACAAGGGTTATTCATAAGTTTAAGTAAAATATGATGAAAATATTATGTTTAAGAGGGCTATTGATTTTAGAATAGAAAAAAAAAATTTTATATAAAAAGGAATGAAGAATTTGTTGAATAACTACCCTCGACGACCCCAGGCTTTATGTGGAACGATATAGGGGGTGTTACAATAATTTCTGATAAATATAACGTAACAATTATGTGATAAAGGCATTCAGAAATGTTCGAGCTGCTCTTAGTTGTACATTTGTTGGTCTTAGCACCCAAATTGCATCAAATTTATTAACGTAGCAATTTTAAACAACAAAATATTTGAAATTTGTAGAAAGGTATCATGAAATGAAACGTAATTGCTTGATATCCCTCGTAAACATTCAGGGTGTAGTTCCGATTAGACTCCAACCTCTCTTTAATTAGATTAATTAATCCCTCAGGGGATTTTTAGTCACAAAGCTTCGTTTTATACCCCCGTAACCCTCTAAAAAACCAAATTTATTAAATATCTTCTAAAATATTGTTTTTAGAGAAAAAAGTTTTAAACAAAAAATGAAGCTCATTAAAAGCTCTACAAGAAAGGTTATATAGATTTTTTACGTAAATATATAGGGGGGTTACAAACTTGGAGACTAGAAATTTTGAGTATGATCAGCCAAAAAAATTGATTTACGAAAAAAATGTATATAAGCTTTTTTGTAGAGCTTTTTATGGACTTTAATTTTTATTCCAAACTTTTTTCTATAAAATCAATATTTTCGGAGATATTTACTAAAATTTGAGGAGTGATTTATAATTTTGACGTATTTACAATTAAAATCAATTAAATTCAATGTATTCATGATAAAAATATTCATTTAGCACGAATCATAGATAAAGCAATTTTCACAAACAATTTAAAACGAATATTTTATTAAAGATAATATTTAATCACTACCATGATTCGTGATACAGATCGGTCAATAGGCTCGATTCTATAATTATCGTGATGTCATTTTTATTATTTTTAATTTTATTCCATATATTTTTAAATGAATAATAAGTTCAAAACAATAATATAACTAAACAAAGAAAGAAATTAAATGAATCGAATTCGTCATACGTTAAATACTGATACGGCTTATATTTGTTATTACAACGTTGCCACTACCTCTGGTTCGTTGTAGTAATTTATATATTCACATATAAATATGATTTCGGAGTCTAATTGAAATACTACACTTCTTGGAAGCCATTTTAGTGTTAGCGTAGCACAAATGATGTCGTTTCCTGGTAATACCCTCGAGCATACTACCCTTTCCACCCTTTTAACACCATTTCTTGGGGGTTAAAACAGTTGCTGCCATAATTTTAAAAAAAAATCATTCATTAGGGGAAAGTTTAATAGCAATGAGAAAAATTTCATTTTAGTTGACTTAGATTTGAAAATTCGTAAAGATTAGGTTCTATTTTTGAATTTCCTCTAATTCTCGTTTCCTGGTAATAATTATCCAAAGTGGGTCGTGAAAATCGAACCGATATGCATAATTATTTCGTGTAGGAAATCGTCCATTTCTATTTTTAAATTTTAAATCAAAATTATATTCATATCCACCCTATATGACGACCTCGATACTCCTTTGTATCCAAGTCCAAATTTCGTTTTAGACTCATATTTTTATGACAAAAATAACATTTTGTAATCGGTTGCGAATCTATTTTCGAAATCACAATATTTGGAAAAGTGGAAAATACGTAATAAAACTGAAATCCACGTAATTACAACGTTCTGCCAAATATTTTCATATTCAGCAGTTTTAAAGAATATCAATTTTTTCTATTTGTAACTTTGGCAACGTTGTATACAAGAACTGTCGTGGTTTCTATGTTAAACATGATGTTTTAGATTGATTTAACCTTGGCCTTCAAAGCGGAGGCGTGTTTACATCAGCGATTTTATTGTACGTATTTTTCATTATAATTTATTATTCATATTAAAGAGACAAATGGAGGTTTCTAATTTAATATTATAAGAATTTCTAATACACCATTAGCGTCAAGTCGATAAGTAAGAAATCTAATATTAAATAAATGAGTTATCAGACGTAAAAACATGGCGGCATATTATGAAATATCTAATATAACTTACCTTTTATTGTTGCTAGACAAAAGTAATGATAATTTTTATTCTAATAGTTGTTTTAATTGTTGTAAAGTGATGTTTCTGTAATGAATAAAAACAGACTATTACCATGATAATTTTTTCGATGTTCACAGCTATATCAGTTCATTTACGAGGGTTATATAGAAAATTCTCGATGTAACAAAGAAGACATTTTATTTTCAACATTAGCACCATACGTAATTTTTTATATTCAAAAAATTTACAACAAAATAGTAAAATAATATATTTTTCATCTTATATTGATAACTGCTCATCTACAGGTCGAGGTCGAAAACTTTTCTTACAAATCTCGTAGTTTAACCTCAAAACTAATTGATTTTTACATAATAATCGTTCTTAAACGTTAGTTGTGTTGTCAACAATGAGTTTTATGATTTTCGTGAGTACACTTTTGTGAAAAAAAAACTAGTATTAAATTTTTAGATTTGGATAAGATCCCAATTTTATTAAAACGATTCTATAGCTAAAAATTTTATCACGTAAGTTTTTTTGGCACAAATAGATGTTAACAAAATAACAGCGGCCAAATTAAAACAAATATAGATTAGAAGAATGTTGTAAAATCATTTTGGAATAACGAAAATATATTTTTAAATGATACCGGTTTTTTCGTCACAACTGGCATATAAATACCGATAAATAAATACCAAAAAAGTCGTTATATATATTTTTTTTTACTTCCACATTATACTTTTTCATTCTAATATTCGTTTTTTTTTTAATTTTGGGTTTTAAATGTCTTTTTCGATGTAAATATTGTCGTAGTTTTCTTTACTATGTTTAGAACCATCAATGGATTGTTCCAAATTGACGTTAAGATCTTTTGGAACAACTTATCCCAAGCCCGAAGCAACCTCAAACCGTTTTTGATGGATAATAATCGTTTGAGTCAACTTTCTACTCAATTTTTTAATATTATTTAATATAAATAAGTTTGGGATTATCTGACGCATTTATTTACCCCTAGCGCCCCTATCACGTTAACTAAGCTAAAGTAAACGCGCCAAAAGTCCATTGAAGACATAAAAATAATTTCCTCAAGGTCATTCTAACCGAAGTTTACGTAAAGTGTAGAATTTTTTTAAAATTTTTCAAAATATTTGTTCACCTAGTATATACAAATTCGTATTAGCGAATGACCCTGGTAAATCACCTGTTCAAAATAACAAAATTCTATTACGCAATATTTATATTTTGAAATATCTGAATTATTTCGGTAACATTTTCTGAAATTGAATTAAAGTTGGCAACGTCGCAATTATAACTTGATACATTCGATAATGTACTGTCATCTTTATATATGGTAACATAATTTACATAGTTGCCATGTTTTATAGTCGAAAAGTCCTAGCTACTTTCTATGTTGAGTTATACTATTTTCTAAATCAGTCGGTATTTTTATTACTTCTACAGATGGTTATATATATTTTTTTGTTTTCTCTTCAACTTCGTCGATTTTCCATTCTTTTCGCTAGTTAAATTTATTCCGATCGTAAACAAAGGACGATATAAACATCCTGCGAAATTATATGTAATAAAAGCAGCTGGTTTCCCTGTTAACAATCAAACAAATGATCAGTTTCGATGTTTCCTTTGGTATATTGTTCATCGCCGACAAGACGTTAGTATCCGGTAATAAATATGGCGATTATTTCCTGTCGGACCCATATTTTCCTCTTAAATTTGCATTTTTAATAATGCGGGTTACTGGTTACTAACATCGACATCAATTCATTTTAGAACGAATTCGATATGATATTTCCATCATCATTTTAAAATCGGACGTCCTGTACATATTGAATCGTATAGAAATGACATTAGACGTAAAGTCTGATTCATATTCCATTATCTTATTAACGATATTCAACATATATGAAGTATTGTGAATATGAAGAATAATTTATAATATAGAAAACATCGAAATATTGAAAAAAAATTAACAAAGCAATGTCTGGGTAGAAACGTTTTCTTAAAGTTCTTATCTATGTAAAGTAGAGTAAAAAAAAGAAACACGACGTTGCCAATCTCGTTTACATAAATATTTAACCTGTTGTGACTCGTCGTAGCTTGTCTACGTATAATTCAGGACCGTATTTGGGTAAAAAATATTCAGTTTTAAATAACAATTTTATTTTTCTAGTAATATAATTTGGGAAATTAGTAATTTTTTTAGTCAATTTATATATCAATCTGTGAACTAAAATAATTCAAGTATTGATAAAAAATTCTGGTTATACTTTTTTTTCGTCGTAAATTCCGATATATTCATATATTATTGAATTATAATTATTTTAAATGTGATTTTACTAAAGAGAATATAATGATTATACAAATGTATAAAATCAATTGAAAAAAAAAACGCTAACACTAATTTATATAATTAAAGAATCTTATTTCGTATTACAATGTAGATATAGTACGTAAATAGCAGATAATTTTTACAAAGTGGCAACAGCGCTTAATATAAAATGCGTACGCAACTCACATCTTTCTTACTCCCATTATATTACACTAGATATCTCTTTCTATAGCAAAATTATATCATCGATCGTAGAGCGCCTTCTTCAAACTATACGATAAAGAACAAAGAAAATTTGTTTTTTAACCAATACCAAGTAAAAATTTTCAAAATATATATTTAATATAATTAAATTTAATAATACTCACGAAAATTATGTAAAAAACGATATGATAATAGTTAAAATAAATAATTTCCGTGTTAACGTCAAAATCAGCTGATCGCTTATAGAAATAAACACAACTACTTGTCAATTCGCGCTTCCGATATTTCACTTACTAATATTACAAAAATACCTTATTGTTGTTGATTAAATGGAGACAACAGCTAAAGGGGTCAAAAATTACAACTTTCGGGACGAGTTTCGACGCACAACACCATTCAGCCTAAGGCAGGCGCTGAATAATCACCAGCGTTAGGTAAAAGGGCTCATGACCCTGCTAGAAAACGCGGGGAAAGGAAATCACACCTATATACCCGTCTCTTTTTCTCTTATTAAGGAACGTATAGCTCTATTTTCGTTTGATACGGCACTTGCGCTTGTTTTCCTAACGCAAGTGTTTTATGTACATCGTTTTGTTTGGTGATATAAATTATCACGAATAGTGTCTAAACTAATAATAAAATTTGTGATGTTTCAAAATATATATTTACATATACATAGCCGCTTAATAATTCAGAGTAACCCATATAAGAATTAATGTTAGAAAATACTAAATTTAAATGGAGGCGCCATCTTTGTATTGAACACGGAACGTATGAAATCGTTCACTTTGGTTAAATCTACAGTTTTACGTTCTTAACGTCATCTATCTTGAAGACTTTAAATTATTGTAGAATATGAATTATATAAAAACTTTTTGAGGTTATAATTGTTTATTTTGAAGTCGTTTCATTATTTTATTATAGATGATGATATAACACAATGTCAAGATCATTGAAACGTTATATATACAAAGGATTTTTACAAAAAAACACTAGAAAATTGTTTAAATATACAAGTATTGGTTTAGCAATCACTTCAGTGCCAGTTATATCTAATTATAATGATGGAAGTGCTATAGTGAATCAAGCAAATGGATTAATACGGTTTTTAAGGTAAATTTTCTTTTAATTTAAATCTAATAGTATACAATGTGATTTAAAAATATTTCCTTTCTACAAAATCACTTGTAGGTCATTAAAAATAGGATTATCGATATCTTTAGATTATTATATATACACGATAGGTTTAAATGAATCATCTCCTAATTACAAACCGATGATGAGTCGTATTCATAAAAAATCCGCCGAAAGTATTCTACGAGGTTGTTTAACAAACGGCGGATCTTACATAAAATTAGGCCAAGGGTTAGTTTCAATGAGTCACATCCTTCCTAAGGAATATATCGATACCTTAAAGTGCTTACAGGATAAATGTTTGACGAGGGACGAAGGAGAATTACGCGAAATTTTTTTGAAAGATTTCGGAAGAGAACCCGAACGAATGTTGCAAAAATTCGATAGGGAACCGATAGCCGCGGCCAGTATCGCACAAGTGAGTCCGAAATCGAGATTATAACAATTTTTTATATATATATATTTGAAGGTATATAAAGCTGTCACGAATGAAGGCGCTCCAGTGGCAGTCAAAGTCCAATACATCGATCTTCAACAACGTTTCAAAAACGACATTAACACTATTAGAATGTTGTTGAAGATCGCCGGTTTTCTTCATCCTTCTTTCGATTTTTCATGGGTAATTGACGATATGGAGGAAACTTTGAAACAAGAACTCGATTTTATTAATGAAGGATTGAATGCCGAAAGATGCGCGCGAGATTTACGACATCTCTCGTATATACATGTCCCTAAAGTGTTTTGGGATTATACCAGTTCGGTAAAGTAATTATTCCTTGGGAAATTTCCGTTTTTGTGGTGTTCTTTTATATACGAGGTGTAGCAATTAAGTAACGAGATTAACTGTTTAGTTTTGAGCCTATTATTTTGTAGACAAACCAGTGTAGCCGTGGCCTTCGTCTGTGCAGTTTTTTTTTGTTTTGCAGTAAAAATAAAAAAAAATAGGTTTTTAAATTTCATATAATTATCAACTTTTCGTTATTTAATGGACACACCTCGTAATAATCACTTAATCATCTTATGCCGTTGCGAGTTTTTGGTCATGGAAAATCGATTTCTATGGAATTTTTTTCAAACTTTCGTTTTCAGGCGGATTTACGAAAGAAAAAAAAAATACTACAATTTAAATTTAGAAAAATTGAAATGTTATTAGTTTCAGTGGTTTCAATGTTTCATCAAACGTAGTTTTCTCTTAATTCAAGTAAAAAACAAACAAATCGAGAAAATTTTATAAAAAAAATATTGATTTTTCATGTTTTTTCAACTCGACATAATATTTCCTGTAAATATTCACTTTTCGTATATTTTAATTCATAAAAAAATTAATAAATAAACTTTTTCACACTATTTTTTCATAAAATACTCGTTTTTTGTGTATTTTAACAAAAAAAATAAATATAAACATTGTTATAAACTTTGAGAACAAATTAAGAACGTGTGTTCCAAGACTTTTTTCAGAAATCTTCTTTAAAAACAAAGATTAAAAAAAATCATCAAAATCTGATAATTTTTCAATTTTCTATAGCCAAAAATCGCCGATAGTATGAAAGTACATTCACACCGACCCCGGTATACAATTTCTGATTAATTTTTCGACAAAAATATCACGTTGCAATCGTGATTTCGCTTTTAGAGGGTTTTAGTTACCGAATTCATCGACGGTTATGGAATTAGCGATATGGAAAATTTGAAAAAACAAAATTTTTCACTATCAGACATAAATAAAAAATTATTTGAAGCTTTCGGTCATCAGATATTCCAAACCGGGTTCGTTCACGGCGATCCCCATCCCGGAAACGGTAAGGACAAAACTAATTTTAATATTTCAGGCATACCTAACTATATATAGGGTGAATCATAAATACCGAAGTAATTTTCAACTTAAAATTCAAAATTATCTATAATTTCAATATTTTTTTTTTCGATTTAATCGTGAATAAATACGTAACAAATCACCTGTCAATTATTTTATCGTGTCATACATCTCTAATGAATTGGTACTAACTGCTCGTTTAGATGCATAATAAACCAAAATAATACACATTCATTTAACGTTTTCGAGGTCGCAGAATCCATTTATCAATTTACCAAACTTCCAGTTTTATCTATAATTGGATTAATTTATTTCTGTTTTCTATAAAAAAATCTTTTTCTTCGAGATTTCAGTCAAAATCGTTCGATTTAAACTCAAAAAGTCGAATCAGGAATCGAAAATCCAATTATATGTAAGGTAGTACTAATTTTTGACATCTAGTACATCGATAAATGGATTTTACGATACCGAAAACGCTAAATGGACGATTATAAACGGAAAGTTCCTTTTTAGTATTAGTGAGGAAAGTGAAAGGTAAAACGGAATTGGTATTGTTAGATCACGGTTTGTACCAAGAGGTTTCAAAAGAAGACTGTTTTGCTCTTAGTAATTTATGGAGGGCTATCGTGTTCAGTGATCACGTTAATGTTGAGAAATTCTCGAAAATGTTGGGAGTCGAAGGTATAAAAAAAAACATCCGGAAATTTATTCGAAATTCTTTAGTTTTTTTCGAAAACTTTCAGATTTCGAATTGTTTGCCGAAATTTTAACACAATCTCCGTTGAGATCGCGAGGGTTTCGACTGAAAGTCCGTTTGTCTGAGGAAGATTTAAGACAAATGACAGAATTTGCTAAAAATAGGTTCGATAACATCATGGTGTGTCTAAGAGAAATGCCAAGGTCACTTTTATTGGTATTAAGGTAAGTTAACTAACTAAATCAAACATATATTATTTAATTTAAGGTGAAAAATTGTTTGAATTACCTTTTTCCTCATTATATTCCTCTTTATGTGGTTTTCTCGTTCTAATTTCCATTTTTTGTATCCAAAATAGTTTTCCTTGACCGTTCATTTGTTTCGCACTAAGTAACTAATTATAACATAATTTGGCAACGTTGTTTTTTTGTATCAGAAAGAAACCTAAAGGTAAGAAAAGTACGAAATTTTCATAAAAAATTTATCATTGAAATAGTCACTTTATCACTTTATATTTTATTAAAAAACTTCACATCACTTTTTTTACTTGTTTAAAATATTTTTGAAGGTTAAAATCGTATGAAAATTTCCAGATTTTATAAAAAACTTATCAAGAAAATAGTTATTTTATCATTTTAGCACTAGATATTTTAAAAAGAAAAGTTCACATCACTTTTTTCAACTATTTTTTTGCTTGTTCTTACTTATTTACTTGTAGTTTAAAGCACGGCGTTTTTTGAATGTAATTTTAACGAAAACTTACAAACTTTTAATAAAAATGCATCTTCAAAATAGTAATTTTATCACTTTATATTTTACAAAGAAAACTTTTTCTAACTAGTTTTTTCTCATTCACTTTTGATACCACAGCATTCACTCATTATTAAATATTATACTGTTTAGGTTATAATAGTCATTTTGGACTTCATTTGTTACATAGCAATGTTGCCAAGCTTAATCACTTTTCAAAGTTGATCTCAAATGAGTATTTCCAACCAATTTTTTTTTAAATAATTCTTGTAGCATAATTAAATTTGAATAATTTACCCACAAAACAAAATCTACTCATTTCTAAGGTTTACGTATCTTGGAAATATAACAATGACCATGTTCTCGGTAGCTCATTTGAACACATTCCGAATATCTTCTGATCGATTTAAATTCACATGCTCTGTTCATACAGAGCTTTTATTTACGTTTACAAGTATGTAAAAAATCACATATTAGAGGTTAGTTTATGGTAAATATCACAATAGTGGCAACTAGAAGGAACGCGCACGCGTCAAGATCCGAGGATACATTGGATGTATTCAAAACAGGTTCGGAATTAGTTATCTGTGATACATGAATGCAGAATTTCAAATTCCGAACGTTCTGTATTTGCACTACGAACGCACAATGTCAAACTGTGCATGAATCTGATAACAAAACGTGTTCAGGAGTATCTACCACGAACAAAACTAATATGATGTGAAGTTTTATATAAAATATCTTACAGTTTTTAGAATGTATGCTCAGATTATTTCAGTTTAAGCTGGTACACCTTATTATCCACCCTCTTTGTGACAAAAACATTCCCTTTCGTAAACAACCGATAAGAGTATTTATCTAATCACTCTTCCAACCCTCGCCTTATCAATTTCAAGATGATCATTTAATAAAATTATTAAATCATTTATTTGGCTTTTAAAATATTTCAAGTTTAACTTTTAAGTCGATTGTGTGAAATGTAAAATGGATAAATATGTGGCAACATCGCTTTGTTGTTATAAAAAATGATGTTATATTCATTCTTTTTATTGAATTTGAAGGTCTAGAGGTGCGAATTACTTTACTCAAAGTTACTTTGTACCCATATACTATTTTAAAATGAATAATTACTGAAAAAAAATATTTGTACGATATATGTACTTTAATGATATTTTTAATTATTTATAATAAAATAACAAAAACTCGAACAAATACAGTATCATCAATAATTATTTAAATTTACAAAATATCTGGAAATTTCCAAGATGGTGACCGCTCTCTGAGACACTCCCATTCAATAAAATTGGATTTAAATTTTTTACGTTGGCGCACGCGCGGATGCATTCGTTGGAAAATATATTTTTGATTTTCATCTGTTGCTGGGGATCTAATTGACTGGCTCTATTTTGAACCAATCCGAAATGTCATTTCACATAACGACAAAATATTTTTCGTGTTTTCGACATTTCATTTGCATGGAATTTTGTACCTCTATGTTTTGATAAAATTAAAAATGAAATTACATCGATAAAATTTGGTTATTGTTACTACGAATGCATGATTATATGACCGGATATGTTTTCAAAGACACGCGAGCGTCTGTGTTTATAAATCACATTTTGTAATTTATTTAATTTATATAGAACGAGGCCGTCAACACGGGCTAAATTGATTATACTTTCGAAAATATCTCATCTAGTTGTAACGTCTTTTTGCCCACCTCTATTCAAATCTTCATCATATTGTCGTTGTTAGTATATAGGCTCGTTCCAACCCATCAAAAAACCGTTATACGTACGATTGTTTTGTGTTCCAATCGTTTCCGGGACGTTCTTTTCGATACTTGGTTGACAGCAAGTACTGTTACAAGAACTGAGCATAGCCGGAGATTGCGCATAAAATATTGGTTAAACGCTAAATAATAGTTCCAAGAAAGGTCCGGACTAGCAGGAACAAATATTCTAGTTAAATGCGTTGTTGCCACTTTTATTTGAACGTAAATGGAAATTTGTTAAGAAATTATATTTGTTTCAACAAATAACGGTTTTTTATTAAAAAATATTTATGATTTGATATTGAATTTAATTTTAGTATTTATTTAAATATTGGATTTAATACGAAATTAGATATTCCCCGAGGTTGGTATGAATTCTTTTTATAGAAATTTGAACACGATACGTGCGATAGCACATCACCATGGAAATCCCATAGATAGATATACAACTTTAGCTAGAACGGCAACGAAATCGTTATACGGCGATGATAATACCATAGGAAAGAAATTTGTTCACTTACCTGCCTATATTTACTTCGAAATTGTTTTACAGTAAGTTTTTTTTTTTATTAAAAAATATTTATTCAATTATATTAGTAGTTCAAATGTAACAAAAGCCGTCTTTGTACTTTTATTCGAAACTCGTTTAATTTTCCATTTAATAGCAATAATTAGTTGAAAAAATATGAATATCACAATAATTTATGATTTTATATACAGAGTGTTCAATTTTAAAGGTTTAGGAATATTTTTTTCCAAATTTTTCGACTTGGAATTAAATCGACTGAAATTTTTTGAAAAATGTATTTTTTTTTTCTTAGAAACTTCTTCAATTAGTGGAAAAATGTTTAATGTGACAATTAATTTTGAATTTATATACAGGGTATTCTTTAAAGTATGTTTTTTTACGACTTCCCTGTATATTATGAATGACAGTTATCAAAATCTTCAAAAAAGGAGTTTTTTCTCAAAATATCAATTGATGGATAAGTTACGAATATGACACTCATTTTTAAATTTAAATACATGGTTGCATGAAAAGGTACCTTTTCATACATTTTTCAATTTCAATCAAGATTTATCAAATTTTTTTCAAAATATGTTTTTTGCCCAAAATTTTTCTTCGACCCGATTAATTATTGGAGAAGTTACGAATACGTCATTAATTTTTTAATTTATATACAGGGTACTCTACAAATTGTGATTTTTCATAACTTTGCTTTGTTTTGAATTGAAATCAAAATTTACTGAATTTTTTCTCAAAATTTCTCTTCATCTCCCTTAATTAGTGGACAAGTTACTAAAATGTCACTATTTTTTGAATTGATATACAGGGTACTCTCTAAATTTGGGTATTTTTACAACTTCGCTTCATTTTGAATCAAAATTATTGAAATTTTGCAAAAAAAATTGAATTTTTTCTCAAACTTTCTCTTCAACTTCATTAATTAGTGGACAAGTTACTAAAATGACACTTCTCTTTGAATTCATATACAGGGTACTCTCCACATTTGGGTATTTTTACAACTTTGCTCCATTTCGAAGTAAAATTATTGAAATTTCCCAAAAAAAATGGATTTTTTTTACAATTTCTCATCTACACCTTCAATTAGTGAAAAACTCACGAAAATGTCACTCGATTTTGATTTTACATACAGGGTGTTCTGTTAATCAACAATTTTCTACAAATTCACTTTATTTTGAATTGAAATACTGAAATTTTTGGAAAAATCAAGTTTTTTCCCAAAATAATTAAAATTTATCAATTAATGTTCAAACTACGAATTTCACAGTTATTTTTCAAATTTATATAATGGGTACTCCCAAAATTAAAATTTTTCAAAAATTAATTAGATCCTGAACTAAATCGTCCAAATAACCAACAATTCATTGTAAATTGTCAAATATTTAACACGTTCATTTCTTCAAGATTCCAAAGAATCGGAAGATGGTTCAAGAAGAAAACATTAAAAATTATGTATTTATTAGGATTCACCCCTAATATCGAATTATTTCAAAAATTCATACTGTAAAAACATAAAATTTTGTTATTAAATCGTTTAATAAAAACTTTATCGTTTCATTTATCCACAGAAAAACACCCCAATTCAATGAAACTTTTTTTAATTCAATTTTTACATAAAAAATGTTTTCCAATGATAAAAAAAGATAAGAAAATTCATTAAAATTTAACTATTGGTCAATAAAAAAATGTTATATACTTAAAATTGTTGGATATATTTAAATATTGTTAAATTTATTTAACATTTTTGTTAGTTGTAGTATCCCGCAGCACTTTTATTGTTTTATTTATTTATTTATTCAAAGTGCCGTTTTACACTTAAAAAAAAAGAAATAAATTGTGTTACACTGTAATAATTAAAATATCTACATTGATTATGCTGTTTTGGCTCGAATGGCGGCACGTTTCGATGTGACGGCCTAAAAAATAAGAGTTTATCAGGATAATACAATACCGATATTAAATATTTGAGAAAAAACAAAAATAATGGATGAAATTATCGGAAATTAGTAATAATTAATCTTATTTATCGAAATATGTGATTTGAATGGTAATGAAATTGAGATTTGTTATCAAAATTTGGTATAAAAAGTCAAATGGAATGAGTTTGATGGAATTTTTTATCTTCGGTTTATAAAATTGACCCAACTACTTCTAATTCGAAAGTTTTCCATGAAAAAGGCACAATTCATCAATTTAAAAGATGTACAAGACTCTAAATTGGACATTTATGGCCAAATTTTGATCCCAGGCAATCAAACGGAATGATTTCGATGGAATTTTCAATGTTGAGCTGTGAAATTGACCAAACTACTTCCAATTAGAAAGTTTTCTATGAAAAAGGCACAATTTATCAATCTACAAGATGTACAAGACTCTAAATTGGACATTTATGACCAAATTTTGATTCGAGGCAATAAAACGAAATGATTTCAATGGAATTTTCAATGTTTGGGCTGTGAAATTGACCAAACTACTTCTAATTCGAAAGTTTTCCATGGAAAAGGCACAATTCATCAATCTACAAGATGTACAAAATCTAAATTGGACATTTATGGCCAAATTTTTATCCCAGGCAATGAAACGAAATGATTTTGATGGAATTTTCAATGTTCGGGCTGTGAAATTGACCAAACTACTTTATCAAATGTAAAAAAATATCATGAAAATGTTGGAAACTTTATCAAATGTGGAAGAAAATCATAAATATCATCAATATAATGGAAATTTCATCAACCGTTGAAGAATATCATAAAAATACCATGAAATTAGTGGAAATTTTATGCCATAGAATGGCAATTTCTACCAAATTAACCATTGAAATAGACTTCAGAAACCCCGGGATTCCAAGATGAGACTCAAAAACATAGATTAGTTAATAAGAAGACAATTTTTAGGAACAACTTCATCAGGTGTGGGAAAAACCACCAAAAAAATAGTGAAAATTTCATTATTTACAATTATTTATTATCCACATTGACTTTAAAAACTCACGAATTACAAAAAGGCGACCCAAACCATTCAAGACTTGGTTAATATATAATATAATGATTTGTATGTAAAAAATACAATTAAAATTGTAAAAATTCCATTTCCTGTCATTTTTTCCAAATTTTTTATTCTAAAACACGAATTTCAATGAAAAGACAATTTTCACTCAGAATTTTACCAAACCCAAATGAAAAATATACAAATCTCTGAGTTATGTAATGATAATACAATTTTCACTAAATAATAACAAAAACTTGAAAAATACTAGAAATTTCTTTTCCGACATTTTTCAAATCAATTTCACAATTAATCAACTTTAAAATCCATAAAAACAACGAAATTCATCAAAATTTGGCAAAATATCAACAAAAAACCTTAAATAAAAACTTCCAAAATGAAAAATAAAAAAATATACGAACCTGGAAACCTGATTTAATACTAGCTACAGAGCACCTCGAACCACAAGTTTCACACTGTAAAAAGAACAATCTCGTATCTTTTTGTAGAATAGTATCTGGAGATCTACAAGTGTGACAGGTAACATATTCTTTAATATACCTGAAAATTAAATAAATAAACAACCGATTCAAACACCACGACGATTTTTAATACCTCCTAAGCACATTCTCGATCTGTTTCTGCTGGAACCTTCCTTTAATAATCAACTGGCTATTACCGTCCACGGACCCGCTGGTACCCAATTCAGCCAACAAGAAATCCAAGAGATGCTTCGGTTGACGATGCAACATCTTGCAGATTTCCGTAAAATTAGCAAACGACGTTTTTTTAGCGCCGATTTTGACGACTTGAGGTGGTCTCATGACGAATTTTTGTTTCTTACCTGCTGCCATATCGGGATTTTTATCCCTCATTATTTCAAAAGCGCGATTTAATAATTCGTCGTAAGTATAATCCCTATCGGAATTACCCCATTGAGTAGAATTATCGTCTACTGTTAAAAGAAAAACAAAAAAAAAATCGATTATAAACAAAAATCAACCACGCCACATAAAAATTTAACAAAAAAATTTACCTGGTTCCACCACACACTCAACCAATTGGCAGCATGTTAACAACAAATAATTATAACAATATATGTTTACAAATAAATATTTCACTTCAACACATTGACTGCCAAGACAATTTGCATTAAATCGCATTATATCATTAAAAATAATAATTTAAATACAAAAGTTTCACCAAAACATATAGAAAATGTAGGATTTTTTAAAAAATCTCATCTTTCAATTGATTAACGTAAAAAAATGTTGTGGAAACAAAATTATTTTCAGTTGTCAGTAAACGTGTTAAAAAAATTAACAAATTATGTATTTACCATTTTCGAGATCTTCATCCTTTTCCTCTGCTTCTGCGATCAAATCGTCTAAATTCTTCGGTCTTTTCGTTTTCTTCTTCTTCTTGGTTCTACTGAAATCCATATCCAAATCGAATGAATCATCGATACCCCCATCGTTATCCCCAGCACCATCCTGAGTGGTTTCGTTTTTATTTTCGTTCGCAGCATCACCATCTTCAGTAACGAAAGGTTGTTTTTTCTTTTTCTTCTTCTTTTGTTTCGTAAAATCTAAATCGATATCGACGTTACCGTCATCTTGATCTTCATCATTTTTTGATTCGCGAACTTCAGTTTCAGGACTTTCGTTATTTACTAGTTCGTTTTCGTTATTACCTTCTGCTAAAGCAGCGTCGATATCAAAAGTCTTCTTCTTTTTCTTTTTCTTCTTGAGTGATGGATCGAAAATCTAAATAAGAGAAATACATTCTGGAGATTCAATTAAATTACCAAATGAAATGATAATTTAGTTGAATTCTAATAAAAAAAATGATAAATTTTTCTAAATTATAAATGTACAGTTTATATTTAAACATTTTATTTAAATATTGGTATTAATTTATCAGCATATGCCTATAATAGAATCATTAATAGATTATTTATTTTAAAACTTACTGCATCATCTTCAGACATTGTAATAGACGCTAATAAACACAAATATCTGTTTTACACTAATATATAGCGTAAAATTTTATAAAAATGCACTAAATAGAAATATAACTTATTGCATCAGCCAAATTGTCAAAAAACCACATGGGTAAAGACATGTCAATGTCAAACCAGTGAATGTCATTTAAAAGTAAGCAGCTGCGTTCCGCTTAAAACATTATAAATCAAGTTTTTTTTCAATACATAACATTGAATATATAAAAATTTAACATCTCACAATTTGAAATCATATTTTTATATCTTTAAAAACATTCGATTGATATAAATTTATATAGTTTATACTTTTGGAAAATATCGAATAATTTATTGAACGCAGCTGACTTATGTCAACGTACTATTGTGTCAAATTTTATTATACAATTTATTTTCCAAGTTTTTTAATAGTGCTTTATCTGTTTTAATAAATAATTTTTGAAAAGTATGTCAGGAGGTGACGGAAAACCACCAATGTCTTATTTAATTCCCAGTCCTATAATAACGAAAAGAACAAGAACACCATCAGTGTAAGTAAAAGTGTAATAACATTAAATCAATTAATTGTAAATTAGAAAAATTCTAGTTCTGAACGAATTGTTAAATCTAAAACACTACATGGGACGATAAAGGAGTTTTGCCGTGAGAAAGGACATGGTTTTATAAGTCAAGAAGACGGATCTGGCGATATATTCGTACACGTTTCGGAGTAAGTTATTTATACTGTTATTTTATAAAACTATTAAAAATATTTTCAGCATTGAAGATGAATACGTTCCATTACCAGGGGATCGCGTGAAGTTTCAATTGTGCCCGATACCGCCGAAATTTGAAAAATTCCAAGCGGTTCACGTGCATATTGTCGATCTTAAACCTGAGGTACACAGAAAATGGGACAATCTGTAGGTATCTTTTTCTACTTTTTATATCCACAAACTTTGATGTAAATTTAATTTTTTTTATTTTAAAATAAACATCCTCGAGTAATTTAAGAATTTTTGATTGTTTTTTTTTAAGTTTTTCTCACATCAATTGGGGTACAAGATAGTCTAGAAATAGTGATTATGATACATTTGTATGGAATTTTTTCATTTTTACGAGGACAATAAAATTTTCAGTCAAAACTAACTGTTGTGCTTTTAATTCATTATAAATATCATTAACCTTGTTCTATTCCAGTCAGTATTGTAATTATATACATTTTATACACATTTTTCATAGATAAATATACAAAATTGAGGTTATACAAGTTTATAAAATAATAGATTTGTAGAATGTACAAAATTTTTAATCCTCTATGTGATTTTGTTAGTAATTTTAGTTAAATAATGTATTATGATGGTAAATGTCGTAAATATATATTTCAGAAGAATTGAATTGTCTTTTTTTTCTTAATAAATTTTTTATCAAAACAATTTGTTTGTTTTTTTCTTTAAAAACCTCGAAAATTAACGTAAATCAAGTTACTTTTCAACAGATACCTAAAAACTGTGGATTTACCAAACAATTTGGCAACAGTGTTTTACTCTACAATCGAATATTTGAGAGATTTTTAAAAAGTGGTTTAAACCATATAAGTACTTTTAATCGTTGGTGTTGACAAACAAGATAAATCATAAAGAAAAACCTAAAAAAAAGGCGTAAGGAGTAAAAAGTTGAAAGTACATCTAATTAGATAGGAAAGTATCACAATTTTTTTAAATTAACATCATATTTAAATTTTCGGTTTAAGCCTCCCGCTAAAACTCTCATACCAATATGGCGGTACACTGACGTCAGTATGCAAACTTTAAATAGTTTTCTATGACTTTACGTCAAACGAGCGTCAGCTAACAAATGACATCCATGAATTTTTTAGAATGTTGACTAATTAGTGATGTTAATTATTCCGACTTTCCATTCAAATTTTTATATAGTACTACTAAAAACTATTCATTTAACAAGAAACTGATTCTTAATATTCCTAAGATTTGTTTTTATTATATTCCCTTAAACTCCATACTATTTTCTAATTCCGGCAGCGTCGCTTTAGATGTTTTTTCACTTTCTCTCCCAAAGTAGCAAACATTTTTTATAACTCTGCTATAAGCTAGTTCTCATTACTAATTGATTTAAACACCTTACTTTGTTACAGATTGAAATATAATCAACATTTATTATAGGTCGTTTCCAGTAACATGATTCGAGTCGTCGGCCACATTGTTGTGGTGAGAAAACAAAAAATTTCTAGCGTTTTTGAATGAAATACATAGTTGTGACAAAAAAACAATTAAAACCATTATTTTAATGTAAAATAACGCGATATTTTTCCACAAGACAATTTGACAGCTGGTTGTAACTTCATTCCAAAATGATATATTCATAAGTTCAATAGAAATAATGAATTTATAATAAGAAATGTATTCAAATATATCAAAATAAGTTGTAGGATTAATTCAAAACAAAAAATTGTTATTTTAAAATTAATCGGCAGAACAAAATTTATTTTTCATATCGATCATTTTTATTCATTATATCTGGCAACCTCGCGCTGTCATGTAGCGAATATTGAAAGAGCAGAAATGAAAATAAGTATTATTTATCATTTTATGTTTCTTAACATAAATTTCTCTAATTATTTTTAATATATATATATATATATATATATATATATATATATATATATATATATATATATATATGACATAAATAGGTCACAATATTTAACTCGAGAATTTTTCATCAGTTTTCCAATAGAAAAAAAATGTTATATAGTAGTAATTTCAGCCAAAAGTGCAGGGACGGCTGTAGGTTTGAACAGTAACCAATTTGTAATTATTGTGATTATAAACTGGCCGGTCAGTAGTGAGAGCTATAAAAACGCGTGATCGGCTCATGGGATGCTAGTGGTACCTTTTATAACGATTCGTATTAGCTGAAGCAATGTCTGAGAAAGTCAAGTTCACACAGCTGCACGTTACATTAATTTATTATTATTATATTCTAAAAATTTTATATTAATAATTATTTTAAGCTCTTGTTTTATTATGTTATTTATTTACTCTGATAAAAATTAAACTACATTTCTAACATGCGCTTTTACAGTAAGAATTATGTGACTGTATATTAACGCATGTTAAACATGTACTTTAATTTTTATTATTCTTTAATATGTGGTATTATAGTTATGTTATACATTGACTATCCTCTATTTTAAAATAAATTTTATTGTTAAAAGTGGCTGTGATATTCATGGAACTAAATTTAAACTGTCTATTTACGTTATTGAATCTGAAGAACAATCATTTCTAAACGCGTCATTGCTTTATTACTTTTAGAATTTTGACAAAATGCATCTGAGGATACAAAGCATAATAAATATTCATTATTTATAAAAACTGGAGCGATTTTCCTCATTGCAACCAAGTTATTGTTTTTATTGTAGTTGCAATTTTTTGGTTAGTGTGGGTAAAAAAATATTCCAAGACTATAATGTTTACATATTGGATAAAAGTGGCACTGTTTTTAAATTCCACCAATAAAACGCTAAGACGACAAGAATCACAATGACAATGGAATGTGATCATCCGGTGGTAAACAATTACGATTAGGTCATTTCCATCCCTAAAAATACCAATAAGTTCCTTCAAATCACGATCTTACACGAATAAAAGTATTATTTATATATGATATCAAAATAAAGTATTTAAAATTCAAGTAAAAATGTTAGTTTGAAAAAAGCATTTAAAATTCAATTCAAATTTGCCACTAAATAACTTTTAGTGTTGTGTATGGTGTGATTCAGGCTTACAATTTCTCTCTCACGCACTATGCACGTGATTACTCTCTGTAATGAGCGGCCGGATTATAGGACCTGGGAAAATTAAACAAAATACTTAATTCACATCTTTATTAAAAAATTTTAGTGAAAAATTTAAAAAACAAATTTAAAATGGACGGAATAATAATTGAGATTCAATATAAAATCAGATCTAAATTTGAAAATAGTATAAAATTAATTATTCTTACTAAGGCTGCCTTGTAAAGGCACTTGTTAAACATTAAACTCATTATTCAAGCTATAGAAATTTCTTGTTCATATGCACGAACGCCATACTGATAAACCTTTCTATCAGGTAAAGCAGTATGGCGAGTTTTACATATTACAGGGCCCCATTTCAACATCACCATAATCACCCCCACTATAAGAAACAATGTAAGTGCGCAAGTTGCAGGCCAATACAAATGAAACATTTTAAATGTCGCTTTCCCGTTTTTGCAATTCCAAATACTGTGAAGGCAATTTTTGGGAAGTAGCCGGTTGATGTTCTGAATAATACACAATTGGTTTTTGAATTTCGATACCTTGAAGTTCTGTGTAGTCTAATGATGGTTGTTGATGAGGCGTAGACGTCCAAAGAGATACAATCCAACGATTACCTAACAAAAATATCTCTAATATATTAATCCACACTCATAAATAGGTCATTATTAGTTTACCTGTATATCTGTCTTGCCAATAAGCCGAATGTCGTGAACAGCACCCTAATACAACGTTGAGTAATATTAGAATCAGTACAATTATCGAGCAGATTGTAACAGTGATATAAAATGGGGTGAAATCTCCGTATTCGGGTTTTTTGAAGTATTTGCTGTTTAAATATTCGTATCTGTGATCAAGAATTGAAGACATGGCAAGTCATCTAAACTTTTTGTAGTTGAAACTTTTCCAAATTATATCTGAAATATTTGGAAATTATCTAACTTATAATTTTTATAAATCAGATTAAGTTGATGAACTTATTATTTTTTGGGCGCGGCTATTATGAATCATGTAATCAATTAATAATTAATCGAGGGTTATTAGTTAATTATAATTAATCAAATATATTCATCAAGAATATATTAATATACAAATAATAACACAATCTTTTATTAAACATAATAATAAAAATACTTACGTATATAACTTAGTTCACACCTTTTTTACAATGAAAATAAACAAGCTGTCAATAGTGTCAATTGTCATTAGTTCAATAGATAAATTATAAGTGAACAGAGGCACAATATCTTTTAATTAATTTTTGTTTGTCTATTGGTATTTAGGAGATTGAGTTAAGCAAAAAAAAAAGAAGATAGACAGGACCGAACTTTTTTTATTCTTAATATTGATTATTTAATCTTATATAAGTAAAGTAGATTTTAAAATATAAATATAAAACAAAAAATCATCGATTTAAAATCATATTATTCTATAAGGAACCATTATCTGAAAACATCAAGAACTAACTTCATAATATAATTTATTTGTTTATGAGTGTTTAACTACGATTTTTGGTAAAGCTGGCGGGTTACCGGGGCAATTACATGCTGAATTAGCCTAAAATGTGTAAAAAATTATGTGAAAAAATAATGAAATATCGATTAAATACAAATAAATCTGTATGTATAACTAAAAATTTTAAACTCACTTTGATATTTGGATAATATTGCTTTCCAACTGTTCTTTGAAATGTTGTTGATGATTTTACTGTACTAGAGGGACAGCCAAGAGTCTGTAGGACAAATTTAATGATGGAATCAGTCTTAAAATGTTACTATCACTTACCCTCAAATCAGGAGCAGATTTCGTCGAGTTATATGATGGAGCAAATGACTAAAAAATAATTTTTAATGAGCAGCGTCTACAAAATTTTAGATAAATGTTATTGTTATTAATATACCACAAAAAAATGAATCTTGGATGAAAAATGTCTTGTTTTAAATGTTGAAAGTCTATTTTTACTGGTTTAATTTTTTTATCAAACAATTTGGGAGCGTCTATAAACAACATAGGGAAACCTCTCCTCTCCCTCTTGGCTTAGCTTGGTACTTTATAGACGTTTCCTTTGTAGATTAATTGATATATTTTCATTACAATAAAAAAAAACTTACTGATGTAGATGAAGGGTTAGACGAAACGTGATTTGTTTTATCATTTTTCTAAAAAACAAATTTGAATTTCTTAAAAATCCGATTGTATACAAACCATTTTTACATCATGAAAAGATTTTGTAATATTTTAAGATTAATTATGAAGCCGATATAAAAAAAGAGCAAGTACAGCTCTGTAAATATAGCGACGTGTAATAATGTAGAGAAATATCATTGACATAAATGACTTTTTATAGTTGGTTATGCAGCTACAAATAATTACGAGTATGTTAAATTAATTTTTGATATTTATAAATCGTCTAACGAAAAAGAAGAAAAATAACTTCTACTCACAGATAAGTTTGTATAAGATCTTGAACCTGTTGTATTTTTTGATATAATCTGTAAAAAATTACAAGAAACAATGTGTTTATATCGAATGAATGTAAATTTAGTAGTAGTGCTCGTTAATTTCGATTTTTTTCATATTTGAATAATCTTTCTTACTTTTAATGAAGGTGGATTTTTAACTGCATTAGATTTTATGCTCTTGTTAGATGAAGTATTTACATTCCCGCCGTATCCATAATCAATGTTTTTAATGGATACCTGGAAATTTAACTGATTCAAAATTACGAATACAGATTATCGTACGATAATTAATTAGTTACGTACTTGAGATTCGAAAGATTTTTGGTGAAATTGAGACGATTTCAAAGTAATCACTGCTTCACTAACAAACTACAATGTAATAATAGAAAATATATACATAAATTTATTTTAAAATGCTTTTTTACTCACCTGAGGCGTTTTCGATACCCCGCATTTTGATTGGCAACTCATAATATATAATTTCATCAACTTTAAATAAATGTTAAAACTTTTTAAAATCAAACTTGCCAGAAATTTAGCGATTCCGAAATAATATCAATTTTTTGAGCTATAAAAAAACTAGTTTCTCAATTGATACAAAAAGCAGTTTTAATTTGAAAAATTAAATCAAACAAACTGTATCATAAAAAAATCTCGTCATGCGTGTTACCTATATCGTGACCTGTATTTCTTACCTGTATTGTGTGTTGTCTATACTACTGCTATAAAATTGAATCAGTGAACGAGCTATTAAAGAGAAAAAACAGTTTTTATTCTTTTATTTTTTTTTTAATCATAAACTACATCGGGTTATTTATGAAATAATACATCTCACAAATAGCCTCCACGGATTTACAAACTTATTCGCATAAATGTGGCTGAATTTCGTTGATGCAACGTTGAATCTCTTCCTAATGCACGCTTGGTTGTTGGCATTGTTGGCGTAGACTAGTGATTTCAAATAACCCTATAAAAAGAGAACTAATTTGTTGTAGTGATTCGACGATTATTTTGTTTGAGAAAACTAAAAATACTTTTCTTAGTTGAACAAAACAATACGATTATATCAAAGAAAAACAATGTCTCTTTATATGCGTGTTCGTTCTTCTGCTTTCGTTCCACCTGCCATCTAGCGAGTATCTTCAGAGATTCTTGAGTAGCATTGAAATCATAGGTCGCCTACTATTAGGCAACCAAAGTGGACAGGATTTGAATAAAATGAGCCCGAATCACTAAGTACCAATTCTGATCACCGAAATGTATCATGCAGTAATTGAAATGTTTCATGTAGCACCGTCGTGTTGAAACCACGCCTACATTAATTTTCTTTACAGTAAAAGACTATTTTTTATGATGTTCTATATCCATTTATACTAACCCTTAACTGTCAGCTGTCGATTCGTTTTTTTTCCTGGGATTGTCAACATTTTACTTTATAAATGGCGGCAAATTTTAATCTTGTGTTAATTTTTGGACACCTTTTAGTTATCGTCTCGATAAATACCAAATTTAATGACCTAATATACTAATGATTCATCATTAGAAAAACAATAAGTACATTATTAATGACGAAACGCGGTTCTTTTGTCTTCTTAGCAGTAGTCGGGGCTCTGTATAATGCCGGCGTTAATAATCTAGTGCATCAAAGTTATTACGAACGTAACGCAGACCTTGAAACAAACCCATCTTACAAATAATTTCATAATATTCACATTAACATATCACGTATTTTAAATGTTCATGAAAATTAATCTATATAGAACAGTACCATATTAAACAGGGTGAGTTATAAGGAACTTTGCATATTTTTATCGTTATTGAGGCTACTAAAATGTGTTAAATCTTGCGTAAGCTTAGAAATTCCAGGACCGGCTTTGGAAAAATCAAATTAGGGATTCGTATTGAATATTACAAACTGTATAATTTCTTTTTTACTGCTATAAGTGATTTTTGTAATATATAAGTGACGAAAAATTTCAGAAAAACATCAGGTTTTTAGAAAAATGTCAAAAATTTTTATAGAATCTAAGTGAGTTTTTTAGAAAACCAGTTTTTTGAAAATGTGGAGATTTCTTAAGAAGCCCTCAGAAATTTTCAGACGTTAATTAGATTTTGAGGAATTTTTAGAAAAACGCCATTAATTTCTAGAAAATGTCAGAAATGTAAAAAAAAGCTTCAGGATTTTCATAAAAAGGAAAATTTCTGAAAACAAATGTTCACAAATAAAGAAATGGCGTCGTTATTTTTCGAAAATCTACTGAAATTTTTGAAAAATAAAAATTTATTCTTGGAAATTCATATTTTTAAAAAAGGACCGAAATTTTTAGAAAATATTAAATTATACACGGTGCAATATCAAATACGAATCCTTGAATAAATCTTTCCAAAGCCAGTACTGGAATTTCTAAATATAGTTAAATACCAGTCGCATCATGAAAAAATTTAAAAAACCAAATGGTCAATTTCATAAATCACCCTGTAAATTAATAAAGAAGAAGATTTATCACTTTCTAGTACCTTCATTATATTCTCCCCGAGGGCACTACATATGGTAAAAGTATGCAAAGTTCCTTTTGACTCACCCTGTATTATAAAATTGTCGAATAAATTTGTGATTTATCGCTCGATTGGCAATGAGTTTTTCTATTTGGGTATTTGATTAATAAGATAATTTAGTTTATTTTGACGCTTCAAACGGTTCTTATAATTATTAATATAACACCCCGGTGTCTTATTAGTTATCACGAATACATTTCATTTAATTACAACACAAATTATTACCGATAATTTAGCTGGAAGTTTGGTATTTCTAACAGCATTCGAGAAATATTAATTTCGTTTTAAGCAAGGTAAACCACCATCGCCAACACCGAAATCAATCATCTATATGATCCTATTCATTATACTTGTGCATCCTGATGTCATTTACAGTCATAGAATGTTGTTTTCTTAATTTATTATTTAGTAGAAAAAAACGATGTCTTTATCTTTTCGTAAAATATTCATGTAGTTTGAAAGTAATTGTCAAAGTAAATTATCTAAATCTATTTAAATTGTTATGTTCGTAAATGAGTTTTGTATGTATCTACATTGTTGTCATGTCTAGTATTTTTTTTATAAAAGTAAGAAATTAATACATAGAAATTGTTATAATTCTTTATTTATTTTCCTTTATCTCAATACAATTTGTACAATAAACAAAGCTATTCTATTTGAAAATTATTATTAGATAATCTATAAATTATCAATACATTAATCGAAATATGATTAGGTTATATTAAATTTATGTAAAACTAAAAAGTTTGACATCAGTGTATTTAAACGACACCATTTTAGGCGATTATTCGCGTTGTTTCTTCACTTTTATATTAATATTGATTTATCATCCCGGGTTAACGAGACAGTGGCGTTACATATTTTGATTAATTTCTACGAAAGCGTACATTGATTTATATCATTAGAACGTACAGTTTCTGATATTTTCCATTCACGTAAAATAAATGAACCTTAGTTATTCTGTATTAATTTGCGAACTATGCAATAAACTCAATTATCCAATTATTTTACAACATAATAAAGTATGTTCTTATTTTTAACAAAGGTTACCTGTCCGAAATGATGTAAATCAATGGAGATGAGAAGATTATTCAATATAATTTGTATTCAGTAGTTGAAGTTTATAACAATATTGAGTAATAATTGTTATTTTTAGAAATAATAATAACTTTTCAACTAATTTCGTTCGACCTAAATTTCATGATACAATTCGATTTTTTTTTACTTGATTTTAATAAAAATACATCTTATAACGTCGGTTAAAACCACAATTAATTAAATAGTGTTAATATACGAGGTATATCAACTTTACGTTACGTTATTGAAGCGAGTACATAACCTTGAAACTTTTTTTTCTGATGGTATCATCCCTGGTTCAGTTTCTGTTACGTATTTATCAATTAGTCCCGCTGTTTAAATAAACAAAAAAGCTGAACCACCTGAAGCGATTCTAACAAATTTATTTCGTTATTTAAATTTATGATTTTCCTCCGACATCGAGGGAATTTGTTCGCTAGAGGGTAATTACTATATACCATTGAAATCCAATACCATTATTCATTACTATAATGTAATTAAATATGAATTATGGGTCTAAAAACTATTATTTCTTATTCGTTTTGAATTTGTCTATTTTATTTGTTTATATTAAATATTTCATTATTATCCTCAAGTGTTTTTCAATATGGTTACTATTGCATCAGCAAACATAATACTAATTTGAAAATAACTATTTTTTCGAAATTATATAATCAGTGCCGCTACTGGAAGGTACGTAAGCAGTCAAACGGCGCGTTAACAAAAAAGGCGCTAAATCTCGGTAGTATATTCCCTCCACATATAGAAATAATTTCACAGTGTTATAAAAAACTTATTTAATACTAGTAGTTGTGTTTTTAAAATAATTAGAATAAGTGAAGTGGTTTAAATAATTGAGTTAATATGTATATAACAAAAAAGAAGAAGAAACAACGATAAATAATTTTGTAAGTAATAATTTATTATTTTCAACGATTATATTCATTAATAGATGAACTTTTTTCAACAAATTCACGATGTAAATCCAATTTAAATAAATTCTTATTGATCTTAAATATTTTCTAGTAGCAATAAAATTTAATAATATGTTTCTGGTAGATTAATTATTTCCAAGACGTGTAATGTGTTCATCATATCCGCGATTGCATACTTATACAAATAACACCCAATAATGAAATCACAGTCTATATGGTAACACACTAATTATTAACGTGACCTTATGCAAACACCTCTTATAAGTTGAAATGTCTTCGGATATAAATCTTGTGAGGATTGCCAACTACAGACAAAATAATAGATGGTTATTATAGTTTATTAAAAAATTAAATTAAATTCGTAAAAAATCGTAAGGTTAGACACCTTTCAAGGATCATAAAACAATTTTTAGTAAAGTATATCGAGTTTCTCATTCCGATTGTCAATATATTTTAGGTTAGAATTCAGATCTTCACCTAAAAATTCACTTTTACTTTCATTCTATGAAGTAAAAATGCATCTCGTAATACTATATTATGTTTATAATACTCGCAATTCAAATTAACATAGTACTCAATCTCTTTATTATTCTTAACGAATATTTTCAACTAAATTGCTTTTTATATTTTTGTTACAATCAAAAACGATTCCCATAACCTTCTATATAATTAATGATATAGGTTCGGACTTTCATTGGAATTTTAAGACAAAACCGGAGGTACAAAATCTAGGTTAGGTTAGATAATATCAGAAGACAGTTAATGTCAAAACAACATGAGCAAATAAAGATAATTCGCCAACGATGTAAAAAAACTGCGTTTTGTTACGATTCATAATAAATCCAAATGAAGAAAATTAATATAATGCTTTATTTAATTAGATCGAGATTATTTGTACAACAATTTATATCATTCAGGTTATTGTACTACTGATTTAGTTCGGCTTCTTTTTTTTCAATTGTTCCACAGAACTACTTTTAAATCGCAATGCTTACATTAGTATTGGTGATAATTTTTTAAATATTAGCAATAAAGATTAGTACGAAAATAATTATACTAAAATAACAATAAATAAGTAATTTCAATAATTTATGAAATAAATTTGACATTGGCTAAAACGCATTTAGTTAAATTTCTTTTTAAGCAATTGGTATTACTGAACTTCTATTTGATTTCTATCATTAAAAAACTATTGTCATGATCAATGATAGAATAACAGCGTTGCCAAGAGTTATTACATAAATTCCTATATAATAATGGTCAAAAATTCTTTTTCAACTATGTTTTTACGACCATATTTTTTATCTCCTAACCTTAGGTTTTAGACCAAGAATTGTTAAAAAAAATACGAGGGCTGTTCGATAGGTTCACCTGAAGACATTGTTTCAATTAACAGGAATTGTATAAGAATATTACGAGGGCTGTTCGATAGGTTCACTTCGTATTTACTGTGCTATTTTTGTAAAATTTTCACTAACACAGTATACGTATGTCTTTCATTAGATTATTTGAAAATAATGATGATAATTATTGAGAAGTATTAAAGGTTACATTACATTGCCGAGGAGCAAAAAATAGTTCTAATACATTTTCAAGGATGGTAATAATGATTTTATGTTGAAATGGTGGATATCAGTCGGTAATCAATTTTGTAATACCTTCGTGAGGGATATGGGAACCATATAAAGAATTTTAATATCTATTTTTTATTATTTCTAATTAAATTAATTGTCAAAGCAAAAATTACAATATGAAAAATGTTTCTCTGTACCAAAATCCTCATCAACTGTGCCTAAAATCCTACTCAATTGACATATGAATAAATTAAGTTCTATTTAAAAACGATCTTTAATTCACTGAACGCACCTCGTATATAGTTATAATAAAAAATCCGCCACGTCATTTTTTCTGTTATATTGAATTACATAAGTCAAAAGAAGGTGCACTAAGAACGAACCTCCAGATGATTCTCGACATTTAGATGGAAAAGTGTATTACATTTTCAAGGATACTGATTCAGGACAATCACTAGATCTGCATTCAATTCACTATTATCAATGTTTAGAGAGTGTAATCGATATTGAGCTATAACTCTAAAAATACCCTGTATAATATATATATATATATATATATATATATATACAAAAACTATATGGAAGACCCTGTATCGTTAAGAAAACTTGATTATTTATAATTATTATCATTGATAGTATTTTTAGTTCTTATTGAATTGAAATAATCCTTATTTTAATGAACATCCTTGGTATCTGACTGTTTAAAGGATATATTCCAAAGTGTGTGAACTGCAAGTCATCTTAAATACATGTATTCAATAAAAAAAAATATTTATCGAGTATAGGATGAGTTTGATATCATTCAGATAACGTATATTAATAATCCAACGATGAAAAGTGGAATTCTTTTGCTTAATACCCTTTTTAAACGACGAGAAAATCAAATGGTATATGACATAACCTCACATTTGGAAAAGTTATCGAAATATTTAAATTATTGTAACATAAAGACATTTTACAATTGATCTAATGATTAATATTCTACACTGTGACTTTTTACACAAATTTGACGTTCGAAAAACTTTCAGACTAAACGTATACAGTTGTGTAAATTGCAGAATGAATTAAGTATTAAATTATTATTAAATATTTGTCTTTGAAAGATAAACTTGAGCACGGAATTCAAAGATGATTCGAATAATCTAAATCTACTGAAAATGAGCTTCGTTCAAAAACAAGATGATGTAGTCCAGTGTTTCTTAACCTAAAAATGTAGTTGTACTACAAATTTTCAGATCGAACGTTTATTTTCCAGAGAAACATTGTTTAAGATGAATTTTGGGTTGAAACTTTATTAGACAATCTTCGTACTGGTACTTACAAATATAGTTAGTACCTATCGAAGTGATTTATACCTGAACCTTGACATTTACTACAAATTAGTACCTAACACGAGAATTGTTTTATTTTTCGTTTCTTAAAATTTAAACTATAATTTCCTTATTAAATTTATACCAAGTAATTCAAGGCCCAAGTATAAATTCGTTGTTCTGACGCAACAGTGAAAATGAAATTTTTGAGAATTAACTGAAATTCCAGTATTATTATAGTCCAGTGAACAACGTTAAAAATATGGATTTGCGTGAAATTCTAGAATTTCAAAATAAAAATTAACGTATTTAGAAAGTTGTAAAACTATTTGTAGGATTACTATTGGTTTAGAATATATTGAACCATGGATTTTTCGAAGGGAAATATTCAAAGGGATCCAAAATGGTACCAATCAAACGCTACTATAAACTTTGAAACGTCATATTTCGGTTAATTCTGAAGTTAGGAAAAAATTAAGAAAATCAAAATTTTTAACAAAAAAAACCTAACTTTTTGTTCTGTGGTAATTTTAACGTATCTTTTACATTTTTCGAATTATTTTTTATAAAAGATAATTTTTTAAAAAATTAATTTTCTTTCAGAATCGAGCTTTCCAAACCATTCAAACTTCTTGATTTGAATTCAATTAAAGTAATTTTCGAATTTATAATATTTTATTTCAGTTAGGGTGGAAATATCAAGGGTAGGAATGACGTTTTTTCCATGAAATCTTATTTACGTCATAACTCTGTTATTTTATATATTAAAAAGTCTTATAAAGTCTCATTCGAATGGTTTTTTTGAGATCTTTAAAAAAGACTAAATACATTTTTTTCGTAAAATTGACCGTTTTTGAGTTATTTTGAAAAATCGATTGTTTTTTCAATAACGAATAAGTCAATTGATTTTTCGAGAAAACCCCGTAGAATAATTTGTGCTTAGAATACTTTTTTGGTACAATTCCACGGTTAGTTTCAACAAAAAACCACCCTCAGAGTAAAAGCACAAACCGACATAGGGTAGATTTTACTTTTTGAGGTATTTACAACCCACTGTTAAAAATTCAAGTAAATCGATGGAAATTTGAAGTAAAAACCGTTGTTCACTGGACTAATATCACGAATCGACTGTTCACCATGAGCTTTCTCTTGTTTATATGATTCCAATCGAAAATTTTGAACCGAATATGAAGTTTGCACGCTAAAAATATTTCAGTTGATTCCCAGCTATATTCCATCAACTAATTTCATTTTTTTTTTCTCAAAATATACTCAATTTTGTTTGAAAATAACACGTGGGTATAGCGTGAACACGATAAATATCGAATAGACACGACAAAAAATTAACGGAATATAGAAATCAGTGAATTTACAACCCACTGTTAAAACTTCAAGTAAATCGATGGAAATTTGAAGTAAAAACCGTTGTTCACTGGACTAATATCACGAATCGACTGTTCACCATGAGGTTTCTCTTATTTATATGATTCCAATCGAAAATTTTGAACCGAATATGAAGTTTGCACGCTAAAAATATTTCAGTTGATTCCCAGCTATATTCCATCAACTAATTTAAATTTTTTTTCTCAAAATATACTCAATTTTGTTTGAAAATAACACGTGGGTGTAGCGTGAACACGATAAATATCGAATAGACACGACAAAAAATTCACGAAATATAGAAATCAGTGAATTTACAACCCACTGTTAAAACTTCAAGTAAATCGATGGAAATTTGAAGTAAAAACCGTTGTTCACTGGACTAATATCACGAATCGACTGTTTATCATGAGGTTTCTCTTGTTTATATGATTTCAATCGAATATTTCGAACCAAATATGAATTTTGCACGCTAAAAATATTTCAGTTGATTCCCAGCTATATTCCATCAACTAATTTCATTTTTTTTTTCTCAAAATATACTCAATTTTGTTTGAAAATAACACGTGGGTATAGCGTGAACACGATAAATATCGAATAGACACGACAAAAAATTAACGGAATATAGAAATCAGTGAATTTACAACCCACTGTTAAAACTTCAAGTAAATCGATGGAAATTTGAAGTAAAAACCGTTGTTCACTGGACTAATATCACGAATCGACTGTTCACCATGAGGTTTCTCTTATTTATATGATTCCAATCGAAAATTTTGAACCGAATATGAAGTTTGCACGCTAAAAATATTTCAGTTGATTCCCAGCTATATTCCATCAACTAATTTAAATTTTTTTTCTCAAAATATACTCAATTTTGTTTGAAAATAACACGTGGGTGTAGCGTGAACACGATAAATATCGAATAGACACGACAAAAAATTCACGAAATATAGAAATCAGTCAATTTATAACCCACTGTTAAAACTTCAAGTAAATCGATGGAAATTTGAAGTAAAAACCGTTGTTCACTGGACTAATATCACGAATCGACTGTTTATCATGAGGTTTCTCTTGTTTATATGATTTCAATCGAATATTTCGAACCGAATATGAAGTTTGCACGCTAAAAATATTTCAGTTGATTCCCAGCTATATTCCATCAACTAATTTAAATTTTTTTCTCAAAATATACTCAATTTTGTTTGAAAATAACACGTGGGTGTAGCGTGAACACGATAAATATCGAATAGACACGACAAAAAATTCACGAAATATAGAAATCAGTGAATTTATAACCCACTGTTAAAACTTCAAGTAAATCGATGGAAATTTGAAGTAAAAACCGTTGTTCACTGGACTAATATCACGAATCGACTGTTTATCATGAGGTTTCTCTTGTTTATATGATTCCAATCGAAAATTTTGAACCGAATATGAAGTTTGCACGCTAAAAATATTTCAGTTGATTCCCAGCTATATTCCATCAACTAATTTAAATTTTTTTCTCAAAATATACTCAATTTTGTTTGAAAATAACACGTGGGTATAGCGTGAACACGATAAATATCGAATAGACACGAAAAAAAATTCACGAAATATAGAAATCAGTGAATTTATAACCCACTGTTAAAACTTCAAGTAAATCGATGGAAATTTGAAGTAAAAACCGTTGTTCACTGGACTAATATCACGAATCGACTGTTTATCATGAGGTTTCTTTTGTTTATATGATTTCAATCGAATATTTCGAACCAAATATGAATTTTGCACGCTAAAAATATTTCAGTTGATTCCCAGCTATATTCCATCAACTAATTTCATTTTTTTTTCTCAAAATATACTCAATTTTGTTTGAAAATAACACGTGGGTGTAGCGTGAGCACGATAAATATCGAATAGACACGACAAAAAATTCACGAAATATAGAAATCAGTGAATTTACAACCCACTGTTAAAACTTCAAGTAAATCGATGGAAATTTGAAGTAAAAACCGTTGTTCACTGGACTAATATCACGAATCGACTGTTCATCATGAGGTTTCTCTTGTTTATATGATTCCAATCGAATATTTTGAACCGAATATGAAGTTTGCACGCTAAAAATATTTCAGTTGATTCCCAGCTATATTCCATCAACTAATTTCATTTTTTTTTCTCAAAATATACTCAATTTTGTTTGAAAATAACACGTGGGTATAGCGTGAACACGATAAATATCGAATAGACACAACAAAAAATTAACGGAATATAGAAATCAGTGAACCCCGTTACGAATAATAGCAATATGCATCAATTTTAATTTAGTCACAATAATTAATTCAGGGATAGTTCTAATTGACGGGTATCACTATATAATGAAGCAATAATCTTCACAAATTGACGTTACATAAATATTATTAATATTTACAAAAAATATCAGTAGGTTGATTGGAGTGCAATACGAATTTTTCGATAATAATATTACTCTTCGCAGACCTACCTAGTATGTTATAAATAATTCAACAAATACGTTACCATCGACCAATCAATTAATAAATCTGACCTTCCTGAGAAAACAATGGAATTTATCGTACAGGGACGTACTAGATACAAACGATAAAAATATGAATAATAATTTTTTTTTAGTGTAGGTTATTTCTTTTGTAATACGAGAAAACAAAGCTATAAAATAATTATTATCGAGCATCTATTAAAATAGTTAATTTAGCTATTTTAAAAACTTAAAGAAAATGGAGAATATTTTGTTAAAAAGACGACAAAACATTTGAGTCGAGAATAAAAGAGCAGTCGTAAATGTTTTTTAGTGTTATTTCGACAAATCGGGTCGTTAAAATGATCGAAAATGCTAAATATTTGTCTATGGTTTCTTCAAATTATCAAATTCAATAAATTACGATACTATTGATATGTGATTTTTAATTTCAATACCCTGTATATCAGAAAGATTATTTTTTTTCTAGATAGATCGACCTTATGAACTTAATATTTGTATTTTTTTAATATGATATTTTAAATAAGTGAGAGTTTTAGCGCTACCTTTTTTCACAAGGAATTATAATATAAACTATGGATTTATAAATTACAATGTTTTTGACTTTATTATTTACTTATAATACTTGAAATTTGCTATTGATTTCTATTTTTGAAAATGTGTAGCTTTTTGTTGTAGATATTCGTAATTTATAAGATCGAAATTTAGCGCAACCTTTTTTCACCATAACACATAGTAACATAATTGGATTGTATAAAACAGTTGTTCTGAATCCATTAAAAATTGTCAATACTCTGGAGAGGTCAACTGATAATTTTTAATGATTTTATGATGTTAATTGATTATTTTTTTGAGGTATAATGCTTTAAAAAGGTCTTTAATTTCTTTTTTCAAGTTGTACAGCTTGTTGTAATGAATAATCCTAGTTTTAAGAATTAACGCTACCTTTTTTCATTTAACACATAATAACATAATTATTATATCTTGCAAAATGTTTTTTCCGAATGTCGAAGTAGTCGAAGTTTTAATATTCGACGTTACCTTTTTCTACATAACATAATTATTTCATTCTAATCGTTTGTCCCGAATGTATTAAAAATCATCTATAAACTTTGGTAAAATAAATTAATAATTTTTGATCATTCTATGATACTATTTTGATTATTTTCGTATTTCAATACTTTATAAGGGCCCTTTAATTTAATTTAAACCGCTTTTTGTTCTGAATAATATTTGTAATTTTAACATTTAGCTTTAGCGTTACCTTTTTTTATATAACACATTATAATATAATTATCAATCAATTTATCAATAGTAAAAATGTTTTGAAATTATCACAAAAGGTAAATTAACACTTTCTGATGGTTTCATTATAATTTTATTGAACTATAATCTTCAAAATTACCCCTTATTTCTTTTTTTTGAAAGTGTACATTGTTTAGTTGTATATATTTGTAGTTTCAACATTTGGCGTTACCTTTTGGACAGCTATTTGTTATAAATATTCGAAGATTTAACATTTGACGTTACCTTTTTTTATCACTTAGTAACATAATTATTTCTTGCTAATCGTTTGTCCCGACTGTATTAAACATCATCTATGATCTTTAGAAAGATAAATCAATAATTTTTGATCATTCTATGATACTATTTTGCCAAAGTTCAATACTTCAAAAGGGCCCTTTTATTCAATTTGATTTATTTTTAAAAATTATACCAATTTTTGTTCTGAATATTTGTAATTTTAATATTTAGCGTTACCTTTTTTTTTATATAACACATAGTAACAATAGTAACATCAATCAATTAATCGTAAATTATCAGGAAAGGTGAATTGATAATTTCTGATGATTTAATTATCATTTTTTTGAAATATAATCATCATAATTTCTTTTTATTTAGCTATAAAGCCTTTAGCCTAGTTAGACATTTTTAACATTTAGCGTTACCTTTTTTATAATAACACATAGTAACATAATCATATCTCATAGAATGTTTTCAATGAATGTTTTAAAAGTATCAGGAAAGGTAAATTAATAATATCTTATGATTTCCTTATCATTTTTTTGATATATAATCTTAAAAATTATAGTTTTTCAATTCTCTGTCTAATTATAGATATTTGTCAATTTTTAATATTCAGCGTTACCTTTTTTTCTCAATAACCTGCAAAACGTTCGTTTTGAATCCCAAAAAATTATCAACAGATTTTGTAAAGGTTAATGAACAATCTACTATGATTTTTTATTGTTATTTTGGTTATTTTTTCTTAGTAATTCAGCTTTCATTTCTTCTTTTGAAATACCACATCTTTTGTTTCAAATATTCTTGATCCACTATTATATATTATGTTGCAAAGAAGAAAATGCGTCTCCCTTCTCTTCCCCATCCTCCCACTGAAGACACCAGTATAAAAGTATTCAAATTTGCAGCATCCTTTTCAATAAAAGTTTCAGTGCCGGTCTAAGGATATATTTCAATTCGAAAGTGATTTTTCTTTTTAATGTTCTGCGGACTTTGTGTGGATAATCTTTAAGGCCGGAAAATGAGTATAAAGGTAGGAAAATTTTAGTATACAAGGTGAATCAATAAATTTTCAAAAAATAAATCACTATTTATACAAACTTTTCTGTTTTCAATTTTTTTCCAATATTCTACAAGTCTTTGAGGTATATCTATAAACTTTTCATAGAAACAGTTAGATCGGGAAAACTAGGTGGCCATTTTGATAACTTAATAACGAGAAAATGTCTACCAAGAAATTTCTCTACTTACTGACTTATTTAAAATTTAAATTTTAATCCAAATGACCTTGTAAAAAATATTTTTTTATAAAAAAGAAGTTGTCTATCCCATTAAAATCAACAATTATTTATATCCTTAAATTGAATTTTTTATGGAAACCTAACGATAATATGGTCAAAATAAATAACACGTTAGTCCCACATATCCATTATATATAATGCAGAGGTGTTCATCATCATGTTTAAAATCAAATCAGGTGATTCAACATCATTTATATACGGGGTTTGATAAAAAAAAACTTCTATCTACCTATCCCAACTAATAAAAACCTAACTAGAAGTATTTCTGGAAGGTTCTTTTTTAAAACGGTTCTTATTTTCTTCTTAGATGAAATTTCATCAAAAGTTTTACTTCTTAACGTATTTTTCATATGAGGATATGTCAAATATGACATCGCCATCATAAAATTTGACATTTTAATAGTGAACGTACTCAGAACGCGTTGTTCTGTATTATAGAACGATAAATTCTGATTGGTATTTTGATTTTGATGGTTTAGCGCTTGTTTGGTACCCAATAAAACGTTTTTCTAGACCCGAAGAAGATACCAATTTAGAACAATGAATCTTCGAGTACTTCTACAGTGAAAATGAGTGCAGAAACATTTTTTAAGATGTCAATAAAACGAAATTCCCCTATCTCTTCGAATAGCTTCCATCACCGAATAAGCAATTAAAATGTGAACTTCCTTTCGAGACACCTCGTATATAATCACGTTTTTTTCACAATATAAATCGTTAAACGTCATTCATTGACTCATTTTTACTTTTTATTAGTTTTTATTGACCATTTTTCATCATTAACGAAAGATAATTTACGAAACTATCCAGAGACGTATTAAGAAGCTTCACCTAGCAAAAAGCCTCGTGGAAATCAAAGAAAACCCGCTACGAGCAATCGAACGTGGTCATTGTGAGAAATCGTAATCGAGAAACATCAAGTTTTAACACCATTACAACAAAATGGCCACTGAGACGCATGGAATGTTAGTGAAAGTATTTGGATCGGAGGCCTGGTTGTCTTGATCAATCCACGAAGAGGCCTGGTGGATTCGATCCATCCACATAGAGACCTTGTGGACTTGATATATCCACGTAGAGGCCTTCTGGATCGGAAGACATCGCCAGAAACAATGATCCACATTGATTCAAACTTTTTAGCTATGATCTGCTACAAATTTTATGATCAGAACGTAAACTGGAAGCCGTTGGAGATTTGATTCATCCACGTAGAGGCCTTGTGGATCGGAAGTCATCACCAGAAAACATTATCATCATTGGTTTAAACGTTTTAGGAATGTTTTGCTACAAATTGTATGATCAGGAAGTAAAAACGAGGCCTGGTGGATTCGATCCATCCACGTAGAGACCTTGTGGATTCGATCCATCCACGTAGAGGCCTGGTGGACTTGATCCATCCACGTAGAGGCCTGGTGGACTTGATCCATCCACGTAGCGGCCTGGTGGTACCAGTTTTATTCGGTTTCCAAGCGTTCAGCGTCTTCCTGACTTCCTCAAGTCTAATTTGAGTAAAACCTTTGGGTCAAACCGTATTCTACGAGGAATTTTGATGTACTATAACGTAAATGGTTCTGAAGACGTGTTGTTTATTCAAAATCAGATATTTTCTAACAGTTTTCATCAACTTTTTTTTGTAAAATTGTCGATAAAGATATTTGATTTGTAACTTTTATTTTATTTATTTTAAACGACTTTTTAGACACACCCTGTAGGTTTTTTCTTATTAGTTCTTGTAGTAATAAGTGATTTTTATCTGAAACTACTCACTAATTAACTTTGTGTTAAGAAAAAAACTAATTTCTTTAAGTTCCCACTATCTTAAGTAAATAAAAACATCGTATTTGAGAAATACAGTTCAGGGCCGACAGTTTTTGTTATTTGCAACAGTTAATTAGGTTTCAAGATAATTTTTTAGACACGACAACAATGTAGTAACCGCTAAAAGTATGAATATATACGAGGGTAATAAAAAAACATAACCTTTCTTTTTTTGATAGATATAGTTTGAACCTTCAAAAAAGTGAAAAAATCGACACTTTTCAATTAAGAAAGCGAAAAACAGAGTCGGGGTTTTCGTGTGAATAAAAGGACAAACTATAACTACTTATAATCAATTTCATACATTGTTTTTTTTTTGTTATTGTTGTCATTAAAAACGAGAATAAAATCCATTAGAAGAATTTTTCAGTCTCGAAACTTTCTCTGCAATTTGTCAGTATTAGATACATTTTTATGGTGTCGCAATCGAATGTAAAATCGACCTCACTAATGAGTTATTTGAAAATCTCGACTTGTGGGAACCCAAACGATAAATTAGAAAAATATATTGTTATAAGAAAACATCGGATTGCCTTATAAACACTTTCATTTCTAAATTTTATTCAATATCTTTTTGGTGATCAGTGGCGTGCACGGAAAATGCGTAATTATATGGAAATACTCCCTTTCCTTAATAAATAGGTTCTCATTGCCTCCCTAGGCCAAGCCCCAACCCCGAAGACACTTTTTCAATATAGTTCAGTGAATCAAGCAAATAAATTACCTCGCAATTTCAAAGACCTTCATGGATTAGTTTGAAATTTTGATAGAAACACAAAAATGATGTAAATAACAAACCTGATTTGATGTCCATGTATGCTTCTACCCCAGGGGTGGATGCTACCCTTACTCGGAGGTGGAAATTTAAAATTTTAAAATAACATAAGTAATCGATAGAGAATTGAATCTTATGAAGAAAATGTAGAATGAGGTTTTTTATTCAACTCGATAATTTCTGAGTTATTCGCGACTGAAAATTGAAAAAAAAACACGTTTTTCAATATTTCTTTATGAAATACTCGAAAATTACGCATCTTCAGGAAAAAATTATTCTTATCAAAATTGAAGCTTATAAAAAAACAAAGTAATTAGTCAGTTTAAATTGAATTTTTTAAATAATATTCAGCAACTTATGAGTCACTGAAAGCCAATTTTGTCTTTTTCGTAAATTCGTGCAGAGGTTTGAGCTCAAATAACGGAAAAACTATCAATTTTTCATAATAAATTGTAATAAACATTTTTAAAGTACTTATTCAGACCTTTAAAATGAGCTTTTATAAAATCGTCTAGCATGAAAATTAAGTGAGTTATGACGAAAATAAGTTAAGTAACTCAAATTTGAAAAAACAATTTTTTCTTTTTCGTAAATTCGTGCAAAAGTTTGAGCTCAAATAACGGAAAAACTATCAATTTTTCATAAAAAATTGTAATAAACATTTTTAAAGTACTTATTCAGACCTTTAGAATGAGCTTTTGTAAAAATGTCTAGCATGAAAATTAAGTGAGTTATGACGAAAATAAGTTAAGTTACTCAAATTTGAAAAAACAATTTTTTCTTTTTCGTAAATTCGTGCAGAAGTTTGAGCTCAAATAACGGAAAAACTATCAATTTTTCATAAAAAATTGTAATAAACATTTTTAAAGTACTTATTCAGACCTTTAGAATGAGCTTTTGTAAAAATGTCTAGCATGAAAATTAAGTGAGTTATGACGAAAATAAGTTAAGTTACTCAAATTTGAAAAAACAATTTTTTCTTTTTCGTAAATTCGAGAGAAGTTTGAGCTCAAATAACGGAAAAACTATCAATTTTTCATAAAAAATTGTAATAAACATTTTTAAAGTACTTATTCAGACCTTTAGAATGAGCTTTTGTAAAAATGTCTAGCATGAAAATTAAGTGAGTTATGACGAAAATAAGTTAAGTTACTCAAATTTGAAAAAACAATTTTTTCTTTTTCGTAAATTCGAGAGAAGTTTGAGCTCAAATAACGGAAAAACTATCAATTTTTCATAAAAAATTGTAATAAACATTTTTAAAGTACTTATTCAGACCTTTAGAATGAGCTTTTGTAAAAATGTCTAGCATGAAAATTAAGTGAGTTATGACGAAAATAAGTTAAGTTACTCAAATTTGAAAAAACAATTTTTTCTTTTTCGTAAATTCGAGAGAAGTTTGAGCTCAAATAACGGAAAAACTATCAATTTTTCATAAAAAATTGTAATAAACATTTTTAAAGTACTTATTCAGACCTTTAGAATGAGCTTTTGTAAAAATGCCTAGCATGAAAATTAAGTGAGTTATGACGAAAATAAGTTAAGTTACTCAAATTTGAAAAAACAATTCTTTCTTTTTCGTAAATTCGAGAGAAGTTTGAGCTCAAATAACGGAAAAACTATCAATTTTTCATAAAAAATTGTAATAAACATTTTTAAAGTACTTTTTCAGACCTTTAAAATGAGCTTTTATAAAATCGTCTAGCATGAAAATTAAGCGAGTTATGACGAAAATAAGTTAAGTAACTCAAATTTGAAAAAACAATTTTTTCTTTTTCGTAAATTCGTGCAGAAGTTTGAGCTCAAATAACGGAAAAACTATCAATTTTTCATAAAAAATTGTAATAAACATTTTTAAAGTACTTTTTAAGACCTTTAAAATGAGCTTTTATAAAATCGTCTAGCATGAAAATTAAGTGAGTTATGACGAAAATAAGTTTAAGTAACTCAAATTTGAAAAAACAATTTTTTCTTTTTCGTAAATTCGTGCAGAAGTTTGAGCTCAAATAACGGAAAAACTATCAATTTTTCATAAAAAATTGTAATAAACATTTTTAAAGTACTTATTCAGACCTTTAAAATGAGCTTTTATAAAAACGTCTAGCATGAAAATTAAGCGAGTTATGACGAAAATAAGTTAAGTAACTCGAATTTGAAAAAACAATTTTTTCTTTTTCGTAAATTCGTGCAGAAGTTTGAGCTCAAATAATGGAAAAAACTATCAATTTTTCATAAAAAATTGTAATGAACATTTTTTAAGTACTTATTCAGACCTTCAAAATGAGCTTTTATAAAAACGTCTAGCATGAAAATTAAGCTAGTTATGACGAAAATAAGTTAAGTAACTCGAATTTGAAAAAAAAAATGTCGGTAAATTTGACACCATGTGAGGTAAAATTAAAATTAATCGTAGCCCATGTAAAATTATTTTTGTTTAAGCCCTAACAATACGTACCAAAAGTTGTAATAGTTTAGAACACGTGTATTTTGGATAAAGTTTTTTAATGTGAAAAAAACGTAATTTTTCCAAAATATCTCAAAACCCATTGGATCAACGAAATAATTTTTTGTAACTAAAATTTAGCTTTTATTTTACTGAACATTTCGCTTTTTTTTTAAACTCAGCTTGAAAGTTAAGTTTTTTACACTTGTAACATCAAAATTTTCTGAAGAAAAGAAAGTAATCAGCTCAAAAACTCAATCTCCTTCGATTTGGATTCGATATTTTCAATTTAAGATCAAATGGGAACCAGTTTTTGGACTGCTACTACTCTGGTGCAGTTTCCGGATACTATCAAATTCGTCAACTTTCCTTAATAGAGATGATTCATACTAAAAAGTCATTTTGAACGTTATTGGCTATCTTCAACAATGATTACCTTCAAAAACTAAGACTACGACGAGATAAATCACTGATTTCTCATTAACAACTATGAATTTTTATCTTGGTATTACCCAACTTTCTAATAATAAAATCCGGATCTACCTGAAGACAATCTTTAATTGCTAAGATTAGTAGCTTAAAAAATGAACATACCACTTGAAATTATTAGTATATACACATATTTCGTAAGCTTCTTCGACAGATATCAAACCCCAAGTGAAACTAATGTCTTAGTATGCCTCAATCTCCATGAAGATATTGCAATATCAGTTTACGTACACCATCGATGTTTCCTGGTGGTTCTAGATGGTGTTTAATGAAAGAAAATCGAAGCGAATTTATTTAATACACGTCGAAAGTCATAGAACATCATCTAAGATCCAGGTCTTAATTCCATAGAACATGTTAGACTCTTGAAGAAGGCACTCATCTGGTTGATAGTTCATAGTGAGCAAATAGTCATTCAGATAGTTCCAGAGATCGATGTCTTTTAAGAATCCAATCAGGAGCTTTGGCTTGAATCATTTGATGTCGTTAAGCAGATTATGGGGTTTATGCACTAATAGATGACGTGGTCTGCAGTTTTGTCTTCCTCCTTGCACCAGCGGCTCTCCGGATCATCCGTGATGTCCATGGAGTCTAATTAGCTGGAGAAGTTGTTTGGTGTATATAATCACATACCAGGAGTCTACTTCAACGTTTTTGGTTACACCAAGGATGTGTTCTGGACCCATTGGTGGGTTAGCTGATCCCAGTAGCAGTTTTGGGAATTCTTATCTGTTCGGACCTCTTCTTCATCGCCTTTCCTATTCCAAAAATTGTTTCTTTTGATCTACATGTGGTTTTTCGGATTTTTCTGCAGGATCTTATATAATTAAGTGATGGATACCCACAAGTAGATTTTATGGTTATTTAACTTGTTAATCCGCTTGTTTATATGACTAATATAATTAAGAATTTCAAACGCGTCTTCGTTAAGTATTATCAGTAAATAAATGTCAGGAAGTTTTGTATTATTGAAAATTATTATCAGTTTTAAGTATTTAGTATATTCGATAAATTAAAATATTTCTAAGCTTTCTTCAGCAATATAAATAGATAATTTGTTTACGTACGGGAATTCCACGCCAAGTAAATTTATTTTCAAAGTACACTAAGAATTTATAGTTTTGAAAATTGAATGGGAAATCGATGACATGAGATAAATTCCTCATCAAAACCATTAAGATCTGTTAACAATATATTAAGTTACATAATGGGTTAGTTAAGATTTATTGACGGGATTCAACGTCTTAGTTAAGCGATTCCACATGTCCCTTAGAGACAAATTCCATTAACTTAACGACCACTTCCTTCGTAGGAGCTTTTTTAATGTCTAGATTGTTTGAACAAACTATGACGCGAAAACATTGGATAGGTACCTCAAAATCATGTGATTTGAACGCTTCTTTGGGTGTTTGTATATAAGAAGGAACCATTGGGTGCCAAACACGGCAGATGATCCATCAATTCGATGTTTTAACTGTTTGAAATGATGTATGAGAGCTCGCAATGTCGTGACGTCTTCTGCGATTGCTTTCCATGAACTTCTGACTTGAAAATGGTGATGTTCAATTCAGAATTGACCGTTCTACGTTGCTCTTCGTCAATTTGGTTCGAATTGCTTGGTACGTGAAGAAATTTCGTTGGATTTGGCCCATACAGTTGATTGTTGTTTGGTTTCCTGGTTCTTATAGATCCTGGATCTATTGAACCACGAGATTGAAGCCAAAGTATGTTTCAATCTCAAGGTATGTCACATGATGATGTTGCAATATCAGTTTACGTACAGCATCGATGTTTTCTGGCACAACAATCGATTTTTGACGACACGAATTTGCTTTTCTGATTTCCTCGTCGTGTTTCATTTCTTAACCTGGAAAGAAGATCATTCCATCAGGAAACTTGCTTCAGTTGTAGTTTTTTTTTGGTTTTCCTTGGATTCTACTGAATTTTATCTCGGTAGAATCGATTTCTAGACTCAACATGACCAAAGAAAGACGTTTCGGTTAATATAAACATTTAAAATGAAGTAACTCGAGTGGTTCTAAAAATTTTGAGGTTAGATTTGATGAAAAGTCAATATTATCAAACAAAAAAGTCGCGGAAACAAACAAAAAGTTAAATTTGTGAATCGTTGACAAAGGAAATGCATTTTCTGTATGTAGAAATATCTTTAAGGTCGAACATTCTTTTAAAATGTGCGGGAGGATTTGTTTAAATAAAATTAACAATTTCTGTCAATGCTAAACCGCCTCAACATCGACTCGCATTCTCACATCAAAATATTCAAATACCATTACGCAACATGACTAACAAAAGAAAAATTAGGTTGATTTCGGAATGTCAATGTTACAAGAGAAGATCGAATGGAATTTTTTCTTATTTTTTTTTTCGTTATTGTTCGATGTTTTTGTTGAAATAATAGTTTTTAATTAGGTTTTGTACGACCCTCAATGAAATCGTTAAAAAAATATATTCACGAAATCATTAAAAACCAATGTAATATTTTATTTTTAATACGAAGGTCATCTGAAAAAAAACGATACATTTTTTGTTTTAATCCTCTCTACTGTTAGTAATATTTTGAGGTTAGGTAGCAGGAAATGTCATAAATGTCATTGTCAACCATCTTGACGTACTAAGCCAGTCATAAGAACTAATTTCTTTCCCCCAAAACGCACGTTTTCCACCCTAGGAGTATTCAGTTTTAAGGAAATGAAAATTTCTGTTCAAAATGTGATTTGACAGTAATTTTGACAGCAAAAACTTCCCACAGTAATAAATAATGTTTGTCATTGTTATAACCTCAAATTTCCTATGATATTTCGTGAAGTTTTACTATAAATATTTCTGATATTGTTTGATTATTTTTTCATGAATATTAGGATTTGTATTTTTTAACAATCTTCAATCAAAACCATTTTTTTTTCGTTATTGTTCGACGTTTTTGTTGAAATAATAGTTTTTAATTAGGTTTTATACGACCCTCAATAAAATCGTTAAAAAAATATATTCACGAAAACATTAAAAACCAATGTAATATTTTATTTTTAATACGAGGGTCACCTGAAAAGAAACGATACATTTTTTGTTTTAATCCTCTCTACTGTTAGTAATATTTCGAGGTTAGGTAGCAGGAAATGTCATAAATGTCATTGTCAACCATCTTGACGTACTAATCCAGTCATAAAAACTAATTTCTTTCCCCTAAAACGCACGTTTTTCACCCTAGGAGTATTCAGTTTAAGGAAATGAAAATTTCTGTTCAAAATGTGATTTGACAGTAAAAACTTCACATGGTAAGGAATAGTGTTTGTTATTGTCATAACCTCAAATTTCCCTTGGCATTTCGTGAAGTTTTACTATAAATATTTCTGATATTTTTTGATTAATTTTTCAAGTAAATTAGAATTTGTATTTTTCAATAATCTTCAACTAAAACCATTCTTTTTTTAGTAAAAGCATTGTAATTATATAACAATCCGTTAGTACTTTGTTGTGGTACTAGAATACCACGAGGACTGAGCCGTAATTCATGACGGAGACGTGACCCATAAAAATGGGTTTCGCATTAATCTGTGGCTGTATATGGTTTGAATTGTTTTTACATTGAATCCGCTTACATTCATTATTCAGCCGTACCTTTAACTTTATCGGAAAAAAACAACATTCTTCTAATTCACTCTGATGTTAATTTCAACAGGGTATCGTTTCAAATGGTACATTTTAACACGTTGACTGCCAATTACGAAATGAGATTTTTCTTATAATTTTTTGCGTTTAAATTGTCTTGTTCAAAGATTTATCTAGCACAAAATGATTGGAATTTGGAGCTGAAATTCTGGAAAGGTGTTGATTAAGGTTAGATATATGCTGAAAAAAATCAAGACGTTGCTTCGGGTCACAGTATTGGAAATACCAGTTTTCAAACTTGCACAAATATTAATAGTAAACATATGCTTGTTTAAAAAATCCTCCAGGCCAAAATAATTGTAACTTGGAGCTGAAATTCTGGAAAAATATTGATTAAGGTTAGATATATGCTGAAAAAAATGAAGACTTTGCTTGGGGTCACAGTATTGGAAATACCAGGTTTCAAACTTGCACAAATATTAATAGTAAACATATGCTTGTTTAAAAAATCCTCCAGGCCAAAATAATTGTAACTTGGAGCTGAAATTCTGGAAAAATATTGATTAAGGTTAGATATATGCTGAAAAAAATCAAGACTTTGCTTGGGGTCACGGTATTAAAAATACGAGGTATCAAACTTGCTCGAATATCAATGGGAAATAAATTCTTATGTAACAGTTAAAGAATAATACAAAATGATATTATTTTGAAAAAATGGTTTCAGTTATGGTATTGGTACATCACTAGCTAAGGATAGTACTTAAAATCAAATTTATTCATTCATTAATTTATTCCCGTGATTTAAGTATCTATGCAGATTTAGTTTTGAAGTTTCACTCTATGCTCTGTATTTGTCTATGTTAAGACACGATGTAAAAAAAGAAGAATAAGGTGGTAAATTTTTTTTTTTCTTATAAACAAGCGAATCAAAATGTGTGTCCTGTATGAAAAGATTAATCGACTATTATTTTTCAATCGTAGCTTGATGTAATTCATGTAAAACCACTCTAACTACATTCTCGATTATTTTCGAATCGATTACCGGACCTACTAGATGCGTTGGTGTAAAGTGGGGTACACGAAATGTCATGTCAAATATTGGCGGGTTATTTCTACATCGTTTATGTTCGTTATCTAAATTTTATTTACTTCTAGTTGTTTTAAGCAATTAAATGTACATTGAACTACAACAATCAGAAGTTTCAACATCATATTATCACCTTTAGACGAATAGAAAGCTTCGGAAATGATTATTTTTACTTTAATACCTAATCGAATATGAGTTTGATTGAATAATATTGGATATAAAATGGCGATAAGTACGTTTTAAAAAATTACAGCTTCGATTCCAAATAATTGACATTTAAAATGTACTAATAGTTCAATGAACTTTGGTAATTCACAAAAGAAATTAAAATACCTATTTAAAATCAATTCGATTTAATTGTAGAATATTTGTATTGTATTTCGGTGCATGAGGAGTACGAGGGTTATTTAAAAAGAAAATGAAATGTGTAATTTGTCGATCATAAAATTTATGGGTTGATTATAATAACGCATTCCGTTTAATTCCCTTAATGATCATGTTTGTCAACATTGTAAGTGAATAGCTATAATTTTTTTTGTATATTCATACATTAAACTAAAATATCTATTTAGCATAATATCCTCGAAGATAACATGCGTTGATTAAATAATTGAAACAGGCCTTCAATTTAATGTCATGCACATTTTGCATTATTCAATATTATGCAACTACTGTTTTCCTCGTAAACAAAATAAAACAATGCCAGACGTGCACTACCGGTCAAAAATTTTTACTCATTTTATAGTTTAACAAATAAATTTTATACGGTCGCACTCACAAAATATAAACATGCCCTCGTATACAGTAAATAAGTACAAAAAGTGTTTCGATCTTTTCTTAACAATATGTGTATAATAATTTGAATTTTAATAAATGAAATCGAGAAACTTTTGACCGGTATTGTACATTGTTAACAGCAGACATCCGCAATATTGCCAGATTTTTCGTATCTCTCTGAACATAATAATAATAAAAATCAGAATCTCCCTATAACTTTAGTTTATATCAGTTAAAATTTAGTTAGATTATTTTTTTTTAACTTCATGAAGTATTAAATGATATTTTCAAATTTTGAGAATTAAGTAACGATATATTGGGTAAATATGGCAACGCTGTACATGTCTGTTCAGTTGTGCCATCAACTGAGTGAAAAAGCGGTGTTGTCGGCATGTATCAAAAGTTTAGCATTTCGAGTTATGGACAGTTTTAATTTTATTCTATAGCTATAAAAACTTAATATCACGAAAATTTCAGTAAAAAAATGTTTACGTTTGACAACATCGTAAATTCTTATTAATCATAATATAAAACAATCGTTCGATTAGTAATCGACAGTGTTGCCGGGTGATAAAAAATTTATTTATTTACACAATAGAGTATTTATAGAATTTTATTTATTTATGCTTAATTTATAAAATAAACAATTTTTGAGAAAACAACGTCGTATATATTATTTCATTTTCACTTAAGGAAACTCGTAAATAATTTTTAATTAAATAATGTATGTTAGTACAGAAGTTGTAATCGTAAAAAATTTATGATCGATGATTTCAAAACTTTGCTGTATATTTCATATTTTTTTTTGTAATAAATCATCAGGAATCATAAATTTTCTTTTTGTATGATTGTCGGAAATAACTTGTTAATGAATCTACCGTTGTTACCGTCTCATAAAGCTTGTCTAAAAAGTTTTCTACTTCAACCTGAAAACGTCAGAATTTATATTTATATGTGTAATTGCGCATGCGTTAAAATATTCTTATGTCAGTCATATTCGACACTTTGTATCTGACATTTCGTATAATTTTATAATAAAATCTATGTAAAACTAAGGTATACAAGTAAGAAACTTGGCAATGTGTCTTAATATCTTTTATATGATGTAAACTGTTACAAACAGTTCATTTTGATTTAATAATTAATCAAATTTCGACTGTTTCAGACTTGTTACTAATACCGTTCTTATTAATTTTTAGTTCAATTTAAATTTATAATAAAATTTTAATTTCATTGCATAATTCGAATACCAACGACACGACGTATAATTTATTATACAACTATCGAAAATTCTCCATAAATTTAAAGAAATTTCCTCGTATTGCACCAATCGAACTCAATATTCAGGATCAAGTATACGGTCAATATGTTGTCTTGCTGGCTTTTGACCGCTGGTGGCGCCTAGATATTACATAACCACATTTTTCTTTAAATTCGTATTAACAGCTTATACATTTTTGCCTGGGTGGATATTTTACGCATTTAGTTCGTTATCTTAAAAAAGAAGAACGCGTTTATAAGATATACAGGGTAAAACAAAAATATATTCAATATAATATTGTAAAGTTGCATTTAATGAACATGAATTTTTATCTGGGTGGATAATTTACATATTTAGTCCATAACCACAAAAAAGAAGAGCGCGTTTATGGTATACATACAGGGTATAACAAAAACATATTTAATTTAATATAGTAAAGTTGCATTTAATGAACATTAATTTTTATCTGGGTGGATAATTTACGTATTAAGTATATTACCATAAAGAAGAAGACGTTTATAAGATATACAGGGTAAAACAAAAATATATTCAATTTAATATAGTACAGTTGCATTTAATGAACATGAATTTTTATCTGGGTGGATAATTTACATATTTAGTCCATAACCACAAAAAAGAAGAGCGCGTTAATAGTATACATACAGGGTATAACAAAAATATATTTAATATAGTAAAGTTGCATTTAATGAACATTAATTTTTATCTGGGTGGATAATTTACGGATTTAGTCCATTACAATAAAAAAGGAGACGTTTATAAGATATACAGGGTAAAACAAGAATTTCTTGAATTCAATATAGTCAACTTGCATTTTTTTACTGAAAGATTTTTAAACAAAAAACTATATGCACTATAAACATAAAATTTGTGAAATAACTAAGGATTTTGCAGTCTGCAGTGGCGTTGCATTTTTAAAATAACCAAATTATAGACATTCATGTTATAATAGATATTTTATATTGGAATTTTACGAGGGTTATATGAGAAAAGTCACCGATATATTTTTTTCTCATCTTAAAAACATCAAATACACCATTTTTGTGAACAAATTTTACCAAATACATTCAATCTCTAGATTTTTTTGAAGTTTTACTTTATATTAGCCCCGAAGCGTTTTTATTTTTAAACCCACGCTAGGAATCCACTGGTTATTGCGATATAAACTTCAATAAAGTTCAATCTAAGTATTGCATGCGATAACCGGATGCTTGGAATAATCGTGCTTGTCATGTATAGGTTAAGGTTGTTTCAGGCCACAATGGACGGAAGGATATGCTCAACACAATCTTATTTTACTATATCGCTGACCGTTCACTTTCTATTTTGTAGGCCAGAATGAACAAAAAAGAAAAAGAAATAAATAATAATTTTGTAATAAAATAAAATTCGTATTTATAATCGTAAGAAATAAGTTTGAGGTTATGTACCGTCGGCCATATCTCAGGAACGGATTATATCACAGCATTTTTTATTTTAGTCCGGTCAAATTAGATCAAAAATTAAGATTGAAGTTACATATATTTAGAAAAAAGTGAAAATTGGAAAAATCGTTCAAAATATAATTACAAATGAAATTTGAGAGTTTTCCATATTTCCCCCGAATAGAAAATTTTTTATTTGAGGTTAAAGGTTGAAAAAAATGAGTTTTTCGCGATTTTCAGCCAAACGGTAAGTTTTATCATAAAAATACACTAGACAAAAATTGTAGATCATAAAATTATCTATAAAAAATATATCTATAATTTTTTTCATACGAGCCACCGTTTTCGAGATAAAAACAAAATAATAATAGAATCAAAAATTGACTGGACTATTTCACAAATTTTAGTCTCTCTCGAAAAATTTCAATAGAAGCACAAAATTTTGAGTACGTATTTTAAAATTGAAATTTAAATAGCGAAAACCGCATATTGATATCTCTAAGCAGAACCGGACTTACAGACTTATGTTCATAATAAGTTTCCCACTTTCCCCCATATGTTATTTAAAGAGATAGACTACACCTTGTATAATAAAAAATACGCAGAATTTGTTGAAAAATTCGATTATAGTACATAAAGAGTCGCTTTTTAAAAACTCTACTTTCTCAATTTTATATTTCCAAATATAAATATCCTATAGTTGTAGACTAAAAATTTAGAAAATTATTTCCACGTGTTTCTCGAGACCACTTTTGTTAGAATTTTTTCCCCCGAAGTTGTGATTCTAATATGGCCGACAGTCGTTTATTCGCTGTGAGGGAAGGCATGGTAGGGGAAATTAAATCGACTGAAGCGTTCGCAGTGGTCACTTTGAGCATTACGGGAGGCTCTTATAAGCAAAATTGGGTAACCAGAGTTCTAATACAGTGAATTGTAAAAATACTAGCAGAAAAAGTAAGTGCAAATTGTATAAATTTCCAACCGCCAAACATGGAAAATAAATAAACGGTATCGGTAGATAGCTTCAGTTAAAAGGTTTAAGTAAGTAGTATCATAACCTTATTCTTATCAAAAATAATAAGTATTGTATTGTAAATCTTCGTAATATTGTTAAGTTTGGTATAAGTAAATTATTTTTCTGGAATTCTGTTATAAAAAAGTAAATTAAAATTTATAAATGAATAAATTTTCTTCTTCTTCTTCCTGCTGTGTATAGGCATCATTGCCTGTTTTTCTTCACATCATTGCCTCTGCTCAGTCACCTCCCAGGTGCCTAAGCAGAGGTGACTCCATCTTTTCCTAGGTCTTCCAAGGCTTCTTTGTCCTGGTGGTGATTTGTCCTTTGATATTTTCACAATTTGTTCTCCTGTCATGCAGTCAATATGCTCATTCCATTTTATCTTTCTATCCAGTACCCAGTCATTGATGTTATCTAACCCGCATGTTCGTCTTATGTTTTCACTCCTTTCTCTATCCATTCTTCCCGCTATTCTTCGAACTATTTTCATTTCAGATTGTGTCATTTGGGTATGCTGCTGCTCTTGAGGCTCTTGTAGCTTGGTTTCTTACTTCCGTCTCCACGTCCCCGTGTCCAGATATTTTTTTTTTAAGATTTAAAGAATAAATTTAAATATTATAAAAATGTAATGATTAAAAGAAAAATGAATTACAGTGAAAAAATTTCATTTTGCAAACAGTTTAATTAATACTGTTCCCAAGCCATATGATTATATTTGTAGTGATCATTTTATTGGAGGTAAAAAATCAGATGAGGAGTTGAGTCCTAGCTACATTCCAACAATATTTCCACAAAGTTCTAATTGGCATAACTCCTGGAGGTTTTATATCCTTAAAATCTGACGTAGCTGGAGAACGGAAATTAGATTCTCAGCTTACAATAGAGTCAGGGTTGATGGATTTATTGGAAGATGGTGACATTGTTTTGGCTGACAAAGGTTTTCCAGAAATTAGAACAGTGATTGGGGCATGTGGCAAGAAGGTGCAATTGGTTATGCCACCTTTTCTAGAGAAGAAAAGTAAATTTTCAAGTGAAGAAACTCAACAGACGTACAGTGATGCAAGGGTTAGGATTCACGTTGAAAGAATTATGCAGCGGTGAAGGACTTATCATATATTGCATAAAATTCCACAACATTTTGCTTATTTGTTGTGTTTTGGTAAATTTGCAGCCTCCAATTATTTCTGATAAAAAAGATCCTGAAAATGAGGGATGAAAAATATTTTATTACTCATTGTTCATTGAGTACTTGTGATAATACAAACGAAAATTTGTAAGAAATTTTAAATTTATTGTAAGCTTTTAATAAAATTAATAAAGTTATTATAATAAACAGTTATATTCTTTTAAACTTGTTTATAACTAACAAATTAGTAACGAATAATAAAATTCTTTTAAATAGACATTATTGTAACACAATAACACTTTTTAGTTTTTACTCACTTAATAAATATTGCTTTTCCAGTAACTAATTATGAAAATACTGTATGGACTTTTACACCATTATACATCATAGAAAATAAATTATTACCTATATTAAAATATTTGCAACATCATTTCCAGTAAAGCTTCATTTTTGAGATGTACTTTCATCTTCTTTGTTACTAGTATCTAAATTATCAGAAACTTCATTAAAAAGCTGTCAAAATTTCATCGATGTTCCTCAACTTCTCTCACATGTCCAGCAAGAACAAGATTTTTACCCTTGGTTATAGTTTCTGGTTGAAATTTTATTTGATGGCTGATAGACTGAAATCCTGTTTTTATAATAATATCCATGTCTTTGGTTCAACTAAAAATAATGAAAAAATTAATTAATTAAGCAAATATTTACTTATTCCATTGAAAAAACAGTTTAAAGCAACTTAACCTCATATATGTTTACTGCATTCTGTTATATATTTTATCATTATACTTACTTGTGTTTTTGGCTTGTTCAAGATAATTATAAAATTGTAGTAAGTATTAAATTGTCACATTCATTCTTGACGACAAATTTATTACTATTTATTATACTTTTATTCCAAAATTTTTCTATTTACTATTGAAAAACGTAATAAAACATGCTCTGACAGCCTCCCGTAGTTCATTCACTGTGGCGCTGCAGTCACACTCGGAGCGAATAGTTGCCCACCCGGTATATTTTTTTACTCCGAAGTACAAATGACAAAGAACAACAAATTTAAAAAAAATGTAAGTTTCCACGGAATTTCGTAACAAAAAACAATTTTTTTCAAGAAATAACAATACGAAACGTAAAACTGGGATCTTTGAATTTGTACACAAATTTTGAGGTTATCTGGAAGAATCGTAAATATAACAGTTTTACCGCAAATTATTATAAACTGTTTTTCACCCTTAAATAACTTCCCTCGACATCAGATTTTATTATATTCTTCTCCTTCTCACAATGAGTTTCATCCTACTATTTTTTTTATCATTTCTCACCGTTTTTAAAAGCTTTAAACCCTAGTCTTGTTTTGTAATATCGACGTCGTTATTAACAAAAAACAAATTTCGCAATATTGAAATGATTCAATATCAATAAAATCCAAAACGCGTAATGATCAGTTTGATCTTTAATAGCCAATATAAAACGTTTAAAAATTTTATGATGCTAAGCGTGATATGCTACATAATGAAACAACCACACCCATTCAACACTAAATGTCGTTTGGTTCATAATAATTACAATACGCAGAATTTGATATTGATATTTTTTTTTTCAAAAGAATTAATTAAAGAAGTGTTCAGAATTTGGAAACAACGCTTTTTATTATTCGATAAAAATTTTGTAAATGTCATTAAATGTCAAACGAATAAATATTTTGTTTAATGATAATTAAAAAATTTCGTGTTATCATCATTTCGAAATGATTAATTATTTTTAGAAATCCCTTTTTTCCAGTAATTATATTCAACGAAATAAATAATCAAATTATAATTATTTTTTTATACAGGACGAATTAAAAACTTAATGGCTTTAGCTAAAACTTTGTGGAGGTTCATAGAAATATTATTATTAATTTTGGGTCTAATATTTCTACAATTAGCCACTAATTTTTACGGAAGATGGGTATTCGAAGGCCTTGTCATTTGTAAGTCAAATAATATTATTTTCCCATTATATGTTCCATAGAATATATTTCATAACCTCAAATTACAAATATGATACAAAAAATATAGTATAAGGTCTTTTTTATGATAGGTAATTTACGTCACTTCCACCTGAGATATCTACGAGGGTGATTCAAATTCAACCTGCTATAAAAAATTGTATTAATATGTTACAGAAATTGAATTTTTTTACAGTTTTTTTTTGGTAACCATTGATGGACATCTTAACTTCTATCATAGCCCGAATTTAATCGAATATATCTATATATTATAATTGTTTTTTAGGTTATGGAGGATACCTGCTGATAATAACTGTATTTTTAGTCTATTCGATTATTCACGAGCCCCCCCATTGCCTCGAAATTATTTTTCTTTTAGTCGGTATAGTCTTAAACGTAATTTTTGGTCTCATTTCATTGATAGCCCATTTTACGCACGTTAAATGTGAAATAATATGCGACAAAAATGGTAGAATCGTCGAAAATTATATGGGGGCGTGGTTAGGCGTCACGTGTTTCCTTCTAGCGTTATTATTGGTAGCTGATACGATCATACTGTTCAAGGTCGGCCATAAAGATCCCTGCGAATGTTATTCTCAGACGAAATGATTGAAATATACGAAAAATTTTCAGTAGCATCATGCGATCATCAAAAAATAATATCTCGAATATAATAATAAATAAAATTTTCCAACAAAGTGTATTTTATTGTGAATTATCGTAGATTTCTCATATTCTTCAAACAAACAACAAAAAGTCTTATTTCTTTTCAGATAACCCCCGTAAATAACTCGCTAAAAGATGACACGTATAATCAAATAAAACGTTGTTTGGTATACGATTGTAATTTTCAGAATCGAATCGTATTGTTACCTGAATGAATAATTAGTCGTTACTTTTCTTATAAACCTCGTATATCGGTTAATTATATAGAATAATAACCTGCGGGTGAAATCAAATAATTGTTCAATATAATATAAAAAACTTGTTGATTGTCAAGGACGTCGAATAAGGATACAAATCATTAAATAACTCGCAGACAGATGATATCTATAAAACGTCGTTTGGTATATGATTGTTATTTTCAGAATCGAATCGAATGTATTAGGATAGAAATCAGCGGATTGTATAAATGTTTGTTGTAGCTTATTTCTACGTCATAACAGAACAGAAAATAATATTAAATATAGGAATTAATCATCAAATCATGACTCATCATCGTTAAAATGTTAACGATAAGTATACAATGTATAATCAAATAAATCAAATAAAACGTCGTTCGGTATATGATTCTTACTTTCAGAATCAAATCGTATTTTTACCTGAATGAATAATTAGCCATTACTTTTCTCATAAACCTCGTGTATCGGTAAATTATATAGAATAATAACATGCGTGTGAAATCAAATAATTGTTCAAAATAATATAAAAAAATTGTTATGATGGCCAAGGACATCGAATAAGGATACAAATCATTAAATAACTCGCAGACAGATGATATCTATAAAACGTCGTTTGGTATATAATTGTAATTTTCAGTATCGAATCGAAAGTATTTGTCAATTGGATATTAAATTTTTCAGATTCCGGCAGTACTGTGCTGCTTAACTGCAGCAGCTTTTGCTGCTATAGCACCAGGTCAAAACGCTTATCTACCTCCGAAGCAAGGCTACGAATATCCAACTCCTAATATACCATTTACCACACGTCCACCAGTAGTAACCCTCCGACCTACGCCATCACCGTTCAAACCCACAGTGACTCAACCTCCCTACAGACCTACCTCACCTCCTTATAGACCTCCAGCAACGCCATCTCCTAAACCACCTACGCAACCACCTTACAGGCCACCTGTAACTCAACCTCCTTATAGACCTACATCGTATAGTCCTCCGAAACCAACATATGGACCACCTCCTACACAACCTCCATTTAGACCACCAGGTACTCAACCTCCATATAGACCTACATCGCCTCCGTATAGACCTCCCGGAACACCACCTCCTTTTAAGCCAACTGGACCTCCCAGACCGACTTACGGACCTCCTCCGACACCAGGACCGAGACCTTTTCCTACCCCGGGAATACCTCCGAGACCTGGATCACCACCGCCGTTTAAACCAGGACAACCAATACCAGGAAATGGAGAAGTGAGTTCATTATGTTAGATATACGAATTTAATTATAATTAAATTATTTTTTTGACAGAACGATCATCTTCTTCTTCCACACAAGCCCGCAGAACCGTTTCAATTTAATTACGAGGTGAAAGAACCGCGATTCGGTAACGATTATTCTCATAACGCTATAAATAATGGCGATCAAACGAATGGAGAGTACAGAGTGCAATTACCAGACGGTAGGATACAAGTCGTCAAGTACACCGCCGATTGGGCTACCGGATTTCATGCCAAAGTAAATTTCCAGCAAAATAAATGACAGATTACGATCATTTCGTTTTTAATTTTCAGATCCGATATGAAGGTACACCTAACTACCCGTCTTACCCGGCACCAAGTTACCCGAAACCATCACCGGGACCTAGTTACCCGAAACCATCACCGGGCCCTAGTTACCCGAAACCTTCGTATCCTTCACCGGGACCTTCACCGACACCTAGTTACCCGAAACCTTCGTATCCTTCACCGGGTCCTAGTTACCCAAAACCTTCCTATCCTTCACCAGGACCTTCACCAACACCTAGTTACCCGAAACCTTCGTATCCTTCACCGGGTCCTAGTTACCCAAAACCTTCGTATCCTTCACCGGGTCCTAGTTACCCAAAACCTTCGTTCCCTTCACCGGGACCTAGTTACCCAAAACCTTCGTTCCCGTCACCGGGACCTAGTTACCCAAAACCTTCGTTCCCTTCACCGGGACCTAGTTACCCAAAACCTTCGTTCCCTTCACCAGGACCTAGTGTCCCGAAACCTTCGTTCCCTTCACCGGGTCCTAGTTACCCTTCGCCTAGCAGACCTTCACCATCTCCAGGACCTGGACCAGGGTATCCGAGTGGTAAACCTTCAGGTCCCTCTTTTCCTACTCCTATAAGGCCACCTGTAGGTCCACCTAGAGGTCCAGGAACAGAGTATTTGCCTCCTGATGATAGACAGAAGTATGCACCAGGTGGAGGTTATGCGTATTAGCCGGATGACGTAGAAACTTTTTTTTTAAAAAACTTTCAATATTTTTTTTTTTTTGAAAAACTGTTCAGGAAGTGAAAATGATGAAAATAATCAAACTGCCTTATAGAGATAATGTTTCTTTTCATAAGAATTTTTTTATTTGTAAATAATTAGAATTGAGGTTATGTCCGAAATTGAAGGTACGATAATCGGCAACGTAGGTACGAATAAATACTTTTTGACGCTGACAGACAACTCAGAATCTGCTTAAACGTGATTTTTTACTATTTTTTGTTATCTACAAGAAATAAAAAAAAACTACACTGCCAAAAATGCTCCTCTATTCATTGAAATTTAGTTAGAAGCGATATAAAACGTGAAAATGACAATAATTTAGTTTCAGTATTGATTTTTAAACGCTATTTGTTTAGGCTAAATTATAAATGTACTTATTCGTCAATAAAACAATATTTTTGTAAATCGTGGATTTATTTATCACCATAACACCAAAAATATATATTTTATACGAAAAGTAAGTATAGGAAAGTACTATCACTTTGTATAATTATCACCAATATAAATCTCATTTTTTTTGAGATCTTTTGTATCACCTTGTATAAAAATAAGGATACGGATATAAATATAACTTTTAGAATCCCAATTATTTGCGATGTCTCGTATCACCTTGTATAATAATTACAGATATTAGATTAAACTTCTTTCAAAAAATCCAATTTTTTGCGATCTTTCGTATCACCTAGTATAATTATGATAACGGAATAAAAATAACCTCTAAAATCCGAATTTTTTTGAGATCTTCATATCACCTTGTATAATAATAATAAAAATGTGAACTTAAACTTTTTCCAAAAATTCAAATTACGATCTTTCGTATCACCTTGTATAAAAATAATGATACGGATATAAACCTAATGTCTAAAATCCCAATTTTTCGCTATCTTTCGAATCACTTTGTATTATAAATAATAGAGATATAACATAACCTCCAAAATCCCAATTTTACGATCTTCCGTTACACCTTGTATTATAATAATAATAGAGATAAGAAATGAAACTTTTTTCTACAAATCCCAATTTTGCCATCTTTTTGTCTTCACACACATTGAAACAAATACAAATTTTGCTTATAGTTAATTGCATCGAACTATTTAGCCACACTTAAAAATTCAATTTCTTGTATTATTCGTGTTCTTACCATTAATTTTATTCTTTTACTTCAAATTATTCTTCGCGACCAAAGATTCCAGGTATTATAAAATTTGAAAAATTCAATTCTAAGATAGGGAAAATAACCCTGTGTGTAGATGTCATACTAAAATTTTACATGAACTGTTCCCCGGGAAGTAAACTACAATTGTGACGTAACTATTTAAAAAAACAATCGCTAGATGACGCTGACGTTGACAAAACGTTCTATTATTATGTTTTTTTTTTATTTTCATTTTACCCTAGTATTTCAAACTATCTATAATTATATATTGTTTTACGAATCCAATCCATTGAAATTTACAAATTCCAAAATTAACAAGTATAACACTAATTCATTCTTCTAGAAGAAAACTACTATTACGAGATAATTATTTCAAAAACCAACCGCTAGATGACTCTGATTTTGATATTACGTTCTAATATACATATAATGATAAGTATTCATGATCGCATTTTGATTTTAATATAGATACTTTAATGGTATTTCAAATTATTATTTTTCTACTACACATTACATTTGGTTTATTCAACTATCGAAAAAAACGAAAATAACCGAGAATGATGCCAAACACGAAGAAAAATGATTTTACTAATTTTATAGGTTACTATTTTAATAAATAACCGCTAGATGACCCTGCCGTTGATGCAAAATTAAAATTAGAATTGTACCATGAAGCATACAGTCGCCATAGTAACAAGACGTTATTCAGCAACAGTCATAATTTAACAGTTTATGGTAGCAATGCTGCCAAATAGATTCGAAAATTAGTATTTTCCATAAATATCGAATCATAAAATTACTTTTGTAATCGTTCGATATTAAATTGAATGAAAATGAAATGTTAATAAACACTCACAATATGAACAGTAATCCAAGCTAGGCCATTTTTACATTTTATATACGTTTTTTTTATAATAATCAATAATTGATTGAAAGTAATTCATAAACTCGGCAACGTTGCGCTTCCTCAAGTTGATTTATATTATGATCAACGGGGAATTTAGGATTAAATAACATACAATGACATTGTGTCTACGTCTCATGCTAAATTATTTTAATTATTTTACAAAAAAAATAACATAAATCTATTATTTAACATATTTTTCCATGAATTTTTTATGAAATTCAGATCTCACAGAGTCGTTTATAAAAACTTTCGGGTTTCTTTCGGGTTCTGTCTTGGCGCAATTCTTGAAAACAACATCTTCATCCCATCTCCTTCTAACTTTTCGGTTTACCTCATTTGCACCCATAGAATAATGCGTTAATAGGGGATTTCCGCTCAAAATATTTTCCATTCGAACTCTTTCCTCTTCCTGTTTTCTTTTAATTTCTCTTTTCGCGATATCGACATCTCGTTCTTTTTTTATTTTATTCAATTCTGCGAGTAAAGCCGCATCGTCGTCGTCGTCATCGCTCGATTCGGAATCTTCTTCATCCAGAGGATCGTCCGCGTCTAAACTCGCAGCTGAAACTTGATGTAATTTCAACCTTTTGTTGGAATTTTTTCCACGTTCGCGTTCTTCTAGTTCTCGTTTAAAATTTCGGATCCTAATTTCGTCGATTGTTCCCTGTCCGTATTCCCTATATTTCAATTTCGTTTGACCCGGTAAATCCCTACTGGAATACTGCCTGGAAATGACGCTAAGATCTTTTTCGTTTTTTCCCTGACCACCCCTTGCAGGCTCGAAAGTCATTTGATCACTTTGAAATATCTATCAGAATGTAACTGATACAGTGACGTTTGAAGTTTGACAGGGAATATAAGAATAGTTAAAAAAGTGGTTGCCAAATGAATAATCATAGAAATACAAATATGGTCGTGGAAATAATGACGTGAGTTAAATAATGAATAATCGCCGAAAATCAAATATGATGTAAAAAAATGATACAAAACTGAATTTTACGTATTTAAACTGACTTTTAATTAGAAATAATAAATTTCTGTTTGACACATGACATAGAACAAAAAAAAGTAAAGTAAATTTGTGTCAGTTGTATGTATTTCAATAAAATCGAATGTATCTGATTTGGCAACGTTTGACGGAAGGCAACAAAAATATCACTAAAAATCAAATGTGTGAGATCAATGACATAAAATGTACATCAACTTAGCCCAACGCTGACTAAACTACGGAATGTATCTGTTTTATGTTGGACATATGACATGGAACACTAATTTCGAATAAAAACGATGTATAAAAATGATTAGTCGCCAAAATTCACGTGTCGTGTATGTATATCAATAGAAATGACTCAATATACCCGATTCGGCAACGTTTGACATATGTCACAGAAAACTAAATTCGAAAAAATTTAAGATAAGAAACAAACAATCGTGGAAATCCAAATATTTTCAAAATAATTATATGTTAATCTACTAAAATGACAGAATGTGTTCCATTTGACTTTTGACATGGAACACAAAAGTTTGGAATGAACAAGAGCAGAAAGTCAAATGTTCACGTTAACGACTATTAAAAAGGATGAAAGTGAACAAAAAATACTGAATGTATCCGTTTTATGATTGAGATATGACATGGAACACAAAATTTGTAAAAAATTGCTGGATGCGATATAAGCAATCGCGTGAATTCAACCATTGTGAAACATTGTGTAACAACCGATTTGACGTTTGACACATGACATGGAACAACTGAAATGACGGAACGACGTTTGACGTATGTCACGGAGCACGAAGTTTGAAAAAAAGTGATGTAACATCAAGTTGACTTATTTGAAGCATTAATAATGCATTTATTATTCATTTGAAACGATAATTAATCGCATTAATCGACAAATTATCTTGTTTTTTAAACATTTACTCTTTACTCACACTGTAGACGTAACGGCTGTTTGGTAATTGGAAAATTAATAATAACAAAGACCTTTTGTCATGTGATACTTATTCCCACAGTTATATGTGCGAATTGTATTTAAATTTGCGAACTATGGGAAAAAGCGTTACGTAACAGCAAGAAATTTTTAATAACTTTTACGTAAAATGTACCGGGGCTGGTAGAAATTTATTTCCCTCCAATTTGACCTTTCTAGACACTTCTGGTTATAGATTATACGAAGAATAATCGAATAGTGACGTTGGATAGGAAAAGAAGAAGTTGTAAAGTTCTAAAGTTTTAAAAGTGAAGGTATTACTATGAAAAAAAAAGAAATTTTGTTGTTTTTGATATATTTCAGTACAAAAATATAAAAAAACATATGTACAAATATTTGAATACTTCGAAATTTCTTTTTTGGAAAGTTTGGTTAGAATACGTTTCTTTAAATCGACATTTTCAATATAAACCACATCCCAATTTATATAAACAAATTGATTTTTATTTATTTAGAGACATTTTCTACAACAAACCATATCTCACGTAAAAATGTCTCTATCTCCCCTAGTAAATCACAACAACTAGTTTCTCTCTATCTCTCTTTATTTTCTGGTGTCGACACAAGATATATAGTCGTACATAGTCGTGTAAGATCGTGTATAATATAAAAGTATTGTAGCTTACTTCACGTTAGTGAGTACAGGGCTGGACTGGTTTCGTTAAGTGTATTAAATATTTTTTAAATCCATATTTAACACCAAGCGCAATGTTCAGCGGACGCACATATGTATAAAAATAATCCATTCACTCCTATCCGACCTTCTTATAGGAAAATTTTTCATATGAAAAATTTTTTTCAAAACAAATTATATCTCGAGTAAAAATGCTCCATCTCCCCTAGCTACACATCGTGCTTATCTCTATGTCTCACTCTTCTAGAGCCATTTACACGAAATCGCACATAGTCACATTTGTGTATACAGGGTTGGACTATGGATTAGAAAATGATATCGTAGGGAGATTTCCAGAAATTCTTCTTTTTGTTTGTCATATCGTCCTAAAGATGTTAGGGAAATTTAATAACACTGGGTGAAATTGGTCGATAATACCACCCGATATGAATCCTATAGAAAAAAAAAATGATTAAAAATATTTTCATACTAAAATATCCACCGGGTAAGTCGAGAGAAATTGTGAATTTCGAAGAGAGAAAATATTCGCCATAAATAGATATATATCACGTTAAAAAATAGGGGTGTAATATTTTCGTAAACTAGTATAATTTTTTCCAAAAACCTAACTTTCCAAAAAAATTTTTAAAACTAAATTATATTAAACAAATCGTGATACGTAAAAACTAAATTATGGGGTTCCATAGCTGTTACTTGGGGGTTTGCTGCTGTAACCATTACTGTAAGAATCGTAATTATAGTTTCCACCCCCAGCCAAATTGTTAATCGCGGATGCATCGTTACCATTATTGTATCCTAGACAAGATTAATAACAGAAACATAAATTGACGTCACATTATAGTACAAATTAAGTTGTAATTACCGTTGTAAGAAGGTGTACCATATTGATTAGACACCCCTTGGTAACCACCTTTGTTGTACTGATCTGGGAACTGCGCTTCCCCTTCGTATTTGACGTCGGCGTGGAAACCGCTCTGCCAGTCCGCCCAGTAGGTGACGATTTGTGTTCTACCATCCGGTAGAGCCACCCTGTATTCTCCTCTCACTTGGTTACCGTCGCTGGTTTCTTGTTTGTTGTAATTTGTACCGGTGTATTCGTCTTTTACTTGGTATCCGTATTCGTAAGATTTTGGCTGTAAATAGTAAATAATATCCACACCAAGAAACTAAATCTCAAATCTTCAGTAGCAACCCTCGTATAAAAAATTAGCGACCACGGGTCATAATTCGAAGAGAAGTCAAAATTAAACGGACGGATAACTAAACCAATTGATTTAATTCATTGACTTTTTAATCATGATTTAATATTTTTTTAGAACGTTTTTATTAATACTACATAATTTAGACGTTTTTTCGTAAAAAAATGCTTACTAATGATTTATATTACAGGCCTTTATAATTTTCTGAAAAGTTTTTTTTTCTAATATTTCTTTCTGATCTTACAAAAGTAGCTAATAGGGGTAAGTGGGGCAGCTGAATTTAATACTCAATATAATATCACGTCATCTTTTCTTCTTTACTTCTTTAATTTAATTCTTACTTGAAATATTGTAGACACTGCATTTCCATATCTATTTCAAACGAATATACCAAAAAATGTGGATAAACATAAAATGTTACTATTATAAAAAAATTATGTTTAAAGTTATTTTATAAACTATTTTGTGGTATTATACAAGATTTTTGTACAAATACGATAAATCATTATTTCTTTTAAGATGATATACGAGATACAATATAAATAAATTACAAAATTGAATTCCAAAGACTTCAAATTTCAATTTTTCACGATAACTACACCATTATTACAAGTATATAATGATGTAATCTATGATATTTCACCCCTTAAACCGGCAAAGGAAAATTTTTCATATATCATAACCAGTTCCAAAAAGAAAACATCCTACATGAAAATGTCCCAATCTCCCCTAATAAAATTACTATAACTATAACTCTGTTTGTCTCTCTCGGTATTTTACCAGAGGCGTAATCAGAATTAGATCGTTTTTTATAATGATGTACAGGGTCAACTGCACCTATGAATCGAGTTTGGATATTACGAATATTGCATTAAATATGATTTATTTATAAAATCGACAGTTCAAAGACGTATTAGTAACGAAAATAAATATTCGAAATGTTAATTTCTTTTGAAGAAAAAATTCGAAACTTATATGGATTTAGAGTACTTCATTTTATTTTTGGCGGTAAAAAAAATGTTATGTATCAAAGTTGTGGGAAATTTTAAGCTCTATACCATAATGAAAATAAATTTCCAAAAAAATGTTTTCTTCTAGCGTTTATCGTTCAAAAATTGAGCAAAAATTTGAAATTTTGTTTATTTACATGGAAAATATAGTAAAAGTAATAAAATCAAATCGATATTACATATATAAAAAATAATTTTGAAAAAGTTAGTGTTTTTAAATTTTGAAAATTCAGAATATGAGTTTTTATAAATATTTTTTTTCGAGATATGGTTCACTGCAGAGAAAGACTTTTAGTTTGATATGAAATGAATATATAAACATGTACAGGGTGTCCTATAAGTGTTTAAATTTCGTTAAAAACAACCTCAAGTTTGTAGTTTTCAAAATATACATGGCGGACAGAGAATTGTTTTTAAAACAAAAGATATACTTTTGAAAAGTTTTTCTCCTTGTGATGTCGATTTATTACACACGAATTTCCTCTAAATTAACGACTTTAAGTCATTATTAATACAATTCAACCATTTAGAAATGTGTTAAGATCAAAAAAATACTAATTTAAACAACACCTGCTGTTTCTTAATGATCTAATTCGAATTTAATGTTTAAATCGTGAATTGGTATTATTTTCCAGTTTTTTTTCGTTAATTATAATCATTAGAAAATCCCACATATTTTAATTTACGAAATTATCAATAATTACCCTCGTAGTAAGAAAAAAACTTACTTCCCCATGGTCATAACCGTGTTGGTGGTCATTTCCACCGTTATAAACGTTGTTGTTAATATTGTAATCACCCTGTCCGCTGTATAAGGGTGCAGCTCCACCAAAATTTGATCCCGAGCCTCGGTAATTTGTTATAGGGGATCCCAAAGGAGTACCGTAACTTGTACTAGGTGGTTCACTTCTGGCAATCGAAAATACCGCCATTAAAAATAACGCGCTTCTTATCTGTGAAAATTTCCAGAAATAATCGAATTACCCATTGCCTCAATTATAAATAAAAGAAAATGTTTCAATTTACGAGAAATATAAAAAAAATATAGAGAAATTGCGTCAAAAAATAATATAATTTCGAATTTTTCCAAAATTGCTGAAATTTTTTAGAAATTAATCAAAATACTGAGAAATTCCTTTAATTTTTTCAGAAAAAATAAATTAAAACTACCAAATTGTCGAGAAAATCAAGAAATTTTCTAAAACTATCCAGAAATTTTTCAGAAAAATATTTAATATAATTTCAAACTTCCGTGAAATGGCTGAAATATTCTAAAAATGTATCAAAATGTAAGGAATTGTTCCAAAATTTTCAAAATAATCGATACAGTTATCAAAATTTGGAAAAAACTGTTTGAATTTCCAAAATATCCAGAAATGTATCGAATTATTCAGAACCTAACCTCAATTAAATAAAAATACGATATGAAATTTTTCCGAAAATATCAAAAAATTTATAATAACATTTCTCAAATTTGAAAAAAAAAAATAATTTCAACTTTTAGAGAATTAGCTCAAATTATTAACGAATTTATCATGATTTTCAGGAATCCTTTGATGTTTTAAAATAAGGTTCCGACTTTCGAAAAAATTATTAAATATTCTAAAACCAACAATTATCGGGAAATAGTTAAAATTTTCGATGAAATTCTGGAATGTTACTAAAGAAAATAGTAAAATATTAAAAAAAATTTCCGAATATTGAATTATCCTGAAATATATCGTATTGTTTGAAAGTTAATTGAATTTTTATTGTTATGATGCCAAATTATCAGAAAAATTTTGAAATTTTTCAAAATCATATCCTATATAAAATGTCCCAATCTCCCCTAATACAATTACTATAACGAACTCTCTGTCTCTCTCGGTATTTTACCAGAGGCGTAATCAGAATTAGATCGTTATTTATAATGATGTACAGGGTCAACTGCACCTTTGAGTCGAGTTTGGGCATCATGAATATTGCATTAAATATGATTTATTTATAAAATAGACGGTTCAAAGACGAATTAGTAACGAAAATAAATATTCAAAAAAATTTCGAAACGCTGAATTTTCCTGAAATATATCGTATTGTTTAACAATTGAATGAATTTTTATCGTAATGTTGCGAACTTATCAGAAAAATTTTGAAATTTCTCGAAATCATTAAAAAATTGCTTGAATTTTCAAAAGAAATTCGAGAAACGTTCCAAAAAATACTGGAACTTTCCAGAAGTATCCACGTTAAGAACTTGGTAAAATTTTCCATAAAGTTATCAAATTTTCAAGAAAATACTGAAAATTTCCAGAAATTGTTGATAAAATTGAGCTAAACTTTCGAGACTGCTGAAAGTTGCCCTAATTTGACAAATTTCCCCAGAAATTGCTTTTCTTTTCGAGAAAATGCTGAAATTTTACAGAAACATCCAATTGTCGGATTTTTGAAAAAAAATCCATAAAGTTTCAAAAAAATACTTAAATTTCCCAAAAATATTCTCCAAAAAGATCTAGAACTTCACAAAATATGCGAAAAAAAATGCAAAAACTTTAAGAAAATATTCAAAAAGTTTACGAACTGAACAGAAATGGCTCGATTTATTCAAAAAAAAAACCAGACCACTATCAATTTTCCAAAAAAGTTCCAAATATTCTCAAAATAACCAAAAATTAATTATATTGACATAAAAAGGCTTGAATTTTGGAAAAAAATAGCAATACGTTACCAAAGATTGAAGATTCTAAAATGCTACAAAAATATCCAGAAAATTATTTGAGTTTAGAAAAAAATTTTCGAGAAAATATTAAATGATTCATTGAATTGTTAAGAAATTACTCGAATTTTCGAAAAAATCTTCAAACTCCCTCAGTTTTTCAAAATTTGCTCTAATTTTTCTAAAATTTATTTTTCTTTTCGAATTTTCTATAAAAAAATATCACGGATTTAAACCAATATACTAAAACACCTAACATAACCTCAAACAAATCCTATTCGTCTTTGACTGTAGTTTACATTACCCTAAATTTGGAAAAATCGATAAAACCCACAAAATACTCACTCCTACAAACATTTTGCTAATCCAATCAAAAATTTACGCACAAACACCTATATCAAAATGAAGATGAAAATAAAACACCCAGTTCCAAGTGAAGATTAAATTAAATAACTACCATTTACCAAATAATTTTCGTTTATATACGGATGAACGTATTTACTAAACCCATTGTATATACATCACTTTTACTCTAGTTTCCTCCCACGCCGTTTTATTTGGAGTAAGATTGTATCATCAAACGTGAGATCCCCCCTTTTTACCAGTCGGTAAATCACTAGATGGGTTTCATGTTAACAAATACCTGGGAAATGACCATTTGTTTACTAAATTCTTTAGTAATAATAATAAAATTTATTTACGTATTTTGTTTTCTATTTATTACGATATACAGAGTATCACAACTTTTATAAATTTTTCATTTATGTTTTGTAGCTATGGAAAATACGGTCCTGCTACCATCAGCTGATTGCGGATCTTAACCCAAAACGATCAGATTCTAAACGTCATGTGAAAATTTTTCGATATTTGATGTTTATATATTTACCTAGTTTTTGTGTTTCCAGACCTTTATTCAATTGTTTTATTCTTCACCAGATACATCCAGTTACACACAGATTATACACAATAAATTCATAAGAATTAATCATAGATAAACATATAAACGTAATTAATATTCTTAAAATCACAAAAACGAAATAATAAGTCAACTCATCAAATGTATCTATTAATAAATCAAAAATGGCGCTACCGATTATTTTAATCAATTTCCGAATGACTATAATCGGGTTAACTCGATCGTAGTTTCCGAAAAGCCCTAATAAGGACGATATAGTAGTATTTACATTGTTGTCATATCTTCTTTTTCCCTGGAATTATAATTAATTCTTGGATTTTAAATAGGTCAATATTTAAGAACTAACAAAGATTTAGGTGGACATGTGTGGACCTTCCTATACCAAAAGATTCGAATGTTTCACTTAATGTTTGTTTTATGCTAATTATATAATTAAGTTAATTAGTATAATTAGGATTATCTACGTATATATTTGAGAAATGTATTTCTAACGAAACAAGGAAACATTCGACTATAAATATTCGGTTATGTAAAGTACCTAGCCGGTAATAAAAATTCTTTTTACAAGATTGTTTCAAAATTTACAATTTGTTTACGTTAATCTAATAATCTTATCTGAATGTTTTTGAAACATGAACGGAATATTAAATCTAATAAAAAAAGTGGTTTTTTTATCACTGATTTTTATCATATTCCTCAAAATTTTAAATATTATTGTTTTCGTTGCATGTATAAAGTACATAGCAATCAAGAAATAAGATTTCAAAGGTTCCGCAAGGCAACGTCGCATCTGTAACCTATTGCTTGTCTGTATACGTCTACAATCAACACAATTTCAATTTGTGATATTTTGAATTGATTAAAAAATTAGTTTCATACTTCAAGAAAAAATAGAAATTAGCCTTATTCATAGAGAATGTAGTACACCGTATATTTGTAGTTAATTATTTTTTACAACAAGTTGAAATAGTTTTTGTTTTGATATTCAATTCACGTCATAGGATACTGTTCCGATGATTATTCGATAATTAACGAAAATAAACGACTCATTGAATATAGACAAACGTATGCACTGTTGTTGCCAAATTTAATGTCTGGAAACTTTATTTGTTTTGTAACACAAAATAAATTGTAGGTCAGCTCTACAGGGTGAGATTAAAAAACTATTAAACGTGGTTTTTTTGAAAATTTATCATTTTTTTCGAATAAATATGTTCATTATAATGGAAAACATACTTTTAGGAAAAACATTCTATTAGAAACATCTATATTTTCACCGATTTTGATAAAAACCTGTTTAGTAGATTCTTGTTTCGTCAAGGAAAAATTGTTTTTCCAAGTATACATATTTAATTATTACAAATCTAATAATTGCCTACAAACGAGAAACATCTCGCATCTAAATTATATGAATTTATATATCAAACTAGTGTTAAATTAGGCAACGTCGCTAGAGTTACGATCAGACGCCAACAGACAATGTTGCCACGATGATAATTATTTGAGAATTAATATTAGTTGAAAATTAGGTTATTTTAAAATAGACTTAGAAAATTATGGCATCAATGTAGTAGATAAAATTGCCGGGAAACATTATTGCCAATATTGAAATTACCAAATAACAACCATAAAATAACGTGATCTATAATTATCATCATTTTATATCTTCAAGTCGTTTATTTTTATATATAGGTATTCAAATATCGAAATATAAGATTTAGAACTTTGATTATTACTATAAATTTAATATTGATATATTTAGTTGACTTAAGAAATAAATTAAAATTTATGTAACAGACATTTTATATTGTATCGTGTACAATTAAAATTTCAAAAGATTTCAGATTTGCAAAATCTAACCTTGATTTAGTCGATATAGACATATCAAACAGCCGATATAAAAAATATAAACACGAAAAAAAAATGATATTTATATTAGAAAATGTTTTTTTTGTCGTATAAATTTTCGTTTTACAGTAAATGTCGACAGAAAATGAAAATGCAGGAAGTAAATACTTTTACGTCAAGACGTTAACATCTGACAACAATGTTTCATAATCTATTTATGCGTGTGTTGACAACATCGTTCATTTTCTGGATTAAATCGAATAATTTATAAAATTTAATAGTAAAATGGAATGAATTAGAGAACAATGATGATCATTAGGTAAGACTAATTCTCATAATAATTTTCGTAAGAATGTTTAAATTACCAGATAGCTGAGAATCGTCAAGCATTTCAGAATTACCTAATTAACATATAATTATCAACTAGGAGAGATGTTTATAATTTTTGGAAAGTAGTACAAGTTTGATATATATTTTTTCCATATTTTCATATGTTACACTGAAAAAAAGGTTTAAGTGAAAATAGATATAGACATTCTCAAGTTGACGAGTAGCTAGTCCAATATTTAAGACATATTGTTGAAAAAATATTAATTTAAATAATTTATACGACAAATAAAATATTTGTGGTTTCAAAAAAAAAATTAAATGTCTCACAATACGAGGATACATATCAAAATTAATATGACGAAATATTTTTTTTTTAGTGTAATCAATTAAAACTTCTATTAATCCCATTTCGTGATCTTGTGTAATGATAATTAAATTTTTACAACACTATCATTAATAAGACTGATATATAATTTTCTCTTACCAATCCAGATACTTAATTAGCATTAATTGAAACAAAATGCACTAATTAGGAGTAGTTCCAACGTGGGAGAAATATATTATGATATCTTGATCGGATTACATACATACTTTGATGGGAAATTCATACCAGAAAGTCCCCATAACATTCACAATCATGCAATAATAAAAATCGTACTTACATTTCTATCAGTTTGAAAATAATATTTTATTGAAAGTAGAAACGCCCATCTTTATTGTTTTTATCACAGTTTCCTGTAATACCACACTATAATTAACCCTTTGGCTTTGCTATCCAAAGTGAAGATGGCGTCACTAATAGATTTAATTATTGACTATGTATAGGTTAATTTGCTATAAACATCGATTTTCATAACTTTATTATTAGAAACTTACGTAGAAACACCTCTATGATACATATATTTCTATTTTTTTCATACACCGAGTTAATAATTATTACTTTCCTTGTTTTCACAATTCCTATTTGGAAACTTTGCGAATCTCCTTTGAGGTGTATTAGAATTGATAACAGAAGGCGTTAGGAAATATGTTAATTGTAGAACGAAGATTTTAAAAAGTATTATTTGTTTATAAAAAATTTTATTCTCTAATTATATTTATGAATAACCTTGTATAACCGCACGCAGCTTTTCGAATGAAACACCTGTCACAAGTAAGTCAAAATTAAACTTTGAAGAAATATTTCATTCTCCCATAGAGACTGTTCTTCATCTAAATCGAAGCCATTAGATTACAAAAGCAGTTACCTAATTATTTTGTTTTTTTAATATCTATCGATGATTCAATGGAATATGCAATGTAATTCCGATAATTTGTTACATTAAATCGCTTTTAAGTCTGATTCCATTCAAAGTAGTAAACGTTCAATTCAATTGTCCATATTATTTCCCATAGTCATGGCGATATAACAAGAACGATCGTTTGAGGTTGTGTAATCATTCACTCTTAATACAGTTTAATTACGAAAAACTAGGGCATGTTAATTATAACGAAACTCTTTTGTTCTATACTTAGAAAATTATCGGTTTGAATTAGCAAACTGGGTTATATTTCATCCTATTTTCATAAATAATTTGAAAATCTACATAAAATAACATAAATATGATTAAATATATCTAAATAAACATCTAAAATAAATAATGTGTACCACAGCATCAGTGTAGTATATCGATACTAATCATCAGTACAATGTTGCCTATGTGAGTTTTAATAAAGATCTTTGACTAATATTTCATATGTTGATTTATACCTCTCTCCAGTTTTTTTATCTTTTTTTTTTTAATTTATCCACTTCATTTTGATAGTTACAACATTGTTTATTATATAAACAATTTAACAAACAAACTTGCATTTCGACATTTGTATTACGATTTTGATAAGGTAAAAGTTTCACTTAACAAAAATATCTTCCAACCAAATTAGTTAAATAAGATGCTTCTTAAGATATACGAACTGCATAAATACAAATTTTCTGACGTAATATTTTTAGAAGAAGAAGAAAAAAGCAAAGAACGATGTATATTAATTTTTGTTCCTCCTGGATATTTCAAAATGGCGTCTTTATTAACACGTATTTTAATTTATTAAGAATAAATGGAATATATTTCATACTATAATGGCATTTAATCATGAATTTATCGATAATTTTCTACCATTATTGTTGGTTTCCATATTTTATAATCAATTAGACAACGTTGCAAAAGATTTAAGGTTACCACTTTGTTACTATGATCATCAACTTAGTTCGAACCAAGGTAGTGTAATCTTCTTGTTAGGCAACACTCAATACTACCACGTATTGCATAATATCTGTTATCTAACGTATTAAGAATATTTATTTTACATTTATGAACCTATAACATATTTTTTTGATATTACGAACTGTCGAATTTTCAGTAGTTTCAAGTATTCATTTCCTACAAATAAAATTACACGTAAATGTATCTTATCGATCACAGCTTAAACAAATATCAAATTAAGTTAGTTGTCCATTAAATTTCAGAACTTTGATTTCACTCGTCAATTACATTTTTATTTATCCTTTGCTCATTAACCAAATCAAGTTACTTCATTACTTAGTATGTAAAATTCTACTATAATTTGGTTTTGTGTACAGGCAACACACAATACAATGTCGTATTAAGTACAGTCTAATTAATAGTTTGTTATTAAAGCTTGCGATCTATATAGATCAATTGTCCATCTATCTCCGTAGTTTTTAAGAACCAATATAACCTTTTTTGTTTAATTTTTTACTAATGAAATATTCGATTTCGTTATCCATAAAATAAAAACAAATATGTAAATATTCGACATTTAACATAGAAGAAAGAATATTTTATCTACGGGTAGCAAACAATGGTCTGTAACACCGATGATGAACGACGAACTACGAACGGAACATTAAGTTTATGAATCGACCCATGGAAAATTAGAATATTTGAAACTATCATCTAGTATTTAAACACTAACACTACAACATTTAGTGCGCTATACAATTTTTGTTAAAACTTTTAAGTAAGAATTTAAAAGATACTTTTTTTATATAAAATAGAATAAATAGTAAATTTGAACGAAAATAATTGATACCATTGTTGCCTAGTTTGAATTTGTAAATTGACTTTTACGAGGTTAAGTCAGATGTTAACGTCTGTTGTGAATAATTTATAATTTTGGAATACATGAACTGTTCTTTTTTCATAAATTAATGACTTCATAATATTTTTTTTTAATTTTTGCTCCAGATATATCAATCGCTCAAAATACATTGGCAATTAATAAATACCTAATTCGCAACAAACGAAAGTAAAAGTATATTGCTAAATATACTAAATCCATCATAACCAGATGTCAACCGCTTATAAGATATAATATAAACTGGTCAGTTTTACTTTTAACTATTTCATAACTTGAGATCGTAAATTAAAATGGGTGTGTACGAATTTACGCTCTCTATGTATATGTAGAACTTTTATAGATGATGGAAAGTTAGATTTACTATAATGTTGTCTTTTGCAAACTTGTACTAATGTATCGCTGGACATAAATAGTTTTATTTATTACAAGGGGCGTATAAAAAATACAAATTATCAGTAACAAACTGAAATTAAAGATGCAGTAGGTTAAAGTAAAATAAATAACTATAAAAACGACTGTAGTAGATTGAAAGTAGCAGTTATATTCATTCATTTCATAATATAAATGATAATTTAAGTATTTTCTTCTATATCATAATACGAACATAAAGATTACACGTTAAATATCTTAACCTTCTAGTTATGCAACACTCAATACTACCACGTATTATGTAAAATCTATCATTTATAGTATTTAGTATAAATAAATTGGAACGGGTAGAAGTCGTTAAAAATAATAAAAAGTGAAAACAATAATAGTAGCATGAAACCTATTGGATGAGGATGAGAATATGATAGAAATGAAAGGAAAAATAATTTAGTTATTATCTATGATCGGGAAGGGAAGAGGGGGGCCAGTTTTTGAGGTTAAAAACCGGTTTTTCTCGATTTTCCGCACAACTACAAGTCCTATGGACAAAAGTCAAATGGTAAAGTTGTAGGTAATGAAAAAATGTACAAAATTTGGTAACATAAACTTAAAGCATCAATTTTTGTTCTCATTTTTCGTAATAAATAATATATCTAATAGTAGGATTCTGAATAATTCTGGTTCGATTGAGCAGGTTCTACATAACCGCATTGTTGCCACCGTTTTACTTTTAATAATTGAATTAGTATAACCGTGAATTCATTTTAATTCTATGTTCGGTACTAGTCTCCGATAAATAATAAAAAAAATTAACTTTCGATGATCTACTAATTTAGTTACATTAAACACACCCAAAAATAAATTTTACGTTACGAAATTTAATAAGATAATTATTTTTGATAATACTTTTACTTTCAATTATGTTTATATGTTTGTTCACTTTCTTAACGCTTCCTGGCATTCGCCGGAAACAATTAAATCGGCGTTCAATATTCAAATTTGTACCCAGATATAAATTATATGAAACAATTATTTGATCACACCCGGTATAATATTTATTTAATTCTCTTTTAAAACGTTGGTGAGCTGATACTTATTACATTTTAGTATTTTGAAAGTGAAAATTATTGTAAATATGTAAACCAGTTTGACATCATATATTTAGAAATGTCTACTAAACCAATAAACAGTGGATTTATAAAAAAATAACATCACAGTCGTTAAAATTTTGTATTTTACACTAGTAAAAAAAACAACACATCTTCGTAACGAAAGTTGTGGCCCAAGAAATTATTTTGACAATACGAAAGAAAAATTTTTTGTATAGCGTATAATTTTGAAATTTTCTGAATGGATTATGGTGTGGGGAAAAACTTTTGACCGGTAGTGTGTATATTTATGTGTTAAGACAATCAGTGATAAGTTTGAACCTGTCAAATTGAAAGCTTTTTATGTAGATTGGGTTTTTACTGTCAAACTTTTTATCGGAGCTATGATTTCGTAAGACCAAAATTCTCGCCGCGCTTGTGTACATGAATAAAATTAAAATGACAAGATTATAGTTTGGTGACAATTTTTTTTCACATGGTAACGTTTCTTCCCCTGTTTATTCCACCAAAATATTCAGTTTTGCCTCAAACTTTTGTTCTTTCCCAATTTATTTTCACTACATCTCGTAGATATACATTTTCTTGTATTTTTCATGATTATAATCTTGCATATTTCTCAAACTCCCCTCGTAAATTATAATTTATCTCATATAACATCCAATTTTTGTATAATTCCATGCGTGTCTTTGAAATAATTAACATGAAGTGTCATTTAGGTTGTATAGACACTTTCGATTGATGGCGTGTTGTGATTAATGGCGGGATGTCAGCGAAGATGGGAAATGTGCAACTCATTATAGTTTACAATTATTTCTTCTTTATTCTTCACCAATTGATATTATGAGAAAAAAATATTTTCTTACAAACACCATTGTGAAGTATTTCTTTTTAGAACTTCATTTTAGTGTAACGAAAAGTCTAGGTTGCCAATTCTCGTTTATCTCACGTTATATTAATTTGACGTTGTTTGTGATCAATAACAATGAAAATAAATCAAACAGGTGAGAGTGACTGATAATATGTAATATTGACAATTCCAAAGAGATCTCAGAATGTAATAAAAATGTCTGACAGAGTAATTAAGAGTGAAAGTTTTTTTTTTATTTTCCTACACCTAGAACTGGTTCAGTCGCCTCAAAGTATACCATACGATCAGTTTGAATAGTTGATTTTTATAAGCAGATTTATCGACATGATCGAGTTTTTGATACAATATGCAAAATATTTTTTATCGTTCAAAACTAGGGCGATTACAGAAAATAACCAGTATTACGTAAGGGATATACTAGTAACTTACGACGTTTACGTAGGCTTCGGTACGATTTCAGGAAATATCAGGATCTATTTTAATATCTTAATCTCATTATAAAAATTATCTAAAAGTTTCTGTTTCCTCATTTCTACACGTGAATATTATGTCCGCTATTATTTGTTATCAGTTTGGACAACGTTGCCAAATCTAGTGGAATTTCTTAATTCGATCGAATTTATTGAAATTGTCGTATCATATCTACGAGGAGTACAGCATTCAGGTATATCTAATGAATTTTTTAATTCAATCAAATTTATTCATAAACTTGAAATTGTCGTGTGATATCTACGAGGGGTGGTCAGTTTTTTGGTATATATTATAAATTATGGAAAACGTTGTCAAATCTAGTCGAATTTTTTAATTCAATCGAATTAAACTTGAATTTGTTGTATCATATCTACGAGGGGTGATCAGTATTCAGGTACATATATATTATAAAGTATGAAAAACGTTGTCAAATCTAGTCGAATTTTTTAATTCAATCGAATCTATTCATAAACTTGAATTTGTTGTATCATATCTACGAGGGGTGATCAGTATTCAGGTACATATATATTATAATGTATGAAAAACGTTGCCAAATCTAGTCGAATTTTTTAATTCAATCCAATTTATTCATAAACTTGAAATTGTCTTATCAGATATCAGATCTACGAGGGGTGATCAGTGTTCTGGTATATATATTATGAAGTTTGGAGTGTGCCTCACGTAATTTTGGAAGTAAATTAATATAATAAACACCTGTGATTATTTCCAACTTTCTCAAGTAATTTACCAAAATTATTTCCTAAAAACACCAAATCCAGTTAACGGACTTTCGTTATAAGTGTTGGGACGGTGTTAACGATGGCCAGGGACGGATCGTGGTAAAAATTTTCTAGTGTTTTAAAACAAATGGATCAGCCCTTGTATGTTTTAAACATCGAAAATACAATAAAAAACGAAAAGTAATGAATGAATTAAACGAAAAAAAAGTAATTAAACGATAAATATAAAAGCGATTTTTGTAGGAAAAAGAAATACCAATATCCTTATAACATTTTTTTTATTTTTATTCAGTTTGTGCTAGAAATTGTGTCCCCCATTTCACGCTACATTTATTTCTTGCAATTTTACAAGACGCGGCACTCATCTGACTAAAACGTTCCTACTATGTGGCAAGGTCGAGTTTAATATTGAGAAAGAAAGTCGTAGAAGGCGCGCCCACGTCGACATCGAATCTTTAAACTCCCGCTGACCATATCAAGACGACTCAAAACTATAGTCAAGTCTCTTAGCCACCAATTAAACAAATAATAAAAGTGAATTTGGATTTTTTAAACAAAAACTCCGAGTGTGCATTAAAAAATTATCGTAAATTATAATTTTTTCTTCAATCTTATAATATATTTTCGAAGTTCAACGTATAGACGATCTTATAGTCCGGGCGCTGACAATACCAAAACAACGAAACGGCATCCGTACTTCGAATGGTTTGACCACCCACTATATACACCAGATCAGTCCCTTAGGGACTTTTCCTTTGTATTCCTATCTCAAAATTACATCTCCAGAATGAATTCAACAAAATCTACAACGTTTAGTTGCTTTTCTAGTACATTAAGACGTAATACGGGGTTTATGCAGCCTAGGAACCATCGTCTAGGTCCCAAGATGACCCCAAAGTTGTTATTCACCACGAAACATCCACATCAATTACCGGAAATGGAAATCTAAGACGCCATTTTGACACTAAGGACATCGGGGACGTTCCGGTGTACTGTGGTGTTAGTGCCCTTGTCCATATTTCATAATTTAGCGATATATATCAGAAAATTGAAAATGCAGTGATTGATTAATGAATTAATATGTTAAGCGTCCCTACCATTGGTACTTTGATGGGCCATAATCGGCCATAACGTCTCTTGCACATGATTAATGGTAATTGGAAAATCAACGCTTGCTATCAAGGTTTTTTTTTCTCTCGATTAGGATTTACGTAATCGTTGAAATTCGAGAATCCGATATAAATCTTTTCGGAAGAATGTTGATGATCTGGGAAATTATTTTCTATAAAATAATCGAGATTTATTAATTTGAAATGTTCTTTAAATAATTTTCAAATATCCCCTGTTGTTATTAATAATTATTTTCATTTTATGGAATAAAACGTTTCGAATTATAAATAGCTAGTGACATTTGGACCTCCTGTATATATTAAATAAAATTAATGGAAAATAAATATCGTATATTGAAATTTATGTATTAAATTAGAGGATTTTCGAATTTTTTTTTTCTAAACCCCCTAGGGCGTTATTCGATAGCGTAATAAATTATTTTCGAATGCCCGCATCATCTTCAACCTTCAACTCGAATTTTAACCTTCAAAAGTGAAATGATTCTACTAGAAATTTCTATGGAGATGCAGTTAAGGCCGTTAGCCTTTGAAGATGCAAGGTTTAGTAATATTTACGTAATTTTCATTTAATCACGGCATATACATGTCATCAATATGTAAACTAATATTTACATGAAAGATTTGAAAAAATAAAATGAAAATGACATCATATTAAGGGTTATAATTGATATTATTGAAAAGTCAGTTGTCGTAAGTGATCTGTATGCTGATCCTTTTCAATTCCACATAGTAAAAGCAATAAAAATAAGATCAATGTTTATGATAACGTCTATTGTTTTTAAATTTAGCTCAACCCTCGTATTATACTATTTTTTGTTTCTAATTTTCATTTTCATTCGGTATTTCTCGATTCTGTATGTTGATACTTTCCAATTCCACAAAGTAAAAGCAATAAAAATAAGATCAATCTTTATAATAACGTATATTATTTTTAAATTAAGTTCAACCCTCGTATTATACTATTTTTTGATTGTAATTTTCATTTTCATTCGGTATTTTTCGATTCTGTATGCTGATCCTTTCTAATTCCACAAAGTAAAAGCAATAAAAATAAGATCAATGTTTATAATAACGTATATTGTTTTTAAATTTAGCTCAACCCTCGTATTATACTATTTTTTGTTTCTAATTTTCATTTTCATTCGGTATTTCTCGATTCTGTATGTTGATACTTTCCAATTCCACAAAGTAAAAGCAATAAAAATAAGATCAATCTTTATAATAACGTATATTATTTTTAAATTTAGTTCAACCCTCGTATTATACTATTTTTTGATTGTAATTTTCATTTTCATTCGGTATTTTTCGATTCTGTATGCTGATCCTTGTCAATTCCACAAAGTAAAAGCAATAAAAATAAGATCAATCTTTATAATAACTTATATTATTTTTAAATTAAGTTCAACCCTCGTATTATACTATTTTTTGATTGTAATTTTCATTTTCATTCGGTATTTTTCGATTCTGTATGCTGATCCTTGTCAATTCCACAAAGTAAAAGCAATAAAAATAAGATCAATCTTTATAATAACTTATATTATTTTTAAATTAAGTTCAACCCTCGTATTATACTATTTTTTGATTGTAATTTTCATTTTCATTCGGTATTTTTCGATTCTGTATGCTGATCCTTGTCAATTCCACAAAGTAAAAGCAATAAAAATAAGATCAATCTTTATAATAACTTATATTATTTTTAAATTAAGTTCAACCCTCGTATTATACTATTTTTTGTTTCTAATTTTCATTTTCATTCAGTATTTCTCGATTCTGTATGTTGATCCTTCCTAATTCCACAAAGTAAAAGCAATAAAAATAAGATCAATGTTTATAATAACGTATATTGTTTTTAAATTAAGTTCAACCCTCGTATTATACTATTTTTTGTTTCTAATTTTCATTTTCATTCAGTATTTCTCGATTCTGTATGTTGATCCTTCCTAATTCCACAAAGTAAAAGCAATAAAAATAAGATCAATGTTTATAATAACGTATATTATTTTTAAATTAAGTTCAACCCTCGTATTATACTATTTTTTGATTGTAATTTTCATTTTCATTCGGTATTTTTCGATTCTGTATGCTGATCCTTGTCAATTCCACAAAGTAAAAGCAATAAAAATAAGATCAATCTTTATAATAACGTATATTATTTTTAAATTCAGTTCAACCCTCGTATTATACTATTTTTTGATTGTAATTTTCATTTTCATTCGGTATTTTTCGATTCTGTATGCTGATCCTTTCTAATTCCACAAAGTAAAAGCAATAAAAATAAGATCAATGTTTATAATAACGTATATTGTTTTTAAATTAAGTTCAACCCTCGTATTATACTATTTTTTGTTTCCAATTTTCATTTTCATTCGGTATATCTCGATTCTGTATGTTAATACTTTCCAATTCCACAAAGTAAAAGCAATAAAAATAAGATCAATCTTTATAATAACGTATATTATTTTTAAATTAAGTTCAACCCTCGTATTATACTATTTTTTGATTGTAATTTTCATTTTCATTCGGTATTTTTCGATTCTGTATGCTGATCCTTTCTAATTCCACAAAGTAAAAGCAATAAAAATAAGATCAATGTTTATAATAACGTATATTGTTTTTAAATTTAGCTCAACCCTCGTATTATACTATTTTTTGTTTCTAATTTTCATTTTCATTCGGTATTTCTCGATTCTGTATGTTGATACTTTCCAATTCCACAAAGTAAAAGCAATAAAAATAAGATCAATCTTTATAATAACGTATATTATTTTTAAATTTAGTTCAACCCTCGTATTATACTATTTTTTGATTGTAATTTTCATTTTCATTCGGTATTTTTCGATTCTGTATGCTGATCCTTGTCAATTCCACAAAGTAAAAGCAATAAAAATAAGATCAATCTTTATAATAACTTATATTATTTTTAAATTAAGTTCAACCCTCGTATTATACTATTTTTTGTTTCTAATTTTCATTTTCATTCAGTATTTCTCGATTCTGTATGTTGATCCTTCCTAATTCCACAAAGTAAAAGCAATAAAAATAAGATCAATCTTTATAATAACGTATATTATTTTTAAATTCAGTTCAACCCTCGTATTATACTATTTTTTGATTGTAATTTTCATTTTCATTCGGTATTTTTCGATTCTGTATGCTGATCCTTCCTAATTCCACAAAGTAAAAGCAATAAAAATAAGATCAATCTTTATAATAACGTCTATTGTTTTTAAATTTAGTTCAACCCTCGTATTATACTATTTTTTGATTGTAATTTTCATTTTCATTCGGTATTTTTCGATTCTGTATGTTGATACTTGCCAATTCCACAAAGTAAAAGCAATAAAAATAAGATCAATCTTTATAATAACGTATATTATTTTTAAATTTAGTTCAACCCTCGTATTATACTATTTTTTGATTGTAATTTTCATTTTCATTCGGTATTTTTCGATTCTGTATGTTGATACTTGCCAATTCCACATAGTAAAAGCAATAAAAATAAGATCAATCTTTATAGTAACGTCTATTGTTTTTAAATTAAGTTCAACCCTCGTATTATACTATTTTTTGTTTCTAATTTTCATTTTCATTCAGTATTTCTCGATTCTGTATGTTGATACTTTCCAATTCCACAAAGTAAAAGCAATAAAAATAAGATCAATCTTTATAATAACTTATATTATTTTTAAATTTAGTTCAACCCTCGTATTATACTATTCTTTGATTGTAATTTTCATTTTCATTCGGTATTTTTCGATTCTGTATGTTGATACTTGCCAATTCCACAAAGTAAAAGCAATAAAAATAAGATCAATCTTTATAATAACGTATATTATTTTTAAATTTAGTTCAACCCTCGTATTATACTATTTTTTGATTGTAATTTTCATTTTCATTCGGTATTTTTCGATTCTGTATGCTGATCCTTGTCAATTCCACAAAGTAAAAGCAATAAAAATAAGATCAATCTTTATAATAACGTATATTATTTTTAAATTTAGTTCAACCCTCGTATTATACTATTTTTTGATTGTAATTTTCATTTTCATTCGGTATTTTTCGATTCTGTATGTTGATACTTGCCAATTCCACAAAGTAAAAGCAATAAAAATAAGATCAATCTTTATAATAACGTATATTATTTTTAAATTTAGTTCAACCCTCGTATTATACTATTTTTTGATTGTAATTTTCATTTTCATTCGGTATTTTTCGATTCTGTATGTTGATACTTGCCAATTCCACAAAGTAAAAGCAATAAAAATAAGATCAATCTTTATAATAACGTATATTATTTTTAAATTTAGTTCAACCCTCGTATTATACTATTTTTTGATTGTAATTTTCATTTTCATTCGGTATTTTTCGATTCTGTATGCTGATCCTTGTCAATTCCACAAAATAAAAGCAATAAAAATAAGATCAATCTTTATAATAACTTATATTATTTTTAAATTTAGTTCAACCCTCGTATTATACTATTTTTTGATTGTAATTTTCATTTTCATTCGGTATTTTTAGATTCTGTATGTTGATACTTGCCAATTCCACAAAGTAAAAGCAATAAAAATAAGATCAATGTTTATGATAACGTCTATTGTTTTTAAATTTAGTTCAACCCTCGTATTATACTATTTTTTTATTGTAATTTTCATTTTCATTCGTTATTTTTCGATTCTGTACGTTACTTCTTCCCAATTCCACGAAGTAAAAGCAATAAAAATAAGATCAATTTTATAGTAACGTGTATCATTTTTAAATTTAGGTCAACCCTCGTATTATACTATTTTTTGTTTCTAATTTTGGTCTTCATACGTAGTTCCTCGACTCTGTATTTGGTTCCTTCCAAATTTTATCAATATTATCAATTTTCCAATATATCGTCGCATGTAAATTGTCTCGCTACCCAACAAAATCGGGCTGGGCAGGTGAAAGGACTTGTGTAAGGATTCAGATGAAATTCTGATACATTTCTAAAAGAGATCAGTTCTAAAGAGAACTACGGTGTCTATGCATCTCAGTATTCGTGTTAAGAATCCCGTTTGGTAGTACTTCTTTCAAATTTAGTTGGTATCAAATTTTTGTTTTGTTTCAGTTTGTGATAGTTGTTAGTTCAAGGTGGACATTTATTAAGAGCCATGCTGAACGGCATGCAGGTCAGTACAAATCAAAATTACCGAAATTTTTCGAAAATATTAAAGAAATAATTTCTTTAAATATAAGTATATACGTCTTCTACACCTTTTTTTCATAATTAATTTAATTATTCGATGTGAAAAATTTTCTTTTATTAAATAAATAAAATAACAACTCGGGAAGTTATTAAAAAAGTTTTTGAACAAAAAATGATACGTGGGCCAGACCTACAACAACTTCGGATATTTTAACGAAATTTGATGAAAAATGTCCGATAATTTTTTTAAAAAATAAGCTTTCCATTCCAAATAAAAAAAAATTAATACACAATATGACTGATTATCGTTAAATGACTTTTATAAGAGAATTAAAACAAAATTTTAGGTTAGAAAAATGTAATATACTTCATAAACTTTCCAAAAAAACTATTTTTGTAAAGAACTTCTTTTATATACACTACCCGTCAACAGTTTTTACCCACCCCATAGTTTGCATGATATATATTAAAAATAAAACGATCGATTTCGATATTTCAAACAACACATATATACAGGGTGCAAAAAATTCACTAGTCAGTAGATGAAATGAAAAAAAATTCTCATACCACCCCTCGTTTCTGAGTTATAAGCTTTTGAAGTTACAAAACCTGATATCATATTTTCAAAATTATACATTCGAACATTATTAATTTTCAATAGAAGATTACCTCCTTTTGGTCTATTTGACGAAAAAAAAATGATTCTCCACTACTATCTGACCGCCAGGGACGGCTCAAGCTCAATGTTAAGTGATTTTGAGTTTGATATATCAATATTCATAAAGTCGAGGTATTTTTTATTAACTATGGGAACTTGCGATCTATATACCAGTTTCAACCGGTAATTTCCTGGTTTTACCCGTTATATAATTCACAAAAAGACATCTTGATCCATCTAACTAGGACTAAACTACAATTATAAACACTTACGTACAAAATATTAACATGCCCTCGTATAAAGTCAACCAATAACCCGTTTCGATCGTTTTTTTTTTGACAATATGAAAGAGAAATTTGTTAGGGGGTTTTATTTTGAAAATTAAATCAATTAATTACGGGGTGGGCGAAAACTATTAACCGGTAGTGTATAATTTTTTAGTTTTAATGACTATTTGTTAATAAACTTTCACTAGTTGATGTTTAAAGTTAGTTTACACAATTATAACATAAAACAATGCCTATATTGAGTTTAAACTAAACGAAAGTTATATTTCTAATTACTTCAGAAGTTTAACTAGATAATCCAAATGATTAATTTCTGATCTCGATTTTACAATCAAATAAATAATAAAAAAATCGTTTCCATAAAAAAAATCGAATAAACAATCACTTCAGTATCATTAGAGTACAAGATTTTAGTAAAAATTCTTCTCTATGATCTTTAGAGAAGATTCCTAGTCAAATTTGGATATATGGCAACACTGGATATGTTGTCATACGAGGGCTGATTGAATTGTTCAAAGACACGATCGTAGAATCGCTTTGAATGTGGATTAAACCAACAGGAGTGTACAGAAAGAAGTGACAACCATTTATCATTGCTTCTTGATGAACAAAAACTGTACAAGCTCAGAAATGGTTTCAAATGTGTTATCCAGACTCTATTCTATCGAAAATAACCATTTGCTGAAATTAAACATGGCCGTACAGACATAGATGGTGGTGAACGTTCTGGTCGACGAATTTAGGTGGTTACTCAAATAAAAAAACATCAAAAAAGTCCACAAATTGGTTATATCTAATCGAAAATTGAAATTGATTGAGATAGCTCAGACCATAAAGATATCAGAAGACGTATTGATGATCGAGATCAATATTTGGTCATGTTCAAACGTAATAAATCAGATTTTTTACATCTATATATGATAATAGATCCATAACTTCACTCCGGAATCGAAAAGATCATCATCTAAGTGGACTGCAATCAATGAACCACGTCCTAAACGTCCAAAGGCATTAATCACTCTTCAAATTGTTTCCTCATCCACCATATAACCCAGATCTGGCCTCCGCTTATTCTAAACATGCTCCACAGCACAGACAAATGATTGGAATGATTGTATCTGGTTCTACATTCTCAATTCTAGCTTGGAATTTCGAGCCCATAACGTAGTTTGTGTTCTAGAATGTTTCGTCATCTTCTAAATTATTTTTAATATAAATTTCGAAGTTAAAAACTTGTGATTTAATATAGGAATGTCGCGGAATGTTCTAGAACCAGTACCGAGACTTTTATAATATATATTGATGGATTTTTCTTTTGTTTCAGCCATCGCTAGTTGTTTTAACATTAATATTTGCATATTCGCATACAGTCAAACCACCTGGATATGTGGAACCACAAAAAACAGATGCAGATCCGGTATGTTTCATATTTTTCAAAAACCAAATCATAATCGAGTGTTTTGAGACATAAATCAAATAAAAAAAAACCTTTATAAACTTTAAATTTTGAATAATTGTTCTTTTAATTTAATTCAATCTCAAAAATACGGTTCGCATTTTACCTTGAATTTTGTATATACCTGCTCTAGATTTTGGAAAAGTAGATCAGACTAGATTGATTGATATCAATACGAACGAGCTCTGTTTTGGTATTTATTAAGTTAGTATCAGGTCTAGGTCGTTAAGTATAAAATAAAATCGTTAATTTGTTGATTTGTACAAGGACAATTATTAGTTTACTTATATAAAATCTCGAAATACGAGGGTCGACGCATAATCCGATGGATTCACTTTTGGCGGGTACATCAATAATGGCGGACATGTTTACGTTGCTGTAACGCAACGCCGACTGACACCTGATTGTTAAGAATCGTTTTTTTTTTATATTTAGATTAATGAAAAATTATTTTATACTACTTTCTATTATAGAATCCTCCAAAATACGAATACGGATATAATATAATCGGAGATAAAGGAGAAAAACAAGGAAAAGAAGAACAAAGAGACGGTATATACGCTTCTGGAAGGTATGAATCAATACGAGAAGTATTTTTTAAAATAAACAATAATTTTTGTCGTTTATTTTAGGTATTTCGTTCAAAATAAAGATGCCAGACAAGACGTTCAGTATTTCGCCGACGATTGGGGCTACCACCCAGCTGTAGAATATGGCAACGTCGGACCGCACAGCAAATCAAACGCCAAATTCGCCCTTGGTCACGAAGCAGTTATACAACTAAGAAACAAAGAGGTAAATACAATTAATCAAATCAATCTTCAACCAGATAACTAATATCATTTCCAGAACAACCTACCTCAACTTGAAGGTCTTCCAGATACCGGTCCGTTGAAAAAAGAAGGTACAAATATACAATCGATCAAAACACAAACACCAAATTCTCAATTCACTTTACTAGAATCGAATAGTCGACAAACAAACTACGATCCCATAAAACAACAACAACAAATCGTTCTACAACAATCAGACCAAATTATACAAGAAAAACAACAGATTATTAATGAACAACCACAGCAAATTGTTCAAGAACAACAGCAGATTATTAATGAATATCCACAGCAAATAGTACAAGAACAACAGCAGATTATTAATGAACAACCACGACAAATCGTTCAAGAACAACAGCAGATTATTAATGAACAACCACAGCAAATCGTTCAAGAACAACAGCAGATTATTAATGAATATCCACAGCAAATCGTTCAAGAACAACAGCAGATTATTAATGAATATCCACAGCAAATTGTTCAAGAACAACAGCAGATTATTAATGAACAGCCACAGCAAATTGTTCAAGAACAACAGCAGATTATTCATGGGCAGTCACAGCAAATTGTTCAAGAGCAACAGCGGAAGATCGTCCAAGAGCTGCCCCAGCAAATTATCCGAGAGCAACAGCAGATTATCCATGAGCAACCACAGCAAATCGTTCAGCAGATTATTGAAGACCAGCAACAAGTATCTTACGTTTATAACCAACAACCGATTGCTTATTCACAACCTCAACAAGTAATTGTTCAACATATCCAACAACCTATTGATAACGTGATTTTTCCTCAATCTACACCAAGTTCTGTAGGTGAAATTAAAGCGATTCATCAAGAAGATGAGAGATTACGTGAATCCGATGAACGAACAAACACTTACCAACAATTCGGAGTTAGATACCAGTCGAAAGAACCAAACAAATTGATAACTAATACCCAGAATTTGATTAACGGTCAAGATGTTTTAGATATCAATAACGCCGTTTCCAGTACTGCTACAGAAGATTTTAGCTTCAAATCGACGACTCCTTGTTCTGCTTTTAAAGATCTAACTAGATCTAATTTCGAAGAACAACCAATAGTAGCAGCAGAAATAGAAAATAATCTAGTATCGACTACAGAAAGTATTTTTAATGAAAAAGAACAGTTTGTATCGACGATAGGCAGTACCAACAGTGATATATATACAACTTTCGAATCAACTACACCTACACCAACTGTAGTAGTAACTCCAAGACCTAATCCTGTTACAACTAGATTAGAAAGTATCAAAAACGACGAAGAAAACTATAAAATAAATAAACAGAACGTTCAAGTCGAAATACAAAAGACAATTCCGTACTACTTGGGAAAATACGATTCCTCATCGGGATACATCAGTACCAAGAACGAATTAGATCTCGGGAAAACGTTGTTGTACCTTCCCGGGCAATTCCAATCTTCAACAACGAAACCAGAAGTTGATAATGACGTTAATATCCAGAAATTACCGAATCCAACAGTTGATAATCGATTCGTAGAGTTAGATCAACACCAAGCCGTTTTTCAACAACAATCGGGGGTACTTAATCAACCTTACCCGATAAGAGTAGCGGTACCAGTTGTAAAACAAGTAACGGTACCAGTACACGTGGAAAAAGTTGTTGAAAAACCGATACATATAACGAAAATAGTCGAAAAACCTGTAGCGGTACCACAACCTTACCCAGTAGAAAAAATCGTTGAAAAACCAGTACATGTCCCAGTACAAATAACTAAATATATAGATAGACCTTATCCTGTTGCAGTTAGAGTACCTTATCCTCAACCGTATCCTGTTGAAGTTAGAGTACCGGTGCATATCGATAGAATAATAGAAAAAAAAGTACCAGTACCTCATTACATAGAAAAACAAGTACCAGTAGAAAAGATAATCGAAAAAAAAGTACCGCAATACGTGGATAGACCGTATCCAGTACATATACAAGTACCTGTACCCACTCCAGTGGCGGTACCTGTTGATCGTATAATAGAAAAGAAAATTCCAGTACCACATTATATAGAAAAACAAGTACCGGTTGAAAAGATAGTCGAAAAACCAGTACCGCAGTATATCGATAGACCTTACCCAGTACCACAACCTTATTATATAAGAATAGAAGTACCAAGACGTTACCAAACGGTTAAATACATACAAAAACCTTACGCCAATTGGCCTTTACGTAATGAATGGAATTATCAAGTTAAAACGAATTTAGAACAATTTCAACGAAATATTAATACCGAAGTACAAACGAGGTACTTAAATAAAGAAAAAACCGTCGAGGAAAGTAATTCGGACGGTTATCATTATCCTAATCCATATACCTACGCGCCTAAATTTTATTTACCGCCCAAACAAGATTTGGTTTTAAATAAAGGATATTTACCTCCTTTAAGTCATAGTTGCGATCATGGTGAGGGGAAAGATAACCATAATTATGTTGGTTTATCGCCACCGAAAGCAGATGAGGGAGTTTCGAGGAAATACCGAAGCGCTAGATCGAATTTCAACGACAAAAATATTAAAATGGAATATGGATTTAAGCCGCCTCTAGTTCCGTCTTTGGAAATCGACGAGTATGGACAACCGGTGGAAAAAGATGAGAAATAATTGTTTTTTTTTACGGAAATTTGTTGCTATATTGGTATTCTATATTTAGCATTCACCCTGTATAAGAACGAATTTTTTAAATTCGGTTATTTCCTTGTTAGTTTATAAAATTCAATCATTTAAATGTTTTACTGTTACATTTATGAATTCCCATCTCTATACTTGTTAGTCATATTTCTTCTTTTTTATTCAATGTTCCGTAGACGTATCTCAGATAAATCTTCACTATCAACACGATTATAATGATAATTTTCATTAATTCAATTATTTTTCGTCCCTCGTATAATGTAACATGTCCAATTGCTTTTTTTAAACTTGTTTCCTTATTCAAAACATTTTTTGTACACAGAATTTGTTTTTTTTGACATCAAACGAAAATATTCTAAATGCCCATTGAAAAACTGTTATTTTTGTAATGACAAGCATAAATTCCCATCTCTATACTTGTTAGTTATATTTCTTCTTTTTTATTCGATGTTTCGTAAACGTTATATCAAATAAATCTTCACTGTCTACAAGATTTTTATGAAAATATTCATTAATTCAAATATTATTTGTCGTCCCTCGTATCATGTGACATGTCCAATTATTTTTTTTATAATTATCATGCTTAATCAAAACAATTTTTGTACACAAAATGAATTTTTTACTTTAAACGAGAATTTTATAAACGCATATTGAAAAACTGTTATTTCCATATTGACAAGTATAAATTCCCATCTCTATATTTGTTAGTTATATTTCTTCTTTTTTATTCAACAATCCGTAAACGTTATATCAAATAAATCTTCACTATCAACACGATATTTAAGAAAATTTTCATTATTTCAAATATCATTTTTCGTCCCTCGTATTATGTGGCATGTCAAATTGTTTTCTTTTACATAATTTTTATGTTTATTCAAAACATTTTTTGTATACAAAATGTGTTTTTTACTTCAACCGGAAATTTTCTAAACGCACATTGAAAAACCGTTAAACGCACATAGAAAAACCGTTATTTCCATCATGACAAGTATAAGTTCCCATCTCAATATTTGTTAGTTATATTTCTTCTTTTTTATTCCATCTTCCGTAAACGTATATCATATAAATCTTAATTATACAAACAATGTTCATCAATATTTTAATTAATTCAAATTTTCTTTATCATCCCACGTACATTTTTGAAATTCTTCTCTCTATTTTTAATAATATTAACGTATAAAAATATAGTAAACACATACAAATATAGTTGTATAAATCATTTTGTTTATGTAGTCAGTAATACTACTCCGCCGTATAATTGGTTGCATAATTGATGGAAGCAAAATATTTCTTATAAATATTTTCTACATATTTTAATATAGTAACTAAAAAGACGTAAATCGATCTTAATTTTTTTTAATATTAATGAATAACAGTAGTATAGCAACAAATTTTTTTAACGAATGAAAAGTCCTAGTGAAAAAACTTGCCATATCTAATAAGACGTAGATATAAGTGAATTATTTTGGTTACCCTCGTACAACGATACCTCAATAGATTGAGATAGTTTGTTGTAAATTTGGGAAAGGTGTGGATGTTTTTATTTAAGTACATATTTATTAATAGTGATTCTTGTTGTTTCTAAATTATTTTTATAGTAATAAATTTGTGGAAATATTTCTTGTTAATATAATTTATCAAGTTCGTTACTTCATCACCACATTTTTATGTCATTTTAGCTCATATTTACATATTGCTTGCTTAATTTTTTTTTCAAAATGCTCAATATATTATTTTTTTAATATACTAACTTTTAATTATTATAAATAACTCTATAAACTGCACATTTGTTTAAATGTTCAATGATATTATTTAAAAATAAAAATTGAGAAATAATTTAACTGCTTTTCTTCTGTTGTATACAGCAATCGTCAATGGTCCTATATTATATACAACAAAGTATTATTAGTTACAAACTACAATAACTTTTACCATCATTAGTTTTGTTCTCTAAAACATATTTTAAATCTCAAATACCCAACAAAAGTCATTGAAAACAACAGATTCGAAATTTCCCTAATAACTTACTGTTTCGAAAAACCTGGCAACATTGACGTAAGCTATGCGGTCGTCACTGCACCCATAGATAAAATATGAAATATGAGAGTTGTTTACTGTAATAATACAATTATGTTGATCGGAGAGCCACCAGGTAAGAATATATGAATTAATTTTTACAGGGTTACTCAAATTTACTAGTTTTTATTTTGGGTATGTAAATTGTATAATTTGTATTAAAATTTTTTGTTATAATTATTTATTGTGATTAAAAAATTATAGTGAATAATCAGAAGGCAAATACTTTTGATGAATAAGAAAATTTACACTTTTTATTCGCACAAAATGGATCAAAAAAAATTTGTTCAACGAACAAAGGACTGATATATACAAGGGCTGTTCTTCAAGTTACACTATTATAAAACAAAATGTACTCATATGAAGTATTATTTGAGAAAAATATAATCTGGAATCACTAAAAATTATATTCGATTAAATTTAAAACTGCGGTTCTGGGATTTATAACATTTTCTATTGCAAATTGTTTCAGGTCTAGGTTAGGAATGACAATTTTGTCCTTACTTGGTAATATTAAAAACATTTACATTTCGTTTTCTATAGATATCAGCCTAAATTCACTTCTACTACGCGAGAAAGTTTTACGGGCAGATGTTACTTGTACTCTGTATATCGACAGCGTTGTCAACAGTTTAAAAATGTGAGAAACTTTTCATAATCTATTTAATACTATAGCATTGCATCGAAAATTTTTAAAGATCGTTTTGCGTATGGTTATTTTAGTTGTTTAGCCACATATAACTGTATGGTCTAATAGTTAGGCAACCAAAATTACATTTGTATTGTAGTATACTTTATTTTAGTGAGAACAGGTTCGGACTGGGCCCGTTATATATCATTCAAAAAATTAATTTTTCAAGTTATTTGCATAAATTAACCCACGTTTAATATCTTTTTTAAGCGCATGCGTTTCTAAACAAAAGAAAAATTTAATTTTGTTTCATCAAATCCAAGTATGGAATGTTTTGTTCATATAGAAGAAACACTCTTGAAATTAATTGTTGATATTGGGCGTATGTCTTAGAGACGATTTTTAATTATTTTTCAGTCGTATACTAAGGTATACAGTCTTCTTCAAGTGATAATAATTGAAAAATTAAGTATCTGTCAATTTTTTCATCGAAAATTTGTTCTACGTATAAATATTTTACGATGCTTGTTGGATTTATGGAAAATAAAATTGGCAACACTGGTTAGAGATATTACGTTACAACGATTGATTATTAAAAATTATATTGAAGATGCTGGTAATGGATAAATCTTCAATTCAGTAGAGCGAATACTCTCAATTAGGATGTAGTAAAAATATTAAATTAATGACTTTAACGTTACGTAATTTTGTAACACGTAATTATTTTTTTTAGTGTATGAAATAATGGAATAAAAAGTAGTATGTATCTAGTGTACTTTCATGTTAATTGTTCATTGTTTTCGTAATAATAATAAGTGGGAAAAAGATAGTTTTAAAAAAAAAATTTAATATTAATTTTTCTTAACGCTAATTTACTTTCAAATTCAAATTCGATTGATATGTAAACATGTTACTTTCAAAAATAACAATGAAATAAAAAATAAAACATGAGAATACTGAATTAATTATTTGGCAACGTTGCTAGTTAGCAAGTTATAATCGTCAATAATGATTCATTACAAATGACCCATCGAAACATTATTTTTAATTAATTGTTTGATATCTACCAATATTCTATTTTATCCTTTCTAAATATTCATTTCTTTGGAAAGGAGAATTTTTATTTAAAAGTAAAAGTTTTAAAAGGAAACGATTCGTAAAATTCTTCTATATGAACCAGATGTTTTATGTAAATCTTCGTTCATTAAATAATTTCGTTTTTTTTTGTAATGTAGGAATGGATAAAAGTGGCCTTGACATCGGGACAAGTGCATCTATTTGCATATATTTGAATCACGATTATTAAATTTGAAAAAAATAGAAAGTTCGTGGGAGAATATTAAAATAAAATAATTTATTAGATATGGCATTAAATTAATAATTATCCATAAGATGAAATTTCTATATTATCAATTCTTGTTGAATAGTTACAAAATTAACAAAAATAGTGACAGAATTATTTAGATAAAGATAAAAATAATAAAAAACTGTAAAATGCGTGTTTGTATTAAATTTCAGACTCATCACAACTGTAGACAGAACCAAAAATATTCCACCAATAAAAAATTGTGGGATAAAGAAGTAGAACTTGAAAAATGACTAACGATTTTTCACGATTATGGCCTCTTAAAGAGTTTATGTCGGTAGGTATTTCGAAAACTAACTGAATATTCTCCAATAACAATTTATTTTTCAATCTAAATTTTAATTATTTATAAATTTTGATATGAATATGATTTTTGGTGGAATAAATTAGTGTGTGTTAAGGAGAAATGCGAGCTAGAAGAATCACATGTCTGAGACAAGTTCACATCCTCTCTCTTCCTCTAAAACACAAAGATACGTTATAGAAAGAGGAACCATAATCGAGATGGCGAAGTATAGAAATGAAAGCCGCTATTCAATTTCTTCAGTGCCAATGCTAAATGGTTCTAGTGAAGACGTAGAAGTTTTTGGTTAGTTATAAAAGTTTATAGTGGAATTATGAAATTTATAGAGGTAGGTTTTTAAATATAATCAAATATAAATGTATAGAATTTTATTTCACTTTGAAATTAAATTTTCATTGTATTTAAAAATAATATTCAATTAGAATAAATCAAGTTATAAAATGCACATTTTTCTTAAATTTTGTCTAGTCTACCCTCTCTAGGGACTACTAATATTGCAAAAGTTACAGTCGATCAAATTAACCTTCATTTTGACGTCACATTCAACAAACAAGTTATACATATCGTTGCTTCTAAAAACGAAACAAAATATTAAATAAAATGCGTTTGTATTTGACACTTCTACTTAAATCACAAGTTAAATGATCTTATAAAAATGTTGATACTTATTCATAATTTCGTTGCTATTATATTACGTATTAACCAATTTGGTAATTAGAAGCTCCCATCTCTATATTTCGAATTGACGATAATTATTTACTATCCTTGTTGTGTTAATATATTATTAAGAGTAAGTCCTTTTTTTGTTATTTTAAAGGTAGTTATACACGATCTTTTAAAAGTAAAATTTTTTCTATGAAAATATTAGGCCAGTACAAAAGGTTAAAGCAATTAAGACGAAATTATTGGTTAGAAAAGTATTTTATTCGGTTTTTGCTCCTAAATTGTACCTTATAATGATGAAATTGTCAAAATTATTTAGGTTTTCTTAAATAACAGATCATTCGAAGGAAATAATCACTAATTTCCTTTTAATTTTGTTTGAAACGAAGTTATATTGAAACTTTGATGATTTCGGGATTAATTTGATCAGCTGTAAGATATTTATAATGAAATTTTCATGATTTCGGGATGAATTTGATCAACTGTACGATTTACGATGTTTATAATCAAATTTTGATGTTTTCAGGTTGAAAATGAACGATTACGATATTTTTAATCATTTTTTGATGATTTCAGAATTAATTTGATTGACTGTACAAACTTTTTAATCAAATTTTGATGATTTCGGGTTGAATTTAAACGACTACGATATTTTTAATCAATTTTTGATGATTTCGGAATGAATATAATTGACTGTACAAACTTTTTGATCAAATTTTGATGATTTCGGGTTGAATTTGAACGATTACAATATTTTTAATCACTTTTTGATGATTTCGGAATGAATTTGATTGACTGTACAAACTTTTTAATCAAATTTTGATTATTTCGGGTTGAATTTAAACGACTACGATATTTTTAATCAATTTTTGATGATTTCGGAATGAATTTGATTGACTGTACAAACTTTTTAATCAAATTTTGATTATTTCGGGTTGAATTTGAACGATTACAATATTTTTAATCAATTTTTGATAATTTCAGAATGAATTTGATTGACTGTACAAACTTTTTAATCAAATTTTGATGATTTCGGGTTGATTTGAACGACTACGATATTTTTAATCAATTTTTGATGATTTCAGAATGAATTTGATTGACTGTACAAACTTTTTAATCAAATTTTGATGATTTCGGGTTGAATTTGAACGATTACGATATTTATAATCAAATTTTGATGATTTCGGGTTGAATTTAAACGACTACGATATTTTTAATCAATTTTTGATGATTTCGGAATGAATTTGATTGACTGTACAAACTTTTTAATCAAATTTTGATGATTTCGGGTTGAATTTAAACGACTACGATATTTTTAATCAATTTTTGATGATTTCGGAATGAATTTGATTGACTGTACAAACTTTTTAATCAAATTTTGATGATTTCGGGTTGAATTTGAACGATTACGATATTTATAATCAATTTTTGATGATTTCGGAATGAATTTGATTGACTGTACAAACTTTTTAATCAAATTTTGATGATTTCGGGTTGAATTTAAACGACTACGATGTTTTTAATCAATTTTTGGTGATTTCGGAATGAATTTGATTGACTGTACAAACTTTTTGATCAAATTTTGATGATATCGGGTTGAATTTGAACGATTACGATATTTTTAATCAATTTTTGGTGATTTCGGAATGAATTTGATTGACTGTACAAACTTTTTAATCAAATTTCGATGATTTCGGGTTGAATTTGAACGACTACGATATTTATTTTGATGATTTCGGTATAATATTGAATGTTTTTTCAGGTGATTTTACTTTTAACATTCGTCGCTTCGATTTATACTATACCAAATCACAATCCTAAAGTTACAGAAGACGAAAACGATGAAAATACAAACGACAAAGATTCCGTAAGAATAATCCGACATACCGAACCGACAAAATTTAATTTCCATCAGACTAAACAACAAGATTATTTAAAACAGAGATACGCGCAGCAACAGAAAATCAACTTGGAAAAACTCACGCAATTTAGAAAAAATAATTCGAATAAACAATTTTTAGACGATTCCTACTTGAAAACGTTGGAGAACCCGAGAAATTACGATAAAAAATTTGTTTTAAACGTTAAAACTAGACATGGACGAGATATTAAAGACGTCGATAGACAAGATGGCGGGTCTGAGTTAGACAAACACGTCATTTACGTAGACCCAAAAGTGGTTAAACAAATTTTAAAATTAAAAGCTAAAAGAAATGCGGTTCAGATCCAAAGTAGATCCTACGAGGATGTAGATACTTTAAACGATCTAATAGGAAAAAATCCACAGATGCAATTGGAAAGTTTACAAAGATTTTTACAACAAAACACATTCGTACCGGTGATTGAAAGAGCGCAGCCCTTCAGCGGGAAAGACCCCACTGCCATCCCAGAAAAAACAGCAAATATCCAAATATCTAATCAACCCCTAACTCCCGAATCAAACAAAGTGGTTACCAAAGAAACTTTCCAAAGGATACAAAAGCAACTCGAAGAAGCGTCCAAATTTCAAGTGCAAAACGCTTTAGAAAGGGCACAACAAGCTGCACAAGCTCACGTAGCTGCCCAACATAAAGCTATAGAACAAGCTCAAAGGGCTATATTCGAAAATGTACAAAAACGTTTATACGATAACCCACAAGCTTTGAGTTTAATACAACCGAAGCAATCAGAATATACTGCTCTTTTAAATACCCCCGTACATCACCAAATAGTGTATTCCACACCGATACCGCCACAAGTTGTATCACCAACGCAAACAATACAAGAAATTAGTTATAAAACTGCTTTAACCACCGCGGTTCCTTCTATAGAACCAGAAAACGCACCAGATCATATTAACCAACCACCAAAGCAAGTTTTAGTACAACCCCAGGTAAAACCTCAACAGTACGAAGATAAAAATATGGAACATTACGCCCCACATCATCTCCATCAAACTATAGCTCAACTAAATGCCGAAAAAGTAATTTTACAACAAATCCATCAAAAAAATAAAGCGATTTTAAATAGAAACAAAGCTCTAGTTCAATACGTCGATAAGAAAGCACAAAAAGAAGAAGAAAAATACGAAAAAGAAGCCGAATCGACAGCCTACCAGCACGTGATATTAAAACAACAAGAAACATTTGAGAATAACCCCGTAGAAGATAACGAAGACGTAAGTATTAAAAATAATAAAGTAAAACGAGATATAAATAATTATACAGAAGAATACGATGAATATTACGAATATTACGATGACGAAACTAACGAAATTATTAAAACTGTAAAACTAAACAAAACACAAATTGAAAATACTAGTAAATTAGATGCACCCAAAGCAGAGAGACTCGTTTTTAATAATTTCGACGATTCCCTGTATTATTTGAACGATTATATTATACCCGATACGAACAAAGATATAATTTTTGATTCTCGAAAAGATACTGATGAACATTTCCATTATGATATTTCTAAACGGTTTTATAAACCTTTGGTGAGTCATTATTTACCGTCTCCAAATAACGATCATGGTTGTAAACCTGTTGTTATTATAAATAACGATAAATCTCCCGTTTTTAATAAAAGAAGGAAAAGAAGAAGAAAGAATCATAAACGATATACGAATAGATATCCTACGTTTCGCGAAATCGAGAGGAAAGTGCAACATGCTTTATCTAAAATGAAAATTAAATTATAACATTTGTGTAGGTTAGGAGTTACTTGATTTCAAAATAATCGATTATAATAAGACAAACCCTATATTGAATCAACACAAAGAAACAAAACTGTTATTTTCAAGTTTAAGTTCCCACCTCTATTCCTAGAATCAATATTTTCATATTGATACTATTTGTTATCCTCGTTTAGCTAATATATTACTATATATCTGTCATTGTTAAGTTGCGCATCAGTGTTAGATTTATCATCTTCATAATGGTTAGATCATTTATATACGTTGTTTATGTTTTTTGAAACATGAATGTTTTTATTGTTTTCTTTTTGTTTATTAGGAAATAATCTCGGAGTCGTTATAAAAGTTATTAAAATGAAATATGAGAATATGATCACGTAATGTAATATTTAGTGTGTGTCTAAATTTAGTTTTTAAATTATGTATACTTTCTCTTCTCGTTATAATTACGTACTTATATTTTTTGTTTACCATATTGTTAATTGAATTATATTACAAATAAAGATTATAGAAACATGAAACAAATAACTGAACTATACATTTTTTTTAAATTTTACTATAAAAGCCAAAGTTTTGTACTTAGAATTTTGCATTTTCCTAGTAGTATATAAAAATTATTTTCACCTATCTCTCGAATGATACTTTCTCAAAGAAAGTACAAAATCGATTTTATCGATAAAATAACCGTATAAACATCGATTATTTTTAAATAAAAGTATCATTCAATAATGAATATTTATAGAATATTAGAACTTTTTTCATTAATTTTTATTATTATTTAGTGAATTTAATTGAACATTCATAGTCTAAAGACGTATATCTATTATCTGAAGGTTAAGTTTATACAGAAGCACCATCTATATTTCGAAGATAGTGTTATTAGGTTGAGTTTAGTAAAGTAGCGTCATCTCTATGTCAGAGAACAAAGTTACTAAACCAAAATTTACATCTCCGCCTGTAATTTTAATAAAACAAAACAAAAACTGAGTTTTATTTCACTTATTTTACAATAATTACATATAAATGCGAGAATAATATTTATTAACAAAAAATATATTTAAATATAGTGAAATTACATGTATTTAAAAAGTAATTTACCTTGAACGAATATTATAACCTAACATATGATTCCTATTTGTTTTTTTTTCATTTTATAATGTTTTATTGCAACAAATATCACACAATTTGATTATTTTCCGAAAAGAAAACTATTTTTTGTACAATTAATTTCGAATGTTGTTGTCTCGAAATAATTACAACACTAAACCACTGAAATCGAGTCTTTCAATATTTATACTTAACTAAAAATATACTCAGCTTTATAACTATCAATAATTGAAAGTTTTAACAATGAAAAATGTTTAATGATGCTATCGAAATGTTTTCATTGGCGAGAGTGAAACATATTTGAACAACTGTAGGTAAACATTTGAAAAATTTCGTTTATGTATTTGAAAGTTGGTGTGCTAAATTTATTCAATACTCAATATGTAGATATTATCTACAATAACATTTTTTAATATCTTCTATAAATATTTAATGTTTATTGTTATTGAAATATCTAAAATCTCAATTTATTACCTTTAAAAATGAGTCACATCACTTTGTATACGAGAATGAAATGAAAACATACATAAACACTCAAAGAAAATTCACTTAGAAATATCCCAGCCCACCTCTACATAGAAAACAAATCCTGTATCTTCACCATGACCATCCTAATAACTAAAATAAATAAAATCCCTATATAAAATCATCAAACTCAACGAAATAAGAGTGGTAGGGGAATTAACGTTCCTAGAAAGACTTCATAATAGTGCGATGTTGCCAGATGTAAAAAAAATAGTCTTCAAAATTCAATTATTATATTTCCGTTTTGATTACTAATTATTTCTAGTTTAAATTAATGAATGTGTATATATTTTTTTCAGTTGCAATACGCATCCAAATACGCTTTCGGTTACAGAATCAAAGACAAAGAAGGTAGCGATTTTGGACACGAAGAAAAACGTAGCGGCAAAAATGCAGAAGGAAGTTATCACGTGCTATTACCGGATGGTCGGCGACAAAAAGTCCAATACTACGCGGATGATAATGGGTATCACGCCAAAGTTACGTACGAGAATATAGCCAATCACAAATAAATTTTAGAAGAAATTGAATTTTCTTTTGGACACAATTTAGTTAAATCCGTGGTGAAATACGAAATTCACACTATTTTTTTTATATTTTTGTTTGCAATCTTTTTAGAAGCCCCCACGATTCAATCTGTGACTATTTTTTCTTGTTCTTCTCATTATTTATGACACTGTGACGCGGGGATGTGTGCAATATTATTTTATATTAGTTCCGATAAAAATATTGACTGAATTCTCAAAAAAAAAAAATGTATTATCAAATGACATTTCTATTTATATTCTTTTTATTTATATTATATTGCATTTTTTGTTATTGTTTGAAATAAAATGTTTTATTTTATGAACTTTTTTTCATATTGTAGTGACCTTAACCAAAAAAATTATTACGCCCCTCGTAAAACAAATCATTGCCAACTTATTTTGCTTTTATTAAATGTAGTTGTAAGAGAAGAAGAAACATCTCAAGAAATTTTGTTTTGAACTAAATCTTATTTACCAGACAAAAAACTTTTTATCAAAACAGACGCCATATTGTAAAACATAATTTATTCATTTTTGAATTAATTTTCTGAAGATCCGACTGAATGTTATAAAAGATAAATTACATTATCATACTTTTTATTTGACTCACCGGTGAATTTGTAAAGGATTTGAGTTTCATGAATAGTTTACATCATTACAATTTTCCGCCACCAGTGTAACTATGGATAATTTTCTTTTACACTAACATGACTTTTAAATGGCACAATTAAAAATTATTTTAAATAAAACACAACACTCATAAACAAATTAAAACATCTAAAAAAATACTTTACGAATAAAATATTTATACCACAACACTCGTTCTATGCTAGAATCGTTTCTAAAGGACGTAACTTTGAATTGATTGATTGTCAATGTTCGTACATACTTCAGGTGGCTTCTTATGTGATGGGACGGACTCATCATTTCCGAACTAGCGGCATTAAAAAAAATTTCTAATTTGTTGTTGATACGAGGAATATGGAATATTCGAAAATAATAATTAAAATAGAAAAAATGGGGTATATTGAAGAAAAAATACGAATATAAATAAAATAAACGTTTATTTAGGGACTAGATTCAAAAATTACAATTAATAACCAGCATTTTACATATTTACAATGTTTATACTAATTTTTGGTTTTAAGACTCGAATTTTTTTTTTATTATTTACATTTATACACGATTTTTGGTAATTTTATCACAACAGTTAATTATAATAAATATAAAATTAATATAATAAAACCAAAATACTTATAAAAATTGCAAGTAGCGACGTTGATAATTGGGGTATTCCAGAATTATCTGAAAAAAAAAACCATTTGTATGAACTTCTTGACGTTCTTAAGTAACTGAACTTCCCTTTATTATTTACAAAATATACGAAGATATCATGCAAGTATTGACAAATGTACCGAATATGTCTACTGAATAACAATTAAAGCATGCCACTACAACTAGTGATTAAATTCAAATACATATACAAAAATGAACGCTTTTATAGTTCGATAAAAAATATTTCAAAGGCTATGCCGGATCTGTACATATTAACAATAAGGTACACAGACGAATATTCACGAACATTCAACATTGTTGAATTAACAGAAAATGAAAATAATTTAATGATTATTATGATAATTTTATTAATTCATTGTTATTTACTGTTATTTTTTTTTCACGGATCATCTATTTGAATAGTACTCCAAAAATTATATTTTATTCTAACTAATCATAACATTCGGGACGCCTATGAAACTCGTATTCTATGAAGAAGAGAATTCGTTAAAATAATTGGTATCACTGTTTGCTGCGTTGCCAGGTCGCTAAATTAAAATAAATTCTAGTTATATAAATATTCTTATTATCGTTGTATTTTGTATTTTCTTATTATTTTTGTGTATTTTGGCATGAAATATAATTAAACACTGAATATGAGGAATTTTTTTTCATCATTTCATCATCGTTAACGAAAACGTTATGATATTCTGATATTTCTACCGGGGGTATCTGAAAATTTATGTATATAAAAAGCGCCCATCTGTGAGGGATCTGTTAAAATGAACAAAGCAAAAGACAAAACAACTAAATAAAGGATTTTTTTTATATACCTCGGTGAGTATCGCTGATAATTTCCGCTGAGGTATCATTCCTTGTCAAAGTTATATTTAAATCTTCTTCAATCGTGACATTTGTCAGTGTTTGATCATGATCATCTTCAAAATATTGAAAACATTAAAGAACTCTGATGTTTAAGTGAGTGTATTACTGTGTACAGTGTTGCCTATGTTACATTTAGAAAATAATTATAATGTCGACGTGAAGAAGAAATTGCAGAAACGTTCATCAAATTAAAGATGCTAATGAATTATTTCCAATATGGCGTTAGTCATGATGAATCATTTGTAAACGCTTTTGCAACTGTCTGTATATACGGATAATGACAAGGAACATTAATTAAGAAAAGAGATAGTAATAGAACTAATCGATCGAATCGATTTTATAATCGATTATGGTGGAATCGATTCCACTGAAGAAACTATTGAATCCAGTTGATAAACGGGATCAGTAGAATCGATTCTATAATCGATTACAGCAGAATCGATTTTATGAAAATCTATTCAATAATCGATTGGATGAGTGTCAGTTATATGATCGATTATAGTAGAATAAATTTAATATTCGATTACAGTAGAATCGAATACGATAAAATCGAGTCTATAATCGAATTCAATTTCATCCTTGAATCAAATTCAATAGAATCGATTAATTAATCGAATTTGTGAAAATTGATTATGAAATAGAATCAAATCTATAAGAATCCATTCTATAATCAATTACACTAGAATCGATTGCAGCACAATCAATTCAATAATTGATTCCTGTTGCATCTATTTTACGAGCAAAATCGATTCTATCCTAAAATCGGAAATTATAGAATCGATTATATAATCAAATCAAACAGAATCGATATTTGAAATTATGTTTTTTTGTTTTAATTTGGAATATACGTAATTGTGTATTTTGTTTCGGGTTTATATACTTACTACCAATATTGACGATTTCCTTGAATAAAAAGTAATCCGTCCCTGGTATACTGATATTGCAAATAAATGTTATAGACCCTGTAGAAGAATGATTATATTCAGTTATATCGTGCGTAGCATTTATATTATAATAACCATCTTCATCTACTTCAATATTTTGATCTTCGTTTATGTCAATTTTTGTTCCATTCCTTTAATAAAAAATAATTATTTTGAAAATTTTATTCAAATTAAACTCTGAAGAAACTGATATGATTAGTTATGACAGTTTTTTTTTCAATATTACTGCAAGGTCTAATAACACTCACCCCTGTAATATGTAAAAATCAACTTCCGGTTCCGGGTATAGTCCATTCCCAGAACATATTATAAATTCATTATTATTCAATATAAAATTAATTCCAGATTTAGCTGGTGCTGGAAATTGGTTAAAATAAATAAATCAACAAGAAATAACTGTGTTTTTGAAATTAAAACATACTGTATATTAAGATAACTTTTAAAAATTATTCAGTCATTATGTAGGTTAAAGAATTGTAAATAATATTTTATGGCGCGTAGAGTTTTTCTTTGTCGAAATTCAACGAAGGGTAACCGACTGTGGCACGAGCCAAGAAACAGACAAACAACTGGTAGGAATATAATTACGAGAGCACGTACAGGAAACAAAACAGTGTTGCCAAAATTCGAGAATTGTATTTAATATGGATGATTTTAAACAAAAAATTTCCATTAATCGTTAACTGTGATGATTTTGAAGAAAATTTGTATGAAATATTACAATAATTTATATCATAATTAGTTTTTTATTGACACGACAGGTTTATTAGCCTCCCACTATTCCACTAGGGAATGTCCATAAACCACGTAGCTGTTCTTGATAAAAAGAAATAAGGAAAACTTCTTTATTTTTGTTAATAAAAGTAAAAAAAAATAATTAATATTATGATTTCTATAATTTTTCAAATTGAAATATTTATTTTTGCACTTAAATCCCATCGAATATAAAAAAATGGAAAATACTAATTTTTCGACTTTATATGACTAAAAATTGAGTGGACCTCTCCAAACATATACTAAATTCTCTCTTTTCACTATACTCGACGCTGTTACGAAAAAATTCAGTTATTTAGTTCAAGGAAATTCGTTTAAAAAATATGGCAGCACTGTAACGACACATTCAATATTCACAATAATTATTAGTTTTCAGTTTGAGGTTACGTTTATAAAAATCAATAATCGATAATGAATATTATTTAAAAGTGTAATAAATAAAGAAGAATTGAAACGAAAATCACATTTTTTTATACAAAAAACATCCTTAAAGTGAAATTGATGCACTTAAAAAAGCGGGAATTTACGTATAAGGGATAAACATTCCAAGAATTTGAGATTGATATCTAATAATTTTGAGTTATGAGTGAGTTAATGTTAGTTTAAATCAAGAACAAAGAAGTACATCATTTTTTAAGGTAAATTTCATTTTAATTTTGGAGAAATGGGAGAACTTTTTGAAACTAATACATTTCAAGGGTTTTAAAAGATTAGCAATAAAGTATCATTATCACGTTTACACTAAAATATCAATTTACATTTTTTAATATCGTTAATAAAACATTATCTGAGCAACTTCAAGACATAAACATAGTATCGTGTTGTGTTTGTAAACATTTAGAGTCAAAACTTATCTCTGCAACGGCAGCAATTTGTAGATTATAAAAATCGTATCAAAAATAAATGTCAACACGTTAATCATACATGTTTCACTTAGTACCCATCTTTAAAACGAAATATATCAAATCTTTTACGTAATATAACCTATAATTTATAAACATAACCTATAAATTTTCATATTAGATGTCAATTCCAACAGAATACTTACAATAAATAACCATCTGCTTAGTTTTCGAAGCCTCATCTGTTTCTCCACTAATTTTACAAGTGTAATTCCCAGTTAGTTCTCTCACAATATCCGTTATTCTGAACCCCCGGTACTCAGTGTCGCTGTTATTCGTTACTTTAAATTTCGGATCTAATCGGTCTTTTAAAATACCCATAGCGGTACGACTGTCATTGTAACCAGGCACCCACTGATAAATTTGATCGTAATCGCCATTAAAAAACCATTTAACTTCTATTCCTGATTCATTTACTGTTTGAAATTTACAGTCCAGATCTATAACTTCTATAGTACCGTTTAAAGGTATGGATTTTGGTACTGATAGTTCGTTAATTATTATCTTGGAATATGCTAAAAGACGTAATTTTTTTGTATCAAACAGACAGAAGAGAATTTAAATGGTAGAAGAAAAAATAATTTATGACTACATTCATATTTTTAATAACCCTGTAATAATAAAACATTACTGAATAGACAATATTTTCATATTAACTGCCTGAATGAACATACCATGAACATAATTAAAAATATTTGAGGAATTTATAAATATTATACAACACACACATTGGCTGAATGCGGTCCTGTTCAATATTTCAATATGCGCATTTAAGGTTATGTTAAAATTTCTTTCATTATTTATCAAACGTTTGCCGAAAATTATATTAACAGTTAATCTAATTTTAATAGTTTATATTAAATGTAAAATTGTTTTAAACGGTAAATCACGTGACTAAAAATGTCAATGGAATCTTAAACGACGTGTATATGTGCGGGTTGAAGTACCCGTTATTATTCTATTAAATATATGTATATATTAATCTAAATAATGTTTATTGAAGAATGGTAGTTTCATTTAAAGTTGAGTTTAAAATATTTAACATAAAGTTAGCCGGAAGACGTGTATTTTTTATTATTTAATTTGTTGTCTACACGTACAAAAATTTATAGATGATATCATTCAAAACGGAACCTCCCTTGTGTTATAAATAGAAATTCACACTACATTCAAAATACTTGGATCGTTTCCAAACGTTTGCCGTATTTTTGTTTATTTTTATTAATACGAAAGTTGTTTCAAATCATATAATTCGCTATATCATATATATATATATATATATATATATATATATATATATATATATATATATAACTATTTTTAAGATTGAAAACTTTTATTTCAATTCCAAACCTAATTCTTTTCAAAATAACTATGACATTGATATTTCTAACCTCAAATTACACTACTACTTTCAACGATAATTTGGCTGCATTGCCACGTCTTCCTATAAATTTTGTTTTCGTAAATTTCTGTTACAAACGTAAAAAATTAATCAATTCACCGGTTTATTTTATTAAGCCGTTTATAAAATGTTGAATTAAGTGATTGGAATGCCAGACATAAAAGAAGTTTTTTGGCATGCAGATATATAGTGACCTAATTCAAATCATGTAGTGAAAAGATTCAGAAGATAAATAGTTTGCCAAAACTGTTTATCTAACATAAATAAATATATTTTTACGAAAATGATTTAAATTTTTTCAGGAAATCTATAAATGCGTCACCTTTTTATAAACAATGTGACTACAATATACGAAACCCTTTCAACAAATCTATTAACGCGTTACCTTTTTCTGTTTAAGTCTGCGTTAACTAGATAAATTTTATAGGTTGGTTGATGATAGAAAAAATAAAATTTTTATCTTATAGTTTAACGGATCTAATAAAACAAAATTACACATATTAATTCCATCAAGCATTTCAGCGAAATTAAATTCTTGCATGTTATATTTATAGTTATAATATGATACGTTTTGAAACCATATGCCATGGCTACGTATCCGGTCAGGGTAATTCGGTTTCCGTTTCTGTGTAAGGTCAACGCCGTCTGTGATTTTAAATACTTCCCTTAACGAGGAAATGACCATATTGAACCTGGTTTCGTTTTTCATTGTATATTTACATTGCATAAGTTCCAAATGAGAAACTATTAGGATATACGCATTAAGAAACAATATATAATCAAATTTAAAACAATTGATTCGATATTTTGTAATGATTATATAATAAAGTTATCTGTGGTGTTTCTGCACCAACTACGAAAATTGTTTCAGCAAATGTCCATATATGAAATTAAAATACCGGAAATTCCTTTCTACTTCCTTGGACACGTGCCGTTTGGCATAACACGTCTTAAAAAGTGGGAAGACTAACTTAGAGATTAAATATAAGGCGGGGTTTCGGTTAAACATAACCAGGACCGGATCTAAATTGAACATCATCTATTTCAGATATTTTTTTATTGAAATATACAAGTGAGGTAGAATTAATACAAATTTTATCAATAAAATTCTTGTAACTTTCTAATTTTATAAATAATTGAGTAGTTTGAATAATAAATAATGATAAATAATATAAATGGAGAAATTTTTTGATTTCGGTTCTGCTTCGCGTATAATATAGGCAACAGATGGTTGTAAATCAGTGGGGCATAACCGTTGGGGTTGCTCACTTCATATTTCTTGTGCATTAAGTATAACATGAGGCACGCTTATTATGTACAGGATGTTTTTGTTAGTTTTATTTCGATACATTTTTAAAATACGAGGGTTGCTACTTATGTTTTGAGGCAAATAAGAACTGCTACTGGTTTAATCTACCTCGAAAGTCATAGAAAATTTAATTCCAATTTTTGATCAAAATGAATGTATCTGAAAAACAACTTGAAGAATAGCACTCGTATGACAACACGTTCTGATTACGAGCAACCCTCGTAAAATAATAAATTAAATAAAACAAACGAGGTCTTGTATTAAGACTAATATTTATTGAGAATATGATATATTTCATTGGAAATATATATAGAATTCAACAAAGTATAAAATTTTTTGTTCTGTAGTAATTCGATGTTTTTTTTAGTTACCCTGTATATAGAGAAAATTTAATTTCAATTCTATTTTTAGGTTATGTTCAGCAGTTCGTATTGAAAAATTTGTTTTTAGCAAAAACTATCAAAAATATTTAAACTATAACAGCCATTATTACTACATGTAACATTTTTTTAATTAAACTTATGTCAATTCCCTTAATTTTTCAAAATATAACTCAAAACTTCAATTTTCTAATAGTATATGGTGAAATTAACAAAGTTCGGTTATTACCGACCTGTATAAATATCCGAAGGCTAGACTAAATTATTCCAATATAAAATTAGTAAACTTACCAAAACTAAAAAATACAAATAACCACATGCAACAGTGTAATTTTTCCATTATTTTTACGTACAGGCAAACTGGAAACAAACAAAAACAACGGCACTAAGTAAAAAACAAACAGTTCGTTTGCGGGGGTCGTGGTTTTTTCCTCTTCTCCTCCCGCTATTTCTAACCTTCCGAATCCAAAGTTACCAACGGACTGCCCGACTGGCGCGCGTTCTAATTTTAAATTTTCACTGGCACATGGAAATCAACGGAGCGTAATGCACGTATGGGGTAATTCAGCTTTCGATAAAGGTAGTTTTTTGTGCTATACAAAGTGATAATTATTAACGTGAATCAACTATAGACGGTTAAAAATATTTTATGAAGTTATGAATGATTCTACTATGTGTATATATCAAAAAATAGTTCGATAATATAATACATAATTGTTCTTGTGACATTGCGATGTTGCCGCTTATCTGCTCAAGAATATCAGATTGTCTGGATGAGTACATCGCTTTAAGATTGATATGGGATGTGTATCTTTAAAAATTTTTTAGTTTTTAGTTGATTCTAAGTTTTTTTTGACTATTTTTCCATCAATTATTCATTAATGAAGCAAGTCTTATACAATATTTTGTATTTTTCACCTTAAATTTTATTGATTATTTTATTTACTTTACTTTGAATTAATAATTTATATGTTCAACATTTTATAAGGAAAAAAAAACACAAAAGTCCTTAAATCATTTTTATTATCAAATTGTGAATTTTCCTGATAACTTTCTGAGTTTAATATACAAATTTATGGCATCTTGTGGATTAATTACCAAATAATTTTTTACCTAAAAATAATAAGTCAGTTCAGGAATCGAACGCATGCGCTGGAGTGAAATCTTTGACAAGCTATTAACTTTGTTTAAAACTAGAATCGCTTCTAAATCAGTTCGTAACCAATTTAGGAATGTTTGATTTTAATCCATTGTTTTTTACTGCACTTTAATATACGTATTTGAGTATTAAATATTTTAAATTGAGAAAAAAATTAATTTCAATTAATATTTAGAACTAAGCGAATCATCAAGAACAATTGTCTAAATGCGCTTGCGTCTAAGTACAGCTTCGTAATTAGATCCATTAACAAAGCTATGGTTTATATAAAAAAATTTCAAATGATACTAAATAGATAATTGTTGTTTTTTTTTTTAATTTTGTATAAATTGGGTATTCAAACACGTTTTATTGATCATTATATTTGCTTACAATAACCTTACAAATATTATACCGCCATTTTGTTCTACGTCATGTATCCATAAGAGATTATCAATTTTTTTGTGTAGTAGTATTATTTCTTATAATATTACCTCAACAATAATAATGACTAGTTAGACAAATGTGTTTACACTAAAAAACAATAGTAAAATATGAAATCAGTTTGCTTATCGAACCTTTCACTCCGGTCCTGCATCTAGATTTTACGGTGTAATGTGTGTTGTCTAAATTAAACGACAATTATTTTATAAAAAAATGTAGATAAACTAACGTATCTGAATATTATAATATTTCGATTAATATCTTGAGATAATAATCACTCAAATATTAAATAATTTCCATATCGATTTTGAATTATTTAATTAAAAACACCCGCCATATTGATATTACATATCATTTGACATCACAGAATCATAGATCTCGTAAATCATTCAATTTTTTAGTATATAGAGTGTTGTCTAATCGTCGAGATAGTCGTAGGAATAGAGATAGTTTAGTTTTTACAAATATTTCCAATAATTCATATACAGAGTGTCTAAAAACTTTTACTTTACATCAAAAAGTAATAATTGTATAACAAAATCGAATATTTCTTTAAAAAAAAACGTAATATTTTGAATAATTAACTTATATTTTGTCTAACAAACTATTGGGGGATATTTTACTAAAAACAAAAGTGTCATGATTAAAAAAAGGTGCTTACCTCATCTAGTGCAGTTGACCTTTCACCTTCATTGTCCTTATGTAGAGTTTTTATAAAATACTTTTTTAACAACTCTAAATTGACAAAATCGCTTTTTAACCTTAAAGTATCTTTCCTGTTGTAAGTAATCTCAATCTTACTGAACCAAGCATGAATTTGAACAACGAAATCTTTTTTATTATCATTTTGTATGTCAGCGAATAATTCGATATCTAAACTATGATATGCATTTTGTAAAATCATTTCTATGAATTTTCTCTCATTTAAATCACTAAATTTTAACTCATAAGACAAAAACGGTATTTCTTTCAACTGTTTTGAATCAAATTCTTTGTTATAAAGTTGATTTAACTGTAAAACATTGTCAATTTGAGGATACTTCAGTTTTTGTTTAAATTTATGAAAATGGTACGAAATATCAATGTCTATATGATCTAATTTCACGCAAATCCATTCGTTTGTAATGTTTATCAAATCAACATCCATGCTACATTCAATCACATTATCAGGTACCAGTAATATTTCTGAAAATAACTAAAATATAATAAAAGTAACTTTTTTTGTATCAAAAACTTACCACAAACTGTAGTTTTTTTCAATTTTACACATTTACAGATACGAAAATTACTATTTTGTACCGATATATTGATAAACCAGTCTTCTTTACGTAATTTTTTAAAAAATTCTTCTGAAATATAAATTTCCACAAAATAAAACTTACGATGTTTTTCTACTGATAACTGATTGACACTTTCTCTTATTTCTTCGGAATATAGTGTTAATAATTCAATAACATCACTAAATATTCTAACTTTAACTAAAGATACTTTTTCTATTGACTTCGTTCTTATTAATTTGTGTATAAGTATAATGTCGTTTTCTTTTTCAAGTTCTTTAGCGAGTTGTTTACTTTTTTCGTATTCTTGATTAATTTCATTAATTATATTTTCGTATTTATTTAGTACATCTGAAGAAATGAAATCCATTACAGTTCAAACAAAACACAGTTATTAATAAGGTTATGATGTGTAATCTTGAACTTATCCCGAATCGATTTTCTTATAAAAATCGATTATAAATCATACATTCTTATTTTCATTTCACTTTTAATTATAAAATGGCAATAATACTACTTTTGCATTATTTTTCTAGTAATTAGTAATCGATCGCATATTTTTTATACTTTTAAAACACTTAATATTATTTTCAATAACTTTTTTTAAAAGAATCGATTCTTTTATAACCATTAAATACAGTCAAAAATTATGTCAAATCGTTTTAGACGCTGTCCTTTTAACAACTCAGCCACTCTTTCGATAAAACTGTAACTGTATTATCTAACAGTTATGCAACTAAAATTACATTATCACATTATTAAGTACAGGTTCGGACTTATCTTGTGTGTATATTAAAACAAATTATTTCTTCAGAAAAATTTTATTTTTTTTTTAAATTTTCATTACATTAATTAAACTGCTACACTGTTCTTGATCAATTAATTCATTTTCTTTAAGTTTATATATCGTTTCTAAAATTACTTTTTGAATATTTTGAAGTTGATCGCACAAATTCACCTGAATTTCATATTTTTTTTGAAGTTCATGAAATCGAAGCCTCACCTCAGACCTAAAACAATCAATTTTGTCTTAACAAATTCAAATTATAATTTTTTCCCCTAAAAAAACAGTCTTACTTTTGAAATTCCAATCCAATAAGTTGTTGTTGATATTGGGCTATATCTTGCCTTAGAGAAAATATTAAATTTTGATTTTCTTGGCATTCTTTTTTGAGTTTTTCATTTTCAGCTGTCATAACCTAACAAAATATTAAAAAAAATATAGAAAAAAAAATAATTTTTCGTGGTATTTAATCCTACTTTGATCTCGTCTTGATAGGCGACATTGTCTTCCAAATATACAACCTAAAAGTGTGAAAAAATTTCGAAATTTGACATTTCCAATGACATTAATGGTAGATTTTGTGTTTCCAATAATTTTTTTTTTAAAATATTGAAATACACTGTCAATTTAGTAGGAATCGATCCAATTAACATCTTACTTTTTCAGTTGGAATCCTCTCAAGTTGTTCTTTAACTTGTTCTAATTTTTTTTCAATTTCTAATCTTGCTTCTTTCTCTTGCACGTTTTTCTTCACGCTTTCTATAAACTTGGACGATATTTCTTTATGTATGTCAGATAAAGCTGCATATGATGTTTTTTCCTGCTCAAGTTTTTCAGTTAATTCAATGACATTCAATTTTATAGTTGAAAAATGATCGATTTTCTCTTGGAAACGTATATTTTCTCTAAAAACGTTAGTAAAGGGGACAATTTTTTTGGTTGTGGAGTTATTTACGAAAATTACAGAATATTTTTCACACATTTTCATTTTTTTTTAAATTTATTTTTGTTTTCGTTCATAATGACACCACAGATTAATAATAATAATAATGTCGCATCGCAAAAATGTTCTTGAGATCCTCTTGTTGGGCTGGATCAGTTTCCATAATCCATCTCTAAACTTTCTAAGTCCTACTCTGCTTAGATCAACTTCCATCTCTTTTAACCATTTTGTCCTAGGCCTGCCCTGTCTTTCTGTACCATCAAGTCTTGTTACTCCGGTCCTGCACCCCGAATTGGCAGGGTTTTAAATATTTTTATAGTTTCGCTAACCATTGATAAAAGTTATATGGAAAATTTAGAAATAAAAGATTATCTTAACATATTATTTATTCAATAAAATAACAACAATCTATCAAATAGAATTGAATTATCTAATTCCATTGCTTAAAAAGCTTAGAAACAATAATTTACACAACTCCAAAACTTGCAGTAATTGAATAAAATGATATTAAAACTGATTTCCACTGATATTGGTGATTATAATGTGTCATTTAGTCAGATAAAAATCAATTTACGAACTCACCTCGACGTTTTTAGGAAGAAAAAGCATTTAAATATCGTTACATGTGTTCTTACAAGTGATTATAAATCAGTATTAAATAATTTTTAATCAACACAATCACTATAAATCACAAAAAAATTAAATTAACAAAACAAATTAATAAATGCATATAGATGAACCAAAACAATGGCTGACAATTGACAATTAAAATAGGTTATTTAATGGCGGGATTTTTAAAATCTGATATTTTCTCGATGTTCCAGCGCCCCCGGTGGGAATAAGTATAACACGAATTGAACTTTCTTCTTCTATTCCGTATTAGTGAGTTATTAGTACAGGTCCGTATTAGTTTAGTTAAATTAAAGTAGTATGTTATTTTGCTAAATAATTTTAAAGTGAAACTTACGATTTGATTTTTTCTAAATAATTCTGTAAACGTATTAATTGTTCTTTTTTGTCTATAACTTCCTATTTAAAAAATATTCAATTATTAATTTGTCAAAGGAAATATTTGTTTTTAACCTTTATCAACTGCTCGTTTTTAATATCGCTTCGCAGCAACATTTCTTTTTTCTCGTCTAATTCGGTTTTTAATAATTCTTCTTTTTCGGTTGTGTTTTTTAAATTTTTTTCCAAATCTTAAAAAAATCGTCCGTTGTTTAACACAAATTTTGATTTTAATAATTTATTTTGACTAACCGGATAACATTTTTTCGCAAAATTCATTCGATTTTTGTAATTCTTGTAATAAATTATCTTTATCCGTTGTAAGATTCGCTATAACATGTCCGCTTTTGATAATCGCCTCTTCCAACAATTTCTTTTCAGTTAAACATGAGTTTAACGTATCTTTGAGTTCCTAGGGGATCGAAAATAAATTATATCCAAACATTAAAAGGAAAAAATTGATGTAAAATACTTTTTCGTTACTTCTAGAGGAATTTAGATCATCGAATAATTTTTGAGTGTTGTTTTTTAAATAATTAATACTGTCTTCCATATCACTTTTCTCTTTTCTCAGCTAGAATAAAATAATCAAACATCTAAATGTTACAAGCGTGGTGTATTTTCAATATAAAATCACCTCGACAATCAACTTTTCCAACTGCTTAACATTTTCTACGTAAGTTCCGGTTTCTAACCTCAATTTATCTTGCAATTTACAAATCTTCAAATCATCCTCCTCACGTCTTTTTAACAAAGTAATCAATCTATATTCATTTTCTTCTTTTATCGATAATAAATAATCAATTTTCTTAGCGTAATCATCGACTAATTTTTTCATTGAATCAAGCTACAAAGTAGAACTGAAATTTTATTTGGGTAGATCCGACCCTGGTCTATACTAGACCACTAAGTGTAAAGGTGCGAATAAACCGCACCAAACCGGAAACTTACAAAATATCCATTATTTAGTTTCTATTTTAATAATAATATTTCGGCTTTATCCTTGAAATAATTATTATTTGAAGTTATGTTTTTTAAATGTCTAATCTAATTCAATCGGTATCTCAATTATACAATCATCTAAAGCTATACAACACTGGCCAAATACTATTAAAGTTGAGGCCAAACAAACAACATAAAAAGAAGGAATGAATATCGATACTACAATATACATAAATTCTACTTAATAGAAAAAAATTTATTTAGAATAAATAAACGTATTTCGATTATTTAATAACCCAATTTTTAAAAATTTAAAAGTATCGAAAGTTGTAAACAAAACATGAAGTTACACAGTTAAACATGACTTTACATTGCTTAACATTGTTGCCACGTTATAATTTTTTTCCAGTTTTATACTCATAATAATAATTTATGTAATCAATATTCAGTTTTACTATTTTATACTGAGTGTTTTGAATTTGAATTTCCATAAATATATTCGATACAGTTAAAAAATAATTTATTTTAGCTAAAAAATAATTATACCTCTTTTATTGTGATTTCCCTTTCTTTAATCAACGAATTTCTCTGTTTAGTTACTAATTTCATATCCTTAAGTAACTCTTTAAAAGCAATTCTCTCTTTTCTCTGAACTTTCTCAAATTTTTCGAGCTAAAACGTAACCTCAACCTATTTATAATCTAGCCTAACCTCACTTACCTGATTACTTGTACATCGAACTATATCTTGCTTGGCCTCGTCTAATTCTTCATTTTTCTTAACGACATTTGACAGTTGATTGTCAAGTTTGTCTTTTATCTGAGACAATTCGGAAAGTTCGAAACACAACGACACTTTTTCTTTCGTATTTTTCAATTGAATGTCGTTTAAATGTTCGATGGTATTACGGAGGGTCAAAATAGTTTTATCTTTTTCTTCTATTTCTGTTTTCAATTTTTCACCGAGTTCTTTGTTATAATCAGCCACAATCTAACAACGAAACTACTTTATAACCTATAAGTTATGCAGCGACATCTATTACTTACGGCTAACTTATTGGCCTCGTCGCTGACGTCTGATATAGTGTCTTCTAGTTTTTGAAGACGGGTTATTTCATTTTTCATGTGCTCAAATATCACTTTCAGTAACGATCTTTCCTCTAAATAAATTTTTCTTTCGTTCTGCAACGCTAAAAGTTTATTTAGAAACAAAAATCTTATTCGGAGCACTAAGAATGACTTACAAATGACAGTTTGACGTTCTGTGTCGAGTTTTTCTAACAAAATTTTATTATCAGTTGAAAGACGAGCTATTTGCTGTTGATATTCTTGTAGTAGCGATTCCTGTTGTTTCAACAAATTTTGTTTATCGATCAAAATCTAAAATATCATAATCTATTTCGTAATCTGACGATTCTTGAAAAATGTGACTCGAAATATGACAACCCTGTATGTTACGAATATTCTAACCTGATTAAATTGTTCCGGAGTAAAAATATCTCTTTGCGAAAAATTTTCTTTTTGTGAAAATCTATTTTCCATATCGATATTTTTCATTTCGTCTAACTGTTTTTTCAAAATAACATTTTGAGATGATAAGTTGTTTATGTAAGTTATGGTTTGATTGTACAAAATTTGACTCTGAAAATACGAATTGATGATAACTGCGTCATCTAACCAATAACGAACGGACTTAAACTAATTGCGACGCCATTTTTAGTCCGCTTTTCTTGCAAGAAGTTTATTTTAATGGATGAATCACCTTGTTTTGCATTTCTTCGTAATAATGAATCTGCCTAAGCAAACAATTTTTTTCCCTTTCAAAACCAAATTTCAATCTTTCATATTTATCAGTACCAAGTTTAAAATCAGTTTCTAATTCCGATAAAATGTGATCACCGTTGTCGATTTTTTTTTCGTCGGTATTATCAAATTTGCTTGTTACAAATTTTGAATTTACCTCCATGTTACTTTTTCTATAATAAAAATAATAATTTAAAAGTTAATAAATATCTTAATCCAACTATTGTAAATGCAGTGAAAAATGTAGTTTTCTTTATTATGTTTTTAGAAATAAGTGACTCAAGACTATTAGGCGATTAATAGATGTCACTAGCGTATAATTGTTTGTGGGGATAGATACATACCTATTTCCTTTTAGTATTCTCTCGTTTTAGTTAGAGAAAATGCTGAAAGTTGAACCTATGTTGCAAATAATGACGGGCACAATTTAAGATCAAAATTTGTTTAGTGAACTTGTAATAACACAGTTTTGAGTGATAATTTACGTAAAGCCCTGACGTGACGTGATATAATTTAGTGTTTTTTACGCCATATTTGTTAGTGAGTCTTTTATTTCGGTATGTGTTGTGAGTGTATTGCATCTATTTCCATTAGCGATATGCACTTCAATTGGGATTTAATAGAAAAAACAAGAATTTGAACTGTACGTAAGTCGTTAACCCTATGTATGATATTGTTTCCCGCCAATATTGTTTGACATTCCGGAAGGTTTCAATGCTGGTTGCCTATATTACTCCGTCTTCTTTTACATTTTGCTATTGATAAAGATGTATGAAGTGTTAGGACAGGGTCGGAACTTATACGAATTCAAAATTTTAATAACATCTGGGAAATTGAAAAATCGATGGGTTTCACTGGTGATACCTCGATCAATGCAAAATATTTGAAATTTTTTTTGTTTTTTATGTGTAATAATCATTGTAAATTGTTATGGTAAGTGTTTGGTCATGTAAAATCGAAAATTTTAAATTTTTTATTTCATTTGGTTGATTTTTCCGGTGCATTTAAGATAAAAATAAGATCCAAGCTTCAAAAACAAAATTTCTACAGTTTTTTGGCCATTACAAAATCGAAAAACAATAAATTTCTTAATTTGTTTCCAGAACTTTACATAAAAAATTTTTCCGTAGAATTTCGTCTTTTTTCAGGAAGTACACACAAAAACTAACAATTTGAAGAGAAAAAAAAACAAATCAACATCATTATTTAAGCAATTTATACAGATTATTACAAATATAATATTTCCGTTATATTTTTTATTTATAGGAAATTGGACAATCAAACTTTTCAATACATTATTTCCATTTTCTTAATTTTTTATGAAAACTAAGTTTAAAAATCGAAATTTCAACACTTTTTTGGTGAAACAAAATATATCATATTAATGAATTATTTATTTTTTAATAATAATTATGATTTACTGATTGAATCATTGTGAAATTAACAGTAGAAGAAAGATAACGTCGATCAAAGCGACACAAGCACGTGTTGAGCATATTAAACAAAAATTAGCGTTGAATTTATCAGCAAAATATATTGAAAGTTACAGAGTTCTGTACATTTTCACGTAAACTCAAAATATTTTATTACGAAACAATTTACTTTTCGGTAAAATGTGTAGTCGCAGTACTGATCCGATTCTGCACTTTTTCTTACTAAAGCTAGAGGACATTAGAAAGAGATAGGTATATCCTAGCACCACAGATGTTGTCGGTATAAATGAAAATCATAAAATTATCGATGGATATGACAAGAAATAATTATTTTATAGAAGTTTTCAACGAAAATCAATTTTTGAACTTACTTACATATTTTTTTCTTTACTATTAAGTTTGTTTCTAAGACAAACGACATCTTGCGTTAAATTTTTGATACATAAATGTCCGATGTCTATAATATAATATAAATTTTCTTCCTCACTACTCTACAAAAGTAATGTAGATGAAAATAACCAAAAATCTAGTGAAAACCGAAATAATTGAAATCTTTGTTAATGGAAATTATTAATTATCACGTATAGGAAATTATTTTCAGGTTATGGATATAGTAGATTCCTACTACAGTGTAGTTTAGCTCGATCAATAAATCAAATATGAACGACGTTTAGAGGTAAACGTCTGTAAAATAATTTTTTTTGTATTTTTGTTATGCATTCAAGTAGAGATGTCGAAGAAACAGTTTTCGGTTCAGAATCGTTTCGCGTGCATTCGATTTCCAATAACAACAGATTTTATTCCACCGCAGTCACAACCGTTATCGAAGATACTTTATCACAATTAATTATTTTAAAGAACCTGAACAACAGGAATACAACATATTTTGATAACTATGTCATCGAATACAAAACAGTTGGTGAGAGGTAATTGAAAAAATAAAATAACGAGGTATGTAATTAACCGAAAAGGTATTTATAGATTTTCAACTGCAGAAAACCTCGCAGACGTCCGTCTACCGAGCGTAGACACTAATTACGATAAATTGGCCAATGATATAAATTGTTTAGTAAACGTTTTTCGAGAAACTTCGGAAGAACTTACTATATACGAAACGTATTCAACTTTACGACGATATGTAACGGCGCTAATTGCCATGGAAAAAGACAACAAGAAATTAATTGATAGCCAGATAAAAAATAAAAACGAGATTAAAAAATTAAAGGAATTAACTAGTCGACAACGAGATACGAGATTGAACGAAATTCACGAAATTTGGGAAAAGATACAAGATATGAAATTGAAAATCGATAGTAAAATAAGTACGATGATATCGGAAATATTTCGGTAATGTATTAATTTTTTTTTGTTTAATGAAAATTGTAGTTTTCGGCCGGTACGAAATCGCCTTTTACAAAAAATGGGAGAAAACAAGAGCTGAACAAAACAATATGGTTTGTAAAGAATATGAAGCTTTTCATATGAATACCATAAACGAAATGAGAGAAAAAATTGATCTAGAAATGAAATGTCATTTGAAATTTAACACGTATATTGAAGAAAGCAGAAATGTAAGAAATATTTTACACAAAATTCACTTTTCCTAAATCATCATATTATTTATAAACTCTGGCAACGTTGTTCAAATATACGTTTTATGACTAATCTCATCTGCGCACTTAAATGTGCAGATAACGAACACAGACTATACAATAGATAGAGAAAGCAGTACACAATTTTAAGATCAAAATATTTTCAAATAAAATCATGAAAATTGAATATATTTGTGTTTAAGAGCTTTTATAAGTAGTGATTAATATATTTTCCTATATAGAAATACACTATTTCATAACTTTATTCACATTTAATTTTAAATCCATATCTGACGTGTAAAGATTCCGTGACAGATTGTACGAACAACACTTTAATTGTTTCAATCTTGATGAGATTTACGATTTTTATTATTATTCCTGTTTTTCAATATTGTAAACTATTTTTTCAAATCTAAAGGATATGATTGATCAAATAAATTATTGGGTAAAATATTATGACGACGAAACTGAACGAAGGGAATCGGAAATGATCAAAATGAAAGCATCACTTGAATCTCTGACTAAAGAACACGAAGAAGTTATGGCTGAATATGAAAAAAGGCAAGAGGAAATGGCCAAGTGGAAGGAATATAAGAAGTTGAGATCTATAAAGAAAAAACGCGCGAAAATTGAAAGATGGGCGTCGATGGTTATACAGGTAAACAATAAAATGTGTTTTTATAATATAATAAGCGTGGATTTTTGCATAGTTGTCGTTTTTATTCTGAGTTTTATGGATTTATTGTTGAAAATTTTGCGTTTTTTGCGGGAGGGGAGAAAAATTGAAAAAATACTTTAAAAAATCTGTTCGTATAAATATCTCAAAAAATTACGAGGGGAGGTAAAATATTTTATAAAATTTTTCTTGTTGACTTGATGTAGTATAAAAAGTTCAAATTTATAGAATATAGCGGAAAAGTTTGAAAAAAAAAATAGAAAAATGCGAATTTTGTTATTTTTTATTTTTTTTTTTGTTTCTAATAATATTTAATCAAGTGTAAGCTTAAATAAATGAATTTTATTAAATTACGAACACGTAAATTTAAAAAAAAAAATGAGAAAATTAAATTTTCGTTGAAATATGAGCCTGGAAAAAAATCAAATTTTGGTCAAAACAAAAACCAACCCTAGAAATTATATGATTAAAAACAAAATAAAACAAAATTTTCAAATTTTTACCAATTTTTACAAATTCCAATTATTTATTGGAAATATCTCGATTTCTATTAAAAATACGTCAAAAATGATTAGAAATCATTTTGTAGCAAATTTTTTTCTCTACAAATGTTACTTAAAACTTTTTTTCGTATCTTTCCGCGTTTTTGAAATATCTCAAAAAAATATTTTTTTGATAGTTTTTAATTATTTTCGAATCTCTCACCCCGCCCCATAAGTATGAAATGTATTTTTTTGCAGGCTTGGTGGCGAGGTATGATGGTTAGAAAGCGGTTAGGGCCGTACAAAAAAAGAAAGGGAATGGGTAAAAAACAAAATAAATAATCATATTTTTATAAAGATACGTAAATAAATATAAATATAATAATTGCATTTTTATTTTTTCGAAGATAACGTGTCTATTTATTAAAAAAATATTTAAAATTTCTCAACCATTTAAATTAAATTGATAGAAAAATATTTTACAATTTGATTTACCTTAAACTTTTCCCAGTCGAATTCAAACGGAAAACCGTTCAGTTGATTCCTCATCGACTCTACTTCTTTTTTAAATATATCACATGAGTTTTTGATTTCCAACATAATTTTTTCTTTAGATTTGAAATTTTTCAATTCCAAATCGTAATCACTTTTCGTCCTTTGAAAAACCGCTAAAAATTATCCAACTAACACAATAAATTTTTATCCGAAATAACGAATTTCACCTTCCAAATCCCGTAATTGTCCCGAAACCTTCGACAATTGATCTCCTAAACTTTCATTTTGTTTCCTAGAATCCATCAGCTGGTTCTCGAATTGCTTACAGACGTTCTCCATTTTGTTTATCAACTCTATGTTATGTTTCATAACCTCCTTGATTTCTTGCTCACATCCTTTTTCGTTCGAATCGTTTTTATCGACGAAATTTTGGAATTTATTAAGAAGTTTTTCGTAAGTAACGTAAAGACCTTCATATTCGACAAGTAATTGTCTATTTTGCTTTATTACCGATTCCAAAGCGTCTTGTAAAGTATTCTGTTGCCCCTTTTCAATTTCTAGTTGTTTAGACCACATCTCCGTAGATAGATGGCGTGTCAGTCTCTCTGTTTCTCTGTGTAAACTAGAATGAGCACTAAGAGTATCAACTAAAAATAAATAGAAGAAAATTTCCGGCTAGAAATATCAAATTACATAATTTCCCACTCACTTAATTCTTTTTGTAAGGTTATATCGTTAACGTATCGTTTTAAAACGTCTAATAAATATTTTTCGCTTTGTTCTAATCGAGACGTTAAATTTTGAAGGGATACCACTCCTTCGATTAATGAAGCGGACAGGACCGGCTTCTTAAATTTTCTAAAACATCACCAAATATAGAATAATATATGAATTTAAAAAAAGCAATTGTTTATATAAGGTATTTAAAGGGTACAAAGGGGATGGAAAACAAATTTCCAGCTACCATAATAATTGAATCCCCTCTATTGGGTAAAATAATCGTATATGTTTTAAGAAATTTGTTATTTGTATAGATAATTGGAGCAGATTGTAAATTGGGTCTTTTAAGGGTTGATTTTGTGCATTAGAGGGATGAAAAACAGAAGTTTCCAACTATTATATCAATACAGGCCTCGGATTGATCTATTTTCTGAAGAAATATTTTTCTTATTAGGGATAATCAATTCAAAATAATAAAGATAGAGCTGGAAGAGAGGGAGAGATAGAGAATGGTATATCGATGTGCTTTTTCCTTCTACCAAGTCCACTTAAACTCCCTCCATCTTTTATATTAACTCAATGGAGAAATAAGATGAACATGATAGAATTATAAAGACAGAAAAAGTGAGCAATCAAAATCACTTACATAAACGATACAGGGAATTCTAAATGACTTTTTCTATCAGTTATCTTTTCTTTATTTGCGTTTTGCGCGTCATCCCCAATACTGTACAAATTTTGTTTTCTAATATCGGTTGAACTGTGCTTCACTAAAAATTTACTGAAGAACTTATTCTTTGTTTTATTCATGGAATCAAATGAGGGCTGAAATTTGTAATAAAAAACGTAAAAAATTATGTAGATATAATGTACAATACTCAGAGACGGTCCTGATAGTTTTTACGACCGATTTCAAACCGTCTGTAAAGTAATCTGCTGTCTCTTTTTAGTTTCAAGCTTGTTTATACCTTCATTGATAGATGGCGCATCTGTCACAGGTAAATGAGTATAGATTAAATTCAAATATATTTAATGAATAATGGGAAAAAAAAATATTAATAAATACAAAATGAACAGTTTCAGAAATAAAAATAGAGATGTGATCTATTTTAACTTTATAAAACTAATTTTACAGATTACTAGTTAATCAAACTTCAAGTTCTTAGTTCGTTACCTATAGAAGAGATGGCGTGGTTAATGATAGTTTGTTAATTTTACTTTATTACGAAAAAACTATGGTTTTTTGAGAAAAACTCAAATAAGACCGAATAACTTTGGTAAAATTGTGTTATTTGTGGTGAATAAGAATACTTACTTCTGATTCTGTTGAACCAACAGAATTTACGCTTTTAAATTCTTCGGATGCCATTTTGTCTGCGTAATTGCTACCGAAAGTGGAAGTACTAGACACACAATTCAACTCACAATCATTATCGTCTTGTTTCTTTTTCTTCTTTGTGCGTCCCACAATCGCAGATAATAAATTATAAGATTTTTTATGTTTCAGTATTCCGTGATTTTTTTTATCAGTTAACTAAATATGAAAAAACATATAAACGTTTTTTAAAAATATCGAAATTTTCTAGTAGAATAATTCCTAACCTCATTCAGTTTCTCTTCGTTCATATTTATTTATTATTGTGTCCAATTTTCGAAATCATACATGAAATAATGCAAAACATCATAATTTTTATAAGTAAACTGTCAGTTTGACATATTTTTTAACGCAAAAAGAAGTTTTTGATGTCAAATATAAAATAAATCATTTTTACGTAATGCAGTAATATATTTCTAATTTTTTATTCCTGTAAAATTGTAAAATTTTTCATATTTTAAAGAAATTAGTTCAAATATTTCCATTTCACCACTTACTATATGAAAAAATGTAGTCATTCAAAGTCTTTTGTAAATATAGAAACTTGGCAACAATGTAACTTCTATTTATAACTTCGTGATTCGTTAAGGTATTAAACTAACAGTTTCAAGTTATGAAATTTCGTAGGTTTTTTGAGTTTATTTAAAATATTTTATGTTAAATTAGGTTTTAATTTGTTATAAAATACTTTTCATAACGTGTAGACTTTATCTGATTCTTTCGTTTATTTTTTTGTAGATTATCTCATTTACTTGCTCCTATTTATAATGTTTAAAATCTCTATGTACTATTTGTATTTTACAATCTAATTGAATTCAGTAAAATACTATCAGTCGTACTAATCATTTTATTAAATTCAAAATTATTATTTAAATAATAATAATAGTTTGTTTGAATATTGAACTCAGAGTTAGTTCCGTGCCACGTTCGTTTGACTTACACTGATTGTTGTTATTAGGTGGCTTATGAGCGAATACAACGTTGCAACATGTCGTTTATGTGAAATTTCTTTGATTTGTATTGGATTACGCGTTTTATCGTAACGAAATAAGTTGATTTTGATTGGTTGAATAAATATAGATATTTAATAATAGAAGTATGATGACTATGACTTCCGCTATAAACTAAAAGATATATTTGCGGCTTTTTTTAAGTAAAAAAACATATATAAAGTGAATGATATGAAAAATTAATTAGATTTCGGTTGCAAAACATCGTTTAATAAACCTTAGAAAGTTTTAAATAATATATTTTTATATGGGATTATATTCTTGCTGCTTGTTCGTTTAACATAAACTGATTGATGTTATTAGGTTTGTTTATGAACGAATACAACGTTGCCACATGTCGTTTATGTGAAATTTCTTTGATTTGTATTGGATTACGCGTTTTATCGTAACGAAATAAGTTGATTTTGATTGGTTGAATAAATATAGATATTTAATAATAGAAGCATGATGACTACGACTTCCGCTATGAACTAAAATATATATTTGCGGCTTTTTTTAAGTGTATGAAGTGAATTAAATGGAAAATTAATTGGGATTCCGTTGCAAAGCATCGTTTAATATACATTAGAAAGTTTTAAATAATATATTTTTATATGGGATTATATTCTTGCTGCTTGTGTGTTTGATATAAACTGATTGATACTAGGTTTGTTTATGAACGAATACAACGTTGCCACATGTCGTTTATGTGAAATTTCTTTGATTTGTATTGGATTACGCGTTTTATCGTAACGAAATAAGTTGATTTTGATTGGTTGAATAAATATAGATATTTAATAATAGAATCATGATGACTATGACTTCCGCAATGAACTAAAATATATATTTGCGGCTTTTTTAAGTAAGAAACGTATTTGAAGTGGATTAAATGGAAAATTAATTGGGATTCCGTTGCAAAACATCGTTTAATATACGTAAGAAAGTTTTAAATAATATATTTTGATATGGGATTATATTTCCGCTTGCTTTAAACGCCATATTGGAAAACTTTTGACAGGTCGTTGAACTTTGATACAGGGAGAAATTTTTATTTACATTAAGATAGTATTTTAAGAAATAGTATAAAGGGATAAATAAATAAGCGAAAACTATGTAAAAAAATTTATTTTATATAATATATATTTGTTATTGTAAAAGACAGAAATAAAAAAGGGACTACACGTAAAAACGTTAGACTCTATTTTTTGGTACGTTTCAAAATTTACTCGCGATGACAAACTAATTGAGACAAAAATTCGACTAGAGTACGAGTCGGTCGTCCGGAAAGTCCTTTCCGTAGGTATGCAAAATCTTTTCCGTTGGATAACATAACCCCATAGGTATCGAGATGTATCCAATCACCACACGGCACGAATTCGTTCAAAAACGCCGCTACTTTACACGCCTCGCCACATCTGGGCCGACCACCCCTTCCGAAAGTCTTCACGTCGACGTCGTGATGGTGGGCCACCAGTTTCGTGAAATGATCCCACAGAGGGAACCGCCACACTCGATCTCCGGTGTGCATGGATGAAGCCAACATGTATTCCCAAAGCGCCTCGGAGTTGCTGAATACCCCAGTAGCAGCGGCTCCCAACGAATGCTTCATATCGTTGGTCATGGTACCGACGTCGACGATAAACCGCGGCCAGAAGTTTTGAGCGTAGACCAAAGCGTCTGCAAGAACTAACCTTCCAGCAGTATCGGTCGATTCAATTTTGATGCTCTTCCCGTTCATAGCTTTGACTATATCACCAGGTCTCATAGCGGCGCATCCCGGCATGTTTTCGCATAGAGGAATCAAAGCTCTAACGTTGATCGGTAGTTGTAGACCAGCGACGGCTCTGCAAGCGGCTAAAATATTAGCCGCTCCACCCATATCACCTCGCATGTATCTCTGCTTGTTACACGGGATTATACATAAACCTCCGCTGTTGTAGGTGATTCCTTTACCGATTAAAACGACTGGTCTTTCGTCTCTGCAAGCTCCGTAGTAGCTGAGCTCGAGGAAAATCGGCGGTTCGCAAGATCCTTGAGCCACCGCTAAGAACGCGTACATCTTCTGCGTTTCCGCCCATCCTCTCACTTTAACTTCGACGTTTACTCCCGATTTGCACAGCACTTCGACGGCGTTTTGAGCGAACGATGTCGGCGTCATCATATTAGCTGGGGTATCCATCAATTGTCGGGCTAGATTTTGAGCCGCGGCTTTCTGTAAACCGATCTGCCAACCGGTCCAATCGCAATCGTCGTATAATTCCAATTGGGGGATGAATATTTGGTATCTTCTATTCTTTTTTTCTTGGTATAACCAAACTCCGAGGGCAGCTCCTTCAGCGGCCGATTCCGCGTGTCCGTAACTTTCGACGTAGGCTCTTTTGACCGACATTTTCTGCAGGGCTTTGCAACCGGTGGCCGCGGACGTTCTGATGGCTTCTTTCCCTTCGTCCATTTGTTCGAATACGTCGTAACCTTGACATTCCCGTCCCAATCCACTGACGGCCACCATGGAAAACTCATCGTCGATGTTGTAGAAAACGCGCACTTCTCTTTTACCTGGAGGCGGGCCTGCGTATCGTAACAGTTCTGTGAGTCGATGACATACCATGTGGTCGTATCGTTCTCCGGTCGGGGTCAATTTTCCGACGTCGTAATCCGCGTCCGGGTTCGTGTAATAGCCTAATACTAAACCTTTATGGCGACTGGGTTTGCACGGATCATCATCGATTTTTCTAACGCAGACTTCGACGTCATCGGCAAAGGTTCTTCTCAAGGCCGCGAATCTGGGTTTAGTTATATTCTTGAGGATACGGATCGGTAGAGACATTCTCATCGATTACAAAAAAAAAACTTGATATTGTCTAGTCACAATTTACTACAATTTTTTGGAACATTTTATATGTCAAAAGTTTACATAAAGATCTTGTTTGTTGTTTCTTTGGTAATTCGGTTTTGTTTTTAATGTTTCGTACCACTTGGATACGTTGATATTTAAAATCTTAGAAACCGGCACCACAGTCAAGATTGTTTTCTTCTTCTTTTTTATATTTCAAGTTTATATTTTATATGACAGTGACATTTCAATAGAAAATCGATCGGAATGAAATTTTGACGTACACGTATTACAGCGTTGCCGTTTTGTAATACAAATTTTATCACCTTCAGAAACTAAACAGTAATAGAAAATAATTTATATTACGTATATAATTTGAATGATATTAAACAATTATTCGTTTTTTTATGCTAATCTCGAAAATTAACCGAATTTAAAAATAATTCGAATCTATTTTCATAAAAGATAAACAATTTCCAATCCAACGTTTATTTTTATTTATAAGATTTTCTAAGTACACCCTGTCATAGACGTGACGTCACCGCTTGGTTTCCGTCCGTTACAATTTACGTCTACTTTACCATAGACAGTATTTGATATATCTAGTCGGTGTTGCAAGCTTTCTTTATGTTTCTTTGTACCATTTCATTTCTCGCTTAAAATAATTTAGCGAATTTTTTGACGAAAAAAACCAATAACACACACATTAAATAAAACGAATGTTAACTATATCAATTTGGTTTATTTATTGATATAACAATTTTTAAATGAAATTTGTAGAAGAAATATTCATGATATGGTATATTTGTGTTAGATTTTGATAATGCACTTTTATAATAGTCCAGGGCAATTAGATCGAAATCGACGAGAATTAAGAAAACATGGTAAACAGTAGATTTCGAGGCTTTTTTCCTTGTCTTCATAAAGTGGTCGGCGAAAAAATTTAGAAAAATGCATTCTAGTGCAATAAATGCATTTTGCGGTTGCATAATTTTCCGAAACTCGGAAAAATCTCTTTAAAATCGTTTCTCGGGGATATTCGGATATGGTGAATATAATTTTGGCATTGAAATTCCCTAGGGGTGGTTTTTAAGAGGCTGTTCGGGGGTTACAAATCAATACCATTACAAAACGATTATTAAAACCAGAAAAATCGCTGAAAAATCGTTTCTCGTGGATTTTCGGGCATGGTGCGTACAATTCTGATATTGAAATTCGCCGGGGTTGATATAAATGATGAAAATGCAAGTTCAATCTTAAATCGTTTTATAAGAAATTAAGCTGCAAAATGCATTTAATGCATTACTATAATACTAATTGTTCCGATTCGTTTCCCAATTTTCCTGGACTATAAGCACAATATAAATAGTTGTATATTGGTATTTTTAAAAAAATTAATATTAATTTTCAAGAATTTCTATACCTATCAACAATATTAGTTACTATTTTTTTTTAAGTTTTTTCACTATTTACTAGCGTTAAATACCTGTTTACTCTATCATTTCATGATGACGTCACAACCAGCCGCCATGTTGTCTTCGTAGACGAATGTTAATGTATTTACATTAAAATTATTATTAGTAACGGTGTTTTATTTTCATTTTTTTTTCACCAAAAATATTCGTTACGATGAAAAAACTACTCGAAACAATCAATTTTCTATAAACAAACGAAATAGAAACATAATTTACCACGACAATGTAGCCGACTTCCGAATCACCTCACCAGAAATGTATAGACACTTACATCACCGCATATTAAGAAATTTTATGGTTTTCATGATCTGGCAACGTTGTTTCGAATACGTACATGAAATTTCAATTTCATAATAAAATATTTCGACATAAACAACGATGTATAAAGCGGCAAATTTAGATAAACATATAAAACTATATATAAAAATTTTGAAAATTATAAAAAAATTAATAATTCTAACCAAATTTATTTGAAAAGATAAAGATCGGAATGATACACAAAAAAATCGAATATTATTAGAAGAACTAATAAATTGACCTTGAAATCACGAGTCATTAACCCGCGTAATTAAATACCTCCGGTCATAAATATTATAATAACCTCAAAGAATCCAAATGAGAACTAGACTTTGAATTTTCCATATGTACTGATACTGTTTGAAATTTTTCTATGATTCAAACAATTTTCTAAATTTACGTCGAAAATTTTAACAACCAAATACGAATTTCATAACGCCGTTATCTGTACTTTAGTTTCGAACGTTTGATTATCCAAATTGCTGGTTTGTCTATGACCAGCGTGCAGCTATAGTTATGTCTGGGAAGCCCCCAAAGACGCGCTAGCCGATTCTTTGATTACATGAACGCTTTTGACTTGATTCTTCTCCTCCAGAGAATTATACATCGGATATTCGCAGCAAAGTAGGAATTTTAAAAATTGAGGAACTTCGACGTATATTGAAGGCGGTACTGGAATTAGAGGAGACGTTGATGCCTTGTAGTACCGGTATTCTGATATACTAAAACATCATTTACTACACGTGGGATCGAAAAATCATTATTTGGATACTTACTCTCTATATTTTTCATCGGAAGACTTTTCTAGAAGAGGAATACCAGATAGGAACAATATAATTATTGTGGTGAATAATGGTGACATTATTGCTACCCATTCTACACCTTCGAGTACGTTTAACGATATTATAAATATCCCCCACCACAAAACTATCTCACCGAAGTAATTGGGATGTCTGGAGAGCCGCCACAAACCTTAAAAAATATGACACTACTAACTGCCATATTTTTATTCCGTTTATAAATAGAGTGCTCGACAAAACAATTCGTAGTAGATATAAAACGCGTTTCTATCATTATAATCATAGTATATATCGTAATAAATAAAAATTTTTATTGGGTTCACATATAAATTTCAAATTTTGGCAACGTTGTTATTGAATAGAAAGTTTTATGGCACGAAAAACTAAATGTCATTAATAGAGTGTTCGAAAGAGCAGTTCGGAGTACATATGGAACCCGTATTTGTCAGATAGTGATAATTCAGTTCACTCGTAAAAATACATATATACATTTGGCAACGCTGTTGAAATTTATATTGAATAGGAAGTTTTTTGGCGCGGACTAACTTGAATACTCACCATCGTTACACCACTTGCCCTGATTGTTGGCGTCCTGTCTAAAAGAAAATTTCTGTAAATCTGCGTAAGTTTCGGCTAAAAATCCAACTAGAAAAAAAGCCGTCCCTGTAGAGTCTAATGTGGTCATAGTTTTAGGAGCTTGCGGTATAGAATGTCTGGGGGAATTTATTATTATCACCGGTAAACTTACTATATATACCCAAATGGCCTGAAAAAACTTGTAAATTGGTACAAAAAACATTTAAAATAAAATAATTATACCTGGAACGTCCAAAATATAGCGAATCTAATATTATTACTTTTCTTATCGTCGAATTGTTTATCTCTACCGATTTTCATTATTCTATACAATAAATAACAAGATAGCCTCGCTCCCCAAAGGCATACGTAAACTGTTACCATCAACTGTCTACTGTCGTAGCTTCTCTAAAAAAAATATAGAAAAACTACCATCTAATTCTCGTGAGTTTCAATAAATCCCACTTACTCTTTCACCTTGTCCCAAAATAAAAGTTAAAAGGGCTAAAATGATGAAATTTATCCCCCCGGCAAAATCCGTTACTTTATCCATTTGAAAAGTAGCCGCTATTATGAAAAATATAATTTGCATAGTAACAGTAACTATTGCACTAATAGCGTAGTGATCTTTATCTAAAATTTCGACAGCCATAATTTTTTGATTATTTAACTTCGTTTCGCCCTAAAAATATATTTAAATATAATATCCACGAAAATGATAAATCTCAATAGAAATTATAAATATGGCACGCCCTCTATAAAAACAATCTTCATATCTAGGTCATTACATTGTTGCCGTTGTTATTTAAAAATAGAATGTTATTACAATAAATAATAGTGTTACAAAATTTATAATTTAACCGTAATTAATACTATTCAAAACAATTAGTACCCGATGCAGACTTCTATGCAATTTTTACAAAGTATATGATCTGTATTACTAAATTTATTTATCATCAAACTATATTTTATATTTATGTGTCTTGGCCTTTTTCTTCATTGTATTTGGCTACCGTAAATAACAGGATTATTTTATCTATGTAAAAATATTTAATACAGTTTAATGATTTTGTATTTATTACATCTAATTTTTAACTTGTAAATCAACAAAACCTCTACGAAAAAAAACCATTTTGTGATTTTTGCACCATAAAATTGAATAATTGTTATTCTACAAGATTCTTCTTTTATTTATTTTATGGAATAGTTCTATGATCTCAACTCTCGTGGAAGATATAAATTCATCCGAATTTCGGGGTAATGACCTTCAACCTCACATTTTAATTATTAAAAAAAAAAATGATTCTGTAACCATTTTCGGTATCAAGCTTGAGTTAACGCATTTGTTTTTGTAAGTTTATTATTAGGTACGCCGTTACCAAGTCGATAGAAAAGTAATTTCATTATAAACTATACAGAGAAAAAAAAACAAACACGTATACATTTAGATGGTCTATAAAATTCGGTGAAATTATAGATCCAGTAGTTTATATACTACGAGGTGAAATAAAAACAAAGTTCAACTAATTATATGAAACTAAAAACTGAATTTTGTTTTTATATAGAAGGAATTTTCTTTCGTAAGGTATGGGTCAAGTCCATTTGTAAATAGTAGGGGAGTCAATACAGTCAACATTAAAACATTTAAATCACGATAATAATGAATTATTAAAATGTTTGGATTTAATTGTTTATTATAAATTATAACTATGGATTATGGATATACTTTTTTCAAAACTTTTTATCAAAGAAAAATTCAATATTTATCGTCTACCTATCTTACTACTGTGAAAGCTCAGACCTTGCAAATTAAGGAGATAACCAAGTACAAGGTCACAGCATCCCAGATCGATACTCTCTTGAACAACAGCAGATATCAGACTCTAAAATTTCAGTTAACTAGAACAAAACACAAAAAAACTTACCAACAGCAACAATTTTATTATTAATTTTTTATCAATGAAAACCTGAACTATTCTTTTTTTTAAATTAATCACTCTTACTGCTTGTTGCATGTACTTACTATAAACACGACACTCGACGAAAATAAATTATAAATAGATCAAATATGGAGGGAAAATACTATTTGCAGTTATTTTAGCGTATTATTGATTGATTTGCAGGAATTTGATTTGGGCAAAAAAACTTACAAAACATTGTGTAGAGATTTCGAACGACGCGGAGCGTCGAATTTATCTGCTTGACGACGGCGGGCGTACTGATAAGTGGTTTCGGAATGGGAGCGGTAGTGTGCTATAAATATACAGGGAACTCTCTAAAAGTTCTATTGAAATGTTTAAATGAATCATATTTTATTATTATTAAGGTAAATTAATAATTATTCTTCACTTGAATATTGATCTACAATAAATTATATATTATTTTTATTTAATAAATAAAAGTTTACTAATAATTAAGTATTAAATTAAAGCTGATACTAATTCTTTATCACGTTAAAGTAGAAACATAGAACTAAAGATTGAGGATGGTGTAAATGTCATTCTCAAAAACGTATCAATATGTCAAAGTTAGTGGAGGATAGGTTACCCGATAACGGTGTGGTAACTGACGTAAGATGGAAGCCGTTACGTCACATGTTGAAAACGATGCGAAAAATGAAGTGTTTGCGTTTGATTTGGGTCATTTGTGGTTAAATATTGATTTGCATTCGATTTTTTTTTGTTGATTGTGTTTTTAATTTTATTTATTGACATTAATATATCAACAGTTCAGTAACTTTGATGAAATACTGCTATTTTACTAATTTAATTTAATTTTTTTTCATAAAACAAAAAATATATTTTGAATAACCATAAAATAAGATATTAGGTTGAATGGGTAATTTTTATAGGAGAATTTTTGAAAAAAACCAATAAAGTTACAAAAAAAATATCTAATATCATTCAATTTGGAATAGAGCACCCTATATACTATTGGGAATTCCATTTTTTTTTATTATAAAAATATTTTGTTTTATATTTATCTTTAAAAACGACGTCACGCATAGATCGAATAAGTTAATGGGCAACCTATTCTCCTCTAACCTTGCCAATATTTCGATCCAATGTAAAAAATGACAGCATATCGTACTTAAAATCAAATTACTTTGTGAAAATGATCATTTTTATTGTTTAATATCGTATTCAAATGATTTTGCAAAATATCACTATAGATAGAGCTTATTATTAATAAATTTACATTACAATTACCAAATCTTGAGCAAGATGGCTAGTACAGCTCTGATAAAGCAAGTAACATGAGCGTTCTTCTGTGTAATTTGTAGCAAACGAAATTAACAATGACATTTCAGTTCTCCCGAACTAGTTCTGTGGTTGACGTCTATTAATGTCAAATGTTAATCTATATAAAGATATTTATTCATTCTAATATTTGAGTTACATCTGTTAAGGTAATTCGTGCTAATTATATCGATTTAGGAATATAAAATTGTGAGTATTACATATTTCTTATTGTTATATAGTTTTTTAAATAAGTAAACCACGTTTTTAGATTTCCTTAGAATGAACGTCAATAATAAATATAGATACGTAAAACAAAATGTTCTACCTACAGTAACACCTTCTAAAGTTTTAATAAATCCGAATTTTAATAAAACAGTTTTTGTCAATCCAAATTTTCGACCAGGTACAACCACATACCCATTACCTGGGAAGATTCATATAAATCCCAACGTAACGATCAATTTACCTAAAGATAGGGGAAATATTCATGTAAATCCTAAAGTACTGCAAAATTTATCAATTACAAAACAAGAGTTTATAAAACAACCGTTAACTTATTCTTCTAAAACGAAATTAGTAAGGAAACCGTTAAAAGAACGATATACAGAGGTACCCAAAAGAGTGAGACGAACTTCTGTGTATTCAAAATTCAAAATAATCAAATCTTCCGTTTTAAATAAATCCGGTGAGAAGAATCGATTATTATTCCACAGCAAGTATAAATTGAAGCGAATTAGTGCTAATAAGACTGAGAAAACGTTTAAATCGAAAACTAGATTTAAATTAGATAACAGGAGATTTTCCGGCGGTTCAAAATTCGTATTTATCAATAGATATATTGATATTAGCGATATAGCGAAGAAAGTACCTTTGAGAGCGAAGAATATAGTAAATATAGGGGGTAATCTTTATATAACGACGCCTAACAGGTTACAGAAAACCGCATCGGTTCAAAAAAACAAGAAGAATAGTTTGAATAAACAAGAAAAAGTTGTGAAGAAGAATAAATATAAAATCGTGAGATTATCGCAGATTAAATCTAGTTCGGAAAAGAGAAAAAGTGGAAACAAAGCGGTATCAAGGTAAGGGGATTTTCTACTATTGCCATCCCTTCGTATTTTGATTCTTGAGTATTGAGAAATCATCTCATTTCATTACGTTTGTGATTCCCTCATATTTTAATTCTTGTGAATTGAAATATCATTTTATTTGATTAAATTTGCGATTCCCCCGTATTTTTGTTCCAAAATCGATTCCTGCGATTTCAATGATTTTTTTTTTCGAATCTTTAAATTTACAGTGATAATAAGTTTTTTATAGTTTTTTACCTAATCTACCAACAAAAAACAATCAAATTATGATAAATTGGTATCAATGTTAATTTTTTATGATTTTATAACTTAAAATTAGAAGATTTCCTTTGAAAATAAATTATATATACTATAAACATAACCTAACTTATAGGTTAGCTTACATGTTACATTTTACATACAAATATTAGAAAAAAGTTATTTTAAGTAACGTTAATCAAATTTCATTAATAAACAAAATTTTTACATGATTTTTTTCCAAAATGTTCGTTTTTTTTTGGTTGAATTAACAAAAAAAATTGTAGGCAAGCAAACATTAAATTTAAAACTTGAAACGATATAAAATCTTTTTTTCCATAAATCCTATAGATTTAAAAAAAAATCATGAATTTTTCGATTTTCTGAAATTGAAAAACGAGGGGAATAAGATAATATAAAACTACTAATATTTTTTTGACAGAATCAACTTGAATAAATTGTATTATAGATATTCCAGTAGTAAAAAACAAATTTCCGGCGAAAAATTGCGGAAATGTAATATTCCATGTCCTTATTACCGAAAATTAGGTAAATGCAAAGGATACGAACAAGGAAAATGTCCTAGAAAACACGATCCCGATCAAATAGCCTTATGTACAAAGTACGTATAATTATACATGGGAAAAACAATTTTTTCAAAAAAAAATTACCTAGGTTCCTTCAGGGTGCATGTATAGATTCGAAATGTCTTTTATCGCACAACGTATCCCCGGAAAAAATGCCGACTTGCAAATATTATTTGGAAGGATCCTGTTCGAAGGACATCTGTCCTTATCTACACGTCAGGATAAATCCCAAAGCGGATATTTGCAGGGATTTTTTGGAAGGATTTTGCAAAAAAGCTGCCGAGGTGAGTCATTTTTTATCAACATCTTTTACGAGGTGTGAACAAAAAATACTGTGAAAATAAAAAGTGTCAGTGAACGTGTTAAATGTGGAATTTTTTTAATTCTAAAGGGATTTTGGTTAAAAATATTACAAAATTTTGTTAGGGGCGTGTATAAGTTATCTAAAATTAATTATTTTAAACAATTCGAAACTTTTTTTATATATATGCAGAAAACGACATTTATTTATTGATTTCAAAAAAGCGAATAAACTTGTTATTTTTTCACTTATAAAACATTTGATTCGTTGTAGCTTGTCATTTAACGTGTAAATATAGAATTTTTAGTTTCTAGAAGTGAATTATCACAAGATTTTTATAGGGAGATGTAAAAATTGACTAAATTTGATAATTTTATATAATTTAAAACTTTTTTTAATATAGAAGCGTTTGAAAACGTTCCAAAATTGACAAAACGCATTTATTGATTGAGCGGATAAACTTGTGTTTTACTTCTAAAACTCTTAATTCATTAAAATTCGTTATAGCTCGTCAGTTAACGTGTTAAATGAAAGTATTATTTCGTTTAAAACGGAAAAAACGTAAAATAATCTTACGAGGGGGCTTCGAAATGTTATCAAAAAGAAGATTGCAGTACTTTTTGCTCGCGCTTTGTATATTAAATATGTCGTATTTGTGTCGAGGATTATGTAATAACCGATTGGTTCCAGTGTGACAAACGTCACCAGTTCTTATGTCCGGATTACGAGAAAAAGGGCGTTTGCCAGAAACCTAGATGTTGTTACCCGCACGGTAGGTTGGTAAGAAAATATTCAGTTTTCAATAAAGACAAATTTGCCAAGAAATCTTCTGTAAATAATAAAGAAAACACGGTGGCTGAAGAACGAGTCTCGATCGAAAATAAACGTGAAGAAAGCGCGGGTAAAGAATCGACTCGGTACTATTCGGAAACGAATATTGAAAATTTTTCAAAATCCGAACAGAAAGTTTTGAAGTTTAGACAGAAATTGGGGGATTTACCTGCTTTTATATCTTTCGAAGATACGTAACGAACATTTCTTAGCAATATTTTAATTTTTTTCTTTTAGAATATTTATTATGGAAAAAAAATATTAATAAAAATAATTTTTTTAACGTAAAAAGTTTTTGTTTTATTTCAATCCTATTTCTACAAAAAAAAAAAATAAGAAAACAATTGAAAACGCCAAAAGAACATATTATATGAACCTCGTATTAGATCAGAATTTAAGGACCACACGGCAACGTTGTAAATGTAGTCTTCACGTGATCGCCACAGTCATAAATATTAAATCAAAGATGCTCCCGCGCTAAATATCGCGAAACATTATTAGTCCAGTGAAATTTTACAAGCACATTGTTGGTGATTGTAAAAACGAGCCAAAATAAAAAAAACTAATAAATGTGGTAAAAATTCGTGTAAAATTTGACTAACAGAAACAATATGGCCGTTCACTTGATTCACCGCCATTGTTAGCGCAGGTCAGAGATCACTTTCTTTCACTTTATGATCGTATACATATTTAGCGATTTGTTATTTTTTCGTATTTTACAAAAAAAATACCTTCTGACACAGAACACTTTTTAAATAACTTTAAATGATTAACAAACTTTGTTCGGAAAGTTACTTATTACAATATGATGGCCGTGACGTCACTTTCCGGTTGTCTATTCTGATTTAATTTGTAAGGAAAGAATTCAACTATGGCTCCCATAAAAAAAGTACTTTGAACTGAAATTTCTTTAGATTTTCGTTGACAAGACATATAAAAAAGGGTACATTGGATTAGTCATACTCTACATTGTCAAAAAATATTATGAAGTCCATTGAAATGTTACAAAATTTAGGCCTTACCTTGCGATGAAACTTTTGGAAGTCATTGGTATAACAAGATCTTCTTTTAAGCACTATACACAAACACATACGATAATTGTTCACTTATTTGCATAAAATTTACAAAAAAAGTTTTGTTAAAACATAAGTTAAGCGGTTTGATCTTAATTGCAACGCTGCTTTAATCACATTGACCAAAATGGATACCGATTGTCGTGAAGTAAGATTGCAACGTTGACATATTTACGAAAATATTTGTAATATATATATTTTTTTTAATTAATACAGTGTTTTGATGAAATAATAGTAATTCAATTATAAAAATGTTATTTATTTATAAAAATAGAAAAATTTAGTCATACGATTTATAGAAATTTAATTTTTTCGAAAAAACTTTACAGACAGATAAAACTGGCAAAGACGCAATCTTTGATAGGAGAAATGATTAGTGAAATAAAAATATAAAGAATTCGGTTTTTTGGTTGTATTAGTTTGTGTTATATACACAGTGGAACAAAAAAGTACTGTTCTACATTATGGTAAGTTGTTTTATATTAATAAGGTTTGTGAAATTAAATAAAAATACGGTAAGTGGAACAAAATATATTTCGAATTTTAAAAGCAAACATTTAAATTGAAAACCATCTACAATTTATAGGTAATTTTATTAAAATAATACTAAATTGATATATAATTTTGTCAACAAAAAGAAAAGTCACATTTTGCAACGTAAAATCACTATTATAAGTTGCCACCAATATATTACGAAGTTATGGCAGTGTTGTCAGACTTATTGATAACTTCTTCAACTAAATGACAAAAATTCTTTGGAACAAGGAGTGATTACTATTACAAAACATTTTTTTACAAATAAAAACTTCATTATAAATAAATATTTTTAATAAAAATGCGAACAAAACTAACTGAATATTTATTTTGTAATTGACGTTGAAAAAATGGCGTTTCGTATTTATTATATATTCAAAAATTAATTAATTTCAATAAAAACAATTTGAATGAATACTTGGCAACGCTGTTATATGAGGCGTGTTCAAATATACGTGAAGTTAGTTGTAAATCTTATACAGATATGCTGTGTTGCCGGATGTAGTTTATAAAAATATTTGTTATTGAAATAAAAGCATTCTTATTATACGAGGTGTAAATGAAAATATAACCGGTATAACAACAAAATTATATCTGGGGAACATGTTATTGACCGTCAATAATGTCAAATATCAATTTTTACTTGAAGAACCAACTTTTAAAAAAAATATTTGTCATTTATTTTGTTGTTATACATCTAATAATCACAGACGAGTAGTTATTTGTTTTATAATTTCTATTTATCTTTATAAATGAGTTTCCAATTTGACGGGGCATTATAAGCTAATAAAATTGGGGCATGTAGTAATAAAGAATAAGAATCTTTGTCTACAGAATCGGTCAATTTTATCCAATCGCCCAACCATTTAATCATTTCTTCGTTACTTAAATTCGTTGGATTCAAACCTGTAATTTGAATAAAAGAATACACTCGCGTACACAATATAACCAAAATTTTTCTATAAAACATTTTATTACCGAGTTACAGAGCTAATTTTTTTTACAGTTTTTCTTTAAAATTTTTGTCACACTCTTGCCGCCTCTCCGGATGCCTTTCCACCCCAGCATTGGTTTCGAATTACCCCCAAAGTTCATCTTCCAATGTACCAAATGAATAATAATCACATAGCGACAACTCGGGACAATAGGGAGAGTGTTCCAGTGTTTTCTAACCCAATTCGTTCAATAATTTTCGATAACAAACAAGAAACACTAAATTTATCACGCGTTTATTTAAAAATTCCAGTTTAAATTTGAACCACCCTCTTATATTGCCAGATTGGTGACGTAGTTGAGTGGATGAAAAAGGAGGGTTCGCGAGGTTTTCATCTTAATAATTTAATCATTTTATACCATTTAAAAATGAACAATACAGATTTAGAAAACATTTCTTTGCCTCAAAAATTGATATTTCTTATAAAAATCTGGTTTTTAATAGTAATTTCCAATGATATCTGAAAATACGTCAACCTTGGCAACATTGTTTTAATAAATAATCAAAGATGGCGGTTTGAACCTCAACAGTACATATCTAATAGAACTAGAAGGAATTTCGAACCAGTTCCTAATTAATTCAGAATCAACGTAGTAGACAGGACCGTATTAGGATTTTATGTTACCACGATCAAAATAAATAATTTTTGAATTATCGTGAATGAACAATGCTAATAATGAATAAAAGTCATCCTTAGAAAACTAAATAATGGCGTTAAAAAAATTTTATTATATAATTACCTCTCATGAAACACGCCCTTTTAAGGGCGTCAAGCGGCAGATTATTAACGCCCCCTTCTCTTTTAATAGCCTTATCCAATTCTCTTAAAATAAAGGCCCTATATGCCAACCGCCTCCTTCTGAAGAAAAATCCACTTCTCATACCGTGCATCTTCAATAGATGCTTCTGAAAAAAATTCCTCTTAAGCTCATAAAACCTTTCCAAAAAAATTATTTACCACGTGATTCCTGCTTAAATAAAGTAGACAGTACGGCTCTTGAGCAAATAAAGTCTTACAAACTACGATATTTTCAACAGAAGGATGTTGTCCACTTCCTATGTTTGCTATCACAGATTTCCAAGGTTCATACAAATGATGGGGTTTTAAGAAATCCATTTGGGTTTGTAAATGCCTAAATACGGGCCTGTTGTGAACGAGTCTGTCCCTTAGATTCAAAATTTGGAAATCGGCCTTTTGTTGCAAGCTCCAGAAGTGTGAACATAATAATTGCCTTGGGAACAAGTATAATATTGGTAGGGATATGTATGGGACAACTGGTAGCATGAACAACACCAAAATCGGACCGATTCTTTTCATATCTTTCGGTAATTGGTAATAAAGTTCGATTTCTCTCCTTAATAAATTGTTGAAATTCTTTTCGGGATTATAAAGGTATCTAACTACTCTGAGATATTCTTTAGTGTCTTTAATAAATTCTTTGGTACCTTCAACGAACTGTCTATAAGTGGCTAATGCTTTCGGAAATTTTTTTTCTAATACCCTCCCGATATTTTTTACATACTGTACATATTTCAAAACCACAAAAAAATGTAATCTTTTCGCTTCATCTCTTTTAAAAGATTTCTTGTGATTGAATCTAACTAAATTATGACTAAAAAATACATAATTATGATGATAAAATAAATTTTAAACAAAAATTCCTACCTTAGAGAGTTGGTTATATTCCATGATTGCGTTAATATTGGATAAGTACGACTAGATCTTCTTAAGTTACCTACTAAAACAGGTACTCTTGCTATATTTATCATTTTGTAATTTTATAAATAAATTTATTTACATATTGTAATATTCAGTATTTTAATCTAATTATTAATCTGTTTTTGTAAACTATTTTGAAAATTTTTTAAATGACATTTATTCTTCTTCTTTTTTATTGAAACCGCGTTAAGCTATGTACATCTGATAACTCTGAGTGTTCGGTATCGCTCCACAATATTTCGATATCACTACTCGGTTCGCGCTCGGCTATATACATCTATGAACACTCTAAGTAACATCTTATTGCTTTGAATCTTTAAAGAGATTTCTCATACTATTGATATATCAATTGGTTCACAATTATTATAGAACAAATAAACATTTTAAAATTCAATTAATTCATTCAATTCGATTATTTTGGGTTAGGTACATTTTCGTTATTTTACTGTTCGGCAATTAATACGATCAATCTATTCCATCTATGATCACGTGATACAAATCGCTCTCTGCTCCGGGAACAATATTAGTGAACGTAACTATTACTGTCATCGTCCACTGTATAATATAAAATAATTAAAGCTATTTAATTATAGTTTCAATGATGTTTAGTTAAAGAAATAACAAATATAACAAAGAATTGAACTATTTATTGTCGTCACAAGCAATAGCTTTTATTAATAACGTTTTTGGTTTGTCTGAAGAGCTGTAGTAAGAAGTATATATTAAATATTTTTTTATTATATAAAACTCTTAGATTTTTCATTTAATCTAATTTTTTGTCTGTGGAACATATACCGGAAATTTTTTACGGATCATACCCCTGTCAGCTTATGTCAAAACAACTGTTTCCTGTAAATGTTGTACTCCATCTTTCTTTTTAATTCAAGTAAAGCATGGTAAGGTTCACCAATGATTTTTTTTGATTTTTCATCTAAATATCAACATAAGAAATTAAATTTACTTAAACTTTGTTTAAACGGAAATAATTTTTAATTGATGTATATAAAGTTGTTGAAAATTATTCTTAAGTAGTTATAACAATGTGTAATTTATCATTTTTATTTTCAGCCTTTTCAAAGGTTTGTGGAAACTGGCCGTGTAGCCGTTGTATCTGACGGCCCTCATAAGGGTAAATTAGTCAGTATCGTGGACGTTATTGACCAGACAAGGGTGAGTTTAAATTTTAATGTTGAGGTTATGTTTTGTACGTGTATCAATAAAAGAAATTTTGTTACATTAAATTTACATGATGAACCTCGATTTTGATAGGAATTGCCGACTGATACATATCTGAAGTTATTTAAATATCTGATTTATATTAAAATTTAATATTTATGAGTTAGTTATCAATTTTTTCAGTAATAATGATTGTTTTCTTAATAGGTTTTAGTTGATGGTCCTTTGAGTAATGTACCAAGAGGACAACTTAGATTAAATGAACTACATTTAACTAAATTTCGTATTAGATTTCCGTTTTCAGCATCTACACGTATTGTAAGAAAAGCATGGACGGATGCTAAAATTAATGAAAAATGGGCGGATTCTGTTTGGGCTAAAAAAGTAGCCGCAAAAGAGAAGGTAGATTTAAATTAAATAATTTTATTTTTTAATATTTTAAATTAATTTATCATGATGATCCTTATTGATAGGAATTGCCGACTGACACATATCTGAAGCTATGTTTTTCACTGATTCTCATTTTAATCATTCGATTTCACATTTTAAGAATTCCAGTTGTTTTTATCTTGTTTTTAATTGTACTGTAGAGGGCGCAACTCACCGATCTCGATCGTTTCAAGTTACGTAGAGCTCGATCGAGGAGAAACAAAATCAGAACTGCCACTTTTCTTTGTTTGAGGAAAACTGCTTCCAGAAACGGTACGCTCTACGGTAAAAAGAAGATGGCCAAAGGAGGCGACAAACCCAAACCACCCAAGAAGGGAAAGAAAGAAAAAACTGCTCCCAAGAAGAAGTGATTAAGTTAAGACAATATATTTGTTTAAAAAAAATTCACTCGTTTTATTTTTTTCCTAAACTGGAAAATTTGGAATTAATCCTAATCTATGGTGTAAAATACAGTGTGATTCATTTAAGGATATTTAAAAGGCAATTTTAATTTGAATCATCCTGTATTCGATTCAGTTTGAAATCAAATTTATAATTTTGTTGGTATTTGGAGCGCTATGACGATTTATTAGTTTTTCTTCCGTTCATTTGAACTACTACAATTTATCATGCAAATCATGTTTGAAGCTGCTAAAAACTCATTTCAATGGAGGACTCAGAATATTAAGATTTATTGTACTAATCATTTTCAAAACTGAAAAAACTTATTTCAGTGGAGAATTTTCAATAAATGACAAAAAATGAGATTTTCTCTTTTAGTTCATTTGAATTACTGTTACCATTTATGGTAGAAATCCTGTTGAAAACTTATTTATATGGAGGACTCTGAATATAATAGTTTTTTCTTTGGGTTCATTTGAACTACTACTACGATTTATCATAGAAATCATGATCAACACTGATAAAGTTATTTTAAATAAGAGATTTGATTGAGTTATTTTTTTCATTTGAACATGTGACGAAGGAATTCTTTTTTACCGTTCATTTGAACTACTGGTTTAATTTATCATAATTATCGTATACATCAAGTTTATAACTGATTGGGAGTTATGAGGGAAACTTTTTTGGTATTAACCTATCAGAAAAACGGTCACCATGTCGGTCTTTCCTCGTTTTTCAATTTTTTTCTTACTTTTAGAAACATTTACCTACACAGAAAGGTTCTTGATCAATAAAACACTTTTTTATTTTATTTTCATATCACTAGAAACCTCAAAAAAATGAATAAACAATAATGAAACATTTTATTTATTTAAAAAAAATTAATTCATAAAAACTTACATAAAAAACATATAAATACAAAATCTCCTATGTATATACCAGATCCTAAAAAAATCGTCCGAGTTTGATTTAGTTTTGAAAAAAAAAAATAATTATTTTACGAGGGCTGTACACGTAACTGTAAATGAGTTTATCGCCGCAGTGGGTGTTGATAACATCGCGATTTTATTTTCACCATTGACACTTCCACAAAATCAGTCAATTAAATATGACAAAAAACGCGAATCACGAAATTAGTTCACAAAAAATTTGTTAATAAAAAATATTCGTTATTTACCGTATAACCCTCGTATTAGAATTTCACTGTTTTCTTATCATATTTTTTTATTTTTAAGCGGATCACACACTACACATAGTGATTTGTCGTTATTTTCACAGTCCAACAATAATTTCTTCGTAGACACTTGAGAAACATTAAAAATAATTATTTTGGGGCTTCCTTTCAAAAATTATCATCATCAGATGTGAGTCACTTATTTTTATATTTCAATATCCAAGGATGGTCGAGCACTTGCCCCAATTCTAATCTCAAATCTGGTTTCACAACCAACAATTTTTTAATAAGATCTCCGGCTTCGGGTGATACATACGATGGAACAACGAATTGAGCCCTGCTTATCCTCCGGTAAGTTTCGTCGTAATTCGAAGACTCGAACGGCGGTTTCCCGGTGAGAAATTCGAAACATAACACACCGAGACTCCAAAGATCTACTTTCTCGTTGTGGGTTTTCCCAGTCACCATTTCCGGGGGTAAATAGTCTAACGTGCCGCATAGGGTGGTTCTTCTGGATGATGGAGCGTGTACCGACCAACCGAAATCGGCTATTTTTATTTCTCCTTTCGTTCCGAGGAGTAGATTTTCCGGTTTGATGTCTCGGTGTATAACTTTTTTCGTATGGCAATAGCGTAGAGCATCGGCTATTTGTTCGATATATTTTGCTGCTACTTCTTCGGCAAACCTTTTATTTGGACTCGATGACAGTTTGGAATATACCGCTCCTATAAAATGGAAACAATTTCCCCTTGAAATTTTATAGAATAGAAAAGTGATGAAACCAAATCACAGTCTTCTAATCAAATGGAAAAACAATTGTAATAGAAGAAAAAGAAATATAGAAAGATATGAAATTATTGGTACAAATGGAAAAAACATTGTAATAGAGAAAAGAAGCACAGAAAGTTATAAAATTAGCTGAACAAATGGAAAAAAACCATTATAATGGAGAGAAAAGGTATAAGAAGTAAAATTAGTAGTACAAATGGAAAAAACATTGTAATGGAGAGAAAAGGTATAAGAAGTAAAATTAGTAGTGCAAATGGAAAAAAACATTGTAATGAAGAAAAGAAGCACAGACAGTTATAAAATTAGCTCAACGAATGGAAAAAACCATTATAATGGAGAGAAAAGGTATAAGAAATAAAATTAATGGTACAAATGGAAAAAACATTGTAATGGAGAAAAGAAGCACAGAAAGTTATAAAATTAGTTCAACAAATGGAAAAAACCATTATAATGGAGAGAAAAGGTATAAGAAGTAAAATTAGTAGTACAAATGGAAAAAAAAACATTGTAATGGAGTGAAAAGGTATAAGAAGTAAAATTAGTAGTACAAATGAAAAAAAAAAAAAAGATTGTAATGTGTAATATAAAAAGACTAATAGAACTTAGGAATAACAATAAAAGTGAATAACTAATACAGGAAATTAAACAAAATTTGGATAGATTAAACGATAATGGTAACATTTTAGAAGGCCGACAAAATGTAAATATAAAAAATGAAGTAATAGAAACCAATTTGGATGAAAAAAAACTTACCATTTGCAGCATATTCCAATATAAGGTAAACTCTGGAATCATCATGAAAATACCCATACATTCTTAATATATTCGGATGTCTCAAATGACTTTGAATTTCGATTTCTCTACGCACTTGATGCTCGTTGTTGAATTCTTTTATAGCCGATTTGAAAAGAACTTTTAGAGCGACCAGAAATTTGGATTTCTTTTCTCTGGCTAAATAAACGTTGCCGAATTTTCCTTTTCCTAACGGTTTGCCTATGTCGAAATCGGCTAAGGTCCATTTATGTTTTTCTTCTTTGCTAGTCGTCCCATCCGATGTTGGTCTATTATTATTTTCGACTTCTTTAACGTTATTGATATTCGAATTTTCTTTTAGAACATTAATCTTTATATTTTCTTTTGTTTTAGAATTTTCAGAATTTTCTTTTATAAATTTTTTATTAGTATCGTTTCCCTCTTTTTCCTGATATTTCGTATTTAGTTTTACAATGGTTTTCGGTTCATTTTCTTTATGAGAAGTTTTAAAAACGGTTGGGTTGTGAGCCATTTTTAAAATAATACAAGACACAAATTTTCGGGGAATATATTCACTTAGTACCACTCTCAGCAGTGTTTAATGTCCTGGTAATATTCAGGATAAAAGTTTTAAAAAATCCACTCAACGGTTTTTAACTTCACACTTCAAATAAAATATGTCAATCACTCTTTAAATGTCAATCTATAATAGTTGATGTGTTATGTAAGCTTCTTCTCTTTTATAATTTATTTTAAAAAACATAGAAAAATTAAATGTATATCGATAATTTAGATCAAAAATTTGCATTTTATATAAACAAATATGATTTAAAAATGATAAAAATCTACCAAACCTAACCTAACTATGACAGATGGATTACTGATTGAAGTTCCATAATCTAAACGTGATTTTTAGTAGTTTCCGAACATAGTGGATATTTTAAACTGATAGTTCGATATAAAAAAAACTTATTTTCAGAAAAGTAGCGAAACTTATTTGGATTATTCATCAAACAATCAGATTTTGATCGTTTTAGTACGGACTGTAAAGTTATAAAGAAAAAGGTCAAACTTAATATAAAACTGATCGTTGGTAGATTGAATAGGAAAAAAAAAGAAGACGAAGCTTAACCTCAAAATTGATTTAAATATACAAAATGTCTTCAATTTTAATGTGTCGTAAAATAATAAATTGGAGTATTAAAACGAAATTGTCATCGAAACATTTGAAACTTCATACATTTAATGGATCGAAACTACCGATTTTGAAGACGAATAGTCATAGCAAGACATCAAAAAGAGGTTTTTTCAAGATCTTAAGGAAACCAACAAAAGAAGATTTGAAGGTGTTAGATGACATCCCCGATCATTTTAAATTAATCCACAGGAACACAATGGAACGTTATATATTATACACTCAAATAGGAACGTGTTTATCCATTGTAATTGTTGTGATTTTCTGTATGTTTTCCATCGAATCTCCGACGAAAGAATTGAAATTTTTAGGCGAACAAAAACACGTCCCTCGATCGACACAAAACGAATTAGAAATCTACTTGGCGATATTCGTCGCTCTGGTGGTAATGTTACAATTGATAGTTTTAAAGATGCCTTTGAGAATATATTATTGTTGCAAACAGAAGAAGTACATACTGATTTTTCCTACGAATTTACCGTTTACTTATAGTAGAATGACATGTGAGGTGGGAGATTTGGAAAAGTTGCCTTTACAGGGGATTTTACCGTGGAAAGACGCTAGGTTTAGGATAAAAGACAGAAATATCATACTAATTGATGATCACTTTAGAAGGCCTGCAGATTTATCTGTTATGATGGGAATTCAAAAGGACCCCGATAGCGAGGACTAATGTGCAATATTTGTTGTATCCTATATATAAACGAGTTTGAGTTCCACTTGAAGTTACGTAAATGAAAAGTCGAGGATAAGGATAATAAAACATGATGTTAAATAAATATTTAATGGTTTCCTATGTTTTTTTTTTAATTATAAATACAGTAGTCTCAAAAATAAAGATAACATCGATAATTGATTCAGTTCTACAGTATATTTGAATAAATTATGAAAATATAAAAGCCATTTGCTGCATTGGATATGAAGAAAAGTTTTTTTTATCATAATTGACTTGCAATTGTATTTTAAATTAAAAAAAATTTAAATAACAAGTTAAATTAATATGTAAGACAACATTCAGTGGTATATTCACTTATTAGTGGAAAAACAACAACTTTATTTGCTTTTTTGTGATTAATAAATAAATTTCGTTAGTTTTGGCACTTTTCGTATGCTTTTATATGAAAATAAAATTTTAAATTGTATAAAACCATCGAAATCTTTTGATAATTTGCTAGATTTCTTATAGAATTCAAAAATTCCATATTTAACAATTTAATTGACTGCTGTAACAATTTTAATGCATAAAGAGTTTTAAAAGTAAAAAAACAAAAACTTTATTCGCCTTTGTGTGATCAATAAATGAATTTTGATACTTTAGGTACTTTTTAGATGTTTGTATATCAATAAAAAGTTTCAAATTTTATAAAATCCTCAAATTCGATTAATTTATATACTCCCTTTTCAAAATTTTGTTTCATTTCTCCAAATTTATAACGGAAATGACACGTTAACTGACTTGCTATAACAAATTTTAATGAATTAGAAGTTTTAAAAGTAAAAAAACGACAAGTTTATTTGCCTTTTTATTTACAATAAACGAATTTTGATACTTTTTGCTCTTTTTGGATGTTAATATGTCAAAATGAAGATCCGATTTTTATAAAATCCTCAAATTTATCGAAATTTTGTAAATTTATCTCAGAAATTAAAAATTTATATTTAACACATTCACTGAGGTGCTATAACAGATATTATATAATAAAAAAAACCTTTTTGAATAATTGAAATAATAAGAAGATTTAATTTTGGGAGTTTCAAAGGGTTTTTTTTCAAATAGTTACTACCTGGGATAGTTTTACAAGAAAATTAGTTTTTTTCGAAAAAAATATCTACCACAAAACCATTTTTGACTTATTTGAATGCATGTATGGATAGAATACATAGATTTAAATCAGGTGGTGTATAAATGGCCAGATAAATAGTTTTTGGAATCAAAGTTGGAACGTCCCGCAGTAAACGTGTTAAAATTTTTATTAGCTATAAATAAATTTAGTTACATAATGATGTATTCACATAAAATCAGCTGTAGAATTTGGAAATTGCATTCGCAAGATGAAAACTTGATTCAGAAATTGAAGAACTGATCAATTTAAAAAAAAAATGGCTACTAATTGGCTAAAATGGCTATCGGAAAAGCCAAGCACTATGAAATTCAAATACTAATGCGCATTTTAGGCCCACTACTTTAAGGCTACTTTGTATCACATTTAGTATAGGAAAATAATTTGACTGTAAATTTTGGAAGTAGCTCGGAGATTCATTCAAAAAAATGTAAAATCACAATGAAAAGTTATTTGTATATGGCCACCTCTATTATTCAATTTGTGTATGTGTAGAGATGAAATAGTTTAAGAATTAACCAACTTTCTATAAATGTAGAGGTGGTGGTTTATAAAAATAACAGTTTTTTTTCACAGAACACTATGAATAATAAATAAAATGCAGATCTCTTTTATTTTTGGGTTTAAACTAAAAAGTTTTTGGGTCTTATCTTAAAAACAAACGTAACTATACCGGGCGTGATTTAAAAATACCTAATTTGCTAATTCCTACAAAATTTTCGTAATATTTTTATATTAGGTATAATTTAATTGGATATTTGAAACTTAAAAATAATTTTTGTATACCGGGGACGTAAACGAAGTAACTGTTATTATTTCACCAATTACAGTGTTGTCAAGTATATTATTTTTGTTTAGACCGTTTTCAAGGTGGCAAAACTGAATTGCACGTGATATGTCAACGTTGTATCATATCTTAGATGACGAATTAACTAGTGGAGGCGGTTTTTATACTGATATGTATCAATAAAGAAGAAAGTTCCAAGTCTTCGCTGTAAGCGTTTTTCAACCAAACGCTTCTGTATCCGGTTCTCATACAATTAACCTAAAATACGAAAAAAATGACAATTGGCAACCGCGCGATAAATTCGACGACGAATACTTAAGAAACGTTGACTTACAGGATAAGTGGCTTGTCCGATGAAGTTAGGTTCGCCGAAAACGTCTTCTTCTTGTACGAGAAATCTCAACATGGCAAAATGTGGATTGATTACGATGAATTCGCATATTTCGGCGTTCCATTTCGGATTTAAACCGTTATCGACGATATGTTTGGATACTAATTTAACGCCGGAATCGTATACGGCTCCGACTACTTCGATTTCAACGAACGGCGTCGCCGTTCCCTTTTTTAACCTGAAAACGTAACGCTAATTCGTACAGCCCCACCTCTATTAACCGTTTTGATAAGTATAGAGGTGGAAGTTTGAAAAAATAGCTACTCGGAACCGTTATTTAATTTTCATTGGAAAGTGACGTTATTAACGGCTACCTGATAATAGATTCATTCGCCCACCACTATTTGTTTGTTTTTACAAGTATAGAGGTGGCCGTTTATAGAAATAATGACGTGAAATTGCAAATAAATAATTTAATAGTTATTTTAAATGATTACAAAATAACTGTTTCAATAGTTTTAATGCACACCTCTATAAAGATGTTTATAAAAGTATAAAGGTGGCCGTTTTTAAAAACGATGACGTGAACTGTTATAAGTTATTTTTAACGAGAAAATTAATTCCTATTATATTATTTTCACTGTCCATCTCTATTTGTTTTTGCAAGTATAGAGATGGGCGTTTATAAAAATAACGACGTGGAACTAATAGAATCAAAATTATCAATTCCTTTTTAGAATTATTGTTAATAGAGATGGGGGTTACGTATCAACATTGAATTTATCTGGAAATGAATCATTTCACCTATATTTTTAACGATAAATTAATTTCTTTTAAAATTTCCATTTCTATCTGTTTGTTTATAAAAGTATAGAGATGGTCGTTTATAAAAATAACGACGGAGAAGTTTAATAAAATGAATTTTTTAAATATATCATTACTAGAGATGGATGTTATATATAAGGAAAATCATTTTGAAGTTATTTATAACAGTTACAAAATAACTATCAAAAATTTTTTACTATCCACCTCTATTAGTTCGTTTTTACAAGTATAGAGGTGGCATAAATATAAAGGACGTGGAACTGTGAGAAAATCATAACTTTCACATTTCTATTAAAATTAACGTTAATAGAGATGGCCGTTTATAAAAATAACGAAGCGAAACTGTAGGAAAATAATAATTTTTCGTTTCCATTAAAATTAATGTTAATAGAGATGGCCGATTATGAAAATAACGATAACCAAATTACTATTGAAATATTTTCACTTTCCATTTCTATTTCTATATTTTTAAAGTATAGAGGTTACTTTATATGAAAATAACGACGTGGAACTGTAAGAAAATCATAATTGTCAACTGTCAAACTTGTATTAGAGTAGACGTTAGTAGAGATGGTCATTCATAAAAATAACGACATGGAACTGTTACAGTTATTTTTTAACGATAAACAAGTAATTATCGAAATATTTTCACTTTCCATCACTATTTATTTATTTTCAATTGTATAGAGATGGCAATCCAAAAAAATAACGAATTGAAACTGTTATAGTTATTTTTTAACGATAAACAAACTATCAAAATATTTTCACCTTCCATCTCTATTTATTTTCAACAGTATATAGATGGCAATTCATAAAAATAACTACTTGGAATTGTTACAGTTATTTTTTAACGATAAACAAATGATTATCGAAATATTTTCACTTTCCATCTCTATTTATTTATTTTCAATAGTATAGAGATGGCAATTCAAAAAAATAACGAATTGGAACTGTTGTAGTTATTTTTTAACGATAAACAAACTATCAAAATATTTTCACTTTCCATCTCTATTTATTTTCAACAGTATAGAGATGGTAATTCATAAAAATGGCGAATTGAAACTGTTACTTTTATTTTTTAACGATAAACACATAACTATCGAAATATTTTCACTTTCGACCTCTATTTGTATATTTTTAAAAGTATAGAGATGGCAATTCATAAAAATAACTACGTGGAACTGTAACAAAATCACAATATTCACATTTCTGTCAAAATGTGTTTTCATAAAAATAAAGACAGAGGAGTGTAATAAAATCGATCTTTTAAAACTATTATTATTAGAGATGGGTGATAGGTATCAGCGAATAGATCACGTGGAACCGTAAGAATATGATAAATTTCAAATTTCTACTAGAATAATCGTTAATAGAGATGGCAATTCATAAAAATAACGACATGGAACTGTTACAGTTCTTTTTTAACGATAAACAAATAATTATCGAAATATTTTCACTTTCCACCTCTATTTATTTATTTTCAATAGTATAGAGATGGCAATTCAAAAAAATAACGAATTGAAACTGTTATAGTTATTTTTTAACGATAAACAAACTATCAAAATATTTTCACCTTCCATCTCTATTTATTTTCAACAGTATAAAGATGGCAATTCATAAAAATAACTACTTGGAATTGTTACAGTTATTTTTTAACGATAAACAAATGATTATCGAAATATTTTCACTTTCCATCTCTATTTATTTATTTTCAATAGTATAGAGATGGCAATTCAAAAAAATAACGAATTGGAACTGTTGTAGTTATTTTTTAACGATAAACAAACTATCAAAATATTTTCACTTTCCATCTCTATTTATTTTCAACAGTATAGAGATGGCAATTCATAAAAATAACGAATTGGAACTGTTACAGTTCTTTTTTAACGATAAACAAATAATTATCGAAATATTTTCACTTTCCATCACTATTTATTTATTTTCAATAGTATAGAGATGGCAATTCAAAAAAATAACGAATTGAAACTGTTATAGTTATTTTTTAACGATAAACAAACTATCAAAATATTTTCACCTTCCATCTCTATTTATTTTCAACAGTATAGAGATGGCAATTCATAAAAATAACGAATTGAAACTGTTTTAGTTACTTTTTAACAATAAACAAATAATTATCGAAATATTTTCACTTTCCACCTCTATTTATTATTTATATTTATATTTTATTATAATATTAGAATAACGATTAATAGAGACGGGCGTTATTTATTATGAGCGTTAAATTTACCTGCAAAGGTGTCGTCCGGCGATAAGTCTGATAGATATTTTCAAGGGTTCGACGCCGACTAAACTATTTTTATCGTACGGATCGAATTCGTCGTGAAACATAAATTCCGGTTTTAACAGATAACCGCAATTGCCGTTATCCCTAAATTTCGCTTGGTTCAATTGCATCGGTTTATCGCCAGTTTGAAAATTCAATGCGACCATTTGCGATCCGCAATTCCATATATTTATCGGATTGTAATTCGAAGAATCGATCCTTTGCCCTTTCGGATAAACCTACGATCAATAATTTTCGCTCGTTAATTTTTTCCCAACAACTCGCTCTATCGCTCAACAATAACTCACCCTGGAAAATTGCTGTTGGTGATATTCGAGGAAAAACTTTTTCATCTGTTGGCACATCAATTTTTCGGCTTTGGTTTCCGGAAAGGAGGACATCTCGTAGAAGACGAAACCCTGTTGTTTGGTCCTTTCGGCGTTGAAAGTCGTCGCTTGGCAATAAATTATCAGATTCGACATTTCCTTGGCGATTTTGAAGGTGCGCTCGGCGTCGCTGTGCGACGATTTTATCGGAGACATCGTTTGCGACGCCGATTGTATCGCCGTACACCAATCGCGGGCCATTTGCGACGCCAATTGTATCGCCGTACACCACTCGCGGGCCGTTTCCTCCGTTTGGACGCCGCACTCCAGGGGCGGACCCGCCGTCGGCGAGCTTATCTTGATCACCCATTCGATGGGTTGTCCGGGGTTTCTCGCGTAGCTCGCGAACACTCCGTTCATATCGAGGGTGCCCTGCAACGCCGATTCGCCGGACTGCAACATTTTTTACGTATACATGAAAAAAAAAGACGTCGATCGATTGGGGGTGATTCGTTTACCGTTTCGTCTGATTCCTGCGTTTCCGAGCGATCGATTTCCTTGACGTAATTTTTCGGGAAATAGAGTTGTTTCAATCCGCCGTAATCGCCTTTCCACCATTCGTCCATGTTTGTATTTTTGTTGACGTTGGTGATAATCGCGTGTTTGCAGAAACTCAGTTCGTCGTCTCGTTGACGCATATAATCGAATATTGCTTTGACTGTTACGTTGGTATTGATGGAATTCGGGTCCATGTAAGACGGAGCCGCGTACGAGCTCGTATAATTTTGTTCCTGATATACAAAATACCCTGTATATTAACGGAAACTAATGAAAAAATCGTCGTTTCTTCCATTAACCACCAACTTTTCGAAAATATCAAGTAATTCGACAAATCAATTAATTTTTTTTACATCCTGTATATAGTTAAAAAACACCCTGTATATTATTCAATAAATGATCGACATTTTTCTAATTCACATATAAATTTTTGTAAACTTCACTTAAATCGACAAATCAATAGATTTTTGAAAGACTTTTCGTGTTTTTGGAACATCCTGTATATGCAGCGAATAAAATTATAATAAAAAAATTATAATAAAACCCTCATGAAAATGAACTGAGAAATTATTTCTTTATTACGTTCAATTTTGATTGATTAAATGTAACTAAGAACAAAAATATTTTTTAAACACCCTGTATACTAATTAAAATTGATAAATTCGCGATATTTTTCCAATTTACCACCAAATTTTTTAAAATTTCACTTAAATCGACAAATCAATAGATTTTTGAAAGATTTCCTTTATTTTTGGTACACTCTGTATATGGAGTTAAGAATCACTCTGTATATTATTCAATTAATGATCGACATTTTATCAATTCTCACCTAAATTTTTAGAAATTTAACTTAAATCGACAAATCAATAGATTTTTGAAAGACTTTTCGTGTTTTTGGAACATCCTGTATATGCAGCGAATGAATAAAATTATAATAAAACCCCCATGAAAATGAACTGAAAAATAATTTTCTTATCACGTTCAATTTTGATTGATTAAATGTAAATATAAATAAAAATATTTTAGAAACACCCTGTATACTAATTAAAATCGATAAATACTCGATATTTTTCCATTTCACCACTAAATTTTTGGAAAATACCGATTTAATAGATTTTTTAATAGTTCTCCTCATTTTTGGGACATCCTGTGTACGAAATTATAATGAAATAATATTTTAGACGCATTCTGTCTGTATACTAATAAAAATTCATCATGTCTCCCACTTTTTGGAAAATATGACATAATTCAACAAATAAAACTATTTTTTGACAATTTTCCCTATTTTTGAAACATCCTGTATACGGAGATATTAAATGAAATGATAATAACGAAAATAATAAACCCGAGAACTTTTTTTAAATACGTTCAATTTTAAATCAAAATCAATTATTGAAAAGGGTATTTTAGAAACACCTTGTATACTAATATAAACTATTCATTTCTCCAATTCGATACTATTCAAATGCAACGTTTCAATATATTTTTGGAAGATCCTATATGTCAAATAAAAGGTTCAGAGTAAAAAAATAAATAAATGAAAATATTTCATGATCAATAAAACTTTTTTATAAGAAAAATTCCGTGTACTAGTATTCATATCCAATCGTTTCTGCAATAGCAATAAATTTGGCAACATAGTACGTTTAGAATTCAAGATGGCGACTATAACCTATTAAATATCATTTAACGATTAAATATTTATTTGATTATTCGTTTCCCAATTAAAATAATTCGTGACCAAATAAGAAAATTATTTATTTAAATTTTATTATTCCCGCTTATACTACGTCACGGGTATTATAAGTATATGTCGCCAAGTTTTATTATTACGTAACAGTTGAATGATTATTTGGACCTTGACCTATTTCAATCATATCGTTACTCTTCATTGATATACAACGAAAATAACTTGTAATTTTAACGATTCTTTGTATATATATATCTTCATTAAGCTTCATCTATTATACGTCGAGATAAATTCTTCTCGTGCATAGTTCATTTTCTTTCATGTTTCCCGTTATAATTTCGACGATAAAAATATAAAAAATCGTTGAATAATCTCCCAGGATAAATATAAGATAAAAAAAAACCTGTTCGAAAGCGTAGGATTAGTTATTAAACCACGGAAACCAGCTCAGGAGTACAGGTTATTTGAGTTATAACATATTATCAAATAGAGAACTACTTTACTCGAATAATAGACAGGACCGGATTAGTATGAAAGTACGAAATCAGAAAATAATTATTTAGATAAGAGAAAAAACTCAAAATTGAAAAAGTTATGAAAAATGGCATATTTTTGGTAATTAGAATAAAATATACGGGGTGGTATCGAAAAGATGAACCTCAACTTTATTAATTTACATTACAATGACTAAACGTTGTTGAAGTTTTCCTGAAACGGTCCATTAAACTTATGATGAACATCAACTTTATTCGGGTAATAGACAGAGCCGGACTAGTGAGAGAGTACGAAATTAGGAAATAATTTAAATAAAAAAAATTGAAAATCACGTGAAGCATGTTTTTTTATAGACAATTTTTTATTCATGAATCGGTAATTAGAGGAAAATATACGGGGTGGTATCAAAAAGAACCTCGACTTTATCAAATTCCATTGTACTGACTAAATTTTGTTGGAATATGAAAAAAATTTAATATATAAAGGGAATTCTTCCCGAAACGGTCCATATAAAGTAATGAACAACTACTCGGGTAATAGACAGAGCCGGACTAGTGAGAGAGTACGAAATTAGGAAATAATTTAAATAAAAAAAATTGAAAATCACGTGAAGCATGTTTTTTTTTATAGACAATATTTTATTCATGAATCGGTAGAGGAAAATATACGGGGTGATATCAAAAAGAACCTCGACTTTATCAAATTCCATTGTACTGACTAAATGTTGTTGGAATATGAAAAAAATTTAATATATACTCGGGTAATAGACAGAGCCGGACTAGTGAGAGAGTACGTATTTAGAAAATAATTATATAAATAAAAGAAATTGAAAATCACGTGGAAAACTTATGAGAAACGGACAAAAAACGAAAAGATAATTAGACGAAAATATACGGGGGACTATCAAAAAGACGAACCATAAATTTACGACAGGATAAATCCTTTCGATACAAATCACCTTCTGGTAATATTTTAGAGACGGTTAAATTATAGATGAATTTTGTACCGAGCCGTCTCTGGAAAAGTACCTTGTCGTCTTGAAGGTATGCACCCTTCAGTTGGAAGTATCTGTTTGTTTAGGAGAGGGGGGGCGTTAACGTTAACATTCCAATCTAGGGTTAAAAAACTATGAAGGGAGTCACAGACACTGATTTTTAATCGAGTCGGTCGAGGTGCTTGGAACAGGTAGTACGGGACGTGTTTTTCAAAACGTGAAATTGTACCTTTAAATTTGTCAATTTTATAAGTGATAAGATGAAGTTTTTCGTTTGTTTGGTAAGTAAATCATTTCATTGGTTATATTTTAGTTACAAATTGTTTCGTACGTAATGGAAAATCGAAATGAACATTTTCGTTGGGAGAAATTATACGAAAAAGACAAAGTAATTGCAAAAAAATGATTTTTTTTTTATTTTGAAAAATTTAATGTGAAGAAATTGAACATAAAATAAGGATTTAGAAATGGATGATTTACAACCAATTAGAAGTCACAAAAAATTTTGTAAAATGAAGAATTCAACTCGAGCTAGCAAAAATTATTTCAAACATTTAATAACCATTTAAAATCGTTAAAAAAAGAAGAAAATGATGTTTTACAACCAATACGGATCTTAAAAAAGAAGATACAAGTTGTTTAATCATCTTTAGTGTTAAAAAAAAAGAAATACATCGTTTATAGATCAATTAGATTCATAACCATTTCGGAATGTCAAAAAAGAAGAAAATGATGTTTTAGAACCAATTCTAGTTTAACAAATGGAAGATACAAGTTGTTTAATCAATTGAAGCTTACGAAAAATAAGAAATGGACGTTTTAGAATCAATTTTAATTGTTGAAAATTAAGATACAAATAGATTCTCCAATTGATGTTCTCAAAAAACCGATTTCAACCGATTTACGGTCATTAAAACTTTTATAACTAAATTAAGTTGACAGAAAAGAAGAAATAAAATTACCAACTAATAAAAAAAAAGAAATAAACGAATTAGGAGCAATTTATGGCCATAAAAAGCTTTAAAAAACCAAGTTACGTTGACAAAAACGAAGAACTAAAAGTTCCAACTCCTCAAAAAAGAAGAAACGAACCATTTTAAATCGATTTACGGACATTAAAAGTTTCATAACCAAATAAAGTTGACAGAAAAGAAGAAATAAAACTACCAACTATTAAAAAAAGGAGAAATAAACAATTTAGAAGCAATTTATGGTCACAAAAAGTTTTAAAACCAAATTACGTTAACAAAAATGAAGAAATAAAACTTCGAACTTCTTAAAAAAGAAGAAACGAACCATTTTAAATCGATTTACGGACATTAAAAGTTTCATAACTAAATAAAGTTGACAGAAAAGAAGAAATAAAACTACCAACTATTAAAAAAAAGGGAAATAAACTATTTAGAAGCAATTTATGGCCACAAAAAGTTTTAAAACCAAATTACGTTAACAAAAATGAAGAAATAAAACTTCGAACTTCTTAAAAAAGAAGAAACGTGCCATTTTAAACCGATTTACGGACATTAAAAGTTTCATAACGAAATAAAGTTGACAGAAAAGAAGAAATAAAACTACCAACTATTAAAAAAAGAAGAAATAAACTATTTAGAAGCAATTTATAATAACAAAAAGTTTTAAAACCAAATTACGTTGACAAAAATGAAGAAATAAAAATTCGAACTTCTTAAAAAGAAGAAACGAACCATTTTAAATCGATTTACGGACATTAAAACTTTTATAACCAGATAAAGTTGACAGAAAAGAAGAAATAAAGGATTCAGACGGATTTATGGTGAGAAAAAGTTTGAAAACCAAATAACGTTAACAAAAACGAAGAACTAAAGGTTCGAACTTCTTAAAAAAGAAGAAACGAACCATTTTAAATCGATTTACGGACATTAAAACTTTTATAACCAGATAAAGTTGACAGAAAAGAAGAAATAAACGATTCAGACAGATTTATGGTGAGAAAAAGTTTGAAAACCAAATAACGTTGACAAAAATGAAGAAATAAAACGTCGAACTTCTTAAAAAAGAAGAAACGAACCATTTTAAATCGATTTACGGACATTAAAACTTTTATAACCAGATAAAGTTGACAGAAAAGAAGAAATAAACGATTCAGACAGATTTATGGTGAGAAAAAGTTTGAAAACCAAATAACGTTGACAAAAATGAAGAAATAAAACGTCGAACTTCTTAAAAAAGAAGAAACGAACCATTTTAAATCGATTTACGGACATTAAAACTTTTATAACCAGATAAAGTTGACAGAAAAGAAGAAATAAACGATTCAGACAGATTTATGGTGAGAAAAAGTTTGAAAACCAAATAACGTTGACAAAAATGAAGAAATAAAACGTCGAACTTCTTAAAAAAGAAGAAACGAACCATTTTAAATCGATTTACGGACATTAAAACTTTTATAACCAGATAAAGTTGACAGAAAAGAAGAAATAAACGATTCAGACAGATTTATGGTGAGAAAAAGTTTGAAAACCAAATAACGTTGACAAAAATGAAGAAATAAAACGTCGAACTTCTTAAAAAAGAAGAAACGAACCATTTTAAATCGATTTACGGACATTAAAACTTTTATAACCAGATAAAGTTGACAGAAAAGAAGAAATAAACGATTCAGACAGATTTATGGTGAGAAAAAGTTTGAAAACCAAATAACGTTGACAAAAACGAAGAAATAAAAGTTCCAATTCATTAAAAAAGAAGAAACAGACGATTTAATGTCACAAAAAGTTTGGTAAGCAAATAAATTTGGCAAAAAACGACGAAACAGAAATTTAAACTACCAAAATAAAAAAGAAGAAAATCACAGTTTTTAACCAATTTGAGATTTCAAAAAATAAGATACAACATTTACGAACAATTAGAGGTTAGAATAAGACGAAAAAATGTATTTACAAATCAATAATCGATTTTTTTCGAATAAGAATATTAAAAAAAAAAGATCGATATCCAAATTATTGCAAAAAAAAGTAGATAACGATGTTTTTTTTTAACGAATTTAATGTAAAAAATGAAACATTGAATCAAATTTTTTCCAGATTTTAACAATCTGCACGAAAACTTCAACGTCATTACCGATATCCACTACCACGCACGCGTCAACCGGAATCATAGAACCGCACAACATAAAATTAAACGACACCCCGATACCCAAAGAGGAAAAATCGAAATACGCGCAAAATTTGGAATCGAAAGAAAGCGGAATTGAATTCCACGATGTTTTGGACGACGACGAAGAAGTAGCCATCTCCAAATCGACTACAGAAGACGCAACGAAATTGAACATGAGATGCCAACAGATTTACAAATTGCTTTTCCCCAACAAACCCCATTACAAATCACCAAATTACGAAGAATACATCGAAGAAAATCGACCGATTTACGTGACAAGTCAAAAACCGACAACCAGACCGTCCACAACAAGACCGAGCAGTTTTTACATAACAGCGCCGAGCGTCAATAACAGACAGACGATATCGGCAACGTCGCCGATCAAATACATCCGATTGGAGCCGGTCATTTTACAAAAAACGATCCTTAGTAACGGGAAAACCGTTTACTATTGGCACAAGAGTCTTCCGACCGCCGTGGAGTATCCCGAAACGATCGCCAAAGAAGACACCCAACAACATTTTTATAATCCTTATTATTATTATCCTCAGTATTATCCTGGCGGGTTGTACTATCAGAATGTCGAGAAGAAGAACGCAGAAACGACAACGGAAGCTGTCACCACGACAACAGAAGAAACCGGTTTCGGGTTGAGTAACATTTTCCCTTTTTACGGTTAGTTCGGTTGGAGTTTATATATACCAGGAAGAGTCGCGAAGAATTTTACGTTCTACCGACGACTGAAGGCTTTCATTTTTTTCTTTATTAATTTACAGGGTGATTTGTTAAAATGACCGTTTGATTTTTTGAGTTTTTTCATGTAGCTATCAAAACATACGATCGGTATTAGATAAATTCCAGGACCTGCTTTGAAAAAATCAATTTAGGGATTCGAATATATATATTTTTTAATAATAATCGTCAGAAATGTCAGAAGTTTGTGAAGAAAATGTCGGGATTTTTGGATTAACGTTAGATTTTTTCGAAACTTTTCTATGTAAAAGTCGGGAGTTTTGTAAGTACATTTGTATGGTCGGAAAAAGGACCCACCGTTTAGAAAATGATCAGAAATTCTTTGGGAAACGTCAGAATTTTTGGAAAAACGCCGGAAATTTCAAAAAAACGCCAGGAGTTTGTTGAAAAACGATGAGAATTTTTTGAAAAGTCGTCGGAAATTTGGAGAAATCGTCAGAAATGTCAAAAGTTTGTGAACAAAAAGTCGGGATTTTTGGATTAACGTTAGATTTTTTCTAAAATTATCTATTAAAAAGTCGGATGTTTTGTAAGTACATTTGTATGGTCGGAAAAAGGACCCACCGTTTGGAAAATTATCAGAAATTCTTAGGGAAAGGTCAGAATTTGTTAAGATGTCAGAATTTTTGGAAAAACGTCAGGAATTTCTAAAAAACGTGAGGAGTTTCTAGAAAAACGATGAGAATTTGTGAAAAGTCGGAAATTTTTAGTGATGAGAAATGTTCACGTTGTCTGAAAATTTTCAAATAAACGTCAGAAATTTTGACATCACTGGAAAGTTTAGCAAATTATAAAATTTTTTTTGAAAACCTTGGAGTTTCCAAAAAATATCAAATTGTCAGTAAAACGCCGGGGATTTTTAGAAATCCATCATAAAATAAAAAAAAAAAAATGGGAAATTTTTAAAAATAGACGAAAATTAATGAAAATCGCCGAGATTCTTCGAAAACTTACAGAAATTTTCATAAGAACGTGAAATTTTTTTAGAAAATGTCAAAATCGACTTGTTATTTCTCGAAAATCCAGTGAAAGTTTTGAAAAACGTCTCAAATTTATTTTTTGAAATTGATATTTTTAGAAAATTGACCGAAAATAATTTGAATAAAGTCGGAAATTCTTGAAAAGTGATGAAAATTTTGAAAAATGTCAATAATTTTTACAAAAACCTCATAATTAAGAAAAAAACAAACATGTGTGGTAAAACGTCGGGAATTTAAAGGAAAGCGTCAGAAAATTTTGTAAAAAAAGTCGAAAATTGAGGAAAATCATCGGGATTTTTCGGAAACCTACAGAAATTTTCGCGAAAACGTCACTTTTTTCACGTTTTTTTAAAAATTTGTCTGTAAGTTTTTGAAAAATCCCGACGATTTTCCTAGAAACATTAATTTCAAAAAATAAAACCAAAAATTTCAGATGATTTTCCAAAAAAAGACGCAATTGTTTTAATTTTTGACTTTTATTTTAGAAATTTATTTTTTTCTAGTCTTTCTAAACATTTCTGATATTTTCGAAAATCTTTTCACGATTTTTTGAAAAATTTGTCTGCAAGTTTTCAAAAATTCTCGATGTTTTTCCTAGAAATATTAATTTCATAAAATAAAACCAAAAATTTCTGACTTTTTTTTTAAATTTACTTTTTGTTAGAACACCAGGAATCTTTAAAAACATTTCCGACAAAATTAATGACATATTTTAAAAAATTCCTTTAAATCTCCTTACGATTATCCAAAATTTCTGTTACTTTTCAAAAATTCTCATCGTTTTCCAAAAAATTCGACGTTCCTTCAAACATTTCCGATCTTTTTCGAAAAATCTGACGTTTGTCTGAACATTCCGACATTTCGAAACACTCCCAAAATCACTCATTGCGTTTAAAAAAATATATACTGGGTGCAATATCGAATACGAATCCCTAAATTGATTTTTCCAAAGCCGGTCCTGGAATTTATTCAATACCGATCGAATTTTTTGTTAGCATCATGAAAAAATTCAAACAAATCACCCTCTGTAAATTGATAAAAAAAAACAATAGAGGCCGACAGTTGTCGGTAGATCGTAAAATTCCTCACGACTCACCCTGTATACTAAAAACAAAGAAAACACGCTGTACACGTTTTTTGTTTTTGTTTTTTTTTCAATTAGGTAGCAGTTCGATAACCAGTACCGAACTTCCGACTACAATTTCGACCGAATCATCGTATACGAGGGGGCCGGAAGATGTTTTAAATCGTCGATTAAATTTCGTGGTACCTTATTATTACCAAATGTTAATTAAATCACCTTGGGGTTATCAACCCTTGGACTATTATCAAAAAATTCCTCCTCAATATTATAGATTACCGTATAATTATCAGTATCAGTCCTTAAGGGAGTCTAGACACAATAAATGAAGCGGTTGGATAAAACTTCTCCACCCTGTATAATAGAAATGTCGGATTTTCGTGAAATTTTCAGTGAGTGATGAAAATTTTAGAATTTTTTGGAAAGCGGCAAGAATTTTTAGAAAAAAATAGAAAATTTTGTATAAACGTGAATAAATTTTCAGGAATTTCCAGAAAAACGTCATTAATTTCTTTTGGATTTTAAGAAAAAGACAAATTTGTAAAAAAATTGCAGAAATAAAAAATTTTTTTCGAAAATTCACTGAAATTTTCGAAAAACGCAATCATTGTTTGGAATTGATATTTATAGAAAAACTTATGGAATTGACTTTTGAAAATCGTTAAGAATTTTTGGAAAGTGAGCAAAAGCGTTGTGATTTTTCGTTGAAAATTTTTAGAAAAAAGTAACAGGAATGTTCAATAATATATTTTCCAAAATTTAATGACATTTTCTAGAAAATTTTCAAAAATCAATTCGAAATCAGTTCGAAAAATTTTTTTCTAGAAATATCAATTTCAAAAAATAAATTCGCGATTTTTTTCAATAATTAAGTAGATTTTCGAAAATTTACGTAATTTCTGCAATTTTTTTTTCAAAATTTGTCATTTTCTAAAAACTTCTGATGGTTTTTGAATTTTTGCAAAACTTTTTGACGGTTTTCAAAAATCCCTGAAATATTTTTAAAAATTTTATGTTTTTTCTAAAAATTCCTGATGATTTTCAAAGGTCAATGATATTTTTTGAAAAATACGGTCGTTTTTTGAAAAATATCAATTTCGGCCACAATTTTCCTTAGAACTTGTTCTTTTCCAAAAAACCAGGAGCTTTTCAAAAAATTTTCGAAAAATGAATGGCGTTTATCTAGAAATACCAAATTTCTTACGTTTTTATGAACATTTTTGTAGGTTTTCGAAAAATTTTAACGCTTTTGCTAAATTTTTCGAAAAATTTAATTGACCATTGAAAATTGTCGGGAATTTTTAGGAAAATCATAAAATTCTTAGAAAGATTTCAGGGATTTTTGAAAAACCGTCAAAAAGTTTTGCAGAAATTCAGAAAGAGACGAAAATTAAGGAAAAACGCCGAGATTTTTCGAAAAATATCATTGATCATTTAAAATCGACGTGAATGTTTGAAAAAAATATCAAGTTTTTGCACAAATTTCTGACAGGTCTCCAAAAATCCCTAAATTTTCAAAGGTCAACGATATTTTCCGAAAAATCTCGGCGTTTTTCTTCAATTTTCGCAATTTTTCCAAAACTTTTTGACGGTTTTTCGAAAATCCCTGAAATATTTTTAAAAATTTGATGTTTTTTTCTAAAAATTCTTGACGATTTTCAAAGGTCAATGATATTTTTTGAAAAATATCAATTTCGGTCACATTTTTTCTTAGAACTTGTTCTTTCCCAAAAAAACAGAAGCTTTTCAAAACATTTTAGACATTTTCGAAAAATTAGTGACTTTTTTTGAAAATTGCTAGTTTTTTACGTTTTTATGAAAATTTCTGTAAGTTTTCCAAAAATCTCGACGATTTTCCTTAATTTTCGTCTATTTTTAAAAATTTCCCATTTTTTGAAAAATTTTATGGCGGATTTCTAAAACTCCCCGACGTTTTATTAAAAATTTGATATTTTTTGAAAATTCCAAGGTTTTTCGAAGAATTTCCGACTTTTTTTTCTATTTCCATCATTTTCCAATAATTAAAGACGATTTTCAAAAAAAATTACGATCGTTTTTCAAAAATTTCACTGGATTTTCATGAAATAACGACGCATTTTCTTTAATTTTTGACATTTTTCCAAGAAATATCGCATTTTTAAGAAATCCTGATTTATTTTTTCGAAAAATAGTTCACGATACATAAAAAAAATTTCTATTCATTTCTGAAATAATATCGTTCAATAATAAATGTATCACCCAGAATAATAAACTATTTTTCGTTATAATGATTCAAAATGATTTTTTGTCGGAAATAATTTAATATAAAAGTTTTTATACAAAAAGTACTGAACAAGATTTTTTTTAATATTTTCAAAAATATTTTTTAAATTATTATTTACCGCCCCGCAAGTAGAATTAATCATTTTTTCAACTAAAAATCTTTCAAATCTATTTTAAAACAAACTATCAATTGATTATTCGATTTAATTGGACTACTATATACAGGGTGAAAATTATTATAAATAAAGAAAAAAGACTTCGAGTTTATATAAATACCAAAAATAAAGTATATGAAAACTACAATTTTTACTCATTTTTTTGAAATATTTCAGTATACAGATTATTTGAATCAATTCTTTTTAATATTGTTTCAAAAATAATATAATATTCATAAAATTTATTATTTTCGTAAAAAATTTCGAAGACTGAATTTATGTATTAAATAAATATTTAATAAAAATTAATAATAAATAATCATTTTTTAGTGTATAGTTAAATTATTATTGTTTATTTATATTGCTAAATTTAGAATATAAATTATTAAAAAAAAAATAAAATAATATAAAAAAGAAAAGTTTATTTTATTTTTTTTATATTTAAGTTTAAATTTAAGGGAAAAAAATTATTGTAAAGGTCGGTTATGTGCAATTTAATATCATGTATTTGGGAAATGAAAATAAAATAATTTTTATTACGACTCACCAATGTCATTCGTCTAACCATTTCTTCGCTAATTGCATCGTTTAATTTCACCTTCCTGTACAGGGGGTGTCTTTTATAATAATTTATCAGGGATACCAAACTTTCGAATTCGACGTTACCTATTGTGTATAATCTTCCCTCTAATTTCACCCGACAATGTTTTATTTTTTTATCGGCCCTAAAAAGCAGAATTAACAAAAAAAAAACGATTTTTCGCTTTTTCCTCGTATATTTTGGAGTTAAATGAAAAAATGACACTTATAGGAATTGTAGATTTTTGAAATGCTCTACAACTTTTATTCGACAGATTTTTTGATAAAATGTCTACTTTTACTATAATTTACAAAATCAATAGAAAAAAACAACTTTTCGCATTTTCCTCGTATATTTTGAAGTAAAGTGAAAAAATTCATTCAATATGAATTGTAGATTTTTGAATGCTCTACAACTTTTACTCGACACATTTTTTGATAAAATGTCTAGTTTTGTTATAATTTAAAAAAAACAATTGGAAAAAACGACTTTTTGCATTTTCCTCGTATATTTTGATGTTAAGTGAAAAAATTCATTTGATATGAATTACAGATTTTTTAATCCTCTACAACTTTTACTCGACACATTTTTTGATAAAATGTCTAGTTTTGTTATAATTTAAAAAAAACAATTGGAAAAAACGACTTTTTGCATTTTCCTCGTATATTTTGATGTTAAGTGAAAAAATTCATTTGATATGAATTACAGATTTTTTAATCCTCTACAACTTTTACTCGACACATTTTTTGATAAAATGTCTAGTTTTGTTATAATTTACAAAAACAATTGGAAAAAACGACTTTTTGCATTGTCCTCGTATATTTTGAGGTTAAGTGAGAAAATTCATTTGATATGAATTACAGATTTTTTAATCCTCTACAACTTTTACTCGACACATTTTTTGATAAAATGTCTAGTTTTGTTATAATTTACAAAAACAATTTATTTATTTTTTAATCCTCTACAACGTTTGTTCAATACATTTTTCGATAAAATGTCTAGATTTGCTATAATGTACTGAAAAAAGTTGAAAAAAAAAAACTAAAAAAAAAAATAATTTTTGCATTTACCTCGTATATTTTTAAGTTGAATGAAAAAAAAGCGATTAATATGAAATGTAGATTTTTTAATTCTCTACAACTTTTACTAGAGACATTTTTCTGTGCAATATCTAGTTTTGCTATAATTTACAGAAAAAAATAAAAAAAACTAAAAAAACGACTTTTTACATTTTCCTCGTATATTTTGAGGTTAGTGAAGAAAAGTATTCATTATGAATTATAGATTTTTTAGTCCTCTACAACTTTTGCTCGACATAAATGTCTAATTTTACTATAGTTTTCCAAAAAAAAAACAATAAAAAATCAAAATATTACTTTTTTATATCAAAAATCATCAAAAGTTTTGAGGTTAAACGATAAAAAATATTCACTAAAAATTATTATTTTTTTATAATTTGCGTTTAGGCGGAACAAAAACAAAATAACAGAAAAACAATAAAATGAAAAATCTTACAAATAAAGAAAAACAAAAAATGGAAGAACAACGAAATAAGAAAATAGAAGAAAAAAATTATAAAAATCAAATGAAAAAATAAAAAAACTCGAAGAAAAATAAAAGAAAAATATAAACAAAAAAAGTAGAAATCAAATAAAAAATTAAAAGTAAAATGAACAAAAAATCAGAAAAATAAATAAAAAATGTCAAAAATGAAAAAACTAAAAAATAAAAGGAAAAAAACAAAGGAATAAAAAATATAAAAATAGGACACAAATTAAAAAAAGAAATAAAAAATTAAACAAAAACAAAAATAAACAAGCAAAGAAATAATAAAAAATAAAGAAATATATATAAAAATAACTAAGAAATAATAAAAAATCAAAAAAAAAGTCTAAAAACAGAAAAGAAAAAGGAAGAAAGAAAAAAATGGAAAACAAAAAATAAAAAACATAAAGAAGTAAAAAATAGAAACAAATATTAAAAAAGAGAGAAAAACAAAAAAATAACAAAAAGGAATGGAAAAACAAGGGTAAATGAAAAAGAAACAGAATAAAAATGAATGGAAAGAAATAAAAAAAGAAAAGCACAGAAATAATAAAGAATAAAAAAACAAAAAAAAATATAAAAAAAACTGAGAAATACTAAAAAAATAGAGATAAAAGAAAAACAAAAGACTAAAAATATAAAAGAAAAACATAGAAATAAAAAATATAAACAAAACAAGAAAGAAAATAAGGAAAAATAGAAAGGAAACAAAGTAAAAAATGAGGAAGAAACGAATAAACAAAAAAAAAGAAAAGCAAAATAATAAAAACAGGGAAAACACAAGAAAAACTAGGAAATAATAAAATAAACAAAAAAATATATAAAAAAACTAAGAAATATAGAAATATTAAAAAAAATGGAAAAACAAAGACAAAAAACAAACAAAGGACTAAAAATATAAAAAAAAACAGAGAAACAAAAATTGAAAATAAATAAAAAATATAAAGAAGTAAGAAATACACACAAAACAGAAAAAGAAATAGAAAACAAGGAAAAATAAAAGGGAAATAAAAGAAAAAATGAATAAATTAAAAAAATAAGAAAAGCAGAGAAATGATAACAAAAAAAAATTAAAAGAAAAGCCAAGAAATACAAAAAAAAACCAAAAAAAAAAATATAAAAACCAAGAATTAATAAAAAAGAGAAAAAAACAAAACATGAATAAATCAAAAAATAGAAGAAAAACTAAGAAATGATTGTAAATACAAAAAAATAAAGATAAAAGAAAAACAAAGGACTAAAAATATAAAACAAAAATTGAAAATATAATAAATAATAATAATAATGAAAGAAGTGGGGGTACTTACCTAAAACTAATAGTATAACAACTGGTATCGTTTTCGCTGGGTCTAACCAAAAACGCCCCTTCGGTCTTATTCCGCCTCAATATCTCCTCGGCCTGATTTTTTCCCGTATTCTTGTGGTACCACTCTTCGTTTTCGTGTAAATTCGGTTGCGGTACCGGTTCCTGCAACGTTATCGAAAATTCCGCGGTAACCAATGGACACGTCCGATAATGCGTTATCAACGAATACAAACTATCGAAATATTTGGCTTTGATTAAATAATATTTCGTCTGTTGTTTATCCTGTTTGGAAAATATCCTGCAATGATTCACTTTGTCGTCCCGCCAAAACGAAAGGCAAAATTCACCGGGAAACGTGACGCTCGCCCGCACCAAAAACGTCCCGTCCCCCAAATGCGAATAGGTCTTCAATAATTGCTCGGCCTCCAATCGGCCCTTCTCCAATTTGCCGTGGAACCATTTTTCGCTGTAATGCAATTCCTCGTTGGGTACGTTGCCCTTCGGTCTTTGGAACGCGCCGTTGTTGTCGTCTTCGTCTTCGGATTTTTCCGATTCGGTGAATTTGTGGTTGTCCAAATAGTAGAGTTTGTTTTGGGTCAGCACGAAAAAATGCGGATTCCATTCCTTGTCGACGCAATCTTTCAAATACATCGTGCCGCTTTTTATGGAATTTCTTAGGTCCATGTCGTTGGAGTCGTTGCGAAATAAAAATGAACTTTCCTCTTGACCGTCCGGTAATTTTTTGTGTTTTAGGATTATTTTTTTGCGGAGCGCGTACGGAGACGGTAGTTTCGATTCGAGGCTTTCGATCGGTTTTGTTAGGAGCATATCGCCGAAAACTTCCTGAAAATATTATAATTGGTAGGTACTGTGGAAGATGGTTTGTTTGTTGTTGTAATTGGTATGGATAAAAAACTAAAAAGAAAACGACTTTTTGCATTTTCCTCGTATATATTGGTGTTATGTGAAAAAATGTTGTTCGTATGAATTGTAGATTTTTTGATCCTCTACAACTTTTACTCGAGATATTTTTCAATAAAATGCCTAATTTTGCTATAATTTACCAAAAAAAAAAAATTGAAAAAAAACGACTTTTTACATTTTCCTCGTATATTTTGAGATTGAATGAGAAAATTCATCCGATATAAATTGTAGATTTTTTAATCCTCTACAACTTTTATTCAACAGATTTTTTGATAAAATGTCTACTTTTACTATAATTTACAAAATCAATAGAAAAAAACAACTTTTCGCATTTTCCTCGTATATTTTGAGGTAGAGTGAAAAAATTCATTCAATATGAATTGTAGATTTTTGAATGATCTACAACTTTTACTCGACACATTTTTTGATAAAATGTCTACTTTTACTATAATTTACAAAATCAATAGAAAAAAACAACTTTTCGCATTTTCTTCGTATATTTTGAGGTAAAGTGAAAAAATTCATTCAATATGAATTGTAGATTTTTGAATGCTCTACAACTTTTATTCGACACATTTTTTGATAAAATGTCTACTTTTACTATAATTTACAAAATCAATAGAAAAAAACAACTTTTCGCATTTTCCTCGTATATTTTGAAGTAATGTGAAAAAATTCGTTCAATATGAATTGTAGATTTTTGAATGCTCTACAACTTTTACTCGACACATTTTTTGATAAAATCTCTAGTTTTGTTATAATTTACAAAAACAATTGGAAAAAACGACTTTTTGCATTGTCCTCGTATATTTTGAGGTTAAGTGAGAAAATTCATTTGATATGAATTACAGATTTTTTAATTCTCTACAACTTTTACTCGACACATTTTTTGATAAAATGTCTAGTTTCGTTATAATTTACAAAAACAATTGGAAAAAACGACTTTTTGCATTTTCCTCGTCTATTTTGAGGTTAAGTGAGAAAATTCATTTGATATGAATTACAGATTTTTTAATCCTCTACAACTTTTACTCGACACATTTTTTGATAAAATGTCTAGTTTCGTTATAATTTACAAAAACAATTGGAAAAAACGACTTCTTGCATTTTCCTCGTCTATTTTGAGGTTAAGTGAGAAAATTCACTCAATATGAATTGTAGATTTTTTAATCCTCTACAACTTTTACTCGACACATTTTTTGATAAAATGTCTACTTTTACTATAATTTACAAAATCAATAGAAAAAAACAACTTTTCGCATTTTCCTCGTATATTTTGAGGTTAAGTGAAAAAATTCCTGACGTTTTTTAAAAATTTCTGGTCATTGGAAATATTTCCAACATTTTCCTAAAAACGTCTGACATTTGTCTAAAAATTCTGACATTTTCCATCAATTTCGACTTTCCTCTAAGAATTTCTGACCATTTTTTCCAAAAATTCCGACATTTTGAGTATTCCCCCCAAAATTTTAAATTTCTGACACGACATGACAAAAAAAATATACAGAGTAAGAGAAACAATTTCGACTTACCTGCAAAGCGGACGCCATCTTCTTTTGTTGGGGCAAAGTACAATTATCCTCAATGGATAAAATAACAGGATAATCGGAAGTAGCGAAAGCGTGTTCCTTAATAATTTTAATAACGTCTATAAATTTAATTTTAGTCGTTAAAGTATGACCGTGATAAATGAAAGGATAACCATCTGGACCGTCCCAGCAATCCAACTCGATACACCTACACCCCATCCTCAAACAACGCACATAAGCTTCCACCGAAGATTCACTAGACCATTGATCACCCGTAAGATAACTAAAAAAAAAAAAAACAATAACTGTTCGTCGCGCGTGTTACACACTATATTTCATCTACGGAAAATAATCGCACTCACGTGTTATGAGACGACGAAATCCAATAATGGGACAACGGTTTTGTCATTAATTGATACACTGAGTTATTTTTGGGATCCCATAGATCGTTCTGTTTCGAAAATAAATAATCCACAAATTCAGGGATGGTTAGGAACGGTTCGTGTACTTCTCGTTGAGGATCTCTTAAAAAATCGCATATGAATTGACTAACGGCCCTGTCGTCGTTACCCAGCACGTCTTCTTGTTCGTTTATGAAAAAACTTACCATTTCTTGAAGACTTACGGTTTTCAAATTCGACGAATATTCCGATAATTTATCGAATATTTCGTTCGCCGTCTACAACATTTTTTAATAAACGAAATTATAGTAGAAACGGTGGAGGTATTCCATCACGTGACACCAACACGTATAGATCCACTACAAGAACAATTTCCTTCCTTCCAGGATACCTTTGGATACTTTAGCGATAATTTTGATGGGGTTGGAAGGGTTTCTTACCCATTGACACTTATAATCAGTCCCCTTTCAACTGTCATTGTTCCACAGTTCTGAACATGTACCCTAAACAAATTTCCTGCCTTCCAGAGTATCTTAGGACACTTTAGGGATAGTTTTGATGGGATTAAGAGAGTTTTGATGGAGTTGGGAAAGTTATGTACCTCATTCACCCAGTATATCCATATAAATAAAATATAAACAAATTTAAAAGGTTAATTACGATTTAGTAAAAGTCCGACCTTTGGAATATAAGTCATAACTATTATTTCCAATGAGTTGTTTGTACATTTTAATTCGAATCATATGAATATTGTCACGTGATGGAAAAATTCCACTATTGCTATTTTATATGATTAAAAAAGAATATATTTTTACCCCTTCTTCCAAAATTAATTTTTGATATAAATTAGCGAAATCGTCGAAGCAAATTTCGCCTCTTCTTCTCGTATCTACCTCACAGAACAACTCCCTCAATTTATTTGGCATTTTTTTAGGAAAAAACGATTTCAGATCTTTCAAAGTTACACTAAAAATGCCATAATATGAAAAAAATTTATTCTATTTGAATAAACTTACGTTTCTCTTAGAGATTCCATTAAATAAAACTCCCTCCTTAACCAATTTTGTATTTGTAGCGGATACGGAGCTTTTATTGTATCTTCCACTAAATATTTCAATCCTGTGATCCAAAGGGCACATTCCGCTTCCGAAAAAGCTGGAAATATATTAATAAGTCGAATATTTAACCGATATACATTGATTTATTACCGGCAACGCTCAATACTCTTAATTTAAATTCCATGCCATAATACACAACGAAACTTTTACTCTGTACTTTATTTGCTTCGTCAGGCCATTTTTCGAAATCTTTCGATCCCGTTCCGGCTCTTATTTCTTTTACTTCGATCAGATTAACCGCGCCGTCTATTGTTGGTTTCGAAGTACTTGCTGGTCTCATCCAAATTAATTGTTTAGTTTCTCTTCTTATAGCTAAAGTTTTACGTTCCGGTTTTTTCCTCCAGGAATATTTTGTTATCAAAGTACCCCTCTCCAATTGACTGATCCTCTGCTCCATTTCTGGTATGTAACCAGAGCCGGAGGAGGATAATATACCATTAAGAAGATTGAACATTGTAATTATTTAAAATCTAAAATCCTAAATAATGATTGTATTAAACGTTTTTTTATAATAAAATACGTGTAATTAATATGAATTCCCTCGTCAAGATCACTAGTTTTGATGTCATCTATCTAATCAATAAATTACCGACGACTATAATATCAAATAAAACTTTCTATTATGAGAGGAAGTGAACTTGTCAAGTCAATTAGGAAAGTTTAACAATTTATTACAAATAAAAATGTAATAATCTAATATATTAACAAATTTCTAATTGCCTTATAATTATCTGCAGGATACAAATAGATTATATTATCAAAATAATGTAGGTATAATACTTACCATGTTTATTCGGTTGATAAACGTGTGATATTGCACGTATGTAAATGAAAATAATTAAATTTTATACCCATTTAGTATTTTTTTTAAAACAAAGTTATAAATTAATGATAATTTATTTCAAATTCAAATAAAAACAGGGAAAATATTAAAAAATCGAAATCATTTTAGTACACTTTTTGCTGTCAAATGTCAACTAAATATAACATTGACATTTAAAATCATACCAAGGTTGTTTTAACTGACATGATTTTAAATATCAGTTCGTTTATGCAACACTTTATACAGTAATTACAGAACAGAGACGAATTTACCTACATTTACATTAAAATATTTATTTTATATTTCTGTTTTCAAATTTTAATCGTTATTTACCACTTTTTTAAGGAATCACTACAACCGCAATAAATTTATATGATATAGGTTGTGTATAAATCAAGCGAAAATTCTATTGAAGGTCATAAAAACTGACATATACGTTGTTAGGGTATAAAGGACATAACTTTTATTTATTGATATCGCGTTTTAAAATACGTCCTGTACGTTAAGAACTATTTTTTATCAATAATCTCACATGTAGAATAAAATTATTATTAATAAATATTTTGAAATTAAATATACTAGAATAAATTACGTGGTGTATATTTGGTTGCCTATACCAAATTAATTATTACGAAAGAAAAACAATAAATCAAAACTATTTTCTTCTGTTTTATTTATATAAAACGAAACTATATAAAACGAATATAAAGATTCACAAAACTTGAAATCAAACCGAAACGTCTTTAGGTAATATTTTATTTCGTTCATATAAAAATGCTAATAGAGAATTCCAAACTTGTAGAAGTCACATGCCCTTAAGGTAAGAATCCTGTTGTGCAATGGCACTTATTTCAATTTTGGAAACAATATGAATGTAAATTTTGACTGTTCATTTTCCACGTTGTTTATTTCGCAATTCCAATAATTACGTGTTCAAATGTTTGTTAAAAGTTGTCGGTTTAAAATTTATATCTTTTTTTTTTTTTTATTAAAATATAATTTAGAAAAGTTAATATACGAGGGCGGTTCGAATATAAAACGGAGCTGAAATTTTTTTACAGTTTTTACATATTCCGATATATATAAATCTAAAACTTTCTTCTTCTATTTCCTATCACAGTTTTAGCCTTTGTGTAATTAGCTGATTATCTCATTTAAACTATTCTTCTTCTTTTTCATGTACTTTGGTCTACATTATATAATGTATTTGCTTTCATATTGTGATAAAATTTGTTGTTTGCAACGTTCGGAAGTTAAATTAAATAAAAAGATTCTTCGAACACGTGCTCGGAAGATTTTAATCAACCACTATGACTTTTCCCCAACGTTTTGTTTGTTGAATCTCGTTTGAAAGCTGGGGACCGAGTGAAACTGTTGGGGAGAATGAAATATGATTGGCGTGCTATTGAATGTGGGTGAAATACCTGATGCTTTTACAAATATATCTAATGCGTGTTTTGTAAACCTAATTTCAGTCGTTAGTGAAAAATAAATGGACAATTAACGCATTATTCACTAATACCATTTAATAATTCATATTAATGACACGTGTTTTGGTAACTAAGTCTTCGTCTCCAGAGGAAAAGATAAAGTCAAAAAAAATCTAAACAACGACCGAGTTCGAGACGAAAACAAACCAAAATACAAATGAAAAGACGAATTAAAAGACAAAAATACAGACTAAGACTTACAACTATACATTTTTTGAGTTTTTGTTGAGTCGTGTATGTGTTGGTAGCAATGTCAAATAATATTTTGACATTTGACGTTTTTAAAAGATTTAATTGTCGGATACACCGCCATACTTGTAAATGAATGTTATCTAGGAATGTTTATTATATAAATTATTTTCGTCGGATGTATTTATTTATTTTTTGCATCCAACTAGATTATTCTCACTTTTTGAAATTTCATTAGGTTAAGTAAGTGGTCGGAATAAAACTACACGAATATAACTTCTCAGGCCACTTTCCGATGATTACAATTATTCAAAGCAAATATGTTAAATCTAGTAATAAAACTTCCAATATTACTGATTCGTTATTTTTATTTAATACAGAGAGGTATTCAATGAATATTAATACGAAATAACAATTCTAAATAATTGAAAAAACTAACAGAAAATTACAGTACAGCTGTTCTGCTATGACGTCGCGAAATATGGTGGCCGTACTGAAATGTTTAAACTACCTACGAAAATTCTTGAATTTACAATATTTTTTTTTCTATAAATATCGATCAAAGAATTGAAAAAAAAAATCATAATAAGAGTTGTATATAAACTATTCAAAATTATTAATTAATGAACATTTTTCTTGAATTATACGAGGTATATCAACACAGATTATATTTAATGATTATTTTATTTATTTTATAAGTTCTTTATGTGAAATAATCTCAGAAAGCGAAATTTTTAACTACATAACAAAACGATTCTCATTGGTTTGTCTGTTTGATGATCACGAGGTTATCGTTGCCGGCAACGTAGCGCAGGCTGTTGATACAGTTTTCATAAATTTGAATAAATTTTATTTGACGTCACGAAATATGGGGGTCTTACTGAAATGTTTAAACTACCTACGAAATTTTTGAATTTCCAATACTTTTTTTTTCTATAAATACCGATCAATGAATTGAAAAAAAAATCATAATAAGAGTTGTATATAAACTATTCAAAATTATTAATTAATTAATGAACATTTTTCTTGATTTATACGAGGTATATCAACAATGTAAGTTCGCTGCGATCGCCTTAGAGTTCTTCCTATGACGTCACGAAATATGGTGGCCTCACTGAAATGTTTAAACTACCTACGAAATTTTTGAATTTCCAATACTTTTTTTTTCTATAAATATCGATCAAAGATATGAAAAAAAATCATAATAAGAGTTGTATATAAACTATTCAAAATTATTAATTAATTAATGAACATTTTTCTTGATTTATACGAGGTATATCAACAATGTAAGTTCGCTGCGATCGCCTTAGAGTTCTTCCTATGACGTCACGAAATATGGTGGCCTCACTGAAATGTTTAAACTACCTACGAAATTTTTGAATTTCCAATACTTTTTTTTTCTATAAATATCGATCAAAGATATGAAAAAAAATCATAATAAGAGTTGTATATAAACTATTCAAAATTATTAATTAATTAATGAACATTTTTCTTGATTTATACGAGGTATATCAACAATGTAAGTTCGCTGCGATCGCCTTAGAGTTCTTCCTATGACGTCACGAAATATGGTGGCCTTACTGAAATGTTTAAACTACCTACGAAATTTTTGAATTTCCAATACTTTTTTTTTCTATAAATATGGGTCAAATAATTGAAAAGTAAACAATCAGTGTTTTTGCTATGGAATTTTCGTAAATTTACACTTATTCTAAACTAAATTCAGTAAAAACAAGAAATTTTCATTAAACAACACAAAAATAACGAATGGGCAGTGCCTAAGCAAAGTTTGACACGTCGAATGTATCTATAGATTTGGGGTATCATATACACTGTGACCCAAAGAATATTTTTTGTCCACTTTTGTTAATACGATACTGGAAAAATCAGTTTTTACAGCTGATTCATTAATCCCAGTCCCAGCATTTACCTTTTGGATATACCTCGTAATATCAGTTATTAATTTTAGTTACTTAGGTAGATTATACAAGAAAATTGACTTGTTATTGACTCAGTCATTCGGATTGCGATGTTTTGTAGGTATTATGAAATCCATCCAGTTCTGTTCAACTTGAACTTGATGAATATTTTCTAATAAGTTTGATTACGTTCTAGATTTTCTCCGTTTCAAGAAATTAGAGATATTCATCCATTTTATATCCGGTGATAAAATGAAATTAATTAACTCGGATGAGACCGATTTATAGAGACATTATTATTTCTTCTATATATGATAAACGTTATTTGTATAGTGTTTTAACTAATTAAGAAAATAGTATTAGACAGTTATGTACAACTGATTATAATTTTTGAGATTAATGATAATTAAAAAATTTCGTAGGTAGTTTAAACATTTCAGTAAAGCCACCATATTTCGTGACGTCATACCAAGAACTTTAACCGCGATCGCAGCGAACTTACAATGTTGATATAACTCGTATAATTCAAGAAAAATGTTTATTAATTAATTAATAATTTTGGATAGTTTATATACAACTCTTATTATGATTTTTTTCCAATTCTTTGATCGATAATTATAGAAAAAAAGGTATTGGAAATTAAAAAATTTCGTAGGTAGTTTAAACATTTCAGTAAAGCCACCATATTTCGTGACGTCATAGCAAGAACTCTAATCGCGATCGCAGCGAACTTACAATGTTGATATAACTCGTATAATTCATGAAAAATGTTCATTACTCAATTAATAATTTTGGATAGTTTATATACAACTCTTATTATGATTTTTTTCCAATTCTTTGATCGATAATTATAGAGAAAAAGGTATTGGAAATTAAAAAATTTCGTAGGTAGTTTTAACATTTCAGTAAAGCCACCATATTTCGTGACGTCATAGCAAGAACTCTAACCGCGATCGCAGCGAACTTACGTTGTTAACATACCTCGTATAATTCAAGAAAAATGTTTATTAATTAATTAATAATTTTGGATAGTTTATATACAACTCTTATTATGATTTTTTTTTCAATTTTTTGATAGATATTTATATAAAATGGATGAATATCTCTAATTTCTTGAAACGGAGAAAATCTAGAACGTAATCAAACTTATTAGAAAATATTCATCAAGTTCAAGTTGAACAGAACTGGATGGATTTCATAATACCTACAAAACATCGCAATCCGAATGACTGAGTCAATAACAAGTCAATTTTCTTGTATAATCTACCTAAATAACTAAAATTAATAACTGATATTACGAGGTATATCCAAAAGGTAAATGCTGGGACTGGGATTAATGAATCAGCTGTAAAAACTGATTTTTCCAGTATCGTATTAACAAAAGGTGACAAAAAATATTCTTTGGGTCACAGTGTATATGATACCCCAAATCTATAGATACATTCGACGTGTCAAACTTTGCTTAGGCACTGCCCATTCGTTATTTTTGTGTTGTTTAATGAAAATTTCTTGTTTTTACTGAATTTAGTTTAGAATAAGTGTAAATTTACGAAAATTCCATAGCAAAAACACTGATTGTTTACTTTACAATTATTTGACCCATATTTATAGAAAAAAAAGTATTGGAAATTCAAAAATTTCGTAGGTAGTTTAAACATTTCAGTGAGGCCACCATATTTCGTGACGTCATAGGAAGAACTCTAAGGCGATCGCAGCGAACTTACATTGTTGATATACCTCGTATAAATCAAGTAAAATGTTCATTAATTAATTAATAATTTTGAATAGTTTATATACAACTCTTATTATGATTTTTTTTCATATCTTTGATCGATATTTATAGAAAAAAAAAATATTGGAAATTCAAAAATTTCGTAGGTAGTTTAAACATTTCAGTAAGGCCACCATATTTCGTGACGTCATAGGAAGAACTCTAAGGCGATCGCAGCGAACTTACATTGTTGATATACCTCGTATAAATCAAGAAAAATGTTCATTAATTAATTAATAATTTTGAATAGTTTATATACAACTCTTATTATGATTTTTTTTTCAATTCATTGATCGGTATTTATAGAAAAAAAAAGTATTGGAAATTCAAAAATTTCGTAGTTAGTTTAAACATTTCAGTAAGACCCCCATATTTCGTGACGTCAATTAAAATTTATTCAAATTTATGAAAACTGTATCAACAGCCTGCGCTACGTTACGGGCAACGATAACCTCGTGATCATCAAACAGAGAAACCAATGAGAATCGTTTTGTTATGTAGTTAAAAATTTGGAATTTTCACGATTTTCAATTGAATATTTCACTTTCCGAGATTATTTCACAAAAAGAACTTATAAAATAAATAAAATAATTATTAAATATAATATCTGTGGCGATATTTTGAATTCAAATATTGTTTCTCAATTCGATTTTTGTCGTATTCTATAAAATGTATGTGTAGTTTTTTCTTTATCAAACTTTAATATTCATAAAGCTGAAGGAACATAAAGCTTTCCGTCTCTTTGCAAATTGATCGTTTATTAGATTTTTGTCTCTCAAAGTTTTAAAGTATGCATGTTCTATTTCAATGGAAAAAAACAAGCAAAACTTACATTTGTTTTATAGAGAATTAAATTGAACAAGAAAAAGACAAATTTCCAGTACTAACATTCGAATTTTTCCCCTGACAACTTAAGAAATAATTTTTTGGAGTCGCTGTGTATTTTTTTTTTGAATCCATTAAGGATTTTCTTAAGCCCAGTAACGACGGTTCTACCGATTTACTGGGTTATTTAAACAAAATGTTGCCACGTTTGAAAATATTACGCTACGAAGGTTGCTTTTTACAGATGGGGCAACACTGATGTGAATATGTCAAATCCGACATTGCTATGGTAAAGTTTGACGTTTTTAATGGTGAACGTACTCAGAACATTCATATTGGTCAAAAATTGATCATAATTTTCAATGGTTCTCGACGTTGATTAGCTACGTTTCTATCTAGAATCCGGGTTAACTTTAACTAATTTCTGTTTTTTTTTTGGAAATATCCGGATTTTCTAGTTAATTTCCTGATTAATCTAATAAATTTCCTGATTAATCTAATAAATTTCCTGATTAATCTAATAAATTTCCTGATTAATCTAATAAATTTCTTGGTTTTTCTAGGTAATTTTTGGGTTTTTCTAATAAAAATGTGGATTTTCTAGATAATTTCCTGGTTTATTCAATAAGTTTCTCCATTTTTCTAGCTAATTTCTTGGTTTTTCTAGCTTATCACTGTGTTTTTCTAGTAAATATTCGATTTTTTTGGTTAATTTCCTGGTTTATCCAGAAATTACTTGTTTTTCTAGCTTATTTTTGGGTTTTTTTGGAAATGTCAGGATTTTCTAGTTAATTTCCTGATTAATCTAATTAATTTATTGGTTTTTCTAGGTAATTTCTGGGTTTTTCTAATAAAAATGTGGATTTTCTAGCTAATTTCCTGGTTTATCTAATAAGTTTCTTCATTTTTCTAGCTAATTTCTTGGTTTCTTTAGCTTATCACTGTGTTTTTCTAGTAAATATCCGAATTTTTTAGTTAATTTTCTGATTTATCCAATGAATTACTTGGTTTTTCTAGCTAATTTTTGGGTTTTTTCCAGTAAATATCCGGATTTTTTAGTTATTTTCTTGGTTTACCCAATAAATGTCTTGGTTTTTCTAGTTAATTTCCTGATTAATCTAATAAATTTCTTGGTTTTTCTAGGTAATTTCTGGGTTTTTCTAATAAAAATGTGGATTTTCGAGCTAATTTCCTGGTTTATCTAATAAGTTTCTTCATTTTTCTAGCTAATTTCTAGGTTTTTCTAACTTATTTTGGATTTTTCTATTAAACATCCGGGTTTTCTAGTTAATTATCTGGTTTATCAAATCATTTTCTTGGTTTTCCTAGCTAATCACTGTGTTTTTCTAATAAATATGCGGATTTTTGAATGAATTTCCTGGTTTATCCAATAAATTTCTAGGTAATTTCTGTGATTTTAGTGAATATCCGGATTTTCTAGCTAAATTCCTGGTATATCCAATAAGTTTCTTCATTTTTCTAGCTAGTTTCTTGTTTTTCTTAGCTTGTCACTGTGTTTTTCCAGTAAATATCCGGATTTTTAGTTATTTTCTTGGTTTACCCAATAAATTTCTTGGTTTTTCTGTCTAATTTCTGGGTTTTTCTAGTAAATATCCGAGCTTTTTGATTGATTTGCTGGTTTATCCAATTGATTTTTCTAACAAATTTCTGGGTTTTTCTATTGAATATCCTGATTTTCTGATTAATTTCCTAGTCTATCCAATTAGGTTCTTGATTTTTCTAACTAATTTCTGAGTTTTTCTATTGAATATCCGGATTTTCTAGTTAATTACCTAGTTCATCCAATAAGTTTTTTAGTTTTCCAGTTAACTTCATAGGTTTTCTAGCTAATATCTCGTTTTTTTTCTAACTAATTTTTAGGTTTTTCTAACTTATTTTGGATTTTTCTATTAAACATCAGGGTTTTTCTAGTTAATTATCTGTTTTATCAAATCATTTTCTTGGTTTTTCTAGTAAATTTCTTTGTTTTTATAGCTAATTTATGGATTTTTCTAATAAATATCCGAGCTTTCTTGTTAATTTCCTGGTTTTTTCAATACATGTCTTGATTTTTCTAACTAATTTCTGAGTTTTTCTATTAAACATCCGGGTTTTCTAGTTAATTACCTAGTTCATCCAATAAGTTTTTTAGTTTTCCAGCTAACCTCATAGGTTTTCTAGCCGAATTTTTTAGTTAAGATCCTGGTTTATCCAATAAATTACTTGGTTTTTCTAGCTAATTTTTGGGTTTTTTTCCAGTAAATATCCGGATTTTTTAGTTATTTTCTTGGTTTACCCAATAAATTTCTTCGTTTTTCTAGTTAATTTCCTGATTAATCTAATAAATTTCTTGGTTTTTCTAGGTAATTTCTGGGTTTATCTAATAAAAATGTGGATTTTCTAGTTAATTTCCTGGTTTATTCAATAACTTTCTCCATTTTTCTAGCTAATTTCTGGATTTTTAGACTATCACTGTGTTTTTCTAGTAAATATCCGAATTTTTTAGTTAATTTTCTGATTTATCCAATGAATTACTTGGTTTTTCTAGCTAATTTTTGGGTTTTTTCCAGTAAATATCCGGATTTTTTAGTTATTTTCTTGGTTTACCCAATAAATGTCTTGGTTTTTCTAGTTAATTTCGTGATTAATCTAATAAATTTCTTGGTTTTTCTAGGTAATTTCTGGGTTTTTCTAATAAAAATGTGGATTTTCGAGCTAATTTCCTGGTTTATCTAATAAGTTTCTTCATTTTTCTAGCTAATTTCTAGGTTTTTCTAACTTATTTTGGATTTTTCTATTAAACATCCGGGTTTTCTAGTTAATTATCTGGTTTATCAAATCATTTTCTTGGTTTTTCTAGTAAATTTCTTTGTTTTTAAAGTTAATTTGTGGATTTTTCTAGTAAATATCCGAGTTTTCTTGTTAATTTCCTGGTTTTTTCAATACATGTCTTGATTTTTCTAACTAATTTCTGAGTTTTTCTATTAAACATCCGGGTTTTCTAGTTAATTACCTAGTTTATCCAATAAGTTTTTTAGTTTTCCAGCTAATTTCATAGGTTTTCTATCTAATTTCTCGGTTTTTTTCTAGCTAATTTCTAGGTTTTTCTAACTTATTTTGGATTTTTCTATTATATATCCGAGTTTTCTTGTTAATTTCCTGTTTTTTTCAATAAATGTCTTAATTTTTCTAGCTAATTTTTGGGCTTTTCTATCAAATTTCCAGGTTTCCACATAATCTCTAGATTTTCCTTTGTGCACGACAAATCAAAATACAAAATATGGATGGATAAATCGGTAATCTTCTCAAAAGCAAAGTTATGTCCAATTTAACCTTCATGTAGATAACGTTTAAAGGAATGGCAATTATATAAAACCTGTGGAACTATGTGGGACGACGAAGTAGTCTCTCCTTCTGATTATTTCCCATGATTTTCGAGCGCATGTACTCTGGAGAGCGGAGGATCTCTACTCTTTAGGCAACATTTCAAGAAATTTTTGCAGTCTCCAACAGCTGTTGAACTGTCAACACTCAAGAAGAGAGGTGGACTTAAAAGTGGTTGATTCTACTCGCGAACGTTCATAAATTTGAGAAGAATCGCGCGCTTTCGAGATAGAAAACTCGACTTAAAAGTAAGTTTTGTTTTTTCACACAATTTTGAATCTATTCGCTTATAAAAATAAATTTTTCATGTTATTCTTATAAATTACAGAGTTAGATAATGATCTGGATAAAATTTCTATTACGAATTATGAAAATATGGGTTTGAATTTATGTTGAATACTGTATAAAACATTTTAAAGTATTGTTTGATTTATTTTTCTCTCTTTTAAACGTTTTTAATAATCATTTTAAATCGGAAAAAATGCGAATACAAGGGTAGCTATATAGAAAATTTGATTACAATTCAAATCGAAATGCAACCACATGAATTTTGAAAATCAGATTAGGTTTTGCCATAATTTTGAAATCGAATTGAGCTTCCACCAAAAATTCAAAAATCAATAGATTTCTTCGTCAAAATTTCAAAAATTTAATCAACTATCCACCAAAATTTCAATTAATTCAATTTTATTTAATTATAATTAACTTAAATAATTGAAAATTTGAAAATCGAACTGAGTTTCCACTAAAAATTTGAAAATCTAATCAAATTTTAGTAACAGAAAATTTCAAAAATCGATCGATTTCTTCGCTAAAATTTCAAAAATCGAGTTGACCATCCAGAAAAGTTCAAAACTCGAGTCAAACATCCAGAAAATCTCAAAAATCGATCGATTTTTTCGCCAAAATTTAAAAAATAGAGTTGAACGTCCAGGAAATTTAAAAAATCGGTCGATTTTCTCGACAAAACTCCAAAAGGTGAGATTAACATCAAGAAAAGTTCAAAAATCTATCAAGTATCCACCAGAATTTCAAAAATCGTTCAATTTCTTCGCCAAATTTCACAAATCGAGTTGACCATCCAGAAAAGTTCAAAAATCGAGTTGAATATCAAGAAAATCTCAAAAATCGATCGATTTTTTCCTCAAAATTTCAAAAATCGAGTTGAACGTTCAGGAAATTTCAAAAACCGATCGATTTTTTAGACAAAATTTCAAAAATCAAGCGATTTTTTTGCCAAATTTCATAAATCGAGTTGACCATCCAGTAAAGTTCAAAAATCAAGTCGAACGTCCAGGAAATTTCAAAAATCGATCGATTTTTTCGCCAAAATTTCAAAAATCGAGTTGAACGTCCAGGAAATTTAAAAAACCGGTCAATTTTTTAGACAAAATTTCAAAAATCGAGTTGAACGTCCAGGAAATTTCAAAAATCGATCGATTTTTTCGCCAAAATTTCAAAAATCGAGTTGAACGTCCAGGAAATTTCAAAAATCGGTCGATTTTCTCGACAAAACTTCAGAAGGTGAGATTAACATCAAAAAAAGTTAAGAAACCTATCAAGTTTCCACCAAAATTACAAAAATCAATCGATTTCTTCGCCAAATTTCATAAATCGAGGTGACCATCCAGAAAAGTTCAAAAATCAAGTTGAACATCAAGAAAATCTCAAAAATCGATCGATTTTTTCGCCAAAATTTCAAAAATCGAATTGAACGTCCAGGAAATTTAAAAAACCGGTCAATTTTTTAGACAAAATTTCAAAAATCGAGTTGAACGTCCAGGAAATTTCAAAAATCGATCGATTTTTTCGCCAAAATTTCAAAAATAGAGTCGAACGTCCAGGAAATTTCAAAAATCGATCGATTTTTTCCCCAAAATTTCAAAAATCGTGTTGACCATCCAGAAAAGTTCAAAAATCGAGTCAAACATCCAGAAAATCTCAAAAATCAATCGATTTTTTCGCCAAAATTTCAAAAATCGAGTTGAACGTCCAGGAAATTTCAAAAATCGGTCGATTTTCTCGACAAAACTTCAGAAGGTGAGATTAACATCAAAAAAAGTTGAAAAACCTATCAAGTTTCCACCAAAATTTCAAAAATCGATCGATTTCTTCGCCAAATTTCACAAATCAAGTTGACCATCGAGAAAAGTTCAAAAATCGAATCAAACATCTAGAAAATCTCAAAATCGATCGATTTTTTCGCCAAAATTTCAAAAATTGAGTTGAACGTCCAGGAAATTTCAAAAATCGATTGATTTTTTAGACAAAATTTCACAAATCGAGAGAAAATTTCAAAAATCCGTCGATTTATTCGACAAAACTCCAAAAGCTGAGATGAACAACCGAAAAGCTCAAAAATCTATCAAGTATCCACCAAATTTTCAAAAATCGATTTATTTCTTCGCCAAAATTTAAAAAATCCAATTTGGTGGATGTATTATCCACCAAAATTTTAAAAATCAGATGGTTCCCCAAAATTTCAAAATCGAACTGACCACTAAAAATTTTTAAATCGAATTTAACATCAACCAAATTTCAAAAATCGAATTGAACATCCAGAAAAGTTCAAAAATCTAATCAGGTATCCACCAAAATTTCAAAAATCTGTCGATTTTTTCGCCAAAATTTCAACAATTTAATTAACTATCCACCAAAATTCTAAAAACTGAAAGAGGCCTCGCATAATTTCGAAATCGAACCGAGTTTCAACCAAAAATTTTGAAACCGAATTCAGCATCCTTCAAAATTTCCAGACCAAAATTTTAAATATTAAAAGAAAGGGCTTCAAAGAAAGGGCTTCGCAAAATTCGACCTGAGCTTTCACCATAAATTTTGAGATCGAATCCAGCAACCACCAAAATTTCAAATATCAATCGAATCCTTCGCCAAAATTTTAAAAATCCAATTAAGTAACTAAAATTGTAAAAATCGAAATAAAGCTTCGCAAAATTTCAAAGATCTATCGATTTTTTCGCCACAATTTCAACAATTTAATTAACTATCCACCAAAATTCTAAAAACTGAAAGAGGCTTCGCATAATTTCGAAATCGAACCGAGTTTCAACCAAAAATTTTGAAACCGAATTCAGCATCCTTCAAAATTTCCAGAATCGAACGAATTCCTCAACAAAATGTATAAATCTAATTTATTATCCACCAAAATTTTAAATATTAAAAGAAAAAGCTTCGTAAAATTCGACCTGAGCTTTCACCATAAATTTTGAGATCGAATCCAGCATCCACCAAAATTTCAAATATCAATCGAATCCTTCGACAAAATTTTAACCGAATTCAGAATCCCCCAAAAATCGATCGATTTCCTCACGAAAATTTCAAAAATCGATCGATTCCTTCGCCAAAATTTCAAAAATCCAGTTGAGTATCCACCAAAATTTTAAAAATCAAAAGAAGGCATTCCAAAATTTCAAAATCGAACCGAGCTTCCACCAGAAATTTTATAACCGTCTCAGCATCCACCAAAATTTTCAAAATCGAACGATTTCTTCGCCAAATTGATAAATATTAATTAGTAATTCGTCTATTTCAATTTAAACGTATATCATTCAATCATATTAACAGCGTTCAGACCTTAAGTGGTGAAATTTCATTCTAAAACTACTTTCGGAAACATGCAAACATGATGTAACTAATGACAGAGAGCAGGGTCCTTTCGGTAAGATAATTACTACGGGCATTATTAATTTGTCAAAGTTTCTAAATGTATCCGCAAACGCATTTATTTATACGAGGATACTTCCAAAAGTACCTGCCCCGACACATGTTTAAATAACCTCGACACCCATTTTGAAATAAGAATCATCCAGCCCCCCAAACTACAGAAATTAACCCGAGGGGGCTAAATTCGGTATAAACTGGTACTAGAAACATGAATTTCAAATACTACCCTCTAAAAATCAAATATTAATAAGGTTAATTATTTGTGTAAATTTCGATTAGAAAAATATACGTAAATATAAACTTATTACGGTCCTGTGGTCGAGTTATCATCTTAGTTATACTTGCAAGTATTAAACACAGTTTTCTTTAATGAAAATGAACAAAATAATTAATTAAATTTACGAGGAATTCAATTTTTTCCCATGGTTTTTATTGAATATTCAATATACCTTACATAACCTCAAAAAAAAAACAAATTCGTAATTAAATATTATATTGTACTTATAATTTTAATTTAAATAGTCTAGTCTAGTAGAACTTAAACAAACATCGTGGAAAATGGTGTATTAACATCTCTAAAGACAGAACTTTCTTGAAACTTCCTAGACTTGGCTATTACGCAAATTATCTAATAAGAAACGGCATCAACGTCGTGGATTTCACAAATATTTTAGATGTAATTTCACGTATTTACCTAAACGACTCATTATACTATTTTTTTTTTAAACTAAAGCAATCAGAATTAACACTTTTATAGTATATTGTTATACGAATGTAAAAATAGTTTCCGAAAAGTTCTAACTCATCTTCTGAATATTCTGATACATCGTAGCAAATATTATCAACGTCGTCTTCTTCAGGCATGCGAATTTTATCTCGAAAAATCTATTTTGACTCCTTTAACAGTTTTGTTTGTTGTTTGCCTTTCTCCCTGAGCTTGCTACAATCCTGCAACATCGTAACTCCAAGATTTCATCAACATCTCAAATCCCCATGTCTAAAAGGGCCCAAAAAAGTCACACCTAGAGGCTTCCACAGGTTTGGTTGATTGGAAAGTATACAGCACGGTCAGCTCTAACTTCTTCCTGAGCTTTCGAAGTTCAAAGGGTTTTACAGAAGAAGAGGTTGTTAGGAAAAATGAAAAATCAAGTCGAACGCAATAAAATTCGTCAAAGTGGGCATCATGGACGATCTGGAGTGCCGGTAGTGCTTGGAGGTGGACGAAACCGCAGACCACGTCATCTAATTGAACACTCGAGCAAGCTTCTAAGCTTGTCTAATAACATCAAAGGATCCAGGAACTTATCTACGTGCTCGACGACTTCTTGGTCGCTCGAAAAGTAATTACGAATTGGTAGAAAATGCTGGATAATACCTAAACTTACATAAAAACAGTTTTGTCGAAGATATCATGAAAGAATAAAGCAGGAATCATCATTAACTACTGGTTAACCATGGAAAGACGCTATTCCATCCATTTAAAGACCCAAAAGAAATTGGTGGGAAGACCTACGAAATCGGTAAGCTGGAGAAGACCTCATCAAGTCATAGTGCAGCTCGGAAACCTTCGCGTAAACTTAAAGAACTGTATATGTTTTGATTGATGATGGAATGAAAAAAAAAAATTGTGAAAACAGCTACCGAAGTTGCTTGAGAAGCGATCGAGTGAATACGATCTGTAGTTTTGTCTTCAACGGCTGGTTCCTTATTCCAATGTTGATCGAAATCTCCTGTACTTCAAATAGCAATTAGGCAAATCGGAGGGTTGAAAAAAACAGACAAAAACAATCATTAATGTCTTATTATTCAATCTTTATTGAACAAAGACTTTATTACAACGTGGAATCGTGTTGGGAATATCTACATAAGCTGATTAATGATACGTGACGTAATTTGTAATTATAATCAGTTGATGAATTGGTCACAATTATGGATTTCATGGATATATCACGAAAAAAAAAACATTATTCGAGATGTATAGTGGTTCGAAAATTAACTCGTGTCAAAAAAAGAACATCGAAATAAAAATAGATCATTGGTTTGCTTTGGAAGAAGTTACAGTCGAATCAACTGGTGATGACAAGTCTTGGATTTGTCAAAATGATAAAGACATATGCAGAGCCAAAACAGCAGTCTATATATACAAAAAATTTGATGAATATAATAAAAAAGAAGACAGAAACTATCGAAAAAAGAAGTTGGAATAAAAATCCTTTCATTATAATTAGTATTCAATTTTTATTATCTATAATAGCTAAAAAATGAAGAGATTGCTAGTTAAGTTTTGAAATATGGCAACACTGAAGTAAACATGTCAAATTTGACGTTGTCATTATGAAGTTTGACATTTCGATCCACCGTCTTTCGTTGATTGAACTCGTTAAAGGGTGAATTTCGTGATTATAATTAGTTTTCGATTTTTATTATTTATAATCTCTAAGAAATACGATAAATGCTACTCAAGTTTTGAAATATGGCAACACTGAAGTAAACATGTCAAATTTGACGTTGTCATCATGAAGTTTGACATTTCGATCCTCCGTTTTTCGTTGGTCGAACTCGCTACAGGGTGAATTTCGTGATTATAATTAGTTTTCCATTTTTATTATTTATAATCTCTAAAAAATACGATAAATGCTACTCAAGTTCTGAAATATGGCAACACTGAAGTAAACATGTCAAATTTGACGTTGTCATTATGGAGTTTGACATTTCGATCCTCCGTTTTTCATTGGACGAAATCGCTACAGGGTGAATTTCGTGATTATAATTAGTTTTCCATTTTTATTATTTATAATGTCTTAAAAATACGATAAATGCTACTCAAGTTTTGAAATATGGCAACACTGAAGTGAACATGTCAAATTTGACGTTGTCATTATGAAGTTTGACATTTCGATCCTCCGTTTTTCGTTGGTCGAACTCGCTACAGGGTGAATTTCGTGATTATAATTAGTTTTCCATTTTTATTATTTATAATCTCTAAGAAATACGATAAATGCTACTCAAGTTTTGAAATATGGCAACACTGAAGTAAACATGTCAAATTTGACGTTGTCATCATGAAGTTTGACATTTCGATCCTCCGTTTTTCGTTGGTCGAACTCGCTACAGGGTGAATTTCGTGATTATAATTAGTTTTCCATTTTTATTATTTATAATCTCTAAAAAATACGATAAATGCTACTCAAGTTCTGAAATATGGCAACACTGAAGTAAACATGTCAAATTTGACGTTGTCATTATGGAGTTTGACATTTCGATCCTCCGTTTTTCATTGGACGAAATCGCTACAGGGTGAATTTCGTGATTATAATTAGTTTTCCATTTTTATTATTTATAATGTCTTAAAAATACGATAAATGCTACTCAAGTTTTGAAATATGGCAACACTGAAGTGAACATGTCAAATTTGACGTTGTCATTATGAAGTTTGACATTTCGATCCTCCGTTTTTCGTTGGTCGAACTCGCTACAGGGTGAATTTCGTGATTATAATTAGTTTTCCATTTTTATTATTTATAATCTCTAAAAAATACGATAAATGCTACTCAAGTTTTGAAATATGGCAACACTGAAGTGAACATGTCAAATTTGACGTTGTCATTATGAAGTTTGACATTTCGATCCTCCGTTTTTCGTTGGTCGAACTCGCTACAGGGTGAATTTCGTGATTATAATTAGTTTTCCATTTTTATTATTTATAATCTCTAAAAAATACGATAAATGCTACTCAAGTTTTGAAATATGGCAACACTGAAGTAAACATGTCAAATTTGACGTTGTCATCATGAAGTTTGACATTTCGATCCTCCGTTTTTCGTTGGTCGAACTCGCTACAGGGTGAATTTCGTGATTATAATTAGTTTTCCATTTTTATTATTTATAATCTCTAAAAAATACGATAAATGCTACTCAAGTTCTGAAATATGGCAACACTGAAGTAAACATGTCAAATTTGACGTTGTCATTATGGAGTTTGACATTTCGATCCTCCGTTTTTCATTGGACGAAATCGCTACAGGGTGAATTTCGTGATTATAATTAGTTTTCCATTTTTATTATTTATAATGTCTTAAAAATACGATAAATGCTACTCAAGTTTTGAAATATGGCAACACTGAAGTGAACATGTCAAATTTGACGTTGTCATTATGAAGTTTGACATTTCGATCCTCCGTTTTTCGTTGGTCGAACTCGCTACAGGGTGAATTTCGTGATTATAATTAGTTTTCCATTTTTATTATTTATAATCTCTAAAAAATACGATAAATGCTACTCAAGTTTTGAAATATGGCAACACTGAAGTGAACATGTCAAATTTGACGTTGTCATTATGAAGTTTGACATTTCGATCCTCCGTTTTTCGTTGGTCGAACTCGCTACAGGGTGAATTTCGTGATTATAATTAGTTTTCCATTTTTATTATTTATAATCTCTAAAAAATACGATAAATGCTACTCAAGTTTTGAAATATGGCAACACTGAAGTAAACATGTCAAATTTGACGTTGTCATCATGAAGTTTGACATTTCGATCCTCCGTTCCGTTTTTCGTTGGTTGAACTCGTTAAAGGGTGAATTTCGTGATTATAATTAGTTTTCCATTTTTATTATTTATGTCTTAAAAATACGAGAATTGCTAGTTAAGTTTTAAAATATGGCAACACTGAAGTGAACATGTCAAATTTGACGTTGTCATTATGAAGTTTGACATTTCGATCCTCCGTTTTTCGTTGGTCGAACTCGCTACAGGGTGAATTTCGTGATTATAATTAGTTTTCGATTTTTATTATTTATAATCTCTAAGAAATACGATAAATGCTACTCAAGTTTTGAAATATGGCAACACTGAAGTAAACATGTCAAATTTGACGTTGTCATCATGAAGTTTGACATTTCGATCCTCCGTTTTTCGTTGGTCGAACTCGCTACAGGGTGAATTTCGTGATTATAATTAGTTTTCCATTTTTATTATTTATAATCTCTAAAAAATACGATAAATGCTACTCAAGTTCTGAAATATGGCAACACTGAAGTAAACATGTCAAATTTGACGTTGTCATTATGGAGTTTGACATTTCGATCCTCCGTTTTTCATTGGACGAAATCGCTACAGGGTGAATTTCGTGATTATAATTAGTTTTCCATTTTTATTATTTATAATGTCTTAAAAATACGATAAATGCTACTCAAGTTTTGAAATATGGCAACACTGAAGTGAACATGTCAAATTTGACGTTGTCATTATGAAGTTTGACATTTCGATCCTCCGTTTTTCGTTGGTCGAACTCGCTACAGGGTGAATTTCGTGATTATAATTAGTTTTCCATTTTTATTATTTATAATCTCTAAAAAATACGATAAATGCTACTCAAGTTTTGAAATATGGCAACACTGAAGTAAACATGTCAAATTTGACGTTGTCATCATGAAGTTTGACATTTCGATCCTCCGTTCCGTTTTTCGTTGGTTGAACTCGTTAAAGGGTGAATTTCGTGATTATAATTAGTTTTCCATTTTTATTATTTATGTCTTAAAAATACGAGAATTGCTAGTTAAGTTTTAAAATATGGCAACACTGAAGTGAACATGTCAAATTTGACGTTGTCATTATGAAGTTTGACATTTCGATCCTCCGTTTTTCGTTGGTCGCACTCGCTACAGGGTGAATTTCGTGATTATATTAGTTTTCCATTTTTATTATTTATAATCTCTAAAAAATACGATAAATGCTACTCAAGTTTTGAAATATGGCAACACTGAAGTAAACATGTCAAATTTGACGTTGTCATTATGAAGTTTGACTTTTCGATCCTCCGTTTTTCGTTGATCGAACTCGCTACAGGGTGAATTATTTTTTTAAACAGCCTCCTCAAATTTACCCTTCAGAAATAAATACTAGAAACCCTATACCCCCCTCCCCAATGTGTCTTACGTTAAAGTGATAATTTCACAACTTTAATAAATTCGATATACAGGGTGTTTAGCATAAAATACGACAAATAGCCGAGAGTTCAAAAAAATAACGATTGGTATTAATTTAAAACTTTTTCACATTAATTAACGACGAATACTTAAAAGTTAATTTCATAAATAGAGTTTTATTCTTGTCAGCATCACTAGAACAACATTTGCGTTCGAATAATATGAAAATTTCAAGCAGTTCAGTCCTGTATAGTTATAAATAAACAATATTAACAAAGCTTGAGATTTAACAACCCCGATACGAAGTGGAGAAAGGGTTTAAAGCTCCCATTAATCAGAACTCCTTCTAATGATTCTAAATTCTGTCAAATAAGAAAGAATATGGAAAAAATAAGGTCTCTATCTCTGCGGGGTGTTGAAACCAACCACGTTATTAATGGGGGGTGAAATTATCCTTCACTACCATTTGGAAAGGTAATTAATTATGCGATTTCCTTGTGAGACATGTTAAATAGGGTGTTTTCAATTGTTGAATGGTGAAATTTGCATCGTCGCTTTGAAATTGATAACTAAATAAAAATTCGATAATTTGGGTATATAAAATAACTATTTGCGTAATTTCAACGAAAATGTTTCGGGTAAGGATCTGGAAAAAGCGAAAAAATCGCACATTACACCCTTTATTGTAGATAAAAATAGGATTTTATTGCTTTGGAGAACATTTCGAATTGCCGCTACGTTAAATTTGACCAAACCTTTACCAAAAAAAAAACACTTTTTCCAAATAATAATAGACGAATTTCGATTAAAAATCAACCTCGAGTATTATGCAACGTTTGAGCGAAGAAATCAAGCGAAAACGGCCGTATTTGAACAAGGATAGAGTCTTGTTTCATCAAGGTAATCCACCAGCTCACACATCAGTTATTGCAATGTCCAAACTTAATGAATTAACGTTTTAATTGCTACCTCACGCACCCAATTCGCCAGATTTAACCCCTTCGGATTATTCTTTATTATCTAGACTTGAAAAATGGTTTCGTGATCAAAGATTTTCAAACAATGAAGAGGTCATGTCGACGAAGATCTCTAACCCTGTCAGACATCGAAGAAATCAAATTTTGGACGTACTCTACAGGCATTTCATCCCCTTTTTCATAAAAAACGATTTGGTGGCGAATTAGGCACGCCTTCCTAATGCTCCATGGACTATCGTCGCCAATAAATGGAGCAAACGGCATCACAGCCTCAGTCTTGATCGTCTCCACAATCTATTTTGATCATCTCTACACTCTGTATTGATCGTCTCCACAAACTGTCTTGATCGTCTCCACACTCTGTATTGATCGTCTCCACAATCTGTCTTAATTGTCTCCACAATTTGTATTGATCGTCTCCACAATCTGTCTTAATTGTCTCCACAATCTGTCTTGATCGTCTCCACACTCTGTCTTGATCGTCTCCACACTCCGTTTTGATCGTCTCCACACTCTGTCTTGATCGTCTCCACACTCTGTATTGATAGTCTCCACACTCCGTTTTGATCGTCTCCACACTTTGTCTTGATTGTCTCCACAATCTGTATTGATCGTCTCCACAATCTGTCTTGATCGTCTCCACACTTTGTCTTGATTGTCTCCACAATCTATTTTGATCATCTCTACACTCTGTATTGATAGTCTCCACACTCTGTATTGATAGTCTCCACACTCTGTTTTGATCGTCTCCACACTTTGTCTTGATAGTCTCCACACTCTGTATTGGTCGTCTCCACAATCTGTCTTAATTGTCTCCACAATCTCTCTTGATCGTCTCCACACTCTGTCTTGATCGTCTCCACACTTTGTATTGATAGTCTCCACACTCTGTTTTGATCGTCTCCACACTTTGTCTTGATAGTCTCCACACTCTGTATTGATAGTCTCCACACTCTGTTTTGATCGTCTCCACACTTTGTCTTGATAGTCTCCACACTCTGTATTGGTCGTCTCCACAATCTGTCTTAATTGTCTCCACAATCTGTCTTGATCGTCTCCACACTCTGTCTTGATCGTCTCCACACTCTGTATTGATAGTCTCCACACTCTGTTTCAATCATCTCCACACTCTGTTTTGATCGTCTCCACACTCTATCTTGATAGTCTCCACACTCTGTATTGATTGTCTTCACAATCTGTATTGATCGTCTCCACAATCTGTATTGATCGTCTCCACACTCTGTCTTGATCGTCTAGATCTACGATATCTTTCGAGAAGTGAGAGCCCATGATACAATTTCAGGCTACCTCAGTCTCCGTCGTACTATTTCTAAGCTTACACGTGTCGTTTCAAGTCTATTCCGAACCTCTGGAGCTGTTGAATCTCTCTCAATATCGATATCGTGATAAATCTATCGTCTACTGACGTTCAAGTAAATCAACTTCAAAACGGACGTCTCAAATCTGAATCAACTGATTCGTATTTAGTTCAATGGACCACACTACACTACACTAAACTAAAACACTTCAGTAGCAATTAACTTTTAATACAAAAAATAAGACTTGACGAGTATTTCGCGCAGTTTTGATCAAATAATTATTTTTTTTTTTTGATAGTATAAGATTTATATTAAATTAGATTTAAAGTTATATCGTATTATGGTGGATTAAGTTGCTATGAATCGAATCGATATTGAAATTTAATGTTATTCAAAAAGCGTTTGAATAGGATACGATGTAACAGATGTAAAACATTACGTCAAAGTGTGTGCTTTGAAATTTGATACACAATAAAAAATTCTTATCATGTTTAACCAGACATTTTCGCACCTACGCGTGACTCAATATTTTTAAAATTTTAATCAAGATTAAAGAAAATTAACAAAATAACAGACGAATTTGTGTTATTTAAATCTGTCAACTTTTGAGATTTGAACCTGGGACCTCCCGCATGCGAGCCTCGTATTCTAACCACTATAGTAGAGAGACCTTAATAATACGTTTTCCTACGCAATACTATTTAAAGTATGTTTCTTAACGTACTAGTGCGTAAAGTAAAGTTTTACTCACTCGAAAGTGTATCTAAAGTACGTACTTTACGCACGGTAGTAGAAAAAATATATTTAGATCGAAATCATGCTTTTTTTGTTTTTATTTAGACTGAAAAACTTTGCTATAAACTGATAGAGTGTTTCAAAAAAATTCTCCAAGCTAGAGGTTTAATAGAAGTCACTAGGGACCAAATCTGTAGAATACGATGCCAATTCTAACCCATTTCATAAATTGTCTTGATGAAACAACACTTTCTTCTTCTTCAAAAGAGGCCAAGTTTCCTATTTATCGATTTTTTTCAAATTACAAAACACTTTAAATCACCAACCCTTCCAAAAAGACCAGTACTCAAAAACAGATCTAAACTAAAATCATAAACACAGTTATCGATGATAATAATCGATTATTTTTCAGTCGAGGTAATTAAATTGTCAGTAATAAAATCTGGTTATAATTATAATCGGTGTATGTACCATTGATTCGAATCTTGGAAATTGAGGTTATGTTGCGTTTGGTAGTTGTTTAACTGATTTAATTGTACCTGCATTTTCTCGATTTCCGTTTGATCTCGACACACATGAAAGTTTCCAGAAGTTTATAATTAAAATTTAATGAAAATATACGAGATAAAAGGCGTACGAGTTTCATGTATAAAATTAGTACTAGTATTTTGATGAAAGAACGTGTTTCGGTTTGTTTAAGGTAAATTATTAGGTCTATCGTTAAAAATAACGAAAATGATTCATCGATATTGATTATTGAACAAATAGGGTACAGAGATTAGGTTAGGAAATTCCTGTTGCAGCGGAAGTCAGCCATCATATTTTCGCTCCAGCGGAAGTCAGCCGTCAAATTTTTACTTAAGCAGAAGTCAGAGTTGATTGGTTGGTGATTTTGTTGATTTTAGTTCGGGGTGTTGTAATTAAAAAAATTACCGAGTTTACTATCATGTCGTGTCAAATTTCGATAACATATAAATAAATTTTTTTATTAATTAAATCGTTTCTAAATAAAACAATTTTGAAGTTCCATCTAGAAACTGCTACCAACTAATAATTACATCATTCCCTGGAGATTTGATGGCCATCTTTCATTATATCCTTCAGCTTAGACAGATTTTCAGTCATGCATAAAATCAGACGGATCAATATGAAATTAAGGCAGCTTCATTAAGGATTTTATAGTTGATAATCTGAAGTTAAACTAATTTCTATAAGAAGAAGAAATAATACGAGAAATCTTTTTGGTAAACAAAATAATTTAGAAGAACTTCCAACAAGATGGCTGACAACATTTCGCGCCGGAAGTTTATAGATAAAAAATGACTTACTCAGTTTCCGGTTTACTTCAAAACGTCATATATTCCACAAAACTAAACCAAAACGATATAGATAATGTCACTGTACGTTAAAAATTTTTAATAAGTCTTGACAGCACTTAACGTTACTATTAGAGATAAGTGATTACGATACATTGAAGAACCGGTCGCAATACCAGCCAAAACGGCTTTTATGTGGGATCTAATGGACTTTCTGGAACGTATTATTGAATAAAACACTACCACGATGAACTTCATTTCACATAATTGAATATTTCTTGAGGGACATTCTATTTTCAATTTATATATCGATATATTTATTTAAAATTGATTACATTTACTTTAAGTAATTAGAAAACTTCCATAATTTACATTAAATCCTTCCAAAATATATTTAAAAACGTTAAAACGACTTCAGTTTATTCGTAACTAATTCCCAGACTAAACTAACTCAAAACTATATGTCACTTCAGTTGTTATAGACAACAGTGTTGCCAAATTAACTTCCTTTATGTACTTAAACAAATATTTAATATAATTAAAGCAAAATAGACTAGTTTCAATTTTTTTATTACTTATTATTATTTAAAAAAAATATTTAATTTATTATGTAAGTTTTGGGAATTGTTTATATAAATATTCAGACGAAATTGTTTGAATATGATTTCGAATTGATGTAACAAGATACAATTATGGTATAATTGAATTTCCACAGATTAATTTCACGCACCTGAATGAGTTTAATCGTTTTTTAGGTGTTATTATGTTACTTAATTAGTTTCCGATTGTTTTATGACTAATTTGATTGTGAATACCAAAATCAAACTACACTGTTAAAAATTAGGAATACGTAACAGCGGAATGGAACGTCTCCTTCATACTTTTAAGCTCTATGGATATATCAGGATCTATTGTTTATATTAAAATCGATAAAATTTCTTTATTTATAATGTTCTTGGTTTCTATATTATGAATTTTTTCATATCTACTTTTTTCGATTCGTAAATAGAAAAAGTGTCATGACGCCCTAAATTTACTTATTTTTTTCGGGCTCGGTTGTTCTACTCGAACTCTATCGATTTGGAAGGATTTTTTTTAAGAATCCTCCAAATTTCATTTAGTTTTGGATATACACGGCCTTTAAATTGTGGTAATTAACGAGAAATCAAAAAAATGTCATAAGGCTCTAAATGAACTCATATCTTTTGGACTGTCTCATATAAAGTGTTCTACTCAAGCTCTATCGATTTGGAAGGATTTATTTTAAGAATCCTCCAATTTACATTATTAAATTCCGAATAGTTTTGTATATACAGGGACTTGAAATCGTGGTAAATTGAGAGAAATAAAAAAAATGTCATGAGGATCTAAATGTACTCATATCTTTTGTACTGTCACATTTAGAGTGTTCTACTCAAGCTCTATCGATATGGAAGGATTTGTTTCAAGAATCCTCCAATTTTCATTAACAATCTTCAAATAGTTTTGTATATACAGGGCCTTGAAATCGTGGTAAATTGAAAGAAATAAAAAAAATGTCATGAGGATCTAAATGTACTCATATCTTTTGGACTGTCACATATAGAGTGTTCTACTCAAGCTCTATCGATATGGAAGGATTTGTTTTAAAAATCCTCCAATTTTCATTCTCATTTTTCAAGTAGTTTTGTATATACAGGGCCTTGAAATCGTGGTAAATTGAGAGAAATAAAAAAAATGTCATGAGGATCTAAATGTACTCATATCTTTTGGACTGTCACATATAGAGTGTTCTACTCAAGCTCTATCGATATGGAAGGATTTGTTTTAAAAATCCTCCAATTTTCATTCTCATTTTTCAAGTAGTTTTGTATATACAGGGCCTTGAAATCGTGGTAAATTGAGAAAAATAAAAAAAATGTCATGAGGATCTAAATGTACTCATATCTTTTGGACTGTCACATATAGAGTGTTCTACTCAAACTCTATCGATATGGAAAGATTTGTTTTAAAAATCCTCCAATTTTCATTCTCATTTTTCAAGTAGTTTTGTATATACAGGGCCTTGAAATCGTGGTAAATTGAGAGAAATAAAAAAAATGTCATGAGGCTCTAAATTCATTTATATCTTTCGAACTGTCACTTATAGAGTGTTTTACTTAAGCTCTATTGATTAATAAAGAACTTCTTCATAAATTAATTTCGGAGATACAGAGCTTTAAAATTAATTACTTTTTGTTCTGCGTCGTATCTATCGAAATGTAAAATAAAAATATTTATTCTGAAAATTTATCGATTTAGTTTGAATAATTTTTAATTTAAAGTTCACAGAAATAAAATTTTCCTAATATTTCTTAGGGTTTTTGAGATTTTGAGGCAGTTTTTTTATATAAAATGAATGTTTTCTAGTAGTTGATAAACTTCTTTCCAATTTTTGAGTTTCCCAAAACAACAACATTGAAATTATAAACCACTTTCACCTGACACTATTTATTCTCGAATACTTTTAATTCCGAAAGAAAAAACCTAATTAAGGACTGTTCTAATTCACTACCCTTAATCTCGAAAAGGAAGAAAATAAAAGATTAATACCCTCCGATGTGATTTTGTTATATAATTACCTTTCACGTTCGAGCTCCGTAGAGTCTAATCATTTTAATGAAACCTTCAAATTCCTAGTTAATTGTATAGGTAAGTTTTCTCTAATTACAACGTTTCAGCATAGATTCTATAAATTTACATATTATAGACGACATCTTGTTATAAAAGTCCAAAATATAGAGTTGAACGCCCCTAAACTAACAGCCGGACATTATCAAGGATTTTGATAGAAAAAAATTTTATGCCATAACCTCAAAACATCGAAACTTCTCACTTATATTTTATAATAAACAGATTCCCGAAAGCCCCAACAACATCGTGTTAATGAAAGAAAACTTTCGATCGTTGAAATAATAATTAAATTTCAATATTTTCGAAAAGGGTCTGGTAGCACGATGAAGGAATTATTATTTTAGGATGAAACCCTCGAATGGAATTGCAGTTGAGATAAGGTTAAATATATTATATATCGAGATATTCTATTTAATAGAAACAATCACGAACATGACCTTCAACACGTCCTCGAGTTTACCTGTTTTACCAGAGACATTCGAAAGCTTTCAACATTGAATATAAAATAACAATTATAATTTTAGGTACATCGATAACAAGTTTTAAGATAGATAAATAAAAACAAGAATTTATGATTGGACAAAACTTAATTCTCTTCCAAAATATTCTCCATTAAGATCTATTCACGTTTCAACAAATATGTAGAAAAAAATTAACGAAATTTCAAACATTTTATAGGTAGTTTAAACATTTCAGTACGTCCACCATATTATATGACTTAATATTTTACTTTCTAATATTATTTTACTTAAAGAACTTTTTAAAAAATGCAAATATCCTAATGTCGAAGCGTTTTTTCCGGTTTTGGTCGGATTGCAACTCATTTTTTAAAATAGATGAATGAAAACAAGAATTTATGATTGAACAAAACTTAATTATCTTCCAAAATATTCTCCATTAAGATCGATTCACGTTTCAACAAATATATAGGAAAAAATTATCGAAAATTCAAACATTTTATAGGTAGTTTAAACATTTCTGTACGTACACCATATTGCGTAACATAATATTTTACTTTCTAATATTATTTTACATAAAGAACTTTTTAAAAAATACAAATATCTTAATTTCGAAGCGTTTTTTCCGGTTTTGGTCGGATTGCTACTCATTTTTTAAAGTAGATGAATGAAAACAAGAATTTATGATTGAACAAAACTTAATTCTCTTCCAAAATATTCTCCATTAAGATCGATTCACGTTTCAACAAATATGTAGAAAAAAATTAACGAAATTTCAAACATTTAATAGGTAGTTTAAACATTTCAGTACGTCCACCATATTACGTGACTTAATATTTTACTTTCTAATATTATTTTACTTAAAGAACTTTTTAAAAAATACAAATATCCTAATGTCGAAGCGTTTTTTCTGGTTTTGGTCGGATTGCTACTCATCTTTTAAAGTAGATGAATGAAAACAAGAATTTATGATTGAACAAAACTTAATTCTCTTCCAAAATATTCTCCATTAGGATCTATTCACGTTTCAACAAATATATAGAAAAAATGATCGAAGATCAAACATTTTATAGGTAGTTTAAACATTTCAGTACGTCCACCATATTACGTGACTTAATATTTTACTTTCTAATATTATTTTACTTAAAGAACTTTTTAAAAAATGCAAATATCCTAATGTCGAAGCGTTTTTTCTGGTTTTGGTTGGATTGCTACTCATTTTTCAAAATAGATGAATGAAAACAAGAATTTATGATTGAACAAAACTTAATTCTCTTCCAAAATATTCTCCATTAAGATCGATTCACGTTTCAACAAATATATAGAAAAAAATTATCGATATTTCAAACATTTTATAGGTAGTTTAAACATTTCAGTAAGGTCACCATATTACGTGGCTTAATATTTTAATTTCTAATATTATTTTACATAAAGAACTTTTTAAAAAATGCAAATATCCTAATGTCGAAGCGTTTTTTCCGGTTTTGGTCGGATTGCTACTCATTTTTTAAAATAGATTAATGAAAACAAGAATTTATGATTGAACAAAACTTAATTCTCTTCCAAAATATTCTCCATTAAGATCGATTCACGTTTCAACAAATATATAGAAAAAAATTATCGATATTTCAAACATTTTATAGGTAGTTTAAACATTTCAGTAAGGTCACCATATTACGTGGCTTAATATTTTAATTTCTAATATTATTTTACATAAAGAACTTTTTAAAAAATGCAAATATCCTAATGTCGAAGCGTTTTTTCCGGTTTTGGTCGGATTGCTACTCATTTTTTAAAATAGATTAATGAAAACAAGAATTTATGATTGAACAAAACTTAATTCTCTTCCAAAATATTCTCCATTAAGATCGATTCACGTTTCAACAAATATATAGAAAAAAATTATCGATATTTCAAACATTTTATAGGTAGTTTAAACATTTCAGTAAGGTCACCATATTACGTGGCTTAATATTTTAATTTCTAATATTATTTTACATAAAGAACTTTTTAAAAAATGCAAATATCCTAATGTCGAAGCGTTTTTTCCGGTTTTGGTCGGATTGCTACTCATTTTTTAAAATAGATGTATGAAAACAAGAATTTATGATTGAACAAAAACTTAATTCTCTTCCAAAATATTCTCCATTAAGATCGATTCACGTTTCAACAAATATATAGAAAAATTTATCGAAGATCAAACATTTTATAGGTAGTTTAAACATTTCAGTACGTCCACCATATTACGTGACTTAATATTTTACTTTCTAATATTATTTTACTTAAAGAACTTTTTAAAAAATGCAAATATCCTAATGTCGAAGCGTTTTTTCCGGTTTTGGTCAGATTGCAACTCATTTTTTAAAATAGATGAATGAAAACAAGAATTTATGATTGAACAAAACTTAATTCTCTTCCAAAATATTCTCCATTAAGAATTTTTCACGTTTCAACAAATATGTAGAAAAAAATTAACGAAATTCCAAACATTTTATAGGTAGTTTAAACATTTCAGTACGTCCACCATATTACGTGACTTAATATTTTACTTTCTAATATTATTTTACTTAAAGAACTTTTTAAAAAATGCAAATATCCTAATGTCGAAGCGTTTTTTCCGGTTTTGGTCAGATTGCAACTCATTTTTTAAAATAGATGAATGAAAACAAGAATTTATGATTGAACAAAACTTAATTCTCTTCCAAAATATTCTCCATTAAGAATTTTTCACGTTTCAACAAATATGTAGAAAAAAATTAACGAAATTTCAAACATTTTATAGGTAGTTTAAACATTTCAGTACGTCCACCATATTATATGACTTAATATTTTACTTTCTAATATTATTTTACTTAAAGAACTTTTTAAAAAATGCAAATATCCTAATGTCGAAGCGTTTTTTCCGGTTTTGGTCGGATTGCTACTCATTTTTTAAAATAGATGAATGAAAACAAGAATTTATGATTGGACAAAACTTAATTCTCTTCCAAAATATTCTCCTTTAAAATCGATTCACGTTTCAACAAATATATAGAAAAAAATTATTGAAATTTCAAACATTTTATAGGTAGTTTAAACATTTCAGTAAGGTCACCATATTACGTGGCTTAATATTTTACTTTCTAATATTATTTTACATCAAGAACTTTTTAAAAAATGCAAATATCCTAATGTCGAAGCGTTTTTTCCGGTTTTGGTCAGATTGCAACTCATTTTTTAAAATAGATGAATGAAAACAAGAATTTATGATTGAACAAAACTTAATTCTCTTCCAAAATATTCTCCATTAAGAATTTTTCACGTTTCAACAAATATGTAGAAAAAAATTAACGAAATTCCAAACATTTTATAGGTAGTTTAAACATTTCAGTACGTCCACCATATTATATGACTTAATATTTTACTTTCTAATATTATTTTACTTAAAGAACTTTTTAAAAAATGCAAATATCCTAATGTCGAAGCGTTTTTTCCGGTTTTGGTCGGATTGCAACTCATTTTTTAAAATAGATGAATGAAAACAAGAATTTATGATTGAACAAAACTTAATTATCTTCCAAAATATTCTCCATTAAGAATTTTTCACGTTTCAACAAATATGTAGAAAAAAATTAACGAAATTTCAAACATTTTATAGGTAGTTTAAACATTTCAGTACGTCCACCATATTATATGACTTAATATTTTACTTTCTAATATTATTTTACTTAAAGAACTTTTTAAAAAATGCAAATATCCTAATGTCGAAGCGTTTTTTCCGGTTTTGGTCGGATTGCAACTCATTTTTTAAAATAGATGAATGAAAACAAGAATTTATGATTGAACAAAACTTAATTCTCTTCCAAAATATTCTCCATTAAGAATTTTTCACGTTTCAACAAATATGTAGAAAAAAATTAACGAAATTTCAAACATTTTATAGGTAGTTTAAACATTTCAGTACGTCCACCATATTACGTGACTTAATATTTTACTTTCTAATATTATTTTACTTAAAGAACTTTTTAAAAAATGCAAATATCCTAATGTCGAAGCGTTTTTTCCGGTTTTGGTCAGATTGCAACTCATTTTTTAAAATAGATGAATGAAAACAAGAATTTATGATTGAACAAAACTTAATTCTCTTCCAAAATATTCTCCATTAAGAATTTTTCACGTTTCAACAAATATGTAGAAAAAAATTAACGAAATTTCAAACATTTTATAGGTAGTTTAAACATTTCAGTACGTCCACCATATTATATGACTTAATATTTTACTTTCTAATATTATTTTACTTAAAGAACTTTTTAAAAAATGCAAATATCCTAATGTCGAAGCGTTTTTTCCGGTTTTGGTCAGATTGCAACTCATTTTTTAAAATAGATGAATGAAAACAAGAATTTATGATTGAACAAAACTTAATTCTCTTCCAAAATATTCTCCATTAAGAATTTTTCACGTTTCAACAAATATGTAGAAAAAAATTAACGAAATTTCAAACATTTTATAGGTAGTTTAAACATTTCAGTACGTCCACCATATTATATGACTTAATATTTTACTTTCTAATATTATTTTACTTAAAGAACTTTTTAAAAAATGCAAATATCCTAATGTCGAAGCGTTTTTTCCGGTTTTGGTCGGATTGCAACTCATTTTTTAAAATAGATGAATGAAAACAAGAATTTATGATTGAACAAAACTTAATTCTCTTCCAAAATATTCTCCATTAAGAATTTTTCACGTTTCAACAAATATGTAGAAAAAAATTAACGAAATTTCAAATATTTTATAGGTAGTTTAAACATTTCAGTACGTCCACCATATTATATGACTTAATATTTTACTTTCTAATATTATTTTACTTAAAGAACTTTTTAAAAAATGCAAATATCCTAATGTCGAAGCGTTTTTTCCGGTTTTGGTCGGATTGCAACTCATTTTTTAAAATAGATGAATGAAAACAAGAATTTATGATTGAACAAAACTTAATTCTCTTCCAAAATATTCTCCATTAAGAATTTTTCACGTTTCAACAAATATGTAGAAAAAAATTAACGAAATTTCAAATATTTTATAGGTAGTTTAAACATTTCAGTACGTCCACCATATTATATGACTTAATATTTTACTTTCTAATATTATTTTACTTAAAGAACTTTTTAAAAAATGCAAATATCCTAATGTCGAAGCGTTTTTTCCGGTTTTGGTCAGATTGCAACTCATTTTTTAAAATAGATGAATGAAAACAAGAATTTATGATTGAACAAAACTTAATTCTCTTTCAAAATATTCTCCATTAAGAATTTTTCACGTTTCAACAAATATGTAGAAAAAAATTAACGAAATTTCAAACATTTTATAGGTAGTTTAAACATTTCAGTACGTCCACCATATTATATGACTTAATATTTTACTTTCTAATACTATTTTACTTAAAGAACTTTTTAAAAAATGCAAATATCCTAATGTCGAAGCGTTTTTTCCGGTTTTGGTCAGATTGCAACTCATTTTTTAAAATAGATGAATGAAAACAAGAATTTATGATTGAACAAAACTTAATTCTCTTCCAAAATATTCTCCATTAAGAATTTTTCACGTTTCAACAAATATGTAGAAAAAAATTAACGAAATTCCAAACATTTTATAGGTAGTTTAAACATTTCAGTACGTCCACCATATTATATGACTTAATATTTTACTTTCTAATACTATTTTACTTAAAGAACTTTTTAAAAAATGCAAATATCCTAATGTCGAAGCGTTTTTTCCGGTTTTGGTCAGATTGCAACTCATTTTTTAAAATAGATGAATGAAAACAAGAATTTATGATTGAACAAAACTTAATTCTCTTTCAAAATATTCTCCATTAAGAATTTTTCACGTTTCAACAAATATGTAGAAAAAAATTAACGAAATTTCAAACATTTTATAGGTAGTTTAAACATTTCAGTACGTCCACCATATTATATGACTTAATATTTTACTTTCTAATATTATTTTACTTAAAGAACTTTTTAAAAAATGCCAATATCCTAATGTCGAAGCGTTTTTTCCGGTTTTGGTCAGATTGCAACTCATTTTTTAAAATAGATGAATGAAAACAAGAATTTATGATTGAACAAAACTTAATTATCTTCCAAAATATTCTCCATTAAGATCGATTCACGTTTCAACAAATATATAGGAAAAAATTATCGAAAATTCAAACATTTTATAGGTAGTTCAAACATTTCTGTACGTACACCATATTGCGTAACATAATATTTTACTTTCTAATATTATTTTACATCAAGAACTTTTTAAAAAATACAAATATCTTAATTTCGAAGCGTTTTTTCCGGTTTTGGTCGGATTGCTACTCATTTTTTAAAATAAATGAATGAAAACAAGAATTTATGATTGAACAAAACTTAATTCTCTTCCAAAATATTCTCCATTAGGATCTATTCACGTTTCAACAAATATATAGAAAAAATGATCGAAGATCAAACATTTTATAGGTAGTTTAAACATTTCAGTACGTCCACCATATTACGTGACCTAATATTTTACTTTCTAATATTATTTTACTTAAAGAACTTTTTAAAAAATGCAAATATCCTAATGTCGAAGCGTTTTTTCCGGTTTTGGTCGGATTGCAACTCATTTTTTAAAATAGATGAATGAAAACAAGAATTTATGATTGAACAAAACTTAATTCTCTTCCAAAATATTCTCCATTAAGAATTTTTTACGTTTCAACAAATATGTAGAAAAAAATTAACGAAATTTCAAACATTTTATAGGTAGTTTAAACATTTCAGTACGTACACCATATTGCGTGACTTAATATTTTACTTTCTAATATTATTTTACATAAAGAACTTTTTAAAAAATTCAAATTTTTTAAGTTGAATTAATGAAAACAAGAATTTATAATTGGACAAAACTTAATTCTCTTCCAAAATATTCTCCATCAAGATCGATTCACGTTTCAACAAATATATAGAAAATATTATTTTACATCAAAAACTTCTTAAAAAATTCAAATACCCTAATTTCGAAGCGTTTTTTCCGATTTTGGACGACGGAATTCATCCTGTAGCGAAAAACTACTCGGAAAACCACCGAAACGCGATAAAAAGAACCGTTATTTTTTATATACTTCAATATCCATTCTATTAATACTCAATAATCTTTCGATATTTGTTGTAGCATGGCTTGTCACCACGTCATCATTTTTTGCGCTTTAATGATCATCTGGCACATCTTATTGGCAAGCACTCAAGATCCACTATCCCAAAAAGACGGGTATTTAGTACCACAACGAACCAGAGACCTGTTAAGAACGAGAAAAATGTCCCAAAGGGCTTTTAAAAACATGGATCTACTAGTTGCCAGAAGTTTCGGAAAACGAGCAGGTTCCGAATGCTACGGAGGAATGTGTCTTAGAGGCTTTCCAGAATTCGCTGGTGCCAGAGGGTATGGGAAACGGAGTATTGATGTTAATCAATTAAAATGGTCAGTTTAGTCTAATTTCATCAAAACAATAATATAATAAATTATATTTTAACGTATAATAGTTAAACGGGACAACCAGTATAGTACTTTCATTAGATATGTTCGTTAATTAAACTTATAATCAATTTCGATTAAGTTATAACCAATTTAGTATCGATTTGTTTAATAAATATTTCACAAAATCGATGTGATCGGCGAATACGGATCTGTTTCTAAAAAAAAATCAGAACCAAACTAACTTCGAACGACAATTTAAAAATGTACACGGTTTTTAAATTGATTCGGAATCAAACACGCGAACGTAATTATTTGACACACCCTCGTAAAATGGAAATATATTTTATCCATAGACATAGTTGTAATAGATTGTTTATTTACATTAAAAAGAGATAGTAATAGAAATGCAGTAGATGAACAAGGAGAGAGAGACAACTAAATAATATGTAATAAACTTTTAGAACTATTGCGCATGTACATCAATACTATTATCAGTAAATTACATATAATGAAGAATTTATAAGAACTTTATTGAAGTCTAACTGTACTTAAAGTTTTTTATTATTATTTTGATGGAAAGTTCATGACCACTGTTATTTTTTTTTAATTTGGAGGCTTTAAAATTATTAAAACCGAGATATAATTGCACACGAGGGTAATACTATTTAAATATCAAATCTTTCACGAATCATATAATAAATTAAAATAAAAAACGTACCTGGGCATTAGCGTTTCTTAGTCGTATTTATAACAAATATAAAACGACATATTTTACAAATATTACCAATAAAACGACTTCAAGACAATGTAAAACACTAAATTGCAAATTAAACAAAGTCATTTTACAAAATGGAGAAGCAGTGTTGCCACTTGCTAGTTACAAACTACAAAACAGAATAAGTGGTACAGTAGAAAGTTTCATTTAAAAACCATATTAATTGAAAATTTAAGCAACATACTTAAAGGATACTTATAAATATAAATTCGTCATGGATACGATTTCATAAGATCTTACGTCGAGTTTAATAATGATTTCGTTGGTAATTAAAATTACAATGTTTTCTATAATTTGGCAACGGCGTTTTATATAAATACATGTATATAAAAAGGTATAAATACTGTTTCTCTCACATTTAACAATTGTTTGTCTTTAATACCATTTTCTTAAAAATAATTATTGTTTCACAATACACTCTTTCCAAAAAAAAAGTAGTGTAGCTATCATAAAAGTTTTTGTTTTATTTAGAGGTTATTCGTATATAATCTTTTTTTGTGACGAGCTTTCTCCGATGTGGTAAAATGAAGATATGATTTTTTTTCTCATTTCGGAGAATAATAACGGTTAGGTCACGATATGTTCATTGTAACAAAAAAATAGATGAAACCAAGCTGTATTCATACATTTTAATACAGTGTAAATGAAAAAAAATATATACCAGGTCAATATATCTAACAGACAATATACGGATGGGAGAAAAGATTCTTGGAATTATTCACAATCCGAGTATCCAGGTGGCTGTGTACACGTCGATTGGTCTGAAGGGAACAATCCATTATTGTTATTGGGGGGGAGTAAGGCACTTGAATAATTTTAACGTTTTCTATTTAATTTAAAACTCATTTATAGTAAATTTTATGCCGAAAAATATTAATTCAGTTAATGAATAAGAATTATTAAGTATAAAACCACAAATAAGACGAAAAATCAAAAACAACAAATATATAATATTGATGTTTACACTTTTTTTAGCGAATTTAGCAATTCGTGTTGATTTTGTACTATATACGAGGTATGATCAATAGTAAATATACTGAAAAGATAACTGTTCATAATCCGTAATTTCTCAATAATACCCACCAAAAATTTTTTTTCGGGAACCTGTAAATTTCCTCGAAGTGCCGTTTTCAATTATTTCGATTGTGTTGGTACATATGTTTAAAAGTTTTTTTTTTTTAATTATTATTAAGACAATCTTTACATCAGCATTAATCAATCCAATCATTACATATTTACCCAACAACGAAATGCAGTGTTGACAGCGTTGTTTGTTGCCTATCTAGTCGGTTGGAATATGATTCCTCATACCCTACACATGGAACGTAGTACTGTCAATGATAGATGATATATACCCAAAGCTATCAATCTCAAAACAATTTTTTTTCCATTTCAATTATTTTTTCTATATTAAAGTAATTTAATTCGAAATACGTTTCTCCAATTGAAGGTTATGAAGTTATCAAATTTAATTTTCGTGCTTTTACCTTTCCGCAGTTAAAATTTAATAATGGTCTAAACCTATTTTAGAGAACATACGATTACCGCGAACTAAATGACGCTATTAATTATTATCAAACATAATTATCATTCAAGTGACCATAATTAACATCGAATTTGGTGTTTGGTTTCAAAGTAATTTGCAGATTAGGCAAGACGTTATATTTGATATGTTAAACAGCTTCAATTTAATACCCAATTATTGAATTTAACACAGAAAGACGGAAAAAAAAGAACAAAAAAAAACTAAAAGAAAATGAATTTTGAATAAATGAGAATTACGAAGTAATGAACCAAATTCAATGATAAGATATAGTGAAAAACGTAAAATATACTGGAAATAAGTCATAAAAAACCATTTTCAGAAATTTGCAGTACATTTTAAAATCTATCAACATAATCGAACAGGACCGTCTTCATAGTCCATGTCGTGGACGAGTTCGGATCAATAATATATGAAATTTTGATTAATAAGATTGACGCCATACTGTTAACTGAATGGAATGTTTTTTTATTGTAGTTTATTCGTTGAATGTGACAGAGAAGAAGTTGACAATACAATAAGGAGCATTGATTACCCCAACAACGGATACGAGCAGTTCAAAAGAGATCAAGAAATAGTTTTACCGGATTGATTATTCGTTATATAATTAACTTAACAATAAAAAAGGGCATTAATGTGAAGTTTTTCTTCCTAAATATTGAGAAAACGCATTGAGATTTGATTTTTTTGGACCTTTATCCAAATATTTCATATTTTTCTGTAAAATTCATTTGCTGGCATTTTTAACTACTTCAAACTCAGATTTGGTTTCGAGAATTCATGTGAAGCATTCATATATAACCTATTCGCAATATAATTTCGAGATAGAACATTTTTTGGACATATAAAACATATTTTTTAACTCTCATGAAATCAATCCATACAAAAAAATATTTTCTTGTCTTTTTTCTGCTATTTAAACTAAAAAATATCGAACAAAAACAAATAAAAATGCACATTTTTTCATGTTTTATTATTCATTTATCATAATGTCTCTAATTTTTCAAAAATACTGTGAATAAAATATAAAAAACAATACAAAGAACAAAAAAATTTCCAGTAATTGCCCACCGCATCCGCCAAACTTGTTTAATAGTACAGGACCGGCGAGTTCGTAACAATCCTACATAATTTCTTATATTATTTGTTTATTAAAGTTTTTTTTCTTATATATATCAATATTTCTCAACTGTGGTTGACAAAATTCCACATTTATGCTATATAACGTTTTTTCTGACTGTGAATTTGAATGTTGTACCGGCTAATATGTACATTAAATATGTTATCCTCTGATACTTTTATTTTCGAATTAATTATTAGTAAATAAGTTTAAAATAATAGATTAATAAAAGACACGTTTGAATATATTCTTTTTTTTTTACTTATGACCTTCACCTTTCCAAGAAATTTTTATTTTCCCAAAATAACAAAAACAGAATTTTCTTAATACTGTCCTGTGCAATTTATGATAACTGATAATAAACCTGTAAGCAGTATCAATACTTGATCACACCTACCCTCAAAACAATAATGATAACCTCTAAATTTGCAATTGCTAGAATATATACTAAACCGTTATCCAAAAATCATTTTATTTCAAAATTAATTATTAGTGAAATACTTAATTAATAACAAAAACGCTTAAATATATTATTTTGTTTAATTACCATTTTCTCTTATCCACGAAATGTTTATTAATTAAAAAAAAACTAACATCAAATTTTCCTAATACCGGTCCTGTGCAAATTAACTCTCTATCTCGTCTATAAGGTCACATTCTAGCTGGTGGTAAATCTGTAAGCAGAATCAATACTGGTACACACCTACTGTCAAAATAGTAAATATAACCTCAAAATTTACAAGTGCTAGAATCTAGTGAATATATTTATTAAACTATTAGTTATTTTCTTTAATATTAGTTAAAATGGTGACTCAAATAATTGCTGGGTTAAAAAATTTCTTTATATTCAATTCTACATTAGGGACTAAAGAAGGAGAGGTAAGAATAAAACTCTTAATTTAGTTACTTATTTTAATAATAATCCTTTCAGGAATTGAAAAAAATTCTTTATTATTACCCCATAACAGAAAATACGGATATCCAGATTAAAAATGTTGGTCTGGTTGAAGGAATCATACAATTTACAGAGTATGTATTCAAGAATAAAATAATAGTAAAGGATAATTAATTTTTTTTATTACAGAACTTTCAAACCGTCTTCTCCAGTTAGTTCTTTACATACGAATAGAACACGACATTTGTATTATCAACCAGAAAAGAATTATTGGATGGTTATGGTAATACAATTTTGTAAAAATCTTTTTTAATATTTGAGTATTTCGATGTATTTCAGACTTTACAATTGAATTATGCCACAAAAGAAGGTTCAAATGATACTGAAGATCTACAGGATGATATCGAAGATAACGTCTATGAATCTATTTTAAAACAAGCTTATCTTATGTACAGATTATTTTGGAATACTTTCGAAAGTGTTAAAGATATTGGGAATTTAAAAAAAACTTTAGAATTATTTTACAGAGCCGTAAGTACATTCTTCCATTATTTAACGTATTTTTAGAAAAAGTTGTTAATTATGGTAAAGAATAAAGTGACAAACGTAAATTATTGAGGTTATGTAGGTTATTCTTCTTCAACTGGCCTTTTACTTATATAATATATAAGTTTTTCTTCTTTTCTTATAATTAGACTCTTACCTATATGACTATGCAGCTTTGACATAAACAAGCATCAATTAAGTAATATAACAAAACATCTGATCTATGTCAAAATGACGGCCGTGGGGTAAACAGTAAACTTTCTTGTATATGGTGTTATCTTTTTTAGATTTTTTCCGGTAGTTCAAGTAATTTGAAAAGTTTTAAGAACCTTTTTTGGAAAATAACTTCCACTTTTGCCTTCAAGAATATTAACAAACTTCGCAAACAGAAACAGAAAAGTGTTTAGTTTACCTCACGTCGGCCATTTGGGCATCAGCTGATTTTGACAAGCTGACCTAACCTAACCCAACCAAAATAAAGAACAAGTTGAAAGTATAAACAATTTGAATAAATAATATGATGATCTAGAATGGTCTATACTATAGCTATAAAACATAACAATGTTGCCAAGATTAATTGTATATCAAAGATAATAGGAAATTAATATTACACGATTTTATCAGTTGATTTCTGACTTTAATAATAGATTCAGTTTATTTTTAGTATATACAAAATATGAAACTTGCTAATGCGGATATATTAAACATATTATCCGGTATTCAATATCTACCGTTAGATAAACAGACGTTTCTGAAAGTACAATGTTTCATTAATTGTTTAGAAAGTAATTACGAGATTATAAAATATACTTCGTTTCTATTTAACGATCATTTAATATGGTAAGTAACGTGTATTTGTGAAATTTTTTTGTACGATAATTAAATTTCAGGAGCGGTGTCGAACCCACCGACATGCAAATAGTTTATCAATATTTAATAAACAATCTTCTTCCCGCTAATATCGAAACCGAACTCCAAGGAGGTTCGATTCCTCGTAATTCCCCTTCTCCTTTCGCGGCTTTACGTCACGGTCGATTCATAACTGGCCCTTCGAATCTTAAATTAGCAAAAACTATAGGGAAAGTACCAAAAGTTTATTTATTTGCTAGTGGGGAGGCTAGAGGTTATCACCTAGTCGTTTATAGGGTACTAAGTGCTACTATATGTCTTTTTATTAAAGGTAAAATATTTTTTTTCCAACGAAATTACTTTTTTTTTATTGTTATTTTATTTTTAGGAGATATTGAATTGACGTTAGATTTGTTTAAAGTGTTAGACGAATTTTTGAATTCGAAATTGATTTCTATAGTGTCAGATATAGCGGAATATTGTTCGAAACAAGTTGTAACTCCTTCTAGTTGTTCAGATTCCTCTCCAAGATTTATTTATTTCAATAAACTTAATCTGGCTTATAAAAGTACGGTTCATTTGGATAATAGACAGAGCGGGAATATCACTTGTCCAAAAGAATCTATGAAGATTGCTGTGGAAATGAAAGCAAATGCGCCATCTTTGGGGCAATCTGGAGAAACTATTGTTAAAACTATGAACGATTATTGGGTGGTTATGAAGGTGTCGAATAATAGGGAGTTTTATATAGCGTTACAACAGAAGAATGCAAGTTTGATTGATATCAGTGGTAAGTACAAAATTACCATTCAATTTATTGAATTTGTAAAATCGAAAAATAAACAAGGCAACGTCGCAACCAACAGGTGTTTGAGATGGCGCGGGAAGCGGAATAAAAGTCAGATTTTAAACAGCCACGGTCACGAAATCAATTGAAAACGAGGGCAACGTTCCAATTTAACTCATTTTTTTGAGATTAGAAGATACAAAATCCAAATCGAAAAATGTGAATTTTTCACCTTTTCTGTTTTGATCATAATTATAAAATTGAGCGAATAATCTTGGCGTTTTATCAAATTAGCTACCAAAAGGCAAATTTAATTTTTTGGATCTTATTTTAATATAATTTTGACAAGCTCGTGGTTAAAAATTGTTTGGGGGGTTAAGTAATAGTTAAAAACTACAATGAAAATTGAAACTAACTAACTCAAATATATGGGAAGATATGAAAAATTTTCTTTTATGTAAACTGTAGAAAATAAAATTTCCTATAGGATTGCCCTTAATCATTTTTAACGTATTCGCAATAGAAATCGAAATATTTGCAATGAAGTATCAATAAATGTGAATTTCCCAACTTTTTTGACTACTTTTCATTATATTTTATAAAATATGACAAATAATCTCGAAGGTGTGATTTTTTCTTTCAATTTGTTGTTGCTTTTTTAACATATATTTTAAACTTGTAAAATCGCACGATGAACACGGCATCGCCGCAACCATCAGTTGTTCGCGATTGCGTTGTCTAAGAAAACTTTTAAACTTCACGAAATATGAATCAGTTGGAAGAGAAGCGCAACGTTGTCAATTTCAAGTTATATGGATCATAAACATGAATCGTGAAGTTTTGTTCTGTTAGATTATGAATTTTCTACCTTTATTTTGATTGCATTGTATGCCTTAATAATATTTATTCTTTCACTTACCTTGAAATTACATATTACATATAATATCAAACCCGAGATTCTATATTTCGTATCCAAGTTGATGGTTTCAGTTCGGATCCTTACCTGCACAAGGTAGCTAACTTCACACTAGTTCGTCGTGTAACGTTGTACAACGTTGCCATATCTATCAAAACTTTTTAAAAAAGAAACGGTTTTGATTAAATTTTCGTGTACTATAAATTTAGAAGAATGAAATGAAGTTTGGAAAATATCTCAAAAATATGAATAGATATAATTTTTTTTTTAATCAAAAATATAGAGAATGAAATTTTCTAAAACATTGTTCCTAATCACTTTTGACGTATTTGCAATAGAAATCCAGATATTTTCAATAAACTATGGAGAAATGTAAATGTTCATTCATATTTTATTCAATATATTGGTAATTTTGTGGTTTTTGAATTTTTTATCGACCAAAAAAGTATCGGAATTTTCATTTTTCAAGTTTGATCTAATTTTTTTTTAATGCCCAGGAAAATGAATAAAATATGTTATTTCTTATTAACTTCGATGTTTCCAACTTGGATCCTGACCTGCACAAAGTACCTAACTTCACGCTAGAGTAACATTACAACGTTGCCATATTTAGAAGAATTATTACAATGTTATTTTTTTAAAACAACTGGTTTTTGATCAATTTCTTATTGTGTGATGTAGATTTTAAATAAAAAAATCCATTTTTTCAAAAAGGTATGGAAATTTTGATTTTCGAACTTGTCTCATTTTTAATTCAAACGCGCAGGAAAATAAAATGTTTTATTTCTAATTAACTTCAACTCTGATCCTGACCTGCACAAAGTAACTAACTTCACACTAGTTCGTCGTGTAATATTACAACGTTGCCATATTTATAAAAAATACTACAATGTAATTATTTTTCAAGGGTTTTAATTTAATTTTTTTGCTTTTTGTAATTTTCGATTTATAATTTAATTTCTTTTCTAGATGAAGTTCGGAGGATATGTGAAACGGAACTGAAAGGAATATTTTTTCCCCAAATGTAAATAAAACACTATAAAAATACGTTTTAAATATTTTATTATTAAAAAAAATATAACAAATATATATATACAGGTAAAGTCACAATTATTTTATAACAACCATTACAGTATATCATCAAATTTCCTATCATGAAATAAAAACAAATTTATCTTCATCGAGACGCACGTGCAAAATAAATAAATTTCAATATAAAACACAGTTGCCAGGTCGGGAGCGGCTTATTGTATTCAATAAATTTTTGGAACTAAAGTGAGATCGGGGTACGTTCTAGCGAATAAAATGAGTAATTGCGAATCGAAACCTATATTTTCTATTCTTATAACGTTCGCTTCGGAAGCTTTCGGTTCTTTTCGAACGACAGCTAATCCCGTCACCCTCATCAGATGTTCTTCGTTTTCGGTTGAGGCGCCGCCGGTTCTGGCTAAACGGATGTGACATAACACGTCGATGAAAATGTGTTTTTGGACAGCTTCGCCGTTAGGAGTCTTTATCTTTAATGGATTGAAAAGAGAAGTGGTTGAAACATTTGTATCGAAAATGAAAAAATTTGTAGTACTTCGAAAGTCAACGAAAGTATTTGTGAGAAAACATTTTGATCAATATATTAGTGAAAATGTGGTCAAAATCAAAAAAATCTTTATTTTTAAATTTATTTTATGTGCAATTTTATCAGTCCTATTTATTATACTGAAAGTTATGAAGATAATATTACAAAAAAATTATTATTCGAAATTTTATAGTATTTTTAAATTCAATTGAAAATATGTATAAAAAGATGACATTTAATTTAAGTACAAACACCTAAAATTTCTTATTAAATCAGAATTTATATAGATTAGAATCAAAATAATATAAAATTCGTATCCAAATATCACTCAGTCTGGCAACAGTGCGAAACATTCCATTGTATGATATCGAAATTTGCTCATTACTTGAAACGGATCGCCAAGAATTAATCAATAAAAAAAGAAGAAGAGGCTGGATGATTATAAAGTAAATTCGTGGAAAATACGAGGGAAATTCGATACAAACTACATTTTTGAACAAATTTTATAGTATTTTTAAAGTCAAAGAAGAATTAAATACAAAATACAACATAAGGATTATGAAAAATGTTTTTCAATATAATCTGGGGCCTTAATCTGTCATAAATACAATGGAAATCGATAGAAAAAAACATTCTCGAAGAAATTTTATAGTATTTTTAAAGTCAAAAAAGAATTTACGACAAAATACGACGTTATCACTATAAAAATGTATTTCTAGTTAAGTTGCACCCCTGAATTAGTGGAAAATACGAGGGAAATTCGATAAAAATCACATTTTCGATCAAATTTTATAGTATTTTTAAAGTCAAAGAAGAATATTCAACAAGTTATAACCATAAAAATATGTTTCTAGATATTTCGAGAACTTAATATGTAATAAATGATAAAAATCGATAGAAAAAATTCCTATAATTAAATTATATAGTATTTCTGAAGTAAAAGAAAAATTTTCAACAAGATATGACATACTATGACCATAAAATTATCTTCCAGAGATGCAGGATCCTAAATTTGTGAAAAATACGATAAAAATAAAAAAAAATGTATTTCTACTTTAGCTACGCTCCTGAATTCGTGGAAGATACGAGGGAAATTCGAGAAAAACAACATTTTCCATCAAATTTTATAGTATTTTCAAGTCAAGGAGGAATTTGCAACGAAATGTCTATAAAACGTATTTCTAGACAGTTTGGGACCTTAATTTGTGTTAAAAACGAATAAATTCGCTCAAAAAAACTTTATAATAATAAATAAAATAATTTTCAACAAAATCAAAACAATTCCAAATACATAAAAACAAATATTCAAGTGACAAAAATTGAAAAAAAAAAATGAAGAAAACAAATCACTCACCCTCTCCATATGTTCTTCGACTTGAGGCAAATCATCCCTAAAAACTGTCGCTTCCCCAAGCACCACATCGCCGGATTCCAAAACGAATTTCATCCCTTTATGCACCGCCCTGGGTTCCAGACCCAAACCGTCCGGATGACTATCCGACCACAAATAATTATCAGGTTCGACGAGAGAATCCGGCTGGAAAGTGAGCCTCTTAGCGTACCCCATCCCTATGCTCAACAACCTCAAAGCTCTACCTCCGAAAAGGTGATTCCTCCTATCGTTCGGTCTCACTTTATAGAAAAATCCCGGTATTATACGAGGATCGACGTAAGTACCTGAAACAAATCGAATTAAAAAACGAAACCCCCTCGTAACTATCCGCTTACCAACAACCGGGATCTCGTACGACTCCAAACCGGTCATGGTGTACTTGGTGGGAACGTCGTTGATACTGTCCCCTCTAACGGTGAATCTCCTATGGATTTTTTGTATACCGGGTAACAAATAATATCTGTGTCTTCTGATATTCACGCGACTAATTTTAAGTATCTCAGCGCGCGGTTTGTTTTTCAATTTTCGAGACAGAATCGTCCCGGAAAGGAGCACCGGTTTGGCAACGCCGGTTTCGTAATATTCGACTTTACCGGTAAAAGTAACGGTCGCCCTCTTATCTACGAGGCCGTTTTTAAACGAGCTAAAAATTTCTGTTTGGGGACCCTGAAAGAATGAGCGCCATGAATAAACGAAACCGATTTAATTAAATTATTTTTTCTTTAAAAAAGACTTACGAAGCCCACCAACTTGCCCTTGGTGATATGGTTTAACGTTTAGGAGAGCCGCCGGTCTTCTTCTTCTTTTCGCTTGGGAATATAATTAGGGGAGTATCGAAAAAATAAACGCAATAAGTTTTAAGTAATATAAGGTTCTCACCTCGATCGAAAGTACTTCGACGGTGCCTTCGGGTTCTCCGTTGGGGTTGAAGAAAGTGAATTTGTCGCCTTCGGAGAGTAGCTCCAATTCGAAGGCGTAACCTTCCGGTCGGTTATCGCTCCAGAAATAGTTGTCGTTGCCGATGAATTTATCGGATTCGAAAGTGAATCGTCTGGCGTATCCCCTACCGATCGACGTTAATGTCAAAGCTTTGCCGTTGAACAGGCATTTGTTCATCGTGGATGGTTTACCGACTTCGGGTAGGGGTCTGACAAGGTATTTGAAACCGGGTACCACTCGGGGGTCGATATATACCCCGACGACCGGTAGTTGATGGGGTTCCAGGGCACAGATTGTGTATTGCCCCGGTATGTCTCCTAAAGAGGAGGCGTATAGTTTTAAAGGACCTTTTATTGGTTCCTCGGTTTCGGGAATTTGGAACGGGGACTTGGGGGTAACGTTACAGTCCTGAAAATATTTAAAGATAAATAAAAAAAACACTTTCACTATTGTTGGATATTTACTATTTAAATATTCGGTTGAATTCAAAAAGAATCAAATAACCTGATATTTGAGATCGTAATCTGTTATAAAAATTTTAAAAAATCGATGGAAAGAACATTTTCCAAAAAGTTTGTTAAAGTATTTTTAAAGAATTTGAAAAATTATGTGACATACTATGATCACAAAAACTTATTTTCTGATAATCTGAGACCTTGATCTGTGCTTGATATGAAAAAAAATCGATAAAAAAAAACGATTTCGATCAAATTTTATAGTATTTTTAAAGTCAAAAAAGAATTTACGACAAAATACGACGTTATCACTATAAAAATGTATTTCTAGTTAAGTTTCATCCCTAAATTCGTGGAAAATACGAGGGAAATTCGGAAAACCCACATTTTCGATCAAATTTTATAGTATTTTTAATGTCAAAGAGGAGTTAGCAGCGAAATATGACATAATGTCTATAAAAACGTATTTCTAAACAGTTAAGGACTTTAATCTGCGAGAAAAACGAATAAATTCGATCAAAAATACATTTTCGATTTAATTTTATAGTATTTTTAAAGTCAAAGAGGAATTTACGACAAAATGTGACACACTATGACTATAAAATTATGTTTGAGAGATCCTGGATCAAAATTTGTTAAATATACGATAAAAACCACATTTTCGATCAAATTTTATAGTATTTTTAAAGTCAAAGAGGAATTTGAGATGAAAATCTATAAAAACGTATTTCTAGACAGTTTGGGACCTTAATTTGTGTTAAAAACGAATAAATTCATCCATTAATTCGTGGAAAATACGAGGGAAATTCGGAAAACCCACATTTTCGATCAAATTTTATAGTATTTTTGAAGTCAAAGAAGAGTTTACAACATTTTATCAATCGGAGTCTCTATTTAATAAATTAAATTTGATAGAGAAAAAAGGATGACATTAAATTTAAGTACAAACACCTAAAAGTCCTTATTAAATAAGAATTTATATAGATTAGAATCAAAATAATATAAAATTCGTATCCAAATATCACTCAGTCTGGCAACAGTGTGAAACATTCCATTGTATAACATTGAAATTTGCTGATTACTTGAGACAGACCGCGAAGAATTAATCAACAAAATAAGAAGAAGAGGCTGGAGTTAAATTATGATTATAAAGTGAATTCGTGGAAAATACGAGGGAAATTTTATTGAATTTCGATCAAATTTTATAGTATTTTCAAAGTCAAAGAAGAATTAAATACAAAATACAACATAACGATTATGAAAAATGTTTTCAATAAAATCTGGGGCCTTAATCTGTCATAAATACAATGGAAATCGATAGAAAAAACATTTTCGAACAAATTTTATAGTATTTTTAAAGTCAAAGAAGAATTTACGACAAAATACGACGTAATCACTATAAAAATATATTCTTAGTTAAGTTGCAAACCTAAATTCATGAAAAATACGAGGGAAATTCGATAAAAGCACAATTTCAAACAAATTTTATATTACTTTTAAAGTCAAAGAAGAATTAATAACGAAATGTTACCTAACGACTATAAAAACACATTTATCAATAATCTGGGACCTTAATCTGTGCTAAATTTGATAAAAATGGATAGAAAAATCATTTGTGATCAAATTATATAGTATTTTCAAAATCATTGATAAATTTTTTAACAATATGTGACATAATACGACATTTCAAATAAATTTTTAAACACAAGAGTTGATTCTAAATTTAAGGAAAAATGTTGAAAAATTATTTTAAAATAAACCGTAAATTAATTTGGCGTAATTAGAAACCTTTAGAAATTTACATGGTCACGTTTTTAAAAATCAATCAAAAAATATGTTAAAATCAAGAAACGTTTTTATTAAATGTCAAGTAAAAAATCAACACTCACATGAATATCGATAAATTCCGAATCACTATCCAAATCACAGCTCAAACTCTTCAGAATTGGCGCACAAGCCCCAATCTGAGATTCAACATGAGAATTCTGAAATGGAAAAAACTTTATAAATAATGCGAAATATAATTCGTATACGCCACTGGGTTACCGCCGCGCATTATTAACGCGCAGATATGGAAATCGGCGCCAACTGAAGAAATGTCTCGCCGTTTAACATCCATGAAAACATCATGAGTAAAATATTTAAACAAAAAATTTGTTAAACACAGTTATAAATAACTGTCTACTGACTATTATTAAATTTACTACGTTAGCAGATATATTTATACAGATAAACCTGCCGTACACAAGATTAGTAATTTATCTATAACCTAACCGTTAATCCACGTAGAAGTTTATTTATCAATATATAATAGTAATAAAAGTTGCTGTTTTTTATAAATTAAAAAAATGTATTGAAAAACACTAAATAAAACGATTCAATGAAAGGAATTTATAACAATAAATAAATGTAAACAATAACATGTACATATTTAGTTGAAAATTTGACAGCATCAAGTGTAACCAACTTTCTAAACATAATTTCCCTATCTATTAATTGTTATTCACATTTACGTTTTTTATTACTTTGTTGGCAATAAAAATAACTAATAACTTCGATTCCTTAAAAATGATTCAACTCCAATATGGCCGTTGTATAGGTACAGGGTATGATTTAAATTAAGTAATTTTACAGAGGCGAATATAATAATAAAATATTGATCAATCGATTTTTTTATGTAGAAAATTGAGAAAATCATATTTTATTAATAAGAAAAATATAACAATACTTACTTGAATCGGTAAAGCTAATATATTATCAGTCTCAATAACATCTTCAAATAATATATTTGAAGAAGGGGTTCCGCGACGAAGTGATTGCCAATGGCGTTGCATGGCATCGAGTTTAGCTTCTTCTTGCATACTTTGAGACATCATTTTCTGAAAATAATTAGCATTTTCCCATAACACACGGAAATTTTAATTCGCATTTTATACGTTAAAAGTAATTGACCGAAAATTGATGGAGACTTTTTATACAAAATTATAAACGAAATGTCAAGAATCCTATTTTCCATTTTTCTTAAAAACGGGAGTTTTATTCGGAAAAAGTGTCAGGCAGATCAGAAAAGTTGTAGGTCATTCACCATTCGTAACATTTCACGTTTATAAATTTCGTACGTTTGACCTTTGATAAAATTTTTGCAGAAGTAGAATTTGTGTCTATTTTGACTGGATTATAATAATTAGAAAAAATGTACATATAAATAAAAAAAATCAAACAGCAAAAAGTAATTACGAATTTCATTATTAAGTGAATACTCTCCAATACAAAAAAATGAAATGAATAAAATACGAGGGTGGTTAAAAAATTTAAATCCAAAGAGATGTTTGTATATTAATGTCTTAATTTTATATATAAATTTTTAATAAACAATGTGAAAATTATTTATGAGACACTCTCTATATATTGATTGTACTAATATAGTAAATCTAAATCGATGCTGTGCATAATTTCTCTAATTCAATATCGACTCATATAATCAGTATGATTCACTACCTCGAACAATTTGTTTTAAATTAAAAATAATTAGAATCATTGTATGTGAGCTTTCTCGAATCAATTATTAGCATCTATAAATAGCTAGAATAGAAACTTTCACATAAATTAAGGCTGAATTATCTCCTTCATAAAAAAGAAACCTGTTTCACCGCCTATAAATTATCGATCGTCAACTTCCGCAACCTACAATGGTACCAACTTAAGGCCACATATTTCTAGATACTTCGGTCACAGATACCGCTAGATTCTATATTTAGATTTATATACGTACATTACGAGGAAGCTTTTCGGAAAATAAATGATCGATTGAAGCTTAGATAATAAAACTAAATAAAAAAAGAATCTTTTGCACCTATATTGATAATAACCTTATTTTGGAAATTATATTAATTATTAAAAATAAAATCTAACTCACCACTTGATAATGTGTAATAAGGTATCACTAAATATAAAACTTTGGGGAAATTATTTGGAATAAATCACGAAATTGTACTAAAACGTCTGTTCAGCTCTAGCGACCACAATGAAATAAATTGGCTTTCAGGTTCCGTTCCAGCCAGACGGTTGTATTTGTAACAAAGTTGAACGTGTCCGGGGCTTCAACGCAGGGCCTCGGATCCTCGTTGTGATTGGTCGGATGCACTTCTATCACGATTTAGGAACGTGATAATTGTTAGTAAACATTTTACGTAGCATATTATGAACTTTATGGTTGCCATAAATATATTTTTGTTTGATTTGAGATAAAGATTATGTAATTTTTAGCAATATGGATTGTTTCCAGTTTCTTTAAGACAAAAAGTGATAAACCATTGTTATTAAAAACCCATAAATTTCGTTAATATTTCCTGAAACGACATTTCTACAGTGTAGAATGAATTAGTAAATAAATAAAAAAAAGCGTGTTGAAAAAAACGCTTGGCCACGTTGATTTATATTTATAATGCACATTTCTTTAAAAAAAAATATACAGGGTGTGTCATCTGACAGTGGCCAATAAATAACTATATGATTTATTTAGACGATTTGTTTTTTGATAATATCATCATTATTATTATTCTTCAGTACAGTTATCTAAAATCGTCATAATAGTCGCTATGGAAAGAAGAATTGTTAAAATTCATATCTTAGGTCCTTTTTTCATTCCTGGCAACTTGAATGAAAATAAATCAAATGATTTCTTATATCTTGATTTTAAAAACCCACAAAGATCACGCTCTCCTTATCTAACAATAAGACTCTTTTTTGTTGGTGGTGGATACGCCATATGTCAAATGTATTGATACGTATTTGGCTGCTCCACACTATATACTCTATTCCCAAAATAATTTACCTGATATTTCAAAATTTATCTAATGCCCTTTTAGTTTTTTTGTTTCTCTTGGTACTACAGGTACAAATTTTGTAAAATTTCTATTGATATAGGTCGTTGCATAACTCTAAGCAGAGATGGATTCAGGATCATATTGAAAAAAGTTAATTTAGTTTTTATATATAAAATTTTTAGCTCAGGGTTGATTGGTGTAAGCAAGATAGTTTCAAAAAATTAAGAACTAAAAAAATAACTATTATATAATTTGAATAATACTGATGTAAACTTAACGATTTTCTATTACTCATTCAAATTAAATAAAAAACAGTGGTAGACCAAAAAAAGGAAAAAAATAGATGTAAAGCACTTGACTCTGAGGATGTTATCTTGAATATACAGAGGCATAATGGAAATAAGTCGAAAAATATGTACCCATACATATTTTCAAAAGCTAGTATTAAATTTTGTGAGGTATTTTAATTCGTTCATCGCGGACATGATTAAAATAATTCTGTCACATTTATTGGACTATTATCTCTCAAAATAGTCAAGAAAGTGGAAATTTACTTAAAAAACAATCAAAGTATAATAAAAACCTCGGTACAGATATAAAATAGTGTCATATTATATATAAAAAAACAAACAAGAAGATTATCTCTCTACTTTATTTATATAAGTTATCATAATATTTATCATAATAATAAACTTTTTTTAATAATTGAATTACTAGAAAATATACTTAATACACCCCTGTCTGGAAGCCAACTGAATGAGCTTCCTTCTCTGACCAATAAGGGCCTGGTTCGCCACCTGCTAAAATATGATGACTTTTTATAGTTCTATGTCAATGAATTGAATGCTTCTTTAAATAGTTGGTTTAATTATTTAAAGATAAAATTTTTTCTAGCTGGCAATAAATAAAAATGTCATTATCGGTTAATTACATCGGTATGCAATTTTATAATTATTATTCAAATTTGTAGACAACTAAATAAATATTATTAAGAGATCAAACCGGACTTTATAAATCGTCTTCTTTTATATATTATTAGCTAATTCGGCCTCTTTCTATATTGAACCATATACTTCTTATTATGGATGTGACTCACAAATAGTGTAACTTGTTGGGTGCAACAAAATTAGTTATTTTAAAAGAAATATAATCTTTCTACACTTAAATATTGGCCTATTATTACAATACCTTGATACCTATTCTGGTTTTAAAAACTTTCAAGGTCAAGTACTCGTTTGACCTCTATGTAAAATTTCTGCAGTAAAAAAAAACAAAAAATATTGTCCTTATAATCTCAGCATTTATTGGAAGAATTAAGATCAAAAACAATAATTGTTTTAATGAAAGTAATTTACATCAATTTTTTTACTAATAGTTTAACAAATTATTGTATTAACGTTGACATTGTTTTTTATAGGTTAGATTATAGAATTAAGGTAATTATTGTTAAAAAAGAAGAATATTTTATTATTATATACGTACAGGGCGATTGTGAAAACAAAAAAATTTATATATCTTTTGGAAACTACAAATAATTGGGAAGTTTCTTTTTCAATAAATTTCATGAGTCATTTATTTGCCTTGACCCTTGCAAACGTATAACATAAATAAAGAAGATAAGATTGTGAGGTTATGGACAACAAATCCACAACACGTGAACGAAAACTCACGTCGTTTATACATGATTCTAATGATTATACATAACATTTTAGAGTTCAAAGAAAATCGTGAAAAAAAAAATATCATCATACGATAAGGAATTAATTCATTATTAAAATGGATGACAGTGTAAAAATCAATACAAATATCAATGGATATTATAATAAATATTCGATAATTGTCATATTGTATGGTAGATATAAGATTGTACTAGAAAACAATACGCAGATATGATACTTTCTGAATACACTGTGGATAAAAATTACCTTCACATTCTATGAAAGTCATTTGGTCGATGCGTTGGCCCATGCATTCAAAATTAAACGCAGTTGGAGTCTGAAATTGTCATCGTTTTATAAATAGACTCAGATAAAATATTTTTTGGATTGTTACTCGTTAAAGTCAGTGAGGTGGAAAATGCACAAAAATGTTTGCCTATTGATTATCATAAATTTGAATTGTTGCAATTACAAAAATATCCGATTAAATGTTACAGGGGCGTTCAAAAATGTGTTTACCTCTAATAAGTCATTTTTGTATCATATTAAATTGTCAAAAAACGTCCAACGAAAGTAGTTTTCAAACATAATCGCACCTTTTTATAATAGAAACTGAATTGCTTTTATTTCTTACTAGTTTTATAAGATTTTTGTTTGAATACGATTCTAAAATATAAAATCAAAAAATATATATTTACGATTCAAGTCATTTCAGCGCGAAAAGTTTTCCCAATTCATTAAAAGTTGTTATTTTGTGTAAATAACATATTCTAGTCAATATTTTTCATGTAATGAAACATTCTAAGTTAAAAATGTTCACGACGCCATCTTCCGACTGCAAGCTCAACAGGTATTCTATTCACCCTTATTGTAGAAAACTGTAAGATAACTGTTTCAAGCTGACAATAAATAGAGATGGGAATTGCATCGAATTACATTAAAAATAACAGTTTTTGTTTGGTTGCCGAAATAAAAACTGTTCCTTCTTTTTCTAAGAGAAATTAATTTCTACACATATGGGAAAATGTCTCGTGGCTCTAAAACTCGATTTTAGTAGAAGAGATTTTGTGTAAATTTAGAAAAACATTCACGAGTTTATCTCACATAAAGTATATTTCGTTGTATTTTTACGCATACCTGTATAATAAACCAACAAGATTTAGTTTCACTAAGGGAAAAGCCAAATAAAATGTCCTTCCTTTAATACAACATTATTTAGTATATAGAAGTAACAATAAAAGCAAAATATTTGTTATTGTATTCGTAAATAACCAATTATTGAGTGCTAAATCAGGATATAATTTGACTAAATTTCACCGCCAGTAAGAAATTTTTATTCTTAAGTCCGGCAACAGCGCGTTAAATATACAATATTCTTTTATATATATTATAATAACAAAAAGAAATTGTTTTCCTCCAATTAATATACACAGTATGTTAACGAACCAATTATAATTAGTAAGAAATTGTAAAACATATTTACCGTTTACATAATTCCAATTAGGAGAATCTTCAATATTTGTTTAAAAATAAAAACATAATTATTGAGTGATGGAACTGTGCTTGCCACATTCAATACGCGTTGCGGTAGTGTTAGTTGCATAACCCATAAAAAATTCATTGAAATAACTTGTTTGAAGTAAAAAGTAAAGTCAGTTGCATAACTAGTGGTTGTATCGATAGAATTAAATGATGGATCCAAAAGTTAATATGATTTTATTCATTGAGTTATACTAAATATTTGTTAAATGCATTTGAAAAAAAATGTATATATTTCAATCCAGATTATTTGAAATGCGTGACCAAGAAATGCACTCTGGATATAATTTAATCTTATTAAAAGGTAAAACGAGACTATGAGATTTAACGTAAGTCTTCTCTGTAATATATTTTTAGATAAAACACCATCGCGTTTAACAAATTTAAAAAAAAATGAGATTGTAAGAAAAATTGATAGTAACTAATACAGGGCGGTACTTTTAGAATTCCTAATGGATATTTTAATGAAGAAATTCATGTTTCAAAAGTACAACATATTTCACCACGACTGCGCAGTTTATTATACGACAATAACCCATAAGCTAGCACGGCATAGAATCTATTTTCGTAAAGTAGAAGAAACTATTATACAAAAATCCAAGAGAAACACTATTTGTTGTGTTGGCAAAACATTTTAAATTCACACGAAATGTGAGATACCTTTGTATCCCAGTTGCGTTGAGATATATAATATTAATTACCTTGTGACCTACATTCAGAGGCATTACAACATCAATATCTTCTTTTTTATGAATTCGATCCCACGAAATATATTTCGAAATGATTATTTTCGTAAATAATGAAACGTGATACACCTAAATAAATTAACTGTGTAATATTTGTGGTTTTAATCTTCCAGCAAAGCGAAAATGATTAATTTTACGATTAGATACAGCTATAAATAGGTCTATATAATGTACAGTAAAAGAAGTTGGTATTTACCAAATCGCTTATCATAAATTAAAAATTCACGACCGGATACAGGATCTAAATAATCAATTTTCATAATAATATGACTACAAAATGGTAAACATTTATTGTAAAAAGTTTTGATAGCGATTGTAATGTAATACTGTAAACTGTACGTTATGAAGATGGCGTCTAATACAACGTTGCCAAACTTTCGAAATAATATGGATATTAAAGAAATATGAAAAGTTATATTAATACTGGATATAAATTATTTTCGTTGTATACATTGAAGTAATTAGTTTTATTATGGATTAAATTTTTGTTTATCGTTGTTTTAACCACAGTTTTCTTAATAATAACCAATTTATTATACTAGATAAATAGACATTCAAGTTTGTGGACAATTTAAGAGATCATTAACCTATTTAATATGACGTTAAATTTATTTATAGCAGTAACGATCTTTTAAAAAAATTATATTAATTCACAATCGTTAGAATATACAAAGCGATAAAGCGTTTGTAAATCATTAATCTGTGATCTAGTTCAGAGAAAATCCCTTATTAGTATACGTCACTGGCGGAACTACTCATTACCTGAAACCTGCAAAAAATCTTTTCATACGCTTAAACGTATAGTGGACTGACTGAAAATTCCCGAAGCCCACCGAGCCGAGATCTTTCATATTTTCAGTTTTCCTGGATATCTTCGAGAGGGCAAGGAGAGCTATTACTGCTAACAATCAATGCGATTGCGCAACTGTATTTCCTACCACGGTCAGGCCAGAACTCAGACGGTTTTCATTCAAAACGAAAAATATTAATTCAAATAATTATTATCGCATTCAAAATCAAGTTATTATATTTTCGATTTCAACTTAACGCTAAAACGTTCACTAACAATATGGCGGTGCACTGACGTCAGCATGTGTCAAATTTGTAAACAGTTAACGACATTGTTTATTGTTTTATTTGTTTCTGTGAGATAAAATTAATAAATTTTGTGGTTTAAATGATAATTTGACATTATCATTATTATAATTTTTCAAATTATTATCAAGTTTAAAATCATGTTATTACATTTTTGGTTTCAATTTCCCATTTCACCAATATGGCGGTGCACTGTCAGTGCACTGCTGTCAGTAATATGTAAAAGAACGTCTATTATTGTTCTATTATTACAAAAGTAATAATTTAAACAAGTTAATAATGATTTAAATAATAACTATAAAAAAATACTAAATTTTAGGATTATATCATATTTTAGTTCAGTTTACAAGATAGTATTGGAAAGTCTAGGCTTGAGCGATCGTTCACGCGATTGGTTGATCTCGAGCTGAGAAATTAAAGGCGACTCCTTTAAGAAAAGCGCGCGAAACTGTGGTCTGTTCAAATGATCAATGTTATTGACTATTGGGACTTGTATTCAATTTATAATAATTTTATGAAGAAAATAACATTTATAAACATGAATAATAAAAAAAAGGTTCAAATTATAATGTTCAAGTATTTGATCACTAATTTGTTGTTATATCACGAATTTATGTATGAACATCTGGTCTGTTTTGTTTACATTGGCGAGACCACATGATAGGAGTGTCCGACGCCGCGCGCAAGCGCGGCCGCCATTAATTTTTTGAAAGGGGGAAATAGAAAGAGACTCAGAGTTCTCTCTCTTAGAAATCGGCGGTATAGAATGTATTTAATTGTCATATTTTAATCTTCACTGAATATTTTGTACGTATTTTCATCTTTTTTTCTAAATAAATAAGCCTCATAAATTATTATTTAATAGTGTTCAAATTGGTTAAAAATAAAATCAAATGAAAAAAAGTTTGGGAATGTTATTTTTGCGAATACTGTGAAATATGCAGGGAAATTATCGTACGATCTCAGCTGGGAGGCGGGGCAGGTCCGGTTCTACGTAGAGTTCGCATCGTCTCGCTCTAGCACGTGGAATAGCGGCAAACAATACGACCGACAACGTACGCGTTCCACTAAAGAGTGCCAGTTCTGAGTCAACTGTTGCACCACGTTATACGGTGAAACCTGTCCGTCATCTGGCAGGTCGATTGCTCTCAACCTGTGATCTCTCTTCTAGCATTTCATGACGTTATTTACAAATTAGAAAATTGATACGAAGTTATAATGGCGGAGGACGACGTTAACGATGACAGTAACGATATCAATACGAAATTCGGGTTGAAATTACGCGGAAGGAAAGGCGCTTTAAAAAAAAAGAATATTTACAAAATCAAAGATCATAATTTTATACCGAGGTTCTTTAAACAACCGACGTTCTGTTCGCATTGCAAGGACTTTATATGGTGAGTGTTCAAATGAATCGATTATTATGTAGATCTTGTTGGAATGTGATGATCCCTAGGGACTAGGCGATAATTGATTTTTTACCCTCCCACCATTGGCTTCATTCATAAAACACTTTCGCTAATATTAACAAATAAATTATACCGAGTACGTTCAAAAAATTGATAGTTTTAAATAAAATTAAGTAGTTATAGAATTTCTTTTCTATATATACAGTGAGGCGCTATATTAATGTATTAATTTCTATAGGTGATTATAATATTTATAATAAAAGTTTAAAAGCGGCGTTTACATTAAATTATATACAGGGGTTATTAATTTCATACTATAATTAACAAATAAATTATGAATTATAATTAGGTAGTGGGTTAACCAGGGGCGGACTTAGGAGCGAATTGGACTCAATATATTATAAATTAGAGAGTAATAAATTGATGAAGCGTTCATAATCCATAGGCGTATCAATTCTTTTAGTACCTAGATACTTAAAATATTTTTTTCAAATTATATCTCCAGTATATGAAATATAAATCTGGTGAATTAATTTTGTTTTAATGAAACAACAAATACAGTGGTTTTTCAAACAACCACCGACATCTCTAGGTCACGTCAGGTACTTTTAGGACCATCCTCGTAGGTTGGTAGAGGGGTGCCGTGAATTAATGAATGATACGAGGGGTGTTTGAAAAGAACCGATCTAATAAACGTGAATTTTGTACTAAAAATAAATGAAAATGAAATGGAAATAAAAAATGTCGTGTCTCGTATTTTAAGTAAAAAAACGTACTGTATAAAACAAAGGTCTAATTTTTATTTTATAGACTAAACAATTAGTTGTATAATGTTTTTAAATACTTGTTTAAATTTAGATTTTTAATAATGGTGTTATCACAATAGATGTAAATGTCCTTGACTGACAAATAATGTGTTATCATTAAAACAACTGTTAAATATTTTTACTGTAAACGTAAATTATTCAACTATATTGAAAATTTACACTACTAAAACCCTAGGTCAACTAAAACAGTCATTAAACGTTTTCTATAAAAAAAAATATTTTCGTGTCGACAAGAGGCACAGTACATTAAGCCTCACCAGCTACACCGTTACGGCTCGATACAAGTTTCGACGAGATTTAGGCATATAAGTAGCGAAGCTGTTATACGAGAGAAACTAAAAGTGAAAAATAAATAGTTTGATATGCTTAAAAACAGTGTTTTTTAATTATTTTTATACTATATATCTTTTTCTTCTTAACATTAAGTGAAGTTCTTAAAATTTGATAGCAATTTTGTACTAGTCTGATAAACAATGCAATGAATAAAAAGTAAACATTACGTATGACGTAAATAGAAACAATTTTGAAAGTAGTGTAGGTTCCTGTTTGACCTCGAACGAAAAATTATTGAAAATCATTATATTTGAAACGTTCGATTCAAAATACTTCCTAAAACCGCATAGGAATTTATCGGTGATTCATTTCAACAATCCCAAGGTTGACTACGAGGTTTGATCGAAAAATTTCTATCTGAAACCAATATATAATTATTTTATTTAACGATCGGTTAAATTGAACATAACTCACTCGAATATCTACGACTACGACTCCATTTTGAGGGCATGAGCTGTCAACGACTTGAATATTTGACGTATAACTATTTCTTAACGTACCATGGTTTATGAAACAATAAATTCGACTCTGTGAACTGTCAACGTTATTCAGAATTGTCATTTTTTTTTCAATATTTTATGTAAAATTATGTTTATAAACCAACTAAAATGGATATAGAAAATGTAAATTTATTACCGGAAAATATATAATACGACATATGAATATTGAACTGGCAACAGGAATTATTAATAACTTCAAATAAAAATAACATCAGCAAAAATATTTAGTAGTCGTGGATAAAATATAGTATTCTAGTCGAGTATAATGAAGTATTATTCACGAAGTTTAATAATATACTATTAATAAATATTTTTCTCATCGACCATCTTTGTAAATAATTCATTAGCTTGTACATTGAGTTAATAGATGGAGCTCCGTGTTACGTCATTTAAATTAACCGTTTGTGATTATGATCATTTTAATTCAGTTACTTATATTGTGGAATCGTCTTTCGACACTGAAGTAACCAACTAATTTCGAACCCACAGTGACATAAATGAGAAAATTAACATTTTATTAGATTTAATTTGACAGTTGCATGATTGAAAAGACTTGTAGTCGTCTTGTTATATACATATACGTGCTAAATAGACATTAATACGAGTTTTTATTTCGATAGCGTGTATAGTAGTTATAGATATCGGTAATAACCACTCACAACCAACAGAATTTACTCAATATTTTTTTTATTTAATATGAACGATGTAATAATTTCAAATTGAAATTTGAAGTGTAACATCTTTTCGATGCGAACGTGAAATCAAACGCCCTCAACGTTGCCATATTTATCTATGTAGAGATTAAAATAATTTACAAGTAACGCGATGAGGATTTAAAAGTTTTTAATTTGAAAGAATCGCGTATGGAAAAGTGGAGATATGGCAAGCGTGTGGATTTATCAGGAACGAACTAACCCAGTATTGCCAGCTTTAAAATTAAGAAAGTACTAAAAGTGACGCCATATTGGAACGTATTACCTTATTTTTTTGTTGAATTTATCATTTTTAAGTTTAAGTACTTGAGTAGATAATTACTTTTATCGTTATATTTATATGAAAATTTCTTATTTTCTATTATTATTTAGTTTTAGAGCATCCAGCTCATTAGTATTTCAAAAATTAAAGGTTTATCTTTAGTTTTAATGATTCTTTTATATATAGTGTTCATTATAAAATTGCAATTGAATATACATAATAACGAAAACAAGGTCAAGGTTATCAAACATCTAGAATGTCCATATTTTGACTCCGACTACACCCCAACGGTCTGCAATTACCCCAAATCAACCCCATTAGATTATTGTAGATTTAAATTAGACGTTTTAGATGGTGCTAGTAGATTTTTTGCTTACAATATCCTGTTTTCGACATAAAGATGTTAAACTAATAGTTTTTCATATTTTACAAGAAACGTTGTAAAGTTTATGACAGAAAATAGTGTAAACGGGGTTTTATATTGCTCTTCTATATTTAAGACGTATATAGAAATAAAAACGTATCTTATTTTCAAAGAAATAAATCGGTAGGAAAGAGGAAAGTAGGTTAATTAAGGACGACTAGAAAGAAGCAATTTTTTCATTCCTTTAGGGGATAGGATGCGATTATACACCCACGGACAAGTTTGTAATTTCCGATTTAATTTCAGTAATACGCTAAGGGACTGCCCATCTTTGATCTAGTATATTGCTATAAATATTTTAATAGAAAAACGGTTTCTTTGGAAACTGTTTTGAACTGATTTTTCGTATCAAAAATGACAAATTTTTAAAACATTTTTATTTTCGAAAAGAAAAAAAGCCTTTGACACATTTTAGGTCTATTTCTTCAAACATACTTCAACCCAAAAAAAATTTTTTTAATGAAAAAGTCCGTCTATTTTACTCCACAATAAAACAATATTTTTTTCCAAAATTTTTTGAACAGGAAACGTTAATTTGTATTTAATCAAAATTAAACATCATGTTATCCATATTTTCAACAGGTTTTTTATTTTTTTCTAAATAATTTAAGTCGTAAATACCGCCAAAAATTCAGAGTATAGTTTTTCAATGGCGTGCAGTGTAACATTCTATTCCAATCAAAAAAAGTTTCAATTTTACATTAAAATAACTCATTTTCTAAATATATGCAACTCAAAACACGTGAAACTAAATAAAAATTAATATTTTGCCGAATTTCCTCTTATTTTATGAAATCCAATCTGTATATAAGTAGTTAATTTGGTTCACAGCACATTTTCCTGGACCCTTTTTTCTCTAATCAATAAATCAGAGCTTTTTTTAAATGAATGCGGCTAAAATAGAACTTGGGGTGACTTTTTTGCCAATTCGGTACATCATATTATATAACTGTCATAAACAAATAACTTACTGTATCACGCAGATAATTTATTTCTATGAATACAAAATGTCCGGAACCATTGATGATGTTACACTGTTAACATTACACCAACACTCACAATAAATACACTCTATACTTTCTCGAAATAGGTAACAACTGTGAACGACTAGAATAATATTCAAATTCTATTTAAAATATTATTCAATTAAAAAGAATAGAATTTAAATCACGATTTATGACAGAAAGTTATAAAACCCACTCTTGCACTTTAAGACTCTTCTTATAAACGTCCGTTCAATTTTATTGAATGATTTACAACAAAACTAACTTTATATCAGAAAAATATGGTGGTTATTCGAACGCGTTTATTAAATTTTCGATCAAAGAAAAAACAGGTTTAAAAATAACACTTGTTAGTCCAACTATATTAATATATCTAATAAAATTGACGGTTTTGCATTTAATTGTCGGCCATTACTGTTTAGACAGATTAGTTGCGGCGTTGCCGTACTGCTTTAATATTCCTTACAACTAATGCTAATTTATTATGAGGTCTTTTTAGTATTTACTTTAGGTTAAAGACACTTATATATTACAAATCACTTATATAAACAGTCAAGTTTTGTTTTTTAACAACTTTAATTAGTTTTAAACATAAAAAGATTGATTATGATTCAGATATGATTAATGCAGAAGTACGTTTCGTAATGGTGTGAAGGTGCTCTCTGTCACGATCTTTCTCGATTTTGATTCGGATTAGTTCGATGTTCAATCAATTGTCATAAAGTTAATAAACTAAATGACTGATGACTTTTCGAGAATAATAAAGAAAATTGGATAATTTTTTGAGTAAACCTTGTTGAATTATCTACTTTGATATTAAAAATTATGTAATTCTCGAAGGAACCGATTCCATATTTTCGATTAAATTAGATATCGATTCGCGGTCATGTGATTTGAATGTAGGTCTCTAGAAAGAGAGAAGAAAAACATTGAGAAATATGAGAAACAGTTTCAAACAAAAAATATAGAAAATAAAATCACCAATAAAATTGTCTTTTATCACTTTTGACCCATTTGCAGTGGACTCCGAGATACATTATTTCGGGATTACGTGATAACCAATGAGAAAAGCGTTCGAAAGAACCAATTCCTTATACATAAATGGAATAAAATCTTTTTTCCTCCATTACGACAATATGGAGGACTTTCAAATCGACAGAAGTTGTTTTAGTATTTTTATAGTGCATGTACACCATTTTCTAACTTTAATAAATAAACAAAATGTCTAAAAACACTCTGTAAAGTAAAAATAAAAAATAAATTCTGCTACCGTTATGATTTATCTTAGTAGAGTTTCCAGATTGAATAAAAGTTTGAGCCAATCAAAGATCTGAAAATATTGGTTCAGTTTTTTATGACGCAGTATAGAAAAATAACATGCAAAAAATACAAAAATCCATTTATTTCAGCACTGTGTATACAATTGAAAATAGATTCGACAAAAACATTCGCTATTTTCATAACCTATAGCGTTTTAAACCCATTTCTTATTATTAACTTGTACAAAAACTCATTGTGATTTCAATATTCTGCGTGGACTGAAATTATTTCATGAAATTACGTAATTTCATATTTGACAGTAACAAAATTTGGTGAAATAAAAGAATAAACACGGCAACGCAGCAAACATCAGGTGTACGAAATGGCGCGATGTTACAAGACAAAAAGTGAGGGTCAGTTACAACGTTGCCACCTTATATATTCTTATTGAACATTTTGATTGAATTTCTTATCCCGTAATAAACCTACAACTAATCTAATACATTTTTTACTATTTGATTGATATATTTACCTTTGTATTTTGATCTACAAGTACCTGTGAATTATCACGCGATGTCTGTATAAGTTATAGCAGTAGTTCAACAAGATCTTTTACATTTGTACTGAAAAAATTTACCTAGTGGCAACACTGATCTGTTACTGATTTATAGTGAAAAAGATAACGCTGGATGTCTAGACTTAATATTGTTATTATTATGAAATATATTTACAAATTACAGGGATTTATTGAAAATAAGAAGTAGTAACACTCAAATTATAAATTGAAAATGTGAATTTATTACGGACAGACAAAGCAAGAACAATTCGAAAGTCACAAAACATTTGATGTGCCACGTGATATTCACAAGATAGTGAACAAAATGTCACACGGCTTTCTGACAGTCGAATTACGCAATCTTTATAGTTTTGGATTGTTTTTTTGATCACTACAATAGCTTTTATTATTATTATTATTACGAGTCTGCGTCCTTTGTTTGATTGTATTATTTAATCGCGTTTCTACCCTTAAAAATTTCCAGGTCGCAGCAAGGAAAATGTCAAGACCACCTAAACATGTGACGTTATAATTTTAGATATAAAAAAAAGGTAATAAAGAACCTTCAGCGATTCTATGCGATAAAGTCAGTTAAGAATAAAAGTAACCTCGCGAAACTCAACATTATAAGTTTTTTTTTATCAATAACTCCGAAGCCCTTGAAAATTTTAATCATAGATTAGCATGCGACAAGCCCATTTTATGTTTCTTTTCATATTTCGTGCGAAACAATTAATAATACCCGTCAATTCCCAAGTGCTTTATTTGGAGGGAATTGATAAAAGTTGTTGGGGGAATTTTTGACATGCTCTTTTATAAATTTTAATATTACGAATAATGACATGTAGATATTACTAAAACAATTCTAGTATCGCCGCCTACGGTATTTTAACTTCGACATATCTCAAAATCTATAGAGAAATGTTCATATTATTTTAAAAAAAGTATATGGGGTCCAAAGTAACTATACGAGCTGATTTATAAGACATTAAAGTTAAAATTATGATGATTTTTTTGTTCTTATTGACATACTCACATAAAAGTATTTATAATTCCAAAATTATAAAAGATGAAAGTTTTTTTTTTCATACTGTTTGATAGAGGAAAGATTGATTTATGAAATTCGTTATTTTCAATTTCGTCAATCGTATATTTTTTCTAATTATACAGGGTGAAGTTTGGGGAAAACTTTTCGTAGCAATTATTACAATAAAAATTATAGTAAGCACGCCTATGGTTTTGTAACGTCGAAATAGGTCAAAATCAGAACAGGAAGGTGAATACTATTATAAAAAAATATATGATTTATACAGTAACAACACAAACAGAATTATAAAGGATTAAAGTTGAAGTTATGATGATTTTTTTACTTTTTGACATAGTTTCATTAGAATATTTATAGTTTCAAAACTATGAAAAATGAAATTTTATTTTTTGTACTATTTCACAAAAGACAAATTCTATATAATTTCCCATTTTGGAATCGTTGAATCCTACATCTCTAGTAATTGTACAGTGGCAAATTTTTTTTTAGTATCCATTACTAAAAAAAATTTAGTATCTACGCCTATGATATTTTGACTTCGAAATAGGCAAAAATCTAAGGAGAAATGTCTAGATTATTATAAAAAAAATATACGGTCTCAACAGATATAATACAAGCTGAATTATAAGACAACAAAGTTGAAGATTTGCTCAATATTTTTTTCAATTTGACATACTTCTACAAACTTTTTATAATTAAAAAACTATTCGATAATTGAAAAAATCGTTTTATTTTATAACTGATTTCATATTAGTACGAATTATACAAGTAGAATAAAAATAGGTTACACGTAAAATGCTTTTGGCCTGTGAATCAACATCAATTCATTAGACCCTGTATAAACGTAAACTCGTATAACAAAATTAATTTGAACTGTATAAAATGTATTTTTAATCATTCCAAATTATATAAGAAACAATATTTTCAAATGTAGTTTATAAACAACTTGAGAGATGAGAAAATAGAAGTCATAAATATTAATGAAAATCCAATTAAATCAAGACACGTAAACGTTTAAAAAATCCCAAGTAATTCAGAACGACCTTGAATAATGTTTTTAAACATCTTAAAAAAACTATATTTCATTATATTCCACAGACGCTATTTTTTATTACAAAAACGACATGCAACAATCCTGGATATCAATTTGTGAGGTTATGTAAAGATATTCCACAGAAGCTATTTTTTACCACAAATACTACATGCAACAACCCTAAATTTCAATTTGTGAGGTTATGTAAAGATATTCCACAGAAGCTATTTTTTACCACAAATACTACATGCAACAACCCTAAATTTCAATTTGTGAGGTTATGTAAAGAACGATATATATACAAACGAACACGCTTTGTTGAAATACGAATATTAGAATGTGAATAATTAATGAAATTCTTCAAAACCATTCATGTAATTTCGAAAAATATCTACCAATTTGTTATTGATTCTTACGATAAAATTCTACGTGAGCTAAAAACGTTGGCACACCACAGGCGTGAAGTTTGAAACAGTGTTGCCAAATATTGCAGTATTCCTAGCAGAGACAATTAAAATTCTTGTTTCTGGTAATTGAAATTGAAATTACCCAGTAAAGTGATCTAGTTAATACCAATGAATTAAATGAGGTCTGACTCAAACTTGATTTGACTGGTTTGAGTCGATTCCCGTTGTTAAAAGAATAATCACAACGTTAGTTTCATTCAGTTTGTATTTGTGTTCATTTTCGTACTTAAACAATTTAATTCATTCAGTTTTGAATTATGAAAAGAAGACTGAAAAAAATTATATGTTTTTTATTATTTTCCAGGGGTTTTGGAAAACAAGGGTATCAGTGCCAAGGTAAGTTTTTTTAAAAGATTATGTCGTAATGTACCATTAAATTAAAGTACAATCACATGTTAGAATCAGTTTGAAATAATTAGAATTAAGTTTTTTTCACATGGAAATAGGTATTTTTCAAAACACCTCAAGGAAAAATAAAAATACTGAAAAATAAATTTTCTGAAACAATATACTTTGCTTTGCTAGAAAACTTTTTAATGAGATTCAGTAAACTTTGGAACGTATTTTTTGGAATTTCAAAAAAGTTTATTGCGAAATAAGAAATGTTTCGATCAATATAAATCTCAACAAACTTTTCAAAAATAAAACGAGAGGTGTTGCCACATTTATCAAACCTTTTAAATAAATTCGATATGATTATATTATTATTAACAACAAAAGAATGTTGAAGGCGCAAACAAACCGATTATCACTTGAAATATTGCGCAAATTCAATTAATTATAGAACAATCAAATTAAATACCAGATTTAATAAATGTTGCAATGCGCAATTCCAGCCATTTTGATTGAAAAACTTATATACCAAATCCATACTTCATTTTTCGACTTAATTTTTATTTTATCACATTATTACATTACAATGAATAACGAATGCGCAAACAAAAACTATTATAACTGGAAATAATGCGCACATTTATCTAATTTTATAAATAATGTTGAAGTCCAAGGAGAAGACATGGATGTTAAATGCGCAAAGTGATCTAATATCACAAATAGGGTTTAATAACAAATCCAAATGGAAGAAATGGATGTTGAATGCGCAAATAATACTATTATGACTGGTAATAATGCACAAAGTGATCTAATATTACAAATAGGGTTTAATAAAAAATCCAAATTGAAGAAATGGATGTTGAATGCGCAAATAATACTATTATGACTGGTAATAATGCACAAAGTGATCTAATATAACAAATAAGGTTTAATAAAAAATCCAGGCGGAAGAAATGGATGTTGAATGCGCAATGAATACTATTATGACTGGTAATAATGCACAAAGTGATCTAATATAACAAATAAGGTTTAATAAAAAATCCAGGCGGAAGAAATGGATGTTGAATGCGCAATGAATACTATTATGACTGGTAATAATGCGCAAAGTGATCTAATATCACAAATAAGCTTTAATAACAAATTCAAACGGAAGAAATGGATGTTGAACACGCAAATATCATTACTGAAAATAATGCGCATATTTAGTGAAATCAATGATAAATCTCAATTAAAGAAGGAAATTACATGATATAAAAGTTGAATGCGCATTTTATGCAATTTAATTAGAAAATAATGCGCAATCTCAACTAATCCGACAAAAGTATTGGTATATAAATGTTGCGCAAACATACCTATCGTTGAAAATAATCTCAAATACAGCAATCAAACGATATCAAAGTTGATGCGCCAATTATTTCATTTATTTATCATATCATTAGATAAGAAATGAATGTTGAATGCGCAAAACAGTACTATTATGACTCAAAATCAATTGAATTGATCATTACACAAATTAAAGACGGATATCACTTGATACAGAAGTTGAATGCGCAATTTATACCTTTTATTCATCACAATTTTCAATGCGATTATTTCAATATAAAGTAATTTGGAACAATATGAACTTTGCTTGATGCGCAATTTGAGCTATTTTAATATACAATAATATTGAATTTCCTTTTTTTTTATGCAATATATAATAACAAAAGAAATAATTTTTGAATGCGCAATCCCAACTTATCCGACTGGAACTTTGGTATATAAATGTTGATTGCGCAAACATACCTATCATTGAAAATAATATCAAATACCAAATTTTAGTTTTTTAGGTTATCTCCTATTCTTATTTCGGATTAAATGAATGCGCAATATCAAATTACGTTACGATTAATTAAAGTATTGAATGCGCAAAAATTTCTATTTTTTAACAAATGATGTTACAAGACGTATATATAATAAAATTGACTCCATATTTGTCTTACACTGTGGTCTAATTACGTTCTTTGTATTTTTTATCTAGTGTGTAGTTTCGTCGTCCACAAAAGGTGTCACGAGTATGTCTCATTTACGTGTCCTGGAGTCGATAAAGGCGCAGACTCAGATGTAAGTAATTTCTAATCTTGTCCAATGAACTATACCAAAAAAAAACTTATTCTTCTAGGACACAAGAACTAAACATAATTTTAAAGTGCATACATATTCATCTCCTACATTTTGTGATCATTGCGGGTCTCTCTTATACGGTGTTTTACATCAAGGAATGAAATGCTCAGGTACGTATCTTATATCACCATATAATCACGTTATAAAACAAAAAAAAAAAACAGAAAACTCCCATTCTCATTGTTTCCAACAACGTTCAATAAAAACAATAAACACGTCGGTTTTTTATTATATAAATAACAGTGGCAACGCTGTCGAATGATTCTCGTTGCAGACTGATATAAAATAACTTCATTATAAAATACAAAAGTGAAACGAAAAGAAGAAGATTGAATTAGACCTTGGCTATTTACATACTAAAAATAAGTTATTTCTTCTTTTTCTTAGATATTGTTTATTGCAGTTATGTCAAAGGATATTAATTCAATTCATGCTGGCAATTATCCAGTTTAAAATTCAAAATATTTGGAACTGATTCAATTGTTTTGAAGTAATATAGAAACGTTTCAGAGATTGATTTTATCTGAACGAAATAAACCAATATGCCGAAAAAAATCTTCTATTCACTTTGGTACATCAAGAGAATTTGACGTTTTCGTTAGGTTATAAGTCTGTCGTTAGACGAAATTCACATAAAGATATACGGCAACAGCGCGCATTTTTTTAATATGCAGGAAAATGTTGATTATGAATGTATGAAAAAAATTAGTGTATCATTTATTTATATGAATTAGTATGGGTTAAAAATTATACAAAAATTTTGATCGTATATTATAATGACGTATTATGTCTAATTTCTCAAGTTCATAGACAAATCGACGTATTTCAACGTTAATAAACGTTCTGTTGTATTGTAGTTTTAGTAGATGCGTAGTTGCCAGATTTTACTTTTAATCCGACAAAATTTTATATAGATTAGTACATATTTCTTTTAATGATGAATTATAAAAAAAAATGGATTATTTTGTAAATACAAATTATAAATAATGGAAAATCTCTCGAAATAAAGTCAATACGAGTCGGTTGCATAATAAAATATTTAAAAAAATTATTTAGGATATGAAACAAAGCAAAGGCCGTCTCCAATTAATTATTTTTTATTACTCATTTTCGGTTAGTGTTTTGGGGGTGTGGGGTGTCTATTTTTGCTAAAAAAATGGATAAACTGTTATTTGTTTCTGCGGCGTATGTAACACAAATTGTTTATTTTATTTTTTTTTGTAATCTTATGATTACTTCCTATGAAATATTTTATGTCCGCACACTTTTGATGTTGACACGTTTTATGAAAATTTCTCTATACATTTGGCCCGAGTCCAAAGTATTTCTTACTGTTATGTTTATTACATATTCAGTTTCGTCAACAGGAAGTAAGAAAAATTAAGTGGAATGTCACAAAGTTGATATTTTTCTTTTTAATTCGTCTTAAATTTAGCCCCACGTTAATAAAAACATCAATAAATAAAACCTGAATAGAATTTATGTAGAAATAAAACAAAATATAATAAATGATATATATAATAATCATTTATGTTTCACGAAATGAAGTTATACTTGGCAACACGGTATTTGTTATTCCTAGAGCGCTACAGCGTTGCCAAAATATTCCATTTATATCGTAAACAGTGTAAAAAATATTAAAATATGGACTATGGAACAACTACAGTAGAACAAATCAAATTACTACAGCAGACCAAACAAATATTGAAATTACGAAATAATTTATTTGTAACAAAAATAATGCATAAAATACTTATTCAAATTGTTTTTTTTTGGTTCTATACGATTTTACACTAAAAAAAATATGTTGTAGCTTGTGATATGAACGTTCACAAACGATGTGAAGAAAGTGTTCCTAATTTATGTGGTTGTGATCATACTGAACGAAGAGGAAGGATTCAGTTGAAAATTAATTGTACTGGAAGCAAACTCACAGTCCAAGGTTGGTTTTTTCCGTTACACATTTAAAAATTAACAAATCATAAGGGAATTTTGTTATCTGTACCATAATGAAAAATAAGTAAATCGGGAAAGTTTGGCGGCTATTAATTAATCTGAACATTTCAGTATTGGTATTATTTATGTATAAAATAAGATTTTTACCTTTTTAGCGTTGTGTTTATTTTGATAATTCTTATATTGTAACTATTTCCACCATTTTTTTACCCTTTTTAGAAATTTTTGATGTTAAAGCATTTTTTTCGAATATTATAAACAATTTCTACTTTATGAAATCCCTATCGGCACGCCTATGATATCGATTAAATCACTTGATCGCAGTGTTGTGTAAAAACTGTAATGATATTATTAATGCAACATCAAGTTAAATCATACACGCTGACAACGTTGCATTTCTTCTTTTTTATGCTAAGAATATATTTGGATAGTTTAAAAATAGTCCAGTTAAATTATTAAAAATTGGTATAACAACGGAAAGAGTTGGAGAAGTAGGTCTTTTTTTAAATTTCTGAGAGATTAAATAAAATGTGAATTATGTCAATAATTTCTTCATTACTACAGAATACTTTTCTTTTGGTCGGTAATGGAAAAAACTAATAATAATTATTTTTTTATTCATAGTAAACGTCTAATTTAATTGGCCTATAATATATTTATACAACATGAGTCACTTTTCACGATCAGGTTTTGGCTAATTTATAACGATTTCAACCAGAACAAATTTCTTCTTCTTTTTCATCATTAAACAAATTAAATAGGACATAAAATCCAGTGAATTTTAGGTTCAATTAATAATTATCAAAACAAATTACGTAAAAATGATTGTTATACAGGGTGTATCATTTTCTCGCTGTAAAATGACTTATAGAAAACGGTAAAAAATATTTTCACATTTCCAAAATGGTCGTCCTTTTTAATCATGAACACATTGAAATATTATTCATTGTTAGTAATTTATAAAATACTGGGTGTTCCATTCGAAAGAACATAAAAAATGAAATGTTTTGAGTTTGGGTGATAATTACGATCCTTATTCCAGTAATGCAAGGTAAGAATCTGATTCCAATGGACCCGAACGGTTTGAGCGACCCTTACGTCAAACTAAAGCTCATACCAGACTCAGATAACGTCAAAAAGAAAACTAAGACAATCAAATCTAACCTCAATCCTGTTTGGAACGAAACCATAACATTGTAAGTATAATTTTTATTTATTTATTAAATAAATTTTATTTTTTTTAAATTTTGTAGTGAGCTTAAACCCGAAGATAAAGACAGGCGATTGTTGATTGAAGTTTGGGATTGGGATAGAACGTCCCGTAACGACTTTATGGGATCGTTGTCGTTCGGGATATCGGAAATTTTGAAATCCCCAGCCGACGGTTGGTTCAAATTACTCACACAAGAGGAGGGGGAGTTTTACAACGTCCCAGTTCCGGAAGAGGGTATCGATATGGTGCAAATTAAAAATCAACAAAGGGTGGGTTTTATTTTATTTTTTTTAATTTTTTTTCATTTATTTAAATATTACAGACGACTTCTATCACCAAAAGACCTACGATGATGGTGGATAAAGACGTACCCCATAATATGGGAAAGAAAGATATAATAAGAGCTAGCGATTTTAATTTCCTCATGGTTTTAGGTAAAGGATCGTTCGGAAAGGTGTGTTTAATCATACAGGGTGTAACTTAATTTTTTCTTAATTAATTTTTTTGTAGGTTATGTTGGCCGAAAGGAAAGGCACCGACGAGTTGTACGCGATAAAGATCCTTAAAAAAGATATTATCATCCAGGACGATGACGTTGAATGTACCATGGTGGAAAAACGCGTATTGGCACTTTCCAGTAAACCACCTTTCCTCGTACAACTCCATTCTTGTTTCCAAACGATGGTAAGTTTCGAAATTTCCCGCTTTTTTCCCTACATTTAGGCCAGTCGTTTTACTAAATAAAATGTAATAAAATAATGTCACCAGGGGCGTACTTAGGAGAAGGATACATTTAGGCCAGTCGTTTAACTAAATAAAATGTAATAAAATAATGTCACCAGGGGCGTACTTAGGAGAAGGATACATTTAGGCCAGTCGTTTTACTTAATAAAATATAATAAAATAATGGCACCAGGGGCGCACCAAGGAGAAAGATACATTTAGGCCAGTCGTAAAAATAATAAAGTGAGATTTTAATGAAAAAATTATTTGTAAAAATAAATTTTTTGATAAAATAAATTTGAAAACATTTTTTTTTAAATTTTAATAAGAAATTCGTGAACTTTTATCGAATTGTACGTCATACATGAAAATAACTTTTTTATTTATTTTATTAAAAACAACCAATAAATTTTATTGTAAATAAAATAAAAAATGAATCTTAACGACTGGTCTATTTAAATGAGTTATGTTATTAATAACCTTCTGTCTCTTTACATTCAAGGATCGTTTATATTTCGTTATGGAATACGTGAATGGAGGCGATTTAATGTTCCAGATACAACAGTGTGGAAAATTCAAAGAACCAGTCGCTGTGTAAGTTAACGCCCTTTTTATTACGGTGTTAAATTAGCGGGCATTTATCACGGTTGTAGAGAAAATTGGACGTTTCAAGGACTTTCTTTCATTAGAGAAGATTTTTTTTCTATTTCATTTCCAAGAATTTGTTTCGGTAAATTTGAAAACTTAACATTTCCTTTTACAGATAATTCCGAATCTTAAATATATCTTTCCGATTTCCGTCTCTTTTTAACACATATTTAGCCTCATTTATCTATTTCTATTTTACTTGTAGGCGGTATCCTTTAAATCACACAGTGGCGTGCTACCAGTTATTAAATAACGTTTCGTTTTTGTAGGTTAGAATATTTATTCTTTTTTATCTTGTTCTTTTTGAGATTTTTTATTTTTTTTTAGGTTTTACTCGGCAGAAATAGCGATCGGTTTGTTTTTTCTTCATTCTCGCGGTATAATATACAGAGATTTGAAATTGGATAACGTGCTTCTGGATCAAGATGGGCATATCAAAATCGCCGATTTTGGTATGTGCAAAGAGGGTATAACGGGAGAACGTACCACTAAAACATTTTGTGGAACACCGGATTACATCGCACCAGAGGTAATAACAACACCCTGTATATAATTAAATTCGATTATATTAGTATTAAAGTTTGAGGAATCGTTTCAATATCAAAGTTATGTATTTAATTATATTTTATTTTCAGTTTGAAGTGGGAAGAAAAAAAAATAAATATACGTATTTGTTTTCAAAAAAATTTTCGATTCACAAAAAATCGTTCAATATTTAAAGAAAAGAAACGATAAAAACAAAAATTCCCATCTCTATACTTGATTAGATAGAAGTGTGTATAGAGATGGCGCAACTAAAGCTTCTAAGTTCCGAATTAACCATGTCTTGAATACTGTTCATATAAATTTAAAATTGAAAAAAATAATAATGAAAATATTTGTTTTTCAACAGTTTTTTAGTTTACAAAAAATTGGTCCCATATTGAAAATTAACTTGAATAAAACCAAATAAAAGTAACCGAAAAGAAACGATAAAAACAGAAGTTCCCATCTCTATATTTGTTTAGACAGAATTGTGTAGAGATGGCGCAACTCAGCTTTTAAGTTCCGAATTAACTGTGTCTTGAACACTGTTATTATCAATTTGATATTAAAAAGATAATAATGGAAATATGTTAACGAAAATATTTGTTTTTCAATAGTTTTCTAGTTTACAAAGAAATCGTTCCATATTGAAAATTGAATAAAACCAAATAAAGGTAACTGAAAAGAAACGATAAAAACAGAAGTTCCCATCTCTACACTTGGATTGGATTGAATTTTACATAGAGATGGCTCAACTGAAGCTTTGAAGTTCCATATTAACCGTTGTAAGGGGACTTTACTATATCGAGGGCTAACTGTTTATTATAAAAAATTTTCAAGAAAATTCATCAATTTAAAAAAATTTACAGAAATAAATTTCTTGTATAATGAATATTGTTATTTTATTTATATGTTGTACACTATACAAGTCTCATCAGTTTAGTAAAATAACTTAAAGGTTATACTACACATAGTAGGTCATAATTGGGCAACGTTGTCAGACTTTCAAAGTGTGGAGGATAAGGAAATATAAAATAATGACGATTTACAGAAGTGTGTTCATACTTTTTTTGAGTTTGAAATTGGAAAAAATAATAAAAAAATATTAACCAATATATATTTTTATTAAGAATTTTGATCTTCAAAAAATCGTTCACTTACGAGATCATACGTCAACAACGTTGCTACTTGTTCAAAATCCTAATCGTTTAATTTTTTCAGATAATCTTGTATCAACCCTATGGTAAATCAGTGGATTGGTGGGCTTATGGTGTTCTTTTATATGAAATGCTCATCGGCCAACCACCGTTCGACGGTGAGGACGAAGAAGAATTATTTGCCGCCATAACGGACCACAACGTCAGTTATCCCAAAGGTTTATCCAAAGAAGCTAAGGACGTATGCAAAGGCGTAAGTCATTTTATAAAATATATCGTTATTTCCAAATTGAAAATCAAAATAAACTCTAATATTATCGTTTTATTACGTCACTGTGTATATTGTTCTATGAGATTTTTGATTCGCTTGTAATAACTGTACAGGAAAATTCTTAAGGATGATGTCCAGGTTTTGGTGCACCAGGTACACAAGACAAGATCAGCACTAAATATCTTCTTTATAATATTTTCACTTAGTTTGGAATAATTTTGTAAGAAAACTCAGGGAGATGACGTCCAGGTTCCGGTGCACCAGGTACTGCCGATACCAAAATCGACAAGGTTGGCATAAAATATCTCTCTAATAATATTTTCACTTCGTCTGGAATAATTTTGTACGAAAACTATCGAAGATGACGTCCAGGTTCCGGTACACCAGGTACTGCCGATACCAAAATCGACAAGGATGGCATAAAATATCTTTCTAATAATATTTTCACTTCGTTTGGATTAATTTTGTAAGAAAACTCTCGGAGATGACGTCCAGGTTCCGGTGCACCAGGTACAGCCGATACCACAATCGACAAGGTTGGCACAAAATATCTCGCTAATAATTTTTTTACTTCGTCTGGAATAATTTTGTACGAAAACTCTCGAAGACGACGTCCAGGTTCCGGTGCACCAGGTATTGCCGATACCACAAACGACAAGGTTGGCACAAAATATCTCCCTAATAATTTTTTCACTTTGTTTGGAATAATTTTGTAAGAAAACTCTCGAAGACGACGTCCAGGTTCCGGTGCACCAGGTATTGCCGATACCACAATCGACAAGGTTGGCACAAAATATCTCCCTAATAATTTTTTCACTTTGTTTGGAATAATTTTGTAAGAAAACTCCCGGAGACGACGTCCAGGTTCCGGGACACCAGGTACTGCCGATACCAAAATCGACAAGGTTGGCATAACATATCTCTCTAATAATATTTTCACTTCGTCTGGAATAATTTTGTACGAAAACTATCGAAGATGACGTCCAGGTTCCGGTACACCAGGTACTGCCGATACCAAAATCGACAAGGATGGCATAAAATATCTTTCTAATAATATTTTCACTTCGTTTGGATTAATTTTGTAAGAAAACTCTCGGAGATGACGTCCAGGTTCCGGTGCACCAGGTACAGCCGATACCACAATCAACAAGGTTGGCACAAAATATCTCGCTAATAATTTTTTTACTTCGTCTGGAATAATTTTGTACGAAAACTCTCGAAGACGACGTCCAGGTTCCGGTGCACCAGGTATTGCCGATACCACAAACGACAAGGTTGGCACAAAATATCTCCCTAATAATTTTTTCACTTTGGAATAATTTTGTAAGAAAACTCCCGGAGACGACGTCCAGGTTCCGGGACACCAGGTACTGCCGATACCACAATCGACAAGGTTGGCACAAAATATCTCCCTAATAATTTTTTCACTTTGTTTGGAATAATTTTGTAAGAAAACCCCCGGAGGCGACGTCCAGGTTCCGGGACACCAGGTACTGCCGATACCACAATCGACAAGGTTGGCACAAAATATCTCCCTAATAATATTTTCACTTTGTTTTGAATAATTTTGTAAGAAAACTCCCGGAGACGACGTCCAGTTTCCGATGTACGAATCCAAAAGGACGGTACAAAAATCCTCCTGGTCTTGAGTTTTGATTCATTTGTGATAACTGTACAGGAAAACTCTTGGAGATGACGACCAGGTTCCGGTGCATGGATACCACAAGCGACAAGGGCTGCAGTTTCTAGAGATTCGGATCGAGCAACGTAGTTTAATTTTTCGTTGTATATATATCTTTGTGTATATTTCTTTTGATATATTTACATCAGTGTTGCCATATTTCTTTTCTTACAGTTTTTGACAAAATATCCTAACAAACGATTGGGATGCGGCCCAAGAGGAGAAGAGGACGTAAGGTCTCACGCGTTTTTCAGGCGAATTGACTGGGATAAAATTGAAAATCGGGAAGTGCAACCACCTTTTAAACCAAAAATAGTGAGTATAATTATTATTTTAGAATTTATTTATTTATCTTGAAGTACGAGTGTCTATAAAAGTCTCATTTTCAATTCTGGGCGATTCTGAGACGTGTAATTGAAAAAAATGTTTAAAATTTAAAAAAAAAAACGAACATCTTTTTCTAGAAACATCGTAAAGATGTCAGCAACTTCGACAAACAGTTTACATCAGAAAAAACCGACTTGACACCTACCGACAAATTATTCATGATGAATTTAGATCAAACCGAATTCACAGGTTTTTCATTCCTGAATCCTGAATTTGTCCAGCACGTTTAAACCGAAGATTTTTCTCATTGATACAAATTTATATGTAATTCGGTCATTTTTCATCAATTGAAAAATCCGGGTTGAAAAAAATTGAGAAGATACGACATATCTTTGGAAAGAAAAATAATTTTAAGAAAGTGAATAATTTAGAAATTGTAGTGTTTAGCTGCAGATTGATTAATTTCAGTCCTGATCGACGTAACTTATCCCAACAATAAACCAAAATGCTAATCCTGGATCCTCTTACGGTTCTATCAGCTGTTTTATTAAAAAAAACTCTTCAGAACTGAAATTCAGATATCTGAAGCATCTTTCAGTGTCCCCACTGACTTATGTGCCAAGCTTGTCGCTATGCTAAGCCAAAAAAAAAACATTCCAATACTTTCGTTGTGTTCTTCAAGTCCGTTTCATTTACACCCGATTATATATTTGTGATGATTTCTTCTGACGTTTTGGAGTATATTGGAAATGGTCGGGTGTATGGAAAACTGATTTTCTTTGTTCAATAATCGTTTAGAAAAAGCAATAATAACATTCCTTAGAATTAGATTTTTCGCGAAGAAATGAAACAACCAACCTCAGAAATTTTAGTTACAATTCCAATTAAGGATGACAATAATTTTCGAAAAATATTTGTTTTTTTTATCATGTTTTCCGACTCAATGCAAAGATCATCATCAAGGATTTTCCGCAAATACCCGCAAATAATTTCAAATCTGGTATTTGTGTATGGTGCATCAGAAATATGGACGTAATCTTCAGGGGTTTGTCACAATATCCACGCAATGATTTCAAATCTAGCAGTTGCGAGTATCCCTATATACCTGGTGCACCAAAATTATGAAACGTGTTAAAAAATTTTTCAGAGAATGCCTCTATATTTTGACATACAAAGACATCCCCCGGGTATTTGGTGAAGCGGAACTAGGACGTAATTTGAAAGAGTTTATCCAAAAAATTTTGTTTCTGGCTTCGACAGTACCTGGTGCGTTGGAACCTGGACATCATCTTCGAACGTTTTCCTCCATAGTTTACTAAAACGAATCTCGATTTCGTTATTGGTGGTACCTGGTAAATCGGAATTTGAAAAGTCGTTTGCGATAGTTTTTCGTCAGATTTGTTACAAACAAGTCTATATTTTGTACTGCCAATGCTATTTCTGGCATCGCTGTACGTGGAGCGCTGGTACCTGGACATATTCCTCGATAATTTTCCTTTAACATTCGCGCAATCTAACCGAGAATTGTACCAGGGAATTTTCAGAAAAATCTTATCGATTATTGCATAGCGGCTGACCTAGTGCACCGAAATCTGGACATCATCTCCAAGAGTTATCCTGCACAGTTATGTCGAAACGAAAGAAAAACCTATATCGTAAGGATTATTTTGCCGGCATTTTAGATTCTAGTATGAGCGGTACCTGGTGCACCGGAACTTGGACGTCATCTCCAGGGGTTTTTCTTCAGAATTTTATGCCGCCCTTGTCGATTTGTAATCGACAGTACCTAGTGCACTGAAACCTGAAAATCATCTCCAATAGTTTATTTTGCACAACTGCCTCAAACGAACGAAAAATCTTATACCGAGAGGATTTATGTACTATTCTTTTGGAATAGAGCATCAGTGGTACCTGATGCTCCAGAACTTGGAAGTCATCTCCTGGAGTTTTATTGCAAAATACTCCAAAACGAAAAGAAAATATTTTAAAAAGTATATTAAGTACCGCCTTAGTTAATTCTACCATCAGCGCTACCTAGTGCACCGGAACCTGGACATACTCCGAGAGTTTCTTTGCAAAATTCTCCCAACGAATAGAAAATATTCTTAGGGAGATATTTTGTTTCGCCCTCGTTGATTTTGGTACCGACAGTACCTGGTGCGCCTGAACCTGGACGTCATCTTCAGGAGATTTCCTTGGTATTCATCAGCAATCCTGAGTCCCACGTCGCCTATTTGATCGAAAAACATGGTACGTTTCGGATATCCTCAATTCCATCCGATTTGTTGATAAAATTTCAGAGGTTCCATTTCTTTTTTTGCTTTATTTCTATACCTTTTTAGTCATTGGCTGAATTGCATTATAAATTTGCTTGTGATTCTAAGTACGCCATTACTTCTAGTCGTTACATAGATAACGGTTGTCGAATTACCTTTTTTTTCGAACTTTGTATAGTACAGTCCAAAATATATCATCTTAATGTTGATGGGAAGCTCTCTATATAACATCAAATAAATTTTTTTCTTTTAGTCTTTTCTTGAGGATCAATTGATAAATAACATCCTGTACATTTTTTAACGTTCACATACAGTTATAATACATAATCAAGGAATTTATATATAATAAAATCAATTCAATTATTTATTATTATTATATAAAATAATCTTTTACGTGTATGATTTATTTATTTCTGACGTTTTATTTGATATAATTAATGCAATTTATAACAACGGATCTTAACCAAATTTTAACAATAAAATTGAATAGTATAAGCCATTTATTGACATTCGATGATAATATCTGCCAAACAATATCATGAAAATAATTCAGTAATCACTCAAACAAAATGCTTGTAGTCACGTACAACTTGATATTTCTCCCCTTTAAAACCACCTAAATTCACAGAATTGCTTGTTGTTGCAAATTCCAAGGGGTCCTTATTCACGACTAACCGTTTCTCGTTGTCCTGCATCATTCTCGCACTAGGAGTCGATGCTTTAGCTCTGTACTCGCCGGTTAGTCATCTCATACCCCTTTCCGATTTAAAAACAACCGTAAAATACCCCAAAAGATGAAGTTTTGAATTGAAAAAATGTTATAATTTTTGGACTACACTATAATTTTCCAATTATATAATATGTATAGATAAAAATGTAGAAGTACTGGCTTTCGTATTACAAATATTATCATAAGCCTTTCTATTTTGAAAATGATCGCACTTTATAATGTACGATGATGTAGTTGTTCACACGAAAATAATTATATTTCTTGCAGTTCTTCCAAAATGAAAGACAATTGTCTTAAAAGGTACGTTTATAAAGAAAAAACAAGAACAATTTTTATCGATTTCTTCAATATTTAATTAGTAATCGATTGAAATAATTTGAGGTTATGTTAAATGTTTTGTATTCGAAGATGATTTTATGAATCTCAAATTAAAATGACATTAGTATTATTAAAAATAGTAAGACTGGTATTATTATTTTTTTAAAATCGTCTTTAATATTAACAACATGCTTATCTTTATTATCTCTTCTAAAATCTTCACACGAAATCAATAAAGGAATCATAACCCATTCTAAGAAAAACTAGTGAAATAAATCGATGCAATCGATAAATGATGCAATAGTCGAGTATGTAGGCGTCCGCCATGTTAAAAAGAAAACAATATGAAAATTCCTGACACTTTTTATGAATAGGGTAAAATCAGTGTAGTTGAATGTAAAATTTCACTTACAGTTTTCTCCTGTGAATACTGAAGCATAAGCAATGTCCTTTTGAAACACTGTTTAGTACAAAACGAACAAAGTTTATGATAGATTACTAGTTCGAAACATAAAGAACAAAGCTAAACATTAATTTACGCGAAAATATTTGTTTCTAATGCCAAACGAGCAGAAACAATAAACTTCCTTAAAATCTAATCCATAATCGTTAAAACCGGGAGCTAGACACAATTTTCATAAAAACCTCCTTATCTATTGAAAACGAAAAACTTCTTATTAAATTCTTAGTCCGAAGACGTTTAAAAAACGGCAGCCATGAATTTTGTACACTTGTTACTCGATAATAATCCTTACGCAAAGAGACAAAGATACGTAAATTGAATCACCGACCGGCAAACGACAACGCAAGCAAAACTCGACCAAAGACCATGTGTAAACTTAAACAAAAAGCACATGTTCGATTTTAATCTTATTTTGATTTTATTTACCAGTATAAGAGTTTTTATCCTCGAATCGTGGGGAATTATTATCATATTAACCGGAGAATTGTTAATTATAATTTGTTTTATTGCTAATTTCTTTATAAACATAATATGTACTATTGATACATTTGGGCCGAAAACATGGTGGACGTTGAGGGCGTTGAGGCATGCGCAGTAAACAGTCTTAATTTTGTTATTTATGACATTCTTAGCTTCTTATTTATTTCAATATCCGTAATAAATTGAAAAGAACTTTATTATACTTTAATAAGTTTTGAGGATTTTATAAGACGACTTACTACTTGTGTGTTAAATCAATCTCAAGGTAAATTTTATCTCTTTTTAGTTTATAACTCTTCTAATTGATTTCTATTAGGGTTTTTTCTAAAACGCATCATCTAATTTAAAAACATTACGTCATTATAACGATTTCAGGTATTTTGATTTCGTAAAAATGTTCTTGTTTTGTTTTTAACGTACTACTATATATTTAATTGTTGTGAAATTGCCTCAAAAAAAATATCTATTTATATCTTCGATACTTACTACAGAATAGTGTTGCCAACATGACTAACTTATATAAATAAATATAATAGATTCTCCTAGTGAGGAGAATAAAAATATTAACTTTTAAAAAGTAACTTAATAATAATGATAATAATAAAATCGTGATGGACTTCTTATAATTGTGATATTAAGTGGCTATGAAAAAATAAGTGTCCAAACAATACTTTCGAACTGAAATATTGAAATTAAAATTTTAAATTTCGTTTGGAAGTATTTTATTAAGTAAATGTTAAAAAAAGCAGTGGTGTAGACTGTATATTTTGTTAATAAAATTTTTAAATTACAGTCTACCACGTTGTTTAAATTCACAAACAGTAAAAATGATCAATTTTTTTTATTTGTTTTTCAAAATATTAGGTTATGTTCATTTTTAAAAAAATCATTTCTGTTTGTGAAATCTATCGAAGTTTGTACAATTTTTTCTATAACGAAATGAATAAATAAATACAGGGTGTTTTAAACTTGTTGAATATATCTTTCTTGCAAGAACTATTTTTTTTTTATAAATCAATTTATAGAACAGGGTTGTTAATTTTTGAAATCTAAAATAATAATAGTAGGATGAAATTGGAAAAGTAGGACGAATATAATAAAAATTAAGAGAAACATAATTTACTGATGATCTGAGGTCGGGAAGTGGAAGGGGGTAGGTTTTTAAGGGTTAAAAACGGTTTATCTCCTTATTTGGAAAAACTACAAGTTCTATGGAAAAAAGCTGAATAGCAAAGTTGTTGGTAATGAGAAGATCTACAACTTTTGTTTTCACACTTTTTTCACATAACCTCAAAAACTCGATTATTTCAATTTTTCACATAAATTTTGAGGTTATGTGAAAAAAGTGTGAATACAAAAGTTGTAGATCTTTTTATTACCTACAACTTCGCTATGTAACTTTTTCACATAGGACTTTTAGTTTTGCCGGAAATTCACATAACCTCAAAAACTTGGTTATTTCAATTTCACATAAATTTTGAGGTTATATGAAAAAAGTGTGAATACATAAGTTATATTTACATTTTTCCATTATCTACAATTTTGCTATATAACTTTTTCCCATAAACCGTTTTTAACTTTAAAAACTCACCCCTTTCATTTCCTAATCTCAGATCACCCATAAACTATTTTCCCTTTCATTATTATTATATTCTCCTCATTTTTCAAACAGTTTAATCTTACTATTATCATTTTTTTTTCATTTCTATAAATTTAATCAAAATATTTATTTTATGAAAAAGCTTGTACAATCATAAAATGTTAAAACTAAATAACTTTGTCAGCACTAATCTGTACACTTATATACAAGTTGTGTATATTTTCAAGTGATTTAATTTAACGTAATATTAGTAATAATAATTAGAATTTAAGTACAGGGTGATTCGAAAGATTTAAAAAAACATTTTTACCAATTATCTAATCAAAAAATTTGTTGGTTTACATTTAAAATCATAAAATATTAACGTCAAGTAACGAAATTATGTCATATACGAGGGTTTTAAAAGATATATTTTAAACTTTTTTATTGTTTATACATAGTCTAGTCAACATGTTCAAAAACATGATAAATAAAAATAAAGGTTTCAGAAATAGTTCATAGATTTGGAATAACCTCTAGAAAAATGTTTTTGAAGGTTTTTGGTACAGGTAAAAAATTGATGAAGAAAAAAGTATTTAGTTTTTCGTTAATAACTTGAAAAATTTTGATATTTGAACAATTTTGAAAAAAGCTTGTAAAATAGGACGAAATTTGACAATTGAATGACAAATGACATTCCATATTATAAAAAAATTATTTTATCTGCCGAAACAGCCACGCGAAACCCAATTTTCAACCTCAAATAAAAATTATAAATAAAAGAGATGGGATTTTGGAAGTTACTTTTTTAGCGAAAATTTCCTCCTCTTTAACGAGCTTTTTTCAAAATTGTTGAAATATCAAAATTTTTCAAGTTATTGACGAAAAACTAAATAACTTTTTCCTTCATCATATATTGTTAATAACAATTTTTTACCTGTACCAAAAACCTTTTTCTAGAGTTAATTCCAAATCTAATGAGCTATCCTTCATATTTTTAGGACCTGTATCTCTATTTTTCACGGGTTTGAAATTGTTGACTAGAGCCTAGTCTATTTTCAGAATACCACCTGTATAATTATTATTATGGATCGATTTTTTCGCACCACTCTGTAGATATACTATTGTGACCTTCATTTTAAGAAATCATACATATATACACTTAAAAATTTCATACAAATTTTTCTATCTTAGATAATATTCTCTTAGTAAGATTTCTATTTTTTTTTTGGTTTTTTACTTCGCCCTTAGGGAAACTATTTTCCTAATTATTTATTGTTAAATGTTATAAAAAAAGTGTTTTAGTCAAATACGTTTTTTATTAAACTGTGGATATGTACTATGTTGTTGAAGAAATTTATTTTTATATCTACGTCTGTTGATGCATTTCAATATATTTTTCGATAAAAAAAAATCATTTTTTTATATAAACAAAAAAATATATTCAATTAGCAATTTTCACTTCAGTGTTGATAATAGCTATCATTGAAGTGAATTAATTCCTCATGTGTTAGGAAAATCGTTGGCAATGGCGTGGCATCCGTTTACAGTGTTGCGAGATCTATTTTTTTGTTAAATTCCCATTTGAATCGTTTTAATTCACATTTTATGACAAATTAATTACAGTGTACGTTATAATCAGTTAATTTCATAACTACAAACAAGTGATTTGAAAAAAGTTATTTTCACGTTTTGAGAAAAAACAAAATCAAAATGGACCGATTTGTAAGTAATAATAAATAATTTTCAAATTACATCATTATTTTTAGTATTATCGACTATTTTATATAGAGAATATATTAAAAATTCCAATTCATTCATTTTATGCTAAGTTTTGGAAAAAAATTGCAACGTGGCAACGGTATACTAGAATACTAGAAAAAAAGTGAGGTTAAAAAAGTAGTTCAGATAAAGTTCAAATAGTCATAAGATTATTAGAATTGTGACAAAAGTATAAAACGATTGTGTACCACAAGAAAAAAATCTATTAAATTACGTAAATTATGTTTGAATCCTTTATTTAGTATTTTAAATTATTCCATTTTATTCCAGTAACTGGAAAAACTGACAACGTGGCTACTTTGTAAAACATCTATCATATGTGCAAATTCACCATAACAGCTTTTACAATCTTTAGAAAAAAGTGAGGTTAAGAAACGGATATAACTTGACCAGACATCAAAAAAATTATTTTTAAAATTGATACAAAACATATCCATAAGTCACAAAAACGTATCAAAAATTTTAAATTTTCTTTATTTCATTGTATGCCAATAACTGGAAAAAAATTACAACGTGACAACGCTGTAAAACATCTGTTATGTCTGCAAATTTACTATAAAAACTTGTATGAGGTTTAGAAAAAAGTGAGGTTAAGAAACGACTATAGATCATAAAAATTAGGAGAACAATAAAAAAATAGTCATTGTAATACTGTTTGAAATGTGCCACGTGGATTAAAAAAATCTATTAAAGGTAAATATGAATATTTCGTTTTATGTATTTGATTCTAATAATAAATTTTTATGACACATAAAATCAATCTAATTTTATTATTAAATCTAATCCTTTATCGAAATTGAATAATGAAATGCACTGTAAATCTAAGATCACATAACACTCTAGTCTTTTTATGAGTTTTAATACCTATCTAGTCTCGATTTATTACAATCGCATTGATCTTGTTTGTATAATCTTTTTATTGTTAGTATCTGATATAATATTATAATTATTATCATCGTTGTAATCATATTATGACTCCGTATTACAATTAAAGCATAAATTCGACTTTTATTTCATTTCCCGCACCTGTATTTTTTAGAAAATCACGATGAGAGTAACTATAACCTAATTTTTTGATAAAAAAAGTGCAAATACAAAGATTACTACGAAATTAATTCTCCCTAGCTTTATTTGAACAACTATACCCCTATTTTTCAATTTCTATCTAATTATTAGATTTAAAACAAAAATATAATGAAATATTAAATTACCTTAGAATTTGTTTTGGTTTGTTTTGCTTTTCCAATACACAGCAGCTATTTCGAAATATTCCTTCCTGTATAATCTTACTACACTATTTACATCACTAAAACATGCCCGTTTATTCTAATTTATTTCTAATTATATATTTTAATAACTTTTTCAATATTAATTTCAAGATAATACCGAACTTTTTAAAATATTTATTCAATCTGCTGTGACAGCTTAATTTAGACCACCATGACCAACATTGACCAAAAAACTTTGTTCGCATATCTAATTCTCAACCACTTTGTGGACTAATTACACGAACACTTATAAAATTAACATTACAGAGTTTTATAGTTTCAATTCCGAATTCATAGATCACATATATTCACTTCTAATAACGATTAGTTTTATTCAAACAAATTATTTTAAAGAAAAATAATAATTTTAATTTGTTTTCTGTATAAATTTTATTTTGGTAAATTTGAACGAAAAAATTAACCTGAAAACGCACTGTTGCCAGATAAATTTGTAAATGCCACAACATTTCTTGTTTGTTATAGTGTTAATTGATTTACAGATGCTATAAATTATATTTTTGATTTTTATATACTGACTATTTGATTATTAGACATGAAACAAACATAAACCAACTTATAATGTAGCTTGGAATTCAATTGGGCAACGACTTCCTCAGGACGCGGCAGCCATTACGAAATTTTATTTTCTTTATAATCTGACATCTAACATTATTTGCATCACCAAGATATGTGTTCATTCTATTTGATTTAATGAAAAAATTTATATTCATTTTTGAAAATTACTGAACGTTTTACAATATTTAATTAGTCACAACAACAACAACTGATTTCAGGTATCCATGATGCGCACTAGCAGTGCGCTGTCACTTGAGTACATAGCTTTGTTCGCGTGTTTAATTCCCAACCGAATTATAATCCGCGGGTCTTTTATAAATCATATATATCACTGATCACAAATAATTTTATTCATACAAATTGTTTTAGAAGAAAAAAAATGATAATTCAAATTTGTTTTGTTTATAACTTAGTTCCATGATTCTTTTCTGTATTTCCATGGTTCGATATGGATAAGAGTAGATTAATCTAGAAAGCGCTGTCGACATATTTTTTTATACATGGAATAACATTTATTTTTGAGGTTTTTGTAGTTTTGATAGTCAATTTGAATTAAAATACCGATTATTTCACCTAGAAATCATTATGTTAATTTCTTATGAGATGAATTTATAGGTTGTATATACGGGGTTTAGAGGAAGTACTAGTGAAAGAGGTGAACAGGTTCGTAATGAAAAAAAATTTTACTCAAAAAGTAAATTTATTTCCATCATTATAACAACGTTCCCATTAACGTCAACAATATCATCAACACCAATAAAATGTATGTATAATAAAAATACCAATTACATCAATTTTTCGAATTTTTTTTTAAATTAGTTAATTTTTCATAAAACTCATATTGACCACTCCTTAATATTAATATATAAAATACTTTTGGTAATAATAATTTAAAATTAAATTTAAAAGCTGCCAGGACAGGTTTAAGTAATTTTATGGAAAATTTTGAAACAAAAAATGTGTTTGCTACTACGAGCATTAAATTTATTAAACTGAATAACTAAATCTAAAATTTTTAAAAATACATCACATCTTTTTTGAAAATACTTTTATAAAAAATCCCATTAAGCACGAGTAGTAACGAACCCCGTATCATCGTTCGATTTTTTCTTTTCGGGTTCATCATTCGGGATTCTTTTCTCAGGTTCTTCGTAAGGTTGATCCCACGGTTGCCGTTGTCCAGAACCGAAAATAATGTAAAACGTGCAACAGCCAGCGTAAACCGCGGCCGCGGTGACGAAAACAGTTCTCCATTTGGCAACGCTGGGCTGTAACAAAATAACCATTTCAACCCCTTCCACATCTTGTCATTTGTCAAAAATGATTCAAAAGGGTTTTTTATGAGCTTACCGTTCCGACAACGACGTGTCCGGCATAAATTGGTGCAAGTAAACCGGCTAAATTTGCCATACAGTTTGTAAAAGACATAAGTATGCCGGCGAATTGGGGGGATATATCCAAATGGTTGACCTTGAAACCGGAATAGATACCACCGTTTAAACCAACTCCGATAGTTAAAAGTATAACCGTTAACCATTTATTGCATCCTGTAAACGACACTGCTACCAAAGCAATCGCTGGACCATATTGACCTATAAAAACAATATATTTACGAAAAGATAAAAGCAAATGAGAAATTATGGAATAAAATATAAATATACATCATAGGTTTTTTACATAAAACAATAATATTTAAATTCGTATGTTTTGCTGAATACGGTCCTGCTTAAATTCTAAATAAAATAATGATAGATCTTTAACTAATATATTTCTTGCTGCAATTTACGTTTTTATGGACTCCAATGTATTAATATCTTCAAAAATTTCAAAATTATACCCTTGAAAATAGAAACAAAAAATTTCATAATTCATTCCGTAAATTAACACTCCGTTTGTCAAACTTTCGTCCCACTAGTTATGCAAAACATTACACGTGAGTATAAACAGTTGCATACATGCAGTAATGAAACACGAAATGACGTTCCTTATGTGCCTTATAAATAAGTTTTAGATTATTTCATCATGTTGTCATGTTGTCTGATTGTGAAAATAAGCGTAGCCTATAGAAAACTTCGTTATTATAAGGTAAATAATAGAAATTATTTATATGGGTTGTATTAAGGAAATTCTTGTAAACTTACCAATTCCATTTATGAGCTTTCTAACGATGGTGTGGGTGAAATGTGGTTTAGTTAACAAATAATCCGCAACATGGCTGATAAATATGGAAAATAGCCACATTGCCAAATAGGGAAGTGCTGATAATACTCCGTTCTAAAAAATTATAACGAAAAACGCTATTAATTAATTTTTTTAGTTGATTATCAATTTATTAAAAAATATATATAATTCACTTACGTCTTTAATACTGAAATGATGGATTTGTTTCATGTACGTTGGCAATTCAGTCATAAGAGTTTCATAGCCATAATTGTGCCCCATGTGGGCCAAAAGAATCGCGTAGAATGGTAAAGATGTTAAAATTGACATCCAAGGTATTGGTGGAATCTATATATAATCGAATAAATTATTCTCATGAAAATAAGTAACTGGTAGTTGTCACTTACCGGTAGACCGATTTTGCTTCCTAATTCTTTTTGAATATACAATCTTTCCTCGGCGTTCATTTTGGTATGAGATTGGGGATCTTCGTAAACTAATATCAGGAAAAATATACACCAAACAGTACCTATCGTACCGAATACGTAAAATATTGAAGGCCAACCGAATCTACATTCTGATAATAATCCACTGAGCGGCATAGATATCACAGTACCAAATTGAGCTCCTATAATTAATAAATAATGTTACGAACTACCACTTCATGGATCGTAAAGCCGGTTCTGTTCGATTATTGTGTATTAATTCAGCGCACCGTAGAAGAACAGTTTAAATATGCGAAACTAATCCATATATTTGATGTACTTTAAGACTAAAATCGTAAATCGTGGAAATAAAGATGGACGATATGTTTGAAGTATGACAGTTATGAGTTAATGAAGCGGGAAAATAATAAATGCAATAAAAAATAATTTATTGCAAAAGCTGCATACTGAAAATGTACATCAATATTGGTTGATATTAATATAAAATTGTGGTACAGATTACAGATAGATAAGTCTGGTAAATAAATCATTAAAGATTTTATTGGATGATATAAAATATATATAAAAATCTTATTACAACGAATTTCATACTTAAGCAATTGGAATTATACCCAAATTTTAATTGTTCATATATTATGAATTATATTTAAAATGTTACAAAAAGATTCTTACGTATATTTTCAATTGTTAGGAATAAATATGAAAAGAATGAATAAAAATTTCAATTCGATTAGATATAAACCTCCAAACTCTTAAATTTGTCTATGGCGATATTCATTCGGTTTCTATCAGATTTAATATCATGTAAACAACGCTGTTGCCAGATTTTTTCTTGGTCAATTTGAATAGTGAGATATCAGTTACCTTGCATTTATAATTACTAGAAAATATATTAGTTTGCATTATTTGTTTACAGACCTTGACATTACCACTTTATTCGTTCAAACTCGATCTAATTCCGCATTTATGCTAATTATATTTTATTCAAATAATAAATACGTAATTTAATATTGCATTTTCTACAACGCAATAAAATATGAAAATATTGCCATTTTTTTATCAGTTTTAACATTTACAGGAACTGAATAAAAATGAATAGTACGTGGTGCTTCTAAAATATAATTATATAATCATGCCAAAATCTAGATATAAATATATTTATTGAAATCAATCATTCAATTGTAGATATAACGATAAATTTAATTATAACATCAACATGAAGTTAGTCATTTAAAAAATTACTGGATAGCTGTCACATAAGATGTATTTCGATAATCATGAATAGAACATAAAGTGATTTATTGCTATCTCTTTTTAACGTCTAAAATAACATATGTCTATAATTAAATGATAAATGTGAATTCATTTTCTACCCGCAGTAGAAAAGGATAGAATGAATAAAGTTAGTGTTTTTATTTTTACTGTTAATTATGTTAACGTATATATAAATTGTATTTACGTTGTTGTCAGATTGTAATTTCTTCCTACAGTACTTTGAAATTACATTAAACTACTAACATCGATGTTTATTGAAAGTTAGGTTAGAATGAAATTTATAGAGATTGTTCAATGAAAAAAAAGCGAATTTTGATTTTAATTATATTAGGATATTGTGATGGAACGTGTGATTTAAGAAAAAGATAGTACCTGCGTAAATAAATGCTCCCATTCGACTTCGCTCGTTTGGAGGAATCCATTTTGCCAGCAAGGAATGCGTGCATGGTACAATAGGTCCCTAGACAAACAAGCATCGTTGAAATTCATTTCAAATACACGATTGAGTAGCTTTATAGTTTTTCTTCCTCTATTTTTCGGTCAATCTACTCACCTCTCCGAGTCCTTGTATGAATCTAACCGCGATGAGCCACCAAATGCCCATTTCGGCTGCGATCGGTACAAGTAGTCCAAACAACGAGTTAACCAACATCCCAACCCCCAAGAAATAAATATTCCCGTAACGTTTAGCTAGTATACCAAAAGGAATTTGAGTGATGACGTAACCATAGAAAAATGAGCTGAGCACGTAACCTTGGACGTCAGTAGGCCACACGAATTCACCTTCGAGTTCCGATTTTACCTAAAGGAAAAGGCTCGATAATTTGCCATCTCACCCCATACGAGAGGTTACTATTTATTTCTTTCAAAAATTTAACCTACTGGAGTTTTGGTGTCGTTCGCGTTGATTTCAACTCCGCATTCGTCATCGACGGATATAGCTGAATCGTGAGAACTGTGGCCTATCGCTGTGTGATTAACCATAGCTACAATGGCGACTGACATGTTGGTACGCATGATGTAAGCGTTCGCCATACCCAAAAAAAGCATAAACGTAACCGTATGTCTTGTTCCAAACCATCCTGAAACAAAAAAAAAAACAATTTTTCATCAATCAAATTTCAAAAAATAAATGAATTTGACGTTTATAAAAATATATCATAAGAAATACGACTTATTAGAATATTTGGCAACGTCGCTTTTGACGATTAGTACCATCTTCAACATTATACTTAAAAATTATGATTTATTTGAACTAGTGGCAACGTCGCAATTCAATAATGGTTTAGTAATATAAACATGTCTCCTGTGTGTAGATCCGTTTAATCAATTTCATTCATGAATTTATAGTTAGGCAGTCATTTTACGTCAGCATCGGTTCAAATAGATGTTTGCTAATAAAATTTAGTTAAAATCTTGTTTTATAAATAGCAATATCGATATAAAAATCAAATAAAACGTCAGAAATAAATAAATCATATGATTATTCACAATAATAATAAAGATAATTGTTTATAATATGGATTTTCGTTATCGTATACGTAGCGATTCCACGATTATTTGAGTTTAAATTTTAACCTTATTTTTGTGGTTTATGATTTATATATTACAGTTAGTTTGGGAAGAACTATTACAGCCAAAAATGTTCAATTTCGAGTCCTTTTTACAGAGGCTCAGTTGAGGTAAATGCCAGATTAATATTCGAAAGTGATGATTAACGATGTCTGCGAATATTGGATTGATCTGTTCAAGTTCGTTGAACTTGATTCTTGTTGCTAATAACCTTAATCACGTGACAATGGAACTGTTAAAATCAAGTTTGTTGGAATACGGAGTTCGGTCAATAAGTTTCACATTGTTTAAACAACAAAAAGTTGAGAGCTCGTGAGTTTTAATATTAATATAAATTAATTCGAGTCTGTAATGGTTATGTATTTTTTTTTCATTACAAAATGATTTTATTTTTGAATAATACGGAATAAAGTAGTCTAAATTATACAGGGCGTTTTTTTTGAATTCGTAAAATTATCATTTTATGGTGTTTTGTTTTGTAAAACAATACAACATGATTTTTTTATCGTTATTATAGTTTATAACTTGCTTTGGAGTAATTTATATTATATATACAGAGTGTACCCAATGAGTTGTAATTCTAATTTTTATTCATTTATATGTTACAAATATTAAATAAATACTAATTTTTTGCTACATTTTGCGAGCGAGGTTGAAAAAATTGAATAATTGGAATTTTTCGTTTTTTAAAAAAATATTTTAATGCACCACAGGTTTCAGATTTAAGTTTTAATAGATTATTGCAAATATTTCGCTTTCTATAACAGATACGTCAAAATTCATTGAAACAAATTTCATAGAAAATATTAATCCCTACTTTTTTTTATCGAAACTTTTTTCCATATATTTCCATTTTTTTGAGATAAGTCCAAAAAAGTGTTTTTTTATGTAGTTTTTATCAATTATTTCGTTTTTTATAAAAAATACGTCAAAATTCATTGAAACAAATTTCATAGAAAATTTTAATCCCTACTTTTTTTGTTCGAAACTTTTTTCCATATAATTCCATTTTTTTGAGATAAGTCCAAAAAAGTGTTTTTTAGGTAGTTTTTATCAATTATTTCATTTTTTATAAAAAATACGTCAAAATTCATTGAAACAAATTTCATAGAAAATTTTAATCGCTACTTTTTTTGTTCGAAACTTTTTTCCATAAATTTCCATTTTTTTTGAGATAAGTCCAAAAAAGTATTTTTTCAATTATTTCGGTTTTTATAATAAATACGTCAAAAATCATTGAAACAAATTTCATAGAAAATTTTAATCTCTACTTTTTTTGTTCGAAACTTTTTTCCATAAATTTCCATTTTTTTGAGATAAGTCCAAAAAAGTATTTTTTTAGGTGGTTTTTTTCAATTATTTCGTTTTTTATAAAAAATACGTCAAAATTCATTAAAACAAATTTTGAACTCTACTTTTTTTGATTGAAACTTTTCCCATCTTTCCATGTTTTTGAGTTAAGTCCAAAAAAGTATTTTTTAGGTAGTTTTTATCAATTATTTCGTTTTTTATAAAAACTACGTCAAAATTCATTGAAACAAATTTCATAGAAAATTTTGAACTCTACTTTTTTTGATTGAAACTTTTCTCCATATCTAATTTTTATATATCAATTACGTCAAAATTCATTTGAACCAATTTTATAGAAAATTTTAATCTCTACATTTTTGTTCGAAACATTTTTCCATATCTTTCCATTTTTTTTGAGATAACTCAAAAAAATTATTTTTTGAGGTAGTTTTTCATCATTTTTAACCCCTTCAATGCAATTAAACAAATTTTAATTATAAATTATTGAAACGTATGCTGAAATACATAATAGAAAAATATTTCCCCTTATAAAACTCTAAATAGCACGCCAAAATTCACATCAACACAAAATGTTGAAGGTCACATTTTTTCTCGAATATCTCGTTAACGGCTACTTTTATCGAAAAACCAATAATAATTAAATTTGAAGTTTAAGAAATTCCCAACAAAAAATACACTACGACTTTTTTTCGTACGATTAACGATTTACGAAAAAAATTTAATGGAAAATTCGTTCTTTGAAATAATGAAAATAATTTAATAATAGATTAATATAAGTGAATTTTTTTATAACTCGGTAGATCATAGATGACAGTTTATAGAATGTTGTATACGAGTATCAATAATACGAACCACCTGTATGTTTTGAACGGTTTTTATAATTTAATAAAGCCTTAGCAAATTTTTAAGCAGGACGCCACTGGGATATCTACTTATCCATCACGTGTTTCTTGTTTTCGTTAACAAGTATAAAAACGGCGAAAACAGAAAACAAATTTGTAGTTTTTTTAAAACACCCTTACCTTGTTTTTTACAGATGTCGTCAGCTTCCAATAACACAGCCGCGTACTTTGTATGAGTGTAACTATTTTTTCTACTACTTTGCCAACTCATTTTTTAAAAATTATTAATAATAAAAGAATGTTACAGTCTTTATACTAATTAATTACAAAAAATTAAAACTTCAACTTTCTTTTTTTCTTTGAAAAAACTTGCGAAAACTGTGTTGACCTAGGAAAAAATGTCATACTCCCACATTTAAATGAAAATATTTTTGACTTAATGGAAGCTAGTTCGACAGGCGCAACTAAAAAATGTTCTCGCTATAGTTTTCACACTGCCGATGACTTTAAGGTTTAGAGAAATTAACTTTTCGGTATTTATCTGGAAATAAATATTCTAAACCTATTTCCACTTCCACTCATTCCCCTCAACCCGGTAAAACGTTGATTCGGTTAAGATTCCAAATTTCATCCTTGGCCACGTTGCCAAATCAACTATTTAATAGATACTGGAATGAAAATAAACGTGCACTTGAAATCTACTAAATCAAAACAGTTCATATTTTTTTAAAACACGTTTCCTACGACTATTTAACAATATCGACCTACATCATTGTGATTCATAAGTAAATAAATATTCAAGAACCAATCGTAATATACGACACCATTTTGTTGTAAATGATTTTATCACTTAATCTCCTACTTCTAGGTAACGATCATCACCAACTTCCGATTATATCGAGAAAGTTATGTTTTCTTCTATTTTACCTCTAAAATTTATTCAAATTCAATTTGTAAATATTTCTCAAACAAATTGAAAATAGCTTCAGAAAAATTTCCCGTAGTGGCAACGCTGGATTAAAGCTAGAATCGCCTGGAACTATTTTGCGCATGATCTACGGTCACATTGTTCCTTATGAATAAGAAAGAAATACCCCACTTAGCGAATTTCCTACGTATACAGACAATTTATGTTGTCTCATTAATAATAGTTATTAAAGATTAGAAAATAATCGGCAGTTATAGATATTTAAATCTGTAGTAAAACGGCTGCGTCTTGTATACCACACGTGACCTCAAAATAAAAATTTTATTTCTTTTATAAAGATCATTGATATGAGAATATGAAATAAATCTACTTGTGGCTAAGGATGAAAAATTCTTTACTATAAATCAAATTACATTTAAAAATACAGTTTTATGTCTTCTTTACACATATTCTTCATGTAAATATCAAAAAGATTCAATTCATAAATCATAAAAGTATCTATAAGTAGGCAACACTTTATACAATATTGTATTGCAAGTTTTCTATAGATACATCTCAAGTCATTAGAAAAATCATTTATTTGGTATAATAAGTAAAAGTGATAGTAGGGTCAGGTTTAATAATATTTTATGAAGTTTTATCTTATTAATTTCGTTGTTGTATGATAAAAAAAATTAGAATGCATGTATACATTTAAACAAATCGTTCATTTCCTCTTTTACATGTGATAAAAGGGAGTTCTAATTGGAAAATTGTTCTTTTTAATTAAAAACAATACAATCGACCTTGTTTTCTGGGTTTATTTTTCCCAGGAACCTTAGTGACCGATTGTGTTTACCCGAAAGCACTAATAACTTCATAAATAGAATAATCTGGACTCGAAAAGAATGTACATAATCGTACTCTATGATATGATACAAAATGGCGGAAATTGAAATACATTATGTTAGGGGTGGTTGTATAATAATAAAATAACCCCATTATTGATATAAAATGTTCAAGCAATAGGTATTTACGTATACAACGTGTTTTTTTCAAAACAATATCTAGTGATAAGCGCATAACAAGTAACATATTATAAATAAATTTTACGTTTCCATTATACGCTCCTCGAACCAATGTTGCCAAAATTGAAGAGTTTGATTCGATTTACAGGAGCTTTTTTATTATACAGCAAATATTTTCCACAGAATAAATATGCCTATATTCCAATATAATTATAATATTATAGATGAAGAAATTCGTTTAAGAAGTCTGGCAACACTGTCATTCTGTCACGTTTGTGTAACAGCGGCGAACACATGACGAATCTTTGAAATCAATCATATTCTATGACGTATTTTTTTATTTACTTCTTTATTTTCATACTAATAATCGGTTTTATTAGTTTATTTCCTTATTAAATTTGTAAACTAGTGATCATAATAATCAAGTTACCCAGAACGTCAAAATATGAAAAAGAAGAATCATATAAATCGTAAATGTTTTACAGTGGAGTTTTAAAGAATGCATCAAATTTTGAGGTCTTGAACGTTTATCCTTGACTTGAGTCGCGAAACCGGCTCACATACCTTCTTCGAGCGAAATTTCACTAAAACTTGTTTCAATATAATTGATACCTTGTCTGTACGAAATTTTTTAATATGTCCAAATTTCCCGATCATCACTCCACCGGTTTAGAAATGTTGTTTTTAAATATCAATATACTTAAAAATAATTGAAAATTTTCAATCATTGCTTATTTTTATTGTTTTTATTTCATCCCACTATAAAATGAATATTGCAAAAAGTATCTTACGACATTTCAATGGGAATTGAATGATATTTTACGTAATTGAAATTTGCCATAAACTTGTTTTTATATAGATTTTCTAATAAACGTCCTTCATCAAAAATATTACGTCGTATATCTTTTGTTTTCACTTAGTATACGGAGTGGTCTACTGTATTCGATATAGATTTTTAGAGATATAATTTTTGTATTTCTGAATGGTAAAAATAAGTGTTTGATAATTTTTCTAACGTCTCAATTTTTTTAATATTTACATGAAATATTTGTATATACCGATATTGCAACATGGCGGCAGCGCCTGTCATGTGATGAAATTGTTCCACCACTGGAAATGTTTTCAACTGCGATAAAATAAAAATATTGTCGATATTTATCAACAACATCGTAATTACATCGTTAAATGAGGTGTGCTATGAAAAAAATTACTTCCTGTAATAGAAGTTACGCAGAATTGCTCGATTATTTGTATCCATTTAGCAGTTCTCTATAGGTTAAAGGTTATTTATTATATTTTCTTAGGGGAATGCTAGATGGCGCTACGATTTTATTAGCATTTAAACTTTTTTTGCATACACTAAATTACGGATTTTTTACAACATTTATGGTATTAATAAAGATGGATTCATAGCCAAATACTGTGTGCTTTCAATATTATCATTTCAATACGAATAGATTAAACAAATAGTAAAAGTTCGACGATGTTGAGATTTTTAAATTGTTGGTAATATAATAAAATTACAGATAAATTTGTTTAAATTCATATTACAATGAAAAGTCCACATAAATGTGACAACGATTGTAAAAGGTAACACCCTTGGTAACCTAGAATATTTTGTAATAACATTTAACAGTAAATATCAAGATTTCAAATTTGTTCGTCGGTGATATATTGATCTGCATAAAAATTGAATTGTATCGAAGTTATTGAATATAAATTAGTCAATTAACAATGGATTATTATTGTTCAGTTACAGGAAATATCGACCGGATACGTCAAGGTTATTGATCACGTGCGATATGGAAACGTCAAAGATTCTTTAGTTCAATCTTTTAACATTAAAATGAATGTTAATAATAATTATATTTATATTAACGAATTATACCACCCTCTATTGTGTATATAAATAGAAGTATTTAAATGTCGAAGGTGTAATAATATATAATTTTGGAATGACGTCATAACTACCTGTCATATTGTTTCGAGAAACTACGCATTATTTATAATTATTATTATTAGTAGTAGTGTTTTATTTTTATTTTTTTGTCCAAAGACATTCATTTCCATAAGGATTGATCGAAACAACAAATTCTCTATATACAAATTAAAAAAATCTTTGTTTGCCACGACAATATGGCCGACTTTTCAAGTCACGTTACTCGAAATGACCTATTTAGTAATTAGTTCACGTATAACATGATGTAGAACAATTTTAGTATACTTAATATTCTTTGCAGACATTATTTGCATACTTTAAACCTTGTGTACCTCTATTTTTTTCCACAAACTGTGAGGTCAAATATAAATAATAAATAGTGTAAACAGTAGGACTAAATTTAACATTTTGGTGTAATCACATCACGAAACCGTTCTTGTATCTTATCGCCCATCTCTATGAAATGTTTTTATTTCTGCTTTCTCTTACATTTTTTCAATTTCAAATTTCTTTTGTTGATTTTATCTGATATCCATTGACAGTTACTTTCATAAATTTTAAAATATAAAAGTGATTCAATAAGAATTCAAATTCAATTACTAAAATGACTAGCATAATTCAATTCATATTAATAGGATATAAAAAAAAGTTACGATCTATAAGCGCTAAACTAAAGTAAACAATAATAATTTTAAATAAAAGTGGAGATTAATTTTCCAATAGATAATTGAAAAACATTCTTCTTTTTTTTTATGTGAATATTTTTATATAAACGGCATAACCCCACTTAATGTAAATGATTTGATGTTTCCGTTGATTATAAGCAGTTTAATGGCTCCTATTTCCGGTATATCGACTACGGATTTATATTTACAAATTGTAATAGAAATTTTTGCAAATGAAATGTGTACCAAAATAAATTTTATATTCAAATGAAAATAGGCAGTTGAATTTCCTTTTTATACAGGAATTTATCGAATAACAATGATTTCAAATCAGACAAATAGTATGTAAGATGGATCAAATTAAGCATGTCAACTGTCAACAACAACTAAGTTCGCATAATATCTTACATTGAATTAGGTTATTCATTTAGCTAAATTTGTATACGTGTGATAATCATCACTCTTAATAACCCATCACAATGAGGCCATTTCAGGAAAAAAACGAAGCATACGGATTTGATTATACAAGATTTTGGTTTTTCATTATAATTTTAGATTTTACGTTGTTTTATTTTTTTATCTAACTCAGTAACACAAATAATGTTTAAATTACCATTTTATTAACAGTTAAACTGTATTTTAATCACGAACAAAATGATTGGAACCGAACTTATTATTACAGTATGTATTGATACGAGGAATATCGAAAATATAACTACGTTTCTTTTGGAAAACATTTCTATTGAACAACAATAATTGAATTTTTGTAATGTAATATCATTGAAATAAAACGTTTTTATTTGATTTTAACGTGGTCATAACTATATCGGGTGGTAAAATGAGAAACAAATTGTTGAATTTACTTAGATGATAATTATTGTTAGATAAATGTAACCTACAAACTTTTTCGAGTTTTGTTTTTCGACTATTCTTTATACGAGGTTTGTTTAAAAAGTTTTATTTATCATATCACATCATAATATCATTCATCTGGGATACATAAACTTATTTTGCACGCTCTTTCCATACAATAAGATCTAAAACATTGACGTGTTGTAACTAGAAAAGTTCGATGTATTCAGTCCAACTTAGCACGTAATACGACGGGTAGGTGCAGAGTAAATAACATTTTAGGTCTTTAGGACGATTTGATCTTAATAACAATATACTTTAATAGTGTTTAGAACAAGAAAAAATGGATTATCAAGGAAAATATGGTGAGCAGATAGAAGACTTAAGAGAGATAGAGGAAGGAATTCAGGACTGTAAAACGAAAGAAATAATAGAAAAAAGTGGAAGGGAATAATTTCCAAGCTGTATATAGGATCTATACATATACATAATATTGTTTAAATGATTTAATGTAGTTTGGTAGTTGATTATAATGTAATAAGATGGAATATATTTATTAAATCTTCACATGAAGAAAGTATAGAGTTAAAAATGAAATGTAGGCCTTCACTGAATATTATTATAGAAAAAACTGTTGTAAATAGATAAAAAAAGATACAAAACAATTTATTTGAGATATCTATTTGTTTTGTGGTTGTAAAAATGGATTATATTGTTTATTTTCGGTTGCGATAGAGCTTGGATGAAAATAAGGGTCATTGTTTTATTATTGAAGATGAAAATACACAAAAAGTACAAAAGGAATCTTTATAATTGCTTGGAATATTGCCTAATTCGAATCTGGTAATTGCAAATTTCTTTTAAAGACATTAAAATTTAGTAATGCATCTTTTTTGTGTGGCAATTCATCATTTTAATCGAAAAAACCATCAGAAATTTAAAAAAAAAAGATAAATATTTGAGAGCAAGTGAAATTTTATAACACGAATTGCCCCTGTAGGAACGTTAAGTATTTTAACAAAAAGAAGTACATATGCAATTAAAATTGAAACATTTAAGTACCACATAACTGTCATAAAAATCAAATAACTATGATATAATTTTATTCTATTATCGGAAAACCTTGTATAAAACCTGTAGCTAATTGTATGATTATTAATTCACTTCACTGATTTAGTATAATGAAATATATAATGTAAAAAGCTACTTACCCAAAGAAATATTAGCAGATTTTTCAAATGAAGGAAGTCTCTTTTCCAGATCGTATCTGTTTTTATGAACCATTATTATTTTTTAACTAATATACCGATTTATATGGAAATTAACGTTTTGGAACGATTAAAATATGGAAAAATAGAAATATTTGCGAGAAAAAGAAAGCCGAAACGTAATGAGATTAATACATTTTAACCTAGAAAGGCATTATTACTATTTGGCGGTAAATAAGCTGCGCGTATATCTTCGTAAGTGTTAAGTTTGTCGATTTGGCGCGGTACCTCCCGCGCGAGCAGGTAGTTGACGGTCACTGTCACTGGTCGGCTCGCAGAAGCGCTTGTCTTTCTACCCACTTTTTTCATTTTCTATTCACGTGACTCGTTGATTCGAAATTAAAATATTTTGTAGAACAATTATCATAACTCGAGACTATTATTTTCCTACTTTTGTTAGATTAAATTATTAAAATAGTTTCGTAGTTTAGATAATAAATGGATACGTCTCGTGACCTTCACAAAACGAACTTACAGCACAGTACAATTAAACCGACCTACCCTCGTACATTGTTTTAGAACACGATAAATCAAAATTTTAAAACGACAAATTATGATTTTTAAAATTAAAAAAAAATTAAGAGTAATTAGATCGAGTATAGAAAACAAGATTTGGATCAGGAGATGGACGACGTATTTAGAAGTTAAAAAATGAGGTTATCGGCCCAAATATTCAGGTTAGGGAACGAAACATCCAAACAATCACTAAAAATGTCGATCAGAAGAGCTGAATCACGATCAGCAGTGAAGATACCAAGAAGATAAATAAACAACAAGTTTTTTATGGACCTGTCATTATTTACCTCGATAAATTTTTTTTCTGGAAGTTAAAAAAGCGTCTTTTTTCGTTAAGTCACGTAGTATCACGTAATTAAAAAGCCAGTAATTGGTTGGGTACGACACTGATGAAATTCAAGGTTATCAATGATTCACGAACTTCAAGGTCATTGTTTTCTTCCATTTTGGTACCATAGGAAAATCAGAATTAGTTCCAAGTGGGTAATATCAGATAAACCAAGAAGAAAAACGTCAATATTGCACTTTTATTTCAAAAAATCAACCATAACTTATTCTACCCTTATAAAATTTATTTAGAACTTGTTTCTTGAATACTTGTTGCCCTTATACCCTTAAGAATCCAATACGATTGATTGTAGGCATGTTTTTGCATGCTACGGTATGCTGAACGATCTTTTTAAATGACGTCATGGCGTAAAAAGTCGTGTTTTGACGAAATTCTATTCTTTCTGATTACTATGCATTTCATAGGGTAAATACAGTGCTGGTTGTAGGGAAATTTGTACAATAACATCAGTTTCCGTGATAAAAATAGTTGTTTGACCTCCTAATTTCGGCCCTGAATACCTTTAATGGGCCCATAAATTCAATTTACTCAAAATCAATTGACGAAATGGAAAACTGATGATTATATATTAATTTAGTTCAATATTTTATTGCCAATTTTTTTTTTCGATATAATTTATATTTTTTTGATGTGTACAATTCCATAAAAACTTAATAACCAACCGGCGTAAATAAATATTACGAAATATTACGTTGATTTGTGTAAAAATGCTTCCAAGGTTGACAATATGACAATTACTCAGCTGAATTTATTTAAAAATTAAATTTTTATTACTCTAATCTTGTAATAATTCCATATTTGTATGTATGAATTAAACAATACAACTTATTTTTAAACGTTGAGTGTTATATTTGTATTAAAATAAACAGTTCTGAAATTCAAAAGAAACGGACCACCCTGTATGTTCGATACTCTTGTATTTACATACATTCTGTTTGTTAAGTTACTTTCCGAACCACCTGTACACATATCTATACGTATTTCGTTTTGAACTGTTGATTAAGTTACTTTTCGATCCCGCTGTACACATATCTATACGTATTTCGTTTTGAACTGTTGATTAAGTTACTTTTCGAACCCCCTGTACACATATCTATACGTATTTCGTTTTGAACTGTTGATTAAGTTACTTTTCGATCCCTCTGTACACATATCTATACGTATTTCGTTTTGAACTGTTGATTAAGTTACTTTTCAAATCCCTTGTACACATATTTGTACGTAATTCGTCGTGAACTGTTGATTAAGTTACTTTTCGAACCCCTTGTACACATAATTGTACGTAATTCGTCGTAAACTGTTGATTAAGTTACTTTTCTAACCTCTCGTACACATATCTGTAAGTAATTTGTCATGTCAAGTTTCTTTTTACCCCTTGTATACATATCTGCTCGAAGTCATCATGGATTGTCAAGTTTTTTTTAACACTCTGTACGTAATTTGTCACGGTTATAGGTCAAAACATTTAATTTTGTAATTATTGAATTATTGTGAAAACAATTTCGCGTGGATTTTTATAATTTGCAATTTTATTAATAACTGGAAGTGAATTAGGAAAATAAATAAGTGGAAAATTTGCTTAAAGTATTAGAATAAATTAATTTCACATCCGTATATTGATATAATTTTATTTTTGTAACCTGAAATGTTTAAAACAAATAATATTCTGAATAAATTTATTAGTAGTCTGTATAATTGCTAATGAATTTGTATAAAGGTTTGTATACTAAATCTTTAGCGTCTTTTCCAAAAATATAATCGACGTGATTAAAAGAATCCATCTCAATTTCGTATGTTCCTGCCAAGTTCTTCAGTTCACGTGCAAAACGTAGAACATCCTAAAATGGGCACATATTGAACGTAAAATAAAATGTAACGCCATCTGTGTATAACACGAGAACCAATAATGAACGATGAAATAATAGTTAAATAAATTCCTATTTACTAATATTTCTATTTGAAAAATAATAAAAAAAATTTCACAATTAAAGCGACATCTATATTATAATAGTGTTGAATTACAATAGTTTACTTGTAATAAAAAAAAATCCTGCAGATGACACAACTAACCAATTATCTATCTATCTCTTTTTAATGTCATTTCGCTTCAGTGAAATTAACTAAAATGAGTCAGAGCCAGTGTTGCCAGATGACATAATTTAACAGGATTTTTATTGTTTTCGTAATGTAAATTTTATTTTCATTTGAAATTCGAATTTTTAACAAAAATAAAAAAAGCTTCTATCAACAAATTTTTGTATTATAACAAAAAAAGTTTATGTTCAATATTCATGAGAATGATTTATTAGATATTCAATTCATAAGGATATATTTCTAATTACATCAAGGACACCTGGCAACGCTGGTTAAAGTAGACGAGTAGACTAACGAAGAGAATGGTCGACAGAAAACAAAGTTCATTGTTGAATAGATTAGTGATAACGCCATTTATAATCACAATTTACTCATGTCATTTAGTCTATCATGTGGCACTAATGAAGAAATTCTATTGGACGTTAATCAAATCTAGCGCGAAAATAGTGAACATTGACATATCGTATACATTGCTATAGCGTGCTGGGGGCATTTCGGTGTTTTTATATTTAAATATCATAGAGTTAATATTAAAAATAGGGAAAGAACTTGTTAAAGTACTGATAGAAAGGGAAAAAATCAGTATACCACTTCTAATCTATTCTGATTGGATCGTCATGACGTCGAAGTTGAAATAGCAGAAGAAACAGAATCGATTAGAGAGAGATGGATTCCAATAGTACAATTGCATTTACATATATCCATCTCTATCTTTAATATCTTTTTCGAACTAAATAATCTACAAAACTCGACACCAGAGGTAGTAACCAAATTCCTAATTATTAAATGATTATATTTAATATTAACTAGTATTTTATTCCTTTTTTTGTTTTAAGTCACTTAATATTTAATGAATTTAAATTTCAATTTTTAATTTCGATCATTTCAAATTATACCTCAATATGAAATATTCAACGACATCTAGGCTAAACTTTACGAAGCTATTAAAAATGTGATCAATTTTTTGCAGCTCCCTATCAGTTCTGTAAGTTTAATACTGAAATTACGACATAGATGACGATACTTATATAAAATTGAAGTTATTTTATTTCAAAATTCATATTTTTGAATTACTTACCACTGGATTTGAAAGCCAATCGTTTTTAGCGTACATCAAATATATAGGATTTCTAATATTACTAATATTATACGGGGGTGGATCAACAGTACCGTATTCAATGATATTTCCAACGCTTCCGTAATCGTATTTTTGAAAATTACCGCGATTATCAATTTCTTGAGCGTAATGTATAATTGTTTTAGTTGAGGATCCTGCTGGATCTTTTGCTAGTAAAACCGGTAAGATATCCTGAAAATCGTTTACTTCAAACAAAATTTTCAAAATTTTTCGAAGCACTTACGATATTAAATTCTTCTTTGTTGAAACCGCAAATTGCGAATATCAAATTTTCGCATATCTTTTCGTCGATTTTGAATAATTCGCATTGGGATGAAAGTATTTTCATCAGTTTACTATTCGGTAAAAATTCGTTGAAGTCTAAATGTTTTCGAAGCCACTACAAAAATTTTTTTCACGTTGTTTTTATCATTAAATAGAGATGTAGAATAAAGTTATTACAGTTAGGTGGATTGAGAATCATAAATATTTCGACGCTTTTTTGACACTTTAAACGTGAAAAGAATAGAAATGCATAATATGGACTCGATTTTTTACATAAAAAGTAACAATACATACAGTAACTGTTTGCTTCTGTACAACTATAATAATTGAAATGAAACGGACGGAAGACTGAACGACAGAACTGAAGTTATTCATAATTAATCCACGGTGCGGACGGAAGACTGAGCGACACATTTGTGTAAGATGATGAGTATAGGTTAATACAATCACGTGAATTTTTATTTGAGAAGCAGATAATGTTTCTATTCTCTTCTGTCACATGAAATGTGAAAAGAATATGAATGCATGAAATGGAATCGATTTTTGAAAAAAAATTTCTTTAATTAGCGTCAATTTCAATATACACTTTGCTTTGTAGAGTAACAGTTTATGTAACCGTATTATCTGAAGCCGACTCTTACAATTCGGAAGGACGGAAGACTGAATGGATCGTATTAATTACCAGTTCATGTAACTGTTTGACAATAATTCAAATGAGACGGACGGGAGACTGAACGACAGACTTGTGTATGATAATAACTAATAAAATAACGTTCTCACCTCTAATTCAGTAGTCAATGGCGCGAAATATTTAATAGGGGATTTAATATGAGTCATGTAAGCTGCCGATCCCATTCCAACCATCACTTTAACGTTCTTGGCAAGTACAGGGTTTTCTGAAGCGAAAACGTAGAACATGGTTGTTCCCATTGAATGACCAATATAAATGATTTCTCCAGGTTTATTTGTAACTTTGGTAATATAGGAAATTACTTTTGGTAAATCTTTAGTACCCATTTCGTGGAAGCTGGAAGAATGTAAATAATAAAATAAATTGTGTTTTGTTCTACAGACTGGCTAAAACTGATGATAATCAACGTAGTGGAAACTGGACGCTTTTTCAATGGAAAAAAACTTTACCCCTAATCGATTTATGCTCACCTGAAATTCCAAAACGTAGCGTGGGTAGTTGGTAGTAACACATGACCTCTCGAATAGATGTTTCCTCTGCAATTTCCTAACCACACATCGTAACCAAGATCGGCCAAATAAAAGGCTAAAAATATCAACAACTTTCATCGATGATGAATTATAATGGTCAAAATGGTTACCTAACGTTTGGTTACCATTTATAATCCAATCAGCACTGCTTCCCATTAACCCGTGTTGCAAAAAAATAGGTTGTTGAGGACCCGAACCATTTACCTTTGGTATTCTATGTATCTCTAAGATAAACCCATCATCGGTAACTACAGTATGGGATTCCGAAGGGTAACCGTGTCTGGCTATCATTTGTGGCTAGAATAAGAAGTTTATTGGTGGACGCGCCGGGTACAACTTTTAAATGCGGCAAGTTTTCGTATTGTTTTATCAGCTGTTTCATATTTTGTGACCACTTTTTATAGAGACGGTTTTTTTTTGTTCGCGTTCTAGGTGATAAGATTCTAGAATTTGTGGAAAATGTAGTCAGCCTTAAATAATCTAATGTCATTCCGAACAGAGATAGATTGAAATAAACGTGAAAACAATAGAAATGCTTGAAATCGGGTCGATTTTTGAAAATCCGAAACGAGGAGGGAGATTGTTCAAATGAAGCGGACGGAAGATTGAACGGTAGACTTGTCTATGTTAATAACTAATAAAATAACGTTCTCACCTCTAATTCATTAGTCAATGGCGCGAAATATTTAATAGGGGATTTAATATGAGATATTTTTGATTTTTTACGTAAGTAAATAATTTGATGACATTCCGAACACATGGGGATTATAATAAATTAGATTTGAAGTATTAGTGAATAGTTTAGTGGTAAATTTTAGTGAGTCTACTTACCACTGTCAGATCTTCGTCCGGATTATAATGACAGTTCTCCAGTTGACAATCTCGTGCAGATATCTCATTATCGGCGCAATCATTGTTTCGAAAAAATTTATCGAAATAACTGCACGTTTTCACTGGAGTCACCAAAGTAATTTCATCATCATTGGGGCACTCGCTTTTCCATATTTTTTGAAAAAAGTTACATTCGGCCTCGGAAATTGGTAAAGCGACTGTCGCTAGTATCAATATTGGTATCAACATCTTCTATATAACTGAGTATTACACTGTTTTTGTTAAATAAATATCTTTCCAAGACGCAAAACTGATTTGTAAACTAATTAGTCATTATTTTATCGAAATACATGATTAATTATCATACATATTGTTAATAACAACATTTAACGTCAAAGAAACGTTATCATTTTGTTGAGAAATTATTGATCTGTGAAAAGGTGATAAGATTTTTGGAAAATTTCATTTCCCTACTGGTTGACGTTAATTCTAATACAAGTTTCAGCTGTTAACTGGATTTTTTCTTGGAATAAAAGAAAAAAATTCCAAAACTGGCATACCGAGTCGAGTTGATACGAGGGTTGCACTAAATGCGACGTTGTCATAGTGTCCGAATAGTCTATAATCCTATTAAAAAATTTTTTTTCGAATATTATTTCATTATACTGATTTTTTTAAGCAAATTACCAATTTTTACGTATTCTTCTAATTAATACGTAAATTTTATATCTACCAGACAAAGTACAAAGTACGATTTAATGCCACTTCAATTGCGATAAGACCCATTAAAGTATTTTAATTATCTAAATATATGAGACATATCTAAAAAATCTCGAAGATCTTTTTGTCATACAAATATCACAGATATGTATTTGGCTCAACGAAAAAGTCTCGAGGATTTTACAAAATTCGGATTTTTGGTTTCAAATAAGCAAAACGACATAAATCTACTTGTTTCAGTTGGGCAGTGTATATCAGATTGTATTTAATTGATTGCGTTGAATGAATTTCAGTATAATTTTGTACGATTCAGAGTTAAATGTTCAATTTCAGTTACCAAAAATTACTTTTTTGGAAATATCTCCAAAACAAAAAACGATACGAAAAAAAGTCCCAAATAAAAAATATAGTAAATAAAATTTCCTATGAAATTATTCCAAATCATTTTGACGTATTTTTGATAGGAAATGAGATATTTGCAACAGAAAAAATATATATTTTCATTTTTTAGAAAAAACCAAAAATGTAAATTTTCAAATTAATTTTTTATTATATCACATATTTTTTATAAAAGACTTTTTCCCATTTCTTCTTTAATTTTCAAGATATTTTGAAAAAAAGTGATTATCCCAATACAACTAAGTCCATTACTGAACCACTTCGAATACAATCCGCATATAATTGTTAGAATCTTTTAAATACCAATAAATCTATAGATTTTATCGGATTCCTCAAATTTAATCATGTCTAATATAGTAGTACTACTATTAGTACTTTTATCAGGTTTTACATCAAATGCATTAGATTGTCGAGATGAAAATAACAACCCTGTAGATTGGTGAGTGAAAAAAAAATCATTTATACCATCGAAATACTATTTTTCATACATTTACTGTTTTTATTGAAATTTAATACAACTAATGACGAGAAATTGATTTTCAAAATAGGCTGAAGACGTCTCTGTAAGAATTAGTGCACAAAACAAGATGGCCGACTATTGTTGGAGTTTACGAAATATTCTAAGTAAAAATAAAAATAAAACTCTAGTGCAAGTTTTGTCTTTTTTTGTTGAAAAAATACCATCCAAAAAGAGTTAACTCTAATAAAATTTTTAATATATTACGATAAATAAAAAATAAAATTAACATTTTAATAACATGTGGAGGTTATGTCGGAAAGAGAACTGTTTTCATACGTTGATACAACTATCAGAAAAACGCATGCGTACTCACATTGTTTTGGAAAGTAAAATGAATATATTTCAGGTTCATTGCGTACAAAATACCACAACAACACGACGAAAATACGTTAGTCCAAGAAGGACTCGGCTACATTTACCTAACTTCAGACGAATTCACATCATGGAAACTATCTCAAATTTCTATTGATGACGAAAGTTCTCTTACCGGAAATACGTTAAAAGAATATTATCAAGATAAAGTACGTACATAATTATGATAATTTGATTTTTGAATCACGTGTTTTTTCTGAAAGATTCGTATCAAAATTGAAGTGGATATTTATTGATTAAATATTTACACTTTTTTCATTTACATAATATATTCAAATGTCATAAATACGAAGGCGTAAATATCGAAAATAATCGATCTTGTACGACGAAGCACGATTCTATATTACCTTGTCTACTTTTAATAGGTTCCTAAAGAATCGAGACGCGTTTACAATGTTTTCGATTTTTATAAAAACAATCGAAAACCGTTTTAATATTTAGAGAATAATGGAAAATGACCAAATCGATTATTAATTCTTAAAAAATCAGAATGTAATGTTAGTTGTTAGATGTTTTCCACTGGGAGCCGGACGGAAGACTGAACGACAGAATAGAATTAAAACAAAGTGCAACATACACGATAATATCATTTAACCCATATTACTATGAGCAAAAAATTACGAAAATATTGAAATGTATTCATCTTAAATGGGACATACTGTACATTTTTATTAAGCAATCTGCTCACAACTTAGTTCAATTGTTACATGGAGCCGAGAAGTGGCGTCATACCTAAAATGATCAACGTATAAACGATCTTGCACGACTATGCACGATTCTATAATCCCTTGGCTGCTTTCAATACATTCCAAAAGAATAATGTTAAAATATTTCTGTCCAGAAAAACTGTGTTTTCATAAATTGAATATGTAATAATAGGAATTGCCAGAAAAAACATATAATTTGGCATGAAATATTTTTTCAAATATTCACGCTGCAGTTATAAAAATAAATGTACAAAACACACAGTTTTGCTATAACAATGGTAGATGGCGCAACACAAATGAGATTTATACACAACTTTATCCAAATTGAAAAGTAGCGTAACAATCATAGAAATATGTTAACATTAATTTTTTTATATGATAAAAATCTGATAATTATATCTGGCAACGTTGCATGAGAAACAGAATATTAATTGAGGAAAGTCATTTAAATTAGACGGACGGAAAACTAAATGACAGAATTAAGTTATTACTGATTTAATTTTTTAATTTAAAAATTTTTTTTGTTTCTACAAAGTTCATTTATTTATTTTATCTAGGATAGTTTATCGTATATTTTCTACAATGATCAACCGCCAAACCATAACGCTTCTTTCAATTTAGGCCACACTAAAGGTGTGGTAATGGCTAATTCAGAAGGAGGTTTTTGGTTGATACATTCGGTACCAAAGTTTCCCGATGAAGGTTCCGCTTATGTGTATCCTAATAGCGGTAGAAAATACGGACAAATGCTAATTTGCGTGTCTATGGACTTAACGAATATTAACAAAGTCGGTACGTTACGTTTTAATGATATTGTTGACTTAAAAACGCATAAAATAACGATTTTCAAAGCAGAGGTTTCTATATTGAACAAAAAAGTGAATTTTGATACATTTTTATTCAAATTTTCACTAGTTTTTGGTGTAACGGACAAAAAGTATTCAAATCGCCATCTATCAACCAGTAGGAGAAATAAATGGATAAATCTATTTCGATATTGTTTAGAAGTTTAGAAGAGAATTGATAGATGGCGATACGTGTATTAAATACATTTGATATTAGCAAAATATATGTATTGATATATTTGTTAGTATACAGTAGGTGAAAAAAAGTCGAAGAATAATTTGAAATTTGATTTTCTCTTTTCAATCATTTAAAATTCAGTTTTAAATAAATAAATCTAGTTTGCGATACATGCTCTGATCGAATCGATTAACGTATAGTTATGAGGGGGTCGTTGATTATAAACGATGTTAGATTAAAATAACGTTCACCGGATTGTTTTTGTAGGAGTACAATTGCAGTACAACGTACCCTACATTTACGAAGCGAACGTTTTGGATAATATGGAATCAGAATTATCGGAATTGGTAAAAGCGGCTATGAATGTAACTGTAGATCAAGCTCCTTGGTCACATGTCACCGAAATCAATACGAAAAACAACTTTACATTCACATCTTTCGCTAAACATAATAAATTCCATCAAGAACTGTATGAGGATCTCGTTGCACCTTATTTGGAAACTGATTTGGACGTGCAGACCTGGCCTAGGAGCTCGGGAAGATTAACATCCAATTGTTCCGAAGAATATAAGTGAGCATCGATTTTTAACGATGTGAAATTCAAAATTATTTCTTTAAAAACGTTTCAGGGTGTATAATATAGAAACAATTAAATTGCCTATAGACGAAATTAACTTTAAATCTACTGTAGACCATTCAAAATGGGCGGTTTCTAGGGTGACTTCCGACAAAACATGGGTTTGCATAGGTGACATCAATAGGGCGGTATGTAAATCATTTTTTTTATGACAAATGTGTTCAGAAACTACGGTCCTGGATCAAATGAACCACCTATCAGTTGATTGCGAAGATTTGTCTATGTTTTTGTAGTACATTTCAAATTTTAAACGTAACCTACAAAAATATTTCATTTTTGCCGACTTTAAAATGATATATAGTTGATACCCTGTACTAATATTACAAAAAAACATCCAAAACAAAAATTTATACAAAGAAAATTTCATTAATTATATAAATTTGAAACACCTCGTATATCAAACAAAGTTATTTCGTCTAATTTTTTATAAAAAAAATGGTAAAAAAATTGATAATAGATTTTTTTATAAATTTATGTAAGTCGAATAGATCAAAGGCCGGCCCTGGCCAACGACGAAGAGTACGCGATTGTTTCCAACGAAATATTATTAATTATATAGTTTTGAAGCACCCCCGTATAGTCATTTCATTCATTTGTATTCTAGTAATTGAAAATAATTATTACCAAACTTACCACACAACAAAAAAACTATTTTTAATTTCGAGGAACCAAAAAAATACGAAACCCACCTTGTAAATTACACCACTGGTAATAATTAATCATAAATGAGTAATTAATAACATTTAAACTTAAAACTAGGAAAACAACCATCAGCTGATTTCTTTTACCCATCGATATACTAGAGTAGAATCGATTCCATCATATAACATTCGAATTATTCTCATGAGCTCGATCATAGTTTCATAGTTTCCTAAAACCATTCGTTATATGTCATTTAAATCGTTCAATACTAAAAGCGATACCTACGTACTTAAAAATCATCTATGAATAATGCTACTGATTCGAGATACTGGCGACATCAACTGGAATATTCTCGAAACACTATTTGTAGTTTCTTATATAATTCTTGGTCGGACGTATAGATGACACTATTCGCTCTAACGATAAGTAATTTTAGTGAAAAACGTTTCGTGTGTACGAAAATAACATTTAAAAAAGAAAAAATTAGTTTTTCGAGCAATATGAAAATTATTCATCTAATTTCAGCAACATCAATCATTTAGAGGAGGTGGTACAATATGTTTACCCGACCCTGTAGTATCCCAAATATTCCAAAATTCTGTTGGTTCCATAGAAGAATGTTCGTTATAAGATATATAAAAAACAATATTTTTTACGATTTTATTCATCGTATTATAATAACTATTGATTATGTATGATTCCTGGTTAGAAAAATAAATCTTCACTAATATACAGTGATTTTCTTTCTTCCTAAAAATTATTTTAATCATCCTTCATATGAAAATACATTTAAAACTTTCAGATCCTAAAATATTTAGAGGTACGTGACAAAACATATGTTTATTTACATAGTTGCCACGTTGTTTTTTTTTACAAACTTTGATAAAGAATTATGAAATATAAAATTATTGAATATAATTTTAAAATTTGTTATTAAAACTAAAATATAATAATTATTATTTTGAAAAGTCATTTTTTTTATTTACATTTCTTATAAAAATGATTGAAGTTAGTAGTAATTAAGATTAAGTAAAAAATTTTACACGGTTTTGATAATAATAAATCTAGCAACGCCGAAGATCGATGCCACACGGCTGCCAACGTTTAATGGTAAGATCCCATGATACACAAGCTATCATTTCACTTACATTTCAGTAGTTGTAGCTGTCATTACCAATATTAAAATCGCAATTAGTTTTTAAGCTAGACTAATTAAAATAGGGGCTAATTAGTTAATCTATTTATGTCAAAAGTTATTTGTTTATTTATAAATATCTCTAACGAAATTCATTTCCTCCAAATATAGTCCAGGAAATAAATCACAAAACTTAATAAAATCTGAGAAGTAAAAACGATTAAGATGCATGCGAGAAAAATGGATTTTGAAAAGTGCTTCTCGAATGATTAAGAAATTTACAACTCCACCAAGGTACCTGGTGCTCAAGGTGATCGATATCTACGTCATCTACTGGAGTTTCTTGGGAATTCGTTTAGAAATCGGGCCAAATGAATACATCTTGGGGGTTTTTGACATCATTGAACACGAATATCACAACGGGAAAGGTCTACGATGCACCTGGTGATTGACATTTACGTCGTCTACTGGAGTTTCTTGTGAATTCGTTTAGAAATTGGTCAAATAAATACATCTTGAGGGTTTTTGACATTATTGAATACGAATATGATAACAGAAAAGGTTTACGAGGTACCTGGTGCACAAGATGATCGATATCTACGTCGTCTTCATGAACTCCGTGAAAATTGGTTTTTAATTGGGCCAAATTAGTACATTCTGGGGGTTTTTGACATCATTGAACACGAATTTCACAGAAGAAAAGGTCTACGATGCACCTGGTGCACAAGATGATTGACATTTACGTCGTCTACTGGAGTCCTGTGGGAGTTCGTTTAGAAATTGGTCAAATAAATACATCTTGGGGGGTTTTGACATCATTGAACACGAATATCACAACAGAAAATGTGCACAAGATGATCGATATCTACATCGTCTTCATGAGCTCCGGGAAAATTGTTTTTTAATTGGGCCAAATTAGTACATCCTGGGGTTTTTTGACATCATTGAACACGGATATCACAACAGAAAAGGTCTACGATGCACCTGGTGCACTAGGTGATTGACATTTACGTCGTCTACTGGAGTCCTGTGGGAGTTCGTTTAGAAATTGGTCAGATAAATACATCTTGAGGGTTTTTGACAGTATTGAACACGAATATGATAACAGAAAAGGTTTACGAGGTACCTGTTGCACAAGATGATCGATATCTACATCGTCTTCATGAGCTCCGGGAAAATTGGTTTTTAATTGGGCCAAATTAGTACATCCTGGGAGTATTTGACATCATTGAACACGAATATCACAACAGAAAAGGTCTACGATGCACCTGGTGCAACAGGGGATTGACATTCACGTCGTCTACTGGAGTTTCTTGGAAATTTCGTTTAGAAATCGGGCCAAATGAATACATCTTGGGGGTTTTTGACATCATTGAACACGAATATCATAACAGAAAAGGTCTACGATGCACCTGGTGCAACAGGGGATTGACATTCACGTCGTCTACTGGAGTTTCTTGGGAATTCGTTTAGAAATTGGTCAAATAAATACATCCTGAGGGTATTTGACATCATTGAACACGAATATCACAACAGAAAAGGTGCACAAGATGATCGATATCTACGTCGTCTTCATGAACTCCGTGAAAATTGATTTTTAATTGGTCCAAATTAGTCCATCCTGGGGGTATTTGACATCATTGAACACGAATATCACAACAGAAAAGGTTTACGATGCACCTGGTGCAACAGGGGATTGACATTCACGTCGTCTACTGGAGTTTCTTGGGAATTCGTTTAGAAATCGGGCCAAATGAATACATCTTGGGGGTTTTTGACATCATTGAACACGAATATCACAACAGAAAAGGTCTACGATGCACCTGGTGCAACAGGGGATTGACATTCACGTCGTCTACTGGAGTTTCTTGGGAATTCGTTTAGAAATTGGTCAAATAAATACATCTTGGGGGTTTTTGACATCATTCTTTGTTTTCTTCCAAAGTAGGGTGATTCTTTTTCGTGATGAAGGGTGGATGTGTTGAATAACCTTGAATTAATGCATCGCTACTCATATCATTAAATAGAATGATTCGTCAGACGAATTATCTTGGCGTAATTGAATCTACTTGAAATTCCTCAATTTTCTTAAATTGTATTACAAATTTCATGTTAATGGAAACGCTAAATTGTCGCGTGGTGTGGGTAGAAAACGAGTTAAACTTTTATTCACAAACGAACCTCATTTATCGAAAATCCTCCTCAACCAAAAGTCATTAAAACAAAGTTTTAATCAATTGAATTGCGATAAAAACACAGTGATAGTTTTTTGTTCGTATGTAATTAGCGAAATCATGATTTCTTTTATACAAATATTATAAGTAAGTACGAATTATTTATTTTATAATTATTGTTTAAATAATAAATTTATTATGGAATTAAAGACATCAGTTTTGACTTATAATTCCAATGATTATAATTTGAAAGGTTGATATGATAACAATAATAATTGAAATTTATCGTATGATCAAAAAATATACCGGTTGTCCCAATGAAAATTCTATAATTGTACCGGGCGGGCTATATACCAGGACCGGATTATATTATAGGTTTAGCGAAGAGAAAATTGTAATAAAAGTGGCCAGAAAAATAGGTGGAAACTATTTTCAGAATTTTATTTCCACTACCAGAGGGCGTATTTGAAAATATAATATCGAAAAAGATTTTTTTATATATAATTTACCGAATAAAATGGCAATTTTTATACGATAATCGAATTCTTCATCAAATTCTGGGCATTTTTGATTCTACAAGTTTTAAAATAATAGGTGGGGGAGAGTGGGAATTTTGTTATGAAAAATAAGTCCGGTTCTGCTTAATTGATGATTTTGTTTGATCCAATTGTTGAATTTTCTTCGCTGTTCATGGTCTACCGGCGGAAGTTGTTTAATCAGTTGGATTTTTTAGTCATACAGCTGTAAAACTTCAGTGAAAATGTCAAATTTTTGTACCCTATGACGTCACTGTGAATTTTTTTTCGAAATCCTTTTCACAATAGATGAATTGGGCACGTGATTCGTCAGTGGTGATTAAACATCATTTTGACACCTTCAATCCTAAATGTCCTCCAAGGGCTCCAAGAATTTTGTTTCTTTCGTCGATTTCCCTGGTTTTATCTCCTTGGTTTATCACTTTCACTCCCTTCGACAGCTATTTCATCCTCGGCGTCATATTTTCTACTTATTGAGTCATACGCCCGCTTGAAATCAACAAAGAGGAGCTTCAGGTTTAATCCTTGGTCAGAGCTGTTCCTTCAGTATAAAAATTTGATCACTAGTTGAAGTATTTCACGCAAATTCATAACTTTGTTCACTGGACTATTATATAACAACGTCTATTTGATATTATTCATAAAATCCACGGTTTTTCAAGGTTACCCGGTGGTATTTGAACAATCAAATCGTATCCCACTCTTCGATGGAATGAGATATCAACAACAAAAAAACCGTTATCGTTATGTAAAGTTTTATTTCTTCGGAATATTTATAACACCTTGTATATTCGACGTCGCAGCTTACATAAACATGCGTATCCAATAAGTATGAAATAAGCCGGCAAATAAATAAAAATCTAATCTTATAATTATTTAGTAAAACATCGATGACGATATTGTGTAAATTATAAATTATGTTTTTTCCGATCATTCAATTTTCAACTTTATATCGAAGGAAATTGTTGAAGATGTGATTTAAGTGTGTGTGGATTCGTTATTAATATTTTCTTGGTAGGTACGTTGAATTTCTTGAAATTATACAATTTAAACTCGTGTTTTTAGGTTATCTTATCTTTTAAATCCATTATTATATAAGTAATTTGTTTCTATAGTGAATCTGAAGATTTAAAACTTTCGAAAATGGCAAAATATTCGAAATATTTTGTTAATTTCACATCCTAATTGAAATATTTTTATATATCCAAAGTTTTGCTAGCATATACGAAAATTTCAATAACGTAATTAAATACATGTGATGGTATTTCATTGATGCAGCGTTTAATTTCGGTTTTCGATGCTTCGATAGTTGCAGAATTTTTGGTATAGAACTGTGACTTCAAATAACCCCACAGCCAGAAGTCTAAAAACGCCAATTCTGCTGCTAAGTTTACATTTTGATGTATCAAACTTATCGTTTCGTCCCCGTATAATATACGAAGCATTGCATATGTAATTATAACACTTAGGTAATTGATTAGTATTCTGGTTTATTTAATACGATGAAATTCCACTTGACGACAATATAATTTCTAAACTTGTTTATAATTACGCAATTTCTCTTTATAATAGAATATAAAACATTGCCTGTTACGGTATTCAAAGTCGAATTCCGATATAACTTCAAACTATCATTCTTTTTCTTACTCCGAACAAATATTTTTTCTATGATAATAAAATATATCGAATTCATCGATAATTATAATCGATTTAATAATGACATTCCATATTTCGGTTGTAAAATATATATATTTTTTTTATTTAATTAATTCTAAAACAAATTACACTACCGAAAGTTGTAAATACCAACTTACCCTCGTATAAATATTATTATTCCGTTTGTTTTATTTATAGATCTAACGATTAACAAGTAATACATTTTATTTTGACGGTAAAACTTTATTATCAATAAAATTCGACAAGGTAAAACAATTTTTTTTTAGCTTTTATATAAAAAAAATGGACAGAAAACATTACAAATATGATAAAATACGTGAAAAAGAAATACCTAAAATAATTTTGGCAGCACCGTCTACCGAGAATCTTGATCATTTAAATGATAATAATCAAATTGAAGATAACACCCCTAATCCTATGAGAAGGAGGAATAGTATATCCATGCCAAATCTGGACGATCTAAAAGTATTTATTGAAAACGAAACGGTAAGAAGTTAACCTAAAGACGGCCCTGTCGCTATGAAATATAGTTACGAAAGTTAATTCAATATTTAGTTTTATTTTATTAGCAGTACTGTATAAAAAATGTCGTAACTCAAAAGATGAGTTTAAAAAACTATTATTAACTCTAAAATTTTAAAATACTTACAACTTATTATTCAAAAATTATGTATGCAATTAAATTATTTATCTATATATGGTGATAATGACTATTGCATAAATATTATATCACGTGCTATTGAAACATAATTTCACGTCATTTCAATCACGTGTGAAAATTACTTATAAATAGTTTACAGTTTTCGTTCTTAATAAATTTAGAAATTTTAATCGAAAAATGAAATAATCTAAACTATTATTCCCCATAAACTTTTATTATTTTAGTAAAATATTTACTGACAGTAAACAAACTAACCATCATTATTCTTCTTCTTTCTTCAAATATCTTAAATAGCCACGGTCACGAAATGTATAAATATCAACTGTAAGGAAGCGCGACGTTGCCAGGCCTATTCTTTTTCTATTTCTAAAATGCCGCGTATAGGATTTGTTTGCTGTATTTTTATTATATATATTCTTCTCAATCTTTTTTGGGTTGGTATAGGTTAAGGTTGGATTAAGTTAATTGCAAATACTTAGTTTCAAAATGCTATGTATTTATTTTATTATGGAAAAGTTATTTAAAAAACGTGATACAATATTTTATAGCGAATTAAGTATCTTTATTCTCTGAAATTGTGAAATTTTGAATATTATTATCATGCAGCATAGAAAATGTTATAGTCTATCTTATATGACATATAATTTTTGGGGCATCAGGTATCACTATTGGAAACAATTTGGCAACATAATACGTTATCGAAAAAATTATGACCGTTAGTGTTTAAGATCTTGTCCGGTATCTTTTGAGAGAACTAAATAGTAATAGTCCGGGACATTTCGACCAAAATCGACAAAAAAAAAACGAGAAGCTGATAGACTCCACATATCAAGATACAGTTTTCTGCATTGCGTTCAAGAAGTCTCTTAGTGGTTTCTTATTTTTGAAAATTGCATTCGGTTCCAATAAATGCATTTTGCGATTAGGTACTTTATAAAACTGATTAGAAAACCGGAAAAATCGCTCGGGGGTTTTTGGGAATGCTGAATCCAATTCTGGTATTAGAGAAGCCTCTACGGGGGTGATCGGATATTTATTAGGGGAAAAATTGCTAAATATCGATACTGGGTGATTTCGAGGAAGCTTAATTGATTGCCAGTATTAAATTTCTCCTCTTTCTTTGACATATTTTCTGATTATGAACAAGAGTATCGTCAACGTCGGCAATAGAAATTTCTTATATAGACTAGGGGGAAATATGAAAATAGTTTGAAAAATTACTTCTATGAACTTTAATCTATTTTATAAACGTCCTGGATTATTATTTAGTTTTACAAATTTTCACTGGACTATAATAGAAGTTGTATGTGACGTAGCGATATCACAATTTCGAGTTAAGAACGTAACAGTACATGATCTCACGTGATGTAATAGTAATTTAAGTCGTTATTAGTACAATAACTAATACTGGGATTAATAGCTTAATAAATGACATTTTAATTACTAGTATTATGATATAAGAATAACGTCATTGATGATGATATATTTATATGAAGAATTTGCTTATAATTTATAATGTTTTATACCTTTTCAAAATTAATTTCTATAAGTTTTTGATGAATAAATTTGAAATTACTTTTTATAATTGTATAAAAAGGTGGTTTATGATAAAAAAACGGTTTTTTCTGTATGAATATGATATTATTGAAACTATAACCTATAAAATATTTTATGTATATATACCTAAATTTTTAGGAAGATGAATCGAAAAAGAATTTAGTGGATGTCAACACTATTGAAGAAGAAGATGACGAATTTCAACATATCTCGTGAGTTTAATTTTAACATAGTTGCCAGATGTTATTTGAAACGAATCAATTGTTGTAACTGTCGCGATTAGGATGTCAAGTTAAATACGAATTTGGCTACATCTTTTTAATTCGATTCAATGAAATACGAGGGAACTGAAATTATCAAATTGAACTTAATAAAAGTAATAAACGTTAATGCAATTGCAGCTTATAGTGATTACCACAATTATATGAAGTAATAATTCGATTGAGGATATTTCGTAAGGGTCAAACTTGCAACAAATAATTTCAATAATAAAAAAATGATATTTTTATTTTATAATTGAATATTTCATAAAACTTTTCCTCAAAAGTTTGCAAATATTATGACAGATGTTTTACATCGTTGCCATGTTGTATGGTTTATCCAGTATTCAGCATGAAATATTTCAAGTTTATCACTTTAAATCAATAAGAAATATAAACAAAAGTTTGATGGTGAATGTCAATTTTTCACTCGGACAAATGAAAAAAGTGATAAAAATAAAAAATTCCGATACAATTACCTGATTTTAAAATTAAAAAATCTTACAATAACCATAACTGATACCACAATGTTGCCAATATGTATAATATAATTCCCCTGTTACGCTAGCAGTGATTTTACTTACACTTTGGACTATAACTGTCACTATAAACGTCAAATTTCTTCTCGTAATTATAACAGAAGTTATATTTTCAATTGTTTTGATGCCACGATGTTGCCAACATGTTTTTTTATACAAAAAAAAACAAAAATGCGAATGTAATTTTTATAACGGAATATATAACCTCCCAATAACTACGCCTATGACAAAATAATACTTATAACGATCATATCCGTTCAGCATCTCATTCTTGTCACTTAGTTCTATACAATTTAAACCTTTAAAGACCCCAGACGTACAATAAACGAAACAATAAAGAAGTTTCAGACATATATAATGCATTAAAGTTGCAACTTCCGATCTGGTTTGCAGTAACAATTTACAAAGAGTTAGAAGAAAATCCGTACTTAGTTCTACGATGTTGAAACCGCCAATAGAAGAAGATTTATCGCCCAATTCCCCCACAAACTCTATTACTTCCGTAAATTCCATAGCTAGTTTACTTAAAGAAAAATTTCAGGTGTGTATAATCATTTTAATATGATATACTACCCCAAAACAACGTTAAAATTTCTCTTTCAGAATATCCCACAAACTATAAGAAGAAAAAAATCGCCGGAATACAAAACCAAAGTTTTCGTAGGTTTGCTGTTCACTACTATCGTGGTTCTCATCAGCACGGCGTATATTCTTTATCATCAGAAAGTTTTGGCGAAAGTTTATTTCGGAAATATGAAATTTAATAAAGATACGAGAACCCTTAAAATTTTTAACGAAGAAGGTGAAGATATCGTTAAATTAACTTTAGGAACTACCATAGATTACGATATAGTTTTAAATTGTCTTCCGAAAGATTCCAGAGAAGATGGAAGCTTGTGTTTGGAATGGATGAATAGGTAATTATTTATTATCATTTTATAAAAAAATTTGTACGTATAAAAACCAGTGTAATATCGCTTTTGAATAATGTATTGTCGAGTAGTGCAGTGAAATGAATAAAAAAAGTTTAGTACATCAAATTAATTACCACCATGATACCACTAACACGATAATACTACAAAATTTATAGATTCTAACCTTTTCTATTGATGATATACAACACGTATAACTATAATTAAGTAACAGCATACGTTATTTTGGGATTTATCACGATTTCATAATGTTGAAAAGAGACATACAATTAAGTTCTATTCATAAGAACTATTTTAGTCTGTCATTTTCAGCAATCGAATACATAGTGATATACAATCAGATTCTATTCATAGAGAATTATTTTGATCTGATGACTGTCATTTTTAGCAATCGAATCGTTTCTATTATATGCAAATATATTTTATAAAATCGTTTCTTTTATTTCTAATTATTTTTCTACACTGAATACTCGAAATTTATTAAATAAATTTAACAATTTTTAGATATTGCCAAAATTACTTTTCATTTTATATGTATTCGTTATGTCTAGTAGTCCAAAACTGAAATACTGTAATGAAACTAACTTTTATTTTACTAATAATTCAGTTCTAAATGAGTATCAGATGCGAAATAGTTTTCAGTAATTACAACAATTATTATTTCTTATATGAATTTTCATCTGATGAATTAACATTTATTCAATTGAGAGTATTTAAATAATAGTAAAAATATTTAGACACACGACAAAGTAGTAGTAGCCACTTCGTTTTTAACCTACCTGTTATGTGTTTATGACAACGTCAAACGTCAGTGGTTAATTGTTTAATTGTAAGACCAAAAAATGTTTTCGGTTGTATATTTAATAAATATTTTTATGTTTTGTCACAAATTTAGTGTATCCCGTTTTTATTTAATGGGTCGATTAAATAAAAACTCTAATGTTTCGATACATTTCTTTTATTTGTTTGGTATGACAGCAGGATGATAAAAATGGAATTATTTTTATATATTTAGGGCACGATTATACATGAGTTTTTACAATTTGGGATCAGATGTAAAATGTTACAACTTGCAGTGGATTTCATTGTCAGACAACCTAGCGCCTACGGATTGTTTCGACATGTCAAATGCTCATTGGTACGGCGGCGGGCAAACAGCAGAAAGCGCCTGGCCTTTAGAAAAAGGCAGTCACTTCTATCAACCCTTCATCACTGGTAACATAGAAACCCACGAATGGGGTAACGTTCTTAAAAGATACTTCATAAATTCAAAAGGTGAACAAAATATAAAACCGAAAATATTTCTCGTTATCGCTAGGTTCGATTTTCAGGTGTGGCGATTATTATAGATAACGAAACCCCTCTTTACATTTCCATCAAAGATTCTCCTAAGGAGTTTTGCCTCAGGGCTCAATATGATAACTTCGCTTTTGTTAATAAATTCACTAGCACTGCTCAACTCAATTACAGTATGTGTACTAGCACTAATATGTCGCAATTACACGTTTTTTTGAGCGAACATACACTTTGGGACGGTTTGAAGAAAGAGGATAGTAACATTATTGATTATTTTTTGACCGAACCTGTTTGGGAAATGCCAGAGATGAAGGAAGTATTAACAGAAGGTAAGAAGCGAGTATCTATTTAAAATTGATCTAATTGATGACGGAATCACTGATAAAATCTAAGTTTACTGACTTCCAAGAGGTGTTTATTTAAAAGTACTTAAATCTAAGTTTAGTGACTTTTTGGAAGCATTTGCCTACTTAAAAGTACTCAAATCCAAGTTTAGAGATTTCCAAGACATGTTTGACTACTTAAAAGTACTGAAATATAAGTTTAGTGACTTCCAAGACATGTTTGTCTACTTAAAAGTACCGAAATCCAAGTAAAGTTACATCCAAGACATGTTTATTTTCTTAAAAGTACTGAAAACTAAGTTTAGTGTCTTCCAAGACATGTTTGTCTACTTAAAAGTGCTCAAATCAAAGTTTAGTGATTTCTAAGACATATTTGTTTATTTAAAAGTACTGAAATCTAAGTTTAGTGATTTCTAAGACATGTTTGTCTACTTAAAAGTACTCAAATCAAAGTTTAGTGATTTCTAAGACATATTTGTTTATTTAAAAGTACTGAAATCTAAGTTTAGTGATTTCTAAGACATGTTTGTCTACTTAAAAGTGCTCAAATCAAAGTTTAGTGATTTCTAAGACATATTTGTTTATTTAAAAGTACTGAAATCTAAGTTTAGTGATTTCTAAGACATGTTTGTCTACTTAAAAGTACTGAAATATAAGTTTAGTGACTTCCAAGACATGTTTGTCTACTTAAAAGTACTGAAATCCAAGTAAAGTTACATCCAAGACATGTTTATTTTCTTAAAAGTACTGAAATCTAAGTTTAGTGTCTTCCAAGACATGTTTGTCTACTTAAAAGTGCTCAAATCAAAGTTTAGTGATTTCTAAGACATATTTGTTTATTTAAAAGTACTGAAATCTAAGTTTAATGATTTCTAAGACATGTTTGTCTACTTAAAAGTACTCAAATCAAAGTTTAGTGATTTCTAAGACATATTTGTTTATTTAAAAGTACTGAAATCTAAGTTTAGTGATTTCTAAGACATGTTTGTCTACTTAAAAGTGCTCAAATCAAAGTTTAGTGATTTCTAAGACATATTTGTTTATTTAAAAGTACTGAAATCTAAGTTTAATGATTTCTAAGACATGTTTGTCTACTTAAAAGTACTCAAATCAAAGTTTAGTGATTTCTAAGACATATTTGTTTATTTAAAAGTACTGAAATCTAAGTTTAGTGATTTCTAAGACATGTTTGTCTACTTAAAAGTACTCAAATCCAAGTTTAGTGATTTCCAAGACATGTTTGACTACTTAAAAGTACTGAAATATAAGTTTAATGACTTCCAAGACATGTTTGTCTACTTAAAAGTACTGAAATCCAAGTAAAGTTACATCCAAGACATGTTTATTTTCTTAAAAGTACTGAAATCTAAGTTTAGTGTCTTCCAAGACATGTTTGTCTACTTAAAAGTGCTCAAATCAAAGTTTAGTGATTTCTAAGACATATTTGTTTATTTAAAAGTACTGAAATCTAAGTTTAGTGATTTCTAAGACATGTTTGTCTACTTAAAAGTACTGAAATCCAAATTTAGAGATTTCCAAGACATGTTTGTTCATTTAAAATTGCTAAATCTAAGTTTAGTGACTTACAAGACATGTTTGTCTACTTAAAAGTACTCAAATCAAAGTTTAGTGATTTCTAAGACATATTTGTTTATTTAAAAGTACTGAAATCTAAGTTTAGTGATTTCTAAGACATGTTTGTCTACTTAAAAGTACTCAAATCCAAGTTTAGTGATTTCCAAGACATGTTTGACTACTTAAAAGTACTGAAATATAAGTTTAGTGACTTCCAAGACATGTTTGTCTACTTAAAAGTACTGAAATCCAAGTAAAGTTACATCCAAGACATGTTTTTTTTTCTTAAAAGTACTGAAATCTAAGTTTAGTGTCTTCCAAGACATGTTTGTCTACTTAAAAGTGCTCAAATCAAAGTTTAGTGATTTCTAAGACATATTTGTTTATTTAAAAGTACTGAAATCTAAGTTTAGTGATTTCTAAGACATGTTTGTCTACTTAAAAGTACTGAAATCCAAGTTTAGAGATTTCCAAGACATGTTTGTTCATTTAAAATTGCTAAATCTAAGTTTAGTGACTTACAAGACATGTTTGTCTACTTAAACTTACTGAAATCGAAGTTACTGATTTCCAAGACATGTTTGTCTACTTAAAAGTACTGGAATCAAAGTTTAGTGAATTCTAAGACATGTTTTTTTATTTAAAAGTACTAAAGTTTAGTGGGGGTGTCTTGTACTAGTACGAGCGCGGTTTAACATTTAGGCAAGCCTAATGACATCAAAGGGTTCAATCCAAAGCGCCCGATCGGATTCCCAAAGGACATCGTCTAATAAGGCACGACGGGTCTATCTAGAGGCCTACGTGCTCAACGGCCACCTACAATGTACCTTTGAACTATCCTTGAAGTATTGATTAAATAATAAAGCAACCATATCGTTTTAGTTGTTAAAAATCGAAGTAATAACCCCAAATTTTCTCTATTTTAGTTTTAATTGACAGCGTCACGACCGAAATCGCGAATTTCGTGGGTACATTGAAACAAGGGCACATCCTATTCAACGAATTCTGGCAGAACCAAATCGGCGATTTCGAATTAGACGAAAAACGATTTACGAATTTTAGTAATTTCATGACTAAGCAAAGCCGTCGCGGTTTCCGGGTAGTTTTCACCATACAACCATTCATATCGACGGAAAGTTTCAATTTCGCCAAAGCCGTCGAAGAAAATCTACTAATATCCGAACGATTCAGCGATAGAAGAATACCGGCACTTACTAGATACAAGAACGTACAAAGCGCCGGCGTTTTGGATATAACCAACCCCCGAACGGTAAATTGGCTACTAGATAAACTCAACAACATAATACAAACTCATAAAATCGATTCGTTCTATTTGGACATGGGTACGGCTTACAACATGCCCCTGTATTACAGTTGCCAAAAGGGTTTATTGAACCCCGACGAATATAAAACAATATTCACCAATAGTTTGCAAGGGAAAGTTAGTTTGTTCGGCGTAAGTAGCGCCATTGAACGCCCGAGGTCTCCGAGCTTCGTGGTACTACCGGAATTCGAATTTTCCTGGACGGGTCTTCGAAACGTCGTACCGACTATACTGACTTACGGTATACTCGGATTTCCCTTTCTGATACCGGGCGCCGTTGGGGGCGATTACGCGACCACCCAAGACGTCGTTATCGTAAACGGTACCGAGCACATCGTTCTCGAAGATCCCGAATTGTATATAAGATGGTTACAATTGGCTACGTTTTTGCCTGTCGTCAGATACAAACATCTACCGAGCAGTTATTCCCAGAAGAATATTTCTTCTTTGGCGAAAGATTTGGCGAAGAAACGGTACGATTACGTGAGTATTTATGGTGTTTGTGTGTATGATTGGGTTTGTGGAGTTTTGTGGGATTTGTGTTCCAGATAACGCCTAAATTGAAAAAATTCGCCAGGGTGTCTTTGAATTTGGGATTGCCTATCATTAGGCCGTTGTGGATGTTGGATTCGGATGATCCTAATTGTCATTTGGCGGCCGATGAGTTTTCCATAGGGGATGAAATTATCGTAGCCCCTATTTTGTATAGCGGAGCTAGGGAAAGGGAAGTAAGTGACGTTTTTATTTTGTTGTATTTACTTGAAATTTTATTAAATTAAATTAAAAATGTTTAATTCCAATCCTAAATGTTATTTTTTTTTTGTCAATTTTCACTCTTTCACTTTAGCCAGTTTCGGGGCTTCAAATATTTAATAACTCTCTACAGAGCTGGACTTAGAGTCATCGTGGCCCCCGGGCCAAAATACTTAAGGGGCCTATGTAAGGCGGGCGTTTTACGTGAATTCTTACATCAAGTTGATTTTTCATTATAGCCGATTTTTCGGAACTTTTAAAATGATTGCGCATAAAAAAATATATGTTGATTCTGAACATTGGCTATGGATGTATTTTTTCGCTTGCATTCATATGTTTAAAAATCAATCATATGGCTCGTCGCGAGGCCCCCCCCCAGGGGGGCCCCCGGCGCACGCCCGGGTTGGCCCATGCCTAAGTCCGGTTCTGACTCTCTAAACACGTGGTTATGTCGCTTTTCAAATAATTTCTATTTATTTTCTTTCTTTTCACTATTTTCCACTAAATGTTTCACTTTATTTAGTTTTGGGGCTTTGAATTGTAATTTTAACATCATTTACTCTGAAATCACATCGCCATGTCGCTTTTCAAATAATGTTTGTCCATTTTCACTCTTTTTCACTAAATGTTTTTATTTTTCACATAAATTTTCATTTTTTTCACTAAATATTCCACTTTAGTTAGTTTCAAGATTTCAAATGTTAATTTTTAACATCATTTACTTTGGAATCACGTCGCCATGTCGCTTTTCAAATAATTTTTGTCCATTTTCACTCTTTTTCACTAAATGTTTTACTTTTTTACATAAATTTTCATTTTTTTCACTCAATGTTTCACTTTAGTTAGTTTCAGAACTTTAAATGTTAATATTTAACATCATTTACTCTGGAATCACTTCGCCATGTCGCTTTTTAAATAATTTTTGTCCATTTTCACTCTTTTTCACTAAATGTTTTTATTTTTCACATAAATTTTCATTTTTTTCACTAAATGTTTCACTTTAGTTAGTTTCAAGATTTCAAATGTTAATTTTTAACATCATTTACTTTGGAATCACGTCGCCATGTCGCTTTTCAAATAATTTTTGTCCATTTTCACTCTTTTTCACTAAATGTTTTACTTTTTTACATAAATTTTCATTTTTTTCACTCAATGTTTCACTTTAGTTAGTTTCAGAACTTCAAATGTTAATATTTAACATCACTTACTCTGGAATCACTTCGCCATGTCGCTTTTTAAATAATTTTTGTCCATTTTCACTCTTTTTTTCACTAAATGTTTTACTTTTTTACATAAATTTTCATTTTTTTCACTCAATGTTTCACTTTAGTTAGTTTCAGAACTTTAAATGTTAATATTTAACATCATTTACTTTGGAATCACGTCGCCATGTCGCTTTTCAAATAATTTTTGTCCATTTTCACTCTTTTTCACTAAATGTTTTACTTTTTTACATAAATTTTCATTTTTTTCACTAAATGTTTCACTTTAGTTAGTTTCAGGACTTCAAATATTGATTTTTAACATCATTTACTCTGGAATCACGTCGCCTTGTCGCTTTTCAAATAATTTTTGTACATTTTCACTCTTTTTCACTAAATCTTTTACTTTTTTACAAGAATTTTCATTTTTTTCACTAAATGTTTCACTTTAGTTAGTTTCAAGATTTTAAATGTTAATTTTTAACATCATTTACTCTGGAATCACGTCGCCTTGTCGCTTTTCAAATAATTTTTGTCCATTTTCACTCTTTTTCACTAAATGTTTTACTTTTTTACATAAATTTTCATTTTTTTCACTCAATGTTTCACTTTAGTTAGTTTCAGAACTTCAAATGTTAATATTTAACATCACTTACTCTGGAATCACTTCGCCATGTCGCTTTTTAAATAATTTTTGTCCATTTTCACTCTTTTTTTCACTAAATGTTTTACTTTTTTACATAAATTTTCATTTTTTTCACTCAATGTTTCACTTTAGTTAGTTTCAGAACTTTAAATGTTAATATTTAACATCATTTACTTTGGAATCACGTCGCCATGTCGCTTTTCAAATAATTTTTGTCCATTTTCACTCTTTTTCACTAAATGTTTTACTTTTTTGCATAAATTTTCATTTTTTTCACTAAATGTTTCACTTTAGTTAGTTTCAGGACTTCAAATATTGATTTTTAACATCATTTACTCTGGAATCACGTCGCCATGTCGCTTTTCAAATAATTTTTGTCCATTTTCACTCTTTTTCACTAAATGTTTTACTTTTTTACATAAATTTTCATTTTTTTCACTCAATGTTTCACTTTAGTTAGTTTCAGAACTTTAAATGTTAATATTTAACATCATTTACTCTGGAATCACTTCGCCATGTCGCTTTTTAAATAATTTTTGTCCATTTTCACTCTTTTTCACTAAATGTTTTTATTTTTCACATAAATTTTCATTTTTTTCACTAAATGTTTCACTTTAGTTAGTTTCAAGATTTCAAATGTTAATTTTTAACATCATTTACTTTGGAATCACGTCGCCATGTCGCTTTTCAAATAATTTTTGTCCATTTTCACTCTTTTTCACTAAATGTTTTACTTTTTTACATAAATTTTCATTTTTTTCACTCAATGTTTCACTTTAGTTAGTTTCAGAACTTCAAATGTTAATATTTAACATCACTTACTCTGGAATCACTTCGCCATGTCGCTTTTTAAATAATTTTTGTCCATTTTCACTCTTTTTTTCACTAAATGTTTTACTTTTTTACATAAATTTTCATTTTTTTCACTCAATGTTTCACTTTAGTTAGTTTCAGAACTTTAAATGTTAATATTTAACATCATTTACTTTGGAATCACGTCGCCATGTCGCTTTTCAAATAATTTTTGTCCATTTTCACTCTTTTTCACTAAATGTTTTACTTTTTTACATAAATTTTCATTTTTTTCACTAAATGTTTCACTTTAGTTAGTTTCAGGACTTCAAATATTGATTTTTAACATCATTTACTCTGGAATCACGTCGCCTTGTCGCTTTTCAAATAATTTTTGTACATTTTCACTCTTTTTCACTAAATCTTTTACTTTTTTACAAGAATTTTCATTTTTTTCACTAAATGTTTCACTTTAGTTAGTTTCAAGATTTTAAATGTTAATTTTTAACATCATTTACTCTGGAATCACGTCGCCTTGTCGCTTTTCAAATAATTTTTGTCCATTTTCACTCTTTTTCACTAAATGTTTTACTTTTTTACATAAATTTTCATTTTTTTCACTCAATGTTTCACTTTAGTTAGTTTCAGAACTTCAAATGTTAATATTTAACATCACTTACTCTGGAATCACTTCGCCATGTCGCTTTTTAAATAATTTTTGTCCATTTTCACTCTTTTTTTCACTAAATGTTTTACTTTTTTACATAAATTTTCATTTTTTTCACTCAATGTTTCACTTTAGTTAGTTTCAGAACTTTAAATGTTAATATTTAACATCATTTACTTTGGAATCACGTCGCCATGTCGCTTTTCAAATAATTTTTGTCCATTTTCACTCTTTTTCACTAAATGTTTTACTTTTTTGCATAAATTTTCATTTTTTTCACTAAATGTTTCACTTTAGTTAGTTTCAGGACTTCAAATATTGATTTTTAACATCATTTACTCTGGAATCACGTCGCCATGTCGCTTTTCAAATAATTTTTGTCCATTTTCACTCTTTTTCACTAAATCTTTTACTTTTTTACAAGAATTTTCATTTTTTTCACTAAATGTTTCACTTTAGTTAGTTTCAGGACTTCAAATGTTAATTTTTAACATCATTTACTCTGGAATCACGTCGCCTTGTCGCTTTTCAAATAATTTTTGTCCATTTTCACTCTTTTTCACTAAATGTTTTACTTTTTTACATAAATTTTCATTTTTTTCACTAAATGTTTCACTTTAGTTAGTTTCAGGACTTCAAATATTGATTTTTAACATCATTTACTCTGGAATCACGTCGCCTTGTCGCTTTCAAATAATTTTTGTCCATTTTCACTCTTTTTCACTAAATGTTTTACTTTTTTACATAAATTTTCATTTTTTTCACTCAATGTTTCACTTTAGTTAGTTTCAGGACTTCAAATGTTAATTTTTAACATCATTTACTTTGGAATCACGTCGCCATGTCGCTTTTCAAATAATTTTTGTCCATTTTCACTCTTTTTCACTAAATGTTTTACTTTTTTACATAAATTTTCATTTTTTTCACTAAATGTTTCACTTTAGTTAGTTTCAGGACTTCAAATATTGATTTTTAACATCATTTACTTTGGAATCACGTCGCCATGTCGCTTTTCAAATAATTTTTGTCCATTTTCACTCTTTTTCACTAAATGTTTTACTTTTTTACATAAATTTTCATTTTTTTCACTAAATGTTTCACTTTAGTTAGTTTCAGGACTTCAAATATTGATTTTTAACATCATTTACTCTGGAATCACGTCGCCATGTCGCTTTTCAAATAATTTTTGTCCATTTTCACTCTTTTTCACTAAATCTTTTACTTTTTTACAAGAATTTTCATTTTTTTCACTAAATGTTTCACTTTAGTTAGTTTCAGGACTTCAAATGTTAATTTTTAACATCATTTACTCTGGAATCACGTCGCCTTGTCGCTTTTCAAATAATTTTTGTCCATTTTCACTCTTTTTCACTAAATGTTTTACTTTTTTACATAAATTTTCATTTTTGTCACTCAATGTTTCACTTTAGTTAGTTTCAGAACTTTAAATGTTAATATTTAACATCATTTACTTTGGAATCACGTCGCCATGTCGCTTTTCAAATAATTTTTGTCCATTTTCACTCTTTTTCACTAAATGTTTTACTTTTTTACATAAATTTTCATTTTTTTCACTAAATGTTTCACTTTAGTTAGTTTCAGGACTTCAAATATTGATTTTTAACATCATTTACTCTGGAATCACGTCGCCTTGTCGCTTTTCAAATAATTTTTGTCCATTTTCACTCTTTTTCACTAAATGTTTTACTTTTTTACATAAATTTTCATTTTTTTCACTCAATGTTTCACTTTAGTTAGTTTCAGGACTTCAAATGTTAATTTTTAACATCATTTACTTTGGAATCACGTCGCCATGTCGCTTTTCAAATAATTTTTGTCCATTTTCACTCTTTTTCACTAAATGTTTTACTTTTTTACATAAATTTTCATTTTTTTCACTAAATGTTTCACTTTAGTTAGTTTCAGGACTTCAAATATTGATTTTTAACATCATTTACTTTGGAATCACGTCGCCATGTCGCTTTTCAAATAATTTTTGTCCATTTTCACTCTTTTTCACTAAATGTTTTACTTTTTTACATAAATTTTCATTTTTTTCACTAAATGTTTCACTTTAGTTAGTTTCAGGACTTCAAATATTGATTTTTAACATCATTTACTCTGGAATCACGTCGCCTTGTCGCTTTTCAAATAATTTTTGTACATTTTCACTCTTTTTCACTAAATCTTTTACTTTTTTACAAGAATTTTCATTTTTTTCACTAAATGTTTCACTTTAGTTAGTTTCAGGACTTCAAATGTTAATTTTTAACATCATTTACTCTGGAATCACGTCGCCTTGTCGCTTTTCAAATAATTTTTGTCCATTTTCACTCTTTTTCACTAAATGTTTTACTTTTTTACATAAATTTTCATTTTTTTCACTCAATGTTTCACTTTAGTTAGTTTCAGAACTTTAAATGTTAATATTTAACATCATTTACTTTGGAATCACGTCGCCATGTCGCTTTTCAAATAATTTTTGTCCATTTTCACTCTTTTTCACTAAATGTTTTACTTTTTTACATAAATTTTCATTTTTTTCACTAAATGTTTCACTTTAGTTAGTTTCAGGACTTCAAATATTGATTTTTAACATCATTTACTCTGGAATCACGTCGCCTTGTCGCTTTTCAAATAATTTTTGTACATTTTCACTCTTTTTCACTAAATCTTTTACTTTTTTACAAGAATTTTCATTTTTTTCACTAAATGTTTCACTTTAGTTAGTTTCAGGACTTCAAATGTTAATTTTTAACATCATTTACTCTGGAATCACGTCGCCTTGTCGCTTTTCAAATAATTTTTGTCCATTTTCACTGTTTCTCACTAATTTTGACTTTTTTCCATAAATTTTCCACTTTAGTTAGTTTCAGGATTTAAATGTTAATTTTACAATCATTTATTCCGAAATCACGTGGCAAGGTCGATTTTCAAATGGTTTTTCTCCATTTTCACTTTTTCACTAAATATTTCACATAAATGTTTCACTTTTTCATGAAATGTTTAACTTTAGTTTCGTGTCTTCAAATGTTAATATCAACATTATTCACTCGCACATCATTCGGCCACTCTTTTTCACTAACTGTTTCACTTTTTTCCATAAATTTTTCACTTTAGTTAGTTTCAGGATTCAAATGTTAATTTTACCATCATTTACTCCGAAATCACGTGGCCAGGTCGATTTTCAAATGCTTTTTGTCCATTTTCACATAAATTTTTCACTAAATGTTCCATTTTAGTTAGTTTCCAAGCTTTAAATGGTAATATTGATATTATTTATTCTCTATACCACATTTTTCAATCGATCCCCGTCTATTTTCACTATTTATTTCACTTTATCGTCATCGATCGATATATTTTTTCTCTCAATGTAATTCCAATTTCAAGATCTATTTACCTGCCGGAGTTTGGAAAGACGGAATCGACGGAAGTTTACGTAAAGGAAATCGATGGATTCACGATTATAGAGTAGAAGACAACGTCGCCTATTTCGAACGTATGCCCGACGATACACGGTTTTAGTTATTAACGCGAATTAGACAAAAAAAAATTTGGACAAAACTTAAAATATGTGTTCAGGGGTACGAGAGACAATTTTACGTTATTTAATGATAATTTATTGTAAATATATTTAATTGATAATACAATTTATTATTTTTCCCCTTCCAGGAATATACGTATTTCCCTTTTAAGCCGCTTCCCTTTGATTCCTCTCTATTTTCCTTTGGACTAAATTCGTTATATTACCATCAACGTTGTCCAACGGTTCATTCCTCCTTATCGCGAGCTGAAATTCGAAATAAAATGTAACGATATAAGAATGATTCGGATAATGGATCCGTTCACCTCTATTTGTTGGACCATTTTAACTTCCTGTAAGCCCGCTACGAAATTGGTGACTTTACACGATTCCGAACTACCCAATCTTCCAACTCGTCCGATTCTATGTAAATAATCGGCGGCGTATAAAGGAAAATCGTAATTCAAAACGTGTCTAACTTGCACGGTATTCAACCCTCGGCTACCAACATCCGTAGCCGATAATATCTTGACCTCACCTCCGGCGAACCGATTCCACTGGTCTATTCGGATAAAATAATTCATGTCGCCGTTGATGTTCGCGCAATTTATGCCGTTTTCCCTCAAAAACAAAGCCACCCAGTTGCAAGTTTCGTTCTTATTCGAAAATATCAACATTGGTTGAGTGTTTGCTTTAGCTAACTGTAACAAGTAACCCGGTTTCGAAGATTTAGTTAACCTCAAAAATTTCTGGGTTATATTCAAAAGCGGTTTGTGGATTTTCGGCGAAACGACGTGTCGTAACGACATTTCTATAGGCTCGAACACCGGCGGAAGTTTTCTCGGTATCGTCGCCGAAACTAACAAAATTTGCGATTGCGGCATTCGTTTTATTAAACTTTCCATTCGTTCTACGAAACTGTCGTCGATTAAAGTATCTGCTTCGTCTAATACCGTGAATTTCACCTAAAAATATATATTTGACGGTTGTTAAACCAGAAGGCCGTTAAAAAATAGGCGACGATAAATCAAAAACGTGTAATTCGACTCGATTAACAATCACGCAACGTTGGATAAGCTATTTTAAATTATAACCTTGTATCTATACCAGTGGTTTTGAAGATGTGCTTTTATCAGGTTCCCACTCACCTTCCATCATCACACCAAAGTGAGGGGGGCGTGAAGACGAATTGGGGAGAGGGGCGCGCGATATTAGTTGAATATTTAAAAAAAATTCATTTATTAAAACTACGTTTACGTTGTAGAATTTTTTTGCATTTACTATCGCTCACTTTGACAGGAAATATAAACCGAGAGTATTCGAGAATTTCTGAGCTCTCCCCTCCACCACCACGTCTTTGACTAACGACTCAATTATATTGTAATCCACTGGTTAAAAATATGACGGTTGTTAAGCTAGAAGGTTTAAGAATAATGTTCTGACATAATAGACAGAGATACTCTTGTGTCATGAACCATTAGAATCTGTTAATCATCTAGTTAAGTGATACACTGACTGCTCCAAATGGGAACCAACGTCGTAGTTAAGTGATTCCAATTTCCATTAATGTATCAAATTGCTTACTTATATTTTATATTAACGTATTGTCTCTGATTACCTAATTTTTGTCTTATATTAACGTGACTGTGAAGAATCATAAATCTACTTACCTAACTTCAAGTTATTATGATTTATCATACACTTACCGCTCCTAATGGGAACCAACGTCGCAGTGAGATACCTTACTTTGGCTTTCGTATATTGTGTAATATAACTTCAATTAAAATCTTCAACTTTCTGTGTAGCTTCAATGTTTTTAAATCTATTCATTTATTGAGTCAAACGCGTTCTTAAAATCTATATAGATTTCATGTAGCTCTATATTGAGTTCCTATGGTTTTTGAACTATTTTGAATATTTTTATTAAAACTATTCCACCTAATTGATCTATTGTATATTTAGTTGAAATAAATTTGAAATTAAAATAACTTACCTCGTTTAATTTATATATCCCAACGGTTGAAAGTTTTCCTAAAGCTCCTGGGGTGGCTACTAAAATATCGATGTCCTCAAAAACGGGATTCATCATTAGAGCTTTAGTTTTACCCCCGACGACTGTTTTTGCTACAACTCCAACAGCTTCGCCTAATAATTCCGCTATTTCTCCAACTTGGTAAGCTAATTCCCTATTAGGTACTATAACAACCGCCCTTGGAGTATTTGGATTTTCAGATTTTTTGTTAATCAAGTCTTGTACTATTGGTAAGAGGTATGATAGTGTTTTACCACAACCGGTTTCTGCAGCAATCATCGCGTTGTATCCTTAATAATTATATTAAAATTAATACAATATTAATAGCATTAAAATTATTACAATACCTAAACGTATCTCATTAATAGCTCTATATTGAAATTCCGTTAATTTTTTTATATATAGATTCTTCAAAACCGGGATTAAACTTGTATGTATACCTACGTCTTGAAATGAATAAGTCGGGGTTTTTACATCTTCTAATTTATTTACGGTAAATACGTCTCCTCTAGATTTTGAATGCGCCCATCCTTTCGAAGCTAAAGGTACTTCATCTAATTTACTATAATAAACACCGGCGTAATGATTTAGATTTGAGCGTTTACAACTGATAAGTAAATCTCGCCCTTTTTTCTTCAATTTAGGTACGGCTTGTGATAGAAACGCACTTTGAAACACTTCTTTTATCGCGTTATGTTTAAATAAAACTTTTGAACGGGTTAACATTTCAAAATTCGAAGTAGTTTTCACTTAAATTAATATAATTTACTTGTAATAACTATGTAAATTAACCCTAAACATTGTGTGGTTTATTTCATGTTGTAGGTTATGTTTTTACAAATTCTAATTCAGATCGTATCGATATATAATCGATTTTTTTCCATTAAATAAAGCTGGGTTTACACAGCAAAATAAAGATTACTAGTTGAAAGACACTGAAGTTATACTAGCAGTTAATACGTCATATGAATTAAATCAAACTGTAGAAATAATAGAAATAATCGTTATGACTAATATTCCAAAGGACGGACTTTAACGAAAATTAAAAAAGAAATTAACTTTTTTGTTTGTATGTATATGGTTAACATGGATGTATTAAGCAAAACTCTTGTGATAGAAATAGAGATATACTGGATTGATAAGCTACAAAATCCAGAATTGATATCATCCATTAGTATTGGATAGATGACTTCAATCTATTTATTTAATTCGTTCATACATGTTATATAAAGTATTCCGTACTGCCATTTTGACTCCTACTGAGAAAGCTCGTTTATTTTCCTATTTTTTAAACGAAATATAAAATAAATATTCTTAAATAAATACAACAAAGACAATAGTTGAACGTAATTTTAAAAGTGTATATATATATATATATATATATATATATATATATATATATATATATATATATATGTATGTATATATATATATAGAGAGAGAGAGAGAGAGAGATATAAATTACACAAAATTATAAACACTATTTACTACCATTGTATAAAGAATACAATGTTACTACTAATAAGTAATAATGTAATCTTCCCGCCTCACGGCATTTTAGGTATTATAGAATGTCAGTTTACAAGTTGATGATGTACTATATTCGTACTTACCGTTATGAAATTAAATAAAAAATCATATTACTTCTTAAAAAACTGATTCTAATAATAAATACATGTTCAATCCAAAAATTCATTTAAATCAAGTATACAAAACGTATAACCTCAAATTTTTAATACGTTCAGTTATTTACGTTACGTCAATTATATAGTTGTCTCTTTTTACGATTACTGCTATGAGTTTAAAGAAAATATTACGTATGTCTTGTAGTTGATCTAGTGAAGAAGGCAATCGATCTTATTTTTTGGTTGATTTTTATTGATAAAAGTATATAGAAAAAATGTGTTGATGAATCGTAGATTAAGTCATGGTTCTACTTAAGATTAGATTTCACTATTTTTTTTTCAATAAGTGATAACAACACAAGGTAATGTTTTATTTTAAACGTTTTGATAAAACGCCGTGGCTAAGTATACGAATAACAATATCTTTAAAATCGATACAGCAAAACGATTAGGTTTAAAAGATATTTCTTTTATTCAATTAAATTTCAGTATAATAAAAATAACGTTTCAATTCTTTTATATATATATATATATATATATAAATATATATATATATATATATATATATATATATATATAAATATATATATATATATATATATATATATATATATATATTAATAATAAATATAAAATTTGTATAAAATATGGGAATAAAAAAAATAATAGTCCGACTTCTGTATGAATAGACACAACCTTAATGGACGTAAACCATTTTAAGGTTGTGAATTTAGTTTAGCCGCATTTTATTTATTTCTCTTTGTATAAAATATACAATGGACCAAGATATCGTCAAATATAATTTAGAAGCCGAAAAAGCTGTAAGTATTCTAAAATAATACATAATTATAGATAAATAATCCTAGATAATCTCTACAGCTGGAACAAATTAATATCCTAACAACACGTTTAAACGAATTGAAAAATAGTATTAACGGCACGGTTTTACAACCTACTACAAATGATAATAATTTAAACAAATTAATTACTGAAAATATTAAATTGAAACATCGTTTGAACATTTTGAATCGAGTGAGTATGATGCAACAATTTTTTTAATTCGTTATAATTACAAATTAATTTATTTAGGCCGTAACTTCTCAGTTAACGAAAAAAGTAGACAAATTACCAATGGACGAAACAAGATTACAAAGTATTAACGATATATTGTTTAATTTATTTTCAACTGCAATTTCTACTGCTTTTCCCGATATAACCGATCCTCCAGTTACTATTGCTTTAGCTGGAACGAATCCAAAATTTGGCGATTACCAATGCAATTCCGCTATGCCTTTAGCAAATATCTATAAACAACTAGGGAAGAAAGTGGTACCAAGAGAACTCGGTTTGAAAATAGTAGAATGTGTTCCACCACACGAAGCGATTAAAAAATTAGAAGTAGCCGGTCCAGGTTTCATCAACATTTTCTTGAACAAAGATTTCGTTTTAAAGAATTTATCTCGCATATTTGAACATGGCATAAAAGCACCAGAAATTCCGCGAAAATTAAAAGTTTTAGTCGATTTTTCTTCTCCTAATATCGCTAAAGAAATGCATGTAGGACATTTAAGATCGACTATAATCGGTGATAGTATTTGTCGTTTATTGGAGTTCTTAGGACACGATGTTTTGAGAATAAATCATGTTGGCGATTGGGGTACTCAATTTGGGATGCTTATAGCTCATTTGGAAGACAAATTTCCCGATTATAATGTCAAATCACCACCTATAAGTGATTTACAAGCTTTTTATAAAGAATCTAAGAAGAGATTTGATGAAGATGAAGAATTTAAGAAGAGAGCTTATGCTAGTGTAGTTAAACTACAATCATTCGAGCCTCTACATAAGAAAGCGTGGGAATTAATTTGTGATGTATCTAGAAAGGGTAAATCCATTTTTTATACTATAATTTCGTTAAATAAATAAAAAAATTTTTAGAATTTCAGAAAATATACGATCGATTAGATGTTAAACTAACAGAAAAAGGTGAATCTTTTTATCAGGATCGCATGGAAAAAATAGTGAAAGAATTAGATGAGAAAGGTTTATTAGAATTAGACGAAGGTCGTAAAGTAATGTGGGGTGAACAATCCATCCCTTTAACTGTGGTAAAAAGCGACGGTGGTTTCACTTATGATACCTCAGATCTAGCGGCTATTAAGTATCGTTTTTGCGAAGAAAAAGCGGATTGGGTGATTTACGTTACAGACGCAGGTCAAGCAACACATTTTTCTATACTATTCAGTTGTGCCCAAAAAGCCGGTATACTAAATCCCGCTGTCCATCGAGTAGATCACGTTGGTTTCGGGGTGGTATTAGGCGAAGATAAAAAGAAATTCAAGACCAGATCAGGCGATACAGTGAGATTATTGGATTTATTAGAAGAAGGTTTAAAAAGGGCTTTAGGTAAGTTGAGAGAAAAGGAAAGGGATAAGGTTTTGACTCCGGAGGAACTAAAAAAAGCTCAAGAATCTGTAGCTTATGGTTGTATTAAGTACGCAGATCTTTCCCATAACAGAAACCACGAATATATATTTTCGTTTGATAAAATGTTGGAGGATAAGGGTAATACGGCAGTTTATCTCCTCTACGCTTTAACCCGTATAAGATCCATTGCTCGTACTGCTAATTTCACACCGGAAAAAATTAAAGAACTCAGTAAAACTCATACTATATCTTTGGATCACGAAAAAGAATGGAAATTGGCTAAAGTTCTGCTTCGCTTTCCTGATATCCTTCTTAAAATCACCAAGGATTTGTTTTTGCACAGTCTGTGTGAATATGTTTACGAAATTTCGACGACTTTTACCGAATTTTATGATAATTGTTATTGTATCGAGAAAGACTCCTCTGGGGATATTGTTAAAGTTAACGTTGGTAGAATTTTACTTACCGAAATAACTGCGGTTATATTGGAAAAATGTTTTGATATTCTTGGTTTAAAACCTGTTGCTAAAATGTAAATAAAGTTTTTTAAAACTATTTCAGCTTTTTTTTGTCCTTTTATCCACTATAAAGACCGATTCATAAACAAATTCTACACCCTATTCATAAACTTATTTTTGTCGTCATTAACCTAAGAATTTTAGAAGTGTGTACTGCTTTTTGTTTTCGTGATATTTTTCCTTACAATCTGGTATTTCGGACGATATTATGGAGAATTGAGAAGAGAAAACAAATAAAGCCAAAAGACCACCATAAAAAAAACAAACAGAAAAAGAAATAATCCCAAAATCGCGTTCTAATGTCGTATGTCAAAATCACGTGACAAACGCAAACGGTTGTGATTGGCTCTTTTCTATTTTTACGAACGGCGGATGGACGAATATAAAATTGCATTTCAATGTTTTTAATTTTGTAACGACAAACGGAAGTCAAATGACGTTTGACGTAAGTTCATCCTATTAATAAACTTGATGTTGCTGCCGTTAACCTAAAAATTTTATTTTCGTGAAACTATCGCGATTTTTATATACAGAGATTACACCAATAGTACGATTCCCATATTGTTTCCATTTCTGAAAATCTCAAATTTTTCAACATAATTCCATTTTTTTGCCACACATTTTTGACTACATATACAGGGGTTATAGCAAAAGTACACTTCCCATATCGTTCACAAATAGAAAACATTATTTTGTTATAAATGTATACATTGTTTAAAAGCTTATATTTTTCAACATAATCCCATTTTTACACTTTTGACTACATATACAGGAGTTATACCACTTAATAAGTATCTACGACATAGAATCTGTCTTGTAGAAAAACTCACATTTATATCTTTAGAAACTGTTTTACGAAAAAAAGTTATCATTTGTTGTTAGGGACAATCTTTTACACAAACAAAAATATTTTTGTATGGAACTTCATTAATAACAATGTTTTCTATTTTCAAATAATATGGGAAGTGTACTTTTGGTATAACCCCTGTACATGTACTCGAAAGTGTGCGGAAAAAATAGAATTATGTTGAAAAATGGAAGACTTTCAACAATGTAAATATTTTTAACTAAAAGCCCTAATAACCCCTGTATATGTAGTCAAAAGAGTGTAGAAAAAACTGAAATCTTGTTGAAAAATGGAAGATTTCCCACAATGTATAACTTTATAACAAAAAAGATGTTTTTTATTTGTAAACAATATGGAAACCATACTTTTATTATAACCCCTGTATATGTAGTCAAAATAGTGTCGAAAAGAATGAAATCTTGTTGAAAAATGGAAGATTTTCAACAATGTATAAATTTATAACAAAAATCAATGTATTCTATTCATAAACAACATGGGGACTGTACTTTTGGTATAACCCCTGTATATAATAAGTTGAATATAATTTCTTAGTGAGTCAAACTGGGAATTCCTCATTTAATATGGAATTTAGTAATGAAACAAAAAATTATTTCATACAACACTATTTAATCGGTTTATTTTTTCTTTTAAAAATACATGTAACAAATTTTCGGAGTCGCTGGTAATATTTTCCATGACACATCCTAGAAATTTATGGAAGTTCAATATCTGCCCCGCAATAATTTTCGGATATTTCCGCTCTTTATTACAACTATAAGTAAACAACAATCGTTTACTTATGTAATTATCATAAAAAGATATATTCCCAACTTCGATATACTCCTTTCTGAAATTGGAGTACATCTCGATGGATATCCTCAAACTTTCAGCTTTCTCAATTCGATTAGCGGGTAAAATCACAATACGATAATGAACATCCAGTATACCGTAAATCTTTGAAATCAATTCGATAAAACCATCTAAATCTTCCCTATTTTCTTCTAAATCCGCCCGAAAAATGTTAACAACACTCTGTTGAGATAAATTGAATAAACTAGAATCACAATCGGTACGAATTGGTTGGTAAATCCTACCGAGAGAAAAATATTTCAAAGGTAAAACTACTTGGTTGACAATATGTCGTGCAAAATAAACCATGAATGATTTCAACGTTCCGGAACCGCACAAATGGAGACGGTTCAAGTTGTCATCGTCGCGGTCTTGCTCGTCGAGGGTTAAAACTTTGTCCCTACCACTACAAATTTCTTCACCTTCAACAATGATCGTTCTACAGAAATTTGGATTCGAAAATAGCGAATAACCGAGTTTTATCAACTTTCTTTTGAAATATTCCAAAATACTGAGTTCTAATAAAGCCGCATCTGATTTTAAGTAACAAGTAAATGGATCTAAATATTTTAAATAACCATTTCGGATTCCTATATCAATATTATTTAAAGAAGAATTTGTAGGTTTAATCGAATGTGTACAAATGACATTTTTCTTAACAAAAGGGGTTTTATTATGTAAATCATTCGGTAATCCAAGTATTTGTAACATTGTAGACCCTTCGACTTCATAATACGAATCTTTAAGATGTTTAAGATCATCTTTAACTATTTTTGCATGCAATCTCCACTTATCAACCTCCGTTTGATCAACTTCTTGTTTTTTTAACAACTGGGAAATATTTTGAAAAATATCCTGCCTGGTTTGATCTAAAGTTTGTTTTCGGTTGAGTATATCTTGAAAAAAAATCCATTTTTTCACAATGGCATCAACGTTTATTGGTAAACCTCGCGCTTCGATGTTTTTCAATAATTTATCTGGTTTTGTTAAATGTTTTTCAAAATCTATTACCGGATTTAACACTACGTACGTTTTTTGTGCTTTATCTCCTGTTATATACAAAGCAGAAGAATAAAACCTTTTTAAATTACAAATCACTTTATAGTTCATCATCATCAATTTTCATTTTTTTATTCGATGATTCTAAATCTTCTTTATCCGATTTTGAAGGTTGCGTTTCGATTTTTCTTTTGATAGGAGTTTTCCAATTACCAAAACCGGCAGCTCGTTCAGATTCTTCGACTGTATATGGTTCCAATTCTAACGCTTTTAATCGTCTCTTGTGAACTTTGGTTTTAAAGTGATCTTGTAAAGCGTTATCCGATATGAAATATCTAGCACAATGAAGGCAATAGTGTTGAGCAGAGCCTGGTTTATCGAAATCGACTTCTTGATTCAATAGTTTTTCGCTATTATTTACTTTCAAATCCTCGTCGATCTAAAATTTCAAATTATAACTAACCTCAAAAATATAAAAATTAAATGTTAGAATTACCTCATCTAAATCTTTCGTTCGGCGTTTTGTTCTCCACTTTTTTTTCAAATGGGTGTCACCGTAATGATATTTTTTACGTTTATAAACCATCAGAAAAATAAAAGTTTAATACTGGTTTTAAAAAGAATATGAAAACACATGGATCTGTCAAGAACTATTTGAAAAGAAGAAGAAAACTAGAACTGTGTCACATATAGAGGTGGGCTCAACAAAATCATTTTGAAACTTAAAACGTGCTTCTAAGAAACTGCTGTCTAGGAATAACAAAAGAAATATACTATATTTTGATATATTCTATTTGTATCATATCATATTCGCAGTTTTTGATTGTATGAATATTTTTAAATCAGAATCTAATTTGTGCTCTCGTTCCTAAACGATACTTTTTTATTCGCTCATTTAAGAAACACACATCTCTATTCAAATTTACGATTTTGTCTACAGTTGATTTTTAATTAAATTTACTATTTATATTGATATTATAGATAATCAATAGTAGTAATAAATCAAAAACATGGCACAAATTATTCAAAAAGATTTATGTTTTAATAAATACGTTATACAAATATTCTATAATTCAAGTTTCCTGTTATATTTAAGATAGTCATATAAAATACCTACAGATGCAGACACTATCAATCTTACAATTATTATTTATCTGTTTTTTTTAACATGTATATTGATAAACTAATGATGAAGTAGTTATTTTTAAGTTGAATAATTATATACGTGACCTCGATTAATATATTTACATTGGATTATGTCATTAGATACGTCTTGTACACTTTAGCTTTGATTGGCAAAAATTAATCATAATTTATGTATCAAAATATTTATTCAACACAATTAGAAATATTAAGTTACAGGAATCTGCTGATTTTCAAAGCGCATTCGCAGTCTGAATAAAGTAGCTTCGATTTTTTACCGTTCAATAATTTTCAACGGTACGCTGTAGATGTCGCCACTTGAAGCAATTAGTTTGTCATTTTGAACTAATATTTTGTGCTGTCAAAAATAAATCGTACGGGATTTTAAAGGATTTTTTTAATATGAAGTGATTCAAATACTTAGAAACATTGAAACAAAATTAGTTCAGAAATTATTTATCGTTTAAGTGTAGTTTAAAAGTAGAAATACTTATATTTGATGTGTTAGTACAGTTTATTCGCGCCTCGATAATAACAGGGAACCGGCAGCCATGTTGTAATTCTTGTCAAGCATCATGGGTTAAGAGTCTCGAGTATGCTGGCAGCAAATCGCTAAAAATATTGTTGTGAAAATATGCAAGACAGTGAATTTTATCTGTAAACTTTGCATCTTTTAAACGGTAGTTACTGTGGATCGTGTAGTGGCCGCGAAAGTAATGTTTCTGCGCATTTTTACGGTCAGAGTGCAATGTCGTGCTAGCTAGCGCAGGGAGTCGTCTACTGCCTGGCCAACGACTGCCAGCTTCCAGCATCCCCAATTGCGGGAGGTGAGCAAACGGACGTCGGGACCGTTGTTCTAACGTCTTGGGGTCGCGTCCGGTGCCGGTTTCAGCGATATGACACGTGCGGAGTAGTAAACAAGGAATTTAGGTGATAATGGCCAACTTTCTCGGTAAGGATCAGGCCACGTACGCGAAGGAACGCGATGTCTTCCTTCGGGACTTACAACATTTTCATGAAATTCGAGGGTGAGTTTTTACTTATTACATTTCGACCTATTAAACCGTCATTAACGATATTTTGCGTCATTGCAGGACGCCATTCAAGCGGGCCCCTACTCTAGGTGGCAAGGAGGTCGACTTGTATCTTCTTTATACCCTTGTTACTGCACAAGGAGGATGGCTGAGGGTGAGTAAAATACTCAAATTTACCGTATTTTCTTTGAGAATTAGGTTTATTTATGCTTCCTTAATGATTCGAGTTCTACATATAAATTGCGAGGTGGTGGCCTTGATAATTTTAACGATTTTGGGTATATACACATATAAATATCTACTTGATGTCGTTAAATAAACAAAGAACGTAAATTTTAAGTAAATAAAGTTATAAATTTTTATAAAAGATAATCTAGGTAGGATCTATTACATTTAAACTAGAAAAAATCGTGATGGAATTGAACGAAACAAAAACATGAAATGGATGGTCGGGTTCACGCGACTCGATTTTTCACTTAATATCAAATCTCACGTGCGGTGTTGCAGTCTTTTAAAACAGTTATATAGAGTAGATAATGTATACAATAGTCGTGTGTTTCTCATGCTGCCAAGACTCTCACCTACGGAGATTTCTGTTTACCTGTGTGCAGGTATACCTACAGTGTCGATCATAATATACACAAATGGTTCAACTATCTTATAATTGTTGTGTAATTCATTTTAAAAGTTTTATTACGTTTGAAATCGATAAGATAATATTACAAATAAAATATACTAGCTTGAAATAAATAATTATGAACATACAGTTGCATATATGTTGTTATATCATCGTTTTTTTTTTCATATTCTGCATATAATTTTACTAATTGAAGTGAAATTGTGGTTCAAAATTTGTTGTTAGTGTTTTAATTTATATTTCAGAAATTTCATAATCTGTACTAGACTTTTTAAAAAAGATATCAATAATTTATTTTCTTAAATATATCGAAAATATTGTTAGAAATGATGAAAAAAAATCCTTTGAAAGCCACAGTCCTTGATATTAATATTAAGATATGCTGCATGATAAATTTCGAAGTTTTTCAACTTTAAAATATAATTTATAATAATTTCTCGTTTTTTCCCCCAATTTCTTATAGAAATTATAAAATTTTGTTTATTCTAATTTTTTGTTGTTCCGCAGAAGCTTTTATTTAACTGTCAAATTTCTAATATCATATCTTAATTTTTAATAAATTGAAATTATTTTTTTTTCCTTAACTGTATGACATTAGAGTATTTTCATTACAATTTCGAATTTTTTTTGTTTTAGGTTAAAATAAGTAATAAGTATGCAATTATTCTTCATTTTTTGTAAAATACTTATTGTAATGTTCAATCAACTCTACCCCACGATCCGCAACAGTCAATTTACCAAAAAACTTCATACATTCATAATAATTTTCATTTAATTCACTTTTATATAAAAGAATGATTTGTTCTAACCTATTTGGTGAACTATTAAAGAGTTATAACTAAAAAACAATCTTTCCCATGTTAATCATACAGGAAATTGAAATTTACCATGTGGGGTATCTTAATATTGATACTGAAGGCTGTAGCTTTCACAGGATCTTTGTTTTCATAATTTCCAATAATATATTCGATACATTTAAGTTGATTTTTTTGAAATCGGTCTAAACTTTAGAAGATATATACAAAACTACTAGTTAAATTATTTTTTCATATATGTATAAATAGTGTATTTTAGCCCTTCTAATATGTTTGTAATTCAAGTTTACATATAATATGAAATTAATGGGGAAATAAATGAAAATTCGTTTAAATTTAGGACAATTTGGGAGTGTCTTCTTAAGGGAGTGGGCTGAGGAAGGTGTTTTATAATAAAAACCCTTAATAATTCGATTTATTGATTTATTTTTCTGAAAAATTTGGATATTTTCACATTTAAATTGAAGTTCGATCATTTTTACAAGTATCATGTTAAAAATAGAACAATACTTATTACAATTTGATTATAATGATGATAAATCCTCTTTGTAAGTCTAATATGTATATAAAAAAATTAAGTGTATTATAATATTTAACAGCTTCATGCATGGAATTTCTTAGTGAAAATACATTTTTATATAGTTTCAAGTATAAATTCATAAAATGGAGTACTAAAACCCAAATAAAAGCAAAACTCAGTTTAATACTTGATTACTAAACAAAATTGCTTTATATTTAGGTTTAAAAGAACCTATCCTCTCTATTTAAGGTCCTTATGGAGCATATTATAACCTCTAATAGCTTCATACATGAAATCTCTTAGCAAAAATGCAGTTTTATATATTTTCAAGTATAAATTCATAAAATGAAGTACGAAAACCCAAATAAAAGCAAAACTCAGTTTAATATTTGATTACTAAACAAAACTGCTTTCCATTTAGGTTTTAAAGGACCCATTTACACAATTTAAGGTCCTTATGTAGCATATTATAACCTTTAACAGCGTCATACATGGAATCTCTTAGCGAAAATGTAGTTTTATATAGTTTCAAGTTTAAATTCATAAAATGAAGTACGAAAACCCAAATAAAAGCAAAACTCATTTTTGATTACTAAACAAAACTGCTTTGTTTTTAGGTTTTAAAGGACCCATTTACACAATTTAAGGTCCTTATAACCTCTTAACAGCTTCATACATGGAATTTCTTTGGAAAATTACCTATTTATGCTGAGGCATAGTTAACAGATGTCTCACAAGTATTATTTCACGAAAAACAGGTTTTTCCCTCAAATAAACAAGCGTGGAATATTTTTAACACATAATGTGAAAGTTTTTTTGTTACCTTTGATATTTAGAACTATTTCAATTTGTTAATTTTGGTCAAAACATTTTTTTTTCATTGTTATGTAAGATTCTATTCAATATTCACAATTGTTTGTAGTATTTTCCATCAATTTATTACTAAATGATGTTAGTATCCAAGCAAGCATATTTTCCATCAATTTTTCACCATAACATCACTTAATAAGCCGTTTGACTGACACACAGATGGCGCTATAATTGTTAAATCCATATGACGGTTTAACAATAGTACAACTCTAGTCAGAAAAAATTGACAGCCCTTTAAGTGAAACTACTTTTGTTATTTTCAAAACAATGGATTATCATTGCTTCTTGATAGAAAAAAAAATACTGTACAAGCTCAGCAATGGCTTCAAAAGTGTTATCCAGACAGGCACCAAAGACGGTGAACGTTCCGGTCGTCCAATTGAGGTGGTTACTCCAGAAAACATTTCTAGCAGCTCTGTACCTATACTTGAAGAGATATTTGTGATTTTTTTCTCATTTTCTGGATTATCTATCCATTTTCTGAAATGGCCTGCTATTTCTGGCTTGCTCCGAAGAATCTACAGTTATTCTATACCATAACTATCGTATTAAGGTGGTATTCGACGTCTCAGAAGAACGACAACAAGTTAAATTTCGTTTGGAGAAGTTCCTCTAACTTTTTGATAGTCTCAGAAGTATCTGGTCTGATCTAGAGCTTGCTTATTGGCCCAATCGACCTTCGGAGCGTCTGTATACCACTGATCATAACTTAGTTGAAATTTGTGACCGCCAGATGGGCGTTGTGATCGAGAGATTGTTTTTATATTATTAATTATTCGACTTGAAATGGATTATGAATATAAAAAATACCAAATATTACGAGAATTGATATTAAATTTTTCGTTTGTAAATTTATAAATTTTTGTGTAAATTAACGTGAATTTGCTATATTATTTTTCTGTTTTATTATTGTTGATAAATTTTCAAAATTAGTCTTCCGTCTCTTTTCTCCCGCCACAACAATCGTTCAGATACCACCTGTTTCTATGTAACGTGCTAATATAGCAGAGCAATCGTTTGGTGTTGATGCACACGCAGGGTCAGGTCTAGTTTATTTACTGTAGGTGTATACTGTGCATTTCTCGATCATATATCCAAGTCGTTCGGTACACGTATGCGAAAGGTGAATCATTGAACACGTAACCGCGTTAGGTGAATCCTCAGAGTAGCATTCAGTTGTAAAAAAATTTTTGTTTAAGTAAAATATATTAATATACGATACGTCCAATTTTTTTAACATTTATTTATCATAAAACGTTACCCGTATAGTGTAAAATTTAAGTTGTAAACTACAACTATGAAATTTTTTAATTCGTATACGAATAGTGGTAGAAAAAAAATGATTTTCGCTCAAAATTTTTATATAAAAAAAATTTATTTAAAAAGATTGAAATTGAATATTTTGTTTTGGAAATTTCTATCGCCAATTTTTGAGTAAACTATATATTATTAAAAATTTAATGACGTGACGTGCTAAAACATCTCACAATCGACGTTTTCTTAATTAATTTCGAAAATGGTTGGGTATGTTTCAACTTTTATTTATTTTTTTCTAATTTCTTTAATAATTTCAATTAAAAAAAGCATTCTACATTGAAAAAATTGCAAATTAAAAAATAAAATTGTTCCCCCCGATCTGATCCCTATCCTGTTGTGGTTTGGAACATGTTGGGGGAGATCTGGGTCACATAATTAAATAATAAGATGTCAGTTTTTGTACTTGTAGAAAAATTTGTCTTTTGCTTCAAAATAGGCTTTAGTTCTAGCAATGGCTTCTTCATTTGAACTGTATTTTTTTACAGGCGAGTATTTTTTTGAGATCAGTAGTCACTGGGGGTCAGATCTGAACTATACGGTTGATCAAGTGTAATTTAACCATCGTTACCATCGACTTGTGAATCGGTACATTGTTTTGATGAAACAGTAGTTTTTTCTTCGGCTTATGATGCTGTTTTTACTTGATTTTTGCGTTCCAATAACTCTATGTAGTATTCGGTTGATTGGCTCTCCATTTTGGTCCTAAAATACTGAATCCATAACTTTCCCAGTTGACTGTTGTGCTTTTGGTCGTATCGGACGTTGTTCAACGGCTGCAGTCCAATCAGATGATGATCGTTTTGATTCCGGAGTGAAGTGATTGATCCATTGTCGCATATCGAAACAAAAAATTCGATTTATTACGTATAAACATTACCAAACACTACTCAGGATCATGAAATTTCAATTTACGATTAGATATAATCAATTTGTGGACTTTTTTGATGTAACCACCTCAATGGAACGACCGAAACGTTCACCGAAATATCATGAAATGTTATACATAGTTTTTTAAAAATTGGTACTTCATATGGATCTGTGTGTCAGTCACACGACTTACTGTTGATGTTATAATCATTGTTTTGCACAGAAAAATCAAAATATCTCAAAAACTAGTAAAAAAAAGTTTGTTGGTAGTATTTTTCGATACTCTTATAAAATACAGTGTGATTCCTTTGGAAAAAACCGAGAAAACAATGTATAAGTACTTTGATTCACCCTGTATCAGATTATATGAATATTAAGAAAATAAATAAATACTATTCGATTGCTTTGTCCTCATCAGATCTTCATTCTCGAATTTCTTTTCCATTTTACAATGTATTTACGAAAAATTGCTTATAACTTTTTAAATGCCCCCGTAGAACACATCGCAACCCTATATTATTATAACGGGAAAGTGGAACTGATTCCAAATATACACAACATTCTGGATTCTTGTAAAAAATTATGACTATAATCCTTCAAAGGACGAACTGAACTCGTATCGCACTAATCAATCACCCTGTATAATCATTTATGGTATATTTATCGTTGGCACCACCCGGTTTAGTTTTTTTTTCTTTTGTAGCTATTTCCGTTTATCCACCGAGATTGTATGGCAACATCCAGAAAAAAAAAAATAAAATAATGTTTCAACTCCCGCACGATTACATTGATCGGATCACATAAAACCACTCGAAATCGCGCATTGTCGGGAATTAGACGAAAATATACGATAGCCGATACAGGTCGCGTTCATAGTTCGGTTTTTCGTTCGCGGTAGCAGGTTCTTCTCTTTTGTACATCAAACAGTCGCTATACGACATTACAGAAAGTTCAATAACCCCGAGAAACTTGTTCGTATTCCGTTTTTTTTAAGCGATACAATTTCGAATGAATTCACAAAAATATTTATTTTGTTGTTTTGCTTTTCTTATTTATTTATTCTATTTTATTATTTAAACACTACAGTAGATTTAACTTATTACTCCGCTAAACATGCTCGATATATATAGCAGAAACCACTTCTAGAATTCTAGAAAGTAAAGAAACACAAATAAATAAATAAAACCTTCCTAGAAATTAGTTTTAAAAAAATAACAAACTGTTCATAAAGATCAATATCAAAGACAAACATCAAACGATTCGACGTATTCCCCAAATTCTAGAATTCCATTATAACCGGACAAGACCAGCTTCACGGCCCATGTCTTGGACTTCTTCGAAATAATATTCTTAATTATATAATTAATTCTTGATAATTTTTATAAAATTTTTTATTTGCTTGTATCTTAGATCCTTGAAAATTGATTTTGTTACCAAATTATCAAAATATTTCTAAACTTGATAGCTTCCAAACAAATAATAAACAACGTGGCGTCTTCGAACTTTAGTATTTGTCAATTTGAATAGTACCACATTTTCCGTCAGATGCATCGTTTTCCAATAAAAAAATTTCATTTCTAAAGTTGAGCTCCAGTAAAAAAAGGAGTAAAAAGTGCTATTTGTTCATTCTCCCTCGTATGTATCTTTGAATCGATCATAAGAATCCATTACGGTTGAAATATAATTTTGAAGAAGACGTAGACTAAAAAAGTCCTTACGATTCGTGGAGAAATCCTTGGGTTTGCATTGAAATTTTCCTTGGAAAATGAGATTTTCTTTGCATAAAAACAATTCGTTTTGCCTCCATCAATACATCGAAAAATTCTTTTTCGTGAACTTTAAAGACTTTTACGAATGATTTGTAATATTTTTTACTACCTAATGTTTTTTCTTGATTCGATGTCAACCGTTACAACTAAATGCAACAACTGTATGAAATATTAGTATGTCTTCGTAATAACCAAACTGTTGACAAGTCCTACATCAGTTTCCGCCTATTACGACGTTGCCACTTTTTTCATTTATCATGTAACAATTTTTTTTCTAATGTAATTTCATATGAATTGTCTAAGTAACTGCATCATTTGAATTGAATATTTGTTTAATATCCCCGATTTTAATCAACGAATTAATCATTAACATATTTAAGCAAAAAAAATAATAAAGTGATTAATTCCAAATATAGATACGTTTGGCAACGCTGCGCTAAACGAGTGAACTAAGCGTTTACTGGTATTAAAAAATCAAATCGTATCGTCTCGTTTTTTTCGTCATTATCCGAATCATAGCAAAACGCAAAGCGGCAAGGTGTTGCCATACGAGGGCGCGTGCTCCGTTTTGGCAATCGCGATAGATCGGAAACTGCGTCCGGCGTTGTCAGTTGTATTTATTATAACGGAATATACGACAAATTTTTTGAGTGTATCCAAACATAAGGTAGTTTCCATTAATTTGATGTATAATTGATTGTAACAATATTTCGAATAAATAATTTTTTTTTTTAAACAGATACAAACATTTTATAACGATTCATGTAGAGTATACTCACAACAAGCTGATATTTACTCATTTGCAGTAAGGAAACTCAGTCACAATTTTTTTTTACTTATTTCTACTTCCCAAAAAAAAACATCGTCTTGAAATTATTTTCTCAACTGGCCCAAATTATGTCGTATTTGTTAAGCATATAATTTTTTAAACTGTAATTCTTTTGCAATTTGGCAACGTCGACATTATTTCTGACGGTAAATCGCTTGTCTAAAGTTTGAACCTTATGTAGATATCTCTTTCTTTATTTCTATATTTATCAGTTTTGTTTGGAATATGAAATTTCGCATTTTTTGTTTCTTTCTATAATTAGTTAATAATCTTTTTGTTTTTCTATACAAACTAAATTTACTAGTAATTTATTATACTACCTGCACACACACCCACAAAAATTTTTATTAAAAACAATTTTTGGATTCCAAATAAGAATTTTAGAAACTACTCCAATAACGGGTTAATTTTCTTTTGTACTTTTTCACTGTTTTTGAAGAAAATCCTGAGGGGTCATAGTCCTTAAGTGATCTTTTGATAGATAGAAAAAAATTTTGGAAATTAAACTTAGTGCGTTCTAAATATAGTAAAATACGAATTCTTTTCGAGGGGACAGGTCCGGCGTGGCTCTAAATTGTAAGACACGATTATATTTTAGTTTTTGATCAAATCTCGTGATTTTTAGTACGAATTGAAGAAAAAAGGAATGTTTGATGTTTCTTATTTAATTTCAGGTCAACTCGAAGAACACCTGGTCCGAAATTTTACCCCTCTTGAAGCTTCCTTCGTCCTGCGTTAATGGATGTGTTGCTATCAAACAAACATATTTGAGGTTAGTATTTTTTTACAACGTTTTGATAAAGTTTTTATAAATTCTCGAAATTAATTGAAAAATGGTCAAAATTCAAACTAAACGATTGAAAGGACACAAAAATGTATCACGCGACAAAAATATTTCTGCAATTTTTTTGAATATCCTTTATAGTTGGGGCTAGAGGTGTATAATTTGGAAAAAGTTGTTTAAATGATATAAATGTACCTATCTTCAATTTGACATACAAAATTCAAGTACAAAAATTAGTTTTTTTGTTTAAACTTCCTGCTAAAACGCTCGTCACCAATATGGCGGTGCGCTGACGTCAGTAAATAGTAATCTTGTAAACAGTTAATGGTTTTTGCGTTATAAAATGTCCTTCGAAACTTAAAATTTAAAAAAAAATAAGACTAGAAAGTCGTCTGCTCCACTGATTACAAAAACAAAGTGAATTAAATGGCGTCAATTCAACTGCATCGAGTATTTACTATTTAGTGACGTCACTCGTAGCTGCTTGGTGTTTCTAATCACATGACATATGTTTAAATTTAATTGATTGCTTTTTCAAGTTATTAGGTTTATAATTAAAAAAAAAAATTGTATTTTTTGAAAATTTTAAGACATTTAGCGACGAATAAAATTTTTTTCCCAGCATCAAATATCCAATTGGAGGTTTAAGAAGACAATTTTTATATTATATTAAAAATTGTTGATACACCCCTCCTAGATTAAAGATTGTCATGGAACAACCTCGTTCTTTTTAGCTTATAGACGGGGCTACACCATGACCAACAAAAATTTCAAGATTTTTTCTGTTTGACGCGTGTTTCGATAACCAAGTTATCGTCTTCAGTGTTTGAATTTAAAACAACCAACAATCTCCGAAGATGATAATTTGGTTTATGAAATGAGTGTTGGATACTATAATTTTGAGTGTGTCTCTCAAGTGAGTTTGTTTGGTGAAAATTCGCTTTCAGTGTTGCCGGTTATTCAAATAATTTGCTATTTTTCTTTGTAACTGTTTACTTTTGATTTCCAATTGATCTTAAATCGAATGCAAATACGATTTAACTGACGAACAGTCAATCACTTCGGTTTCGTTCTTTTAGACCAATACTTACACATTTTGGAACTTTCCAGATCGATCCAACAATTTATAGAACTCTCTAAAACAATATAAATCAATTACAATAGTTTGCACTCATTTTAGAACTTTCCAGATCATTTGGGAAGTTTCTAGAACTTTCCAGATCATTTGGGAAGTTTCTAGAACTTTCCAGATCATTTGGGAAGTTTCTAGAACTTTCCCGAATATTTTAGATCCATCATAAATAATTGGAATCATTTTAAAACTTTCCAGATTATTTGGGAAGTTTCTAGACCTTTCTCGAACATTTTTGATCCATCTTGATAATTTTAGATTTTTCCAGATTATTTGGGAAGTTTCTAGACCTTTCTCGAGCATTTTAGATCCATCTTAATCATTTGGACTCATTTTAGAACTTTTCAGATTATTCGGGAAGTTTGTAGAACTTTCGAAATCGGATACAATAGTTTGCACTCATTTTGGAACTTTCCAGATCATTCGCGAAGTTTCTAGAATACTATAAATCGATTAAAATAGTTTACAATTGAAATTTCTAGAACTTTTTAGAACATTCTAACTTCGCAGCCTCTTTTCCAAAAAGAGCCAGCTTCTCGCAATCATTTTTTCATTGTAGGAGTACTCAGATATTCATTGATCTGAGCTGCTATCTCTGGGTTTGTGGTTTTTCGAGGCCGATCTGAACGTTTTCTATCGCTAAAGCTCTTAGCGGATGGAAATTTTTCACGTTGTAGTCCACGGGGTACGTCGACAGAAAAGTCGATGAACATCACGCCCTTCAAAGGAGATGTAATTCAATATTCGTCGAGGTATTAGCCAGGAAAGCAGTTGTTTTTTCCTTCGATTATATTTCCGAAATAATTTCCAGTATTTTCTTGTTAAATTTGACACACCTCGTATACCATCAAAATGTAATCGAAACATATAAAAAAAATTTGACGTTTCGATCTATTCCTCCAAAAAATCTTTTTGATATTCCTCAAAACATTTTACTACAATTGATATACAGGGTATTATCTAATAATACTAAAATTACGTCGGGTTTGGAGCGCTTCGGATTTATCCACTAGATTTGTCTGCGATCCAACGTTTCTCTCGGCGGCGGTGTTATCAGAGCCGGCTGGTTGATAACTAAAATTTTTTGTTGTTGATCGAGTTGACGCAAACCTCCCGTCTCCGATCGGTCTAGCCCAAGCTCGATACACTACTACGGAATAAACGCATAATATCTGGGGCCTGTTACATGGGAGATTCCAAGTTGCAGTGTCTATGCAATTGGGCGTTCAAGGTCGTACATACTACAAACACCGGCCGGCGTGTTTGTCTACGTCTGATACGAGATGACTAAGAACGTAGTATTCTAGAAAACATTTGGCAACCCCATCCCGGAGACACCGCACGCGAAATGAATTGTATCGGATGGTATCTTCTCTTTTTGGAGTTCGTTTATTTATCACGTGTTGTGCCGGGAATTTCGATTTAGTTTTTTCACTTGCAGTTTTCGTTGACGTTGAAAATTTTTTTTATAAAATAAACTGAACATACTTTTACTACCAAAAATTGGAGATTGGGAGGAACAAAAAATTTTTAAACGCTTGTTTCGAAAATTTGGTTGTTAAAAAAAAATTTCATTTCCGCGTTGACGCGCATCGTTCGTTTTGAAATCGATTTTTTTTTTCAAATTAGATATCGAGTGAAATTCCACACGGGGTAGTTTGAATTTCCAAGCACAAATCAAAAGACGTCTACGTATATTTTCAATATCTTTTTCCAAGGGACACGAAAGACCGAATCTAAAAATAAATTTGCTTAAATTTACAATTAACCATAATTTCATGTGAACAATAAGTTTTCCTATGGAAATTGAATGAGTAGAGGGTAGGGGAGGGATATGTTTAGTGGAACCCTTTTTTGCTGTATCTGATGATCCATTTCGTTTAAAAATCTTCCAAACTGGGGATGTTAGAATGTTTTTGATAAGATGCAGTTAAAAATTCATAACCTCAACTATTTCGGCCGGAAATATTCGATCACATCTTGGTGTATTATGCAGTGAAACTTTCCAAGTTCGTGGTTTATTTTCCTCTGAAGAATATCCGTCTAGTTGATTCCCAGAGCAAAGCTCTTCTTTTGGACCTTGGGAAGACAAATATTTGACAAAAAGAAAAGTGATCAGGATCAGATATACAGTCTCTTCTTTGCATAACAATCCTCCAAGTCCCTAGGTCGGTAGCAATCCCAAAAGCTCTACTTTTGGACCTTGGAAAGACAAATATCTGACAAAAACAAAAATCTAATGAAAGCAATTGATCATGTAGAAGAAAATTGAGATATGCTGCATTAGAAGACATTTTAGCAAACTTTGGAGCTCGATCTTTTTATATCTGGTTGGTTTTTGAAACCACGAAACAGATAGAATCGATGCCTAAATCTTATCATCAGACGATTTTTTTTTGATAAAATCGATAATATTTCCGTATGGAACTGAAAACCATCCAGCTTTACGTTCAAAAAGCCCCATATGGTTCGCGAACTGCAGGATTTACAGTGTCTTCTTTGCCTAACAATCCCCCAAGTCCTTAGAGCGGTAGCAATCCCCAGAAGGTCGTCTTTTGGACCTTGGAAAGACAAATATCTGAAAAAAACAAAAATCTAATGAAAGCAATTGATAAAGTAGAAGAAAATTGAGATATGCTGCATTAGAAGACATTTTAGCAAGCTTTAGAGCTCGATCTTTTTATATGTATGGAACTGAAAACCATCCAGCTTCACGTTCGAAAAGCCCCATATGGTTCGCGAGCTGCAGGATTTACAGTGCCTTCTTTGCCTAACAATCCCCCAAGTCCTTAGAGCGGTAGCAATCCCCAGAAGGTCGTCTTTTGGACCTTGGAAAGACAAATATCTGAAAAAAACAAAAATCTAATGAAAGCAATTGATAAAGTAGAAGAAAATTGAGATATGCTGCATTAGAAGACATTTTAGCAAGCTTTAGAGCTCGATCTTTTTATATGTATGGAACTGAAAACCATCCAGCTTCACGTTCGAAAAGCCCCATATGGTTCGCGAGCTGCAGGATTTACAGTGCCTTCTTTGCTTAGAGTTTTATTCGAAAAACATCCTCTATTTTTTTATTTTAGAGAGCAAATTTAGAAAAAAATAATATTTTTATCGTATTCAACTTCTAGGAAAATCGTATTATCAAATAACCGTTTTCCGCGTATTTTTTTCGTTAGTTATATAACAATTAACGTAAAAAAAGAAAAGTTGTATTAGTTTGAACCAATCGGCCACGGCGGCGTCGTCGTCGTCACGAAGTAGTTTCATTATCATCCTACGATGGTCACCAACGAAATATACAAAACAGTCGCAGGAGTGAAGCTGAACCGATTACATTTTGGGCTAGGTCAGTGTCAAGCTTATGCGAGTGGATAACTGTCGGTATCTCCTGCCTCTCGCACGATCCTTTACTGCCGACGACGCGACCCTGCTCGTTACTCAACTTTACATTCTACTACTGAGAGTTTTGCGTTTAATATTACGCTTCTCCCCACTCTCGACGCGCCCTCTACAACGTCGAGATTTGATTTTGCGTTAGTTACATATCTATTTTATTAGATCCCGTAAATTTCTTGCATAATTATTTTGGGCAGTGTATTTACCGTATTTCGAATGCTCAAAATAATTTATTGAGGCTTAATCGTTAGTATTTTGAAAATCATTAACTGTTTCTTCAAATTTTTCTCTGATATTGAAATATCAAATATTATTTTCGAAATAATTAAACTCATTTAATATTATTTGTTCTTTAATGAAGTTAAATTTCTTTTTGGTATTGAGGAAACGATTCAGAACGAAAAGAAAAAAATTCGTAAATATCTTTCTTCATTTTGTTTTTGTTCAATTTTTGTCTTTATATCCTTGGATTAGAACGAAAAATACAATTCGTTCACCCTACTGTTTGCGTGATACACAAAAAATAAGGTCTCCAGTAGGTTTTTCTACAGAACAACCTCAAATCATCACCTGCGCACAAACACTCTTTTCCTAGTCTCTAAAAACCTCAAATTTTGATTCATCGCTCTATAAAATTCTCTACCACTCTTCGTGCGTCCAATTTTGATGTTCTTCAACCCACTGCAACCTCTTAAATTTATTTCTACTTCTTAAAAGAGGTTAGCAGATTTCAATTTCCTTTTCACTGTAGAAATGCCCAAAGAGTCGTTGATCTGAGGTGTTATCTCTGGGCGCGTGAGTCGCTGCTCACGTGCTGATCATTTCAAAACGTTTATCTTGAGCGGTTGTGGTTTTTCTAACCGTTCTGAACGTTTTCGGTCGCAAAATCCCCTGGTGGTACATCGACAATTCGTATTGGGACTTGAAAGGTTCAAAAAGTATGAATCACGGCGCGTTTTTGGATTATGGGGTGGGCGAAAACTGTTGACCGGTAGTGTGTGTGTTATTAAATGAAGTTATGGATTTATTATAGATATTTGGACCGATGGGAGAAGGTACATTTCCTCCATGAAGATGCAGATCGTGCCAGTGACGACGACGAAGAAAGCAGACATAAGCGCTGGTCCGCGAGATCTCTACATTCAGTACCTTGTTCCTACAATTACTCCCAACATAATGTAACAGGTAAATAGTGAAATTTTTAACGATAATGAAAATTATTGTAGGTTTCCAAATGATCCCGACGCTTTTCCTTCATTTTTATATCTTTCTGAAATTTTTACAAATATTTCTTACGGTTTTCGAAAAATTCCGAGGTTTTACTGAAAATTTGATATTTTTTGAAAATTTTAAGGTTTTTCTAAAAATTTCTGACATTTTCAAAAACCATCTTAAAAACTTTCACGTTTTTGTTAAAATTTTTCTAGGTTTCCCTAAAATCCCGATGTTTTTCATCAATTTTTTCCCTCTCTGAAAATTACTCACGGTTTTCAAAAAATCTCGACGTTTAAAATTTTTATTACTTTTCAAAAATTATCGACGATTTTCAAAAACTATAGATATTTTCCAAAAAAACATTTTTATGAAAATTTTTTAATGTTTTCGAAAAATCCCAACGCTTTTCATAAATTGTTTTCTTCTATGAAAATTTCCCATTTTTGCAAAATTTTATGAAGGTTTCCAAAAAATTCCAAGGTTTTACTGAAAATTTGATATTTTTCTGAAAATAAAAATTTCTGACCGTTTTCCAAAAAAATCGCGAAGTTTTACTAAAAATTTGATATTTTTTGAAATTCCTAAAGTTTTTCAGTAAATTTCTGACATTTTCAAAAACCATTGATATTTTCTAAAACACTTTTACGTTCTTATAAAAATTTTTGTAGGTTTCCTGAAAATCCAAACATTTTTCTTCATTTTTTTCTCTCTGAAAATTTTCCATTTTTGCAAAAATTTTTGGTAGTTTTCAAAAAATACCGTCGTTATACTGTAAATTTCTGTAGGTTTCCGAAAAATTCCGACGCTTTTCCTTAATGTTTGTCTCTTTTTGAAAATTTCCCAAAGGTGTTTCGTAATTCTTATCACTTTCTAAAAATTCCCGACGAATTCAATGGTATTTTGTAAAAATTCCATTTATTTTTCCTAAAAATATTAATTTCAAAAAATAAATTCAAAAATATCAGTGGATTTTTGACAAATAACGATCCATTTCCTTAATTTCTGACATGTTTTTAGAAATTTATCTGTTTCTAAATATCCAGGAACTTTTTGAAAATTCTCGACATATTCTAACAACAGCAAAAAATCACTTAGATTCCTTAAAATCTTTGCTAATTTCTAAACTTCCAACGTTTTTCAAAAAACTACTGATATTTTTTTAAAAACCTGATGTTTGTCTAAAAATTCTCACATTTCAAACATTCCTGTCTTTTTTCCAAGAATTAGATTATGTTGCAGGCACTCATTCTTATGATCAATCAAATGAGCTCTATAAACACTGTAGCTAATTAAGAATTTATGATCAATTTCACAAATCACCCTGTAAATTTTAATAGCCCCATAATATTCTTCCTGAGTGGCTCTACATATGGGGGAAGTATGTAAAGTTTCTCATGATTCACCTTGTATATTAAAACGGATATAAAATAAATTTTATGGTGTTTTTTTTATAGAAATCAACAGGGAACACAACCATCTTTCTACTAACTTGTACAAGCAATCCGATTACGATCGACTCTCTTTATCCTTGATATCTCCATTACCGAATGAACAAGATTTCGCCATCAACGTATGCACGTTACTCTCCAATGATGGAAAACATACTTTGAAGCTAGAAAAACATCCACGTTTGATCAATTACCTGCTAGCACACGCCGGAGTTTTCAGTCATAGTAAGTACTTATCGAACAAAATAATCGCATTATTCTAATTTATATTTTTTAGGTTCCTTGAGGAAATTGTTCATTCATTTTTACAACGTGGTCAGGAAGAAACCCATCCATAATTTTTGGAAAGATGTCCTCGAATCACCGGAATACCTCGATCTGACAAACGAAGCCATATTCAAAGCATTAGATTCCGAAACCACCACGAAAACAAGTTCTTCTTCCCTCATACTCGGGCAAGAAGAAGAAGTAGAAGAAAAAGCAGCAGGTTCAATAACCATCGACGTTTCCACGAACGATCAACAAAAAGAAACAACAGACAGTGTAGATTGTGAGATCGTCGAAGAAACATGTGATACTTTCAAATTAAAACTGAATCCTGAAGATAGTGAACTGTTTTGTTTAAAAAGGAATTTGGGTACGCAGGATTACATAGGTCAAAGGGTATTACAAATCGCCACCATATTAAGGAACCTCAGTTTCATCGAGGAAAACGTACCGGTATTAGTGAAGAATAGTTGTTTCGTTAGATTTTTGTTATTGTGTAGTATATCGCGTTGGAACGTTCTGAAGAATCTCGGTACGGATATGCTCAGTAATATAGCATCGGAATTTATAGTGAGAGATTTGCAAAGTGACATTTTAGCAGCTAAATTGTTGAAAATCGTTACGGACGGTTTGAAGAGCCAGGATCGAGCCGCTTGCATATCTTCTTTGGAAGTTTTGAATAAATTGAGTCAAAACGAACAGAACGAAGAAGTGATGCAAAAATCTTTGCAGAAACAAGTTTATACGAACGTTTGTTCCTTTTTAACTTTACACGATGTCATGTTGTTAATTTATACTTTGGAATGTTTATATTCTTTGTCTTCTTTGGGTGAAAAATCTTGTAATTATATTATCGTTAATCACGGTGTTATTGACACTTTGGTGGCTTTAATAACGGTCGAAGGTAAAAGTTACGGTCCTAAAGCTTGTATCGGGATGAAATTGGTGGAAACTTTACCTAGCGGTACCAGCCAGCAGGCTCAGGTATGAACATCTATTTTATTTTTATATAGAATAGATTCGATTAATTCTATTTCGAGTCATTAGATTCAATATGTCTTAAAACAGTTTTAATTATCCCTTGTCATTTAATTCTGTAATTAAATCTTACAGTAGTTTAAATGGCCGATTTCTTGTTATGTTCCATTTAATAATAACTTCTGTAGACATTTATTCAAAAATAGTAGTTCAAATGATCATTTCCGAAACAAATGTTTCTCAAAAAGACCAGGAATGCAACCTAATTTATTTATTTCTTGTCAACATACATAATGCTTCTTGATCCGTTTGTTAAATCTATAATTAAATCTTACAGTAGTTCAAATGGTCAATTTCTTGTTATGTTCTTTTTAATAATAATTTCAGTAGACATTTATTCAAGAATAGTTGTTCAAATGATTTTTTCTAAAACAAACAAACAATCCGCTCTCATTCTTCTCACAGGAAAATCTTTACAATCATTTTTTAATTTTGAACAACAAAAAAATATTTACAGTGATGGTTGCAAATTTTATTAATTCAACAAATTTTGTAGTTATTTTTATAAGTCTTAAAGACGGAATGCAAAAGTAGTTCAAATGACTACTTCCTTATTATTTTCTTTTTAACTATAAATGCAGTAGGCATTCACTCAAAAATAGTAGTTTGAATGATCATTTCTGAAACAAGTTTTTCTCAAAAAGACCTGAAATGCAACATATTTCAATTATTTTTTATCAACTTACACAATGCTTATTCATATATTGTCCAATTCCTAAGTCCTGTAATTGAATCCAAAAGTAGTTCAAATGACCGCTTTCTTATTATCTTCTTTGTAACAAAAACTGCAGTAGGCTTGTATTCAAAAACAGTAGTTCAAATGATCTAAAAGAAATGTTCTCAGCCTTTTAGGGTATTTGCTATCTCAATGCTCTTTGCAGTCATTGTTGTTAGATTTAATTTATGTAAAGTAGTTCAAATGATCATTATCCTATCTGTTTTATTTCATTGAAACATATAACATATGTTTAACATATAACATAACATTCATTCATAATTGTATACTTCTATTTTGTCAATAGTAGCCTAATAATAAATACATTGCTTTTATCATCATCATTTAGAAAAAAATAGTTTTTCATTAGTTTAAAGTTCCCTGAATTATATTTGACATTTCACTGTAAAAATGGTCTTTCCATATAATCCCTAGTATAGTTGGTGAAGTCACTTTTTGTTTACTCTTATTTGTGTGAAGTAGTTCAAATGACCATTTTTTAAACATGTATATATTGTTACATGTTTGGTAAATTGTATAAACAAGATTTTTATAATTTTCAATCCTTTGAATTATCTTGGAGTTTTTATCATTAAGTGGTCTTTTCATATTACCTCGAGCATGGTTATTGTCATAAATCAGTGGTAGTGGTTAAATATTAGCACATTTTGACCCCTATCTTTTTTCGGGTTCATACTTGAACAGATATTTTGTTGTTAATTCCAAGCACCACTTTTTATTTGTTTCTTTATATATTTTTTCTTCAACTCTCTATTTCCTATACCCATGTATAAGTTTTTGTTGGATGTTTCATTTTGATTTCAGGTCTCTTTTCATATAAAAATCTGCTTAAAATAATATGTAAAAATTTGATGATTCGACATACTTTATGAAAATATTATATCGAAGTAGGTCAAATAGACAACTTAATTCGATTAATCATATTTTGACTATTAGGTTCAAAATACTACCCAGTCACAAACAAATCAGACCCAAACTCAAACAGTGTCAACTGTAACTGCAACCTTAACAGTATCATCGTCCAGTTCAACGTTTACTACTATCAATTCAAATATGACTGTCGTTACAACTTCAACTCTCACCCCAGTGGTTAGTAGTAGCAGTCCTACTCCGAAATCAGCACCTAGTACGCCTGTGAGACAAGTACCTATAGTACCTCAGAGGCTTTTGCCTATCACTCCCACACCAGTGGTTACAACAGGTCAGTTTATTCATTCACCTGTAATTTATTAGCAATTTTAATTTTTTTTTTTTTGGCAACAGCAACACCTTCTACGTCTTCTGTAATTCAATCTACGTCAACGATCATGACGCCTCAACAGTTGATTCAACAACAGCACGCCCATCAACAGGTCATACACGAAAATGAACAGTTCGCATTGGCTTGGTTAAGGGCGACTTATGAACCCTGCGCAAATGGTAAAGTCGATCATCAGGAACTTTATAAGCACTATTTGAATTCTTGTTCGACTATTGGAAGAAAGGGGGTCATATCGCCCTTACATTTTCCAAGATGTGTACGGTGAGTTCATTATTTGAACCTAGTAAAAATTTTTATTTGATAAATTTTCATTTAGTTTGTTAGTAATTCAACAATTTATTTTTGATAATTATGGATAATAATCAATTTAATATGATAAAATAGCTATTTACATGAAACTAAATTACATCTATTTTTTTTTATTATTTCCTATAAATTTGTACACTTATTGTAGATTTTCTAGTATAAAGTAGTTCAAATGACCCTTTTCCTATTAGCGCTTGGTATTTATCAAAAAAATTGTTGAAATGGCCGTTTCTAAAGCTGCAAATCACTCTCATGCTTTCGATTGTGAATGTAGAAAATTTTTCACAGCTTTCCCTTATAATTTATTATAAACAAAAAACTCTACATTCGATATTTACTAGATTGTCTTGTTGTCCGTCATATATGGTTCAAAATTATATAAATTCAGTTTTTGTTACTTTTCATTTGAGTAAAGTAGTTCAAATGACCAATGTCATATTAGTTTTCCAACTGTTCTAATGATTTCACTGAAAGTAGTTCAAATGACCATTTCTAAAACAGCGATCTACTTAAATTCGTCTTATGTCAATCAAAGATAAATATTAATAGGTTCGATGGTCTTATAAAGAATTAATCATTTTCAATTTTATGGGTTATGAATAACTAGATAGAATGTAGCAGTTTGAGTAAAATTTGCATTATCTTCATAGATATTTTTGTATAAAGTAGTTCAAATGACCCTTTTCCTATTAGCAGTAGGCTTTTACCTTCAAATAGTAGTTCATATAGTCTCATTTTCTTTCACTGATATTTCCAAACCTTTTAAATTCAGTCAAAGAGCTTTGATTGATGTTGATTTATGTAAAGTAGTTCAAATGACCACTGTCCTATTAATTTCTCAATTTCGTTTCAACTTCTGTAGCTCTCAAATGACCATTACTAAATCAACAGTTGACTCTTATTCCTCTAATTCTGATCAAAGACAAATATTCATATTTTTCATACCATTAAAAAAAACTAAAATAAGTTTTTTCCATTCTCAATTTTATTGTTTATGAATAATTAGATTAGATGTAGCTTTTTAAGAAAACTATTCAAATAAAATCAGCTTGAATCAACATTTTCCTATTTTTTTTATACATTTGCAGAATATTTGTAGTTATTTTAATATAAGGTAGTTCAAATGTCCCTTTTTCTATAACCCTAGGCATTTACCCTAAAATAGTAGTTCAAATGACCATTTCTAAAGTCGGGATTCACTCTTATTCTCCCAACTGTGGGCGAAGAACATTTTTCACAGCTTTTCCCCTTGATTTATTCTATATTTATTGGAGTGTCATTTTCATTATTGATGGTTCCAAATCATACGAATTCAAACAGTATTTGTATATAAAGTAGTTCAAACGTTCTTTTTCCTTTTAGGGGTAGGCATTAATATAGTAGTTCAAATGGTCATTTCTAAAGTAGGAAGAAATAATTAGAATTAGAGATTTTTTCATTATATGGTCAATTGATAATCATTTTAAAGCGCATATTTTCAGCCCCATAATAATATCAGACATTTAGACAAATTTTCTTTATAATCTGCAATAGTTTCATTTAAAGCAGAATACTTTGTCTAATTCATCCAGTTTCTAGTTTTCGGTCTTAATAAAAAGTCATGTTCGGTATCCAAATGACAAATTATTTTTTTTTGCAGATCTATTTTTGGCGGCACAGTGGGACCGAATCCCATGAAACAATCGAATTCGTCCGATCCCCAGTTTTACGACGGTATCAAGGTGCGAGACAAACCCCTCATAATCAATATCCCGCCATCTGCAACGCCCCAAACTAAACCCTCCGTATTTATCCCGTCTCCCGCCCCGAAAATTCAACAAGTACGTCGAAAATCGTCAGTACAACCAATTTTATTAACGTCTCAGGGACAGGGAAACGCGCTGACCGTGGTGGCGGACAATAACGGGACGGGAACCGACGTCGCCGCGTCTGCGCCGTCTCCCGCCTCGCCGATACTTAAGGCGCAACTTAGCGCCCCGCCTAAACAAAGGGACGCATCACCCGTGTCGACCAAAGGCGATACGAAAAGTCAGGTAAATAAGTTGGTGGGGGTATTGGTAGACAATTAAATTCACAATCTTATCTTTCTCTCCCCCGCCCCCTTTTTATTTTCAAAATTTCCGTTTAAATACGTGGTTGTACTGAATAGTATTCTTTCGTTGTACCCAACACTTATAGTTACTTTTGCTTTAATCTCTCTAAAGTAGTTCAAATGTCCCTTTACTTGTTCATCTTTTATCTTCTAAAAACAGTAGTTCAAATGCTTACTTCCTCATTACTTTCTTTTTAACAATAAACGCAGTAGGCATTAACTTGAAAATAGTAGTTCAAATGGTCATTTCTAAAACAAACAATCCGTTTTTATTCTTCTCACAGGAAAATATTTACAGTGATGGTTCCAAATTTTATTAATTCACACAATGTTTGTGGTTATTTTTGATAGTCTCAATTCTTGTAAAGTCGTTCAAATGCCCAGTTTCTTATTAATCGTTCATCTCCTAAAGACAGAATCCAATAGTAGTTCAAATTACTGCTTCTTAATTATCTTTCTTTTAACAATAACCACAGTAGTCGTTTATTTGAGCGAAGTAGTTCAAATGATCATTTCTAAAACAATCCGCTCTCACTCCTCTTACAGGAAAATATTTACAACTTCTTTTCTATTTTGAACAGAAAAATATTCACAGTGATGTGGTAATTTTTGCTAGTATTAATTAATACGAAGTAGTTCAAATGATCTTTCTCCCTATTAATCTTTTATCTGAACACAAGTTGAAACAGGTCTTCAAATGATTATTGTTTCTTAATCTTTGCCGCAGCCTTAAAAATAGTTCAAATCACCATTTCTTTTACAACAATCCACTTTTATTTCTTTTCTAGAAACATATTTGCGTTGTTTCATATTGATCATTTTATAATTTGTCTTGGAACAATTTGCAATAGTCCTTAATTTAAAATTAATTCAAATGACCATTTCTAAAACATCAATTTATCCTCATTCTATTCAACGGAGGCTAAAGAAAAATATTTTATTGCTAATAGTTGTAAAGTAGTTCGAATAACTGTTTTCATATTAATCTTTGCTTTTTTCGTCCAAAAACAAATTGCAATATTCCTTTAAGCTATAATTAGTTCAAATGATAATTTCTGGAACTTCACTCTTATTTCACTTAATGAAGGCTATAGAAAAATAGTTTGCAAAATTTTATTTTGAATATCTATTAAAGGATATCTCATTATCCACCAGTAGTTCTAATAATTATTTCTTTAATTCCTCGAGCAGAAAAATATCCAATGATGATTTCAAATATTTAAACAATTTTTGTAGTGCTTATTGATTTAAAGTAGTTCAAATGACCATTTTCCTTTCTGTTATCACTTGAACATGATTTGCAATATTCATTACCTAAAATTAGTTCAAATTACCAATCCTTTCAACAGTGGTAATACATTTATTTTGAAAATCTATTGAATATGGCAGATAGTTACAAATATAGTAATTTCACACAAAAAATCCTATTTGTTAACTTTAATTCATGTCAAGAAGTTCAAACGACCATCTTTATTCCATTTAATTTAAACAATAAACTGGACATTTATCTAAAAATAGTTTGAATGATCATGTCTAAAACATCAATCTACTCCCTCCATTTAACGGTGGTTGCCAGTAGTTCAAATGATCATTTCTAAAACATCAATCCACTCTTTTCCATTCAACAGTGGTTACCAGTAGTTCTATTGTTTCAATAGTTTTTTTTTTCTTCTTTTTTTAACACAAACTATATAATAAATCTGTGTATAAACGAAAATATTAATTTTTAATGTCTCTTGAGTTCTATTTGAGGTTAGATTGTAATAATTCATTTCAAATTCACCGTGTGCTTAGTTTTCGTGAAATTATTGGTGGTGGTTGTGAATCAATACATTAAAAGTTACAAAAAAATTTTGGTTGTTAAATTGAATGGTGTTTCTCAATCAAAATTTGGCTCTTGTCATCTCTATTTAAGACAAGACTTTACTTGGAGATGATATTAAGGTGGTTCCATGGTTTTATAATTAATACGTGGGTAGATCTACTGAGACACTATATTGTTAATCAGAATGTACTGAGAGTAGTGGCGACTGCTTTTTTACATGACACCATTAAAACCTACGCTGTTTTCCCATACTAACATTTCTTATACCACTAACATACCGTATTTTTTTCAAAATATTCATCATAAAAATAATTTTGATGATACAGCTACTGGATGTTATTTTATTTACATATAAGGATGTATCTAGTAGCAAAAAGTTTATTATAACATCTCCCCGTAGTATTTGAAAATATTAAAATACAGGGGATGTTCAAAAAGTATCTATTTGTTGTATGTATCAAATTAACTATTTGTCTTTGAATTCCATAAAGGCCATAGCTCATCCTCATCTTAGTCAAGCTCTACTCGGTTTGGGTAATACTTCAACGACTAGTAGTAGTGGAGTTATTAATAAAGATAATCTAACGACAGCGTCGACGTCGTCGACGGGAGCAACAGGTCAGACAAGTAATACGTCGCTTATAAAAAGCCTTCTGGCGACAAAGGTAAACGATTGCATGTCAACAGTGAGCATGAAGACTGCCACAGACTGTCAAAATGTAGCTCAGGTAACACACTAATACCCACTAGCGATTATATGTTTCCACCATTTTATTTTTTTTTTTGGTAGACGTTTTAATTGAGATTGAATAATTTTTTATTTTCTATGTGTCCAAAACATTGAAATTTTTATCAAAATACTTTTCGTTTGGACAAAAATGATATTTTCGACTTGGGAAATGTCCGAGCCGGTCCTGTCCTGATATTTATTTATATTTTCGATCGATTCTGTAAAATTACATTCTTTGGAATGTCATTGGATTGTCTGATAAGCGTTTCGATAATCATTTTCACCTTCAGAGACTGAAAGTAAACAGTTTATGATAATTTTATATCGAAAATTATTATTTCAAGTATTTTTTATTTGTTTTTATTACCATTTCTTTATTAAAACATGGTTTATTTGGAATTTTGTCAGCATTAATTTATTAGATTAGAAATTTTTGTTATTTGGAGCCATTTTTGAAAAATATAATGAACTTTATGAACGTCCCAGCCAGTTCAACCCTGTTGTTTATTCACTTTTTCGAACTATTTTGTGAAGTGAAATTTTCCATATTATCATTTCGCTGTTTCATTTGTGTTTATAGAACTATCATCTTCAGAGACTGAAGATAAACAGTTTACTATAATTTGCTCATTTTTTGTGGGAAAATTTGATTTTATTCTGAATTTTTTCATTATTTTGTCATTATAGCTGAATGTTAATTGTAACTAGTAGAAAAAAAAAAAGAAAAACTTAGATTTCGTTATTTGTATCAGTTTTTGACAAGAATAATATTTTGTAGTGAGAAATATCTTAGCCAGTCCGACCCTGTTGCTTATTCACTACACTCAACTAATTTATGAAGTGAAATTTTTTAAATCGTCATTTCATTGTCCGATTTATATTTCTAGAACCCAGTTATCATCTTCAGAGACTAAAGATGAACAGCTTACGATAATTTGGTTATCAAAAATTGTCACAGATATTTTTGAACTCATTTATTATCATTTTTTTAATGAAAACTGAGTCAATATTTCTAATTTGATTTCTGTTATTACTTTTAAATAAAAATATTTACTGTAATATGAAAAAAAAATTATTTCTGTCCTCACCCATTTTAGACAGGAATAAAGAAATTGATATTTTTTACTTACAAAGCCAGTCCCTGCTGTTTATTTATATTTTCAGTCGATTTTGTGAAGTGATATTTTTCTTGATATAATTTCATGGTGTATTCAACGTTTTGATAACTATTATCAACTTCAGAGACTGAGGGTAAACATTTTACGATAATTTACTTATTGAAAATCATCCCAGATATTATTAAATTCATTTATAATCATTTTCTCCAGGAAAATTTGTTTTATTTGGAATCTTTTCTATCATTATTTAATTATAGTTGAGATTTTAACTGTAATAACGAACAAAAAAGAAAAATTTTCGTTATTTGCATTTTTGACAAGAATGATATTTTTGTCTTGAAATATGCCCTAGCTAGTCCGACCCTGTTGTTTATTCATTTTTTTTTAATAGAAAGTTTCCAGAAAGCCATTATACGGTCTAATATACTATTTTAAAATATTTTTGGTTTAATATCATTTTCTTTACAAAAATTTGCTGTTAGCATTAAAATTTTATTTTTTTGTATCCATCGTGCAAACTCACTCCTGCTCTTGTGTTTATTTATATTTTTTTTGCATATTTGCCAAGTGAAATGGTCACTAAACTATCGAATCAGTGTTTCGTAAACCAAGTTATCATCTTCAGAGATCTATTTATTTTACCATTGAAATATACAACTGGCAACGTTGTTGTATTGATAGTTGATGGTAAGGGTATTACCAAAGGTTCCTGGTTTGTATGCAGAACCTTTTGAAACGTCTACCACGTTTTGTTGTAATACATTAACAAATTTTATGTTCAAATAAATGTGAAATAATATTTTTTTTAAATTATTTTTCATTTTTTTTTTTGTATAAAATATGACATATTTTGAAAATTGAGCATAATTTTCTCAAAATATTCAGCATGCTTTTTGTGCTATTGTTTAAAACTAACAAAATTCTGTGTTTTTAGTACTAATAATAATAATTGAAGTATCTGCTTGATTTTGCATTCAATTTGGATGTTTGAAAATTACTAGACAATTTTTTTCTAATTATTTTTGATTTTTTTGACAAAAATTTCATTTTTTCAAACGATATCACCCTTTAAATATTAATTTTTTTAGATAATATGGTACAGGTCGAAAAAAAATACCAAAAACAAATTTCAATTGATATACAGCAAAATTGGGATAATTTTTTTTTTGTAAAATTGTACAGAGGGTTCTCAATTTAATATACCATCATAAATATAGTAAATACTCCGTTTTGTTTTATAAGCCTTCGATAGCAACAAAAAAAATTCTCATTCCGTAGGTGGCTGCACGTCAACAGCGACTCCTAGCCCAACAAGCCACCGATAAAACCTCGATAAAGGAACCTTTGAAATCTTCGAGATTAAACGGCGTTCGACAACTTTTTTCCGATACCGATATAGGAGATCCTTCGGTATCATCTACAACCCAATTCACCGATTTGACTAAGGGGAAGAAAGAACCGCCCCAACCGCCACCTCCGCCTCTGGCGCCGCTCAGTAACAACGTCAAAGGTGGTAAGCCGAATAGAATTGACAATGAGGACAGCGATTCCCTTGGGAATCATTCGGCTGCTTCTAGTTCCGGTATAGGAACAGTCGGTAAGTGAAAATTATCTTTACGAGTTGTACGGGGTTGTTAATTGCGATTGTTCCTGTAGGTTTGGGAGGTGTATCTTCGACGGAAGACGGCGAAAATTCCTTAACCAGTTTCGAAGGGCTACTAAACGGAATACCTAACGCTGACAACGCCCTAACCGAGGACAGTAATTCCAAAGATTCTTTAAAACACGGCGAGATATCGATGCATAAACCCCTTAGGCTGGCCGACCTTTTAGAAAAGAAATTCGAAAAAAGTCCCCCCCTGTTGAACGGCGGTATGAGAAAAGAATTAAGACTGGGCGAAAAGGCCATGGATTTGGTAGAAAATCACATCGAAAAGGCGTTAAGTAGGGAAAACGAAAACAACGCCGATACAAAAATGGAAATTGACATCAAAGAAGACATCGTCTCCAAAGAAGAAGTCCACAGAGAAATGGTAAATTATCAAACCGATAAAAAAATTTTCACTAAAATTCATTAATTTGATTCAACAGGTTGGTATAAAACGAAGCGCCTCCGAAGAAATGATGGAAATTGAAGCGAAACGTCCTCTACTATCCAGCAACATCAACGGTTCCTCGACAGCAGCCTCCCCGGCACCAGATTCGTCGAGTTCTAACGGCGACGACGGTCCTTCGAGAGTATCCACCGCCGCAGCTAAACTCTTCGCAGATATAGCCGCGGATATATTAGAAGACGAAGATGAGGAACAATTGTTACAAGAAGCACAATCGACGCAGATAGTAACTGACAACCAATCTCAGGTGCAACTACAAACCCAGGCTCCTCTACAACAGATCATAATGGACAACAGTCAACAGATGTTGTTGACTCAGCAGAGGCAGATCATCGTTTCGCAAGCTCAGATACCAGGAACAAATCAAATGGTCTTTTCGACAGGTTAGCTCTGATTCAAATTTTCTTTTATCAACAATCAAAATTTCCACGATTCCATAAGCTAGTTGTGAGCTGTTGAGCTCCAACCCTCTTTCAGGTCAACAGACCAGTTTCTGTTGAAACTTCTACCCGGCTGTGGTTCTAATAACTGATGGAATAGCCAGTTTCTATTGAATCTTCTGCCCAGTTGTGGTTCTGAAAGTAGATAGAGGGTCCAGTCTCTGTTGAGCCTTTTACCCGGTTGTGGTTCTTGAGGTGGATAGAGGAAGCAGTTTCTGTTGAAACTTCTACCCGGTTGTGATTTTAAGAGCTGATAGAGTAGCCAGTTTCTATTGAAACTTCTACCCGGTTGGGGTTCTGAAAGTGGATAGAGGGACCAGTTTCTGTTGAGCCTTCTGTCCGATTGTTGTTCTAAGAATGGTTTGAGAAGCCAATTACTTACAACATTGACTTAACTGTCGCGGTTGTTGGATATGGGGCACTATGTTTAATTGGACTGTTTATTCAATCGATTTGAATTTTGAATTTTATATGTTTCAGGTGGTCATTTGAAAACCCAATCTGGTCAAACTGTAATAGTTCAAAATACATCCGGTCAAAGATCGATGATGTTGGCACAACCTAATTCCGGACCGATTCTTCTTTCCCAAGGTCTGCAAGGACAAATGCAGATAGTGGCTAGTTCGCAGGCGGGTCAATACGTTTTACAAACTAGCAGCGCTGGTGGTCAAGGAACGGCGTACGTAGTTGCCCAACCGCAAACTGCGATGGTACACGGAGGTCAACAACAAACTGTACTTTTAGCTCAAACGTCCCAACAACAAGGCACCGGCGCTAAAACCATCATTATTTTACAACAACAACCCACTTCAGCTACACCGACGCAACACCAGAAGGTTGTAGTTACACCGCAAGGACAACAAGTACGTTTAACGATTTCGTTACCGTTTGAAACATTTTTTGATTGTTTTTATTTTACAGGTTGTCGTGACTCAAGTTCCTAGGCCTATAGTACATACTTCATCGGTATCTAATAACGTTTCGCCAGTTAATAAAGTTACGAAAACGACAGCCGGCGCTGCAACAACTAATACGAATACTTCTTCTCAAACACAACCCGCTACCAATTCGAATTTATCGACTGATAAAAAGGAGGATATCAAAAAGCACAAGATCGCCAGAGATCTGACAACGCCTTATATTTGCGAATGGAACGATTGTTTGATGTAAGTGATTCGGTACAACTTATAGGAAGTACTCTGGGGTAATCGCTTGTGACATATTTGAAAATAGCGGCTAAATGAAAACTTCATATACAATTTTAAGTTCAATTTTTTCAAACTCCTGAAGGTGACGTCCAGGTTTGGATGAACCATGTATCTGTGGGTGGTCGCTTGTGCCATATTAGATAAGAGCGTTTAGTAAAAACTGGAGATACAATTTTATGTTCAATTCAATAGATGAAGACACTTTTTAATTAAGTCTTTTTCTATAGTTCACATTTCAAACAGTTATATTGAAATTATATTTCATTTGGATTATTTATTCTTTTCTAGATCTCTCCTTTAGTTTAATTCCATCGAAATGACAAAATTCTTAGCTTTATTGTATTTTCGTTCAGTATTTGACTTTTCCTGATAAAATATTTTCGATTTTCAGTGAAAGAAGATTCAAATCTGCCAACGAAGTTTATTTGCACGCTTGCGAAGCTCATTGTCCATTCGGTACTGAGGAAATAATTTGTCAATGGGACAGATGTGATAATATGAAAAGAAGAAGGTTCTCGTTGATGACTCACCTCCATGACAAACACTGTAACACCGAGGTAAACAAATAGCGGTACAATTTTTTTTCAAAAATGATTTTCAATTATTATTATTTTTTTAATAATTAGGCGATGAAACAAAGTTTCGCGAAACGGAAGCAGGCGGCTCAGAATAATAATAAAACTGAAATGCCCGCACCATCGGCTCCTAGTCCCCATCCTGGTTACGCTCCAGATGCAGCTTTACACGCGATCAAAAGACATGCCATGGAATTCGTAAATCCCAAGGAATTACAAGTGAGTAACAACTTTATTATAAAATTTGAATGGAAATATTTCCGTATCCGTTCGGTTTAAAATAATAATAAGCGCCAATTTAGCGTTATTGGGGTCGCAGAATCCATTTATCCAAGAATTAGATCTCGGAAATGAGTACCAATAACTATATCAGTTGGCTGACTTCCTGTTTGCATTTTTGATTTAAAAGAAACTGCAAACCTAATCTAATGGAAGCTAAAGTGACCTCTATAAATGGATTTTACGACTTGGAAAAGGCTAAACTACCTGTTTTATTCATGAACTGAAAAGATATGGAAGTGTAGCTGTTTGAATCGGGCGATTTCAAATTGAAATAGTAATAATTTTGGAAATGAGTTTTTTTGTGGTAACCCTGTATACTATATCTTTCTTAATCGAAATGTTTTTACTTGCAAGATTTTGATAATTGCTTGGGGTTGAACTCGTTCTCGCTAGAGGGGTGATATAATTTAATTGAAAATCAATATACAGATTGTCCCGTTAAAAATAAATTTGAATTAGTTGTAAATAGTTTTGGTTTTTTTATAATTAAAATATAGAGGGTGGTACGTTTTGGAATGGTATACAATGTGTTCCATAAAAAATAATTTAAACTCCGAGTATTATTATATTAAAAATAAATATGTTTCATATATATATAAATTGTAAATAATTTTGTCAAGCTGAAACCTCCATTACCGGTCACTGCCGGTTCGACAGCGGCTGTTGTCGCCCGTGGTGGTCCACCACCTACCCCCGACCAGGTGAGGTGTCGGCTTATAGTGAGTAATAACCGATTGCCATCAATTTTATTTTTTTCTCGTACATTTTCAGTTTTTATTTTATGTAGATTGCAAGCATGGCGTTTACCGTAATCAAATCGATATATAGGGTGTTTCGAAAGTAGTGAATTGACGGTTGAAATTCTACTTCCAGCTCGAAAAGCTTCAATTTTATTTTTTTAATGTTTATATTTTAGCTTTTCGAAATCCGGCGAAATACATGCATGATTTTTATCCAAACACGTAATATTTGAATTTATTTGAACCACTGTATATATTCACTTTATAGGTGTGGAGATAACTCATTAGATTCAGTATAAAATTGATGTTCAAAACAAATTTTTACATAATTTTAATGTACTTCCGTATCTGTCCGGATTGTGTTAGTTAATTTAGCGTTTTCTAGTTTGTAGAATCCATTTATCGAAATCCCAGATGTTCGTTTTTATAAATAATTGGGTTCCGGTTCGGGTTTTTGAACTCTTAACACCGGAAAATACTGATTTCCGACATATAGGAAATCGATAAATGGATTCTGCTATTTAGAAAATGCTAAATTGGCGTGATTTAGTTAAATGGGCAGATGTGGTGAGTATTGTCCACATTTTTTTTGGGAAGATTTTCATTTAGTTTAATTTTTTGTTTGTTTTTATTTCAGGATGACAATGAAGGTCCAGTTACAAAAAGTATTCGTTTAACGGCATCGCTAATTTTAAGGAATCTTGTTATTTACAGTAGTCAATGTAAAAGGTAAGCAAAATGTTAATTTCATTCAAAATTTCGAAAATTTTATTCATTACTAAAGCTGAAATATGAAAAAATTCTTTTGTTTTTTGTTTTATACATCACCCTGTACTTTATTTTGTCTAAACTGATTAGTCTAAATTTTTTCCGTTCTTATTTGTCACCCACAAATATTCTTCTGGTTGAGTCATATTTTTTTTAAACAAATACTTAAACGACATTTTTGTTTTTCGTATTTCAGGTACTTAAAATCCTACGAGTCCCATTTGGCGAATGTGGCCCTTAGTAATGTAGAATCATCAAGGACTATAGCACAAATTCTTTTCGATATGAATGACGGTTCTACGCATAGGTGACCTATACGTAACAAAAGTGATTGGTGTACATGAACGTTGTGAATTGCGAATGTAAAGAGAAAAGAAAGAGAGAAATTAAGGGAAAATACACATACATATATAGACGCGCGCGCGCAGTGAAAGAATCGAGATAAAAACTCCTTTTTGTAAATTATTCGATGAAGAAGACACAGAAGAAGAAGAAAATAAAAAGAGTGTACAAAAATATTTAGTTGGATAGGTACGAAATATGTAAGAAGCCTAATTATTATTTTTTTATATTATTTTAATTAGAATAGCGAGTTGTGGACTTTTTTTGAATTGTTCTGTTTCTTGATCACGTGTCACGTCCTCGGAAATAAATTCTCCCATTAACTGAAAATATAACAGAAAAGTGTGACGTTTTTGTCTTTTGTCCGTGCAATTGATGGCTATTTATGGTGTTCGACTGAAGAATTATCAACATTTATCATAACAATAAAATTTAATTATTTTTTTGAATGTTTCAATACTGAATCTGTATTTTTTGCTAAAGAGTATCACACACGTTCCGGTTATTCTGCACAATTTTTGCCTGGCAATTACCAAAATATTGCTCATAAAGTTCTGAAATAGATTTTCAAACAAAAATGCCAGTTTATCCTAAGGGATCTGTCATATGTTCCGGTGTTTTGATGGAGCGTACTTTATTGTTATATTAGTTCGATGGTTTCATATATATTGCATTTTTCACAAGATCAAGTAGAAATTTATTTCAATATGTTAAAAGCTTTTTGTACTAAGGGGCCTCTCGTACGATTCGGTTTTTCTGCCGAAGATACAATTCATCAAAATAGACTATTTTATTTATATTTTTGATAACTTAAACAAATTATTAACTTGCATGCATTAATCCATGAATAGTAAAAAATAAAAGAAATTTTCCCAAAATTTTACAGAAAAAGCAAATATGCAGTTAATAATAGTTTCCATTCTGATATTTATACAATTTTTTACTAAGGTGCCTCTTCTCTCTTCCGGTTTTTGCCGGAAATACAAATAGTCTGTTTTATGTGTATATTTTTTAAGATTTCCAAAAAAATATTGACTTTATTGTAATTTTGATTAGAAAAAACATTGCAAATATCTGCTAAATTACTAAATTTTTCTGTTTATGTTTTAATACTTCTAAAATTTTTACTAAGGGGTCTCTCATACGATCAGGTTTTTCTGCCGGAACTTTCCATCAAGTTTCCAAAACGCCGTTTATCAAATAAAGAAAAATGTGTAACAACATCGCAAATAATCATCAAGGTTTTTCTGCCGGAGCTTCTCTTCATCTTTAAAATGTTTCCAAAACGCTCTTTATCGAATAAACAAAAAATGTCTAGAAACATCGCAAATGCCCAATTTGACAGAAATGTATAGTTCATACGTTTTTGATTCAATACTTTTTAAGATTTTTGTACTAAGAGGTCTTTCGTACAATTAGGTTTTTCTGCCAGAACTTTTCTTCATCTTGTAAAAGTTCATCAAATAAATACAAAAAATGTCTAACAACACCACAAATCTATACAGAAAAATGCATTTTATATATTTTCGTTTTAATACTGTCAAGATTTTTGTATTAAGGAGCTTTTTCTACGATCAAATTTTTCTGCCGGAATTTCCCTTCATATTTAAAATTTGTCCCAAATGAAATGTACAGTTCATACGTTTTTGTTTCAATACTTTTAAGATTTTGTACTAAAGGAGCTTTCGTACGATCAGGTTTTTCTGGAACTTCCCTTCTCCTTGATGTTTATGCAGTTTATTAAAAAAACCCAAAAAAATGTCGAGCTTGTTTAGGAATCGTTTAAAATAAGTCCAACAGACTAAAAATGTTAGATTGTTTTTTTATGATAAACAGATTGTTGTAGATCAAAAATAAATGTTACAAATTTCTTCAGTCGATCCCAAATTCCTCCTTCAAAAAAAAAACGATGTAAGCTATACTGTGTAAATAATTTACCTGCTTGTATCATGGAAGATAATTTTTTTTTGAAAAAAAAAAAACTCCATAATACATGTGATATAGATATAGCACATTGGTTATTTTTTATCAGTATTATCTGAAGATGTATTTGCTTTTTTTCCATCAGTGAGGTACAGAATCTCTAGTTGACTGATTCATTTTTTTTTCATGTGAATGTAAAGTAACTACTGTCTAAATAAGTTGTGTTGTGCTTATCATATCCAGTATCCATCTTTTCATACTTACCAATAAAAATTCTGTAAAATATTTACAATAATGGAAGAAAATAAAGTGCATTTAATGTGTTTTGTAGTTTTATTTCATTTTTCACACTTGAACCAATCAATTCCTTAAGGCGAATGTTTTGTTACTACATATAAAGAAGAAAAATGGCTTTAGATCGAGCTTTGGTTTGCATTTCTAAAAGGTGAATAGAAAGAAAATACTTATTTATGTAATAAGTGTGCAAAGTAACCTTTTTTCCTTTTTTATTGCAAACAATATTTTTTTTACTAGAAAAAATTTTATCAGAATACAGAAGTTTAATGGTAATTTTCCTTATAAAATATATATTTTGAACATTCTATTCAAGTTTAGAACAAATTAACTAACGAATTTGTGTTAAATATGTAGAAATAAAAAATGAAATCAATGGGATTTGAACCTGGGACATTCACAAGTGAAGCTTGTACTATAGCCACTACACTATGGAGACCTTAATAATTCGTTTTCACGCATTGGAAAGTGTGTCAAAGTACTTACTTTATGCACGGTAGTAGAGAAAACAACTTTTTACTTCTATGTGGGAAATTTTGTTGGGTCGCATGTTTCCCCTCGGCAAAACTATTTTATTTCATTATGGTTCCAAATTTTCAAGCCAAAATATTGATTTCAACTTTTGTAATGGCCAATTTTGGGCTTTTTTTCTTAAACCAAAAAAATTTTCTGGACCAGAAAGAGTATTTTTTCAAATTTTCAAACCAAAATATTGAACTCAACGTTTGAAATTGCCAATTTTCGGTTTTGGGGCCTCTTTTTATACCAGGACAATTTTCTGGACCAGAAAAAGTTTAAAATATATAAATGTGGATAAATTTTTAAAATTTTCTATGTAATCGCAAAATGTTTCTTTTTTATTCTACTTTTGTGGCCTTTCAACTTTGACCTGGATATTTTGCTTTTAGATACCCAAAAAAACTAACAAAAATGCCAAAAAAATGAAATAGGCTCCTAAAAGTGGATGATTACTTTTCCGACAAGAGAGTAAAATATTATTGGGGTCTAATGATAGCTTAAGAAACATTAAGGCTGCAATATTGTCGATTCCTCACGTTTGTAAAGCTTTCAGTTGAATTTTATTCAGTTTGAAAAACTTTTATGTTTGAACTTACCTCTCATACCAGCCTTAAAGATCTATTTTTTCATATAATCGTTTAAAATAGTGAATGAATTATGATTTGTACCAACCAATTAATTGTTTTGAACTAATAATATAAACAAATCTTAAGAAGTATTGCGAATTAAAACGCCCAATGAACTTGTATGAAATTATAAACATATAAATCTAACTGTCATCTGTCAATTGTCATTCATAGATATTACATCGGAACAATAGAAGTATTAATACCATAGAGTAAGCTTTTAATCTATGATTTATATAAAATAAAACTTTTATATTTAATGAAATAATCATATAAATATGTGTCATTCTAAATTTGGTCAAATATTATACAAAACTTGTGATAAATATTCAAACTGATTGGTCTGATCAAGATCAAACAAAAAGAACGGGCGATTTGTTGTTGGTAACATAGACAGTTGGTGACAAGTTTGAAAACAATATATATATATATATATATATATATATATATATATATATATATATATATATATATATATATATATATATATATATATATATATATATATATATATATATCAACGATGAAGCGTATCAATGTTTATAAATATTTATTTAAAAATATTCCAAAATAATATTTTCAGCTTATAAGTAGCTACTTATAACCAAAATGATATGAAGATTTCTATTACAACCCACAATATCAAATTAAAGCAATACAACTACTTCCCTTAATAGGCGAATTTTCTGTTGGCAACTCTGTTATCGAATAGTCCATTTATTATTTCCTGTTGATGTACCATTTCCATAGGTAGCTTTCTTAAAACTCTTATTCATTCAAAATACATGTCATATTGACATTATTTGAATTAAACAAAAATGAGTGAATTTTTAAAAAGAAAAAAACTCAAACATGGTCTTCCCACTCGTGGATATTACGCGGAATTGTTAACCGATTTATCTTATGAAAGCCGAATAAAAGCGATAACCGAACTTCCCGGCGCGTTAAAAAATACGAAATTAATATGGCAGATGAGAACGGAAAAACATACCCCTATTATACGATCTATGAATCCTCCCTTAAGAAGATCATTTTTAGCACCGGCCGAGAGATGGATGACGTTCGATGATGATAAAACTATAGTAAGAATAATATAGTACAAATCTGGTAACTGCACTTTAAAAATATAAATTTGTACTAGGGAAATAATTGATATCTATTTAATTATGTAAATCTTCGAAAAAATACCCTACCTTAATAATTTAACCAATTCTAAATGATTTAAATAGAAAGAAATTATATACAATAGACTACAAGAGTATTGACGTCACCCACCGCCATTGCTAGCGCAGGTCAGGGATCAATTCTCAGTTTTAACTACTTTGATTATTGTATATGTGATTTTTTCGTATTTTCTTTGATAAAGTTTGTAAAAAAGTACCTTCTAGCATTAAACACATCACCATCTCATACAACAGTAAATTAATTAAACACTTTTTAAATAACTTTAAAGAACACACACTACTTCACAAATTTTATTTGGAAAGGGAACTAAAACAATATGTCGGCCGTGACGTCACGCTCGGTATTATTTTCTTTTTTGTAACGTTGCCAGTTGTATCATAATACGCAATGATTGAAAAGTAGACAACACGTTTTACGTATATAAAACATTCATTTCTTTCTAATGAAATATACCCTAGCATATGAATAGACATGTAATTGTGAAAATATAATTGTAATATGAAATTTATTATCGGAAAATCGTATATATGTATAAAATCTTACAATTTCACATTTTTCTTTTATAGTAGTATGTACCTTTTTAATTGTAAGCGCGGCAACACTGTGTTACGTTTATATTCCACAGAACATGTTTTATATTTATATATTTAGCATCTGACTTCATGCGATTCATTGAAGTAGGCGCGAAATTTGAATTATTTTTTAATATTATTTAATTCTATTGATATCTTATATTTGCTTGATTTTCTTTGTAAAATTAGAAAATTTGTCATTAAAAGATACACGTGGGAGTTTTATATTTTGTATATAGCCGCTTGTAAATTAATTATTTTGAAGTAAATCAGTATTGTGCTTCGGTTTAATTTATATTTAATGAAAACATCAATACAGTGAGGGTATAAAGAGATAAAATTTTTCAATTAGATAATGGAAAATACTAATTTTTTTTACTTTGTAAAAAATACATTTTTCGGTATCTTAATATATGTACAATTTTTTTAATTTATATTCATAATATAAAGTTGATTATAAATTGTATTGAAATATTTAGAATTATACATGGTATTATCAAAGAATCGTACAGCGTTGTCAGATTAAGTATAATTTCTGATTTATTGATACGTTTTTGAAAAACTATATTTTCGATAATTTTATTGGATTCGAAGAATCGTACAGCGTTGTCAGATTAAGTATAATTTCTGATTTATTGATACGTTTTTGAAAAACTATATTTTCGATAATTTTATTGGAATCGAAGAATCGTACAGCGTTGTCAGATTTAGTATGATTTCGGATTTATTGATACGTTTTTGAAAAACTATGTTTTCGATTCTTTGATTGGATTCGAAGAATCGTACAGCGTTGTCAGATTTAGTATAATTTCTGATTTATTGATACGTTTTTGAAAAACTATATTTTCGATAATTTTATTGGATTCGAAGAATCGTACAGCGTTGTCAGATTTAGTATAATTTCTGATTTATTGATACGTTTTTGAAAAACTATATTTTCGATAATTTTATTGGATTCGAAGAATCGTACAGCGTTGTCAGATTAAGTATAATTTCTGATTTATTGATACGTTTTTGAAAAACTATATTTTCGATAATTTTATTGGAATCGAAGAATCGTACAGCGTTGTCAGATTTAGTATAATTTCTGATTTATTGATACGATTTTGAAAAACTATATTTTCGATAATTTTATTGGAATCGAAGAATCGTACAGCGTTGTCAGATTTAGTATGATTTCTGATTTATTGATACGTTATTGAAAAACTATGTTTTCGATTATTTGATTGGATTCGAAGAATCGTACAGCGTTGTCAGATTTAGTATAATTTCTGATTTATTGATATGTTTTTGAAAAACTATATTTTCGATTATTTGATTGGATTCGAAGAATCGTACAGCGTTGTCAGATTCAGTATAATTTCTGATTTATTGTTACTTTTCTCTAAAACTATATTTTTGATTATTTGATTGTATTTAAGAATCAATTTGTTGTTTTCGTGACTTAATTACTGAAAACTATTGGCATATTCCAACTCTATTTCCACTATTGTTAATCGATATTTTCTAGAGCTTTCCTGTTGACACTTTCAAACCTAAAGTTCAACTACAACATAAAGTCAAACCTAAAACGCTTCCAAGAAGTGTTGCAATTGAAAGATGTCGACGTGAATATCAGGTAAAAGTTTATTTTAAAAAAAATCTGATGTATGAAATAATATTGTGCATATTTAAGAGTCAACATTTAAAAGATGTTTTAATGGAACACGATATATCTATGAGAGATTTAATACCTCCGGAAATATTGCAACAATACGCCGAAGATAGAACTTGGCTCAGTTTTTTACCTCTAGAATTATTCGACGACGAAGAATTCGACATAAGGTACAAACTTAAAAATATTATCGACAATCGTTATCAAACTCGAATTGTAGAACTCCCGAAAACTGGTTAGAGCACGGAATCATAGACAACGTGCGCCATTCCTTACCGGCCATAGCATTCGTACCAACAGTAACACAAATGACTGTAGAATCGAGTGAGAATTTGTCCTCGAAACATAAACTCTCTATAAACCCATTAGATTATTTGTATGCGTGGATTAATGTCGCTGTTATTGATTATAATCCTCAAACTAAACTTTGGCAAGTTATGACTTTGGATGGAACGCAAAGGATGTTGTCTTTGCACAGATTGTACATCATGTTTTACGCCGAGGATCCCGTAAATTTTGTTAATAGGATGAAAGAAGCTTTGAGATTGAAAAGCGAAACGGAAAATTTAATAAGGTGATGATATTTGACATATTTTCAAAGGGGTCCCCTTCGATATCTATAACTTTCAACTTTGTTTCGTATAACTCGTATTATCACGAAAAAGTTGTATCAACGTTGCTTTTCCGATTTATTCGTATTTCTCAACTGTAGACACTAGTAACTTTAACCCTGTATATTTCTTACAAATATGAGACTGAACAAATCCAATACGAGCAGTCACCTAGACACACATTTTTTAAATTGATTTATGTTAAAAATATATCGACATCTCAGAAAGTTTGGGAAATATTCAATTTTTTATACAAGCATGTCAATTTTTTTTTTAAATTTTCGGGATTTTTGTTGAAAATACACATTTATAGTGAGCGTATACAAAAAATCATTGAATATAATGTATTTTTTTCAGAAAAAACCTAATAGTTTGTAAATCAAATCCATAGTTTTCCGAGAAATCCAATTTTCATGTATTTCCTTCAATGTTCAAACTTTAATCATTTTTTTTCGACTAAATAATATCTTAATCTAGCTCCTCGTGTCAAAAAACCTTTTTGTACAGAAACTCAGCATAATCTGAAATAATTTTTAATTTAGTTTCATAGCAAAGGGGTCCCCTTTGAAATCTGATATTTTTTTTCATAAATTTTAACTTTGTTATAAAAATCGCTTTGTATGATTACGGAAGGGCTGTTGTATTTTTTTCTATAGTAATATCAACGTTCCCCTTTCGATTATTTTGTATTACAACATTGCCAATGCACAGCTGTAGATACTATGAATTTTTAAAATGTTAATTTTCAAAAAAAATTACTTCAGCTTTTACCCTGTATATTTCTTAAAAATATGGAACTGAACGAATCCAATACGAGCAGTCACTTAGGCACATATTCTTTCAATTGATTTATGTTAAAAATATATCGATATCTCAAAGGGTTTCGAAAATATTCAATTTTTTATACAAGCATGTCAATTTTTTTCTATTTCCGTTTTTTGTGATATCAAAGTTAAAAATTTTTCTCAATTTTCCGACTATAATATTTTTTTTTCGGGCACCTGATGTCTTTTTCGAAGTCCTCGTATTAAAAAACTCCTTTGAACAGAGGTTTTTCAAAATTTTTGACCAACTTTTTTTCGATATCAAAAAGTTGCGGAAATATTGAATTTTTTATACGAGCATGTCAGTTTTTTTCTATTTTTTGGATTTTTCAGTTGGTATACTATTTCTTTATATAGGCGAAACGACCCTTGGGAGACATGAGAAAGTACCGATTTGAATTTTCATTTCAAGTCCTGCCCTGCTTAATTTCTGATATATTTGCTACATAAAAAACACTCTATTTTGCAGAAAAATAGGTTTTTTAGAGACTTCCCTAGGCAAATTTGATTTCTCTAATTTTTTTCTCCAAGTTTGTCTTTAAATTGGGTTAAACCACTCAATGTATAAATCAAAAACATTTATTATGAACATACGATATAACATAGTTCACAGTTTAGGTGACAGATGGCGTGAACCATGAAAGTATTAACAACTATTTCCTTTATTATGTCAATATTTTTCAAGAAATGCAATTGTCCATTATAGTAAAAAAACCCAGTTAATCTTAATTAATTACCACCAATATCCATCAAATATGATTGCAAGGAATGATAATAATATAAACTAAATACCTATCCTCAACTCCTAGCCTCACTTTAATTTTTATAGCAATAATTCGAATTATAATAGACATTATACTTACTTTTACGTCTCTAATTTTGAATTTTCTATAAACACTGTCGAATTTAAACACTAAAATCACTAACAAAACAACTTTCCTACTAGAAAAACTAATTTTACTATTTTGTTTCAAGTTACACTTTTCCGGTGTATTATATATAATCTTTTTACGTTTGTGTTTAGCAATTTCACCCATAATTCATATCAAAATATCAATAACTAACTTTAAATCAAGACATCGATTGATATAGATCTAATATTTCTTTCGCGCCATCACGTGTCTATACAACTTTTTCGTTTCCAAGCTATTGACAGCTGTTTTGTGTACGAGGGAAGTAACGTTCTAGCCGGCAGCGTTGTCAGATTTTCGTATACATCGTAGAAAAATGTATTGCATAATTTGAAATTTATAAATAAATATTTTAGATATGAATTCTTTTTGGATTGTATATCGTTGGAGGGCGTCGACGAAATCGATTCGGTGCTTTTGGAAAATATAACATTGTTTGCTTCTAGAGGCATGGGAAAAAAAGTAACCGGTACAGAATATTTTTCAAGGGTATGTGTATCATATTAAAAAGTAACATAAAAAGTGACAAGTATATTTGTCAACGGGAAATATTTTTTTATTAAATGTTTAGATTTTAAATGTTATAGTGGAATTTAAATTAATAATAGTGGCAACACTGCGATAAACGACCATTATATTCATTCACGCCATTAAAATGTAACAAACTAAACATGAAATTAGTCAGTTTTGTTTACAGATTTATTCATGATTCTGTTATTTTAGTGAAACAGTTTTTGATTTTACAGTTAATATCAAATGTTCAGTTGAATCATAAACGAGCTCTTGGATCTTTTGAATTTGCGAAAAATTTTAAAGATCAACACGATATCAAAAATTTGTGGATTCCACCTAAAGAAGAGGAAATGATACCAGGTTAGATTTTGATATAATTTTCATTTGGAATTTTATTTTAACAGGCCAGGGTCGTTAAAATACACTGAGAAAAGTGATAAAATCTCACTTCCTACAATATTATACAACAAATTAGTTAGGTTAAGACCTCGATGTAATATTTATATCTATTCTAGAGCCCGTGATTACAGGAATAGTTGATTTTACGAAGATAAGAGATTATTTCAGATGGTATAATATATATGTATTACCAGAAACTTATAGGGCGATGTCGTACGTCAATGGGGAATGTATAAAAGTTGCTTCTATGTCTCTATTTACAGCCAATTACGGTTCTAAATACGTTTCCTTGGACGAATTTGAATCGATTCAAAATTTATCAACGAACGTGGTATGTAAAATTCATATTGTTACTTACAGGGGATTGAAATTAAAAATAAAACCGCCGTTATTTAAAAAACAGAATGAAAAAACTTTCACATACTTCTGATGACAGATGACACATATTAGGTTGGTTGACTGGCACATAGATGGCGCAACTAATTGATAGTTTTTAACGTCCTTGTATAGGAAAGCATGGACACAAGTTATAACGTTCGTTTGTAAGAGAGAGGACTTTGTGTTCTTTTCTATTCTCTCCTTTCAAGAAATTAATGGCACCCGCGCGTCATTACGTGGTCTCGCGCACTTCTCTTATTGGTGCCGCCATTAATTTTTTACTAACCAATCACGTGAACGACCGCTCGTGTCCGGACTCTATTATACTTTTGTATGAGACGTTTGAAAAAATTTCAGCTTCTGAAGCAGCTGCGAGGACCGTGGGTGGAAACGATAGTTTTCAATATAAGGATGTGTCTAGGTGATATCGGTAAAGGTTGGTTCGATATTAACGAAAAAATTTTCGAAACCTACGAAATATCCAAACTGAAACGTTTCATGGAATTGGTAAAGTTCAGGATGCAGGTAAGTAGTAAATACACACTCTCGACCACATCCAAACCTTAAAGAATGATGACTTTATCGGCCATTTCCATTTCTCGATCTCTTACAACTGAAAATGGAGTTAACGACTAGATTTGTTTGCCAATTTTCTATGAAACGTAAGATCTTGTACATTCAGCGTTTTTCTCGACTTTCATTAACTGAGATTGTTTTCTGAAGCTTCTTGGATCTTACAGAATCATCATTTGGTTCTCCTGTAAATGTCCTGATGAACCAAGATATGTTCATCGTTAGCTTCAAGCTGAAGCTTCTTGAATCTTCGACTTTTCGAATCTTCTCATCGTCATGTCATCTACGATCTACAGAATCATCATTTGGTTCTCCGGTAGATGTCCTGATGAACCAAGATGTGTTCATCGTTAGCTTCAAGCTGAAGCTTCTTGGATCTTCGACCTTGGGACTATTGTCATCGTCATGTCATCTACGATCTACAGAATCATCATTTGGTTCTCCGGTAGATGTCCTGATGAACCAAGATGTGTTCATCGTTAGCTTCAAGCTGAAGCTTCTTGGATCTTCGACCTTGGGACTATTGTCATCGTCATGTCATCTACGATCTACAGAATCATCATTTGGTTCTCCTGTAAATGTCCTGATGAACCAAGATGTGTTCATCGTTAGCTTCAAGCTGAAGCTTCTTGGATCTTCGACCTTGGGACTATTGTCATCGTCATGTCATCTACGATCTACAGAATCATCATTTGGTTCTCCGGTAGATGTCCTGATGAACCAAGATGTGTTCATCGTTAGCTTCAAGCAGAAGCTTCTTGAATTTTCGACCTTTCGAACCTTCTCTTTGAGACCTTGGTAAAACCATTCTGGAATGGCTTCGAAGTACATAAAGCCTTCATAATTCCACCAGACACACCCCTTTCGATTCAAACTGTCTATACGACTGATTCTGGTAATTGTCCGCATTTATGGAGTAAACATAGGTAACATATTATACAGGGCGTGTAAAAATAAAGACGTTACACTCTGTGGTGTTGTGATTGGTTATCTAATCGAGTGTGGTAAATAATACATATTTCCGCTTTCTTTTGAAGGATTTTTTCTAATATTTAACAAAACCCTTTGAAATAACGACCATTTTAAATGCTTTTTTTTTTTATAAAAATACATCTGTAGGTATAGGATAAATTTGTTTTCTCGAAATTCAGGTAGCTTGTTTTTAATTTAGTCGTCTCAGGTGTTATTTCGTCGCTTTTATCACACGTTTCCTGCGTCAATATCCGGAGATAGTTTAATTAAATCTCCATGGTATGGATGGGAAATACGATGTATGTCGGCTGGACAAATAGCCAAAATGAACATTATTGGATTATATAAACTAAACATAATAGTTTTTTTCTCTCTCCAATCACGTTTTATGAAAATATATGGGTGGTCGCTAATTTTGGGTAGGACTTTATTGTTTGTAAGATCAATTCACTTTTACATGCGTTTGAACCAATTCTGATTGAGGTACCTCCAAAATATGCGATTTAAACGTATCAATCGCTTCTTCAGGTGTAGAAAAACGTTGATCTGGATCTACGAGAATAAGGAGGAATCACTGGGTGTCAAATAGGACTGTACGGTGGATGATCCGTCAATTCGAATGTTCTGACTGTTCATAAATGTTTTTGATGAGCTGATGTCTTCGTGATCGGTTTCTTTCGAACGCTTCTGGCAAACAAATGCTGGTGTATCATTCAGATTTGATCGTTCTATGTTTCTCTAATGGAACGGTGACGAAATGTCCAGTTATTTCGAAAAAACACGCGACCATTTACTTCGAGGTGCTTCGAGCATAGATCAATGATTCTTCGTCTGTCGAATATCGTATGATTTATCGCATTTTTTTTTTATTTAAATATTTGTTTACGTTTTTATGTCACAATAAATTTTATAATTTCAGCATACACTTCGTCTGTTAGTGGAAAATTCCATAAATACTTTTATAAATTTAGTTGAAACTCCTTGTTTGACTTGTCTTCAAGTGGAAGACGACTACGAATGGGGTGTCGATTTAGTAAACAGTCCTTTTATATCGAAAACATCGCCATTATTCAGTTTGCAATTGAAGATGCAAGAAACTGGTGCTTATTATTCGACAACCCCGGAAAATTTTCAGGCAAGGAAATTTTTATAAATCGTTTAGCGTTAGGGAATGAATTTAGGCTATTCACCTTTTTGGTTAGTAGCGTTAATTAATTTCAACCATTTCCAGGTGGTGCTGTTGAAACTTTTCGACGAAGCTTTGAAACAAACTCACTTAATAAAACAAGTCCATCCTTATCTATTGGGAAATCTGCGTTTTCCCAAAGATCTTAATTTGTCTTCGGTCGGGTTATTAGCTACGGAAGTTTGCGATATCAGAAATCGTTTCATCGTAGCCTACGATCGAGCTATGATACCTTTGAAAGCTTATGCCGCTAAATACGATATGCACCTATCGCTGTTTAATATGGACGTCAACGAGTTTGTAGAGTAAGTTATTTTTCATTAATTTTATTAACAAAAATTAGGGATTGTTTTAGAAGGTATAATGCTATAATGCGAGGGCATGCGATGTAGGCGATTGCGAAGCTCAAATACTACATATTCCGCCATTCAGGAGTCAGTCGGCGTTGTGTTACAGCCACGTAAACATGTCCGCCGTTATTGACTCTCCCGCCAAGTGTGATTTGTGAAGTGTGATTCGTTTTCTACAGGCCAAAGGTCATAGTACCGCAGAGATCTGTCGGAGATTGAATCGTGTGTAAGGGGAAAAGTTGATGAGTGATGGTGTCGTAAGTTTAAAGATGGTCGTAATGATGTGCGTGGTGAAAGGAGCCAAGGACGTAAATATTATCCATTAAGATGACTTGGTTCAACGAGTTGACGAAGATGTTAAAGAAAACCGCAGATTCACCATTACTGCTTTATCTTTGACGGAATTTCCAGAAGTTTCAAGGTCTGTTTTGTACTCTAATTGAATTCATTGGCGGCAACTTTCTCATGTCTCAAGAAAACTTGTTTCGAGATCTATTCAAGTGGAATTATCTTATGAACCACGTTGATGGAAGTTCCCTAGAGAAGACTGTCGCTTAAGCAGGAACAACAGCTGCAAAACAATCATTATGCAGTACAGCTACGCTTTTACGTATTCATCGATTACTCATGTTAGTTTTTGACGTTGGAACTTCTCATTTTCTCACACGTATATACACTAACACTATTATGAAATTTTTCACGATCTAACAAAGTGCTTAACCTCCAGTTAATATATGGGTTGCAACAGAATGGACTCTACCCTTATATTTATACTTGACGTCTTTGTTTGTATTAGTTCGTTTCGAGCCTTGAAACAGATGAGAATGCATTTAGTAGAGCGAGGTCACGAAAAATACTTTTCATTGAAAGATACTTCAGTTATAACAAGCATTCCTGAAAGTACTGCGGTTCTTAATCCTCGCCATATTTTGATATGGTGGAGCCACGATACCTAATCACTCTCTTTCCTCTATTTTTCCTTTTATCAAGAGTCCCAGGTGTACTATTCTAGTACGTTTAATCGTGCCCTGCGCATCACGTTCTATTCACATTCTAATCATTCGATAGTGTACCAACATGCGTTGATTGTATTCAAGAAGACTTAATTGGTCGTAATTTTGGAATATATTCAGATCAAAACGTGTCACGGAAACTGTTCCAGGAAGCCGATGACGAGATTAATTGTTCCGCTATGACTTTATGTCGTTTGGGATCACTGCGGGAGTTTGTGTTTATAAATGACACTTTTTATCTTTTTATCTTTTACAGACAATACAAACAAGAACAGCATTCGGCTTACGAAGTAAAAGAAGAAGTATCTAATCAATATAGACTCAAATCTAGTTTAGAATCTTCTATACCGATTATAATTTTTATCGGACCTTTTCACATATCTGTAGATTATTTGAGAAATCATTTGATTAATAAACGACAAGATATTATTAATAAAATGCTCGACGCTTTCGCCGAAAGGATGAAACAACTTGTTGAAGAGGTAAGCGTTTTTATGAAATTTGAATATTTACGATAATGATTGAAAAAAATTATTTTATCAAGGTTTTATACGAATATCAAAAAATAATGAACAAATTAGCAGAAAAACCCGATAGCATAGAACGCGTATACGAAATGAGGGATTGGATAGAAACGATACCGATGACTTTGCGACAACTGGACGATACGACAAGAAGATATGTGATGGTGATTTCAACACTCGTTTATTATGAAATCGAAATTAGGAACTACAGAAATCGGTCGATACGGGGTCGAAAAGATCGAGGGGTTCCGTTCTAATCAATAAACATGGAACAATCCTTTTAATTTTTGTGCCTAGTTGCCCTAACGGTTCAAATATGAACCAGTTGTAATTAATTGGTTCCTTCCTGTGTAGGAGGACAGCTGCCGTCCACAAGGACAAGAATTATCTGTTATCGATAGTTCCGTTCCACCACCTCTTCGGAAGCTTTCAATGAACCAAATAAATACTAGTCGCATGACGATAAATCGGGACTATATCGAGGGTATTACATTGTTTTCTAACTCGATTCTTCTAGCGTTTCCATCGTATGCGGTCTGGCATCGTCTTGCAGCAATATCGCACTACGGATTGGAATATCGCGAGGTTTTGATCCGCAAACAAGTTTCGACGTGTTTTTTAGAAATTTACTGTAATACTGCGTGTTCACACTTCGTTTTCCAGTGAACGAATCAACCGCAATTACTTCACTCGTGTTCCAAAATACGGTACACAACACACTTATCGCTGATAGCGATTTTAACTGGAGCGTCTTCGTTTCTTCATAGACACGCACGCGTTTAGTCACCGGAATATAGTGGTGTCGGTGGTGAAATTTTTCATTCCGCTACAGGATACATGCGTAAGCTTCCAAGTGTTTGAGTTTCTGCTCAAAATACCAAATTATGCGGCCACATCACTCTTCCAAAATGAGTTTGTCTACAGTGCTTGGTAAAATTAGTTCTGGGGGCCGCGTGTTTGTCACTAGTTTTCGGAAATCGGAGGGATATTTATACACTTGAGTCTTGGAGAGGCACTTCGATCAAAAAACGAAGAGATTAATCTGTCGCCAGACACTGATACATCCTCTTCGAGCGACGATATGCGATCTCGGGCGTTTCGTAAGAGACCAGTTCAACCACTTCCACGACAATATGTTGGACGATTCAGGAAAATGATCATTGAACTACTTTTTTACTGCAATCCTGGGTGTTCTTAAATCGATGATCAATCTAATATCGACGCTGTAGAGGTTTTCCCGTGAGATCTAGTTTTTTCTTCAATAAATGAATGTCTGGGGTTGATTCTGTGGAAGAATCAATTGAGACTTGAGTTTCGGCCCTGTATTTTGAGCGTCCTGTGACCTTTAGTTTAAGTTCCCTATATTTGTTTAGGAATACGAAATATTAGACTCTTTCAAATATTCTTTACAAAACGAAGACTTCGCTAACAAATGGACCGCCATAGGATGGCCTTTAAAAGTTCAACAGGAAGCTGAATTGATAGAATTATTCTTGAAGGAAGAAGAGGAACGTTTCTATAAAATACAATTAACGGACGAATTTAATCTACAAGATAAGATCGAAACGTTCACGGCGCAAGTAGTTCAAATGTCCCAATTGAAAGATTTCAGTAAGGTACTTTAATTTCGGTTATTTATTGATTTATTACTCCAATCGATTCTTATTTATACGTCCATTAGACCCACGACATTGCTTTGGACATGAGGAGATTATGGAAATCGATGAAAGAAGCCCAAGAATTAGGTCAACTGTTAAATCAACGACAAAAGCTGTTCGGCGTCCCGGTCATCCCCTGGGACAATCTGATTAAGTTAATGAAGGAATTCGAACCTTATAAGAATCTATGGGGAGCTGCTTCAGGTGTGTGTGTGATGAATAAATACGCGAAAAAAAAACTCCCTGATACGAATTTTGAATTTTCGTAGATTGGTTGAGGTCTCACGAGATGTGGTTGGATAATCCGATAGTTCAGATAGACGCGGAAGCTATAGAAACTACCGTAAGCGATATGTACAAGTTAATGTCGAGGTCAATAAGGACATTCGCCGAGGTTCCGGCGATGCAAAGCATCGCTATGGAAATTAAGAATCGAATAGAAGAATTCAAACCTAACGTACCGTTACTTTTGGCTCTGAAAAATCCCGGAATGAAAGAGAGACATTGGGAACAATTTGCCGAAGAAACTGGTGAGGTGACGGATATCTTTTCGACTTTTTGTATGAATCGTATGTTTATTTAAAGGGATTTTATTGGATTTTACGACCGGTGTTACTTTTCACGATTGTTTGGAATTGGGAGTGGATCAATATGTCGAGAAGATGGCGAGTATAGCCGAACGTGCTACTAAGGAATATTCGATCGAACAAACTTTGGAGAAGATGATGTCCGAATGGGAAAATAATAAGTTGGAATTGACACCGTACAAAACTACAGGTGAATTAGTTTTGTCATCCTTAGCACAAAAATCGACTCGATTCGCTTTTTCGTGGATCAAATAAGTTTCTTTACTCCATCTCGTTCCATGCTAACCCTCTTTCAAGGATCGATTTTATAGTGCTGGTGCGGGATTTCTAACTCCAACTTTACCCTAAGTTCATCCTATAAATGCTCGACAGGATTTAAGTCTGGGCTACGCGCTGGCTAATCCATAGCGGCAAAATCTTGTAAATACTGCCGTACATGAACGTGTATTGTGCTGCCTTAGGATGAAGTTTTCTTTCATGCAATACTGCACGAATCTTTCTCCAGGTCTTGTGTAGAATTGTCCTTCTTCTATTGCTACCATGCAAGCACACTTCGCTTTCGTCTGAGAAGAGAACGAAGCCCCGCTGTTCGTCATTTCAATTAACGTGTTCTCTGCCAAATCGTAGAAGGGTTGCTCGGTGGGTTGTGGTTAATTTCGGACCAGTAGCTGCCTTAAATCTTCTTCTGATTGTCCAGCCACTCCTCGCGTTTACCTAACGTCTTATTGAACTGATTCCTCAGCGGTATACTGACAATGAGATCTTTTCTTCAGGAACCGCGTCTTCGATGAAATTTATCATTCTCTTGGTAATTACGGTAAAATCTAGAAACCCAGACTGACCCATGTTTAACGCACTGGCCACTTCTAGCTGACCCTGGACTTGTCGAAATAGGATGAACGCTTGAGCAGGTTTATAACTTGTTGCGTCGATTTTCAGGTAGAATTCTTAACGTTTACGGGGAAAACCTCTCATAAGGGTTGGAATTATTGTGAAGAAGCATGAAAAGGGTGATTCCCGATGATAAAATTGAACTTTAATGCTCTTGTTTTAGTGGTATTATCCTTTTCGGATAACAAAATCATTTTCTTGTCCTACTTTTAGATCTAGTCGCAATTGGAGCCGTAGTACCAGCTTCTTCTTTTTCTTTGGCAACTGGTTTTGATTCAAAATCGTGCTGGTAGAACCAAGTATCATGTAAAGGATCTTTGTTCCCGCATCTACCGTACACATATCTTTCTGGTAACTGAAGCTGTGTCCACACTATGTCGTTCGACAATGTAAATTTCTGTCACGTCCACAGTGGCCTGTACATGTGGACTCATTGACAGACATTCATTTCATAGTTTAGCGAAGTGCTTTCAATTTACTGATATTCAATTTACGTGGCGGCTGCTATTGCAATCATCATTTCCACAGTTGGTAGCAATTTGGATCGCAGACGCCGCCCAAGGAGGTTTTGGGTACGAAATAGCCTTGTTCGAGGAAGAAAATAGTACAGATGTGAGTAGTTCATTATATAGAAGAGCTCAGTTTGGAATACCAACGTGCAGGATTCAAAAATTTTTGGCAAAAGTCGAACTGAGGTTGACACGTCCACAATGCTGCTTTCGATTCGACCGCCTTTGATCCGTACCGATCTGATTCGGGTTTACAATTGTTCGACATAATGTGAACACAGCTAGAGATTTCAGCTTCACACTGCTTAATAAGAAACTAAAATCTTCTCTGAGTCAACAATCTTGAATTATCATGTTTTTTTGGATGTTTTCCACGTTCATAGTTTGTATGATCACTTTCAAATGCACCAGGTCAATTTTATAATGTTTGTATTGAAAGTGAAAGGTTTTGATACAGTTTTAACACGTGTTGATTATTTTATTTTGTTCCCACACATTACTAAATTTTTTTCACTTCACTATATTTCAACCAATCTAATTATTATCACTAGATTTATAATGAAAATCTTATAGGTACTTATATTATGAAGGTGTCTGATGAAATTCAACAGTTATTGGACGACCAAATTGTACTGACCCAACAGATTTCATTTAGTCCTTTCAAAGGACCATTCGAAGAGACGATAGATGAATGGGAAGAAAAACTTAAAACAACAGCTCTAGTTATTGAAGAATGGATGGACGTACAAAAGTGATTATTACAAATTTATATTTACAAAATAGATTTGTTCAAATTCCGAATCAGTTTAGGTATAGATCGCATGCGCACTTTCAAAATGATCGTGACTTCTCCCTCTAGCGAACTGAATCGGAATTTGACCCGCGTACAAATCTGATAGTTTAGTTTTTACAATAAAATAACAGAGACAGTGAAAGAAAAAATAGTACATATCGACGAAACACCCTATATAAATATGAATGAGCAGCTTTTTATAATGAAAAATACGTAAAAAACCGTATAATTTTGTTCGTACTCGTTTTTAGAATTTTTCTCCATTATAGTCGCAGCCTTTTTTGTTCACTCTATATATATTTAATCTCTCTAAAAGAAAATATACTTACCGAAATAATATATGATTCCCAACAGTTTTGCTCATTGAAAGTATGTAAACACTGCTTATTTGTGAAAAAATATGCCAAATTTTTATGAAAATAAAATCTTCATAGGTTAATTAAACAACTGAACTGAAAGTTTTAAGACTCAAATAAAACACACAACACAAAACGAATGTTTACTAAAATACACAATTTAGCATTATATTAATAATTTTAATGCACTTAGGTTATTAAATATGGATATTCACGCAATTTGACTGATATTTTTTTATCATTCTATTAAAACCGTAACGAAAAAATGCACTAAACACCATTTATCACAGTTACATTCCAAAATGGCAGCTTTTCGTAGGGAAAAGATCGTTTTCATCATATATTACACTATAACATATTTTAGTTATAGTTTATCATATTTTGATAAACTTTTGTTAACAATTCGTGACATTAAAAGGTTTCCAAAGCATTAAAACTCCATTTGAACTTTCATAAAAGCAAAAATTAATAACTACAACTGTATTTCGCTCTCTACCTATAAATGTTTTTCTACGATGATCATATGACAGCCGGTGTACATTTAGGTAGCACTAGGGTTACTATTAGAGTATTGTACGAGAGAGATAACACGATATGAATTTGGGGATTAAAAAAAGACAACAACTAATCGTTAAAATTGATTTGATTTCACGATACTTTTTATGTATTCGTATCAGATACCGCGTTTATTGTTACAAAAATTGCGACGTTGTCAACTATTTGAATTCGTGGGGATACATATACAGAATAATAATTCGAAATTGAATTATTCGTTTTATTATCTATGAAATGTAACAGTGGATAAAGTATCGATGAGAATATCGTTTCCTGTTATTTTCTGTAGTAACCGAATTTTCAACAAACATAATTATCATCTATTTGATTTGCTTCAAATTAAACTCTGTGATAACGTAATATATACTGGTGGGCACATCAAATCGATAAATATTAAAGTTTTGTTCATTACAGATTTACGATCAATTTATAATTACTGAAAGTTTGAAATTTGTATATTGCCGTAAGGTCGATTAACGAAGATTGGCTGTCGTGCTTAGTAGTTTTGATCAAATACCTTCACAAATTTGCTTTGGGATTAACTTTTCACTTGAATAAATTAAAATCGATGAGATATTTTTAATATCAATCCATCAATGTAGAAGACAGAACTTTATATTATAATTTGATAAAGTTTTTGTTCCCCAAAGCTCATAAACCAAATTTTCCAAGGAATGTCTTTTGTGATATTATTCTCATATTGCTGAAAAGATATTTGCGCATGCGTTGTTAGATTCTCACGAAATTTCAGCCATTCTGGACGCTGATTGAAAATCGTATAATTGTGAAGATTTTTCTAAAAATATTTGATGCTGAATTCAAAAGTGGCCGTATCATCCAAAAATTGTAACAACCTGCGATATTATCAAAAAATTTTACCAAATTTCGATCGTCTAATTAAGGTTAGAAAGATGGAAGAAGGTATCGCAATAAAAGAACGCTTACTGGATAAATTCGATTCGATAATTAACCCGGTTTAACCATCCACCGTATTTACCACATCTGGCTACTTTTTCTTATTTCCTAGCCTTAAAGTTTCACTAGCACCTCACTTTTCAAACAACCCTCGTATATATTATTAAAATAAAACATGAAAGATGTAATTGCTGTAATTTATAGGATGATAGTTGATATTTTGAAGAATATAATATTTCAATGAAGTATAATACATTCAAATACTAAGAATTTACCTACAAATTCAATTAACAAAAAAATAACGAAGAGTTTATGTCATTTATTCTCTCATAAATATGTTAGTGATGAAAAATGATATATATTAATTCTATTATATCCAGTAGGAAATATTGAAATGTAACAAAAAACTTATATTTACTACATATATTTATGTAAATTAACTTTATGAAATTTTATTCACCAAATTAGATCGTGTACAACAAAATTGGTAAATATTTTGTAAAAATTTCTATATCAAGTTTCATTATTGTGAAGAATTCGAAAAGTAAGGTCAACATTCATTATAAAAAGTAAACAATTTAACTCCAACAAGTATGCTTAGCGCAAGCGCATCCGGCATGTTAAAAAGTTATTATGAAATGAATATGAAAATTTTGGGCACTTTTTATAAATATGGCTAATATCCGTGCAGTTAAATGGAAAATTGCACAAAGTACTTACAGTTTTCTCCTGTGATCACTGAAGCATATAAGCAATGTCCATTTAAAACACTGTTTTTGTTAGATTGATAGTTGGAAACATAAAGAACAAAGCTAAACAATAATATACGCGAAAATATCTGTTTCTAATGCCAAACGAGCATGAACAATAAATTTGTTTAAAATCTAATCTATTCTCGTTAAAACTATACAATCTATTGAAACCGAAAAACTTTTTATTAAATTCTTAGTCCGAAGTCGTTAAAAAAACGGCAACCATGAATACTTTACAGTTGTGAACGAATACATTTAGCACTTGTTACTCGAAAATAATCCTTACAGCGCTTATACAAAGATACGTAAATTGAATCACCGACCGGCAAACGTTGACGCAAGCGAACTGAAAAACAAAATGCACTTGTTTGATTTCAACTTATATTTTGATTTTATTTGTTAGGCGCCAATTTAAGAGTTTTCAACCATGGATCACGGGGAATTATTATATTAACCGATAAATTGTTAATTATTACTTGTTTTATTTCTATTTTCTTTATAAACATAACGCAACGCTGATAAATTTGTAAATAAAGTGCTCGAAAAACATGGTGGAAGTTAGGGCATGCGCTGAATAAATTTTGATATGTACTTTGAAGTATTAAGCCACAACCATGCAATTATATTATTAAATTGCATTTTATTAATCCTAAGTAATTACACAATTTTTTTATTCGCTATATTCTCTTTTATATATATATATGATTATTCAAATTAATTTGTTTTAATGCCAAAAACGAAATATTCAATCTACCATATTGACTTTATGTCGGTATAACAGTCAACTGTATTGGGAAAAAGTAATTAATATGCATAAATTCAATTGTTTTTTATTTTTTAATAATAGATGGTGGTTTTGTAATTATGAAATAATCAACGTAGTTAAAATAATGAAGTTCGGGGCATTTTACATAAATGATATTATGATACTAAAAACAATATCACCTCATAATGTTATTAAAAGAGACAAAAAGTTTTCAAATTTTAATAGTTACGAATATAATTCCCTTCCAGGCAATGGATGTATTTAGAACCTATATTCACTAGTGAGGATATAACCAAGCAGTTACCTGTCGAAAGTAAAAAATATAATTCGATGGAGAGAACGTGGAAAAGAATTATGAGAAGCGCTCTCGATTGTCCACAGGTACAGGATATTTTTCGAAATAATATAAAGAACATGAGAAATTGATTTTACCCACATTATTCAATTAATTAACGAATACGTTAGAGGTATTTCGAAGGATTTCTCTTTTTTATTTGTATTGTTTAAAGTTTTAATGTCACCTGTCAATTCGTTTTCGATCACATTCTTTCGTATAAACTTTGCTAATTAAATTAAACGTATATCTGTCACATGTTGTTAGCTGCAGTCACGTGATTACAGGACGCCATTTTTTTCGAGTTGCATTCTTCTAATTTTTAAATCACTCAACATAGTCGTCCCGTACTGAATTTTAAAAAGGGGTTTAAATTCAATATTTAATAATTGAATAATTATGGAGGTGTATGAATCGGTAGTATACGGGGTGTTTAGCTATATAGACGTTATTAGAATTAATTTTTATGCTTTATTATTAATATAGTGGTGATTTTGAACGATTTGTTACTAAATAGTTTTTCAAAGTTATAATAATTTGTTTGTTGAAATGTTTTGTAGGATTTCAGATGAAAATTTTTTCGTTTTCAGTTCAATTAACAATTATTTTGTATCGTAGATAATCGAATATTGCGGCAACCGACCACTTTTAGAGGTCTTACGAGACGCCAATCATATATTACAAGTAGTCCAGAAAGGTCTTTCCGAATATTTGGAAGTCAAACGTATGATATTCCCTAGATTGTTCTTTCTTAGCGACGACGAACTGCTGGAGATTCTATCTCAAGCTAGAAATCCGTTGGCCGTACAACCCCATCTTAAAAAATGTTTCGAAAATATTGCGATGGTAAAGAAATTTCGTTTAATACCAAAAAACAAATGTTGTTTAACTTTTGATTTTCGGGGGGGGTGGGTTTAGTTAACATTCGAAGAAGATTTACGTATCACGCAAATGTTTTCGGCCGAAGAAGAATGCGTCGATCTGGAACCGACTTTATACCCGACTGGAAACGTGGAAAATTGGTTGGTTGTGGTTGAAAATTCGATGAAAAATACGGTTAGAACTCAGTTGGGAAAATCCCTCGAGGATCTACCTCTCAAATCGAGAAAAGAATGGGTGAGAATAACTTCACTGCTTATTTTTATTTGTTCTAATTATTTTTAAATGTTTATCGTAGCGATAGTTTGTATAAACATTGTAATGTCAATATATTATTTGTTTTGTTTACAAATGAAGCCGGTTTTCCACGCGACCGCGTGATTAATTCAAATTCTATTTGTGTAAACACGTGGGCGGCATCGGCGTGTAATAATCTTTGATGTACGTTCCCTAATTAAATGCACTCTCGAAATTCAATAATCTTGTAGTGGAAAAATTAAGAGCTGTCGACTAGAGAAAATTATACATTATACAATTAGCCAAGTAGCAAGATTCAAATTCGGTGCAAGAAACAGGAAATGGACCCGAGAAAAATTCGTATTTCTTGATATAAAACTGATGAAGGATTTCGAAACGTTTAGGATGGTACACGTTAAAGACTATTCACACGGTGAAGATACAGCTGAAGCGTTTCTTAGAGGCAGAATGCTACGAATGTTTTTTATGTTTGAAGATCCAGATTTAAGCGTCTATTAAAGGCAGAATCCTACGAATGTTTTTTATGTTTATTAAAGGCAGAATCCTGCGAATGTTTTTTATGTTTATTAAAGGCAGAACCCTACGAATGTTTTTCATGTTTGAAGATCCAGATTTAAGCGTCTATTAAAGGCAGAATCCTACGAATGTTTTTTATGTTTGAACATCCAGATTTAAGCGTCTATTAAAAACAGAATCCTGCGAATGTTTTTTATGTTTGAAGATCCAAATTTAAGCGTATTCTAAAGGCAGAATCCTACGAATGTTTTTTATGTTTGAACATCCAGATTTAAGCGTCCATTAAAGGCAGAATCCTACGAATGTTTTTTATGTTTGAAGATCCAGATTTAAGCGTCTATTAAAAACAGAATCCTGCGAATGTTTTTTATTTTTGAAGGTCCAGATTTAAGCGTCTATTAAAAACAGAATCCTGCGAATGTTTTTTATTTTTGAAGGTCCAGATTTAAGCGTCTATTAAAAACAGAATCCTGCGAATGTTTTTTATTTTTGAAGATCCAGATTTAAGCGTCTATTAAAGGCAGAATCCTACGAATGTTTTTTATGTTTGAACATCCAGATTTAAGCGTCTATTAAAGGCAGAATCCTACGAATGGTTTTTATTTTTGAAGATCCAGATTTAAGCGTCTATTAAAGGCAGAATCCTACGAATGTTTTTTATGTTTGAACATCCAGATTTAAGCGTCTATTAAAGGCAGAATCCTACGAATGTTTTTCATGTTTGAAGATCCAGATTTAAGCGTCTATTAAAGGCAGAATCCTACGAATGTTTTTTATGTTTGAACATCCAGATTTAAGCGTCTTCTAAAGGCAGAATCCTACGAATGTTTTTTATGTTTGAACATCCAGATTTAAGCGTCTATTAAAGGCAGAATCCTACGAATGTTTTTTATGTTTGAAGATCCAGATTTAAGCGTCTATTAAAAACAGAATCCTGCGAATGTTTTTTATTTTTGAAGGTCCAGATTTAAGCGTCTATTAAAAACAGAATCCTGCGAATGTTTTTTATGTTTGAACATTCAGATTTAAGCGTCTATTAAAGGCAGAATCCTACGAATGTTTTTCATGTTTGAAGATCCAGATTTAAGCGTCTATTAAAAACAGAATCCTGCGAATGTTTTTTATTTTTGAAGATCCAGATTTAAGCGTCTATTAAAAACAGAATCCTGCGAATGTTTTTTATGTTTGAAGATCCAAATTTAAGCGTCTTCTAAAGGCAGAATCCTACGAATGTTTTTTATGTTTGAACATCCAGATTTAAGCGTCTATTAAAGGCAGAATCCTACGAATGTTTTTTATGTTTGAAGATCCAGATTTAAGCGCCTTCTAAAGGCAGAATCCTACGAATGTTTTTTATGTTTGAAGATCCAGATTTAAGCGTCTATTAAAAACAGAATCCTGCGAATGTTTTTTATTTTTGAAGATCCAGATTTAAGCGTCTATTAAAAACAGAATCCTGCGAATGTTTTTTATGTTTGAAGATCCAAATTTAAGCGTCTTCTAAAGGCAGAATCCTACGAATGTTTTTTATGTTTGAACATCCAGATTTAAGCGTCTATTAAAGGCAGAATCCTACGAATGTTTTTTATGTTTGAAGATCCAGATTTAAGCGTCTATTAAAAACAGAATCCTGCGAATGTTTTTTATTTTTGAAGGTCCAGATTTAAGCGTCTATTAAAAACAGAATCCTGCGAATGTTTTTTATTTTTGAAGATCCAGATTTAAGCGTCTATTAAAGGCAGAATCCTACGAATGTTTTTCATGTTTGAAGATCCAAATTTAAGCGTCTTCTAAAGGCAGAATCCTACGAATGTTTTTTATGTTTGAACATCCAGATTTAAGCGTCCATTAAAGGCAGAATCCTACGAATGTTTTTTATGTTTGAAGATCCAGATTTAAGCGTCTATTAAAAACAGAATCCTGCGAATGTTTTTTATTTTTGAAGGTCCAGATTTAAGCGTCTATTAAAAACAGAATCCTGCGAATGTTTTTTATTTTTGAAGATCCAGATTTAAGCGTCTATTAAAGGCAGAATCCTACGAATGTTTTTCATGTTTGAAGATCCAAATTTAAGCGTCTTCTAAAGGCAGAATCCTACGAATGTTTTTTATGTTTGAAGATCCAGATTTAAGCGTCTATTAAAAACAGAATCCTGCGAATGTTTTTTATGTTTGAAGATCCAAATTTAAGCGTCTTCTAAAGGCAGAATCCTGCGAATGTTTTTTATTTTTGAAGATCCAGATTTAAGCGTCTATTAAAGGCAGAATCCTACGAATGTTTTTCATGTTTGAAGATCCAAATTTAAGCGTCTTCTAAAGGCAGAATCCTACGAATGTTTAATATGTTTGAACATCCAGATTTAAGCGTCCATTAAAGGCAGAATCCTACGAATGTTTTTTATGTTTGAAGATCCAGATTTAAGCGTCTATTAAAAACAGAATCCTGCGAATGTTTTTTATTTTTGAAGGTCCAGATTTAAGCGTCTATTAAAAACAGAATCCTGCGAATGTTTTTTATTTTTGAAGATCCAGATTTAAGCGTCTATTAAAGGCAGAATCCTACGAATGTTTTTCATGTTTGAAGATCCAAATTTAAGCGTCTTCTAAAGGCAGAATCCTACGAATGTTTTTTATGTTTGAAGATCCAGATTTAAGCGTCTATTAAAAACAGAATCCTGCGAATGTTTTTTATGTTTGAAGATCCAAATTTAAGCGTCTTCTAAAGGCAGAATCCTACGAATATTTTTTATGTTTGAAGATCCAGATTTAAGCGTCTATTAAAGGCAGAATCCTACGAATGATTTTCATGTTTGAAGATCCAAATTTAAGCGTCTTCTAAAGGCAGAATCCTACGAATGTTTTTTATGTTTGAAGATCCAAATTTAAGCGTCTTCTAAAGGCAGAATCCTACGAATATTTTTTATGTTTGAAGATCCAGATTTAATCGTCTATTAAAGGCAGAATCCTACGAATGATTTTCATGTTTGAAGATCCAAATTTAAGCGTCTTCTAAAGGCAGAATCCTACGAATGTTTTTTATGTTTGAAGATCCAGATTTAAGCGTCTATTAAAAACAGAATCCTACGAATGTTTTTCATGTTTGAAGATCCAAATTTAAGCGTCTTCTAAAGGCAGAATCCTACGAATGTTTTTTATGTTTGAACATCCAGATTTAAGCGTCCATTAAAGGCAGAATCCTACGAATGTTTTTCATGTTTGAAGATCCAAATTTAAGCGTCTTCTAAAGGCAGAATCCTACGAATGTTTATGTTTGAAGATCCAGATTTAAGCGTCTATTAAAAACAGAATCCTGCGAATGTTTTTTATGTTTGAAGATCCAAATTTAAGCGTCTTCTAAAGGCAGAATCCTACGAATATTTTTTATGTTTGAAGATCCAGATTTAAGCGTCTATTAAAGGCAGAATCCTACGAATGATTTTCATGTTTGAAGATCCAAATTTAAGCGTCTTCTAAAGGCAGAATCCTACGAATGTTTTTTATGTTTGAAGATCCAAATTTAAGCGTCTTCTAAAGGCAGAATCCTACGAATATTTTTTATGTTTGAAGATCCAGATTTAATCGTCTATTAAAAACAGAATCCTGCGAATGTTTTTTATTTTTGAAGATCCAGATTTAAGCGTCTATTAAAGGCAGAATCCTACGAATGTTTTTCATGTTTGAAGATCCAAATTTAAGCGTCTTCTAAAGGCAGAATCCTACGAATGTTTTTTATGTTTGAAGATCCAAATTTAAGCGTCTTCTAAAGGCAGAATCCTACGAATGTTTTTTATGTTTGAAGATCCAGATTTAAGCGTCTATTAATAACAGAATCCTCTTTTTTATGTTGAAATTGATTCTCATAAGCCGACTGTGTATTCCAACTACGTCCGGGAGTCTTTGGAGGTCATTGAAGTTATCTAGTATCAAATTATGTCATCGGTATGTCGTCATTGGTAGAAATGTTTGTTATTTAGTTTGAAAATAATGGAAACTATCCGAAACCGTTCAGTATGAATATCACGAACGATTCCATAAATTTCAACTGTTCTTGTTTTCGAACAATGGAAAGTTTCTGTTACGAAATACCTTCGACGTAAGAGAAAATTATTAAAATATTCTGGCGTTAGAGCAATTTGTTTCTGTGTGGTTACAAAGGAAAATACTTTCCAGAGTTGATTGTAGAAGTTATGTTTTGTTTCTGTTCGCTTCTTATAACAATAATTTGAATTTTATATATCAATTTCAACCTTCTCGAAAGGTGATTTCGAGAACTTTTTGAAATTTGTTTAAATTTCCATAAAATTAACACATCATTTGTAAATTATATGGAAATCAATTTCTGACGATCTTTTTTTCGATAACGATGCTAGAGAAAGCAAAAACAAGTTGAAAGTCATCCGACAGCAATTTTACTTCGAGAAAAATTTATTTACATTGAAACGAAAAAACAGTTTCTTTCAATAACCGATAATAAACAATAAATAGCTTTCCGTCTGATATTGATTTGTTGAATGATAAACTTTTTTGAAAAAATTCCATTCGCCTAGAAAACTGAGCTACGAGGGATTATTGAATGCAAGCAAAAATAAGATTTATTAGGACGAGATTTTCGATTCGTTTTCTTCAAATTTCATCAATCAGCATAACTGTGTGTACTGGAACGACTAGAATCCTTATGTCTTCATCTAAAACCTACCTGGGGTGTGTTTGTGTGAGCAGGTATCCATGCGTGAGTTCACATGGATCCATACTGTCCAAATGGACAACGATCCAACACCCGCGAACATCCTTCATTCCATACAAAATGGAGTGGCCCGCTCGCTCACCTGTCCTGACGCCATGTGATTTGTTTCTGTTACTTCCGTCCTCCGGACTGCAATTGAAGAATTCGGAAACGCCGGACCTACATCTCCGTTGAGTTACATCGCCTTAACTGCATTGGTCAAGATGGGCATCAATTATTGTATAAATTCATCTCAGTTTGACTAAATTCAATGGATTTTTTTTTTGGAAAACCGAATCCGTAAAATTTTATTCACGAAACGATAAAAACTTGAACAAAAAACACTTTTTATTGCATGGTTTTTTTCCTAAAATGAGTTGATGTTTTCAAACGAATTTTTTGAAAATTTTCAATTTCGAGTTTATCTATCGATTAATATGAATACGATTATTATGAATGTCGGTAATTTTTGAAACAGAAGAAACTTGAAATTAAGAACGTTTGAAAAGCACAACCTGTTATATAGAACTTTCTACTAGATTCATTTTTTGTTTGAAACTTTTTTTTCCATCATAAATATTTTTCGAGATAATAATTTCGAAGGAAGCTGGTGGGAAAACGAAGCTTTATTGGTGGATATTATCTTCGAGAATCGGAGGGCTCAATTGCCTTGATAAAATAGATCGGTTGGATAATTCACGTACCTGTTTTGCGCGCTCTTTCCATGATCTACGATGACTCGCTTTGTAGTTCTGACAGTCTAAAATACTGGTGTGCTTAACTGAAGAAGTACAACATACGAGGGGTAGATAATAACAACATACAAAAATAGTGCGTGATTTTGCGCAGTTGATTTAATAAATACTAAAAGTACAAAAGGAATATGATGAATTTTCTTTTATATTTCTGTAGTTATTTATACGAAATATACTTTTTTAACTTCGTCCACCGATTGTTACAAGATTTATATTGATTTTATTAATTATAAAATAATTAGGCATCTACAACGTTCTGTTATATAATTTCAATTGTGTTGCGTTAACGACAGTTCGTAGTCAATTAAACCTCATTTTGATTGAACTACTACAATTTAATTGATTGAAAATTGAAATTCCATGCAGTTATGGTGAAATATATCAGTTAAAATAAATTAAAAAATGTGTGTCGTCATTTTGAAAGCATTCAATAACAATAACTGTTTTCTTTTTATTCCGAAAAACTTGCAATGTTGCCAATTTTCAACATTTGTCACACTTTTGAAGACGGTGATCCAGCTTTTGTATTCCCGAGTCGAAGCGTGCTCTTGGAGCGTGTTCTATCGAAGTATGGGGGATGAGGATTAACAGTACAACCATATTTCGTCAAAAGCTTCTGTGGAATCGAATATTTTCGAGAAAAAGCACTACTCAGTCTTCAGTCGTCATCTCTGGCGATTGTGGATTGATTAATGGTTAATGTATCACGATATCTGTCTGAATTTCTTGTTTTTTCCAGGTAGCATTAAATTTTACGCCGATTAGATCCCAAAACACAGTCAATTGCCGTTGATTCTTCACTTGTGTACTGTACGGTTGTGATATTTACCCTAGCACCTTTGCGCGAAGCTGTAGCTCATTGGAAACTTTACTTTGGGTGGTTGAGCAATTTGATACCAATTCGTTTCTGTTTCTATCTTGATCTTATAAGTCCATTTAACATTTGGGAATTTGACGCCACTTGTATTATCCTTGACGTCTAACCATTGTTAGTTCTTATTACTAGATGCATTTGAGTCTGTAGATTACGTCTATGCGACTAAATGCTATTACAGAAGCTTGTCCAATAATCAATAGCTAAAAATCGACGGCATAATTAACCGTATTACATCTTGTAGACCGTCGATGCCAAACTCAGATTTATAGTTTTTAGTTAATGCATCAAGTCGCGTCTCTAGAAGGAAATTGTTAACTTTGATGTGTCTCATAAGGATCGTGATGAAAATTTATTGTGATATGCTCGAAATTGACACTAAAAACTCCGTTTCGTGGTTTAAATATTCTGTTTTATGGCATCCTGGTGATGCCAACAATGATAATAGTGTGAATTTATGAAATTATCATATTTCATTCAGTTTTAAATGAATGTACAAAGCTATCAATCAATCCGACGTTGTGATGTGCTCGATAATCGAATCTAGAAACTCCGTTTCATGGTTTTAACATTCCATTTCAAGGTATCCTGGTTATCCTGGTAGGGATAATGGTCCGAATTTATGAAATTATCATATTTTTATTAGTTTTAAATGGATGCACACAGTTTTAAATAAATCCGACGTTGAGATATCTCGAAGATCGAGTCTAGAAACTCCGCTTCGTAATTTAAATATTCCATTTCAAGGTATCCTGGTTATCCTGGTAGGGATAATGGTCCGAATTTATGAAATTATCATATTTTCATTAGTTTTAAATGGATGTACACAGTTTTAAATAAATCCGACGTTGAGATATTTCGAAGATCGAGTCTAGAAACTCCGTTTCGTAGTTTAAATATTCCATTTCAAGGTATCCTGGTTATCCTGATAGGGATAATGGTATGAATTTATGAAATTATTGTAGTTTTATCAATTTTTGATGAATTTAGAATGTTTTTAATTAATCAAACGTTGTAATATGTTCAAAAATACAGTTTAAACATTCCGTTTCATGGTATACTGGTGATGCTGGCAATGATAATGGTATGAATTTATGAAATTACCACTTTTTTAAGTTCTAAGTCGTCGAAATTTGAGTTTAACTATAAATATATACAAGGTGAATTATTGAGACTTGATACACTTGGAATTTGTATTTGGAGTACAACCCTGGTAGATCCAATATATTGCTACAACATTTCCAAATATAAATAAACGAAAATTGTCATAAAAAATCTTCTCAACATACTGATTCCATTAATGTGAGATAAATATTCAAACAAACGGTCTTTTAAATAAAAAATATATTTCGCGTAAACAAGATGAAAATAAAAAAAAAAACTGTTTTCACCCTGATGAATGATGAATATTATGACGATATATAAACAGAATTTATCCATTTATTTTATTTACTAACTGTCATTTTAAACGACGAATCATGAAATTACTTACGAGCTGAAAGCCTGTCTATCAAAATTGATTTATTTCAATATTTTATTGTAAACTATGATACTATTCTACAATATAACCTTAAAAACTCCTGGTAAATCTTCGTAATTCTTTTACACTACTTCCTAATGCTTTCCAAGGTAATTTGTCGCTTCTATGTGAGGTTTAATTAAACTCCGAGGAATGTGTACAGATAAATAAAATGCGTAGATATCCCATAGAAATTGTATTACTACAGACAGGGCCGTACCCAGGAACATTTGAAATAATAAAAATCGTATTTCGCGTTTTATCTTTCTTAATTTCGACTGCCGTTCCATGTTTGTTTTTCTTTAGGTGCTTCAATGGCCCGGCCAAGTGGTCATAGCTTGTAGTCAAACCTTTTGGACGGCCGGTGTTGAAAAGGGTATATTAGAAAATGAATTGAATAAATTTTTTACTGAAACGATGTTGGTCAATCTGGATGACCTGCGAAGTTTGGTGAAAGGCAAACTTACGTTCGTCCAAAGGGAAATTCTATCTGCCCTTATTGTAATCGAGGTACATTCCAGGGACGTAACGCAAAATTTGATCGATTTAAAAATCGAAAACGCCAACGATTTCGATTGGATAAGTCAATTAAGGTATGTACGTTAAAACTCATTCTATCTAGTTTTAACATCAACTCTATGGTATTTACGTGATTGCAGATATTATTGGGTTGAAGAGCAGATGAAAGTTCGAGCTGTGAATGCGGAATTTTCGTACGGGTACGAATATCTGGGTAACAGCGGACGTTTGGTGATAACTCCTTTGACAGATAGGTGTTATTTGACCTTGACTGGGGCTCTTCATCTCAAATTCGGAGGTGCTCCTGCAGGACCAGCAGGTATTTTACACTCTTTCTAATCGTGGAGACTATTAATAAATATTGTCTGTACGTTCTCAATTTATTTACACAACAAACACTACAAACTTCTAGAACAAAAAAAACCACAACAAATAAATACTTTCTTAGAAATTATTTAAAAGAAACACTGAGAATAAACCTCTTGCTGTAAAAATGGAACGTCCACCATTTCTGAAAAGTAGATGAAAGGCGCCGCGCGAATTCGCCTAGTTTTAAAATACCATTGTAGGTGAACAGCTAATGAATTAGTCAGATATCAAAATTTCCAACAATCATATTTACGATGAAAAATTCTCGTACTTAACACATCTCTTAAAATATCTCGGAAAAGAAGCTGAAGCTGTAATACCGGAGTTTCAACCGGACATTGCTATCTAAGACTCCATCTCCACACCGTGGGCATCACGGACGATCTTGAATGCCGTTGGTTGCATGCGAAACCGCAGCAAACTTTACAACTTCCCTAAAGATATCGAAGGGTTCAAGCCGAAGCGCCTGATTGGCTTCTCAAAGGACATTGGTCCCTGGTAACTTCTACTAGGGCACGACGGGCCTATCTGAAGGTCTACGTGCTCAACGGCCCCTTGGGGGCGCAATGTTACTATGAACTATGTTTACCCATAGTTTGAAGTGGAATTCGGTCATTGTAGATTTTTCTGTTTATTCTCCATTTCTGCCAATTAAAAACATGAACGGCGACAATTGGAAATAAAAAAAACTTATTACTTAACACAAAGCGAAAACTTGCTTATTTTCCAATGTTTCATTGAAATATGTTAATTGTTTTACCTGCGACATTGTTTTAACCGAAGGCGTTTAGTTATTGATTGAATTTGTAGCTAGATTCACAAATTATATAATTTGAAATTTTCCTTTAAGAAAAATTAAATCAATATCAGTTTTTTTTCTATACAAACTACGAGCTCTGAAAGTTATTTACATTTTTCAACGTGGTCAACCTGAAGAAAATGAAAATATCTCACTTATAAGCGGAATTTTGAGGTTAAGAAGCAAGAAAAAGTCACTGGCGGCCAGATCTAGTGAATACGACGACATAAAAGACAGGTTAGCACGAGGATGTATAATTGGTCGGGTGAAGTGACCTTCAAACTGAGCGGTACGATCAATCGGCAAAACTGCGTGTACGATCAGAATCCTCACGTCTTCATTGAAGAAGACGAAAGATCTCGTGGGTCCGTACTTCTTTGAGGGTCGCATGACGGACCAGAGTTATCCGGAAATGCTCGAAGATTGACGTGCGCCAATGAACGACGATCCAAGCGGGATGGAGCTTAATGTTCATTTTCGAGAATTCGTTGAGTTCGTAACCTGATTTCTTCTTGAGGGTCCTTCGAATTGACCGCTTTTTTGCAAGAGGACCACGCACCATTCCCGAACTGCAATCGAAGAAGAATTTGGAACTCTTCGCGGACATATTGACGTGCTTCGCCGGACCGGATGCGTTGACCAAGATGGACATCAATTTGAACCATTTTTCGATGTTGTATTTTCTAAAAATTATATTATTTAAAGGCACTGGTAAAACGGAAACGACCAAAGATTTAGCGAAGGCCTTCGCCATACAATGTGTAGTATTCAACTGTTCCGATCAATTGGATTTCATGGCCATGGGGAAATTCTTCAAAGGTTTAGCGAGCTCGGGAGCTTGGGCTTGTTTCGATGAGTTCAATAGAATCGACATCGAAGTTTTGTCAGTGGTAAATAAAATTTATCATTCAAATATTTATTTTTAATGATTATTTTCACGATTTCGACACATGGATGACCACAATCCAGTCCAGAATTCTCTCCATCGTGTAGGCGGCCTTCTTTCTGGTTTGCTCATTGCGTCTACTACCTTCCAATCTCTTTATAAGTTTGTTCGATCTATATTCTGCTTGACCTCCTGTAACAAATTGAGGGTCCTACTCTTCTTTTCCCCCCTTTTACTTCCTTAAGCTATTTTTTACGTAAAAAGCAAGCACAAGATTATTCAATTCTAGTAGTTCGAGTGGTGTCTACCGTGTGAAGATGCCTTTAACTTCTGTAGGGAAAAACGTGCCTTGGTAGCTGATTCCACAGACCTGCACTTCTCCAAAGGAAGGAAGGAACCCAAATAAATCGACTTTCTAGGCATCTGTAGACGAACTAGGTGCTCATGAACCATGTCTATCTGTCAAGTAGATATTGCCAAAGAAGTTCAGAAGATTAGTTCGATTGGTGAAGACGCCTTGAATTTCTGTAGGCAAAAACGTGCCTTGGTAACCGATTCTACAAGTTTGCACTTCTCCAAAGAAAAAAATCCAAATAAATTGACTTTCTGGGCGTCTGTAGACGAATTCGGTGCTCTTGAACCATGTCTGCTTGTCGAGTACTTGGTGCAAATGGTACTCTAGGTGGGATTGAGCTAGACACCTCGGAGGAAGTTCTGCTACTAGTAAATCAAAATCTGGTTAGCTAGCTTTTAGCTGTTGAAGTTTCTGCTCACTTCTGGATCCTCTAAAAGTCGAATTGATCTATTCTGTATTGAATCGAGCATCTTCAGGATATGCTTGAGATCCGAGCTCCAAATGTGCGCGCCTTATTCCAAATAAGCGCCCAGTATATAGCCTTGAGTTCTTAGAGAAGATTCCAAGTGGTTGTGGAGCTGCTTTAGCTTCAAACTTCAGCATATAACAAGCGAATTTGCTGCGTTGGTGATATTTTGTGTCTGGACAAGACAAAATTCCGAGCTCCAGTACCAGTTTTCTGGTAATGGATCCTAACCATCTTGTTCTTCATGTTCCAAATATTTGTATCATTTGTATGTCTCCAGTTACCTTCTGCGATTTTTATACTCAAATCTTTTCTTTCTGTTGAAATTCCTTCTTCGCCATTTTGGTCATCATTATCTTCTCATTTTTCGTGTGTATCTTCTTCACTGCCATCTCATAGTTAAGTTATTCGACTTGCGAAAGATCTATTTTGAGTCAAGTGTATATCTGGCAGCTATTTTCAAAATGATTTTCAACCAAATCTTCTCCATATAGCAAAATTTTATCTATATAATGAATGTTTCCACGTTTGTGATCGAATTTTAAGTACCCGGGTCGAATATTTTCGCCAAGGGACACAATCTGACGATAAAAATCGTGCATAACGGTCGAACCAATATCTGTAGTTATTTTGTAACGAATAGAGTTACGAATAGAAGTACCCATCTCTATATATTTTCAATCGCGTAGGTCGCTCAACAAATAACAACGATACAAAAAGCTCAACAGGCCCGTTTGGAATCGTTCTTTTTCGAAGGAACGGAAATCGCTTTGAAAGATTCTTGCGCCGTTTTCATCACTATGAATCCCGGTTACGCCGGAAGAACAGAATTACCGGATAACCTCAAAGCTCTATTTAGACCAGTATCTATGATGGTGCCGGATTATACGTTGATAGCGGAAATTTCTTTATTCTCTTTCGGTTTCGGGTAAGTAACAAAAGGAGCGTTATCAGACTTTAATGCTATTGAAATTCATTTAGAACTGTATACGAGGTGTTTTGGAAAATATAGTAAACGGATACATTTAATTTAAGTAGAGGTGGGACAAATTGGAGCCAGTTACGAGAGTTTGTAGTCGATGAATATATTATTGAAAAAACTTATAAAATATCAAAAATATGTCGATTTTTATGAAATTTATCTCGATAAATCGTCTAGGTCTCGTTTTATAGAAAATATTACCTTGAAAGGTATTTGGAAGTCTCCTGATCGATTTAAAAAATGGAAAAAGAGGCCGTTCCAAGAAGTACCTGACCTCACCTTGAGATGGTGGTAGTTGCTTGAAAAATACCATGGAAATCGAGCAAAAAAGGCCGCATTTGGCTAAGAATAAAGTGTTGTTTCACCAGCTCACACATATGTTAGTGCAATGGTCAAAATTAGTTTGAATTGTTACTTCACGCACCCTATTCGCCAGATTTAGCCCTTTCGGATTATTTACTGTTCCCAGACTTGAAAAAATAGCATAGAATTCACAGTATATTGCATTTTTTCAAGGTTTTATTAAGTTTCAAACTTCCCAAATCAGGATCTTCGACTTCCTCCTGGACCTTTGGCCTTTTATATTTTCCTTCAAGGTCCAAGACTCAACTCCATAGAACAGGGCAGAAAATACGTACCATTTCAGCGTTTGATTGTGACTATTCAAGGCGGTTACTCCAAAATGTCTTTGTCTTCTGAGTGAAGTTTTTCTGTGAAATTTCCTGCGGAATCCACTCGGTTAACGAAAGATCATCGTCGGTTAGGTTTTCACTTTATCACTCGCAGAATTGGTAAAAAGTGTCGTTTAGTTGTGGGTATCACTTCTTTCCAGATTCCAGATAAGAAATTTACTGCTTGAGGCATATAAGAAACAGTTTTGTCCTCAATTCATCAATAACATCTTCTGTAATGACTTTTAATCACATTCTGGTGTATTGGCTGTAGAAAGAAACGTCAGTCCTTGTTTGTGTACCTCGTGGATCCTTTATCGCGTTTCTTCAAGCGATTTTTCTGTTTTTTTTTTTCATAATAATTTGACATAAATTCGTCTAATGATCATTTTTTCCCAAAACATGTTATGATATTGATCAAAATTTTTCAGTAACGCTAAGAATTTAGCGAACAAAATCACAACAACGTTCAAATTGAGTTCGGAGCAATTGAGTAGTCAAGATCATTACGATTTTGGAATGCGAGCAGTTAAAACGGTCATAGCCGTAGCCGGTAATTTGAAACGGGAACACCCCGATATGGACGAACGACAAATTGTATTGAGAGCCCTTTTGGACGTCAATGTTCCCAAATTTTTGAAGGACGATTTAAAACTATTCAGTGGTAAGTTTACTGAAACTGACTCTTTAAAAACTAGTCAGCGGTAAGTTTACGGAAATTGATTTTTTAAAACTATTCAGTGGTAGGTTTACGGAAATTGTTTTTTTTTCAAATCATTCAGCGGTAAGTTTACGGAAACTGATTCTTTAAAAAGTATTCTGCGGCAACTTTACGGAAACTGATTTTTTTAAAAATTATTCAGCGGCAAGTTTACGTAAACTGATTTTTTTAAAAATTATTCAGTGACAAGTTTACGGAAACTGTTTTTTTTAATAGTATTCAGTGACAAGTTCACGGAAACTGATTTTTTTAATAGTATTCAGCGGTAAGTTTACGGGAACTGATATTTTTAAAAATTATTCAGCGGTGAGTTTACTGAAACTGATTCTTTAAAAAGTATTCTGCGGTAACTTTACGGAAACTGATTTTTTTGAAAATTATTCAGCGATAAGTTTACGGAAACTGTTTTTTTTAAAAAATATTCAGCGGTAAGTTCACGGAAACTGTTTTTTTAAATAGTATTCAGCGGTAAGTTTACGGGAACTGATATTTTTAAAAATTATTCAGCGGTGAGTTTACTGAAACTGATTCTTTAAAAAGTATTCTGCGGTAACTTTACGGAAACTGATTTTTTAAAAACTTATTCAGCGGCAAGTTTACATAAACTGATATTTTTAAAAATTATTCAGCGGTGAGTTACTGAAACTGGTTTTTTAAAAAATTATTCAACGGCAAGTTTACATAAACTGATTTTTTTGAAAATTATTCAGCGATAAGTTTACGGAAACTGTTTTTTTTTAATAGTATTCAGCGGTAAGTTCACGGAAACTGATTTTTTTAATAGTATTCAGCGGTAAGTTTACGGGAACTGATATTTTTAAAAATTATTCAGCGGTAAGTTTACCGAAACTGATTTTTTAAAAAGTATTCTGCGGTAACTTTACGGAAACTGATTTTTTAAAAACTTATTCAGCGGCAAGTTTACGTAAACTGATATTTTTAAAAATTATTCAGCGGTGAGTTACTGAAACTGGTTTTTTAAAAAATTATTCAACGGCAAGTTTACATAAACTGATTTTTTTGAAAATTATTCAGCGATAAGTTTACGGAAACTGTTTTTTTTAAAAAATATTCAGCGGTAAGTTCACGGAAACTGTTTTTTTAAATAGTATTCAGCGGTAAGTTTACGGGAACTGATATTTTTAAAAATTATTCAGCGGTGAGTTTACTGAAACTGATTCTTTAAAAAGTATTCTGCGGTAACTTTACGGAAACTGATTTTTTAAAAACTTATTCAGCGGCAAGTTTACATAAACTGATATTTTTAAAAATTATTCAGCGGTGAGTTACTGAAACTGGTTTTTTAAAAAATTATTCAACGGCAAGTTTACATAAACTGATTTTTTTGAAAATTATTCAGCGATAAGTTTACGGAAACTGTTTTTTTTTAATAGTATTTAGCGGTAAGTTCACGGAAACTGATTTTTTTAATAGTATTCAGCGGTAAGTTTACGGGAACTGATATTTTTAAAAATTATTCAGCGGTAAGTTTACCGAAACTGATTTTTTAAAAAGTATTCTGCGGTAACTTTACGGAAACTGATTTTTTAAAAACTTATTCAGCGGCAAGTTTACGTAAACTGATATTTTTAAAAATTATTCAGCGGTGAGTTACTGAAACTGGTTTTTTAAAAAATTATTCAACGGCAAGTTTACATAAACTGATTTTTTTGAAAATTATTCAGCGATAAGTTTACGGAAACTGTTTTTTTTTTAATAGTATTCAGCGGTAAGTTCACGGAAACTGATTTTTTTAATAGTATTCAGCGGTAAGTTTACGGGAACTGATATTTTTAAAAATTATTCAGCGGTAAGTTTACCGAAACTGATTTTTTAAAAAATTATTAAGCGGTAAGTTTATGTAAACTGATTTTTTTGAAAATTATTCAGCGATAAGTTTACGGAAACTGTTTTTTTTTTAATAGTATTCAGCGGTAAGTTCACGGAAACTGATTTTTTTAATAGTATTCAGCGGTAAGTTTACGGAACTGATATTTTTAAAAATTATTCAGCGGTAAGTTTACCGAAACTGATTTTTTAAAAAATTATTAAGCGGCAAGTTTATGTAAACTAATTTTTTTAAAAATTATTCAGCGATAAGTTTACGGAAACTGTTTTTTTTTTAATAGTATTCAGCGGTAAGTTCACGAAAACTGATTTTTTTAATAGTATTCAGCGGTAAGTTTACGGGAACTGATATTTTTAAAAAATATGCAGCGGTGAGTTTACTGAAACTGATTTTTTAAAAAATTATTCAGCGATAAGTTTACGGAAACTGTTTTTCTTAAAGTATTCAGCGGTAAGTTCACGGAAATTGATTTTTTTAAAAATTATTCAACGGTAAGTTTACGGAAAATGATTTTTTAAAACTATTCAGCGGTAAGTTTACTGAGCGATTGTCAAATATGGGGGTATCCAACGCGAACAAATCTTTCTGGCAGCCAAATGTTCATGCAATATTGAATGCATGCGAGTGAAATTAATGCCCAAGTATGTCTCATTCTTACAATATGTCATATGACGATCTTGTAATATCAGTTTATGTACTGTATCGAAGCTGATTTTTGGACGACCTAACACGGTGGCTCTATATGGTGTTTCATAACCAAAAGTCGAAGCGATTTGTAGGTGGTTTAGAAATAAGTCTTTTTTCTTCATTTGTTGTACCAAATATTTTTCCTTTCAAGGCATAGTATCGGATTTGTTTCCTCGAATGGTCGAAGAGGCGGTAGATTATGGAAATCTGGAAAAATCTATAAGAGCTTCATCGATTGCTCTCGGTTTACAAGACGTGAACGGTGAGATTTCAATTTCCAGTTTATTCTGTTACCGTTGTTGTTTTTTTTTCCAAATTTTCCTTTCAGAATACGTAAAAAAAGTCATCCAGTTGTACGAAACTACCGTAGTTCGACACGGATTAATGTTGGTAGGTCCGACAGGATCAGGAAAGACGATGGTAAGTTTGATCTTTAACCTCACATTCAGCGGTATTTACTAGAAGAAATTATTTCGAGAAAACTGTGTATGACAAATGACAGATGTCAAAATACTGTTGACATTTCTCCTCCATGGAACAAAAATCAAATTTTTTCAGCATTAACTTGAAGGGATACTAACAAATAACGTAGACTGTTTTTCTTAGGCCACTCGGTATTTTCATTTGAATTTTGGGTGTTCGTAAAAAAAATTCGACAAAAAGTGTAAATATTTATAGAACTAAAATTTGTCTTTCAAAAGAACTTTCATCATAAATGATTCTGACAGGGAATTTGAGTTGACACATTTTGGGAAAATAAACAAAACAAAAATTTATTTTTGTACATTTATTTTCGTATCATACAATTTCCAAAAAAACCATTTCACAATTGGAAGCCCGGAGTTCTATTTGGGAAACAAAAAAGTTTTTTGAAAATATCACTGACGAATGTCTTTAAGCACATTCTGAAGGCTTTTCCGCACATGGTGTATAACAAAAAATTAATACTGAAATTGGTGTAGTATAAAATCATAGCGAATTGTTGGAGACACTCGAAATAAATTCGAAAGAATCTTATTTCAGCAATACCTTCGAAGTAGACGCAAAGCCTTACCAAATAGCTGCAAAAAAAAATTTTTTACAGTCGCGCGTAATTTTTTCGAGGCGTTTCCATAAAATAAGGTTTCCAACGAATTTTCACAATGAAAAATATGTTTATTGACATTGAATAATACATAACCTCGTGTTGATTGATGTCTATTGGCGTCTATTGAGGACAAATCACATCAATTCATGTATCTTCAGGTCATTTGGCGTCTACTTTTGTCAGAAATTGTCGATTAACAATCCATTGAAGCCGATTGATGTGTTTTGACGTCGATTGAAATCGATTCGCGTCCGGCGGTGTGCGTATGCGCGTTGTCGTGATGGAAACTCGCTCCATTTGTAAGCATGCTTCTTCTTTTGTTTTGAATCGCGCGTTGAAGGTCCTTCAGCGTCTGACAGTCGAGATCCGCATCAACATTTCATTTCCCAGAAGATACTCGCCATCACTTTGCTGGCAGATATAATTTGATCCAACTTCTTCGATTTCGGCGAGGTGGATGTCTCCACCGACTGGGTGACTCTTTTGGATCCGGTGTCAGAAAATGGATCCTGGCCTTGTCTCTAATTACAACACTGTTCAAAAATTTGTTTCGTAGACACGAAGAAATTCGCTAGTCGCTTCCACACGTTGCCGTTTATTGGCAAATACTGAGCGTTCTCTCAAAATAAAGTGGATTCAGGTTTTGTTGACATCAATCATCGTTTCGACGAGATTTCGAATGTTCATCTTTGGATAGGAACGTTTTTGGCGCACAAAAAATGAATTCCAGGGCGTAATTTGTACATGGCGCGAGAATCAACTAAATGATTTATCTACCACGACAAGAATGAAAGTTATTATCATTCGCAGCTCCTAGGGAACCTTGTCTTATGGACTACTACCCTCGCATAGTGTTAGATGAAAAAACAGATGTTTTTTATAGTTTATTTTGTTAAATTTAATGGAATTATCCATGAAAACGAAAACTAATAAATGAACCTCAAATATAAACCGGAATTTTTTAATAAATGCGCGAAAAATTTAGTGTCGTAGTAGTGGTTGGACTAGATGCTAGGCTGATATGTTAACGAAGCATAAAGAACAGCCGGGATCACGTAACCTCACTTTTTAATGTACTTATAACCACGAGCGAGTAGGATGTACAAGCGTCGAATGTAAAATCCATGGAAATTTATATGAGGGCCTCTTCAAGATTCAACAATATGAAGGTTGTTCCGTTTCCGAAAAGATCGAAAAGTGATGACCGATTTGCCACACGCGCGACGCCTCAGAACAAGTTTTTCCGAAAAACTCAGTTTGGGAGATCTACGCAGTACTGTACGTGAATTTAGCACCGGCGTAAGTACTATTTAGTGAACCGCGAAATTTCAGCCGAGACTTTTGAATTTTGAGCTGAAATTTACCACAGATGAGACTTGGATAGACCAGTTTACTGCGGGTCTATACATTGGAGGAAAAAAGACAAAGACGCGGCAGTTTAAGCAAAAGTTAAAATGTCAGCGGTGAAGGGAAACGTGGACAAGAAAATAGTAAACGCAGTATTACACTAACCGTCTAAAAAACACGTCGAAACTTGTCTACAGATCAAAACGACGAGATATTTCAATCCGTATAGCGATATTGCTGTAAGATAATGTCAGACCGTATACAGCTCGGTTTACAATGAAAACTTCGATCGAATTGGGTTAAGAAACACCCTCCTTATAGTCCAGATTTGCCCCCATGTGATTATTATTTATTTGGGTTGTTTAATAGAGGTACTAGGCGAACGGCGATTAGAAAGTAGGTTGTCTAGAGCGTAAGGGAGACTATTCAGTATAAATGTAAGAAATTTCAGCTTAATAATAAAATTTTTTAAACCAAAATATATTCCGGTTTATATTTGAACCACCTACGTGATTAAATTGAAATTGGTATTCGAATAGATATAATTAAGTATATAATAAAGTAGAAAATTTCGTAAGTATCAGGTATATATACTAACCTTGGTAAATTTAAAGCTATAAACACCGAAGATATTATTAACAACATCCTGTTTATGCTGTTTTGGCTACAAGACGTGCCGTGCTTTATCCGTTTCTCGTAAACTGAAACAAAGTTACCATTAAAACTTCCCTATTTTCCTGATATTATTCTTAAATAAACGCCGATTCATAAACTTGACTGGTGACGTTTGACGTTTGACAACCTAATCATAAATTTGACGTTAACTTAAAAATTTTCCGGTTTTTATGGACAATAACGAAGAGTTTTTTTTTATTGCGGGCATACGGATGTGATTGGATCTTTTCTATAACTGTGAATGGTTTTATACATTTCAATGTTTATTAATTTAGTAACAGCAAACGTCAACGGTAAACGGAAGGTCAGGTTTAATCGATTTTAGTAGAAATATCGATTCGAATCTTATATATTGAATAATTTAGATGTTACTTTTGGAAGACACTGTATACTACAATCGAATTATAGGAAAAAAACATGAAAAACCCCTTAGGAAGTGCGTAATTTGTACACAACAATTTTTTATTTTTTAATTACATTTAAGATAAACTGACTTGTAAGTTTTTTGAAATATGATATACGTGGTGAAGTCCATAAGTACTTGGCGAATGACATGATGGCAAGACGCAATCGAAGACATGCGCAGACGCTGATTATTTCACGCACTTACAACTGGATTTTTTTGTTTACCTTGGGAGTGTTTTGAAATGCGTTCAAATTGCATGTTTTGGAAATACCGTGATCGGAATGAAAAAAAAAATGTTTAGACAATTGTTTCAAACTTGTATTGATCTTATTGGAAAACATTGAAGCCTTATCCACTACGCAGCAAGTTGAAACTTGTTGAGACTTGTCTCTAACACGTACTTATGGAACGCACCACGTATATGCGCCGTTTTTTTAAAAAAAATCGCATTTTACGTCATGATTAAAACCTCACTATGAAAACTTACCAATTTTCGTGATTCTTTGTGTTCTCATGATGTTTTTATTACAAATCACTTTTTCGGATGGAAAATTCGTTGGCGCCGTCATTTCCTGATTATCCTTATATTTTTTTGACGATGTATTACTCTGAAAAAAAAATTTTAAAACTAACTTGAACCACCCTCGTATTTTAAATCTATTAAATGTAATTAATTCAAGAAAAATTTAAATTAAAAATTCATTTTACGTAATTAATTAATTCATTCTTCTTCTTTTTATAGTCCGTTTTAATGAAAGATGGTAATAAAATGTTGAAGCATTTGTTATCCATAGGCGTATCATCTCTTCAAATAGACAGTTGAAATATTTTTTCATTTTCGTATGAAATAACATTTGTATAATTATATAGGGTACATATCACTCAATAAATCGTGTGATTAACTAAGAAAAAACACATATTTTATTATCAAAAATCGTTTTTATTCATTTCAACGCTTCTCTAACTTCTCTAGATTCGTCTTTTGCCTCAAAATCAGTAGTCACTGGGTGCCAGATCTGGTTTATACGATGAATGAAGGAGCAATTCGTTTTCTTCGACATATGTGGCCCTTTTTTCTTGATTTTTGCATTCAAACGATCCAACAATTTATAGTTTTGGAAATAGTCGATGAACAACAATCCATGCGCATCGCAAAATACTGAAGAGCCACAACCTTCCCAGCTGACTGTTGTGGCTTCGTACCTGGTTCACCGACTGCAGTCCATTCAGATGATGATCGTTTTGAATCAAGAGTAAAATGATGTGTCCACGTTTCGTTCATTATACCAAAAAAACTGATTTAACACGTTGTTGTTTTGATCGATTGTTAGTAAACGCGGTATCCGCTTTTTCATGGTCAGGTTAGGTTCACAGCCCCAGATATCTCACGTCTTTTCAATTTACGATCAGATTTAACCAATTCATGGACTTTTTTCGGAATAATCATCTCAATTGGACGATAAGAACATTCACCATCATCGGTGTCTGTACTACCGCGTTTAAATTCAACAAAACAATAACAAATGGTTCATTTTTGAATCAATTGCTGAGCTTGTACAGTATCTTTTTTTTATCAAGACGCAATATTAAAATGTCATAGTCTTTTGAAGGTCCATACTTCATAAACGTCATAGAATGGTTAATGGACACCGAGTTCATCTATAAACACCCAGAATGTTAATTGATTTGGATTTCTCTCTTTGGAGAAGTGCAGGTCTGTGGAATCGGCTACCAAGGCACGTTTTTCCCTACAGAAGTTCAAGGCGTCTTCACCAATCGAACTAATCTTGTTGAGCGTGCTTTTACATTATCTCTCGACAGAAAGACATGGTTCATAAGCACCGACTTCGTCTATAAACACCCAGAATGTTAATTGATTTGGATTTCTCTCTTTGGAGAAGTACAGGTCTGTGGAATCGGCTACCAAGGCACGTTTTTCCCTACAGAAGTTCAAGGCGTCTTCACCAATCGAACTAATCTTGTTGAGCGTGCTTTTACATTATCTCTCGACAGAAAGACATGGTTCATAAGCACCGACTTCGTCTATAAACCCCCAGAATGTTAATTTATTTGGATTCCTTTCTTTGGAGAAGTGCAGGTCTGTGGAATCGGCTACCAAGGCACGTTTTTCCCTACAGAAGGTCAAGGCGTCTTCACCAATCGAACTAATCTTGTTGAGCGTGCTTTTACATTATCTCTCGACAGAAAGACATGGTTCATAAGCACCGACTTCGTCTATAAACACCCATAATGTTAATTGATTTGGATTTCTCTCTTTGGAGAAGTGCAGGTCTGTGGAATCGGCACCAAGGCACGTTTTTCCCTACAGAAGTTCAAGGCGTCTTCACCAATCGAACTAATCTTGTTGAGCGTGCTTTTGCATTATCCCTCGTCAGACACACATGGTTAATGAGCACTGAGGTCGTCTATAAACACGCAGAATGCTAATTGATTTGGATTTCTCTCTTTGGAGAAGTGCAGGTCTGTGGAATCGGCTACCAAGGCACGTTTTTCCCTACAGAAGTTTAAGGCGTCTTCACCAATCGAACTAATTTTGTTGAGCGTGCTTTTGCATTATCCCTCGAAAGACAGACATGGTTCATGAGCACCGACTTCGTCTATAAACACCCAGAATGTTAATTGATTTGGATTTCTCTCTTTGGAGAAGTGCAGGTCTGTGGAATCAGCTACCAAGGCACGTTTTTCCCTACAGAAGTTCAAGGCGTCTTCACCAATCGAACTAATCTTGTTGAGCGTGCTTTTACGTTATCCCTCGACAGGCAGACATGGTTAATGAGCACTGAGGTCGTCTATAAACACCCAGAATGTTAATTGATTTGGATTTCTCTCTTTGGAGAAGTGCAGGTCTGTGGAATCGGCACCAAGGCACGTTTTTCCCTACAGAAGTTCAAGGCGTCTTCACCAATCGAACTAATCTTGTTGAGCGTGCTTTTGCATTATCCCTCGACAGACACACATGGTTAATGAGCACTGAGGTCGTCTATAAACACGCAGAATGCTAATTGATTTGGATTTCTCTCTTTGGAGAAGTGCAGGTCTGTGGAATCGGCTACCAAGGCACGTTTTTCCCTACAGAAGTTTAAGGCGTCTTCACCAATCGAACTAATTTTGTTGTGCGTGCTTTTGCATTATCCCTCGACAGACAGACATGGTTCATGAGCACCGACTTCGTCTATAAACACCCAGAATGTTAATTGATTTGGATTTCTCTCTTTGGAGAAGTGCAGGTCTGTGGAATCGGCACCAAGGCACGTTTTTCCCTACAGAAGTTCAAGGCGTCTTCACCAATCGAACTAATCTTGTTGAGCGTGCTTTTGCATTATCCCTCGACAGACAGACATGGTTAATGAGCACTGAGGTCGTCTATAAACACCCAGAATGCTAATTGATTTGGATTTCTCTCTTTGGAGAAGTGCAGGTCTGTGGAATCGGCACCAAGGCACTTTTTTCCCTACAGAAGTTCAAGGCGTCTTCACCAATCGAACTAATCTTGTTGAGCGTGCTTTTGCATTATCTCTCGACAGAAAGACATGGTTCATAAGCACCGACTTCGTCTATAAACACCCAGAATGTTAATTGATTTGGATTTCTCTCTTTGGAGAAGTGCAGGTCTGTGGAATCGGCACCAAGGCACGTTTTTCCCTACAGAAGTTCAAGGCGTCTTCACCAATCGAACTAATCTTGTTGAGCGTGCTTTTGCATTATCCCTCGACAGACACACATGGTTCATAAGCACCGACTTCGTCTATAAACACCCAGAATGTTAATTGATTTGGATTTCTCTCTTTGGAGAAGTGCAGGTCTGTGGAATCGGCACCAAGGCACGTTTTTCCCTACAGAAGTTCAAGGCGTCTTCACCAATCGAACTAATCTTGTTGAGCGTGCTTTTGCATTATCCCTCGACAGACAGACATGGTTAATGAGCACTGAGGTCGTCTATAAACACCCAGAATGCTAATTGATTTGGATTTCTCTCTTTGGAGAAGTGCAGGTCTGTGGAATCGGCTACCAAGGCACTTTTTTCCCTACAGAAGTTCAAGGCGTCTTCACCAATCGAACTAATCTTGTTGAGCGTGCTTTTACATTATCTCTCGACAGAAAGACATGGTTCATAAGCACCGACTTCGTCTATAAACACCCAGAATGTTAATTGATTTGGATTCCTTTCTTTGGAGAAGTGCAGGTCTGTGGAATCGGCTACCAAGGCACGTTTTTCCCTACAGAAGGTCAAGGCGTCTTCACCAATCGAACTAATCTTGTTGAGCGTGCTTTTGCATTATCCCTCGACAGACACACATGGTTCATAAGCACCGACTTCGTCTATAAACACCCAGAATGTTAATTGATTTGGATTTCTCTCTTTGGAGAAGTGCAGGTCTGTGGAATCGGCACCAAGGCACGTTTTTCCCTACAGAAGTTCAAGGCGTCTTCACCAATCGAACTAATCTTGTTGAGCGTGCTTTTACATTATCTCTCGACAGAAAGACATGGTTCATAAGCACCGACTTCGTCTATAAACACCCAGAATGTTAATTGATTTGGATTTCTCTCTTTGGAGAAGTGCAGGTCTGTGGATTCGGCACCAAGGCACGTTTTTCCCTACAGAAGTTCAAGGCGTCTTCACCAATCGAACTAATCTTGTTGAGCGTGCTTTTACATTATCTCTCGACAGAAAGACATGGTTCATAAGCACCGACTTCGTCTATAAACACCCAGAATGTTAATTGATTTGGATTTCTCTCTTTGGAGAAGTGCAGGTCTGTGGAATCGGCACCAAGGCACGTTTTTCCCTACAGAAGTTCAAGGCGTCTTCACCAATCGAACTAATCTTGTTGAGCGTGCTTTTGCATTATCCCTCGACAGACACACATGGTTCATAAGCACCGACTTCGTCTATAAACACCCAGAATGTTAATTGATTTGGATTTCTCTCTTTGGAGAAGTGCAGGTCTGTGGAATCGGCACCAAGGCACGTTTTTCCCTACAGAAGTTCAAGGCGTCTTCACCAATCGAACTAATCTTGTTGAGCGTGCTTTTGCATTATCCCTCGACAGACAGACATGGTTAATGAGCACTGAGGTCGTCTATAAACACCCAGAATGCTAATTGATTTGGATTTCTCTCTTTGGAGAAGTGCAGGTCTGTGGAATCGGCTACCAAGGCACTTTTTTCCCTACAGAAGTTCAAGGCGTCTTCACCAATCGAACTAATCTTGTTGAGCGTGCTTTTACATTATCTCTCGACAGAAAGACATGGTTCATAAGCACCGACTTCGTCTATAAACACCCAGAATGTTAATTGATTTGGATTCCTTTCTTTGGAGAAGTGCAGGTCTGTGGAGTCGGCTACCAAGGCACGTTTTTCCCTACAGAAGGTCAAGGCGTCTTCACCAATCGAACTAATCTTGTTGAGCGTGCTTTTACATTATCTCTCGACAGAAAGACATGGTTCATAAGCACCGACTTCGTCTATAAACACCCATAATGTTAATTGATTTGGATTTCTCTCTTTGGAGAAGTGCAGGTCTGTGGAATCGGCTACCAAGGCACTTTTTTCCCTACAGAAGTTAAAGGCGTCTTCACCAATCGAACTAATCTTGTTGAGCTTGCTTTTGCATTATCCCTCGACAGACAGACATGGTTCATGATCACCAAGCTCGTCTATAAACACCCAGAATGTTAATTGATTTGGATTTCTCTCTTTGGAGAAGTGCAGGTCTGTGGAATCAGCTACCAAGGCACTTTTTCCCTACAGAAGTTCAAGGCGTCTTCATCAATCTAACTAATCTTGTTGATCTTGCTTTTTACGTAAAAAATAAAAGAATAGATCTACTTTACCTGGGAAGAACTATCTCGATAAGTCTCGAATTCTTTGGTGTTATTATCATCGTCGTTATCCAATCGTTTTTGCATGTACTTTTTCAATTTGAATAAACTCCTGGCGATCATAGCGTTCATGGCAACTATCAAAATGACAGGTATTATGAGAGTCCCCGCGGTATCTAGGTAATTAAAAATTTCCATGAAATCGTAATATTTCGGTTGCAATCGACATTCGTTATCGATAACGTCGGTTATCCAAAAAGCGAATAAATACAAAATGAAAGCCACGACGCTGAGTCCGATTACGATTTTTTTAGCCCTGTTAGCCGTGCATATGTACGGTTTTTTCAATGGGTATTTGACGGCTATAAAACGTTCCACGGTGAACGCCACTATCAACCAAACGCTTATAAAAGAAAATACGTACGTTAAATATATGAATATTTGACAAAAACCGCGTTTGTTATATAAATTGAAAACGTTTTTCGAATAACAGAACAAACAGAACAAATAACCCGAATCCGCCATAGATAGAGCCGCTAAATAATAACTCGAACTCCTCAATTTCAATTGGGTGCAAAGTAATACCAAACAAGATAAAAAATTACCTATAAAACCCGATATTATTATAACAGGTAGATAATAAATATCCAGAAAAATCAGATACGTCGCGAAAACGTAGGAACCGTTCTCGCACGAATGTTCGTAATAAAATGATTCGTTCGGGGCGAATTCCAGTTCGTCGGCGTAAAGTAAATTTCGCGTCGGTTTGACGTTTGAATGCGCCGGGAGCATTTTTCCCGATGTGAATGTTGCGAAAACGCGTGGAAAACTGAATGGTCTACACACACAAACAGAAGGTTAAGTTGGTATGCGTGTGCGTGTGTGGAAATTGGCGTAAGGAGTAACGCAAAATATGAAATATTGTTCGGAGGTACTCGATCTTCTCTAATTACACTGGTCGACAAAAGAAAAGCGGGAATACATAGCTAAATTGTGATAAAGTATATACAAATACGAAAATATGGGAAAAAATCATTTCGATACGTCAGGTTTTTATGGTACATTTATATAACGATAATCATTGGTGAAATATTTGATATCTATTAGAAAACAAAAGTCAAAATATTTTATTACTCAAGATATTCTTCTCTTAATTGGATACATTCATTACAGCGAACCTGCAACGTCTCTGGACCTTTAAAAAATTTTTTTCATCCTGCTCTGCAAACCAGACCTCCACAGCTTTTATTATCTCCTCGTTGGAAGAAAATTTACGACTTTTAAAACTTTTTTTAAGTTGAGGAAAGAGATGATAGTCGGACGGAGCCGAATCTGGTGAATAAGGGGAGTGTTCTAGTAATTGCAAACCCTAAATCGCGAATTTTTTACATGAGAACATGATATTTGTGTGCAGGGGCGTTGTCCTGCACAAACAAAACACCTTTGGAGAGGTTTGCGCGTCTTTTCTCTTTAATTTTTTCCCGTAGTAATGTCGAATAGTAATCCCCAGTTATTGTTCTACCCTTATCCAAAAAATCAATCATGATTACTCCATGGCAATACCAAAAAACCGAGGCAAGAACTTTCCCAGCAGATTTTTGGACACGAAACTTCTTAGGTCTTGGAGAACCAGAGTGTCGCCATTCCATCGATTGTTGCTTTGTTTCTGGATCGTAGAAATGTACCCGTAGTAACAATTCGGTTTAAAAAGTCTACATCGTTTCCAAATCGAGTACAGATCGAACGCTTGCACGCTTTTGGTCAACAATCAAACATTTGGGGATACATTTTACAGCAATTTTTCTCATGTCCAAATTGACTATATGATGAACGCGTTCGTATGAAAGATTCAGAGATTCTGATATCCGTAATAGCCCAATTCAACTGTCTGATAAAATCATGTCATGAGCTGCATCGATATTTTCGGGGACTGACATAGAAACTGGCCTCCCCGATCGGTCATCATCATCAATGGAAAATTTACCTCTTTTGAAGCTTGCAGTCCAATTTTTCACGGTCACCAAGGGTATTAAGAATATCTTCGTAAATCTGCTTACCTCTTAACCCTTTTAAATACAGGTACTTGATGATGGCTCGATACTTAAATTTTTCAATTTTCACAATTTCGGTGGACACCTTTTTTCTTTTAATTTATTGCGTAATTCTGGTTCACTTTTTTGACGTCAAACTTCACACTGACACTTCTAATAATTTATTGTTCGTTGCTATGGTAACGCAACATTTTGTTTATGCATGGAACTGGTCTAGGCTAACTAGATATTGATATATTGAAAACATTTATAGTTTACATCTAATAAACATGCCTCACATCTATTAAAAACGAAAAAAAATCACTTTAAATATCAATTAGTTCTACTTTTTCCTTTTATGAAGGGTTGCACTTTTTCTTTTTAAAAAACCAACAGTAAACACCCATCATGGTCGAATCTAATTGTTCTAATATCTTGGTGGAACTGACAGTTCCAAAATTTTCGGAAAAAAAGTCATATCGAAATGAATTTTCAATGACAATCGAGTACCAAGGGATTTGTAGACGTTCATCAACTAACTGTTGGTAGTTTGGATCCATATTGTTGCTCAAAAATTCCTTCAGTACACTAACAAACGCCCTCCGTGTCTGGTGAGCTTTTTTGCAAAATTGTCCTCGTCCAGCAAATTTATGGCCCAATAAAAATCTTCTTAATCATCTCAGGATCTGTTAGTTTTGCAGGTTCTTCTGTATCAGCTCCTGGGTGGGAAGAGCCAGCTGTTCATCCATGTCTTTGGTGGTCGTCCGGGTTCGCTTTTCCCTATCCGTTTCCCCTTCGAGTACGATGCGTTCCCCAGTGTTTCTGATTCGATCTGAATATACTGTTTACACCAACAATTATACTGTCTGATAACCAGGTAAACTGTTTACCTTCAGTCTCTGAAGACGATAATTTGGTTATCGAAACGCGCGTCACACAGTGTAATTTCGAGTGGTATAAATAAATAGTGTGTTCAGTATGAATATCGCCAACGGTTCCAGCTCAGTTCTGATTCGATCTACTATTTGTTTAGTCCTGAGCATTTTCGTTTTGTTGGTTTCCTCTCTGATACAAGCAGCCCGATATGGCAGTCGTTTTGTTGATCTGGCTTCCTATGTCCTTCACTGGATCCTGATAACTCGACAGGTCTATACCCAGGTATTTAAATTGTGAGACTTGTTCGATGATTTTGTCCTCAACTACCAGCTTACATCGTACGGGCTCTTTCACAAATATAGCAAAGGAGAAGTTTTGCGGCGCGTTCGACTCGACATTTTCGTTTTTATAATCACTTTTTGCACTATAAACAGAGAGAACCACTTACTATGAAACTTTTTCGGCCATAAAATTTACCGATATTAACCGACTCTTTATAAAATTACCTGCTAATGTAAACAGGGATAATAAGGTTACTGAAAAGTGGTACGTGTTAGGGCTTAATAAATATTTTTTCTATTAGTACGGTCAATTTAGACATTCCCATCAAGCTGACAATCAGTAAAATTGTTTAAAATACAATTGAACATAGAATTTGAATGTTTTCCATTATTTCCGTGTATGGAAAAAAATTTATTCAAGGTCAAAGGTCAAGAAATGAGTTTTTGGCAATTTTCAGCAAAACGGTGAGTTTTATCATAAAATACTTCTGATAAAAATTGTAGATTATAAAATTATCTACAAAAATCTACAAAGATTTTTTAATAAAACTCTTTGTTTAACTTGATAAAATTTATGGTTTAGGAGATATGAAGATTATTAGATCTAACCTATTAAAAAAATATTATTAAGATGTTTTTTTACATCGTTTAGGAAGTTGTGAGTGGTTCTAACGTGCATTTCTTCACAAATTTCACTCAACATGGGTGGAAAATCAGTTTGGAGAAATTCTAAGTATCGTTAACCATTCAGGTTATTATAAAAAAAAATATGGACCTTCTAAATTATTATTGAATTGTACCGTATCGATAAAACCGTCTCGTGTGAAACCAGCTTCATCAGTTAACAGTATTTTTATTAAATAATTATTATGATCATAATTTTCTTCAGAAACGAGATTTTATTTATCACCCAGTATTATTTTTACATCATCTACTATCTCCCGAACGCTCTGCTGTTCCTGCTGAATTTTTATTGACAAATAATTTGTGGTGTGAGTTTTTTGAAATGTTTGGATGATGTTGCAGTAATTTCGAGCACAAATTTGGAGGTTGGTGCGATAATTTGATCCATGGTGGAAACTGAGTTTTTTCCTATGGGAAGACAATCTAGAATAGAACGGTTTGCCGATTCTGGGTTAAATTTAATCTTTGTTAATAGTGGTCCACAGGAAAATAATATTATATATTATTTATTTAGTGTTACAAAATTTTGAAAGATGCTATGACCAGTTTGAAAGGGCAACCCCAGCCGAGCGGTTATCCATTCCAACCTGTACACACGTACGTTCTCAATCCCAAATCTATTACTATGGGTCAGCTCTATGGAGAATTCGATTTGCAAACTCACGAATGGTAAGTCCTGCATATATTTTTCGTACATTATCACAACTAATTCATCATAAGTCATCGAGGATTTTAATTTTTGTACCATTTCAACCATGTGCGAAAATTTGGGGCTGAACCCTTTCAAAATTCACTTGGTGCAAAAACTGAAGCTTCGCGGTACTGAAAAGAGGCTTGATTTCGTTATCCAGGTGATTTAACTCTTTCCAACATTTACCAAAATCTTGTTTTTGGACGAATCTTCTTTCTTTTTTGAAGATGAAACGAGACGCAGAGTTGTAGTGAGTTCAGAGCGTTATTTGTAGATGCTAGACGACTTCTTCGTACCTTAACTGCAAAACTTTAATGGTTATAACCAAAGAACAAGGCTCCAACAGGACGGAGAGCTTCGCGCACGTCCAATAGATCTCTGCCACGAGTTGCTGGAATTCAGTAAGACAAACTGACCTCCTCGCAGTCCCGATTTAACACCTATGGAGTTTTTCCTATAGGGTTGTATAAAATCTAAAGTTCACGCTAACAAATCGACTTTATAACCATCACGGGCTGCCGTGTATGGACAATATTAGTTTTGATGCAAGATTTTTCTTTTAACTTTTGGTTTTCTCCTCGTAACTGAGATACTTCATGACAATGACGTTTGGTTAGGTCATAATTGATGACATACGTACCAGCATCTCGTGAGATGTTTTTTTGTTTATTTATGCTCCTGTACAGAGCTGTCAAATATTTATTTTTGAAACAACGTACTATGCAAAAAATACTATCTATTGAAGCTGCTGACGTTATGTAAGACCCGTCGAATGGAATAATCAGACAATTAGACATTTCAATTCCAAATTTCATTGTACAAATAATTGAAATGTACATTCTGTTCAAATAAATTTAATATAATGAATTAATAATACCTTGATACAAAATATAGAAATTAAAGTGGTAGAAGCGAATTTTTCGATGTCAACAAAAATTTAACGTTTAGACGAGACTGTATATAGTGAAATGCCACTAAACTTGAGGAGCTACAGCCTGGCAACGCTGCATTTCAAAATATCGTCATCATTAAGTAGTGAACTCTAACTTGAGTCGTTGCGTGTATTTGGTGTAGATAATAATTAGGAGGGAGGGGGAGGGAAAGGGATAAAGATACCAGACGAAAGGTGAATTCGAGAGAGAAAAAACGAAATGAGGAAATATTAAAAGAGATCGAGAAAAAGCTAGAAAGATCCAGGAAGAAATTGGAATAGGAGACGAAGAAAGAGTTGAGAAAGAAGATTGAGAGACGAAAAGGGAAAGATTGAATGAGAAACAGCAGGAGATCAAGAAAATAAAGCGAAGATGTTGAGAAAGAAAAATAAGATCGAACAAAAATAATAAAGAGATTTGTAGGGGCGAAGAAAGTGTGAAAGACAGTGAAGAGTAAAGATTAAAGAACAAAGAGTGATATATAAATATTATAATAATAGGGAGGAAGGTGGAGAGAGCAAAAAAGTTATGAAGAGAGAAAGGGAGAAAGATTAAAAAAGATAAAAAAAGGAGATCCAGGAAGAACTAATTGGGATAAGGAAAGGATGGGGATAGAGAAACAAAAAAGGAAAGATTAAGTAAGAACAAGAGATTAAGAAAGTAAAAGGAAGATATTAAGAAAAGGGGAAAAATTAGAAAAGGTAAAAGACGAGTATCGGATAAAATGAGATGATATAGAGGACGAAGAAAGGGGTGAAAAAGAATATTAAGAAACAAAAAGAGAAAGATTGATCGAAAATCAAGAAAGTATAGGATAAATATTGAAAAATAAAGATAAGATCGAAGAAAAACGATACAAAAATGGAAAGATTAAGTGAGAAAGACAAAAAGAATGTAAAAGTAAACGGAAAAAAGAGAAAAGTGGGGATTAATTGAAAAGAGAAAGAAGAGATAGATAGAAACGATGAAGAGTCTAGTGGGGGGTGAGGAAAGTGCGAAAGACAGCGAAGGGGAACGAGAAAAAAAAATACTGACATATAAAGATAGTAATAACGGGTGATTGGAAGAGAAACATCAAGAAAGTGAAAAAAAGAAGAATGAAGAGAAAATTCAGGAGAAAAAGAAAGTTGGAATGGAAACGACAGGGAAATATACGAATAAGGAATAGGAGAGATTGGGAAAGAGGACGAATAAAGGATGAAAAGGAAGGAGACACAACAAGATAAAATTTATAGCGGTACTTATGTATATGAATTTTAGTTTACTATCAAGTTTTGCTTTTTGGCGAGCTTGAATTCAGTAAATTCGAAAAAAAAATTCGTTTCTTATTTGGAATCACACAATTTCAACGAAATTTTTACCTAACGTTATAACTTTGACCTGATTCGGTTCGAATAATAAGAGTAAAAAAATCATTTCAATATAGTCGATTTCAGATGGATTCATCGTTTAAATGTTCCACATCGATATACCTGGATTCTTTGCGCGAATTCATAATGCATGAAGGCCTTTTAGAGAGGCAATAACTATACTAAATCCGATAGTCAACTAATACGTAAAATGCAATACTGATTGGACGTTCAAAATCAAAAATATCTCACAGAACTTTGATACAATGAATTTCCAATACTATCGTTCAAATAGTTGAAGCAAACACGCTTTCACAATACAGGGTTGAGGGTAGTTAACTCGAATACGAGATTCGCTAATTAAGTCTTGAGATATGGCAACACTGATGTGAATACGTCAAAACATTTTCGACGTAGATTAAACCGTGTTTGTTTGGCTGGTTGGGTCGTCCAACAATCGGCCGTTGTACGCCAAATCTATCAAAACTTCGAAACCGTCTTTGTTTCGAAATAACTAGACATAACCAGAAAGATCGATTCTGAATGATACACCAACATTTGTTTGCCAAAAGAAATCATTAGCTCGCCCAAAGCATGCGCGTTACCGAATCGTTTAACAGTGTATTAAATATCTTATAAACGGGCTCTGTTGCCGACGCGCCGCGTTCAGAACGAACGCTGGGGTTAGTTGAGCAGCCGAAAGAGTCGAAATCATTCTCCACCAAGACAATGCGAGTTCTCGAACATCAGTTCAAACAGTCAAAACGTCGAAATGATTGGACCATCCGTCGTACAGTCCGATGGTATCTTCTTATTATCGTAAATCAAAGTTAGACGGCGAGGTCAACGTTTTTTCTATCCCTGAAGAAGCGCGTTTGATCGCAGGTTTAGATCAATCGATGATCTAGACTTAAAAATGTTCAATTTACATGTAGGATTTTACGAAAAAGGTTGTTTAGGAGGTTTTCTGTCGTGTTAGTCCTTGTCGAATGCTTGCAAGATATCTAAGAAAGCAATCGAACAGTTTCTTCATCTTCAAAAGATTTTAGACTTGCTCTCCAAAAACTATTGTACTAGCAGGTAATGGACTAATTCATGTGTAAGATGTAGTTTCTTCAAAAAATTTTCCTTTATCAGGGATTAGTTTGATTTGGGGCACCTCCCGCAAAAGTTATTTCGATTATTAGAACCCCTTAATTGATGTTCTTTCAAGGTTTTGTCAGCACCAAATGCTTTATTAATATTTCAATTTGGTTTACGGTGGAGTAGGATTTGAAGGCTTGTCCAAAAAGTTTGGAAAATAGTTTAGCTTTTGTTTGGTTGCTTTTTTTCCCACTGAACTTCAGGAATATTGAAAGGATCTAACAGTTGGATTCTATTCAGTTTTTTATCTAATTAAGTACTTGGGGTAGATCTGTAATCATAATTTTAATGAAATTAATATCGAACATGATAAAGTTAACAAAAAATATCGATTATTTTTTGAAAAATTATGATTTCTACACCGTATTTCAGGACGGATGGTATACTTCCTTGCTTGGTACGACATGGTATAAATGCGCCGAACAAAGATAAACGTTGGTACATTTTTGACGGACCTGTGGACGCCGTGTGGATCGAAAATATGAATACCGTATTGGACGATAACAAAAAACTTTGTTTAAGCAGCGGGGAGATAATAAAATTGAGAGATACCATGACGATGATGTTCGAAGTGGCAGATTTAGCTGTCGCTTCGCCGGCAACCGTATCCCGATGCGGGATGGTGTATTTGGAACCGGCGGTTTTGGGATTGGATCCTTTCGTTAAATGCTGGTTGAAGAGGTTACCAGATGTGAGTCTGTTTTTTTCTACGATATCATCGGCAGTATATTTGATACGTTTTACAGCTTGCTAAACAATACGAAAAAACTTTCAAGACTTTGATTGAATTTTACGCGTTGCCCGCCATAGATTTTGTTAGAAATAATTTGAAAGAGATATTAACTTCTGTCGATTCGGCCATTTTGACGTGCTTTTTACGGCTGTTGGATTTTCGATTGGGCCCTTTGGCAGGGAGAGATAATAAACCCCCACCTGCGCAACACTTTTTGGAATTGATTAGTAAGTAGGGGAAGATTAAAAATTATCATTTTCGATAAATGATTGATTTCAGAGGGACTGCTGGTACCTTGGGTAATATTTTCCGTTGTGTGGAGTATTGGTTGTACGTGCGATAATAATGGAAGGGTCAAGTTCGATAAATGGATCAGGGAAAAAATACAGGAGAGAAAAGACGGTCCGGTTCCTCCTTCTACATCCCTCATATATGATTTCACGTATGTTTTCTGGTTCATATTAACTCGCCCAAAGCATGCGCGTTACCGAATCGTTTAACAGTGTTTTAAATTTCTTATAAACGGGCTCTGTTGTCGACGCGCCGCGTTCAGAACGAACGCTGGGGTTAGTTGAGCAGCCGAATCAATATGTAGAGCGGCTATCGGGAGATTTTTTAGGATTTGGACATTACTATCTAATACTATTTATCGTAACATGTTCTTCATCAACAGATTACACGACGGGGGCTTCACCGATACTACTAGTGACGGTAATCCTAGTCCCCCAACATGGATAAGTTGGATGAATAATATCGAAGAATATAAAATAACAAAAGATATGAAATATTCTGGTGAGTGAAAGTTTTCTAGTATCGTAATTGAGTGATAAATTTTCGCGATCACTTTTTTTATAAGCTGAAGCTGATACGTGGTCGACTTAGTTGCCCATCCGGATCATCTGAAGATTTCCAAGAAATTTCTGTAGTAATTTTTGAATATAAAACTCGTTCATATCTCGTAGCTAATCACACTGGGATCACCAAACCCACCAAGAACTCATTCAACGTATCGTTTAACTGCATTTTTCCCTGGGTAAATTCTAAAGGAGAATCTGTACTTCGAGCGGTGAATTGTTGTTCAGAGAACACCGGAAAACTAGTTTAATAACTGAACCTTGAGAAACAAGAATATTTTTTTAAACAAACTGATTTTCTGAATTTTATATTCAAACTCCAACGATCGTTGTAGAACTTCTCCACTTTTTTACCGAGATCTTTCTATTCCTCTTGAAGTAAATTTACTGAAATCGTCAAACTTCAAGAATCGGTATGGAGCTTTCTCTTTGTGGAGGTTTGTTTTGTTGGTGAATTGATCGTTAGATTGAGCTAATTGATCGTCTAGGGCTGTGAAGTTGTCAAAAGGAGAAGATTTTCTCGCCTCAATCTATCAATTGCACTACTAGATTCATTGAGCTTTACAGAAACGCTTTCTCTTCGTTGAGGTTTGTTTTGTTGATGGATTCATCGTTAGATTGAGCGAATTGATCGTCAAAGGCTGTGAAGTTGTCAAAAGGAGAAGATTTTCTCGCCTCAATCTATCAGTTGTTCCACTAGATTCATTGAGCTTTACAGAAACGCTTCCTTTTCGCTGAGGTTTGTTTTGTTGATGGATTCATCGTTAGATTGAGCGAATTGATCGTCTAAGGCTGTGAAGCTGCCAAAAGGAGAAGACTCGTTCGCCTCAATCTATCATTTGTTCCACTAGATTCATTGAGCTTTACAGAAACGCTTTCTCTTCGCTGAGGTTTGTTTTGTTGATGGATTGATTATTATATTGAGCGAATTGATCATCTAAGGCTGTGAAGCTGCCAAAAGGAGAAGACTCGTTCGCCTCAATCTATCAGTTGTTCTACTAGATTCATTGAGCTTTACAGACACGCTTTCTCTTCGTTAAGGTTTGTTTTGTTGATGGATTCATCGTTAGATTGAGCGAATTGATCGTCAAAGGCTGTGAAGTTGTCAAAAGGAGAAGATTTTCTCGCCTCAATCTATCAGTTGTTCTACTAGATTCATTGAGCTGTACAGAAACGCTTTCTCTTCGTTGAGGTTTGTTTTGTTGATGGATTCATCGTTAGATTGAGCGAATTGATCGTCTAAGGCTGTGAAGCTGCCAAAAGGAGAAGACTCGTTCGCCTCAATCTATCATTTGTTCTACTAGATTCATTGAGCTTTAGCTTTCTCTCCGCTGAGGTTTGTTTTGTTGATGGATTCATCGTTAGATTGAGCGAATTGTTCGTCTAAGGCTGTGAAGCTGTCAAAAGGATAAGATTTTCTCGCCTCAATCTATCAGTTGTTCCACTAGATTCATTGAGCTTTACAGAAACGCTTTCTCTTCGCTGAGGTTTGTTTTGTTGATGGATTCATCGTTAGATTGAGCGAATTGATCGTCTAAGGCTGTGAAGCTGCCAAAAGGAGAAGACTCGTTCGCCTCAATCTATCATTTGTTCTACTAGATTCATTGAGTTTTACAGAAACGCTTTCTCTCCGCTGAGGTTTGTTTTGTTGGTGGATTCATCGTTAGATTGAGCGAATTGATCGTCTAAGGCTGCGAAGCTGTCAAAAGGAGAAGATTTTCTCGCCTCAATCTATCAGTTGTTCCACTAGATTCATTGAGCTTTACAGAAACGCTTTTTCTTCGCTGAGGTTTGTTTTGTTGATGGATTGATTATTATATTGAGCGAATTGATCATCTAAAGCTGTGAAGCAATCAAAAGGAGAAGATTTTCTCGCCTCAATCTATCAGTTGTTCTACTAGATTCATTGAGCATTACAGAAACGCTTTCTCTTCGTTGAGGTTTGTTTTGTTGATAGATTCATCGTTAGATTGAGCAAATTGATCGTCTAAGGCTGTGAAGTTGTCAAAAGGAGAAGATTTTCTCGCCTCAATCTATCAGTTGTTCCACTAGATTCATTGAGCTTTACAGAAACGCTTTCTCTTCGCTGAGGTTTGTTTTGTTGATGGATTCATCGTTAGATTGAGCGAATTGATCGTCTAAGGCTGTGAAGCTGTCAAAAGGAGAAGATTTTCTCGCCTCAATCTATCAGTTGTTCCACTAGATTCATTGAGCTTTACAGAAACGCTTCCTTTTCGTTGAGGTTTGTTTTGTTGATGGATTGATTATTATATTGAGCGAATTGATCATCTAAGGCTGTGAAGCTGTCGTTGACATTATTCTAATTAATAGAGAACGTTTAGGGAAAGATATTTTGATTTAATATTAGAAATAGACTGAATATTATAGCAAAATTACGTCAAAGTACATGCAATGTAAAGTAATTAACAAGGCTTTGGAACGTTTCTCTGGATATTCTGGTGAAACATCGATTATCGTAACAAGCTAAAACGTACAAGGTTATTCATAAAAGCAACTATGTTTTTTCTATTGAATTAATTAATATTAATTGAAGAAAATATTGTTATTAACTATATAGAGACCATTCATTAACTCTTGAATATTTTCTAACCGTTTATAATAAAGATTAAAGTCAAGAAAATATTAATTTTCTGTGCTGATGAAGCGTAATATTACCAAAACCTGTCAATAAGTTACGCATTTTAATTTTCTGTTGACTTCCATGCATATTTAGTGATGTCTACCGATTTTTTTTTATAATTCTGATAAAATTTTTGGTAAATTAGATATCGAAGTGCCGACTGTGAACAACGTTAGAAATGCCGAATTAATTGGTATGCTATTGTACAATGAAGATAACGTTTTAGCAGTTGGCCCAACAGGTACCGGAAAAACTCTGACAGTTATCGGAAAATTGAGTAAAAATATGCACAAGAAATTCATTTGCGATTTCATTAGTTTTTCCGCAAGAACCACCGCAAATCAAACCCAGGTAATAAATTAATTTTTCAAACAATTAACCATCTTAATCTTAAAGAATTTTTCAAAATTGGGTCTAAATAAGGTCTATTTGTGAAGTTATTTGTATGGAAAGTTGACAAATTTTTGAATAATCTTTGAAGATGAACGTATTTTTGAAATAGGAACTTTTTGTGGGTTTATTCTAATTAGAAACGTTGTATACGGTTCTTTAGGGGATGATTTGACATGTTTTGGGCATAAACTTGTTTCCAGTTTTTGAAAAAGTATCATTTTCAATAACTTAGAAGAGGTAAACTCGATAGGAAAATAGGATATTTTGAGAAAACCGAAAGGAATGATTGAGTTTTTGATATCATGACAAATAAAATATTTGGAGGTCCTTTTGGGGGGAGAAAATACACTTTAGGGAATCAATTTTTGGATGAGAGAAAAGAGAGTCTTTTCATATAAACATCGAATTAATACTTTTGGTAGATGAAACTTTTCTTAACTTTTTTTGGGGGGTACACGCCTTTTTAAAAATACATTTTTTGGGGGTAACTTGATGACAACACAGACTCGACTTTGATGAAAACTCAGCAGGTAAATACGCGGCGACCTCTTGGGTTTATTTAGGGAAAATTATATTTATATTCTATAAAGTTTTTGGAGGTAGACGCTCTTTCCAAAGTTTGGGGGGTAACTTGATGACAAGACAGACTCGATTTTAATAAAATTTCCTTAGATAACCGCGCAGTAACTTTCGAGGTTTATCCAGTGAGAATTAGACGCATTTTTTCAGGAGTTTTTGAAAAAAAAAACGTCTTGTTAGAAGTAGATTTTTTGAGGGGTAACTTGATGACAAGACAGACTCGATTTTGATAAAATTTCCTTAGATAACCGCGTAGTAACTTTCGAGGTTTATCCAGGGAGAATTAGACGAATTTTTTTAAAAGTTTTTGAAAGAAAAACGTCTTGTTAGAAGTAGATTTTTTGCGGGGTAACTTGATGACAAGACAAACTCGATTTTGATAAAATTTCCGTAGATAACCGCGCAGTAACTTTCGAGGTTTATCCAGAGAGAATTTGACGCATTTTTTCAGAAGTTTTTTGAAGAAAAACGTCTTGTTAGAAGTAGATTTTTTGCGGGGTAACTTGATGACAAGACAGACTCGATTTTGATAAAATTTCCGTAGATAACCGCGCAGTAACTTTCGAGGTTTATCCAGGGAGAATTAGACGCATTTTTTTAAAAGTTTTTGAAAGAAAAACGTCTTGTTAGAAGAATATTTTTTTGGGGGGTAACTTGATGACAAGACAGACTCGATTTTGATAAAATTTCCGTAGATAACCGCGCAGTAACTTTCGAGGTTTATCCAGGGAGAATTAGACGCATTTTTTCAGAAGTTTTTTGAAGAAAAACGTCTTGTTAGAAGTAGATTTTTTGAGGGGTAACTTGATGACAAGACAGACTCGATTTTGATAAAATTTCCTTAGATAATCGCGTAGTAACTTTCGAGGTTTATCCAGGGAGAATTAGACGAATTTTTTTAAAAGTTTTTGAAAGAAAAACGTCTTGTTACAAGTAGATTTTTTTGGGGGGTAACTTGATGACTCGATTTTGATAAAATTTCCTTAGATAACCGCACAGTAACTTTCGAGGTTTATCCAGGGAGAATTAGACGCATTTTTTTAAAAGTTTTTGAAAGAAAAACTTCTTGTTAGAAGAATATTTTTTTGGGGGATAACTTGATGACAAGACAGACTCGATTTTGATAAAATTTCCGTAGATAACCGCGCAGTAACTTTCGAGGTTTATCCAGGGAGAATAAGACGCATTTTTTCAGAAGTTTTTTGAAGAAAACGTCTTGTTAGAAGTACATTTTTTGGGGGGTAACTTGATGATAACATAGACTCGATTGTGTGAAAATTCAGCAGTTAAATACAGTTTAGTAACTTCAGACGCATTTTATCAGAAGCTTTTGGAGATAAATTCCATTTTTTGAAAAGTGTTGTGGGGGAATGTACAATTTTTGCGGGGTAATTCGATGTTTTCCGTCAACAAGAGATTTCTACGTTATGAACACGATTTGTTCCATAGTATCGTCGCTTACAATGTAACGATTTGATATTTGGTATTTTGCTTTGAGCTAAATTCTAATATAAAGTAATAATTAGAAACAGAGTAGATGTTTATTAGCATCACAAACGAAGCGTAGGTCGATGATAAAACAGAATATGTAAATTACGCTCAATTTGACGGACCACTTAATGTTTATACACCGACAAATCAATATTTACCATATCACATCCCATATTCTATTACTTGGTATTTTGTCTTTATATACGTAACGCCTAATAATTACTTTATAACTAGTAAAATCAAAAAATGAACATTGAAAACCTAAATTAGAAAGCTCGTCAACATGATTTTCAACTGCGTCACTGTTTTGTATTGAAAAAAAATAATACATCTGACAAGGACTAAAAAGGAAAAAATAATAATTCGTTTATCTCACCCTGGATACCAGTTCATCCATAAAAGGTGTTTTAAAAAAGGTGATTTCTTCACTCGGAAAGATGGAAAGCTATGAAATTATTCTGGTATACCATCCCACGACTTAACCTATCCTAACCTTACAAAATTACTAAATTTTCATTTTATCTATAGATTTTTCGTGAAAATATGGCATTTGCATACTTTTTCCACAAAAACTCTTATGTGAATACGTCAATTATCAAGACATAACAAGACGAGACAGACATATAGATCTTGATGAGATCTATCGAACAGTTATCCAAGGTTCGATTAGGTTAGGTTCTGACATAATGGCCACTTCCGGTTCCTTATATTTTGACATATCTGACAGGTACGCAGGCGCACAAAGTGCTTTTAATGAATGAAGGCATTAGCTTTATGGTTTTTTTTTGTTTTGATCGATGGGTAGTTGACTATATGACTCAATTTGTTTTCATGAGGACGTTCTCTTTCAACCCTCATAACTACCACCAAGGCGACAACTATCAGCTATGTGTCGAAGGCAATAATGTCTATTTAACAAAAAATCGCAAGGAAAAAATTAAAATGAAGACCGAAATCACGAAATAACCACCACGACGTTCGAAAACTTTGGAGTTGTTATAATCTGATGAGTGATCAATTTGAGAATGGATCGTAGTCTCGTCCGTATTTTGATGAAGATCAAAATTGATCGAAAAGTCTTCAAACTCATTTTCTATCAAAATATTTATAAAAATACTGTATCCAATTTGTGTTTTTCTACTCTAAACTTAGACTTTGGGCCAATTTGAGTATTAATTAATGATTAATTTTAGAGAATATATAAATTTTCAAATCGATTTTCTAAATTTTCTTAGGATTTGATCGATTCCAAATTAGACAGGCGTAGAAAGGGAGTGTTCGGCCCGCCGGTTCTCAAACGACAAGTTTTCTTTATCGATGATTTTAATATGCCCGCGTTAGAGGTATACGGGGCTCAACCCCCCATAGAACTCATCAGACAATGGATGGATTTCCAAGGTAAATTTATCTTAAAGAAAAATTATAAGGAAACCATTCTATAATTTAAAACTTTTCCGAATAGTTGAAACCGCACTTTGGTCCAACGTTCACTTCGAACGTATCGTGTAATACCAGCTTAACTTGTATCACATGTTTATATATGTTGGTAAGAAAGATTCCTTTCTTGTTTTTGTATCTACAAACATTTTTCGTTAGAAAAATGATTTTTTTCTAATGAAACAAATCCCATATCAAATTATTTTTAAATTAGAACGATTATTGTTGATTCACCCTATATATAGTACTTATTTGGATGGAAAAATAAAGTAAGAAGATCGTAATTTATAAAATCCTCTTTTGACGTTAAAATCCGATTGAAGTTTTTTTCAATTTTCTTGGAGAAGAGATTTTATTAAACGATTGTTCCTTTACAATAATTCTTTAATTTTAAGAGGAATTTTTATTATTATTCATTTTGATATGGATAAAAACCTATTTGAATATTACGTTTAATAATGTTTAAGTTTAAGCGATCTAAATGATTTTTTTTATTAGACAACTTCCAAGACATCAAATTTTGCTCTCCAGTGATCAAGCGATTAAAAACTGGTTCCAAATGATACCATCAAAGAAATATGTTCCAATTCCAACAAACTATTTCTCCCTGTATGTAAACAAGAATAGATTTCGCCCTGTGTTGAACATTCTTACGAAGTTTTCTCACCCAAACATTTTCATCATGTCCAAGTGATAATTTAACACGAAGTCACGTACAAATAAGATCGAAAAAAACGCTATAGACGGCGCACCTGTCTGTTTCGAAGGTCGCGACTCGATTACGCATTCTCGCGGGTCTCTTACTACCAGCTTGGTACGTACTACGACCATGAGTCAACGTCAGGTGTCTACCATCGTTGCGCAACGTATTGTCTTACGATTTTGGTCTTTGAAAGGCGTTAAGGATACCTAAATCCTTCGAGGTGAGTGAGTGAGTCTGCTGGGTGAGTGAATGAGTTTGCTGTATGTAAATGGGCTGAAGCGTTCCAAGATGGAGCCGAAACCGTCGAGAATTAGCCGCATGATAGCGAAACAGTATCACACCAAGCAGCATTTGGCACGAGACAAAAGTGGGACGATTTTTTAAACCGAATCTTCACTACAGATACATCATGGATAAACTATTGCACTCTCCCGAAATCAAGGTGTCATCCAAAGTGTGGAAAAAGATGGAGAAAGGGGAGACAGTCGAAGCGAAAACAGCGGGTGCTGTACGTTGAATTCCAGCGCACGCAGCTTTCTATAAATGCTGCATAACACTCGTAATCTTTAGTAATACACGTGGAAGCATTCCAGCGATTCTTCTTCCTGATTAACGCGCGCCATTTACAATATCGGAGCTGGGAAGTTTGTCTTTATCATGTTTTAACCAGCTTCGTTTTACCATTTAGGACATACAATTAACTTAATTCGTGCGGTTTGATTATGGCGTTCCAAGTTTATGGTGAACATGCTCTAGCTGAGCGAACGTGCCAAAAGTGGTTTACGCGATTTAAAAGTGGTGATTTTGGCTGAACGTCCTGGGCGGCCAAAAAAGTTTGATGATGAAGAACTGGAAGCATTACTCGACATGAAGATTGTTGTCAAAAACAAGAAGAGCTCGCAGAATGTTTGGGTGTCACTCGAGCAGCCATTTCAAAAGTTTAAAAGCTGCTGGATATATTCAAAAGCAAGGAAATTGGGTTCCGCATGAACTCAAGCCGAGAGACATCGAATGTGCTGGAACGCCACAGAAGGAAATCATTTTTGCACTGGATTGTTATTGGTGATGAAAAATAGATCCATTACGACAACCCCAAGCGTAAAATATCAAATGTGAAATCCGTCCAACAAGCCAATTCAACGGCATAGAATAATATCCATGGCGCGAAGGTAATGCTCTCTATTTGGTGGGATCTGAAGGGTTTGCTGTATTATGATCTGCTAAATCCGAGTGAAATAACAATGGAAAACGCTACCGAACTCAATTAATCTGTTTTGAAGAGAACAGTAGCCGGTTCCGGTTAAGAACTATTTGGAAAACAATGGATGGGAAGTTTTACCTCATCCGCCTTATAGCCCAGACCTTTCCCCTTCTGACTACCATTCGTTCCGTTCGATGCAGAACGCCCCCACAGGAATACGGGTCACATCAGAGCAGGATATCAAAAATTGACTTGAATCATTTTTGGGTGCCAGGTTCTTTTGGGATGGGATCCACAAATTGCCGGAAAGATGGGAAAAGGTCATAGCTTCAGATGGACTAAACTATTGTACATGTTTTTCTTAAATAAACGTTCAAATTTGGACAAAGGGATCATTAATATACGTCCCCATCCATTAATGAATTGGTTTAGAAGAAGAAATCACGTATGGATTGTATGTTATATCGTCATCTCAAAGTTTAATGTTTTTTTTTTATCAGAGCTGCAGTTAGAACTCGTTCTCCATTTCCTTATAGAATCTAGTACCAGGATTTAATTCACATCTTCATTCCTACTAATTTTTAGACCAAAATTGCTTTTTCTTCTTCTGTTATTTCTACTAGAACCTATTGTGTACAGCTTTTAATATTTCGCGCATTTTCAATATCTAATCGTGTTTTTTTTTTAATTTTCCTTATTGTTTGCTTTTCTTTTTTAAGGTTGGTATGATAGAAAAAATATAGGAGATTTTCGTAAAATTATCGATACAAATTTCGTTGCGGCTATGGGTCCGCCCGGAGGCGGTAGGAATCCGGTAACCGCTAGATTATTACGTCATTTCCATTATTTGACGTTTTTAGAAATGGAAGACGATAGTAAGGTGAAAAAAAAAAATAAATAAAATTATCGAGGATAGGTTAAAATGTTATTTTATGTTTCAGTTGAAAATATTTGGAACTATTCTCGGTTTTTGGTTGAATAGGGCTCCGGAGGGCTTCGGCGATTATTTTGATCCATTGCTCAATTCCACTTTGATAGTTTTCACAACTATCCTACACGAATTGTTACCTACGCCAGCCAAAACCCACTACACATTCAATTTGAGAGATTTGAGTAAAGTTTTCCAGGGCATGTTGATGTTCGAGGCCGAAACTCTCGAGGTAAATTTTTATTATCAAACTTTTTTTTGTTGTTTCCGATTAACTTTATTTTTTTTGAAATTTCTCGTATTTTTTGCTTATTCGATCAGCGCCATTATCCATCATTTCTTTTTAAGTATATCCTTAGTCTTAATTCACTTATTCAGTCGCTTTTTTACCTATAATTTTCTCTTTCTCAGTTTTTTAGCGTTTACTTACTTTTTCTTGCCTATTGTCCACAATCATCTCGTATTTCCTTTCTTTGTTCTTTTATTGGCGTTTTTCTCTCTTACTTTCATTCTATTTTATCCTATTTTATATTTCAGTGTACCTTCGTCTATCTTTATCAATATCTTCATCTTTATTGCCCCTATTTACTTTTTTATTTCTTTTAGTATCCACATTTATCTTTTCTTTTTTTTGTCTTCGTTTCCATTATCATCGTATTATTATTTCTGTTATGTTTCCTTTTTTTGAATCAGTGAAAGTTTTATTCACGTCTTAATGTTCACGTTTCATCCATTTTCGTTATTTTCCCGGTCAGTTTCTTCTTCTATTTACCTTCTATATTTGTAAACATTGGACAGAAAAGAATGTATAAAGGAAAAGACTCAATAAACATCGATAGTCTAATGTATACTGACAATATAATGAGAATGATCCACAAAATAAAATTGATGAACTGATAAATGATTAACGGAGAAGATTTAATAGATATTTGGTTGACCATATAGAAAAAAATAATGAAAAAGAAGATGAAGAATTTGAAGTATTTGTCATGGACTGAAAAACACGGGAAACGTAGATGGAAGACGACTAAATTCAAAAATTGTCCAACTTATTTTTTACTTTATATCTTTTCTATTTGTCTTCACACGTTCCTCTATTTTTTTTTAATCTCTTCTTTTCACATCGCACTCTTCATGTCCCTGTCATCTCCATTTCTCCTTTCAGCTTTTATTTGATTTGATTTGAGAGAAATAGGGCTTGTCAACGGAGAAACGCGTCAAGCTGTCCGCGAAGGGCTTCAAATTCTTTTTCAATTGAAGTTCGGAGATCGGAAAACGCGATCCTTGATAAGGACAGTGAGGACTACCCGAATCCTCGTCCACGTATCCATTTTCCTGGATACTTATCCCGCGGTACTGTTTACTTTTTTTTTTATTGGTTGTTACAGATACTGGTCGTATATAAAGCGACGCGTCGGTAACAGAGCCCGTTTTTAAGAATTTCTGGTACGTCTTCCGTATTTTTGAACGATTTGGTTCGGAAATTGTTGTTGAAATTCAGTAAACGTCATTTCGTAATCCATAAAAAAATAAAAAACTGTTTCTTGTATCGGTTATTCATTATAAAAACGCGTCTACTCGACGAGCACGTGACTCAGCGCGAACATTGTCGGCAGCGTTGCCAGAGTTATGAGTTTTGTCGGATTTACGCCGATTTTTCTAGAGTTTTGTCGATCTATGTATTTCGTAGGATCCCGAAGCGATGATTCGTTTGTGGTACCACGAAAATTGTCGGATATTCCAAGATCGCCTTATCAACGACGAAGACAGATCTTGGTTTGATTCTTTATTGAAAGAACAAATATCCGTTCATTTCGAATTAGAGCCCGAAATGGCGTTAGGCACAGACGACATATTGTTCGGCGATTTCATAGATCCAACCGTGGGTTCAGGTGAAAATCTCTCCAATTTTCGTTTGAGGTTTGAATAAACGGAAAATCGATACGTTTTTAGGTGCCTATATACAAATTAAGGATTTCGAGAAATTGTCAAACGCTTTGAATTATTATTTGGATGATTATAATTTGCAAAGCACCAAACCGATGAAGCTGGTTTTATTTCTGGACGCCATGTTACATATTTCGAGAATCTCCAGGATAATACGTCAACCGATGGGTAACGCTTTGTTATTGGGCATGGGCGGATCAGGTAATTATACATTTGAACTCGTTTTTTCGTCTCATATTCTGTTTTTCGAAGGTAGACAAAGTTTAACGAGATTATCGACGTTTATGGCAGAGTTCAATTGTTTCCAAATAGAATTGACTAAATCTTATGGTCAGAACGATTGGCGAGACGACGTTAAGAATCTTATGTTGACCGCCGGATTAATGAGAAGAGAAACTGTATTTCTTTTTTCCGATACGCAAGTAAGATGGATTTTTTTTTGTTATTGAAAACCCTCGGGACCAGAAAATGACGTTCCTTAAACATTCAGTTAAATCCATCGGCGTGCTTTAAATTTCTATGAAACATTGGATATTGGAGCCTTACCATCGAATTTAGACGTTTCTAGAAGAGATGTTTTCATGGAGGGATCTTTAAATCGCTTGGTCATTGATAGTTACCAGCTGGTAAGAGAACTGGAACTGATAAAATCCATAATTATACTCATCATGCTGTAAGAATTAAGCTCCAAGTCCCGAAATATCAACCGTAGGCAAGCAGTTAACGCCTTTTATACATCAAAACCAAAAAAAAAGATCATGGGAGAAACCGACAAAAGAAGATATCATGAGCTGGAGACCCACCAACTAAGGAAACTGATGAACTATACAAGAGAAGACAACATCAGGGATATAAGAACTAGAAAGCAAATGTAAAGACAAAACTGGCACTACTCTGAAGAGGAAAGCCTTTAGTACATCAAAACCAGAAAAAAGATCATGGGGGAAACCGCCAAAAGAAGATATCATGAGCTGGAGACCCACCAACAAAGGAAACTGATGAACTATATAAAAGAAGACAACGTCAGGGATATAAGAACTACAAAGCAAATGTAAAGACAAAACTGGCACTACTCTGAAGAGGAAAGCCTTTAGTACATCAAAACCAGAAAAAAGATCATGGGGGAAGCCGCCAAAAGAAGATATCATGAGCTGGAGACCCACCAACTAAGGAAACTGATGAACTATCTAAAAGAAGACAACGTCAGGGATATAAGAACTAGAAAGCAACTGTAAAGACAAAACTGGCACTACTCTGAAGAGGAAAGCCTTTAGTACATCAAAACCAGAAAAAAGATCATGGCGGAAGCCGCCAAAAGAAGATATCATGAGCTGGAGACCCACCAACTAAGGAAACTGATGTACTATACAAAAGAAGACAACGTCAGGGATATAAGAACTAGAGAGACAAAACTGGCACTACTCTGAAGAACTGAAGAGGAAAACTACAACTCGATCGATGTCCAGCTTTCGTACTATATCTTGTTTTGTTTACATGATCTCTCCATGAAAACGGAACGTTATTTTCTTGTTCCCTTCTTTTGATTCGAAATACTGACGATTAAATCATCTCAGATCAAGTCAGAATCGTTCCTGGAAGATTTGAATAATATCTTGAATTCTGGTGACGTTCCGAACATTTACCAACCAGACGAACTGGACAAAATCTATCAAAATATGAAGGGACTCGTACAGGAATTGGGTTTAACGGCTACCAAATCGAATTTGTTTGCTGTGTACCAAAAAGAAGTGAGAGCCAATCTTCATAACGTCATCAGTATGAGGTGATAGTAATATGTAATTTTTTATCGGTTTTATTCAATCGGGTTTTTAATCTTTTCAGCCCGATTGGTGAAATATTTCGAGCTAGATTGCGTCAGTTTCCAGCTTTGGTTAATAATTGCACTATTGATTGGTTTAGTCCTTGGCCGGATACCGCTTTACAGGTTAGATTAACGCATCTACGTGTAGAGGAGTTGGATTTTTTTGATCTCCACTCTCCATTCCAGACCTCTAATCTCACGTCTTTATGATCCAATACATGCTTCCCATCTCAGAATTGGTCTACGTCTCCTTTAATTCCAATATTTGTTTTACCTACGTATTCTTTGGACACGACCAATGATCATGAAGTATTCTATTCCCAACGTTGTCATATTTCCTCAATTTTAATGTTGTCGGTTCTTTTAATCAAATTACACGATGTGAAACAACCAAATGGAATGAATTCGTGTGGAAAAAACGCCCTGTATGCTTTTAGATTCTTCAAACATCAATCATGTACAATGTCATATACCAATCTTTGACTGTAAAGTTGAAAATTTTCCAAACAACTCTCAAGCAACCATGACAAACATGTCATGTCATGTCGATGTACAAGATGTCTAAATACTATTTAAGTTTTGTTATATGGCAACACCGACGTGATTATGTCAAGTGTGACATTGACATTATGAAGTTTGACAGTTTTAATAAAAAACGTACTCAAAAAGTGTTGCCAACCTTCGTAGAAATGTCTTGTAAGGTTACTCAACATGTGAGGCGTGATTAATCTAATCACAAGCGTGAATCGTCATCTAAATTTTATTTTTTTTTTCATACAATATCCCCACTTAAAGAAGTCTAATAGCGTCAGATCAGGAGATCGAGCTGACCAAATTGAATTTAGAGTAAGAAAATTTGTCATTGAAATGTTTTTCCTATACAGTCAGTGGCTTTACGATTTTTGAAAGAAGTTGAAGATTTCGACGTCTCTGAACGTACTTTGAACGGAATCGTCATGGTATTTCAATACATGCACGCTAGCGTAGTCGAAGCTAGCCGCAGGTTCGAAATTGAGTTGTCGCGTCATAATTACGTAACGCCTACGTCATATTTGGAACTTTTATCGAGTTACACGGAGTTGATGAATAAGAAGAAGGGGTCGTTGACACAAGGCGTGGGACGGCTCAAAACAGGTGAGATTCTAATTAGAAAATTTAGAAATGAAAATCGAAAAAGTTAAGTTATGATATTATAAAGTTGACCTGCTGCAAATTTAACATTTCAGGATTGAGTAAACTTCAAAGTACCGCCGAAGAAGTTAAAGTACTTCAAGTGCAATTGAAGGAAATGAAACCGTTATTGGAAATAGCGGCCCGAGACGCAGATATTATGATTACGAAAATAGCAGCTGATACCGTACGACTTTTATCTCGAAATATCGTAACGAAATAATCATGACGATAAAATTCCAGGTTATAGCCGAAGAAACTAAGGTAATTGTGGAAAAAGAAGAACAGGCCGCTTCCGAAAAGGCCTATCACACGCAGAATATAGCCGAGGATGCTCAAAGGGATTTAGGTACGAATATAATTTGAGTTGCTCGGGAAGTTTCCTACTTCAATAGGCTTTTCTTCGATTCTGAACTGTTGCTTTGTAGTTCAAATCTATTTTCTTTAATCTCTTTTCTCTCTTTAATCATAAACTTTCTCATAATCGTTGAAGAATATGAACAGATGTAAATTGACACCGTTGTCACACATGGAGCGTGAAACTGCTACGAGTTTCAATCGAGTAGTCATAGATCAGCGATAGCGGTCAGTAAGATACAGAACGACGACTTCCCCTCTCGTAAACACGTTTACCCGCTCATTTATTTTAATAACGACGAATAACTGTTGCTAGAGACTCGTTTTATATACAGTATCATCACTTTCTAGAATCTTCGGTTTCCCGGAAATCACTAATTTATCAGAAACAAACCAAAAGGCCCCGGAATACAAAATGTAAACTTTGAATAAATAGGAAAAGTATACAGCGCATTCGCCAAACTTGAACTTAGTATATACCTTAATAGAACAGGACTGGCTTCACGGTCTGCATAAATTTCAAATGGAATTTAATCTCACTAATTTTGTGTTTTGACGACTGGCGTCAACTCTAACACAACTACCATAGCTGAAGACGGAATTTTATTCGAAATCAAGAAAAAAAAAATGTATTTGGGCACTTAATTTTTGAATTTTTAGTTAATCTAGAAGATTTCAAAAAGTATTTAACGAAAAAGTTCTGAAATACTCAAAAAAACATTCAATAAACTTCGTAAAGCAATTTGGTGTTCAAAAAAATATAAATGGTGTTACAAAACTTGATTCCGCGAATGCCTTTGACACTGTAGTCTTTCTCTTAGCTCTGTATCTTTCTCTGTAAACTATAGTTTTCGTTAAATGAATACAATTTTTTTTATACAGACGAAGCGTTACCGGCTCTAATTGAAGCGGAAAACAGCTTAAAAGCTCTGAATAAAAACGATATAATCGAAGTGAGATCGATGAAGAGACCACCAGCCGGGGTCGTGTACGTTATAGAAGCCATATGTATCGTAAAAAATATCAAACCAAACAAAGTTAGTACGAAATATGAAACAAATTTCAACTACGCTTTCCCCAAAAAAGTATCGCATCACCATCACTTTTGATCTTAGATCACACCCTTCTGTGCTCAATAGGGTTTAATCCGGGCTCTGTCTAGGCCAATCTAAAACTGCAATATTTGCCCCTTGGAGGTACTCATGCCCAAAACATAAGAAACGACTTTTTATTTAACATTAATCTAGACTTGTCCCTAAAAATGGACCCGGTCCATAATTTGTACCTTGATAACGGATTTTGTTGCTTCAGTCGCTCCCGAGAAATGCAAGCAACAAGCTTCAGTCGTCCGTGGTGCTCTCGGTAACTATCTTGGTGGTATATTTCGTTTATGGTACGATCGATTTTTCACAGAGCAATCCAGAAAATCGTGGAACTAGACTGACACTGCCACGCGGTGCGACCAATCGCGTTGCTAGCAACGTTAGACATTAGGAACGTCTTCAATTCGTCCAGGTGGGTGGACATTAAGAAGCACTTCGAGATCCAAGACTATTTGACCCAAATGGTGGGAGATTAAACCTAACAAATAGGCGAATAGTCTACGGGATGCCATGCTTAGACTGGAGCTGCTTCTTGACGCGCTTCTCGTTGCTTATACCGATGATTTGATAGTTGTGATTACACAAAAATATGTAGAATTGGCGCAGATTAAATTGAACATGGATGACAGATCAACTCGTTACGGAAAAACCTGAGCTGATGTTGCTCACAACGAAACGAATATAGATAAGATTGTCCATTGAGATCGTCTCCGACGAAATGGAGTCTCCGTGCGAAATAAAGTATTTCGGAGCTACCTTAGATACGGAGATGTCTTTCTGGTCCAAATATTAACGCACCATGACCGAAGAAACGAAGGCTGCTAATGGCGACGACTCAATCAAATCTTCTGTATAGCTAAGGCGCCCTGAGAATAAAGAAATACTGAGACAAGGTGCACCGAGAATCGCCAGCTCCTATCGGACTGTCTCTGCACAGAATGTCCTAGTGGTGGCGGGTGTAATCCCCGGGACCTCCTGGCTTTCGAATGTTAGAGGATGTACAGGATATCCTAGTGGTGACGGGTGTCATCCCCGTGGACCTCAAGGCTTTCGAACGTTAGAGGATGTACAGGATATCCTAGTGGTGGCGGGTGTAATCCCCGTGGACCTCCAGGCTCTCGAACGTTAGAGGATGTACAGGATATCCTAGGGGTGGCGGGTGTCATCCCCGTGGACCTCAAGGCTTTCGAACGTTAGAGGATGTACAGGATATCCTAGTGGTGGGGGGTGTTATCCCCGTGGACCTCCTGGCTTTCGAACGTTAGAGGATGTACAGGATATCCTAGTGGTGGGGGGTGTTATCACCGTGGACCTCCAGGCTTTCGAACGTTAGAGGATGTACAGGTGCAGAATACCCCCGGGAAGGAATTATTTTGTGTTGTTTATGAGACGAACCGGCAACACGAATCACGTTTTGTCAATGAATGTATATTTGTTCCGTTACCGTTACCGAGATCCCACGCCGAGGGAACCACGTGTTTCTCGGGGGAGGTTTATTTCAAAAGCGATGTTGCCATTTTTAATATGTGTTGCGTTACTTTTCCGGCGAAACGTATTCCTGATTTTAAAAATTTTGCGAACAGATACCTGGATTCAAACCGGGCGAGAAACTTTTGGATTATTGGGAACCCGGTAGGAACATGCTTTCCGATCCACAAGCGTTTTTAGTCGGTTTAATGAATTTCGATAAGGATTCCATTACGGAGGACATGATTGAGAAATTGAAAAAATACGTAGAAGATCCCCTATTTACCCCCGCCAAAATAGCGAAGGTACATCGATATTTCTTCCTTATTTAAAATCGAGATTTGACAACTCCGGTTTTTCGTAGATATCGAAAGCTTGTACGTCTCTTTGTATGTGGATCCACGCCATGTATAAATATTATTTCGTTAATAAATCCGTGGCGCCGAAAAAAGCGGCTCTGGCTCAAGCTAAAGCCGATTTGGAAGCTACAGAACGCGCCCTGGCCGAAGCTAAAGCTAAGATGAAAGAAGTACTGGAAGGATTGGAACAACTACAGCAAGCTTTGGCGACGAAAATAGCTTTTAAAGAAGAAAAAGAAGCGAACATCAGTTTTTGCGAGGATAGGATGAACAGGGCAATGAGATTGATCGGCGGTTTAGCCGAAGAGAAAATTCGATGGCTACAAACCATCGACAATATAGAAGCCAATGTAGTGAATGTAACCGGAGATATTTTGATATGTTCCGGTTGTGTAGCTTATTTAACACCTTTTACGGATTCTTACAGGTATTTATATATAAATTGTAGGTATCGAATAACTAAAGTACGTTGTCTTTGCTCTAAGTTAACTAAACCAACCAAACATCAGTGGATTAAATCAATCTAAGCATCTAACTGTTTCGTAAAAGTTTTTGGGTATTTTTAACGCGTTGACTGCCGCTTAGAAGGTTTCGTTGTAAAAAAATGTTTAACGAATCGTATAATTGAAATATCTTGGCGCAAATCACCAACGAATTAGATCTGAATCAGATTTTTGGCGAAGATCATGAGAAATTGTGTTGTTTCGGAATCACCTTGCTGATTGAAGTTGAAGGGCCTCCAATCAGTGGAAACCATACCTTGAAAATCACACACCACAATGATGACCCAAATGGACTTCTGCAGAAGTCAAATCTAGAGGAAACAGGCTGAGAAATGACAGAATGGAGATGAAGGGAATCCCACGCACATTTGCCAAAGAATAGTGGACACCACAAGGGAAAAGACAAAAACCATGAAGAAGTTGGAGAGAAGGCGTAATGATATGAACTCGGTCACTGACATAGATCGTGAAGCTGGTCCTGTTACGGTTTTGTGACCTATCTGAGAAGGTTCTTACGACAAATTCGAGATTTCCAGCAAACGAATTTTCTAGAATACGATGATAGTCTATATAAAGCGAGTTTCCAGTAGCTAGCGGAGATTGTAAGGCATTTTATCGCATAGTACATCAGATCAGTGAAAGACATGTCTTCAAGTCCATTCATGATGATGGTTTTCAACAAAATCAGTCCAAAACAACACTTTACAGGCAATAAATTATTGTCTATGAAAATTTTGCTGTAAATTAAGTATCTGTTTAACATTTTTAAGGCCCGATATGTAAATCCTTTCAGACGTGAATTATTTTCAAGTTGGATGGAGAAAATAACGTTTTACGAGATCCCTTTCACCCCTAACTGTAATCCAGTATCGATATTAGGTGAACCAGTACAGATTCGATTATGGCAATTGGACGGTTTACCCAGAGATTATCTATCAACAGAAAACGCCGTTTTGGTATCTTGTTCACGTAGGTGGCCCCTTTTCATCGACCCCCAGGGACAAGCGAATAAATGGGTCAAAAATATGGTATATCCATCGAAATCTATGACCACCATTTGGTTAATTGTCGTATTTTTAGGGGAAAAATATGGGACTTTCCATTTGCAAGCTCGCCGATAAAGATTTGATGCGTACCATGGAATCGTCGATACGTTTCGGTAAAGCTGTACTCATTGAAAACGTTGGAACTGAACTTGATCCAGCTCTGGATCCGGTACTGCTCCATCAAGTTTTTATGCAAAGCGGTACTTTGGTGATTAAATTGGGAGACGTCGTCGTACCGTACGATTCGAATTTCAAACTTTACATTACAACTAAACTACCAAATCCCCATTACACGCCCGAGATTTCTATAAAAGTTCTCATAGTAAATTTCACGGTGGTATCCACGTAAGACATTTGATAAATTGATTGTGACGATTTTTTATGAATTTAATCGCGTTTAAGGGGGTTGCAAGATCAGTTACTGGCTTTGGTGGTGATGCAAGAAAGGCCGGATCTGGAAGAACAGAGAAGTCAGATCGTCGTTAGTATTGCGACGATGAAACAAGAATTGAAAGAAATCGAAGATAGGATTTTGTTCAAATTGAGTTCTTCGGAAATATCTCCGATCGAAGATTTGGATTTTATTATAACATTGGAAGCTTCCAAAGTAAAAAGTGAGGATATTAAAGTGAGTTACTTCAATTACTTTGATGATATAGGAAAGTTTTTCACCTAAAAAAAGACCGAGATACTTTTTTCTATAATCATTTCTCATTTTTAACGTAATCTCCTTTTAACTGATGCCATAACCTTTGAAATACCATTTTCTTTCTCCTGTAAGTGGAAATTTTAGGTATGATAACAGGAAAAAGTCGCCGGAGTCAGATCTGGTGAATACGGAGGGTGATTACCCAAGTGCGATGTGCTGAGGCTTCAATTCTTGCACCAAATGAATTTTGTAAGGGTGCAACCACAAATCAAAACCTCTTTTCTTTAAATCCTTAAATCGCATCTTTAAATGACGAATATTACACAAATGACTCATAAAATGGAGTGAAATTCATCGGTTTACGTGGGTCTTCGGTTACGCGAACATATTAACATCGTAGAATTATGATTTTTTGGGGAAATAACTGCCATTGAAATATTTGGTGTGTTGTAAAACCAGCAACCAATGAAAAACATTGATATCAAAAAGAAAACTATGATGAATGGTCTTTGAACTACGTTGGAAAAACATCTCCTGTTAACGTTCTTTTAAACGCGTCAACAATCGGAAAATTTCATTGTAATTTCTCGAGAAAATATTCGATAACAACAAAGTGAAACACGTGCGATACATGACGATTGACTTAATTGGAGGTGCAAACAATATCTGCGGAAAAAAACATATTTTTTTCAATCAATACTGTATGAATTGATTAGATATATACTGAAAATTGATGTTCAAAACCTTTCACTTGAATTTTCAAAAACAAGAAATGGCATATACGAGGTTTATCCATAAAATAACAAGCTGCTGACGATAGGAACGTTGTTAGGCTGGTTTCGACGAGACTGAAGTGCAACTTGTTTCCGATTATTACGTAGAGCTATTTCAGGGTTCGTAGAACAAAAACGCGAAAAAAACGGCCCCATATAAAAAAGATAAGAGTGAAGTTTCATCAAGAAAATGCATAATGTCAAAAAGCTATGGAATTTCATGAATTAGGCTTCTAATTGTTTCGGTATTCTTCAGATCTGGCTCGCAGCGATTTTTTCGTGTTTTCAGACTCCAAGAAGGTGCTCGCCGAATTGAAATTTAATGTCGATGAAGATATGTCGCTGAAGCTAAAGTCTAGTATTTCCAAAACCAGACGTGACAATTTTTTTTCGTTATTAAAATCACCGTGGGTACAAAAACTGTGTCAAATAGTATAGTATTCCAAAAATTAGTAAACTTTTCAAATACTGGTTCATATTTGTTGGCCCTAATTTTTTTGATAATGATGTAAATTTTTTTCCAAAATAAATTCGACTCGACAGAAAGTACTGGAATAGACATTCACAATACTAGATCGTTGTATATTCCCGTGGCAAACAGAGCTCAAATCCCTTCTTAACATCGATATCTGTCAAAAATGGGTTTTCATATTCAATTTATGTCAAAAAAGGCGTTTGCTTATCGAATTCTGTCAAAAAAATGGCTTCTTAACATCGATATCTGTCAAAAATGGATTTTCACTTCCAAATTATGTCAAAAAAAGGCGTTTGCTTATCGAATTCTGTCAAAAAATGGCTTTTTCTTACAAATTCTGCAAAAAAAATGGCTTCTTAACATCGATATCTGTCAAAAATGGATTTTCACTTCCAAATTATGTCAAAAAAAGGCGTTTGCTTATCGAATTCTGTCAAAAAAATGGCTTTTTCTTACAAATTCTGCAAAAAAATGGCTTCTTAACATCGATATCTGTCGAAAATGGATATTCACTTCCAAATTATGTCAAAAAAGGCATTTGCTTATCGAAATCTGTCAAAAAAAATGGCTTTTTCTTATCAAATTTTGCAAAAAATGGCTTCTTAGCATCGATATCTGTCAAAAATGGATATTAACTTCCAAATTATGTAAAAAAAGGCATTTGCTTATCGAATTCTGTCAAAAAAATGGATTTTTCTTATCAAATTCTGCAAAAAAATGGTTTCTTAACATCGATATCGGTCAAAAATGGATTTTCAATTCCAATTATGTCAAAAAAGGCGGTTTTATAACGAATTCTGTCAAAAAATAGCTTTTTTTCATCAAAATCTGCCAAAACATGGCTCCTTAGCATCAATGTCTGTTAAAAAACAGGTTTTAAATTCCAAATTATGCCAAAAAGGCGTTTCCATATCTAATTCTGTCAAAATAATCCAAAAATTGGTAAACCTTCCAAATACTGGTTAATATTCGTTGGTCCTTACAGCCGCGTATTATTTTTTTGATAAGACGTTAAATTTTTTCCCAGAATAAAGTCGACTCGACAGAAATTACTCGAATAGACATTGACAATACTAGAGCGTTGTATATTCCCGTGGCAAACAGAGCTCAAGTGCCTTCTTAACATCGATTTCTGTCAAAAAGGGTTTTGCTTATCAAAATTCTGCAAAAAATGGCTTAACATCGATATCTGTCAAAAATGGATTTTTACTTCCAAATTTTGTCAAAAAAAAGGCGTTTGCTTATCGAATTCTGGCAAAAAATGGCTTTTTCTTATCAAATTTTGCAAAAAATGGCTTCTTAACATCTATATCTGTCAAAAATGGATTTTCACTTCCAAATTATGTCAAAAAAAGGCGTTTGCTTATCGAATTCTGTCAAAAAATGGCTTTTTCTCGTCAAAATCTGCCAAAACATGGCTCCTTAGCATCAATTTCTGTTAAAAAACAGGTTTTCAATTCCAAATTATGCCAAAAAGGCGTTTCCATATCTAATTCTGTCAAAATAATCCAAAAATTGGTAAACCTTCCAAATACTGGTTAATATTCGTTGGTCCTTCGAGCCGCGTATTATTTTTTTGATAAGACGTTAAATTTTTTCCCAGAATAAAGTCGAATCGGCAGAAATTACTCAAATAGACATCGACAATACTAGAGCGTTGTATATTCCCGTGGCAAACAGAGCTCAAATTTTATTTTTCTGCGTAGCCGATCTTTCGAATGTCGACCCCATGTATCAGTACTCTCTGGAATGGTTCGTTCAAATTTTTGTTTCGACAATGGCAGAAACCGAAAAATCAGGTGAAAAATATGACGTTTTATCTATGTTTTTTTCGAAATAATTCAAAGACTTTCGTAAACAAATTGTTGGCAACGTTGGATTATAAAGTGAATTGACAATTTCAGATGTGATTGAAACTCGAGTCAAAACTATCAACGATTCTTTCACGTACAATTTGTATAGCAACGTCTGTAGAAGTTTATTTGAAAAACACAAAATGCATTTTGCCTTTTTGCTTTGTATAAGGATTTTGATGGATTTCAAAGAAGTCAATCCTCAGGAATGGCAACACTTTTTAGCAGGAGGATCACCTACCAAGGTAAAATTCTCTCTCATAGATATGATCGAAGAAAAATTTGTCAAAAATGGTTTTCTCGTATCAAATTCTATCAAAAAATATTGTTTTCTATCAAATTTTATCAAAAATGACGTTATCATATACAATTTTGTGGAAAAATGGAATTTCTTTATGAAATTCTGTCAAAAATGGCTTTTTCATGAGGAAATCTGGCGAAAATTGTATTTTCATATGAAAATATAACGGAAATGGTTTTCCCCTATCAGATTCTGTCAAAAAATGACTTCTCACCACCACTTTCTGTCAAAAATGGCTTTTCATTCCTAAATTTTGTCGAAAAAACGTTTTCATATAAAAATGGTGTTCAAATTTTGTCAAAAAATACAAAATTTTGACAAAAAGTGTCTTTTCACTACCAAATTCTGTCAAAAATGGGTTTCACTATTCAATTATCTTAAAAACAGGCGTTTCCATATCAAATTCTGTCAAAAAATGGCTTTTTAGCATCAAAATCAGTTAAAAATTGGGTTTCCATTACAATTCTGACAAAATAATGCCTTTTTCTTATCAAATTCTGTCAAAAAATGGCATTTTAACATAAAAATCTGTCAAAAAAGGGTTTTCATTACAATTCTGTCAAAATAATGCCTTTTTCTCATCAAATGCATTCCAAAAATGGCTTTTTGGCATCAAAATATGTCAAAAATTGTTTTTTATTACCATTATGTCAAAAAAGGCGTTTGCATATCGATTTCTTTAAAAAAAATGGATTTTTCTTATCAAATTTTGTCAAAAAATGGCTTCTTACCATCAATTTCTGTCAAAACTGGGTTTTCACTACAAGTATGTCAAAAAATGCGGCATCATATCGAATTCTGTCAAAAAAATGGCTTCTTTACATCAATTTCCATCAAACAATGTCATTTCAATACCAAACTATGTCAAAAAAGCGTTTATATAAAATTCTATCAGAAATGATGTTACCGTATAATATTCTGTGAAAATATGGAGTTTCTCTATTAAATTTTGACCAAAAGTTTCTTTTTACCACCAAATTCTGTCAAACAAGACGTTTCTATATCAAATTCTGTCAAAAAATGTCTTTTCACTACCAAATTCTGTCAAAACCTAACCAAATTATGTCAAAAAAGATTTTTAGCATCAATTTCTGTCAAGAAATAGCTTTTCAATAATAAATTATGTCAAAACAGACGCTTCTATATAAAATTTCCATATATAAATCTCTTCAAGTGAAACTAGCAATTTCTAACCTCATTTATCACGCATGTCACGTCCTTATTGTCTTTCTACTGTCAATTTTCGAGCAATAAACAATTTTTCTCACTTTAAGAAGCCTCACAACTCATAATCATCATAGATTTGAATAATTCGAGAGTTTCTTTGGCGGTTAATGTTGTTCAAGATGCGTGTCACTGCATGTCTCGACATGTACATATAAATTAGTTTTTTTCGTGAATTTTTTTTGAAACATTTGATTTCCTCCCTGTAGGATCTACCTAACCCTGCTCCGAATTGGTTATCGAGTAGAGCTTGGAACGAAATATTAGCTCTAGATGCTTTACCTAATTTTCAAAATTTTGTCGCGACTTTTAGTGGAAATATAACAAGTTATAGATCCATATTTGAAAGCTTGGAACCGCACAGGTAAAAACGGAAAATGTATTACTATAAAGATTGTAGTTTTAGACTTATTTTTTTTATATAAATATATAGGGTTCCCTTGCCGTCCCCCTTCGACACGACTCTAGATTCGTTTCAAAAAATGATTGTTCTAAAGAGTTTACGACCCGATAAAGTCACTAACGCCATGCAAGATTTTCTAGCCGATAAAATGGGTCAACAATTCATCGAACCCCAAACGTCTGACTTATCGGCTATGTATAAAGAGTCCGGTCCTGCTATTCCGCTTATTTTCGTTTTATCGACGGGTACCGATCCGGCCGCCGAATTATACAAATTCGCCGAACGCATGAAAATGGGAAAGAGGATGTTTTCGATTTCCCTAGGACAAGGACAAGGTCCAAGAGCTGAAAAGATTATGCAGAGCGGAGTCGAAGTAGGATCTTGGGTGTTTTTCCAAGTAAGAAATCTAAAATGAAAATAATTTGTTGTAAACAATTTCGATTGTTTAGAATTGTCATTTGGCACCCAGTTGGATGCCTCGACTGGAACGCATCGTCGAAGCTCTTACACCGGAAACTACACACAGAGATTTCCGCATTTGGTTAACTTCTACGCCATCTCCTAATTTTCCGGTAGCCATTTTACAAAACGGTAGTAAAATGACGATAGAACCTCCGTCGGGTTTAAAGGCGAACATGTTGAGAGCCTATAGGAACGAAGTGTCCGATTTTATGGATTTTATGCAATCTAACGATCCCAAAGGACCTACCTTCAAACTTCTGGTATTTTCGCTTTGTCTATTTCACGGTATTGTTTTGGAAAGAAGAAAATTCGGTCCTTTAGGGTTCAATATCCCTTACGAATTCACAGGTACGTTTAGTAATATAGCCCAAATAAACTAGATATGTAGGACGGTTTTGTTGTCATTTTGACTCTTCAGTATAACGTACTTTTGATAAATTTCTTCGAGAAAATCCGGTTTACATGGAAGAAGTGTAAATGGTAGTTTTGTTGTCATTTTGCCTCTTCAGTACAAGGTACTTTTGTTTTTAATTCAACTTTTTTTTTTCAAAAAAATTCATTACTCTACGTTTCAATATCCTTTACAACTTCACATATGATTTGATCAATATATACTACATAAAAAAATATGGAGAGCGGTTTTGTTGTCATTTTGACTCTTCAGTACAAGGTACTTTTGTTCTAATTTCAACTTTTTTTCAAAAAAATTGATTCCTTTACGTTTCCACATCCCTTACGAATTAACACGTGATTTTATCAATATATACTACATAAAAGACATATATAGAGCGGTTTTGTTGTCATTTTGACTCCTTAGTACAATGTACTATTGATTTTTTCCAACTTTCTTCAAGAAAATTTGGTCTTTATGGTTCAATATCACTTACAAAGTTATGGATAAGTTTGTCAATATAAACCACATTAAAAAAGTAAGTTGTGCGGTTTTGTTGTCATTGCGCCCCTTCAGTACAATGTACAAGTTTATTTTTTAATTTTTTCAAGCAAAATTCGATCTTTTATGGTTCAATGTCCATTTCAAGAGTAATTTTATCACGGTAATCCAAGTAAAAAATACATAGAGCGGTTTCGTTTTTATTTTGTCTTTTCAGTACAAGACACTTTTGTTTTTATTTTAAATTTTTTCAAGAAAAAATCGATTCTTTCGGATTCAATATCCCTTACAAATTCATGGGTACGCTTATCAATATATAAAACAAAAAAATATGTATAGCGGTGTTATTATCCTTTCGCCTCATCAGTACAAGGTACTTTTGTTTTTTTTCCGCTTTTTTAAATAAAATTCGATTCTTTAGGGCTCAATATCTCCTACAGAATCCCAGGTAAATATATCCCACATAAAATAAGTATGTAGAGCGGTTTTGTTGTCATTGCGCCTCTTCAGTGTCCTTATGTTTTATTTTCAACTATTCAAAGAAAATATCGAATAAAAATAACTTGTAATTATAGATGGTGATCTTAAAATCTGCATATCACAACTGCACATGTTCCTAATGGAATACAGCGATATACCTTTCAAAGTATTGACCTATACAGCTGGACAAATCAATTATGGAGGTAGAGTAACAGACGATTGGGATAGAAGATGCTTAATGAACATATTGGCCGATTATTACAAAAAAGACGTCATCAATCAAACATACGTCTTTGATAAGCAAGGATACTATCACCAGGTATCACCAACAAAGTTTATTTTTCAAGATTTCTACCCTAAAAATATCCTCAAAATAATTTTTTTAACGATAAATTCGATTCTAATGTGATTATAATGTGTAACTAAAGTAGAAATTTGTATTTGAAGATACGAACCGATGTTTTATTCGCTGATTACGTGGAATATATTAAAACTCTACCTATTAACGACGATCCAGAATTGTTTGGACTTCATCCTAATGCCGATATCACCTTTGCTCAATCGAAAACTTACGCTTGCCTCTCTACGCTGCTATTACTTCAACCTAAGCAAATAGGTGGCGCTGCTAGTAGTCAAGAAGAAACAACAGCTAACGCCGCGCGGTCTATTTTAGAACAAACACCCGATTTATTCGATTTAGATCTAATATCGAAACGGTGAGTTTTTCGATAGCCCTCGTATAATAAATTTAAAAAAAAATTATAATAATGCGAGAACTTTTTGATTATTACCTGTAGTATTCAATTTTTAAGTTTTATTAATACTGATTTTTTTACACGATATTATTTCGATTTTGAAGTTGCAGGTGTATAGGCGCCATATTGTTAAATTAATTTAAACTTTTTAAACAGTAAATTTGAAAAGATTTTTTTTTAAACAAAATAATATTTTCTTAGAATTTATGTATTTTTGTAAAACATTTTAATAAATATACAAGACTTGCCGATTATTTTATATTCGAATTCCATATCCAGTTTCGAGTTCCATTAAGTTGCAACGTCTTTTACAAATTGGCGTGTCTACGGATAATTTACACTAAAAGTATTTTTCTTGTTTTCTCGAACGGATGATCAAGCAAAACACACAAAACTCACGAATAAATTAGCTAAACGTCTTAAACATTGAAAAATATACCACAAATAAATTTTTCTACAAGAAATAAAACCTCAAATGTCAAACAGCAAAAAATAATAAAATGGCTATCGACATCAGTGTTGCCAAGTCGGGTTTTAAAAGATTCTTATTTTATTACCAAATTTATATACATGTTTACATTATTTTTACGCCTGATAGAGTCTGTACCTGATGATAGTTCTCGTCAAATTGATGGCAGAAAGCAGATACTCGACATTCCCACTGTTGTGTGCAGGAAGCATTTGAAACATACAACTTTTTGTTATTTTTGAAAAATGACGCTAAAGCTCATGTGCTTTGATCATTTGACCCCCTTTGAATTGAAAATTTGTTTTCATAGGTCTAATTTGGGGGAAAGGGATTTTATATTTGAATAAAATAATGTATAATCCAGAAAATTCTTAAGTATATGTCATCTATCAGGTTATAATCATTTTTTCATACGTACAAGTAGTGCTTTAGGCTTTCAAAACTCTAAATATACCTTTCTAGTTGATTCTAAACATATATTATAGGATTAGAGTTCTTAAATTTCCAGGAAAGTCTTAAGATACGTACATCAACGCATAAAGATGTAGAGTTGGCAACGCTGATCGATATAAATGTTCGTTGTGTGTTAGTGATGGGCGATATTACATTCGAATTTATGACTTTTTTTTTCTGGTGTAACCGATTTTGTGCAATAGAAAATAGTTTCATAAATTTTATGTATATGATCAAATTGTTTGAAAAAAGTGACTTTTAATTTTAAAAAGAAATTTAGAAAAATTATTTATAGTAATTAAAATGTTTTTTATATCGCGTTGGGTATAAGAAATCATACCCCAACCTACCGGGTAGGCAACAAACAATGCAGCTACGAACTACATCAAAATATGATTTATTCGAAATTATATTAATCAAAGCAAGCTATCTTCATATATTCCACAAACATATGTTGAATAACTTTATTTTATTCACTCATTTCCAGTTATCCTGTCCTCTATGAAGAATCCTTGAATACTGTGATCATTCAGGAAGCCATAAGATACAACAAGTTATTATCTGTTATAAAATCATCCTTATACGATCTCTTGAAAGCCCTTAAAGGTTTGGTAGTGATGTCGGAAGCTTTGGAAAAGATGTCACAAAGTTTATTCAGTAATTTGGTGCCTCAATTGTGGGCCTCTAAGGCTTATCCATCACTAAAACCTCTAGGTAATATTTTTCATATTGAATACCTCCTGGTGATTTTAAAAAAATTATTTTAGGAGCTTGGGTGACTGATTTAAAAGCGAGAATCCAATTTTTAAATAAATGGGTAGACGAAGGGATACCTCCCGTTTTTTGGATATCCGGTTTCTATTTTCCCCAAGCTTTTCTCACTGGTACCCTACAAAATTACGCGAGGAAATATATAGTTTCGATAGATACGATTAATTTCAACTTTAAAGTGAGAATTTAACAAAAAAAAATGATATAAAGTAATATCTTTTCGTTTTTTAGGTATTGGATCATTTTCCGAAGCAGAGGCCGTCAGACGGGTGTTGTATATACGGTTTGTTTCTAGAAGGAGCCCGTTGGAATGCTAAACTTAAAGTTTTGGACGAATCTAACCCGAAAGAACTTTATACAGGTATGTTTTATGGGTGTTTTTGATATGTGTGTCTTTTATAATAGTGATTTAAATCGTTTTAAGATATGCCGGTTGTGTGGTTACAGCCTGAAGAAAATCACGTTTGCCCAGAAGGCGTTTATCAATCGCCTGTTTACAAAACTCTAACTAGAGCCGGTACTCTTTCTACCACAGGTCATTCAACGAACTATGTTTTGACTATCGAAATACCGAGCTTAAAACCACAACCTCATTGGATTAAAAGAGGTGTAGCATTAATATGCGCTCTAGATTATTAAAATTATATTATAATAAATTTTGTATAATTTTTTACACCTCAAACCTTCTTTCGCTCTTGGAGTTTTTATTTAACCTAATTAACAACAATTGCAACTGAATCCGCCTCTGTCTATTTTTAATCTCATTCATCCAACACGTAGGAAAAACTATTGGAACAAAATATTTCTCGGTACAGCAACAATACTTGTAAAGAAATATTTCAGAAACAAAAATTAATAATTTTACGTTAATACTATATTATTGATATTAACTTTTAACCATACAATTATTCCTTTTGTTGATTCATACTTTTATTCCAAAATATAATTGAGTGGAAATAATATACACTGAAACCATATTTGCGTTTTGCATAAAAACAGATTATGATGAGGTGATGCTTGTTTGTTGTGAAAATTCACTGTTTTACCGGTGACATAGTCACTCCATGAATATCACAAGTGTTATGAGTATGTTCAATTTGACTTTTATATGAAAATCTAATTTGGATTAAATTTCATCATATTTATTTGAAGTTGCAAAACTAAAGAGTTTAGGAAGAGAGTTTCACCTATAACCTGGAAGGTCTTTCTTAGTTATTAGAACAGGAATTTCAATAGTCGTGGACGAATAATTTGCGAGCATTAAATGGAACGTACCCAATAGTCAATTTATAAATATTCACCTTTAAAGTCAAAGACTATATACTAGATAGATCTGCCACTCTGTATAAAAATTTGACGACAAAGTTCGATCTTAGTGACATCTCTCGGACTGGCTCCGTACCAAGAAAAAAGATTTCTATTCTCTAACCTTATCACTTGCTTATTCATCCTGGTATACAGCAGGCCTTTACTGTTTAGTCATACTGTGTAAGTAAACACGACAGCACAATTCGCAACAAATAATAACTTTTAAATGCAAAAAATGCAAATAGCTACTAAACAAACAATATCACACACGTTTGCAAAGATTTTATCCACCTTTGCAATATTGGCTGTTTCTCGATGCATGATTGCAACTTAGTTTCTGAATCCAGATTGACAAACATTCAAAAATAAAACACCAAAAAGTAATCTTCTGAACTTCTCCTATTCCAGTGCACAGGCCCTGATTAAAGTTGAGTGGAATAAGTTTCGAAATGTATAACTATCATTAAATTGTCGGTTGTTGTGTCTTTTCGATATTTATACTGATTATAGAAATAGTTTTTTTTGGTGAAGTTTTGAGAATAAATAAATATTATGTTTAACAGAAGGGATTCAATAATGTACTTCATTTAATATTTTTATAAAGGTTTGTTTTACTATACAAGATGGCTACTGGATGTAAACGATATTGAATCAAGGTTATATTATTTTTTCGTGTTATTAATTACGTATGTATGCAATGCAGTTTCCATTTGTCAATAAATAGTAACGTTTTAATGATATTATTATTATAAATAATTACAAAATCAACTAGGGGTGAGAAGGTAAGTGTTTTTATTATATTTTTAAACCTTTTATTTCTCCTAATAATTTTCTCAACATTCCATTTTTTCTGATGACACATTAGTAACTATTTTAAACAAATAAATATTTCTTATTTTGGAATTCTATTTTTCATTTTTGTCAATTATTTTTCATTTTTTATGGTAAATTTAGATTTTATAATTATGAAAGTGATGGGTTTAGTATGTTTTTTATGTTTATAAAAGAAGGTTGACAAAACAATGAAATAGAAGAAAAATCTGGAATTTTTTCAATTTTATTCTACTGAGCGTAACTAAAGTTGATAATTTTCTGTAACATTTCAATGCTAGCTTTTTGAATACTTTTACAGGATATAAAAATTCATTTTTTTGAAAAGTATGTGGTAAATGTTAACGATTTCCAATGGAAAATTTATTATAATATGTGAAAATGACAATTTTACTAAATTCAAAGTTCCAGAATACACGATTCAAATGACTCTAATTTTTCGGGAACTATCTAAATCTGTAGTGCCAGTAGATGAATAGTTTCAATTTTTAGATAAGGTTTTTGGGAAACTGAAGTAAAAGACTTGGTTTTATAAATATCAAATATCTATTTTGTAATATACAAGAACAACATATTAAATCAAATATCATATTAGAAACTTTTTACAAAGTTACAAGCTTCTTTTTTAGCGTGTAATATACAAATATAACATTCTCCCTCAAGCACCAACAACAAGGCTCATTCTCTAATTTGGTCGATGGTAAATTCAATAAATTCCTAAATTTTTTTAAACTTCTGGACATTGAGAAGCGAAAACTTGACCAGGGTATTTAAAAGCGAAAAAAAAAATAATATAGGATGAAAACCATTGAAAAAAGGAGAGAATAGATTTCCGGAAAAACTACAACTCCTATAGAAAAAAGTTAGATAACAAAGTGTCCGTAACATAAGTAATTACTGCCGCCCCTTTCTACTTCCTCCCTCAGTTTGCCTGTAAATTATTTTATCTTATCTATTCTATCTTATTATTTTCTTTTTCCAATGGGTTTCTTCCTACTATTATTTTTTTTGTTTCAAAATTTATCGACCCTGGTCTAATTATCAAAATCACGAACAAAAATGTAAAATCACATTCTAAGCTCATTTAAAAGACAGCATTAAAAATTTATTTTAATTCTCTAAAATTTAATTAAATATATTTTTAAAAATTTAATATTCAAAAATTATGTTTTCAAAAAATACACATTAAAACGTTTGCGCTTCTCGACGTGGGACATTTCAACAATCTTCTGAGAGTCAAGGTAAAAATTTTGTAAAAAGGCACTTAACTATCTACATATTCAAAAACGAGAATAAATTTAATAAATGCTGGTTTTGGTTTTTTTTTTCTATCACAATGGCACCAACTAACCATTAAAGTACAATCATCTGTGATGCGACTGACTTAATAACATTTATAAACAAATATATTTACAATACAAATTATTAAAAAAAATTACACGTATATAAATTACAAATTAATTTGGAAGAAACTTGGTGGTATCGCCCTAAAACGTGAATTAATCTGGAATAAGGAAAAAATTATGGTAATTGGTTAAAACAAATTAAATCTTAAGTCTGGTCCTTCAAGCCTTCCATATGCTAGTTCATATCCGGCTCGAAGGACCAGGCAGTGTTGATTTAAAAATAAAAACGAAACTTTTGCAAAAATATAAGTGTCAGAAAAAAATTAAATACGCATTTAGTACAGAGTTTTAAAAGAATTAATTATTATCCGGCTGGAAGGACCAAACAAGGTAATTAGGAGTTAAGTAAAAAAATAACATGTTTATTGAAAAAATTAGTGTCTAAACAAGTTTCTATGAACATGAATCGCACAGTTAGGACTAGTTGATTGAAAAAAATCGATTATTACCCGACTCGATGGACCAAACAAGGTAATTATGAGTTTTAAGTAGAAATAAAACATGTTTTTTGCAAAAATAATCGTCTAACAAAGTTTTTGTTTTCATAAATTGTACATTTAGGACTAGTTTATTGAAAAAAATAGATTATTACCCGACTCGAAGGACCAGACAAGGTAATTATAACTTTTAAGTAGAAATAAAACATGTTTTTTGCAAAAATAATCGTCTAACAAAATTTTTGTGTTAATAAATTGTGCATTTAGGATTAGTGTATTGAATAAAATCGATTATTACCCGACTCGAAGGACCAGACAAGGTAATTATGACTTTTAAGTAGAAATAAAACATGTTTTATGCAAAAATAATCGTCTAAAAAAGTTTTTGTGTTAATAAATTGTACATTTAGGACTAATTTATTGAACAAAATCGATTATTACCCGGCTCGAAGGACCAGACAAGGTAATTATAACTTTTAAGTAGAAATAAAACATGTTTTTTGCAAAGAGAATCTTCTAAAAAAGTTTTTGTGTTGATGAATTGTACTTTTAGGACTAGTTTATTGAAAAAAATCGATTATTACCCGGTTCGAAGGACCAGACAAGGTAATTATGACTTTTGAGTAGAAATAAAACATGTTTTATGCAAAAATAATCGTCTAAAAAAGTTTTGTGTTAATAAATTGTGCATTTAGGACTAGTTTATTGAAAAAAATCGATTATTACCCGGCTCGAAGGACCAGACAAGGTGATTATGACTTTTGAGTAGAAATAAAACATGTTTTATGCAAAAATAATCGTCTAAAAAAGTTTTGTGTTAATAAATTGTGCATTTAGGACTAGTTTATTGAAAAAAATCGATTATTACCCAGCTCGAAGGACCAGACAAGGTGATTATGACTTTTGAGTAGAAATAAAACATGTTTTATGCAAAAATAATCGTCTAAAAAAGTTTTGTGTTAATAAATTGTGCATTTAGGACTAGTTTATTGAAAAAAATCGATTATTACCCAGCTCGAAGGACCAGACAAGGTGATTATGACTTTTGAGTAGAAATAAAACATGTTTTATGCAAAAATAATCGTCTAAAAAAGTTTTGTGTTAATAAATTGTGCATTTAGGACTAGTTTATTGAAAAAAATCGATTATTACCCGGCTCGAAGGACCAGACAAGGTGATTATGACTTTTGAGTAGAAATAAAACATGTTTTATGCAAAAATAATCGTCTAAAAAAGTTTTTGTGTTAATAAATTGTGCATTTAGGACTAGTTTATTGAAAAAAATCGATTATTACCCGGCTCGAAGGACCAGACAAGGTAATTATGACTTTTAAGTAGAAATAAAACATGTTTTTTGCAAAAATAATCGTCTAACAAAGTTTTTGTGTTGATGAATTGTACTTTTAGGACTAGTTTATTGAAAAAAATCGATTATTACCCGGCTCGAAGGACCAGACAAGGTAATTATGACTGTTGAGTAGAAATAAAACATGTTTTTCGCAAAAATAAGAGGCTGAACTAAATTTTTACACATATTAATTGTGATTTGAACAAGACAAAGTAATTGTACGTTTTAAATATAAAACGATTCATACCCGGCTCGAAGGACCAAATATTTGCGAGTTAATAGTAGAATATAACTGAAACATGTTTTTTTTGGAAATGAGGTACTAGATGAAAAAATTTGTTAATATACGACTCGAGGGACCAAACAAGGTGATTGTGAAATGAAATTGAAAAATATAATTGTGCTAAAATGAGCGTATAAAAACAGTTTATGACTGTTTAATGGAATTTTTTCAAAAAAAAAAATGGAAAAAAAACAGAAAGTACTGTACATAATTAAGACAATAAGATAAAGAAAAAATGATGAATAGTAGTCTAATACCATAAAAATAAAACAAAAAAATCGTGATAAACTCGTCCAATTATAAAAATTGTTTTGAAACGAAAGTTTGGCGAATGCGCCGATTTTGTTGTAGGACGACGACTTCTCTGTATCAGTTTTATAAACTGTTTACATTACGTTAACGCTGTTTTTATACAAACTATTTAAGTGCGGTGATTTCCAGGAATCTGAATATTCTAGAATGCGATTATAGTGTATGTAAAACGAATCTCGAGGAGCAGGAATTGGATAATAGCGGGAAGAAAATAAAAGTATACGAACCTAAATTTAAGGTGTATTTTTTTTCTGCGCCTGCTGAGCCCTTTTCTCCCATTCGGCTTTCCTCTGACTAAAATTTTTCGCTTCCATAATAAACCCCCCGTCCGCCATGATGTCATCGTCGATTTTCTCCTTAATTTCCACCTCGTCGTTTTTAATGTTCGAGATCCATTGATCGGTTTTTCTGTGCTCGCCGAAATTAGTTTTCCTCAGTATCAAATCGGTAGTTTTCGCGGGATTAACGGTCACAGCCCTTTGTCCTAGGAAGATATTGTTATTCAAAGTACGCCGCAAAACGATCGGGGACGTTCTAGTATCACCCGAAGGTGATTTATTAACTTCTTCTTCTTTTTCCGAGCTATCGAATTTGGTGTAGGTTCTTCTGCGATCGTCGATAGGAGAATCCGAGCGATTTTCTTTATCGCTGTCTCTGGTTTTCGTGTCGTTTAACGATTCTTGAAGCGTTTCAATGTCGCCGTCTTTAATTTTTAAAGATCTCCTAGCGAACACTTTCATTAATTCCGGTTCTTCGTCGGTTCTTTTATTCTGTAACGATTTTTTCCTCAACACCACGGGACTATCCTTCAATTTGTTTTCCATTTTATCCAAACTGTCTTGGGATGATTTGTCGGTGTCGTTTAGTGAATTCAAACTGGCGGATTTGCTTCTGAATGTCGTTTTTTCTTTAAAAATCACATCAGAAGATTTCCTCGAATCGGAAGTTCTCGATTTGATCGGCGAAGTTTCTTCTTTTTCGATTATTTCAACGTTTTCTTTACTGAATTTCCTCGGCGTCGGTGATTTCGCGGTAACTTCATCGAAATTGAACAAAGTTTTCGGTCTAATTGATTCTTCCATCGCTCTTGGAGATTTCATGGATAATATTATATTGCTCGTCGGTTTAACTTCCACTTTGTTTAACTGTTTATTGATGAATTCCGGTATTTGCGTCGATTCTCTTCTTACTTGGATCTTGGTGATTGAAATTTGTTGTTCTTTAATGGAAATCGTCGTGGAACCGTCGATATTTTCCGCGGTAAGATTCTTGGAAACGGTATTGAAGTCTTCCACGTTACTAGTAACGTTCACCACCGCGGTGTGACTCGGACCCGATATAGTCACCGCATCACCGCTCGCCGATTCCGATAAATGCAATTTATCGTCCAACGAAGCGGCCTTAATCATTTTACTTTCTTCTTTTTTTTCTTCGTTTAAAAATGTTTGCGTGGAAGTTTTAATTTCGTTCGATTCGATCGTTTGACGTTTGACGGCTTTGAAACTGTGCGATTTCCACACCGGTCTCGATGGTTTATTATCCGTCGGTAAATCCGTTAAAGATAAAAAATTATTATTATCCGGCTCGTCGTCGTTTAACGATAAAACTCGTTGTTGCAACGCAGATAATCCGGGCATTTTCAATTTACATCGAATTTCTTCCGATTTCATTTTCATTTCCGATGATCGAGATGATATCACAGTCGGTGAATTAGTCGGGCTTTTATTCGCCTCTTTTTGTTTCAATTTATTTTCTAATTCGATTTGAATCGAATCGTCAGGCGATGGAATAATCGATTCTTCAACGGTATCGATTATTTCTTTGGGAAACATACGTTGTCTAGTAGCCGGTCCCGATCTCGGTGCCGGTATCGGTCTCGAATTTTCGATTTTCTTCTTGTTTTCTTCCAAAATTGTTTCTTTTTCTAATAAATAAAAAAAAACGTTTATATATATCATCGTAATAATTATTTAAAGTAGGAATGGTGAAGTTATTTCGTCACGTGACTAAATCTACGATTTCTATACATCATCTTCTATCAAAAGGAATCGAACATAACCTAAAATCGATTGTATATATGATTGACGTAACTGACAGTACTAAAAGTACTTGAATTTGACGTGAGCTTTGTTTACTATGTTGTTTTTAGCGAATTATATGATTGAACGAAGAAGAAGAACCAACTTATTAGTGGTAAACTGTGTTTTAAATTTTGTAAAATTCACAAATATCTGTAGAATTTTTCAAAATAACGTCAATCAAGTGCCTGGTTATACGATTACGATATTAACCGACAAATATTTCCAGAAAATCACTGGAAAACCGCTTAAAACACGACCACAAAAGTTATCAGTTCGATTGGAAAAAATTAGATAGGTAGAGGACGATTCAGAATACATTCTGAAGTTTTAGTGAATTTCTGGAATGGTGTGCGAGGGCGATAACACATTAATTTTTGTGACTACTGTGCCATAATACGTGAACAAATTTTTATTTTCAGACTGGAGCTTTGTTTTCTTCTTCTTCTTCCTCAAACCTCGTTTGGTCGTTAATTTTTTTTTTCAGCCAAGTGCAGTACAATCACACATCAATAACCACAACCCCAGCTCCGCAGAGGAGCGACTCCTATATCAAGGCCAATTGAAGTTCCAATTAATACTTCTCACTATAAAAAATTTCTTCATCCCACCCAAATATATTCAACGGATTTCTCTCTTGTGTAACTTAATTAAGATAACACTCAGTTGATGGATTAAACATTACCTCACTACATAAATATGTACCTATATACATAAAATCGAAGTTATACTGCAAAAAATCAGCTTTCCGACCGTTGGAATATTAGTCACAACGATTATTTACAGAAATTTCCTGAAAATGGCTGGAAAACCTCTTAAATCACGACACAAAAGTTATAAATTCGATTGGAAATTTTGAGACGGAATAAGGGAGAAATTAGATAGGTAGAGGACGATTCAGAATACATTCCGCGGTTTTGGTGAATTTCTCGAAAGGTGGGCGAGGGCGATAACAAATTAATTTTTTCAAAAATTGCAATGTTAGAGTTGAGAATAGAAGTGACTAATGTGCCACAATACGTGAACAAAGTTTTTTCTTCAGGCTAGAGCTTTCTTTTCTTCTTCTTCCTAAAACTTCGAAGTAATACTGCAAAAAATCAACTTTCCGGCCGTTGGAATATTAGTCACAACGATTATCGACAGAAATTTCGATTTGATTGATAGGAATATTGCTGCTGACGTATAAGTCACGTGACAGAAGACCTCGAGCATTTCTACTTTACATTTTATAAAAATTAATGAAAAAATACCTTGGGTAAAACTTTCTATTATCGTAACGGCTTCTTTTTGTTCTTTTTTCTTTTTCCTTCCGCTTTTTCTGGGGAAAAACCTTTCCAATAGGGATAATTTTTCGGTTTTTTCGTTGGAGTCTTCGGGTAATCGAGAAAATATGTCTTGGGATTTGCTACCCGCGTTCGATTTGCTTCTGTTTAGTTTGTTGTCGGTAGAACCTGGTGGAGTCAAACCGGGCGGTAAAGAAGAACATTTTAATTGGGTTTCTGTTAATGTTTTTGTCGAACTCATGCTATATAGTTCGATTAGGGACTCTGCAAAGCAAAATTTTCTGCATTAAGGTAAGCGTACATGCGAAACAGCACAAAAAATGGTGTTATGTAAGAGATGTTATATGAACATTTTTTTTTAGTGTAAACATGATGCTCGTTATCAAAATTTGTTTGTTAATCATATTCATTAACTACTCTATTTATTTTTTTAGGATTAATTAGATATATTAAACTATTAAATAATAATAATGAATGGATAATAATCTAATTTGTGTTGTTGAATAATTTTTTTTATAACAAACAAATAATTATTCCAAATTCTCACATTTAAAATTGAATTATTTTATATATTCCCGCACATTAAGATATTTTCAAAAATCTGGCAACAGCGCGATTCATTATATATTACAAGCTAAAAAAATATCGATTATTTTATTAAATGATTTCGATATATGTGTAATCGATTTAATGGCAAATTTTTTAATCAGTAATTTACAAGATTGATACTGTCATTATTATGATGTCATAAAATTAACAAACAAATTTGCTATAAAAAATCGAATTTTCATTACGAAGAAGCTACAATATATTGCAAAGCTAAAGCAAAGCGATTTACTGTATCAAAAGTGTTTAAATATTTATTAAATTTAATTATAAGATACCTAAAAATGATTAAATTTATTTTTAAAAAAAGAAATTTTTTCCTAAATCCCTTTTAACAGGATCAACCGGAAGTATGTACGTTGCTTAGTAACGATTATGTCACGTCACTGGCGTAGATGGAAGATATTTATATCGACGGCCATTTTATTAGTTCATTTCGATAATTGAGGTTGTGTTTGTAGTTTATGGAAACTAACGTTTATTTTTTTGATATTATGAAAATTTTTGTTAGTTTATAAGTGAGTGTTATGTGTTTTATTTAATATAAATCTAAATTTTATCAAAAAAACTTGTATGTAAGAGTGTTAATTGTTTATAAACAAAGCCAGTGTATAGTAAAGAAATACACGAGTTATAAGGAATCCAAAAAGGAGGAATTATTGCAGAAAATCAACGGCAAGTTCAGTATAATAATGTAATTTATTAATCCTGTTATTTCAATAATAGATTAATTCTGTTAAATAAGAGATTTATAAGTTTTAATTACAAAAAAAAATGATTGATTATTCTATATACAGTGAAAAAACGTTCGTTTTTATATATTTACTGCTTAAACTATTTATATAGTGTTAAACTGAAAAATATAAAATCCTTACATTACTGAATTGAATTATAACATGAATTTCACAACGTGGTGTTCGTTTTTATAACTTCAACCTCAAGTTGTTCTTGAAATTGATTTTACCAACACTAAATTTTTCCATATTTTACGACTAAATTTAAATTTTTTAAAAAATATACATCGTAAATTTTCGATAATTTACTATCCTGTGTCATGTTTTGTAATAAAAACTACAATTTTATTCAAAGTAATGCATATTAGAAAAACAATACTAACATAACCTTAAAAATTGTAAATAGGAGAAAATATTTTGCTATTGAAATTAATTATATATAGGGGTAATAGAAAAATGTATATCAATGAAAGAAAGATGCCAAATTTACTTTATAATCATCAAAACAAGGAAATTAAACTGAAAAACGAACACAACTACATTTTGGATTATTAGATGAGAGGGTAGAAATATCGTTTCATTGTTAGTTATTTTAAATGAATTATTTAATTAAATAGACGTGCAACAATTCAAAAATGATATTATATCAAGAAACACAAAATCAAAAATTGTTACGCTTGAATAAAATTGCAATTTCTGTTGTTGAAACAAAAAAGTTTTAAAAAAACTACGGGGGGTGACCTTAATTTTATGTTCATCAGAGTACATATGAAATTTTGAGTTGGACACAATTGATACAGCTAAATCAGTAATACTTTTACAGTTAGCATTAAAAACAATTTAGAAATTGTAAAAATAAATGATTACTGTATTAATTATAAATTAAATCAAATATTCTCACCTTTTTTTTGAATCTCAGGTGATAAACTTCTAATAGATGAATCCTCGTTTACTTCCGGAGTAACCGGTAATGCTGTTAGCTAAAAATTTATAATCGATACATGAAATTATAGTTTTAAGACAAAATTAGCTGTAAATTGAAAAAATGGGACCACAATATGACAAAAAATGGAAATTATTCAATGCTGTTTCATGTAAACTGCGATATAACCAAATGTTATGAAAAATTCCGCATTATGGGCCCTACAGCCCATCCTGTTCGCCTATAATGGAATTCTAAAATTCGGCGAACGCGCGGCACGTTTTTATATAAGTTTTATCATAGTAGGCGATTTCTGGGAAAGTCTATTTATTTGTTTGTTTCGTTTCTTTATTTTCTAGAATTTTCGAGAACTTCGTTTGGAGATATAAACGATTTCGTTTATCGCAGTTTAATTTATAATAAATAGTCATAGTGAACAGATCGAATCAGGAAAATAACCAACAAATTTAAATAAATTAGTCAAGTGTAGCGTAGAGTGTTTATATAAATTAGTTAAGTGTAACGTGAAGTGTTTAAATAAATTAGTTAAGTGTAGAGTAAAGTGTTCAAATAAATTGATTAAGTGTAGTGTGAAGAGTTTAAAAAATTTAATTATGTGTAGAGATTGAATAAATTAGTTAAGTGTAGTGTAAAGTGTTAATTTTTTATAGTTTATAGAAGAAATTATGAATCAAAATGCATTATTGGATATATGAATTGTTTAACGAAGACGAATTGGAAAAAAATATTTAATACTAAAAAATACCTGCTGTGTTCGACGCCTTCGCGGTGCTCCATGCGTTCGTTTCGGTTTAACAGATACCCGGTGGTGCGCAGCGCTATGGTTTAGAGGTGTAGCTGTAGAATTAGTCCCAAATTCCGAGTTCGAATCTAATAAATAAATACGCGATTTAATAATTTGAAAAAAAATATTAAACAGTAAATTAAAATTTTATTTGGAAAATAATGAATTTACCTTGTGAAAGTTTCTTATCGTTTAACGATAATTTCGAAGAATGTCTAGAAGAAGCCGCTTCGGAAAATTCCTGAAAACATACGATATATACAGGGTGTTTATAAAATATATGATAAAGTTAACATTAACAAATCAAAGTAATTTTTTGGTGATATTATTCTTTATATTCGCTGGAAAGTTCTCCACATATCTTTTCAACTTTAACAGTTCACTGCAATAACGGCAATTATAGCCCGCCTTAAACTAGTGTTACGAACTCGTTCACTAACATAGACCGTGATGTCGGTGCTGTTTGATAATCTTAAACGATGCTAAAGTTCGGCAAATGCGATGGTTTTTTATATGCTATTTAGATCGTGTAGTGACTGATTTTATAGAGACGAGTTGGTTTATAGCATTCTAGAATCTTAATTATTTAGAAAAACATTGGATATGAATAAGTAGCCAAAGTTAGTAAATACTTAGTATAGGGATAGTAGAGAATAAACCAAAGAGTGATTTGAATAAATTAGTGTTTAGTAATGGATATTTTAGTGAATAATCAAGTTTTACTGAATAATTTAGTGGATAGTGATTAGTTTAGTGCACTTTGTGCTAGTGTATAAATAAATTACATAAGTAAGGAATACCGTGTGTATAAATTCATTTTAAAGGGACAGTTCAGGTATTCAAAGGGTTTGATTTGGACTAATTTTATAATATAGAGTTCCACTTGGCATTAAACATAGAAATTTTTTTTCAAAATATTTTGAATATGAATATAAGGAATTCTATTAATGTTTCTCAAAATAAATTTTCTCTTCAATAGCACTAGAATTTTTAATTAACTAGACAGTATATTCAAAAAAGTTTGAAAAATTATTGCCAGCTGTCACATGTCAAAATTGTTCATAAATTTGACAGAAAGATTAGTTTTAATACTCATATAAAAAAACTGCATGGATAACAAAATAAAAATGGATGTAAACCCAATAAATTTTCAAGGGGCTCTCCAAATTCGATAGTTCAGGGGGTCTCCAAATTTCGTAGTTTAAGGGGCTCTCTAAATATCATAGTTTAGGGGCTCTGCAAATTCCATAGTTTAGGGGGCTCTGCAAATTCCATAGTTTAGAAGGGCTTTCCAAATTCCATAGTTTAGGGGGCTCTCCAAATTCCGTAGTTTCAGGGGACCTCCAAATTCCGTAGTTCAGGGACTGTCCAAATTCCGTAGTTCAGGGGCCCTCCAAATTCCGTAGTTTCAGGGGCCCTCCAAATTCCATAGTTCAGGGGCTCTCCGAATTCCATAGTCCCTATGATGATACTGAACGTCCAAAAAATGAATTTTTTCACACATATAGAGCGATTTTCCTCCCTCAATCGATACAGTAATAATCATTATTAATTATTTCCCTCGTTTTCGTAATAATCGATTACAATATACCGGCTATATCCGAAAAAATAACTGTTATAACCTTATATTCTAACCAAACAAACTATTGAATGAAATCAGGTGTAAAGTGATAGGAAACATATTGAAATGTATTTAGTGGTGACATCTATAGTTCAGACAGGGAATTATATTAATCTATGGTGACATTAGGGTGAAAAATTTACGCACCAAGGATTTTTTCACTTTTATCTGATTTATATAATAAATTATTATATTCTAAATGTTTTGTTTCCGGAATTAATGAAAAAATAATAAAAAAAACGACTTACGTCATCTTCGTAACTACCCATACTATGTAAGGACCCATCGCTACAGGTACTATGTGATTTTGTTGGGTCCTGAAACAAATATATATATAAGAACGTATTGGAAGGATTATATATCAAATTAAATAAACCTCTGTCCCGTCGTAAGGTAAAAAAATTCTAATTCTGTTAATCCAACGCGTGTTTTTTTGCACTAACCCATCGTCGTATCCAAACATTTGTTTTAATAAACAAACAACTTTACAAACTACGTTAAAATCATCCCGATATCGAATGCAACCGCCATGAGAAACCGTACAACGAGCTAACAACAAAAGTGGAAACTTTCTATCTATGAACGCGGTTAACAATGGCAGTGGCGGTACAAAAAGGGAACATTATTTCAATATAAATCATCTACCGTAATAAACAACCGTTAATTATCGTCTATTTACTGGAAAAACGCGTAACGACAAGTGATACGCGAATCACACTGTATATTTTGAAATGCGAATCAGTTCTAAATTATTTATTCGCTTCGACGTGAAAAACGACTACATAGATGATTCTTTAAGTTAAGAAACAACCAGAAATCACAAGAGGTCAAATCAGGCGAATATAAAGGATGTTAAATGAGTATTACGGAAAAATTCGTTTGTCTGCAAATCAAACATAAAAAATGCATCGTTAATAGTGACGACAACACTGCCCAACAAAAAAAAGTTTCATGTTTAACGATACGAGTGGTATTCTCTCAATCATATATTTCTTATAGGGAATTTGATGTTGTGACACCTTTTAACTGTCAAAAAACGTACAAACAAATGTTTTTGTTGCTAAATTCGTTCGATTTTAGGTTTCTTCTGATTGAAAATAAAATTTTAAAACACGTAGAAAAATGAAGTATTCGATCTATTTCATCGAAATTTATATAAATCTAATTTTTTGATTACGCCGTGTGACTGACACACAGATGGCGCTCCCATTGTCAAATCTATTGTCAACTCTATTAGTCAGAAAAAAGTGACAGCCCTATGGATTCGGGTGTTTATTAATCATTGGTTCTTCATGAACAAAAAAAATACTGTACAGACACTGATGACGGTGAACGTTCTGGTCGTCCAATTGAGGTGGTGGAGATCGAAAACCACAAGGTGTCGATGATTGAGTGCAGTGTTTGGATCCATCACTTCACTCTTGAATCAAAGCGATCATCATCTTAATGGACTACAGTCGGTGAATCAGGTTCGAAGCCACAACAGGCAGCTGGGACGGTTGTGACTCTTCAGTATTTTGCGATCCGCATGGAATATTGTTAATCGACTAATTCCAAAACTACAAAGAGTTGTTTGATTGTTTGAATGCAAAAATTAAGAAAAAACAGCCACATATGTCAAAGAAAACAAACACTGTTTCACCAAGATGATTAAATTGAACGAATCGCTTCCTCATCGACCGTATAGTCCAAATCTGGCCCCGAGTGACTACTGATCTCAAAAAAATGCTCGCCGTCAAGAAAATTCAGCTCAAATCAAGGAAAAATTGTTAAAACTGAAACCTATTTTGATGCAAAAGACAAGCGAAGTTAAAAGTGATGTGTTAACTGTCACCGATGTTGCAACCACCCTATAGTCCCGATATACTCCCTGGTGAATAGTTTCATTTACCAAAAAAAAAACAACACCTCATATAGATTTATCTTGATGTCGTAGATGAAGTTACGAATACGATTGTCAAGGACAATTGATAATATCAAAATTTCATAAATTTCAACTATTATCCTTGCAAGGAAACGTGTCCCAAAATATTGTGACTCGATCTTTTTATCCAATATTCTTTATCAGAAGACTATAACCATTTAGTGATAAAATGAAAGCATATACAGGGGATTTTAGAGAACAAACTTCTATTTTATAAGAAAATCAATTTTTTGTATTCCGATGTTTGCATAGTTCGAATGTAAGGGCGTTCCGGAGGTTACTTACAATAAAAAAAACCCAAAGATGAAGGAGATCGTCACTGATAATTCGTAAATTTAACTAGTAGGTACGTTCCAATAGGAATATTATCATGGAGTGTTAGAAAATGTAATAAATGAGAATTTTTTTTTGGGGAGCGTACGCCACTGGTACAATGTGTAACAGAGTATATAGCCGTATCAGTTGTTGCATTGTCTAACTGTGGGGTATTATGTAAACGCTAGACGCTTTCGGACACGCTAGATACGGTCGTTTTCATTTCCTTGTGGTATATATTTTACAATTTGGCAAGTTGTTGTTCTTGATCTACATTTTCATCCCTAATATCGTTATATTTCATTTTATATAAAATCTTTTGAAGAATTTACTTGGTTTTTGGGCTGTAAGCAATTTCACGTGGACTGGAAACGAAACGCGTGATATTCCCGCTTAGAAACATATTGTTTCTACAGTCATGAACAAAAAAATCGATTCAGTTGATACCATGGGTAAAAAAACTGAAAATCTTAAAGGCAACCGCCAGTTTCATGCAAGCGGTCAACGAGAAGTGGCCAGTGCGCTGAACTTGGGTCAGCCTGCTGTTTCCAAAGCTCAAAGTTCTTACCAAGATTGATAACATTCATTTAAGACGCGATTCCAGATGATATTGTCTGGATTTAGATCCTTTCGTGTATTTATGGTATGAAATTAGGAGAAAATTTGGGGCTAGAAGTCTTGTAACAAGCACGAAGACGGTCTAAGCTAAGACTAATAGCTCCAAGGGGAGAATGATATAAAATGACGCTTCGGAGAGCATGAATTTTTCCATTACTAACTCCCTGGATAGATGAAGTTTCGAAAAAATGATTCAACTTATAGGGATTCACTTAATTTGCCAGCCATGACATAGCTGAGGTTGCGGCGACTTATTGGTAAAGAAGAAACAAATTAAAAAAGTCGTCGTACTCGCACAACTACATTTTTTACCGTTAGCAATAAGTAAATGATGACATTATCGTGGTTTAATAAATAATGCCCAAAATGTCTTTCGTTTCGGCACATCTACATCGGAAACGATGGTCCCGGAATTACCTGGCATGACCAAGAGATGGCGGTAGTTACTTGACAAATACCACTGTAGTTTGAAGATGCCACGTTGTTCAGTATTTGTTTGACAGCCTTCAATAGTGAACGTTTCCATGGCCTAAGCCCAACCAATATAAAAGCTGAACTAGATTTTACTCTAGGCGAGTCTGATCCTTCGTTATCAACAGTAAAATATTTGGTATCAGAGATTAAAGGAGGCCGTACGACCGGCGAGGACCAGCATCCCAGTTATCGATCAAATGAGGTGACGACTCCAGAAATATTGAACAAAATCTACTGGATGATCGTCGACTGAAAGTGCGGGATCTAGCAGACTTAGTAGGCATTTCAAAAAGCATATTAACTGGAAATTTGAACATGGGAAAGAATTGCACAAGATGGATACCGCGTTTACACAAAACGGAAGATGTTTCCATCGAGTGTTTGGCAATGTTTCAAAGAAATAAAGCCATGGATGGATCGTGGGTCCATCATTTCACATTCGAAACAAAAGAACCTTCAAAATAATGGACTGAAAAGGGTTCCAAAGACCGTTCCATTTGCGAACAAGATCGTGGCGTCGGTTTTTGGGGATGCGCGTGGGATAATTTTCATTGAAAAAAGAAAAACTATCAATGGCGAGTATCATGCAAAGTTTGAGCGTAGAAATCAAAGAAAAACTTGGCTAAGAAAGTATTCCATTAAGACAATGATTCAGCTCACATATCCGTTATTGAAATGGCCAAAATCAGGGCCGGATTAAGATTTATAAGGTCCGGGGCTAAAATAATGACGGGGCCCCCTTAAGGAATTCGAAAACCCGGAAAAATTCACAAAATAATATCAATAATATCAACACATCAAAAAATACAGAATGATTTCCAAATGAAGGGGCCCTCTTGGACCTGGGGCCCGGGACTATAGCCCCCCCCCCAAGCCCCTAGCTTCATCCGGCCCTGGCCAAAATTAATGAATTGAACACCCTATTCGCCAGATTTAGCCCAGTTGAATTAGTTTCTGTTCCTAGACTTGAAAAAATGAAGGGATGATTTCGGTAGTTAATGGCTATTTTGAAAAACTTGACGATTATAATTCACGTTTTTTGTAGTTAAAGTTGCGCCGTAGCAAAATTTATAACTTTAAATAATGTTTAAATTAATTATAACTGTCCGCGCGAATGTTTATTATAGGAATCTCCGTTATAATTTAGTTTTGAGGTCACGTATCTCTAGAGATTAAGTGATTTCAGTTTTTTTTACACATATATATGTATATCTATCTGCGCTTCCGTTCGACGATTAAACTGGGACCTCATTTTGAAATAGCAAACAGGTTTTTGATGTGCAATGACTAGTATGGTTGATATTATTGAATAAATATGTTATATTATTATTAAAACGACGCCATATGAAAATTAATTTTTTTCCCCCTCGTCAATACGTCAATTGAATAAATCAAATTCGACTCGAAGTAAAATAAAACTTAAACGTATTAAATATCAAATTTGAAACATTTAGTTTCACACGAAAATTATTATTATTTATTATTGTGATTGAGGTGAATTTTTTCAAACAAAAAATACTTCAAGTTTGAGCGATTGAAATAGATTTGAGTTGATATACTACTCAAGTTTTGAGACACGGCAACATTTTGAATGGTGAACGTACTCAAAACGTGTTGTACGAGTGCTAATTGAGTTTCGACGTGGATTAAACGAATAGCGATCAACTTGGGTGATTGAGCACCATCCCGATAATGATCGCACTCGCTACAATGATGAAGGTCGTCCGAAACGGCTGTAGTGGCAAACAACATCGACACTGTATCGATTTGTGTGAAGAAATGCTGAAAAGTAAATGGTCGCTTGTTGGTACACCAGAAGTTGTTTGCCAGAAAATCAGGAAAACTTATCGTAGAAAACGAATCATTCTCCGCCATGAAAATACGAGTTATCACACATCAGTTCAAACAAAAACATTTTTAAACAGTCAAAACATCGAATCGATGGGTCATAAAAGATCAAAACTAATGTAGCAACCCTCGTAACAATCTTAATATTAAAATTGTGGCGCGAAAGTGCGGAATCAGCCACAAACAAACAATGAACTAAAATAAAAAGAATAACGTGATAATAATAAACAATGCACATAATTTTTTCTACTGCTTTGTCTTAACTGAATGAATATACGAGGTGAAACGGAAAAATACGATGATAATAACATTGAAAATGGATATCAGCAATATAAAAGAAGAAATGAGTCGGTTAAGGACGTTTTTCGAACTTAAAAACGAATGAAAATGTGAAAAAAATGTTCAAAACCACGATTTTTTTCTATTATTCTTGTCTTTTGTCGGGTAAAATAAAAACCTGAAAGTTGGACCAACGTTTTTTTTTTGTTAAGACGAAACCACGAGTCGTAAATTTGAACAGTATATTTTTTCAGATATTTTTTCAAAAATAAAAAAATGTTTGTCAAAAAATACAGCGACTTCAAGTGATTGTTAAGTTTGAAATCGTTTTTATCGATTATAACATTTGCTTTAACCCTCGTATATACGCAACATGGATAAATGATATGTCATTTCGTCAACTTACTTTAATCGCAGTCTTTTCAATATGAAGTCCATCGGAGGCAGTTGGCGAGTTACATGAACTGTGTGGTAAACCTTCATCGTCCTCACTAGTATCACCTGGAATCGTCCTTTTTCTCAAAATTTCAGTAAGCTCGTTCTGTAACAATCAATTTTAATATTCTAAATATTTTTTTTTCAATATTTTTCTAAAAACTTTCGATTATTTTCTACTAAATAATCAGATTGCCCCTGTTTCCCCTAATTTTAATTTTTCATTATAATACTGGTTCTATTAGTTAATATTACATGATGTTACGTGTCGTCACGTTATATGAGTGTGTAGGGTACGTAACGAGAGAACCATGACAGCACGTGAATTTACGTGTCACGATGTTAATGTGTTTATTATTTATTAGGGGAGATCGGGTATATTTTTGGGATAACAAATATTCCAAGGTAAGTTTTTGTAGATTTTTTTTTCAATTGCAATATACAATACCAGTCGAAAATTAATATAACCAGCAACATCATCAAAAATGTCACCAAATAGATTGAAGTTAGAGAGATGGAAGGGGTTACAGTTCTATGCAATTGCTATGCACCGTTTAAATAATTAAGGATTTTATTAAAAAATTTGAATGTTTTTTTCACTAAAATTGTTGTTAATTCAATATAACTGTTAGTGGTAATGAAAAAAACCGTAAACATATTACGAATTCAATTTTTCGAAAGTCAACAAACTCGATATAATAAATGTCTCAAATTACCCAAACTCTAGCTTTCTGATGATGTAATGTTTATACGAAATTAATGACGAATGTGATGAAACCACTTCCATTTAAAACATTTGTAATATTTCCTTGAAAATAAGTTGCTTTTGTTTATTGTTCAACAAATGAACGATAGAAATATATTTATGGTATTTGTTCAATCGATTCATTCAATAAGAATATTTCTTCAATATTCTCCTACAAATTAATTTTCATATTTCTGTTTTTGTTTTAATTGCAACCAGTAGTAACTGCGAATCAGATCTGGACGAGAAAACAAAACGAAAGTCGATTAATTTGTTTTTTTCCATTATTTGTGATTGTCTCATTAACTCGGTGACCTGATGTACAAAAAGTCACTAGTCAATTATTTTTTCCTTCTCCAAATTGTTACCAATATCAAACAGTGTCATTTTCTCCCATTGAAGCATTTTTTAGGTCTAAAAACAACCAGTAATCACCGCGAATCAGATCTGGAGGAAATATTGGACGAGAAAACAAAACGAAAGTCTCTTTTTCCATTATTTGTGATTGTCTCATTAACTCGGTGACCTGATGTACAAAAAGTCACTATTTAATTATTTTTTCCTTCTCCAAATTGTTACCAATATCAAACAGTGTCATTTTCTTCAATTGAAGCATTTTTTAGGTCTAAAAACAACCAGTAATCACCGCGAATCAGATCTGGAGGAAATATTGGACGCGAAAACAAAACGAAAGTCTCTTTTTCCATTATTTGTGATTGTCTCATTAACTCGGTGACCTGATGTACAAAAAGTCACTATTTAATTATTTTTTTCTTCTCCAAATTGTTACCAATATCAAACAGTGTCATTTTCTCCTATTGAAGCATTTTTTAGGTCTAAAAACAACCAGTAATCACCGTGAATCAGATCTGGAGGAAATATTGGACGAGAAAACAAAACGAAAGTCTCTTTTTCCATTATTTGTGATTGTCTCATTAACTCGGTGACCTGATGTACAAAAAGTCACTATTTAATTATTTTTTCCTTCTCCAAATTGTTACCAATATCAAACAGTGTCATTTTCTTCAATTGAAGCATTTTTTAGGTCTAAAAACAACCAGTAATCACCGCGAATCAGATCTGGAGGAAATATTGGACGCGAAAACAAAACGAAAGTCTCTTTTTCCATTATTTGTGATTGTCTCATTAACTCGGTGACCTGATGTACAAAAAGTCACTATTTAATTATTTTTTTCTTCTCCAAATTGTTACCAATATCAAACAGTGTCATTTTCTCCTATTGAAGCATTTTTTAGGTCTAAAAACAACCAGTAATCACCGTGAATCAGATCTGGAGGAAATATTGGACGAGAAAACAAAACGAAAGTCTCTTTTTCCATTATTTGTGATTGTCTCATTAACTCGGTGACCTGATGTACAAAAAGTCACTATTTAATTATTTTTTTCTTCTCCAAATTGTTTCCAATATCAAACAATGTCATTTTCTCTTATTGAAGCATTTTTTAGGTCTAAAAACAACCAGTAATCACCGTGAATCAGATCTGGAGGAAATATTGGACGAGAAAACAAAACGAAAGTCTCTTTTTCCATTATTTGTGATTGTCTCATTAACTCGGTGACCTGATGTACAAAAAGTCACTATTTAATTATTTTTTTCTTCTCCAAATTGTTTCCAATATCAAACAATGTCATTTTCTCTTATTGAAGCATTTTTTAGGTCTAAAAACAACCAGTAATCACCGCGAATCAGATCTGGAGGAAATATTGGACGCGAAAACAAAACGAAAGTCTCTTTTTCCATTATTTGTGATTGTCTCATTAACTCGGTGACCTGATGTACAAAAAGTCACTATTTAATTATTTTTTTCTTCTCCAAATTGTTTCCAATATCAAACAATGTCATTTTCTCTTATTGAAGCATTTTTTAGGTCTAAAAACAACCAGTAATCACCGTGAATCAGATCTGGAGGAAATATTGGACGAGAAAACAAAACGAAAGTCTCTTTTTCCATTATTTGTGATTGTCTCATTAACTCGGTGACCTGATGTACAAAAAGTCACTATTTAATTATTTTTTTCTTCTCCAAATTGTTTCCAATATCAAACAATGTCATTTTCTCTTATTGAAGCATTTTTTAGGTCTAAAAACAACCAGTAATCACCGTGAATCAGATCTGGAGGAAATATTGGACGAGAAAACAAAACGAAAGTCTCTTTTTCCATTATTTGTGATTGTCTCATTAACTCGGTGACCTGATGTACAAAAAGTCACTATTTAATTATTTTTTTCTTCTCCAAATTGTTTCCAATATCAAACAGTGTCATTTTCTCCTATTGAAGCATTTTTTAGGTCTAAAAACAACCAGTAATCACCGTGAATCAGATCTGGAGGAAATATTGGACGAGAAAACAAAACGAAAGTCTCTTTTTCCATTATTTGTGATTGTCTCATTAACTCGGTGACCTGATGTACAAAAAGTCACTATTTAATTATTTTTTCCTTCTCCAAATTGTTACCAATATCAAACAGTGTCATTTTCTTCAATTGAAGCATTTTTTAGGTCTAAAAACAACCAGTAATCACCGCGAATCAGATCTGGAGGAAATATTGGACGCGAAAACAAAACGAAAGTCTCTTTTTCCATTATTTGTGATTGTCTCATTAACTCGGTGACCTGATGTACAAAAAGTCACTATTTAATTATTTTTTTCTTCTCCAAATTGTTACCAATATCAAACAGTGTCATTTTCTCCTATTGAAGCATTTTTTAGGTCTAAAAACAACCAGTAATCACCGTGAATCAGATCTGGAGGAAATATTGGACGAGAAAACAAAACGAAAGTCTCTTTTTCCATTATTTGTGATTGTCTCATTAACTCGGTGACCTGATGTACAAAAAGTCACTATTTAATTATTTTTTCCTTCTCCAAATTGTTACCAATATCAAACAGTGTCATTTTCTTCAATTGAAGCATTTTTTAGGTCTAAAAACAACCAGTAATCACCGCGAATCAGATCTGGAGGAAATATTGGACGAGAAAACAAAACGAAAGTCTCTTTTTCCATTATTTGTGATTGTCTCATTAACTCGGTGACCTGATGTACAAAAAGTCACTATTTAATTATTTTTTTCTTCTCCAAATTGTTTCCAATATCAAACAATGTCATTTTCTCTTATTGAAGCATTTTTTAGGTCTAAAAACAACCAGTAATCACCGTGAATCAGATCTGGAGGAAATATTGGACGAGAAAACAAAACGAAAGTCTCTTTTTCCATTATTTGTGATTGTCTCATTAACTCGGTGACCTGATGTACAAAAAGTCACTATTTAATTATTTTTTTCTTCTCCAAATTGTTTCCAATATCAAACAGTGTCATTTTCTCCTATTGAAGCATTTTTTAGGTCTAAAAACAACCAGTAATCACCGTGAATCAGATCTGGAGGAAATATTGGACGAGAAAACAAAACGAAAGTCTCTTTTTCCATTATTTGTGATTGTCTCATTAACTCGGTGACCTGATGTACAAAAAGTCACTATTTAATTATTTTTTCCTTCTCCAAATTGTTACCAATATCAAACTATGTCATTTTCTTCAATTGAAGCATTTTTTAGGTCTAAAAACAACCAGTAATCACCGTGAATCAGATCTGGAGGAAATATTGGACGAGAAAACAAAACGAAAGTCTCTTTTTCCATTATTTGTGATTGTCTCATTAACTCGGTGACCTGATGTACAAAAAGTCACTATTTAATTATTTTTTCCTTCTCCAAATTGTTACCAATATCAAACTATGTCATTTTCTTCAATTGAAGCATTTTTTAGGTCTAAAAATAACCAGTTATCACCGCGAATCAGATCTGGAGGAAATATTGGACGAGAAAACAAAACGAAAGTCTCTTTTTCCATTATTTGTGATTGTCTCATTAACTCGGTGACCTGATGTACAAAAAGTCACTATTTAATTATTTTTTCCTTCTCCAAATTGTTACCAATATCAAACTATGTCATTTTCTTCAATTGAAGCATTTTTTAGGTCTAAAAATAACCAGTTATCACCGCGAATCAGATCTGGAGGAAATATTGGACGAGAAAACAAAACGAAAGTCTCTTTTTCCATTATTTGTGATTGTCTCATTAACTCGGTGACCTGATGTACAAAAAGTCACTATTTAATTATTTTTTTCTTCTCCAAATTGTTTCCAATATCAAACAGTGTCATTTTCTCCTATTGAAGCATTTTTTAGGTCTAAAAACAACCAGTAGTCACCGTGAATCAGATCTGGAGGAAATATTGGACGAGAAAACAAAACGAAAGTCTCTTTTTCCATTATTTGTGATTGTCTCATTAACTCGGTGACCTGATGTACAAAAAGTCACTATTTAATTATTTTTTTCTTCTCCAAATTGTTTCCAATATCAAACAGTGTCATTTTCTTCAATTGAAGCATTTTTTAGGTCTAAAAACAACCAGTAATCACCGTGAATCAGATCTGGAGGAAATATTGGACGAGAAAACAAAACGAAAGTCTCTTTTTCCATTATTTGTGATTGTCTCATTAACTCGGTGACCTGATGTACAAAAAGTCACTATTTAATTATTTTTTCCTTCTCCAAATTGTTACCAATATCAAACTATGTCATTTTCTTCAATTGAAGCATTTTTTAGGTCTAAAAACAACCAGTAATCACCGTGAATCAGATCTGGAGGAAATATTGGACGAGAAAACAAAACGAAAGTCTCTTTTTCCATTATTTGTGATTGTCTCATTAACTCGGTGACCTGATGTACAAAAAGTCACTATTTAATTATTTTTTCCTTCTCCAAATTGTTACCAATATCAAACTATGTCATTTTCTTCAATTGAAGCATTTTTTAGGTCTAAAAATAACCAGTTATCACCGCGAATCAGATCTGGAGGAAATATTGGACGAGAAAACAAAACGAAAGTCTCTTTTTCCATTATTTGTGATTGTCTCATTAACTCGGTGACCTGATGTACAAAAAGTCACTATTTAATTATTTTTTCCTTCTCCAAATTGTTACCAATATCAAACTATGTCATTTTCTTCAATTGAAGCATTTTTTAGGTCTAAAAATAACCAGTTATCACCGCGAATCAGATCTGGAGGAAATATTGGACGAGAAAACAAAACGAAAGTCTCTTTTTCCATTATTTGTGATTGTCTCATTAACTCGGTGACCTGATGTACAAAAAGTCACTATTTAATTATTTTTTTCTTCTCCAAATTGTTTCCAATATCAAACAGTGTCATTTTCTCCTATTGAAGCATTTTTTAGGTCTAAAAACAACCAGTAGTCACCGTGAATCAGATCTGGAGGAAATATTGGACGAGAAAACAAAACGAAAGTCTCTTTTTCCATTATTTGTGATTGTCTCATTAACTCGGTGACCTGATGTACAAAAAGTCACTATTTAATTATTTTTTTCTTCTCCAAATTGTTTCCAATATCAAACAGTGTCATTTTCTTCAATTGAAGCATTTTTTAGGTCTAAAAACAACCAGTAATCACCGTGAATCAGATCTGGAGGAAATATTGGACGAGAAAACAAAACGAAAGTCTCTTTTTCCATTATTTGTGATTGTTTCATTAACTCGGTGACCTGATGTACAAAAAGTCACTATTTAATTATTTTTTCCTTCTCCAAATTGTTACCAATATCAAACTATGTCATTTTCTTCAATTGAAGCATTTTTTAGGTCTAAAAATAACCAGTTATCACCGCGAATCAGATCTGGAGGAAATATTGGACGAGAAAACAAAACGAAAGTCTCTTTTTCCATTATTTGTGATTGTCTCATTAACTCGGTGACCTGATGTACAAAAAGTCACTATTTAATTATTTTTTTCTTCTCCAAATTGTTACCAATATCAAACTATGTCATTTTCTTCAATTGAAGCATTTTTTAGGTCTAAAAACAACCAGTAATCACCGTGAATCAGATCTGGAGGAAATATTGGACGAGAAAACAAAACGAAAGTCTCTTTTTCCATTATTTGTGATTGTCTCATTAACTCGGTGACCTGATGTACAAAAAGTCACTATTTAATTATTTTTTCCTTCTCCAAATTGTTACCAATATCAAACTATGTCATTTTCTTCAATTGAAGCATTTTTTAGGTCTAAAAATAACCAGTTATCACCGCGAATCAGATCTGGAGGAAATATTGGACGAGAAAACAAAACGAAAGTCTCTTTTTCCATTATTTGTGATTGTCTCATTAACTCGGTGACCTGATGTACAAAAAGTCACTATTTAATTATTTTTTCCTTCTCCAAATTGTTACCAATATCAAACTATGTCATTTTCTTCAATTGAAGCATTTTTTAGGTCTAAAAACAACCAGTAATCACCGTGAATCAGATCTGGAGGAAATATTGGACGAGAAAACAAAACGAAAGTCTCTTTTTCCATTATTTGTGATTGTCTCATTAACTCGGTGACCTGATGTACAAAAAGTCACTATTTAATTATTTTTTCCTTCTCCAAATTGTTACCAATATCAAACAGTGTCATTTTCTCCTATTGAAGCATTTTTTAGGTCTAAAAACAACCAGTAGTCACCGTGAATCAGATCTGGAGGAAATATTGGACGAGAAAACAAAACGAAAGTCTCTTTTTCCATTATTTGTGATTGTCTCATTAACTCGGTGACCTGATGTACAAAAAGTCACTATTTAATTATTTTTTTCTTCTCCAAATTGTTTCCAATATCAAACAGTGTCATTTTCTTCAATTGAAGCATTTTTTAGGTCTAAAAACAACCAGTAATCACCGTGAATCAGATCTGGAGGAAATATTGGACGAGAAAACAAAACGAAAGTCTCTTTTTCCATTATTTGTGATTGTCTCATTAACTCGGTGACCTGATGTACAAAAAGTCACTATTTAATTATTTTTTCCTTCTCCAAATTGTTACCAATATCAAACTATGTCATTTTCTTCAATTGAAGCATTTTTTAGGTCTAAAAATAACCAGTTATCACCGCGAATCAGATCTGGAGGAAATATTGGACGAGAAAACAAAACGAAAGTCTCTTTTTCCATTATTTGTGATTGTCTCATTAACTCGGTGACCTGATGTACAAAAAGTCACTATTTAATTATTTTTTTCTTCTCCAAATTGTTTCCAATATCAAACAGTGTCATTTTCTCCTATTGAAGCATTTTTTAGGTCTAAAAACAACCAGTAATCACCGTGAATCAGATCTGGAGGAAATATTGGACGAGAAAACAAAACGAAAGTCTCTTTTTCCATTATTTGTGATTGTCTCATTAACTCGGTGACCTGATGTACAAAAAGTCACTATTTAATTATTTTTTCCTTCTCCAAATTGTTACCAATATCAAACTATGTCATTTTCTTCAATTGAAGCATTTTTTAGGTCTAAAAACAACCAGTAGTCACCGTGAATCAGATCTGGAGGAAATATTGGACGAGAAAACAAAACGAAAGTCTCTTTTTCCATTATTTGTGATTGTCTCATTAACTCGGTGACCTGATGTACAAAAAGTCACTATTTAATTATTTTTTCCTTCTCCAAATTGTTACCAATATCAAACTATGTCATTTTCTTCAATTGAAGCATTTTTTAGGTCTAAAAATAACCAGTTATCACCGCGAATCAGATCTGGAGGAAATATTGGACGAGAAAACAAAACGAAAGTCTCTTTTTCCATTATTTGTGATTGTCTCATTAACTCGGTGACCTGATGTACAAAAAGTCACTATTTAATTATTTTTTCCTTCTCCAAATTGTTACCAATATCAAACTATGTCATTTTCTTCAATTGAAGCATTTTTTAGGTCTAAAAATAACCAGTTATCACCGCGAATCAGATCTGGAGGAAATATTGGACGAGAAAACAAAACGAAAGTCTCTTTTTCCATTATTTGTGATTGTCTCATTAACTCGGTGACCTGATGTACAAAAAGTCACTATTTAATTATTTTTTCCTTCTCCAAATTGTTACCAATATCAAACTATGTCATTTTCTTCAATTGAAGCATTTTTTAGGTCTAAAAATAACCAGTTATCACCGCGAATCAGATCTGGAGGAAATATTGGACGAGAAAACAAAACGAAAGTCTCTTTTTCCATTATTTGTGATTGTCTCATTAACTCGGTGACCTGATGTACAAAAAGTCACTATTTAATTATTTTTTCCTTCTCCAAATTGTTACCAATATCAAACAGTGTCATTTTCTCCTATTGAAGCATTTTTTAGGTCTAAAAACAACCAGTAGTCACCGTGAATCAGATCTGGAGGAAATATTGGACGAGAAAACAAAACGAAAGTCTCTTTTTCCATTATTTGTGATTGTCTCATTAACTCGGTGACCTGATGTACAAAAAGTCACTATTTAATTATTTTTTTCTTCTCCAAATTGTTTCCAATATCAAACAGTGTCATTTTCTTCAATTGAAGCATTTTTTAGGTCTAAAAACAACCAGTAATCACCGTGAATCAGATCTGGAGGAAATATTGGACGAGAAAACAAAACGAAAGTCTCTTTTTCCATTATTTGTGATTGTCTCATTAACTCGGTGACCTGATGTACAAAAAGTCACTATTTAATTATTTTTTCCTTCTCCAAATTGTTACCAATATCAAACTATGTCATTTTCTTCAATTGAAGCATTTTTTAGGTCTAAAAATAACCAGTTATCACCGCGAATCAGATCTGGAGGAAATATTGGACGAGAAAACAAAACGAAAGTCTCTTTTTCCATTATTTGTGATTGTCTCATTAACTCGGTGACCTGATGTACAAAAAGTCACTATTTAATTATTTTTTCCTTCTCCAAATTGTTACCAATATCAAACTATGTCATTTTCTTCAATTGAAGCATTTTTTAGGTCTAAAAATAACCAGTTATCACCGCGAATCAGATCTGGAGGAAATATTGGACGAGAAAACAAAACGAAAGTCTCTTTTTCCATTATTTGTGATTGTCTCATTAACTCGGTGACCTGATGTACAAAAAGTCACTATTTAATTATTTTTTTCTTCTCCAAATTGTTTCCAATATCAAACAGTGTCATTTTCTCCTATTGAAGCATTTTTTAGGTCTAAAAACAACCAGTAATCACCGTGAATCAGATCTGGAGGAAATATTGGACGAGAAAACAAAACGAAAGTCTCTTTTTCCATTATTTGTGATTGTCTCATTAACTCGGTGACCTGATGTACAAAAAGTCACTATTTAATTATTTTTTCCTTCTCCAAATTGTTACCAATATCAAACAATGTCATTTTCTCTTATTGAAGCATTTTTTAGGTCTAAAAACAACCAGTAATCACCGTGAATCAGATCTGGAGGAAATATTGGACGAGAAAACAAAACGAAAGTCTCTTTTTCCATTATTTGTGATTGTCTCATTAACTCGGTGACCTGATGTACAAAAAGTCACTATTTAATTATTTTTTCCTTCTCCAAATTGTTACCAATATCAAACTATGTCATTTTCTTCAATTGAAGCATTTTTTAGGTCTAAAAATAACCAGTTATCACCGCGAATCAGATCTGGAGGAAATATTGGACGAGAAAACAAAACGAAAGTCTCTTTTTCCATTATTTGTGATTGTCTCATTAACTCGGTGACCTGATGTACAAAAAGTCACTATTTAATTATTTTTTCCTTCTCCAAATTGTTACTAATATCAATCTATGTCATTTTCTTTAATTGAAACATTTTTTGAGTCTTAAAACAACCAGTAGTCACTGCGAATCAGATCTGGAGAAAATACTGGACGAGGAAACAAAACGAAAGTCGATTGATTCCTTTCTTTCCATTATTTGTGATTGTCTCATTAAATCGGTCACCTGACAAAAAGCTCTACAAAAAGTATAGTTCAATATACGAGGATGGTACCAGAAGTATCAGGCACAACAAAGAAAATACAAAACTTTTAGCTCCATACATTTTTCCCAGCGATTTCCAATAAGTACGATACCCTTTTTTTAATAAGACTCATCCATCTCCTCAAAATCTTTGACCACTAAGGCGTGTTTTTGAAGTCTGGGAACAGAAAATAATCCGAGGAGGCTGAATCTGGGGAATAGGAAGTCAGTAAAAACCCTTAGATTTTAGCCATTCTCGTAGTATGTTTGATAATCGTAGTGTCCCCAACTCTCAAAAATTAATCTACCTATATCCCTAATCAAAAACCTCCCACAATCACTAAGGACTACACCTAAAAAATTTAGTTAACAAGCAATCGCACATCTATAAACACCCAAACCTTAATTTACCCTTTAAATTTTGGGAGAATTCCAAATTTGTGTCTTGTACGCTCATTTTTGTTTCATTTATGGTCGTATAAAAAATTTTGGGAAAAAAACGTGATAAAACTACTTTTCTAAGAAATGCCCCTAATTTTTCGAAAATTAATGAAAAATGTGTATATTTATGAGAAAAGTGAAGAAAAATGATCAAAATCATTTAGTATTCTACAGAAATGTTTCTAAAAAAGTTGATGTTTTCAAATTTTGAAAATTCAAAACGTAAATTAACCATCAAATATTTTCGAATATGGTTTTTCGAAATAACCAAAGAAAAAGTTGTTTTTTCACGAAACAAAAATATTTTTTAGTGACTCAACTATAATAGTTTTTTATATATATTTTTTTGGTTTGAAAGATACTATACAAAAATGTTAATTTTCAAATTATAAAAATACAAGTCTTCAAAAATCACACATTACAAGTCACTTCCATGTTGATTTTGCGTACAACGTCAAATTAATTCGATAAAATTGAACGAATTAACCCTCGTATCGATTGTTTTTCACTAAAAAAGTTGAAATTTTAATTTTACCCCAAATTAACTCTTCAGAATGGTTCGATCGCTTTCTGCTTAGTATTAATGAATACCCCACTCATACAGTGTACCAAATTTGTTTTTTTAAGTTGGAAAATGCAAAAAAAATTAATTCTGCCCCCTATTCTCATATTTTGGGCTTTCCTAATCGCCTCCGCGTAACGTATTTATTCATTTCAAATAAATAACTAATCAAAAATTCGTTTTTTTTATTTTGGTATTATTTAAAATTGAACGTAGAACTCACCCATATCCTTCTCAGAATATTCATAGCAGGATCTGTCGCCCTTCCCCAACATCTACCACCAGCACCGCTCAATTCACTCAAAACTTTCATTCCACTACATCATTTTTAATCAAATTAAATCACAATTTTAATATTTTTAATATCAACGTGTACAAACCGCACTTTAGTCAACTTCCTCAAGGAAATTCCATTCGGTTAGAATATAAAAAAATGACACCAGAAGTACGCGAAAGAAAAAAAAAAGATGGCGATAGTAAAATACGCGTGTATAAAAGAGAGAGATAGTTATGGTCACTCGCAAAAGGTCGAACGGCTACTGACATATTCCGGCCGGTTATGTAAAAGCAAATGGTATTACTTTGAATGTTCCAAACTGAAACCCGATATAAGACGATTGGATTAATTATACATCGAGATGGTAGAGGTAACTTGCAACTACAAGACGAACCAAGAAAGGGGGACATTACGTATTCTAAATAATTTGTCGTGAATGGATCCAATTACGTAAATATCAGGTTTTCAACTATAATTTTGACATTAATACAAATACAAACTGATATTTTATACAACAATAAACACAGCGAGTTTGATTACTAAAAAAAAACACAAAATATTGCGTTTAAAAAATATCGGATAACAGAGTTTAAACGAGGCCGTACGACCTGCAAGGACCAGCATCCCAGTTATCGATCAAATGAGGTGACGACTCCAGAAATGTTGAACAAAATCCACTGGATGATCGTCGACTATAAAGTGCGCCAGTAGTCATTTCAAAAAGTGCGCTACATCGCAAATTAACTGGAAATTTGAACATGGGAAAGCTGTGTGCAAGATGGACGCCGCGTTAGCTCAAAATGGAACAGAAACAACGTCGTGGAGATGTTTCCATCGACATGGTTTCAAAGAAATAAAGCCACGGATGGATCGTGGGTTCATCACTTTACATTCGAATCAAAATAATGGACTGAAAAGGGAGGACCGTCTCCAAAGAAGGCAAAGACCGTTCCATCTGCAAGTTCCATTGACCATCTAGAAGATATGCAACGTTTGAGCTAAGAAATAAAGCCAAAACAACCGCATTTGGTTAAGAAGGAAGTGTTGTTGCTATCTCATACACCCTATTCGCCAGATTTAGCCCACTGTTGCCCCAGACTTTTATTTTCTTATTTTGACAATTCGGATTAATAGCAAATTAAATTGTTCTAAAAACAAAGAGAAGGGAAAACGATACGTGAGACAAGTCTGGGATTAAAATTTAAACGTGTTATTGTCTGATGAGGCTCATTACAACTTCAACATGCAAAATTATCCCTACTGGACTGGAAACATCAAAGGTCCTTATAAAGTCATGAAGTCAGTTTTTTGAGAACGAACATTGTCGCTCGGTTATTGTCACTTTAGAACGTGATGATTATCGATATATTTTTCACAAAAGTTACAAATTTTTTAGATTTTAATATATACTCAAACAATTCTGAATTTGGCCCTCACGAAGTCTAGAACTGAGTCCAATTGACATTTAATTGACCAGAAACCGAGTATTACAGAGCTTACTTGACACGCAGTTGATGAAAAATTTTAGTCACCGTTTAAGAACATATTTGGATGGTGTTATTTTTAAAAATCATTCCACTTTTATGTAGAAAAAAAAATTTTCATACTGTACGTGGTTTTATGTTTTTTAGCCCAATTATGAGGCACCTTGTATATCCGTTTAAAAAATTTCTTTAATTTCCTTATTATTATTAAAGTATGGCAACATTGTTTGAACGTGATATCATAATTCCACTCTAAACAGCCACGGTCATGAAATAACAGCTGGCAGAGAGTACAGCGTTGTCGGCTTTAAATTATAATTCTATTAAATTATAAACGTCTAATTTCTGTAAAAATTTTTATATTACAAAAAACCGTATTTAAAGCGTAAAAAAGGCATAACATTGAATACTGTTCATATTGTAGATGTTTATTGAATTGAATAATCAAGTGATAATTTTGATTATTTACCTAATTATATATATGGAAAAAAATTTAATATCATTTGGATACTTCATAGAAAAAAAACATGTTTTTTTAAATTCCAAAGATGAATAGTCGTCTATTATTACAATTTTTGAAAATTGATGAAGACATATTTATGGAAAATACGCACTACTCCTTTCAGTGAAAACAATATGGCAACATTGTCATTATAATCCGCTATTAAATTATGACCGTTGCTGTTTAAATTCTTGCTGCTACGACGTGCATTTTTTATAATGTCAACATACACTGACTGTGGTGAATAAATCGAGCAAGGTTGCTATAAAAAGTGGATATCATGTTAAAATAAAATTTTAAATTAGTCTCGTTGTTAATTACCATCGACATAGTTGGAATAATTGAATATCATTCAAATCACTCGTGATTGAAATCGAATACCGTAGCTATCGATCAAAATTAGACGTTTTAGAGATTTTATAAAACCCCGGGAGTTGTGATAAGTATTTGTGGTATTAATACGGTACGTTATGTGGATTAAAAAATAGATTTATTTTTATTAAGCAGTTATTTTCGCAAATAAATCTTTTTTTCTGCTTCATGGAATTATATATTTATAATTCAACTGCTTTAGAGCAAGTAATAGAATCTATAAGCGAACTCATTGTAATAAATGTTTGAAGATTCTTGGAATTGCTCAGGAATCGAATAATCAGACGGTTGTTTAAGGGAGGTTTCCACTATATAGTACAGTCAAATTAGGCGATTTTGAACTAAAACCTTAAATTAAATTTGGCGGTTTTGATTTTCTAGATTCTGGAAGGTTTTGGGATACTGAATAAGTTTAGCAGCTCTTAGAACTTGATATTCAAAAAAATTTTGAAACGCGAATAACTCGAAAACTATGAGGAATTCGAAAAACACTTCCGTAACAAAAAATGTAGAGTACAAAATTCTCTACAAAAAAGTATCCCAGGTATTCTTAACCTCAAAATTTTCACCTTAAAATGGGTTTATACACTCAAAAAAATTTTGAAACGCGAATAACTCAAAAACTATGAGGAATTCGAAAAACACTTCCGTAACAAAAAATGTATAGTACAAAATTCTCTACAAAAAAGTATCCCAGGTATTCTTAACCTCAAAATTTTCACCTTAAAATGGGTTTATACACTCAAAAAAATTTTGAAACGCGAATAACTCAAAAACTATGAGGAATTCAAAAAAACTGCGGTAACAAAGAGTGTAGAGTACAAAATTCTCTACAAAAAAGTATCCCAGGTATTCTTAACCTCAAAATTTTCACCTTAAAATGGGTTTATACACTCAAAAAAATTTTGAAACGCGAATAACTCAAAAACTATGAGGTATTCGAAAAAAACTGCAGTAACAAAAAATGTACAGTACAAAATTCTCTACAAAAAAGTATCCCAGGTATTCCTAACCTCAAAATTTTCACCTTAAAATGGGTTTATACACTCAAAAAAATGTTGAAACGCGAATAACTCAAAAACTATGAGGTATTCGAAAAAAACTGCAGTAACAAAAAATGTACAGTACAAAATTCTCTACAAAAAAGTATTGTAGGTATTTGTCCCTAACCTCAAAATTATCACCTTAAAATGGGTTTATACACTCAAAAAAATGTTGAAACGCGAATAACTCGAAAATTATGAGGAATTTGAAAAAACTGCGGTAACAAAAAATGTAGAGTACAAAATTTTCTACAAAAAAGTATTGTAGGTATTTGTCCCTAACCTCAAAATTATCACCTTAAAATGGGTTTATACACTCAAAAAAAATGTTGAAACGCGAATAACTCGAAAATTATGAGGAATTTGAAAAAACTGCGGTAACAAAAAATGTAGAGTACAAAATTCTCTACAAAAAAGTATCTCAGGTATTCTTAACCTTAAAATTTTCACCTTAAAATGGGTTTATACATTCAAAAAAATGTTGAAACGCGAATAACTCGAAAATTATGAGGAATTCGAAAAAACTGCGGTAACAAAAAATGTAGAGTACAAAATTCTCTACAAAAAGGTATCCCAGGTATTCCTAACCTGAAAATTTTCACATTAAAATGTGTTTATACACTCAAAAAAATGTTGAAACGCGAATAACTCAAAAACTATGAGGAATTCGAAAAAAACTGCGGTAACAAAAAATGTAGAGTACAAAATTCTCTACAAAAAGGTATCCCAGGTATTCCTAACCTGAAAATTTTCACATTAAAATGTGTTTATACACTCAAAAAAATGTTGAAACGCGAATAACTCGAAAATTATGAGGAATTCGAAAAAACTGCGGTAACAAAAAATGTAGAGTACAAAATTCTCTACAAAAAGGTATCCCAGGTATTCCTAACCTGAAAATTTTCACATTAAAATGTGTTTATACACTCAAAAAAATGTTGAAACGCGAATAACTCAAAAACTATGAGGAATTCGAAAAAAACTGCGGTAACAAAAAATGTAGAGTACAAAATTCTCTACAAAAAGGTATCCCAGGTATTCCTAACCTGAAAATTTTCACATTAAAATGTGTTTATACACTCAAAAAAATGTTGAAACGCGAATAACTCAAAAACTATGAGGAATTCGAAAAAAACTGCGGTAACAAAAAATGTACAGTACAAAATTCTCTACAAAAAAGTATTGTAGGTATTTGTCCCTAACCTCAAAATTATCACCTTAAAATGGGTTTATACACTCAAAAAAATGTTGAAACGCGAATAACTCGAAAATTATGAGGAATTTGAAAAAACTGCGGTAACAAAAAATGTAGAGTACAAAATTCTCTACAAAAAAGTATCTCAGGTATTCTTAACCTTAAAATTTTCACCTTAAAATGGGTTTATACATTCAAAAAAATGTTGAAACGCGAATAACTCGAAAATTATGAGGAATTCGAAAAAACTGCGGTAACAAAAAATGTAGAGTACAATATTCTCTACAAAAAGGTATCCCAGGTATTCCTAACCTCAAAATTTTCACCTTAAAATGGGTTTATACACTCAAAAAAATGTTGAAACGCGATTAACTCAAAAACTATGAGGAATTCGAAAAAAACTGCGATAACAAAAAATGTACAGTACAAAATTCTCTACAAAAAAGTATCCCAGGTATTCTTAACCTCAAAATTTTCACCTTAAAATGGGTTTATACACTCAAAAAAATGTTGAAACGCGAATAACTCGAAAATTATGAGGAATTTGAAAAAACTGCCGGAGCTAAAAATGTACAGCACGAAATTCTCTACAGATTGGTCGTCAAGCATTTTTTCCTAACCTCAAAATTATATTAAAATGGGTTTATATACTCAAAAACATTCATAATATTAGTTTTTAAATCGGAAGTATGATTTTCCGGAATCCTTTTCCACTTTTTTGGAATCTTCATATCAAAAAACTCATTTGGGTAAAATTTGGTCTCAATCAGAAAGTTTTTTGTCCCATTTTCATACCAAAGGAGGGGTAGGTACCCTTTGAAATGTTGAATAATTATCACTTGAACAATTTATTTACTTGAAAATTAAACAAAACAACGTTGCTAAACTTGGAGTTTGGTATAGATACACAGTTGTTGTTTAAGTCCAACAAGAACTCGGATAAACGCGAGAGGTGGCTGAACAATCTGAAGAAGACTTAAGGCATCTAACCTAGACCCAAACAAGCCAGCTACTGGCCCCGAATTAAGCCCAACCTGTCTATGATTTGCCAGATGACATGTAGCCGTAGCCCTACAGAAGACCTCGGGAAAGATTCGCGCAGTGTTGTATAAGAACAAACGTGGCATTTGGAGGAGGTTCCTGGAAATTTTGGGGAACCAAAAACCGAGATGGTTTTTATTGAAACTAGCGGTAGAGCTGGGGAATTATCGGCGAACCCATAAATCCTATCGAGCATTTATGGGATGAACTTGGACAAAGAGTTAAGTCTAGAAATCCTGCACAAGCCGTGAAATCGGACCTCAAAACGGCGCTCACTGAAGAAGCATTAAGCAAGATCGAAAAAAGGTTTATTCAATCCGTGGAAAAGAGATTGAAAGCTGTTATTAGGGCAAAAGAAGTTTTTTACTAAAAAAATTAGCTCAATAACAACATAAATCATTGGAAAGCTAACTTTGAGTGGCTAAAATCAGAAAAAGAATGATAGCTCGAGATTTTTTTGCTAGAGCGTGCGACTGGATTCGATTTTTTCGCTCACGACTGTATATTTGACGTTTTTAGTTTATTACAGGGTAATGCATTAGAAATTACCCACATCTTACCATCGTTATTTTCGTTTGATAATAAATATGAATGGAAATATTTTATTTAGCTGTGTTAGAATTTCCGACACGACTGACCTTCAATATCTATTAATAATATTTCTTTGAAACATATGGCTTGTACTATATAAAATGCCACAGTCGACTGAATTCAACATATTTGATTTCATCGAAGTCGATCTTGTGGAAAAAGTCCAATTTTTTTATTTGTTATAAACAAGCGCAGATGATACAGTCAAATTCGTTAGAGATGATTTTAGTTAAGTTCCTGACCTAATCTAGAGATGGTGGTAGTTACTTGAAAAATACATCAGTAGTTTGAAGATGCCACGTTGTTTAAACATTTAAACAAATTTAAACCACACCTGCATCTCTAAAAATTTAGAGAAAACATTCAATATCTGGATAACGGTGAGGTTTAGGTATAGTATACATGAATTTGCTTTATTTTTTACCCCTGAATGCATTAAAATAGAAAAAACCGGGTGGTTCTATTTAAAAATATAAAGAAATTTGATATTTATGAAGTTAAGCTTTGAACACTTTTTATACACACCCTATATAAAATAAAAAATTTATCACTATAGATTCAAATACATCTGATTTTGCTAAAAGCAACCGAATAAAAATCATTCTCATATTTTTAAGGGTATTCCCCTAAAAAAATTATTTGTAAGGGTCTGCAACGGTCAAATTTCTTAGAAAAAAATTAATAACTCAGAAAGTATGCATTTTTAAAAAAAGTTTTTGAACAACAGTATACCAAAATTTTACGTAGATTTCAAAAGTGTATTAATATACAGGGTGTTCTATTTAAAATAAAAAGTTATAGTCAGCTTCCGGTAGAACCGGAAGTCGGTCATCTTTGAAAATATTTTATTTAAAAAGATCGTATCCGAAAACCGAAACGTAGAAATTTTCATGATTTTACTATAAGTATTCTGCCAGATACAGATAGTTTTAGTCCTGTATATATCACAACCCTTAACCGGCCTCTTGAATCCCTCTAAAAACCCAACAATTTCACGAATTTATATCGAACCAACTCAATTAAATTTTATTTCTAGGAGAGGCCTACTAAACGACCAACAACAGATGATTATTTTTGTGTCAAGTTAATCAGAGGTCACTATAAAAAAAATTACGTAAAGTGTGAATCATTGTACGTGGCATTGAACAATAAAAAATGCCGTTTTTTTTCAATATATATATATTGAATAAGGGAGTGTATCTAATAAATTAAATCAATTTTTACCATCATAGTACAGAGTGTAAAAATCTGTAGACACAAACACGTAAATTGTCGTTATATTCATAATCAAGACAGTAGATCGATAGGTTAAAATTATCAATTTCCATAAACCACAACTTGGTCAAACTACAAGACCTGAACGAAGACATTGTAAGCAATTTCCTCTCCATTCTTCAAGCAATAGCTGCATTCCGAATCATCCATGATGCTTACAACATAGAAAAGGCTTCTTGGCAAGGAAAGCAGAAGACCCAACTGTTTGCGCCTCATCTTGTCTCATACCAGGCGTTTCCATCTGTCTCCTTAACGACTCTCTTACGAGCAAACTTCCCAGAGACGTTACAGCTACACCAAGAATGAGTTCTGAGCTCCTTGGTAGTTTTGCTGATCCCAATCTCTTCGTTGCTCGACAACCAAGTTCGAGTTGCTCCAACGCAAACAAATCTTTGACAATCTCATGTCAAACATTTTGGACAAACATTCGGTGGTGTGGTGTGGTGTTTCATCACCAAAAGTCGGGACACCGCTGTTAGTTTAGTTCACGTCGAAAGTCATAGACAAAGTTAAAGTTACTGTTTTATTCACGGATGAGTTTGATTAGGTTTGTAACACTTAAATGATCGAGAAAAAAGGAAAGAGATTATCAGGGGAGGGATTTGTTTATTCTAGACTTGAACTGAACCGATTTCGTTGATAATCAGTCTCTGCCTGCTCGAAGATACATCGACGAAGAGCTCCTAGAGGCGGTGATCCCAATACTCGGAACAAATGGTGATCACTGGCCTGCATGATCGTACTCTTCCTTCTGGTGACTTAGATCTGCCGATGGAGTGCGTTCGAAATTTAATTTCTTCGATGACCAGCATAAACAGAAGACCCATCTGTTTGTGCCTTATGTTGTCTCATACCAGGCGTACTTCTCAGAGACGTTACAGCTACACCAAGAATGATTTCTGAGCTCGTTGGTAGTTTTGCTGATCCCAGTCCCGGTGCTCGATGACCAGTTTCCCAAAAGAGCTGGACCCTGCAGTTATAATTCTCTATGTACTGTTTTGCACACCACGACAATCCAAAGGATTACTAGTTCGAATGTTATGAATAAGGACATCATTTTTAAACGTCTACCTCATTGAAAGATGGTAGTGTGTTTCAAAATTAAGAAATATCTGTTTTTCCGTAGAATATTGTTCCCTTTCCAGTTTTTTATGCATCAAGTGATGCTATAATTCAGTATAAAGGTCTTCGAGTCCAACATTCACTGTTTTTTAGCCTCCAAATGCTTATTGTTAACTGACAATGATGCCTTTTGGTCATTACTCATCAAAATGTTTGAACAAACACCTATACCGTCCTTAAGGTTCAATTCATGTCGTAACCTCCAAAGATAGAAGATCCAAAATAAATTCAAGGACTCTTGTTGGAGTAAGATTAACTCTATCACCATCCTATGTTTCCTTATGTAAAAAGAATGGGGAAAAGCTCGTGGATTTGACCTCATCACTGGGGAAATACTGAAGCAACTTCCATGAAAAGTTGCAGAGGTTATTATCATACCTAAGCCAGATAAACCTCCCGAGGATGTTACATCCTACGAACCCATCTGTTTGCTGTCAGTTATTTCGAAATTGTGAGAAAAATTGCTACTTAAGAGACTGAAACATATAATAGAGGAAAGGAGCATCATTCCACTAAATCATCGACCTAGTTAATAGAATCACGGACGTAATCAGCTGATTCCACAAGCTCGCATTTGACGTTCTGGGAGTCTGCAGGCGGAATAGCGACCTTTCTTCTATGATCTAAGTTGTCCGAGTTTCTGGTCAACTCTGAATCGCCGAATTGCTCTGTTCTGTATTGAATTGAGCATCCTAAGGATATGCTTGAGATCCGAGCTCAAATGTACGAGCCTCATTCCAAATATCGACGAATCTGGGTCTTTAGAAGATTAGAAGTTGTTGAGGAGCTTATAGCTCTTTGGTCACAAAGAAGTCTTTTAATCTCAACACCCAACAAGCGATTTTGTGGCGACTAGTTCTTTTAGAGTTCTTTTATAATGAAAAAAGGCCATAGCAATTTAAGGTCGTGAATTATAACGAATATTCATTCACCAGCCAAGATTTGTAAGAATGAAATCAAAACCACAGTTATGTGTCATTGAAATCCATCCTGTTTTGTTTGATAACATTCTTTTAGATAAATCAGTCGACACAAAGAAAATCTTGAACATTACGTAGATATAAATAAATGCTAACTATATACGAGGGTTATCCAAAATATTTCTGATCTCTACATAAAGAAATCTGTATTTGTCGATAGGATTTGGAAATACACAGCAAAAAAACCTTACAATTTATTTTTTTTGGATTGGAAACTTATTGTTAGTAATCGAGTGTTTCAATTAAGCCTTTTCTATCATCAATAGACGTGGAATTTTTTTATTTCGCACCAGAATCATGGTTGTTTCAAAGGTAGACATATCCCGAGCTGATGCACGCTTGAGGTAGCGAAGTCTACCATTCACCATGCACTTTGACGTTTCCAAAAGACTGGTAGTTACGATTGGAGGGGTGAGGTTCGGTATGGACTTAAAACGGCACTAAACTAAACAATTTGCGAATCAAAAGTCGGGACACTGCAGTTAGTTTAATCCACGTCGAAAGTTATAGACAAAGTTAAGTTACTGTTTTATTCACGGATGAGTTTGAGGTCTATAACACTTAAATGATCGAAAAAAAAAAGGAAAAAGAAGATCAGGGGAGGGATTTGTTCATTCTAGACTTGAACTGAGCCGATTTCGTTGATAATCAGTCTCTGCCTGCTCGAAGATACATCGACGAAGAGCTCCTAGAGGCGGTGATCCCAATACTCGGAATAAATGGTGATCACTGGCCTGCACGATCGTACTCTTCCTCCTGGTGACTTAGATCTGCCAATGGAGTGCATCCGAAATTTAATTTCTTCGATGACCAGCAAAACCTGATAAAAATGTTTCGATAAAATTTTGAAGCTTACCTGTAATCTAATATCCAAGGGTGGTTGAGATATCGATTGCGACGACGACCTTTGCGCTGCGTCTAATTCCATATCTGATCCGGAATTTGGCGAATGGAATACGCTATCATGGGACAGACTAAGTCCTGGGTGCATAGACGTCGAGGATCTATCACAAAAATGAAAATATTGAACTGTTTAATCCTAAAAGTTTCGACAAAAAACACCACAAAACAAAGAAAACATCAATATTTTGTAAACCCAAAGAAATTTTCTCAGAAAATGTTCTGGCTTTGTCTCCTGTTGCAAAATTTCGCAACTGCTGAATGGATGATCGCCATTTTGATCGTTGAAAAATTTACTTTAAAACTCAACTATAAACTAAATAAAAACGATTTGAAAAACATATTGTTGGAGGGCTGTTATTTGAGCAGTGGTAGTATTATAAAAAATAATTGGTACAAATAACGTGCAGGGCAGTGTAATGGTTCATAATTACCTTATTAAATCATTCACAATTTCAAGGAAAACAAAGTAGCACAGATATTCAGAATATTCAATCGTATAAAAATGAAAAACAAATAGAAAGAAAATTGATTATGTCATCGATAATCGAATGTGGTTTATCTTATAGATATTAACTGATAATATTTATCAATATCGTACTGTTTAAATTTGTTTTTTTTTTTAAAGTTGCAATTATCTATAAAGAGAAAGTACCACAATTAGAAAAAAAAAACGCAAATGCGGTAGTTTTTGGTTGTTTTCTTTGCTCAAACGTTGATAGTTTTTCATTTTTCAAGATGGTCAATGGAAATTATCCCACGTGAATCCCAAAAAACCAACTCCATGACCTTCCCTGCATATGGAACGATCTTTGAAGCCGATTTTCCCTTTTCAGTCTACTTAGATGTAAATTGATGGACTCACGATCCATCCGTGGCTTTATTTCTTTGGAACCATGCCAAAAACTCGATGGAAACATCTGTTTTTGTTCCATTTTGAGCAAACGCGGTATCCATATTGCACACAGCTTTCTCATGTCCAAATTTTCAGTGGCCTCGTTTAAACTCTGCCAACACCATCTCTAGATCAAGCCAGGTATTTCTGGGACCATCAAGTTCATAGCCTATTCATAACCAAATGAGGAATGTTATGGTGAGACCATGGGTGGTGGAATAGTGAAGATTTTGGTTGTAAAACTGCCTCTCATTCACTTTATAGCAACAAAGAGAGGCTAATTCATATAAAAAAATTAAATCCAGGATTCTTGAATTTATAGAGCTGGAAAGCAATAACCAAATATAACCAAATGCTTAGCACGATGGACGTAGACATCCCATTAGAAGTGGTAATCAATGATCGCTAATCATGAGTCAATAAAGATCTTTCACAAGCTCGAAATGCATCTTTCTGGTGAGCAGATGGTTCGAAACTAGTTTTAAGAGTTGGACTGGGAAATTTTGGAACTTTATACCACAAGAAAATGGTAGTTTTGAGACAGAATTGGTAGCAATAAACTTATGTGCTCTTTAGATTTTCACCAATTGCCAAACGGCCTTAAAGGCTATATCTTTCGCTATTTGAAATAGCTTTTAATACAACTAACAAATGGTTTGGATTAAAAAAAAACTGGATACTGAAGGCTACAACTGCCCAATATTTATCTAGATTGGTTGAAATTTGTATGCACGTACGTCCGGAAACTATTGCGTTAAATTTTTCGGGCTTAGAGCTAGTTAGATAGGGATTCTTGGCAACGCAGTTGAAGTTAAAATGGAGAAAAAAAAACGTGGAACGAAATAAAACGCTAGCGAAGACTTTCTCAATGCTTCAGGATGCCTTTGGAGATGATCGTCTTTTGAAATTCCCATAGGGAACGGGAAGATTAAAACAGAGTGGAGATCAAGAATTCTTGATGACAATGCGCCTGCTCATTCTGCCTCCTTCCAGCTCGACAACTTGTCACCCTAGCCGACCTACAGCCCAGATCACGCCCCGCTAGACTTTTTTTGTTCCCTCGAATCAATTGATCACTGAAAGGACTTTCCGAAGATCTTGGAAGATATTAGAGCCCTTACGACAAGATCGCCAAAAGGCATCCCCTTCTAGGAGGTCTATACAAAGAGTTTGCTTAAATTAATTACTTACCGTCTTCTTTCTTCCTCGGTGACGGAAAGCTCGCTGGTAGACCTGCTACGTAGAGCGTCCTTGCCCAATTCCGTAACTTCCACGACAACGACTTCATCGCTGGTTTTATGTTTCCTTTTAAACCATCTTATCGGGTTCCAAAATTTCCTTTTTGACGTCACTGCGACAAAAGGAAAACCTTGCTTATATTGAAGAATAATCAGTTTAAGGATAACTAATTGGAAACCAGGGCAATAATAAAAAAAAAGAAACTATTGAGGTAACTAGAAAGAAATGATTGTGTTTGATGGAAACTAAGTTTGGTTGGCAGACAGAAATGACGAGGCTAAATATAAAGAAGATAAATAAGAAGAAGTACGGGAAACTTGATGTAGAATGTAAATATCGCGAAGAAGAAAGGCATCACAGATAATGCTAATAATTCATGGTCACGGTCAAGTTTCAGTCACATGGGTGCCAAAACTTCTGAATTTTGATCTGAAATTCACACACGATTTTCCTACAGCGGTAGAAGTAGTGGAAGTAGAAAAGTTATCGCACCGAATATTCGTCACAAACGAGACTTGGAGTGGGGGAAGACGTGCCAGTTGAAACTGGCGCACTATCCTACTAAAATAGACGTTGAAACCTGTCTACGCCAGACCGCATACTTACGATGGATACTTCGAACGAATTGGGTTAGGAAACATCCTCCTTATAGTCCCAATTTGGTGCCATGCGATAATTATTTATTTAGTTAATTGAAAAAGACACGAGGTTTTCAGGAAAAAGGCACGCGAAAGTTTCGAAAGAGGCGGCAAAAGTATGACGAAAACTATATAGAAAAACTGTGAAAAATCACAGCTCTGTAATTTATTAGAATGAATCCATTTGTCATATTTTCGTAAAATTTTGACAGATGACATTAGAAACATGGCCAAAAACAAAGAAAATAATCTCCATAGCGAATCTACCTAGTGAGGTTTAGGTATACGAAGTAAACATGAATTTGCCTTATGTTTTAGCCCTGAATGCATTAAAATAGAAAAAACCTGGTGGTTGTATTTAAAAAAATTAAGAAATTTGATATTTATGAACACATTTTATACACACCCTGTATAAAATTGTATAATTTGTAAGAGTCAAATTTTTTTAAAAAAAATTAATAACTCAGAAAGTATGCATTTTTCGAAAAAAGTTTTTAGATAAAATTATACTAAAATTTTACGTAGATTTCAAAAATATATTAATATACAGGGTGTTTCATTTCAAATAAAAGTTACAATCGACTTCCGGTACAGATAGTTTTAACTCGTCGCGGGACACACTGTATAACAAAACTAAACGTATTTATTTTCTTTATATATTTAGGACAACCTGTATATGAAATATAGTGTGATAATACCCTTTGATTTAATGTTTATGTACTCACGATTTCATTATTAAAAACATAAAACAACACGTACAACTGTATCTCGATTTAGCTAGCGAGTATTTTCTGTTTCCCATATCGACACAACAAACACCAAGCTTCGACTCTAAGGGGACACATGGATGTGGCGGACACGCGGTTCAGTTGGGCAAGTAGCGTGGGATGATGCTTTTTTTTATTGTTTACTTTTTTGAACAATGAATTTTCCGATACGCTGACGAAATTATTCATGTGGTAAAGTACTACTAATAGTACGGTATATCCGCAGAAAAATAGAAGAAATGACGCTAGAAGTGGAATATCTACAATTTATTTCTAGCGCCCTCTAGTTCTGTTATCACCACAAAGTATCAAAATATTTAAATTGTATTAAACTGTATTATCCTCTACTATTATTCCTTGAAAACTACAATAGATGTCGCATAAATTATTAATGTATATTCAAATTATACTAAATCGTATGATTAAATATTATAGAATGGATATCAAGTTATGGAATTTGTTTATTGAATTATCATTATATACAAAAAATATTTATTTTTTGTTAATTCTACTAGCGCCATCTGTTAAATAATGACAACATTTGAAATTACATTTTCCTGCTTTAGAATTATAGACATATGAAAATTTTAAGTTGATCGAGTATAGAGAAGAAAATATTTTTGAATTTTTGTCCATGGGATCATTGTTTTGGAAATACGAGGCTCTAAAGTTGCTCAAGTATGAATGAAAAACATATGCTCGTTTGAAAAATCACTCAGGCTCTAATAATTGGAATATTGAGCTGAAATTTGAACTAGATGTTCTTAAAGGACCATTGTATAATGAAAAAAATCAAGACATTGCTAATAGTTGTGGTTTTGGAAATACGAGGCTCTAAAGTTGCTCAAGTATGAATGAAAAACATATGCTCGTTTGATAAATCACTCGGGCTCTAATAATTGGAATATTGAGCTGAAATTTGAACGAGATGTTCTTAAAGGACCATTGTATAATAAAAAAAATCAGGACATTGCTAATAGTTGTGGTTTTGGAAATACGAGGCTCTAAAGTTGCTCAAATATGAATGAAAAACATATGCTCGTTTGAAAAATCACTCAGACTCTAATAATTCGAATATTGAGCTGAAATTTGATCGAGATGTTCTTAAAGGACCATTGTATAATGAAAAAAATCAGGACATTGCTAATAGTTGTGGTTTTGGAAATACGAGGCTCTAAAGTTGCTCAAGTATGAATGAAAAATATATGCTCGTTTGAAAAATCACTCAGGCTCTAATAATTGGAATATTGAGCTGAAATTTGAACGAGATGTTCTTAAAGGACCATCGTATAATGAAAAAAATCAGGACATTGCTAATAGTTGTGGTTTTGGAAATACGAAGCTGTAAAATTGCTCAAGTATGAATGAAAAACATATGCTCGTTTGAAAAATCACTCAGGCTCTAATAATTGCAATATTGAGCTGAAATTTGAACGAGAAGTTCTTAAAGGACCATCGTATAATGAAAAAAATCAGGACATTCCTAATAGTTGTTGTTTTGGAAATACGAGGCTCTAAAGTTACTCAAGTGTGAATGAAAAACATATGCTCGTTTGAAAAATCACTCAGGCTCTAATAATTGGAATATTGAGCTGAAATTTGAACTAGATGTTCTTAAAGGACCATCGTATAATGAAAAAAATAAAGACATTCCTAATAGTTGTTGTTTTGGAAATACGAGGCTCTAAAGTTACTCAAGTATGAATGAAAAACATATGCTCGTTTGAAAAATCACTCAGGCTCTAATAATTAGAATATTGAGCTGAAATTTGAACTAGATGTTCTTAAAGGACCATTGTATAATGAAAAAAATCAAGACATTGCTAATAGTTGTGGTTTTGGAAATACGAAGCTGTAAAATTGCTCAAGTATGAATGAAAAACATATGCTCGTTTGATAAATCACTCGGGCTCTAATAATTGGAATATTGAGCTGAAATTTGAACGAGATGTTCTTAAAGGACCATCGTATAATGAAAAAAATCAGGACATTGCTAATAGTTGTGGTTTTGGAAATACGAAGCTGTAAAATTGCTCAAGTATGAATGAAAAACATATGCTCGTTTGAAAAATCACTCAGGCTCTAATAATTGCAATATTGAGCTGAAATTTGAACGAGAAGTTCTTAAAGGACCATCGTATAATGAAAAAAATCAGGACATTCCTAATAGTTGTTGTTTTGGAAATACGAGGCTCTAAAGTTACTCAAGTATGAATGAAAAACATATGCTCGTTTGAAAAATCACTCAGGCTCTAATAATTGGAATATTGAGCTGAAATTTGAACGAGATGTTCTTAAAGGACCATCGTATAATGAAAAAAATCAGGACATTGCTAATAGTTGTGGTTTTGGAAATACGAAGCTGTAAAATTGCTCAAGTATGAATGAAAAACATATGCTCGTTTGAAAAATCACTCAGGCTCTAATAATTGCAATATTGAGCTGAAATTTGAACGAGAAGTTCTTAAAGGACCATCGTATAATGAAAAAAATCAGGACATTCCTAATAGTTGTTGTTTTGGAAATACGAGGCTCTAAAGTTACTCAAGTATGAATGAAAAACATATGCTCGTTTGAAAAATCACTCAGGCTCTAATAATTGGAATATTGAGCTGAAATTTGAACTAGATGTTCTTAAAGGACCATCGTATAATGAAAAAAATCAAGACATTCCTAATAGTTGTTGTTTTGGAAATACGAGGCTCTAAAGTTACTCAAGTATGAATGAAAAACATATGCTCGTTTGAAAAATCACTCAGGCTCTAATAATTGGAATATTGAGCTGAAATTTGAACTAGATGTTCTTAAAGGACCATTGTATAATGAAAAAAATCAAGACATTGCTAATAGTTGTGATTTTGGAAATACGAGGCTCTAAAGTTGCTCAAGTATGAATGAAAAACATATGCTCGTTTGATAAATCACTCGGGCTCTAATAATTGGAATATTGAGCTGAAATTTGAACGAGATGTTCTTAAAGGACCATTGTATAATAAAAAAAATCAGGACATTGCTAATAGTTGTGGTTTTGGAAATACGAGGCTCTAAAGTTGCTCAAATATGAATGAAAAACATATGCTCGTTTGAAAAATCACTCGGACTCTAATAATTCGAATATTGAGCTGAAATTTGATCGAGATGTTCTTAAAGGACCATTGTATAATGAAAAAAATCAGGACATTGCTAATAGTTGTGGTTTTGGAAATACGAGGCTCTAAAGTTGCTCAAGTATGAATGAAAAATATATGCTCGTTTGAAAAATCACTCAGGCTCTAATAATTGGAATATTGAGCTGAAATTTGAACGAGATGTTCTTAAAGGACCATCGTATAATGAAAAAAATCAGGACATTGCTAATAGTTGTGGTTTTGGAAATACGAAGCTGTAAAATTGCTCAAGTATGAATGAAAAACATATGCTCGTTTGAAAAATCACTCAGGCTCTAATAATTGCAATATTGAGCTGAAATTTGAACGAGAAGTTCTTAAAGGACCATCGTATAATGAAAAAAATCAGGACATTCCTAATAGTTGTTGTTTTGGAAATACGAGGCTCTAAAGTTACTCAAGTATGAATGAAAAACATATGCTCGTTTGAAAAATCACTCAGGCTCTAATAATTGGAATATTGAGCTGAAATTTGAACTAGATGTTTTTAAAGGACCATCGTATAATGAAAAAAATCAAGACATTCCTAATAGTTGTTGTTTTGGAAATACGAGGCTCTAAAGTTACTCAAGTATGAATGAAAAACATATGCTCGTTTGAAAAATCACTCAGGCTCTAATAATTGGAATATTGAGCTGAAATTTGAACGAGATGTTCTTAAAGGACCATTGTATAATGAAAAAAATCAAGACATTGCTAATAGTTGTGGTTTTGGAAATACGAGGCTCTAAAGTTGTTCAAGTATGAATGAAAAACATATGTTCGTTTGAAAAATCACTCAGGCTCTAATAATTGGAATATTGAGCTGAAATTTGAACGAGATGTTCTTAAAGGACCATCGTATAATGAAAAAATCAGGACATTGCTAATAGTTGCGGTTTTGGAAATACGAGGCTGTAAAGTTGCTCAAGTATGAATGAAAAAAATATGGTCGTTTGAAAAATCACTCGGGTACTAATAATTCGAATTTACCGATTCAAAAATCTCATTCTGAGCAGGGCGTCGACTGTCTACCAAATGTGATAAGTTTAATTATACCGTCATTTATCTATATTCTCAGCTGTTCGTTGCTGGACAAGGTTATATTGAGAAAAAATAATGATGAAAAGGTCTAAAAAAAATAACATACCATTATAATATGCGTAATCAGTACTGACTTCGTAACTGCTGATTGATCTTATCAAACGCATTTTTTCCGCGTTCACCGCTTTGTTAAAAACTGTTTAAATTGTTCAAAAATATTAGTAATTTCTAGATAATTATGATATCAGATCATTCAGTGCATTTTTATCAGTTTACTGTCGTAATCTTTCCGATTAACAACCACCGGATTATTTTTATGTTATTACCAAAAAAAATACACAAAAACTACAACAATGCCATCTATATTTAAGGGAACGTACAATGTATTGATGAGAAGCTATCTTCGCAGTCTAGATCAACACCTTTATAAACGAAATATCAAAAACTTTTATCCAAACGTACGAAATCAAGTTCTTTTTTTCTGATTTTTCTTGGAAACGGTGAATTTTATCGTGAAAATATATCAAACAAAAGTTGTAGATCATACAATTTTTTGTACGACTCACCATTCGTAATTGAATGATTATTATGTTTGTTTATGTATCACCTTGTACAATTTCGTGACGTACCCAAAGTATACGACAATAAGCAAAAATCCTCATGAATAATTTAAATTGGAAAACATCCAATTTTATAATTAGAAATAGCACAGATATGACCAGAATATAATTTACAAAGTTTGCATTCGATTTTAAAATACTTGTGAGAATGTAGGGCAGGATTTAGTCCAAAATTATCGACTGTTTTTTCTCTAATTACTCACCATTTTTTTCCGTATCGGAATCGAAATCTTGGAGGGGTGATGAATCTCGAACGCAAGACATTAAACTCAGGGGACTAGCCCCAGAGTGTGTCCCGACAGCTGCCGATGACATCTAGAATTCAAATAAAACGGAGTTTACCATTGAAATATTGGTAATAGTAAATCAAAAAATTCACCATGGATATGAATAAATTGCAATAAAGCGTCCGCAATTGAGCTTTTCTATCACGACAACGCTCAATTTTGATTTGCATGAGAAATATTTAGCAGAGGTTCGAGGTTAGTCCCAGAAGCACCTGGTCCAACAAAGAAAACACAAAAATTTTGTAAAAAATTTATTTATTCTTCAACGCAATCGCTTTTTAGCTACACTTTTTTTAATAAGAATCTTCAAGCTTCATCAACTACCATTTTTTCATGTCCGGGAACAGAAAACAATCCAAGGGGGCTGAATCTGGCGAATAGGGTGCGTGAAGTAGCAATTCAAACTTTTAAATCATCAATTTTGGCCATTGGTGCATTGTCTTGATGAAACAACGCCAACACGGCTGGTTTTGCTTGATTTCTACGCTAAAACGTTGCATAATACTCGTCATTCATAGTTTTTCCTTTCTCAATGAAAATTATCATACGCGCATCCCAAAAACCCAACCTTGCCTGCAGATGGAACTGTCTTTGAAGCCGATTTTTCCTTTTTCAGTCCATTATTTTGATTCGGATGTAAAGTGATGGACCGACGATCCATCCGGGGCTTTATTTCTTCGAAACCATGCCAAAAACTCGATGGAATCTTGACACCCATCTTGCACTCAGCTTTCCCATGTCCAATGTACCTCACTTTTTGAAATACCTACTAGCGCACTTTCAATCGTCGATCATCCAGTGGATTTTGTTTATGGAAACGTCCCCTCATTAGTTCGACCATTGCCATTTTGGTCTTCGCAGGTCGTACGGCCTCATTTAAACACCTCTAGGTCGGACCAAGTACTTCTGGGACCACAGTATAACCAAGTCCAAGTGGTGTCAGACTCGATAAATATTGAATCAGAGCTAAAGAGTTTGAAATTGGATTAGTATTCACTACTCCGAAGTTTGGTCAATGTTTGACAATATCTGTCAAGTAACACACACAAGACCTTTCCTGCCGATTGCGTTTGAATTTCTGGCAATGAAGCTACGGACGAGCTTCTGACATCTGGCGGATCCAGTTTCTGCTTAAGTTCTTTCAATTTTGCCATGGGAAGATTCAGGAATACGTTCAACAAGTTCATGAATAAATCTTTAAGTAAAGCCATTATCTTGCGTGGAAAAACCGCTTTATTGCTCGAATCTCACACGTCCACCTCTAACGGCTACCGAGCGAAAACTTAGCGACTTATCGAATCGTATCGAGAGTAGGGGAACTACAGCGCAAGACATTGTTGTCGGACTTAACCTAACACCTTCTCTCTAAGCTGTGGTTTATTAAGAACCTTACTTTTGGTACAGCCCTTGTAAATTATTCGAGAATGACGTAAATTCATATATAAACAAACAATTCTGTTGATTATCTTTGAGGGAAATCTTAATAACTCGCAAAAATATATGTTTTTTTATAAAAATACATCCCCGAACGTCATGGAAGCAAGGTCATGGATCTACGGGGTTGAGGTCGTACACGCTGTATCGATCTCGACCTCGGCTGGGAGAAAAGCAGATTTGCGAACGATACCCAACAAAAAATCTCTAAGTATAACTCAATAATAGAGTCTGGATGATAATCAGAGGTGGGGAGTGAAATTATTGTAGCGGGAAATAAGTTTATAGACGTTATATTATAGGGTCAACGAATTGAGCCCTAGAGCAAAACAAAAAAGTTTTTATTTATAGTTTTTTTAGTACGAAAATAAACTACTATAATGATCTGTTGACCCTCGTGATTGTCCTAGGAATGTATTAGATACGCTACCTCATACGTGCGGGAATTTTCCACCGCTAGCTTAAGAAGTTTCCACAATGTTCTAGAATTATATAAAGCATCCAACAAAACCGAAAAAAATCAGATGGAACTTCTCCTTCACGGATCCGTTGGACCTCCCTCCTAAGACACTAGTGCAAAGGACGCCTAATTTTATGGGCTTAATCCAAGGTGGAAGCCCTAATCAGACTTCGGGTAACCTGGCGAAATTCCAACAAAAGCAACGACCACGACAAATCCACCTTTACCCCCGAGAACTTTGAACAAACAGGATCCACGGAAACCTCAACTCCAAATGCATCGATCTCTATCGATGTCGAAGCTCTGAAGAAGGTCAAGGCTGCCGAGACGTCTCAGAACTTACCGTCCCCGGATCATAAGATTACTTTGACTTCGCACCCTCCTTCATCCAGGGCTTATAACTCGAAGGGTTTAAGAGGCCAAGAGACCCTGGTATACATCCGTCGAACAAGCCAAAACGCCTGATCGGTACTGAACGATTGAATCAAACAGATTAATATCTACAATTATTCAGGCTTGGTAATTGATACGAGAAGGTGTTTGGAAGCAGATTCAAACGCACTAACGCACGCCATCTAACGGCACCGGTTATAACTTAATGCAGCGGAAACTATAACAGGTTACTTCGTGGATTATGTTCAGTTTACTTTTAGTGTCTGAAGACGATAACTTGGTTATCGAAACGCGCCTCGGGCAGTGTAATCGTGAGTGTTGGTGCAGTGTATTCAGTACGAACTATGTTCCAGAAGTTAACTATAACTGGTCAGAGGTTTCTAGACGGAAATTTTCTACTAATAGATGTTTAAAAAGTTTCTACAATGTTCTAGAATAAGTATACCAGGCAGGAGCTTACACGGAGACGTATTTAACTTTAGAACGTTAGAATATTTTATTCGGAAACGCCTATGTGACCACTTGATAGTAGTTTGGGTGAAACGCGCGTCTGATGTTCTTGAACTTGAATCGTTTCGAAATAAATGGGGGTGGGAATCCGGGAACGGCCCGCGCGGGATATTCGTTCGTTGACTTTTTCAATTTAGTTGCATATACTCACTGTAACTCCTTGATGATTTAATCTTTTTCGTAAAACCGAACTTCCATCGTGGTATCTGTAAAAGAAAACAATTCTTATCGAAAAATTGTATATACGAGGATGTTTCGATAAATAATTAATCTACAAAAGTGGATATTTCAATAAAATTCGATACACTAGCTATACTCCAACATCTTTAATCTTAAAAATACGTTTTCATAGTGGAAATTTATGTCATTGTTTCTTAAATCTCCGGTATGTACTATACTAATTCAATTGTATGCGTATATACTTAGCACGCCACCCCACGCCACGCCACAAATCAAAATGTAACCCACGCGTGTTAAAATGTATAAACGTCCGTCCATTACCTTTATATACCAATCTATGTAATAGGAAAAAGTTTAATCGCATTCGGTTTGTATTAAAAATTGACTCGAAATGCAACAAAAGTTGTTAATAGAAATTGTGCACAATATAGAGATCAGATATGCGCCATGGAGCATGGGAAGTCCTCTAATGCTCTAATTTTCCTGTTTAAAATTATAGAATAGAATGAGCGTGTAGTCACGTGACGTGTTAACATATGTGTACACAAGAATGTACCACGTGAACCGTCGCATAGCGTGGAGTGGCGTGTTGCTGGATTACAGAACTACGAGTCGAATCCAATCGAAATTTTGACAGTAACCGTTTACCAAAACTATGGCATAGAAAAATTTAATTAAAATTCATGTTCAACCCTCGTATCATATCAAGATGCAAGCAATTACGATTCGATTAGTCTATTTCCGACAGCAATTTATTGAATCCTGATTAGAATAACATAATAATAATTATTATTCATTTCGAATACTCCGATTATGTTTTCTTTTGTGTTAACGCATGTTTTTTTGTAATCAGCTTGTTGACATCGAGAGAAAGTATTTAATCGATTACGTAGGGCAATAAAATGATTTAAAAATGTTTTTTAATGTATCGGGTGGGCAAATAACCACTAACGTCGACCATATAGATAATATTAAATCTTCAACGAATTCTTGAAACTTCATTGTGATACCTCGTAGCTGTTTAACCTCTAAAATAGGAATCTCGTACAAAAAATTAGAATCGGCCAAAATATCCGGATGAATTTGACGGATACAATTTGTGAAACGAGCTTAACGAAAGTTCTGTAACTGTCAATTGGAATGGTTGGAAATATTGGAAACTTTCTACACAACCCTCGTACTTGCTTATTTTGGCATTCATTCGGAAGATCAGAATCAATCTTGGTCTACATATTGAGTGTATCAAATGCAGTCTTTAATTTTTATTAATCATAGTTTGATTTAGATTCGAATGACGTTGTGAATTATCCGATCGCATGCGCACATTCAAATTTATCGTTTGCGGAGGGGAGAAGTCATACAAGTACGGAAAAATCCATTTCTAAACGATATTTTTTTTGAAAAATTCAATTTAGAACCTTTTATTGTCATTAGTAATAACCGAATGACATTTATAATTGTTGGAAAACTTCAATTGTTTACTAAAAGAATTGGTACGCTTATGGATGACGAATACTTTATTATTTTAGTACTCTCTGATTCATACAGTCTCTAAAACTATGCCAAAGTTATTTGATTAATATTAGATACAAATTAACGGTTTTTTGAATTGAAAAAATTACTCGAACATTTAACAATGTATATATACGAAAAAATAAATAATATTTGTTCGTAAATGATAAATACTTTATAGTAGGAGTTTAATTACCATGTAGTATGTTGGTTAATATCACAAGAACGATGCGATTAGAAGTTTCCTAATAAGGAAAACTTTAACTTTCTCACTCCCACTTGAAATTTTTAAAAACATATTCGATAATTGACATAAATGATGGAGATGTACCGGTTGGGTCTTTACAGTGAAACGCTGTATCTCAAAAACTGTTAAACGTACAACTAAACTGTCGGAAATTCACAAATTTAAGTCAAGAATATCTGCAAAAACGTTATTAATGTTAATAACGGACAATTTTTCGGTCCTAAATGTCTGGTCGATTGCATTAGCGCAAGAATTGATGGAATGTGTGCATCAAGCGCACGTGAGTCGAGCGCACGGTGCTTCTAGCGCACATTTACAGGTATAAAGACAGTATTAAGAGTTAAAACTTTCTCATCGATGCGATTATAGTCATAGTCTCTTAACCTAACTTAACCTTACCTAACCTAACAAAACCCAACATAACCTAACCTAAACATTCTTAAATTAAAGTGCTTTTGTGTGGAAAATTCAGAATACGCAATTTTTTAATTATTTTGAACCTAATACCAAAAATGCACTCATTCTTAGATTCTTTTTCTATAAATTTTTTATATAATATTGAACATTTGCTCATTTTTTTGGAAAACCTTAGTTGTTTCTGCTAGTTTTTCGTTTTGTCTTTATATTTGTCCATCTCTAGGACTCACACCGGCAGATCAAATTTTCTTGTGAGTTCGTCGAACGATCTTTCGGATCCATAGACCAAATCCATAAATTGTTATCTTATCTTAAATTTTCTATGAATTGTATTTAATAAAATGAAGGTATTTCACTTTTTTCATCATTTTTCATCGTGATGACGATGAAAGCGACGTCCAGTTCGTTTGGACGCCCGGTCACTTGAGTAACAACGCCATATTGGGATCAACAAACGCACCAAAGGATCCAAAACCTATTCTCGTTGAAACCAAAAGTGTCTCAACAGTCTTTAAACAGATGATTGGAAACACTCGGCATACATAGAGCAGTCTACGTGATGAAGAACCTTCCCGCGGTGTCTGAAATTTTCCCACGCTCAAGTGCCTGTATCACATAATCGGTGAGTGTCCAATAATCCTCATGATTTCACTAGATTCAAGCTGAAATTGGCTTTTCTAAGCAGTTTAAAGTGGCATGCATCAGAAGGACTCAGCTATGGAAGTTCGATGGGCTAAGATGCATCAGAATGACTCAGCTATGGAAGTTCGATGGGCTAAGATGCATCAGAAGGACTCAGCTATGAAACTTCGATGGGCTAAGCTGCATCAGAAGGACTCGGCTATGGAAATTCGATGGGCTAGATGCATCGGAAAGACTCAGCTATGAAACTTCGATGGGCTAAGATGCATCAGAAGGACTCAGCTATGGAAGTTCGATGGGCTAAGATGCATCAGAAGGACTCAGCTATGGAAGTTCGATGGGCTACGATGCATCAGAAGGACTCAGCTATGGAACTTCGATGGGCTAAAATGCATCAGAAGGACTCAGCTATGGAAGTTCATGGGAGCTATATTATCAAATTTTTCCACTAGTTCCTCAAATAAAATCAATTTATTGATTAAATTTACTTCTACGTCATCAATTAACCATTATCATCGAAATTCAAATGAAAAGCGTCTGAAGTGAATTTAGTTTAGTGCCTTGTTACTTTTTTGCTTTTAACAAATAATGATCTTGTTTCACGGTTTGTGACGGCCTACTGTACTGAAAAAAAAGACAGGAAGGTGTTCGTTCTTGTCCTATTTATACATCTTATCGACCAAACACTCGTTTCAAGAAGAGGTGGGACATGTTATGTTCTTTCTAGTTCGATTGGTGTCTACCGCGTGGAGATTTGTGTTCATATTGATCTCGAATTTCTTTAGGTTGTAGTGTTAGAGAAAAACTCCTTTGTAGCACTTTTCCAAAGGAAAAATAGACGTTCTGTATTCATGAACCACGTCTACCTGCAGGCTCTAAACTATCCAAGTTTCTGATCAGTCGAGCATGCTTAGAGTTTGCTTGGTAATCGAACTAAAAAAGCCCAATAACCGGTGGTTATTCTTTCCTTTTTTCCCAATCAAAAAACCTTAGTGGTTCTATCAGAATATAAAACCTTTTTGGTATTTCAATGTCCAATTAAATATTATTCTGATGAACTTTTTAACGTGTGTTCAATTGGGATTAGAACACGGCATTCAGATCCAAGGACTATTTCAAGATAAACAATGTTTTTCCAAAAAGGAAGCTCGTTTATGATTGACTTTCCTTCAAAGTTTCATATCATGATTTTGAAAAATCCAAGCAATCCTCAACGTACATCTGCTTTCGTTTGTTACTGATCGATTTAGATTCTAATGAATAGAGTGTTCAAAGTATTGGATAATAGTCTAAAAGAGCCGTTCACCTTCACCTTTTTTGCTGGTATTTTTTTGGCAGCACCGTTTTTGACAGATCAAGCGTGAATCGTGTCTTTTGTCATGGTCAAACTTGTTCATTTTGGTCTATAATATAATCATGAATCTTAAGACCAAACAACGCTTAGAAATTATTGGATTTTACTATCAAAATCGGTTAAGAGAGAGTTTGGGAGGCCTACTGAAGGAACTGTTCTGAAGCTTGTGATCCAGTTTACACTATTGGACATTAAACCACTAACACGCAAAATTTCGCGAATGGGTTCAGGTGTAAAACCTTATAAGATACGGCTGGTGCAAAAATTGAACCCACAAGATCTCCCACAACATTTGGTGAATGGGCGCTGGCAAAATTGAAGGGAGATCCACTTTTTTATCGAAAAACTGTGTGACCAGCCAGAAGCATTGCAAAAGCTACCAATGAATCCGAAAAAATCACTGTTTGGTGTGGATTATGGGCCGGTGGCGTTACTGTTAATGGCGAGCGCTACCGTGTGATGATTAACGATTATTTTTTGTCCAAAATGGACATGCTTGACATGTGTTTCCAACAAGACGATGCTACATGCCACACGGCGTCTTCGGTTAACAGTTTGGAGCCCGTCAATTGGCTGCCTAGATCGTGTGAATCAACACCTTTGGACTATTTCTTGTGGGGTCTTATTAAAGCTAATATCTACAGGGAAAAACCAGCAACGATTGAAGCATTTATTCGTGAAATACCGGCCGATATGTTGAAGAGAGTGTGCCAAAATTGGACCTTGCGTATGGGCTATCATCTAAAGCGAAGCCGCGGTCAATATTTGCATGAAATCATCTTCAAACATTAAATTATACTGATCGTTCTATCGATTCCAATAAAGACTTAATCAATTTTTTCAAATTTTTTGTGGTTCAAATCCAATACATATTGAAAAATCACTGATTATAAAACAGACTCAAAAGCATCAAACCTTGTGCGAGAAGTGCGGGTATAAAATAATGTGAATATAAATCATCATTAAAATGATTTTGTGGAAAAATAACGAAAAAAAAGTTACTAAAAATAACATGAAATCTCCCAGCTCTTATCCGCATCAGTAGTAGAGTTGAATGAAGAGGAAAAGGTTCGTCGACCTTTAGTTGCCTTTTATAAAACTTGTTCTTCACATTTTTCATTATTGTTGAGGATCATAGGCTTGAAGATACACTGTTGGTCTAAATATGTTTACAGTTACCTGACAGGTAAATATAAGAGGTTCAGTAAAGCACTAAGTTTCTCACACTCTTTCTATTTTCATTTTATTCTAGTTTTTAAAGGCGTGTTTACATTTTTTTTTCACATAATTATTCTAGTTTATTATGTTTTAATTATACTATTATCTGATATAACACATTTCATCTGTTTTTACAACGACCTAAAGGTGGAATTTTCGTAACAGCGCAAGAAAAGTCGTTTGACTATGTAAAAAAACACATTTTGTACCAAAAATCGATTATATTCATCAATTTAATCTTCTTCGAGAGCAATACAATCATTCCGACGCTTCTTTAGTTTCATTTGGGCTGAATTTCTGGTATCGGTAGTCACCGGGAGCCAAATCTGGACTATACGGTGGATGAGGTGGTGTAATTCGTTCATATTAACCATCGATGCATTGTCTTGATGAAACAGTGATTTTTTTCTTCATGATATAAGGCCGTATTTCCTTAATTTTTGCATTCAAACGGTCTAACAACAATATTCCATGCGCATCCCAACATACTGAACCCAGCTGACTGTTGTGGCTTCGAACCTGGTTCTCCGACTGCAGTCCATTCAGATGATTATTGTTTTGATTGCAGAGTGAAGTGATGGAACTATTATCACATATAGACACAAAAAATTTTTATTATTACGTGTAAACATGTCCAAATACTGCTCTGAATCATCAACATGTTGTTGTTTTTGATCGACTCTGAGTAAACGCGACGTCCATTTTTAAAAAAGCTTTCTCATTGTCAAATGTTCATGGATAATTGTGAATAAATTGTCTTCTGATATATCCAAGGCCTCAACTATCTCACGCAATTCCAATTTTCGATTAGAAATAATCGATTTTTGGACTTTTTTGATATAACGAAGATCAGAACGTTTAAATTCAGTAAATGGTTCTTTTCGATAGAATAGAGTCTGGGCAACAGTTTTGAAACCATTTGTGAGCTTGTACAATGACAAATTAAAACAGGAAACTCTTTTGGATCCATTGTTTTGAATATCTTCGAGATGCTGTTGGTTTGTCTTGAATTCCGATGAAATTTCATGGTGTCGTTTTGAAAAATATCGATCGAATAAGATGTTACGATTACCATAGAAGAAAACTACAACGTATTGTTCGAAATGAAAATAAAAATGAAGATTTGCAAGTGAAATATTCAGCTCATTACCGAGAGAAAATATGGATTACGTACCATCATTACGAATGTTAAAAAAAAAGTCAAACAATGAGAAACTGAAATTAGTAAATCATTTGTATTGTTGAACAAATAATCGGTCACAAATTGCTTTGTCGTAGGTTTTTGTTTTAAATTTTATAAATGGGTGAAGTGAAAAAATGATTTGTGCGTGACTAATACCAAAAAGTACCTGTACGTTCATTGAATTATATAAAATGTGAAATTTCACTTTTATATACGACGATTAAAAAATAGTCTTACGAATAATTATTTTTAAACGTAATTTTTTATTTGAATCCCACAATTGTGAAGAGTTACCCATACGAGAGTTTAAGATATGGCAACATTGATTTCTTAAAAATTGACAACATCGCTAGTTTTATATATTTTTTATATAACGGATTCATTTGTTAGGTTTTTGTTAATATGACTGCATTATTTTTAATAAGTTCCACAGGAAAATGAAGAAATTATGTTATCAACCAATAGTATTTGTTTTACGAATGGACTATAACGTATTTTATAGTGGGTAAAATGAAAAAAATGGAGAAAATCAATATCTATATCAATCGTATTTGATAAACGAATGGACTATAACCTATTTTATAGTGAAGATAACTCGAAAATGAGAAATTTATTGTCTAAAACAATCGTATTTGCTATACGAATGGACTATAACAGATCCTGTAGTAGTCTGAATTAAATATTGAAGAAGTTGTCGTTTAAATCAAACATATTTGCTTAACGAATGGACTATAACCTATTTTATAGTGAAAATAACTCGAAAATGAGAAAATTATTGTTCAAAAAAATCGTATTTGCTAAACGAATGGACGATAACGTATTTTATATTGACTATAAAGAAAAAATTGTCTAAATCAATCGATTTTTATAAAAGAATGGACTATAAACCATTTTACAGTAAATATACACTAGGAATGAGAAATTTATGATCTAAAACAATGGTATTTGGTATTCGAATGGACTATGGACAATCGTATTTGCTATACGAATGGACTATAACGTATTTTATAGTGGGTAAAATGAAAAAAATGGAGAAGATTATTATCTATATCAATCGTATTTGATAAACGAATGGACTATAACCTATCTTGTCGCGAAGAAAATGAAAAAATGAAGTAGATTATTGACTAAATCAATCTTATTTGTTTTACGAATGGACTATAACCTATTTTATAGTGTAGATAACTCAAAAATGAGAAATTTATTGTCTGAAACAATCGTATTTGCTTAACGAATGGACTATAACCTATTTTACAGTAAATATAAGTCGAAAATGAGAAAATTATTGTTAAAAAAAATCTTATTTACTAAACGAATGGACCATTAAGTATTTTATATTGATTATAATGAAAAAATTGTCTAAATCAATCGATTTTTATAAAAGAATGGACTATAAACCATTTTACAGTAAAGATACACCAAGAATGAGAAATTTATGATCTAAAATAATCGTATTTGCTATTCGAATGGACTATAACGTATTTTATAGTGGGTAAAATGAAAAAAAATGGAGATTATTATCTATATCAATCGTATTTGATAAACGAATGGACTATAACCTATCTTATCGCGAAGAAAATGAAAAAATAAAGTAGATTATTGTCTAAATCAATCTTATTTGTTATACGAATGGACTATAACCCATTTTACAGTAAATATAACTCGAAAATGAGAAATTTATTGTTAAAAAAAATCGTATTTGCCATACGAATGGACCATAACCCCTTTATCAGTAAATATAACTCAAAAATGTGAAATTTATTGTCTAAAACAATCGTATTTCTTATACGAATGGACTATAACGTATTTTATAGTGGGTAAAATGAAAAAAAAAATGGAGATTATTATCTATATCAATCGTATTTGATAAACGAATGGACTATAACCTATCTTATCGCGAAGAAAATGAAAAAATAAAGTAGATTATTGTCTAAATCAATCTTATTTGTTATACGAATGGACTATAACCCATTTTACAGTAAATATAACTCGAAAATGAGAAATTTATTGTTAAAAAAAATCGTATTTGCCATACGAATGGACCGTAACCCCTTTATCAGTAAATATAACTCAAAAATGAGAAATTTATTGTCTAAAACAATCGTATTTCTTATACGAATGGACTATAACGTATTTTATAGTGGGTAAAATGAAAAAAAATGGAGATTATTATCTATATCAATCGTATTTGATAAACGAATGGACTATAACCTATCTTATCGCGAAGAAAATGAAAAAATAAAATAGATTATTGTCTAAATCAATCTTATTTGTTATACGAATGGACTATAACCCATTTTACAGTAAATATAACTCGAAAATGAGAAATTTATTGTCTAAAACAATCGTATTTCTTATACGAATGGACTATAACGTATTTTATAGTGGGTAAAATGAAAAAAATGGAGATTATTATGGACGATAACGTATTTTATATTGACTAGAATGAAAAAATAATCTAAATCAATCGATTTTTATAAAAGAATGGACTATAAACCATTTTACAGTAAAGATACACCAAGAATGAGAAATTTATGATCTAAAACAATCGTATTTGCTAAACGAATGGACGATAACGTATTTTATATTGACTATAAAGAAAAAATTGTCTAAATCAATCGATTTTTATAAAAGAATGGACTATAAACCATTTTACAGTAAATATACACTAGGAATGAGAAATTTATGATCTAAAACAATGGTATTTGGTATTCGAATGGACTATGGACAATCGTATTTGCTATACGAATGGACTATAACCTACTTTATAGTGAAGATAACTCAAAAATGAGAAATTTATTGTCTTAAACAATCGTATTTGCCATACGAATGGACTATAACCGATCCTTTAGTAGACTGAATTAAATATTGAAAAAGTTATTGTCTAAATCAGTCATATTTGATGAACGAATGGACTATAACTCATTTTAATGCAGGGAAAACTGAAAAATGACAAAATTATTATCAAAAGCGATCGTCTAGTTGTCATATGAAAATGCAAATAACATCGCTTTATTAGTACCACCAAAAAAAAAGTATATCACGAACAACATATCAATCTTATGATAATTCCATTATACTAAATTTAGTCATTGTATTATTATTAATCAGCTATAATAACAGACGCTGTCAAATAACCCACCATTATAAACATCCCTTCATCATTATTCTTCTAAAAATAGAAAAATTTGAACGTTATCTTATTAACTTAAATGTCACGACATATAAACAAAACGAAAAGGGAACGTATAATGGCTAATGAATTTCGATGTTTAACACATAATCGATACGCCGTAACGCTTAAAAGTAGGTTAATTCTCGGTACTAAGAAACTGAGTAACCTTTAACCCACGAAAAATAAGCGAAAAATCCGACTAGGTCGTGAGTTAAATTTCCGCGTCGCTTTCTCATGTAAAAAAAACACACCTACGATCGTTATTTATCTTTACAAAACACGAAATTGAAATCGAAACAAATAATTCCAACTGTAAACAATTCAATCACATTAAATAAGAATCGAAATCGATTCGAATCGAAATCGATCAGTACCGAAACGAGCGGGGAATTTACGTCGTGTATTATCGATTAAGATCGTTTAGAAGTAGTAGGCTATGCTCTACGGTGTACTCTATACCATAAAACTATACTACACTACGATAAATATAGTTAATAGCTAAATTCAAAAGTTTTTATTGGATGCCTCTCATTTATATCTTAGATTCTATCTTATTTATTCAATATTTTAAATAAAACTTGTTCCTTCCATCTACCATTTTAGCTTTATGACATCTTTCATAGTAAAGGTACCCTTTTATCTAATTTTTACTACCTATTATTATAACCACTTGATGTACCTGACCCCCGACTTTTAGCCCCGGCCTAAACCTTTCTCAGAATTCGTCAATAGACACTTTCTTACGTACTTCTTCATGACTACAATAAAAATCAAGTACTTAACAATAAAAATGCTTAAATAGGAAGCTTATAATCCCTTTGGAATTTTACGATTGTGGCGACATACGAGGATTGTCCCATAAGTACCTGACCCAACAAAGAAAACACAAAAATTTTGAAAAATCTTTGACCACTGAGAAATTTTTTCAAATCTGGTAACAGAGGGGGCTAAATCTGGTGAATAGGGTGCCTACTATGTCTAAAGATCAGTCTCGCCCAGAGTAGAATTTTATTCAGCTTTAATATTGGTTGGAAACGTTAAAATCATCAAAAATACCATTTAAAAACCAACAAAATTTCGGTTTCAGACTGTATAAATATGTATATTTACTATATAAATTCGCTTCCTATTACAAGCCTTAAGTACACACGAAAAACAGTAAATATTTAATTTCTGTAAACCAAAGTTACGACATAAATACACAGAATTAAAAATAAATATTTGTTATACTTTTTCATTTTTCTCCTATTCGGAATAATTACGAAATTAATGAAAGTACCGAATCAGATCAGTTACCTACCATATTTGGTAGGTGAATCGATAAAATTTAATTCAAGGTCACGCGAGATGCTGAAAGAATTTCAACAGAATTTATCTCAATGTTACTTTGTACGATTTTTTTATGCTTCTGTAAATACTTATAACAGTGTTTCTTAAAAAAATATCGGTCTGTTGATTTTTTTGCTCTGATTGGATTTCCAATCTAATTATTCATTCAAGTGGTTCGTTCCAACAATTACTGCATATGTAAATATTTTAAAATCAAAAATTGTGTGAAATACACTTTCATTAATTATCTAAATGAATATACATTTGAATAGAAGTAATAATTCAACAACAGTTTGAAATATTCCCAGATTCTATAATAAACAAATAAACTCCATCATTGCCTGAATAAACTGCAGGGGGTATGACTCATACGAGTAAAATATTTTAAAATAAAGATCGCTTGTTATTCTCTCAATATATCTCAATTATTTCTCCTGTATAAATATATTTTTTTCTAATTAATATTTTTATCACAAAGCATTAACTAATTACTTTCTTGATAATACTATCCATTACATGACTCAAGAGTGTATTCTTTGTTCGTAAAATTGAAACAAACATACTGATAATTTATGTCATACAAACGACTTGACTAATCTATACAGCTGTCTATCATCCTATACAAACAACTAACGTAGGTTAGTTATACATGTTGTTTTAAAACTTTTCGAAATAACACCGAAGAATTCGAGATGTCGGTGAATCGTATCCTCGGTTCTATTTTAAGTAATAAAGTAGATCAAGACACACATGACTACATACCTTTATAAAATCATTCCACTCGGTATCCTTCAGACACTTGAACAAGTTTTAATAGTTTAAAATGTTTTTCGGGACGTTAAAATAAGAACTAATAAACGAACAACAACTTATTGTAAAATAAATACGTGAAAAATAATAAATAAATTTATTTAAAACATCGAAAAATGATAAGTAAATATGACGAAAGACACCATAAACATTAAACACACACACAATCACCGAAGAAGTTGGCTGTCAACTGTTGCTTTTAGTTACTTTTTGATAAATTGTTTTGAATTAGTAGCGATCCTTCCGGCGAAATATATCAACTAGAGAGAGAACATAAACATAGGGATTCCTCAGAATCGAATACAGATAAGAATCGATTACTTTCGACTTGTGACAATATTAATTTTTTAAACGTATCATATGAAATATTGATTATAATAATACTAAATTTATTATTAACTTATCATTTATACCAAATTTCAAGTGATGTTTCATTTATTCAAAAAAGAAATGCGAATATCTACAATAGAATTGGATTAATAGTTGTTAGTTGCTTAAAATCGATTTAAATTAAACGAGTAATTAATAAATACTCATAATAAGAATCAACTAAATACTTCTGGTAAATTTATAAATCGATTGCTCATTATATTCAGTAATTAAAATTTAAAGAAAAAAAAAATGTATCGATATTATCACAGGATCAATAACTAATCATTCACGCAATTCGAAACGTGATGCTTTCCTTGACTTTTCATTGGTCGAAATTAAGCGCTGTCAAGATTTTTGACAGTAAATTTGACGTTTTGAAGCAAGTGTCAGAAGTTTTTGTCTTTACTGATGTGAAAACATTTTGAAATGGTATTTAATATATAATTAACTTTATATAGTGTTAAAATATTTGTTAAATAAGAACAAAATCATTAATTCTAAGGAATAATGGAACCGACTCCGCCCGATTCAAACAATGGACAACCAAATGTACGTCGACATTTTTAATTCTATGTATTAGGGTCATTTTAACAATTTTATAGTTAATCGGGTCTAAAGTATAGGAAAAATTCATCCAATATTCAATTTTATAAAGTATATAATATGATAAAATAGCCCTAACATCTGTTTGAAGTGTAAATTCATATGTAGGATTGTTTGTAATAAAAACAATTTAATCAGAAAAAAATGACCTGTGTAACAATAATATTTATACATAGCGTTTCATAATACGATAATAAATTCCAATCGATGTATTAGTTGTTGGTTGACTTTTTTAGAAATGTATATTGTTTCATATTGAATTAATATTTTGTAACATTGTTTTTAATGAACAATGTGTGCGTAATACTTTTTTAAAGGAAGGTAATTTTATAATGACGTTTATAAAGAAAAAATAGTATAAAAATGTTTATTAAATAATCGATATTAATAATAGAATCAACAAGAAATCACTGTAGACAATAACCTACCTAGTGCTGCATCCAGTCCAGTATCAAGCCCAGTAAATATATCTGCTAGTACATCTAGTGAGGAAATACCGCCACCAAAAGCAGATTATTATGCACCCCCACCTTACGAGGTTGCTACAAAGGGTACCAAATTACCCACATATGAAGAAGTCCAACGAGAAAAACATTTGGAAGAGCAGGATATTCCAATACCAATTAATTCTCCCACGACAAGGGTAAATATTTCAGTAAAAAATGGATTCAATATGACGTTTATCGACTTTTCAGCCATTACCATTTCGTCCAGGACAAAGGGTTATAACTATTGATACAGAGAATCCTGAAGATGTGGATACATCTTTATTAGGAACAGATTTTATGTTTTATATCGCTTTCTTTGGTAATTATTCATTTAAACTTTAATATTGATTATTACATGTTTGTTTTTATTTCAGTCGCTTTTATTTTTAACTGGATAGGATTTTTATTATTAATGTGTTTTTGTCATACAATCGCTTCAAGGTATGGGGCCTTGTCCGGCTTTGGTTTGTCATTGGCAAAATGGACTTTTATTGTACAACACTCAACGGAATTAGCTTCAAAAGATAACAGTTGGTTGTGGTGGCTTATAATGACTTTTGGTAAGTAAAAAATGTTTCGTGAATATAATGAAATCGATTTGTTGATGATTTTCAGGGCTCATCATTTGTATCCGCGCTATACTCCAATACTTGAGTATAAAAAGGGGATGGCACATGTTATCTGCAAGTCATCAAGAGAGGCTTTTATTTTTTTATTAAGCTTTAAAAATGTGTAGGTGTTTTTCAAGTATACGATTTTTGTGTACTTGTCACGGCATACTTTAAATGTGATTAGAAAACATTCATTCCTTTCAAGTTTTTTTTTTTTTCAAAAGTTGTTGAATGTGATGTTATTTCGTGCATTTATTAATAATACAGTTGATAACGTTTAATAGTTTCGAAATAGCTTCTTTTATTCTAAATGACCTTATTGATTAGCAATTTCCCAGGGAATTGAAATTTAGTCGAAAAAATGAGGAAAACAACGAAAATTTTCCGAAAAAAATGGATTTTTAGAGAAAAAATTGGGTTATATCGAAAAATATTGATTCTGGTGTGAAATAAAAGATTTTATAGCTAATACCAAGTCTTCTACTGCATTTTTAGATATAATAATCTCAGCAGAAAATCAAATGTGCAACTATGTGTGAAATTGCCATTATATTTGTTGGTAACCATGAAAAAATTCATTTGAAGGTCTAGGTAATGAAGGCTACAACATTTGACATCACCACTAAAAGCTGTGAGTAGAATCAGGTCTTCGAAACGTCATTTCAAATCTCATTGTTGGTTTAAAGGCTTTTGTTTGTAATTGTCTAGGTTCAAACTTTTTTGAAGGTCATAGTTGTCTATTTAATTTAATCAGAACCAAATTTTGATAACAAGGTACCCCATTTCACTTATATTTTTGAAAATCAATGGTTTATCTGTAGCTTAGGGCACATTTTTACTCTTTTTTCAGTTCAAAATGTTCATATTACAAAAGTTTCCACTAAAAATAACATTTCAATCTCATAGCTTAGACATTTTTTGAAAATTACAGCTCGTAACTCTATATAGAGTATTTTCTATTGTTTTTGACAAGTTTTCTAATAGATAATCTTCAAAAAATCAATTTTTATGGCCAATTCTCCATAGATTTTATCCTGGGAGTAAATTTGTTGTTGTATTAAAGAACAGACATAATCAGATCATTTTTTGTTGCTATAATTAGGGGTAAGGACCCCATTTCATTTATATTTTCGAAAAAAAACGGTTTATCTGTTCTTTAGGGCACATTTTTACTCTTTTTTTTTTCAGTACAAAATGTTCATATTACAAAAGTTTTCATTAAAAATAACATTTCAATCTCATAGTTTAGACATTTTCTGAAAATTACTGCTCATAACTATATATAAAGTATTTTTTATTGTTTCCGACAAGTTTTCTAATAGATAATCTTCAAAAAATCAATTTTTATGGCCAATTTCCCATAGATTTTATCCTGGGAGTAGATTTGTTGTTGTATTAAGGAACAGATATCATTTTGCTGCACGAACTTCTTGATAAGCCCTCGTATTAGAAACGACAACAATAGGGCATCAATCGATTTAAACAAAAATGTCATATAAAAAGTTGCAGGCCAAAATACGAGGGCTACTCATTGAATATGTTACTTTTTAAAACACAGATATGTTGTTAAATGATTTTTTATATCTCAAAGTTTAATTTCTTTATCGAGAACATTAAAATAAACGATTTTATTAACGAAAATTAGTTTATTTCCGTCTATATCTTCAGTAAAGTATAGAAACATAAAATTTCATTTTTTACATTGAAATTGCACATAATTGTAAATTTATATTTCCCTGGTGTAAAATAACTTTTGTCTTAACAAAAATACAGTCGTTCTTTTTTCAAAACTAGATTAAATCTACTCAATAATTGACATAATACGTTCGAATGTGGATCATACCAAAAAAACGATAGTCATTATTTTATTGATTTATAAACTTTGATAAATTCACAGTTTTACTTTTGTTTGATATCTGGTGGATCTAAGGTTACAAAACAGCGCAAAAATTCGTGCATATAGCGGTTTGTACTAGATTTTGTTTCACGAACGTATTGAACCGACCTCGTATTTAAAAACCAGCCAACAGTATGGCGTCAATTGAGGATGTCATAACAACGAAAAATGAAAGCGCGTTGTATCCAAAAGAGTGTAGTAATCTTGATAGCAATTAAAAATGTAATTTTTTCCGTAATTTTAGCACAGGCATTTCCATTTCAGTGTTCATAGTTATTATGTTATTTAACGTTAATTATTTTCATTTACGTCAATGATAAATATGGCAACTTCTGTTTACATCGGCAAACGAGATGATACTATAAAATTGCTGTGATTTTAAAAACCGACATCAGACGATACAACCCGATTGAGATTAAATTGTTTGAAGGCACTTTTCTTATTCGTTTCACTTGGATGGAAATGTCGATGGTATTTTTTTTAACCTCACATTCAACAACAATGTATTTTGTTATATTTAAATATTTGGAAATGTGATTGGAATTATGAAGACAATATATGTAGTTTGGATAAAAAAAAATCGAACAAAACTTCGTATTTTCAATTGCTTGAATACATATTTGCAAGTAATTTTTTAATTCTTATCAAAATGGCACTAAAATTTTAGTGAAAAAACGTGATATTTGATTTTTTGTGTACACAATGTTGAAGATCTTATCTAGAAAGAAATAATCTAGTTCGTAAAACAATGTTTGTACTAGAGATGAGAATAACAGAAATAAAAGTCGTAACCGTGATTTAGTAACTGTTGGTGAATTATATTCATACTTCGTGGATATGGCAACACAATAAGGGTGTGAAGGTCAACGATTTTGTCGCCTATAATTTAATTCAATTTCATTTCGGAAAAATGGTAAGTTATTTGAATAGTTCTTAAAAATAAAGGAAAAAATCGATCATAAAAAAGATAATATTGGGATTAAACAAAAATATAATGAAATAAATGCAAAAATTAAATAAAATTGATCAGAATTATTTAAAATTCGGGTAAATCATCTTAAGAGATATAAAAAACTGTTACAAATGACATGTACTGCGTTACCTTGACTTAATAGGCGATACTAATGATGGAATTTAATAAAACCTTAACAATCTTTGTGATGGCGACGGATGGGCGCGATTCCACCTTCAGTTACTTTATAACGTGGCAACATTATTTCTTCTACTTTTTTATATTCAATCGAATATCACGTGAATAATTAATTGAATGGTTCTTTGTATACAATTTCCAAAAAAATGATAATGTAAAAAATATTTTTATAAATTCACGACGAATTTACCAAAAACAAATAATTTTTTGGAATTATATTCGAAGATTCTTATTTGTTGTTTGAAAAGTTTTCACCTTGGGAGTATTGTTTTCTTCTGAAAACTATTTTTAATTGTATTAATTTAGATTCTCTTTACTTTTTTATATATTCAAATAATGGTTTTCGTCATTATAAACTCTATAGGAAACATCAACGACGATCAGATCCGGATTTTTTCAATGAAAAAGCGCTTTTTTCACATTTCAAGTTCTGCCATCTCTATATTCAGGTCGGAAACTTTGCAAACAACCCTCGTATTTTTTAAATTATCGATAACTTTACAGACGTAGTATGATTATTATAAAAAATATTCTGCGTTGCCATTATTACTAGATTATATATTGTTCCACTGGATCTGATTAATTATAAAAATTAATTAAAATACATCTTAAATTCTATTTTTTTTATTTACACCCTGTAGTTTAATCACCAACATTAGTTATGTTATACCCAGTAGAATTAAACAGTAAATTCTTAAAATGAAACCGACTGGAGAGTTTTTTACCACATCAACTACTCCACCCTGTTTTAATGACTGTCAAATGTCGTTTTCGTAATTCTATTGCAATATAATGGAAGGAAACCACTTTTTACGATGAGGAAATAATCTCATATCAATTAATTATGTACGAAAATACATATTATTATTTCCTAACCTCATTCAGCTTTTTTGGTTCTTGGTTATCTAAAATAGATAGAAAAATAAAAGTAAACTACATCGTGTTTCAATCAATGTTACCAACTTATGACATCACGATTTTGCACTACGCTTGGGCTACCTCATACTAAGCGTTCTAGAAACGTCCGCATTCGATTAGGTTGAAAATTCGACTTATTATAGTACAGTCAATTTTACATTTTGAAATACATAGACTAATTTAGTTATAATGCTTGAAGTTTTTTTTAAATTTTACTAGTCTTCAAGTAACTATAAATTATTTCAACTAGTTGGACACAAAATTAACTATTACTCAAAGTAAATTTCTCTTTTATTTAATTAACGATTTTTGCAAAAATTAACAGAAATGGTAGCGAAAAATTGTTTGATAATCTTATTTTCAAAATTTTCAGACATTTTCTTGAAAGTGTATCACTTTTTTCCGTTCGATAGTTTTCTCATTTGCTGATAAAACTACTAAAACTTGTATTTTCCCGCTAATTTGGCGTTTTCGAGGAAGCAGAATCCATTTATCGAGATTCAAAATGTCTGAAATCAATACTTCCAGTTATAGCAAACACCGGATTGATTTCCGGTTCGATTTTCTAAATTGGATATATGAATTACACGAAAAGGCAGTTCCCATTGATGAAAAAAACATCTCGCAATAAAAAAAAGATAGATTTTTCTTGAGTTATAGGCCAATCAATACAACCTAATCAAAGCTAAAGCAAATCTAACCGCACCAGAAAGTTGTATAAACAAAAACAAATTTTTTTTTAACTTTTCTTTTACTGAACCCCCCCCTCAATATGAAACTTCTCGTTTAATTCTTGAATCCAGGTTGAAAATACGAACCGGAAACAGCCAATCCAATTATAGGTGAAACAGGAAGTACATCTGGTAACTATGACCTCAAAAACATTAAATCGGAATATATCTCAGAAGTATCGTAAAACTAGTAATAAAAAATATTTTAGAAAAAAAAACCAGTGAATGACAATTAAAATTATTTTATTCTGCCAAATGAAACATCTACTATTCGTACTAAACTATTTTAAAATTTGACTGGACTATTACAATTCCACTAATCTGCATCAGTTGAACTAATGTTTTCGGTTTTCACTTAACTATGAGCGTTGTTGCCGGTAAACGTAGTATAGATATTAAAATACATAGTAAGAAACGCACTGGAATTTTAAAATCAGTTAGGTATCGAAATAAAACTCTTTCAATAACGAAAATAATGGTATATATTTTATCCTTATTATAAATATGTTAACAATGATTCTATATTAGGTTTATAATAATCTAACCAAGAATAAACTAAGTGTGGATCCTATCGCGGCTCCGATACCTATAAAAACGACAGTCATACACGAAGCGATTTCCCTTTCATGTCGATCTACGACTCTAAAATTGAAATAATTCAAAATCAATCGTCTAAAATCTAGTTAAAACTATCGACATACGTACTTAGAAGTCAAAATTTGTATGATGTTAGTCATGTAACCATTGGTAAATGCAAATATAAATTGGATCAATATATATTGATAATCTCTGTCAAACACAACTGCCAAATGATACCGGGGTTGTGCGTTACATAATAAAATTAATGGAATGAATATTAGCCTCGATACAGTTAAAATAGTAATTAAGATGATGTTTTTTGGCTGGAAATAAATTAAATAAATAAAAATTAATGTATATACGTGTTATAAATTACTCTACCTTAAGTATTCTACCAGCAATGATTCTACCAGAATAATCACCTATACTAAAAAGTAAGTAGGTTATTGTTGGAACGAAATATACATCTAAAAGAGAAAATGTACCGTAAGTTCTGAAAATAATGATTTATATTACAAAAAAATGAAGTTTTATTCAAGCACTTATACTCAATATTAAATAGAATACGTTCTAATTGAAATATTTCAGATTAATAAAAATCTGTTGTGAGAAATTCACGGTCACCTGATTACCGGCAGCCATGTTTTTCTTATAGAATAAGCGCGCTGTCACTTGATAGTTATAGAGAGCAGCTGCAGTATTGTTTATATAATAAAAACGATATTTCTAATATTGTTAAAAGATTAGTATAAATAATTTATATAAATTATTATGAAGAAAATAGTACAAATGTTAATTGTAATTTATCTACAGTGCAACCTCATTTTTATGTTAACGAGATAAATCACTCTGGCGGTGTTGCCTGATTTATAGCATGAAATATCAATAAATGTTTTATACGCATATATATTATATGAAAAATAAGATTTGCAAAACAAAATACCAACAATGTATTAATGACAGAATCAAGAAGTAATGGGAAGTCCAAAAATAAATAACGGTTGATAAAAGGTTCGTTCCACCCTATCAAAAACCCGTCCTTGGTACAGTGACGATTCTGCGCACTGCTCCGGCTGGATTTCAAGTAAACAGCTGATCTTAATGTTTGTTGATTTTGTTGAATGTTAGTTAAATGATATAATTTCACTTTAAATAAACAATTCAAAGAAGAATATCATTTATTTTATGTTTATGACCAGAAAGTTTCATAAAAGAAAGTGTCTTCAATCTTATCTCGTATTACAAATTGTTTTCTGTATTGTTCCATTTTATCTTGAACAATATTATCGATGACAACATTAATAAAAATGCGCGATTACACTTCCATTTCCCTGAACTCGATGTCAAGATGCTGCACAATGTCTCTCATTATGCAAACATTTGTTTATGTTTATAATTAAATTATCTAAGGAAATTTTTAAATATTTACTGCTCGCAAACACAAAAACGAGAAATATTTATTACTGGATCACTTAATTTAATTAAGGAAATGAATAATTAATAGAATTAAATTATTCAAAAAAAATCAACAATCGAAATTGTGTAATTAGAAGTTCGAGACGTTCAATTCATTTTACTTTGATCAGATTTAGGATTAAGTTAGGACCTAATATAGCGTATTTCAATAAGTAAAATGTAGATTTGCCAGTATTTTGTTATATATATTAATGACTGAAGTTTACACCTCTATATTCCACCGATTTTAAAATAAATGGCACGGCAAGTGTACCGGAAGTAGCCATCTTAAAACGAGTATGACTCATTTTATTTTGATTGTGAGAAAGCAAATAATTTTAATCAATGTTACAGGGGTCTAAAATGACGAAATGTGAAATAATCCTGTTTGACCGCAACATTAATTCAATTCAAGTTTTATTAAAAAAAGTCACTCTATTTAATTACGGATCTGTGCAAATAAAATGTAGTGGCGCCCTCGTCCGTGATTATATATCAACACAATTGTCATTTGAAAAAATTTGTTTCATTCATTACAAAGTTCATATCAATCAACAAAAATCGGCGTAGAACCATCAAAGCTTTTGGAAAACAGTACTAGACAAAAATCAACGAAAGTAATCATCAAAACAACATAAACTTTTTTCAACATTATCCAGGAATCAGAACATAGAATTTAAGGGTCAATAATGTTAGTGAAAATAACAATTTTATTTCTATATTACCAACTTTAAAGTCTGTATTACCTTTAAAATAATGTTTTGATAAATTATTCACCCGTAAAAACATTTTATACAAATAGTTTTATCCTACGTAAATTTAGGTACTACGCCACTGATATAGTCTATTCTGCGGCAGCCATTTTGGATAATTATCCCGGTTAATTAACTTTACTTGACGTACGAATCCCTACTTACTACTTTATGTTCTAATTTCAGGTCTAACTTCCCAGCCTCATGAGAAAACACTTAATCTCAATACCTTGTTGTTTACCTTTATTTAATATATTGAAAAAAAATGAACAGATGTCTCAGATTACGTAATTTTCGCAAATAAACTATAGGAGTGCTGACGTCACCCACCGCCATTGTTAGCGCAGGTCAGGGATCAACAAAGTTTCGACTGCTTTGACGATCGTATATTTTTTATCGATTTGTGATATTTCCGTTTCATGAATTTTGTAAAAAAAATACTTCCTAGTATAAAACGTATACAACAATAAATTAATTAAACACTTGCTTGGAAAGTGAACTATAACGTAGGTTAACAATATGACGGATGTGACGGCACGCTCCGGTTGTCTATTGCCGCGAACTATCTAAATGAAAGTGATAATTCTTCTTTTTTATTTGCGTTTATGAATTTGAGGTTATTTGTAGGTATTTATTATTTACATTTAATATTTCCTGTATAATATAATTTATAAAGAAAATACTTACCATTCCATTTGTCACCGTGCCCTTTACCTTCGGATTCGATAAGTACGCAGACTCCAGGAAACGCGGAAATTGAAATAAAATAAATAAAAAAAGCGCAAAAACAGTAGCACCATATCTTCTTAAAAATCACCTTGTACGAAACGACATCTTGTAATGTAGAATTTGTCTGTAGGTCGCTAACTATCACAGCTTGGTCGAATGAGTAATATTTAAAAAAAACAGATCGAGTTAATAGAATATATAAAATTATAGCCAGAGCTATAGTACAATTTCCTATTATGAAATAAACTAGAGCGGTGTGTGTAGACGATGCTCCTATGGCTAAAGCAGCTATTTGAGTCAACGCTGCAAATACTCCACCCAATGCTTGTCCCCCTATAAGAGCGGTTATGTAAATGGGGGAAAACTTTCCTACTACTCCCACAATACTTCCTCCAAAAATAGGACTGAAAACTAAAATTACAACTATTGGTATTCTATTCACCAAATATGGATGTTTATTAACTATACTATATATATATATATATATATATATATATATATATATATATATATGCATAACTATACTATAACTACTATTCGAAAAATACAAAATTTGGTACATTATATGAGATTGTTAAAGTCATTAAGTAATGATAAGTACAAGGCGTTCGAATCATTAATTATGAGTGACATAACCTTAAAATTTTACACAAGTTTTTATCTGTCAGTTGATTTAATTTTCATATCGTGAATAATTTGATTCTAAAACTTTCTTCACTCTTCTAATTTTTCATAAAACTTTGATATTTTCAATTAAAAAGTCGACATGTTTTCAACTATTTTATTCAAAAACTTTTTTAAATAAATTATCAGATAAAAAAACATTTAGAATTGTTCAATAGCTTTCCATTTACCATTACTTAATGCCCTTAACAGTTTCATACAATATACCAAATTTGGTATTTTCAAGTGGAAGGGTTACAAAGGAATTAATTTTTTTCCAAATTTTGGGTCCCACTTTTAACGATACAACTTAATATTGAGGTAAATCATCATATTGTACTCTCTGTATAAATACGATAAAAAAAATTAGATAAATGTATCTTCAAAGCGTTTTTAGTGAATCTTTAAAAGTGGAAATTGAAATTTACCACTTTCTACAAGTTTTGTTATCTTTTAATTTCGTTTTTCAATAAAATACTTTTACTTCTCACCTCAATTATGTAATTATTTCTCTGAATTTTTAAGTTTATTTAAATGAATTTTAATAAAAACAAATGAATATTCAAATAAGAGATAAAAGAACAAACAAATTACTTACTGTTTAGGAATAAGCTTGTGACTAACGTCAATATAAAAAATCCATGTTGCCCTGAAAGTAGAATGTCCTTCAAATAACTTAAACCACAATTTATAATATTCCTCACTCAACACTTTTAACAACAAATTTAATATTCCACAGAGAAATAATATATAAAAGGATTTGATTATGATAAAAGATATTTCACATATAGGAGCCACCTCTTTAAAATCTATTTAAAACCACATCAAATGCCATACACAATTAGTTTTTTATTTAAAACATAACCTAACCTAACAATATCGACCATAACCATACACAACCACGATTAATATTTAATTAAACAATAAAAAAATACCCAATTATATATTAAAGTCAGTTGATGTCCATTCAAATAAGTTATAAATCATGCTCCACATAGTACAAAAAATTTGAATTCGACTTTGATTACATATAATTCAACCGATATAAACCCGAAAATTTTGATCACATACAAATTTGAGGTCTTAATTTTGCTTATAAAATAGCAATGAATATTTTAAAACACGGAAATGAAAAATTCAGACGTAATTCCTCGATTTCCAAAACAATAAATCATACAACGTTGTAGATTGATAGTACACGGCTGCTAACGTTAAAAATATATTTTCCCCTGATACAGGAACAACGGTTTTATTCAAATTTAATTAAAACTGGGGATATTTGAATTAAGATGTTTCCAGTTGTGAAAATTTATTATTTTTAGTCATATTGTCAGTTTTGCGTAATAATAGTAATTAATATCATTACATTTTTACAAACTAGTTAAATGTATATAATATGTTGACTAAAATGTTCAGAAATTATGATAAGAAGTGATAACTGAAGGCATACAAAAATAAATGAATCATTTAAAATGCATAACCTTGATGATAAACATTTAAAAATGATAAAAAATAAAATATTGCAAATGAGGAAGTGGTAAATGGAAAACTGAAATGGTAATTATTTGTACATTTTACTTTAAATGATGATAAAAATTTTCTAATATATTAATATTAAACTAAAAATATTTCTGTTATGAAATAGAAAATTTAACAATAATTATTCTCGGGTAAACTCAACAATAAAACTATGTTCTAGTTCATTAAATTTGTCTATGATTACGTGAATAAATATTTAAAAAAAAACATCACTTACAGTTATCAGTGTCAATATTCACTAGCACCAAGGTCAATAACATTAACAAAAGAATAAAAATTAGTGATCCGAGTATTCTTAAATTGAGAGGTATTCTGTAACAAATATTTTAAATAAATAAATTAAATTATAATTTAATTCGTATTTACCTATGACTAATGACTGTATTTAATATTAAAAATACCAAATTAGGGTAACTCGAAGTTAAAGTCAAATAAGAAGTAAACTCTGCTTGTAATGTAGATCGCGTTGGAGCATCTTCTCTAATACTAAGATTACTACTAACATTCCTAAATTTATACATCCAATACTGCAAATAAAATATAATATTCACAACAAACTTTAAAATTTCTAAATGATACTCACATCATCAGCTGTTATAAAAAAATTCCAAGGTAGTAAAGTCACGATACCTAATATGTAAAATATAAAATAGGTAGCATAGAATTTATCCACGGGTTCCGGTTTAAATAAAGGTCTAATATCCCTTACAACAATATCGTTACCATCGTCTTCGTTTTCCGAATCGAATTGTTGTTGTAAAAGTGGTGTTGTATTTACAGAATATGCCATTTTTTAGTTTTTAAATAACCATTTCGAAAAATATTTATTCTATCAGATGAACGGACAAAGCATGACCCTGATTGTTCACAACACCTTTAATGACTGTAAACCTTATACTGAATCGATTTTATTTAGCTGTTTTGATTCTGATAGCACTATATAATGTTAGTGAATAAAAATGGATCACTGTAATTAATCAGTTGTCAGATACATAAAGCTGCGGAAAGCTTCTTTGGTCAGCTTTATAAATCGTATCCAGCTAAATATATATCAGTCACAAATAATTATAATGTTGCCAAATTATATTCTGTTTCTGGCATTCTAAAAAACTGAATATTATATTTCTCATAACATACAATTAACTATAGAATCAGAATGTAAAATAGCTCGAATATTAGGACGCATATGGAAATCTGTCATCGGTAATTTTCTATTGTCATCTATAATTTATTTTTTATGAAAAAAAATAATTTTTACTTTGGAGTATGTTAAAAATTTTCAATTTTTGTTAAAATAATTATTCGATAATACAAACTAATCTGTAACTATTTTGACCAATATTTAAGAATATATAGAAACAATCGTAAACAATAAATTACGCAGATATTTAAGTTTCATATCTAAAATTGGCAACATCATTATTTACCAGTTTTATGACTATAGTTATATAGAAGGTATCGTTTGACAGAACTACTTTTACTAATAGAGGTGGGCTCCATCGATTATTATAAAACTACGTTACCAAAAACTGTTTAATACTTGAAATTGAAATATTGTCCAGAATTACGTTATTGACAGTTAGGTCAATAACGTAACGGCACAATATCTAATTTTCGAATACTTTGTTTGCTTATTTGTGAACATTGTTTTTTTTTATTTTTAAATCCTGAATCTGAAGCAAAAGTTATTAAAAAATGCTTCATTATCGTTGTGTTGTGAATTTTTCATCAAGTGTTGAACGATATAGTTCATCATTTTTCTGATTTCCTGTTGTTTTGACCATCAGAGGTGAGCATTTTCGTGAGCCAGAAGAAATACTTGTTTAAGAGCTTTGCATAGGGGCCAGAAGTTGTGTATAATTATTTACATTTTTTTATTAATACCGGCACTTTAAATCACTGCTTAAAGTCAAATAATACAGAGTGTGTCTGATAAGATTTGCACGTTAATAATGAAAATAATTATTTTGTGTACCATACAGGCAAAATGGCCAATTTGTCAAAATCACGTGTTCTAGAATGGTCTGTTACGTATAATTCCATTTTCTTGATTCACTTATTCGTATTACCCTGTTTTGTTAATTTGTTATTGAAATTGTGATAAAAATAGGTTTTATAGTTTTATTTCCGAATCATCTAATTTGGTAGTTCTTACTAAATGATTCTTTTGAAACGTGTTTTTCGTGACCTTCCCACCTCTAGTTAATTTTTATTCAATTCCACTTCTAATCTGTAGACTTTGTAATTAAAAAATTGAACCAAGGCTTTGTCAGTAACAAATATTCACTAATGTTAAAAAAATGAATATAGAAAAAAATGTTTTATTCTTATATATACCTTACAATAAATACATTAATATTAGTAACGCCTCTTCTGGGTACTTATATATAAAACATTGTTTCCTCTAATAAAAGCATCTCCAAATTTATTTTTTAATTGTCCATTAACATATTCTTCGGTTTGTTCCAAAGCTATGTTCATATATCCATCTAGACAAGCAAGAACTCCTAAAAACAAGTTACATTCAAGATTATAATCACGGTGGTATCAACTATATTTTACCTCTGTAATCAACTCCACTATTCAGTTTTACTACAACTGGTCTACCGTGAATTTGTTGAATAAACGAAGATAATGCTTCTTTTCTGCTCATTTTTACTATTTGCAAATATTAAAATAATGAAAAGGAATAAATCTATGAAGGTTAAGCTTCTTCTTCTTTTTAAATTCTAATTGGACTCATAAAGGGTGTGTTCCACTAAGCGTTCATAGCGTCTGAAATATTCTTTTAGACGTTCCACATGGCGACTACGATTATTGTGGTCGCGGCGAGAGCGTCACTCATAACGTTTACTTGCCAAGAGGTGGGTCGAAGTGAACGTTTAGAATCCATCTCAAAATTTTATGCGGTATAAGTACTTTGGAGAAATTCTTGTGACGCACCACCAAATATTTTACTATCTCCGCAGAAGTTATTTTGATTTTACTTTAATGTAAATCAGTTAAGCACTCTACTAGAACAATTCAATAACTTATAAATCATATTGTAACCTCTTAAAGCTCTTGCTTTATTTTTTTTTTGTTTCACCATTCCTTAATATTTATCTCAAAGCTCAATATAACCATTCTACTTGGGTGTACGATTTAACGCTCTTGACTAAGTGGAACGAGAAAGATCGTGTTCGTGATTGTCGTGAGTGCTTAATGGAATGCACCCAAAATAAGGAAAGAATCAAAACTTTAAATATTTTACGTTGGTAGTATGACAGTTGACAAGACGTAGTTAGCAGACATTTCATATTTTGGTTTAGTGGTACGAAATAATACATAGTATATTATTCGTTCCTGTTGGTTTATACTTGTTAAAAGTATTTTATATAAAATAAAGAGTTTTTATGCCTATTTAGATAACATTGAAAAGTGACTTTTTAAATATATTCGTCATAAAAACGTAAAAAATATTAGTGAAAATGGCTGTTGCTAAAAGAGGCGCATCAGTTTTCGAAGATTTGTCCAACGTCGAATTCGAAACTAGCGAAGATGTTGAAGTTATCGATAAATTCAAGAATATGAACTTGAAAGAAGAGCTACTTCGTGGCATCTTCGCATATGGTAAGTTTAAGAATGTAGGTCAAACTTATTTACAATCACTAACCTCGTTTAGGTTTTGAAAAACCATCCGCAATCCAACAAAGGGCTATAAAACCTATTATGAAAGGTAGAGATGTTATAGCTCAAGCACAATCTGGTACCGGTAAAACTGCTACATTTTCTATTTCAATTTTACAAGCTTTGGATTTAACAATGAGAGAAACACAAGTCTTGTGTTTATCGCCTACTAGGGAATTAGCAGTACAAATCCAAAAAGTTATTCTAGCTTTAGGAGATTTTATGAATGTACAATGCCATGCTTGTATCGGAGGAACAAATCTTGGTGAAGATATCAGAAAACTTGATTACGGTCAGCATGTTGTAAGTGGAACACCCGGTAGAGTATATGGTGAGTTTAAATTATATATTAATGGTACAATATTATTATTTTATTAATTTTACAGATATGATCAGACGAAGAGCTTTAAGAACAAGATCTGTTAAGATGTTAGTTCTAGACGAAGCAGATGAGATGTTAAATAAGGGTTTTAAGGAACAAATTTACGATGTTTATAGATTTTTACCCCCGTCGACACAAGTGGTACTCATTTCGGCAACTTTGCCTCACGAAATTTTGGAAATTACTTCAAAATTCATGACGGATCCTATTCGGATTCTAGTAAAGCGGTAAGCATCGTTTTGTTTCATTGTTTACGATTTTTGCATATAATTTATGTATTTTTTGAACTAGCTGGATGAGGGTAGGTTATTATTCATCAAATTTATGAGTGGGGGCACCTTTTTTTGGTTTTTTTAGACTTATATCTATTAAAAATAATTTAAGTTTACTGAATACACTATTTCCTATATTTTTCTCATTTTTTGCTACTTCCTTTTTTGTTTTTTGATATTTTTTTTTATTTTTACCCATTTTCTTTAGTGTAAATTGGATTTAACGTTGATAAATGTACTGAACACATAGTTTTCTATATTTTCTTGGTTCTTGATTATTTTCCTTTCGTTTTTCGATCATTTTTCTAATTTATGTTCATTTTTGTTTAATATAAGTTGAATTTTTTGCTGATACATATAGTAAATACACCATTTTCCTATTTTCTACTACTTTCTTTCTGTTTTTTGATAATTTTTCTGATTTTTCCCCATTTTCAATAAACTAAATTTAATTTTAAGTTGGTACTATACCTTTACAGCAACATTTACAATAACATCGTCCTTCTGCCCTTCGAACCGGATATGAATCATCAACTTATGGAAAACTTAAAGTCCGGTGCAATTATTACTTTTAATCAAAGTACCCAAAATCCATTATCCATTTCTCAAGTGTATTATAATTTTCCTCATAAACATCTGACTTTTTGTCCAAATTCAATAACTTCCAATTCAATTTCCAAACATTTGTAGTGATGAATTGACTTTGGAAGGAATTAAGCAGTTTTTCGTAGCCGTGGAAAGGGAGGAATGGAAATTCGATACCTTGTGTGATCTCTATGATACTCTAACCATCACCCAAGCAGTTATTTTCTGTAATACGAAGAGAAAGGTCGATTGGCTTACGGAAAAAATGAGAGAGAACAACTTTACAGTTAGTTCTATGCACGGAGACATGCCTCAGAAAGAACGAGACAACATAATGAAAGAATTCAGGTATACAGGCGTATTTAATAATTTTTTAACGGCATTTTAGATTTTGATTTTCATATTTAGATCTGGTCAAAGTAGAGTTTTGATAACTACTGACGTATGGGCGAGAGGGATCGACGTACAACAAGTCAGTTTAGTCATAAACTATGATTTGCCGAATAATCGTGAGTTGTACATTCATCGTATAGGTAGATCAGGAAGGTTCGGCAGAAAGGGTGTTGCCATTAATTTCGTTAAATCTGATGATATAAGAATTTTAAGGGATATCGAACAATATTATTCCACACAGATAGACGAGATGCCTATGAATGTGGCCGATCTCATTTAATTATTTACTTGTTTATGTAATTGGGGGATATTTCACTTTTTGGGGTGGAAATTTTTTCATTTTTAACGCTTCAAAATTTGTGTTTATGTATTTATTGTATATTATAAGATTTTGTAAAATAACAATAAGTATATGGAAATAAATTAGTTTATAATTTATCAAAATGTGTTTTAATCAACTTTATTTTGACTTTTTTTCAAAATTCAGTTGTCAATTTCCTTTTACTTCATTTATGTGATGTTTTAATAGCCAATTAATGGTCCAAAATATCACTAAGACCAAACTAACAACCCTTCAAGTAGAATCTAATAATTTCTACTGAAAATTTTACATTTTTTTTTCAAAATCCAGTTGTCAATTTCCTTCAACTTCATTTATGTAATGTTTTTATAGCCAATTAGGGGTCCTACTATCTTTTAAAAGGGTACAAAATGTCCCTAAGATTTCTACTGAAGATTTTGACTTTTTTTCAAAATTCAGTTAATTTCATTCATTTAATATTTGGAGCCCTATTACCTTTTAAAAGTGTCCAAAATATCTGTAAAACCAAACCTTCAAGTAGAATTGAAAGCATTCTACCGAGAATTTTGACTTTTTCAAAATTCATTTCTTTATTTTTGTTAATTTAATTTATGTGATATTTTCATAGCCAATTTGGGACCCTACAACATTTTAAAATGGTCAAAACGTCCCAACGACCAAATTAACAACCCCTCAAGTAGAATTGAATGATGCTTAAGAAAATTTTGACTTTTTTTCAAAATTAAGTTCTTTTCTTTTGTTAATTTCATTTATGTGATATTTTCATAGCCAATTTGGGGCCATAGTACCTTTTAAAAAGATCCAAAATTTCCCAAATCCCAAACTCTTAAACAATAATTCTCACAGAAAACTTTTCAAATTAATAATAATATACGAATGTATAAAGCAATAAAAGAAGTTTAAATAGTACATGTAAGTTGTTAAAAATGTGTATATACACTATTATAATGATTAAAAATGTTCAAAAATCATATCAAATTCTACAAAAAATAGATGAAAAAATTAAAAAAAACATTCGAGTTGCACAAATCTTCATTTAAAAAGAAGCCAGACATTACAAGTTTAAAAAGTCACAATCATGTAAAGAAAATGAGAAAATTTACGGTTTACTTTGTCCTCGAGATGACCAGTAAACACCATTGTTAGGATTCAGTTGGTTAGACCTGTTGTCGTTATCGGATTTGGTAAAAGAATAAGCCAAGGGTAACATTGAAGCAAGCAAATTTGAAATAAATTTATTGGCATCATAACTAATACTTGACTTTATAAAACAATAAAATAATTACAAATTTGTTTGTAATTGTACTCACTCATCCATCCAGAAGGTCTGTCGTTGTAACCTCTGCTCTTCCAAAACACAGAATTATTTGGGTTTAACTGAACGATTGTTATCCATCTCCGATGTTGATTATCCAACCAATTTCGGTCGAATAATGCAAGAGAAAGTCTCTTTTATTCTATTATTTCAGGGTTCCCCCTACGTTGTATTAATAATTAGTTTGAACTTTTTAGTTCATTATATATATTCATATTAGGAAATCATCAGTGTTGCCGATTATAATTTGAGTTGCTGTCAAAGTACATATTAAAAATTGACCGATTTATTTACACTAGCATCCTAATAAAGAATAAACGCCATGTTGTATTAGTAACAAAAATATGACGTACAACCATAGATAAACTAAATATACCTATCATTATCATTACAAACACCTCATCATTAACAGATAATTTGAATAGTTTATTATAAATGACAAATTATTGTGATAACTATAATCTCAATTCTTGTAATAAAAAGTATAATATCCTTTCGATATCATGCACCAAAATCCGAGTTAATTGCAAAGTACTTAAAATCCAGACCTGTTGTTTTAGTATTTAGATTAATGAACAGAGGGCGCGTGAGTACTCGGAGAGTGACATTGCACGAAACGATAATTTTTAGTCTTTAATAAATAAAACTGTTGATAAAGTTGTACACAAGAGATAATAATATATCAAAATGTTCCTTTTGAATCGTTCTATCGATTCACAGATAAACAAAACAATAGAAACAGCATAGATCTTTGATTTTAATTTCGATATATTCCACCAAACTCGATTTAGGTATATCAAAATGAATTGCTCTTTCGATTGTTTTGGACCATCTAATAGAATGAATATTTAAAATACAAACAAAATAATTGTATACAGCGTTTATTAATCAAATCTATAAATATACATATAGTGTAAATAAAACTTAACCAAAAAAATATAAAATTAAAAATCAGGTGGTGGTACTGCTGGGGGAGAGCTTCTTCTCATTTTTTCGTTTGTTGTTAGAGGTTTTAATAACGGATTTTCTTCGTCGGTTACCATTCTTCTTCTCGACCTCGATCTATATGAGTAATTTTCCGGATATCTTATCTTTGAAGAGTTTTTGGAAACGCTGCTATTCCAAAAAATTATCGCAGCTATGAAAAGAATTACGAGACCGAAAGCCGTGCCGACGTATATTTTGAATATTTTCGTATCCGAGTACTAAAAAACAATAAGAAATTCTGTAAAAGGTAAATAAACACTATTTAGTATAAGCAACTGCGGAATGACGTCACAACAAGCTGTCATATAGGTTATTTCGAGTTACGTGATTTGAAACGTCGGCCATATTGTCGTTATGAACGAACAAACATTTTATTTCATTTGTATATAGACAATTGTTTGTTTCGATTGCTTTTTCCTATTAAAATGGCCTACAAAATGAAAATAAAACACCTCTAATGATAATAATTTTAATGTAAATAACGCAATATTATTGTCCCTCAATACAAAAATATTCGTTTCAATAGAAAACGTGTTCTAAACAATCAATTGTTTATACACAAATGATAAAAAAGTCTTTGTCTACGAAGGAATGCAATGATGTACTGAACAAACCGCGAAAGACAATTTCCAGAGTACACTCTGAATTACACTCACGAACAAAGCTATTGTTGAATATATTAGATTGAAACTTTCTACTACATATGCAACCTACATGGCGTGTTATTTGCTAGAAATATTTACAAACTAGGATATTATTTCTTTAATGAATTAGTGAAGATCAAATTAACTAATAAAATAACAACATATTTTCCAAAAAAATTGATTATATCGAATAAAACAATAAAATACATGATTATTTTAGCCTCTCATATTTCACATTTATGACACTAGTAAAATAGAAATGTTGGTATGATGACGTATACGACCTTGAATTACTGAGCTGTTATACCAGCACCTAATAAAAACTATTTAAATGATATCAAAATTGATTTTAAATTAACTCAAAATAAAAAATTTGTTTACACTTACCAACATTCTTAAACACATGGCATCATCGACTGGAGATTTACAAGGAATGCAGCTTTGTAGACCGGGTTGTGGCTGATATTGTCCCGCCGGACACATTTTGCAAAAAGCTTCATCGTCAGGACTAAACGTATGTTTTGGACAAATTACTGAAAATAATATTGTTAGTTAAAAAAAGACAAAGATATCTCGCTATTTTGAGATTACCGCAAATTCTTTGTTTGTATCTTTCGATTCCATAACCTCCGCGGCAAGTCGTAATGATTTTCGGTGGCCTATTTTTATCAGTTAATGTCACATTTGACAGAAAGTCTAAATTATGTTCTAGCCTTGATAAAACTTAAAATAAAAAATTAATTATTATCTCCAAGTTGATAAATGTTACAAAACGTTATTGTCATCTTATTATACCGGGTGTTTTATTCATTTTATTCGTTATTCAATCGTTTTATTTTTTATTCAATTTTAACTAAGCATAATAGGCCAGTCCGGGACACGATTGATAATCTAGTTGTTTATTATATATAAGTATAAGTTGAGTGTCCACCAGGTATAAACTCAAGTAATATATGAAAAGAACGACATAAAATTTTCAATATTTACATTGTTTTCTTTTTTAATAGTATTTCCACTACTATAGATTATTAACCGATGTTCAAATTTGACTCATTCGACCCGCAGACATAATATAGAAATGCATAGTTTCACAAGATGGCGCAACTATATCTTAAACGGTTGCCTTTAGCGATAGTAACAGCGTTGCCAATTTAAATATTTAAAACGGTATATTCAGACCATATTTTTCAAATATATAATATTCGTTGGGCAATAATGGAAATCAAACGGAGTTTTCTATGACGTTGTAATTTATATAACGAATATTTTTATTCATGAAATAAAAATATAAATGAACATATTTTTAGTTTAGTCCGTGATGTATAGGTGGTACTGAAATAATGTCAGAAATCGTTTATAGTACAGTTAAAGAAGAAAATTTTATTTATTAGCAAATATGCTTTCAGAGAAGCGTGAAGTTATAAAATATATATTTTATGAAATTTATCTTATTCAAAGGAGATTTTGAAAAGTTCTACGTTTTTTTATTTATTTGGTCGTAATTGATAGTTGGGGGAGAGTGGGAACCTCGTAATTAAAAAAGTCTGTAAGTTCGGTTCTGCTCAATCAATTTTCGAAACAAAACAGACATTTTAAGAACTATTTTTAAATTTGGCATAAAGTTTAAAAAAAACAAGTTTTTTTCAGCCCATTTTAAAATTATTACAATTTTACTACATATCTCCGATAAGATCGATTTTAGAGAAAAAAGTTTCATTTCATTTTCGACGTAAATCTATTATGATTCAAAATATCTCGACAGAAATCAAAATATCTAACCAAACATTTCCACCAAGTATGTAAGTGATCGGCCACCCCCTTGTAACCTTCGAAAATATAGTTTTCGGTCATAACAACTAAAGCAATGGGTTTACATAAAAAGTGTATAAAATCTTTTTTGTAGAGTTTTTTATGAGCTTAATTTTTTGTTTTAAACTTTTTCCTCTAAAATCAATATTTTTGTAGATATTCAGTAATATTGTTATAACTTTGGAGGGGGCTGGGGGGCAAAGGAAGCTTTGTCGCTAAAAATTCTTTCAGGGATTATTTTTTTCCAATCAAGAACAAGCTTTGGCATGAATTTCAATATATAAACAAAACTTGTTGGTTAAAACTTTTTTACCTGGAATATTTTTGACGATTCGGGCATTTTTGTCAACCAAATATATCAAATTAGCGTACGTCTTGAATCTACAATTGATGTTACATTTTTCGTCACTTATCATCGGGTAAATGTCATAAATATCGTTCATAGTTACTGTCAAAGTCACATTGTAGAAAGTGTCATCGTCCTAAAATATAAATTTTAATGAAAACTACAATTTTTTCTTATATTAGAAAACTTACATCAGTTATACAAACGGGTCGTAGTACGTCGACCTTACACAATTTACCGGTACTACCACACAGTAACGGACCCGCCATTTTCGGTAGATACGCGAATAAAATATCGCCGTCAGCTAAAGAGCAACTATCGTTGACCCAGTAGAAAACTTCCAATTTAATTTTATATATAGGAAATGTTATTAATTCGAGCTCATGCGTATAATTATCTTGATCTCCTTCTTTATTTGTTCGTGTACAACTATAATTTCCCGCTGTTTTAGTATCCGCGTTCTGAATCACCAGAGGATTGTCGGAAATCGGAAGAATTTCCGCTAAAATTACAAACATTAAATTTATATTTTATTTCGCTAAATAATAAATAATAATCTTACGTGAATCTTGGCCGTCTTTAATAAATTCCCATTTAAAAGTTACTCCTTCCGTTTCGATAAGTTTATCAGCGACGCTTCCGCAATAAATTTTTGCTTTCCGATTGGGATACACTAATACATCAGTTCCTAAAAATAACATATTTGAATTTTTGAGTCCGGCTCTGTCTACTTTCTCCAAAACATCTCATATGTTTAAATCATAGAATTCGATGGTTTAAATAAATATTTTAAAAAGTGTGACTCTATTTTGTTCGTAGTTTATCTATGTCTCACAAACTATTTCTACCTAATAATAGATGACGCTACTATTTATTATTAGGATTTTCCGTAATTTGTTTCTATTTTTGTTTACATGCGTTTATAATTCGCATTAATATTTATGATATTTCGGAATATGTATATGAAAAACTATTAAAAACAATGTTTGTCAGTAAGAAAAATTCATTGTGAAAACAGGTACCTGCATTAATATCATAATCTTTATCTAACACTTCATCAACATTATTACTCTCGATGGCATTCGATGACCTTCCCAAACTTTTCAAATACAACAAACTTCTCTTCTTCCGTTTTAGCGGTTGAGTTTTGTTTGTAATAAGAAAACCGTCGTGGAAGCTTATCAGTTTCGAACAATTTAAATTTGTTATATCCATATTTTCAGCCAAATCGCCTTCCAAAGAATGTAAATAATTATCTACGTCACAAGGACAATGTACATTTGCATTGAATTCGCTTGCTTTGCATTTTTTTCCGTCACCTGAAAATGATATAAATTTATCAGTTGAAACTTGTAGAAAATTTGAGTAGATGGCGCTGTATGTCGTGTGTATTATTACCTATTACAGTTTCTTTATAAACCAGGTCCGTATTTTCAGATTTATTGGTTGTTTTATGTTCCTTCAATAAATCGTACATATCGACATATTCCAAATTAATTTCTTGCATTTTTTTATTAACTAGTTTCTCCAAAACGGATTCGTTCATTTTTTTCATCTTTTTTCCCGAATTATTCACTATTATGACTATTGTTTTCGTGGTTTCTTCAGCTTCTGGTGTGGGTATTGGTACGAATGGAGTTGATCTGATAGTTGATTCTTCTACAACTGATTTTTCCGTATGGTTCGTTTCTTCAACTGCCGTTAATAAAACAATATTTTCTTCTGATGCCGTTACTTCATCCGGAATACTCTCTTCGGATATAATTTCAGTAGCGTGTGTAGTAGATGATTCGGTTTCAGAAAGGGTCATTAGAAAGGGCTCAGTTGCAACAACCGTTCCACCATGTTTATAAGTTTTTTGAGAGCCAACAACAACTTGTGTAGACAAATCAATCATTTCTTGTGTTTCGTTTTCTTCTAATTCTGAACTAGCAGTCTCAAATTTAGCTTCTTCTTCTTCTTTTATTGTAGTTTCTTTTCCTTCTTCTCCTCTTTCTTCGGTTGAAGTTGTTACTATTTTCTCAATTGACTGTTCGATTTGCTTGGTAACATTCAAACTTTTTACTGTAGAACTTTTGTGAGTTGTATGCTCCTTGGTAATCTTTTGTTCATTTTCAACAACCGTAGTTTTTGTCTTGGGGATTTTTTCTGTAGATATTTCTTCTCTTAAGGTTACTTCTGCAGCGGTTATTTCCTTTGCTGCCGTAAAAACTTCTGTGTTTTCCACTTCAGTTGCTTTAGTTTTTTTACTTTCTGGTTTATGTGTTTTGTATTCTTCAGTAACTGCTATTTCTTCTTCGGTTTTGGATGTTTCCATTCCTGTGAGAAATTCTCTAGAACTTCCAGTTTTCATTGTATTGGTGGGGATCTCTTCAGTTGCTGTAGTATGTTTTTTCGTAGTTTGAAATGTTTCATGAACTATTTCAGATAGTACTGTATGCTTCAGCTTCTTTGTGGTCTCCGGTAATACTTTTTTTGTTTTAGTTTTTTCAGTAGTAGTTGAACTTTCGTACTCTTCACTCGAGGCCATTGCAGTTTCTGATTCTTCTTCTATTTCTGTTGTTTCGGGGAACGTCTCAATTATTTCGGTGGTTTCTACAATCGCTGATGGTTTGATTTTATGTTCTTCAGTAGAGGCCATTGCAGTTTCTGATTCTTCTTCAGTTTCTATTGTTTCGGGGAACGTCTCAGATATTTCGGTGGTTTCTACAATCGCTGATGGTTTGGTTTTGTGTTCTTCGGGAGAGGCCATTGCAGTTTCTGTTTCTTCTTCAGTTTCTATTGTTTCGGGGAACGTCTCAATTATTTCGGTGGTTTCTACAATCGCTGATGGTTTGGTTTTATGTTCTTCAGTAGAGGCCATTGCAGTTTCTGATTCTTCTTCTATTTCTGTTGTTTCGGGGAACGTCTCAGATATTTCGGTGGTTTCTACAATCGCTGATGGTTTGGTTTTATGTTCTTCAGTAGAGGCCATTGCAGTTTCTGATTCTTCTTCTATTTCTGTTGTTTCGGGGAACGTCTCAGATATTTCGGTGGTTTCTACAATCGCTGATGGTTTGGTTTTGTGTTCTTCGGGAGAGGCCATTGCAGTTTCTGATTCTTCTTCAGTTTCTATTGTTTCGGGGAACGTCTCAGATATTTCGGTGGTTTCTACAATCGCTGATGGTTTGGTTTTATGTTCTTCAGTAGAGGTCAATGCAGTTTCTGATTCTTCTTCAGTTTCTATTGTTCCAGAAGACTCTTCAGTGGCTTTAACAGTTACTGGTGATCTGGTTTTATGTTTTCTAGTAGTAGCTGCTGTAAATTCTTCTGTTCTTTCGGATATTTCAGTATTTTCTAATGTTTCCGGTGATTTGGCTGTCTCAGTTTCTTCTTTTTCTTCATTTTCTGTAGTTTCAGCTTCGCTTCCTGCAGTATGAGAAATCGATGTTGCAGAAGGGGACAAAGCAGATGATGCTTCCTCTTCTTGAACAGTTTCCTCTTTCGAAGGTGTCACTTTCTCTTCTTCTGTTTGCTCTTCCTCTGATATCTTCTTATCTGTGAATAGATAATTAATTAGAATGGTTTGTCTCTTAGAATAATTTGGAAAACATTTTAATTAGCATATTGATTTAATAGTAGCTTGTAATTTTTAAATTGTTTTTTCTTCTTGGACACTGTTTTGCGGTAAGATGAATTCTAATTTCCGTCTTTACCTTCTTCTGTAGTATCTTCGATGTTTGTTCGAAAAGATGACTTTTTACCTCCCACTTTGCCATGAGACGATCCATTTTCTTCGGAATCTTCTATAAACAATTCCGAACTCTTTTTAATAGTTTTTTCAGTATCTTCTTCACATTCTTCACAAATAACTTCTTCTGTGACTCTGGAAAGATCAGAGCCTTTGTGCTGTTTGGATTTTTTAGTTGCGGTCTTTTTTACATCAGATGATTTGGGTTTTGTGGATTCTGTCATGATCGAAGATTTATCTTCATTGGGTTCGTTTTGTTTATTGCATTCTTCACATTTCAGAGAATCTTCTTCTGTGTTGCGTGATTTTTTATGTTTGGCACTCATAACATTTGGAAATACTGACATAAAATACTGACAAGGTTGACAGTTGTATCGGATAGTTAAGATGAGTTTGCAAGTATTTTTGTACGCAACTGATTGGATTGACAAGGGGGACTAAATGACAGATTACTTTCACGAAAATTACTCTATATACTAACCTGTAGTTGACAAACTAATGGAAAAGAATTCTCCAGTTTCAGTTGCTTCTGGAGTTTCTATCTTATGTTCTCTAGTAGAGGCTGCTACTACCTCCGTTTCTTCTTCGGATTCGGTCGTCTCAGAGACTGTCTCAGAAACCTCTGTGGCTTCTGGAGTTTCGATCTTATGTTCTCTAGAAGAGGCTGCTACTATCTCCGTTTCTTCTTCGGATTCTGTCGTCTCAGAGACTGTCTCAGACACCTCTGTGGCTTCTGGAGTTTCGATCTTATGTTCTCTAGAAGAGGCTGCTACTATCTCCGTTTCTTCTTCGGATTCGGTCGTCTCAGAGAACGTCTCAGACACATCTGTGGCTTCTGGAGTTTCGATATTATGTTCTCTAGTAGCAGCTGTCACTATTTCCGTTTCTTCTTCGGATTCGGTCGTCTCAGAGAACGTCTCAGACACCTCTGTGGCTTCTGGAGTTTCGATCTTATGTTCTCTAGTAGCAGCTGTCACTAACTCCGTTTCTTCTTCGGATTCGGTCGTCTCAGAGAACGTCTCAGACACCTCTGTGGCTTCTGTAGTTTCGATCTTATCTCCTCTAGTAGCAGCTGTCACTAACTCCGTTTCTTCTTCGGATTCGGTCGTCTCAGAGAACGTCTCAGACACCACTGTGGCTTCTGGAGTTTCGATCTTATGTCCTCTAGTAGCACCTGTCACTATCTCCGTTTCTTCTTCCATTTCTGTCGTCTCAGAGAACGTCTCAGAGACCTCTGTGGCTTCTGGAGTTTCGATCTTATGTTCTCTAGTAGCAGCTGTCACTATCTCCGTTTCTTCTCCGGATTCTGTCGTCTCAGAGACTGTCTCAGACACCTCTGTGGCTTCCGAAGTTTCGATCTTATGTTCTCTAGTAGCACCTGTCGCTATCTCCGTTTCTTCTTCCATTTCTGTCGTCTCAGAGAACGTCTCAGACACCTCTGTGGCTTCTGGAGTTTCGATCTTATGTTCTCTAGTAGCAGCTGTCACTATCTCCGTTTCTTCTTCGGATTCTGTCGTCTCAGAGACTGTCTCAGACACCTCTGTGACTTCTGGAGTTTCGATCTTATGTTCTCTAGTAGCAGCTGTCACTATCTCCGTTTCTTCTTCGGATTCTGTCGTCTCAGAGACTGTCTCAGACACCTCTGTGGCTTCTGCAGCTTCGATCTTATGTTCTCTAGTAGCAGCTGTCACTATCTCCGTTTCTTCTCCGGATTCTGTCGTCTCAGAGACTGTCTCAGACACCTCTGTGGCTTCTGGGGTTTCGATCTTATGTTCTCTAGTAGCAGCTGTCACTATCTCCGTTTCTTCTTCGGATTCTGTCTTCTCAGAGACTGTCTCAGACACCTCTGTGGCTTCTGGAGTTTCGATCTTATGTTCTCTAGTAGCAGCTGTCACTATCTCCGTTTCTTCTTCAGATTCGGTCGTCTCAGAGACTGTCTCAGACACCTCTGTGGCTTCTGGAGTTTCGATCTCATGTTCTCTAGTAGCAGCTGTCACTATCTCCGTTTCTTCTTCGGATTCTGTCGTCTCAGAGACTGTCTCAGAGACGTCTGTGGCTTCTGGAGTTTCGATCTTATGTTCTCTAGTAGCAGCTGTCACTATCTCCGTTTCTTCTTCAGATTCGGTCGTCTCAGAGACTGTCTCAGACACCTCTGTGGCTTCTGGAGTTTCGATCTCATGTTCTCTAGTAGCAGCTGTCACTATCTCCGTTTCTTCTTCGGATTCTGTCGTCTCAGAGACTGTCTCAGAGACGTCTGTGGCTTCTGGAGTTTCGATCTTATGTTCTCTAGTAGCAGCTGTCACTATCTCCGTTTCTTCTTCGGATTCTGTCGTCTCAGAGACTGTCTCAGACACCTCTGTGGCTTCTGGAGTTTCGATCTTATGTTCTCTAGTAGCAGCTGTCACTATCTCCGTTTCTTCTTCGGATTCTGTCGTCTCAGAGACTGTCTCAGACACCTCTGTGGCTTCTGGAGTTTCGATCTTATGTTCTCTAGTAGCAGCTGTCACTATCTCCGTTTCTTCTTCGGATTCTGTCGTCTCAGAGACTGTCTCAGATACCTCTGTGGCTTCTGGAGTTTCGATCCCATGTTCTCTAGTAGCAGCTGTCACTATCTCCGTTTCTTCTTCGGATTCTGTCGTCTCAGAGAATGTCTCAGACACCTCTGTGTCTTCTGGAGTTTCGATTTTATGTTCTCTGGTAGCAGCTGTCACTATCTCCGTTTCTTCTTCGGATTCTGTCGTCTCAGAGACTGTCTCAGACACCTCTGTGGCTTCTGGAGTTTCGATCTTATGTTCTCTAGTAGCAGCTGTCACTAACTCCGTTTCTTCTTCGGATTCTGTCGTCTCAGAGACTGTCTCAGACACCTCTGTGGCTTCTGGAGTTTCGATCTTATGTTCTCTAGTAGCAGTTGTCACTAACTCCGTTTCTTCTTCGGATTCTGTCGTCTCAGAGACTGTCTCAGACACCTCTGTGGCTTCTGGAGTTTCGATCTTATGTTCTCTAGTAGCAGCTGTCACTAACTCCTTTTCTTCTTCGGATTCTGTCGTCTCAGAGAACGTCTCAGACACCTCTGTGGCTTCTGGAGTTTCGATCTTATGTTCTCTAGTAGCAGCTGTCACTAACTCCTTTTCTTCTTCGGATTCTGTCGTCTCAGAGAACGTCTCAGACACCTCTGTGGCTTCTGGAGTTTCGATCTTATGTCCTCTAGTAGCAGCTGTCACTATCTCCGTTTCTTCTTCGGATTCGGTCGTCTCAGAGAACGTCTCAGACACCTCTGTGGCTCCTGAAGTTTCGATCTTATGTTCTCTAGTAGCAGCTGTCACTAACTCCGTTTCTTCTTCAGATTCGGTCGTCTCAGAGACTGTCTCAGACACCTCTGTGGCTTCTGGAGTTTCGATCTTATGTCCTCTAGTAGAGGCTGCTACTATCTCCGTTTCTTTTTCGGATTCTGTCGTCTCAGAGACTGTCTCAGACACCTCTGTGGCTTCTGTAGTTTCGATCTTATGTTCTCTAGTTGCAACTGTCACTATCTCCGTTTCTTCTTCGGATTCGGTCGTCTCAGAGACTGTCTCAGACACCTCTGTGGCTTCTGGAGTTTCGATCTTATGTTCTCTAGTAGCAGCTGTCACTATCTCCGTTTCTTCTTCGGATTCTGTCGTCTCAGAGACTGTCTCAGACACCTCTGTGTCTTCTGGAGTTTCGATCTTATGTTCTCTAGTAGCAGCTGTCACTATCTCCGTTTCTTCTTCGGATTCTGTCGTCTCAGAGACTGTCTCAGACACCTCTGTGGCTTCTGGAGTTTCGATCTTATGTTCTCTAGTAGCAGCTGTCACTATCTCCGTTTCTTCTTCGGATTCTGTCGTCTCAGAGACTGTCTCAGACACCTCTGTGTCTTCTGGAGTTTGGATCTTATGTTCTCCAGTAGCAGCTGTCACTATCTCCGTTTCTTCTTCGGATTCTGTCGTCTCAGAGACTGTCTCAGACACCTCTGTGGCTTCTGGAGTTTCGATCTTATGTTCTCTAGTAGCAGCTGTCACTAACTCCGTTTCTTCTTCGGATTCGGTCGTCTCAGAGACTGTCTCAGACACCTCTGTGGCTTCTGGAGTTTCGATCTTATGTCCTCTAGTAGCAGCTGTCACTAACTCCGTTTCTTCTTCGGATTCGGTCGTCTCAGAGACTGTCTCAGACACCTCTGTGGCTTCTGGAGTTTCGATCTTATGTTCTCTAGTAGCAGCTGTCACTAACTCCTTTTCTTCTTCGGATTCTGTCGTCTCAGAGAACGTCTTAGACACCTCTGTGGCTTCTGGAGTTTCGATCTTATGTTCTCTAGTAGCAGCTGTCACTATTTCCGTTTCTTCTTTGGATTCGGTCGTCTCAGAGACTGTTTCAGACACCTCTGTGGCTTCCGGAGTTTCGATCTTATGTTCTCTAGTAGCACCTGTCACTATCTCCGTTTCTTCCTCCATTTCTGTCGTCTCAGAGAAGGTCTCAGACACCTCTGTGGCTTCTGGAGTTTCGATCTTATGTTCTCTAGTAGCAGCTGTCACTAACTCCGTTTCTTCTTCGGATTCGGTCGTCTCAGAGACTGTCTCAGACACCTCTGTGGCTTCTGGAGTTTCGATCTTATATTCTCTAGTAGCAGCTGTCACTAACTCCGTTTCTTCTTCGGATTCGGTCGTCTCAGAGACTGTCTCAGACACCTCTGTGGCTTCTGGAGTTTCGATCTCATGTTCTCTAGTAGCAGCTGTCACTATCTCCGTTTCTTCTTCGGATTCTGTCGTCTCAGAGACTGTCTCAGATACCTCTGTGGCTTCTGGAGTTTCGATCTTATGTCCTCTAGTAGCCGCTGTCACTATCTCCGTTTCTTCTTCGGATTCGGTCGTCGCAGAAAACGTCTCAGACACCTCTGTGGCTTCTGGAGTTTCGATCTTATGTTCTCTAGTAGCAGCTGTCACTAACTCCGTTTCTTCTTCGGATTCTGTCGTCTCAGAGACTGTCTCAGATACCTCTGTGGCTTCTGGAGTTTCGATCTTATGTTCTCTAGTAGCAGCTGTCACTATCTCCGTTTCTTCTTCGGATTCTGTCGTCTCAGAGACTGTCTCAGAGACGTCTGTGGCTTCTGGAGTTTCGATCTTATGTTCTCTAGTAGCACCTGTCACTATCTCCGTTTCTTCTTCCATTTCTGTCGTCTCAGAGAACGTCTCAGACACCTCTGTGGCTTCTGGAGTTTCGATCTTATGTTCTCTAGTAGCAGCTGTCACTAACTCCTTTTCTTCTTCGGATTCTGTCGTCTCAGAGACTGTCTCAGACACCTCTGTGGCTTCTGGAGTTTCGATCTTATGTTCTCTAGTAGCAGCTGTCACTATTTCCGTTTCTTCTTCGGATTCTGTCGTCTCAGAGACTGTCTCAGACACCTCTGTGGCTTCTGGAGTTTCGATCTTATGTTCTCTAGTAGCAGCTGTCACTATTTCCGTTTCTTCTTCGGATTCTGTCGTCTCAGAGACTGTCTCAGATACCTCTGTGGCTTCTAGAGTTTCGATCTTATGTTCTCTAGTAGCAGCTGTCACTAACTCCGTTTCTTCTTCGGATTCTGTCGTCTCAGAGACTGTCCCAGACACCTTTGTGGCTTCTGGAGTTTCGATCTTATGTTCTCTAGTAGCAGCTGTCACTAACTCCGTTCCTTCTTCGGATTCTGTCGTCTCAGAGACTGTCTCAGATACCTCTGTGGCTTCTGGAGTTTCGATCTTATGTTCTCTAGTAGCAGCTGTCACTATCTCCGTTTCTTCCTCGGATTCTGTCGTCTCAGAGACTGTCTCAGACACCTCTGTGGCTTCCGAAGTTTCGATCTTATGTTCTCTAGTAGCACCTGTCACTATCTCCGTTTCTTCTTCCATTTCTGTCGTCTCAGAGAACGTCTCAGACATCTCTGTGGCTTCTGGAGTTTCGATCTTATGTTCTCTAGTAGCAGCTGTCACTATTTCCGTTTCTTCTTCGGATTCTGTCGTCTCAGAGACTGTCTCAGACACCTCTGTGGCTTCTGGAGTTTCGATCTTATGTTCTCTAGTAGCAGCTGTCACTAACTCCGTTTCTTCTTCGGATTCTGTCGTCTCAGAGACTGTCTCAGATACCTCTGTGGCTTCTGGAGTTTCGATCTTATGTTCTCTAGTAGCAGCTGTCACTATCTCCGTTTCTTCTTCGGATTCTGTCGTCTCAGAGACTGTCTCAGACACCTCTGTGGCTTCCGGAGTTTCGATCTTATGTTCTCTAGTAGCACCTGTCACTATCTCCGTTTCTTCCTCCATTTCTGTCGTCTCAGAGACTGTCTCAGACACCTCTGTGGCTTCTGGAGTTTCGATCTTATATTCTCTAGTAGCAGCTGTCACTAACTCCGTTTCTTCTTCGGATTCGGTCGTCTCAGAGACTAACTCAGACACCTCTGTGGCTTCTGGAGTTTCGATCTCATGTTCTCTAGTAGCAGCTGTCACTATCTCCGTTTCTTCTTCGGATTCTGTCGTCTCAGAGACTGTCTCAGACACCTCTGTGGCTTCTGGAGTTTCGATCTTATGTCCTCTAGTAGCAGCTGTCACTATTTCCGTTTCTTCTTCGGATTCTGTCGTCTCAGAGACTGTCTCAGATACCTCTGTGGCTTCTGGAGTTTCGATCTTATGTTCTCTAGTAGCAGCTGTCACTATCTCCGTTTCTTCTTCGGATTCTGTCGTCTCAGAGACTGTCTCAGACACCTCTGTGGCTTCCGGAGTTTCGATCTTATGTTCTCTAGTAGCACCTGTCACTATCTCCGTTTCTTCTTCCATTTCTGTCGTCTCAGAGAACGTCTCAGACACCTCTGTGGCTTCTGGAGTTTCGATCTTATGTTCTCTAGTAGCAGCTGTCACTATTTCCGTTTCTTCTTTGGATTCGGTCGTCTCAGAGACTGTTTCAGACACCTCTGTGGCTTCCGGAGTTTCGATCTTATGTTCTCTAGTAGCAGCTGTCACTATCTCCGTTTCTTCCTCGGATTCTGTCGTTTCAGAGACTGTCTCAGACACCTCTGTGGCTTCCGAAGTTTCGATCTTATGTTCTCTAGTAGCACCTGTCACTATCTCCGTTTCTTCCTCCATTTCTGTCGTCTCAGAGACTGTCTCAGACACCTCTGTGGCTTCTGGAGTTTCGATCTTATATTCTCTAGTAGCAGCTGTCACTAACTCCGTTTCTTCTTCGGATTCGGTCGTCTCAGAGACTAACTCAGACACCTCTGTGGCTTCTGGAGTTTCGATCTCATGTTCTCTAGTAGCAGCTGTCACTATCTCCGTTTCTTCTTCGGATTCTGTCGTCTCAGAGACTGTCTCAGACACCTCTGTGGCTTCTGGAGTTTCGATCTTATGTCCTCTAGTAGCCGCTGTCACTATCTCCGTTTCTTCTTCGGATTCGGTCGTCGCAGAAAACGTCTCAGACACCTCTGTGGCTTCTGGAGTTTCGATCTTATATTCTCTAGTAGCAGCTGTCACTAACTCCGTTTCTTCTTCGGATTCGGTCGTCTCAGAGACTGTCTCAGACACCTCTGTGGCTTCTGGAGTTTCGATCTCATGTTCTCTAGTAGCAGCTGTCACTATCTCCGTTTCTTCTTCGGATTCTGTCGTCTCAGAGACTGTCTCAGACACCTCTGTGGCTTCTGGAGTTTCGATCTTATGTCCTCTAGTAGCCGCTGTCACTATCTCCGTTTCTTCTTCGGATTCGGTCGTCGCAGAAAACGTCTCAGACACCTCTGTGGCTTCTGGAGTTTCGATCTTATGTTCTCTAGTAGCACCTGTCACTATCTCCGTTTCTTCCTCCATTTCTGTCGTCTCAGAGACTGTCTCAGACACCTCTGTGGCTTCTGGAGTTTCGATCTTATATTCTCTAGTAGCAGCTGTCACTAACTCCGTTTCTTCTTCGGATTCGGTCGTCTCAGAGACTAACTCAGACACCTCTGTGGCTTCTGGAGTTTCGATCTCATGTTCTCTAGTAGCAGCTGTCACTATCTCCGTTTCTTCTTCGGATTCTGTCGTCTCAGAGACTGTCTCAGACACCTCTGTGGCTTCTGGAGTTTCGATCTTATGTCCTCTAGTAGCCGCTGTCACTATCTCCGTTTCTTCTTCGGATTCGGTCGTCGCAGAAAACGTCTCAGACACCTCTGTGGCTTCTGGAGTTTCGATCTTATATTCTCTAGTAGCAGCTGTCACTAACTCCGTTTCTTCTTCGGATTCGGTCGTCTCAGAGACTGTCTCAGACACCTCTGTGGCTTCTGGAGTTTCGATCTCATGTTCTCTAGTAGCAGCTGTCACTATCTCCGTTTCTTCTTCGGATTCTGTCGTCTCAGAGACTGTCTCAGACACCTCTGTGGCTTCTGGAGTTTCGATCTTATGTCCTCTAGTAGCCGCTGTCACTATCTCCGTTTCTTTTTCGGATTCGGTCGTCGCAGAAAACGTCTCAGACACCTCTGTGGCTTCTGGAGTTTCGATCTTATGTTCTCTAGTAGCAGCTGTCACTATCTCCGTTTCTTCTTCGGATTCTGTCGTCTCAGAGACTGTCTCAGACACCTCTGTGGCTTCTGGAGTTTCGATCTTATGTTCTCTAGTAGCAGCTGTCACTATCTCCGTTTCTTCTTCGGATTCTGTCGTCTCAGAGACTGTCTCAGACACCTCTGTGGCTTCTGGAGTTTCGATCTTATGTTCTCTAGTAGCAGCTGTCACTATCTCCGTTTTTTCTTCGGATTCTGTCGTCTCAGAGACTGTCTCAGACACCTCTGTGGCTTCTGGAGTTTCGATCTCATGTTCTCTAGTAGCAGCTGTCACTATCTCCGTTTCTTCTTCGGATTCTGTCGTCTCAGAGACTGTCTCAGACACCTCTGTGGCTTCTGGAGTTTCGATCTTATGTCCTCTAGTAGCCGCTGTCACTATCTCCGTTTCTTTTTCGGATTCGGTCGTCGCAGAAAACGTCTCAGACACCTCTGTGGCTTCTGGAGTTTCGATCTTATGTTCTCTAGTAGCAGCTGTCACTATCTCCGTTTCTTCTTCGGATTCTGTCGTCTCAGAGACTGTCTCAGACACCTCTGTGGCTTCTGGAGTTTCGATCTTATGTTCTCTAGTAGCAGCTGTCACTATCTCCGTTTCTTCTTCGGATTCTGTCGTCTCAGAGACTGTCTCAGACACCTCTGTGGCTTCTGGAGTTTCGATCTTATGTTCTCTAGTAGCAGCTGTCACTATCTCCGTTTTTTCTTCGGATTCTGTCGTCTCAGAGACTGTCTCAGACACCTCTGTGGCTTCTGGAGTTTCGATCTTATGTTCTCTAGTAGCAGCTGTCACTATCTCCGTTTCTTCTTCGGATTCTGTCGTCTCAGAGACTGTCTCAGACACCTCTGTGGCTTCTGGAGTTTCGATCTTATGTTCTCTAGTAGCAGCTGTCACTATCTCCGTTTCTTCTTCGGATTCTGTCGTCTCAGAGACTGTCTCAGACACCTCTGTGGCTTCTGGAGTTTCGATCTTATGTTCTCTAGTAGCAGCTGTCACTATCTCCGTTTCTTCTTCGGATTCTGTCGTCTCAGAGACTGTCTCAGACACCTCTGTGGCTTCTGGAGTTTCGATCTTATGTTCTCTAGTAGCAGCTGTCACTATCTCCGTTTCTTCTTCGGATTCTGTCGTCTCAGAGACTGTCTCAGATACCTCTGTGGCTTCTGGAGTTTCGATCTTATGTTCTCTAGTAGCAGCTGTCACTATCTCCGTTTCTTCTTCGGATTCTGTCGTCTCAGAGACTGTCTCAGACACCTCTGTGGCTTCTGGAGTTTCGATCTTATGTTCTCTAGTAGCAGCTGTCACTATCTCCGTTTCTTCTTCGGATTCTGTCGTCTCAGAGACTGTCTCAGACACCTCTGTGGCTACTGGAGTTTCGATCTTATGTTCTCTAGTAGCAGCTGTCACTAACTCCTTTTCTTCTTCGGATTCTGTCGTCTTAGAGAACGTCTCAGACACCTCTGTGGCTTCTGGAGTTTCGATCTTATGTTCTCTAGTAGCAGCTGTCACTAACTCCGTTTCTTCTTCGGATTCTGTCGTCTCAGAGACTGACTCAGATACCTCTGTGGCTTCTGGAGTTCCGATCTTATGTTCTCTAGTAGCAGCTGTCACTATCTCCGTTTCTTCTTCGGATTCTGTCGTCTCAGAGACTGTCTCAGACACCTCTGTGGCTTCCGAAGTTTCGATCTTATGTTCTCTAGTAGCACCTGTCACTATCTCCGTTTCTTCTTCCATTTCTGTCGTCTCAGAGAACGTCTCAGACACCTCTGTGGCTTCTGGAGTTTCGATCTTATGTTCTCTAGTAGCAGCTGTCACTATTTCCGTTTCTTCTTCGGATTCTGTCGTCTCAGAGACTGTCTCAGACACCTCTGTGGCTTCTGGAGTTTCGATCTTATGTTCTCTAGTAGCAGCTGTCACTATTTCCGTTTCTTCTTCGGATTCTGTCGTCTCAGAGACTGTCTCAGATACCTCTGTGGCTTCTGGAGTTTCGATCTTATGTTCTCTAGTAGCAGCTGTCACTATCTCCGTTTCTTCTTCGGATTCTGTCGTCTCAGAGACTGTCTCAGACACCTCTGTGGCTTCTGGAGTTTCGATCTTATGTTCTCTAGTAGCAGCTGTCACTATTTCCGTTTCTTCTTCGGATTCTGTCGTCTCAGAGACTGTCTCAGACACCTCTGTGGCTTCTGGAGTTTCGATCTTATGTTCTCTAGTAGCAGCTGTCACTAACTCCTTTTCTTCTTCGGATTCTGTCGTCTCAGAGACTGTCTCAGATACCTCTGTGGCTTCTGGAGTTTCGATCTTATGTTCTCTAGTAGCAGCTGTCACTAACTCCTTTTCTTCTTCGGATTCTGTCGTCTCAGAGACTGTCTCAGATACCTCTGTGGCTTCTGGAGTTTCGATCTTATGTCCTCTAGTAGCCGCTGTCACTATCTCCGTTTCTTCTTCGGATTCGGTCGTCGCAGAAAACGTCTCAGACACCTCTGTGGCTTCTGGAGTTTCGATCTTATGTTCTCTTGTAGCAGCTGTCACTATCTCCGTTTCTTCTTCGGATTCTGTCGTCTTAGAGACTGTCTCAGACACCTCTGTGGCTTCTGGAGTTTCGATCTTATGTTCTCTAGTAGCAGCTGTCACTATCTCCGTTTCTTCTTCGGATTCTGTCGTCTCAGAGACTGTCTCAGACACCTCTGTGGCTTCTGGAGTTTCGATCTTATGTTCTCTAGTAGCAGCTGTCACTAACTCCTTTTCTTCTTCGGATTCTGTCGTCTTAGAGAACGTCTCAGACACCTCTGTGGCTTCTGGAGTTTCGATCTTATGTTCTCTAGTAGCAGCTGTCACTAACTCCGTTTCTTCTTCGGATTCTGTCGTCTCAGAGACTGTCTCAGATACCTCTGTGGCTTCTGGAGTTCCGATCTTATGTTCTCTAGTAGCAGCTGTCACTATCTCCGTTTCTTCTTCGGATTCTGTCGTCTCAGAGACTGTCTCAGACACCTCTGTGGCTTCCGAAGTTTCGATCTTATGTTCTCTAGTAGCACCTGTCACTATCTCCGTTTCTTCTTCCATTTCTGTCGTCTCAGAGAACGTCTCAGACACCTCTGTGGCTTCTGGAGTTTCGATCTTATGTTCTCTAGTAGCAGCTGTCACTAACTCCTTTTCTTCTTCGGATTCTGTCGTCTCAGAGACTGTCTCAGACACCTCTGTGGCTTCTGGAGTTCCGATCTTATGTTCTCTAGTAGCAGCTGTCACTATTTCCGTTTCTTCTTCGGATTCTGTCGTCTCAGAGACTGTCTCAGACACCTCTGTGGCTTCTGGAGTTTCGATCTTATGTTCTCTAGTAGCAGCTGTCACTATTTCCGTTTCTTCTTCGGATTCTGTCGTCTCAGAGACTGTCTCAGATACCTCTGTGGCTTCTGGAGTTTCGATCTTATGTTCTCTAGTAGCAGCTGTCACTATCTCCGTTTCTTCTTCGGATTCTGTCGTCTCAGAGACTGTCTCAGACACCTCTGTGGCTTCTGGAGTTTCGATCTTATGTTCTCTAGTAGCAGCTGTCACTATTTCCGTTTCTTCTTCGGATTCTGTCGTCTCAGAGACTGTCTCAGACACCTCTGTGGCTTCTGGAGTTTCGATCTTATGTTCTCTAGTAGCAGCTGTCACTAACTCCGTTTCTCCTTCGGATTCTGTCGTCTCAGAGACTGTCTCAGACACCTTTGTGGCTTCTGGAGTTTCGATCTTATGTTCTCTAGTAGCAGCTGTCACTAACTCCTTTCCTTCTTCGGATTCTGTCGTCTCAGAGACTGTCTCAGATACCTCTGTGGCTTCTGGAGTTTCGATCTTATGTTCTCTAGTAGCAGCTGTCACTATCTCCGTTTCTTCTTCGGATTCTGTCGTCTCAGAGACTGTCTCAGACACCTTTGTGGCTTCTGGAGTTTCGATCTTATGTTCTCTAGTAGCAACTGTCACTAACTCCTTTCCTTCTTCGGATTCTGTCGTCTCAGAGACTGTCTCAGATACCTCTGTGGCTTCTGGAGTTTCGATCTTATGTTCTCTAGTAGCAGCTGTCACTATCTCCGTTTCTTCTTCGGATTCTGTCGTCTCAGAGACTGTCTCAGACACCTTTGTGGCTTCTGGAGTTTCGATCTTATGTTCTCTAGTAGCAGCTGTCACTAACTCCTTTTCTTCTTCGGATTCTGTCGTCTCAGAGACTGTCTCAGATACCTCTGTGGCTTCTGGAGTTTCGATCTTATGTTCTCTAGTAGCAGCTGTCACTATCTCCGTTTCTTCTTCGGATTCTGTCGTCTCAGAGACTGTCTCAGACACCTTTGTGGCTTCTGGAGTTTCGATCTTATGTTCTCTAGTAGCAGCTGTCACTAACTCCTTTTCTTCTTCGGATTCTGTCGTCTCAGAGACTGTCTCAGATACCTCTGTGGCTTCCGAAGTTTCGATCTTATGTTCTCTAGTAGCACCTGTCACTATCTCCGTTTCTTCTTCCATTTCTGTCGTCTCAGAGAACGTCTCAGACACCTCTGTGGCTTCTGGAGTTTCGATCTTATGTTCTCTAGTAGCAGCTGTCACTATTTCCGTTTCTTCTTCGGATTCTGTCGTCTCAGGGACTGTCTCAGACACCTCTGTGGCTTCTGGAGTTTCGATCTTATGTCCTCTAGTAGCAGCTGTCACTATTTCCGTTTCTTCTTCTGATTCTGTTGTCTCAGAGACTGTCTCAGATACCTCTGTGGCTTCCGGAGTTTCGATCTTATGTTCTCTAGTAGCAGCTGTCACTATTTCCGTTTCTTCTTTGGATTCGGTCGTCTCAGAGACTGTTTCAGACACCTCTGTGGCTTCCGGAGTTTCGATCTTATGTTCTCTAGTAGCACCTGTCACTATCTCCGTTTCTTCCTCCATTTCTGTCGTCTCAGAGAAGGTCTCAGACACCTCTGTGGCTTCTGGAGTTTCGATCTTATGTTCTCTAGTAGCAGCTTTCACTAACTCCGTTTCTCTTTCGGATTCGGTCGTCTCAGAGAGCGTCTCAGACACCTCTGTGACTTCTGGAGTTTCGATCTTATGTCCTCTAGTAGCAGCTGTCACTATCTCCGTTTCTTCTTCGGATTCGGTCGTCGCAGAAAACGTCTCAGACACCTCTGTGGCTTCTGGAGTTTCGATCTTATGTTCTCTAGTAGCAGCTGTCACTATCTCCGTTTCTTCTTCGGATTCTGTCGTCTCAGAGACTGTCTCAGACACCTCTGTGGCTTCTGGAGTTTCGATCTTATGTTCTCTAGTAGCAGCTGTCACTATCTCCGTTTCTTCTTCGGATTCTGTCGTCTCAGAGACTGTCTCAGACACCTCTGTGGCTTCTGGAGTTTCGATCTTATGTTCTCTAGTAGCAGCTGTCACTATCTCCGTTTCTTCCTCGGATTCTGTCGTCTCAGAGACTGTCTCAGACACCTCTGTGGCTTCCGAAGTTTCGATCTTATGTTCTCTAGTAGCACCTGTCACTATCTCCGTTTCTTCTTCGGATTCTGTCGTCTCAGAGACTGTCTCAGATACCTCTGTGGCTTCTGGAGTTTCGATCTTATGTTCTCTAGTAGCACCTGTCACTATCTCCGTTTCTTCTTCGGATTCTGTCGTCTCAGAGACTGTCTCAGACACCTCTGTGGCTTCCGAAGTTTCGATCTTATGTTCTCTAGTAGCACCTGTCACTATCTCCGTTTCTTCTTCGGATTCTGTCGTCTCAGAGACTGTCTCAGATACCTCTGTGGCTTCTGGAGTTTCGATCTTATGTTCTCTAGTAGCAGCTGTCACTATCTCCGTTTCTTTTTCGGATTCGGTCATCTCAGAGACTGCCTCAGACACCTCTGTGGCTTCTGGAGTTTCGATCTTATGTTCTCTAGTAGCAGCTGTCACTATCTCCGTTTCTTCCTCGGATTCTGTCGTCTCAGAGACTGTCTCAGACACCTCTGTGGCTTCCGAAGTTTCGATCTTATGTTCTCTAGTAGCACCTGTCACTATCTCCGTTTCTTCTTCGGATTCTGTCGTCTCAGAGACTGTCTCAGATACCTCTGTGGCTTCTGGAGTTTCGATCTTATGTTCTCTAGTAGCAGCTGTCACTATCTCCGTTTCTTCCTCGGATTCTGTCGTCTCAGAGACTGTCTCAGACACCTCTGTGGCTTCCGAAGTTTTGATCTTATGTTCTCTAGTAGCACCTGTCACTATCTCCGTTTCTTCTTCCATTTCTGTCGTCTCAGAGAACGTCTCAGACACCTCTGTGGCTTCTGGAGTTTCGATCTTATGTTCTCTAGTAGCAGCTGTCACTATTTCCGTTTCTTCTCCGGATTCTGTCGTCTCAGAGACTGTCTCAGACACCTCTGTGGCTTCTGGAGTTTCGATCTTATGTTCTCTAGTAGCAGCTGTCACTAACTCCGTTTCTTCTTCGGATTCTGTCGTCTCAGAGACTGTCTCAGATACCTCTGTGGCTTCTGGAGTTTCGATCTTATGTTCTCTAGTAGCACCTGTCACTATTTCCGTTTCTTCTTCCATTTCTGTCGTCTCAGAGAACGTTTCATACACCTCTGTGGCTTCTGGAGTTTCGATCTTATGTTCTCTAGTAGCAGCTGTCACTATTTCCGTTTCTTCTTTGGATTCGGTCGTCTCAGAGACTGTTTCAGACACTTCTGTGGCTTCCGGAGTTTCGATCTTATGTTCTCTAGTAGCACCTGTCACTATCCCCGTTTCTTCCTCCATTTCTGTCGTCTCAGAGAAGGTCTCAGACACCTCTGTGGCTTCTGGAGTTTCGATCTTATGTTCTCTAGTAGCAGCTTTCACTAACTCCGTTTCTCTTTCGGATTCGGTCGTCTCAGAGAACGTCTCAGACACCTCTGTGGCTTCTGGAGTTTCGATCTTATGTCCTCTAGTAGCAGCTGTCACTATCTCCGTTTCTTCTTCGGATTCTGGCGTCTCAGAGACTGTCTCAGACACCTCTGTGGCTTCTGGAGTTTTGATCTTATGTTCTCTAGTAGCAGCTGTCACTATCTCCGTTTCTTCTTCGGATTCTGTCGTCTCAGAGACTGTCTCAGATACCTCTGTGGCTTCTGGAGTTTCGATCTTATGTTCTCCAGTAGCAGCTGTCACTATCTCCGTTTCTTCTTCGGATTCGGTCGTCTCAGAGACTGCCTCAGACACCTCTGTGGCTTCTGGAGTTTCGATCTTATGTCCTCTAGTAGAGGCTGCTACTATCTCCGTTCCTTCTTCTGATTCTGTCGTCGCAGAAAACGTCTCAGACACCTCTGTGGCTTCTGGAGTTTCGATCTTATGTTCTCTAGTAGCAGCTGTCACTATCTCCGATTCTTCTTCGGATTCTGTCGTCTCAGAGACTGTCTCAGACACCACTGTGGCTTCTGGAGTTTCGATCTTATGTTCTTTAGTCGCAGCTGTCACTATCTCCGTTTCTTCTTCGGATTCTGTCGTCTCAGAGACTGTCTCAGACACCTCTGTGGCTTCTGGAGTTTCGATCTTATGTTCTCTAGTAGCAGCTGTCACTAACTCCGTTTCTTCTTCGGATTCTGTCGTCTCAGAGACTGTCTCAGATACCTCTGTGGCTTCTGGAGTTTCGATCTTATGTTCTCTAGTAGCACCTGTCACTATTTCCGTTTCTTCTTCCATTTCTGTCGTCTCAGAGAACGTTTCATACACCTCTGTGGCTTCTGGAGTTTCGATCTTATGTTCTCTAGTAGCAGCTGTCACTATTTCCGTTTCTTCTTTGGATTCGGTCGTCTCAGAGACTGTTTCAGACACTTCTGTGGCTTCCGGAGTTTCGATCTTATGTTCTCTAGTAGCACCTGTCACTATCTCCGTTTCTTCCTCCATTTCTGTCGTCTCAGAGAAGGTCTCAGACACCTCTGTGGCTTCTGGAGTTTCGATCTTATGTTCTCTAGTAGCAGCTTTCACTAACTCCGTTTCTCTTTCGGATTCGGTCGTCTCAGAGAACGTCTCAGACACCTCTGTGGCTTCTGGAGTTTCGATCTTATGTCCTCTAGTAGCAGCTGTCACTATCTCCGTTTCTTCTTCGGATTCGGTCGTCGCAGAAAACGTCTCAGACACCTCTGTGGCTTCTGGAGTTTCGATCTTATGTTCTCTAGTAGCAGCTGTCACTATCTCCGTTTCTTCTTCGGATTCTGTCGTCTCAGAGACTGTCTCAGACACCTCTGTGGCTTCTGGAGTTTCGATCTTATGTTCTCTAGTAGCAGCTGTCACTATCTCCGTTTCTTCTTCGGATTCGGTCATCTCAGAGACTGCCTCAGACACCTCTGTGGCTTCTGGAGTTTCGATCTTATGTTCTCTAGTAGCAGCTGTCACTATCTCCGTTTCTTCCTCGGATTCTGTCGTCTCAGAGACTGTCTCAGACACCTCTGTGGCTTCCGAAGTTTCGATCTTATGTTCTCTAGTAGCACCTGTCACTATCTCCGTTTCTTCTTCGGATTCTGTCGTCTCAGAGACTGTCTCAGATACCTCTGTGGCTTCTGGAGTTTCGATCTTATGTTCTCTAGTAGCACCTGTCACTATCTCCGTTTCTTCTTCGGATTCTGTCGTCTCAGAGACTGTCTCAGATACATCTGTGGCTTCTGGAGTTTCGATCTTATGTTCTCTAGTAGCACCTGTCACTATCTCCGTTTCTTCTTCGGATTCTGTCGTCTCAGAGACTGTCTCAGATACCTCTGTGGCTTCTGGAGTTTCGATCTTATGTTCTCTAGTAGCACCTGTCACTATCTCCGTTTCTTCTTCGGATTCTGTCGTCTCAGAGACTGTCTCAGATACCTCTGTGGCTTCTGGAGTTTCGATCTTATGTTCTCTAGTAGCAGCTGTCACTATCTCCGTTTCTTTTTCGGATTTGGTCATCTCAGAGACTGCCTCAGACACCTCTGTGGCTTCTGGAGTTTCGATCTTATGTTCTCTAGTAGCAGCTGTCACTATCTCCGTTTCTTCCTCGGATTCTGTCGTCTCAGAGACTGTCTCAGACACCTCTGTGGCTTCCGAAGTTTCGATCTTATGTTCTCTAGTAGCACCTGTCACTATCTCCGTTTCTTCTTCGGATTCTGTCGTCTCAGAGACTGTCTCAGATACCTCTGTGGCTTCTGGAGTTTCGATCTTATGTTCTCTAGTAGCAGCTGTCACTATCTCCGTTTCTTTTTCGGATTCGGTCATCTCAGAGACTGCCTCAGACACCTCTGTGGCTTCTGGAGTTTCGATCTTATGTTCTCTAGTAGCAGCTGTCACTATCTCCGTTTCTTCCTCGGATTCTGTCGTCTCAGAGACTGTCTCAGACACCTCTGTGGCTTCCGAAGTTTTGATCTTATGTTCTCTAGTAGCACCTGTCACTATCTCCGTTTCTTCTTCCATTTCTGTCGTCTCAGAGAACGTCTCAGACACCTCTGTGGCTTCTGGAGTTTCGATCTTATGTTCTCTAGTAGCAGCTGTCACTATTTCCGTTTCTTCTCCGGATTCTGTCGTCTCAGAGACTGTCTCAGACACCTCTGTGGCTTCTGGAGTTTCGATCTTATGTTCTCTAGTAGCAGCTGTCACTAACTCCGTTTCTTCTTCGGATTCTGTCGTCTCAGAGACTGTCTCAGATACCTCTGTGGCTTCTGGAGTTTCGATCTTATGTTCTCTAGTAGCACCTGTCACTATTTCCGTTTCTTCTTCCATTTCTGTCATCTCAGAGAACGTTTCATACACCTCTGTGGCTTCTGGAGTTTCGATCTTATGTTCTCTAGTAGCAGCTGTCACTATTTCCGTTTCTTCTTTGGATTCGGTCGTCTCAGAGACTGTTTCAGACACTTCTGTGGCTTCCGGAGTTTCGATCTTATGTTCTCTAGTAGCACCTGTCACTATCCCCGTTTCTTCCTCCATTTCTGTCGTCTCAGAGAAGGTCTCAGACACCTCTGTGGCTTCTGGAGTTTCGATCTTATGTTCTCTAGTAGCAGCTTTCACTAACTCCGTTTCTCTTTCGGATTCGGTCGTCTCAGAGAACGTCTCAGACACCTCTGTGGCTTCTGGAGTTTCGATCTTATGTCCTCTAGTAGCAGCTGTCACTATCTCCGTTTCTTCTTCGGATTCGGTCGTCGCAGAAAACGTCTCAGACACCTCTGTGGCTTCTGGAGTTTCGATCTTATGTCCTCTAGTAGAGGCTGCTACTATCTCCGTTCCTTCTTCTGATTCTGTCGTCGCAGAAAACGTCTCAGACACCTCTGTGGCTTCTGGAGTTTCGATCTTATGTTCTCTAGTAGCAGCTGTCACTATCTCCGATTCTTCTTCGGATTCTGTCGTCTCAGAGACTGCCTCAGACACCTCTGTGGCTTCTGGAGTTTCGATCTTATGTCCTCTAGTAGAGGCTGCTACTATCTCCGTTCCTTCTTCTGATTCTGTCGTCGCAGAAAACGTCTCAGACACCTCTGTGGCTTCTGGAGTTTCGATCTTATGTTCTCTAGTAGCAGCTGTCACTATCTCCGATTCTTCTTCGGATTCTGTCGTCTCAGAGACTGTCTCAGACACCACTGTGGCTTCTGGAGTTTCGATCTTATGTTCTCTAGTCGCAGCTGTCACTATCTCCGTTTCTTCTTCGGATTCTGTCGTCTCAGAGACTGTCTCAGACACCTCTGTGGCTTCTGGAGTTTCGATCTTATGTTCTCTAGTAGCAGCTGTCACTAACTCCGTTTCTTCTTCGGATTCTGTCGTCTCAGAGACTGTCTCAGATACCTCTGTGGCTTCTGGAGTTTCGATCTTATGTTCTCTAGTAGCACCTGTCACTATTTCCGTTTCTTCTTCCATTTCTGTCGTCTCAGAGAACGTTTCATACACCTCTGTGGCTTCTGGAGTTTCGATCTTATGTTCTCTAGTAGCAGCTGTCACTATTTCCGTTTCTTCTTTGGATTCGGTCGTCTCAGAGACTGTTTCAGACACTTCTGTGGCTTCCGGAGTTTCGATCTTATGTTCTCTAGTAGCACCTGTCACTATCTCCGTTTCTTCCTCCATTTCTGTCGTCTCAGAGAAGGTCTCAGACACCTCTGTGGCTTCTGGAGTTTCGATCTTATGTTCTCTAGTAGCAGCTTTCACTAACTCCGTTTCTCTTTCGGATTCGGTCGTCTCAGAGAACGTCTCAGACACCTCTGTGGCTTCTGGAGTTTCGATCTTATGTCCTCTAGTAGCAGCTGTCACTATCTCCGTTTCTTCTTCGGATTTGGTCGTCGCAGAAAACGTCTCAGACACCTCTGTGGCTTCTGGAGTTTCGATCTTATGTTCTCTAGTAGCAGCTGTCACTATCTCCGTTTCTTCTCCGGATTCTGTCGTCTCAGAGAACGTCTCAGACACCTCTGTGGCTTCCGGAGTTTCGATCTTATGTTTTCGAGTAGGTGCTGTCACTATCTCCGTTTGTTCTTCGAATTCGGTCGTCTCAGAAACTCTCTCAGACACCTCTGTGTCTTCCGGAGATTCGATCTTATGTTTTCGAGTAGCAGCAGTCACTAACTCCGTTTCTTCTTCGGATTCTGTCGTCTCAGAAAACGTCTCAGACACCTCTGTGGCTTCCGGAGTTTCGATCTTATGTTCTCTAGTAGCAGCTGTCACTATCTCCGTTTCTTCTTCGGATTCTGTCGTCTCAGAGAACGTCTCAGACCCATCTGTGGGTTCCGGAGTTTCGTTCTTATGTTCTCTAGTTGGGGCTTCTACTATTTCTGTTTCTTCTCCCATTTCTGTCGTCTCAGAAATTGTCTCAGTCATTCCATTAATCATCATTCTCGTTTTTCCATTTTCTCCTTCTCCATGTTTCACCTATAAATCTGTTATTTCATATTTTGTAAATTCCTCTAATGAGAATCAATATTACCTCAGTCAACACTGTACCTCCTGTTCTTATTTCGTTCAAGGTAGTTTCTTTCGGTTTCAAACTTACAGCTTCAGTTCCTTCTACTATTTCGATAGTTTTTTCTAATTCTTCTTCAATCGTAGTAACCTCGTTGTCAATTTCTGGCGAAACTAAGGAAAATAGCGAATTGTATGTTCGTTCATTCCTGCAGTTTCCGTTAACAGTGAAAATAGAAGAGAAAGGAAGACAGAGAAGTTGGTCACTTCGGTTCCAACATCCTGGGAGCTCCTAAAACTCCCATTCTTTCGGAAAATCCAAGCATATTTCAATCGAGTATTTCATTCACATGATTATAAGTATCATTCGTCAAAATTTTCGTCATGTTTTTCGTTCTTTTATCACTTGTATATCCTCCTGCAGCTAGAACTTCATATTTAGCATTAACTGGATGAGTGTAATTGACGACATTCTCATCAAATGTTTTTTTTTTCAACTACTGTCAGACTTACTGGATGACTTTCACTATGCGTAAAATTTTCTTCGTCGCAAATGTCACATACAATAGTTTGTGACACATTGGCTGACGAGAGATGGTTCCTTTTCCGATCTTCAGCAACAGTTATTGTTCTAGAGGATGTATTTGAATCATCCTTTTGGAAATCTATTTCGCATGGAGCGCAAGATAAATCTATGACATGAGTTTGTTCTATGCGAACATCACTCATTGTCGAAACCTCTTCGGTTTGTTCTTTTAGAGAAAAGTTGGATATTTGTTCTGTTTTAGATTCGTATCGAGTGTTTTTTGGATTTGTGTAGGGTTCTAGAGTAGTAGCAACAACTTCTGTTAATATCGGTAACACAATTGGAGGTTCTTCGATTTCTTCGTATCCTATTTTATCTTGTGTCAATTCTACTCTAATATGTCGTCTTATTTCTTCTAAGAAGAGAAAAACAAAGTTAGAATTATAGCATAGAGAAGACAAGAAATAAGTTCAAAGCGAAGTAAAAAGATCTGATGATATTTGATACACACCTACTTTACTATGATAAGTGGTTTCCAAACTTTTGCTTCTGTCAAACATGTCTTCTTCTGTTGTTATCACTTGTTGATTTGTATCCGTTTGCATATCACTTTTCGATGTCGGTAGATCTCCAATAGATATTGTACTTTCTTCTTCCCAATCTTCGTCATGCTCTAAAGTACTTGAAATTTGTTTAGGCCATGCAGTGGAAACAGTTTCCGATACTGATAAAGTTGCGACTTCTTCATTGAATCCTCCCAAAGTAACTTCTGCTTCTGTTGACGACATTTCTTCCATTGATGATGTTACTGACATTAATTCTTCAGCTTCTTTTGTTATTTTTGTGGACAAGTTAACGCTCTCAAAAGATTTGCTGTAGTTAAGTGATAGTTTTTTATTTTCTCCAGGTGTTTCTTGTGATATAATATTAGTACTAGCCACAGTTGTAGTAGAAATTGATCCTTTCGCCAAGATTTCTTCTTCTGGAGCTCCTCCTGCGCTGGTACCCACTTTCTTATGTTTCTTGGTAAATCCAGGAAGTAGTCTTTCATCTTCATCAGGTTCTGATGTTTCTGTTGTGAATTTGTCTATTTTGATTATACCTTTTTGTGTTTTAACATTAGTACCAGCAACAGATGTAGTAGAAATTGATCCTTTCTTCAAAATTTCTTCTTCTGGAGCTCCTCCTGCGGTGGTACCCACTTTCTTATGTTTCTTGGTAAATCCAGGAAGTAGTCTCTCATCTTCTTCAGGTTCTGATGTTTCTGTTGTGAGTTTTTCTATTTTGATTATGCCTTTTTGTGTTTTAACATTAGTACCAGCAACAGCTGTAGTAGAAATTGATCCTTTCGTCAACATTTCTTCTTCTGGAGCTCCTCCTGCACTGGTACCCACTTTCTTATGTTTCTTGGTAAATCCAGGAAGTAGTCTTTCATCTTCTTCAGGTTCTGATGTTTCTGTTGTGAATTTTTCTATTTTGATTATGCCTTTTTGTGTTTTAACATTAGTACCAGCAACAGCTGTAGTAGAAATTGATCCTTTCGTCAACATTTCTTCTTCTGGAGCTCCTCCTGCGCTGGTACCCACTTTCTTATGTTTCTTGGTAAATCCAGGAAGTAGTCTCTCATCTTCTTCAGGTTCTGATGTTTCTGTTGTGAATTTGTCTATTTTGATGATGCCTTTTTGTGTTTTAACATTAGTACCAGCAACAGCTGTAGTAGAAATTGATCCTTTCGTCAACATTTCTTCTTCTGGAGCTCCTCCTGCGCTGGTACCCACTTTCTTATGTTTCTTGGTAAATCCAGGAAGTAGTCTCTCATCTTCTTCAGGTTCTGATGTTTCTGTTGTGAATTTTTCTATTTTGATTATACCTTTTTGTGTTTCGATATTAGTATCAGCAACAGCTGTGGTAGAATTTGATCCTTTCGTCAACATTTCTTTTTTTGGAGCTCCTCCTGTGCTGATTTTATTAGTACTTGTAAGAGATATCGTAGAAATTGTTTCTTCCCTTGACGTTTTCGTTTCTGGAGCTGCAGCAGTACTGATAATTATTTCTTTGTGTTCTTTCGTGAAGCTAGGCATTAATTCTTCATCTTCTTCAGGTTCTTTTGACTGTTTTGAGAATCTTTCGACTTTGCTAATGCTTTTTTGTGTTGCAGTATTGGTACTAGCAACATCTGTAGTAGAAATTAACTTTTCCGTTGACATTACTTCTTCTGAAGCTACAGCAGTGCTGACAGATATTATTTTATGTTCCTCGGTGAAACTAGGAAGTAATTCTTCGTCTTCTTCAAGTACTAGGGATTCTGTTGTGAATTCCTCTGTATCGCTATTACTTTTTTGGGTTTTTTTTGTGGTTTCTTCAGTACTAACAGGTTCTCGAGTTATTAATTCCTCCCGAGCTTCAGTAATAGAAGTTTTCGTTGCTTTTTGCATAGTTTCTGGAAAGTTTCCTTCCGAATTCGTCACCTTTCCTATTATAGTATAATTTTTCCATTCTGAAAGTGAATTACCTCATTCAAATAATATTTGAGTCTGAAAGTACTCATAGAACTTACGATTTTTTGTTGTTTCGTCCATTTCGCCAATTGTCGAACCGATTCCTTGATCTCCTTCTACATTTTTTGAATCTCCTTCCATTTCTATTCGTTTTAACGTGGTGGTGTTTTCTAGAAATATCTTTATTATTGTTATTAAAGAACTTACTCGATATACAGGGTCTTCCGGGACTTGAAGCGAAAAATTCGGGAGTGACTAGGTGGAAACGATGCTGCGACATAAAAAAAACGTGTCTCATACGACCCCCCGTTTCTGAGTTATAGGCTTTTGAAGTTTCGAAATCAGAACTTATATTTTTAAAATTATATATTCGAAAATTAATGAATTAAATAAATTAATTTAAATTACTATTTCGTTCCGTTCACTACGACTTTTTATATAAATAAATAAATAATCCTTCCTAAAAGTTATTGAAAAGAAACGATGTAAATAAACCGCCTGCTCAAATAGAAATTTATATAAAACAAACACCAAACGAATTCCGGGTATTTCTAGCGTACCTCAAAGTCGCCGCGCTTAAACTGAATTTTAGAATTCCATTACATCTAGGCAGGACCGGCTCTAGAGCGTTCGTAACAATTATTTTCTTCGGAATGACTCTTTATCTCGAATGGTATTTATCTTGGTATGTACAACGATCTAAAAATCTTTAGATTGTACAGATTGTCCCTGTAAAAGTTACGAAATATGAAACGAGGTATCCCTAGTTATTAAATCTCATGTTTTATGTCGTTACTCCCGAATTTTTTGCATCAAGTCCCGGAAGAATCTGCATAAACTATTTTTAGTAATAAAACACAACTTTGGAGCGTTTAAAACACTAACCTTGTCCTTTATATCTATCGTGTTTTTTTGTTTTAGTTCTTTTTTCGTGTTCGTATTCTGTAATTTGTGATTGTTTCGATGTAGTTTTTTTATCGCTATAACTTATTTCTGGAACCACGTCTTCGTAATTAACATCTTCGACAATTTTCGTAGATTCTTCTGTAATGAAATTCGTATAAACGAAGATACAAATTTTACAGACACTTAAATGTAGTTTCTGATCTAGTAAACTCTAATATGAAGGGTGCCTCAAATATTTTCGATTTTAACTTCTATTATTAAATAGGGAGAGCTCAATATTCGGATTTCCCAATAGACTCGGTAGATCCAAATCTATGGGGCTACTCCCATGTTTAGGAGCCTACTGTATACTTTGTTGGGGGAATAATCTGCTGTCTGGATCGTTTTTTTTTTTTCAGTAAGTTCATTATTTAATAGAGTTATGATGGTTCCGTTGTCAATTTTTCTATTTTGATTATGCCTAAATGGAATGCCACCAAGTTCTAGGGATTTATCCCGCATAACTTTCGCTGAATGTGGCTTAGTATTATCTTGTATCAAAACTCGCTTTAGGTTAATTAAACCTAGATATTTATCCAACAAAACCTCATACATCACATCAAATGTCCACTATATACCTCAGAATTGATGGCTCGATCATTTGGAACGAATTCGAAGTAGATTAAATCTTCATTATTCCACCAGATACACAATAAGACTTCACGCACTCTAGGGCGACATCTGGTACCTGATTATCGTTTATCTAACCATCAGTGGCGGATCTACGGGGTTGGCTTTCGGGCTGAAGATCAACCCAAACCCAACCCCCAAAACAAAAGTCTAAAAATTTTTTTGCGAGAATGTAAATTTTATGCAAATATAAATAGCAGAGGTCCTTTCACAAAATTTTTCCCCTTATACATCCGCCACTGCCTAACCACTGATCTTCTTATAAGAGGGTTGCTATTTAAGTTTTCAGATTTGGCAACATTGATATGAATACGTCAAATATGACGTTGTCATCATAAAGTTTGACGTTTGACGATTTCTATGAGTAATTGACATATTGCAAGATCGTCATGTCACATACCGTGAGATTGATACCTATTTGGGCATTAATTCCACTCGAAAAAATTGAATATTGCATGGAAATTTGGCTGTTAAAAAAATTTGTCAATCGCAAATCCAGCAAAAGTTATTCGCGCACGAAGTATTTGGTCGCTTGTATTGTCGGAATAACTGGACATTAGAGTAACGTAAAACGGAATTTCGAAAATATTTTTCTGGTATTTACGGACGATATTATGGTAAATAACGAAGAGAAAACAAACCAAAAGACCGTTATAAACAAACAAACGAAAATAAATATAAACCCAACGTTATGCTCTAACGTCATACGTCAAAATCACGTGACAAACGGTTCTTTTCTATTGGTTGACGAGAAAAAATAGAATTCGAATGTCGAAAGTCACCAACGGCAGGCCGATCGGCAAACAGCGACGTCAAACGGCAACATTGAATAGTTTTATGCATTTCAATGTTTTTAATTATTGTAACAGCAAAAGTCAAAGACATCGACAAACGGCTTTAAATGGAAGCCTAGTAACACCGACCCTTTGTAATAAATGACCCACCTGTGACATGTTTGGTTGCTTTTTTTGGAAATCCTATGGTTGTTTCGGTAGTTCGTATACTGGCATCTTTCGAAACTTCTTTCAATAATTCGTCAGCTTTGGAAAACAATTTTTCTCTTCTATTATTATCTTCGACATCTTCTAATAAATCGCTGATTGTTACTGTACCAAGTATCGCCCGGTCAATCGTCATGGCATCCTCAATTAAATCCATATCATTTTGAATAGTTTCATCAGTATTAACTAAATCATTATTAATAGTTATTGCATCATCAATATTGTATTCTTCTTCTACAGTTGTTTGTTGGTGTCTAATTGGTGTTTCATTAGTTAACATTTTAGTAACAAAAGTTAATTCGTCTTTTCTTGTTGGAGAATTGTCTTCCTTAATCGTAGCTTCGGTATTAATAGTAATTTCGTCAATATTAATGACTCCTGTTATAATAACTTCTTCGTTTTTGTATCGTTCCTCGTTGACAGTTGATAAAGGAACAAAATACGCAGAGGAATTTGTTGATGTCATTTCATTTTCTTCTGAAATTTTGTAAAGAAAAACTATTAAAATAGTTACTGCCGATAAAAAACTTTGTGCATCTGTGTAAAGAGTATTTGAAAGAATTGGAAAGGAAGAACGTACAAAATGGGCCAAAACTTTTGACCGGTGATGTATGTGAATAGATTTTGTGGCTGACGCTAATACACGAACATCAATTTATGAACGAGAAATGGTTAAAAAAAAATTGGAAGGTACAGGAATTAGTTACAGCTGATTCAAACCTAGATCGCATCAAAGATTGAAATGAAAGTTTGGATATCTTCAAACATAATTAAATTGATTTTTTTCCATCGATTCGTCACTGTAGAAGACATTTGAATACATAATTATACTCCAGAAACAAAGATGCAGTATTTATTCCGAAGAACTAGCTTATAAAAAAGTAAAAACCGTTATAATCGACAAATATTCAAATTCAAATTTCGTTCAAAAAGTCAAACCAAATCTTATCTAATTAGTCCACTATAATTGACCGAAATTTTTCCTATACTTCCTATACTTACCGATCAAAGTTGATTCTGAAGTATATACAGGATGATCTACGTAAGTTTGAGCCGTGTATTCTGTAGGAGCTGATTGAATACTCATTCCAGTATTTTCGGTAGAGCTTGTCTCAGTAGTTTCTTCGTTAGTTTCATCAGTTTGAGATTGGATATGTTTGGTAGAATCTACAATGATGTATTTTTGACTGTTTAATAATTATGGTCCTCGTAATTACATGACGTAAAAGAATATACACGGTGATTCAAGTTTAGCAACGTTGTGTTTTATTTAATTTTATTTTTTTACATTATTTTAAATGAAACACCCTATATTTCATTACATATTTGGAATCAGCTTGACTTCCCCATTATAATAATATAGTATTGTGATACGTTCTACGAGGTATTTAAAAAGTTATAACCAATTTTCAATAAAAATCAAAATAAATTTAATACCCTGTATAATGTAAGAGAAATCCAAGAATGAAGATCTGTTACTGCCTAAACTTTGCAATAGTAGTGAAAATTATTTATTTCAATAATATTAATTGTATCTGATACAGGGTGAATCAAAATTTTTATATATTAATTTCTTGGTTTTTTCGAATATATCACCCTGTATCTTATGTAACTACTACTAGTACTATCAACGTATTTCTTTTTTATCAAATTTCCTGAGCGTAAAATTATTAGTTTTCGAGATATTTCGATTTTTCTGTGTAAAACAATGATTAATTACATATGTCTAATCATGTAATAATTAATTGTGTGTTATTTAATTGGTGTTTAGTACTGTAGAATTTGAATTGCTAATACAAAGAAAAAATGTGTAGATTACAAGCACGAAACAATTAAAAGCTAACCTCTAAACTCTACAGTACCAAACAGCAATGATAAAGTTAGTTTTTTATTTAAAAATATGTAACTTTGATATGGAACACCCTGTAAGATTGTAAATAATTTCAAAAGATGAATACCAATAATGGTTATAATCCCTCAAATTTTTGAATTGTTATCTCAAAGGAGACAAAGTTAGCACTGAGCTTTATCTCGTTAATCAATCACCCTGTAGAGGGAAAAATATTTACACGTCAATTAGTTATTTGAAAAATGGGAAAATACGCGTAAAAAACTTGGAAATGAAACTTTTTCGAAATTCCTTTGTTGTAACTAAAAAAATAATATAGCACAACGTTGCCAAACTTCTGAAAAAGTATATGGAATTTGGGAAAATTTTAAAATAGTGAGGTTATATAATTATTTTGGTATAAATGATGAATATTGTGGTATACGTTTTTTGTGAAACTTTCTTTGATGTAATTTACCTGTTTCAGTAGTTCGTTTTAAACTTTTCGTAAACATTTTCCGCCAATTTTTATTTCTTCTTTTCGTATGGTGCCAAGCTGGCCAAGAAAAATCAAATTTCGTAGTGTCTTCCCTTTTTTCTAACAAATAATTCGAATTTTCCGATTCGTCGTAATATATATTTTCCGGGCGAAATTCTACATATAATTTTGCATGCTTTGGCCTAAAAAACGCCTCTCCGTATCGTTTCCCAACAAACGCTTCCGCTTCTTCTTTTTCTTCTTTCTCGTATTTTCTCCAATTCTTCTTTTTCTTCTTAACCGATTGTTCTCGAATTTCGAACCTTTTCCCGTTTCGTTCATCAAATCTAACGAATTATTCACAATGGAAGTGAATCCATTCGAATTATCCATTGAAATATTATCCACAACATCCGGGAAATTGTTTGTTGCTCTCTTTTTTCTTGGATAGTTTCTGTACACTCCATCTAATATACTTTGAATTTCGTTAACTAATTGAAGGTCTTGTTCTAATGATTCTATTTTCAAATTGACAGATTTGCGGTTTTTGTGAGGTAAAACAGCACTTATTGACTAAAAATCAAAAGAAAAAACTCAATTAAAAAAAATCGCTACTAATTTTTTATTCGTAAAGTGCACAAGCTGTATATTATATGATTTTCCATGGGTTTTCGACGTGGATTAATCCAACAGCAATGTACCGATCAACTCGCTTCGACTTTTGGTGTTGAAGCACCTTTTCGAGCTGGGTTTCCAATTTCCAGGATGAATTTCGTGGAGGTCGTCCATAATCGGCTGTTGTGCCAGAAAACATCGATGCTATGCATTAGTTCCATCGGCATACATTCAATATTGAAGAAGATTTGGCTGCCCAAAAAAGATTTATTTGCTTTGGGTACTTTTCCATTTGAGCAACGTAGAACTGTCAATTCCGAATGCTATACCACCAAGTGTTCGAAAAAAATTGGGGAAAATCAATCAAAGAAGACGACTCATTCTCCACCACGACATCGCGAGCTCTCACACCGTTTTTGAACAGTCAAATCATCGCTTCAATAATTGATCCAAACGCAAGCAAACAGAAAGAAATAAAAACTACGAAACCTGGTTCAAAAAAATATTCTAGGACTTGAGCAAGAGGACAATCCGTAGGATAACACCGATTTATGTAGTTTTAGAGAAAGACAACTCGTATTTGAGCTATTTCCATCGAAGTGCTGCAAAACCAACAACTTCGAAGACAAGGTTGTATACAAAACAAGAAGATTTCCGAAATCTCCCATAAAACTAGGAGAAAGAAAGAGACATGACGCTAATTACGATGAGATCCTTCGGGATTAACAGAGTGTGGTGGAATGATCTGTCCAGGTGTCAAAATTGAAACTAGAAGAAGATAAATTTGGAAGTACTCACCTGGTTTAGAACTGATGCTATCGTAGTACTTGCTAGTACATTTCCAGAGCTTAATATGACTGTAGGATTAGTAGTACCAGCTGTACTACTTGTTATATTTTGGTAACCTTCACTAATCGATTCGCAACTTGGTGCAGTCGTGTAATTGATTGACGTTGGAGGTAAACTTGCTTCGGTTTGAATACTGACATTAATTTGGTTTTGTAATAAAGTAGTACTGGTGAAATTTTGTCCATTAAACGTTGTATTATCGTTTTTGGAATATTGTACATTAATTTTTTCGTTAGTTTTAACGGCGCTCTTAACGGAATCTTCTGAAACACCAACCACTTCTTCAGATGATGGATTCAAACCCGGTAAAGATTGCATATTAGTTATTTTAGTTTCTATAATATTCTCAGTGGTACTAGCATAATCGATTGCTTCTTCAGATGATGGGTTTGAAGCAGAAACAATTGGTACTGGTTGAGTAGTACTGCAGTTGTCACCTGGTTCTTTCGGTAACGTTGTTATTGATGACGGCGTAGATGTCGTGTTAGTTATTAAATCCGATACGGTTTCCGTGGTATCTGTTCGTGAATCTGTTTCGTTGAAATGGTAAATCTGCGGTCCGGAATAAGTGACGTTATCTTCGTTCGATATTGTTATATTTTCTTCGATGGGTAATTGTAATTTTTGTAACTCATCCAGCATCCTTTCGGTTTCTTCGGAACAATTCGACGAAACGGATTTTTTTTCTTTAATAAATGGATTGAAATTCACGTACTAGGAAATAATTATGGAATGAAAATATTTTGGAAATCATAATCGAATGCTGATATTACTCACTTTAACATTATTTTCGTTATTTATATCTTCTATTGTGACTGTATCATCTTCTTCAACATCCGATTCTATATCGACCGCATTACGTTTATTTTTATCAATAACGTTGTCAAATTTACTTAAAGGATATATTAGGATGCCAGGAATAATTTTATGTTTAATCGCGTTTGTGGTAACCGCATTTTCAGTAGTTTGAGGGACTGCAAATTAATTATAATTCAATCTAATGAAACTGATAACTTACGATAAAAAAATAAAACAAAACAAGCAATAGAATACACGAGGTAAGTTTCTTAAGAAAGTTGTATTAGATCCTTATGGCTTCCATCGCTAAGACGCCCTTTTTATTAGGTTTTATCAAAATCCCGTTTCAGATGATTGAATTTATTATTTCCTAAACGTGTTAGACAAGCTATTCATTAATTTTTATTTAACGTAAACCACGCGTTATTCTCTTTACTTCGACAATAAACGCCTTCTTCAATTGCTTGACCTTTTCCACCAAATCGTTACTGCGTTTCTAATTAGTGCGATCCAATTAAACCAGTTTCGTTATTTATGCTTTTATCTGAAATTATCGACGATCCGGACCACCTTGGAGTCATCCAAGCTGCTGTAAAAATTACTTACTCGCAGATTACGGAGCGTTATGAGGTAAAGGAAAGGGAAAAACAAAGATGCATGGCTCCATTCAAGGTTAAGGCAACTAACCTTTTGCCAGATAACACGTTTTTGGACTAACGAACAATGGAGATCTGTTCTGTTCAAAGGCGAAAGCAGAATATGTCTGCATGGTAGCGATTGATGATTTCGAATGTATAGAAGACCTGGTGAACGTTGCATTGAAGCAATAGTCGAAACGATACAATTTGAGGAGATCCCGTCGTTTCCAATGTCAGTTTCATAGACGAAAACTTCATGAAATACTACAGGTTCCATTAATCCTGTCGAGCATTTACGGAATGAAATTTCGGACCTCGAAACGGCGCTCGTTGAAGAATGCTTTAAAGCTAGAGACTCACAAAGAACTCTCCAATTTTAGCGCTAGAACGACCAAAGGAACTACACACAACAAAGCCTCTCCAACTTGCAGAAAGAATCAAAAATAAAACTGTATCGGTCAACTTACTTGGTTTTTCTAAAATATTCGCTCCAATATTACTATTAATTCTTTTCACATTAGAACTGGTACTATCCGATTCGTATACAATACTGCTGGTAATTGCGCTGACGTTTCCAGTACTGGTATCGATTGAAATATTCCCAGTACTGACACCCACATTTGTACTGACACCCACATTTGTACTGACACCTTCCGTTATGTTCCTGGTGGTATTTTCACAAGTTACATTCGAACTACCGAGAGAGAATGTAACATTTACAGTACTATAATGGATATTTATGTTATTAATTTCATTATTTCCTTTCGCTTTGCCAAATTGGGCAGTAACTTTATCAATTATTTCAGAAAAAGTACTGCTTGCAACATATGAAGGTACGATGTTAGTAGCTGAAGCTTGAGTTACTATTGGTTCGGTACCATTTTCATTATTAGTAGTACTAACGTTGTAAGTAGTACTGATGTTATTCAAAGTTGTATTTTCACAATTTTCTTTACTGTTTGAGGTAGCATAAGTCAAAGCTAGAGTAATAGGCTCTTCTTCTGTGTTATTCGTATCGCAATTTGTAACTTTTTCATTGGAATCTGTATTAGTGACGTTATTTAGTTTGGTTATGTTCTTCTTTGATCTAGTATTGCCTGATTGGTTTGTAAGTTGAAGAGACGACGTCGGATTTTCAATCTAAAACGTTTATTTCGATAATAATAAACACTCATCAAGCAATAAAGTTCAATTAATTATGATAAAATAGTTGTTTAATTACTTTAAAAGTTGAGTTATCCACCTGGGAATCCATAGAATCATCGTCGTAGTATTGTAATTGGGTATCTTCTTCTGGTACTTCCAATTTTAACCGCATTGTATATTTTTCCTTCAGTTCTACTGGTATATCCTTGTGAGAAGTTGTTGTTGAAGAGTTTAACTATAAAAGTAAAATGATTCACTTTCTCAAACCTTCCATGAATAGAGTTTTGAGGTTTTTGACTGTTTGAGCCCATGTGTAATCTCAATCGTAGAACACGGTGATGGTTTGAAGATGTTTTGGAGACCTAGTAAAAATTGAAGGGATCCAAACGATCCCGAGGATTCCTCGAAGCTGTGCAAAGGGTATTTGAATGAATTAGAAAGAAAGGAAGTCTGAAATGCTTCTTTGAGAGGCCCAAACATGTGAAAATCACATGACGATAAATCTGGACTGATTCTTTACGTGCTCAGTTACTTTGTAGGGTTCAGCCTCGATCATAGAGGGGCATCGCCTTGCGGATTGGACAATCTCGACTTTAACGTCGATTCTTAAGCTTAATCTGATCCAATAGATCGAAGTAACGAGTTGCATCGATGATATATCGTCTACCAATCAAAAACTTTATATTTCTTCTTCAAAACAAGTTCGAAAGAATGGGGAAAGTCGAACTCAAGTCCTTGGTTGAATCCGTTGTACATTTCCTCGAAATAAGCAAAAAATTTAAAGGTAAATTAATGTCGTACTCAATAGAAACCTCTAACTCATCGTAAGAGCTGCTAAATTAAGTGCCGGACACTCTAGGTATCCCCAACCAAACTTAGAGCTACACCATATAAAACAGAAGACATAAAAGGAAAATTCAATGTAAAAGACACAATTGTTAGCCTATTGAAGCAGTAAGTACCTAGGCGTTCGGTTAGACTCGAAACTTAGCTTTTAAAAGCACGTTTAGAAGTCAATAGAAAAAGCGGACAGCTCTGACAAGGATAATGCTAAACATTGACGGTCCTAGTACAACTAAGAGGAAAATCCTTTGGAACTATTACAAAGTCGCCGGTTACATTTGATTTATCCTCGTAAAAGTGAATTTTTGTATTAAGCCGACCTCGTATTTAACTAAATTGGGAACTCACTTCATTAGTTTTCGTAACGTTCACGTTCAAAGATGTGGAATTATTCGAATTAGTGGAGCTCCCAACATCATTATTCGTAGTAATGTAATTTACGTTGTTAGTTGTATTATCAGTTGTATAGTTTGTAGTGCAATTTTCCACTTTCGCAAACAATATTGGTACATACGTGTATTTATCTGAAAATATTCTATTTTTAACAATGAAATTAATGATATTTTTAAACCTCGGATCATCATCGATATTCCTCTTGGCCAAATTGTTGTTTATTTTCTTCTTCTGGTTCCTGAGATTTATATAAGTAGAATGTCGTTTTCTTCTTTGATTGTTCACGAAATTCTGAAAACAACGTTTCGTCTCCAATTTATCCAGCATGTGGTTATTAGAGTATTCAGGATGGTTCATTATTATCAATTTTATCGATTTCCATGTGTCGCTCATTCTTTTCGATGTTTTCTTCTCGAGAAGTTGTTTTATCTTATCTTGGATTAGAGGAATTTCGTCAAAAATTGAGAATAATTCTTTACAGTTTGATATTTCCGCTTCTAAAAAACGTACAGAGACATCATTAAATTGTTAATTTAATTGAAACAAGTAAATATTATCCTAATTCGAAAATTCCATGTGTTCCACGATGAATCCCCATGGATAATTATCGATCTAGTGTGGAAATTGGAATGAAGAAGGAAATATCCTTCAGGAGAATATTGATGAACCGATAATTGGTTAAGTTGAAGATCGTGGAGCTGCAAAAAAAGAATGAAAGACACAGGTCGCGTGAACAGGACAACAGAAATCGTTCATCACTATGATAAACGCGATTCCAGTAGTGCCAAACGTAAAATCAGTAATAGAACACGTGTTCCACGATGAATCTCCATGGATAATTATCGATCTAGTGTGAAAATTGGAATGAAGAAGGAAATATCCTTCAGGAGAATATTGATGAACCGATAAATGGTTAATTTAAGATCGCGGAGCTGCACAAAAAGAATGAAAGACACAGGTCGTGTGAACAGGACAACAGAAAACGTTCATCATCTATGATAAGCGCGATTTCAATAGTGCCAAACGTAAAATAAGGAATAGAACGCGTGTTCCACGATGAATCCCCATGGATAATGATCGAACTAGTGTGAAAATTGGAAGGAAGAAGTAAATATCCTTCAGGAGAATATTGATGAACTGATAATTGGTTAATTTGAAGATCGCGGAGCTGCAAAAAAAGAATGAAAGACACAGGATGTGTGAACAGGACAACAGAAAACGTTCATCATCTATGATAAGCGCGATTTCAATAGTGCCAAATGTAAAATAAGGAATAGAACGCGTGTTCCACGATGAATCCCCATGGATAATGATCGAACTAGTGTGAAAATTGGAAGGAAGAAGTAAATATCCTTCAGGAGAATATTGATGAACTGATAATTGGTTAATTTGAAGATCGCGGAGCTGCACAAAAAGAATGAAAGACACAGGATGTGTGAACAGGACAACAGAAAACGTTCATCATCTATGATAAGCGCGATTTCAATAGTGCCAAACGTAAAATAAGGAATAGAACGCGTGTTCCACGATGAATCCCCATGGATAATGATCGAACTAGTGTGAAAATTGGAAGGAAGAAGTAAATATCCTTCAGGAGAATATTGATGAACTGATAATTGGTTAATTTGAAGATCGCGGAGCTGCAAAAAAAGAATGAAAGACACAGGATGTGTGAACAGGACAACAGAAAACGTTCATCATCTATGATAAGCGCGATTTCAATAGTGCCAAATGTAAAATAAGGAATAGAACGCGTGTTCCACGATGAATCCCCATGGATAATGATCGAACTAGTGTGAAAATTGGAAGGAAGAAGTAAATATCCTTCAGGAGAATATTGATGAACTGATAATTGGTTAATTTGAAGATCGCGGAGCTGCACAAAAAGAATGAAAGACACAGGATGTGTGAACAGGACAACAGAAAACGTTCATCATCTATGATAAGCGCGATTTCAATAGTGCCAAATGTAAAATAAGGAATAGAACGCGTGTTCCACGATGAATCCCCATGGATAATTATCGATCTAGTGTGGAAATTGGAATGAAGAAGTAAATATCCTTCAGGAGAATATTGATGAACTGATAATTGGTTAATTTGAAGATCGCGGAGCTGCACAAAAAGAATGAAAGACACAGGATGTGTGAACAGGACAACAGAAAACGTTCATCATCTATGATAAGCGCGATTTCAATAGTGCCAAATGTAAAATAAGGAATAGAACGCGTGTTCCACGATGAATCCCCATGGATAATGATCGAACTAGTGTGAAAATTGGAAGGAAGAAGTAAATATCCTTCAGGAGAATATTGATGAACTGATAATTGGTTAATTTGAAGATCGCGGAGCTGCAAAAAAAGAATGAAAGACACAGGATGTGTGAACAGGACAACAGAAAACGTTCATCATCTATGATAAGCGCGATTTCAATAGTGCCAAATGTAAAATAAGGAATAGAACGCGTGTTACACGATGAATCCCCATGGATAATGATCCATCTAGTGTGAAAATTGGAAGGAAGAAGTATATATCCTCCAGGAGAATATTAATGAACTGATAATTGGTTAATTTGAAGATCGCGGAGTTGCAAAAAAAGAATGAAAGACACAGGTCGTGTGAACAGGACAACAGAAAACGTTCATCATCTATGATAAGCGCGATTCCAGTAGTGCCAAACGTAAAATCAGTAATAGAACACGTGTTCCACGATGAATTCCCATGGATAATGATCGAACTAGTGTGAAAATTGGAATGAAGAAGGAAATATCCTTTTGGAGAATATTGATGAACCGATAATTGGTTAATTTGAAGATCGCGGAGCTGCACAAAATGAATGAAAGACACGGGTCGTGTGAACAGGACAACAGAAATCGTTCATCACTATGATAAACGCGATTTCAATAGTGCCAAACGTAAAATCAGGAATAGAACACGTGTTACACGATGAATCCCCATGGATAATGATCCATCTAGTGTGAAAATTGGAAGGAAGAAGTAAATATCCTCCAGGAGAATATTAATGAACTGATAATTGGTTAATTTGAAGATCACGGAGCTGCAAAAAAAGAATGAAAGACACAGGTCGTGTGAACAGGACAACAGAAAACGTTCATCATCTATGATAAGCGCGATTCCAGCAGTGCCAAACGTAATATCAGGAATAGAACGCGTGTTCCACGATGAATCCCCATGGATAATGATCGAACTAGTGTGAAAATTGGAATGAAGAAGGAAATATCCTTCAGGAGAATATTGATGAAGTGATAATTGGTTAATTTGAAGATCGCGGAGCTGCACAAAAAGAATGAAAGACACAGGTCGTGTGAACAGGACAACAGAAAACGTTTATCATCTATGATAAGCGCGATTCCAGCAGTGCCAAACGTAATATCAGGAATAGAACGCGTGTTCCACGATGAATCCCCATGGATAATGATCGATCTAGTGTGAAAATTGGAAGGAAGAAGTAAACATCCTTCAGGAGGACATTTATCACCTGATAACTGGTTAATTTGAAGATCGCAGAACTGCACAAAAAGAATGAAAAACACAGGTCGTGTGAACAGGACAACAGAAAAGTTCGTCAAACGTAGAATCAGATGTATGCAAATTAAGATAAATTTTTAATGGGTGTTCGGGTTTTTATGCCAGTAATAAGATTTTTAATACCTTTGTCCTTTTCATTTTCTAACCTATTTTCGCCATTAACCAACTGATTATTTGAACCAGCCCAGTTTCTTTTATGTTTTATTTGTTTCCTACTCGGTTTATGTCTTTTTTCAACAAAAAAATATCCTTTAGAAGGTCCAAGTTTCCTCACTACATAAATATCATTATTTCGATCACTATTACTAAGTTTATCATAGTTTTTCTTATTTTTTATGGAAATTTGTGACTTCTGGACGTTGTTAACGTCAGTTTTAACCCTCGACAAAGGCCATACGTTGTGACTTTCAAACGTTTCCGGGTTTTTTTCCGATGCCACAGTGGAATCTTCGGTTTTAACATCGTTTTTGTTTGAATCGCTGAATTCGACGACGTCTTTGAAATCTTCCACGTTGTTGAAACTAACACGTTTCGAGATTGCGTCCCCTGAAGTTGATAAGATTGGAAGTTGTCCTAAGATAAGTATCACCACTATGTAACTGAAATATAAATCGAATCATACATAGAATAAACTTAACAGGAATAACACGTCAAAAACAAGAAGTTTGAGGATGGTTTAATAATAATCAACTCCGGATTTTGAACTCCGGAACAGATATGAAAAGCTTCCTTGATGAAAACTTCTAAACCAAGATATTTTTTCTGAACGAGCAAACACTTTCAAAACACTGAAGATGGTTAACATTATGGTTATAAGGATTGAAAGCTAATTTAAGCACGAATTTTGTAGTAAAGTTCTTCTTCTATTTAAGTTCGTCGATCTGGGTAGAATATTGAATAAAAAAAAATAGATAAATAACTAGAAAACAAAATAAAACTTAACAATATCAGAAAAAAAAATCGATGGGTGAACTTTTTGTACAAATTTCCAATGAATTCCTTTAGATTTATCAAATAATTTATGTATCTAAACACACATTTATAAATTTATATTAATCCGTTTTTGTACTTACAGGTTTAATCCATGCAAATGCATCGAAATTTATCATCTAGTACCATAAATATTGTCATCGTTATATACTTAAATGCGGTATCATAAACACCATAAACTTTTTCAAAAATGTATATATATATTTGTATAAACGTCAAAGTCAATGTCTGACTTTTGAAAAATATTATATTATTCCCATATCAGTGACAACTTGATGAATTACATCCGCGTGGATTACAGTTAGCGTCTATATATTAGAAAAATAGATACAAACGTCATCGATGACGTCCATTTTATGAATTTATACTAATATTACAATCTAGATGTCCGCAGATTTGTCTAGAGGCAGAACCTGAAGATCCTCGCCACTTCGATGGTTGAACCTATTCTTTCTTACGGAGCCTATCGTGTGGTGGCCCTGTGCGAACAAAGTTAAGTGCCTCGCGTAGATCCACAATTAGGATCCTCTTGGATCTTCCCCCTAAAGATACAAGTCGAAGCTATAAGCTATATAAGCAAACTGGCCTTACGACAAACTGTTCTCAAGCTGCAGATGAATGTTGAATCATTTCAATTGATAATTAATAATAAGGGCTTAGAGAGATTGCAGTAAACTAATTATTCTAAGCCCGCTATACTAAATGATGAAGCCACCTGATACATGGATGGCTCCAGGATTAATGGCTTGACAGGAGCAGGCTTCAGCTGTGAATTTTTCTGTTCCGGGGAACATTCCAAACCGAAAACTGTAAAACATTTCCCATAGTTATTTACTCATATTTTCTTTATTTTCTTCTATAATCATTCCTTATTTTTCTTATGTTTCGTTTCATATTGGAGCTAACCTTGATTTTTACCAAAATCAGATAAAAGAATACGTAAATCATATTTCCTTAATGTGCTGATTAATTTCAAAGTTTGGCAACACTGTTCGTAATACTAGCTGTCATATTATCATCATATCATGTTCCTCTTGTATTTTTTTATCACCCATAAATATTTTCACCTGTTCTATTTCTGTTTTCATAGTTATTTACTCATATTTTCTTTATTTTCTTCTATTATCATTCCTTATTTTTCTAATGTATCGTTTCATATTGGAGCTAACCTTGATTTTTACCAAAATCAGATAAAAGAATACGTAAATCATATTTCCTTAATGTGCTTATTATTTTCAACGTTTGGCAACACTGTTCGTAATACTAGCTGTCATATTATCATCATATCATGTTCCTCTTGTATTTTTTTATCACCCATAAATATTTTCACCTGTTCTATTTCTGTTTTCATAGTTATTTACTCATATTTTCTTTATTTTCTTCTATTATCATTCCTTATTTTTCTAATGTATCGTTTCATATTGGAGCTAACCTTGATTTTTACCAAAATCAGATAAAAGAATAAGTAAATCATATTTCCTTAATGTGCTTATTATTTTCAACGTTTGGCAACACTGTTCGTAATACTAGCTGTCATATTATCATCATATCATGTTCCTCTTGTATTTTTTTTATCACCACTAAATATTTTCACCTGTTCTATTTCTGTTTTCATACTTATTTACTCATATTTTCATTATTTTCTTCTATTATCATTCCTTATTCTTCTAATGTATCGTTTCATATTGGAGCTAACCTTGATTTGTACCAAAATCAGATAAAAGAATAAGTAAATCATATTTTCTTAATGTGCTGATTAATTTCAAAGTTTGGCAACACTGTTCGTAATACTAGCTGTCATATTATCATCATATCATGTTCCTCTTGTATTTTTTTTATCACCACTAAATATTTTCACCTGTTCTATTTCTGTTTTCATACTTATTTACTCATATTTTCATTATTTTCTTCTATTATCATTCCTTATTCTTCTAATGTATCGTTTCATATTGGAGCTAACCTTGATTTGTACCAAAATCAGATAAAAGAATAAGTAAATCATATTTTCTTAATGTGCTGATTAATTTCAAAGTTTGGCAACACTGTTCGTAATACTAGCTGTCATATTATCATCATATCATGTTCCTCTTGTATTTTTTTTATCACCACTAAATATTTTCACCTGTTCTATTTCTGTTTTCATACTTATTTACTCATATTTTCATTATTTTCTTCTATTATCATTCCTTATTCTTCTAATGTATCGTTTCATATTGGAGCTAACCTTGATTTGTACCAAAATCAGATAAAAGAATAAGTAAATCATATTTTCTTAATGTGCTGATTAATTTCAAAGTTTGGCAACACTGTTCGTAATACTAGCTGTCATATTATCATCATATCATGTTCCTCTTGTATTTTTTTTATCACCACTAAATATTTTCACCTGTTCTATTTCTGTTTTCATACTTATTTACTCATATTTTCATTATTTTCTTCTATTATCATTCCTTATTCTTCTAATGTATCGTTTCATATTGGAGCTAACCTTGATTTGTACCAAAATCAGATAAAAGAATAAGTAAATCATATTTTCTTAATGTGCTGATTAATTTCAAAGTTTGGCAACACTATTCGTAATACTAGCTGTCATATTATCATCATATTATGTTCCTCTTGTATTTTTTTTATCACCCATAAATATTTTCACCTGTTCTATTTCTGTTTTCATAGTTATTTACTCATATTTTCATTATTTTTTTTATTATCATTCCTTATTCTTCTAATGTATCGTTTCATATTGGAGCTAACCTTGATTTTTACCAAAATCAGATAAAAGAATACGTAAATCATATTTCCTTAATGTGCTGATTAATTTCAACGTTTGGCAACACTGTTCGTAATACTAGCTGTCATATTATCATCATATTATGTTCCTCTTGTATTTTTTTTATCACCCATAAATATTTTCACCTGTTCTATTTCTGTTTTCATAGTTATTTACTCATATTTTCATTATTTTCTTCTATTATCATTCCTTATTCTTCTAATGTATCGTTTCATATTGGAGCTAACCTTGATTTGTACCAAAATCAGATAAAAGAATAAGTAAATCATATTTCCTTAATGTGCTGATTAATTTCAAAGTTTGGCAACACTGTTCGTAATACTAGCTGTCATATTATCATCATATTATGTTCCTCTTGTATTTTTTTTATCACCCATAAATATTTTCACCTGTTCTATTTCTGTTTTCATACTTATTTACTCATATTTTCATTATTTTCTTCTATTATCATTCCTTATTCTTCTAATGTATCGTTTCATATTGGAGCTAACCTTGATTTGTACCAAAATCAGATAAAAGAATAAGTAAATCATATTTTCTTAATGTGCTGATTAATTTCAAAGTTTGGCAACACTATTCGTAATACTAGCTGTCATATTATCATCATATTATGTTCCTCTTGTATTTTTTTTATCACCCATAAATATTTTCACCTGTTCTATTTCTGTTTTCATAGTTATTTACTCATATTTTCATTATTTTCTTCTATTATCATTCCTTATTCTTCTAATGTATCGTTTCATATTGGAGCTAACCTTGATTTTTACCAAAATCAGATAAAAGAATACGTAAATCATATTTCCTTAATGTGCTGATTAATTTCAACGTTTGGCAACACTGTTCGTAATACTAGCTGTCATATTATCATCATATTATGTTCCTCTTGTATTTTTTTTATCACCCATAAATATTTTCACCTGTTCTATTTCTGTTTTCATAGTTATTTACTCATATTTTCATTATTTTTTTTATTATCATTCCTTATTCTTCTAATGTATCGTTTCATATTGGAGCTAACCTTGATTTTTACCAAAATCAGATAAAAGAATACGTAAATCATATTTCCTTAATGTGCTGATTAATTTCAAAGTTTGGCAACACTGTTCGTAATACTAGCTGTCATATTATCATCATATTATGTTCCTCTTGTATTTTTTTTATCACCCATAAATATTTTCACCTGTTCTATTTCTGTTTTCATACTTATTTACTCATATTTTCATTATTTTCTTCTATTATCATTCCTTATTCTTCTAATGTATCGTTTCATATTGGAGCTAACCTTTATTTGTACCAAAATCAGATAAAAGAATAAGTAAATCATATTTCCTTAATGTGCTGATTAATTTCAAAGTTTGGCAACACTGTTCGTAATACTAGCTGTCATATTATCATCATATTATGTTCCTCTTGTATTTTTTTTATCACCCATAAATATTTTCACCTGTTCTATTTCTGTTTTCATAGTTATTTACTCATATTTTCATTATTTTCTTCTATTATCATTCCTTATTCTTCTAATGTATCGTTTCATATTGGAGCTAGCCTTGATTTGTACCAAAATCAGATAAAAGAATACGTAAATCATATTTCCTTAATGTGCTGATTAATTTCAAAGTTTGGCAACACTGTTCGTAATACTAGCTGTCATATTATCATCATATTATGTTCCTCTTGTATTTTTTTTATCACCCATAAATATTTTCACCTGTTCTATTTCTGTTTTCATAGTTATTTACTCATATTTTCATTATTTTTTTTATTATCATTCCTTATTCTTCTAATGTATCGTTTCATATTGGAGCTAACCTTGATTTTTACCAAAATCAGATAAAAGAATACGTAAATCATATTTCCTTAATGTGCTTATTAATTTCAACGTTTGGCAACACTGTTCGTAATACTAGCTGTCATATTATTATCATATTATGTTCCTCTTGTATTTTTTTATCACCCATAAATATTTTCACCTGTTCTATTTCTGTTTTCATAGTTATTTACTCATATTTTCATTATTTTTTTTATTATCATTCCTTATTTTTCTAATGTATCGTTTCATATTGGAGCTAACCTTGATTTTTACCAAAATCAGATAAAAGAATAAGTAAATCATATTTCCTTAATGTGCTGATTAATTTCAAAGTTTGGCAACACTGTTCGTAATACTAGCTGTCATATTATTATCATATTATGTTCCTCTTGTATTTTTTTATCACCCATAAATATTTTCACCTGTTCTATTTCTGTTTTCATAGTTATTTACTCATATTTTCATTATTTTTTTTATTATCATTCCTTATTTTTCTAATGTATCGTTTCATATTGGAGCTAACCTTGATTTTTACCAAAATCAGATAAAAGAATAAGTAAATCATATTTCCTTAATGTGCTGATTAATTTCAAAGTTTGGCAACACTGTTCGTAATACTAGCTGTCATATTATCATCATATTATGTTCCTCTTGTATTTTTTTATCACCACTAAATATTTTCACCTGTTCTATTTCTGTTTTCATACTTATTTACTCATATTTTCATTATTTTCTTCTATTATCATTCCTTATTCTTCTAATGTATCGTTTCATATTGGAGCTAACCTTGATTTGTACCAAAATCAGATAAAAGAATACGTAAATCATATTTCCTTAATGTGCTGATTAATTTCAAAGTTTGGCAACACTGTTCGTAATACTAGCTGTCATATTATCATCATATCATGTTCCTCTTGTATTTTTTTTATCACCACTAAATATTTTCACCTGTTCTATTTCTGTTTTCATACTTATTTACTCATATTTTCATTATTTTCTTCTATTATCATTCCTTATTCTTCTAATGTATCGTTTCATATTGGAGCTAACCTTGATTTGTACCAAAATCAGATAAAAGAATAAGTAAATCATATTTTCTTAATGTGCTGATTAATTTCAAAGTTTGGCAACACTGTTCGTAATACTAGCTGTCATATTATCATCATATCATGTTCCTCTTGTATTTTTTTTATCACCACTAAATATTTTCACCTGTTCTATTTCTGTTTTCATACTTATTTACTCATATTTTCATTATTTTCTTCTATTATCATTCCTTATTCTTCTAATGTATCGTTTCATATTGGAGCTAACCTTGATTTGTACCAAAATCAGATAAAAGAATAAGTAAATCATATTTTCTTAATGTGCTGATTAATTTCAAAGTTTGGCAACACTATTCGTAATACTAGCTGTCATATTATCATCATATTATGTTCCTCTTGTATTTTTTTTATCACCCATAAATATTTTCACCTGTTCTATTTCTGTTTTCATAGTTATTTACTCATATTTTCATTATTTTTTTTATTATCATTCCTTATTCTTCTAATGTATCGTTTCATATTGGAGCTAACCTTGATTTTTACCAAAATCAGATAAAAGAATACGTAAATCATATTTCCTTAATGTGCTGATTAATTTCAACGTTTGGCAACACTGTTCGTAATACTAGCTGTCATATTATCATCATATTATGTTCCTCTTGTATTTTTTTTATCACCCATAAATATTTTCACCTGTTCTATTTCTGTTTTCATAGTTATTTACTCATATTTTCATTATTTTCTTCTATTATCATTCCTTATTCTTCTAATGTATCGTTTCATATTGGAGCTAACCTTGATTTGTACCAAAATCAGATAAAAGAATAAGTAAATCATATTTCCTTAATGTGCTGATTAATTTCAAAGTTTGGCAACACTGTTCGTAATACTAGCTGTCATATTATCATCATATTATGTTCCTCTTGTATTTTTTTTATCACCCATAAATATTTTCACCTGTTCTATTTCTGTTTTCATACTTATTTACTCATATTTTCATTATTTTCTTCTATTATCATTCCTTATTCTTCTAATGTATCGTTTCATATTGGAGCTAACCTTGATTTGTACCAAAATCAGATAAAAGAATAAGTAAATCATATTTCCTTAATGTGCTGATTAATTTCAAAGTTTGGCAACACTGTTCGTAATACTAGCTGTCATATTATCATCATATTATGTTCCTCTTGTATTTTTTTTATCACCCATAAATATTTTCACCTGTTCTATTTCTGTTTTCATAGTTATTTACTCATATTTTCATTATTTTCTTCTATTATCATTCCTTATTCTTCTAATGTATCGTTTCATATTGGAGCTAACCTTGATTTGTACCAAAATCAGATAAAAGAATAAGTAAATCATATTTCCTTAATGTGCTGATTAATTTCAAAGTTTGGCAACACTGTTCGTAATACTAGCTGTCATATTATCATCATATTATGTTCCTCTTGTATTTTTTTTATCACCCATAAATATTTTCACCTGTTCTATTTCTGTTTTCATAGTTATTTACTCATATTTTCATTATTTTCTTCTATTATCATTCCTTATTCTTCTAATGTATCGTTTCATATTGGAGCTAACCTTGATTTTTACCAAAATCAGATAAAAGAATACGTAAATCATATTTCCTTAATGTGCTGATTAATTTCAAAGTTTGGCAACACTGTTCGTAATACTAGCTGTCATATTATCATCATATTATGTTCCTCTTGTATTTTTTTATCACCACTAAATATTTTCACCTGTTCTATTTCTGTTTTCATACTTATTTACTCATATTTTCATTATTTTCTTCTATTATCATTCCTTATTCTTCTAATGTATCGTTTCATATTGGAGCTAACCTTGATTTGTACCAAAATCAGATAAAAGAATACGTAAATCATATTTCCTTAATGTGCTGATTAATTTCAAAGTTTGGCAACACTGTTCGTAATACTAGCTGTCATATTATCATCATATCATGTTCCTCTTGTATTTTTTTTATCACCACTAAATATTTTCACCTGTTCTATTTCTGTTTTCATACTTATTTACTCATATTTTCATTATTTTCTTCTATTATCATTCCTTATTCTTCTAATGTATCGTTTCATATTGGAGCTAACCTTGATTTGTACCAAAATCAGATAAAAGAATAAGTAAATCATATTTTCTTAATGTGCTGATTAATTTCAAAGTTTGGCAACACTGTTCGTAATACTAGCTGTCATATTATCATCATATCATGTTCCTCTTGTATTTTTTTTATCACCACTAAATATTTTCACCTGTTCTATTTCTGTTTTCATACTTATTTACTCATATTTTCATTATTTTCTTCTATTATCATTCCTTATTCTTCTAATGTATCGTTTCATATTGGAGCTAACCTTGATTTGTACCAAAATCAGATAAAAGAATAAGTAAATCATATTTTCTTAATGTGCTGATTAATTTCAAAGTTTGGCAACACTATTCGTAATACTAGCTGTCATATTATCATCATATTATGTTCCTCTTGTATTTTTTTTATCACCCATAAATATTTTCACCTGTTCTATTTCTGTTTTCATAGTTATTTACTCATATTTTCATTATTTTTTTTATTATCATTCCTTATTCTTCTAATGTATCGTTTCATATTGGAGCTAACCTTGATTTTTACCAAAATCAGATAAAAGAATACGTAAATCATATTTCCTTAATGTGCTGATTAATTTCAACGTTTGGCAACACTGTTCGTAATACTAGCTGTCATATTATCATCATATTATGTTCCTCTTGTATTTTTTTTATCACCCATAAATATTTTCACCTGTTCTATTTCTGTTTTCATAGTTATTTACTCATATTTTCATTATTTTCTTCTATTATCATTCCTTATTCTTCTAATGTATCGTTTCATATTGGAGCTAACCTTGATTTGTACCAAAATCAGATAAAAGAATAAGTAAATCATATTTCCTTAATGTGCTGATTAATTTCAAAGTTTGGCAACACTGTTCGTAATACTAGCTGTCATATTATCATCATATTATGTTCCTCTTGTATTTTTTTTATCACCCATAAATATTTTCACCTGTTCTATTTCTGTTTTCATACTTATTTACTCATATTTTCATTATTTTCTTCTATTATCATTCCTTATTCTTCTAATGTATCGTTTCATATTGGAGCTAACCTTGATTTGTACCAAAATCAGATAAAAGAATAAGTAAATCATATTTCCTTAATGTGCTGATTAATTTCAAAGTTTGGCAACACTGTTCGTAATACTAGCTGTCATATTATCATCATATTATGTTCCTCTTGTATTTTTTTTATCACCCATAAATATTTTCACCTGTTCTATTTCTGTTTTCATAGTTATTTACTCATATTTTCATTATTTTCTTCTATTATCATTCCTTATTCTTCTAATGTATCGTTTCATATTGGAGCTAACCTTGATTTTTACCAAAATCAGATAAAAGAATACGTAAATCATATTTCCTTAATGTGCTGATTAATTTCAAAGTTTGGCAACACTGTTCGTAATACTAGCTGTCATATTATCATCATATTATGTTCCTCTTGTATTTTTTTTATCACCCATAAATATTTTCACCTGTTCTATTTCTGTTTTCATACTTATTTACTCATATTTTCATTATTTTCTTCTATTATCATTCCTTATTCTTCTAATGTATCGTTTCATATTGGAGCTAACCTTTATTTGTACCAAAATCAGATAAAAGAATAAGTAAATCATATTTCCTTAATGTGCTGATTAATTTCAAAGTTTGGCAACACTGTTCGTAATACTAGCTGTCATATTATCATCATATTATGTTCCTCTTGTATTTTTTTTATCACCCATAAATATTTTCACCTGTTCTATTTCTGTTTTCATAGTTATTTACTCATATTTTCATTATTTTCTTCTATTATCATTCCTTATTCTTCTAATGTATCGTTTCATATTGGAGCTAACCTTGATTTTTACCAAAATCAGATAAAAGAATACGTAAATCATATTTCCTTAATGTGCTTATTAATTTCAACGTTTGGCAACACTGTTCGTAATACTAGCTGTCATATTATTATCATATTATGTTCCTCTTGTATTTTTTTATCACCCATAAATATTTTCACCTGTTCTATTTCTGTTTTCATAGTTATTTACTCATATTTTCATTATTTTTTTTATTATCATTCCTTATTTTTCTAATGTATCGTTTCATATTGGAGCTAACCTTGATTTTTACCAAAATCAGATAAAAGAATAAGTAAATCATATTTCCTTAATGTGCTGATTAATTTCAAAGTTTGGCAACACTGTTCGTAATACTAGCTGTCATATTATCATCATATTATGTTCCTCTTGTATTTTTTTATCACCACTAAATATTTTCACCTGTTCTATTTCTGTTTTCATACTTATTTACTCATATTTTCATTATTTTCTTCTATTATCATTCCTTATTCTTCTAATGTATCGTTTCATATTGGACCTAACCTTGATTTTTACCAAAATCAGATAAAAGAATACGTAAATCATATTTCCTTAATGTGCTTATTAATTTCAACGTTTGGCAACACTGTTCGTAATACTAGCTCTCATATTATTATCATATTATGTTCCTCTTGTATTTTTTTATCACCCATAAATATTTTCACCTGTTCTATTTCTGTTTTCATAGTTATTTACTCATATTTTCATTATTTTTTTTATTATCATTCCTTATTCTTCTAATGTATCGTTTCATATTGGAGCTAACCTTGATTTTTACCAAAATCAGATAAAAGAATACGTAAATCATATTTCCTTAATGTGCTGATTAATTTCAACGTTTGGCAACACTGTTCGTAATACTAGCTGTCATATTATCATCATATTATGTTCCTCTTGTATTTTTTTTATCACCCATAAATATTTTCACCTGTTCTATTTCTGTTTTCATAGTTATTTACTCATATTTTCATTATTTTCTTCTATTATCATTCCTTATTCTTCTAATGTATCGTTTCATATTGGAGCTAACCTTGATTTGTACCAAAATCAGATAAAAGAATAAGTAAATCATATTTCCTTAATGTGCTGATTAATTTCAAAGTTTGGCAACACTGTTCGTAATACTAGCTGTCATATTATCATCATATTATGTTCCTCTTGTATTTTTTTTATCACCCATAAATATTTTCACCTGTTCTATTTCTGTTTTCATACTTATTTACTCATATTTTCATTATTTTCTTCTATTATCATTCCTTATTCTTCTAATGTATCGTTTCATATTGGAGCTAACCTTGATTTGTACCAAAATCAGATAAAAGAATAAGTAAATCATATTTCCTTAATGTGCTGATTAATTTCAAAGTTTGGCAACACTGTTCGTAATACTAGCTGTCATATTATCATCATATTATGTTCCTCTTGTATTTTTTTTATCACCCATAAATATTTTCACCTGTTCTATTTCTGTTTTCATAGTTATTTACTCATATTTTCATTATTTTCTTCTATTATCATTCCTTATTCTTCTAATGTATCGTTTCATATTGGAGCTAACCTTGATTTGTACCAAAATCAGATAAAAGAATAAGTAAATCATATTTCCTTAATGTGCTGATTAATTTCAACGTTTGGCAACACTGTTCGTAATACTAGCTGTCATATTATCATCATATTATGTTCCTCTTGTATTTTTTTTATCACCCATAAATATTTTCACCTGTTCTATTTCTGTTTTCATAGTTATTTACTCATATTTTCATTATTTTCTTCTATTATCATTCCTTATTCTTCTAATGTATCGTTTCATATTGGAGCTAACCTTGATTTGTACCAAAATCAGATAAAAGAATAAGTAAATCATATTTCCTTAATGTGCTGATTAATTTCAAAGTTTGGCAACACTGTTCGTAATACTAGCTGTCATATTATCATCATATTATGTTCCTCTTGTATTTTTTTTATCACCCATAAATATTTTCACCTGTTCTATTTCTGTTTTCATAGTTATTTACTCATATTTTCATTATTTTCTTCTATTATCATTCCTTATTCTTCTAATGTATCGTTTCATATTGGAGCTAACCTTGATTTGTACCAAAATCAGATAAAAGAATACGTAAATCATATTTCCTTAATGTGCTGATTAATTTCAAAGTTTGGCAACACTGTTCGTAATACTAGCTGTCATATTATCATCATATTATGTTCCTCTTGTATTTTTTTTATCACCCATAAATATTTTCACCTGTTCTATTTCTGTTTTCATACTTATTTACTCATATTTTCATTATTTTTTTTATTATCATTCCTTATTCTTCTAATGTATCGTTTCATATTGGAGCTAACCTTGATTTTTACCAAAATCAGATAAAAGAATACGTAAATCATATTTCCTTAATGTGCTTATTAATTTCAACGTTTGGCAACACTGTTCGTAATACTAGCTGTCATATTATTATCATATTATGTTCCTCTTGTATTTTTTTATCACCCATAAATATTTTCACCTGTTCTATTTCTGTTTTCATAGTTATTTACTCATATTTTCATTATTTTTTTTATTATCATTCCTTATTTTTCTAATGTATCGTTTCATATTGGAGCTAACCTTGATTTTTACCAAAATCAGATAAAAGAATAAGTAAATCATATTTCCTTAATGTGCTGATTAATTTCAAAGTTTGGCAACACTGTTCGTAATACTAGCTGTCATATTATCATCATATTATGTTCCTCTTGTATTTTTTTTATCACCACTAAATATTTTCACCTGTTCTATTTCTGTTTTCATACTTATTTACTCATATTTTCATTATTTTCTTCTATTATCATTCCTTATTCTTCTAATGTATCGTTTCATATTGGACCTAACCTTGATTTTTACCAAAATCAGATAAAAGAATACGTAAATCATATTTCCTTAATGTGCTTATTAATTTCAACGTTTGGCAACACTGTTCGTAATACTAGCTCTCATATTATTATCATATTATGTTCCTCTTGTATTTTTTTATCACCCATAAATATTTTCACCTGTTCTATTTCTGTTTTCATAGTTATTTACTCATATTTTCATTATTTTCTTCTATTATCATTCCTTATTCTTCTAATGTATCGTTTCATATTGGAGCTAACCTTGATTTTTACCAAAATCAGATAAAAGAATACGTAAATCATATTTCCTTAATGTGCTTATTCATTTTAACGTTTGGCAACACTGTTCGTAATACTAGCTGTCATATTATCATCATATTATGTTCCTCTTGTATTTTTTTTATCACCCATAAATATTTTCACCTGTTCTATTTCTGTTTTCATAGTTATTTACTCATATTTTCATTATTTTTTTTATTATCATTCCTTATTCTTCTAATGTATCGTTTCATATTGGAGCTAACCTTGATTTTTACCAAAATCAGATAAAAGAATACGTAAATCATATTTTCTTAATGTGCTGATTAATTTCAAAGTTTGGCAACACTGTTCGTAATACTAGCTGTCATATTATCATCATATCATGTTCCTCTTGTATTTTTTTTATCACCACTAAATATTTTCACCTGTTCTATTTCTGTTTTCATACTTATTTACTCATATTTTCTTCTATTATCATTCCTTATTCTTCTAATGTATCGTTTCATATTGGAGCTAACCTTGATTTTTACCAAAATCAGATAAAAGAATACGTAAATCATATTTCCTTAATGTGCTGATTAATTTCAAAGTTTGGCAACACTGTTCGTAATACTAGCTGTCATATTATCATCATATTATGTTCCTCTTGTATTTTTTTTATCACCCATAAATATTTTCACCTGTTCTATTTCTGTTTTCATAGTTATTTACTCATATTTCCATTATTTTTTTATTATCATTCCTTATTCTTCTAATGTATCGTTTCATATTGGAGCTAACCTTGATTTTTACCAAAATCAGATAAAAGAATACGTAAATCATATTTCCTTAATGTGCTGATTAATTTCAAAGTTTGGCAACACTGTTCGTAATACTAGCTGTCATATTATCATCATATCATGTTCCTCTTGTATTTTTTTTATCACCACTAAATATTTTCACCTGTTCTATTTCTGTTTTCATAGTTATTTACTCATATTTTCATTATTTTCTTCTATTATCATTCCTTATTCTTCTAATGTATCGTTTCATATTGGAGCTAACCTTGATTTTTACCAAAATCAGATAAAAGAATAAGTAAATCATATTTTCTTAATGTGCTGATTAATTTCAAAGTTTGGCAACACTGTTCGTAATACTAGCTGTCATATTATTATCATATTATGTTCCTCTTTTATTTTTTTTATCCCCCCTAAGTATTTTCACCTATTCTATTTCTGTTTTCATAGTTATTTATTGGTTATTTAATCTTATTCTATCTATTTTGTTATATCATTATATATTCCTTATTCTTCTTCTTTTTTCTTTTATCAGATTAAAGACACACGTAATCATAATTTTGTATCTCCTTAATATGCTTATTAATTTCAAAATCTGGCAACATTGCTCGAATGTCACCTTGTACTTATGACATGCATCTGTTATTATTTTATCATAACAACAACTTATAGCCAGATCTCTGAATAAAACTGTTTTATAATAATTAATGAAATGTTTAACGAACGTGAAATTTTTAGTTGAGAGTATAACACAACGTAAAATATTGAGACAAAAATAACGTTCACGTTTATAGCTACTTTAAAAGTATTTAATGTTACAAAAGACAAGTGTTTTCGCATGGAAATTGAGTGTAGTATGTTCAATATTTTGATTATTTGATGAGAATTTTCTTAAATCCACTATTAAGATCCATAAGAATGTATAAATTTAGTTCGTCTTCTCCACGTATACATGTGTGCATCAGCTGGCCCTGCACGTAGGGTTATTGAGCGCGGAACATATCTATGAATTACGATTTCTTTATTTCAAATTTGAATAAAATATTCTACGTAATAATTGTTGCACTGTAGTTTTTAATAATGTGATATTTATTACATAATTTTAATTTCATTTATCATTTTTTTATGAATGTGTTAATAGTCAAGTTTATTTGCATTGTTTTGATTTTGAAAATTATAATTAATTTATTAAATTGCTACAGATTAATTAGACAATATATAAATAAATAAAAAGTATGGGAGAGTGTAAATTATAAAAATGTATAAATATACAGGGTATTCGCGAAAGATAATTTGGTAATAAAAATTCAACATTACTAAAGAGTGCAAAATAGCTATATAAAACTGATAAAAACGATTTAAATATAGATAAAAGTAGGTAATTAGACACGATAATAATATTTTAGGCCTCGTTTTGAGAATTTTCATCGTGTTTTGGTATACTGAAAACTTACCGAGCTCTTTAATTGTATTTTTTAACTCAATAAGCTCCTACAGTGAGTATGAAGTAACATTATAACAACGTTGCCATGCTTTATAAAAGTATTGAGATCGAGGAAAATAATTTGGACAACAGAAGAAGATATTAGTTGCGCAAAAAAGACAATCAATATCAGTTTCGAATTTAGGATACCAAGAAATAGTATCAAATTGGACATAGACTTAATAATGCTCCACATAATACCACAGAAATCGCTCTTAAGATATTTAATCTTTCAACAAAAACAGTTCAAATTAATACATCGAAATTTTAGTTCACACCTCGTATATTTGAGATATGATCGGTAAACTAGCTCACTACCATATCCCACTCAGCTACGCGTTGCTTTTAGCATTAAATTGTGAGCATTTTAGGACTTTCTGTAATTATTAATTTTTTTTTAGATTCACCGTATATAAAAGTTCATAATGACTTAGTAACATCTTTTAAAAAATTTCTATTATGTTAGGCTACACAATTACACAAATTCGATCAAGTATACAAAAATTTTAAAATTTTCATTATTTTATTCTAATCTCAAAACATGAATGGCAACCTTCGTGCTGCATTGTTTTTATTTCAAAGCTCTTTTACGCCTTCCCTCACTTTTTTATCTCGAGATTGCATTACTTAATATCAACCATCATCTTCCACATGTATAAAACGAAGTAAATGCTACTGAAGATTTCATTCCATTGTTATATTTCTTAAATTAACGAGGAAGACCAGTGTCGATATCAATCATGTGTTATTTGAAAAAGAAGAATCACGTGCTCCTCGCATTTTTCTATGGATTATTGATTAGATACGTTTATGGTGTAAGTGATTTTTTTTAATTCAAAAATTATAAAACTAGACAATTCGTGAATTATGTTTCCATGTGGTAACTGAAATTATTTTAAATTAAACATTTCTTTCAAATTTCAAATAAAATTGATTGCATTGTGTCCAGGTCCGTATTAGCGGCAAAAAGTATTCAAAAAGAATTCATCAAACTGATGACAGTTATAGTTATAAGGGTTTTTAAATGGATTTCTGTTTATGTAGCTATTTCATTATGACATAACATTTGTTTTTTATCAACACATCGTTGTGAATTTTGTAATAATTAATTTTTCTTCTAAAATTTTAAGATATATACAAAATTTAATAATCATCTATAAATAGTTAACACACAAATTCGATAACAGAGGGCACAGAACCCATAACAACACAAGTGGTTGACGCACTATAAAACGCATGATGTTGTGTATGGGATCATAGACAAATAAAATAGTTATTAAATGTTGGTGGTTGGTTCTTTCTACGTTAATTGGGACAGGTACAAGATAACTAAATAATATTTTTAAAACATCCTTTACATCTACGTGTTGAATTGCTAACTGCGATTTTGAATAATATTATTAGATGCTAGAAATATGCAATCGTAGGAATTCGACTCTGTACGTGTCTCAAATGACATTACTTTCCAAAATATGTTTGATCAATCAACAAATCTTTTTGAAGATCTATGACAATCTGGAGATGTTGGGTTAATTGTAGTTTTTATTTGTGAATATCAATTTATAAAGAAAGTCGCTATATTTTTCGTCGCCGGCTATTTGTTTAAGTTTAATAGGTTATGGAGAAATCGAAAAAAAAAACTTACAACACCGACGGGGTAGATATCGGAGAATTTTATGAATAATGACTTGCTGTGTTGCCGGATTTATGATTTATTTGATTCTAGATTTTAATAATTCTTTGTAATATGATATTGATTTAATTGTTGTAAAAGCATATTGAATCTCTATAAATTATTGTTAATAGCAGTATTGGTTTTTTTATAAATATTGAGGGAATTCAAGATATAGCTTTGTAAAACAAAACTAACATTGCGTAATTTCTTTATTTGAAAAGGTGAAGGAATATTTTTATTTGCATTATTAACATAATTAAGTGTAGAAGACTCAAATTGAGCCTAGTGTTTACGCAACAATAATCTGAATGGACCATTTTTACCAAATCATTACACCGGATGTTATACAAGTGTCATCAAACAATACCGCCGGATATAGAAGACGAGATTCGATATAAAACCAACATCCGATTTCATTTTCTGATCATTGCCAAACTATTGTTACATTTACTAATCTCCGACGTATGCAAAAAAGCAGGATTCACACTCTGTTGCTCGTCCCAATTTACAAACTATTATTTATGTTCGTAAAACAAATAAAAAATACGTTGTTTTATTGATATAGTGATAACGCAATCATCACCTCGGAAAATTTGTAATAGGTGAAAAAAATTTGATTGAATATAAAAATGTATAAATAGTTAATCTCAGAATTTGTATAGAAACTATTTGTGTTGAACAAGATTTATTCAAATATAGTTTTATAATTTTAACAAGTTAACAATTTCAGCATGTAATTAATGCCGTTGCGTCTTTTATTGTTGATTCGAATTAAAAACTAAAATTCTTAATATAACACAGAATGTTTTTTCAAAGTCTGTTGATAAACAAAAAAGGAAATAAAATCACGAAGAAACGCCCAAATGAGAGAGACAAAAAACTTCATCTTAACTATGCGGCGTTGCACGATTTAAATAGTTTTAAACAAACCTTAACACTTTATGTAATGTGAATAAGAATTCTCTGCATATTCTATGTATTATTTTTCTAAATTCTTGTATATATACTACATTCAATAATTTGTTTTAGGTTTTTCTCTTCCACTAGTTTATAGTAACAGTATAAACATTTATATTCTTCTTCCAATTCTCTTTTCTTTTCTTATTGTAAAACTCTACCAAAACCAACTCAAAAAAGGTTCCCCTAAATTTTGTTGAGTCCCCGTAAATAATTGTTTGAATCTGGTAATGCTAGGTAGATAATGTCGACTGATAGTACAAAACGTTTCAGCTATTTAAAAATTAATTATGTAATTCTTAATTCTATATATAAAAAACAGTATATTTTTGGTGATACACTGTATATTTTATTTTGTACATACACTATTTGTCAATTGACAAATCATAACTTAGTTGTTTTACATCTAGATAATCTTATTATTATTTCCAAAGTTTGGCAACGTCGTATTGTTACTGATATCTTTTATTGGAGATCATGTTTTTGGTTAGATTTCAATTAAAATATTGTGAAGTCTACGTTATAAATCTCGTGAAAATGTTTTACATCATCTTTTTGTGAATTATTATTACAATATAACTCATTATAATTCGAAAATAATAATGTGTAAAAGCTTGTATACATAACTTAACTAGTGCAATCATAATAATTATGATGATCGCATCTTCTCTGGGAAAAATGAAAATAGGAACACGACCTAGTATTCACTAAATTTTTCTGTATTTATATTTTATAAGTAGATTAGCCATTCAATTGAGAATTGCATGAGAATACTGAATAAATTTCGACAAATATTACATAAATTGATTTACTTTTAACATACGGGGTGTGTTCAGAAAGTTTACTTTCATTATTTTATTTTTTCAGCAAATAGATGGTTATATACCTGGACAAGATTATCCTATATATCATGAAATACCACAAGGATTAACCTTCAGATGTGACCAAAAATTACCAGGTTATTACAGCGATCCGGAAGCTCAGTGTCAAGTAAATTGTCTTTTCATTTGTCGAATTGATAACTATATGTCATTTCGGAATGACGTCACATCCAGCTGCACTATTGTCTTGGGGGACAAATATTGAATTATTTACATTAAAATTATCATTAGTAGTAGTATTTCATTTTAATTTTTTCAGTCAAAGTTATTCATTTCTATATAAAAACCCCTCGAAACAATCAATTCTCTACACACAATTGAAATAGAATCTTTGTCCCCCACGACAATATGGCCGACGTTTCAAATCACGTTACTTGAAATGACTTATTGATCGTTAATGTCTATCCTATCTAGACTCTACATATTTTCCTTATATATTTTAACGTTTTACTATAATTTTGTGAATATTTAATATTAAATTCACAGGTGTGGCACTGGTGTCTTCCTAACGGTCAAAAATTTAGTTTTTTGTGTCCGAATGGTACAGTTTTTAATCAATACGCCAGAGTATGCGATTGGTGGTTCAACGTTGATTGCGCAGCCGCACCAAGTTTGTATGGAATCAACGAGGATTTGTATAGGGTTCCATCTTACGTCGATAAACGTCAACAGAAATAATAAATTACATTATATTGAACGCAATAATATTTATACGATTTTTTTAACATATTTATTTTTTTTGTAAATAAACAATGTGAATATTTGATAATTTATTTTATTATTTCAAAAATTAATATGGAACATCAAGTAAATTGTTGTAATGGAAAAATAAACACGGCAACAGCGCAATCATCAGGTGTTGTGATATGGCGGGATTTGATACGAGTAAAATAGACCAACTATATACTCTACAGATGTTGGGTTCCGTCAAAATTGTTTTATTTTTTATTCACTGTGTTGAGTTATAGTTGTATTTTCTATTTATCCCGGTTTGAAAAATGTTCTAATTAGTTCCAAAACCGATGAATATAGATTAGAATCAGAAATATGACAGGGACACAATCAAATTTCGAATGACACCGTGGAGCCTCCATTTTGATTTTTGCATGAGTTGTAGCGTTTTCAAGTGTCTGTCATAAAATTATGGCGCAGGTGTATCAAAATGTGTGTGGCATCGTAGTACTAAGATAAATAATACCAATTAAGGTTTATAATTTTAAGTTGATGTGATGATTATTTGTCTACTGGCAACGATGTTGTGTTTGTTACAGCTGATTCGGTGCGTTTGGTGTAAAAATTTATTTTCTGTGGCAAGTGTTCGTGTTTTCGTAGCTTTAGTCACCAATTACGCAGTTTTAGTTTATAAGCGACAGTTAGTGAACACTGTAGTTGTCATTTTCCGATTTTCCAGTGGGATCGATGTCGTTTGCAGTGGAAACGTGTAAAAACGTTAAAAGGTCAAATCTAGAGGTATGTGAGTAATATGCAATTTACTTAATAATTTGCAATTCTGAAAGTTATTAGTCTCGTATATATACTTTTTTCTTTGATTTGTGTAATAATTTTCGTAAAAATCTAGCAACAATAGGTTTCACACACTGATAAAGTTAATGATTGAAGTAAAAATGCCAGTTGCACTTTGTGAGAAGCATAATATCGAGTTATAACTAAGAAAGTTTTGTTGATTTACGACCTCAAAGACCTACACATGTTTTTTGTTTCATTTTAAACTGTTGCTTATTCTAATATTGTCACTAGGTATTTCAAAAACAATTTTAAGTGAGGTTTAAAGCTTATAAATTAACGTATTTTCAAATTTGCCGCCGAAAGTTAGATCAAAATGGCAGTCTCCCTTCCATATTTTTTATTGGAATTCGTCTCGCATAAGTTCGCAGACGGTTACGTTGAAGGTTACAGGGTGACTTCGAAATGTTATTGTATGGCAAAAGGACATTTTTTTATAGTTAGGTGATTTAAATATGAAGTAAATGAAAAATAACGATTATTTTTTAAAAAATATTTATTTCCAATACTATATACGTTAATTTTATAATATTCTATCCTATTCTTCTAAAAATTGACGAAACTATTTCGTACACTGTTAGAATGATTGTTTGAACTGTTTCGAAATTCAAATAATTTTGTACCATTTATTCTGTATACAAATAAATGCAGTGAAATTTAAAAAATTTCTAAATATATTCACTGAACAACACATTTTTTTTGATCTTTTCCTAATCTCGATTTCGGTTTGTATTTCGAAAGAAATTCTAGTTGCTTAGAATTTATGGCACCACGTCTTTTTTCCCTTATAAGGGAAACGGCGTCTTCGTAAGTGAATCCGAGCTCTATAAGAGCTAAAGCTACCATCACAGGAGCTCTGCCTAGTCCTTCAAACAAAAAGATAATTCCATTGATATTAAAATTATAAACTTAAATATTATTGGTGAATTAGGAAGGAATAAGACATATTTTTAATCATTTACGATCCTTTGGCGTACGGGGGTTGTCTGAAAAGTTTCTGTGTGTAATAGAGATATCAAGTCAAGTGAAATGATTGGATCCCTTACCTCCTACACAATGAACGGCAATGCAGGATTCCGGATTAATGGAGAACTGCCTCTTGAGTATGAGGAAAAACTCCTGTATGATACTATCTGACGGGCAAGTACCATCTGGAATGGTCAAATTACAAACTTGTATTCCCGCTCCTTTTAAAGCTTCGGTATCGTACGTCGGCTCGCATACTCTAACGACGATTTTGACGTTATTCTTTTTTAATTCTTTGATAAAAGTCTCCAAATTGTTGTTAGACGGGTTCTTGGTTATGAGAAATTTGAAGCCCCTGTGACTGATTAGTGCGAATTCCGTCATGGAGGACATTCTGTAAATAAAAATACAAGTGGAGTGATACTTTTTGGGCCAAGACGTCTCTTTGTGAGGTTCGGTGCGGTCTCGAACAACCACAATAAACGTATTGTATTGAACAGTGAACGTGATCGACGACTCATGAGCCCAGATATAGCATCTGAGATCGATGAGGTTGCAGTGGACTAAAGAATGTGAACATTGGACTTACGAAGAATGGGAAACAATTTTATGAAGTGATGAGTCAAAGTTTTGAGGTTTTAGGAACTTAGAGAAGAACTAATGTTGGATCCACGTGTAATCCTGAATTTAAAACACGACGGAGACCTGAAAAAATTGTACAAATTTTCAAGAGATGGGGATAAAAAATTAATCTTCCTGCATGACGACGATCCCCAGCATTTGAATGAATTGGAGAAGAAGAATGTACTGAAAGTGATGATTTGGTCGTCACAGCCGCCCGACCTCAACCCGATTGATACAGAAATATTTATATAAGGGAATAAGGCATCATTTTGCAGACGATTTCACTTCGATCTTGTCATTCTTGACTGAACATTATCACTTCATTAACTATATTTTGGAAACCCCTCGTATCATTAAACGTGAAATTTATTAGAACTTTTAATAACGATTTTCAAATTGAATTGAAGAATAAGCGGGATATTTTTAAAAGAAACTTGTGGAAATATAGAAAACACCATATCATATCATATAGCGCCACAAAAAATCATTGTTATACTCGTTCAAATTTTTTTGTTTTAATATTAGCAAATCAAATTTGGCACGGTGACAAGCCTCGTATATCATCAAGTACGTTTTGTAAACATCCATATGGTTGATCGTTATATTTAGCAAAAAATCGTTTAAAAAGATGTGAAAATAATTAGTTTTTAATCTCAAATATTTCCAAATAATTTTTCGTGAACAAGAACTAAAAACTTTTGAAAAAAAACATAGTTACTATTAACTACTTTTGTATCTCCCCCGGTATTAAATATTGATACACTATTCGAATGAAAAAAGGGTTGTGTCGAATAAATCTAGTTGGCGTCGTTTTTCATTCAAATGTTAGGTTAACGGATGTTGACGGCCATTTGTAATAAATTTACATAACATAATCAATTATCAAATAAATAGTTTATTTAGATATTTTTATATAAATATTTTCTATAACTTACTTAACCAATGGCTGATTTGTATAAAATCCAATCTAACGGTTGTCATTAAACACTGAGTTTTTTAACGCGACCTTCTAAAATCTTTGGCAAGCAACACTCTCAACCGAACCCAAACCTCAAACTGAATACATAGTTCGAATCAACAAAATTAGCGACTGGAAGCCATTCAGTAATATAAATATATTTTTATTACTTTAATTTTCAAAAAGTATAAACATTATTAGTTATGGGTTAGGTTGTATTTGTAGAATTACATTGTTTAAATAATTGTTAATAAATATTCGATGTCAGTAGGAACGGAATATCAAAAATACCAGTGGCGTAGGTACGATGAACGATAGGAAACGTCCAGTTTACAGGGGATACGAAAATTTGAAAGCAAACGTTATTAACTGTTGATACAACAATATGTTCATCTATACCAGTGGCGTAGCTAGGAAAAACGATATGAAATCTTTAATATACAGGGACGTCGAAAATATATCAGCTTAAGTTATTTTCTGTGAATTTAATATTAAAAACAGAATGTGTTCATCTATTCCAGTGGCGTAGATAGAAGGAACGATATGAAATCTTTAATATACAGGGGCGTCGAAAATATATCGACATAAGTTATTTTCTGTGAATTTAATATTAAAAACAAAATGTGTTCATCTATTCCAGTGGCGTAGATAGAAGGAATGATATGAAATCTTTAATATACAGGGGCGTCGAAAATATATCGACATAAGTTATTTTCTGTGAATTTAATAATAAAAACAGAATGTGTTCATCTAATCCAGTGGCGTAGATAGAAGGAACGATACGAAATATTTAATATACGGGGGCGATGAAAATATATCAGCATAAGTTATTTTCTGTGAATTTAATAATAAAAACAAAATGTGTTCATCTATTCCAGTGGCGTAGATAGAAGGAATGATATGAAATCTTTAATATACAGGGACGTCGAAAATATATCAGCTTAAGTTATTTTCTGTGAATTTAATATTAAAAACAGAATGTGTTCATCTATTCCAGTGGCGTAGATAGAAGGAACGATATGAAATCTTTAATATACAGGGGCGTCGAAAATATATCGACATAAGTTATTTTCTGTGAATTTAATATTAAAAACAAAATGTGTTCATCTATTCCAGTGGCGTAGATAGAAGGAATGATATGAAATCTTCAATATACAGGGGCGTCGAAAATATATCAGCATAAGTTATTTTCTGTGAATTTAATAATAAAAACAGAATGTGTTCATCTATTCCAGTGGCGTAGATAGAAGGAACGATATGAAATCTTTAATATACAGGGGCGTCGAAAATATATCGACATAAGTTATTTTCTGTGAATTTAATATTAAAAACAAAATGTGTTCATCTATTCCAGTGGCGTAGATAGAAGGAATGATATGAAATCTTTAATATACAGGGGCGTCGAAAATATATCGACATAAGTTATTTTCTGTGAATTTAATAATAAAAACAGAATGTGTTCATCTAATCCAGTGGCGTAGATAGAAGGAACGATACGAAATATTTAATATACGGGGGCGATGAAAATATATCAGCATAAGTTATTTTCTGTGAATTTAATAATAAAAACAAAATGTGTTCATCTATTCCAGTGGCGTAGATAGAAGGAATGATATGAAATCTTTAATATACAGGGACGTCGAAAATATATCAGCTTAAGTTATTTTCTGTGAATTTAATATTAAAAACAGAATGTGTTCATCTATTCCAGTGGCGTAGATAGAAGGAACGATATGAAATCTTTAATATACAGGGGCGTCGAAAATATATCGACATAAGTTATTTTCTGTGAATTTAATATTAAAAACAAAATGTGTTCATCTATTCCAGTGGCGTAGATAGAAGGAATGATATGAAATCTTCAATATACAGGGGCGTCGAAAATATATCAGCATAAGTTATTTTCTGTGAATTTAATAATAAAAACAGAATGTGTTCATCTATTCCAGTGGCGTAGATAGAAGGAACGATATGAAATCTTTAATATACAGGGGCGTCGAAAATATATCGACATAAGTTATTTTCTGTGAATTTAATATTAAAAACAAAATGTGTTCATCTATTCCAGTGGCGTAGATAGAAGGAATGATATGAAATCTTTAATATACAGGGGCGTCGAAAATATATCGACATAAGTTATTTTCTGTGAATTATTAATAAAAACAGAATGTGTTCATCTAATCCAGTGGCGTAGATAGAAGGAACGATACGAAATATTTAATATACGGGGGCGATGAAAATATATCAGCATAAGTTATTTTCTGTGAATTTAATAATAAAAACAAAATGTGTTCATCTATTCCAGTGGCGTAGATAGAAGGAATGATATGAAATCTTTAATATACAGGGACGTCGAAAATATATCAGCTTAAGTTATTTTCTGTGAATTTAATATTAAAAACAGAATGTGTTCATCTATTCCAGTGGCGTAGATAGAAGGAACGATATGAAATCTTTAATATACAGGGGCGTCGAAAATATATCGACATAAGTTATTTTCTGTGAATTTAATATTAAAAACAAAATGTGTTCATCTATTCCAGTGGCGTAGATAGAAGGAATGATATGAAATCTTCAATATACAGGGGCGTCGAAAATATATCAGCATAAGTTATTTTCTGTGAATTTAATAATAAAAACAGAATGTGTTCATCTAATCCAGTGGCGTAGATAGAAGGAACGATACGAAATATTTAATATACGGGGGCGATGAAAATATATGTTATTAACTATTTTATTTTGTCATAATCAGCATCTAATCTTTAAATACTTCTTTAAGATCTATTGAATCGAGGTTTACGTTAAAAATTTTAATTTCTAATGAAATGTGGTTTCTACGAAACCTTTTTCAATTTCATTTTGATATTACTACTCCAAAGATGGCGCGGGAGATAATTATAAATCTTACTAATGTTTATTTATTAACCATATTGAGGCAGATTCACTGTTCATTGTTTTCGAGATTGCAATTTAACAAAGCGTGTCTTCAACATAACAAAAAATTGATTGAAACAATGCAGCATTTTTCATAATCTACTTACCGGGAAAATAAATTATCACAGTTGATTTTACTGTGCAACCTCGTACTGACGTGTTATCTCTATTATTGTGAATTATTACTTGAGATAAACACAACGGAAGTAGATAATTTTTTTAAAAAAGGATTCGTCGATTCTTTGTCCAAACCGAATAAATAAAATGTGAGATTAAGAAGAAGAAAAAGGTGACGTAGAATGACGTAATAATAAAAATAATTTAAAACATCAAATATTGTAATCAATTAAAAACTTTCTCCCGTATAATTTTGCACCTGAAAGTCGTACTTTTGAAGATATTTTTCATCCACTCAAATTTTCAACATTCCAGAACGATATCGAATGTCAGTTTTTCATTAGTGATCAAAAATTTAACTCAATATTATAAAAAAAAAATTAATGCCAACCCACGAAAATATCAGTCTATAAAAAGTATTATATACCTTAAAAATTAATTATACCTAGAACTATCAAAAAATTTATACATATATAGCACCCCTCGTAACAAAATAAAAATGTTTATAAACATGTCCAACTACTTCATCTATTATATTATTTGTCGTTACTAAATTCGGTGCTATTTTTTATAAATTGTGAGTAAATCGATTATCACAAAAAATTGTGGTATAATTTAATATTTTTGGTGATGATTTATCCCGAAAAACATATAAAAAGGTGTGAGAAGTAAAAAAGTTAACAAAACTAAAAATATATTTGTTTGATTTTTTTTGAGCGCACACCTCTGGAGGGTAGACCTCGATCGAATATTAAAAATATACGGTAGATAAGATGTATTCTATCAGTTGACAGCGGGAACAGGTGCATACCAGTTAAAAGGAAACGACGTGCGTTGGTTCGGAACCATTTCCATAAATTTAATAAAAAAAAACCGGATGTGCTATACTCAGTTAGTCGAATGTTACAATAAACAATTCGTTAAATTTATTTTAGTTATTTGAGTGTTAATACGATTTTCAACTTCCCACATTGTTGACTTATCTTTTAAAATTGAGTATAAAGATGGGAGATAGCAACGATACTGTGATATCTGTTAGTGATTTACCATTAAAGTTTACTGTCAAGTATTTGGGTAAGTAATTTAAGTATTGAATCGAAATGTGTTATAAAACTAGTGATCTAATCGGTTGTGGATAAAGAAAACATAGAAAGGAATTGTTTTCAGTTGAAATTGAAATAAATACAGTTTTGTTTTACTCTAAAATTTGAAAATTAGTAAAATAAGAGTGGTCGAAACGTTTTTTTTTTATCCACATCGTAGTTTGAGAATAAATTCAGTTTTTATTGTATTTTCCCCTAAAACAAAATGGTATTTTGTGTTTTCTTCTCATAATTTTAAATATTAGAGTACTGAATTTTAATTTTTATTTCATTTTTTCTTGAGTGTCCTTATTTCCAAAAATTATTCAAAGTAGACAAAAATAATCCTTTTTAAATGTCGATTTTTTGTAGTGATATTTTCCTTTATACGTATTTTTCGTTACATCTAAAGAGCTATTATGAAAAATAAAAAGTAGGGTTATGTTTAACTTATAAAAGTTTACGTCTCCTCAAATTTTTGCCAGAAATCGATACAATTTTGAACGAGAGTAAAATTGAAAACCGAAAAAAACATTTTTAGGATTTTCTCCACCTTATAATTGTACAGATATTTAGAAATTAATTGCAATTAGATGTATAAAACAAAAAAATAAACGTATTTCAAAACATAGGGTTATGTTTAAGATAGAGAATCCTTCTCTTTCAAAAATTTTCGCATAATTCTAAACTTTTTGTAAAAGAAAAAAACCGAGTAAAAAATAGTTTTTGGATTTTTCTCCTTAAATTTTGAGGTTAAAAATGCCACTAATGTAAATTGCACATTTTCCAATTTTATACAAATTTCATCAACTATATATTTTTAATACATTTAAATTGAAAATGTTTCTATGATGAAAACCCTGTTAAACTTTTCCATCAACAATTATTCATTTTTGAGACTTTTGACTCGATATAAACTTTCTTTCTTTCGTCTTAGTCTTTAACTCTCTTGTTTTATTATTCATTTATTTAAATTCATAGAAAAAAACTTTGTAATGATTAAAACTCATATTGTAGAACATTCTAAAAATATATACCCACAACTTCGTATTTATTATTTACGTATGACCCTCGTAATTATGAAATATATATCAAACATTACACATTCTCCCCCTCCCGCCAGTCTGGAAAGTGGTAATTCAGTGTAGCAGTTAATTCAAATATATGTTAGGTTAAAACAGTTAATTGGTTAAATATTTTCCAATACTTTATAGTCTATATCATAGAGTCATTTTTAAAAATATCTTATCATATTAGAGAGAGTTTTATAGATATAAAAATATTTGATAATTTAGATAAAACCTTATCTTATCTAACAAAAACAATCCTTAGATTAAAACCAAGTTGTGTATTGTGTACTTACATGCCAATTTTATAACGTGCCATAACCTACTTCAGTTAATAATACTCACTTCCGGTCGAAAATTGAATGACAATCAATTAAGATTTCAATTAAAATAATTGACATCATATTTACTCACTTTGGTCATTGTTTAAAGATATTAGAACCGTTGTAAATATGAAAGAAACCATCATTTAATTATTAACTCGCATGCGCATTTTAAAAATTATCGTTCGCGGTTTATTAAATTTCAGAAGTTCCGAATCGATTCTACCCAAGGACTTTTCCACAAACAGAGGACGTCCTACTTGAACAAATCAGTCAGACTGTGTTCTGACGTCATAAATTATACGACATTACTTCAATTTAAAGTAAAATGTAAACAAACAACATGATAATAATATCGCCAGGAACCATTATTTTGTTAATATCACCAATATGAAAGCTTTCATACGATGATTATTCGCTCGTCGTAATTTGTGACGTCACAAAATTGTGTGGGGTTACTGGAAGTAGAACGACCTATTCTTTATGTCCTTGCCTTCTACCCTCCATACTGCTTACGTTGCTAGACGCCATATTTACTAACTGTCATTCTATTCTTATTTAAAAACTTTGCGATTCGCTTGATAATTAGCAAAATAACTTGCAAATTAATTTATTTATTTATTAATTTAACGCCATTTCTGTACTTGCTATTAGTTATTTCCGTTTTAACAAGCAATGGAAAAGAGGTAATAAACTTTGTTGATATATAATTTTTGTTAATTGTACATATTTGGAGATGATTAGTTTTTGTTAACGACAGCTAAAATGTACCGGCGAGTCTTATATAATTTCAACGTAAAAGAATCGTGCATGATGTTTTCATTTGCATGACCAGGGCCGGATTGGGTTCGTTTAACTCATTAAATTCTATTATACAGAGTGTGTCTATTTATATATGCTTATTAAATTTAAAAAAACCGACAGTTTCGTAATAAATGATTTATCAAAAAACAAGATTGAAAAAAATGTTCATTTTATATGAAGATGGGATATTTCAGTAGATAGTTTTTAAAATATCTATCAAAAATTTGATTCTACTGTTTCAGGTAGTCATCCTTCGAAAGGTCTTTGGGGAATGAAATTCACGCGTAAACCAGTTGACAATTTAGTATCGCAAGCAAGGAACATGCCACCGAACGTTATCCTTCCAATAGTCATCTTCAACGTATCCGAAGAAGGAGTCGAATTCGTTGATAGAACGTCCAAAAAAATAAAAGAAGAACCTACGAAGTTTTCCGTGGAAAACATTTCGTACGGCGTACAAGATCTCGTATATACGAGGGTATTCAGTATGATAGTTGTCACTGATGACAATCTTAATAACGGGATACCTTTCGAATGTCACAGTTTTTTGTGTGATTCGAGAAACGAAGCTAGGAAAATCACTTACGCCCTAGCGGCGGTATTTCAAGATTACGGCAGGAAAATTAAACAAAAAAATGGCGAACGTCACATTAAAAAATTCGCCATCGATTTACGGACACCGGAACAACAAGCTGAAGGCGTCGAAGAAGAAAGTGACGTGTGACATTTTGTTATATATATTTTTTTATTTATTTTGTAATTAAAATATTTTTATTATAAACAATAAATTATCAATATTATAAACTTATCGTATTGTTTATTTTATTTATAGCACCCCATAGATAAAATGTTTTATTTATTTTTATCATTTTACTTCCACATCGCTAAAAAATATTCGAATAAACACGAATTCTCTCCTGCGACTTCTGTCGTGCTCCGAAATGTTAATTTCAATTTTAGAAAAATAAAAAGTCAAATAGGAAATTATTCTTATATTTATTATTATTATTATTGTTCTAAAAGTCAGATACATCTCTCATTTTCTTCTCGTGATTCTAAAAGAAATAACATAATTTGCAGAAAAAATATTCTATGTAAATCTAAATACCTTTATAGCAATTTTTGTTAGATATTTAGCACTTTTTGGTCCAGTAGCTTCGACTAATTGTCTTAAACCACCTTTTTCAGATTGTAATAAGATGTAAGGTTCATCAAATTCCTCGACTATACCACTATTCATTAAAAGAATCCTATCGGAATCCATAACAGTGTGCAATCTAAATATGTATCGAAAAAATCAACGAAACACAAATATAATTTTATGATACTTTCCCGTTTTTACAACTATAATTTTTCAAATATTTATAAAAAAATTATTCTGATTATCTAAAAAGTTCCTGAGTGCGGACCTGTCGTTAGACACCTTGAATTTGCGAGTAGTTGTGAAAACGTGAATTATCGACTTATAGGTGTCGCTACTTGTCACTTAAAATTGTTATTAGAAATAATATGAAATATTATAAACTAAGTGTGTATTAACTAAAAAATTATGAATAAATTTAAAATTTGTGATTATATTTTATCACAATTTACATCAACAATATTCATAAACTAAAAAAAAATTAGTCTACAATGTTGACAGATGTAATAGTGAGGTTAGTGATAGAAGTATTTCAAAATATTAAGTTATAATGCACCAAGGTTAGTAAAGAATAGGATGCCCCATAAACTCTTTTGTTGATTTTTTATTGTAAAATAGGGTTTTTAATGAAATGTAGTAAAGATGATGTTTTAAACAGGAAAAAAAAATAAATTAGTAAAAGTATATAAATTTTAAACGAAAGATAATAGCTCAATGCCTTATATGTTAAATTAATCCTTTCGGTGTAATAAATCATAATAAAATCACACATAAACAACTAATATAATTAAATTTGGTTAGGAACACCCTGTGTACTATTAGATATTTTAGAAGATCTTTCTCAAATTCAGCCGAACTAATTTACGAGAACCGTGCCATTCGGATGTTGTCGTCCGTCGATTTTAAACAGATGACGTCACGCGTAGATAAGCCAACCCATCCTTTACCAACCTTGACAATGCACAACCTGAAGTTAGATTAATAATAACGTCTACATTTAAGTCAAATAAAATGGTGGGATGATGCATTGTTGCTTTATTATAATAAAGAAATTAAAATTTTGAAATAAGATAATTATGAGAGTAATAAATAAAAAAATAGAGACTAATTAATGATATAAATTTACCGATGTGCTATAGTTAAAACTGTACAACGGGCAAACTTATTTCGAATGGTTTCTTGTATGAGGGCGTCTGTAAGCGGATCGACATTAGCTGTAGCTTCGTCTAGTACGAGTATTTTATTATTTTCGATAAGTGCTCTTGCTAAACATATCAACTGCCTTTGTCCGACGCTGAAATTATTACCGCCTTCAAAAATACGAGTATACAGACCGTCAACGGATTCTTTGAAAATATTTTTTAATCCTACATCTTCTAGAGCGTTCCAAAGAATTTCATCGGTGTGATTATTTAACGGGTCGAGATTTTGTCGGACGCTAGCTGAATACAAAATAATTTTATTGTTTATATTGATTCGTAATTGTTTTATATAGATCACAAGTGAACGCAATCACGTATCATACGAATGACAATCGCGATCTGTAATACCGAACAGGGCCGTACTTCTCGTTCATTTACAAATAATTTTTTTTATACTCGCCTGAAAACAGTATTGGTTCTTGAGGTATAATAGATATTTTCGATCTAACTAAATTTGAAGATATTTTTGTAGTATCCACTCCATCTATTAAAATAGACCCTTCGATATTATATAAGTGAAAAAGGGCTATGATAATTGATGATTTCCCGGCACCACTACGACCTACTATTCCAATTTTCTCAGTTGGTTTTATCGAGAAATTTAAATCACTTAGCACGTGGGATTCTTTAAAATCGTATTTCAAAAATACGTGTTTAAATTCTATTTCTCCTTTTTCCGGCCAATTTACAGAAACTTCGGGATTTTCTTCTAATATTGGTTCAATATTCAGTTCAGTATAATGTAATATTCTTTCGACAGATATCATGTTTGTTTCTAATTCCGTCCATTGACGCATTCCCCATTGAAAAGAACCCATGAGACTTAAATATTGGGTGATTATAAGACCCATATCGCCCCCATACATATCTGTAATTATATATACTGAAAAATCGTTGATGTTTTCTCTGTAAACTCACCTTTATTGAAAAATAACATTGTAAAAATAACCGTGATTATAAAAAATTGACAGATGAGATCTAACCAAAGAGAAAAACATTTACTGGCAGCTATGTATAAGAACCAAGCTGAACTGTGAATGTCTTGTAGGTCGTCGAATCGTTGTATTAACATATTTTCTGCCTTAAACGCCCTTATAGAATCTAAACCGTAAATAGTAGCAGTTAGATGACTGAACATTGGACTTTTTGCTAAAAATCAAAAGATTCTAGTGATTATATCGAAAAATAGAGGATTTTTAAAATTATATCACGCCATTACGCAGATTCCTTCTTTACCCTCACCAATACCAACTGTTAAATCTAGTTAACTGCTTACGGAATTATTATGCTGATTCCTTTTTTACCATCATTTCTACCAATAGGGTAATCTAAACTGCTCACTAGATGGCGAAACTATAGCGAATGCTGAGAATTTTTTTATATCATATTTTTATGGTATTGAGGACTAATATGGACGTTTATATAGAGAATAGCTTAGTAAAGAAACATTATAGTTAAATACAACTTACTCGTAGCTTCAATTCTCTTAACTGCCCTACTTGTTTTAATATAAATTATCCTTATTAGATTAAAAACCAAAATTAAAAAAGCAGAAACTATTAATAAGTACGGTTCTGCTATCGAAGATAAGATTATGACGCCGATAACCTGAAGAGCTATCTAAAATTATTAAATAACTTTCTAAATTATCTGATGATTAGAGCTGAAATTAATTACCTCAATGACATCTATGAGCACTGAAGGTAAATATTCATCAACAATTCCGAGATCTTTTGAAAATCGGTTTAGAATCCTTCCCGTGGGATTGTTGTGGTAAAACTTCAAAGGAGCGTTAAGTATACGAGAAAACATGGAATCGTGTAAATTTTTCGAAGCGAAAGTGAAATAAGCCATGAAATATATGGATTTTACTACAGCTACCAATATTGTACCTAGAGTAATCAATGAATAATGTACAATTACAATGAGTCTGTTTATATTTTTTGATGTTTTTCTGTTGTTAATGACGTATTCTTGTTCTAGATTCACCCTAAAATTAAATTGAAACTATATTATTACTTATTCTCATAGTATTCATTTCGAATCTTTGAAACTGAAGTGCTTGAAACTACGACTATTAGCTGATAGGTGTCGCTAGTCTTTTTTATTTTTATTTGTAATAGCAATAACTATTATTGAAATTTACATTAAAATTTCAAATGTATCAATCCTCATTACGATGTAGAAGTACCGTTATGTACTTATTTATTCTCTAAGATACATAAAATTATGTATTAATTATTTAGAAACGACTATTTTTATATAATTAGAATAAAGGAATCTGTTAATTTAGATGTGGTATAACTATCGGATGGTAGGTGTCACTACTCTTTTGATTTCAAATATTAAGTAAAAATAAAAATTATCAAAATTGATTTACATCAATATTTCAAAGGAATTAATTATTGTCATAATGTTGGATTGTAGTTATATACTTATTTCTTTCCTACAATACTTAAAATTATATAATAACTATAAAGAAATGATCTTTTTTACAAAAATTGATTAAAGGAATCTGTTATTACTCGGTTTGAATTTAGAAGCAGTCACAGCACATTATAACTATCAACTGGTAGGTGTCGCTAGTCATTAAAATTTTCTAATCTGTAATAGCAATAACTAATATGGAAATTTATTTACAATCAATATTCCATAAAAATTAATTAATTTCATAATGTATGAGAATGCTGTTAGCGTATTCATTCTCTACGACAAATAAAATCATATATTAAGTATTTAGTTATTATTTTTATATAGATTGAATAATGTAATCTGTTGTTGTAAAATAAGTTCGGCTATTAGCTTATAGGTGGCGGTGAGTGTTCTTTCTGAAAATATACGTCACGTATTACTACATTAAAATCTGTTTTGTGTTATAATACAAGGTGAGTTAAAATTAATTTACCCTTAATGGAATATGTATTGTCGTACTCTTTTTGCGAATGTAATTAAAATCGTTAAAAAAACATTCTACATTCTACAATCATACTTACCAATATGTTAAAAAATATTCGCCGCCATTAGCAAATATTTGACAGGCAATAAATAGAAATATCAACATCGTCATGTCGAAAGCTTTCCCGCCGGCTTTAAAGTAAGCCATATAAACATTTAAATCGATTCCTCCTTTTTCTAAGTGCTCTCCTTCCACAATTTCTTCTCCGTTGTAACAATTATCTTCTATAAAGAAGCTGGATTGTTTCGATTTAATTTTTTTCTCATCCAAATCTTCTTCTTGGAGCTCCTGAATCATTTCAGCGAAATCCCGTCCACTATTGATAAGTTCCTCATAATTTCCCGTCATTTCTATGGTACCATCTTTGAGGATTATTATCTTATCAACAGTTTTGAGAAATTGCAGTTGATGCGTAACTAACAGACATGTTTTATTTGATAGGAATAGTTTAATGCAACGATCGTATAGGTGTTTACCAAGGGTAGCATCAACGGCAGATAAAGGATCATCGAGAAGGTATATATCCGCTTTTTTATAAACACATCTCGCCAAACTTATTCTAGCTTTTTGACCGCCGCTTAAAGCTCTTCCTCTTTCCCCTACCAACGTTCTGTCGCCGTGCGGAAGTGTGTTAAGATCTTTCGTCAAAGCGCAGATGTCTATAACCGTTTTGTAACGGTCTTCTTCGTATTCTTCTCCAAATAGTATGTTGTCTTTCACGCTAGCTGCGAACAGCCAAGGTTCTTGTGGAGCGTACGATATGTTTCCTATAATTTTTAATGTGCCCGATTTGATTGGAAGCTCTTTTAAGATGGTGTTTAAAATGGTGGTTTTTCCACTACCGATAGGTCCGACGATTGCAACCTAAAAGGAGCCATTTTCTAGAATATATCGGTGATATATCAACACTCGTATTTGTTATTGTTAAGTTATAATATATATATATATATATATATATATATATATTACTTTTTAGTTTAGACCTGTATTATATGAAGGCAGTTGATTAGATTGTCATTTTGAAGTAATAAGTTTGCGTTAAGTTTGCAATTTTGACATTACGTCAATCTAATATATAAAGTGTATGTGAAATACAAACTCGTGTATCAGGAGAATTCGAATTTAGACGTTGGCAGCCGTGCGAATTGATTTTCGTTGTAAGATTTATTGTTGTCAATATCATGCAATTTTTTATTTTTGTACTTTTAATATTTCTGTATAAGTTATTATTATCCAAAATATATTGATTTAATTGAAGCCTTAAAATTGGATATCCTAATATTTATACGTTCACTTAAATTTGCCTTCAGAATATTGTTTCACTCTAACCTCAGGAAAAAAATTACAACATGGCAACTGTGTAAAACGCCTATAAACGTTTTAAAACTTGTTCACATGACAAATACTCAACGCGCGCCAGGATGTAATAAAAAAATGGCGGGCTAACGTCAGCTGTTGATTGTTTATTCAATTCCCTTGAATAAAAAATGGATGTTTATAGGCAATGAATAAATTAAACTTATCAATCTATAAAAATACATGGTAAATACAACAAAAAAAAAAACAGATACTTGTTATTTTAGTCTTAAAAATATCTTACTAACCAACATATTTGAAGATACTTGTAAATTAATATTTTTCAGCGTATTTTCAACGTCTCCTTCCACCCATTTGGCACAGACATCCTGAAATTGTATCCTTACACCACTTTCTCCGCTTGATTGTATATTTCCATCGGAATAATTAATTTCGTTGTAATCAACTCGGTCGGTTTTCAAAACTTCGTGTATCCTCGTGATGGATACGTTGATTTCCGCCAAAGCGGAAATACTTAGGGAAAACAACATGGTGATGGTTGGTCTGAGACAATTGTAGATCGCAGTAACTGCGAACACTTTTTCTGCAGTAATGTATCTACCCAATAAAATATAACTTAAGACACTTATGAAAATCGAAGTTCGACAAATGAATATTTCAAAGGAATAAATTATTCCTATTATATACGAATGTAGTAATATTGATTTAATTTCTCTCCTAAAAATAGAATAAATTTAGGGTCGAGTAGGATTTCCGTCTCGCTGCAATCTGACATAGAATTTAGCTTATTTAGGGATTAAAGTTAACAAGATGAGGTAAAGTTACTTATAGTAAAGTCAATAAACCAATAAAAACGTCAGATATTATCGATAAAACAAGTAATTTCAAGACTCAAATTAACCCTACTTACCCCCTTGTCATCGATACAAATTTTTCGAACGGTTTTTCCCAACAATACATTTTAATGACTTGAATACCAGATATCAATTCATTCATTAATCGTACTCTTTCATCTGTTATTAAAGCAGTGCGCAGTCGCAATACGGACGTTCTTTTAGCTAACCAAACTTGAAAAAATTCCGATAACACCCCGTATACATATTATAAATTCCCCTACTTACTTTGAAACGGAACAAATAGTATTAAAAACACCACCCCGTATATAAATCCTATTCCAATTTCCCTGTATAATAAAAAACTTCCAACGCCTACTTGTATCGGTCCTATCCATGAGTAGTGCACAAGTACGAACGCTTCGTCAAATTTACTGACGTCATTAGATAATAAATTAATCAGGTGACCAGCTGTGGTATTAACCAAAGCGCTGCGGTTAAATTTCATCATTTTTCGAAAAATTAACGAACTACAAGCTATTCTTATTTTCATGGCGATGTGTTGTAATCCCATGTAAGTAGGATGTGCCATAAGAGAATCTGTAAATAAACAAACAACGAGTCCTCCCGCGTAATAGTAAGCTTCCGTTTTCGATATACGAGTCTGCGCTGTTTCGAAAAATGATACCAACTTTCCGATACACTTGGGAATTACAATACTAAAATGAAATTTTTTTTTAATGATGATTCATCTTGATTTTAGATTTATTTCACATAAAATCAGTTTGAAATAACATATTTTTGAAGTTACGACCTACTTTTGATAAAGAACAAAATACGTCGAAACGTTTATATTACCCGCTATTTCAAACTGATTTTATATTAAATAAACCTGAAATCCAAATAAACCATCATCAACATACATAACAAAGGGTCTAAGAAGAACAAAGTTGAAGTAAATGAAATTTTTGTGGTTAGGAAATGTTAAATATTTCTTTTCAGTTGTATTTCAGGTTGTTAAAACCTACTCACATCAACATAACCTCATCTATACATTTTATGATACCAAATATCACAAACTTTAAACCAAATATTCGGAATAACGCTTTGTGCAACGAGAATTTTTTATTTTTGATGAATTCTTCGTCCCAAATTTTTTCTAAGCGTGATCCCAATATGTTCGAAGCGTGTTCTTCTAAAGGTAAAAAAAGGTCATCTTCTGATAAATCGTACTGATAAGTTTTTTTAAATATTGGAAACATGTAACTGAAAAAAGAAAGTAAACGTTTAATTTTGTTTAATAACAAAATATATTTTCCTATTCAAGTACTTAAAACTTGTTTTTTTAGAAAAAATTGATAAAATAAATAAAATTAATGTCCAATGTGAACAAATGCTTTTGTAGTAATGTTCTGTGTGCAGATTTGTTGATTTTTGGTCATCATTATGTTGTATTAGGTGTAAAATGAGTTTGAAAACCAAAAGATTCCAGATTTTCTGTATGATCAGATGCAAAGCGGTTGCAGATGCTTTAGTACATGTTGAAATTAATGCTCGGCATTATTCTATTTAGTTTGAATCAAATAGGTACACATGGTATAAAACACGTGTAATTTTTAACATTCAGAATACATCTATAAGTTTATAGTTAAATCTTGTTCATTTCATTTGAATTTAATGCACCAAAAACTCGTAATTTAAGCACAAAATAAATACAAGTGTCCTTAAATTTTGTAAATGGCTTAAAAGCAGACTGATAAAAAAAGATACAAAAATACACAGTTTCAACCTTATTAGTTACATTGAAATATATCTAAAAAGTACTTGACATCATAGATTAAAAAAATATATATATATATAACATTGCGAAAAAAACTTATATACGAGAAAATCGATTGTTTACTCCACGGTCACCATTTTGACGCAAATCAGCTGTTTTCTTAGATTACCAAATTATATATTAAGTGTAAATTCCAACCAATCAAATCGCAAAAACTGTCATGTACATCACTCTTAAAATATGACAATTCTAACGTCAAAAATAAACATATTTGATAAATTGAAGTTTACTTACAGAAAAAATAATTGTGATAATACGTTCTGGTTTTCAGCAGGATTAGTATTTTTGTTAGCATTTTTACCTCTATCCATATCATGTGATAATAATAAAAAATTTGAAATTAGTCAAAACAGAATAGCAGTTGACATAAAGTGTTGAATAGTGTTGCTTTTAGATATCTAGATAAAGCATGTGTTCATTATTGTATGTGTGTGTTGAATAATGAGAAGGTAGATGGATGAATCTATTTTGTGTTGGTAAGCCTTTATTCCAGGTAATTAGAAGCTTTTGGTCATTTCTGGACGTTTTTATAATGGCTCCAGTATAGCCTATAAAATAAATTGTCACTTTTCTTGTTTATTGTTTTAATTATCGCATTTTTATCAATGTTTTTTTTGTATAAATAAAGGCACTTTGAATTCTTCATTCCTTATATTTTTAATCATGTAATTTTTATCGGTTTTGTTCTCAAGATACATTTAATCAGTAGGAAGCCACACTTTTTCTGATGTAGGATGCTAATTAGGATTCTTTCTAAACGCTGTTTCATTTGACTGAATTTAGTTACTGAATCATTTAGGCCGAATTACTGAATTTATTAGTGTGGAATAATGGCTTCTTCACCTTTTATAATAATTAATAATAATAATGATCTTTACAAGGATGTAAATTTATATTTTCGTGAAGGGAAGTAATGAAAAACCTTTTTTTCGTAAATTTGTCATTAATTTCCAGTGCAGTCCCATAATTATTTATTTAGAATTTATCAATAACTGAAAAGATAGTTTTTACTCTCATGTAAATAAGTACATATTGTACTTCAAATTTTTTGTGAATAGTTTTAAATAAAAACAAAAATGTGTACGTGATCGGTTGTTGAGACAGTCTCATTCATAGATAAAGTGTTTTTTCATAGAGTAGAAACGATTAATAAAATAATAGAGGGTACGTAATTAGAAACAATTGTAAACGAAATAAAATTCTTCAAATCATGAATAAACTATTTTTATGTAAATATTCATTCTCAATTAATGAGTTATGTAATAAAATATAAGATGCATGCAAAATGAATACTTGAAAGGAAAAGGCCAATAGTGAAAACTTCGTTTGTTTTTTGATACATAGATGAATAGCTAGTGTATAGAGGTATCGATTCAATCCATAAATAAACTATTAGATGACACTAGAATTAAATCCAATTGTTTAAAACATGAATGAACTAATCATAATATTTAAACTGCATCTATGGAAATGATATTTTTCTGTGTAACAACAAGATTTATTAGCTGAATTATCTAGAAAGAAAAGGCTAACAATAAAAAAAAGAATTTTGTTTATTACATAGATAAATAGTTACTTTATAGAGGGATTCGATTCAATATATAAATGAACTATTAGAGGACACATAATCCAAAAAAAAAAACGAAAATTAAATCGAATTGTTTAAAACATGGGTATTATAATATTTGAACTGCATCTATGAAAATGATATTTTTCATACAAAAAAATGATAATATAAATTTTTGTACACTCAACTGTGTAAAAGACTTTAGCTGAATAATCTAATAGGATGTGGCCAACAATAAAAAAGTTTTTTGTTAAATCTATAGATAAATAGGTTGTTCATAGAGGGATTAGTATTCAACAAAAATTCAAGAAAGCTAACAAAAGTTGTTATTCAAATTTAACATGTAATCTGATTGGTACTATAAAATGTTTCTGTAGGTACTTTTTATTTATTTTTTTACTGCTGTTTTATTTGGTATTTTGGGTTTTTTTGAAATGAAAAACAATAATAAGTTGAAATATATTTATTTTTAATTATAATAAGATTTATTTTCATCTAATGGTAAAATGGCAAGTAACAAAACCTGTCCCAATACTGTTTTTTTTTTTGAAAAGTATGAAAAGATCACAGCAATCTTAAATAAGTATAATATAATGAGATTATAAGTTTAAACGGTCTTCTTCTTCTCGTAACTCTGCAATGACAAAGAACAATAATTTGTACAAGCTACTAGACAATGTATTAAATTGATTATTGGTATATTATTAGATACAAAAATTACTCTTTCAAGTGAAATTATGACCCTTTCAGGTGAAATTATGACTCTTTTTTTGGTTCTGGGTCCATCGTTAAGTTCGCCGATCCAAGTCTGGCGAGTAAATCAGCCTCATCGCTGCCTAAATGATCGGACACCCAAAGGAGCTGGATTTTGTAGAACTTTTCGGCCGTTATGGCTTGTATGGTAATAGCGTAAAAAATTTAGAAATAGCAACGTCAGATTTGACGTATTCACATCAGCGTTGCCATATCTCATAACCAAAGTTTTTGACAGAACCTTACTCAGACACCCAAGTTGATGAGTTCCAAGGTGAAAATAACATATAAAAATAATTAAACGATTCCAAGTGTATCAGAAGTAATAAATGAAGAAAAAAATCTAATTTTGCGTGATTAAAATGTTTTCGTTTTTAGAAGATTTAAACAGTTAGTAATTCTCTCACCTCCTTTGCTATATTTTCCAAATATTTCGCGGTAGAAATACCGGTAGCTTCTACCAAATTATATAACACCCCAGCCTTATGTTGTAGAAGATGATAAGGGTGATCGAATTCTTCTACTCTACCAGAACTCATCACTAATATTTTATCGGAATCCATAACTGTATGTAATCTAAAATAGAAGGAAAAAAAAATTTTTAACACCTGTATATTAATTAAACAAAAATTTATTCGACATAATTTTCTGATTGAACTATTTGAGTATCGGAAATGGTATAATGGATGAGAAAGCGACAAAAAGGACTCACGATCATGTTACTTTGACTGTTTTTTTTTAATGGTATTCTATCAATAAAAATGCTAATTTAAATACACCAAAACGTGTGGAGATTGTAGAGTATTGAAAAAAAAAAATTATTTCTTGGTTGAATCATGTAGTAAAAATCTCTTTGGGGAGGTTAATTACCAGACAACTTCCTTTGAATTTGGTTATGATAACATTCAAACCCATAAATCATCTTCAAATGAAGATATTTCCCAAACTTTCGAGAAACAATATTTTTTTTATAAAAAATTGTTACACAGAAAACAATTTCAAATCGCTACACTAAGAAAACTAAATCGGTACATTAACAAGGTTTAAACAACTGATATGGAAAGAATACTTAATATTTAAGGATGTGTATATGATTCTTAAAGAAAAAAGTCGATTTGTGCTAATAAAAAATTGGAAAAAAGGAGTCAACATCCCTATAGCTTTTCAAAAAAGTAAAGAACAATTGTTTTCGAAGTGAGGTTATGATGAAATTTTAACTCATAAATCTTCTCACATTTTTTTCTATAAATCAGTCGTAAGAATGAAGATATTATAAAAAAATAGTTACACTAAGAAAATAAACTCAAATCGATGTACTGAGCAAAATATTCTCTATATTAAATTATTAGATTATGAACAATCATATTAAAATAGTGAGGTTATATGACATTCAAATAAATAAAGTGATATAAAATCTTCACTTGAAGATATTTTTCAAAATTTTCCACAAATCTGTCGAGAAACGATGATTTTTATAAAAAAATCGTTACACTGGGAAAATAATTTCAAATTGCAACACCAAGAAAACAAAATGAATTCTAAGTTTTAATGTTCTACTGAAACAACTAATATGGTAAAAATAATTAGTATTTGAGGTTATATATACGATTATTGAAAAAAAAGTCGATTTTGAGAAACATTAATAAAATTCCAGTTATAAAAAAATATGTAAGGAACATTTTTGTACAATCTATTTTCTCAAAATGTTCGTTTTTTATGTAGGTTAAGAAAAAAAATGAAAGCATGCTTTGAAGCCTTTCAAAACAATTATATTAAAAGAAATGAGGTTAAGTTAGCATTCAAACTCAAAAATCATATGACATCTTAGTTATTTCGTTATAAAAACGATTATTTTGTAAAAAAAAGTTAAACTGAGAAAACAACTTCCTATCTCTACACTAAGAAAACAAACCTAAATCGATACACTGACCAAAACATTTTTTCATTTCAATTATTTGTCACGTATTTGTTAAAAAAAAAGATTAAATTTAATTTCGAACATTTTGAAACAAAAATCGTGACACTGAGAAAACTACTTTCTATTTCTACACTAAGAAAACAAACCTATATCGATACACTGACCAAAACATTTTTTCATTTCAATTATTTGTCTCGTATTTGTTAAAAAAAAAAAGATTAAATTCAATTTCGAATATTATGAAACAAAAATCGTTACACTGAGAAAACAACTTACTATCTCTACACTAAGAAAACAAACCTAAATCGATACACTGACCAAAACATTTTTTCATTTCAATTATTTGTCACGTATTTGTTAAAAAAACAGAGTAAATTTAATTTCGAATGTTATGAAACAATAATCGTTACACTGAGAAAACTACTTTCTATTTCTACACTAAGAAAACAAACCTATATCGATACACTGACCAAAACATTTTTTCATTTCAATTATTTGCCACGTACTTGTTAAAAAAAAGATTAAATTTAATTTCGAACATTTTGAAACAAAAATCGTTACACTGAGAAAACAACTTCCTATCTCTACACTAAGAAAACAAACCTAAATCGATACACTGACCAAAACATTTTTTCATTTCAATTATTTGTCACGTATTTGTTAAAAAAAAAAGATTAAATTTAATTTCGAATATTATGAAACAAAAATCGTTACACTGAGAAAACAACTTCCTATCTCTACACTAAGAAAACAAACCTAAATCGATACACTGACCAAAACATTTTTTCATTTCAATTATTTGTCACGTATTTGTTAAAAAAAAAAGATTAAATTTAATTTCGAATATTATGAAACAAAAATCGTTACACTGAGAAAACAACTTCCTATCTCTACACTAAGAAAACAAACCTAAATCGATACACTGACCAAAACATTTTTTCATTTCAATTATTTGCCACGTACTTGTTAAAAAAAAGATTAAATTTAATTTCGAACATTTTGAAACAAAAATCGTTACACTGAGAAAACAACTTCCTATCTCTACACTAAGAAAACAAACCTAAATCGATACACTGACCAAAACATTTTTTCATTTCAATTATTTGTCACGTATTTGTTAAAAAAAAAAGATTAAATTTAATTTCGAATATTATGAAACAAAAATCGTTACACTGAGAAAACAACTTCCTATCTCTACACTAAGAAAACAAACCTAAATCGATACACTGACCAAAACATTTTTTCATTTCAATTATTTGTCACGTATTTGTTAAAAAAAAAGATTAAATTTAATTTCGAATATTATGAAACAAAAATCGTTACACTGAGAAAACTACTTTCTATTTCTACACTAAGAAAACAAACCTAAATCGATACACTGACCAAAACATTTTTTCATTTCAATTATTTGCCACGTATTTGTTAAAAAAAAAAGATTAAATTTAATTTCGAACATTTTGAAACAAAAATCGTTACACTGCGAAAACAACTTACTATCTCTACACTAAGAAAACAAACCTAAATCGATACACTGACCAAAACATTTTTTCATTTCAATTATTTGCCACGTATTTGTTAAAAAAAAAAGATTAAATTTAATTTCGAACATTTTGAAACAAAAATCGTTACACTGCGAAAACAACTTACTATCTCTACACTAAGAAAACAAACCTAAATCGATACACTGACCAAAACATTTTTTCATTTCAATTATTTGCCACGTAATTGTTAAAAAAAGATTAAATTTAATTTCGAACATTTTGAAACAAAAATCGTTACACTGAGAAAACAACTTACTATCTCTACACTAAGAAAACAAACCTAAATCGATACACTGACCAAAACATTTTTTCATTTCAATTATTTGTCAGGTATATGTTAAAAAAAAAGATTAAATTTAATTTCGAACATTTTGAAACAAAAATCGTTACACTGAGAAAACAACTTCCTATCTCTACACTAAGAAAACAAACCTAAATCGATACACTGACCAAAACATTTTTTCATTTCAATTATTTGTCAGGTATATGTTAAAAAAAAAGATTAAATTTAATTTCGAACATTTTGAAACAAAAATCGTTACACTGAGAAAACAACTTACTATCTCTACACTAAGAAAACAAACCTAAATCGATACACTGACCAAAACATTTTTTCATTTCAATTATTTGTCACGTATTTGTTAAAAAAAAAAGATTAAATTTAATTTCGAACATTTTGAAACAAAAATCGTGACACTGAGAAAACTACTTTCTATTTCTACACTAAGAAAACAAACCTAAATCGATACACTGACCAAAACATTTTTTCATTTCAATTATTTGTCACGTATTTGTTAAAAAAAAAAGATTAAATTTAATTTCGAACATTTTGAAACAAAAATCGTTACACTGAGAAAACAACTTCCTATCTCTACACTAAGAAAACAAACCTAAATCGATACACTGACCAAAACATTTTTTCATTTCAATTATTTGTCACGTATTTGTTAAAAAAAAGATTAAATTCAATTTCGAATATTATGAAACAAAAATCATTACACTGAGAAAACTACTGTCTATTTCTACACTAAGAAAACAAACCTAAATCGATACACTGACCAACACATTTTTTTATTTCAATTATTTGCCACGTATTTGTTAAAAAAAAGATTAAATTTAATTTCGAACATTTTGAAACAAAAATCGTTACACTGAGAAATCAACTTCCGTTCTCTACACTAAGAAAACAAACCTAAATCGATACACTGACCAAAACATTTTTTCATTTCAATTATTTGTCACGTATTTGTTAAAAAAAAAAAGATTAAATTTAATTTCGAACATTTTGAAACAAAAATCGTTACACTGAGAAAACAACTTCCTATCTCTACACTAAGAAAACAAACCTAAATCGATACACTGACCAAAACATTTTTTCATTTCAATTATTTGTCACGTATTTGTTAAAAAAAAGATTAAATTCAATTTCGAATATTATGAAACAAAAATCATTACACTGAGAAAACTACTGTCTATTTCTACACTAAGAAAACAAACCTAAATCGATACACTGACCAACACATTTTTTTATTTCAATTATTTGTCACGTATTTGTTGAAAAAAAAGATTAAATTTAATTTCGAACATTTTGAAACAAAAATCGTGACACTGAGAAAACTACTTTCTATTTCTACACTAAGAAAACAAACCTAAATCGATACACTGACCAAAACATTTTTTCATTTCAATTATTTGCCACGTATTTGTTAAAAAAAAGATTAAATTTAATTTCGAACATTTTGAAACAAAAATCGTTACACTGAGAAATCAACTTCCGTTCTCTACACTAAGAAAACAAACCTAAATCGATACACTGACCAAAACATTTTTTCATTTCAATTATTTTTCACGTATTTGTTAAAAAAAAAAGATTAAATTTAATTTCGAACATTTTGAAACAAAAATCGTTACACTGAGAAAACAACTTCCTATCTCTACACTAAGAAAACAAACCTAAATCGATACACTGACCAAAACATTTTTTCATTTCAATTATTTGTCACGTATTTGTTAAAAAAAAGATTAAATTCAATTTCGAATATTATGAAACAAAAATCATTACACTGAGAAAACTACTGTCTATTTCTACACTAAGAAAACAAACCTAAATCGATACACTGACCAACACATTTTTTTATTTCAATTATTTGTCACGTATTTGTTGAAAAAAAAGATTAAATTTAATTTCGAACATTTTGAAACAAAAGTCGTTACACTGAGAAAACAATTCGAAATTACTACACTAAAAAAACAATCCCAAATAAGTCGAAACTAATCAATATTTGACAGTTATGATTGGAATTGAAAGAAAAAAATTGGAAAATCGACAAAAACCTTTCGTTTGGATTAAATAAAACATGTCGAAACTCACCTATGAGCTATAGTCAAAACCGTACAATCAGCAAATTTATTCCTGATCGTAGTCTGGATAAGAGAGTCCGTATGAGGATCCACATTGGCAGTAGCTTCGTCCATAACCAAAATTTTGTTATTTCTAATTAGGGCCCTCGCCAAACACACCAGTTGTCTCTGTCCGACACTGAAATTGTTGCCCCCTTCGGATACTTCCGAATTGAGACCCGAAGGTAAGTCCGAAATCACGTCTTTGAGTTCTACTTGTTCTAAGGCGTTCCAGAGTATATCGTCGCTGTAGTTTTCGAAGGGATCCAAATTTTTACGCATGGTACCCGAAAATAATACCGGTTCTTGTGGTATTATCGAAATTTTCGATCTGAGTGTATCTAGAGGTAACCGAGTTGTATCGACGCCGTCAATTATGACAGTTCCTTCTAGCGGATACAATTGAAATAACGCTGTGATAGTCGAAGATTTTCCCGCTCCTGTTCTCCCGACTATACCGATTTTCTCTTTAGGTTCTATAGAAAAATTTAATCCTTTAAGTACGAAAGGTTCCGTTTCGCTATATCTCAAACGGACGTTTCGGAATTCTACTCGACCGTTCTCGGGCCAATTTTCCGGAAGATTCTGAGTATCTTCCCTTTCAGGTTCTTTTTCCAATTTCGTATATTCCAATATTCTTTCTACCGAGGTCATGTTATTTTCGAGTTCGGTCCATTGGCGCATTCCCCATTGCAGGGAACCCATTAAACCTAAATATTGAGTTATCACTAAACCCAAGTCGCCGCCGTGTATACCTAAAAATGATTATTAATACTCTAACGAGCAAAAAAATCAACCCGAACGACATCGAGCGATCGCAAGTCGCTGGCAAAAAAACGGATATACATCTTTGTTTACAACAGACGAGAATTCTACCGGAAAATGCCCACAACGGAGATAAAGCTGCTCGAGCGATCATCATATTCCGACAAGGCCAGAATCAGAGAAAAATGGTCAATACGATGAACATAAATCAGTTTGCTGGTCATTTTCAAGAAAGACTCGGTTCCGGAAGAAAAAGGTGCACAACCGAGAGAGTTGATCGATTCATTGTTAGCACATTACTGAGAAATCGGGTTCTCGATGGTTCTCAAGTCCAGCGAGAGCTCAGAGAAACGCGAGCAGTGGCTGGACAGTCCGAAGAAGACTTAAAGCAACTAACCTTGAGCCGAAAGGCCAGCAATTAGCCACAAATAAGAGCAGCAGATGCTTGCATGGTAGCGATATTAGATGACGGGTCTACAGAAGACCTGGAGGAAGATTCGCTAAATGTTGCATAGGAGAAAACGTGGCATTTGGGGAGAAGGTTGGACCACATAGATTATAATGTTGAGACTAATAACTTTGAGATGCTAAAGCCAGAGCAGCAATGGAAGTTGAAGATTTTTTGCCAGAGACTTTTGACCGCGACCGTGCGACTTGAGATTTACTTACTTTCTCTGAATAGTAATAAGGAAAATACTGCAATTGCTACGAAAACTATACAAATTATGTCCAACCAAAGCGCAAAACATTTACTGGAACCTAAATATAAGAACCAAGCAGCGCTGTGACTGTCTTGGAAGTTATCAAATTCTGCTATCAACATTTCTTCGGCTTGGAAAGCCCTAACTGTACTTAAACCGTTTACCGAAGCCGTTAGGTGGCTTAACATTGGACTTTTTGCTAAAAATAACATCAATTTACGAGAAAATTATTACTTACCATCCCTAAAGTATTGGATCTATACAATTATTCATTTTAATAAATGTAATTAGTAAATTAATGTAATTTTTTTTTATCAATGAAGCCATTATAGAACACGTGACATTGATAAGTCGGCCATTTTGTCTGGGTGGCAAACAAAAGATACATTCCCAGTTTTTTGTGTTTCATTTCTCATTGTTCTTTTCAAAAATTTATCGAATTGAATATTAACTAATCGTAAGTAATAATAACAGATGAAAACCGTTTCGAAATAAGGTATTAGTTGGTGAAATTTTGGGACAAGTATTTTCCTTTTTAATGGTGTATATAAAACGACATCTAAAAGCTTTCTACTAAATACAAAATCATAAAGTTTCGGTTCAAAAGTTATACGATTTTAAACTAGATTTCGAAAATTAACTTGACCTTGAACAATATAATATTGAAAACAGAGTGGGGTATAGGAGCTCGTTTGAGTGAGCATAAACTATTGATAGAGAAGAAAAAGAACATTTGAATACCACTCTACTTTAGAAAATGGAAAACCGATGCTTTTTCTCTCTCTTCCGATAGTACAATTCCACTTATAGGCCGCTCTCACGATCTTTAATATTGCTACCAACTCGTCCACGACACGTGAAGCTGGCACTTTTCGATTATCTCAATAGAATCGACAATTTGGTGGATGCGCCGGGCACAAAATTCCAAGGAATGGAACGGAAACCTTTGATATTGTTTTTTTTTTCATTTACACTAAAGTTTTGGCCGTTTTTATAGGATCAATTTTTAGGGGAAGCCATTTCGTTCGTTTACATTCTGGAACCGAATTATCGAGAAACCCGTTTTGTATAAATAGGCGCTTGTTTACCAAAAAGGAAGACATCGGGATTGACAAGTATTTGTGCGTTCAAATGAATTAATATGTAGGGAATTAGTTAAGAGTTTAGTATCAAGTCTTAGGGTGTTTTTTGTATGATTTTGGATGTTTAGGAATAATTTTAGGACAAATTCCACACAAAAAATCGATAAGTAGAGAGTAAAGAGGAACAGAGAATGTCGAACCGACGCTTTTCATCTTTATCTTCGATATTTATACGAACTCGTCCACGACACGGACCGTGAAGCTGACACTTTTCGATTATCTCAATAGAATCGACAATTTTGTGGACGCGACAGGCACAAAATTCCATGGAATGAACCTTTGATATTGTTTTTTTCATTTACACTCAAGTTTTGGCCGTTTTTATAGGATCAATTTATAGGGGAAGCCATTTCGTTCGTATACATTCTGGAACCGAATTATCTAGAAACCCGTTTTGTATAAATAGGCGCTTTTTTACCAAAAAGGAAGACATCGGGATTGACAAGAGTATTTGTGTGTTCAAATGAATTAATATGTAGAGAATTAGTTAAGAGTTTAGTATCAAGGGTGTTTTTTGTACGATTTTGGATGCTTAATAATAATTTTAGGACAAATTTCACACAAAAAACGATAAGTAGAGAGCAAAGAGGAACAGAGAATGTTGAACCGATGCTTTTCATCTTTATCTTCAATATTTATACGAACTCGTCCACGACACAGACCGCGAGGTTGGCATTTTTCGATTATTTTAATAGAATCGACATAGAGAGTGGTATACCGATGTTCTTTCTCTCTCTGCCAGCAGTAGGGACACATTTGAATAAGCTTCCTGATTTTCCTACAGTAAAAACACGTTAATAAAATATTCGTTATACTCACTGATGGCTTCAACGCGCTTTACACTACGGCTAGTCTCGGAATAGACAATTTTCAATAAATAGAAGAATACCATAAGTACACTCGCCGGTACCAGCAACAGAGGTTCCACAATTGAGGATAAGGTGATAGCACCAACTAGTAGCAAGAAGATCTAAAGAAAAAACCATTTCTAGACACACAATTCCCCATTTGACACGAACTCACCTCAATGACATCTATTATAACCGATGGTAAATATTCATCGACGGTACCCAGATCCTTAGAAAACCTATTCAATATCCTCCCAGATGGATTGGTGTTGTAAAATCTCATGGTGGCTTTTATCAGTCGCGAAAATATATAACTGTGTAAATTTTTAGATGCTATTACGAAAAATATCATGAAATAAACGGCTTTGACAACAGAAATAATTATATTTCCTATTGTAAGGGCAGTGTACGTCCACATGATCATTTCTCTGTTTATAGTTTCGTTGGATGTTGTTAAATTTTTTCTAACCTTTTCGCTGTAATCTTGTTCTAAGTTTACCCTAAAAGTGTTTAGAAATAAATAAAAACGTTTATTTAATTAAAACACTCTAATTACAACATTTTCGATGATTAATACAGACTAGAGTAACCACACTCTCAATATAATGACGTCATTTGACGTAAAGTACAGTAGAATACACTAAGAAAACAAAATCATATCGCTACGCTGAGAAAACAAGGTCGAATTGTTATACTGAAAAAATTTTGCTCGAATGAACAGAAAATCTATATCTAGCTTGAAGGACTGGAAAATGTGGCCCAAAAGATTCGAAAATGTGACTTGAAACAACAGAAAATGTGGCTCACAGGACCAAAAAATGTTTATCTGGCTTGAAGGATGAAAAATATGTCGCTCGAAGAACCAGAACATGTAAATGTGGCTCCAAGGACCAGAAAATGTATTTCTGGCTTGGAAGACTGGAAAATGTAGCTCGAGACGAAAAAATTTGGCTCGAATGACCAGAAAATGTATATCCGGCTCGAAGCAATAGCAAACCTGTCTTGTAGGACCAGAAAATGTGGCTCGAAAGAAAAGAAAATGTATATTTGACTTGCGGGACTGGAAAATGTAATTCGAAGACGAGAAAATGTGGCTAGACGGACTAGGAAGGACCAGAACATTAAATGTGGCTCCAAGGACCAGAAAATCTATATTTAGCTTGAAGGACCCAAAAATGTGGCTCGAAAGATTCGAAAATGTGACTTGAAAGAACAGAAAATGTGGCTCGAAAGACCAAAAATTATTTAACTGGCTTGAAAAATGAGAAAATGTAACTAGAAGGACTAGTAAATGTATATCTGGTTTGGAGAACTGGAAAATGTGTCTCCAGAACCAGGAAATGTGGCTCGTAAAACAAGAAAATGTGGATAGAAGGGCTAGGAAATATATATTTGGCTTGGAGAACTGGAAAATTTGGCTCCAGAACTAGAAAATGTGGCTCGTAGGACAAGAAAATGTGGCTAGAAGGACTAGAAAATGTATATCTGGTTTGGACAACTGGAAAATGTGACTGCAGAACCAGTTAATGTGGCTCGCAGGACAAGAAAATGTCGCTAAAAGGACTAGGAAATTTATATCTGGTTTGGACAACTGAAAAATGTGACTGCAGAACCAGTTAATGTGGCTCGCAGGACAAGAAAATGTCGCTAAAAGGACTAGGAAATTTATATCTGGTTTGGACAACTGAAAAATGTGACTGCAGAACCAGTTAATGTGGCTCGCAGGACAAGAAAATGTCGCTAAAAGGACTAGGAAATTTATATATGGCTTGGAGGACTGGAAATGTGGCGCCAGAACCAGGAAATGTGGCTCGTAGAACAATAAAATGTGGCTAGAAGGACTAGGAAATTTATATTTGGCTTGGAGGACTGGAAGATGTGACTCTAGAACCAGAAAATATGGCTCGTAGGACAAGAAAATGTGGCTCTAAAACCAAAAAATGTGGCTTGTAGGACAATAAAATGTGGCTAGAAGGACTAGGAAATTTATATTTGGTTTGGAGGACCGGAAGATGTGACTCTAGAACCAGAAAATATGGCTCGTAGGACAAAAAAATGTGGCTCTAAAACCAGAAAATGTGGCTTGTAGGACAATTAAATGTGGCTAGAAGGACTAGGAAATTTATATTTGGTTTGGAGGACCGGAAGATGTGACTCTAGAACCAGAAAATATGGCTCGTAGGACAAAAAAATGTGGCTCTAAAACCAGAAAATGTGGCTTGTAGGACAATTAAATGTGGCTAGAAGGACTAGGAAATTTATATCTGGCTTGGAGGGTTGGAAAATGTGGCTAGAAGGACTAGAAAATGTATATCTAGCTCGAAGAGCTAAAAAATGTATATCTGGCTTAAAGTACCAATAAATGTGACTCGAAAGATTCGAAAATGTGACATGAAAGGCCAGAAAATGAGGCCAGCAGAACCAGAAAACGTATATCCGGCTCGAAGGACCATAAAATGTAATTTTAAATGTTAGTGTAGTGTTAGTTTTAGAAATTTCGACGTACGAATGGTCTGAGAGGAAATTTTAACAAACAAGGATATTATTTTATACATTTTTCAATATTTGTACGTACCAATAAGTGACGTAATATTCTCCACCGTTAGCCACAACTTGACACAAGATAAAAAGAAAAGCTAATATCGACATGGAGAATACACCGCCTCCAGCTCTGAGATATTGATAATAAGTAGCAGCTTTTATGGTCCCTTTTTCTTGTAATTCTTTTTCGATAGTTTGGTCTTCATCGTCATCGACGGATTCATCGTAAATTGAAGCTTTCGATTTAATCGACTTCATTCTTTTATCTTCTTCGGCTTCTTCTTGAAATTCTTCCATAACTTTAGCGAAATCCAAACCGCTCTTCTTCAATTCGACGTAACTACCGGTCATTTCGATTTTACCGTCTTTCATTATGATAATTTTATCGGAATTTTTCAAATACTGCAATTGGTGTGTTACCAGTACGCAAATTTTGTTGGATAAAAATTGTTTAATACATTTTTCGTATAAATGTTTACCGACGTTAGCATCTACGGCCGATAAGGGATCGTCCAAGAGGTATATATCGGCTTCTTTATATACACATCTCGCTAAATTCACTCTAGCTTTCTGTCCGCCGCTCAAAGTGTTCCCCTTTTCGCCTACCAAAGTTTTATCGCCGTAGGGTAATAGAGCGAAGTCCGATTTTAAGGCGCAAACTTCCACGACTTTCTGGTACCGTTCCTCGATGTATTTCTCGCCGAATAAAATATTTTGGCGAACACTAGCCGCGAACAACCACGGTTCTTGGGAAGCGAACGATATTTTACCAACAATTTCCATCGAACCGGATCTAACCGGTAGTTCTTTGAGAAGAAGATTTATGACGCTGCTCTTTCCGCTACCCACAGGACCTATTATAGCCAGCATCTTATTAGGGGGTACGTCGAACGTTATATTACTTAAAGTATCCTCGGCGGATTGATCCGACCACTTCGCATTGACGTTCGACAGGTACAACTTGGGATTTTTTTTTTGTAATTCGAAATTCATTTTACTTCCGTTCGTGCCGTTCATAACACCTTCCATACTTTCCAATGTTTTCGGATAAGCGCCGTTCATTTTTTCGGATTTATAAATATATTCGTAATCTCTCTCTTTTTCGTCGAATATCAACAATTTTTGTATTCTCAATATGGTGACGTTCATTTCCGCGAACGCCGATATACTCAGTGAAAAAATTATAGTTATCACTGTCCGCATTTGATTATAGATGGCGGTAATGGCGAATACTTTATCGGCAGTAATATAATTTCCTAGTAATACGTATCCTAATATACTGACGAAAATGGCGGTTCTAGATACGAAGACTTCGAAGGAATATAAAATGCCTAAAAGGCATGAATGAGATCGGATCGCTCTCATTTCGGTTCTGTAACAAAATAAATTATACGTTACGTAACCAGAACGAAATGAATTATATTTTTAACTAGACCTTGTATATAACATCATGGATTAATTAGAGTTATCCTGTATAAAAGAATATTCACAAAAGAAAAGTTTAATATAGAAGCGCCCTCGTATATACCAATCGATTTTAATTTCCCCGCCCATGTTGAGTAATTCGACATGATTCGCAAATGCTTTTTTTATTCATTTTTTTCACCACATTTGTTCATCTATTCTCTTATTAAATAATGATGTTGAAAAATATTATACAATTCATATCAAATATTCTATCACATTAAAAAGTTAGTAATCATTTTATTAAATCAAGAAATTTTGATAGATTTGGCAACGTTTTCTAATCATATACCTATTCGCTTAAAGTTTTTTAGACCACACAGTTACATGCTATAGAATCGTGCATAGTCGTGCAAAATCGTTTTGTCGTTAATCCTTTTACATATTTTGTCACTAATAAGTTTGGCAACGTTTTTCAAATCATTAGATACCTATAGTGACGAATAAAAATTACAGGAGAATACACGTTATAAACAAGTTAAAAGCTCTCACTAGACGCTTCTTGAATTATACACTTATTTGTGCTATGGAATCGTGCAAGATCGTATTTTAGTTAATGCTTTTGCTTATTTTGCCACTTGTTTGGTGAAAATAACAGTTCATTTAAATGTACAGCATTATCGGTAAATTAAATCAAGTAAATTTTACTAAGTTTGGCAATGTTTTTCAAATTATTAGCTGTCATATACCTATAGTGTACTCTTCGTCAAAAAAACTACACGAGATGAATGACTAAACGTCCCAATACAATTTTGTGTCTGTTATATCGAATCGCGTTTAAACCCATCGACAATGTTGCCAATATTACAGAAATTGTTGTGTCTCGTTTAAAAATATAAAATTATTTTAGTGGAGACTTTTAATAGATTTGGCAACGTTATCATCGTAGACCATACATGCTACTCCTATATAATCGTGCGAGATCGTTTTGTTGTTAATCCTTCAACATATTTTACCACTTTTTTGGCTCCATGTAACTTGTAAATAAATTAAATCGTGAAATTTTACTAAGTTTGGCAACGTGTTTCAAAACATTGCTGTCATATACCTACAGTGTACTCCCGCGAATAATACTTGTAATACCGAACAGTCTTTAAACTATCGACAGTGTTGCCAATAATACGACAGTTGCAGTGTTTCGTATTATGTTAGTGGAAAAATGGTATTTGAGACTTTTACTGAAATATGTAACCTGCTTTACAAGATCTGCAGACCTATGTGCTACTGACGCCTGAAAGAATAATTGAAAATTTTGAAAAAAAGGTTTTCAAGGTATTTATAGTTCCTGTTAAAAAGATTTGGATTTATAATAGCAATCAACGAAACACGACTTTAAACAATTTAATAATTTTACAAACAAAGTAAGTATTATTAAGTTTTATTACTTTTCTTTAATCATAAGTAAAACCTTCCATTTGTCACGATTATAGTTCAATTTTCAATCATACGCGTGATTATTGAATTTATTTGGCAACACTGTTCAACGTTCCCAGATAACTTTCGAGTCAAATAGACAATTCCACACATGTTGGTTAGTTTGGACTCGCTTGAACGACAATATACTGTCGTCAAATCAAAAAAAAAATTGTAGCAAGATATAATTAATGATTACAGCGAAATATTTTGCTGATTTTGGAAAATTTATTATTTCTGTTGGTATTTTGTTGTTAAATGTCTTGATAATAATTATTGCAAATATGGAGGATCCAGGTGAAAAGAATAGGGAAAATGCAAGTATTTTTTTATATCCTTAATTAACTCGATAGAAAATATATACTGTGTCAAAAAAGTCGAAATGAAATTTATAAAAAAGAATTTTAAGTATCAGTTTTGGCTTGTTTTGGATGACGTCAATTGCCACGTCCAGTATTTCTTTACTTCAATAGACTACAGGAGTGTTGACGTCACACACCGTCATTGTTAGCGCAGGTCAGGGATCACTTTCCAAACAAAATTTTAACTGCGTTGACGATCGTATACATGTTTAGAGATATGATGTTTCCGTATTTTCTATTAAAAATTTTGCAAAAAATACCTTCTAGCACAAAACACACACTACCTCACAAAATTTGTTTGAAAAAGCGAACTATAACAAAATGACGGCCGTGACGTCACTCTCCGGTTTTCTATTGTGATAGTTACTTTATACACATTTTAGGTTAAAAGTAATGGAAAAAAGTGGAGATTGCTTTCGTTAAACTACTTTTAGTTGTGCAGAAGAATAATCAGAATCTAAAAACACATTGGGAACACAAAAATAAACAGTTTTCTTACAAATACAACCAACACCCTGTTTGGACTTCGATAAATCCAGGACGTGTCATTTGACGTCACGACCAATGATGACGTGTGTATAAAATTTGAATTTCGCTCGTTTATTTTGCACTCTTTACTAATCATTTTACACAAATGAGACAAAAATTGAATGGAGAAATTATATTTCATTATAATATCTGAGAAAAAATATCACCACGTGAATTTAAACTAGATGCATATTCTCCCTGTATGTGTAAAAAGTGTCCGTACTATTGCGAAACTTCAAGATGGCGTTACTGTATCAAAATTCGGAAATTTATAATAATAAAAGTGTTATTAAAATAAAACAATAAAAAGCATTGTATTATAGTTATTATTAACACGTTCACATTAACATTTACTTGTAAGAAAATTTTACATAGCTTTAACAACAGAACTTATTATATCTCTCATTTCTTCAATTCGCTCAGTCCTCGGTTGGTAGGACAGCGTTGCCAGTTTTCATGAGTTTTGAATTAATTCTGCGTGAACATACTCCCCGCGTTGAAAGCATAAGGATGGCTTTCAAAGGTCAACTGGAAGGGGGCAGATTTTTTGAAAGCTTCTTTTGATGATTTCTCCAGAGGGAGTTCTTATAGAAGCGACCCTAGCGATGCCGTCAGGGCCTCTATGGAGCTTGCTGATTCTACCTAATAACCACTGAGTGGGCATAGTGTTCTCGCCTTTCACTAAAACGAGAGAATCTTCTACTAGATGGCCTTGGTTGGACTTCCATTTGGTGCGTCTTTGGAGCTCCGCAATGTACTCAGATTTCCATCTGTTCCAGAAGTGCTGTGCTAATTGTTGTACGAGCTGAAATCTGGAAAGTCGATTCATTTTTATGTCGGTGACATCTTGATCAGGTGCTGCAATTATTGGTCTTCCAATCAAGAAGTGAGCTGGGGTAAGAGGTCCAAAATCGTTGGGATCAGAGCTCAGTGGGCATAAAGGACGCGAATTCAAAATCGCCTCGATTTGTGCGAGAACTGTGGCAAATTCTTCAAATGATAAATGAACTTGGGTCAAAACGCGCCTTAAATGATGCTTTACGCTTTTGACAGCAGCTTCCCACAAACCTCCGAAATGAGGAGAGTAGGGTGGTATAAAACTCCACTCTATATTCTGAGAGCTACATTTCTCGATTATAGTGTTGCTGCCACGTTTTAGAAAATCCTTTAGCTCTCGCTGTGCCCCGACGAAGCTTGTTCCATTGTCGGACAATATTTTTGATGGTTTGCCTCGTCTAGAGACAAAACGATATAGCGCTTGAATAAATGATTCTGAAGAAAGGCTAGAAATCAATTCCAAATGGACTGCTTTAGTTGATAAACAAATAAATACGCCAATATAACATTTACTTAAACGACAACCTCTACCTTTCTTATCGTTAATCATAAATGGCCCCGCGTAATCAACTCCCACTATTGAAAATGCACTAGAAGGATTAGTTCTATCGCGCGGTAAGTTGGCCATAATTGGCTGTATGGTTTTAGCATTGAATTTGAAGCATTTCACACAATTCCTAACAGTCTTTCGTGCAAGATTTCTACCGGATATAACCCAGTAATTTTCTCTTATAGTGCTTAAGAGCAGCTGAGGGCCGCCATGCAATAGGCGTTCATGTTCTTGTAAAAATAGTAGCTTTGAAAAATGATGCTTTGAATTGATCAAAATTGGATGCCTTTTGTCAAAGGAGTAATTTGAATATTTTAGTCGCCCTCCTACGCGTAGCAAACCATCGGGTTCTAGAAAGGGACTAAGGCTTAATAGATTACTATGGGAGCTCAAAGGTTTGTTATTTTTCAATGTTTCAATTTCGGTAGAATACGATTGAGATTGACAAGTTCGAATGAGACATTTTAGAGAATCACTTAACTCCTGTACTGTAAGAGAACCGCCTCTTCTGCGATTTCTCTGAAGACAATTATCCTTAAATCGTAAAATGTATGCCATTGTTCGTTGCATTCTTGAGAAATTTGAAAAACGTTCAAAGGGAAAACTCAGAGTAGGGGGCGCAACATTGGTCAGAAGACTGGATTTAAGTTCAGGCAAATCATGAACCACCTCCAGCTTGTCATTGGGCCAAAAACTTGGGTCCTTAGCTAGCCAAGTAGGGCCGCGCCACCACAAATCAGAGTTTAAAATTTGACTAGGATATATTCCCCTTGAAGCAATATCTGCTGGATTATCGTGGGTGGGGATGTGCCTCCAATCGGCGTGTTTAGTGAGAGACTGAATTTCTGCCACTCTATGGGCCGTGAATGTTTTTAGCAGATTCGGGCTTGTGCGTACCCAAGCTAGAGTTATAGTTGAGTCCGACCAAAGTGTGAAAGATTTGAATTGAATTTTCAAAGCAGTTTTAGCTTTATCTGTTAGGCGGGCTAGAAGCAATGCTGCGCATAATTCCAACCGCGGGATTGGTATTGTTTTTATAGGTGCCACCTTTGATTTGGCGCATAACAGGGATACATGAACCTTTTGATCGGAATCAATACTTCTCAAATAAACACAGGCTCCGTAAGCCTTTTCCGAAGCGTCAGCGAAACCATGCAGTTGTAATTCAACAGCATTCTTGCAAATAGCTTGTCTGTTTAACTCAAGATCGTTCAAAATAAGAAGCTCCTTCTCCAACCTTACCCAATTTTCAGATATAGCCTTTGGAATAGCGTCATCCCAAGCTAATTTATTTTCCCATAATTTTTGCATTATCATTTTTGCGATAATAGTACATGGGCTTAGTAAACCAAGGATGTCGAATATTTTGGATATAGTAGATAAAATTGTGCGTTTTGTGACCTTTGTACCTATAGGATTGGTATGAATTTTATATTGCAGCTTATCGTTATTGCAAACCCATATCAAGCCTAATGTTTTTGTTTTGCCATCATGCGCAAATTCTAGTATATCGGATTTTAAATCATTTGAACTTATATTTTTGAGCGCGTTGGTGTCGTTAGAGCACCATTTTCGAAGTGCGAAACATCCCGAGTTAAGAGTGTCACTTATCGCTTTACATATGTATTGCGCATGCTCAAGTGTAGGTGCACCCGTTAACAGGTCATCTACATAAAAGTCGTGCTTAATGATTTCGGCTATTTCCGGGTTCATTTCTTGAATATCCTCAGCGAGTTTGGCTAAACAGCGTATTGCAAGATAACTGGCAGAGGCTTGCCCGTATGTAACGGTATTTAGCTTGTAGACTTCCAGGTTATCACTCGGATTTTCGCGCCATACAATTTTTTGCAAATGCCTTTGCTCGAGCGTTATTGAAATTTGCCGGTACATTTTAACTATGTCTGCCGAAACTACATAGTTATGTTTCCTAAACCTTAAGACTATTGATAATAAATCGTCTTGTAAAACGGGTCCAATGACTTGAATATTGTTGAATGATAGACCGTTGCTAGAGGGCGCTGATGCATCGAAAACTACCCGTAGTTTTGTGGTCAAACTCTCTTCTCTCAAAACTCCGTGATGCGGCATGAAATATTCGAAGCTTGAATCATTGACGTTACAAATTGTCATATGGCCTAGCTCTTTATACTCGTTCATAAATTGTATATATCTGCTGTGCAGCATTGGATCTCTCCTGAATTTTCGTTCTAATGCATAGAAACGTTTTTCGGCTTGAGCTTTCGACTCACCTAAACTAGAAGGTTGTTGTTTCAAAGGTATAGTGACTGTAAAACGTCCGTTCGCGTCTCTGGTAGTAGTTTTGATGAAATTGTCCTCGCAAAATTGTTCATCTGGAGATAGTTGTCGCGTGCTAGATATTTCCTCGATTTCCCAAAATTTGGCTATTGAATTTAATAATTCCTGGTTTATACTTAAATTACAAGAAGCCTTTTCAACGTTGTTAGTACTTATTTGCCCAGATACAACCCAACCTAGCACTGTATCAATTAATAGCGGCATATTTTTTCCTAGCGAAATTTTGTTATTGCTTAAAATTGTCCAAAATAGGTCCGCGCCAATGAGCATGTCTACTGGTCCGGGAATATTGAATTGTGGATCAGCTAGCTTTAGATCACCTGGAATCGCCCAAGATTGCGTGTTGATTCGACAACACGGCATCACACTTGTAATCTCTTTTAGAATATAACAACTGCCATGCGCTTTAAAATTGGTATGTATAGATTTAAATGAAACCTTACACCTTTTACTGACCTTTGAAATATTGTTTGAGATTCCGAAAATTGAAAGATCTGTTTTATGTGTCGCAATATTCAAACGCTTTTGCAAATCCTCCGTTATAAAGGAAGTTTGAGAACCACAATCTAATAACGCTCTTGCTTTGTGAAAATTATTGAAATTGTCTGAAATGAGTAAACAGGCGGTAGATAATAGCACCTGCTCCGCCGCTGGTACCACTACGCCACTGCTTAGTGCTGCGGAACTTGAGCTCGCGTTGTCCGCTATCTCGAGTTTTTCATGCAAAATTGTATTGTGCCAAGCTTTACACACTTTGCAAGGCCCTAATTTACACTGTTTGACAGAGTGACCCGAACGCAAACAGTTATGGCAAAGATTTGATTTTTTGACAAAATCTTTTTTTTGTGTTATTGTTAATCCGAGAAACTCTGCACAACGATATATTGAATGCTCTTTCTTGCAATAGGAGCATGTATATGTACTTGAGGTCAATGACCTTACTCTACTTTGTTTATTGAATTTATTTTCCTCATTACTAAATTTTGAATCTGATTTATTTAAACTGAGACTGTTCTTTGATTCTAACATATTAAGAAAATTGGAACGTTTTTGTAAAAATTGTAGGAATTTATCTAACTTTGGCAATTCTTCCTGATCTCTATTTTCCCTTTCCCATTCAAGGTTTGAGCTAGTATCTAATTTATTAGTAATCCAAAAAATTAGTAGAGGATCCCAATTAGTTATATTTTGCCCCAATTGTTCAATAGATCCCAAATGTTTGTGAATATCGTCAGCTAAATTTTGTAGTTTTTCAGCTGTCGGTTTTTGTATATTTTCTAATGAAAAAATAGCTCTAATATGTTCATATATTAATTTTTTAGTATTGTCAAATCTTTTTGAAATTGTGGCCCATGCCACTTCATAATTGTCGGCCGTATATTTGATTTTGGAAATGGACGCCGCTGCTGTTCCTCCTAGTGCACTTCGCAAGTAATAAAATTTTTGAATATTATCTAATTTTTTACTATCATGAATAAGGCTTTTATATGTGTCCCTGAATTCTAACCAATCTTCAAAGTTTCCACTGAATTTAGGAAGTGATATATCCGGAAGCTTTATACCCTCGTTTTTACAACAAGCTTTGTCTGAAATCACGCTAAGATTTGTATCATTATCGTGATTATTGTGGCTTTGTAAAATGTTTTTAGCAACAGCGATTGCATCATAATATGAATTTTCAAATCTCTCCCGTTCGATTAATTGCTCATCTAAATTTATATCATCCTGTAACTCTATTTCTAATTGATATGATTTGAATTCGTCAAGATAATTTTCGGCATCACGTAACCTATCTTTTAATTTTGTAACTTCTGTTTGGCTTAAATTAGATATAGTTGCAAATTCATTTACCGCTTTTGTGAAAATAGTTAACTGAGCTTTAATTACACCTCTTTTCTTTATTAGTTTGCCAAGTTCTGCCATTTTATATTGTCAAATTGTTCAAGCACAAACAGAGAAGCTTTGAAATCGCAAATGGAAAGAAAAATTCGGAAATAAATAATTTGGAACAAACTCACTCTGATTTCGGTCGAACTGCCTGATTCTTGCAATTGAACTAGTCGGCCAGTTGAGTTGATGTCTGGTCGCCGTGATATTGTATCGACTACTTGTTTGGTCGATCACTTTGCACTCGTTGATAGTTGCTTGCAGCACGTGGTAAATTGTTTTTGGGTTATAGTTGTTAATAATATATTGTTTATTGCGAATTTTCACTGGTTTTGTTTATAATCCGCTCGTAAGGACCATTTTTTGTATTATAGTTATTATTAACACGTTCACATTAACATTTACTTGTAAGAAAATTTTACATAGCTTTAACAACAGAACTTATTATATCTCTCATTTCTTCAATTCGCTCAGTCCTCGGTTGGTAGGACAGCGTTGCCAGTTTTCATGAGTTTTGAATTAATTCTGCGTGAACAAGCATTTACAAATTTAAGATATGAAATTGTATTTACATATATGCGAAAATCATACCCGATATGATGAAAAGTTATTGACTATACAATTGTTCGCATTCAGACGTACCCATTTGAAATTTAAACCCCATACGAATTTTCCTCCTCCCTACCCACCATGATTGCCAAATATTGATCCTTAAAACAAAAACCAGCTAAAACTGGTATGAAACAAAAACACGCTACAGAGGTCATATATTCCATCGACGTTGCCAAACTTCGACAATAATGAAGAGATATACAATAAGGTTATACTGATATTTAATATAAAAAAAAACATTTAGAATAGCATCAATTTTTATAAGACGTAATGAACGAATCTCTTCTTCTTTCTCACTAACTACTCCAATTATATGTAATATACATTTAAAACTAATGATAATTAAATTTTATGTGGTTTCTCTGTATTTTCATTTTTAATTCACTAAATTATGAGAAATTGAACAACTCCTGGTATAAATAACACTCACCTTCTAGCTAAATCGATAACGTGAGCGAACGGTTTTTCCCAACAGTACATTTTTATCACTTGAATACCAGATATTATCTCGTTCATTAATTTCACTCTCTCGTCTGTCCTCAGAGCAGTTTTCAAACGCATCACAGACATTTTTTTGGCTAACCATACTGAAATATTAATAACAGAAAAGCGATTTTTTTTCAATTATCGTCCGTTGAAATAGACATTTTTTCAGTTGTACGATATAAAACTTACTTTGAAGTGGAACAAACGATACTAAAAAGGCCATTCCGAAAAATGCCCCCACTCCAATTTCCTTATAAAGTAACCAAGTACCTAACGCTACTTGTATTGGTCCTATCCAAGCGTAATGTGTCAAACCGAATAATTGATCAAATTTACTGACGTCATTCGAGACTAAATTTACTAATTGACCTACAGTAGTTTTACCTAAAATAATTGGATTCTGAAGAAATGTCGAATAATATCAAATTTCGATTTTTTATGTTATTCTTAAATAACTAAATCACAATCTGGCGTCTCATTAATGTATTTCCGTTATTTGGCCTTGAAATGCTATGCGCATGCTCGCAAGCGCAATTGTAAACGGAGATATTAAATATGAAATAGAACACTTGGAAAATATAATTATAACTTTTAATTATTCAAAATAATATTCATATACATACATATAAATAATAAGAAATAAAAAAAATTAACCGTTCGTGATTAGAACTCATGAACTAAAAATGGTTACTATAACCATGTTATAAGCTTCCCGGGATGGAACTTCTCCCATTACAGTTGCAACGCTTGCGTACACGGATCGAGTGTGAATAAGTGAGATACAAGAATGGAGCTGTTGTCTCTTTTCCACTCATTATTGGTCAATGGACTATTCTAGAACACGTGATTTTGACAAGTCGGTCATTTTCTTTGGATGTCAAACAAAAGATTTATTCCCCTTCATCGTATTCTTTATCACACCCCGTATGTTGGTGGATTGATTTGAGAAATTTGAAAAAGTACTTTTCTTTTGAATGATGTGTATAAAATAATATCTAAAAGATATTTACTAAATAAAAAGTTATGAGACTTTTCTAAAAATATTTAAATACATTTATATACATATGCGTGAGATAATTTCAGTCTTACAAATTACGGTAAACTACAAAAATTTGCTGTTGAATCGTTATACCAAGCTCAGTATTCATCACATAACTATTTAAAATTGAATTATTTTTTTTCTATAAACACATTTTTACTTGTTAGAAAACGTTTGGAACAAATCTCAAGACATCAGATATACGATGAGCTAGTAAATTAAATTAAATTAGACAGATATTAAGGATATGAAAATAAAAATCTCGCCAATGTTACATATGTAACAATTATTCGAAATGAGATTGTTTACTACCCAGCAAAGATGACCGAATTGTCAATGACGTCATTATGGTATGGTCCATTTACAATAGTTCAAGTGCACGCAGCGTCGTTAGAACGAGCTTATAGATCGTTTATAAACATTAATCGTTAATTAAAACTTATTTTCACATAGCAATTGAAAAAAAATTGTGCAAATTTGTTGTGAACTGAAGTGTCGTAACTGTCAATATCATAGGTAAGTTATTTTTACACAATACGAACATCAATGATAAGTAGGATGCATAACCTCAAATTTTTTCGTTTATTTAACATTTGTCATACAAATTTGATAACTACGTTAACTTTTACCCATTTTTCAGGCTAAGGTGCAACCAAAAAAGGTTGAAATTCAATTTAGTATAATAAGTTATTGATTTTAAGAGATATTATTACAAAAATAAATCAAAACCAACCAAAATGTCTTTGTTTAAGACTATAGGATTTGGTTTTTATTGTTAATGTATTGAATACTATGCTAAAGTTTTAATATAAATCATTAATTTCACTCGAAATTGATTTAGAAGTGTTCAAAATCATTATAATTGATAAGTTATTTGAGAAATTGTGTAGTAATGTTAGAAGATAGTCTCAAACCTCAAACGACAACGGTCATAATTTGTTTTATAACTTATTATGATTGTTATGTTGCCAAATTGATTCATTCCAATATAGGCAGGTGTGAAAACTGGTATAAAATCAATCTAAAAACTATTTTAACTAATTACGAATCTTTTTGATGATTCATATGGCTATTGATAACTTAGAATTCGTAATATTGTGCTCATTTCCAGCTGTTTTATATTTTATGACCTGGGATCTTTAATGTTTTATGAATCTCGTGTTGTTTTTTACATCGTTGCCAAGTTAAAAACATAATTAAGAATCACATTATATAAGTTTGATGATGGGTTTTCAAGTCACAAAGATATAAAAATTTGGAAAAACAAATAACATCTATGTTAGACAATGTAAATTATACATTAACGAATGAAATATTTACCCAGAGCTGCTTGACTGAATCTCATGGTTTTCCTATAAATTAGAGACGTACAAGCTACCCTAATTTTCATCGCTATATGTTGTAGCCCCATAAAATTGGGTTGTTGCATTACCGCATCTAGGAAAAGAGTCGCAACAAGAACAGCGGCATAAGTTAACGCCTCATCTCTAGATATTTTCGTTTGACCAGTTTCCAGATAGGAAACTAATATTCGTATACAATAAGGCACTACAACTCTGAAAATATAACATATACCAATTACTTGTAAAAGAAATGTGTATACATAAAAAAAATCACATTTTCTGTCATTGAAATTTGATTCATTTAAATGATGGCGTCCAATCCATATTTGGGGATGTTGCGGTGGAAATTATTGTTGAAAAACCCTGGAACGTCAATGTCCTCGATATAAACGGCAAAATAAATCATTATAGCTCAAAATTTGAACACTAAATATCGATAAGTCGTTCTAAATCATTAAAATGATGACATAACATCCCCCAAATAAAATGTAAGGCATAAAAGAAGCATTTAAACAGTGATTCTATACGTTCAAGGTCGTTTCCATGCCTACATACTGCATTTGGGGTACTTACATTAACATAAGTTCATCAATCAACCTAATCAGTCCTAATACCATATATCTAAGACCGAATATCCTAAATAGGGCCCTATGTAACGCAGTCTTTTTATGTATCCTATATTCTTCTTTCCATATTCTCTCTATTTTTGATCCTAAAGAACTCGATTTGTGTTCTTTCAAAGGTGAAAACAGATCGTCCTCCGTTAATTTAAATTTGTACGTTTTTTTGAAAATTGGAAACATATATCTGAAACAATTAGTTAATCACAAATAAATGGTTAAATAATAATCACTGAAATATTGTCATTTACTAAATATATAATACATACTAAATAAAAAAAATCATCAAGGAAACAACTAGAATTTAAGTTTAAAAGACCCTGTATATTACACGTGTTTTATATAGACTTGATAGACTGCAAAACAATCTTATCTCTAGTAGTAATTGAAACAATGAATTAAATCTAATTTTGTTTATTTTTTCATATACACGCAACTAGGAAGTATTTTTCAAAACCTAAATCGATGATAAATATTCAAGGTTGCAGTTGGTAAAATAGTCATTCACGCATATTATGATAATAATAATATAATATCGTTATAATTATCTTGCATATTTATAAAACTTAATATAAAATTATCTAATATTTCAAAACCGATGATTTAGCCTTAACACACTATTTTTTTATCTTTAAAGTTAAATATTATTGGCATCATGGCAATATGTATACACCCAACATATTATCATGCATAGTTCACGTGATATTTAAGATGAGCTGCTTGTACAGAGTCGCACTAAGCGACGACCGCCGGTTTATTAAATGTCATATGCAAAAGAAAATAAAAACCATTTGTATTTAACATCAAATGTCTTAGAAAAAAATGGGGACATTTTATATCAGCAGAACAAACCGGTTTTGATTGCAAATTGATAAAAGTAGTATTTTTTATACGATCCCCTCGTTTTTTGGCTTTAGAAAATCGAAAAATAAAAAAAAAACTGTTTAAATCTTCGTTTTTACGGCGGATTTGTGAAAAAAATATGGGAATAAAAAAATAAAAATTTATATTGGTTAGGTTAGGGAATGAATGAAAATTTTGTTATTCTCTTTTTTATAGGCTTTTACTTTCATCAAATATTGTCGTCTCCCCAATACTATAGCTGGTTTCTCGAACAACAAAGTATTTTTTTCTTCTTTTTTTTTAAATTCAAAACTCAATTTTTTCAACTATTCGTGAAATTTCACACCTATTTCAGATTTCGACCTAACCTAACAATATCTTTCGTATGTTTGGAAATTTATATATCGAATAGTCCTCGTAGAAAATAATTTTCGTTAGAACTTCAAAGTGTTATTCTCAAAGTTCAATAGGTGCTTTCGGCGAAACTAATTTAATGATCGTCAATCTGAGTAATTCGCAGAAGCGATTGGCCTTCATAAATATATACGTTCTCAATTCCTTTCAACTAATATCAAACAGATGGTAAAATTTTCCATAGATCAAAGTATTCAATTATAATGTGTAAGTATTTATAACAAAGATACAAATTGCAGTTTTCTTTTTACATTGTTTGGATGAGGCATAAAATTTAATACAATGTTTACTTATAACCTCAACAAACGATACGTCCTCGATTGGCGCGTAAATTCTCGAGAACTTTCGTCAAAATTATTTAATAAAGAATTGAGGTCAAAATATTATAAAAAGATAATACAGGAAACAAATGTACAAATTATTTCTTTTACGTAATTCTAATTATGAATAAAATTTTTTATTATCGTCCCTAATAACACGTCATAAAACACATTTCAGTCGGGCTTAAATTCTCGAACACTTCAGTCACAATATTTAAACGAAGAATCGAATTTCAAAACAGTAGTAACGAATAAAGATGATAGGAAACAAATATACAACATGTTTTTTACATTATCAAAAATATGAATAAAATCATATTTATAAACTTAGAAAATCTTGAGACATAAATTCGATTAGTACGAAAATTCTCCATAACTTAGGTCACAATTATTTAATAATATAATATTTGGAAACTTTTTTCTTCATAAATATAATTTATAGTATGTTTGGAACATCGAAACAACATCAATCGATTTAAAACATAATATCAATATAGTTTTTAGTCTTTGAAAGTTTCGGATATGTAGAATGAATACAAACCCGAGGTCACAATAAACCATCATGTCAAATTTTTTTACCGAACTATCGTATATATAATGAGAAAGATAGAAAGTTTGGAATTTATAGTAACTTTCTACATTAGGAATATTATAAATATATATAAATGTTTATTTATATCTTCACATAATTAATTATTTTAATAATACTGCAATAATCGTAAGTGATAGTGATCACTTAATAGATTTACTGTCATCACTTTGATCTTATTCGCCAACAAAAACAATTACGTTATGACGTACGTCATTCTGAGTGGAATAATGCCAGAAAATGTTCATTGAAGCTTGACGTGACGTTGAGAGTATGACGTTCGTGAGGGCATAGAAAGAGGAAGCAAACTACTAATAATAAACTTGGCATTGACATTGTACGGTACCTTGAAATATTATTTCAATGCGAACATTGAAAATAACGTTTTTTTTATGACTCAGAAGAAATATCAATGTAATTGCACATTGCAGACGTTTTTGCTTCGTCGAACATTCCTTATCGGTGGTTTATTGTTGGTAAAAACAAAATAAAAGATATCAGTTAGTTCTAAATACATATTTGTCATTATTTAAACACTTATGTTTAATGATATGCCCTAGGTATATTAACATTGTTGTAAGATCTTTCGTTTTACTGTTGGAGTAAAGGATTTTTTTACATCATGCTACTGAAAATAGGTAATTACTGGAAATAAATTTGAATAGTGAAGGATATCAAACCTACAGGGTTATTCACTATCAATCACTCATTCCTTATCGTTGATAACTAACAGTTAAAGTCGTTTTATACAAATTATCTTTTTAATTAATTCGAAATGAATAGAATGATATTTAAATTTGTAGATATACAGGGTGATTGATATTAATTTGAAAATTTCAAGGATTACAGCCATAATTAGTTTTCACGTTTTAAAATTATTTGAAATCTTATAGGGTGTTCCAAATTGTGATTATAACGATGTTTAGAAAGGGATAGTCGCGATTTGGGGTTGAGTCGTTTTGGAAAATAGAAAATAATCTTCGATACCAAAATTTTAGACCCATAATTTTCTTGTGCTTCATCATTCAAGCTGAACACACTGTTTATACCAACAATCATCATTACAATGTCTGATGTACGTTTCGATAACGAATTTATCATCTTCAGAGACTAACGATAAACGTTTGGGCACAAAAAATACATAATATGGAGTCTTTAGAATATTTTTGGACATTGCGGCTCCTTTTGGATTCCGAATTCAAAAGAAAAAGGAAAACTAAACGAGATTTGCAAAATATAACCTTAGTTACATAAAAAAAAATGATTGAAATACCTTGCAACGAACTATAAGTACTTTACATATATTGTCAATATTAATTTAAATACAAAACTGCATTGTTATGTAAATAGAAGGTTAATTGTTACTATTAAGTGAATGCAAACAAAAAAGTTGATAATATTCACCCGCAAACTGATTTCGTTAAAGAAGTTAATCCCCACGAAAAAAATTAACATATAATGTGTGATAATATTCAAAAGCAAAACCCACTTCATCTTAATTTATTATCACAGTCGTATTTTAGAGAAAAATTCATTAATTTATAACATACCCTGTATAATTTGATCAAAATAAACAAACAATTATATACCAAAACATGTAAATCACTTCAACTAATTAAAATAATGACCCACAACTAAATTCATCGATACTTACAAAAATAATAGTGCCGATATAGGGTTGGCATTTTCAGCGGGGTTACGTTTTTTGGTTATCTTATTTCCGGTGTCCATTTTATCACAGTATTTTTTTTCTATGTAAGTACACTTTGTCTGTGTTTTGAACATCCGCGAAAAGAAAAGCGGACAATCGAACACATCTGTCCCAGTTTAACCCACCAACTGACGTGAAATGATCGAACTGAAAACTCTCTGGGAGTATACAACGTTGCCAAATATACTAGAATATACGTCTAGATTTTGCGAATAGGTCGTATAGACAGCAAACATCTAAAAAAAGTATTATTTTGTACTAGTTAATTTTTTTTTAATAATTACCGGGTGGATAGTTATATAAGTTGTAATGTGAGGCTAGAAATAATTAAAAATGAGGTTATTACCTAATAGATTTAAAAAAGAATCTGGTATTAGTGAATATATTTTTTATTTAATGGTGGTTTAAGTTAACGTGATATTTATTTTTACTGCTTGAATAGCTAAAGTTTCAAGGTTGAAATTTATTCATTTTATGAGGTACAAATTAAATTTTTGTAATTTATCTGCATTCTTTTCACCCTTAATTTATTCCGCGCAAGCGTCCGATTGTAGTAAGTAGTAAGTAGTGGGAGAAACTTATTACCAGCGTTGCCACTCTGTTACATTTTTAACAAATCTATTTTTTGCAATGCGAGTAAATTATATTTACTTCTGGCATCACTATTTCTTTTCATTTTATTATTATTTTTTGATATTATGTTTGCGTCGTCGTATCTGTTATATTTTTACCTCAAATTTTAATTACTAAAAGATATCATGACGTGGCAACGCAGCTTAAAATGATGTTTATTATTAAAAAGAACATGCGCGTAGTCATCCTTTTCTAGATCGCCATTCACACTATATGAGTACAAATATTGATATTATCTTTGGGGAATTGGCAAACCAGCAAACAGGGACACCAATTGTATAAAACTAATTTCACTGGCGTCTTTATTAATCATTGTTTTTTTTTGAAATACGAAGATTGGTAATTTAAAAAGTCAAATGTATAGTAGAGCAAAGAAATTTCACGTGAAATTTAGATGTATTTCTAGTCGTGACTATTTATCATGTTAACGTGGTTTAAGCGTTTTCAAGATGGCCGAAAATACGTTCCTTCGGTGTGGTTATACTATGTCAAAAACCAATGGATATATCAGAAAAATTGCATAGAAAAAAGTGTGTACCAAATTATAAATTTCATAACAATGTTTGTACTGATATATTTAAAGCCATTGCAAATCATTGGTGGGGGGTGATACCACCTTAAATGACATAATAAGATTTACAGTTTCTAACAAATGAAATCGTCGATCGAATAACCACACCTCGTATTTTAAAAATTTAGTGTTTCATTTTATATGTTAATCAAAGTTAAATTTATTACCTGATTGTTTAGTTTATTATATTTTAAAGTTTCACGGTGAAATCTACATTCCCATAACCCCAAACTAGATAGAAATGTCAAATTGTTTGACATTTAATCATTTCCAATTGATTTTATGATGATGGTTTTATTTTCAAATTATGGTACATATATTTACGTAGTTTAAATTCTGGAATAATCGTCAAATTATTAGAGTCTGGCAACGCTGTAATTGGATTTGTAGAGCTGCAGTGTAAGCAAAAGATTGATTTTGATCTTTCTTGATAAAATTAAGTGGCGACCATCATAAAACATACGCAAAATTCATATCATTGTTAAAAAAATTTTAATTTTAACTTTATTACACAAATCATTTGTTCCAATTATATGTCAATGTGATAACATGAAATTAGTGTTTTTATAAAAAATATATTTATGTTTCCTGGTACATTTCGCATAATATACATGAACATAGAAACCGGTTATTTCTGGCTGAGACCAGCTGATCAATATAAATATTGTAAACATTTGGCAAGGAAAATTTTTCGTGTTTAATCATTTTTATAGGAAAGTTTTTTGTCTGCTAAATAAAGCTAAAAATATAATTCAAGTAACGATTTAGAGGATTCAATAGAATTAAGTTAATATGAATTTTAGAAAAATTCGTCGACGATGTATACATTGAACACGTCATAGAGGTATGAAGTGACAAACGAGCAACGTTGCCAGACTTCGTAAATAGTAAGTCGTTTCAGGAATTTAATAAAAAACAAAATGTTTCATTGACAGTTTATTTATTTATTACCGTCTCATAAAATTAAAAAAGTACCCACACGATGGCAGCAACCAAAAACAATGCCATCGGGGTAATTTTTCTTGAACTATTTTTTTAAGCTACAGAGATGAATTCAAAAGTATTAATTTCTATATTAAAGTAAAAAATTCGCCCAAAGTAAACGCAAAGACTTGGTTCGAATTGACTACTGGTTTACCACTGAGAAGATTACCATCAACCAAATAGTCTTCTTCAAGAATAATTAAGAGAATATCCAAACGTATCTACTGAATCTATGAGAGAATTTTATCTATGGTACTATCAGTTACAAATTCAATCTCTGTAGCGGAATTCAACAAAAAATGTCTTATTGCTTTTTCGCGTCAGATTTAATGCCTCCTCTCCTAGATAAATTTCTGCCTAAACCTTGCGGCACATCTGGTAAAGCCGTGGCTTCTTCTAAATAATGACTTTCAGGCGTGGAATTCACGAAGGAATCGACTACTTCACTAATAATTTCTTCGCTTCCGAAATTCCTGTTTAATTCGTAGTATCTTGGAGATTCTGCGCAATCGATGGCTTCATCTGATCTTGTACACGTGAACATTTCCTGTAACGAAATAAGTTTCATAGAGAACAATTTTAACATTGCAGCCGAAGTCTAAAGTTTTCTGGAACTGGCAACTCCGCCAGTAAAATTTAACGTAAACCAAGTCAAAAAATCAATGCAGCAGTTGAAAAAGTTGTTAAAAAATATGATATTACGAATAATCATATTTCCCGATAATATTTTTCTTTTAAATATACGATGTGAAACAGTTATATACAAAGATTATTTCATTTCCACACTGTATAGTATAATATTATAAATGATGTAGACTTTTTATATCGAAGTAAATTGCGTAAATTTCCTTGGTAATTATTATAAAAAAATACATTATTTTATTAGGATTTAATATATATAGAGTGTCTCGTAACAAATAACAGCTTACTTGATTGAAAACCGTTTCTTCTGGACATATGAAGCTCCATCTGAAAGTTTGGTTCCTTCCGTCCGAGTACGTCACTGGTAGACACACGTGGAATAATTGACAATCGTTTTCTACGTCAGCATAGTATCCATAATCCCGTCCTTCGCAATGGAAAGAATCGCTGATGTCTGTACGTATACTAGTTGCGTTGCTAGGGAGAGTTAATAGAGATGGCGGCGCCAGGTGTTCGGGAGTTAACTAAAAATAACAACAAATCCGAAATTCATTATGGTCGATAAACTGGGCCGGACTCAGCGATGTCAATTATTTTTTATTATTAATTAATAATATAATATATTCTAAAATAACTTCGTCCTATTGTATAAAACCAGGGCCGCCTTTCAAGACCAGTGAGGCCGTTTTTTAAAAAAAGCTTCTCAGTATATAAGATTACACAATATTTTAGATAAATTTTCTCTATCTCTTTTATACATTTTATTAAAAAATTAATTTGATAAATTATTTTTTTACTATTATTTGGTACTTAAGGCCCCTTCCAGAGCCTGGGGTCCTAGGCCTGGGCTTATGCGTAAAGACGGACCTGTATAAAACCCTTACAACTTCAGGGGGAAAAATTATAACAAAATTGGCCCCGAAAAACACGTAGAAATTACGAGGATGGTTCTAGAAGTACCTAGCCTGAGCTAGAGATGGCGGTAATTGCTTGAAAAATGTTTGGCAGCCATTAATAGTGAACGTTTTCAGTGAATTTGTGTAAACATGGAAAAAATCTTCACATTTTTCAATAAATTCTGCGCATTTTTTGTTTCACAAGTTTTAGTTAATCTCTTCGGATAAGAGATGGGGGAAAGTGGGAACTATTTTTTGTAAAAACGCCTATAAGTCCGGTCCTGCTTAGCCGATTTTTATAAACTTGATGTTGTTTAAAAGAGCTTTTGACCCGGAGTACAAAGAATACGAAGAAATTTTTAAATACATGCGTAAAAGTCTTTCAAAACAGCAAGAACAGGATGTCGATATTTTTTTTCTGTTTCGAGATATTTCGAGAAATGTCTAAAAGGCGGGAATTTTTCTTTAAACTTACGCTTTCTAGTGGTGAACCCAAAATACTGAAAATAATTCCACGGGGTTACTTTTGTCATAATTTTTTTACTCTGAAGCTTTAATATAATCTGTTTCTGAGATATGGAAGACGTCATATCACTACATATCACGAAGTCAATACATAAACATCGGGAATTCTGATATTTTCAATTTTTTCTTTCGAAAGAATCGTAAGTTATGTATATAGACAATTTTAAATTGAAACCAAACCGTTTGAGCGCCACCGTTGTTAGCTCAATGAGAATTTATTATGTTGGAGTCAAGGAAGTTAGGAAGTTATATCAAAAATCGTTGTTTGAAACCTTTAAATGGAATTTTGCGCTTTTTATTATTTTTTTTGTAAAAAAAGATCAATAATTTTGTTGATTTTTTAGAATTACTGGCTTTTATAATTTATTACCCTAATGTGGGGTATCGGTTGTAAAATAGTCTCAATTTTCTAAAAATTCTATTTCATTTATAGGAGACACTCCAAATGTTTTACCTCGTCGCCTTTTAGGGGTAGAAATTTCGGCCAATAATTTCTCGATTCCCGTCGGTATAATTTGATTTTTTTTCTCGAAAAATTGGTTAAAGTAGACGAAAATTTACAGTATTAGAATGAAATAATAACATTTTAAAAATTATAATCGGAAAATGAAATTGAGTATTAAACACCCTTAATTTCGGGTTTTGCTTTGTTTTAAATTGAAATAAAATCACAAATCACTGTACCCACCCTTAATTTCGGTGCACTGTTAACCAAACATATAAATATAGGTAAAACAAACACAGTTTTCATGATGGATATTTTTTGATGTTTCTTCAACACTAAAATGTCACTATTACGTGACTCTGAATTGGTTGAATAGTTTATATAGGATCCAAGAAAGGCAACGAGGATGGTACAATGAATTAATAAAGATAGAAAGACTACGTCCTGTCGGAAGGCATTCATTCGTTATACAAGGTGAACAATTTTATTATTAAATACGGATTTTTTGGCTTCTTAACAGGTTTTGTTCGGACACAGATCGGAAGTGCATACGAGGATGATCCCATAACTAATTTACCCAACAATTTTGAAAAAAAAAATATATTTCTATCCCTTTTTTATAATAAAAATCGTCAACTTCCTCAAAATAGCCGATATCACCTCATAATTTTCTCTTTTTTCAAGTCTAGGAACAGAGAATAATCCGAGGGGGCTTAATCTGGTGAATAGGTTGTAAGAGGCAGCAATTTAATCTTTAAATCATTAAATTTGGCCGTTGCAATAACGGATGTGTGAGTTGGTGCATTGTCTTGATGAAACAACACTTTCTTCTTATCCAAATGCGGCCGTATTTGCTCGATAGTCAATGAAAATGATCCCGCGCTCATCCCAAGAAACCGCCGCCATTACCTTGCCTGCTAATTGAACGATCTCTGCCTTCTTTGGAACCGGTTCTCACTTTTCAGTCCATTGCTTTGATTTGCAAGGCGTGGAGTGGCGTGGCGTGTTGCTAGTGGGTTTCGATCTTCAGACAACGCCCCAGTGAAGCTGAAAAAATTCCTATTACAGCCACGAAACAAGCTCTTGAGGTTTCTCTTTAACATTTTGGAATCGCTACCTCATATGGTAGACCACTGCGATGCTCAAAACAATGGTATGAAAAGGGAGAACCGGCTCCAAAGAAGGCAAAGACCGTTCCATCTGCAGACAAGATCATGGCGTCGGTTTTTTGAGATGCGCGTGGGATAATTTTCATTGACTATCTTGAAACAGGAAAAACTATCAACGGCGATTATTATGCGAACGTTTGAGCGAAGAAATCAAGCAAAAACGACCGCATTTGCCTAAGAAGAAAGTGTTGTTGCATCAGCTCACACATCCGTTATTACAATGTTCAAAATTAACGAATTAAAGTTTGAATTGCTACTTCATGCACCCTATTCACCAGATTTAGCCCTCTCTGTCACCAGATTTGAAAAAATTGACTCGGTGGTCAACGATTTTCCAACAATGAAGAGGTGATGTCGAAAGTTAATAACTATTTTGAAGAGCTGGACGATTCTTATTATAAAAACGTTATCGAAATAGTTTTTTTTTTCCAAAATTTTGTGTTTTCTTTGTTTTCTTCGTACAAGCTGGTCTGATGCACAACTGGCGTTTGTATTTTGTGATAACTATGAATTAAAGTCTCCCCTTTTCATTAAAACTTGTTTTTATCTCTTTAATGTGTGTACAATGTTAATTTTTAAATTTTTTCCGAGTTCTAGCACCAAAATTCTATGTGTGTCTCGGGTCAAATACGTTTTATTGGTTAACGGACATTTTAAAAATGTTAGTAGGTCGAGTCTTGTTCATTTTGAATTTTGAATTTTTATATTTGGTGATAGGGAACGTGAGTAAAATATACGAGAGAGCCTCGTTCCGTTTTAATCAGCACACCTCTAAAATTTTTAGATATAACGAATTTTGGCAACAACTAAAATTTTATTTCGTAAAAAAACTTGCATCGAGGTTTCGTTGGTATGCAATGCAAATTAAATACAAAAACAGTGGTTTTAATTATACGAAGGTGGTTGATAAGTTTATTCGCTAAGATTTAGGGTTGCACCCTTACAAAATTCAGTTGGAGCAAGCATTAAAGCCTCACGATGTTGGTTAGAGGCTTGACTTCGTAAACCTGATGATTGAGAGCTTACCAACGTTTATCAACATCTTGTTTTCGTATGAAATTTATTTTCATCTTAATGGACAGGTCAACAAGCAAAACTTTAGCTACTGGAGTGCATCCAATCCATAACACCAACACCAGAAACTCCTAGATTCGTGACTGAAGGAAGGTGGAAGCGAACGCGCAGTTACAGTGAATTCAGAGTTTTATGTTCAGATGTTAGACGAAGATTTCGAACTTCATTCGTGAAAATCTTCCTGGCAAATTGATTCATTTGGCTTTTATGTCGTTAGACAGGTTTGTCCAGGTGTTTAAACCGCGCTCTAGTGAGTACAAGGCACTCACAGATAACGTGATCTGCAGTTTCGTCCTCCTTCATGCACCAACGGCACTCCGGATCATTCATGATGCCCATTGTGACGTCTCAGATGACAGGGTCCAGTTAGAAGTCCAGTCGCTAGTCTGATTTCGCGTCTGTTTAGCTAGGGCAGTTGTTTGGTGAGAGATGAACGGGGTCCATCTCGCTTGTCTCATGCCAGGGGTCTCCATCCATCTTCAAACGTGGTGGCAACGCTTTTGGCCACACCAAGGATGGGTTCTGGGCCCATTGGTGGGTTCTGGATCGATCGCAGTCTGGCGAGTGAGTCGGCTTCGTCGTTGCCTTTGTTGCCCGAGTGACCGGGCATACAAACGATCTGGATCTTGCAGCTAACTGTTATAGCTTGTATGCCAGTTCTGCTCTGAATGATTCGCTTATTTTGGGGTGTCCCCCGCAGTAACATGCACCGGCCAAGCCATTCCTCCTAGACTGGTGGTTCCATTGTTCAATATAGCGAGCTTGGAATTACCATTTTACTGCTCAGGATCAGTGATGTTTGCCTCCAAATCCTTACCAACAACGGTCGAAGGCTTCATTTGATCGCTGCCAATAATAAAAAAGTCCTTAACTGAATTTAGTTTTGGAGGTAGTTCAGGTTTCTATAAGCGACCGAATTGACCCAATTTGAGATTGATCCGGATTTCAGGTAAATGGTAAATGAAACTCTGATATGAAAAATGTATTATGTAATTTGAAAAAAAAATATTCATATATACAAAAACGATTATTATCAAATTTGACACGATGCATTTAAACACAAAAATTTGGAGACCTCTTCAATACCAAAAAGCTAGATACCCCGCAACTACTTCTAATCCCCAGATTCGTCCATATTTGGAGTACTGCTCGTACATTTGGAGTTTGGATCACAAGAGTACCTCGATTCCATACAAAAGAGAGCAATTTGATTTATATGCGATACAAATTTGACAAGAAACTTGGGGTTTAGAAAAGAGCTTGTTTTACCAATACTACCACGACAGATGCGTTTTTGAGCTGTGCAGCATGATCCCACCTAGAGCAGTATCTGCAAGACCTGCTCGACAGGCAGACGTGGATCATATTCGTCTGCAGATGCTCAGGAAATCAATTTATTTCTTTGGAGAAGTGTAAACCTGTGAAATCAGATACCAAGGCACTACAACCTACAGAGGTTCAAGATCAATATCCACAGGCATCTCGTTTTGGAATTACTTGAGTGTAATAAGGTTTATGTCTTTTATGCTTGCTTGTTTTGTTCGAAATGTTGCAACCTTGTTTTGGGGAGTGTAATTTATGGTCGTTAACGAAGATAACCTCAAAAAAGTTGAGGGATAATCGACGTGTCGGCATCCGAGAGATAGCAGAGCTTCTCAACATTCCATATCGATTCAACTTATTTTGGTTGATGTGTTGAATATGGGAACATCTTGATGCTAGTGGGTTTATGAAAATTACCGCGATGGTCCCAATCTAGCGAAAGGCATTTAAAAAATGAGCCGGAGCTGAAACAACCACGTCAAAGCTGGCGATGTTTATCGTTTTCTTCTATTACCGTGGTATGGCCCACTATGAATTAGTTCCAAAGGATCAAATGTCCAAATAAGGAATACTACTTAACCGTTTTGAGGGAATTTTTGGATTTTTTCCACCGTGATAATGCGCCGTAACTTCCAATAAGATTGTGATTGGTTTTTGGGTCAAACACGAAAGCCATTGCTCGGCTACCGTATTCTACAGATTTGGCTCCCAGCGATTTTTTTCTTTTTTAAACTTAAAACTTCAATTTGGAATGTATGTTGAATTGGATTGGGGATTAGTATGTTGTATTAACTCGAAATGAACCTATTTTGAAGAAAATTTTGTTTTTTTTTTATCAGCTCGGGTCGAATTTGATCATAAAGTATAAATTCCACTATTGTAAATAATTCATCTTCCCCATAATCCATTAGATACTTCATGAACCCAAGGGCTTTCTTCGTAGTGGTGATCGTGCTGGGCGTGTTCGTAATAAATATTCTTGTTTGGTTCTCTGTCGTATTTTTTCAAATCCAAAAGGAATTTAATTTTCGTTATAGCTAAAATTGATAATAAAACAAGGAATATTTTCGTTTGTATACCCGCCATGTATAATTTGATTAACAAATTAATTTTGGATAGAATAATTTTGCCAATTAACAGCATTTGCACCATAGCTTTCATCCCTTTAGGCTTCTTTTTAAGGCCGACGGTTTTGAGAGATACCCCTAAAAATTAAGAAAGCTTCAGATGGTTTATCTATATAGAAGATTTTGAGAAAAGTTCATTTTATACCGATTTTTCTTGCAATACGAGGATTGTTCCAGGAGTACCTGGCCCAACAAGGAAAACACACAAAATTTGGGGAAAAAATCTATTTATTTTTCGACGTAATCTATTTTTAACACCGTAACTTTACCCCCCATCGATGTTCAATGCCCTTTTTCAAGCTATTTTTTCAAGTCTAGGATTATATTCTTGGTATTGAATAAACTTTTCCCATTATATATAAGAATAGAAGAAATATAACTAATTTACTGATAAAAAACAACGTTTACATTTTTCCCTACTTAATCCAATCAACGACTTTCCCAAATCAAACTTCCATATAATACCTTGTGCTTTTACTTTGTGCTCTTCCTCCAGGCTAGTGTTTCTGCAACACAAAACTAATATATCATATTTTCGTAGTGGGACTGTGGAAAATTAAACATCAAAGTGTACTAACTCTTATATATTACTGTGTTTTCCAATACTTTTTTTTTCATCGTTTTGGACGACGGAAATTATGATAAAAGTATAACAATAATAAAAATTTACTCACAGTACACATATTTTTATATCCTTCTCGACCATAATTTCAGACCCAAACGATAAATACCCGAGTATTCGAAAGCTCGGAAATATATTAGAGTAAGTACACTTTGCCACAATCCTACCATACCACCTACCATAAATTAATCTACCGTGCTTTCAAGTAGTGCGGCTGTACTAAAATGGCAACTAATCCACTTTATATATAAAATAAAACACTGCGAGGATTACATACAGGACTGCGCATCCTCGCTTAAACGCTCTTTTTACCTTCAGAGACAGACAGTTTATCTTCACAGACGGACAGACAGTTTACCTTCAGGGACAGACTGACAGTTTACCTTCAGAGACAGACAATTTACCTTCACAGACAGACAGACAGTTTATCTTCACAGACAGACAGACAGTTTACCTTCAAAGACAGACAGTTTACCTTCACAGACAGACAGTTTACCTTCAGAGACAGACAGACAGTTTATCTTCACAGACAGACAGTTTACCTTCAAAGACAGATAGACAGTTTATCTTCAGAGACAGACAGACAGTTTATCTTCACAGACAGACAGTTTACCTTCAAAGACAGACAGTTTACCTTCAGAGACAGACAGACAGTTTACCTTCAGGGACAGACTGACAGTTTACCTTCAGAGACAGACAATTTACCTTCACAGACAGACAGACAGTTTATCTTCACAGACAGACAGACAGTTTACCTTCAAAGACAGACAGTTTATCTTCACAGACAGACAGACAGTTTATCTTCACAGACAGACAGACAGTTTATCTTCACAGACAGACAGTTTACCTTCAAAGACAGACAGTTTACCTTCAGAGACAGACAGACAGTTTACCTTCAGGGACAGACTGACAGTTTACCTTCAGAGACAGACAATTTACCTTCACAGACAGACAGACAGTTTATCTTCACAGACAGACAGACAGTTTACCTTCAAAGACAGACAGTTTATCTTCACAGACAGACAGACAGTTTACCTTCAGGGACAGACTGACAGTTTACCTTCAGAGACAGACAGACAGTTTACCTTCAGAGACAGACAGACAGTTTATCTTCACAGACAGACAGACAGTTTACCTTCAGAGACAGACAGACAGTTTATCTTCACAGACAGACAGTTTATCTTCACAGACAGACAGACAGTTTATCTTCACAGACAGACAGACAGTTTATCTTCAGAGACAGACAGACAGTTTATCTTCACAGACAGACAGACAGTTTACCTTCAAAGACAGACCGTTTACCTTCACAGACAGACACACAGTTTATCTTCACAGACAGACAAACAGTTTATCTTCACAGACAGACAGTTTACCTTCAAAGACAGACAGTTTACCTTCAAAGACAGACAGTTTACCTTCAGAGACAGACAGACAGTTTATCTTCACAGACAGACAGTTTACCTTCAAAGACAGATAGACAGTTTATCTTCAGAGACAGACAGACAGTTTATCTTCACAGACAGACAGTTTACCTTCAGAGACAGACAGACAGTTTATCTTCACAGACAGACAGTTTGCCTTCAAAGACAGACAGTTTACCTTCAGAGACAGACAATTTACCTTCACAGACAGATAGCTTACCTTCAGAGACAGACAGGCAGTTTATCTTCACAGAAAGACAGACAGTTTACCTTCAGAGACAGACAGACAGTTTATCTTCACAGACAGACAGACAGTTTACCTTCAGAGACAGACAGACAGTTTATCTTCACAGACAGACAGTTTATCTTCACAGACAGACAGTTTATCTTCACAGACAGACAGACAGTTTATCTTCACAGACAGACAGACAGTTTATCTTCAGAGACAGACAGACAGTTTATCTTCACAGACAGACAGACAGTTTATCTTCACAGACAGACAAACAGTTTATCTTCACAGACAGACAGACAGTTTACCTTCAAAGACAGACAGTTTACCTTCAGAGACAGACAGTTTACCTTCAAAGACAGATAGACAGTTTATCTTCAGAGACAGACAGACAGTTTATCTTCACAGACAGACAGTTTACCTTCAGAGACAGACAGACAGTTTACCTTCAGAGACAGACAGACAGTTTACCTTCAAAGACAGACAGTTTACCTTCAGAGACAGACAGACAGTTTATCTTCACAGACAGACAGTTTGCCTTCAAAGACAGACAGTTTACCTTCAGAGACAGACAGACAGTTTACCTTCAGAGACAGACAGACAGTTTACCTTCAAAGACAGACAGTTTACCTTCAGAGACAGACAGACAGTTTATCTTCACAGACAGACAGTTTGCCTTCAAAGACAGACAGTTTACCTTCAGAGACAGACAGACAGTTTATCTTCACAGACAGACAGTTTATCTTCACAGACAGACAGACATTTAGTTTACCTTCAGAGCCAGATAGTTTACCTTCAGTCTTTGAAGACGATAACTTGGTTATCGAAAGGCACGTCAGACGGTGCGCGCCGCTAAAAGCGACACTGTTCAAGGAGTTAACCAAGCGATTAGGGAAAATTATCGATGGAATTAACGGTTAGTTACTTAATAGTTATCACTGACTGTCTCCCAAAGATATTGACTGACAACCACAAAACTCTTTAACGTTACAATACTGCAGGAGAAGATTTTTTGGAATCCATTGTGACAGGTGATGAGATATTGTTTTCGAATAACACGCCCGAAACGAAACTCAACTCAGTTGATGCAGCTTGGAACAGAAATTAATGCAGATTCATATTGTTGAACTTTGCGGGGCTATTCGAAACAAACGAAGAGACATGCTGACTGACTGACTCCTGGAATTATTCTAATCCAAGACAATGCCCGTCCCCATAGAGCACGACCTAGCATCAATTGTCTTTCATCTTTTCCTTTAAGTGAATCCGTGGTTTTGAGGACGGCGCTTCTAAAATGACGTGGAGCACAGAGAAATACATTTTATGAGGATTGAATTGCAAAGCTTTGTTAATAGATATAAAAAATACCTCAATCGTCAAGGTGATTATGTAGAGAAATCACCGTATTGAATCTTAATTTTGGTAATAAAATATCCTGTCGTTTCTTTATTGCCCATCGGAGTTCGAAAAAAAAACACTCGTAGAAAATCGTTTTCCTGCGTTACCCTCGTATAAATTGACAATTAGAAAAAAAAAACAAAATTATATTAACAAATTTTATTATAAAATATAGTAAAAATCACAAAAATAAACAAAATATATTTGTTGTAGTAATCAGATACACTCAGTCTTAGTTACGAGGGATGATAGAAAAATTAGTTGCCTTATTATTATTAGGACACATAGATTGCGATATCAATTTTTTTTTTCGATTTTCCGTTGAGAAATCTGAATTTTTGTGCAACATTCCGCGGGTTTCTCGTCTTTTATCATACCTCGTATATAAAAATATCATTGAATATTGACCGCAGAATCATTTTGGGATATAAGACTTCTGAAAACGTCACCGCGTAGACAGTAAAGCGAAAAGGGTTAATCCCGAAGCGATTGAAGTGTGTATTTCTAACTTACACTATAAACATGTTTAATATTTATTTAAATCTACGAGGGAGGACCAGAAAATAACCGGTATTACAACTAATGCATTTATCCTTATGTTTCAACTATTTTTTTTTGTACCGGGTGAGCAACTAAGAACTACCATCATCGAATATCTTAGGAACGGATTATATTACAAGCTCCGTTCTTGAAATATGGCCAACGGCCCTTTTTAGTTTCCTACCAGGTGCTGAAACCCTTTCCTAGTTTTTACCGTGATATTTGTAAGGTTTTGGCATTAGTGACTTTCTATACTTTGATTTTATGTTTTAACTGAATCTTCCTTCCGATTAGGACCAAACATCCGCTGCTATAGCAACGCTTTTCCGGTTATTATCAAGTCCCCGTAATATATAGTGTGGATCAAAGTATTTAAACAATAAAGTTGAGAAGGAAAGTTTTATTTAAACTCGTTAAACGGGTGGTATTTGATTGAATTTCTGTATTCTTCACCTGTCCTTTTCCAAGCGTCATGCATCCAATCGTCTTCGATAACATGGGCGTGCTTATAATCATTTTTCTTAGTGTATTTAGCTTCTACCCACAATTTGACAGCGCTAAGTAGAAAATAACCGGAAGCTATTAACAAATATTTAAATTTTATAGCGACGTTAAGTATTTTTATGAAAATCAATGTTTTAGCAACCAAAATTATCGTTATCATCATCGCTTTTCCGAATCTTAACATTTTCGAAATAATATTTTTGGGACCTATTTGTTGTTGCCTTTCCAGTGCTCGGTGTTTAGCTGAAAGTCGAAATAATATATGAAATATTCAGAATCGGTATAAAATTTTTCAAATATTACGAGGACGGTTCAAATTTGACCGAGACAAACTCTGTAGATGGCGCGTTTGTATCTTCTGAAGATCATGGTGTGACACGGCGTTAAAATCCATTAAAAACTCGGAAATCAATTCGATAGTGAGGGCGTGATTGAACTGCTGTATATAATTGGACCAAAGTGTTCAAAGATGGCCGCGAAATCGACGAGAATGATCCCCACGGAACGAGCATCAGACCAGACAAGACTCGCTCATCAGAGTCTATCAAAGACAATCAGGTCCGCGGTAAAATTAATACCATATGTTCGAGTTACTGAAAGAAGTCTTCGGAGATCAAAAATGGAACACTGATGACGTGTTGTCAATTGTCAATTAATGTGTTAGAGCGTTCGTCTCGATCTATTTGAACAGCCCTTATAGAAAGCTGTAAACTGCGAGTGGAAACTTTAATTTTTGGATTACTAGAACTAGTGGCTTGCAAATATGTTTTTTTTTTCAACAATATACACTAACAGGCACTAAAACCTATTATTTTATCATGATTTGGCGATTAGGATTTTGTATTATATGAGTAGATGGAATAATTTTCAAAAACTTCACCATAGTGGCCAGACTTACGAAGGTTGCTAAATCAATTTAGACATCTGGCAACACTGATATGAATATGTCAAAAATGATGTAGTCATTAAAAAATTTGTGTTTTTTTTTTAATATTGAACGTACCCAGAACGTTTTGTCATACGAGTGGTAGTTGAGTTGTTTACAGATACTTTGAACATCCATCTTGGTCAAAAAATGCTACCCAAGGATTTTCCCTATTTATAGTGAGTTAGTTTTTATGTCTGTCAGTGTATGTATATTGGTTATTCGATATGAATAAATAGAAATCATCCAGTTTCAGCTTTTCTGATTTTAAATAAAATTATATACTACCTCAAATATAGCTCCTCATGCTTCTCTTGTTTAAAAACACAAAATTAGTCACTGTAAATTCAATTTAAAAGAATTTTATTAGTATTAATTTGCATAAAAAGCAATCAATTCATTATAAACAAATATTTTATTGAGTTAGTACACTTTTTATCGATTATTAAACAAAATTAATGCTGGACGAGGAATAAACTATTTTAAATATTATCGTCTTGTTTGGGTATGTGGGGTTTGGCCCTGATATAGGAATAACTTCCTCTGCATGAACTAGAATTGTTATTATTGTTAATTACGTTGATTGCTCACCGACCACTGTCGCGAGAGCAGTAAAAAAGGAAAATTTTGGACTTAAAAAAAATTGGATTTACCTACCCAACAGTATTTGGGATCATAATAGGCTTATTTGGGTCAAGCTACGGCTGTATCATTCCCAATCGTCGACCAATTGGGTGGTGAACAAGTTCACCGCAGAAAACCGGAAACAACGTATAATCGCGCGTTTCCGTTTAATTATAATATTCGATCATGGACTGACCAGTTTTGATATTGTTGAACGTCATCTGTTCAAGATCCCTTTGTATAGTAACTATGAATGAATAGAGTAGTTAAATCGATGTTGATCTATGAATTTTTTTCTTTTTCATTTAGAAAAATTTGTGAAATGAAAATACCAAAATATTTTGAAAAATTTTTTATTTCAATATATCCTAAATTAATTTCGATAAATAATATAAATTAATTGTTTTTAAAATTAGAAGTTGGAACACACAAAATAAATACATTCATTCACCATTTTCTCTACAATGTGCATCATAATTTTTTATATTCCGACCTGTTTTTAAAATCTGATAGGTCTCCTAAAGATTCTGGAGCTAATAAAGCTAGAAAGCAGTGACAAATCAATGGACCAAATATAATATAGCATGTTGTACAAAGACAATAACAAATTACTTAAAAATCAAATGGAATATAACTGGAGAGACACTCCAGGGCTAAGAAAATCCAAAAGATTCATATCAGGTAAGAACTTTGGTAAGATCTGCCATTTTTTTTAAGATGGCGGCCATTTTAATATTTCAAATGGATATTTCTGGAATATTTTTCAAGATATTTTGACGAAATTTTAAACTAACGTGTAATTTATGAAGTTTCAACTATGTTTGAAACTTTGTTAAGATCTGCCATTTTTTTTAAGATGGCGGCCATTTTAATATTTCAAATGGGTGTATCTCGAATATTTTTTAAAATAATTTAATGAAATTCAAAAGTAATGTGTAATTTATGAAGTTTTGACTATGTTTAAAGTTTTGTTAAGATCTGCCATTTTGTTTGAGGATGGCGTCCATTTCAATGGGTGTATCTCGAATATTTTTCAAGATATTTTGACGAAATTTTAAGCTAACATGTGATTTATGAAGTTTCAACTATGTTTGAAACTTTGTTAAGATCTGCCATTTTTTTTTAAGATGGCGGCCATTTTAATATTTCAAATGGGTGTATCTCGAATATTTTTTAAAATAATTTGATGAAATTCAAAAGTAATGTGTAATTTATGAAGTTTTGACTATGTTTAAAGTTTTGTTAAGATCTGCCATTTTGTTTGAGGATGGCGTCCATTTCAATGGGTGTATCTCGAATATTTTTCAAGATATTTTGACGAAATTTTAAGCTAACATGTGATTTATGAAGTTTCAACTATGTTTGAAACTTTGTTAAGATCTGCCATTTTGTATGAAGATGGCTGGCCATTTTAATATTTCAAATGGGTATATATCGAATATTTTTTTAAGATATTTGACGAAAATTGAAACTAACTTGTAATTTATGAAGTTTCAACTATGTTTGAAATTTTGTTAAGATCTGCCATTTTGATTGAAGATGGCAGCCATTTTGATATTACAAATGGGTATATCTCAGGTATGTATCAAAATACTTTGACGAAATTTAAAACTAACGTGTTTTTTGAAGTTTTAACTACGTTTGAAACTTTGTTAAGATCTGCCATTTTGTTTGAAGATGGCGGCCATTTTAGTATTTCAAATGGATATATCTCGAACATTTTTCAAGATGGTTTGACGAAATTTGAAACTAACATGTATGTTATGAAGTTTCTACTACGTTTGAAACTTAGTTGAGATCTGCCACTATGTTTGAAGATGGCGGCCATTTTAATAATTCAAATGGGTATATCTCAGGTATTTATCAAGATATTTTGACGGAATTCAAATCTAACGTATAATTTATGAAATTTTAACTATATTTGAAACTTTGATAAGATCTGCCATTTTGTTTGAAGATGGCGGCCATTTTAATATTTCAAATGGCTGTACTTCAAGTATTTATCAACATATTTAGACGAATTTTAAAATAGATTTGCAAAATATAGAGTTTTAAATGTTTAATACAAATTACTAGACGCTCTTCCGGATATTTAGGTTGTGCCAGCTCCAAATTCTTTGTTAATAGTACCTCAATTTTCTCTATAATATAGTTGTGCTTAGCTCCGTTAGCATGTACGAGAAAAAAAATCTAATTTTTTGCGATATCAATATATATCTATATAGATATAGTTTATAAATTTTTGTTGTCGGAATATAAAATATCAAAATCATTTGTACAAATTTCAAAATATACAAAAAAAAACTCTTGTGCGCAAATGTGCAAAAAAATACAGTGCAAACATAACAAAGCAAAATACACTATAATCTAAAACTAAGGCAAAAATGGCGAGGTGTTTGCCGAAATATGGAAAACAATCGAAGTTGAGGTAGTATAATAAAAAATATTCTAATTTCAAAAATTACAAATCTCAAAAATCTCACAATTTTCGAACAGATTCCGGTGATTTTTTTTTATTATTTTCATTTTCAGTTTATGAATAGATCGATGATTAAATTGTAACTAAGATTAGTAGTAATGTGGACATTGAAAGAGAAAAAGGCGACGACGAATTGAGTTCAGGAAATGCAGGATAGAGAATCAATAGAAAACCCATGGCAAGATAGAGATAGATAGATGGCCATCAAACACCAAAGTGCACTCCAAGCTTTCGAATAACCACATATTCATTGTTTTTATCAACGACATTCGTAACGACATAACCTATCAAAATTTAACGTTATTCGTAACAACCCGGACGGATTTCAATTTCAAAAAACAATTTAATAGCAGCAAAGTCAATAAATTTCGCATTTTTATTTTGAAGGTTGTTATTCGAATATAATACGTAGTAATTCTAAAGCCTGGAAGACATATCAAAATATATATATCAAGGTAGGATGACCAGAAAAAAATAACTGAATTCACTATACTTGAGTGCTGGGACTGAGCTGGGATTATCAACAATCAGCGTCAATTTGTAACAGTGAAAAGACAATTTGAGAAACATAACAAACTAATTTTGTATAAATATTTCTTTATTCCATTGGTAATCTTATTTTTTCATCGCCTCTCGTATAATGACTGAAAATTAGTTTGACAGCATTTCAATTTTACTACAACCCAGTGGCAGTTGACATAAAATTCAGATATTCAGGGTGCTAAGAGACTTGTTGCAAAATATTCTGGAGTGAGTAGATTGGAACGATGCTGTGACATAAAAAAACGTGTCTCATACGACCCCTCGTTTCTGAGTTACAGGCTTTTGAAGTTGCGAAATCAGAATTTAACTTATTTAAGTATATTTGCTAAACTAATACATTCGAACATTATGAATTTTTAATCGATGATTACGTATGATGACGAAATAAATGATTCTACACTACTATTTGAAGGGCAGGGGCGGCTCATGCCCAATGGTTAACAATCCATAACTTTTACAGAGATCATCCGAACAATCTAAAGATTGCAGAACTGAATTTTTTTTAACAAAAACTTTGTTTAACTCTGTATAGTATGGAAAAATTGGGAAGATGAAATCAATTTTCCGCTAGAAATTCGAGTTTTTCTAAGAGAAAGACTAAAATGTCACGTGTCTTAAGCTCTGCTAGCCAGCTCCTTCAAAAACAACTTATCACCAAAATTTCCCCCTTCACCTTGAAATGATGCAATTATTTACTAATAAAAACTTTTCCACTCGGCAAAAAATTATCAAAATCCCAATACTGTTAATAAAATCTTTAACCTAACCACGATAACGAATGACGATCCTCTGGTTTCTGCTTGGAATAAGCTAAATGATGCGCGTGGTCCTCTTTACCCCAATAAGGACGATGCCCATGATCCCCATCATAAATATGTTGAATGTGTTCGACATGTTCATCTGGTAAGTGTTCCGAATGCCAAGGATCGTGCTCCACTTCTATTTCCGGATGTACATTTTCATTTTTCATTTTTCTGTACCACAAAAATAATTTCAAAGCGAACAATTTCAAATATCCCGCCGAAACGAGCCACTTGAGGAAAGCTAATTTAGCGTAGAAGAATTTTAGGACAAAAACTAGAGCCACCGCTAAAGTTATTCCGAATAGGATTTTCTTAATTAATCTCACTAGAGGGTGTTGTTGCTTTTTACCTCTTGCTGCAGTCGAGTAAGCTGAAAGAAGTACAACAATTTTTCATAATATTTTTCGTTGTAAGCTATGGCGATTTGAAGCTATGATAATGATGATTGTGATGATAATGGGAAAACAATTATTCTTGTCTAATTTTCAAAAACACTATATTTGTATTCAATTTTATAATATTGAATCTAATTTAATAAAAATATTCACTATTTTCTTCGAATTTTAAGTAACTTCTACACAATTCTTATACGAGGGTTGAGAGTTTCTAATCTCGATTTGAAGATGTCGCACTTATCAATCAAATATGTTTCGAGATATTCCGACTAAACTATCAGCCATTTCGGACGCTCAATTTCAGTTTGACAATGATCTAAGTGAGTAGATTTTTCACAAAAACTAGAAAACATTGAGTATGGAGCCGATATTGCATATTTTTTTCCCAAAGGAGTTAGATACTGCATACGAAGATGATTCAGGACTATTAGACAAGGACATACAGCAAGCAAAAAGAAAAATTTTGGGGAAGACATCGTTAATGAGTACAGCCTTGATTTAATCGTTTTAATAACGCTTGAGGATCGTTCGAGCTCAGATCGTTTACCTACTTGGGATATTGAAGTAAAAAACTAACATAGTACCAACACTTGTCGATTATCCAACTTTCTGAGACATAAAAACTTTAACTCATTACTCCATAAAACACTCTTCCGCTTTTCAAGTATCTCTCCATGAATCTAATGATTTTTAGTCCACTGCAACCTCATTTCAAAAAGGCTCAATCTCCTTTTCATTGTAGAAGTACTCAAAAATTCATTGATCCGATCAATACAATACGTTTATCTTCAGCGGTTGAGGTTTTTTGGATTCAAATTTCGTCCGCGATAACGAACAGATGTCTTGGTCCAATGCTTTTGATCGGTAGTGTATATAGTGAACAGCCGATGCGAATGTGCAAAGTCCACTTCAAAAGAACGGTAATACCAAGATTTTCTAGTAACGAGATTTTAGAGTCAAAGCGCAGAACGTGTAGGATGTTTTTAACTTCATCCCCATTGAGCTCGAGATACTACAAGATGGATTCCAAATTAGCCTTTACGGTATTTCTGTATCTTTATATAATTGACCTTGTATAAGATCAAAAGTTCTTGATTAAATCCTCGACTGGTTATTTTCTTTTGCTGTTTTTGGTCATCATCTAAGTGAATATCGACTTTGGTTGATTTATGTAATGATGATTAACTAATACCTGAAGGTTAAAAAGCAATAATTTACATTAAATATTAGCAAAGAATTTTCCATTCGTCGGCAAACACCTCCTGAATTATCAGCCTAACAAGGATAACACTCTATCTATCATATTGTCGGGTTTTTGTTTAGAATAAGCTAAATGATGCGCATGATCTACTCCTAAATCCGAAAGGAAATCATGCCCGTGGTCGTATAACCCGGGTAAGTGTTCCAAATGCCACGAATCATGTTCTACTTCTATTTCGTGGTGATTATGATCGTGCTTACCATACTTGTACCATAAAAGTAATTTCAAAGCGAACAATTTCAAATATCCCGCCGAAACGAGCCATTTAAGAAAAGCTAATTTAGCGTAAAAGAATTTTAGAGCGAAAGTTAGAATCGCCGCTAAGGTTATTCCGAATAATATTTTCTTTATTAATCTCACTAGAGGGTGTTGCTGCTTCTTTTTACCTTTCGGTGAACTAGATTGAGCTGAAAGAAGTTGAACGTTTCATGATATTTTTTTTTTTTTGATAATTTAACTGCAAGCAATGATTAGAATGATAGTGATGATGATTTAGATGAGTTTGTCAAGGTGCTCGTTGCTATTAAACATTATTCGGTTTACACATTTTTAATTTTTTATACATGTTTATACAGGGTGTCATACAACGAGTTAAAATTATCTGTATATGGCGAAATACTTATAGTAAAATTTATTTTAAATAGAACGCCCTGTATATTAATACATTTTTGAAATCTACGTAAAATTTTAGTATACTTTTGTCTGAAAACTTTTTCCGAAAAATGCTTACTTTTTGAGTTATTAATTTTTTTGTAAAAAATTTCACCATTGCAGACCCTTATAAATTATTTTTTTACGACAATACCGTTAAAGATATGAAAACGGTTTTTATTCGGTTGCTTTTAGCAAGGTCGGAAGTATTTCAATTAATCTTGAAAAATTTTCCATTTTATACAGGGTGTGTATAAAAAGTGTTCAAAGTTTAACTTTATAAATATCAAATTTCTTAATTTTTTTAAATAGAACCACCCGGTTTTTTCTATTTTAACGCATAAAGGAATAAAAAAAGGCAAATTCATGTATACTTTCTTATACCTAAACCTTACTGTTATCCAGATATTAAATGTTTTTAGAGATGCAGGTGTGCTCTAAATTTTATTTCGACCCGGCCATTTTAAAGATTTTCGAAAGTATCAATGACTAATGACAGTTAAATAAGTGTCATTTATTACAAAGCCTACTAAAAGTCTACATAAAAAATTAAAACTTGTATAATAATTTCAAACCTCAAATACCTCTCGACTAAAAGTTGGAATAGGATTAGTAAATGCAATTTAATTTGATTTTTTTTTGTACAGACCATGAATTTGCCGTAATTTTTACCCCCGAATGCATTAAAATAGAAAATACAGAGTGGTTCTATCTAAACAGATAAAGAAATTTGATATTTATGAAGTTAAACTTTAAACACTTTTTATACACACCCTGTATAAAATGGAAAATTTTTCAACATAAATTGAAATACGTCTGACCTTGCTCAAAGCAACCGAACAGAAACTATTTTCATATCTTTAAGGGTACCATCGTAAAAAAATAATTTATAAGGGTCTACAACGCTCAAATTTATTACAAAAAATTTAATAACTCAAAAATTATGCATTTTTCGAATAAAGTTTTTAGATAAAATTATACTAAAATTTTACGTAGATTTCAAAAATGTATTAATATACAGGGTGTTTTATTCAAAATAATAAAGTTATAGTCGACTTCCGGTAGAACCGGAAGTCGGCCATCTTTAAAAATATTTTAGTTAAAAAGATCGTATCCGAAAACCTAAACGTAGAAAGTTTCATGATTTTACTATAAGTATTTTACCATATACAGATAGTTTTAACTCGTCGTGGGACACCCTGTATATGTTCATTATTTGCGCTTTTTTATGACAAAATTTGATAAAAACAGGTTCACCGATGTTATAGTGAGAACCTAGCAATCATGAAAATTACTATTTGGGTTAAGAAGACTGATTTATTACACAACGGAAATAAAAAACATTATTTACCAATAGAACATGTAATAAATTGTAAAGAGAGGCGTTAATCAATGAAATTGATGAAAGTATGAACAACATCAATAGAAAGTGAGCAGCGACTTCAAAGTCATCGGTTTAATATTGGGTTTACGAGGGTTGCTAATCAAATTTTGAGATATGGCAACACTGATGTAGTTATGTCAAATCTGACATTGCCATCATAAAATTTGACATTTTTGATGGTAAACGTGTTGTCGTACAAGTGCTATTTGACCTGTTTACAGATACATTAATCTTGATCAAAAAATGGAAATAAATCACGCACATTATCACGCGATGATTTTCTTTGAGTTTCCACGTGGATTAAACCAACTCCCTTCGACTTTTGGTGATGAAACACCATCTCGATCTAACATGGTTTTACGAATTTAATCGTGGTAGTCTTTCTCTAAAGGATAAAGTTCGTGAAAGTCTTCCAGAATCGGTGGTTGGTGTGTCAGAACACATCGATGCTGGACTTAAACTGATATGTCATGTGATATGACGTACAACGGTCGATACTGAAATTTTCGAAAAAATCAAGGAAACTAATCGCAGAAGACGAATCATTCTCCACCACAAAAATGCGAGTTTTCACACCTCAGTTCAAAGAAAAACGTTTTTGAACAGTCGAACCATCGAATTAATGGTTCATCCACCATTATTTGACACCCAATTCCCTGTAGATCGAAATAAATTGCGAGGTCAACGTTCACATCACATATTTTGGAGGTTCAAACGCATGCAAATGTGTATCCATATCCAATTACATCAAAACTTAAATAGTTACCTCTTGCTTCCATTGTTTGTGGACAGCAGGATCAGAAAGTATCATTAAATAAGAAAAGAAGTACTCATTCGAAACGAATGTGTCCCCAGCAAAATGGGAATCAAGTCTTTGGTAAGTGGGACTTGTCAAACAATTCCAAATAATGGAAAACGCAAACTAGAAGAGATCCTCAAAGTTATAAAAGTTTGAAACTGTCTTATCAGCCAAAAAAGCTGCTCGGAAGTCATTGAAAGAATGATGAATAGGGGGAGCGTCATCTTCAAGACCAAAATATTTTTGACTGAATTTTATCGGCGATTTAGGGTTGAAATTATATTATTATTACTAATTTGAGAGAAATTGACCCAAAAGGTGGAGAAAATTTGTCGTTTTTAATTATTTGGTTATTGTACGTTCGTAAAATCAATTTTTATTATTTCCGTTAATTAATAATAATTTTCAGCTGCGTTATAAGAACCGTGTAAACTAAAGTACAAAACATGCAGTTTCATAATTTGGTGTTAATTAATATTCAATGTTTTTGGTGCAAAACGTTGCTTCGATTAATTGTGTGATGGTGCAGGTTCGGTGCATATTTTCCATAAAACAAAACGTGCTCTACAAGCCCTTTCTCAATGAAGTTAAACTATTTCCCTTAAACATATTCTGAAAAACATTAAAATTCTATTTGTTATACGATATTTTTTGTTTTAAATATTTATTAACAAAAACCACAACTGCAGGGGATATTTTTATGTTCCAATAGTCTACTTCGTAATTAATGTTTTGCATAACAGATATAAAAGACAACTTGAGTTTAATGGTCTTTAATAAATTATAATATTTGACGTCGATATAAACATTTTTCAATTACAACTTACAAGTGACCTTTTTTCTTCTTCTTTTAGATAAATATTTTATAGGTAGAAGAAAAAACAGACTAACGTGGGCAAAAGGACATTAACTATGGTCTCCCAATCAACGAAACTTCATTAATATGGCGACGCCATTTTAAAAGTGTGCGTTATGTCTTTAGATCTAAAAAATTGGTTCGGAATGACTAAGGAAAAAGTAAATTAAAGTTTCCGGCTCATATTATGATTTAGGCGTTCCCTATATGACTGTCAAATTTTAGTTGATGATTTGATTTTAAATGGTTTCTTCGATTTTTGGAAATTAGTTTTTGATTGATTTTTGTTAATAAATATGTAAATTTCTTCAAGCATCGTTTTCACAGTTGGATTAACTTCACTGAGAAAAAACTAGTACGAAGATTGCTACTTAAGTTTAAAGATATGGCAACAATGATTTGAATATGTCAAAATTGTCACTGTCATCTTAAAAAGTTTGACTTTTTTAATGGCGAACGTACTCAGAACGTGTTGTTACGAGTGCTATTTGAGTTGTTTTTCATTTTCTTTGACTTTCTATGGGGATAAATTTCGTGAAGATCGTTCAAAATCGGTTGTTGTGCTAAAAAACATCGATTCTGTGCAATGTTGTCATGTCACTTTCAATACGAGCTAAATCGAACAAAAGTTGTCCTCGCACGAAGCAAATGGTCGCCTCTAAATGAAAATATCACCTCTATTTCATTAGACCAATATAAATATCTGTCAATTCTGAATTCTATGGTCCATTCGAGGAGACGAATCATTCTCCAACGCGACAATGCGAGCCCTCACACAATTCAAACGATTTTGAACAGTCAAAACATCGAATTGATGGATCATCCGCCGTATAGTCCTTGTTTGACACCCAGTGATTTCTCCTTAATCTCGCAGATCCAGATCAACGTTTTCCTACACCTGAAGATGCGTTCACATGTTTTGGAGGTACCTCACTCCAATTATAAATATTTGTTTTTATTCTTCTACCTAAAAACTTAAGCAGCACTCTCGTAGTTACATTTTCAATAAATCTGGAATAATTTACTTACTTCCTATATAAATAATTTTTCTAATGTACATGCAGAAGATATTTATAACTGATTATCACCCATTGAGGATATATCAATATTTTGATGACGGGCTTCAAGGTTTTAAGTTGTGTAGGCTTTTTATTCCTGAATCATTTTTATTTTTCAGTGCAGTCTCTTGTCAAGTCCATTACCATCCCAAAAACGATCTTCATAACTTTTCCAGTTTTTTTGAAGCATTAAATCCACTGCGTTGACTGTTTATTCGTTTCAGAAGTGTGGTGGTAGATCCAATTTTCTACAATTATGAATCAAAGCAAAAATTTTTTGAACCATGTCAAAAACGCTTCGAAAAAAGTTCGTTCGAATACGTTTTTGGTCACCAACCCGCCGATATTTGTCAGTCTGTCTCTCGAATCTCAATCCGTCGTTCGTAAAGTAATTTTTTCGTTGGTATCGGTGGTTACCGCATTTTTTGACCGTCCATGTCATAGTGTCTAGTACAGGAAACTTTCACAACCTTCGTAGATGAAAATAAAGAAAATCATCATCTTAAAAAGACTAAAATGTTGTCATCAAAATACGTAGTATCATCCTCGTAGAAAAAATGAGGGAAACTTGAGTAAAAACAGAAAAAATTAGTTAATTTAAGAATACTGTCATTCTTATAAAAGTCAAATTAGGCCTAGTTAGACGTTTTTCTATAACAAAACCGTCATGGTTAAAAATTTCACCATGACGTAACGGTATAAATTTAATTTCCATCCGTTGCTTGCTGATGTCACAAACAATTAAACATAAAAAACTTGATTGTCAGAATGATTTTTCAATTTTTAACCTAAAAAAAACTAGAGGAAATACGAAAAAATTAGACTTTCAATATTAAAAAGTTTATTCAAATTATTATATATTACAAACATAGAATAAATAATAAATAAATATCTACATTGGATTAAGGAAGTAGGTAAATTATCAAAAAAACTTTTTCTGAGTAATCGTTTATTTTATAAACCATTAAGTGAAAATTTTCGACAGAAATATATGGCACTTTTAAAAAATAATCTAGTCCGGTAATTACGTAATGAGAGGTTTTTTCTCGCGGTTGTGGTAGCCCTGCAACTACCACTTGATATGGGAACCCTTTCTCTATCATATTCTTTCCAACTACTATCGATTATTAGTTCTATCGCAGCAACTTGTTTTGTCTCGATCAACAACAAGATTTAAAGCCGAAATCCACTAGCAACACGCCACGCCACGCCACGTGTCGAATATGTGTGCATATGATTTCTTATATATAATATACGTTCTGTACAATACAGAGATCGAAATATGCTTCATGGAGCACAGGAATTGAAATGAAAATCACTTTCCTAAAAACTCTCCACAACGCTACTGACAATTTTTCTGTTTAAAATTATAGAATAAAATGAGTGTGTCGTCAATTAGCATGTTACGAATGTGTAAACAACAATGTATCCCGTAAACCGACGGCGCATCACGTGGCGTGGCGTGGCGTGTTGCTAGTGGATTTTGACCTCCATGTGACAATCTTAAAGAACAGTTCCTAGGTTGCTCAATTACATTATTACGAAAAACGAAAATTTACACCAAAAAAACTCGCCTAAATTGAATTGATGATGATATGGTTCATCAACAGCCATAGGATGGTCTAAAAGGAATTAGATCCGGCTGGAGAGCGAAAAAAGATCGACAGACATCGCAAGCAAGGCTGCATCATAAAAATGTTACCAATCACTCTGCATTGAGTTGTTTTTGTCTTTCAGATGGTTTCCAGTATCACCACTGCAAAAAAACTCGCTAAAATGAAATTGAAGATGATCTGGTTTATCAACAGCCATAGGATGGAACAAAAGGAGTTAGATCCGGCTGGAAAGTCCGTAAATTAAATAATCGATAGGCGAAAAAAAATCAACAGACATCGCAAGCAATGCTGCATCATCAAAATGTTACCAATCACTCTGCATTAAGTTGTTTTTGCTTTTCAGAAGGTTTCCAGTATCACCACAGCAAAAAAAACTCGCTAAAATGAAATTGAAGATGATCTGGTTTATCAACAGCCATAGGATGGAACAAAAGGAGTTAGATCCGGCTGGAGAGTCCGTAAATTAAATAATCGATAGACGAAAAAAGATCAACAGACATCGCAAGCAAGGCTGCATCATCAAAATGTTACCAATCACTCTGCATTAAGTTGTTTTTGCTTTTCAGAAGGTTTCCAGTATCACCACAGCAAAAAAAACTCGCTAAAATGAAATTGAAGATGATCTGGTTTATCAACAGCCATAGGATGGAACAAAAGGAGTTAGATCCGGCTGGAAAGTCCGTAAATTAAATAGTCGATAGGCGAAAAAAGATCAACAGACATCGCAAGCAAGGCTGCATCATAAAAATGTTACCAATCACTCTGCATTGAGTTGTTTTTGTTTTTTAGAAGGTTTCCAGTATCACCACAGCAAAAAAACTCGCTAAAATGAAATTGAAGATGATCTGGTTTATCAACAGCCATAGGATGGAACAAAAGGAGTTAGATCCGGCTGGAAAGTCCGTAAATTAAATAATCGATAGGCGAAAAAAAATCAACAGACATCGCAAGCAATGCTGCATCATCAAAATGTTACCAATCACTCTGCATTAAGTTGTTTTTGCTTTTCAGAAGGTTTCCAGTATCACCACAGCAAAAAAAACTCGCTAAAATGAAATTGAAGATGATCTGGTTTATCAACAGCCATAGGATGGAACAAAAGGAGTTAGATCCGGCTGGAGAGTCCGTAAATTAAATAATCGATAGACGAAAAAAGATCAACAGACATCGCAAGCAAGGCTGCATCATCAAAATGTTACCAATCACTCTGCATTAAGTTGTTTTTGCTTTTCAGAAGGTTTCCAGTATCACCACAGCAAAAAAAACTCGCTAAAATGAAATTGAAGATGATCTGGTTTATCAACAGCCATAGGATGGAACAAAAGGAGTTAGATCCGGCTGGAAAGTCCGTAAATTAAATAGTCGATAGGCGAAAAAAGATCAACAGACATCGCAAGCAAGGCTGCATCATAAAAATGTTACCAATCACTCTGCATTGAGTTGTTTTTGTTTTTTAGAAGGTTTCCAGTATCACCACAGCAAAAAAACTCGCTAAAATGAAATTGAAGATGATCTGGTTTATCAACAGCCATAGGATGGAACAAAAGGAGTTAGATCCGGCTGGAAAGTCCGTAAATTAAATAATCGATAGGCGAAAAAAAATCAACAGACATCGCAAGCAATGCTGCATCATCAAAATGTTACCAATCACTCTGCATTAAGTTGTTTTTGCTTTTCAGAAGGTTTCCAGTATCACCACAGCAAAAAAAACTCGCTAAAATGAAATTGAAGATGATCTGGTTTATCAACAGCCATAGGATGGAACAAAAGGAGTTAGATCCGGCTGGAGAGTCCGTAAATTAAATAATCGATAGACGAAAAAAGATCAACAGACATCGCAAGCAAGGCTGCATCATCAAAATGTTACCAATCACTCTGCATTAAGTTGTTTTTGCTTTTCAGAAGGTTTCCAGTATCACCACAGCAAAAAAAACTCGCTAAAATGAAATTGAAGATGATCTGGTTTATCAACAGCCATAGGATGGAACAAAAGGAGTTAGATCCGGCTGGAAAGTCCGTAAATTAAATAATCGATAGGCGAAAAAAAATCAACAGACATCGCAAGCAATGCTGCATCATCAAAATGTTACCAATCACTCTGCATTGAGTTATTTTTGCTTTTCAGAAGGTTTTCAGTATCACCACAGCAAAAAACTCGCTAAAATGAAATTGAAGATGATCTGGTTCATCAACAAAGCCACAGGAAGGTCTGAAAGAAGAAGGATTCCAGTATCACCACGCCAGATCCTCGCGACTTCTTTATGAATTCCAAAATCAAAAACGTCGTGAAATGAACATCAAAACAATTATGACGAAGGTGTTGTTGAAGGTTTCAATCAAATACTTCCTAGAAAACCGCTGGATACGGTGTATTAGCGTGGAATAGAATTATTTTGAAATGAATCATGTTCTCGGGAGCATCAGACTTCGTAAGTCTGGAGTTGGATTGAAAATTTTTATTCTTCGCAGTTATTGATTTTAAAAACTCGAAATTAGGAAAAATTGATGACATGATCGGTTTATTCAAACGTAATTTATCTACTTCCCGCTTGGTACATCTTGATGCTTATTTCGCAGCTAGATGTAGATACCATCATATGGACTTTGTATTGAAATACATTGTTCGTCATGTAATTAAATTAACTCTTATTGGGTAGGAGAAAACGTTAAAAATTCTATAACGATCAAATAAAGAAAATATTTAATTCCATTTTTGACCATCCCGAAAATGGTAACAAAGCAATAATACCAGATCGACTGAAAAGTTCGTAGCTCGACACATAGATGATGCTACTTATATTAAATCCATAGGATTTTAAGTTAGCTCCAACCTTATCCAAAGACACGTATATAAATTTGACTGCTATCATCATTTTGAAAGCTAAAGTATTTTGAATGAAGCAACTATTGTTAGTTTCAGAGATCTTCAATGTTTATAGCTCATATAGAGGTCTTTCACACTTCTTTGTCAAATCTAGTGTCTTCAGGTGTCTTGGTTATAGTCATAGCTTCCCAAGAATGTCTCTCTCAATCCCAGTAACTGGTTTTTTTCCTTTCTACTTTCTTTTCCAATGCTTTCGAAGGCTTCAATTCCTCTGAAGGGTTTGTCTGCCCCTATTTTAGCGAGTCTATCACCTATTTCGTCTTCCTCCAATCCAGTATGTTCCGGAATCCATCAAGAGAAAACAACGTATCAAATTGAATGATATTGCATGAATTCGGCTTCAAAATCTCCAGATCTGGCACCTATCGACGTTTTCCTGTCCTCAGATCTCAAGAGGATGCTCGCTGGACCGAAATTTTTCGCCGATGGAAATGTTATAGCCTAAATCGAAGCGTATCTTCATGCTGAAGACGAATGGTGTAGAAAAAAATGTATGCCAACTGTATTGAAGAATAAAATCAAATTTTGTATTAGTCTACGACCTTTTCAGCCCACCTGGTGATGATAAACTAAAATCTTTGCTGTGAGACAATATGGAACGCTTCAAATAGCTCAGATAGAGAGTTTCAGTTCCTGTTTAACATGTGTGTGAAATTGTGAGGTTATGCGGCGTCCCACGTGGCACTCTAAAGGAGGAAAAAGGAGAAAATAAATAAAGATAAGTCAGAAAATGAAACACCACATTCACGGAATTTGTTTGGTATAAGCCATATAATTAGCGCTTCTGACGCTTCTTTTCCACCCGTGATGTTCATCGTGTTCATAAATATCGTCGTGTTCGTAGTGATGATCGTGATGGGAGTTTTCGTAATAAATAGTCTTTTGCTTGCCCTGTTTAATCAAAAATATCAATTTAGCTACTGAGACTCCAAGAATGGCGAGAGTAGTTAGAGCGATTTTTAACAGGAGTCCGGCTTGAAGAAGTTTCACCAACAATCCTAATTTCGCTATTGCCGCCATGATGATGGCGTAGATGTATTTCTTCTTCTTCTTTTTTTTCTTCTTTCTGCCTTCTGTAAAGGTTAGTTCGCAAATGATAGATAGTAAAAGTCGATCCCATTTGATACTCTGTTAGTTACATGCTATGAAACTTTAAACCAATGCAGATGAGGCTTTATAATTTTTTTTTATTAAAGTCGGTGATGTAAATGAGGTCACTTGTTATGATAAGTTGCACAGTTATATAAGAATCTAAGATTCTCGAGAACGTATCAACACGAAAAGAAGAAGCTTTTTCATATCTTCCTTTCTATCTAAATAATGAAATATTATTTTTTTTTTTTTGAAATTTGAGGTGAAATTACGAACCAAATACCAAATACCATCCGGTTTACTCGCCAGAAATTGCATCCTTGATATTTAAATTTATTCCCATCGATGAAAAAGTTGATAAAAATTTGGATGATGTCCAAAATGTCATCAGGAGATATTTGAATTATAAATGGCAGAACAAACAATATTTATTTCCGGTTTGTCTTTCTGGAAAGATTCTTTCTCAGGCACCATAATATCCAGATTTGATCCTCAGCGAATACTAGCTGATTTTAGATCTTGGAAAAAATTCTCGAAGCACGTCTATTTGTACTGGTGGAATTTAGGTGAAAAACTGAACCTATAGGTATAGAGTTTATGAGAAAAATATGAAAAAGTAGACACGATAGTACAGAAATATGAAAGTGAAATGAAAGAAGAAGAAAAATTGAGTCTATAAGAGACAAAAGAAGAATAATTGAGTCTATATGAGACAAAAACACAAGACAAGACATAGAAATAGTGTCAATGAGGAAAATATGGAAAAACAGAAATGAAAAGATCGATTTAACACAAAAATATGGACATGAAACGAAAGAAGAAGAAAAATTGAGTCTATAAGAGACAAAAGAAGAATAATTGAGTCTATATGAGACAAAAACACAAGACAAGACATAGAAATAGTGTCAATGAGGAAAATATGAAAAAACAGACATGAGAAAATCGATTTGACACAAAAATATGGACGTGAAATGAAAGAAGAAGAAAAATTGAGTCTATAAGAGACAAAAGAAGAATAATTGAGTCTATAAGCGACAATACCAAATGACAAGACATAGAAATAGTGCCAATGAGGAAAATATGAAAAAACAGACATGAGAAAATCGATTTGACACAAAAATATGGACGTGAAATGAAAAAAGAAGAAAATTGAGTCTATAAGAGACAAAAGAAGAACAATTGAGTCTATATGAGACAAAACCAAAGACAAGACGTAGAAATAGTGTCAATGAGGAAAATATGAAAGTAGAAGAATAAACGGTTTGTTTTAAACACATTGCTCCACCATATTGACTAATTTTCGTATATTTTTCTACAACATTACTCAAAATATGAATCAAAAGCGAAAATAGTACCATCATAATACAACTGTGCAATCTACCACCTCACCCAGTTATTAGAAAATATTTTTAGGTTAGAATAAAATAAACTTTGTATATTATTACAATAATTTAATGTCCATGTTCCAAAACAAAACATATGATTCTAAGAATGAAAATGTCACACCACTAGTGAATGTATAATACCAGTACATATCTTCCAGAATTTCTGAAAATATTCGAAAGATTTCTTCCAGTTAAATTATTTTGACGATACCACCTATCAAATAAATATGAACACAAGTACAACACTTCGTAACTATACTTTATAAAAATATTTTGAAGGTTATACTAATATGAAAAATAAATAATTATAATAGAAGCGGGTTCTAATCTAATCTATCAAACAAAAATAATACTTGGATGTATTATACAAGTAATTTGAGGTTATGACGATAATTATTTCAACAACAATCTGAAGTTAATGTCAATGTCAAATACTCTTCTTCGTTTTTGTTTCTCAATGTGATCTCATCTAATCCGATTCAATATGGTTGCTTTGAATATTTCTTCTTTGATCTATATTCTTTATAAATAATACGAGGTGTGGCCAATATATTAAGTGAATGAAATATATTTAGTGTCGTACAACGTATTACAAATTTCAATTTGAAAATTTCGAACTATTATTGAAAATTTGAGGGGGTTCAAACATTTTTTTTTTGGAAATCTGGTTTTATCATGTTATAGGACATACAATTTACCACAATTTGGATTATCAGAATTTTTTTGTGAGGCGAAAGAAAATGCATTTATTTTCAAATGGGGATTAAGGATCCGTATTCTGAAAAACTTTTCCTATCTTTTAAGGCCTACAATTACGATTAACTTTATGAGAATTTTAAACATAGAAAGGATTCAGATTCTGTCGAGTAATGTGCCAGAAATGTATAAATTTACTTGTCCGAACAGGCTTTTTGAGTTAAAAACAAAGCAAAAACAGATTCTTGAATTAGAATAGAAGTAAAAAGCTTGCATCGAGTTGAAAGATCTTGATTTCAATAGAAAACCATCGTTCTAAATCGATCCAACAACTAAACGAACACCCAAGAGACTTCAACGATAAACCAACCACCTGGTGCTTTTAATTGAAGATTTTGACTCTTATCTATCAACATCCACTTCATTTACCAGATTTAACACCGTGTCATTTCGTCACTTTTTTATATAAAATAAATCACCTTCACTTTTTAATTAATGTTGTTTCTAATTAATTGGATTCTCGATACAAAAACGTTCGATAGATTAGTTTGGAATCGATTCTATTCGAGATGTTGTCTATAAGCTAATCGTTGCGCGTAAGCGTCATCTACGGAACTCCTGCCGTGGTATTCCCCTGGCGTTCCAGGTCCCGCCCATTCGGCCCCACCAGCTTCCAACGGATTCTTATAAACGATTCCGCCGGTTTCCATATGATCGTCCTTTCTATTTTTGTGATCCAACCAAATTTTCACTACGTAAAGTATCAAAAATCCCGTTCCTAACAGTACCAACTTCAATTTCAAAACGGCTTCGAAAATTTTCACGAGTAAAGCTACTTTTAGGAAAATCACTATTGTCAAAATGACGATTTTAATCAAGGTGAAAATTTTTTTCAAAGGACCCTTCTTTTTCTTCTTCTTTCGTGCTTCTAAAATTTTATTTGTATTAGCTGGTTAAAGTGGTACGTGCGACAAAAGCTTATCTATCTAGTGTAACATTTTATTTGTCCTCAACCTATACGGAGAGTATAATATGTTGGTTTATTCTATATTTTTGAAATAACGATGTTTGGCCTATATTCAGTATCAATACGCGCATTTAATCAATTTAAAAAGGAAGTTGTTTGCGAAAAATAATCAAAGTATGAAAAATTATGACTTAATCAAACATATAAGTTACAAAGAAATTCAAGAATAAATCGTCTCCCCCACTAAAAATCGACATAGAGTGGAGACGAATTGGGGAGCCCAAAATATGACGATTGAAGTTAAAGGGCTGCAAAGAAATTTATTATTTGGGCTCTACTTTGAAGCCCTATAACTTGTCAGAGATGCAACTCGATATATAAAACACCCTGTATTTATATATACAGTGTGTCCACGTAAGTCGGCAGCATATGGAAAACTTTCCTTTCCTATGACAATATCGAAAATTGTTATGAAGAAAAGATGTTTAGAATTAAAAATAGCTTTAAAATAGTCAGCATTGTTCATTTACATTAAAAAAATATTTTTTCTACAATTTCTCTGCGATTACGTTGTAAATTTAAGTTTAAACAATGTATAATTATTCTAGGATACACTAGCATAAACAATATTGAATATTTGAAAGATATTTTTAATTCTAAACATCTTTTCTTCATAACAATTTTCGATATTGTCAAAAAGAAATTCTAGAACAAAAATCACATTTTTTGACAAACCTCGTATACGACTGAAAAAATTTAACATCTGATGATTGAATTCTAGGTTTTGGACCATGCAGAACTTTTTATAAAGAATAACTTTTTTTCGTAAAATTAATAATAAAAAAGTTTCTCATATGCCGCCAACTTACGTGGATAATCATGATATTTGGTGTAAATTATAAAAAAAAATATTTTTTTTTCGAAATATTATTTCATAAATACATTATATAATATTATACTCTCCATTTTTGTTAATAAACCCCATGCATTAATTCCAAAATTACCCCAAGCGTTCCACAACCTGTAATGAATATGCTTATGGAAAATAATAATCAAAAATACATGCGAATATGAAAAAATGATTTGTTTTTCAGGGTTTTCAAATCGATTTTTTTATTAATATCGTGCGCATGCTCATGCTTTCATTTCTGCATTCAATTCGTGCGATAAAATTATGTTTCGAAATCAATATTTAATCGATTTTAATAATCGATTAATATACTAATCGAGGCATTGTTTGTTCATGCATTTTGCGGTGTAGTACATGCCATTCATAAAAAAGAAGAAGATACTTACTGTGATTTAAAATTAAATTTCACTCACTTTTAATTATGACGAAAATATTAATAATAAAATTTATCTGATATGAAAATAATTGAATGCACGACCGTCTTTTGAGAAATTTTCATCAATTAAATTATACTAAATTACTATCGAACCTCTTTAGAATATCGCAGTAATACAGGGTGATTCAAAAACAGGTGATACTACGTCTAGAACAGTTAAAGTTTGATTTTTTACGATTTAACTAAACTATTGGCAACATTTTATACGAAAATGTTTTGGAAGTTGATATATCACATAAAATAGATGGCGCTAGTTGCACGGTTTGTATCATGTAGTATTGGAAATAACTTTTTTAAGGTTAGATTAAACAAAATTTCAATTTAACTTTAACATTATTCATTTTTGGAACAAAAAGATATTCTTGGTAAAACTGTTTACCGTTGTAGAAATACATTCGAGAGCAAAAAAATTGACTAAGGTTGAGATTTTGCAAACGCAAGTCACTTGCAAAAAAACTGTACGCGAATTTGAATTTTTCTTAGTAAAATCTTTAAGCAAATGGTATTAGCTTCAAAATGATGTTGTGTTCACAATAATGCTAAATAGAGGTAGCCATCAAAAGTTAACCGATACACATTTTTATTAACAACAAACAAGAATTGTACCTGAAAATGGATACATCAAGTGATGAAGCTGCTCAAGCGGTCACCGTATTTCAACAAGGCCAAAGTCAGCGAGAAATAGCCGGCGCGTTACCAAGAGACTGGAAACTTTCATTAAAGACGCGGTTTTGGAATAAAAAGGGGCACATCGCTGAGAAATCGAGCGTCCACTGGTGTTCATGTCCAACAAGAATTCGAGAAGAGGCTGGACAGTCAGAAGAAGACAGCTACGTCTACGATTTGCCAGAGAAAAAATGACAACTTCATTCTAATACAGGACAATGCCCGTCCACATACTGCAGGTTCGGTGCGGTAGTATTTACAGTTATGGATTGGCCAGCGCGTAGCCCGGACTTAAATAAAATCTAACATTTATGAGATGAAGTTAAGAAAAAAAATAGGGCTAGAAATAACACCATAGATTGTTCATTATGAAGCTAAGATTTTGAGATGCTAAAATCAGAAAAAGAATGGAAACCACAGACTTTTGACCGCGAACGTTTGACTTGAGTTGATTTTTTACCCACGAGTGTATTTTGGTTTCCATCTATATTTTCCAAATGAACTATATATCTGTTTCTACCGATTATTTTGCTAAATAAACTATTATGTAACCGTTTAAAACCGTTCTGAAGGAGCGTTAATTTTCAATTTGAATACTTTCTTAGTAATACGCATGAGCATGATAGTTTTTGAATTAATTTCAATGAAATTGGAACTAACTGCGTGTATTCATGACATGTTGAATATTTAGTCGACCTATTTAAATAAAATAAAAAAATTAACATATACGTAAAATTAATCATAATATTCTAATTGATACGTAGCTTTATTTCTATTTGTTATAATGGTAAAAAAAGTTTATAAAAGACTTTCTCCATATTTAATTAATAGTTTCTTGTAACCTGTTGACCGTATTAAATTGTTCAACGGTTCTTTTCCTATGTCCAATTAATCTATAGAACAAAAATGCTAATGATTTATGTAAAATACGATGAATTTGAGTTTAACATTTTTAGGAAATGACACCACAATTTCTAAACATTCTTTATCTTCAATACATCATTTAATTTCACCTCGAAGTAGAATTAGTCCTAAATATTATGACTTGCGTATATTGGCTCTCAAATGTACAAGGATTAATATCAAGCCTCATAAGAACGCATTTACAGAATAATATTAATTTCCACGTGGAAATCATAATAATAATATACTTAATGATTAAAATGGCGAGGGAAAAATGCAAAAGACAAAAATATTGAGGCGTGCAATCAACTGAAACAATATGGATGTTGTTTATACAAGTATTCAGTCGTACCAATCCACAAAAAAGATCATGGAGCAACTTCAACAATAAAAACCTTAGCACTCGAAGCAAATGGTCGCCTCTAAATGAAAATGCCACCACCATTCCATTAGACCAACATAGAACTGTCAATTCTGAATTCCATGGTCCAAAATGCGAGTTCTCATACATCAGTTCAAACAAAAACGTTTTTGAACAGTCAAAATATAGACTTGATGGATCATCCGCCGTACAGTCCTTGTTTGAAAATAAATTGCGAGGTCAACGTTCAAATCACATGTTTTGGAGGTACCTCAATCAAATGCAAACAAATATTAATCTTAATGGAGAATATTAGATCCAATTCAGGTGCCGGACGAGAAAAAACATTCGCTAGTTTTTTATTTGTTTGTTTACGAGAAGTTGATGTCACAAATTGTTTTTAAAACTATTGAATACAACACCCTGTACCTCGGAAAGGATGTGAGTTGAAAATTTGTTTTGGTACGGGCGAAAACACAACAAACTAATCCATAATTTTTATGATTACTACTGTCATCACTATTACATTAAGACCTAATTTCCCAAACGAAGTTTAAACGTCAAATGTCACTACAGATACGTTTCACAGATGTCTTTTACCGAAAAAATTCGGTTTAAACGTTACCGGTGGCGAGGGAGTAGTTTAAACTTGAGTTTAACATGAAACGGAACATCCGAATCTAACTTTTTGGTAAAATTATTGAAGATTCGCGCTTTATATTTAACGAACTCGACGATGGTGATGAAGAAATTATCAATATTGTCGACGTGTCGAGAAAAACTTTGGTTATGTCCGCGCTAGTGACAACTGACAGAAATTGTCTGAATTATCGTTTAAAAACATATTAATTGCTGTATCTTTTCCTAGAATCTGAAGTTCAATTAAAACGAGATATGATTCTAATTCTTATCAATTAAAAGATTGTCATTCATAGTAATTTATTTTCTTGGATGAAGTGGTGTGACAAATAATTTAATGAGATGCGAATGTGGATGAATTGATGAGAAGCATTTTTCGTAGATAGTGAAAAAGCGATGTTATTAAATCAAAATTTTGTTATATATAAAGAATGTTGTTGCGATTTTTGATGATCAATCAATAAATCCACTCAAAATAGTGATTGAGGCAACGGAATGTGACAGGCGAAGACAGTTTACGCCACCAAGAATAGCATTTGACTATAGGTTGTTGCCTCAAGGGTCAGGTCTCGCCAAACATGAACCTTTCGTATGCTAGAAGTCCCCTAATCAATCCCATGTATCCTTAAAAAGTCATTTAAGGTATTTTGAAGGTGTTTGCACTTTGATCAACTGAAGCATTAAAGAAAATGACGGGTTTGTTGCTTATCCTAACGAATTTCCACAATGAAAAACTTGTTTATTGAAGACAGCTCGCCGGAACGGAAACTGGAAGAAGGGGATCGAAGCAACAAGCCTAACAGCGTTCCTTGTGTCCGCAACTCTATAAATTTTTGTCTGTTCTAACGTAAAAACCCAAAATGATTGACGTTTGATCTTGAGTACTTAATTAGTACACATGAAATCGATAGAGACTTATTCCTTGATTCCTTCTCCAGACTTTCGAGAAGCGCTTCTTAGAGGTCCTGAACACACGAGTCCTGGCGACGTGCTAACCGTCTTCACTCTTTATTTATTTGTATTGTAGATTGTTTAATGAGTGAGTTTGGCTTTTCAGCAACTCTGCATCTATATCTAAACCAAATTTTGGACAATACTCTACATTCCATTGCTCTGCTTCCAAAATACGTAAACTCAAACTTTTTAGCTGATTTAGTTATGAATCTTGTAGATTATCTTAGGTCTGGAGGGCTTCTACAGTAAGATTCCAAAAAGATGGTAAATATTGCAAAGGAAGATAAACCGAATATATCCCGACCATCAGGACGACCACCTACAAGATGGTATGAAAGCTGGTCTTCATCATTCCAGCTACATCTAAGCAAACATTGATGCAAACACAGGGCTAAGTCCTAACATACGATGAAGAAGAAATAGAAGAAGATTGATGAAATGGCAGACAAGTAAATCCAAAGTTTATGCTCTGAGAAAAATTTTATCATTTGAAATGTCTATTACAAGCAGCTGTTTCAATCAACCTGTTAAATTCCTCGTTTGAAACGTTATTTTTATAAATTTATCGCAACAACATCTTATTCAGTTAGCACAACATGTAGTTAAGACAATGAGGATTCTAATTAATCACATTTCGATGAAAATTTGATTTTCAAAATCCTCAAAATAAAGTAATGTTGTCATTTAACACACACAACAAATCTACGGTGCAAAAATATATCTACTGACGATCTATCTACTGAAAATCTACTTCTAGATGGTGCAATGGAAGCGCTACATGAAACTACAAAAAAAAAATAAAGTTCGTTATGTTTTCAAGTCTAACATAACGAAAATTATTTTTTTATCAATATGAACCTTACACCCATTTGTATACAAACCTCCGACGTCTCGACTGGCATTTCCTCCCTTTTTATTATCATCATCGTCTTCTTCATCATCGTCTCCTTCTATTTCTTTAGTTTTATCGTTGGATACTTCATCATCGTCATCTTTAGAATTGAACCAACTCGAGAATCCATCCTTAAATAATGCAGTAAGATCTGCGAATAGTTTTTCAATAGTTTTAGCTATTTGTGATGGTTTCGCCTGGGCGCTGGTACTACCAGTAGCCCTAGCTACCTCCTGGTCAGCTTGCGCTGTAACAAAACATAAAGTAAATACGTGATGGAGGTAGTTTTGGTCTGTGGTTTATAAGTTATTATAAAATAACAAATAACGAAATAAGGAATTTATTTGGAGTACCAGAACTAAAGAAAATAATAAGATCCGAATACAGATAATTCCAGAATTCAGAGCAACGAAAAAATGACGGACAAGGAGGAATAGGAAAAGAGGAAAACCAAGGAAAAGATAATTCGTAAAGGAGATGGAAGACCTAAGAGAGACAAAGAGGAATTTGGGACTGGAAAATTAACGCAAAAAATAGGAAATATTGAAAGGCAATCACTTCCAAGCTATGGGCTTAAGTGCGGCAACTATATATACATTAGGGCTGAATTCTATGCCTGTTTTTCGCTCTTAGAATTTACTGAATCATGGTAAAATCTATCCTCATCTCGTGAAAAATTATCATAACTAATAATAAACCGTCTGCAACATGGTTAACCCTGTACAGTTTTGAAAATACCTTAACAATACTACAATAAAACACGTTGGCTATCGACAATTCGTAATAGACGGTCTTCCTGTTAGAAAAGTGCACGGACGACAAGTATGTGACTGTATTAAAATTCAATAAACGTCAGCGTGAAGCCGATACTATGTATCTAAGTGACACATACTACCAAACAGACAGAAAATATATCTTCGCGTTGAATTTTGAATTAATAATACTAACAGTAAGAATTAACTGTAATTTTCGCGGTCAAATATGTCTAATAGAAATATCCTTCATTAAACAGGGGTGGAAATAAATGCAGAAAAAAGAAAATATATGAAAATACGAGGAAAACCAGAACAGAGAGCAAACAAACTGAAAACAAACAAATAGTATCGACCTTTAACTATCTAGGAATAACGTTGGGACAAACAACCAGAGGGAGGATAGAAGATGAGATACAAAAGGGCTATCAAGCCTATTGAAGAAACAAAAACCTTATAAAAAACAAAAACATAACCAAACAAAACAAAATAAAAATGTTCAAAACCCTAATAAGACCAGTAATCACATATGCGATGGAAAGAACAGTAATAAACAGAAGAGAAGAAGAAGAACTTAAAAGAAAGATAATGAGAACTATAGTAGGTCCAAACATAACACGGGAAGGAGAAAAAAGAGCAAAGAAAAACGAAGGAATAGAGCTGGGGAAGGAAAATATAGTGAGATACATAAAAGCACAAAGAATCAACTGGACTGGGCATATAATTAGAAGAAAACCAATTGAAATGTTCAAAAAAATAACGCAATGGATACCATTGTGGCCAAGAGAAGAGAAAAACTTGGAGAAACGAAATAGAGGAGGACATGAGAGCACTCAATATAGAAAACTGGAGAGCAAAATGCTGGAACCGAAAAGAATGGAAAATAATAACAGAAGCAGCCAAAACAAACCATAAACTATAAAGAAAATAACAATTAGAAAACGAGGAGTTATCCACCTCAAAAAAAAGGATTTAAAGCGCCAAAAGCGATAGCCATAATCCACGTGGAATTGAAAGGCTTGATGATGATGAAACGGGGCATTAAATGTTATGAAATCAATTCGAATCTCTACGAAGAAAACACTTCTGAGTCACATCAATAACCATAAGACTACATATCACAAGATATCTTTCGTTTTTTCGTTACAACATCTACTTCAATCGTTTACATAAAGTTAGACCTTTGTGCTTAGAGATTTTCTATCCTTTGCGTATTATAAGACATTCTAGAAATATACAAACTGGACCTCTTGTATCATCCCATCAAAATAAATTCTCCTCAGCTTCTTTTTGACTCAATTTCAGTAAAAAATATACAAATACTTTCTCGTATCAAAGCAACCCAGCTAGGGAAGGCACTACCAGGGAACAGCAGCGTTTTCTTAAATCACAGAGCATTTCCTCTTCTGTTTTGGCCACTGCATTGACCAAGTATACAGCTCATAGTGAATAGTGGGCGGCCAAGGGCTGATTTCCTTTGAGAAGCAAGCTGTGAGGCTTGTGTAAGTGCTCGATTCAGGCTCGCGTGACACTCACAGGAACGTGATGCCCGTAGTGTGGAGATGGCGTCTTGGATGACTTCAATCACTGGTCAAATTTCATTCCTCTTCAAGTTCGAGCTAGTCTGCTTCGTCGTTGGATCTTTTCTGGTCAAAATAAGTCATAACACTAAAACAAAGACATCTAGATCCTTTTACCTTGTCAGGTGAAGAACCAAGGCATGAGTAAATACATCCTGTATCGAACAATTTACGATTTGACTTTGATAGTGGTGTTTCTAGGTCAGAATTCCCATATACGCGTACTCACGTGCCGTCTGCTTCTCATACACACCCAACAGAGGCTAAAGAACTTACTGTAAGTATTTTTTCAAAAATTATTATCATACATTATCCAAATATTTCCCGAAACTGAAAGTGAACACCCAAAAATAAAAGCTATTTAGAAAGGACAGACATCTCATTATTTAGAAAACAGATTAAAAGCTCATCGATACATTAAAAGTATCAAAAAAACATAAATCGTATTAAAAAAAATTTCGAAACGAAATCAATTACAAGAAAAAGAGAAAAATTTGAGTAAATTTATAAATTATAGCTAATAAATAAAGAAAAATTATTTTTTATTGTGATATTCATTTCGTAGACAATATATTTAAGCAAATTGTTAATGTCAAGTCATATTTTGATAAAAAACGAAAAAGATAGTAACATCAATTTTTTATGAATATAATTTTCATTTCAAGGGACTTCAAAGACGCTCGGCGCAAATGGAAAATTTAGGGTTAATCAACCCCTTAATAATAATATCCAAATTTTTCGCTAGGTCAATCAACTCAAATTTGGAAGTTTGTAGAAGAATTAGTCCTGAAGCGACTGTCTCTATGTATATAGATTTGATGATTTGGGAGATATAAAGGATTTTATGAGATCATGACAAATTCTATGAGCTCAAATCAACAGCCAACTTTATCAGCCTGCATCTCGGGAACTGATTGATGAAAAAACTTGAAAATTGGAAGTTTGTAGAAGAATTAGTCCTGAAGCGATTGCCTTTATGTATAAATCTATTGATTTGATGATTTGGGAGATATAAAGGATTTCATGAGATCATGACAAATTCGATGAGCTCAAATCAACAGCCAACTTTATCAGCCTGTATCTCGGGAACTGATTGATGAAAAAACTTGAAAATTTGGAAATTTATAGAAGAATTAGTCCTGAAGCGATTGCTTTTATGTATAAATCTATAGATTTGATGATTTGGAAGATATAAAGGATTTTATTATATCATGACAAATTCGATGAGCTCAAATCAACAGCCAACTTTATCAGCCTGTATCTCGGGAACTGATTGATGAAAAAACTTGAAAATTTGGAAATTTGTAGAAGAATTAGTCCTGAAGCGATTGCCTTTATGTATAAATCTATTGATTTGATGATTTGGGAGATATAAAGGATTTCATGAGATCATGACAAATTCGATGAGCTCAAATCAACAGCCAACTTTATCAGCCTGTATCTCGGGAACTGATTGATGAAAAAACTTGAAAATTTGGAAATTTATAGAAGAATTAGTCCTGAAGCGATTGCTTCTATGTATAAATCTATAGATTTGATGATTTGGAAGATATAAAGGATTTTATTATATCATGACAAATTCGATGAGCTCAAATCAACAGCCAACTTTATCAGCCTGCATCTCGGGAACTGATTGATGAAAAAACTTGAAAATTTGGAAATTTGTAGAAGAATTAGTCCTGAAGCGATTGCCTTTATGTATAAATCTATTGATTTGATGATTTGGGAGATATAAAGGATTTCATGAGATCATGACAAATTCGATGAGCTCAAATCAACAGCCAACTTTATCAGCCTGTATCTCGGGAACTGATTGATGAAAAAACTTGAAAATTTGGAAATTCATAGAAGAATTAGTCCTGAAGCGATTGCTTTTATGTATAAATCTATAGATTTGATGATTTGGAAGATATAAAGGATTTTATTAAATCATGACAAATTCGATGAGCTCAAATCAACAGCCAACTTTATCAGCCTGTATCTCGGGAACTGATTGATGAAAAAACTTGAAAATTTGGAAATTTGTAGAAGAATTAGTCCTGAAGCGATTGCCTTTATGTATAAATCTATTGATTTGATGATTTGGGAGATATAAAGGATTTCATGAGATCATGACAAATTCGATGAGCTCAAATCAACAGCCAACTTTATCAGCCTGTATCTCGGGAACTGATTGATGAAAAAACTTGAAAATTTGGAAATTCATAGAAGAATTAGTCCTGAAGCGATTGCTTTTATGTATAAATCTATAGATTTGATGATTTGGAAGATATAAAGGATTTTATTATATCATGACAAATTCGATGAGCTCAAATCAACAGCCAACTTTATCAGCCTGTATCTCGGGAACTGATTGATGAAAAAACTTGAAAATTTGGAAATTTGTAGAAGAATTAGTCCTGAAGCGATTGCCTTTATGTATAAATCTATTGATTTGATGATTTGGGAGATATAAGGGATTTCATGAGATCATGACAAATTCGATGAGCTCAAATCAACAGCCAACTTTATCAGCCTGTATCTCGGGAACTGATTGATGAAAAAACTTGAAAATTTGGAAATTTATAGAAGAATTAGTCCTGAAGCGATTGCTTTTATGTATAAATCTATAGATTTGATGATTTGGAAGATATAAAGGATTTTATTATATCATGACAAATTCGATGAGTTCAAATTAACAGCAAACTTTATCAGCCTGTATCTCGGGAACTAATTGATGAATTAACTTGAAAATTTGGAAATTTTAGAAGAATTAATCCTGAAGCGATTGCTTTTATGTATAAATCTATAGATTTGATGATTTGGGAGATATGAAAGATTTTATAAGATCTCTACATCTCCGTTGAGATGTAGGCATTCTATGCAGAGAACGAATGAGCTTCATTTTAATTGAAAACTTCTTGTTTGGGTTCGTGTAAGTGTGTTGGTTTTTCCTAAAACGTGTATCAAATATATCGGAGTTAATTGCAGCTATTAGGACAATAACGAGATTATAAAAGAAAGTTAAATAATGATTGAATTGACCCCATATACAACGTGGAGTTTTTTAACCTTAAATAGTTCAAACAATTTTATTCTCTGTTATATCTAACAGTATCGCAATTATCACAATGTCGTTAAATACGAAGAGCCGCTAGACGTATTAGAATATGTCGTATAATTCACGTTTAAACAATTAAGTTAGCAACTATAATAAAAAAACTAAGTATAACTGTATCACGTACGGAAGATCAAATAAAAAGTTTTTTATAAGAAACATTTTTTAATATACTAAAGCCTCGGACAGCCTTAGATCTTCAATTTCTCCTAGATGTTGAAATAGAATGTTTCTGGAGGCAGGTTTCGAAAATATTGTCGAGAAAAAGCGCGACTAAATCAGCTCCAGTTGCACGGATATTAAACATCCACCCTATAACCCTGATCTGGTGGCGTACGACTATTTTTTGTTTGTAAAACTGCGACGATGACATTAAATAGACGGCGTACGAACATTTTGACTCTAAAGATGCATCGTATGTGTAAAATGGCCTAGAAACTTAAGTCAGACGTTCTGAAAAGTGTATGGAAGAAGGAAAATATAGTTAACAATCCCAAATTTTCACAGGGACAACCTGTATAATCTAAAAATAGTACAAATGAATTTTTCGATCGATTTTTCAACTCTCTGTTTAACTCGATACAATTCATGGTTTAGGAGATATCTAGATTTTTAGATCGTTCGCCATAAAGATACATTCTGACGAAAATGATCACAAATTGTAATTATTCATTGAAAATAATTATAGGAGGTATCAAAACACACGCTATGTCCAAAAAATGTTTTACTGTGTGTTAATAATAGAAGTGCAATGTGACCACTTCGAACCTGTTGTGAAAATATTTGAATTTCCGTATTATCTAAAACATTCACTTCGAATTTACCATGAATGCTTCATTGATATTCATCACGGTGAATTTCTTTCGTCGGCTCGCGTTTAGTGGGTCACTGAACAGGTTTTGGAGATGACACTCATTTTAAGTGCAGTCGTACTAAAAATTAGCAGCTTCTCGCGAGATTTACTTTAAACCGCTTTGTGAAAAAAAAACGGGTTAAAGAAGTTCGACTTTCATTCATATAAAACGCGACAGTATCGGATCTAGCTCGTCGGGTACGACAATTCAGAATTTTTCAAATTTACTGAATAGAAATATCCTTATTAACCGTTGTGTATATATTCGATAAGTTCAATTTAACAGCAAACTTTATCAGCCTGTATCTCGGGAACTAATTGATGAAATAACTTGAAAATTTGGAAGTTTGTAGAAGAATTAGTCCTGAAGAGATTGTATTTTATGTATAAATCTATAGATTTGATGATTTGGGAGATATAAAGGATTTTATGAGATCATGACAAATTCGATGAGTTCAAATTAACAGCAAAGTTTATCAGCCTGTACCTCGGAAACTAACTGATGAAAAAACTTGAAAATTTGAAGGTTTATAGAAGAGTTAGTCCTGAAGCGACTGCCTGTATGTGTCAATCTATAGATTTGATGATTTGGGAGATATAAAGGATTTTATGAGATCATGACAAATTCGATGAGCTCAAATTAACAGCCAACTTTATCAGCCTGTATCTCGGGAACTGATTGATGAAAAAACTTGAAAATTTGAAGGTTTATAGAAGAATTAGTCCTGAAGCGACTGCCTATATGTGTCAATCTATAGATTTGATGATTTGGGAGATATAAAGGATTTTATGAGATCATGACAAATTCGATGAGCTCAAATTAACAGCCAACTTTATCAGCCTGTACCTCGGAAACTAACTGATGAAAAAACTTGAAAATTTGAAGGTTTATAGAAGAATTAGTCTTGAAGCGACTGCCTGTATGTGTTAATCTATAGATTTGATGATTTGGGAGATATAAAGGATTTTATGAGATCATGACAAATTCGATGAGCTCAAATTAACAGCAAACTTTATCATCCTGTATCTCGGCAACAAATTGAAGTAAAAACTTGAAAATTTGAAGGTTTGTAGAAGAATTAGTCCTGAAGCGACTGCCTGTGTGTATAAATTTATAGATTTGATGATTTAGGAGATATAAAGGATTTTATGAGATCGTGACAAATTCGATGAGTTCAAATTAACAGCAAACTTTATCAGCCTGTATCTCGGAAACTAACTGATGAAAAAACTTGAAAATTTGAAGGTTTATAGAAGAATTAGTCCTGAAGCGACTGCCTGTATGTGTTAATCTATAGATTTGATGATTTGGGAGATATAAAGGATTTTATGAGATCATGACAAATTCGATGAGCTCAAATTAACAGCAAACTTTATCATCCTGTATCTCGGCAACAAATTGAAGTAAAAACTTGAAAATTTGAAGGTTTGTAGAAGAATTAGTCCTGAAGCGACTGCCTGTATGTATAAATTTATAGATTTGATGATTTAGGAGATATAAAGGATTTTATGAGATCGTGACAAATTCGATGAGTTCAAATTAACAGCAAACTTTATCATCCTGTCTCTCGGCAACAAATTGAAGTAAAAACTTGAAACTTTGTAGGTTTATAGAAGAAATAATCCTGAAGCGACTACCTATATGTATAAATCTATAGATTTGATGATTTGGGAGATATAAAGGATTTTATGAGATCGTGACAAATTCGATGAGTTCAAATTAACAGCAAACTTTATCATCCTGTCTCTCGGCAACAAATTGAAGTAAAAACTTGAAACTTTGAAGGTTTATAGAAGAAATAATCCTGAAGCGACTACCTATATGTATAAATCTATAGATTTGATGATTTGGGAGATATAAAGGATTTTATGAGATCGTGACAAATTCGATGAGTTCAAATTAACAGCAAACTTTATCAGCCTGTATCTCGGGAACTAATTGATGAAAAAACTTGAAAATTGAGAAGTTTTTAGACGAATTAGTCCTGAAGCGATTGTATTTATGTATAAATCTATAGATTTGATGATTTGGGAGATATAAAGGATTTTATGAGATCATGACAAATTCGATGAGTTCAAATTAACAGCAAACTTTATCAGCCTGTATCTCGGGAACTAATTGATGAAAAAACTTGAAAATTGAGAAGTTTTTAGACGAATTAGTCCTGAAGCGATTGTATTTATGTATAAATCTATAGATTTGATGATTTGGGAGATATAAAGGATTTTATGAGATCATGACAAATTCGATGAGCTCAAATTAACAGCAAACTTTATCAGCCTGTATCTCGGAAAATAACTGATGAAAAAACTTGAAAATTTGAAGGTTTATAGAAGAATTAGTCCTGAAGCGACTGCCTGTATGTATAAATCTATAGATTTAATAATTTGGGAGATATAAACGATTTTATGAGATCGTGACAAATTCGATGAGTTCAATATAATGGCGAACTTTATTAGCCTGTATTTCCGGAAATAATCGAAGAAAATACGTGAAAATTTGATGGTTTCTACAAAAATCTAGTAGGTGTTGTTACAAGTCCGTTCCTGGTAACTTTATATTATTTAAAAAAAAATGCCGTTAACAATTCTAAATACCAAATTCATGTTTTTAAATACGATTTTGAACCATTCATTTCAATCTATTAATTATTCATGTTATTTTAATTGATCTAAGAGAAATTTTTTTTATGTATTATGCTAATTTACATATTCTAAAATCACGGAAAGGCAAATTAAATTTGTTTCTTTGCTAACAAAAAATAACAGTTACTACATTTGACATTTGACTCAAATATTCATTTGAAGACTTTAATACAAGTAAATAATCGTTGTAATTATTTTATAATGTTCAATTAATTATAATATATGCTCAGAGCTAAAAATCGATGATTCATTAACACTTGAAATTTTTTTAACAATTTTTTCGAACTGAAAAAAGTTATTTTATCCAAAACGCTATGACAATGTCATCTTACGTAACTTTCAGCCATATTTTGGAATGCCTCGAAACTAGATATGGCAACAGTGCATATTTTTTGCTTGTTGTCTCAACTGGTAAACTTTTCAATGGGCTTAAGCTGTTTTGTGACGTTTTTCATTTTTCCAAATAAATTAGGAACATAACTGAATACTTTTTGATAGAAATCTGGTTTAAAAAGTATCACAAATTAATTATGGAACTATTTAATCATGACACATAATCGAGAATTCAAAGTGAACCAATCCAAAACGGAAAACGATATTGTAGAACGTATTTGACTGCACTATTGTTGAATGTAGTCACCGTTACCTAAATATTTTCATTTATTGTATGTTGAAGTGGTGAAATCGATTTCGTTTTAAATGTAATTACTCTAAATAGTATCAAGAATTAAAATAGACCTTGATACGAGGGTTGCTTTGAAATATGTTAAATCATAACACGTACACAGAACGTGTTGTCATACGAGTGCTATTTGTGTTGTTAACAGATATTTGAAAGATTCATTTTGGTCAAATAAAAGTTTTTAAATCGGATTCTATGACTTTCAATACTAAGACGAGCGCGGAGCACCGTCAAAGCAAATGGTCGCCATTTCGTGATGAATCTAGATGAATTTCGTGAAGGTTGTCCAAAATCTCGTGTTGGTTGGTTCAAAGAAAGAAACTAGAGCTTCAAATAACTGGACATGTCGTCATTCCACTAGAGCAACGTAGAACGATCAATTCTGAATAGTACACCAACATTTTTATTTCGAAAAAATCAGTTAAACCAATCGCAGAAAATGAAACGCTTTTGAAGAGTCAAAACATGAAATTGCTGGGTCATCTACCATACAGTATACTTGTTTGGCACCCAATAATGATTCTTATTAGCGCAGATCAGAAATAAATTACGAGGTCAATGCTTTTCTATACTTGATGCGTTCAATCACATGTTTTGGAGGTACCTCAAAACTTAAGTAGCAGCCCTCGTACCAGACGTCGTAAACGTGAAAAACTTGCCAACAAATCGTTTGTTTTTATGTTAATTTCAAAGGAAATTATTTTCGTGAGGTTTTATGTAGAATATTTCTATTTTTGAAGATAGATATCAAGATAGAAAAAGTTGATGACAGAAACGAAAGTAAACGTTTAATAATAATAACGTAATAGAAGAAAAAAATGAATCTAGATCAGTTTTATAACATTCTTGTAAATACATTCACTTCTCTATTTATCTGACGTAAATATTATGTAGCATAAATTTAAATCGAATACGATATTTATACTTTTTTCTTCTAAATAGTTTTATAAAAACCGAAATAGATCGAAACGTCTATTTTTACCTATTTTTTGAAACTATTTTTCTATAAAAATGAACTAAGATCAATTTAGCTACAAATTACGAACTCGTCCACTGTTATAGACTGTGAAATAGGTCCTGTTCTAACATATTGACCTATTCAAACGTCTAAGTTTTTGAGACAATTTCTTAGAAGATAAACCGTGCGTATGAATTTATTTCACTCGTTTTGTAATTAAATACCATTTATATAAATAAAAAAAAACATTATAATATGAAAGGGCTTAAAAAAATAAGAAACTAGAGGGATTAAAATTATTTGTGCTTGACAAGTCTGGACAAAGAAGAAGAAACTATTTATAAAATCCATGTTCTAGAAGACACTCATTTGAAGATTACTGGTCAAATTCCTACCCCAACATTTAAAACGGATTATTTTGATGGATTTAATCTAATATTTTTGAAGAAAACGAAACAACTCATCAAATTACATGTTCTAGCAGACTCTAAATTAGAGATTTTTGGTGAAATTTTGCTCTTAACGAATTATTCCAATTAAATTCTAATTGGTGAGAAAAATGATCAGTTCATTAAACTGTGTGATCTAAAAGACTATAAATTGGAGTCAAATTTTCGATCTCTATAATTTGAGAAACTACTCTTGAATCAATAATTTTTCATAAGAGAAAAAAATTCATTAGATTTCACGGTCCAGAAAGCAGTGAATCAAAGATTAATGTTTCAATGTTCTTACTTTTTTTTTAAAAAAATTTTTGTTCTAGTAGAAATCTAATGAAGATTGAAGACAACAAATCCGTACAACATTATACTGAGAACAAATTCCGTGGGCTGTTTTCTGTTTATCACGTTTCAAATATTTAATACAGTAGAAACTCGATTATCCGGCCATTAGTTATACGATTTCTCGATTATCCGGCCATCAGTTACACGGATTCGCGATTATCCGGTTCTTAGTTATACGGATTCGCGATTATCCGGCTCTTAGTTATACGGATTCGCGATTATCCGGCTCTTAGTTATACGGTTTCGCGATTACCCGGCCATCAGTTATACGGATTCCCGATTATCCGGCCATCAGTTATACGGTTTTGCGATTATCCGGCCATCAGTTATACGGTTTTGCGATTATCCGGCCATCAGTTATACGGATTCCCGATTATCCGGCCCTCAGTCATACGGATTCGCGATTATCCGGCTCTTAGTTATACGGATACGCGATTATCCGGCCCTCAGTTATACGGATTCGCAATTATCCGGCCTGACCTATTGTTGTACTTCAACAAGAGCTAGATGCCCAAGATTCTATACGACTAAAACTGCAAACAGATCCCTACAAAAGGAAACAACGTTCGACAGCATTAAGTTCCATAGAAATAGAGAAAATGATAAATTCATGGAATGAAAATACCCCTTGGCGAGATGGGGAAGCTTCTACATGTTTGACTAACTTTTTGTATCGAATCAAACAACGATAGCAAATTTTTCATGAAAACAATGACAACAACGTTTGTTCTTTTATATTATTAAAAAAATTGATGTTGAAAGGGGCCCACGTTTCGAACAATTAACAGAAAACTTAAAATTATGGAAATTTTAAAAATGTAGAAGTAAAAAAGTCCGACAGATGAATAAAGAGTGATGTTTGAAGAATGAGATACATTTTTGGACAAAAAATGATCTATTCATATTCATATTCATATTCAACTTAGATTGAAAGAAAATGGATTTTTCTCATTCATTTTGGACAAAAATTGACCTAATACTTGTACTTTGGACAATAAATGGATTTTTCTTGATTAGTTTGTACAAAAATAGATCTAATTTCCTTGTTTTGGACAGTAAATGGATTTTTTTTATTAGTTTTAACAAAAATTGATCTTTTTTCTCTTGTTTTGGACAGAAAATGGATTTTTGAAACTCATAGTAAGATATATGTAGTTTTTTCATTTATTTTGGATAAAAAATGTTTTTTTTTCTTACTTAATTTGAACAAAAATCGATCTAATTTCCATGTTTTGGACAAAAATTGACCTAATACCTGTTTTTTTGGACAAAACATGATTTTTCTATACTTAATTTGAACAAAAATCGATCTAATTTCCATGTTTTGAACAGAAAATTAATTGTTTTTCAACTTAGATTGAAAGAAAATGGATTTTACTCATTTGTTTTGGACAAAAATTGACCTAATACCTGTTTTTTTGGACAAAACATGATTTTTCTATACTTAATTTGAACAAAAATCGATCTAATTTCCATGTTTTGAACAGAAAATGAATTTTTTCAACTTAGATTAAAAGAAAATGGATTTTATTCATTTATTTTGGACAAAAATTGACCTAATTCCTGTTTTTTGGACAAAAAATGGTTTTTCCATACTTAATTTGAACAAAAATCGATCTAACTTTCTTGTTTTGGACAGAAAATGGATTTTTTTATTAGTTTGAAAAAAATTTATATAATTTTCTTGTTTTGGAGAGAAAATGGATTTTCGAAACCTCGAATGAGGTAAAATCAAGTTTTCTTGTTTATTTTGGACAAAAATTAACCTGATTCTTGTATTTTGGACTAAAAAATGTTTTTTCTTGCTTAATTTAAACAAAAATCGAACTTATTTTCTTGTTTCGGGCAAAAAATGGATTTTTTAAATTAAAAGTTAAGGAAAATGGATTTTACTCATTTCTCTTGGACAAAAATTGATCTAATTCTTGTATTTTGGACAATAAATGGATTTTTCTTGATTAGTTTGAAAAAAAAATCAATCTTATTTACTTGTTTTGGACAGAAAATGGATTTTTGAAACCCCGAGTGAGAAAAATCTAGTTTTCTTATTTATTTTGGACAAAAACTGGTCTAATTTACATGTTTTCGAAAAAAAAAAGAATTTTTTTCAACTTAGAGAGTAAGAAAATGGCTTCCTCTAATTTATTTTGGACAAAAATTTACCTGATTCTTGTATTATGGACAAAAAATGATATTTTTCTTACTACATAAAGAGTGAGGTTTGAAGAATGAAATAAATTTAAAAAAAAAAAAAAATTTGTATTCATACGTAAATTACACTACAAACCAAATATTTAAAAACGATTAACTAACCTAATAATTCCGTCCTTTTCAAATCCAAATAATTATGAGCGACGTCCATGAAACAACCAGCGTCGTACCGTAGAGCACATACGAGCAGTCCCCTATAAATCGAATCCCTAATAGACCGTCCTTGATTCGATTCGACCACTGTCACATTTTCACGATCACCAGCAAGTCCGGATACCATAAAAAATAATCCGAAAACGACGAGTTTGCAACCCATATTTATTTATTGGAAAACCAAAAAGAAAAAAAAAGTTCCGTAAGCTCCTCCACTATTTTTTATGTTCAACACAATTCGTATCTTGGTGCGACTTGAACTTGTTAACGTTTTATGAAGGCCGCCATCAAGTGATGAGAGTATTTATAAGGAAGAGAGATCGCATCACGCGTTTGCTCAAGCTCATGGCTCACTTAGCGATTATGTAGAACGACGGATTGGTTGGTCAATGTCTAGTTTGCTATCGGTCGCAAATACCATACATTTTGAAAACAAGAAATTTTCTTTATTTACAATAACGAAAAATCTTTTAAATTTTTAGTTATTTGTTATAAAAATATTGTAGACAACTTTATTTGATTAAATTTGTTATATCCAGCGTTCCATCTACATGAGATCTCAAAAAATTTCAAGAGATAGTCTATTTTTCTGATTGAAAGAGTAATAAAATGGCGTCTTACTTCTTGTGGTAGATAGTAGGCATATTTTTTCAAGTTATACTCCGAGAATATTTATTTTTTTCATTTATATTGCATAAAAGTTAACATAATTCTTGGATTTTGGACAATAAATGGATTTATCTTGATTACTTTGAACAAAAATTGAACTTATTCTCTTGTTTTGGACAAAAAATGGATTTTTGAAACTCAAAGTAAGGAAATATGTAGTTTATTCATTTATTTTGGACTAAAACTGATCTAATTCTTATATTTTGGACAAAAAATGTTTTTTTTTCTTATTTAATGAATGAATTTTTTCGACTTAGATTGAAAGAAAATGGATTTTTCTCATTTATTTTGAACAAAAAGATAGCTAATTTTTGTTTTTTTTAGTAAAAAAATGGTTTTTTTCTTACTTAATTTGAACAAAAATCGATCTAATTTTCTTGTTTTGGACATAAATCATTTTTTCTCACTTATTTCTCTTGTTTGGGACAGAAAATGGATTTTTGAAACTCATAATAAGATATATGTAGTTTTTTCATTTATTTTGGACTAAAATTTATCTAATTCTTATATTTTGGACAAAAAATGTTTTTTTTTTCTTATTTAATGTTAACAAATCTTGTTATAATTTCCAAGTTTTGGACAGAAAATGAATTTTTTCGACTTAAATTGAAAGAAAGTGGATTTTTCTCATTTATTTTGGTGAAAAATTTACCTAATTTTTGTTTTTTGGTCAAAAAAGGGTTTTTCCTCACTTATTTTGAACAAAAATCGATCTAATTTTCTTGTTTTGGACAGAAAATGGATTTTTGAAAGTCAAAGTAAGGAAATATGTAGTTTATTCATATATTTTGGATTAAAATTGATCTAATTCTTATATTGAAAACGGTTTTTGCTTATTTTATTTGATCAAAAATCGATCTAATTTTCTTGTTTTGAACACAAATCATTTTTTCTCACTTATTTCTCTTGTTTTGGATAGAAAATGGATTTTTGAAACTCCGAGTGAGGAAAAATCTAGTTTTCTTATTTATTTTGAACAAAAATCGATCTAATTTTCTTGTTTTGGACAAAAAATGATTTTTTCTCACTTATTTTGAACAAAAATCGATCTAATTTTCTTGTTTAGGTTAGAAAATGGATTTTTCTTGTTTAGTTTGAACAACAATTGATCTTATTCTCTTGTTTTGGATAGAAAATGGATTTTTGAAACTCAAAGTAAGGAAATATGTAGTTTATTCATTTATTTTGGACTAAAATTGATCTAATTCTTATATTTTGGACAAAAATGGTTTTTTTCTTTTTTAATGTTAACAAATCTTGCTATAATTTCCAAGTTTTGGACAAAAAAATGATTTTTTCCTACTTAGATTGAGAGAAAATGGATTTTTCTCATTTATTTTGGTGAAAAATTTACCTAATTTTTGTTTTTTGGACAAAAAGGGAAATGGAATTTTCTTGTTTAGTTTAAAAAAATCGATCTAATTTCCTTGTTTTGGACATAAAATGGATTTTTGAAACTCCGAGTGAGGAAAAATCTAGTTTTCTTATTTATTTTGGACAAAAATTGGACTAATTTACATGTTTTCGAAAAAAAAAAAGAATTTTTTTCAACTTAGAGAGTAAGAAAATGACTTCTTCTAATTTATTTTGGACAAAAATTGACCTAATTTTTTGTACTTTGGACAATAAATGGATTTTTCTTGATTAGTATTTGCAAAAATAGATCTAATTTCCTTGTTTTGGTTAGTGATTTTTCTCATTTATTTTTGCCAAAAATTGATCTAACATGAACATTGCAAATTCTCTATCCACCCTGTAACAATTAAAGTAACACCCTGCAAAGTTAATGGAATACATGAGATTGAAGAAAAATAAAGAGAAATTGTCATAATAGAACAATTCTAACCGAAAAACAAACCTATTGTGGCTATTCTTCTTTTTTTCTCCACAAAATCTCCACAAAATCGGCTCTAACCACTGATAAAATCATCGATATCCAAACTCGATATAAAAGCAATGAAAATAATCGAATTTCGGCTGCCTGTATTCGAAATTCGCCTCGCTAGTATCGCCGCTTTTACCGCATCTCCAACGTAAATTCGGCTTAACGCATCAAACAGTATCTGCCCGCCGCCACCGCTCTGGTCGCCGCGAGCCTAGTTGTCATATCTCGACAATATGCTTCTTAGACGAAAACAAATACCGTAGGTGAAGTGAAAGTATTCCTAATAAATGTACGGTAATCAAGTATTCAGCACATGTACAAAGTGTTGTGGTGTTCTCGATTTTTATCGTCGGTATTATTTAATTTGAATCGACCTCGTTTTATCTCCGGTATCAAAGAAATATCGGTTACATTTTACCGGTAAGCTACTGAGATGAAATAACTACAATTATAAAATAATATTATTGACTGAAAAATACCGTGAAAATGTGTAGAAAGTAAATCGGATCCTTAATACGTATTTTTAGTTTTAATTCTAATGTTTCAATCGTTAATTTTTGATACCAATTCATGGATGGATGGAATATTCTCCTATTATAAACAAAAAGTAAGGTTAGGTACTCATTTTCGAGTTTATTGGTCCAGTATTTGCAATACAACTATTTTTCAATTATCTCAAATGAACTTTTAGTTGTTAACTCTTCGACTTTTGTAATGTTATTCGTGTTACTACAAGGGGGCTTTGATAATTAGTTACTTTTTGAATAGTTTGAAACTCGGTTGATTTACGGTTTGTTCTTTTCATAAAACGCTCATAAAATCGTAATTTATATTCTTAAATACTCAATGAAAAACTTTTCAAGGGCTCAATAGTATTTTTAACCTAACAAAAATACAAAAATAATATATTTTGTATCGTAGTTTGGGGGGAGAGTACGATTTCCGTGGCGCCTTGATTTGACTATGTAAATCGACCCAAAATAAGTCGAAAATGAAGAATAAAATTTCTCGATATCTCGCTTCGTTTTCGAGATATCGATACTTAAAGTTATAATCAAACGTTCGTTCAAAAAATATTGACAGATGGCGTTCAATACTTCGTTTCAAATCACTTCAAATAATCCTCACGCGAAAAAAAAATTTTTTAGACAATTTTGGCTGTAAAAAATTCACTATTTTGAAATTTTTATACTCAAAGCTGCACCACGAGAAGGTTGGGTTAAGTTAGGTTGATATATACAAATATTGAATAAAAATAAATTTTTCCAACTTCAAGTATCGATATCTCAAAAACGAATAAAGATATCAAAAAATTTTATTCTTCATTTTCGACTTATTTTGGGTCGATTTATAATGGCATTGTCAAATCCAGGCGCCACGTGTCGTAGTTTGGGTTAAACATAGCAGTTACTTTCATGTGAACACACTATTTCTATCAAGTCACTGTAGGCACGTTCGTACTTCAGACAGTTATATCTATTCTGTGATAAGAAAGTTCACACTTCAAGAAAGAGTTTTTTTTACGTCACATCGTATCTGCGAACGAATACGGATTATGAAACTATGTTGAATTGAATTTCAACAACAATTTCCGAACTCGCCGCTACCAAATAGTTGAACGGTGTGGAAGACGTTCGAGAAATTCTTAAAAACGGGCTCAGTTACCGACGCGCCTCGTTCTGGAACAGCTAACGAAAATATGGCGTTAGTTGAGCAGCCGAACAAATCGTTTTTACTACGATGGGATGGTCCGTAGATCTATTTTGTAGTCGGATGAAGCAGCCCTGGAAATGCTCGAATATTTACGTTGGACAACGATCCAACACCCAAAAACATCCGTTCATATTGGAGAATGGCCCGCGCGTTTATGTGACCTGATACCCCGCGATTTCTTCCTGCGAGGTTTTTTCAAGGTTTGTGCAAGATGACGTTACGGTAAGTGACATCTGTTAATCACGTCGTTAACTATATTTACCATAAACTTCTAACTTAATTATAACTTCTCTTAAATTGAGTGATTATACATACAAAGGATTATAGTGTCGTTCCGATTTTAAATTAATGTAAGTCGAGTACACAATGAAGATCAACTTTCTCAGTTTCTTTTTGTTTATTTGATATATAATCAAATTTTCGATAATCGCCTAGAGAACTTTTCTTTCGAAATAATTGCGAACTAATAACAATTACAAATATAGATTTCTATCTGTGTTTATTCTCGTTCTACTGACATATAAATCTCGGTTCCTAAAAACGAGTTTAATGGTTTTGCGTGTAAATGGAAGTTTGGAATTGGAAGACGTGTCTATCGGTGATTTATAACATCCACAATTTCAATTAGAAATAATCAGTTTGGAAATGAAAAAATATTGTTTACCAAATTATAGTTTGCGGTATTAATATATTCACAATTAGTTACAGTCGATTTAATACAAAAAGAAGTAGAGAGATTGTAAAAATTTCAAAAATAGAAAGATTTTTCTATATAGAACGTTCCAAACTAATTTCAACGTAGTCTAGTGGATAGGAACGCATTTTTTTTCTTTTTCCCTTTCATATTTTCCTTTTTCTTTCTTCTTCTCTCCAAAGCTTTTTTTGTTTTCATTTTTTGTTAATTTGCCCCTTTATTTTTAACATTTAAGATTTAAAAATATTCTCCTGCCAAATTCAAAATACAGAAACTGATTTTAAAATCGTCGTAGTTGTAACTTGAAACAAAATGTCTCGAAATCCATGTTTCAAAACAAATACACTCGTTAGCAAAAAAATCGACTTAAGTAGCACGCTCGCGGTCAAAAGCTTCTAGAAAAAAAACTGTAGCTTCCACCAATAGTAGTAGACCCCGATAACAGCTTCAAATCGCGTTTTCATGGATCAAATAAGTTTCTTGTTCGATCCTGACCTATTCTTCTTATATAAAATACTCATAAATTCTATAAATGCTCGATTGGATTTAAGTCTGGTGTACGCGCTGGCTAATCCATAACGTCAATTTCCACATCCTGTCGTACGGAAACCTACAGTATGTGGACGGGCATTGTCCTGTATTAGATAAAGTCTTCTATGTATCGATTCGCCGTTAATCCAACTGCCACTTTCAATCAAAACCAACTCGGTTTTTGATTCGTTTGAAATGCCCTTTTAAACCATCCAAATACCTCCTTCAAAAGCAAAGTCTTCTGTAGACTCGTCTCCTTCTATCGCTAACATACAGTTCGGTGAGTTGGGTTTAATTTGGGATCAGTATCTGGTCTATTATGCTCAAGGTTTGCTACTTTAAGTCTTTTTCTGACTGTCCAGCCACTCCTCGAACTCTCGTTGGACATGAACACCAGTGGACGCTCGATTTCTCAGCGATGTGCCCCTTTTTATTCTAAAACCGCGTCTTTAATGAAAGTTTCCAGTCTCTTGGTAACGCGCCGGCTATTTCTCGCCGACTTTGGCCTTGTTGCAATACGGTGACCGCTTGAGCAGCTTCATCACTTGATGTATCCATTTTCAGGTACAATTCTTGTTTGTTGTTAATTAAAATGTGTATCGGTTAACTTTTGATGGCTACCCCTAATTAGCATTATTGTGAACACAACATCATTTTGAAGCTAATACCATTTGCTTGAAGATTTTACTAAGAAAAATTCAAATTCGCGTACAGTTTTTTTGCAAGTGACTTGCGTTTGCAAAATGTCGACTGAGTCGATTTTTTTGCTCTCGAATGTATTTCTACAACGGTAAACAGTTTTACCAAGAATATCTTTTTGTTCCAAAAATGAATATTGTTAAAGTTAAATTGAAATTTTGTTTAATCTAACCTTAAAAAAGTTATTTCCAATACTACTTGATACAAACCGTGCAACTAGCGCCATCTATTTTATGTGATATATCAACTTCCAAAACATTTTCGTATAAAATGTTGCCAATAGTTTAGTTAAATCGTAAAAAATCAAACTTCACCTATTCTAGACGTAGTATCACCTGTTTTTGAATCACCCTGTATTACTGCGATATTCTAAAGAGTTTTGATAGTTATTTAGTATAATTTAATTGATGAAAATTTCTCAAAAACGGTCGTGCATTCAATTATTTTCATATCAGATAAATTTTATTTTCGTCATAATTAAAAGTGAGTGAAATTTAATTTTAAATCACAGTAAGTATCTTCTTCTTTTTTATAAATGGCATGTACTACACCGCAAAATGCATGAACAAACAATGCCTCGATTAGTATATTAATCGATTATTAAAATCGATTAAATATTGATTTCGAAACATAATTTTATCGCACGAATCGAATGCAGAAATGAAAGCATGAGCATGCGCACGATATTAATAAAAAAATCGATTTGAAAACCCTGAAAAACAAATCATTTTTTCATATTCGCATGTATTTTTGATTATTATTTTCCATAATCATATTCATTATAGGTTGTGGAACGCTTGGGATAATTTTGGAATTAATGCATGGGGTATATTAACAAAAATGGAGAGTATAATATTATATAATGTATTTATGAAATAATATTTCGAAAAATTTTTTTATAAATAATTTAGATCAAATATTAGGAATATCCACGTAAGTTGGCGGCATATGGAAAACTTTTTTATTATTAATTTTACGAAAAAAAGTTATTCTTCATAAAAAGTTCTCCATGGTCCAAAACCTAGAATTCAATCATCAGATGTTAAATTTTTTCAGTCGTATACGAGGTTTGTCAAAAAATGTGATTTTCGCTCTAGAATTTCTTTTTCGCCATATCGAAAATTGTTATGAAGAAAAGATGTTTAGAATTAAAAATATCATTCAAATATTCAAAATTGTTTATTTACATTAAAAAAATATTTTTTTCTACAATTTCTCTGCGATTACGTTGGAAATTTAAGTTTAAACATTAATGTATAATTATTCTAGGATGCACTGGTATAAACAATGTTGAATAGTTGAAAGATATTTTTAATTCTAAACATCTTCTCTTTATAACAATTTTCGATATCGTCAAAAAGTACTTTAAAGCAAAAATTACATTTTTTAACAAACCTCGTATACGACTGAAAAAATTTAACATCTGTTGATTGAATTTTAGGTTTTGGACCATGGAGAACTTTTTATGAAGAATAACTTTTTTTCACAAAACCACTAATAAAAAAGTTTTCCAGATGCCGCCAACTTACGTATATATAAATACAGGGTGTCTTATATATCGAGTTGCATCCCTGAGGAGTTATAGGGTTTCAAAGTAGGGTCAAAATAATAAATTTCTTTGCAGCCCTTTAACTTCAATCGTCATATTTTGGGCTCCCCAATTCGTCTCCACTCTATGTCGATTTTTAGTGGGGGAGACGATTTATTCTTGAATTTCTTTGTAACTTATATGTTTGATTAAGTCATAATTTTTCATACTTTGATTATTTTTCGCAAACAACTTCCTTTTTAAATTGATTAAATGCGCGTATTGATACTGAATATAGGCCAAACATCGTTATTTCAAAAATATAGAATAAACCAACATATTATACTCTCCGTATAGGTTAAGGACAAAACATGTCACACTAGATTTTTTGCGTCGATTTTTTTGCACTTGAGTGTGTTTTGAGGTTAAGTTATTATAATTTTGTTTCAACTTTTCACTTCTTAGACATTTTTATATGTTGCTACAGCGTCTTGTTTTAAGGGTTCAACTGATTAACTAATTAAAAATGTAAAAAAACGGACGTTTAGCTTTTTATCAAAATATTTTCTTTCTTATTAAAAATGATGTGCTTGAATGTTTTTATGTCATATATTGTTGCTCAAATACAAGTTAGATTTTCCTTTTAATTTTATTTACATGTTACAAAACCTTTTTTTACAAAAAATATTGTAATTGTTGATCAAATTACTGTAGAAAGTTCGTTGTTATAAATGGGGGATTTAATTCGAAAGCAAATAACTTCTATGTATGTCAAAAGACAAAAATAATAATTTAGATGCGAGAAAAATATTACCTATCACTTCGTCGTCGATTTTCTCAGTAAAATAATTGATAATTACTTGTAATAAATTAATGTCCGCTAATCAATCAAACGATTTTTCGTTGACCCGAATAAAACAATAGAAATGAGTAACTGTTGTTCACCGCTTGGGAAGTATTTGAACATTTTTCACTTACTTTAGAAATGACCCTCGTAATAACAGACGATATTAGTAAATAATATCATTATTTCAAATTTATTCGCAGTTACCACCCACTACAACGTTTTCTAAAAAGGTATTTGGGGTTTTCCTTAAAAATACATCATTATATTAAAAAAAATAGCTTTCTAAAGTTAATCCACACAATGTAAGAACAGTTACATTTTCTTTTCGTCCCACATCCATAACCAAATTCTTCTTTTTTATTTATACGTTTTTACTAGGTTAAAATGACCATTTGTTTTTATATAAATTTTAAGATAAGTACCATTTTATTTATACTCCTAACATGGCATAAAAAAAGTATCTCAAACTGGTTATTATTGCTAATAGTAAATCGAAGCATTTTTAATTCAATTGACATACAGAGAATAAAGTAGTTCTTGTTAAGCCGGTACCATACGATGCGTCCAATGATTCCAACGTGCTGAGCTACGTCATTTCACACGTGTTGTACGTGTCCCGATTTACGCGTTGCCCAAGGCAGCGTCACCAAAAAAGAAGAAAACAAAATAAACACTTGGAAGTGAAAGATACCGAGGAGGATTTTTGAAGAAGTACAGGAGCAAGTAATAGAGGAGTATGATCAAGCTGGGGTATATAGAAGATAGTAGGGTGAAAAGATTTTTATTGAGGGGATAAAAAGCAAAAAGGATTTTCAAGGAAAAAAATAATAGGAGCATGTAGAGATGATTCAGAAGCAATAGGAATAGAGAACAAAAATAAATGGAGGAAAGCAACAGAGCGACTCCAAACCTGTGAGATCATCAGACCTGTTGAGATGTAGGAAAGGTAAATAAAACTAATATTTTTTATGAAAAATGGCACATAGTATATTATGTACGTATTATTGTATATTACATAGAGTTGATAATAATTTTTATGTCGTAGTCTAGCTGTTTAAACCTATTTTTAATTCCTCATCACTCAATATTTCCATTTTTCGTCATATATACCTTTTTTTATATATATATATATATTTATATACTTAAAAACACATTCGCTTTAAACGTTTATACAGGCTTAAATTTAAGCTTTACAAATTTGTTCTAATCACTTAGTTAACCACGAGAAAATCAAACCGATCTTAAATAATCGTCGTCTGTTGAATAAACTACAAAAATATATAATATAAAATGCTCGCAACACTTTTACAGAATTCGTAGGCAACAGATCTATCGACGATTTTTAAGAACGGTTGCAAAATTTTTTTTTTTTCAACAGTAAGTTTTATCGACATAAATATATGTCTTCATGGTATAGTGTCAAATCCTTTTGGGAACGATATAAATACAAAAATAGCTTGAAATGAACATAATCGATATAAACAAGAGTATCACATACTCGCTGAGGATAACCAAGAACAAAAAAGAGCCAGAGCCACGGAGATACTTTCGTAAAAACGTATCCTAACCTCACATTTATTAATTCCTTTAACTGTACTGGCACCTGGTGCGAACCCAAATTGTATTTCAACTGAGTAAAACTCTAACTCGACTTTTATAATCACACATTTGACTACAAAGATGTCATCGTCATTCAAAACCAAAATCACTTCAATTCATTTAATCATTTACGATTTAAATAATGGCCATCTAAATTTGAGGTTGTGCCACCTCGAGAAAAATTTAAGCTAACTCAAACCTGTTTGAACCTGAACAAAGTAAAGATTAGACTGATGACTGTAATTACCATCCACAATTGGGGTTGGACTATCTCAAGAAATATTAAAACAAGTCTAAACTTGCCTGAACCAGAACGAAGTAAAGATTAGACTGGTGACTGTAATTACCTTCTACAATTGAAGTTTGGACTAGCTCAAGAAAGATTGAGACAAATCTAAACCTGCCTGAACCAGAACGAACTAAAGATTAGACTAATGACTGTAATTACCATCTACAATAGTAGTTTGGACTAGCTCAAGAAAGATTACGACAAGTTCTAACATGCCTGAATCAGAACGAAGTAAAGATTAGACTGGTGACTGTAATTACAATCTACAATTGTAGTTTGGATTAGCTCAAGAAAGATTAAGACAAGTCCAAACCTGCCTGAACCAGAACGAACTAAAGATTAGACTAATGACTGTAATTACCATCTACAATAGTAGTTTGGACTAGCTCAAGAAAGATTAAGACAAGTCTAAACATTCCTGAACCAGAATGAAGTAAAGATTAGACTAATGACTGTAATTACCATCTACAATTGTAGTTTGGACTAGCTCAAGAAAGATCACGACAAGTTCTAACATGCCTGAATCAGAACGAAGTAAAGATTAGACTGGTGACTGTAATTACAATCTACAATTGTAGTTTGGATTAGCTCAAGAAAGATTAAGACAAGTCCAAACATGCCTGAACCAGAACCAAGTAAAGATTAGACTGGTGACTATAATTACCTTCTACAATTGTAGTTTGGACTAGCTCAAGAAAGATTAAGACAAGTTCTAATATGCCTGAACCAGAACGAAGTAAAGATTAGACTGGTGACTGTAATTACCTTCTACAATTGAAGTTTGGACTAGCTCAAGAAAAATTGAGATAAATCTAAACCTGCCTGAACCAGAACGAAGTAAAGATTAGATTAGGTTAGGAAAGAAGGAACCTGACGGAAGTAAAGACAAGGCTAGTGACTGTACTTTAATTATTATAATAATTAAGGATTGTTAATCACAAAGTAATGGCGGTTAAACCTCTTATAGGACATGAATCCTTCTGTAGAACTACAGGATAATAGAAAACATACTAGGAAGAGGTTTTGGCGTTTAATCTTAAGATGTTAAGTTCAGTAGGCAACGTGTTGATGTAGAGACTAGACATAGCACTACATCTGGGGGTGTATGGAATAGAAAATGAAGATCTTCGTCAGCTAGAACATCTTGAATTAATAGATCAGTTGAGCATCCTCGGTGGCATAGCAAGAAAAAAGGACAAAATAGATCTTTTGGGAATGTATAAGACACTTTAAAAAATAGACTTTTAAGGAATATCAACTTTTCCTCTTAATATTAATGAGGAGTGGAGGGGGTTGGAAATATTTGTTGTTAATTAAAACAATAACCATTAGAGTCGTGCTCGGGTCGCCTTGGCGAGTGTTGAAACTAGTGTATTGGTGGAACTGATTGAAATTTTTTTTATATAAATACGCGATCAAACTTACTGTAAATCACATTTGCATCGAGAATGGTTTGTATTTTATTATAATTATGGCTGCCAACTTCATCCACAGATAAAAATTAAAATAATAATAATAATAATAATAAAATGAATTTGGTGTCGAAACAAAAAACTTTAAGTGCGTTTTCGCTGCCAATTTATCAGATATTTGGCTGCCATATGGAATGGAATAAACATCGGGAACGAGGGAATCCGAAAATTATTATTGCAATTAAAAAAAAGTTCATGTTGCGACAAAAGTATCGACGGTTTAATTAATTTCTCAATTACGAACGATTAAATTTTATAGGAACTTGCCAAATTGTGCTTTTGGTGATATGCGGATAACGGATTTTCCATTAACTCTATAATCTTTAATATTTGCGACAAAATGACCAAAAAAAGACACTGGTCTGCATCGAAATCTTCTTTCAAATAAAAATATGAAGAACTTACAATATGCTGAAACTAAAATTAGCTTCCAATTTCCATATTCAGTATTTTTTTGTACTTTTCAGTCTATATCTGCAGGTTTCTAAAATGTATGTAAAATATCTTCAAATCTAATTTTAATCAAAGTAAATGCCGCTTGAAATAATATAATGCAAAGAACAAGATAAAAAGCATGCGCAGATCAAGCTCAATTGATTGTTTTATGCAAAATCTCGCATTTGCAACGCTGTCGTTTTGGTGCCATTGTTATTTCGTGCAACTCTAAGGAGAAACCCAGTTACTTTTGGTTTTACAGCCAACCTGTCAAATCAGACTCGAAAAACAATGACAGCAGTAGATATAATTATTGACAGTGATCAACTGACCACTCATTACATATTTTTGTTTTTCTCATTTATAAATCGGTCACAAATATTTTTTGAATTTTTTTGTGAAACCCGTTTATGCATTGTTTCAAATACCGTAGAGAAAAAAAAAAGAGTGGGAAAAAGTTTTATGGAGTGATGAGTAAAAGTTTGAGGTTGTTTGATCTAAAAAAAATGTAAAAGGAAGAAGATCCATGTGTAATCCCGACTGTAAAACACTGCGGAGATTCGGTGGTGGTTTGGAATGACGACCAAAGACCTGGTAAAAATTGAGAATTTGGAATTGAAAAAAATTTATCTTAGGTTAGGTTCCACGAAACTGTATAAATAATATCCGAATGAATTGGAAGGGGAAAATGTACTGAAAGTAATGATATGGCCGTTACAGACGCCCGATTTCAATCTGATTGATTTGTTGCGGGACTTCTTTGGAATATTGGAACAATTACAGACCGTACTTTTATTTATTAATAACAAAATCGATTATTTGTGGATCACGGTGGGTAAAAACTTTTGGTATTGAATCCATGATTTATTTATCGAACAAAAAACTACAAAAAATATATCTGTACCTTGAAACAAAAAGGGCCAATATCCAAAATTTCAAAATTTGAGTTAAATGCACAATTGAATTCAGGATGCGACATATAGTAATTGTTAAAAGGACCAAAGTCCTCTTATTATTAGATCATTGAAACTCAAATATTTTGTCACGGCCAAAGTTATTTACTGGAAATGCAAAAATGGCCAATTCCTCAAATTTAAATTGGGTTTCCTGTCATTTGACGAAAATAGACATTGGCCCTTTTTGTTTCAAGGTACAGATATATACATGATCATATTTTTTTAAATAAAATTTCTGTAGAGATGTACCACAATTATAAACATTATTTTTGCAGACCAATGTAATAATTAAAAAAAAAATGATGAGTTAATGGAAAATGTTAATGATATATATCATTTAGTTGGCAGATTGTTTATTATCGTAAATTGATGCTAACAATAATATAGAAAACATAAATTGACAGTTATTGTCTTTTCATCAAAGTACATTAGAATGATATTTTTTTTATAATTAATTATAAATCAAGTTTTATTGTTGTATTTAAATTTCCAAATAATATGGTTTCGTCTCTAAGAGGGAAATAAATACAACAACAATATTTTTGAAAATAACACGATTCCAACGTACTTTGTTTTTGTTTGTTAAAAATTAAAGGGAACTTACAAAATAAATCAACCACTAAGGTCTTCTGTATACGGAGTAAATTTTCGATAATAAATATTATGAAAAACGTGGTTATTTAGTTTATGCCCTCGTAGTAGAAAGCCATGTCCAGGGGGATTGTACATATGATTAAAATAATTAAATTAATCTTAACAATAAAAAAAATCATTTATAAATATAATTACTTACCATGCTAACGTAAGCAGCTGTAAGAATATTACATGTTTTTTTATTTTTAAAAAAATATCTACCTACGCTTAATTAAAATATATAAACTTAAAATTATTAAAAAAAATGAACAAATCGATACGAATAAATAAACACTCGTATGTATAGTACGGTGTTTTTAAAAAAATTACATAACAATTAGGCGAATTTGGAAAAATTAAAAAACAATTTGCAGTACAAAAAAATTCAATACGTTTTTTTTTGTCAAAATGGTCTGTACTTTTTTTTTGAAAACTACGCGTGTAAAAGCTGCGTTTGAAAATCACTCACAATTTACTGAAATTTTTAATAAAACATATGGACATAGATTAAATTTTAAACTAAGGACAATACAATGAGTCCTCAGATGCAAATTTTGGCTAAATCACTGATTTTTCAATATAAATTTTACTTAGAAATAGATCTGACAAGAATTTTTCAAAATTATAACCTGGTTGGCGGGGGAGGGGGCGAGGGGTGTACTGGTAGTCTGTTGAATAAAAAGTTTTTCATGAATTTTGGTAAAATGATGGAAATTATAAAAAAAAATTAAATCAAAGTTATAGAATAGAAGTTTTAATTTTACATAAAAATGGTTCTTTTAAAATTTTCGGTATTATAGACCCTTTCAACATTTTAAAAAGGGAAAAAAATGATAGTAGGATGAAATCGATTGGAAAAGGAGGAGAATATAATAAAAATGAAAGAATAAATAATTTACGGGTGATCAGAGATAAGGGAATGGAAGGTGAGTTTTTTGAGAGTAAAAAACAGTTTATCTCGATTTCTGGCAAAACAAGTCCTATTAAAAAAAATTAAATACCAATGTTGTAGGTAATAAAAATATCTACAACTTTTGTATCTACACTTTTTCCAAATAATCTCAAAATTTATGTGAAAAATTCAAAAAACCAAGTTTTTGAGGTTATGTGAATTTCCGGCAAAATTAAAAGTCCTATGGAAAAAAGTTTAATAGCAATGTTGTAGGTAATAAAAATATCTACAACTTTTGTATCTACACTTTTTCCAAATAACCTCAAAATGTATGTGAAAAGTTCAAAAAACCAAGTTTTTGAGGTTATGTGAATTTCCGGCAAAATTAAAAGTCCTATGGAAAAAAGTTTGATACCAATGTTGTAGGTAATCAAAATATCTACAACTTTTGTATCTACACTTTTTCCAAATAATCTCAAAATGTATGTGAAAAATTCAAAAAACCAAGTTTTTGAGGTTATGTGAATTTCCGGCAAAATTAAAAGTCCTATGGAAAAAAGTTTAATAGCAATGTTGTAGGTAATAAAAATATCTACAACTTTTGTATCTACACTTTTTCCAAATAACCTCAAAATGTATGTGAAAAGTTCAAAAAAACAAGTTTTTGAGGTTATGTGAATTTCCGGCAAAATTAAAAGTCCTATGAAAAAATGTTTAATAGCAAAGTTGTAGGTAATAGGAAGATCTATAACTTTTGTATCTACACTATTTTCAAATAACCTCGAAATTTATGTAAAGAATTGAAAAAACCAAGTAATTAAAAAAATTTTGTTCCTAAAGGGAAGTTATTAAAATTGAAATTTTTATTTATTATGAACAATTAAAATATTTCTCTGAAATTATCAATTAATAAAATATCTAAATTTTTTTAAAAAAAAATCTCAATTTTTAACGAGAATTGATTTTTTTAAAACCCCAACTTCATTAATAGCAAAAAATTTCAAAGAACCTTATTAGGTGTAAAATTAAAAGTTGTACATCTCTTAATTTCAAATTTTTCTTTTTAAAAAACAGAAAAAAATTCTTATTAAATCTATTTAGATGCTTCTGTAAGTTCTATTAAAAATTCAAAAACTTAACCAGAATTTTCATTTCAAGACTAATTTTCTTGCTCTATAGTGTTTACTAACATTGGATACTATAACACTTACAATTACAGTCTGGTCTTTCGAGCCTTCCATAGCTAATTAGTTTTTACACGGCTCGAAGGACCAGCCAGTGTTGTACCGTTTAATGAACTAATATAAGGGATCTATTAAAAGAATAAATAGTGTAAGGAAAGACTAAGGATACAAGTGAGTCGAGAAAAAAGAAAAGTATCAACTATATGAACAAACATTTAAAATTTTGGGTGGACTATTGTGTACGGCATCTACAAAACAAATAATAAAAATCTAATTAAGATGTGTAAGAGTTAGTAATACGAAAACATCAAAAACATTGTCATCGGTGTGGAAAGAGGAGAAATTTCTAAACTACTAATTCAATTTTTGCAATAAAAAATTAACCGGGAGCTAAGGAACTTATTGTTTTCAATTCCAATGAATTGTTTTTGTGACTTTTCAAACGCTCCAAATAAAACCCGGTAAGTAAGAGAAAAATACACAAATGAAAACCAAATTTTTCACTTCGATTGGCAATTATTCGGAAAGACCTGTGGCTTTGGAAATAATATTGCGTTAAAATTGAAAATTTGTTCCAGAAATATATAAATATTTATATGTACACGATAAGTAACTTTTCGTTAATCCAAAATATGAATACTGGCGCTAAACTCATTTATTTACTATATGTGGTTTGAGAATAATTATTAAGTAAGGTACGAATGAAAATAAGTTGAACCATATTTCGATAATTATAAATAACGAGTTTCCAAAAAAAATATAAACGAACTCCCATCGGTTATGAATTAAACCAAAAAAATGATATTTAAAGCATATTTTGTATTATTTTACACCAACTGTGATAAAAAAAATTTAATTAGTTAGCGACATCTACGGATCAAAACAGTTATTAGACTCCAAAGAAAGCTGTATTTAGAGTATGAATATCCGCGCAACTGTCGACATCTATTGAAAAATAGTGCACATACTAAGGATTAACTTATAAAATAAGTAGAATATAATCATAGGGTCGCCATCTATTAATAAGTAGATAAACTAACACTGCTTTTCATGAACTATAAACAATTTCAACCAAACATGTCTAAATAACGAGAAGGTTTTGTCAGGGAGCGAATAAAAGTAATAGAACTGTCTAAACTATTAAAAATAAAAATAACGAAATATCCGAACGTACAATTCCCTGTTCTAGAAGATACCAAATGAAGAAAATTTTAATTAAAACTGTTAACATGTAACTATTGTGTGTAATTATTGTGTTTCTAACGAACGAACTTTTAGCTAACGCCATCTATTGAGAAATAGCTCACATATCACGAATTCATTTTCCAATAAGAGTAAAATATTAGCATATGTGTCGCCACCATTAATCAATAACCAAACTTGAAACTGCTTTAAATGAATTTTCAAACAAGGTTACAAATATCGACCAAAAATGTATGTATAGTAAGAAAACAAACACGAAGATGTCTGTAATAGTACATAAAATATGCCAACATTGACTGTACATGTTATAATATATCGACTGATCTATAAACTAAAAGATACATGTACAAGAAATTATTAAATGGCGAGAATTAGAAAATAAAAACTTCCATTCAAATTACCAAAACGTTCAGAAAACAACGAAAGTTGTATTCAGATTGATCATATATAAAAATGAGTATATAAAAAGTCTTAAACGAAGAAAAATTTGAGCGAAAATTTCAAATATTCTGTTCCGACCGGACGGATTCTTTTGGCGTAATTAGCGACATCTATCGTTCGATAGATAAAATATTAGAACAGAAAATGTCGGAAGAGCAAAAGAAATTATCATTATACATTTAAAACGTTATGTATCGACCGAACAGGTCATTTTTAGCACAGTTGTCGCCATCTATCGATAAGTAGTCGAACTAAAACCGATAATAACAAAAAAAATATATGAAAAGCAGAAATTCCTTAAAAAACATCATTCAACAGCTCAAACTTTATGTTTGGATAGGACAGGTCAATTTTCGCGAAGCTAGTTTCCTCTATCGATGGGTAATCAAACTAAACATATATTAACGAATTTCAACAAAAAAAATATTTTAAAAGTACGAAATTTCCGTTCATATTAAACTTGTTGAAAATTGAATGTTGTAGAAACCATCATTCAAGAGCTTAATGTTAATGAACGAGTTATTTTTGGCGTAACTATCGCCATCTATGGTTTAGTAGTTAAACTAACAGAAAAATTCCTAAAAGCACGAAATTTGTGTTAGAATGAGTGTGGATGATGGTAGACAGTTCGAGAAATCATGAAATGGGAAAAAATTTAGAAGAAATTGTCATTTAACATAACAGATATTGTATTTTCACCAGACGGCTGTTGGTTGATGATTAGCGCTAAGTTGAAAGTTGCTGTTTAATTGCAAATTAGAAATGCTATGAGGTAGATTCAGAATTAATTGTATAGTAAAAAATGGCTTTATAACGAAATGTGGTTCAACTATCCGTTCATTTTAAATAATGGCACAACTTTGATTCTTTCAATTTGTCTTTAAGTAAAAATAGCATGTAAATGATTGTTTTTTTCTTTTTTGAAAGAACAAGTGAATCTAAATGAAAAAATAATGAGCTAAAAAAAAATAAATATAAAAAAGACTAATTCTAAATATTAAGTACTTCATATTTAAATATGATTGCGAAACGTTTTTTTCTTTTTCTATATAAAAATAAGTCTTTTTGTTTTTTTTTAAATAATATTAAAAAAAAAGATGGCAATCGAGAGATCAAAAATAGGAAGGATATAAACAAGGAGAGTATTTGTTATTGGCACAAACGTCTCAAACCACATATAAAGCTCGATAGTCGAATAGAATCACGATAGCAACTTAAATATTAAAAAAAAAACTCAATTATTTCCATAATAAAGAAAATATTCGATTTTTCTTTTTAAATAATTCGAGTTGTACGTGCTTTCACTGGACATTAATACAAAGAAGTAGCTGAAAACACTCAAATTGAAGCTAAAAGCCATTCCTCATATAAAAAAAATTACATTTCCTATAAAAATGTGAATAAATTCGCGTTTTCTAATGTAGAAAAATAAACAATTTCAAGTTATTCAATTGCACTGGATCAATACTTTCACCAAATATCAGTTTCGACAGAAATCAAAATATTTCCAGACATTTTCCATTAAATACAAAATATTAGCCCGGAACTAGCGAAGTGGGTCTTTCCCAAACTCACTCATTGTTACGATTTTTGTGTTTAGACATCTTCGGATCCTCAAATGAAGACAGATGACCACCGTTTTAAAAATTGGGCCAATAATGTCTCAAGTGAATCAAAAAGTAAAAAAGTAAGCATGAGATTCATTCTGAAATAGAGGTACCACTCAGTGATCAGTAAATTGTTGAAGTTGGATCTCAGCATCAGATAATCAAGATTTTCAGCACAAAAAGAAAAAAAATAATTTTAAATAGTCCTGCCAATGGTATTGAGCTCAACTTTCTTGTAACCTCCAAAGTGTTGAAATTTTCCAATTTGCGTTGAGACTTTTGGAGACGAAAAGCTCATGGATATGGAGATATGAATCTTAAAGTTCGAATAAAGAAAAAGGTAGCAGCATGCATGAAATATAATTAATTCGGCTTCAGGTACATGTTTCGAAGGAAATAATAAATAAGTTAAACATAAGCCGTGTGAATATCACCAACGGTCCCAAAAACTCCAACTTAGGTTTCCTTGTGCTAATTACCTCCCCTCCTTTTGTGGCTATGCCACTGTGGTTCATTGCTTAAATAAACTAATAAATTTTTTTCTGCATTTTCATGGTTTCTAAAAGATTACCAAGTATGATTTCCGCTATTTTTTTATATTTTTGTTTGAATTACTTTCATTGTACTAAACAAATTTAATGAGTAAAATTATCCAAAAATTGATACCAGATACGTTTTTTTATCATTTTTTAAACAAGCGCCATTTATATTCGGGGTTTGCCTACCTCACCAGTTATGTAACGGAGAAGTCACTTTACCAGTTACGGGTTGGAATGAATTTCATAACGAATGAAAGATGTCTGGAAAGAAGCTGCCTGATTGGATAAAAATACTATATCAATGTCATATAACTGTTTATTATTACTTAGAATTTATCAAAAATATAATTTACTACAAACCCGGTAATAAAATTTTGTTTCATGACAAAGATCAAGGATGATATTAAGTGAAAGTTGCGCGTTGCCGATCTATTAATAATTTAATATTTTCACAATAAGAAATTTGTTCAATTTTTGGATCGGCGACCGTTTTTGCTTTTTTTTTATCGAATAAAGAAATAGCCTCTAGTTCGAATACGAACAATTATTTTAAATATCTCTTATTAACAGCTACCCCGACAAACTAAAATAAATAAAGCTGTCTCAAAACATTAATTTGTTCCTCGAATTAAAGTGGAAAAAAATATATATATGTATGTATAAAGTAAATAATAAAAAAATAAAACAAAGGAGTAAAAATACGATGTATACCGTATCACTAATTAATATTCTTAAAAAAATAGATAATCGTTTATATGGAGATGAAGAATATGATGATGCCGTTTTGTACGAAAGTGTATGTACAGATAGCAGAATATACTATCACTGCTATTGTGGCTGACCTGGATTGTGAGGCAAATTCGTAGGTCCCCCCTGTGAAACAAAAAAATAATCAACAATTTTCACTAATATAAAAAATAACAAAAAAACACACTACAAAATGGTACATTAAGGAATCAAAGGAACAGAATACATTGTTGCTAAACTTCCAGAGGAAAGTAACGGAAAAGATAACTAAAGAAGATGATAAACAAACGCGTTAGCAAAAAAAAAACAGAAATACGGAAAACAAGAGAAGGCCGAACTTGTACTGTCGAAGAAAGAAGACAAGAAACGAGACACAACAGTTACCGAGCAAGACCTGCAGGTTCCTGAAGAGACTGTGCCTGAACAACTAGCTTACGTTGTTGAAGAAGTTCCAGAAGAAGTCCAAGTCACGTAAGAGGTGACTAAAAGAAGAGGATAGTAAAGTAACGCGTCATCAAAGAACGAAAAACAAGACCAAAATTGTTACTGTCGAAGAAGAAGGCAATAAACATGAAACAACAATTGACATGCAAAGTTCCTGACTGTATAACCAATTTACGTTGTGGAAGAACTGTCGAAGAAGAAAACAAGAAACCAGACACAACAATTACTGTACAAGAACTGCAGGTTTCTGAAGAGACTGTTCTGTATAACCAAGTTAAGTTATTGAAGAAGTACCAAGTCAGGTGAATAAAAAAGGAGACAAAAAGAAAAAGAATAATTTGGTACTAATCACCGAAGATGGAAGAGAAAAAAACGAAAAGTTAGAAATGTATCATGCGAGCTTTGAGAACATCACCATGAAGATAAATATTGAGAAGAAAACAAAGACAATGATTCGAAGTAACAACTAGAACTAATCAAATACTTAAAGATGAAATAATCAAAGGGAACAACACGAATTATCAACATTACCTTTTTCGTAAAGAATGGTGATAAAAACATGAACCACAAGATAAAAACAAAAAAAAAAATTAGATAACAAAATAAAATATTTAAAGAAGATAAAAAGAGAAACGAGATTAGAAAAATTAGAAATAATATATACAAAAAGAAAACAAAACCAAAGTACAGATAAATACTTCAAGTATGTTACAGATATGAAGAAAACAAAACGGTTAGTTAGAAGAGTATACGAAGCATAATCAGCAACAAAGAAAAACATTATATGAAGAAGATAAAAGTGGAAAAAATAAAAACTCTAAATGGATTGGAATAAGTTAGAAAATAATGAAGAAAAGCATAGAGAAGAGATAGTTTCAATATGAATATAAATAAGAAAGAAAAACAAAAGTAATAATTAGAAGTAATGACAAAAAAGTAAATTGGAAGAATTTTTATGCTGGAAAATAAAAGAATCATGGACGAAATAAAGGGAGAATAGAAAATTATCAAGAATAGTCGTATCCAAACTCATTTTTCGAGCAAAAATATGGATCAAAACATAAAAACAATGAATTAAGATACAGCCATGAGATATCTAAAGAAAATAAAAAGTAAAACGAAATTGGAAGGATCAGATATAATATATATAAGAAAAATCTGACTAACTTAACCTAAAGAAACCGATATAGAAGAAGTGCAACTAAAATAGTTTAGACAAATTATAAGAATAGGACAAAACAAAAGTTAGAAGTGGTTACAAAGCAAAATCAGCAAAAAAGAAAACCATAGATAGAGAAAATTATTACTGGAAAAAAAATCAGTGAAATGTAAGGGATGAAAGAACGAAAAAGTGAAAAATCAATGAAATGGATGAAAGAACGAAGAAATGATGAAAAATTAATTGAGAAACAATTTTCAGTACTTTGGAAAAAAGGATTTTTGTTAACTTACAGGTAACGTGGGGTAATGAGGCGTAGAGAGCATGTGATGAGGTCCTGGACCCAATTTTGGTCCGTCTTCTGCTTTTTCTTCTTCTCGCCTTTTTAAACAAGCTGCTTTTGGATTGAGATTCCTCTCTGGAAATTAAATCGTACATTAGATTATGAACTAATTAATGAAATATTGATTTACCTCTAACTTGCTGTTCCAAGGTCATAATTACCTCGACAGCCATATTCAAAATTCCGAGTTTGGTCTGTGGTTTGTCGGTTTTTAGATGCGCCATGCACATTCTACCCAATTCTTTTAGAGCTTCGTTTATATCGCGAATTCTTATCCTAGAAAAAAAAATAGATTCGAATCGAAATTAGTTATAAGATTCATCATTTCTATAAATTATATGGGAAAGTTGTCAACATCTCCAAATAATTCAATAACAAGTATGAAAATAAAATAAACACCCTGTAGCTGCAATTTTTATTCGAATTATATTGTTAAAAATTTACCTGCGAGTACCAATATTTCCAACCAATTTGACAGATAAAGTACTGTCTATTTGGTGATGTTGATTTATATATATTATACATATTATTAAAGAATCAAATATCATATTACATAACCTACAAATTATTATTGGTCATAGATGAAAATAGATTTTTTAGTATCAAAAGAAGTTTGAATCACAGAGGGGTCCTTTTTAATAAATATCTCATTTTTAATATCATTTTGATTATATTAAGATATTAAGATTGAGGTTAGGACTGCTAACTGTACATATTATTGCTTATAGAATTCTTACAATAAAAAAATCATCAATCCAACAAATAGATCGAATGGTATGACTTCTTTCATTGCTAACCATGTTAGTGTAGCCCTAGATATGAATACCATCACCGATCCACTACTAGAGGCATACCTTGGAAGTTTTTCGCATAAGTAAACTACTACTGATAGTCTTTTAAGTCGAAATGATCTGTAATTATCTATAGTGGTACTATTTGTTGTATTGAGACAAACAAAGACTTTAAATCAAAGTTATTTCGCTGTAATATCATTTATGGCTTGGATTTCTTTGGAGAAGAAAAAAAAATTCAATAACATCACATGGATACAATGTTGGATTGAGGTTAGGACTGCTAACTGTACATATTCTTGCTTGGATCTCTTTGGAGGATTCTTACGACAAAAAAAATCAACCATTCCAACAAATGGAGCTTTTGGTATGACTTGTTGTTATACTAAGTCAACAAAGATGACTTTTTTCATTGATCCCCATGTCAATTCAACCCTCGATATGAGTTCAATTACTGATTCACTACCATAGGTATACCTTGGGATTATATCCCATTGGAAAACTACTATAGATGGTATTTCTAGTCGAAATGAAGTCCAATTATCTATAGCGGTACTGTTTGACATGCTGGGGTTGTCAAAGGCCCCAAAACGAAGTTTTCCCATTATAATATGTTTATCACAGGGAAGCTAAACGTCTATGGCTCGTCTTTTTAAATATTTCACTTTTGGAATTTTTTTAATAATCTAGAAAAGGACACTGAATATTTGTACCACTTGTTTTTGTCGATGAATATATTAGTTGTAACATGGTCTTCGGGGGCAAGATTATGTGATTCTAAAGTATATTATCTCAAAATTGAAATTATACGTTAATTTTGTCGGGGAGTGTATTTGATTCATAAAATTTCAACCGAACAAAGCAAAATTGAATTATGGGCGTTAATTATATAATATTAGTCAAAAAATTTATTATTTGGAATAATATAGTTGATGTTGATGATTTTTTTTATAACCATATATAATTGTCTATAGAATCGTTGGTAGTTATTAAATATTTTGATATGATATTTGATTCCAACTGTATAAAAGCACCGAAGATGGCTGCAGCGTTCTGGAAATGATAAGGAAGATGAAGCATGAAACACATACAAGAATATAGGCCAAAACGTAACCCTTCAGAATATTAAAGCAATTACGAGTTCGTACATTAGGTTTTCATCCCTTTTCTAGTCTAGCTGTTTCGCAAAAAAAATTTTGCATTCGTCTTTTTGCGAAAAGCTACGATATATTTGAAGAAAATTGTGTACGAACCCGAAAAGAACACAAAAAAAACATACACAAAAAAAAATAAAAAATGTCCCACCTTTCCCTCGCATTATTAGCCTGCCTCCTTTCTTTTTCCCTTTGGGCTTTAATATCAGGATCTAAATCACCTTCCTCTGTTTCATCGGCACTGGAACAACTGTTGGCAAGTTTAAAAAAAAATCCCCTCCGATATGGGTGCATTGAAATCACAAGATGTAAGCAGAATTTTTTTTGACACATATCGAAGGAAGGCTATTCAAATTTTTTGCTTTTACAATGAAGAAAAAAAAACAAGTATTCACGATTAAAATTAATTTTTTTTCATTTTCATTCGGTCGAGATTCACTTTTTCCAATATGATTGAGGTTATATTAGTGTTGAAGGACATTAGCATTTATTATGGTTGACCAAGCAGTTTAGTTTTTGACGTATGGCAACAAAAAATCATTAGATACCAAATCAGGACTATATGGTTGATGACACATTGACTAGACTTCATGTTTGGTTAAAAATTTATTTGTTTGATGAGCGATTCAAAATGTTTCATTATTATGATGAAGAATAATTCCTTTGATGTTTTTCGAATTTTTCCATCGGAAAATAAATGGTTGTGTATCATTCATAGTTCACCGGAAACGCCAAAGAAACAGTCCAACATTTGTTTCTTCATCAAATTTTTGTTTAAAAAAATGTATATGTTGTATTTTGTTGGCTATAATCATATTATTGCTTAAAGGTACTTCTATATTACAATCAGACACATGCCTCTAGGCACTAGTTCTCAAAAATGGTTTGTCATGTGACCCTAGTCCTATTAGTGCTCCAATATATCTTAATACCTGAACCTGTCACATAACTAATGCTCAAAATGACTCAATATAAGTATCTATCAATACTACTCTTCAAAGATGTCTTAATATCAGAATCTGTCAATACTAGTGCTCAAAGTTGCCTCATTATCAAAATCTGTCAATATAAATGCTCAGAAATGCAAATTATGTCACATAACTAGTCATACTAGTTCTCAAAGATGCCTCAATATCAGGATATGTCACATGATGTTCTTATTTGATCAGTTCAAGCAAGGCATCGATGTTTTAGGCACTTTGACGGATTTTTAATGGCATTACAGTCAACATTTGTTACAGTTCTGTAGAAGAAGTCTTCATCGCTACGTATTATATCAAGTTCATAGTCTTGTTGTCATAATTCATATAAAAAGTTATGAAAAATAATTGGACAAAAGTGATTTCAAAATTTTGTGGTTGAGGTTATGTTTCCACCGGAAATATGAGTGGCAATTAGAAATAATCGGTGTTGCCAAGGCTAAAAATATAAATAGCAACCTTCGATATATATTTAACAGCAATTTTACAAGTATCTAATTGTGATTTCAGTGGTTTATTTTATGAAATAAAATAAAAGTAAACCGATTCAAAATTGCAACCCCAATAACAGCGTTTTTGAAATAGAGGACTAGGTGTAATAGGCCCATATTCAATGTGTTTACATAACAAAAAATTATATCAAAGAATGAATCACAAAAAAAATTCCATTTTTTTATTTTATCACAATCACATATCAAAATAAACGAGAAAGTTGAAAATATTTCATTTTTTGCAATTCATAATATTCTACAACATGCTGTTGGCCAAAATCCCAAAAACGAATGTTACGACAATTGTATTTATATATATATATATTTTGAAAAATGAAAAAAAAAAACTGGAATACGTAAGATAATTTCCATAGGGAATGTTGGACAATTCCGTAACATTAGTAATGCGAATATGGGCCTTATTTAAAGTTTTAAATAATAGGAAATGTTTTTCAAGGTGAAGGATATTTGTTTACACACACATATATCAAATATACAATTTAATAAGAAAAAAATTAAAAAAATATTCACCGGATCTCCATATTTACAAAGTATTCTGATTTTAAGCCAATTAATCACTATAACTAATTATATAATTGAGAAAATAACATAAAATTATTCCAAGGATTCTATTTAACCCCAAGGGGTCACATATTAAATTTTTTCCTTCAAAAGCAAAATGATGTTCAAGAAAAATCAATATATTCAGATTTTTTTTTAATTTAAATAAAATAACATTCCGAAAAGTTTCCAAGAGTAAATTGTGAGAACATTACAGCTTTAGAAATGGTCCTTCGAGCCTGGTACTTTCAAAAAATTACTTAATAGATATATATTGCTTATATTTCAATTTAAAAAAAGGTGTTATGAACTCGTCCACCGACACAGACTGTGAAGGCGGTCCTGTTCGATTATTGTCATTCTTTTGTATAGTTTTCATAAGTTATTCAAGCGATATTGCCACTGTTTTCATACTATTTATTAAAACGCCTTTTTGTTTGTTTACAGATTCTAGAACCCGAATTGTCTAACAAGCCGTTGGATATAAATAAACAATAATTTAGCAGCCAAAGTCAATAAATAATCTGATGTAGGGGAAATTAAAAGTAAACGGTGTATCTGAATAAATTAGTGATGGTGTTTAGAGAATAATTTAGTGTATTTATTTTAAGAAATGGTCCTTCGAGCCTGGTAATCCCTAAACTATTGTCTTATATTTTCACCTCTCATTAAAATTTAGTTAGAAAGAGAAATTTGGGAATAAAATGGTTCGAAACTTGGCTACTTTTCACAGAATTTTTTCGCAGTCCAGTCGGTAACTTTCCACACAATGAGAGGAAATTCAATAAAAAATCCATATAATCAGTTTATTTAACATTTTAATTAGATAGAACTAAATTTTAGAGAATTTTCAAGTATAAATGATGCTCAATACTAAACACAAAGATACTTGTTTCGACTAACAGTTGAAGAAATGGTCCTTCGAGCCTGGTAAAAATGAAAAAATAGATACAAAACATACGTTCCAAAGTATTGGGATTAAAAAGGAAACTATATCGTACCATGTGGATATTATTCTAACGAAATAGGATAAAAATTATGTAATAAAAGGAATTTATAGGAAAAAAATTCACCGAGACCTTTCTTACCCCCTAAATTTGGGAATAAAATAGTCCGAAACTTAACATCTTCCATTTCACAGAATTTTACTGCAACCCAGTCGATATTTTATTTAATTTTTCACACAACCAAGTGAATTCTATAAAAAATCAATATATTTATTTTATTTTATCAAATTTTAATTATATAGAACAGAATTATAGACAGTTTTCAACAATAAAGTGTGGAAGTTTTTGATAAAAATATTCAAGACCAAAACTAAAAATCCTTTTTTCTACTAGCGGTTTAATAAATGGTCCTTCGAGCCTGGTACTTCAAATGATTGCAACATCTAGATGATAATAAGGTGAAAATATAAAATAATAGGAAATTAATGCCAAAATGAGTATTGGTATTGAAAAAAAAAAAAATATGTGTGTGTTGAAACAAGGTTGCAAGTGAAAAAGGAAATTGGAATAAAAGGGATTGATATACGTGTATATATATTTAAAAGAAAATTTATTATTTTGTTTCTACATACCGTTCACGAACATTGTTGGCCTGTCTACGCTCTTTCTCGCGTATGGCCTTGTTGTTGGGGTCGTCAATTTCGTCTTCATCGGTATTACTTAAACAATTATCAACACTTTCGAGATTCATATAAAAACATATCTCTCAACATATCACAACGGCAACATTACAAAAATAAGTCACCAAAATTTTCATATCTATTATTAATTTTATATTTGTTGATACAAATATAAATAAATGGCAGTTATTTGTTGTACTGTTGTACTATTGTACTGAAAAAACAGCTTACAAAGTCACTTTAACTATTATCGAATGAAAAAAAATTGTTTTGGTTTCAAATTAAGTTCGAAATCAAATCAAATATTTTTGTCAATGTTTCCGCTGTACAATTAATATCAAATTTTGGGGTAAAAATCATTGAAAGAATAAAACTTACTATCTCCTCGACCTTTTTGTCGATTTTGGAGGGGGGCCACTGGTTGAATTTGGTTGTACTAAACTTTCTACTGAACTGGATGGTTTCGTATCCATATCTGGCGGTTCTTTACGTTTTTCTGCATAAATAAATGAAATATTACATTTTCAACAATCAATTATTATAAATCTAAAAACTTTTTTGTTTCCTGTATCCTCATTTTTCTCGTATTAGATCTATTGTTTATTGTATAGAACAAAAAGACCTACCGAACAAAACTTGACCTCAAATTTTTATTATCTATTGTTTTACTTTGGCCTCCCCGTATAATAAACACAGAAAACTCAACTATAAACAATATATATAAAATAAATATTAAATTTCTTTTTGTTTTAATTGAATTAAATTTTTATCAGATTAGCGAATCCAGAAATCATTGAAAATACTTAGATATCATTAGAAACTAATTAAGAAGAAGAAAAAGTCACTATAAATCATTAGGAATTTAATTATGAAGAAACAGTTAGAGATATAAAAAATAATAATAAATTATGTTTATTATAAATATTTAGATAATTCATGAATAAATTCCAGACATCATTAGAAATTAATTCTAGTGAAAATCAAAATTCTTTAAAATAATTAGAAACTGTTGAGAAATAAAGAAAAGTGTTAAATATCATTAGAAATTTTCTGTAGTGATTAGATATCATTAAATAAAATTTTTGTTCATTATAAATATTCAGATTACTGTTAGAAATTCCAGACATCATTAGAAAGCAATTAGTATAAAATTAGAAGTCAAAGATTTAATGGAAATCATACTCATTAGAAACTTAACTAATCGTTAAAAATTATTAGAAATTATTTATCGAAAAACCTATTTGTTATAAGTGTTAAGAAATGATTATTAGAAATTGTTTAAAATTGTAGATGGCATTAGAAATGAATTGAATGAATTTAAAATCATTACGAATATGTCTTCATATGTCATTAAAAATTAATGTAAATATCTTTGTAACCAAAATGAAATGAGTAAAAATCCATAAAAACAATTGAGAACTCAATTGAGTTAGAATTATATAAAAAATCATCAAAATCATTAGAATGTAATTAAAAGGAAATCATTAGCTATCAATTTATCGGGAATCATTGGAAATTTGTAGAAATCCCTAAAAACGTCAAATCAAATTACTACAATTCCATAAAAATAATTAATAACTTGTTTGAATTCCATAAAAACTATTGTAAGTCGTTAGAAAGTAATTGAAAGGAAATCAATTTAACAGGAAACATTATAAATTTGTAGAAGTTTTCAAAAATTAAATTACTATAAAAGCGTAAAAATAATTGGAAGTTGTCTGAATTCCATAAAAACGATTGTAAATCATTTAAAAGTAATTAAAGGGAAATCATTAGCTGTCAATTAAATGGGAATCTTTATAAATTTGTATAAACCTTCAAAAATGGCAAATCAAATTACTAAAAATCCATAGAAATAATTTGAAGTTGTTTAAAACCCCCCAAAACTATTGTGAGTCATTAAAAAGTTATTAAAAGGCAATCATTAGCTACCAATTTAACGCCATTAGGAATTTGTGAAAATCCTCAAGAATGATCAACAATCAAATTACTACAAATCTATCAAAAGTAACTAGAAATTATCTGAAATTGATCAAAAATGGTTTTATATAGAATCAAATAAGTAAAAATCCATGAAAGTATTTGGAAATTGTTTGAAATCCATAAAAATCTATTAGAAATTATTAGAAATTTTGGAAAGTGATTGGAAATCGTAAATACTTTTCTTTATATTAATTAGAAATCAATTAATGAGACAAATAAGTAGCTTCCAATTTAATGGGAATCATTAAAACTTTCGAAAACCCCAGAAATGACTACAAAACGAGAAAAATAATTAGAAACTTTAAATCATATCAAAATAATTGTAAAAAATTATTGAAAATTGAAGATTACATTAGAAATCAATTTATTGAAAGTATATCATTAGAAATTCTTAGAAACCACAGGATCAAATCAAATAATCACGTATCCATAGAAACATAATTAGAAATAACTAGCAATCTGATCATTAGAAATAAATGTAAAAGTTATTAAAGATCATTAAGAGCCAATGAAATTAATAAATACCATGGAATCTATAGATTCGATACCGTAGAAGACATAAGGATAAAATAAGAAGGGAAAAAATTATTTTAAATAATTCATTTTTTCTTCTTCTTCACTTTCATTACAATTAATAATACCTTGGTCGCTGCAGACCCTCCAAAATTGCAGATTCAACCAAGCGTTGCTGATTCGGAAGCAAAACTCTTTCACTAGGTCTAACTAAGATGTTTCAAGGAGTATTAATGAAAGTTAGACATTTGTAAAGGGTGTGTGTCAGTTATTTTACATTTTATAAATATTCGTAAGGCAATTTAAACAAATACTTACTCGTGTTGTACGTGGGCCGTTCAACTTTAATACTATCGTTTAGATGAGCTTCGGCGGGTGGCGCCGGATATCCGAGTTGTGTCATTTGATGGGCGGGAAGTTGTCCGACTAATCCTAAAGGTTCCGCGTGGTTCCTCAATACATTTATCGCGTCATCTAATCTCTCTTCCATTCTGGTACCCTGCAAGTATGTACAAACAATCAAACATACATCCAGAATAGGCAGATATTCAATAAAAGTCTTTCCGAAAGCAATGGAAGACTATCTGGGTACTTTGTTAGTGGTACTTCCTGCGGAATTTAACAGAAAGTAATTGCATAATGTAGTTTTACATCAGTACAGCTCTAGTTTCTTTGGGAACCGTGAAATAATAAAAGATAAAGTGCAGCTGCAATATATTCCCCAATCGAAGTTTAGACCTACCTGTATACCGTCCAAATGTTTGGCTTAATGGTTCGTTTTCTATTTTATAATTTTCTAATTCAATCGGTTTATAAATAAATGGGAAGAGTATACCAAAGAAACATAAAAATACTGACTTACCGTTGCTTCGGAATGATCCCTAAGGAAACCTATAGCATCGTCTAAACGTTGTGCTTCTGGTGCAGGAGGCTTCACCACACAAAAACAAAAAAAAAGTCATGCAAAAATAAATAAAAAATGATAAAGTCTGGATGGAAAATGTATCAAATTGATATAAGACACATTATCCTCTTTCCTTCCTTATGCAAGGTGTCACAAAAGAAAGTTCACATTAAAAAAAAAAACAATTTTGAAAAAAGTTAGAGTTTATTGGAGAAAATTTTCATTACATATTAGGAAAGTCCATAGACAGTCCATAGGTGTTAAATCGGAACTGAGTGGAAGGCAATTTATGTCACCTCTCCTGGAGATCAATTTACCAGGAAAAATTTGTGTTAGAGTTTCTATTGGACATGTTGTTTCTTCAGCTGGAGTCATCTTCTTCGGTTATAACCACAAATTTTTTGCAGTTCAGTCTAACATTTGCACCTAACGCTCTGAATTCACTGTAACTGTGCGTTTCATCTTTCACATTCAAAAAAAAAGTTCATCAAACGAGGAAATATTAACATACATCTATTACGCAAATAAAAAGGGAGATTACTAATAAGAAGGGTTGAAAAAAATTGGTAAATCGATAGAAAAGATACTGAAGAAAAACATTAAATTGGAGGAATAATCTATCGAAAACTATTCATGTAGCCCTTGTAGGTTATTTTGAAATAGAAAAAAACTTTATAGATGCAAAACTTTCCAAGTAAAATTTTTGTCCAATTTTATATGAAAAGAAGTAGAGATTCCAATAAAATTGGCACAAGCAGATTATGGAAATGCAAAGAAAATTTTGTCAAGGAAACCTTTCATGGAAAGTTCAATATATTTAATTGAAAATAACCAAGTTCTGGGTACGTTTTTACTGTAAAAAAAGTAGATATTTCATTTTAAATTGTACAAGCACAGTATGATACAGATGCAAACATCTTGTCATGGAAAATTCACAAATTTCAAGTGATTTTTCCTAGAAAAGAAAGTACAAGTCCATACGGTCACTTTAGGCGAAGGTAGAAGTTTCTGATTGCTTGTAACATGTTCATTGAGATTAAAATGAGCTTCATCTGTTGGAAAGAGCTCAATCATCTGGTCAAGCTTCTAACCAGCACCCAAAAGCTTCATTTCTAGGATTTTGTAAGGATGCCGCCTCAAATCTTTGGGTCAAATGCGAAATAATAGATAAGTCAGGCTCGTCACGAACATTTCGAGTAAGATTGTCTACATTTTTGACCTAGGATCGTCCATATTTAGGTTTATCCGGTGTTGATTTAGTCTCTTCAAACGTTTCGACCCATTTTCCAAACAATCGAGCGCCTCGCACAACGTTTAAGTGACGAACATCGCAAAATTTTCTAACAAGCTCGTCACGAACATTTCGAGTAAGATTGTCTACGTTTTTTACCTAGGATCGTCCATATTTAGGTTTATCCGGTGTTGATTTAGTCTCTTCAAACGTTTCGACCCATTTTCCAAACAATCGAGCGCCTCGCACAACGTTTAAGTGACGAACATCGCAAAATTTTCTAACAAGCTCGTCACGAACATTTCGAGTAAGATTGTCTACATTTTTGACCTAGGATCGTCCATATTTAGGTTTATCCGGTGTTGATTTAGTCTCTTCAAACCTTTCGACCCATTTTCCAAACAATCGAGCGCCTCGCACAACGTTTAAGTGACGAACATCGCAAAATTTTCTAACAAGCTCGTCACGAACATTTCGAGTAAGATTGTCTACGTTTTTTACCTAGGATCGTCCATATTTAGGTTTATCCGGTGTTGATTTAGTCTCTTCAAACGTTTCGACCCATTTTCCAAACAATCGAGCGCCTCGCGCAACGTTTAAGTGACGAACATCGCAAAATTTTCTAACAGGCTGTTCACGAACATTTCGAGTAAGATTGTCTACGTTTTCGACCTAGGATCGTTCGTATTTAGGTTTATCCGGTGTTGATTTAGTCTCTTCAAACGTTTCGACCCATTTTCCAAACAATCGAGCGCCTCGCGCAACGTTTAAGTGACGAACATCGCAAAATTTTCTAACAAGCTCGTCACGAACATTTCGAGTAAAACGGTTTCGACTTTTCTAGAAGATCTTGGACGCCAGAGTCAGGCTATCGATTGAGATATCGCCCGCGCCCCACCGAAAAGCTCCGTTTACGCGATAAGCAATATAGAGGTGAATTTTCTTTTGGGACACCTTGTATATGGTTAACAAAAAAAAATTCGGTAAAACAAATAAAAACAACAAAAGCATTACTGAAGAAAGGACATTGTTAACATTAGAAACGTAAAGTGCTCTACGACTATTTATTAAAAAAAGTTATAATCACTCAAAGTATGAAGAAAAAAATTTTTAGATGTTTCTCTAAACACTATACAAAAAAATTTCGCTCACCATGTGTATTCCCTGAGGAGCTACAGTAGTATTTACACTAACGGCTTGTGTATAATGAGGCGAATGCGGGGTACTGTGATTCGTTAACCATCCGGCAGGATTTATTGGAGGCGGTGAACTGACTGGTGTAGATGGTGCCGAACTGTAGCTACTCGCGCTAGCCTGTTCGGCTGGTGTGTATAACTGTAACGATATCAACTTATTTGTATAAAATGGTCCTTCGAGCCGGTAAATTGTACGCCAAATTAATTATTTACGTAAATATCGAGACTAACGAATACTAAACTTGAACAATTTCTTATTGAAAAATTTGTAAATTTTCAAAAAATCCAATGTGCAAATTAAAAAAAAATTGCTTTGGGTCAACAATTAAACGCGTATTGAAAATACCAGCTGCTACCCGCGATTCATCAAATTTGACTTTTTAAAAAAAATATTATCCTTATTACTTACTCCTCCTAGTCCTTTATTAACTACTGCGTCGTTGTTGGGTGGTCCAAAAGGTGCATTGGGTCCGGCTAAGGTAGTTGCGGTGGGTGTACCGTTAGGCCTTAACGAAGACATAGGCGGTAAACCTCCTGGCGGTTCTGTTTCCGGTATAAGTCCGAAGGCTTCGTAGGTTTGGTATGTATATGAGGCGGGCCATTCGCTACCCCCGGTACCGCCCCCTGCTGTCGGGGAGGGACCGCTGCCACCCACACCGGGATTAGGCGTTCCATCAGTCGCTAGGTAATAGGAGTTAGCTCCTGGTGATGTGTATCGGGGAGATTCGTGGAATTCGTCGGATCCGTACTGAAACAAAAATTTTTTTTGCTATTTTTTTATATACTGGCAAAAATGTTTAATGATCACATCGATTTTGACAACATCTTTAATGTCAATTGTAACCGCTACAGTTGGTGCCTCAACACTCTTCATCGGGCAAAATTTATATCCAGAGAGCATCCTCTTGAGGTCTGAGAACAGAAAAGTATCTCTGGGAACCAGATCTGGTAAATACGGTGGATGCTAAAACAATTCTAACCTAAAAACATGCAATTTGGTTATCGTTTTCATTGATTTGTGCACGGTACATTGTCTTGGTGAAACAGCATTTTCTTCTTCTTCAAATGTGGCCGTTTTTCTGCTATTTCCAGGCAACAAGTCGAGTTTCTTACGATCAAACAGCTACAAACATCGCCCAGCATCATCAATTCGTTTTTGTTTCTGGTTTATTGTGAGTTCGCAGCATATCCATATTAAATCGAGCTTCGCGTACCCAAATATTCATTTTTCATATATCCAACTGTTTAATTGATATCTTTAGGGTCTCAGCTATCTCAATCAGCTCTACCTTGATCTTTTCGTCAGTGATATCCCCCGCCAACAGCGTGCATCCCCTTCGGTGCTCATTTCGTCTTAACAAACCATGGTTTTCCTTCGAAAGTCCGAATAATGTTTGTAAAACCAAGCCTTGGTTTGTATAGTTTTTTTTTTGCCAAAAAAAAAAAGCTTTATTGACACACCAAATCCATATTTAAAAACTAACGAAAATTACTTCACTCAATCTCTACAATCTCGATTTTTATTCGCTTTTCTGCCCCCAGACCACGGATTGTTTGAGAGGATCGAAACTCAAGAGGGAAAGTTTGTAAGAGTTCGTGAACGAAGCCAAAGTACATATATCAACTATGTGGTGGTCATTAGGCACAGTTCTTAAGAAGATTTTAAAATTTCGTCCTGCTCTTGTTCCGTATTTTCTCTCTTTGGGAGATGATTGCCCAAATGCGTTGAAACCACTGTTGGGATTAGAAGAATTGGACCAAGATCACTCAAAAACATTCGATCACTTGAAACCGCCGTATATTTTCATTTTATTGCCACCTTGTAAAAACCAAACAGACCCAGAGTTAACAACCCTAGCTACAACTCACAATCTAAAGCCCTTCTTAGACTCGGCTGCGCTCCTATGTAACATACGCTGTGTGTAGTATAAACCTTTTGATATTTAAAAGAAGAAATTGGATGTACATGCATTGTCCATGAGTAGTGACAGAAGAAGAAAATATTCTCTCATCTTGACTGTCATATTCACCAAACTGAACTATGCATATGATTGCTCAACTGGTTGCGTAGCTTCGTCTAATAAGGGTCTGATAGTACGACAGCTGTCGTGCCTTTTGAAGGTAAGAGCTCCATCTGTGTGTTAGTTTACCAAATATACGATTTTGGCGTTAGTAATTGAAATATATGAATAATATAAATGGTTTAAAGTGGGTCAGGATAAGTAAATCAGAATTATCGATTTGTAATACACTACATTCACCTAAAAATAAGAAAATACTAGGAATAATGAAAAATTCAGACTCGGACCGAAAAGCGATACGCCCTGAAATATTCTCAGAGTCATTACTATGAATGTGCGAAACACGAACGAATCTAATTTATTTCGGAACAATATTTATCGCTTTTACGTGACATTTGTATGCGTTTGATATGGAAGGCAGCATAAAATGTTCATAAAATATTAAAAGTCTTATAAGGAAAGATGATATATGTTATTTGGTAATGTCGATTAAACGAAAAGTACTACTACTACTAGTGACATCTGCCCGTCATAAATTATTGTTCGTACTTCGTACAAATCTGCATTGTTAATCGTTTTATAAACATCATTCGAATATAAGTCTAATCCATAATCATTTAGCATCCTATTTCGTCGATTGCTGGACATAAACTTCTCTTAACCTAGACCATTCGGCTTGGTCTTGCTCATCTTGAATCTTGTTGAAAGATATCCTATTTAAATTGTCCTTCCATAGCACCGGCGGCCGTCCTCTGTTTTTGGATGCTTCATTCCTTGGACGCCATTCTAGTATTCCCTTCTTCAACTACCATACACTTTGAAGCGTGTCCAAAACTTCTAATCTATTATCTGAAGGCACGCCGCAGTCTGAATGCCACACCAGTCTCTTATATTCCGTAGCCAAGAATGCCGTTTACGTCCTGTTCGATCTTTCCCGTTAGTATGAGCTTGAGAATTGAATATCTCCACATCCGCTCTCCTCGGTACTTCTTCATTCGTCATATGCTCGATCCATGGGATCCGCAGAAGTCTGCGCAATAGCCACGTTTCCATTGCTTCTATTCTGTTTAAGGACCTCACTTTCAGGGACCACGTCTCCACACCATACAAAAGAATTGGCCAAAAATAAAATTAGGGGATTAGGAACTTATTAAACTTTGTAAAAGCTGTTTTTGCAATTGCTATCCGAGTTTTAACTTCCTCGTCGCAATCCCAATTTTCATTTAACATATATCCAAAGTATTTAAATTTATCGACTCCCTCTCTGTTATTTCCATTGACAAGTAATTGAGCTTCGCCGTGTTGTTGTCTGCTTATGACCAATCCGTATTTGGTTCCAATTTCGTTGATAGAATTGACCAGCTCTTGTAGGTATTCTCCGTTGTCGGCTTTAATGCCTTTTTGATGGTCTATGTTAATTAGCATGGGTGAGCTACGGACTACCCTAAGTATCTGAAGGTGTTCCGTAGTTACAGAGCCGCTAATTCGCAATTTGATCCGCATACAGCTTTTGTATGTTCCTGATGTCTTTACTATCAATATCAACATCCTTTACGATGTCGAACAGTAAGTCTTGCCGAATGGAGTCAAACGATTTTTGGTAGTCCAAAAAGCAAACGAAGACATCTTTTTTTTGATCATAGCATTTTGGAATTAGTAATTGCATACAGAATAGTGCTTCCCTGGTACCTACTAACCTCTTTTTAAATATTCGTTTGTATATAATCTTCAAATAAGCCTTAAGTTTGTCAGTCTGTGGTATTCACAAGTTTTGACACTGGGTTTCTTCGGGATAGTAACAAAGGTCGATTTTACCAAGTCTTAGTTTCGGATTTTATCTCGTTATGTAACTCCTAACGTCCTGAACGTTTTCGATCGCCAAATCTCCTGGTGGTTGCGTACGTTTTTACGTAGTAGTCCACGGTACGTCGAGATATTTTTTATTTGGGGTCTCCAATCGTAAGCGGGGGTAGGTAGATAACATTTTAAGAAGCTCAGAGACTGTTATTTGTAGAAACTTGCTTATTCTATATTAAGTACAACGCGTCGAGACTTGTCGTTGCCGCGCTGGCCGCTATCCTGTCCGCAACGTTTGTTTAGACGTACAAATTAATACAAATTTTCACAGATTTCAAACTTGTGGCAGGTAGAATGCTTTTAATGGTTTCTATATTATTTTGTCTTGTCGTTTCGACTTGGTAATTTTTTCATAACATCAAGCCAGCAATTCTGAGCCATTGCTACTTTTCTTCTGGTCTCTCTTACTGATTTTAATGATAACTCTCGTACGTCTCCTTTTTACTTATTAAAATCGAAATGGTTCAGTATCAAAAAGCATTTTATTACACTCTATTGTATTGTTTTTGAGATGGTTACGTACTTATATAAATGATCGGAAAAAAAATAAATTTTATGGGCGATAAAAATTTTTAAGATCGAAAAACCGCATTGATTGAGCCGTACAAAACTCGCGGTAGAAGAAAAAGTATATAAGAACTCGTAAATCGAATCCCTCGGAACCGAACAAGACATTCATAAATGATGACCGGACAAAAATCTGGCTATAAAGTCTCCCGTTTCGTAATATATAAGGAAAATAATGCTGAATGGTCGTTTAACTATCGAAGATAATAAATTTTCTCATATAAATTCGATACAAAATATATATGATTGTATCTGTTTCAGTTTTACCAACAGTAAAACTGAACGTTGTAAAATGTTTTTTTTTGTTTTGCGCTAATATTTGTCGTAGAAATCAACACAATTTAAAAAAAAGTTGACGAATATCAAACTATTAAGAATCCAGTATCGGTGTACAAACTGCCTTAAATACTAAATATTATCGTATACAATAATAACAATAAATGATGATAAAATCGGTAGAAAATGATATTAATGGTCGTTTACAGTCACATTAATATAAGATAAAAAAAAATAGTGAAGATGGAATTGAAGTTGATAATCTACAAAACTGATATAAGTACGAAATATAAACAATTCATTGATGATGACAAAATTAATGAGTTTAGAGTTCATAGTCTTAAATAAGGGACACTTCGAATCACTTAACTATTCGATTAACAGATCTTAGGAAATGGGTTTAGTTTCTATAATGAATGGTTAAACCATTACATATTAAAAACGCAAGCTAACCCTTCTGGAATGCGTCTAATTGGTCGTAGGGATCCAAAGCACACATCTAAGCTTCATCTCAACTATTTAAAAAAAGAAAAGAAAATAGTGGTGAGTTAGAAATCATGAAATGACCCCTACAATCTCCGGATCTAAATCCAATAGAATTTTCGTGGAATGAACTAGATCGGAAAGTTAAAAAAATGTATCCCACTTCTTTGGAAGGCTCTTAAACTTAAACCAAAAAGTTTGCTAGAAAAACTAATAAGAAAAATGCCACGTGTAGTTGAAAAATTAGTTAGAGGTGGTTTCTTTGTTGAAAAGAAAGTGTAGCATTATAAAATGAAAGAGATAAAATATGTTCATGATTTTAATCGTAGGTTGATATCTTTTAATATTTTTGAAATAAAACTTGTTTTAACTTGATTTATTTTATTTTTAATAATTGTTTTAATAAATTTTCATTGTATCCGGCAACTTTCAGTACATCGATTTCAAGATTTTTGTATCAGTTTTCCAGTTGTGCAACTTTCGATTCTCTATCGAAAGACATTCAAAAATCATACGATCGAATAAGAAAAGAGACAGTTCAACTTCCGATTCCGATTAATTAATTAAGTAAAATATAAGTTTACACCCTATATATTCATTATATTGTGATGCGCTTGTGGATTACGATTGCTTCATCATTTTAATACTCTCTTATCTATAAAAATAGGTTGAGAATCTTGTTTTTTTGTTTTTTTTTTTTTCTAAATTCCAATCGATTTTAGTGCGCACATATTTTACGTGTTAGTTTTTATTTGTAAAATGCGATTCCGTAATATCAATTCTCGGTAGAAGATTTCTCCCGCAAGCGACAAACGAAATTCTCGGTAAACGCAGCGATAATTAGAAAATAATTACTTTGTGTTCACTTTGCGCATTCTAGAAAAGCGAATTTAGCTTTTATTAAATATCTATCTCTCAGTACATTTTCTCGTATACGTATAAATATATTTATATGCAAGTTTTATACATTATTACCGAGATGCTTTCGTTGGAATTTGGTTCGTTAAAACATAATTTCAGTCGAGACAAGCTACTTTTTCAACTAATTTTCCCATAGTTTCAAGTTTTCTATGAACTATAAATTACGTCTATATGCCACAAGGTGACTTATTACCACACAATTAAGTTTGTTTTTTTAAAAATAAACGTAGAAATCAAACTATTATTAATAAGAATTTTACTGTTTGAAATATGTTACATAAATCGACATCGATGAACAGAAGTCGTAGAATTAACCAGTGCTAAATCATTTTATCGTAAAAAATGAAAGAATATAAAGTCTACGTATCATCACTGGCCCCATAATATACCACAAATAAAAAACCCGCCATGAAGGGGCGCGCGCCGCATCGCCGCAGAAGCCATTAGATCAAGTATATTGTTTATATTTGTTTAAGCTTAAGTTTAACGCTAGCGAAAAACAAATGATTATGAAAGAAAATGACGACAAGACGTTATTTCCAAATATTTTTGGACCATCTTCTTCAAGTCTCCACCGAATGGTTCATGAGATCAAAGCTAATCATTCAGTGGCCTACACAAAAATTTAAATACAAAAAACGAGGAAGGAACAGTTTATTATTACAAAAAGCAGAAATAATTGTGTGAAGGCGAGGATACCTGAGAAAAATTAACAAATTTCGCGGAGAAAATAGAAAAATTTACTACCTGGATGAAATATGGGTAAATACTAAGGTCAAGGTTCGGGTGGACTCTTCCATACAATCCAGAAGACAAGCATTCTTGATGTTGGCAATAAGATGCTAGTTTTTAGCTATTTAAACATTATACTGTTGGTGCAAGACCCCCAAATGGGGGTGTAAAAGAAGAGCATTGAATATATTTTCTGCTGGTGCTCTGACTCGGAGGAAAAACGACGTCAAATGGTTGGTCGATAAATTTTATGAAAAATGTTGACGTTTCAATTTACTTTGAAACTGAAATTAAAAATGTGGAAACTAACAATATAATCATCGCCCTCATTTATGAACTTACAGAAACTAATAGAAAGTTAACCTTCAGATAACTTGATTATCATATATATGAATGATTTCTAAATTTTTTGTATTTGGTTCTGTCTCAAATATGAATTTAATTTATATATTCAAATTTATGTTTATTATTTCACGATTGGATTTTTCATCATGTTGATGAATTCTATTTTGAAAATATTGAGATGTTTGTCCCACATAAACGTTACTCAATTTTCTGTTATTTTAAACCGATTTGAATGAAATTTCAAACTCTAGTAAACAGAATTAAGTCGATTCTATTTTTTTTAAAGCACTCTGTATATCTAATTTACACACATCTTTTATAATATATCTAATGTCTTCCTTTTAACGCATGTTTTCAAGGATTAGGAACTCGACTATTATCCGGTAATCGCCCCCATACCGATAATGTAACTGCTGCCCATGAATATTTATACCACCACTTTACTTAATTTTTTTTTTATTTACAGGATGTGCCAAGTGTTTAACGTCTTTTTAAAACGTTTTATTTTTAAAATTAATAAATATTCTCACAGTTTAACAATTGATTGTTGAACGAAATTCTTGTAGTTTACAACAAGTGGGGGTTGCATCCCCATCCTTAGATATACTTATTATTATTATTATTATTATTATTAATAACTTATTATTATCTTTCGAGTCTTCATTTTAAGAAACAAAACCACTTAGAAGAAATTCATGGTTTCCAAACAGCATATGACAATAAATTGGGTGATCAAAGGCGGTTAATAACATTGGCCCAACATCGGTGTACCGATGCTTGGGGGTAGTGAGTTTCGTGATCCCTATTTGCTCAAAGCCCTCGGATATATCATAGTCACTGCTGTTGCAGGATTTGTCATTGTCCCAGCTCTTGTAAGACTTCTGGAATTTTCAAGTTTCCCCGCGACACGATTCATCCCTCGACATGATTGCTTCCGCCTTGGATTAAGCCCATAAAAACGAGCCGTTCTTTGCACCAGTCTCCTCCCTTATGCCCACTAGAGGAAGGCTGCCGCTGGGCGCCCTTACCAACGTCTAGGTCCAACAGTTCCTTGAGAAATTACATCCACATGATAATGACTAGATACTTGAAGTAATAGTTTCGCCTACAATCCGACTTAATGATCTATTGAGCATCCTGGGCTGTTTACCAGTTTGGTAGCTTACCTCTTATGGTACTGAAAGAACCGCAGCCTTTGTCGTACTCACAGAAGAGGTAATCGGTAGTTTCTTGCATTCCCTTGCAAGTTGCAGTGTTCAGGCAACATACCAGTAACTCTCCTTAGATCAACTTTGCGTGATCAAATGACTTTTTCGAGTCCAAATAGCAAAATAAGGGGAATCTCTCCCAGATTGTTTATGGTATGTTTTCACCTGGCAAATTGAAGATTTGGTTCTCAAGCCATATACGCCTGCCACTACTTGTCCATTTTTTATTTTCCGTGGTAACTGCGGAACTGATTAGTTACTGGTATCAATATTTTGGATCAAAACAGACGTGAACAGAATTAAAATGAAATATCTCGGACCAAATTATAATATAATACGAATTAGTTTTATATTAATATGAAAATATAAAGAGATAACTTGATTTTTGTATAAATCAAATTTATCTCTTCTGTTTTAACGCAAAATGTTACAAGTAGACTGCTTGTTGCCCATCGTATTTATAATTTTATTTAAATACGTCAAAAGGTCAAGGATATGTTTCCAATTTTTGTTTTACGTTGATTACGTATTTATATAATACGAAATTCGGTTATTGAGATTTCGGTAATTTCGGGAAACTGGCTGTCCGGAGGCTCGTCCATAAAATAACGTTTCCAACGAATTTTCACAATGAAAAACATGTTTATTGGCATGAAATAATACATGTTTGGAAAGCTTAGATTTCCCTTTATCTTTCGACATAATCGCCGTTTAGATCAATCATCTTTTTTATGTTTCTTCTTCTTCCTCTTTAAATATGACCAGGTCCTGTTCAAACCTGTACGTTTGGCCCTCTTCCTGGACCTTCCTGAGAAGCTGAACTCCAGCTCTCGTTTTTAGAGTTTTAGCCTATCTGTCTTCTGGCATTCTTTCTACGTGATCCCCCCAGAATCTTTTTCGTGCCCTGACCCATCTCACCACATCCTGTACGCCCCATTCTTCTCTTATGTCATCCCTTGATGGTTCGCAGTATTTTCATCTCTGTGGTTCTCATTATTCTTTTTGTTGTTGCTGTCTCGGCTCTGGTTTCTGAGGCGTATGTGAGAATAGGTCTCACACACGTTTTATATATTCTGATCTTGCTCTGTTTGTTTCTTTGTTTCTCCACACTATATCTCTCAGACTGCCGAGACAACCTAAAACCTCTTCTTCCAGCTCTTCCTCGGTTATGAAATGTATCTCTCCCAAGTGTTCTTCTGATTCCCTTTGTTCCAGTTCGCTGGGGCGGTACCCAAGCAACTCGCACTTCTCGCCAAAACCCATCTAACAACGTTCCTTACGTCCGCAACTCCTTGGGAACTTTATTCGTGGAAAGCGCTCGTACATCCTGAGAATGTGCGTGTTTTAATAAGAAATTTCGTGAAAATTAGTTCGAAAACCAAAATTAACTGTGGGTAAAAAGAAAAGTCCAACAGAAGCGCGTTTTTCGTATACATACAATTATACAAGAACTTTTGACCAAGAAACAAGATTGAGGTGGTTGTAGTGTTAGCCTTAACCTCCTCTTTTTATTTTCTCTTCTTCATAAAAAGACATTACAGTTAATTCAGGCGTAAAAGAAGCTGAGCAGGTAACTTCGATGCTATTAGATTTTTGCAGTTTCCTGTAACTGGGTGACCTCTGAAGACCACTGAAGCCTCAGCACTATCTTCTTCTTTACAGTATTTGTTTCAATGAAACGCCTTAATCAAAGAACTCCACGTATAATAACTCCAATGAAAAAAATATCATAAACAAGTCGAATGACGTCATTCACTGTAGTCCTCAGCGATGTTTCCACTTCCTGGAGCAATTAGTTTTTGGAAATACCTTTACTGCATGTGTGGTATTGGTTTCAACTGTCTTTTTATCATTGAAACGCTATTATTAGTCTGGAAAAGAGCCAGGAAGCTGTAGCTTAAAGACTTGGTGATATGTTAGATATTTCAGAAGTATGCGATGACGCATTGTCTTGATGAAGAGCCCAATTACCTCATATCCGAAGCTGTAGCCTTGTATCACTTTCATAATCAAAGAAAACGGTCTAAGTTATCTCCAGTAGTAACCTAGCGAATTTTGATATGTAGAAATATTGTTTTTGTTGTCTAATAATCAATGATAATAATATCTTTATCAGTATTATTGTTGGTTATTGCCATTACGCTTACCAAAGATTTGCAGGTGACGACTACGTCTCCGAAGGAACCGCTGGAGATAAGATAGCAAGCGCAGTATTGTCATCACAGACCTCGTAAGAAAGAAAAATAGAAATAAACGTTTAGAATGGAAATAACCTACTGGCAACAAGCCGTCTAGTTGTTTATTGCGTAATCAGACGTGCTGCTGCTTTACTAGGAAAACAAATTTATCTCTTGTATGAATTATTTATTAAATGAAATGCGATAAGACCAGCGTTGACCTATGATGCTTAGATAGCGAATTTATCATAATAGTTGGGGAGGGGGGAGGTTATTAAGGAATATTTAAGAAAATAAATTATGATCTAGGAGAAATGAGACGTTCGATCATCGAAAAACAACGATATAGCACGAATAGTGTTATAGTATACATATTTATAGAAGAAATAGAGAAGAAACAGTTGGAGAAATAACAAAGAAAAGGTCCGAAACCAGATGGACAGAACAGCAAAGAAAATACCAGCTTAAATTAGTCCAAACAATCATTTATTTGAAATTAACTTATCAATATTTAGTGTTCCCTCCCCTGGACCTGATACCAGTTTCCAATGGGTCAAATAAATTTGTTTTTAGGTCCGATTTCATGACTAATCCATAAATCCATAGCAATGATTACGACATCCTGCGACAGTATGTGAACGAGCATTTTCCTACATTAGAATGAAGTATTCGCCGATGAAAATGGAGTAGGGAACGACCATGCAGAAATCTCCACGTTTTCTTTTATGCAATACTGCGCGAATCTTTCTCCAGACTCGACCTCTTCTATCAATGCCAAGCTGGAACACGTAGACGGACTGCTCGGTGCACTGGGGTTAATTTGGAGTCAGTACCTGGCCTTTTTGGATCAAGGTTAGCTGTCTAAGTCTTCTTCTGATTGTCCAGCCACTCCTTGTGGTTCTTTGAAGTCTTATTCCTCTCGAACACCAGTAAAGGCCCGGTTCTGCGCATTCTCAAGCAAGCGCAGTATGTACCTGGCCTTTTTGGATCAAGGTTAGCTGTCTAAGTCTTCTTCTGATTGTCGAGCCACTCCTTGTGGTTCTTTGAAGTCTTCTTCCTCTTGAACACCAGTGAAGGTCCGATTTCTGAGCGATGTACTGACAATAAATCGGTCATCTTTTGGTAAGAAAGGTAAACTCTGGAAACAACAGAGAGATTCATGTTCAGCGCACTGGCCTCTTCTCGCTGATTCTTGATGATGACCTCTTGAGTAGCTTGTTGTTGTTGTTGGGTCCGTTTTCAGGTAGAATTCTCGTTAGTTGTTGATATTTAATGACCAATTGATAGTGGTGGGTCAAGTCAAGATAATCTTTTATAAGGATCAATTTTCGATATGGCTGGAGTGAGTTGAAGCTGATACCACGAACTCTAATATTTTAATTTCGTCTTCAGTTATTTCGTCAATGACTTGCGATTGCAGTGGTTTTGCATTTTTTTACGCACGAGATAAAAACATACAAAGAAAAGTTGTTGAGTTAAATTACATTAACCAACGTAATAAACTTCGAATTATTGATGATAAAGCAGTGGGTTGAGGTATTTAAAACGTGGTACTCACCCCGCTATCGGGATTTCCGTATCTCCAATAAGAATTAAACTGCCCGCCCAAATAACAATGCCTTTGAAAATCCATCGCGAACAAAAAAAAACACTGTCTTTTAACAAAATTAGATCATTGTTTAACAGATAACGGATTAATAGTTTGATCACAAAAAATTAAATACGCAACAGACTGATTGGCATCGAGCGGTATGCACCGCATTCCTCGTCGGATAATTATTAGATTATTTATAACAAAAGCAATTGCAGTTTGAAGTGAAACTGGTTGTCCTTCGATTATTATTGCTTCTGAGAAAAAGAAAAGGAAACTGAGTAACAATGTTTGTTTTTTTTTTTTTTTATAAAATTCGAATGACGTTTACTCTTCTATACCCTCGAAATTGACACAAACGGTGAGAATAAAAAAATATTAATTAATTAATCGACACAACACGACCCACGATATTTTTCATTACACTTGGTATTACCGAACCTTGTAACGAATACGCAAGAATAAACTGAACTCCCTGTGTATTAAAATATCCGATAGAAGTGATATTCCCCACTAAGTTTTCGGTCGCCACCGCCGCCGACGTCGTTTCGATGCGATATAGTCTAGTTGGGAGACGGCTTCATACGAGACTGCTTGGCACTGGACTTTTAAATGGTTTTACATTTATGACGGTGTCCGGCGTGACACCTGAACACGTGAGATCGAAGTCAACAGGACAATGAAAACCTTGTGATGCTTCAAAATATTTATTTCCTTACAAGATTCATTATAAACACTCGAATGAATGATAAAGCCATTTTGTAGGCTTAGTTTCTCTTTGATAATCGTTCAAGGTGAGTCATGAGGAAATGTATGTACAGGGTGTTTCCAAATTCAAAAGGTGGTTGCTCGTATGAAATTTAGATGGGTCTTTCATATAACAAAACTTCCTCAGTTCACCCCTTTCTTTATTGACAGTTTCTATAAGGGAAAGCTATTCCGACTAAGGAAGACAGAATGGCAACGATTTCTCTGTCCTCCGAGGTTCCAAGCTCTGTTCTGCGCATTCTCAAGCAAGCGTAGTATGCAGCTGGCTTTTTTGTATCAAGGTTAGCTGTCTAATGCTTCTTCTGACTGTCCAATCTCTCCTTGTGGTTCTTTGGAGTCTTGTTCCTCTTGAACATCAGTAAAGGCCCAGTTCTGCGCATTCTCAAGCAAGCGCCGTATGTACCTGGCTTTTTTGTATCAAGGTTAGCTGTCTAAGTCTTCTTCTGACTGTCCAATCTCTCCTTGTGGTTCTTTGGAGTCTTGTTCCGCTTGAACACCAGTAAAGGCCCAATTCTGCGCATTCTCAAGCAAGCGCAGTATGTACCTGGCTTTTTTTGTATCAAGGTTAGCTGTCTAAGTCTTCTTCTGACTGTCCAGCCTCTCCTTGTGGTTCTTTGGAGTCTTGTTCCTCTTGAACATCAGTAAAGGCCCGGTTCTGCGCATTCTCAAGCAAGCGCCGTATGTACCTGGCTTTTATTTGGATCAAGATTAGCTGTCTAAGTTTTCTCTGACTGTCCAACCTCTCCTTGTGGTTCTTTGGACTCTTGTTCCTCTTGAACACCAGTAAAGGCTCGGCTCTGCGCATTCTGAACCATGCGCAGTATGTAGCTGACTTTTTTTGTATCAAGGTTAGCTGTCTAAGTCTTCTCTGACTGTCCAACCTCTCCTTGTGGTTCTTTGGAGTCTTGTTCCTCTTGAACACCAGTAAAGGCTCAGCTCTGCGCATTCTGAAGCATGCGCAGTATGTAGCTGGCTTTTTTGGATCAAGGTTAGCTGTCTAAGTCTTCTTCTGACTATCCAATCTCTCCTTGTGGTTCTTTGGAGTCTTGTTTCTCTCGAACACCAGTAAAATCCAGGTTCTGGGCATTCTGAAGCATGCGCAGTATAGATAAAGTGTCTCGAACGAGAGAAAAAACGAATATTGTCGGCACCCAAACTTTAGGACGTTTTATACTATACCTACTGTCAATATAGGAGTATTACTTATATAGATATTACCCTTACAAAATGTGACCAAAATTGAAATTTTAAGTTGACTATTTTTAAATTTTTTCACTACGATCAAGTATTGGAATGGCATTGATTAAATTCCAGGACCGGCTTTGGAAAGATTAATTGAGGGATTCCTATTGAATTATGCACCCTGTATATTTTTTAAACGCAATAAGTAGATTTCAAACAACACTACGTGTTTCTCGGGAACAATTTTGTTATATTTTTTTTTGCCGTACTTGTAAATTAATCCGCTTTTGAGATACGGCCGACGGCTGTTCTTAGTCACCCACCCAAAACATTCATGTTTTATTTCGTCCTGTATGAAATTTTAATTATAACGTTGCTCGGTTTTTATTTAACTCTAATTTATAAAAAAATTACAAAAAAAGTACCAATCACCCGACTTTTCAAGATGAACTTATTTTCTTTGGATAAAAAAATAAACATCTCGATCTAATGGTTTATTTTTAGTACATCGACGAATATTCATCATGAATATAATACATAATGACGTTTTTTTTTTAATTACGAGGGTAGATACAAATGTTCACATCAGTTATTTCTATATTCTAGAATTTTATAAAAAGTAAAACCTTATTATAAACGAAAATCGTTCTTCGTAGATCTTTTGTACATCGCTAAACACTTTTTCTTTTTTAAGCGATGATTGTGGATCTACCCGCATTTCTAGAAATTTATTTTAGTACATCTCGCCACCTACCATCTACCACCCTATAAACTGAATCTTTTAAAGCACGGCAACATTCGAAAGATTAACAATCGATATCAAAATGGGTTTTTTCGAGCAACGCGCGGTGATTAAATACTTACGTTCAAAATAAGACATAGATTATGTCGTAAGATTAGATGAACTTTCACCAATAGCACAATGCTACTACATATGAAAATGTTAAAATCTACTACCCAATATTTTACTGTTGGTAACGAAGGAGCAGTCTCACCCGAGTAGAATGTAGCTAAGGTTTTATATTGGTTGGGGTTTCAAATAAAGGATTTTCCATGTTTACAAATTCACTGAGATCGTTTACTATATATGGCTGCCAAACAATCACTAAACAAAATGGCGTTTTCGAGCTTTAGTATTTGTCAAGCAACTACCGCCATCTCTTAGTCACGCTAGATACTTCTAGGAGCATCGTCGTATGGAAAAATATAACTAACAGGGAATATAGAAACCTAATCAAAAAGGATTTATCGCTAAAATATAATAAGGACGTGTTTAGGAGGTGTAAAGATAGAAAAGGACAAACTCAATGTTTATTGATATATTTTTTACTCAAATTTTTTCACATCAATCAAAATATTATACATACCATAAGCATTAATGAAATATTAACAATTGATTACCAAACATTCTTTTTTTTTTGTTCGTCGAAAATATTTTCACCGATTTAGATACCTTAATACTGGCAACGCTGCAACCTTGACTTATCTATGTGCCAACGACAAATATTCATGGGTTTTTATGCACGAAAGCATCTGTCGTGTGCTGGTTTTTTTTTCTCAACTATCTTAAAAATTATTCGAGAAAGAATTTTAGTACGTGACCCTTGGTGTAGCATCATCCTGTATAGATTTCTAAATATTATGAAAGAGAACGGAATCACCATAACAGGTCAACTGGTTCTAACACGACAACCGACAATAATTATAATATTTTGTAATATATCAAAACTAGTATTTACACGATAATGGTGGGTGTCTCCGTTCAACTTTCTAATAATTTTTAAAAACCATTCAACAGAGAATATATCGATACCTACGTGTGTAAATTTCTCAATTCTTCTTATAAATGATCGTGAATAAGTGTTATTGATTTTATGCTTCTTTTTGAACAAATAATATATTTAATTTTTTTTTTTTTTTTGGATATCTCTGATGTTTTCGATCGTAATTGAATTTTTTAATTAAATGTATGGTTTCTTAATGTAGTTTTTTTGTATAGATGATTTCTTAATCTATTTTAGGAATATTGAGATGTCTGTCCCATGTAAATAAGATAACACAGAAATAAAAAATTCATTTATGATCAACAGAAACCTAAAAAATTCATATGAAACACATCTACAAATTTCCTTTTCCTTGTACCTAACTTTTTTCAAGGATATTTAAATTTTTATTATTAAATCTATGTTTTTGTTTATATTTTATGATTGGGTGGTGTATTTTTTTGTATTGATGACTTCTTAATCTATTTTCGAAATATTGAGATGTCTGTCCCATGTAAATAAGATAATAAAGAAATAAGAAATCCATTTATGATCAACAGAAACCTAAAAAATTCATATGAAACACATCTACAAATTTCCTTTGTACCTAACTTTTTTCAAGGATATTCAAATTTTTATTATTAAATCTATGTTTTTGTTTATATTTTATGATTGGATGGTGCATTTGTTTATATAGATGACTTCTTAATCTATTTTCGAAATATTGAGATGTCTGTCCCATGTAAATAAGATAACACAGAAATAAGAAATCCATTTATGAACAACAGAAACCTAAAAAATTCCAAAAAATTCATATGAAACACATCCACAAATTTCCTTTTCCTGGTACCTAACTTTTTTTCGAGGATATTTAAATTTTTATTATTAAATCTATGTTTTTGTTTATATTTTATGATTGGGTGGTGCATTTTTTTGTATTGATGACTTCTTAATCTATTTTCGAAATATTGAGATGTCTGCCCCATATAAAGAAGATGACACAGAAATAAGAAATCCATTTATGAACAATAGAAACCTAAGAAATTCGAAAAAATTCATATGAAACACATCTACAAATTTCCTTTTCCTTGTACCTAACTCTTTTTCAAGGATATTTAAATTTTTATTATTAAATCTGTTTTTGTTTATATTTTATGATTGGGTGGAGCATTTTTTTGTATTGATGACTTCTTAATCTATTTTCGAAATATTGAGATGTCTGCCCCATGTAAAGAAGATAACACAGAAATAAGAAATCCATTTATGAACAATAGAAACCTAAGAAATTCCAAAAAATTCATATGAAACGCATCCACAAATTTCCTTTTCCTGGTACCTAACTTTTTTCAAGGATATTTAAATTTTTATTATTAAATCTATGTTTTTGTTTATATTTTATGATTGGGTGGTACATTTTTTTGTATTGATGACTTCTTAATCTATTTTCGAAATATTGAGATGTATGTCCCATGTGAATAAGACACCACAGGAATGAGAAATCTATTTATGATCAACAAAAACCTAAAAAATTTGAAAAAAAGTAAAATTCATATGAAAAATATCTACAAATTTCCTCAATAAACAAAGACCTAAAAAATTTGAAGAAGCGTACAACATGAATCAAAAACTAATGTATGAATTTATAAAGTAATTAGGCAGAATCGACCTTCGACCACAGATTGAGGTTAAACCAGAGGAAAAAATAAGTATCCAAATTTCGACGGATCCATGGATCCATCATGTTGATCTTCGCACGAAAACTTCAAAGTTTTGATTTTTGTTTCATTCGTTGCTTCTCAGAATATTTGAGTGTCGATTTTTTCTATTTTTGAACCACATTTTGCTCCTTTAGAATGTTGCCAACATCGCACCTACACTCAAATAGTGTCATAACTCAAGAAATTAGAAAATCTCTTTCATTGCATAATTTCGATTGCGACAACTGTGTCAGTTTTTGAGACATCATCCGAAAAGTGAAAAATGAAGTTGGTATTAATTTGAAACGCTTACTATTCGATAGTTTTTTTTTTTGGAGGTGCGATATATCAATTTTCGAAAACAGACTCCTAGTTTTGCGTGATCCGCTTCAACTTCTACATTAGAGCATTGAAATGTAGAATAACCAGTAAACAGTCTCGTTATTTAATAGCCAGACCTCGTAACTTACATATAGAAGTAAAAAAACTTTGATTTCACCCAAGAAATTACATTTATCGAGATAACAATACAAATGTACGTACAAAAAAAAATTCTTGCCTCATACATGCAAAGCTGACCATATAAGTTCCACATTAATTAATTATATATATGGTAAGCAGTGAAATCACTGACCATTTACTTGGTACATAGTTTATAGATAAAATATCTTGAAACAAAGCTTCAGTTGTAACCAGGGTTATTCTTTATTGGATTTTACTTTAAATGGTTGTGGTTCTATCGAAGTATATACAGTTTCAAATTGAAAATTTAATTACCTGATTTTCCAAGGTATTTTTCTCATCTATACATTAACAAAAAGTTCAAACCGATCTTCCAAACCTCAACAAAAGAAACAAAAATTCCAAATGATCAAACTGAAAAAGGATAAAAAACGTACCAAAAAAAATAACCAAAAATAAAATGGGCTCCATTTCCCAATCATAACCTTATTTTAACATGCTTAAATTAGCTTTACTTGTATGTAAGGTTATCTGTAACTATTCCTTGGACTGAGAGCAAGTCACTCATTACTGTTAGTACATCCCATCACATTAATTGAATTCGTTAGCCGAAAGAGCTAAGACGTCAACCTCCAGATTCGCCGGTCGTGGGTTCAAATCTCGTTAACGTTGTAAAAACCAAATTTCACAACTGTCTGCCCTCTGTTGGAGATTTACAATACTACTTGCATCAGTTTTACTTTAGAATTCAACACTTTAATTTCTATTATGTTGTTCGAGAAGAATTTTTAATTCCTTGCGACTAAATTTATACAAACCGTTATTTAATGGTGGGTTAAATTTATACTGTCTTTTACTTCACTAATTTATTTAAGCATATAATCAAATATTGCACTTTATTTAAATTTACTAATTACTTTTCTATTTCGTTTCGTTCAATTTGATTTTCTAATATAAACTAAGCTCTCGCCGCTAAACAAGGTCGAATTTATATCAGAAACGAGATTTTTAGAAGTCTAGAAAGTAAACAAACGAAAACAAATGAATAACAAGACCCAAGACAACTCACCGCTGTTGATAAAAGATGCCACGAATTCGCCAAATTTTAAAATTCCATTATAACCGAATAGAACCGGCTCCACGGTCCATGTAGTGGACGAGTTCGTAAAATTTTATTATTGACAATAAATCGAAGTAGAAAGTGAAAAATAAATAGCACGCTTTCGAAGCACTTCAAACTATTTTTTTTTTAAATAAGTTTGAAACAATAATGAATGAAACTTTTTATTTTTTAGTTTTTAACAATATTTCTAATATTTCAGTCATAAACAATCGGGAATTCACTCTGTATATAGTTCGAAAGCTGTTTTTATATTTATAAAATAATGACCTTACGTCCGTTTTCAATGTCAAATAACAAAAGAAAAAAAAGTATTCAGCATTTATCCTAAATGTCAAAATGAAACAATGTAGGTAAAAAAAAAAACGTTGGATTTTTTTGTAATTACGTATCTAAAAATAAAGAATCATCGGGAAGGAATTTGTTAACGCAGACAACAACCAAATGACAAAATACCTATGATTTATGGTTAATATTATAATATTAACAAGACTAATAATACGAGGTATATCCAAAAAGTAACTTCCGCTAAACTAATTTTCTACATAAGGGTGAGGGGAACAGAAAATCCGCACATTTTTAGACAGTTTAACAAATACAGTAGGCGTTGATTGAGAATGTTATTATTTCCCAAAATTTGGCAGTTTTCAAATGCCCTAAGTAACTTATGTAACAAAAGTTTTCGGAAAAAATTTCTAGTGCGATTTCAAAACAACGAAATACGAGGATAGTTCCAGAAGTACCTGGCCTGACCTAGAGATGCCGATAGTTGCTTGAAAAAAAGTTAGGATCGGGCAGAAAATCAATAAATGCCAAAAAATGAAACGAGAGGCTTTGGGAGTGAACGTTTTGTACGGATTTTTTGTACTTTTTGTACCCACACGTATATTTTTCAAATAATCGTTGAAGTTTCGACCGCTAATGGAAAATCTCTGGTGTGAGAAAATATGAAAGTCGCTAGGAGCGAGGTCCGGTCTGTTCGGAGGATGATCAATCACGTTTGAGCAAAATTCGTTGTCGCGTTCGCAGGGTGAAATCGGGCATTGTCGTGGAAAAAACTTTTCACGGCGCTGTATACTACAGCGCAAATTCTTAGTGATATTTTTCAATGAAATTATTACATCGATGAATCTAAAGAGAGAATAAAACGAATTTAAAAAAATTATCGGCTGAGAAATTTTCCCACCAAGTCTGTTAGGAAAAAAGCAACAACAATAAATACCTCTAGCGTTCCAATGAATGTGAATAAAACTGAATTGCAAGGAAATGAAGCAGTTCGGAATTTTAACTATGTCCGTAGTACGTACCTCATTAACTTACTATCACAGCTCGGGCTTCAGTTCGTTCTAGTTGGAAATAAATCAAAACTAAAAAATAGAATATAAGGTTGCTATAGATATTTCTAAAAACAACACATTTTTGAAATTATTCACTCTAAAATACGAGATTTAAACGCAACAATAACTTTCTATGTTGTTGAAACTAGATGTGCGGAAACAAAAAAGAATAATTTGTTGCCAAATCGGGCACGTATTGTGGCATATCAACACGACCATAACATCACTCAATAAGTCGTGTGACTGTCACACAGATGGCGCTGCCATTGTCAAATCCATATGACGTTTATGAAGTACCAACTCTATTAGTCAGAAAAAAGTGACAGCCCTTTAAGTGAAGGTACTTTTGTTAAATATTTTCGTGTCTTAATGGGAAAAAATATTGTACAAGCTCAGCAATGGCTTCAAAAGAACTATTTGTTATTGGTTTGCTGAATTTAAACGTGGTGGTACAGACGCCGATTTATAATTATTCATTTCGATCAAAAACGACGCGTTGATGATTCAGATATGTATTTGGACACGTTTAGAATCAAATTCTAAGTGGATTGCAGTTAATGAACTAGGTTCGAAGCCACAACAGTCAGTTGGTAAGGTTATGGCTTCAGTATTTTGGGATGCGCGTGAAATATTATTCATCGACTATCTCCAAAATGGAAGACAATCAACAGGGAAAACTACATAGAGTTGTTGGATCATTTGAATGCGAAAATCGAGGAAAAACGGCAATTGTTAAAATAGTTATAGTAGTATTATATATAAATTTTTTCAAAAACTACCACAGTAAATAAACGATTGTAACCATCAACACATCTATACATATTAAAGATGAGTTTGAAGTAGTAAATTGAATGAAAAAGTAAAAAACACTGAGAAAAACACTAAAAACTTGAAAAGTGAAAAAGCGTGGGGTGTTTTCTATGACTAATTTTGTGTTACTTTAACAACCCCTTTATTTTATTGTTTACTCCCCTTGTTTTCAGATCGAAAAAGTGAATAATTAAAAATAAATAGTTTTTGGATGCAATTTAAAAAAATTCTTCCCGTTTTCTAGATCAGAAAGAATAAGCACCCGAATTCCCTGCTTTTCGTCGTAGTGTCGAGGAACCTAACAAAGCATCTCGTCGATTAAGGGTCTTGAACGATTTTATCAATACGGCCGAAGGGAACGAAAAGCAGAAAATAAAGTCAGTGGATGAATAAATTATAATCAAAGAGAAATCTTGGAATAAAATATTTCTCGTGACCTAAATTTGCCGGAAAATCAGAAAATTGTACAATTTTTTGTTGAGTTGAATCAATAAAATTGTTTATATCATATGCAGTGTGTCTATTCGAGGAGAAACTGTTATTCTAGTTACAAGATGGCTTCCAGGAATACGTGTTCTGATATTACACGAAGTAGTAAAATTCGTTACTTTTGTCGTGGGAATTTTCCATTATTTATAACAAAATTGTCACTATCGCAAACAAATTCCGAACAAAAAAGTACACAGTGTTCAAAAAATATTCAAAAACCTACACCTAGTTCACTCTAGTTTGAAAATCATATACTAATAGTGATAGAAATAAAGCCCAAAAAGAACAAACGGGACTCGTGTAGACGACGTAGATGTCGGTGGTCACCCTAGGCACCAGGTACCTCGTAGACCTTTTCTATCGTGATTTCCTGTTCCGAGACCTCGAAAATTGAACTTATACTCCTACAATATTTCCTAAAATTATAAATTTCTCACTTTTTGACCATTCGAGATGTATTTATGCCTTATCCAAATTCAATTTTCATTCCTTATTAATAATTTTTGTTCACAAAGTTTTTCTACTTATTTCCTGGACTATAAACAGTCGCAAAGAAATTTCGGCTTTTCTTTTACACCACCACTCACAATTACACTGTCTGACGCGCGTTTCGATAACCAATTTATCATCTTCAGAACCTGAAAGTAAACTAAAACCTAATGACTTGACTGTTTATACTAAATTTTCCCACCAATAAACCTTCTTCCGCGATAATTAATTCTAGCGGAAAAAACCAATTTTTTAATTCATTCCTTAACTACTAAACTATAGAGTTTGACATTTTCAATGGCGGACGTATTCAGAGCGTGTGGTCATCCAAGTGCTAGTTGAGTTGTTTTTCATTTTCTATGACTTTCGACGTCGATTAATCCAATAACAGGGTGCCGATCCACTCGCCTCGACTTTTGGTGATGAAGCACCGTATTTCGCTGGTTTTCCGAATTCAACCATCGTCGCACTTCGCTGTAGGACGAATTTCGCGCAAGAAAACATCGATGCTGTCTCTCAAGACGAGCCAAATCCAAGGAAAGTTGTTCGCGCACTTCGAAGCGTCTGTTTTTTCAGAATAAATGGACACGTCGTCACCGTTAGACGATCAATTCTGAATGATACACAAGCATTTGTTTGCCAGAAGTGTTCAAAAACATCAGGGAAATCAACCGCAGAAGACGAATCATTCTCCACCACGACATCAAACCAGTTCATCAAAAACATTTTTGAACAGTCAAAACATTCGAATTGATGGATCATCCGCCGTACAATCCTTGTCTGACACCCAGTGAATTTTTCCTTATTCTCGCAGATCCAGATCAACTTTTTCTTACACCTGCAGAAGCGATTAATCACATGTTTTGGAAAATGGAAAAAATGCTTCGACAATTAGTTGAAAAGCTTGCAAAGACGTATTTGTCTACCTCAAAATTTGAGTAGCAACCCTCTTACAACAGACAATACGAAGTCAGTGACTGATTTCATGAATAGATAATGAAGGGCGACATTTTGAATACCTAGGACGCCATTTTGAATACCTAGGACGCCGTTAATTACTTAATCAATCATCTAAATTGATAATTATTTGTTACATGATTAATTTGATGATTTGTTCTCGCCTACGGATCCAAATTTCGTTTCATGATATATCACTTGAATTGATTTTTTTTCTACTGCATTTCAATTCGTTTTTTGATCGCACGAAATGGTGGAATCGCATCGAAATTGTCGGGGTCTCAATAATTTTTTGCACGTAAATTTATCTTCAAATCTCATGTGTTTATTCCCATATTAGTAATTTGAAAAATTAGGTTTCTCATTGCATGCGTCGAAAATATTATAGTTTCATCGATAGTAATGAACGGTTAATTGGGAAACATATTTGGTGGATAATAATAAGGTGTTTAATTAGGAGGAACGTTATGCTACCTAACGGGTTAGTTTTATATCTAATTGGGTGATTAGACAAGTTTTTATTGTGGTAGATTCTAGATAAAGTATGTTCAAATTGCTTGAACTTTCGATGTTAAAAATTGTTATAAAACAGTTCGGTATTATTCGTCAGCAGAAAAGCAGTTAACTGTATAAGGAATTGACATATGACAGATTTTATGTATACTACGTGTTCCAGCTTCTGTTATTTACGATTTTAGCAGGAAAAACTCGTGCTACTTTTCTCCAAGAGGAAAAAATTGACGACGATATCAACTACATAGATAACTTTACCGAAAAACATTGCAAAGTCATAATATCTATTCCGTAAAAAGAATTTTGATGAAGCTAATTCAGTTTTAAAGAAAAGCTAATACCAATTCTCACAGTAAAAGTACAGAATTTGACTAATTACTAGCACCGGTGAGAAATTAACATGTGCGTTCAAATCAAACAAACGCATCTTATCATTTCAAAATATCAAAGAAAATTCCTAATACCAGTTTTTAAAAAGACTAAAATTTCTAATGAAAAAAAAACTTTTTAATTCAATTTTAATCCCGTTTTTAATACGTACAGATACGTTGATGGTTGCATCTCGATTTTGTGAATCTGGAACTTGTGGTTATTAACCCCGAGGGTCATGAAAAGTCAATATGAACTAAGTTGAACCGACGCGAGGACAAGGTTGATAGAAACCAAGATTTCACTGTTAGTGATCATTCTAAACAAATTGTATTTAGTGTAATTATTGGGAGTCGACATAAGACATAAGCGTTATCCTTCAACGTATCAATACACTACAAACTGCGTGTTTACGTGGTACTAAAAGAAGTTTATGAATTCTGGCAAATCTAATAAGGATAATCAGATATTTTCATACAATTATTGCATTTTCGTTGATTCTGAATATTTTATTTGGGGGCTGCCAAAAAAAATCGGGGGTCTATATAACCAGCAAACATCGATTTAGATTTTTTTCTTCCCTACATTGTCGTTATTAACCCTCAATTCTTGAATGCAATAAAACTCGACCGTTGTCTTTCCTAAAGTCGTTTTCGACCTAGTGGACGTTCTCGCTCTCCTTCATTCGGGATAGAGGAGAGAAAATGAATCAGTGCAGGACCGTAATATACGTCAAACCCAATAAAACAAGAAATTTATGCCAAAATACACGTGGGAAGTACGTGACGAATGAATGGTGAACGTTTTCAGTGAATTTATAAAACAAAATTAATGAACTGAAGTTTGAATTGCTAACTCATACACCCTATTCGCCAGATTTAGTCCTTTCGTATTATTTTCTGTTCCCAGACTTAAAAAAGTATGAGGTTAGTATAAGTATATGGCTATTTTGAGAAATTTGTGTATTGCACTTATTGAGCACCGCTTCTAAAACGTTTTTGTTTTCGTTGTTGGGTCAGATCTTCATACAAAAAAAATTTCAGTTTCTAATACTTTTGCTCCTTTTAAAACTAGTAATTCTTCTTTGAAATGTTTTAATTATCTCGAACGGCGAGTCCTGTACTGTTACCAAAGACTTAAATCTACTTACCACCGACATCCCTTAAAATTGATTCTATCTCGGGGATAATTGAGTTGTCTCTTATGGCAGATCATTCGGCTCGTATACTCGGAATATCCCGGAACGAAGTTACCATTTAGAAATTTACTAGGGTACGTCGATTTGTGTGTTAAACGGAAATTAGAACGTTTTCAGGATTCACGGAAAGATATTAGCGAAATATAAAGTTTAAATAAACTTTTTTATTGCATTTACACTCGATTTATCTACTTATTAGAATATAAATTCATCAGTATCAAAACAAGTACGATGAGATGTACGTCGAAAGTTTCTAGGAATACTTCGAAACGAAACTTTTTCCAATATAAAATTCAAATCTTTGGAATATTATAAATTACTGAGCTGAAATAATTTTTTCGAAAAGTTTTGATAATTTTTTTTGTAAAAAATCTTAAGATAAACAACTTTTTTTAACGTTTAAATGTTTACTCAATACACGTATAAATCTTCTGTGTTCTAAAAAGATTTGTTTATGTTGAGCTCGTTAAAACTGACAAAACTATTAAAGTATTATTAAGATAAAGAAGAGATCACTGACTTTGTATTTAACTAGCTAAGTTAGAAGTTTATTATAAACAGTTCGGATCGAAAATAGTAAAGAAAATTGTGGAAATTACGTTTCGTGATATATGATAGTACGTGTACCACAAACAATCATAAATAATTTTTAGTTTCTTTATAAGGAAAGAAAGTCACGACTAATTCATTGTATTAAAAAAAACTTTCTCATTATATACCAATAAAAATCGATTCATATGAGGCGTAAAAAAAAGAGAATCGTCTAAGGTATATTTTATGTAAAAGAAATGTTTCATTTTGATCTAAAACTAATGCGCATGTCTTTATTTGATTGTCATTTGTCATCTCATGGTGTACAAGGAAAAAGAAGAAACCGTAGACCACGTCATCTGTCCAGAACACTTGAGCAAGCCTCACAGTTTACCTGGTGACGTCAATAGGTTAAAACCAACGCGTTCTACTCACTAAACTGTACGTTAACACTTACACATTAAACTATTCACTAACACTTATTATCTAATTTATTTAAATAGCACTTTTCACTATCCCGATGTGTTTACTATGACATCAATTAACTCTTTCCGGCTTTTAGAGACTTGTTTTAAGTATTATAATTTTTCAGAATATTCGATTTCCTGGAAATCTCGATTTTGACGTAAACAAACAAAAAAGGTCTTCTCTATAAAAACAGACTGCCATAAAGTATAATGTGATAATATCAATGGAAGACTTCGTAAGATTGAGCACGATGTGCTTTGGGACACGACAGGCCTTTGTTCTTAATGTTCCTTGGCCGCCAACATCATACTAGAAGCTTTGGTCACTAATAAATGATTAAATATTAGATTTTTATGCCAAATTTAATCATGACGACCAATAACATTATCAAAAGACTTGATAATTGCAGAATTGATAGTTAATCCATGTATGATCATGAGAAACTTTGATGGTCCATTTGCAATAGTTATTTGGGTCCTCATAATCAGTTCGAAGAGAACAAAGCCAATCGATTCATCACAATCCACGTTTTGCTTCAACGTCACCATACATAGCAGTTTTTTTATGGCTAGATCGATGGATTTGGAAAATGAGATCCAAAACGCAAAATGAAGCGACTCTCGCCAAATAAATGACCACGAAGTACTACGGAACCGGATTCACATTCCAAAAAAGCTATAGTAAGAGTTTGGTTGAGTATACACGGAATTCTACGACACAACGAAGCAAGACGAATCTGGGTAAAAATTAATTAGATACGATGGGAGGTATTGCCTCATCCACCAAACTCGCCTGATCTCGCACACTCAAATTTCCATTTCCATTTAAATCATAACTACATATATTCAAAATTCCGAGATATTTATTGATCGGGGCGGTATTCAAAATTTGTACAATAGAAGACGAAATTCTGAAAACGACTTCTTCCTACTTATAATGTTATCTGTTCAGATCAAAGATCATATACGTTATGCTGACGAGATCTAACAAAACTAAAACCGGTCCATAGATTCTGCGATATTTCTGCCGTTCAATAAGAGTTGTTGAATACTCTAAAATTCTTCGGAATCGACTTTTATCGAACGATGAGATAACAGCCACCAATAGTTTTTGGTCAAGATTTTTCACGTGAAACCATAATATTAATTCGATAATTCAATATAGTCGAATCGCCAAGAGGTTTTGGTTGGAAATTCTGTAGCGTAACACTGATTATCATACATAGAATGGAAAACATAAAATATGTGTTCTGCCAAAGAACATATGTCAGGGTAAAAATTGCTGTTGTTTTGTGAGATAGGTGCCATTTTAGATTTTTAAATGCATAATTTTTATATTTATATGTATAATTATTTATATATAAATGTGAATTAAATCTGAAATATGAAGAAATATATAACTTGATGAGAGGGAGTTTTTCCCAGGAAGCATACGTCGTGTATATCTGACTTTTAGTGAAGATAATAAGACAAAGAAAAAATTGTCTTTTGCTGTTGGTGCTTGGACTATTACCATAGAAAATCCTTTGTCCATAATATTCCCTATGTAGGTTATTCATTAGATTATTTTATAGATAATAATTAGTAATAGTTTCAAAAAAACTTGAATGCAAAACGAGAACCAATAAGAAAGGAATTACGAAACTAAAGATATTTCATAATAATCTATCGCGGTTAATTAAACTGGTCTGGTAGCGAAAAAAGAAAAAAAAAACAAAGAAATTCTGAAATAACCAACTGCAAATATCTAATTATTTTATTATTAGAATTATTTATATTGATTTGTCATGTAAACATTCTAAAATGATAACGATCGCTTCGTTTAACAACTTTAATATTGAAAGTAATAAATAATTTAAAGAATAGGAAATTGAATTGGCGACCAGTGGCGGAACTACAAATTATTTCTTTTATTACTCTATAGTGAGTGAAAGCTGAAGATGGCAGACTCCTCGAAATCATCGAGGGTAAGTTAGCATGAACAAACTTTCAAAGACTTCCTACGTACATTCAATTTCGAGGACCATAAAAATCACGTGATGTACGTAGTGAAGTTAGTATACGAGGTCTGGCTATTAAATAACGACACTGGTTACGAAAAAGGGTTTTATTATAAAAATTATCCTACATTCGAATGATCCCCTTGAATATATTCCCCTACCCTCGCTACACAACTTTCCGTACATTTTTTCCATTTATCGAAGTCTTCTTTGGTGAGAGCCTTTAGGAGCTCTGGTTTACCGCTTCCATCGACTCAAATCTGATCCCTTTCAAAGCAGATCTTTTTCTAACCTTTCAAGGAAATCCGAGCAGACCCGTTGACGCAAGAGCTTTATCGGCGTTTACATCCGTATGCTCATTCGAAGATCTGCACGCACAATTTGTTTGATTTTGGTCACTGTTTCCGGAATTGAAACAGTCACAGAGCGTTAAGGGTGCCGATCATCTTCAGTGCTCTCTCTGCCTTCACTAGAGCGTTTACACCACTCGGAAACACGCGCACGAGATAGAGAATTGTCCCCATAGGCTTCTTGCAACAATTTATAGCACTAATTGAGACATCGTTACATAATACAGACAGTTGAATTTTTTAGGTAACATCCATCCATTTAATTCCCCTGATTTGGCAATGTGTGATTCCTAGTTATTGTTTTACCTATAGAAATATTTACGTAATCTTGTGAATTTTTTATATATAAAAAAATTCATCTTAACCCTCGCTTGTGTGTGTTCATTTGAAAAAAAAAACAATTTCGATATGCTGGTGATTATACGAGGGTGATTCGATAGTCGTTTTAACGAGACAAGTTAGAATGAAATCATAAAAAAATAGCCTAAAAAGTAGTGACAGTTTTTTCTTTCGGTAAAATATGTTTATAATCGATACGAAATAGCTCAAATAAATTTATATTTTTGAATTTATTCAAAGATAAATCATTCCGTAGAAAGTCGTTTATAAAAATATCTCATTTTATTCAGATAAGAAGCGACTTTATTGGAAGAATTCCAAAGAACAGAGATAAAAAATTCGTTTGAAGAGAAAAAATCTAGATGAAAATACACTATTCAAAAAATACTTATATAAAGGCTCTAATTATAAATTACCTTTCTCTTATTATAGTTATCATTGCCTACAAAAAAAAATGTTTTAAATATAAATCGTGTGATTATAAATTCGTCCCTTGATAATGTCTTTTTAACATCTAACGTCAATCCAAACATGATTTTTCATCACGAACACTTAAAATAATCGTAAACCTAAACAAGAAATATATCTAATACTGATGAGGTGGAATACCGCCAAAACCGGTACACAAGTTTCATACTCCACCTGTTTTATTTCAATCTAAATCGAAATTTGAACATTGAAGAAATCTACGATTATATTATATAAATAAATAAGACTTACCACTCCCCATTGGCCGTCTAGTGTTGTCGCCGTACCTGTGGGTTCTTCTTTGGTCGGCCTTAAGCCGGCGACGGATATAATTTTCGCTTTGGCCGGCGATAATCGACTACCGGGTCGCGCGTTAAAGGGAAAATACGGACTATCGGCCGTAAACGGTTCGGCGGGTGCTTGCGTCGGACTGGCACCGGGACCCGTGTAAACCGGACCTGCGGGATTTAACGCGTACGCCTGTAACAATAAGAATTTTCATCGTAAATGAAAATCCAATAAGCGTCCTTCTTTTTCAAGTTTCCCCGTATCAAAAACTAACTAAAAACAAAATTAGAAATCCCCCAGTATCAAAACTAAATAAAAATAATAACAAACCCCTCCCTCGTATGAAAAGTAGCTAAAAATAAAAATTTCCCCACAAACTAAAACTAATTAAAAATAAAAACAGAAATCCCCCCGTATCAATACAAACTAAAAAAAGAGAAATCCCCCGTATTAAAACTAACTAAAAATGAAAACAGAAATGATCCCGTATCAATACTAACTAAAAAAAGATAAATCCCCCGTATTAAAACTAAATAAAAATAAAATCAGAAATCCCCCCGTATCAATACAAACTAAAAAAAGAGAAATCCCCCGTATTAAAACTAAATAAAAATAAAATCAGAAATCCCCCCGTATCAATACTAACTAAAAAAAGATAAATCCCCCGTATTAAAACTAGCTAAAAATGAAAACAGAAATCCCCCCGTATCAAAACTATCCAAAAAAAAACAAATCCCCCCGTTTTCAAATTAACTAAAAATAAAAATAGAAATCCCCTCGTATTCAAAGTAGCAAAAATGAAAACAGAATTTCCCCCATATTAAAATTAGCTAAAAAAGAAAACAGATATCCCCCCTACCAAAACTAGCTAAAAAATAGAAATCTCCCCGTGTAAAAAACTAACTAAATATAAAAAGAGAATTCCCCTGGTATTAAAACTAGCTAAAAATAAAATCAGAAATCCCCCCGTATCAATACTAATTAAAAAAAGAGAAATCCCCCATATTAAAACTAACTAAAAATAAAATCAGAAATCCCCCCGTATCAATACTAACTAAAAAAAGAGATATCCCCCCGTATTAAAACTAGCTAAAAATGAAAACAGAAATCCCCCCGTATCAATACTAACTAAAAAAAGAGAAATCCCCCGTATTCAAACTAGCTAAAAATGAAAACAGAAATCCCCCCGTATCAAAACTATCCAAAAAAACACAAATCCCCCCGTTTTCAAATTAACTAAAAATAAAAATAGAAATCCCCTCGTATTAAAAGTAGCAAAAATGAAAACAGAATTTCCCCCATATTAAAATTAGATAAAAAAGAAAACAGATATCCCCCTATCAAAACTAGCTAAAAAATAGAAATCTCCCCGTGTAAAAAACTAACTAAAAATAAAAAGAGAATTCCCCTGGTATTAAAACTAGCTAAAAATAAAATCAGAAATCCCCCCGTATCAATACTAATTAAAAAAAGAGAAATCCCCCATATTAAAACTAACTAAAAATAAAATCAGAAATCCCCCCGTATCAATACTAACTAAAAAAAGAGAAATCCCCCCGTATTAAAACTAGCTAAAAATGAAAACAGAAATCCCCCCGTATCAATACTAACTAAAAAAAGAGAAATCCCCCGTATTCAAACTAGCTAAAAATAAAATCAGAAATCCCCCCGTATCAATACTAACTAAAAAAAGATAAATCCCCCGTATTAAAACTAGCTAAAAATGAAAACAGAAATCCCCCCGTATCAAAACTATCCAAAAAAACACAAATCCCCTCGTATTAAAAGTAGCAAAAATGAAAATAGAATTTCCCCCATATTAAAATTAGCTAAAAAATAGAAATCTCCCCGTGTAAAAAACTAACTAAAAATAAAAAGAGAATTCCCCTCGTATTAAAAATAGCTAAAATGAAAATAGAAATCCCCCCGTATTGAAACTAACTAAAAACGAAAACAGAAATCCCAACGTATCAAAACTAGCTAACAAAACAGAAATCCCCCGTATCAAAACTAAGTAACAAAAAATGAGTAATATTTGTATTCATACGAGTGAGATTCAGAAAGTAACGAACTTATAGCTTTTATTTTCGTTGTTGGATGTTTGTTCAGTTATGAATCTTTAGTAGCAGTTTCCCAAGCACAGGTCAAGTCAAATTGGTTCATTATTAATTCCGCATCGGTTCTAATAGAATTTTTGTTGGGAAATTCGGTTCAGTTGCTCATGCGCAATACTAAAATCATTATTTTTATTCACATCCTTCAGAGTCACTATACGTTTTTTAATTTAGACATCCTGAATCGGTTCGTAATCGAACACGAATAGGACAGTGAATCTGAATCGGTTACGAACTGATTCGGAATTGATTCTAATTATAACTCGCGATAAAGTTTCTATAAGTATTTACTGGAACAGAACCCCTCTGATTATTATCGATTCAAGATAATAATTATTTGAACAATAGATAAGAATAATCAGAACGATGCGAAACGCCATTCAAGATAAGATGTTAGATGATGGCATCGTGATCGAAAAATTATACGTTGTACCTCGTACACTATACTGGAAATCTTATTGAAGGTCGATTAAATTTTTTTCGCATCTCTAATAAAAATTCCGTAAATATCATTTATCACAATTTAATTTTTACTAAATAATTTATAATTTAAAACGCAGTTAAGCAAATGTAAATGACATTAATTAACATTTCGTAGTTCAATAGGGTATCAAATTTATCATTTTCTGGTGAAAAAATTATTTTTACTTTGATCTCCAGCGACAATTATTACTGTTTAATTGACTTATTTTAAGTGCAAAGTTGCCGGTGGCGATTATATAAATTACGTACCGAGGCTAAACATATACGAGGGTTGCTACTTGAGTTGTTCGCGCACGAAACAATTTGTAAAACTTCAATAGCAACCCTCGTATAATTAATAAAAAACACTGCGCAAACGCAGAAACCCTAGTATTAATAACGCAATTTGTCATTACTTACCATTCCATTATCTAAACCGCCGTAGGGAGGTTGAAATCCAGCTTTTTCTGTAATGAAATTGAAAAAAAAACATAAGAAATAAAAAATTTATATTCTAATAGTTCAAAATAATCGTTCAATAACTTTGTTTATATAAAAAATTATGCGTTTGGTATAGTTTTTCCAATATCAACTGCAGAAGACAGTTATATCAATATTTCATAAATATACACGGTGACTTACCAAATTAAGAAATGAAAAATAATGTTTACTCCCCGTATAAAATTCGGTAAACTTCTAACAAACCGTCAGTCCACGTGGACTCAGTTAACCAATGAAAATATCGAATCGTAAACAATTGGCCGAAACTGTATGTACACAATTCGAAATCTTCCTGCTGGACAGTCTGCGATAAGCAGTGGCGTGGATTGGTGAGATTTATTTAATTCATAAATTTCTTTAAATAAATAGAAATATGGCGTTCTTTAGACCATGGGCGAATGAGGACAATGAAATTGCACAGTATAGTGAGAATAATGAATTTAATAATAAAGATTTAGATATACAAACACAGCAAGTTATATTCGAATGTTTGAAAATTTAGTAAAACCATCCCCTTTCGTATACGAACATCATTTCGACGACAATAGTGAAATAGTTATGTAAATGACCTCGATTCAACCCTTGTACCATGAAAATCAACCTGCTATCATTATCATGCCCTCGGAGGAGCCCACGTTAAGATAATATTCATTAACAGATATCTCAAGCAGTGGCTTTTCAACCGAGCGACCGTTCATTATCATGAAATGTCATACTTGTCGCAGACTTGTTCATCGAAGCGTTCAACTTACTCGCAGAAGATGACCCCATGCTGAAATTTCCGCTAAAGATGGGACCGGCGCGACACAAACATATTTAGGAACGATCCAAATATATAAGTAATGTCTGTTTTAAATGTTTACTTGGTTCTTAAGATCGGTGATTTAGTTTGGGTGCTAGCCGAGTTTATTTTGGGCGACAGTCATCGACAAAGCTATAGATGGGGTTTGCAGTTTTGTCGAGAAGATCGTTAATGTACAAGAAAAAGACATGATGCATTCCTGGGGAATACCAAATACCAACCTCAAACCTTTCTGAGTTGAGTCCATCGATAGCGATTTGGATGAATCGGTCTTTGAGAAAGTTAATAAGCCAGTCGATCAGTGAGAATGAACATACCGCACGATATTAACGTATTTAGGAGGTTAGCTTGCCAAACCTTGTCAAAAGCCTTCGACATGTCCAGTGCTATCGCTCTGGATGGTCCAATCGTTGGTGACATAGACCAAGTTATGTAAGATTTGCTGGTCCACAACTTTTCTCAACGGAGAGGCTGGTCTAATTCTTCTTCAATTGCAGTTCGGAGGTTGTGAAGAATGCGTGCTAAAACACGGTCCTTGACAAGGCCCTACAGGACATTCAACGAATTCTCGTCTGCCTATACATTCTCCAAAATGAACATGAAACTCCATCCTGTATGAAATGAAGGATGTTCGCGAGTGTTGATATTTTCGTTAGTTGTTACAGGTACCGGTCGTCCATAACTTTCTCCATGACATTGGCAATGGCTGGGACTAGCAATCGAATGGAAGTTATTACAAACCGTCTTTTTTTCCTTTTTTTTGTATAGGTTGAATCCCAGCAAGTTTCCAATCTGCGAGTAAAGAATCTCTTTTATATTATAGGGAGTTTAGATAGCGGAGTTGTTAGTTCAGCTGCGCAAGTCTTCAATACGATTAGTGGTAATCGATCGGGGCCAGTGGATTTATTGATTTCCAAGGCTTTGAAAAGTTTCACCACATCTGTTGAAATTCTATTCCTGGCATCGATGAATCAACTCTTAGACAGTCCGCAGTTACTTCAATTGATCCATCTTCTCCAGCCAACGGTGGAATTTTTGACTTACAAAAGCTTTTACCGATCGCTTTTGTTACAAACCAGAAAGACCAAATCCATTTGGACAATTCAAAAGTTTGTTTTTCACTTTTTCATTATATCGTTCCTTGCAAACACCTATGGTCTGTTAGGATATATACTCTAGCGCAGTTTTTATTAAACCACAAATTCTTGCGTGCAAAGCCCTTGCTGCAAAGATTATTTCCGATACTGAAGGGTCTTTGGAATTGAAACAAACATCATTCCAAGGAAAACCTTCAGACACTTCAATTTCGCCTATCTACAATGCCAAACTTAACGTTGTTGTAATCAGTTTCCGTGTGGTGAATGTACAATTGTACAGATCAGGATCTGATATTAGAAACAGGTCTGGTTAGTTCATTGATAAGTTGGGTCAATCAGTGACTGTTTGAATCTTCAATTTCCGCCAGTTCTGTTGGAAAAATCCAACCACCTGACGTGATGAACTCACACATACATCATGATGGTGTGTAAGTTGTATCGAGGATATACAAGGTGAACCTTGGATGTTGTCGAGTTCACTTTTATTTCTGCTAAATCCAGAATATGAGGTTCCTAAGTCTGCAGATGTTGATGTGTAGCGTTTATATTCGTATTAAGACCTCGTATTGGTTATAAAAATATCGATGCTTCATTGGATTGAATAGCCGTCAATTTTTTCAATAACACGACGAAGGTGGCGCTAGAATTACATAAGAGAAGACCCTGTCGTGCCTATAAACTCGCTTATAATTAAAAACTGCTATTTCTAACAAATAATAATCGTCTAAATGTAAAAATCATCATCTTGATGTCCACTGTTTATTTATTTTTTTCAATAACCGTTACTTTTGTCGGTTCCCATCTCTATACTATACAAAAGCGTAAGATGACCCCCAGAAACTTTCGGTAGTTTCGTTATTCGTCGTGTTTTACTAGTTTTCGGTCATGCGGGCATGGGCAGAGGATAGCACCATAGCGGGAGAGAGAGAGAAAGATATAGACACACACGTCCGTTTCGAACTTGTGACCGAAATGCTTATTCTATTTGATTATTTGGCTTGCGTCTTCTTCGTAACGAAATTAAAAAAATATGAATACTCATAAAGGACACGATATGGAAATGAACAACTTTATTATGTAATAGGTTTTGAAAGATAAACTATTTTATTAATTAATCTGGTGATAATTCTAATAGTTTTCATTTATTATGGAAATTTACCAAAAAAAAAGTTATCAACACAACAACACGCTTTGTAGATATCTGCACATGTTGTCTTTTATTGTTATTAATACCTTCTAGGATAATTTCCATCACAACCGAGATAATATACAGCGTGTCCTACCAAGTTAACAACATATGAGAAATTTATTTTTCGTAAATAAAAAACCTTCGGTGTTGTACAAGGTGTTCTCAATAATTTTTTCTCATAACTGCCACATAAAACATACTTTACTTAGAAAAAAATAAGTTTTTTTTTGGAAAATTTGATTTTTCAAAACTTGAGTTGTTATAAATTAGGGTAATTATCAAAAAATCATCCCCTATCGACTTGGCATTGTGGGGGAAGGGGGTGTTACAATATATGAAAGGTGGAATTACTCGACGGTCATTGTTTTTAAGTTAGGTTAGGTTAGGTTCACTCATAAATACTTTTTATACATCTTTCCGTGCTCTTTTCCTTGCCACACCCCCTGATCCTTTTTTACCCTTTACCATAAAAAATAGTTTTTGAATTTTCAATTTTTCCATCTTTTTTTCCCCAAAAAACTGAAAATTGATTTATCTCTTAACAACTGCATCTATTTTTTGAAGTACCTCGTTTTAATATCTAATGACTACGTTTGAGGTTATACAGGGTGTCCCGGGACTTATGCAAAAAATTCGGGAGTGAGTAGATGACGTGAAAATAATGCTGAACTATTATTTATATTTCAACTATTTTTCCACGCAGAAAAACTATTTTTTTTTTAATAAAAATTTACTTTTTCAAACAACGGTCGTAATGAGATTCGATCTATCTACTGTAGAATTGTAAGCAGCATTCAGGAACCATCGAACTATCAGGGCTATTTTACATTTGAAACCTCATTTGGCTAAAGACTCATATAAATGATTCGTTATACAAAAACATTATAGAATTAAATTAATTTAATTAATAATAATCGTTGCTACGAAATTATCTTCCATCTATTATTTTTTTATATAAAAAAGAGAAATTCAAACCTTGATGCCGAAATTTCATCTCCATAAAAGTGAATAAAAATCATTTACACACGTATTCGATAAGGAGTAAATAAAAATGGGTGTTTCCGAACAACCAAAACAAAGTTCAACATATAATCATAATTACTGAAGCTAAAAGTCGGTTGGCTATCACGGACAGCTGTTCTATAGGGCTTTATGGGTGTCAGGGGCGCCGTAGAATTTTATTTCTTCGACGATTCAAACAAAAATATAAATGGAGTTGATTTCACGTAAAAAATGATTTCAAACCAAATTAGATGTTGATTTTATTATTTAATTATATAAATTTTAAAATCGTACCGGGTGGGCAACTAAAAACGGTCGTCGGCCATATCTCAGGGACGCATTTTATTATAACCTCAAAAAAAACCCGAAAAACAAGTTTATATACGATAAACGAATTCTTCAACAAATTTTCACTCAACAAGTTTAAGCCTATCTCTTAAAATAATAAGTGGGGGAAAGTGGGAAACTTGTTATTAAAAAATGTCTGTAAGTCCGGTTTTGCTAAGTCGATTTTTATAAACTTGATATTATTTGGAAAATCTTGTATCCATTAATACAAAATATATAAATTCCAAGCAATTCTAAAGGTCGTTGTTTCACATTTTTTAAATATTGTGCCGATATCTTTTTTCTGTCCCGAGATATCTTGAGAAATGTGTAAATGCCGAGAATTTTCATATTTTCCAATTCTGAAAATAATTTCCACGCGTTTTTCGGTGCCACTTTTGTTATGGCCGTTTTTAACCTAACCAAAAAGTGCGTTTACCCACAACTGACAATTATTTTTCATTAGGTTAGCTGCAAATTAGAATCAAAAATTGAATTAAATTCAATTACCAATGTTGTCAGTTTTCAATACTTAATTATTCTTACGTATTTTACATAGATTCGCGTTTAAAACTAACAAGTAAGAACCAGTTCGAGAGAATCATATCTCAGTATCAAAATAAACCGTGTCGAGCAACGGGTGGTGGTTAACTACTTGCTTTTAAATAAATTGATCTAAACACGAAGGTTTGGTGCGTGTATTAATGGAATCTGTGGTATCATTACATAAAAAAAGTTTTTTGATTCTAAAAAATCTAAGAATTATCCATTTCAATGAATTTTTCTTTATTGAATAGTACATCTTTGGAAATCATAAACTTCCCCCTATTCTTCGACATATGTTTCTCTAAATCATGGAAGAGACGTTGCCGTTTTTTGTCATCTGTCAGCAGTTTCGGAACCCACCATGCACAAACCTTGACATATCCTACGTAGTCACTCAATGTTGTGAATGCAGGACTCGCTGAGATCCCGAACTCTCACCATCCGATCTTTCAACAAACCCCACAGAGTGTCATAATGGAAGCTACATCCTTCACGTTCAGAGCGCGGCGCGTCGACAACAGAGCCCGTTTTTAAGAATTTCTACCACGTCTTTCACAGTGTTTAACTATTTGGTAGCGGCGAATTAGGAAATTGTTGTTGAAATGCGTAATTTTTTTTGTACTATCGGCCTTCTGAGCCGTTCGATACCCCGCCGCTGATCAACCCTAACGGAGATTTCATTTCAGTTTACGACGAACAGAATCGAGAGTTCACGTTATACTTTTAGTGTTTCTTTGCATCTTCGAGATACCTGCAAATGGGGGAAGGCTGACGATCTCCAAACCAGACGAACATACAAAAAAAAATCTGTATGAGTGGTTTGAAAAGGAACAAACACGATTGGGTAGTATGTAAGGGTTATTCAATCAAATACCACAAATTTTATAAAAAAAATTAAATAATTTATTGGAAATCAAATCTAGAAATTTGAAAAGTACTTTTTGTGAATTCGGATTTCCTAGATTTGTCATAAAATTGCCAACCGAGCGACATTATAATTTATCTTTAAACCCTAAATTGGTTTTTTGTAGAAGTTGCGAAATGGATTTTACTTTTGAAAGTTGGTATTACATAAACGTCATATGGATTTAACAATGGCAGCGCCATCTGTGTGTCAGTCAAACGAATTATTGAGCGATGTATTACACAAAGTGCCAGTTCCTTTTGATTAATGAAAAAATATCATATTTCATTGAAAAATATCACGTGTTATCTGTCAATTAAGATAACCTAACCTAAGCTAAAGTAAACATAACCTAGTTGTAGCTGAAGTGAGTAACATAACCTAACAAGAAAATGGATCCGTTCGTCGGACTGCTTAACAACATTAACAATTCGAATTTAAATAATGGTTGAATGAATAAAAACGCAAACATTGAACTTTTTTCTTATTGTACGCCATCTCCTATAAACAGGACCCCCAAAATAAAACGTTTCATGCAGTTCATAAATCCAGAAACAACTATCCAATTATTGATAAAACAGTAAGCAATAGAAAATGGATTTTTCTAACTAGAAAACGTTGAACTAACGTGTTTTATGATGTTCCTGAACCGAGATACAAAAAATCTCAAACAAACCACAGAATATTAGTTTTAAAAAGTTGAAATGATGATAACTAGTTTTTTTTTCTTTCTAGAATTGCGACAATAAAAATAACAACCAACTAAACTATGTACGCATGCTTAGATCAAGGTTTATAGCATTGATGTTTTTTTTGCTCAACATCAATATACTTTAATGAAAATAAACAATTATATTAGAATCCTGGAGAAAAAATTATTATTTATACTAAACTAAACTCACCAAAAATCCAATCCATATTTTTTTTTTAAACAAAATGTTCCAATGACACGAAAGTTTTATGGTTCAAATAAAAACGAGTACTTAAAAAATTATCGTAACTGATAAAATTCAGGAATAATGATAAATTGATGTTATCTAATGATATTTCAAATAGTTTAGTTTAAATAATTTATAGAGAACAATTTATGACTATACAGTAAGTAAATATTAGACATTTCAAAGTGTGAATGTTTTTAAAATTATTCAAAAATTAGCACTAATAGTATTTGATTGAAATTAAACGTTCCTACTGTGTATTTATCACATTTAAAGAGAAAAATAGTGTCATTGATCGATGGCTATGTTAAATTTTGTACAACTCAACAACCCCTCACGTCGCCAGCACACAACACGCTTTATCTGTCACAAAACTAATTAATAGACTTTTAAGCCCAATTAATAATGTAAAATAACTCTAATTCATAATGCAGAGGAACCAGTGGACACGTCATACACATTTTGCTACTCTATATCGATAATCGAATTTCAATCCAGTTAGGCATGAGTTACATCAAATTATTTCATTCATCCACACTCAAATAAGCAAAAATATATAAATTATCATAATTAGATGTTATTGGAAACACCCCATGCATTTTTTTTTAATAATCACGCCAAAAATATTCAATAACTACCATTCTGTTTTGACATACAGGTTAGAAGTACATTTCACCTACTTAAGGAAGTTTCTTCTTTTTTACTGTAAAAGTATTTTTCATATTGGACAACTATGAAGACATATTCTAGGTACTAACTAACAAAAAACTAATTTGAAACTTCACTAAAGGGAATTAGTTGAATGCAACACTAATTATACAACGATGTACTGCTTCTTAACCAGCTCTGATCACAAGACAACTTAATTAAAGCATGTTTATAATTGAAGAAATCTTCAAACATTTGTTTCACAAAATCGTTTTTCCATGTTATCTTTGAAAGAAAAACCAAACTGAAATAAATAACATTTTCAAATGCATCGTATTTCAATTTATGATCAGTTTTTAATAGTTTTACACAAGTGAACCAAATTTTTCTATAATTTATTAAATTAATTTTATTATTAAAGTTTAAATGTCTCCACAAATATTTAGTACCACCTAAATTTGAAAAATTCTCCAAAAGATTGTATAACATACATTTGAACTTCTTTTCCACTTATTAAACCATAAGATTCTTCTTTTACTGTCAAAAATTTTCTATTACCCCCTTGCAGGAAAGAAAGAAACTATTAAAGACATCTAATAGACCCAAATTCTAAAGGGAATTAATTACAAAAGAATACACAAGGAAAACTTTCAATATAATCAACAAAGGTTGCATAAAATTTGAATGAAATGAGAAGTGAAAATAAAATATTCTGTTACAATAGGAGATAAAATAAGAAAATGTTCTTAGGGAAACCAAACAAAGAAAAGAAGAAGAAATTATGTCTCTCTAAATCACCCGATCTTTCTCCTATTGACTTTAATATCGTGAAAAATTAATGAACAAGACGAATACTAAAAGAAATTTTGAAGAAGCTAAAATTTAACATAAAATATTTATTCCCAACATAAAAAATAAATAGTTTCCCAATGATTCATTTAAAATTATTCAAATTTTCGTTTTTCATTTATTATGCAGTTTTATACAATGAAATTTTTTGTCCTCTGTTATAGATTACATCAAATCATAATATTTTTGTCAACAACAACTTTTTAAATCTGATTTCAGAACAAGTTTTAAATATAAATACTTTGTATTGTTCACTGTTCATATGATTGTCATTATAATTTACAAATACTATAAGAGAGAAATTGACATTGTTAAATATTAATATTTCATTGCAACTGAAGAAAAATTTACAGCTATTTCATATATAAATAATTTTTAAAAACATCTAGAATTTTAAAAAGCCGATTTAAGGTAAAATTATTAGAACATTACAAATATTTTTAAAATAATAATGTTTCAACATATTAAACAAAACTTTTCATTGTTTTCATCTACTTTCATGTTTAAAACGAACCTAATAGAGTTATTTAATAATAATAAAGTAAAATCGACCTTACAAATAATACGGAAACTACGAACATACTTTTATGTTAAGATGTAAACACGAAAATATCTTCAACAAGAGAAGGAACGATGACACAAATAATAATTCCCATTGTATTTTAAATAATTTTAACGGTGAAACAATATAATACAATCACAAAAAAATAAACTAGACAGTTTTAGCACATAATCGGTTTATGGACTGGCACAATTATAACGAATTTTAAAAATCTTACAAAGGGGTTTTTAAAGCAAGCTGTTCAATGTTTTGGGATCACACGCGTTTGCATGGTATTATTTTCCCGTCTTTTTACACTATTACCCGAAAATATATCCCAGCACTGGTTTATATTTGTTAATAATGGAATAATTAATTACTTACCAGGTGCTTTGTTAGCTACTTTATTAAAACAAGTTGTAAAAACTTCATATAAATGATGCATAGGTTCATCATCACTGGTAGCCATTTTGCACACACTCTACACTAACTGACAATCTGACAAATCAACCGACACCCAGCCACTGAATTGTCAAAAGCCGGCGGGAATATTCAAATTCATTTAATTATTTATTAAAAAAAAACATCATATAAATAAATCTAGTAATGCAATTATTGTATAATTACACATATCTTTATAAATATATCTAATACAAAATAATCAACTTTAAATAGTAGTGTCAAGGTCGCAGCGGACAATTTTTTCAAATAAATGTTTAAGCAGTAACAACATAGTTATCAGTGATAATGTATCATTAGCTCATATTATACATTTTGTAAATAAACAATTAATTATCAGATTACAACATTAACTTTTTAATGTTTATTTGTCAATATTTGACTCAAGCGCCAGCTGTACTTCACAGGTAAAAGTAATAAATGCAGTTATTTTATTTCCGTAGATTCCTGAATTATTTGTCACACTCTATAAAATAAAAAATTTTAAAATAATGGATAAAAGTTGTTTATTTATTTTGAACAATTATCAATGTAAAACAATTAAAAACGCATTCAAATGATTTCGTGTATTATATATGTTATAATTAAATACAAATCGATAGTTTAGATAAACCAATTATTCGATTTGAAAACGTTATCATTTACAATACATTTACACATACCAGGTGAAACAATAAATTAATTTCTCATCAGTATATGAAGAATATTTTTTTTAAATAACTCGATAATCTTCATACTTGACTGCATTTTATATTACCCTATGACAATTAATTAGCCTAATACTAAGTTTTCTCGCTGGAATTATTTTTCGTGAGAGAAGGCTCTTTGATGAGAAAATTTAGTATAAAATAGGTAGACCAATAGGTTTTAGTTTACCTTCAGTCTCTGAAAACGATAACTTGGTTAACGAAACGCGCGTCAGACAGTGTAATTGTGAGTATTGGTAGTGTAAACAGAGTGTTTAATATTAATACATAGGGACACAGAACATACCATCTTAGGGTATGTATATATGTAATACTTCTGTACGGACAGTTTCTATAAGTGGAAGCAGTTCCGACTAAGGAAGACAGAATGGCAACAATTTCTCTATCCTCCGAGATTCCAGCTCGGTTCTGCGTATTCTCAAGCATGCGCAGTATGGATAAAGTATCTCGAACGGGAGATGAAATGAATATTGTCTGCACCGTAACGTAGAGACGTTTTTTCATACCAACTGTCAATATAGAAGTATTACATATATGAGGGTATATTCTAAATTAGCTTTGCTTTTCGAGGTTATGTTTTTCACGTCATTGCATATATTAATGGTTTTCTTTCACGATTTCTTCGTTTTTATTTTTCTTGATTTAGTCGGTTTTTTTGTGTTTTTTATACAATCTTATTTATTGATGAGAATATGCTGGTGGTTTATTATACATAAAATTGTGTCTAGAGCAAAAATTATGGTATATGTCAGATATTTTCGAAGTGGATTTGAAAAATGTGAAAATTTGTCGCACATTCCAATTTAAAAGTAAGTTATCAACATGAATTAACTCGAATGAACCAAAATTACGAAAATTTGTATAAAAAATTATAAAATATGTTTTTAAATAAAATGTGAAAAAATAATTATGATAGTCATAGTATGTCATATTATAGCCTAGAAACAAGAAATTTTTAAACATTAATTGAACATTCCTAGGTTAGTTGATACACGTTGCTGTTGTGAGGATTAAAAGAAAGACTTATTAAAAATATATACTTTTTTACTAAAAATAAAATAACTACATTTTTTAATGCAATTCGACTAAATATCATCATCAAAAATCGTTTCTAAAATATCACGAACTAGAAAACTTTCATGAACATACTGATTCGGGCTTTTTATAACATCATTTTCAACGCTAAGATGAGCAACATTTTTCGATCTACAAAAATATGTCGTACAAGCCTTCTGGAACTGTCGTTGGTCTACCAGATCCTCAATGTCTTTTAAACATGGAACTTCTTTATCTATAGTTTTTAATAGAGTTGTTTTAGACCAATGTTTAAAAGGACATCCGTGATGTTGATTTGGCAACGGGGTATATAGAAGAATGTTACTGCAACTCGAAGGGGGATACGGACTCTTCCTTCCTACTAACCCATATTGATGTTTAAATAAATAAGCATGCTTTCTATTGAATAAATCTTCAGGCATTTTTTCAACAAATTCGTTTTTCCAAAATTCCATTGCGTCTTCGAAAGAAAGACCCAACCAAAATAAAAACACCCCTAGTTGCATTCTACCGTCATATTTTAAATGATGATTAGTTCTGAGAGTTTTATGCAAATTTCTCATGCATAGGGGGAAATGGTGATCGGCAAACTGGTCAATATTATCCAAACTAAGACTATCTAATTCACTACCAAAATTTAAGACGGGAATGTACTGCGGTATACAATGAACTAAATATTTATATCTATCGTTCAAATGAGGATAAACTTTATTTTGAAAATTCAAATGCATCGTAAATTCGTGCCCTAATTTATTTTTTATAAAACAGATATAATAATTTTCAGAAAAAACAGCAACTCCGCCTTTTAAAAATGCTTTTCTACCAGCAACTATTTCTGGTATCTCATAATATTTTGTTTTATAAAACACAGTTGAGTGATAATCGCTTTTAGTAACTTCAGTTCCGTTAATAATTTCGTCAGAAAACGATATCCTCTCCAAATATTCCAATTCCTTACACATCAAATTATTTTTCAACAAAAAAACTTGCCTATCGGATTTTTTTGTGTTAATGTATAACAAATGAAACCATTGTAACTCCCAATTTACGAAAAGTTTTTGTAATTCCTTAGTTCGACAATAACCTAAAAATTTTTTGATTTGTTAATGTATCAAGATAAGAAATAATTCACCTAAAAATTTTATATTTACTCAAACCAACAATCCAGTGAGCAGTATTATCTATCCTTTTAGATTTCAAAAACCCCTGGTGTAATTTATAACCTAATAGAGTATGATAAGTGTTTAATTTCAAATGCTTTATATTTGATATTATAAAATTAGACCATGGTTCAGTTCCTTCCTCGAGCTCTAAAATTTTAGCTTGTTCAAATATCGAATATAACTGAATTCTTTCTTTGCATATTTCTTCTATTTTCAATAAACTACAGTGTGTTACAGGTGATATTCTATAAGTATTTAAATTCATTTCCAATAACTATTCATCTTTCACTTTTTAAATTTCAAATTAAAAATGTTTTATGTAACGTTAATTTCTACTTCTTTTTCATTTTAACAGAACAATCGAAAATGGTAAACATAGAGTTAATAATAAAAATAGAGAGGGCAGTATGTAAGAGTCATAATTGGAATAAAGAAATAGCATCGTTTTACCCATCAACATAGTAATACTAAACTATGTATCCTATAACATTCTTGTACCGATAGGTCATTTCGGGTTGACGTCACAACCAGCCGCCATGTTGTCTTGTGCTGGTGTTTAATTTTCATTTTCATAAAAAAAGTGCTGAAAACAATCAACACAAATAAAATAAAATGTTTGTCTACCACAACAATAAGGCCAACGTTTCAAATCACGTTCTCAAAATCACTTCAGAACGAGATACAAATAAAGTTACAGTGTAGTTATCTTTATCTAATGTTAAGGGTGTTCCTTCTAATCGGGCAGTCTAATTTTAATAAGTCTATGGATGTACCACTCTTTTTCTACTTGCTATTCAAATCAAAATTTGTTATTCTCCTCTATTTCATTCTTACTACTTGAAACTTAGACGTCATGGCGATCCATGAATAGAGTAGAGTGGTATATAGAAATGTTCATTCTTTTCATCAGCACTTTAAAAAGTCGCGCTCTCTCTATCTTTAATATTAGTTGTATGGTCGTGAATCATTGATAATTTTGTATATTTACTGGTAGTGTTTATACATACGAAAGTCGGACGATTAAGTGACTTCTATGAAAGTTAAAACATTGTATTATTTGATTATATAAAATATTTATTCGTGATATTATAATTGAAATGTACCTTGACCAATCAGAGGGCTCGACGGTGCCCCCTGCTAACTTTACTCATAAAATTGTTACAAATGAAGTTGATTGACAATCTTTCGTCAAAATGGTTAGCGTGGGTTAAGCAATTAATTTTCTCGGTTTCTCCGGTAGTGAAAACGGGAGGACAAATTCAAAGCTTTAGGTGGAGTTAACCCCTTTTTATTTGATAAAAAGAGTTTTAGCTAGAATCTTTCTCATTTTCCACCTGTTTCCAATAAACTTGATTTTCCACACTATTTACTGTTTACCTACACTAGTCACAATACAGCACGTTTCTGGAAAGAAATTTCATACTGCTCCAAGTAGCAACCCATTTTTAAATGGGTATCAGCTGATTTAGATAGATTGCTCAATATCACTGGTGAAATTGTAACGACACGGTTTTGACAATACATCTACGACATTTATACAATTTGAGGGTTGGATACGAGACTATTAATGATCTAAAAATAACCACTTTCGATTTTTATTTGATAATTTTTAAGTTTACAAAACAATTAAAAAAAACATTATCTTTTGTTAAACGGTAATTACGACAAAGGTATTATTAGCGACAGCCATAATTGTTTGCAATCGATCGCGCTCGAAAATGCCTTAAAATAAAATTTGACATGACAAACTTCATATGATTTTGGAAGAATAGCATTAATGATATTTCAAATTTTGTCATATCAAAAACCTACAAGACATATTTTAATCAAAACACGATCATTGATTTGTAGATTGTCTTAGAAAGTTGTACTCTATAATCAAACAAATGGATTCAATTTCTACGCCAAGAGCAGAAGGACCTCCAACAGAAACTGAAAAACCAGTTGGATGTTGTCATTACAAAAGAAAATCAAAACTATTGGTAAAAATATTGTTAGATATTGTAATATTACTTTCCTTTTTGATGTTTATTATTAAAATCGAAACAATAGAACGTAGTAAAATTTTTTATAGGCGCCTTGTTGTAATAAAGTATACACCTGTAGATTTTGTCATGATGAAAGTGAAAATCACCAGATTAATAGAAAAGAAATAACAGAACTGGTATGTGCTTTATGTAATACTAGACAAAATGTTCAAAGTAACTGTATAAATTGTGGGGTGCTTTTTGGAAAGGTAACGTATTTAAATAAATAAAAATATCTCGACTTGGTTGGTGTATTAATTTTTCAGTATGCGTGTTTAGAATGTAATTTATTTGATGATGATGAAAAACGGCAGTTTCACTGTAAAGGATGCGGTATATGCAGAATTGGAGGTGCCGATAGATTCTTTCACTGCAACAAATGTAATATGTGTCTTCCCATTCAATTGAAACAAGGACACAAGGTATTTGATTTTATTTAAAAAATATCGATTTTGACAATCAATTTTCAGTGTGTAGAAAATGTTTCGAGATCTAATTGTCCGATATGTTTGGAAGACATCCACACATCTAGAATAGCTTGCAATATACCCCCTTGCGGTCATCTTTTACATAGACCGTGTTATGAAGAACTTCTACGTAATGGACTATACGCTTGCCCTATTTGCCAAACTTCTTTGACGGATATGCAGAGACTTTGGAAGCATTACGATATGGAAATAGCAAATACTCCAATGCCTCCAGAATATAGAAATTATTATGTGGAAATACTTTGCAAAGATTGTCATAAAGTTAGTTAAGAAATATATATTTATTTCAATATTTAGGTATAATGCTTTATTTTCAGGAAAGTATTGTAAAATTTCATGTAGTAGGTTTCAAGTGTGCTCATTGCGGTTCTTATAATACCTGTAGGAACAAAGGACCTGTAACTTTGAGAGGTGAGACTTCATTCAATTTTTTTTCAAATGTTTTTATATATAATTAATATGTTTTCTATTACTAAATAATATTTACTTGATTTTCTATCCAACTATTTCCCTTTTATAAACTTTTACTACCCCTGTGGATATACTATACATATAATTAAAATGAGGTGTGGGTATTAAATATTCAGACTGGTATTAAGGATTGTGGTTCCAAACTCCAGATTTATACCAAGATTTGTTACAGGATCGATAACATTGTTGGTGACATAGAAAAATGCAACATTGCGAATAGAAAGTTTCTTTTGTTTTTTATTTCTGCTTAAAGCAATTTTGGTTGTCATCTGCCTTAATTCCAGTGTAAATCACTTTAAACTTTAGAAAATGGTTACTGAATGTGAACTAAGAGAATTCAACTTTACTTTAATATTAGATGATCAAATTTAAAATCAAAACTTCCAAGTTTTTGTTGAAATGTGTAAGAAATTAGAATTTTCTTGTAATTAGTAATTATTTGTTGGAAATTTCTAATCAAATGCTCTATTCTATTATAAAACATAAATTTGAGGACCAACATATGGGTCTGTTGTTGTTGGAAAAGTGTTTGAAGAAAAAGGAAAATTTCCGTTGAGCTTTGTGTGGATGTAGAAACATAGGAAAATTCATTTTTGATCTCCATTAAGCAGTAAAAGGGAAAACAATAGTTTTTGTGTGGGGAAACTGATAGGAAAGACATGAAGCAGTCTTTCGAACAAAGAAACAATCACATGGAGCCTTCTATGGGCAATTAGTTAGGTTTTTAAAATATCTAATAGATAATTTTGCTAATGGTTAAGTTAGAAAACGACTATTCTAGCTCTAGTATTTATTTTTTATAATTTAAAGTGTTTCTATTTTTTCCATTTAGTATTAAGTGGTTTTTATATATTCGCCCCTAGATCCTCCACCAGTACTATTCTCTTTGTTTATTAGCCCCACCTCTTATTAATGTTACTAGTTATGTTGGAAATGTATGTTTTCGAACTTGGAGAACCCTCAAAATTAGAATATACAAGTTCCACCTTATTTTCTTGTTCTGAATTAGTATTATGACTTTTTATGTTATCAATTAAGTGTGTTATTTTAGGCTGCTTCAGGACAGGTATTAGATATTTCGCTTTATTTTGCAACCTTTTGATTTCTATGACCAGAAAAATTTTTACAACCATTCCCTATTTGTTCTTAATATACGGTAAGTTCTAAATAGTAAATAATTTTATGAAGAACAAGATATACTAGCCCCTGTCCAAAAAAAATGAAACGAATCTAATGTAAATAAAAATGATGTTTGAAATAGTAGTAGTCGTTTGAATTTTTGAAATCGAAATACTTGGTATGCTATTTATTATGGACTAAAACATCAAAATAAAAGTTGATTTGTGTATAATGAACACGATGGATGTAATCTTGTCAAAGAGACTTTTTCTAGAAACTTGAGACCTTGGTTGGTCATTGTTTCGCCCATACCAATATAAATAACACAATATTAACAAAATTGACACTTAATTTCAGTAGTAAGGGAGTCCTATATAAGTGTGGTTAATTTATAAATCATTTGGTAGCAATAACAAACTTCCCTAAAGAAAAAGACACTTTAAAAAATTCTGATTCATTATGGAAAGATGATTTAACATGTAACAAGTACATTTCAGAAAATTTTTCTAGTTATTTTATCTATTATATTTCTATTTCCTTTTCTCTTTTTGTCATTTTACTATAATTGTTTACAGCTGATCTGTTAATCCCACTTCTCTTAGAAAGTTCAAAATATGGAATGACTCTAGCTGCCAGAGAATGTCCTGTGCACAACAGAATCTCTTTAGGTGTCCACTGAGGCGACAGTGCTCCAATAAGTCTCCTGTTAGTACTCGTAGGTGTTTTTACTTAAGTTGATACATTCAGCAGATCATTTTTGGTCATAGTTTTCCAGGAGAGTCTCAGTTCCTATCCCAGTAATTGGTTGTACCCCTTTCTACCGTCTTTTACTTGATTGTATATGAATAATTGAATTATTTTTTTTTAGTGTAAAATAGTGTTATTGCTAATATTGAACAGACTTTTCACTACCGATACACCCACATTCACATTTTCCGATTCTTGTTCTTACTTAGGCTGATCTTCCTTTCCCAGAAGAGTCTTTGCTTATCTCACACCTTGTAGGTTGTCTCCGTGATTGTCTAACATATTTTATTGGATATATATGAATAATTTAATTATTGTTTGCTTTTCTGTGAATGTCAATATTTTGTGAGTGTAAAATAGAATAATTGCTGATATTGAACATACTGTTTAGAAATTTTCTCAAGTGTTCCATAAGTCACCGGATCATTTCTGACTCAAAAGACAAAACAGTCTAATTGTTAGTGTGGGTTTCATTTTATCATGAATATATAAAATCAATAATTCTGGTATTAAAAAAGTGCCACTTCTAGGCATTTTCTATTTTTAGATACAGAACAAGCCACAGAACCTATTGGTAATTCTAATGAAGAAATTAGAGAATCGGATGTTGAAAATTTAGTAGAAACTACTGAAAATCCTGAATAAATGATTTGGGCTATTCATTAATTGGAGCTGTGTTTTTAATTAATTGCTGTGACGAATCGTAATTGTGACCCTTCTAATGTATTGCTTTAACAATTTCTCCCATGCTCTTCTTTATTGTAATAAATTGATTTGAATAAAAACTGATCTACCCAAGCTAGCAGAACCTTAATTATATTCAATAATTTATACTAATATGTTGTATTTATTTATATGTTTTGAATTTTCTGTTTTTAGTATCTTTTATAGTTGTGTAAATTAATTTTAAAGTTTTACATTTTACATTTCTGAATGTTATACTGTTATGTACAAATATTCATTGCAATATAGGTATAACAAATATTTACTGTTTTTCTTGTCATTTCTCCTATTAACACAATTTTACAACAGAGGAAATAAACAAAGAACTGTAGGAATACTTACAGTTGTGAATGTATCAAAAATTAATCAAATTTCTTATAGACTTGTATAACACCGCGTCAAATGTACCACAATAATCCCATGATATGGTTTTGGAGCATTTTTTCCTTGCCAAAACACAAAATACATTAAACATTCGTTTTTAATCATCAAGAAACATCCCACTCAAAATACCACTTTGAATCATTCGTTTTTAGTCCTCAGGAGATACAAAAGATAATATTGATCCCTAAGTATAAAGTTAAAAAATGTTTCAGTGGATGTAATAATCATTGCAACTTTGTAAACAATAATAATTATTTTTGCACCATGCATTGTTTTGATTAGTGCATGCAAAGGATAATATAATTTGAGACGCAAATACATCGGAAACTTGTGGAAAATGAGCAGCAGTTTGATTAAAACCCTTATCAAGGGTTAACTCCACCTAAAGCTTCAAGTTTGACCTTGTATCTTTCAGCTACCACTGGTTTATAACTTTGCAACCTACTCAAGTTTTATAATGGTAAAAGTGGAAATTAATGTCTAAAAAAACAACCGTAATTTATATACAAAACGAACACAGACGTTCTAAATTTTGTAAATTGCTTGAAAGCTGACTTAAAAAACTACAAAAATTCTCATTTTTAGCTGTATTAGATCTAAAAAGTATATATGAGAAAATAAATTGTTTACTTGACGTAAATCAGCTGTTTGCTTAGATTGCCTAATGACAGTAATCCTAAATACAGTTTTGTTTTAAATAATAAACAACTACTATAAAACTATATCATATTTTGTTATTATTTGTGGTTTATAATAGCAAAAAAAAATGAATTATCTTAAAGTTAAATTATATGATTAGTGAAGATCATAGTTACTGATTCTACTAAATAAGAGGCCACTTATATTGGGGTCAAAATATTTCAAGGTTACATTTATAACCATAGACCAAGTCCAATAGAGTTTTCACGTTAATAAATCGCTATATTTGGCTGTAAAATGAATGTTCCATTATATAAGCCGAAAAATAGTTGGGGATTGATAATTGTTTTCATAAAATTACTTTTATTAAACGAAGTTGATATTTTGTCGTCATTTGTGGTTTATAACTGTTCCAAAAAATTTATAATTTCAAATATAAATTATACGGTTGGTTAACGATTCTGCTTAATTAGAGGCCACTAGACTTGTTATATTTCGAGGTTAATACAGGAAGTGGACTGTGGTTTAATAATTATAATCATAAACCAAATCCTGTACAATTTTCATATAAATAATGAACTTTATCACAAATCCATATACCTGATCGCTATAAATTAGACGGTTAGCAAATAGACTGTTATGTAAGAGGCCACCAATAATAATAATAATAAAGAAGCCGAAAAATATTTGGAGGTTAATGATTTTTCCAGTCACTATTGTTTTATTTTGAAAAATGAGTTCTGTTTTATTTGGTGAAATTGTAGAACCCAGTACAAGAGCTTTAATCGATGAAGATTTAGAAGAGTATCCAGAATACGTAGAGTAAAATAATAAATTTCAAACATTACGATTTATATTATTTTTGCATATTTGTAGAATTACACCTAAATGGGAAGGTAACTACGAAACTCCCCACGAAATAAATTCTCTTATTGTTATCGAATCCAGAATTGTAAGAGATTTATTAAACGACTGTATTTTAAACAATCAAAAACCTATTTGTACACTTATCAATGGAGGAATTGATATATATTCATTTAAAGAAGAACAGTATTTTGTAGTTTACTATGAAGAAAAAGAATTGAATGCTTGTCAGGTAATAAACGTAGTAGTTTTAATAATATAATATAGTTGATATTTTTTTAGGTAGTGGAAGCAATTGAACATTGGATATTGAAGGCAAAAATTATATATACAATTAAATCTGACTCTATTTATAATTATCAAAACCCGCTTCTTCTTGAAAAACCATCATATGTTATAAAAACCATCTCAAATAGTGAAAGTAACTTGAGTTACACAAAATTGGAACAACCGAATTTAGTAACAGGATTAGGTGCAGCAGTATTGTCATATTGCATCCACCAACAGATACCAAAATGTACATTGATCATCATTTATTTACATCAGTCTCAACTAGATTCATTCAATAGTTGGCCAATTTTGGATGTTTTTAAAAAAATGGGTTTATCTATTCAACATTGTACAATTAAAGATAGGGTGGTCAATATGAATAATTTGTATATGTAACAATAAATTTTTTTGTCTTTTTCTTTTTAAATTTATATAATTTATTTTTGTTGCTAAATTTTCATTTTAGGTTTCTTCTGAATAAAAATTAGATTTTGAAATATGTAACATATTGAAATTTTTAGATTTTAGGTCTCATTTTGTTCAAAAACACAAAAGTGATAAGGGAAATTTATTATGGAAAGGTTTATTGGCCCTGGTATAGGAATAGCTCCTCTGCAGGGCTGGGGTTGTTTGCTTTTGGCTAAAAAGGAGGAAAAAAGGACGACAAATAGCCAAAAGAGAGCTCTAGTTTGAGTGTTGAGTTTGAGGGGTGTCCCACCCAGGTAAAGGGAGAAAGGAGAAATGTCTTGCATTGTATTACATCATGTCAAGCGGCCGTTATAACCGAACAGGACCGGCTTCATGGTGTTTAATTGAGGCTGAATACCACTTCCTGGGGATGAGTCTCTAGCCAGGTAAAAGAGGTTACAACGTGGTGTTTAAATAGGGTATAGCACAAGTTTTGAATAATTCAATAGGTTTTAATTGTCAATAATTTAATTACAACAAAAATATGTAAAAATTACAGATGCATTTAGATCACAGCAGTATTAGCATGCAATTTTAAAATCAAACATATTTCAAATAATATTAAGATCATAAAGTATTTTTTTATTTGATTCTATTTAATTTTCTTGATCGGAATGTGAATGTTTGTTCCAATAAATCCAATTTTTTTCATTCTAAGATGAACTGATTCTAGTAATTTTCGATAATAATAAAATTTATTATAATTCCTTATGTAGTTTATGCCAATAATATTTCGCTACTAATATACTAACTTGTGAACTTATTCTTTTACAACCTGTTTTTGAAAACAATTTCGAATCCTTCGGACCCCATTCCACAACATTCATTATTTCTCTAAAATGAAAAAACAATTTGGTTTTTGACAATTTACTATCACATATGCCAGATAAAACAAAAATTAAAACTCACTGATGATAAAACTGTACAATCAAAAATTACAAAACACCTATAACTTTAAAAAAAGAAATCAACACAATGCTTGAAGATGTTCGTAGTTTGTAAGGGGCCATTTAGCACATAGGCCTTCAGATAGGCCCGTTGTGGCCCACTTGACATTACCAAAGACTGATGTCTTCTGAGAAGCTGATCAGGTGCTTTGAAGCCACAACTAGAGCTCAATTTGATTGTACTATAACTTGAATTATTAGTAGATGTTCAAGGCATAAATTTTAAATTTGAGCCTTTATTTGTCATATTTGTTGGGAAAATCAAATTATTCTTACAAGATTATAGAATTATCATATTTTTCAAAACAACTAAATACTAAATGCATCGTTTCATAAACTTTAATATAAAATTACTTACTGAACATGTTCTTCTTTAGGAGAAGGAATTCCACGATCCCTAAATTGATCTAAAATGCACTGTTTGACATGATTTTCTTGCATCGGTAGAAACGGTATGTAATGATCAATTAGATTGCTTTTAATAACATCTGAATAGTGGAATCCACCTGCAATTATCTAACTAGAGATCTGATAGTAGTAGATAGTAGTAAGTTTATGGTTTACCTTCTTCGTTGAAAGCTCCCTTAGCTATGAGACTATCAAAATCTGATAATTTCAAGTTTTCTCTATTTCTACCTTCACTCCATAGATGATAATAATGATCATTTATAACTTCTTCACCAGTATTTGATAGAAATATAAATATAGCTTGAGTATAATCAATACCATTTATAGAAGCCCTATAATCAATCATTGGTTTGATAGCATTTAACAATTGAGGTGGCATTTTATCAACCTCATCAAAAATGAACAATTGTTTTGGACAAGAAGACAAGTTACCTTGTAACCAACCATACAAATTTTCCTAAAATTTCGATGTAAATTCCTGCAATTGATATATATGCAATATAGTTCAATTACTTACCTTATACTTCCTTACTTGAGAATGTTCTGGAAAATGGACCCTTCCAATAAAATAATGTACATATTTACTTTTTAAACCATTCTTATATAAACTCTTCGCAATAAATGAAGAAACATAGTTTTTACCTCCACCAGGCCAACCATGAAAACTTAACGTAAGCGGTTTTTGTGGTTTGAAATATAAATGTGCTTGAATGGCATCGACAACATTTTCTACTAAATGTTGTCCATACACTTTACTTCTAAGTGTAGCTCTTAATTCTAAAATATTCCGTTTCGTATTACACTTTTATAAACGAAATATTTACTAATCGTGAAAATATACCTACTGTTTACATCTCCTACAATATAATCATTGTTGCAACATTCCATCATTAAACACATGGGATTCCAACTCCAAGAATTTATATATTTTATACAAAATATAAAAAAAAATAAAAAAGTCATGCTGTTAATACTTAACATTTTTATTTAAAACTGATATGAGAACTTATCAAAATATATTCTATTTTTTTACTTTAATTCTATTACATTTTATAACCTAACTATTATATTTGTCATTATTTGAGGGAACTATAACATCAGATCAGGTCGATCACATATCCGCTGATTGCGAGATTTTTATCAGTTTCCGAACAACCTACAAAAACCTTGATTATTATTTTGTTTCGTGTATTAATTTTTTGATAATATTTCATGTATATATCTCTCTTATTATTGAATTGTATAATAGTTTCTAGGTATATAATAATTTTTATCGAGCAATTATTAGTGAATTACGCACTCGCATAAATTTTACATTAAAGTTTAATACCAAGATATTTTTATCTTGAAAAGTAGAAAATTTAAGAACCACAAGCCACAAAAACCCATAAATTAAGCTGCTCGCAAGAATTAACTATATATAGCGAATTAATAATTTATAAAGTTCAAAAAACCAAATAAGCAACCCGTCAGCTGACAATTAGGCTAGTTTCAAACCTAGGCGATTGTAGTTTAAACGTCGCCGGATACACCATAGATTAACCACATCGCTGGATCGATACTTCAATGTCGTGCCATTTTCGAGGGATAGTACGACAACTATTATATAGATTCTTCGTTTCTTACATATAGGTCATCAAAATTTGATATTCGCATCCTGAAATAGTAAAGAAGCCTCTTCTCTTGAATGGACAACTGAGAAAATATGAAACGATTATACTTTTGTGTCATTCGGCTAAGTGTGAACTAGCCTTACTTTGATCAGTTTCCGAATAACATTGGACATAATCCGGATTACATTCCGAACATTTAAATCATATGATATATCCAATCATACTTCATCAGAAGCAATTTGGTTTTCGAATACTAAACTCTGCCAAAGCAGCTATAGTATCTCACAATTTATTATTTATTACTTTGAGGAATGTAATATCACATCCGTAATTACGTCAATAATTTATATAAGCTTAACCAAGATGAACTCGTAAGAAAATGCCACATTTTTCAAAAAAAAAATGCACATATGAGAAACTTTGACGCTTGCGTGTTTTCGTTGTAATTTTGACGTATGTTGTCAAAGGGGCGTACAAAATTAATTATCAACAAAACAGACGCCATTTTGGTAATATAGAAATATAAAAGAAAGTATTTTGAATAAATTTGAAACATCCTACAATTTTTTGTTAACGTTTCGAAAGTAATGTGTCTGTGATATATACTAATTATTCATATGAACGATATTTTCGTTTTAATTGATATGTGTTAAAATTATCTTTTGTGTTATTAAAGAATATTTGTAAAGGTATCTGAAATATAAACTATAAAGTGACTGAAAAAATGAGTACTAAAGATGATGAGTACGATTATTTATTTAAAGGTGAGTTATGCTTTTTAGTTAAATTAGATTCGGTGAAATTTAATTAAAGAAAAAACTTGTAAATTGACATGTCATCAAGTCAGAGGTCAAGTTGTTGCTACAAAAAAAGTGACAGCAGTAATATTATTCGTTCATTTTTATTGCAAAGATATCGATTATTACAAAATTAACTACAACTGTAGTTTGATTATGCAAACAAAAATCCGGTACTGAGAACATCTAATTGTTTTAGTTGTTCTTATTGGTGATTCTGGTGTAGGAAAAAGTAATTTATTATCAAGATTCACTAGAAACGAATTTAATTTGGAATCTAAATCAACCATAGGAGTTGAATTTGCTACTAGAAGTATACAGGTAAGTTATTTATATAAAAAATGTAATCAATGTTTAAAAATATATATAGTTAATAAATCTAGTTTAAATGACAAAGAGGATTTGGAAGTTTTAGAAAAACAGTTATTTCTAGTTTATTGTAAAACAAATAGTTTGTAATTGAATACTTGACAACAGTTATGTGTCCCATATGTGAATATGTGAGACTAAATTGGTGATTGTTTTTTTTTTCATAATACATTTTAATTTCCTCTTTTTTCATTTCTACTTCCTTTCATTATTTTTATTCTTAGTTTTGGTCCTTTTTCCACCTCCTATTATCTATTACAATGCATTTTATTTATTTTGATGATATGTTAAAGAATTTTAATTATTGATGATTCACTCAATTGTGATTTTTTTAAATCACATTATAGCCTTGAATTTGAATGTTATAATATTTAAATACCAAATATCTTTGATTTACTCAAATAATATTAGAAAAATAGCTGCTACTTTGAATGAATTATAATATTAACATTATATAAATATTTTTCTGTATCTTATCTATAAAATAGTTATTTTAACAGTACCACTTCTAACAAAGCAGATTTATTATGACTAATTCTTTTGGAAACTATTCTGGAATTTTATAAACATTAGATTGTAGATTGTTTGACACTCTGCATCTATACATAAAGGATATTTTGTACATGACTCTACATCTCATTATTCTGCTTCCAAAATACTCTCCTTCTTCCCAAAGGAGGCTAGTTTTTTGGTTTTTTTCTTCAGATGTCAATGCCTATCATCTTAAGGTGATGTTTAAGGGGGCAGTGACCTGTCAAAAGACCCACCACCAGTTTGATATCATTTATGGTTATCACAAGAAGCTCATCAAATTTCTTCATTCAGTTATGAATCTTTTGCATGATATTAGACCTGGAGAGTTTCTTCAGTGATACTATCTGATTCTTTAGTCATCCTTTCAGTTCATTATTGATGTGGCATCTCATGAGGTCACAGTAGGGCTTTGATCCTAGAATTGGAGTAGTTTCAAGGCTGCTTGCTTCCTAATTCACCTAGGAGACCTAGTAGCCACATTAGGGTTAGTCTATGTCTGTTAGCTAGTGCTTTTAGAGTTGGGAGACAAAATAAAGAATACAGCTGCTCCCTCTGGGCATGCAGAAGGTACTCTCCACTGTATTTATATCATTTTAAAGTTATACCTCAACTTTTTGAAATAAAATTTTCATCCTTATTACGTTACAAATTTAACTGTATATAACCATTGATAAATTTATTTTTAGAACATAAAATACCTACTAATGAACATAATTATCTATTCAAATATTTATATTTCCAAAAATTAATGAATCAAAAATAATTTTTTCTACTTTATACATTTAACTAGATCGATATTGTTTAAATAAATTTTGTATTAATATTGCAATTGATAGAGTAAAAGTCGAGGTTAATTATCTATATGTTTGTGACCTTGGTGTGTATGTTCTAGACTCATGATGCAGTAAAGGACCTGAAATTAAAATTTTATCTATACATTTATTTAACATGTCATATCATATATTAAATTCACGTTGTGGAAATGTGAAAAAAAAGTTTTGGAAAAGAGTCAGTTTGAATTCAGATTAAGCACACTTGATCTAGAGACAGTAATTGATTATATAAAATGTTAAATATCGCTCCCAACGTCTCTGTGTTTTGGAGATGGGGATTAAGGAAATTTTTATCAGATGATCCTATTTTGAAATCCTCATTGTTGTATGTGATAGATTACATAATGCATAATTAACTACTGTATGGCCACGAAATGATTATTTTTTATTCCAATTGATCTTTACTCGTTGGCAAACACATATGAACTGACTTACAGTCACTTTATTCCAGTTTATACACTATCCGACATGGACATTTCTGGAATTGGAACATTCCAAAACATCCAAATAGTTTTTTTTTTCACTTGAATTTCTTTTTGTAACTGTTTACTCTTTATTCCAATTGATCTTTACTCGTTTGCAAACACGTTTGAACTGACTTACAGTCACTTTATTCCAGTTTATACACCATCAGACACGGAAATTTTTGGTATTAAAACATTCCAAAACATCCAAATAGTTTTGATTTTTTCATAATTGTTTACTTTTTATTCCAATTGATCTTTACTAGTTTACAAACACATTTGAATTGACTTACAGTCACTTTATTCCAGTTTATACACCATCAGATACCAAAATGTCCAGTACCAGAATATTCTAGAATATTTAGATGTACATCACTTCGATTTGGTTGTTTTAAATCAATCACATTTTAGAACTTTTCATATCAATTAAAAGCTTCTAGAACATTTTTAAATCGCTTATAATAGCATAAAAGAAGGCTAAAAAGTCGTCATTATGTCAGTAGTAACATAGAAGCGTCTAGATTTATGATAATGGTAAAACGGTTCATGAAACTGTGATTGATTAATGTTCAAAACAAAACTTGTTTATCATTTAAAATCATTTGTTCGGTAATATAAAATAAAATATATATACTACCAGTTAAAAGTTTTGCCCGACCCGTAATACATAAAACATAACCTCGAAATGTGAAATTCCTCACCGTTCTCATTAATTTTCGTTTGTATTCGAGGTGGATGGTAAAACGATAAAGGCTCAGATATGGGATACGGCCGGTCAAGAAAGATACCGAGCTATAACGGCCGCTTATTACCGCGGCGCCGTCGGTGCATTGCTCGTCTATGACATAGCCAAACATCTGACATACGAAAACGTCGAACGTTGGTTACGCGAATTACGCGATCACGCCGATCAGAACATAGTAATCATGTTAGTCGGCAACAAATCCGATCTGAGGCATTTGCGTGCCGTTCTTACAGAAGAAGCTAAAGCTTTCGCAGAAAGAAACGGACTCAGTTTCATTGAAACGTCCGCTTTAGATTCCACTAACGTCGATATGGCTTTCCAAAATATACTCACAGGTAAATATTCTGTTTTATATTTCAAAATCATTTATCTACATTTTCCTATTTATTTCGTTACTGTTATATATCTTTAAATTGATGATTATTTTGAACCTAACCTAACTTTTAAATTTACGATTATTTTGAACTTTACTTGTATAATGTCTGAAAAAATTGCTTCAACTTTTGTGCAATCAAAAGGTCTAATTTCAAATTTTAATTTTTATAACAAAGGGTCTGGTATTATGTACAACCAAAGGAAAAGTTGTAACTATTAGAAATAGGGTTCAAATGTCTCACAATTATTAACCGTATGTTTCTCATTGGCTACCAATAGAATAATAGGATCTATTGCGCCCCCTTTCTGGGGATCCTCAGTATTTACAGCTGATCTATTAATGATACTCCTTTTGAAAAGTCTTCGTCTTCTATTTCATCCACCAGGTGTAGTGCTCTGGAGTTCCGTATTGTCTCTCACACTGCACGCTGCATTATTGAGATGACAGTGCCCTGATAGGACTCCTTTTATTATTCATAAGTTGTTCTTAGGCTGATGCATTCAGGTTATTCTTTCTTTGCTTGTTTCAGCCCCTGTAGGTTGTCCCAGTAATTGGTTTTATCCCTATCCACCTTCTTTTTTAATTTTGTTCTGTAGCTGATACCACAGAAGGGTTTGTCTGCCTCTATTTTAGCGAATCTATCAGCTGTTTTATTCTCTTCACTCCAGTGTTTTCCAGAAAGTGTACATTTCACTCTAGTGGTTTGAAAAGATGGAGGTCCTTTCCAAGTGGGGTGATTGTTGCAGATATTGTCTATTCCAGCTCATAAAACCTGAACAATTATATATGAAGCTTGTGGGATTCTAAAAGACTAATTTCTTAATATATATATATATATATATATATATATATATATATATATATATATATATATATATATATATATATATATATTGCCAACAATTTAAACTAATTAAAACAATTTTTTTTCACTTTTTATTGCATATTTCATTAAATTTTTTTACTAATGTAATGGCATGACACATTAATAAATTGGTTTCAATATATTATGTTTGTGGTGTTATTTCATGGAATATGTTATTTTTTGTAGAGATCTATAGAATCGTGTCTCAAAAACAGATAAGAGACCCTCCGGAAGGAGATGTAATCCGACCACAAAATGTAGAACCAATAGATATGAAACCAACTATGAATTCTGATGGCGTACGCAAGCAATGTTGTCAGTAATAATTAAACAAAAAAAAATTAGCAATAATATGCATGTTACACTAAATATCAGTAAGTATTCGTTTATTTTATTTATCAAAATAATCGTTTTTTGAGTATAGCAGATTGATTGGAAAAGATGATTGCTATGTGAACGGCTTGTATTTTTTCAAAATGAATCGAACATTAATAATAATGACACTGACCAAATGATTGATAGTGTTGATTAAAATCAACAACAATAACTGAAGATACAACAGATCTCCCCTACTAATATGAAGGTTTAATGAAGGATGTTTATTGGATATAGTCTCTGAGGTAGCTTGGGCTTTTTTTGTGCGGATGGGACGGCGCCCAGTGGCTCCTGGGTAGCAGGCTGTGGCTGTTCTTCTTGGGTTGCAGGTGTCTGACTATTCGTAGGGTTTTAAGGAATGCAAACACAATTAGATGTGGACGACTGACTTGTATTTGTTGAAAACAGATTGAATAATAATATGACAGTGATAGAATGATTGATAAGCCACAATAATTGTATATACAACAGTATTGAATGTTTTTATTTAAAAGTTATTTTTTTTACAGATTTCAGCCGGTAGTGCTGCGTTGTCCAACTCACTGTGGCTACTTTTCATATTTATTTAATGTATTTTTACTTCTAATTTAGCAGAAATTTTTCAAAAATGTGGCTTACCGCCAAAAACATTTCGTTTAACGCTGAGCACTTAGTACGCTGTTCACTATTCAGTTTGTACATTATTCTTGTCCCATTTGATACTGTTTAAAAGAAAATATATATATAATATATAATAATTAAAGAGAGAAGGTTTAGTTATTTATGTTTATAGATGTATGTCTAAGGATAAAACGGGACATTCATTACCTTTGGTGCATATTTATTGTTACATTCGAGTATTAAAAATATACAATCAAATAGTTAGTTATGTTTTTTCTTAGATAAAGAATAGAACTTTGCTGGTTTGACTAGGGAATTGAAATTCGAGAAATTTTGGGAATTTGTTAAGAGTTGAACCAGCTTGTTGGAATTCTTTATCGTGTTATGTATCGTAATGATTAAACAAGAGAATGTACCACACTTAACCGTTTGTAATTAATCAATTATTAGAATATTTTGGAAGAATCAATTCATACAACTAGATTTATAGCATGGTCAAATTTGTATGTATTGATTCAGGTATAGTTTTTATTTTTTGCAAATTCATCGCACTTCAAAATGATGTGTCGGGTTATATGTGATTTTTGTGTAGGTATTTGTAGAGACATATTCAATATAAAAAAAAAATGTAGATACAGTTCTACCGCCATAATATATTGATTCTTTTATTTTGACATTATGAACAAAACGGTATACTTGTTGTCAACTGTAATATAAGCTTCTTATTAAAATTATAAATTTAATTTTTAAATAAAACTTCTCTTAACACTAATAGTCCTTTTTAACCTCTGATTTCCAGTACTTGCAATATTGGATGGGATCGGAAGCCAATTGATTATCCAAGAGAAAATTTTATACCTAAAATAGTAAAATACCATCTGAAGTTGAAAAAATTGTTTCTGTGACTGCAGTAGTTCTTTTGACCTATAGTACAGACATATACTATGAAAAATTACAATTAGAAATAAGTAAATTCAAGGTTTTGATTATCTAAATATTTGAAATGTTTGAAAATAAATGGGTTTAAGTTCTTAAAAGGGATCACTAATCGATTTCAGGTGAAATTTTCTTCAAGTATGCTAAATAGTGATTATCAGTCAATGAATTTCTACCCATTGGAATGCAAAATTATATTTAAAGTTTAATAAAAGACTGTAGTAGTTCTTTTGACCAACAGTAGGTCAGTTGTATCGCCATAATACCATCAAACATTACAAGTAGTAAGAAGTGAAATTTTATTCAAACATACAAAATTTCATTTCACCTTGAACAATATTTATTCGAAGATCTTCATCCAATAATTTAGAGGTTCATCATACCACAATTATGATATAAAAAGTTGATATGTAAAGAAAATTATTAATCTATATATTAAAAAAAGGGAAGGAAAAAATTGGATTGGGGGTTATCAGTCAATGTAATTCTACCCATTGGATTCCAAAGTCTTGTTACAAGTTTAATAAAATCCTTCAGAAAACTACAGTAGTTCTTTTGACCTACAGTAGGTCAATTGTACCGAGATAATACCATCAAAATTGAAAATGAATGGGTTTAAATACTGAAAAGTGTATGTAATCGATTTCAGATGAAATTTTCTTCAAAAATATTTCGAAGATCTACAGCAAATTCTTTTAAATAGCATCATACCACAAAACTGCGATAAAAAATAAAAGTGTAGAAAAATTATTGATTCATTAATCTATATATTGAAAAAAAAACCAAAATAATTGAGTGATGAGTTATCAATGGATGAACTTTTACTATCAGAATACAAAGTCTCATTACAGCATGAATAAAATTCTTTCAAAAAAATTCAGTAATTCTTATGACCTACAGAAAATCAGTTATCTAAGAAACATACCGGGTAATGAAAGAGTTGATATTCTAAAATATGCTTATGAAGCATAACTTCCAAAAAAATGATGGCAACTAATGGTTCATTCAAACTACTGTTTATTTTTCTGCATATCCCGTATATTTTGATGATTCATTTGAACTACTTTTCATTTGTCCTTGTATCCTGTTAAGTTTGATAGTTCTTTTAACATATAATTCTGCAAATCTTGAACAAAAAAGCATTTTGTCAACATTGAGCTCAACAGTGGGTGTATCAACTATCGAACGTACCTCCTGTATATATAACTTTTAATTGCAATCCAAATTTGATCAATGGGATTAATTAATTAAAATAAAAATCAATATTTATTCGATAAAAAATGATTTTATTTTCATATCAAATCCATAGGCAATTCTTTCAAAAACTACAGTAGTTTATTTGACACAAAGTTGGTCATTCAACTCAAACTTTGTCATAAAAAACTACAATTGTTTAAATTAAATGTAGAAATTTTTTGACAGAAAATAATTTAATTGTGCCCAATTTTTTAAATCTCCAAAATACAAAAAAAATAAACCATAGAAATTAGTTTACAAGATTTTATTTTAAATGCGTACAATATATGTACATAAAAAGTATTTAAAAAATTGAAAATTCATACAGAAAGAAATTAAAAACTGATACTTATTGAATATGGATATAAATTATTATAAACTAATTAAAAATAACAATCAACTTTTACAAATGGTATAAAGATATGCAGATACATCTTTGCTTAAAGGAAAATCACTCATATAATTTCTATAAGTTCTGCAAATATTAAATAAACTTCTTTTAAGAGCTGTGGTGATAGCTCCTTTCATTTTATAGTTAAAATCGTCGTATCCAGCAACTTTTTTAGTTAAAGCAGATACTTTATTCAACTTATCAAGGTTCTGTTTCAACTGCACTATTGTAGTAATGATACCCGGAATATCTTTTTGGACAATACCATATTTATCTTCAGTTAAAGCAGCACATACTAAATCCGAAATTCCTTGAGTTGTCCAGATTATTATAAGTCCATTGGCTAAGCACTTTTGTATATTTGCTTGGGGTAACTCTCCAAACATGAAGTCAATGCCCAAAAGAACTTTAGTAACATTTATGATGTTATTGATTTTTTGTTTAAGCTTTGTAAACAAAGTTTCAGTTAGCTGAATTCCTGGTAAATTAGAGTGTGTCACATCAACAATATCCACAAATGCTGGGTCTGATAATAAAGACATGTTCCTAAGGTTTTGGAATTTATCGGAGGATTGTAATGGACTTTTTAATTGACCAGGAATTAGGGGTTGTTTTACAACATCTTTATTTTCAGTTGACTTGCCCAACAAATCCGTATATTCTTTTAATAGTTTTAAAACATTTTCTATCAGAAGATTCCAATTATGGGGGTGTCCTCCTGGTTGTGAGAGAGTAAAAAATACTTGTCGTCTTTGTGGAGACCATTGAGAAAGAGTGTATAAATCTAAACAAGCTAAATTTTGAATAATGGGTAAATCAGATAATAATATACTCTCTTGTAGATTTAAAAAGTTTGGTGATATTTTATACAGTGGAAACTCTACCAGTTCTGTTAGAAACACATTAAAGAAAAATTTCATCAAGTTCATATTAAAATAATAAATAGCACTAAAACACCATAAATATAGATTAACAAGAATACCACAACTATTTTCATCTGATAATAATCCCAAAGTATTTTTTAAACTGATTCTAAAAGTACTACCCCAGATAGCGTAAATGATAATATAATACATCGTAGGCCAAACTGACAGTAGAAAACTTTCTTTTAATAAAGGCCCCATTTGTGCTTTCAACTGTAACCATTTCCTTTGTTGAATAATTGGAAAAGCCAAATGTTTTTCAGATATATACACTTTAAGGAAATAGTAAAAACCAGTCCAAAATCCACTCAATATTAAAAAGAAACTTCCTTCATTTAGCACATAAGTTTTGTTTTCTGTAACTTTGGTGAGACTCTGGTAGTTTCCTCCACCCAGGGATAAAAATAACCATATTAGCATCGGGCCAGCTAGGACGTGAAGAATGAGAAGAACTAAATTATGCATAGAAAACGCAGATATGAATTTTTGAAATCTTGTTGAGCAATAATTCGATTTAAATACATAGTCTTTAGCACATATTATACTTTGGGCAAATATTATGCTCAAAAATGGTATTATAAACAACCAAGTATTGAATGATGTGAATGTTTTTAATGAAGTTAAAATCCATTGAAGCGGATGAAAAATATCAACGTTCGACAAAAGAACATAAATTTGTAGTAGAACTAACTGTGAGAAAACACTACATATCACTGAGTAATAAAGTTTTTTAAGAAGCAAATCCTTATAAGTAAACGAATGCGTTACGTTGAGGTTAGAATTCATTGTCTTCACTATTTCTTCTTCTTGATGATTCAGTCGGAATTTGTTATAATCAAAACAGTAGAAAAAAATTATTTCGGTGATTTCTTATTTAATTATTTAACTTGACTTCAACATTATTTGTAATTAAACATATTAACCGAAAAACTAACGGGCACCACACTATTTTAAAAATATGTGTTCATTTCTTTAGATACTTCTGTTCGTTTCGTTACAACGCTAACATGTGAATATCTCTTTTCTTGTCACAGGAATCTATATACACTATCTCTGTTTATTAAACATTAGTACTACTCTATGTTCTAATTTAAACATTATGAAGCCAAAAATAATATATATTTATATAAATTTTAGAAAAACGTTAAAAATTAAAATAGCAATAGAGAATTATTTATTGTATAAAATAAGTTTAACGAAATATAGAAAAAACTGTGTTCACGTTCAATAGATATTAATTTGAAATTTACGTGTGATCCGTATCAAATATTGTAACGTTAAAATATCCCTGAAATGTTTAATTTATGAAAGACAATGTCAATACAAGCTTGATTTTAAACGTCAAAAAAGAACCTTGTGAGAGAGAAGGTCGTTTATTATAATTTTTTGAAAACTTTTCGATCGAATTAAAAATGGCTTCATTAAGTAAAAAACTATTAGAACAACTGAAATCTGCAGAATTTAGAAATTATTTAATGAGGTGAGTGATATTTGCGTTTATCATATAAGTTGTAAAAAAATCTTATGTCCAAAGCACCCATTTTTGGGGCCCTGTAGCTAATTGGGGTATACCGATAGCAGCTATATCAGATTTTCGAAAAGATCCTAAATTTATAAGTCCGGTAATGACGGTTGGTGAGTATTTATTTGAATTATTATAGAATAGAAACCTTGAATTTATATTTTTAAACTTATTTTTCATAAACATTGACATCGTTCAATTGCAAAATTATTAAATTGATTTATGTATGTCATGTTTGTTTAATCAATTGACAACATAAAAGTTTTTTATTAATATTGAAAATTTGTCTGAAGTATACAAATTTAATTTGGAATAATGAATTTAAAAAGGTTTACCGGATTCATTTAAATATAAAATAAATTAGCTTTCAACATGATTTGACAATATTCAAATTAGTTTTCTTTCTCATATCAAATATATAATACGAAAAATACAAAAATGGTTTCAATAATTACAGAAAAAATTATTTGTATCATCTCATTTTGGTTTTGATGTTTTTTTTTTCAAATTTTTTATTTGAATCAACTCATATCATACCTACTGTTTAATCAATTAATCCTATAGGATCCCGTTTGACAGCAACAATTCTGTATTATCTAATCTTGATATTCATCTTCAATTACTTAGATAATTAGATGTACTTTCTATGTTTATATACAAAGTGTGATAAAAAATAGTGAATCAATTTTTATTGCAGCAATTATGTTTTTATTCCAACCAGTTTGTCCCTCAGCTAATACATTTTAAATCATCGTTCTTAATCTTGAACAGCACATCGCACATAAATATCAAATAAAGTGGCAACTTCACATAGAAAACGTCGTGTTGAACGAAAATAAAAGCAAAACGTGACTAGAATTATTTAAAGAAACTTAACAAACAAAATCAAGAAGAAATATTCCAAAAAAAATTATTAAAAAAGCTTGTGGCTAATGTTGTATACTGAAATGTAGTTATTTTCTTACCATCAAAAGGGGGCTTCAATTGCTCGATTTTTACTAGGCTTTGCAAAAGTTAAAGACACAGAAGCATAAACATTTAAGGCCTGTAGAAAAGGAGTAGCAATTGTAAAAGCATAAAAACCCCAAAACAACAATATGCTTTTAAGGGTGGTTCAAGATCAAAAAGGAGAACATGAAAAACCTTATACTGTATGTGGAACTATTAAAAATGATAAGCATAAAAACCCCAAAACAACAATATGCTTTTAGGGGTTGTTCAAGATCAAAAAGGAGAACATGAAAAACATTATACTGTATGTGGAACTATTAAAAATGATATAAGGATTCACATTAAAGCAATTCCAAGAATTTAAAACCATTATTTAAAGGTACAAATACATTGAATCCCACAATGATTTTATTTCACTGAAAAGGTTAAGTAGTGATATTGCTATTGCTTTGAATAAGATAAATGCTTCAGAAATAAAAATTATGACTATTTTCAAAGATACACCAGATATTTTAAAATACAGAATTCAAATTTTGACTTTATTTTCACTTACCACACTTTGTATTGTAATTAGAAAAATAATAAAAAACATTTTCTCTTGTTAGTATACTACTAACTAAAATTTTCTTGTAGGCACATTAAATTTATAATTTTTTTTCAGCTCTTTGCTTTTATTCAGCTATTTTCATGCGTTTTGCTTGGAAAGTTAAACCGCAAAACATGCTCTTATTCGCATGTCATTTTACAAACGAAGGAGCACAATTGGTACAACTAACTAGATGTATAAATTATAAGTTGAGCAATAAGAATAAACCAATGGACGTCTCAGATATACAAGAAACTGCAGCCGAAAAGAAACTTGAATAGTTAAATTGAATTTGTTAGTAAAAAAATTGTGAGATTTATAAAAAATGTGATCTGAAAAGTGTACAAATCCTTATGAAGGGCAAAGAAGTAGTGCGTTTATTACTAAATTCGAATTTTAGTGTCTTTTCAACTGAAATACAGAATTATTTTTGTTCTAAATACAATTATAGTATAACGAAATGCTATCATCAAGATGCTATATAAAGTTTCCAGAAATGAGAGAAAAATGATGAGAAGCATAAGAGAAATAATAATCTGAACTAAACAATTAGTTGCATTAAAAATATGACCTCGAAATGCAAAACTTTTCCTTGGGCCCCTTTATTGATACAAATATTGTTAGGTTATGTAAAATATTCCATCTTTTGAAGGCGGTGGGGTAAACCGCCAATGGTTGCAAAGTTTACGACCTTCAATGTAGTGAAAAATTGTTTATAACCGACCTCTTTTTCGTAGAAAAAAAAATATAATTTAACGATAGCGAATATAGGTAATTGTAAAGAACATTTTACACGCAGCGATAAAAACCGCACGATTTTTTTCATTAGAATAACAATTTAAATGGAAATTTTGAAAAAAAAATACATACAAAATTATTAACTCAATTTAATGTGATTTATCGATCTAAATTTATGAAACATCTCAAATAAAAGTATGTACATATTTTACATACGTAAGGTGGTACACTGCCAGCTCAAAAATCTATCTTCTGTGCCTAACTTCCATTTTTTGTAAATACTTTCCTTGTTATGTTATTATGAAATATATTTTTTTTTTATTTAAATATGGTTTATTTGTAAACCCAAACTTTTCAATAGTCAAACCGTTACAAAACCCTATTTTTACTAACCTAAAAAGTGATGCAACACAGAATACTTACCATTAGTTTAAATAAATCTTATCAGCTGAAACTTAATAGAGAAAAACTGGTGTTTGAATTATATTTATACCTGAAAATCTAGCAGGCAACCTCTCATACGTCTAAATTTATATTTCACCCCATTGAAACTTTCCACTTAGCCAGTTTGTCACATGGTAACAATGTAATGACGATAATGGACTAAGCTCTTTCTGGTCTGTAACAAAAGCGATCAGTAAAGGCTTTTGTAAGTCAAAAGTCCACCGTTGACCGGAGAAGATGAGTCAATCGTAGTAACCGCGGAATGTCTAGAGTTTGTTCATCGATGCTGGATATAGAATTTCGACACAGAGATATGGCAAAACTTCTCAAAGGCTTTAATATCCATAAAGCCATTAGCCCCGATGGAATACCACCAATTTTATTGAAGAAATGCGCAGCTGAACTAACAACTCCCCTCCCTATCATATAAAAGAAGTCTTTTCCCCGCACATTGGAAACTAGCTCGGTTTCAAGCCATACAAAAAAAAAACAAAGAATAAAAGACGGCTCCCGATAACTAACATCAGATTGCTTTAGTCCCAGTCATTGCCAAGGTCATTGAGAGAGTCGTTAACTAACAAATCTCATGTCTACTAACACCATCAGCGAGGTTTTTGTAATAAAAAAAAAACTTCAACGTTGACAGGAGCAGATGGATCAATCGCAGTGACCAGCAAAAGAGAATGCAGACTTGTTGGGTTGAATGTTCGATTCAAATTCAACTCTTGGTTCGTAAAACTACCACCGAGCCTGTCTACAGTTGGTTCTTTGATACCAGATATAGAATCTCGACACTGAGATACGGCAAAACTTAATAAGACGGTTCCCAACAAACACCATCCGATTGCTTTAGTCCCAGCTATTGCCAAGAGAGTCTCTAACCAACAAATCTTGAGTCTGCTAACATCAGCCACCATCAATACGAATTTCATAAACATCGATTAACCGGGGATCTTCTGGTCTATGTCACCAACATATGGATTGAAGCTATAGAGAAATATGGGGAATCCAGAGCAATGCATTGGACATATCAAAGGCTTTTGACAAGGTTTGGAAAGTTGACCTTCTAAATACGAAAAGATCGTACGGTTTATCGTCCGATCCATCAAGGTCGCAATCGATGTACACGTCAAAGAAAGGTTTGAGATTAACGCTGGTGTTTCCCAGGGATGCGTCTTGTCACCTACTCTCTTTCTCCATAGGTTTGCCAACGGTAGCACACTGATTGAAAGGAATCGGTTCACACCCAAATCCATAGGCAGTAACAGACCACCACCAGACCGATCTTGAAAACATAAAAAGTGAAAATTTAGTTTTTACATAACCTCAATCACTTTATTATTGAAAAGAGAACCGGATAACTCGGTTGATGTTTCATTAAGGACCAGCACAACTATAAGAAGCCTTAACTTCGACTCGGGGTGAAAATAGAACATAAATTTGTTTCCTAGTCATTGTATTTCAGTTTCCGATAACTATCAGTACACCAACTTGTATATATGTATATAAATTAATCTATTTTTTCAATAAAACGATTTTATATAAAAACAAAAAAAAGATAACTATTTAAAAGTGTCCTGAAACGACCGGTATAAATATTTAAAAAAACCTTAGTTGGTAGTAGGTTCGATGGTTTCCCCTCCGCGGATTTGGCCCCAACCGATGAGACGCCAATGTTTTTCAACGCGCCGACTGAGGGCAATCTTTTCACCAATTTCAGTACACACCGGATTCGTTAAAGCGATTTTACACAAATCCGCTTTAGTAGCGACCACTCGTCCTCCGGTACTAAGCGAACCGATATTAACCAGAAGTACTTCGCTCTTGGATAACCTTTGAACTTTAGCACCCTTTTTATCGCCTTCGGTACGGACTCCAAGCAACCGTTTCAACAGATAGTAACTCACCTAAAACAATCAGAAATGAGTATTAGTAAAAACGGATTATATATTTACCTCGAGTTCGGTGAAGATACTCGGTAGTGCTCCCACAGCACCTAAAACTTGACCGACCAATCTATCAGCTCTACATAGAGTAGGTTCGATTTTGGTACCTACACCGATCAATCCGCCGGGAACGGCGAACTGTAGTTCGTTTTGTTCGGTGTAAAGCGAAACTATCCTCGAAAAAATTGGACGACACGCCAATTTTCCTTCGGAATCTTTACTAACCAAACCGGGTCTAACCTAAAATTTACAAATATAAACAGTAAAAACTTCTCAAATCTGATATTTGAAATCCTCACCTCGATTTCTTGTCCAACTTTCAAAACTCCTCTTAGAATACTTCCACCAGCAACTCCGCCTTTCAAATCGTTTACTTCGCAACCGGGTTTATTAACGTCGAAAGATCTGATGACGATTAAACGAGGCTCGGATGTAAAATCTCTCATCGGTATCGGAATTTTCTTGGTTATATATTCACACAATACCTTAAAAGGATATTTAGTTGGAAAAAATACTTCAAAAAGTTAGAGCTTTTGCCTTTCCCCAGGCCGACATGCCCCACTTGAGGTTACCAAAAGCCGATATCATTAGGCTTGTCCAAGTCATTCATAGATGACGTCGTCTGTTGTTTCAACCACCAGCGGACACTCCGGATCGTCCGTGATACCCATGGTTGGATTTCGAGCCTTTTTAGTTGGACAAGTTGTTTGTTGTGTAAGACACACCAGATGCCTTTCCTTGTCCCATCCCTGCCGAGCCCACCTTGCAAGCATACCGTCACATCCCAACACACATTTTGGGCCTTGTTTGACAGCTCGAAATTACTGTGTTCCTGTGGTGGATTTGGTAATGTCAAGTGAAGCACGACGGACCTATGTACTCAACATCCCTTGACCGCCGATTATTCTACCATGAACGATGGGGAAAAATAAATTACCTCAATGTTGTATTTAAGTTGAGCTGATATAGGAATGATTGGAGCTCCTTCTGCTACGGTACCTTGCACGAATTTTACAATTTGTTCGTGTTGTTCTTTTGCCTGACCTTCTTTCACGAGATCTATTTTATTTTGTAGTATGAGAATATGTTTCAGCTTCATAATTTCAATAGCGGCCAAATGTTCACTAGTTTGCGGTTGCGGACAAGATTCATTCCCTAACCAAAAAGAAAAGACTTAACCTGTGACACAGATATAGCGTAAAATGATTTATTAAATCACTATACCTGCTATTAATAATAGTGCTGCATCCATAACAGCAGCTCCGTTAAGCATGGTTGCCATAAGGATGTCGTGACCAGGACAATCGACGAAACTAACATGTCTCACTAATTGGAATCTACCAGAACAAGCGGGACGTAAACAAGGAAAATTGTCATCTTTCGACGAACTTCCAGATATAAAACAAGCCGGTCTTGGACATTTGGGATTGTCGCATTTGTAGATTTTAGCATTGGCATAACCTAAAAACGATCCAGCAAAATAGTTGATACTCGATTTGCGTTGTTTCATTTGTTGTTAACTCATTTTGGTTAAATATATCGATTAATGAGAAAATGTTCAATGGGTTGTACATTTTATGTTTATACTTCGTTCTTCGAAGGAAAGGAGGACCGAGGATGGACGATAAGAAGATTTTAGGAAGAAAGAACAAAAAGAAATGATCATACAGTACATAAAACAAAAGTTCTCTAATATATAATTTAGTTCTACAGATCTTTTAGACCCTATGCTTCAATCTTCTTCACTTCCTTTATTCTACTTGTATAATCATTTTGTTTTCTTTGGGCGTCCTTTTCTTCTTTTCAAAAAAGTACGAGACCTCCCGCATGGGTACCTGTCGACACACACCTAGAAGGCTTCTTCTTCAATGAAGACTCGAGGACTATGAACTTTCCAGTACACGCAGTTATCCCTATTAACCATACTGTTAGCTTGAAGATTGTTTCATTTGACCACAAAATGGAATGCTGGAGCAGCGGATCATCCTGATTGTATCCGAGGTAACACTCGCAAAATTTCAATCTGCGATCGAATTCAGTCTCGTCGTAAAGAACGAACGGATATTTCAAGGTGTCCTTATAGCCGCACCACAGATTGATTCGGCTGCTTAACTAATACCAACGCCACTGTTTCCCTATTTTCGTTAGTTTTTCCAGATACCGGTTGTCCAGAACGTGATGCGTCGGCAACAGAGCCCGTTTTTAAGAATTTCTGGCACGTCTCCTTCACACTGTTGAACAGTTTGGTAGCGGCGAGTTCAGAAATTGATGTTGAAATTCGATAAAGCATACTGAAAACGTGTCCACAAATGTGGAGCGTCGGCAACAGAGCCTGTTTACAAGAATTTCTGGTACGTCTTCCACATTGTTGAACAGTTTGGTAGCGGCGAGTTCAGAAATTGATGTTGAAACTCGGTAAACATACTGAAAACGTGTCCACAAATGTGGAGCGTCGGCAACGGAGCCCGTTTACAAGAATTTCTGGTACGTCTTCCACATTGTTGAACAGTTTGGTAGCGGCGAGTTCAGAAATTGATGTTGAAACTCGGTAAACATACTGAAAACGTGTCCACAAATGTGGAGCGTCGGCAACGGAGCCCGTTTACAAGAATTTCTGGTACGTCTTCCACATTGTTGAACAGTTTGGTAGCGGCGAGTTCAGAAATTGATGTTGAAACTCGGTAAACATACTGAAAACGTGTCCACAAATGTGGAGCGTCGGCAACAGAGCCCGTTTACAAGAATTTCAGGTACGTCTTCCACATTGTTGAACAGTTTGGTAGCGGCGAGTTAAGAAAATTTTTTTAATCTTTTTCGAAAACGTTGCCGGATTCCATCTTGCATGAAATAACAGATTTTCGCGAGTGTTGCATCATTGTCCATTTGCCGACGTAAACTTTCGAGTACTTCGGTCCTTCACGTGACCTTCAATAAAGTACTGACCCACGAGACCTCCCGCATGGATATTTTATGATTTTTCGAGAGTGCTGCCTGACTTTGTACACCTACTGCCATTTTGATACTTCTATATGATTTTTCTTTCCCATATTTCTGGTTTATTCTCATTTTTCTTTGTTTCCATGTTTCTGATACCGCTGAAGGTGTTACAATTGTTTCATATGCTCTAATTTTAACTGCCTTTGAAGGATTTTTTGCTCTCAGTATTTTTGATAGTTCCCTTAACTCATTTTTTTCGAAATTTGAAAAAGAGAATCAAATTTCTTTAATTCTGCAATTGCTATTCATTTAGTAAGTACTTGACTTCAGTGCACATCTACTTGAATTTTATTTTTTCTTCGTTTATTTATAATTAAATATTTTTTACTACACAAATTTACTAAAAACTTTTTGTATTTCTTTTTTTGGTCTTGTTAGTTCCACTATATCATTCGAGTATGCTTTATGGTGAAAACTAGACCCTGAGAAAGGATCTACACTACAAATTTTGACAAAAAGAGCTCCATTGAAATTCTATTGCTTGGTCAGGAGATTCCTCAATTTTTTGAGTTTCCCTCCTTTTTCGACTGCTTCATATAGTTCTATTCTATCTATTGAGTCGAAAGCTTGTTTAAGATCAATGAAAAGATGTAGTGCTACATATAAAATAAACTCGAAAAGGATATCGTATCAAGATGCTAGCTAAAAAAAAAAAATTGTATTTATATTGTTTATTTTACTTAATAGGAACAAAATCATTCCTAAATAAAAATAATAACAGTAAATAATATTTAAATAACCCTAAAACATTAACAAACCGTCAAATATTAAATTTGATCTAAATGATTAATTATTAAAATTTTTTTTATAATTTCACAAAAAGAAGAATTAATTAACAAACATGTATATATATATATATGTGTATATATATGTATATATATAAATATATATATATATATATAATCAGTTTTCATGTACAGGAGGAAAATTAATTCATATGATGACCATTATTCATGGCCGAGGTACAAAAATACTCTAAATAATTGCTACACGATAAAATGTTTTACTTCAATTTTAAATTGAAAAGATAAAATTAATAAACAGGCTAATTAAGGCACATTCGAGTGAAATCTTGAAATGTAGATGTCGAAATATATTATAGCATGCTTCAGTGTTGAATCCAGACACTCTTAAAGTAACAGTTAGTAACCAATACGAAATATATCCCTCACACATTCACGATATTCCAAAGATCTCGAGTAGCCATTATTTATTGGTTTCAAGCAAATAAAATTACATTCTTAATAAAATATATTATAAAAATTAATAAATACGATTGAATTTAAAATAAAAATGTTTTTGATTTTTAATTAGACAATTTTGAAATGATAGGTAGTTCGACCTAAAACAAATACCTCCTGCAGGAATCTGCTTCACATTTACATATACTTCTACCTTGGGTAAGTATCTGATTTTTATCAGGTGTATGTAAAAATCTGGCCTTTTCCGGAGTTGTAGGAACAACGGGGTCAATATTCATCATATAATCGAAAGTAATTTCCTCGTCCCGTTCGATTTCTCTTAAAGCAAATAATGCCAAACGGGGTAAATTAGGATCATGACAATTTATCCAAACTGCGTATACGCCGAGATTTGGATCGCAAGAATGATTAATAAAATGCGAGATATTTCCGAATTTAGCTGCATCTACTGTATAAGGATTATCTTTAGAATTATAATCCAAATCGAAGAGATAAGTTCTTCCTTCTTCGTCGTAAGTGCGTCCTCTTATTTCCGCCTCTTCGTGGGTTATTACTTCACCGACATATTCGCAAACAAATTCACCGCAATGTATCTTCCTAAGAGCTTTTACACCCCATCCACATCCGTTAATTGTTCGAAAAATGCACAGGGGTACTTTACGGCCATTTTGTATTACCCTATTCCTACAATTTGTGTCACATTTACATTTTTTATTGCATTCGTAAATGGCTATGCCTGGATTTACATTTATTCTGCCTCTTTTTCTATAAGTAAAACCGTTATGGGGTTGCCTGCCGCAACAATTTTTCAATTTCGGTCCACATTCTTCACAATCACAACCCTTAGCAGGTGACGACGATATTTGTAAAATATGTGATGATATGTTTTCATTAACATATGTAAAACCTTCAGGAGGGTGTTCTAAATCTACTGTATTTTCCACAGTAATGACAGCTTCTCCTTTGTCTAAAGCATTTATGCTTTCCTCCCAAGCTTTCAATTTTTTTAATTGGATTTCTCTCTTAAGAACCAACTGATAAAGTAAAATGGCACGTTTGCCTTCTTCTAATTTATGAATATGTCTCTCTTGTGGCGGCGTTGCTATTAGCCTTAACAATTTCTCCTGTAAATCTAATTTAGCCGGTAAAATATCTAGATTTGTTATTTTTAAAACTTCTACAAGATTTTGATCATTTAACCTATTAGATATATTCAGTTTTTCACAAAGTGTATCAAGTACTTGAGAGCCTAAACTTTTAGCTAAGAATTGAGTTAAAACTAATGGACAGTGCCTTAAATGATCTAAAGGTTCCCAAGTGCTCTGTTCTACAGGATATCCTTTCCACTTCACATAAAACATAAGAGTCTTTGAGGAAACATCGAATTCCTGAGCTAAGATTGTTTCTACTTCAAATTCCTTTTTGTAAGTCGCGTTTTTCAAATTAGGTCTAACTTTTCTTATTTTCTCCAGTTTCCTTTTCACACCACTTGATTCTTCTATGTAATGTTCACAATCTTGTAACGCTTTTTTTAAGTCTACCTTTTTTCCTCTCAGTTTTTTAGGCCATGTGATGACAGTACCACTTTTATCGAACTGAAGTTGATCTACAATAGTAAATCATGATATTTAATATATTTTCATCAATATAACAAAAGTGAAACAAGATACTTTCAGTTCGATATAAAGGGTTCATCACAAGGCTCAAAAACTACTGAAAGAAAATATTTGAAATTAATATCAAATCCTGGTGAATTTTAAACAAAATCTTTTTTAACATATATTTTGGGTAGTAAAGTGCCGAGACTAACTTTAAAATATGACTTTACTTGCCAATATTAAAAACATTTTTCATTAGATTAATAAAAACACAAGTTACTTCAACTCATTTTATTATTCGAAGTTAGCATTCTGTGAACTCCTGAGAAGCTAAAAGTATCTTATTGAAATAACATGCAAGTAAAATCCTTTCCAAGTACAGTGCTGCATAAGCAACGAAATATCATTTTACTATTGTAATTTGTATACAAAGATCCAAATTGAAATTTCATGAAATAACCTTCAAAACTTACCTAATTTAATTGTTATGTTTCTTTCTAATTCATTTTTAAATCTAACAGTTTGTACCCCAGAAATAGCTTTAACTACAGTGGATTTACCATGGGCTACATGCCCAATTGTACCAATATTAATAGTAGCTTGTCTACTAATAACTTCCGGAGATAACGCTGTTAACTTTTTAACATCCTGAAAGCAAAAAATGAGTAACAATATGTTCTTGCACTTTTTTGGGAGCTATATGATGTACAAGCATTGCCGACCAGATGTGATAGAGGTTAATTGAGGTTAGAAACAAATATTTTCATTATCGAATATGTAAGCGTATAAAATATAATTTTGAACAAATTAGAGTATTTACCAATTTAGATAAATCTTGTTTGTGTAAATTTGGTTGACCAGTAGTCACTCCAGTACCTTCGGAAGACGCCATGATGCAATCTAATAACGATGGAGGTTGGAGGTTGTCAATAATAGTGGCGGTAAATTAATGACAGATGACATATTTGGGAAATAAATAAGAGACTATTGCCAACATTAAAAAACAAATGATCAAAATATTACCACTACTACTTTTAGTTATTGAAACGCGCGTGAGTAGTATGATTGTTGATATAGTGGTAGTAAACAGTTTTCAGTATGAATATCACAATTTCCTATGCTAAATAGTAATTCCAGTTTATTTTTACCTGTAAAATAATCAATTTTATCGGTAAAAGAATGTAGTATATATATATACCATTAATTTACTTTAGTGAAAATACAAACTATTCCACTGTAATCAGCAGTTAGAAGTGCCTTTATAATCTTGGTATATATTCGAATTATATATTAAAAATGAAAGAAAAAAATCACGATAAATCGAAATCTACACATAAAGAAGAGTTATCTAATCACGAAGAAGATTCCGGTGATGAAGGGGTAAGTAATATATTAAATACATTAACTTATTGCTTATTTGTTATTTGTTAGGATGAAACTTCGAGTGTAGGTAGTACTTCAACAACTGATAATACTTCTCGAAGTGCTACACCTACAAATAGATTAAGAAAAGGTCGTCGTGGTAAAAAACGATTAAGTAATACACCTAAAGTTCTAAAACCCATCTATACATTTTCGTAAGTTTAAAATATGTTTATTGCCTTTGAATTACTTTATTAATTACTATTTTATTTAAAAAGATGTAGTATCAAAGAGGATCATGGGCAACCTTTATTTGGTGCTCAATTCAATCACCATCTTAAAGAAGGTCAACCATTAATTTTTGCTGCTGTTGGTAGTAATAGAGTGACTATTTACGAATGCCCTGATAGAACAGGCATTAAATTATTACAATGTTATGCAGATCCCGATGTAAGTTTAACATCTTTAGTTACAAAAAATATGTACAATTTAAATTATTTCAGTTAGATGAAAACTATTATACATGTGCGTGGTCGTTTGATGAGGATATAGGTAAACCTTTATTAGCTGTAGCTGGCTCTAGAGGAGTTATTCGCATCCTCAACTTGACTACTATGAGTTGTATCAGACATTATATTGGTCATGGACATGCTATAAACGAGCTTAAATTTCATCCTAGAGATCCAAATTTGTTACTTTCTGTTTCTAAAGACCATTCGCTAAGATTGTGGAATATTAAAAGCGATGTTTGTATCGCGATATTTGGAGGCGTTGAAGGTCATAGAGATGAAGTATTAAGCGCTGTAAGTAACAAATCATTTACTTTTTTCAGGTATTTTATAAAAAAATTCGTATTTTCCAGTTAAACACAATGTCGAGTTATTATTTTGACAATATCACTTGTGAAATTAATAAATAATTAATTGGTTGTACTGATGAATATTCTTTTAATATTTTGGTATTCAAAAAAGTATTTTTTTGTATTTATTTCTTAGGATTTTGATTTGAACGGGAATAGAATCATGTCTTGCGGAATGGATCATTCTTTAAAATTATGGAGATTAGATAAAGATATAATGAGAGAAACAATAAAAAATTCGTATGCTTGGAATGCTTCACGAAATTCTAGGCCATTTGAGTGTTTGAAAGAAAATTTTCCAGATTTTTCTACAAGAGACATTCACAGGTAAGAAGCTAATCATTTATGGATGTTTTGAGTACTCTACTCCGCTCAGTTACCAAGGAATATCTCTGAAACCGGTATTCCTAATACTTCAATACAGTTTTGAACATCCGACAGTTACAGTCTAAGCATATCTATCCAATATTCCATTTCATCAAGCAAAAATGTGGATAAGTATTGATACTTTTAACCCGTTTTTAACGAGTTTGAAGTGGTTTGGAGATTGTTTAATTAGCAACACCTGTGAAAATTGCATCATTTGCTATAAACTAGCTCTTTACTTCATTTAGTTTCCGGAATGTCTCTGAAACCGGTATTCCTGATCCTTTCTTGAATTTTTGGACATCTGTCAGCTTAAGTTTGGACAAATCTATCTAATATTCCATTTCATCAAGCAAATATGTGGATAGATGTTTATTTTTTTAACCTGCAGAGTCTTCAGGACTATTTTTTCATCGGTTTAAAATTCTTGATGTTCTTTTAGAACTTCTGTTAAGACTGTGACTAATGCAGTCTTTTCTGGTTAGTGTCTCAACCCCAAAGTGTTTAACTTTCACTATTTTCGTTATTTACATAAGTTTTTCCTTATACACTATTTTTTGGGGTCTTCCATTTCCTCAAGCTGAAACATAATTAACTATTCTACAGAAGTCATTTTGGCTTTCCAGCCATTTTGCACCTTTACCTAAAAAGATATTTGTTGTTTTATCCCAAATCTAATTGTCTGCCTGTAAAATACTTGACTTCTTCCAAAAGCTGCTATTTTTTAAAGGTGTTTGCCCCATTTCCCTTCTTCGTAATACCTGAGATTTTTTACAAAGTACATGCTCTTCTGTCTCCACTTTTATTTAATGGGACTGTGCCCTAACTAACCCCTTATAATTCTTATCTGATTAGTTATGAATCTTTTTGATTGTCTTAGGCACAAAAATCATATAAAATCAATTATACAGTGTGAATAATATCTTTAGGAATTATGTGGATTGCGTGAAATGGTTTGGAGATTTTTTGCTTAGCAAATCTTGTGAGAATTGCATCATTTGCTGGAAACCAGGTCGTTTAGAAGATGAAAATCTTCGTAAAGGTGAAACTAGTTCAACTATAATCCACAGATTCGACTACAAGGAATGCGAAATCTGGTTCGTTAGATTTGCAATGGACTATTGGCAAAAGGTAATTAACCATGAATAATTAATTATATTTCTTAATCAATTTCTTTTTAGATACTAGCCTTGGGAAATCAAACCGGTAAAGTATTTGTATGGGACCTGGATGTAACAGATCCGGCTCAAGCAAAGTGTTATACGTTACAGCAAGCTCGATGTACAACAGCCATCAGACAAACGACTCTAAGTAGAAATTCTGATATTTTAATATGCGTATGCGATGATGGAACCATCTGGAGATGGGATAGAGTCTAACAGTATTTTAAATAATCAACGTATTATTTTTTTCGAATACATTTTTAATTATTTCAAATATATTTTCGTTTTATTTCATCTCCAATAACAAAAATATCGATTTACAACGACCCAAAATTAATCGTACTTAGAAATATACGAATTTAGAAAATACGAGGGTAACAGAAAATAACGAACATTTTAGGATTGAAACACTTAATATGTAATAGAACATACTAAGTTTCGATAATTGATTCCAGAAATTAAGATTTGTCACGTTTTACTTTGATTTCGACGTTTTTATAAAATCTCAACTGTCAAAATCTCTTCTAGAAGACTGTAAAATATTTGGTTACTGCGTGAATATACATATAAAGGCCAAATCACTTGAAAAAAAAGAAGAATAGTCTAACCTATTGAATTACCTATTTGTCCCATTAAACAATTGATTCATAGTTGAATAGTGAGTTTTTCATTATGAATGCTAATGACATTTTCAAGTGTTGCCATCTTAACTTCTATTTTTATCTCAAGTATTCCGATTTACTTGTAATTTGAATTTATTTTGTCAAGTAATTAAAAACTAAACTGAAAAAGGTTTGTTTAGGTTAGAACATGAAAATTACTTCATTAAGTCATGCCCCATTTGAAATTACTAAAGGTCGATATCCTTTGATCAGGACGATCAGACTCTTTGGCTTGAACTTTTGAAGAATACGTTTTTAAATGTCAAACATAGTTCAACTTATTAAGAAACTATGATAATGCACACAACCTAACCTAACAATGATCGCTCTTGACGTCGAAGTTAACCAACTTTCTATTTTTTACGCACTGAATGTCACTAAACGTCAAAAATATAACCTCACTTTTCTAGTGACTACCTTCGTACCTTATAGGGAATTCAGCCATTTCGATCTGTTTGCCCAGCCCTAATGGAAATATAGCATGTTTATGCTTAATTTCCACCTTTAGATGAATGAATTAAAAAATTTCCATTAGAGAACAAATTAATACGTTTTATTATTATTTCAAACATTTCTACATTAACAATTAATTCGAAATCCTAGTTCATACCTAGTCATTCTGGTTTTTTGACAAATCAGGTGGAGGAAGTTGTTTTCTAATATTTTTAATAACGTGAATTCTGGGTAAACTTGGTCCTGCAAATTTTGCCTTCGTACTTCTCGTTTCTTGGGGTAAATACATCTCAAACACCCTGAAGTATTTCAATATATTTCCTACAATTATTATTACTGTCTAAAATTCAATATATTTTTAATTATGTGTTATCAACTTACCAACTGTTGCTTCGTCTAGAACATACTGTTCAGCGATTTTCTGGGCGTTATAGTTTATAGGATCTTCTTGATGCCTCGATATAAATTCTAATACATTTCCTAGAGTGGTTTTACCCGTCGGGATTTTTTCAGGATCTGGTTCTTTTATTCCATATATAAAAGATGGAACAGGACTCCTGTCAGCTGGAAGAGGTCTATTAGGATTAGGTTCTTGTTTGATATTTACATTCGGCTGAAATAAAATTTGTTATCACTTAAAAAATTTATACGCATATAAAATCAAAATATGACAATACTTATACCATACATCTTGCGAAACTACAAAAACATTCTTCAAATGCTTATCTAATTTTTCATTTTTCTTTAAACTTTCCTCAAACGCCTTTGGATATTCTGTAAATGAAACGTAAAATTTTATTTTAATATTAAAATGTATTTTATATTTAACCTTGTATCATTTGCTCGTAAGTTTCTTGATCCCTCTTATGTCGCGGTGCTGGAATTGGTTTTGGTTGCGATATTACTTTATGCGCTCTGCTTTCTAAATTAAAGTTTTTAAATGGATTTTTTATCGACGAAAACACTTTCCCCATGATATAATTTGTTTGAGGTTAGGTTCTACCGTGTTTTAAATACACTGCTCATTAATAAATTTTAATAATTCCATGGAAACCGGCTGTTTTTTTAATATAAACTAGCGACAAGTAATACGTTAATCACATCAATTATAATTTTTTTTGTTCCTTTTAATAATTCCTCGGAAACCACGCCTCTTGCATACCTCGTCTCTTTAAAAATAAAATAAAACGAGAAAGAACTACTGTAGTTTTTGTTCTAAAAAAACATGAAATATTTTCTACCATTGGCGGCCATAAATAGATACAACTAAATGCCGATATATTAATTTTCGATAAGTCGAATCAAATGTGCTGAATACAAGCTGTTAATTTTTTTTTAAATTTAAATTACCGTTTAACACAACAATCTATTGATGAGTTACGTGAAACTTATTAATAATTAAAAATGATTTTGTAAATTAATTGAGAGTATTATCGATTATTTGTTACGCCTATGGCTTTGAATGTTGCCTGTTTTATGGAATGCAGGGAAGCATTGCCAAGATAAGACCGAAAAAATTACTAGATAAAAACAAGTTTGTAATGGAATTTACAGAAAAAAAATTGACAAATGAATCCTACTAATTGAAATAAAAACATCTTGTTTACTATATTTTTTGTAAAAGTCCTTTTAAAATTGATGTTAATTATATTTAGATAATATTATTTTTAGTTTTTATTTTTCTTGTGTTGGCAGATTCTGGAATTTGACACTGAGTAAAATGGCTGACAACTAAACCCTAAACTCAATTCAATTTTCTTTGTTTTCATTACATTTTTTCTTGTTTTCGTGGTTTTAAATTTTATAAATGAATTTATTTTTTGATATACGTTGAACGTGTAATAATTAAAAGTGTAATATGTAACTACCGTGTACCAAAAATTGTAATAAAGTGAAGAAGTGTCCTCAAAATTCATCACATAGAATGAGATAGATTGACTTGACACTAAAATCTGTCATTCCAAAGACTGCAGCAGATTCCTAAATATTTTTGCATATTGAAAAGGTAATTATTGTACGAAGCTTTAAAAAATGTTTGTAATTTTCATTCTAAATCAAATCATTGATTATTGCTGAATTAAGTAATTCTTATGGAATGCGTACTGGTATGCAGAATGAGACATCTCTTTGAAATTTGGCACATACTTTTAACTTTAACAATGCATAAATATTTTATCAATAATCTTCATACATATATCTGGTAATTTCAGTATACTGTGTATAAGTTAATAATATAATGCTAAAAGTAACAGGTAGTTTAATTATTTTTTTTTAATAATTGTAATACTAGACTGTATAATGTAGGATGTAGTCACTAGTTTTAAGTCGACAAGATAATGCTAAATTTATTATAATACGTTGGATACAATCTAATTCAATCTATGTAACTAATTTTGAAATTTTATCACTTTTAAGTGTTTTTGTATCTTTCAAAATTGTGATTTCATCAATGGTTATTTTAAAATACTACATTTATATTATGATGAATTAGTCATTATTCATCAATAGATGTTTTTGTTCTACCAAAGTATAGGAATAGATAAAGCAGGTATTAGCTATGACATATTCTGCCAAGAATGCTTTTATATCATCTATCTTATCATATATGAAATAGTTGATGTTGCTAAGTGATTGTAAAATAACATGAAATAATATATTAGCAAGATTAATATATTTGTGCAAAGGTATAATATTTACAAATTATGATTAAATTTTATTATAATTCACATTTAAGTACCCAACTTTGTTAATTAAATACTTGTTCAGTTTAAATATTTTTTTATTTAAGAATTAATTCTATGAAATTAAGATATTAGCTGCTTTCCAATTACATTCAAGTGAACTGAGACACTAAGTGAGTATCTTATACATAATGTGAATTAATACTCTTAATAACAACATAAAATTTATCATTATCATTGGTGATCCAACTGTTACTTGCAGTGAAAGAAACGGCATAACTAAAATAAGATTATTTACATTGATAACTGTTTTCAATAATTTAGTATTGCGTACTTACTTGCTTATTTTGTTCGTAAGATCTGAAAATGTGATGTTATTAACCTCACTTTCAATCTGAGCTCACCAAACTCACTAAAGCAAGCTTGAGCAGATTGCTGGTAAAAACTCAGTTAGGTTTCACTTGTGAGATTAAAAAGGTACGTGCATTCAACTGGGTTATATTGTTGCAGGTGAGAATAATTTGAATTTGATGTAAATGGAAACCAGCTAATAACTTTCCTTGTATGATAGTTGTCACATTTATAAGATTTGATTCAACATTTTCAATAAAAGTATTCTATTTCAGTAAAAGAAGGTACAAACACTCCAATCTGCTCTAATATCACATTACAAAAAATAAGTATATAGTTGGTGTCAATGTAAAAAAGTTGTGAGCCTCGTGTGAGGCCCAGTATGGGCCAACTGTCCCGCATTCAAATCATCATGAATCCAAGCACACCGGCCCGGTCACCGGGCTATCACCAAAAAGCTATGGAAGAAATCCAGAATTCTTTAAGGCCATTTGCAAAAAGCAGTAGCGAAGCAATGAGCTCCAGTGCTGCCAGCACTATATCAAGTTTTTCAGCAACTAGCGGGGTCAGTTCTTTGAGCTCTACTTCTGGAGGAAATGTGAATGATAAAGATGTTATACAGTTGAGACAACTGGGTTTTTCAGAGGTAAATCATTAATAAATAGTGGTATTTACAGCACTACAAAAAAAAATGTATATGTATATATATATATATATTCATTCAACAGGAATCTTCTATTCGAGCTTTACAACTTTACAGTGGCCGAGTTGATATTGCCCTAGAATACCTCAGCAAACAATCAATTGATCCCTCTACAGGTTTAAAGACTACTTCTCCTAGCTATACTAAACTCATGAGAAAACCCAGCATTGAACGAGAATTAGTACTACCACGTGGAAGCCCAGCTTTAGACAGTGGTGCAGGAAGTTCACGTTCTGATAGTCCAAGACTAATCGCCGATTTACATAATCGATATTCTCCAAGTTTTAATGAACCTCCGCCTCCGCCACCTCCGAGAAATACACCTCCGCCACCTCCACCTCACGTTGTAGGTGGAGCTGGAGGGTATCAAGCACCACCAGTTCCTAGTAATGTACAACAGATGTTTAAAAGAATGTCACCTGCTCCTGTGGTACCAGCAAGGACATCAGCTGTGGGGCAAGTGTACAATTCACCTGCCTTACAACAAGTATGTCACCACATTTATTTCGATACATTATAATAATTGTGAATTTTATAGAGAGGAACGAGTCCTGTAAGCAGTACCTCAACTTCTTCTGGTCGTCAACCAATGGTCGTTCAGAATGGTCCACAAGTACAACAACAACTTTCTCAGCAGATGCAGGCTTTGAGCTTGTATCAAAGTAGTACAGCTTCAACATCAGAACCACCACCACCGTATCCTCTAATACCGGCCAGTCCAGCAAACGGTCCTCCTCCTCCACCTTCATATTCAGCATCAATTCAGAATAGACAGAGTCCTACTCAGGATTTCAGGAAGAGCCCTTCATCTGGTATTTATTCAGGATCGGCATCTACTGGATCTCCCAGTCCTATACCAGTACGTTGAAAATCAATATTCAAATTAATTAGATATAAAAAATGGAAATAGTGTGAGTGATATTTTAATTTAGGTTTCAACGAACGCAACTCCAACGGCAATGGCGCGACCGACACCCTTACAAGCTTGGGGTGCACGACAAACAATATCCCAACCTCCGATTATTATGCAATCCGTAAAAAGTACTCAAGTTCAGAAACCAGTACTGCAAACTGCCATTGCGCCAACATCACCACAACTTCCATCGCCAACAAGCACTACCCCACCGGCAATATCTGCTCCTCCGCCTTCGTATACTGTATCTATCCAACAGAAAGGGTAAATGTTTATATATATTTGAAAAAAATATATTTAATGTTTTGTTTACAGCTACACGAACGGTACAAAACCTGCCGCTCCTCTTCCCTCAGCTAGTCCATCAAACAATGTTCAACCAGTTACTGTTCCAACTACCGAGCCCCCGAGTTACGCTAGTACCATGCAAGCTAAAGCAAAAGCCCAACGCGGTATGGCAACTCATCCTCCCTTACCACCACCACCTTATTCCTCTGATGATAACCACGTTCAAGTGTATACTGTGGATAGTTCTATGTCTCCAAGGGCAAGTCCTCATGTCCACCCTTCGTTACAAAGAAAATATTCTCCAGTCGTTAATAATGAATGTAGATCTGATAGTCCACAATCAACTAGTAGCGGAGATAGTAGGAATCAGTATTCGGATAACGGAGCCCCGCCGTTACCTCCGACAGGTAATATTGTGATATTAACACGTTCACTGCCGTTGCTAATTATATATTTTTCTCAGCATCATCTTCCGTCAAAAATAATCACCTAGTGAATGGTAACAGCGAAACGAAATCCAGTGAAACACCGCCTCAACTACCTCCATACACTAAGATCAAACATCAATCACCTATACCGGAACGGAAGAAGATTAGCAAAGAAAAAGAAGAAGAACGTCGAGACGGTAAAGTGAAGAATTATTCGCCGCAAGCTTTTAAATTTTTCATGGAACAACATATCGAAAATGTTATTAAATCGTACAAGCAACGCCAGTTCAGACGGATGCAATTGGAGAAAGAAATGAACAAAATAGGATTGAGTTCTGAGGCTCAGGCGCAGATGAGGAAGATGTTGTCGCAGAAGGAATCGAATTATATAAGGTTAGTAATTTTAATCGAGTGATTCGCTTACGTTTTACTTAATCCGAATCCTATTTCAGGTTGAAAAGGGCTAAAATGGATAAAAGTATGTTTGTAAGGATAAAACCGATAGGCGTCGGTGCTTTTGGTGAAGTAACATTGGTAAGAAAAATCGACACCAATCATCTATATGCAATGAAAACTTTAAGGAAATCCGAAGTGTTGAAAAGGAATCAGGTAGCTCATGTTAAAGCCGAAAGGGATATTTTAGCTGAAGCCGATAATGAATGGGTCGTCAAACTTTATTATTCTTTTCAAGATTCAGATATTTTGTATTTCGTCATGGATTATATACCTGGGGGTGATCTAATGTCCTTATTAATCAAATTAGGAATATTTCAAGAAGTACTGGCGAGGTATGTTCTCAATTTTCTTTCAGTAATTGTATTTTAACTCGATTATTTTGGAAATTATATTGAAAAAATTAACAAGATTTTCATTATTTCTATGTACATTAGCTCACAATTTCATTTAAAATCTTCTATCGGGCAGGGGTGGCTTTGAGATCTAATTTCTTAACAAAGGGTAGTCCCTGTATCTTAACTTGGATAATTTTGGGGATTATATTGAAAAAATCATGAAAATTTTCATTATTTCCATGTTTATCCAGAGTATAATATCATTACAAATGTTCTGATGTGCAGGGTTGGCTTTGATGCCTATAAATATATGTGATTTCATGATAAAAATTGGCCCCTACATCTTAACTTGATTATTTTGAAAATTATAATGAGAAAATCACGAAAATTTCCATTATTTCCATGTACATTAGTACTTAATTTCATTTAAAATCTTCTATCGGGCAGGGGTGGCTTTGAGATCTAATTTCTTAACAAAGGGTAGTCCCTGTATCTTAACTTGATAATTTTGGGGATTATATTGAAAAAATCATGAAAATTTTCATTATTTTTATTATTTCCATGTATATCCAGAGTATAATATCATTACAAATGTTCTGATGAGCAGGGCTGGCCTATAAATATATGTGATTTCGTAATAAAAATTAGTCCCTACATATTAACTTGATTATTTTGGAAGTTATAATGAAAAAATCATGAAAATTTTCATTATTTCCATGTATAGTAGTGCACAATCTCATTCCAAATGTTCTATTGGACAGGGGCGGCTTTGAGACCTAATTTCTTAACAAACAATAGTACCTATATCTTAACTTGATTATTTTACAAATTATAATAAAAAAATTATGAAAATTTTCATTATTTCCATGTATATCAAATAATTCAATATTTTTTTATTAATAATTTTTTTTACAGGTTCTACATAGCAGAATTAACTTGCGCAGTTGAAAGCGTACATAAAATGGGATTTATCCACAGAGATATTAAACCCGATAATATTCTGATAGATAAAGACGGACACATCAAATTGACAGATTTCGGTTTGTGTACTGGTTTTCGATGGACGCATAATTCCAAATATTACCAACCTAACGGTAATTTCAAACCCTCACTGAATTCCAGGTACCAAATTGATACGATTTCTTTTGTTATTCCAGGAGATCATAGTAGACAAGATTCCATGGATCCGATAGATGATTGGAACGAGGAGTGTAATTGTAAACCGTTAGAAAGGCGGAGAAGACGCGAACATCGATGTTTGGCGCATTCTCTAGTAGGAACTCCGAATTATATAGCACCAGAAGTACTGCAGAGAAAGGGATATACGCACGTGTGTGATTGGTGGAGCGTAGGTGTTATTTTGTATGAAATGTTGGTTGGTCAACCGCCGTTTTTGGCAAACACTCCCGCCGAGACACAATTCAAAGTAAGTAGTAAAAAAATAAACATTCAAATATTTTTAGCATGCCGAAAGAAAAAGAAATTCCCAAACTTGTGGAGGAGTATAAGTATAATGAGATGTACAGCATTGTACAAAATATCTTGTGGGGATAGGTTTAGATAGGTTGTAAAGCCAAAACGACTCTCTCAAATAATCTAAAATCCATCGGCTTTCTAGATAATTCGGATTTTGGATTTCTAAACAAAAAAATTGACTACAAAAAAATCACAACGCAATGTAAACAGCTTATAAAAACAATACAAAGAAATTGTCGTCGTATAGACTTTCCAGGAAATGTATAACCGGCGCATTCACCAAATGTTAGTCTCGATTAATATATTAGAACAGGACCGACTGCACGGTGTATTGCAGTGGACGTATTTATTACTTATGGATTTCGATTATTTAAAGTATAGTGTATGTTTATTAAAATTATATTTGTTTTTTGTTGTTTAGGTGATAAATTGGGAAACGACCCTACAAATACCGAAACAAGCCAATCTTTCACCGGATAGTACGGACTTGATATTAAAATTGTGTTGTAGCGCCGAAAAGCGTCTCGGAAAAAATGCTAGTGAAGTAAAATCTCATCCGTTTTTCAAGGATATCGATTTTGAAAAAGGTCTGCGACGTCAACCGGCTCCTTACAAACCGCGCATCGAATACCCGACGGACACGTCGAATTTCGACCCGATTGATCCCGATAAACTCCGAAATTCGACGTCGATAGACTCGAACAATTCCGACGAATTAGTCGATAATTCGAATCTCTTTCACGGATTCTTCGAATTTACGTTTAGGAGGTTCTTCGACGACGGCGGTCTCACTTCCCTCAACAAAATCAATTTAGACGACAACGATAATCAAGGCGGGCCGGTATACGTGTGACGTTTGGTGACTGATAGGGGTGGAACCCCGTTTTTTTGAGTCTTTGATTCCGGAGTGATGCCGCGGGCACGCTATTCTTGCCAAAAGCCCGGTTTCGTTATCGCTATTACTATTAATTGATCGGAGAAAAAATAAAAAAAAAAGTTTTTCCGTCAAGGAAAGGTAAAAAAATTTGTGTTTTTTTATTATCTTTGTGTTTTTTATTATTTTCTTTTGTTAATCGTACAACTAGTTCTTGTGTGAATAAAATTTCATCTTTTCTAGAACCCTTTATATCATTTCAAAACTCAGAGTATTGGAATTTTAGTTTTCGGTGTCATTTCATCCCTTTTTTTCCCATTCCTTTTGATCCTTTGCTACTTTGTTTTCCCTTATCTTCCTTCTTCCTCTGCTACTTGTTCTTGTTCTTCTTTTCTTATGTCTTTTTGCATCTGTCTCTTTTCTTATTAGACTTTTCTTTTTATGTGTCCATATCAATTTAACTATTTTCTATCCTCATTTTCTTCAGTTGTTTCATCTGTACTGCTACTATTCTACCCAGTGTCTTTTTGTTCATTACCCAGGTTTCACTTTCACGGCTCCATTGAGTTGTATACTTTTTATCTCTTCTTCGCCTTCTTCCTTTTTCTTTAAATTTGTCTTATTTATTTGCTTTTGTTATTATGTTCCCTATCTCATATTTACTATTTCTTCATCTTGGGCGAAATAACTGCCAAGTATTCAAGTCTATTCTTTGTATTTTTGTTATTACATCTTCCTCGTATTCTCTTTTTTGATTTACTACCATCCTTTTACATTTCTTCATTTTAACTTCCATTCTCAGGTCTCCTATAGTCTTTATTCATATGTCTACTTTTTCAATTCCTCTGGAAACAATCGAACTGTCACTTTTGATGTTGCATCACCTCATGGAGCTTGAGACACCATTTATTTGGTCGGTTCCCAGTACCTATGTCATCAGGAAAAGCTTCTTTGATAGCAGTTTTACATTTTTAGCTCAAACCTTCAGTTGAAGCTATTCGGTATTTTCAAATTCATTTTGTACAAATTCGCATACTGTGTCCAACGGTCGAATCTTTCTAATGTTCAATAGCTGTCCAATGAGACCAACTCTCAAGCTACAACACAAGGGTAATTAAAATTGATTTTGTCACAAATTTTATTCACACAATAGTCCTTTTGTACAAGTAAAAAAACACGAAAAATGTATTTGTGTGAAGTTTGATGTATAACCAAAGTCCAGTCTAGCTGCCCTATAATATGTAATGAAATGCCCTTTTCAGCTCAAATTCAAGTAGTTACACAAATAATTGTTAAAAAAAAAACAATGTAAAGTATAAGTCATCGATATTAAAAATTTTGGGGTATATCAAAGTGCCTTGTTGAAAAAATTTCATGTAAAATTTTCATTTCCTATTAAACAAACAAAAAGAAAATTAAGTTTATCGAAATCTAAAACGAATAGGTTAGTTTACATTTTCTGCTAAGCCGTTTGTGCCTTGAATAGTGATGACTTAGCTTTATTAATTTTTTTAATGATTCTTTAAAGGAAAAAATAAGCTGATGAAAAAAATTATAAAGTGTAATGGTGCTACTTTCAAATAAGTAACGTTAAAAATTGTGATATAAAATTACCTACCCGATAAAAATCTGACTTGTATAATTTTTGAAAAAGTTGAATTGGATTTTTCTAGTCAGTTACTAAAAGCTAGATAAGCAAATTGATAGAGATATATAGATATATTTTATGATTTATTTTAAAAGGCCCAGCTTTTTAAAAAAAAAATCAAAATGATGGTAGTTCAAATGTACCAAAAAAATATATATACTAGAATGATTGAGGTTGACATCTAGAACTGTTTTATTTCCCAATATAATCTCAATAGATATATCTTAAACTGGTAGTTCAAATGTACCAATTTATGTTAACATTAACAAGGATTTATTTTTATATTAATTAGTAACACAATCTATTTTTTTTTTCGTTAAAATTCAAAAGTTTATAAAGATTGAAATGTTAGTAGTTCAAATGTATCAATTTATGTTGATATTAACAAGGATCTATTTGCGAGTATTTCAAATGTACCAAACCAATAATGTAACTATTACTAAATTGAACTCGCACTAGAAAATATGGTTTTGTTTGGTTTTTTAATAAAATTTACTTCCAATATTATAATAAATAAATATGGGGAAAAATAATGGATTCAATTGAAGTGGTAGCCGTCCTATTATAACTTATTTATCTAGTATGTAGATTATTTATTTTTTGTAATATCATTTGTGTTGGGTTTCTAAAAGATACTCAATATTTGTGAACTTTTCATATATATATATATATATATATATATATATATATATATATATATATATATATATATATATATATATATATATATATATATATAATTATGACTAATAAGATTTTTTTCGGGTGTTGAATTATAAATTATTATTGCTATTTGTGTATATGTAAATAATTTGTCAAACGAAAGTGAAATAAGTGTGAAAGGAATTTGACACGTTGAATAGAACAAAGTTTTGTAATCCTTCTTAAAAAAATATTGTTAAAAGATAGTGTGTGTGACATGATATATTTATAAAAAAAAATAAATTTCAAATACAATTAAATACACAAATATATGTACTATCTTGTTCAAGCAACTTTTTCTAAATCATCACAATAAATTGTTACAATCATTAAATATTAACTCAAGATTTAATTTCGAGGTGCCCCATTTTTATCAAAGCACTAGTTTCAAATAATTTGACTATTTTCACTTTCCCTGATGTTCCCTCCAATATACCTTTTCCCTATGATGTTAGTCTCTTGACTTTCCCTCCGTCCTATATTTTTCCAACTTTGTATGAGATTTTTTTCCAAATCAAATTTATTTCCAAATATTCCTGAATGACGGTATACACTACCACTACACCAACACTCACAATTACACCGAGTGATGATAATTTCAATAGCAATGTTATTGTCTTCAGGTAAACTGTTTATCTACAGTGTGTTCATCCTGTAACTTGGCCTTTGCGTATATTATTATGCAATTATCATATATTGTAGAGTGTTTATAAATATTTTAAAGAACTTACAGAACGAATAAGGGGTTAGCAAAAAATTGAGCAATAAGTAGTGATACAACAGTTTATCTTGACAATTAAGAAGTTCCGAAGGATTCAATAATCTAATAGTGAAAGCATAATGACTTATTTAGCATTAGAATAGTTTATCTCAACAATTGGAATTTCCAGAAGATTTGATAATCATAGAGAGGAAGTATAATGATCTATTTAGCCTTGGAACAGTTTAATTTAACAATTAAAAAGTTCCAGAAGATTCGATGATCGAATAGAGATAGTATATTGGCCAATTCAGTCTTGGAACAGTTTATCCCAACAATGAAGAAGTTGCAGGAGATTCCATGATCAAATAGAGATAGTATAGTGATCCATTCAGCCTTGGAACAATTTATACAAACAATGAAGAAGTTACAAAATTTTATAATCATCGAAAGAAAGTTTAATTACCTAATTAGTTTGTTTACATTATGAAATGTCTCTCCAATATCCTTTTAAATTTTTTTACACTTGAATTTCAGATAGTACTTTTTGTTTCAAAATTTTCCTTCAAGAACTTTTTTCTCGTAATAATAATAAAAATAATTACAGGGTGTTTTGAAAGTATTCAATACTTTTTAATTTACTTAAAAATGCCAATTAGAAGTTAAAATAGACTCTTTAGATATTGAAAAAATTATGATTTAGAATTAAAAATATTCTATTTTTTTTTTTGGTTTTTTTAATTTATTGATCACACTTGCGCATAATTTTGAAAAGTAATGTAAATGAATGTTGGTTGTACGCACTGCCTTTATTACTAATAAAATAAGTATTTAAATATTCGTATTGAAAAAAAATGTAGAATATGATTTGAAAATACTATAAAATTAATTTATTAAAAAAAGCTGTGTTACAATAATAGGTATATATTTAGTTTTTTGCTCATCTTATGCTTACAGTGTTAAAATAAGAGTATTTATTTACTATTTCATTAAAGAACGATCAATTTTAAATTGTTTTTTAAACATTTATGTCTTGTTTTATGATAAAACAATATTTTTGCAAAATATTTAGTATTCTAAACTTGTTTCTTTTATTCATGAAGTTATTTTTAAATATTGGATACTCAAATAAAGAAATATATCGCTTTTTATTAAATAATAATCCGAAATAAATCTATTTTAATAGGAATTTAATAATATTTTTCAAAAACAAAATTTTCACTTGACTTTATAATTATTTTAATTTATATTTCCGCAAACAAAAATTCTTTTCAGTACAACTCAAAAATAAGTTATTCTATCACATAAAATGTTTTATATTAAAAATTTGTTTAAAAAACAATTTTAAAAATTGTAAAAATGGTGTCCCGAAGAAATATATTGAATATTGATCAATAATCATCAATGTTATAAGTGGTGAAAATGGTTTTTACCCTCTACTTAGTAATTTTTAAAATTTTTTAATGTTTCCATAACAAATCCAAAACAAAGTTCATTAATGAGATTATCTACTGTTTTTGGAGTTTACACTTTTTGTAAAATTCTTATTCAATAATTAGTTACTTGATTTTTTATTTAATTGGAATTAGTTGTTCCTAAAACTATTTTAAACATAATTGAACTTCATTAAATATTTGGAAAATAGAAAAAAAAATATAAGTGCAACACCGAGACTTTTTTATAAGTCGGATTTGATACCCTCTCACTAATTTCTATTTTTTATTTCAGTTTTCCAGTCCTGAATTATTTTTTCTTTCTTAGGTCTTAAATCACCATATCTTCCTTGGGTTTTTCTCATTCTTCTTCATTCTATGTTCATAATTTTTTTGTTGCTTTCTTTGTATTTGATTCAACCACTCTTTTATTAGTTTTATTTCTCCATATAAATACCGTATTTCTTCTTAAATCACCATATCTTCCTTGGGTTTTTCTCATTCTTCTTCATTCTATGTTCATAATTTTTTTGTTGCTTTCTTTGTATTTGATCCAACCACTCTTTTATTAGTTTTATTTCTCCATATAAATACCGTATTTCTTCTTAGCCATAAATCTCCCAACTTTTACCCCCTAGTATCCCTTTTAGTATTTTCCTTTCTCTTATATTCAACCCCACTTCCTCTACTTTGTTAAGAATCGACGTAGCTTATTGTTTTGTCCAGATATACCTTCGCCTTTCTGATGTAATACCCTTAGTTTTAATTCCATTTGGTCTTTATGTTCTTTGTCATCTTCAAATTCATCAATAGTATCTTCACCTAGAAGCACAACTATAGGTTTGATTATTATTTCAAAGAAGATTCAACATGTTTTGGTTTTCTTTTGCTATCCTATACAGGACTGTGGGTGTTCCTAGCTTTTTTTTTATCCCAGCCCAAACAACCCTTATTCTGTTATTTATTCACCGTTTCATTATTTTAGTGAACCGATCTGGAATTTGGACTAAAATAACATTCGAAATTTTTATTTGCCAATTATGTATCGATGGAAATGTATTTTTCATCGGGGCACCCTTTTTAAATCGTTCCAATCACTATTTCCAATTTTTCCTCTGTGTATTTTAAGTTTAAGTATGATTTAATTTTTAGAAAATAATTTGTCTAGTCTATCAAATTTTTTTTATCCAATTATATTCATTTTTAAATGTTTTTTTTTGTGCGAATTAGATTTTTAAAATTCTATGTTAAGTTTTAGGCATTCGTGTTTTAAACAATTTTAAGTCAAAAGTGCCTTATTTCTAGAATGCAAAATTGTAAATGTGTGTAAATATATATATATATTTTTTTGAAACGATAACCTCATATTTTTTTCCTCGGAAAAGCTCCAACCAGAAATCAGGAACCATTTATAATACTGTTTCGACAAAAAATACTTGTATGTATATATATTTATAATACTACAGGCCTTTAACGCCAATGACTTATTCTTCTTTTCTCGTCGGTCTTTAACTTATTTCAAAATTCTCCTTCACAGGTTGCTATCCTCCACTTCTACACTCCAATATCCTTCAAAATTGCATCCAACCATTTTTTCTTTGGTCTCCCCTTCCCCTTCTTCAATGGCTTTTTTTGTAAATCTATTTCCCGGTATCCTACTTGTATGTATGTATGTTCCCAGCCCTTCTTCAAAAAGGACCAGAAGATATCCTGCTTGAGTAAAAGCAGTCTAGAGCTGGGGTACATACCAGACCCTTGGTGAAGGGCCAAAGCAACCTTCACAGATCCCAAATCCTTCTCCTTCCCCTAGTTGTTTCGCTGGTCGGTTTATGGAGGTGTAAAGTCCTAAGACTCTTGCACAACTTGGATACCCTGGGATGATCTACCTGGATACTTGTAGACTAACTAGAAATTCAACTTTTTTTTTTACAATTAGACTCAAATTCATAAAAGTCATAACTCCACTTTCTACTGGATATAAAAAATAAAAACATTTTGTCGAATCAGTATAAATTTTGTATTTTTTTAGTTAAAAAATAATACATATATACAAAATAAAAAAAAATCTCGAGGTCCTGTATTAATTTGAAGATTCATCTTGATTATTAATAATTTTTAACTGTTGCTTACTGATTTTTTATCCTACACCTTCTTATAGATGCATCACTTCATACTTTGTCTACTGTTAAGACCTGTATCATAAGAATTCATCAAAAGATTCTAATTTATTTTCTTCAGTCAAACATTTCTTCGTGTTTCCACTATTCTCATTACATAGTCTTCAAATTCTGTACAACGCAAATGCAATACAATAACTTCTCCTGTAACCTGTCCCAAGCTACACCATGGCAACTCATGATGTTAGGTAAGTAGTCTCTGAGCAATTTATTTTGAGCAATAAAACTGCCGTGAGCTTTCAGAAATACACTCAAATAAGCTTCTGCTAATTCAAAGTCTCTATTGGATTTCAATATGCACTCGACGCACTTCATAAATTGTAGCATCAACTCCGAAGATCCACCGTTATCAGGAGAAAGTGACTTTATTTCGAAATCTGTCATAGATGGACCGAAACTTTTTAGTTTTTTAATAACCATATCAAAGTTTGTTGTTGTTTCCATTAATAATTTTCCGAATTCAGTTAAATTTTCAAAACTTATTGGAGTTACAAATTTGCTTTCCTCTACGGATTCTGGTTTAACATCGAATTGAATATTATTTAGAGATGCTATTGTGGGAAGGAAGAAAGGTGCTGCTCTCGGTGTCTTTGGTGGTTCTTTTGGTTTATTTCTCTTTTTAATAACATCAAGGTTCAATAAATTTTGCCACCTAGATGTGGAAAGTCCTGACAATGTTATTAATTCTCGATGTATTTGTTCAGGAGAAATAAATTCTTCAATGTCTTGTTTTTCTTCATCTACTTCTACTTCCATATCCCTACCACTTTCCGGTAAAAGAACCAACGGAGGATCATCACTTGGAGTAATACTTTTCAATGCGATTTTAGTATAAATAGTTTTGTTACTCCAAAGAAAGATTCCCAAATAATCGACATGCGCTGTAGCTAGAGATTCTCCCGTTGGCGACATATCCAAGGATATACAAGCGGCATCTGTAGCAAATTCATCTATTAATTGACCTGAAGGTATATCCCAAGTTCGTATTGAACGATCCATTGAAGCAGTGATAAGCCATCTTGAATCTGGACTGAAAGTGACGTCTGTTAGTTGTGCTGTGTGACCTGTAAACTTCCTAACGATTCTCTGAGTATCAATATCCATTATGTAGATAGAAAAATCTTCCATTGCAATAACTAATAAGGAACTTTCCCTATGTGAGCGGAAGAAACTGATTTGTTCTTCTAGAGGAATTGTTGCCAATGGATTAGTTCCTAAAACATTTGTTTTTAAAAATCTCCTAAAGGTATCATAAGATTTGAATTACCTTTGCATTTGAATCTCCAAAATTTAACCTCACAACCACCTCCAGTAATAATTACCTGATTGAGAGTATCACTTGTAACTCCACGTACTGGGTTAGAGTGTGCTTTTTGGTTTCCGTATGAATCTCTCCAGATTCCAGATTGCATATTAAATCTACAATAATAAAAATGATAAGTGAGAACAATTATTTTACTATATATGAAAATTTTTACCTATCCACGTGTCCGGTACTGTACCCAACAATAACAAAATTGCCACAATGTGATAAACATAAACAAGTTGCTGTAACTTCTATATTAACATCTTTATTCTTTTTCTGAAACCTCTCTGGTAGCAATTTCAATTGTCCCATTTTAACTTTGTCATAAGACCAAGTTGTTACCAAAGTTATATCAGAATGTACGGCTGCAATATTGTCCCATTCTTTTTCCCTAGTTGTTTCAGAAGTGAACTGTATAATTGGTGGCATTTTTAGGGGATCTTCTACTGCTCTACCTCGTTTTTTACTTATTTTTCTATTGTAAGAAGCTTTTCCCATACTTTTATTGAACTGTTCAGTGCGAGTGTTGAATATTCTTAATGTAGAATCACCAGCACAACTCAGGATGTTGTCACCATTTGATCCATGAAACCTTATGTAAGTAGGGGCGGACGAATGACCTATAAGATAATAGTATATTATTTTATTAGTGAAAAAAGTGATTTTACAAGAAGTAAACTTCTCAAAAAACTTTCATCCAAGAGAGTTGTTCCAGCAATTAACATATAAGCCTGATATAATTTTTTAAAGAAATTTTTAGGAAAGTAACTTTTAACCAGACTAATGGGAGGGAGATTTTCTTTATTATATTATTACATTATACAAAAAAAACTATTTACCTTCACGTATTCGTAGTAATCTAGCACTTCCATTCGAATTATCAAAAATCCACAATTTCAAAGTATTATCTGGTGATGATGTTACAACAAGAGGCTCATTTGGAAGAAATACCATTCCGGTAACAGCTCCATCATGGGCAGCTAATAACTGATTTTCAACTTTCCTTTCTTCTAAATTCCAGAACACTATATGACCACAGGCACTTCCGGTTGCCATAATAGGTGACCCATCTGTTCTGAATGATATCGAGGTAACCATACCCCAATCTTGATTAAATTCCATAATAGTTTCATCATATTTTAAATTGTGAAGAACAATTCTTCCTAAATTATGTATATTTTAAATGATATTTTCAAGTTAAAGACAAATTACTTACCTGTGCTCAGACCAACAGCAACAACATCAATTGCTGGTGCTTGTTCTAAACAAGTAACTGACGCTTTCCAACTTTTAAATGCGTAAATCAGTTTTGCTTTGTTAATATTCCACAGTTGCAAGCTTCCTGTATCACTGGCTAATAATATTTTGTTGATGTAAGTACTTGGATGCATAATGGCACTTATATTAAAGGTACTAAATAGAAGCTCCAAGTATACAGTTTCAGCCTTTATATCCCATATTTTGATATTATTAGATTCATCTACAGAAATTAGATGAGCTCCAAAAGGTATCATTAAATGTACTTTTCTTTTATGTCCCCTATAGGTGTGTTTTAATTCGGTACCTCTTCTCCAAGCATATATAACATTATCTACAGCCGTATATACATGATACGCATCTGAAGTCATACAATTTATATTGTCATGGTGTAAACCACTTACACTTAATAGGCCGAAATGTGATATTCCATAAGTATGAAAAGACTTTCCAACACATGTTACGATAAGATTTTCTTTTCTGCTTTTTATATATCTAACTTGTAAAGGGATGTGATTACTAACGTATCCTAAACCTCGACAGGGTAAAAACACTTTACTCCCTGTCATTTTTTAATAAAAATATTTATAATCGTATATACATACTATTATACTAACACGTGTGGCACTGTAATTTGAGGTTAGTTAGTTTTGAAATGAAGTTAGTAACAATCTTCTTTTTTGTTTAACGATTCACTAGCCCTACTAAATATGAGAATTAACATTACATAGTTCTAACCCAACTATCTGTATCTTTTTGTTTCAAAGTTGACGCTATAAGCAATGGCAAACGATAGAGAGATTCTCCGCGAAATTTGGGAAGGAAAATTGCCAATTTGCTTCCGTTTAGATGGCGAAGAGGTTGCCGATGTTCGAGAACCAGATCCATTTTATTTAATGGTTCCACGACTTAGTTATTTTCCGTTGGTTTCTGATAAAGTGAAAAGGCATTTTATCAAATACGTCGACAATGAAAAATCAGAACAAGAAATGTGGTTGGAATATAATGGTCAACCGTTGAAATGGCACTACCCGATAGGGGTGTTGTATGATCTTTTATTCGATAAAGATGAACTCTTGCCATGGAATATTATTGTTCATTTTGATAAATTTCCAGAGTCGGAAATATTTCGGTTTAGCAATAAGTAAGTCTCTTCAAATTTTTAGTATAATAATTTAAAGTATTGAAATATTCAGGGATATGGTGGAATCTTATTTTATGTCTTGTTTAAAAGAAGCCGATGTTTTGAAACACAGAGGACAAATAGCAGGAAGTATGCAAAAGAAGGATCACAATCAATTATGGCTTGGATTACAAAATGGTAATATTCACAAAAGAAACAAATATTTTTCATTTTCTAATAATTTCATTGTTTTTTTGTTGTCTTATATTTTTATTGTTTTTTTGTTATATCAAAATTGTCTTTGTTGTCTGAAGTTAATTATACTTCTTCCTGCTAGGAATACACGGCCGGATTTAGCATTTTGGTGCCCCTAGACTCAATATTTTTTCCTCTCTTCCTAGTTAAATTCATGTTCCTAAAAATCTTTATTAAAAAATGTTATTAGGCTTATATGTTAATATCTCTCAACAAAGCAAGTTTTTTTAGGAATTTACTTGGTTCTGGGCTTAACAAAATGCACTTATAACATTTTTATGTATTAGGTAAAAAGAGTGGGACTGAAACAAAACAATTTTGAGTTCACAAGCATGAACTAGGTACAGGACGTGTTGCAGAGTTATAGGTATATATTTTCATTTCTAGATGTTTTTTCTCTCCACTGTGTGACCCCAGGGGGCTTATAACTATCAATTTAATTGTTCCTCATAAGGGAGTTTGCAAATTATTTTTTGTGTACTTGAATTTTTCTTGATTGGTAATATAATTTGCAACAGAACTATGAAAATATGATCAACCCAACCACAGTTTTGATATTTTGAATATTAATTCTATTTTTTTGAGTGTTTTTTTTCCTTTCAAAGTGTCATTGATTAAATTACAAAGTCTGTCATCTGCAATTTTTCCTTTATCAGCCATTTTTCCCAATCTTTAGCTGTAGCTGTTTCATGGTGTCATCATAGATTAGTTCAATGTTTCAATTTACTCGATTTTTAGATAAATTTGATCAGTTTTGGGCTGTAAATAGAAAACTAATGGAAGCAACAAACGATTATGAACATTTTAAGTATATTCCATACAGGTGTTATTTCGAAAATGGATATAAACAGAAATTAACACAACCAGTGACTGAAAATGGTACCAAAAAAACTCTACAGGATCTAATACATGAAATTTTTCCAGAAAATACTAATGGTAAAATTTAATTTAAATCATTAGGATAAAAATAATATATTTAAGTCTAGCAAAAAGAAATTTATGATTCTTTATTGAAAATCGTCTATTTTTTTGCAGTAATGATAAAAACTCATGGATTAATTCCTCCCTTAGATACACCGTTGCAATGGCTTTCAGAACACCTAAGTTACCCAGATAATTTTCTACATTTGTGTGTTGTTAATTGAATTTTAATCTATTTTATAAGCGATACATGTGATTTTTTTTCTATGGCCATAGAAAAATATGTATAACCGTTTAGTTGTGGTATTCTAAAAAACACTCGTACATTTATATATAAGCATAATATACTCATTATTAGTACTTTACCAAGTTATTAGTGTTATTATTAGCGTTTTTCAATGTACATTATTGATGGTATATATCGAAAATAGGGCACAACCAAATAATATGTGAACTTATAGCATTTATAATTTTATGAAATTATATATATTTGTGTCGGCACTAAAGGTTTACTCATTTTTTTAACAAAAATATATTCAAGTATCAAGGAATTGGTCATGAAATTTTTTTTAAAAACTTACATTTTGGTGATAACTTTATATTTAAATTAGTCTTGACCCAATTGACTGAATTGCTTGACCTTGCCTCAAATGGCAGGGACTATTTCATCTTGCCTTAATCGATTGATAAATATTTATGAAATTACTTTTGAAACTTCTCCATTGACGATTCAGTCAGACTTTTAATTAGCTTGCTTCAAATCACTGTGCTAAGTTTAAGAAGAACTGGCCAAAACCCCTCCTATTATAGTACCCTTAGACTCTTCAGGAGTGGTTTTGGGGCTTTGGGCCCATTTAGACTTTTAATCAGCTTCCATAAATACTGAGAGGGGTCTTATGTGGGGAAAAAAGTGTTTTTGTTTAAGAGCTTTTAACAATTTCACATGCTTTATTATTCTGGTTGACTTAATTCAACATTATGTATGATATTAACTAAATCTTCACAATATCTGTTAGTTTTGATTGATTTTGATGTAATAAAATGGTACGATTCTATAAGTCTCTGACTAGCACTGCCCGTTGAAGTATACAGGGATACATCGTTCTCTTTTTGTTTTCTAATGAAGTAAAATGACTCAAATTGTATATAGAAAATAGTTTAATTCAAATTCAATTGAAAACAATTATAAAAATTGAACTGTTATTATCTAAAACTTATAAAATTGTGATAAATTATTTAAATATAAAGCAGGTAAATTAACTATCTATTAGAATCATTTTTATCCTTGAGGAAGACAAAATTTTACATATCAATCACAACTTGTAACGAAACATCTAGGACTATCAGGTGAAAGAACATGAAAATGTGTCAACAATTTTTTAATTCTTAAAAATTAATGTTTAAACATAATTAAACCGGAGATGATTCAAAAATAATCCCCAAACTTTACATTAAAGTATCACAGTCTAATTGCATTGAAATATTACTAAAACAACTTTTCTACAGCATTTTTTGCCGATAATATAACATCATTGACTCCAACACCATAGTAAGAGGACCCACATAACGATAGAGGCAATTTTTTATCATCTATGTATTTATTAATATAACCCAAATTTTCGTTATGTCCTACTCTATATTGCGGAATGCAATTCTCTAAAATGCTCACTTTAAATTGAACCGGTGTCTCAATTATACCTAATATTAATTTTAATTGTTCCAATGCAATTTTAAATATATGTTCCTTATCGGGATGTTTACCAAAAAGTTGTTCAAACCACGCTCCACCCATCATAACTGTAAGCACTGTATTGTCACCTTTTGGAAAACAACTGCTGTCATAAGTAACACCCAATATCGGTAATTTTTCTTTCGGTGGTACAAGAAACCCGAAACCTTCATGTTTTAATAATGGTTTGTTATAATACACATTCACTACTGCCACTGTTACACTTTTAATTCGTTTTAAAAACATTGCTAACTCAGGATGTTGTGATTCTAATAATTTTCCTAAATTTTCAGAAGAAATTGTACTAATTACTTTAGGAGCTGTTAGTGATTTACCACTTTCCAGCTCTACAACAACCCCATCTCTAGATATTTCTAATTTATTACATTTACTATTCAATTCAATATTAACATCATTTTTTATAGAACAATCAAGGGCTTTAGTAAGACTCTCTAGTCCATTTTTGAAAGAATAAACATTCCATCGTTCTTTTTTTGCTTTTAGAGCCAATCCTTTTAAAACATTTCCATTTTTTCTTTTAAATGCATTCATCAATAATCCTTTATAGATATTTCCGTATCGTTGTTCGTATTCAAATAAAGTTTTCATTAAAAAATTAACACTTATTTCCTTTGAGTTCCCAGCACAAATACCACATATCATAGCACTTATTAAATTATCTGCCATCTCTTCTCCAAATCTTCTCTTAGTAAATTCATAAATAGAATCATCCTTAACGTCTTTTTTAATAGCAAATATGTCTTGTAGTAAAAAACTCACCAAAGGTTTACTAAAAGGTGGCAAAGTTTTGAATAAACCTCCTATAGAAGATGGAAGAAAATGTAGTTGTTTATTAACATATATCATACGATTTTTTGCTGCTGGGTGGTTTGAATAAATTGGAATAACGTCTTTTATCAAACCAATATCCTCAATTAACGACAACGTGTTCGAAGCAGCTGGTCCGTACGGTCTTATTGTTCTTGGTCCTTCTTCAAAAATTATATTATTATCCACAGAATTTGACTTTATCCATCCTCCTAAACGATTTGAAGCTTCTAATAATGCGATTTGATATTTTGGACTTTTTCGAAGTAAATAATATGCGGCAGAAAGGCCTGATAAACCACCTCCTAATATTACAGCTGACATTTTTTATATTTAAGGTTATGTTATTGTATGCAGTAAATCAACTAGTAATCCATCATCGCTAATAATCGATACTTTCAAAAATAAAATCGATTTTTTTAGTGTTTCTATTTTCATTAAAATAGATATAAAATCTTTCATTATGAATTGGAACGTCTTGAATTTTTGCTCCTATATATTAAAAATCGGATAAATATTTATTTTTAACATGAATTTTTGCTCGACGTTGCATTATATGAATACAAAAATGAAACAACGCTAAAGCCATTTTCACACATACACGATGTCGACGTTTTAAACGTATACGGTTTCTTCGTGTCCTCTGTCACTAGCGCCTGTGTAGTCACAGTTTGCTTCTATTTTTATGGTAGTCGATCGGGTTACTGGACATAAATAAAAAAATCGCGTTTGTTTTTACATAAGCGGTGTCTTAGAAATTACTGAATTTATTGTTTAATTCTGCCTTCACGTTTTTTTTATCTCGTTTCTGTCTTTATACATGTTAGATGTCTTTACCACAGAACTGAACGAGAATTAAATCGCCTTAAATAAACAATTTAATAAATACTACGAAAGACTTGCCGTATATACGGAAACCGTGTACACAAGAATAGTTCATTGGTGAACTATTCTTGGTATCGCAGTACACAATACACTACTGTGTGATGAGCCGCTGTGACGGAATTTTAAACCGTGTCAACTTGCATGTATGAAAAGGGCTTAAGATAAAAAATCGATTATCATTGATGAACGATATATCGATATTTGAATAAAAACATTTATATCCATGCCACAAATGACTTAATATAGGTGATCTGTGATACGTACTTAAGATAACAAAGTAATTTAAGTACTTAACACCATAGTTTTCGAGATATTCTAAGTTAAATGTAATACTATGAACGTTTCAAAATTATATACTAAACATATAATTTTTTCAACGTTGTTTAAATACCTGAAGAGTGATAAGGTAGCAGAGGATTCAAATTTTGCTAAATGATTAATAATAAAGATGATTTTGTAGTTATATTTCAACAAGAAAATAAATATTTCGAGACCGTATTGTAATCACTCAATATCGGTGTCATATAAAGATGAAAACTGTAGAAAATATACAAATAGGACACATACATGTGGTGGTTTAAGAAGCACAAATATTGGCGAAAATGTAGTATTATGTGGTTGGTTGGAGTATCAAAGAATGAATAAATTTCTTGTTCTTAGGGATAGTTACGGGCATACTCAATTATTAATTAGGAATGATGTAAGTGAAATAATTTTATAAATTAATATAAAAAAATAAGTTTTCGTACAGGATTTACAGACTCAAAAACTATTAAAAAACATTCCGTTTGAATCAATTCTAGAAGTATCTGGAATAGTATTGAGCAGACCACAAGAAATGATTAATAATAATCAACTTACAGGTGAAATTGAAGTGTTAATAAATGATTTGAAAGTAAGAGTTATATTGGCTTATAAATCCATAAATTTGACATGCATATTATTTTCAGATTCTTAATAAAGCAGTAGAGAATCTACCGTTTAATATAAGAGAATTCCAGAAGGCGAAAGAACCTTTAAGAATGCAATACAGGTATTTAGATCTTCGATTTTCACATATGCAAAAAAATTTAAGGTACAGATCAAATTTACTAATGCGAATGAGACAATTTTTGTGCGGCAATGATTTTGTAGATGTCGAAACACCAACTTTATTCAAAGCAACTCCTGGGGTAAGTAAAACGTAAATATAGACCTTGTAATAAGTGTAATTAATTATATATTAAAGGGTGCTCAAGAATTTATAGTACCGACAAGATTTCCTGGTCAATTTTATTCTCTAGTCCAAAGTCCTCAACAATTCAAACAAATATTAATGGCAGGTGCAATTGATAGGTATTTCCAAATTGCTAGATGTTACAGAGATGAAGGGGCTAGATCAGACAGACAACCGGAATTTACACAATTAGATATCGAAATGTCTTTCACTAATATCGAATCTATTATCAAACTCGTAGAAGATTTATTCGCATACAGTTTAGAATTAAAACCAAAAGAAATTGAGTTTAGGAAAATAACTTACAGTGAAGCTATGGAAATATATGGATCTGATAAGCCTGATTTAACTTTCAACCATGAAGTAAGTGATGGTAATTAACCCAAAGGTTAATTTTTATTTTTATTACAATTTCAGTTGAGAAACTGCACAAATATTGTAAAGAAAAATGAAAGTTTAATAAGAAATGATGATTTTGGAGCTTATTTTATTAATTTCCCGAAAGAATTGTCGATTTTAAATAAAAAAATCAAAGAAACAATGGAAAATATTTCAAAGAAATTCAATAATGCTAAGCTTATGTTTGATATGGTTAAAAATAAAGAGGAAACGATCAATAAATTAGGAAAATTGTTATCAAATGAAATAGCAAATGAATTTTTTTATGTAAATAATATTCAAGAAGAATCGATTGTATTTTTAGCTTTTGGAAATAAACAAGAAGTGGTAAGTATCTAATCTTCACTATTGTAGCATGAAATATCTTAAATATTGTCTTTCACGTATATACAATATATTGAATAAATATTTTTCAGCTGTCTTTAATGGGAAAAATCCGTATTGAATATATAAATCTTCTAGAAAGTACTGGTATTACCGTAAGACGTAAAGGCTTACACTTCTTATGGGTACTTGATTTTCCACTTTTCGAATTATCCGAAGAAGGAACTTTGAAATCAGCGCACCATCCATTCACATCTCCTCATCCGGAAGACATGGATTTATTACAGAGTGATCCGTTGAAGGTAAGTCATCATATTTAGTAGCTATATTTAAAAATTTTACATTTTTAGATGAGGGCTTTAGCTTATGATCTAGTTCTTAACGGTCATGAAGTAGGAGGCGGTTCTATAAGAATCCACGATCCAAAATTACAACGTACTATTCTTCAAGTGTTGAATATTAAACCGGATACCATGCAACATATGCTGGATATGTTGGCATCAGGTTGTCCACCTCATGGAGGTATAGCTCTCGGATTAGATAGATTATTAAGTGTTTTATTAAATACTAGCAGTATTAGAGACGTTATAGCGTTTCCTAAAAATTATGAAGGAAGAGATCCAATGAGCGGTGCTCCAAGTTATATATCAGATAACGATAAAAGATTGTACTATATAAGAAGCATTGATCAAGATGGAAATACATACAATGTAAAATAGATGGTTTTTTTTAATTTACAAAGTATTTTAACAAGTTCTTGAATTAAACTTGTCAGAAGTACTTTATATTTTGTACCCAAGAAGGTTTTGTTCAGTAATAAGGTGAAGCTATGGTGTTTTATGGCAAGACCTTTGAAGATGCAGCTGGAGAAGTCTTTAAATCAGACTTTTGAGTTTCGTTTAGTAATGGACAGTGAACTTTGAGACCAGCCTCTCAATATAGAAATTTATGAAACTATTAGTGGCTATATGTTTATTTTATTATCAAGTTGTGGTTGAAGGTTAATTTAAACCCAACGTTGATAGATTCCACTACATAACACCAACATTCAAAATTACATAATTGGTACTTAATAGTCAATTAAATCACTAGTTGAAGTCAAAAAAAAAACGATTGGAATGATAATACTTCAACGATTAGAAGAAAAGAAGCAACGATTTTAGTATTTAGAGGAAACAACTAGAACCTCTCCTTTAGTTAGTTTTTACATATCCTGGATACATTAAAGTATTTTCCAAATTTTTGGTCCTTCTATAAGTTGCTGTTTCAAATCAGCCAAAATAGAAAGATATAAAATATAAAAAAAATAACATAATTACATGTGATATGTGGCATTGAATTGAGAATGAAAATTGGTAGAGGTAAAAATCCAACACAAAACCGTTAGCAATTTTTTATTAGGCACTTTAATGAAAAAAAAAAAACATTTAATTGCACCACGATATAATTTTTTATTCAAATTGAGTCATTAGAGGAAATAAATTTCGAACTAAACAAATGAAAAATAAAACTAATTTTAATCCAAATAAATTAAAGGTTTCAGTTCAAATTGGAATTTGAATAAATATAAATTGGAGTCTTTTTCAATCAAAAATTAATACTTTCAGTGTAAATTCCAATCTTTATAGACTCTATCCACTCAGTATGCCAAGAAGATTCCATTTGGTCTTGAATCCTGGTTTTAGTCGCTTTATGAATTTGATCCTCCAATTTAATATGTTTCATATTAGTTGTAGTGGTTTCTAAATAATTGGGTACGTTAAATATCGGATTAACAGTGAAATAAGAAACGAGTTCTGATGTTCTAGCCAACCAATCCATAACAGGATTGTTCCAATAGTCCCAAGAAATGTTTTCGAAATTCTTATTTTCGTATGTATCGTTTGTTTTAATGGAAGCCAATAAAATACTCGTTTTTAACATTCCTATGACCCTTGGGGCTCTCAATTTATTATCAATGTCAGTCTTTAAGTCCAAACAAGGTTCCCAAATGTCATTTCTTGACTGTGTAAGTGGTTCTTTAACTTTTCCTTCGATTTTATGGTATAAAGTGGTTCCTGGTATTTGACTGGTCAAATAAACTGATCCAACTAGAGTTAAAACTCCGGCTAGATAAGTTAAAGCTAATACAGCTGAAACTGTTATCAAACAGTGAATTATTTTTTGAATTTCTACCAAAGAGCATAAAGTTTCGAGTTCTGTATATGTGAAAAAATTTCGCTGTTTTCCTTGCTTTAATGCCAAAGTCGATTCAATTTCTTTTAGTTTTTCATAGAATTTCGATTTGCTAACAAAGATATTCCATTTCTATAAAAAAATTTGATTTATTAACATTTCGTATACATATAATCAATTAAGATTGTTTATAATAACTAAAAATGAAAATAATTTTAAAAAATATTGATAGTAGTTGATCAATTAGAGTTTTATTGAAATTATAGTACTTACTATAGCATTTAAAAACTCCTTTTCAAGTTTTATCAAGTCCTTTATTGGGATATTTCCTGAAATAGCCCATTCGTCTAAAAATACTTCATCACCTTCACCATCATCAAATAAAAATTTACAAGAAACCATCTAAAATTATATATAAATCATTATTAGGGGGTTTAATATGTATTATAAGGATTTATAGTAGTGTACATACCAATGAGACAAGAAACAAATCAGAAGGGGCAACTCTATCAAGATATTGTGAATTGCATGTTTTCAGTCTCTCCAAATAAAGAAGTGCTAATACTAGAGAGCACGGGGCCACACAAGCGTTCCTAGATATATCAGCAGCTTTGTAATAATGTAATCTATCCAAAGATTTTCCTTGTTGAGCTTCGGAAAATATTTCTGCCGCTAACTCTAAAAATAATATTTTTATTAGTTTGAGAAAGTTTTTTTGCCACATACGATAACCTATATAGGATATCTCACCTGTTACAGGTAAACTCAAACAATCCGTTGCGGGCAATTTTCCATAATACAAAGATTTTGTTATTCTCGAAAGATATTTGTTTCTATCGCCAAACTACAAGGAAAATATGAGTCATATTTTGAAAAAGATATGGTTGTGTACAAACTTACCATGTATGGTTTGTCTCCACAATCTTTAAATATTTTCGACATGGTAACTATTGTTTAAGAAGGAACTTCCTTGTTATTACAACATTTAAACGCTTCGTGGTATATAAAAAATATTTTTCAATTATTCTATGAAACGGAAATTGGGAAATAAATTCTTCTTTTTTAATTAAATTAACATATTTAATTTTAAACAATCCCACCACTGATATTAAAATTAAAAAAGATGAAACTAAATTAAGATCCAGCTTGATTTGAAAGACGTTTCCTGCAAATTACCCAAGAACTGATTTAATTTTCTCTCTATTTTTAAATAGTTGATAAATTTATATAGTTTTATAATTTGAAAACAAAAGTGATTAAATATCTTTATTTACTCATTGAAATCAAATTGTCAAATATGACGTATTGTAAATATTTTCATGGTGATTCAATTCTGCTTTTTGAGTTATAATTGAGCTTTATTCATGTTATTTGTGCCTTTTTAATATAGGTTTAAACTTCTAAAATTGCCTTTTTAATATAGATTTAAACTTCTAAAATTGCCTTTTAGCTTCAAGTGGAGTAGCAATGACAAAGAGGAGAATAACAAGTTTTCAATTTATTGACTTAAATTTTTAGTTTAAACTAGCGTTTAATCTCCTGTTTCACCTTAAGTTGTAAAATTACGCCTAAACCTATTATTTTTTGAAGTATAAACTATCATAAAATGTCAAATTAGTAGTTAAAGGTTATACTTCTAGATGGCACAAATGTGTCAAAAAACAATAACATAGTCGTGAATCATCTAAACATAGATGATTTCTGTGAACTTTCAATCACATTACCAGGAGAATAGAGTCCTTGTGTATTGTCTTTGATACAATATCCAGTATGAATACAAATTCAAATTTGTGACATTTCATTTTATACAAATGCCATTTTCAACTTTTCAAAATTATAGTAATTCTTAGACATGGCTTCTACAAAAGGAAACTCTAATGGTGTAATTCAAAAATATGTTATACCGTGTTGGTCTTCAGTACAACTTTCCGTAGTCGCTGCTTTTTGCCTAAAAATTTATTACGAGCAAGTAGTCGATAAAGATGTCCGTCATTTGGCACACATCTCTTATCTTATCATGATTGCGAATGCTTGCGCTGGATTATTGAGATATAGTAAGTAGCGACATTTTTTTAAAATCAATTTACAATAAAAATATTTTTTATAGCTAATGATGACACTTATTGTGACCTCCGTATATTACTAGACTATGCCCAACTGGTGCTAACTCTCCCGTTGATAGTATCGGAATTTTTGTTAAAAAATGATGTCGCTCCTCCAGAAATATCTTACATTCCTGCCGGTATCGCTTTCGCGACATTACTCATGTTCATCATACTTGAATATAAACGACAAGATTTAACAGATTTAAACGTTATAACGAGTCTGCTTTGTTATATTATTGTGGGATGTTTCTATAATCTTTATGCCGTTCTTGCTGGTTTGAACTATGCTATAAATTATTTTTTTATCAAAAGAAAAGAAGGATGTTGTCTAAAAAAAGCAAATCAATTCAATTTATTAATGTCGTCTTTTGCTGCATTGTCTTTGTTATCTTTGGATCCCTCCTTATGGGATGGTTACAGTGAAGAAGAATTATAATGGAAGAATTTTCATATTAACATATTTTCGGGAAATTTTAAATAAATTATTATCAAAACGTTTGCATTTTTTTTTATAATTTTCAATAAAATAACATTAATTGAAATATAATCTGTATAAATATCGATATATGTTGATTTATATTGATGTTTATATTATTCATTCATAAATACCGATGATATTTCATCAAAACACGTGTGATAAAATGCCTGAATGTTTATCGATTACATATCGAACCTAAATTATAGATAAACTAAAAAACGACATCCTTTGGTCTAAGTGGATCTATATTTGTTCCACTCTGCGGTGAAATTCATGAAGGACGGTGGAAGGACTACGATATAAATACATAAATTCTCCATCTCGAAATTTTTCTCTGAATGGTCTCTACATATGTAACATATTAGTAGATTACAAATTTACAACTATTTTTATAATTTTACCGCATATTACGAATAATTCTTTAATTTGCAAATGTATAATGCTATTTATAAATTCATTGTAAACGAATGTATGACGTCAAATAATACGATATATACGCTCTTTTTTCTTGATAAACCGTTTTGATTTTAGGTCAACGTTTAATAGAAAGTCAGTTTCATGATTGACGTTTTGATATATTTCTATATATTATATCCAAATATAAAGAAAAAGCTGAAAAAAATTTACATTTGGTTTAAATAAATAACTAATTATGTGTCAAATGTCAAAAATGACTAGGTGCAGTTTATGACCTTGACTAATCCAAGAACTTTTCAACAAGGAAAAGGACGGTCTACTCACACAATTCAACTTTGCGACGTCACAAATTACAGAAACCGTATAGCCATCTTATGAAGACTTTCGTTTTGGTAATATTATCAATTCCAGGTAATATTTTTTCAATTTTCGAGTTAATATATTGTTTCGCTTCAATTTTTCAGATCCCTTTCTCATGCTTTACTTATAAATGGTGACGTCAGATGACAGTACGACAGATTTGGTTGGAACTAACCTCTATTTCGATACTAATTTGCTATTGAATTAATTCTTCTATGGTTTCACATTTATAATCGAGTAAGAAGATCGATTTATTCGAATCTTTGTATACGAGCACCTTTAAACATATTTGTTTCATTTTATTTATTATTTTAGGAAAATACTATGGCTGGAAATTTTTGGCAAAGCTCTCATTAGTATGTTTATTTGTTTAAAAATAAATAATCTCGAATCAAACATATTGGTCTGTTTTAGTCAACAATGGTTATTAGATAAACAAGATTTGATCAGGGAAAGACAACATGATTTAGCAATTTTACCCGAAGATGAATACCAAAAAATATTCATTTTCTTCTCAAGTGGTAAGTACTATATTTAATTAGATATTTCGGTTAAAAAATTCGATTATTTTAGTTATACAAACATTGGGAGAACAATTAAAACTTAGGCAACAAGTTATAGCAACAGCCACAGTATATTTTAAAAGATTTTATGCTAGGAATTCTTTAAAATGTATCGATCCACTTTTATTAGCTCCTACTTGTATCTTTTTGGCATCAAAAGTAGAAGAATTCGGGGTTATATCTAATACAAGACTTATAACTACTTGTCAGACAGTCAGTATGTATATTGGTCTATTTGTAATATGTGTTACTATTTACTTGAATATTTTTTAGTTAAAAATAAATTTAGTTACGCTTACACTCAAGAATTTCCTTATAGGACTAATCACATTTTAGAATGCGAGTTCTATCTTTTAGAAAACTTGGATTGTTGCTTAATAGTGTACCAACCATATAGACCATTGTTACAATTAGTGCAAGATATGGGACATGAGGAACAATTGCTCACTCTAGCTTGGAGGATTGTGAACGATTCCCTTAGAACTGATCTTTGTTTACTTTATCCTCCCTATCAAATAGCAATAGGTTGCTTACAAATAGCTTGTGTTATTTTACAAAAAGATCACAAATCCTGGTTCGCGGAATTGAATGTAGATATTGAAAAAATACAAGAAATAGCGAGGTATATTATAAATCTGTTTGAACTGTGGAAAACTTATGATGAAAAAAAGGAGATACAAGGACTTTTAGCTAAAATGCCGAAACCAAAACCTGCTCCGCAAAGATAGGAAATTTTCAAACTATGTATTTAAATTTTCATTGTTTCAATAGTTTTTTTTTTCAATTATATATTTTGTATTTTGACTCAATTGATTGGTCAATAAGTATTAAAAAATAAAAATAACGCTTAATTTTGTATAAGTACTTGTATGCAGACTGAAATTGAATATTTTAAAAGTACTTTAAATAAATTGGATAAAGAAAGTGAATTATTCCTCAACGGTTTTTTATTTATTACTATAAACCTATTTTTAATCTTTCCTACTCCTACTTGATGAAATAACATTTTTAAACATTTCACAGTAGGGCTAAATAGCGAAAAAAATTAAAGAACTAATGGAGAAGTGATAATCTGAAATTTTCATAGAGTTGTTCTTATTAAAGCAAGTTGTAACAAGTACTTGCAGCAGGCCGTATTGAATAGGTACGGGGCCCTCCTTATATTCAGTAGAACCTCTGTAACTCAAACTCTAAGAAAAAGGTCCGAGTTAGGAATGAAGCGAGCAGAAAGGGAATAATAAAACACAAATTTCATAGACCCCTATCGGATGGACTGATTAAGTTCAAAAATACTTACAAACAATGTGTGAGGGACACGTTGCTAAAGAACAGACTAGTTTGGAGGTGAATTGACGAGGATGCTTACCCCGAACTGTAGTAGTACGATAGTAACTGCTGCAACTGACTAAAATAGGCCAATAAAAGCATTTTCATTAATGTTTTTACAAAAGAAATCCTTTAATAATTTGAGAAATCCTCTAGTTCCCCATTAGTCGCAATTTGTTATAACATTTTATAAAATTTTGAGCATTGAATGCAAACCTAAATGTAACAATTCTGACAAAATAGATTAGGTGGGAGAGAAATTAGTGAAAAGGTTAAAAGTATAAATTCAATTTTTAGCTTTATTAGGTAATAAATTATGTCTCCGCATGTTATTTAAAACACTATCTAAAGACGTCGTCTTCTTTTTCGCACTCCCTTTAAGCGTTTCTTCGCCTTTGTTTCTAATTTTCAATTTTGGTGATGAAACTTCATCCATAAAATCGAAATCTGTTGGTTCTTCAGATCTACAAATAGTATAGCAATTAAAATCATATTGTTACGTTATATACAACGAAAACAAACTCTTTATTATCATCTTCCTGGTCCGGTTCTTCGGTTGCTTCGGGAGAAGGTGAACGATAACCAGGACACTTCCAAATTAACTCTTGCATTTCTCCGTTTTCCAACATTGTATATAATCTATCAATTTCTTCGGGATTAGGTTCCCAAGGACCTTTAGAATCTTTTAGTTCGTCATCTGAACATTCAATATTCCAATCGTCTTCCATCGTTTCAAAGTGGTTTATTTCACAACAGTAATTAAATTTTGTTGCCCTTTTACTTTTAAGCATATAGCCACAATAAAACAAATATCAAAATATTGATTTAAAAGAATGGATTACACTAAATAGATAAACAAACTCATACAATCACTGCTACATTGGAATTTATAATTTATTGCTGTGTTTTTATAACTGTAATTATTTTTTACAAATATGCCCTCGAACCAACTTTCTCAAAATCACCGTTTGTGAATATTTGCCTAACACATAGATGTCAACGTCAAATAATTTTAGGTTAGAATCAACGACATAACAATCTTTGGTTAGAACATGCGTTAATGGCGGCAGTATAATGGCTTCTCGATTCAGTGAAGATGGCAAATATTTTGCTCGTTTATCTTTTGATGGAAAATTAAAAATATGGAATGCGTGTTCTAATACGTTCGAACAAGAGTTTACACCTGATTTCCACTTAAATTCACCTTGTACTTGTTTACATTTCATTCAAAATCTTTCAGTTAAGTATAAGGTAACATGTGCTGTTTTACGAATAAAATATTTTTTTTAAATCGTTTGTTGTATTTTCAGGCTGGTTCACCTAAGAAGAAAAAAAGGAGGGATTCTGAATCTAATGTTAATCCAAAAGTATTACTAGGAACTACTTCGGGTGTTTTATTATTATATTCTATAACAAATGCAGGATTGGAATGTACACTTAATAGTGAAACCAATCAGTCAATTAATTGTTTATCTACAGTTGATTCCAATGTTGTATATTCAGGTTCAGATCAGGATGTTTTGGTTTGGAACCTCGACAAGAAGAAAATTGTCAAGTATGATTTAATAATATTTTATTATTGACATAATTATTGTTACATATTTTTAGTAAGTGGAAAGTAGGAAATGAGAGAGTAACGGCCGTATTAGCAATCCCCGATAGTAACCAATTACTTACTGCAGTAAAAAATATAAAACTATGGGATACTGATGCAAAAGAAATACTTAGAACTTTCACAGGGCACAAATCAGAAATTATGTTTTTACATTACTTGATTCCACAAACTAAAGGAGATTCCTACTTCATATCTGGTTCAAAGGTGATTCTTTTTTCATTTATAAAAGTTTGTATGTTTTAATTAATAATTTTAGGGTGATAGGACCTTAAATTGTTGGAGTTTAAATAGCAGTTCGTCTAATAAAAATGCCACAACTACTTTTCTAATGGAAGATATTGTTCAAAATATTTCATTAAATTTTGATAATAATGGGGTTACTCAAATAGCAGTTACTGTAAGAACAGGAGTTGTTCATATCTACAGACATACTTTAAATGGGTAAATATTGTTTATAGTAATTTTTACACATGAGTGGATGGAGTGACGTGTTTTTATGATTTCATGATTTTTTGTTCTTGATGTTTCCTGCTTCTTTCTTTTAAGACATCTTTGCCAAAACTTTTGAGCATACAAGCTCTACTATAGTGTGATGAGGTCTTCCGCACCAACAAGTCCTCTTTACTTAATTTTTAGGTCTGATTGCTAATTTCTTGTTAGTGTCCGATGGTCTTATGGTTCTATAAGTGAATAGAGTGACATGTCTTCATGATTTTCCAGTTGTTCATGATGTTTCGTGCTTCATTCTTTTATGACATCTTTAACAGAACTGACTTAAATATATCTTGTGAAGTATTTTGAACTGGCTATTAATTTGGATTTTTTTTCCAATCAACCAGTATAAATATTTTATTTTCAAGTCATTTTGTCTGTGTTTTCTAAAAATATGATCTTTCCATGTGAACCTTGTGTCTAGGTGCATGCCTAATTATTTTGTGTTAGTATATTTTACATTTTTGATATAAACAGGAGGGCGTCAGTCTTTTATTTTACTTGGGATGATGTTGCTTAGTTTCTTTTGATTTTCCATTTGCTCAGCCACATTTGGATGTCATTTAATCAAAATCCTGGAAGCAATTATATTGTGTCTAATTAATTTGCTGGTAGTTCTGACATATTTAAAACATATAATAAAAGCTTCAATTCAATTTATAGTAATGTTATTAATTTTTTTATACTTTTAGAAAATCTGATAAACCTTTGAAACCAAAAACAACAATTCAAGTGGTCTCTGATACTGGTCAAACGGCTGAAATGGTAACACCTATTAGAATTGCAGGTGCATTTTTCATTGATAACGAAACAATATGTATAGGGCATGGTTCTGAGATTTTGTTAACATTTGAAAATATTGTAAGTGTATTTTTATTTCTGACTATTATAAAAATAACACAATTATCAATTTTCAGTCTATAATAACTACAAAGAAACTTAATTGTATTGTACGACAAGATCCCCATAAATTAAAATCATCTACACAAGATCACGTAACAAAAATAATAACTCCAGTTATAAACGACAGTGTCCATTATTTAACACCCGAAACGTCCTCTGTATCCACTGCTAAAAGGAAAAGTGATGGTACCTTGGAAGTACCTATGGAAAAAAGGTTGGAGAATCTTACCCTTGGTAAAGCAGAAGGAAATAAAGTACCCAAAGCAGATAACGTAGCTCAGTTATTAATACAAGGGTTACACAGTAAAGATAAAAATATACTTAAAACTGTGTTATATCAAAAAGATGAAGAAATTATTAGGAATACAGTCAAGAGATTACCAATAACAACTTTTGTACCTTTTGTGCAGGAACTTACCAGCTATATACAGGGAAAAACTTTATCGTAAGTATAAGTCAATGAAAATTGAAAACACAAAAAGAAATGGGTTTGATATTGTCAAATCAATGACTATAACTTTTTCTATACTCAAATTTGGGTACAAGTACAACAATTTGTACTTGCATTCACAAATTGTATATATTTGGATTAATAAATATCAGGAATTCATTTTTATCTGCTGCAGCTGAAGATGCTTCCAGATTGGACACTTAGTAGTGAGATGTTTATTCAGAGTCAACTGTAGACTCTATTGAACAGAACCTTCGTAGTTTTCTGACTGAAATATCACTCAGATCACAAAATTGTGAAATTAAATTCTTCTGAATTTCCACAAAAGGTCCAAATATGTCTCAGTTACTGATCGAATCCACTGAGGGTTGTCCAAACATGTACAAAGTTGTGAAATATTACCAAGGATATATATCCCTTAGTTTTATTTTATTGCATTTTTCAGGAGTCAGATTGGATCAGTTTGGTTGAAATATATCTTGCAAATCCATGCTGGTATTTTGATGTCAAATCCCGAATTACCAGAATTGTTAAGTTCTATGTTAGGAAGCATACAAAATAGGTTAAGTTTATGGATTCCTTTAAACAGGTTGAAAGGACGGTTGGATTTGTTACTACCGCAGGTGACTGGTTTACCGCAACAAGATGCATGTGAAAATCAAATACCTTTACTTGTATACAACGATAGAGGTGAGAATATTTTGTGATTTGTAAAAAATGGATTTTTTATTTGCAATAAATATTCTAAAATGTGCAATAATTTTCAGATTATGTTTATAATATTAATTATTAGGAGTATTTTCTAATCTAGACGCAATTACATTAATATAATATTGTAACAAGGTTTTTCTTTTTGAAAGTGTTATCAAAAATTCACTCAATTTCTTTCTAAACCCAATTTTATCTTAATTCCAGTGTTATTTTAATATGTTTTTGGAAATTGGATCGTTTTAAATGTCAAAATTCAATTATTTTAATGTTTTTGAAAATTGGATCATTAGGAATGTTAAGATACAATTATTTTGTTAAATTCTTTATTTCTTAGATACCAGTGACTCTGAAGAAGAAGATATTCAAATGGATGGTCAATCAGAAAGTGGGAGTGAATGGGAGGAAGAAAGTGACTTGGAACAAATGGAAGAAAATAATATTGATGAAAAACTGTCAGAATCTGATGATGATGCAATGTCTTTGTGAAATGTTTTATTTGTTCTATCAAGTCCAAGTGATTATCCAGTTTTTAAAATATGACATGCTAAATGTTAACAGATGCTTATATATATATTTTCAATATTGTCTCACTTTTTATATACAATGTTTGAGTTGTTCATGTAAATATTTGCTTAATAAAGTTAGTTTTCGTAACTGGGTTTTTTTACAAAAAAAAAAGGAAAAAGGAGAAATGATAATCTTTTCAAGAGCTCAACAACATTTATTTATTATATTCAAATACCAGATAAATACTGGAATCAACATATTCCTACAATTTCTCCTAAGTACGATCATTTTGTGCTTCGGAATAAATACTTACAACCTACATTAATACTGTTATAGGCCGATGTCAATAGAATGAGAACAATCGTTTGCAAGAAATTTTTTTAAAAATAGTTTCACTGAACTTGATATTAAAAAAATCTATTCGCAGTACAAATTCATAAAAAAAATACAACAAAACTATCTAAACCTATTATTATCCAAATAAGAGTGGAAGTAATAAAAATGTTGATGGTTTTTGGCTCTTATCAATAATTTCTTTTAGAAAAATTAATTCCTCACCAAATAGTCCTGCAGTTGATTTAATACAGGTTCAGTTTCCATTTACATACAATTGAATATCCTCAATTATTCTTTTGTACTCACTCAATTCCCTTTTAATTTCATCTCTTTCTTGATCCTCTCTTGTTACTCATTTCATTTATAATTAGAGATTTAAAATTAGCGATGAAAATTTCAACTACTGTATATTTTGATCAGTTCAATATGAATCCTTATTATTTTTAAATAAATTTTCTTGCTTCTATCGAAGACATGGTCAGTATAATTTAAAAATTCAATAAAACCTTATTTATTTATTTAGAATTCGTGTTTACTTTTACTTGGAAAAAGTATAGTACGTTCACAAAAATATATATACGCTTAAATGTAAAAATCACAAACGTTTGACGCCTCCAGTTCATGTACAAACAGAAATGATTCAAAAATCACATTTTTATATATTTATTAGTTTATATTTGTAAGGATTTTTTATAGTACACAGCAAAATTATTATTTTCACTTTATCACACAAGTTTTAATCATTTATTGACAGGGTTCTTAAACTTTCCACTTCGTATAAAGATTTTACGTTTCCTCTACTATCGATTATAATAAATCGATTTATCAAACATAGATCAACCACATTCTAGAGTACTTTAGCTTTGTTCGCGTGTCAAATTTCTAACCATTCAGGAACCAATCGTATGCGCACTTTGAATATTGTCGTTCGCGTACTTTCAAAATTATCGTCGCAAACGACAATTTTTAAAGTGCGCATGCGATTGGTCCCTAAACTGATTCGGAATCGGATTTTGTGATTATATAAAAGGGACAAGTGAATGAAGAAGAGTTTTCTTTATAATTTATATTTAATAATGAAAAAGAAGATAATTCTAATATTGGGTAACTGCGTAATCATATAGGCAAAGGACAAGAGGTAGAATCAGATAACCTATCCAGCTTTATTACAATATGACAAAATATCTACTAATTATTGATGTGGCAGTGAAAAGGGAAACTATCAGAGACTTGAAAAAATCGAAATTTTTTGAAAATATTTAATATATGAAACGTTTTGAGTATTTTCACAGGAGTTTTGCTGGAAAATACTGCTAAAAATATGTGTTAATAACTTGGTTATGGGAATAAGAAGGTAAAGTATTATACATTTGTTTATTATAACATTTTGCACCAATAGAAAACTTAAATTTATTGTAATCTGGTGTTTATTCGGAAGAATCATAATAACTCTGACTTTGTACTACAAAAAATTTTTCAATGTTTGAAAAAAAAAACAATGATTAAACTAGACGGTTTTTACTGTTCTTATTAAATGTATGCAATATACTCACTTAATTGAAAGGAATAAATTTTCTTTCAGAAGTTTTTCACACGAAATATAAAAAATTTGAATCTATACATAGCAAGTTGGAGAAAGAATAATATTTACATTATTTTGATTATTATTTTGGCACTACTTATATATTCGACGTGTTTAAAATATGATTTAGTCAAAAAAATGTTATGAATGGTATGAATAAAAATATTCAATTAGATTGAAATCCGTACTTTTTTGACAATAAAGAAATTGTCTATTAGTGAATAGGAGACAAATAGTAAAGAATGGAGTAGGAGGCAAATAACAGAGGGGTGAAAAAACTAAATGAAACAATGAGGGCTAACATTTTAATGATCATCGGTTAGGATATTTGGTGAGTTAACTCTTGAAGTATGTAAAACTGTCAAATTTTGTCATTTCAAACCTAATGATTATGCAGCTTTTGACAGGGGCGAGATTTTAGAAATCCTGGGAATATATTGACAAAAATTAACTATACAATGATTAAAATAATAAAGGGGACACAAAATAGATATGAACACCAATCCCAAACTTACCCAGCAGAAAATTGCATAGTTAGAAGAAAAGATGAGAAAAAAATACACCCAATAGAAATGAAATACTTTAGAATAGCTAGAAAAGAAGTGGGATAAAATTGAATACAATGGAATTTTAATAAAATAGGAACCAATGAATAACAAATGGATAGAATGGAGACAGATAGATTAGAGTGAAAAGTAATGGAGACTAGAACCTTAACCAAGATAGAAATGGATATCAAATTAAAAAGGAAAAGAAGAGGAATTGAAGAAGATAGCAAAGAAAGGGAAGAAGGACCGAAACCGACATCCAACACCTGAAGTGGATTAATGAATTGCTATTAAGACAGCTAGATTAAAAGGAAACGGAACCTTGACTAAGAAGGAAATGGATATTAAGTTAAAAGGGAAAATACGAGGAATAGAGGAAGATGGAAAAGACAGAGGGACTGAAATAATTTGTTAAGGACAAAGACAGATCAAAGTGAAAAGTAAAGGAGACTAGAGACCAAGAAGAAATAGCTACAAGAGGGTCCGAAACCCTTATCCAACACCTGAAGAGGTATAAAAAAATAGAGGAATTACTGATTATTAAAATTTGATGTACACAACCAATTAAACCCACGATATGTTTTGTTATTTTTAACGAATATACTTTTGAATTATATATGATGAAATGACTATATTTATATATATTAATTTATTCGATAATCTACTGAAATATCTATAATAATTTCAAAATGGACAAAAATGGAAGTTAATGTGTAAAATGACCGTTTATATGGTTCTTATTGTCTTCTTCCATTCTTGTTGACAGTAATGATTCAATTTTTTTTTTCATTCCTGACAGCGAAAAGTACAATTACTTATAGAAAACTTAGTAATTAATTTTCCTCTTTTTAATAGTATTATATAAGTATCAGTAGAAATACTTTCAAAACTATATTTATGGGAACATGGTCAATTTCTATGTAGTTATTGTACTTATATGATCTAATCTTAATTCTCGCATTTCGGTACAAGTGTCAGAATTAAGTAAAGGAATACTATCCGAAGAACCTCTTCTAGATACATTCGCCGAAGCTGTAACGATGTGTGTTTGATCTTTTTGTACAATAACTTCTTCAATGTCGTCAGGAAGATCGCTAAGAGTCGGCATCAGACTCTTTCTTTTAATAAATATGTACCAGTTCTGAACAAAACAAAATATTTACGTCAAATATTAATTAAAAATAATTAACTTACCAATAAACAGGACGTAATTGCGTATATAATCGCCATCCCGCTGCTCTCGTTGACGTTCTCCAACGCCAAAACGACAATAAACCAAACGATATCGTATCCAGTTTGTACGAGACAAAGTAGTTTTAAGCAAGATTTCGATTCCCTCAAACTTATTATTTCCTCGTCCAGGCAATCGTCTTTTCTATCTTTCAACATTTCCAATTCGTTTCTGAGGGCGTTTAAAGATTCAGCGGAACTGTTTAATTCCAATTTACATAATTCCATGTTGATTTTTCTGATGCCGCTTAAAGAATGTATCGTCGTAAGAAATATTAATAAGGAAACTGGAAACATGTAGTTAAGGATCATTCCTTTTTGTACCGAAATGAAGCAAAATCTTCTCGATTCGTAGCTATTAGGCGCGATAAAATACGTTGCCTAGAAGAATATTTATTGTATGTGAAATTTTTGAGGTTAATGATGCCGCCAAAATTAAAACGGTTTCAGATTTAAAATTTTTCGACTGGGTATAACAATGGCAACAAAATTCCAATAAAAAAATGAACATCATTGAAATTAAAACTAATAATGAAAAAATCGAAAATAATAGCTTTGTTCGGGGTCGATAACTTCACGAACGATAATTTTGAAAGTGCGCATGCGATCGGTTCCTTAACTGATTCGGAATCAGCCCGCGAACAAAGTTACTTTAAATTCCCGGTATAGTTTAGACATATGTTTATAGATGACGACACTGGTTGGAAAAATAAATATTACAACTAATTTGTACTACTAATTTATTTTAGAAAGCAATTTAATCAAAGTAATATGATATAAATATTTATTTAAAATAAAAATAGAAAATTATACTATATTTTGAATAGTATCTAACAAAAATGTAAAAAATAATTTTTATGGGAAGTAATATGTTATTTTATGACCTAAAGATACTTACCAATGTTAAAAAAGTAGGGATATCGTAGGCGGCAATATTGAAATATTTAACTTTTAAATGCCTTTCTTTTATAATACCTCCAGACGAAAATCTTTTGTATATGTAAAAACAATAGAGACACAGCCAAACAGAAGTCATAAGATGTAAAAAGTACAAAATTAGTGATATTATTAGACATTTTGTTGCACTTTTTGTAGCCTACAAACAATATAAATTATAATTCTACTCTTTCGACGATATCATAAGGTTAATTTTCGACTGTCAATCAAATATTTCTTAGTATTCGTAATAGATACGAATTGTATTTATTTGATTTACACTCGTGAGCAAAAAAATCTACTCAAGTCGCAAGTTCAAGGTCGTGTTTTTTTTCCTCGCGAGTGTATATTGTAGTTTTAATTGCAGCTCAATGTGGCCAGATCATACGTTGTTACCAACAGTACTGGACTCGCCACAATGTTAAAAACGTCAAATATTTTATAGGAGTTTCATATTGAGCAAAATTATGGATTTAACTTACATAAACTCCCAACATAAATATCAAATTTGATATGCAGAACGTTCCTAAGATTTGAAAAAAAATATAAGTCATCATTCTCTCCCCGCGCTGGTTCTTCTTGAGCAAAACGCAGAAAATAGTAAGTAATTGAGCAGCACAGCTCAACACTGATCCTATGATTATAATTTCTGGTCCGTACGTTCCGTTATTTCTAGTATGAGATCCGTAATAGACGTACATTATATTGTCGATAAAATCGTGATCTCTTAGGTCGGGATCAGCGAGGGAATCGTCTGGAAGTTCGACGTTGGGGAGAACATCTACCGTATATTTCGATTGGAGGTTTTGGGGATTTGGTAGAACTAAGGATTTCGGATTCGGTTCAAGATTAACGGAATTGTTGTCGATTTCGTAATCGTAGTTTAAATAGTAGTCGTCTTCGTTGAGTTTGCGGTTATTTGAGGCATTTTTTGTACCTACAATTGAAATTTTAACTAAATTAACAAAAGTGCACGACGGTCAGTGGTATCAAAATTCTTTTATATATATATATATATATATATATATTTAATGTAATATATGCATGCCCTAATTGTAGGGACGTCACTTTCTTTCATTTGTTATTTCACCGACATGAAGTTAGTTTCGCCATCTTGCTTTTTGAGATTAGTGTTGTTTCGATTGTTACGAAATAAATTAAAACAGTAGAGGTTTTCCATCACGTGATTCAATCTACGATTTATCGAACACATTTTCTACATACTATCTTCTTCTAACAATAGAAATCACACATAACAACATAAGATCGATTTTCTCCTCCACAAGATCAGCTACAAGACATATGTAATAGTTTCTTTAAATTGACGGTAGTACTAGTAAAAAGAGACAAACATATAATTGACGTAACGTGAATAACTGACCTGTGTGTTTTAAGCGATTTTTTGTATTAAACGTGTACATATTGTTATAGAATCAGTTCTTTTAACATCGTAAATTCGGAATCGCTGGGAAAGGGTTTGTTGCGGATTTTAGATTTTTACGTATTTTAGATCACACTAACATTTGAATGCATTTATGGTGGCGCCATCTATCGCGTTAATGAGGAATCATATCGCATTATATAATAATGTAAACAGAGGTAAAGGTATGCATAAAATATAATAAAATCGCATTTAATACATCACAAAAACACATTTATAAAGTAATAATAATAAAAAGATTAAATACTTTATAAACGTATTCTTCATGCTATCGTTATGTATGGTCTCGCCATCTAGTGTCAAATACGGAAGTAAAAAATTACGATACAAACGTATCATTCCGGATTTACGATGTTCAACTGTATAATACATCATCAACTTGTAGTAATTTTTTGACATTTTATAATAACTGAAATGATGTGGGAATATTACAATACTTATGTTAATACTTTCCTGAAGTCAACTCACAGTTAGAATAAAATTAAAAAAAAATTATTATATACAGGGTGATTTTTCATCAGTTGCTTATAGTGTGGTATCTGAAATGAAGGTTTTAGCTTATGCATTTCAATGTTTTTAATTTAGTAACAGCAAACGGGAAGTCAAGTTAATAAATCGGTTTAAGACCATTTATAGTTGCCGTTTGACGTCATTGGAATATGGTGCTCACGTGATTGAAGATCACCACTTTTATCAAAGTTGTTAATTATATGATTGAATAATATGTTCTCAATTTTATTAGCTTAACATTTAGATAACGCCATCTAGCGACAATAATAAGATTATTATGAAAACTACAGGTATGCCAATTTGAAATGATACTTTAATTAAAAAATAAAACAGTTTGAAAATTTAAATACAGGTAATACTATAAGTGTTATATACAATTTAACACCTTTTTGCTACAATCACAAAAGATACCATCTATCTCTTCTCCATAATGGATACGTTATACGATTATACGTAAGAGTGTAATGTGTACTATATTACCGATCCACAAAAATATTTGTTGTATATTCAACAGATGGCGTTATGAATGAAATTTATATATATTGAAAAATTATTATCTTTGATTACAATATTTTCAAAACGATTACTAAATGCTGTGAATAAAGACAATGTTTGAATTGGCAAAACCACAGTTTTTATTTTCGAAAAAATAATTATGAACCAGTTTTAAGCAAAGTAGATGTTTTTAATTACGTATAAGAATTTAAATTTGAATATTTATTTATATTGATATGAAATTGTTCTATTTTAATTTGTAGTTTGACCTTAATAGAAGCTAATTGTCAATAAAATCTAAAGCTATTGTTTTTCTTAAACTATCTTCATCGGACTACCAATATAACGAACTATTCATTCTAAAACTTGAAATTAGTAGAATTTAAGCATGCCACTTACCTACAGCACAACTACTAGCACAAAACAAACAAATTATTAACAATAAATTCATTTTTAATTATCTACTGCTAAAAATCCAGATTTCTAGTAAGTAGCTCCATAGGGAAGCTGCGAATCGGCACAAATCAAACACTCATCGTTCAAAATAAGGAAATATCGTAAAATTTTCGTTTGGTCAACTATTATAAGGATAAATCGTTCGATCTGTCAAACTGTGGTTGGTATATGGATAGAAAATTATCCGGAAAACTAAACTGGACGATTGTAAGGCGTATGCGCCAAACTCTAATCAATAAAGCTAAAAAGTATATAGTTATTAGGATTAAAAAGTGTTTCATTTTGACTTAATTTTTGTTTTGGATTATTTCCGGAAGCAACATTTTTTTTAATGAACGTATATAGTGTTTAGTAGCGTGTAGAGATTTGAAATAGTTTTGAGGTTATTTATTTGACAGTTTGTTGAAAGATAAATTTTGTTCATATGTATTATAATTAATAAATAATTTTATCAAGTGTAAAGAATCACATTTCAAAAATGTATCCACTTGTTTAAATTATTCGATTATCATTCAAATAGTGAGCAGCAAGGTAGGTGGTATTTTTTGTTAACAAACAGTCGTACGTGGGTAGTTTGACATGTATATGAATAGTGTTATTTCTCAAGAGATTTTATTGTTTCCGTACATTTTCTTATTGTTTTCAATCAATACAACAAAAAGTTTTGTTTGAGGACGTTTGTTCCGAGATAATCTCTTCATTCGATTAAATTTTTGATGTATTTCAATTAGGAATAGTCCTAGAAGGTAACATTTAGGTAGAGGAACGATTTCTTTTTTTTTTAAATATTTTATTTGTGAGCAAACAGTCGTACGAGGATAGTATATCAATAAGATATACTTTCAAATGAAAATGGTGTCATTTTTCAAGATATTTTACGATTCCATACCTTCTTTCAATGTTTTTACTGCATATAACAATATTTGATGTAATTCAATAAGGAATAGTCTTAGAAGGTAAAATTTGGGAACGATTTTCACCCTTTCTTCTTCAAAATATTTTATTAGGAAGCAAATAGTGAGCAAGGTAGTTGGTATTGGTTTTTTCTTTAATTAAAAACATTCGTATGAGGGTAGTTTGATAACTGTATGAATAAGATATACTTTCAAATGAAAATGGTGTCATTTTTCAAGAGATTTTACGTTTCCATACATTTTTTCAATGTTTTTACCCAATATAACAATAAGTTTTTTTTGAAAACGTTTGTTTGAGTATAACCTCTTCATTCGATTAAATATGTGTTTCTTCTGTAACTTCTCAAAATTGTAACGTTCTTTTGCTCCTCATTTGTATGTTAAGAGATTTTATTTCAATCGAAGTTTTTTCATATAATTAAAAGTTTTAGAAGCAAATCTTCATATTTAACCGATAAAATTTTGAATGGACATTTTTATACATCATCCACCCTTATAAATATTAAAGAAAAGCCTTTATTTCAAGATGATGAAAGGGTAGTGTAAATATTACTGTGTTAGTTATTTTTTCAAAGAAAACGTGGAATTTTTATTCGAAACATGTCTCGTGTTATCAAATCGGTTTTCGAGCTAACATGAGCTCTAATAATAGAATTTTCTCTTCAGTATTCAACTTTCAGAAACTGATTTTGGTTGTATATATAGCACTAGTTGAAATAATCATTGTTTAAAGTTCTTTAGTTGTTTTAAACAGATTTTAGCACTTGTAAATATACGTAACGAAAGGAAAATGGAGATGGATAGGTTACAACAGGCAAAAGAAAAAGACGCATACCTGTATGATCAAGAAGAAGAACTTTTTGCAACCGATAAACTTGGGAACATGGAGGGAGGCTACAGAAATAGCGATAAACAGAAGGAAATGAGAAGCTTTCATCAAGAAAATTGGACAGAAGTATGAGAGTAGCAACCCCAATCAGCTGATGACGATGATTAATTCTTCAATATAGTTCAATATATGTAATTACATTTATTTAAATTAATTTGTTTTACCTGAAAAAGGGGTAGGTTCAATAAAAGACACGTAGTGTTAAAGGGGAAAAATTTATTGAATTTCTGATAAATCACAATTTATAATAACACTAATAATAAAAAAATTGCGCACCTTAACAATAACGTGGACTCTAAATAAAAAAAAATAAAAAAATTTCCCCGTTTTATTAAATTATTGATTTTTTTTATATTTTCCTTGATACAATTAAAATTCAAATAATTAAATACACAACTACGATAATTTATTTGAGATAAATTATTTATGAGAAAAATTTGGTTTTATTTAAAAAAAAATGAAAATTATTAAAACATATTTTTGGTAGTTGACATTTAAATTTTCACAGTACCAAGTATTAAAAAAATGAACGATAATGGAAAGTGTTTAAAAAAAATCGAGGTCAGAAATGTCATTGGGGGAGAAAAGATATCAAAAATAAACCTAAAACAAATATCTCCATAAAATATTTCTGAATGGGAAATTTTTTCTTAAAATTATGTCAAAAATGATTTAATTTCGATATTTATTTTTTAATGACGCTTTTATCTCATTGAAATCCGTCCAAGTCCTACAAATAGAATCGATTTTAGTTTAATGGGATTTAAGAAAAAATTTGCACGCATCGGTATGGAGTATATTCATGATGTATGTAAAATAAGTAAAGTACTTAATAGAATTATTAATAAAAGTGTAAAATATTACCGCAACAGTAACATATTATCAATTACTGTGGACAACAAATACACACAATTCAAATTACAACAATAAAATGAAAATATTTTGGTTCGGAATGTTTCGAAAGGGTAAGAGTATTACCAAAAAGGCAGATAAATTGAGGTATAACTGGAATTATTCAAAATAAAAACAAAACCAAGGTAGGAAACACAAATTTTTACAATTCTAAATTTTTTTTTATTATACTATTTATGAAATATTTTTTCAAGAGAAGAATTTTTTGGTCGCACCTCGTATTTTCTACTTTTGTTAATACTGTTTCAACGTCTGTACTACTTTAAAATAGAACTTGTAATAATAGGGAATTTTTTGGGGGAAAATAATTGCATTTAGCTACGAGGGGTGATCTCGAAGTTTCTAAATTTGTAACGCAACTCATCAAAAAAAAAGGAAATTATACGGTTAGAAGGTTTTATATTTAGTATTATGGAATTTCGAAATAATTGCAGTTGTGAAATTTGGTATTGCAGATGAGGAAATTGGTAAAACCGACTTTTTACTCAAAATCATTATTTAATTGTCCCTTGTATTTCTTACTTTTCTGAGCCATTGAAAAATATATTTGAAGACAATAGACAATTTAAAAAAAAAACATTTGCTTCTAGATTTCAATAAGAGAGTTGGTATAATAGATCAAAAGAATTTTTTCATTGTACCTCGTATTTCCTAATTCCATAAAGACCTTTTTAAAAAACGTAAAAATATGTTTGGAAATAATTGACAATCTTTTAAAAAGAATCGACAAATTTTTTGAAAAAATTCAACACTTTCACCACCAGATTTGAATACGAGGGTCGAATGATTAATTCGAAAATTAATTGTTTTGTATCAACGTTCTAGATTCTTTTTTCGATTGTTACCCAACTGAAATTGTCGCAAATGTGGAAAATAAGACTACGGAATATTATTTGTTCCAAGGAAAGCGAAAAAATGTGCATAAGAGTATGGAAAAAATTTTTTTTTCAAGCAAAGAATTTTTCAATTGCACCTCGTATTATCTCCCTTCCTTGTAAAGATTCCAATTTATTTGAAATACTAATAAATGAAATTTTTTTTCGAAAAACGAACAAATGTTTTGAAAACATCCAGCATTTAGCTTCTAGATTTGAATACGGGGGTTGAATAAAAAGTTATTTTAACGAGGTTATAATTGTAATTCGAATGTAAATATTGTACAAAAAATAGAATTTCGAAATATTTACCATTTCAAAATTAGTTATTGCAGTACCAGAATGTTACACCACCCACGAAATATAAATAATATATATATATATATATATATATATATATATATATATATATATATATATATATATATATATATATATATATATATATATATTCAATAAAAGCATTTGTAAACTGCGCCTCGTATTTTCAACTTTCCTAAAGACCATTCCAACCTCTTTGAAACATTAAAAAATACACAAATAAATATTTTTTCCTAAAAAAATACACAATTTAAAAAAAATTAATCAAATAAGCCACACTGATCCTTTTTTATACATAAATTATTTACATGGAAAAAGTATGTGGAGGACACGTTCACGCACATTCACAATTTAAACAACACCCGAAGAGGAATCCTCAAAAAAAAAAGAAAAATAAGTAATTGCACCATTTGCGATAATATTTTACCACCAAGTTAGTTTCCGGTTTTTTATTTTTTGGTTTCGTTTGGAATTTTTTGTAATACGTACGTGAACATCACGAATAGGTTCTTTTGCGAAGACAACCTAGAACGACACTGGAAAAAAATTACCTCAAAATATAGCTACTTAAATACGGGGGTCGAATTAATAATCATCCCCAAATAACTTACCACGAATTTCAATTTAAAAAACCAGTCACGTACATACGGCTTCTGATACGTTTGCGGGTGTTGTGGTAGTTGAAGACACATGGATTGGGGTAGTAGAGGGAGATTTAGTACTGCTTACATTAATATCTGAATCCGCTAAACTTAAATTACTGCTAGAATCTATGTTTATTGATTCCTTGGAACTATCGTCAAACTACAAAATATTTTTAATTATATAAAAAAATTATATTAAATTATTAAAAGGGAAAAAAAACGCACTTGTTGGGGTCTCATTTCATCCGATAACCTCGTTTTCTTATTCGGATTCGAATTTTTATTTTCTGGTACCGCTTCAGATGACGTCCTCTTTCTATTAATTTCTGGCGTTGTACCATTCTTTGTTATACTGTTTTTCCTTTCTTTTTTCAATAAAGAAGGTGAAAGATATTGAGATAATTGTTTCCTTTTAACGTGCCGGGCGTCCAATCTTAAAAATTAGATGTTAACAATAAAGAAAACAAGATAATATTTTACAACAACAAAATAAAGTTGGCCCACAAAAATTAGTATGACATCTGCTACAATATCATCAAATGCTACACATATAGTGTACTTAGGGCTTGCTCTAAATGAACACCACCAACAGGATCCTGTTTGAGCTCCTTTCAGGCAAAAGTAGTCCAAGATGTGTGAAAATTCATGTTAAAAGAAATTATTATAGCGATAGACCGAATAAGTTGATCTGGAAGTCATTTAAGAAGCTCAATTGACCAGGAAAGAACAATTGGGACTTTTTGAATCAGGTTTAGGATCATTTAGGAGTCAAGGGAATGGAGAAGGTCAATATCCTTGCTAGAAAAGCCCTTTACCGACTGTGGAGTACAAGAATGCAGAAAGAGTATCTATTACATCCTTTTTTGTTCCATTCATAGATTCAGAAAAGTCTTGGTGGTGGTTTCCATTAAATAACTGTTAGGCACTTACCTCAACCCTTCTTTCCACATATTTATTGCCGCTGCGTGATTGCTGACTTGTTCTGTAAACCAAAATATGTCTCTAGTTAAATCTACTTGAAGGTTTTCCGCTTTGGAAAATTCGAGTCCAATGAACCACATGGAACCTACTGTGTTTGGTTCCGGTTCAATCATGGAGTAACTTTGAGGATTTATGTGAGCCAACATTATGAAAGGGTTCCTTTCTAAATTACCTGTAAAAATTTTTGATTCTCTTAACTATTTTGAAACTAGCGTTAAAAAATAAAATAAAAAATAATGCCACGTGAGTATCTGATTAACAGATGATCCCACTTAAATCAAAAAAGCAGAAATTTTTAACTATTACTTGGTTGTTAATATTCGAGAAAAAAATTACCAGGAGGAATTAGAATGAACGAAGCAGACTGGAGATTCCGAAATAATAGAGAAATCGATAAAATACTTCACAATGAAACCATTGTCTGATTTATTAAAGACCAGAGGTTGTGATTCAAAGAATAATACCAATTAATATTTTGTCTATATTAAAAAAAAAAAAACATTAAAAACAACCTTTTAGACAGGATTTGATTAATCTATAAAATATTTTTAGTACATGATTCACTAAATATTATCAATTTATTGAACAGGTAAGTATACTTACCAACAAGTAATCTTGCCTTGCTCTCAACTAACCCGCACCATTCCAAATGGTCATCTGCATTATTCGCCTTGACTAACAATACAAGAAAATGTTTGTATTTAGTGAAAAATGGTGGTTGTTCGAATAATTTATCCCAATTTGCTTTTCCTAACATAATTTCTTCCGTAATAGCAAGACCTTGTTTGAATTCGTTTACCATAATATGTCTTGTAGATTGAGAGACATTAAAAGTTGAATTTTGTTGTGGATAAGCAGGCGTTATGATGGGCATCAAGTGGTACCTATCTTGAATATTTATCTGTAAAAAAAAAATTAGAAACAAACATGAATAATTATCTGGAGTATTCTAAACTTACCCTTGGATCCCATACAACAAATCCTAGGTTCACATTTGAGGGTTGTTTAAGCAGGACAGGTTGTGGCCACTTCCATTTGGAAAAAATTAGAAAAAATTTATGCACTAAAGTCGAAGGAGCTGCATTCGGATACAACTGACAAGTTCTAGCAACTAACATTGCCCATGATACACCTCCGAGGTATCCTAATGCATTACTGTATATTCCATGACCTAAAAATAAAATTATATTAATTATAATAACAATAATATATGTATTTGACGTTACGTTTAGCCCAAAGTTTGATTGCTCTCAAAGTCAGTCTAAAATTTTCAATATTAGGTACCAGACTTAAAATTTCATCAGTGACTCTACAACCGTTCAAACTTCTAACACACTTAGCATCCAAATGTTTTAACAACATATCATCTTTCAAATCCATAGAGTCAGGTATTTCTTTTAGTAATAATTGCGCGAAAAGCATATCAATTTCTATGCCATCAAAATTCATCTTTATTACAGGTACATAAGCTTCTTCTACTGCCTAAAAAATATTGAAGATTTAATATAAATTATTTGAAGCAATAAGTTTATCTTCCTCTGCTCACCCTGAGGTCTGTAACTTCGGGTTGTTCTTTCAATAATTGATAGAAAGAAGTGAAGAAATCTGATCGATAAATATGTCTAGGTGCTACACAAAGGGCATCTATATCAGTTCCTTTGCTGTGTACCTAAAATGATATGGACATGTGGAAATGTATTGTATGATGAAAAAAATAAGAGAGATTGAGAAATTATAATAGACATTAAAATAAAAATAAATCTTCAAAAAGCTCCCGGATTTGATCTCATTACTGGTAAAGTCCTAAAACAACTACCAAGAAAAGCAATTGTTAAGCTGACACATCTAATTGATACATCTTTTAAGCTAAAATATGTGCCATTGATAGTAGATATGTAAAAAAAAAATCTTAAAAAACACTTTATTATAGAAAATAATACCTCCCAGCTTGTCAATAACATTACTCCTCATTCCTAGACATAAAAACTTCTTATAGAAGTCTCTTTGTAAGGTGTTAAGGTTTTTATCTACCTAACAATGGTTTACTCTTAACAATAATCATAACACACTAAGAAAACTACATACTCGAACACACAGTAGTATAAATTATAAATAAACTGAACACTTTAATATTTCTACACTAACTCACAATTGCACTGTCTGAACCAAATTATTATCTTCAGGAACGAAAGGTTTACCTTGTTGATAACTTTGTTATCAAAAGGCTATTGGTAACAAGTAGTGTGTTAAGTATGAATATATAAAATGGTTTCAGTAATTTTCTAAGCATATACAAAAAAATGACCTGGATGGTTGGCTATAATAACAAATTCTAATTTGTTTTAACTCAAAGAATATTAGAAATTAATTTATACAAAACATTAAAGCTAAACATCATTTTTGTTAAATATTAACATCAAAATGTTTTAAAACTTCTGAAAATTAACAAAACAATCTAGATCTTATGAATCAAATGTTTGCAGAATAAAAAAAATATAAAAAATTGATGTTTCATATATTATTTTCAAAGAAAAACAATATATATAAATGAAAACATAAATAAAAATATAGCTGTTGTTGAAATTTTATGAGGAATGGATAAGGAACAAAAAAAATGGCACTTAAATTACTTACTCCCAATCTATAACTTCCAAATGTATAAACTTTTCCTCCTACATTCTCTGCAACAATTTCAGGCATATTATTTTTAAGGGATACTTCTTTAATCCACCTTTTAACTAAGATATAAAGTTTTCCTAGGATATGCATCCTTTTATTCAATTCTTGTTTACTTTCGAATACATCAAAAGGTTTTAAAGCTTCTATAAGTTCTTCAGTTTTGATTAAATCTGCTGGTTTAGGATAAGCAGTTGATATCGCTGAAGTCATTCCAAGAGTTGTTATTTTTTCGTTGTTCTTATCCGTGTTATTTTCTTTATTATAAGTTCTAATGTGCACTGCTTGCGTCTTCCACATTTTGATTCAGTTGCTTCAAGTATAGTAAATATATATTTATTATTCTTCAACAATACCCAAAACAAAGACAAAAATTTGTTGGACTCGTATTAATATAAAATTATTATTATTATTTACACTTCACAACAGAACAGAGATAGTTACAGATGAATTAATTTGTGGCTAACTTATTTCTTATTGAAGATCTGTTGAAGAACATTATTAAAAAAAATTAATGATAACGTGATGTTCAACAAAACTGTCACTGACATACGTTTTCACAAATGTGTACAAAATGACTGACGACGTTTAATGACAAGTCAATATCAAACAGAAACTAAAGTCTCCTTGTTATCACAGTTTCTAGCCTAGCGCTTTCAGCGGACGCTTGATGAATTAATTTCCTAGGGAGCAAATTTAATTTATATATTTAATATTGTGCGCCTATGGTCAATATGATTATTATTTCAATAATTCCAATATATATTAAATAAAACGAACAGCGATAAATGTTTTATATTTGTATATCATTGAACAATCTATGATTGTTTTCTATGATGTGTGTCAATTTCACCAACTGTCAGATAGGTTATTTCATAAGGGTCAAATCTGAAACTAAAAATATTTTTTTTAACTGTTATTTTTGTAAGCATATTCAAACATTTTAGGTGTTTTAATATTGGCGTAAAACAAAGTTTATTTTCCATTTTAATTCATAATTTTGTTATACTTTGATTCTCGAATGTAAAAAAATGTTAGAAAATACAAAATTGTTCAGTTTGACAATTTTAGCTTTAATACCATGGAATATTTTGTATAATAAGTACAAAACGAATCAATTGAAGTATGAAAAGCAATTACTTTTTCACGAAAGACATAATTGCGTAGTGATGTACACTAATATTAAAGGTATGAGTGGTTGGCCTCCTTATAAAGATCAAATAGTTGCAAACATTAAAGAGAAAAATTGTTTAGATCTTTTATACGAACCAATAATTTATTTCATAAATACAGCGGATAAAAGTTTAGATATATCATATATGATTATTGCAATTCAAAAAGTTTACAATGCTATTATTGAAGCCTGCAAAAGGGGTGTCAGAATAAGGTTACTAATGAATTTTGAGGAAACTAAAAATAATTTAATCCCAGTGCAAGACTGTATAAAGGAAGGTTCGTAATCCTAAACTTGATTTCTAAACAATTATTTTATACTATTTTTTGTTAGGGGTTTCAGTACAGTTATATCATAATAGAAATCAGAATTGTGTGAGTATAATGCATTATAAATATATGGTGAAAGATTATGAGGAAGGTAAAAGTGGATATATAGTAAATGGTTCTATGAATTTAACAAGTAACGCTTTTCTGGAAAATTATGAAAATCTGATGTTTAGTACAGATTCATATCTTGTGAAATCATTACATGACAATTTCGAAGATTGTTGGAAATATATTCAAACGGAAAACAAAAATTTTTAACTGAACTCTCTACAGTGGATTACAATTTATTATGAGTTTATTGTAATTTAAATAAAAGTGTTATATTTTAGTATTAAGTTTATTTCATCCTACATCTAATGTTTAGTAGAAAAAATAGAAATAATATTAAAAATAGAGAGAGCTTGTTTAAGTAGGCAAGTACTGTTGATAAAGAGAGATAAAATATCTGCGTACCACTCTCTATCTCCCTCTACTCTGTTTTTGATTGGATCACCATGGCGTCAGAGTTTCGAGTGGGGGGAACAGCAAGATTTTATTAGAATAGTAAAAAATAATTTGAAAATTACAGCCTTTAAAATTCTGGGTATTCTGATATTGATAGTGTCTTTCTATTAAACAATCATGTCAAAGTCCGAATATTATATTAACTAAATTCTATACCTCCACACTAGAATCTTCTTTTTTGTTTGTTTTTCGGCCTCTACCTTAATAGTATTTGGAAGTTCTCACATTCAGTTCGCAATTTTGACATTTGAAGTGACGATTGCAGCAAATAAACAAAAGCTAATTATGAAAAGTGGTAATAAAATCAATGTTTGTATAGCAGGGAAAATTACATTATAACAGTTGTCAACTATGTGGTATCGGCCTTATATAATACTGTAAAATCTAAATTAAGTGTAAATAATATTGCACATACAAATATATTGACTGTATAATCTTTTCTAATTTGTTCAAAAATCAAAATAAATAAAAAATCTCAGAACAGATTTCTGATAAACATCATATAACGCAGTGAAAAGCAATTTTCATAATTATTATCGTATATATTTAAACAAAATATCAACTCAAAATCTATTTCGCTCAATTTATATATGGATAGCTGTATTTTCTTGTAGTCGCCCAGTATTTTTTCAGGAGTAGAGTCCAAGTCCAAGTCCGAATATTATATTAACTAAATTCTATACCTCCACACTAGAATCTTCTTTTTTGTTTGTTTTTCGGCCTCTACCTTAATAGTATTTGGAAGTTCTCACATTCAGTTCGCAATTTTGACATTTGAAGTGACGATTGCAGCAAATAAACAAAAGCTAATTATGAAAAGTGGTAATAAAATCAATGTTTGTATAGCAGGGAAAATTACATTATAACAGTTGTCAACTATGTGGTATCGGCCTTCGATGTTGTCAAAATAAAGTAACTGCGTCTAAGTTAACTGTTTTTAGTTTTCAAATTGCAGTTAATTTGAATGGTTCAAATTTGTATGTTCAATTGAGTGTAATTGTTACAATATTTCATACCATCAACTGGAAAAAAAATTACAAAAGGAAAAGGTTTGTAATTGCAAAGTTTCAAAATACTATTTTCCAAGAATTGAATATTTTCCATTTACGAGAAAAACAATGTGATTGGAGAATGCAGTAGGTAATATAGTACCTTAATCCATAGTGATAAATAGGTATTTATAAGGATTTGGGGTGATAATCTTAGGTAAAGGATAAAATAAAATATATTTTTTCTATATAATAAAATATATTTAAAACATAACATACACATCTGTATAAATGTATGAAATGATAGAATATTTAATAATACTGTAAAATCTAAATTAAGTGTAAATAATATTGCACATACAAATATATTGACTGTATAATCTTTTCTAATTTGTTCAAAAATCAAAATAAATAAAAAATCTCAGAACAGATTTCTGATAAACATCATACAACGCAGTGAAAAGCAATTTTCATAATTATTATCGTATATATTTAAACAAAATATCAACTCAAAATCTATTTCGCTCAATTTATATATGGATAGCTGTATTTTCTTGTAGTCGCCCAGTATTTTTTCAGGAGTAGAGTCAGGGGAGATTCCAATTTTTGTGATAAATTGTCGATATATGAAAAAAAATCACCTTTATTTAGTTAAGAATCAATCTAATAGACATTTTGTTCATTATATTAATTTTTTGTGTTATTTAATCACCTAGTTTCAAAATAAGTCTCTGAAAATTTCTAATTAACATTATCCAACACAGCGAAAATAGATTTTCATAATTATTATCGTATACAGGGTGATTTCAAAAAAAATATTAACTCAAAATCTATTTCGTTCAATTCAAATACAGATTGCTGAACTTTCTTGTAATCACCCAGTATTTTTCCAGAAGTAAAGTAAAGGAAAGCGATTTTCATAATTATTATCGTATACAGAGTGTTTTTAAATATATTGTGAAATTAAATATATTGTTAAAAAAAATTGACTCATGTGATTTAACACCATTGTATATGTTTGTTATTTGTAGGCTATGTCAACAAATAGATTATAACATTTATTATCTTTAGATGAAGGTGAAATTAAGGACGAACTAAATCCTGTATTTTTTAACTCCTAAACCAACATTAAAATTAACAAATAAATAGATAAAGTTGTTTATAAAAAGTCGAAATAAACGTATTATGTAAAATTATAAAAAAATATTTCTATAGAAAGAACCTGGGCCCACAATAAACAATTATTTCTAGAATAATAAATACATCGTCCAAATGAGAAATACTTTCAGGAACAGCTGCTATGATCAAAAATATAAAAAATACGTACCAACTTCGGCTGTTACAAGACTTAAAATATTCAATATTTATTTAAACGTTGGTAATACCCTGCCAGAATGTCCCAAGCTTTTGGGGCCATGAAACCGTCCGGGGGATTATCACCGTTCCTGGCCAGCGTTCTCATTTTTGTACCAGATATGAATTCAAAATCTTCTTTCCTGGACGAGTCGAAGAAATCCATTTTTTTGTTTTTTTTATCGTAAGCTGCCACTCTAAACGGTATTATTTCAAGAGAATTTAAACCTGCAAAACATTATTTTTATGATAAATCAATGTAGCCAGTCCGGCACTATTCATTGTTTACATTTCCGAGTGGACTAAAACTGTCATTTGGTTCCCTATTTAATGTAAACAAAGAGTAGTAGCGGACTGGCTCAGATGGTTCACACTACAATATTTTGCATTGAATGAACAGGGTTTGACTCAGCGTAAGATTGTGACGTAAATTTTTTGAAAAAATTACGGGATTTTTTAATAAGTTTTAATAATTAAATATTGATGAATTATTTATTTTAATGTATTTACATTGCGGGTTCGTACGGCCCTGTCAACAATTTCTAGACATATCACTTGAGTGAACAGGATCGGACCGACTCGAAATCATCGTATAACACAAATAATTTTATTATTTTCTTTAGATTAAGCAAAATTATTATAATATTTGGATGATTGAAGTAACTGTGTTTACCTGGCGCCATCTTTAACACCCTACCACCGTGCGTGGGGTCGTACAAATTGCCATCGAGACTGGCATCTTTTCCAGCTGGATGTGTAACACCAGCAGGATCTCTACCAACTATGTAGAAATTAGCCCCAGCGTTCATTCTAGCTTTAGCGTGCCATTGAACTTCTGTGGGACCGGCGTACATCATGGGACTAGGAAAAATCGCTAATACAGTCGAATTACGATCCAAAAGTCCTTCGTCTAAGACCGCTTGGTGTTGGAGGATTCTCGTAGGTAGAGGAACGTCGTCTTCTTTAATCCAACCACCTAAAAAAATATATATCTATAAATAAAAATATTAATTTGATAAATTTTTAATGTAAACCTAAAGGATGGAGTAGTAGTACTGGTTTCTTATAACCTCTTTCTTGTAATTGCTTCTTGGTATCGGTCATCAATAGAGCGTGACCGTTGTGAATGGGATTTCTGAGTTGGAATGCAAAAACTGCATCGGCTCCCATGGATTTAAATTTCCTTCGAAGTTCATTTGGTGTTAATCTATATTGATCTAAACCGTCATTCCATTTGATCCTTTTAAAAACTTCTACATCACCTTTAACAAAAAAATACCGACAGGAATTTTAATTTAATAATTTTAAAACAAACTGCATTAAAAAATGTGTACTAACCACCTATCAACCAATCTCCGGATTCATAAATCATCTTTATGTAAGGATGATCCTTATGAGTAGTACCGAACTGTCTAGCTGCTCTTTCTTCTTTTCTGTAGTAGAAAAATTCCGGTTTTCTCAGAATGGCGTAGTAATCATTTTTGTATATCAATGCTACGGCTGATGAATCTTTCAATCGTTCCATATCCATAGTGGTCAGGGGCAGGATTATAGGAATGCTTTGACTAACGGGGTTGCCTTCGTTCTGAAGACAGTTGAAATGGAGAGTTTGTAGATATTGGTCTTCTCTCATGAATCCTTTAAGAGGATAAGCCCAACCTTCACTAAGAATCTTGAACAGAAAATGAATTAAGTTGGAACTTATGGAACCGTTATTGTTATTCATACTGAACACACTGTTTACACCAACACATAGACAAAAACTAATGGATAAGTAATTACAATTCAAGATAAGTTAAGTCTATAACGAGAAATTAATGAATTTAAAAATATTATAATGTATAATAGTAAAAAGTATGTGATTTAAAAATTTTTTATGACATAAATGTGATAAGAATTTTATAAATTAACTTTTTTACTGAAAACAAAGGCAGCAGTCACACTTGTTATTTGAAATTCCTAGTAAATCCTACCCTCAATATTTAGAGCAACTATTTTCGCATGTTTTTTGCAATCTTCATGTATTTTGTCAATATAACATGGAATCTTATATTTTTTGACTAAATAAAAGTATAAATTCAAATAAATAGCTTAAAACCGAATATGTTGACGTGATATTTTTCGATTGAAAATTAGGGAGCTATTTGGATCTTAAGCAATAATAAATATTTTAAATCAGAAAAATTACAGTGTATTTAGGATATAGGAATGTGAGTTTTCACCAAATTTCGTAGAGAAAAACTTTTTTTTGTGAAGATATACCTAAATAAAAAATCAAAAACATGTTTTAAAAATTTTTAACACAAATTTTGAGGTTATGTGAAAAAAGTATAGGAACAATAGTTGTATATCTTCTGATTACCTACAACTTTACCTTTCAACTTTTTACTGTAGAACTTATAGTTTTGGCAGAAATGAAAAAAAACTATTTTTTACTCTTAAAAACTCATCCCCGCCCACTTCCCGAACTCGGATCGCCCGTAATTTATTATTCCAATCATTATTTTTATATTCTGTGCCTTTTTTAATAGGTTTCATCCTACTTTAATTTTTGTTTCAAAAATTATCGACCCTGGTCTAATTATACAGTTAAACTTAATCCTTGCAGAAATAATAATCTTTATGATCTTAGTTATCAAATAAATCGATTATACGAGTTAATATTTTTTATTGGTGTCTAATATCTCGTTGCCTACAGATAAAAGCTTTATATACAGGGTGGGTAACTAAAAATATCAGAAATAACATTCTACAGCTTCTGGGAAAAAATTATAATAAAAATGGACCAGTGTACTTGAAACCCTAATCACAACATACAAGCAGTAAATATTCAGATTAAAGAATATTCTTAAGCAGTTTGTGATCTTAAGTAAGAACTTTAATTCTAAAGAAATGAAGTGATACAACTGCAATATGATATTAAGATGTAATTTTTTTAGAATTTTATTTAAAATTTGTCTCCTTTATAAGTTGTAAGACACCCGAAATGTAAATTAAATTCCTAAATACAAAAAAAAACGGTTTATTTGCATCAAAATATTAAATTTAGTTCATACCTGTAACCACTGTAAATCTAATTCTGTAATCTTTAGCCTAGGTAAAGATTCTGCTTCTTCATAGGCACTACTTAGCCTATTTTTAGGAATGAACAATTCCGGAATGTCATCCTTATCCTCTTGAACAAAAGGGATGATTCCATTTTCCTGTAGCATTTCCACGACTTGCATTGTGGACTCATCTATGGAACAACTGACCGTCTTAACGACCAAATCAGGATTTTCTGGTTTCTCATAAGGTTGATCAATCCCTGTGAAGCCTTTTATGATTCCTTTTCGAGCTTTTTGGTACAAACCTTTGGTATCTCTTTGTTCACATATTTCTAGTGGTGTATCGACGAATACTTCGAAAAATTTGAGGTCGCTATCTTTGTGAATCCTACGTGCTACATCTCTGTCTTCAGCGCTTGGGGAAATGAAGCTGCATAAACATATTTCACCAGCATCTGCAAATAGTTTAGCAACTTCAGCGACTCGACGAATGTTTTCTTCTCTGTCTTGTTTTGAAAAACCTAAATCTTTATTTAGACCTGTTCTTAGGTTATCACCATCAAGACAATAAGAGGGTATACCATGGGCTACTAAATAGGCTTCTAACTCGAATGCTATGGATGTTTTTCCAGCACCAGATAAGCCTGTAACCAAATAGTATTCAATAGGAGATGCAGTGTAGATTAAATTGAATGAATATATTAAAATATTATTGTGACATCATTTTTATATTATCTTACCTGTTAACCAAACTGTACAGCCTCTAAATCCTCTAAGATGTCCTAAAATTTGTCCGCGTTTCGCTCTAGATACATGATGTTTTTGTTCAGTTACATTAGTAGCTATTTGCAAGCAAGTTTTTTGCTTTTTGTAAATATCGTCAGTAGATGCCATTATTTGATTAACTATATCTTTATTATATATAGGATTATATACTGATAAGTTATATTGCACGACTTTCACTAAAAAGTAGGTTGAATTAATTACATCTGCTTTCCTAATTACATAAACATCTTGTCATATTTAACACTTGAACTAAAGTGATTCTTCAAAATTATTTAAAACATCACATAAAATGTTTATTATTTAAATAAAATCTTATCAAGAATAATTATTATTAAATAAATAATTAATGGCAGTATAATGTCCAAAGTATTAAAAAATTTGACAAAATTTAATCTTTATTTGTGTTCATGGTTTAATATTAATCATATCAACTTACATTTATTTGAATCACTGATACTTTTATTTTGACTATTCTACACTGGAACAGTTACATTAGAATGATGTGGCTTTTATACTTATTCCTATTTTATATTAATAATAAAAGATTTATTAGCATACATATCAGCAATATATTATTTACACGAGATAGTGACACTTGGATAACCTAATTGTTATCTGTCAGCATCAAACTGTGACATCTACTGTATAATTTCTATAAACTATAAAGTAGTTTGATAAGGCATCTCTTTATTGTATTCAACAAATGTAGCAAATTTCATATATACTCCAAAGATGCTATGAAAGTTATTGAAAATAATATTATCTAAGATGTTTACTGATAAATGAAAGATTACGCACAGACATCTATTGAGCAATCTAATAAATTGTCAAAATATCCGCCGTTTCCAGTTTTATTGCGAAATTGCTTATTGAAGAGTGTTTACTAAAAGAAGTTCGAAATTTCCTTCAGGAAACGTGGCTTTCTAGTCTTTTTTTCACTATGCAGTGTTTTGTTTAGTGTAGGCAAAAAGTATATAGGAAACTTGTGGAAAATGAGCAGGATTCTGACTGAAGCTCTTTTTATCTAATGAAAAGAGGTTGACTCCACCTAAAGCTTTAAATTCGTCCCTGTATTTTCTAGCTGCCACTGGGTTATCACTTTGCAATTTTAAAAAAGTATTACTCATGTTTGATAAATTTGAACGAAACCGTTAAAACTTATGTCTAAAAAACAGTTGATTTTTATGTCCAAAAAACCCGTAATTTAAGTACAAAACATTTATAAGTATACGAAATTTTGTGAATTGCTTGAAAGCTAAAAAATTGCAAAAATACTCAGTTCCAGCAGTATAACTTTCACCGAAATAAATGCAAAATGTATCTACGAAGTCCTCTTAACACCATAAAACAAAAAAAACAATACAAAACTTTTTTTATTACCGGAAAAACAAAGAAAAGCTTAGATGAAACATACGAGAAAATCAATTGTTTACCCCACAGCCGCTAGATTGACATAGATCACCTGTTTTCTTAAATTGCCTAATTGTTATTTCCAAGTGACACTTGGATAAGTTAATTATTATCTGTCAGTATAATTTATTTCTATAAACTAGAAAATAAGTTAATAAGGTATCTATTGATTTGTTTAGCAATTGTAGCAAATTTCTCTCTAATGATGCTAAAAACATTATTAAATTTAATAGAATCTAAGTTTTTTATTAATAAATAAATGATTACGCTCATTGTATTCACAGACATCTATTGTTATTACTTACAAGCTTGAAACGTTACTCTATTTAAAAACCACGGGAAGTTCTAGTATTATTCTATAGATGTCACTAGAAACATTATTTTACGATATTATAGTGTAGATTGCAAAGAAACAAACTAAAATTAAATATAAGTACAGTTTTTTTCAAATAGATATCGTTCATAGTCAATAACTTTTGAAAATTGAGGTCTTTCTTTTGGTGGTTCTAAGTGAGATATCTATTAGTGTAGATGCCTATTTTTCTGCTACTGAATAACAAGCATTATTTATATTAGCATCAAATATTAAACATTTTTTTTTGTATTAAAATTACTATTGTATTATTTTCTAAATATATTTAGAAAGTTATAACACTTCCCTATAAAAATACTAGTAAAAACTCTTCGAGATATAAGTTTATAATATTCCTGCCATGCTTCGCATATATAAAATTGTTCGTATTTCAGTATCAGGGATTTGCGGTTTGTCGCAGAAGCATGTTTTGCATAGTTTAAATGCTGTTAAAATTACATAAATTACAATTATACAATAACGTGTTTAGCATTTTCAATGGAAAGCTTGTGAACATGAAAAATTAACTTACGTTAAATTTATTATTCTTTGGTTAATTAACGGGATAGCTTGTACATATGAAGTAGTCAGGAAAACAATTATGCTTCATTTTATTATTGTAGGTTAGGATTTTCATATAGAGTAAATTATAATTTTTTTATTATTCATTACTGAAATACTTAACAAATTATTAATATGTTTTATGTAGATTGTTCATTTAATAAAAAGATTTTGGTATTAATAACAATATAATTCTATAACATTTAGACCTAGAAGATGGCGCCACTAGAACGATTTTTATTGACAGCTTGTAGTATATAATACAAGGGGAATTCGAAAGTAGGTAGATAAGAGATATTCTAGTTTTTGTATATAAAATTATTGAAGCTTTATTTGTATTTTATTATTCCTTAAAAACGAACGTTGAGTTGTCTTTAACAATTATAATGTTCATTTTTATAACATTTTAATTAAATTAGTGGTATTTTACTGTTACGTTTTAATGGTGAAGTTTCTAGACAGCCAACAAAGTTTTGTTTTTGTTTTACCTGGGAGAAAAGGGTTAGAAGAAAAATATATATGACGGTATTGTAACTTTAGGAAGAATTATTTAGTAATATAAATACGGAAATGGAATATTGAATTAAATATAGCAGATTCTCACTTAGATTATATAGAAACTTTAGGTTTAAACTCGACTTTAAGGTTTCATTCGTCATTAAGCTTTATTTAATGAAGCGAACTTACGAATTTAATGCTCGGTACACACCTTGTGAGTTATAAATGTACCTAATTGTTTATTTGAAGTCTCGAATTCGCTTTACAGAAACCGTTGTAATTAATTACTAAACTTTGTTTACATACAGAGTGTCTCTAAATACTCTAATTAAATAATTGTGAAATACACGCAGAGTTACAAAGAAAGAATTAATTTAAGGTTATGTTAGGTCAGGTTAAGTTAGGTTGGGTTAGGTTTAGAAAAGATAAAAAAGATAAGAATCTAAAGGAGACGCAATAGCAACTAGGGACAAATTTCCTTCGTGAACATTTCCTCTCACCCAAGGAAAAGTAATGTTAGGTTATGTGAAGTTACTTTAGATTACGTTGAGAAAACAAAAAAAGAGAAGAAAGTCAAGAAGCGGCGAGTTAACCATCGACCTCACGCCCATTAGTACAAAGAGGTTGCTTAGGTTAGGTTAGGTTAGGTGGTAGGCGCTCTAGAGATGAACTCATAGAGGCGGAGTGACCCGTTAGGTATAACCAGAAGGGGATATAACAGCACTGGGTGAATCCACAACTAGAAACAATTTTCATTGCGAAAATTCCCTCCCCCAAAAAAAGTTAGGTTAGATTAGGTGAGGTAAGGTTATCATGTTATGATAGTTTTTGTATGTATTTTCCGAAAAGAAGATACGGAGTATTTCGAAAAACAAATTTTTTTTGAGTACAGTTTTCGACGTTAAATCGGGGAATTTACGGTGTTTGAATTTTTTGATTTGTCAAAAAATTTTGGTTTCATCTTTATCTTAAACACGCCGAAAAAAATTAACAAAATGAAAAAATTTTTCGAAAATATCAACTTGCGGACTTTTTAACCTGGAAATTTTATGATTACAAGTTATAAATTAAAAATGAGTTTAAAGAAAACTTGTTTCAAAACCTGAACCAGCGTTTAATGACGCCAATCCTGTTACGACAACTTATTTGAGGTTATGGTATTGAAAGAGTGATTTTTTTAATAAAAATATGAGCTGGGCTTAAATTACTACGATATACAACAATTATTACAACAAAAAAACAATTTTACGACGATAAAGTGAAAAGTGAATTATAATTAATGACATACAGGAATTACGTCATCGGAACCATATTCGCGGGAAATTTTAAATTGTCAATTAAACATCATATTTTTTCTGACAATTGACAAGGTTTCAATTTTTTTAAATAACTGTCTGATCTATTCTAAGTGGAATTATTTCAAAATAAAACAAAAATGATTGCATGTTGCCCATTTTTATTACCATTTATAAAATCATAAGTTTTATCGAAGCAATTCCCAAAGTTTTATCTGTTGAAAATGATTGTGCAAGTTTCGTGAAAACAATGTAAGTTTCATTTTTCTCAGACGGTTTGTGTTACGACGGGCAAAACGTTAAAAATGTTTTCTTTCTTTTAAAGAAATATTAGAGGCAACGCGAAAAATATTTATCTTATTTAACTGTGTTTCGCCCTTCGCAACGTAAATTATTTTTCTCGGAAGTGAGTTTCCGTGATAACTTCATTATCTCCAAATAAAGTAACTCACAAATGCCCTTTGTAAAACTCACAGTTTTTGACAAAGATTTTTTTTAATAAAACCTGATTAAACAGATATACAAACCTCTGGATAAATTTTGAGGTACAAGGAAACTACAAGGTTTTATTTATTTCCAAAGCTATCAACACCTTAATAAACCAAAGCCTCCATAACTTAAGAGCTTAAAGAAAATCATATTTTATTAGATTGCTCTCAAAAGCTTGATTAATTGTTGAGAAACTTCGAACTACGTAAATATTTATTTACGTTATAGAATAACTAGAAATTGCATATAGTTAAGTCTGGTGGATAGGGTGGATGTTCAATAACTATTAAACTGCTTCCTGTAAACGTTTTGTAGTGTTATATTTTGATGTAACTCCACGTGGATCTTCAAGTTTAAACCTTTTCTCTAATCCTGTCCTACGAAAGAAACAGATATTTGCTTTTTCGCCATTGCTATTTGGGATACATTTACAACGGCTTTCATGAAATAGATGTCGTAGGAAATCAGATAGCCAAGAAGAGCTTCCCGGAGCCTCAAACTATCATCGAAATTGGAAATCATTTAATTGGTGGTAAATAGATAGTCAGTGTTAGCTAAAACACCACAAGCAGAAGTTATACGTCAAATAGTTTGTTAATCACAATCTTCTTGTGGTTATCAGTATTGATAACTTGATCTTGGACAGCTATTATAAAACCTTCGGTCTCTTGGAAGAAGGTTCCGTTAGTTTCTTGGTGTCAATAGGTAGACAAGGTTAATCAACCCTCTTCCACTCTCTTTTCGGGGTAATGCTGTTCTAATAGTGGATGGCTTCAGATGGTGGTTGTTGTTTTTACTGCAAGTGCGCGAATCTTAAGATGGAATTAACCTCATCCTCCTCGAAAGATATCTTGATACAAGAGAAAAGCTAAAAGTCAGATAGTAGTATGGGGTTTTCCAATAAGAGGTGTTATTTTGATTTTCAAAGAAAAATGCCATTATAAAGAGGAAGGTATGCCGTTAATAATGGAACACAACATCAGCCAAATGGCCGCCACGACTGCGCTTACAGGACCATATCCTTTTCATGAAATTTTCCGTAACCAAATTGCAAAGCGGCTGCCCTATGTCCTCGATAGCCTCACGAATTCCATCTTTGAGGTCTTGAATCGATGCTGGACTGTTGGCGTAGACCTTATCTTTCACGTGGCCCCAAAGGAAAAAGTCGCAAGGTGTTAAATCACAAGATCTCGGTGGCCAATTGTGATCATCTCTTCGAGAGATAACACGGTCCGGAATTTTTTCCCGTAAAAGATCCATGGTTTCGTTGCTTGTGTGGCACGTAGCGCCGTCTCGTTGAAAGTAAACGTTATCCAAATCAATACCATCCAATTCCGGCCATAAAAAATCATTAATCATCTCTCGATAGCGCAGTCCATTCACCGTAACTGTTGCTCCAGCCTCATTTTCGAAAAAGTAAGGCCCAATGATACCGCCGGACCATAAACCGCACCAAACAGTCACGCGTTGAGAATGGAGAGGATTTTCAACAATAACTCTTGGGTTTTCCGAGCCCCAGATTCGACAATTTTGTTTATTGACGTAACCACCAAGGTGGAAATGGGCCTCATCAGTTAAGATGATTTTTCGATGAAATTCCGGGTCATTTTCATGCATTTCAAGAACCCAATCAGCAAAGACACGACGTTGTTGATGATCGGCCGGCTTGAGTTCTTGTGTTAACTGAGCTTTACAGGCGTTAAGACCCAAGTCTTTATGCAAAATACGGTGTAATGACGTTTGTGGAATGGCTAATTCCAAAGAACGACGATGAATGGAAAAATCTGGGTTTTTTTCAACACTTTGGGCTACAGCAGCAATATTTTCAGCTGTTCTTGAGCGACGTGCACGGGTTTTATTCTTCACATCACTAACTTGTCCCAACAGCTCAAATTTTTCCACCAATTTCTGTATTGCGGTCTGAGAAGGTGCCTCACGTCGACCCAAAAATGTTTTAGTTTTACGAATCGTCTCTGCCAAACTTTCACCATTTTTATAGTGAATTTTAATAATTTCAATGCGTTGTTGTAGCGTGTATCGTTCCATTTTCATTAATGACGTAGTTTCTACTTGTCAAATGTCAAAAAATGACAGCTTCAAAAGTGACATGTACCGAAATAGCGGGCTGTTCAAAATAACACCTCTTATTGGAAAACCCTTACATCTTCATTACTCAGGTAGAAGATTTCATATTCCTTTTTGTTTAAACATGTAAGAACAAGTTTAAAACTGTTCCAGTTACGACTTGTATACATTGAGGTAACTTTTTGTGTTATTTGCAACAGTGAATTTAATTTTATGTGATGATCTTTATCAATTTTTTGAGAACGTTCCTCGAGATTTAAATCAAATTGTAGTCCTGGTATTATGTACAAAATAGTATTTTCCAAGACAATAAAGTATATTATCACTTTGTATGTTATACATGTTGAAAAATGTAATAAACCATGATCCAGTGGGTTAAACTCATCGCCGGCCATCACGTACGCACGCGCTTTTACCCGTTTTCGTATAGAGCTTGAACCACACTCAATATTAGAACAAGAAAGTCCAGTAGAGCAACGTTTTTCTCGGCAAGCGCTTTACTGTGAAAATCTCCGGTCGGAAACACGTGAAAAACTATCAAAAATCGGCAACTCGGAGTGTACATGAATGTTTAAGATGTATTTTTAAAATAATTAAAGTTTGGGGGGTATTTAGGGGATGAAATAGATATTAGGTGAGATCCATTAAGATATTATTTACATCTAAGGTATTTAATGTGTCTCTAAAAAATTTCTTAAATTGATAAAGACAGTTCGTAGTATATATTTGACGTGTGACAAATATTTTTTTTCTTTTTGAGGTAATTATGTGAAAAAAATACTTCATACGTTATATATAACGAATACCCAGTAATAAATTCAACTTTATGCTATGTCGTCAAACTTAAATATACTTCAGAGATGTTTGGAAATAAATTTGTACCACAAAAGGTTTCCAATAAAATTTTGCTGACAAAAAAATAATCGTGGAATGAGGACATTATAACACATAATCAAATGCAAATTATACAATTTTTTTCTTAATAATAATAAAATGTGTACAAAAAGTAGTGGGTATGTAAAAATAAAGTTTTGATTTGCGATCTTATCAAATGTGTCACCAAAGACATGTGTCATTGAATGAAGCATCAATTGTCTCTAATGAAGGTTGGGCTACATATGGTGATAAGATTTAATGAAACAAGATCATAAAATCTAAGGCAAGATAAAAAAAAAACGTTGTACCAATCAAATTATTGATTATTTTAAAGACATAGCTAGATAAATCATCAGCAATCTCTTGAAAAATAGATTTACTGATCATTGAATTGTTAAAAGAAGACTTGAAGCAGGATTAAGTGACAGAAGACAGGGAAAAAAACCTTTATTTACCATACCATAATCTCTTGCACCATAAATATGCCACAAACCTTGACATTTATTACTAAACCAAAGTCTCTTTAACAAGGACACTTTTAAACGATCTTACTTAGCCTTAGAACGTGAGCGCGTCTCTTATAGTTGAAGGAAAAGATCTGTCACCTCTATTAATTCGTCTAAAGTGCCTTTTGGAGAGGAATTTACTTCCATACACGTAGAGAATACATTAATGCACATTTGGTTATAATTTTTCATCCATACAGGATGTTTTTTCACAAGTAGCTACGTAAATCCTGTTAATGTTTATTATAGAAGCCACCCAACAGCTCAGATTTGGATACTATGGAATATATTATGTAGAACGAGGTCAAAACTCTCTGATGTCAATTATATTTAAATCTTAGCGACCATAATTGAAAAGTGTTGTGAGTTTTCTTGAGCCGTGTTGATTTAGTTCAAACAAATTTCGTAGACTAGCACAGAAAACATTTTTAATCTTAAAATAGGCTTCAATTTCTATGATAACCTCTTCATCGAGCGAAATTTATGTCCAGCGATCATTATTTTGAGGTATGTTAACAGGAAAAAAATCACTGGTGGCCTAATCTGAAGAATACGGTGGATTTACTTCCCAAAATACGTTTTGGAGTCGATTAATCACGTGCAGTGCTCAGTTGATTGAATTCCTGTGTGACATTATAGAGCCAATACTTTCAAACACTGCTCAGAATCGTCAATTCGTTCGCTCGTACGGAAGCTACTTTGAACAGAGCTTTTGCATGCCCAAATATTCATTCCCGATATATCCAACACGTTCCTTTGATATTTTTAGGGTCTCAGCTATCTAAATCAGCTTCACAATTCAGTTATTCGATATTATTTTGTTAACTTTATTGATGTTTTTGTCAGTGATAGCGTGCATCCTCCTCGGTGCTAATTTTAACTCATTTAAACTTAGTAAACGGTTGATTTTCATTGGGCATAGTTCAAATAATGTTTATTAGACCAAGTTTTGTTTTCAATGGTATTTTTTTGTTACAAAGCAATGATTTATTCCCTCACAAAGTTCTTGTTTAACCATTTTTTCAAATTTCCCTCAAAATTCTTAAACTGACAGCTGTCAATTTTATATACGTGACTTTTGAAGGTTAGAGCGAACTTAAAATCATATGGATTTAATACTAGTAGGTTTATCTACGTGGCCTACGAGATTTTCAGTGGATTCATGATTTCTTTTAATTCTTATAATGATTAAATACCACAAAATTAAGGCTAATGACAACTGATGCTCTGGTTTTCATTATAATTTCAGTGTAAATTATTTTCATTTCGTATTCAATTTTGATTAATATTTAGTTTCCATGAAGTAGTGTATTAATTCTGTCTAAAAGTTTAGTTTCCAAGTCGATACAATGTTTTAATTTATTTTCTCAATTGAAAAGGCTTAACAGGTATTTATAAAACTTCGAAAAGTATTTTTAATTTGATCTTAATCTATGGCTGGACATTGAAGAAGGATTAAATTAATAAATTGAAGTACCTAACCTAACCTAACTTTCTATCGAGACACTTTATCTATACTGCGCATGCTTGAGAGTGCGCAGAATCAAAGAGGATTGAAAAATCGTTGGCATTCTGTCTTCTTTTAATCGGAGAAGTTTCCACTTATAGAAACTGTCCAAACAACAACTGTTAACAAACAATGAGAACTCTTTGAAAGGGATGGAAAGAAAAAAATGCTGCGACATATCAATGGATATGTATACAGTCGTTACTGCACATAGCAAATAATGGAGAAATAATGGAAAATATGATAGGAAACTTCTATTAAAAGATTGCATTAGAAGAAGAAGTTTATCATTTTTTTTTTATTCGTGTAATAGTATAAAAACTTTCTAATATCTTTATCCTTTTGACAGGCTTCGTTTACTGCTTTATCAAATTATAAATAAATCATTGTTTCGCTTCCAAATTAATTCTATTCAATTTTCTATTTGAAAAGTCTTTCATCCACTTCGTTTCTCATAAATTAATTTTTTTTTGTCACATTAATCATGGAAAGGACGAAAAAATATTTATAACGAAGTCCGAAATTAACCTCGGAAAAAAGAATAACGAATCTAATTATGAGTGAAGAAAAATGGACGCAATACTTTTTGAGCGAATTTTAGAATTAAAAAAATATGAGGCTCCAGTGAAATAACCAGACCCGTATTTATCTTCTATAATAAAAACACGGAAAATACATTAAAGTTATATTTAAACCAATAAATTTTCGAATCAGTTTTTAACAAGCTTTTATTTGTTTCACCTGTATATTTGGAACTGACTTTTTGGCTTCGAATTCGACCTTTATCTCCTATATATTTATTTTGTTACCTTTTCAAATAGTTTTTGCTCTATTTATAAATACTACGTCATCTGCATCGACTATTTTGCTATTTTAAATCATCCCCTTTTTAAGATCATTTCTAGTACAGGGTGGGCAACTAATAAATATCGTCAGCTATATCTCAGGAACGGATTATGTTACATACATTGATAAATACAAAATTTAATCCTTTTTATAATAAGAATCGCCAAGCTTCTCAAAATAGTCGTTAATTGTCGACATTATCTTTTAATTGTTGAAAAATCTTTGACAAATAATTGTATATAAAGTTCACTCTCTAGGGTCCTCATCCCTTCATATAACTCTGGATTTATTGGAAGCTACGCATTTTTCATTGAAAGTAAATACTCGATTCCACGATCTATAATTGTTGTTTCTTAATTGCTGATAACGAACTATTTGAAAAAACATATTTATATTTTCCAAATTGAAATACTTGGATATTCTGTTTAAAAAACAATGTTTATATTTGTAAATATTTGGAAAATCATTCATATTTCTTTATTAGATTCATTACTAAAACGATTTCGAAAAGAAATTTTCATAATTCTTGATTTGTTGTATTAATGATACTAATAACAGAGAAAATATTGAAAACATTAGTAAATTGATAGAAAATTGAATTATAAAAAAGAAAAAACTTTAAATGAGTATGGTAATTTTGAAAAATTCAATCTTCATCATCTAGATTTAGTAAATTCACCCTCAAATTGATATAACTAAGTTGGAATTTCTGAAACCGTTGATGATGTTCATACTGAACACACTCAATAACACTGTCTGATAGAGTGTTTCGATAACCAAGCTATCATCTTCAGAGACTGAAATTTATAGTCTACCTTCAGTCTCTGAAGACGATAACTTGGTTATCGAAACACTCATGTCAAACAATGTAAGTGTGAGTATTGGTGTAGTGGTGGTGTATAAAGTGTGTTCAGCTCAATATACATTAACAAAATTCTGGTTCTAAACTTCGTACGAGTTTGTCTGATGCCTAATTTCTATCACTGAAGTAGTTAACATTCAGATTTCGTCGATTTTTTGTCTTCTTCTCGTCCTGTTCTCCTGTGTCCATACCTCACCATCTAGCTTTGACGTTCTGAAGATCTTATCAATCAGATTTCGTCGATTTTTTTCTTCTTTTCTTCATGTTCTCCTGTGTCCATACCTCATCATCTAACTTTGACGTTCTGAAGATCTCATCATTCAGATTTCGTCGATTTTTTGTCTTCTTCTCTTCCTGTTCTCCTGTGTCCATACCTCACCATCTAGCTTTGACGTTCTGAAGATCTTAGATTTCGTCGATTTTTTGTCTTCTTCTCTTCCTGTTCTCCTGTGTCCATACCTAACCATCTAACTTTGACGTTCTGAAGATCTTATCAATCAGATTTCGTCGATTTTTTGTCTTCTTCTCTTCCTGTTCTCCTGTGTCCATACTTCACCATCTAACTTTGACGTTTTGAAGATCTTATCAATCAGATTTCGTCGATTTTTTGTATTCTTCTCTTCCTGTTCTCCTGTGTCCATACCTCACCGTCTAACTTTGACGTTCTGAAGATCTTATCAATCAGATTTCGTCGATTTTTTGTCTTCTTCTCTTCCTGTTCTCCTGTGTCCATACCTCACCATCTAACTTTGACGTTTTATTTATTTAAAGCGTCGATTTCTGTAGCTCCTAATCAATGTATTGTAGAACCTCAATTTTCATTGTTTTCCAATTTCAGTATTCCATATCGCTTTAATTTCGTTGTTTTCTAGTTGTATCCCCTCCTAAACGCAAGAATTGTCTTTTATTTGTTCATCTGCAGCGGATTTTCCATATTCTTCGTCATTTCTGTCGTTTGCAGATACAATCTGATCGTCTGTAATTTAGAGAATGTATAACCAGGTTTCATCTTCAATTCGGATCCCCAATCCTTTGACGTTCTTTTTCCAAATTATTAGAGCTTTAGAAAGATATAATTTGTATTGGGGCAATCAGCACCCTTAAGTCAGACCTTTATTGAACATCCGTTACTTTATTTCCGAATATACGTTCTGGATAACCTTTGTGAAAGTATCATTGATGCTGGTATTCTCCATTTTGATATTGGTATGTTATCATAAGCCTTTTAGGTGCACTGGTCTATTTCTTTCTGTTTTCTTCTCTATCAATTGCTTTGAAGGGAACACTTTGTCTATAGAGGACCTTCCAGCTCTAAGCCTTCTTCATATTCGTAATTAATAAAAATATTTTCGATTGATCGATTGAAGAAATGATAGATGTCATTGCTCGTGTTTCTGTACAAACAGATCCCTGTAAAAAGAAACTGATAGTATTAAACAATATTAAAAATAAAACATACAAACATAGTTTACTAATTTTCATTGCTTTTTATTTTCAGCTTTACTTGTGTCGTATTTAATGTCGTGTAGTAATTTAATGTGATTGTGATCAAGTGTTTGTGTGTACATTTCAAACATATCAATCGTGTTAACTTCAAAATTGTTGTGAAACCGAAAACATCGAGTCGAAATTATGTAAACTTCATCTGACAATCGCCCTAGGACAAGATGAATAGTGTATTTGCTTTGGCTTTTGTGGCTATCATCGCTTTTTGTGGCGGTCTGACCGCTCCCGCTTGCGTGTGCGACAAAAGAGAGTGCGAAATCATCAACGAAATTGACTGTCCTGGATTGGGAATTGTTGTATGGGATCCTTGCAAGTGAGTAGAAGTTTTTTTTATATGTCGACACAAAGAATATAAATGCGAATTGATCAGTTGTAGAGTTCAAAAAAAAAAGATGACAAAAAAGGCGTTTATTTTCTTAAAAAGTTTATATTAGTTCATCAAACTAAAAAGTTAAAAATATTCTATTCTTGTGAAAAAAGCGTCGGGCGCTGATGTCTCATCTCGTCGAAACTTATATCGAGCCGTAACGGTGTAGTTGGTAAAGGTTGTCGAAGTGCCCAGCACGGAGATCAGAGATTCGAATCCTCTGCCGAAAAATTTTTATTGAACAAGTCACTTAATCTTAACTGTTAAGATTTTATAATTAAAATCTTGTTTTAAAGTCAACAACAGAGCGAGGGTGTTAAATAGGACTGAAATGGGAAGGATAATTCAATAGGGATCTCTATGGTAGATAATTACCTTTATAGATGGTTAATCGTTATATTCTATAACATAAAACAACTGAATATACTGCGTTTTATTTGTCTTTTATGTTCTAATAAAACCTAACCTAAAATTGACGTTCATATTTTCCGAATCGGGACTCGAAATCATGTAGAAATCGCGACCCCGTTTCGGTTTTTTCTGTCACTTTGTATAATACTTTATAAATATCACGACAAGGATACTTTGAGGTTATGTTCTGGAATAACCAATTGACAATCTAAAAAAACAGCTGATCTACGTCAAAATGGTGGACGTGAGAGAAGCAATCGATTTTCTCGTTGGCTTTTCATAGTTTTTTCGGTGGTGAGAGTTATTTTGAATTGTTTTTTGCTTTGTGGTGTTGAAAAATTTCAGTTTCAGCTAATACTGAGTGTCTTGGCAGTTTTTTTAGTCAATCTGCCAGTAATTTTTCAAGTAGTGCACAAAATTTGGAACTTAAGTTTTATTATTATATTTCGAAACGTTTTCCGTGGTAATAATTTATTCTGTTTAAAAAGTATATCGCGTGTTTACGAACGACAAGAGGGCAATCACTCTTTTCCATTTATTTTCACAAAAATATCAAGAATATCTAACTTAGTGACTTTGTCGAACACAAACAATGAAAGGTAAATATATGAAAGCACGTAAAACTTCGTCAGAGTTTGTTATTCAATATTTTTTTTGTTTCTACGTCTTTTTAGAAATGTATTTATTAATCCTATTTCGAAATCAATAAATCTAGACCCAAATAACTGTACAATCTATTAATTTCTTTAGAAGGTTTTTTTGGAAATTATTCTTTTTTCAAAGTATTTGTCTTTATTCCTAAGTTTTTATTAAACTTTGCTTATTTATATTGATCAATAGATCAACTTCATAGTGAATATGAAAATAAGAATAAAATCGCTGTTTACATAGGACAGACGTCTCAGTATACAGAAAATAGATTAAGAGATCATCAATACGATAAAAAAAATAGAACTGCATTAACGAACCTTGTAATATCAAAAAACCTAAATAAAGATTTAAGGGAAAAGTCGAAACGTCAATTTTATCTATCTTTCAAAAATTATTTAAAAAATTTTGAAACAGAACAGACCTGAAATCAAAATTTAGAAACATAAACATATCAAAAGGTCTAAGAAATAAAAAATTAAAGAAATTTATATTTGTAATATGGGGCCTTTCGACTAATTTCAAGCTGTTTGTATATTGGCTCAGAAAATCCTCTAAAGCCCGTAGTCTTTTCATCAAGATATTGAAATAGGTGCCTCGAAAGAAGTTAATTGGTATGTAGTAGACAAATTATTCATTACAGGAGAATTAATAATAAAATTGTGTTATTTTCAGCGCTTTGCGATACCACTAGATTTTATTTTAAAATTGATAATATTTTCGTTCTCAAATTCCAACCCACTGTGCATTGGATGATAAAAACAATGAAAGGTTTTTTTTTATTTACCAAATTTAATTACAATATGTTTCTAAGTGGAGAAATAAGTAAATCGAAGGTGAATATGGTATTTAGAAGATATAGTAGTGGACCCAAAACGCTACATTGGTGATCACCTGTTTTGATTACACGAATGGTTAAATATTTGTTTTTGGTCCTGATTTACGTCGAGGAATAAAATATCCGGATCTCATACACCAATCCGGCCCTTTCTACTCAGTCCTGACTCAGATATTATCAATTTAAGTACTAATTTGAAAACATAAAATGATACTTAATTACGTTTACTTACTAATTGGCACCAAAGCTCGTAGCGACCATTAACATCAAACTATTTGTTTTAGTTATCAAATAATTCACTTAAAATTAATATTTCAACTTTCTTTTATTTGAAAATTTCGTATGTTGTGAATCTTTTCAACCGAGATGTTGTAACGAACCCCATTCTTCAACTTTAGAATGACTGTCATCGACTCAAAAAGGAAATAGACCCTTGCAATTTTTCATCATATATAAACTTTCATTTTACATCATTTTTCCCGAAAGAAAATCTGGCGACGCTGAAGATTCCGAATGTTTTAGGATTCTAAGGAGTTCATTATTCACCGAGAGTCTCCATCCTGGAGTCCATTGTCTCTTTTTGATAAATGACCCTTACATCTACATACATCTATTAATCTGTGTTGAGGGGATACGTTCGATCTTAAGTACGAACTATTTTTATCTACATACAGTGAAAAAAATTAAAAAATCGACAAATTCAGATAAAGAGTTAAGGTTCAAGTTCATCAGGAGTTTACTTCGAAGGCAATTTCTTAGTAATTACCATAATATACACTACTGGGCCGAAATGAATTCTGTTTGATGCAGAAAATCCAACATCAGAGTCGTTGGTATGTAAATGTGTGGCGCGGTATTCTATGCGGACAAATAGTTAGACCAAGAAACGAAATGCCACTCATTTTAGAAGACATACCATAAGCTACTCATCGTAATATGTTTTTACAACATGGTATTCACTACAAGAAATAATACGACATCTCGGGACAGAATCATACTTCGGGCTTCTCCTTAGGGTTCACATGCTTGTTCCTTTTAGACTTCCATAGTATGAAAGCATCTCTACTACCAGAATACCAGAATGAAGAGATATTACTTGTTTTTTCTTTGAGCATTAACTACGTTGTATTCGGCTCAACCAAATACACTATATTTCTGTTTGAGTCTCAGTTAGAACAATGTTTTTCATGTTAAAAACCACATAAAAGTGCCTCTAAGCATTTATGAGTATAATCTTAAGGATTTGTTGGATCTTGACGTTGGTCCTTCTCAGGCAAACCTAGTACTTGAGCTCTAATCAGGTATCGCAACCACTGCCTGCGAGAAACTTGACGAAACTCCAATGACCTTGCAAGAGAAGGAATTATGACAAATCTTCTTCTTTCCCGCGAGTGCTTTGAGCGAACAGGAACCACGGAACCTATTACTCCTAAAGCATCGGTTCTTATCGATATTGAAGATCTGACCGGTGCTTTTGACAAGACCAGGCTCATACGTCGCAACATTAATGGTGCTGAGAAGCATAAGAAGAAGGTTAAGGCTGCCGAGACGGCTCAGTGCTTAGCGTCCTTCAGGGGGACAAAATATGGAGCTGGCCGTGAGCCGAGCTGCTGGATTTTAGTGACTGCCTCTTCGGTTGGTTAAGGATAGTCCTAATTCGTCAAAAATTTCAAGCCAATAATCCCTTATACTATAATATAGCGTGGTAAACCATTATATATCTGATTCCATAATATTCGACATTCGTGATTAAGGGTTGTAGTCCCCTAGGAACCGATTGAGAACTATCGTGCCTGGGGGGACGAAACTTTCGTTCGTGCGTGTAGCGAGGTCAGACACGTAATATTGGGGGAATCACACTACCTTTTATGTAAGCTAATTGCCGACGTTCTCCTTTATAATGAAATAGTGTTTGGTTGGATAGATAACGAAAATCGGAGAAATGCGGAAACGGATATCTCGGTATTATATAATCGGCGAAGTAAGTTTTGTTCTTTTAAATATACAATTACATATACGACAGACAGCCGTCCGCCATATTGATGTATATGTAAAAATCTTGTGTTTCCACTTGATAGTTGGTGTCAAATCCCAAATCCCTTAACACCATGTGCTTCTTTGACAATGAATACGGAAGGTAGTGGAAGCCAGCCAAAAGGTAGACCTTTATGCTGGATATTGCATCGGTGGGGTCAGGAACTGAAGTAAAATCGTGGAGGATAAAGAGGAGTGGATCAGAATAATAAGAATAGCTGTTACCTTCTAAAAGGACGAAGTTTTTGCCATCAAACATTATTTTTGCCACAACGAAAGCGCCTGGTGATAAATCTGGACTACAAAGTGGATGATCAAGTGTTCATTTCCATTTCAACAACGCTGTAGTAGGTTGAGTTGATCCATACCTTCACGGTTTGATTAGAAGATGTAATGTCTCGAAATTTTATATAAAAAAGCTTCTCCTTTTTGTTTGAAGTATTTTTTCTCAATCCCAATTGCTCTCTGATGATCGTTTGGATACTTCTATAACGAAATAAACTCTTCGACACTTATAAACAAAATTATATCAAACCTGAGTTCATAGAAGTGCTCTAGTCTCCAGAAGATATTAACTGCCTTATATATTTCTCATATTGAGCTTGGTGTTTCTTTATTCCTAATGGAAACAACAAGTTATACAGGATATTGCACCGGTGGGGTCAGGAACTGAAGACAAATCGTGGAGGATGAAGAGAAGTGGATCAGAATAGTAAGAGAAGCGAGCAAGAAGCTGTTACCTCCCAAAAGGACGAAGTTTTTGCCATCAAATATTATTTTTGTTACCACGAAAGCGCCTGGTGATAAATCTGGACTACAAAGTGGATGATCAAGTGTTCATTTCAACAACGCTGTAGTAGGTTGAGTTGATCCATACCTTCACGGTTTGATTAGAAGATGTAATATCTCGAAATTTTATATAAAAAAGCTTCTCCTTTTTGTTTGAAGTATTTTTTCTCAATCTCAATTGCTCTCTGATGATCGTTTGGATACTTCTATAACGAAATAAACTCTTCGGACACTTATAAACAAAATTATATCAAACCTGAGTTCATAGAAGTGCTCTAGTCTCCAGAAGATATTAACTGCCTTATATATTTCTCATATTGAGCTTGGTGTTTCTTTATTCCTACTGGAAACAACAAGTTATACAGGATATTGCACCGGTGGGGTCAGGAACTGAAGACAAATCGTGGAGGATGAAGAGAAGTGGATCAGAATAGTAAGAGAAGCGAGCAAGAAGCTGTTACCTCCCAAAAGGACGAAGTTTTTGCCATCAAATATTATTTTTGTTACCACGAAAGCGCCTGGTGATAAATCTGGACTACAAAGTGGATGATCAAGTGTTCATTTCAACAACGCTGTAGTAGGTTGAGTTGATCCATACCTTCACGGTTTGATTAGAAGATGTAATATTTCGAAATTTTATATAAAAAAGCTTCTCCTTTTTGTTTGAAGTATTTTTTCTCAATCCCAATTGCTCTCTGATGATCGTTTGGATACTTCTATAACGAAATAAACTCTTCGGACACATATAAACAAAACTATATCAATCATGAGTACATAGAAGTGCTCTAGTCTCCAGAAGATATTAACTGCCTCAAATATTTCTCATATTGAGCTTGGTGTTTCTCTATTCCTACTGGAAACAACAAGTTATACAGGATATTGCACCGGTGGGGTCAAGAACTGAAGACAAATCGTGGAGGATAAAGAGAAGTGGATCAGAATTGCTCTCTGATGATCGTTTAGATACTTCCTTAACGAAATAAACTCTTCGGACACTTATAAACAAAATTATATCAATTCTGAGTTCATAGAAGTGCTCTAGTCTCCAGAAGATATTAACTGCCTCATATATTTCTCATATTGAGCTTGGTTCTTCCCTATTCCTACTATGGCATGCTCCAGCGTTAATATACGTCGCTACTGAATCTGTGTTATCTTTTTGATTTCCTCTTCATGACTTTAGTTTCTATTGAACTTCCTTTCCATGAATTTTGATCCATTTGAGAATGATTTTGGTTTTCCTAGTAAACTATTTTGTTTTAACTTAATTATTGTCACCTTACTTTATGGAAATCGACTTTCAGTTGAGGTAGATGCGTTGAAAATACATGTTTTGGTAGTACCTCAATCGGAATTGAAAAAATCAACTATATTTCTTTTTATTTGTTAATCTTAAAACATGAGCAGCATCATAAATCAATAAGTTAACAACAAAAAGCATTCCCTCGACTACATTGCACAATGGTATGTTCCTGAATTCTTCAAAAGCGAGTTTTCTCAAAGAGAAGAATCTAATTATAAAAAGCGGATACTAAAGCCTGGGTAGCTACGGCTCTGAGACGTCTGAGATTGTGAATTATATTTATAAGGACTATTATGTTTGATACGTACTCACAGATCCATCCGTCATTACTTTGAGTTAATCCCACTAAGGTTTTTGTTCCTTTTCCAATTAAATAGAGACTTATAAGGAGAAAAATGAGAAGAAAAGAGAACTCATACATCGATATTTTATAGAGCTTAAAGCTTGATGGATTGGTAAAATGAAGGATTAGAAAATATTTCGATCCTTATATTATAGATCAGTGGGAACTCGTGGTAAAAAAATTTAGGTATTTTGTAATGTTTTTATGAAATTTCCATTAATTTTTTCGACTTTTATTCTGAACAACTTTACGTCTTTACAAGTTCTTTAATATACTTTTAGCAATGTTTCAATTTTCAAAAATGTCAACGACATATTCCATAATCATTTTTATTTTTTGACATAGTCTTCTTGTTGGATAGAAATCTGTCTCTTGTAAGTGAAACTTTGAGGTTATGAAACAGAAAAAAGTCGCTGGGGGTCAGATCTGGGCAGGTTGTCGACCAATTCGAAGCGCCATTCGTCAATTACTTTTTCAGCGATTTAAATCGATTTTGTCTTTTTCGGAGAAGGTTCTCTCTTTGAAATACATTGTCTTGAACGTGTTTTTATATCAGGAGTCTAATGGTGGATCCAGATTTCATCTACAGTATGAATCGATACCAAAAGTGCAGAATAACGGATTGGAATGACTACTATGTCTGATTTTTTCCATATTTATAAATTCACTATTGACGGTTGCCAAACAAATACTATACAACGTGATATAGATGGTGTACTTTCTAATATTGGGATATTTCCAAGTAACTAACGCCATCTCTAGGTCAGCTCAGGTACTTCTAGGACCATCCTCGAGCATTTGTTGTACTAATTTCGTAGGAAACTTTAACTAGAAATTTGAGAAATTGATAATAATGTATCAAAACGTTGTTTTCATTTAGTTTGAGTATTAATTTAGAGTTGAGTTGAATTCTAATCTAATGATGGAAGTGGAGATTTCAGAGGATATATATATATAGGGTCAAAAAATTATCCACTTATCATTTGATAATGTTGTAAATTGAAATTTGTTTCGATCATTCGAGATACCTCCCAATGAACAAGACGCTATGCCTAAGCTAAACTTTCAATTCCACATTTTCTTTTTTCGAGTTATTTGGAAAATAACACTCGAAATTTCATTTATTTCTTAGCAGTTGTTTCTAATTCGTGAGAATTTCAAGTAATCACTCATTTACTTAATTTGATTCCTTTAGAAATGCCAATAATTCCTGAAGGATTCAAACTTTTGTGAGGATACAATTTGAATTTTGAAAATTCGGGTAATGAATTCGATATTTCGTTTAAAAGCTTTGTATAAAAATAACGTTTTTCAAAAGAGAAATTTTTGTTTAAAGAGGATAAAGAAAACTTGAATAAAACTCGATCTGACATGTCCGACAAAAGATATTTTAGGTTTTAAACAAAGAGGATTCGATCAGTAAAAATCCACTTTGAGCTAAGAAGATAATATATAAAAACACGTTTTTTGCCTCGACGTTGTTTCAAAAGAAAATTGACGAGAAGTAACGTCAACAAAAATAAATCAATTCCAATCATTATCTACAGAGTGAGTTATCTAAACTTATCCAAATTGGTTACCACGCAATGTACGTATGAATAATTAACTTTTTGAACGATAAGATTTTATTTAAACTTTTGAAATTTGTCAACGACCGACTTTAATGCAATAATTCGATCAAAATATCTAATTATCCTGATTAGATTCCACAGGATTTAGAAATTCAGATACAATCATTAACACATTTGATTACATTAAAATAACAAAAACTTAAACAGAAAAGTCCATGAAAATGATGATTTTCGATATTTTCTAGAACTACGAGGTGAGAAAAAAATATTTACGAATATTCAACGTAACTATTCAATATATAAACAAAGCTGATATAATTTTTTATAGATTTTAAAAAAGCTTATGACTTTGTAACAAGTGGAAAAATAGAAGAATAAAAAGAATTGAGGTGTTTCAATACAGTATTTCTTAGATTATAAGAAAGAATTTTTACTTTTGGAACCTAAGGGGAGGATTTGGGGTGAAATGGTAAGGCAAATAGTCATAAGCCGTCCGGGATCCGAGTTTACAATGGAGCGTTGGACGGGGGAGCATCGCGGTTACGCAATTAAGGCTTATTATCAAAATACCGAGTGTTTAGTGCAATGAACATCCTCGAGCAACTGGATCGACGACTAGAAGTCTTCCTCCTGAACTTCACCGCTTCACTGCAATAATTTCAATGAATGCGGTGAATGATTTGTTTCCAAGGCGTGTAGTTTCTCGAAACGTGGGTATCTCTTGGCCCCCTCGGTCTCCCGATCTTAATGTCTACGACTTCTTTTTATTGGGTTGTCTAAAAACGAAGTGATCCATCCAGGACAATCCTCAAACAAATGAATTCGTGAGGAGATTGCACCAATACTTGTCGATATGTTGCGAAAAGTTTTGCAGAACTTTCAGGCTCGACTCGACTCGACATTTGATTTACGAAATCTTCCAGTTTCATTGCCGATATTCAGACAATTCTATAAGACTCAATAGTCTCAATAGTTTTTGTATAATTCCATGCTACTTGCTGTATATTTATCACTAGTTTCTTCGTCTAGCTGTTTATTAGCTCAAATTGATACGTTCAAGTTAATTCTGTGTTTTTATTTTTGTTCAAAACTTTCCTAATCAGGCCCGTTTTTACTGTGAGACTTTAAACCGATGTTATACAACAAGATCGAGTGAAATACTTTAAGAATGTCCCTTGTACATTCTTTCATTGATTTTTTTTGAAACAAAAAGTGTATTTAAAACTTAATTATAAATAATTTCAACTGGTGAATTGATTAATGTGAAGATAATGTGATCCGGAGAAGCCGGTTCTGTACATTAGAGCAATTGTGATCAAAGCAAAACGAGAAATGTACCTAAAACCGCAACCCTGCATTTTTCATGAGGTTTGCACATTTTACTACTATACATCTAGTTTGAAATAATGCGTCTCACTTTGCTTTCAGAGAAAATACCTGCAACTTGTTTCTGTAACAGGCAAAATTTGCATATGAATTCACAGAGAATACAGAGTGAGTTTTAAATGTAAAACGCGACGTTAGCACGAATTTTGTGAATCTTTATTTATTTATATATTTGCATTTATACAATGTTGTCATGTTTTCAATTTCAAGGACAAAAAAACTGTCGAAATCTTCAAGGTAACGAATTTCATTCGAAAAAACGAGACTAACGGTCAATAAATCCTGTAAGCATTGAAATTTGTTACAACTTAGTGCTACACGAACTCTAGTAGGAACTTAGGACAAAAATGACCCCAAGAAAAACTTAAGAAGTGCTAAAATTTCCGAGGAAACGATTATCAATTTCAAAAAACGAGACAAACGGCAAAGAAACTCTGTTATGATGGATAGGAATTGCTATGCAGCTCAGGTGGATCTTGAAAATCAATGAAGTAGGGATTTAGGACAAAAACGACCCCAGGAAAGACGAAAAAAGTGTTAATATCTTCTGGGAAACGAACTCAGATTCCAAAAAAACGAGATAAACGGTCAAAAAACCTTGTCGGGATGTAAAATGATTGTAACTTAGCTCGAATCGATGTAAAAAATCAGTTTAATGACGACTTAGGACAAAAAAGACCCCAAGAAGGATGAAACAAGTGCTAATATCTTCGAGGTAACGAATTTCATTCCAAAAAATGGGACAAACGGTCAATAAATCCTGTATGCATAGAAAATCATTACAATTTGGCCCTAATCGAATTCAAAAATAAATCTAGTAGGAATTTAGGACAAAAATTACCCCAAAAGAGACAAAAGAAGTGCTAAAATTTCCGAGGAAACGATTATCAATTTCAAAAAACGAGACAAACGGCAAAGAAACTCTGTTATGATGGATAGGAATTGCTATGCAGCTCAGGTGGATCTTGAAAATCAATGAAGTAGGGATTCAGGACAAAAACGACCCCAGGAAAGACGAAAAAAGTGCTAATATCTTCTGGGAAACGAACTCAGATTCCAAAAAAACGAGATAAACGATCAAAAAACCTTGTCGGGATGTAAAATGATTGTAACTTAGCTCGAATCGATGTAAAAAATCAGTTTAATGACGACTTAGGACAAAAAAGACCCCAAGAAGGATGAAACAAGTGCTAATATCTTCGAGGTAACGAATTTCATTCCAAAAAATGGGACAAACGGTCAATAAATCCTGTTTGCATAGAAAATCATTACAACTTGGCCCTAATCGAATTCAAAAATAAATCTAGTAGGAATTTAGGACAAAAATTACCCCAAAAGAGACAAAAGAAGTGCTAAAATTTCCGAGGAAACGATTATCAATTTCAAAAAACGAGACAAACGGCAAAGAAACTCTGTTATGATGGATAGGAATTGCTATGCAGCTCAGGTGGATCTTGAAAATCAATGAAGTAGGGATTTAGGACAAAAACGACCCCAGGAAAGACGAAAAAAGTGTTAATATCTTCTGGGAAACGAACTCAGATTCCAAAAAAACGAGATAAACGGTCAAAAAACCTTGTCGGGATGTAAAATGATTGTAACTTAGCTCGAATCGATGTAAAAAATCAGTTTAATGACGACTTAGGACAAAAAAGACCCCGAGAAGGACGAAAGAAGTGCTAAAATTTACGAGGAAACAATTTTTAATTTCAAAAAACGATACAACCGGTCAAAAAACCTTGTCGGGATGTGAAATGATTGTAACTTAGCTAGAATCGATTTAAAAATCCGTTGAGTGATGACTTAGGACAAAAAAGACCCCAAGAAGGACGAAAAAAGGTCCAAAATCTTCGAGGTAACGAATTTCATTCCAAAAAAATGAGACAAACAGTCAATAAATCCTGTAAGCATTGAAAATTGTTATAGCTTAGTCCTAATCGAATTCAAAAATTAGTCTAGTTGGAATTTAGGACAAAAATTACCCCAAGAGAGACGAAAAAAATGTTAATATCTTCTAGGAAAGGAACTTAGATTCCAAAAAACGAGATAAACAGACAGAAAATCTTGTCGGGATGTAAAATGATTGTAGCTTAGTTCGAATCGATATAAAAAATCAGTTGAGTGATGATTTAGGACAAACAAGACCCCAAGAAGGACGAAAGAAGTGCTAAAATTTACGAGGAAACGATTTTCAATTTCAAAAAACGGTAACAACCGCCCATAAATCCTGTAAGCATTGAAAATTGTTACAACTTAGTCCAAATCGAATTAAAAAATGAGTCTAATAGAAATTTAGAACAAAAATGACCCCAAGAGAGACGAAAGAAAATTTCCGAGGAAAAGATTTTTAATTTCAAAAAATAAGACGATTTCAGCTTCTGCTCCTATTTGAGTTCTTCTACGTCAAGCGTTTTTGCCAATCCTTCAGAAGCAACAATTGTACGAAAATACATATTTTCCAAGATTTTCGTTGGAAATTTACAACAAAACATATAGCAAACGTTGTGTTTTCAAGCTCACAAAGCAATAGTTTCAACAATAAGTAATTAAATCAATGCAATTACGCAGTGTATGAACTCTTTGAGTTTAATCTACGCCGTTTTCTCTAAACGACCTACCCGACGTAATTAATGATTTTCAAAAGGCTATTGAAACATTCCCTTTTATGTAGCTACTATAAAAATGAAATTTTCATAGGGATACTATACCTTAACGGTATATTCACTTTCAGGAAGTGTTTTTTTAAAGCTGTTTTGACAAGATGAGTGATTAAGAGCTAATTTCCTTAAAGTATACTTTTTTAACACACTCGTATAGGTACTTATCGTTATTAAGCGTTTAAGATAATCTAAAATGTCCGAGAAAGTTTTATAGATTTAGTTCTTTTAAGAATTTTTCACAGCTTGTTGCTTCTTTACCTTCCCAATTCATCAAACGTGTATTATAATGTTTTTCGTATTTATTTACACTCCTTCTGTTCTTGGTGTGAATGAATAAACACAGTCTCTTACATTTTCAGTATATTTACACACTATAACTACACTAAACTTATTATAATTCACTTGTCACTATCACTTAAGTAATTTATTTAAACCCTATTTTGCTAATTCGTTTACACAAATCATTTATATACCTAAATAAAATTCTACAAGTTCTAGAACCAAAAGAAACATAAGAAAATAAATAAATAGCTTTTCTTAGAAATTATTTGGAAGAAATACTGTAAATAAACCGTCTGCTGTTAGAAAAAAACATCAAACGAATTTCGCCATTTATAAAAAATGAGAAAGACGCCGCCCAAAAAGCGCCGCGCGGATTCTATAGTAGCTGAACAGGGCACCCCTAGGAAACCATTGTTAGTAACAGTATAAATATAACAGGAAGGGAGTTTACCCCTAAAAATGATGATTTTAGATAACAAACAGGAGATAGAACATTCACCAGTGGTTCGAAAAAATGTTTGACAAGAAAGGATATGAATTTTTTTCGTTCTTGATTCAAAAAATATTCATGGTAGTTCAAAAATAAGGATTTACATATACAAAAATTGATTCATTATATTTTTTATTTCTTATAACGTCGAAAAAAGTGATACCGACGAAGCCGAATATATCCAAGATGAAATTACAAATTTATGATAATACAAAATTACGAAACTAGGAACATTTAAACTGGATTCTAACTGAACTGTACCCGGGCGTTTATTGAGGACATTTCATGGGCTGAAGGACAATTTATGAAGATATATTTCTTGTTTTAAGCGAAAAAGTCTACATATATCTGGTTTCGCAGTTGAATAATATGATGTTTGGAGTTTCATACTCAAATTTGTACCTTGGACATTAAACCTTTTGTATGATGCCCAAGGAACCTTGTTAGAATGTATAATGATTGCTATGCTGTCCAAATGGGTCCTGAAAGTTAATGAATTAGGAATTTTGGACAAAAACGACACCAAGAAAGACAAAAAAGGGCTAAAATCTTCGAGTTCACGAATTTCATTCCAAAAAACCTAGACAAACGGTCGATAAATCCTGTAAGCATTGAAAATTGTTACAACTCAGTCCTGATCGAGTTCAAAAATGAATCTAGTAGGAACTTAAGATAAAAATGTCTCCAAGAAAAACATAAAAAGTGGTAAGTTTTCTAGGAAACGAACTTAGTTTCCAAAAAACGAGTCAAACGGCCAAAAAACCTTGTCAGGATGTAAAATGATTGTAACTTAATTCGAATCGATCTAAAAAATCAGTTGAATGAGGATTTAAGACAAAAAGACTCAAAGAAGAGTGAAAAAAGTGCTAATATCTTCAAGGTGACGAATTTCATTCCAAAAAATGGGACAAACACTCAATAAATCCTGTATGCATAGAAAATGATTACAACTTGGCCCTAATCGAATTCAAAAATAAGTCTAGTAGGAACTTAGGACGAAAATGACCCAAAGAAATACGAAAAAAGTGTTAATATTTTCTAGGAAACGAACTTAGTTTCCAAAAAACGAGTCAAACGGTCAAAAAACCTTGTCAGAATGTAAAATGATTGTAGCTTACTTCGAATAGATCTAAAAAATCAGTTGAATGAGGATTTAGGACAAAAAGACCCCAAGAAGAACGAAAAAAGTGCTAATATCTTCAAGGTAATGAATTTCATTCCAAAAAAACTATACACACGTTTAATAAATCTTGTATGCATAGAAAATGATTACAACTTGGCCCTAATCGAATTCAAAAATAAGTCTAGTAGGAACTTAGGACGAAAATGACCCAAAGAAATACGAAAAAAGTGCTAATATTTTCTAGGAAACGAACTTAGTTTCCAAAAAACGAGTCAAACGGTCAAAAAACCTTGTCAGGATGTAAAATGATTGTAGCTTAGTTCGAATAGATCTAAAAAATCAGTTGAATGAGGATTTAGGACAAAAAGACCCCAAGAAGAACGAAAAAAGTGCTAATATCTTCAAGGTAATGAATTTCATTCCAAAAAAACTATACACACGTTTAATAAATCTTGTATGCATAGAAAATGATTACAATAGCCCAAATCGAATTAAAAAATCAGTCTAGTAGGATCTTAGGACAAAAATATTCCCAAGAAAGACGAAAGAAGTACTAAAATTTCCGAGGAAACGATTTTAAATTTTAACAAATGAGACAAACAAATTATTACAATCCATCCTGAACGGATCCTGAAAAATAATCGAGTGGGGATATAGCTGTGAAACAATGATCCTTGAACAGCCTTAGGTGATTTCTTTCGAGTTAAATGAAACTGTCCTCTAGTACATTGGACGTTAATAATGATTTCGTCCTTTGCTCAGCATTTTACCCATGTTCCAGGGCCTTTATTAAGGGCTGAAGGATAATTCGATTGGACAAGAAGGATTTGGTGGTATGCATTTATTCAGACAGCTGTTTTTATCTTCTATACTGTACTATTTTAGAGATAATACCCATCGAGAGATTTTATTTATTGCTATGCTTTAGCATTTTATTACAACAATTACAAATAATAATTATATATCAAAATTTATATAAAAATTATAAATATCTGCGTTTGAATTTGCACATTATTGTTGTTTTGCGTGATTGTAAAGGTTTAGTTTTTGACCAATAAAACCCAATTAGTGGTGTGTGTATCCGAGGTCGTATACATAAATTATTTTTCAATTTCCGACCAGTTGGTATTAAAAAAAATACCCGAACTTGCTTAATAATCGTTAAGCGATTTTTAATGTTTCCTATTTTGCTTGTAAACTTTTAAAAATTACTCGACCGGGTAAACTAGTTCGTAGGCTTTCACTGGAAAACGATAAAAAATAATAATAAAATAATAAAGTTTTTCAGAATATTCGTTTGAACCAACTGACCATTCCAATTGAGGTACCTCCAAAACATGTGATTTTAACGCTACTTCAGGTGTAAAAAAAAACGTTGACCTCGTAATTTATTTCTGATCTGCGCTAATAAGAATCATTATTGGGTGTCAAACAAGGTCTGTACGGCGGATGATCCATCAATTCGATGTTTGGACTATTCAAAAACGTTTTTGTTTGGACTGATGTGTGAGATTTTCTTGGTGGTTAATGATTTGTCTTTTACGATTGGTTTGCTTGATATTTTCCAACAATTTTTGCAAACAAATGCTTGAGAACCAATCCGAATAACCAAACTAATATAATTCTTGTAATTTCTTGTCGATTTTTTGTTAATCGAAATGATAATTTAAAAATGTAAATATTTGAAATAACCGAGTTCTTTTTCAGTAGTCGAAAAGTGAAAATTGATATAAGCTTTACAGACTGCTATCTCTCCATTCTTCATTTAATTTAGTACCTTTTTAGGCTCATCACGTTCTGGCAAGAGCGCGCAAATGATGTCGTTAGACTCGATTTTTTTAATGGCTGAAATTAGATTGGACGCCAAGAATTTGTTTTACGTTACGAGAATTTTTAAAGACATAACCCAAAAAAAGTATACAGCATTTGATATATAAGATATTAGATTTTTTGCGAGTGAGTTGTTTAAAAAACACTAAGACTTGCAACTATTTATTAATAATAATAATATGAAGTCGAAGAGTTTATTGGATACCGCTTAATTTGGAAATCACTCAAAAAAGCTCGTGTCGATTGGTGCTAAAAAAATTCACTAGGCGACTAATCATGGAACTGTACATATGAACCCCAAAAAATAAATAACAATGGACTGTATTGGTCTTTCAAGAGGAATCAAATCCAACAAAACCATTCGTAGAAGACGAATCATTCTCTAACAAGAAAATCTCACACATCAGTCCAAACAAAAACGTTTTTGAATTGTCCAAATATCTAATTGATGGATCAACCGCCGTACAGTTTTGGTTTGGTTTCCAATGATTTCTTTTTTATTCCAGCAGATCAAAAATACCGATAAATTACAGAAATGTCAACTTTCGAAGAAAGGATAAGGAAAAGTAAGTTTTAAATCTTCATAGCTGCCTTAGAAACAAATAATGGAACATCCAGAAGTCGTATAGAATCAAAGCTAAACTTGCTTTTGAGGGACTAGTGAATGAAGTAGAAACGAAAGCATCAAAAACAACAAAAGTTTGTACCTGCACCTGTACTTTAAAGCAGATAAAGATACAAAAAGTGGAACCAGTGTACTATTAAGTCTAAGAGTAATAGAGAAAAACGGTGAGCAGTCTTGACAGACAAACATAGTCAATTGCTGGGAGACGATTCAGAAGTAAATATCGAAGAAACATCAGAATTCGATGAAGAATAAGTGAAAAACTTTATTCTGGGCTAATAATGCTCAGAAATGAGATTTAAAAATGAAAATTTTAAGAAAGAGATAGTTGACTGAGCTTCCAAATTGTGGAAATAGAGGGATAAACACTACGGAGACGATTCAGAAGTAAATATCGAAGAAACATCAGAATTCGATGAAGAATAAGTGAAAAACTTTATTTTGGACTAATAATGCTCAAAAATAAGATATAAAAACGAAAATTTTAAGAGAAAGATGGTTGGCTAAGCTTCCAAATTGTGGAAATAGGGGGATAAACACTACGGAGACGATTCAGAAGTAAATATCGAAGAAACATCAGAATTCGATGAAGAATAAGTGAAAAACTTTATTCTGGTCTAATAATGCCCAAAAATAAGATATAAAAACGAAAATTTTAAGAGAAAGATAGTTGACTAAGCTTCCAAATTGTGGAAATAGGGGGATAAACACTACGGAGACGATTCAGAAGTGAATATCGAAAAAACATCAGAATTCGATGAAGAATAAGTGAAAAACTTTATTTTGGACTAATAATGCTCAAAAATAAGATATAAAAACGACGAAAATTTTAAGAGAAAGATAGTTGACTAAGCTGGAAATAGGGGGATATACACTAGGTCCCGGGCTTCTGAGTGAACTACGATCAATCTAGTGTTACGTTGACCTTACCAATCTAACCTAACCTACAAAAATGTTTAACCGAGATTCGATAGAACCATTCCGGGATATTCGTTTTTAATATTGTTAGCTCCTTAAAAGAATTCTGACCTTATTTTGATTGGAACTGAAAGAAATTGTTAGAGAATACATTATTTTATGTGAACTTCTGAATAATCAATGAAGATTACACCATTGGAATCCCAGAAAACCGTGATCATAACATTCTTGGGAACACTTTCTTGGAAGCGAGGTTCGTTGTTTCGAGTGTATTTTCGTTTATTATATCACTGGCATATGCTAGCTCAGGCTGTTCACGTCAACTTATATTTGTGTTGTAAACTAAGTTTGAGTTGTAATTAGAGTCAAATAAAGAAAATACTCACAAACAATAACAAAAAAGAATTTCATTTTATAGATAATTTTTTACGGATTCATAAACTAGTTTCTCGACTACTCATTTATTAAAAATTCACACAACAGCTTTTACATATAAACTATTTCTTCTTCAAACTCCTATTTGAAGTCGTATGTGTTTTCTTGTTGATGGATATTTCATTCATCAAACTTTTAATTTCTTTAATTGGTTTCGATGATACTTTCGCCTTGACTGGTATTAAAACTGGTTGTTTTTTGTTATTATTTTTATTAGACGATGGCTTTTCTTCAATTTTCTTACTGTCTGCGTTGTCAGTTTCAGCTTTTGAGGACCTATAAAAAATATTCTTTCTCGTTATTGGTTAAGAGCGATGTCTTTGGGATTGTCGAAAGATCAGAGATATTTTTTTATAAAAATATTTGTCTGTATCCGTAACTGATACCGTTTTCAGTAACTACGTTTTTTGTTTTATACAGGGATAAACAATATGCAAGAAAAGTAAAATTATACGAGGTGTGGCTATTAAGTAACGAGAATAGATTTGAAGACTATCAGCTGTTTAATCTATTGTGGAATTTACCAGAACCGAAACTTATAATTTATTGGAACAAGTGTATGGTAATGAAGATTAATCATGTTTTGGACGCCTTTCCATGTCAAAAAATGTATCAGTTTTCCTAATTATGCCGTAATATTTATTCCTATTGTTAAGCGACCTTAAAAGTCCTGAAAGCTATTGAGCGCACGTCGAAACTGGTATGGGAATGTAAACAAAATTTAAAAGCATTAGCTAACAAAAATAAAAGCTATTGCGGCTTCCAGGTCACCAGAGTATACCAGGAAATGATGAAGCAGACAGCCTTGGCAAAGGCAACGACTCCAGTACCTTACGAGATGTCACATCAATAACCAACTAAACGAATGGCTTAAGAATCAGATAGAATCTTACTGGAGAAACAGTCCAGTCTTAAGTCAATTGAAAAGTTTGAAAAATTTCTCATGATTACCAGAAATTAGATCAGTGATTGAAATTTACCGGCAAATCTGCGAGGCTATGTAAAAAATGAGTTTAACATTTGTAGACTTACTTTGTGGATCTACCTCGTATAACTAAGTAACTATATGTTGTATACAAACCTCTCTTTGATTGTAGACGTGCTGGCGAAGCTCTGACTACTTTTCGAAGCGGTCTGTGATACCTCGCCGCTGGTAGTTTCCGTTTGACTAGTTTTCGATTTATTAATTGTACTTATACTTTTCGAATCACTGTCACTTGTCATAGACGTTTTCGATTGCTCGGTTTTACTATCGATTGCACTTTCTTTTTGTTCGTTTTCCCTTTTTATTGCTCTAATTCTTTTTAAAAATCTTTTGGGCTTTGGTATTTTCGATTCGAAAGACGACCTCTTTTGGATCCCTTCCGGATTACTTTTCGGGGATTCGCGAATCGGAGGTTGGGTAATTGTTGATGATGGTTTGTTGATAATGTTTGGAACCGCCGGTTCATCTTTAAGTTTTTCTATTTGTAGTAATTGCGATTTCGATTTTTGTCCTTTTATCATCAGTAAAACGTCATTATCTTTAAATAAATCGTTCGATTTATATTTTTGTTGTACTATAGTATCACTCGCGAATCTTTGTGCGTTTTTTATCGAGTATTTCGTACGCATCGTTTCTTCTTTAATAATTTTTTGATCGTCTGTTTTTATTTTGGAGTTTAAAAATGTTACGCTTTTTCCTTCCCGTTTTATTTCTTTATTCGATTCATTTGATACTACAATTTTATTACCGGATGGTATCTGCTTATCTAAATTGATTATTTTTCGTAGAATCTTCTTTTTTAATGGTAATTTAGAAGGTTTCTTTTTCGGGTATACCACAGCCCGTTCTAAACCTAATACTGGCATTTCTAACTTTATAGTTTTTATATTTCTGTTGAAGATTCGTACGTTGTTATTTCTGAAATCAGCTGGTAATCGTGATTCTTTTTTACCATAAATAGCAGCTCGAAACGGAAACTCGCTGTCAATACCATGTACTGATGTAACTACCCCTTTGTCTTCTATATCTCCAAATTTTTTCGTCGAAGGTGTCAATAATCTCAATGATTTTATAGGAGTCATAGACTGCATTATGTTTTGGTTAATTTTTTTCTTTTTCTCATTTCATCATTAAAAATATTCGTGTTATTGTCACTTGAATTTTGTTAAATGTCATTCTAATTAATTTGACAATTCTGTCATAGATGACAAATTACTTAGTCAAGACTAAGGAGTGTAGACGTGAAGACAGTGACTTCAGATTGAAGTTGGCGCTTAATATTTTTTTGTGTTTTACATAAAAAACTCCTTTGGAAAGTGACATAGTCATGAAAAAATCAATTGACAAACCAAAATGCCTGCCGAATATCAAATGGTTGTTTTATACAGATTTTGATTGTATTCTTTGCAATTATGTAAATCGTTGGATTGGTTAATTGTAGTCTTTGGGATATAAAATCGTCCTGGACTCGAGGATCTAATCATTATAAATATTCATATTTTTGTCCAGAAATTATATATTAGAATCAAATTCCTAGTATATATAGCGTACGTGTAATTTAGTTCCTAACTCTACAGAACGCAATTATACTGCTCAAACTTAAAATTAGGGTAGGTAAGTGACAAAGGTCATCTAGTTTAATCAGGGATTGTCGGGGTAAATACTAGCTCTGGGCATTGTAAACACATAGAAACTTTAACAAGATACAGACACTTCTCTATTAGTCCAGTGAGTACAGCCCAATTAGAGCCAAAATCCACGAAAATTAGTTATATCGCTGATTTTCTTGATTTAGGTAGTTCTATCGATACAGTTAACATCAAAATTTTGGCCGCTAAACGATATATTTTCATTTAAATTTTCAAAATTCCGAATTTGGCAAATAACTCGGAATCTATGTCGAATTTCGAGAAAAGCAAAGGGATCGAAAATGTAGTTCAAAAAATTTCCTACAAAAAAGGTTACTTGTGATTTTTTCCTAATCACATAATTACTCTTACAAAAAGCGAATTTCGTGTTACTGAATTTTTTCAACTGTGCATTTTTTGCGGATAACTCAAAAAGACTTGAAATTTAGAGGTGAATTTCTGAAAAAAAAAATGCCGAGCAGGAACTTATTTGGGGAGGAAATTGAAGCTCGACAACTCAGCTACAAAATGTATACTTTAGTTTTCTCATTATTTTGCGAAAATGGCTGGTATTCAACAGCTTATAAAAAAGTAACCAAACTTGTCAACCATGAAAAAATTTAACATTAGTAAAAGTAGTTTTTTACCTATAACAGAGTGAGTTCGAGGGTATAATTGATTTCATTTTAAAGGTAATCATCTAATTGACGACCTTAAGCAAGGGTTTGCTGCTGGGTGTAGAAGAGTCACAGACACATGTGTTTCAAGTTCACCCAGCAACCAGCAAAAAACAATCCCGTTCGTGTTGTTTTCCAAGAAAATTTTACAAGTCTGAATTTTTTTGCAGCTCCAGTTGAAAAAAAGAGACTCTAACGAGTAAAACGCAGGAGTTTATTCTTCAGCCGCGGACGTAATTTCCCTCAGACTCTACGTGGCGCGAAAACTTTTTAGTAAGATGCGACCCCGAAGCTTAAGCGAATTTCACTAAGAAATGACAGCTCTTGTTGAAAAATTACAGGGGACCATTTTTGTAGAAAATTTCTTAAACTACATCTTTGATCTCTTGACTTTTTCCGAAATTTGGCATAGATTTCGAGTTATTTGCAAAATTCGGAATTTCGAAAATTTAAACAAAAGTATATCGTGTTGCGGCCAAAATTTTTATGTTAACTTTCGCTGTATCGATAAAGCCACCTAAATCCAGAAAATCAGCGACATAACTAATTTTCGTGGGCCAGGAACTGTGATCACTGGACTACATTGGAACTAAGAATATGCAAATTCACTTATAATGGCTGTTTGTTGGAGATAAGACGCTTAAAAGGTTTTAATACGTTGTTTGATGTTATAGGATTGAGTTATTTTGATAACTTCATGTGAGAAATATAAGGAATCATGTCGATATCAATCAAAATCATTTTACTTAGTCCTTAATTACTATTAGATATATAATAGAGATACAATTTTTGAAAAAACCAACGAGTTACATACAAGTATGACAGCTCAAATTTTTCTATTTCTATCTGTTTTTACTATTGACCTTGAATATAGATTGATCTATCATCGAATAGTCGAACGGAGCCAGATCAGGGCTGTATTGTGGGTGTTTAATCTATGTGAATTGACATTTATGTACAGTAGTCTTGGAGGACCGAGATATTCAACTTTCAAGCTGGGATCGACGGAGACGGAGATGACCAGGACGTAAACGACATTCCTGGTGTGGCAAAGTTCTAAAAACCCTTCCTATTCGACGTTGATTTCTCACTGAGCTTTAAGAATTCGATGCACTCAGCAGTAGTTTTTGACATATTCAAATGATCATGTTGGATCCTTACAAACATTAGACCAATTTTAAATTGTTGAAAATGATGTGGGTGTGAAAATTTTCAACGTAAAACTTAATTTGAGACATTTAGGTCGTTCGAGCTTCGTTATAATGAAATTTATCGAAACAACAAGCTGGAATATTGTATAAAAGTTTGCTGAAGGAATCGTGTACCTTATAACAAGCTTTGCTATTAAATTTTCTTTGTTATCTAACTTTTCATTATGAGTATGACTATAATTTTCATTTGTACTCGTATAATACTAATTTATAAGTTTCACTTATATGGTTATGACAGACTTTTTGGCTTCGATCTTATTTTTCTATGAGCGATCAGATTTTTTATGTCAATCAATCAATACGTGGTGTAATTTCACGTGTTTTCTCATTACTTTTTTTATGGATTTCGCTTTGCCGCAACCGTCCTTCGAAATACGAGTGATAGTCTAAATTTAGAAGGAATATTATGAGAAATACCTCGAGTTTTATTAAATTATATTCAGAAATAACAAAAATTGTATTTTCTTAAGAAATAAGGCGAGAAAGCCAACTTTTGAGGTTATAATTCAGCTTCTCATTCATTCTGTGTAGATTTTGACACCATTAAGGGACATCGTTGTTTATTAGAACTCAACAGCGGATGCTAGAGAAGGTATTCATGTAATTTGTAGTTAAAATTTGTATATCATTTGCCTTTCAAATTCATTTAAAAAATGAAAAAGATTTTCTAAACGAGAATTGCTTCCGAAGTCTCTCATTAATTTTAATCAGGTGTACGCGATGCTCTTCATAAATAAATCCCATATAATACCTAACCGACATTGGAGATAATTAATTCCTCCTTACCAATATTTTGACGCAGAGCGTTTTCGTATTTTCAGCTCGTTCAATATAAAATATAATGACTGAAAAATAAGTTCCGGTACAATTTGAATAGATATTTACGTAGTTTCGCGTCTTTATTTATCGAAAATAGATTTATTGATGCATAAAAAACGAAATAAGACATAAAAACAGTAAGTTAATGTGAAACACATGTCGAAATTTGGAAAAAAATAATGGAAAAGTACCAAAATTGAACAAAATCGTGAATTACCTACTTCTGGAGCTTTAAAGAAGCAGTTGTAGTCCTTGGTTGGCAAATCATGAAACAAAACCTCGAAATTTTCATAAGGGTACCGCCTTCTGGAGCTCCAAATAGACAGTTGTAGTACTATTTTTGAAATTTCAACATAATCTTCTTTGGAAGCATCAGGGGTGACCATTTGGTCTTAAATATTTGTTTTGCTCGCTCCAATATGACTATTGGATTACCAAAATCGTTTATAATCATTTCTGAACATTTGTTTCATCAAATATATAGCTGCTGAAGTGGAAAATTGGAGTAGGAGGACTTTTACGTACTGACATTTTTAAAAGGTAATTCAGAATATCAAAATGGACTAATTTGGCATATTCTATCTACGGAATTGGTTGGCAAATCATGAACTGTACAAAATCTTGACATTTTCATATGTAGTACCACGTTCTGGAGCCCCAAATAGACAGTTGTAGTACTATTTTCGAAATTTCAACATAATCTTCTTTGGAAGCATCAGGGGTGACCATTTGGTCTCAAATATTTGTTTTGCTCGCTCCAATATGACTATTGGATTACCAAAATCGTTTATAATCATTTCTGAACATTTGTTTCATCAAATATATAGCTGCTGAAGTGGAAAATTGGAGTAGGAGGACTTTTACGTACTGACATTTTTAAAAGGTAATTCAGAATATCAAAATGGACTAATTTGGCATATTCTATCTACGGAATTGGTTGGCAAATCATGAACTGTACAAAATCTTGACATTTTCATATGTAGTACCACGTTCTGGAGTTCCAAATAGACAGTTGTAGTACTATTTTCGAAATTTCAACATAATCTTCTTTGGAAGCATCAGGGGTGACCATTTGGTCTCAAATATTTGTTTTGCTCGCTCCAATATGACTATTGGATTACCAAAATCGTTTATAATCATTTCTGAACATTTGTTTCATCAAATATATAGCTGCTGTAGTGGAAAATTGGAGTACGAGGACTTTTACGTACTGACATTTTTAAAAGGTAATTCAGAATATCAAAATGGACTAATTTGGCATATTCTATCTACGAAATTGGTTGGCAAATCATGAATTGTACAAAATCTTGACATTTTCATATGTAGTACCACGTTCTGGAGTTCCAAATAGACAGTTGTAGTACTATTTTCGAAATTTCAACATAATCTTCTTTGGAAGCATCAGGGGTGACCATTTGGTCTCAAATATTTGTTTTGCTCGCTCCAATATGACTATTGGATTACCAAAATCGTTTATAATCATTTCTGAACATTTGTTTCATCAAATATATAGCTGCTGTAGTGGAAAATTGGAGTAGGAGGACTTTTACGTACTGACATTTTTAAAAGGTAATTCAGAATATCAAAATGGACTAATTTGGCATATTCTATCTACGGAATTGGTTGGCAAATCATGAATTTTGCAAAATCTTGACATTTTCATATGTAGTACCACGTTCTGGAGCTCCAAATAGAAAGTTGTAGTACTATTTTCGAATTTTTAACACAATCTTTTCTGGAATGATCAGAGGTAACCATTTACACTCAAATATTAGACGCTAATCTTCAGAGTTGTATATATCTTGATTGAAGTTAAGAGGCTTCCAATTAGTGAGAACTCAACCTTCGACAAGATGTCGGTCACTCTTCGTTTATCATGATGAATAAAGTATTTATACCAAATAAGTATGTTTGAGTTATAAAGTAAATATTGAATGTCGCGTATTTAACTGTACGTGATTGTTAATCGAGCCGAATTCCACGTTTTTGATCTATCGCAGCCTCCTATTATCTACTTTTTAACGACATTCTGGTTCCCACTATCATAGATGACAATTCGATTGTGTGTTATGGAAAGTGAGAGAAAAATTCTTAGGAAAAGTATATTGTTCAAGTATACGTTATGCTATTTTCCTAGAAATATAAATTCTCTGTTACTGCTTATACGGATATTGAAATATTTATGAGTGCTAAGAACCATTAGAAATTTAACGATTTAGAGAGAAACGCATCAAATCAAAACAATCTGACTTCCGTGTAACCCAAAGACTTATTCAACAAATTCAATGGGACATTGTCTAACGCCCACCATACAATCCCGATCTAGCACCGCGTGATTTTCAGGTTTTTCCCGAACTTGAGTAGTGGCTTGGAGGGCGGCGCTTACGAACTGACGTGTAAACCATCACAACTGATTTTATGAAGAGGGTATTGCAAAGGTTTTTGACCTTAATCGTCAAGGCGATTATGTAGAGAGTAGAAGGTTTCATTATTTAGCATAACGGACTTAGATCTATCAGTGATGTCCGTCTCTAAGGACCTTTTGTTTTACCAAATAAGAATAATAAATTATCAATAATGCAATTCTAATATGTAAATGCGTAATTATGTTTGTATTTGTACTTGCAGATGTTGTCAAGAATGCGCAAAGACCGAAGGTGAACCCTGCGGGGGTGATTTAGGTTTTAGTGGGACTTGCGAGCCTGGATTATCTTGCCAACAACCTGGACCATCTCCTAGCGAAGGAACTTGCAGACCAATCATTTTTGACAACCACGAAGATACGTGAAATATGTTTTACCGTTTTTTATTTTCTTGTAAGTATAATTTACTAAAATAATATACGTGGTTTGATATAAAAAAATAATGAGAGCAACGATTTACCTCGTAATTTCTTGTTATTAATATTTTTCTTTTGTGAAAAGAAAATATAAAAGGGTAAACCCCATTAAACTCGAGTATCTTGAGTGGTGTCTGCTGATTCCACAGTCCTGCACTTCTCCAATGAAAAGAGACCAAATAAATTGACTTTCTGGGTGTCTGTAGACGATCTCGGTGCTCATGAAGCATGTCTGCCTGTCGAGTAGATATTGCAAAAGCAAGCTCAACAAAATTAGTTCGAATAGTGAAGACGCCTTGAACTTCTGTAGTGAAAGACGTGCCTTGGTAGCTGATTCCACAGGTTGGCACTTCTCCAAAGAAACGAGTCCAAATAAATTGACTTCCTGGGTGTCTGTAGACGAGCTCGGTGCTCATGAACCATGTCTGCCTGTCGAGTAGATATTGCAAAAGCAAGTTCAACAAAATTAGTTCGAATAGTGAAGACGTCTTGAACTTCTGTAGTGAAAGACGTGCCTTGGTAGCTGATTCCACAGGCTTGCACTTCTCCAAAGAAATGAGTCCCTAAAATTGGCGGGATTATGTTAGATAATGCGGGAAAGATCATTTACAGTGGTAGTATCGGTAAAACAGAGTCAGGTCTCCTTTTGGCTCTAAGCTGTCCAGGTTCTAGTCAAATCTGGATCTAGATTATTCGGCAATTTCGATGTCAAGTTACCAGTAAAAATATGTGCTCTTAAGCTATTTTGCTAAGCTTCTCTTTTGAGACATGTACTTGATTTTGTTATTGCGAAAATTCATTCAGGATGTCCTGACTGACTGACTGATTCATTCACTCATCAACGTCCAGCCAAGGTTATTGAAGATAGAGACATGAAATTTTGAGGGTATGTTTGTATCGGTGTGTAGATGTGCGCTAAGAAATAATTTTGCGAAATTTCGATTTTAAAGGGATAAAACGGGATATGTTTGCAAATTCGATTTTTTCGTTTTTCTCGGTCGCTAATTGAGATTTCGACTCCGTTTTTGCACTAAAACATTCTCTGTACAAATACCTAAAACCAATTTCTGCGATTTTCAAAATTCGACTTGGAAAGGGTTCAAAAAGTTGAACAAAAATTTTTATTACGGAACCGTATATTTAGCAATTCTTCATGGCGAAATGAGATATCAAAGCGATTCTTTTTTAGAAAAATTTTAGGTATTACTGGTATATTATATATTTAAATACGTCGAGATAATATTAGTCACTTCTTTTTGATTAAAAGAAGAAATCGCGGCACTTTTCACCCAAAGAAAAGTCGGTAAACTGAAAAATTATAGACAAACACAACTTCACATCTTTCTTACTAATTAATGATTCTCAACAGGTTCGTGTTGCGATGACATTCAACTTTTAGCATAACTGAAGTAAGTGCTTGTTTGTATGGAAGTAATTAGGACAAAATTAGTCTCTGAAGGCGTATAAAAGTGTTGAGTTGAATGAAGTGACAAGATAAGTGATTTTGATGCTGTTTCTAAGAAGATCCGTTCAATCACGGATAAAACAAGAAGCGACGATATCAGATGTACCTCGAAATTTCAGTTTTTTCCGACTAAGTATATGGTATGCTGTTTAAAATATAATTGAAAGATTCTAGCCTAGTTTCTGAGCTTCAGATATGTATGTATACAAAAGAAATAACTCAGAAACGCGTTTTTGATATGTAAACTTTGGAAAATGATGTATAAGTGACTAATAATAGTCTGAAATCAAAATCGTATCTCCAACATCCATTCTCTTTGTTCTTCACTCGTATATATATAAGAGGAAGTCGAGTTTTATTCTCACATTTCATCCCATATTTTTAAATTGCAACAGAAGGTTTCAAGTCGTTAGCTCTAGCTCAACCATAGAATTTCTAGATTTTTTCGTAAGTTGTCTTGGTGGCCATAAAAAACAACGATTTTGATCTTTTCCATAGTAAGCTGGAAAAATTTTTGACAAAGGCTAGATAATTACTGATGTAACTGTTTAATGATACCCAATTTTATATATAATGGTGGTGAAACAACTTTGTCACGAACTACTGATGAATTCTGGACTATATTTTATCTTTTTCTATCAACAACCAGTTTCTTTGTACCCAATGCTCTTATATAGTACCAAAGACATATAAAACAGAAAAAACTTATTATAACCACTTTGTTGACCTTGAAAAATGTCGATCAATCTTCCAACTTCAACACCCAACAAAAGAATTCGCGATGATGGTGATATTTCATGTCCAGACAGGACCAAATTCTGAGCTGTAGCTCCAGCCGTTTTAGAAAAACAACAACCTGGGTATTTGCTGCCTTAAACTCAATCAAATCGCTTCTACTCAATTCCAGAATGTTTAAAACATCGACGGATCTGCAGTTTTCTCGAGTAGATCGTTGATGTACATCTTTCTGAGGTGTATACATCGATAGCGAAGTGGTTGGATTGGTTTTTGAGAAGCTACTAAACCAGCTGATAAATGAAGAAATTAATTTTTTTTCTTTCAGGCTTGATTCTAACAATTCCGAAGCTTGATTAGAACGATTCAAATCTCTTTTAAGACCAGCACCATTTTATAATGAACTTTGTCCTTCAATTTTTTTTTAAGTGGTCAGATATATTTTAAGGCACTGAGGAGGAAATTGAGAGCTCCGTTTGCCAACAGCTACAGTGTTGGAGATGATTTCGTGGTTGTCGCTAAATAGTTTGTGTCCAAAATTCGAAAGCACTTATTTTACCAATTTACCAAAATCATCTACAATCTTTAAGCATATAATCTGGATTTTTGACAGAATATTTGACAAAAACAAGTCATAAGTGTTTCCAAATAACATTTTCTTTCAAACAAATTGTTGTTCATAATTTTTCAGCTCAAATATTTCCTCTTGATGCATTTTTAGTATTTGAAAACTCAGTGTCTAGGTTATGATCAGCCGATATAAAAAATGCGTGTTTGTTTATCGGAATGTACGTTTTGTAAACGTCTTCTGCGCATTTAAAAAATAATAAAACGTTTCCACCCTCCATAAACTACCCTTAATAATGTATATTTTTTTTCCGATCCCCCAGCATCTCGGTGAGGAAACAAATTGATCTCATATATTCGAGCCCTCGGCTTTCGACTCCAATGACCTTTAAAATAACGATCATCCTGCTACCCATTTTTTTCTTTCTTTCTCTCTTTGCTGTGAAAAGACTATATCCTCAGGTCGGGTAGCAAAGACTCTTTGTAATCTCTTATACGTCGAGAGAAAAAAAGGGGAAACGGTTAGTTTGAGAAATGAGAAGAATGAATCAAAATTTTGATCTGCGACTATAACAATTTTGACGTTTCTATAAATTTCTATAAAGTTTAGTTTACAATAGATAGTTTATCTGAAAGTCTTTAAGTACTTTAAGGGCCACTACATACTTAATTAAACAATTTACGTTTAGTTTTTCGTATTTAACAAAAAAAAAATGATTGGTTGGTCCTTAATATAAACCAAATCTTTATTTTAGGGTGGCTTGTCTTCATTGCCATCTAAATTTGATTTTTCGTAATTTCGATTGGGTGACATAATCCGATTTTTCACCAAAAAAATAATATTTGATCACTTCTAATCGATATTTTTTAGAAATATCATATATTTTGTGTAGTTAAATAACCAAATTTGACCCCAATGTAAATCTTGTCATACAAGTTTTATTCAAAATTGGAAATAGTTGATTCCGTTCCAAAATTATAATTTAAAATTTTTATAGCAGCTTCTCCTTTGGGAGTAGTAATTTATCGATCCAAAAAAGTTTCGTAAACCTCGAAAAAGTTTAACGGTGCTAAAACAAACACTTCCTTATTGTATACGAACTTCGAAAAAATTAAAAAATGCTAAACAAAAACCCAGAGGTGATCTCGGAGGATGTTGAAGGATTCCCACGGGGACATCCGTTCCATTCTGGTTATTAAATATTTCGGTCAAACAGGGACGTAGATAATAGCTTATAAAATAATCACAAACTTCGGGAAATTTTGATAATACATTGAGTGGTAATAAAACTTCGTTTTTTAAAAAATTTACTTGCATTGTATGAATCAAAATGTTTCCTTGGAGGGTTCACAAGGAAACCGGGTTGGCCATTGCAAATCGCTTTTAACTCATAAAAATATTGCATTTTTTCCATGAAAAATTTAGGTTCTAGCATTATGTTGAGAGGCATTAACTATTACCAATACGAGTTGTATAATTGAGAATGAATTTTTCTTTTAACCACTTGTGAAATAATAATCCTTCGACACCGGCGCTTTAAAGCATCTATTTTATCCATTGTTTCATGCTTTTGGTGATGGTACTTCGAAGCGAGTTGATTTTCACAAGTGGTTTAATCCAGATAGCACTCGAATGACAACACGTTCTGAGTACGTTCACCATTAAAAATGTCAAACTTCAAATGTCAGATTTGACATATTCAGTGTTGCCAAAATTAAAGTTCTTGTCTATGTAAAATAGTAATAATTGTTAAACGTGGAAATATATGGAGAAATTCGATACGACATCATGTAGAAATCGAACTTTATCTAAAGAAATCTTCCAGTAGTTTCCTCACTTTTATGCCGGAAATGTAAGTAGTAGTTTCGCGTTGACGTCCAATAGAATCACGTTTGACGACGCTTTTCGATGAAAAATAGTTGCGACGATACATTGTTTGTTTTTCAATTGAAAAGGAAGCGCACACTGCATTACTGGTGGATGAAAATACTTTTCAAAGAAATTGACTTCTCCAGCGTTGAACGTATCGATTCGATATAATCATTTTGAATAGAAAGGTTAAGTGATTGTTCTATCAGAAAATCAATTATTAAGTATTAAAGAATTTCTGACTAACTGACTTAAATTATTTTTATATTTTTTAGAATTATAAACAGATGAAAATATTTCTAACGGCACTAAATCTGGGGATTTTAGTAGGTCATAGGCTCGTAAACAAGTCCAAACCTGTCGGCTTGTGCACGTGTCACGCTAATTACTAACTGCTTTGCTCGGAATTGCCAAGTTTCCTGTTCATAATTTTATTTTACGATTTTTTGCCCTTCAAAAACTAAAATTATGTCTCATCAATATTGAATAACCTACAAGCAACTGTCACAGTATCGATAATGTAGAAAGAAAAGCAAAAGATGGCAGTAAAAAAGAAAAAGAAAAAGCTCCAAATAGTGACGAAAGATTTTCTACAATCTATTCATCACTGCAATATACGAGGAAGTTCCCAAAAGTACCTGGCCGAACAAAGAAAAGCTGGGAACAAGTTGGGCTAAATCTGGCAAATAGGGTGCATGAGATAGCAATTCAAAACTCTTCTTAGCCGAATGCGACCGTTTTTATTTGATTTCTGCCCTCAAACGTTGCATTAAGTTCGCATAATACTTGCCAATGATATTTGCTTATTTTTTAAGATAATCATCCCAAAATAATATATAATATAAAAAGAAAACAGTAGAAAATATATATTCGATAAATCGTAGTTTGAAACACGTGATGGAAATGAAAATTTGAGGTTAGGAAACATTGAGGAACAACTAAGGGAAGTACTGCTTTATGATAATCAGGGTGGGTATTATAAATATTATGGTACGGTAAATTCATACTTATAATCTTTGTTTTCATTAATATTGTCTGCAGTCGATTATAAAGTGCTTCTCGACGAATTCGAAGTTGATTTTCTGGAGACATCAAATTGCCGTGAGTGAGTTCGTTGTGGTTAGGGAGACTTTTTATTGTTGCTTCATAGATAGCGTCAAGAATCTTAGATAAAGTTTTTTGATTTGAAATTGAGATGGTTTCCAAGCTAGAGTAGAATTTCTGAAGAATTATGGAGATCATATGATTGGTAGATGTTTTGGCCTTATAAACAGACTGCTACAAAGACTGTTGCAAAATTTTTTTAAAACGAAATGTCATTAATAAATATCCAACACTTTTGTTGTTGTGCAGGGGTGTATTCAGTCGTTTTTTTATAAATTATGATCATTTACACAATTTTATTACCCAGAAATCAAATTTATTATCTTTTATGTACGTACCGACTACAAAACATTTAAATCAGTTGAGACGTTAGTATGCCCAAAATATCCTTTTCTCGAAATAGAGAAATTCCATTTTCTGCACATTATTTCGTGTATTATTTCTCCAAGGATTCCAACTTCGATACTGTTTTTGTAATCGTATGAAATTTACATTCCATAATGGAGTCCACGGTGTATGTCGATGGAAATCCTTTCTGATCCGATTGGGAAAAGGTAAAATCAATCGCATTTCTAGAGAATATGAATGCAAATCAAACAATGAAATTAAAAAGCCAGTGAAGTGCAGATTTACCGGGTGGAATAAAAATTAATGAAAGATCAACAATACGGGTCAGCGCAGATTGGGTTTTCGTTCGTACGTTAAAAAAACTACTCAAAAAATGAAATGTTGTACAAATAATAACGAAAATGTGAAAAAAAAACTGCAATAGTAAGTATATACATATATGTATGTATGTTAATTAGAACGAGGTGTTTGTCAGCTAGATTATGAGGGTTTTCGTATTGAAATTTATTCTATCAAGCATCAATTTTGAATATTGAATTTTGAAATATACGAATTTAATGTTTTTACAAGAAATAACACAATTTAAAACCACCGAAAACCTTAATTAATTATATCCCAGTCGATGAATACAGAATTAGCTCGGAATATATTAAAGTTAGTACACTTTGTTGTGGGACCGAAGTTTTGTTCAACCCGTAATTCATTAAATTTCAAAATAAGATACTTCAACGAATTTCTATTTCATATTTTACCTATGACAACTTATTAATTAATAGATCAAAATACAAAGAATACGAACCATAACCTCGAAAGTATTAGAATATAATTAAATTTATTTTTTTACTGCTGGCGTTTTCTATTTTCATTCTGTTGATGACTATACAATCTATTTCCCAAATATTGAGATGTTTGTCCTATGTAAATACGAGAAAAAGCTTTCTACAATTCGTATAGACGAATATAGCGAATGGTAAATGGTTGAGGATTTTAAGAAAACACAAATGTCAACTACAGAACGTGTCTCCATACATTTCGCCTCCACCTCCAATCTCGATGTTCCTTGTAAGTTTCATTGAAAGCTCTACGAGGTAGGAAATTACTTAGGACTGCATTTAGAAAATAAACTCGAAGGTTTATGTTATAAATATATATTATAGAATATTTATCTGTTATTTGATGTCTTTCCTTACATTTCGTTTCTTTTCCTATTGCTTTTTTTGTCTTTATTTATCTATTGTTTTTTTTATCCTTTGCTGTCTTTTATTGTTTCTATCACTATTTCTATTTATATTTCTTCGTTACTTGCTGTTTTTTTTTTCATTTTTTTGTATTTTGTTGTGTTTTAAGATATTTATTGTCTTTCCCTATCTTTCGATATATTTCGATGTCCTAGCTGTTTGTATATTACCAATTACACACTCTGGTCGTTTCTTTTCTCAGTCTTTCTCCCTCTTTTTCTGTTTTTCCATCGCTTTTCTTTTCCTTTCTACTTTGCAGTCATTCGTTGCCTTCATTTATCTTCTGTTCTTCAATGTTGTTTTATATTACCTTCCATTGATTCAATTTCTTTATATTCCATTATTATTTGTTGTCTTCCTCATATTTTATTGTCTTTTAACAAATTCTATTGTCTTTTCTTGACTTTCGATATTTTTCGATATTCCCAAATGTTTTTATTTTCGATTCTAATCTCTCTTCGTTGCTTTTTTCTGTCTTTCTCTCTCTTTTGCTGTTTTTTCATCGCTTTATACTTTGCAGTCATTCGTTGCCTTCATTTATCTTCTGTTCTTTAATGTTGTTTTATGTTACCTTCCATTGTTTCAATTTCTTTATATTCCATTATTATTTGTTGTTTTCCTCAATTTTATCGTCTTTTATTGTCTTTTAAGAAATTTCATTGTCTTTTCTGATATCTTTTGATATTTCTAGATGTTTTTTATACCCGATTCTAATCTCTGTTCATTTCTTTTCTCTGTCTTTTTCTCTCTTTTGCTGTTTTTCGTCGCCCTTCTTTTCCTTTCTACTTTGTAGTCATTCGTTGCCTTTATTTATCTGTTCTTCTCCAAAGTTATCCTGTGTTGCCTTTGATTGTGTTTCTTTATATTTCCTTGTTATTTGCTGTCTTCCGCTTACTTTTTCGTCTTCTGTTGTGCTTTGACTTACTTCATTGTTTCTCTTTCTCCTTGTCTTCTCTCTATACTTCAACATCTTAGTTGGTTTTTGTTTCTAATTCGACTTTCTATTTGTCCTTTCTCTTTGTGTTTTTTCCTTTTTTATCTTAACTTTTAACTCAACATTTGATATGTTTTGCACTCTTTATTTGTTTTTTTTGATTCCCTTTTGTCCTAACTGTTCGTATGTCTAATTTTATCTCTTTCTTCACATTCCCGTTGTGTTATTAATTTTTATTGTCTTTTGTTATATTTTTATATTATTATTCATCTATCTTTATCTTTAATACTTTTTATGTTTGTTAGTTAGTTTTCAATACTATTTTTTCTAATTAATAACTTTCTCTATAAAGTCAATTTTCGTTTTGTTCGTCTTAAGTTATTATTTCAAGCACAAAGTTTCGGAAGCTTAAAACTTTGCGGCCAACAGACGTTGCTGCTGTTTCACATGATGCAAGACTACTTAAAATATAAAATAAAACATTATTCATGAATAATTAGTCTAATTAATATCCTGTGAAACTTTTCCAAGAAATAGAAGAACGAAATCGTTATAATTATAAGGTGGATAACGTTGTCAAAAGGACAATCAACCTTAATTTTTTTAGGTCTCATGTTAAAAGTACAATTTTTGAGAAAATACAATATTTGATAAAAAAACAAGTAATTTTTGATATATTGTGTTATAATTATGATAATTACTATTTTTTTTTGTTCCAGATTTCCGGAGAGCGTTGGGAAGATGGAGAAGAAACCCCCGAAATTTTATTTTGTAACGACTCGTAAAAGTGTGTACAAAAAAACTGATAGACTTTAGATTGTTATGAAGAGTGTTCAGAGGACTTTTTATCGGCTTTAAGCAAAAAAAAATGTGGATAATAAGTATTTATTTGAGCCAATTAAGGCTTCGTATTAATTTAAACGCTATATGTGACTGCTATCCAAAAATTTAATGTGTACATTTGTGACAATACGATCAAAAATTTAATTTCTGTTAATTGTAATGTAATATAAATATTGTATAATTAATTTTTTTTGTGAGAAAGTATCTAACCAATAAAATTGTTTTATTTATTTACATTTTCGTTTAATTTTTGGTCAAACGTCATTTAGAAATACATTTTTTTGTATATTTTCGAGACTACTAAAATTCCTGTGGAATTATCATCGGTTCTTACGATAAACTTTAATACAAAATGAGAAAAAGGCAAAGAAATTACTTTTTAGAACAAATATTTTTATTTATGTATTCACATACATTGACATTTTCCCCAATTTTTCATTAGATCCCTTCAATTAAGAAAGAAAATATAAAAAAAATGATTATGGCGTTGTATAAATAGGGTAGACATCTCAGTATCTAGAAAATAGAACAAGAGGTCATCAATAAGATAAAAAAAATAGAACTGCATCAACGAACGACGAAATATCAAAGAAACATACATTCGATTATAAAAAAAAAACATTATTATAGGCAAAAAATTGGATTTTCCTAAAATTTGATTCCCACAAACTTGCCTCTTTTAAACGTTTACTATTAACAAATTGTCACCGCAGTAACATACGTCAATGTCAAATACAGTGATGCCACAACTAATTAACGCTTGGATTTAATAACCAAACTTTTAATTAATGAAATATTTCTCTATACCAATACAGTTAATTATAAGAAAACAATTTTTTTTTATGCGAATATAGTAAAAATCGACATCACAGCGTTGGTAATATGTAAATTTCCCTTAAAAATTATCATAATTCAGTTCGTATAGAAAAAGGGGAGGGTTTTTGGATTCTACGCATTCCAAGGTAATTAGAAGTTTATAGCTTTATATTTTCGGAACCAAATTCCTTTATTGTTATCCATTAAAATGATCTTCTAACTCCTTTTTCTTTAGTACTTCTATAAAAACGTTACCGTGTTGAAAAACATTTACTACGCGAAATGACCCAAAACTTGAAACAGTAGGGTCTGAATTGAGTTTAATGTGAAACGGTATGTAGATTTTTCCCCCTTAACTTCTCTTTGAAACAATATTTCCTCGACTGATTTAATAATTTCACAACAACAGCTGGTCATAAAAAATAACAAGACAAATGAAGTTCATTTGAAAAAAGAAATTATTGATCGAGGGAATACCATTACTTTTTCAACTGATAATATTTATTCATCTGCTAGAGAATAATTCTCAATGTAGTTCAAAGTATGGTCTTGAAATAGAGGGTATTAGCAAAAATCTCAATGAACGTGACAAGTCTCAACAAGCTTCACACAATTTTTTTTAACTAGCTGCTTGGATCCACTTTATTATAGTAAAACTTAAAACGACAAATCAAGCATTTTGAAAAATATCTGTAATTGAGTTTCGTGCTGTTTTTTACATATAATATTCGTACTATTTTTAAGTTAAAGTATTACATAATATACAGGGTGTTTCTATATTCGATCGACAACGCTCTACCACAGAGAAATCTCATAGTTCAGTGATTTTCGGTGGATTTAGGCAAGAATTTCGGAAAATCGAAATACCAAGCTATAAAGTCATTTAAACTTGTTCAATTTACATCCTAAAACTTTTCTCAAAACTCACATATAATTCGATGTGAGCAGCTTTAAAAATCGTGGGTCAAAAATCAAAAAACTTTTTTTTTGCACATTTTTGCAAATAACTCTTTTCCGATGGGTTTTACGCTATTTGTAATTCTTATAAATATTGTAGAGCATTAAATTCTCTACAACTTTTGTTCCAAAAATTTTTTCATACGGTGAATCGTTTCTGAGATAAAGGGCGGTTAGAATCCCGTTTGAAATCAACTGGTTAATCCCGATCAAAATAATCTCTTAATTATCTGCCGACTTTTGTTAAAAGGCAAATTTCTACAACATACAACACGGTTCATTTTAGCTTCATAAAAGGTTATTCTTTTTTAACTAAACAATTAAATAAGAGTTTGTTCCAGTGGCGTAAAAAATATGGCGATAAAAGTGACAACTAAGCCTGACAGCGCGCCACTGGTTAAAATTTCCCAAAGTTTGTTTATGTCAAATTTTTATTTTATCAAGAAGCATATTGGTAACGAAATTTGAGAAAAAAAATTTAAAGGCGTTCTTGATTTATGGCAAATTTGTGATTTTGATTTAAAATTTTGAATCTCAGCAACTAGGCCCAGTAAGGGTTCGTTTTCCTATATCAAAATTAATCATTTATTGAGATCTCTCTGTGGCAGAGCGTTGTCGGTCGAATATAGAAACACCCTGTAATAATGTAAAATGTTTTCGTTACGAAACCAAGTCTCAATTTTCTACAGTCTCAAACTGTCATGTTAAACAAACATTATCTGTCAGTCCAGTACGTGTTATTTCTTAATGGAATCTCGTAATGGGATGCCTGTTGGTCGTGGAAACACAAAACCATTTTATGCAGAATGACTTTGTCACAAAACGGATAATATAATATAACGTAAAATCGTAAAAACTGACTATTTTAATGACAAAAGAAAAGCTCTTAGTTGATATTTTATTTAAAATTATAATTATCGCTGTCATTGTCAAATCCATATGACGTTTATGAATTACCAACTTTCAAAAAGTTATGTGTAAAATAACATGACATTTCGATAAGTCAAATAAAAGTGACAGCCATTTGAGTGAAGCTACTTTTGTTATTTTCAAAACAATGGATTCAAAATACACGATTGTTGTGGTATAGGATCAAAAACACTAGTTGAACTTTCTTCAGATGACAATTATTTTGTTTCGGATTGATTTAAAATGTCGAGTAAAGAGTGTTAACAAAGTTCTAATCGTTTTTGTAATGTTTGTGGACAGTTTATATTTTCTAAAAAGAGAAGACATATTGTAGATTCGTTAACATATGCAAATCAAGATAAAACCTAACCTAACCTAACCTAGTAATCACGAAAATGATTCTGATTAATAAAACTTAACCTAACCTAGTAAATACGAAAATTATTATTACTTTCGGGTTACGAAGATATTGGGATATAATCAAATTGGGGTTCATGGGAAAATTTGTGAAGGGGATGCTTTCCGGTATTTAGAAATAATATTTCCAAACAATACAGAGGAAAAACTGAAAGAGGGTGTATATCTTGGCCAACAAATTCGTAAAATTATGAAAGATTTTCAGTTTGAAATCCTTTGATTTGTAAATGAAACTGCTTATTAAAAAGTTATTCAAAATGGTTGTGAAAAATTTTTTACCAAATAAAAGAGTGAAAGTCACGAAGAAGCTGCTAGATTTATTGGAAATTTTTCATAAGATGATTCATTTTCTGCACTCGCATCTGAGTTTTTTCCTTAAAACTCGGTAAATATGAGTGACGTACGAGGGAAACGTTTTCACCAAGATTTAAAGGTTTTCGAAAAACGACATCAAGGATTTTGGGATTTGGGATGAAAATATATTGAAGTGTTACTCTTCGAGAGGAAGGAAAAATAGTTAAAAGATGACCTAAGCAGAATAGGAGTAAATAATAGGAAATGAAAAGAAACAAGAAGTTTTGGCGGCCGAAAAGCGGGAAGGTGTATTATAGAAACTGATCCACCCCAACAAGAGGATCTAAAGAGTTTTTTCGCTGAGCAAACCCACTAGGAGTGGTGAGCTATTATTATTATATTATAAACACATAAATACATCACTTAATAAATCATGTGGTTGACATACAGATGGCGCTGCCAACTTTCTAAAGACTATCTTTGAAATTTTATGACATTTCGATTGGTCAGACAAAAGTGACAGCTATTTAAGCGAAGCTATTTCGTGTGTTAATTTATGACTGCTTCTTGATAAAAAAAATTGGTTACATCTAATCGTAAATTGAAATTGCTCGAGATAGCTGAGGACGTGAAGAAATCAGTTTGCAATTTTGCATGCACATTTTTTCAAAATGGTTGCCGCGTTTACTCACATCCGATCAACAACGTTTTGATGTTTCTGAGCAGGGTTTGGTCATGTTAATACGTAATAAATCAGATTTTTTGCATCGATATGTGACAATGGATCCATCACTTCACTCCGGGCTCAAAACGATCATCATCTGAGTGGACTACAGCTGGTGAACCAAGTCCAAAGGCACAACAGTCAGTTGGTAAGGTTATGGATTCAGTATTTTGGGATGCGCATCGAATATTGTTCATCGACTATCTCCAAAATGGAGAGACAATCATAAGTGAATACTAAATAGAGTTTTTGGATAATTTGATTGCAAAAATCAAGGAAAAACGGTCTTATATGTTGAAGAAAAAACCACTGTTTCACCAAGACAATGCATCGATTCACAATTCGATGGCAACGATGGTTGAATTGAACGTATTGCTTCTTCATCTACCGTATAGTCCAGATCTGATCCCCAGTGACTACTGATCTCAAAATAATGCTCACCCATGAGAAATTCAGCTCAAATGAAGAAGCAGTTGCTGGAACTGAAGTTTATTTGAGGCAAAAGACAAATCCTTCTTCAAGCACGACTTCGAGTAGTTAGAGAAGCCTTGGAATGATTGTATTGTTCTTGAAGGAGATTAAATTGACGAATAAAATCGATTTTTGACAAAAAATCTGTCGTTAGTCACACGACATACTGAGTAATGAAATATAAAGGGCAGTTAGTCATAAAATAATTATAACGTTCTAATGATAAGTTGAAAAATCATTCGTTGATTGATTTTTTTTATATTGATAATACTACTACAGTAAATTTGGACAGGGGCGGATTAGGATTAAGTGATTTGTTAACAGTATAAATTTCCCATTTAATTCCAGTTGCGAATTATTATGTTATTTATAGCAAGCTATATCAACTGATTGAAATATAAGGTTAATCAGTTAACTTGGTAAATTTAGATGTGATTAAATACATTCTCTTTACATATGGGTCGACTCACCTACATGTATATCTCCATCTAAAGTTATACCAAACAATATTAGATTAAGAAAGTTTGTACTTAGAACTTAGAACTCGAGGAGTAATTCAATGTTGATAACATTAGGATGTTATGGGCTGCCACTAACGTTTTGAGTTTCTCAACTTGAGTTACAACATCTGCAGGTGTATTTACAATTCGCGAAATGGAATATTATTGCATCGGCGGAAATTGTTTAAAGTGAAATAGGCGATTTGCATTTGACGTAATTCGAATCAATTTATTTTTAATTTATAGATAAATGTCAAAAGTTGCTAGATTTTCATAAAAAGTTTTTTTTACGTTTTTTCAAAAAATTTTAGAGTTTTCTAAGGAATTCTTCGATTTATGGAAAGTTTTTCGAAAATTCTTGATTTTCCTTGATAATATAAGTTTAAATCTTTTGAGAATACAAGAAATTGGTTTTTTAAGCATTTTCTAGAAAATTTTACAATACTATGTTCAAAAAGTTTATTTCTTTAGAAAAAAATAAACTTATACAACATCTGATCCACTTGAAAGATCCTTGCTTCAAATTTTTGGGAAATTTTTAATTTATTGAGAAATTGTTAAATTTTTTGTGCAAGAAATGCCCTTGGTTTCCAGAAAAATGAATCATATTCATCAAATTTCTAAAAGATGCTGGAAAATACTCAACTTTTTGAAAATTCACTAGAATTTTTGAGAAAATGCAAAATTGTGCTACAAAATAATTCGTTTTTCATAAAATATTTCGAATTTTCTTGAAATTTCCAAAAAAGGCTACAATATTCCTGGGTCTCCAAAGAAATGTTTGGAATTTTTCAAAAAATTTCTTGATTTTCGAGTTTTTTTCAGATTTAACAATCTTCCAGAATATTCAAGAAAAATTTCCGGTTATCAAAAAATGTATGAAATTTTCTATAACATATCTGGAATTTCCATATTCTTCGATAAATTGCTTAAATTTTCCTAGAAGTTCTACCGAAAATTTTTAGTTTCCAGATATTTCTGTGAGTTTTTTAGATCTGGGTTTGGAAATTGCTGGTAATTTTCAAAATTTCGCGGTTTTCAGATTTCAGAAAATGTAAGGAACTTTCTAGAGGATTTCTCCAATTTTTTGGAAAATTGCCACTTTTTCGAAGAATTGTTTGAATTGACCAAAAGTCCTAGAAATACCTCAGTTTCTAGAAATTTTCATAATTAGATTTAGAAATTGATGAATTCTCAAAAATATCCAAGAAAATGTTTCAGTTTTCAAAAAATATTCTGACTTTTCCAAAATATATCTTCAATTTTCAATATATCTAAATTTTTCGATAAATTGCTTAAATTTTTCTAGAAGTTCTACCGAAAATATTTAGTTTCCAGATATTTCTGTGAGTTTTTTAGATCTGGGTTTGAAAATTGCTGGTAATTTCCAAAATATCGCGGTTTTCAAAAAATGTAAGGAATTTTTGAGAAAGTTTCTCCATTTTTTTTGAAAAATTTGCTACTTTTTCGAGGAATGGCTTGAATTGACCAAAAAGTCCCAGAAATACCTCAGTTTCTAGAAATTTTCATAATTAGATTTAGAAATCGATGAATTTTCCAGAAGAAGAAAATTATTAGATTCCAGAAATTTCTATAAGTTTTTTAGATCTAGGTTTGGAAATTGCTGGTAACTTTCAAAGTTTTTAAAAAATTTTCTAGGACATTTCTACAATTTTCTATATTGTTTCCAGATTTTTCGAAAAATTGCTTGATTTTTTAAGAAGTTCAAAGAAATTTTGGACTTTCCATATAGTTCTATAAAACTTTCCAGAAATTTTTCAGGAAATTCTAGAAAATACTAAATAATTTTTCGGTTAAAAAAATATTTCTTCATATTGCTAGCGGATTTTTAAGTTTCAAAATTTCTCAAAGAATTCCAGAAAATTCCTTGAACCTGATGCTGAAAACTGGTTTTCAAAAAATCTCCCAAATTGCTAATAATGCTTCGAATTTTTCAGAAAATATTTCGATGCAATAAAATTTTTATAAAATTTTCCACTTGGACCTAGAAATTTTCCTATAATTGCTTAGAAAATACCAGAAAATTTGTTTCTTAATGATTGCCTCTAATTTTCTAAAAACTGCCAGAAAGTTTGCAAAAATCATCAAAAAATTTTCATATTTTTAGAAAATTCTTGTAAATTCTTTGATTTCAAAAAAGTTGCTCGACTTTTTTAAAACTTTTTTGAGATTTCATATTAGCAAACATCGAGATAATTATAAATCGTTTTAATTGTTCCAAGAAACTCAAAACGTACGTTATCAAACTCACAAAAGTCTTTAAAATGATTCAAAAGTATTCAAAACTTACTTTAATTATCATAGAAAGTGATAATAATACAAACAACAAGGAAACTTCCCTACAATATGTCTATTCCCTTAATGAGGTATTTTATTTTAAGCTCAAGTTATAAGGCACCTACTTTAATTGATCTATAAAATATATTCGTTTCCCTAAAATTTCACAACGAAACTGTTTAACATCAAATTTATTTTACTAGCGAAATTCACTTGGAAAATAGAACTTGAAGCAACTAAATTATATTATAGGGAAGTTAATTTCACTTAGAATTAAAATTCTTTACACTCGCAATATCTTTCAAAATAATTCTGTATATACAATATAATTTGGCGAGAAAGATCTTCCACTTTAACTGGACCATTGTGGAATTAACATAAAATTCAATAAACACATCAAATTTAATTTATTTATATGTACAGAGTGTTTCGGGACTGTTTTCCGTAGACTACGATCAACCCTAACAAATGCTCTAAAGTCTTCTTCAAACTTCTGGCTTCTGACGAGTTAACAGAAGCCGAATCATACGTCAAATACAATGTGATAATAATTTTGAAAAGATTGACATCAAATTGCCATTTAAAAATCAATTCGCTTGCAATTTTCTATTGAATATCACTTACTACTTAAATAATCACAATTTATGATAATTTTTTTTATAATGTCTCTTTATGGCGAACGGCTTTCTCGTAATTGATTAAGTTAAGTAAAGAGAATCTTTTTGTTAAAAAATGGATCAAAAATCTCATTTTTGTTATCTTTAGATTGTACAGGTTGTCCCTGTAAAAGTTACGGATTGTTAACCATTGGACAAGAGCCGCCACTGGTCTTTAGATGGTAGTGTGGAATTATTTACTCCGTCATATTCACTACATGAACATACGTAATTAACCATCAAAAATTCATAATGTTTGGATGTATAATTTAGAAAATATATTTAAATATGAGGTTATGACAAAAAATTATTTTCATATCATCTACTCAGTACGGAATTTTTTGTATCGAGTCTCTGAACACCCCACCCTGTACATTGATATATCAATATTTCTATGGAGTTATTTCTGCAACTAACTTAACTCGTTATTTTTTTTTCTCAAATGAAACGCAGAGCTAAAAAAGTAATCAAACTTCGTAATGAAAACCGCAATCTCTATCCCCCAAAATAAATGAAATACACCAGGAGTAAACTGAAGCGTGAGGTGATGGAAGAAGAGCTCCCCGTTCAAAGAAAAGCATCAATTTGCTTCGGAATTGTCTACTTTAGCAATTTAATCAAACAATCCCCATCGGCATATATATCTCGCAAGTTAAAAAAGCAGTTTTGGCAACCGCATCCCCCGCAAACTATGGATAATTGGGAAAACGAAATTCTTGGCAAAAAAAGGCTCTAGAAGTGATCGGTGTATTTATGAAAACTCAGTAATCTTCATATAGTGAATAAGACAGATTAAATGAATGAAAACGTAATTGAATTAATGAATAATAGAATGAATGAGGATTCAAAGGAAGAATAAAATTAATTGATAATAATATATTGAAAAATCGATAAAAAATACGTATAAATTCATGTTACTCCAATATTTAAAGCCTAAAACAGCATCTAGCCGTCCAATACTTTTTATTTTACCTCCTCATCCTCTTCTCCTTTGACTCTTATTATTTATAAGTATTTATGGAGACTCTCCAAAGTCCTTGATTTGTTTTTAATATAACCTTTCTGTTAAAACCACAAATTTGCCAAGCACGTCATATTTTGTTTTATCTTTGATTATTTTGTTGCAAATTCTTTTGTTTTGAGGACATAATTTTCAAAAAAAATTAATGCAGAATAAAGAAAGATATAGAGAAATATAATAAGATGGGAAAATATTGAAATAGATCTCAAAAAATATAAAAGATAGTGAGAATTAAAAACTAAGGAAGAAGGGACGGAATTGACGCCGATTGAGGTGGAATCACATCAATTCTTATATATTTAGGTGTATTGGCGTTTACTTTTGTCAGATATATTCGATTTACATCCATTGAAGTCTATTAAAGTCGAATCACATCAATTCTTATATATTTGGGTGTATTAGGGTTTACTTTTGTCAGATATATTCGATTTACATCCATTGAACCCGATTGAGGTCGATCGTAACATCAATTCTTATATATTTGGGTGTATTGGCGTTTATTTTTGTCAAGTATATTCTATTTACATCCATTGAAGTCCATTAAAGTCGAATTACATCAATTCTTATATATTTGGGTGTATTGGCTTTTACTTTTGTCAGATATATTCGATTTACATCCATTGAAGCTGGTTGAGGTCGATTGTCACAAAGAAAAATATAGAAAAGCGTAAGAAAGTGATGAAGTAATAAAAACAGACAATCGAATGATGTAGTAGCAAAGAAAGAGAATTGAAAGATCAGAAAGACCGAAAAATATGAGTAAAAAACAAAAGGAAGATAGAAAAGGCAAAAAAATAAATAAAGGAAGGTTAGGTGGTTAAGAAAAAGAAATTAGAGAGGACGGAAGGAAAAAAGAAGGTATGCAGAAATAAAGAGGAAAAGAAATAAGTGCGAAAAGAAGGGGGTCATAAAAAACGGCAGGAATATAGGCGGAATAAACGTAAAAAAGAAGAAAAAAGCGGGAAATAAAAGACTACAATATAAATTTAATTTTTCTGTGTGTATTTTCCTCTTCTTTACTTTATTATTCATATAAAGTATATTTATATATGTGAAGTGCTGATTTTGAATTTTCCGACCCTTTGGTACGTTAATGTTTTCGTAGTATTCGAAGGACTGGCACGTACCGGTTAACAAGGGCTCCCGCGGGCTCAGCTATCTTTCGGAATATCCACATAAGAATCTCTTTTACTTGGGCTTTATCTCTGCTCACTTGATTATTTTTCAAATATGCACTAGTAACGACAGAAAATGGCTTTCAGGCCATTCCGTATCCTGCGTACTCGGCACTGAAAAATGAAATATTTCCATCGCGAGTCTCGACTTAATTTAGTCGTAGTAGGGATGATGTAGTCTTGGGGATGATCGTATGAAAAATGGACTATGAAAAAACGTGTTTATAAAATACATTTCTGACACATCCGTATTTTCATGATATTAAATTATGAAGATAACCTCACTTTTTTTCCTGAACTTTATACTGTTTATAAAGTCTGGCAACGTCGTTAAAACGTTCAATTATGTTTAACGCAGCTCCAGCTATTCCTCTTCTAGCTGATAATGACCATCTACGGAAATACGAGGACCTTATTTGCCATATACGCGGTTAGTTTCACGTAATGGCACGTTCCACGATTAAAGTACAAATAAACTTTCCCATTAGCTAAATTACGAGGCGCGTAGTGAAAAAAATTATTTCGTGAAGGGAATAGAGACCTATAGCTTTCATACATACATTGTTACCTTATGAGTAGGGCGAATTAGTGATGCTCCGATTCCTAATCTAGACCCGAAGGCAATGCTTTTCCCTTAAAAAAATTGTTATTGGAAAAATGAGAACCCGAGCACCAGATCTTGAAGTATGTGTAGTCCAGTCATTTAAGCTTAAATTAGGTATGAATCTCGGAATTCGAGATACCCAGCTGTAAGTCTGTAAATACTGACACCTTAAAAGTTGTCTCAAAACCCACATATGGTAGGGTGTACGCAACTATTAAATTTTAAGATCAAAGGCCACAAAAATCAGTTTTTTGCGCTTTTTTCGTAAATATCTCATTTACTATGGGTTTTTTGCTATTGGTACTCCTCATCAATATTGTAGAATACAAAATTCACTACAAATTTTATTTAAAAAAATTTTTCATACGGTGAACCGTTTTCGAGATAGAGGGCGGAGAGCGCGCAGTCACGTCATCACTTCAGGTCAACTGGTGCCTCCGGTCGAAAACGCGAGACAACTTTTAGAGTGTCGATATACAAGTATTTACAGACTTACAGCTGGGTATCTCGAATTACGAGGTGAACTTACTATAATGACTGGACTAGTGCAATCTCGGCCAGAGGAATGATTCCTGGAAGGTTTTTTGGTTCCAGAACTAAAAAAATTCGAAAATAGTATTACTCGGTTTCAACTAGATAAAGCTACAAATCACATGTTAAATGATGTTCCCAGGCATGTTGATTTCGAATCTAACGATTTGAAAATGCAAATGCACCAAGAAAGCCAAATTTTGGATAGTGTGGGGGAAGTGGGTCTAGAAAAGCTTAAATTGGCGTGGGCTTTATGCAAACTTTTTGGTTAAATACAGTTTTTTCATCATAACTCGGTTCCCCGTTGAGATACGAAAATTTTTATAAAATACTTTTTTGTTGCTCTTCATATGTTGTACAATTAAGGTTCTATACATTTTTCACGTACCGATCATCGTTATCGAGAAATCGATAAAAAAACCATAAATTTAGGTAGAAAAAATTGTTTTCCACCGTTTCCTTTTTTTTCGTTAAAGATATCGAAAAATATCCAGTATAAAACTTGTATAGCGTGTTCAGACCTATAAATTCGTTTTTTTATTTTTAATTTTCGATGAAAATTACGACCTCTAGCGCGCTGCAAAGAATGGTTGTTCAGGGAATTATACAAAATAAATTATTAAACCAGCCAAATTATGAATCAAACACATGAAATTTATTGATGAAATAATTTTTATGCAGCAAAAACTAATAATTACAGGTGGTCATTTTTTTTAACATGTTTTCGTCGTTTTGATTTCCTGGTTGTAGAAGTTCTTCCTCGTAGACTCTTCGAGTCGTGAAAATTCTTCAATCGCAGGAAATGATGATGTGACGGTCGAAAAATCATAATAATCATTACAATCGTGATCAGCGGAATTATTTTCTGTCCACTACAGTGTAGGCAATTAACGGAGCAACTGATCCCTGCTTTCCTGCACCCACAAGCAGCTCCACACTTTCATGATCACCAATTATTAATTTTTGCTGCATAAAAATTATTTGATCAATAAATATCATGTGTTTGATTCATAATTTGGCAGGTTTATTAATTTATTTTGTATTGCAATAATTCCCTGAACAACCATTCATCCATTTTGTGGATACAACTGTGAGAGCTGCTAAATTAAAACCAGGTAGTCTAAATGACTTTGCGGCGCGCTAGAGATCGCAATTTTTTTTGAAAATAAAAAATAAAAAAACAAATTTGAAGGCCTGAATACGCTTTACAAGTTTTGTACTGGACATTTTTCGATATCTTTTACGAGAAAAAAAGAAATACCGAAAAACAATTTTTTCTTCCCAAATTTATGGTTTTTTTATCGATATCTCGATAAAGATGATCGGTACGTGAAAAATGTATATCAACTTAATTGTAGATCGTTCGAAGAACAACAAAAAAGTATTTAATAAAAATTTTCGTATCTCGACGGGGAACCGAGTTATGATGAAAAAACTGAATTTAATCCTATTTTCAAGATGGTGGAAAACCCATAAGGTTATTTTGGTCGACAATTTGAACTTAAGTTTTTCCAAACTTCCCCCCCCGCACTTAATATCCAAAATTTTGCAGGAAATTATGGACAGCATTGGATGATTTCTATAGCATTATTATTTTAACTGAAACGTCAAACTGACAGTTTATTATCGAAAATTGTAAGGGTGGTAACGAACCGTTAGGTGGGCAATCGATACCTTTTTGGTAATTGTTATTAATGTCCTTCAGAACACGGTTAAAATGCTTTATTCACAATATAGGGAGAAAAAATTTAAGTTTTCAATATTTTTTTTAGAAGACTTTTGTGATAAACCTCGTATATTTGATATCAGGAGAGAAATAATTAGATAAATATACAAAATGGAGTTTCGTTTATAAAGTAAAACAAAAATTAAAAAAAAAAAAACAGTTAATGTAAATAAAATTTTTCGTCCCGTTATAACGTATACAAGGTGAAGTTATAAACTAATATAAAAAGAGATCCAACTTCATGTTATTGACATCTTTACCATTTTTTTTAAAAGGAACTGTCAATTTTATCATTTCCAGTTCTACTTCGATGGAAAAACGTATCACGAGCTATTTAAAATTGATATAGGGTGGAAATTTTTTTTCTAGAGTCACTACCGAAAGGAAAAACTCTTAAATAATGACAGAACCAGGTATCACTTTCTTTTCCAACATTCTTAAACTCTTTGCTGACGAATAATTGCAGATATATTAGGGAAGGATTAAGATTTTAAATTCCGCCATTAATAAAGTCCAGTGCGCTCAGATCAGGCGATTTAGCAGGCGATGCCACTATTACTTTTTTTCCCAGCGACAGTTACAGTTAAAACTAGATTCTTTGGTCTGAAGCATTGGATATTTGGAAATTCAAATATAAAATACCTGTTGATGCATCAATACAATCAATTTCTAACAATACCAGCCCAGGCGTGGATTTTTTATGTTTGACACTTGTTCAAATAAAACCATTTTATATCGTTAACAATAAAAAAGTGGCATGAATCAACCGCGAGTGTATCAATCACCCCCACGAGTATTCATCGATCAACTTGTTGATTTACAAAGTGGCGAGACCTTTTAACATCGTATCCTATTTATTTTCTCATAAAACCTCAACTTTCGAATCCCCGCATTTAACTTCTATGAACTTCTCTCAACTATCCAAGTTCCAGTGGCTTTATAATTAACTTCAACTCTTTGCCGCACTAATCTAACTCTTCATCCTACTAATCAACCTCCGAAACAGACCTTCACGAACCAGAGACGTTTTGGAAGGGATCGTGAGATTAAATTAACTTTAAAGGTGGAATTCTAACATAGTTTTTCAATTAAACCGAAACCGGCGTACAGAAATGTCCGGTAAATTAAATAATTGATAGCCTTTCATACGCATCTTAACACGTTAACTGCCGCGTATACCATATAAGGATACAGTAGATTCTATTTAAGGTGACGCTAGGTGGTTGAGCAATTAGTTCGATGTTTTGACTGTTCAACAACGATTTTGGACGACCTTCGCGAAATTCATCCTGTAGCGAAATGTGACCACGATTGAATCCGGGAAACGATTCGCTGGAGATGATGCTTTATCACCAAAAGGTCGAAGCGAATTAATTCGTAAACTGTTGTTGGTTTAATTGACGTCTAAGGTCGAAAATGTCAATGTCAGATTTGACATATTCACATCAGGGTTACCAAATATCAAAATTCAAGTAGAAATCCTGATAAGGGCCTCATCATACTAGCGGATTGCGAGCGTTTTCAAACCAAAGCGGGCGCGCAAAATTTGTTTAAGGCTTTACAGGAAAAACAGTCAAGGAGAAAAATGAAGCAGCTAATAGAAACCATATAATATTTAGGTCTTCAGGTCTCAAGTTAGTTTGTATCGGATGCAACAACTAAAATGTATGTCTTGAAGTTTGTTTGGATTATTTTTTATTCGTTTGAAAAACAACACTAAGTAATCACCCTCTTCCATTCGATTTATTGATAATGGATCCTCACAAATTCGTCGATGCTTTCGGCGTCTTCGAAGTAACAAATTCAGTTTGTTCGCGACACGTTCGTTGCGCGCTCGCTCCGCCCCATAGCCGCTCGCAAACCGCTTTTAACAGTTATATCTACCTTCATGGTATTTATAATCAACATCAACAGAGACAGATTCAAAAAACTGTTTCAATATACATACATGGTTGCTTCATAATCCGCATCATATGTTTTAAATCATTCGATATCAACATATCTGACCAGAAGGTGATTCTGCAATGATTGCAATTGCAATTTATCAATTATTTCTATTGGATATTATCTTATAACTATATTATTAAATAATTCTGCAAGAACCTGGCAATTTTTGCATGGAAGCATTGGGTTTCGCGAAATTTACTTTGGGAATAGCTGATCTAGCACATAAAAAAACTTTTTTCAAATTAACGCTGGTAGTTAACGTGTTAATGTATAAGTCTTGACAATTTCTCTAGCGTATCAAAAACAATTTCTGAGTAAATTGAGGTTATGATGGTCTTTTGTTTATTTAGCGCTTATTCCATACAACAAACTGATACCAAGCTTCGATCTGCCTACTCATAAAGTTTTTACTACTAACATGAGTCCAGTTGTCTTGACCTTGAATAATCTAGGAGATATATCAGCGAGTTATGTCTTTTGGGGAAGTTTTATAGAAAAATTTATCATTATTGGAGCAAAGTGCATGAAGAATATGTTTCCAGATTGATGTTAAGCTCTAGTTATTGTTATTGTTAAGTGATTATTTTGGTTCCGATGACAAAAGTTAAGATATTTAATAATATTATAAATAAAAATATATACACTAAATGCAAAAGACTTAAAATATCACTTATGAAGGTAGAATAATCCTTTGATTGCTTCCAGCGCCCTCAGCCACTGTTGAAAATCGGCTCAGACGCCATTACGAACTAAAAGGGAAGACGTTTAGAAATAATTCAAGTTGACGAAAACGTTCAACGGTCCCATCATTAAACGGTATAATTAGTAGGTATCATTAAGGCCCTGATGAATGACTCACATTAAAATTGGAGTTAATGCAACATCTTACGAGTTACAGTTACGAATTTGAGATACGATTGGTGGGAGTGATGATATTTTACACCTACGTACACTCCTGGAGTTAGATCCTACCCGTTTGTAGATGTTATTACACATTTTTATCGTTTTAAATGAATTAAAATAAGCATTATTACTTATGCTTTGTTCCATGCGTTCATCAACTTCAAATGTATTCTATAATGTGTTACTTGTCTATGGAAACATACTAGTACAAAGTAGGTTTAAGAAAAGAAACAGTGTACAAAAAATAAAAGAGCAAATGAAGTATATATTGCCTTCCTAGACCAAGAAAAAGCTTTTGATAATTCAAAACGAAGATCAGTTTGGGACTAGAGCAACTTGCCTAAAGTATTTGCCATCAATAAGTGTCATAGGGCTAGATCTGGTGTATATGACGGAGCTTTGGAGAACATCCATACCAAAACCAGGAAAGAAAGACACTACACATACCAAATCTTTCATACCAATATCGTTTTTATTTGAAACGATAAAAAAACTGTCGACGACAATATTAGAACAGAGATTCTGAAGTGGGAACCTCTCCATCCGACATTTTTTTTCTGGTAAACAACTTTCAAAATACTCATTACAGATCTAGCTATGGAAATTCAAGTACAATCCTGCTTTAGAGCTTCCCTCGGATCCTTAAGGATGCACCTGGAATCACTGCAGTATAATTTCCACTGACTAATTTCTTAAAACTATAATTATGTTGAAGATTTAGTTTTTAACTGGGCTATAAAAAACTGAATTGCACTGAAAAACCAGAACGGTTGGCTATCAACCACTGGTTTTTTCGAAATTTCGAAAAGGATGAAGGCCGGGACACATGCATCCTTCCGATCCGACTACGATCATACAGTCGGACGAGTGTCTGAGAATGATACTAGAGTTTGAACAGAGTAGTTTACACCTACACGTGTCCGATCAAAGTCCTATTCGACTCCGATCATGCTTCCGATCGTTTGACAGCTGCAGGACGCGGTTGGAATTTGTGAAAATATTTTTGAGATTTTGCAATGTGAGCTTATTGAAGAAGTGAGGAAGTATCCAGTACTGTATGACTAGATAAAGGAGCAGTACTAAAACGCCGACTACAAAGTGCTAAATCGCAGTTGCTAAAATTTTGCTTACAAAACCTTTCGCGATTTTAATTGAATCGAGACTGCCGAGAGTGGCGATTGTATCGAGCCAGAGCTGGAATTCGGAAAGAGCTCGGAGCTCCCCTCTCACCGATCCGTTCTCTGGAGCAAAATATAGATAGAGCTCTTTAACTTTGCAGATAATTCGATTAATTACCAAAAGGTGTAGTTACAACTTCCAAAATTTGATGTTTTCAGTTTTTTCAGTATAACCAAATCCGAAATATCATTTTCTTTTTTGCTTTGTAATTTATTCTTGAATTTTAAACCTTTCTGCAATATATACAGACGTGTTGATGGTTGCATCTCGATTTTATAGGTCTGGGAGTGGTACGCTTACTTGATCTATCTTCCTAACTCTCCATACGAAGTATATAAAAAGAAATTCAAGAATTTTAGAGAATCTAATCAAGATAATTAGTTACTTTGATGGAATTATTGAAAAAACTAGCTTATATTATTTATTAGAATGATATGGATTTTACAAGGACTGAAACAAATTTTAATATAGTAATAATCCTATATTTTACCATTGCTATCGATTTATGCATATTGGAATTAACTACTCCCCGTTGGTTTCATCTCCAACCGTCTCCGAAACAATGAAAATAAATGATTCGGGAAATGGGAAAAAGATCCAAATTACTGGGTTCGTTTGGCTTTCGAAAGTTTAACTCGCATTGTATAAAATTAGGTCTATCGTTTGGAAATATGTTTTTTTCCCTAAATTTAATCATCCACAATAATGACAACGGTTGAGGGATGAAGCAATAAAATAACCTTTTGGGGGAAAACTTAACCTACAAATTATGTTCTATTATAGAATTTGTTTGCATAATTTATGACGTATGTAATCAATATATGTATTTAAATGGTGAGTTTGGTTATTGAAGTCAGCGGCGGTTCATTAATTAGTATACCTGCATCCCCAAACTTAAACCCATTCACAACACTAAATCTGATTGGCCAATCCACTGCACGTCCCCTCGCCACAATCTAGAGCGTTGTTCTTGTCCATGTGCACATATAATCAGTGCACTTGCAGTTCGTGATTGTAATAACGTGAATTGGGATGAAAGAAGTTGAAACAGCCTTAAAATGTTCCAGTTTTTTATTTGTATCAGTATTTATAGTAATAGTTAATATTCTTATCTTGATTATTGATCTCGTCTATAACTGCCAGAATAGATTCTACAAGAAAGATGACGGATTCATTGGACCAATGGCAATCATATTTCAAACCTTCCAAGAATTTTTTTTAAAACTAAGTTTATCGTTTGTTTGAATTGGTCACGGTGTATATAATTAATGGTATATCAGGCGTTAAATTTTATGATGAAATCGTAATTCACGCTTTCAACATCTGTTTATTTTAAGCGGAACATTTATCAAATGTGCCATCGTGAAAATTCATCATACGTTTTATAAATACAATATACAACCCTCTTAGCACCTAATTTACATCATCTGTTAATGTTTTATAACCATCGCTATATTTCAAACGCGACAATTAAAACTAAACTCGCAACAGAAAAAAGCTTTCATTCGTCTAAAAAAAAAAGTCAACTACAAAAAGTACGTTTATCAAATTCGCCTACTTTTTTATAGTTTAATTGTTTTGGTGAAGCTAATCACAGTGAAAGATTTTGTTTCAAACCCAAGGAGGCTCATGGAAGAGATTACAAAGAATTTACTTAATCACTCTTTGAGTTTAGAGTCCATGGAGGACTTATATCAATTATAAATAGTCACAACGACTGCAAAACGGATCGGAAATTGAAGACGTATAAACTCAAATCTGCTGGAAACATCAATTTACGTGAATGTCTGATTAAGTGATCTTTCTTTGAAAATGACTGCCTCAAATTAGATCATTTAGAAGCAACTATTGTATTTTCTACTACGAGATCACAATCACGGCATTTCCCCGGAAAGCTTCAATGCGCTAAATTTTTGTAGATGTTGATATATAGGCCTTGCTAGCTGATTTTTCATTGCCAATTAAGCCGCTGCTTCGCTTTATTCTTGTGATTGAAAAGCACCAAGTAGAACCAAACTAACGCTTCACATGTAATTTCTTGTTTTTCAGTCTTCTCGTTTGCAATGTTGGTGGTTGTACGATAAGCTAATAGAAACTCGAAACAAACACATCAATCAACAGGTCAACTTCAAAATTTCTACTTGATTATATTACGTTTAGTTTACCTAACGTAACTTTACGTAACCTACTTTCCTACAAATTTTCGGCCAAATCGGCGTTGCCTGTCTTGAGTCCAATTAACACGAATTTATTTTTTAGTTGTTATGATTTTTAGTCCATCAAAAGTTATAAGAATGATTTTTTATTATAAAATCTTTTTTTTTTGATATTTCATGGTTTGATAATGCATTTATTTATCGTACAGATGATCTTTAAAACTATTTTTCAAATACTGAGATGCTTGTCCTATGTAAATTGATAATTCGGCAACAGAAACATATAAAATGGACTAAAAGATAAGGAACTGAAGAAAGAAATGAAACTAAGCCCGATTTAAACGTGAAATATTGCTCTCATTATATGTTTGTTTTTATACAAACTCACCATTCACATAGTGTTAATAGTTAGTCCTAAATTTGCAGAATCGTTTTTAAAAGACGCCAAGGAAAAATTTGTATTTCAAAATATTATAAAAATAACTGCCTATTCCCGTTTCCTGAAATTAAAAAAAACTTACATACTGTAGACAACAATGTTTCGTATAAAAATTTCAGTCGGCTGTTTCCCATATGGCACGTGTCATGTTTTTTCAGGCTGGATTTTCCTTTTCAGTTACCGCAAAGGGCCGGATTAATATCTATAAATCTGTTTTTTCGGAGGGTCGGAAGCTGAATAGAGTAAATGGAACATATTTGAGATGTATGTATATTGTTTTTCTGCTTATATAAGATCTTTTTTCAGTTTACATATTTTTATATAAACTTGGAGACATTTTGAGAGAATGTCGATAGAGGTTTCGACTTCTGCACATCAAAATATGCAGGTTGCATTATCGAATCTGTAAGTACATTTATTATATCAATCTTTAATTTTTTCTGGCGTTCGAACATTTTGTAGAAGTGGTGCTTGTGGTGGAAACTAAAAGTCATCAGTGAAGTTATCAAAATTGTCCAGTTTCTAGACTTTCATATGACTAATAACAATTCTTGAAAATCGCTTAATTATCACCAAAGATGGATTTCAACATTTCGAGAACTTCTTTGGCGTTTTTTTCAAACTTGTAATAAAGAGATCCATGCTTAACCCCAAAAACGAACTCATCAAAGCAGTTGATAAAGCCAGTACGTGTTCAAATTGATCACTACCTGTTTAAATAATGAAATTATGAGACATAGATGTAGTTTGAGTAATTGACTACCAAATCCATAGATTTGACTCGACACCACATGATGAAGAAGGTTGCCTTAGGTAGTGAAGGCATTTCTTGACATAAATAAAGCATAAAACAAAACTTCTTTAGAAGTTATCTGCTGTGAACTCGATATACGTGACATTGAACATTGCTAGTTGTATAATATAGTATCTAGAGGTCACAAAACTATTCTGGTATATACTAGATCTTCCGCTTTTGGACCTTATGGTAAAATACTATTATGGTAAGTCTTGCGGAAATCTAAACGAATGTTGTGGATGAATATTTTGATGGTTAGTGACCTGCTCGGGATATCGGAGCTATTATGAAAGCTATAACGATCAAACTGATGTACTATATGTTTAAGCTGGAGTGCAAAAACTGGTGCACCCTTTACTAACCCCAAACCCTTGCCATCTTGTCTTATCCCAATATGAAACTAAACACTTTTAGACACTCATTTCAGGTACCACTGAATACGTGCTACAATCAGATTGACAACTGGGTAGATATGCATCCCAGATCAACTACGCATCTACCGTATGATGTCTGTGATTGGCTAGACATCATAGCACCATCTACCGTCAAATCTATGAACGTATTAGTTGCGCTATTGAACCAAGAGAGTACGCCACGGTTTCCGTTATATTTTTTATCAAAACTATCGTTGTCTGCTTATATCTGTTCGTACACATTTTTTTGTTCAATTTCGAGCTTGTTGTGGATAAAATCTGTTATAATATTCGAGTTTATGAAATATGAAAGATACAGATACAAACATAAGAATCACATGTTTGTTTCTTTTCCTAAAAATAAAAACAAAAGCTCTCTTGTCATCGCGTTTTGTCGTGGAATATTTATTTGAGTTTACAGTCGCAACGTTTCGTAATCTCGATATCGGATAATGTTTTTTTGTCTGCATTAAGAGACTGTGAAAAAGGATGAGAACGATGAAAATAAATTACAAAAACGCGAGCACAGAAAGCATATTTTTATAACAAAAATAAGCTTTCAAACAAAAAGTTTTATTTAAAATGACAATTAACATTAACAAAGAAAATAATGCGCATGGTTGTAATCTCGGTTAATGGTATGTCTAAATCGGTTTTTTTAAGTCTGGGAACAGAAAATATTCCTAGGGGGATAAATCTGGCGAATAGGGTGCATGAAGTAGCAATTCAACCTTTATTTCAATTATGGTTTTGGCCACTACAATAACGGATAAGTAAGCTGGTACATTTTCTTGATGAAGCACTTTCTTCTTAGCCAAATACTTGATTTCTTTGCTCAAACTATCTCAAATTATCCTAAGCGCATCCCAAAAAACTGACGCCATGATTTTACCTGCAGACGGAACGGTCTTTGCTTTTTTTGGAACCGGTTCACCCTTTCCAGTCCATTGCTTTGATTTTTCTTTTGTTTCGGGTGTGAAGTGATGGACCCACGGTTCATCCATGGTTATGAATTGGTTGGAAACATCTTCAACGACGCTGTTTTTGTTGTGAGCAAACGCCCATCTTGCGCACAGCTTTTCATATCCAAATTTTCAGTTAAAATGTAATGTAACGCATTCCTTGAAATGTCTAGTATGTCTTAGCTCGCGCACTTTCAGTCGAAGATCATTTAGAACCGCTTTGTTGATTTTTTTCAGCATTTCTGCAGTCATTACTTCATTTAGTCGATCCCAGAGTAGAATCTAGTTCAGCTTTTATAATGGTTCGGCTGATGCCTTTTAAATGGAAGTATTGTCTCAAAAAACGATGACAAAATTTTTCCTTGCCATCTCTAGGTCAAGCCAGGTACTTCTGGAAGCATCCTCGTATATAGAGAAACTAACTGCAGCTTATTTGCAATACTAGTTTGTTGTTTGAAAATAAATTTAACGTGGAACGGAATACCTCAATAGAAACTACGTAAAATTATAGAGAAATAATCAAATTTAACAAAAACCCTATAAAAATTTCTATCAAACACGCGGGGAAAATGATCATGGGAAGGGTAAATATTTCTACGGGCTTAATACAAATTAAAGTTATTAAGGACCCTCTTTCAGTGAATCCAACAGCTCGTGCTTGAAAAGTTACCAGCCTCCAACAAATTTTCAATATCTTAACCAAAAACTGCAATGTCAAAATGGCGTCCCATTTCAAACACTCGATGGCATCGTGCGTCTTATAATGTTTAGAGCATAAAAACACAGATGGCGTTCATATTAATTCAGATTTGGAAGGATCCCAAATTACCTGCAGTATGCCAAATGTGCTGCAATTCCTCTATCAAAAAAAAAAATTCTTTGTTGTTTGATTGCCACAATCTCCCAAGAAAACATTGATATATAAATACTTGGGATGTTTTGTATACTCGTTAAAAAGATAGATAATTACGTTGTGATATTCCCCGCGTAATTAAAATCACCGTTATTCTAAATCGCATCAAGCAAATATATCTTACGCATGGTAAACACTAGATTATTCAGTTTAATCAATTTATATGTAAAATAACGGCAATGGGCCTATAGAGACCCGAAGAACATTCACCAAACTACAAATTAACCTTTTATCCATTACCCGAAGCTGGTATGTTCCTTCTTTGACCCCACTTATATTTTACATACCTGAATCGTTCATTTTACACGAAAGTCTCCCTATTTTCTCATGTAAAATGTTCCTAAATTTAATCAAGAACAAAACCCCTCGGAGGTAGAAAGAACCACAACAGATTTTAAGTTATTTTGAATGTTATGCTAAATGGGGGTGTGTTTAAAAGGGTGCATTTTGTTTCTAAATATACATATTGTTTGTTACCAAGTATCGAATTACTCATCATCATCATCCCATTCTCACTGTACCCTGCAGGTTAGAATTTTTTATTTGACACAGACATTTGACATTTGACAGAGCCGCGATATCAGTTATTCAAACTGAATATTTTTTACCGGCAGTACATTTGGTGAAAAGTTGATAAATGGACAATTAAATACGCCTAATGATGAACTTCTAATACAAAATGCATGTCGAGACAACCGTGAAGATAGAAATAGTCTATGACATCGTAAAATCGAATAATTATTTAACTAATGAGTTGCACTATCAATTTCTCACTAATCGGAACCAACCTATCTTGAATTAGTTCACTTGGTTCACTTAGTTCAGCTCAAAATGTTTGATAAATGACAGTTGAAATTCGGGTTGAGCGATATATAAATCACTGGAGCGCCAATCACCAATCTTAACACTGTTATTTCTATTACTTTCCATGTATAGTGAATTAAATAATCTTCAAATTGACAAAACCTCACCCTAAACGCTTTTTATTCTTTATTAATTTTATTAAGTAAATAATCAATGCACCATAGAGCTCTTATATATAGTTACACTTTGTAGTTTTATGAATAAATTCGAACTGAAAGGTATCCTGTCATATAACGCGGGAAAGTTAAAATAGCCGCTTAACCATCAATACTTTTACATAGACGACCACCAATTCAAGAATTTTTCACTGAAATTTCCAAAACTTTGCCCAACCTTACAGAAATCTGGCTGGGATGCGTTTGATCATACTCTGTATAGCCTGGATCTCCCTTCTAGCGACTTTCGTCTATTCTTACAAGTAAAATCTTTCTTTGGAGGAATCTTTATAAAAGGGCATACAAAATTAGTTTAACACTTGTAGATTTCTGTACAAGAATTATTTTTTTCTGTATCTGTATAATCAAACAGTACTTTGAGGATATGACAAACATCTTCAACAAGAATATAAAATCGAAAATATATTATCCTCCAATAAAAATATTTTCCGTTTCTCGTAACTTTAATTGGAATCAAGTCAACATCTGTATTCTGAATAAACTTATTTTCTTTCATAAAAAAATAAAAAGCTTTGATTTACTTTGAATTAGATTATTGGAAACAGAGTTTGATTCATTTAGAAGATAACAGAATGAATCCGTGATGCTCTCACTCATGTTTTCAGATTTAAATACTTCAAATTTAGATAATAAAGATATTAATAGTAATATTTATACTTGTTGATTTAACCACCAGAGGTAAGCTCGAAATAAATCTCTCTGATACCCATACGGTTCGAAACTAGCGCTGGATTTGGCATTTCTGGACCAAAATGGTGGAGTGGCTAGCAAGGTGCTGAAAGATATTGGGTATAGATCCAAATTAGCTTGGAAGTGTAAACAAACTTTAAAAACACTAGCGAACTTACCAAGAAATGACAGCCTAGACAAAAAAGGAGCAACGACTCCATACTTAGGACCAGAACCCTACTGTGGTTTCACGAGATGCCACATAAATTACGAACTAAACGAACAGCCAAAGAATCAGATCTAACTGAGGAAATATTCCATTTCAAATACAATTAAAAAGTCTAAAAAACTTCTCGTGATCACCATAAACGACATGAAATTGGTAATCGGTCTTTTGACTAACCACTGCCCTATCAAATACTACCTAAATACGATTGGTATGGCAGAATACGACAACTGTAGGTTCTGAGAGCAAGCCAAGGAAACAGCAGAGCATCTACCCAGATAATAACCTGTCCATTTCGCTAAAAAGGTTAAGTAACTTAAAGGAGTAGTACTAACACCAAAAAATAGCCTTCTTGAGGAGTATTTTGGAGCAGAGCAATAAGATGTACAATTTTGTACAAAATATCTTTTAGATATAAGTGTAGAGTGGCTGCAAAGCCTCCCCGAAACAACTTACAACCACCAGAGGCGCTGACAGACAAAACGCTTGGCAAATCTTAACATAAGTAATAATCTCCAACCTCAGATGTACAAACAGTCTTTGTTGTGTTTATTTTGTTCGAGGATTTTACAGGAAGAAGATATTTGTTCAAACAATTCTTTATACATCAACATTCATTTCCTCATGGGAGTTACCGGAGCTAGTAGATTCAAAAGTCAAAAAACCACCTTTAAAACAAAACCGTTTGAGCTGCCGATGTTTCTGCGAAAAAAAGCTTATCTTTTACAAAATTTATTTGGTGTGTGTCCCTCTTTGATCCATGTTTCACTCAATTTCTTCTCCATACTACAATATCGATTCTTTCTATTGAACTTTCTTCAACAGTAGACTGTACAGTGTACCTTGTAGATTTTGGCCTGTCCAAACCTTTTTCTATTGTTCTGTACAGCTCGTGGTTATAAAAGACCAATGAAATCCCAAGAATGTGTAGTAGCTCTGTAATATTTAAAAAAAGGTAGTTCAGTAGTTCATCAATAAATGTCAAATTCAGAAATGTATCAGTTTAAATGACGTGTCTGTTGAACAGAGAAATAGCAATCCGCACATAAAAAGTCCCATATCAAAGACAAATATCGCTTTGAAGCAAAGCTTTTTTTTTTAATTTCAATCCGCTGCCTCCCATTATGCTGTTTCACAAATCCATTTGATCCGTTTTCACTGCAAATTCGATATACAACCCCGTACGGGAAGTGGGTTATAATATTTGGTAAAACGCTTTTTTCTACAACATTCATAAATATAATTATATATATAGTTTAGTCAAAACTGCCATTATCAAAAAATGACAGCGAGTTACACGAAGAAATATCTAGAATATTCTAAAAACTAATACGGTAAACAAGTGTCAGCATTTATTTTAATATAAAAATAGGATCGTTGTAAACACTTTGAAATGAATTGTAGCTAATTCGCTAATGAAATTAATTCTGTCTATTCAACTTTATAAAAATAATGTAATTTTCGGACATGGAAAATATAAGTGGCGCAGTCATTCGGATTCGTGCGGTCGCTATTTTTTACAGGACACAATAGGACTTCAAATTAAAATAAGTGCAAGTTTTCTTATGTTTTTATTCCTTTTAATCTATACTTATCAACTTATTGAGTTGGAAGGAAGAGATAATTTATTAATTTATAAATTTTGAACATTGAAATTTTTATGAACGATTTAAATAATTTATTAGAGTTAGATACAGTTAGATAAATTAAATATAAAAGACCAAAAACTACTACAAACACAAAAAATATTAACTAGGAATTATTTAAATTAAAATTAGAAGATCTTCTTCTTCTTCTTCTAAATTTAAGACTTGTGTTTTCAAAGAGGCAGCCTAAGTTGTGACTCTGAGGATCAGCTCTCATACCAGCGCTTTGGTGTTCTTCCAGGCGGTCTACTTGTATTGGGTCTCTCTTCCTTTGTGATTTTTGCCAGTCGATCGTCGTCCATTCTATTGACATAATCTCTCCATGCTTTTCTTCGAGTTCTGGCCCATCTCACTATATCCGGAACGTCACGCATTCTTCTAATTTCAATGCTCCTCTTAGTGTTTTCCCTGTGATTGAGCGTAATGTCTTCATCTCGGTCGTTCTAAGAATCCGTTTAGTAGTTGCAATCTCCGCCCTCGTTTCTATGGCGTATGTCTGGTCTGGTCTGACACAAGTTTTATATATCCGTGATTTGCTTCCGATACTTAAAAATTTATTCCTCCATATCACGGTTCGAAGGAATCCTGATATCCTAGATGCTGCTGTTGTTTGCGTTTTGACTTCTTGTTTCAAGTTCCTACTGCTCGTGATGTTAGCCCCTAAATATTTAAAAGACATAACCTGCTCTACACTTTTATTATAAATTGCCAGTTTGCTTCTTTTTGGTTCTCTCGCTATTGTCAAAGATTGTGTCTTTTGTGTCGATATGATCATATTGAATTTTCCTGCAACTGTTTCAAATCTGTGTTGCAGTTTTTGCAGATTATCCTCATCTTCGGATACCACAACCGCGTCATCAGCGTAGCAAACTATCTTAAACTCATGTTTTCCCATTCTGTATCCTCTGCCTGCCGTTTTGACTTCTTTTATGATTTCGTCCATTATAATGTTGAAGAGTATTGGGCTTAGACTATCTCCTTGACTGATCCCTGTTGATACTGGCATTTTACTGGAGAGTTCGTTGTTTACTCTTACATATGTCCCGAATGATGTCTATTGTCCTTTGGTTTACGCCTCGTTCTTTTAGTAGCTCAATTGTATATTAAAGGAATTAACACGAAAAACACCCTTTAAAAACGAAAATTTGATAACTTTTGGAAATAGGTTACAATCATTGAAAAGTCAGACGATTCAGAGAAACAGTAACAATTTGCGAAAAAACTGCATTGAATATCTTCATTGCAGAATGCTCAGGTACAATTAAAAATAACATGCAACTTAAGAAGCCTAGTTCATTAGAAGATGCCATGACTTACGTGGATGAATTTGAAAATTTCGAAAATCTCTATGATCAATTTAATGAGCCAAGGGTTCGAACTAATAAAAATTTGTGTAACTATTTCAATATTTCGGTTAATTGGCAAATTTGAAGAAATACATTTCAGAAATCACAAAATTGAAAAATTGTAATTTTGAGGTTAATAAATTTTTAAAAACATATTTTCGGATATCGAAAATATAACTGGCGTCTGTAATTTGTACTCGATATTAGTCAGCTCATTGTGTACTTTGAAGTCGTGCCAAAAACATTATTGACACTTTTATAAAAATGAATATTAGACTTTGGCCAAACTACTTTTCATTGCAAGGCAGGTTTTGAATTTTGAAATTGGTAATTAATAAAAAATACCTTCGTTCTAATCGGTGGTAGGATGTTCTAAAAGATTGATCAAATATGGTTATGGTTTTTTCTAAATTTTGCTGTATTACAAAATCGTAGTAAAAAATTTGTTCGACTGATTTTTAGTCATTTCTTTTCATGATAACACCCCCAAGTGTTGTCGGTAGATTTTGCTCATTATATGATTTACTAGCAGTCCCTGCCGCGCGTTGCTGTGGCTGAGTGATTTGATTTGAAATCATTCTAATAACTGCTCTCTTTTCTACTTGTTTAATGAAATTATACTGGCCTCGAGTTGTTACACGTTCTTCACAATTACCCATAAAAGAGATCTGAAGAAATTTTGGATCTTCATTTGGTATTGGCATCCAATTTTATGATACACCTGGCCTTGAATTTTGCATGTTGTCTCAAAATTACTACCATCAGATGACAAATCACAATCACAAACGACGTCATTTGGAAGCAAGAATTAAATTTTCGTGTCTTACGCAAAAATAATTTTGATTCATTTGAAATGCCAGAAAGAAGGAATTTGAAAGGTACAGGTACAGATTTTAACGCCTGACAATAGTTGCATATTTCGTCCATCGCACCAATAGTAACTTTGGTTAGTAATTGATGTCACACATTACAATATGGCGCCATTTATGAGGTGCAAAGGACAAAATTTTACAGTTCTCTGTAAAGAAATTCACTTAAGGCGTCATCTGTTCCAGGCTTATGGAAACTACGATTAATAACAACAATCAACGTTGATGATCAGTTTATTATTAATTACTAATTATTGAGACCATTAATTTAAATACTAACTATCATATTATTTGAGTTGGACCAAATTACATACATATGCCAACTTTCATGAATATCAGCTCGTTTTTGAGCTCATTCAGTGTGTGTCACAGGTCTCAAAACAAACACCCAGTCAAGTTTATTATTTGGAAAATGCTAAAGCGGAAGTTGAAACAAAACGCACATCATGAAATTTACACCCTCAACTAACCTTGGTCGAATATTCAAGAGGATTTGCAGCAGATTGGAAAAATAAGCTGATCAGGTATTCTCTAACGGCCAGTACAAAAGAAGCCGCAAGTAGAAAAGGCAGTAGTCATGTGATTTATTTGGTCATTAGGTTTCAAATTAGGGTTCTATGTTGGATACTTAATCCAGTAAACAGTTACCACATAGCTTACAATCCTTCCTTAAGAACTTAAACCGGTTTTCATTGCTTATTCTACTTCAAAATCGATAAGAACTATCAAGATTTGGTAAATAAAACTGACGATATATCAATTTCCCTTTCATTTTTTTTGTTAATGATACCGCTGGACTATAATTGAATTCAACAATGGAAAACCTCAAAATTAAAGGATTTTATTTATTATTATAATATCCTCTTCAATATTCGTTTCAATATTTATGCGATGACCGCATATTCATCAGTAATGATTTTTTTCTTTGATGTATTACTTCAAAGAAGGAAAAACTACAAAAGCAGCGTAGCAAACGAAGTTAACTTCGAAGTTGCATGCGTGAAAATTATGCCGGAGGTACAAAATTCACATCTCTGGCAATTTCTCTAATTAAGGAAAAGCTTCAGTTGATGAACTCGCTCAGGAAACGTTTTGTGTTTTTTTTTTTAAATCGAAATCTAGATGAACTTAGTATATTTCAAATAATTTGTACATACGAGTGGATCGTTTCACGACAAAGTACATAACCAAAACGGTTGTTGATATGAAAAAAAAAATGAAAATCGCTTTATATTGCAGAATAACAATGGATAATTGAGAAAATCCAATTATACAAAGCTAATATTGTACATATTATACGCATTTTTTTGAATATTTGCATAGAAATTAGTATATTGTACATAACTGAACAAAAGTTGTAGAGCACATATGGGCAACGACCGGCCCGCGGGCCGGATCCGGCCACGTGTAAGATATGATCCGGCCCGCGAGACATTTTGGAAAAACCCAATTAAAAAAATATTAAACTAAACTAAGTACTTATACTTAGTACTAGTACATATCTTTGAAAGAAAACACTTGTTTGTGCTTTTTATCTTATCCGGCACCGGATATGATATGAATAGACTATAAAAATGTGGAGTCATCAATAGACTAATGAATCCCATAGCCTACACAAGTTTCCTTGTGTTTCCTTAGTTTACTCACGGGAGTGACGGTGAGGCGGCAAACACCAAAACCTTCGATGTTTGCCGCCTCACTCTTTGATAATCACCGCCACTCGGCTTGCTCGATCAAATTCTTTGAAGTTTGCAGCCTCACGGGCTACACATCAAAAGATTTTATTTATTGCTTCTCGATTATTCTAAACTAGTTTATTCCAGATTATTCCTTCATTTTGTCTATATAAGCGGGTGGATGGCCCGAAAGTTAGTTCAGTTCTATTTGAGCTACCGAGGTGATAACTCAGACAAGCGATATCCTAGCGAACGGCTAGAGCCGTCAAGTGGTTACTAACTATAGTTTGTTATTAAGTTTATTGAACGAAAAGTAAAAAAAATGATGTCTGGTAGAAAGAAACGAAAAGTAGATACAGAGGGTCGCCAGTTTCAAGAAAAATGGACTGAAGAATTCTTTTTTATCTTGCACAATGGTAAGCCTATTTGTTTGCTTTGTAATGAATCCATTTCAGTAATGAAAGAATTCAATATAAAGAGGCATTACTCAACTAAGCATGCTACACAGCACTCACTGACAGGACAATTAAGAACAGACAAAATCTAGAAGCTTAGAGCAAATATTGAAAAACAGTAACAAATGTTTCATAAACAAAGAACACAACTTGATAATGTTGTGAAAGCTAGTTTTATAGTTAACTCAAAATTGGCAAAGGCATTAAAACCAATTGCCGAAGGAGAATTTATCAAGGAGTGTATGTTAGAAGTTTGCGGTGTTTTGTGTCCTGAAAAGAAAAATGAATTTGAAAAAATTAGTTTGTCAAGACGAACTGTTGTTCGACGTATAGAAATGATGGCTAATGATATAAAAACAACATTGACTGACCGTATGGCTGGTTTTGAATCATTTTCCATAGCATTAGACGAGAGCACCGATTTGTCTGACACAGCTCAACTGGCTATATTTATTCGGGGTATTGATAAGGAGTTCACTGTTACTGAGGAATTGCTAGCTTTACAGCCGCTAAAAGCAAACACTACAGGAGAGGATATTTTCAATGAAGTTCAAAAGTTTTGGCCTGCATGGTCAAAATTAATTGGAGTATGCACTGATGGTGCACCTTCTACGGTCGGCTTACGAAAAGGTTTCATCGGAATTTTGAATGAAAAAGCAAAATACAATAATCACATTGTCAATATACACATACATGTCAATAATAAATACATAATACAATAATAACATTGTCGTATTATTTCAAGTCTAATATCTATCGCAAAAAAATATTATCACTACTTTAAAATGCACTAAGTACTTTTAAACGCGGCCCGCGAACGTTTTGCACGCTAAAGTTTGGCCCTCAGCATGTCAAAGGTTGCTCATACTTGTTGTAGAGCTTTGGTAGGACAAAAACAATTCTATGAATCTACTTGAAACGGACTTGGAAAATTGGAAAAAACTTTTATCCAAAATAAACACAACTCAACAAAGAATTAATATTACAAAGCTTAGAAGTCTGGATATATTTTCAGCTCCTCATTAGAAGTAAGCTCAAGTTAGTCCTTAATATCAAATTTTCTACTTCTTTTTCATCAAATGGGTTTACGATACATGGTGGTATTTCCATCGACAGAATATCTTCAAGTCTGACTTTAAAATCATCATGCAGGGCATTCAAACGTTGAATGTATGTCTGAATATCTTCATCAAGACATTCTACCTGTGACAAGTTTGAAAACTGTGAAAATTGCCAATATTTTCTTTCATAAATTTCAATTCAAGTCGAGGTTGATCAGGTATACTTTTAAATTAGGTTTTTTACTTTCCAGACACTCTAAAAGTCAAAAAGTGAATAAAATCTTTATAAACATCCACCTTTCAGCAACCAGCGGTATGTAACAGCAATCGTTGGAAGTCTTCTACATTTTGATCACGCCATTGTGTAAATAAGCGCGTAATCCATACATCGCTTCTTATTTTTTCAGCGGATTAATCATAAATTTTTTGCTACTAGATGTTGTCGGTGGATAATACAGTGAATTGCAATTATCTTTGGTACAATTCTATTAAGAATTATATTAATAAATTATAAATTAAATTCTTTGTGTGAGGAATCAATTTTTTCATTAAAATCACTCATTAAATATTGATTCATCTTTAGTGATCTTCTTCAATATTGTACAGTTTTGTTAATCAAATGAATTCTTTTGACTAGGTCAAATGAAGATTTGTATAGAACAGTTTTTGAAAACTCTTCAACAGCTGGTGCAATTAACTGTTCTCCAATGGTGTGAGGGTTTCCAAATTTTTCCTGTTACAGCTGCTGAGTTTCTTAAAACCAAGCCTAACTTAGACTCCCGTCGAGTCTTTTATGGTAGTACACCTAGATCACTTTGGAAATCACGTTACAAACTACCTATTTATCTCGAATTGAAATGCACAACAAAACCGATTATTCTTCATTGCATCATATCAATTTTTCCGTATTTTTTCTCTCTTAAGGGTACTTATTTGGTGAAATAATAGTGGTGGTGGATCCAGGCTTCGATATCCTAACAAAAAATACAACTAATACGACTCGATAAGTTGGTAAAACAAAATAACGTGGCGTGGATGTTGCTGTAGCTTGTCGGGCGAAACTCGATCGGCGTTGGTGACGTAAGCAAGCGTTTGACGCGTTTCAAGAAGAAATGAGGTCGGTGTAGCAATTATATCAGTTCTATAATCATTTAAAAATTTAAACCCGATATCGTTTTCAGCCCCATTACTTTTATAATTTTAAGAAAGTAGTCAAAAAGTTATTTTTTCCCATTTTATCATGAGAAGGGTTGGCTTTTAAGGGTTGAAATACATTGATTAAGTGTTGAAAAACATAAATAGTTTCTTAAAATATCAAGCGATCTTTATTTTAATAGTACAAATGTTTTTTCAACTTTTCAAATGTTTTAACTTTGAAATATTGAATTTTGAAAATAAGTAATAGTGGGGGTAGATCCAGGTTTCGATATCCTAACAAAAAATACAACTAATACGACTCAATAAGTTGGTAAAACAAAATAACGTGGCGTGGATGTTGCTGTAGCTTGTCGGGCGAAACTCGATCGGCGCTGGTGACGTAAGCAAGCGTTTGACGCGTTTCAAGAAGAAATGAAGTCGGTGTAAAAATTTATATCAGCCCTACAATCATTTAAATATTTAAACCCGATATCGTTTTCAGCCCCATTACTTTTATAATTTTAAGAAAGTAGTCAAAAAGTTATTTTTTCCCATTTTATCATGAGAAGGGTTGGCTTTTAAGGGTTGAAATACATTGATTAAGTGTTGAAAAACATAAATAGTTTCTTAAAATATCAAGCGATCTTTATTTTAATAGTACAAATGTTTTTTCAACTTTTCAAATGTTTTAACTTTGAAATATTGAATTTTGAAAATAATTAATAGTGGGGGTAGATCCAGGTTTCGATATCCTAACAAAAAAATATAACTAATACGACTCAATAAGTTGGTAAAACAAAATAACGTGGTGTGGATGTTGCTGTAGCTTGTCGGGCGAAACTCGATCGGCGCTGGTGACGTAAGCAAGCGTTTGACGCGTTTCAAGAAGAAATGAAGTCTGAGTAAAAATTTATATCAGCCCTACAATAATTTAAAGATTTAAACCCGATATCGTTTTCAGCCCCATTACTTTTATAATTTTAAGAAAGTAGTCAAAAAGTTATTTTTTCCCATTTTATCATGAGAAGGGTTGGCTTTTAAGGGTTGAAATACATTGATTAAGTGTTGAAAAACATAAATAGTTTCTTAAAATATCAAGCGATCTTTATTTTAATAGTACAAATGTTTTTTCAACTTTTCAAATGTTTTAACTTTGAAATATTGAATTTTGAAAATAAGTAATAGTGGGGGTAGATCCAGGTTTCGATATCCTAACAAAAAAATATAACTAATACGACTCGATAAGTTGGTAAAACAAAATAACGTGGTGTGGATGTTGCTGAAGCTTGTCGGGAGAAACTCGATCGGCGCTGGTGACGTAAGCAAGCGTTTGACGCGTTTCAATAAGAAGAAATGAAGTCGGAGTAAAAATTTATATCAGCCCTACAATCATTTAAAGATTTAAACCCGATATCGTTTTCAGCCCCATTACTTTTATAATTTTAAGAAAGTAGTCAAAAAGTTATTTTTTCCCATTTTATCATGAGAAGGGTTGGCTTTTAAGGGTTGAAATACATTGATTAAGTGTTGAAAAACATAAATAGTTTCTTAAAATATCAAGCGATCTTTATTTTAATAGTACAAATGTTTTTTCAACTTTTCAAATGTTTTAACTTTGAAATATTGAATTTTTAAAATAAGTAATAGTGGGGGTAGATCCAGGTTTCGATATCCTAACAAAAAAATATAACTAATACGACTCAATAAGTTGGTAAAACAAAATAACGTGGTGTGGATGTTGCTGTAGCTTGTCGGGCGAAGCTCGATCGGCGCTGGTTACGTAAGCAAGCGTTAGACGCGTTTCAAGAAGAAATGAAGTCGGAGTAAAAATTTATATCAGCCCTACAATAATTTAAATATTTAAACCCGATATCGTTTTCAGCCCCATTACTTTTATAATTTTAAGAAAGTAGTCAAAAAGTTATTTTTTCCCATTTTATCATGAGAAGGGTTGGCTTTTAAGGGCTGAAATTCATTGATTAAGTGTTGAAAAACATAAATAGTTTCTTAAAATATCAAGCGATCTTTATTTTAATACTACAAATGTTTTTTCAGCTTTTTAAATGTTTTAACTATGAATTTTTGTATTTTGGCAATAAGGGGTAGTTTTCATCATTTATAATAATTTGAACATATTGGCATTGGGTAGATTTTGAAGTTAAAGGGTAAATAGAACTTAATTCTAAAATTTCACGCAAATTCATGTTTTCATATGGAATTCTGAAGTGATCATATTTTTAGAGTTACTCACTGGACTAATATTCCGAACCGAATCATTATAATTAAAACCCTTTTGAATTTGTATTAAGTTGATGATTAAGTACACGTGTTGAAGTTACAACAAAAAGTAATTCTATTAATTTTTTTTTGTTTTAAATTTTTGCGTCCAACTTTCTTATTACAAATCCTTTCAACATTTTTAGTGTCTTTAGTGTCATTCTTCAACATATGCGATTTTGTATCGAATGATGATGAACATTTCAAGCATCCATCTATTTATATAACAAGTAAAGTGCCGCGATACCGTGTTATCCTAGACAAACATCTTAAGGACAAAGGACGAGACTTCGATAGGCCGTTTATTTCGAAGGGCTTTTGAGCCCGTTCGAAAGCAATTAAAGGATTAAATCAGGTTTAGCGCGGTCTTATGTCGACAAATGGGCTTCGACACGATTCAACTGATTTTATTTGTCAAATTTGTGGAGATTCCCAGATTGGAAAAAAGGAAAAGATCGTCCTTAATTAATCTGAAGGAATACGGGATTCTGGATAATGAGTTTCAGATGTAATTTATTTTTTAAACGTATATCATCAAAATACAATTAAAAATTTAACGTGGAACATTGATTCTTAATCTTCATCTTTCGGAGGAGGTCCTGTAACGGTAAAACTAGCTATGAAAACGTTTATAATAGTAATGGCGAATATTCCAGCAGTAACATAAATGTTCAATCTCTTAGCAGCGACACTTTTCGATTTTCCTTGTATATAAAACCATCCTTTATATATGAGAGTGATACCTATAGCTAGCTGAAGGATAAGAGATAATGTTATAAGGATAACATTGATATAAAACGTGGAACTGTGTTGATTATATTCCACCATATAACGAAGCTGGTTAGCGTTTGCTGTTATCAGAGCAATATCCATCATACCTAAAAGTATTTGAATTATAAGTATCTTTATAATTATCATTAAGGTACTAGCCACGAACAAAATAAGAAAAAGTTTTCAAAAATCGTCAAGTAGAAACTTTTTTTAAAACGAAGAACCCGCTCTCCCCTACAATTTATTCGAATGCATACGTTGTTTGTTTTTGTCATGTATTTTCGAGGCTTCACTCAACATTCCAACTATCCGCGCTGTTGCTACATTTACATTTTTAACTATAATACTTTTTCTGAAAGATAATTAAGAAAAATAATTGGATTAATTGCGGGATTTGTCAACGCAATCTTTTCAACTTATTTTCTTTCAGATCTCACTTCTAACCTAAAATTTTCTGCGTCTTAATTGGATTTTTTAAAAGTTGTCGCTGTTAATTGGACAGACTCTATTGTTTCCAAAAAAAAATCTATTCAGATGTTAATTGTCTTCTTATATTCAATTTCAGAAATTTACATCTTGGCTAAAACACTTTAAAGAGACTTTTCAGCTTATACTGAATCGATTTTACGCAAAGTTTGAAATTATTTTCAAGCCTGAAATATATACTATTAAACAAAAAGTACTGAAATGATAATTATATCAAAATTTTCGTTCTAAAATTTTCTAATTATGTATTAAAACAAATCTCAAAACAATTGTTTATACATTATGACTGATACGTATCAGCACACATTTTTATATGCGTCATCTGTCAATTTTTGAGCGACTACGGCTCGAAATACCATTCTGAAGAGATTCAACAACATCCGAACCGCTTAGCGTTGAAATTTCTAATCATTAAAGATGTCGATTTTCACAAAATGTAAAAGCAATTAATTTAATCCCATATTTTCCCCACTTATTCGCAGATGTTTTTACGTCACTTTTCCTCTTTAGCTATTTCTTTCTCTCCAATTTGCTATTTTGTTTTTTAGTTTTTCTATTTCAAATTGTATTCTGTTTCGAATTTATTTGTTACCACTGGTCTTTTATATTTAATTTCCAGAATCAGTGAATCATTTGAAAGTATAGATGAACAACAACATTACACAAAAAATGAGTCCCTTGGAATTAAATCAAATTGTACTGAGAAAATAATGAACGTAAATAGAATAATATACATTTTTCGAAATATTTTTCTATAATCATCATGTAGGTACACAGTCAGTAGTTAGTTGTGAGCTGTGGATCAAATTATTCTTAAATAAAATGTTTTGTTAATAATAAAGTATTTATCAATCGTGGCTTCAAGATCAACCATTAACAAGTCGATTTGCAGTTTCGTTAAATGTCTAGTACAGAGAGAGGCGCCAAACAGAAAAATACGACAACATGTATCAAATGATGCTCGAAAAGTTTTTAAAAGATTTTGTGGTCCAGAAAGGTCCATAAGGGATGCTATCCAGGAAACAACGTTTTTGCCAGATACTTCTCAGGTTATACTCTACAAAATTGCAAAGGTGTGACAATCAGAGGTTTTGAAAATCAATAGAAAGTAGTTGTTGTGGAGAAACGAATATATAATAAACAATTCGTGAAACCTGGACAAATTATATAAAGAAAGCATCCCATTCCAGTTCTAACCAATAAATTCATATTTTTATTTAATTTTACTGAGATTATCTTCGCTTGTTATAGTAAGTACAACTCCGTACAATTCACGTGGTGTGTGGTTTAAGTTTAAGTTTAAGTGCTGTTATTTTTGCTTCTTCTTCTTTTCTCAATTCTAGTGCCTATTACTTTGTCTCATGTCGCGTCTTTTTGGCTTTTGCCTACTTTTGCTGGTCTTGAATCTTCCATTCTTCATAAATGATCCAACCAATTCAAATGTTTTCCCTCAATGAATCCAATTTTGGTCTGTCAATAATTCATGCTGTGATATGTGTTTGAGGCATTTTTAAGTTCTGCGACCTCATTTCTTGTATTTTCAGTTTGTTACTGTTCGTAATAATTTTAATAATTTTAATAGTTTCTTCAACCAAAGCAACAAATTTATTCGTATGTTATGTATACGTTTGGTATTTATGGTTATGAATTAGGATATTAGTAAGCTATCTCGGTGCTTCTATTTTTTCTAAATCTTCTAAGAATGATGATCTTTTCGCTATCTTCCTTTGACAAATTTATAGAATCTTCTTAGTAATGAGCTTATGCCAAAATTTGAAGATTTCTATGGTGACTTTTTCCAATAAAATTGTATCAATCACTGAAACTGTTAATGACAGTTTATATTCAATAAATGCCGTACTGAAGAAGTTTTTTTCTCTTTTTCTTTCAAAATATTTATTCATCTGTAAACATGAGATAGATATATTCAGATGCAAGATAAAGTATCATACATACATTCTAAACTATTCAACTTCGAAGATGGATGAAAGTTTTCTACCTTTCGGCACTTTGACGTTTAGAAAATAAAAAATGAAGCGCAATATTTCCATTTATTTTGAAAATAGATAAACCAGGTGTGTTCGCATAAATAACAAGTAGAAAGTTCACCGTAGCAAACTAAACTTGAAATGAGTCAGCTACGTTATCTTTAAAAAACAATCGCATTCAACTAGTAGTTTCCAATTCCTCGGAATCATGTTGGAAGAAACAAGATTTATAATTAAATAATAGAATAGAAAAGGCAAAAGTAGAATTGGAGTATCATGAAAGTTGAGCCCATAGAGGAGAACATAGAAAGGAAATAACTAGTTTGATGAGGCCACCTACAAAGTATGGATAACCCAGTTCCAGCTAAGAAAATTTGGAAAAGTATAATGTCAGGAAAAAAGAAAAAAAGACCACGAGTAACATGATATAACACCCTAGGAATAAAATTTAAAAAAAGGAATAAGACAAACAAATAGTTTTACCTTGTGCAACAGTTTTTTTAGCTGCGAAGCTATTAGCAGGTTTTTTAATTTCTTGATCTTCTTGTGCTTCAACATCAATAACTTCGTCTTCTTCAATTTTTAACAGCTTTTTATTCCTCCTCTTTCCATCTATTTCGTCTACACCTTCTTCGGTGTCAATAGTCACTTCTTGCAATTCCTCTTGATTCTTCTTTACACCATCTTCTTCATTTTCCAATATTATTTTAGATTGAAGCTTAATTCTCTTCTTCGGTTTGTTATCCTTTGCTTCTTCATCGTATGTACCAACTTTATTTTTTTGTATATTTTTCTCATCTGGGATATCTGGAAAATACAATGTGAGAAACATAAGTGATGGTAGAAATCACGAAATTTGGATATGATCGAAGAAAATACTCCAAAAGTTTATTCGGATTCTTTTTTCACGCTAGAAGGAAAGTGCCTTCATTTAACTGTTTAGTCATTATTAAATTTGCAACGTTTTTAAAAAGTGGGACACATAAAGTTTGCTAAATATTATCGCGTACAGTACAGCACCGGTATCTCGGGTTATTCCTTAAGCGCCGTCATGGGCCACCAAGCGTATAGTAAAACGACACTAAATTTATCCAAAAATTCCGGTTTATTTTTGTACTACACTCGTAAGTCGAATGATAAACGATAGATTAGTAAAAATAACAAGAGGTTAACCTCCAAATGGAACACGGAGTCGATATTAACCACGAAAGAAGTGGAGTGAAAACTTAGAGCAAAGATGTGCTTTGAAATAAAATACAAATGACTTGATATCACTTTATTTATATCAAATATTGATTAATAACTATATATATCGATCATATTTTCATACAAAATGATAAATTTGATTATAAATCTACAAAATATTCTGATAATATTCAATAAAATATTAACAATGATTAATATATTGTACAAAATTGTAAAAACTGTTATGCTGAATCTAAAAATTGTCACGTGGCGTTTTTTTTGTCATTGTCGCCGTATTTTTTATTAGCTTCAGCTAACGACAATAATATGGGATAAAAATCATCAACTAATCTTTTGTTTCTTTGAAGTATCGGTTTACGTTGATTCAAATTTTCTGCTATAAATTTATTTATATAAAAATCTAGAGAATTTTCGCAGACTCCGACTAAATAACAGATCTTGTAAGCCAACATAGGATAAAAAATTACAAATAACGTAGTCAAGGTGACGCCCAAAACAAAAGTACCGATTCGTAAAGCAGTATTCGAAAGAGACGTTGATAGCGGCCAATAATTCCATAAATATAATGACGTTTCTTCGGTTGTTTCGAGACTCGTGAGTGGTTCTTCAGCGGATTTTGGTTTTCTCGGTGTTATTTCGTTTATTTTAAATCTTGGGTATTGATCTTCCGATGACTTCAATTCTTCAGAAGACACCGAAACTACTTCTGAATGGACTGAATTAAATAAAATGACGATTGTTGTTAGTAGTAGTCCGATAGTACGTAAACCCAACATCTGAAAATAATAAAATTTGTTTAAACAGAGAAAGAGAATTTGAAAAAGCTTTAGAGGTTGTTAAACTTCTTTGTACATCTGTGACATCAGTAACAAATAAATGAATCGGGACTAAAACTGAACCCTGAGGTACACCACTGCTAACTGCAGAATTTCATTATCAACACAATCAAAGGGTTTGTCAAAATTTGTTAAAATTTATTATTGAGTGAGAAATGATGCAATAGAATGTTAGTTATTAGACAGGACTCGTTGATTATAAAAAGTTTATTCATCACTTTTGGAAAATCTAAAAATAACTTAATTGATAACCTATCAATGCCGCAGGAAGTTTTGTTTTGAAAGCTAACTATAGTTTACACTAGCTCAAATCTATCTACAGGTCTAAAACTGTCAATGATTCGTTTTAAAAAGAACCTCGAAAAAAGACCATCACGAAAAAGTACTTTTTGAAATACTGTATTGAAGCACCCGATAGTTTTATCATGAAAATCCGAAAATTTAGAGTCGTATTCTCAGAAAAATCAATCCAATCAATTACTAAACTTAATTATGAAACTTGGTGAAGCTTTGTTAAGAAAAAATCCTCAACAACTGAATGTCTTTCGTAAGAGATTTACAATGTGATACAAATTCGTAAAAACTGGTCAGAGACACCCGAATTAATTAGTAAATGATTCAAATCGTGGGGTAGGAAATCGGAAACTATATAATCTAGAATTGAAAAAGTTGTTTTAGTAAATCCACGTGCATATTTTAGCTGAAATGACTCAAGATTATTTACCAGAGACTTTCGAATGGCATAATAATTAGTAAAGTGAGTCACCGCGTAAAACTCTTTATCCTTATCGTAAAAAAATGAATATTTGATTGAGGTGGTCTATAAATACAAATTATATATAAATCGATAGATTTGTTATAAATTATGGAACATTCTACTAGTTGAAAACCTTAATTTAATACAGCCGAGAAGTCCACGGCGAGTTTGTGATACAAATTAATTCGGGTTGAGTAAAAAGAAATGTTTTAATGAACGTTTAAAGCAAATATCTATCCAAATAGTGAATTAAAAACTTAAAAAAACTAATGTATTTTAGTAAAGAACTAAATCGAATAGTTTAAGAAAAAAAAATGAAACTTACTTTGATTGATGCTGATTTCCTTGGCTTTTCACTTCTGAACTCTGTTCAATTTCAAACGATATCTGCGGAGACAAAACAGCAACTGAACGACAGGTACATTGGAGCATAAATATCTACCCTTGCAACAAATTACCTGAGGAGGATTAGGGATAATAACTGTAAACTGATAAATGTCATAAATCTTCCGTCCAATTCAATCACTTCCTGTGATACGTTTGACAAAATGATAAAGTTCTAAAGGTACTTAAGATTTCGAAAGTATTTCTGAGTATACAGGTTAAATGGAAATCCCTATTTTTTCCTTAGTAAGTGGTTTTTGTTGTTGTACATGTTTTTAAAACAATTTCTATACCGAAAATAAGTGAATTTATCAGTACAGCCTTAAAAATATCCAAAAAGGAAGGGAAAATACTAAATGGATTATGTTTGACCTAGATTACAATTTATCCGTAAATACACGTGTGAAAATTCTTTCGTAACAAAAAATGGAGGATTGTTGTTTTAGCTATTATAAGTCTCAACTATTTTACTAACTTTATATCTATGGATTAGGACAAATTAAACAAAATTGATTGAATTTGAAACCTATTTTCAAAAACTTCGAGTTTCTCGCAAACCAAAAACAACGCAACCATATATTTGTAAGAAACAATTTATCTGTTTAACATTTCCTAAGTATTTCCATTTTTGATACTATTTAGTAAACCTATATGAAGCTGTGATTGAGAAAAACACATTTTTTTTACCAAAAATCAATTTTATTCATCAATTTGATCTCCTTCAAGAACAATACAATCATTCCAAGGCTTCTCTAACTACTCGATGTCGTGCTTGTAGAAGGAGTTGTATTTTACTTCACTTTCAGCAATTGCTTCTTCATTTGAACTGAATTTCTTACTTTTTTGAGATCAGGGAATACCCAGTAGTCACTGGGGCTCAGATCTGAACTATACGGTAGATGAAAAAGTAATTCATTCAATTTAATCATCGTTGACATGGAATTGTGAATCGGCATATTGTCTTAGTGAAACAGTGGTTTTTTCTTCGACATATAAGGATTTTTTTCCTTGATTTTTGCATTCAAATTATCCAATAACTCTATTTAGTTGTCTCAAAATACTGAAGTCATTACCTTCCCAGCTAACTGTAGTGCCTTTGGACTTGGTTCACCGACTGTAGTCCAATCAGATGATGGTTGTTTGGATTCCGGAGTGAAATGGATCCAAGTTTCATCCTTGTCACATATCGACGCCAAAAATCTGATTTATTACGTGTTAAAATGTCCAAACACTTCTCTGAATCATCAACACGTTGTTTTTTTATCGACTGTGAGTAAACGCGGTACCCATAACAAATTTGTGGACTTTTTTTATGTTTTCTGGGGTAATCACCTCAATTGGCCGACCAGAACGTTCACCATCATCTTTTTTAAGACGGTTCTGTGATAATTTTATGACTACAAGTAATTTAGAATTTATCGAATATCAGATGATTGACAAAGAATTGAAAGCCATCCAACATATACGTTTTTTTTTCTCGTTGACTGATTACCATGTTTATATTTCATGCCTTTAAATTTACTCACTGTGAAATTATTTTCATGAGCTTCTATATTATCAACCAAATACGATGAAATAAGGGTATAACGACACAGGAAAATTACTAACTTTTTCGAAACTTCTACTTCAAAAGTTTCCGTTACGACAATATTTTTTATTTGGGTTGAAGTTATTAGCAACTAAAACAAGGAATAAAAGACCGAGAAAAAAAACTTTTATCCAGTGGTTTTAAACACGTAATTCACTCTTTTTGGAAGGCACTAAAGTTGTAGAGTATTACCCCAGTCGGCAGTTAAAGTTTCTACTTAAAGTAGAACTTGGAAATGTGTAAATAATTAAAACACAACATAAAACATATCTAGGATCTACTGGTGTTGGTATAAATCAGTTTCTGCGATAAGAAAAAACAATCTGGTAGAATTTGTTTTACAAAGGAGGGTTTTTATAAGGCTACTAGAACGATAATAAGAGCTAAAGACAAAGAGAACAGCCTACATTTGTTGTTATCTCCTTTACCAACATCGTTTCCTTTTTCGAAATAATTAATTTAACAACAAAAAATTTTTGATTGAAAGCTTGGAGGGCTTCCCTTGTATCAAACTGTTTCCAGAAATTCATTAATAAAGAAGAAGTATTTTGATACGTCCTTAATGGCTCTCAAAAAACTCATAAAACAATTTTATGAGGAAAATTGTTAATAGAAACAAACTGCTAGCAAGATTTGTTTACAAAGTCAATATTAATACTAAAAATTGTGAAAAATCAACAAAATAAATTTAATTTTAATGCTATTCACGAGGTATCTATCCCTACAAAGCTCCATGCGAATCTTCCATAGTTCTAAATAGTACAGAAAGTCTTTTTCTTTCTTTTTCAGTTCCTTCAGGACGCTCGCTACTTTCTCTTTCAGAGACTAAAATCTTGTTTTGAACTTAATAAAGAAATAGAAGTTACTGGGTAGTTGTACTTGGCTAGAAACCTTTTGAAAGAGAATGCGGAATGAGGCACCAGTGTAGCAAAATTTGCCAAACACATTCTTTATCAATTCCTATAGATTCGGCAATCGATGATTAAATCGAACAAGACTTTTTCCACCGTTTAAGACGTGGAAGGGCGATACGAACTTGATTAATCATCTTTAACATCTCGGCTTTCTTGAGAACGCTTAAACATCTCAAAAACACGTGAACGCGACAATCATGTATTGCCATACATTTGTTTCAATTAATTATGTAGTTTTTCCGTGTTACTAGTGAAATTTCACAACAATCCTTTGCTCTAGGTTCATGGTAAACGACAAAGGCTACACTGAATTGTTTACTTTTTCTGCACTAGTCGCTAGTCTCGTTACTTTATAACCACACCTTGTACGTTTAGATTCAGGATTTCAAGGAAACTCAGGAATTATTTCCTTCAAATTGACACTATAAGCAATTAATTTGATAACAAATTTAACGTCTTCAGAGACTTAATATAAGCTGACTTATCTCCAGTTTCTGAAGACGATAACTTGGTTATCTAAATGTGCGTCAGGCAGTTTAATTGTGAGTGTGAGAGTATGTTAATCACGAACATCGAAGACTTGAACGGTTGCAACGCGTATTTGGTTCTATGTTACTTTGAACACAAATAGAATCATTTCTTAAATGTCTTGTAGTTTTTTGAATCCCAAAATTTGAAGCGCCGTTTATGATGGTGTCGTGGTTTTAATTTCTTGTTCAAATAATTCTTATACGAGTGTAAACCAAGATCCGTGCTTAATGTAAGGACAAATAAATTCTGTAGAAGTCTCATTCTCATTCATTTCCTTAAAGTAACTTTAAATTGACGACGGAGATCAAAAGAAATTTTTGTAAACCCAACAACATCGAGGTTTTGATTAACAATTTTATCGATAAAAATCAAAAAAAAGGTATCAAAATGAATAGATTAAAAATATGTTGACAACTTTTGTAACCACAGAAACCTTGTAGAGGTCGTTTTTATTACACAGTAGCGGTACTAACACGAAAATAAAGGAATATAAAAACAAAATATTAACTACTTTATAACATGTGCATTTTATAACTTGCGATAAATTCCAGGTGATTGCTCGTATGAATTTAAGGTGGGTGTTTCCTATAACGAAATTTCCTCAGTCCATTCCTTTCCGAGATATCACCCTTAAAAAGTGGTGAACAAAATCGAGATTTTATTTTTTTTCCCAAATTTTCAGCAAATCTTTAAACTTGAAATTTTGTAATTTACTTGCATTCGCTATAGACTAACTTCACTTCATATCAAAACTTTTTTTCATGACGAAGTTTTACGAAATAACTCAATTTTGGGAGTTCTGTGTATACCCTGTATATTCGTACAATTGTAAATTGTACTAGCTGATCTATTAGCTTCGATACTGAACCATTCACAATGAAAAATTTTGAAAATATTTTTATTTCTAAATGTAGCTACCACGACAAACAAAATTTTGATTGAAAAATTTGAATAAGAATTTGAAAAATAGACAAATCAAAGGTTTTATGAACCAAACTAGGCTTATTGTGTTTGTTAATGAGATCAACGTTCACGGCGGTCATACATTTTCTAAAATTTGTTCTTGGAAATACAAAATTAAAAAACTAACGAAACAAAACAGGAAATTTTAATTTTGAAACGATTTGAAACCATAACATTCAATAGAAAATGTTCCTGAGTTTAATACTTTATAACTAACATGTATATATTGCTTACCTTCATCATCTTCTGTCGTATTATCTGTATCATTAATTTTATTACTCATTTTCACTATTTGTAAACCACTTTCACACAAAATCGAATTGAAACCACACCGTTAGTAGGTAAGGAAAATAAAGCTGTTATTATGATAACATTTCGTACGTTATAAATATTTTGTTTCCTCCCTCTCTTATCACGAAGATAACAATAAATAATAAAGGAAATTATTAGGGAAAGATTCAAGATTATTTTCTTAACAAGCTTGTTTATAGAGTGGGTTTTGTATGTTTGATAATAGTGTCTGTAGAACGTAAACTAAAGCAACTGGAACTGATAGGGGGTTCAAAATTAATGCTTCTTTACAACATTCTGAATCTGGTGAGAGATTTAATGTTCTTCGATTGTTATTAAGTCATTAGAAATCGGGTCTGACTGGGCTTGTTTCGATTAATTTGCTGATATATGACACTTTTATTGCAATATTTAGTCATCGACTTAAATATCTTTTCACAAGTAGTTCCCAGGTGCCAAAATCAGACTAAATGATTTTGAAAATTGATACTTAAAAATTAATACTTAATATTGGTCGCTGGCGATATTTTAAATAAATAAAATAGGAGTAATTCAACTAAATATTAATCGAATATGTATAAACGATAGAAGTAAATAATTTTTACTATGGAATTTCGTCATTTCCTAAACCAACATTTACGACGGTACGACTACAAGTATAGTGGAATCAATGAGTGTGAGAGAGAGCATAGTGACGCAACAGGAAGCGCTACCATTTTTATTCCAATAATCCACCATTGTCAATACACGTAGCGCCATCTGTTAGATAATAGCCACATGCCGATTGGCACATCACAGCCATTTTTATTCCATTAATCCTATTGTTCTATTTTTTTTTCAATTTTAGAGAAATTGAAACTCCGATCTTCGAGGTGAAAATTTATGATTAATATATCATACATCTCGTAATTAAACATAGGCAAACGAAATAAACTCTGGATATAAACTCCTTCTATTTGTTGCATAGAAATTAATGTTTGTCAAAATTTTTGGCCCAAGTTCAAGACTCTACAATTCCTCAGCTATAGAGGAAAATTCCAATTTCCATATTATGCGGAGGAACACCCTGTATTATTCTTCGTAATGTTTTGATAACATTCCAAGTTATCGAACCTTCTATCCGTAGTGAAAAAATACCTCTTGACAACGAAGATGCTCTCCATTACCATCAGAATATATTCAATTGATTTTTTTTACCAATTCGAAAAATCGCAGCTGTCTACTTCAATCCATATTCTTTACATTGAAAGGTATGAGAGATTCAAATACGTTCGCCATTTTAGAATCCATTCGGAATATCAGAATATTTACGATTCAGCTAAAGTTCGAAACCGGGAATCAAATTAAACAGCGACCAGTAAGAGCTGGACTGAATTTAAAAGCGGCTTACAGCCGCGCTTGATTTTTTTTTTGTTCATTTCGACGTCAATGTAATACCGAAGGCAAAAAATTATATTCAAAATGTGCAATACATCATTTATTGAGTTATATTGGAAAATGATTGATTAGAGACTGAAATTATAGTAGAACAAACAAAAAATGAAATTAATCAGTTGAATTATCGACATTAAAGGGCCAGTGGTGAATTAGCAGGTGTAGGAGACTTCAAAATCATACCAGATGATCGAGCTATCAATTCCGAGGTATATAGAGGATAGACGATGTAAATGTATTAGGTTTTATCGGAGAAATACCCAGGTTTAGTTACATGAAAGTACTTAGCTCAAATAATGATTTTACAAAGGTTTCCAAGACAGTTGGGCTAGAACCATAGAATACGATAGACAATACTTTGAATATTGTGTCTCCCTTTTTGTATCATTATTTAATCTATTGTATACCCTTGTGACATTTCTGTAACAATCTAAAAATGATCGTACAGAATCCGTACGAACTTTTTTCCGCTTTGAAATTTGAAAGGTCGTTGGAAAGACAATAAAGTTGTTAAGATGATCATCCATTAGATCTCACCATTTTCGACAGATTTTAGACTATAGGTAACTGATTCTTTGTACAAATTTGGACAGATAAAACTAATAAAAACAAGCAATTCGATTGAAAGTGAGATTCAGGCCGAAATGCAACAGGTTCCTCCTATTGCAGTAGGACTCTGGACAGTTTGGTCTGAAGAAGTACTTCAACATTAAGTCACAAATTGTTGTTTAAAATTTATGGTTGCGAGTTACATGATGTTAATCTGATGATTTATGGAACACTCTCTATATTTCTATATTTCAAAGAAAAATTTAAGCCAAAAAGTGAAAAAAAGTTGAATTCATCAATCAAAAACATCGAAGTGATCGTGGTTGGGTTGAAACTCTTCAAGTTGATGCCTACATTTACATAATACGCGAAAACTTATATAAAAACTTTTAAATGTGATAAGGACCCGTTCTAACTTCGCAGGACCTTGAAAATTACCAAGAAACGGTTGTAGATAAAAGGAAATATATCAGAACATGAGGAAATTTCCGCAATTTTCAGTTTCATATAGAAAGGAAATTACAAGGAGATCACGCCAAAGGTTTATATGAAAATATGAAGGAATAAGTTTCAACACTTATAGTTACATACTGAAAAAACGTTGAAAAAAGACAGTTTTCCTCCAATTTAAATCAGGATATATCAAATAAATTGTCTGTCTTCTCACTAACAGCTTTAGAACGATCTAAAATTACATTCCAAACCATCACTAGGATTACTGTCTCCAAATATTGCTTTCGGTAATAAATTCCAGTGCATCAATTATTGCAGGACTACTTTTTTTCTAATCTGCAGTTTGCATAATGTCGAGCAGACCAACGAGTTTGACGAAAACTCCCAACTCTTCGCTGCACCAACACCTGCCAACGATGTGTAGATATGGTGAAGAAAACTTTGTTACCGATTCATCTGCACGTGATCTAACCAAATCTGAGGAATGGGCGACATAAGAAACATAATCTGTTAAATTATTGACTGTTTTGATTCGTGTCTGAAGATCTGATTATATACATCAGGGGTGCTCAAACGGTCGATCGCGAGTGCTTTTTGAGTAGATCTCGAGAAGAAAAAAATTTTTAATAAGTAGGTAGGTAACTAAACTACAAAAATGTATTACGTAATAAAATAACACTGCTTGCGGCAAAAGGCGGCTTTATCAAAGGAACGCGCGGCACTTGTCAAAGAAAAGCCGCGTTGTTTCTAGACTAGACTGTACTGTCTAGTTTCGAGCGACGCGTTTGACCGGAACATTCGAGACTTTCTTTCACGCCGATATAAATGTTGCGCCTGCATGAATTGGAGTCTGAATTCTGAATTTTAACTTGATAGCGATACTACGTCGATACAAAGTTTATTAAATAGTGGAAAATGAGTGCAATGAAGAAATCTAAAACGTATCATTTTAATAAGGATTGGGAGGAAGAATTTTTCTTTTGTATGGTGAAGGATAAGTGCATTTGTGTTATTTGTCGTGCGTCAGTTGCAATACCTAAGCGTGGTAACTTAGAGAGGCATCATAAAACGGTTCATAAAAACTATCAAAAGGATTTTCCGCCACAGAGTGAATTAAGAAAACGAAAAGTAAGTGATTTTATATCTTGTTTGAAAAAAGAACAAACCATGGTCACAAGACCAGCCAAACAATCAAAAGCTGCTACGATCGCGTCATTTAAAATATCTCATATATTGGCGAAACACAAGAAACCATTCGAAGATGGATCGGTGGTGAAGGAAGCATTTATTGAAGGAAGCGGGTGAGACTTTATTCGGAGATTTTAAAAATAAAACAGAAATCATGTCTGCTATTAGAGAACTTCAGTTATCTCGTCCAACTGTCGCAAGGCGTATTGAAGTCATGAGTCAGGACATCGCAGATAAACTAAAACATGATATGATGGAATGTACATACTTTTCTTTACAGTTCGACGAATCCACCGATATGACAGACACTGCCCAGCTGTGTATTTTTATTCGGATGGTATTCAATGACATGTCGGCTAAGGAAGAATTTTTGACAATCATTCCTCTGAAGGGGAAGACCCGTGGCGAAGATATATATGAAGTTTTCTTTAATTTTGTAAAAAACTACGAGCTACCAATATATAAATTAGTGTGCATTACAACCGATGGAGCACCAGCAATGACTGGAAACAAAAACGGTTTTGTAGCATTGTGTCGAGCTAATGAACAATTCCCTTCATTTTTTTCATTCCATTGCATTCTACATCAACAAGTTTTGTGTTCCAAAGTTGTAAACACGGAGGAAATTATGGGCATTGCAACAAAAATTGTGAATTCCATCCGTGCACGTAGCTTGCAACGGCGGCTCTTTCAGTTGCAGTTGGAAGATAGGGAGTCAGCTGAACACACTGATTTAGTTCTTCACACAGACGTCAGGTGGTTGAGTCGCGGAAAGTTCCTACAAAGGTTTCAAGAATTATTGCCCTAAATAACAGCTTTTCTAGACGAAAGAGGTGATGACACGAAAAATGGCTGACTGATTTGGCATGTTTGACTGACATCACAATGCACTTAAACATCGTTATCTTGGAGCTTCAAGGTAAAGGAAAAACTATTATTGAGATGATTAGCGCAGTAAACGCATTCAAAAGTAAATTGCAACTTATGATAGATCAACTGAAAAGAAAGGATCTGAAACATTTTCCGTCTTTGAAAGCAAGGATTCTTCAGTTTAATTATGATACGTATGAGGCTGAATTATCAAATATTTTGGGACAATTCGAAAAATGCGTTTTTATGATTGCAGTAAATTGGAAAATATAGCATCATTTATGAGTTATCCTTTTTCAATTTATGAGTTATCCTTTTTCATGTAAAAACATTGAGGAATTAGCTACTGAAATAGCAAGTCAGTTTAATATGAACTCATGTTCTGTTGAAAATGAGTTGGTGCAGATTATATCAGATATACATCTCAAAGCTACAGCATCTGATACAAATTTCTGGTGTTTTATATCTGAAGATAAATATCCGAATCTAAGGCAAATCGCCCTTCAATTGACTAAGGCATTGTTTGGGTCAACTTACTAGTGCGAGTCTGCATTTTCTGAAATGAAGATAATTAAGTCAAAATATCGACTAACTGACGATTATATGTCATCATGCTTGCGATTAGCACTCAGTGGTTACGTACCATCTTATGAGGTATGCTGAGGACATGCAGTGCCACGCTTCAACATCCAAAGCCACTCTTTAGTTAGGTTTAACACCATATGTAACTCTTTTGTTTTGTAACAACCAATAAACTCGCAATTTTGAATAACTGAGTTTTTTCGTTGATATTGTAGAGAAGAACCTAACTAAACCTAACCCAAACCTTGACTAAAATAATGTACCTATATTGTGCAGAAAGCTAATATCTATATATGCTACGGTACACCCTACCTAGGTAAGTAGGGTGTATCGTGTATGTACGACAACACTGCATCACACATACTTGCAGCCTCTCAGAGTCGATCGTAAGTAGTCTAAAAATATTGAGGTAGATCGCCAGCAGTTCAAGTTTGAGCACCCCTGATATACATACATACATATCCAAACCATATGATTTTCTAGATATTTAAACAAAGCATCCTTTGAACTGGATTGTTTTTACTTTCGTGACCAAAATTTTGAAATTTTTGAGTTTATTTATGGTTCAGTACTTTATGAGTGACCTTGTCGATGTGGCTCAATGGAAAATCACGTTTATTCACAGTGTATTTTTTGTTTCTTTATGGACGCGCTCTATTTCCAAGGTAAATGTACTTGAATGAAATCCTTTCAAATCATAGCGCAAAAATTCTATTCAATATCATTTTTGTGGTGTTATCAGACAAATTGTATCAGAAACTTCCGACGAAGTAATCGTGTCAAACTGAGTCTCGAATGGCGCTGAGAGCAAAAGCGAATTTTCATAAAAATCCTTTTGAAATTTTCTACAAATATCAAGATAGATCTTCGGCTTTGAAAATTTGATATTTGAAAAGGTTTTTATACGAAATTTTTTTAAATAATATGGTTTATAATTAATTAGATTCTAGATAATATGAAATAATAGATAAATTACTTTTTATTATATCGATGTAATTTGTCTGTTGAAATAAAAAAAATGCACACTATGATTATGACACATCCAATGGAATTTCTTTTGATTTTTATATTACATGTCAACTCTTGCTAGATTAACTTCAGCAAACTGGAACACATGTGATGGAAAATGTTCATTTTTCTATTTTTTTCTTCTTCTCTTTTTCTGGATAATAACTGTCGGTCGTCATTTGTTAGATTTATTGGTGGGAGTTTCACATTGACAGCGGTTTTGATGATCCGAAGTAAATGAGAGGCAAAGAGAGGGCGTTTAAACCCCACAGCACCCTCCTATTATTTCAATTCTTCAAGTTTATTATTGAACGATACAAAAAAATTAATTGCAATATGTTGTTTTATCGTTAGTTATAGATCATGCTGGATGAGTAAGTTAAACAATACGTTGCAACGCTGCAAATAAAAACACCAAGCTCACAAGATTCTAGATTTTCAAAATTTGCGAAAAAACTACAACCAATAGAATACCAAAGTCGCTGGCAACGTTCTTGAATTCATACCGATAAAAAATGTAGCGATAGATCAAATAATTATTAATTTTGATGATAATGACATATCCGATGATGATGATGGCCTAAAGAGTGTTAAAAACAGTGAATTAGATGATGTGATTCATAGAAATAAATAAGTAAAATAAAAAACGGAAAGAAGAGTTCTAAATATTATTATGGGATCGAAAAAATACAAAGAAATATACAGGGGAAAAACAAATAGTAAAATAGAAGAAATACTGGCGAACATAAATCGTTTTGCTAGACTATAACTACTGTGTAATTTGTTTTTGAAAATCATTTGTAATCCTTTAAGGATATAGGACATTGAATTAAGGAAAAATAATTGTTTATTATGAAGCAAATAACAACAATCGTTAATTTTATTATCAAATTCAAAAAAATCCATTTAAAAATCTGACTTACTAGCATTAAATACAATGTTATCAATATTTACAGGAGTTTGAAAAGTTTCTAGATAACCCTGTAATGGCGAAAGTTTCCTGTTTCCTGAAAATAAACGGGGTCAACTTTAGCGGATGTGGTCCTCCGTTATCTGTAGGACTTCTGGATAATATAGTCCTTATTTTCATAAATGAATGGTTTTCACTTAGGTCGAATTAAGTTTAAACGAAAATTAAACAGGATGCAATAAGTTGTTTTGTTTGACTGATTTTTCTTTTGGCGTTTATAATGGAAAAAAGTAGCTGCTGATTAAATTTTCCTTACAAACATTGGAAAAACTATATAAATAACAACAAAGGGAAAATTGAATGATAAATCATAGTGATGCATTAATTTTTTTTATATAATTTTGTATCTCGATTTAGTAGATCAATAAGGCACTTTATACGATAAAATTGGAGCTATAGAAACTTTTCCCAAGAGCCTGTAACGCGACCTTTATCCAAAATGTTATATTATACGTAGGAGCAACTACATATAAGCCGAAATATTTCAAGGAAACTGACAATGTTACCGTGAAGTTTTGAATTTACCAAGAAACTTCGATTTACCCACTTCAGTCATGTATAGGTACATTTGCGAACTTTCCGACTTTTCGTCTTTGCAACGTTTAAAGACTGTTTGTGTCAGATGAATTTCAATAGATCTCTCTTCTGTACAGTTGCTAAGTGAATTTGATGTTTAATAATTACTTCATGTTAAGCCAAGTTTAAAGTTCATCAACAAAACATTTCGTATTTTTGATTAGTACTTTCACATTAACTTTTGTTTCAACTTTTCATTTAGAAAAAAATAAAAGAATATAATGAAACTTAGAAATTGATAGCCGATGATATATTAAAACATAATGGATCTGAAATTTTCTGTCTGAGAAGACCAAATTTACCAGAATTGAACATAATATATGAAGCGCCGATTCAATAGACAATCTATTCAAGCGCCGTTGCCTTCTTATACTCAATATTTACACAATAGTTTTCTTAAATCTTGTACTTTATGTTTTTCTTTTACACTCACTCAAAAATATTTGGAGCTTAGAGAAAATTGAGAGTTTGTTTCTAGAATATAAAAAAATCGTTCTCAGCTCAAATTTTTCACCAATAAATTCATCGTTCGTACTTCATACAGTTGCTTTTGTGTCATGATAACACGTGCTCGTCAAGTAGACGCGTTTTCGGAATGAATAATCGTTCCGAGAAATTTTTGTTACATCGTACCTGCACGAATTTACGAATTCGCCGTACCAAATCGTTCGACAATGGGAAAAAAGTATCAAAAATTCTTGAAAACAGGCTCTGTTGCCGACGCGCCGTGTTTTAGACGACCGGTATCAGTAATAACTAACGAAAATATGGAAATAGTGGAACTGGCGTTAGCCTCCGTCTTCTCCAAGTACTTTACGAGGATGTTCTCGATCGCAAATTGGAATTTTGCGAGCGGTACCTCAGTCGGGATGATCCGTAGTTCCAGCATTTCATTTTGTGATCGAATGAGGCAATAACAAGTTCAGATAGATCAATAACATCATAGCTCTATCATTTCGCACACTCGCAATGTTCTGCGAGCTTAAAACAAGCTTTCAATGAAAATTGATAATCTAAACACACTTCTAAATGTAGAACAATATTAAATCGGAAACTATCTGCCATAATTAATTTCCTATCGTCGATTTATTGCTGACAATGGAATATAATAATTTCCGAGCTTTAATATAGATATTTATAACAATCAACGAATACACAGAATTTTACAATATATATTTCCCGGTGATAAAAATAATTAACTTCGATTCATATATTTTTCATTAAATTCATTTTCTCTAATAAATTTTCACATGATTTCAATGTATTTATAAATATTTCTAAATAATATAGTTTGTTTTAGGATAATATATAATAAAATTTATCTGAAATTACCTTAAAAACGTTTATTATTGCTTTCAAAATAGTTTCTATTGAAGTCTAATTTCACATTAACTTGTTTTACGCCTCGGCTGGACTTTCCTTCAACACTCATAGCGCGTTTCCTGGAGCAAATGTTTGAGTTTATAAAAGATAAAAAAATGAAAAACGAAATTTAGAATGTTGTGGCGCATTGACAAATCTGGTAGGTTAAGACGAATTGCTCCAAGTGGATTCCTCAGAGCTAACATTGACCGTTTGATTATCTGAACTATACTCATGGTGAACCACAAGATGGTAATCGGAGAAAATAATGAAGATTACTTTAAACAATGAGGATTATTGAAGAAGTTAATGAATGTAGGGTTATTAGATATCTATGTTGTGGCTTCTACTCGACGTTGGTTTTGTAAAAGTTCCAGTTCTATTGGTACAAGTCTAGAATACCCAAAATATCAACTAAAAAAGACATCACGACGTTTTTAGAATACCATTTACTCAACTTTTTTTGATGTTATCGTTGTTAATAGACTCCGTATCGTAGTCTTTGTCTCGCACTCACAAAGGAGATGTTCGGCGGTTTCCTTTGGTTCTTTACAGAATCGACAAGAGCTGTCGAGATTTTATCCGACGTTCTTCAGGTGGTGGTTCACTAGGTAGTGTCCAGTAAGCATAGCAAGTACCTCCAGTTGGCTCGTCTTCGTTCACTTGTTCAGACCTATCGGTGGAATAGGAAAGAAACCTTTTCATTTGTTTTAGACCTGGGGTTTTATTCGATGTTCTGTTCTACCTAATAGTAGCGCGACTACTGGGAATTGTAGAAGCTGATCGAGTCATTGAACTACGAGATTGGCAAAGGTTTGCTTATTGGGAAACGATTAGTTACTTCCCAATAACATAAAATCGTTACTGGGTATGCCAAGCTCGCAGATTACCAAAACTGAAAAAAGAGCAAGCAGAAAAAGTAATTCAGGACATGGGAAAGGATAAATTAATATGACTATCTGCTAGTCATTGGTTTTCTCCAGTAGTGCTCGTCAAGAAAAAGTATAGAACTACTAGATTATGTGTAGACTATCACCAGTTAAACATCTCTGGACATTTCTGGCATCAAGCTGTTTTCTATCTTGGATCTGAAGACTAGCAAGTAGAGATGGCTCCAGAAGATAAGATTTTATTACTGGATCTGGACTATGGAAAATCAACGTCATGGTAATCGGACTTTGTAATGTACCCACTACATTTAAAAGATTATAGAAAACGTTTTTGATATTTGGATGACATCGTAGTATTGGCAAAGACATTGCCAGGTATTTCAAAACGAAGTCAACTATCTAGCTTATATATTGAATAATGAAGGAGTAGCGAAGATTAATAGAAAACTTCCTTCATTTGAATCTTAAATTTTTATATGGTGTTTTTTCTTTTAATTAAAGGATTCTTGAAGACTTTTAACGTTGTATGTATATGTTCCACAATTCTTTTTAGAATAAAATTATTACTGGAAATATTATTACACTCACAGAATTGGATATTGTTAATATAGAGCACAAGCCAACGGAAACTCTCAATAAGTGGAATACGTGAAAATTCCTTATCCTCCGAAATTGTCTCTGAAAACTATAACTGTAGTTTCCGAAGTAAACGATTTCTCAGTAAACGCCAGCAAAGAGAATCGTAGATGAAATTTTCCATCGTCCATTGTTCGGCACGTCTTATACAATCTTTTATAGATAGTTAGAAATTTTAGTAGTTTAATCAGACTCGAAATACGACATCTATTTTATTCCATATTGTTTCTAAATTATCTAATTCTACGTGAGAATCGTTTCTTTAGTACCACTGGATTTACTTTTAATCTATTTCATTCTTACCAAGCATTGTCCTTTAACTTATTCATAACCTACAATTTGAGTATCATATAAACCTTCTTCATTATCTAGATAATGAAATATTAAACTACAAGTTTCAACTGGCAATTGGTTTGCGAGACGAGCTGATGTGATAAAGACTAGCAAAAATTTGTGCATGGAACAAGTTTATTAACAAATTGGAAATGTGTAAATTGTTTTATTACAATGCAATTTGTTTTTGGTTTATTTAGTCAGGGGAGAATAGTTTCAAGAAATGCCACCCCGAGCATTACATTATTAAACTATTTATAACAGTATAAAGGGTGTATCTTTTCCATTTAGCTAGCAATCTAGCTATTCGACAATCTTGTGATTTCTGAAACAGATTTAGAAGGACATTCTTTTAAACCCACAACAATCAATAGTCTTCATGTCTATAATTAGATCCATATAATTATACAAGTGCATCCGTATTAACCATCACGTGGAGATTTCCAGCTGGAGCGTTTGGCAGTGGACACTGCTTTGTGTTGTAAATTAATTAAATTAAACTGAATGCAAAGAGAACGGTAACATGATAATCAATTACATTCCTTTTGAGATTATTTTGTATTTGAAATTGTGTTTCAAAATATCTTTTGATGACCGTTACGTGGGTTGACCTCGAGGCAATCGCAGCAGCAATTTTTTTCTTGTGTGATAATATCATGCAAGTGATTTAATAACTTTGTGTTTAGGTCTTATTACAAAATAATCGATCAATATTTCTCGCAACAGGACAACTAATTTAAAAAAAAAAGCATATGAATGCTTAAAATAAATAAGAATACGACAAAATAATGAGAATATTGAGCTGAAATTCTAGAGAAATCTTTATAAAAGTTGGATGTTTGTGGAAAAAAATCAAGATTTTATTGGGTCATACAGTAGTTGGAATACGTGGCACCAAACTTGCTCGAATATTGATGAAATACATATGCATGTTTAAAAAATTATCCACGCCAAAATAATGAAAATATTGAGCTGAAATTCTAGAGAATTCTTCATAAAGGCTGATTGTTTGTAGAAAAAAATCAGAATTTTTATGGGTCACACAGTAGTAGACGTACGTGGCTGCAAACTTGTTCGAATATTGAAGAGAAGCATATGCATGCTTAAAAAATTATCCACGTCAAAAAAATGAAAATATTGAGCTGAAATTCTAGAGAACTCTTCATAAAGGTTGATTGTTTGCAGATAAAAAAAACAGGATTTTATTGGGTCACACAGTAGTTGAAATACATGGCACCAAACTTGTTGGAATATTGATGAAAAACATACGCATGTTTAAAGAATCATACACGCCAAAATAACAAAAATATTGAGCTGAAATTCTAGATAGCTCTTTATAAAGGTTGATCATTTGTAGAAAAAAATCAGGATTTTATTGGGTCATACAGTGGTTGAAATACGTGGCTGCAAACTTGTTCGAATATTGATGAAATACATATGCATGTTTAAAAAACTATCCACGCCAACATAATGAAAATATTGAGCTGAAATTCTAGAAAAATTTTTATAAAAGTTGGATGTTTGAGGAAAAAAATCAAGATTTTATTGGGTCATGCAGTAGTTGGAATACGTGGCTGCAAACTTGTTCGAATATTGATGAAAAGCATATGCATGCTTAAAAAATTATCCACGTCAAAAAAATGAAAATATTGAGCTGAAATTCTAGAGAACTCTTCATAAAGGTTGATTGTTTGTAGAAAAAAAAAAACAGGATTTTATTGGGTCACATTGTAGTTGAAATACGTGGCACCAAACTTGTTGGAATATTGATGAAAAACATACGCATGTTTAAAGAATCATACACGCCAAAATAAAAAAAAATATTGAGCTGAAATTCTAGATAGCTCTTTATAAAGGTTGATCATTTGTAGAAAACAATCAGGATTTTATTGGGTCATACAGTGGTTGAAATACGTGGCTGCAAACTTGTTCGAATATTGATGAAATACATATGCATTTTTAAAAATCTATCCACGCCAAAATAATGAAAATACTGAGCTGAAATTCTAGAAAAATCTTTATAAAAGTTGGATGTTTGTAAAAAAAATCAGAATTTTTATGGGTCACACAGTAGTAGACATACGTGGCTGCAAACTTGTTCGAATATTGATGAAAAGCATATGCATGCTTAAAAAATTATCCACGTCAAAAAAATGAAAATATTGAGCTGAAATTCTAGAGAACTCTTCATAAAGGTTGATTGTTTGTAGAAAAAAAAAACAGGATTTTATTGGGTCACATTGTAGTTGAAATACGTGGCACCAAACTTGTTGGAATATTGATGAAAAACATACGCATGTTTAAAGAATCATACACGCCAAAATAAAAAAAATATTGAGCTGAAATTCTAGATAGCTCTTTATAAAGGTTGATCATTTGTAGAAAACAATCAGGATTTTATTGGGTCATACAGTGGTTGAAATACGTGGCTGCAAACTTGTTCGAATATTGATGAAATACATATGCATTTTTAAAAATCTATCCACGCCAAAATAATGAAAATACTGAGCTGAAATTCTAGAAAAATCTTTATAAAAGTTGGATGTTTGTAAAAAAAATCAGAATTTTTATGGGTCACACAGTAGTAGACATACGTGGCTGCAAACTTGTTCGAATATTGATGAAAAGCATATGCATGCTTAAAAAATTATCCACGTCAAAAAAATGAAAATATTGAGCTGAAATTCTAGAGAACTCTTCATAAAGGTTGATTGTTTGTAGAAAAAAAAAACAGGATTTTATTGGGTCACATTGTAGTTGAAATACGTGGCACCAAACTTGTTGGAATATTGATGAAAAACATACGCATGTTTAAAGAATCATACACGCCAAAATAAAAAAAATATTGAGCTGAAATTCTAGATAGCTCTTTATAAAGGTTGATCATTTGTAGAAAACAATCAGGATTTTATTGGGTCATACAGTGGTTGAAATACGTGGCTGCAAACTTGTTCGAATATTGATGAAATACATATGCATTTTTAAAAATCTATCCACGCCAAAATAATGAAAATACTGAGCTGAAATTCTAGAAAAATCTTTATAAAAGTTGGATGTTTGTAGAAAAAAATCAGAATTTTTATGGGTCACACAGTAGTAGACATACGTGGCTGCAAACTTGTTCGAATATTGATGAAAAGCATATGCATGCTTAAAAAATTATCCACGTCAAAAAAATGAAAATATTGAGCTGAAATTCTAGAGAACTCTTCATAAAGGTTGATTGTTTGTAGAAAAAAAAAACAGGATTTTATTGGGTCACATTGTAGTTGAAATACGTGGCACCAAACTTGTTGGAATATTGATGAAAAACATACGCATGTTTAAAGAATCATACACGCCAAAATAACAAAAATATTGAGCTGAAATTCTAGATAGCTCTTTATAAAGGTTGATCATTTGTAGAAAAAAATCAGGATTTTATTGGGTCATACAGTGGTTGAAATACGTGGCTGCAAACTTGTTCGAATATTGTTGAAATACATATGCATGTTTAAAAAATTATCCATGCCAAAATAATGGAAACACTGAGTTGAAATTCTAGAAAAATCTTTATAAAAGTTGGATGTTCGCGGAAAAAAATCAAGATTTTATTGGGTCACACAGTAGTTCAAAGACGAGGCGCCAAACTTGATGAAATACATATGCATGTTTAAAGAATCATCCACGCCAAAATAACAAAAATATTGAGCTGAAATTCTAGATAACTCTTTGTAAAGGTTAATCATTTGTAGAAAAAAATCAGGATTTTATTGGGTCATACAGTGGTTGAAATACGTGGCTGCAAACTTGTTCGAATATTGATGAAATACATATGCATGTTTAAAAAACTATCCACGCCAAAATAATGAAAATACTGAGCTGAAATTCTAGAAAAATCTTTATAAAAGTTGGATGTTTGTGGAAAAAAATCAGGATTTTATTGGATCATACAGTAGTTGGAATACATGGTACCAAACTTGTTCGAATATTGATGAAATACATATGCATGTTTAAAAAATCATCCACGTCAAAATAACAAAAATATTGAACTGAAATTCTAAAGAACTTTTTATAAAGGTTGATTGTTTGTAGAAAAAAAAACAGGATTTTATTGGGTCACACAGTAGTTGAAATACGAGGCACCAAACTTGTTCAAAGTTGATGAAATACTTATGCATGTTTAAAAAATCATCCACGTCAAAATAACAAGAATACTGTGCTAAAGTTCTAGAAAAATCTTTATAAAAGTTGGATGTTTGTGGAAAAAAATCAAGATTTTATTGGGTCATACAGTAGTTGGAATACGTGGCACCAAACTTGTTCGAATATTGATGAAATACATATGCATGTTTAAAGAATCATCCACGCCAAAATAACAACAATATTGAGCTGAAATTCTAGAAAACTTGTTATAAAGGTTGATTATTTGTATAAAAAAATCAGAATTTTTATGGATCACACAGTAGTAGACATACGTGGCTGCAAACTTGTTCGAATATTGATGAAAAGCATATGCATGCTTAAAAAATTATCCACGCCAAAAAATGAGAATATTGAGCTGAAATTCTAGAAAAATCTTTATAAAAGTTGGATGTTTGCGGACAAAAATCAAGATTTTATTGGGTCACACAGTGGTTGAAATACGTGGCTGCAAACTTGTTCGAATATTGATGAAATACATATGCATGTTTAAAAAATTATCCACGCCAAAATAATGGAAATATTGAGCTGAAATTCTAAAGAACTCTTCATAAAGGTTGATTGTTTGTAGAAAAAAAACAGGATTTTATTGGGTCACACAGTAGTTGAAATACGAGGCGCCAAACTTGTTCAAAATTGATGGAATACATATGCATGTTTAAAGAATCATCCACGCCAAAATAACAGAAATATTGAGCTGAAATTCTAGATAACTCTTTATAAGGGTTGATCATTTGTAGAAAAAAATCAGGATTTTATTGGGTCATACAGTGGTTGAAATACGTGGCTGCAAACTTGTTCGAATATTGATGAAATACATATGCATGTTTAAAAAACTATCCACGCCAACATAATGAAAATATTGAGCTGAAATTCTAGAAAAATTTTTATAAAAGTTGGATGTTTGTGGAAAAAAATCAAGATTTTATTGGGTCATGCAGTAGTTGGAATACGTGGCTGCAAACTTGTTCGAATATTGATGAAAAGCATATGCATGCTTAAAAAATTATCCACGCCAAAAAAATGAAAATATTGAGCTGAAATTCTAGAGAACTTTTTATAAATGTTGATTGTTTGTAGAAAAAAAACAGGATTTTATTGGGTCACACAGTAGTTGAAATACGTGGCACCAAACTTGTTGGAATATTGATGAAAAACATACGCATGTTTAAAGAATCATACACGCCAAAATAACAAAAATATCGAGCTGAAATTCTAGAAAAATCCTTATAAAAATTGGATGTTTGTAAAAAAATCAAGATTTTATTGGGTCGTACAGTAGTTGGAATACGTGGCTGCAAACTTGTTCGAATATTGATGAAATACATATGCATTTTTAAAAATCTATCCACGCCAAAATAATGAAAATACTGAGCTGAAATTCTAGAAAAATCTTTATAAAAGTTGGATGTTTGTGGAAAAAAATCAGGATTTTATTGGATCATACAGTAGTTGGAATACATGGTACCAAACTTGTTCGAATATTGATGAAATACATATGCATGTTTAAAAAATTATCCACGTCGAAATAATTAAAAAAATATTGAGCTGAAATTCTAGAGAACTGTTCATAAAGGTTGATTGTTTGCAGAAAAAAATCAGGATTTTATTGGGTCACACAGTAGTTGAAATACGAGGCACCAAACTTGTTCAAAGTTGATGAAATACTTATGCATGTTTAAAAAATCATCCACGTCAAAATAACAAGAATACTGTGCTAAAGTTCTAGAAAAATCTTTATAAAAGTTGGATGTTTGTGGAAAAAAATCAAGATTTTATTGGGTCATACAGTAGTTGGAATACGTGGCACCAAACTTGTTCGAATATTGATGAAATACATATGCATGTTTAAAAAATTATCCACGTCAAAATAATGAAAATATTGAGCTGAAATTCTAGAGAACTCTTCATAAAGGTTGATTGTTTGCAGAAAAAAATCAGGAGTTTATTGGGTCACACAGTAGTTGAATTTGGTGGTACCAAACTTCACTTAGAAACTCAGAGCACGATCTTTATCCATCTACTCCACGTTCAGAATTAGTCAAAGGCTCAATACAGTACAATGCGAAAAAAATGCACAATCATTTGCCAATTGAAATCAAATTCATAAATCTTTTCCCGCATTTCCCATGAATTTGAAGGCATACTTTCACTAGTTTAATATCAATATTGATTTTTAATACAAATTTTTAAATTTGTTATGCATTCTCCCTCTCTCAGTCCTATGTGCGACAAACTGAGGGTTAAGCTCAGATTACAATTCCTCTCGTTTAATTCTGGTTTCTGTAAAAATTTGAAGACTTCTTTTCACTATTAGTATGAAAGGCCTATAACTACATTCACATAAGCTACTATAATGCGTTTTCCTGATATTATCATATTATCGTTTCGAATAATCCAGCAAATATTGACTGTTTACATTGAATCCGTCTTTGAGTCAAACGAAGACGCATATAACACTACCGAGAAACATTCATTTCTTTTTCAATTTTCACTATGCCAACATATTATGTCAATATTGTCGAAAAGCGAAGAGATAAGCTGTTTACAAATGTTATTGGATAACCTCCGCCCCCTAGATCAACTTTAACAGACAGTTGACGAGCGACGTCAGCAAAAACGGGAGACCCGTTGGCGGGTCGAGTTTACCAATATGCCGAATTTCATTTCTCTTATACCAAAATCGTGCAGATTGAAGAGACGATAGAGTAAATCGTATTGCTACGAAAATACACTACCGGAAAACGATTTTCCCTCTAACTAAAAGTGACAGTACATAGTATCACGATAAAACAAAAGACAAATAAAATATTGAAGTAACTATTTGGTATCCTCAATTCGTTTTTCATCATTCACTTCTATTTTTATAACAGAATCGAAATTTTAAAAGAAAAAATCGGAAACCACAATTAAAGCATTGAAAACACTCTTGGAATCATTGTTGTGCAAGATGGTCTTTTTAGGAAAATATTCATGTCATTTCCAGATCCCATTCTTGTCATTCATATGTAAAATTTTATTTATTCTAGCAAAGAAGCAGTTTAATACTGATTATCGTCATAGATGGTTAACGTCTTAGACTTACAAAAATTTTATAGAACGTTTAGATAAATACTTAAAGAAACTATGTAGAAAATAGAGACATATCGTGAAGTTTTTTGGGAGATCAAGACTGGTTATCTTTATAGTTGGTAGATATCTTCAATTTAAGCACGAAGAAACTTATAAAATCTAAAGATTAATATTTAAAGACACTATTTTGAGAAATAGAGACACTCCGTGAAGTTTTTTGTAAGTTCAAGACTGGATATCTTTATAGTTGGTAGAAATCTTTAATTTAAGCACGAAGAAACTTATAAAATCTAAAGATTAATATTTAAAGACACTAAGTAGAAAAATAGAGACACTCCGTGAAGTTTTTTGTAAGTTTAGCACTGGATATCTTTGCAGGTGGTAGATATTTACAATTTAGGAACAAAGAAACTTATAAAATCTAAAGATTAATATTTAAAGACACTATTTTGAGAAATAGAGACACTCCGTGAAGTTTTTTGGGAGATCAAGACTGGTTATCTTTATAGTTGGTAGATATTTTCAATTTAAGCACGAAGAAACTTATAAAATCTAAAGATTAATATTTAAAGACACTATTTTGAGAAATAGAGACACTTCGCAAAGTTTTTTTCAAGTTTAGGACTGGATATCTTCACAGGTGGTAGATATCTACAATTTAAGTACGAAGAAACTTATAAAATCTAAAGATTAATATTTAAAGACACTATTTTGAGAAATAGAGACACTTCGTGAAGCTTTTTGTACGCTTAGGACTGGATATCTTTACAGGTGGTAGATATCTTCAATTTAAGCACGAAGAAACTTATAAAATCTAAAGATTAATATTTAAAGACACTATGTAGAAAAATAGAGACACTTCGTGAAGATTTTTGTAAGCTTAGGACTGGATATCTTTACAGGTGGTAGATGTTTACAATTTAAGCACGAAGAAACTTATAAAATCTAAAGATTAATATTTAAAGGCACTATTTTGAGAAATAGAGACACTCCGTGAAGTTTTTTGTAAGTTCAAGACTGGATATCTTTATAGTTGGTAGATATCTTCAATTTAAGCACGAAGAAACTTATAAAATCTAAAGATTAATATTTAAAGACACTATTTTGAGAAATAGAGACACTCCGTGAAGTTTTTTGTAAGCTTAGGACTGGATATCTTTACAGGTGGTAGATATCTTCAATTTAAGCACGAAGAAACTTATAAAATCTAAAGATTAATATTTAAAGACACTATGTAGAAAAATAGAGACACTTCGTGAAGTTTTTTGTAAGCTTAGGACTGGATATCTTTACAGGTGGTAGATGTTTACAATTTAAGCACGAAGAAACTTATAAAATCTAAAGATTAATATTTAAAGACACTATGTAGAAAAATAAAGATAATTCGTGAAGTTTTTTGGAAGTTTAGGACTGATTATTTTCATATTTGGTACATATCTATAAACGCCATTCCACATTCATTATATAATAGTTTTAATAGCATTTACTTCAATTCAAGATGAAAATAAAGTTTTAGGACTGCATTGACTGGACTATTGTATGGAAGCTCTATACAAGATGGAAAAGAAATTTCATTCTATCATAATGAATAAATCAATGGATAGCCTACTTGATAACGTTATTCATATCGGGTAATATGATTTATAGGTTAAAGCTGTTGCTTTTAGATTGTAACGAATAGTGAAAGGCGTCGGATGGGAAAGAAGAATTTGACGCGGAGCTGAATGTGACGTTTTTACATACTTCAAATTCAATGAGTTGGAGAGAAAAAATGTTTCCTTTGTGTATTCCGACGTTATATGTTAACATAAATTTAAAAATGTGAAATAAGGCGCGGTGACAGCGTTGACGTGAAGCTGGAAAAATAATTTTTTCTCTTTCGAATATAAAAATTGATAAAATTAGGTTCGTTATGTAAAAAAATGACATTATTCCTACATCGTGTTCATTCACGTTCTTACGGCACGGAAAATTGAATCGAGAAAGGGACTCGCCATAACGTGTAATTCATAATGCAGGATGAGAGCTCAGTTTTGAAAATTATGAGAGGATCGTGACGTTTACTGCATTTTTTCGACTGAAAACGTGGTGGTCCCTTCACGGTAATTCTCACCCTGAGTGAATTTTAATAATTTATTCTAGTTGTGCTGAATCGTTAACTCGCCTGGTTTATACGGAGTGTTCGATATTAGTACAGCCGCTTTCAATGTTCGCAACTTCTTATTACTAAAACTTTCACCGTAAAACCTTCCACATGAGATTTTGATTAGATGACACATTTAGGAACAAGATTTTCCTCTACTTTTTTTGGGATTTCTTTCGTCAATTGGTTCAATTATGTACCAGGTGGGCTACTAAGAACGATTTTCTTCTATAACTCGACAACGGATTGTATTACAGCAGCAGGGAGCAAAATTATAACAAAACTAGACCCTAAAAATACGTGAAAATTGTTTTCAGAGTTTTATATCCATCACTGGAGTGGTTTGGTTTTGGAATTTGAAGATATTAATTACAAAAATTAAAATTTACTCAATTAAGGGGCACTTTATATACCATACACGAATTCTTTAATAAATTCTCCGGATTTTTTATTGTATAAGGTCTATCCAACATTCCAAATTATGTGAATTCCAAGCAATTTAATTAGGAACGTAAAAACTACAAATTATATTTGCCGTTTGGTACATGAGTGTTAATGGAAAATGACAAAAATGATGATTTCAGTGTTTATTGAGTGAAATTTTTTATATTTCCAGTCTTTCATTGGAATTCCAATAAGTTATTGACTTTATAATTCAGGATTTTTCAAAAAAAGAGTCAAAACTGACTCATTTTTATTGTCAAACGCACTAAATTAAAAAAAAAAATAAAAAAGTGAGAAATCTTAAATACTTTAAGACGTTTGGTTCATAATTGTTAAAATTTTTACTTGATTCGTAATATATTTCTTGTTTGGATCAAGAATATCAATTGAAAATGTCAAAAACTCAATTTTAATATATTTTATCGACTTAATTATTTTTATTTTCAAATTTTCATTGAAATTTCAACGAATTATTGACTTTATAATTTAAGATTTGAAAAAATTGTTAAAAGCTACTAATTTAGATTTTCAATCATCCTAAAGAAAAAAAATTGTGGGTAATAGGAGTCTTTTGGTCCATAATTGTTACGAATTTCACTTGATTCGTATATATCGGCTGTTTGGTTCATGAGTGTTAATCGAAAATATCAAAAACTGATGATTTTAATGTTTATCGTCTTTAATTTTCTTTATTTTCATTCATTCATTGAAAACGCAACAATTTTTTGACTTTGTAATTCAAGATTTTTCAAAAAAAGTGCCTAAAGGTACGTATTTTGATTTTGAAACATTCTAAAGAATAACTTAGGGAAAAAAAAAACAAAAATTTTGAGTAGTAGGAGTCGTTTGGTCCATAATTGTTACGAATTTTACTTGATTTGTATATATCGGCTGTTTGGTTCATGAGTGTTAGTCGAAAATATCAAAAACCGATGATTTTAATGTTTATCGTCTTTAATTTTCTTTATTTTCATTTTTTCATTGAAAATGGAACAATTTTTTGACTTTGTAATTCAAGATTTTTCAAAAAAAGTGTCTAAAGCTACTTTTTATGATTTTGAAACATTCTAAAGAATAAATTAAGGAAAAAAACAAAAATTTTTAGTAGTAGGAGTCGTTTGGTCCATAATTGTTACAAACTTTACATGATTCGTATTATATCGGCTGTTTGGTTCATGAGAGTTAATCGAAAATATCAAAAACCGATGATTTTTTAAATCTTCTTTATTTTCATTTTTTCATTGAAAATGGAACAATTATTTGACTTTGTATTTCAAGTTTTTTCATAAAAATTGTCTAAAGCTACTTTTTATGATTTTGAAACATTCTAAAAAATAAATTAAAACGTAGTTTTCAAAAACAGCCTATTTCTTAAAATGACGGTTGGTATTCACAACACACTATTTTCAAAGTAATGATCTGCTTTTGGAAATGATCGTTTTCAAAGAGTAATATATAAATGATAATGTTTTTTAAAAAAGACAATTTCTGAAGATATACGATAATTTGTTTTTGAAAAATATAGTTCTAGGACAAATGACATTCTGCTCTAAATAAAACAGTTTCGGAAAACAGTTTTCACAAAGACATATCATGATTTCTTTTCAAAAACAGCCAATTTTTTAAAATTAATGACGTTTGCAATCAAAACACAATGTTTTCAAAGGCAAAGTAATGATCTGCTTTTGGAAATTACAGTTTCCAGAGTAATGTGCATTTGTCTATAAAAAAACAAAGTTCTAGTTTTGAAAACGATAGTTCCTACAAAAGCATATGTCGGTTTGTTTTTGCAAAAGAATATTTCCATAGATAAATGATAGTGTTTTTCAAAAAACACAATTTCTGTAGGTATATAATAATTTTGAATAATATAGTTTTAGGACAAATGACATTCTGCTTTAAAATAAAACAATTTAGGAAGACAGTTCAGATAAATACTTAAAAAAACTTGAAAGTTTGATTAGAATTAAACTAAATTAACATTGGAATGGCGGGAACCACATATCGATATCTTTTTTCTGTTTCGAGATATCTTGCGAAAAGAAATTTCTGATATGGCCGACGCCAACTTTTTATAGTTGCCCATCTGGTACAGTAATAATCTATGGATTACTAAGAGATAATTGACACTGACAATATGCAAAATTCAAAATCATAGAGAAATTATAATGCTTTTTTCTCCTTGCTAAGAAATACCTCAATAAACACACACAAAATTTTATATGACGCTACAAGCTTTCCTAAGACGCCTGTTTGAAGGCCATCGATCAAAAAACCCACAACATTTTTCTGATTAAATTGAGTTATCGAATACCCAATTTTAAAATATTTTATTGTACCAAATAAGTTACAATCTAAAAAAGTTAAAACTGAGATTATATAATCAATATATGATCCGGTCCAACATTGCTTGAAAATCTTTAACCGCCAAGCTTTTGTTTAAAGTTTAGGAACAGAAAATAATCCGAGGAGGCTAAATCTGGCGAATAGGAAGTCTACTAGCTCGCACACTTTCAGTCGACGATCATCCAGTGGATTTTGTTCAACGATTCTCGAGTCGTTACTTCATTTGGTCGACCACTAAGATGCTGGTCGCAGGTCGTGCAGTCTCGTCTAAGCTGTACTACCAAGTATTTTACTATTGATAACAAAGGAGTAGTCTTATCTAGTTCAGCTTTTATATTAGTAGGGCTGAAATCTTTCAAAAAAAAGAAGTGTCTCATATAACAAATTCATTGAAAACAGCTTCAGTTTCATTAGTGTGTTTTGAGATTTCGTAAAAATGACCAAATCCATCTGAAATTTCTTCGTCCTCCAATAAATCGTTCGAAAAACAGTTTCAACGATGAAAAGTGACAGATAAAGACAAATAGTTCGCAGTTCATCGACGAGAAGCTTTATGACTTTTTTTATTATTTCAAACAAGCTGCTTTACTATAAGCAGAATGAATCTACAGAGGATGTCTCAAGGGACGCCATTACGTACCTTACGGATTTATATTTCCACCAACTAAAGTGGAATTGTGGTTTGCTGACTTCTAAATCTCTCTCGGATACAAATAAAACTGGGACAAACTGAAACAAAACTCAAGTTCAATTATTTATCAGACTTTACAGTGGTTATGTTCTTGACTGTCTTCCGAAGGAGTTGCTTGGACGAATATTTATCTATCGAAACAATATACGGAGGTTGCCTGAAAAGTTTCCTGAAGACGCCAGTACCTATCAATGTAAGATGGAGAATATATCCACGCATGCGTTGAGAGATTTCGACTAAAACTTATGAACCATTATGGACGCTTAGTTCATATCTAGCCGCCATCTTTTTTCTATTTTATAACCTCAGAATTTCCGGTTATCGTATACTTTTGTGAGTTAATCCGCAATCTAGTGACACGGTTCAATAATGAAAAAATCTATCGTTTACCCGATGATGTCCCACTAAATTAAGTCAGATATAAATGTTCTATGCGGCAATATCCTTATCTAATCGTAACAACTGAAAGGCTTCATCCGTCCACCCTTCTTAATAGATGCCCTCCCAAATAATTCAAAATGTGCCATATTGCCGTTATTAATCCTTTCCTTTCACTTTCCTTTCTGGGTAACGGGTCCGAAGCGTCCCCGATGATGAAATTCTAGGAGCGGAAAGAGGCGTTGAACCGTCCATAGTCCGTCATTTGGTCAACCGTCATCTGGGAAAGTCACTGCGTGAAACGAACACCATTTAGAACGGGAGCCTTAGGGCTATTATACACATGACGAATTTTACCGGGTTGAATATGAATGTGCGATAATTCATTTTAAAGGATAGTAAGAAAAATTTCTTCCGTTTTGAAACAATAAATATATTTTAAGTCCAGTTCAAAACAAATTACTTCTAATAGTAAAGTGGCTTTCCCTCAAATAAATATATATTCACATATACAATTTTTATACAAGGTGATAAAAAAACGGAGGACAACCATCATTTAATTTTAGTTTTGACAAAGACGGTTTCCACAAATACGTTTTGGGTTTTCGAAAAAAAAAGTTGCTGGAGATAATTGCCAGTTTTCTTTTGGAAAATATTGTACTCAATGATATGTTTTCATTTTATTTAAAAAAATAGTTTCTAAAGACAATTTATGGTTATGATAAAGCCAGTTTCCACAAATACATAAAATGTCGTTATTGAAATGATCCAACAAATGATATATAAATGATATTGTTTTTCAAAAAAAGACATATCATGGTTTGTTTTCAGAACACATAATTTCTTTAAATTAATGACGGTTTGCATTTAAAACCCACTGTTTTCAAAGACAAAGTAATAATTTGCTTTTGAAAATGACAGTTTCCAAAGATTAATATGAGTTTATCTATGAAAAAAGACATTCGCCAAAAAAATGAAGTTCTAGTTTTGAATTTGATAGTTCCTACAAAGGTATATGTTGGTTTGTTGTTAAAAAAGAATATTTCCATAGATAAATGATAGTGTTTTTCAAAAAACACCATTTCTGAGGATATACGATAATTTGTTTTTGAAAAATATAGTTCTAGGACAATTGACATTCTGATTTAAAAAAAAAACAGTTTCGGAGAACAGTTTTCACAAACACATATCATGGTTTGTTTTCAAAAACAGCCAATTCCTTAACATTAATGACGGTTTGCATTCAAAACACGCTGTTTTCAAAGACAAAGTGATGATCTGCTTTTGGAAATGACAGTTTCCAAAGAGTAATGGGAGTTTATCTATGAAAAAAGATATTCGCCAAAAAAATTAAGGTCTAGTTTTGAAAACGATAGTTCCTACAAAATAATATGTTGGTTTATTTTTGAAAAAGAATATTTCCATAGATAAATGATAACGTTTTCCAAAAAACACCATTTCTGAAGATATATGATAATTTGTTTTTGAAAAATATAGTTCTAGGACAAATGACATTCTGCTTTAAAAAAAAACAGTTTCGGAAGACACTTTTCACAAAGACATATCATGGTTTGTTTTCAAAAACAGCCAATTCCTTAACATTAATGACGTTTGCAATCAAAACACACTGTTTTCAAAGACAAAGTAATTATCTGCTTTTGAAAATGACAGTTTCCAAAGAGTAATGGGGGTTTATCTATGAAAAAAGACATTCGCCAAAAAATGAAGTTCTAGTTTTGAATTTGATAGTTCCTACAAAGGTATATGTTGGTTTGTTGTTAAAAAAGAATATTTCCATAGATAAATGATAGTGTTTTTCAAAAAACACCATTTCTGAGGATATACGATAATTTGTTTTTCAAAAATATAGTTCTAGGACAAATGACATTCTACTCTAAAAAAAAACAGTTTCGAAAGACAGTTTTCACAAAGACATATCATGGTTTGTTTTCAAAAACAGCCAATTCCTTAACATTAATGACGTTTGCAATCAAAACACACTGTTTTCAAAGACAAAGTAATGATCTGCTTTTGAAAATGACAGTTTCCAAAAAGTAAAAGGGGTTTATCTATGAAAAAAGACATTCGCCAAAAAAATGAAGTTCTAGTTTTGAATTTGATAGTTCCTACAAAGGTATATGTTGGTTTGTTGTTAAAAAAGAATATTTCCATAGATAAATGATAGTGTTTTTCAAAAAACACCATTTCTGAGGATATACAATAATTTGTTTTTGAAAAATATAGTTCTAGGACAAATGACATTCTACTCTAAAAAAAAAACAGTTTCGAAAGACAGTTTTCACAAAGACATATCATGGTTTGTTTTCAAAAACAGCCAATTCCTTAACATTAATGACGTTTGCAATCAAAACACACTGTTTTCAAAGACAAAGTAATGATCTGCTTTTGAAAATGACAGTTTCCAAAAAGTAATGGGGGTTTATCTATGAAAAAAGACATTCGCCAAAAAATGAAGTTCTAGTTTTGAATTTGATAGTTCCTACAAAGGTATATGTTGGTTTGTTGTTAAAAAAGAATATTTCCATAGATAAATGATAATGTTTATTAAAAAAGACAATTTCTGAAGATATACGATAATTTGTTTTTCAAAAATATTGTTCCAGGACAAATGACATTCTGCTTTAAAAAAAAAACAGTTTCGGAAGACACTTTTCACAAAGACATATCATGGTTTGCTTCCAAAAAATCCACTCTAAACCATTTTTCACAAAGACAAATTTCTAAAAAAAAATGGAGGTTAGATTCCGTTTTTCAAACATGTAATGATCTAATTTTGAAAATTACAGTTTCCAAACATTGATGTAGATTTTTCTATAACAAAAGAGTTTCTGAAGACAAATAAAGATCTTCTTCTAGAAAAAAAAGTTGGTAAACTTCTGAAAAATAAATAAAGACAAATAATGGTTTTCTTCTCATAAAAACAAAGAAAATGTTGGGTTGTTTTTGAAATAAGTTTATAAAGACAAACGAAAGACAGCTTTTAGAAAAAACAGTTTCTACAAAAACAATGACATTGAAATACCTGTTTCAAAGGCTGAATGACGGTTTGTTTTTGAAAAAAGATAGTTTCTGACGATATATCATGGTTAATTATTAAAACAGACTTTTTCTAAATAAAAATATATTTATTTGGATCATAGTGATACATTCTATGTTTCTTTTTATTTTGGCAAAACTTTTACACAAATTTATGAGAAACAAATTGCTTCCTATCCCAAACGATTGGACTATAATCAAAAATTTTCACTAAAAACGATTTTTTAAATTATAAAAGAGCTCATAATATATAATTTTCTTTATCAATACAACGCAGATCTGAAGCTCGCACTTTTCAAAGTCAATTTACCATTTTGATAGAAGTTTTATTAGTGTGCATTAGATAAACTCTAATCCAATTTTGTACTAACAACATTTTCAGGTAGATCCAAAGTAGCTTTTAAAGCAATCACTGTTAGTTACATGTGGAAATTAACAATTTAAATGAACCAAAGTACACATTTCTAAATGTGACCAGACGTGCACGTGAACCTGACAATCAATTTCAATTACATCTCTAGTAATCCAATTAAGTGGTAATGCAGCTGTTAGTGGTTGACAGTTTCAAAAATTCTTCTGCGAAATGAATAGAGCGAAAAATTTATTACCACACATTTTAGATATTTCTGCCAAACTGACAAATAGAAAATTGAAGTGGGAAATTTTGAAACAAACTTCTATGGAATAAAAAAGTTAAAAACAACGAAATTGACGACTTTTTTTATTAAAAATATTACCGACTACTTCTTATAAATTCGTTGTATTTCGACAGTTATAAATCTAGAGTTTCTTTTCCAAATTCGTTCGGTTACTTCAAATCATATCGTCAACCGTAAATCTGTTCTAGTTGATGACAGATTCCACTTTTGCATGAATTGATTTATCGACACCTGCGAAGACTACGAAACGTGAACCGCTACTAAAAAATTTATTTTTGGCATGCTTATTACGGTAGAACAGCCCGTTGAGCAATCTAACAAAGTGTTAAAATCAGTCGATGGTGGAATGAAGACTGTGTTAGGTAAGATTCGACCTAAAATGATGTGTTTCGATGATTTCAAATATCGACATTGACGTCCAGAGTGATCAAATTTGGTGTGATATAACGTGCTGCAAAAGTGACGTAGATTGCCATCAGTCTCGCTCATCACTTCGCCGAGATATTGATTTAATCGTTTTTGGAAGTGCTGACATTATATGACTTCGTAAGATATCTGGAAGACATGAAAATTTTTGAAAATTCTGCAAAGAACTTAAAGTGAGCCTTTGAACTCCTATTTCTCGAAGAAACTCCACGCGTTGCTATAGAAAGTTGCATTCCATGAATTTTATATGGACTTTCTTCCACTGTCAACAATGTTTTTGGCATTTTCGAAAAAGTCAGTACACAAAGAATAAAAGGGATTTGTTTTCCAAAAAAAAATTCCACAAAGATATATAATAGTTTTCTTTTGAAAACGACAGTTTTCAATGACGAATGAAAGTTTGTTTTTCCAGAAACGAAGTTTTCACAAAAATATATTATGATTTGTTTTCGAAAAAGGGAGTTCCCATGGGAAAAGTTGGTTTATTTTCCAAAATCAATTCTTCCACAAAGATAATTCAGGGTTTGTTTTCGAAAAAGGGAGTTCCTGTAGGAAAAAAATGGTTAATTTTCCAAAAACAGAGTTTTCACAAAAATATATCATGGTTTGTTTTCGAAAAAGGGAGTTCCCATGGTGAAAAGTTGATTTATTTTCCAGAAACACATTTTCCACAAAGATAATTCATGGTTTGTTTTCCGAAAACAAAGTTTCTACAAAGATAAATCTTGATTTTTTTTCGAAAAAGGGAGTTCCTATAGAAAAAAAGATGGTTAACTTTAAAAACAGAGTTTTCACAAAAATATATCATGGTTTGTTTTGGAAAAAGGGAGTTCCCATAGGAAAAAGGTGATTTATTTTCCAAAAATCAATTCTTCCACAAAGATAAATCATGATTTTTTTTCGAAAAAGGCAGTTCCTATAGAAAAAAAGATGGTTAACTTTAAAAACAGAGTTTTCACAAAAATATATTATGGTTTGTTTTGGAAAAAGGGAGTTCCCATAGGAAAAAGGTGATTTATTTTCCAAAAATCAATTCTTCCACAAAGATAAATCATGATTTTTTTTCGAAAAAGGGAGTTCCTATAGAAAAAAAGATGGTTAACTTTAAAAACAGAGTTTTCACAAAAATATATCATGGTTTGTTTTCGAAAAAGGGAGTTCCCGTGGTAAAAAGTTGATTTATTTTCCAAAAATCAAATCTTCCACAAAGATAAATCATGATTTTTCTTCGAAAAAGGCAGTTCCTATAGAAAAAAAGATGGTTAACTTTAAAAACAGAGTTTTCACAAAAATATATCATGGTTTGTTTTCGAAAAAGGGAGTTCCCGTGGTAAAAAGTTGATTTATTTTCCAAAAATCAATTCTTCCACAAAGATAAATCATGATTTTTTTTCGAAAAAGGCAGTTCCTATAGAAAAAAAGATGGTTAACTTTAAAAACAGAGTTTTCACAAAAATATATCATAGTTTGTTTTGGAAAAAGGGAGTTCCCATAGGAAAAAGGTGATTTATTTTTCAAAAACAGAGCTTACACAAAGATAATTCATGGTTTGTTTTCCGAAAACAAAGTTTCTACAAAAACAATTCATAGTTTGTTTTCGAAAAAGAGAGTTCCTATAGAAAAAGATGGTTAATTTTCCAAAAACAAAGTTTCCACAAAGATATATCATAGTTCTCTTATGAAAACGCAGGTATCCAAAGACAAGTGATGATTTTTTGCCCAAAAAAGAAAGTTTTCACAAAGATGTGTGATGGTATGTTTTCGAAGGGAGTTTCCATGGAAAAAAGATGGTTTGTTTGCCAAAAACAAAATTTCCACAAAGAAATATCATAGTTGTTTTTTAAAAGCGACAGTTTCCAATAGTTTGTTTTTCCAAAAAGGAAGATATATCGTGGTATTTTTTCGAAAAAGAAAGTTCCCATAGAAAAAAGATTGTTAATTTTCTTAAAAACAGTTTCCACAAAGATTTTCTTTCGAAAACTTGGGTTTCAACGACAAATGATGGTTTGTTTTCTCAAAAACAAAGTTTTCACAAAGAACTATCATGGTTTTCTTTTGATAACGACAGTTTCCAATGACAAATGACAGTTTGTTTTTTCAAAAACGAAGTTTTTATCATAGTTTTCTTATGAAAAAATAGGTTCTAAAGACAAATGATGGTTTTTTGCCAAAAAGAATGTTTTCAAAAAGATATATCATAGTTGTCTTTTGAAAGTGACAGTTTCCAGTAACAAATGAAAGTTTGTTTTACCAAAAAGGAAGCTTTCTCAAAAATATATCATGGTATTTTTTCGAAAAAGGAAGTTTCCATAGAAAAAAGATTGTTTATTTTCTTAAAAACAGTTTTGACAAAGATATATCATAGATTTCTTATGGATACTTAGGTTCCAAAGACAAATGATGGTTTGTTTTCTCAAAAACAAAGTTTTCACAAAGATATATCATAGTTTGTTTCCGAAAAAAAGCGCAGCAGTTCCCAAAGAAAAAAAGGTGGTTTGCTCTTCAAAATGTTTCGAATGAAGGTTTGTCTTCGAAAAACAATTGCCATAGAGAAACAATTTCTTATATTTTGGTTGGTTTGTTTGTGACTAAAACTTTTTCTAAAGTTGTATATTTTCAAAACACATTGGAATTTATTGTGGGGCAGTAGAAAACAGTATATTTCGATTTGAAACCCCAAACATTTCAAAAATATTAGCTTGGAAATAATAAAATTTATCTATTACTGTTTGGTGTTATTTCCTTATAAACTTCTTGATACATTTATTTAAAAACTTGATCTCAGTCCGTTCCTGCAACTGCTACTTTCAGAATTTCTGCAAGCATGAATTTCTGGATTGAATGAGTGAATTGTTGGAGGCTAAATTGACAGAGACTGATTGTATTATGGTTCTTTTTTCTAAAATATATAGTTTGATACACATTTTCCACAACTTGTTACTTATAAAATACTTTTTTTAATAAATATCAAGAAGCTTTCAAATGAATTTGACACGTATAACCTTTTACTGGAATTATTTTTCGTTCATGGATCATAATCGCTATAGCCACAAGAGAAAAAAAAACCATAAAAGTTTATCGGATTTATTCAACATCAACAGAACGTTTCGCATGCATTCGTTTTGTTTTTCTTGAGGCTTACATTCAAATCTAACTGTCTTCAATTTCTTTGCTCGCCAGCCTATTTATATAAAACGCCATCTACATAATTCTTTTCTTCTGTTGGGGTTCCTATAAAACAAAGGGATAAGTCACACTTCATAAAAACAAAATCCAAAAATATTTTTTCAATACATTAGATGCTAAAGAATGAATTTTCAATTATTATTTTGAGAAGAATATTGATTTAAATATTCATTATTAGAATAATCAAATATGAAGCAGTTTAAGAGCTGTGTGCATGACTCTAACACAAGATGGAAGATTGGAATAAGAGATAATTGAGCAGCTGGAAGATTATTCAATGCAATTATAATGAGAGATGTCAATTTTAGATTTGGGAATACAGTTCTGCATGGAGCAATGCAAAGAATTGATGAAGATGCTAATGCTAATAACTAAGTGTGCTACACTAGTTTCAAATTTATCATGCCTTTTATAGATACCTATATTTGTAAGGTGCTTTACGTGATTTTTCAGTAAGAATTCGGTTTCTTCCATTACCTGAGCTTTATCAGAAACTAGTTGAAAGCATAAAACAAATGGATGGTCCTCGTATGTGATTTTAAAGTACGTATTAAACGTGAGTAATTATACACTTTCACGGTCACCTGGTTTTTTGGCTTTAGAAAATCGAAAAATGGATGGATTTTAATGATCTTGGTCTCAAAATGTTAATGTTCCATTTTACGGCGGATTTATAAAAAAAATTAGTAGAAATAGCTGGAATGAAAATTTCTCATAGTTTTACTGTTTTAAATCGTAAAAAAAACGGTTTTGTAAAATAATCCTTTACAAAAAATTATCTCATTATCAGATAAAGTTCTTATATTTTTTTTTGTATTCTACATAAATTAATAAACAATTAAAAAGAATCCAAAAAGAATGATTTTTTCAGTTTTTATAGCTTAAAATGAAATCGATGGAAAACAATCAATTTTCGTGAATAGTTTCGTACTATATTCTTCAATGTTAATAGTTTTTGGACCATTAAAAATCGAAAAATAGATAAATTTTATAATTTTTGTCTCAAAATGTTCCATTTTACGACGAATTTATGAAAAACACGGGGGGTAGTGGCTGAATTTGCGGTTTTTAATAGTTTTAAGCCTTAAATAGTAGAAAAACTTTTTTGTTTTTCAAAATATTCATTTTTTTATGTGAATTGCGAAAAAAAATATACGAACTTGATTCCACGACGTCAGAAACAGTTACGAAGGATTATATGTAGAAAGTCATTTTTTTTGCATATAAAGTCATGAAACTGTAAAAAATATTTATTTTTTTTCATTTTCGAATTTTTTTTATAAATCCGCCGTCGAATGGAACATTTTGAGACCAAGATCATTAAAATCCATCCATTTTTCGATTTTCTAGAGCCAACCTACCCTAACCTAACCTAACCTAACCTAACCAAAAAACCAGGTGACCGCGAAAGTGTATAATTACCATAATTTTTTGTAAAGGATTATTTTGCAAAACCGTTTTTTTTACGATTTAAAACAGTAAAACTATGAGAAATTTTCATTCCAGCTATTTCTAGTAATTTTTTTTTATAAGTCCGCCGTAAAATGGAACATTTTGAGACCAAGATCATTAAAATCCATCCATTTTTCGATTTTTTAGAGCCAACCTACCCTAACCTAACCTAACCTAACCTAACCAAAAAACCAGGTGACCGCGAAAGTGTATAATTACCATAATTTTTTGTAAAGGATTATTTTGCAAAACCGTTTTTTTTACGATTTAAAACAGTAAAACTATGAGAAATTTTCATTCCAGCTATTTCTACTAATTTTTTTTTATAAATCCGCCGTAAAATGGAACATTTTGAGACCAAGATCATTAAAATCCATCCATTTTTCGATTTTTTAGAGCCAACCTACCCTAACCTAACCTAACCTAACCTAACCAAAAAACCAGGTGACCGTGAAAGTGTATAATTACCATAATTTTTTGTAAAGGATTATTTTGTAAAACCGTTTTTTTTACGATTTAAAACAGTAAAACTATGAGAAATTTTCATTCCAGCTATTTCTAGTAATTTTTTTTTATAAATCCGCCGTAAAATGGAACATTTTGAGACCAAGATCATTAAAATCCATCCATTTTTCGATTTTTTAGAGCCAACCTACCCTAACCTAACCTAACCTAACCTAACCAAAAAACCAGGTGACCGCGAAAGTGTATAATTACCATAATTTTTTGTAAAGGATTATTTTGTAAAACCGTTTTTTTTACGATTTAAAACAGTAAAACTATGAGAAATTTTCATTCCAGCTATTTCTAGTAATTTTTTTTTATAAATCCGCCGTAAAATGGAACATTTTGAGACCAAGATCATTAAAATCCATCCATTTTTCGATTTTTTAGAGCCAACCTACCCTAACCTAACCTAACCTAACCTAACCAAAAAACCAGGTGACCGTGAAAGTGTATAATTACCATAATTTTTTGTAAAGGATTATTTTGTAAAACCGTTTTTTTTACGATTTAAAACAGTAAAACTATGAGAAATTTTCATTCCAGCTATTTCTACTAATTTTTTTTTATAAATCCGCCGTAAAATGGAACATTTTGAGACCAAGATCATTAAAATCCATCCATTTTTCGATTTTTTAGAGCCAACCTACCCTAACCTAACCTAACCTAACCTAACCAAAAAACCAGGTGACCGCGAAAGTGTATAATTACCATAATTTTTTGTAAAGGATTATTTTGTAAAACCGTTTTTTTTTACGATTTAAAACAGTAAAACTATGAGAAATTTTCATTCCAGCTATTTCTACTAATTTTTTTTTATAAATCCGCCGTAAAATGGAACATTTTGAGACCAAGATCATTAAAATCCATCCATTTTTCGATTTTTTAGAGCCAACCTACCCTAACCTAACCTAACCTAACCTAACCAAAAAACCAGGTGACCGCGAAAGTGTATAATTACCATAATTTTTTGTAAAGGATTATTTTGTAAAACCGTTTTTTTTACGATTTAAAACAGTAAAACTATGAGAAATTTTCATTCCAGCTATTTCTACTAATTTTTTTTTATAAATCCGCCGTAAAATGGAACATTTTGAGACCAAGATCATTAAAATCCATCCATTTTTCGATTTTCTAGAGCCAAAAAACCAGGTGACCGTGTAAGTGTATAATTACCTAAACATGAAACCAATTTCTTTGACTTAGTCAAATTGACTATACCAGGAAAGAAAATATATTCATTTAATTCTGAAATGTATTAATAATAAATAATAATTGAGAGGTTCAGATCTTTTATGACATCATGATGTTAAATCTGTTTTGATTTCAATACCATTCTCGAATTGAATTAGATCAACTTCTTGAGACGAAATTTTTGTATAATTTTCTGATATTTTCACAGCCCTATTCAATTTATTCAAATGTCAACTATCGTATTTTTTATTTCCATTCTAATATTTGGTGTACGAGCTAGCGCTCACCAAAATCTATTTTTCATTGTATAAAGTGACTTTTCCATCAGATATCAAGTTATATATTCGCTCACCATCAAAAATAATCTTTTAATACAATATTTGATTCGAAAAACTTTGATTATGTATATACAATCTAATATTTGGCGGACAATCTAGCGCGTCCACCAAAATTTGAACTGAAAAACCAAACAGAAATGTTTTGTAAGAATTTGGAGTTTATTGAAATATTTGAAATGATAGGATGACTTATTATAATCAAGTTTTCCTGAAAAAAATCATTTACTTCTCTAGTAAGAATGTCTTAACCCCTATAACAGCTTAAACCTAAACTAACGCTTTTTGCGTTGTTGCAAAGTAGAAAAATGTGGCAGATTTGGGAGGTATTTCAAACAAAAACGATTTTCTTTACAGCTCCCTAATACTAAGGTCCCTTTATTTTTCGTAATTGATGAGAGAGGTGCTTGTTTTTATTGTTATCAACATTTTTTACGGAAACAAAACGAAACATTTTTTGTTAAATGTAGATACTTCAATAAAACAACCAGCAAATCCCAAGATAAATACGCTTTATTAGAATATTTCTAATCATACTTTAAGTCTTTCCCATCTACATTCCTTATTTGAAGTTATAATCTGTAAGTCGATGGAGAAATGATCTCAAATAAAGTTTATTCTTTGAATTGTATCATTTTTATTTGATAATATTATCATGATTTCAAAACAGAAAAAAAATCGTTTAAACATTTTTTAAAATTGGTAATTATATCATCTAAAATATTGAAGCAAATATAATATACTGAATAGTTTAGTGAATTTTAGTATAATTATATTAATAACAGTTTATAGAGACATTCTTCTATGGTGCAAACTTTCATCCCTCCAGTTCTTATTATCATCTTGCGTATCATGACTTACGAAGATGATCCCAGAAGTATTTGGCCAAAAACGAAAACACTAAAATTTCGATAAGCTTTTTATAATAAGAATCGTCAAGCTCCTCATAATCTTTTTCATTTTTGTGATCTTAGATTTTCCGTCTTTTTGTTCCTTAATGACTCGTTTCTTTATGACCTTCTTCTTTCTGTCTCCTTCTTTGGTCACCACTTCTGTGACTTGTACTTTAGGCACAGTCTCTTCAGGTGCCTTGAGCTCTTCCACAGTAACTGTTGTCTCTGGTTTCTTGCCTTCGACAGTAACAATTTCTGTCTTTTCTTGTTTTCCGTCTTTCTGTTTCTTGATGACGCATTTTTTCATGACCTTCTTCTTTTTTTCTCCTTCTTTGGTAACCACTTCTGTGACTTGTACTTCCTCTGGAAGTTCTTCAACTACATAAGCTGGTTGTTCAGGCACAGTCCCTTCAGGAACCTCAAGCTCTTCGACAGGAACTGCTGTCTCTGGTTTCTTGACTTTTTTTTAACAGTAACAATTTCGGTATTTTCTTATTTTCCGTCTTTCTGTTTCTTGATGTCGCGTTTCTTCGTTACCTTCTTCTTTCTGTCTCCTTCCTTGGTCACCACTTCTGTGATTTGTACTTCCTCTGGAAGTTCTCAAACAACGTAAGCCGGCTGTTCAGGCACAGTTTCTTCAGGATCCTCGAACTCTTCGACAGTAACTGTTATCTCTGGTTTCGCATTGATCATTTTTTTTATTAATATACTGATCATTCTGATATTTTTGGTGATTGTTTGTTATCCATAGTAGAATCGCTATGGGTCTAGAACCTCTTCTTGCTGAAGTTAAAAGTGTTGTATTGCTAGATGGCGTCAACTAAATGTCAAGCTGAACAATAAAAACAAATATTCAAAGAAACCATGAAATAAATCTGACTTCTGGATAAGACAGCAATTTCAATTTCTGCAATTGAAATAGTTCGTATTGCTTGTCGTATTCTTGCAATCATATCATTTCTTATCGTGAATCCATAGGCCCCACAAAGAAAAATCTAAGTAAGTTAGGTCTGGAGATACGAATGGCCAAACTTACCAGTAGTATATTTGGAATAATGTGCCGGGCAATAATTTCTTAAGATATCTCGGAACAGAAAAAACAAAATGACATGCCGTTACCCCTATATTGATTTTATTTTAACTTACTTTTCATACATATACTTAAACTTTTATTTAAATTTGTGAAGAGAAATCACAATATCTAAAATATATGAAACAACGGCCCTCTAGCATTCACTTTGCTAATTAAATTGCATCGAATTTGTTCATTTTGTATTGTTGATTAAAAATTCTTTCATAAAACATCAAGTTTATGAAAATCAATTGAACAGAACCGGACTTACAGACATTTTTTCATATGACCGACGACATTTCTTAGTTACCAAGCTGGTACATCATAACGTGATTCTTTCTCTGCATATTTCTTTTCGTGCTTGATTCTTCTTTCATTTTCAACTATAAATAGAGACAAAATTGAAAAATATAAAGAATTTTCACACCCCAGGAAGTGGAAACAAGTCAAACGATGATAGGGAATAAGAATAAAGGGAATATGCAGTAATGATGATAAAATTCAATGTAAAGGAAAAAAATTGAAGAAATTTGGTTAGACATCAGAAATAATTTACGACTAAATATACTGAAACAACTATTGTACGCAAATAAAGGTGAAAAAATAAAGTACAACATTGAATGCAAATCAACAACTACATTTCGTACGAAATTTGGTTGCATAGACACTCCATTTTTTTTATTTATCCATTGTAATTTATATTCATGGGATGAAGTGGTCTGCTAAAGTGATAGAGTGCAGCTTGCTGGGTTGGCGGCGTGACGATATACAGGATACGCCGTTAGAACCGCCGTTTTGTTGTATGAACGCTAGTCACGTCTAATTTTTCTCTACCCTTTTTATGAGAACGTTCCTCAAAGTAGCAAAATAGAACTAGGAAAAACCAGTTGTTAGTTCCTTGTATTCGGACCTAATTACGAGGGTTCATCAAGTATAAACCGAAAATTCCCTATCAAAGTTTTCATATCATTTAAGTTACAGAGTTTAAATTTCTTACAGTTTTTATAAATAATCTCCCTCACCCTATACACACTCCAAACACCTTTCAGAAAGCTTTTTTTTCTTAAAAATCTACGTAACTATTCGAGTTCAAAGTATTTAATTCTTCGAATCGCAGTATATGGTGGTTGTTAACCCCAAAGGTCATAAAAATTTGAACATAAGCAAAGTACAAGGTTAATAGAAATTATAAAACATCTAAAAATTAGTTATTGTACAGTTAGGAATTTAGATAAACATAAATATAAAACGCAATCTCCGTAATTAAACAAAACGCGTCAGAATTATAAACGCGGTTTGAACACGTGTTGGAATTTTGAAAATTATCAACGTTTCGGAGCCATCAACAAGCGAAGAGTGGGGATAGAGTGATTTTTCGTTTATTTTCGTCTTTTTGATCTGGAGACAGACTCTTCTCATGTCCCAAACTAAGGTACCAATAGAATCAGTACAAATCATATTAAAAATATAATAAAAATTAATGGGGATTGTATAACATGAGAAATATTTGATATAAGAACTGTAGATGAAGGATGTTATATTACAAAACCGTTCTCCTTTAGTAGGGATCATTCTCTTTCAGTTTATTTTATAATTGTCATAAATATAGGATTCAAATTCAACTTTCAACATTAATTCATTTATATTTCAATTAATTCTAATTCTAATTAATTTCAAATGCATAATTTACGCTTCAGGATATTACTTTATACGTAATATCCGCAAAAACCATTGTGTTATTTTGCTTTTAATTCATCATATAACAAACAAAGTCTCTTTTGGTTCGCTCACTCATTCCCACAGCTTTTATTCTTTTGAGTTGTCCGTTGCCTTTTAATTCCCTTGAAACGCCAACCTCTTTCCATTGTTGTGTATTCTCTCACCCTCATCTATGTAGCATCGGTGGTCGTAGAATGAAATCTAACGAATGCATCCTATAAACGAACGAAGGTCAAAGTTTATATCACTAGCTTTCTAACCAACTGTGTAGTGTAATTAACATTTTGTCTGTTAACTCAACAAAAAGAAGGATTTTAATTTGGGTGGAAAATTTAGCTTCGGTGAGGTTTATTTTCTAGATATACTGACATGTGAGAATTAGACGAACGGTAATAATAGTATATCAGAATACAAGTTACAGAAGGCTTTTCATTTCGGCAAGAGTTCCAAACGAATAGGAAAATGATTGGAAATATACATTAGGGAAATTACACTGTAACGTAGGGGGTCGGTTGGTAGCACTGATTTATGTTTGACAGTTGACTTTGGAAATATTATTTGATGTGGCCTCTACCACCATAAGTCTTTGGAGTAATAATTATTTCAATATATTAGAAATTTTTTCACTGCAGATTTGTTTGTTTTGTCAATATTTCATAACTACATTCACTTTGTCTAAAAACTTATTATAATTTATTGTAAATATTATTTCAATATTTTTATAACCTCACTCATGACCGAAAATGTATCGTCCTGTCAACGTCAAAATGAAACTGTTATTCAGGGACACCAACCCATTACAAAAAATTATCAAACATCGTTTAAGAATGGAGAGAATTCTCACACGTAAATGTCAGTCTCACTGACTTACTAAGACACTAAGACACTACTTTATACTTGAGACTTTTAACTTAATTTAGTTGAAATATATTTGCGAAGACGGAGAATGAAATGTCTATTTGGCGTCAAGCAATCACCGTCTTCATTTTCACAAAATAATGATTCTCGTTAAAATTATCGGGTATGTAAGTACTGGAATTAATTTTTTACAGACGTTGTTATACAATACCAAATAATTAAGTTTAAAACCTGAACGATTATATTCTAGCGGTGGATCAGAAAATTTATTCTCGAGATCCTTCAGAGATTCCGACGAAAAACTTTTGATTGATATTAATTGAAATCAAATATCATCTTAAGTATTCTCGTTCAGTACAAAGAAACTTTTTAACGAGTCTGTATGCTGTCTAATATCAAATTGTAATAGGCGTAACAAGACAAGCAGAATATTTTCATTGTTTTCAACTTTCTAATCAAGTTTCCTTCGTATTTGAATTGTAAACATGAAAACAAAGTTGGGTTTTCAAGTGAAATTAATTTGATTACATTTTATACCATCAGAATGATGTTTCTGCTTCGTTTTTACTAAAATATTGATTATGAGGTTTCGTAATAAAGTTTTTGGATATATTTCGTTCGGGTTGTTGCGAACTTATTAAAAGCGATGTTCTTTCCATATTATTTCATGAATAAAGATCATCAAATCTCCGAAAAAATTCCAATAACTTTCCGTTGAACATTGAACTCTCAGACACCATGATTATTTGGTAACCATCTTCATATTCAATTCAAGATATCGAGAACAAAAAGCGAGACACTCTTAGAAATATAAACTTAATAAAGACCCTGTTTATTAGCGTTGTACTACCTACTTTTATATATAGAAGCGGTATTTGAGCCTTAAGAATAGTTTCTGGAACAACCTGCTATTTCTTCAAACGCCAACATCAACTTATGTTATTAGAAGCGAAGTCCGGCTCTGTTAAATGAGCTGCTTTATAATCTCTAGGATCAAAACCCCCATAAAGCACCAATTGAAGGACCCTTCTTACAACTTTTATCAAAAATATAATTGGGTTGAACAAATTTTATCTCAAAACCTCCAGAAAAAAAAGGTATGTTTTTCTACATACGAGGATGATCCCAGAAGTACCTGGTCCAACAAAAAAAAATTTTTTCGATATAAACCCTTCATTGTTGGAAAATATTTGTCAACTTCAAACTAGAATCATATACTGTATAGATTAAGTGCTTTTTGATGCAGTGGTATTTTTCAAACAACTACCGCCATCTCTATGTCAAGCCTGGTATTTCTGGGACAATCCTCGTACACCCAAAAACATATATTCGAAAAATTAAATAAAAATATAATAATTGAGATATTTATCTTAAAACAAAGCAACGTAAATTATATAATAAGGACAGTTCGGGTTCTTAAGTGCCAGAAGATTAAGAAGTAAACACCCTCAAACAATAAAATCTTTTAGAAATGACGATAAACTTTTGATTCAAATCCGCCTCCTTTCTAACAAGGTACTTACAAGGGAAATATAACAACGAAGGCGGTTTGCAACCCTTCATAGTGTAATTTAGATTTCATATTTTGTTTCTTATCTTTATTATATAGAGCAGGACCGTTTCTTGACATAAACATTCATTTACAGAAAATTTAAAGATAACGTTGCAGGGGAGTTTCACATACTAGTTAAGGCCATATTTAACATAATCCCTCTCCGCCTTTTATCAAAGTAGCACTATAAATAAACGGTCTGGTTCATTTCTATTGAACTTTATTAATATACACGCGCATCATCGACTTCCAATACAAATCAATATAATACGGAAACTAATTATTCCTTTCAACCACATCCACCCTATGTAATGGCGAGTCGTTTGATAAAGAGAATGACATAGTTACTCAAATGTACGAATTCTCTTCCACTGATAGCAAAGTTAGGAAGTTAGGGCGAATTCCACGAAGTTAGGACTGAAATAATCACGCCAAATTCGTAGTAACTTCATTTATGTTGAAGTGACAAAGAATTGAATTAACTAGAGATAGAAAAGGTGGCATGAATTGGATTATTTGGAAAAACTGTAGAAGTGTTTTCGTTAACGTTGTTACTAAAACATCTACTACTATTTTCAAAATAAGAAACATCGATATTTGTGTGCTAAAGATCGATAGAAAAAGAACAAGCTACTGCCTACTGACATAAACCGTCAAGTCGGTTCTGTTCAATTATATTAAAAAATGATAAAATTTGTTGACTGCGTTCCGTTGTATTTGTTTTCACAAGTTGTTTACATTATGTTTTGATCGATTTTCTAGGGACAAATCCTTTTTATTTGTTTACGGCATTCCAGAGCCCGAATTATTCCGTAAATAGTGAACACACCGAGATAGTAAAAAGACACAAAACGCTTAATTTAAATTAATTGTTTACTGATAAATTAGTGAATAGTTAGTGAGTAGTGGATAGTTTAGTGGGGGTGATCTAAAAGTGACAGAACTAAAAACCGAAATGGAAAATCGCTGATTGGAAACGTCCGGTAAGAAGAGTGAATCAGTAAAAAGACGGGTTTGATCCAGAAATATTTCTTTCTCACTTTAATCCCGTCAATTTCCACGAATACGAGATTTTTAGAATCAATTTTTGAGTAGACTTTGTGAATAATGATTTGACAGAACTATAAAACGTGGATAGTGCAAATTACTTGTGATTATTACAAAGTTATTCTGCTACAAAGCTATCAGATATCTTCTAGGTTTCTGCCCTTAATTATGATATTGAAAGGGATCTTAATACATCGATCAGAAGTATTGATTTTGATGCAATTCTTCGTTATATCTGAAACAATTAATTAACATCGTACAAATTTTGTTAAAAACATTTTTTTGTATATCTGAGTTCCAGAATCCACGCGGGAGACTGAGATTGATAATCCAATTTATCTCAATTATTATAAATAAAATAGTTTTGATTAGTTTGTAACCCATTTTCGAACAACCTAAATTATACGTGATGCGTGTTCAAACATGTACCACAAATGTCCTCGTCATAATTTATTACAAGTCAGATAATAGCTTCATTGTTATTTGTCGTTTGGAAATAGAGAAACAGACCATTCAAACATCGCATAAACTAGGACCGGAATTATGATACCAAATATACAAATTGATTTCTTCAAATATTCTCTTTAAAATTTTATTCGAAGTTCTCTTATTTAGAACCTCATAAAGGAAGGATTAATTTGATGTATCCTGTATCGAGTTCATGCAAACAAAATAGCCGACAAAGTAGAAATGAATGGAGAAGGAATTAGAAGAAGAGGCAGACCAGAAAAGAAATGAAACAAAGAGGAGGTTACATCAGATCTGGAAAATAAATTACTCCAAAACTACTCGATCGAATACTGAGCTGAGAGAAATATAAAACGAGCCTGATATCACAATCCTAGTCAAAGCCTAAAGTGTGAGTAAAAATGGAAGGAGAATGAATTAGAAGAAGAAGACGAAGAAGAAGAAGACCAGAAGAAGAAGAAGACCAGAACAGAAATGGAAAGAGAAGGTTACATCAGATTTGGAAAAGAAATCGTTTCAAAAAATACTGGAAGAATGAAAACGGATAACAATTAATGGAGATCGAATGTATGCAGATAGAGAAAGTGAAAATGGAAGAAGAGGGAATCAGAAGAAGAGGCAGACCAGAAAAGAAACGGGTATAGCACTAGAAATAACTTTGTGTAGAGAAAGAACAGATGATGAAAACGAATTGGTAGTAGTAGGTATAAGAGAAGTAACAAGATTATAGGAACTAAAAAACAGAATTTGAAAAATCTAAATATACTCAAGGCAATAAAATGTTGTTACTTTATGAGGACAATTCGAAAAATTAACTTGGTATCAACAAAAAAAAACTAGATTTAATCTTTCATTTGATTTCATCAATTTATCAATCAGTTGTAATACATTTTATCAATTATTTTTGACCAAGGTGTCTCAGATTTTTATCATCAGTTAACCGCTGTTCTCCAAACCAATTCTTAGTACGGGGATGTAAGGAGGACATTGAAATATATCCCATTCGAGTGATTTTGCATCAATTTCTACGGTAAACAGTAACGATTTGAGTTAATTAAGAACGTGTAGGAAATAAGTGAATACTGTCCTGGAATAGAATGAACGAAAGCTCGAATATTGGACCTATCGCTTGACGTATCCTAACGGACATGTGGTTAAAGCAATTTTATCTCTTAAATCAATGTCATGCATCGTAATTTAGTGAATGCAAACGTTAAATGCTTTTTGGCACGTAAGCCCAATGGTAATTTGTATACACAAGAGGAATGTATCAATGTAAAATAGTCATAATGATAGGCTTGGATATTGTCGTGTCGGCCCTATGTACCACAATAATATGATTATAATGATTTTTTTATTCGTACACCGAATATAAAACAATTTCTAATTGAGTTTAACCTTCCCCGATTCCGAGTTATCGGGGTTATTTCGTTGACAGATGCGCTCTCCTATTTTAAAAAAATACGAATCCAAAAAATTAACAATACTATTTAAAAGTTCTTAAATTGACAAAAAATCAGTTTTCTTTCATTTCTTTTGATATGTTCAAGCTTGATTTTGGGTCTTTTCTGATTTAAAATTAATTTCTTTCATAATTTTTGAAAAAATTATAAAAGAAACTAATTTTAAATCAGAATAGACCCAAAATCAAGAACGTCTAAAAGTATAAAATCAATTTTTTGACATATGTCACTGTATAGTAAAAAATTAAATGAAATAAACATTATTATGTACCTGAAACATGTCGATTTTTATTATTTAAATTGACAATTTACTGTATAAAAATATTATTCCACTGCAGCACCTCCTCTGAATTATAAGCACCCCCTCGAAAATTTTAAATAAGAAAAGGGGTCACGAGACACTGCTCAGTAATATAAAGTTTTTGGAGTTTACTCCTTAAGAATCGATTTGCATATATAAGGGGCCCGGTATGAGAAAAATGTGAGGAGTAAAATCTATCGATGAATGACCTCGTTACGTTTTTGGTGCGCATCCTATGATGTTAGTGTCAACATACTTATATTGCTGTCATTGTGAAGTTTTATTATCATTGTGTTCCGCTAAAGTGAAATGAAAGTATTTTCAAATAACTATGGCAGAAAGAGGTGTAGATGATATTGCCGGAACATCTAACAAACACGTGGTTGCAAGGTACGTTATAATTCATGTATTATATGTATGAGCATGTGCAATTTGTATTTATTAAATATTTTAATAATTATCGATGTAGTTCATATGAATATATATTTGAAAACAACACATAAAATTAGATAATCAACCCAATATGAATTATCGAGCGCATCCACATAAAATAGAAAATTTCTAACCTAACCAAAAATTAATTTTTTTGTCGATGTCTATAAATTCTTCCACGTTATTATGATTGATTTTATAAATAATTTTCAAATATTAACAACTGTAGTCAATAATTCGATAATATTATCAGAAAAATCGACAATATTTTTTCATTATAATAATGTTTTTATATAATTTTCTTTCGAAAAGTTATTTTTTAGCTTATTTAAATAATTTTCATGTACTATTTATTATTGTATGTAAAAGATTTAGTGACATAATTATCTTTTTATAACAATTTTTGTTAATTATTAAGATAATATATTTTAAATAAAAAATTAATTATAATAATTTAAAAAAAATGTTCATAAAAACCCTTTTTTATCAATTTTCTTAAAGTCGGTTGAAATTTTTATAATTATGCATTTATAAATTTTCTAATTTTTTTTTTATATTTTTTGACTAGGAAAAAATCTAAACCTCCAAAAACTCCAGCCGAGAGACAGCGAGCTTACAGATTAAAAAAAAAATGAATGAAGGAAGCCTAAAATATTCTGGCAATCAACCAATCTTTTTTAAGTTAAATAAACTCTTTTTGCGTCTGGTTAGACTATCGAACTTAAGGAGTAAACTCCAGTCGTGCGTCGGAGCTGACACACACACACACACACACAATTTTTTTTCAAATTTGATGCAATCATAACCGTGAATTTAGTCCAGAACTTCTCCATGGAGGCTTCTCCAGAATTAGCAAAACATGTGTAGGAATCTCAGTAGTCAAGTAGCTCTTATTCAGCTACCACATGTATATTCTGAATATTTTTCGTCCGTGACACTTTTGGAATTTTTGAATTGTTCCTTATAAACTTATTTTTCAACTAGATTGGTGAAAAACCAGTTATGTTTCCATTGGAATTATATGAAGATTTGGCTAGTCTATTAACTGACTATCTTCTCTCCTCTGGAACATCAAATCGCAGCGATCTCAATAAACTTGTACTTACAAGTATCCACAGCTTTTGGAATACCCAAATGCGAAGCTGATTCAATGTCCTCTATCATCTGAAATTTGAAGGTGATGATTTGGTAACTATCCAATTGTACTTTAAACCAAAGTCATTTACACAAATCTCCAATGTAGTGACCAGTTTTTCAATGGAGAACCTACCAGAAATTCATAGTTATTGGCAGTTTCTTCATATACTTTAGAAAGATGGAGTGGCAACCAAAACAGTAAAAATTGAAACTACAGTTTCAGTATCAAAAGAAAATAAACTTTCTACGTTTGTAAGATGATTCAATAAGAAAAAAGAAAATATCGAGAGTTGTAAACTGTGCTCAATTATTGAGTAATACTTTATTTGAGAGATACGATATTGGTACGATATAGAAAATTTTCTAAATGCAGTTGATTGATGCTTTTCCCTTAGATTCATAATATGGCTGCCAAACAAGTGAAACAAAAAGGAAAGAAAAGTGAGTAAAATGAATAGATGAATACAAAAAGGATATTCAATGCAAAGATTTGAACTACAGCCATGATTAGCGATGACATCTAATAAACAATTCCCGTGAAATTTCGTCCTTTTTTCAATTAAAGTAGCCTGACATCGAAAATGTTATAAATACAGAGGAAATTTCGAACTCATTCCAATAAATTGGATATTAAAATATATATGAAAAAATGATTTTGAAAATCAGTCGCTTGGACATCGAAATATGTGGCGACATTGATTAAATATGTCAAAAGAATGAATCCTGATTATCTGATAGAACGCCGCTGCTCGGAAAATTTGTATAAAGGAACTACTTTAATTTATCCTAGAGATATTTAGTTTACAGGAATTTTTATATTGCTTCGGATTTCTGAGAAATTTCTTAAAGAATATTTCCCTATACCTCTTTTATGAAATTATTATTATGTTTTAGAATTTTTTATAAAAGCTAAACTTATGTCGAAAGTTCAAAAATAGTTTAAAAGGAAACTAGCATATTTTTACTAATTCCTTGTTCTTTTAAGAAAATATTCTACTTCGTCGAAATATAATTTGACATTGACAATTGACATTGATAGTTATATTAATCAAATTATAGGACAGACATCTCAGTATTTACAAAATAGATTGAAAAGTCATTAATTAAAAATTGAAATTCTTGAAAAAAAAATCAAATATAAGAAAAAAAAAGAATTCTTAAAACTTTGAAAGTTGCTACTTATTTGTGAGAAATGACAACTGGTGATAAATAAAATCATTTAGTGCGATTAAACGCGAAAACTACGAAGTGGGCGGCATCTGTTGATGTTCTTTCAAACTTCAATAGTTGTGAACAATACAACCAGAATACGAACTAGTTTTGTTGTTTTCTAAACAACAGAAAGTGTTATTTGAAATTTTAATCTAAATAGTGAAATAATATACTTGTTTAAAGGGCTTTTCTGAAATAAAAACAACCACACATCCATAAGGTGCACTCGAAAAATAATAAAAACGTAGTAAAAGTGAAAGATTTGTCCTGGAAATTCTGTAACCGCCTAAATATATGAAAAATAGTGTGATAGATCTAGATTAATGCAGATATGGCAACTGCTCATTACGCAAAGAACTAATACGCTCGGATACATCTTACCATAACTTCACCATACTTTAGGCTTCTCTCTGCGGTTCAAGTATTTCATAGTTTCACGTATAAGGAATTGTTGAATAGAAAATTTATTTCCTAGTTGAAAATTATAGGAGTCATATTCAATAATTCGTGAAAATAGATGAAAATATTTTTAATCCGTCTCTGGTTGAGTGGAAATATTCCACTCATGATCAGATATATGGAAGGACAAATGACATTTCCCTCACCCCGTGTGGCTATTCGAGAAATATTACTACCGAACAGGGTTGAGGAAATTGAAGAAATTTTCTTACTCATTCAGAGAAATGTTCGATTTTATTGACAGAAGGTCAAACGGCATCACAAATTGGCAAAAGCCCTTGACTAATTGTAAAACGTTTGAAAATTTATATAGGTGGTTATTTTAGGTAAAAATCAGTATCTTCTTTTATATGAACTTCGAATCATTGATTCTTTAGTTTTTTTAATACGTATTCGGGAAGATCGGTCTGCTAATATACAAAAAAACATGGATTTTATAGATTAACACCAAAAACACTTAATGACTGCCCCTGGGATTTGTTTATAGTCAAAACAAAATCAAGTCGTACTGGAAACTGCAGTCGTTTAAACTCAAATCATACGTCAATCGGAATCATGGAATGGAATAAATAATTTAGAGCAAAACTTTCAGCTTTTGATTCAGATAACTGACAAGAACTTTCAGGAAAGGTCATGCAGCCAATCAGTATGTTTATAGGAAATTTCCCATTACCAATATCAACAAGTTGCTTAGAGAATTCGTCTCTAGATTGACATTTTACTTGACACGCATATTCTTGCTCAAATGTAATACCTTGACATGTTTTCGCAAATTAGAAGACTTTAAACATGCATTCAGCTCATCAGCTTGCGTTGAAAGTGGAAACACTGGCCGAAAATCTCGTGCTAATAAAATCAGTCACCAAATTGGTTAGTTTTCCCTGTACCACCAGACCAGGATCGTCCAAGAAGTAAATGCCTCCAGTTTCATTATTCATACCTTTTTTTTTCGCGCAATAGTGGAAGATTTATTCTCTCAAAGTATTTAGATCATACAATTTTTCATGTTGTAGCTCTTTTCAAAACCGACGTTCACCGTAATTGGTGTCTATAAGATGACGTTCAAATTTAGCAAACCAATAACAAATGGTGCTTTTCGATGAGACATTTTCGAAGCCGATGCTGAACTTATACTTTTTTCATCATGATATTTGACATTGTTTTGAATCCATTGTATTGAAAATAGCAAAAGTAGCTGTACTTAAATGGCTGTCACTGTTTTCTGACTGATCGAAATTAAATTTCACACATAGTCTGTTGAAACGTCATGTGGATTTGACACTTAAATGGCTGTCTTTTGAAAGTTGGTACTTTATAAACGTCATGAAGATTTGACAATGACAGCGCCATCTGTGTGTCAGTCACCCGACCTATCGATATTTTTCTTAAATCAAGTGAGAAATGATTTCTAGATCAGTTTTTCCATTAAATTTCATTCAAAATCATTCCGTATCAAATTTTCTAAATAAATAATCGGCAGAATCGATTTCGATGGCGTTGTGGATTCGAGAGCCCGCTAATGTATTTCAATATAAAGGAAAGGCAAGGTAAGCAAAAAAAAGCGACGTGCTGGGTTAAATTGTGCGTTCCAGATAGTCGGAAAATGGTGAAAAAATGGGAAAACCGCTTTGTCGTTACTCTCATAAACCATCCAACTATCTGTTAAAACGACATTTTTTTTCTGCAGCAACTGACATTTTTCTACCGATAGGGATAATCTGACGCCGTTATAAATTATTTTATCGTTAACTTCAAAACCACTCGTATATTATAGAAATGAATAAAATGGTTTACTTTGCGTGCCGATTTCATACGAGACGCCGTCGGGTTATCTAGTTAAAAAATTAATTAAATTTCAGGATTTTCTCATAAATAATTTAAAAGTGCAAACAAAACTCCTGCATTTGAATTTTCTTCATCACCTTACATGCAGCTTTGCACTCATTCAATATGAATAACACAAATTTTGTTATGGAATAGTTTTTTTTACAAATATCAGTTTCACAATCTAACGATATCCCTTTATTTAAATCAAACAAACGTTATATTTTCTTAATTCTAACTTATACACACATAAATAATTATCATACATTATTCACTACACAATTCACTACACTATTCATTACACTATTCACTACACTATTCACTACACTATTCACTACACTATTCACTACACTATTCACTACACTAAGTTAGTTGGTAATAGACGTTTGAATTAAAAAGTGATTCTTAAAAATTCCCTTCTTGAAATATTCTATGACGAAGCTTTTGCTCCTTTTCAGTTTTCGAGCCCTTATCATACAATTTTCTACTAAGTATCGCTCAAAATTCCTCAATATAGTGGCTTGGGAATTATCTTCTTTCAGTACAAATGGTAAATCGTGAGTACCTAGTCCCATGATTCACAAAATGTTCAAGGTGGGGAATCAGGGTTCCACGGGAGACTCGACGAATATCAAGGATAAACGATGGATCTCCTGTCATGGTCAGCGTTATCGCCAGTTTACAAGCAATCTTAAATGAATTATACCAGAGGTAACTGCAAATCACTGTTTTATCCACCAGCAACATTTAGTACTGATAGATTTCAAACTTGTCGCAGGTAGAATGTCTGATGAAGATATTCAAACATAATATTTGAAGGCTGTGCTTGATGATTTTGAAATCAGGTCAAACAATAATTGTCTAGAAGAATCCTTGTTCGACATTTAGCAGATATTCCTGTCCTATCCGGATTCAATACAAAAAATATTCAACGGGAATCGCAGTTAGATAACGAAAATTGACTATGGATCCAGCTGAATAACATCCAAATATAATGAATCCACAATCTTCTACTTTTGACTTATCTAATCTCTACACATGGATACCCATTATGGAGTGCCAAAAAAGAAGGAAAACTTCAAATTCAAATTCATAAAGTCCTTGTACATGAACTTTAAGTAATTCCTAGTAACAAAATAAATATTGGAATTGACATAATCAGGTATGGAGACGTAGAAGATAAATCTCCAATTGGAACACGTAGTAGAGGTCGATCACGAAATTATAATCTAGAGTCTGGATGAAGAAGAAGAAGAAAATGAATAATTGAATCGTTTCTGAACAAAAAAATACGGGAGAATATTTAGAAAAGCAACGAATGAAGATTTCTTTCACCTCGCAACTTATTTCATCAAATCCCTTGGAAGCAAGCTGCCTCCATTTGTAGCTTTTAGAACAGCCAGATCTTCAAGAATTCTTTGTAACAGGAGTAGAATATGAAGAAGAAGCTTTTAGCTCCACAACCTTGGTGATAGATTGCCTCAACTATCACAGAATCATTACAAGAAGCTGATCAATTAAAATAATTAAAAAAAGTGAAATAAATAAAAGCTCCATATATAAAAGACTATTTCTCAAAATCGTCGCCTTCTATCACGTTTTGTTGTTGTTGTTCAGCCATTAAAGTCCGATGAAAATTGTTTTCCACCTTCAGGTCAATCGATTCCTTTTATACTTTGTATTCATTCATATTAATCATGAAAAGGGTCCTGAATAGTGTTTTTTATACGCTGCAAATAACACGGAAATGCTTTCAGGACGTTTTGTTATACTAACTAAAATTGAAGGAGGTGATACACATTTCGAGGAGTTATATATGCAATGTTTGATTAAATTAGTTAAACATTCCTCATCATTATTTAATTATAATAAAATGAGAACAACAATTAAAAGACAAGATTAGGGATAATCATGCTTCAACTGAAAGTATATTTAGATAATTCATTATAAATCAGTATGTAAGGTGGTAAGGGTTTATTCAGAATTAGAGGAATCATGTTTATTTAAGAAAAGTCACATGGTCATATGCTATCTCCATATTGAAAGTCCGATATCAACCTTCATTGCTTCGTAAGGTTATGAAAGAAATTGGAAGGAAACAACTACGTTAGAAAAAAGAGAAACATTCCACGTTTTTTTTGTTCGTTTGAATATGTTTTTCTATCGAAATATCTGTTTATCCTGATGAGATTTTTATGGTTAAAAGCACGTTTTTTTAACTTATATCAAAGTAATATATCTATTGAACTTGTCCTTTTGCAAAGATAACTCGATTAAAACATCAGGATGTAATTTTCTTTCGCTGAAACAAGAATATACTAAGAAAGAAATATGGCTACTGATTATACGATGGCGTGACGATGATAATTTTATTTCAAGATGGCGTGATAAGACACAAAAATGAGAGAAACCAACACACGGTTATCTTACTAATAGTAGATTTTGATAGTTTATAGACACGTCAACTAGTTATTTGTTAATTATATTTATTATTTGATTATTTGAAATATGCGTCAAGTTTCATACTGTAGAACGAGTTCATAGGCCAAAAAGTTAATGGACTCATTTGAAGTTTCTCTAGGATCATTTCGTCTTTTGAATGCCAAAACCATAACCAAAAATCGACAATCATTCCAACGCTTCTCTAACTTCTCGATGCCGTGCTTGTAGAAAGATTTGTTTTGCCTCAGTTTCAGCAATTGCTTCTTCATTTGATCTGAATTTCTTACCAGCGATCATTTTCTTGAGATCAGCGAATATCCAGTAGCCATTTCCATGGGTATCTCAAAATACCTTTCCAGATGTCTATTGGGCGTGGTTCACCGGCTGCGGTTCATTTAGATGATGTTAGTTTTGACTTTGAGTAAACGCGGCACCCACTTTGAAAAAGCTTCCTCATCATCAAATTTTGATACATAATTATAAACACGCAGCCTTCTGATATCTTTTCGGCCTAAGCTATCTCACGAAATTTCACTTTTTTGTTTGATGTTTTCTGAAGCAACCACCTCAATTGGACAACCAGAACGTTCACCATCATCAGAGTCTGTACGACTGCGTTTAAATTCAACAAACCAAAAATAAATAATTCTTTTCGATGGAGCAGAGTCTGGATAACATATTTGAGCTTGTGCAGTATTTCCTTCATCAGGAAGCAATGATATTTGACATCCTTTTGAATCTATTGTTTAAAAAGAAACAAAAGTAGCTTCACTTAAATGGCTGTCACTGTTTGCTGACTAATAGTACACGTAGTCTTTTGAAAGTTGATACTTCATAAACGTCATTTGGATTTGACAATGGCAGCGTCATCTATCTGTCAGTCAGACGACTTATTGATGAAATACTTTACTAGTTTCTTGGTAACATTCGATTAAAACTATTACGATTGGGAAAAAATTGTTTTTTGTTAGATTCGATGTGAAACTGTAAATTTTTTCGGTTATCTTCCTAAGAGACCTTCTTCAGAAGCGCAAATTCTAAATTACGTTAAATAATTACATTAATACCACTACAAAAAATGTAGAGAGCAGTATTTTCGAAATATGTGGTTCGTAAAGTTACATTCTTCACATCCCTACTCCAATTTTCATCATATGTTGAGAGCTATTACCCTTAAAACGTTGTCGGATGAATATTGAAACCCTTTATATGATTTCAGTGGAAATGAAATATTTGTTTTCGAGCTTTATTAGCATTTACCTTAATAAAGGTGGTTCTAGTATATTTATGTAACTAATTATATTTCTCTTCTGATATTAATATTCCATTAACGTTATCTCATTTTCCATAGAACTAATATTGATTCAAACATCAGTCCCAACTGGATTTTTTAACTTTAAATATTATACAGTATGTAATTATTATACAAATATATTTTCAATTGCTGTGTAAGTTCCTGCAAACACAAATGAAAAACCGACTAACGAAATTGATAGAATTGAAAGGCAGATGTCTAAAATACCAGTTTAGTTAGTCACTATTACAAAGAAATTCAAAATTTTCGACTAAGAACATCTCTAAATAACTTATTAATTTAGTATCTAGTTTCTTCGAGTCAAGACAGTCATAGAAGAGAAGGAAACAGTTGGTGTGAGCTCAAGAGGTTCTTAGGATTCTTCACTAGACTCAACTTTGTTGAAAATCTACAATCATTGCATTAGCTGACGAAAAATCTTACATCGAATGTCAATGAGAACTTGGAGCGGATCAATGTATGGATGGAGGCTAATGGCTACCCACAAAACTGAAGAGCGCTGGTAAGAGGAAACCAAAACAGGAATCCTAATAGACAACAGACGATGAGAAGATGTGAAACTAAACGGTACTGGATGAGGTATCTTTTAGAAACAATGAATGAGATAAATCTGGAAGAATTTCTAGAAGACTTCTTTATATTGGATGGTCCGAATGGCAGATATTGTGGGTATTATTTCTTACCCAATTACAACAAATTTTCCTTTGGAAACGTGGCTATGTTTTGGTATTTTTCAGCATCGAGCAAATGCTCTGCAGTCTAGAAGGTTTGAAAGTTTCAAATAAGCAAAAATTTCGTCTTTTCTCCAAATCCATCCGTTTCGTGAATAAACTATAGATACTTCCGTACCTTAACTTTTATTTTCCGGATCTGCTGCATTAGTAGCTTCGTGAGGCACATCTTCAAGAACCATTCAATATTTTCACTCACCTAGATTGCCATAATAATTCGTTATTCGTATTTCACTTTCCAGACTAGCCTATATTAGAATTACAAGGTTTCAAATTTGCAAACAAAAATATAGAATTTATCTATTATTTCTGATCTATTACAATTTGATACGCCCCGGTAATTCAAATTCTGATGTATAAAGCATAATCTTTCAAATAAAAACCTTGTTTCCAACAACTGTATGGAAATTTTCTTTCAGAATATATGAAACAAGTTTGCCAATATGAAAACAAACTTATGGCCCATCAAAATTGCAAAAGATCTTGTACAATCCAGCAAAGAACGAGATGCATGGGAAATTCGCATGAAAAATTAATAGTAGTCACGTGTGCATCGATAGTACGGTTATTTTTTTTCTCATTTGCCGTGGAATTTTTGGATTGAGAGAAAAAAATGAACTTCTGTTTAAAATTTTTCAATAGTAGTCATTTTCTTTCCGGATAACGTCATCTACCATTCGATTTGAAGAGCTTTTATTTGGTTTTTTTTATGCAACAAATGAAGCTCGAAGTCATCAAAAACGTGCCCGTTGTTTCGTTTAAACTTAATAACAACATCCATTATTTTGACAGGAGGAAATTGTGATTTTCATCGATCGTCAATACCTTGTTTGTTTAGTACGGGAGATTAGGCAACATTTCTATTTTCAACTAATTCACGAAACGAAAGTTGATATCCATCAAGAAACAAAGAAAGGTTCTCATTGACATATAAAACTCTCGAAATCATTTTCCGAACATCAATATAATATCATTGATTTTTTTTAAACATATTTGTCTTTATAAAGAATATCAATACTGCCACCCAACTATAAAATGGGCTTCTAAGAAATTCGATTTATTCTCATTCTGATTTCGGCGTTACGTCAAGCAAAGAAACCTTCATAGTCGAAAATATTGAATGCTGGAAAAGTAGGTAATTCAGATAACGAATTAAATCTAATAGAAAAGATTTTTCCTTCAAAAATTGCCTGAAATGCGTCATAATACTAGACGATATTATTATATTATTGGGGAATATTTCAATATATCTTTATACTACTAGGGCTGCTCGCTAAAATCACGTGAATAACGCGGGGTTCCGCCATCTTGTTGTATTAAGATACTATCATTTTAATCCGGTCAATTTAGGCATTCGAAGTTACGTAAATTCCCATCAAGCTGAAAATTAGTAAAATTGCTTAAAATTCAATTGAACATAGAATTTGAATGTTCCCCATCATTTTTGTTAATGGAAAAATTTTATTCAAGGTCAAAGGTCAAAAAAAAACGAGTTTTTCGAAATTTTCAGCAAAACGGTAAGTTTTATCATAAAAATACTTCAGACAAAAATTATAGATCATAAAATTATCTACAAAAAACGACTCGATACTTTTTTCCTACAAGCCACCGTTTCTGAGATATAACGAATCAAAAAGTTGTCGTATTTAATGTTTCATCATTTTCAGCAGTAAACTTTTTTTACAACATTGAAATGAACCGAAATTTCTGTTGACTAGTAGTTCATCAAATGAATTATCAATTGACTGAGATGTTTTGGTATTTATTTATCGTGCAATCATTATAGCCATTAAATACGACAGTAAATTTGAAACATTATAACTTTTACAACTTTTTGAATCATTATATCTCAGAAACGGTAGCTCGTAAGAAAAAAAGTATTGATACATTTTCTGTAGATAATTTCATAATCTACAATTTTTGTTCAGAGTATTTTCATGATAAAACTTACTGTTTTGCTGTTAATGGCGAAAAACTCATTTTTTTAACATTTGACCTTGAATAAAAATTTTTTCCATACACGGAAATGATGGGGAACATTCAAATTTTATTTTCAATTAAGCAATTTCACTGATTTTCAGCTTGATGGGAATTTATGTAACTTTTTGGTCTAATTTGACCGGACTAATTTGGTAAGTTGGCATTTGGTAAGGCTTGTAAGACGCTGCACACGCTAGGAACGCAGTTAGGTGGAATTTGACGAAACTACCGTGTAGCTTGACTCTTTTTCTTCCAGTTTCCGTCCAGACGAACTGTCTACAACGTTCCTTCTGATCTTGGTAGTCAAGAAAAATGGAGCTTCCGTTTGACTCTAAAGTGCCAGATATTCGTTCTAAATTTACAAAAAACGTTACTCCGTTCGATCCTGAAAATGCTGACAACAAATGACAACGTGTGAAAGCGGCCCAATGATCACCACCTCTTTCACAATCGACAAAGAGCTGGAAGAAAAGGTTTTAAGTTACCTACTTAGCGCAGTGTCTAATCTGTATTATTCTATCAATAAATATGTTTTTCATTGTGAAAATTCGATGACAACCTTATTTTATTGACAAGCCTCGTATTGGCAGAGAGTTTGATAGTAAAGGAACAGATTCAATTAAATAACCACATAACAAATCAGCGAAAAGGTTAATTGGTTTGAACAAAATCACGACTTAATCCTGGTGGCACTGTCTAACCGCTATTCGCCCTAAAAGGCAGTAATATTCGAGGCGACAAGCGAATCCGCCGAGGTATGTGACTTGGAGTCGCGGAGCGACTTCCTCCGGTCGTATTAACGACTGTCCTCTGCCTCGGCTTCTTTTTCATCGAAAATTTTCGCTGTGAATGGAATTCGAAGAGAACATAGTATTTGTTTAAAAAAAACGAAAAATACTAAATATATTGCTTCAGACGTAGACTCTGAATATATTTTATGCTTAATTTAGTTTTGTATATTCATGCCAAGCTTTATCTGGCGTTAATTAAACAAATAACCAACTATGTAGAATTCTTTGATTTCATTTACGATTGCAGAAATTTCTTGCGTAAGAATTTTGATAGTGTTGAGTATGAGTCATTTAATAATCAAATCCTAATTTGTTTATCCAAATAGTACAAAACTGTATCGTTGAGCTCTTGATGTAACTGAAAATAATTGTAAAAAGAAAGTATCCAGTTATTGTGATATCCCTGCATCTTTTTGATGCATCTTTCTTGACTAAGGAATAGTTTTTATATAAAAAAAAACTGATATGAAAGGAAATGAAAGAGATGGGGAATGTCATTTTATTTATCTTTTATCTATCTAGTCTCTCAACAAATCGAACTTACGATCCACATTATTGACTTGATATATTTGCTCTAATAAATTGGTAAATATTTCTCTAGAGAATATCCAGGATCGGACTTGGAGAAAATTATTAAATAGCTCTAAACATGGTAACCTTTTTAAGTTCAAACTAAAATTCTTGTTAGTATAATAATTTGTTCAAAATAAACTTTTGTAATTGTAAAATGACGATATCAAAAATTGTTTTTTAAACATAAATATGAGCACAGCAGATTTTCTGTGTATCCATGCTAAGAAATTAGTCTATTGATACATAGATGACGCTACTAGTATCAAATCAATATGATTTTCAGTTAGCCCTAACCTTCAAAAGACACGTGTTTTAAATTTGACAGCTGTCATACTATTATTTAGTTAATTATGGAATTTTGAGTAAAATAACTTTTGATATTTTGAAAAAACGACCAAAAAGGAGTTTCATGTTTTAATAAAGCATTGCTTTTTTGCATGAAATACTATTAAAACCAAAATATGTCTTGATAAACATCATTCGGACTTTATCCTTGGTAAATCAAAGAAATTTCGATAAAGTGAAGCTGATTGAAATAGTTGGGACCCAAAAAGCTTTTACAGAAACGTGTTAGGCATATTTAGAATTCATATTTTTGGATGTGAACAATTTATATACCTATCTGTAGATGAAATATAGTATTTAACTCGTGCATAACGGCTACCACCCACTCAAATATTACAATTTTTATTTTCTTGGGTGATAACCGTTGAATAATACACTATTAGTCTTGTTATAAACTTAGATAGTCGAGATTTGCGGTCCCAATTCAGTTTCATATTAATGAACTGTCTGTATACATGCTTAGTACATTCAATAAATAATATGGCTGTCGTATACCGGACAGTTAACAATGAGCTATGACTAACAGCTGCAGCTATAATTATATGATATATGCAGTTCTAAGATATCTCCTTTAACAGGGTGGTTGTAGGTAACAAGCTAATTAGTGACATAACCTCAAACACAATATTTTTTTTATTTAAAATCATGTAACATATAATTATAATTAAGTCTATTTACCAGGGTACTTATTTTGGTACTGTAAATTAAATTTGTGTTGTTGGGTTCATCTTTAACCGAAGACACTAGAAGATTTATTTCTATGATGGAATTGGGCACGTACCACGCGGCATTTACACTTCTAAGTTACTTAGAGTACCCCAGAGTTGAATTCCAAAGGTCTTAATGGGTTTCAAAAGTCTTATAAAGAAGTAGTTTATTTTCAATGCTTAAATCTCAGCCTATGTCAATTAACCAGTACATTTCTTTAGATTTAACACCCAACTGTGTCCTGTTTGTGAAGATGTGCTTGTTAATCTCCAATCTAAGTACATATCCAGATATTTTCTTATCTTAAACAATGTTGTTTAGTGTCACTGTCACTTTGCGTAAAGTAAATGTTACTTAAGTTGACTTATTTCTATTGAGCTCGAATTTCCTGTTGTTCATCCAGATTTAAATGATATTTAAGCTCACTTGTGAAAACTTCGATTCGGTTTGAGGATTTGGAAGTCTTGCAAGACTGTTGAAAGGGTGTAATCCCGTATGGAATCTTGACATTTGACATCTAATTGTCTATCCTAACCTAACCTAACCCTCGTGTCAAACATCACACTTATTTCGATGTAATCGTGAAGCTAATTAAGACAGAAACGTACCAGGGTATAACTAGATTGTCATTGTTAAAATTAACTAGCAACATATCACGTTAAAAAAATGAGATTGAAACAAATACTATGTGTCCAATTTTCAATGTATTTCTCTCGTTTCCTTCACAAATTTTTGTGGAGAATTTCCATTCGGCCATCCAGATATAAACGATATTTAAGCTCACTTGTGAAAACTTCGATTCGGTTGAGGATTTGGAAGTCTTGCAAGAATGTTGAAAGGGTGTAATCCCGTATGGGATCTTGGCATTTGACATCTAATTGTCTATCCTAACCTAACCTAACCCTCGTGTCAAACATCACACTTATTTCGATGTAATCGTGAAGCTAATTAAGACAGAAACGTACCAGGGTATAACTAGATTGTCATTGTTAAAATTAACTAGCAACATATCACGTTAAAAAAATGAGATTGAAACAAATACTATGTGTCCAATTTTCAATGTATTTCTCTCGTTTCCTTCACAAATTTTTGTGGAGAATTTCCATTCGGCCATCCAGATATAAACGATATTTAAGCTCACTTGTGAAAACTTCGATTCGGTTGAGGATTTGGAAGTCTTGCAAGAATGTTGAAAGGGTGTAATCCCGTATGGGATCTTGGCATTTGACATCTAATTGTCTACCCTAACCTAACCTAACCCTCGTGTCAAACATCACACTTATTTCGATGTAATCGTGAAGCTAATTAAGACAGAAACGTACCAGGGTATAACTAGATTGTCATCGTTAAAATTAACTAGCAACATATTACGTTAAAAAAAATGTGGTTGAAACAAATACTATGTGTCCAATTTTCAATGTATTTCTCTCGTTTTCTTCACAAATTTTTGTGGAGAATTTCCATTTGGCCATCCAGATATAAACGATATTTAAGCTCACTTGTGAAAACTTCGATTCGGTTTGAGGATTTGGAAGTCTTGCAAGACTGTTGAAAGGGTGTAATCCCGTATGGAATCTTGACATTTGACATCTAATTGTCTATCCTAACCTAACCTAACCTTCGTGTCAAACATCACACTTATTTCGATGTAATCATGAAGCTAATTAAGACAGAAACGTCCCAGGATAACTAGATTGCCATCGTTAAAATTAACTAGCAACATATTACGTTAAAAAAATGAGGTTGAAACAAATACTATGTGTCCAATTTTCAATGTATTTCTCTCGTTTTCTTCACAAATTTTTGTGGAGAATTTCCATTCGGCCATCCAGATATAAACGATATTTAAGCTCACTTGTGAAAACTTCGATTCGGTTTGAGGATTTGGAAGTCTTGCAAGACTGTTGAAAGGGTGTAATCCCGTATGGAATCTTGACATTTGACATCTAATTGTCTATCCTAACCTAACCTAACCCTCGTGTCAAACATCACACTTATTTCGATGTAATCGTGAAGCTAATTAAGACAGAAACGTATCAGGGTAACTAGATTGTCATCGTTAAAACATATTACGTTGAAGAAATGAGGTTAAAACAAATAATAATTTTCTACGCACATTTTTGTGGATACGATCACCCTGTTATATCGAGAGATTCCTACTTTATAGCATCAGAATATAATAGAGAGTACGTTAGGTGTGGCAGTGTAACTGCTTGTATTTATTGGAAAACGTGGGCGGCATTTTCAAATGCCTAATTCATAGAAACGACCTTAATTAATTGTCTACGTGCATTAATACCAGAAATATGCTGAGGATAAGAAAAGTATAATTCGAAAACGGTCATATTAGGAAATAAATTGATTTAATTGAGAATTATTATAGTATGGCGCAGTCAATGGGATTATTCTTACCACTAGAAATATTTCTTGACCAAATTAATTTTTATTTAATTGTTAACAAAATAAGTTTTAATACAGATTTTTATTTGATCGAATTGAGTAATATACGAGGTGTATACAAAAAATATATTATTAATAGCGAAGTAAAAACTGAATTTAACTCAATATTTAACATAAAAGATTGAATATGTGCGTTTTTTCCGGGCTATTGCCAAGAATTTTTCTTTCATTTTAGTTTAAAGTTTGCAGTTTTGCCTTTATCTCTGATGTGAACAGTGTTATTGTAGATTGTACTTTTCTAACAATACAATCAACTAAATAAATTCATTCAAATATACAAAAATCCCGAGATGAAAATTGAAAAAAAAAACTAGCAAATCAACCGTCGTTTTCAACATCCATGGATTCTCGTACCGTATACCGAGACACGCTGTCCTCGTATAATAAAGATGTATTATACGGTCCTTCGGGCTTGGAACGTCCGTTGGACATAATTGAGAGTTAGAAGTCAGTTTATTACTGAATTCCATTCGCCTTCGCAATAGTAATGTGGTCGAATGAAATGTCGAGCTTACTTTGGGTTATTACCATGAAGAGAAGGACTCAATTGTTGTTATATATACTTTAAATAATCGATAGTTCCTCTATAAACATTCGCTTTTATCCAAACAGTAATGATACTTCTGGAAAACAATTTTTTTAATCTTTATATCCATACAACATCGCTAGGGAATAGATTTTATTGATTATAAACTAAAAAAGTTTTCAAAATCTTGTTAAAAATAAGAACAATACAATTTATTCCTCCAATTCCGCAGACCTGGGAAGAAAATTGCATACGAAATAATTCTCCAAAGTTGGAATGAGTTGTATGTAGTTTTCCGAAACGTCTGTCCTATTTTCGACCATGATATATTGAAAGTTTTCCTACAGTTGGATAGAGTAAATGGCCCTCTCTATTATCTACGGTTTGTGCTTTGTTATACTATTTCCTCGGGCAAATTTCTTGTTGTGGCATACATTTACAATTCCGTATACAAACTACTGAATTATTATGCAATTTCAACGTCGATTTTCCACTAAATAAAAGTTTATTTACTGATCATATAATAACTATAATAATAATACACACATTTCTTTGTCAATAACCACCATGGAAATAAAAAACGCAAGAATGGACAAGAAGCTCCAAAAAGGAAACAAAACATGTCCCACAACGTCAAAGTAATGAAAAATAAATTAGGGAACAAAAAAGAGAAAAGAAAACTAAGGATAGAAACGTGAAGTGAAAAGTGTTGACACTGGAAATATATAGATAAAGGAGGATAGTCCCAGAAGTACCTGGCATGACCTGAAGATGGAGGTAATTGCTTGAAAAATACCACTGTTTGAAGTTTGAAGACGCCATGTTGTTTGGCATCATTAATAGTGAAAGTTTTCAGTGAATTGGTGATTGTTATGTCATTTCTCTTTGCGAATGAGATAGCAGTGACAAAAAAATCACTACACAAAGAACGTATGGCTCAAACCTGGATCACCATCGGTCTGATGAAAAATTTTGTAAAAACTATGCCTGAAGATGGCAGTAGATTCTTCCAACTGAAAGAGAAATTTCCCAGGAAATATTCGTTAGCTCACAAATACGGAAAATAATAAATGATACAAACTTCGAAGGAAAGCTGAATGATCTGGAAAAAGTCTCCTGGAAATGTTGTACAAAATTTTCTAGGAAACCATAAAATTACAATCAACGAGCTTGTAATTTCGTACAAAGCTTTGGGATGTACTACGTATCCTGTATTCTTATTTGGATTTCTTCCTTGAATGTTCGGGTTCTTTGACAACATTTCACCAGGACATTTCCTTGGTAGAAGACCGCTATCAAAGGAAATAAAGTCCAGGAACAGATTACTGTTGGTAACTTGACCAAAAACCAAACATTCACGAAAATCATAACTATTTATTGTACATGTTAGTGATGTTTGTACTTTTTATAAAAATATATGACTTTATGTCACAAAAAAACCTGGTGTGTCAATTTTTTTTCATTGATATATTATTGTTTGTCGACTATAGTACATTCAAAATTTCATATAAGCTATCGTCTGACGAATAAAATTTGACCACTATAGTTATATCTAAAAACCTTTTATTTATTTGATTTATTTCTCACTCTAATGTAAATTTACTGAGTTTTTACTCGATTTCAATCACATAGGGTTTTGCAAAACTTTCGCAGATATATCACTGTATTAAGCGGAAAAAAATCGATTAAAAATCACATGTCTATAACTCTATAACTCATAGATTATTAATCGCAAATTAACAAAAAGATTTAGCCAATCAAAGCTTGTAGAAACGTTAAAGTTCCTCCCTATCGAGCGGTCGAAAGAGTTATACCGCATTTTTGAACTTTGCGTTATAGACATGTGATCGTTTGGTGATTTTTAATCGATTTTTTCCGTTTAATGCATTGATATAACTCGCATGCGAACATTTGGAGGACCCTGTATTCACTAAATAATAAATTGATTTGAATTCCATTTCTTGTTTCCAGTCGTTGATTGGCCGATTGGCTCGACGATCCTTTACAACCCATCGACTCAATTAATTGTATTTCGGATGTAAAACTCCAACAACCTCGTGCCTGGAGATAACATTGATTAATCATGATATTCAGCACACGACTGACATTTTGCGGTAATGTGTTAAATCTACGGGATGTAACTTTCTATTAATTCGACCATGTTCACAGGATCCCGTTTATTCATATACTACTATCACTTAATCTATGGTTTACTATGAGAATATTGATAGGTATTGACAGTTATTATCCTTGTCAATTGAATAATATTGACAAATCAACGATGTTATTCATACTACGAGGGATGTAAGATGTTAATAACGTTTATTACATCCAGGAGTGAGTAAATGACATGAAAATGCTGTTGCATTGAAAAATTTACTCATACGACAGCTCGTTTTTGAGTTATAGACGTTTAAAGTTGCGAAATCGTTGAAATTCTGATGAAAATTATCATAAATTGTAATTATTTATTGAAAATACTTTTTAATAGAGTACAATCAAATATTTCTAGTTGAACTACATAGAAAAAACTTGTCAAGATCGATAGAGGATAACTAAGAAGGTTAAAGAGAGGGAAAAAAGGCAATATAATGTCAGTGATAAAGACCTTGACCTTGAACAGGTCGTGGAAGGAAGGCTGAAGAGAAATTAGAGATATATCCTTTGTTTGTAGCTGAAACTTTATGAACATAAGATATTTTTTAGTAAATAAGATGTTTTATATGGCATAAAATATCCATTCAAGGGCAATCGATATCTTTTTTTTCGTGTCCTTCGAAACAGAGTCCAAATGAATTGTTAGAAATATAAGGAGAAGAAAAATTAGATTATTCAATCTTCACGTTATAAAACACATTAAATAACCAAAGTTTTTTGTACTGGTAACATTCACACAAGTTTTTTTTTCGTTTATGTTCTATAAAAATTACTGCCGATTTTTCCTTCGATCAAAATATCGTTCTCCACACGTTCCCTTAGTGAAAAGCCTACTTTCAGAACAGACCCTGTATAGTTTATCACTTGAGTTAGAATTGTCTTCTCGAAAATATGACCTCGAACATATCGGAATTCCAAGATTTGCGCGATTCAAACTCTAGACACATATAATTCTGTTACACAGTGTATAACGAATTGCTTCTCTAACTAATGTGCATATTTAGGTAGAGATAGGATTAGAGTCAAAAATATGAGTCTCGATTTTCAGGTCGTTTTAAATACATTCAGTTTATCCTGAAACGAATTTAAATAAATGGGATGTGATGGAAAAGAAGAAAGCTCATTTTGACCTCGGGTCATCACGAAAATGATGCATTATTTATATGTTATTTGCATTGAAACTCGCGACGGTATTCAAGAAAATGAAATATGTTTGTTGTTATGATAATCGGCGAAATATATTTAAAATTTGGTGGGTGCTTCATCAGCGCGCGCCAATTTTTGAGATAAAATTTCTTCAGTTTACAGTATTATATATTATGCAAGATGATTTTCAAATTAATTGAAATAAACACATGTGTTGCTGTAGAAAACAGATTTATTTTTATGACAAATACACTACATAAGTGATAACTTTTTCTTGAATAAGCAATTTTTCTTAACCTACATTAATTAACCTCTATTATCTTATTCTAATCAATAAAAATTGACATTTGTGACAGTGACATTTGTGACATCCATGACAGATCTATCATAGACATCATAACCCACAGATGAGTAAAGTGAACCATATTAAAACTAAAGAAAAGCTATTTCTTTACATATATATTCATATAGAAATTAATATTTTCACAAGAATTTATGCAACTGGAAGCCACCACAAATCTCAATTAATTATTTCCCAGTCGACGAATACATAAGTATTCGAAAGCTCGGAAAATACATCAAAATTAGTCTACTTCGGAGTTTAATTGCCACGTTCCCAATAAGAAAACGCTCACTCAGAACTTTCAGGACCATAGCATGGAAGTGATTCCCTCCTACTGTTTCCCATTTTTTGCTTTCGTTCTGAATTTCTCTTTCTTGGGTCTTCCATCTTCTCTGGGTATCATCTATTCCTTGGTCTTCCTTTTTTCTTGTTCCTCCTTGTTCTATGCCCATAATTTTTTTTGTTGATCTAAAATCTGACATTCTCTTTATTCTCCTTTCTTCGTTGACTCGTTGATTCACTGTCTTTGCCATTTCTATGAAGGCTCTGGGAGTTTCCTCAAGCTAGTTTTCCGATGTTGAAACATCCTCTGCGTGTGCCAGTAGCTGCCTTGTTTCTAGTTCTGTTCAAACCGATTTCACGTACTTTCCATTCTAATACTACATCCAACAGCGTAGTGGATAAGAATCTCCCTTTTTTTGGTCCTGTGTTGGTCTGGAAACATTTCGATATTCTTTGATTTGCCTTTACCTTCGTTTTTGTATGTTCATCGTTCATAATGTTGTGAGCTGTTTGGAAATCTATGAAGACTGAGTAAATTGGTAGATCGTATTCATAATTTTTTATTTGACATTTTGGTTTTTCTGGAACTTCACGTGCTATTTTAAACTCGCCGAAACATGTGATTTGAACGCACCAATCGCTTCTTTAGGTGTAGAAAAACGTTGATGTGGATCTGCGAGATTGAGGAGAAATCACTGGGTGTCAAACAAGGACTATACAAAGGAAGGCCCATCAATACAATGTTTTGACTGTTCAAAAACGTTTTCGTTTGATTTGATGCGCGAGAACTTGCGTTGTTGTGCTTGAGAATGATTCGTCTTCTGCGAATACCATTCAGAATTGAATGAGTATCCGTAAACAACTCAACTAGCACTAGTATAACAACACGTTCTGGGTACGTTCACCATTAAAAATGTCAAACTTCACGAAGACATATTCAGTGCTGCCATATGTCAAAACTCAAAAGTACCAGCCTCCGTATATTGAAAGATGCATTTTTTATTTATATTAGACTAAGAACTCATAGACCGCATTACGTATTTAATATTTTTGTGTCAAATATTCATGAGAGAGAGATGGAAATTCTTAATTGTTGAAAAATTGTTACAATTTGTAGTCAAAAGCTTGGAAAAACTCAAAAACTTAATTATGGAAATGTCAGATTTGACATATTCATATCAGTGTTGCCATAAACTTAAGTAGCAGCCCTCATATACGTTTTTTTATAAACTATAAATAATTTTGAAAGTGATATAACTAGGTTCATATTTCGAAGGTGATAGATCCGATATTTTTGTGTTTTCTAGTGAATTGATTGCGAAAGGACATTCGTATCTCCCGATTGAAATCGTTAATTAATTTGTGGGTGGAAGCGGTGAAGCTTGTTTAGCCAAAGTCAATCCTTCACATGGTTTGTCAATTTGAAGCGACCGCAAATTCTCCAAGTAGCCAGTTTCCTGATCCGCTAACCCTGAACCCTACTATCCCATAAACCATCCAACTATTCACTAACCGCCGTTTTTCTGATACAAGTGATGCAGAATTGATTGAAATTCGATTTAAAATTATGACTGTGATTTTTTTTTTCTAATAAACCATCATCATTATACTTCAACAAATTTCATTTCGTCTAATGCTTTTCTCATGAAAACCGCACGTTTTCTCGAGGAAATTTATCAACTTTATATCTGAAATTTGCAACACACTCTAGCGATAGGCTTTCTAAATTAAACAGACGCCCTTTTAAACATCTGTCTTAGTTTCTGCGTTTTCAGATTTAAGCAGATGTTCTCCATTCCGACAACTTCTTCGTGGGGCGTGTTTGCAAAAAATTATGCCGCTTTCTATTCCATTAATGTCCCTTTTGGTTACAAATTTACATAAAATCCAATTTATCAAATTTCTGTCTTTCTTAGATACATATATATAAAAAAATATTATCGTATACGGTCTCTAGTAGGCAAATGGTGATATTTTTCAAAATCGTTATATTAACAACAATTACTATTGTAATGCAACAGTTTCAGACACACAGAATGTTTCAAAATTAGTTAAACAAATAAAAAATACGATTTTAAAAATGGAAATTCCTATAATTGATCACATTTTTTAATTTCGAATGAGGTTTCAAGTACCTAGTCTGTATAACCCATTTTCCCACGTGAGACTATAAAAAAGAGAAGCCATTTTAACATATCGCATCAATCAACGGTTTGGGACATTCAAAATAATTCTTTTGGGACACCACGAAGCATTGGAAATAGTTTCTATGTTATTTGATGTCCCAAAATGATTCGCTAAATCAAACGGGTCAGCAGAAATTTATGCGGATTCTATTTTTGAATAAAAAATAGGTACTTAAAAAATACTTTTTTAGACGATGCCATCTGAAAGTTGCGTTTTGAGTGTTCCATGTAGTGAAAGTGACAGTTCCGTACTGCAAAACACTTTGGAGTCACTCTGAAGTGACTCTAGCCACTTCAATGTTGACAGTTGACAGTTTCACTTCGATGATTTTGCATAACCTTAAATATTTAATTTTCTGAAACTATTTGTTTTATCCGAAGTTTTGTTTAAATTAATGAATAACAAAAAATGATGATGAAAAAGAAAATTAATATTGACATTGCAAATATCATTAACTACATTATATTGTTCAATAAATAAAATATTTATAATTATCTATTAATCATTTTCTTTCCTCGGTGTAAAGTTATGGATCTTATGCGTCGTCTAAAAAATGCTGTGTATGCCGTGGCTGAAATACTACTTTGTTGGATTCACAATTTTCAGACTTATCCAACAAAGTAGCACTTTCAGTCCTTGGCATACAAATAACTATTTTGGTAAAGTTAGGTTAGGTTTTTTGTTTTATTTTTGTAGAATAAATCCCACTAAGTTAAAATAACTTGAAATAATGTACCTAAAATTGTTTGAAAATGGATAAACTCTATTTTATTAACAAACGACGAGGATTTAATTTCTTATTTTTTTCATTAACATTAACATTCTAACCTAGCATAATACCTTTCTACTTATCTGTCATCTGTCGAACATGGTACTATTTGAATAAAAGAACTTGTGGAAGTGGTTGACACATGACAGATGTCTGTGTCTTTAGAACAAAAGTCGTGAAATGTATGTTCTGTGCTCCATTCTGTATAAACTAATCGATTCGATTCATAGATTTTATGTTTAATACTAGTTTCCAGTGTTTGAAGTTGCATATGCAAAGCACCCGCGGCGAAATCAGCCCAGCTTCAAACCAGTACAACAGTTTCACTGTGTGGTTTATCATTTTAATTTATTCAAATTTATAAATGAATAAAGTTGAAATGGGATTTAGATGAATCCGTAGGAACGCATAGGGAAGTTTTATTCTAATTTCCGACGAGGTTTTGTTTCGATATTGTTAAATGAACAATTTGAATTTCTATTTGATAGAATTATACAATTAAGAAACTTTTTTGAGTTTCTGTAACTCATTTTAATTCACGATATCCCGAGTGGTGCTTCATATTAGGTACTCGTATATTTAGTAAACAACATAAAACAAATTTATTATCAAATATCACGTCTCGAAACATGAATAACGAAACTTTTAATTTATTTACTTTTCGTAATACTTTGTCGAGGGTAGTTATAAAATTTTATTATTCATATTACTCGCAAGTCATAAAAAATGGCACGTGTTTGTGGTAATTCGCCACGCGTGTTTTGTTATATTCACGTTAAGGACCTTACTTCGAATTTTCCAACCAAGACAAATCGTGGGTGTCGAAAGTATTTACTAACCATCAATTTGGATTTTCAAGTAACACAAATGTCCAAATGATGCTAGTTTCTCCCACCTTAATAATGTGTACTATAGCCTAAACAGCTATCACTTCACTACAATAACTTTTTGTGATTTTTCTAAGGCTTTCGATTGTGTTAATTATTAACAATTAAAAAATTGCAGCGAATGATCTCTCGCATGGTTTAAATCATATCTTATCAACAGAAGTAAGCTTGTAAGAGTTGATGCAAATCAATAGAATGTGGCTCTATTTTGTTTCTTCTGTTTATAAACCACACCGTCTATTTAGAAATTAGTCAGGAGTTTCTCTTGGAGCAACCCTGACGTCAGGACACTTCATAGGACCATATCTAGTGACCTAAATCATGGTGCGATTCTAATAAAAATATATTACAGCCTTTTTTATTGAATAACACCACAATTGACGTCGTTGAATCTGTAAAATTCTTGGGGCTAGTTGTTGTTATCTAAGAAATTAAGTTCCACCTGTTTTGCTCTGAGAACAGTTTCCAAAGAACTGAACTTATCCACCCCCTTAACAGTTTATTAAGCCCTTATTGAGTCGCATCTCTCTCCGATATGCCTTTCCCTTCTGGGGTACGTTTGGTAATGGTAATTCATCTTTGAGTCCGTTTGCCTAATTCGTAAGCATGCTTTACCAATTTCATAAAGATTAAGAACGAAGTGCACGAGCTTTATCCGCCTACTCCACGTTCAGAATTAGTTAAGGGCTCAATATTTTACAATGCGAAAAAATGCACAATCACTTGCCAATTGGAATCATCTTCTCCCGCATTTCACAATAATTTGAAGGCGTATTTACTGGAAAGAAAGTGCCTACTACTCTGTAAATGACTTATTCTAATTGGAATATTTAATTCCGGGCATGCATTGAGGTTTTTTTATGTTTATTGAAATTTTATTTTATTTGTATCATTATTTAGTGATTTTTATGGTTTTTTTTATTTTTTCAAGTTTTTCTCAACAATTTTTTTAAAATAAAACATTTCCATCTGTCTCAAGAATATTTGACACAAAAATATTAAATACGGTCCATGAGTTCTAAGTCTAACATGGGATGAAGGATATAAATAAAAAAATGTGATCATCTTTCAATATACGGCGGTTGGTACTTTTGAGTTTTCACATATGGCAACACTGAAATGTCAAATCTGACATTGTCATCGTGAAGTTTGACATTTGTAAAGAGGAACGTACTCAGAACGTGTTGTTATACGAGAGCTATTTGAGTTGTTTACAGATACTTGAAATTTTCGGCTCTAGAAAATCGAAAAATCATCCCATTTCGATGATTTTTTTTTTAAATCTTCGTTTTTACGGATTTCATATAGTTTTATGAGTTTAAATGTGATCATAAACGCACTTCTCCGCATATAATCGTTCATAACTTTTTTACAAAGCATAAAATGCAGTTCATATATTTTGTTTTTGTTAATCTACACAAAAAATTGAACATTTTGGAAAAAAACATTGAAAAATGTTTGTTTATTTATTTTTTATCTCTAATAGAGTCAATCTTAGCAAGATACCATTTTTTTAATGGTGAAAATTTTCAATTTTTCAAACTTGTAATATTGTACATTTGATCACAATAAGTAATTTTAAGAATGTTTTTGTTCATACAACTTTAATGATTACTTAATAAAAAAGGTCAATTTTAAGAAAAATAGCTTTTACCCGCGACTTCGCTCGCATCGAATCCATTAAATAAGTATCAGAAATCATTATAATAAAAAAGACCGAACTCTTTAGCTATATTAGAACCTGAGATATAGATCTTTGAATGTAGAAAAATTGCCAAAAACCTACAAAAATCCATAACTCTACATTGAATGTCCGCGCCTAGCTCCTCTCCAACTCAACCGATTCAAGTGTTCAAAAACTCAAAAGAAAGAAGGTGTTTCAGCAAGTGTTCTTAAACCAAAACGAAGTCTCTATCTTGAATAGAACCTGAGATATAGATCTTTGAATGTAGAAAAATTGCCAAAAACCTACAAAAATCTATAACTCCACATTGAATGTCCACGCCTAGCTCCTCTCCAACTCAACCGATTCAAGTGTTCAAAAACTCAAAAGAAAGAGGGTGTTTCAGCAAGTGTTCTTAAACCAAAACGAAGTCTCTATCTTGAATAGAACCTGAGATATAGATCTTTGAATGTAGAAAAATTGCCAAAAACCTACAAAAATCCATAACTCCACATTGAATGTCCGCGCCTAGCTTCTCTCCAACTCAACCGATTCAAGTGTTCAAAAACTCAAAAGAAAGAAGGTGTTTCAGCAATTGTTCTTAAACCAAAACGAAGTCTCTATCTTAAATAGAACCTGAGATATTGAGGATAGAACGTGTGTGTGTGAAAAACTCCCATAAGTAATGTACAGTGGGAAATCGCATTTGAGTATTAGGCCAAGCAACGGGGATTTTTTCGTGACACAAATCTTAACAGGTAGCGAGTAGTGCCAATCGATAGAGTAAGTTGCCCCCATCAAAACAGTATACTTTTAAACTCGAGAAAATCGCGCGTTTGTTTGTTATTAACAAAAAACTGTAAATTTTCGGACTTTTTTTGGTTTTTTATTTATAAATCCGAAAGATTTGTAGGAATCGTTATGGTTGTAATACAAAAGTTGTAGAGAATTGAATAACGAAGAAAATGAGCTGTCGCGCGACTTTGTAGCTTGATTAGAAGCTGAGAGAACCCGGAAAAACTGGAAAATTCTCTCTTTTTTTTAAAAATTCATATCTCCGTCAATTTTTGACGTGGAGAGCCGAAACTTCGCAGAATGATATAGAAGAACATATGCGCTTTATGCATGCAAAACCCTGTAACTGTGCGATTATTAGTTTTGCCGTAACGGTTGTTTAAACAAATTAACGCGAAATTTTCCCGAGTCTCCTAGTGACACACGGATCGTTTAAATTCAATTTTGAAAACGGATTTCGAAAGAATGCGACCTCAGCTACACAATGTATATTCTGATTTTTCGAAAAAAAAAAAGAAAAACTGTTTCAAATCCGACGTCAAAGATGACCGTTTTTCTTCGCGCGCCGCGAAATAGTAGAAGAGTGGGGGGAGCAGAGGCGGAGGAGAGCAGCGCATATATAGTAATAGCTTCTTCTGTGTGCTCTTCTGCAACACTGTTTTGGTCGTATTCTTCATCAAAATCCATTTTCACAATGTTTTTGTAACGGTTTCACTGGAGGACTTTATATTCCACGATTAAAACAATTGCCTGAATGTTAAAGTTTCAAAAATTGTTTCAAAATTTAGCATGAAACACGCTGCGAAGTACTAACAGCTCCGAAATCCCTCCAATACTGAGCAGCTGGGCAGGTCAAACGACCGTTGGCGTCGCTTCGCTTTCACTTTTGTTGTATGGGAACCAAGCTATGACGGTTTAGGGGGAAATAAAAGATGCGAGTGGAAGCGAGAGAGAAAGAGAGAGAGAGAGAGAAAGACAGACAGAGACAAAGAGAGACAGAGAGAGAGAGAGAGAAAGACAGACAGAGACAGAGAGAGAGAGAGAGAAAGACAGACAGAGACAGAGAGAGAAGACCCGAAAAAGAGACGCGGAAGATGATCCGAAATGAGAAATAATTCAAATACAATGACGTGTTTCATACCGTAAGGAATTATATTTTACGAAAAAATTTATCAAAAATCCGAACGTCATATATTTTATTTAACAATCGTAAAAAAAATCAGTGAGATTTATGAAATAATAGCAAAGAAATTCTAAGATTAAAAACGAATGAGGCGGCATGCTACAAGCAGCGCGCAGCTATTACTATATATGCGCTGCTCTCCTCCGCCTCTGCTCCCCCCACTCTTCGACTATTTCGCGGCGCGCGAAGAAAAACGGTCATCTTTGACGTCGGATTTGAAACAGTTTTTCTTTTTTTTTCGAAAAATCAGAATATACATTGTGTAGCTGAGGTCGCATTCTTTCGAAATCCGTTTTCAAAATTGAATTTAAACGATCCGTGTGTCACTAGGAGACTCGGGAAAATTTCGCGTTAATTTGTTTAAACAACCGTTACGGCAAAACTAATAATCGCACAGTTACAGGGTTTTGCATGCATAAAGCGCATATGTTCTTCTATATCATTCTGCGAAGTTTCGGCTCTCCACGTCAAAAATTGACGGAGATATGAATTTTTTAAAAAAAGAAAAAAATATCCAGTTTTTCCGGGTTTTCTCAGCTTCTAATCAAGCTACGAAGTCGCGCGACAGCTCATTTTCTTCGTTATCCAATTCTCTACAACTTTCGTATTACAACCATAACGATTCCTACAAATCTTTCGGATTTATAAATAAAAAACCAAAAAAAGTCCGAAAATTTACAGTTTTTTGTTAATAACAAACAAACGCGCGATTTTCTCGAGTTTAAAAGTGTACTGTTTTGATGGGGGCAACTTACTCTATCGATTGGCACCACTCGCTACCTGTTAAGATTTGTGTCACGAAACCCTATATACAGGCTGCTCCGTTGCTTGGCCTATATAACTTGAGAATGGTAAAAATTAGATGAAATCCGATGGTTGATGGCTGATCTGTGCATCAATACCTTTCATTGAAAAAAAAATTAAGCAAATCGGTTGGGTAGAACGCCTGAACGGACTCGGAATGGAAATCATCAATTTTTTTAATATATAAGATTGTTGTAAAAACATTTTTGTATAAATTTTTTTCTCAATTTGTTCGTTTTTTTGTGTAGATTATGAAAAAAAATATAACATCTTAATTTGATTATTCGGAAAAAAGTTATCAACAATTATACGTGAATATAAGTTTTCATATTTTTTTATTTCCATAATATTTTCCGTAAATCCGCCGTAAAAACGAAGATTAAAAAAAATTCATTGAAATCGGATGATTTTTAGATTTTTTCAAGCCAGAAAACGAGGGGACCGCGAAAGTTCAAAATTACCAAAAGAGAAAATGAAACGCTCTTGGCCATATCGAGCAACTTATAACGATGGGAATGTAGAAAATGCTTCCACATATCGTTCAAATGCTTCTAAAGTGTATTTATCTTAATGCAGAATACAATTATAAAAATTTTTAAATAGTGTTAATGTGATTAATCATAATCAACTACTGTTAATATTTCGCTACATTGGAAAATCTACAAAAACTCGCATTCTCTTTTTTATACGATCGCAATTTCAATATCTAATTACACGTCCTGAACTATTCTTCTGTTCAATCATTTAGCACACTTATTAACCTTTCATTACTTGGCTGTTTCATCGGACCAAATCTAGTATTAGTTGGTAAAAAAGTTTAATTAAAATCGTTCAATAAAAACTCATATATTGGAAAAACTAAATCAGATTACGTCAATACGAAATAAAGCTCGTTTAGAACTGGGAGATGATGAAATTCAAACTAACAAATATTTTGTAATCAAGGTCGCTTGACATGATACAATACAACGTGCAATGCAATGCGAGTCGCAATATTTCTTGATAAAAACCGTGCGCAGAAGTTTGGCTGATCGTTTCATGCAATATATCGCACTTGCAAAATTATCGATTCTATTGCAATTCTAGGGAAAAGTCTGGTAAATTTTCGCGTAACAACTAATCTGTCAATCGGTCTTCAAAAGCTAGACAGCGGCCTGACCATTTTTTTCTTATTCATTTCACTTTTTTTTCATTATTAAACTACCAAAAAATGTTAAATAAAGTTTGAGGTTAGGGATCTGCTTAATTTCCTTACGGAAGCTATAGTCCAGTGTTAAGAGACTGACATAATGTCAAACGACGCGACATATTAATCTACGAAAGATTTTGACTTTTGGACCTAACCTAACATCTACTCTGCATTCAGTTTTAGATAACTGCATGGGTATTGTCTTCATATTTTTTGTAGCTCAAGTTCGAATTCTCTCACTGATGTTTGATTTTCTTTGTTCTACTGAGTTTTTTTAGTAAGTTTTTGTTATAACAACGAATCTAATCAGAGCCGGATTAAGATTTATAAGGCCCGGGGCTAAAATAATGACGGGGCCCCCTTAAGGAATTCGAAAACCCGGAAAAATTCACAAAATAATATCAATACGTTAGATTTGTGGTATCAACACATCAAAAAATACAGACTCTTGGACCTGGGGCCCGGGGCTATAGCCCCCCCAAGCCCCTAGCTTAATCCGGCCCTGAATCTAATTCAATAGGGAATATTGTGATATGTTTTCTTGCATGTTTGGAAGCAAATTAGGCCTTTTAGTCAATAAATATTTTTCACATAAATCACTATTTCATAACAAATCGTTATATTTACTGAAAGAGAATTATTTATAATAAGAAATTGCTTGTGAAACAAGGAGAATTAGGTGTGATTAATCATTTTTCTTCAACAAACATTCCAATATTTTTTCTAAAGAGTTTTTTCGTCGTTAATCAATCATACTCTATTGTCTGCACATCTATTGACTACAATAAACAATTTACTGTAAAACTGAAGTGAATCCATATCCATTTTCGAGAAAAGAAACAAGAGTCATTATTATAAAAGGAAAATAAAAAAAAGTATAAGTTGAAATTATGAATTATGAGTTTGAAACGCTAGATAAAATTTTTTATTTATTGTTCAAGTGTATTTTTGAAATGAAACAACTAGACTAACGTTAAATCCTCTATTTCTGATTGTGTTTTCGCTGGAAAGAGTCTATTTCAATAAAAAGAAACGATTTTTTATTATGGAGAAGAAACTAGAGACATACACTAAATACATTTGAGTCAAATAAAACTGAAACCGAAAACGGATATTTGTTAAATTAAGTTAATGATCAAGATCTGTCTCAAACTGTATTCAGGTCCTAAAATCTCAGATATTGTTCCGAGTGGTAGATTTGATGATGACTTTTATAGTCAATTTGTAATTGTAGGTTCAGATTAGCATCAAATAAGTTGTGTGCGGCCAAAACGGAGACGCGTCAGAACGATTTTTTGATAGCACTGTCGTCAACGTGGACGTTGACCATTTGTTCCATTGAGCATTTTACGTTTCCATTAGAAAGTTCACGCACTTCCTACATCGTTATTCACAGCTTCTTTTCTACCTCTTCGTTTCCTTTTATTCCAATATGTGAAGGGATTTGATAAAATGCAGTTTTTTTGTTGTCACGAGGATGTATTGATATCATGGTCTAGCTTAGACCATGCATAAACAAAATATTGCGTTACCATAGCAACGAACAATAACTTATTAAAAGTGTCAGTGTAAAGTTTGACGTCAAAAAAGTAACCCAGAGTTAAGCAATAAATTAAAAAAAAGAAGTTCACCGAAATTGTGAAAATCGAAAAATTGGAGTATCGAGCCAACATCAAAAAACCTGTATTTAAAAGGGTAAGACATAAGCAAATTTACGAAGATATGTTTAATATCCTTGGTGATCAATGTCATTCGTATGCGACCGTGAAAAATTGGACTGCAAGCTTCAAAAGAGGTAAATTTTCCATCGAAGATGATGACCGATCGTGAAGACCAGTTTCTGTGTCTGTTCCTGAAAATATCGATGTAGTTCATGACATGATTTTATCAGACCGTCGAATTGGGCTAAAACGGATATCTGAAGCACTGAATATTTCATACGAACGCGTTTATCATATAGTTCACGTCAATTTGGACATGAGAAAAACTGCTGCAAAATGGATCCCCAAATCAAAAACGTGCAAGGGTAGAAGCATCGCGTTCGATCTGTGCTCGATTTGAAAACGATGTAGACTTCTTAAACAGAATTGTTACTATGGATGAGACTTGGGTACATTTCTACGATCTAGAAACAAAGCAACAATCGTTGGAATAGCGATACTCTGATTCTACAAGACCTAAGAAGTTTCGTGTCCAAAAATCTGCTGGAAAAGTTTTTGCTTCAGTTTTTTGAGATTGCCATGGAGTAATCCTGATTGATTGTTTGGATAAGGGTAGAACAATAACTGGAGATTACTATTCGACATTACTTACCACTCCACGGGAGAAAATTAAAGAGAAAAGATGCGGGAAGTTATCCAAAGGTGTTTTTTTTGCAGGACAACGCTCCTGCAAACAAATCTCATGTTACCAAGCAAAAAATTCATGATTTAGGGTTTAGATTACTAGATTTGGCTCCGTCCGACTACCATCTCTTTCCTCAACTGAAAAAAAGTTTTAAAGGTCGTAAATTTTCTTCCAACGAGGAGGTTATAAAAGCTGTGGAGGTCTGGTTTGCAGAGCAAAAAGAAACATTTTTTTTGAAAGGTCTAGAGACGTTGCAGGGTCTCTGTAATAAATTTATCCAATTAAGAGGAGAATATGTTGAGTAATAAAATATTTTGAGATTGAAATTTTGTTTGGTTGTATAGTAGGTTAAGAATTTTTCAATATATCCTCGTATCTTGTTCGAACGGTTTTATCGAAGGTGGTTTATTAACTTTTAAATCTACTCGTTCCGGGTAATAACATAACGACATTAATGCTGATGTTTTACAAAATAAGATCTTCTTCCTCAGAAATTACCGTAATATTAATGGATAATGCAATATCCATTCCGGTTCTGTGTTCTTTTTGTTTTCTTCATAAAGATATTAAAAAAATATGGAATTGATGGTATTGCAGAAAATGGTGAAAACATGATGGTTACATCTCGATTATATCATTGGGAACTAAACCCGATTTAAGCACAGATAAAGTTCCAGAAATTCTTTCAAAATGGGTGATGTTGAACAGTTGTTTTTGGAAAGTCTGGAAAGCAGTTACGATTAAATGAGAAGAGAAAATTTGAAAATTGGAATTTGAAGTTTTGAGATGCGTTTGAACAGATTGTTGAAGCATTTTTTCCATTTCGATTGAGGTACATTCAAAACATGGGATTGAATGCATTAAGTGTAGAGAAAACGTTGATCTTGCAGGTTACTTTTGATCTGCGGAAATAAGAAGAAATCATTAGTTGCTAAGCACGGCGGATGACCCCTGAATTCAATGTTTTGATTGTTCAAAAACGTTTTTGTATGAACTGATGTGTGAGATTCGTCTTCTGCGATTGGTTTCCCTGATTTTTTGTCAAATAAATGTGTACCAATCAAAATAGACCGTTATAGAGCTACTAACCGATGGTGAGATGTCCAGTTATTCTAAAAAACGACCATTTGATTTGAAATGCTTATGTTTTTCTTGATTTTAAGTCTCTTTTTCATATGAAATCCATTTTTTTCTTATCCAAAGATACCTAACGAATAACCTTTGAATATTTCTTAACTTATTAATTTATCTGTAACAATTTTTTTTTGTATTTGCTACTTTTCCTTCAGGAATAGTTCCATGATATCCCAAATTTGTAATTTGCATAGAAATGCAGTGATAACTTGTGGTGAATAAGTTTAGGGGTTCAAAAGCACTTTAACAATCAAAATATAAAATAATCAGATCGCATAAAGACAATTAACAATTACCTTAGTATATTTTTCAGCATGGAGATTTGTCATTAAGATAAAATGAGTCAAAATGTACTTGTTGGTTCAGATGAATATTTTATCAAATGTTTTTGACTAAAAAAAGGTTCATTCAAGCGATTACTACTTTCATTTTTGTTATATAAAAGGACTCTCAAGTATTTCAGATTGATTTTTTATCTTTTTTAATTACAAAAAGTGAAAAATTCGGTCTAAATTAATAAAATATGCTTTTCAATAGAAAATATTCGAGTCAAATCAACACAGTTCACTTATTTTTGTCTCACTACTGTTTCCAATTGAGATTTCATACGATCCAATCCTCTATTCATTGTCAAGCTTTTGTTCTGTGTAACATAGTAGACAGAAGACCATTATTCTGCCTCGGTGGTTCTATTTGCATTTTCTCAGTTTAGTTACTCGTATGTTAACCAATAATGAGCATTTAGGGCGCTTCTGTTCCGAGAAGACGAAATCTTGATTAAATAATTTGAAATTTTCTTCTCGGTCATCAAGGCATATATTTATCGTGACAAATTTGTGTTTGAAAATTTCCACACGCTCAAACAATTTGAGTTTTGAGCTGAAATTTCAGGAGTATATTTAAGGAAGTTGACTGTATGAATAAAAAAATTAGAACGTTTGTTGTCTTCTTAGTATTGAGAAGAGGATGGTTCAAACTTGTTCAATTTTTTATGACAAACACATGCGTGTTTGGAGACTTCCTCACGCTCAAATAATTTGAGTTTTAAGCTGAAATTTGAGGAGGATATTTGAGAAAGTTGACTGTATGAATAAAAAAATTAGAACGTTTGTTGTCTTCTTAGTATTGAGAAGACGATGGTTCAAACTTGTTCAATTTTTTATGACAAACACATGCGTGTTTGAAAATTTCCACACGCTCAAACAATTTGAGTTTTGAGCTGAAATTCCAGGAGGATATTTAAAAAAGTTGACTGTATGAATTTAAAAAATTAGAACGTTTGTTGTCTTCTTAGTATTGAGAAGATGATGGTTCAAACTTGTTCAATTTTTTTTGACAAACACATGGGTGTTTGGAGATTTCCTCACGCTCAAATAATTTGAGTTTTGAGCTGAAATTTGAGGAGGATATTTAAGAAAGTTGACTGTATGAATAAATAAATCAGAACGTTTGTTGTCTTCTTAGTATTGAGAAGACAATGGTTCAAACTTGTTCAATTTTTTATGACAAACACATGCGTGTTTGAAAATTTCCCCACGCTCAAACAATTTGAGTTTTGAACTGAAATTTCAGGAGGATATTTAAGAAAGTTGACTGTATGAATAAAAAAGTTAGAACGTTTGTTGTCTTCTTAGTATTGAGAAGAGGATGGTTCAAACTTGTTCAATTTTTTTTGACAAACACATGGGTGTTTGGAGATTTCCTCACGCTCAAATAATTTGAGTTTTGAGCTGAAATTTGAGGAGGATATTTAAGAAAGTTGTCTGTATGAATAAAAAAATTAGAACGTTTGTTGTCTTCTTAGTATTGAGAAGACGATGGTTCAAACTTGTTCAATTTTTTATGACAAACACATGCGTGTTTGAAAATTTCCACACGCTCAAACAATTTGAGTTTTGAGCTGAAATTCCAGGAGGATATTTAAAAAAGTTGACTGTATGAATTTAAAAAATTAGAACGTTTGTTGTCTTCTTAGTATTGAGAAGATGATGGTTCAAACTTGTTCAATTTTTTTTGACAAACACATGCGTGTTTGGAGACTTCCTCACGCTCAAATAATTTGAGTTTTAAGCTGAAATTTGAGGAGGATATTTGAGAAAGTTGACTGTATGAATAAAAAAATTAGAACGTTTGTTGTCTTCTTAGTATTGAGAAGACGATGGTTCAAACTTGTTCAATTTTTTATGACAAACACATGCGTGTTTGAAAATTTCCACACGCTCAAACAATTTGAGTTTTGAGCTGAAATTCCAGGAGGATATTTAAAAAAGTTGACTGTATGAATTTAAAAAATTAGAACGTTTGTTGTCTTCTTAGTATTGAGAAGATGATGGTTCAAACTTGTTCAATTTTTTTTGACAAACACATGGGTGTTTGGAGATTTCCTCACGCTCAAATAATTTGAGTTTTGAGCTGAAATTTGAGGAGGATATTTAAGAAAGTTGACTGTATGAATAAATAAATCAGAACGTTTGTTGTCTTCTTAGTATTGAGAAGACAATGGTTCAAACTTGTTCAATTTTTTATGACAAACACATGCGTGTTTGAAAATTTCCCCACGCTCAAACAATTTGAGTTTTGAACTGAAATTTCAGGAGGATATTTAAGAAAGTTGACTGTATGAATAAAAAAGTTAGAACGTTTGTTGTCTTCTTAGTATTGAGAAGATGATGGTTCAAACTTGTTCAATTTTTTTTGACAAACACATGGGTGTTTGGAGATTTCCTCACGCTCAAATAATTTGAGTTTTGAGCTGAAATTTGAGGAGGATATTTAAGAAAGTTGTCTGTATGAATAAAAAAATTAGAACGTTTGTTGTCTTCTTAGTATTGAGAAGACGATGGTTCAAACTTGTTCAATTTTTTATGACAAACACATGCGTGTTTGAAAATTTCCACACGCTCAAACAATTTGAGTTTTGAGCTGAAATTCCAGGAGGATATTTAAAAAAGTTGACTGTATGAATTTAAAAAATTAGAACGTTTGTTGTCTTCTTAGTATTGAGAAGATGATGGTTCAAACTTGTTCAATTTTTTTTGACAAACACATGGGTGTTTGGAGATTTCCTCACGCTCAAATAATTTGAGTTTTGAGCTGAAATTTGAGGAGGATATTTAAGAAAGTTGTCTGTATGAATAAAAAAATTAGAACGTTTGTTGTCTTCTTAGTATTGAGAAGACGATGGTTCAAACTTGTTCAATTTTTTATGACAAACACATGCGTGTTTGAAAATTTCCACACGCTCAAACAATTTGAGTTTTGAGCTGAAATTCCAGGAGGATATTTAAAAAAGTTGACTGTATGAATTTAAAAAATTAGAACGTTTGTTGTCTTCTTAGTATTGAGAAGACAATGGTTCAAACTTGTTCAATTTTTTTTGACAAACACATGGGTGTTTGGAGATTTCCTCACGCTCAAATAATTTGAGTTTTGAGCTGAAATTTGAGGAGGATATTTAAGAAAGTTGACTGTATGAATAAATAAATCAGAACGTTTGTTGTCTTCTTAGTATTGAGAAGACAATGGTTCAAACTTGTTCAATTTTTTATGACAAACACATGCGTGTTTGAAAATTTCCCCACGCTCAAACAATTTGAGTTTTGAACTGAAATTTCAGGAGGATATTTAAGGAAGTTGACTGTATGAATAAAAAAAATTAGAAGGTTTGTTGTTTTCTTAGTATTGAGAAGATGATGGTTCAAACTTGTTTAATTTTTTGTGACAAACACATGCGTGTTTGGAAATTTCCTCACGCTCAAATAATTTAGGTTTTGAGCGGAAATTTCAGGAGGATATTTAAGAAAGTTGACTGTATGAATAAATAAATCAGAACGTTTGTTGTCTTCTTAGTATTGAGAAGACAATGGTTCAAACTTGTTCAATTTTTTATGACAAACACATGCGTGTTTGGAGATTTCGTCACGCTCAAGTAATTTAAGTTTTGAGCTGAAATTTCAGGATTATCTGTATGTAGAAATAATTCAGGATGTTGGTTGGCTACTCAGTATTAAAAGTACGAGGCTACAAACATCTAAAGTCATATGTTATTATGAGTGTTTCATTGTCAACGAAGGACGGTTCCACGAGAAAATTTGAATTGTTCATAAAACCAAAATGTTTACGTTGGAAATCAAATCTGTTAGATTAGGATCGTGGTTGCTGATCAAAAGTCCTACTAGCAATCAGAAATCAAACGTGATCCAGAGAATTTTTACGTCAAAATGTCGATCAAACTTATTCTATTTTAGAAACAAATATTCAATCAAAACAATAGGCTCGTTCCGATTGGTTTTTGTGCCAAATTTGACAGTTTATATTAACTGGTATCTTTGTTATACTTTAAACGCCTTTATATAAAACAATATCAAGTTTGTACGATCTTTGTTGAAGTGTTTACAGTATTTATGAGTGCATAAATTTGTATAAGACCAGTTACATGTTCCAAAAACATACATACTATAAACTCATTCATTTGTCGTCAAACAAAACACATAAAGTCAAGTGAATCCAACGCAAACAGATACAAAAATCCTCCGAATTGTTCACCGTTTTAGTAATGTCCCAGCTGCTGAAATTCTGGTTTTATTAATGTCAATTTCAACGCTATTTTTGTTTTTGAAACAACACTCCCAAGTGCTTATGCGAAAAATGTCAATTAGCTTTTTTTAAACACCTTTCCTACAAGACAATAAACTTTCCATTCTTATGGAGGATAATATTTCTATATCAAGGTCATCCTTAGAGGTAAGAGGACAAGTAGCGGGAGAAATTAAGATCACGAGATGTCTTCAGAATGTATTACGGCGAAACAAATACCTAAGACACCTAAGACAGTAAGCGAAGGCAAGAATTTACAAAACAATCATGATCTATACTATAATCAGTGATGAGGAAACCAATTAATGTCTTCGCATTCGCCTGATCCAGCACCGTGTGATTATATCGATTCTAAACACGAAGAATGATTGAATAACAGATGAGGAAACCGATTCAAAGTCTTCTCATTGGCCTGATCCAGCACCGTGTGAATATTATCTCTCCACAACCAAGAGATAAGTGGAAATTGATTTTATATCGAAGATTCGAAAGTTGATAGTGCTTGTTATAGTATCTAATTACAGAAACTGAACTTTAGGAAAAAAATTCTATGATTCGTTTCTTGTTAACAACATCTGTTGATGAATTTTCCTATTCCAACCATCCATAATTAATTGTTTCTAATCTAACAGGAAGAGAAACGATAAAATTTATCACACATAACTTTTATTCATATAGACGTTTTCTAATTTGAAATCGGCACGGAACGCATACATCATCATTTCTTTTTCTTATCCGAAACGTTGCCTGCTCTACCATCGCTTCCCGCTAATCTAGTATGTCACAGGGACGGAGTTCAAAGATCTATTATTATTATTCTTATTAGATTACATACGAAATTTGAATATAGAAAAGTCAAATTTTAGAAATAAGATAAAATGTTCAAATAAGGTTCTTCTAGGTGAAAATAAAATGAATTTATACATGACTTGAGTTGTAGATTCTTGCCCCATGTCTAGCACTTGACTAATTGTCCTGCAAAAAAGTTTGGATAGTCCAAAAACCCTGTGGATTAAAAATTATAGGAAGAATATTAAGTTTACATCGTGGTTGTGTGAGAAAAGAACTGTTTTTACAAATATTTAATACGAAAATACTTCCAGTATTATTTAAAAAAAAATTTAACCGTTTACTAAAAAAAAAGTGGTACGCCTCTGGTTACGAATGCTTCATCATTTTATTACTCCCTACTTTTAAAGAAAAGACGATATAACAGATAGAGTACACGAATTTTGAACTCATTGCTGTTGTCAGAATAAATTAACACAAAAATGACAATATAAAAAATCATTTTGACGTTTAGAAGATCTACGATCTTTAAATGGTAAAGGCGAAGAAGTGTTAGGTAAGCAGAGGTGATTTGGGACAATTTATGACTGCCTTGTCTTTGTTTTTCTTCGTATTGTCATTTTAATCGCTCTCGCTGATGTGAAAACTTTTCAAACAATCGTTTAGAATATTTGCATTAACTAAAAGAAGTGATACGCCTCTGGTTACGAATGCTTCATCATTTTATTACTCTCTACTTTTAAAGAAAAGACGATATAACAGATAGAGTACACGAATTCTGAACTCATTGCTGTTGTCAGAATAAATTAACACAAAAATGACAATATAAAAAATCATTTTGACGTTTAGAAGATCTACGATCTTTAAATGGTAAAGGAGAAGAAGTGTTAGGTAAGCAGAGGTGATTTGGGACAATTTATGACTGCCTCGTCTTTGTTTTTCTTGGTATTATCATTTTAATCGCTCTTGCTGGGGTGAAAACTTTTCAAACAATCGTTTAGAATATTTGCATTAACTAAAAGAAGTGATACGCCTCTGGTTACGAATGCTTCATCATTTTATTACTCTCTACTTTTAAAGAAAAGACGATATAACAGATAGAGTACACGAATTCTGAACTCATTGCTGTTGTCAGAATAAATTAACACAAAAATGACAATATAAAAAATCATTTTGACGTTTAGAAGATCTACGATCTTTAAATGGTAAAGGAGAAGAAGTGTTAGGTAAGCAGAGGTGATTTGGGACAATTTATGACTGCCTTGTCTTTGTTTTTCTTCGTATTGTCATTTTAATCGCTCTCGCTGATGTGAAAACTTTTCAAACAATCGTTTAGAATATTTGCATTAACTAAAAGAAGTGATACGCCTCTGGTTACGAATGCTTCATCATTTTATTACTCTCTACTTTTAAAGAAAAGACGATATAACAGATAGAGTACACGAATTCTGAACTCATTGCTGTTGTCAGAATAAATTAACACAAAAATGACAATATAAAAAATCATTTTGACGTTTAGAAGATCTACGATCTTTAAATGGTAAAGGAGAAGAAGTGTTAGGTAAGCAGAGGTGATTTGGGACAATTTATGACTGCCTCGTCTTTGTTTTTCTTGGTATTATCATTTTAATCGCTCTTGCTGGGGTGAAAACTTTTCAAACAATCGTTTAGAATATTTGCATTAACTAAAAGAAGTGATACGCCTCTGGTTACGAATGCTTCATCATTTTATTACTCTCTACTTTTAAAGAAAAGACGATATAACAGATAGAGTACACGAATTCTGAACTCATTGCTGTTGTCAGAATAAATTAACACAAAAATGACAATATAAAAAATCATTTTGACGTTTAGAAGATCTACGATCTTTAAATGGTAAAGGAGAAGAAGTGTTAGGTAAGCAGAGGTGATTTGGGACAATTTATGACTGCCTTGTCTTTGTTTTTCTTCGTATTGTCATTTTAATCGAACTCGCTGGGGTGAAATCTTTTCAACCAATCGTTTAGAATATTTGCATCTACTAAAAGAAGTGATACGCCTCTGGATTACGAATGCTTCATCATTTTATTACTCTCTACTTTTAAAGAAAAGACGATATAACAGATAGAGTACACGAATTTTGAACTCATTGCTGTTGTCAGAATAAATTAACACAAAAATGACAATATAAAAAGTCATTTTGACGTTAAGAAGATCTACGATCTTTAAATGGTAAAGAAGAAGAAGTGTTAGGTAAGCAGAGGTGATTTGGGATAATTTATGACTGCCTTGTCTTCGTTTTTCTTGGTATTGTCATTTTAATCGAACTCGCTGGGGTGAAATCTTTTCAACCAATCGTTTAGAATATTTGCATTAACTAAAAGAAGTGATACGCCTCTGGTTACGAATGCTTCATCAGTTTATTACTCTCTACTTTTAAAGAAAAGACGATATAACAGATAGAGTACACAAATTCTGAACTCATTGCTGTTGTCAGAATAAATTAACACAAAAATGACAATATAAAAAGTCATTTTGACGTTAAGAAGATCTACGATCTTTAAATGGTAAAGAAGAAGAAGTGTTAGGTAAGCAGAGGTGATTTGGGATAATTTATGACTGCCTTGTCTTCGTTTTTCTTGGTATTGTCATTTTAATCGAACTCGCTGGGGTGAAATCTTTTCAACCAATCGTTTAGAATATTTGCATCTACTAAAAGAAGTGATACGCCTCTGGATTACGAATGCTTCATCAGTTTATTACTCTCTACTATTAAAGAAAGGACGATATAACAGATAGAGTACACAAATTCTGAACTCATTGCTGTTGTCAGAATAAATTAACACAAAAATGACAATATAAAAAGTCATTTTGACGTTAAGAAGATCTACGATCTTTAAATGGTAAAGAAGATGAAGTGTTAGGTAAGCAGAGGTGATTTGGGACAATTTATGACTGCCTTGTCTTCGTTTTTCTTGGTATTGTCATTTTAATCGAACTCGCTGGGGTGAAATCTTTTCAACCAATCGTTTAGAATATTTGCATCTACTAAAAGAAGTGATACGCCTCTGGATTACGAATGCTTCATCAGTTTATTACTCTCTACTATTAAAGAAAGGACGATATAACAGATAGAGTACACAAATTCTGAACTCATTGCTGTTGTCAGAATAAATTAACACAAAAATGACAATATAAAAAGTCATTTTGACGTTTAGAAGATCTACGATCTTTAAATGGTAAAGGAGAAGAAGTGTTAGGTAAGCAGAGGTGATTTGGGACAATTTATGACTGCCTTGTCTTTGTTTTTCTTCGTATTGTCATTTTAATCGCTCTCGCTGATGTGAAAACTTTTCAAACAATCGTTTAGAATATTTGCATTAACTAAAAGAAGTGATACGCCTCTGGTTACGAATGCTTCATCATTTTATTACTCTCTACTTTTAAAGAAAAGACGATATAACAGATAGAGTACACGAATTCTGAACTCATTGCTGTTGTCAGAATAAATTAACACAAAAATGACAATATAAAAAATCATTTTGACGTTTAGAAGATCTACGATCTTTAAATGGTAAAGGAGAAGAAGTGTTAGGTAAGCAGAGGTGATTTGGGACAATTTATGACTGCCTTGTCTTTGTTTTTCTTCGTATTGTCATTTTAATCGAACTCGCTGGGGTGAAATCTTTTCAACCAATCGTTTAGAATATTTGCATCTACTAAAAGAAGTGATACGCCTCTGGATTACGAATGCTTCATCATTTTATTACTCTCTACTTTTAAAGAAAAGACGATATAACAGATAGAGTACACGAATTTTGAACTCATTGCTGTTGTCAGAATAAATTAACACAAAAATGACAATATAAAAAGTCATTTTGACGTTAAGAAGATCTACGATCTTTAAATGGTAAAGAAGAAGAAGTGTTAGGTAAGCAGAGGTGATTTGGGATAATTTATGACTGCCTTGTCTTCGTTTTTCTTGGTATTGTCATTTTAATCGAACTCGCTGGGGTGAAATCTTTTCAACCAATCGTTTAGAATATTTGCATTAACTAAAAGAAGTGATACGCCTCTGGTTACGAATGCTTCATCAGTTTATTACTCTCTACTTTTAAAGAAAAGACGATATAACAGATAGAGTACACAAATTCTGAACTCATTGCTGTTGTCAGAATAAATTAACACAAAAATGACAATATAAAAAGTCATTTTGACGTTAAGAAGATCTACGATCTTTAAATGGTAAAGAAGAAGAAGTGTTAGGTAAGCAGAGGTGATTTGGGATAATTTATGACTGCCTTGTCTTCGTTTTTCTTGGTATTGTCATTTTAATCGAACTCGCTGGGGTGAAATCTTTTCAACCAATCGTTTAGAATATTTGCATCTACTAAAAGAAGTGATACGCCTCTGGATTACGAATGCTTCATCAGTTTATTACTCTCTACTATTAAAGAAAGGACGATATAACAGATAGAGTACACAAATTCTGAACTCATTGCTGTTGTCAGAATAAATTAACACAAAAATGACAATATAAAAAGTCATTTTGACGTTAAGAAGATCTACGATCTTTAAATGGTAAAGAAGATGAAGTGTTAGGTAAGCAGAGGTGATTTGGGACAATTTATGACTGCCTTGTCTTCGTTTTTCTTGGTATTGTCATTTTAATCGAACTCGCTGGGGTGAAATCTTTTCAACCAATCGTTTAGAATATTTGCATCTACTAAAAGAAGTGATACGCCTCTGGATTACGAATGCTTCATCAGTTTATTACTCTCTACTATTAAAGAAAGGACGATATAACAGATAGAGTACACAAATTCTGAACTCATTGCTGTTGTCAGAATAAATTAACACAAAAATGACAATATAAAAAGTCATTTTGACGTTAAGAAGATCTACGATCTTTAAATGGTAAAGAAGATGAAGTGTTAGGTAAGCAGAGGTGATTTGGGACAATTTATGACTGCCTTGTCTTCGTTTTTCTTGGTATTGTCATTTTAATCGAACTCGCTGGGGTGAAATCTTTTCAACCAATCGTTTAGAATATTTGCATCTACTAAAAGAAGTGATACGTCTATGAATAACGAATGCTTTAGTATTTTAATACTCTCTTATTCTTATAAATAGACTATAATGCCTCTCCATCCCCAAATAAAATTTCTCGAAGGCAGATTGAAAAGATGCGGTCAAAAACTTCTTCAATTAGATTTGATTGTTCAATTCTCATTTCGTTCAATTTGATTTCAGGCTTTACTTTTTGGAATAATCTATATTTCTCTTGATGAACAATATGTTAATGGTTTCGCATATAACGTAAAATATTTATTTTACTAAAATAACAAACGGAGAACGCCGCTGAAGTTGTGTGCAGCATTAAATTGGAAATTACTAGTCAAACAGATTAATATCGCAACTTAAAAGCACGATTGACCTCACCGGAGTCCTCTAACAGCACCTGCTGACACATGCAATTTCCATTTAGAGAATGAAAACTGCGAGTGTGTTATGAGAAAGTCTATCTAGAAGGTAGTTATAGCTTCTGACAAGTATCAACAGAAATCAATCACGATGATTTAGGGGTTGTTTCGAAGTAAAAGGTAATTTCAGGAAATGATGAACTGCAATTTATTGATAATGGATTGAACGACGGATTGTTTTGGTGTTAGGAATAATCCCTGTAGGGTAAAAGCATGGAAAATATGAGAAATTTTTAACCTGCGTGGGTTATTGAAGGTGCAGATGAAGTAGTACACTCCCTTGGACCTTCTAAAGATATTATACATCGTGATATTACCATTTAAAATCATTAGTTGATATCTATAAATGATTTAGAATAGTGCAACATGAAATAACTGAGATTCAATAATAATTAAAATATTGGCTAGCGGAAATTAAGCTAGGATGTACGATCTGCAAGAACCAGCATCGCAGTTATTAACTAAATGAGGTGACGACTCCAGAAATGTTGAACAAAATCCGCTGGATGATCGTCAAGCTAGCAGACATACTGGGCATTTGAAAAAATGCAGTATATCGCATATCAACTGATAATTTGGACATGGAAAGCTGTATGCAAGATGGGTGACACGTTTCGAAACAAACCAACAATTTAAACAATGGATTGGAAAGGAAGAACCGGCTCCCAAGAAGGCAAAGACCGTTCCATTTGGTTAAAACGTCGGTTTTTTTATATGCAAGCGGGATAATTTTGATGGATCAACTTGAAAAATGAAAAACTATCAATTACGCAAACTTGGTAGTATGTGATGAAGCTTAAACAGCCGCATTTGGTTAAGAAAAAAGTGTTGTTTCATCAAGATAATACACCAGGCTACACATCTGTTATTGAAATGGCCAAAATTAATTAATTAAAGTTTGAATTGATACCTTATGCACCCTATTCTATAGATTTAACCTCCTTGGACTATTTTCTGCTCCCAGACTTGAAAAAATTACCTGGTGGTCAAAGATTTTAGAACAATGAAGGGGTGATATCGGAATTTAATAGCTAGTTTGAGGAACTTGACGATTCTTATTATACAACTGGTATCGAAAGAAAATTTTTGTGTTTTCTTTCGATACTAGTCATCAAATTACTATTTACTAAGAGCCATGGCGAAAATTTTGCGTAGGAAAAAGAGCAAACAACGATATAAGTTGTCATTATGACATTTCGTATCTATAAACACCATACATAATGTCAAAATTAATCAATATAATATTTTGTATGTATGATAAATAAAAATAAAATTATCAAAATATCGTTTTCATTATACAATGGAAGTTCTGACAACTTATACAGGAGAAGAAGAACAGTTAGTATCGTCGGCACTGAAGAAGAAAGAAGAAAAAATCTACACGAATCGTGTTTTAGAAAAGCATTTCATTCTTCGTAATACGTCGATTCAGTATTATTTTCTACGGCTGTCGGTAGAAAGCAAACGAAAACTTATTATAAAATTTGTGAAACGACTCAACTCTCCTGCAAGTCTTTATCAAATATTTAGCGTCATGTCTTTGGGTCACGCCAAAATGGACGTCTACTCGATAGTAGATCCCGAAACCAATTTCGTATACGATAAATTAATCCTGGATCATAACAGAATGTTGGGAGAGAAAACTTTGGAGGAAACCATCGAAAATGATTTGGAATGGTTCGAAACTTTAGACGACTATCAACAAATTAACCTTACCTTAGGATTGATAAGGATATCAGGAGGAAATGTTAAAAGAAATTTGTACATACCTCTATACAGGATCTACAGAAAATCAATATGTAAGTGTGTGAGGAAATATTGGAAACGAAGACTCATTTAATTTCCGTAGGTGAGTTGCATTGTAAACATTTCAGGAAAAGTGTTAAATCAACGGTTGTACTCGAGGAACCACCACAAGAAAATTCCCAAATTTACGATCCCAAACACCCAGAAACCATCGAAGTGGAAAAACAAAGAAAAAAATGGTTCGATTTAATACAAAAATATAAACAAGAAGTTATGCAAGAAACAAGCAAGAAAAAAAATAAAGACAAGAAAAAAAAGAAGGAAAAGGAAAAGAAAGCTACAAAGTCGAGTAAAAAAGAAAAAGATAAAGGAAAAGGTACAGTATGTGTGATAAAATATCTATAAAAAAATAAAACTGTTATTTTTTAGCAAAAAAATTCGTGGATGATATTGTTACCTTCAAACAAATAGATCTAATCCAGCTTCTACCAATTTGGATAGTTAAAAAAATTTTCGGTTACATCGATACCAAAATTTTGGTTAAACTAAAGCAGGTCAACAGTTACTGGGCTTTCGTGATATCCGAATTGATTAAAGAAAAAAATGCTAGGCAAAAACTCGATGCCGCTCTGGATAAAATGAAAGCTGCTATGGACCCAGAAGTTTTCGAAAGAGCCGAACAACAACCCGAAGAACAACAATCCAAACCTATTGGAAAAAAAGTATTCTACGAATTGGGCGCTATAGATAAAAAAATTGTTCCCAAAAACCTCAAAGGATTAGTCGACGCTGGTATAGATACAGATGCAGCTAAAGCACGCGTCGATGAATATAATATGATTACGGGAGAATGGGTGCATTTTCCAAGGTTCATAAAGGAAGATTTGGAATTGTATAGATTTAGACCTGGATTTTTGCAAGACGTTGGTGTTGAGTTCGACATTGTGAATGAAATTGAAAGGCAAAAATCCTTTCTCACTTACTCGTTATCGAAATCTGTTTGCAGTTTGAAGATTTCTATAAAACCTGAGATGCTAGATGAATGGTAATACTGGTATGCTTTTCATTTTCCGTTAAATTAACATAATAGCGTCTTATACTTTTTTCCTAAGTTTAAAAAGATAAAAAAAGGTTTTCCATGAAAGTTTTCTATTTCGTTTAATGGAAAAATCATTAAAGAACTTCTGAACAAAAATTTGAGATATAATTTTAATAGGTTAAGATAGATGACGATTATAAATACAGATGACATCCTCAGCACGAATTTTTCGCCTTGTTCAAAGTGTTTTCTTTCGTGGTAGGTGTTATTGGTTATTTTGATCGCCTTCTGGTATCTCTTCTAGAGGGTCAAAAATATCGTTTGCTCTCGCTGGTTAATTGCCAGTTCTTATTACATATCGCTCATTTTTATACAGATACTAGAATAATGATTAGCCGAATGGACACTAAAGTACTACGTGCAATGCTAAGCTACACGTAGAATAGATAAGGCCGAAAACATCATTGAAGTATCTTTAAATTCGGCGAGAACCACGAAATTATCTCAAAAACTGCTAAATTTGTAACTAAAAAAAGGTAAAACATTTTGTAAATCCGTATAAAATGAGTAAAAATGAAGTTTTTCGATATCTCGCTTCGGTTTCGCAATATCTATACTTAAAGTCAGAAAAACCTAGCAAAAACTGCTAAATTTGTAACTGAAAATCGTGCTAAATAGCGGTATGCAAAATGTGGGCACGAGGACGATTTATCTAGCGACAGGAAAAGCTAAAACATTTTGTAAATCCGTCCAAAATAAGTCAAAAATGAAGTTTTTCGATACCTCGCTTCGGTTTCGCAATATCTATACTTAAAGTCAGAAAAACCTAGCAAAAACTGCTAAATTTGTAACTGAAAATCGTGCTAAATAACGATATGCAAAATGTGGACACGAGGACGATTTATCTAGCGTCAGGAAAAGCTAAAACATTTTGTAAATCCGTCCAAAATAAGTCAAAAATGAAGTTTTTCGATATTTCGCTTCGGTTTCGAAATATCTATACTTGAAATCAGAAAAACCTAGCAAAAACTGCTACATTTGTAACTAAAAAAAGGTAAAACATTTTGTAAATCCGTCCAAAATAAGTCAAAAATGAAGTTTTTCGATATTTCGCTTCGGTTTCGAAATATCTATACTTAAAGTCAGAAAAACCTAGCAAAAACTGTTAAATTTGTAACTGAAAATCATGCTAAATAACAATATGCAAAATGTGGGCACGAGAACGATTTCCCTAGCGGCAGGAAAAGCTAAAACATTTTGTAAATCCGTCCAAAATAAGTCAAAAATGAAGTTTTTCGATATTTCGCTTCGGTTTCGAAATATCTATACTTAAAGTCAGAAAAACCTAGCAAAAACTGCTAAATTTGTAACTGAAAATCGTGCTAAATAACGATATGCAAAATGTGGACACGAGGACGATTTATCTAGCGTCAGGAAAAGCTAAAACATTTTGTAAATCCGTCCAAAATAAGTCAAAAATGAAGTTATCCGATATTTCGCTTCGGTTTCGAAATATCTATACTTAAAGTCAGAAAAACCTAGCAAAAACTGTTAAATTTGTAACTGAAAATCGTGCTAAATAACGATATGCAAAATGTGGGCACGAGAACGATTTCCCTAGCGGCAGGAAAAGCTAAAACATTTTGTAAATCCGTCCAAAATAAGTCAAAAATGAAGTTTTTCGATATTTCGCTTCGGTTTCGAAATATCTATACTTGAAATCAGAAAAACCTAGCAAAAACTGCTACATTTGTAACTAAAAAAAGGTAAAACATTTTGTAAATCCGTCCAAAATAAGTCAAAAATGAAGTTTTTCGATATTTCGCTTCGGTTTCGAAATATCTATACTTGAAGTCAGAAAAACCTAGCAAAAACTGCTAAATTTGTAACTGAAAATCGTGCTAAATAACGATATGCAAAATGTGGACACGAGGACGATTTATCTAGCGTCAGGAAAAGCTAAAACATTTTGTAAATCCGTCCAAAATAAGTCAAAAATGAAGTTTTTCGATATTTCGCTTCGGTTTCGAAATATCTATACTTAAAGTCAGAAAAACCTAGCAAAAACTGTTAAATTTGTAACTGAAAATCGTGCTAAATAACGATATGCAAAATGTGGGCACGAGAACGATTTCCCTAGCGGCAGGAAAAGCTAAAACATTTTGTAAATCCGTCCAAAATAAGTCAAAAATGAAGTTTTTCCATATTTCGTTTCGGTTTCGAAATATCTATACTTTAAGTCAGAAAAACCTAGCAAAAACTGCTAAATTTGTAACTGAAAATCGTGCTAAATAACGATATGCAAAATGTGGACACGAGGACGGTTAATCTAGCGTCAGGAAAAGCTAAAACATTTTGTAAATCCGTCCAAAATAAGTCAAAAATGAAGTTTTTCGATATTTCGCTTCGGTTTCGAAATATCTATACTTAAAGTCAGAAAAACCTAACAAAAACTGCTAAATTTGTAACTGAAAATCGTGCTAAATAGCGGTATGCAAAATGTGGGCACGAGGACGATTTCCCTGCCGACAGGTAAGCTATATCATTTTGTAAATCCGTCCAAAATAAGTCAAAAATGAAGTTTTTCGATATTTCGCTTCGGTTTCGAAATATGTATACTTAAAGTCAGAAAAACCTAGCAAAGACTTGCTAAATTTGTAACTGAAAATCGTGCTAAATAGCGGTATGCAAAATGTAGGCACGAGGACGATTTATCTAGCGACAGGGAAAGCTAAAACATTTTGTAAATCCATCCAAAATAAGTCAAAAATGAAGTTTTTCGATATTTCGCTTCGGTTTCGTAATATCTATACTTAAAGGCAGAAAAACCTAACTTAATCACATAGGGCTTCGCTTTTGAAAGCAATCGGAGCTTACTTCTAGTTTGATAAGCTCTAAATAGCATAGTTTCACATTTAATTATCAATGAAATCTTCAAATTATTGCTAAATATTTCAAAAAACAGAGTCTGGAAAGGAATATAGTCCAGTACTCATGGTACTTCGTGACAAAATTATCCTTCCACCATTAAATACAAAACTAGGTATCTTCTAAGTTTGTTAAATCCCTTGATAAGAGTGAGAACTGCTTATCTCATTAATTTGCCAAAAATTTCCTCAGCTACAACTAATATTTCTTCGGCAACATATGTTCAAAATATGCAGTATTTATGTTTAACACATTTTTCAACCCCCCATATATTTTCGTCGTATGAAAACACAGTAAAATCGATTCTGATTAAAGCGATTTCAAGTTTACTGATGAAATAAGTGCATTTTGAGTTGCATAATTGATAAATTTGAGAGAAATTACTTTCCAACAAGACAAACAAAATCACAACGAAAATTTTTCGAAAACGAAATTTTCCAATGTCTTTTCATTACCGGAATTAAAGGACTACCAACGATTAATTAAAAAGTTTCATCTCGCAAATCTCGGAAGAAATATTAGGAAGCCCCAAAGTTCTTTTCATGTTCGTTTATTACTTTTCGCAGTGCTAGGAGTTTAATAACCAGTTAGTTCTTTGAAAAATTTAATTAATAGGCTAATGACGTAATTTAAATGTAGTTTTTGGGCGCTCGTTATTTTAATATGCTTTCAAATTCAAATTAGTGTTAAGACTGAAATCTAAGCAGTTGACAACCATTGGATGGAGGAGTTATATATATTTATTGCACCGAAAACCAATAAGGAGTTATACTTGTTGAAACTAAAAACTATCCCGAAGAAGCAGACGTCGTAATATTTTTTTAGACGACGCCATTTAAAAGTTGTTCGTTCTGTATACATTCACATACCGAAAGTTGCGTTTTGAGTGTTCCATGTAGTGAAAGTGACAGTTCCGTACTGCAAAACACTTTCGGGACGCTCTGGAGTAGACAACTTTAACTTCATTAAATGTGACTCTAGCCACTTCAATATTGACAGTTGACAGTATCACGACGAGGATTTTGCATAACCTTAAATTCTACTCAATAAAATGCCCATGAATGATGAAATATTTGACTTTAAAACAATTGGAAAGTGAATGAATTAATTCTTAAGACTTTTTTATTGAAAAATAATTATTGAGTCAAACCGTTCTCGTATCTCCTATCATAAAAAACAAAAATTGTACTTATATGAGTTATTGGTAAATTATTATCGACACTTTCCATTTCGATTATCGATCTCCATTTCATTTGAATCATTTTAGGTTTATTCTCCAATACAAAATTCATATAACGACTTGCAATATTTTCTGTGCATGTACAAACTATTTATATATCTCTAATTAGCGTTTTTAGGCCAGTTGGTGGTATGTTTTTAAAGATTTTATGTGTTTTTAAATTCGAATTTATAAATTCTGTGAAAACAGTAAGAAATAAGTGGATTTTTTAAACAAAAACAAGGCAATATTAAACTATTAATGATTGTAGTATTGTATTTCTTTTACAACAATGATAGGTAGCACAAAATACAAGTAACATTTTTCTTTTCCTTTATATATATATATATATATATATCTATATATATAAGCAGTGCTCTAAACTACAATCGATACAAAAATTCAAAAAAAATTTTATTGGTCATTAACTGGCCTAAAATTAATTCATTGCATATTCAAGAAGCCTTTGTAATTTACGAAAAGCCCCGCATGCTTGCAATCATTATAAAAGCTTTGAAACCACCACACCTAGCAGCACTCCATAACGCGCCTAATAGCCTATGCAACCAATACATCATCGTCTTCCCATCTTAGATCACACACATACACACACAGTATAATATTGCGAAACACGAACTTAACCAGTCTTCATCTGTTTGTTATGTGAGACGGTATTGCGCGATAAACTACGAATAGTAAAACATAACCTATAAATCGGCGTTTTTAAGTGTATAATGTACAAATTTGACTGTTATAATTCGCAGTTTTTTGTGAGTGGTTTGTAAAATAAGTTTGTGTGTGGTATTTAAACTGTTATTTCAAGATGAAGACGATTTTATTTGTATTTGGTGTATTGTTCGTCCTTAAAACACGTAAGTTTTTATTTTTAGACGTGTAATTTGTTTTGCCAAATATTCGGATTGTCAACAGCAATGGTAATTGTGGTTTTTTTGACTCGTCTATTATGAAATATTCACACCTGTTTATTTTTATAACACCGAAATTTAAAAAAAAATCCAGTGATATTGGTATAAATAGTTTAACCATAACGTGAAAATAATCAATAGCGAATTTGAATTGTATGAGTGTGAATTCGTCTATTGAATTTTTTATTATTTTTAGGTTTTGAATGATAACATTACTTAATGTTATTCATTCAAATTAATCATGTTTATGATGTATAAGCAGTTTAGTTTGGGTTTTAAAATTTCAAAAAAAAATAAATGATAAGTAGGTGTTATTATAAATCGGTAAAATTTATTTATCTCGGATTATTTTTAGGCCTGGTTTTAGACAATAACCGCCATATTTTGTGTCAATATAAATTGTCTATTATTATTGGGTGTAGTATCGACAAAAATTGTTATTTACTATCAAAATTTATTATTATAGAAATTAAATAATCAAAAAAATTCACCCCATTATTTGTCATAAATAAAAATATAAACTGGAATTTACAGATTTCTATATCATTGTTGAATTAAAACAAAATGGGTACGAAATTGAAAACTCGGAATTTATAAAGCACAGTTGAACTCAAATAAATTTGCTGATGAAGGAAAAATATTATTAAGTGAATATGAACCGTTAACTTTTTGCAAACTTGCAAAAAACTTTACATAAACTTAATTAGAATAGCTAAGGGATTTTTTGCAGGTGTACGAGGCTTACGTCAGAATTATTTGAATACATAATTAACTAAAATTGTTTAAGTATTATTGAAATAGTTATTTTTCATTTTAATTATTAATTTGAGGAATTTTTCACGTTTCGTTGTAAAACCCACTCTATTATATTTACATGAACAAGCTGCTACTTACCCTTAACGTCAATTGAGTAATGCTTGATCTTCATAATATTGATATTCTGGTGAATACACTTAATACCTTTCAAAATCGACTGATAAATTCCCTTCGTAGTCCAGAGAATTCTACACAATCTCCGGTAATTTCGAACTAGACTGGGACTCACGATGGATAATAAATTTCTTTGGAACAAACACGAAAAAGAGATAATCACCAAATCCACAAAAGCCCTAGTGGTGTACAGGGAGGTATCGGGGCTGTAACCCAAAGATCCTACGGTTGATGTACATGGCAATTGTTACATCAATCATCACATATGGGACAGTGGTTTGAGGTACTAGAACCTCGAGGTTGCTTGCTTATATCCGATTGGTGCCATTAAACCTTGCCCAACAGCTGCACTAGAAGTGATTCCAAATCTCCCATCTCTCCACAATGAAATCATCAAAGAAAACCCGTTCTTAAATAATGATCAACTCTGGGACATGCTTCTGGATGTTGCAACGAAAACTTCACCTCAATAATAAATTGTAAAAGCAAGTGAGGTCACACCATACAAGAAATGAACAGAAATGCCATTAAATTGTATACGGATGGATCAAAAATAGCAAACAGAACTGGAATAGGAGTGTACGGGTCCAGAAACAAACACTCTGAAAGCCAGGGTAGCCCATGGCATTTTTCAAACAGAAATTTGTCTTCCAATATCATAAAATCCAAACTCATTTGGGATTGCCTTGATAAGACAAATAAAAATACCCTAAACTAGCTGATAAGTCCGCTAAAGCGGGGATACACAAGCCCTTCATGGGATCTGAACCCTGGGGTATCAGCTACAGATCAACAAAACCAATTATTGGGCAAAGGTAAAGACTCTTCTGGGAAACTATAACCTGAATGTATTAAAACAATCTACGAATATTAACAAGAGTTCTATCGACGCACTGTCGCCTCAACAAACACCTGAAGACCCTAGAGCTAGCAGATAATGCGATGTGCAGATTTTGTTGTACAGAGGACGAAACCTCTATCCACATTCTCTGTGAAACACTAAGTAACTTCAGAGCACTACACCTGGGTGCGTATGAAATAGAAAACTATGATCTCTGGCAATTAAAACCATACTACATTCTAGATTTTTTGAAAGGAGTGGGATTGAAGGATCAGCTGTAAACACTGGGTTCTCCTGCAAGACACGATGGATCCTTTGGATCGCAGTGTATACGAGACCCAAAATTAATACATGCATATAACTATTGCTTAATCAAATCATCAATTTCATAAGTCTTGTATGTAGGTATATGTACACGTCTGTTCATTGAATTAACATCAAAGTCTTGGGACAGATTTTTATCTGTGTCAATTTACTTGACAGTTGCTATGTTTACCGATATTATCGCTTTTTCACTATGACCACCATACTCGCATTAAAAACTAGTTGAGTTTCCAGTCTTCTGATAGACCAGCTATCTTCCAATATGTCCATAATGGCAGTTTTTTTAAATTTCAGTTAACTAAGGAGGTATTAAGTACACTTTTACTTCAACTGAACTGAAATTAATTATTTATCTGTCATTGACAATGACAGTGACATTAAGTTGGAACCCTGATTTACGCAGGCCAAATTTAAGTGTATGCATTTTCAGTTGACAGGAAGTGTATTTGTATGACTGCGTATTAAGAATCGAAGTCCATTATTTCGACTGTATTTTTCCTTTGGGATGTAATGATTGAATTTTTTGATCAACTCACTTTCAAAGATCGATATATTCTCCGACGTACAAGGCTATAGATTTTATCAACAAAATCTGAAATGTGAAATTTTGACAGATGACATTAGACACGTGGCGGAAATTAACAGTATAAATACCAAAGCGAATGTCTAAACGTTTCTGTATGATGAGAAAGTTTTAAAAAAATATGTAATATGACAATTTGTGACATTATCAATTATATATTAACTATGATAAGAAGTAACATATTATATGGTAGCAAACAGAAAATTTAACATGATAACCTAAAAAAAACCGTTTCAATTGTAATCTCATCCATCATAACCATAATAACCATCATAAAGTATATCGATGAAATTAATAGAAAATTAAGACAATTTCTAATGAAAACTTTGTGTTCTATTTATTTATGAACTGTATAACTTGAACGATGGATATCATGTTGTGTATTTTATAATTTTAACTACCTCGTAAAAGTTTGTTTTTAACTTTTATCTGAATTCTTTATTCAAATGTCACGTTTTGTCCTCGATATATATCTACGGATTATTTCTCTCGTGCCAAAAAATTCGATAAAAAGCTAAACATGTCCAGCCAAGGTGTCAAATTTATATGCTAACAAACAAGGTTTACGTTTACAGCTAAAAATTACGGATATATGGGTCATTCCGTATCAAGTGATTAAATGCCAATTACCTCACTATTTTTTATGTATACTATTTAAGTGAAAAAAAGTTATTCTTAAAAGTTCTGTATGGTCCAAATGTTAAAATGCAACCATCAGATATTAATTTTTTAAAGTAGTATACGAGGTTTGTCAAAAAATGTGTATTTTGTGCAAGTATCTTTATTTTTCACAGTTCAGAAAAATGTTCTAAGTTGTTCTGTCCTACAGCTTCGACATATCCACCTTCTCTTTGTAAACATTCAATTATTTTTTTTGTAAAACTCTTGTATTACTTTCCTTATCATATTTGGAGTAGCCTCTTGGCATTCTTCAAAAATAATTCTCTCCAAATGGTCCTCGCTGATAAACCTGCTGTTTCAAGTAACAAAAAAAGTCAAGGTGAGTCAAATCAGCAGACCTAGAAGGCCAATAAAATGAATACCTGTGAATCACCTTCCCATTAGACATATTTTCAAGGAGTACTAATAAAATTGTTTAAACTTAAGTAGACACACTGTATATATCGAAATCGATCAAACCAATTCACACGATTCTTTATTATCAACATGGGTTGTCAGATTCGTGATATACATTCTCGCTTCATTTGGTTTTGTTCTTGCAGGTTTAATATTTGAATGAGAGAGGCGAATCGCATTGAAATAGCCTCATTTTCTTAAACTACCGTACTTCCGCATTGTTGAATGTTGTTTTTAAATTATCTATATACTCTATATAGGACGTCTCGTAACGAGAAACATATAAATCAAAACTAACAGAACGTTTACTGTAGATATTTAAACAACTAAAAAAAATTCACTTGTCTATTCAAATGACGTTGATAAATGACGTCATAACTATACAGGGTGGCCCACATACGAACCGATACAAATCAAATTTATTTCTATACGAAGTTAGATAGCTGAAGAGGTTAGATAGGGCTCAAAAATGTTGAAGGCATTAAGTAATGGTAAGTAGAAGACGATTGAACCATTCTGGGGGTTTTTTCTTCTTCTTTTAATCACTTAATGACTTTAACAATGTCATACAGTATTTTTAAGTCAAAGGATTGTAGAGAAATGAATGTTTTTCAAAATTTTGGACTCTACTTTAAGACCCTATAACTATCCGAGGTTTTATTTTGGTATAGAGGTAAATTGCTCCCAATTGTCGTATTTTGTACCCCCTATACTCTACTGCTCTTTATCGGTCTGTTTAATATTTAAAATAAAAAAAATGAGGTTATGTTATTCGGTTAGAAATAATTAAACTTCGGCTGTATATAATTATACAAAAATTAAACACAAGGATTAAAATCAGACATTGAACCTCGAGATTTATGCAATTAGACAAACGGTTTACAAGAATTTTATTTTGTGCTTTTTAATTCATATCTACTCAGTGTATAATTTCGTTGCTATAAATAATGGCAGATGATGATGCCATACGTTGAAATTTTAATAATTTTGCAGTTGTTTCATTTTCATTGAATAAATTTCGATTCATCCAATCATTAGAATATATTAAAATATAAATTAGTATCAATTAGTATAATGAATTGCTAAATACATGCGGTTTACGTAAACAGTAATGAAAAAATGTCGCATCAACTTCTTTCAAAATTAGTTCGATGAAAAAAATCCAATCGAACAAAGCAAATATGAGTGCTTAATCAAACGGTAAATTGCCATACCCAAAATTAATACTAACCTCAATATTTTAAAAAATCGATGCTCCAATTAAACTGATTGAAATCTTTGAGATAACTATCAAAATCGCAATATCGTATAATTTAAACCTACTAAATTCATTTTTGATCTCAAATGATTTATGAATACAATTCGGCCTATCGTCTAATTCAAATCAAGACTGACAAAGTATAAAACTGATAAATACATACGATTCGAAATTTCGCGGCTAAATAAAACGTCACCGCCATTTTGTACTCAGTTTTTGTTGCTGTCACTCACGGTCTTACATACGAGGATTGTCTCAGAAGTATTTTTCGAAGACGTCACGAAAAAATGACTATTTCCGTGTTTTCTCAGCGGAATTAGGAAAAAGACATTTCTTTCGTAAAGTGTCCAAAAAATCGATCTATCCTGCAGAATTTAATTAGATTATTCAGACCCTAATAATAGAATAATGTTGGAAAAAATCGGAAAAATTTATTTCTTTTACGACCACTCCGAAAACCAAATTTTTTAATGAGGCCCCTCAAAACTCGAAAAAAGTTATTTCTTTTGTGGCGCCTATTGATTTTGCACTATTAACCTACGGCAATTACAAATTTTCTAATAATGTTCTACATTTTTTTATTAAATTGGATAAATTTGCTTTACAAAGAGCTTCCATTCATCAAAATATTCATAGAGATTATAAATTGTTTTACCTTTGGAGTCACATTCGTAACCAAAAGCATTTTTTTGAGTTCAGCGAATATCCAGTATTCATTGTGGGCCAGATCTGGATTATACGGTGGATAAAAGTTGGTATTTCGTAAACGTCATATGGATTTGACAATAGCTGCGCCATCTATGTGTCAGACGCCTTTAGTAGCAACAAATTAACAACGAAATTTCTTCTTTAAGTACCATCTCGACTTGATGAAGTTTGACGATAATTAAATGATGATGTGTCCAATCGCGACCAGGTCCACGTTTTCCGTCTATTATTAATTTCAGTCAATCATACGTCTAAGCACTTCATCGTTAGATATATATTGAGTCCATGATATTATTAGTAGACTACGGAAGATCCACATTTCAAAAACCACGAGTTTGTTCATGGTATCCACTTTTAATGTCCATGTTTCTGCTCCATACAAGAGAATTGAATGCCCGTATTTTCAAAACTGTATATTTTAAGTTCAAGGTTGCGTTACATAATAGTTTTTTTCACCTTAATAAATACGGGTCTAGCTTGTTCTATACGTGATTTTACTTCGACTTTCCCAAAAACTATCGAATTATTTCAATAACTATATTAGTATAAGAAATAAACACTAAATTAAAATCTAAAACACCAAAAAACAAACTGAGTAATATTATATATCAAGTGCCTTGTACTAATTGCGACGCTGTCTATATGGGACAGACATCACAGTATTTAGAAAATAGACTAACGAATCATGAAATATCAAAAAAAAAACATGAGATTATAAATTGTTAACCTTTGGAGTCACATTCGTAACCAAAAGCATTTTTTTGAGTTCAGCGAATATCCAGTATTCATTGTGGGCCAGATCTGGATTATACGGTGGATGAAAGTTGGTATTTCGTAAACGTCATATGGATTTGACAATAGCTGCGCCATCTATGTGTCAGGCGCCTTTAGTAGCAACAAATTAACAACGAAATATCTCGAGACCACGTCCTAGTTTTCATTTATTTCTTTCTACACAGGCTCTAGTTAACCTAATTCCGTAATAGTTGCTGATTTGTTGGAAAGTAAGTGACGTGTTTAAAGCAACAAAATATTCCGCCAAGATGATTTCGATAATATTGCTTTTAATCCTAAACGACAAATGGAATAAAATCAATTATTTAGCAGCTAATTATAATCTTATTTTCTAATTTACTTCCCAAAAGTGTTACCGCAACTTAATATGTTTCAAGAATGTTTTATAATCAGTTTTAGGGTCACCAATTTCCTTTATTATATGCTATAGTTTCTAAAAATAACTTCTCTGCATTTTTTTGTTCAATAAAAATGAACGTTGTAAATATCTGCAAGCATAAAAATGTCTGTATCAGCACTGTGTATAGTTTAATAATGTAGACAAACGAAATTCCTAACATTCCTCAAATAGGATGTATCTACTAATTTCGTACAAATATTTATATGCTATAAATATTAGCGGTTTGTATGAGAGAAAAAAAAAACATCCACAACAAATTTTGCGAAGTTTGCATGTTAAGATTTATGTGGTTTTAAAAGTTGTTCACGTGTAAGAAATAATACAAAATGTAGATACAAATTTAACTAAAATATTCTATTTTTCTTCTGGTTTAATGCCCTCATATATTGAGTTTGGTTTTTATTTTTGTTGTATGGAAAATCAAAATATTATTCATCGAGACTATGGAAATCAAACACAAAAGTTTACTCTTTAATATTTATTCCCCGCTTTCGAATAACTACGTATTCATCATCAGGGAATTATCTGATCGAGACTCGATCGAAACAACGTACTTCGAATATGAAAATGAAATATATGAAAAAATTGATGGTTGTGCTATGGGGCTTCCATTTCAAGTGTTATAGCACAATTAATAATGGAAGATCTTGAGGAAACTTAGCAAATATTCCATTCATGATTCCAATACTGCCGTAATAAAGAATCAAATTGAAAACATAAATAAAAAATTAAATTCGTATCATATAAAACTTCAGTTCAATCGAACAAAATAATAAAATCAATTTTCTTGATGTCACATTATATAAAATTAACACAATGTATATGAAACTAACTTGATCCTCAAGATATTTGAACTTCAATTCCTAAATTTAGATGTTTAGCTATTCAAAAAGTAAAAACTACGTTGAAAGAAAATAATTATTAGGAAAAAATGGTAAGCAACGTATTCAAGAGACAGATACTATAAACAATTAAAAAGCAAAACAGAAACGAAACAATTTCTTCTTTAAGTACCATTTCGACTTGATGAAGTTTGGCGACAATTAAATGATGATGTGTCCAATCGCGACCAGGTCCACGTTTTCCGTCTATTATTAATTTCAGTCAATCATACGTCTAAGCACTTCATCGTTAGATATATATCGAGTCCATGATATTATTAGTAGACTACGGAAGATCCACATTTCAAAAACCACGAGTTTGTTCATGGTATCCACTTTTAATGTCCATGTTTCTGCTCCATACAAGAGAACTGAATGCCCGTACGCTTTTACAAAACTGTATCTTAAGTTCAAGTTCAAGGTTGCGTTACATAATAGATTTTTCACCTTAAGAAATACGGCTCTAGCTTGTTCTATACGTGATTTTACTTCGATTTTCCCAAAAACGATCGAATTATTCCAATAACTATATAAGTATAAGAAATAAACACTAAATTAAAATCTAAAACATTAAAAAACAAACTAAGTAATATTATATATCAAGTGCCTTGTACTAATTGCGACGCTGTCTATATGGGACAGACATCACAGTATTTAGAAAATAGACTAACGAATCCTGAAATATCAAAACAAACATGAATTCAATTAAAAATATTCAAAAATTCTCTAAAGAGGTTCATATTCATAAGAACGAAAAAGCTAGAAATAATTAAAAAGACCCAAACAATTTAAGTAAAGTCGAAACGTCAATTTTCATCATACAAAAATTATTAACAAAAAACTAATTTTAAAACAGAAGAGACCTAAAATCAAGAAGATATAGTAACAGGAATAAGAAATTAAAAACAAATATTTATAATTGGATATATTTATTGTTTTCCAAAACATCATTGTTGCCATATCTCAAAAATTAAGTAGCAACCCTCGTATAGAAAATGTCAATTCCTATAATTTTATATTCTAGCAAAATACTTGAATGTTTCAATTATTTTCTCGTCCCCATCTTTTCAAAATTTAGTTTTGCATTTCAACATATTTATCACATAATTAAACTTCTTATTAACTACCATTTCAACTAAGTTCTTAAGTACATTATAACAAAACAATTAAATTGGAATTTAGAAACAGACGACATGAAAAAAATTTTTTTTGTATGTACCAATAAATTGTTTTGATACATTTTCTTAACAATTCGTTATAAATTATTTTCATTACAACAATACTAAACGCAAATTATTTTTAACATTACGTGCATTATATAAACTGTGTCGTCCGACACGTGACGCCAAACACGTTCAATGACCATGGACTTAACAAGAATTCTAATTAAAATAGTAGACTCACACCTTGGATTACCAATGTTTACATTATATTGTTATTATTATTATTTTATTTGAACGTTTAATTAAACCACGGTTTCGTAATTTGGCATCAGTTTAAAGAAAATATATAACAGTAAGCTCTGGGATCGAGTTTGTGCAAGGAAATCTTCTGTTTAGCTCATCCCATAAATGTTCTATCGGATTTAGGTCAGAACTGTATGTTGGCCACTCCATAACCCTAAAACCGATGTAATCTTGCACGATTCTGGTGGTCAGCTGTATTGCATTGTCATGCATAATGTTCCTAAAGAAATTGCACTCCAGATCCACCACGACCTTAAGCACAATGCTCTTCAAAGCAACGATCTTCAAATTACTCTCTTGAGATTATGAAAACCATTTTTTCGTAGCTCTGAGATCGAGTTTGTGCTAGGAAATCTTCTTTTTAGCTCATCCCATAAATGTTCTATTGGATTTAGATCAGAACTGTATGTTGGCCACTACATAACCCTTAAATCGATGTACTCTTGCACGATTCTGGTGGTCAGCTGTATTGCATTGTCATGCATAATGTTCCTAAAGAAATTGCACTCCAGATCCACCAAATTCTTAAGCACAATGCTCTTCAAAGCAACGATCTTCAAATTACTATCTTGAGATTATGAAAACCATTTTTTCGAAGCTCTGGGATCGAGTTTGTGCTAGGAAATCTTCTTGTTAGCTCATCCCTTAAATGTTCTATCAGATTTAGATCAGAACTGTATGTTGGCCACTCCATAACCCTAAAACCGATGTAATCTTGCACGATTCTGGTGGTCAGCTGTATTGCATTGTCATGCATAATGTTCCTAAAGAAATTACACTCCAGATCCACCACGTCCTTAAGCACAATGCTCTTCAAAGCAACGATCTTCAAATTGCTCTCTTGAGATTATGAAAACCATTTTTTCGAAGCTCTGGGATCGAGTTTCTGCTAGTAAATCTTCTTTTTAGCTCATCCCTTAAATGTTCTATCGGATTTAGATCAGAACTGTATGTTGGCCACTACATAACCCTTAAATCGATGTAAACTTGCACCATTCTGGTGTTGAGCTGTATTGCATTGACATGCATAATGTTCCTAAAGAAATTGCACTCCAGATCCACCACGTCCTTAAGCACAATGCTCTTCAAAGCAACGATCTTCAAATTGCTCTCTTGAGATTATGAAAACCATTTTTTCGAAGCTCTGAGATCGAGTTTGTGCTAGGAAATCTTCTTTTTAGCTCATCCCATAAATCTTCTATCGGATTTAGGTCAGAACTGTATGTTGGCCACTCCATAACCCTTAAATGGATGTAATCATGCACGATTCTGGTGGTGGGCTGTCTTGCATTGTCATGCATAATATTCCTAAAGAAATTGCACTCCAGATCCACCAAATTCTTAAGCACAATGCTCTTCAAAGCAACGATCTTCAAATTACTCTCTTGAGATTATGAAAACCATTTTTTCGAAGCTCTGAGATCGAGTTTGTGCTAGGAAATCTTCTTTTTAGCTCATCTCATAACTGTTCTATCGGATTTAGGTCAGAACTGTATGTTGGCCACTCCATAACCCTTACATCGATGTAAACTTGCACCATTCTGGTGATGAGCTGTATTGCATTGTCATGCATAATGTTCCTAAAGAAATTGCACTCCAGATCCACCAAATTCTTAAGCACAATGCTCTTCAAAGCAACGATCTTCAAATTACTCTCTTGAGATTATGAAAACCATTTTTTCGTAGCTCTGAGATCGAGTTTGTGCTAGGAAATCTTCTTTTTAGCTCATCCCATAACTGTTCTATCGGATTTAGGTCAGAACTGTATGTTGGCCACTCCATAACCCTTACATCGATGTAAACTTGCACCATTCTGGTGATGAGCTGTATTGCATTGTCATGCATAATGTTCCTAAAGAAATTGCACTCCAGATCCACCACGTCCTTAAGCACAATGCTCTTCAAAGCAACGATCTTCAAATTGCTCTCTTGAGATTATGAAAACCATTTTTTCGATCTCTGGGATCGAGTTTGTGGTAGGAAATCTTCTTTTCAGCTCATCCCATAAATGTTTTATCGGATTTGCACTCCAGATCCACCATGTCCTTAAGCACAATGCTCTTCAAAGCAACGATCTTCAAATTGTTCTCTGGAGAATATAAAAACCAATTGTTTCCATCTGATGAATGATTTAAAAAAAGTTTACAGTGGGCTGTTTTCTATGCACGTAATTTCCACATATATTAGCTTGGATTAACAGAAAAATAGTCTAATTGAGTATTTTTATTAAAGTATACGGATGCATATTAATCTTTTATTATCGTTTGATTCAATCCAGAAATTACATTTTTTAGATTCGTTATCACAACAAAACCTTATTCAAACTTCCTCTCCTATGTTTACATCAAATTAATCATTCGATGTTTATAATGCAACAATTGTTTATGGGACTAATTACCCTATTTTATGATTTTCCTTTTCATTTTACGTGGCTTTCATTCTAGCTGTCACTTCGCGATTTACAATTTCCTTTTTGCACTTAACCTCACCGTATACAAATGCGTTTTGAATTATCTGCGTACAGTTTATAATGTAATTAATCTCGTAGTGGGTTTGTGGAACAAAAAAAAACACTGGCGCATTTAATTGTATTTGTAGATCCCCCTCTTCCCTGTTAACTTTGTTACAAAATGAAATATATACAGGGTGGGTAACTTTCTTTTTTTTTTGCAAGTTAGGTTATGTCATAAATCAAGTAATCAAATGCTATAATTACTTCACCGTTTTTGAAAGCCAAAAACTTTTTTTATATTTTCAAGTTTTCTCCGAATTTTATTTAATAATTTAAAAAATTTCTTAATGGACTTATTTGGAAACTTCAGTTAAGAAACACTATTCAAGCGTGAACGAAGTTGATGTAGCTGGAGAAGAAGAAATTGAAGTTTCTAATCCATCACTTGATGACACTTTCTTGATATGATTACTTGTAAGGCATCTAAAAATGATAAACTAATTGATATGTTAAAGAAAAAAATTGTAATGTATGAGGCAACTTTTTTTAATGAGTTGCGACAGATTTAGACTTCTTTCAAAACTGGTGATTTTCTGGCTACTCTGTTGCCAGACGGCGACTGGTTGAGTGGTTGTATGGTCTAATAAGTGCCTTATTAGGCCAGGTATTCAACCATTTACCCTCAGAATTCTTAAATGCAGCACCGATTTATTTGAAATTTTGCGAGATCTACATGGACGCCACCCCTTTTCGGGAGCGGAAAATTTTTCGCCCAAAATAACCCCAGAAATCGAAAGATCAACAAATTTAAAGTAAAAAATGTCAAATAAAATTTTTTCTCCAGATCAATAGTTTTTGAGTTATTCGCAATTAAAAAGTACGATTTTTCGTAAAAAAACCGCATTTTTCAATAGTTTTTTACGTATAACTCTGTAATGATGCATTTTATCGAAAAAAGTGTAATGAACAAAAATGAAGCTTATAAAAAAACAAAGAAATTAAGCTATTAACGTTCTACCTAAAGCAAGTTATAGATACTTGATACCTTTTGTTTTACGTAATTGAGCATTTAACCTAAAATAACGGGAAAAGGGTACATTTTTCAACAAAAAGTCATAGAATACTTTTTAAAGAGCTTAAAAAAACCTTTCAAATGACCATTGATAAAAATTGTTTCGACTGAAATTTCAATGAGATATGATATAAAATACTTAAAGCTAAAAAAATGCACTAAAATTAATGCCATTTCATTGAAAATCAAAATTAAACTTATTCCTTGTACCAAATACTTTATTTAGATGTTATTTACGACATCTGAAAGTTTGGCTTATAAGAAATTCATAATTTTGAAAAAAAAGAGAATTAAATAACTTTTTTTTTATTTAAAAAAAAATTTTTGCTCATTTTTCTCGATAACTATAAGAGATAAAAAAACAAATAAACAGTCAAATCAAACATCTTTTATGACGATTATCTTGATTTTTTTATTTTTTTTGTACCGTAAAAATTGACGGAGTTATAACTAAATTAACTTGTCACTATAGTACGAGGATTGCTTATCTACAACCCTTAAACCCTTTATTAATAAAATGTGGGGGGTCTCAAGCCCTTCTAACATACATAGGCTTGTAGCCCTGAAAATTACCTTTAAAATGGTTTTTTGTATGATGAGATAGCTTCAAAATTAATGGAGTTACATAAAAAATAAGAATTTGTGAATTATAGGATATAAAAAAGTTTCTAATTCTGACGCACGGATTTTTTTTCTGTTGATTTTCACCCCTTATTAACAATTTTCACACCATTTAAATGTTTATATAGAGAGAAAGATGAACTTTATTCTAAATTTTTAGGAAAATCGGAGCTGCATTTAAAGAATTCGGAGGTTTGACACCATTTTGACCCTTTTGAATACCTGCACCTATCAAACTGTGGGTGGAGTGTGTATCATACACACGGGTATGTAGAGGTCAAGTTCTTTCTTGGTTGCTACGACGATCAAAACTCGAAAAAATGTTATGACTCTCGTAAATTTGAAACTTTCCACAATGGTGTTTTTATGTTGTAAACCGTCAATTTTTGAGCTAATGAATTAGCGGTTTGAGGTTACATAATTCACGTTGTGGAAATTCGTTTGATCGAACTTTTAGGAAAAATAAAAATCAAAACCCAGATTGCGGAATACTGAAAAGCTGATGGTCGCGAAATTATAATTTTCGGTGTCGCTTGGTATGTTAATATAAATATTCCGATAAAATCTTCAAGTGAATATAAATATCTGTTCAACCACTGTGATTTTAATTCAACGCAAGTATGCGAGTAAAATTAATTATAGAACATGAATCGAAATTTCTAAATTATCCGTAATTGGATTTTCACCTAATAAATTATTTGAACTATACAAACGCGTTGTTTGGGAAAACTAAGAGACAAACGAGAAAATTGTTAGCAAGTTTTCCCTTTTTCCTACCGTCTTGAAAAGAAAATGATTGTCTTGGAAATTGAAAGATTTCGAGGGGATTTTATAGAGCCCCTGAAAAGTTGTGTATTATTAATTATTAGTGTGCCGGGTGTTCCGACAAAATATTTTTAAAAAGATCTTTAACAAAATCTGGAATAAGGAAATATAAGTTGACATAAGACCAGTATAATGAGAATGGTGTGTTGTTATGGCTAAAGCAAGTTTAAGGTGCTTTTTGCCTTTTATCATTTACGCATCATCATCATCAAGCCTTTCAATCCCGTGTGGATTATGGCTATCGCTTTTGGCGCTTTAAATCCTTTTTCTTTGAGGTGGGTTTTCTAATTGTTATTTTCTTTATAGTTTATCGTTTGTTTCGGCTGCTTTTGTTATTATTTTTGCTTTCCAGTTTTCTATATTGAGGGCTCTCATGTCCTCCTCTATTTCGTTTCACCAAGTTTTTTTCTTCTCTTGGCCACAATGGTATCTCCATTGCGTTATTCTTTTGGTCATTTCAATTGGTTTTCGTCTCATTATGTGCCCGGCCCAGTTGAGCCTTTGTGCTTTCATGTATCTCACTTTATTCTCCTTCCCTGGTTCTCTCTCTATTCCTTCGTTTTTCTTTGTTCTTCTTTCTTTTTCCTGTATTATGTTTCTTTCGATTATTTTCTTCTTCTATTTTATTTATTACTGTTGTTTCCATCGCATACGTGATTACTAGTATTTTGAACATTTTTATTTTGTTTTATTTGGTTATGTTTTTTAGTAGGTTTTTGTTTTTTCCATAGGCTTGATAAACTTTTTGTATCCTTTCCTTTATCCTGTATCTGGTTGTTTGTCCCAACGTTATTCCTAGATAGTTAAAGATCGATACTGTTTCAAAATTGTATTTGCTAGTTTTCAATTGGTTTCTGTTCTGATTTTCCTCGTATTTTCATATATTTTGTTTTCTTTGTAATTATTTCCAGTCCGTCATTTAGGCATGTTGGTAGTACTACGGATATCGTCATCAAAGCACTCACGATTTTAATTAACACTCGAAAAATATCGACCAGGACTGATAATAGTTTAAACGGTCTTGTTGTTTTGTTTCTCTACCCGATATATTAATTATATTTAAACAAATATTATGTTATAGTAAAAGAAGTTATTCTTATTTTTCTCAGTAAAAAGTTTCGCCATGGATCAGAATAAACAATAATCTGACGATGTTAGATCCAGACTAAATGCTGGAGTTCAAAAATACTAAGTTTGTCGATCTTTTTCCGCGAAACTTTCGCAGTACGAAGAATAAAAAAACTCAAAAATTTTCGTTTGATACCCGTTGTACAATAAGCTCAAACTGAACAAAGACAAATATACCTGCAGAGTATGTTGAGGTTTACAAATCAGATCGAAAAAAACCAAAGCCGTTGGCAATTATTTTTTCATTAAAAGTTTTCTGTTAATTTATAGTTTTTATTTGAAATTTTTCTAAATAGACCAACTACTTTCTTATTTTTTGTACTGTAAAAACAACTCAGAATGAGTTAGCAGGTTTAAACTCTTTCTTAGAAAAATGTGAGCAATTACACATTTTTGTTAATAAAAATGACTAGAAACAGTTTTCCGCTCCGATTGACTAATTCTCAAAATCCCCAATTCGGCGTCCCTACTACAATGGAGATCGAAAATAAATATTATCTTCAGACTGTAACGGTGTTTTTTTGATCTCAAATATGTCAGCTGGCAACTCAGCTTGTTAGATACAGACAAAAGATTTTCTTCATTTTCTTAACATAACAATGAAATCCGATCATTTATAATCGACATCTTGCATTCGTTGCAGTCACAGTTTTACTCCAATTATTAGGAAACGGCGTTTTTATAAAAGACTGACTCCAACAATCTACACAGTAAAAAATACGAACTATATTTGTAATTTATTGGATTGGATTTCAAAACTACATTCAACGAATTGTGTCAGTTGAAGAGAATCAAATCAGCTAACTTGCTATAATACAGGCGGATAATCCCTTCATAGTTCCTGAACCCTTTCTTGGTAAAATCACTTTCTGGGACAATCCACAGGGACTGAGATAGTCAAAGATACGAATCCACATTATCTCGAAGTATGAAAGGCTAAGGAATCCAGAGTCGTATTAAATAGAAGACAAAAATCTGTGGCAGCTCGAGTCATTCCACATTTTGAATTCTAGTTCAATGGACTTGAATGAATGAAGATGGAAAGCAGGCGCGACCTGGGTAGAAAAAGAGTTTCATGGTTGAAAAACCCTCGAGATTGGTTCCATGTACGTGATGCCGAAATCTAATACGCATAACTGAAGATCGTGAGGAATTCCAAAGGATGATTGCCAACCAATAATAAAGATCTAACATTCTTTCATAGTCTCTTGCCAATTTGACATCAAAGTTCAGGTATCTGTCTACCTCGGGCACCAGTATTTTGTGATTACTATATTAGGTATTTACTGGGTTTTTTCTCAATGGACTTGCGCAGAAACTGATCTTCAATCAACTGATTCTAGTCTGTATCCTGTCTTCGCTTTAGATTGAGTGGCCCTTCGAAAACTGTCTTTGGTTTTCGAAACATGATGACTACAACCAGTATTTACCTTCTATCAATCCAGCGCGGATTCTGGTTGGAAAGAGCCAAAATTTGGAAGCGCGGATGTTGAGTGGTGATCCCTATTTAAACAAAAACTGTTTTGTGTCTTTTGTTTCCATTCCATTTTGAAAATTTAATCACCAAAAATTCCTTAAGTGACTACTAGAAATGTTGGATCTCATTCAAAAAATTTTCGATGGTTAAATTATTCTTGACAGGAATATCTTGGACTTAAAGAGAAATCCTGTTTGAATGGATTAATGCTGAGGCCATTTGATGAGAATATGCTCGGTGGAATGTCAAAAACCTAACCTAACAAAATTAAGAAATGGAATCGATTTTAAATATGCTTAAAAACCACTAATTTATGATAAATTTTTCACTCGGGCCAGCCAATTTTATAAGGGTTTCAAAAAAGTATACTACTAATTGAATCTTTGTATTTTGAGGTGGAATTTTTGCAGTGTATATGCAGCTGTTCTTCTAGCAATTTTTCCTGTAATCTTGTTCGAATTTGGTCGTAACGCGCCAGCGAAACTGTCTATACTGCCATTTTCCGGTTAATTGTAAGTTCGGATACTCTTAGAGGTGGAAAAAAAGGATTTGATCACGGCAATCAAAGATTTACGAGGTTTTACACGTGCACCACGTTGAAAATCGATCCAATGAAACTCGACGATAATACGGATAAAAGGAATATGTATATTTTTAGAGGAATTTTACAAAATACTGCAATTTTTCAACTATTTTCTTTTCTAATCAGAAATAAATGAAATAAGTTTCAGTAGATCAAAACATTTAAATAATGCATGACACGTAGATAAAACTTCCAAATTTCACCCTGTATAAATTATAAAAACCCTTGCCGACAATATTGTTTGATCTACCATAGGCGTAGGTACCTCATTTTATAAATTTATTGTTTTTATAAATACTTTCCCAGCGTCTGCCAAGTCCTTAACCACTAAATCTTGTGACATCATCAATACTTAATGTTAACATAGATCAACCGGGGATTTCCTGATTAATATCATCAACGTATGGACTGAATCTATAGAGAAATATGGAAAATCTAGAGGAATCATGTTAACAGGTTTTGCATTCCAAACTAAGATCGTGCGGTTTGTAGTCCTCACTTCTAGACTAACTTTGTAGCTTTCTTAAAGACCGATTCATCCTCTTTACTTCAACGATATACTCTACAAAGTTCAATATTGATCTTAAAAACATTCTGGAATGAATGGAATGCAATCTAATTGAGTTTGATGTTGCAAACACTCAAGCTGGTGTTTTTACTCTGCAGCTCAGGATTTGGTCGTGTCTAAAAATAAAATATCACCCCCAAATTCGTTTTTTGGGTGTTGGGAGAGTTATGTCGTGGCATTGTCACGTGGACTAATTAACTTGGAGCGCTTTTTAATACTAAAAAGATACAGCCACTTATCGTATACAATTCGTCAATATTTAAAGTATTGCTAGGCGTTCCAGAGAAAAACTTGGAGCAAATAAGAAAGTTCACTAACTTGTCTCTAGTCTAGCGATACTACCACGGCTGATACTCTTCCGAGCTGTCCAATCTAATCCCACTTATAGCAGTATTTTCAAGACCTACTAAACAAGCAGACTTTTTTCTTTGGAGATGTACAAGCATGTGGAAACAGCTACGAAAGCACGTCTTTCCCAAATACTAGAATCCATAAAAGTTCCAGATCGATATCGATAGGCTAGAATAACATTAAGCAGGGTTTAACTCGGATAAACTAACAAGCTTGTACTGATTGAAAGGATTATCCAGGAAGAGGAAAATTGAGTTATACAGATATGCACGAAACCATGGAAATAGAAAAGAAAGGGAACTTGCACAACAGATCTAGATGCAAGCAAGTTTCTTAGAAATAATTATTATATAACTGTCTTTGTTTCTTTGAAACTTCGAGCTTCTCTCTTCGGTTCAAGTGCTTGTTACCTCATTTTAAACTTTCGTGTACAAAATTGCACTTGAGACAACTGAAATGTAATTAAATTCGGGGTAAACAGTTGAATCGATCTGGGCATGTAAAGAGAAAGTAATCAAGTTAAAGAAGAAGGTGAATCAATTAAAAAGTGAAGAAGAAAATCAAACGAACACTGGGTTAACCAATTAGAGAATAGAGGGTTCAAATAGTAGTAGTACTGTTCAAGCTTAAAATCGACCGAAACCGAAAATTCTTCCGTTGATCCAATAGTTTCTGAGATATTTTGAAAAAATAACTTTTTTCAAAATATACATGTTCCAAACCATTCAAACTTTTGGAACGTGTTGTTAGGGCTTAAACAAAGATAATTTTACATGGGATTAATTTTAATTTTACCGCACATGGTGTCAAATTTACCCACATTTTTTTTAAATTCGAGTTACTTAACTTATTTTCGTCATAACTCGCTTAATTTTCATGCTACGCGGTTTTATAAAAGCTCATTCTAAGGGTCTGAAAAAGTACTTTAAAAATGTTTATTACATTTTTTTATAAAAAATTGATCGTTTTTCCGTTATTTGAGCTTAAACCTCTGCATAAATTTACGAAATAGAAAAAAATTGGCTTTTAGTGACTCACTTTGTTTTTTTTTTATAAGCTTCAATTTTGATAGGAATAATTTTTTCCACAAAATGCGTAGTTTTCGAGTTTTTCGTGAAAAGATGTTGAAAAACGTATTTTTTTTTAATTTTCAATCGCGAACAAATCAGAAATTATTGAGTTAAATAAAAAACTTCATTCTACATTTTTCTTCATAAAATTGCTCTATCGATCCCGGTTTTATTTTGAAATTTTAAATTTCTACCCCCGAGTAAGGGTAGAAGCATACATTGGCATCAAATTAGGTTTGTTATTTGCTTTATTTTTGAGCTTCTGTCAAAATTTTAAACTAATCCACGAAGGTCTTTAAAATTTCGAGATGTTTTGCTTGGTTCACTGTACTATAGTTACTTGTGCATATTATATTAATGCACAACAGCATTTCATTAGTGTGAAAATCCCATGGAAACACATATTTTCTCCTGGAAATACAATTTTCAATTAAATAAAATATATAATACAGTAATATATCAAATTGATATCTGTACAATATATATTTGTAACACACCGAACCCTATCAATCATAAAAGACAACAAACATATCTGAATAACGGTAAAATAATGTGTAAACAACAATCAGCAAACAAAAAATTAAACGAGTACAAAATGGCGTTTCCGGCTACTGATATTAACGAAGGTCAAAACTTCAAAAATGTTTATAAACGTGTATCAAAATTTAGATACTTCACGTGGTGATCTATCATAGTTACGTCGATGTTGATAATATTTGTTTTTCTATAAGTTATCAAAATCATTTTCACATTTTATTTCGTTTTTTGTTTCATTACTAAGCTGGAATTTCTAGAATTCTTGGTTATATTCATACTGAACACACTGTTGCAGATAAACTTAGTAATTTGTAAGTATTGATGTAGTAGTACGGGGACGGTTCCAGAAGTACTCGGCTTGACCTAGAGATGGCGGTAGTTGCTTGAAAACTACCACTGTAATAAAAAGTACACGGTCCGAGATATCCAGATCTACGAATTTACAAAACAATGTTAAGACTAATGAAAAGAATTTTTGAAGGAAAGCAGACAGAGTTAGGATGATAAAATAGACGAAGACAGGCTCTTAAAACGTGTTGCATGGAAGATAGACCAAAAAACGGTGGAGGGAAACGGTGGAAAAAAGCAAGGAATCAAGAAATTATGGACCTAAATGGTATCCAGAAAGTACACAAATCTGTACATCAATAGTGAATGTTTACAGTGAATATAGAAAAAAGTTGATCTAGATTCTGGTCTTGGTGAGATTGTTCCTTCGCTATCAACAGTGAAATATTAGGTAGCAGTGTTTAAACGAGACCGTACGATCTACGAAGACAACGGCAGTGGTTAAACAAATGACGTGACGACTCCAGAAATCGAGTTATCAGACATAGTAGGCATTTCGGAAAGTGCGTTACATCGCTTTTTAACTGAAAATTTGGACATGAGAAAACTATGCGCAAGATTGGTGACGCGTTAATTTACAAAAACATCAAAACAATGGACTGAAAATGTAGAACCGGCTCCAAAGAAGGCAATAATCTCGTATTTTAAAACTCGAATTGTTTAGAATATTACCCAAAGTCTTTTGGTCTAAGAAACGAACTAGGCAACGACCAGAATAAATCTAACAGTAGAAGAAGAGTAAACAACGAAGAAACTTGATGATCTTTTTCCTTAAAGTTTGCATGATTGTTCAAAGGAAGGTCGAGTGTGTTTTATAACAAATTTTGATTCCCTCTTATCAGGACACCGTTTAAATAATCAATCACCGAGATTGCGAAGAAAACTATAATAAAAATAACGATTACAAACTTCATTCGAATAGGTCATATCGAATATGGTAATCTATATATTAAAATCTACGTTTTATCGTCATTCACAGATAATGATCCGTGGAAATTGTTGGGTAATAAATTCTCGTGATTAGTCTAACCACGGCGAGATAGCGAGAATAAAAAGTAGGTGATGGATAGATGAAATAATTATTAATGACTCTATAACTAACTATGCGTTATTAAATAACTGATTTTGTACGTCGATAATAAATTAAATTGACTGATCGATCGATTTTTTTCGTTTAGAATTCCAAATGTGTGTGATGAGGTTCAATTAATACTTCAATACTATAAAAGGAACCTTTTCTGCTGGTTTAATTATTACTTGCTTCTGTTCTGTTCTAAAAAATAAAGTCACTACAAATTTAAATTATGATTTGACATTCTTTAACCATTATTTTGACGTATTTAGAGGTTTCTTCCAAAAAGGCCAGATTCTCAAATCCCCTAAACGTTTTCTTTTGCCCAAACTCCTGGTGGATGCGTATTGTTCACGTTGTAGTCCACGGTACGGTGTTTCAACCGATACTTTCTTGGTTTCACCCATTTTAAACAGACAAATCTGAATTTGCGAGAACGAAAATTCGTATACGAATAAAATCACAACACGTTCTTGCGTCTCACAAAGACTAAACTGCAATCATAAACACCAAACACTTGAAGATACAAATCACTTGCAAATTTTGAATTTTTGACCGGTAGTGTATATTAAATATGGTTTCTGCTATGTAATCGTTTTTATTGGGACATCCGGTATAACATTGATTGTTTTTCTGTCAATAGAAAAAAAAATTTCTGGTTATACAAAGAAAATTAGAAAAAACATTGAGTGAGTTGTAGAAATAAAAATATTTTTCTTACAATATTTATCAAACGCGCCAAGAAATGTATAACCTCAAACCCTTCTCAAAACAAGAATATTTTTTGAAAAACTTTTTTTTACTTAACAAAACATTAAAAGTAACAGTGATAGTTAAAAGTGAGTTTTGTGAATCGACTTTATTTTGCCTGATTCACTTATAGGTGACTCAACCATTTAAATAGAATACTTCCATCCTAAATAAACATTCACTTAATTTTATAATAACACTCTTTGTTTTTTCTTCGGGGTTTTGAATTATTAGTGTTTATATTCATATATTTATGAGCATCAACGAAATGACGAGAACTTGATTGTTTGTTTTAACCGTTTTTGGAGATTGCTGTTGACGCCCAAAACGTATTAACAAATAAAAGTGTGTGTGTGATACATCGAGAAAAAACATTTACACAATAAATTATCAACTACATAATAATATAATATCTAATTTTTATCAAAATTAAACTAATTGAAAATAATAATAAGTATGAGATGCACAATGGATATTAGAAAAAATATAAAATACGTCGCTGGGGACATGGTAACTTCGCACTTTTTGAGCTCATACACTTGATCCACCCCCTTTTAAACAATATTCGTCATTTTTGACGTTCTGATGAAACTTTAAGATTAAGAAACATAAAAACGTCACTGGGGGCAAAAAAGTAGCTATCATAATAAATCTTGAAAAATAGGCAACCCCCTACATGGTAACTACGCACTTTTTAAACTCATACACTTAATCCACCCCCTTTTAAACAATATTCGTCGTTTTTGACGTTCTGATGAAACTTTAAGGTTATGAGACATAAAAAACATCGCTTGGGGCAAAAACAGTCACCATCATAATAAGTCTTGGAAAATGGGCAGTCCCCGACATGGTAACTACGCACTTTTTAAGCTCATACACTTAATCCACCCCGTTTTAAACAATATTCGTCGTTTTTGACGTTTTGATGAAACTTTAAGGTTATGAGACATAAAAAACATCGCTGGTGGCAAACACAGTCACCATCATAATAAGTCTTGGAAAATGGGCAGTCCCCGACATGGTAACTACGCACTTTTTAAGCTCATACACTTAATCCACCCCGTTTTAAACAATATTCGTCGTTTTTGACGTTTTGATGAAACTTTAAGGTTATGAGACATAAAAAACATCGCTGGGGGCAAAAACAGTCGCCATCATAATAAGTCTTGGAAAATGGGCAGTCCCCGACATGGTAACTACGCACTTTTTAAGCTCATACACTTAATCCATACCGTTTTAAACAATATTCGTCGTTTTTGACGTTTTGATGAAACTTTAAGGTTATGAGACATAAAAAACATCGCTTGGGGCAAAAACAGTCGCCATCATAATAAGTCTTGGAAAATGGGCAGTCCCCGACATGGTAACTACGCACTTTTTGAGCTCATACACTTAATCCACCCCGTTTTAAACAATATTCGTCGTTTTTGACGTTTTGATGAAACTTTAAGGTTATGAGACATAAAAAACATTGCTGGGGGCAAACACAGTCACCATCATAATAAGTCTTGGAAAATGGGCAGTCCCCGACATGGTAACTACGCACTTTTTAAGCTCATACACTTAATCCACTCCGTTTTAAACAATATTCGTCGTTTTTGACGTTTTGATGAAACTTTAAGGTTATGAGACATAAAAAACATCGCTTGGGGCAAAAACAGTCGCCATCATAATAAATCCAGGAAAATGGGCAGTCCCCGACATGGTAACTTCGCACTTTTTGAGCTCATACACTTAATCCACCCCCTTTTAAACAATATTCGTCGTTTTTGACGTTTTGATGAAACTTTGAGGTTATGAGATATAAAAAGCATCGCTGGGAGCAAAAACAGTGGTCATCATAATAAATCCTGGAAAATGGGCAGTCCCCGACATGGTAACTTGGCACTTTTTAAACTCATACACTGAATCCACCCCTTTTTAAACAATATTTGTCGTTTTTGACGTTTTGATGAAACTTTAAGATTAAGAAACATAAAAACGTCACTGGGGGCAAAAAAGTAGCTATCGTAATAAATCCTGGAAAATGGGCAGTCCCCGACATGGTAACTACGCACTTTTTAAGCTCATACACTTAATCCACCCCGTTTTAAACAATATTTGTCGTTTTTGACGTTGTGATGAAACTTTAAGGTTATGAGACATAAAAAACGTCGCTGGGAGCAAAAACATCTGTAAAGAAGGTTGAAAAGGGTTCATTGAAGCAGTGTTAAGACACCCATACAACCAAGAAGACAACTATAGAACTCAGTGCTTGATGAAGGAGTCTACGCGCGAAACTGCGACGCGGATGAGGATCTGTCGAAAGGACAGAAGATGGTGGAATGTCCTTCTTCGCATCTACCCGTGGATTTATCCGGGAGTGGATGCTTTCTCACGTGCGCATATGACAGAAGAACAATGTTGTGTATAGTTTTAGACTTTTTAACGGATATTTAGATACAACAACCATAGTCAAGTTTTTAGCCTTAGAGAGCTCTATAAACTCTTAGCAGTGTAGTTTCGTTGGGGTCCCATTGATGTTGGCTGAAGGCTTTAATTGTGTTCAACCTCTTTAGGCAAATGCATGCAAATACATCGTGAATATGGTGAGCCGGATCCAATGTAAAACATTCGAAGATCAAAACAAAAAATTGAAAGCGATATTTAAAAAAAATGAATAGTTACTTTAAACCCGTATGCACATGAGAATTCCATCGTTATAAATTATAATTCATTGATAAATGTATCAATTATGAATAATTCATAAGGACAACACCAAACCGTACATCTCAATTACAATTGAAAAATGATGACGAAAAGATTGATTACAATGTCGTCTCGATTAATTGATATGGTTATACCAAGAGATCCCATCAAAAATAGATCGTCCCAAAGATGGCGAAAAGATATCCAAAATTAAGATAATTAATAGTCGGGGGTTTTCGGGGTCGTTGATTACGAATTAGGCAATGGTTTTTCGAAAAAAAAAAATTACGAAATTGATTGTTTTATTAAATTATAGATTCTGTCCACAAATAAACTAAATTTGTGCTTACAACTTTAGCAATCGCTCTAATTCTTCACCGATGATTTCTCAATAATAAGTTTCTCAGAAACCTAATTTTCGACGGGGATGTTTAACATGACTCCTTCATCATTTATATGTGTCTTCAGTAAGGCAAACAACCATTTTCGAGACGTTGACACTGCTTCTGCAGAAATCTGTGAATATTTAGTTCAAAACACATTACTGTTAATAACTAAAAACTTTCGGTTATTTGTAAAATTCAATGGAATTTCTTGATGAATATGTGTTGAAATAACACCATAAACTGAACTAAACGTGCCGTTATTTTTGACATATTGGCACAAAAACTAGTATCACACTCAAGGTTGCAAATTGACGCACTCAATTCTTCGATTCGGATGTAGAAGAAATAATGTGTACAACATGTGCACTAAGTCTTTTTAAGACTATTTTTCTGGTAGATTTACTGGTATTAAATAAATGTACTCATGAGTGTTTGGGTAGAAAAAGCATTCTTTCAGATAGTCGCAGGTCCTGAAATCAAACTACCGGGCAATGAGAAAACTGACAGATTTCCAAAAAAAAGGAGCAACTTAAGACCAGTGCCCTACTGTGGCATCATGAGATGGCACCTCAATTATGTAATGAACGAATAGCTAAAGAATCAAAATTAACAATCCAGATCTAAGACAGTACAACATTTCCATAACTATATCAACTAAGAAGTCTGAGGAACTTTACGTGTTGACCAAAAACGACATTAAATTGATGGTAGGACTTCTAAAAGGTTACTGAACATCTTAAGACGATAAGCATGTCATAGAACAACGACTACAGATTCTGCTAGTTATAGAAACAGCAGATATCTAATCTGCAAATGTTCTGTTCAAGATTAAGTACTTAAAGTGGCTTAGAAACCTTCCCAAACAATTAACAAGAAATTGAAAGATTTATTATTATACTCATAGATAAAGTATCTATCGTAACATTTTATAAACCTCTATTTACTTTATTTATCTCTATGTATCGAATGAAAGTTTAAAATTAACTTTGAACTATTCGCTTCCGCCTCGCCAAAATTCGTACGGTAACTATTATAATATGAAATGTCATACTGTACAATTTTGTTTTAAAGGTCACACACTGTTAATTACTTTATTGATTGGAATCTGCCTCGTATACCACACCATCTAAGAATAAAAAAAAAAACGATAAATTTTCTCGACAGACATTCATCGTTGGCAGGAACGTTGTGCTGTCAATAAATAACATAATAGAGGTGTACGATAATGAGTAACGGTTATTTTGAAATCACGTTCAAGTGAGAAGATTTTCTATGATTATTTTTGATCTTTATATATTAAAATATGGAAGTGTTTTACTACAGATTTCATTTCCGGACATTGATATGTTTTTAATATTGTTGAGAATTGATCAAATTGACAGCTGACACTATTTTGTTTCATGCAAAGTCAAAGTTGGTAACCATGTTGATGTCAATTTTTAATTTCATTAAGTTGGCAGCACTTTTTGATATGTTCACGTGACAGCTCCAATTTGTAATATCGAGAATTGTTAAGTGTTGTGCAAAATTTGACGATTGTTTAGCAAGAGTTTTGTTAATCAAAACAACTATTGTCAAACGATTCAAAAGGTATGTCATTTCGTATCAAATTAAGCTTAATTTTTTTATTAAAATCTTGTCACCAAAACTTTCTTCATTAATTTTCTTTCACAGAATGTAAGAATTGTAAACAAACAAACAAGTTGCTTTTATTTAAAGTCCTGAATATTTTTCTTATAAAATTGTAAAAGTTAAATAGTGATTGACATTGACAGGTGCCTTTAGAAACTCTGCTTAATAATCTGAACATTTTGTCCACTTTGGACTTCATCATCTCTCAACAAAGAACCGAAACCCACTGAAAATAACAACAAATATGTAGAAACGTCAATTTTATTAAGAATGATTTTTTTATCTTCGTATTCAGTATCATCTGGACCTCCCACATCCTTCCAGAATTGGTAATTATATGTAAATACAACCAAAAAATATATAAAAATAATTTTGTACTACCATAATGTATTGGTACGACATGAAGGTAATTAAAATTAATTGATTTACACCTTGTATATAACCGTAAGATTTTTAATACCCTACCCACGCTCGTGAACTGATTTAACCGATTCAATTGTTGTGATCCGCAAAAAGAATCTCGGAAATCATTCTGAACTTTCACCTTTTCTCTCTAGGAATGTGAGATTAAGAACGATACTTAGAGATGCTTGTATTAGCTATTTTGGTATATTTTTTTGTTGACGTGACGTAACTATATTTTGACATAAAAATCATGATGTGACAGTTGACATGTGTCAGAAGCACGGTTTGAGGTTATACCCAGAACTATTTGCAACTGATGATCTGAATTTTCTATCAAATTTTCATTCAAAGCAATTACTTTGAAGATTAGGAATATTCATACCCAAAATATTAACCAAAATATTTTGAATAGTGTTGAAATCTCTGGGATTCTTTAAAATTAGTCAAAAGAAAACACTCGCACTACCAAAATATTGTAGCCATCATTTTTTTTTGGTGTTTTTCGAGATCTTTCTCTATTCTGTTTTTTATTTGTGTTGGAGTTAATTCTTCTTTAGTTAAAAATTTCATAACATTTTACAAAAAAAATTCGACCTCTACTATAATGAAATGGATCCAAGCAGCAAGTGTAAACTTAGTATAAAGCTTCCTGAGACTTGCCACATAGGGAACAGCATTAGCATTAGCTTTTACCAAGAATATTAGTAAATACCAACATTCCCTGGTACTTAATTAAACTATTAGACACTTAGAAATAATGTGGTGCTTGGGAGCAGAAACTCAAAACAACAATGACATCTCAATCACACTGATTTAGATCCGAAACTCCTTCTGCTACTGAAATTTTTAAATTTTTGTCTTGACCTTCAACGATGAGTCTTTTGGAGTCATAATTAGTCTAAATGCACGTTCTTTCATCTGCGTGGCGATTCCTGCAGTTACCCTGCGAAAAGACAATCTACGATTTCACAAAAAAGTTTTCAAAAATAGCTTTCGTACTAGACAATCACCTCCAGTTTCCTTATAATGAATCTTTAATACTCAGTGGTCCTAAAAAACATTTAGCTTTGAAAACCGGTAAAATAACGGGAATTTAACAAAGCCGGGAAAATTCAATAATTTTGAATAAGCCAACAAGGCATAGCAAATTGGTCTTGGTATAGATGAAAAACCTTCCAACTAATCTGGAAAATCGCATCATCCAATCGAAATAACATGTTGAATCTTCCTCGTAACTGCACTCTTACGTGCTCACGGCTGTCTAATTTGTCCTTCCAGACGAGGAAGGTTCTTAACCATTACTGGTTGGTCTGAGTTCCATCTGAAATTCTGTTTAGTACGTTGGTTAGTCACTATATCATGTGAAAGTTTTGAAACGGTGAAAAAGTCTTTGAATAATGAACTAATATTCGCTGAACTAGCATTCTTCTAGTCCTCATGCGAAGAACTAGAGTCATTCCTTAAAAGTAATTGACCCCTAACTCCCAATTCTTTATGAACACCTGATTTCGGATCTGAAAAACTTGATGGAGAGGTTCATTGCAGGCGAAATTCTTCAAAGCACTCCTATTGATACCAATGATTTTTTCTGCAACCTCAAAAAAGTGCAGTTTAGCAAGAAAAAATTCCTTGGGGTCGAAGATAGGGACATCTACAAGGATTGTAGAAACTGTTTGATGTATACGGTTTCAAAACTTTTGGAAAAACGCCCCTTCAAGCATTCAAATTAACTGAAACAATTAGTTTCCTCAATCTTAATAGGACTGGTAGAACAATCTGTGCCAAGCATTTGACATTTCTTTGATTGCAATACCACTACATTGGAAAAAGGCTTTTAGACATATTCCGACTAATCAAATCACTCTAAATAAGATGGAAAACTATTCCAGACGTACTCGTAGTAGTGACTTCACGAAATTTGAACCGGGAAAACGTGAAAACTAATCTGGAAAGACGTGAATTTGATTTCCAAGTTTTGCTAGAACGATTCAAAGTTATTCCATAATTAATATTCTTATTATAAGTTAATATTTTCATTTAAATAATCGAGAATAAGACTTTCATTGAAAAAAATAAACCGTCAACAAATTGCAATTTATTCTAATTTTACATGTAAGACATCCGATATATCATACGCCAGTCACGTATTCCAGTGCGAAATAAGCAGGTTTCTCGTATTTCACGAAACTTGAAACCAATCTTTTTCAAACACTTTGTCAACCCGTTTGCATAACACAGATATTACGTATGTTGTTTACAAATTTTCTAAAGCGTCTTGTCATCAATAATCGTTAAAATATTCATTTTCCAACCACAATTCCTTTAGACCTGGAAATAAGTGGAAGACATTCCATGGATGTCGTACCAAATCTAATCATGAACAACGTACTACCTACTTACTCCACGCTCTGAATTAGTTAAGGACTCAATATTTTACAACGCACAAAAATGCACAATCATTTGCCAATTTAAATCAAATCGATATAATATTTTCACGCATTCCGCAATAATTTGAGGTCATATTTACTGGAAAAAGTCTTAGCATCAAACAGGTGGAGAAGGGTCATGGAAAAGGCTACGTGTAAGGAGGGGGGGGTTCCTAAAAGAACTACGATATAATCACGTGATTTATGGACACTCCCAAACAAGTATACTCCGAGCAAAACAAACATAAAATATGAGTCGTTGGTAGATTTTTGTATACATTAAATTCGAATCTGGTAAAAACTTTGCTAAATCATTTAACAAACATAGTGATGTTTGGTATTTCAAAAAAATAATTCACAATATCACAGAATAGTAGAAGAAGGGATATTTATTAGTCCTCGGATCCATTAAGTTATCAAAGATCCTCAGTTTGAAAGTCTCTTATCTGTCAATGGAAAAGCTGCGTGAAAATCATTTAAAAAATTGACGTTTTGTAATTACCGGTGGTGTGGCTGGTGCATTGAGGAAATGATACCGCAGACCACGTCTTCTGCGAATCTAGTGACATCAAAAGGCTCAACCTAATCGCTTCGTAAAGGACATCTGCCTTTGGTAACGTCAAATGGGGCACGACGGTCCTATTTATATACTCAACGGCCCCTTGGTTGCAACCGTGAACTATGAAGATGTGGATTGTATATGTGATTGAAGATTAATTTTCTTCATTTACATTTGACTTTTCATAGTAGCTGTACACGAAACTATGTGGTCAAGATCAATTAGTCTAGTTTCATCTTTGGTAAATATATACATTACTTAGTTGTTTTTCCACACTGTATATAGTTGGAAATATTATATAGTAGAAGTTTAGGAAAGAAAGATATTTTTTTTATCCACATGTTACAACATGATAATTCACAGATAGAAAGATAGATATGTATATAACGGTCTTGGTTAGATACATGTAACTAGGTCACGGTTTTGTTAGGTCTACTTATTCAAAATGTAAAATGATATCATCACAATAATAAAAGATAACAGATTTATCGAATACATTGAAAAACGTATACTTTCATTTGTGTAGTTAGAAGAAAATTTAATGGAGATGGGAGGTATCTAAGTTAAAGTATTCCTAAACGTATGATATATATTGAATGTCCCATAGTAAATGGACAGAAAAAACTTCATTTGAATGTTCAGAAACGGAATTACCAAAGGAAAACCGTCCCTAAATAATGACCAAACTCTAGGACATGCTTGAATCGGAAAATTTAGGTTTGAAAATAAATTTACCTCAATACTAAGCTTTAGAAATAAATGAGATCAAAACACCAGACAGAACAACAGACAAACAGCGATTGAAGGTTTTAGCTGCAACATCAATCAAAACTCGTTTGGATTCATGGACACACCGGAGTGAACGAAAATGAAGTAGCTGAAGCAAGGGCAGACAAGCCTTTCATTGGACCTGAACCCTTCTTTGGTATCAGCTTCGGAACTAGTACTATTTAACAGATATGAATAGATAAAATAATATTTTTAACTTGTTTAATTTCGATTTTTTCGTATATAGCGTTCACCATGTCGAATCAAGACAATAAAACTGTACAATTACATAACACTCATTCTCTTTATGACCGTAAATCACAGTTTGAAACGATCGTCGAGGTTGAATTTTAAAACGACGATAATTATAAAAGATAAAAGTCGATTGATCTTAGCCGTAGCAGTTCGAATAAAACATTCCTTCCACGAAGTTATCGGCGGTTGTTGATAAATAATTATTTGACCAATTCTTTGTCTAATAGCGAAGTTTCAGTTAGGAGTGTGACGTTTTATATTAAACAAGTTAATAGGGAAATTCTTTGTCTTTAATTTTTTATCAATTTCATCTGTAATCACATCGTTTTTCCTTTTATAACAAAATTAGTTGATGAAAATTAATAGATGAATTTTGAAAAACGTCTTTTATATTTTATTAATTTACATTAGGAAGTTATTTACAAGGGCATCGTCTTTTCTTATATACGAGGATGAACCCAGAAGTATCTGGCCAAAAAAAAAGAAAACAAAAATGTTTAATAACTTCGATATCCTTTTTATAATAAGAATCGTCAAGCTCCTCAAAATAGTCATTAACTGATGACATTACTTCTCATCAGGTAGCAGCTCAAACTTTAATTTGTTAATTTTGGCCATTGCAATAAGCTGATGCTTTATCTTGATGAAACAACACGTTCTTCCCAGCCAAATGCGCACCTTCAGCTTTTTTTCTTCGCTCAAACGTTGCAATTATCTCACATAATATAATTTTTTCTTTGTCAAGATAGTTGATGAAAATTATCCCACGCGCATCCCAAAAAAAACCGACGCCATGACCTTGTCTGCAGATGGAACGATCTTCGCCTTCTTGGGAATCCATTGTTCTGATTGTTCTTTTATTTCGGATGTGAAGTGATGAACTCACGTTTTTTTTTGGCTTTATTTCTGTGAAACATTCCCAAACACTCGATGGATGGGGAAACGTCTTCACGACGCTATTTTTGGTCAATTGAGAGTCAACGCGGCACACAGCTTTCTCATGTCCAAATTTTTGGTTAATATGCGATATACCACACTTTTTTAAATGTCTACTATGTCTGCTAGCTCGCACACTTTCAATCGACGATCATCCAATGGATTTTCATCAATATTTGGTCGCCCACTACGATTCTGGTCTTCGCAGGTCGTGTGGTATTTTTCAAGAAACTACCGCCATCTCTAGATCAAGCCAGATACTTCAGGAACCATCCTCGTGGTTGTGTTGGGTGCAGATAACATAACTCGAATGGTTTTCCTCTCTTTAATTAATTTACGACAATTATATTAATTTATGCAATACGTATATAATCAATTATCAATAACGTGTCATTATAATATGAATAATTACACGTTTTGAATCAATTTAATATAAAATGATTATCTGATAACTATTATTTAAACTGTAAGTTATTGTATGAGATGAGCGAATTTTCACTGAATGAAATATCTCAATTAGAAAATAAAAACCACAAATTTAGTGGTGTCCTTGATGCAACAAGGCCAGACCTTCAAAAATATGTTGATCGGAATGATACAATTTGTAAATATTCTTTCCAAACGCAGCCCTTTTATATCAAGACAATTCCATCATCGAAATTTCCATGAGGTATAAGTCTTCTGGAAGGTTTTAGCAAGATTTTCCTCGTCGTGACGGCTCTAAAGTTTTACGAGGTGAGGGCGAGGCTGCATGCTGACAGGGGTTTGACGATGATCTCATTTTTTGTCAGTTAATGAATAATGAGGAAGACCAAGTGATCAGACGCAGTATCCAACAATAATTTATGTCTTTTCTTAAAGTGAAAAGGCGGCAATCATCTAGAAAGTTTTCTCAGCTATATTATAATACTATAATGTCAAGTAAGGCAACGGCTATACTGATTTAGAGTGGAGAGAGGAACTGCATTTTCAATAAAAGGAGGTACTTAAGGAAGTATTTAATCGTTTGACAAGGGAAATGACAAAGGACGTTGTCAAAAATGGATAAAAAAGTTGGATAAACTTGTTTGTTGAAACAGACTATTTTCTAGTTTTTTATTCGAAAAATTCTGTTCACGTCCGCTTCATTTACCAGATTTGGTATCATGTAACTTCTTGTTTACAAAAAACGGAATGAGTACGATGAAAAAAACGACAGAGAAGATGAAAAATAATAACCAAAGATTCATCATTAGGATAAGTCCGTTGCTGACGTGTTTTTTAACGATTCCAAGTAAATCAAAAAGCTTTAACGCATCTACGTTTAGAAAATAATTTTGGGTTCTTTTACAAGAAATTTAGAAAGATATTTTCCAAATAATCGGATTCTTTTCAAGCTATCCAGATCAATATTTGAATGTTTAACGTTCGTTATCTAATTATATGGATTTCATCTTTTCTACCAGCCCATGAAGCTAAAAGAAAATAACGCAATTTGTTATTGGTTACGCGTGATTGACGAAAGTAGAATGCAATTCGCATAACTTATTATATCCCACATAAACATTTTAAAATTCCGTACAAATCGGTCAAGTTTTTTTTGGGTCGATCATCAATTTATTCGGAATGCTATTTATCAGCGTCGTTTAGAAGTGTTCTTTCGCTATTTTTAGAAATTTCATCTTAATTACTCATTGATTGTATTTAACGAGAAAAGTAATTGTATATAAAAGTTGGCAAGCTGAACGGTTTAATCTCTATCTAAAGACGACAAAAAAATTTAATTAAGTATTAAAGAAATTTCTATCGATTTAAATACTGAGCTCAATTTTTTTTTTGGTGATTTTTCCTGATTAATTTGATATAAAAACTGTAGGAAAAATAATTTTACATGTTTTAAAAGATTGTGATTATTCACGACGCTTTCAGTGATAATTGAACAATTTTTCAAAATTGGAATCACTTTTTAGTTTAATTTTTTCTGAAAATTTAGTAGTTTCTCAATATTTTTGCGAAATTATGGATTTTTTTATTTCAATTTTGATGAATTTCTAACGATTTGTGGAAAATCCAAGCAATTATTCGAAAAACTAATGATACTATTGATGTTCTGGAAAATTTATCCAAATCCTCTGAATTCTAAGTATAATTTTGGATTTTTTTTTTCAAATTTAAGCGAAATTTTCAAAAATTTAAATTGATTTCCAAAGATTATTAAAATTTCTAGAAAATTGCAATAAAATTTTTAATTCTTTCCGGAAACCTAAAGCACTGCATCAAATGCTAAATGAATTTCCAAAATTCAAGTGATTTCCCAAAAATTAGATGATATTCTGGATATTGAAATGACCTATTGACATTTTTTTGAAAAACTGATACAATTTGGGCAACCTCTCGAAAAACTGATCATGTTCTGTATAATTCTGAAAAATGCGGACCATCTTTTTAAAATTCAAAGCGATTTTCTCTCTTTTCAGAACATCTAGTCAAATTTTTAAGAATTTTTCACGAATTTCGAGAAATTTCAAAAAACCGGTATTAGACTAGATATTTTTGGTAAAATCCTGATATTTCACTAATTTATTGACTATTTTCAAAAAATTCGTGCAATTTCTACTGTAGATTTTGGAGAATTGTATCCATTTTTTTTTTTAAATTCAAAAGTAGTTTTGTTTCTTTTCATAATATTACATCAAATTATTCGACAAATTTGACATTAACAGCAAAATTTTAGTAAAATCATGAAATTCGAGCCATTTTTCAAAGAACTGATGATTTTCTGAAAAATTTTGAAAAGTTCAAGTCATTTTTTGTTAAATTCAAAGCGATTTGATCACTTTTCAAAACATACAATTTTGATAAACGTCGAGAAATCGAAAAATCGATTACAAGTTTTGTCTCAATTTTTGATCATTTTTGAGTAAATATGAGATACTTCTGATTTTTTGAATTATTTAGTTCATTTTTTGAAAAATTTTGTAAATTTCCACTAAATCCAACAAAATTTTGGAAAACCTTCGATCAATTTCAAGAAAAGCAAAAAATTTCCTGTAATTTTTCAGATTCATAATAAAGCCTTCCCACTTTCTAGAAAGTTTGGTAATAATTTTGATCTTTCTGAAGAAAACAAAAAATTTTTAGAAATTTTGTTGCATTTTGTCTAAATTTTTGTAAAATTCTTGAAATTTCACTGAATCTGTAACTTTTTCTTAAATATTCATGCAATTTCTCAAAAAATGGTATCTTGATAAATCGTTATACATATATTTTGTTAAAGACTGAAATAGGTCGAAACTTCAGCTTTTTGAAACTAATTTTCTATCAAAAAAGACCAAAAATCAAGTTGATTTATCAAAAGAGACATATATAAAAATATTTAAGAAGTAAAAAGTTGAAAAAAATGGTCAGATTTTGAAATTTTAATAAATTCTTGAATTTCCAGGCGTAGATGATTACTTCTGGAAACAACAACAAAAATTTTGTACAATTCTAGTAATTTCTGGAAAATTAGAGAGAATTCCAGAAATTTGTTGGAAGTTTGGTAATTTTCTGGTTTTCCATGCAAAATTCATACAATTTTCGAAAAAAAGTCCAAAATTTTTATTTCGAACTAAAGCAATGTCTCGAAAAGGTTCTGGATATTTCTGAAAACAGTTTTTCGAAATCTTATTAAATGATTTATTTCAAAAATTTTTTTGGAAATCTGATAATTTTATGAGTTTCTTTTAAAAAATCAAAGAATTTTCGAAAAAAAATTGTATTACACTGCAAATTATCGAAAATATTTTAAAATTTCAATTTGGATCTCAAGAAAGGTCTCGAAACGCTGTTTATATTATAAATATTTCTGGAAATGCGAAGAAATTTACTGGAAATCTTTGAATTTTCTGGGCTTTTATGAAAAATTCAATCAAATTTCGAAAAAATTTGTATTTTTGAAAAACTTGAACAATGTCTTGAAACGCTGCTAATGTTTCTGATAATCTGAACGGTTTGTTGAAATTTTAGTCAATTTTGTTTTATTTTTTTATAATCCAAGATATTTATCAGAAATCTGATAATTGCCTGTGCTTTTGAAATTTTAATTTGGCTCTCAAACAATGTCTTCAAACTTCAAAATATAATAAATGTTTTGAAAACGCGAAAGGTTTTTCGAAATTATAGACAATTTTGAGTTTTTTAAATTATCTAGAAATCTGGTGATTTTCTGGGCTTTTCTAAAAAATGCAACCAAATTTCGAGATAATAAATATTATGCAGCTAAATTTTCGAAAACTACAACATTTTTATCAAATTTTTATCTACAACTCAAACAAAGTCTAAAAAAACTGCTAAATATTCCACATATTTCTGAAAATTTGAGCAGTTTTTCGAAAGTTCAATAAATTTCTGATTCAGAGAAAATATTTTTAGTATTCAGAAAAATTCGATGAATACTTCAAAAGATTAATGTATACTTAGAACAACTGGAATTTCCATATAAAGTATTTAAAAAAAAACCTGCATCCTTTAGCATTCAAGGAACCGTTCTAGAAACTAATTTTTAGAACTGCTAATTATTATATATATTTATTTCTCTATAAATAAACGGAGGTGAACATCCTTTACCATTTTGAAGAATTATCATTTTGTTCGCAGAATAAAAACATCATATCTTATTTTTTTTTTGTAAACACTCGATGAATTATTGACACTAATAACGAAGCACCTCACGTAATCTGTCTGATAATAAATTACTATACAATTTCGAGTTGAAGAAATACGAGGGTTGTTTGAACAATATCCAACCTTCTATTATCTTCAGAGATGTTTTTTCAACCCTTTTTCTGCTCAAAAAAAGCGTTTACGTCAGCAACTGATTAAAATCTGTGAACCTCTTGAGCTCGAAGTTTGAATCAAACATTCTATATCATTCTGTTTCAGATTAAAAAAGGTAATTAATTCATAATTATCGTTAAATATTTCATCAATTTTTTCATTGAATCATATATTACCAAAAAAACTAAAAAAAAAATGTGAAATTTCACGTCAATAGTTGAAAATATCTAATTTTAATACCTACTCGCAAATTTCAAACAAAATACGAATTTATTAGACTTACCTCATCTCCTAACGAAGCTGCTGGAAGTATCATCTAATTTTCCTAATTACCCCTACCGGCTCTCGACGTTAATTAGACGTGTAACAATATACTGAGTGTATACTAACTGGGTTAAGTAAAACCATCAGCAACGTGATATCCCTCATAATTGGGAGAATCCATATTTATAAAGGAGAAAGGGTTGAAAGGGTTATCCAAATACATACACTTAATTTTTAACGACGATAGAAAATTTTTAGAGGACGCACTATATACAGTAAGAACTTTATTCTACGAGGGTTATCTGAAACGTTTCAAACTTAATAAAGACACAAATACATTTTTTCCTACATTCATTTTTATACACGTATCGTCTATTGGAGTTCCAATCTTTTAAATCCTTCCGAATAACATCCTAGTGTAGTTAAAATTTCTTTTATGCAAGTGAAGCTTTAAGTTTAGGAGACAGAGAGTCAGATCTGGTGATGACGATGGATGGTCAACCAATTCGTGAATTTCTTTAAAGTCAATCACCTAAGTGTAAGAAGGTGCATTGTTCTGATGGAAAATCACGTTTTCTTCAAATTCTGTCGTTTTTGTTGCAATTTCTCACTTCTCCAAACTCTCCTCAATTCTTTTCTATTCGTTACTTTTGACTTATCCCGTTCCATTCAATGTTTTTTGGTCTGCCGGCTCCTTAACTGTTTACCTCGGCATTTCTTTTCGTTTATTCCTTCCTTTTTCAATTTCTGCCATTCCTTCAACATGCCATCTGGACCGCGCTTCTTCTATCTTATTTTCTAATGGTTTAATTCTTAGATTTTTTCCTGTTTTGTTTTATTTCTAATCCTGTCTGTATATTATTTCCTTGGCTTCATGTTGTGATCCACGTTTCTACCCTTAAAGTGAATGTTTTTATTGATTTTGGTGTATCTTCCTTTTCCAAATAGTCTTCCTGCTATTCCCTCCTATATTTCAATCACGATTCTTTCGTAATTTTCCATCCTAGATATTTAAAACCGTTTCGATCTTCTCATTCATCTTCAAATTGATATTCTAAAAGCTTGCCTTCATAAATACTTCTTCAGAACTCTTTCTTTTTTAGAGATTAGTACCAAATCTTCACGAATCTTTGATGTCTTTCATTGTCTCACTTGTAATGTGTTAATTGTTTTTATTCTTTTATCAAAAACGACCAAGAAAAGCACTGGACTTGGTCTACATCCCAATTTTACTTTTCGCGTTCTCATGAATGTTTTTGACATTTTTTATAGCATACTAATTTTTAATTTACTTTTTTCTCCTATTTCAAAGAAAAAAAATTAAATTGAATATACTAAAATTTTAATAACATCGATGACTTTGATTTGTTGATTTTTTCTCTATCCTGAACCAAAGTTTGCTTCTAAAACAACCACCTAGAGGTTCACAAAAAACGATTTATGCAAATTACCTCCAGCCAAAGGCCGTGTATTCAGTGCATTCTCTCTCTGTTACCGGAAATTCGAAATGAAACAGCTTTTGTCTAATTAAAAAACTAACTCCTTTGAAATAAAACGAAACTAACGGTGCAAAATCGTATTAAGCACGTCACACACGACCCGGTAAATTCGTGTCCGTGAAGCACACTTTGTTGTGACACGAAAACAACGAATTTCATTTAAAATTAAAGATGTATCCACAAATTCTGTCTCTATCGTCCTGTTAAATTTATAAATATGTGCATAAATTACATTTTACTTATTACTAGATATTATCTAGTTCATTTTCGCTATCACTACTATCTTGAGAATCAACTAAACTATTTATAATTTCGTACATACATAATTTTTTTCACGTATTGAAAGCAGTTTCTCCAGTTTTCAGAGGTTACATTTTTAATTTTCGTCTTTGTTATTTCTATTACACTACTGTTTAAAGTAAGTGTATTTTTATGACATTAGACTTTAATATATTCCGTATGAACTTGATCGGATTCTTTTGAAACAAAAAATACGGCAGATTAAGTTTTCTTGAAAGAAATTAATACACTTTGGTACACCATTGTCTTTTCGTGTTTTTTTAGAAGCTATCAGATTATTTAAGTTGCACAGTTTAGACGAGACCGTACGACCTGCAAAGACCAGCACCGCAGTGGTCGAACAAATCCACGAATCAGTACTGGATGATCGTCGACTGAAATTGCGCGAGTTGGCAGACACAGTAGACATTTTAAAAAGTGCTGCACATCTCATATCAACTGAGCATTTGGACATGGAGAGCTGTGCGCAAGTTGGGTGCCCCGTTTCGAAATAAAAAATCAAAACATTGGACTGGAAAGGAAGAATCGGCTCCAAAGAAGGCAAAGACCGTTCCATTTGCAGGCGTCGGTTGGGATAATTTTGATGGATCAATTTGAAAAAGGATAAACTATCAATTACGCAAACTTATTGCGAAGGAATCAAGCTAAAACAGCCGCATTTGGTTAAGAAAAAAGTGTTGTTTCATCAAGACAATGCACCAGATCACACATCAGTTATTGCAATTGCCAAAATTAATGAAATGAAGGTTGAATTGATACCTCATGCTCCATATTCGCCAGATTTAACTTCCTCGGCTATCGAATTATTCAAGTTGCACAGTTTAGACGAGACTGTACGACCAGCATCGCTGTGGTAAAACAAATGAGATGACGGTTCCAGAAATAAATTATTGCAATGGCTGGCGAAATTTTATGAATTAAAGTTTGAATTGCTATCTCATATATTAACTGGACACTAGTCATTTCCTTATATCGTGAATAATTCTATATATTACTGTTGTTATTGAAACGCTGAAATGTCGTCAACTGAAATATTTCAGTTAAGTGTAGAATCACTATAATTGTTCGTAACTCTCGTTTATGTGGCTTCGTTAAACATAATTGAAATAAAAGCTCAGATTTAAAATAACACAAAGGAAGCTTCGGTAATATAAATAAAACAGGTATGCTAGAAACAATTAAGTCTGTTATGTAGAAATTATCTCATAAAATATTCATCTTTTTATTACTTTAGAAACAGTTTACCTTCCTCTAAATTATAACCACCAACAGAGTTTTGTTGTAAAGTTCGTCTGTCTGACGCGCTTTTCGATAACCAAGTTATCGTCTTCAGAGACTGAAGAAGGCAAACTCTTTACCTCCAGAGTACAAATCCTTGTTATATCTTCAGAAAATCAAAATAAATAAGAGCCGATACAAATTGGTCTAGACGTCTAGAGTTAAGGACTTAAAACTACTTGAATTTCAAACTCATTTTTTCGACTAACTGCTTTAATATTAATTTTTATCTTGAAACGTCTTCTAAAATTTGTTCAGTTATGTACATACACTGAATGGAAAACAAATAGAATTGGTGCAAAAATATAAGTATCTTGGCTCAGATAAGATCAGAATTGAAATAGGCATTTGTCAAGTTTTCCTCAATGCAAACAGAAATCTAAACCTCCACGTCAGAATAGGATTCATGGAATGTCAGTACTGATGTACGGAGTAGAAACCTGGACCTTAAAAGCTCAAATGATCAAAAAATTTGAGGCATTTCAAATGTGACTGCATAGACGCGTCCTGGAAGTGCTAAGTCGCAAAAGAAAACTGTTGACTATTATTAAGATAAGAAAAACATTTTACAATCAACAAAAGAAAGGCATCGACAGGAAGAAGACATCCTGGCTCCGTAACATAAGAAAATGGACAAATCTCAGCGTTGGAGAATTGTTTCATGTTGCGCTTTGCATATTTTCGTCGCTCTATTCACTTGAAATATCCCTCTAACTTAAATGCTTTGTTAGTACATATAGAAACGGTTTTCTCAATCACCACCAACCCCAATTAACTTCCCGATGGGGTGGTAAATACCCCTTGGTTTTCAGGTTATAGTAAGGGATATGAGAAAACATATATCATTGTCCTTTTCTAACGCATGAAGATTTCTAAAAAGATCTCAAAAATTCCGGAATGGTCTAGATACACATTTTGAAATGTGTCTACTAATATAATCGACGTAGAAAGTTCTAATAATTTAATCTGGAAAGTTCTAAATTGGGTTCAAACTATTTTAATCGATTTAGAATATTCTAGAAAATTCTCGAATGATCTGGAAACTTCCAAAATCAGTGCAATTTATTATGATCTATGTTAAAAATTTTTTTCTTGTAAATTTTCTATAATATAAAATTTGCCATGTATTCTAACTCAAGCATCGCCGGATTTCGCTGCTAATATTTATATAAAAATTAAAAATATGAATACAGTGCTTTGTGGACTTCATCTACAACTTTTTCAATACATTAATCCATTTGATATAGATATTATTGATTAGTTATACAAACATGTATCTTTCTTTTTCTGTGTTTAGTGTTTAGTGTAGTATTTAGTGCATTCTAACCCAAGAAACGCCGGATTTCGCTACAACTTTTCAATACATTAATCCATTTCAAATTCTTGATTAGTTATACAAACGTGTATAATTCTTTTTCTGTGTTTAGTGTAGTGTTTAGTGCATTCTAACTCAAGAAACGCCGGATTTCGCTACTAATATTCATATAAAAATCAAAAATATGAATACAGTGCTTTGTGGACTTCATCTACAACTTTTTCAATACATTAATCCATTTGAAATTATTGATATTATTGATTAGTTATACAGACGTGTAATTCTTTTTCTGTGTTTAGTGTCTAGTATGTCTGAATCAATTCTCACTCCTACAAGACATCACTCAAATCAACGGTTTTGACGTAAAGAACTCTCGAGCTAATTTGCATAAAAATGTTCGAAATAGGAATAACCGGTATGTTCATATTACGCAACGGCCATCGAAGTTTTTTTAGTGAATAAATATTGATAGACAAAACAAGTTTAATGTTGAAAAAAAACTTGTTGGCGCCATATTTATATAATATTTTAAATCCTTATAGCTTGATTATTTATTTTAGATGGCCAAGAAAAAACAATTCTTGTGTTTTTTTAATACAATTAAAATTAAACAGCCATTTTCTCCAATTGAACTTAATTTTTGCTCGACGCTTTGCATCATATTCTTAACATCCTTAGCATACACTTTTCCACTTAAAATCACCCAAAACTCTTCAATATGACGAGCCTCCAACCAATTTCTGGTTATACGTTCATAAAGGTGAACTATGAAGCATTCCAACAATTTCATCTATTGAAAATGTATTTACCGATCACCCGATCGTCCTACCAACCTCTAACATCCCAAAAAATAACAGTTACTATCATCTGGTTACCTTCCCTGCGAATGGACCGGGATAAAAGAAGCAGGACAGTTATTTAGACCAGCTCAAGATAGAGAGAGTTTTGCCATTCTGATTCCCAACTTCAAGGGGACTTGATACGGTAACCAATTGGCAAAAAGTGCTTTAATTCATACAATCATCGACAAACAAAACCAGAATAACGTGATGATTCTTCGCCCTCAGCCAAATAACTTCGCAAGCCTCTCCAGACAAGATCTAACCATTTTAAGAAGTATAAGAATCGGCTATTCAAGACTAACCCATGGATATTTAATGTTTTCTACCGCCAGACCCATTTGTAAGATCATCAACTCAGGTCTAATTACATCGTGAAGAAAATTTCTTTCACTTTATTATATTCATTTATATTTTCTTCACTACGATGTTATAGTTGACTAATCTTAATATCGTTTGTTATAAAATAATAACGGTGATAAAAGACTTGAAAAAAATTTTGACGAATTCAATCGCGATAAAGGCTAAATGACATTTATTATCATTCAAAATTCTATTACTATAATCGGATTATCCTTATAATCCAAATTGTAATGTAATCGGCTTGGAAACTCGATAAAAAATTAATATATGAATTCAATGTGTATGTCGAGTTGAAATGACAAAGAAAAACAACGTTTTTATCTTAATTTGATTTTTAACTACTTTAATAAAGTTAATAATCAAATTTTTCACAATTAGTATTAAAGGTGGATAATATTCAACGTAAACTACTTAATATTCATTTCATTCATTCAATATTTAGCTCCTGATCTTCGCTTTGACTCCTGAAGGGCAAGAATCCAGTCGGTTAAAAGTTTTTACCGCCCTGGAAGCGAAGTGAAAAGTCACTTTCAATGTACTGGTGGAATGGATCGAGAAGAAAAGATAAGGAGACACTATGAAGACTTATCAAAGCCATTGAGTGCAGTAAAAAGCAATGCTGGCGCAGTCGACATGCCCACACTTTTTGGAGACAATTTTGTCTTTTTCCCCCAAAAACCGAATCACCACTTTCCTAGACGGGATACCAAACGCTCGTTAAAAGCAGCTGTCAACAGGATTGATCCTGTATGTAAATAACGCATGTCTTCCTGACATGAAGAGGCAGATGGTTCTACAAAAATGAAAGAAGACACTGGACTAACCAAAATCTTACCACTGTATTTTAATTTTTGATTCATTGATGTAACTCTCTTTTGCTTTTATTATTTTGCCATTCTCTGGAACAATTTTGATAAAAAATCGTCTTTTTTTCAAGATATTCCAAAGATCTTTCTGACTTCCCTGTCCAAATTGATCCACAACTCAATCGAGTTGGGCTCAAGTGACTGTGTGAGCCAAAACATCACTTTCAGTACATTCTTCCTTTCCAATTCTTTCAAAAACTCTTTGCACAGCTTCGAGGAATACCTGGGACCGTTACCAGGTTCTGGCCAGAACGTACTACATTCTATTTTAATATTTTTCCTTCTTTTTTCAAATTATTTTCAATTTTTACCAGGTCTTTGATGGCCGTTCTTCTAAAACATCATCGAACCTCCGGCGTGTGTAAAAATCAGGATTTCACATCTCTCTTTCACTGTAGAAGGCAGATTTCTAGATAGACTAAAACAATTCGAATACGGACTTCAAGAAAATATGTTTTGGTTCTAAAATTATAAATCACAGCACGTTTTTGCGTCTCACGAGGCTTACTAGGATTAAACTACAATCATAAACACCAAAGAAATAATTCACAGATAAATAATAATAAACAAATCAGCCGGTTACTTGCAATCGAATCGATAGAGGATGTGAATCGATCTTTTTATCTACTTTTAAATACGTACGCAGTCAACTATTGAAGAAACTTGATTTCTCATTTAAAAAAGGCGAAATTAATAACATTGGAACTGCAAAAAGCACGATAATTTCGAATAAATTCACTTCTTATATGGAAATTATAAATAGGTGTATCTGCCACTTACTAATGATCTTATAAATACCTTATTGCGAACGATCTTATCTACTTGAATTAATCTGTAGCATCAATTAAATGATAAACAAAAAATGTTAACTCAATCTACATCAATTATAATTTTTTTTTATTGAACTATAATAAAACGACATTTTACATATCAATTCCCGAATGAGGAACGGATTTTTTCAGTTCCACCCGTATTTTATATGTTTTTCGCACATCCTGATTAATTTATCCAAGATTCATAAATTTCTTTTAGTATCCTTTGCAGGAGACTAAGTAAACGTGCAGTCCAAAACTTACAAAATTGAGATGCAGCCATCAACAGATCTTGAAGACGGGTGTAAAATAGAATCAGTTTTTTGATGATTTTAACGAATTTTCAAGGTCTCAGAAGGGTTCTATTTAAATGATTTGCATTCGCGCATTTCTGCTTATTCGTTATCTTCATCATTTGCCATGTCAGGTGTTTCCATTTCTCTACGTAGAGACTGCGTTTTCAACGATCATGGTATCATTTTTAATTTGCTACTTTATTCTGCAGTTTCTTTATTTCTACGTGGTGATTTTTGATTGTTTTTCTTGTTTTTTCCTTCTGAGCAATAACCTGGAATAGTGCTTCAGTCTTTTTTCAATGGTTGTTGTTGATTCTTTGAGGATTTCGTTCGAACGTTTTGCATTGACACGATTTGTTAGTTCTTTGCCTTTTTATTGATTTGTCGATCTCTAAAAAATCGAAAACAAGTGAAGGAGATCAAAATATAAGTCACATATTCGTTTCGGAGTTGATCCATCCGGTATAGTATTGCATTTCTCTTTGCAAGATGAAATCGTCATTTTTTAACAAACGTAGGTATATTTTTTTCAGTTTAACCATCTTCGTTTATCAGAAATCAATAGTTCCTTTCAATAATGCTTTACCTCAATCTCAGTCTCAAATATTTGCTCGCTGCAAACAACAAACGTATTGTTTCAAGATTTTTTCACCTCGAGACAATAGCGGAATCACCTTTGTCTTGTTGTTGATAAAAATCGTCGTTGAATAGGAATTTGCTTTTAGGTAACGGTACTTTTGAAAAATAATGTTAGACTAGTTTAATGGCGCTATATAAAATCCAAGTTTTGCATTTATAGCGTCAAAATTCCACAATTATATACTAAAAAACTCCATAATTTTCCATAAATAAAAACTGCCTTTATTAAAACAGTCTATAATATCGTAGTTTTGGTCCACTCTATAGTTTACTCATATTTAGTTTGAACCGATATCCCGCTTTGAGCTTACGACATTGTGAAATTGGCGCAGTCAATAGGAAGTATTTTTATCCATATGACGTATGTCAGTACATTTTGATTAGGACTATATTATGACAGATTTATATCTGATTAGTAAGACCCTATATTTTGTTACTACTGTGATAAAATGGAAGCTGTAATTGTTTTCTTCGAATCTTTTTTACACAATGTTTCAGCTTATTTCCTTAAGACGGTAATATGTGTGCTCTGTGCCGACTTTTATTATAATTTATGGCGAAATAAAGAGTTTAGGATGAAAATAGTGAAGTAATAGAATACAACGTTGATGTGGTAGTGAAAGACTCCCGAGACGGACGCGCTGAACCGGAAAATACCGAAGATTAGTGTCTCCGCTGAATTTTTCTATTTCTACTATCACAACGTAATGTTGTTCGTAAATAAAACGTTTTATATCTTTTGAATCCCCATTTTCTAATAGGATAATACGTGGAAATCTCCATTTTCTCGAAACAAGTTACATATTCTTCAATTGACGTTTGGACTGAAATTTGAAAGTGGAGATATCATTTTTTATGACTTTTATATCTATATATTTGATGTAATATTTAAAACTTTGGTGTTTTATCGTCATAAAACACTGTAGTTTGAAAAATCTATTTCGTATTATTACTTCCAATATAATCTTCAAACTTCCAAGTTACATTTAACAATATTATGATTAGCTTCCATCAGCCATCCATTTAGCAATCTGTATATATGTTATCCTTCACTCTATTTTTCTGTTTCTTGTCTATTTTATTAAATTCTGTATCCATATCATCTACAACTTAGAATATTTTGTCTATAATGTCTTTCAAATGCGTTAGTTCCTTCATCAAAGTTAATTAAAGATGTTGTCTGACATCTCTTATAGTGATTTCAAATCTACCAAGTAGAAATATTTATTAATATTTTCTTTAACGTCTTCTTCTCTTTTAGCACCATCTTTATTATCTCCTGATTTACGCCTTTTCGTTTGCTTTTCTGTGGTATTTTAATTATTCGTTCACTAAAGTTGTGATGGGGTGTATTTTGGTTTCCCTGTAGCTCATCAAGGAAAATCTTGGGCTTCCATTATTCGTTGCATAACCTGTGTTTAAGTGATTGTTTTATTTTCTTACACGAATTCCAAACTTTTTTTTCTTTTCTAGATCCACCGCTCCATTTATAACTCTTGAATGATCAAATTTAGAAAATCATGGTAATTAGTGATGACGTACGTATCGTTTATGAGAAATAATCTACAAAAAATGCTCCTGTAATTACCTAAATTTAAATATGACCCACACGCGCTCTACATGAATGCGATTACCATGAATTTCATTAAAATTCCAAATATATGATTCAGAGATACGAAAAAAAAAATAATAATAAAAACCAAGATAAAATCGACATTAATAGTTCGATTTGAAAATAAACAAGCAACTTTGTTTGGGTAATTAATAATTCTAATCGAAATATTCAATGTTTAATTGGTATTTCGCTTTTGTTTGAACGTTTTCCATTATTAACTTTTTAATTTTACGTAACTCACCTTTGAATTGTTCGTTGGAAAACGAAATATCCATTTTCGAACTTTTTACAAAATATTGTTGATAAAATTACCATATTTAATATATAATATAATATATTTATAGAATTAATATCCCCGAACCGAATTGGCATATTCTTATCTCAACGGATTAAAAATTGTCTCGAGTTGTATTATGCACTCGGACTACCTTTTCGTTTACCTGAAATTTCCCCGTTCCGAGTTGGCGCCCCACAGATTTCACAGTGACCAGAAAAATGTCTCAACGATACTAAATTTTTCTCGAAATAACAAATAACGATCAAAATAGTTCCCACATTTATCAAATAACTTGTACGTACGGTTCCGTTCGGCATATACTAAAAGCTGATAATAGAACAGTTAAAAAATGCCGAATAAATTGGACATTTTCAATGTTGTTTGGCTCCGAAAAAAATTAAACGTGAAATATGAAACGTCGAGTTTGTTTCATAACAACGAGGCGGATTTTAGATAGATTGGCTTTGATGTTTCGGAAAAAAATTTCCCACAATTATTGCCGCTGACAATATTGTCATCCTATTTGATGTACAAAGTGGGGTACTATTAAATCGAATGAATTTAATTATTATCTTCCTTCTCGATGATTAATTTCGAAACCTACAAATTTAAACTTTGACAGTTGATAGCGCCCATGTTGCGGAAGATACATATGCCAAATTATTCTTCATTTATTCAGACTGGTTCCTAAAACACTTTTCACCAAAATGGGCGTTGTATTTTATGATTTCTATCTATCCATCCTACCAAAACCTGTCCGACAACGAAACGCCTATATCTATGGAATTGTGTTTTGGACAATCTTATACAGTTGATTACGACTTCTTCAGTTTATTACAGACTTCAACTTTTCTTACATGACTCACCCAGAAGCTGAAGGTAAACAACCATAGACGTATGTTTGCAGATTGAGCTTTGGAACTATTAGAAAAAGAATCTAAGAAAATAAACGTCAGTAATGGAGCTGATTTTTGAGAATATGGACACAAAATTCAGGTCAATACCAACCAGATGTGATGGTGATGTGTAGAACGTCCAATTCCTTTTAAAAAAAAATACTCCTGGATGTGGATTTTGTTCAAAATTCTTTGAGAATCGTCGTTGTACAGTGATCCAGGTCTTGCAGTCAAAGTCTGTAAAAAATTTCATAGAATCTTCTCGTATAAGACATCTGCTTCGATTTAGGTTAGAAACTCAATATCTAAAACATGTCATAATATTTATACCAACAACGCACTCCAACCCTTGTTTTTTTTATCCTTTATTTACTTTGAAACATTATTGTTATTAAAAAAAAAACATGACAGTAAAAGAAGTAGAACAGATATCCAAGACTATGACTAACCTTGTCATTTCAACGTGATACTTTGACTTAATCAAAGCAAAAAAATCCTATTTAGTTTGTTCAAACCCAATCCCATGGTCTTCCTGTAACATTTGGTACATTTTCGATGATATTTCATTCTCAGAATACTTCAACTATCGAATTAGAAATATTAAAAAATAATAGAAATTATATTTGGTACTTTTTACATTGGACAAACATATCAATATATGGGAAACAGATTGAGAAGTCATCAATTAAGTCAAAATATTTTTATTGCATTATTGGTGCTGGAGAAACTAAAAATCTTATATAAGACAAACATATCAATATTTGAAAAGTAGAATGAAAAATCAACAATTATTTTTTATAGTAAATGAATTCTATTAACGATGTCGAGGTACTTTTCTTTAAAATTTCAGTAGTTTTAACTGAATTTAGCACCTCAAAAAATAATGCAGGCCGTCGTACTGCATAGCTGCTTGGTTTAAAAGAATGCTTCTGGACTATGATCGATTCAAACTTCATAGATCAAACTGGTCATAGACATATTATGAGAAATATAAAAAAGATAATATTATAGCTGAAAACATTAGACACTAGCCCTAAAATAAATAAAACTACCCTTTAATCGTTTTTTTTTGTTGTATTCTATCATAAAAAAGCAAAATTCTCGTATTTTATATGGAATTCAATCATTAGTACTCATTCAAATACCATTTTCAGTGGACTCCGTGGAGGTGTATGTGAAGTCTATGGTTTGCATATATCGGTTTACATAATAACAACGATAGTACTAATAAGTCAACCGGTTTTTCAACCAGATTTTTTTTAAAGTGACTACACAATCAGGGTGGTCGTTCGCCAGTACGTTCGTGTTCGATTGTAATTGCTTTTTGGACTTTCTTTACGACTTAAAAAATTAATCGAACCACACATTATACCAGAGATAGTCGAAACTATTTAAACATTCGGTTCAGGGGCGGTTTCAGCGTCTAAGTTTGGGGAGTCACGAATTGAAATAAAAAAAATAGCAAGATAAGAACTTTTCGTGATTCATAGGCTTTTCTAACATTATAATACGAATACAATCTACTCTCTGATTATTTTGAAAATCTATTTATCATCATTTCAAGACCTTCTTCAATGGAAGCTCCAAATAAACTGACAAGAAGACAAAATTAAATGGTAGTTGATGGGCAGATGGTTTTTGTCATATTCTTCTATTGTATTAGGACGACAATGAGAAAAATCTATTCTTTATGCTTTTCTTCACCACTTCGCAATCCATTCTAATACGACTGAAGGAACTGCAACATTATTAAGAAGTCCTCTATAATTTTCTGCGACTTAACTTACAATTTTTATTTCATCATCTGACGAAAATCGGTCTTTTATATCAGAGATTATATTTTCTAGAAGTGGGATGTGAACCACCATTCTAAAATATTCTTCAGGAGTTTTTGCGGATATATTTGCTCGCTGCATTTACCGCGATGTTATTCTAGGTATCTTTATTTCTGTAGCTAATTTTTCAGCAAGAATCTCTAAGAAAACAGCCGTCGCATTGAACCTATTGTTTAAGACATGAATCTGCTTAGAGAAAATAAATTACACCAAAAGATTGACTGACTCTGATCCAGAATTATTGCCTCTTCAATCAGCAATCTTCTGTAAGGTTCCCGATCGTGATGGTAGCTTCGTCAGCCTCTTAGACCTGTTTCTAACAATAGATCCTGAACTCCGACCATCCAATCACAAATTAATTACAGCAACGCGCTAATTAGAAATGTGAACTCAGGACACATTTAGACCACATAAAGTTTGGCGAAATGGAAGAATTTGAAGGATTTCCTGTTTATGTTTACTTGGAATGATGTTTGCTTCATTTTCAATGACTCTTCAGTGTCTGAAAACCAGATTTTGGAAGGTATGGAAGCTTATATTTCTTAATCCTTCAAGGCTTCGCCGACAATAATTCAGTATTTGATAAAAACTGCACTAGAGCAATCAACAACAAAAACAACTGTTCAAGATCTATCTGGTCTGTAACAAAAGCAGTCAGCTAAAGTTTTTGTGAGCCGAAAATTCCACAGTTGACTGGAGAAGAGAGGTCAATCGCCGTGACCTCAAAAGAGAAGTCGGACTTGTTTTTTGCTTCAAATTCGCGGGGAAAACTACCACCAAGACTGTCTGAAGTTGGTACATCTATGCCAAAACATCTCGACACCGAGATGTGTGCAAATTAAAAGGTTTGAACATTAATAAAGCGGCTGGCCCAGATGGAATACCACCAATCGTATTGAAGAATTGCGAAGCTGAACTACCAAGATCTCTGGGCTTTTCTCTGACATATAAAAGAGGTCTCTTCCTTGTATATTGCACAATTTCCAACCTACAGAAGTTCAAGATCATCTCAATTATTAAATTTTTATTATTGTAATAACGAAAATACGTTAAAAAACTTATACAGCATAATTATATAATTTTCTAAATATAACTTATGTTTCGACCACTTTATTTGCCAAAATCTAAACAAAACTGTAGTTCGTAAAGGCAATCAAAGCCATTCATTCATGAAATTCCGCAGCGATAGAACGGTCGCGTCCTCTAGGTCAGTTGTGTGGTTATTTTCGAAGGTTTTGTTTATTTAAGTTGGCACATTGAGTTCAGCCACGACGCACATACACACAACAACCGGCCGAAAGATTCAGAACTAAAAATAACAATTTTATAAACGTAGTTTTTGAATTTAGACCGAGCCAAAATAACTTCGTGAAGGTCAAATATAGACAAAATATGTTTCAAAAAAACAATTAATTAAAGTGCCAAAATTTTAATAAATATAAATCAATTTAAACATTTCGTAACCACTAGTTTCATATCTATGAATAGTACAATACACTTGCAGTACATTTTTATAAAAAATTTGTCTTTACTTTCAGTACATTCTTCCTTCCCAATTCTTTCACACTTTTGGCATTACTTCGAGGAATTTTTGGGGTCGTTATTAAGCTGGACGATGAGTTTTCTGTCCATCAAGAGCTGACCAGAATGTTTTCCGTTTTTTATAGTTTTTTGTCGTCAAAATCCCTTCAATTTTTACCAAATCTTCAGTCGCTATTTCTCTAAAACATCACTAATCTATCACTGAGTCTCCATCGTGTTTTGAACAAGAACTTTCTTTCGACCAGCGTACAAAAACCCTTTTCTTAGATCCAAAAACCACAAATTTTGATTAATTCATTTATAAAACTGTCTCCCATTCATCGTGCGTCCAATTATTATAGTTTTTAGGTCGCTGCCACCCTTCCAAACAGCCCAGTCTCCTAATTTCCTTCCACTTCCACTGTAGAAGAACTCGAAGGCAGATTCTTTGATCTCAACTGTTATCTCTGGGACCGTGAGTCGTGGATCACTTCAAAAACAGATGTTTTAGTCTAAAAAATACAATCTAGCGTCTCACTTGGACTAAACTAAAATCATAAACACCGAAAAATAAATCATAGTCAAAGAATAATAAACAATTCAGCCAGTACTTGCAAGTTTTAATCGTTGGACGGCGGATAGATGTTTTCGTTATTATTGGGAACTGGAAATACACCTACTATTCATTCACTAAAACAAAAAGATAAAACCAAATCGCAGTAGGTCAATGAACAGTTAACAATACGCCAATTGGTATTTTTCTGAAAAATCTATAGATATTTTAAGCAATTTAAAAGAGTTGTAACATCTTCAGTTATATTTTTTCCACCTATAAAGGACTAATACGACGTCCGGAATACGGTTAGCACCTGGTTGTTGTTACAAAAGCCTAAGCACCAGCCGGAAGGTACGAGGGGGTACACAAAAATAACCCGAATTATTTTTTAAATGCTATATATTTACAAAACAATCTTATCCCCTTCAAAATACTCCCCATCACAAGTCGCACGGAACCAGATCAGGCGAGTAAGGTGCGTGGGGCAGCTATTTTTAACCAAAAACTGACTAACAGTGATGGTGCGTTGTCATGGTGGAAGAACCAGTCACCAGTTTGCTAAACCGAGCTCCAAGATATTCCACTGATTTCAGACAGTTGATCAATTGTCTGTCGACGGTCTGTGCGCAGAATCTCTCGAATTCTTTCGACATTTTCATCGATTCGGGCAGTTGATGGACGTCCAGAGCGAGGTTTGTCATCGATCGACATGTCGCCATTTTTAAACCGAGAAAACCACTCATACACTTGAGTTTTCCCCTTAGCATCATCTTTGTAAGCAGTTTTCAACATTAAAACATTTTCAGCAGCTTTTTTACCGAGTACAAAACAAAATTTCACGGCTGCACGTTGTTCAGTACTACAAAAGCTTCACCCATGGAAATGCTGTTCCGGTTACTTTTGAATGCCCGTCTTATATGTTTAATGATTTTCTACTTGTTATTTCATAGATTGCGACATTTTTTGTTATAATATTTGAATTATTATCGTATTTTTTCAATTTCTACACGTCAATCTAAAAAAGGAATTCCTAATTTTTTCAAATGAAGAATGGAGGAGCTCAAGCTGAATTTAACAACATGAAGAAAAGCAACAAAGATATTCCTCTACAACTTAAATTAAGACTAGTAAGACGTTACATATTTTCGGATTTTTTTCACTATGGTGTAGTGATTTGAACCACAAGCGAGTACGGAAACCGGAGTATTTTGCAGTTGATTGTCCAAGTGAATCAGAAGAAGACGGCATCCATTTGGAGGGTCATCTGTTGATTTGTTTAGAAACGCAGTAAACAATATAAAACTAGCCTTGTTAATATACAACGGATAAGAAGAAGAATTTGCTCCAACATATGCTATTCATCTATAAAAGTTTCCAATTTCAAATTATAGTTTGCTAAAGACCTAAATTAGGTCAAACATTCAAAAATAACCTCAACAAAATAACTTTTCATTTAATAAAATCAATTTTATTTGTTTATTATTAGAACGTACACCATAACCTATTTTTTTTTTGTAATTGATAGTTATTGTTCGATTTGATTGACTAGAAAATCATCACTCATCATTCTAATTATCAATAGTGATTATAATGAGTTTATTAATGTATAAATGAGCGGCAATCTGTCAACATGCATCCGTACATATGTTTTAGTAGGGGCGATTGGTGAAAATATAACATTTACTATTCAACGTTTATACTCCGGTCAATTTAGACATTCGAAGTTACATCAATTCACAATAAGCTGAAAATCGGTGGAATCGTTCAAAATATGATTACAAACAAAATCAGAAAGTTCCTCATCTCTCCCCTTTTTGCAAAAAATTTTATTCATGGTCAAAATTCGGAAAAATGAGTATTTTGCGATTTTCACCAAAACGGTAAGTTTTATAATAAAAATACCTCAGACAAAAATTGTAGATTATAAAATTATCTACAAAAAATGTAAAAATACTTTTTTTCCTACGAGCCACCGTTTTTGAGATATAACGATTCAAAAAGTTGTATTTTCACCGATTTTCAGCTTATTGTGAATTGATGTAACTTCACTCTTATTTTTTTGGTCTAATTTGACCGGACTATTAACTTTCATCATTTAATTTGTTTCCACTGCAGTGAGAGAATCGAAATATGGAAAAGAAGATACCTAAGTTAATTTTTTTTTGTGTTATTGGGTAATAAAGTAAAACTTACCTACAAAAAAGAAAACTACGAAACTAAACTATTCAGTATTGAATGTTTGCCTTTAAGAAGCTAGTTTTTTGTTAAACGTTTAAAAAGAAATAACCCATTAACTAATCTAATTTCTTAATAGGTTTTTTACACATACTTTATAAACAAATAAGAAACATCTAATTAAAATTTAGTTACATAATCTTTCAACGCATTCCTGCTTTACTATTTGAAAAATGTTAATAAGTTTGATTATTAACATGTAGAAACTATCATCAAGTAATTTGTCTGTCATTTGGTAATCGCGTTGGGAATTAGATGATTTGTTTGAACTCAACCGATGTCAGAATATTCAGTGCATATGTAGGAGGAACTGGAAATTGTGTTACAACCTTTAAAACACAATAACACTGTAAACTTTACTGGTTAATAATTAAATTTTGGTATGAATTTAACGCCCTGTGTCTGATAACCAATTTTATCAGTAAAATAATAAATAATGTTTGATTCCCATCGTTCTTTATTTTAAATTTTACTTATGAAAATAATCAAGCAGAAAAAGTTGATTAAAACAGAAACAAAGTCAGAAAAGAACTAGTGAGTGTCTGTCGAGATATTTTGGGTCAAAAAAATAGGTTTTTGTAAGTAAAAACAAGCTTTGATAAAAGTTTAAGCTACATCCTTTATATTATGTTGAATGTTTTAATTTAAATTTGGTTCAATAAACGAAATCGCGTTCTTATTTCGGGCTACTACAAAAAACCAATCGTTTGCACAACGTTTCGACTGAAAAATAAAAAGAAAAAACCATTTTAGTGATTCACAATTGACAAGAACAATGTGCGAATGCATATGATGGCTTTTAGAAATAGCCCAGTCAATTAGAAATCTTTTTTTGCGTCTGTTCTGTTTACATTTTTCGTTAATTTCAAATATTTATAATGGAAAAATCCACGGTTCAACGGTAGTGAACAGGTTGAGTTATTGATAGTTTTTGAAAAATTTTAGACTTTAATAAACAAACAATAATAGATAGAATAAAAGATGATAATAGACATTCATTTAAGAATACTCAGACAAAAATTATACCAAACATAGATAAATAGGTGGATTGGTAAATCTCTATAAAGCGTATAAAATGTCTTTTGGTCACTCTGTAGCAGCAAAAACGATAATATTATTAAAGAGAAAAAGATTGTGAAAGATCTTCATGATAATCTGGACAATTTAAAAATAATAAAACAACTAAAATAGATAAATGAATAATTATTATTTAATTTATAGTAGAAAAGAATTAAAAATGACAATATTCACCTCAATGATCAAACCAATTCAGTATCACAGGGTCCATGCATACGTCTCCAACTAGAGCCCTTGAAGTCCACCTTAAGATGTAACCACACAATTCGAAGCCATGAGGACAATATACAAGCCGAATACCATCAAAGAATTGCAGATTAGACCAACTGGCTATGTGATAAACTGGATACAGATCGTAGTGACCAAATTTTGCCAAGACTTTGAGGCGATAATTGAACAGCAATTTGATGACTCTAAGCCCGCTATATCAAATAATGTAAGCACGTGGTATACAGAGGACTCTAGGATGGATGCTTTGGCTATACCGTCTTCCTAGCCGAGGTATTCGCTTTGATAGACGTAATCTGTGAGTGCCCAGTACTCAAAGCACAGTCAAAGATGGAATCCATAATTTATTATTGAAAATACTAAAGGAAAAGTGTAAAAAGTTATAAAAAACGAAGAAAAACGTAAAATCGCGAAGATTATTCCACCACCACGACACAATTTCCGATTATTGTATGAACAAAAGATGATTCTCCTGGTCTATAATACATACTCTCAGTCTCGGGTGAAAAACGTGTCCAATATTTTCGAACAAGGTAAAAGAACCGTTTTTTGACAAGTCATTCGTTTGTTGGCGTGAAAGCATATAAATGACAACAACGTCGTTGTTGTTGCTAAAGTTTTTTTCTTCATTTTTTAAACTCAACCCAAGTAATGAGTTTTGCGCTAATGATGTAGTCGAAAATTCACCAGAGGCGCATCGAGTTTCGTAACCCGATTCGTTTGGTATGAAACTTTAATATTGAATAAAAACGTTTGTTGGTCCGTATCGGATCCCTCTGATCAGCATCTTCAGATTTATCACTAATACTTTACGCACAACCTCGGGTTCTCAACGGTAATTCCAATTAAATTGTCAATATTTTACAAATCCCGCTTCTATCTTATTAAATTTTCAAATTTACCAAGTATCATCATAAAGATATTTCTCGATATAAAAATGATACCAAGGAATATGGCGGACTACTATTGAGGATTATAACGTGAATATCCTGATTTGAAGTATAGGATAAAGTAATAAATCGAAAACAAGCTTTCCGGATCCCTTTTCAGGAAAGTTTCAATCCCAGTCTTCTTACACCTTGCTTACTAATCCTAGTCAATCTTAACTTGTCAAAGGCTTGTTGTAAGTCTATAAATGGAAATATCTGTATCTATGTTTGGTTCTTGGGTATTATCTATCACTTCCTTTAGCATATGGTTTTCTACACCTATAGAAGCGGTCTATGCTTTCAAATAACATATTTTGAATGTACCTCAAACGCATGCAAATGTACTAATCATACTCTAAAAATAATGAAGCCGTATCCAATTATAATTATTTGTTTTTATTTGTCTATTTCTTAAACTTAAGTAGCGATCCTCGTGTTTTATTTTGTTTGTTTTCGTTCCTTATAATTTTTCTCTATTCTTCATACAAATAAAGTTTTAATACCGTCCTGTAGATGTCTGTAGCATCAATTTAGTAGACTCGATTACCTTAACTGGTTAGGGTGATATAATGTATGTGCTCGAATAAATTGACATGTCACTTCACGTCCATTTTTCTCTCTCTATATATATATTTAATAATGACATAAGATTCTTTTTTTTTGCTGTTGCATTATTTAACATTTTTTGTGTACCCTCACATCAGATTTTAAGAACAAGTCTTTTGAATGCCAAACCTTCACTTTTTCAAAACAACATGGGAGGCCTTCATATATTTTCAGCGACAAAATGAAGCATCTGCCATTATATGATAATAAAATGCAGTAGATTTTGATGGAACGGAACGACTCAATTGTAATTTTCATTTTGAAAGTATGTTCTCCAATGGTTGATAGATTTAAGAAAACCGTATTCATATATTCATTCACAAGACAGTTTCGTAGCTAACGATGCTATATAGCAGTGAATGTTGAATAATAAAAAAGAAGAAAACAAAATAAACACATGGAAGTGAAAATACCAAGGAGGATTTTCGAAGGATCGCAAGACGAGTGGAGATAAAAGTATTGTATGGTCAAGATGAGGTGGGTTATGTGGTTACAGCAAAAAGGTTCTGTTGGATCGGCCTTAAAACCAAAATAGACGTAGATAGTTGGAAATTGAGGGGAGAAGAAGCGAAAATAGAAAGAGGATATCCACGGGAAAAAAGGATACAAGCATATAGAGAAGATTTAGAAAGAATCAGAAATTTAGAAGAAGCTGGTAGCAACCATAAACAAAAATACATGGAGGAAACACCACAAAAAAGTTTTATCGGTCCTGGGACATGCCTTTGGAATCCACTAGACCATGTAGGCTTCTTCAACAAGATCAAACTCATATTTTCCTTCACGAGTTCATAGGAGTTTGTTGAGGATGTATTATCTACTGAACTGTAGTATTTCAGTCGAAAGTCTGAAGTTTTTGTCCCACTTACGCAGGTTTTGGCTTACTTGCAGTAACTGGATCCATGCTGTATAGAATTCCTATTCCAAATTAGATCCTTTTCGATGGTCTTCTGCTTCACCAGTAGAGTGTACCAGCAAGTAGTTTTGCCAAACTTTTACATTTTATTTTGTACTAGCACCTCACTGACGCCTCGAGATTTGCATTTACCACCTTAAAGACAATGCCAGAGGACTACAAATTTAGAAACTCCTGCTCGTTTCAGCAAAAAACTTAGGTACGTCAAAGGACTAGCTCTAACACCTGGCAGGACAAAAAAACCTTCTTTGGTTGCATAGAGGTTAGAAAGTCAAAATAACTCCACAACAATTACAAAGTAATTACGAAATTTGTAAAATCATGTTAATACGATTATAGAATGAAATAAATGCAAATTAAAACATTTATTCCATATAATAATCAAATTATTCAATTATATTGATTTTATTGAATGTTGTATTTGATATTTTTAACTTTGACGCCGATTCTTTCGTTTAACAAAATTCAACTCAACCAATCACCTTCTAAAAGATAGCGAGTAAAAATATTTATTGTGAAGAATCGAATGTTTATTGATTTATTTCAGACATCACCTCGTAGCCTCGCGATTGTATAATGTTACCTTATCGCTGGACGTAATCTGGCTGTAAAAATAAACAAAAGATATATCGATATCTCCCTATAAATCTCGAAGGTATCTCCAAAACCGTTGATTAAAAAAAATGTACGTGTGCAATAAATCGTTCGTTCAAGCTTATACATTAGACAATTTTACAAATAAAAATTACATGTATTGTAGTATCAGTTCCAGTGGCGTTTTCCTACCAAAAAAAATGTTTATTTTATATCTGACAATGAGTGTAGTGAATATATTTTATAGACGACGCCATCTGAAAGTTGTTTGTTCTGTATTCATTTACATACCGAAAATTGCATTTTGAGTGTTCCATGTAGTGAAAGTGACATTTCCGTACTCCAAAACACTTTCGGGACGCTCTGGAGCAGACAACTTTAACTTCCTCAAACGTGACTCTAACCACTTCGATGTTGACAGTTGACAGTTTCACTTCGATGATTTTGCATAACCTTAAATTTTTAATTTTCATAAATTATTTGATTTATCCGAAGTGTTGTCTAAATTAATGAATTATTATAAAAAAGAAAACATCAGCGATGAAGAGTTACTCGAATCCACACCAATCTAACAAGTTTTCCTTGACTGGGTATATACATATATATACTGACGTATTGAGAGTTGATTTTATAAAACTTCTGAGGCGCGTGGTAATGTTTCCTTCATTTTTTCATTTGATCTGCTATTAAATTACAAGTTGATCTAATTGTTGAGCTAGTAAATTAAACCAAACCTAGCTAGTTGTAAATGAAACATGTGTTTAGAATTCTATTAATAAAAACAATTGTGTCATTAAGTTGATAATGTATTTATAAATATTTCTATTGTAAGCAGTCATGGCCGAGCGGTTAAGGCGTCTGACTAGAAATCAGATTCCCTCTGGGAGCGTAGGTTCGAATCCTACTGACTGCGTTTTTTATTTCAATTAATATTTTTGTATTTTCATTTAAAGTACTTGTTTTTTTATATTGTTAATAACTTTTTACATTATTATAAAGGATATTCTAGCACTAAAATTTGTTTTAAATCAACTTTACAGTTTATTAGTGTGAAAAGTATGACCAGGAAAAATGTTTATTCAGTAAAATGACTAATTTATTATGTAAACACATAAATAACCAATTATTTTGGGACTGACATTGTTTTTAAGTGCAATATTCACTTAATCGCTAAATGCGACGAAAATTGCAGTTTTGTTTATTCGTAATGTTTAGTCTGCTTGCTTTGACGTCACGTAAAGAAGAAAATATCAAAAAGCCAATTCATATTTTCCCTTTTTATTAATCGATTTCAAAAACACGCCATGATTATGTACTTATTACATAAGTACATAAAACATATTATAGTCTAACAAATTCCAAATGAAATTAATCAGCTAAATTATTAGTAATGAGAAATATTTGAATTACAACGGCAAACCTAGAGGATTTGCCTTTTGCCTCTTAAATGTATCAACTTAATTAAATGATTTTTCTTGAATTCGACATCAAAATATATAGACTACTGATTTTGGGAGAACCAACTTCACGAAAAGATGTCTTAGTCCAAAAAGTACAAATCACAAAACGTTCTTCCGTCTCACAGGGCTAATTGGGGACTAAACTACCATCATAAACACCAAAAAACAATTCACAGTTAAATAATAATGAACAAATTAGCTAGTACTTGCAATTTCTGTTCGTGGGTTAACACACAGTCAGTTGAGGAACCAACAGTGTGGAAACTGTTCGAAATTTATATTCAAATGGGTAGTTCGTGTTTTGTTTTTGATTTGTCCGCCTTAAAGACTGTCGAAAAATGGTTTTTGCTTCCTTGAGAACTCGTTTCCCAGATGGAATCTATTATTTCGACATTACCATTGTGTCTGAGGCTGTAGCTGTAGCTTAAGTTTCATCAATGTTAAATTTACTTGGAGATATTCGTTTGAATTTTCTTTATCTCTCTGTATATTTATATATAAATGTTTAAATAAATTGTTAAACATGTAGTGGCGATATGATAAATTAACACTGCCTGCCAAGTAAAATTAACTGAGAAAGGATAGACCATAAATTAGTCTAATATAATAAACAAACATATAAAAATGATGTTGCTTACAATGAGTAACGACAAAGAAACATTCTTAAATCACTAAAATAAATAATGCCGAATTGCCATACTCGTACAACAGTATCTAAAAAGGTCACACCCAAAAAAAAAATTCCAAACCTACGGAAAACCATAAAATTCCAACTTAAAAACCTACGCGAAGCAATCAATTTTATAACAGTAAAAATTTCGATTATAGAACGAAAAACGGTCATATATATTGTTTGAAATAAAAACAATTGATGTTGGCATTGGATACCAGCCAAAAAAGTTATTTAAAACAAGTTTTCAACGAGCTATTACCATAATGTACATATTTGTCGATAATTTCGTTCAAAAACATACCAGTTCTAAACCTTTCAATTCCTTCTTGACGCATCTTTATCTTGATTACAGTATTTCCGGAAGGTTTCTTCCAAAATAGTTCTGCTGCGGAATTGAACCATTAATAGATAATTTCACAACCGTATATTCTCAAAATAAAAAGCATTTAACACAAAATTGACGCAGAAGTCATCTATCGAATTGTAAAGTCCCAAAAATGATCGTATCAAATGTATTCGAACAAGGAAACGTTAACTTCAAATGGAACTGGACGGGCCATGTGGTCAGAAGAACAGACAAATGTATGAACCAAAAAAATTATTGACTGGAAACCGAGAGGAGACGTCCACCAACACGCTGGTTTAATGATATTTAGAAGATGGTTTCCAGTTGGGTGACTAAGGAGATTAAGGAAAGCATATGTACAGCAGAGGATGCGACTGGCTGTTTGATAATGATGATGATCTTCATATCAGGTTGACTGACGATGAGCGTTCTGGATGGCTAATAACTGCTACAACCAGCAATATCGTCGAAAAAGTGAACAGGATTCAGGTTAGGGAGATAAAAGAAACGTTTTGGACCAAAAGCGTATTCGAACGAACTTTTTCCAGGTGTAGTTTAAGAATATGAAACCTCAATTCACAACTACAAAATTCTTTGGGATAATCACGGTGTTCATCGACTACAAAAAAGGTAAAATGATAGCAGGGGAATATTACGCATTACTACTTGATAAGATAAATGAAAAATAGTAAAAAAGCATCCGCATTATTAGGAAAAGTAAGAGCTTTTCCTAAGAATTGGTTAACAACTCTCCGTATCCACCAGATCTGGTCTCCAACGACTTTTTTCCGTTTCTTAACCTCAAGACGCCTATTTTGAGTAAAGTTATCGGTTAAAATAGTTAAAGCAGTTCATAGAATTAGAGACTTGTAATTTTTTGAGACAATCCGTTTATTTAATAAAAGAAATATATAGAAAATAATTGATTACAAAATTGGGGTTATAAGCTAATTGCAGAATTAATCTAATACGAAACCGAAGCTTCATATTCCATAACTCGTTTTGATTTTTTTTTAAACAGACACCAGAACTGCATCAATAGCACATAGTTAACCCAGTTAAGTTATTTAATAGAAGAAACAAAGTTCTGACACGATTGTTTTGTTTGATTTGTCAGTTGCCAAGGTAGTTTAAAATTTATATTATCATAAAACTTGTTTGATTTGTTACAAAATATTTACACAGAAATAAACATTTATTATTGTACCCAAGTAATTACTTTTTATCGCATATTTACGATTATGACCCGGAGAGAAGAAAACGTTAAGATATGTTTATACGAAACATGGACGCGTGTCTTAATCGTTGTCTGATTATTTTAAATCGTTTGTATAAATGTTTCTAATCAGCTTCTATTTCCACCCGAGTTTCCATACTTATTCAATATCATATCTCTTCTTCTTATTGTGTCTCCCTGACGTTAGCAATTCCAACGGGAAGACAATTGTCCGATTTTATGTCTACCTATCCATTCCTGGATATTCTTAATACAGGAATTGCTTTTGAACAATTTCCTCTTAGAATATGACCGAGGTATGAATTTAACTGTTGTCAAAAGTTGACGAACTGCATTTTCCCTGTTTTAGACTGCTTATTTCCTTGCGTACCCACTCGTGTTAATCGTATGTATAACCACTTTACAAATGCTTCTATACGGTTGATTGTATCAGCTTCCAGTTTCCAAATTTCAGCTCCGTACGACCAAATATAACATTTAATCATTATTAGTCTCCCTTTCAAGTTTAGTCTATCAGTTACAAAACATCTGGAACTTTACACAAACCGAATCAATCTTGTATCTAATTTTCTTATCCGGTTCCAATTGCTCGCAGCTGTAGCATCCGGTAAAACTTCCTTGGAACGTGACTAACCCAACGTAAATTCCTGACACACGAACTTTGGATCATGTTACAACGTCTCATGGAAGCACGTCACTCATCTGTGTATATTTTTGTACGTTCCTCCAGTCTATCTCGGCTATTCTCGGCACAAACTTCTGATATGAAATCTTCTGAACCATCCTCGATAATCCCCAACATTTTGGCCTTTAAAAATCTTGCGTCTGCTAAATGAAGCCTCATCTATCTGCACCACAGTACCACCTCTAACTTTGCTGATTTAGGTACTACTCTGTTATGATTTCTCCACTGTATCAATCAGGAACATGAGGCTCGAGTTGGATTTTGTCCATTCATTTGTCAGCTGAAGACTATGAACTTTATCTTAACAACAAATATATTCAAATTGTTTGTTACGTTTCATGGGCTCTTCCTCGCTTCTAACAGGATCGGATTGTGTATGGTATCAATAGCTTTGTCTGTGTGAGTTCATTTCGAGCCATGAAACAGTACATATTCATCTGTACACGACTTTCTAGCAGATTTAATCTCACTATATCGTGTGATATAAAAAATATGGAAAAAGCTTCCGTTTGACACAACTAATTAAATTTCTCACCTTTATATTTATTTATATAAAATCGTGACTAACAGTTTTACGGGATCACTTTGGAGGTTGATTACAAAAAAGTTAGTAATAATAATAATGGTGATGATGAGATGAGATAAACATTGTAAATAAATAATGTCATAACAATGAGTCATACTGCACGTCTGCAGGCCAAATATATTTTTAAAAACCTTGTTGAAAACGAGGTTTGATTGCAGTTAGTTGAAACAAAGCCAATTCGGTTAAATTGATAGGTATTGGGGTCACTGCTAATTGTGTAACTAGCAAATATTTATAATTGGATATGGTTTTATTGTTTATCAAAATATTCAAAATTAAGATCAATACACGCGTTTTTTCCATTTCGATTAAGGTACCTACAAAACATCCGATTTGAAGACATCAACCGCTTCTTCGGGTGTAGAAAAACAGAATTTATTTTTAATCTGCGAAAATTGGAAGAAATCATTGGGTTCCAAACAAGGATTGCACGGCGGGTGACTCATCAATTCGATGTTTTGACTGTTCAAAAACGTTTTTGTTTGAACTGATGTGTGAGAGCACGCATTGTCGTGGTGGAGAATGATTCGTCTTCTGCAGTTGGTTTCCCTAATTTTTTCGAAAACTTCTAGCAAAAAAAATGCTGGTGTACCTCGGAATTGATCGTTCTACGTTGCTCTAATGGAACGGTGGTGACATGTCTAGTTATGACACAAAGATGTAGTGGAACAATCCATCTCACCATCAGTTTCTCGCAACAATTTCCGTGAAAGTGAAAATTGTTCGCAATTTTCAAAATTGCACTTTCAGGATGCTAGTTAAAGCATCAGTACTTTGCTACCAGGTTTTTTGTCATACTAACTATGGTTTGTCTCAGATACTTCATTTTTCGAAGTTTACATATCAGAAAAGCATTGTAATAAAGTTTTTGAGTATTTCGAAACAAAAAAGGAAAAAACCTCAATCATGAATCTGTAATCTAAGATTTTTTTGGGAATTTAGTTCTCTGGATACCATTAGACCTGATAGTCAATTTCCAAAGTCTATACATAAAAAAAAGCATAGACACTAAGTTTTTGAATACTCCAAAACAAAAAAAGTGAAAATCCTCAATTACGAATCTGTAGTTTAAGATTTTTTGGGAATTTAGCTCCCTTGGGTACCATTTAATCTGATAGATTAGATTTCCAAAGTCTATACATCACAGAAAAGCATAGAAACGAAGTTTTTGAGTACTCCGAAACAAAAAAAGTGAAAATCCACAATTATGAATCAGTAATTTGAGATTTTTTGGGGAATTTAGCTCTCTGGGTACCATTAGACCTAATAGAGTCAATTTCCAAAGTCTATACATCAGAGAAAAGCATAGAAACGAAGATTTCAAGTACTCCGAAACCAAAAAAGTGAAAATCCTCAATTATGAATCTGAAATTTAAGATTTTTGGAGAATTTACCTTCCTTGGGTACCATTAGACCTGAAAGAGTCAATTTCCAAGGTCTACACATCGGAGAAAAGCATTAAAAGGAAGTTTTTGAGTACTTCGAAACAAAAAGGAAAAAACCTCAATCATAAATCAGTAATTTAAGTTTTTTTGGGGAATTTAGCTCTCTGGATACCATTAGACCTGATAGAGTCAAGTTCCAAAGTCTATACATAAGAGAAAAGCATTGAAACGAAGTTTTTGAGTACTCCGAAACAAAAAAAGTGAAAATCCTCAATTATGAATCAGTAATTTGAGATTTTTTGGGGAATTTAGCTCTCTGGGTACCATTAGACCTAATAGAGTCAATTTCCAAAGTCTATACATCAGAGAAAAGCATAGAAACGAAGATTTCAAGTACTCCGAAACCAAAAAAGTGAAAATCCTCAATTATGAATCTGAAATTTAAGATTTTTGGGGAATTTACCTTCCTTGGGTACCATTAGACCTGAAAGAGTCAATTTCCAAGGTCTACACATCGGAGAAAAGCATTAAAAGGAAGTTTTTGAGTACTTCGAAACAAAAAGGAAAAAACCTCAATCATGAATCAGTAATTTAAGTTTTTTTGGGGAATTTAGCTCTCTGGATACCATTAGACCTGATAGAGTCAATTTCCAAAGTCTATACATAAGAGAAAAGCATTGAAACGAAGTTTTTGAGTACTCCGAAACAAAAAAAGTGGAAATTATCAATTACGAATCTGTAATTTAAGATTTTTGGGGAATTTACCTTCCTTGGGTACCATTAGACCTGATTGAGTCAATTTCCAAAGTCTATACATAAGAGAAAATCATTGAAACGAATATTTCAAGTACTCCGAAACCAAAAAGGTTAAAATCCTCAATTATGAATCAGTAATTTAAGTTTTTTTGAGGAATTTAGCTCTCTGGATACCATTAGACCTGATAGAGTCAATTTCCAAAGTCTATACATCAGAGAAAGGCATTGAAACGAAGATTTCAAGTACTCCGAAACAAAAAAGGGAAAATCCTCAATTATGAATCTGAAATTTAATATTTTTGGGGAATTTACCTCCCTTGGGTACCATTAGACCTGAAAGAGTCAATTTCCAAATTCTATACATCAGAGAAAAGCATTAAAACAAAGTTTTTGAGTACTCCGAAACAAAAAAGGAAAAAACCTCAATCATGAATCAGTAATTTAAGTTTTTTTGGGGAATTTAGCTCTCTGGATACCATTAGACCTGATAGAGTCAATTTCCAAAGTCTATACATAAGAGAAAAGCATTGAAACGAAGTTTTTGAGTACTCCGAAACAAAAAAAGTGGAAATTATCAATTACGAATCTGTAATTTAAGATTTTTGGGGAATTTACCTTCCTTGGGTACCATTAGACCTGATTGAGTCAATTTCCAAAGTCTATACATAAGAGAAAAGCATTGAAACGAATATTTCAAGTACTCCGAAACCAAAAAGGTTAAAATCCTCAATTATGAATCAGTAATTTAAGTTTTTTTGAGGAATTTAGCTCTCTGGATACCATTAGACCTGATAGAGTCAATTTCCAAAGTCTATACATCAGAGAAAGGCATTGAAACGAAGATTTCAAGTACTCCGAAACAAAAAAGTGAAAATCCTCAATTATGAATCTGAAATTTAATATTTTTGGGGAATTTACCTCCCTTGGGTACCATTAGACCTGAAAGAGTCAATTTCCAAAGTCTATACATCAGAGAAAAGCATTAAAACAAAGTTTTTGAGTACTCCGAAACAAAAAAGGAAAAAACCTCAATCATGAATCAGTAATTTAAGTTTTTTTGGGGAATTTAGCTCTCTGGATACCATTAGACCTGATAGAGTCAATTTCCAAAGTCTGTACATAAGAGAAAAGCATTGAAACGAAGTTTTTGAGTACTCCGAAACAAAAAAAGTGGAAATTATCAATTACGAATCTGTAATTTAAGATTTTTGGGGAATTTACCTTCCTTGGGTACCATTAGACCTGATTGAGTCAATTTCCAAAGTCTATACATAAGAGAAAAGCATTGAAACGAATATTTCAAGTACTCCGAAACCAAAAAGGTTAAAATCCTCAATTATGAATCAGTAATTTAAGTTTTTTTGAGGAATTTAGCTCTCTGGATACCATTAGACCTGATAGAGTCAATTTCCAAAGTCTATACATCAGAGAAAGGCATTGAAACGAAGATTTCAAGTACTCCGAAACAAAAAAGTGAAAATCCTCAATTATGAATCTGAAATTTAATATTTTTGGGGAATTTACCTCCCTTGGGTACCATTAGACCTGAAAGAGTCAATTTCCAAAGTCTATACATCAGAGAAAAGCATTAAAACAAAGTTTTTGAGTACTCCGAAACAAAAAAGGAAAAAACCTCAATCATGAATCAGTAATTTAAGTTTTTTTGGGGAATTTAGCTCTCTGGATACCATTAGACCTGATAGAGTCAATTTCCAAAGTCTGTACATAAGAGAAAAGCATTGAAACGAAGTTTTTGAGTACTCCGAAACAAAAAAAGTGGAAATTATCAATTACGAATCTGTAATTTAAGATTTTTGGGGAATTTACCTTCCTTGGGTACCATTAGACCTGATTGAGTCAATTTCCAAAGTCTATACATAAGAGAAAAGCATTGAAACGAATATTTCAAGTACTCCGAAACCAAAAAGGTTAAAATCCTCAATTATGAATCAGTAATTTAAGTTTTTTTGAGGAATTTAGCTCTCTGGATACCATTAGACCTGATAGAGTCAATTTCCAAAGTCTATACATCAGAGAAAGGCATTGAAACGAAGATTTCAAGTACTCCGAAACAAAAAAGTGAAAATCCTCAATTATGAATCTGAAATTTAATATTTTTGGGGAATTTACCTCCCTTGGGTACCATTAGACCTGAAAGAGTCAATTTCCAAAGTCTATACATCAGAGAAAAGCATTAAAACAAAGTTTTTGAGTACTCCGAAACAAAAAAGGAAAAAACCTCAATCATGAATCAGTAATTTAAGTTTTTTTGGGGAATTTAGCTCTCTGGATACCATTAGACCTGATAGAGTCAATTTCCAAAGTCTGTACATCAGAGAAAAGCATTGAAACAAAGTTTTTGAGTACTCCTACACAAAAAAATTTAAAATCCTCAATTATGAATCTGAAATTTAAGATTTTGGAGTATTTAGCTTTCTGGATACCATTAGACCTGATAGAGTCAATTCACAAAATCTACACATCAGAGGAGAGCATTAAAATTAATTCTGTATCATCCCTGAACATAGCTGAAACTAGAGCTGATGAAAATTCTGAACTGCAGATTTTCCACGAATTTGTAGTGAGTCCAAGTCGATGGAAACACACCAACTAACCTAACATAACCTAAACTAATTTAATCTAAATCTAATTCTAACCTAACCTAATTTAACCATCTAGCCTCATTTTTTTTCTGCCAAACAAAACACAAAAATGTTTTTATTCAAATATATTAAACTTTCAATACCTCTAATCGATTGGCGTATATCAGTACCAAGCTAACGATGGTCAAATCATATTTATACAGATATTCTCGAGAAAATGAAATGAAAATATCATATGGAAAAAATTCTCTGTTCAGAAAATGTCGCTATAAATTAAACAATCCAATTTTCACCTTATTTATTTAACGACGTATTTCATGATTCGTCTTGATGATATCTCGTCGGGAAACGATGATAACTAACTAAATAAAAATATAAGGAATTAAAAAAAACATCTCGACTCGAAAGCTATTTCCCAACAGTTTCTCCTCTCGAGCGTCAAGCACTGTTCAAATTGCACGTGACCTTTGAGTTCTTATAATAACCGTCGAAGGGTACATATGAAAAATAAAAGGAAGACATAGGTAATCAATGTTAGAGTGCGACGAGAATAGGAACTCCTATACACACGAGAGATGTAACAGTTGACCTTGAACTTGAATAGCAGTCAGTGAACACGCGTTTTACATGCAATATTTGCGCCTTTTCGCTCGCGTCATATGCGATTATTGATTCAACGAGAGTTTTATTAGTAGTGTCTACAAAACCGGTTTTCAGTATAGCCAAAAAATCTAATTAACAGATATACGATAAATACGCATACAAATATCAAGCGAATTGAATTATTTATATACAAAAAAATCACCTCAAAGTCAAAATCCACGTTTCGTATGAAATGTTTTAATGGCAAGGGAGAGTCGAACAAACAAAATTGATCAAAATTTTTCGATAACTTTCTTATAAAAATAAAAAACGAGAAATATTGAATTTATACAAGGAGATACGTACAGATGTACAGGGATGCTTACTAGATTTGATTTTTGGGAACTGAAAACTTCAAAACACCTTTTGAAGCGAGTCTAATAGAGTTTTAAGGGCGTGAACACAAAAATCGTAATTTTAAATAGCTCAGCAAGTAAACTATGCGTTGACTGAGGATGTTGGCAGTTGTCAAAATTATAAACATAGTTCCATTGATTAATGTGCAAATAATTAAATTAAAACAAACAGTCCGTAAGTTTTTTTTTTGTCCCCACACCCTTATTTATTATCATATATTGACTAATTATGACAAACGAAACACCCAACTTTGTAAAATGAATTGTATACACATACAACTGAAACGAAAAATTTACAATCCACGAGTTTAATACTTCAATGGCGCTGAATCGAATATCTGTCTGTTGTTATAGTTTCTGAACATAAAAATCAATAGAGAATCAAGGAAACAATCCTCAAAATCATTCGCAAAGGAATAGATCTTCATCTTCAAGTTCAGGTCCTTTATTGGTATGAAGACTACAAGTTCCACCGTCAGTCAATTTCCAGATAGAATCCTGCTTGATGCGATCTTACTCATATTCCCTTGGAAGTTTTTGCTTCTATTAATGACACATGATTTAATTTATCGACACTGGTGATTTACCAATCCAATGTCATGTCTTTAGATCCCACCTAGACAATCTCGTCAGGTTTGGTTCAGTTCATATACTTGATTATAGAACAAGACAACTAACTTTTCGAAATTCTCGATTTAGTCAATAGACTGATGTGGCACATCACCACTGTATCTTGATTTCCCCGGGCGTCTCATCTGTGCATCAAAAATTGTTAAAAAGCTTGTAAAAACTATAAAACAAACATAAAAATAACTAAATAAAGATCCAAATGAAATAAAAATTCAATATACAGAAGAAAACCACAATGAGTAAAAAAGTTATAGTGAATATTCCGTCAAATTATTGCGGAATGCGGGAAAATATGATTCCAATTGGCAAGTGATTGTGCATCTTCTCGCATTGTAAAGTATTGAGCCCTTAACTAATTCTGAACTTAGAGCGGGTATATTTTAGGGAGTGTGGTTAATTTTGGAATTGTCTAGATTGAATTCGTTGATAATGAACACGGTATTGAAATCTAATAAATTAATATAATTTCTTCTTATTTATTGTTATAAATTCGTCAATTTCTCGGTCTGTTTTCAGTTTCCATTTAAGCAAAACAGACGGGACTGACTCAACAAATAAATCTGTGTCCGAATCAATTCCTGAGTTGTCTTGAAATTAGGGATGCAGCTCGCGTGAGGCGAAGTATCGAGACCTATTTCAAGGGTCCTTTTCTTGTTAAGAAGTATCTGGAGTGAAACAAATACACGGAGAAGATGTCGAATTCCCGTGAAAAGAGATAAATTATGGAGTGCGGAGAATTTGTTGGTGAAGTTATCGAAAGTTTAGGAGCGTTACTTTATATTATTTTTTAAACATTTTTTTCAAATTAATGACGTCTTTCACATTAAATTTTTTTATTATTCTGATCATATTACAAACAGAATTAATTATTGCTCAAGAAATTAACCCCCTATATCAAAAATTATCGGTGTGCTTCGTTACTGACGCCTGCAGAAGTATTGAACTCGATCAATACATTTCATGTTGGTTATACAATTCAATATAAAAGAAAAGTTTTTGAAGTTGTTCACGATAAACCATAAAATTTAGCTCCCTTGGCTTCCATTTGATATGATAGAGTGAATTTCCAAAGTCTGTACATTACAGAAAAGCATAGAAACGAAGTTTTTGAGTACCCCGAAACAAAAAAGTGAAAATTATCAATTACGAATCTGTAATTTAAGATTTTTGGGGAATTTAGCTCCCTTGGGTACCATTTAATCTATTAGAGTAAATTTCCAAAGTCTATACATCAGAGAAAAGCATAGAAACGAAGATTTCAAGTACTCCGAAACAAAAAAGTGAAAATCCTCAATTATGAATCAGTAATTTGAGATTTTTTGGGGAATTTAGCTTTCTGGGTACCATTAGACCTAATAGAGTCAAATTCAAAAGTCTATACATCAGAGAAAAGCATTGAAAGGAAATTTTTGAGGAACCAGAAACGAAAAAATTGAAAAATCTCTTCTATGAATCCGCGATTTAGGATTTTTTGATAAAGCTGCAGGTTAGCTTCTGGGTGGATACTTTTCAATATCCTTGGGTTCCATTTGACCTGTTAGAGTCAATTCAGAGATTCTTCTCCCAGGATAACGCGTTTCACACTAGATACAATATCAGAACTGCAGTGGGAGATATTAAAGCATCCCCCTACAGTCCGGACTTACCACCCCGCGATTACAAAATGTTTGGACCGTTGAAAATGCAACAGCAACAACAAATTGAGGAGTTTATGTCTACGTACCAGTTGAAAAGAAATGTTTTGACACCAGGATTGAAAAACTTACAGAGAGGCGGCAAAATATTAAACTAGAAAAACTGTAAATTCTTATAAATATTTTAGAAAATAAATAAATGCGTTAGTCTCGATCATAATTGAATTTTTATGATATACATTTTGAGTTTTATACTCAGTTGATCTTGAACACTTAAAATTACACTGTTTGACGCGCGTTTCGATAGTCAAGTGATCATCTTCAGAGACCGAACGTAACAGTTCTCTGCTTTTTGCAAATTTTTCCACTCACAAACTAAAAAGTAACAGTTTTATTTTAAATAACTTTGTATTATTTTAAGCACTAATATAATTTATTCGTTGTTTCAGGTAAGTTGAATTTCATTCCCGTAGTATAAGGTAAGAAAATCTTAAAAATTTAAGACAAAAACATCATATAAGAAGTAGTAAACGTTCTCTTTTGCACCTCTTTATTATTCGAACGATTTTTCAGTTTTTGTGAGCATATATAAATTTTAAATACACTCGTGAGTAAAAAATCTACAGCTTCCACTTGATTCTAGCATCTCTCTACTGTAATTATTGCCGTACGGAACCTGCTAGATGTAAACGGGGATTGTCCTACATTAGGATGTAATTAATCCCGCTCCAACGCCAGTTTCAATAGAAACCAACTCGGTTTTTGCTTCCAATGAAACGTCCACTCATATCTCATCCAAGAACCTTCTCATAAAACCAGGTTTTGTCTTATACAACACTGAAATCTTCCTCCTGGTCTTATGTAGACTTGTCCCCTTCTATCGCGAGAACAATCTGCTTTCGTCTGAGAAAAGAACGAAGCCCCATTGGTTATTAATCCAATTAACGGTTCTCTGGCAAATCGTAATCGGCCTGGGGTCTTTTTGGCTTCAGACTAGCAGCCTCAAGTCGTATTCTGATCGTCCAGCAACTCCTAGCATTTCTTTGAACTCTTGTTGGACTTGAACACCGAGCATGTGGATTTCTAAACGATGTCATCGGTTATTTTTTGTTTTTCTTCCGGAGCCGCGTCTGCGATGAAAGTTTTTTAGGTTTTTCAAACTTTCTTTAATAGATTCTATAAAAGACTGTTTTTATTTTTCTAAATTGTTTATATCTATTAAATGAAAAATTTTAAAGTATTTTTAAGAAAATGACTAATAAGAGATGAAAATATAGAAAAAAATTGAAATTTCCTTAAAATCCAATAAATGGATGGCGGTTTCTTTGGTTCACTGTGTATATCATAGAGCAGCGAATGAAGTATTATCAAAAATCTTATAAAATTATCGAAATAACAAATTGTACAACAAATTCTAACTACGAGTCATGATTCACATTAGTAAGAATTGATGTTAATTAAACAAAGCGGCATTGAGATTAAATTCCGTAAAAATCTTCGTAAATTAAAACTTGCAAATACGTTAACTACTTTACGTGGAAACGCATTTTATTGCAATACATACCTTAATTAAACGTTTATTCTGTTTTAATGAGATATGCTACTTGAGTAAATTTGTTTAAAAAAATAAGAGTAAACGTTTTAAATAATTTATTTTTTAATAATAATATTAAGAACATGGAACCTATACAGAAGCTATATACTTATGGGGGTATTCTGGTCTAGAAATTTGGAAAAATCGATTCTTTTTTAATATTCTCAAAGCTTAGACCCTTAAGAATATGTCCTCGAACGGATTTTTTTAAAAATTTGTATTTTTTACGAAGATACAGTGGATTTTGTGAGTGTTTCTCAAACTTTAAAGGCGTTTTTCTCGAATTAACTTTTTTTGAAATGGTTGATATGATATCTTAAGTTCTACCAGACCGATATCTTTATCGCGTCTGCCTTGGATTTTAAAAAATTTCAATTTCAAAGGACAAAAAATTTGATATTTCATGTCGACGCCGTTTTGTGATTGATATTTTCTACCAGGGTGCACCGTTTTTTATTGAAATTTTGATTTTTTCTTTACAATTTTTTTATATTCTCAAAAAGTTAATGTATATCATTAAAAAAATTGATAGTAGAAATGTTTTTCATTTTTTTTTGACGTAAATTCCTGCTTCTAGACCAGAATACCCCCTTTTAATCGAATATATGTCGATCCCCCATCATTTTTCTAAATTTTCTAATAAATTTCATTCTATAAGTAGATTTAAAAATAGTCTTCTCAACGCTTAATTTTACTAAAAATCGTCGAAATACTTACGGATATATAAAAAAAATTAATTTTTTTACCTGAATCAATAATAATGCCCTGGTATATCACTTTTTCTCAGAAAAATCATCAAAATTGTTAAAAATCTTATTCCCTATAACATTGTATGATTAAATTTAAAAAAAAATCTTCTCGGCGCTTAATTTTACTCAAAATCGTCGAAATACTTTCGGATATATAAAAAAAAACTAATTTTTCAGCCGGAATTAATAATAATGCGTAAACTAGTTTTGTTATCTTTGAAACTCGCCCTGGTATATCAGTTTTGCTCAGAAAAATCATCAAAATTGGTAAAAATCTTATTCCCTATAACATTGTATAAGTAGATTTTTCAAAAAATCTTCTCGACACTTAATTTTACTCAAAATCGTCGAAATACTTTCGGATATATAAAAAAAAACTAATTTTTCAGCCGGAATTAATAATAATGCGTAAACTAGTTTTGTTATCTTTGAAACTCGCCCTGATATATCAGTTTTGCTCACAAAAAATCATCAAAATTGTTAAACATCTTAATACCTATATCATTGTATAATTAGATTGAAAAAAAAAATCTTCTCGATGTTCAATTTTACTCAAAATCGTCGAAATACTTTCGGATATATAAAAAAAAACTAATTTTTCAGCCGGAATTAATAATAATGCGTAAACTAGTTTTGTTATATTCGAAACTCGCCCTGGTATATCAGTTTTTCTCAGAAAAATCATCAAAATTGTTAAAAATCTTATTCCCTATAACATTGAATAAGTAGATTTAAAAAAAATTTTTCGAGACGCTTAATTTTACTCAAAATCGTCGAAATACTTTCGGATATATAAAAAAAACTAATTTTTCAGCCGGAATTAATAATAATGCGGAAACTAGTTTTGTTATCTTCGAAACTTGCCCTGGTATATCAGTTTTTCTCAGAAAAATCATCAAAATTGTTAAAAATCTTATTCCCTATAACATTGTATAAGTAGATTTTTTAAAAAATCTTCTCGACGCTTAATTTCACTCAAAATCGTCGAAATACTTTCGGATATATAAAAAAAACTGATTTCTCAGCCGGAATTGATAATACTCCCTAAACTAGTTTTGTTATATTCGAAACTCGCCCTGGTATATCAGTTTTTCTCAGAAAAATCATCAAAATTGTTAAAAATCTTATTCCCTATAACATTGAATAAGTAGATTTAAAAAAAATTTTTCGAGACGCTTAATTTTACTCAAAATCGTCGAAATACTTTCGGATATATAAAAAAAACTAATTTTTCAGCCGGAATTAATAATAATGCGGAAACTAGTTTTGTTATCTTCGAAACTCGCCCTGGTATATCAGTTTTTCTCAGAAAAATCATCAAAATTGTTAAAAATCTTATTCCCTATAACATTGAATAAGTAGATTTAAAAAAAAATTTTCTCGACGCTTAACTTTACTCAAAATCGTTGAAATACTTTCGGATATATAAAAAAACTAATTTTTCAGTCGGAATTAATAATAATGCGTAAACTAGTTTTGTTATCTTCGAAACTCGCCCTGGTATATCAGTTTTTCTCAGAAAAATCATCAAAATTGTTAAAAATCTTATTCCCTATAACATTGTATAAGTAGATTTTAAAAAAAATCTTCTCGACGCTTAATTTTACTCAAAATCGTCGAAATACTTTTGGATATATAAAAAAAACTATTTTTTCAGCCGGAATTAATAATAATGCGGAAACTAGTTTTGTTATCTTCGAAACTTGCCCTGGTATATCAGTTTTTCTCAGAAAAATCATCAAAATTGTTAAAAATCTTATTCCCTATAACATTGAATAAGTAGATTTAAAAAAAAATTTACTCGACGCTTAATTTTACTCAAAATCGTCGAAATACTTTCGGATATATAAAAAAACTAATTTTTCAGTCGGAATTAATAATAATGCGTAAACTAGTTTTGTTATCTTCGAAACTCGCCCTGGTATATTAATTTTTCTCAGAAAAATCATCAAAATTGTTAAAAATCTTAATACCTATAACATTGTATAATTAGATTAAAAAAAAATCTTCTCGATGTTCAATTTTACTCAAAATCGTCGAAATACTTTCGGATATATAAAAAAAAACTAATTTTTCAGCCGGAATTAATAATAATGCGTAAACTAGTTTTGTTATCTTCGAAACTCGCCCTGGTATATCAATTTTACGATCGAAATTCTTTTATATTTTTTCTTAATGCCAGACAAAAACTTTTTAATCATTTTGGTAAACACAAAATCACATCTTTTGATTACGAATTAAATGTTTCTTGAAAATAATTGAAACGAAAAACAATGTCGATAATAAATTAATTTATATTTCGAAAAACAGATCCTAATGAAATTCCTCGTGTCCCACGCACGTGCCGCCGTAACGGACATATGTTCATTTTCTGACTTGATGCCAAAATTACATCACTCATTAAATCGGATAGACGGGCAAATCGCTGATGCATCGATCAACTTTGGCATATCCTCATGTGGTTGATTGAAAGGTATTCGTTGTTTTCCGTTATAAAACATTAGCAACGGTTTCGTTCTGAAATTTATACGTGAACATAAGATTTCTACATTTTTTACTAGTCTTAGAAATGATTTAGAAGCAGTAGTTAAGAAAATCGTTTTGAATTTACGCGGATTTTGCGCACTAATCTTGGGCATCAAAACGTGCCGTATCAATTCGACATGTAACAGTTCATGGTTGGCTTACATTATCATAATAATTAAATTTTACAGGATCTTTAGTTCGAGCTTTGAATATCTATTATTGTATCTAAAGCTCGATACTCAATTTTTGCGATTTATACGATTTTCAAATAGTATCTAATCGTTATTGTTGCGATGGTGGTAGTTTCAAGTCCAGAACTTGCGAAGGTAGAATCTCTGTTTGTTTATCACCTTAGATAGATAGTCAGATAACGAAATTTCAATTTATAGAGACTTAAAATCAAGATAATTTATCAACAAAACTTTATAACAATTTGGTGTTTAATTTTGCCACAATCCCACTACGAAAACGCTCATAATCTAGCTGGCATATAAATTGGAACAAAGTCTTTACCAACTAGATTACGAGCGTTTTCGTAGTAGGATTGTGACAAAATTAAACTTATGTATTCATCGTATGGGACTCATATTGTGGTCAAATACAATATAAATTCAATTATTTTTTATGTATTTAAGTCTACTCTAAGATTTCTCTTCATGTGTTCGCCCATTTTAACCATTTCTATAAAAACCTCTCTTTTTTCCAGATTACCACATCATGTGCATAGTCTAGCAAAGGTGGTGTTTTTTCCGCTTCTTGAACGATGAATCATATACAGGGTGTCCCACGACGAGTTAAAACTAAAATATTTATAATAAAATCATGAAACTTTCTACGTTTGAATTTTCGTATACGATCTTTTTAACTAAAATATTTTCAAAGATGACAGACTTCAGGTTCTACCGTAATTTTGTTATTTTAAATAGAACACCCTATATATTGATACATTTTTGAAGTCTACGTAAAATTTTAGTATACTTTCGACTTAAAACAATTTTTCGAAAATTGCATACTTTTTGAGTTATTAATTTTTTTGTAAAAAATTTTGACCATTGCAGATACTTCTAAATTATTTTTTTACGAGGATACCCTTAAAGATATGAAACAGGTTTCTGTTCTGTTGGTTTAATCATGGTTAGACGTATTTGAATCTATGCTGAAAAATTTTTCATTTTATACAGGGTGCGTATAAAAAGTGTTAAAAGTTTAACTTCATAAATATCAAATTTCTCTATTTTTTTAAATAGAGCCACCCGGTTTTTTCTATTTTAATGCATTCAGGCGTAAAAAATAAGGCAAATTCATGTATACTTTCCTATACCTAAACCTTACTGTTATCCAGATATTATATGTTTTCTGTAAATTTTCATAGACGCAGGTGTGGTCTAAAAAAATGTATTAATATACAGGGTGTTTCATTTAAAATAACAAAGTTACATTCGACTTCCGGTAGAACCGGAAATCGGCCATATTTTAGTTAAAAGGATCGTAACCGAAAACTCGAAACGTATTTTGCCATATATTCAGATAGTTTTAACTCGTCGTGGGACACCCTGCATAGTATTTACCCGTTTTAGCACTATATTTGTGATAATTTGATGTTTATTGAGGTGAAGATCTAATAAAGTATAAAAAGATATTTAGATTAATAAGAAATTTTTGTTTTGATACCCTGTTTTTATATGGCGGGTAGAATATTTAAAGAAAACATAGAAAGGGTTATAATTTCTCATGTTCGGTTCATATGAAAGTCTCTTATCAAGTTTCAAAATATTTATAAAAATCTGTTGTATGCATTCTCTCTAATTTCATGCATGCATACGTTTGCATTTATAAGCGGCGTCAAAAAAGTCAAGTGCTGCTAAAATAATTTATTCCAGCAGATTGTTTTGATAATGTTTCCATAGAAACCTTGACTAATTGAGATCAGTAGCACATCTGCATTTTATATTCGGACATTCTTAAAATTTTTACTTGTCAAAACAAACACCCTTTTAAAATTGCTGTGAAACATGCCGTAAACTCGAAATTAAAAGTAGACACTTCAATCTAAACGACTACATTTATTATTTTCATTTAATAGATACAATATAGTTTTTTTGCTCTAGAACATCAAAAAATCAACTGATTTTGATGAATTGTTTTTTAAATCTCCGTTTTTAAGGTGGATTTAGGAAAAAAAGTTATGGGAATAAAAAAAATGAAAACTTATATTGGTTTCAGGGCTTTAAACGTACTCATCCACGTATAATTGTTAATAACTTATTTCCAAATAATCGAATAAAGTTGTTGTATTTTTTTTCATAATCTACACAATAAAACAAACAAATTGCAAAAAGAATTTTAAAAAAATGTTGATTTATTATGTTTTTACAATTAAAAATAATAACAATTTTTCTTAAAATTGACCGTTTTTCACATGTAATCGTTTGTACTTTTTTTATTAAGTAATTATTGAAGTTATATGAACAAAAACATTCTTAAAATCACTTATTGTGATGAAATGTACAATATTAAAAGTTAACTTTCAAAAATTGAAAATTTTTACCATTAAAAAAATGGTATCTAACTAAGGTTCAATGTTAATGAGATAAAAAATGAATAAACAAACATTTTTCCATTTTTTTTTTCAAAATATTCGTTTTTTTTGTGTAGATTTACAAAAAATATATGTGAACTGCGTTTGATGCTTTGTAAAAAAGTTATGAACGATTATATGCAAAAAAGTGCGTTCATGATCACATTTAAAGTCGTAAAACTATACGAAATCTCCAGGTGGGATATTTCCGCCGTAAAAACGGAGATTTAAAAAAAATTCATTGACGATTTTTCGATTTTCTAGATCCAAAAAACGAGGGGACCGCGAAAGTATAAAATTACCTTACTAACTTATAAATATTCTCACATTTTGGCAACGTGGCAAGTCTTGAATAGCATATGGAAGGTATGACATAGAGACTGACAGTGATAACGAAGTTTTCTTTGGTTTGACAGTCGGCTGGACGTATCGAAATGAAAGAATAAATATTTTTGAATAAATTGTGCAACTAAATACCATTCACAATTAATTCAATTTTGACAATAACAGAATTATTTACGATTATCTATGTACAATTTTATTGGTACTTAAATTTATCTAATAATTCAAGGTTAATAATAAATATACGTTATACAGACAGCATTGTTTCAAATGTACAAGTACGTAGGTTAGGGTCAAGATCATATTTTTTTTAAGGACAAAATGTAATGGTCTTACTTTCTTGAGAGAGAAATCCTTTGTTGTTAAACAACTGTTCACAATTTGTAGACTAAAGCTTGTTGAAAACTAAGAAACAAATATACAAATAATCAAATACAATATACATTCAAGTTATTGCTAAATGAAAGAAAAGAAGTTATAAATTTGATTTCAATTGGTGAATGATTGTGCATTTTTTCGCGTTGTAAAGTATTGAGCACTTATTCTGAACGTCGAGTATGTAAAGAAAATTGCCGCTTTGAATCGGCCAACGCGTAGCCCGGATTTAAATCCTATCGAGCATTTATGAGATGAATTTGTGAGAAAAGTTCGAACTGCACCAACCACGGAATCGGTTCGAACAAACTCATTCGATCTATGAAAACGCTAGACCATTCATTATAATGCTAAAACTAATAGCTTCAAGATGTTGAAATGAAATAAAGAATGGAAGCTAGTGATTTTTTTATATGGCAACACTGATGTCACTATGTCAAATCTGACATCATGAAGTTTGTCATGCGAGTGCTATTTACAGATCCTTGAAACACGCATTTTGCTCAAAAAATCGTGCGATGATTTTCTATGACTTTCGACGTGAATAAATATTTGTTTTTATTAGTTTATCTCGAAACTTGAGTAGCAATTTTCGTACTGCAGTCAAAATAGGCGAAGACGGTTTATTTTGTAGAAAAGATGATGGCGCGGTTTTAGGATAGCCGTGGAAATTTGCTCGTACAGTTTAAAAAAGAAGAGACTGTTTTGAATTTTTATTTAATAAGATAAATAAACAAAAACTTACACAATTTTTTGTGCATGTGTTTTCTTGTATTACGGAATTGGTATGAAAATATTCACGACCTGTTTTTGGGACAAAACAAATAAGCGTATCGCGTGTGACCAGACATTAAAAACAATCGGTCAATAACACCGAAACGAAATAATTCAAATCAATATTTGTACAGCCTCTGGTTTGTTTCCGATAAATAAGAGATTAATTTTCAATTAAAATGTCCCAACAGAAACATTATCACAAAATATTATTTCAATAAATAACAAAAAAATTTAGTGTTTATCTGAAACAGTATTTTATCTAACGGTTCCTTGCACGTCATATTTTTTTTGGATTCCAGAATCTCGTTAATGGAATAGAAATAAAACTTGATTTTGAAATAACAACTGAAATTTTATTAAAACTGAATTTGAAATATCGGAAAATCTGTTAAAAGATTTGTTGTAACAACTGACAATGATATTAGCAAATACATTTGTTGATGACACTATTAGTATTAAAACATAACAGTGATCATTTAGGGTTTCCAGTGACGTTTTTCTTAGAAATAATCTATTGATTTCAATATTTACTTTCAGTGCACATTCTTGAACCACCTTGGCCAGTCTTGCTGAATACAGGGTTGTATTCAACTCGATTTGTTAGAGAACCATCGTTGTTTGATTTGATATAACAAAAGCAGTCAAGCAAACAGCTCCCCCACCTCAAGCTAAATCTACAACGGCTATGTGATGGAATTTCCATTGCAACCCTTCAGGGGTATTTTAATTCCATAAATTTATCACGTTCGTTAGTTCTATGGAACTTAATGATGTCGAACTTTGTTTCCTTTTTCTGATCGCAGTTTTCGTCGTATAGAATCGCGAGCAGCTCGCTCTTCAAAGAAAGTTGCCGCCAATGAATTCAAACAGACCTTGAAACTTCTGGTAATTCCGTAGACAAAGCACTAATGTCGAATCTGAGGATTTTCTTTAACCATTCTGTCAACTAGTTGAACCAGGTCAACTGATACGACAGATTTGCGTCCTTGGCCCCCCTTCATCATGCACATCATTACGGCCAACTTCAAACTTTTGGAACCATTCACTCACATCGCCATCATTCATGAAGTTTTCCCCATACGCATGACTCATTCTACGATAAATTTTACAGAAATATTACTTTCAGCCTGTAAAAAACGAATCACACTTGGCGGGCTGTAGCACAACGCCGACTGACGCCTGAATGTCAAAAATGGCGGAGTTTGTAGTGCGAGAGCTTCGTAGTCGCCTAGAGCTCGTGCCCACTTTCATTTCTTCATAATATTTTTCTTCATTTTACTTGTTTTTTTTTTCATGCAATTTTTTTTACTGTAAACAGTATTTTTTGATGTTTGATTCTATAATTTGAATAATATTCTTGTCAGTATTTTTATACGAGAGTGTTTCCGAATGCAGAGGTGATTTGTGTGCATACTAGACGACTGGGCATCTTTCCCGGTCAAACAGATAACTTCCCGTTGAGTTTCAGTCACATAAATATGGCTGACGCTATTGATTCTCCAGCCAAGTATGAATTGTGAGTGTTATTCGTTTCTTGCAGGCTGAGGGAAACATAAAATTCTCTTTATGAATTGAGGCTTTGTTCATGAATGATGTCAAACATTTAATAACGGCCAAACTTATATTTTTTGATGAAGAGGGTCAGGGAATCAAAAAGTTTTAAGTTCTGCATGGATTTTGTATCGAAACAACAATCACAAACGAGACCCGCAGTTTTTTTGGGACCAAAAAGGTGTGTTATGCATCCTGGTACAAAAATTAATGCAGATTCATGCTGTGAAACATTGCGACGCTTACAAAGACTACTTCAGTGGGATATTTTCGTACAGTCCCGACCTAACATCGAGTGATTTTCATTTTTACCCTGAATTGAAGCAGTGGCTTGTAGAGCGGCGATTTCAAACTGACGAGCTTAGAGGAACCCGCACAACTCACTTCCAATGATTGGCGGCGACATTTTATGAATAAGTCATTGCAAAGCTATGACACGTTAATTATATCTACTGTAATTTCATATCAACATTAATACCATAATCATTTGACTTGTTTTCAAATAATTTAGGGATTAAAACCATGTCATAAATCGAACAAAAAATTCCTTTGAAATGTGATATTCAAACGAAATCGAAATACGCAACATCAAAGGTAGGCGTTTATACGAGAATTCATATTTTAACAGAAAAAAAAACGAGAAATTTTTCAATTACATCATACAATAATCTCATAAAAAGTCAATCAACTAGAAATATGGACTGAAATCAATTTTTTCGTATAGAAAAGTTTCGCTTATGTATTATATTTAATACAATGCAATGCGTAAAATTTAATTTCAGGAAAATCCTGTAGAAAATAGTTGAAAAAGTTGATGAGAAGAACGAATTTCACGACAGGAAATTTACTTTTAACACAAACAACAAACAATGTTTTACGTATAACTATCCCATTGTGAAATGTCATCTTAGATGACGCAGAATAATCTTCGTTAAACGATATTAAGTGAAAATTATTTCTGTTAAATACTGAATTCGTAAAGACTGTGAAACAGCTTCTACTTCTTCGTACACCATCTCCATAATCTATTTTAGCTGCGGACCTAAATAAGTCAGAAGATATGACGTTAAACCGTTTCCGCAGGTTCCCAAGCCAAGATATCTTTTTCCTATAATTTTCCCCAGGATTATGAGCCTTAACATCTGATATGTGATCAAGATATCGAAGTTTTTTATTTTCACTTCATGAAGAATCTATCTCATGAGGTAGAGACAAGGAATGATCCTTGAGATAACGTACGCCACCAAGGACCTCGCCTGGAACTTGAAATAAATCATTATTTTGATGAATTTCATTGTTTGTGATTTCTTTTGTTGTTGAGATATTAAAATGAGACAAAGAAAGGATTTTTTTGCTTACTAGCATTTATAACATTTAAATAATATAAAGTGAGGTTAGGTTATGGCCATTAATAAATAATCTTGATTTTATTTCTATATTTGACGTTTCGTCGTTGATAAATTAGTAATCTCAAAATCTACGGTCAAATAAATCTAATTTTTCAGTAAAAATTGCTTTATAGATTTGTCAACTGTCAACTTTTCTTCTTAATATTCTTACTAATTGTTAGAAGGCGAACGACTGTGTTTATTTAACTGCCAAGAACGGTTTTCTTGCGCCTGCGACTGATTTAGTCAATTCAATATATCTTTTCGTTTTGTTGGTACCGATTCACAATAGCCTGCTATGCTTTCTGATCATTAATCAAATTAATTACAATCTGGAACAGTGGCGTTAACACCAGTAGCTAGAAACATATTTTTATACGATCAATTCTGATGCTTCGATTGTTTAGTAGATAATATTTCAGAGATGATCCCATATATAAATTTGTGTTTTAGTTTTAGCGATTTTCGCGTTCACTACTTTTCTAATGACTTATAATTATAGACTAAACTCATAAATAAACTGCCTAAACTAGCGTAATCGCCAAATTATAGATTTCCATTATAACCGAACAGTACCGGCTTCACGGTCCATGAACACTAGACGAGTATGTGTTTTATCATTTTTCCAATATTTTATCACTTACATATACTTTTCAATGTGACGCTCATGATTTGTACAGTTTCAATATTAATCTCTCTTGTGTCATAAACCTGGCGTCTCGTTCTTTCCTTTTCCTATAAGAAATTAATCACTTTTTTTTAATTGTGCGAGATAATTTGTAAACCGTCAATGTTAAATTGGAAGTATTTTAAAAAAACTGTTTTTGTATGGATAATACGCCGCCATATTCGATATTTTATAGAGTAAGTTTATTATAGTGCCGATTTATGATCTATTCAAGAAAATTTCTTCTTTATTTATTGATTTTCTTATTCCTCGCGTATTTTCGACCTAACGAAGAACCATTTTTTTCCATCTCTAAACTTTTTAAATCATTCCAAATATCAATTACTATCTTTCTTCTTAAAACTTGGTTATGTACATAATAACGTCCACGTATTATAAAGTGAAACTTTGAGGTTAGGAAACAGAAAAAAATCACTGGAGATCAGATATGGTAAATACGCTGATTCCACTCATGGCGATCGCCCAAGTGTGAAAAGATGCGTAAAGCCAATGGAATGAAATTTATTTTTCCTCAAATACAGGCTTTTGACCACATTTTTGAAAAAACGCCATTACTTTATGTTACCAACTGTCTTCATTTCTTTCAGGAGTATATAGCAAATGCATTCTTTTTATTTACCCATAGAATCCTTCTAACCTTAATTCGACGATCTTCCATTTCCATTTGGTGATCTTCGTAATCTTGTCTCTGTACATAAATCCATGACCAATACGGCTAAAGTTGAATTCAATTGCCTAAAATTGCCTAAAACATATCAATATTATAAACTTATGATAGTATTAAATTCTGTTTTGTCAATGTATTGAATAAACGTTTCTCAACGTGTAATTCGTTTTTTATAAACGCCTTCTCGAAATTCAGTAATGTAATTGGCGCAGTCAGTAGGATATTTCGGAAATTTAACGTATCGCACAGGAAATTTGTCGTTTCAACGGAAACTGTGAATTCGAGTGCATATCGAAGAACTGCAGATAGTTCGCGTGGACATCGAGCGATTCCAGTAGACAACACCAGTGAATAACTTCTGAAGAGTTAGAAAACGAGGACCACGATTTTCCTTGGCCAAGAACTAACATCGTTCCAACCTTTAGGACCCCTAGAATATGATAGATGTAGTTGTAATGCAACTTGTCCAAAACTTTAGGGTCGTAATCTTCTGAAATCGATAAGTAAAAATATTTTTTTCAGTGTAGAAGTGAAAAAAATGTAGTTTAAATGGCTATCTAGTACATTCCTGTTGGTTCTTTCGAAGTGGAAACGCGACATGTCGCGTCGCATTAACAAATCGGTTCCGTTGTTGGTAGGAGGCAGACATATTAAGGCAATTAAGTAAAACAACGAATGCGATGTGGAAACTAATTAATCGTTGAGATACATTTCAGTCGTTCATTTCGTATAGATCGCACTAAATCTAGATCTAATTAATGATTAAGCGGGAAAAAATTTCAGCAAATTTGATTGGATAATATCAATGAAATAACGATAATATTTGTCTATCTTCTTCTACTTATCGACATGTTTTGGTCTGCATGCTTCAGCCAAAAGCTGTTCTGAAAAACCGTTTGGTTTGGAACTTGGAAAACACTCAATAATTAATCCATATAAGTAATTTCTCTAATACTTTTAGAGATTGATTCGGCTTCTTCTCATTTTTATCTTATCCACACCAAACCTCTTCTGGTCACGACAAAACCTTAACTCCAGATTCTTAAAGAAACTCTATAAGTCTAATATGTAGAAAATGATTTGTGGATCACCATTTAGATAAATCAGTGAAGCTGTTCATAAAAATATCGTCACCATAAGGTGTCGTGCGTGGTAATAATGATGATGCTGGTGACATCTTCTCCATACCTAAAATAATCTCCTCTGAACTACTGTTTTGGTATGCATACTTCAGCCAAAAGCTGTTCTGAAAAACCGTTCTTGATTGATTCGGCTTCTTCTTTATCTTATCCACACCAAACCTCTTCTGGTCCCGACAAAACCTTAACTCCAGATTCTTAAAGAAACTCTACAAGTCTAATATGTAGAAAATTGTTTCTGGATTGGGGTGATATAACTTTATTCTCTTTCCCAGTGCTGTCATCTTCTGCTTCAGCAGTTTCTACTTTCCTAAAAAAACTATTCTGGCTTGTAAAGTCATATTCTTCCAACAGTTTCAATCTTTTGAACCACTCTTTGATAATCTTGAACTTAATCGAACGAAATGAAGTTATTGAAGTTTAGTGAATTTTCAATTGAAACTGAAAGAGGCTCCTTCACTGCCACCCTTCCAAAAACATATTATATTAACGTTTATATGAATTATAAATAAAATTACGATGCTGCTGATCCTAATACTTTTTTCTTTTCATATAAAAATGACGATGAGCATATTGAAGAAGTTTTCTACATCATAAAACTCTAAGCTTTTTATGTATATTTTCCACTTCAGTTAGAAGAGCTTCGCTTCAATTAAGCCTTAATACATACCTTCGAGGATTTATCTAAATAATAAATGACGTATTCTTGACTTTAGTATACGGGGTGATCCCGAAGTTACGAAGCATAATTTTCAAAATGTTTTGTTCTATATGTAATTTTCCTTTAGGCAGCTGAACTCAAACATGGCCGTTTATACTTCATAGTAGCGTAGTGTTTCAGGACATAATCCTTCTGATAAGCTCGTCCACGTTACCAAAGTCGTTTGAAAAACCGATTAGGCACTTTGGTTTGAACCTTTTGATGTCATTAGGCAAGCTGTGAGTGGTTGAACCGTGCTCATGAGAGTGATGGGCACTCATAGATAACGTGATTCCTGATCGTCCCTGATGGCTGTATATTTGATACGAGAGGCGTTTACTTAGTTCGCAAGAAATCTAGGAGCAGAAAAAAGATATTAATTTAGTTTATTTTTGAAAAATCAACTCAAACTTTCAAGCTTCTAATCAAATTTGTCAATAATACTCACGATATATAAAATATACGAAACAACGCCCTCTAGCATTCACGTTGCTGATTAAATTGTTTAGATTTTATATACTTTGTAAAATTGATCAAAATCACTTTCAAACAACATCAAGTTTATAAAAATCGGGTAAGAAGGACCGGACTTATAGACGTTTTTACAAAATAAGTTTCCCACTCTCCCCCACCTCTTATTTGAAGAGATAGACTAAAACTTGTAAAATGAAAAATGCGCAGAATTTATTGGAGAATTCGTTTATTGTATATAAAGTACCACTTGATTGGTTAGATTTTGAAAAAAAATCAATTTTATATTTTCAAATACGTCTTTTAGTTGTGTTTTTCGGAACCACATCAGTAATAATTCTTGATAATCCGTTCGTGAGATAGGGCGGTCGTTCTTAGTTGTTCACTCGGTACAAATATCGCATCCCAAATTTTTTGGCCGAATTCACCGCACCAAAATGTCATTCAAATTAACTACAGCTGATTTAATTCTGTTCCACCCTGTGTTATTAGAAGTATTAAAACCCAAATACCTACTACAATTATCAAAGAAGAAAAGACAAACATTTCTTTTCAGAAAAACACTTGATAATGTTAACACGTGTTGGTAAATATATGTCAAAATTTCATTAAAGAAATCTTTTCTTTATCGTTCAATGTTATAATATACACAAAACGCTGATTATAGTCCGGACAAATTTGACCGAAAAGTGTGAAGTAGAGTGAAGCTACATAAATTCCTATCAAGCTGAAAATCTGTAAAAGTTCAAGTTTTTCGCAATTTTTAGCAAAACGGTGAGTTTTATTATAAAAATACCTCAGATGAAAATTGTAGATTATAAATATATCTACAAAAAACATATGAATTCTTTTTTCTTACGAGCCACCGTTTCTGAGATATAACGATTTAAAAAGTTGTAAAAGTTATAATGTTTCAAATTTACTGTCGTATTTAATGGCTATAATGATTACACGATAAATACCAAAACATCTTCGTCAATTGATAATTTATTTGATGAACAGTTCCAACATGTCAACAGAAATTTCTTACAAATACTCACAACAAGTCTCGGTTCATTTCAATGTTGGGTAATTATACACTTTCACGGTCACCTGGTTTTTTGGCTCTAGAAAATCGAAAAATGGATGGATTTTAATGATCTTGGTCTCAAAATGTTCCATTTTACGGCGGATTTATAAAAAAAATTAGTAGAAATAGCTGGAATGAATATTTCTCATAGTTTTACTGTTTTAAATCGTAAAAAAAACGGTTTTGCAAAATAATCCTTTACAAAAAATTTTGGTAATTATACACTTTCGCGGTCACCTGGTTTTTTGGTTAGGTTAGGTTAGGGTAGGTTGGCTCTAGAAAATCGAAAAATGGATGGATTTTAATGATCTTGGTCTCAAAATGTTCCATTTTACGGCGGATTTGCAAAAAAAAATACGAAAATTAAAAAAAATAAATATTTTTTACAGTTTCATGACTTTAAATGCAAAAAAAATGACTTTCTACATATAATCCTTCGTAACTGTTTCTGACGTCGTGGAATCAAGTTCGTATATTTTTTTTCGCAATTCACATAAAAAAATAAATATTTTGAAAAACAAAAAATTTTTTCTACTATTTAAGGCTTAAAACTATTAAAAACCGCAAATTCAGCCGCTACCCTCCGTGTTTTTCATAAATTCGTCGTAAAATGGAACATTTTGAGACAAAAATTATAAAATTTATCTATTTTTCGATTTTTAATGGTCCAAAAACTATTAACATTGAAGAATATAGTACGAAACTATTCACGAAAATTGATTGTTTTTCATCGATTTCATTCAAGCTATAAAAACTGAAAAAAATCATTCTTTTTGGATTTTTCTTTAAATTGTTTATTAATTTATGTACAATACAAAAAAAATATAAGAACTTTATCTGATAATGAAATAATTTTTTGTAAAGGATTATTTTGCAAAACCGTTTTTTTTACGATTTAAAACAGTAAAACTATGAGAAATTTTCAATTCAGCTATTTCTACTAATTTTTTTTATAAATCCTCCGTAAAATGGAACATTTTGAGACCAAGATCATTAAAATCCATCCATTTTTCGATTTTCTAGAGCCAAAAAACCAGGTGACCGTGAAAGTGTATAATTACCCAATGTTGTAAGAAAAGTTTGAAATTGATGAAACCATTAAATATGACAAATTTTACAACTTTTGGAATCATTATATCTCAGAAACAGTGGCTCGTAGGAAAAAAAGTATTGACACGTTTTTTGTAGATAATTTTATGATCTACAATTTTCGTCTGAGGTATTTTTGTGATAAAACTCACCGTTTTGCTGAAAATTGCAAAAAACTTGACCTTTGACCTTGAATAAAATTTTTTCCTTACTTGGAAATGATGGGGAACATTCAAATTTTATTTTAACTTCTATTTTAAACAATTTTACTGATTTTCAGCTTGATTGGAATTTATGTAACTTCGAATATCAAAATTGACCGCATTATTATGTTGAAATTGATATAAAAACACACCGACACACAGACACACACAACATACAGAAGCTGTTTTTCAATCGTCGTTTGTTGCTTTCTATTAGTTCTCACTTTCGTTTGACGTATAGTTCTAGTTATGTATTCCGGCATTAATTACAGAGATTCTGTTTCTATTGCCGCTCCTTTAATTAATAAACAGAATTTCTATTATCAATTAAAACCCGCATACATGTCATCACCAGACTATTTTTAATTATTCACCTCTGGTATTATCGAAATTCGAACGCGACAAGTGTAACGGGTACGATACAGGGCTGGCGTAAGGACAAAATAAATTATTATTATTATTATACCAAGAAATTTGTTGACAGATATCGAATCCAGCAATATATTTCTAATGAATCCAGCACACCTGCTTAAAATAAAAATTGGATGAAGTGCAGTATTTTCTTCATTTTTCATCAGTCACTACTTTGTCCACTGATATTTTTTTGCTAGTACATCTCTAACTTTAAAATTTAAAAAAAAAGTTTTGTTCCTATCAAATCCACGCTGCAGTGGTTTCTGGACTTAATAAAGAACTTGTTTCCTAATAGAATACCAAATAGATGATCTAAAATGTCTTCAAAAAATATATCCTTTATTATGGACGGAAAAAATTTGAAAATCGGAAACTGCATTTTGAAAAACGTCTACCTCTGTTTGATATTTGACCATCCTCAGATTGGAACCAAAAAATTGTTCTTGTCCCGGTCCCGGGGAAAGACAAGGCGGGTTCAACGCATTTAGACAATCGTCTTCCAAAGACAGAAAATACGATACTAAAGCAGGATAAGATTTTGAAGTTTTCCCAAAGCTGGGCCAACTACCTAGTACATGTTTGACAAGCATTTCGGCAGATCGTTGGAAGTGATTTCGATTTAGTAGCAAAGCGTCAATTTTCCCATTATATTTTCCCAAACTCGGGAAAATCCGTGTCCTCCCGGGACAAGCGAATGGAAGTCGAGACCCAGGACGATTGGCAACCACCAGTATACGCAACTTGGAACATTAATGTAAAAAATCTGTACAGTGGTCTATCCCCTGGGTTTGAAAAATATACCATTAACCTATCCAGTTTGATACTGCACGAATGGTGATTTTGGATTGCTCAGATGCGGCTCAGCTGGCTTAAAATTTGACACTTATATCACCTTTAATGTATTAAGCACTATAGCTAACGGCTGGCTAAACGAACGATATCCTTCGACCAAAAAAAAATTTCTGATGAATATGTTTCGATTTCAATGTATAGTAGAACCGGTTAATGGTGAATTGAGTTGACGATGCGGTGTAGCATGGATATCTAGTAAATCCAGTAGAAGTTGTGCTGTGAGCAGCTGGATATTTTTACAGTGTTTCATTTACTAGTTTTATTTAAGTGAATTTTTCTCTTCAGGAAACGTGCCATAAATCCATAGAAGCCATAAAAAGTAATTCGCTCAATATACTGAAAGCTATCCCAATCGGAGTTTATAACAAGTGTACGGGAAATTTGATTAAGCGTTGGCATGCTTGTATTGGTTCGAAAGAAGCCTTTTTTGAAGATTATTTATATCTCAAAATATAGTTGTAGTCTATTGACTTTAATCTACACTACCGTTCAAAAGTTTGTGCCTTCCCCATAATCAATTCATTAAAAGCAAATGTTGAAACGATGATTATAGTTTAGTCCCAGTTAGCTCTGAGTGACGCAAAAACGTGATGTAATTTATCCTTTGTGGTCCAAAACATCTTGTTGTGAATTGTTTTCTTTCTCGTAAATTCAGACTTGAAAGTTTTAATGGATAAAACAAACGAATTATCGGTTGAAACTCATGCAAGTGTTTAAAGTCTGGGTTGACATAACAGTACCATTGCTGCCGAATTAAGAATACCTCGACGTACAGAAGACTATAATTTGATGGACATTACATCCCTGGGGGCTCTGGCGATAAAAAACGTTCAAAGCGGCCTCGCAAAACCACAGCCCCTGAAGATAAACTCATTGTATTGATCGACAACTCACAGGCCTAGAAATAGTAGCTCATATCAATGGATCTAGGAATCTACCTTTGATTACTTCTACAGTGTGAAAGAGACTGATAGAAGGAAGCATTTTTTGAAGGTTGACAATGAAGAAACCTCTTTAAAACGTCAAAATAAAATTAAGGGATCCAGTGGGCTAACGAACTTGAAAATTGAACTGATGAAAAGTGGAAAAGTGTTTTATGGAATGGAGTCGATAGTTTGTTGTTTTTGAGTCTAAGAGAAGATTTTTTTATGCAGACAAGATGTTTATCATAATTCATGAGACATCTTCTGTATTATTCATCCACCGTAGTATTATCATTGTTTCCTGGACTAAAAAAATCCTAAGGTGTGAAATGGATGAGATCAGGTCATTTAATCTAAGTTTAAACGTCTACTTTTCGAAAGCCTTTTGATTATTTTGTGTTGCCGTTTCGTATAACACGTAAAAATGCGATTCCATCCGTGAGACAAACCTTTTTGCGCGATTAGCTGGAGAAAACAATTGAATGGATTCCGAAGTTTGCCAAATACGCTTTTTTTATCTCGTCGTCGGGGAGAACGACGTTGATAGTGTTTTTTCAGTCAAGATTTGTGTGTGGTGGCTAAAAATCGCGAGTTCGTATTTCAATTAGTAATAACTTAGAACCGTCTTATTTTTTTCTTCAAAATTTACTATAACGTTCTCAGTTTATAATCTGTATTGTATAACATGAATATGTGCAACATAGTAATTAAAATCTACTTAAGAGTTGACGGAGATTAAAAAAAACACTCAACAATTCACAATAAAATCATCACAATGTTAATGGACGAAAAAATTTGTAAAATAATCGCCGATGCTGGTTTCCAGCATTAAATAAATATGTTTATACACAAATTCGGTTTTTTATGTAAACAAGTACAGTATTTCAAAGCAGCTGTACTTGCCAGACAGTTTTATATCTTCCAAGGTTATGTTCGTATTGAAATGGATTCAAACAATTGACAGAAGAAGAACGTCGAAAGTGACAAAACTTCTGTTCATTCAATATAGACAAAGATTTGCGATCGAACCTTTCGATATAACGGTCCAGAAACCACATTGGAAGTTGAATAAATTCTCAGGTATGAAGATAAGCGGAATGAACTAGTTCGTGGTGTGTAGTGACTACCCAATCAGTAGCAATTTAAGGACTTTTTAATGAAAAATAGGATGCTAGGATTTAAATTAGATTAGAATTTAAAGGACTAGAGGATACTTTAGTCTTTACTTCTTTACTCTTAGTCTCCCGGACCAATGGCTATTTTGAATTTAGAAAAATATTCCCCTTTAAAAATGAAATGTGGTACGCCGCTGACGAATTAAATATTCATACAGTGGGCAAAACGCGACCATTATTTACATTTGTTGATTGCTCCAAAATGTCAACAAGTGTTTTTATATTATCTCGTCTTTCCCAATTATATTTATTTCGGGCGTATATCGCGTATTTAACAAATAAAAAAGTTCAACGTTCGTAAAATTTTAATTTATATATCTTGAAATCAAAATTACAGACATAATTTATTCTAAAACTGTGAATATTTACAATGTTTGAAATTTTATTGAATCGCCATGATATTATGGCGAAAACACATTATTATCACGTGCTACAACATTTTATGCGATAAGAAATTTGCTGAAGATACTTATTGTCACGTGTGTCTATCGTGTCTATCTTAAATATTACTGGAATTGCAAGTTTTTTTATATATGTGAGGTAAGGTTCTACCAGTTAACTTTCGAAGTGGATTTGGACGAATTTTTTGTTAAAAATGTCGAGAAATGCAGATAGGACAATTTTTTTTGTCTTCGTCACATTTTTTCCACTCGAAGAACTCGAGTTGGAAAAATAAAAAAAAACAAAGGGCGCTTCAAATAATATCGGTATTCAATTTATTTTCATCGAACGTTTAGTAAGTTATTTGAAACTTTGGTAAAACCACTCTAGTTTAAAAGCGAAAAATTATCGCATTGCATATTCAACGTCTCATTTGGATTATTAATTTTTGCCACGAAAAAATTTGAATAAATGGGAATCTGACGGTGCGAGGACTGAACTGAAGTTTGTCTTGTAATAGAACCCGCGTTCCATTAATTAAACCTGGAATTTAAAGCATAGGAATTTTGAAAAAACTTATGAGACACTCTGTGTGATAATGAAAAACAGTTACACCAAAGTGTAATTCTTCGTTTACACAATTACTTAGACATGAAAATATTTGCTATAATTTCTAAACTACATATAAACAAAGGAAACGACAAGTTCTGCAGTGAAAATGACGGATGTTGAAAAGCTATGAGGGATACTAAACACGCGCCAACATGTAAATAAGTAGCCACAAGCTTGCTCTGATATGTGTTCAAAATCCCATACCAACTTGTATCGGCGAGAATGTCAAACTAGCCTTGCCAAGCACTCATTGTACACTTTTATGTTTTGGAAACTAGTTCAGGCTATAAAAACAGTTTCTAACTACTTAAATGAGACTTTTTCAACTTCATTGTTGAAGTTGCTTGTTGGAATCAATATTAGAGCACGACCGGCTTTGACAAGGTGTACAAATCGGTCTGATTTTATTGCAACCACATTTAACATTTATTCCGATGCAAATGGGAGTGAAGTTTCAACGGGTTCTAATGTATTGTTGACCAGATACATTATTTTGTTTACTGACCTGACGGACAACACGTTGGTCAGTTAGTACATTGATAGCAATGTCACTGTCCAAAACTACCTGTGTCTATATCTATTTATTTATTTATAAGAATTATTTTAGTATCATGTTGTTATATGGTACGTGTCTTTTGATTACAGTTTACAGTTAACCTTACTGTTTTTAACGACTTGGAGATGTTTTTTCACGAAAAATCAGCATCCATTTGTTGATGCTCATTAATCTATTCAACAAACTCTGTTTATTATTAAACTCTATAATAAAATTATGTAAATTTGAATTATAGACTTTCGAATTTATATTTTTTACACACCCTACATAAATTCAGTTGTTGACATATAAAATATTTCTCTTTATATCCAAATGAAAAATTCAACGTCATCATCAATCATCTGCTGTGACCTTTAACATCGTCTCCGAAAAACGAGGTTAACTTCTCTCGACTTTTTTTTGTATTTGCGACCGATTTTCGCAGTCCACTAGGTATATCACATATTTAAATATAACCTTTCAAAAAACTAGTTTTATAATGAAATGTGAATGCAAACAAACTAAAAGATTAGATAATTAACAGATAAAAAAAGTGTCGAAATATAAAACGGATCCGAACAGGTGTTTGTGTTTGTTAGAATGTCGAGCTCTACCTTATTGTTCCAGGTGTACCCGGCATAAATCTGAACAAATATTGCAGCACGGTGACATTCCAAATTTCCCAAGTTTTGAATGTATTCATAGAAAATTTTTCTATGTATTTCTAAAAGAAAAAGATTCAATCCCATCTACTATCCAAACCAAAAGTATGCAATTGCAAACAAATGAATAGGGTATTTTAATGAAAAAAAATCATACTGCTTTATTATTGACGCCTGCTCATAAAACTAGTCGAAATATCTCGCAAGAATCAGTACATTTCTTTTTTCTTTTCGGTAAGTACACAAAACATTTGTTGATAGTTGATAGATCTAGAAAATCTCTTTACATTTGAGACACTATCATTTTTGTATTGTATATATACACTTTTTTCGCTTCTATCTGCTTAAAACTTTTGCGGTTGTGCTTCCCTGCACTTACTTCATACAATTTTTTTACAAAACATGTATGTAAATTATACAATGCAAATTTTGGTGAGTTCTATACACATTCCTGAGTGACCCCTATTCATTCAACAGTAGGATCCAATTCAGCATGCCCGAAAACCCTCGTGAACCGATTTTTCTCGAATTTTTATGATCCGTGTAAACCCCCTAGCACCCCCGAGTACCCATAGCGAATTTCAGTGCCAGAATTGGACTCAACAAGCCCAAAAACCCTCGTAAACCGATTTTCGTCGAATTTTTATGATCCGTGTAATCCCCCTAGCACCCCCGAGTACCCATAGAGAATTTCAGTGCCAGACTTGGACTCAATAAGCCCAAAAACCCTCGTAAACCGATTTTTGGCGAATTTTTATGATTCGTGTAAATCCCCTAGCACCCCCGAGTACCCATAGCGCATTTCAGTGCCAGAATTGGACTCAACAAGCCCAAAAACCCTCGTAAACCGATTTTCGTCGAATTTTTATGATCCGTGTAATCCCCCTAGCACCCCCGAGTACCCATAGCGAATTTCAGTGCCAGAATTGGACTCAACAAGCCCAAAAACCCTCGTAAACCGATTTTCGTCGAATTTTTATGATCCGTGTAATCCCCCTAGCACCCCCGAGTACCCATAGCGAATTTCAGTGCCAGAATTGGACTCAACAAGCCCAAAAACCCTCGTAAACCGATTTTCGTCGAATTTTTATGGTCCGTGTAATCCCCCTAGCACCCCCGAGTACCCATAGAGAATTTCAGTGCCAGACTTGGACTCAATAAGCCCAAAAACCCTCGTAAACCGATTTTCGTCGAATTTTTATGATCCGTGTAATCCCCCTAGCACCCCCGAGTACCCATAGAGAATTTCAGTGCCAGACTTGGACTCAATAAGCCCAAAAACCCTCGTAAACCGATTTTTGGCGAATTTTTATGATTCGTGTAAACCCCCTAACATTCTCGAGTACCCATAGCGAAATTCAGTGCCAGAATTGGACTTAACAAGCCCGAAAATCCTCGAGAAACTATTTTCGAGCGATTTTTCCGGGCTTCCATTTTATAATTGTTTGAGAAATTATGGAATTAGAACTGAAAATGCATTTATTGCATCAGAACCCAAATTTCTGACAAAAGGCGCAACTACTATATGTAATCTTTTTTGGCGAACGCTTTATGAAGACAATGCAGAAAACTGCATCTCGTATCTACTGTTTACAACCAATTTTTTTATTTCTATGAATTTGGATCTAAATATCCCGGACTATAAACTAAAATAATGAAAATATTTTTAATTCCATATTCAAGATTTATATTTGAAACTCTCGCCAACCAAAGTACAAAGTAAAAAGATTAATTTATTCAATAAAAGTAATATATGTTTATAAAAAAAATTAATAGTGTGGACGCTTATCGGCCAATCTTGAAAATAGTTAAGTTGATAAAGTTATTTCATCATACTAAAAGTGCGAAACATTTTTTTTGCAATTACCTTCATCAACACGTCGTCACAAGAAGCGCACTACTTTTTTTTTAGTAAATCTACAAGCTCAAGAGATAGTCATTACTTTTGTGTAACCATCGCTACCTTTTCGCTCTTCTTTTGACCACAATTTTTCTGCGAATCTTCTTCTTGGGAGATAATTTACGAGTCTTCATTGGTTTTGACTATTCAGATCAATATTCCTCTACAGAATCTCCATCCTCATGCTAATCGTTCTCCTCTCCCTCGTCTTCTTCTCCAGAATATCTCCCTTCTTTCCTCTTCTAGAAACTATATTCAAATTTGAATTTTCTGACAACATGTTCAACCGTCAAGTTTCTATAATAATAATATGAATAGTCGGTATTAATTTCAAAACGAATCACCCTCTATGTTACTTTTCGAGTCCAAATCAATTTATGGTCTAGAAATCGGGCAAAAAATGTTAGTTTCAGCTTCAATCCGATAGATGTCGCGAGCTACGCCGTTTGCATTTATGTTTGACTTTAAAAAAAGTGAGTGGTGGTGTGATAAAACATTTTTAGAAAAAGACAGTTTCCCATCACAAATGACGGTTTCTTTTTGAAAAAGACAGCCTCGAGCGACAAATTTCAATGAAAGACTTTTTGTTTTCGAAAAACACAACTCACAACAACAATTGATGATTAGTTTTTGGAAAATACAGTCTCTAACAAATGACTGTTTCTTTATCAGAAACACAGTCTTTAAGGACAAATCCTGAAAAACTATCAGCTGTGAAAATGTTGATTTATAAATTCGATACAACTGTAGGTTTTAATTGTTAAAATTGGCATCACTGCCGAGTAATTATTTCGAAACATTTCATAAAACAAACTTCAAAATTAAAAATGGTTATTTTCAACTTTACGGAATCTAGAACTTTCCAGCACATCCAAATATGCCTAGAACTTCAGTTCTACTAACACATTTCAACGTCGAGGCTTAGTGGTAGCGGCGATGAAAGTTTTTAATTCGATAACATTTTTTTTCAAACGGTTTCCATCCGATGTGTATTTTTCACATGCCAAGTTACGTAAAATCGTAAATTGTAGAATTCAATATGGAAATTATCCAATTTTCAACTTATTTAATTGGCCATTGCTTCTTATTTTTCCTATAGTTTGTTTGACAAAGTTTAGAAGCTTCTTTCAGAAAAGTAACCCTACTCATAGTCCAGTTTTCAACGGTGTTTGGTAGATGAGTACCTCAGAGAGTAATCCCACGATTATGATCAATCATCCGCTATTATAAGCAACAGAAACAATATGCTTCCAACCCCAAGGATACAATGAAGAAATTCAGAAAGCAACTACAGATTTATAACTTCAGAAATCGAAAAAAAATTTATATAAATAATTGGAAAGAAAAAATGATCTGGAAAAAGAAATTAGTCCAGTCACCAATAGTTTGTGACTAGCAATTCTTGAGAAAAAATGTGGAAGAGATTTATTGGACGTGGATGAAGTTGCTCCATCTTTTGATCACTTTAGGTGAATATGTAAAGGTTCTGATGTTTGTATTTCGAATTGATTGTACTCTACTAGCTACAATTTTGCTTGTTGACGTGTACATTAAGATGAAAAGAAACTTCATCTAAAAACAATTTGTTGGTAAACGTTGAAAAGCGCTGGTTTACAAAGTCGAGATTCTGACCGTTATCCTGAGGCTTTAATTTTTGCATCAACTGCATTTCGTTACGGTACAGCTCCGAATTTTTGCGTAAAATGCAAAAATAACGAGACTTCGCGCCTAAAGGGCGCCCTAAACGGGTGGGATGACAAACGAATAGTGCGTAGGCTGTAAAAGCCGATAAAGAAACGGTGAGAAAAATTTTACTCGAAGAATTACACATGACAAAAGTTGATGCCAAAAAATCTGACTCCTGACCAAAAGCTCTTGCGTCAACGGGTCTGCTCAGATTTCCTTGAAAGGTTAGAAAAAGATCTGCTTTGAAAAGGACCCGATTTGAGTCGTTGGAAGCGGTAAAGCAAAAAACGACAGAGCTCGTAAAGGCACTCAGCAAAGAAGCTTCGATAAATGGAAAAAACGTATGGAAATGTGTGTGGCGAGGGGAGGGGTGTATATTGAAGGGGAGCATTCGAATGTAAAATAATTTTTATAATAAAACCCTTTTCCGTAACCAGTCTCATTATTTAATAGCCAGATCTTCAGAATAGACAAGTCAGAACACTGTCTACGTTCTCGACCATTCTAGAAGATCTTGGACGCCCAGGTTTTGGTTTGTCCACGTAATACGCAATACGAAGATGAATGATGGAAAATCATGTAAAACAAAGCTTAAGTATATAAATTAGCAAGTTTGTTTGTTAAAGTAAAATTCAAATTCGCTGTTGAAAATTTAACATCTCAATGTTGAACAACTTGAAAACGGTGAATTTTTTAGAAATTTGTAAAAGCTTTAGAAACAACCAGGAGCCGGTCACACTGAAAGTCCTGTCATAGCATCAATGAAATTGATTTCGATGATTCCTGTCAATTATTTCAATATTATTTCATTGTTTCAATTATCTAAAATAAAAATTCTTCTAATATTCCTTGAATCATATTAACCCTTATATTATTTTAAATCTAAACAGAGAAAAAGACATCTTATTCCACAAAAAGCATTTACTCCAAATATTGAACATCGTACATTTTGGAGTAAATGCTAATTCAGTTTATGCACTTCAAGGGGGATTTTTCCGGGAGTTTTTGAGTGCGCCTACCAAAATATTTTCGAAAATTTACGCATACCGAGCTGAATTTTAGTCCTATACTCATGTTCTATTTATTTAAATAAAAATTTTTTGATTCCGGGATTTGATGACGGGACTTTCAGTGGTTACCAGCTCCCCACCTATAAGTCTAAAAAGACACTGACTATAATAAAATATCGACTCTGTGGTGAAAAGTTTATACTAAAATCCATCTCTATAACAATCGAATTGGATTTAGTTTGGAACTCCATTCGCTAGTCTTATTTCCTATGAAAATTATTTAACCTGATCTCTGGTCATGTACGGTAAGGAAAATGTGATTTCGAAAAGCGGTCAGCTTCGGTTTCGGTGTCTTTATTGAGTTTTCGACTTGTTTCGAGCATTCTTCCGTCTCGTGGGAGAAAGAATCATCCCTTGTTAGTCCTAGTTTATTTGGTTAGACTATGGAAGATTTCTTTTGACGTTTTAAAATGTTCAACCAAAAACTTATTCCTGGAAAATTTGAAACAAGAGTATCGTGTAGTGAAATACAAGGTCTATTAAATAACATGACTGTTTCAACTCCGAAAACAGTGACCAAAATCAACCAATTTGTGCGCGCAGATCGCCGAATGAGCATCCGGATGATTGCCGAAGCAGTAAACGACGATAAAGAAACGATTAGAAAGCTTGTTGAGACTTGTATAAATATTTTTACGAACCCACTCTAATGGAAACTAATAGCGATGGAAATAACGAAAAAATTGGTGTGACTAATACAGGTTTTCGTTTAAAAGCAAGAATTGTAGAAACTATTGTTGGAATTTGCACCAAAAACCGCATGAGAAAATAATTTCAACAATTTCTCACAATAAACTCTGGTTAAAAAAGTTTAATATTATACTCATTATCATATTATACATTATTTCCAATCAACTATGTATTTTCATGATAACAACTTTATAAAACTTTAGATAAACTTTTAGATTCTTTCCGAAGTGGAAGTGTGAAAAGTAATTTCACTATAATCGTTGAGCAAAAAGTCTCAATTCACGAAACATCCCCCTTTGAAAGTTAACACAAGACAATAGCTGATCTAAACTGAATTTAACTTTGGTCGTATAAGACATGAAATATAAACAGTTTCTTGTTAATCAACAAACTTTTCTGAAAACACGCGTTAAATAGTGATACTGGTAATTGGTAAACCGCTATCTAAAACTTAAATGCAATACGAGTTGTATGAAGTGACTTATATTTTCAACGTAGACCTTTCGAGGTCCAAGGGCAAAGAAAATCGACGAGTCATAGGCATACGGCAATAAAAATTATCATTGAGTTAATCCTACAACCCCAATAACCCAAACAACGATTATTGCTTCATTCCATCGCACAGCCAGTTCTCTCCGAGCAGCCATAGCTCAGCAATAGCATTCAGTCGGGAATAAGACGCAGAACGACAAAAGTTATGCGGTCAAAGACGACTAATGTAAAATATAGTGGCAATCTCGCATCATGCGCAGCGCTCCAGAACAAGGTATAATGTCAATTCATGTTGGGAGTCCGACGCAGTACTGTAAGCGATTTCAACCAGATGGATGCCAAGACTTCTGGCTTTGAGCAGAAACTTGCTCGCTGGGAAGTTTGCACGCGTATTTTGCAGCGGTATAAAGAGGAAGGAGAAAATTTATTGTACTGATTATTCACCACAAATAAAACTTGGATCCATAACTATATTCTATCGAGTGAAGGAAGAAAGACCAAGGCGCACCAGTTAAAGCGAAGTTTACACTATCAGCGAAGTGTACCGTGTTTTGGAACATGAGAGGAATAATTTCGGCTGTCAAACCTATCGAAAAAGTACGTGTGGTGCGACATTACTATAAGAAAACATAAAATTCAGTTTACGATGGAAAAGTTGAACGAAACGGGTTTGGAAACACTCCTAATAGTTCCCATTTGTCGCCATGCGACTATTATGTATTTGGTCAATTGAAGGAGGTGCTTGGCGGATCCGAAATCAATGCCGAGGAAGAATCCTTCGTGCGGCAAGCCAAGATTAAGATCGAAATTCCTTGCTGACATCAGACGTTATCACTAATTTACACGAAACGTTATTTAACCGGCATACGCCATTACATTTTTTTGCCCGACATCTTGGAGTATCATTGAGCAGTCAGGTTGTCTAAATTAGGACCGGATAATAAGTGAAGTTCAATTAGATGTTCAAAACAGTCTACAATACAAACTTCTCTGTCTTTAGTATATAGTATTTTTTTTTAAAACATTAAACGCGGTCACTCGATTTGTTTTTCTTAATCTCCATCTCTTTGGTATACTCAAATTTTCAGCTGATTTCTTTGAACTGCCTTCCTAGGTATCTTGGAAACAAAAACATAAGGTGTGAGTTCAGTTTTTGAAGGCAAGTTTAAATCTAATGGAGAGTACTGTATTAAATAATCTATTGGAACTAAATTTTGAAATAAGAATTTTTATATGTGCGGTAAATATCATTATTTTACAATATACATCATCGCAAATTTGCAATTTGCCTTTCCCGGTTTCTATTATAATAATCCGTAATAAGTGAGTAAATATGTACGTTATTATCAGAAGGCTTACAACTAGTCCAATTAAAAGTAATGATGGTTTGTATCCAGCTTCATAATCAACCCTTTGAATCCATCGTTTAATGAACGAAAATATTCAATTTTAGCTATTAATATTGTGTGACAATCTAAATTATTGATGAAACAAAAATTTGTATCGGAAATATAATTGATTTTGAATGTTTTGATTACGCTGATTTAGAAATTTGTGTCAACATATACACTACCAATGAAAAGTTTTTTTTGATACGAGCGCAGTCAAATACCAGCTGATTTGTTCGGTGTTTATGATTGTAGTTTAGTCCCTGTTAACCCTGTACGCAACATCGGACTTTTTGGACCAAAACATCTCGCTAATTCAGACTTGTTAGTTTTAAATTGGATAAAACAAAAAAACTATCGCGCATCAATTCTTCATAGTCGACGAAAAAATATGCATCCACCAGGATGTTTGGAGACAGAAAACGACTTCGAAAACGACAAGCACTGAAGATAAATCTATTGCATTCATCAGTAAGCGTGAACGAAGACCCACATATAACAGTTCAGATCAATTTTGTACAGTTGAATAGTTAAAATGAAATTAAGCAGTTGCAGTAGGCTAAATCACGCAAAATATAGAGTGGATAAAAGATTTTGACCTGTAGAATAGATAAACTACATGGCAAAAATGAAATATTCCATCCAGATTGTCTCCAAAGAAAAGTTAAATTTTTTTTTTTGGTTAGGTTAGGTATAAGGAGGTCATCTTTTTGCCCATGAGAAAATAAACTTTTACCCCCGGGGAAAACAACATTTCATTGTCAGAATGGCTCTAGCATATTGCCAATTGAAACTCTATAGAATAAAATAGAGAGGACCTCGCGAGAATCGGAAGATAAGCTTCGAGAAACCTAACTAGGTTTCACGCACTAAATTGTCAAAAATTTCGTTAATGTTTTTGTTCATTTATACATAATTATTATTATTGTAACGGGTACGCAGCTACACGCCATTGCACATCGAAGGACATAACTTAATCTAGTAGAAACAGTTATCTGTCTATACTAAATACAAATTTCTATTACCAAGTTGTCGTCTTCAAAGATAAAAGTTTAGTGCTTTATTTTATATTTATGAATACATTCGTTTTCATTAGGCGAATCACTTCTTTTATTTTATAGTCTACAATATCGCATTTATGACGACTTACCTCTCACTAACAAAGAAATTACAATTACGAAAGAAATTCGAAAAAAGGCAACTGTATATTGTGTTGATATTGTCTTGATCAATGCATTTACATGTTAAGTTGTACTCAAAGAATTCTAAATTCGTTAATTATATATGCGGTGCGTCGGCAACAGAGCCTTTTTTTTTCTAGATCAGTGTATGTGATCTTTCGAGTATATTTGCTAAAATTATTAGATTGTACTGCAATTTTTCATAATCAATTTCATATTTACAAAAAAAGAGAAGGAAAAAATAGATATAACACTAAGCAATAGCGGTGGGTTATAAAAAATGAAAAATAAACTCACGACGCGATAAATTTTCGTATATTGAATTACCTATTAAACAACATTTGCACCATGATTTTTATTTTAACGAAAATGCGATCCAGGTAATAGACGTCATCGACAGAATAAAATCCCTAAAACAACTTGTGCCCAATTAACCAACGATAGGCTCAAATTGAGGGAGACCGCTGCGTGAAATTGTTTATGTGATTATCTGTAGAATGTTGGTGGTGGTGGATTTAAAGCAACGAAGTGAATTCTATATTTTTGAATTTAAATAATCCACATATAATTCTACCATAAAACTTTTTTCTTTCGCAGTTTTTTTGCTCCTTTAAATAAGAATAGAACTATTAATAGTTTGAACTTGATAGTTGATAATCAACAAAGAAAAATTTAAGTTGAAAATTCATTGTAAACAATCAAAAGCTGCTAATTTTTTTATAATAGTACAAATACCGCTTCTTATAGTTTTTTATATCGATATAAGAGTTTCAAAGGAAAATTATGTACTTAGGAAGGTCCTTATTAACTTCATACTGTCCTTTCCAGTTAACAACAATGACAAGAATATTCTTCAAATGTTATGGTGCAAACGGCAATAAGTGCAGTCCGTTTTACATCAATTTTAGGAGTTCGGTTCCAATCATATTTTTCACTGTTCTCGCGTATACACACACACATACCGCCCATGAATTTTCAAAGTATACAAAGGGCTACGGCTAAATCGAATTAGAATGATGTTAGGATTGTTGAACCGTCATTTTCATTTATATTGGAAATTGAGTGTTTATTGACTGAATTTTCATCGGTTCAAAGAAAATTTTTACACTAACAAAAATATCGTACGGAAAAATGTAGATTCCTCAGGATGTTTATATGACAAATGATCCCGTAGCTGGAAATGTCCTTTTTTTCATTTTTTGTATTGATTAGTCCGTCTCGGTCGCTCAACCTCGAACCGATTGAGGTGTTGAGGGACAGGGAAATAAGAAAGCTGTTGTTTAAGATGATAAGATGCATCTGTTGGGTCATTGATTATAGCCTCGTTCCAACTTAGCAGCTGTGGAACAACGAAAAACATATAAACCAAAAAAAAAACGATGTTTCTAGGAATTGAGTACATAAAATCAAAAATACCAGAACTTTTGTAAGCTTTACTAGAATTAAGTTTTATCTTTGTTAGGCATTCTAGATAGAGGACGTTTCAGAAACAACTCTGAGGTTTATATAACTCAAGCAATTTCTTATCCATACTACAACATCGTGTCTTACTAATAAAATAGATTTTCTGGGATGCTTTTTCCAGCAAAAACCTAAAATATAAGGCTGTGGAGCAGCTGTGGAACAGCAAAAAACATATAAACAAAAAAAAACGATGTTTTGATATTGATGTTTTGAAATAGAAGAAACGAGAAAGTTTGTAAGCAATACAATGTAAAAAGCAAATTTGGAGAGAAAAACTTTAATAGAATTAAGCTTTACCTTTGTTAGATAGATTTTTCAATATTTTCGAATTGAGCTGGAGATCGAAAACAAATTAATCTCTTCAAACGGAATATGAAAAACTTAACAGGCCAATTGTCATATTACAAATTGTATGCTGCATACTGGTTCATCTAGATGTAATATTTTTCATATTTAGGGTAGTTAAAGTATTAAACTCCAAAATAAATTCTTCAAGATGTAGTAGTTTGTTTTTTAAAGTAAATATCCCATTGATGAAACCACTTTTCACAAAGTCCATAAAATATTTCATTATTTTCCGATAAATTCATGCAAATACAAGCTTGTTGATTAAACTTTTGAAAACAAGTAATACATAAATAATACTAAAACGTTGTTCCGGCTTATGTAATACACCGAAATTTCCATATTTTTATGTTGTGCAGGCTGCTATGAATATTAAAGCTTAAGGCATTTCGGTAAATATTGATTTTCGGTTTAATACACTCGACTTTTATCATAAACAAAATGAGTACTGAATGAGTATTTCATCAATAATAGCGTTGTTGCCATACGGTGAATCATTACTCGTCAATAATTACAACTTTAACGAAATACCTCTCTCAATTTGAGGAAATGATTTTCAAAACGCATACATATGTATGAGAAGTCAATACAACACACAGCTAAGAAAGATTTAAACTTTATCGCTCTTTGTTTGTGTCAAACTGATTACTTTATACAGTTCTGATGAAGAAGATCTATCATTTGTTAGAAAAACATCAGCATTCAAGTCCTGATGGTAATCATCGAAACGCGTAGATTCAAAATTCAATAAACCACCTTTAACAAAATTTTTTGATGCCGATCTATAGTAGTATCTACGTCTCTTTCATGTTGGTATTCTCTATACTAAAATATCGTGTCTTACTAATTAAATAGATTTTCTGGGATGCTTTTCTAGCAAAAACCTAAAGGCTTACAGGTTGAGTAATTGATTATAGCTACGCTCCAACTTAGCAGCTGTTTGTTTCAAGGAATTTAGTACACAAAATAAAAGATACGATAAATTTTGTCAGCATTATAATGTAAAAAGCAAATTTGGAAAGAAAAACTTTACTAGAATTAAGTTTTATTTTTCTAGGCATTCTAGATAGAGGACGTTTTAGAAACAACTCTGATGTTTATATTCCTCAAGCAATTTCTTCTCTATACTACAACATTGTGACTTACTAATAAGATTTTCTGGAATGCTTTTTCCAGCAAAAACCCAAAATATGAGGCTCACAAATATTATGATACGGCTATGTATGTTCAAATGGGCCCCAGCTGCTGATAGGAAGAGGAAAATCATTTGTATACTACTGATTGATTTTCTAATATTGAATTCATTCATATTTAATATAAATTCCATGTTCTGTTCTGTTTTTCAAAATTTTTCTAGCTAAATTCGGTATCTCATCTGCAAAAGAGACATGAGTCCTGAAGGTGTTGGCAGAAGAAGACTTCCAAACAGTGTTTCAAACAACTTTGTTGACCTAAATATATGGATATACTTCTTTTTCCTTTTCGTGAACTCTTGTGTTTACCAGCGGATTGCGAGTGCAGAAGATGAAGAAGAAGATATTGTTGAAGATACAAAAGAATTCCATTATTGTTTTTAATAACTAACTCTTTGATCTTTTTCCACACATATAGTATGTTCAACTACATCCAAGTATAATTATTCATACTTTGTTCAATATTAAAAACAGGGGTTGTTAATACTTCCTAATTTAATATTTTTGTAACTGGCAACACTGCAGATAATTTAAAATCAATTCTGTCCATTTAAGAAGAAATCATTAGCATATTTCGTGTTTGGAGGAACGAGATGCGGACTATCTTGCAGCTGATTATCCTAATATGAATGATTAACGAGAAAATAGATACGTTCATGTCCTGAGGAGACCACCGAGAAGAAAGATCGATACAATATTACCTGGAAAACATTTTGCTAGAAATGTTTTCTGTCTAAAACATTATTTATTGATATTCATAAAGAAACAATACGTTCCAAGCATGTCATTGATGATATTTACTTCAGAAGTAGTTTCAGAATTATAATAAAAGTTTCCATGTCCAAAAATCCAATCAAATCAATACTGACAGTTCAAAGAGATGTGACATAATCTTTGGAAAGTTGTTACTACGAAAACGAATTCTACAACAACACCAAACTGACTTTAATTTAGAGACGTGCTGCTGCTACAGAAAATGTACACAAGGGTCAATTGTTAGCTTTGGTTGGATTGAAAAATGTCTTCAGTGCTTCATCCAAATCAATCTGAGTCTTTTCCAGCATAACTATTGTGGTTTGTAAGTTAATTTATGCATTTTTTAGTAAATTTGAACGTTTGTTTAAAAAAACATGTAATCAAAGTATTGCCCATCTGAAGCTACGATTTTTTCCCATCTTTCCGGCAATTTATGGCAATCTTTCCATCCCAAAAGCACTGCGCCGGCTTGGCAGCCAAGAATGAATCAAATCCATTTTTGATATCTTATGTGAACCGTTTTCCAGTGAGGGCGATCTGCATCGACCTGAACAAATGGTAGTCATAAGGGGCAAGATCTGCGTTGTAAGGCGGGTGAGGTGAAACTTCCCATCCACTGTTTTCCCAATAGTTCTTAACTGCAGTAGCAAGGTGGAGCCGAGTGTTGTCATGATGGAAAATTATTACTTCGTGTCTGGGCGTTTTTCGGCTACTACTCTTTTAAAACGAATTAATTGTGTTCGCTAGAGTTCTCCATTGATGGTTCCACCTGGATTTAGCAGCTCATAATACAGCACACCCTTCGGATCCCACCAAATAGAGAGCATTACATTCGCGACATGGATATTCGGCTTTGCCGTTGAATTAGCTGGTAGGACGGATTTCACATATGATTTTTTGCGTTTGGGGTTATCGTAATGGATCCATTTTTCAGCACCGGTAACAATCCGATGCAAAAATGACTTCTTTTTGTAGCGTTCCAACATATGCAAAACCGCTTTTGACGTCTCTCGGCTTGAGTTCATGTGGAACTCAATTTCCTTACTTTTCAAATATCCAGCTGCTTTTAAACGTTTTGAAATGGTTGCTTGATTGACCACCAAAGATTCTGCGAGCTCTTCTTGTATTTGGCAATAATCTTCATCGAGTAATGTTTCCAGTTCTTCATCTTCAAACTTTTTTGGCTACCCAGGACGCCCAAGCCAAAATCGCCACTTTTAAATCGTGCAAACCACTTTTAGCACGTTTGCCTAGTCAGAGCATCTTCTCCATAAACTTCCACTAAAATACGATGACTGTCAACAGCATTTTTCTTCGTATTAAAGTAATGAAGAACTCCTTGGAAAAACACTTTTTCAGGAACAAAGTTCGACATATTTGAGTGAAACAAAATTATTGTTGTTAATGCTTCAAATGAATGACATATACCGAAAAGACGTACAATAATAGTATCTTTCCAATGCAGGTTCGGAATATTGGAACGATGTAATATTATACAAGTTACGCCATCTCTTATCAAACCGAACAAATTATTTTATAACCGCTTTGGGGATAATAGTCTCTGGAACCAGTCATACACTTAAGTTTTAGACAGTATTTACAAGGTTTATTATGGATGGAAGCGGTAAAGCAAAAAACAGTAGAGCTCCTAAAGGCACTCACCAAAGAAGATTTCCAGCACTGCTTCGATCAATGGAAAAAACGTATGGAAATTTATGTGGGAGTGTTTCTAGAATATCTTTGGAGAATAAAAGATTCCAACCAAAACTAGAACTTGCAATATCACCAAAAACTGCTGCTTGTTCACGTAATGTTATGTTTTTGAGTTCTACTGCAAGAAACAAAAGCTTCTGAAGACCATTTAAAGCGATTTTCTCCATTCTCAGTTCTCAGATTTCTTAGTTGAGCGTTAATTTCCATATTTCGACTCAATATCCTCTTTCATCTTTTCTTTTGAACCGGATATCTTTCTCCTCTAAGAACGTGACCCAAGTATCCAACTTTTCGCACTTTGATCAAGTTGAACAACTCTCTCTCAGTCCCCGCTCTTCTTAGTACATCCTCATTCCTCATTCTGTCTGTCCATGGTATACGCAACATTCTTCGAAGGGTCCACTTTTTCGAAGTCTTCAAGTGTATTGATGGACATTGTTGATATTATCAGCATTATCACCATACTTGCGAGCTCCTCAAGTTCTTTTTACCATTCCAAGGTCAACTCTTCAACACGAAGATCAGTAGTAAGAATCTGTTTTGATAGACAACCTCTCAAATGTGAAATATGACAACACTGCTTATTTATCACTTAAATCTGTGACTCCAATTGATTCAGAGTGGTTTTTATTGTCGCGTTAATTTATTGTTCTAACATCTTTTTACGTATTAAATTTTACTACAATCATTGTTTATTGAGATAATTTTCTATTAAAAAAATATAGTTAAACTTAATGTAATTAATATCAAAATATAAAAAAATAATTCTCTTCTTTATGATTTATAAACAATTCGATTGAAATCGTTCGGTAATCGAATGACAAAAAAAAACGAATTGGATGTGTTCCCATTGGAATTTTTATGCAATTGAACGTCGTTTGGTTCATTATTCTATTCAATATCAATTGCTAAATCTTCTATATATTGTAGGAATGATATAAATCAAATACATCATCGGTACTAGTAGATTCTTTCAAATGGGAAAAATTATTTTAGAATGATAATAAAACGATAGAGAAAAGAAAATACTTACATATAGTTTGTTTTCATGTAGAAATGTGAAGTTTCAAACTAAAGCTCCAGGAAAACCAAAATTTCAAATAGAAAATCATTTGAAAGGAAAGTATATGCGGTCTTTAGACAAGAATTTCCAACAATAGACAGACTTATTGTCGAGATGATAAGGATTACCCACTATGCAAACTTGGAGGGTTTTCCAAAAAGCTTTCGACTTTAACGTAAAGATTCATTTTGGAGGCTTAGTTCAAATTAACAAATTAAAGATGAGTTAGAGCGTAAGATTTTAGGGAGCTCAATGAAAAATTGGTTGACGACGAGCGTTGGAAACGACCGAAAAACTTCTACAATTAACGATATCATCGAGAAAGTTTACCATTGGACAATGTTTATAGATTTAAAAGGAGACTATGTTGAAAAATAAAAAAAATATTGTGGAAAAAAATTTTTATTTTTCTCTCAAGTCTGTTTTTTCCCCACAAAATTGTTCTTTTGTGAGGATGAACTTCTCTTGCAAACCCTCTTCTTTCTTATTGTGGTTAACAGCCTTGCAGAGGAATAATTACTATATCAGGGCCTACTCCAACAAACCCGCCTCCTATAAAAATTTTCCTTCCAAAATCTCTCTCTGGTTAACCAGATGAGGCATTTTGGGAAATGAATATTTTTTTGATAAACTGAATAAAGATGAATGAATGGGTCAACGAGTGTACGAGAGAAAAACAAAAAACAAATTTTTGTCTATTGAATTATAAAATTTATTAAAAACAATTTGAGTTTACTCTTCCAATTTAATTAATAATATAGATTATGATGATGAAAACGCATTAAGAGCATTGATATCTGAAAAGTAATTATGTCTTAATCAGAAACGTCATCTTAATTACCACGTTGATGATGTTGAATGAAGGTCTTGAATGGAGATTGAGAGGAGATTTAACTTAGAACATGATATACGTTCGAACCTAAACAGGGTAGCAAACAAGAATAAATCGTGGTCCTGCAGCCTTGTACGCGATACTTAATCCCTTGAAAAGGAAATTCTCCCTTAATAATCGTCCTTCCGCAAAGGCAAGGACATAACAGACATTGCTGGTTTGCTTGCGGTCCTTCCCTTTCTCCCGCGTAGTTTTGATCCTTTACAGAAACGGCTTCACTCGATGAAGAGACCCTGGAATAAACAGAATAGATAATTTAGTTGACTGCAAAATAAAAAATTTTTAACGACCTCTCTTTATTGATAAACATGAATTAATTTTAACCTTTTGATTGCAATTTTTTCATTGAATCATCAGGTACATAAGATAGGGTTAAATATGAAAAACACGTCGTCCAAATGGCCTCAAAATTTTCCATGGCCATTCTGCACAAATGCGGCTGAATATCGTTGAGTATGTTCCTTTAAAGCACGCGTGGTTGTGGGTTCGTTGACGTAGACTTGTGAATTTAAATAACCCCGTAAAAATAAATCTAATAGTGTTAAAATTAAATGTCTCTTACAGTAGTGTTTCATGGACTTTATGGAATGTGGTACCGTCTTGTTGAAATCACAAATTGGCCACATCAATATCATCCAATTTCGGTAAAATAACTGCTCGACTGGGATGGTAAAACAAAACAACGTGATATGGATGCTGTTGTAGCTTGTCGGGCGAAGCTCGATCGGCGCTGGTGACGTAACCAAGCTATTGGTGCGTTGCAAGAAGAAATGAGGGCAGGATAAAGACATTAACTCCAATATTGACGTTCATCGACTTTTTTAAGGATGTCAGCTGTTAATTTGTATTTTTTTAGAGTTGTCAATACTTATTACTGCATAAATAGTAACAAATTTGAAATGTGTGATAGAATGTGAGGGTGCGATAGATTTGGAGACAAAAAGTAGCGAGTGAAAAAGCTTCAATTAAACGGGAATGAATAAAACTGGGTGAGATTCTGTAGAGATGGCGTTGATTACAAATTTTTTACAACTGAAACTCATCCTCTTTCGTAGTTAAAATACGTTCATAACTCGCATGTTGTTTTACTAGGATGTCGTTTCAATCTTAACGTTTATATGAAATTTGTTGTTATATTATTATTTTTACTTTCAAAAGAGTCCACACCTGCTTTTCGGCCTTTTGTCGTTTCACTCGCTGGGCAGTCTTATGTCGGTCTAGACTAGACGGGTAGTGATTAGATTTTGGCTTGACAAAAGGCGGATCAGAATCTCGTGTTGGATGGTGAACAAAAAAACATAAAGATGACCGCTATAATTTTTCTTCTTTTCTCTTTTTTTTTCTATTCAAACTCGTTCTTAGCATGTAGGGTATTGAAGTTCTTTATTCAGAATCCTCTTATTTCTTATATAAAAAAAATAATCTTTATTAACCTCTCTTGGAGGTTTTTTAAAAAGGATTTTATATATATATTGTTCTATTTAGAATTATGCCGTTTTTGTATAAATTGTGAAAAATAAATAACGTATTTGTGGGGTTCGTCCAAATGCATTAAGGTTCTTAAATGCCAAAGATGTTTCTCTAAGCTCATATCTGATAATTCTAATCTTTCTTATCGATCAGAAAGGATCAGCAACATTAGAAAATTACATGATAAAAGCAAATCCATGTCAGATTTCCTTAACCAACATAATCGTCTATCCAACAATTTTCGTCGAAAAAAACATTCTTGATTGATTACCAAGACTATAATTGAGAAATGGCATTTTGTATTTATCAAATCTTTTTACCCCCAGCCTTTTTTTATTTTTTCCTAACCTCTCTTTCCATTTTTTGTGAAAGGTTTAATACCAAGCCCTCAAAGTATGTATTTGTGCCCAAAAAAATAACTGTTAAGACTAATATGAGGTTTTTTATTCAAAACAATAAATTAGGCACTAATAAATCCGTTCGAAGTAAATTTGAAAAGTATTTGAGTTGTAAACTCATTCATAAACAAACAACGAATCAAACTTAACAAAAGGTAGAAAATGCGATTTTCAACCCCCTAAATCAAATAATTCACCGAAAATTATTATTTAAATGCATCGGAAAAAAATATGATTCACATAGTTGTTTCATGTCCCCATACAACAGTATCTTATAATGTAAATCATTTCTTCTAGCCCCTGTAAGTATTAAATGACTTCCATCAATAAAAAAAACTAAACACTTAAGATTCCATGTATGCAGGCTAGTTTTTCTTCTATTAGAACGATGCTGTGAACAAAATATGTTAAACACAAAAAAAAAACAATCATAATTTCAAAATAAATAGTTTTAGTACCAGATGTCATAATAATTTGAACCTTAAAATGTTTCCCTTACACATGTTTTTGTGTTGATAGGATTTGATCAAGTTTCTACCTCTCCTAATGCTTTTAAAATGATTTTTAATCCTATCTAGGAGCTGAAATGTTCATTCCACCAAAACTTCACGTTCGAAATATATACGATTAAAAACCTTATTATTGTTATTTCAAGTACTTCGAAACCGTTATCATGTTTTTAGGAATTTTTTTCTGCGAGGATGCTCCCAGATGTATCTGATCTGACCTAGAGATGGCGGTAGTTGCATATGTTTCCAGTTTGACGTTACGTCAACTGAAAGTGCGCGATCTAGCAGATAATAATGATTCGATTGCCTTTTAAGATATACATTTAGTTAAAAGTATTGATAAAAATAATAAATTTAAAAAATTAGGTATTTACGACTATGGTAGATTGAACGAAATTGTCGGCAAGGATTTTAATAACCTGGAAGAACTAACCAAGTGGTTCTAACTTCTAACAGGCAGAAACGCTGATTAACAAACAAAATATAACCTTGAATACAACGTTCTCGATAAGCCTCTACCAACACCATCTACCGTAAAAAACTTTAACTACCTTATAGATAAGTTAATAATACTAATGTCGATGGAAAAGAAACTGCGCTCTTCAATTTTATTCCATAAAGTCAAATATTTGCATTGAACATAGTATTGCGAAGTTTTATTACCGATTTTAAAATTTTATAGTGTTGATACGACGGTATATAAAAAGTAACAGGTACTACGTTATACAGGTAAAAAAAAAATAATGAATAAAAGATGGATTATTAGGTATTGAGATAATTTTTTTATAGTTAAATACATGCTTAGTTGTGTGAAAGTTGGGATTATCGTATATAAATCACAAATGAAATATTCTTCGCACATTTCCTTAATCTACATTTATCATTCTATCAGGTATTCGTTTATTATTTAAATCCGCTTAAATCTATATAACAAAATAAAAATTTTGTTGTACGCTCATGAATTCGTTGTGTTTCCTACACCGAAAACAACATAGACCATCTCAAAACGATAATTATAATTGCCGGTGACCGTAGTGCCCCTACAATTAAAATTCTTGAATTCTCCAAGTTGTTACTTCCACGAATTTCCATTAGTAGGATTCCGAAATTACACACTCTCTCACCTCTAAACTATTCCCCCTTTTTTTTTAGCTTTTTCATAGATGACAAAATAATTTTATCTTTCAAACTTCTTTTATCATATTTTCAGCTCAATCAAGTCATAAAAACTATGATGGTAACTTATTTTGGAAACGAAATCTGGAAAATTGATAATCCCCTGAATAATTTCTATTTACTTTATGTTTGGGGAAAACGATGGCCACTTTAAAAAATCTACATTTCTTGTTAGAAAGTGGTGAATAACAACATGAGTCCGTGCTTTATCCTGTTGGAATGATTAATTTTTTTATTTCGAAATAGAATATGTTTCGAGAAAGTTGGGGTATTATTTATTGCCACCTAAGTTATTTGGGATAGACAAATTAAAACAAATATTCTCCATTAAGATCAATATACTTTTGCATGCGTTTAAATTATCAAAGAATTTTTTCCGAAAAACGGTTTTGTTTTAATTGATATCTGGGAGATCGCATTTTCGCGCTTGAGCATTATTTGTCTTTACGATTGATTTGCTCGATATTTTCGAACACTTTTAGCAAGTAAATGCTGGTATACCAATCAGAATTCACCGTTCTACGTTGCTCTATTGGAACATATCCAGTTATACCTAAAAAACAGTCGACCATTTGCTTTGAGGTTAGATTTGGTTCGTCTTTGAAGACCCATACAGTCTATTGTTGTTGAGAACCATGATTCGTCGCTTGTCACAATATTTTTGACGCCTTTCAAAGCAGCGCAATTGAATTTTTCCAGCATTTTATTGAGCAGTTATCAAATTATGCGGTATCAAACGCGACAAAATATTTTTTGCAGCCAAATGTTCATGAAATATTGATTGCACGTGAGTGGAGCTTCACGAAATTCAACCTGTAAGGAAGTGCGACCACTATTGAATACGGAAATCCAGAGAAACACAGTGTTTCGAGATGGTGCCTCATCACCAAGTCGCAGCGAGTTAATCTGCACACTGGTTTTGGTTTCGTCCATCTCAACAGTCATCGCAATCATCGTTGGGAAATGTTCACCATTTAATTCCATTTTTAGACCAAGATGAATGTTTCAAGTATTTTTAAATAACTCAAATGGTACTCCTTCTGAGTACGTTCACCATTAAAAATGTCAAAATTTATAATGTCAAATTTGACGTATTCATATCAGTGTTGCCATATCTCAAAACTTAAGGCAGTCCAGATAATTCGGGTTCCACCTTAGAAATGTTTTTCTGAAAAATACTTTTTTAAATCGCACTTTTAGTCATATTCCACTGATATACTTTTACATATTTTTGAAGTATTGTTTATTACAATAACAATTCTTCAAGTTAATGGTGGAATGTCCTTTTTGTTGGTGCCTTTTTTGTCAGATCATAGTGAAAATTTCCTAAATAACACGTCACAACTTTTCGTGATTAATCTATTATTTTTGAAAAACTTCTCACAAGTATGGGATGTGTGTTGACTCTGGAATAATATGAAATTATTTTCTAAAAAAATCGAATATTTTCGATAAAATCAAGTTTCTTGAAAAAAATCGGGGAACAAAATTTTATTGTCATTGGTCCTTTACAAGTCCAAATAAATTTGTGTCGATTTATTTGAGTAAAAATAGACATTTTTAGACTTGAAGCGTGTGAGAATTTCTTCAAGAATGTTGTGATGAACAAGAAGAATGTAAATTATTTCTGAATTGAATTTCACTGTTAACAAATTAGCGAAAAATCGTTTACGAAAAATTAGTGTTGAATCTCGTATATTTTACTAAAATTTTCCGATTTGTTCAAAATTTTGCAATAATCGGTGCATATTTTTAAAAAATTCATATTATTTATTGCAAATATATCGTTTTCTATTGCATTTACGTCAAAATTGATTTAGAACCGTTTCACAGAGAATTTTGACCACTACATTTTTTCTCCTACAATTTTTTCCATATATTTTTATGTTTTTATGTTTATATTTTAAAAAAACCGGAATAATATCTTCCTCCAAAAAGAAATAAAACCATTTAATGTATTCTAAAATTCATTGCTTTTAGATACTAATTCCAATCCTCATTTTATTGAACTAAGAATTGCGCATTTAATTAAATATTTTTGTTTAGATTGCAAATATATCTCGGAGGACATCGTCGATGATTGAAAGAAAAAACGAATTAACAGTCGATTTAACAGCCTAACAAGCAGTTACCGGCGATCCATAATTATTCGACAATTAAATTTAATTAGAATTTTAGCATCTCAATTAGAGGGAAAGTAATTGACAGGGAACAATATTAGAAGCCTTTCGACGAAAGCTGAAAATTCAATTTTCGTTTTTCATCACTTCAACTGTTAGGACTAATATGAAGTTGAATGGAAATTGCTCTCGAAACGTCTGAAAATTCTTAACAGGTTCAACGATAGCTAGCGTTTTGAACATAAAAAACCAAACTATAAAACATGGGGCTTCAAAAAAAAATCATCTTAAAATTATATCACGCCTCGTATAGAAAATGTATAAACTGTTTGCTTAAATTCAGAAGCGACTAAAAAAAACTTGTTTTTACAATCAAATTGATGTTGTCTTATAGATTTCTGTCAAAAATAATCGTTTTTTGCCTTATATATTTCTATTTTACATGTTGTAAAGGATCAAAAGCCTTTTTGTAGTCAAAGAACTATTGCGATAACTCTATTTGAGCATAAAATTATAATAATTAATGGCTTGTATACAGTGCTTTTCAGATAAAAGTATCCACCTTTAATAACTTTTGTAATACTGGTATTTAGAAAAAATCCAAAAACACGTCAATTTATGTTGGAAGGGGCAAGCATTATGGCTTATTTAAACTTACTGGAAAAGCCACCCCCTCACCCCTAGCAGCATCCCCTTTATTTTTTTTAAATTACTTTTCATATTTTTTATGTAAAATTTGGATACTCCTCTTTGAGCTGATTTCAAAAATGTATAATACTTGTAGGTTAAAGTGGTTAGTTTATGAGATAAACAATTTTTCTTTTAAGAGCACAAATTTTACTTATTATTTGCCTGTACTAAAATGGGTTGTACAACAGTTCAAACTCTTTAATCTTTTTAACTGTGCTATTTATTATGAAGTTACAATAAGTGTTCAAAATGAGTACCATTCACTTCCATACAATGGTATAATCTATTTTGAAATGCCTCTCTGACATTGCTTAATATGGCTGGATTTAATTGTCGACATTCATTTTCTATCCTCTCTCGTAAATCATCCAGAGATTCTGGTTGGGCAGCATAAACTTTTGTTTTTAAATACCCCCATAAAAAGAAGTCTAGGGGTGTTAACTCCGGTGACCTAGGTGGCCACTCCATCATCTGCCCCCTTCTACCTATCCAACGAGCGGGGAATGTTTCGTTTAAAAATTGTCGGACAGGCATAGCATAGTGTGGGGGAGCTCCGTCTTGTTGAAATACCAGTAAATCTTCGGAATGGTTATCATCATTTTCTATTATTGTTGTAATACGTGGGTCAACCCCTTCCCTGAGTAAGTCAAGATATGATTCACCATTTAAATTTCCGTTGATGAAGAAAGGTCCGACAATGTGGTCACCTAGGATACCACACCAAAGGTTTAACTTTTGGGGATGTTGTGTATGGAATTCACGCATAATATGTGGATCACTTTCAGCCCAATATCTACAATTATGCCTACTTACTAAGCCATTTAATGACCATGAGCATTCATCAGAAAAGCAAATATTGTTTAACAATTGTGGATTGTTATTGATAATTTGCGTCATTGATTCGCAAAACTCTAGACGACGATCAAAATCATCTTCATTCAACTCGTGCACCAACTTAACTTTGTATGGGTGGTACTTGAATTTATGTAGAACTCGGAAAACTGTAGAAGATGAAACACCGATCGCTCTACTTATTGTTGACAACGATTGGGGTTGTTGAGCCTCTAAGCTGACTTGCCCTAAAATTGCCACTTGGATTGCTTCGTTATTTACGAGTCCCTCTAGCTTATGCACTTTATTGCAAACAGACCCTGTTGTGGTAAATTTCTCCATCAGTTGAATTACATACTTATGAGTTGCATGTCTTCCCTTCTTCATGTAATTCGTTAAATATTCTAGCAGCAGCTCTTGCACAATTATTATTTTGGTAGTATAAACCTACAATTTCAATTCTTTCTTGCAAAGAGTAAACCATTTCAGAGAAACAAAATAAATAATGTATCAAATTACACTATCAATAATGACTACAAATTCTAGTTGACAATGTCAAACTTTAATAAAAAGTAGAGTTTTTTGTTGTTTGGATTTTTTAAGTAGAATAAATAGCACAGTTAAAAAGATTGAAGAGTTTGAACTGTTGTACAACCCATTTTAGTACAGGCAAATAAGGTGAAAGTAAATAATAAGTAAAATTTGTGCTCTTAAAAGAAAAATTGTTTATCTCATAAACTAACCACTTTAACCTACAAGTATTATACATTTTTGAAATCAGCTCAAAGAGGAGTATCCAAATTTTACATAAAAAATATGAAAATTAATTTAAAAAAAATAAAGGGGATGCTGCTAGGGGTGAGGGGGTGGCTTTTCCAGTAAGTTTAAATAAGCCATAATGCTTGCCCCTTCCAACATAAATTGACGTGTTTTTGGATTTTTTCTAAATACCAGTATTACAAAAGTTATTAAAGGTGGATACTTTTATCTGAAAAGCACTGTATATTAAGTATAATAAAAATGAAATAAATTTATTAAATTAGTATACAAGGTGTATATAAAAGGTTCGGTAAATGATATTATAAAACAAACTACACAGAAAATATGAATAAATTACATTTGTTGGCCTTCAAAGTGATCGCCTTCGTACATAAACAAACTTTTGACAATGGTCACAACGCGTTTGAAAATTGTCAGAAATGTCTTTTCCCGAATCGAGCCTAAAAAGCAAAAATAAATCCGCAGGCGCTAGATCAAAGGAATATGGTGGATGACCAAGATGATTTACGTAACGCTGAGCCAATAATTAACGCAGTCTCGACCACCTTTGGACGCAATGACCTCGTAGAATATCGTTTTCAATTTGACCCTAATGTGCTTTTGAAGCGATACTTTTTTGGTAGGGAAGCGCCATTCCAATGATTGTCGCTTAGAATCTCAATCGTCCTGGTGGCACCAGGTCTCAATCCCTTTGAAGATGGTTTCCGATCATCCATGGAATAGATGTAAACCATATCTTAGCGAACGATGATTGGAACCACCAACATTTCATGTGTTTCCTTAGACGTTTTTTCTTGATTTTCTTAAAATGAGTAGAAATAATCCGTGACCTAGCAAGGACAATAGTACGAATTTATGAAATTATCATATTTAATAATTATATAGAATTTCAAATTGACATAAATACGGTAATAATACAGTGTAATTATTTAAAATTGCAATTTACAAGTATGATTTTTCTTACAAAACACAATTCTTGTATCGTCTTATGATTAACGCTCTGTATTGAATTTTTTCTTATTCTATCTACTCCGAGACGCTTTTAATAATAACAGTAATTTTCTTGATATTCCTGAAAATCATCTTAAATTATTCGAAGAGGGTATTAAGCCATCTTTGTCTCCGTTTTAAAATCCAATTCGTCCGATGGGAAATCTTTGGAACCGTCTGGTCGATGAAGAGAACAAAACCAAGACGAGAACTTTGGTTAATAATGAGTTAGACAATTAACGGTAGACATTCCAACGTTGTTGCCAAGTTTTAAGTTAAATAATTTAATCAACATTTTTAAATTGAAAATAAAATGAAGTGAAACAGGACCCAATCTGGTAAATAAGGTAGATGATGCAGCAGTTTGAAGTCCATATCGACCAATTTGGCCGTAGACTTTGGAAGAGCATTCGTTTCAATTATGTTTCGTCGACTGTTACGAAACTATACAGAAACTCCTTTGGATTGTGCTCAAACACTGCTCCGAAATTATCTTACGGATACGATTGTTATTGGTAAGTAAACTCGGCTGTTTCCACATGCTTCAGATTGCCCTTGTAGCTTCCATTTTAATACAGTTGTTTCATCAAAAATTTGGATAGTATCTCAACAAAAGTTAACATGTACGCAGTCTTAAGAAACAAAAGATCAAATATATATTTTTTTTGCTCACGACTTCTTCCGATTTCCAACCGCCGTCTATATCTGTCATCTTCTCTTTTAGCTTCTTATCCTTTTCCTTCGTGGTGTCCTCTTTGGGTATTCTGTTGTCTGACATTCTTTGTACTATACACCAAAAGGTGTTTGGTTTTGATGACCCTTATTATCTCCCTTTCTTATACTAGATTCTCTAGAAGTTTCGATCATGTTTAGTATTTTTTCTGTTTGATATGCAACAATATTTTTAAAAAATCGTCTTTTGTTGACTTCTGATATGGTCTGGTTCCATTCATCATAGATATAGCTTCACTCCTCTGTATATTTCCCTCTTCATCACTTTTTTGAGTGTTCCATTTTGTGTTATCTTCGTTACTAATTGTTTTTTTTGTGTCCCGGTCTCCAGATTGGTGTCTCGTGTCGTGGCGATAAGAATTGATAATAAATGAACCCAGAAGATCTAATTTGAGGGGAATCAAGATATAAGAAATCGGCTTAAATAAAAGATTAATATAAAAATATGTAGTGGATGCCTCGTTTCTGCAAAGTATCTCGATTCATGTTATTCCCGAGCCTATGACAACATTGCATTGATCATATATATCTAGAATTGTCTTAGATATAATTTAATGAGGAGTTTTTCTTATCTTTTCGAATTACCTTCGTAATTTGTGACTGTCATGGGTAACCAGAAAATTATATTAGTACAATTTGTATCTCAGGAATAATGTACAATGGAAAACTGCGGTTTTGCAGAATTTATAATGGTACTTTTGGTATTAATGATCTTCTTGGAATGGTGTATCTCAATTGCTTAAGATTGACTATAATTTCAACACGAATTAGATTCAGAAATGGAGAGAATCGGTTATACGGAGCGTTTGCGTTTAAAGAAAACAAACATTTCATCGAACAATCGTTGATGGATTATTTTTAAAACAATGTAATGTAAACAAACTAGAAAACTGTTTTTGAAACTCTGAAAAACGTGCGCTTATTACTAATTAGTCGTCCAATCGCTTCGAAGACCTCTTCCATACAGCTAGGTAAGTCGAAACAAATTAAACAGCCACCAAGATCTCCTTAACTCAATTCTATCGGGGTCGTGCCATTCAAGCTAGACGACAGATATTTGCTAGAACTTCCTTTGTAAGCCATCCGGTGAACTTTAATCATAGTTTTTTACAATATTTCTGACCACTTCATTTGTCTGAGCTGCAAAACTCTGTAGATCGCTTATTTTGGCTATACGTTCTTTTCTGGTATTCTCAAAAACTACTTCTTGAAATTGATATCTTGTAAATACTTTTGCGGAAATATCGAAAGCACAATCTTTAAGAATACCTTTAAACTGTTGCTTCGAAATCTGTCAAAATAATAAATATTTTCGCACATCATAGATTGCTTAAAGATTTGATTCCTTTGCTTATTTCTAAAGTCGAAGCTATTCCGAAGCGATTCGTTGCGATTTTAAGTATTTTTTGAACCTAACCACGTCGATTGTCTATACTAATTGCTTATTATAGCACTTATTGTATGTATGTTAGTTATTTTTTAATCTAGTTTCACTCCAATAAAACGGCTTTCAAAACGCCATTAAGAAAGTTGTACCTAAATCAAATTTTAATATAAAGTGGTGTAATTTGAAACTTTAAGCAATAAACGTTTATATATGTTGTTAGTCCACAGAGAACCATTACGAAAAGCTTTAGCTTATTCTACAGTGCATTAGTTAATATGTGAAAGAGCTTTTATTTAAAAAAAAAAAAAAGTGAATCTCGTAGAAGATCCCAAACTATTTCTCCGATCTTTTTTCATGTCAAATACATCAGTACATCTGATTAATACCATAAATTAGTTTTTTTGGAACGTTTAATTTTTTTTTGAATATGTATCATTTGCCAGTTATACGGTTTTTATTTTCATCAAGTAATTTTTCACATGACTGGACGTAGACAATTTAATGGCAATATTTCAGGCTTATAAGAAAATTGATTGAATCGGGGAGAGTCTGGGAAAAATTGATATATTTTACGACTGAAATCCTTTATCATCTTCACGTATTATTGAACACGGTACTAAAACGTATAAAAGGACGCAATTCAACATAAATTTATGATTAATGCGTGAGATTGAATTTTAGTAATATATTTAAAACTACCACAAAGGCATTAAGAACGAAATTATATAAGTGAATACTCTATCTAGTATACTAGATAACAAAAAAAATTCCTCGTGGATAACATTATGTTATTCGTAATTATAGAAAAAATAAATGAAAAAGAGGAAAAAAAAATTGTATTGCGTCAAATTTCTTTGAGAAATAAATTTATTTTTTTGAAAATCTAATTGAAAGTTCGTCATTTAAAGCGCCTACATTTTCTAGAAAAAAAACTTGCTAAAGGACTATTTTTTCATATACGGTAGTTTAGACTTGTTTATAATGTAAGCCTTATGAAAAATCCGAGATTTTGACCTCGAGTGCCAAACGCAACTATGTCAAAAATCGAAAAAACTGCAAAAAATCGTTATTTTTTCCAAATTTTGGCGATTATAACCCTAAAAAACTAGTTTTTGATATCAGGTAGTTCTGATTTTTTAGCAGACTTGTTTATGATGTAGGCCTTATGAATAATCCAAGTTTTTGACCTCGAATGCCAAACGCAACTATGTCAAAAATCGAAGAAACCATTGTTTTTTACAAATTTTGACAATTATAACCCCAAAGGACTAGTTTTTGATATCCGGTAGTTCTAATTTTTCCCATACTTGTTTATGATGTAGACCTTATGAAAAATCCAAGATTTTGACCTGGAGTGCTGAACACAACTATGTCAAAAATCGAAAAAACCGTAAAAAAATCGTTGTTTCTTCCAAATTTTGGCGATTATAACCCTAAAAAACTGGTTTTTGATATCCGGCAATTCTAATTTTTTTGCAGACTTGTTTATAATGTAGGCCTTATAAAAAATCCAAGTTTTGACCTCGAGTGCCAAACGCAACTATGTCAAAAATCGAAAAAAACGTGAAAAAATCGTTGTTTTTTCCAAATTTTCTCGATTATAACCCTAAAAAACTAGTTTTTGATACCCGGTAGTTCTGATTTTTTGCAGACTTGTTTATAATGTAGGCCCTATGGAAAATCCAAGATTTTGACCTCGAGTACCAAACGCAACTATGTCAAAAATCGAAAAAACCGTGAAAAAATCGTTGTTTCTACCAAATTTTGGCGATTATAACCCTAAAAAACTAGTTTTCGATATCCGGTAGTTCTGATTTTTTAGCAGACTTGTTTATAATGTAGACCTTATGGAAAATCCAAGATTTTGACCTCGAGTGCCAAACGCAACTATGTCAAAAATCGAAAAAACCGTGAAAAAATCGTGGAAATTTGCTTGTAAGCCTCAGGTCCTAAAAAATATTTGGTCAATACTAATTGCTTCAATTCCTTTTGTGTAACTAGATCCTATAGCTGATTTATTAAATATATTTAATTTTTGTTTAAGTCATAGGAACAAAAATATACAAAATTGAAAACATAACATAAATCTTCATTTACATAGTTAATTATTCGATTTTAAAAAAATATATATATATATAAATAATTTCATCCTCCCCTCTCTGGTAGAACAGCCATCAACACTTCATTCGTGGTAGATAACTTGGAGGAGACGAGGAATGTGTTGAACAGCCACCTGAAGATACCCTGGACTGACAGAATCACCAACGACGGGGTACTAAGACGCATTGGTCGCAAAAAAAAGCTGTTGACAATTATTAAGATAAGAAAAACATCTTACAATCAACAAGTTGGAGAATTGTTTCATGTTGCGAGGGAGATAGACGCATTTAAAAACGTGGTCGTTAACCTTCAATGAGAAGACGGCATGAAAAGAAGAAGAAACAGCCACCGAAATCCCCATATTTTAATTCTGTGGAGTTACTTAAGGAGCAAAATAATACTACTCAGCATAAGGTTGCTTCTTCTACTTGACTTTGAGGAATCAATGAAGAGTCTCCATTCCTCTGAGCTATGATCATAATCCAGTTTCAACATCAAGCCCCCAATGTCATTACAGTAGTTTTCTCTTTAGAAAACGAATCAACATATAAAATGTGAGGTTTACGATACACGGCAACTTCAACAGATGCAACTGTTTCAATCTTGAACACTTCAGCGTTTTTCTGGGCAAATCCAAATCTCTTATCAGATCATTGGGCTCCAATTGATAATTCAAAGGCGATGCTTGAGGACTGACAGTCATTTCTGCTTCAATTTCTTCAACTGCTTGAATTTTCTTCAGAGCCATAAACTGGAGATGGCGCAGGAACTTCTTCCGATCGAGGAATGTTACAGAAGACACCTTCTGTATTTTACCGTATCCTTCGATTTCCTCGAATAGCTTTATTTTGTCTTTTAAGTGTATATTCACCACAAAATTTGGGAGAATTAACACATTTGCGTGTTATTTAAGACGTCAAATAACTTCCAAAGGTGAAAATATCGATACCAACTTATAAAATATAAAGAAAAAGTGACAATTTTATGAAAAAAGTATTGAAACGTTATTCTGTTAACTTTCGAGCCGTTACCAATAAAATGCACAACGGATTTGGTTCGAGTAACTTCGTGTGTTATTTTAAACATTTTTAAAGTCTATCGACATTTGACCTACCAACCATAAGATTATGAACCGCGACCACAACCATTGAAGATTTGTACATGTTTCTGTATCAACTTGTAATTTTAGAATTTACAAGAGTCTTGGTGCAAAAGAATGTCCAACACTAGTAGCGCCATCTTTTAATTACGTCTGTAGATGAACCATGTATCAATTTCCTATAAATCTATTATATAAACAGTTTGGTAAATATTTTCGTTGCTACTTCAAAATCCTTTGTAATGTATTCAGCAAATTAACTTCGATGGTATCGACAAATTGTTATTTTCGCATTCTAAAGAGATCCTTAGACGAAACATACACACATACAATGTTAAACAATTATTATATGGGACTTTAGGACCGCATTTACGGTTTCTATCTGCCGGGGTTATCTCTTGAAATACCTATCTACATAATACACTATGTTGGTACAACGTTTATTCTCTTTTGCATATACACTTTAGACATCCTGTGGATTTATATGTTGTCATTAAAGCGACGGGTGCAATGCACATCCAGGAAACTATGGACTTGGAAAACTGGTAACTTTATGGGATGCTCCATTTGAATTTATACGTATTTGGGAATATTGTGTGAAATAAAATGATTATTACAACTTCTTAGATTATTTTAACTATAAAACTCGTCATTTAATAATAATTTGAAATTCCCATGACAATCATAACACAGAAAACTAATTCTGCGGTCGATTTATTTGTCCATCTACGTAATCAGCCTCATGCTTCCATTTTTTAACATAGATTTTCTTTTATCTTGGAAAAGTAACATCCATGTTATCTGACCAACGCTATTTATTGTCTTACTGGTTTTTTTTTATAGTTTCATCGTCTCCAGTTTATCAATATCTTGTTTGATTTTTTTGCTTTATTCTCCGTGCGACTCCAACCTCTTTTAAGGTCAAATCTGCATTTACAAGAGCAAGATTTAAGTCTATTGAAGCTGTGTCAAGAAGAAATTGACGAAAAAAGACTTAGAAGTCTCTGGGGGCCAGATCTGGTGAATACAGTGGGTGGCCGAACCAATTTGAGGCACCTTTGAGAAGGTGAGTTGTTCTGAGGGAAAAGCATTTTCTTTTTCTTCAAATCTTAAATGATGGTGAACCATGAAGACGGTACTAACTTTATCAAAAGCAGTAGGTGTGTTATTTCTTGGAAAATCACTATTCTGAAGTAAAAACGTCTATCAACTGATTGGTGATCTCTCTAATCCAGTGTTCCCAAACCTTTTTTGTGCGATGCCCGATTTTAGCCCACTTTGGGAAACACTGCTCTAATCCATCCCAAAATTCCAAAATGCCGTTGAAATAACAACATAATTTATGGTGTTTTGTATATTATTGATAACGGATAAAAGATCAAAATAATTTTATTAACCAGAAATAGATAACAACAAAAACGATGATACGGTGAATTGTGGTTTTTTCTTAAACAAAACGATATTCAACAACTTATCATCTGGATTCGATGCCTTAGTAATAATGTAAACAAAGAACTGCTGATATGACCAACGCTGGCTTTTATTTAATAATGGCGTTATCAATTCTACAAAGAATTGAATAAGGCGCCGCGTCGGTCGACCAGGAAAAGAACAATGAGCCTGCTAGATTCTATTATCGGAATCTATAAAACTCATTAATCATGATTTTATGAACAAAACCAGATGAAGTAGGCTAATTGCCTTATTTTTAGCGCACAAACGATTATCGTTCTTCGGTCGTACACTGAAAAAACAAACGATAAATATACACTGGAAATAAGTTACGATTATACCATATGGGTTAATCTTAAAGACTGCAACTCAAAAGTTCAGAATGTTACATCGGGCGATTGTTAACTTTGTCCAGTAACTTATATAACAGCAACTTTGTAAAAAAAACGAAAAACCCGTGAAAAAATAATTTTTTTTTTTCAAATATTGGCGATTGTAACCCTAAAGGACTATTTTTTGAAATCTGGTAGCTCTGATTTTTGCAGACTTGTTTATAATGTAGGCCTTATGAAAAATCCAAGTTTTGACCTCTAGTGCCAAACGCAACTATGTCAAAAATTGAAAAAACTTGCTGTTTTTTTCAAATTTTGGCTATTATATACCTAAAGGACTAGCTTTTGACATCCGCTAGTTCTAATTTTTCGCATACTTTTTTATGATGTAGGCCTTATGAATAATCCAAGTTATTGACATCAAATGCCAAACGCAACTATGTCAAAAATCGAAAAAACCCCAAAAAACTTGCTGTTTTTTTCAAATTTTGGCGATTGTAACTCTAAAGGACTAGTTTTTGATATCCGGTAGTTCTAATTTTTTGGAGACTCGTTTATAATGTAGGCCTTATGAAAAATCCAAGTTTTGACCTCGAATGCCAAACGCAACTATGTCAAAAATCGAGAAAAACACCAAAAAACTTGCTGTTTTTTCCAAATTTTGGCGATTATAACCCTAAAGGACTAGTTTTTGAAACCTGATAGTTCTGATTTTATGCAGACTTGTTTATGATGTAGGCCTTATGAAAAATCCAAGATTTTGACCTCGAGTGCCAAAAGCAACTATGTCAAAAATCGAAAAAAACCCAAAAAACTTGCTGTTTTTTTCAAATTTTGGCGATTATAACCCTAAAGGACTAGCTCTTCACATACGGTAGTTCTAATTTTTCGCATACTTGTTTATAATGTAGGCCTTATGAAAAATCCAAGATTTTGACCTCGAGTGCCAAACGCAACTATGTCAAAAATCGAAAAAACTGCAAAAAATCGATGTTTTTTCCAAATTTTGGCGATTATAATCCTACAGGACTATTTTTTGAAATCTGGTAGTTCTGATTTTATGCAGACTTGTTTATGATGTAGGCCTTATGAAAAATCCAAGTTTTGACCTCGAATGCCAAACGCAACTATGTTGAAAATCGAAAAAAACCCAAAAAACTTGCTGTTTTTTTCAAATTTTGGCGATTATAACCCTAAATGACTAGCTTTTCACATACGGTAGTTCTAATTTTTCGCATACTTGTTTATGATGTAGACCTTATAAATAATACAAGTTATTGACATCAAATGCCAAACGCAACTATGTCAAAAATCGAAAAAACCCCAAAAAACTTGCTGTTTTTTTCAAATTTTGGCGATTATAACCCTAAAGGACTAGTTTTTTAAACCTGATAGTTCTGATTTTATGCAGACTTGTTTATGATGTAGGCCTTATGAAAAATCCAAGTTTTGACCTCGTATGCCAAACGCAACTATGTTGAAAATCGAAAAAACCGCGAAAAAATTGTTGTTTTTTTCAAATTTTAGCGATTATAACCCTAAAGGACTAATTTTTGATATCCGGTAGCTCTAATTTTTCGCAGACTTGTTTATGATGTAGGCCTTATGAGTAATCCAAGTTTTTTACCTCGAATGCCGAATGCAACTTTTTCAAAATCAAATAAATAGCGAAAAAATCGTCACCCCTTATTACAGTAATTTATCCTTGTAACTTACACAAGCTGTCGCCACTATATGACATCTGTCAACCCGACTAAAAAAACTTATATACTGTGTATCTCAGTTACAGCCACTTTAGTTGATTTTATGACGCGGCTATCATTCAAATACGGTCTGTTATGGCCCATTTTGAAAATTGAGTCGCTTTTATAGAGAACTTGAATGTACTCCTTCCTTTTTAAAGGTTTCAGGCTAACCGTCGAACGCTTGTATCTTTTGTAGTTTTTTTTATAGAGTAGCATCGACGGCATGTCGTTTTCTAGGGTAAGAGGAGTTTTCAGAAAATATGTGACGGCGAAGAATTTCCGATAAAACGTTTGTTATTACTGGAATTGCGGACGAAAAAAGTGGTTCTGATAAAACGTCGTTGATTATATTTAAAAGCTTTTTCATCACGTCGTTATCTCTAAAGACGTTAATTATACGTCAATTTGAAAAACATAAAAATTTAATGATGTCAAACATGATTTTAACAGTATTGCATCATTATCTCGTCTCGTGAAAGATGTCATTATCATTAAAAAAACCTATTTGATGGGTAAATTTCTGATTTTTTTAAAGAATTACATTTTATTTCTGTTATATTTTTAGATAAGAACATTTCGAGTAAAATCCGACACGTACCTAGTCAATAAATAATTGAAGCGTTAAATATATATGTTGGGCGTATTCCAACTAATGTCAAAGTGTTATGTAAATTACGATACAATCAACAAGTTGAGCACCGAAATTTGTTTTCCTACAAATAAAAATAGATAGTAAATCGACCACCTAAAGAATGTGGAAATATTTATAACGTGTATAATGTATAACTTATAAATTTAGATCTAATGTCAACGCAAAAGTCGATGTCAATTACATAATCGTAAACAGAAAAAAAATAAAAAGTTTCTATCAAAGAGTTTAACGCGATGCCGCTTCATCATTCAGTAGTTTCGAAATCATTTCTACTCCAGCAATAGTCTTCTGAAAAGAAATAATAGTCAAGACAGTGGATTGCTTCTTAGATAGAAAACTTTTTACATTACCCTCGTAAGACGTAAAAAGAACAAAATCGTATTTCATTTTGCAATATTTCCATATTGTAAAGAACATTTTGGTTAAAAGGAAATTTTATAATAACTTCAAATAAGAAGAAATCATAATATTAATTGAAGAACTATGGAAAATCGGAAAAAATATTTATCAGTCTTTGACAACGTCAGTTAATGACGTAAACAGAGTTTATCTTCAACGAGAATCGAATACTTTGCAATCAGATCTTTTTTACCAAGGAAAAATTGAAATTTTCTTAAGTTACTGCCAGAATAACTAAATTACCAAACTGAGGAACGCATATATTTACGAAAGCAGCTTGTATAACGTGGAGCTGGATATTACCTCTTTGATAACTTATTGTAGTTGCCAAAAAAAGAGAATCATTCTCTAAATTTCTAAACATTACACTGAACAACTTATATCTTTAAGAAAACGGCTTCTCTAACGTGAAATTATTAATACCGACATCTAGATATTATCTCGTTGATAAATAATTGTTTCTGTTAAATTACGAACAATTCTTTAAATTGATAAACATTATATTGTAGAATTTATAACTTTACGAAAGAGGCTTGTCTAACATGGAAACATTAAAATCAAAATCTGGATATTTCCTCTTTGATAACTTATTGTAGTTGCCAAAAAAAGAGAATCATTCTCTAAATTTCTAAACATTATACTCAATAAGTTATATCTTTAAGAAAACGGCTTCCCTAACGTGAAATTATTAATACCGACATCTGGATATTATCTCGTTGATAAATAATTGTTTCTGTTAAATTAAGAACGATTCTTTAAATTGATAAGCATCATATTGAAGAATTTATAACTTTACGTAAGCAGCTTGTCTAACGTGAAAACATTAAAATTAAAATCTGGATATTACCTCTTTGATAACCCATTGTAGTTGCCAAAAAAAGAGAATCATTCTCTAAATTTCTAAATATTACACTGAACAACTTATATCTTTAAGACACCAGCTTCTCTAACGTGAAATTATTAATACCGACATCTAGATATTACCTACTATACTGGAGAGCACACACCTTTACGAAAGCAGCTTCTCCAACGTGGAATAATCAGAGACAAATTTTTGTTGCTGCTAGATGAAGAATGATTCTCCAAATGACATAATAATGAGGATCACAGATCTTGATAGAGCATGAGACATATTGAATAACCAATCTTGAAACTTGAATCAAGTAACTCAAACAGTTTCTTCTTCTTTCTTACACAATATCATTATCGTAGCTAATAATAAAAATTATGTTTGTAATGTCAAAACTCACCGTTTGAAACTAAATTCCAATATAATAATCAAAATGGTGCACGACTTGGGCGACCCTTATTTACTTTTCTATTAAAAAGCAAACATACACCAGCATCCAGAAAAAAATCTAATGGAGTCACACGAAACTTTGCGGTCTAACTTTCAAGAATATCAATGGCAATTCATCTCGGTTTAATTAGAAAGGTTTTTGTTTATGTTTGGGAGGAAAGTTGAATGACGCTGAACCGTGTGAGTGGAATTTCCGTAGTGGGTTTCCGTTTTCGGCTTTTTATTCGAGATACCGTCATTATAAAAGTGAATTACCAACTGAGAAGAAAAGGATTTTGTTATTCTGAAAATTAATTAGCTATTAGGAGATTTTTAGATTTGTTTTTCGGCGTTATTACTAGATTATTAGACTAATGAAACGATGATTCTTATGATCAAGCCAATAGATATAAAACTTTGAGCAAAAGAGTCGAATTAACAGCTGTCAAGTAATCAAAGTATTACAAGAAGATTCTCCTCAACCTCCGGATATCTCCATGGTATGAAAATTGAGCCGAAATAAATTTAGAACTTCTATAAGATCTTTCTGAATTACTAAAGTTGAAGTAAAAGAATTTGCTTGCCCAGAAACTACTTTTTCTTGGTATAGAAATGGTTAGGAACCAAATTAGGAACATGTATATATCCTGGAGGTGGCTGAACACGAATATCAAGACGACGATGACCTGGAAAGTACCTGACGCCCGGGGTAACTGTTTTATACGTTATCTTCTGGAGCCCCGTGGTAATTCGTCCTTAATTTGGATACATGTTTATGTTCTGGTGGTTCTCAAGGTCATTGAACACGATTATCATGACAGAAAGGATGGACGAGGTTCTCAATATTAAGGATTATATGAACTCTGAGTTATATACTAGTTATAAAAATAATAAAGAAATAATTCAATGTTAATTCTTTGTCATTTCTTCAACTGCAGTTTCTTTGGCAGAACTGTCATGACTTTTTAAGGTTATTAAAACGATATCGGTTCTTAGCAGGTCGATGCCGTCAAGATATTAGTGTTAGAGGCCCCGAATGGTAAAATTGAATCCCGGTAATATTTTCCGAGTTTTAAATTTTTCAACTATTGGAGATGCACTTTCCGAAACGTATTTTCCCCTTCGCGAACCTCAATTTTCATTTCTTATTCATAATTTTTGTTCAAAAAGTTTCTCAAGGCTCTGCCTAAGCGAATGCATTATCAGAAATTTCTCAATCAATTTTGTAAGTGTTAAAAAATGCAGGCTTTTGCAAGTAAGTAATATAATAAACAATTCAACTGAATATTATTAGTTAACAAAAATACAACTTATTTTCTTCTTTCTTTACTGTTTCCTATGCAAATTGAAATGACGAAGATAACATCTGCAAATACTTTTTAGACGCGGAATCTGCATTTCAAACAGATCTCATTAGTTATTCTCGCGAATTCTATGATTCGATCGAATGGAATTGAATCGTTTGCATTAATTTTTAATTGGTTATATCTTCATTCGACATTACGGAATGATGAAAAATTCGAGATGCAATTTAAAGATTAAAAGTAAAAGTTCCGTTTGTCTAATTGAAGGAAAAGTGCCTCTTAACCAAAAACTGTTCATAGTACAGTCAACAATTTGAGAAACCTCGTCGATATAAAGCAATGATAAGGAAATAGGGTTTTAGTTATCCTATGGATACCTAAGAGGTCTATATCGGTTTCTCAAACGTATAAACAAAAAACTGATAATCATTTTAACAAACCTTATCCCATATTCATGCAAACTCTTTTCCCTATCATATAGAAGAGATCTTGTCCCTACAGATTGGAAACTTGTTCAGGTTCAACCCATACCAAAAAACGACGATTTCAAACAACTACCGTCTGATTGCTTTAGTCCTGGTCATTGCCTAGGTCATGGAGAAAGTCGTTAATCAGCAAATCTTGTGATATGTTGGGTCTACGATTATCAGTACGTCTACCGGGGATCTTCTGGTCTACGTCTACATCATATTGACTGAAACTATAAAGAAGAAAGCATTTGACAACCTTCTAAATAATTAATATCATACGGTATGTCGTCCTGGATTAGTAGCTTTCGCAAGAACCGATCCATCCAAGTTGCTATCGATTTACACGTCCCACGAGAGGTTTGAAGTCAACTTTGGTGCTACCCAAAGATACATCTTGTTGCCTAATCTCTCCTGTACATCAACGATCTACTTGACAAAACTGCAAACCGAAATTGAAAACATTCTGGAGCAACCTGATTGAGTTTAACTGCAGCTCAGGATTTAGTCGTGTCGATTCTTGTTTTTACGTGAAAGAAGTAAAGATATTCAAATTTAATTTAATCAAATAATCAATTGTGGTATATTTCACATGAAGTTCTGCGTTCTATATCCATAAAGGAGCGAAATCAAAAACGGAAAAACGCTAAAACGCGAATCAATTAATCGCCAAAGCGGTGTAGGAGCTCAAGAATTTTTAATTGAAAGGAAAATCAAGTACCATAATTTTTATGGAAATTTAATCTCTTTCCAATGGTTTCCTCATTGATTTCATGATTTTAAATTTTGAAAAATAATGTTATAAACTGATTAAAGACCCACCTTTTTCACCCCACCTACCTACAACTTACTCTATTAGTTTGTCTGTTCAGATGGAATTGTCTTAAACAAAATTAACTCGATATTTAATCATTCTAATAGCTCAAAATTTCCCATACTTTCTTGTTTTTCATGACAATATGTGATTCATAACAAAATTCTACTGATCACTTTTTATTTAGTCGTTTATTGTGATATATTTCGATGGTGTGAACATGGGAACAAAAAAGAATCCAAAGAACATATTGAGTGGTTAGACAGACATTGTGTACATACGCCTTCCGACAGCTTCGGCCAATAGAAATATATTTAGGATTCGATGTTTTCATTGGTAAACACGTGGACTGACGGTTTGCTAGATGTTACCGAATTTTATACGGAAATTAAACATTAATTTTCATTTGTTAATTTGGTATAAGTTCCGTGCGTATATGAAATATTGATTGATACTTGCATAACTGTCTTCTTCAAATGATATTGGAATAATTATATGTATTAGAGCTTTACGAATTATTCGGAAGGTATTGTGTTATTTATTTTGATGAAAATTTTGAAATATTTCATTTAAAATTCACTTTCTATAATAGCTATACTCTTTTTGTTGAAAGATGAGTGGTAAATTTGGAATTTCTATAGATTTTGTAAATATTTTGAAGTACGTGCTCGAAAAAGCAATCTTCTTCCATAACGAGTCTTTGATGTCTTATGTATCATCTATACAGCTGTATATCCACTTTAGAAAATATACAGTTTTCACTTAAACCTCTAAATAGACCGGTCTAAGATCCTAAAGTAACGTATACGTTCATTTTTCACGTTCAAAATTATCTTATATTTTCAAGTAGCAAAAAACTTTCTTAGGTGAAAAATGTTTGCTACAAATCCAGAAAAAAATATATGTCAACACGTTCACTGCCATGATTATGAAAGCATCCAATTCCACGACTTTTTCATCGCCCCCTGTAGTGAAATTTAGATTTTTCTGTAATATATTCATTCTTTGAGAATAATTAAAAGTATATGAGCTTCATATCTGATAAATTTTGATATATATGAGTTTTTTTAGTACAAAAATATAAAGGGTTTCCCTAAAATACAAAATTGGAGCTTCATTTTTCAAAAAAAAAAGAACATAAACGCCTTTAAAACTTATTATTTTATATTTTCAAGTAGTACAAAACTTTCTTCGGTGAAAAATGTTTGTTACAAACCCAGAAAAAAATATATTTCAACACGTTCACTGCCATGATTATACAAGCATCCAATTCCACGACTTCCTCATCGCCCCTTGTAGTGAAATTTAGATTTTTCTATTATATATCCATTCTTTGAGAGTAATTAAAAGTAAATGAGCTTCATATCTGATAAATTTTGATATATATGAGTTTTTTTAGTACAAAAATATAAAGGGTTTCCCTAAAATACAAAATTGGAGCTTCATTTTTCAAAAAAAAAGAACATAAACGCCTTTAAAACTTATTATTTTATATTTTCAAGTAGTACAAAACTTTCTTCGGTGAAAAATGTTTGTTACAAACCCAGAAAAAAATATATTTCAACACGTTCACTGCCATGATTATACAAGCATCCAATTCCACGACTTCCTCATCGCCCCTTGTAGTGAAATTTAGATTTTTCTATTATATATCCATTCTTTGAGAGTAATTAAAAGTAAATGAGCTTCATATCTGATATATTTTGATTTATATGAGTTTTTTAGTACAAAAATATATTGGGTTTTCCAAAAATCCAAAATTGGAGCTATATTTCTCAATAAGAAAACAGTAAACGCTTTGAAAACTCATTATTTTATATGTTTAAGTGGCACAAAACTTTATTCGGTGAAAAATGTTTGTTACAAACCCAGAAAAAAATATTTTTCAACACGTTCACTGCCATGATTATGCAAGCATCTAATTCCACGACTTTTTCATCGCCCCCTGTAGTGAAATTTATATTTTTCTGTAATATATCCATTCTTTGAGAATAATTAAAAGTATATGAGCTTCATATCTGATAAATTTTGATTTATATGAGTTTTTTAGTACAAAAATATATTGGGTTTTCCAAAAATTCAAAATTGGAGCTATATTTCTCAATAAGAAAACAGTACACGCTTTGAAAACTCATTATTTTATATGTTTAAGTGGCACAAAACTTTCTTCGGTGAAAAATGTTTGTTACAAATCCAGAAAAAAATATATGTCAACACGTTCACTGCCATGATTATGAAAGCATCCAATTCCACGACTTTTTCATCGCCCCCTGTAGTGAAATTTAGATTTTTCTGTAATATATTCATTCTTTGAGAGTAATTAAAAGTAAATGAGCTTCATATCTAATAAATTTTGATTTATATGAGTTTTTTAGTACAAAAATATATTGGGTTTTCCAAAAATTCAAAATTGGAGCTATATTTCTCAATAAGAAAACAGTAAACGCTTTGAAAACTCATTATTTTATATGTTTAAGTGGCACAAAACTTTCTTCGGTGAGAAATGTTTGTTACAAACCCAAAAATATATGTCAACACGTTCACTGCCATGATTATGAAAGCATCCAATCCCACGACTTTTTCATCGCCCCCTGTAGTGAAATTTAGATTTTTCTGTAATATATCCATTCTTTGAGAATAATTAAAAGTATATGAGCTTCATATCTGATAAATTTTGATATATATATGAGTTTTTTTAGTACAAAAATATAAAGGGTTTCCCTAAAATACAAAATTGGAGCTTCATTTTTCAAAAAAAAAGAACATAAACGCCTTTAAAACTTATTATTTTATATTTTCAAGTAGTACAAAACTTTCTTCGGTGAAAAATGTTTGTTACAAACCCAGAAAAAAATATATTTCAACACGTTCACTGCCATGATTATACAAGCATCCAATTCCACGACTTCCTCATCGCCCCTTGTAGTGAAATTTAGATTTTTCTATTATATATCCATTCTTTGAGAGTAATTAAAAGTAAATGAGCTTCATATCTGATAAATTTTGATTTATGTGAGTTTTTTAGTACAAAAATATATTGGGTTTTCCAAAAATCCAAAATTGGAGCTATATTTCTCAATAAGAAAACAGTAAACGCTTTGAAAACTCATTATTTTATATGTTTAAGTGGCACAAAACTTTCTTCGGTGAGAAATGTTTGTTACAAACCCAAAAATAAATGTCAACACGTTCCCTGCCATGATTATGAAAGCATCCAATCCCACGACTTTTTCATCGCCCCCTGTAGTGAAATTTAGATTTTTCTGTAATATATCCATTCTTTGAGAATAATTAAAAGTATATGAGCTTCATATCTGATAAATTTTGATATATATGAGTTTTTTTAGTACAAAAATATAAAGGGTTTCCCTAATATACAAAATTGGAGCTTAATTTTTCAAAAAAAAAAAGAACATAAACGCCTTTAAAACTTATTATTTTATATTTTCAAGTAGCAAAAAACTTTCTTAGGTGAAAAATGTTTGCTACAAATCCAGAAAAAAATATATGTCAACACGTTCACTGCCATGATTATGAAAGCATCCAATTCCACGACTTTTTCATCGCCCCCTGTAGTGAAATTTAGATTTTTCTGTAATATATTCATTCTTTGAGAGTAATTAAAAGTAAATGAGCTTCATATCTAATAAATTTTGATTTATATGAGTTTTTGAGTACAAAAATATATTGGGTTTTCCAAAAATTCAAAATTGGAGCTATATTTCTCAATAAGAAAACAGTAAACGCTTTGAAAACTCATTATTTTATATGTTTAAGTGGCACAAAACTTTCTTCGGTGAAAAATGTTTGTTACAAACCCAGAAAAAAATATATTTCAACACGTTCACTGCCATGATTATGAAAGCATCCAATTCCACGACTTTTTCATCGCCCCCTGTAGTGAAATTTAGATTTTTCTGTAATATATTCATTCTTTGAGAGTTATTTCAAAGAACATCCTTCTTTGAAAAAGTAAACTAATTAGAACTCGTAATTCACTTTCTATTCGACATTTGAATTGAATTGACTTTGAAACTATATATTGGATGTTGAGTAAAAATTGACGAATGTCAAACTATAGTCACCAGGTAATTGAAAAAAGTTGAGTAGCTATCTATAAACCCTTGTTTCGAGGTATATGGAAAAACCAAAGACATTTGTACCAAATCTCACCTTAGACCTCAAGCAATAACAAATTAACACTTGACACAATAAAGATGTATTGAATATTGGCCTATTTTGACGGAAATAAACTTACAGATGCGTACCTGTAGGATACAGACATAGAAAGCGACTTCGAGCTTAGAATTTAATATCCGGGGCATATTTTCCGACAAGCATACACTCGCTAAATACCTAGGTGGCATCGGATTCTTCATGGAAATTTTTACAACGATTGAGGGTAACGCTTGTAAAATAAATTCCACTGGTTTTTACATAAAAATACAGACGAGTTTGAATGCTTTTCTTCATAATTATCATAAAGAAAGTACTAGCAGAAAGGTGATAAAAAAAGTAACTAACAAAATAAAAAATCAAATTCCTTAGATATTTTTTACATTTATTCCAATCAAACCAGACCTAGTTGTCATAAAACTGTTCTGGAATTATTAGGAAAATTTCAGAATTATTTGGAACGACTTAAAATGTATAAAAATGTTCTGGAAGAGTCTAAAATACGTTGCAATTGTTCTGGAACAGATTATAATGTTTTAAATATGCTCTGCAACTATTTGAAATTATCATAAAATCGTCTAGAACAGTTTATAATATTTTAAAATTACCCTGAAAGCGTTTGGAGTCTTCCAAAATGATTTTGTACGATTTAAAATGAACTAAAATAATTTAGAATATACAGGAAGTATTTCGAACAATTTATAATGTTTTAAATTAACTTTCAAACCATTTATAATTTCATATAATCACATAAATCAATTTATAATAATCTAAAATTGTTCTGGAACTATCAACAATGTCCTAGAGGGATATGGAACAACTAAGAATGTATAAAAATGTTCTGGTAGAATTTCAAAAACGTTGCAATTGTTCTGGAACAATTTAAAATTGTCATAAAATCGCCTAGAACCATATATAATGTTTTAAAATTATCCTGGAAGCTTTTAGAATATTCTAAAATGATTTTCTACGATTCAGAATGTTCTAAAATGAAATAGAACAATTTAGAATATACAGAAAGTATTTAGAAAAATTTATAATGTCTTAAATTAACTTGTCTTAGAAGGATCTGGAACAACTTAGAATGTATAAAAATGTTCTGGAAGAATTTAAAATACGTTGCAATTGTTCTGGAATAGATTATAATGTTTTAGATTTGTTCTGGAACTATTTGAAATTATCCTAGGTGAACGAGAAGCTTTTTTTTCGACGGTTGAACATCATTTTGGTTTGCAGCAAAATATTCCTTGATAGGGTTATAGGGCCTGAAGGGCATTCCTTATCTCGAAGGTTAATAAATGGATGTGAACAAAGCCTCCAAGCAGCATATGCTGTCTTCAAGCATTCCCTTGAACTTAAATGGGCTTTTGTATAGACTTTTCATACCATCACCGATAGATTGGGATACAAATGAAGAGTATTTCCTTTCTGTTAAAATAACCAATACACTTACAAGTTTCGTCTCTTAGTTGTAGCAGTTCTACAGGATGAGGTAATTGATGATGATAAACAATTAAACTCTATAATGAGGTATGGCAATACGACCCTTGATCTCCTCTAAAATTGCGCTTTCAACTGCAAAAAGGTGGTCTTGTTAATAGAGGACATGACGGCGTTTGGAATATCGAACTGTGAGGTTGACGCAGAGGTATTGATGGCTGATGTACAGGTGGAAAGGGACTGGAATAGGGGAAATTATCAATGCTGATGCTACCTTATATCTTCTCCACCAGTGGTCCCTTATAACTCTAGGTCGCTGCAAATTTGAAATATACCAACCGAACATCAGAAGATCTTCGTGGATCATTCACACCCTTGTTTGTTTTGTAGATGAAGCGCTTCACGCAGAATTTACGAGAACATATGGTGCAATCACTTTGAAGTGGAAAAGGTCGTATTCGTAGGTGCTTCCATCTACCCTTTTTCCCTCCAAAATCACACATTTTGACCTTTAGACAAGGATATAAACAATTCCACCAAATGCTACGACCAATAGGTGTACTGATCAAGAAGATATTCTTTTTTCAAGCCAATTTGATTGGACTACTTCGGATTAGAAACTTCTGTTACCTTTTTTTACGAAATTAAAAAAAAGTGGATGATGAACTTGACGAGTGAATAGATACCGGGTGCGATGCGTTGCGATGCGGAACGTAACTCCTTCATTCGAGATTGTCGACGATACGCGGTAGAAACGACGGAATTTAATATTCACAGACCACGTTTCAACTTTTCTTCTCTTTCTAACATATAAACGTACAGGGAGGTCCTCTTAAATGTCATCAACAAAAATTATTCGGCGAAATGGGAGTTTATGCGATATATTTATGAAATTGTATGAGCTACTATGTAATATTATACGGTTACCGTCTTGGTAATAATAATAACAGGCGATAAATCCGAGGAAAATAAAGAAAAGTATATGAAATACGGATAAAAGAGACAGCTTCGCAAGTAAAGTAGGCGATGACTGAGACTGTTATTGTTTCTATTAATTTGGTAGTTGTCAAATATGTCAAGTATGAACATTACGTCGCTTTTAGAAATTTATTTTCAAGTATGGGAATATCTAAAAGAAAAGTTTTATGAAAAACAACAAGATATGAAAAAATCGTTTACGGTTAATCACTTTGTAAGAATGTGAATTGCCAGATAAACAATTTACGATATCTCTCGGCATGTTGAGACAGGTATTTCGATGAAAATAGAATCAGGATTAAGCAGAAAAGCAAAAAAAAAACAGAGAAGCTTACGAAAAACTAAGAGTCAATTTGAGAAAATTTGGTAGAAAATTCGAAATCGATAAGAAATATGTAAGTAACATTCGAAAGAAACGGAATTTAGTTCAAAAATCGCTTCTCTAACTTCTCGATGCCGTGTTTGTAGAAGGATTTGTCTTTGACCTTACTTTCAGCAATTGCTTCTTCATTTGAGCTTAATTTCTCACCGGCAAGGATTTTTTTGGGATTAGCGAATAGCCAGTAATCACTGGTGGCCAGATCTGGATTATACGGTGGATGGGAAAGTGTAAGTCCACTCAGATGATGATCGTTTTAATTCCGGAGTGGCTTCCACTTTGATAAGAGCTTTCTCTCTAAAAGCAGAGTCCAGATAACACTTTTGAAGCCATTGCTGAGCTTACACACCATTTTTTTCATCAAGAAGCAATGATAAAACACAGGAAATTGTTTTAATAATAACAAAAGTAGTTTCACTTGAATGGCTGTCACTTTATTCTGATTAATCGTCATAGTATTTTAAAATTTGGTATTTTATAAACGTCATCTATGTGTTAGTCGCACGACTTATCGCGTGATGGAATTTATAATATTTAGTATGATTTCTATTTATTTTACGATTTTCTTTTGTTATAGGTAAGTCGAAACGATTTTCTTCACATAGAAACAAAAAAAAACGGATTTGGTGAGTTGAAAATAACTGCGTTCCATATATATTTTCGTATTGAGGTTAACTTGACAATAACTATGCTTATTTTATTCATGAAACCTAATCAAAAACTTATATTAAAAGCGGCCTTAGAAAGCGAATAGAGTAAAATTTTAAACCCGATATAGAAAACTTGATGTGAAATATATCATAAAACGAGTTTTCATTTACGATCGACTTATATGCATGCGCTTCGAAAAATATTCAAAGAACTGTTAAATGTTAAAATCACTTCATAGAAAAAGCTTGAATAGTTTTAAGACACTAGGCACTGCAAATCAAAGGAACGTACATTTACGTCTTGTTTTAAAGGTTTTTCTTGGTAAAAAATTTTAAAAAACATTACAAGAATTGAAATATGAGCATCGGAATTTGGTTTGTAATAAAATATGTGCTTTACATCATCATATATATCTTCTAGAAGAGATTAGCACGTCAGAAACAATTATCAAAACCAGGATTCCAGATTCCTCACAGACAATATTTTTTCTTGATGAAACCATTTCATTCCAGTTAGTAGACTAAGAAGGAAATCTCTTAGATTGTTCAGATCTTTAGGTCTTACTCCATGACATTTTTGAGAAACCTAGTAAAGAATGTCCTATGAGGGGAAAATGTTTCCGACTTTCCTGGTCAAATGATGAATTTATTCATTACCGTGCACTCTGGTGTGATTGACTCACATTACAGTCATTTTATTTTTTGATTCCAGAGAATTTAACGATCTTGTGAATTCCCATACTTGCTTTACTGGTGGTGTGCTGTTACGTTTGATTCCTTGCAGAATTCTCAAGAGCTATCGGGAGTTTCTTTACTAAACTGAACTATTTAGATCCAGTTCGTTAAGTTAGTAAAATAAAAAAAATCTCTTCGATTTTTTGAGACCTGGTGTCTTTTTGAGAAACCTATGGTGCTATGAAAGCAGTTATCTCGCCTTTCCTCTTCAGGTGATTAGCTTGTTCATCGCCGTGCCTGCTGGAGTGGTTGATAAAACTCTACTGATTAATTTATAAATAAAATTATCGAATTTCTCAACAATATGTGATCTATTTATATATAGAGAGTTTACATTTGAAAATATGCAAATGCCAAAACCGCATTCCATCGTTTTTTAAAGACCCAGAGCTGTTCGCTACTCCAACAATAAGATTTGATTAAACGAGTGTCTATTATATCGCGGATGACTAAAACGTTTAAGTTGGTAGTGTATATATATATCATTGTACATGATTATATTCTCTGATAAACGCGAGTGAACAAAAGGTGGCCTTTCATATATTTTGACAGGCTACCGCACAAACGTCTGCGATTATCGAAATATTTGCATTACAAAATGGCCGTATCTAATTTCCAAAATAAAAAAGAAAGGATGATGAATGGTAATGCGAAGAACTCTTTGTGGCGACTCAAGATATTCTTTAGTTCATTCAGAAGATACATAATTACTCAACTAAATTCGAAATACAAGTCCAGTTAGATCATTAATACCAATATAAATGAAGACCATCTTAACATCTATAGTTTCGTAAAATTATTTTAAACGGTTGAAATAAAGACGAGGAAACGTATTTTTTTCTATTGATAAATTTGTGGTACCTTGAAAACATGTGATTTGAATGTTTCAATCGGTTCTTCAGATGTAGAAGCTGCTGCTGGCACCTGTTGACTTCGTAAGTTGATAGTCACGTCATTTTCCTCTGGTGATATCTCGTTCAAGTTTCAATCGGTCGATCGTTACAGTTTTTTCTTTCCCGCAGACTCTGAGTTTCCTCCCCTCGCTCAATCACTTCGTAAGGTCCGTCGTAAGACATGCGCAACGAGTTTTTGGAACCGTCGTTGCCAAATCTTGTAAAATGAACGGTGTACTTGTACCATGTTCTGTGGAAACGCCCGACTATCTCATTGGATGGTATGCTGTCGTGTGGATGTGGTTAGTGTCCGTCAACCGGTCAAGTGACAGTGGCTGAAATAAATACGATTTCTAATCCGTTTTTAACGTCAAAAGCGTCCCATAGTTCATCATTGGAATAGCCACTGACCAGTCAAAAAAACTCAAGTCAAGCAGTACTTTTTCCCCTAAGACAGCGGCATGATGATCAAGTCTTGCTGAAGGTGGGAAAAAACTTCCTAAAGGTGCGAACACATGGTAACTTTTGGTCGCAAGCTCGTGTTTGGACGCGGCAATCTTTCTTGATCGATTGCCAGACAAACCTCTTGGTAACAAGCTTTGTAGTGATTTTTATAGTTTGGTGCTAGAGGCGACGGGTGAACTCCTCTTTTGAGTTTTTTATATCGCTCAGGTCAGTCATTAAATCGTCCACTTTGACACTGTACCTAACTCTAAAAATAAACTAAATCTGCTGCTCTAGGAAAATAGGAGAATGACCGTATATTGGTTTTTCCTAAAAGGTATATCGGAGAGGATTAAGTTAATTGCCTCATTGGTATACTCTAGAGACCTGGTAGACACATTAGGATTACTTTTTGCCTATTAGCTAGTACTTTTAGACATTACACGTCTTTACTATCTTAGATTTCCACTTAATAGCCTTCAGGGCGTTCAAGGCCTCTTGACTATCGAACAGAATATAACTTCAGCCTGTTGCACTAGTTTCTAACAATCTGTATACCACCGAGGTGCATTTCAAGCTTGTAGAAGATCTTTATTGACCCATGATTCGTAGTACTTAGAATATGTTTATCATCTTGTTTGTTTAGTGTTTAGTCTCTGCAAGCTTTTTCGATTTTAGAATCATTTGGTGATTTGTCTTTTTAATTATCAAGATGGAAAACAATTTTCCAGCGATGTTTTTAGTGATGAGTAAATGTAAGAGCAAGTACAAAACAAGGTTAGTCTTGATCGTGGTTTTGCATATACGATCTTGGGCTTTCATCGGTCTTACACTTTTATGGTGTATTTTTAGATGATTCTTATGGTTTGTTTAAGATCTAATCGAAACTTTACTTGATGTTGACCATTCATAAAATTGTACATTCAAGACATCGTCGTATATTTTAGGCCTTTATTCGTCCTAGTTAATAACACATCTCGTACAATTTTATTCGTTATAATTCAAAAAAGTGAGGTAGTTTTTCTTATATATTCAGTGCTATCTTTGCACGGCAGCAAAAAAAATGCATATCATCGAGTTAACTCATAAAAAGCAACCACGGCAAGATTATCTGACACTTAATCAACTCTCTCATTGTTATTTCCTTGCGCTTGTAAAATCGTTCGTTGCTGTCCGCAGTCGGAACCTTATCATAAGGCCCATCCGAACAACGTGAAAAATGGATTCAGTTCGCCTTTTTTTGTAACTTCCTTACGTATTCAGTTCGCTCTTTCTTAGCCGTATCGAATTAGTTATTAAGACAAATCGAAACTATTTGAAATCGTTTTTGATTCATTTTATAGCAAACAAGTTTTTAGAAGCTAATTGATATTTAATTTTGCTACAACATGAGCGTCGTTTCAAAAGAAACAGACTTTTTGATTTGATATGTCAAATGTCAAAATCAACTGAAGCCCGTTCAAAAATGGCCTTCGTGGGATAAACAAACGCTTACTTCATAAGTTCCTGTGTGGTTTGTACTGGATTTTATACCTTATTATGTCCAGTTTTATTTCGAAATGGCTTCCGAAATCCCGGAAACACTTAGCTTTTTTTACTATGGAATGTTTACTGCAGATAAGCTGTGAATATAGTCACTTAATTTTGGAAGTTACTCGGAAGCTTACTTGCAGAATAACTAAAGAAAAAACAGATCTAAAAATAATCTATACAACAACTCTCACTAATGGAAAAAAATTGTTTACCCCACGACCGACATTTTGATATAAATCACCTGCTTTCTTATATTGCCTAATAGACTTACAGTATGCAGCGAACTTTTCCAATTAAACACGTTAATGTGTCATCGTAGGGCATAGAAAAAGCGCGCATAACAGATTCATGTACCCCAGAATTATGTTTTTATCATTTTTTTTAGTTCTAAATATTACGAGAGCTCTACAGCATTGCAGCGCTTACGTACTAGCCACGAATGTACGTATGTCAATACGTCTATTAATTAAAATCCTTCGAATACCAATATGTATACATGAATCAAATATCAAATTTTTTCAATCAACTGGTTTTATTTTCAACTATTTTCCTATATCCTGTAGCAAATTAAATTCAGGTATATCACAGCACGTACTGTAAATTAGATTGAAACAAGCTCAGTTGGAGTATCGCGTGTATTTTCCGGGAAAAAAGAAATTGATTAATGCCTCGATTAGTTCGTTAGTTTTATGTAGAAACGAAGATACAACACTTTCATGTCCAACGCTCCAAACGCCATGATATACCGCAGTGTTCATTGAATAATTGAAAACTTGAGTTGTCTGTATAAAGGAGAAAGGCATAGTTTCCGTGGGATTGAAAATTTGACAATTAGAAGTTCGAAAGTTGACCGATTAATGTGTTTCTAGTTCGTATCAGCTTATCGTACCTATATTATCATTAACTATATCGCAAGTCAAGTTTCCGTAAGATATCATACGTAAGGTACCTACTGGATTTACATACTCGATATGTACAGGTTAATGGCACCTGGATAGTTCAAAACAAAGCTATTTAATAATCAGCTAACTTCTGACAAACTTTATATTGTATATTGCTCTGAACTGAGTGCAGTTAAACACGCTACTGCTTTAGATCACGTTAGCCATCGTAGGTCACAGAAAAAGCGCGCAGAACACATTAAGTATCCCATATGTATAATTGTTGTCGGTATGTCGAGAATGTATACAAAAAATAATTCAATAGATATAATATTTCTCACTTATCTGCTTAATCAACTCACAGCTGTAGCTCATAAAATGTAGGGTCGAAAAACACCCTTAGATAATAAAAATATTTCTCATCATCGTAAATATTTTTTTCTACCGATTTCGATGCTGAACTTCCTCGAAGTCTTCGTATCAGAAGAAAATAAAAAAGACATCGAAAACAACGACCTATCATACTACGAACGTAAAACTCGCCGAAGAGCTATTTTCACGACATAAACCATTTCTTTTATATAATTTTATTTTGATTATATTGCAAAAATCGTATTTGCAAATAAAGAATATCGAGATTAAATACGGATATATCGGTTTCTATATATTTAGTTAAAACATTATCTATGATCTTTGAATGACGTTTGACATATGATTTACATCGAACGTCATCTGTCATATATCAATGAATAAATTCCTTGAAAAATAATTCACGATAGCAAGATACCGTCCAAAGAATCCTTAAGAAACATAAAATGCATCCCATCAATGGTTTCACATTTAGTGAATGATTTTTTTTGATTCGGTGCTTCTTGTAGATGAGTCAACCCATAATAGCTAATCAAATGTTTAGGGTGGAATTGCAATTGATCACGTGATAAGACCGTAGTATGATGGCCGTATCATTAGTTTCAGTACATTCTTCCTTTTCAATTCTTTCAGAGCACAGCCGGAGCCAGATTTTATTAGGGCTCCAGCCGCCCTTCCTACAAAATATCCTCGAACTGTGATTTCCTAATTTTATTTCTTCTTTTCTTCACTATCACCATTCCAAAAATAATAATAATTCATTGGAACGCATAATGATATTATCTTCTTATTTTGAAACTGATCGATTTCGATTTTAATAAGTACTTAAAGTTGATTTTTTTATGTTATGTAAATTTTCCCAATACTATGAATATCCAATAACCAATATCTAAGATTCCATTGAAATATTTGGTTTCCTCTCGGAAGCAATTTGACATTCTTTTCTTATTTCGTAGGTATTTGAATGAATCTTTCATAAAAACATTATTGAAACTACCTTTTATATAAGTATAGAGATGGGATCACCTATTTGTCAATTTTTAAATAATAGATGACCATTTTCCGAATAAAAACTATTACTATAGACAATTTTAGATATTTTCGGACCTCATCAGTACAATACGTATATTTTCTCTTGAGTATTTCTAATTTTAAAGCATTATATTAATTAGTTTGTTGAAAAGTATACTGGATATCTTTTAGTTTTCTATTTTCCAACGAATTTATGATTTTCTCGTGTGAAACAAGCGAAAAATTATCTTTTCTAGGAATTAGAGTGTTGAAAAAACCAACAATGTATTTAATTAAAATTAACAACGAACAAGGGATTTAAGAGCTTGCTGGCAATTTTCTCGTCCACTCTTCCTAATGTTGGACCTTATATCGCCACAATACATGGCGCAGTCCTACGGGATACAAAGAAAACGGTTCTCATTTATTTTCGCTAAGAATAACATTAAAACCGATGTAATGCAACTCCTTTATTTCTGTAATTTAAAATTGTCGAAAATGTTTAATTCTCACAGGAAGCTTAACAGTGTCTTTAACGGCTTTATAAATGAATCTAAATAAGTAGTGTCTAATGTTCCAACACAAACAAAAAGGTAAATAAACAGAATGAAGATATTTTGTTAAAAACGTAGTGATTATATGAAGTGACTGTTTGAGGTGTAGAAAATTGTCGCAGCCAGATTTATACAGGTTGTTGATACAGATGTTAAAAATATGGCAGCTGTAGGTTTGTTTGTTATTTTAAATAAAAAAAAAATGTATTCTAATTTCGAATTCGAAATTTGCGCAAAATTATATACCAAAAATGAAGTATAAAGTACGTCATTTGCAACAATAAAAACTCCACAGACCGGCAGTGCTCTAAGGATTCTACACGAGCATGTGACGCATATTTTAACGAAAAAGTGAATGGATTCTCATATTACAAATTTCTTATATTACCTATTGTAAATAATGGACGATAAAAGCATAAAGAAACTACAAATTGCGCGATATAAAGGATATAAAATGTACAAGTTCCATAGAAATACCTCAAATCCTCGTGTGAGTGCACCTTTAAACGATGCAATAACCTAACATTTCCTGAAATATGGCGATGTCGCAATCCTATAAAAAACTGTCGTCTCACTTGGATGGTAAATCGACGAATCGAAACGGTGAGCGGCGGATTTTGTCCGTTATAACTTCACTGAATCTATTATTATACAGTGTGTCTAAGGCAGAATGGAATTGTTTTAAAGTTTTAGAAAAAAGTTATATTCTAAAATCTATCAATAAAATCAATTAAATATCAAAATTTACAAGTAGTATACGAAGTTTATCATAAAATGTGTTTTTTTTGTCAAGGAAAAGGGGAGACTGGGGCAAGACGAGATACAGGGGTAAGCTGCGCTTCTGAACTCGACAGTGCTGCAGCTTAGCGGTAGTATTAGTAGTCGGGTATAGTGAAAATATCCTCAAATAAGTGGGAACCAGTTTGAGTGAATACTTTGTCTCATACACATGTTTTTTTGCTGAATTTCATCGTGAAAAAGTTTATATATATATATATCATTGGAAAGTGTACTTTTCGTTCTCTAACTCTAACCTAACGTCTAAAGAAACGTTTGATACCAACAAAGTAAGAGTGGGAAGAGATTGTGATATATCAACGAGGTAATTTTTGAAAAATTGAGCTCTTTCGAGATAGCTGGCCAAACGGGCGCATTCTTTTCTCTGATCTTCTTCAGCTGGAATCGTATGCAACCTCTAACACTAGAAATGTCATCCGTTTATTGAGATGACAATATATTAGATATATTTCCAACGGAAGAGTTTTTCATCGTTTTCCGGTACTTCCTTGACCTCCAAATTTGAACCCTCTTGATTTTTTCCTTGTAGGATTACCTAAAGCTAAAGGTATACCTCGAAAAGTCATTGTGGGATCGAATTTATAATTTTCAATTGTGATTTCTAACATTTTCATAGAGAAAACAATTTTTTCAATCCAATTAAAATGTATCAAATATATATTTCCATTTCTAAACTTTTTTTCAGTTACGATATTGTTAAAAATGAAGATAGTTTTGTTTAAAAATCACATTGTGGAGAAATCTTATAGAGAAATTTTGAATCTTTTGGTATTTCGGGGCTGCTATTCTTAAAACTAAAGTATGTAACTTTTTCAATACTGAAAAACTTTCCGTTTACCTGACAACAACTCTGCTTAAGGGAATTTTTGAGAATTGCTTCACAGGCGTATCCAATCCGTTTGTTAGATGCTTTCTGTATCCTTGTTAATTACATTTGGAATTTAAACGGGCCTAAGGCACTCTGCACGTCATTATTATTTAACTTGAACAGCCTCGGTTATATATCTAAAACAGTTTCTCTCTTTAGCCTTCACTACGCTGCAGGCTATCCGGATTTTGCTTTTACAAGTGCTTGTTTAAATTTCTCGAAAATCCATTCGCCATTATTAGAGCACTAGACGTCATCTACAGATCTTAAAACGGCTGTTGCTTTATTATATCGTTTATATACTGACCATTCCTATGTTTTAGTGGCCACTCAGCTAACCCCGGGCGGGTATTCAATGCATAAAAGTTAAATAACATTTCCTATTTCAAATCTACTGATAAAATACTAAAATGTCCTTACATAGAATGTAGTGATTTCAAAATAAAATGGTCAACTGTTGCAATGGATCGAAAGGAAACGAAATAGCTGACAGACTCGCTAAACTAAGACGAATTCTTCATAAAACCTGAACCCTTTTGTGGTATCAGCTATAGAATACTAAAGAAAGCAACGGAAAAAAATAAATAGGAATAAAATTAGTTACTGGGATAATCTGCAGAGGTTAAGGCAGGAAGCTATAACCAGAGAAGATCAGCCGAATGTTAACAGGAGTCCTGTGGGGACTCTGCACCGTGCGGATTCTATTCCACAGAGGACGAAACATCTATCCACATTCTCTTGAAGTTTGAAACACCAAGGAACTCCAAAACATTAAACCTGGGAACTTATTAAATGGAAAGCGGAGATCTATGGCAGATACAACCATCCAACTTTCTGAACTTTCTAAGATAGTTCAACTGCAAGCCCTGGGATCCCCAGTATCACAGCTGGAGGGGGATCTTTTGGTTCGCTGTTCAACTGTAAATTATCGTTACCAACAACTTTTAGACTGAATTTAATGATATCGAGAATATCATTATTGATTTCTTGATTTCTTTTTTTCAATTATATAAAATATAATTTATGCCATTAGTCAAATTTAGTCTGATGCATGCCTCATGTTGCGGGAAATTTCCGAATTACATCATTCAGAAATTATTCGATACATGAAATTTGTTTTATCAGTTCGGCTTCATATTTATATAAGTAAATGCATTTGCGCGAATTTTACTAGATGTGTGTCTCATTATGCGAAACGACAACGTCCGGAATAGAAGAAGATTGTATCTGTATTGTTGGCCGTTAGGTGAAACGTGCATGATATTCGACAGGAATACAAATATAAACGACCTTTAGGGCCCGACGTATTTTGTTTATGAGGGAGTTTAGCTATGAATCTGAATCATCTTTTTTTTTCTCCAAAATCAATTTTGTACATAGAAAAAAATAGAGGTATTCATTTTATGCTTATTCTGAAAGGTAGGCAAGTATAAATTATTGAAATATTGGGTTTCAGCTTCATGATCCCGCGCTCATAAAATTTCTGGTCTCTATCAGCAAAATACTGAAACCAGGTACGATTGAAGATCCATTTGTGAAAGTTTGACCATTCAAATTCAATTGTACAAACTTCGCAAAATCTAATAATTTCCCACGATATGCCAAAGATATGGAAGATTAAATCTTTCCATCCAGTTTCATTAATTCTTCTTCCTCTTTAAATAGGATCAGGTCCTGTTCAATCCTGTACGTTGGTCCTCTTCTTGGATCTTCCTGAGAAGCTGAAGTTTTAGCCCATCTGTGTTCTGGCATTATTTCTCTTGTTGTTGACAGAGAACATCAGAATTGATCGTTTGGTTTCTTGGAAGCAGCTCAAAAAACACAATACCTTTGAAATCTCTTGAATATTGAATATTGAAACTTGAGAAAACAAATCTGCATTGTAAGGATCAAGATTTAAGTCTGTTGAAGCTGTAAAAGAGAAAACGACTCGCATGCTAAAAGAACTGACTATACTTTTCGCACAGTTCCGAACAATGGAAGATTCACATGAAGCGATGAAGGGATAGAGGAGGTATATGTTGAATTTAAAGAGTAAAATATTTCAAATAATCAGTATCGATATTTAACAACCACATATCGTACATTCCAACTCATATTCTCATTGTGATGTGGGAGCAATTGGTGAGAACATTGAATCAAATAAGGTTGAAGGAGAAGACGAAGTTATGCCGATTTCTTTGGATCTATCTTTGGTTAATTAAACACGAACTACTTCTTTTCCTCAAAAAAAGTCCCTTATTTCCAAAGGATCCTTATTTTGAAGGCCTTAAGATATTTCATCAAATCCTCTTAGACTTACTTTTGTTCAAAAATGCTTATTCACAGATTGGAAAAGTTTTTTATACGACTTTATACGTAAAAATGTTCAATATAAGTTTTATTTCTGTCGTCTATTTTTTCTGCGCTACAATGTGAAATTGAAATACAGTATGTATTCCAATTAATTTGGTATCCGGTTTCTATAATATCTATTGGAAATTCATCTAGGATTTGTAAACTGGAAAATGGACTATTAAATTCCACAGCTTATCGATTTCAAAACGTAAATTGAACCTTAATGAATACTTGCTCACATCCCGATTCCTTCCCATCTGCAACGTTAGTCGTATGGGATATTAGAGATCCCATACAAACGTTTTGAATTAGACCAGTCTCTGAAGAAATGTATATCGAATAGTTTCATTTTGAGTATTTCTAAATCGCAGTTTAATTTCTGTGTAAATATTTGGAGTATTATCAATGAAAATATTCGCTTTCTTCGTTTTTCCTAGGGAGCTTGACTCCTTTCCCTTCACCAATGACGGAGAGCGTGCCGGCGCGCTCGTTTCCCTTCACTTTACAACTCGACACCAAACTATTCGTTACAACCAAAGGACTCAGTTTTATACTCCCGTGATTCTCTATGAAACAGTGTACAATACGCCGTTCACCGTTTTAAAATCGGACAAGTGAAAGTGTGCTTTTTTTTAAATTGAATTTTAGGTAAGTGAAAAACATTTTTCGTAGATTTTACTTTTGTTATAGCTATTAATTTTTAAATTCCACCTGTATATAAATAAAATCATGTTAAAAAACAGCAACTGAATAACTAAATCGTTAACAAAGTTGACACTTTTTTCTAATTAAAAATATTTAATTTCAACATTTCGTTCAGTCTATTTTATAAAACTATTTTTGATAAATAACTTCGCAAGTTGTGTATAAATATTCTTGTAAATTGGACCAAATATTTATTTTTGAGACCATTTTCAGAATTATCATCATTTTTAAATTCTTTGTTTTGTTTTAGTTATTTTTCAAGTTTTGGGATATGATTCTCCATAAAACATTCTGTTTTTATTTTTTCTGATTTCACTTTATCCCATTCTAACTTTCAAAAACAATATCGTTTCTATATTTCTCACAGTTTATTTTTGTTCATTTTTTTAATCCAAATAAACCCCCCTTGTGCTTAGTTGACTGTTTCGTAAACTATCATAAAAATATGGAGAGTGCATAAGTGTATTGTTTGTAAATATAATTTTAATTGAATTTATATAAATTTTCTTATGTTAATTTTAGTAAATAAGTAAGTTTTTGAAAATTTGTACATATAATAAACGTTTTATAAAAAAAATGTAAATGGTTGTTTATTTATTATATTTCTTACAACACTTTTATTTAATTGACAATAAAAAAAGGTGGAATATGATTTTAAGTAAGTGTTAACGTAATTAATATACACAATTACATTTTTTTAAAATGTCTTTTTCGATTTTTTTTTTATTGGTAGTTCAATATCTCGGTCTTGGAACCAACAACGAATTAGTTATATGGTAAGTCTCACGAAGTAGGCTACCCGCTACACAGGTGAACTAATCCCTTTACCACTGACGGAGAGCGTGCCGAGACGCACCCGCTTAATTATCGGAAATAAGACCTCAGGATTTTTTAAAAAAAATTTTTAATCCAAATTAATATTAGATCAAATAATTTGTATCAAAAAATCTTTCCGCCAGAGCCAAAGGTTTATCTCAAATAGCCCCTTACTCAGTGGCAATCTGTAAAAATGGCTGCCGTATTGAATGGGTTTTAAAAATAATATGGGGACATATTCAGAAAAACTCTATTATCATTTCCAATACGACGAAAATATGATGGAGGACTATTTTTGAGTGACAACTTCTCCAAATTTTTTGGTTGATTCGTGGTTTGAGACTGTACTAATCAAACGTACTCTATACATGGAACATTCGAATTAATAGCCTCATTATGGGCATTTACATGAAAACTAATAGTTTCGATGAACGTTTACACGGGTGCGGATCAAAAGGAAATGTATACCTGGCTCGGTCTTAAGTAAAGCCCATTACAAAAACCGCGTTGATGGCTTCAGAAGTTCTGAATTAGGAAAGCTATGCGTTTGAGCGATGATTTCTCAACTGGAAATGTTTGACTTCAGAAGTTCAATTTCATAAATTTCATTGCTGCGAGTTTCTAAGTTTCGAAACTTTGTTTAGTGTATTTCCAGTTAGAAAACTCGTGAAAATATGTTTAATCGATAATAATCATTTCCGAAAATCGTAAATTGATGGATTTATTAAACTTATATATACGAGGTATGATAAAAAAGTTGATTATTCTATTGACTTTCATCTGATGCGTCGTGGTTCTCTTTTAGAACATAGATTAGAAATTTTTGTATCTGCAGATGTATACATACTTATGGTATTCGAAAAATTGCGAATTAAAAGCGGTGCGTTGTCACAACGAGCTATTTAAACTACCAGGTGTACCACAACTTCATGAATTATTTCACTAATCTATCAGATGCAGTATAAGCAAAAATTTCATCACACATCGCACCTTGGTTATACTAAAAATGGATTTTCCATTAATCCCGTTTTTGCGTCGATTCGATTACCTATAAAACCGATCTGTTTCAATTATCCCATCATTAATTTTAATTTTAAGTCATTACACGTATCCCTTAGAGGCTGCAACAACTTTAATTTAAATTTTAATGTTTATTTATTAGAAAGCAATTGAAGTCTTGCAAAGCTTCGTGTTCGATCATTTCAAAATAATGATCCTTCTTAATCGTATCATAAATTTTCCAGTTGCAAAATTATCTAGATATATATATTCTCATGCGGGGATTAAGTGGTCTCCGTAGGGTTCAGAGGTATTTAATCAGTAGCGGAGTTACCCAGGTGTACCGAGATTTTTCTTTTTGTTTGTATTATGCATGAGGTGTCTAAACAATCACATTATCACTCAATAAATCGTGTGACTGACTAACAAAAACACCTTTTTTCCCTAAAATAGATTTCAAACATCAATGTAATCTCCTCCAAAAGCTATGGGATCATTCCAACGCTTCTATAACTTTTCGATGCCGTCCTACTAGAAGGATTTGTCTTTTGCATCAACATAGTCTTCAGTTTCGTCAATTGCTTCTTCATTTGAGCTGAATGTTTTACTGGCTAACATTTGTTTGAGATCAATACTCCTTTAATTTAATTATCGTTGCCCTAGACTTGTGAATCGATGCATTGCCTTGGTGAAACAGTGTTTTGTTCTTGATTGTTGCATTTAAACGATCCAACAACTCTATGTAGTATTCCCTATTGATGGTCTCTCCATTTTGAAGATGAGTTCATGAATAATATTCCAAGCGCATCTCAAAATACTGAAGCCAAAACCTTCCCAGCTGACTGTTGTGCCTTTGGACTTGGTTCACCAGCTGTAGTCCACTCAGATGATGATCGTTTGATCGTTTTGATTCCGGAGTGAAATGATGAATCCACGTTTCATCCTTTGTCACATATCTGATTTATTACGTGTTAATATGTCCAAATACTGCTCTAAATCATAAAAACGTTGTTGTTTTTGATTGATTGTAGTAGCTGCAGCATTTTGGAAAAAATGCTTTCTCTTGATCAAATTTTAAACACGCTGACTTCTGATATCTTTATAGCCTCAGCTATATCACGCAATTTCAATTTAGGATTAGATATAAGCAATTTGTGGACTTCTTTGATGTTTACTGGAGTAACCACGCTGTTTTTTTATCGAGAGGCTGGAATGCGTATATTCTGGCGATGGTTTGCTCCCCAGAGTGTGGTAGCTGGACCAACAACCCTCCACCCTATTGTGGAAACAATATTGTTGATTATCTCTCTAGAAATGAATATACATTATTTGGATTTTTAGGTTTAGTGGAATAGGAGGGTACATCAACTTGTTTTTGAAGATATTGAAGAAGAAGTTGAACCAGTTTTTGGTCTGTCTTTACCGTCCAAAATATCTAATCAGATTGCTTATATGTTGTATAATATTTTTACTACTTTTTATTTCAATACCTTCAGGATAAATATTTATATGCCACTACTGATTACATGTCAAATCAATTTATTCAATTAAGAATAATTTATGATGTGTCAGCTAAGGTCCTTTAACATAATTTTATTATAAGAGTTATCTGTTAACTTCATAAAAGATAAATTAATCTCATTTCTCCTTATAAGGTAATAGATAGCCAGAAATTTAGTTTCACCTAGTTTAAAATGTGACTTTCCGTGTACTTAGGATACTTTCTGGATGTGACGCTTTATCCACAAAAGGCGTTGCCGCGAGTTCTCTCTCTCCCGTTTTCTATTCCTCCACATTAAAGATTTATGAGTTTGTAAGAAGAAAAGTTTGTTTAGTAGATTTTTTTTACATTATATAACTTCAGTCACATCACAAAATGAAAATGCATGTGAAACACAATGTTGATGAAAATTTGTTCTATGAGTTAATTTTCTATGGAAACAATATTTTTTATTATCTGGCGTGAAAAAAATTTACGCTCACTTCTCATTTGGGGTTTTAGATAGCAAACATACGACGTTTTGGTTTTGGATACTTCGTTTTTCAACTGAAAAAAGAAATGTGAAGGATTGGGATATAGATATTAAGTTTGCTGAGCAAAAACTCGCCAAAAAATATTATTTTCTTATAATGTCACATGTTTTTTAAGTAAATAAGATTAGTCCAGTCAATGAACAGAACCAAAAGTTCTATTTGTTTTCTATATCAAAGTCTATTTTGTTCGGGGGGTTTATTTTTCCATGGAGGATTGAAAATAAATGCGGAAATCGTTAAATTGATTCATTCTAAGCAAATTTTTATCTAAGAAGTCTTTTCGACTTATTGACGGTTTTCAGGCAAAACAAACCAAGTTTTCAGACGGTTTTTCGTGAATAACTTGAAAAATATACATCTAGTCAACGCCAAGATGGATAAATAATGAAAAAACAATGAATTATTCGGAGGAAACTTTTCTAAATTCCTGTGAAAAACCTTTTATAAAATCAAAACTAATAATGTCGAATTTTATTTTCAGAAAATCATTTCCGTAATTTAGCGAAATATCGCCTTTTCTTCAAAATAACTCAAAAACTATTTATGATAACCAAAATTTTGTAAAATATTGAATTTTTTATGAATATGAAACTAAGCCAATTATAGGGAAAAAACCAAAATCACACGAGGATTAACACATCAGAAATTATCCATCCACGTTAACTCAACATATTTACAGATGCTTGCATGCTAGTATTTGATGAATTTTTCGAATGAGGGTATTTTTTATCTCAAATTAGAAAAAATCAACCCCTGACGCAGAGTGAACTTTGAAATAGAGAGTAAGCAAAACCTGAATCCAAAAACAGATCAGTATCTTTATTAATTTTTCCAATGATTTAATTTGATTACATAGGGGTAGTTTTTACCTATAAAAAAGGAACCTTCAGCTCAGGGTAGATTTTGGAAGAAAGGAAGTAAAACCTAAATCCAAATTTACGTTGACTTACAACTCGTGGTCAAGAGAAATCGATATCTTTTTGGTAATTATAAATTACGTCCATCAAAATACGATATAGGCAAGAGAAAAACTTTTTTTTCATATTTTAAATATAAATTTTATGATTTCTGCGACTACACAAGACGTGTACATGAAGCAATGTTGAGGTGAAATTTTCTTACCTACTAATCCCCAAAGAAAATAATCTAAATGTATCAAGTCACATAAAATCGGTGGTCAATGTGCATTTTAGTTTAATGCAATTAATACTTGGTAAAATGTTTTCTTATTTTTTAATTGAGGCTTAAAAAAATTGTATAATCTATATCGCTAAACATTCACTGCAACCTTCTAATTACCTTTTCAGAAAAATCAATTATTTTTTCGAAAGTTTCGTATAGTAACTTTCAAATTTAATGTTACAAAAAATTAATTATCATATTTAAGCGCGAATTAATGAAATTATCGATCCGTTAGATGGCAGTACATCGACATTACCATCACCTCTGTCTTCATCATGTGACTCGGAACCAAATTGGAGATTGTATTGGGCGAACTAGTTTAATTATGTTAATTGCGGTTGAATTATTAACGCATTGTCACTGTAAATACGTCAATTACACCAGTTGATGGTGAAATTATCATGACGTTGCCCCAATAATAATTCAACTTTCAGAACAACTTTATTTGTTTTACATACACCGATAAAAAATATGATTCAAACATCTAGAAATCATAATTACTAGTGAAAATAAGTGTTTACAATGATGTTTTTCATCAAAAAAGCAGTTTTTCACAGGTGTTGTTTCTTGTATTAGAAGAACGGATTTGTTAAAATAATAAGGATTGTGTAGTTTGAATGATCCAATAAGAATCGTTTTTACAAGTATTTTGACTCAAGTAATAGCTCTCACGCCCTCATTGAATAATATATTTTTATACAACAGGAACTATGAGACGTTCAAACAAAGAAAATCGGATGTACACTTCAAGTAGTCATTTCGACAAGTCCAAAATCCATTAGAACGCATTTATGGGTATATTTTAGTCGGTTGTGGGAAATCTTGCATTTTAGGGGTGGTCCGCAGCACGAACCATTCGTCTGGAACTACTAAAATGGCGCAAATCCAGGAAAGCTTCACTGGCCTGACTATAAGAGGGCGTCGCAGTGAAAAGATTAGTTGATACTAAGTGCGTATTATGAATTTTCTGATACATTACTGTCCAAAACGGACTGAAGCAAAGCGAACGTCCTTTCATGTCGAAGTTTTAACCTGGCTCTTAGAATGATGCATGCACGTGTTGATCAACATAAGCGAATGATTTAGTTCATTTATTAGGCTTTACAGATGACAAAGACTTCGTCAAATGCACTCGCGCAGTAGTTGAAGCCAACCTTGAAGCCCAATCAACAAAAAAATACTAGTCGTGTTCGAAATCGAAGTACTGTGTTCTTAATTCTCTCTATTTTTGTTCGTTTTCTCTATCATGAGGATCTGTATTCCCTTTTTGATTGTCTCCTTCCATATTTCTAATCACCATCCTGATCAAACAATACGTGAAGGGGTTGTCTTATTGTGTCTTATTTGCTTGATCAGATCATCTTCTAACCTAACTTCTAATTCTTATTCCTGTCTATATTGACATCTCATATTCGAGCTTCTAGTTGGAGATTTTACCCATCATAATCAACTAATCCCTGCATTTAATGTTATTCACCAACTCACGAACCGCATTTTCTCTGCATCGTTTGTTTGCAAAGCTGTCCACGGTACTGCAGCACTTTTTTCATTCTTGACTTTTCCAGTATTTACTCATTAGCTCTTTTCTCAGTTCATGGAATCCTAAACAATAACTTGTTAGCACCACATTTCAAATGAATCAATATATTTGCTGTTCTTAACTGTAAGTGACCATAATTCTGACCAACGTTCGGACCAGATTCAATTTAACGTTTTTGGTTATGTCCGAGCTTTTCCAGCTGTTAACCCTTTCGAGATCGTCAAGAAGGTGGATATTTTGGTTCTGTTTATTGTTCGTTATATCAAATATGATGGTGTCATCAGCTCCTTAGTTCTAAGTGACCACGATTCTGAGCTGTATGAATAGATTTGGAAGACCAGTTTTAGAACCAGATTCAATTTAGCGTTTTTGGTTATGTCTGAGCTTTTCCAGTTGTTAACCCTTTCAAGATCTTCAAGCAGATGGATTTTTTAGTTCTGTTTATTGTTAAATGAAGCTTTCCACTTTCCTGCTCTGTTCTGTATAGGAGAACTGCCATTTTCTCCTTCGTTGTAACCAATATGATGGTGTCATCAGCTCCTTAGTTCTAAGTGACCACGATTCTGAGCTGTATGAATAGATTTGGAAGACCAGTTTTAGAACCAGATTCAATTTAGCGTTTTTGGTTATGTCTGAGCTTTTCCAGTTGTTAACCCTTTCAAGATCTTCAAGCAGATGGATTTTTTAGTTCTGTTTATTGTTAAACGAAGCTTTCCACTCTCCTGCTCTGTTCTGTATAGGAGAACTGCCATTTTCTCCTTCGTTGTAACCAATATGATGGTGTCATCAGCTCCTTAGTTCTAAGTAACCACGATTCTGAGCTGTATGAATAGATTTGGAAGACCAGTTTTAGAACCAGATTCAATTTAGCGTTTTTGGTTATGTCTGAGCTTTTCCAGTTGTTAACCCTTTCAAGATCTTCAAGCAGATGGATTTTTTAGTTCTGTTTATTGTTAAATGAAGCTTTCCACTTTCCTGCTCTGTTCTGTATAGGAGAACTGCCATTTTCTCCTTCGTTGTAACCAATATGATGGTGTCATCAGCTCCTTAGTTCTAAGTGACCACGATTCTGAACTGTATGAAGAGATATGGAGAACTAGTTTTAGGACTAGATTAATTTTAGTGTCCTATCTCCATAAAATCCTTTCTTAACTATAACGAGACAAAATATTTGTTGAATCAGTAGTAATTTTAACAGCACCTGTATTATTGTCTGTTATAAGATGACTTTTGAATAAAGAATTATTCTTGAACGTACTATCAGCTCTACAAAATTGTAATTTTACATAATTCATCATTATTTGATGTGACAGAAGTTGCATTGAAATTGGTTCACATTTGCATGCGGGTAAAAACAATTTTTCAGTGTAGGCGTAAGTTTATCCATTTTATTTAGCATGCATACCTACACATTTCATAAGTTTTTAACTGTACACTTCACATAAGAAATACAAAAACGACGTTTGACTGCTGTAAATGACATTTAAAGGTTAAAAAAATGTTATTCCAGTAATCAGTATAACAGCTTCTTCATAAACAAACTGTGTGGGTTTTATTTAACGTCTATCATATTTGCACATTAGCAAAACGAATCGCATTTGTCAACTAATTGCACCTTTGTCTGTCTTTGTAATCAGATATTTATAGAAAATGACAATTTTGTTCATATGGGAATTAATAATAATGGAATTAAACATTTCAATGACAATTGTTACTATATTTATCTATTTCATTCATTTTCTCGCTTGTATAAAATACATCTGAATACAATTCAACGTTTTATCCACAAAAACTCCCAATTTAGAATCAAAGTTTTCCCCAAATTCAATATAAATGACCTTCAAACACCTCTGGAAACTATTTTATTCCTTGTAATTACTTTATGTTTAATTCTATATTTCTTGAAAACTCTCTAGAACCTTGTATACCTTCTGGACATTTCTTTATACCTAGTTAGCCTTCTAAAAAGTCTATTACTTCTTTTAAGACCTCTAGAAGAGACTTCTTTAATTGTCAATAAGCCGCTGGAGACTGTTTTCATACCTTCTGGAGATTTTAATATTTCTTGTAGACTTTCTAGAAACTTTAATGGTTCTTTAAACATCTACGGAAACTATTTTCTTTCTTGTAAATACTTCATATTGTTTGTTAACCCCATGGGGACTTTTTTATTTCTTGTAAACTCTCTATAACCTTATTTCTCAATCGTAAACCTCTAGAGACTTCTATACTTCTGGTGATGTTCTTTGTATACCTTGGAAATCTTTTGGAAATTTTTTTATACTTAGTTAGCCTTCTGGAAACTCTATTACTTCTTTTAAGACCTCCAGAGATTTCTTTAATTGTCACTAAACCGCTGGAGACTGTTTTCATACCTTCTGGAGATTTTTATATTTCTTGTAGACTTTCTAGAAACTTTAATGGTTCTTTAAACATCTACGGAAACTATTTTCTTTCTTGTAAATACTTCATATTGTTTGTTAACCCCCTGGGGACTTTTTTATTTCTTGTGAACTCTCTAGAACCTTATTTCTCAATCGTAAACCTCTAGAGACTTCTGTACTTCTTGTAGAGTTCTTTGTAAATCTTCTGGAAACTTATTTATTCCTAGCTAGACTTCTGGAAACTCTATTACTTCTTTTAAGACCTCTAGACACTTCTTTAATTGTCTTTTAACCTCTGGAAACTATTTTTATATCTTCTGGATATTTTTATATTTCTTGTAGACTTTCTAGAAACTTTAATGGTTCTTTAAACATCTACGGAAACTATTTTCTTCCTTGTAAACACTTCATATTGTTTGTTAACCCCCTGGGGACTTTTTTATTTCTTGTGAACTCTCTAGAACCTTATTTCTTAATCGTAAACCTCTGGAGCCTTCTGTACTTCTTGTGGAGTTCTTTGTAAAACTTTTGGAAACTTATTTATTCCTAGTAAGTTTTTGGAAACTCTATTACTTCTTTTAAGACCTCCAGACACTTCTTTAATTGTCCTTAAACCTCTGGAGACTGTTTTCATACCTTCTGGAGATTTTTATATTTCTTGTAGACCTTCTGGAAACTTCAATCATTATTTAAACGCCCTAGTACCTTCTTTTTTAGTCGTAAACCTCTAGTACCTTTCTGTACTTCTTAGGAAGTATTTTGTATGCGTTGAGAATCTTCTGGAAACTTCTGGAAAGTATTCATTTTACCCAACTATCTTTTGTCAAGTACTTTGGTGCGAAGAAATCAGATCAAGAATTGAGCAAGAGCAAGCCCGAACAACATAAAGACACTTCTGGCAAACTGAACCTCAGCCTGGAAATCCGGACATAATGCTTCGCTGTTACTTCTTTCCTGTACGGATGCAGAAGTTGGATCATGGACGCGGTCACAAAGAAGAAAATTGATGCTTTCTAAATGTACGCCTACAGGCGAATGCTGCGGATATCTTGGACGGAACATAGGACAAACATAGAGGTCCTTCAGCAAATGGGTAACTTCTCATGACAATCAAAGAGAGAAAGTTGCAGTACTTAAGACATATAATGAGAGGTGAACGATATGAGATAATAGAAAAGAAGATCGAAGGAAAACGGTCGGTCGGCCGTAGACAAAATTCATGACTGAAAAACTTGCGTAGATGGCTCGGACAGACGTCTACAGAAATACTCAGAGCTGCGGTTTCTCGTGCGACAATAGCCATTTGGATCGCTAACCTCCGTAGGGAGATGGCGTCGTAAGAAGACGACTTTGGTGCAGTTACAGTTCTCTGTTTTTTTGTTTATTGACCAGAAAATACATGCGTAGGTAACTGATAGACCTATCATTGTTTGGTACGTTTCTTATTTCAGCTGCTCGTGATAAATCTTTTGATTTTAACATTTTTCTACTCTTTTCTGTATTTTCTTTGTCCTTTATTTGATTCATTCTATACTGGATGATGGATATCTGTGAAAACTAATACTTGAAGAAACTGGTAATGCATCTTTAGACGAAAAAGTATTTCGATAATTAGAAAAAACGTAATTTATTAAAACAAATACCTTGTAAAACTCATTATTCCAAACAAAAAAAAAACACACACATCCTTTTCCCTATTTTCCACGACATATATTTTTTTTCTCATCCTTATAAATCTTTCAATGTAACCTTACGGAAATGTAAATTAATTCTAGTATAACCAATTACTTAAAGTGGCTCTTTCAAATGGATTGCGAAATCTATCAATCTGTTAAAATGGCACTTTATTAAAGCAGCTGTTGACACAGAAAGAACCTCTCTACACAACTTCGTGGTATTCAACACATGGACTTGTATTGGTTTTCATTTACTTTACACAAATAACCTTATTTTAAGGTACTCAATCTACGCTTTTTTCCAATATATTCAACATTTAAATAAATAAATACGATGTATACGACTAAATTTACTTAAAAACAAAATAAATGTAGAAAAATGAATCGTTAATACCAATACTTTCAGAAACATCAGGATTTATGATGGCTCCAGCCTATCTAGGAAGTTTCTGAATTGTTAAAAAGTACCTAGAATTACATTTAAAATAGTTTAAGGCAATTTTATTCCTACTTCATCATAAAGTGTTTATGATATTACCTTGATCAACGCAGTTGTAGAAAAGAATCTAGAAACGTATAACTTGTTAAAAATGGTTTAGTAAGTTCTAAAAAATGTCTACAGTAGCTTCAATCTTCAAGAAATTTTTATAACGAAACTTAACTATCTAGGAAGTTTCAGTTTATAAAGAGAATGTCTAGAAGGTATAGAAAGGGTTCTAGGAAGAATCAAATGTAAGTGAAGAATGCTTATAAGGGCTTCACTCTCTATCATAAATTACTTATTGATGAAACGCAGTTGTAAAAAAGGTTCTAAGAACATCCGTCTTGTTAAAAAACGTTTAGTAAGTTCTAAAAAATGTCTACAGAAGCTTAAATGTTTATAATGAAATTTGAAAAACATCTAAGAAGTTTCAGTTCATGAAGGAGGTATAGAGAAGGCTCTAAGAACATTCATCTTGTTAAAAAACGTTTAGTAAGGTCTAAACTAATCGGCGTTATATATATAAAAACAAACCGTTTCCGAAAACAGCCGCATTCGCTAAACTTTAGACTCAATTGTAACCGAACATGACTGGCTTCACGGTACATGTCTTGGACGAGTTCGTAACATTATTTACCCCATTCTGAAAATCGAGATTCGTCCAGATTTTTGTTATGCCCTACTTTGTGTTATAGGCTTTCGATAGTCTCCGTCATTTAGGGAAAAAAGTGGAAATAGCATGTATAAGTTCAATAAAATCACTTGTATAGCACCATAATTAATCAGTTACTCAAGTGAGAGGAAAATCATTTAGAATTTTCCACATTGTATCCGTCAGAAGGTTAACCAGAGACTGAATATTCAAACAAGTGCAAAATAAAGCTCAGTTTATTAAAGTTAGGTTAGATTTCGAATGTTTTTACGTACTAGTAATGTAGCAATCAATTTCATGTTTTGTTTTTTATATTTTAAAAGTAAAACTTGTCCATTATAAGTTTTTAAGACACACGAGGTGAAACCCAAAACAATAGAGGCATCAAACAGATTATAATGAATAATATAGAATAGCACTATCTTCAAAGTATGTCTCTATAATAGCGTACGAAACGCAATAGCTTAATCATCAATTTCATAAGAGATTTTCTAGAACAAATTAAATCATTCAAATCCCGCGTAGCAATTTCTCCCAAAGTTCAACTTCCATCTTCCTCATTCTATTTGTCTTAAAGACGAATTAATTTATTTTTCGAGTGCAGAGATTTTCCGGACGATAGTTGTAATTTAACAAAATCCTTTCGTTAAAATTATCCCATTTGAAACAGGGACGTACTACAGAAAATCATCTATATTTTCAAAATACTTTCATTCTTTTTCTTATGATAGTTTTTCGATCGATTTTCAAAATCGGCATGTCGAGAATTAGGATAAAAACAGCATTTAAAAGTTATAACTGATTAGTTGAGCTGAAAAGTTCGTGGCTCTGAGACCCAGATGGCGCTATTAGTATTAAATCCATATTTTGCAATTCAAAATATACGTGTATTGATTTGACAGCTATCGTAATAGCAGTTTACGAGTTATTGCAACTTTTATTAGTCTGAAAAAACTGATAAAATCATAATTTTTGTGTTAAAAAGTACTATAGAAGCCAAAGCTTAGCTTTACCCCACGTGTATGTAAAATTTAAACGAGGCGAAATAAGTTTCGAAGACGATACACGCAGTGTACTACCAATGCGGCTTTAACCGACGAAAACATCAAAAATTTCTCAAAATAATTCATTATAACCGTAAAGTAAAGCTTATTGATATAGTTGTAATCTTTAATTTATCAAAGGAACGTCTATATGTGACAATTGATGAAACATAGCATTATAATTCCACAATGAAGTCTAATCGATGGTCAACCGAGTGGTCTGCACGTGGTGAACGGATTTCCAAACATGGAAAGACTTGAAAGTCAGCTGTTAAATCGATTATTTTAAAAAGGGAAAAACTGTAAACGTGGCGTTATTGGAGCCGACGAAATCGCTAAAAACGGCTCCTTTTAAAGAAGAAGAAAGTGCTCTATTACATACCATCGAAAATCATGCCAAAATTGCATGATTTCGTATCCATCGGTTTGTCGGTCTGGTTTGTCTGGTCCCCCAGCGATTTTTTCGTGTTATCAGACCTCAATGGACAGAAATTTTGCTCCGATGAAGAGGTTATCGTCGAAACTGAAGCTATAGGAAAATCGTATCACCTTTTATCTTATTAGTCACTAAAAATACCAACGGATCAATGGTGTAGTAAATTTGAGTCTACACTATTTGTTGTAGTTTATATTTCTGTAAATCTAGAGATAAATCTAATCTTGTTTTCGGTTTTTTCACTAGTGGACAAAGTTTTTTGAAAAATTGATGAACGACGACAATTTCACCAACAACCCCTAAAAACCGTTCAGATGCCTCTGGCTGTGGCATTAGATAACGTTTTCTATCTTGTTAATAAAACTCGAGACGTCAGTAAATTGCTGGCAAATTTGAATTTTAAACTAATTTTAGATTAACATGCCATCGGATAAAAGGAAAGTGTAACGGATATAAGGGTAAAACGCGGTGTCGAAAAAAAAAATTCAATTCCCATCCCTCTCGAAACCGTTTCACGCTACCAAGGATTTATTTATAATTATACTTATTAAAGTACAGCTTGTTACAAAATGAGCGGAGCGGATGTAAGGAAATTATTATATTTCGAGCAAATAATCTCGAGAAAATTGAAATCGTATGAAATTCTCGTAGTAATTAGCGGTATGTTGATTATAGAATCACCCTCGTATACCTATCTCTACGATCGCACGAACATAGAACATGTAGATAAATTGTATTACTCAAAGAGATACGATCTTGTTGAGATTATCTGAAAAGCTAGCTCGAAACATAAATGCGCCATAACATGCTCCAAGACGATGACGAAATTGACAATATAAGAACTAGTTATTTGTATCACGTCTCGGTATTGATTTTCCCTTTCGGTATTTGTAAAGAAAATTCAATTCCGTGTAGATTTAATACAATTATCATTTTCATTAGTTGAAATATATGTGGAAAATATTATTTATCTCAAACCCCTTGTAAATACACAATTTTCAATTATCAATTTTATAGTACCGAATATGTTACTAACTCCCATTCAAACGTACAATCAAATATCAAACATTAGCTGTTTGATTGAAATGAATCAGTCGAGAGATAACTTGAAAAAGAGGAAGAAAAGTTAGGTTAGATTTACAACGTGGCTAAATAAAAAAACACCATACTAACTTGAAAAAGGAAAAACTCAACGTTTGAACTAAGAAATCATGCAAAAACGCCGCATTTGATTAAGAAGAAAATATTGTTTCAAGACAATACACGAACTCACAAATCCGTTATTGCAACGATCAAAATTAATAAATTAAAGTTTACCCCGTGGATAAAATTAAAAATTGTGACATAAAAGTCTAGGAGAAATTAGATGTACCAATTTGTTAATTAAACAATTGATATAATCACGAAATATGAAACAATATCTCATAAATTCATTGATTGATATTCAAAAATTGAATTTTTTCTTACAGCGATACTTGCTGCGCCATCTATCGAGGACTGCCCGCCCGATAGCGTCATCTTTGAAGATAACTGTAAATGCGATCTGTCTACTTGTTCGAAGCCTCCATGCTTTTCACAATTACAGATAGCTACGAATGGAACCGGTCTACCGGGTCAGTGCTGTCCCACATATGAATGTATAGGATGTAACGAAACTGAAAAAATCAATGGAAAATGTCCGTGCGGAAAGGGCGCTGTAATTAATGGATATAAATGCGAATGCGTGGACAAAGAAAAACATTTGGTAAGAAAATTCAATATTTTTCTCTATAAATATGTAATAACATCTATTGGTTAATATTGTGACTAAAATATTGAAAAAACCAACCGGAACCAATATTCTCAATATTGTTGTTGCGATTTTTGTTTTTTTAACGGTTGGACGCACTGCTGACATATGTCAATGGTCGATTACTGCGTTCGGTTATGTGTATCTGATGACTCTTGACTGTTCGATATCGTTCGGTAATCCACTTTATTTCAATCTGAACGCTCGGTGTGCGTTCAGTTATATAAATTTTTGACTTTTGACGTTTCGTTTGACATTTCAATGCTTATTAATTAGCAATTTTATGCTACAGTTAAATTTGAAAATTTACGTGACCATGCTTATCAATGTGTCGTTTATAAATTATTAGTAAGCAATATCCCGCATTTAAAATAAAGGTTATCATACATTTGGAGTATTGAAAATGACGCTAGGTAAATTTTCAAAGTTATCTTTATACTGGATATTGTTTTTACGACTATATGTTGAAGGTAATCTGAGTGATCTGAGTTGTTTAAATGGTCGGTGGAAGTGATTGATTTAAAAAAAGATGCCGATTTATGTGGAACAGAATTCGATCACGATTACAATTAAGTGAATATGTATAAATAGAACTACTACATTCATTCTTAAAACTATTTTACATGTTAATTTGTCTGTCTACGAGGATGGTCCCAGAAGTACCTGGCCCAATAATAAAAACACAAAAATTTTGCAAAATAATATATATATTCATTTTTCAACGTAATCTCCTTCTAGCTCAATCTAATAAGTTCGATACCACCGAGAAATTTTTTCAAATCTCAGTACAGAAAATAATCCGAGAGAGCTAAATCTGGCGAATAGGGAGTATGAGGTAGCAAGAAACCAAGCAAATGCGGCCGTTTTTGCTTGATTTCTTCACTCAAACTTTGCAATAAGTTCATATAATACTCTCCGTTGTAAGTTTTTCCTTTTTCAATGGAAATTATCCCACGCGCATCTCAAAAAACGATCTCTGCCATCTTTGGAGCTGGTTCTTCCTTCTTAATCCATTGTTTTGATTCTTCTTTTGTTTCGGGTATGAAAAGATGGTTCCACGTTCCGTCCATGGTTATGAAACTGCGCGAAAACTCTACTTTATTTCTGTGAAACACTTGATGCTGTTTTCGATCCATTGTGAGCACCCATCTCGCGCACAGCTTTCTCATGTCACCTCATTTGGTCCACCACTGCAATGCTGGTCTTCGCAGGTCGTACGGCCTCGTTTAAACCCTGCTACCCAATATTTTGCTATTAATAACGAAGGAGCCGTCTCATGCAGAGTAGAATCTAGTTCAGCTTTTAGATTGGCTTATGTCAAATAACCTTTTCCATGTTTACATATTCACTGAAAACGTTTACTATTGATGGCTGCCAAACAAATACTAAAGCACGTGGGGTCTTCAAACTTTAAACATATTGTGTACCTTCCAAGTAACGATCGCCATCTCTAGGTAAGGTAAGGTACTTCTAGGACTATACGTATCGTAATGCCCTCAGTTTATGAAGCAATTTAATCTACAAAAAGTCTTAAAATTCATCAATGATCATTATGTAGCGAGTTGAATAGAAGAAATGTCATAGGTTAATGGCGAATGCGTTTGTGATCCACGTCTTTGTCCACTTCCAATACTGTGCGACAAAAAATCAGTACCAGTGGTTCATACTGAAGGCTGTTGCAAAATTACAGAATGCACAAAATGTCCGGCAGACAGCGAATCAACAAATGTCGAAGGAGATGAAATTGAGGATCATTGTGTCTGTCTCCCATGTAAGACAGAATGTGGATTTAACAGGACAGTAAGTAATTTCTTATACTCGTTGTGACTTTATTAGAACAACATTTTCACATAAATGAGAGTAAACCGATACAAATGTTTTATTTCAAGCCTGTTATTAAGAGACCTGGTAAGGGAATTCCCGGCAAATGTTGCGACCTCTATGAATGCAAACAAAATGAAGAGATAAAAGGATGTATCCATGAAAATACCATTTATGAAAATGGTGAACAGTGGTTCATACCTCCTCTACAATTATGTAGATGTGATAACGGCTTAGCGCTTTGTTCTAACCAAAAAGAAAAAGACTCTGCATCTTGTTTTGTTGATAATCAATTCCATAATCATTCAGAAACTTGGACTAAGGACGAAGGATGTACTTTGTGTACTTGCATGTAAGTATTATGTATCGATGCTCTTTTAGAAAAGCACAAAATTAGAAAAATCGAACGTCAGATTTGTTTCTCTGGAGCAGACAAAACTTTTTAGGCAATTTACTTTTAAAACCACTTTTAACCGGTTATCGTCACCGACTGAGGGGGCATTTCCAACCCGCAAAGCGTCAAATTTTTTCAAAAATCGCGCTCTTTTGAATTTTCTGGCTTAACGGGCACGTTTTTCTCCCTGATCTTCTGCAGCTGGAGTCTTATGCAACCTCTAACATAATAAGAGTATGTCGCATGGGTATACACAGTTTTAGATATAGAGCTGCAAATAGTCTAAAATAATATTTTCTAAACAACTTAAATTACACAAACTCAGTCGTTATGAAAGTTAAAAATAAGTCATTTCGACAATCCTAGCATAGCAATAAATCAATTAGAGATAAGGGAGATCATGCGTATTTTCGTCATCGTCATTTTTTTCCATCCAATTTTACAGCCCTTTGTGAATCCACATCGAATTATCTTGAAGAGGCTCTGAGGTCCAGAGAGGTACAGGTACAGAGAGCCAGCCCTTTTCTCGAGTAAACATAACAATTGGATTTCCAGTGACGATTTCAATATTCGGCCCTTTTCGACATCAAATAATAGGACACGACAAACGTAGCCGTCGTTTTTCTCTATTAAAAATTTACTTTCAGTACCACTTTGGGAAGTCTTGCTGAATCAGGGTTGTATTCAACTCGATTTGTTACAGAATCATCGTTGTTTTCCTTCAAGGGTATTTTCAATCCATTAATTTACCATTTTCGTTATTTCTACGGAACTTAATGCTGTCGAACTTTTTTCTTTTTTCTGATTGCATTTTTCTTCAGCTTAATTGTTAGGTTCCATATGATTTTGAACGTAGTTTCTCTATTAAACTCCGTACTATCTTTTCTTCTTATGTTCACCACCCAAACCTTTAAAATCAACGCCAATTCCTCTCCCGTCCGATTTTCTTCTAATTGATACTTTCTATTATTACAAAAATATTTTCCATGCAAATGTTTTACTATAAACTATAATTTTTTCGTCAGTATTACAACCAAATCGTTACATTTTGAATATGACAACATGGCAACGTGATGATCAATGATCTATATTCAGATAATGTTGTATTGATTGGTTGTTTTCAATCAGATGATTTCAAATTAATTGATTTCATCGGATTTCCACTGGAGCAAAATATTTTCAAAGGAAATTTTGACAGCTCTAGCAAAAAAATCCGTCTTGCGATTTTTCTAATTTTGTGATTCTAAGCAAACCCTGTAATTTTTGCATCAACACGATTTTTTTCCAACCTTGCAATGGTTTTTTAGCTAAAAGTCTTGTGCTATGTTGATGATACAGATATCTCTATAATCATCTGGAAATTTTAGTTTTTCCAAGTTTCTACAAAAGCCGTTGTTAAAATAATTGTTTCTCCTTTTTAAGTGTTTATTCTTTAGTTTCTATCTATTTTGAAACTTCATTTTCTTAACTACATGATGCACAGTATAATTTTTTTGAAAAATTTCCAACTATTCATTTCCAGAAAAATGAATTTTCTTATGAATCTCTCAAAGTTTCCATTTTTTAATAATAACATCATCTAAATGACGGCCTTCTCGAAGACGGCACTCCTCGGATTTGTGAAAACTCTTGTCAATAAATCTGGAGTGATTGCTGCCATTTCCAGGCGGATATATTTCTTTAGCTCACCGATGTCCCTGGGATTTGTCATGTTGACTTTATGTTTGACGTGTCTCCACAAAAAGAAATCAAGAGGCGTCAAGTCAGGGCTACATGGGATATCACCTGTTTTGGAAATTAGTCTTGCAGTAAACAACCGCCATAGAGTCATTTGATGTGTGGTGGGTCGCTCCGTTTTGTTGGAACCAAGTTCTCGTATTCGCTATTCTTGATCTCGCAAGTTCTGGAGTCAAATAATTCCTTTGCTTGAGATTGCTGCCCATACCGGTACTTTCGGACTATACAATGGTTTTTGATGTTTCATTTTTGGATTTTTTTCGGTCCAATAACGACAATTTTGTCAGTTTACGAACTCATTTAAATGAAAGCCGCATCTGAAAAAAAGATGTTGTCAAAAGTGGAAAATCGACTAAGCATATCTTCAGCAAATGCCAAGGTTGCTCCAAATTCGGTATCTTTTAATTCCTGTGTTAACTGGAACTTTAAAGATGCAGTTTAAGATCCAACTTCAAAATTCGCTGCAAACTTCGTCGCGACAAGTTTAAAGTCGCCGATCGCTTTTGAGTAGACACACGCGGATTTTCTCGTACTGACACCTTCACCCTATCAATATTGTCTGTGGTCCTAGATATTCTTGGACGACTTTTTCTGGTGGTTTAAACGTGGAACCGGTGTCTTCAAAACGCTTAACGCATATTTCAATTAAATTTGCACTCGGAGCTTCATTAACGTGTCTTAATTGAACGACACAGTCTTGTCAAGACGTATGAACGACCGATCACGTAAAACAAGCGCCACGCTTTCCGTCGAAGTGACTCCTCGCGAAAAAAGATGATGCAATAAGCCCGTTCTCTATTATTTCTATTTTCCTTCAAACAAATGTTATTATTTTAAAAATCCAAAGTTTCGCCTCATCCTTTATTAATAATTTTATAATAATCCTGCTATTATTGCAGTACATAATATTTTATTGATAAATTTTCCATGTTATAGTAACGGTATAGAGAAATGCATCTCCCACTACTGCGATGTAAAAGTAAATTTAGTGCATCGAAACAATTCTTGTAACAGCTCCGACAATGTATCTCGTCTCCATTTGGAGAAATGGATAGAACGTGATAATTGCACGACATGTTTGTGCGACAACGGTTTGATAGATTGCAACCGAGAATTGTGCGAAGATTCAATACCTACAACGACCTCGATAGCAGAATGTCAACCTTTAGCTAATTGCAACAAAACTTGCATAAACGGTTACAGAATTAACAAAAAAGGATGCGAAATATGTAAATGTAATTCTGTCAAATTACAACAAGACATCTTAACGAGATATAATATTTCAATGAACGATCTTATTAAAATTTTGGACGAATATAAAACGAAACGACTACCTACGACTATTCCCACTACTAGTTCCACTGTTAGTACCAGTACTTCTTCGGCGACTGTCGATAAAAGCGTTGATATCGATAATGACATAGCACCAGTTGTTATTAGTAATAGAAATGCAGAATTTTACGAAGGATACCCCACAACTACTACAACTGAACCTTCAGTAACGCGTACAGATAAAGAAAATGGTAAGAAACTTTTTTATATTCCTAAATTGTTCAGTTATTTCCCCTCTTAAGGCATGTTTTATTTGTCTTTCTTTGTGCGTTAATGATAATCAAATGTTTTTGGAAAATATAGCCTCTACAGACAAATATCAGTTTGTTTTTAAAGAAGATAGTTTCTAAAGACAAATAACAGATTCGTTTTTTAAAAATGAGAGTACATAAAGAAAAATTACAAGTCTATTTTTAAAAATGACAGTTTTGAAGATAAATGATAGTTTTTTGATAAAGACAATCTCTAGAGACAAATAACAGGTTAGTTTTTCAAAATGACAGTTTCCAATGAAAATGACACTCTCTAAAAACACATGGCAAATTGCTTATAAAGAAAAATGACAACTTTTTTTAAAAAATTATATATTCTACATACAAATGACAAGTTTAGTCTTGAAAATGACAGTCTCTAAAGAAAAATGATAGTTTCTGGATATAAATGAAACTTTTTTGAAAAAATCAGTCTCTAAAAACGCAACGGCAAGTTTGTTTATGAAAAAAATTGCTTATAAAGACAAATAAAATGTTTTTAAAAATGAGAGTTCTGCAGACAAATGACAAGTTTCTATTTAAAAGTGAGTTACTAAAGAAATATGTCAGTTTCTTTTAAAGACAGTCTCTAAAGACTCATCGCAAGTTTGTTAATGAAAAAAATAGTTTCTAAAGACAAATATCAGATTTGTTTTAAATTCTTAAAAATGACAGTTTCTAAAAACACATGACAAGTTTGTATATGAAAAACATAGGACAAATAACAAATTTGTGTGTAAAATTGACAGTTTCTACAGACAAATGACAAGTTTCTCTTTAAATTATTAGTTTCTACAGAAAAATGACAAGTTTGTTTACGAAAAAAATAGCTTCTGAAGACAAATAATATATCCTAAAAATAACAGTTTCTACAGACAAATAACAATTTCTTATTAAAAATGACAGTTTTCAAAGAAAAATGACAGTTTTTTTTAAACACAGTGTCTAAAGACACAGAACAAGTTTTTTTATGAAAAGAAAACAGCTTCTGAAGACATATAACACATTTGTTTTCAAAAATGACAGTTTCTAAAGAAAAATGACAGTTTCTACAGACAAATAACAATTTCTTATTAAAAAATGACAGTTTTCAAAGAAAAATGACAGTTTTTTAAAAAAAAAACGTGTCTAAAGACACAGGACAAGTTTTTTTATGAAAAGAAAATAGCTTCTGAAGACATATAACACATTTGTTTTCAAAAATGACAGTTTCTAAAGAAAAATGACAAGTTTATTCTTAAAATGACAGTTTCTACAGACAAATAACAATTTCTTATTAAAAATGACAGTTTTCAAAGAAAAGTGACAGTTTTTAAAAAAAACGTGTCTAAAGACACAGGACAAGTTTTTTTATGAAAAAAAATAGCTTCTGAAGACATATAACACATTTGTTTTCAAAAATGACAGTTTCTAAAGAAAAATGACAGTTTCTACAGACAAATAACAATTTCTTATTAAAAAATGACAGTTTTCAAAGAAAAATGACAGTTTTTTTAAAAAAAAACGTGTCTAAAGACACAGGACAAGTTTTTTATGAAAAGAAAATAGCTTCTGAAGACATATAACACATTTGTTTTCAAAAATGACAGTTTCTAAAGAAAAATGACAAGTTTATTCTTAAAATGACAGTTTCTACAGACAAATAACAATTTATTATTAAAAATGACAGTTTTCAAAGAAAAATGACAGTTTTTTTAAGAAAACAGTGTTTAAAGATACATGACAAATATGTTTATGATTGAAAATAGCTTCTAAAAACAAATTTTGTTACTTTCAGATTCTTTGATTTACATCGTAATAATAGTTTTGTGCTCCCTGCTGTTTGTGACAGTTTTGGTAATATTACTGGTATTTCTATGCAAGAATCGTAGAAAAAGCAGCCTTGATTTGTCTCAATGTCACTATCACACTGTCAACAACAACAACACAATCAAAAAAACTGATCAACTTCTTTAAAACGATTTCTCCGAATTTAATGTGATATCAGATTACTTACGTAAATATTACACAAAATTAGTTTTGTTCGAAAAAAAATCCAAGGTGAATTGGATTTTTGATTATTATTGGGTAAATTGTTTATTGTTTGAACAAAATTTTTTATATATTTACATAAATACTTGACGATATGTTCAAAAAATCGAATGTTACCACAAAAAGGTACCGCTAATAAAAACACGAAAGGATGTGACAAAGTAATTATTTGCTTTTATTTCTGAATATGCGACTGTTGCTGATATAGATGTTAATTTATTATTTTTTTATGTAATAAGGAATGTTGAAAATATGTATTTTTTTAAAGGATACTTTTATTAATTGTTATTTGTTCCAACCTCTGTATATTGGTTTGGAACCGTTGGTGATATTCATACTGAACACACTATTTATTTATACCATTACAATAACATTCGCAATTACAATGTCTGACGCTCGTTTCGATAACCAAGTTATCGTCTTCAGAGACTGACTAGTTTGCCTTCTCCCCAGCTTTTCCCTAGTTTCCCCTTTATCGTCATCCCACTAGATTCCAATCAAGATTTTCTTTTGTTCGTCATGCAAAGAATTTGTTTCTTTATTCCAATTTCTTCCATTCTTCCTTTCTAACTTCGATCTGTCTTTGGCTCTTGGTCTAAAATCCATTTCTGTCGGTCCGATGGTGCTTTAAGCTACAATATGTTTTTTATATATTGTTTTTCAAAGTTTCTCATAGTTTGATCAGTGGTATGTCATCTTGAACTCTTTTTAGGCCTACAAACAGTAGGTGATTTTCTTATTTACTATTGCCATCTCTCCAGAACAACTAATTCTATTAATTGCCTCATTTTGACAACAAAAAATCTTATGCCAAATGGCTTCCATAATGTTGAAAATAGCCCTCTAATGATATCATTTACATTTTTTTGTTTATATTTTATTAATCATCTGCAATATATGTCTATATGACAATTTTAATATCCATTCGACATATTCAACTTGTTTTTTTTGATATCCTTTAAAAAAATTGTACTTCTTATATATATATTTTTTTATTAGAGTCGGTATGCAGGGTATTTGAGAAGTATGTTTATTGTGTACATATATATATATACTTTCTAGAAATGAATGAATTCTTAATTTTCATATACAAAATCCAAATTCTATGACTTATAATTTTCAATATCTATTTGTAGATTTAGAAATAGCCCAATAAAAACTCGATTCAATCTTGCTCTATAACTTTTATGACTTATTATTGATAAGATCTCGAAAATTGAAAAGAAAAACATATTGTAGTATTATAATGATTTATTTGATTTTAGAATTGATGTTAACACATCAAGTTTATATAGTTTAGTGTTAAATTAATTTAAAAGACTCTAACTTAAACGAAGTAATGTTATGTATCATGAACAAATTAAAGCGGGATGATTAATGATTAAATAATAGTATTTAATATAATTTTTCAGTTTTCCTATTAAGTGAAAAACAATGAAAACATTTTTGACTTGACCGTTTCACAATGAAATAAACAACCATTCAATAACCTTTTCCATGTACTATTTCAAGTGCAGTTCAATAGTAAATACTTTTAATCAAACACCATATAAATCATTCGAAATTCTGATTTAATCTACACAATTAACTTTTATTAAGAAACTACAAAAAGTTGGATAGTTTGCAGTATTTTCTTCTTCTAGGTATTTGAATGCCCCTACAACTGTCATTATTTGTCAATTAAGTTGTAAATTAATTGTTAAATTCGTTCAAAATTCTGCTGGTTTTTTCTAAGATCCAACCTGTATTAATTTATGTTTTTATTTGTCATTCACTAATTTCCTATTTGCTTCCTATAATCCACCGTAAAGTCATAAATAATCATAATATTTTGATATAACCACCTTTTATTCGCATATTCACTGTTTTTCTAATTTAAATATGAAAATATACACAAAAAGGTAAAATTCTCTTCAATGGCATCTAATTTTCTTCAACTTTTTACTTGTTAGATCATTTTACTTGTTTAGCGTAATGATTTTTCTTGATTTTAAGTCTCTTGTATTATCTTAAAATTGATTTTCTATCAAGAGAGATTGAAAATAAAGCAATTCATCACGAAAAAAGTAAAAATGTATAAATTAAAATCATTGATTATCCCTCAGTAATATGTCTAGTTGATTAGAAGTAACATTGATAGTGTAGTTCAATTAATAAATCGAAAATAAAGGAACTTCTTCCTTTTAAAAGGTTTTTTAATTAAGTTACTAATACTTGCCAATTAAAAAGTACTAACTTTTTGGTAACGAACTACATTATTGATAATCTAATGTCTTTATAACAATTGAAAGCTACATTTAACGATATTGTTAATAATATTGTATAAATTGTGTTTTGTAAATATTATATATTTAGATTTTGGAACTAAAATAATTTTATTTGATTGTGATAAGTCTTATTTTTCCATGTTTCTGTACTAATAAATCAGATTTATATGTAGATTGTTCCTATTGCACAGTTGCAAATTTTTGGGTGGGTATTTGAGGGACTTCACCCATTTGTTGCAACTGCCATTTTATAGACTTTAAATAAATGTTAATAATATAGTTTAACTATATAGACAGGAAATGTTTTATTTGCAGTATTCAAAGAGTATTTTTTTATGAATTATTTTTTGGCCGTCATAATTTATTTCCTTGTTCATTTTTGTTGTGTGAAAGAACTTTTAACTATTGATTTTTTTTGAGGAAAATATTTTGCTTACCCGATTATTATTTGGCAAAACAATATGATACATTTGAACTAATGCTCTTTCAACATGGCGGCTGCTGCCTTTTATATAAATTCTACAGAACATTTTTCAAGTTTACACTGACTTATATTATAAATCACATCTAAAGGGAGTAAATTTCTTTTAAAAGGATTTCCATAATAATGTGGTAGAAGAACAAATTACATTTTTCTTTTGAAAAATAAAATGAAATTCACTCTTCAACTGATAAGTGACAATTAACCTCTATTTGAAATGTATGACATAAGAACAGCGCTACCAACATATTTACCATAGGCACCGCCACATGTAGAAAATTCTTCTTTTATTTCCATGCTAATTCTATGAATGAGTATTGAAAAGTGGATGTAAAACTAGTTATAGGGTGAGTCAGTATAATAAAGTAGATGGTAGCTTTTGGTTTAAGAATGCTTGAATTAGTGACGGCCACTTTTACACTAAAATAACTATTAGTGTTTAACACTTTGAAGTGTATTTAGGTATAATATTTATTAAATTAGTGTACACTTTAACAATGTACATACAAAAATTACAATAAATAACTATGTTTAATTCATTTTAGCGTTTTATTTCAAAATAACCTTTTTTTTTGAAACTATTTTTCTATTGGAAAAAACCAAAAATCAACACGATTTATACAGAAAAGGAATAACCTTACATAGAAAAAAAATATGAGAAAGAATTTGTATTTGTAGTGGAAGGCCAAACCTAAAACATGTAAATCTGTTTTGTCCTAGTACTATATCCACTTCAAATGCCCCGTCCTCTCTAGATTTCTTGAAATTATGTTTTTTCCACTTCTATCTAATTATCAAATATCCTTAAGAATACAGAGACTCAATGAATAGATCCCGTGGACTCCTTAAAATGTCTCTACTTGTAAAGATAATAACTTATTTAGTTTTGTTTTCATGAATTTGTCAGATTCTGGATACAATATGTATATTTTCAAAAACCAAAAATTGTGAAAATAAAAACAAATATCGTGAGATCTGGCAACCCTGCACAGGCTGCATAATAACAAACGTCAATGATCACACATACAGTGGTGCCACTACAGTGGCTTGATAGAGACAGTGTGGCCACATGTTTAACCCAAACTACTAAGTATACAAAATAAATTATTTTCGTGTTATTTTTAGCTAATAATACTATTGGGATCTTGAAAGGCTTTTGATCAAGTATTAGCGAATATAAATTACGATTTTATAAGTGTTATTATAATAAGAACAAATGCTAAATCAGCCGAGTTTGCGTTAAACATTAACGCTGCCTATTGTTGGATTGTAAAAACTTAAAAAGCAACCCTCGTAGTGATATACCGTGACTATAAATTTCATTGTTAGAATGAATTTGTCTTTAAATGTCAATTTATAGAAAAATGTTGTCAAACGATAATTTTTATACAAAAAATTATTCAGATTCTCCATGGCACATATATATCAATTTTTTGAAGAATCCGAACATACAGAAGCTTTCATAGTATCATCTTACAAGTAAGTATAAATCAAACTATTATTCAATTATATTTATCTGTATAAAAACGTTATTTCAATTAATTAAAGAGAATTGCATGAAAAATTTTGCAAAAGTTTATTAACATTTTATACATTTAGCATATATTCGTATTTTTAGAAAAGTGATAATATTGTCGAAAAATTAAATAAATATAAAAAATCGCAATATTCATTTCTTCCTACCTTTTAAATAAAATGTTTATATTAGGTTTTAAAATTTCATCATAAAAAGAAATTCGTTAAAAAATATTTCAACTTCCAACCAATATTCTCGGTCCTGCTCGTTGTTTCTAACAATCTAGATATAATGAATCACACACTAGAGCACAATATTCACAATTGATTGATTATGAAACTAGATTTAAATAAAACATTCATAATAAATAATATTTCAATAATAACAGCAGGCATCTGATATACGTTGCCACATTTACTTTTAAAATTGGTTCTCTAATACTTTCTGTAGTATGTATTACCTGTTGGAATAGATGGAAGTGGGTATTTTATTACTCATTACCTGCACCCACATCTAATATTATTGTATCAACGATTAATCGCCGTGACTTAATACAAAATTATGACGATTGTATTATTTTTTTGTTTAAAATATAGACAGAATAATAAAAATAATACACACAACAGTACAATACTGTGTCATGCATATATCTAACCTACAATACGAAATAAAAGGCGCGAAATTCAAATTTAAGATGAAATAAATACATGGAAAAGATAAGAGGATGGGCGTATAAGAATTTTTGTGAAATTGATGAAAATTCTATTATACACAATGACTCAATTCAAATTTCTGGCTAGAAAACATAATGAAGAATCTGGAAAACTCAATTGGGCTGCGATTATTATACAAAACTTTTTTCGAGGCATTTACGTACGACAACAAATCAAGAAAATGCACCAATCTGCTATTATTATACAAAAATACGTAAGAGGGTGGCTACAGAGATATCGTTTACCCGATATAATGGCAGAATATTATGATAATCTTTGTTTACAATATTACAACAAGGCAGCAGAAAAAATACAATCTAGATGGAAAGGGTATATGGTAAGTTTAAGTTTCTATATGATAAAATTTATCAAATTTCAAGTAATTTATATTCTAAAAATGCCTATTTTAAGCAATTAACTCAAGGTCAAGTTAACATTCTACTTTCCGCTTAGACTCCTAGATGGCTCTGTATAATTTATGATGTTGAATTTTTAGTTGAGGTTTCTACCTTCAGGTGGCATGAATTTAGTCGTAAGAATTATATTTAGGCTATCTGTGTTTCATAATAATTTGAGTCTTTAAATAAATTTCAAAAAAAATTTAAACTTTTATTTATCGCGGCAATTTTGTTATTTTTTTCAAAGTGTAGTTACAAACCAAGGTTATATTTTGGCTTCTTCTACGTAGATGTCACTGTGTGCTTTGACGTTCTAGTTTAAAAAGGTTTACTCAAAAAATAAGCTTAATTTTCATTTTTCCTATTGCTCTTACTGTCTAAAAAGAGCAAAAAACAATAAATAACACCAAATAAAAGAATAGAATGCAATTATTCTATAAAATTTATATCGATAGGTTCGTATGTACGAGGTGTGTATCAAAGATATCATAAAAATGAGGGAGGAGGCATTGAAAGCCAACGAAAATATAAAGTTACTTTTCCAACGGCGGTTTAGTGAAATGGACTTGGATGATTTCGGCATCAATAGAAAATATGCTTATAAGGTGTTTAAAATACTTTCGGATAGACATCATCTTCTCAGTACTCACCAAATAAAAGGAGTACTACATAAACAAGATGCGAAGAAGTATGCTACGAATAATAATTTTTCACAGGGATTTTCAAAAATATTGATATTTTCAGTGAGCTTTCAGAGCTGGAAAAGTTATTAAAAGCTATGCCGTGGAAAAATTACATGAAAGAAGTACACAAAATTTATTACGAATATTATGACGAACATCCGCCATATAAATACAAATATAATGATAAAAGATTAAGGAAACAAGAGGATTTACTGAAATATAATGAGGAAATTCGATGTCGACATGAACACGATAAGAATAATGAAACTGATCCAACGTCAAGCGACGCTTTACGAGAAAAACTGTAAGCATAATTAAAATGATTTTTTATACTCTTTTTTAATAAATTGTCATATTCTAGATTTAATTTGACTACCAAGCTAGAAATTAAACCTTACGAAAGATACATAAGTACCACTGGTAAATTTGTAAAACCTATCAAGAATATCGTTAGAACCACCGATCCTTCCAAAAATATTAGTGAAACTGATTTTGACTTGAGGACACTAACTAAGCTGGCTTTAAAATCTAAAATCCCGCCTTATTATATCAATTTTTGGTTAGATAAATGCCCTTGCAACCAAACAGATTTATGACTTTATTGGATTTAGTTTGAATATAATTCATTTCATTTACACCCTGTAGTTTTATTTGGACCAAAACATTCAAGTAATTATACGTACAGCGCTATCTTTGTTGATTTGTTTAAAGTATACTGGTTTCTATGAATTATAGATACCGACTATTACAGTTGGGCTCATCTTTCATAGATGTCAAAGTCGTTTCGATTTTCTATTACAAATTTCCTTTTTTAAAAAGCATTATAATTATTCAAGGAAATATATATTGAAAAAGAACAATTTCATCTATTACTCACGAATATTTAATAAATAATCACAATTTTCAAAGAAATGTTTCTAAAACTTAACCGAAAACAATTGTATAAACAATTATATTGGAATCAATAAATAAAAAACAAATTTTTGTGTTTTAATTCTTTTTTTTTTCTATTTGCCTTGTAGATAATAAACAGTCTATATCCATTCATATAGTACCTTTTCTTTCATGTTAAGTATAAATTTCTTATTAATAATTGAATTAAAAAAATATATCACGTACAGCGTCATCTTTGTAGGTTTTCTGAAAGTATAATAATTATAGATACCGAGTTTTATGGTTAGGCTTTTCTTCCATAGATGTCACGATCTTTTCCAATACCTAAATAAATTTTTCTTCACATCGAAATATTATATTTTCAGGAAATGTATATTAAAAAAGAACATTTACATTTAAAAGCTAAAAATATCTGTTGAATTACAATAATTTTAATACCAGTCTTATGAAAATTCACAAAAGGTAAGGTAATCAAAGAAATTTGTAAAAAACGTTCTCATAGACTTCGAATTGTTTCTCAATTCACCTCGTGACTAATAAATACGAAATAAACTAAGTACAGCGCCATCTTCGCTCAATTTTCTAAAGCTTAATTAAATTATTAATAGACTGTATTGTGAAGAATAATATAGTTCAGTATTTTTTTCATAGATGTCGCTTTTACTAAATATCTTTTTTCTTGCTTTATTCTTTTGGAACTTGTATATTATATAAGAACCGTTACGTTTATTGTCACAAATATATTTCAAATACTTTCTTTTGTATATGATACCCCAATTTCCATACACACATAAATGCAATATTAGAGAAAACAACTCTATTTTAACCAGTATAAAATACAAAGTGTTGAGTAAATCAAATTTCAATTTGACGTAAGGCTTATGAATAATGCATATTTATTACACAGGGTAGAGTTATTTTAAGTTGTAAATGTCTCTTTTATTTATATTTAGGAAATAATTAAAATTTACTAGATGTTACTTTAGGCAAGATTTCCATTTAATTTTTATGTTTATTAAAAAAAATGTGGATTGAGATATTAATTAAACGATATTCATTCCAGTTATCCAGAGAAGTTTTATCACTTCTTAATCAATTCTTGTAATGATAACCAATTAAAACATATCAGATGCAGCGCCATCTCCGATTTATGAGTCAAAGTATGGAAATGATATAGTAGTAGTTTATAAATTGCAATTAGCAGATTTTTAAAATAGGATATCTTTCTCCTAGATGTCACTACGACCTCAAATTACCAATGTACATTAAAAAATAGATTTTATTTTAAAAAATGTGTATTGAAAAAGAAGATTAACATTTACTATATACAAATATTTACAATAATTTCTCAAATAATCACAATATTTTAAACCAGGTTATTAAAAACTATACAAACAACAATTGTATTTGAAATACAATAGAAATTTATATCTTCTAAATTCATTTTTTATCTATATAATTGATGGCTTAGACTACTTGGTAGTCCGAATAACAAGAAGTTATAGTACAAGTTGGATCAAAAAGTTTACTGGCAGTTTGAAAAGCGGACATATCTAGTGTGCCTTGGTGGTTTCCCATCGATGTCATTATGTTGCTCTGATGACTAAGAGACATATTCCCAATGATTAGGTCCCTAAAAACAAAAAACATAGTGGAAGTTTCTAAACAACGATTCAAAATTGTTGTGTATGTGTACGTGTTTCACCTAGTTCTCTGTAGATGGCGCAATTGAATTTTTAAATGTATTAACTATGAATTAGTGAAATAAAGATTTATAATTTTGTTTTATTCTAATACTGTATAATAAATGAATATTCAAGTGAGCCCGCTACTAGATTATATGTTATTTTTTGTAGAGACGTTCTTAACGTGTTTATTGTTTTTCTGATTCAATATGGCAACATTGTACTGAATTTAAGAGTGTCGTTGGAGGCAACAGTTAAGAATTTGTTTTTTTATATATTTACTTAAACTTTTTATATTTTTTAACACACAAATGATTGTTGTGAGAAATTAGTATCAAAATTAGTTAAAATTTTATCATAAATTACAAAATTTCGATATCTGGAATTAAACTTATCGTTGTTAGTGTCGCGTTGTCATATATAATACAGTGGTATACAAAAATATGTTATTTTCTTATGAATCAAACGAAAGATACTTTTACTTGTACAAAATTTGCTCAAAAAGTCAAAAGTATAAAGTAAAAACAAAGTATATATAAAATTATTATTATTTAATAAGAGTACTACATTTACAGTATATAAAATACCTGTGGGTAATAGAAAGTTTTTGTTTTTAGATTTGATTGTATGATATTAAAATATATAAAAAGTTTCCATGCTACAAATCTTTGATTGAATTCTATTCTTTTCTCATAAAAATATGAAAATATCGTTTAAGCCAGACACACACATTTTCTGTACCGTCTCTAATTTGTTAATAGACTTTCGGAAGGATGTTATGGGCTGTGCTACTCCACCCGATCGCTATAAAAAAAATTAAACCGTCACTAAAGAACAAGAATGTCCAATAAGCACGTTTCGCAATTTTACCTGTTTGAATCGAAAATAAAAAAGAAGAACTGCTATTTCAATTTTCTAAGTAATAAGATCGTTATTTATGAGGTTAATAATTCGAAAATACGAGGTAATGTTATAAATTATGGATGATAAATTAACTTACGGTCTAGATTGCGGCGTTCTATCCCTCTGCCTCCTATTTTTGAACCAATTAGAAACTTGCGTCAACGTCAAACCGGTTCTTTTAGCTAACGCTCTTTTTTCATCTGGTGTGGGGTATCTATTTCTACTATAACAATCTTTTAAAGCGTTTCTACTTCGTTCTTTGAAACAATAAACAGTTTCTTCGCCGTCCCATATCGTCTTCGGTAGCGGATATTTCTTACGGAGTCGATATTTATCTACCGCGCCTGCGTAAATATTAAAATGTTAGTTCTATGGCTTCAAAACTGTCCGCTTCTAAACCGTATATTATAATTGAAAATTTGACAAGAATGACGTTTCTGTCGGACGAGATATCATACCAACTTAGTTATTTTAGAGTCATTAAGTAAATATTGGTATACAAAATCTAAAATATTCACGTAATTTTGTAAATATAACCTAGAAAAGCTACTGTGAGATAACGCTGAATATTAATTAATTATTGTGAATTATAAAGTGTCAATTATCACAAAACTTTAATAGACAATATAATCACAATGGGAAAAATTTTCTCAGTGAAAAGTTGTCCGAGTGGATTTAAAATTTACACACTTTCAAAATGGTCGTTGATTGGGTATTTCACTCGCGAACTTTTGAAATTATATATTTCCCATATTTTTCTCAATATTTTACAGAAAAAAAATTCTCACCTAGAGGCCTTCCCCTGATTTTTTCAGCTTCGTTATAATGTGCGTTATACCATAAAACTTGTAGCTCCGGATGCCACCTAGCGTGAAACGCGTGTGATTCCAAAATTGAATAAAGTTCGTGATAAGCTCCTCTGTGAAACGCCACTGCAGCTCTCGCGCGCAAAATACTCTCGTTGCTCCTTAGAAGCTCCGAAGGTGGAAGTGACCAAAGAAACGTCGCCAATTTCTCTAAATCACCGCGTTGCTGAAGAGCTTCACACATACATTGCACCTGAAAATAATTTCATTATTAATTATAAACCGTTTACAAGACACAACACCTATGGGGCAGTTGGAGAGTTTGGTGGTCCCCCAAAATCCCGATACAACAAAACAAAATCGGTATGGATCCATTCTTTTTGTTTTGCTGAATGGATTAAGAGAATAGCCCTTCCTTATTGATACAAAAATCTCATTTGTCTGTTGATATGATCAGGTCTGCAATAATTTCTCGAGCTCTACACCTTTGACTCAGCCTCTCGACGAAGATGTCGTGGAGAAATATTTTGGAAGAGTGGAAACAAGGCCCTGGGAAAGGCCAATGCCAATGAACAGATTCCCTTCACTTCTAAAACTTCTTTGTAACATCTTGAAGAAAGAAAATGTAATTTCAGGATTTGGAAAATATGATGTAGTGCATCTAAATCGTGAGAAATTGCTTGAAATGCTACCATCCACTGACAACACTAATGATCAAAACAAGAACGATCGAATGTCCGTTTATGCAATTGATGAAAGCTTTAGGAGCTGCTCCAGATTGAAGCCTAAAAGGAAAAGGAAAAAAGTAACTGGGACAGCTGGGAATAGTGTAGGAATTTCAGGCTTTGAAATTAAAAGCAAGGACATAAATGCTCTACCAACTAGTAAGGAGGCCGCAACACTTGAAGGGAAGGGAAAGAAAAGGAATCATCCACCATAGACCATCTCATAGGCATAGCTAAAGACGTAAAGTTATGGGCAGATCAGCTCGGAAGTTGATAATCAATAGAAATTTCTATTTCTATTTTTTACCACGAATCGCGACTATAAATCTATTGATTAGTATTATTATGCAAATAGTCAATGTCACATTATATTTGGATAAAGATCGAAATAGGTGGAGACGTCATTTTTTTCTTGATTTTAGGTCTCTTTCGAAAGCAATGTTTTTGTTCAGGAAGAACTCCAACGAAATCAACTACATCAAAATAAATGATTTCTATTTTTCACCATTTTGAAAATGTATTCCGCCGTTCTTCAAAAGAGAAAACAACTACTTTCCTGGCTAATGCCTCGATGAATATTGAATTACAACTTCTCCGAAGAGCGTGATGTTAATTGTTCTTTTTGTCGATATTAAAATCTCCAATGGTTCGCAATTGCAGGGAGACGCTGTAGCTACTCATTAGTTTCGACGTTATTACGTCTAATCAGAGCAGTTCAACAACCCTCATTCGGAATTGAGGCCGAAACTATCAAGTAAAAGAAGTCGAAACGTCAAATTTGCATCTGTCTTTAAAGAATTATAAAAGAAACAAATTCTAAATCAGAAGAGACCTAAAATCAAGAACATTTGGAAGCATAAACATATCAAAAGGTTTAAGAAATAAAAAATTAAAGAAATTTATTATAGGAAATAAACCTTTCGAACAATAACCAAAATAGGTCGAAACTAACCTATTTCAGTTTTTATAAAAATATGACTTATTTTGATAAAGACCAAAATTCTTTATCAAATTAATACGATTTATCATGAAAAGCATATAAAAATATCAAGAAGTAATAAATTAAGAGAATATCAATATTTCCATTTGCCAAAAAAAAACAATTTTCAATCAAGATACCCTCAATCAATAGGGTTTCACACTCAATCGATATTTTTTCTCGTTTCGTTCGAGATTTTTTCTCGTCTCGTTCGAGATTTTTTCTCTTCTCGTTCGAGATTTTTTCTCGTTTCGTTCGAGATTTTTTCTCGTTTCGTTCTCATCTCGCCTTTCCGAGACGAAACGAGACATTTTGGAAAACATCGTGGGCGATACCGAAACAACATACAGGACTCGAGTTAATTTCGTTTTTGGTCTCCTTAAATTTATGCACAAGTTAAAAAATTTTCGTATAATAACGAAATAAAAAATTATTTATTATATAATTTATATTATATTTATAATCATAATTTAGAATTAAGCGAAAGGAAGCAATTAACGAGACGAGATTTAATTTTTTAGGAATTCTCGAGACCGAGACGAGATTTTTGTTCCACTGCCTTATTCTAGTCTCGTGTGTAATCCTAATCAACAAAAGGTGAATTCAACGTTTCTCAAAATTGATTTATGAATAATTTCTTTTAAAACTTACTTGATCAGGTGAGAAACTGACAGGTTTTTTCCCGTAACTATCCACTCCATTCAACTGTATAAGACCCTCATTTTTATTACTGTTATTATTATAATAATCCAATTGCATCCTGCGCCCTTCGTCGGCTTTTTTTTCGAAATATTCCACATACCCCAAACCCCTTTTATCAACATCACTTTTATTAACATCTTTATAATCATCTTTTCGAAAATAGTCCGCTTTCTTTCCGTTATTTTCCGTTTTTTTAACTAATTTCTCGCCGGCGAAATAATGATCGAGTTTACAATTCGACGTAAAAAATAAATTTTCGGAGTAATAGTTTGTGTTACTTAAGGGATGGCCGTAATTCTCCATATGGGAATCACTCGATCCGCTAGAAACGGCGTCAATTTCCATCGTTCGACGAAATTTACCATAAGAAATTCACCAACAAGCGTTTCATTACTAACTGTCGCTGAAGTTATGTCAAATAGGGGGTACAGACTCTTGAGTTGTATGGGCGCGGTTTACGACCACGTTCCACTAATAAGGGGGCGATATTTCGCGTTTCTATGGTGACGCGAACCAATCACGAACGAGGGGTTTGTTATAATCAGGGAAGCTTCCCTCAATATTTTTTTTATGTTTATTTCCCATTAGATGAGGAATTTTTTCATTTAGTATGAAAGAAGTTCGAAATACTTGTTGAATTTATTTATTTGTCGGGTATAACACGATAAATACTTGATTCTAGGATATAATTTTATTTGTCTATACATTGTAATTTTTATAATTACTATATATTGTATAAATATCTCTTTCTACGCTTTATATATCCTATAGATTGTGCCATGATTACAATTTTCGCGTATTCTGATGAAAAAAATTATTTATACGAGTCTTATTTATTTTAAAACGTGAAAATCATTATATTCCGAATATTTTTTCCAAACAATATTTTCCAAAATATTCTTCAATGCAATCAAACAAAGATTTTGCATTGGCTTCATTGTTTTCCAAAATATTCTTCATAGCGATGAAACAAAGATTGTACATTGGCTTCAATGTTTTTCAAAATATTCTTCATTGCGATCAAACAAAGATTTTGCATTGGCTTCAATGTTTTTCAAAATATTCTTCATTGCGATCAAACAAAGATTTTGCATTGGCTTCAATGTTTTTCAAAATATTCTTCATTGCGATCAAACAAAGATTGTACGTTGGGTTCATTGTTTTCCAAAATATTCTTCATTGCGATCAAACAAAGATTTTGCATTGGCTTCATTGTTTTCCAAAATATTCTTCATAGCGATAAAACAAAGATTGTACATTGGCTTCAATGTTTTTCAAAATATTCTTCATTGCGATCAAACAAAGATTTTGCATTGGCTTCATTGTTTTCCAAAATATTTTTCATAGCGATAAAACAAAGATTGTACATTGGCTTCAATGTTTTTCAAAATATTCTTCATTGCGATCAAACAAAGATTTTGCATTGGCTTCAATGTTTTTCAAAATATTCTTCATTGCGATCAAACAAAGATTGTACGTTGGGTTCATTGTTTTCCAAAATATTCTTCATTGCGATCAAACAAAGATTTTGCATTGGCTTCAATGTTTTTCAAAATATTCTTCATTGCGATCAAACAAAGATTGTACGTTGGGTTCATTGTTTTCCAAAATATTCTTCATTGCGATAAAACAAAGATTTTGCATTGGCTTCATTGTTTTCCAAAATATTCTTCATAGCGATAAAACAAAGATTGTACATTGGCTTCAATGTTTTTCAAAATATTCTTCATTGCGATCAAACAAAGATTTTGCATTGGCTTCATTGTTTTCCAAAATATTCTTCATAGCGATAAAACAAAGATTGTACATTGGCTTCAATGTTTTTCAAAATATTCTTCATTGCGATCAAACAAAGATTTTGCATTGGCTTCATTGTTTTCCAAAATATTTTTCATAGCGATAAAACAAAGATTGTACATTGGCTTCAATGTTTTTCAAAATATTCTTCATTGCGATCAAACAAAGATTTTGCATTGGCTTCAATGTTTTTCAAAATATTCTTCATTGCGATCAAACAAAGATTGTACGTTGGGTTCATTGTTTTCCAAAATATTCTTCATTGCGATCAAACAAAGATTTTGCATTGGCTTCAATGTTTTTCAAAATATTCTTCATTGCGATCAAACAAAGATTGTACGTTGGGTTCATTGTTTTCCAAAATATTCTTCATTGCGATAAAACAAAGATTTTGCATTGGCTTCATTGTTTTCCAAAATATTCTTCATAGCGATAAAACAAAGATTGTACATTGGCTTCAATGTTTTTCAAAATATTCTTCATTGCGATCAAACAAAGATTTTGCATTGGCTTCATTGTTTTCCAAAATATTCTTCATAGCGATAAAACAAAGATTGTACATTGGCTTCAATATTTTTCAAAATATTCTTCATTGCGATCAAACAAAGATTTTGCATTGGCTTCAATGTTTTCCAAAATATTCTTCATTGCGATCAAACAAAGATTTTGCATTGGCTTCATTGTTTTCCAAAATATTCTTCATTGCGATCAAACAAAGATTGTACGTTGGGTTCATTGTTTTCCAAAATATTCTTCATTGCGATCAAACAAAGATTTTGCATTGGCCTCAATGTTTTTCAAAATATTCTTCATTGCGATCAAACAAAGATTGTACGTTGGGTTCATTGTTTTCCAAAATATTCTTCATTGCGATCAAACAAAGATTTTGCATTGGCTTCATTGTTTTCCAAAATATTCTTCATTGCGATCAAACAAAGATTGTACGTTGGGTTCATTGTTTTCCAAAATATTCTTCATTGCGATCAAACAAAGATTTTGCATTGGCCTCAATGTTTTTCAAAATATTCTTCATTGCGATCAAACAAAGATTGTACGTTGGGTTCATTGTTTTCCAAAATATTCTTCATTGCGATCAAACAAAGATTTTGCATTGGCTTCAATGTTTTTCAAAATATTCTTCATTGCGATCAAGCAAAGATTGTACGTTGGGTTCATTGTTTTCCAAAATATTCTTCATAGCGATAAAACAAAGATTGTACATTGGCTTCAATGTTTTTCAAAATATTCTTCATTGCGATCAAACAAAGATTTTGCATTGGCTTCATTGTTTTCCAAAATATTTTTCATAGCGATAAAACAAAGATTGTACATTGGCTTCAATGTTTTTCAAAATATTCTTCATTGCGATCAAACAAAGATTTTGCATTGGCTTCAATGTTTTTCAAAATATTCTTCATTGCGATCAAACAAAGATTGTACGTTGGGTTCATTGTTTTCCAAAATATTCTTCATTGCGATCAAACAAAGATTTTGCATTGGCTTCAATGTTTTTCAAAATATTCTTCATTGCGATCAAACAAAGATTGTACGTTGGGTTCATTGTTTTCCAAAATATCCTTCATTGCGATAAAACAAAGATTTTGCATTGGCTTCATTGTTTTCCAAAATATTCTTCATAGCGATAAAACAAAGATTGTACATTGGCTTCAATGTTTTTCAAAATATTCTTCATTGCGATCAAACAAAGATTTTGCATTGACTTCATTGTTTTCCAAAATATTCTTCATAGCGATAAAACAAAGATTGTACATTGGCTTCAATATTTTTCAAAATATTCTTCATTGCGATCAAACAAAGATTTTGCATTGGCTTCAATGTTTTCCAAAATATTCTTCATTGCGATCAAACAAAGATTTTGCATTGGCTTCATTGTTTTCCAAAATATTCTTCATAGCGATAAAACAAAGATTGTACGTTGGGTTCATTGTTTTCCAAAATATTCTTCCTTGCGATAAAACAAAGATTGTACATTGGCTTCAATGGTTTTCAAAATATTCTTCATTGCGATCAAACAAAGATTTTGTATTGGCCTCAATGTTTTTCAAAATATTCTTCATTGCGATCAAACAAAGATTTTGCATTGGCTTCAATGTTTTCCAAAATATTCTTCATTGCGATCAAACAAAGATTTTGCATTGGCTTCATTGTTTTCCAAAATATTCTTCATAGCGATAAAACAAAGATTGTACGTTGGCTTCAATGTTTTCCAAAATATTCTCAATTGCGATCAAACAAAGATTTTGCATTGGCTTTATTGTTTTCCAAAATATTCTTCATAGCGATAAAACAAAGATTGTACATTGGCTTCAATGTTTTTCAAAATATTCTTCATTGCGATCAAACAAAGATTTTGCATTGGCTTCAATGTTTTTCAAAATATTCTTCATTGCGATCAAACAAAGATTGTACGTTGGGTTCATTGTTTTCCAAAATATTCTTCATTGCGATCAAACAAAGATTTTGCATTGGCTTCAATGTTTTTCAAAATATTCTTCATTGCGATCAAACAAAGATTGTACGTTGGGTTCATTGTTTTCCAAAATATTCTTCATTGCGATAAAACAAAGATTTTGCATTGGCTTCATTGTTTTCCAAAATATTCTTCATAGCGATAAAACAAAGATTGTACATTGGCTTCAATGTTTTTCAAAATATTCTTCATTGCGATCAAACAAAGATTTTGCATTGGCTTCATTGTTTTCCAAAATATTCTTCATAGCGATAAAACAAAGATTGTACATTGGCTTCAATATTTTTCAAAATATTCTTCATTGCGATCAAACAAAGATTTTGCATTGGCTTCAATGTTTTCCAAAATATTCTTCATTGCGATCAAACAAAGATTTTGCATTGGCTTCATTGTTTTCCAAAATATTCTTCATTGCGATCAAACAAAGATTGTACGTTGGGTTCATTGTTTTCCAAAATATTCTTCATTGCGATCAAACAAAGATTTTGCATTGGCCTCAATGTTTTTCAAAATATTCTTCATTGCGATCAAACAAAGATTGTACGTTGGGTTCATTGTTTTCCAAAATATTCTTCATTGCGATCAAACAAAGATTTTGCATTGGCTTCATTGTTTTCCAAAATATTCTTCATTGCGATCAAACAAAGATTGTACGTTGGGTTCATTGTTTTCCAAAATATTCTTCATTGCGATCAAACAAAGATTTTGCATTGGCCTCAATGTTTTTCAAAATATTCTTCATTGCGATCAAACAAAGATTGTACGTTGGGTTCATTGTTTTCCAAAATATTCTTCATTGCGATCAAACAAAGATTTTGCATTGGCTTCAATGTTTTTCAAAATATTCTTCATTGCGATCAAGCAAAGATTGTACGTTGGGTTCATTGTTTTCCAAAATATTCTTCATAGCGATAAAACAAAGATTGTACATTGGCTTCAATGTTTTTCAAAATATTCTTCATTGCGATCAAACAAAGATTTTGCATTGGCTTCATTGTTTTCCAAAATATTTTTCATAGCGATAAAACAAAGATTGTACATTGGCTTCAATGTTTTTCAAAATATTCTTCATTGCGATCAAACAAAGATTTTGCATTGGCTTCAATGTTTTTCAAAATATTCTTCATTGCGATCAAACAAAGATTGTACGTTGGGTTCATTGTTTTCCAAAATATTCTTCATTGCGATCAAACAAAGATTTTGCATTGGCTTCAATGTTTTTCAAAATATTCTTCATTGCGATCAAACAAAGATTGTACGTTGGGTTCATTGTTTTCCAAAATATCCTTCATTGCGATAAAACAAAGATTTTGCATTGGCTTCATTGTTTTCCAAAATATTCTTCATAGCGATAAAACAAAGATTGTACATTGGCTTCAATGTTTTTCAAAATATTCTTCATTGCGATCAAACAAAGATTTTGCATTGACTTCATTGTTTTCCAAAATATTCTTCATAGCGATAAAACAAAGATTGTACATTGGCTTCAATATTTTTCAAAATATTCTTCATTGCGATCAAACAAAGATTTTGCATTGGCTTCAATGTTTTCCAAAATATTCTTCATTGCGATCAAACAAAGATTTTGCATTGGCTTCATTGTTTTCCAAAATATTCTTCATAGCGATAAAACAAAGATTGTACGTTGGGTTCATTGTTTTCCAAAATATTCTTCCTTGCGATAAAACAAAGATTGTACATTGGCTTCAATGGTTTTCAAAATATTCTTCATTGCGATCAAACAAAGATTTTGTATTGGCCTCAATGTTTTTCAAAATATTCTTCATTGCGATCAAACAAAGATTTTGCATTGGCTTCAATGTTTTCCAAAATATTCTTCATTGCGATCAAACAAAGATTTTGCATTGGCTTCATTGTTTTCCAAAATATTCTTCATAGCGATAAAACAAAGATTGTACGTTGGCTTCAATGTTTTCCAAAATATTCTCAATTGCGATCAAACAAAGATTTTGCATTGGCTTTATTGTTTTCCAAAATATTCTTCATAGCGATAAAACAAAGATTGTACATTGGCTTCAATGTTTTTCAAAATATTCTTCATTGCGATCAAACAAAGATTTTGCATTGGCTTCAATGTTTTTCAAAATATTCTTCATTGCGATCAAACAAAGATTGTACGTTGGGTTCATTGTTTTCCAAAATATTCTTCATTGCGATCAAACAAAGATTTTGCATTGGCTTCAATGTTTTTCAAAATATTCTTCATTGCGATCAAACAAAGATTGTACGTTGGGTTCATTGTTTTCCAAAATATTCTTCATTGCGATAAAACAAAGATTTTGCATTGGCTTCATTGTTTTCCAAAATATTCTTCATAGCGATAAAACAAAGATTGTACATTGGCTTCAATGTTTTTCAAAATATTCTTCATTGCGATCAAACAAAGATTTTGCATTGACTTCATTGTTTTCCAAAATATTCTTCATAGCGATAAAACAAAGATTGTACATTGGCTTCAATATTTTTCAAAATATTCTTCATTGCGATAAAACAAAGATTGTACATTGGCTTCATTGTTTTCCAAAATATTCTTCATAGCGATAAAACAAAGATTGTACGTTGGGTTCATTGTTTTCCAAAATATTCTTCATTGCGATAAAACAAAGATTGTACATTGGCTTCAATGGTTTTCAAAATATTCTTCATTGCGATCAAACAAAGATTTTGCATTGGCTTCAATGTTTTTCAAAATATTCTTCATTGCGATCAAACAAAGATTTTGCATTGGCTTCAATGTTTTCCAAAATATTCTTCATTGCGATCAAACAAAGATTTTGCATTGGCTTCAATGTTTTCAAAAATATTCTTCATTGCGATCAAACAAAGATTTTGCATTGGCTTCATTGTTTTCCAAAATATTCTTCATAGCGATAAAACAAAGATTGTACGTTGGCTTCAATGTTTTCCAAAATATTCTTAATTGCGATCAAACAAAGATTTTGCATTGGCTTCATTGTTTTCCAAAATATTCTTCATAGCGATAAAACAAAGATTGTACATTGGCTTCATTGTTTTCCAAAATATTCTTCATTGCGATCAAACAAAGATTTTGCATTGGCCTCAATGTTTTTCAAAATATTCTTCATTGCGATCAAACAAAGATTTTGCATTGGCTTCATTGTTTTCCAAAATATTTTTCATAGCGATAAAACAAAAATTGTACATTGGCTTCAATGTTTTTCAAAATATTCTTCATTGCGATCAAACAAAGATTTTGCATTGGCTTCAATGTTTTTCAAAATATTCTTCATTGCGATCAAACAAAGATTGTACGTTGGGTTCATTGTTTTCCAAAATATTCTTCATTGCGATCAAACAAAGATTTTGCATTGGCTTCAATGTTTTTCAAAATATTCTTCATTGCGATAAAACAAAGATTTTGCATTGGCTTCTTTGTTTTCCAAAATATTCTTCATTGCGATAAAATAAAGATTTTGCATTGGCGTCATTGTTTTTCAAAATATTCTTCCTTGCGATCAAACAAAGATTGTACATGGTAAATAGAACCAAAGAACTTCAAGTTCTCATTTGGTAAAAAGCAACCAATACGATTTGGACCCATTTCATGATATTTTTAAGAAAAAATTTACAAAGACAAGGGATCTGACTCAACAATTCTCGATGGTTCTCACTTGGAAACTTTTTTAGTGTATTAGAGTTGAGACACGAAAACACTAATTTTGTTAAATATGCAAGATAAATATTTGCAAGAACAGAATGCAAATGTTCTAAGCCTCTCAGACAAAGTGGAATGTTTTAAAAACAAACTCGGTCTGTCTGTGGCCAAAGGTGATTACATATTGAAACAGTGAAATCATTAGTTGTCAAACAACGACTGTACGGCAGATGATCCAAGAATTCGATGTTTTGACTATTCAAAAACGTTTTTGTTTGAACTGATGTGTGAGAGCACGCATTGTTGTTGAGAATGATTCGTCTTCCGCGATTGGTTTCTCTGATTTTGTCGAACACTTCTGGCAAATAATTGGTGGTGTACCATTAAGAATTAATTAAGAATTGAACACACAATAATACAGAAGCAGTTTTAATAAGTACGGTTTTTCAGAAGATCTTCATGCGTCAGTTGTAGAGGTTTGGTTGTAGAGGTAGAGTAAAGCGTCATTTGCACGATTTTAAATTTTGAAATGGTTTTGAAAAATGTAAATCTAAAACATCAAAACGTATATTTTCGACTTGTGATGTCAGATAAGGTTTTTTAGTCTTTAGATTTGTTCAGAAATGACCGAAACCGAGCAGCCCGAGATTTTACGTTTCTTATTTTCGGTAGTATTGAACTTGATTTATTCGATGTTTAGACTTAAAGTTCTTCAAGAGCTTTGTCTTTGTCTTTTTCAATCCAATCCAAAAATAATTTATTGGAGCAAACACCCAGTTTCTTGAATAACTACAATTAATTAAACTGATTATAATATTTAGTTTTCATATATGTTAAAACTAAATTATAACAAAAAATAATAAACTAACATCCCTTAAAATCGAATATATTTTAGTGAAAAAATGTAAAAAGGCAGAAATAATTATTATAAATAACCCTACTAAATCAAAAAGATGAAATAGTTTTTTTCCTGTCGAATACTTTAGGAATTCCAGACGCGATGTCTGTGGCCAACGTGTTAGTCAAAAGGTCAGAAATGCCCCCTTTTTTTTCGACGTTTCACTTTTTAAGGGCCATAAATTTTGTCATATTTATGGCTCTTCCAATTATTTTTGATTATCGGTGTTTAACGAATACACAATATTCAACTTTTTTTGTGACACACGAAAATGAAAAGAAATTTATTGCTGCCAATTTTTAATGTTTTATTTTCAGAAATTGATACGCCATATGGTTCAAAAAATGCATAATGAGTGAAAAGTTGATAGCCAAAATGTCAATTATCTAGTATATCATTTATTTTTATAGTTCATTCGGAAAGTACGTTGAATAATAGGTATATCATAATGTACTGTTTGATAATACAAAGACACAAACAGAAATCTGCTCAAGATTTTTAGTACAGTTTCAAAAATTGCGAATTCTCTTTGAAGAAAATTAAAGTAAAATAAAGACTTGTTATGTGGCAACCTTCCTAAATCCATCATTTTAGTCGATGATATCAAAGACGACAAAACTTTTACAATCGCGAATCGCCACTGATCTATACTTTTTTTTCTATCGTTCTACAGATCGCTGCAGGCCTTAACCTCCTTGTCTCTCAGTTGTTCCTGTCCAGAGCTGTCCTTCCATCTTTAGAAGACGGATTGCGTCTTCTGCAACTTCTTACTGCCACTTCTGAGGTCTTTCAATTGTCCTATTCCCTTCAATGAACTTTTTTGTGTTAAGATCCTCGGTTCACAACCGTATGTTATTACAGGTCTCGTATATTCTGACTTTATTGTTTATATGTACATCTCTAGAGCTAAATATGTACATAGTTTTCCTTATTCGCCTAATTGATTGTACTTCTGATCTTTATAAGTATTTTCATGTCCATTCTTGATCATTTATATTACCAGTTACGTGAAATATTTTCCTGTTATAACGTTCTGGACGGGATTGGACTAAAATCAGTTGGGGGCTCTCAGCTAAAACCTATAAAAGGGATCTGGGAGGTATGAAATACCCCTAGCAAAGTGTGGATCCGGAGTCCCAGCTGCGGACCCTCACCAGAAACGCGTTGTCACAAAGAAAAATAAATTCAGCTAGGATTTTATATGAAAACATATTATGATTTTACACAGTTTAGAAATAATGTGCAGGGCTTATGTGGGAAATGTTTCCAGTTTTAAGATAGAGTAAAACTTTTTGGGGTCCGAATATACAAAATAAGTACCCAAAAAAATGTTTTACGTAATATCGGGGACAACCTCGCGCTACGGCCGTTCTTCGGACGCGGATCCGTCAACCTGACCAGTATGGGTCTGGTTCTGGTGTATTCTGTTCCTACAGACTTGGATAACACAGATGCTAGACCCGTTTAAAGTCTCGAATTGATTCTGCTTTAGTCTTTGTCATTGCGCCTTTCACTAGACGTATTTCTATAGACTTGCCTAAAATCCACGAACATTTGGTGAATATCTGCGTAATATTCCCACGACCTTCGTATGGTTTATTTGACATTAAATATTTGGTGGATCTGCGTGGTTTGAACCCTGTTTGGTACTCACCAATGAGCTCTTTTGTTTAAGGGAGTAATATTTTACTTAAGATAGTCTATACAACTTTTCAGATGAGCTGAATCCAATCAAGTTAGTTTGTGTCCAAGAATATCAAGTTTGAATCGTGAATAACCCCTAATATCTAATTAAAAACGAATGACCCTGTATTAACTAAACCGTCATATATTACCATCGAAACCCGATGCAAACTACTATATTTTCTTGACTTACTACCCCCGTGATTTATTCTACTGCCGAAAATAGAAGAAAAAACTCACGGAAGCTGAATGAGGTTCTTCCTAGTAATTTTTTTAGTCGTTTAACCTGATACCGTGTTTTTTCAGTTAGTTATCCAACACTTTACACATGTCGAGGTATTAAATAACAATTTTATCATTTAAATGGCGTCTACGGGTTTATACAATGTTAAGTAACATTCTCAGCCTCCAGAAGCAATTAAAAGGTCAACAAAAAATTTGTGATTTTTCTCAAAACATACCGAAGATTAGAATTAGATTTGCTGAAATAGCACGAATAAAGTTGAAGATTTTTTCTAGGAAATTACGAACGATGTCATTTGAGGTTATGTTCATATATTGATATAAATAAGTTGATTTAACTAATAAGTACGGTATCTTACTTAATTTTTTTTTCTTCTTGTCAATAACGACCTAAATGATTCATACAATTATTTCTGTAATCCAATTAGAACCAGTGTAAACGCACCTAGTAAGAAAAATAATAAACGCGAATCTCTATCGTAGTCAATAACAGGTGTTTGATGTACCTGCTTTGTGATGATCCTCTCGTTAATGTCATGGCAACAAGGATACTTTTCGTCGTCGAAGTTTCGTTCCGGCGCGACACCCTTTTTTCAAAACCATACGCGTACGATAAAATAATAAACCCGGAGACTACTAAATTAGACTAAGGTTATTAAAATCAGTTTTTTCTATGAATACGTGTTGTTTCTAGTAACTGACGTTTTCTGTAGTAATTGTCAGATTGGCAGATTAATAATCCATAGAACAACCTTCATAAAAAACATGTTCTAGCAATGAGCGTTTATAAGGATATAATTTGCTGTCACTTTTGCGAGAGGTTATGCGATTAGTGAGGGATCAATGGATTTTTTATCACAATTTAAGCAGAGAATTTCATAAACTAAGTTAGTCAATTTATTAGTAGGCGCCTCATCTTTTGTTTAAGTAAACGTAGATTAAATATTAAGGATTTGACTGTACGCTATCTTAATAGGTAAGAGGCTAAATAGGTAAGAGAGTACTGTCACAATTAATATTGACGTCTAACCTGCTGTCAAAGTAACTGTCAGATTTGGAAGAAACGAATTAAAATGGATTAAAACAAAAGTTTAGTTTTCCTCTATTGTCAAATTGGACGTAAATTTTTTCAACATACTTTACTCTACTACCCTTTTCAATCACCTGCGTTCCGTCCTTGCCAAAAACATCCCTAATTGAAATGATTGCCATTCCCGATGGAATTAATTACAGAGGACACAGACAGATGTAACTGGATCTTCTGTAATGCCTTAATGGCAATAAATCATATAACATTAACAGATTCAATGGGAAATTACGGTCCATACCGCTCAATTAGTTTGTGTAACGCCCGCGGAGGGCGTCAAGGGTTTGTCGTTTTTTTAAATATGCGGAAGGGGTTTCCATTTGAAATTGACACCTCGATTTATAATAGTGGCAGTTGCTTCGTTCGAGGAGATTTAATTATAAGATTAGTCTTGTTTAATAAACTAGGTTAATTCATTTAAAAATTGGAAGAAAATCGGAAAAATCCAGATCCTAAAGAGATGCACCGTTTGGGAGCTTTTGCAAACGATGTTATACTAATAGCAAACAACGAAAGAGATTTACAAGACAACGTTGAGGTGTGGTAGCAGTAATAGGCAATATAAATAAGAACAAAACCACATAATGTCGTTTAGGAAAGAAGATTTCAAGATAAATAAATAAATCGATACAAATAACTAGGAACAATAATGGACGAAAACGGGACACAAAATGCAGATGTAAATAACAGGACTTAAATAAAAATGTGAATCTTGGGTATTGATTGAAAAACAGAAGTAAAATTCAGGCGAATAAAATACAAACATATAAGAAAGAAAACTAAACATACAACCTACATATGATTGGGTGATTTATAAGGGATGAAGAAGGAATGACCTGTTAAATGGTACAGACCAAGAAAATCGTGGGATAAGTTTATAACCTAAATATTAAATAAACGAGGAATTAACTGAAAAGAAGCAAAAAATCTAGTTCAGAAGAGGAATGAATCATGACCATTAATACCCTACACCAATAAATGGTAGATGGGTTTTCAAATGTCCAAAGGTAATATTTTTAACATGAATAAACTTGGTCCATTCTTTTTTACAATTTACTATAAATCCTGCTATTTTTGCTCTCTTTTGATTTAATGTTTTATTAGGTTTACGTCTCTTTCCTTTCTTATTTGATTATGCTTTCTATATAGCTTTAATCCATCCGTTATTTGTCATTCTATACCATTACAGTTTTGTTATTACTTCGTCTTTATTGTTTATTTCATATTTAATTCTATTTGTCACTACTCAACATCCACTTCCACTTGTCGTTTTCCATATCATTCATTCATTCACTTTATTTTGCTTTCTGTTTATTTCTTCTTCTAAGTAACACACATTTATTCATTTATTCAAGTTTATTTTACAGTCACATCAAACTTTTTTAATGCATCTATTTTTGGATTTTTATGTTCGAAGATTGATTCAGAGAAATTTATTTTATTTAATGAAGAAAAGAATGTTGAGGTTCAATCCAAATTCATCTTATTTCACGATACTTTCTGGATACTTTTCTTTTCTAAGAAAATAAAAAGGGAAGGAGAAATTTTTGGAGTCTTTGGTCTCTTATTTTTTACAAAATATGTTAAAAAAGACATTGGATTTTACGTAATTGTGATGAAATTGAAAGGAATGTAAAAAACTGCAACTTTGTAGTAGAATAAAGAAGGTAAGCTTTAGTTTAAACGCATATCCATCATGTTAAAACGCAAAACTAGGTGACCCATATCCAATTTTTCATATAACAGCGATTTTTTTATATCATACATTTGTTTATTTATTGTTCAATATCAATTTTTTACATACTTAATGCGAAATTCAATATCAAAATTCCCTGTTTAGCAAAATTGACTATAATTTATACTTGACCTTGTAATAATTAAACTAAAAACTATATTATATAGTTAATTTCTTCAATTTTATGAACTGTTTAGTAAATAATAAATTTTTTATAAAATACCCATATAAATATTAATCTGTAATAGTTTTCCCTTAGATTATGCTACCCCAAAATGAATAAATAACGAAGTACAACTGTTGTAAACCCAATACCCTTTATCGTTTCTCTTACGATTTAAACCATCATCTCTGTTCTTCATTTATAGAGGACGTTCCTTTTTAAAAGCAGCTTCCACCACAGAAAACAGAGCCGCCGTCTTTAAAAACTGTATACTTTCTAGCTGATAAACTGAAACTGAATGAAACTGAATTTCTAGCCCAACATATAACCCGAAGCCCTGCCTGAGATAACTTTCACCCAGCTCTACCCACACAGTTCCCATTTCCAAACTCTGCTAAGGTCTGGCTCGCCGGGCTCGATAGAAAGCTTCTGTCAAAGTTGATTATTGCTGATGTCAACCACTAATCTTTCTTGCTGGTATTCCACAAGGCTCCATACTAGCATCCGAACACACAGAGCCTACGACTATCTCAAAATTTCTACTTGATGCTTTGGAAAGAAAGTTTCTAGAGACTAGAATATGCTTCCATGGTAGCGACTGACAAGGCATCGACTACCAAGAGAGCAATTTGTTGCTTCGAAGAGCGGAGTGCTTATGGTGGTGATTCCTGCATGATAAGGGCGAAAGAAGAACCTTTCTTGCTGGTATTCCACAAGGCTCCATACTAGGATCCCAACACACAGAGCCTACGACTATCTCAAAATTTCCACTTGAGGCTTTGGAAAGAAAGTTTCTAGAGACTAGAATATGCTTCCATGGTAGCGACCGACAAGGCATCGACTACCAAGAGAGCAATTTGTTGCTTCGAAGAGCGGAGTGCTTATGGTGGTGATTCCTGCATGATAAGGGCGAAAGAAGAACCTTTCTTGCTGGTATTCCACAAGGCTCCATACTAGGATCCCAACACACGGAGCCTACGACTATCTCAAAATTTTCACTTGATGCTTTGGAAAGAAAGTTTCTAGAGACTAGAATATGCTTCCATGGTAGCGACTGACAAGGCATCGACTACCAAGAGAGCAATTTGTTGCTTCGAAGAGCGGAGTGCTTATGGTGGTGATTCCTGCATGATAAGGGCGAAAGAAGAACCTTTCTTGCTGGTATTCCACAAGGCTCCATACTAGGATCCCAACACACGGAGCCTACGACTATCTCAAAATTTCCACTTGAGGCTTTGGAAAGAAAGTATCTAGAGACTAGAATATGCTTCCATGGTAGCGACTGACAAGGCATCGACTACCAAGAGAGCAATTTGTTGCTTCGAAGAGCGGAGTGCTTATGGTGGTGATTCCTGCATGATAAGGGCGAAAGAAGAACCTTTCTTGCTGGTATTCCACAAGGCTCCATACTAGGATCCCAACACACGGAGCCTACGACTATCTCAAAATTTTCACTTGATGCTTTGGAAAGAAAGTATCTAGAGACTAGAATATGCTTCCATGGTAGCGACTGACAAGGCATCGACTACCAAGAGAGCAATTTGTTGCTTCGAAGAGCGGAGTGCTTATGGAGGTGATTCCTGCATGATAAGGGCGAAAGAAGAGGTTTGACTACTGATGGATATATCGAAAACTACGCTGGAGACTAATTCACCTTTATACATGACAATGCAAGGCCGTAAACCACCAGAATCCTGCAAAGATTACATTGCAGAAATGGGTTTTCGGGGATGGAACATTCTCACAAACTCACAAACAAACTCAATCCCAGAGCTTATTGATACATCAAACTAAGAACATGAGTGTCAAGTAAATTGTCAATAACTCTTTTTATGTTAATATTTAAAAGGTTAAATTGTTAAATGCATTAATTTAATTATGTTAAACATAGGAAGTTTTAATCTTTTTGTCATATATACGTTATACATACTTTCTTATTGCAACAAATGATTTTTATTTGTTTTTTCCCTCACTTTTTTTTCTAACTTTGAACTTTCTTCGTAAATCTACCGATATTGTTAGCTCCTTGTGTAGAATTCAAATTCTTAATAGAAAAATTTAGTTTTCATTAAATGTATATCAATTTAGGACGTCCTGTATGCTCGATCGACAGTAAAAGGCAAACAAATTTGATGAATGGTGCAACAAAGTGAGATTTGCGACGCTATTACGTCGCTTTTTCCTCTACTAGTTGGTCCTTACAATGCTCAACTCATATTACAGGATTATAAAACGGGGGTTGTCGCTCGCTCTATTCGGTGAGATGCTAGTCCCTGGGCGAGCATCTGTATTTTTTACAGGATCGTATTTAAACCAAAAAATTATGTGATCCACAAAATGAGCGTTTTGAAAGATTCTACAAGTCCTACAAGTGTCATGAATATAAGATTCATAATGATACCAGCAATAAAATTTGTAAAAAGGGAGGAAAATAATTTGAGAGAATTGATATGGAATAATTAATATTGGAAGAGATTTTCACATAACACTTTCTTTGTCCAGTAATTTTTTCTGTCGTTTCGAAATTAAAACAGCAAAATATTCTGTGGTTTCCTTCTGGCACTTTGTAGGATTAGTCCAGTTATTATAGTAAGTTTATCTCAGAATACGAGATACCCAGCTGTAAGTCTGTAAATACTTGTATATTGACACCCTAAAAGTTGTCTCAAAACCTACATATGGTAAGGTGTACAAAACTATTAAATTTCAAGATCAAAGGCCACAAAAATCTGTTTTTTGCGCTTTTTTTTGTAAATATCTCATTGTCTATGGGTTTTTTGTTATTTGTATTTCTCATCAATATTGTAGAATATAAAATTCTCTACAAATTTTGTTTAAAAAAAATTTTCATACGGTGAACCGTTTTCGAGATAGAGGTCGGAGAGAGCGAGCGGTCACAGCATCACTTCAGGTAAACCGGTGCACCGCGGTGCCTCCGGTCGAAAACGCGCCGTATATAATTGATGAAGTATCGATAAATCAATGATTATAACTATTTGTCAATTTTTATTAACTATTATATTACTATTATATTATATTTTATGTTTTTTTCCTTAGCTATCCATTTTTTATTTCTTACATGATGAAAAAAAAAACAAATAAATTTTTTTATTACAAAATATCATTCAATACATTTATTTTTATTAAAAGTAAAAAAAATGGAATAAAGGGTACAAAAACTACAATTTATCATTTTAATCATCTTCTTTCTCTTCATCGTCGTCTTCCGGCTGCTGGTAAATTTCAAACTGGTCTTCATTATCGACTTTAACGACATTTGTCTCAAGTTTTTCCATGATTTCGGGGTCAAAGGTTCCATCTTCGTTAATGACGCTCTGATATGGTAGAGCATTGAGACAAGCTTGCCCATTACAATGGCCATAAGCTAAAGAGCATTGCAAGCCCGCTTTCCTGCATCCGCATCGCGAACTACAGCCACTCTTACAGTTACTGAAAATTTTATTTAGCAAATCTTCTGGAGCAGATGGTAAAATTGTCATGATAGACACCAGATAATCTTTCACATTGCATAACCATATACCTGGGGTTCCAAATCATGCCCTAACCAAGTTTGAACTTGATAATATACACGTTTGAAATGTTGATGAGCAGCTGCACTTGTTGGTGGAATATTTCAAAGCTGCACAGGTTTGTTAAGTTTTGTAGGCTTGACGTAATGCATATAACAAAGATGATCGAGACTTTTCACATATTTCGGAGCATTATAGACTGCCAATAAGGTCTAATAATTTCTGGGCCGAACAATTTTCTTCCTCAAATGCTGCAGTAAGTTCATCCATTTCCTTTCCCAACATTTGGCCGAAGACAAGTTTACTGGATAGTATGTTTGGCCATTTGTTAGAGTCAAACAAAAATAACAATTACTTACAGGATCCTTTGGTTGGATCCAAATCATTGGTTTAACAGTGTAAACTGTTGAATTTGAAGATTTTTACAAGTGATATGAGAGATTTGAAAGTGGAAATGAGTAAATTGAATACAACTGTCAAACATCAGTGGACAATTAGACAGTTTTGTCCATATTTCGTAGTTGTAAAGTCGTGGCAAATGGTTTTAAATATCCCTTATTTGATTTCTAGTAGACGTCTTATCTGAACTTCTTGAATAATATTCAATGATTTATAGAAATATCCAATTTAGTTGTTTCTAATAATTCGAAGCCTTTCTTTGTTTATTTCTTAAGCAGATCCGTAAATATATATTCCCATGTAGGAGCCCCCATACTTGAACGATGGGGCTTAGCTTGGGCCAACGCTGGACAGCCCGGCCTTGGCAAACCAATAATGGCCCAAACTTGGCTAACTTAGCCCCGGCCATTCTATAGTCACCCAAGCCAGGCTGAACTCTGGGTAACCCGACCTCGGCCATCCTATAGTCACCCAAACGTAGCTGAACTCTGGGTAACCCGACCTCGGTCATCCTATAGTCAGCCAGGCTTGGCAGAACTTTGAATAACTATATAAAGTTTTGTTCTAATATATTAACCATAATAGATATCTTGACATTAAAAGTAATATGTAATATTATATGGTTAAGGCCTGGTCCAGGTTTGCAAACCGAGGGAGGGACATTGTTATCATCCCAGATTCCCAGCAAGTCTGGGCCAATAACGGCTTCCAGGTTAGGGCCAGAGTTGTACATACTTGGTCCAAGTTTGGACGTATACTGAGGCCATCGTAAAATCCTATACGGGTTCTTCATTTGCGACTGTGAGAGTTCAAAACGTGAGGGCAGGTCTAATAAAGAAAATCAAAATAATGATTTTGTCGTTCCATTTAGTTAAAATAAATGTGGAATAACTTGATTAGGTCTCGTATTTTAAGTATCTTGGTGTCATCGTTGACCAAGATGTAAAAACAGACGACGAAAGCAGCTAAAGGTTTAGCGCTGCTTAATATAAGAGGATTTATGTATAAGAGATAAATCAAAAAACTAAATTTGGGAACAAAAAGTAAAATGAGAGAACCAAGTCAGGTTAATATGAAGAAATCCTCGTAGCCGAAGTCTTATCAACCTCGTATTAGAAATTAAATTAATTACGGTCCTGTTTTTATGGATTGCGCATAAATAAGGACGACAACTCGACGACAGATAGACACGAACGGATCAAAGGGAATTGTACAAATCTGGGCGATGGGCGTGGCGGAGAGGATTGTTGAGGGCTTTTAAAGAGCTTTGTTCACGTCACTTGACAGCTACTGGTGTTATCTTGTAAAGACGATGATGTATCATTGAATAGATCGACCAAAAAATTGCAAAATATGTGGTAAATTTGAACCGGCGGGGAAATTACGAGTAAATAACTGGTTACGAAAGCAATTTCTAATATTGGACTTTGCCATAAGTCAAACTAATATATATATATATATATATATATATATATATATATTGATTATTTAAGTGCCTTTATGCAATCAATAGATCACTGGATATTTCTCAATTTTCTCAATTCTATGTCTTATTATTATGCAAATTCCAAAATGGAACATATCAATCATAAAAAATTTGTGTCAGTGCTTTCGAATCTCTTCTTTGTATATGTCCAAACCTCTTAAGCCTTTGAATCTTTATCAATATTACTATATCACCCTTTTTGGTGACTCAATAACCTTCTTACGTATCCTAAGGTCGGTTTTGACCGCTTCGGGTATATTCTTCAAGATCTTTCTCTTCATTATTCGAAGATCCTCTTCGTCCTCACCTGACAGGCACATAGTTTCGGCTCTATATGTAATGACTAGTTTAATTCTTGTTTTGTATTTACTCAACTTCTTGAACGTGCCCAGCTCTTTCCTCATCAGAAACTTTACACACCTACAAGTCCATTCCACCAGCTTTTTCCATCAATTGCACTATTCTAGGCTTCTCTTATCACTTGCCATGTAACTTCCTATATTGTGATGTTGAACAAAGTCGTTGAACACCTCTTTCTATTGGAAGTATCTTTGTTAGTCCATCTTTCGTCAAAATTTTGACCTTAGAGTTGTTCATCGTCATTTGTACCAATTTAATATAAGCTTTGAGAAGCTCCCCTTTTTTCTCATCATCTGCTTCATGCGTTTCCTGCTATTGAAAGTCTACAAACATCACATGCAGGTCCATTCGGTGTTCATAGAACTTTTCTACTGTTTATGACATCAAATGTGGGAAATCGATTGTCAATTCCCCTGCTCTAAAACTCTGCTGAAAGTCCCCGAGTTTTTCTGCAATCCCGCTAATCGATTTCTTACAAGAGTGCTCAGAATTTTCTAGGTTATGTTTAGGAGCGACTCGAATTTCGGGAGGCCTAAAAGATTTAGTTTCGAAAAGTAAATACCAAAATAACGATAGTGAAATCAAGATATATACAACGATTGTAAAACCTATCAATAAATATGCATCAGAAACAAGATCTGATACGAGTAGGGCACTACAGATGATGAGAACAGACTGTAGCGTACTAATATGGTCAGTTATGGTAGAAAGAAGTGTTTAGGAAGTGTTTTTGATTTATAACTGTCGCTGAGTTTAAGGTCATCTAGTCCTGGTGCTTATTTATGTCTTAGCCGCCTAATTACAACAAGATATTTTTTATATGATGATGCTTCTTCGCTAGAATCTTCATTATCTCCCTCTTGGTTCATTAGTTTCTGTCAAGTATATTCATTAAGACTAGATTCAACGATAGAATATGATTTACGTTTCGTCAATATCCGTAATAGTTTAAAAGTCTGGCAACGCTGTTTTTAATATAACCTCTTACTAAAATATGCTTCAATTAACACCTATGGATGTTAGTTTAATACGACTAAAGCGTTGCTTTTTTATATTTTAATAATATCAATAAAAAAAATGATTCTTTATCGGATTTTTTCCTGTCCAAATCTTTCAAAAAAAACCAAAAGATTTCATGTGATAAAAACGAACTTATGTATCCCTTACTTATAAATGAATATAATAGAGTGAGATATTAATGACGGACACCGCAGTACCTATTTTCTACCTGCACGGAATCTTTCAAATCAGTCAAGAGGTGTTGACATCTGTACTGTAGTCCTTTTCATATATTCAGACATAAAGGATAAGGGTCATTAGATAATGGAACTTTTCTAGGAATGTGATTATCCGATGTAGATTTTTTTTTGATTACTTGGACAGATTGACATAAACAGGGCGTGAAATTTGTGAAACGCTACTAAAAGAATACGTACAAATCAGTGGCGTAGCATACTTTTTTGTGCACAAGTTAGCACGATCTAAGAAAGTGACTAGGCTCCAGTTAATATACGAGATGCAATAGAATAGACGGATTATGTTTGGTTCGAACGTATTTGTCTGTGTGAATTCATTTCGAACCATGAAAACTTGTGCATCATAAAGTTCGATACTTTAAAATGGTTACCCGTTGAGGTAAAATTGATAGTTACTTGAAGTTAGTAGAGCTAGGCCACGAAAAATACTTTTCCCACGACCACTTATGAAAATGATAGATTGCACACTCATTTTTACCTAAAAAATTATCTTATTTCACATGCTTCTTTTTCTTATGTGGTCTCGAACGATAGAGGGAATACGCGACTACAATATGACTCTGGCTGGGTACCGAAAGGTAAAAGGCCAAATTTAAGAAGACTGAAGAAATAGACAATATGATTTTTTGAGGTTGTATTAGTGTTTACAATAAAAATTGAAAGTTTGTTCTGATTTATCTTCAAATAATTACATATTAGTGACTGCAAGATAATTTAAACGTTAAAACTAAATGTTATTACTATTACTGAGTAATGTATAAAGTAGTTGAATAGATACCAGAAAGTTTTTAGCAGCCAAGAATACAAGACTTTTTGTGCGAACGTGAAATATATTTCCATGAAAGTTATAATATTTAACAATTGTTAGAAACTGTAAAATTTATAATTTTAAAAAGGAAGGAAAGTAATATTTATTTAAAACATTATTTTTAGAACAGCCCTGTAGATTATTTTCGAGTTGAAGTGTGCCGGGATCGTTTCTCGAATTGCCGGATGAACGCATCGCATTCCAAGATTGTGAAAAAAAACTAACGATAAGAAACACGGTATTTTTTTGCTTGTAAAACATACGATTTAAAATTGCAACACTATTCAGCACTTTGTTAGTTTTTCGCAAACTCGGATATCTCGTCTGGCATGGAGACTTAAAACTTCAGCATATTCCCACGGTCCATAAAATTATTATTTACCTGTGAACGACTTACATTTTGAAAAAAATTGCTAATTAAGGTATTGTGTACGCCAAAACAGGAAATTTTCTATTGGTGTTAGGGGGAATTGGGGTAAAACTCTAAAAATATTCTTCCATAACATAATAGAAAGACTTACATACGATCGCTGACCCATTTAAGAATCAAAATAATTATCATTACGTCTCATTTTAACCTATTATGTATAGGTTCTGAACATCTTAAAGCGTGCCCGAAAAAATAGATTAAATACTTCGAAAGAGTTGTCCTCAATCCAAATTCAACAAAATTTGATGGCGGTAGATAATATTTTAGATACGAATATAATCCTAGATGAATTCTGTCCTTTAGACCATGTAATATGTATCTATTTGCCTTAAAAATTACTTAGTAATCTTGCAAAACCAAACCTAATCAATGTTTTCTTCATCAGATAGCTCCTTTCCAAATTGAGCTCCTTCCCATCTGCCTGACGTTTTGGAGCTATTCATGTACTATTTGAGAGCTTTTTTATTCATTTCTATTATGGTGTTTTGATCCCATTTACAGCTTAGTTTTGAGGCAAATTCATGGTGAGTCAACAAATTTTTTGTCTAAAATATCCATTATTAGCCAAGTTATTCTGAATAAATCGTTTTGTATAGTTCATTTAACTGGAACGTACAATAATGCAAGAATATGTACTGATTTACACCAGGAAAATTGAATATTTTGATAAATTTACGTATATACTCTACTTTTATAAATGTACACCACTCGCCCCCATTGAAATAATGTCGCGAATTATTTACAACAAAAAAATTTCCATTTTGTTTATGATATTATCGAGAAAAATGAATTACGTCATCCAATAAATATTTACGTAACAAATATTGCAGGCGCCAGTGAAAAAAAAACATTTCCAATGTACAATTTTTATTTTCACCAAATTTTAAATAACTTCACAAAAAATATATTTGCTTGTGAATATATCTTTTATTTTTCTGAAAAAGCTTTTATCTCGAGCAAACAAATTCCGCAAAAACTTTATCTACAAACATTGTTCTAACGACATAATAGATTCAGAAAAATCACTATTTCATATAACAAAAGATGTTTATCAGCTGTACTGAAATGTTTTAACGCAGTAGGAGACCTCACTTAGAGCTCATATAAACAATATTATAATAAAAATGTACGTATACACTTTTAAGTTTTCTTAGTGTAATTTTAAATGAATGTTTAGCCAATAATTTTATATCTCGATGACGGGGAATGTTCTGCTGTTCCTCATATTATTACATTTGTGGTTATTATTCTACATTCCTCAGTGATACCAACATTCGTCAATAAATATTAAAACTATAGTTGGCCGGATAAATACATAAGTAGAGACCAAACATAAAAGCTAACTATAGAACTGGGAACAAGAAATTACTTTAACACAGATAGATCACTATCATTTGATTGCGGATATTAACACATAACGAGATTTTTTGTTACAGTCTCTAAATTATATTTCATATTTATAATTATTCTGTGTTTATTTATTTATTCGTATCATAGAAGTTTCTGTGGTTGAATAATAGATTTTACTGAGCAATTATTAGCTTACATTTGTAGTGAATAAATTTCGATGTTGGTACCACTGTTATGAACTATGTTTAGTGTCAAAAATGTCAAACTTTATAATAACACTCAGATTCCAAATAATATCTATTGTTTTCGTTTAGTTTTAACATATTTTCAATAAGTACTAATTAAAAATGAAACTCTTATTATTTTGTTTAACTTTATTCTCATATATATGTGTATAATAATATCCATAAAATTCAAATTACCTAAAATTAATAAACATCAATCTACTGTTTAATTTTAAATATCGTATTATATGGAAGACAGACTATGGCGTTTCAAAATTGTATATGAAAATTTGTGGGACATGATAGGATAATGCCAAAAATCCAGATCCAGTAGTTGGTCAAGATGTATTAATATGTATTATAATGCCTGGAGCATTAATAAAAGTTTATTATTTGTCAAGATTTTCGACCTTCGTAAGTATGACCCTCTAAACAAAGTATTTTAATAAAACAATTGAATGATATGCTCTACTTTGAATTGACGATAATAATTTTACAAATTTTCATCAACAACTTTCGGTTCCCACATAATTTATGTATATTTACAACTATATATTCATATAAATAAGTTGCAATGCTTTATTATACTTTAAATAATTAGAAAACTTTGAAAAACAATATTTTATATTAAAAAATATTTTACTACACTATATTTGTGAAAGGATCCTAGAATTATTTAATGGAGCATTGCCTGATGATAGAAATTTGATCAAACGTGGATAGTTTTTCAAATTAGTGTTAAAAAACTGGAATCTCGGTCTAATGTACACAAAACTAGCTGATTTTCTAGGCTAGTAAGCTAGTAAATAACTAGCACCTAAGTTAGGGGAGTTTAATAGTGCTCTTGTGCACTGTCCACTTTCCTTCTTTCTTAAAACCCATGGTATTGTTTATACACGTGTTTCTAATGACTAGTTAGTAGTTCTAGGTATATGTATACAGAACTAGCTTTTCATCAACAAGTAAACTAGTGTTTCAAGTTAGGATATTTTAATATCGTCCTCCACCATTGGTTTAACTATCCTGGTTTGTAATACTAGCTTTAAATAGTAGGTGAAGCACATAAAGCACAGTCTTGTCCATATATGTTTATGAAAGCCTTCTTTGGTAATTTATCTAGTGCAAACCGGTATAGTTACAATTCAATCATTTTTTGGTCATGAATGCACTCCAGGTTCAAAACCTCGTCACCAGTATCTTGTAAACTGCACCAACTACTTCGAGCTAGAGCAATCATCTAGGACAGTAATACAGTTTATTAGGTCACTTTACTAGCCTTGTTTGTCTTACCTCATTCAAAGATTGATCTTCAATTGACGTCTTCAATGTAACTATGCTTTGCAGTAATTTATAGACAAGGGAAAAAGGGATTGTGAAGTGACTGTTAATTGAATGAAGGTCAGGATAACACAGCTGTAAGATTGGGGAATTCAATTTTATGTCTTTTGTTTTAGTGTCATGATGTACCCAGGTTCCTCCCAATATCACCTAATCACCTATGTTATTATGGTTGAAAAATGTACCCTTAAATGTGAAATTTTAATATAAGTTACTTTGAGGTGTCTGAAATAGATATGTCAAGAATTTTTTGGAATATTTTTTTTTCTGAATTTCAGGAATGGGGTAAAATTTATGAAAGAAAACTTTGATCAAAGTTGTAGTTTGAAATTTTTTCTATTACTAATATTTACAAAGTTAGAAGGCTAGGACTTCAGGGATAAAAAATAAATCTAGAAATTGCAATTTTAACAAAGAAAATGCTTAAAAAATTTTATGAATTCCAATTTCAACTACGTCTGTTGGTTTCTTGAGCAAAATCACAATTTTTGATTAAATTAGGATTTTTTAAATCTATAATTTTCATCCCTTAAGCTTCAGCTACCCTAACTTTGTAAATATCAATAATGCAAAAAAAATCGCGTGACCATTTTTAGGTGAAATTTCATTGTTTTCCCAAAATTGAAAAAAAAAACACTTTCTTATTTTTTTCATCCTTTTCATGGTAACTTATATTACAAATTCGGAGTATCATCAAGGTTCCATTTTCTCAAACTATTAACAGCAAAATATTTCAAGTTAAAATTAATCATGTACAATATTTGAAATATAATATAAAAACACTATATCTACTTTGAACAAGTTTATGTATTTGCTCACTTATAAATATGTATCATAACGAACATTATGGTAAAAATATTTTCTTTCAAGCAAATAACCTGTGAAATTTTTGTTCGAAAACGAAAATTATGTTAAACAAGTGACTCGAAATCACTCCTTTTGATATTTTGCTTTAAAATTGATAAATTCGAATGACGTATGTAGAAAGAAAAATAAAGGTTATGATATTTTTTATGGTAAATTAGGTGAAGAAAGAAGAAGAATAGTAATGATGTTTGATAGGTTAAACGAGACGTAGAAAAAGAAGTAAAGTTTGTTAGGTTAAACCAGATGTAAAAAAGAGAAGAATAGGTCATTTCAAAACTTTGTCGTTTATGATACCGATATGGCCGCTGGGAGGCAAACACGATCTTTGATTAGTATTATTTGGATTGTGTTTCTCGTGTTTTTTTATCGTTTTTAGTTGTATTTTCCGAAAATTTTTTTAGTGGATCGCGTATATTTTAATTATAGTAGTATTTAAAATTACGCAGTGACAAAATAGTTGGAAAATTAAAAAAAATAAACATGAGTGACTATTTCCAAAAATTCTTAGTTGAAAATCCATATGTTGCTACTAGATATAAGCAAAATATTGCGAAAAATGTGTCAAATAATTTTGAATATTTCCGAAATCTACTGAGGCTCACCCTACAAGGCATACTTGAGATTTAAAGTAATTATTTTCATAACCTATTCCATCCAAAAACTGGAATCAAGTAACAGAACAACACGAAACTGACAGAACATTGTTAGGTTAAACGATATGTAGAAAGAAGAAGAATAGTAATGATCTTTGTGGGGTTAAACAATATGTAGAAAAAAGAAGAATAATAATATTTGTTAGGTTAAAAGAGGTGTAAAAAGAAGAAGAATGGTAATGATCTTTGTAAGGTTGAGCGAGTTGATACCAAAAATTTTACAGGTTCTATGTTAACAATATGTGTGTATAAGAAACGTTGAAACACTTTTTTTTCCAAAATTTTTACAATTTTTTCAATAATTATATACATTTAGAAGTGCCTTTTCACTATTCTAGACGAGTGTAATTGGAGAATCAAATTTTTTTTATTAATGAAAATTTTCGAAAAATATTCATATTTTTTGCTACGATCTAATACTGTATTCGATATTGGCGCCGATATTTTCAGATTTATTGAAATTTACGCTCTATTGACTAAGATATATGACAAATTGTTACTTTTAGAACCATAAATTTAAATTACGAACAATATATTTTCATTTTATTTCTCATAACATTTTTTTAATATGTAATTAGGATATTTTTAGAGAAAAATATATTAAAACACCCCTAAATATGAAACAACTATAAATATTAAAACAACGTCTGTTTCATTAATTTGTAAATGAAGTCCAAAAACAAATTATTATTTGGGTCTAATTCAGTGGCGGCGCTAACCACCGCGGGGCCCCGCGCGAGGGGCTCTCCCCCGGAAAATTTCGAAAATTTAAACGCTAAATGCTACGTTCACCATTTTTTCTAAAGGTCCTTTTACACGGTCATATAACGTCTCAGTCGAACCGTCCGTTTTGCCGTTTCAGTTGAACTCAATGCTATTGTCCGTTTTGGTATTTCTCCTACAGAAGCGCAAAACGCAGCCTCCCTTATATTTGCATTATGATATTTTGAGTCCTTTTTGTCCCACAAATATATACATGCTTTATAAATGTCAACAAACTCCATAATCGAGAACACACAAATCAAAACTGAGGTATGAGCATGGGCCTAACGCGTTTTTTACACACAAGAATTCTTACAACTGTAATGATACAAATAGGTGTGTTCATTCCGTCATATCAGCGTCTGAGTTTGAGTTTCCTTTAAATTTTTATCTTTTTAAACCTAGAAAAAAAATCTCAACAACTGGACTAGAGGTGATTCCAAATCTCCCATTGTACTGGAGAAAAAACATCACAGAATGTTCAGAGACGGAATTACAAATGAAAAAGCCGTCCGTAAATAATGACCAAACCAAAATTAAGCTCAATACTAAGCTGTAGAAGTGGAGTCAAAACACCATACAAGAAATTAACAGAAATGCCATTAAATGGTATACGGATAGATCTAAAATAGCAGACAGAATAGGAGTGAACCAAACATCTCAAAGCAACACACCAAGCAAAAATTTATACGAATGAAAAATGTGTCCACTTCAATCTGGAGAGGAACTGTCGCAAACAGAAGATCATCATCATCTCCGATAGCCAAGCAGTCATTAGAGCTTTAAGCTCCAATATCATAAAATCCAAACTCGTTTGGGACTGCATAGAAAAATTAAACGAGCTAGGCAAGAAAAATACTCTACAATGGATTCCGGGACACTCCGGAGTGAAGAGACAGACAAAGCATTGCAAAAGAAGGTTGATAGGATCAAAACCAATTATTGGGACAACCTACAAGGTCTAAGACAGACAAAGACTCTCCTGCGAACAAACTATGAATACTAACAGGAGTCCTATCTGGGCACTGTCGTCTCAACAAACACCTAAATACGTTAAACTTATCAGATAATGCGGCGCGCATATTTTATTGCTCAGAGGACGAAACCTCTAACCACATTCTCTCGAAGTGGGAAACTCAAGAGCACTTCACGTGAGAGAGTATGAAATAGGAGACGAAGCTAGAGCATCCCACATTCTGGACTTTTTAAAAGGATTGGGATTGATGGATCAGCTGTAAATACTGTATTCCCCAGTATCGCATCTAGAAAGGGGGACTCAATGATCCATTCGGTCTCAATACATACATACACCTACGAAAAACTGAACCGGTGCGACTGATATGACCGTGTATGTATTTCTAAAGAAAAAAAATAAACGTGGGTATAAATATAATGGAATGAAAATGTTTAATGAAAAACAAAATGATACACACAATACACGATGTCAAGTTTCGTGTATATTTAGTCGAGTTTATGGAAACAGTGTTGTCACAAGCTTGTTTTATTCATTAGCGGAGTTGGGAACAAAAATGAGTCAGCTCTGTGCTGCGTTTGGTCACAATGGAACAAAAACAGCGTGGTAAAGGTCTTTCTATCTCAGAAAGCCGAGTTTTTGTGCAGTTTCATAACCATGAATGAAACGTGGGTCCATCATTTCACACTCGAAACAAAAGAACAAGCAAAACAAAGGGGAGAACCGGCTCCAAAGAAGGCAAAGACCGTTCCATCTGCAGACAAGGTCATGTCGTCGGTTGTTTTGGATGTGCGTGGGATAATTTTGATTGACTATCATGGAAAATGAAAAACTATCAACGGCGAGTATTTTGCGAACTTACTGCAACGTTTGAGCGAAGAAATCAAGTAAAAACGGCCGCGTTAAGCCAAGAAGAAAGTGTTTCATCAAGACAATGTACCAGCTCGCACTTCCGTTATTGCAATGGCCAAAATTAATAAATTAAAGTTTGAATTGCCATCTCTTGCACCCTATTCGACAAATTTAGCACCCTAGGATTATTTTCTGTTACCAGACTTGACAAAATGGTTTGGTGATCAAATATTTTCCAACAATGAAGAGGTGTTGATGGAGCCTGACCATTCTTATTACAAAAAGGGTATCGAACTTACTGAACATCGCTGGGAAAAGTGTATGGATCTAAAAGATTATGATAAATGACAAAAATATATTTTTTTCCGAAATTTTTCTATTTATTCGTTGGGACAGGTACTTCAGGGGGCCATCTTCGTATGTACGAATATTTTAAAAGACATTAAAACCAAGAGAACAAAAAAATTGATGTACGTCATAAAAAATTCAAAGTTTGTTTATTAAACATACCGAGAATACTGTGTTTTAGATAATTAATAGACTTCTTAGACCTTTTTTGTTTTTTTTTTTTGATAAATCGTATTGATTTTGATAGAAAATTGGTTTGGTTTTGTTTGATAAAGACCGACATAGGTCAAAACGTTTATATCAAACCAAGTTTCTATGAAAAAAGTGCTGAAATCAAGACGCTTTATCAATTTCTATCACGTCCATTACAGATCAAAACTGCTACTAAAAAGAGTCAGAACTGACGCGTTCTAACCACTTGTGACAACGCTGTAAACTCATTTATCTTCGAACGGCGAACCGAATAGATGTTTCGCCATTTTCTTTTCACTAGGCGGGATAGGAGAAGTGGTAGTCCATTAACCAATATTTGAATTTATTGCTACCATAAAACAAACCACTTTCATCAATTTCAATCCGACAAACATACCAGACACAAATTCGATTCGTCAAATTTAAAACCAAACTTATTCCATAGTGTTATACTGGACGTTTTTCACTTTGAAATACCTATAAGCGGCGTAACCTGCGATGGTAACTAACACCGCAACTGCTAACGTAGAGCCGACAGCTATCGGAGCCGTTTCGTCTCTAAACGACCTCTGCAACTTACATTCGAAAGACGTATCGAAAGATTCGCTGCGATACATGAACGCTTGAACTTGTAGAAGCCTTAAATAGAGCGTTCCGTGCATCCCCGGCGGCGGATTGTCTTCTTCGTCGGTTTCTAAAGGTATCTCTACCTCGCTACAGGAATAGGACTTACCCACCGGTGTCGGGATCACCATTTGACGATGGTACAATTTGATAGACGATTTTCCTGCGGGTTTATAGATTTTGTTTAAATACAGCTTATTTTATCATATATATTATCTTACTTTGTATTGGTATACCATGAAATTGAGGTAGATCTGGACTAACGGTGAGTTCTATACTGCTTATGTACCATCGTTCACCACCAGGTGTCTAAGAAAATATTAATACAATAAACAATAAAGAAATAGACCATTCTCTCAAATTTGTATGTTGAATGAATCTATACAAATGCGGGCGGATGTTAAACAGGACATTTCACCACCACCCGTCATACCGACGGCTCCTCGAATGGTCGAATGACCAAATAACGGAAAAAATTCGAAATCTGGTGTTGGAACATCTTCGTAATGGTAAATCGTCGCGTTCGCATCGTTCTAACCTGACCTACCATCATATATTTTGATCGAGCTATGTTGCCAGCTCGTGTACAATTCCGTAGGTTATTTTAAATATACGATAAGTATCAACGAAATTGAATATTTCAAAATATTACACACCAAACTTCTGAGATCATCCTCGTTGATATACAAGACATTTTCCTCGAGTATCCGATCCTGAAAGTCTTGTAATTCTTATTCCTACTTTCTTGTGCCTCTTCTTCTGCATTATTTCAACACCATGAAATTAAATTTTATGCATCGTTGATAGCATGTAGTACCAGGACGAGTCTACATAATATTGACCGAAAAACATTTGTTGGAATATATACTGATGGGTATCTCATAACTTAAGTAGCAACCCTCGTATCTATACGATTCAATTGTCTATTAAAAGTAGTGATACGCTTTGGATTACGAATATTTCATCGTTTTATTACTCTCTCGTTCATAAAAATACACTCCAGTCGCGTTATTTGATTGTCGTATTGTCTATGTGTTTCGCTGCCTCCGGTAAACTCTTTCTAACCTACTTCGGTAAGAAAATATAAATTACGAAGTTCATAAAAGTATAAAACTCAATATACCCTCGTATATATACGCATTAGCGACATCTATTAAGCGATACTTCAAATCTAAAACAATAAATTGTAATACGTATTATATCTACGAGATGGCATTACAAGTTTATAGTTATATTACGAGGGTGTATCGATAATAAGGTTTGTATATTTATTAAATTGGTTAATTACTTTTGCGAAATTGATGATTAAACTGTATCCAGTCCAGGAGATCCTCATCCAAGCTGCATCTTCTTCTTTGCATTCACCTTCGATGAGGGCTTTTTCTGGTATAAAAGAGTCCGCTTGTTCATCTAAATCATGAAGTTTGAAGCGAACCTTGCAAAAATAGCAATTTTATAAAAATATCGCTAATAATATACAGTAGACGTACACAATTATAAAGAGTAACCCATAGAGTAAATTTAAAGGTCTATAAAATTAGAAAAAAGTTTAAGAATACTTTATCACAACCCATTTAGGGGCCCCCAGACTCAAACGACGGGGCCAAAACTGGGAAACCAATAATGGCCTGGTTGCAAAGAACGCAAATATGATCAACCGGCTGTCAAAACCAGAACATTCTTTGGACCAACTTTTTCTATCTGCGTCGAGATGGAATGACAGATCCTGAAGCACTTATAGTACAGATAATTGCGACGTTTTCACCTCTTTCCTACGTTATGACTGTATCTTTACATTTTTATCTCTTAAGTGCCGTTTCCTGGACCGTCGTTAGATCGGTTTCATCGATACTGTAAATATGAGATGGCGGAAATTTGTAAAGAATCGATCCAAATCCGTTTTATTGATTCCTTATATCCCATTGATGCTTGTCATTTCCGGCTTTCTAATACCAGTTAGAATGTCTATGTCCACAGACTTCTGGGTTTCATTAAATTGCGACACCAAATTTTTCAGTCGAGGTAGCATACCTTACAAAATCGATTTTAAGCTTTGGAAGACATTTCTCGCTAGTATAGTTGAATTTAGCTAATCTGAATATCTTTCTTAAGATGCTGTATCATGATCATTTTTAATGATACAATTCCATCAGATTGTTTCGAAAAATATGATTTGAATTTGAAATATGCCGCCAAAACCAAACAGGAACGATGTACGTTTAGTACTGCTAATGAACCAAGAGATGGTGCTGAAACGGGAACTCGAGTTAGTTATATAAAGAATGTGGTTGATTTGGGAGTCGAACCGCTACTATTACCCTCTGTTGCCCGTTACCGAAAAGTTTTTAGTACGTGTTCAGTATTAGTTTTTGAACGTTCAAAGATCAACGTATAACTTACCTCGACCACAGCATCTGTTTTAAGAAGAATACACGTAGCTCCTGATTTATCATTGAACATTCTGTAATAAGCTACGCCGGAATCATCTTTGGAAGCGGTACTCGACACAGGTGTTGCTAACGGACTGGTTTCTTCAGTTGTAGAAACACTGAATTTTGTATGACGAGGTTTTGTCGTAGCTTGTTTCAAGGTTAAGGCCGAAGCTAAAGACCAAGTTGTTGCACCTATTTGTAAAATAATCAATCTTCAGACACACATCTAATGCAGATTTTAAATCCTCTTATTTATTTTTGAGAGGTGGACATCATGAATTGAAAGAAAAAATTCTTGATTTATTCGAATTCAAAAATGTAACGAAATATGTGGTATGAATCAGGTGCGATTTTACGGAACTGGGGAACGTTCCCCCCAGGAAATCCGACAGTTAAATTCGGACCACTCTCAGATACTTTTTACTCTGAGTGATGATATAATACAAAAGGAAAATGCACCCAAACTAGTAAACAACAATTGGCGAAGTGTTGAAATCAGTTTTGAGCAAGCGATTGATCACTCAGTTCCACTGTAAACGAAAGAACATAACCCACCAATAAGAAGGTGGAAATTGGGTACAAGATCATAAGCAAAAATCAAATATATTCGTGGAAAAAACCTTCCAGATCAACGAAGATGAAGAAACATAAGATTGGAACAGAAGGAAGAAGTTTCTACGGAATTTAGAACATAAAACCTAAAAAAACCTCTGGATTTGACCTCACCATAGGGGAAAGTACCTTAGCTATGGAAAGTAGCAGACGTTATAATGATATCTAAGCCGGTCGTGCGTCCGTTAGTGATGAATGTCGGTCAAAATTAGTTGTCATCGATGCTACACGCAACATGATTAAAAAAGATCGGTTTGGGACTTACAAACAGATAGAATCGTCTCTTAGGGTATCGCAGACTGCAATACAATCGATTTTGCACGAACATTTAGATGTCTCAGAAAGACATGTTCCAGATGGACTCAAACAACTGAATATTTGAAGGAAATAAACATCGAATTAATGTCTGATTGTCCATATTCGCCCGATTTATCGCCTAATGACTTTTTCTTTTTATTCACGGTCAAACAAAAGATGCGCGGAGAGTCTATTCCATCTGGTCAGTTTCAGAGTAAGAAAAATGTTTCCAGAATTGGTTTTAGCGTGGTTTAGCAACAATGTATAGACCTTAAGGGCGAATATTTCGAAACATTGTGTTTCCAAATGATTCGTTTTTGTATCACTTTTTGTAAAATCTCAAGAGACAACCCTCGTATTTCTCAAAAATATCACATTTTGACTTTTTTATTTAATAATTTATGTACTTTTGAGCATTTGCTTGTGAGTGAAGTACAATCTCGTGACATAATTTTCAAAATTCAAAAAATGGATTTTTTGTATCTAATATCCCACAAACTCTTTTAACAATGAATAATAGAAAACAAATATAAATATATCAATTTTGAATACAAAAATGAAATTCCCAATAAACTTTTTCTACCTTTAAAGTTCTAAGATAAAACGTATTCGAGCTAATCATAGTTACATTGTCAAATATGACATCAACATGACATATTCAAAAAACTTAATTATTTAATATATAAGTAATCCTGTAGAAAAGTTATCCGTATTTTTTTATCAAAAAAAAACTACACTACGTATAATTATTTACTTACACAAGATTAAATAAAAGTGAAGTAATATTTCCATGATGTTAGGCAACACCACTCTCGGACTACATGAAAGTTTAGACTGTTGCGAAGTCTTCCGGCCTTCTTGAGAATGACACAACTGACGTTCTGCGCAAGTGTAGTAGTATACGTCAATAAAATTGCGCAAACGCTCAAATTTAAACGTGGCGTAGGAGCCGTTCATTGAAATGTGGGATTAAAGTTAACTAGAGCTGACAGTAGGGCGGATTGTTTGGCAAAAAGTTTAAAAAAATACATTATCTAAAGGACTTAGTTGATTATACGTTATAGAAAACTATAAAATTAAAAAACTATGAGCAGTTCTATCTCTTATCAAAATCTTTTTAAATACGTCGACGTTTTTTAATTTTTTTCGTCTCGCGAAACTTACATTCCTAGTTCAGACACCAAAAATCTGGAAAAAATTTTCATACGCGTACCTTATGGGGTTTTTACGTTTTACTTTTCTGGAAAGAAATATAGTTGTGACAAGTCAAAATTAGTTACACATAATCCCATTTAAGAATTGATTTAATCACTCAGATTACAGCGATTTTCATATAATTCCAATAATTGAGTAACTGTCCATAAAATGAGTGAATTTTAACTATTTTCTACATTTAATCAAGTCAATAAATTAAATGTAGATATAATCGTATAAACGCGCACTAAGCTCTCGTACTAATACTATACTACCCTTAGCGTTGGCGGTAGGGAATAGGAGGATGAAAGGGGTGATATTTCATCATTATTTTCGTATTGAATAACTGCTACACCTACACAAACAAGATAATTTTGTTTTATTCTTAACAACCTCCAGGGGGATTCCCAGGAGTAGTATTATCAAAAAAAATTTACATAGACTGTAGTAGCTTGTTATAAAAATCAATTGCGTAGGTGACGTATTTCATCGCTAAGTGTTAAAAAATAGTAGCAAATTCATGGGATAGTAGATCAAATAACTGTTACGAAATAACAGTTACAAACAAAATTAATGTAATGTAATGTGATTACGTAAAAGGAACAAATTTCAAAAATACGTTATCAATACAATAAATATATTATCACAATAATCAAAGTTGAAATTAAACTTTTCGTTCAAACGATTTTTTCATAAAACATACAACCTAACAGTATCAAACTTATAATTTAAACTAACGAACTTTAGAGATGAGAACACCGAGAACATAGGCAGTTTTCCTAATAAATCTGTTACGAAAAAACAGTTACAACTAAAATTCGCAACTCTAGTTCAAAGTCCAAGCAAAAAGTTATAGTTATAGGTTATGTTATAATTCTTCATAATAAAATAATTTTATAGTTCTTGATCAGCTTGAAATAAATATAAAAAAAATAAGTCAGAATTGAAAAAAAATTATATAAAACTTTTGCAAAATCAAAAGTGAAGTAAGATATTAGTGAAAATATAATAAGAAACTGGAAAAATTAAGTTTTGATATGACAGTTGCTTAAAAGTACTTTAAGAAAGTTTTTTTGTTCATATATTGCAGCAAAAGGATTTTTGACTTAATAAGCAATCATTTAACAGTAAACACTCTTAATAAGAAACAAACCAAACAATTATACACAAATAAAACGAATTAGAACTATTACCACTTTATTACTATACCCACTGCTGGAAGCGAGAAAGAAGAAGACATTGGAAAGAGGAAGAACTGTGAAAGGGGATAGGAAATCAGAAAAAAATCGTACTGTGCCCCAATTAATTTTTTCAAATATTTAATATTTTGCAATTTTAATCAGGCCGGAGGACAGGAACGGGCTTATATACGCACTTTTTGAATCACTGGAAGTGAGAATGATTTTCGGTTCACGGTGATTACCGTTAAATGCAATACCAAAGCCACATAAAACAACCCATAACTATTTAAAACTTTTTGTTAATTTCTTTTTTTACTTGCTACGCTACTGCACAAACCATTTTTCAGTGACAGAAAAGTTATTTTAAAGTTCAACTCTACCATACGTAGTAAAGTAACGTCCACGGAAACTTTGACATTAAATCAAGCTATTCTCCTTAGGGCTAAATTATAACATCGGGGATAATTGTACACGCTACGAACACGACATAATGCTAGTCTTGCTAGTTGTTCTTTTTTGAAATTAATACGATCACGACAGCCTCGAAGTAATTTGTGAAATTCTATTAAAACCACTTACAAAATGAATATCATAATATATGTATTTTTAGTCTCTTTTTTGTTATTTTAATACTCCAGTTATTTGTGTTGGTGAATATTTTAAAGAATATACCTACGCAAACATAGAAAAGTAATAATTGATTGGTGTATAACTATTGAATTTCTATAGAAGATCACTTTCTTATTATTAATCCACCCTCGTTTACGCTATATTAATCATATCACGGCTACTAATCCACACCGCAGAGGCGTAGACGTCTACTTTGTAACGAATGTGAAGTATAGCTAGTTGCATACCTCGTAGTTAAGATATTATGACTTGAGCCTAATGAACAAATTAATATGAAATAACTACTGAATAGTGTAAATAAAGTCAGTTGAAGATCCAAAAAATAGTAATGTTTGTGAATTATTTTCATATTAGTTTTTAAACCGGGATATCTTATTTTCTATTATTGCTTAAATTCTTAGTTACACCCCCTTTTATAGTTTCTGTAGTACGCTCTAGTTATATTTATTTGGAATTCCATTCATTACACAATATGAAATTGGGGTGAAAACAATGAGAAATGGAAATCCTTAATGTGTATATACCTTGAGGGGTTTATTAGAATATTCTAAATATAGCAGGGAGAGGCTGCTGTTGGTATATAAATAAACATCCAATATTTTGATACGTAGGATGTCAATTTGAAAACTTCTCATCCCTAATATAATAAAGCTATTCTATATTGTATTTTCCAATGAATAATGTTGTGTAAATTCATTTGAAGGTTTAGGTAATAAAAACTGGGTGATAAATTATAAATTAGTCACTTATTTATAACATAACAAAGTTTTTTATCGTTTTTATTACAATATTGATTCACGTTGTACGATTTGAAAAAAATTCCCTTCAAATATTGCGTCTACAATTCAACTGACGCGAAAACAAATTAGGTATCAAGAATATTTTTATCACCATAAAATGAGAGATTCGACAAATGTATTCGGCTTGTTTTCTTCAAAAGTGAATGGTGTTTACTATCAACAAGACAACTTAGTAGTTATTAAAATTTTTACCAAACTACTATAGGATTAAATAATAATATTTCTGTCTAGAATTTAATCACCTTATTGTTCAGATGTAATATCAGAATTAGTACATTCCCGTTATGCGGTACTCTAGCTACTACGAAATTTGTATGTAGAGAGGTCCTTACACTCAGAATAGTTCAACAAAAAATATTCAATGTTTTATAAATTAATATTTAATAAAATATTCATAGCTGATTCATTTAAAAAAATCGTATTGTTAATTGATAAGAATATTTTATCAATAATTTAAATTACGTTTTTTTTATAAGCATCTACGATAAAAATCATAGAATAGGAAGAAATTGGAAAGTTTGGCTGCCACTGTTTCTTATCCACAGTCCGGTTGGTCATGCGTACAAGTAGTCACCTTGTCACCGACGTCACGGAAAGCTGGTGTAATCTACGATTGACGTTTTTGAAGCAGTCAACGTGCTTCTTAGGGCGATTTCGTTGAAGCACGTCGTAGATCGATTGGTCTGTATACGTTCAGTCTCCCAGCCATCTTGTAGAAATCTAAAAGTATGCTTTTTTGAGGTGTGTGTTGATTTTAAAGGATTTTTAAGTGACCAGGATTATTTTATGGGTGAGTCGTAATATTTATAAAATCTAGTGTTGTGTTATTTCGTGGTATAAGTGAAAAAACGTATCGTAACGTGACATTTTCTCATCGTAAAGTGTGCCCCTGTCAAAGCTTTCACTTGGTCTCTAAATACAGAAAAATAGATTTAATACTTAAAATTAGCTTTAGTGGAAACATGAGATTCTATATTTGTGTATGGTATGTTCTTAAGTTGTTATTATTTTGAGAAAAACGTGTTAATATTCGGCTAAGTCGTCCGTTTAGAGGCCAATATTGGTTGAAGAAACTTAGCCTTATTAGGTAGAACTTTGATTTATGTATAGAAATTTGTTGTACTGTTTTTTCATACGTTGCAACTATTATTGCAATTTACCTGTCGTACCAGATCAATAGTTAGTACCGTGGTATATAAATATATATTCCGGAAACGATGGCAATTATTTTTAAAAAAATATATGGTAGGTGTTCGCGTTATTAAAGACAGGTTCTTCGTTTTCAAGTGTATAGGTATCTCGTTAAATGAGTCATCGGCGATAGAAGTCCCTGGGAGGTCATTACTTTCTTGCCATAGAGGATTTTAATTGTTTATGCATAATTTATTCAAAAAATATCCGATGAACAATGTCCTGAATTCCTAACCAACTTTTCTTTGTCAAGGAATAATATATATTGATGTAAATACTTTTTATTTATAAACATTTAATGTGATTTGATAAATTTTTATGGTTATTAGCGTTATATTTGTTGTTAATACCAGTAATATTTAAAAATCTATTTAGCAGAATATTTATTGTAGGTCAATTCATCTTTTTTGCAATGACAGAAAATAGAAATTGTAAAACCTCAATTATATCCATTAAAGATTCTTAGTATTGCTGACATTATTACACACATAATTTATCCAAGTTGATTCTAATAAAGTGTTCAGAATTAGTATTAATCAAACGTAATTCTATGTTGATATTGCTATATAACTATATTTGCTTTGATAATCTGTTGGTTTACTCCAATAAACAGCAGTTTGTTTTTAAGATATGGTTATTTTTATTAAATTTGCTCATATAAACATTAATACGAGGGTTGCTACTTGAGTTTTTATACAGACAAATAAAAACAAATATTTATAATTGGATATGGATTTATTGTTTTCCAAAATATTCTCTATTAATATCAAAACACTTTTGCATGTTTTTGAATAAATTGTCGAACTATTTTTTCCATTTTTATTGAGGTACTTCCAAAATTTGTGATTTGAACGGGTCAATAGCTTCTCCAGGTGTAGAAAAACGTTGACATCTCAATTATTTCGATGTGTGAGAGCTCGCATTGTTGTGGAGAATTATTCGTATTGAGATGAGTTAATCGGTATACTGCTGTTGGTTTAATCCACGTTGAAAGTAGTAGAAAATCATCAATATACATATTCACATCTCAAAACTTAAATAGCAACCTTAGTAGGAGAAAACTAATTAGTATTGACTCAATAATACAACACAAAAAACAATAATGCCCTAATTAAGACATTAAATAGGAAATAATTAAATATGCTCAATTATAATTTACAAACCTCAAGGAACTAAATGATTTAGAACTGATTTGTGGATTAGGGACTGTTAATCTCCTCAGAACTTCAGATGTCGTCGATGTTGATTGACATTGAGCTCCATAATTGAATTTCAAACTATTAAATAGGTTTCAATAATGCTCTTCTACATTAATCTTAAGAGCTAGTTGAGATTTGTTTTCAATAATCTGGTATCTAATTGTGTAAACGTTTGATCAAATTAAATTTAAATTTTAGAACATTGAGGTAACATGTATTTTTCATATTTGGGATACGGTTTTCTTCTTGTCATTACTTTTGTCCGCCCGTCTGTCTGTAGAAGCGATATCACCTTCGTTTAGAGGCATTAGCTCTACCAATATAAAATCTGAACTAGATTCTACTTTGAGTGAGACTGCTTCTTCGTTATAAACAGTAATGTATCGGGTAGTAGTTTAAACGACGCCGTATGACCAGCGAAGAATATAAAACAAAAATTTCGTTCGATAGGCTTCGAACCTCCGATCTCCGTTTTGAAAATTAAACAAATCGACAACCTTACCAATTACACCGTTACGGTTCGATATAAATTTCGACGAGATGTGGGTGTATAAGCAGCCAACGGTATCAATTAAAAAAGAGAAAAACAAATATAGTTCAAAAAAACTAGAAAACACGCTTCTAAACCATATGAAACTAAAAAGCTATATTCCATATTTATCGTACATCGAGCGCCCCACGTTTTTTTTTTCACAATAATATTAGAATTTTTTTCTATTCACTATTGTTTTAAGTTTATTTTGAAACTTTATACTATAAAATGACTTCTGTCGAGGTTTGTTGTTTTTAAACTAAGGTGGGGCTTTGTGTCTTTTAGAATAAATATTTATTTTGTCTGTTTTTTATAGTATGCCTTGTATATTTCACCAGATCTATAATAAAAATCGACAATGTCTACCAGACAAAATAAAAAAAAAATATGAAATTGTCGAAGGTTGATATTCTTTCACTAAATCGAGAAAGTAGATTTCATTCTGCTCAAGGCTAAATGTCAGTTTTACATTAATATCATCATAAAAAATCGTATTAACAACTCTCATGATTTTTTAAACCTTGACTCATTAATTTTTCTATCTTTGTTTCCAACTAATATCTACAAAAGCAAAAAAGTTTTACATTAACAATAATAGTTACGAGAAGGTCGATTAAGATAATTAAATTCTCAAAATGTTATTTAAGGGATCACCATCCATTACCGCGACATAATTGAATAGCCTTAGCGAGGGAAACCGCCCTATTATACAAGGGTTGTCCTGCTATGAAACTAATAACATAACATAAAATTTTCCCAACGTTGCATCCACGACTATAAACATTTCTCGTAGGCTTTTTTAGTGCCAGAACACTTTTTTTCTTCCTCTGTATATTCAAATATAAGTTTATCGATTTAACGGGTGTAAAACATTGCGTCCAGTGGTCTCTCGCGGTACTTTCGACTTACCATGGCTTTGTAATTGTTTAAAAAAGGATGCGAACAATTACGGTGACCCTGGTATATATAAAAAGTTGTAAATTAGGTAATTAAAAAAATGAAGAAATAAGCAAATCAGATAACCTAATAGTTTTGAAATTTGGCTCGTTAACACACCGGTATAATTATTATTATACGGTAAATTATCAAATCTATGAGTCATTGACTTCAATCATAGTGAAAGACACCTTGAACAAGTGATCGAACAATTACTATTATCATTGCGCTTGGTACCTACTACTTCTAAAAACGTCGTTTGGTATATTATTGTTACGTTCGGTAAATTATTCATATTATATAACTGGATTATTATATAATGGAATGAAATATAATAAAACTAATTCTTTTTGATAGTTTTGAGAATCCCACGTGTTTATTAAAAACTGTGAGAATTTTTTTACGACAAAATTTCTAACGAAAATACGTAATAGAAAGTATTTGATGCAAATATATTCAAATAAAATATATTTTGATGCGTATATAATTTATTTTAAACAATTCGCATAGTAGGTATCATTCTGATTAGCAGTAACGACTTTTAGTTCTATAAAGGCAGATTTCTTTGAGGAAGCTCATTTAATTTGCTGATTTAATAAAGATACATTAGAGATTCCGTGGAGTTCGTATTTTTGTATGTAAATATTCTCGCGTCGTGTGGTATCTACCTGATATTTATATTAAACGATCTGAGTAAAAAAACGTCGTTTGGTACATAACAGTAAATGTGTATAATGTAAATGTCACAATTTGTGAATTGGTCATATAGTATCATAATTCGTAAATTTAATTTTATAACATATAATAGAGAATTTTATTGGAAAAAGGGTCAAATAAGTTTGAAAAATGTTAATACCTTTCCATGCTATCACTGTCCTTAAAAACGACCTAGCCTGGGACATACCTCAAGACGAAATATCAAAAAAATTTAGCTTTGACAAATGATAAGATGTATTATCATATTATAAATGAACAGAAATGCCGTCAAATGATGCACGGATTGGTCAAAAGCAGCAAACAGAACTGGAATAGGAGTGTACGGTGAAACCAAACACTCTGAAAGCCTAGGCAAGACACCAACCTTTGTTTTATACATGATACTAACTGTGAACTATTTAAAAACAGTTTAAAAGTGGAAATTAAGTGAATTAAGGACAAGGAATGATTTCAGAAATAGATGGAAATGTGCAAAAAATGGGCCAGTGGTTGTTTCTTTCGAAAGAAACCACCCAGACATGGAATCAAAGTTTGGACAAGTGCTTTTCTAGCCAAAAGAATGTTTATCAAACTTGTATCTTTTGCTTTGCTCACCTTCATAGTTCATAGATACATTGTGGGCGACTAAGGGCCCGATGGGAGCACATAGGCCTTCATATAGGCTCATAGCGCCCCACTTGAAATTACCAAAGGCCGTTGTTTGAGAAGCCGATTAGGCGCTTGAACCCTTTGATGTCTGTGGACAGGTTGTGGAGTTCAAAACGGTTTCGTCTAAGTGTTGGACACTCAAAATTGACGTGGTTTGTGGTTTCAGCCTGTTTCATGCACCAAAGGCGCTCCGGATCGTCCGTGATGCCCATGGTGTTGAGATGGCGTCTTAGTTGGAGCATTTGATTATGTTGATTATTATGATTATGTTTAAATAGACTTAGACTTAGGGCTTATTTAAAAACAAAAATTGTTTCAGGTAATGTGAAGTGGCCAGTGCGATAGTGTTAGTGGGGACGATGTCGGCAGCGATGCGTTCCACCCTTCAGACCGTGCCGGAAAGTCTGGAGGTGACGAAAAACGCCGACCCCACTATCGGTACTTCGGGTCCTCAAACTACTAAAACGCCAGTCAAATCCCTATCAGATGATAAATCCACCCGATCTCGTAATTATCACACCCCTTCATCAACTAATAAGGTAAGTGGTTGTTTTCAATTGTTTTTCATTTCGAAATGGCTACTAATAATGGAGTTTGTAAAAAAAATCATAACATTTTTCTCATTTATGTAACTTAATTATTCGCAATCGAAGTTTTCGGGTTGACATGTCCGAAAAATTGTAATCGGAATTATAAAAAATAAAAACACTCATGATAAGGATAATAGCGCGAATTTATGAAATAAATGTATTGTCATCTGTCATTACCAAAATTTTGAATTCATTCGATAGTTCATAGAAGGTTTAAGTTCGATTCAAAAGATTTTGTCCACCCGGTGAACTTATCAAAAATAATCTTCCAAAATTTTGAAATTCCTTCATTATCATCTGTCTTCGTCAATTTTACAAAATTTTGTATTTATCTGTTGGTTAAATTCAAATGCAAAGATCTTGTCAATCTGGTGAACTTGGCAATGGTATAATTTAAAATATATGGGTCAAAAAAGCGACTCTAAGGATGTCTCTCCTGGTGAACCTGGGAAGAATTATTCTACACATTTATGAAATTATTGTAGTGCAATTAGTCCTTAATAAAAGGGCCAATTTTTACATTTAATTCGATGTTTTGAACTGTTCAGTCCATTATATGAATCATAAAAAACAGGTGTCCAAAAAGGAGCTTTCTTTTCAGAAATATAAATTTTCAAAATACATTTTTTTAGATAGTACATTTTTTCCCATAAGAAATTCCAAAATAGTGAAATTTGTGGTATGTTTACAATTTAGTTGGACCTAAAAATGTTAATTTTTTTCTTATGTATTTAAAAATAAATTGATTATTTATGCACTAAGCTAATCACTATCTACTAAATTATCTAGTAAACTTAACTATGCACTTAACACTAAACACTTATTTATTTAAATTCATCATTTGTTTTACTTTTTGATGTTCCGATTTGTTCACGACTCGTTTATATACACTATAATCATATCTAGAATGTTCGAAATGCTTAATTTGTGGTAAACGAGTATAGAAATTGACCACAACATATTGTGAGCAGGTTGTAAGAACAATATAAAAAAATTGTCTTCGTATATAATGTTAATATGAATTGCATCCGCCTTTAGATTCTATTACATTCTATTTAATATAACAGGACCGGATTCACGGTCTATGTCAGTCGACGAGTTTTTAGCTACAGTTAATTTTTATCTAATATAATTAAAAAAGTTTTTTTATGTACTTTTTACTGTGAACATATAATTATTTCAATTAAGAGTAAATAATTCTTAAAAATGAGGAAAATTTCAATAAAATATTGATAATACTGGATAAATTTCAGTAGCCATTTTGAAAGTGAAATTTTTAAATAGATAAGTAGATTTTTAGAACTTTTTCGGCATATTGTCGCTTGTCTTTAATTAAGAAAAATGCTGTGACGTTTCTATTTGTTATATCGTTTGTTTTTTCTTGAAATCAACCTAACCTCGATCCACCCTACCATGCTCTAATGGGACGCAGCCCCATAAGGGGTGGTTAGCCTCTCCATATGTATTCTTAACATTACATATCAATCTATTTTTATGACTGACACGTTATTTTTTCTTTTTTTGGTCAAATCAGTAGTAGAAGTAGGACATCTTCTTCTAACCTACTTTTAGACGAAGCCCTACTTATAGTTGTCCCTTAAGTGGAGCATTTTTTCCACACTAGTACCATAAAGTCTTTTTTTACCGTGGTAAAGTAATAAAATTTCCTTTTTGTCGATTATTACCACATAACACTAGAAAATTTAGTTTTGGAAAATAAAAATTTTTATAACAGTTAATATCATGCCCTGTAGGTGAAAGTGCTTTATAACGGTAATTTGTTTTTTTTTATTATTTATTATAAAAACATGTGTATATATTGAACCTTCCTCGTATATTCCAATAATCAATTTAGTCCAGGAGGAATTTGCGCATGAGTACCGAAAACTATTCCACCTCTATAATTGCCTGATGACTTTTTACGATAAAGTTAATATTTTTAGAGATATGAATTTTAAAAATTCGAAAAATCTCGAATTTGGTTCATGCTTAAATAACTTTTGTAAAACTGATTCCAGAAAAAAACTTGTTAGAAACAAATTGTAGATAATTTAATTATTAATAACATTGCTCTCTAGAACAATTTTGAAAAAATTGTTAGTTTTTAAGATAAATTATAAATAATGATGCAGCACATCAATCAGAGAGAGACAGTGATAAAAAAAATAAAAACAAGTATAAAACAAAATTTTTTTTAAAAAATCGTATCAGTAATATTATTCACTATTGTATGAAGAATTGAAAGAAAATATTATTTGAGTTCTATTTTTTTTTTAAATATATTTTTCATGGGTCAAAAGTAACTAAATTCGAGATTTTTCGAATCTTTCAAAATTCATATCCCAAATAATTATCGTGAAAAGTCATAGACCCTTTTTTATTTATATCATCATTAGGGCAATTTGGAAAAAGATCGAGGTGTCATAATTTTCGGTACTGTTGCGCCGATTGCTCCCGGACTAATTATATTTTATAAATATTGGAATTGAACACTAATTCTCGCAGTCACGTGTTGAGAGTGTTTAACAGCTGCTCTGTATGACCTTCCAAGTAGAATTCCATCTGAATAAGTGATTCGATTCAAAATATAAACAGTATAAAACGAATGAAAAATATAAACAAAACACTTTAGATAACAGAAGTTCATTTAGGTTACCTCATCCCAGAATGAAAATTATGTAGTCCGAACTGGCGTTGAATGTAGATAACCAGTAATATAGAGCAATGTTTAACTGGTTGCATAATATATACATGCATTATATTTCGCTTTATATCTTTGCTTTTTTATTTATAATACTTGCCAATAGGTAATTATTACGTAGTGAATATAGAAAATATGAGGGGTGTAAAAATAACGTTCTAAATTATTATAATATTATTTTTCAAAGATATTTGTATTTTTGTTATTAAAACTACGTCTAGAGCATACTAGTGATGTTGGTTGCATAACTGATGGATTTGAAACTATTCTATAGATATAAAATTGTGTATAATAAGATTGGACACTTGCCAACTACGAGTTCACTATTTTCATGTCGGATTTTCCACAAAAAGTTTTGAATAGTACGAGGACACGTAACATTCTGGTATTTCCGTAAATTTTATGTTCCGTTTACCGTTAATTTGATTTAAAGAAGTACGTTAGAGATCAAAAAGTATTTACGAGGGCGGCACAATTAGTTCATAACTAGTTTGTATCTCTTCAACAGATATTTGTGCATTTTAGTAATTAACATCTAGTTGTCGTCAAGATATGTTGATATTGGACCAGTTTATTGTTAAAAGGAGGTTTTGATAAGCAACCAAAATTTCCTCAAAGTGAAAATCTGAAAATGTCACATCACAAATTATTATCAATTTATATATTTATATAATTAAGCTACCCTGTATCGTAAGTTTTAAGTTTTGATTATGATATTGAAAAAAATGAAACCACGTACCTCTACATGATCTTCACAACAAAACCAATACTTGTACTTGCATACAACAGTAGTCCTGCCCCTTTTTATTACTTCACACCATTTTTTCCGCAATTTTTCACCCCTGGTGCGATAATTCTGTTGTTGATACATTTTGGTAGAGTACAGTTTCGACAAAAAATATCACTAATATGACTCGCTAGGTTTGTAAAACAAAACAACTAGGTGTGGACGTTGCTGTAGTTTGTCGGTTGAAACTGGATCGGCGCTGATGACGTAAGCAAGCGATTGGGGCGTTGCTAGAAGAAATTAGGGCAGGATAAAGATATAACACTCGCAAAAATTTATATCAGAGCAATTATGAATGCTAGAGACGATTCGCCCTCGTATATATGCGTATTTATACTTTCTAAATCAACGGAACTGATTCAAATTTCTTGATTTGTTTTTCGAGTTTATATTATGAAATGAGTCATCTTTTTGTGTTAACCAAGAAGTAGAAAAGAAAAGGATAATCATACTGTGAGACGTTGGAACGGATTTCTGCCTAAGTAAACTCGAATCTTATCAAATTCGAACTAGATTCATTCTCTCGAATGCCGTTTCGTTACGTTCTGTTTAATTTCGTGAAAAAAATGAATAGTTACGTAATTGATTCACTTTGGTAGAATCGCACAATTGTAGTGAATGACTCATACTGAGGACCGATTTTATAGGCCAATCAAATTATAATCCAGTCAATTTAGACATTCGAAGTTACTTAAATTTCCATCAATCTGAAAATCAGTAAAATTGTTTAAAATACAATTAAACATAGAATTTGAATGTTCCCCATCATTTCCGTGTATGGAAAAATTGTTTTTCAAGGTCAAAGTTCAAAAAACGAGTTTTTAGCAAAACTGTGAGTTTTATCATAAAAATACTTTAGACGGAAATTATAGATCATAAAATTATGTATAAAAAACTTCTTTTGACTGGTTGGAATTGTCATAAATTATCAATTGACATAACATAACTTTTACAACTTTTTGAATCGTTATATCTCAGAAACGGTGGTTCGTAGAAAAAAAAGGATTAATACGTTTTTTGTAGATAATTTTACGATCTACAATTTTCGTCTGAGGTATTTTCATGATAAAACTTACCGTTTTGCTGATAATCGCGAAAAACTCATTTTTTTGCCATTTGACCTTTTTTCCATACTGATTTTCAGTTTGATTGGAATTTATACAGCTTCACTCTTATTTTTTGGTATAATTTGACCGGACTATTAGACGTACCAAAAAGTTATTTTCAAAAGTTTTTTTTAATATCGGCAAAATAGAAAGTTTCAGTATAACTCAGTAAGGTAACGTCACAGGTTAATGGGGTATATTTTTTACTAGTAGTTTGTTTTTTTGGTTATCTGAAACATGGGATGTTGATTTGATTAGATTATTCGATAAAAGTATAGGTAAAAGGCTGTTTTCTATCAATTATTTTTAAACAGATTCATAAATTTTAAATGTGACGCCGCATTAAAAGGGGGGTGAGATTTATAAAAATGTGACAGCATATGAAAAGGACGAGGGGAGGGATTCGAACGTCCTAAAATTCGTGTGACGTAATTTATGGGCGGGTTTAATTTTCCACAAAAGTACCTAGTTTCATAAAAATTGAGAAAATCGTTATTTTTATATATCAACATGTCTGGGTGCTTGGGAAATACCAGGGATTCGACAAGAATTTTCTAATAAAGAATTTTCATTAATTTTGACTAAACCAACGCAGTATAGCAAGTGAAATGGAAACATGTTGAATCTCCCTCGTAATTGCTCTCTTAAGACCGGGACATACACCACTGTGATCCAATTTTGCTCCAAAGAACTGATCTGCTCGGGATCTCACATCTCCTATTCCAGCTCCAGCTCGATACATTCGCCATTCTCGCGAAAAGTTCTGTACGCAAAATTTCTGCAACTGCGATTTAGTCATGGTGGGAGTTTGTTTAGAAGAGGAAGATGAAGAAAACTCGGAGATACCTCATTTTTGGTACAAAAGAAGATCCGTAGATCCATACAGATCCCCACTTTTTCAATAAGCTCTTCCGGTTTTCTATCTGACTCTATTGCTAATTTAGTAGAAAAAAAAAAACACGCGTCCTGCTGCCGTTAAACACAATCGTGTAGGAGTGGGATCGGACACGTGTCGGAAAGGTCTAAACTGTACAAATTAAAGTATAATTTTCCTTTCTAGACTGTACGATCGTAGTAGGATCGGAAGGATGTATGATAGGTGTGTCCTGGCCTTTATTGGGTATATTTTGTGGCTCCTACTTTCCCCCACCTCTTATTTAATGAGATACGAGTTGAAAAACGGTCAGAATTTGTTGAAAAATTCGATTATTGTACACTTGTTTTAATTTTTGTTCCTTGAAATTCCTGACGGCCGCTCTTACTGCGACTAACATCTCTTCTATTCATTTTCTACAGGGTATTTTATCCATCTTTGGCAATAATACATTAAATTAACTGTTTTTTATCGAACAATAAAAATTATCAACTATTTTTGATTTATATTTATCACGTGATGTGATTTTTGTTTATATAATATTTCAATCGTTCGTGGCACCAATCAAATTTGTTGCAATATACAAATAATCAGATGACAAATAATTTATGTTATCGTAATTGTCAATAAAATATTAATGATTATACTTGGAATATTTTCATTGCCTATCTATAGTAATTTATTGTTATTTTTATTTATTCCCGGGTAGCATTAGTTGTGATAGTTATTTCTAAATCAGTGTCGCTATTTACCGAAACATGTGCGTATCAATTGGTCTCATTTTAAAAATTTTAATCCCTTTCAATGTCTCCCGATCGGTGAGTGAATAATTTATATATGTTAGCTTCAACTTTTAACACGTTTATCATTTCCCCTGTATACATTCGGAAACCTATTTTATGTATGTGCATAAAAAGAGGCGTCCTTGAAAATTTTCCAACCGGCAATAAAGTTTCTATTCCAATTTGAATACGAGACAGAAGAAGTAGAAACGTGTCGTTTTATTAAGAGACATACACGTCATCTAGTCATGCTACAAGTATGTAAATATTTAATCAAATTATTCCACGTTGATGTTGCGCAGTTTCTTTGATTTCACTTATAGAGAATGTATTGTGATATACAGGATGACCCAGTTACATTGTCCTATTTATTATACGCAAGCCTTGTATCCGTAAAGTTGTTCCAAACTAATGTGGGAGAAGGAAAACAATTCCTGTACGAACTCATAAAAATATGTCTTGGTCCAAAAAGTATAAATCACAGCACGTTCTTGCGTCTCACAAGGCTAACTAGGACTAAACTACAATCATAAACACAGTTAGAGAATCATAAACAAAACAGCAGGTACTTGCGGGTTTAGAAATTTTATTAATTGATTAGAGGGTGGGCGAAAACTTTTGAATGGTAGTGTACATCATCAACATGAAGAAGGAGATATTCCATCGCCTCTCTGTAGCCCTGATCTATTTCTAACTGAATTTTTATAGGGTTTTGTCAAATAAGAATAGTACTACAATGAAAGGTAAATATTTGTCAAGAATTGGGCACTATATGTCGAGAGTTTTCGAAACTCTAGAAGGGGATGTTTTAAGAATACTTTTTTTTTAAGGAATAAATGTCCGTTTTGAGCTTTCGGTTTTAGAAAACGTCTATTTGAATACAATATATTCTCTTTTCCTCATTGAAACTTGTATATACATCCGCAAAAATAAATCTCACGTTAAGATTCTAGATAAAGATCAGAGGATCATCCACTGAGTCCCCCTTTCTTGCTGTGAAACTGGAGAAACGAGTTTTACAGCTGATTTGTTAATCCCACTCCTTTTAAAAAGTCTAAAATGTGAGATGTCTTCAATTGCCAGAGATCTTGGTCTTATATTTCATACGCACCCAGGTGTAATGCTCTGGAGTTTCTTAATGTTTCACAGATAATGTGGATAGAGGCTTCGTCTTCTGAGCAACGAAATCTGCACGCCGCATTATCTGGTAAGTCTTAACGTCTTCAGATGACAGTACTCCAATAGGATTCCTGTTAGAATTCGTAGATTTTTCTTATTCAGATTGATGGTTACAGTTTCCCAACAATTGGTTTTGCTCCTATGTACCATCTTTTCCATTGCTCGGTAGCTGATACCACATAACTGTTCAGGTTTCGTTAAGGTGTGTTCCTGAATCCATTGTAGGGTAACTTTATGTTTCTTGCTTAACTCGCTGTCCCAAACGAGTTTGCAAAAGATGATGAAATAAATAATAAAAACATTCAGTACTGTAATTTTTAAATCAATTACCAATAATTTTCATACCTGTGTTCCTCTTTACTAATTTAAGAGGATTGGTTCTTTTCAAGCTCAAAATAAAAAGCTGCGGACACGTGAAGTATAATCAAACTATAATTTTTTCAATACCACCGTGTATTATGGTCTATTAATAAATACGAATCGATAGCAGTTGCATGAAAATAACTTTTTTTGTTACAAAAGTCAAGCTAAATAAGGTTCAAACAACTCACAAGATAATTTTCCATCATAACAATCTTAAAGCAAACATCAAGTTATAATTAAATCTGAAAAAATATTGTTTAAAATGAGAATTAACAAGAACAGGAATTATTTACAATGTAAGTAATTTATTTTTAGCAAAATTGGGTTTAATTTACGAGGATGGTCTGAATAGTTTTCAATAAACAATAACATTTTCATTTTTTTATTAGAGTCTCTTTGTAGTTTCATCCATGGTTATGAAACGGTACAAAAATTCGGCTTTATTTCTTTGAAACATTCCAAAACAGTCGATCGCAACATCTTCACGATGCTGGTTTGTGCACAGCTTTCTTATGTCCAAATTTTCGATGTACCTCACTTTTTGGAATGTCTACTATGTCTGCTTGCTCGCGCACTTTCAGTAGACGATCATCCAGTGAATTTTGTTCAACATTTCTGGAGTCGACCCGAGTAGAATCTAATTCAGTTTTTATATTGGATGATCAATTTTTTCCATTTTTACAAATTCACTGAAAACAACGTGAGTAAGAACAAAGAAAATATAGTGATTGCTATGCTGATAACAGGGCAGACATCCTAATAATTTAAAAATAGTTTCAAGAGTCATCTGCGTTAACAAAACAGTATAACTAACAATTAAGTATGAAAATATAAAAATCAAAAAGGAAAATGAAGATTTCAAAGGTGTCGTTCATATTATGCAAAAAGTATAAATATTTTACGAGGTGTGGTTATTAAATATCAAAACTGATACTATAAAATCACCTTATATAGACTGATCTTCCATTGTTCCAAACAGTATAGGAATCCTTTTCTGTCAAGTCATTCAATAGACTCAAATATTGTTCTTTTAAATGCAGATTTGACCTTAGAAAAGACATAGAAGTCGCACGTTGCAAGATTCATGATCCAATCTCATTCAAAGTGTAAATACAGAAATTTTCACGAGCTTGTTGTTGTTGTTCGAATGTGAGAATTGTAGGTACCACAAAAAAACAACCCATATAAATACGAAGGTAACAGCTATACTGATTTGTCTACAGACGCTGTAGCGGCGCTAGTCTCGTTATTTAATATAACCACATCTCGTGAATTTCAAATTTAACCGAGATCGTATATATTTGAAAAAAATATGTATGAACATCTTCTCGTTATGTTTCGACCTTGAAAAATTCCATAACGTCGATTTTAAAAAATAAAGTTTTAAGAATGTCTGATGATTAGAAATTGAAATGCATAGAAATAAATGAAAGAAAATTAATCAACACAATTAAAAAATAGAAAAAAAACAACGTTTATCTAAAGCTAAAAAAATTTCATCATCAAATGTGATTATTTTCTTTTGGGGAGTCTGTTTATTCTTTAGTTGATTCTCGAGAAGAATTGTGGAATCCAATTACAAACAGTTGCAACGTAATAAAAAATGATCATCACTAGAGTCGACTCGAATTTTCGGAGAATGAGAATTTTCGTAACTTCTAATTGACATTTGAAAACATATCTTTGCATATTTGACTTTTCCTTGGAAATGACAACGTTTTATGAAAAATAACAAGAGTAAAAAAAGTTTAAGAATCAAATGTCCCTAAAAATCCATGATATGAGAATATTTTTGCTTAAATGACCTAACACAGAGATCGGCAATCTTTTGAGTCAAGAGAGCCCAATATCACAATTTACCCAAGTTTTGGTTGCTATGTTGCTAATAATAAATAAATAAATTATACCTACTGTACTAAGGTCCTTAAAGAACCTTGAACTTCATTCCTCTCGATGTATATTTTTCTCCGTCAGTTGCAGACGACTAGTTCTTTTAGGTCCTTTTCTACGTCGTCCTGCTATGCGTGGTCGTCGTGGTAGTCTGCGGATTTTGCTGGAATGCAAAAAGTTAGACTCCTCAACCTTCCGGCATCCGTACGACGTGACCAAGCCATCTTAGTTTTGAACTCTTTATCCCCGCTATCAGGCTAGGCTAGATACCCCAAATTACTTTCCTCTCTTCAATTTTTTCCGAAATTTGGGCCTCCAAACTTCATATTTACTAAAAACATTTACTATTGATGGCTGCCAAACAAATACTAAACAGCGTGAATAAGAAGAAAGCAAATATAGTGATTGTTATGCTGATTGTAGGATAGACATCCCAATAATTTGAAAATAGTTTGAGGAGTCATCTTGGAAATTTAAACTGCGTTAATAAAACAGTATAACTAACAATTAATTATGAAAATATAAAAATCAAAAAAGAAAATAAACAGTTTAAAGTTATCGTTCATATTATGCAAAAAATAATAAGATTTATATTCTATATATTTTACAATCTTCATATTTCTGTTGGTTTTTGTGTACGACGTCCTGTATATTTCCTTGTTGGGAATAAAAAGCCATCGGTATAGCATCAATTCATATAATTTCCATTGACGAGAATACCGATGTAACTTTATTAATATAAGCATAGTAAGTACTGGCCTAAATATGCTCAAATAATTTCACGGTTTTTTTATGTCAAATAACGTGACGTTTCTTACACCAACCATAAATGTTGACACATTTTTTCAAACCGTTATATGTGTGTCGTTTTTTCCTTACAGAAATGAGAATTTGTTGCCTTGTAGAGAATTTTTAGAACGTGTCCAAAACAAATATTGAAACGTGACAAAAAATATCGACGGACAATTTATTTATTTGTTCTTATAAAGTGAATATAGATACTTGAAATTATGTAAATTCCATTATAAGAGAGTGAAATTGGCAACCCTGCACTTAAATAAATAAAATGTGTATTGTAAATTTTATCCTCCTATAATCTACGGGAATGTTTAAAAACTTCGTTTCTTAAGCGTTTGTGATCCCACGTAATTTAAAAAAAAAAAATAATTTTTTATCTACTTAAATTCGAGAAAAAAGAAATTTTACGCTCTTGTTTTTTTTTAAATTGATAAACTTTCCCTGTGCGACCTCGTACTTTTCTGTAGTATAAATTCTTGTGCTATAAAACCTTAATCTCACATTTTCAATCTTGACCTTACTTTGACCCATCACATCAAATCGAAAAATATCTTATAGGATACTTGATTTTCATAAACCTTGTATTTACGATTTCGTAGATGAATAATTATTTCACGTAAACATTCCACGATTAACTCGATCTTAAACTATCTCCTCAACATTTTCCACTCGAATTAAAATTTCGAAGTTGACCACAACGAAGATGCTTCTTGTCGGTATCTTTTCGTGATGTAGTTGCTAGGTTTCTCACGAACGCGCAATTACCGTAACAACAAGCGGTGTTGTCAAATTCATTTTGTAGTAAAACTATGTAACTTGAAGTTACATTATTTTTTGAAAAGTGTATAAAAATCAGTAGTTTAAATATGGATGTGTATTTATATCGTGGTGATAAGCTCGAAAAAAAATTTCGTTTGATAACATTTTATTCTTAGAGGTAATTTTAATATTGAAGTAAATAATAGAACCTGTTGAAGATACCTCTACGTTTTTTATTTGTCTATGTTGAATTACAATTTATTGATTTATAGAAAAAAGAAGATAATTCTAACCGCGTATACGTTTGAAACGAGACTTCATTATTTTAGTATTATTTTGTTAAAATTACCCAATCTAGAAAGGGTGGAGTAAAAAACCGTTTATAAAAAATATGCTTTTGAAACAAGTAATTATTAAATACTGTTTTTCACTTTGCTTTGTTGTTTGTTTGCCTGTGGGTGAATCCATTATCTCGTGACACACTTTTGAGGTACGTAAAGGTCTCAAAATTGAAACACTTGTTATTTATATTTTAATTTGGATAAAAGAATAATTTCTAGAACAGTGGAAATAACAATTCAAAAATCTTCCAAAATGTAGGGATTGTAGATGAATTGAAATAAAAAATTGATATAGTTCATTATTGAAAATTTTCAAGTGATATTTAACATTATAAATGGGTTTTGAACGTGGCAACGCCGTACCATAAAACACACCCCGTGCGTCTATTCTATACTGAAGGTGTACGCACATACATTCTTGTTTTAGCTCGATTGACGCGAAGGCGAAGCAGCAACAGCAGAACGCGAACCACCTCGATTAATTTTTCTGCTGTTGTCGGTTGCCGGATTCTGTGTTGACAGTTCGTCGCGGTGCTGGTGCAGAGGCGTGTTTATTTAACGGGTCCAATACGTTTTGTGTCTTTTTTTTTTGCTGTCCTGTTGATGAAGTGTTTTTTTTTCTATTTGGTGATAATAGTGTTTTTTTTATTACGAGGATGTATTGAAGATTTTATAAATAAGGGTTTGTCTTTTAGTATTTCCTTCTTGCTAATGCAGATTCAAAAATTGATGGAACACTAATTAAATTTCGACATATGGTGAGAAGTGTGCATTTGGAAATTTTGTTTATCAATATTAATCATTATACGTTTACAAAAAATTGATTACCCACCACAATATTTGTTTTGTTTCCTTCTAACTTTGTTTTCAATAGTTATTACAAAAAAAAATAATTTTCGGAAATGTTTTTATTGCAAACAACTTAATTAGATCAGAGGTTTTCAAACTTTTTTAACGTGGATCATTCTAAACATTTTTTCAACCGCTTACCCAAAACTTTTATCAAATGTGAAGATCCATCGATGGAAATTTTCTTAAATCACCGTAGATATTCTCCCCTGGTTACCTGGACCACTTTAGGAAACACTGATGGAAATCGAACTCTTCTAAAATTTCTGGTGATCACTTCGGGAATGACTTGTTCAAATTGCGATGCTCAGTGAGTTCGATACCCTTTCTATAATAAGAATCGTCAAGCTCTTCAAAATAGCCTTTAACTCTTGAAAAATCTTTGACCAATGAGAAATTTTTTCAAGTCTCGGTACAGAAAATAATCCGAGAGTGTTAAATCTGGCGAATAGGGTAGCAATTCAACTTTAATCTATTAATTCGTTGCAATGACGGATCTGTGAGGTGATGCATTGTCTTGATGAAACAACACAATCTTTTTAATCAAATGCGGCATTTTTCGCTTGATTTGATAAGTTTGTTTTTAATATTTTACTATTGAATCTTTCAAAACATCATTCAAAATCTTAATGTTTAATCTCGTCACATTTCTCGAGCAACTTATCAGTATTTACAAAGATTATTATTTTTGTCGAGTGACCTGGTAGGAACTTTATTACTTTGATTAAAATTTATGCTTGTTTTCAAAAACCTTTAGACAATCTTTATCTATATGTAAACACATTTTTATAACCAAGTTCAAATACACCATTTATTATATTCGTAAATACGTTTAGCAACTGTTACGTCGACTGTATTTTTAATAATTTCATTTAATCTTCTTTTAGTCAAGTCATATTTAAATATTTTCAGGAAATATCGTCCCCAACAATTTTACTATAACCTCGCTAAGTCTAGCGATGATCTAATCTCTAAAATCGCTAAAATTCAGCATTTACGTTGCGTCTATTGAAAATCTCTCTCTTGCAAGTGGTTAGAAAACAAAAAAAGTCGCTGGGGGTCAGTTTCAGTGAATACGGTGGCTGGTCAACCAATTCGAACTGGCGATTAAGTGTGTGTTCTCTTTGTTGGGCCAGGTACTTCAGGAACCATCCTCGTACATGAATTATTTGTTCATAAATTCAGTCGTTTACGATGAATTGCTTCATGCAGATGCCTCAAAACGATCAATGGACTCGTCCTCGTTGATCCTTTGATAATCAAATTCATGATTAACTACACTAATGTAATAGAATCAACTATTCTCAAGTGGTTTAAAGAGCGAGTTTTGGGTACAGTCCTACCCAAAATATTCATCAAAATATGTTGATTAGATCCATAAGGTATGTTGAAGACCTCTGCTATCTGTAGGACGATTTTAGAGCACCTTTTCCTCGAAGATCACTATCAAATTACTTCCGGAACACTTCCAACGATTTCATAGCTGCAATTCTATTAGAAACATAAAATTTCGAGTTTTTCCACATTCAATATTACAAGATGCATCGTAAACAAACACTTATTAATTGATATATGGCGCTTAAACTTCACACGAACTTCAGAAAAAAGTTGTACCAGCTTACGTATTTTTTGAACAGATACAAGCAGTCATTTATTCGTTCATATATATCGATGATACATTTTAACATTTTCATTCGCTTAATCATGATGGAATCCATTCTCGAAAATATTTATTTTATAATAAACAACACCTGTTTACTAATACCTTCATATTTATTAACATAATACTGAATGATTCATCATATTATAACAAGTTCCTTTCATAAATTACTAGAAAAAAACAATTAACAACAAATTGGTAATGAAATGAACGTTTGTTGTAAGTAGAAACAGAAAAAAAAACCGCGTAAGTGTGAAAAGGGCTTAAATGTAATATTCGCTCCGTTTACTTAATTCGTAAGCAAGCACAATCATTTCACAGCTATCCACTTAAAAACGCGGATTATTCATCTACCTACTCTAAGTTTAGAATTAGTTCAAGCTCAATACTGTACAATGCGAAAAAGTGAACAATCATTTTCCAATTAAAATCAAATCTATATCTATTTTCCGCATTTCGCACTAATTTGAAGACATGTTTACTAGAAACTGCCTTCTACTCTATAAACGACTTTTATTTCGTTCGGAACATGTTACGCATTGGTTTATATCTCAAAATTATTACTAGAGAAAATCACCTTTAAACGGAAGGACAGCAACCTTCTTACCTGAAGACGTAAGGGCTTCTTATTGCCATCAAATATAAAGTGGAAATCACGAAACAAACAAACACCTCATCAAAAAACCAACATAAAAGCATTGAAAACGGTTCTCGATTCTTTTGGACTGATTAAAAGCACCCTAGGAATAGTTCATAGTGTCCGTCAATCACATAGATACTCTCATCGTGCCTCAAAAGGCCGATTTCTTTTTTGAGAAGCCAACCAGGTGTTTTAGTTTGGACTTTTTGACGAATTAGGATATGATTCCTGACCAGAGGAAGAAACTGAAGAATACGATCTTCTCCTGATTTCGCATAGCTAGCACCGGGTCCTACAGCGCGTGCAGTTTTACGCTTTTTGGAGCCAACTCGTTGTTCGATGGGCTTTTGCCTACTTAACAGGCTTTACTTGAACTTCCGGGTTAGAAACACTTGGTGAAGGAGAGTTGGTTAGACCGCTTCGGCCTTCCTTCTGCTTTTTTTTGAGCCGGTCATTTTCAAAAACACATCGACATCGGTAGGAACCGATACTTTGGGGGTAGTGGGTTCTGTGGTTCCTGTTTGCTCAGAGCTTTTGAGGGAAGAATAAATTTGTCATGGCTCTTACTCTTGGAATCAGAAAAATGAGCCGTTCTTTGCACCGGGCCTCCTCCTCAACCACCCCTCACCAACTTCAAGGTTTACATACTTCTAATTCAAGAAATCGAAAACAGTTTCATTATCTGTTATGTTAAATTCCTTATTAACTAATTCGATTATGAACAAATTAATCGATTATTCCAACGATTAAGACATATCTTTGTGACTCATAAGTGACAAAGATAAATATGTGTCGATTAATTGAGTTGACGGTTTCCGTCTATCGAAACCGAAGCGCACACAACAACAATAAACTATTATTTGTTATTACAAAATAGGTTAATGGCCGTTTCCTGCTAAATTAATCTGGTAAATAACCCGATGAAACGTTAGTTTTCATTGTCATGAATTTCTATGTGGTGCTTTCTCTTGGAACCGAGTCGATGATCTGATTTAATGCTACATTTACTGTTATGATATTCAGATGGTTTTGTGATGGATATACTCGACATTTCACGAGGGCGATTCAAAAATGGTTTAGAATAGTGATTAGGGCCATAATTATTATACAATTTCCATAGTGCATTTCGACTTTGGGTAATCCTTATTACTTTGCCTACTGTCAGAAATTCTTTTTTAAAAAAGAACGCCTGCACTTTCCTTCAAAGTCTTTCTTTCAAATAATTTCCTGGTTCTACAGATGTTTGTCTGAAAATATTAACGTCTTTTCATCAACTGTTGAAGGACGATTTTTCGGCTTTTCCACTGCGTTTTCAGTGCAAATTTTTCATAACAAATTTGATTTTATGACTCTTACATAAAAAAAGACTATAGAAAAACGACAGCAGGTGCTAAATTTCTTCTGGCAAGAATTTATGGTGAAGTCAGAAGCCAAAACTATTTCTGAAAATGTTATAAATGTATTTTGGTGTAAACAGAAATCAAGACAAACAGTGGGTCCTCCACGCGTACTATGTCATTGTTTAGACGGATGAAAGTGAAGAAAAGAAGTATATCTTTTTAAGTTTTGGCAATGTAAGAACCCACCAAACATTTTGATGATTGTACGTATGTGCATATTGGTATCATATACACTACGACTCAGAGGATCTATGTGTCCGCCTTTCTTGGTGCTATCCTGGGGAACTCAGTGTTTGCAGCTGATTTGTTTATCCCACTCGTTTTAAAAAGTCAAGATTGTGGGATAGCTGTAACTGCCAAAGATCTTCGTCTTCTATTTCATATACCACCAGGTGTAGTGCTCTGGAGTTTCACATTTCAAGAGAATGTAAATAAAGATTTCGTCCTCTGTGCAAAAAAAGCTCAAATGGTTGTTTGAGTTTCTAGATTGAACTGGACACATTTCTCAATTACATAGATTTCTGTTTGAAAAATATTTGTCTTGGTTCTGTGTTTGGCTCTGGGCCCGTACGATCTCATTCCAGATCTGTCTGTTGCTTTAGATCCGCTCGTTACCATTTAATGGCATATGATCCCATTTACTTCTAAAGCTTAGTATTGAGGTCAAACTTTTTGGATGCATTATCCTGAGGCATGTCCCTCAGGTTTTGTAACTATTTAGGGACGGTTTTTTTTGGTCTAGTCCAGTCCATATTTTGATGATTGTTATTTTTGTATGACAAAAACTGTAGGCTAAGTCAAAACAACAGTCTAAATTTCTTGATTCCTGTCTTAAGGAGTTGAATTCACTTGCCAAAGAAACAAAAATTTAAAACACAAACAAATGCCGCCTTTTCCACATTTTACAATAAGGAAAATTCGTTTTGTGTCTGTAGTGACATCGATGTTTTAATGCAAAAACTTAATTTCAAATATTCTTCTTGAGAATGGCGCTTGTTAATAGCCTCATCTGAACAAACTTTTGATGAGCAGCATAAGATAACAATAATGGAAATTCGGTACCAAGGTTACTGCTGGTTTTTGAAGAAGAAAGATATGTAACAAAAAACTTCACGTGGTACATCTGACCATTTCATTATGTTTATGCCCGCATGATTGCATTTCAAAAACCTCGCTACAACTTTAAACTTATACTTAATTAAAACATATAATGTAAAAAATGACATCGGCCTTGAGGAGAATGACGGGAAAAATAAAAGTAAATGAAGTAAAAAGAAAAGTAATTGCAAGTCATTTTATGAATAGTACAGGATATTTAAGCATTTAAGGTTAAGATAGCGAAGTTCTAAATTCATTATCTTCACTACTCGCGATTGTTTGATCGATTTACGAGCCCCGTCCCATTTCAGTTGGCCCAATTGAAAAAAATTACTAATTATTGCTTTTTCAGCTATTAAAAACCGGCAAATTGTTTCGTTTTGAGCACTTTATATTTTCTATAAACATTTTAGATACTTTTACATTGCGTAACATCCCCTTTATTTTTAATAACAGCCATAATTCTTTGAGGCATGGTGTTTATTAAATTCTGGCAGTATTCGGGAGTAAAATCATCCCAAATTTTTTGTAGTCTTTCTTTTAATTCCATGACAGTTCTAGCTGGATTTGTACGCAACTGCTTTTTCATTTCATACCAATGTGTTTCTATTGGTGATAAATCTGGACTACTTGAAACCCACTCTAAAAGGCTTTCCTAGCAGTTAAAGTTACTTCTCTTGTTGGCAACAATGATTCTTCTAAAATATCGAGGTACTTTTCAGTATTGACAATTCCGTTTATGAAATGCAGTTTTCCCACCCCCCTTGCATCTGCAAGCCCCACACCATCACAGATACCGGAAATTTTACTTTCCGCTTCAAACAATCTGGATGAAAAGATTCATTTTTTTATCGAATAACTCTACTTCCATCGTCACACACGCAAACTTCAAACAGCTACTTTTTGGCATTTTAAAATAAAGTTTAATAATTTCGAATTTTTCTAAGCGGCCCAACTGAAATGGGACGGGGCTCGTAGTTGGCAAAAATCGGAAAATCACCCTTAGAACCCTTACAACGCTCCTGCCAGAAACATTTTGTTAACCAAATCTATTGTTGGAATTAAATGTTTCTACCTGCAGCTTTTAAATTTTATCAAGTAACAACTTGTCCTTCAGAAAAAGATAAAGCTGAATACGATCCTAAGTCTATCACAAACAAAACGTATATATATTCAACTGTATCCTAATACTCACTTTGTTCATTTCATTTATAAACGATACGTAAATTTTTATTTTTAAATATATACAGAAAAATATCATCTCTCGAAGGTAAACTTTCATAAAAATCGTGACGTTAACCTTGAGAGGTACACGAGTTCAATGTTAAATCTGTGGTTATTCAACAGCAAAGTATGCCAGATGATTGTATAGAATCATTTAAGAGGCAGGTATTTGTTAAATTCCTTGAAAATCTAAAAGTAACATCTGTTTATTTATTCGAAAAGTTAATTTACGAAAATTTTAAAAGGAGAATCTCGATTGTCATCTCTACCACAAAATATGTGCACCAGTTAATGCCAGTTCAATACATGCTATAACCGATCATTTTAAATGTTGATTCCTTTCAATTTCTTTTCTTGTGATTATAATTTCTTTAATAAAACAAATACTCGTTTGTCGATATTTATCATAAATTTGAATGAAATCTTCTCCTTGAATGGACGCGTCGTGGTGGACTTGACGTAGACTTATGAAAATAAGTCTAATGGTGTTAAATCACACGATCTAGAGAATACGAGAGAATACACGACCTGGAAATATCTCATGTAGCAATCATTTTCGAAAAAAATATGTCTCCAGTCCAAAATGAACACCAACCAATGACACGTTGTGGATAAATTCGTTTTTCGAACTTCAAAAGCTGCGATTTTGGTGATTAAAAATCCCATCAAGGTGAAATCATGGTTCGTAGCTCAGGATCCAATAAACTCTCTGCGATGTTCATGGTTATGAGGATTCAGTTGTTTCGTTAATTGAATTGTGTGTTAAATTTGCACGACAATGGATTGAGGTCCCTAACCCTAACTCTCGGATCACATCCTTCGGAATTTCTCCTTACCATGAATACAATATTTTGGAAAAAGTCGAGGAATTTATTAAAAATTATTGGAGATATTTGTACCACAATGGAAAATTAAAGTAGAAATTCATCATATATATTATTCATCAAGAAGATTGAATGACATACTCCGAACATGGATGTTTATAATGGAATAACGGCGACGGAATCGTTTTGGGGAGTCTACTTTGAGGAAAGGTGCTCGAAATTGACTTGTCGGCATTCGAAATATAGCTCAAGCTCCCAAAATCTCTTAAGGATCGACTCCAAATGTTTTGGGGGTATCATAGACTTGAACCAAAAAACTTTTACAAAAACAACGTATAGTAGAGGTCTCAAAAAAGAAAACTGAGGACCCTGTATACATCAATCGCATCAATACTAATTACGAATCATAGTTTTATGGATATGTTCAACAATCTAAATATTGGCGCTCCAAAGATGAGCCGATATTGATGAAATTACGAGAAAAATGATGCTCGTAGTTTTTTTTTTTTTTATTCTTCATCATAGATTCGTTTCAGAGGGTGAATGAAGAGAACTATTTGGCCATTTTGTGGTGTCTACGTGAAGACATTGCTTGTAAACAATCAGATTTGAAGGCAATTTATGAATTTCTTAATACGATAATACTCAATCAGATACATCATGCTTTTGACTGATTTTTTGACCAAACACGGGACAATAGTAATCGTTCAGCTACCATAGTTCATAGTGGTTTAACTTTAAATTACCAAAGGCCGATGTCTCTTAAAAAATCATTCGGGCTCTTTGGCTTGATCCTTTTGACGCCCCAAAGCTTCTCCAAAGTGTTTGAACCGCGGCCATGTAAATATTGGGCATTCGTAGATGACGTGGTTTGTAGTTTCTTCCTCCTCCAAGCAACAGCAGCACTCCGTCTGCTACTCCGTGACTACGACCGTGTCTGGTCTAATCACCAGTCGAATTTTACGCATGTTTGATTAGAGCAGTTGATTTATAACATTTTCGTTGAACTTATTAGAAAGTATACTAATTTTCAACTTTTTTTTAATACAAATTCGCTCTGTATATTGAAAAAAAAATGTAAACATCTGTTTAATGTTTATTTCATCAATCTTAGGAATTTTTTCCATAAAAACAAATACGTATCTAGAATAGAAGATGAATCAATGTTAGTTTTTGAAACAAAAATTTGAGATAATTTCGAAATCCTAACTAACAAACGGACATAATATATCATCTATAGTGATGGATAATTTTGAATAACAAACAAAATAATTTATAAAATTTCGTCACTTTTTTCTATATTAATGTTAAATAGGATCAACTATACGTAATCAGATATACGAGTACGGTTTCAATGTTATTTGATCATATTCGACCACCGTCCTCGTAATAAGTTTTCTTTATCTTAAAATATGTAGTACCACCCCCGTATATAATTGAATTTTCATCTTGGAAACCTGAAAAATGTTATCTTGTTATAGTATTAAACGTATCATTGTAAATAAGCGAAAAACCAACTTTTATATTTTCTTCATTGTATCCAATTTTCTATAATCACACGGAAATACTAAATTCACCACTTTTCATCGTTTAAAATTCAAAAAAAATCGATAATTTTTGTGTTATATCCATTAAAAACCCTTATTTATAAAATCTAATTTCTTCAATAAAAAAAATCAACACCAGTTACGTAAATGACGAAAATCTCTCTTGAAATGACACGTTGACTATTCCAAATCGCGTGTAAAAGTGTCTTAAAATCCATCCGAGATGATGTTCGAAGTCGGTAACATCGGCGGTAATAAGTTGGACGCCGCGGCAGCTTTACGTCACCCCCACGTCCAAACAAATCACGTGCGTCAACCTTACAGCGTTAAAAATCAAATGATGAGATTATTGAGGCGATCCAAATCGGCAGCGACACCACCTATAGAGAAACTGACGCCTAAACATACCCATAATGGGTATCACAAACACACTCACGTGGTTCATCCCCAAACTAGGCTAGTAAATGTGTTGGATGCCTTACCGGTTGTTTTGAATAAAAGTAAAAAGGTAAGAGGTTTGTTTTATTAGTGTAATTATGAATAAATGGATTCAACGATATTGAAAAGGTCAAACTAATATGTTTTTATTATAATCCCAAATCGGAAGTCATTAATTAGGTCAAAATAAATCGAAAATGAAGAATGAAATATGATATCTCGCTTCGTTTTCGAGATATCGATACTTAAAGTTATAATCAAACGTTAGTTCTAAATTCGTTTTATTGAATAGATGGCGTTCAATACCTCATTTCAAATTCAATACGAATCTTGTAATTCAATAAACAAAAGATTTTTTATTTAATTTTTATATTATTTACCCTGATATTTCAAAATTATATTGAAAAAAACAGATTTTTATAACAAAATGAGACATTTTTTATAACTTTCATCACTCTGTGATGAATTTACGATAAATACATGAATAATTTGATATTTTTCATAAAGAATTGTAGGTTTTTTATTTATAAAATAAAATATTTGAATTTGAAATATTTGAAGATTTAATTGGTAATTTAATGTAACAATATCTTTTTTCAGACAAAAAGTACATTCTGGATGCTTTCAAAAGTTATTTATTTTCGTTTGTTTTATAATTGAAAAGCCAGACTACTGTATTATTTCACAATTATCCTAAAAAAATCTCTAGCAATTATTTTTGCTTCATTTATCCTATTTTTAACGACAAAATAAGAAAAATTACTGTAAAAAATCGTTCCAAATCCACCCGCTCCGAATTTATCTGCCCTCAATCTCCCGAAGCGAAGCCCCCCATAGAAAAAAAAATAATAAAATAAAACCACGAACTTTTTACACTCAAAGTGCACCACGGGAAGAGTAGGTTGATATATACAAATATTAAATAAAAATAAATTTTTCCAACTTCAATTATCGATATCTCGAAAACGAAGCGAGATATCGAAAAATTTTATTCTTCATTTTCGACTTATTTTGGGTCGATTTACATAGTCAAATCCAGGCGCCACGGAAATCTAATTCGTGCCGGAAAACCTACTCCAGAAGTACTTCAGTAAATAAAAAACATGTTTGTTCAATGGCACGTGCCAAAGCTTCCGTAAAAAAGGTGCTGCCATGGAAAAAACGTTCGTTTACCACTGTAAACCTCAGACTTAGTTCAGAAGCGAAAGAATTAACAAATTAAATTACTAAATGACTAAATTATTCAACAATCATATTGGCATGACTGTTTACAATTCCAAAATCCTTTCCTTCAAAGTAGTACTGGTATCAGCAGATCCCCGGCTGTAGAAAACTTAAAACACCGAGAGAATGCTTAGTGGTATACAATCGGTTTATATATTTTTTTCCGGTGGTGTCTTCGAGTTATCAAAAAGAGTAGCATCCATTATTCAATTGAGATAAAACTTAAAAAGGGTAAATCCTAATTTGATAGGACTATAAATACAATAAAACGTTTTTCGTCATCGATAGACAACAATTTAAAGAAATTGGAGAATATACGTAAAACTTAATATTCATTATTCACGAAATAGATTCGTTTCCATACATATCCACGTCTGGCGATATCAATTTTCGTACCCAGAATGAAACTTAATAGAAGCACGTCCCACCGTGAATCGTAACAAAATTCCATACGTCGATCGGAAATTAGAAACGCTTTTTGATTATACTCGACGGGAATTTAGTAATACTGGAAGTCGGGTCAGTCGACGCCCCCTTTAACAAAGTTCGAATCGTACACCTGGAGGCGCGAATTGGTATTTTTAAACGAGAAATTTATTTTACGTGGGATAGTTAATGTAATTGTAAATTTCCTGAAATGAGCAAATCATGTGAACCTGTAGTTTCCACATCGAATATCTGTAATATTCACGAAGGTTTTCCGAGAAGTACTCGACCTAACAGGCAAACAATCATTCTTATTTTTTAAGTCTATACGCATTAAGCCGATTAGGAGCTTCGGCTTGAACCTTTTGAAGAATTAGATATAATTCTTAACCAGCTAAGTTCTTTCGTTAATCCGCTATCGTATTCGACTTATCGCCAGTTGCAGATTCGATCGTCCCTTCGATATTGCGTAGCTCCAGGTGCAGTTTTACATATTGTTCTACGGGCGTTTAACCAGGTCTTGGCAGGCTTTACATGGACATCTGAGTTGGAAGCCCTGGGTATAGGAGGATTGTAGGTTGAGGCAATCTTAGGATCCGGGTTTCTGTAGCCTCGGCCTCGTTCTTGTCAAAAGTACCGGTCATAACTTCGAATCGGTACAATCCGCTATCGTGTTGGACTCATCGCCAGCTGTAGATTCGATCGTCCTTTCGATTTGGCGTAGCTCCAGGTGCAGTTTTACATGTTGTTCGATAACCAGGTCTTAGCAGGCTTTCATGGACATCCGAGTTGGAAGCCCTTTGTATAAGAGGATTGTAGGTTGAGGCAATCTTAGGATCCGGGTCTCTGCAGCTTCGGCATCGTTCTTGTCAAAAGTACCGGTCATAGCTTCGAATCGGTAAAAACCAATGCTGAGGGGGTAGTTCTGCATGCCGGTGAAAAGTGAATTGTTTGCGAAATTCTTTTTTCCAATGTATGTTCAATTGATGCACTGATAATCGAAAAAAAAGGTATTATTCTGGTAATTTACCACATAGCGGTTAATTTATGCTATGGAACCGATTTAATGATTCAGCAACCATAACCGAAGTAATTAAATCCATTTATCTGACGCAATGCGTAAAGTATGACAATTAGAATAATAATTATAACGGACCCTATTTACAATATTTAGAACGGTATATAGAGGTATTGCCACTTGATTCATTATATTATTTAATTTAATATTTCGAAAATATATTGGCGTTTTTACTACTGTCTAATACCTCGGCGAATATTATTAAATTACATTCATCGACATTTTTATCGATATTAACGTCCCCAATGGCTCGCTATTGGGGAGGTTTGTAATCACTAACTAGTTTCGACGTTATTACGTATCATCAGAGTGGTATAACAAACTCTCGTTTAAGTTGAGACCGGAAGTGAAGACAACGTCAAAGAGCATCGCTATTTGATTAATGTAGTTGAACATTTCCCAGAGAACGCTATCTGGCACCATCGTCACTTCGAATTCCTTTTACTTCTGTCTCGTTCACCAGATCGATGTCTTGTGCTGTTACTCCGATGCAAATACTCAGTTTTTTCACTTTTACTTCGAGATCCTATTTCTGTTCGTCTCCTAAGCAAAGCGTATATACCGTATTCCCATTCCTCTGCATTCCCGCTTCTAAATCATGAGTGTGCTCCAAGGCAACAAAATTGTTTAACACCGTTCGTGGCTGTAAACCCATAAGATATATCCTGATTTGCTTGGTTTGTTCTAGGGTTGTGCAAATTCGCTAATAGGCACACTGTCGTATACCTTCTGCAGATCCACATCCAATAAATTTTCTTATCAAGGTATTAAAAAGCGACTGCAAACTTTCGTAAAGATAAAACCGTAAAATAAGTCAATAACCGATTTTCTTGATGTATAAATTTAATAGTGTTTGCTTATCTTTTGTCGTCGTTAGCAATTTCCCAATTTGTTCACAAATTACAAACATCCGAGAGCAGTTCATTGTGTAGCTAAAGTAAACGAATGTGTAGCTTTATCCGTATCCGTTGTTACCTAATCCAATCGTTCTTTTTCTTATCAGAAAGTTTTTTTTCTAATTTTATTTCTAGTGTCTCTAAATCTAATAAAGGATTCAACGAAGTTCATAACGAGAAAACTATTATTAGAGATTATTAGAAGAGATAATGTGCTAAAGGAAGAACGAAAACAAAATGAAAGAATAAGTTTGGTTTAACAGGAAAGTGACTTCAAGGTCATCTGCCAAAATTTTACGTAAACCTGACAGATAGATTAGTTTTAATACTTATTTTCTTCTGGTGTGAATTTAACATATTTTTCTACATAAAAAACCAAGCAAAAGTAACGACAATACTATTTTGAAAAGACTTCGTCCCGTGGGAAGTGGTTTTCTATTTTTCTCAACACGGATGTCTTCATTCACTAAAATTGAGTAACTATTTCAATCGAAGAATATATGAGAAAGCTATTTGTAAGGTTTGTGCCACGCTTTCTTAATGCTGATCAAAAGCTAACTTGCATTCATTATTTAAGAAAATGTTTGAATTCTTTCAAACATAGTTTCGCTGGGAAAAGTTTTGGGGGGCTGATGACCTCCCGGAACCGGTTCTTATTATGCCTACTAAACATTGCAGGACAAAAAGCCTTAATTTTCCGAATTAAGCTCCAGGTAAGAAAACGGTTTACCAGAATTCAATATTTAGATAATCTTGGGAAGTATAATTAGTTTATGTAGTGCAATACAATAATGCGGATTAAAATTTGATCGCGGGATGCAATTCGTATGCAACCCTCTGAATAAAATAAACTGACGTGTATTCCAAAACTTCAATAATCGATGTATCGAAATTATATTCAACGATACCACGATATCAAGTTTTTTTCGTCAATCGAATTATCTAAAAATAGAAACAGTTTTGACGCTTGTATTAATTATACACGCGGGTGATTTCATGTGTTGGTTTTCAAATAGATTGTTCATGATAACATAAAAACCGAACGTTGGAGTCTTATCTATAACTATTTGTTTTATAACCATTACAGCTGTGGTATCTTTTGCTCTAAATAAAAGTTTATGTGGTGCATTAACGGCAATTTCATATTTCACATTATAGGATTTTTTTTGTATCAATTTCTTATTTGATACCCAAGGAATTTCCATTAACTCCCAAGAATTTATGTAACTAATTAGTTTTATCTTAAATATGCAGCTGACTTTCTTTTGTTTATGCTTTATGAGTGAGAACTAAATTGGAATTTCAAACGATGCTATACTCAAGTTAACTCAGATATGAGTGAAAATAAATACAAATTACGAAGTTTGTGATAAAAGTGAGGTTTTCAATGAGCTATTTGAAAGGACTGTTATGCCCCATCCACACTACATCCCCGACATAGTCCAAAGCAATTATCATCTCTTTCCCAAACTAAAACAAGGAAATCAGACGCTTCAAGAGCGACGATGAAGTCTAAGCAAAGATCATATGCTTCCGCAATGATTGGCGGAGTGCCGTCTTCGAAAGTGTCTTGAAAAACAATGGAGACCAAGTTGAAAAATAGACAACAATAAACAATGTTTCCTACTTGTGACATAAAATTTGAAATAATTTTTGATTAGAAACATTTCTCGGAGGCCTTCATCTATTTCGTAGTCATCTCAATGTCAGGAATGATGTCAAATCCCTTTTATTTGAACATTTTTTATAACTTTTTCCCTTATATTTTTATCATTTTTCAACTTAAAAAACACGATCAGTGTTAAATAATGCATATCAATTTTAAAATAATTTTTTTAAGATTTTTTATACGGATCTTACCAAACAACCCTCGTAGTATGAATAATTTAACTATCTTTTTTAAAATTAATTTGGTGTACTTACTGCGTAATTTGATATGTTATTCATACATAATTAGTAGTTTTGCGTCAATTAGGCATTCGTTATAACTATCAACGTTTATTAAAAGCGGTTTATTCTAATTGTTTCTTAATTATCACAGTTTTTGTCATTACTTTACATAAATGGAAACATGATATATGAAATTTGATGGAACTGTCATATAACACGACCAACGCCCTCTATTATTTCAATGCTAACCTATATTACAAACCTTATGTCAAAAAAAGTAAAATTTCCAATTCAATAAACAAACCTTTTCAACGAGTAGTCCCATCAGCTTCGTTATTTTTCATAAAATGTATTAACAAAGAAAATTTTGAATTGTTTTGAAATGAATGTGCAAACATACTTTGGAGATCGACTTCTTTTTAACAAAGTATCGTTCAATTATTTTCCCTTCAAGTTATGCACGCCTCGTTACAGGCGACAAGTACGATCGGTTGCATACCTGCTCGGCGTTAGATTGGTTTAATTAAAATGTGTTATAATAATTACTACGACCTTCAGCTACGTTTGCTGACTAATTTTAATCATTATAACCCGTGATGTGTAGTTTTGTTAATTTATCTATAAAAATCAGTGGCGTAAGAAATTGAATTGAATGATTTGAAATTTCGGGTGGATAAAACAAATTTTGATTACCGATTTCGACATAGTTTAATTAATGAATGTAGCTGTTGCACAAAGTGTGATATATTTTAGAAATTCATTACGATCAGTCTTTGTGTAAATATTCTTATCCTTATCTGGTTTAATAACCTTAAGCTGACATTTTTTTTATCTTTATGAATAGTATCTTTATATATAAACATCAGAAAGTAATTACCTAGTTAAGTATAAATAAGGAATATTTTTCTATGTACGATATGTTAGAAACATTGATAAATGAATATTTTCAACGTAAATATTCCTGAATTTTGATATGAAGATATTTACGACATAAAATACTGGATGTTTTGTTGTGTTTGCCAACAGTCATTATATTTTATATCCATTACTTAAAAAGGGATATTTTTGACTTCAGTATTATTAAAATCGTTTATTAGTTCTCTTTAACATCGTCTATCAAGTGCAAACACGGACCCCAAGGTCAACAAAGCCTCGCAAGATACTCGATTGCTCAATAAATATATACAGGGTGTTCCGGGACATTTTATAAATTGCGAAATTAGAACTTATATTTAAGTATTTGACGGTATAAATAATTCTACACTACTATCTGAAGACCAGGGGCGGCTCGCGCCCAACGGTTAACAATCCGTATCTTTTACTAAAGATAACAAAAATGAGATTTTTGATCCATTTTTTTAACAAAAAGGTATTCTTTGCTTAACTTAATCAAATTTATGGTTTAGGAGATGTGTAGATCATTAGATCGTGTATATGCCGAGGAAACTGTTCGTCATAAAAATTCTGGAAAAAATTATCATAAATTGCTATTATTTATTAACAATACTTGAAAATAATTGTTTATTGATGAAGCTGGTTTCACACGAGACGGTTTTACAAATTCCCATTATTTATATTTATACAATTCAAACAAAGAATCAACATCGGTTTAGTGTTATTGTGTGGGCAGGAATAGTTTTTATTTTTTTATAGTTGTTATTATTGATAAGTTGATCCTCGATAGTCATTATCAAGCCTCGGTTTCTGGAAAGATGGTTTCGCTACTAAGCTATCTGTTGAAAACTGGCGAGGCTTAGAGGCGAGTAATCCTCATAATTATTTAAAAAAAAAACGCCCAGAATTTAACATTTTATGAAATAATACGAGACCGTGCCTGGATTTATCATCATCGTATTCGTCGGAGCTTGTTCCTTATGATTTCAAGGTCGAGTTCAATTCAGTTATTAAAAGTTTATATGAAACATCTGATAAATCCTAGTTACGCCCCTGATATTAATTATTAAATATTATTGCCAAACACGATACGAACATGTGCAACATTTATTTAAATTATTATATATTCGATGTCAGGCTTGCGTTGTTGTCAAATCCTTGGAATTGAAAACGAAAAAAAAAATTAATAGACAATAAAATAAATTTTCCAGTTTTATTGGATAATAAAAAAAAGTTATTGTGTGGTGACCTCTTAATTATCAATAAATAACTGTTTTTATTTTTTGTGAAGGTTATTAGAAAAAAATCATATTTCTTATAAGTTACGTTCGTTTTAAGTTAACTAAATACAAAGTTAAGTAGAAAGAAGAAAGTATATTTATAATAATAATAAAGGGTGTTTCATAAATAATGTCCACTTTGTTCATTAACACGTTGACTACAAAATAATTTTGTACTCATGTACTCATAATTTTCCTCCCCTGAAGTGTTTTTTTACATAATTCAAATGAGAAATAAAAGTTTTTTTACAATCCTACATTTTCTATACCTGTCAGTGATAACTTTTCATTTAAATTATCATTTTTAATGATTTAATGCTATTAAATGGAATTATGGAAATTTCTTTGGCAGTCAACGTGTTAAACAATCAAGCATTTTTAGTCGAATTTTTCAAGGAAAAATTAGATTATTACGGTAGGCATGACTAGAAGAAAAATGGGGGGCACATCATTTTTCCCATGTTTTGAGACCTCCTGAACACGATTATGATGGTTTTTCGAATGTCTGTAGTTTATATATATATCTGTTTAAGCTACAATTCTTATTTTCGTCTCTCGAGCAATTGCTATGGGTCCGATTTGGTTCAAAATTAGCATACATGGCTTTTTTGGCGGCGGATTGATGTTATTAGAGTTTGGTTGAAAATAAATGAATATTTCGAGGGGTCGCAGTGCAAAAAAAAGTGGTTTTTGACCTTTGCTCACCTCTGCAGGTCAAACGAAAAGCGACTGAAAAATGAAATTTCACATGTAGGTTCAATTAGTAGCGAGATGATTTCCTGCTAAGGTCGAAACTTTCCATCTCCACCCCTCTCCATTTTATGGTCATTTTTGTTATATTTTCTTATTTTTTGGCCAGAAAAAGTTTAACCAGAGAGTTCGAACTTCGCATGCAAGTAGGGGTGATGTTGAAGAATTGTCTTTCTCAAGTTCAAAGTTTTATTCTTCAGTTCTTCTAGCACAATACGCCCGAATTCATTTTGATCGTTGTAATTGTTGAATTGGACCGCCTCCTATTTAATGAATAATACGAGTATGATCGTTGCTAGGGTGATTTTTTTTACTTCCTATTTTCGAAATTTCTTGTCATTATATGACAATTTTTTCTTTGTTGTCAATTGGAATTGAACAAGAGGGTTCGAGACCACCGGGTCTATTGAAATTATGAATTTTCATTCAAGAGAGAGAGAGAGAGTTAACTTGTGAAATGAAAAGTTATTGAGGAATTGCAAATTTTGTATATAAAGAAATAAGAATGAGAATTGATATCATTTCCAATAAATTCATTTTATGGAAAGATTTGTTTGTGTATTAGTTAAATTCTTCATTCGACGAAAAATTCGAATTTCGTGATGGAGCTCTGCTGCTCACGGCTTTTTTTTGTTTAAAGGATATTTCAAAATAGAATTCGCACGCGTCCGTAAATAGGTATGTGTGGAAAAATTTGTGGTTATATATTCCTTACCCCAAAGAATAAGCCTCATTGCAGGGCTCAATATTTTACAATGCAAAAAAATGCACAATCACTTGCCAATTGAAATCAAATAGACATCATTTTTTTCCGCAATAATTTGAGGGCATATATACTGAAAAGTGCCTTCTACTCTGTAAATGACTTCTATTTGTTTGTTTTCCAAATTTTAGAAGCTTTTTTCTACAAATTTTAACAATCTCTCTTTCTAATATATGAAAAACTCTACGGTTTCAAGTGGAAGTTAACGATTTTTCTCATTACATCCTTTCCTTAGAACATACAAGAACTGCTATTTCTTCTATTCTATCCAGACGTAGCAAAACATCCCTTAGAATTAACCTCAATCGAAGAAGGGAATTCAATTTTTCAAAACACGATTTCAATTAGCAAAAAAGATACTAACATTACTTTTTTTTTTAATTTCTATTTATTAGACCTTTTGATATATTTATGCTTCTAAATGTTCTTGATTTTTAGTCCTTGGACCTAAAACTTTTTTTTAGTTATCTATATCGATCATTTTTGGTATTTTTCTTTTTAGTTAGTCCTTTTAAACACTTTCTCGGCCAAAATAGCAGTACGATCGAAGATCCTTGGCATTTGGCAACGTTGTTTAAAGAAACGCCATACGGGATATGATTCACTTTTTTTTTGTGGGTACGTGGGCGTGAAAAGTGGTACCTATTAAGAACCATGACCCAGTATAAAATAAAATCATTTCCACCACATTGGTACTTACTTTCGACTAGTCGATTGCCTGTTTTCGTATCTACCTACTCACTATAACAGTCTTGGTAAAAACATAGATTTTTTTGTAAAAATTCATTAACCAATTTTAGTTTTCCTTTTATATGAACTTAAAATGCAAAGGACCTCTCAGGCCTTTGTTTATCAATTACGAATAATCGAAAATAAAAATGATGACGTATTTTACTTAGAATTGACGTCAATTTTATTAAGGATTTATCATCAACTTGTTAGTCAAGTTATGAATTACTGTGAAAGATTGAAGAAAAAAACTTTTTATGATTACATACATTGAGAATTTTGAATCAAAATAGCTGAAATGCCAGGTATTCCTGCCCCATCTACCGTATTATTCAGATTTGGCTCCGTGCGATTTATTTTTGTTTCCAAACTGGAATGTCATTGTCTGGGTAAATATTCGACTTCAACGAAAAAGTTAACTCCACCAACGAGTTACACTTTGCAAATCTTTCAGATGGGTTAAAGAAGTAGAAGCATCGCTAGTTCAAGTGTATTGAGCGTCATTTTCCCCAAAATTTGCCTTCATCATCATTTTCGTAGGTTGTAGTGTCATTTTAGTAAGACTTAACCATTTTTGGAATGTTTGGATCATTCCCAATGGTATACAAATAATTTCTATTAATATTATCGTAAGCTTTTGGAACATTTTCACCATATTCTCTCAACCTCCTTTCTATTGTTTTAGTATCTAGTAGCGCCATACCTCTGTAGTTTCCTCATTCATCTTTTTTCTCTTTCTTATGTATAGGTACGATTATTGTCATTTTCCACGCTTCTGGTGTTCCACCGTTGTTGTAAGCTCTCATTGTCCACCATCGTTTTCTTTGTAGTACATCTTTCCATCAAAATGCCGTCGAATGTACAGAAGACATTTGCCCTGGAATTGCAAAAGATCTATATCCTAAGATCGTAACCTCCAATGGAATAGTCATCCTTGGATCATGTAGGCAATTATGACCTAGGCCATTTTTTTGATCTCATTCTAATCCTATATGTGAATATGAATCGCACAAATGGATGGCTCCCTTATAAGCATTTTACTCAGAAACCCCTAGGGGGATTTGATTCGAGATTCTTTTGTTCCTAAGGAGGAATACCAACTCGCAGATTTTGGAATTTGTCAAAATAACATTATTGTTGTCCCATTGGACCAAATTCATTTTTCCATTGCAAATAATTTGACACTTAACCCTTACTTCTCGAGAAAAATGAATGCTTATCCTTCAGAGGTAGGATTTTATAATGTCCCTGTAACCCGGCTTCGTCCTCCCAACTCGGCTACATCAGCCGTTTGTCCGAGCCCGGTGGTGTGTAGCTGTCTAGTTAAGCATGGGCACCAACGTTGAAGAATATCAATATATAAAAAAGATGTTTTGTTTTTCAGTTTTTTCAGAATCTGGTGCCAAGTAGCAACGGGTAATTGGCAGTAAAATAACTCGCTTTCACTATGAGACACATAGTTTTGTCTACTAAACCACCTGCCCATTTTTTACCTTAGAGACCCCTTTTAACATTAAAAATATTGTTGAAATTGCTGTATTTTCTAGTATGTAAAACAGTCGCAAAAGTTTTCTAAAATTCCAACGTTTCGATCTTTTATTTACATACTCCTCATGAAGAGATAATTCTCCTTAAAAAATCGAAACGTTGTCATTTTGACAAAGCTCTTGGATAGTTTTATTTTGAGTCTTCAACCCGCAAAACCATTCGAAATTTAAAAGTATTTCTAATAACCAAAACTCAAATTATTATATTCCTGAAAAACTTTGAGTTGTCCTGCAACTTTAGTTTCGACTGGTTAAATAAGTATGAAAAATGTTACTTATCGACTGTACTAAATATAACAATCTAGCAACAACCTTGGAAATACCTCGTATGTGTTCCAGTTTAATAAACAACAGTCGGTGGAGTAGAATCATCGCGATTATCTCCCAAACATCGTCGATAATATTAATTTTTATTGAAAACGAAAAAAAAAAAGAAGAGAAGAATTGGTTAATTTGCGCAGTCGCAAGTGATAAGAGCGTGTGAGATCAGCTGTAAATTTCGCTCTTTCATTGTTTTCGTCGTCGTCGTTGTTTACCGCACTGTGATCTAGTAGTTATAATTTTTTGCGCCATCTGCTCGATTCATATCTCGATTCAAGGAAAATTATTGTACATAACAAAATGAACAGTTTCGTTTTTGATTTCGGCGCGATTGTCCGATTGGCGACAGGTAAAAAAAAAATAATTAGAAAAAAATATTATTGAATTACGAGTCCCCATCCGGTTCGTTATCTTCGAACAGTGGTTTTACTTACGTCATCAAGTACCGTACGAAAATGTGTTGTGAAAACATAAATAATAAATTAAGTGCTATTTAAATACCCCTATTATGTAATTATGAAAAGTTTTTAATTCATTTAGTGATTGCGAGTCATTTTTTATTGGTTTGGTTCTTATATTATAGTGGGAGTGGTTTTTATCTACCGCCATTTTTTATTTATAATTTTTTTTTATTTTCCGATCTTGATATCCACTTTATACTTTCTTTAATTCTATTATTAACATATTGTACTGGAAACATGACATTTTATTGGTTCCACATTTGTGCTTGTAACTGAATTTCTGACCTTGTTTTTACTCTACTTCGAGCAATCATATTTAACACATCCCTCAAAAACTCGTGTGACTAATTAAGAAAAACACTTTTTTTGCCAAAAATCCATGTTGATTTATCAATTTAATCTTCTTAAAAAGCAATAAAATCATTCCAACGCTTTTCTGACTTCTCGATGCCGTGCTTGTAGAAGGATTTGTCTTTTGCCTCACTTTCAGCAATTGCATCTTCATTTGAGCTGATTTTTTTACCAATAAACATTTTATTGAGATCGGCGAATAGCCAGTAGTCACTGGTGGCCAGATCTGGATTATACGGTGGATGGGAAAGCAATTCGAAGTGTTATTCGTTCAATTTAACCATCGACTTGTGAATCGATGCATTGTCTTGGAGAAACAGTAATTTTTTTCTTCTATATATGAGGCTTTTTCTTTTATTTTTGCATTCAATCTATCCAACAACTCTATGTAGTATTTGGACATAGTCGATAAACAATATTTCATGCATATCCCAAAATTCTTAAGCCATAACCTTACCAGCTGACTATTGTACTTCGAACGTGGTTCTCTGACTGCAGTCCACTCTTATAATAATCGTTTTGATTTCGGAGTGAAGTGATGGATCCATGTTTCAACCATTATCACATATCGACGAAAAAAATCTGATCTATTACGTGTAAACATGGCCAAACTCCGCTCCGAATCATCAACATGTTGTTGTTTTTCATCTACTGTGAGTAAACGCGGTACCCAAGCTTTTTCGTGGTCAAAGGTTCTTGTATAACTGTAAAGACGCTGCCTTCTGATGTCTTTATTGTCTCAAATATCTCAATTTACAATTAGATATAACCAATTTGTGGATTTTTTTGAGTAATCATCTCAATTGGACGACCAGAACGTTCAGTATCTTCCGTGTCTGTACGGTAATTAGGAAAAGTTCTATTATCCAAAAACTTGTGACTTAAGAACCGCTCGCGATACGGCTCGTTTCCAGCGGTTTTTCCATTTTCTGTAACAATTCTGAAACCTATATTTCGCTACTGCTTTCGGCGCATTCGTCGCATTACTTTTATCAGTTTATTGTAATAACAAACGAGGTTTTTGAGCTTCACTTTAGATCTGAAAGTCGCAGGGAACTATGTAGGGACTGTACGGTGGCTATCTAAGTTACTTATGATTGGAATCGTGTGACTATTGTAACAAACCTTGTAGATGGTGGTTAGGATTGCCACCTTTTGTTATTTGCGGTTAAAGTATGTGCGATACTTCGTTATAAGGTACAGATGTTAACCATAATTGTTTTGAAATTCATTCACCTCGTATTATAACCTCAAGTTGAACAGCGTATAATGGAACATTATTCACAAGTAGATAACAGTTATTGAGTGTTATTTAGCGATATATTCAAAATAACGTAGATATTGATGTAATAATTGTTATTTATATAAAATATTTTATCAACATGTTCATGTCTTATTTGGAAATTTCTAAAGTATTTGAGTCGATTTTGAAACAATCAAAATCATGTACTCACATAGTTCGTTAAACAATCTCAAAATAATTATTTTAAATAGAACGAAATTGATATGAGTATCATGCTTTTTAAATTATTCCACAATATTTTTGAAAATAATTTGAATTTTCGGTACTTGATGAACTGAGTAAATTAAGTGTTGTATGTTTGTGTATCGTTCAGGTGGTATCTCGCTTTTACGCTTATGTCTAGCTGGGAAAAGGGCTTTGGAGAATCTTCGAATCTACTAAACCAACTTCTTTGTCCAAACAGAATTGAAATATGAGCGAAGGAGTTAGCCCTTGGAAGATCAACCAACATGATCTCGGATTGACTACTTTGAAAGATAGAAGAGAAAAAATTACGAAAGCCGGAAAATATTCCGATCGGTATAAAGACGCTTTTTCTCATGAAGTGCCCGACGAAGAAAAATTTCCTTTGAGTGTAAAGTGTCGCGATACGATGGAACTATATCGAAAGTTAGCGAAAGGTGGAAGATCGGACGAGTCTTCCCCGACGGCTTGTTCGAAATTTACAACCGAAAAAATGAAATTGGCTGTAGGTAAAAAAGGTAGTAACGCTACCAATGACTTGAATAAACAAGAAAACGCCCTTATAGCGTTCAAATTAGTACCGGAAGGTACTCACAAACCAAGCAGTCCCTTAGCTCTCTCTCAGAAAGGGAATACCAATAAAACTAGAAAAAGTGTTAATATTTATAGTGTAAATACGGCTGTGCCTCCACCTAGTCCAAAATTAATCGGATCACCACCCGGATTTCCACCAAAACCAGCTTCGCCAGTTGCTCTAAGTACCATTTTAAACGGAAACAACAATACATTAGATAGTACTCTATCCCATTTACAGAACGTAGAAAACATCATCAACAAATTGGACGAACACGAAAAAAAAGAAAATAATCTAAAGAAATTTGAAGAATTGATTAAAAAATTCAATCCCAAAGCAACGGTTACCACTAAAGCTAAAATAGCCCCTGTCGAATTAACTCCAAAACCTTTAGAAGTATCCGGCGAACTTCTCAAATCCCAAGAACACATATTGAGTCCCATCAAACATTTTAGCGAAGTCGAAGATTTACCTGGTAAAGGACTAAAAGAAGAAGACGAACAACCGCAAAATTTTAACAGAGATGTTAAAGAAAGAAAAAGCATGGATACCAAAGAAAGTAAACCGAAAGTTAGTAAACAACCTTTGAGTAGGACAGCTTCTGATGCCCAGGAAAAACCCCTTAACAATATGAAAAGACAGCCTAGGCTTTCTAGGGAACGCACTTCACGCAAAGTAAGTTTTTTTATATAGACCATTCATTTTCCTGATAATTCAAATATATAAATTTACAACATATCAACCGTTGTCAACTTGACATAACGTATCAGATACTCATATTTATCATTGTGATAACGTTTAGATAGACTGATTTATTAATAAAAATATAATATAATATATAAACGAAATTGAAGGTGATTTTTTCATATCTTACTGCTACTACTGTGAGAGATTCACTTAAAAACAGAGCTTCCATTGAAATATTAAGAGGGCCGTTTTTTTTTCAACCTCCGATAGGCTATAAATAAAAGACGAGTTCATATAAAACAATAATTATTACCAAAACCTTTTCAATACCCTGAGGGTTTTCTTTAACTAAACGACATATTTGCGTCCTTGGTCCCCTTAATCATTACGGCCATCTTTAAACTTTCGACATTCTCCAATGGATATCTGTAGCACTATGGAATTCAGCCTTTAGAAAACGAATCACAATTGGCGGGAGTATTAATAATGTATACGTGGCTGTAACACAACGCCGACTGACGGCTGAATGTCAACAATGGCGGAATGTGTAGTACGAGAGCTTCGCACGCCCGCTTAGCGTGTGCACGGAGCGATCGGAGGTTGAATAAAAACGATAAACATTTCGTTTTGTGAGTCATGCATATACATTTTCAAACATATCTTGCTGCTCTCACTGATTCGTTCACCAAGTTGACGAATTGCAATGTTTATAGTATTTTTGTTGATGTTGAACTAAAGAAGTTTTTATAATCATACTGCACACCAAATATGGCTTGGAGAGCTGAACCGAATACGTGTTAAAGATAGTAGGAATCACTCTAAAATGTTTAAAGAGAAATAAAGTAGAAAGGAACCTCCTCCCAACAGATGTAAAAACAGTATTGAGAAGAATAACCATATACTTCAGGAAATAACCAAAGAAGATTAATATGTCGGGACATTTCCGCCTCAACGAACATCTGACTATTTTGAGTAGAAAAATATTTTGCTACGTAAGACGGAACCTCTATACACATTTTCCTCCAATGCGAGAGTATGGAACCCTATTTAGAATTCTGCATGAGCCTTCATGCATCGGAAAGAAAATATAAACAGAAAATTTTACACAGCGGTGTTTTCAGTGCCTCAGACATATGAATTTATTATTAGAAAACTGATCGACATAACCTAGCTTTTCGTACAACTGTCAAAAAACTTTTCTTTGTTGGGCCAGGTAATTCTGGGACCGTTCTCGTAAACATGAAATATTACTTATTAAAGGATATATTTTTAACAAAAACAATAATTGTTTATTTACCGTACAACAATTTCACTTATTAGATTAATAAATTGAAAGTAAAGTTTGAATAATTACTTCCAACAAAAATTCCCAAGACGTGATGCTGTTGAAGGGTTAATTCCACAATTTCATCAATTGTTTTGGAGAGAAATGGATCAATATTTTGTTATTGAAACTATTTCGTCCAAATTATAACGTTCTAAAGCGATAATTTATGTATATTTAATATATTTTAGACGATGTAAAATCTGGTTCACAGTTGTGCAAAAAATGTTTGTATTTCGTGTATAAAATTCGGGTTTGTGCCATTAACGAAACACACATTTCACGCACTTAATACCAAAATAACCATTTGCATCGTCTACTTTGTTGTAAAGTGTCTTGTTTTTTGTTAGGTATCAAACTTTTCATACAACCCTCGTAGTTTATGACTTCAAGGAACTTTATTCCTTCGCTTAAACTCTGTTTTAATGTTTAACAACAATAGATACTTTTTTCTTTTAGCAAATATTTTCTACTGTTTATTGTTTTATCTCAACATTCCTGTGAGGTCTTTAATTTTTATTAAATTAAAATATTTATATTGAAAGTTTTTACGTAACCGTACCTAATGCAAAATTAACGACGAAAAAAATTGGTTCGCATTGATGTAGGCCTTGTAAATTAATTCATCTGTGATTTACAGTGTGTCCCAAGTATTGAACCCATTGTGCAAATTACGCCTCGCCCATTTATAATTGAAGGTCTTTGTTTTCAAAGCTTGTATCCTCTAAGATTGATTAACTTTACACAAATAAAAGTGATTTTCCACGAATTATCTGTCTTACTACTTACTACAATTTGGAATATTCAATTTTCAAACAAAAATTTTTGTTATGATATACGAGGTCTGGCTATTAAATAACGAGCCTAGAAGGCACCGTAGACGGGTGGAGTAAAAAACGAGTAGTGCGTTGGGTTTGAAACGAACGTATTTTTTTCTCATGCCAAAAACCATGTGTGAAGAAATAAGTATCAATCTCAAATTTCTCGTCAAATTGAAAAAAACTCCGACTAAGTGCTATAAATTGTTGCAAGAGACCTATAGGGACAATTCTCTATCTCGTGCGTATGTTTTTGTGTGTTGTAAGCGCTTTAGTGAGGGCCGAGAGAGCACTGAAGGTGGCCAGCGTCCAGGTCGCCCTGTGACTGTTTCAACTCCGGAAACAGCGACCAAAATCAACCAAATTGTGCGTGCAGATAGTCGAATGAGCATCTGGATGTAAACGCCGATGAAGAAATGGTTAAAAAAATTTTACTCGAGGAATTACATATGACAAAAGGTTAGAAGAAGATCTGCTTTGAAAGGGACCCAATTTGAGTCGATGTAAGCGGTAAAGCAAAAAACGGCAGATCTCCTAAAGTCTCTCACCAAAGAAGACTTCTAGGTGTATGTCAAGGGGAGGGGTGTAGTCTCATTATTAAATAGCCAGATCTCGTATATTTGAAATCTGAATTGGTACGATTTACGCTTAGACGTCGTGTATATACAATAAAAAACCAGGTAAAGTTAAATATAATCTCAAATATTAGTAACTAGATGTTGTAAATTAAATTTCTTTTATTTGTTACAGACCAATGACAGTACAGTGGAATCGACGCGCAGCAGTTCTGCGTCGATGCGGAACAGATCGAGAGTGGGAGAAGAACCAACCATCGGCAAATACAAATTACTCAAAACTATCGGCAAAGGTAATTTCGCCAAAGTCAAATTGGCCAAGCACGTGCCGACGGGAAAAGAGGTGGCAATCAAGATCATCGATAAAACTCAGCTGACACCTGGTTCACTCCAAAAACTATTTAGAGAAGTAAGTTTTTTATTGGTTGGTAAAGTGCAATGACATTTTTATTGAACGTGTGTAGCAACCATTAAAATCAAAACTTGTTATTCTCCTTCTTTGCCGTTCCCACAACTCGAAATTTGACGCCATGACGATCCAATCAGAATAGAGTACGAGAGAGATATAGAGCGGTATATACCGATGCTCTTTCTCTCTCAATTACCAGTACGGGTCCACTTAAACAAGCTCCCACATCTTACTCTCTCTATCTTTAATATTAACTCTATTTTCCCTATAGCTCGTATCGTTTCTGCAAAAACCAAAGTAAATCGTCGAACTATAAGTGCGAGGCAATCCATAGACGGTACTTACATTCAAGTTTCTTAGCCCTCCCACAGGTAACTCACTTTGCAAAGTCGTTTATACCTATTAGGTAAACATTCCGGGGTACAAACTAGATCAATAGATCAAAGTAGATTCATTGCCCTTACGTCCTAGCTCATCTAATCTATGGGACAACAGTGAACGCGAACGTTACTGTGAAACGTGCAGTTCAAAACAAGCGTGGAATGTTCACTGCATGTGTTTCCTCCTTGACAACGCTTGGAATTTGGTTGTAAGTTGATTAATTATCCACCTTACAGCTCCGATCTGGTTCCTACCTATTATCAAATTAAATTTCTTATTCTTGGTTGAGCGTTTGGGCAAAGACGTAAAACAGAGAAAGTCTTATCCATTCACAGACGTCTGAATTGTGGTGGGGGTATGCGCGATCTTCTTTATTGAAATAAGGAAACCTACTTTCTAGAAAAATTTGATACGAATCCATTTTGTTCAAGGTAAGAATAATGAAAATGTTAGACCATCCGAATATAGTGAAACTATTTCAAGTTATCGAAACCGAAAAAACTTTGTACCTGGTTATGGAATACGCTTCAGGTGGTGAAGTATTCGATTATCTCGTCCTGCACGGCAGGATGAAGGAGAAAGAAGCTCGTGCTAAGTTTAGGCAAATCGTCTCTGCAGTACAATACTGCCATCAAAAAAGAATTATACACAGGTGAGTTTCCACCTTCCAAATATTGTAACGTTTTTCGTATTTATTTACACACTAAACAATACACTTAACTTACATTAATTTACTTATAAATATCACTCAAATAATTTCTGCGATTACTTTCACTAATTCGCTCTTTTCACTACCACTATTTATTTAAAACTAAATAACTGCGATTACACGAATCATTTATATACCTAAAGAAAATTCTACAAAGTTCTAGAAATTATTTGGAAGAAATACTCTAAATAAACCGCTTGCTACTGAAAAAATTATATACAAAAAACATCAAACGAGTTCCGCCATTTATAAAAAATGTGAAAGATGCCGCGCGAGTTCGCCGAATTTTAAAATTTCATTGTAGCTGGACAGGGCCGGCCTAAGGACTCATTTCGCGAGCTTCTTCGTAACTGTGGCTCCATTAGTTAGTATGGCGTGTTCAAAATCATCAGTGCATCCAAGCCCTTATTATTAACTGTCATAGGTTCTCTGTCTATCAAAATGATTGGACATTCACCCGCATCTGCGTCCAGATTTTCGCATGGTCAGTTGGTCTAGTCGGCAGTTCTTTGAGGTTATTCAGCCTGTAGGGTGACTTCAAGGCTGCGAATCGTTAGATCCAAAGGTAGAAAACTCAGTAGGACTTTAATAGTTATAGTTAGGAACGTATTCTTGGACCTTGTGACAAACGAAGCGCTGAACTCCGTCCGGTCACACTTTTGTTTTTGTTTTCTCCTAGTAGGACCGGACCACCACAAAAGGGCCTCGAACATGATGTATATACCCATTAGAGGTTCTTGGGTCAAAGACAATGGTTAAAAGGAGATTTCTTAATCAAAATATACAACCATTTTAAGTAAATTTGGTAGTCGGTTCCAAGCTCCACAGATTGCAGTAGTTTCTTTTCGTTGTAGCTTGTTCAATATTTTCATTTACGTTAATTTTTTTCCGTTTTCCCTGTTCTAATTTATTCATTCCTTATATAGTTACAAAAGGAAATAAATTAAATGTAGTAGTTGACATTATGCTAAAATTTAATTAAAAATTTTTCACGTCTATTTGAATTGGTACTTATATGGAAACTTTGTCCTTGAATCGTATTTAATTAAACAAGGCGCAGGATATTTGGTATTACGAATTAGATGACCTACTAAATATGTTATTTGTGTCAATATTTTCGCGTGTTTTAAATAACTAATTATTCACTCGAACGGTTTTGCTTTTTAACAAAAATATTCTTCTACAAAAACTTGGTCTAAGAAAGAAGAAATAATCTATTAGAAAATGACCTCTGTGTTCGCTTTTTTGCTCGTTTCCGGGAATAATAATCTGGAGTTCCATAGTCTGTCAAATTACTTTTCGACACTAGTCTGTCAAATTACTTTTCGACACCCCTATATATTCTGTCTCTGTATCAATCCGGTACGATTATTTCCACAATAATTCCAATTTTTCTTTGTTTTACGTTCTCTAATTTCTTTAACATTCTTTCTTTCTCGTACTTACGTCCTTCTAAGCCATTGTAGATTTTTGGTCAGTCGTTTTGGCTTCATAACCAATCTAAACCTATACCTACAAGATATTTTGTACAAGACTCTTACATCATTGTTCTGCTTCCAAAATTCCTTCCAAAAGAGGCTATTTTTCTGGGGTTTTGTGTCCCATTTCCCAATGTGTAAGTAATACTTGTAGTACTTAATCTTTCAAATGGACAGGACGTTCTCAAATTAGGTACTCTTCTGTTTCCATGGCTTGCTCCCAGAATCTGCAGTTGTGAATGCCTATCATCTGGAGGTGGTATTTGACAGGGCAGTGACCTCTCAAAAGACCGACCGACGAGTTTGATGTCATTTCTGGTCATCACGAGAAGTGATGTGGTTATGAATCCTTTGGATTTCCTGGGCTTAAAGTGTTTTTCCAGTGATACTATCTGATTCTTTAGCCATCCGTTCAGTTCGTTATTGATGTGGCATCTCATGAGGACACGGACTGGTTTAAGGTCCCTTTATTGGCAAGGCTGCTTCCTCATTGTTTCCACTTTGTTTCTGTTAGCAGTGTTTTCAAAGCTTGTTTGCACTTTGCTTTCTGAGAAAATGTGAATGTGCTTTTCAGAGAAGTTTCTATCCAAACACTCCTGAGCTTATTTGTTTATTGTTAGCATCTCTACCTAGAAAATGGAGAGTGATGTTCCTAGAGGTATGGAGAGCATGCATTTTGGTCCAGTTTGGTCCATTACAGACTTGCGAAAGATTCTTATTGACCCATGACCACTTCGAATGGGATATCTTTGTCTATCATGCTGTACAGTTGGTCCATTGTTTTTTTGGTTTAACAGTTCTAGAATTCTTAGGTGTCTTGTTTTAAATTTCCCGGCTTCGATTTTCTGTCGGGATTAACCTGTGGGCTTCGCTGAAAAGCTCTATCTTCATAAGGTGAAGGGGAGGCTGTGATAGGGCAGGTTGACATTACCCTTCTAATGCCCAGCATCTCTGCCCATTTTCTTCTGAAGCATATGAAGTTATTTGATTATTAAGCTCAGTTTCATAATGTCGTGATTTAGAGTGTATAATGTTGTACAAATCGAACTAAACTTGCTGGAGTAGTTGATGTGATGTTGCATCATCTTCTACAAAGAAGTACATCGTGTGATTGGTTACTGACGGGTTGTTGTTCTTGATTTTGAGATGCTGCTGGTACCCGTTTGATTTGTAGGTGTATAGTCAGGCCGTTGCGGTCTCGTTTAGCGGGTAAACCGGTTTCAACCGGTCGATCGTTTCGATTTTACTTTTCCGTTGACTTGAATGATGAAAATTTTTTATCCTAGTCGGATCACTTTGTTAAATCCGTCGTAAGACATATGCGACAAGTTTTTTGAGTGACTCTATTAGTGATAACTTAAACTAGTAACCGATCTACGATTACCACAGCATTACCATTTTTTTCTTTGATATTTTGTTGCTGTTTTCTACTTATGATGCAATGGAGCGTTTGGTACGTAAGAGAAAAATAAAAAAAGTTTTATAAACCTGATTATTTTGATAATTTGATGATTTCAATCTTATCAAGAACTTGGTACAAATAATGAGTCGACAACTAGTACGATAAAATTTCTGTTTCTGGCAACGATGTCATTCAGATATTATAAAATATGTTTTAAAAAAAAACAATTTTACTTTACACTGTTAACTAGATAACACATTTTTATTGACAGTAGATAAAAAGTAATATTTACTAAGAAATATGAATATGTGTATTTAATGAAAATATACAAAGTTTTCTAAATACTCATTAAATTTTATGGAATTTGGGAAATTATTACGGGAATCCTGCTGTATCTAACAAAATTTTTTCTGCCATATTTTACATAAAAATATAAATCTATTTCTTATAATACGAGATCTGGCTGCGCGAATCTTTCTCGAGGTCTTCTGTAGGCTCGTCTTTTTCTGCCACTACCATGCAGATACACTCGGCTTTCGTCTGAGTAGCGAACCGCATTGTTTGTCCAATTAACGGCAAATCGTAGACGAGTTGCCCGGTTGAGGTTAGATGGCCTTTTTAGCTCAAGGTTAACTATCTTCTTACGACTCTACAACCACTCACAGCTATTCCTCGCATTTCTCTGATCGCTTGTTGGATTTGAACATCAGTGAGGTTCATATTTCTCAGTTTTTTGATAAATGATGATAAACTTTAGAAACAGTAGACTGACTCATGTTCAATGACCGTTTCATCAGCTGTATCACTTGTTGTATCCATTTTCAGGAAGAATTCTTGTTGGTTTTTAACGAAGATGTATATCAGTTGACGATTGATGGTTAACTGATACCGGTAGGTCGGGTAGATGACCATTTATAAGGATCAGTTACCCCTAGGTAGCGCCATTATTGAAAACAAACATAAAAAGGGTAGTTATAGATCATAACGTATTGTTGGAATGTGAGAGTAAGAAACATTACAAATCTTTTACATCATTTTGAAGCATATTTACTAAGAAAAATCCAATTTCGTGTTCGGTTTTTTTTCCAGTGACTTACGATTGCAGGGGTGTCGCCTGAGTCGATTTTCGACCAGGTCGCGAACATCTAATTCTGTCAGTTTTTTTCATTTAAAAAATGAACTTTTTATGAATTCTTTGAATTACTTTTAGTTGTTCTAATTATCATTTTATGTATTTGCAGAGATTTAAAGGCTGAAAACTTATTGTTGGATAGTGAAATGAATATAAAAATTGCCGATTTCGGTTTCTCTAACGAATTTACACCTGGAAATAAATTAGATACTTTTTGCGGGAGTCCACCGTATGCAGCCCCCGAACTTTTTCAAGTAAGTATTATTTTTCTATACATAAATGTAAAAATTGCACTTTCACCAATTCTAATGAATTTATTAATTATATTTCGCGTTACAGGGTAAAAAATACGACGGTCCTGAAGTGGACGTTTGGTCGTTAGGCGTTATCCTTTACACGCTCGTATCCGGTAGTCTACCTTTCGACGGATCGACGTTGAGAGAACTAAGAGAACGAGTTCTAAGAGGAAAATATCGAATCCCTTTTTACATGAGTACCGATTGCGAGAATCTTTTGAAGAAATTCCTGGTGCTGAATCCGGCCAAAAGAGCCAGTTTGGAAACCATCATGAAGGACAAGTGGATGAACCAGGGGTATGTTGGGTTAGTTAAGTTGGAATCAATTGATGTCGTCAGTAGATTGGTATTGTGAAATGTGTATCGATGTTGTTGTTTTTTTTCTATTTGAATCAGTATTCTTATTTCCACATCCCAATTTCATCCATAGTGGTATATTCTTCAAAAATAATGAATACGAAGCAAAATGCCATTTTTACTTTAAAACAGAAAGATTCTAGAAGTACTACCCTGAAAATATTGTGGCAGTTTAATGACATACATTTTTCTTCTTTTTTTATTGGTCTTCATGTTTAAATATCTTTTACCTTCATATTTTTCATTTTTCTTTTTTTATTCTCTCTTTTTAGTCAATTTCTGCTCATATTCTTCTGAAACAAATGTGGAGCTCAATTTGCTCTATTCCTGAACGTGTTGAACACTAAAATCATTCCGGTATGATTATTTCCATTTTGATTCTCATTTTTATTTATTTATTGTGCCCCAATTGTACTTTTAAGGGACACAAATGTTGTTACATGCCACATTTACTTTCAAATAAAAAATTTATAGAAGATTACCACCCTGAAAATAATATGAAATTAATTGTGGCACTTCATTGACATACATTTTTCTTTTTCCTTTATAGGTTCATATTTTAATATCTTATACCATATTTTTCATTTTTCTTTCTCAATTCTTATCTTCCCTTTATATCTGCTCATTTTCTTCTATAACAAATGAAGTTCTTTGAATTTGGAACTCAATTTGCTCTTTTCCTGAATGTGTTGAACACTAAAATCATTCCGGTATGATTATTTCCATAATGATTCACATTTTTCTGTATTTTTTGTGTCCTAATTGTACTTTTAAGGGGCAAAATGTTGTTAAATGCCACATTTACTTTATATCAGAAATATTGTAGAAGCACCACCCTGAAAATAATACGAAAGTAATTGTGGCAGTTAATTGACATACATTCTTCTATTTCCTTTTATCGGTTCTCATGTTTAAATATCGTTTACCTTCATATTTTTCATTTTTGTTTCTTAATTCTCCTGTTTAGTCAATTTCTGCTCATTTTCTTCTATAACAAATTTACTTGAATTTGGAGCTCAATTTTCTCTTTACCTGAATGTATTGAACACTAAAATCATTTCCGTATGTTTATTTCCATAATGATTCCCATTTTTATTTGTTTTTTTTTGTGTTCTAAATATGCTGGAACACTGAAATAAGTTGTCCCCGAAACAATCCCCATTTATCTCTATTTTATATTCCCTAATCCCTTTTTTTCCAGATTTGTATTGATTTTTTGATGTTCTAGTCTTTTCAGTGATAACTGCCCGCCATAAACTAGTGTTTGCATCGTTTTATTTCTATATAAACAATGGTAGAGTTTTTCCAAAATAATAAAACACAGACTAAATAGAAAAGAAATTCTGCGAAAAAGGGCTTATTTGTTAGTTTATGAACAGAAATTTCTCCACGGGATGTATGGAAACACCATTACTAGACAGGAAAAGAATACCATCAAATGGTTCATAAATGGAAAACAAAAAAAATTATGAGCCTGAAAGCTTGGGATCATATGGAAGATCCATTAAATTCTAGACCGATAAAAAACATAGAAATCAAAGTATAAAAATAATATAAAAGAGCCAATCAGTAATTGAAAAACTAAGCTCTTTTATAAATGATGTGGGAATATTCAGGCATATTAGTACTCACTAGAGTAGAAGGATAACTGATAATTAACACCAAAAGGGACTCAAATCTCCGGGGAAACACAGTAGGATTAAAACAGGAAAACAGTGACCAGAAGATAACAGATAAAGTGAAATTGGTGCACTGCATATGCTGTGGGTTGGAAGAGTATCTAAGGGATCGACACTGAATAAACCTAAACTGAAAATGGTGGAGGTCCTAAAATGATAAGGGTAATCCTCAGTAAAATGTACGGAGAAGGGGGCACAATAAATCTTTCAGTTCTCAGTGAACATACATATTTATATCAAAGGCCAATCCGAACATTAGTTAATGGTGGACTAAACCAAAAGTAGCTTTCTATTGAAACTGAAAGAATTACACCAAAATAAATTTTAGATGATTTCACATATTGGTAATCTTTATTATTTTAAGTATATTCACTAATTATTTAATTTTATATAAAACAAACTTTATTATGGTGTTGTTCTTTTGTAGAATATAAGCATGTAAATATATGTAATTATATATACAAAAAAAAATCAAAAATGAATATTTTGATTGTCAATTCTTTTTCCAAAATTAGTCATTGCAGTACCCAATGTCAATATAAACCTATTTTATTTAATTCCAATTCAAATCAAATTTATTAAAAAATTTCAGTGTAACTTTGACAATGACTACGAATGTTTGTCTAACTTTGACTATGAATTCTTAAATTGATGGTGTAGTTCTTTTGTAACATATAATTTAAATGCATGTTAATGGTGTAAATATATGTATAATTATATTAAAAACATTCTCTCCTTAATTTGGGTTCGATTTCAAATCAAACTTTGTCAAAAGTAGAATTCAATTATGACTTTTGTAACTTGGACCGTAAATGTTGTGTGGCTTTGACTATGACTACGAATTTTTTTGGAACTTTGACTATGAATTCTTGAATTGTGACCATATAAAACAAACATATATATGTATATATAAATATATATATATATATATATATATATATATATATATATATATATACGAAAAACATTCACTGCTTTATTTGATTCGATTTTAAACCAAACATTGTCAAAACTAGGATTTGACTATGAATGTTTTGGCACTTTTACTATGAATCTTGTTAAACATTAACTTTAATTACAAATGTTTGATGAACATTGACTATGACTACAAATGTTTGTTGAACATGGACTATGACTACGAATGTTTATGGTTCTTTGACTATGATTACGAATGTTTGTTGAATATTCACTATGACTATGAATGTTAGTGGAAATTTGTTTGTTGTTGTATGACTTGAACCAAGACTACTAATGCTTGTCTAACTTTGACTACAGATGTTTGTGCGAGTTTCACCATTACTATGAGTGTTTGTATAACCTACAAATATATGTGTAATATTCATTACAAATATTTTTAAGTAAATTTGACTTTGACTACAATTTGTCTAACTTTGATTATGTTTGTGAGACTTTGACTACAAATGTTTGTCTAACATTAACTATTTGTAATTTTGACTATGTTTGCTTGTATAACCTTGTCTACAAATATTTGTGTGACATTCATTACAAATTTTTGAATAACTTTGATTATGATTACGTATGTTTGTCTAACTTTGACTATGGTTGTGTATATGAAAAGAACTACAAATTTTGTGGAAATTTGACTTTGACTTTGAGTACAGTTTGTCTAACTTTGACTATGTTTGAGTGACTTTGACCTTGTGTGACTTTCCCTTATTTCAAATACGCTAAATCTCTTAAATAAATACAACACAATGATATTTACTTTCAGGGATTCTCTGAATATTGGATGGATGTTAAAGTATGTATATTATCAATAAAATAATTAATTTAATTGAAAGAAAGTGATTTGTAATCATCATCTCCTACTAATATTCGATTATATCAAAAATTGGCAGAATAAATCAAATTTTTAACCCGAACTGGATTATTGCAACGACTATACCATTTGATATCATCTTTGACAAATTTTCGCGACTATAAATATCAAAAATTCAATAACATGCGACGACGTTTCAAAGAAAATGATTATTTTTGATTAATTTTTTTTGTCGATTTTAATTTTCAGATACGAGAACGACGAATTAAAACCTTACGTCGAACCGGAACAAGACATGAGCGATCCAAAAAGGATAGAAGCTTTAGTGTGTTTAGGTTTCAATAGGTACGACGTAGAAAATTCGTTAGATTCGCAAAAATACGACGACGCTTTCGCGACGTATTTGCTATTAGGAAGAAAAAGTACAGACGTAAGTACCGAAAAACTTTATTCAGAGCGTTTAATGGGTTTTGAAAGACATTTTCCAATGATCAGGTCTCTCGGATAGTCATCATCATCTTGATTTATTCTATCATTACCCATTATTTCATATATTCATTAAAGTGGATCCCCTAATCTTGTTATTTTTTATCACTCCATCCTGTTTTCAAATTTTAGTTTATAATTATTGATTTTTATTCTGCTTACATTTTTCCATTTTTGTCTAGACCATTACAGGATACCGGTAATTGTCCTGTTCATCTTATTTTCTTAGTACCTACTTTTGTCCAGTGTTCTATATTTTTTCAGTATCTCGTATCATTTTTTTTAATAAATTTTTCTTATGATTCTTCGAAAATATCCAAAATTCAATTTTTTTATAACAAATTTCTATCATTTGACAATAATTTTTTTAACACATTTGAGCTTTTAACAATAATTTATCATCGCGACAAGTCTTTTATTGCATTGTTGATTTAAATTCCTTTCAATATAGCCGGAAAGTGATGGTAGTCGAAGCGGTAGCAGTTTATCTTTGCGCAACATGACCGGACAACAACAGGCTGCGCCCCAACCAGCTATACAAAGTCCTCAACATAGAGGCGTGCATCGCTCTATTTCTGCGACGCACGCTAAACCAAATAGGCGAGCATCCAGTGGCGGTAGGTTTGAATATCCAATTTGTGCTTTTTTTGATTTCGATTATTTTTTTTTGTCAAGAGATAACAACATCTTAAGAAGCTGATTTTCAATTGGAAAAGAAGTTTTTGTTTTTGATTTTGTTGTTTCTTCGATTTTTTGCTATTTGTGCGACCTGCTTTTTTTGAAATATCCATTTTTATGAAAACATAGTAAGTGGTAAGTGTAATTTTTTTAAATTGTGCCAACATTTTTGAAAAATAAGGTTAGAAATTCGACATGCCTTTAAAAAATTTCCCATCTGTCAACTTTCCCGATAGTATAGGAAGTTAAGTAATTTCAAGTTGGCATTATTTATAAAAATTCCATAAGATATTGACAAATAACAGTTGGTCTTTAAACTTTACTGATAAACAAAATGTAGCAGTTCATAAGTTGCAGAATATTTTTTCAATTAATGTACTTTTGTTTATTTTATGTTTATAAGTATTGGGATCCATTAACTCAATATGTCTTTTTCAAACCGATTCTCACAATTTTTTTGTTGTTAGTTTTTTTATATAATTGCTATTTTTGTAGATGTAGATTAGAAATTTCAATAGAAGTGTTTTTGAAATCTACGACTCTTCCATTTGCACACCTCTTATCAAAAGCGGTATTTTTTGCCACGTTTCTTGTCAAAAATATGATTTGCATGAACTGTTTTCTGAAGCGGTATCGCTTTATAAGTAGGCAACTAAGAGGATCATCATTTATCCTCCTCCTCTACTGGACATAAATCTCTCTTAACTTTTTTGCTCAGTCTTTCGTATGCTGCATCCAATCTATTATCTAGGGACACGGTCAGTAAAGTTCCATTTGTCACTCCTAACATGGACCTCTCCATGGCTCATTGAGTTATTCTTATTTTATTTATAGATTTTTGTATCAAAGTTAGTGTTTCTTAGCCATAAGTCAATACCGAGAAGATGCTTCAATCAAACACCCCAAAGTCAGTGGAGTAGTTTTTTTTATCAAGATCCTATTACTTTTTGGGTTTTGGGATACCAAAAGCGTGTTCCAGCTCGATGAGAGTACCTCTTTTATGAGATTTATCTTTCTTTCGAAACCACAATAAAAAGACTTCAGGCTCATTGCTCCTTTATTAGTATTAGTTTCTTCATTACCTGTATATTCAGTATCTGTAACAGTATCTCTATTTTTAGAGTTTTATTAGCAGGTTGACTTTCAATAAATATTGTACATTTCTGAGTATTTCTTTCCATACATTTTTCAATAGTTTGGACAGAAGCTTAGATGAGTATAAGGTATCAGCTTACCCAGTACTCCACCTCTTATATTTGTTTTTAAACCATCTGTTTACGATTTAATGATATTTTTCCTTTCCTAATGATTTTTTTACTGGGAAAATTAACTGGTGATATGAACTAGACAAGAAGGAACCAATCCTATGTTAGTTTTAATTTTTAAATGTATTTCAAGTTACGTCTTTTATATTTTGGAGGTTTATCAAAATATTTTTAATGAAGATAAATCTTTCTTTCCCTTTGCCAGATGAGGAGTCTGGTTCCTCTTGTACCAGTTTCTTCCACGGTCTTGTACTCTTAATGTCTCTGAAGTTTTTAGTCACCGGTTTCTTTATGTTGGCTACCTTTCTTTGTCTTCCTGTTTGTTTTCCTTAATTATTCTTCTAGTTTCTGTATGCATTCTTACCATCAGAAAATATATTTAGAAGCTCCTTCAATATACAGTGTTTTCCATAATTACTGACTGTTGTTTATCTAAAGTTTTTTGACATGTTCATTCGAATATTTTTATTTCGATGTGAATTTATTCATTTTAAAGCTAAAAAATGTACAGAATATTCAGTTTCAACAATTTTTATTACTATTTCAATTGATGTTACTAGATAGGTAGATTTTAGTAATTTTTTATGTGTGCAATTTTATTTTTATAATTTTTTGTTTTGTGTAGCTATTTTTACTTGTAAACTTGTTTATCTGGTTGTGGATAAATTTATTTGCGCGTGTTTTTTGTTACTAAAACTTCACGCTTTTTTTGCTTATTATTTCAAAATCAGTTCATAATATATCTTATAAATATCCATTTTAACAATATTTAAAATGTCAAAGTGATAGTTGAGAAAGTTGACATTAATTATGAGCTAAAAAATTGTAATGTCTTCAAGTTCTCATTTCTTAGACTTTTTTTTAAATGGTTTTGTTTATTTGATTTACTTGATTTTAGGATTAAAATTTCGTTTGGAAGCATAAAAAATTTACATTTTGAGGAATAGTTAAGATTTTATGCTTTTAAATGGAATTTTTATTAAAAGAGACCTAAATGAAGATAATTTATCAGCAAAAGTTATGATTTTGATACTAGGTGTGATTTTTCTTTTCTATTTATTAAATTTGATTATTCTATTTAATAAATTGTAATTTATTCTCATTGTGAGGAGATCTACATGTATTTTCTTAAATAATTTATAATTTTAACAGAATTTGAATAACTATGTTAACCTAAAATCATTTTTGGACTTTTCTACCCCAATATGGAGCTGTACAATTTCATTCCACGAATGGGGAGCACGACTTTGACATTTAAATATTTCCACTACTCTACACACTACACTATATTAAAATTACTAAAACTATGTAAATAAAATAATAAAAAAAAATCTTCAAATTGTAATTAACTAAAAAATTCGCGACTAGCTTTTTATTTTTATTTCTACTCCTTTAAAAATAATTTTAACTCGATTACCTAAAATTACTAATAAAATATTGTTTTCGTTAGCGACAGGGCCCGGTTTGGCACTTTTACCAGATCTCGCGCTCCAATTACATAAAAAAAGTGAGTTTGTTTGTGCGATCCTATATTACGTGAATGTTCTATTAACAAAAATATAACAATTATCCCATGAACAGATATTCGGGTTAATATATATATATATATATATATATATATATATATATATATATATATATCAAGAATTGTTGATTGGTTATTAGAGGTTATGTTAATTTAGATCTGGCAGGAAGTAGTACAACAGTCTTTAGTGAAATGAATCGATGAAAAAACTAGAAGACGTAAAAATTAGCATAGAATAATATTTTTTCATAGTTTTACGATGAACAATTCCTGATATACAACTCGGTGGATTTAATAATTGGTATACCGGATACAATTCATAGTTGTTCTACAGAAAAATACTATAACTTTATTCAAATTTCTTCTTTTCACTTTTAATGAATATAATACCAAACAGATTTTTTATTATCACTAAGTTATAGAGGATATCATTTCCCCTTTAATTTTACTTTTTCCCATATGATTCAGCTGTTACTGAATATACTACCTGGAAAGCTTACGACGATATTCTAGGACTACAAAACGTTAACATTATGAATAGAAATTTATGAAACTGTTTTTTTACTATATGGTTGATGGTTCAATGGATCGCCATAAATATTTTACGAAAAATCAAGATTGAACTGAACCTACTATTATCAAATGAAATATAACTTCTTATTGGACATATTGGATGCCCAATTTGACCAATATTTCTTTTGTGTGAAGTAGGTGAGTCTTATTGGAGACCATCATTTTTATTCTCACTACCCGACACCACCAGTGAGTGAGATCTTCAGCTATATCTGTCAAAATAGATGCCCAATTAGACATTGCCTTATATTACCTTTGTGTGCAGTAGATCAGTCTTCTTATGAAAATTAAAGATCATGATTGTCATACTCACTAGCTGATACCACCGATGAGTGAGGACTTCAGTACAGCTGTCAAAATTAATTTGAATATAAATCATTTCCTTGTAATTATCAGGAACAACCAGGATCCCTGATTATTTTATGTCAAATATGTATTTTTGACAAATTTGACAGAGTATTTATCACAATCCTATGTATGTTGTTAATTTTTGAAGTATTTCAAATTTTGTCTTCAATATTTTCAAAGTTGGTCTAAATATCTTCAACGCAAATATTTTTTTCTTCCCATTTTACCTTTTCAGGTGTTCGATGAAGGTTCTGGTTTCTCATTTCTTCCATGGTCTTATAACCTTTGTCATCATCACCTTCAATTCCTTTGAAGTTTTGGTCCCCAGTTTCTTCATGTGGTCTATCTTGTCTCTTTATTCCTTTTTCACGCTGTTTCCATCCTCAATTATTCTTTCCATTACTGTTTTTCATACTTGCAATAAAAATTATCATTCATCAGGTTTGATCACCATCAGAAATTATTCAAGTTCCAATATACATTGCTTCCCTAAAATTAGAGCCTCCTTGACATGATATTACAATGTAAAGGTCCCAATTTATACCTAAGCCCTTAGTGGTGAATTCAAACGTTGTAGCCCTACTTATAACCGAGACTTTTTCAGTATTATAAACAATATAATACAATAATTTTATTTTTCTGTAGAACTGCTTGCGATTTTCCCATCAAATTGAAATGAATTATTTCAAATTTGAAAAACTCAGTTTATCAAAACGGTCGTGCGTTGAAGAGGCATGTCTGCTTACTAACTAACATTGAAAAATTAAAACCGCAATATTAATACTTGCATTGTAAAAAAAAAATATTGAAGAATGGCAACGTTGGTTGTTGCTTTGAACATGTACAGTTAACATTATAGGATGCATGATCTAACAAATTCTGGAATATTACAAAATAAAAAAATCTTCTGTCGGGTAAAGAAATTTATATTGACAGTAAGAATATACTGGGTGTTTAGTTTATATCTTATTTTTTCACATCAAAATTATTTTTAGAAGATTACTCTGGATTGGGAGCAATTAAAGTATTAAGAAAAATTGGTTAATGGTAAAAACTGTAATAAATCTCGATTTTATTGCTGTTTTCCACAACATAAAAGCAATAAACATGTTGAAATGTAATTTTCAGTTGAAGTCAGAGTAGAAATAATAAAAAACTTGCTTCACTAGTATCAGTTTGTAAAAATTTATAATACCAAAATTATAGTTTGTGTTTGGTTGCTGAGGTTAACAAGGCGTAAACCAAGCAACTGGTTCCTGATTAGAAAATTGTGATACCAAGACTACAGTTTGTGTTTGGTTAGTTAGACATGCTTAATTACTGTCCAGGCTATGGTTATTCAAACATAGACTACTCATTTTTGGTGATATTGATCTCAATGGACTGTTTCCTAACTAGAAAACGGTAAATCTCAAATATTAGTTTAAGTTTAATTGCTGAAACTTTGTTGATCGGTGTCTAGATGGTCATTCACCATTAACTATTTAATGTTAATTGAAGTGGTTCGTGATTAGAAAATTGTTGTGCCAACATTGGAGTTTGTGTTTTGTTGCTTAGGCGTAGCTAGTCCGAGCTATAGTTATCCTGGCACACTATTCGTTCTTAATGGTGCCTGAATAAGTTTCGAAACTTTGATTTGTGATTGATCGTCTTCTTGAATAAAGAAATTGTGGTTCTAAGGTTATGGAGATATGATTTTTTGGTGTCAGGTTATTGTTATCAGGTCAGAGATTATTTAATACCAATGAGCTTGTACGTAAATATAGAATTGTAGTTGCCAGACTACAATTTGTATGATGATATATGATTATCCGGAGTATGGTTATCCAGGTGTAGATTCAAATCTTTGGTTGTGAATTGATTTATTAACAACTCAAGATATAGAAGTCGTAAAATTTAACCTCTGATGTCTTCTAGTCATCACTAGCTCTCTTCTATTTTCTTATAAACATGTCAATATGTAGAAATCAACTTAAAAAAAAATTAAAATAGTCAATTTTACACATTTTGACAATAAAACATAAATTTCTTTCGAAATGCTTCAACTATTTTTTATTTATTTTATCACAATATGTTATATAAAAAAAGCAGGTTGAATAAATCCAGCTTAGAGCCTTTCCTGCTTTTGTGTGTTAACTGACTGGATTTTTTTCTCTGTTCTTTTCAGGTGGAACCATAGGTAGGTGTTTGTTTGTTAGATGGTCGTATATTTGTGAGTAACCTCCACACACATAAACACACACCTATATATATATATATATATATATATATATATATATATATATATACATACAAGATGTAGAAAGCCTAAATTGTATATTGGCTTTTGATGTATGCTTCGGCAATAGTTTTTCCTGCAGGTTTTTTCAACATTAAATAGTAGAAATTTCACTTCATAGTACTGTCTTCATTAGTTTAGTAAATTTATTCCATATTTTTCCATTTTTCTTATATTTCCAAATCAAAAAATATTTTTTTCACTCATTTTTCATCTGTATTTACTTTATATCGTTGCAGGGCAAGAAAGTAGACTAAAAATATGTAAAAGTTAACATTGGATGTGTTTTAAGTTGACTTTTTCATATTTATTACTTACAGCAGCTTTAAAGGTCACATGAATAAAAAAATTTACTAAAAATTATGAAATATACAGGGAGATATATAAAAATGATCTTATGTTTTGTTTATAAAATACATCAAACTTAATAACATTTATAATCAATTGAAGTATACTTTAATTTTTTTCACTACTTGTTTATTTTTTTATAATTGAAAGAAACATAAAAAAATTCATTCGACTAAATATACAGGATGTGTCAAGCACTGTATAAAACTTCTTATACAGTTCAAACAATTTCAAACAGAAGTTATCTCAGATTAATTTTAAATTTAATATTATATGCATGCTGGTAATGTATTTTTTTCGAAATTCTGCATCCCTATACAAAATGTAGATTGGGAAAAGGTAGCTATATATAAATAAATGATTGATTGGCTTTTAGGAATAATTTTCAATACCACAATAAATGAGAGTATCAATAAATAAAAAAAAAATTAAATAAAAAAACAATCTGTATAATGTAATATTGAATCTAATGTGAAATGCCATCAATTTTGATCATATTTCACGATTGTAATAAATAATAACTTTTATGTAACTGTCAATATTCTTTGAATTATTTTCAAATTGTTATTTTTCAAAATACTGTGGTAAATGAAAATTTTTAACCACCCTGTATACGTGGATAAAGTATGTAAAATTGCCTGCTAATATTGGGACAATCTGTATGCGAATGATTTCAATAGTTAGATATATTGTTGAGAAAAAAATTAACATAGTTACTTCTAAAGCATGCGAAATTAATTTCTCTTACAGGGTGTTTTAGAAAAGATGTACTATCTTCGCTAGAATCCATATAATATATTGGATTTGATTAATAAATATATACTTTTACGTCGAAACTATTGGCAACATTGTAATGATATTTTTAATCGCATAAATTTTTTTTATTTATTTCTAACGTCGGTGTTGCTACGTTGTTTACTACGGTTTTCCTGTAACACGGTGAACCGGTTTACCAAATAGTAGAAATTTAAAATATATACTCAAAAAAATAAAAAACAAACAAAAAATGAATAAAAAAAAAACATGAAAATAACAAACAAACAAAAAATTTAGGATATTTCAAACTAAATACCCAAAAAATGAAGAAAAAACAGGAAAATAACAAAAAATCTCAAAAAACAAACATAAAAATAACAAAAAAAAAACAAAAAATTCTAAGAAACAAAAATAAAAATAACAAAAAATTTCAAAAAAATCAAGATATTTCAGAATAAATGCCCAAAAAATGAACAAAAAACAAAAAATTTCAAAAAATAAAATAGAAAAATAACCAAAAACAAAAAATTTCAAAAAATAAAATAGAAAAATAACCAAAAACAAAAAAAAACAAGAAATTTCAAAATATATAACTAAAAAATGAACAAAAAACAAACAGAAAATTAACAAAACAAAAAAAATTACAAAATATATACCCAAAACTGAAAAGAACGATATCCACAAACATTTTTCTACCAAAATCTAGCAAAGGTGTCGCATCTTTTTTGAAAGAAACTGTATTATGTAAATCTTGACAATTTTTAATTTTGTCGTTATATTTGCTTAGGTGAAACATTAAGAACAGGCGCTCAACCCCAAGTACCTGCCGCTCAAATTAACAATCAACAATCGTCCGGTTTTAAACGACAAAATACCGTCGACAGTGCTACCATTAAAGAAAATAGCGCAAGACTAAACGCAAGACCTGCTAGTGCTCAACCCAAAACTACGACGGAAAACAGTGAGTTGTCGCGCTTAAAAAAATCATATTTCATTAAAAAAAACCTGATACAAAACTGGAAAGTCATTAAAATATGTCAATTATGACATTTATATGTTACCACAACTGAACGTAACACGATGAGCTAAGTTGATATGTATTTAGGAAACATATTTTCCTGGAACTTTGTATATTGGAGTTTTGATTTCGTTATAATAAGGATCTGAAGCATCTTTTAAATTTATTTGAAAATTACTAATAAAAAAAAAAATTATGATGCTAGAAATGGGCAAAAATTGTGTTTTCCATCGATGCCACGCTAAAAAATAGGAGTACGAAAGATTTGGGATTATCAAAATTCAGGTGGCTCACAATTATACCCTAAATGGAATTTTTTCGATTGTTTTATAATAAGGGAGTGGTTAATTGAAACTGATATTCTTTATAACCTGAGTTACTAAGTTTATAGGAACTGAATACTTATAAAAATGGTTAGTTTTTAAGGATATCGAATGTATAAGTTGTTGCCTACCCAATAGGTTAGATTCTCACTTGAAATTTTAACCTAAACAAAATCGTAAATTAAAACGAATTTTGTAGAAAAATACAAAATTTCCACAGCTTTAACAGAAATTTCTGGATTACAAATCGCGTAAAACATTTTCAAATAGATAGGAAGCTACAGGTTTTATTGAGCCAATTTCGGTTGATTTTTGAACCGGCTCTCTCTGTTTCCGAAAAATGAATTTTTTACTGCTTGGACATACGATATTTGCGATCCTTCGCCGAATCCAAAAAGGCAATAAAAAACATTTTAACTGATACGAACTTCTGTTTACAAACTTTCACGAAATATCACCAGTAATTTCCGATATACATGTCTACTTAGTTCATCGTGGTGTACCCCCTACACTATACATCGCATTTCTTCAATGGACTCTATATATGTATACTTCACTGAATTGTTCTATTGATACTACTACCACCAATAATATGGAGGCCTTGTCGGTTCTATTTGTCTTGTTACCTCTTTATAGCCCTCTGGGTTACTCTAGTACATGTAAGCTCTCTATATGTGAAATTGAACTCTTCCCAGTAGGTCAAATCCTAGGATTTTCCTTCATGTGTTAGTAAGAGCTTGACAGCTGGAGAGGATATGTATCACAGTGTAATAATCAACAGTATTTGCCTTCCATCTGTTCTATTTCTACCACCCAATTTGACGAATTTATCTCGTCTATGAAGGTTTCGTGTCCATTAATCAGCAAAAAAGTTCCTCCAGAATCTTTGGTGATCTATAGCAGTACTGCCCTTCCTCCAGCTAGCTCATCGAATACATTGTGGCATTTCAGCTATATGACTGAAGCTTTTTTGTTTTTATTGCCTTTCCAACAGCTCAAAGTGTTTATTAAGCAGCAAAAAAGTTCCTCCAGAATCTTTGGTGATCTATAGCAGTACTGCCCTTCCTCCAGCTAGCTCATCGAATACATTGTGGCATTTCAGCTATATGACTGAAGCTTTTTTGTTTTTATTGCCTTTCCAATAGCTCAAAGTGTTTATTAATCAGCAAAAAAGTTCCTCCAGAATCTCCGGTGCTCATCGAATACATTGTGGCATTTCAGCGGTTAGTACCACTGTGCTATCTGGGTTATTATCTTGAGCTGTAAGACACTAGCTGGATAAAAGAAGTACTAAAACACTATTGTTAAATCAGCCAAAAATTTTGACTAGTTTTGTCAAAAAATATATTGGCTTTAATCGGAATCCAAAAAATCATTGTGAAATAATTATTATAGAATATTCAGCTTTGTATCGGATTATCTTTTAGTTTTTCATTGTCCTGTTTATTATACCTAATTTTTTTGTCACCACCTTAACCTACTGTCTCCTTCCCTTTCGTTAGTGTAGTGTCTATGTCCATTTTTTTGTTTTTTTTTTTGTCGCATTAGGTATACAAGCTCCGACTAAAGCTCGAACAGTATTTAATAAGAACCAAGCATTATCTTTAGGAACTACTGTCGGTCGAAGATCCACGATTAGTTACGATGGCAAATCGGACAGTACGGAAAAAACAAATATGGCCGCCGATACACCGGGGTAAGTTCCTCTATCGAATTATTTTTCATTACCTTAATTAATTAGATTATGATGTGTGGTTATTAATATAACGAGCGTATATAAAGTTGTTTAATGTGAAGCTGACTCTTTCGAGTGCAGCACTGTCCTCTATTGCTTTGTTTTTGGAAATTTATCAACGAAATTTCACACGGAATTCACTAAAAAATGAAAAAAATACAACGACCAATACTTTCTGTCGTATTTATTTGGAATCATATGTTCAGTGTTTATTTTATACCTATACGTCACGCAATATGACTGCCTTACTGAAATGTTTATACTACCTATAAAATATTTGAAATTTCAATAATATTTTACTCTATTAACACTGCTCAAAAAATTATAATGAAAGAAGAAAAAAAGAAACACGTGTTCTCTTTTCAGCACCAGTTTCGTTATTGATAATAGCCACATCCATTGTACAGTGTAAATCTCGAAATTCTGGACTCTATTTAAAAAAAAATTGCTTAAAATTTTATTTATAATTAATCTAGTCAACAAGATAAAAAATGAGATTTTTATTTTCGATGTTTGTCGACTCAATATAGCAGAAATTTTTAACTAAAATTCAGCGGTGTGCGCCAACTCGCCATAAAACTATAACTTGTGTTACAATGTGATCGTGGTCGTTATGAAGATTAGACAATTCGTGACGGAAGTTTATGCAGCTCATGATTTTAATTATGAAATGAAAAATCAAATATATATTTAGAGTGTATTTCTTAACCTAACCTAAAACATAAAAGTTTATAAGCGAACTTACCTCCATCGGTATGGTACTAAATTCCAGGTAATACTCTAAATAAATCCGTCAATAGTTCTATTATGTACTCTGTCTACCTTTTCGTTTACCTGAAATATCCCCGTTCGAGCTGGCGCATTCTTATCTCAACGGATTTAGAATCGTCACGAATTGTATTATGAACTCAGGCTACCTTTTCGTTTACCTGAAATATATGCCGAGTTGGCGCATTTTTACCTCAACGGATTAAGTACCATTACTAATTGTATTATGTACTCGTTAGGTAGCTTTTAACAAGTTAGAATAACTGTCACCTCATAAACCCCTTCTGTTTTTTACTATTTTATTTTCCTTAAAAACCGAAAGTAAATTTATTGTTCTTTTGCTAACCGCATGCGCAGACCTGATGCTATCGGCGCCGGAGATACTTTAAGGCCTGGAAAGGGCCACGTGAAATCGGCATCGGTCAGTAGTAGCGGCCCTGAGCCAGCTACTGACCCTTTACGCACTAGGTAGGTTGACCTGAAAACAAAAAAGAAACGGTCAAACACGGGAATACGAATAAAAACATACATTTTTTTGTTAATTAATTGGATTGCGTTATCGTTATGGTAGGTTTACACAAAGCGGTTTCATTCCGTCACCGATACGACAAAAAAATCACTACAGGGGATTATAAAAATATTTTATTAGAGAATGCTGTTGTCATAATGTGAAAACAAACTATCAAATTTGGATCAGTTTCGGAAAGATGAGATAACAGTGGAGAGAAAAATATACTGGGTATTAAAAATTAATCAACCGTAAGAAAAATTTGTAAAGTATCTTTAAACGGCTTGGTGTTAATACCCGCTTTAATTCTTACAAAATAATTTATAAAAATCTTCTAATATTTTTCCGCTGACGATTCAACTATAGAGCTCAGGTCCTTCAATCCTTTTTTGCATGCTTAGCAGTTATTTCCATTACCATTAATATACATAGTAGTCCTAGTTTATTAAAAAAAATAGCTGTGAACAATGAGTAGAAAAAATAGTTAAATATTGAGGTACCACTGATTTTATTTGAAAATGTCTACATTCCAGATATGGTACTATTCTGATTATATAAACACCTCAATCGAAAACAAAAAAATAGACACTATTCCTTAGCTTCTATACTCCATTTGATTCTATTCAATATTCTGAATATTTTGTCAATTATTGTGTCTCTTATAGCTACAAAAATAAAGGATTTTTCATTACGGGTATTACTTAGATAACGAGATTTCATTTTTGATACCTTTTTCTGTACTACCTCCCAGTGGGGGATTAATACTCGTTGCCACCAGATTAGGACTAGGTCCTGCAGAAAAAAAAACACCTTTGAGGACGTGGTCCAGCAATAATAGACAGTAATTGAATCAAATTTATCTAGAAAATATGTATGTTTTTTTCGTTTCCCATGTCTTAAATGTAGATGTTACTTGTTAGTTTTTTTTAAAGCTCGGTATTTTTTTTTCATCCACATGTTTTATCATTTATTTGTTTAATAGAATACACTAACCCTGTATTTACCATATTTTTGAATATATGGTGTAGTTCATCTTGCATGCTTATCGATAAAAACTCAAAATATTTCAAATTCCATACATTGTATGAACGAAACATTTTTCATATTGTTTTTTCTTCGTGTCTTGTTTTTGTACGTATACCCAAACTAATGAGACTCTCCACAACATATTTTATTGTTACCGTTGTACTAATATTTTTTGCATACATTGAAATGATTTATTGTTGAAAAAAAAAAGTTTCATTTGGAGGACGTGATCATTTCTATTTTAAATTGATGTTATATTTTTATAATTTTTCTATTTTTAGTAGTCGCACAACTGCTTCACCAGCAGTCACCAGGCAACAGGCCTTCCCCAGGAACACTTCATCGAGGAGCACTTTCCATTCTGGTCAAACCCGGCCTAGGGCAACGTACGCCCAAGGATCACCCGGTGATTCTCCACATACCAGACCCTCGTTTTTTTCAAAATTCAGCCTCAAGGGTTTCACGAAAAGGTGAGTTTTTGATAGTTTTACTCAATTTATTTGATAGTGTAATAGTGAATTTAGGTGTCAAGAGTTTTAATCTCATTTTATACTGCATCCAGGCTCGAAAGACCATAATGTGAGGTCACTTTTATTATTAAAATTAAAGCTTTATTTTTTATAGACAATATAAAATCTAGTGACTTTGTGCCCTTTGAAATTTGAAACAGAATAAACTAAAAATTTGAGCTTGTTTGCCATAAATAAGAGCCGATAGTGTCGCCCAATATTCTCCCCAAAAAAATAAGAGCCTCAAGTCTCAGTAAGATTCTGTAGCCTTGCCAGAAATAAAAACTTGAATGATTTAATCCAAAAGTTTTTTCCAAAAAAAAATACAAAAAATGGTGGTCTGGCCAAACATTGGAGCTTGAAATTTTAACGAAATAGGATCTGATAGTCTGCCCAAAAAATAAATTTCCTCAAGTCTTGGTAAAAGTCTGTAGTCCTGCCAAAGACAAAAGCTTGGATGATTTAATGCAAAATCAAAATTCCAGATTTTTCCATAAACAAAAGCTAGTGATCTCTGCGAAAATTCTAACTCATCATAAAAACATCCAAGGATGTTTTCAAGAAAGATCCTGTCCAGTGGTTTCACAAAAAAATCATTTTGCCAAAAATAAGAGTCTATTCTTGCCTAAAATAAGAGCTTTAGAGTAAAAAATAAAGAGATATTGCCAAAAAAGTGTTGGTCATCCACCAAAAGAGATGGATTGTTGAGATTCTGCCAAAAATAGCAATAAAAAGGTCCACCAAATTTTTTGGTTTGTTTGAAGACTCAGAAATATTTTCTGTTTACTGGCTATAGAAATGTATCATATAGCCAAATTTTGCTCAGTTTCGGCTCATTAAGATCATTGAAATATATTTCAATTGTTTGTTGATCTAGGAAATGTGACATGTAGCTCAATCTTGCCCAGTTTTGGCTCATTCAGATCATCGAAATATGTTTTAATTGTTAGCTGATCATGGGAATGTATCATGTAACCAAATCTTGCCCAGTTTAGGCCCATTCAGATCATCGAAATATGTTTCAGTTGTTAGCTGATCATGGGAATGTATCATGTAGCTCAATCTTGCCCAGTTTTGGCTCATTCAGATCATCGAAATATGTTTTAATTGTTAGCTGATCATGGGAATGTATCATGTAACCAAATCTTGCCCAGTTTAGGCCCATTCAGATCATCGAAATATGTTTCAGTTGTTAGCTGATCATGGGAATGTATCATGTAGCCAAATCTTGCCCAGTTATGGCACATTCAGATCATCAAAATATGTTTTAATGGTTTGCTGGTAATTGAATTGTATGATGTAGCTAAATCCTGTCAAACTTTGGGTCATGGGGATTAAGTTTGTGATATTTACCTCCTCACATATCATGATATTTATTTATTTTCAATTATAATCACTAGATGTTTATTAATATTTAAAGAAATCACTTGTTACACTATCAAAATTAAAAAAAAGTTTTTCACGCTTATACTGCTTGTTTCATATCACAATAAACTAACAGTTGCTTAAATTTACGGTGGCTTTGTTCTCAGTAAATGCTTTTTTGTATAGTTAAAAAAAATCTATTTTTTGTGCGCTTTTTATACAAGATGAGTCACTAGCTATGTACTAAATTGTAATTGTACTACCAGAAGGAATTTTTCCTATGAAAAGTATAATCACAAATTTTTAACATAGTTTTGATTAATCCTGTATACACATTGATGGAATCCAACTAATTTTTTTATACGTATCGATGAAACCATTATCGATTTTATCCAGTTTAGTGATTTGAAAAGTCGCGATTTCCTTGAAATGTTTTAACTCAATAATTTTTTTATTTTTTAAATTTTCCAATTTTACATTCAAAATAGTAAATCTATTGGAACTAAGGTATCCGGTTTTCTTTAGGAAAATATATAAATTTATTGATTGAAAACTTCCAGTATCATTTCTTTTAAATTTCCACTATCCCTACCCTAGTATTAATATTTTTCCCATCAAATTATATAAATTTACATACGGTAGAAATATACAGTGTGTCGAATAATTTAACACCTCCATCTTATCCTTATTTCAAGAAAATCAGTTTTGAATTTTCACAGAGTCGTACAAGGTGAATTTTTTTATATAATCAGCCGAAATAAATTGGTCACCTATGAATCGAACCATTTCTCAATTAAATATTTATCCAGTAAATTTTTTGAAAATATTGTGCAGGAAATACTAAATTTTCAGTTCAACCAATGACTAACATTCCTTGAATTATGGTTGGATATCCCAAATAACTGAGCATACATATCCTGATACAAATTGTACCCCATAATCCTTATCGAAGAAAATTGTTCAGCCTTTAAAATTAATCCATTTCTTGATATCACACCAGACCATCACTTGGAAGAAAATTAGTTTTTGAAATTTATAACCCACTGTAGAATATCTGTAGCTTAGTACAAATGGTTTAAACATATTATTTTATCTTTAATAATTTTTAGTTGAGATGAAAAAATGCCAAGGATTCACATTTATGTGTATTTGATGAGGTTGGTTTTTAATGGCTACTTTTCTATAGATAAGGAGATCAAATTAGAGTATTTCAAGTTGATCTCTATAGACACTTCCCTGCTGCTACCAGCATGATCTTAATTTCGATTAACTCGATTGTTATTTTAATTTTTGTCGATTCTCTTTTCACCCTGTATTTTTGTGTGGAAATTTAAATTTATATCTTAAAATAACGAAAAGGTGTTTCATTTTGATTGGGACATACTGTAATTTTAATAACTGTCAAAAAAATGCTTTTTGTCGATAATCTCACACACATATTGATTTATCTACGTATAAATTTTGTAATAAAATTTATTTATCGAATATTGTCCTAATTTAAGAAATTAACTATTTGTTCAAAATATTGAAATTGTATTTAAATTTGGAAGATGCTTGATTTGTTTAAAAAAATATAATGAATATCGAATGGAATAGGTGAAAAATAGAAAAAAATTTGACAACATTGTAATTTTTTTGCTCACTTCCAAATTTTAATACGCCATTTATTCAATTGATATCTTGGGACAAAAATATTTGTAATATTAATTAATATGTATATAAAAAATGTGATTTTATTTTCGTCATTACATTGTATTACATCATTACATTATAAACAGTGGTGTAACATGGGGGACTCGATATACGAAACAAGACGAACATCATGATTTTTTTTAATTGCCTTCCAAACAAAACTGCGATAGAAAAGACCAGGGGAAGTTCTTTTTCATAACTTATCTTATTTCTACCCCACAACCAAATATAACTAATTTTGGAAAATTATCCAGAAGTGTAGACTCAAACATGAGGTTCCTATTGATACAAAAAGATATTGATCTCGTTCAACACATGAATACATATTTCTATGAATAGTAGCACCGAAAAAAAATTTCTTTTTTTCTCGAACCTCAAGCAAAATACTAATCTACATAAAGAAAATCAAAAATTTTAAGTATTCACAATTCAAATATAAAGTTTTACCATTTAAAATGCATGTAAAGAAAATTTTCTCGGTTTTTCTAGCTATTTTCTGGGTTTTCTAGCTAATTTTTGGGGTTTTCTATCTATTTTCTGGGTTTTCCTAGTTCTTTTCTGGACCTCTATCTATTTTCTGGACCTCTATCTATTTTCTGGAGTTCTATCTATTATCTTGTTTTTTACAGCTATTTTAAGGAGTTTTTAACCATTTTCTGAGTTTTTCTAGGTATTTTCTCGGTTTTCAGACTATTTCCAAGGGTTTCTCAAATTACTAATGCTTACTCACTTTTTACAATAATGCAAATCAGTTTGATGGACCTTGTGGGGAATTTTTTTACAATATGTAGATTAATATTTTGCTTGAGCATCGAAAAAAAAAAAAAGTTGAACAGCCAAGAAAATCACACATGATTCAATTAGGATATGGACTCTATATAGGGAAAAAGTTTTACGCTCTTCAATGTCATTGAAAGCTTAATTGTATTGCTTGTTTATGCAAAAAATGCCATTTTTATGAATTTAATAATTTATGGAAATTGAATCCAATGTTGTATTATCCTTACGGCATAACGGAAATAGGATTTGAAATAGACAAACAATTTATAAAAATATATTTAGGTGAAGAAAATCACATGAAAGTCGTTTCAGACTTTTGTGATTAATATTAAAAAGATCAAAATTTCGCCATTTTTGACTTTGGACAAAAATAATAGTTGGAGATTTTCGAAAACTTATATTAAGAATATAATAATGATTGCTTTCAAAAAAATCTACCACCAGATATAAAATTTTTTCACTCAGAATGCTTGCCTTTAATGCAAATAGTTAACTCCATAGAAATTTTGAGCAAAAAACAAATTATTTGTATAAAAAAAACGCTGTCGCTATGTGTACTTGTCTAATTTGGTGTAATGCTTTGTAATGACCGTTCTTCCTATTTTTTTGGGGGATATATGTATGCGAGTGGTCCGTCCCTTGAAAATCTGCAAAACTTCCTACAAATTGCAAAATAAAAATAAAAAAAATTGAACAGAGTATAACAAACAAAATTGACATGGTGTTTCTCGTTCAGGAGGAGAGAGATTTCGGGGGACGTACCACCGCACCAAGAAGTTCCTCCTCCAGAGTAAGCATCATGACTCCAAGGCCAAGTCTTCCAAGAATCAGGTAGTTGAATACTCGATCGGAGTCAAGAAGGTTTGGATGATAATAATATTTGGATTACAGAGGAACGAAGAGCTTAAAAAAAGTGATATTAAACTAGTTTTATTTTTATTTATGCACTTATTGGCGTATTTAATCGTTTCTAAAACACTTTTAGATACATTTCTTATGATTCTATTTCTCATATTTTAAAATAATTGTATCAAAATGGATAAAAATGACTGTCCGAACACATTTACTTACATCGTTATTACTTTTTACCTGTTTATCATATTTGATTGAGTGTACTCTTACTTTATCGAACGTTTTCAATACTTACAATATCAGAACAAAATTATTTTACATCTCAAAGCGATTCTATGTCTCCTAAATATACTTACCACAAAAAAAAACTGACTAAACAATGTGTTACAAACCCATAATTTCTCATGCACACAAAAGTGTCTATATTTAGTACCAATAAGAAGGTAGGTATTCCATTCCAAGTTACCTCAACCATTTTGGTGTTGATTGAATACATAATTTCTCTGGTATTATTCTTCTAATAAAAACCAATGGTGATCTGCTACCATATCTAATAGTAACCCTCACTATAACGCCAACATTATGGTGTACATATCAAATTGTAAATCCTGTTCTTCACGTCACCTTTTCTCTGTTGCCCGGCCATTTTTAACTCCTGATATAGAAAAAATTCATTGTAGGTAGTACCCTGTCGGGCTGTGGGAATATCAATCAACCAATAATCTTTCTGTGCTCTTAAAACCATCAATTTATGATTTCCTGAGTTCTACGATGACCAAAGTGACTAGTTCTACGATCTAAGTCTTCTTGATTCCACGCCCATAGATAATGTAGTTTAGTGGAAAAAGATATGTTGATGTTATCGGAAATCACTTAGCTAGGACACCAGGCGAATCTTATACACTTTAGGCATTTTACTTGCCAAAAAAAAAAAGATTTATAACAAAAATCACTACTTGGCTAGCTTAACTCACTAAAATATCTATTCCAGTGAAGGGTCATCTATATTTTATTCAAGATCTATAGGGCGTTTATTTGGGATTCTAATAAAGGGTTTATTGGAGGATGTCCCTCTAGTAGATAATGATATTTGCTGCTATGCTTCTGGATTTCTTCTGTGATGTACGGTATGCCAAGGTGTTTATGTAGAGTATCATATGATAAGTGCTTCACCATTGCACAAAGTATTTTCTATTGAGACCTCTGAAGGGAGGTGGACGGTACTTGATTTACTGCCACAACCCCAAAGTTCTATACCTTAATCCCATGAATTAATATCTTGTTGTCCATAGTTAATTTGGATTGATTTTCTTCCTAGTAACTTTGAAGCTCAAATCACTTTTTGACTATGTGCTTTTTCTAGTTTAGGTTTGAATCCAAGATAACGCAATGAACGTGTTGCTAGTATTTTTACATGATTCATATTGACTGTTGGACATTCCCAAATTCGATGTTATCTCTGCTTTCAACTTCCTCGTTCAATCCTCCAAGAGGTTTAAATGGTATTTGATGAACTATCACAGTTGCTGGATCTTCGTGACTAGATAAAATCACTGTATCATCTGCAAATGTTTTTACTACAGTATTTGCAGTCGTATGAAGACGTAGAGAATAAAACAGCCCCCAGAACACTGTGCTACTCCAGACTTTATCAGGAAGACTTCTCTTTTGATTCCGGTATCAAACTATTTGTTTGTTAAGTGAAATTTGAATAATTTGAAGTAAATAGGGGGTAATGTTTTATTTTGAAATGAAGGCTTATGTGGTTGAAAACATTTTTTAAATATTTTTTCTTCTTTCCCATTAACGAAAACTGCATGTTACGTACAATTTTTGATCCAATTTTGCACTTATTGAAATTGTCCGGAAAATTATACGGAAACAATTTTGTTTTATCAATTTTCTACTCCTCAGTAGTTGGATTTTTAGATCACTATTACCATATTAGGATTTTGAAAACACTGTATAACGATATATTATATATAAAGGAAGAACAGTTTAAATGTTTTTTATTCATATATTATTAACTTTTCGAAATAAAGGGTGTCCTTAAGATCATTTTGTACAACTCGTCTTAAATATATATATCAACAACTTTCCATTTTATTGTTATTTTTTTCGGTTGAAATACATAGCAGAAACTTATTTGACTAAGAAATTTCGAAGAAAAATTATATAATTTTTCAACACCCAGTATTTAAAAAAGTATATAAATTGACGACCATTCTATTAATAAACAATTTGTAAAATCTGGTAATCGAAATATGTGATTTCGTTTAGATTTTTATAGTCTGATTCGTTTTCCTAGAGAAAACAAATTTTGACGTTCACAAATGTAAAACTACTGAAATATTTGAGAAAAAATCTAATTCATTTATTATTTTTCTCATACTTGTGTATCATTTGTAAATGTTTTTACCACGAAAACAAAATTTAATATAATATAATAAATAATAAACACCACAAATCATAACCTCACATTATATTTGTATTTAGTCCCTTATTTTCAATTTTGTAATGAGTATGTGACAAATTAGAACAGCAACAAATTTTTTAATGCTTTTTTATCCAATAGTTATTAAAACCCCGACGAAAATATTTTTTTTTATTTCATTTTGCTAGTTAGTATCTAATCCATTATGCCAGAGAACCGACAATATCGCATTAAAATTGAAAAATACCAGACCTAACCTCAACTACTTTCAATTTTGTTATCAACATCTTATGGTTCCATTTTCCTCAGACTCGATCGAGATATTTAAGACACATTTAACAAAATAATTTAAAAAATCTAAAATTTTGTGAATCGTAATCCCTTTTCAGACAAGCTCTTTTAAAATTAGTGATAATTTAATGCCATATTGTCCGTTAATATTAGTGCAATGATTTTAGAAAAATGTTTACTCTAAGCTTAAATTTGTAAGTATGGGATCTCAAGTTATGATTTGAAATTTACTTTTTATACATTTTAACGTTCATGTTCTGTCAAACAAAAATGTCAATTAGAAAATAATCTATGTTGAATACTAGTTCCACTGCAATCTCTATTTTCTTGACATGGAGCTTTAAATTGCTTAATCAAAATATATTGCTACATCATCTTGGCTACCACTAACAAAATATATTTCTCTTTCGTGTGGCTGTTAACCCCCAAAATTAAAATAACACCAACAAAAATCATAAAACATAAGATTTCGCTGCAGAAAATGAAGAAGTAAAAATGCTTCAATTAGTCAAGGAAAGTGACTAGATTTCCATCTATAAATGCAACTTGTATACTAAACTAAAGTATGAATCTTGTTCCATGTTAAATGACCCAAAATAACTGGCTCTAAGACCTTGGTTTTCTTTAGCTTACGAATGTTACCACTGCATTATAGTGGATCAAAATTTATTGATTTCATTGGAAATTTTCCTTTTCTGTTTAAATAAAACCGACACCAAACTAATGTATGAATCTTGCTCCATGTTAGGCGACCTTTTTAGATGCGTTCTAATTTTCAAATATTATTTCGGTTTTACCTATATTTATTAATTTCCTAAACAAACATTACTCGGTTAGTTTTTGTTCATAAGGACAATTTGCATTGCACTTATGGGGGCTACCAGGGCTGCATTTTCCACTAGAGGCGAATTTCCCCAAAATGGCATATCAGATGTTTGGGAGAATGTTTCAAGAATAAAAAGGTTTTCGATGCATATCTCTATGAATCACTGCTCACTACTGCTTTAAGAAAATAAATGATTTATATGTAAATTCAGTTGCTATGTACTTAATAACAAGTTTTAACCTTACTGTTCCGTGGTATAAAAACCGTAGCCCTCATTGTTTTCAGTAGTACAAATATTGATACCTTGTTATAAGATATGGACTAGTGTTCAATATTAACACGACATGCTATTTATTTCATATCTGTACAGGTTGTCTCAAATAAGTTCCTTTTCAATATATCATTTACAACTATTTTTTTTTTTGTTAATTTACGGAAAAATAATGAAAAATTGAGATAACCTTCACTTGTAATTTAAGACCAAAGTATTAATAACATTTTCTTTAGTTTATTATTGTATATTCGACTGTTGAATTATGTATATGAATTTATAAGGTTAATATAAATAGTCTCAATAACTTAGTAGCTCTTATTTCTGTCGTTACTTTATACTATGTGTTTTAGGATTCAGTCGTAGTACGCTGGGCTATTTGACTTTGTTATAAGCATTATTCAAATCTCTAAACTATGTTCTAGATGTCACTAGTGTTACAACTTTTTCGATTTTTGCTTCACACTAAGTCAACATTTAACAAAAAAGCTCAAACGGTTTAGTTTTATTTTTAGGATTGGTTATATAGAATTGAGGGGATTTAAATTTAACATTTAGACAGTCGATTTTTTCAATTTCTACCGGGGAAGATATTTGAAAAGTATGTGAAACATTAATGTCGATTAGAATCGATTAATCGAGGTATCGATTTCTCAGACTAAATAAATCAATATTGAATTGATTCAGTGAATGGATATTACACCCTTGAAAATCGTCTCATTCGATTTTTTTCTGTTTTGGTGAAAATTATTTACAATTAGCTGTATGTACTCGTGATATTACTGTTGCCGGTTTAAGGGTTAATTACTCAAAAACTCGCAAAATGACTGCGAGCTTAGTTTCCTCAAGGCTTAAACGAAGAATTTGAACATTATTTATCGCAAGCAGTTATACTACCAAAGTGTGATCCTATACTTTACTGGCAAGAAGAAAAAAATCATCTGTTCCTTGTGAAAAACTTTTAAAATGGGTGAAACCAAGGAACTATCTATTGAAACTCGTACATTAATCACAAATCTTCATAATTTAAACAAAAGTAACCTACCAGGAGCTTGAGCAATAGAGAACGTTTCCAAAACGGTTTTGGAAAACCACATCCGCTGAAAATGAATGTTTTGAAATGATCAATACATGATCAGCGATCAGCACCCAGATATAGCGGTTCATATCAATAGATCTATGGATGTACTTCTATAGTCAAAAAGATAGTCTTTCTGGAATGGTAGCAGTAAAGAAACCTCTTTTAAGACGTTAAAATGACATTGTGGTGGGCTAAAGAACATAATTGGTCGCATGAAAAGATGGGAAAGTGTTTAATGGAGTTATAAGTCAAAGTTTGAGGTAGTTTGGTCTAAGAAAAGAGGTAAAAGGAAGAAGATCCATTTGTAATCCCCACTGAAAGATGTTTTGGAAGAAAGGCGATTGGTGACCTAGTAAAAATTGAAGGGATTTTGAGGAAAAATGGCTATAAAAAGATATTAAAGATATAGTACGTTTAGATCAGTTTCTGATTGGCAGAAATTTCATCTTCCAGTACAACAACGACACCAATCATTCCGTGAAGCTGTGCAAAGAGTATTTAAAAGAATTGGAAAAAAATAATATACTAAAAGTAATAATTTGTTACTTCAGTCCAATTCAGTTGTTGTGGGATAAATCAAAATCGATCGTATTTTTTTTTTTGTATGCTGTGCATCACGCAAATTTGTTGAGGAGAAGATGATTGGTTTTGTTATGATGTCTTGGTATTCGAATATATGACTAGGAGTAAAAACAATACTAATAATAAATAATAAATCTCTCATATATAAACAATCATTTTATTATTAAATTAAGCATTTTGGCAACTGCTTCTAATTCCCTCTTAGTAGATAGTTTGCTCGTAATTTTTCTTTTACCACACACGCAATGCTCTGTTTATATTATAAATAAATTTTTTGCTTAACTGCGTTAGAAATTGGGAATAATAACACCTGCACATTGGATTCAAGAGGGCTTGAAAAATATTTTTATTTTGTTTCTATATAACATTATGTTTCCTTTTTTTAGTGATAGAAGTCATCTTGAATCTAACCAAACCGGTCATCATAACAGAGCTTTGTGAGTACCTATTTTTTTTTCTATTTTTTTAGTACCAACTCATTTTTTATAAAATTGAAAGAAAAAATCAAATAAATACTATTTCAGTAACTTGTTCAACATTTATATCCGTAGTTTCGTTTTCTATTTGAAATATGTCTGTCAATCCAAGTCAAAAATACCAAAAACTGAATCAAAATAAATCCTAATGATGTTGCATGGGATATAAAAATCTCTCCAACTCAAATTTTTTCATGAGTTACTTAGATATTTTGTTTAGGGTAAAAACAGCACTCGCTTCTCATCACTAATATCCATTATGTTCTATCATTTTGTTTAATTTTTATTTCCAGAGCATTAGAACCAGGTCAACAAGTTAAACATGGCAACTCACCTTTACCTGCAGTGGGGTAAGTTTATGAAAGAAAAACGAAATTTGACAGTTTTTCTCGCGACGTGTTTTCAAATCAATATTTATGTTTAAGTTGTTGATCCCTGAGTAATGGCTTCGAAAACAAATGAGAATTTTTTTTGGTTGTCGTGGAATTCTTCAAAAAGAATATCAGATACAGAAAAATTTATCACAGTACTACCAAAAACTATATTTATTTTTTGTCTTCAGCATAATGTTGCCTGTCTTAACGTCATAATTTCCTATACCACGTCATTTATCATCAAAAGTCACGTCTCCTGTCAAATATGTGTCACGTCAAATGTCACATGTCACTGGATTTACTTGTGTTTTGGCCATGAAGATCTGGGATTCATTTAAAAATACCTTGTGTAATTAATATCTAGTTAAACTACAACATACATTTTTTTAATATATATTTTTTTTAAATCGAGTACAAGCTTCAATTTCCTGTTGTAATAACTTGAAATTGAATCATCTACTACAAGTTTTACAAAAGCATCAATTTTTTTTTGTAAAATTATTTTGAAAAATAAAATCTTTGTATAGAGCCAAAAGCACTAAACTGGAGAAAGATTCTCTATCTTCTAACCTCACATTTTATAATTTTATCTTTGAAATTACCCTTGAAAAATTGTAGCAGCCATGTTGCCATGCTTATGTTTTTTTCTCATTTCTAAATAATAATATACATACACACTTTTAATTTTCATCATATTTATTCGATATAAAATGATAAATATAAATAAATTATTTTTTTCGTGATGTATTGAATTGCTTTTAAATCTAAAAGATTTAAAGAAACAGTTAAAAATTAATAAAGACCAAAATAGGTCGAAACATTATTTTTTACCTGTTATTTTGAACCTTAACCTAAAATCCAAACTATATGTCACAAAAAAAATAAAAATAATCATTCTAAAAATCTTTCAAATGTACATGAAGAATATTATGTAATGTAATTTTTAAGAAGATGACTAACATACAGAACGAATAAAATTGGGGAAATTGTAACACTGCCAGAAGTAGAAATATACACGAACTGTATACTGGTAAAAACAATACTGGAAATAGAGGAAGAAACAAGAAGGGACGAGAACAGAGGATTATAAGAGAATTTCGATACATAAATTGAAAACAAAAAAACAACAGAAGGAAATACCGAAAAGCAAATGGTAGAAAATTCGTTGAACTAGAAGAAGAGTTAACGCTAGAAGTTATTCAAAGAGATGTTGAAGAATGAAGATAAAAAGAATGAAACACAAAACCAGATAGTGGACAGAAGAAATATAGAAAATTGTTAAGCAGAGAAAGATAACAAAGAAGAATTATATTAAGAATAAAAGTGGAGCAAATATAAAACCATAATAAACAAAATCAAGAAAGAAATTAAAAAAGCAAAAAAGAAAACATCGAAACAATTTGGAGAAGAATTAGCAAATGACTATAAAGACAATAACAGAGATATACAGATAAAGATAATAGAATGGAAGTAAATATCAATGGTAGTAAATCAAAAAAGAAAACATGGGGAAGATTTAATAATGAAAAGACAAAGAATAGATTTGAATACCTGGGAAACACTGAGAGATGGATGGATAGGATAAGATTTATAGAAAAGGGAAAGATGTTTAAACTTAAAGAGAAGAACACCACGAAGCCTAATAAGAAAAATGACAAGGAAAAAAAGGAAAGGAAGATTCAAGAAAACTTGGCTACAACAAGTAGCATAGGAAATATGAAGGAAGGGAAAATTGAAGATCTTTAAGCACTTTTATCTTGTAAAGTATATGATGGAAGGTGGCAAGTTGGGAATTTGAAAAAAAATTCCCGGACCAGATGTTCAAGTCGTCTAAGACTTGATGTTCTAAGAAAATAACGGCTAGTTGAGGATCATGGGACCTTCCATTTAGTTAAAGTCGTTAATTATCGCGAATAGCAAAAGTTCAATTAAATATATTTGTTACAAAAAATCTATGGTCAAATATTTTGTGCCAAAACTATTGGGACATTTATGTTAACAAGCTTGGTATTGCGTTCTGCTTAAGATTTTGTGTCTAAACAATTAGAAAAACTGTAAAAAAGTTGAAGGACGAACATTATAATGGGGCTATTTACATTTACAGAGTACAAGGTGCCCCAAACGAAGAACACGTCAAGCCCCGTTCCCTGCGGTTCACTTGGTCGATGAAAACGACATCTAGCCGAGATCCAGCTGAAATAATGGCAGAAATTCGTAAGGTTTTAGACGCAAATAATTGCGACTACGAACAACGTGAACGATTTCTCTTACTGTGCGTACATGGAGATCCCAATACGGATAGTTTGGTACAGTGGGAAATTGAAGTTTGCAAACTTCCACGTTTATCACTAAACGGAGTCAGATTTAAGAGAATTTCGGGTAAGTTGCCCTTTATTTTTATAAATCGCTTGATTTAAATTCAGTTTTGATGATTAAAAAAAATTATTGTCAATTTATAGGTACCAGTATTGGATTTAAGAATATTGCTAGCAAGATAGCAAACGAACTGAAGCTGTGACTGCTTGTTAAAGAACCAGAGATAGCGAACAGCGAGCCAACGTAGAAAAAAAATTGCGCGAACAGTGTATGTGTGTGTGCGTGTGTAGCGACTTCCATCTCAATTTTTTTAGTGTTCGAAAAAAAAAATGTGTACCAGCTGATTACTTGATAACGAATTTCAATCTTTGATTTAAAATATCAGGCAAACAACAAATTTCAAAAAATTTAAAATACCCTAAATCAAAATTCAGTCTCACAAAATTTTTTTTCGAATAATAATCTAAAACATATAGTCGATAATAATAAATCCAGACTCTTTGCTTGTGATATGTGGAATTGAATAAACGAAAATGCGAAATTCTACATTGAAATTTCATACGAGACGAATTTTCAATATGTGTCAGGAAGATTATTTTTTTTTTCGATTTTTTTTGTTTATTTACCCAGCTCGGAGGACCATTTAAATAATAACAAAGGCCAGAAATATCACGTTATGTAAAACTATTTTGGTCATTCTTCTTTTTCTTCTTCAACCGGCGCTACGGTCTTTTGAGAACCTCAACAATCAACTGCCAATCCTTTCTGTCCTGAATATGATGCCTCCAACGTCGAATCCCTAACTAGATCCGGTTCTCCAACCAGCGAAGGCACGGTCTTCGTCCTCCAGGAATTCTGCGTGACCATCGATCAAAAATCATCCTCCCCACGTGTCCCAGTCACCTCAGGCGGAGCCTCCGGATAAACACCACCAAATCTGACCCAGCTCACAAATCCTCTGAATCCTTCTAACAAACAGGGCAGGATCTTAAGTTTCCAGCAGTTCAAAAACCGCTTACTTGCCGTCGTCATAGTCCATGTGACTACGGGACGGATTATTATCTTGTAAATTGTGAGCTTTGATTTTCGTGAGGTCGAGCGCTACCTAGGACTACCTAGGACCATCCAGTTATCAAGGCCCCAAAATATTTGAATTGGTGGTACACTCTGATTGTTTTGGTCACGTATTTTTAATTCGCCTCGTATATATGTATCGTAGATCTCTCGTTACTAATTTCTTATCTCCAATAATTTCAATTATTTGGTTTCAAACGTGGATCGATATTAACAGTACTTTAGTAGTAAAAATAATAAACCGTATTATTATTTTATATATCGGTTCATAAATATTTATTGTATTTAGTATTTTTGTTTTGTTTTTGCCTTTACTTAAGTATTTTGATTTTTTTTCAAAGTTTTACGCACCGATTCACATGCATTTTGTGATTTCTTGAGATGGCCAAATACTTTTCGTATTATGCAAGTAGATTAATTCAAAATCAATCTCATAGAACATACTTTCATGCATTACATCTTCCTAAAATGACATTTATCGCAATTAAATATCTTCAATTAACGAAATATGAAGATAAGATTATCACGTTTCGATACTCGAGTTAACGTCTTCAGGGACTAGAAGTGAACTGTTTATCATTAAACCCTATAGAAGATAACTTAAATATCGGTTCCGGAAACTCCTTTTATGGAAGAGAAATGAATTGATCTACGTCCGTTAATCATGTTGAAACTTATAACCGTTCGGCTGTAATCTAGTCGTTGCGAGTATAATTTTTTATGTGATTTTTATAAATTTTTTTTTTTCATTTTGATAGTGCGGATCCCTGAGTCACAAACAAATATAAATGAACATTTTTTTAGTAGGTACGTTTTTCAAATTGAATTTTGTAAATATTGTATGAAAGTTTGTGTGTAAGACTGAATGTTATAACTTATAGAAATTTAATATTTTTAACAAATTATTGTACTGCAATTTATATATATTAAATATAGAAGGTAATTTGAATTGAAAAATAATTATATTGAATGTAAATACGTTGTAGATGTTCGTTAAACCTTTTTCTGGGATTGTACTACATTTGTCCGACATATTTTTGTTTCAAAAGCGAGTTAATAATGTATATGGGACAATTTTTCAACTTTACCTTCTATATATAGTATATTTATCGCAGTACTACTGCATTTGCATTTATCAGGTTGACAATTTAATAAAGAAAAACTATACTGGAGTATATTGTTGAAGAAAATATCGGTAATGCTTTAAAAATATATGTTGGATCCGAAAAATGTATTTGAAACGAATTTTTTCAACATTTAGAACTGATTAATTACTTATGTATAAATATAAATCAGATATAAGTCATTTTCCTTAATCGAACACATATATTGATATTAACGACAAATAAATTTGAATATTTTGTTTTCAATATTTTATTTGTTGTTAAATTTAATGAGAAATCGTTGTCCAAAATATTAAAAAAAATTGTACATAGTTAAAAATACATCAGAATGAGCTAATACTGTGATGTATCGGAAAATATTTTCTCTAATAACTATTAAAACAAATATATACTTGTGACTTATATAACAAAAAAAATACAATTTAAACAGATTTTAATATAAACTATGTATACATCTTAGTAGAGGATTTATTTTCCATTCTTAAAAAGTGTATTACAGTATATCTCTATTGACTCACTCTGTATCACATTCTGTATAGTAACAAATATATAGATATATATTAGAATATGCAATAATTTCAACATAAATTCTGATTTTTTTTTCATTAACTACCATTTTTTGTAAAATTTTCATTTTTCTCACTGAAGCGATTGCAGCATTTTCCACACAAAAATATGTTGAGTAAATGTTGTTAATCGTTAAGAATTTTCAGTATACAATTTCATACACCCACCATTAAATCAAATCTACCAAAAATTGTTCCCGATAACAGTATTTAAAAGTACATTTGATTTACTCGTAGCATTTTCGATCTAACTCCTTATACTATCCAATCTACCTACTGAGCAAATAACTTTGATATCATTAGACTTAATAAGTTAATATTTGAACTACTACAATTCGTTATCGACAACTTTTTATTAATTTAAAAGTAAATAATCACTTTGAATAGCACGAATATCATTAGCGGTCCATTTGAACTACCATCCTTCACTTCAGATAATTATTTTCTTATTTTAGTTCAAATCTATTAAGAGCTGGGATAAAAATTATTTTTTTCTTCTTCCTGGGTCTAAATCAGTATCCAATTAACTAAATGACACTTTTCTCATACGTAATTATGATTTACATCAGTTATTTTGATGCTGTAATGTCAATTAACGGTACATTTGAACTACCACACTTTATAACCATCTTATTCGGATTTTTGAGTCTCAAGTCACTTTATCCATTTAACCAACTGTTAAATATAGCTTAGATCAGTCAACTTTGATGCTATAATGTCAATTAACGATCTCTTAGTTATGTTGTTTTCACTCTTGAGGCTTAAGTTCTTCTTTTCAATATAGACTCATCAGTTAAATTTATTTTTATTGCACTAATTTCATTTAACGGTCCATTTGAACTACAAGTAGAATATCGATAGGTATTAACATCTCAATTTATTGAACTCTTGTTTACAAATTGGTGAAAAAATATATATGTAATATATGGAAATGTATTTTTTGGCATATAAATAATTAAGAGATATATAAACAAATAAAGATGATCAAAAAGATATCTATATATTGAAAACTATAAAAAAATGAGGAATTTGAAGAAAAAATTCTTAAAAGAAAAGAAAGTTTCAATAAAAACGTTTTAGTTATAAGCATTAAACTAAAAATTCTCCCCAACATTTTTTTAAATATTTGTAAAAAACTATTTTTCTTGTTCTTTATTTGTTTATATCTTTTGCAATTATTTATCTACTCAAAAACAATTTGACTACAATTTTTAGACATCAGGTTGGAATAAACTATTTTCCAAAACTTAATTTCTATTTTTCAACATTTTCCACTTGTGAATTAACTTTCAGTTTTCAGTTTCCAAATTCATTTTGAAAAGTTCTATTGTCCATATTACAGGCACTCTCTATATGATTTTACTCCAATTTTTCCAATTTAAAATTTTTATTCATACGAATACAACCCTCAATTTGAATTGAAACTTTATGGAAATAAAGTTGGTGTATGGAATTGGTGAAATAAACATGTTAGAATCAGGCTTTAAAAATACTCGATTTTCCTGTGAAATGTGAATGTAGTAAAACCATTAACATTTAAAAAAAATGTAAGATCTGTTCATTATGAGTGTACTTAGATAAACAAAAAAAGGAAAAAAAAACTCCATTTTCACCTCTTTAAATCAACCTTACTTTTTCTAGTACCGAGTAGTTCGAAGATAAATCTTTATTAGGTTTATTACAGATGCTACTTTGAAAAAAAAGAAATTCTGTATTTAAAAAATTTAATGCGTCGAATCGACGTTTCCAGAATTATTTTTCTGATTTAATTACAATTTAATTATTTTGAAGAAGTATTCAAGTAATAAACTTCATAAGTTGTTTTCGTTCAACTTTTTAGGATTCAAAGGTAGTTTCATTTTGTGCATATTTTTTCATCATTATCGTTTTTTTTTTTTCGTTTTTCGCCGCTAGGAAAGGTAAGGTGGTGTTCCATTGGATTTATAATAATATAGTAATGAAATATAATAATTGTTAGAAGAACAGCTTAGATTAGTGGATTACGCTGTAAAGAGCATTGTTTGCTTTCCATTCAAATACAATTCTTTCACTGGGGATGGGCACTTTTATGTTAGTTAAGCTATTGATCATTTATAATAAAATTGAACTCATTAATATTGGTTTTATTTTTGTCCCAAACTATAAGCCTACCCAGAATAAACCTAATATTTTTATTACTACAACTAAAGCGTTCTAAACAAACAAATACATTCGATCGTAGACAAAAAAGAGTACATTTCACCATGGAAACAAAAGTTTATTTACCATTATAGAGACAAAAGACTATATTGCATCGTAAAGACGAAGAATACATCCCAACTTAAGAGGCAAGAGTACTTCCCAGCATAAAGGTAATAAATATACATTCCACCATAGAAACAAAATGATTAATTTGAACATAGCATACATTCCACCAAAGAAGCAAAAGGGTATATTTCACCATAGAAACACCAGTTTACCGGGTCCACCAAAAACAGGATCAGTGTAGAATTGTCAAAATATACCGATACTAATGAATTTTTGATAAATTAAAATGTTAGGAATAAAGGGTACGAAGTTTTTATACCAAGAAAAAACATTTCATGTAAAGGAATAGTCAAATACATAGACAAATCAATTTCAGATGAAATATTAAATTAATATTCACAAGTAAATAATGGGGCAATAAAAATTTTAGAAGCAAAGCGATTTCTAACGAAAAATAAATTCATAGACCGGGTAGATTTAAGGGCGGAAACAACAAATAATTCGAAGAATGGTGACGAAGAAACTAATAAGGTAGAATTAGTGCCAACAGAGACCATAAGATATGCGTTTTCGGCCGACAAGTGTGAAGATATGCGTAGTAGAGAAAACAACAAATTTATAAATTCACCTAGCTTGGAAGATTACATTGAACTCAAAAGAATAAAAGCATATGTAAAACTAAAAATAAAAAGAATCATTTAGAGAATTTAGCAGTACTATCAATAGAGAGGCACCAACCAATAAAATTTGGAAAATAATCAAAGGCTTCAAAAATTATTCTCAGAACAATTACACTAATCTTCCGAACCATCAAATAGCAGGAAAAATTTTAGAAAGCCTAACTATTTGTAATATCAACCCAGAATTCAGTCTAGCAACTTGTAATAACAAGTTTGAACATATATCGAATTCAACAACATAATTTCAAGGAAAAAAGACAAAGCAATTGGGAAAGACGGAATCGCCTACTCGATGATTAAAAATCTAGACAAAAACACACAAAACAAACTAATTTTGATATATAACAAGATCGTTGAAATAAAATTGCGATAGAATGGAAAGAAACCATAATACTACTACCATTTCTGAAACCTGGAAAAAATGTAGAAAACCACAACAGTTACAGACCTATTGCATTAACATCGTACGCGGGTAAAGTATTAGAGGGCATTATAAAAACAAGAATAGAATGGATGAAACACATTCTGTCTTAGAAGCATTCACCGAAAAAAAAGCTCCTACTAGCAGTATTCATTGACTTAAAGGCTGCTTATGACAGTGTAGACCTACATATGCTATATAACGTAATGAGTGAAATTAAAATAACAAACTTTATATTTAATTTATTCTGCAACAGAAATTTATATGTAAAAGATACAGAAGGGAATTTAATAGGACCAAAAAGCAACAGTCAAGGTTTAACCCAATGCTCACCCCTGAGCCCAGTCCTTTTCAACATCTACACCAAATCAGTACATGATATTAACAAAAAATTCAGGATAATACAATACGCCGACGATATGGTAATTGCACTGGAAGGAATGGATCGTCAAAAAATGATCAAAGAAATTTCATCAGTGGACTAACAGGCATAACTTTCAAACATCCACTGACAAATGCGCGGCAATAATTTTCAGAAACAATAGACGAAACTGGCAACAAGTGAAAATATTGAAATAAACGGCAAGGAAATTGACTTCAAGGACAATATTAAATATTTAGGGGTATTTCGGATGCCCCCAATTTTGATTTATATAACAAGCTAATTGAACTAAAAATACCTACACCAATTACGTTATCCAACATTTTAAACAGAGAAAACTACAACATTATAAATATAATCATGAAATTTATCAAAATATACAAAATTGAGATATAAACAAAAATATTAATTATATTACACATATACATTTGAAACTAAATATGAAAATAAGTAAAAAGACCCAGGTCCTATTTTTCCTAACCGAGGCAACATCCCAAATGTGTGAAATGCTCGGCTTTTGCCCCTGAGCGAGAAAAGTTTTAACCCCTGTTGTGATTGTCTTTTTTTAACATGTCTAGCTCACGAGAAGAACAGAAGTCATTAAAAAAGAAACAGAAAAAGTATAAGCTTTGGTTTAAAATAAATCAAAGCAAAAACCAGCGCTGGCCAAATACTGTTTAGGTGGAGGCCAAAATAGAGAAGAAGTACTTTTATTTAATCCTAAACCAGCTTACTGTAGGGCGTATGGGGTTATTGGAAAAAAATATCGAAATAAAACTTATTTTTTCTGTGAAGCAAACTTAATATATTAGGACAAGTAAGTTTGGTTGATATTTAATTTCATAAATTGTGCAGTTTCACATTCAAATTTTGAATTATATAGATTATTATTGTTTACGAAAAAAATTTATGAACAACGAATTTTGTTGGAATGCTAGTAAAAGTACCTACAGTTTTCAAACGATAGAAGTTAAATATTTTCAAATCTTGTTTTGTTTTTAGTTACCAATAAGTGAAGTTGAAAACAAGTGTGTAACTTTAGATATCAATATCAATGCAATATCAGTAAATTCAAAATTACTATCGTTCATATTTGTAATTATTTCGAACTAGTACTTTTTATTTTTTTAATGATAAGATGAAATTATATATTCAGATACACACTTATATAATTTTTTTTCTACCAACTGCATTATTCATTTGAGTAATAATTATTAAACAACGTTTAGGTATTTGTAAATATTTCTAATATAAAGCTTGGTTTATGGAGCCAAAATTAAAGATAACTATTAAACTAACAAATTAAATTACTAGTTAAGAGACACTGAATTTGTACTTGTAGTTCATGCAGATAATTAACAGTAAACTTTAATAAAAATAAACTAAGAGTTCGTAAACTTCTAACTTCTTAATTTTGTGAGGTTATGGGCACAGAATAGATCATGTCAGTCTGTATTCATGGTATTGTTTTGTTTACAATATCCTTGTTTTTTGTTTATGGAAATATTATTCTGTTAATACGACGATTCCCCTGTGGTGTTTTATTTTTAAAACTGATATAAAAAAATAGGAAAAAGCAATGCCTGAAAGTCTGCAATATCCTTTAGATATTGGAACACTCATGAATAGTGTCATGAGGTTTCCAAATTTGTATGATAAAATGTACCCATAAAGGGAATTTTTATTTGGTTTACCAGTAATTTATAATTATTTATCGTTAATATACTGCATAAAGCAAGTTCAATCAAATTATATTTATAATTCAAATTTCAAAAAAATTAGATAAAATAGAGCTCCTTTACCAAATGCTTTATATAGAGTTGTTTATATCTTCAAAATATTGTGAATTGTAATGATTTTTGAGAGATGACTACACCTGCAAATAAGCTTAAACCCGATTGGGAACTAGGACTTCTAAAAAGTATGAGAAATCCCAAAGCTATAGTAGCTACGGACGCCTGGGTAACTGTGATAAAAGATGCTTATCCAAAAGCAGAAAAACATTATTTGATTCTTCCTAAAGCATATATTAGAGATTTAAAAGCACTAAATTCGACACATCTCCCAATACTGAGACATATGGAAAAAGTAGCTAAATATATAATAGATATAGAAGATAAATCGCGAACTTTTATGTTGGGATATCATGCGGAACCATCGATAAAGCAATTACATATGCACATTATCAGCAACGATTTAAATTCAGAGTTTTTGAAAACAAAACGTCATTGGAATTCTTTTACGACCGATTTCTTTCTCAAACCAGAAGGTGATATAATTTCAACAATGTATGAGATTTATTCTTCAATAAGGTTTGTTTTAGATGTGACTTATAGCATAGAAACGAAAGGTTATGTTTCAATTTTAACACAAGAACAATGTGAGCAATATTTAAAAGCACCATTAGTATGTCATAAATGCACGTACTACCCAAAAGACATGCCAGATTTAAAGAGACATATTTTAATACATAAATAAAACCATGAGTGAATTGATATATAATTTCATTTAGTATTATAATAAAGAATGATTTCCAAAAGTATTTAGAATGTTTGTCTGTTGATATGTATCAAAAGAATCATACTTAACGGTCAAAACAAAGTTTCCACTTTTATATACTTACCATTAATACAATTTTTTGTTAACTTAAAACTGAATAAAAAGTACAAAATAAACAAGAATGACTGAAACGTGAAGCAAACAAACCCATAACCAACGCATTACACACTTCTTTGTAATTGGCAGATTTGTTTAAAATAATAATCAATGACGCCAACTTCACTCTTAATTTCAGAAAATTAAATGATAAGTTGGGGTATTTTAGCTTAATTTAGGGGATTTTAAAATTAACAAGGGGAAAAATTGATCGGTTGTCATCACTATTAGTAACTGGCCAAAGAAACAGGTAAATTTAGCAGCCAACTTCACAGTATTGGTTATTCACATGTCATATGGGTATCATTTTTTATAAGCATACCAAAATATTTTTGTTTATATTTAAAACCATGAAAATTACGTATTAACAGACATAATAGTATTTATATTTTTTTGTATACTACTCTTAAAGTTCTGAACAATTCTCTTCAGATTATGTTATCTTTATAATTAAGGGTACATTTCTACTGCAATTCGCGTGGAAAAACATCAGACATGCTTGGCATACAAGAAACAATGTTAGCATTTCTAATGCTGACCCGGTCCACAGTATAGAATTGATATTAAAAACAGAGAGAACAACATAAGGGGAATAGTACTATTGGAAGAGAGAGAAAGAATATCGGTCTACCACTCTTTTTCAAAACTTGTTAATGTCCGCGTTTGCCGTTCCTACTACTCAAAAATTCAACGTCGTGGCGATACAATAAGAATAGAGCTCCCATACCTTGCCCTCTCTATATTTAATATTAACTCTATGATCCATACAGTTTGCAAGCTCCAAGATATTGCATTTCGTGCCGTGCATGACACATGCGCGCTAGGTCGAATTGTCATATATTTCGTATTTTGATTTCAAATAATCTCAAGTGTTTCTGTGGAATAAATTCATTGTTTATATTTGTATCGATCTTGATTCAAAAGATGAATGCATGTGCAAGCACTGTTCGCAAAATTCATTAGAAATGTACCTAAAAGAAACCAAATATCCCCGAATAATGATTGTGAGAGACTTGATTCATTAATTTTTGGATTGTTAACTTACTTTCTATTAATATAAAGCTCAGTATTCTTCAAATCTTTCCTTTCATTATTTATAAAAGTTGTAGTTTTTAATAATTTATTTGAATTCCAATATTGCTGTATGTTGTTTCATCTTGATTTTAATTGTAAGGACATTTATGCATATATTTTATAATCTGTTGTAAAATATAGTTTTTATACAAGTATTCGTGTATATGTAGTATAATATAAAATAAAATTAACAATTTTATTATTTCCACTCCTTAACCGTCCTCCATAAATCTATATTTTTCCTTATCAAATTATAGTTCAAAGTAATAATTAGATAAATTACGTTTCCGAAAAGAGTAATTGGTATGTATAAACGACTTTGTCATTAAGGTGCAATTTCATGTTGACGTTAGATGCTGGCTTAGCCTGTCAATTGTTCAGTCACGTGATACAATTTCAACTGGTGCGCAATCTCAAATTAATGCAGCGTCAAATAAAAGCATCAAGCTTCAAAACACAAAAAAGACTATATACCCCCTCTGTTAATAAATATATTTAATAATTGCTTGATTAAATTTTTAACTTAAATGGGTGAATTATTTTGAGCGGTGAATATATATTATATTGATACAGTTATTGATAAAATACTATAAAATATTTACCTCGTAATTCATTGCACTTTTCAAAAAACTAGTAAACAGTAGGTAATGTAGGTTAAGGTTTTTTGTTATAATATTTGATTTAAAAGGAAAACATCGTTTAGTTTTGTCCCGGCATTAATTTAAGATGACGATCCAGTCAAAATTGTACCAGGTGTACCTTTATGTTTGCATCATATTATAGCTGTTTTACGTCGTTGCCATGTTGTAATTTTTTTCAAATAGAATGTGAACTGTTTATTTTGATATTCAGTTTAATCAATAGAAAATAGAAGTGATATTGAAAAATAATGATTAAATATTTATAAAATAAAAGTAAAAAACCGTAAAACACAAAAGCAAAAAAGTTTGAATCAATTGACTGATTTTAGCCTCAGTAAATCTGATCTGATTTTTATTCAGGATTTTATCTATATCCATTGATTATTTTCACGTTTTCATTATTTCTCATCAATATCCATCGATTTATTAACTTTTTCAATACTTTTCATCTATATCCATTGATTTTCTTCACGTTTTCATCAATTCATTAATTTTCACCAATATCTATAGATTCTCATTAGTTTCCACTCAATTTTGGTTGGCCTTTTTGAGTTTTCTGTTGTTTCCATAGCTTTCCATTGATTTGTCTTGGTTTTCTTATTAATTTCATATGATATCGATTGATTTTTGTCCATTTTCCAATTAATTTTCATCAATATTAAATCACATTCTGTGTATTTAGATTTTCTTCATTGGTTCTGAGTTTAACAACATCAAATTGTAACCTAATTTTCTTTGTCCCACTAGATAATTCATTCATTTTGTAATGGCTTAGTTGAGTTTTATTAATCAAATCTAATTAAAATGCTAAAAACTATGTACGCCAAATTCAAAACGCAGAGGAATTTAAACTCAAAAAATAGGGTCACAAAACAATTCCAAACTTCTATGACTAACTTTTTAAATAACGGAAGATATGGTTACGATATAACTAAGTTATACAAACTGATCAGAGTATTTTGATAAAATATTGTTAATCAGTGGTTATAAACTGTATACATATTTACTTCTTTCGATGAAAACACGTTTTATCTATTTTGTACACAAATTCTGTATTATATCACGTTAAACGTTATCAAATTATAAATTAACGATCGTTTTCTTAGTGTAATTGGCAATAAATAAATATTGTTTGTCCATAATTACATATATTTAATTACAAATTAGTTGAACGGGACAGTTTTAGTCACGATTAATGTAATATTAGCCACAATAAGTTGGAGCATCGATGACGTTTTCAATTGACAACGGAATTTGTTCTGTCAGTTTTTGTTAGTTGCTCATATGTGTAGCTTTGATCGCTCCGCACCTAGTAGATATAAAAATGTAGTTAAATGCAAAAAGTAGTTTTTTTTAGTATAGTGCATAATTGTGGTGTTAAAAAGCGTTATTGTATATGGAATGATTGTTTGACGGTACGGACAGATTCATATATTTTAAACATGATCATAGTCAATTGAAGTGTGGCACAAATTATTTGTTTATTTCATATTTATAAGTTATTTTTTATTGTGTACCATGGATGAAGATACCGCACAATCACCTGCGAAGGTATCAGATTCTCCCAAACCGCTTTCTTTTACAATAGATTTTGGTAATAACAAGACTGTTGACACCCAAAGGCAAAAAGCTTTAGCAGAAAAATTTCAAAAAAGACACAAAAGAGGACAATCTTTATCAAAGTTAGAAGAATCTCCAAAAACTGCTTCTCCAAGACAACAACACCCGTTATCGGGAAATTTACCGAGAAAATCTAGTTACCAATCTGAAGGTTATTTTTCATCTGATGAAAAACCAGATAGAGTTAAAAGTGCTAACGCTCGAATAGGAGGTGCTACTGCCAAACGGGGTGACCTAACACTTTTATTAAAAAATGTAACAACTGACAGAATGACTCAGTCTTTCCCAAATGCAGCTCTTCCATCTATAATAAGTCCTGAAGTAGAATTGAAAGATGTATCCAGTCCTGAAATGGATCTTATCAGTCCTTTTAGTCCTAAAGAACAATCTAAAAGTCAGGAAAGCTCAAGTTCTAGCAAGAAAACACAATTTTCCAGTCCAGAATGTGAAAAATTGTACATTGGAGATAACAGTGAACAAGATATTTTTGTTGATAGTTCTGAATTTGATTTTGATAAGTCTGACACTGCTAGTGATACAGGAACATATACTCTTGATGCTGATAACTACTCTGAAGAACAAAAAGCTAGAATGAGCATAGATAGTGAATTTAAAATTGAACAAGTTTCTGTTCAAAGGAAAACCGAAGAGTACGTGAAAAGTTTATCTACTGTAAGGGATAATGTGCTACAGAATGCCGAAATGATAAGTCAACGGAATTATAATCAAAATGAAATTGTGAAAGGTGTCCATTTTATGAATATGAATTCTAACAATTCACCAAAATCTCCTACAACAAAGAAGTTTGTTCCTACCACACCAACACAATCTTATGCAAAACTATCACCTATAATGTCACCTACTCAGAACATTTCTATCACAGATGTACAACATATTGAGGAGCCTCTTAATAATAGCGAATGTGATTTAAACAGTACTTTCACAAAAATAATGTTTCCAAGTCCTAATGCCAAGAGAGAAGGCTTGAAGCAAATGCAAGATCAAGGCTCAGTGATATCAGTAACTTCAAGTGGTGCTTTCAAACCAAAAGTAGAAAAGAAACAAAATAAACTGTCCAGTTTAACAAAGTCAGAAGTGCAAGTGCAAGCTTATATTGATGATAAAAATTATGTGTTTACAGAACCTGTTTCTAAAAAAGAAACCAAAAAAGCAACTCCAAAACTGACTGCTACAATTGTTAATGTTCAAAGTATAGATGTTCAAAGTTCTGTTGATATAAGTGGGGTTTTGAGTGCAAATATTGTTGTTACACCTAAAAATGTTAATAACCTACCACCTTCTGTTGGAGGATATTCAACTAAAGTATCATCAACTAAAATACCATCTCCCACACATATGGTATCACGTCCTAGAAGTAGAAATAGTGTGAGTTCTCTGAATATAGAATTTTCCGATTGTTCCTTAGACACTGATTCCATATTAAAACCAACACAGAACTATATAAATTCTTTACAACAAAGATTATCACTTGATAGTGATCCTGATAGTGATTATGACGTTAAAGTTCACTTGAACAATACTGCACATTTGTTAAAACAAAAATCTTCACATACTAGACACAATTCATTAGATGACAGAACCATGAACATTTCAAATAAATTAGAACATTTTCAAAACAAGAATCTCCTTGGTATTGATCAAACTTATTCAAATTTGTTGAATCAATATTCCCAAAATAAAGTGATCCATAAAATCCAAAATTCCCCAAACAATTCCCCCATTCGTAGATCAAGCAGTTTTTCAACAAAAAATCAAGTTTTTTTATCAAAAAATACAAACATCAATTTTAACCAAAAAGAATCCAACATTCGTAATTCCCCAAACGTATGTAGAAATACTACTATGCAAAGAAGTTCTTCAACTGCTTGTATAAAACCCAATTATATAATCAACAGAAGGGGTAGTAATGAACACAAAAAAATAGATAGAAGCCAATTTGGTGATACAGAATCGAGTAGCGAGGAAGATTTTGAAAAAAATAATCAGAAACGAAAAGACTTGTCAAGTATAACGAATACGAGATGCAATAGGGCCTTCAGTTTACGAAGGGCACGCGCCGACAACGAAAGCACACCGCTCAAATGTCCTAATACACCCGAAATGAGGAGGAAAACTTTTCAACCGGAGATAAAACATGAACGTGCAATATCTGTAGATAGAAAACCGATGAAAACTAATGATGTCCAAAGCAGATATTTACTTAGTGTTAGCAAAAAATCTCCAGCGCCTCTTACACCTAAAGAGATAAAAATTGTGCCAAAAGTCCCAACTGCAACTAACAAATTGACGCCGAATCGACCTCAAAGCTTCGCCAGGACAGACAGTGGTAGATTTAGTATGCGAACCAGTAAACCTCCAGTTTCGAACAGTGCAAAAACACTGAAGAAACCCACTAGTGGTAAGTTTTTATGCCAATTGTTTTTATTAATTTGATTTCAACATCATCACATGATGACTAAGCGGTATTTTTACAATGATTTGGATAAATGGATAAATCATTGATATAAATTTGAAAATATTCCAAATGATCATAAAAATATTGAGAATTCATTATAACTTGCAACTTCTTTAATTTATAATGTAGAATATCTGTACCTTTCCTTTAATTGCAAATTGCTTCAAATCTTATCCATCACCAACTCCAGGTATCCAAGAATATAATCATTTTGAAAATAGTTATAAAAAAGAAATGTTTCAAATAAGTGTAAACTTTTGTCAAAAGAATTTTTTCTTTTTGTCCTCTCTGTCCTGTCTGCATTTATTATCCAATTACCCATTTCGTTCATCTTTTCCTGTCCTGTGCCAATATCATCATTTTCTTTATTTTTTGCCGCCTTTGCAACTATTGCAAAATAACGGAAATCAGCAAAGATAAAAACGATGTAAATTTAAAAAAAGTTGTGAAGTTAATCGTAGTCTTCAAATTTTTGTTATTGATCTTCTTCTTGCTCTTGCTCTTCTTCTTTTTCTTCTTGATCTTCTCTTTGTTCTTATTCATCTTCATTTTGAGTGGATGTAAATTGCGTCAATAGCGATGTATCGCATGTCATCTCGTAATTAAACGAATCCTCCACTATTGGAAAAATGAATTACAACTGTAGAGATGTATATACGTGGTGTACTCATATTTATTATGACGATTACAACTTTATGAATCGTTATATCTCGGAAACGGCGTCTCGTAGGAAAAAAAGTATTGGTGAATTTTTTGTAGATAATTTTATGATCTACAATTTTTGTCTGGGGTATTTTTACGATAAAACTTACCGCTGTGCCGAAAATCGCGAAAACTCATTTTTTTGTCCTTTGATCTTGAATAAAAAATTTTTCATACAGGTAAAATATGGGAATCTTTCAAATTTATTTATAATTATATTTTGAACGATTTTAACAATTTTCAGTTTGTTGTAAATTTATATAACGTTACTCTTATTTTTTGGTCTAATTCGATCGGACTATTGATTGATTACTGGGTTCGAAATTTTCAAATTTCTTGCAATATTTTTTCTTCATTTTTCTTATCTTTGCCAATATAAATAAGATAAAAAACAATGCGGGTGGCTTAATGTCTCCACAATAATAATTTTATATTTTTTGTTGTTCAACAAGTGTTAGTAATATGCATTGTATCATTGCACCCACATTAGCAATGACTAACACAACGACATCGTCATCGTCGTATTAATATTCATAACCCATCTGCATACTAAATTAAAGAATAACCAGTAAAACAACAAAAAAGCCAAGTACCACAAGAAGACTTTGATGGTTGCCGACGGGGTCCAATGGGTTTGTTTTGTAACGATGGCTTCCTGTCCATCAACTTTTAAAACTTTCATATTTACAAGGAAATAGCCCTGGTTTAATAGTAGATAATTATAAAAAGAAGCTAGTCAAGTATAACATAAGGTATATTTTATAAAGAAATAACAAGTGTCAATTTAATTTTTATTATTTATTATTAAAATTAAATTGCCATTAAAAGTAGTTTATTATGCAATAAGCATTTAATGATAACTATTAAGACACGATATATAGAAGTTACGACAAACACCTTGGTTAATGAACTTTGTTTCGATAGCCTTTAAATACGAGTTTCAAACACTATTTTTCCTACGATCAATCATAATAATGAAAAACAATCACTTTATTTTCAAAATTATTTATGTAAATCTGTTCTATGTCAAACGACCTTTACAGATTTGCAACACACCATAATCTCACAAAAATTTACAAACTTTTTTCCAGGAATGTTACATTTAAGTAACAGTTTTTCACGAATCACAATTTTCCACTCGTAGATGTAGACTTGGTCGGTTAGTAAAAAAGTAGGTCTACCGTATAATTATTTTAAAAACATGTTACTAGGGTATTAGTTAAAACCCGTATATACCTTACTAATATTGCTCAATAATGTATTGAAATACCCCTTTTTACAAATTAGACCGGAAATATAATACGAGCAGGTGATTTTTAACAAAGGAATCTCATTAATAATATGCAGAGAATTTAATGTTTACATTACTGACCATTTTTTTAACTCTCCTAATATTTTTTTCACTTTTCTTTAGTTCTCAAAATTTTCTTTTTCCACTTATATTTTGAATAATGATGATAATGACTTGAAATAATTTACATTGATATTTGATCCATTAAATTTATATTTGGACTATGATGCAACGTGTATTTAAATTAGCATTAATTTCTTTTATTTTTTTGTGATAAAACTTCTATACACTATCACGATACACATACACCGATCTGCTTATGCGCAGGACCGCGCCATATTTCTCACACAATGTGACGTCACGTTGGCATCAAAATGTGGAGTATAATTGTTTCCAAAAGTATTATTTGATACAATGAAATGTCTATATATGTATTATTTATATGGTTATTGAATTTAGCAGTTAAATTTGGTGTTCTTAAGGTCGCGTGCGTTTTATAAAGAATTTAATTTCCTATCTCTTCCGTGAAATCAGTATTTAAAACATGATAAACAACAACAACATAAAATAAGTTTAATTATTAGGCAAAAATAGTAGCTGCGTGTTATTATTTTGTAATTTATGAAATTCATTTTATCCTCTCGACCACAGGGCTCCATTCACTGCTTCGCCAATTATTCAATTCCTGTTTTGGCATTTCTATTAGTGTTTTTGCGACGGCATTACGATCTCAAAACAGAAGGTAAAATCTTTTAAAAGAAAATAATAACAGTTAGGTCAACTCTATAATAGCCGTTTAGCACAAAAAAATATCACAAACATATAAAAACCCAGTCTAACCTAATCTTAATGGCCAAGAAAACATTCTGACGTCATGCGCGAGGCGTGTCAAATTTGAGTCGACAATCGTATGTATATCGTGTACACTAACACAGTTCCTCATAAATCTCTTTTCAAATTCTTATTTTTCTCTAATAAAAAAATGTCTAGTCAACAGAGAGCTGTACCAACAAAAACTGGACCCCTTTAAAGACTGAGCTTTTTTTTTTAATATAAAAACACGTATACAGATACCGGGTACAATATTTTATTTGGAGGCCTCTTTTTCATTCCATCTTCTAATATTCTGTGATATTTATTTTAACCTTCATCAATATAAATGGATTGTTGAAAGTTGTTTTGTAATAAACCGTTAAGTGATGGCAACTATTTTTAATAGGTATATAAAAATGTAAATGTTCGCTAAATATATACAGGTAGATCTTGAAATTATATTTAGTACAGTTTTGATCGATAAAACATTTTATATATTGTTACTACAGTCTAAAGTCTAAAAGAGTGTAAAATGAGATTAAGGGCCCCCGCAGACTGCAGACTTTTTATCGGCCGATAGTTTAGTCGGGTTGGGCTGAAAGTGCGCACACCGAGCCAACTAAACAGTTTGGTTGGTGAACAGGGCGCAGACTATCCAACAGTCGGCCGACTATTCTCGAACTAGTTTGTAACGGACTGTTGAAGCGGTCACACAATATGAAAATGTTGTCCAGAAAAATTATTGCTCTCATCATACTCCGGAGGAGGATAATCAAGAAGAGATTGCGAGAGCATTGGGTGCATCCCATTCTCAGTGACAGATTAGTTAGTGGAAAATTTTACACTATGCATTCCAAATTACTTGATTACCCGAAAAAATTTTTCGCCTATTATCGAATGAGCATTACCAGCTTCAATGAACTTGTCAAGCTAATTGGACCAGCAATAGCGAAGGAGGATACAAATTTAAGACTTTCTATACCTGTGGAGGAGAGATTGAGCGTTACGATAAGGTAAGATAAACCACAAATACTTTTCAACTATTTTTATTAGAATAATATTACAAAATTCGGAAAATATTTACAAGTCATATATTTGCGATTCATCTGAAAAATTTGAATAATAAGACTGGGCTGTATCGTTGGAGTTGCCAGGTGATGAAATGTTTCGAATGGTTGTCGGTTGCGAAATTGGAAAAGAGTACAAGGGTTGCTGAACTCTGTTGTACGTACATGTTGGCGGAGACTGAGCGCACCTAGCTGATCTTATCTGTTTAAAAACGTTAAGAATACTTATTTTAGCATCAAGTTTTTCTTCTGCGGTTAAACTTTGGAGTGAAGGGACCAGTGACAAAGCGAAGTTCACATCTTCATCAGTATTAGGCTCATTTAATGCCTTTAATAATGCTTCATCCACGTCCGTCTGCTTCGGTACATTAGGTCTCTTTTTCCGCTGACGAATAGGGGTGGAAGTGGATGAACCAGCTTGATCATCATGCTCATCATTTGATAGAAAATTTTCCTCTTCCAGGTTACCTTCAGTAAGTCGGTTTTCCATGCATGGAAGTAAAAATAATAACTGTTCAAAGTAGACATATTTACGCCTTTTATTCGCAGCTTGCCCCGACTTAGTGTTCTTTTGAGCGTTTAATTCGCGACGAAAGCAAGTCCTTAAATTAGCCCATTTTTTTTGCACATCACGACCTGAAAAATATTGAAATTTAATTAATTTTTAATTTTTTACAGATATTGAAATATAATTAATTTTTATTTTTTTACAGATATCTGGCTACAGGAGCTAGTTTCAATACATTATCTTTTGATTATCTGATGGGAGCTTCTACAATACGAGATATTACTAAAACTACATGTGAGCAAATATGGAATATACTTCAACCATTGTATATGTCAACCAAAGAAGAAGGCGACTGGATTAAAATCGCAGACGAATTCTATAGTCGCACAAACTTTCCAAACATCATTGGAGCAATTGATGGCAAACATATACGGATGATACAGCCAGAACATTCCGGTTCATCATATTTTAACTACAAAAAGTTTTTTTCGTGCGTGTTAATGGCTTGGACAGACGCAGATTATAAATTTGTATATATAGACGTTGGTTCTTATGGAACAGCTAGTGATTCGGAAATATTTAAATCATCAGAAATGGGTAAACGGCTGTCCCAAAACCGATTAAATATTCCCTCCGGAAGGCAATTGCCTAATGATAATGTCGGAGATGTTATTCCATTCTCTGTCGTAGGGGATGAAGCGTTTGGACTTGGCAATCATATACTACGTCCTTATGCAAAAAGAAATTTAAACTACACCAAACGAATTTTCAACTATAGACATACAAGAGCTCGACGAATGGTTGAGTGTACTTTTGGGATTCTTGCTAACAAATGGCGTATATTTCACCGACCAATGGATGTCAATATCAATTTTTGTGTCAAAATAATTAAAGCTTGCTGTGTCCTGCATAATTATGTAAGAATCAAAGATGGAATAAATTTCACAGAAACTCTCTACAATTGTCCCATGAATAACTTAACTATAAATGAAGACAACCGAGGAAGAAATAATATGAATAACGTGCGACAGTACATGTCGTCATACTTTATTTCTCCCGGAGGCGCGATTCCGTGTCAATATAACAAAGTGTAATAATTGTAAATAGATAAATAAATAAATAAATAAAAATTCACATAAGTACTCTAATATTTTTATTTTTACATTCCTACCTTTGTTTGTTTTCTCCTCAGCGCTAAGCGAATTCCAATCAACAACAACTGCTTCGCAAACTTCCTCCCACAGTTTTTTCTTCATATTCGCGTCGGAGTACTCCTTTAAACTTTTTTTATAAAGCGCAGGTTTTTTCTCGACTTCTTCAATTAAGTTTTCGACGGAACTTTCTATAATCAACAATTGTGATTTGGGCGAAGCCATATTGAATAGAAGCACACGACGCCAAATCACAGAGCGAACTGAACTATCGGCCGACTAAACAATCGTCGTGTATGCGCAGGCGTGTATGCGCCAATACTGATTAAACAGTCGGCCGACAGTTGGCCGACAGATTAGTTTGAATGTAATCGAGTAGCCCATCAAACTTTTTTATCGGCCGATACTGAATCGCTGTAGTGTGCGCATATGCATTCCTCTCCATACTGATTAAGAAACCGACCAAACTATCGGCCGATAAAAAGTCTGCAGTCTGCGGGGGCCCTAACGTAAGCAGGTTTTTTTAATATAAAAACGTACGATTTATATGTAAAGTTGGTATATCAGAAAAGTGCAGTTATGTCTTCAGGTAGAACAAAATTGCCTCATGGTTCTCCCTTTTCAGTCCATTGTTTTGATGGAAACATCTTCACGACGCTGTTTTTGTTTCATTGTGAGCAAACGCGGCACTCAGTTTTTGTGCTTTAAAAGTATGTTTTTTAGTTTTTTTAAACTATAGTTATTTTTTTTTCAACAAAATCAATTAATTTGTTTTATTAAGCAAAACAAATACGGGTGATTTGAATACTGTTAAATGAAAGAACTGTTAAAAAAATAGGTAACGGTAGATATATATACAGTTTGATTTAATGGAATTACACACTTATACAGTGAGTCCCAAAAGTTTAAGCTTTAGAAGTATATGGAATTTCAAGGTTTTTAAAATGGGAATCGAAATCGGTAAGTATCAAACCAAGGTATACATCGGGAACTGCCCAGAATCTTTTGTTACGATTTATGTGGTTAAAGGGTGATATATTGAAATGACGATTAAGTAACTACCCTTTTCCAAACAATAATCACTCCCGGAGCTATACATTCAGACTGTCATTGATATTTGTTTAAAGTAGGTATAATGATTAGTAATAAATGACAATATTACAATTTTAACTTTTATCATTTCTTATAGTGGGCATTCAAAAGGTTAACAAAGATTGAGTTGATATTTTTAAAAATTATAGAGGTTATTAAGTTCGGAGTTGATTTTACGAATTTACTCTGATGAATAAAAACCAAATTATGCAAAAAAAAAATCAAATTTTGGTACATTACCATTTTTACTACTAAATTTTTTACTGAAGACCCATCGTTTCTGAGTTATAGGTTTATAAACATTCAAAAAATGTATGAAAAAATTTTGACTTTACAATCAACTGTTTAACTGACGCAGTTTTAAACATTTTTTTTATTAAAAACCAACATTTAAACAAATATATTTGCTTTTAGTTACATAGGAAATAACTAATCATCCTTAAAAATTTCATATTTGCCAGAAACCGTAAAAAATTTTCCATTCCCAATATTTATATATTTCATGGAAGTGTTTATTTTTGATGTACATCTCACAAATAATAATTATCAGTTCACTAACCTCAATACACATATATCACAATATCACGTAATTATTCAAAATCGAACTAAAGTTTTATAACTTTCACTCAAAATAATCATAATATTATTAATCAATACAATGTTTATTATTATTTTAATTGAGTTAAAAAACTTACTATTTTGTATTCTATTACCGACTATTGGTTTGTAATTGAAAATAAAGATGAAGTTTTTAAATTCTGTTCAGAGAATTTGTTGCATCGCTCTAATGAGATACAATAACATCGAAACCGGTCAGCGGTTACGTCTCTATCCTTGCAATTGCGAGTAGATATGTACACTACACAATAAAACCTCCTAGAAGCACTTTTGCTTTCCCTTGAATATTATAAAGTCTTGTCAGAGTTGAAACTGAAGAAATTTCCTAACGAAACATAGTCATGGATTATGATATATACATAGTCACTAAATCTGGAGAATACAATGAATATTCCAATTTAAAAATGATGTTCGGATGAGTATATTTTAAATTGTGACAGCTGTAGTTTGAAAGTTGATGTCTCGTATTTCAATTTGAGTATCATTTTGACTATCTATTGTTATAGATAAAAAACAGGGGGGCATTCGAAGTAATTCTTCCCTCTCCAGTCGAGAAGTAGAATTTCAAAATTGGAAGAGGAGAAAGAGTTACGATCCGATGAAAGCGGCCGCCGAAGGTAAAAAGAAAGAACAGGCCAAACGACAGAATTCGGGAATCGGTCAAAACCCGATGACGCAATCTTACACCGAGGCCAATCACAGTCAAGACAGTTCGCCGTCTCACTCCAGCTCTGTACACAGATCACAGGTAAGCGTGATAATTAAATTTAATTGGTCGTTGATTGAATGGTGGATTGATTGTAGTTGTATAGGAAATTTTCTCATTATTAATATTCAGAGTGTTCTCTGTGGAAATTTGTATCCGGTTAAGAATGAAGAATGGATCTTGGAAAATTGCTAAAGACTACTCCAAAATTACCAGATTTATCTTCTAATCATTCTATTTTATATTGAGTTATTTGAAACAAAAAAATTGTCGATGAGGCTTTGAAAAAACTACCAATTCAATAAAATTTGTTTTTATTCTGATCAATTTCGATTATAATAAGTAGGATTTTGAAATAAAGGGAAGGTAATCCAGTGAAACTGTAGATCCTTTACAACAAAACGGGTATTTCGATTATTTTTACTGCTATTTTGATGATAAAGTTAACTGACCTCACGAAACGATTTGTATATAAAAATATGGCGTGTAGTATTTTTTTGTCCGTGTTCGTGGTTAACTTCGAATGAACTGATTTAATCGCTTAAATACAACGTGTGAACGGACTATATCAATTTTTTTTCAATTTTTCGTTCGATTCCAGACTTTTATTTGTTGTGTCATTTTGTAGACTTCATTTTGGAAATAATTATTGACAGTGCTTTATAAAGATAGATTTTACCTAGTTGAAAAAAATTATAACGTGATTGTTAGAGGAATATGGAATTGCTTTGATTTATAACAGAAAGATATCTCTAACTACTTTTTTTTTGTTGATCGATTTTTGGCAAACCGTCTGTAATTTAACGAACTGAATGTAAAAATAGATCAAAACAAACATTTATTGTGTGAATCATGAAAACGATATTCAACTTTATAAATTACTTTGACCCATATACAAAATTATATTAACATTTATCAATTTCTTTGGATATTAATCGAGACGAACTGCAATAATTGAATCTCCCTGTATGTTATCAAAATGGATTATCAATACCAGGTGTATTCAAAAACTAAGATACTTTCGATAATAAATATTAGTGATACCACTGTATTTTTAGCTTCTTAGAAAGAATTTTGTTTTGCTAGAAAATCAAAACGATTTTTTTTAAATTCATTGTTCACTTCGTTTATCTAAATTTACCTATACATTAATACAAAAATTATTTCATGTTTCTAAATTTTGATAAAGACAGTAACGGGTCGAAACGTTAATTTTCTATCTGTTTTTAAAAATAAAAAACAAACAGACAGAAACATAAGCATATCAAAAGGTCTAAGAAATAAGTAATTAAAGAAAATGAATTTATTTATAAAGCAAAATGCGTTTTTTTTTAAATATTGGCAACTATGTCTATTATTCTCTATCGTATTAAACTTGGACAGGTTACAAAATTCGTACGTTATATCATGACCGATTTTGAGGTTATGTAATGAAAAACGTGATGGAACAACGGAGGAATATTTTGTTTATTTACATGATTTAAACGATGATGCAAGACGATGGAAAGTACCAAGAACCAGTGCTGGTTAGGTTTCAAACCTGTTTTATCTAAATTACAATCAAAAAATTACATTTTTTATTGTGATAAATTCATCTAATTGGATTTATAATTACCTACGTACGAATTTCGAATATTTCGTCTTGTTCTAGTTCAAAAAATAAGTGTACCGAATAGATATAAACAGACCTGAAAATAATTTAACGGCGCAATTTTAAATCTTAGTGATACCGTATAAGATTTGATGTGTTCAAGTACCTAAAAATTGTGTGTCGAGACAAATACAGATAAAAAAAGGCGAAGTGAAGAAAAGAATTTAAAAAAAAACAAAGATTTATGACAATTACAAACTGGAAAACGAATTTAACTATACGCGACGTTGCCGAAATTAATGTTACGTCAGAGATGATTTGAAATAGTTTTTGTAATATTAATTTTTATAATTATGAAATAAAATGATGGTTTTTTCGAAATTCACGGTTTTATAAACTGTCATTTTTTTTTCAAAATATTTCGACGTATCTATAATTGATGCCCATTTCTCTTTTAAATGTACAATAATAATTTATACAGGTTGTCCCAAATTAGAGATATCATACCATAAACTGCTCAATTATTTTATGTAATAGAAAACATCTTTTATCATATTTCATATAAAAAACGAAAAAATGTTTCAATTTATACGATGTAGTTCCATATATTCGAATGAAATTAGAAAATAATTGTGAATTGGTACGTTTACTTAAAAAATATGCAAATACTTGAAAAGTTAAAAAAAAAATAAACAACAATGTTACAACAAATTTTTGACTTGGTTTACCAGAACTTCCAATCAGTGCCTACCCGCAAAATTGTGTACATATCAAACTCAACGCCTAGAGGATGGCCCCAGAAGTACCTGGTCTAACAAAGATGTTTTATAAGTTCGATTTCCTTTTTTTTTAATCAAGCTCCTCAAAATAGCCATTAACTGCCTCTTTATTGATGGAAAATCTTTGACCACCGAACCATTTTTTCAAGTCTGATAACAGAAAATCATTCCAAGGGGCGAAATCTGGAGAATAGGGTGCATGAAGTAACAATTCAAGCTATAATTCATTAATATTGGCAGTTGCAATAACGTATGTGTGACCTTGTGCATTCTTATTAGTCAAATGCGGCTGTTTTTGCTTGATTTCTCGCTCAAATGCTGCAATTAGTTAGCATAATACTCGCTATTGATAGTTTTTCCTTTTTCAAGATAGTTAATGAAAATTTTCCAACACGCATCCCAAAAAACCGATGCCAGGACCTTGCCTGCAGATGTAACTGCCCCTGCCTTCTTTAGAATCGGTTTTACCTTTTCAATCTATTGTTATTATTGTTCGATTGTGTTTCAGATGTGAAGTGATGGACCCACGTTCCTTCTATGGCTTTATTTCTGTGAAACATTGCCAAAAACTCGATGGAAACATTTTCATGGCTCTGTTTTTGTTCCATTGTGAACAAACGCGGCATCCATCTTGTGCACAGCTTTCTTATGTCCAAATTTTCAATGTACCACACTTTTTGAAATGCCTACTATGTCTGCTAGCCCGCCTACTTTCAGTCTACGATCATCTAGTAACGCTTTGTGGATTTTCTTCAACACTTCTGGAGTCGTCATCTCATTTGGTAGACCACTGCGATGTTTGTCTTCGGCCTCGTCAAATTCTGCTACCCAATATTTTATTGAAGAGTCACACCAAGAGTAGTAACTAGTTCAGCTTTCATATTAGTTGGGCTAAAACCTTTCAAATAAAAGTATCACCTAACGATGACCAATTACTAAATAACTTAGCGTCTTCAGACTTGAAACCGTCGAAAATCCCCATCTCTAGGTCAGACCAGTTACTTCTGGGACCATCTTCGTATACCTGCAGATATTGTGGGTGAATTTATGACTGACCAACTATCGATATGGATGTCATTGAACCAAATTTGTGTACATATTCTGTAAAAAATGAAATAATAATTTTTATTAATAATTATTTTACCTTTAGTTTCATATCTGATAACTTATCTTCTAGTCAGTCATTTGAGAAACAACACATCTTCAAAAATGTTTTTATTTTGGTATAATTAGTTCACGAAACCCCTGTAGAAATATAAAAATTCGAAAAATATATGAGGTTTTGCTTCTGGAAAGTTTACTTTTTTTGGATATGAGGTGGATTTCAAATGACCGATTCGAATATAAAATCAAGTTTTAAAATTTTGAATATAAGTACAAAATTCAAAAATGTGAGAATGTGGATTGTATTTAGACGAATTTAATTACTATTTTTAGTGCGTTTTAGCATGTCGTTTCGCTTATTATTTTTATTTAGGTGTCCTCTTTGATAAATAATATGGTAGATGGTGACTTCTGACAAATGAACCAACAGCTAATATCAAGTTTTACTGTATAATGTTATTTCGTAAGTTAGATTTAAAAAAAACTGCACTACTAACATATTTTATAGTCCAGTGAAATTGTTGGGTTCTTCGACACATAACAAAGTATTCTAGAATTTTAATCCTGAAATTTCCTCCGGTGCTTTGTTTTCGTTTTCCAGTTTTTGTACTGCTTTTAAGATTAAAAACAATATACAATTATTATTATGGTACATCTGAATGCCAAAGTAGATAAAGGATATTTGGAACTTTGCGTAAGAAACGAGAGGAAGGTTTTGTAAGATTTTGTCAAAAAAAAAATGAAATGATTGTCTTATTTATTTACACATGGAAATCACCAGCTTACTCAGAGTCGTCAGATTGATTACATTTGTATCAACTCTAGATTCAGAAACGCAATACTGTCACAACATAGCTAAAATGAAAGTACGATTAAAACAAGTCAAAACAAACCAAGCCAAGGTCACGAAACTTGGCAAAGAAAAACTTGAGAACGAAAAAATAAGGCAGGATTCTGCCAAATATACGGAAGAATACATTGTACCTGTGATCTTCTGCATTCTATTGTCGTTATCAACCTCTTTGAAATTTTCATTTGCAATCATCTCGCTTTTATTTTTTTATGCAAAATAATTTTCGACATTCTCGATTTGGTACCATTTCTATTGCGTACAAGTTGCAATTCTAAGAATAAATGAGTTTCTGATCTCGCCAAGGATTTTTCAGTTATTTTAGTTTTTATTTTCCTCAGAAGTTTTTCAAATGTTTCTTCATCCATTCTCAAAGTTTTCTCGTCTAGTTCTATTGCTAAACTAATGTCTTAACTTGTTTTATCTATCCAGATATTGGTCCACCATCGCCATGGTGCTCTTTTCTGCCCATCAGACTCCAAAAGCTAGGTAGCAACAGCACTTTTTCTTGCTTATTTTACCTAGCTTTATTATTATCGTTTTTAAAACCGACTACAAAGTATTAAATAAAATTTGAGGTTAGGAAATTGTTTATTATTCTTATGGGATTTTTATTAGTGGCAACCATGCAATGGCAAGAAACTTTTGCATGCAATTTTTTGCACATACCATGTCCAACTGCCTTCACGAAAATTACGAAATTCCTTAGAAAATCATAAATAAATCATAGGATGAAACCAAATTTCACTGGACTATTGCTACTAACACAGTCTGCTTACTACACTCACACCTCTCGAAACAAAAATATCACTTTCATTTTATATGAATAACGCTATAGGAATTTACATTATCATTGTTCTTTGGTTGAAATGGCATTTATTTTTTAAACTGATGAAACTTGAACAATCCCATTGACGTGACAAGCATCAAATTACTTTCAAAATTTTTTCGTCTGCTATCGTATTTTAATTTTATATACAAAAAGATTGGAAATAAATTAAATTACATTAACTGGAATCAAATAATTTTGAAAAGAATTAGTTTAACTAACCAAATGCAAATTGATTCTTTTCCTATCATCGATCAATGAGTCTCTAATCTGAACAGTGACTATTAACCTACCGGGTGGGCAAATAAAAACATCATAAAAACAAAGAATAGTGGCCCCGAGAAACGTAGAAACTATTTTCAGAATTTTAGGTCCGCCATAATTTGGATTGTTTTTTTTTTTCAGCAATACAAAATTAATTAGCAACGTGTGGGAAATTTACTATTTTTGTCGGATGAGATTTCCAGATTTGGTCTTTATTACTTTGTGTTGTACTTCTTTTTGTGATTTCACTTGTACCTATTGGCTGAATTACGAATCACCTCATTATGAGAAAGGGGTCATCCATAAATTACGTCAATTTCATGATTTTTCGCCCGTCCCCCCTTCACATATTTCGTAAATTACATTTAGAAATTATTGAGTGAAAACAGCAGTTCCGAAACAGTTCTATTTCCATTTAAATTATTTTTTAATAAAATTAACATCAATTCGCGCAATTAACAAAACAAAAGCGATTAATTAGTTAAAGAAATTAACAAAACAAAAAATATTAATAGAATTATATTAATTAATAATCTCGATTCCTTGAACTTTAAATCCAATCCTTTAAATTATTTGGCATAGCAGCCACTTCGCTTTCGTTTGCGTTGTTAATGTCAGGAACATTAATTGTATCAACATCTTATACAGCATCATCGTCAACATCCACACAAAGAAGTTTTCTGGCTAGCAATCTAGCAGCAATTTTTCGAGGAAAGTCAATAGGGAAAAATTCTTGTTGCCTCTTATGTAATTGCTTGTGTTTATTGGTGGATTTCTATTATAACGTTTCTCGTACTTATTTATACGATATCTATTCGCGGGGTGAATTAATAAACACTGTCTCTTACGTTCTTAATTTATTTACACACTTAACTCACATTAATTTACTTATAAATATTACTCAAATAATTTCTGCAATTACTTTCACTAATTCGTTCTTACTACACTACATGACTTTATTTGTGTATCACATTAAATTCTACAAAATTCTAGAACAAAAAGAATGACAAGAAATAAATAGATTTTTTCCTAGGAATTATTTAAAAGAAATAATGTAGTGAATCGCCTTCTGTAATAAAAAGTTCGTCAAAGGCGCGTCCGCCATTTATTAAAAAACAAATCAAAGGCGCCGCGTGAATTCGCCGAATTTCAAAATTCCATTGTAGCTGGACAGAGCCGGCCTAAGGACCCAGTTCGTAACAGTTTGATGCAAAATATAGTTTACGGGGCGCTTAGTCGGTTTGGTATCTTATATTTACAAATATATAATTGTTTTGAGGTTTTCGTAAAGCGATAGTTTAAATTTCGTGTTTCAACATTTAGATTATAATAGATGTGACGTCACGAAAGCTAGGACCAATTTTCTTATCACACGATGTCACACTTGATCGACCCCCTCCCAATTCCGTAACGTGTGACGTAACTAAATAAACTGTATGTAAATAGAAATTAAAATGGTGGAACACATTTTCTAAATATATGACATGTTTTGTCATGTCTTCATTTCTTTAGGTAAAGCGCCGTTTCCACGTGGCGTGGCACGCTCGCGTAGCTCACACATTCGTGAAAGACTGTGTAAGTTTGCCTCGGTAGCCGCCAGGAGCGTGAAGAATCCATGATCGTTCACGCTCCATATCAAACGTGTTTGATTTTCAGGCGCGAATACGACAGTTGCTAGTCAGGCTCCGACGAATCGACGCGACTGATTGTTTAGTAGGTTTTCAAGATGTCTGAGCCATCAGGTACTCGAGTAGTGAAGTTACAATATAATGAAACAGTTAAATTTATAGAATTGTATACGATTCTAACTGCCAAGATTACAAATGTAGAGATTTAAGATTGGCCGCAGCAAAAAGAATTAGAGAAGTGATAGCTAAATTTGCAGTTTTATTTTAGGGCTCAGAGCTTGTCTCATGTTGGTGTCTGATTTTAAAATACGTTCCAGGAGATAATCAAACTGTTCTTCAGACATTTGTAATAGGTTTTTAAAATCTTGGTGATTATTCCTTAGCTCAATATTTCACTCGCACTAAATGTTGAATACAAAACTGCACAACTTTCAACTACGAACTCGTTCATCGCGGTCGGCGACACTCAACTGGTTCGCTGATAGAGTGGCGCGAATTTGCTCCGTGGAAACCGCTTGAGACGCACACACCACGATAAAAAAATCGCGAAACGACCCGCAGTTTGAAGATGGATTTCAAGGTAGCAGAATGTGTTGTTGCTCTAATAATAAGAAATAGAAAAAGAAGACGTCAACGCAAATTTCGAAAATATTGGATCCATCCACTTACTGGGCGTAGATTTGAGAAAGGTTTCTTTCATAAGTATCAAAGCTTAAGAGACCATCCTGATAAACTTTTTAATTACTATAGGCTGTCAGTAGCCAGCTTCGATAAGATTTTACAAATTGTGCGTCCGTACATCACCTTCATGGATACAAAATTTCGCAAATGTATTTCACCAGAGGAGCGCCTGTCTGATACGGTCTACCGAATACTGACCAAAAAACCGCCCGCGTTTACGCCAGTGCGTGCGCGTCAACCAAGTTCTATAGATTACAAATTTTGCCGCGGTTTTTACCCGCGAGCCATTTTGTAGCAAATCACTATTTTAAAATCAGTCGCGGGAAAAAACCGCTGGTGCGGCCGCTTGTATTAGTTTTCTAGGGGCACAAATCACGCGATTAAAAACCACAGCGGTTTAACCGTAGTGCGGTCTAGGCCTTAAGTTTAGGTAAGGCTCTAGCCCATGTTCAATGTTCAAGTTGCAACGCGAATGTTCGATGCCAATTTTGAACGCATCGTGTCTAGTGACGCACGCATTTCATTAGAAGATGACTAAACAATTGATAATATCACGATTATAAATAAAACTTTCGATATAATAATATATATACGACGCATTTGTTACTTGTATATGTGTAGAAAACGTGAATCGATTATTTAATACATATACAACCGAAATCATGAACGTCATAAAATTATTAAACAATAAATTTATTGTGTAACAAAAAAGGTAAACAATGGAAAAGTCTAATCGGTGTTTGGAGGTCAACCTTTGTAAAGAAAGTCATGTAGCATGAATATTTCTTAACCCGAAACAACTTAGAAACGTAAAACGAACGCTCGATATAAAATCATCATTCTACAATTAAAATATTTCGCCCGCGAATAAAATAAACTTCGTTGATTCGCTGAACCGTTGATTGTTTTAGTTCCACCTGTTCGATTACTTTTGTTTCGCACTGTATAATCTTTATTTGAAATCGTAATTGGGTATTTCAATTTATTATCGTCACGCTACTGGTTAGTTTCGTGTAAGTTAACGCTTCGTTACATGAAAAAAATATTGTTGCGACGATTCTTAAGGAAGTACGGTCAACTTCTTAGAATGTTGAAACAACGACGTCCGTTTAAAACTCCCTAGTTGCGTACCGTTCTTTGGAATTATAAAAAAAACGTATATTACAAAAAAACTGTTCTTTTATATCGTTTCGATACAAAATTCTGCACGTAATCGTTTTAGAATGATTTTTTTTTAATGTTTATGAATTTTTAAAAAAATTAAACCGTTTTCGGAAGTGTTTAACATATTTTTTCAAAATTGCTTTGAGTTAAAAAAAAATTTCTTTAACGCGCATTATTTATAGACTGTAACCATCGGAGAATCCTTTGATTCTAATTTTAATCTGTGCTATTATCCGGAATTTTATAACGTATAGAGACGGAATTCTTCGTCTTCTGTACCGTTACATTCTGATTTTTTTTAATACGTTCAAGTTAACTGCTACACTTCAAAGAATATTTCGAATTTCAATACAAACAGTTTGTCTCTGTATATTTGTATAATACAAAATATATTTGATATACTTATCAATTAGTTTTAACATTTTTTTTGTTTATATTTTTAAAATACGATAGAATTTGCTATTTATGAATAGAAAGAAACAACGAGACGTAACTTCGGCATAAAAAACTTTAAACTAAAAAAAATCCTTTCCTATTTTTTAATTTCTTTTATCGCCCACGTGAAACATCTTGTCGCCAAAAATTAATTTTAATAGTTTTGTTATTTATTACTCTTCAAGTTTCCAAATATTTACACCACGCGATTTATTTTTCAGTTACAAATTCTATAGTCTATTTTTATGAGTGAGAGATTAATAAAATAATGAAGCATTCGTAATACATAGGCGTATCACTTGTTTTAGTAGAAGTTATATGAATATATTGGATGTACATTTATACTTTCACATAATTGACCAGATTAGAACTTTCAGGCAGCTTGAAGTTGAAAAGTGTAAATTTTTCTAAAATGCTTCATTTTCCCAAAGTTATGTTAAAAATATTATGACATACTGGGCTCATCAGAATAAGAATCAGAAGATGTGTAATGTATCTTCGGGTTAAACAATTATGATTGACTATATTCTTTATATTAAAACAATAAAACTACTTTAAAATAGTTTTTAGTTGAACTTGGTTTCAATAAAATATATGTAGGGTCATTAGGTCACATCTATATAAAATAAAGTACGTAATTTGATACGTTTATTGAACTTCAAGTATCTAAGTCAATTAACTATGATGCGGGTCCCCATTAGGATCGTGTATACCATAAATCTCAATAAATACAATAATCCCTAAGTTAGGTAGCTGACGGTTTGTATCACCCATCCAGATTATTAACAGATCCTAGGGATTCCCATTAGGAGGTGAGTCAATTTACATACAAGAAGTTGTATCTCTGTTTGGATTAGATTCGTTGTTACATGTTTTTGAACTTAAATAATTTTAAATAGGACGTTTAACGTCACTTATTTCAAAAGAATTATATGTTTTTGAAACTTTTTCCCTTTTCTGTGCCCATACTAGTTCAATCGGGATCAGTCTGGGCGTCTTTCCTGTTGGTGGATTTAAACCAGTAGATAAATTAGTTGAAAAAGCCTATCTTCAATTTGTAACAGTTTCATCTTGCCAAAATTCTTGGAATTAAAATAAAATTTCTAACCTTTATTGGTAAATAGGTAATTGTAGATCTTATGATACGGCTATGTAATCTTATATTGGCCTCTAAATTTTTTTTGTGCACAGTTTTGGCTAAAAAGACCAATAATAGAACGAAAACTTGTATTAGTTCAAGTACATTCATTAAAATTATATGAAATAAATTTTGATTGGAAATCTAGTTTTATTACTCTCTCCTACATAAAACTAGACTATAAAATGAAACTTTCACAAATTCCATAACTGTTTTTAATCAATTATGAGTATTGGGATAACGTGTAAATATTTTTAAGGTTATGTGTACAAGCAGCTTTATACTAATTAAGTAAGTCTAGTAATAAATCAAATGAGCGATTGAAATTTATGTTTAATTTTACAAATCACCCTGTAAATTCATAAAGAAGAGGGATTTTTAGTAAATGCGAGCATCGAGCGCACATTTGCAGGTATAAAAACTGTATCACTGTCTGATTCGAGACAGGTAGTGTGCGCTCGATGCACGTGCGCTAATCGCACCCCACCCTTTTTAATAGTCTCATAATATCCTTCCTGAGGGAACTCTACTTATGGTAAAACTATGTAAACTCCCTCATGATTCATGATTAAGTCTGTATATTTGAATTTATCCAACTTTAGGTTTCTGATATTTTTTTTAGAGCTTTCACGGTACAGCTGCTCTTGAACAATTGATTAGTTCGGAAGAAGAAGAAGATTTAACTTTGTCTGCCGACGAGGGATTTAGTCCACCAACGCCGAGTCCTTGCGAATTAAGTCCGGCAAGGGCTAGTTTGAGGCATACTTTGTGGGAACGAATTCAACATTAAAACCAATTTCACCATGACTAGATTAGTGATGTGTTAGTTAAAAATGATGTGCATAGGTAATCTTAAGGTGTGATAAATCGTTTTGAAAATTTTTAACCGTTTTTGTATCACAAAAATCCATTATTATATTTCATTATAACCACAACTTCCTGTGATACGAAAAAAGTATTTTTTCTTGAAATAGACTTTTAATTAATTAAGACAGTTTTAAATATTTGTCACCGTCCTTTTGTTTCCTTAATTTTTATAGTGATCTCAAAAATACTCTTTTTCGTCTTTAGGAGTTTTTGGCGAAACGGTTATAACAAGCATTGTTTACTGTGATATTTACTTGTAGTTTTCTAACCTATAAAAACTAACAAGAAAAATGATGTTCATCCGTATGTATCTGTGTTAAAAAAAAAAACTGGTTAATAGAAAGTTTTTTCCAGCAACCGAGTAATTACCTATGCACATGCTTTGTTTATATTTAGTTTTAGTGTTCATATTATGCATATCATCACGTTATTCATGTAATCAAATAATTTATTAAATTAATTGTCCTGTCAAAATTTATGTTTTCCTTTAATTTGTAAAATTTCAAAAAAAATGCCATTTTCTTAAGAGCCAACCCTTTTTACCATTTCAAAACTTTTTATTTCACATAATTTCTTACTTAATCTTTATCTCTATTTACTTCTAGAGGTGTAAGACTTTCTCTTTTCTTTGAGCCTTTATTCCAAAATTCTTTCAGTTTCTTCCCTCAGTCTCTTTATTGATTTCGTTCATCCTGGTTTCTCGTTCTTACCATTCTGGCTTCTAGTCTTCTTTTAATTCTTTCCTTACTCATCTATTTTCATTTCTTCATCAATTTCATTTTTGTTGTTTGTTTCTTTGTCCTGTGTCTCTGTTTCAGAGCCTACTCTTTTATAATTTTCATCCTTATTCCATTTTTCCCTGGAAAATATGTTCTAATCTCGTTAAATGGTTTTTGTTATTTCTTTCTCTAGTTTTTCATTTTCTTATATCATTGAGCTGAGGTATTTGAGGTGTTTTATTTATTTATTTCCTATTTAGACTTAATTTCTGTAATAATGATCATAGTCTTGGTTTTATTTATGTGTTCATACTGTATTTTTTGAGTGTTATATTGGGAATTTCTTTGTCTTCTGCAAATATAACCAAGTCATCAGCGTAACATATTTTTGTTAATGTCACTTCATCATTATTTCTAGTGTTCTACTTTATAGCTTTCCAAATTTCTTTTGTACCTTCATCGAAGACTATTATGTCAAGCAATTGACTCAATATGCAAATTTTTCTTTTACCCCATTGTTGGTTTCAAATATTCTTAATTTTTCATGTTATTCTGACATAATTTTTGTTGTTGCTTTTAATTAAGTTTTGATTTATTCCTTTCTGTTCTAATATCTTCTCTATTTATTGTATTGAAGCCTTTTTTAAGATCGTTGAAACCCAAATGTAACTTCCTGCTTTCTTCATGTCTTTTATACCTCTGTTTCTTCTATAGTTGTTTCTAATGTTTTTTTTTTATAATTCTGGCAAATATGTTACTATGTAGTTATTCTCGACTGTCCCCCTTTTTACATATTGGTGATATAACTCCAATTTGCCAATCTTTGAATACTGTTCTGGTTTTTATTATATTAGATACCTCACACCCATTTCCGGTGATTGCTATATCATTAATGTTATTAAATGTTTTTTTTTTATTTTGGATGATAATTTTTGTTTCAACTTGAGATGAAAGATTTTATCTACAACTATCATCTAATAGTAATTATAATAATATATATAAACTATTTCAATCTTACATTTAGTTGGAAAGATGAGAAATTATTTTTCCAAGACTTAATACGTTAACTACCAAGGCAATTTTCACCATTTCATTTAATCGCTTTAAATCATAGAAATACTAATTTAAATAAATGTTTTTCCCTTACAAAATGTTTTATTTCTTGGCGAATTAAGTAAAAAAATCTCATTGGAGGGGGTGGGGTAATTATTTTGCAGTTGCAGTCAACGTGTTAAATGACTAATATGTAAAAATGCTTACTGAAAGGAAACGTGGCTGTCAACGTGTTAAGTGTTACTATTCAATTTTCTAAGAGTTTTGGTGTATTTATTTATTTTTTCATTAAAATAACTTCAACTGAAGCACAATTCTGCATCTATACGCACTATATTTTAAAATTGTGTCATCTCTATTGTTTTTTTTTCAAAATGTAATTTATTTGTAACTTTGTGTAACCAATGTGATCATTTATATATCATTTTTTTTTTGTATCTTGTACTTGTTTTAAATTTTGTGTTTTAGAACAAATATGCACACTGGGAATGAGAAAATGTCTTTTTTTTTAAATTTTTGCAAATAAATATATATATATAATAAAAATTTGTTAATGTTTAAAACTATGTAAAAAAATGTGATTTTATAATCTTGAGATTAATAAGTGTGCAGATGATGTTTTTAAATGTCCATTTAGGTTTTTGCTATATATTCTCTTGAAGCTTGTTACGACTAAAATTGAAAATGCAACTGTCATATTATAAACGAAAAACTATAGTATGTTCATATTTTTAAACTGTTTTCGTTAGCGACCTGAAATTATTTTATGTACTGCTCATGTTTATTATTATTGCTTTAAAAAAATAAAATTTATGTTCATTATACACATTGTTTCATTTTATCTATAAACATAACTAATATAAATTAATGATCTGGAATAAAAACATAATCTTCGAAGGAAAACCAACCACTTCAATCGACCCCCTATCGAAATCAATATGTTTCTTGAAGGGATCCTACAAGAACGAAACAAGTCGAAGAATGGTACTCCAGTCTTTCAATCAAAGATATCATTATGAACAAAAGAGTCAGTTGGACAATAAGCGTCTTAAGTACTTACTACTATTAATGCATTGCACTAAGAACTATACTCATGACCACGATCTTTCCCGTTCCACTTCGTCCAGGTTATCGTAGTAAACCCAAAAAATTATTGAAATTTAAAAATTTTTTAGGTAGTTTAAACATTTCAGTAAGGCCGCTGTATGGATTAGGTAACGGTGCATTTATGAAAAAAGAACAAAATACGTTATCAATTGGAAGATTAATTTATTTCTATTAAAGTTTCGGGGTCATGTCTTCTCAATGTTGAGGATCGGAGATTGAGGAGTAGTGAGCGAGGATATGGAAATAAAACTGAATTCGTAAAAGTATTCGATTTATTTTTGTTTAAAATTTAACAAAAGTTGTTTAAATAATTTTTTTTTTCATTAAAAATTGTACCTTTTGGTAAAAACGGTAAATTAGGTCATACGGAATGTGATTACACTAGATCGGTTTATAATGATTCAACTGTTTTCAACATGAAGAAGCGAAATAAATTTTTGAATTACTAGAATAATCACATGACGTTCTATTATTGACATAAGCAGTTTAAAAAAAGGCACTTGTAATTTACCAAAAATAAAAAAAAACATTCATATACTTTCGTAATACAATTTTTTATACGAGGTTTATTCGTAAATTAAGTTCAATTATCCTAGTAACAGTACCGTAGAACACGTTTCACTGGTTTGAAATGATAAAAAAAATAAATCACATTGACATATCTTTAAATTTCCAATAAGGGTCACTTGAAAGCTAAAGAAATGGAAATAGAAAATAAAAGAGGCAGATAACTTGAAGGTTATTTTACCGAAATTAGGAGTTTTTCAATTTATATATATAACTCCTTAATTTTTGGATTTGTTGTGAGTTGGATGTCAAAACTATTAAGTGTCTGAGGGACATTTGGAATCACTTAACTATGACGTTGTTTCCCATTAGAAGCGATCGGTATACGATAAATCTTATTGAATACAATAATAACTTTGTTTGGTAGGTTGATTAATGAATGATTGATATAAGACAAAAATTAGGTGATCCGAAACGACACGTTAATATAAAATAAAAATAAGTAATTTGATACGTCAATGGAACTTCAAGTATCTAAGGGATATTTGGATCGCTTAACTATGACGTTGGTTCCCATTAAGAGCGGTCACTATACAATAAATATTAACGAGTACAATAGTAACTTGAAGTAAGGTAAGTAAATTTATTTTCTTCGCAGTCACATTGATATAAAACAAAAATTAGGTAATCCGGGACGATACGTTAATGGACACTTGGTATCACTTAACTACATGTTTCTCATCAGTAGTGAGATAACTTTGAAGGGTACATATAAGCGATTCTATAGTGATAGTGAAGCACATAATCTATACAGATAGTGTCTGTACGGGTTGTTTTTTATTTAAAAATGAAACATATTTGACGAACATCCCTCGTACATATATAGATATAAATTTTTCAACACGTAAGGTTAATGTTTTTTATAACTGGATGTCTTCCAATAAGACACGAGATTTATAAAAGCAGGCAATGTACCATCATAAACAATTAATAATTTGTTTGGTATTATTTTTAAAATGTTTTTAGAATAGTCAGAAATTTTGTAAACCAATATCAATTAATACGAAATTATTGGATCTAATTCTATTGGAAGCAGTCACTAAAATTTTATCAATCGATAATTGTTATGCACTCCTCTCCGCCATGATGCCGGTCCTGTTTGGATTTAGTGGAATTTTAAAATTCGGCGGAGGCGATGTTTGTTTTTGTACAAGTTTTTATTATAACAGGCAGTTTATATATATATATATATATATATATATATATATATATATATATGTTTATTTGAACTACTTTCTAGGAATGTCTAATTATTATTTGTTTTGTTTCTTTATTTTTTAGAACTTTCGAGAATTTCTTTTGGGATATATAAGAAGTTTGTGTAGCGCAGTTAGTATAATTTATAATAAATAGTCATAGAGAATTGTATTAAATAGAAGAGTAACCGAAGAATGTAAATAAATTATTCAAGTTAGTTAAGTGATTGTGATGAGTGAGTCATTATAAGTTAGTGTAGTATAAGGTATTTGAATAAATTGAGAACGTAAGAGACATAATTTCAAAAGTTTTCAATTTTTCTATGTTTAAGGTTTCAAAATTTTTTGATAGGTGGCGGTAAATACTCAATTTACATTAATGCTTCAATCAAAACCACTTAAGCCTCTTATTTTCGAACAAACATCAATAACACTTCGATATAAGATTTAAATTTTTTTTTATTGGTGAATTAGTCGATGATACATCGCCCGAAATATAAAAAAAACAGACAACAAATTTATATACAAATAAATTAATCTGATAAAATTTGTCAAAATTATATCATATCTAATGAAAAACAAGCATAAAAAATAATATCAATATTAAAAATAAAACACAAAACGAGAAAATTAACACAGATTTTGAATATTATAAAGCTATTGTGCTTATGTTTTAAGGGATTACAGGAAAATATATCGTTAAAACATTTATTTACTACACTAACACACAATTATATTGTGGTACGTTTCGATGGCCAAGTTATCATCATCAGAATCAAAATCCGTTTCTTAAGACTATATCTTATCGAATACCGTAATGTGGTACAGTGTAGTTGTTCGTTTAATGGTATGTTCAACGGATAATTCCAACTTACCAGAACAATATTTCGAAATATGAATAAATTTAAATCGAATCAAACCAGACGGTTCACATTGACTACATATACATATTGTTATTATGTAAATTATCCAGTTTGTAAAAAAGAAAATAGATTTTCCTGTAATCGTGTAAATTGTAAAACTAACCATAAAAAACAGTAGATGGTAACCGTGGTGATAAGATTTTAAAAAAAGGAGAAATTCTTGTCCGTCAATGGATTTGTGATGTAAGAGCTGTAAAAACATGAATACCCTGTATATCAAAGAGAGGATCTTGATATTATTATTAAGATCAATCCAAAGCACTTTAACACGTTGACTGCCGTTTATAGATGGTTCAATATTTTCATACATTGGTAGGTTAATAAGTTCTAATACACACGGCAGTCATCGTGTTAAATTTGAAATAAATTTAGAATTGAACAAAACCTTTTGTCGTTGTTTCATTTAACAAAAAAACATATTTTTGGAACTATAAAAACGTTTTTGAATATAGTTTTAATACATCACATAATTTTTGATTATATTTTCAATTTAGTAGACTCTAACTTTTATGAAATTGTCAATTAAATTATTCTTTATGAAATTTATATACTTCTCTGAAGTACAAGTAGGTTAAAAATATTTTAAAATGATTAAAATAAAATAAAATATGGTATATAACAATAAATAAGAAGTTTTTTTTATATTTGGATACTTTCATAAAAATTGATTATTAAGGTAGTTTTAACATCTAAATTGAATTTTGGAAAAAACTAGATTGGAAAAAAGCCAAAACAAAGTATGTATGTATCAAAATCAGCCAATTTTTGTTAGTATACATGCTCAACGGTCGTTTTAAATGAAATAACTTGTTATGATAAAAAACATTTAAAATGGAAGCAAAAAAGTAGAAAATAATTATATTTTTAATCAATAAAAGTTCTAAAATCTCAAGTGAAACATCACCATCATTCATCATTATACCATTCAATCCCTTGGATTATCATCATTCATCATTATACCGTTCAATCTCTTGGATCATTATCACTCATCATTATACCGTTCAATTCCTTGCTGCCACATCATTTATCATTATACAGTTCAATCTCTTGCTTCATCATCATTCAACCGTTCAATCCCTTGCTTCATCATCATTCATTATTATACCGCTCAATCTCTTGGACTCTAGCTAACGCTTTAAGCCTCTACAAATCCCTTTAATGGGGTGGATTACTCCCCTTATTCTTGTTGTTACAGTTTTTTTGTTGGTCCTGGCTTTGTTTGTTAACTTTTTCCGTCCTCTTGTGATTTTTGCTTTCAAGTCTACCATTTCCAAGATTCTGTTGTCTTCTTCAATTTGGTTTCTCCAGGTATTTTTTGGTCTGCCTCTAGGTCGTAGAGGTTATCCTCCTCATTCTTTCTGTAGGTTTCTCATGATGTCTTGAGTATAATATGATCTTTTATATACTTTTAAATAATTTCTCCTCCCAATTCTTCTTCTTTCTCTAATATTCCCTATGCATCTAATGTAATATTTGGTTCTCAGTATTTTTATATCGATTATCTTCTTATCTTCTTCCTTTTTATTTGACAGTTGTTTCCATGTTTTTATCAAAATATTTTGACTAAAAGAAGTCGAAACGTCAAATTTTTTACTGTCATTAAAAAATTATAAGATAAACTAATTTTAAATCAGAAAAGATTTAAAATCAAGAACATTTAGAAGCATAAACATATCAAAAGGTCTAAGAAAAAGGATATTAAAGAAATAAATGTTTAATATATTTTTATTTTGTTCTTTTTCTAATTTTCTTGCTTTTAAATAACTTTTCATTCTTTCCAAATGTTCGATATCCTTTTTGTACTATTTCTCTTATTCTTTCTTTAGAAGGGTGTCCTATGGTTAAGTAGCAGCTTCTTTGTCCTTAGACGGTCCATTCCTCTTTCTTCTTGACTTGCTATCTTCATGTATTTAGTTTTTCTTGGTTTATTCCTAAACCGAATTCTCTTGCTTCTGTTTCCAGTTTGCTATAGTTTGTATTCGATTCATTATAATATTTTTTATTATTTAATTTTGCTTTTCTGATTACATTTTCTAAAATAATATTAAACAGGAATGGAGAGATCCAGTCGTCTTTGTTTATTTTTATTTCTTCTGTTAGTATTCCTAGATATCTTTCTTTGGCTTTCGTGTTTTGTAATACAACCTCTATCGATATCTTTAATTTTCTAGGTACCTTCAGTGTTTCTAAATCTATCTATTTATTGAGTCGAAATCGCTTTTAAGATCTATAAAGATTATATGTAATGAGTTCATATGGGAGAACAGGAAAACTTGGTTACAACAATTAGTACAGGAAGGGAAAAGACAGGGGAAAACAATAATCTCACACTAGAAAGGGCACACGGGTTCTAGAGAAGAAGAATTGAATAGTGATTCCTCAATTTTTTAACGTTTATCATTTGAAATATCAACACAAGATTTTGTACACACATCAAATAACAATTATCTATCATTAGATCTACCATTTCTGTACTGTAAAAAAAATTGAAAAGCACAAGTAATAGTATAAAAAAAAACCACACATATATAAATCTTACCAGTTAGTCGCTCAACACCGGTAGCATAGACCCATAGAAAAAATTTAAAAATTAATTTAACGATTTTTTTTGGGAAATATTTATGAATACTTACAGTTCTACACTGTGAATGGTCGACGTTGGACAACTATCATTCACTTTTACGTGGCAGTGCTTGTGACATTTGATCAAACAATCCCTACATTCATAGCCCTGTTTACCGAACCTTCTAGCGATATTTTTACCGCACACTTGACATACCGTACCGCTGGAATTAAATAAATAATTAATTTATTTAATCAAAATATTTTGTTAACCATACCCTTGTAGATGTTTGGCAACAAACGTATGATCATTATAAATATGAAGTTTAGTGCCTTTTTTTCGCCATTTTGATTTTTGAGCTAACGACAACGGTACTAAATAATGTTTCTTGATACCGTTTTCTATAGTTTCTAGCACCAAAGTACTGGCTTCGTTTATATACGTTCTAGTCGAAGCACTACTCATACCCGATGCTTCCGAAAGGCTGGACCTTCTAGAAGTTTCGTCCATCGAACGTTGACCAGGTACATTGAGACGATAACCTAGTAAATTAAAAAATAACATATTGAGATGATACCGAAGAAATTATTCCTAAAACTATCAAAGAGATTACAAAAAAATGATCATTTAGTGATATACCTAGCAAGACTGGCGAGAGGGAACAAAACGTTTGGTTAGGTTATGTTAAGTTAGGTTAGGGGCGAGAGAGAACAAAACGTTTGGAGCCCTAGGAGGACTATCAACATCAAAGGATATTTCAAGAACCGCCCTATAGAACAGTTGAACAGCCCACGATACTGTATGGTAGCAAGTGTTGGATCATGAATAAAAAAGAAGAAAATAAAATAAACATATGGGAAAGAAAGGATTTTCGGAGGAGTGGAGGAGAAGAACGTGCTCGGAGATCAAAACACTTTATGGTCAAAATGAGATAGGTTAAGTAGTCAGAGCAAAAATAATCAGATAATGAACAATCAGATCTTTACTAAGGGGAGAAATATCAAAAAGGAAATGAGGAAAAGTGGATAGAAGCATATAGAGAAGACCTAGAAAAGATAGGAATAGAGAACTGGCATTCTAGCATAACCCAGACAAAGAAACAACCATTTTGTAAGTGTTAACCAATTAACGCGATTAGACAGTTATTGGTTAAATATTAATAATTAAAATTTCGGTTGATTAAGTAAAACATGAGTTTTATTGCAAAGAATATGGTCAACCGTAATTGGTTACCCCGATTATACATTACAATTCTTATTAAGGGAAAAAGAAGCGAAAAGGAAAAGAGGACGTCCATGGAAAAAACAAATATAGTTGAAATTATTATTTAATAATATAATTTGTCTATGATAGTGTTTAACAATTAAAACTTCAAAAATAGAGCAAATTTGTTTATCTTCATAATGCTGATTAGATTCATTTGTTATAGTTCCATACTATAACCTTAATAAGTGACATTTTTTTTCATTTCACTAATTGAGTCATTTGTATTTAAATTTTGTGAATGCTGCATCTCGTCCCATTGTATATCTCAAATTTAACATATTCAACGATCTAAATATAACATTCATCAACAATATCATAAGAATCGACACAAAGACTGCTGTACAAACAATAGCAACTGACTAATCAACACTATTTCGATCCCCCTACTACAAAGAAGAAGACTATGGACTGAAGATGTGTAAGAAAAATTCGCAGAGAAACTTTCTACCACAAGACAGTCGCCTAAAAAAATTTCACTGATCATATATTGTGTAGGTACTTACTTTCGTCGTGTCGTCCTCTGTCAGCTGAAACTGATCGGTTCAATGAATCATCTCGACCGATATCGTTTTCAGGACCAGCTGATTTCGATCTGTTCATCGATTTACCCAATCGCCTTTTGATAGTTCCAAAAAAGTCTCTACGTTTTCTAGGTCTACCTCTATATTCGAACGATTGTGATTCATTTTGTACTGGGGACGGACCGGTATAACTATATTCTCCAGGCTAAAAAAATAATATTATTGAATAAGTATAAAATATCTTGTTAAATTATCTGAGTGTGTTGTATACACCGAGTCACTTAATTCAGTATTTTCGACAAAGGCTTTGTACCATATAAATTAGTCAATTTTAAAAAATAAAAAGAACAAAGTTTCAAATACCTCAAAAATATAGATAGGATGTGGAAAAAATAATATGATATAGTACCATCTATATAGTATATCCAGCAGAAATTGAGACATAAATAGATGCAAAAAGAATTGAGCTAAACCGGATAGGATAAAATACAAATAGAATTAATAATAGAACAAAATATAGTTGAATGGGTACAGTATGAAAACGAATAGATTACGAAGCAAAAGAGGACACTAGAAAAGAAATTGATAGAACGAATGAAAGAACAGGGAACAGAAAATAGTAGAAGTTGGTACAAGAAGGACTTGAATCCTGTTTTAACATCTATATGTATCGATTCCCACCATTATTTTGTAAAATAGAATCAAAATTACATGCAGAAGAACACCTGAGAAAAATAGGTGATAAAACTAAATGGGAAAGGACATATAAGAGAAGTAAAGTAACAAGAATTAATAATAGAGAAAATAAAATAACTTCTAAATCTGTATGGAATGAAGACAGATATAATATTGACTAAAATACTGGAATTAACATTAAAATCAATTAAGGAGACTAAGAAAGAAGGGGAGAAGATAAAGGAAGGAAAAGAGAACAAAAAATTAAAGAAATGGGTACAAGGAGTTGAACCTTCATTAGACACGTGATAGACATCTAAATAAATTGATTTCCACCTTTAATCGTTATTTTTGTAACATACAAAATAACACTTGAGAAGAACAGAGAATAAAACTAAGTGGGAAAGAATAAAATGCAAACTGGAATTAACATTGAAATCAAAGACTAAGAAAGAAGGGAGGAAGACAAAGGAAGGAAAAAGGGAGAAAAAGTGGAAAATGCAAACAGATTAGTAGAAAAAATAAAAAAAACGAATTGGCATTGAAAAAAATTGAGGAGACTAAGAAAATAGTAGAGAGTACAAAGAAAGGGAAAAGTAGGTAGACAAACCCTTGTTAGACACACGAAAAACATGTATCTCTATTGATTCCCATCACTGATCATTATTTTCGAAAAATAAAAACAAAATATCCAATTTGTCTGAAAAAATTCAGTAATTACCAAAAAATTTGAAACACAATTAGGTGCAACAAACACTTGAGAAGAATATTGGAACAAGAATAGAATGAAGACATAAGAAAATTAACAAAAAAACAAGAATTAATAATAAAAGAAAAAGAAGCAAAAAATCTGGATTGGTAGGGAATTAAAACTGAAAAAACCATTAAAAAAATAATCGAAGAGACAACAAGGGAAAGAAAAAACCATTTGAATAAAATATACCATAAACATAACCTAACCAAATAAAACTTTTAATATTTTCTCTCATTTCTCTAAAAATAAATCAATATTTTTATAGGTAACTGAAATATAAGTGACTGTGCATTTTAAATTATACAAGCAAAGTTTAAATACAGTCGGTATCGAATATCAAATCATTTTTGTCTTTCATTAACCATTGTCATTGCTAAGAAATATTGGAAAGGTTAGTAAAAAGAAAATAGAAAAAAAAGCCAAACCTTAGATGCTGCACTATCACTCATCACATCCTTACTTTCACCATTAGTTGTACCATTTCTTTCAGTAGGCAACTTTCCATTAGTTTCTTGATTTTCTTCTACCGCTATTATTTCCTTATCTTCCGGATTCACTTCGATAGTTTCAATTTCTTTCCAAGCACCGTTATTTAATTCAACCTTGCGTTAATTGAAAAAAGAAAAAATGCACACACCAGTCAAAAAAAAATAAAGCCACAAAACTGGATTTGGGATATTTCGAATAATTTTCTTCAATAGAGATTTTTTGAAAACATATTACAGTTTTTGTTTTTAAAACTTTTTGAGGCTTTTCAAATTGGAAAAATCCCATCCAGTTTTACAGTTAGGCGTTAAAAACACACAAGTAATTATTTGTATGTACTCTTACCTTCACTAGCCTTTGGGAAGGTTGCTAAAATTAGAACAAATTTATAGGTTAGTAATCATTATATCTTTTTAAAGGATACTTTGTGAATTTAATCGTTTATTAAGTTGCCTGATTGATTCGACTACGGTTATATGTTGGTCCCAATTTTAATATTAACAAAAATAATAATCTAATTGTACTTTTATTATCTTGACATTGAGACATTCAGATAAGTTGGTTCCAATTAACTATATTACAAAGCTGGAAGTCTTCCAAAATATGTAGAACTGTAATTAAAACACCAACAAGAAAATTTGTAAACCATCAGAAAGGTTACACGGACCACATAAGATTAAAAGTTAGTTTTCCTAAAGACTTCCAATCATGTAATTGATCTGAATGACATTTGATTGATTGTTAAGCCAAAAATGACTAGTTTTTGGCTTCAACTAACAAAACTTTTTTCTGAGAAGCTGGATATCTTCCAAAATATGTAGTACTGTTAATAAACACCAACAAGAAAATTTGTAAATCATCAAGAAGGTTACATGAACCACATAAGATGGAAAGTTGGTAATGTTCCACTGACATATGTGCAATAGTCTCATTTACACTTATGATGATTAGATTTTGTTCAATGGCTGCAATTTTTACAACAATTTTCAAAATTACTAAAATTTAGAAGCACTACAAACTAAATAATTAATAATTGTTTTCTAATTTAATTTCTCTTTATATTGATAGATTCCAAACGAAACATAAAAAAAAACTGTGTTAATTTTAATTATCACAACCTTAATTATTTCAATCAATTATTAGAATTAAATCAAATAACTTACCCTTTGCATGCTATGAATGACCAAGGTATTCGTATTCGTATTAATCTTACTTCTATCTAAGTCTCTGTATCCCGTTTGGGGGGAATGATTACCATTTGTAATGGAATCTGAAAAACCAAGTAAAAACTAATAAATTACAGTTATCGGGTTGCTAATATTCTAAACCTTTCATGGGACCTGAACCCTTCTATGATATCAGCTACAGAACAATAGAAAAAGAATTGGATAAGAAAGTAGATACGAGCAAAACCAATTGTTGGGACAACCGACAAAGGCTTAGACAGACAAAAACTCTTTTGGGAAACTATAACCATCTACTGAATCTATAAATCTAAGTGAGAACAATCTTTGAATAGTAACAGGAAAGAAGGAATAACAGTATAAGAGATAATTTGTATTCAAAACAAAATAGATGAAGGACAATTAACATGGTTTGGTCATGATATGAGAAGAACGATTAATATTGAGGATAGATGAAGAATTAATCTGCAAAAACAAAGAAGACCGAGGAGAAGCTGGACAGAAGTAATTAAGATGACAGGAAAGAAAATATAAGACACAGGATAGGAAAGAATGGTAACTTAATAACTTAATTGAAGCATTTTTACACCCGAAAAGGTAGAAAAGCTTCAGAATTAAATAAGTAAAACTTTAGGTAATGAATAATAATAGTTAAGTGGTATTAGCTATAAAGAAAAGATAAAAAATTTAAAATTAATATTATTATAAAATTAATTTTCAGCTATTAGGTATTACTCACCATTTTGGAACGTTGAAGTAGTACTACCTATAGGACTAATCTTATTCGTCGTAGGAGAAGGCGTCCTTATCGTCTCTTTAATTTTATAAGGTTGTCCACCACTTATATTCGGTATATCAGCACCTTCTATGAATAAAAACTGCAAACAAATATACACAAAAATTTTCAATTTTTGGTAGGATTAATTTTTAATTTACCTCTACAGTTAAAGTTCCTGACACTGGATCGCTCTCGTACGGCCTACTCTGTAAAGATATGATCTGTCTTTGAGATGGATTTACCAAAAGTTCTTCTACTCCTACTATCCCTAAACCTAAGAATCTGTTGGGTTTCACCGCGTGATCGTATATTTCGAAAAGTAGCTCTGCTGTACTGGGGGATAAATCACTGTAACAATAATAGAAATCCTAAAAAATGAACTGCAGAACTTCAATACAATATATTTATATGTTATAAATGTTTATTAAAAGGTTAACATTTTTATTTGTAAGCAAATAATATGACAGATGTTTTATATTCTTTCCTCGTTTTTTCCTATAATAGTTATTGATATAACATTTAAATTGAATATAATTATATTCCAAGGCTACCAATAAGAAATAGAAGTGATAATTATGAAAACAGTAATAATGAATCACCTATAAAAAAATAATTAATTATTAGGTGTAATAGAATAATAATTACTTATAAAATGTAAATAAAAAAACAAAGACAAAAACAAGTAGTTCTATTGACAATAAATCTGGCAACACCGAAAACTGATACCAACGCTATGTTAAAAATCCTTTGTATATTAGCTGTATGCTTCAAAGTAAAAAGACCAACAATAATAAAAGAAGTAAATATTGAATCTTTCAGTTGAATTCGTTGATTTTATTTTAATTATTTCCAATATAAAGAATGTTTTAAACAATGATTTAAATATTAAAATTTTCTAATAATAGAAAAATACGAGAGGAGTTTTAAAAGATGTTTATTTGTACTTACAACAAAAAGTGTTCATCCCATTGTGGCGCATCGGTATTTTTGGCCACGGCAGTTTGATTTTTTTGTGGAGGTTCGTCCATTTCCACCACACAATAAGGTTCAGCACAGCCTTGTGTGGCACCCAATTGAGCCGCTCGTACCACTTTCACTAAAAGTCGTTTTTCACCTGGAATTTGTCGCGCACCTGCAGCTAAGTGATTGGGGGTTGAAGTGTAACTTGGGCTAATGTTTCCCTAAGCATATAAAAAAATTATCGAATGTGACACACGTTTTTATAAAAATGGAAATTAATTCATTGTTGTCATTAATTTTTCTTCGATACACAAAATTAATTTACTGTCCGGCACGGTTTCAGCTTCTTAGTTTGGAAGGGGCTCACGAATTAAGAAAAAAGAGAATGAAAAAATAAAATTATGATCAGACCTTTCTATAGGTAAATTTTCCTTACTGAAAACCTGTAAATCCATATGAAGAAAAAGACAATATAAGATATTATTTAAATGAATCATTTATTAAATAAACTTTTTCGACATTTTAATACAAATTCTTCTTGAAAGTGAGACAATTTGGAAGGGTTATGACTCCCCGTGCCTCCCTTTGTAACTACTCTGAAGAGCGTGATGTTAATCGACATTTTTATCGATATTAACATCCCCAATGGCTCGCGATTGCAATGAGAAGTTGTAACTACTGATTAGTTTCGACGTTATTACATCTCATCGGAGTAGTTCAACAACCCTCATTCGGGCTTGAGACCCGAACGGAAGACAGCGTCAAAGAGCGGCACCAGAACCAAATAGCGACGCTCTTTGACGTTGTCTTCAGTTCAGGTCTCAAGCCCGAATGAGGGTTGTTAAACTGTTCAGATGAGATCAAATAACGTCAAAACTAATCTTGCAACCCCCAAGGAATAAGAGCAAAAAAGACAACGGCCTGAAGATCTGTAAGAGGAACTTTCATAGAGAGAAAAAAATATTCACATTGGAAATATTTGTCCTTTTTGAATTACAGTGGCCTGAAGATCTGTAAGAGGAACTTTCATAGAGAGAAAAAAATATTCACATTGGAAATATTTGTCCTTTTTGAATTACAGTGTCCTGACATAAAATACGAGATATTTGATGAGTGTTCTGGTATTATAAGAGTTCGAGAGTGTCTGAAATAAATGAATTTACTTACTGTGCCCATACTGTCATAATGAACAGGTAAAATTTGTCCTGGTAGAGCAACATGTCTCACTAATCTCGGACAAGTGGGATACTGAGAAAGGTTCAAATCTACTTCGGTATTCCTCAGAGCATCAGTTAGGATTTCTCTGAAATTATTAGACTCATTACATACCAATTGTAGGTAAGGAGAAATTTATTTTATCACCAACCAAAGAATTAGTTTCAAAAACTCTATTTAATGTTTGAAGTTACTGGATGATGTAAATTGCTTTCCACTACAATGAGATTTGTAGTTGGTCGACTAAAAATTCATATCTGATGTCTTATTTAATTTTTCTTTTAAAATTATTATTTACTTATTTGAAATTAGAGAAATCTAATACGGAAGTATTGACTTGTTTGTCTTCTTCATCAACACCGTTTGATACTGATGAAGGAGCCAAATTGAAATATTTAACTTAGGTTAATATGTAATTAAATAAAGCTGCAATGTTATACCAAGTGTTATAAAAATAATTATTAAATATACTACTCTGGATCTAAGATGTTGATTGGTTGGAATAAACTATGTATGTAATTAAATCAGTTATTTACATGATTACTTCCTGTAATTGCGATTCGTCTAGATTATTTTTAATATTTCCTACAGGAGCGAGTGCGATTTTGATCTCAGGCCATCCGTCACATTTAACGTTAGCACGTAGTTTCTCTGAAACGCAGAAAATATTTAGTCTTGCTCTAAAACGGTTGACGTTGACGCGGTAATGCGACGTTTCGTTTTTTTCGCCTTTCTGTCTGAAGCTCTTCAGTTGCAAAGCAGGGGTGCATTCGCAATCGCAGGTTATTGTCTGTAATAAGAGACAAATATGTTTTTAACATGTAGAAAAAAAAAAAACGAAAACATTAAAATAAATGACATGAAAATTTACAGGATATCGAGACAATCATTATAGTAATTTTTTACATAGAAAAATAAGTTTATTTGAGAAGGGATGTGATTAGGTAACGTATAAATGAGAATGGTTTATCAGAAATGAGATTATGAATACGAAACATTTGAAAATATTTCAATGAAAGCCGTTATTGAGTCGAAACGTTAAAAAACTTCACGACGACAAACGTTATATATAGACAAATATGAAAAAAATATATGATCGATTAAAAATTTTGAAGTTTATATATTTGCATCGATATATAAACTATAATATATGAATCAAAAAAGCTTTCAGTAAGAAGGCCAGTAAAAAAACTTAAGAATTGTCTTATAAAACATGAAAATCAAAATGTTTTGTTCAAATTTGTTGCTTAAATTATACAATTTGTTGTCACTAAATTTACTGCACCAATAGAACATTTGAAAATGAACTTAAGGGACGTAATAGAGAAAGACAATTTCAATAAAGTCAACAAAACAAAGAATGTATGTAATTTTTTACAACGTCAAACAGTACATACGATGCAGATCTCATATTATGCAAAACTATTGCATCTAGGCTATTATCAACTTTCGAGATTTCACCAATGCTCGATTGGATTCTTTCACTTGATAATGTTATTCAAAACAAATAATACGATCTTAGTCAATTATTTCTTCAAACGACTAGTTAATTCCATTATTTCGACATATCCCGCGCTTTTTTTTATCCTCTTCTTTTTCAACATCAACAACTATCCTGTAGTTCACCATAGAAAAATAAAAAGCATAGAAATATGTTCAGCACCAACGAAATTTGGTCATAATGTGACTATTAATCTTCCACTTGAATTAAATAAATGAAATAAAAATCAACAAAGAAGAAGATTCGATCAGCTGATTTGATTGTTGGTTAATTCAAATGTAAATTTATGAGAAAATTAGTAATAATTTTTTATTTCGTTCCAAGTAAAAAACTTTCTACACCATTATGTTGGTATGTAAATTCCCATTAATCTTAACTTGTGATACTGTGGTATTAAAACTTTGCAGAAATAAATAATTAGGTTATGTATATGTTTATATTTATAAACTCAAATAGAAATACAAAATGTACACTTGAAAGGCTCTAGTAAAGTACGTCTATAAATTGAATCATATACAAAAAACGAAATAGGTCATTTGGATTATAATTTAATGTGTCTCCATTCACCGTGGGAAATAAATTTGTATATAATGTTTCAAGTGTTATGTAAACATTTTTTATAATGTATACATTTTCAGTTACTAGCACCGAACAGTTAGGACACTTTGTGGTGCATGTTTATTTACTTTCTTTAATGCTTGTCAACCGGAAACAAAGACAGTTTTTGCAAAAAACTTCATTCCAGTGTGTTTACAATGAAATAATATTTATTTTGATATTTTTGTTCAATTAATTACCTAATATAAAATAGTGACGAAAAGAAAAAAATTAACACCATAATTCTTGATTCTTTTATCACAATATTTGTCACCATCTATGTATCTTTAGAACAATTAGATGGTTCTCTTACGATTTTAGGTGTATTTTAATTAATATAGGGTTGATATAGAAATTAATTTCGACCTTCTTTTAGTATTCATCTAAATAATACTGTGATGAATTTATAGATAATTTGAATATCTGATGAATTTATAGATCATTTGAATATCGATATACAATTTGTTTTAATAATGAAAAAAATAATGAAAACTTCTTTATTTTATATTTATTTAGCATGAAAGATATTCATGATTAAATGTATTGCTATTTGAGAAGAAGAAATGATAATATGACGAGAAGAAAGTGAACAGTTAAAGGAGATAAAAAAGGAAAAACCCCAATTGAAATGAACGTATAAGATGAAAAAAAAAAGAAAATGAATCTCCTTCCGTACCTCAAAAAGAAGAAGAGGAAAAAAAGAATATGAGCGGAATTAGATTCACTCTCGATATAGTTTCGAAGATATTAAATTTGTATCCATTAAAAAACAACTTTCCCATTTGGATACTAAACAATTAGGACAATCTGTATATAACAATGATCCCATCTTTTGATTTGAATAACAAAGTATATAATTCTAATTGGATAGGTTGGAAAGGTTAATTTTGTATAATTTCATCATGATAATGGGCTTCTCTTTACATACTATTAGATGTTCATGGTCATATTTTTTATTGTATTACCGACCAAAGTCGAATGACTATTGAAGTAATAATAATTTATTATGTGTGGTAAATCGATTGCCGTTTTGATGGAAATATATTTAAATATGTGTTGATATGTTAGACACATTATTCTTAAGCCAGCGAAATTTCGACGCAGACATAGATTGTTCCCAATTATTGTTGGTCGAAAATCATCTTAACTTCAAAAGTGGAAATGATCTAAGCTCCGCCTATTATTTTTAAGGGGTGTAAACAACCCCTTAATGGCAAAATTGACATTGAGCCATTTTATCTCTAGGAAACTTGTTTAATATTAAGGGGTGAAATTAAAAAGTGTTTTCTAACACAAGTACCTCATAATAAAATCATTTTCAACCCCTAGAAAACCTTAAAACCCTTGTAAACAATACCTAAAATGAAAAAATTACTTTCGTATGATATAAAAAGATTTAAGTAAATAGAGTAAATATTATTTTATGTTCTCTATCTTAATTATCGAATTTTGAACACCCTTCGACCCTTAAAAACGACCCCTTGATAAAACATTGTTTGAAAAAAATTCTTATAATGAAATTAAAAGGATTTAAATGTTATTCTACATTCTCGAAGAGTTTTTCAACCCTTAGATCTACCCCTAAATTGAAACAGTAACTATATAAGATTAAACATTAAAAATAAATTTAATTATAGATTAAGAAATCACCATTTATTGAATAAAATATAAACTTACAAGTTGTTTAAAATTGTACCAGATTGAATTAGTAATACAAAAATACGATTAGTTTTTGGACCATAACTCCTTGAATTTTGATGCTATCACAACTTATAAAAAACCATTTTAAAGGTAATTTAAAGAGCTACGACTTTTTTCATTACAATATATAGTGAAAAACCTTTTATTTTAAAACGGTGAAGGGTCAAAGGGCTCGAAAGAGACTGTGATTGCGCTGCCGCGCGCTCTTTAAAATATCATATCTCAGTCAATTTTTGTGTGACATGAAAAAAGAAGAAACCAAATTTTTTGTCAGAAAAAGACCTACATTTTTCATCAGTATGTTTTTATACGTATCTTTCATCATTTTTGAGATATTATGAAAAGAAGGTGGTTTCTTTAAAAATTCGAAAAATTTTTTTCTTAAAATCGTGATTTTTTTTGGAAAATGTGTGTCCTAAAGCAGCCGAACTGCTAAAATCCATTAAACTCACAAAACTCTATTTCATTAGAATGTATAAAATGTATGTGCTCGCCGCTAGATGGCATTGAATCGATTAAATTTCATACAAAATAAAAAGTGGCTTTGATCTTTAATATCTCGCTTAATATTGCACTTAGAACACTTTATAAAAAACCGATTTGTTCAGTTTTTCACATGCTACAATTTTTTCAACATAAAATTTTCGTTAAAATGCATATTTTTGGAGATATTTTCAAAAAAAACTTGAAAAAACTCCAAATTTTCAATTACCAATAACTTGGGTCTTTTTAAAAACTTTATAGAATTTTTTTTTCTCAAAATTATGCCTTCTATCGATATCCGAAGTTGTTTTGAAAAAAAAATTTACACCAACGAGAAGGGGTAGCAACCACCCCCAGGGTGGATGCGGAGTTCAGATCATTTCCACTTTTGAAGTTAAGGGCAAGATGAGCCAGATGCCAAAATTTCATGCAAATCGGTTCACAGTAAAAAAATTCGGAGCAATAACGCTTCAATGACTGTACTATATATGAAAATCATCAATTACGAGGGTTGTACCGAAATAAGGGACTAATATTTTTCTTACAAATAGAAAACATGGTTTATTATTATTTCATATATCAAATTATTAAAATTAAGTAAAGCGATTGTACTTTTCATAGAATAGGAGACTAGTCTCCCAGAATCGGGATTAAAAAATTGTCAAAAATACACATTAAGATGTCTTATAAAGAAGTGACAATAAAACTAAAGGTAAATATAGGTATAAAAACTGGTACTTGCAGAATACGACCAAAATAGTTCCAGAAACGGGGCAAAACGTGCTTTATTTCCAACACGGAGATCGGAGGTTCGAATCCTCCGCCGAACGAAATTTTCGGGGAAGTCCGAAGCATTCTATGATAAAACAAACCCTACCGATGGTGAACCATTCACAAAACCACATCAAGAAGCAAATTGTGTTCAAAAATATAAAGATGTGTCAATAATAAATTGATCCTTATCAATTTCTTAAACAGAAGTTTTGAACTTACGACTGAATTTTGTTTAAATGGTCATAATATAATAATTGATATGTTATATTGGTCGGCGTACGAATTTTCACATATGAAAACAGATATTACTTACGAGACACCCTCGGTAGAATCAAGACAGAAAAAACTGGATTCGCCGGATTCATTAGTTTTGTTTTCAATTAGTTTATAAATTAATTAGTGCTAAGGAAATATACCGTGTGTTTCATACGTCTATTAAATAGTAAGTACATAAATTTGAAATAGAATTAAGGAAACTTTACAAAACGGAGTAGATTCGTTATTTTCCCGTCACATCCTGTATAGATAATCGACTAATTGCAAATTAGATTTTGTGGTTGAGTTTCGAAACAGTATTTGTGGTCATTTTAATCATTATCAAATGGTAATTATTTCCTTTTGTAAATTATATTTTGGCAATGACTTCAATTCAAAACTTTTTTTTCACTTAGCTAACCAAGCAGTAATTTTACCATTGAATTACTAAAAAATTATCAATCCTCATTTTGTTTTCTGTTAAGATATTTTCGTTGGATATTTTTTTATCAGCCTCTAGATAAAGCAAACGATGTCTGCACTGCCGGTTGTAATCAAACTCAAACAGTTTTCCTCGAATGCCTTTTGTACGTAGCTTTTTGGATTTTGTATTGACGATGTCGTCCACTATTTCTTCTGTCCAACTGTCGGTAGATCTTTTGGATTTTGTCTTACACATCGATGTTCTGCTGAACTGGGAGCTTCCTTGGATTCCTCTTGGCAGTAGATGCGTGTAGTATTCAAATGAGTTTTTCTATCTTGTTCTCTATATAGTCGATGTGGTTTTCAAACGTCAGTTTTTGGTATATGATAACTTCATTTGGTCTTGGTGCTCCAATCATCAATTCTTGCTAACTCGAATCTTCTGATTTCCATCGCCGGTTGGAAGCTCTTGATGGTGGTGTTGTTGTTAAGAACTGATACTTCTTAGGATTCTATTTCGTAGTCTTGTTGATTTAGGTCCAGAATCTTTTATTCTTCTAATAGCTGAGCGGTGGTTTCGTGAGAGCTATGGAAAATCCAGGTTTTCTTGAATATTAGACATTCGTGCTAGATCGATGTTTTGGGCTTTAATGAAATAAAAATTTCCAAATTTTTAATGTATTTATATTGTAGTCAAATCGTTTTTCTGGTATATTGAAATTTAAATGTCAGGACGTGAATATTTGGTATTATTTTATAATTTACATATTTGCGACAAATATTAAACACACATTCGGTAGTTCTCGACTTACCACATCGTCTTTAGAATCCGCTTCTGCGAAAATGTTGGACAAAACGGGCGGATGCGTTTCTGGTAATATCCTTACTATCTCTACGCCGATTCCTTGCTGTAACATAAATTTAGTGGTTAAACGAGAGAGAAAAAACGTTTCTGGTATTTTACAACTTCCTATTAACCGTTGCAACGGTGTTATAAGTTGTAATATTAAAGGTTTCTACGTCCGGTTTAGAAGCGCACTGAAGTTCGTTGACAGTCACAGTAGTATTTACACTACCCGTCAAAAGTTATGAATCCCTTTTCCCACATTAGCAAGTATTTCATCCAAAAAATAATCCATAGTGTTTGTTTCTCCGGAAATAAGAGACAATTATTGGAAAATAATTTAAGGATTTACAATTTTTGTCTAATCTATTTTTATTATGAAAATGTTTACTTTAAAAATCTCAACATATTGATCTTTAATCTAGAATAAAACTCTTTTAACACACGTGGATTCAGTGGGAAATAGTAAATTCACGGTCTCCACCAAAATCAGCTTTGTAGGAAATTTTGTTATATGACCAATACTTTTTTACCTTATTTGACCGGACTATCGTTACCTTAATGATACGAATTTACGAAATTATTGCATTGTAATCTAATTGACAAGTTTGCGAAATTTTAAATTAATCTGTCATTTTGAAGTAGGGGAAAATGGAGTTCAAAGATTATGTTACATAGATATGTTCTGTTTGTGAAAGTAAATGGGGGCAAGGAGTAGTTTTATTTGACAAGTGACAGTCACATATTTATATGTCGAAATTGTCTTTAGAGATTGGCCATAAACGTGGTGTTTTTAAATACTTTTTACATCAGATACACTCGATGGTTCTACATGTAAATTCCCGCGAAACTTTACGCATTTCATAAAACTGTAAAACAACATACTTAATTACTCAACTGGTATTGTATGTAAATTGCATTTTTCGAAGTGTTTAGGTAGATTATGTTGGCAGAATGCCCGTGCGTTTGAAATACCTGGCCAAGGCGACTCCCACAAATCTCATTTATTATTCACAGTGGCTACAACTTATTTTTCTTCTATAGTTTCTGAATTACGAGTATCAGCTGGTTTACTTACAAGGTTTGATTAAATAAATTTAACTTACCAGTATTGCAAAAACTTTTGGTGTTTGGAAATCCACGATTTAAAGGGTTATTATAGAAATGAAATGAGTTACAAACAGCACGTTAAGGTCCAGGAAAATCAAAATTTCAAACAGAAAATCATTTAAAAGAAAGATTAACCTACATGCGTTCTTCTGTAGAAAATAATTTCCGACTGTAGGTTTGTGGTTCTAGATAATAAGAATTACCATGAACTGAGTCGAAACCAAAGTAAAATATATTTGGATTAATCGTGGATCAATGAGGAACATCTACTATATAAATTGAAAGATTAAGGTCGAAACCCAATAGCAACACGCCACGCCACGCCAATACACACCATGCTACGTCGGTTCACGTGGTATATTATTTTGTACACATTTCTAACACGCCACGTGCCGACATACTCATTTCATTCTATAATTTTAAATAGAAAAATTTTCAGTAGTTTCGAATCCGTTATGGAGGGCACTAGTATTTCGTCTAGTGCCTTAGAGTTTTTAGAAGAATGAGCTGCTGGAGCTGTGATTTTGTACAGCAAAAGAAAAGAAGATTTTGGTTCCACAAAATCAACAAAAATCGTTAAACACATGATGCTTTTCATGTACGCATTATTCGTTTTATACCCCATCCGTCTAGGGCGCCCTCTAGGCGCGCAGTCTTGTTATTTAATAGCCAGACCTCGTACATTGGTATTCTTCAATCAACTACCGCCATCTCTAGGTCAAGCCGGGTAATTTTGAGACCATACTCGTGAATATCATGCAACTGAATTTAGATTCAAAAACCAAACATAAATTTTAAGAATAGTTAGAATACAAAAGTTGTAAACCTTTCTATTTCCCACATCTTTGCTATTTAACTTTTTTCCCTAGGCCTTGCAGTTTTGACGGATCGTCCGTAAACTATCATTTCTTTCATTTTTATTATATTTTCTTCATTTTCCGATAAGTTTAATCCTACTTATATTTTTATTTCACTTTTTACCATTTTTAAATGCTTTAGCCCTGGTCTATTAACACAGATACAAAAAAAAGGTGAAATATAAACGTAGCCGGTATTATTACATCATTTATAACGTCATCATTCTATTTCTGATTCATTCGCTACGTGCTTATACTATGATTTGGATATCTAATAATAAGTTTTACTTAAAAAAAATCGATAGTTTTAGAAATATTTGTTAATATCATTAAAAATAAATGCATGAATAATAATGTGTTTAATCAAAAATTAAAGAATTTACTGACTATAAAAGCAACGAAGGTTTTTAATTTACCTTTTACTAATTGTTCAATCGATCCAAGGTCGATTTTTTTTATAAGAAGCTTTCTAAATATCGATACATTCAAGAAGTATCTGATTCTTTACTTCAAAATCAAATTTTTCAGCAAAATAACTGGATTTTATCAAAATCAAAAAAATGTGCACGTAGTAGCCCCCAGACTTGAACGACGGTGCTTAGCTTGAGCCAACGCTGGTAAACCCGGCCTTGGCAAACCAATAATGGCCTAGTTGAAGTTTGGATAAGTCCTACCAAGTCTGGGTTTATACTAGGACAATCGTAAAGTCCTATATGGGTAATGAATGAGGGCTTCACCATCCCATTCAACTTGTTACGTTTTTCTTCAAACATTTTCAATACTCTTTTGTTCACGTATTAAGGCACAGTAGTCACTTCTGATTTATTCATTCCAACATTGAAATTTTTGAAGAAATCAATTTTTATCGGCCTCCATAACAAGAATAAAATAAATTCAAGTATTTACTTTTTTTACAAGTATACGAAAAAATTAAAATACGATTTTAAAGTTATCGATATAATGATGCATGCCTTGTTATATTTTCTTTGATTTTTTTTATTTCTTTCTTCAGAGGGAGTGTTGGGAAAAACGTTTGTTCGTCGATTTTCGCATTTTAAAAAAAATTACACAAAGTGTCCCATGTCACAGTGCCCCCTGTTTATTATTTATTTTCTGTATTCTTCAAGCAATTCAGGATATAATTTATACAGAGTGTCCCACGACGAGTTAAAACTATCTGTATATGTACTTTTTTATTTCTACGTTTGTGTTTTCGGATACGATCTTTTTAACTAAAATATTTTCAAAGATGGTCGACTTCTGGTAGAACCGGAATAAAATTTAGACCACACCTGCATCTCTAAAAATTTATAGAAAACATTTAAGACCTGGATAACGGTAAGGTTTAGCTATAGGAAAGTATACATGAATTCGCCTTATTATTCACTCCTAAATGCATTAAAATAGAAAAAAACCGGGTGGTTCTATTTAAAAAAAATAAAGAAATTTGATATTTATGAAGTCAAACTTTGAACACTTTTTATACACACCCTGTATAAAATGGAAAATTTTTCAACATAGATTCAAATACGTCTGACCTTGTTAAAAGCAACCGAACAGAAACCATTTTCATATCTTTAAGGGTATCATCGTAAAAAAATAATTTATAAGGGTCTGCTGTTCAAATTTTTTACAAAAAAATTAATAACTCAAAAAGTATCCATTTTTTAGACAAAAGTATACAAAAATTTTACGAAGATTTCAAAAATGTATCAATATATAGAGTGTTCCATTTAAAATAACAAAGTTACAGTCGAGTTCCGGTAGAACTCCCACGCCATAGGCATCTCGGATGATCCGGAGTGCCGCTGGTGCATGAAGGAGGATGAAACTGAAGACCACGTCATTTATGAGTGCCCAGCATTTGGGAAAGCCCCACAGCTTATGTAATAACATCAAAGGGTTCAATCCATCGGCACGACGGACCTATCAGAAGGCCCATGTGCTTAACGGCCTTTGATCACCCACAACGCTACTATTAACTATGTACAAAGTCCTATACCTATCTTTAACTGTTGGTCTAATAAGAATCCTCTTTTAACGAGAAAAGAAAGTTAATTTTCGGACAGGAATTTTCGGAAATTATATCGTAGGTCCCTTTTTCATTGATGGCAACTACTGATCCAGTAAAAACACGAGTTCCTGCGAATATAATACGATTTCAGCAGGATGGACTGCAGCAACTTAACCAAACGTCCGGCAGTACTTGAACCAAATTCATCGAAATCGGTAGAGAGGGAAGCGCGGATCGATAGAATGACCAGCACGATTTCCTGATCTGGTCCCATTAGATTTATTTGTGATAAATTAAAAAAACGAATCACTCTTGCTATTAAGTTAATTATAACTGTGATGTTGACATCAATTTTTTTTATTTTATATAATATAATAAAATAATGAATTTTTGCCCCTTTTTTATAGTTTCATGATGGTTATTTTCTAATGACATCAAATCTTTCGTTTTGGTCTTTCAGATTTTAAAGCAGAAGTTCCCAAACTTTTTCTCGTCGTAAACCACTTTCGAAATACTTCATCACCAGTTTTAGTAAATACAATAACCCCAAGAAAGGGGGGATGCGCCAGGACTACTATTTTAGAGCGTCTATCTCGCTTCTCTTTCACTTAAATTTTATTACTAACGGTAAAAATGTTTCAAAAACTAAATTTGGTTAATTTTAGTAAACATAAATCGTTATTATTAAGTAAAAATTTATATGTATTTACCTCAGCTCCAGATTTTTTGGTGTACTCGTTCAAAGCGGCTATCCAAACACCCAGCAACTCATTAACAATGACAAAGTCATTATACAACCACTGAAACACATCGTTAACCCACAAAACACACACGTTATCAGGTCCGGTGCACTGAGGAGCCGGTATAAACCGAGGTTTACGACTTTCCGGCGCTGGACTCTGTCTCGTTAATCTCTTCCTGACAGGAGGTGTGGGCGCGACGTAACCTTTCGAAACACTCGATATCGATGTTTTCTTAATCCCTTTATTATCACCGTCGATGCTATCTGTTGTTTTCGCTTGGGTATCTAATAACTTAGCTTTCGCTTCCGACTGAGTTTTGTTTCTGTTTTGGAATTTTTCGTACAGTAATTTTCCTAACCACAAAATAAATAGGGCGGCTAAAATCCAGCCGAATACGAACATCGCTAACGTATCCATTGTCGTATCTCCGGAACCATCAAACGTACAAATCAAATCCTCAACCACTTCTGCTAGATCCATCTCAAGGCAGCCATATTTCTTATAACTTTGCGATGTTGGTAGATTTTATCGCCGGCGTCACCCCCATACGAAATGTCGGTCTCCTGTAAAAAGTTTAAAGTTACTATCTGTCGGATCGCATTGGTATATAGCAAGGTGCTTATTCACAAAACTAAAAATAAATTCTCCCAGATCTCCACATAATTATAAATACTCAATGCTCCAGTTTGAACACGGCTATCGACGGAGACGTAGATTCGGAAGCTGATGTTTATTAAATTTCTAAAATGAATTTTCAAACATTCTCAACTCCTAAATATGCCAATTGAATCAATTAATTTCGATTTTTCACATCATTAAAAAATTTATTAATGATTCTGAAACAAAATTACTGTTCAAAGAAACTCAAACTTAAATATCAGGTAATGGGTATGCTATTACATGAAACTTTGCACATTCTATATAAAAATGATCTGTCTGCTTCGTTATTGACGCCCGCCGAAGCGACTACCCTAGAAGTCAACAATCTGCGGCTCTATTGGTTCAAATCGACGTCATTCGTAAAAATTTAACCTACGAAAATTACACATCATAATTTTATACAAAAAAATCGACATTGGTCCTTAGAAATTGTTTGATGCAAAAATAAATCGTCATTGGTCTTTGTTGACTCTATTTTCCAAAAAAAAAACAAACAGAAACCATGTACAGTACTCATCCCATTATCCATTCATTAAATTACAAAATAATAAATTTAAAAAACTTTCTCCATCATATTATTAAGCAAAAGGCAAAACCCTGTTTCACAAACCAAAAATAATAGTTTTATTTTTTTGCTTTATACGAGGGCAAGATAATATTTTGTCGATAAGTGTGAGTTGAAATTTACAAATACCGACTGATTTCTTCGGTGTTTATGATTGTAGTTTAGTCCCAGTTAATCTTTTGAGACACAAATTTATAGTTTTTGGACCATTGGACATATTTTTATGAAGTTGGTATACGATTAAAAATAATGATGACTCTGACACTGATATAGTTACAGAAATTGTAGTGAACGCTCAAGTAGCGTCTACCTATGGAATCATACCAATACAAATTAAAAATAATGCATCAACTTCCGGATGACAACCCTGACTGAGGGCTGAAATTATGTGAAAGGATGCGCTGCAACTCGTGTGACGATTTTTAAGGATTAAGGATGTGTTTATTTGGAACTGGGATATTTCAGGTAAACGAAAAGGTAGTCTGAGTACACAACACAACTTTGAACGGATTTATTAAGAGTTTTATCTGGAATTTAGTACCTAATCCACTTGGTAAAGTTGGAAAGTACAAAAATACACAATAGAGAAATGATAAAATCAATCGGGGGGTAGTTACTGTGTTTATTTTTTTAACCATTAAAAACATCATAAATAAAAATATTAGTATCAACGAATAAGTATTCTAAATAAAATTCGAACGGGGTGTCACTTGCTATCAGTATTAACTTTCAAAAGAAATTTTGAAAATCACTGTGTGTTCCAGCATCAAGTCGTTTCAAGTTGGAATTTCTGGAACCGTTGGCGATATTCATACTGAACACACTATTTATACAACCACTACAACAACACTCACAATTACACTGTGTGACGCGCGTTTCGATAACCAAGTTATCGTCTTCAGAGACTGAAGGTAAACTGAGTTTACAGTGTAGTTGTGAACAGTGTATACAGTATCAAGTCGGTACTATTGAAGATGATGATTGAAAAAATAATGGTTTTTAATACGATTTATTAAAAAAAAAACTTACAAAATATAATTTACTTTTATATTTTTGTCACTTTTCCGAAGACACGCGCGCTTCGTCAAACTTTATCCTAACACCTTTGAGTTGAAAATCTCGTTTTATATAATCAAAGGCGTCGGTAGGTATTTTTGTATTATACGTACTGAGTGTTTTTTGGAAATTCGTCACACTCCGTTTTTTTCGACATTTAACACTATCTTTTCCACATACGTGTTTTGTTTCTAAACCGTAGTTATTTCGCTCCAAAATTTTACTCCTTAAATTTTTCACCTGTAAAAATAACTTATTGATATCCGTTGCTTTTAAAACATGTATCTCATATAACCTGTTTGGCTTTAGTGATACAATCGTTCTTTAATGTATTCATTTGTATTTTCAACTGCTTAACTTCTTCTATACAATTCTCCATGTCCCGCAATAAATTATTGTGAATCAACAGACCCGATTCTTCTTTAATTTTCACAATTGATCGACGTAACGAGTCTCTTTCCATCTTCAAATTCGCTACCTTCATTCTATATAAATTATAAGTTTTATTCAGCTCTTGATCTTCTTCTCCCAGTTCATTAATATCGTCATTCAACGCAGATATTTTCTCTCTAAAATGCGCTAACATCTGTATAGTATTTTGAATCGTAAATCTGACTTTCGTTAATTCCCCCAATCTTTCTTCTAGTTTATCGAAAAGCATGAAATAATCTGCTTTCAACTTCTCGTAACCGGTTAGAGTATGATTGTCATCGATTTTATCGATATCCGCTATGGCTTCTTCTTTTTCTTCTACCATATTCTTCAACTGCAACCAAGTCAATCGCATCTCGCTGATATTTTTCGCCGCAAACTTCTGTCGGTTAAGAAGATGTTCCACGTACCTGTCCAAGAGAAAAATAAATAATCCGTGAAATTTTCACTTCTTTCTCTACCCATTTACAAACCAAAACATCTTTCATATTATAAACAAGGAGTGGCAATAAAATAATTAAAATAGTTATAAACATCAAAGGTCATCTGTAGCTTCCATTCTTTTCCTGATTTCAGCTCAAATCCATAAGTTTTAACTTTGATGATGAATGATCTAGATTGTTATTGAAGAGTGTTATATCTCGCCAACGCTATTTGAGATTTACTTCAAGCAGGCACGCAAGATGTGGAAGCCTCAATGCATAACATCATACGAAGATGATCCCAGGATAACCTGGCTTAACCTAGACCTAGAGGTATCACTGATTTAGAAAGTACACAATCTATGCAGCGGATATCTCAAGTTTGATGAAGTTTCCATCGAGTGTTTGGTAATGTTTCACGAAAATCAAGTAAAAACTGCCGCATTTAGCTAAGAAGAAAGTGTTATGTCATCAAGACAACGCACCAGGTTACACATCATTGTGAAAATATATATTTTTTTCCAAAACTTTCGTGTTTTCGTTGTTGGGCCAGGTACATCTGGAACCATCCTCGTAGTGTCCCAAAGAAAAAGTAAAAAAACGGAATGTTTGTGCACCGGAGCTAGAGTACAAGACACCTACCTGGAGGACGGGCCGCAAATAAAACACTGCAAGGAATAAAAGTACACCCAGCAAACAAAGAGAGAAATATACAGGACAGAGAATCCATGTCTGTGATGAATGGAAATTTGTGGTACCAAACAACATCGAAAGTTAAGGAATATACGACACATCATTAAAAGCATGACTACTTTATTATATATGATAAGAAATTACAGAATAAGGGAAAGAGGGTATAGTCAAGGAAATGCAGGACAGAGAAATAATAGAAAGCCATGACAGGATACGTTGTAAACGAGAGAAAGAGTCGAATATTTCCTCTGCCTTGGATGTAATCGAAAGAGAACAGGTTGGAAATGCTTAAGACGGGAAATGGATCGGAGGATCGTTAAGTAGATTCCAAATTGATTAAATAAAAAAAAAAACTCGGATTTCCAAGTGAACCACGATCAAACTGAGTCGAGATTTCCCAACCCGAACTTCCAATTTTGGAGAAACTCGACCTTATCAAACTTTCTATGTAATAAAAATTAAGTCAAACATAGATGGTTGCAAGCTGTGTGATAAAGTTATCAATCTGGTATCTTTTTTACCTGATCGGATTGTGGGAATTCCTGTTTTTGTTTCAAATGTTATAAATATTATTGACTATATACTCAACGAGTTTTGTTTTTCTAAGAAGATGATATGAAGTAATTTGTGATCGCAATACTTTAATTTAGATTGACAACATTTGCAATCGGGATATAGAGCTTAAGATGTCGAATTCTATTAGTTTTTTTTTTAATAAATGGTTATTTCATTCAAAAGCGTTGGTAACCAGCATGGGTTGGTTTGGTAAAAAAATCCTGCACCGGGCCTCTCGTTTTCTTTCACTGATTCGCGACCTTCTCTAAACCGCTTTACCTTCCAAACACTAAAAATGTCAATGACAGTGCTACCAATGCCGATAATATAAAAAATAATTTTGGTTATTTATAAAATTCTAGTATATTGTAACCAGTAAAAGGTAAACCTACTTTTCAGGTATTTCGTTTCCAGTTTTCGTATGAATCAAACCAATCCCGATTTCCCTCTCCCTATCCTGAAAGTCCTTAAATATCTGGTCTAATTTAATTTTGGTTGCTTCCTTTTTATTGCGTATCATGGTAAAGTGACGGGACATTTTGTCTCTTTCTTTTCTATCGTGTATACAAACTTCTTCGAATTTGTTCAACAGTATGTGATATTTATTGACAGTTCCAATTCCGGTTTCATCTTCTTTGAATGCGTGGAGCATATTTTTCTGTCTAAAAAGTTGACAGATCAGAAATTGCTGCACCAGAATTGATACGTGGTAAAATTGTAACCAAAGAATTCAAATACGAGAGTAGGACAATAATTACTTAACCTCATCGCCCTACAGAGTCAGTACGAGAACACTACCGGTCAAAAGTTTACGCTCACTGTATAATTTGCGTGATAAATAACAAAAATAAAACGGTTACCACTTCGATTGAAGATGTTCGAGATAACTGAGACAATAAGCAATTCAAGAGACCGCTGGGTCTCACCCCGCTTGTAATTTTGAGCTTGAGAATCGACGATATATGAATCCATATGTATATACAAGAACACAGTGAAATTCGACGATAATTTAACGAAGGAAATAGTAATTTTCCAAAATGATAAAACACCAGTTTACACCTTTACTTTCGCCAAAGTCAAATTGGTCGATTTGAGCTGCCTCATCGACCGTATTCTTCAGATTTCGCCTCGTGTGACTTCCTTTTGTTTCCAAACTTAAAAGTTACTTCTCAAAGAGAAATTTAAGACGAATGAAGAGGTGATGAGTAAACGTTAAGGGCTTCCAATCAATGGGAACTTGATGACATCATATTTTCAAAATCGTTGACCGTGCGTACATGTATGCTTGACATCGAGACAACTACTTCTCCGTTTATCGTCACGTATCTAAAGTTATTGACTCGAATTACACGTTTTTGATTTATCGTGGTCTTCAATTAACCTCACTTTGGTTTGACAACCGTCAAAATTTCTAGGTAAAATATATATCAAAAAAAAGCATTTCTGGACTAAGTAATTATCGGACCACTCTTGTATCGATAGATAAAAAACCTCGTTCGTCTTACGAACATCGTTGAATGAACAAAAGTCAAAGAAGAAGATGGAAAATTAAGAAACAATTCTATAGATCTGAACCTACCTATAGTAACCAGCTAATTTTTTTTGTAAAATTTGATTAAATATTCTGCTATATTTCAATTCGTTTGAAACTAGTCTAAGTTTTTCGTAATAAAACGATCTAGATGCTAAAGCAGTTGATAATGAGGTAAGTGTACTTTCTTCTTCTTCTTCCTCCTCTTCTTTTTCTTCCGCTGATGAGGCTTCTAAAGTTTCTATTACGGTAGGCGTTTCCTACAACCGCAACAAAAATAAGAATCGGAATATAATTTTTATTTAATTTTTTTATTTCAAGTGATCTTGAATGCGGCAACGCCCGAAGTATAGAAAATGTTTCATAAATAACGACGGTTTTCAATGTTCATTTTTTTTGTAAGATAATAAAACAAAAAGAAAGGATTAGCCCAACGTATTCTATGGTTTTAACCTAACGTTCAGCAAGTTTAAATGCAAAAAATAGTCGCACTACATTTTCATTATCTTTCGATCCAAAAATTTCGCCATGGATCCGAATAAATAGTAATCTGACGGTGCAAGATCTGGATTAAATGCTGGTTGATTCTAGTTCAATACCACCAAGTTCTTCGATCTTATTCCTTTGTAGCTTAGCATTGTCTTGTTGTAAAAGAACCCGTTGAGGTTGAGTTTCCTAGTGAAGTCGTGTGTGACTGTGAATCGTAAATTGAAATTGCATGAGATAGCTGAGGCCGTAAAGATATCAGAAGGCAATTATGCATGAACATTTGACCATGAGAAAACTTTTTTCAAAGTGGGTGTCGTCTTTACTCACAGTCGTTAAAAAAAATCAACGTAATGATGATTGAGACCAATGTTTACACGTAATAAATCAGATATGTGACAATGGATGAAACATGGATCCATCACTTCACTCCCGAATCAAAACGATCATCATCTGAGCGGACTGCAGCCGATGAACCACGTCCGAAGCGTCCTAAAGTATAATAGTCTGCGGGGAAGGTTAGGGCTTCAGTATTTAGGGATACGCATGGAATATTGTTCACCGACTATCTCCGAAATGGAGAGACAATCAATAGGGAATACTACATAGAGTTGTTGGATCGTTTGAATGGAAAAATCAAGAAAAAACGGCCTCATATGTAGAAGAAAAAGCACCAAGACATTGCAGCGATTTACAAGTCGATAGTTACTATGGTTAAATTGAACGAATTACATTTCGAATTGCGTCCTCATCCACCATATAGTCCAGATCTTGCCCCCCAATGACTACTGGCTATTCGTTGATCTCGAAAAAGGACAAATCCTTCTACGATATGTTAGAGAAGCTTTAGAATGATTGTATTAAAAAAATATATGAAAGTATGATTGTACATCCAATATATTCGGTCGTAATCGAGATGTAACTTAAATAATGAAAATATTTTAACTGTCTACTAAGAGAAGTGATACGCCTATGGGTTACGGATGCTTCATCGTTTTATTAATCTCTCACTCATAAAAATACACCAGACTAGAAATTCAGATCCGTAACCAGGTATTTTTGTTGTGGTAAAATTTGTTGAGTCATGTGAACCAAATAATCATTTTCGTTTTTTATTTTAAATTTGAGTGAATTGGGACGGAAATATCTTTAATTTCATTAGTATAAGGATCAAATGAAACTATGTATAAATAAAACTTTCTAAGTTTGTTTGTTGTTGCCGCTGGTTGGCGTAATTTCAAAAAAAAATATCTCATTTAGAATATTTGTTTTTTTTTTTTAAATTACCCAAGGATTAGAATCTGATATATTTACTCCCTCGGTAACTCTAGGACCATTGAATCTCTCACTGAAATTGTATCCTAACGTATAAGATACGATCGACTTGCTTGATTTCGATTTTCTTCTTTTTCTTTTCTTCTTATCACTTTCACTAACTACACTCATGCGGCGATTATCTTCTGAAACTTTTATTGTTCATTAACATATATTCCACATCACTATCATTTCTGATAATTACAAAGATGAAAATGATGAAAATACGAGGTCCACCAGAATACCCGCCGTACTCACCAGATTTGGCACCGTGCGACTTTTTTTGTTTCCGAAGATAAAATCTCCGGAAACTGCGACCAAAATCAACCAAATTGTGCGTGCAGATCGTCGAATGAGTATCAGGATAATGAGGAATTACACATGACAAAAGTCTGTGCGAAGTTGGTACCAAAAAATCAGACTCCAGACCAAAAACTCTTGCATCAACGGGTCTGCTCAGATTTCTTTGAAAGGTTAGAGGGACCCGATTTGAATCGATGGAAGCGGTAAAGCAAAAAATGGCAGAGCTCCTAAAGGCACTCAACAGACTTCCAGCACTGCTTCGATCAATGGAAAAAACGTTCAGAAAGGTGTGTGGCGACGGTAGGGAAATATATTGAAGGGGATCATTCGAATGTAGAATAATTTTTATAATAACCAAATCCTGGTGCCACAGATATCGTACTGGTAACTTACTACAGAAAAAAGAATGGAAACAAGGATGGATTTTAAAAAACAATGATCCTCAAAGAAATTAGTTAGCTTTGTACTTATTAAAAATCTAATTCAGCTTCGCTTTTTTTATATACTTCATTTGATTATTCTTAATACGGTTTTTATTTACCATTATCGTCGATTTCAATTGAATAACGCTCGGGAAAATTTATATCAGGTACTTTAGATTTCGCATCAGTATCTTGGAATAAATCTTTATCACTACCTTCTGCGAAAATAACCTTTTTATGTATCTCTTGGTATGACATTGTATCGAGAAAAGCGTTCGATATAGCAGTTCCAAAATTAGCTTGTACCGTTTTGTCTTCTTGAAATGTTTCTTTGACTACCGCAGCTTCTAACCACAAAAAAATTTTATTTATCATTTATTTCGGTTAGAAAAATAAATACAACTAACCTACAGGTTCATTTGTACTATCAATCAATTCGTGCTTTTCATCTGTAACATCTACTGGTTCCAGTCGCATCTCTTCAGTTTCGGGTAACTGATCTACCGGTTTCTGATCTTCACCTGCAGTGTCTTCCCGAGGAATCGGTTCCAATTTGTCTTCTACCGATGGTTGTATCTCTTCAGGTTCGGGTAACTGATCTACCGGTTTCTGTTCATCACCTGCAGTATCTTCACCAGGAATCGGTTTGTCTTCTATCGATGGTTGTATCTCTTCTGCTTCGGGTAACTCATCATCTGCAGAATCTTCATTCGATTCGTTTGGGTCGATGGTATCAACGGTATCTTCGGTCATGATTTAGATGAAGAAACACATTAGACAAAAAATAAATTCGAACAAAAATTATGTGTCTTTATAATAGCATATCAAACATTGACGTATGTCAATGTAGTTTGAATATGATAAACATTGTCTTTCAAGATACATTAGATCATAATCCACAGAGGATTTTAATTCTTGGTGACACCAAATGATATTGGATTCATTGATTGTTTGAATTCCAAATACTATGGTAATAGGCTTGTTACCACTAAGAATAAATCGGATGGCTTCGAGTTTCTGATGATTAACCATGATTAGTAAATAAAAAAACCACTTTTCTACACAAATAATAAAAGATTAATAACAGTTTTGGAAAATAAAATCGACAAAATGAGGCGTTTAATCACGTGACATTAAACACCAATCAGAAAAGCGTGACGTCACACCTCGCGGAACGCTATGTTGTAACTGTCATTTTCGTATAAAGTGACCAGGTTATTTCGAGTTTTCAACAATTATTGTTGAATTAATAAAGTTCGTTTTTAGTTTAATCTTGAAAGACAAGTATAATTTGCCACGGAATCAGGATTTAACAATGCAAATTGCAGTAATTTGCCCAAAATTGACGCCGTTATGCTTGACAAATTTTTTGCAATGAACACCTATTTTTGTTCATCGGAATATTTTATATGTTATGTGTGGTATATTATGGTAAATTTTGCAAAATTCATTATTTTACTATACATTTATAAACAGATACATCAAGTTTTGCTTGATACTTACATCAAAATTATCTTCACAGAAATAATTTGTGGAATTAGTTGTCTTATTTCTTTATTGTTCGGAACGTATATGAATAATTTGTCCGGCGTTTTTATCGTTGTAGTTTCACATTGGGACACTATACAGTATTTACAATACGAGGAATTCATTATTTATTAAAAAACACGATTGACTGTCATAAACAAACAGCTGTTTCGCGTCATTTAAGACGCCATGACAGTCCTGGCCTGTTTCGTAGTCAAATTCAAATAAAACTCAAAATACTAACGTAAGAAACCTATTTTTCTCAAAATAATATATTTTTGGGGTGAAATAGATGCTAAACTATAGTTTTAAACTAATTTCCAAATTTTGTCAACTAGCCTATTAGATATAATATACGGGGGTGGTTCAAATATACACCGGAATTTTTAAATAATCTGGCGTGGGTGCATTAGACCGCCTAACCTCACTTTTTAGTGTACTTATAGTCATGAGAGAGAAGGATGTACCAATGCCTGTTGCGCAACGCATTATTAATTTTTTGGTAAAAAAACTCATTTTGGGAGACCGACGCAGTACTGTAAGCGATTTAACTGAAATTTAGTCATCAGCGCAGGTAATATTGAGCAAATAAATTACGAAGGGCTCGGTCACTGCTAGACGGGTGCCAAGAGTGAATTTTGAGCATAAATTCTGACGATGAGTGATTTAAAAGTTTGTATGAGTTTAAGACTTACATAATTACAACACACCTTCTCAAATTACATAACATACTTAGTCCACTAAAAAAAACTCGATCTGTTAGTTCGTTTACGCAACGAGCCTAGCAGAAGTCAATTTTGAATTTTTATTACAAGAATTACTTAATACTTCAAGAGATTGGTCTAATAAAGTTCGTATTTGGTAGTGTTGATTGGTTAATAATCTGTTTTAAAAAAGCGAAAAGTTAATCAACAAGACTATAGTATGGAATAATGTTAAGTTGATAATTATATTTACATAAATTTCAAACCCGTTATGATCGGTTGGTTAGCATTTTCAATTTGGGGTTAAAGATACTGACGAAGTTTCTAAAAATAAATTCTTACGTAATTGATTATAAATAATATACTTTGATCATATACTTTGAATGTTTTCTTTCAATATTATTTATATCGAACAATGATACAAAACGTTTTAATCAACGAAATATAGTGTTAACACCATATTGTATAATGAGAATATATCCCAAATTGTGGGGTCAAAATACCATTTTCGTATTCAGATTTTCTTAAATTTTGACATACAGAGGTCGGCCTAAGAAAACAAACGCTCTCGTAAAATAGGCATCTGGGATGTGTGTGTGTGGGCAGATGGGTCCGTATTTTTTTGAGGGTCGCGTGACAGGACAAAGTTAACTGGAAATGCTCGAAGATTTACTTCTAAGAGCATCCTCGTACAAGACATACGTAATAGTTTCTTTAAATTGAGAGTGTCTAGTTTTTTTATGGAAATGATTGTAAAAATTTAGAATATGCGTTAATACAAACAATTTAATGCTTTAGAATTCATTAACGACAAGACTTATTGTCGTGTTCATGAGAGCTTTTCGTCTTATTCTTATATATATAGCGAATCGCCCACAACAATCTTTCAGATTACTTCAGAAACATCCTGTATATGTGTCTAAATTATTTTTTATAACGAACAGGAAGCTTGAAAATCGATTAAGATCACTAGATATAAATCAGAAATAAAATATTGAGAAGGTCAAAGATATTTTAAGTACAATTCATAAATGACACGAATTCTGGGCTCAAAAATACATTTTTTGTATCCTAAATGAGTTGAAAACATCTAAAACTTTGGGACGAGCATGTCTAATAGTACCTATATTTATTTATACTCTCCAAAAATGAAATGTTTTCTTCTGGCATTAAACAATACATTTTTTGGCAAGAGAACATATGAAAATATGTCGGCTATCTACATACATGAGTTTTATAAGATAGAATATTCTGAAGAATCATTTTATTAACCTACAATTTACAATTTGAACACACTACGATGTCAAAGCGGTAATTAAACGATCAATATTTGAAATTGACAAAATATTACAACTTTTTTCATAAATCTTGAACTGATTATCAGTACTATGGTTTTTATTTATTCCAATATTACTTGACGAAAAAGAAAACAGAAAAATTGTGGTTTACTAAACCGCACTAAATAAGTATAAACAAGGAAATGACACCACTTGATAGTTTTTCTCAAGGAAAATTCTTATTTGCCGCGCCATAACTATTTTTTTACGAGATATTATTTTACCCATACTAATTAACTAACTGGCTAACGCTAAAAAAAACGAAGATGTTTGAAAACAAACAAAACCGTCCCTACCGGATTTACCTGGTACACTAATCAATATATTGACATAAAATGAAGATATAATAGTACAGTAAAAATATCTTGATAATATTATTTTATCAATTTGAATTACATACATATGATTTCAATAAAATATAGGTAATACACACCTTCAAGAAGAAAATAACCTGCACAACAAAACAATAACGAAATCGATGTTATGTCTCTGTGATAGTTTTTAAAAAATAAAATTATTCATAGACATTTATCGCACCGGTAAAACAACAAGTTTGTCTTGAGAAGATTTCTTATGATGTTCATTTACTTCACAAAATACGAATCAAGTGAAAAAACACAACATACCACAAAAACTTAATATTTAACACTGACTAACGCCAGCCTCGCACATTGTATGGGTTGCCCGTATGTCTAGCGCTGATGCCGGATCTTCAATGATAAAGTTCTAACATAAAAGAGGTTCAAGTAAATTGATATCTAAGTGTTAAAACTTTTGTAAATAGCAGAACTATTTGTTATTATTTTAAAAAATAGTAAAGCAAATTGAAGTTTTGGTACATAATGATGAGAAGAAATAGATGTGAAATTTATTAAATGTAAAATTCGTTTACGTACAAGGATGTAAAATAGGATCAATTTATTTTTTTTTCTGTAACTTTCCGATTACGACTAATGATAAGCTAAATTGCAATATGAGAAAAAAATTTGTTGTTGATATTGAAAAATGTTTAGTTTTAAATTCTATCGATCGTTCGTTATAAATCAAAATTGTTTAAAAAAAACTGCAAGCTAGGATTTGGTGATAATCCGTGTTCTAATTCTTGACTTTCTACTCGTCTTGCAATCTCGCTACCTGTACGCTACATTGTGACAAATTGTGAAATTTGGCAACGTTATGTACAATAAAAAGTCGATATCTATGCGCATTGATGTAATCGAGCAAAAAACAGTCACAAAGTGACACAGTTGAGAAATCTAGTTCTTTGTTTTACAAATTGCTATAAAAATTCATCCAATTCATCATAAATTTGAAATACTCATTAGCTATTGATTACTCGAAAATGCAATAAAATGACTAACTAGGTATATTTGTTTATTATCTCTGTAACAACACTTTTTTGCAAATTTTTTTTATTTTCTCATTCGAACCTAAATACGTGTGTATTTATTTTCTTAGTAACATTCAATTAATCTTATGTACATGTGAAATGTTTTGCATATTTTATCATTATAAATCTGAGGAATACAAAAAATTAATGTCAAGTCGTACTATTTACATTACCAATTTTTTGTGCGATTTTGGGATGCAAAATTCTTTATATAGAGATTTGTATTATACTATTTCCATTATACAATAATTAAAATAAATTGAAGATAAGTTTACAATAATAAAGGCGACTATCACCTGCAAAGATTATATATGCGCTGTTTACACTGTTCTTTATCAGTATGTCAATATTGTCTGAAATAGCGCCATCTTAACTCACTGAATGAACTAAGCTTGTATTTTCTTTACGTTTTCCAACCACCTGTTGTAAATTATGTAAGACATAAGTATACATGGAAACCTTACTTTTAAAAAGCATAATTCCACTTATTTATTGCAGTTGTATAATAATTTCAGGTACTAAAAATAATCTAATCACAAGCTAGTTATAAAAAAATTTAGTAGCATATATTTTTCTGAAACTGATCAGCTATTTCAAACTTTTCTTGTCATATCTTTATAGTTTTCTTGACGATTTTTGCTATCAAAAATTTGTATCAATATAAATATTTCTCAAAATATGTATATAACTTTTTACTTTTAATTTTAAACGAAAACTGAAATGTGATTGCTGGAGCGTTGACAACCGCCATAGATAAATATTTATTTACGGAATAAAACCACTGTATCTCACATACCTTCAATATTTATTATGCATCATAATCGTAAAAAATTAAAACAGTGATATCATTGGGTGAGCATAAATAAAGACAGTTTATTATTAATCAAGATAATTGGGTTAACAACTTTTAAAAAAGGTAAAGTATTCATAACGGTTAGTAATATTTTCTGGCATGCGCGTTATTTTAATTTTTATAAACATATGTTTTTGAAATTAAGAAAACAATTTATAAATTCTCAAGTGCTTGAAATAACAAGTGTACATACAATAACTTGACCTAGGAGTTATAGCCAGATTAGAAGTCCGGAACAATTATTAAATATTGGTAGAATAGTCCTAGCAGACTTTTCAATCTGTAGAAGAAGAATAAGATGCATATGTTCAACTCACAGACAACCCCTCCCAGAGAACATTCCCAATAAGAAGGTCGACTTGCATCAACAATTTTACCTGCTAACTATACAGAGGTCTAAATTTCAGCAACACAAATTTAGTTTCGCCACTTGGGTACCTACCAATCGTGGCGCTAGTGTAATAAAAATGTGTCATTACTGTCAATGTCAATTGTCAGATAAATAATGTAAAGCTCATCGGAGAACAACAGTGAGAATATCAAAATTGAAAAACAAAATGAAGAATAACAAAGAGCAATTAAAAACATTAGAGAAGATGTGTGAAAGTGAGGCATTTGAGTCTATATAAGAAAATTTAAATAATGTCTCGAAAGAATTCATTAATTAACCGTTAAGAAATATTCATAGACAAGGTACAGGATAAGGATGACTATACTCTGCAGTAAAACTTAAGACATACCGAACTTAATTTTGAAATGAATTATTATCACTTGGGACATGGAACCCACTATCCTCAAAGCATCGGTTTCTACCGATATTGAAGCTCTGATCGGTGCTTTTGACAATGCCCGTCTCATAAGTTGATACATCAGTGCAGCGCTGAAAAAAAAAATAAATCCAGGCTGCTGAGATGGCTCTGGGTTTAACAGCCCCAGATCCTAAGGTTTCCTCGACTTCCATTCTCCTCCACCCAGGGCTTCCAACCCGGAGGTTAAGTAAAGTTTGTTAAGAGGCCAAGAATCTCTGGTTCTATGCCCATTGAATTATTTAAAAGCTGTAAAACTGCACCCTCAGTAAAGACGGAAGCTGGATTTCGTTGACGAGGTGACTGGAGCCATGATGTGGTTTCCATCTGTCAGCAGAACCAAACAACCGCAATTTCGCCCTCTTCAGGTGGTTAGAAATTATATCTGAATTCAATACAAGGTTCAAAACAAAGCACCTGATCTCGTTTTTAAAGGATATCAGCCTTTGGTAATGTCGGGCTTATGTGCTTGGTACTGATGAACTATGATTACATAGTTATTGCCCCTCACGCATTATGTTCGATGATTTTGCCTAGACATAATTGTCGATTTTGAAGGGTAAGTTAATAAAAAATAAAAATAATTTGAATATGTTTATTTCAAATACACTTTGTAATTTACAACGAAAAAGTTAATCAAGAAAAACCACTTTTGAACGAAAAACTTTGGAAACGTTAATTTTGAATAAATCGAGATCACATACAAAAATAAATCAACTAAAATATATACGGCATGTCCCATTTTTGAAGAAAAGTTTTACGTTTCTCATTTAATACAGAAAAATATATTCATCGATTAAGGGTATGTAAAAATATATTATAATTAGGTGATTAATGGATTAATTCTTGACACATTTGAAATATTAGATATGGTTTAATAAATAATACCCGGGAGATAAATTTTTGTGTTGCACCAAACGATATTAATACTGAAATTTTTTCAATTTCTATAGTCATTTTTTGGGCACATATGAGGTGCTTCCGGTGAATTACTTATTAATTGAATTTCGAAAATCTAATAAGTTTTTCATATTTTTTTTTAAAGTTAGGTAAATACGGTTGCTTCAAGAATTGGCATACATGACATACGAATATAAAGTGATTATAATAAAAAATTTACAATAAAAATAAACGCAGTATATTAATACAATATCACAAAGTTATAATTAATCTTTTAAAAATTGATTATATCCTTTTTTATACAAATCGCTCCCGTTTCGAAATTGTCTTCAAGTAAACGTAACAATTTGATGAAAGAACCAAAATTTTCAACAAAAAAAATTCCAGGTCACCACATATCACTAAAAAATATATAAATTAGATTCTAGATGAGGATTAGTAATCATTTTTATTTGTTTTTTCGATAGATTCTTTGGCACAGATAAACAACATGAAGAAGTGCCAATACTTGTTTTTCGTACTGATTGTATATATGTATATGATGAAACAATAAAAAAACTTGTTGAAAAGTCTGGTTCACATTGATTTTTCGATGTATTATATGATTTACGCTACTCTATCAAGCTTCTAATGAAATCTACAATATACACGGCGCCTTCTTTCCTTTCTTTTTTAATACAGGTATGTATATACCCAACGGAGCAACTTCAATATATATATTAACCAAAACACAAACATATTGAGCTGATCATTATTATCCAAGTGAAAAAATTAACATTTCACTATATTTATTCAACACAACATAAATTTTTAATTAATTTGTTAATAAAAGAACCAAAAGTAGTTCAAATGTACCACAGTTTAATGGAAAATTTTAAGCTGGGAATTGTTTCGTTATCAAAATATCAAAGGAAACTAACTTAATGATAGAAAGCAGAGAAATTTGTTGTAATAAGAATACATACACCAATTTCAGCTATCAAAGTATTGGAAATGGTATAATAAATTAGAAGTTTGTGAGAGTAGATTCTGTATTGACCTCTAAACCACTTAGATTTTGTATATTTATATTTCCTTGTACTTTTGATTTGAAATAGGCCTTTGACATAGGTTGGAAGAAGAAAAATTAACAATATATGCTATATTAAACTAAAATAAGACGGTAAGTGCTAAAATAGAAATTCCAGACTTAGCATCAGAGAAGTTTATAGTTATCCTGGGCAAAATAGTCTCAAGAATATAAAAGACAATGAGAACTCAGCATATAAAAATATCATTATTTAGATGTTTCAGGTTCCTGGATCAATTTACTTTCCAATATTCAAAATTTTGATGAATGGTACTTCAGTACATGAATGTTTAAGGTGGCTGCATCAATTTAATTATTAATACTGGAGTTTTGGATCCATGGTACTTCAGTATATGAATGTTTCAGGTATATGGATCAATTTAATTATCAATACTGAAGTTTTGGATCTATGATACTTCAATATATGAATGTTTTAGGTTCCTGGATCAATTTATCTCTCAATATCCAAGTTTTTGATAAATCATACTTCATTATTTAAATTTTTTAGGTTCCTTGATCAAATTACTTCCCAATATTAAAATTTTTGAGCAATGGTACTTCATTATGTTCACATTTATGAAAGGTACATTTGAACTACTGTTAGAAAATAATAAATTAACGAATATTAAATGTTGATGAGAAAATGGAAACCTAATAATAATGAATACTATATACCTAGTAGAAACTTTGGCATCTAAGCAATAGAAAATAAATACCTGAGAAGAAAAGGATGAGGTACGAAGACAACACAAGAAACTGTTTAACCGAATAGGAAAAGCCAAAAGAATTTTTCATTAATTCCATAAATCAATTTATTAAGGACGGAACCAAAAGTAGTTCAAATGTATCACAGTTCAATCAACAAAATTTGATGTTGCGAATTTTTTGTATATAACAAGTTGATTGAAAAATGTTGAAGGAATGTATTGGGAACAAAAATGAAGAAATACAGATTATAATAAAAATACATTCGACAAACTTAAGCTATGGAATTTTTGTTAGAATTATTGAATATAAGATGAAATATTTTGATAAAAAGAATACGAATAGAATTTTAAGGAAACACAAAAAGAATCTTTTGTACAAAAACAAAATTAATATTGAAAACGATTTAATGATCAGCTTTCGTCAAAACTCTGAATAAAAATCATCAATGGAAGTCCTTAGTCTAATATTATATACAAGCGTTACGCAGCACAAGATATGGGAATATAATTTTTCAAATTTAATACATAAATTAATCCTTAAAATTTGTGCAGGGAACTTGGATGAATAGAGAAAATCAATACAAGCATATTTTAAACACTGCATGTCTTATTTGTTGGTAATAAACAAGTTTATTATATTTTTTAGCTGATTCTGTCATCTATTTTGGTCAAAGTAGTTGTAGTTAATTTTTTAATGTGCGTATAAGATGTTTTTTTAAATATTTTTGAATTTTTTTCTATTCATCCATACATAAAGTCAAGACAATGTTTGAAAGGCAGTATAAAAATTTCATAAACGTTACTTCAGTCTTCATCATGTTGTCAATTTCTTTTATAAAAAATTACGATACTTAATTATAATACTGTAGTAGACAAAAGTTGATTGTTTTTATTTTAGTGATTTTTATTTGCATTTTTTAGGTTTTTGGAGCAATTTATTCCCTAATATTCACGATTTTTTTAGTAGTTCTTGTTCATAACTAAATTAGTGGAAGGTACATTTGAACTACTGCAAGAATATAATGAAATCGTTAAGTATAAGCCAGCAGTAAATCAAAAAATGGTACCAGAACAAAAAAACTAATGAAACAACGAAAAAAAATACTTATTTTATGTATACAGGGGATTATTTATTGAAAATTGTATATTAAAATAATTGTTGAAAATGGGATAGTATGAAAAAATTTTTGATATGAAAACTATATTTTTCACAATTAAATAATCAGGTATTTATTGGTTTGAAAGTAGCGTTTAATTTAGTCGTTACAAACTGTATCTTAGACAGTACTAGAAGAAATTTATGCGGGGCAAATCTTAGAAGACATAAAAAAATGTTCAAGTTCTTGATTAATTATTCCTTAATATGTTGGTGGAGGTTATTTGAACTACTAAAAGATAATAATTGACTATAAAGAGAGAAAAAAAAGAACTAGATTTTTAGAAAAACAAACCGATAGACTAAATAATGGAACTCAGTGTAAAATGAAGTAAATAGAGAAGTTGGTACATAGAAATAGAAAGGAGAAGAAGAAACCGAGCTGTAAATTGTGGTAGTTAATTTGAGATACAAGATCTAGAAAATGTTTTTTGGCTATACTAAAATTTGACGATAGTGTTAAACCAGTATTTAGATAAGACTAGAAAAAATGAATAAAATTGTAGGTCTACCACAGGGTATAAAAAGTAAAATAAGATTATGAGGGTTAATATAAAAACTACAGGACATTAAAATCAATGTTAACATCTGAATATCATGGAAATGGTCATTATCAAAATTTTTTTATCAATTATTTAAGTTCTTGATTCATCATTCTTTAAAATGTTGGTGAAAAGTCATTTGAACTACCAAGTAACAGATTTAAAAAACAGACGGGGAGACATAGAAAGACACTGATAGACTAAATAATGGAACTGAGGTAAAAAAGAGGTAATAAGGAAGATTTGTATAAGAATATTAGAACTACCAAGGAAATAAATCACTATTAAGATCGGTAGGAAACACAAAAAGTAATAGATCTTTAGAAAACAAAAGTGGAGACGAAGAAAGTATTCGATAATGGAACTAGGGAGAATAGAGAAAATGAGGAAGATGGAAAAATAAAGAAGACGGGTTAATAAGTCGATACAAGGTAATGAGAAGAAGAAACTAAACTGTAAATTGTGGTAGGTTCAAAATCTAAAAAAATGTTATCTGAAAGTATTAAAATTTGAAAATACTGCTAACCATTTATTCCTATTATAATTGTATTCCAAAAACCTAAAAATTCGATATGAAAAAAATAAATAAAATGATCCCTCACTTCGACTGCGCAACATAGGAATCACTAAAAACATTTTAAATATTCAATAATATAAATTATATAATAGTAAAATAAATACTATGTTAAAAATTATTATTTCAATATAAAAAAGTGCTCTATTCTCACATCCATCTAGCAATTTTAATGAAAAACTTTTCAGCCATCCTGTACGCGCTTCTTTTCATTTCGAGATACTCCCAACTCAACACAAAAAGTTTCCAAAAAAATGATGTTTAAAACACTACAATTATTAAATATTTAAAATAAAATATCAATCAATAAAAATAATTTTGTATCTGTCAGAAGACCATGGGGAAGACTAAAAAAATCTTGGAGGTAGTGGGGGAGTTTCCTGGAGAAGCATCTTGACTAGCGTTACTTATAAAAACGAGTAGATAATGGAGATAATTTTTTGTAAAGCCTCTTATATTAGTTGAGGGGTATCTACAGTTTGGAATCCCGTAAGTTGAAAAAAAATTTCTATATAAAAATGTACAGAACAGCCGATTTTTATATACGACAGCGAATACTTTTTTTTCCATAACTCACTTTGAAAACAAAAAAAAAACAGAACATACAAGTTTTTTTATACGTTAAAAAATCGAGATTATTATTACTTATATCTTAAACGTTAGAAATTGTCGTTTCATTTTTAGTCTGGTTCGTGTGTAAAAATTATACAAAAAGATTCAATAATTATCGAAAGTAGCACATAAATTACCTCCTGTTCAGTTCTGATTTGATTGCTGAAAAAAAAAAAAAATAATGATAATGAATGAAAAATTCAATAAGAATACCAATTATCTTACCGTCTAATATTTCTTGTTTCATTTTCGCAATTTCTTTTTTGACTTCTTTCACTATCTCATTTTTGAGGCTCTCCATTTCGGTGGGACCGACAGACAACCCCCCAACTTCAGATAGGCCATTAACTTTCAATATTGTTTCTTCAGAAGCTGAACCGAATCTCTTTCTGACACCTTTCGGTGACTCCGAATTAAATTTAGAAGTATTACTCGGTAACGTGTTAGTTTTTTCCCAAATCGCGGCTTTTTTCTCGTCTTCCACGTTATCTGGCACCTTTTTCTCCACCTAAAATGAAAATTCCCAAAACTCATATTGAAAAATAATACAACACATTCTAAAATAAATTTAAGGGCATCTGCTAGCTTAGGTTCTATCCTGTAAGCTGACACATATCAAGTTTTAAGATTCTGGAATACTCAGCAAGTATGTGGATAGATGTTTCCCCTTAAAACCCAGGAAATGCCACCATTTTTAGTTTTTTGGAGAGGACAATGTCCTGTCATAACCTTTTGATTTAATTTACTTGCAATAAAGAAGATATATGAGTGAAAATTATAATAGAAACTAAAGTTGGAAAGAAAATAGTATTTAATAAGGAGGGAACCTTTTGAGGGGTGCACGTGATGTCCTGAAATAAATTTTAGGACATCTGCTAGCTTGGGTTCTATCCCATAAGCTAACCCGTATCAAGTTTTGAGATTCTGTAGTACTCAGCAAGTATGTGGATAGTTTTTACCCCTTAAAACCCAGAGAATGTCACCATTTTTAGTTGTTTGGGATGGAAAATGTCCTGCCATAACCTTTTAGTGCAAATTAGTTCAGGTTATTGCATTCTTTTATCTTTTTTGGTTTAATTTACTAGTAATAAAGAAGATATTTGAGTGAACATTATAATAGAAACTGAAGTTGGAAAGAAAATAGTATTTAACAAGGAGGGAACCTTTTGAGGAGTGCTGCTGCTTGGGTTCTATCCCATAAGTTGACACGTATCAATTTTTGAGATTCTGTAGTACTTAGCAAGTATGTGGATAGTTTTTACCCCTTAAAACCCAGATAATGCCACCATTTTATATCTCACAAGGTGGGAAACTTTTGTGGGGTGCACGTAAACAAATATTTAATAAAAGATGAGTTTTTAGTACCGAAATGAAGTCAAAGATGAAAAATTTGCATACGATGAGCTAACTATTGACAACAATAAGAAAATTAAATGAAATAATTTAGAAATTTGATGCTTACAGCAGCTCTTCTCCTAGCTAAAGTTTTTGCCATTTCATCCATCATAGAAGCCATACTGCCACCTCCTCCTCTTCCTAACGTTCCATAATTACTGCTACCTCCGCTACTAGTAGATGATCCACTGTTTTCAGTCGGTGGAGGAGTATTCTGGAAATTTTGAAAATTATTCAAAAAAAGTATTTATATATATTTTCAAGATGAAATATCCACTTTTATGGAACTTAACTGATACTTTACATAATAGTAAAAGTATCCAGTACTCATTCTTTTAAAATGATGTAATTGTAAATAGACAATCATCTAGACAAGGTAATCTCCAAAGGCTATATGGACCTTTCGTAGGCATGTAGGCAAGACCTGAGGACTTAAGCCTAAGCTATAATTCTAGAAACAATAAAGCAGTGACAAAACAATGGATGGAATGCTTAGCTTGATAGATAATAATCCCATTTGAAGTGGTAATCAATTATTGATAGATAAAGATCTTCTGCAAGCTCAAAATGCATCTTTATGGTGTACAGATGATTTGTAACTAATGTAAAGAGATGGATTGGGTAAATTTGGACTAAATTCATACCAATGGGTATAGCTGTCACTATTACAAGTAATAAATATTTGGGTTCATACCAATTCATACCAATAGGTATAGCTATCACTATTGCAAGTAATAAATATTTGGGTTCTAATAGAAGCTTTATTATAAATCATATTATTCTCTCCCCTGGCCAAGCAGCCTCGAAGGCTTCTGAACACATCCAAGCTACGGTGGGAGTGTCTACAAATACTAACTAAAAGCACTAAATAGCAGAATGAAGTAATTATCAAAGTATACAGCCTTGTCGAAAAGGAGCAATAACATATTCTGGACCAAAGCCCTATTCTGGTTTCATGAGATGTCATATCGACAACGAACTGGTTTGTCCAGACTAATTTTGAGGAAAAAGGTGAATTGTATCCAAGGTGATAGGAAAATCGAGCTTTTAACAATTTCACACACCTTGAAATTCTGGTATTTACTTAGTTTATGATGACATTTTAAGTAGTTTCATTTTGTGGCAGGAGATATATTTCGATATTTTTCTTTTACATGTTTTTTTTAAAAACGATCATATGTTTAGAAAAAAAAATCAGTTGAGTGTCGAGAGACTTTAATTTGAATAGATTACTAACCTTACTATTTCTTTTGAGCCTGGCATTTTGTAACTGCGCAGCTAACGAATTTACCTCACCGCCGTCGCTACTTTGTGACCTCGACATATTCATGGGAGGTGGAGGAGGCGGCGGCGGTGCCGCTGCTGCGGCCGGAGGTGCTGGTGGTCCCGGAGGCGGAGGCGGTGCCGGAGGAGCGCTTACCGTCCGCTGGTGTCCTGTTTGATTAACGCCTACTAAAAAATATTAGATATAAATCCTTCACGTGTTGTATGGTTATTTAATTTACCTGGAACGTTTTGTTGGGGCGGCGACACAGGACTCGGTGCGCCCATAGGCATGGCGGGCGGTACAGGCACGTTATTAACTTGCGGTGTCATCGGGGAAGTTTGTTGAGGCGACATTAAATTCGATGATATCCTTCTTTCTTGTAGTATAGCGACGTCTTCTCGAGTCATCGTACGATATCCCATATCTTCGTCGTATTGTTGCTGTTGTGGCATTTGAGGTGGTTGAGGGGGTTGTTGTTGTTGCACTTGAAGTTGAGATGATAGTTGCGGTTGTTGTTGCTGTTGAATTTGTTGCGTTGGTGGAACGTATTGAGGTGGCGGTGCTGGTTGCCTAACTATGTTACTAAGTACCTATAATTTTTTTTACATGATACTCATACTTTTCTAAGCAATTTCTATAATATTATTAATATTTTATTGTTGGCAATCGAATTTTACACAAAATAAACAATAAAGTAAGAAAAAGTGGGAGGTCAACTGATAAAATATCATTAAATAGCTAGTTAATACAAACAAGTTTTAGTAGACGGTAATACAACGTTGTCATATCGACAATAATCATTTAATTTTGTTTAGAAATAATTTTTTTTCATTACGGGGTTTATTTGGTATCTCGAATTTTAACATTTCAATTTTTATTTGTCTTACAAATCTTAAATAGGTCACTCCAATGTCTATTGTAGTATACTAACAATAAAATACAGTGTCTAGTATGAAATGATACCTCAAATAATACGTTAAACAACAATGGAGAAGTTGAACAATGAAAAAAACTCCCACTTACTTCTAATGAATGGAACATAGCTCTAGCGAAACAATCCGCGTCTTCTTTAGAGCTAAAATTTAATCCGTAGACTTGCTTATTGTCTCGCCACTGATGAAATGTCGATGTGGCTTGGTTGTATTTGAGCCCTTTCAAAATGGCGCAGTTAATAACGACCTAGAAAACGAAAAGATGGGAATACGGGACAGCACAGATTACGGATGATTTAATTATAAAGTATTTACAATTACACTACTTTTTTTTATACAGTAGACTCCCGATTGTCCGAGATAATTTCCGGGACCACTTCGGATACGAGAAGTTAAATTCAGTTATGGTAAAAAAGTCGTAAAACCTCATGACAGGTTACAAAACAGGTTTATTTGAAACAAAAACATATAATAATCACAATTACGGACCTGTAAGCAAGTGCAAACATAAGATTATTTCTTAAAAAAGTCTTAGGATCGTCTTCTAACATAACCTCTTCCTTCACTTGGACGATGCAATGTTACGTGTTTCTCAATGAAAACAAGAGTAGTGTCGATCGCCTTCAGTCCGTCGGTGTTTGATATTTTGAGAGTTATGTCGTCCATATTTTTATCTTCTTCAATGTCTTTAGCACCGGTTACCATGTCGATGATTTCCTCGTCGGTAATCTGCATCTGAACATCTCAATCGCACCAATCACGAATGTCTTCTGTAGATTTGATTTTCAACGAGTAACTCATGTTTTTACCTCATCCCACGCTGACGCAATCCGGTACGACACATTTTTCAATGTCTAACCTCAAAATCAACATCTGGAGAAGCCTCGGTGATAAATCTTCTTCATCGCTTCTAGAGCTTCTCACTAAAGCTCTGACACTATTCAAAAACACACGCACGAGATAGAGAATTGTCCCTATAGGCCTCTTGCAACAATTTATAGCACTCAGTCGAAGTTTTTTTTTTTCAATTTAACGATAAATATTAGATTGATAAGTTGCTCCTGTTTTTCATCATACATGGTTTTCGGCACGAGTGACGGAAACGTGTTTTGGGACGTGTATAGACAAGATATTTAGATAACCAACGCACTATTCGTTTTTTACCCCACCCGTCTACGGCACCATCTAGTCGCGCAGTCTCGTTATTTAATAACCAGACCTCGTATCCGCGTTAATTATAAATAAGTTGAAAAAAGAATAGAATAGAATTTTCTATTTGGTAAAAAAAACAATCCGCTTCTTATGTTGAGTATATCGTTTTTATGCTATAAAAAAGATTCAAGTCGTTAAATCAGTACGAGGTCGAATTTTAACAACGTTGCCACGTTTGGAAAGTAGTATGAACGTTGAGGTAATGTTGAACAAAATGAAATTATATCAACGACCAGTAATTATGAACGATTTTATATAATGAAATGTCTAAAAATAAAGATTCCAAAAATTGGATTATTGTCAAACTTGGTTTTTTCTTTAATATACAAAGTGTTTTGATTATTTTACTAATTATTTTGATTTAAGATCTAAAACGTACCTCAAACCTTTAAGTCGAACATTCTTTAAACTATTAGAAACAACTGAAAAGTAATATCCCAGCTAGGAATAGATTTTTCTTGGAAATTATCATTTATTTGTTGTTAAATGATAAACGACAAGAATTTTAATTGGTCGAAATTGTTGATGTCTGGATTATTTATTTAAATGAGTCATATCATTGTAAATAACAACTATATCAACTATAATAGATTTCCAATGAGTTTGAACTCGATATTTCTCATCAGATTTAAATTTAGATACATTGATGATATTACATATCTACAAATGTGATCGAATTTTTGAAAATATTCCATTCAATATCTGTTCAAAAAAATTCTTTTTATTGTAGGTGTCTTAGAAGAAAACTAATAGGGCGCGCTGGGATATCAGTACGAGGGTTGTGTAAAAATATTCCGACCTAACAGGAAAAAGTTACTGGGGAGTTACTTATAATCTGGCGAATAAGTCAGATGCTTAACTAATTTGAATTGTTCACTAATGTGAACTATTTTGACTGTTTTTTTCGTTTCAGGAGGCTAGTGGTAATGAATTGAGACAAAAATTCTAATACCGTGTCATTGATTGCGCTTTTGGTTCAAAGATAACAAACACGTGCATAATTATTCAGTCAGATGTAACTAATCCTAAATCCAAACTTTACAAACCAATTTACTGATTTGAGATGACTGCGGGAGCTGCAGGTGATATTAGTCTTTACTTTTTTGAGGTTGCACGAGAACGATTACAATCGATTCATAATGTTATGTGTTTTTTGGTATTAGAATCCGAAATACTGTAAGTTAAAATCGAACGAAAACTATTACAATAGATTCATAGAGTTATGCAGAAATTTCACGATACCAGAACTGCAAAACTCTTTGGATATAACCAAAGGCAATGAATGGGATAACCTCACACACGTCCAAAGCGTCTTCAACAAGAACATGTAAAATTAGCGTAAATTTAACGAGTAGTTTAAAGATTAGTGACTTACCTCATGATCTTGAAGTTTCCGACCGACCACTCGAAACGTCTGATGTACCGTGTGCTGATAAATGTGCACCTTGGAAAGACCCGACGACGTGCCCGATGGAACCCATTTTTTGTTAACATCATCGTAAACCATCACACTTGCTCGGGCACTAGCGATGGATTGCTCGCTGTAACAATCAACAAATTTACATCTTGTTCGTTCTTTGAAATATTGTTGAAGGTATTAACGACGTAAACGAATTTTTTAGCACTATTTCTACACGTTTTATACCCTCATCTTTTGAGACAAGTTTGTATCCGTACAGAAATAACAAATTAGCCCACCAACTGTTAAAATTTATCTGTGGCGTTAATATAATAACATTGAAGACTGTATACAAGTAATTTGAAAGTGATTAGACGTATTTCAATTTCCGTAAAAGCTTTCATGTTTGTTTATATCCGCTTTAGTCACCATATTTGTAAGTAACATCTTTTCCAGAAAATGGAAAAGTGTTAAAATATGTATAGGGTCACGAATGACTAGATGAAAGTTCCAGAAATGTTGCGGATTAATCATTTCATGGGTACCACATACGATTGCGAACCCTTTACCTAGGGTGAGAATCAGGTCTTTTAGAACAAAGCGGAAACAATAAGCTGGTTGTTGGGATGAGGAGGGAGGTCTAGGTGAATGAGGAAGAATCGAGGAAGAGTATGGGGCCAGTTTTTTTTATTTATGAACTTTCTATGTTAGGTTAAGAGCTCATAGACCGCACTACGTACAAAACAGGGCTGTGTCCTGTAAACAGAGTTCCACCAGCCCCACCCTTGTATGCAACATTGGATTACATGCATAGCAAACTAATATGGATTTTTATATATAATTACGTGGACATATCTAATAAAAACAAATATGTTGCAATTCTTCTGTTATTTATATACAAACTTCCTGTTACTTTATCAAAATTCGAGGACGTAACTGACGGTGAGACAATTATATTTGCCTAGCTTATGTTCGCTTGTTTCCGGGAAGTACTGAGTTCCCGATAACAACACCACAAATTAAAAGGAAACTGATACATTTTCAACAACCGTTTTGATATAATATTCATATAAATTGGACACTACAATAATTAGAAAGCGTTAATTGATTACCGGTTACGTAACATGTCTTAATGGACATAACAAATATTTGTATAAGACTTTAAGGTTTCGAAACAATGAAAAATCGCTGAGGGTCAGATCTGGTGATTTGTCGGAATTTAGTCGTAGCAATCACTGAAGTGTGAGAAGATGCGTTGTACTGATAGGTACTTTTTTCTTCCTCAAATGCGGTTTGGGAAAAAAGCATACTAAGAAAGTTTGCTGATGTGATACGTGCAAATCAGGGTCACGTACAAGGTTTGTATGCAAAAAAGCGACCTTGGTTCCTGCCCCTACATGTCCAGGTCGCCGTGCGTGTTCATATCCTTGTATACTTTTATTGCCCTATTTATTGTTTCACTTTCTATGAAGGTCTTCAAAGGAAACAAGTCTAAAATGGATTATTATCTACGTTTATTTCCCCAATATTAGTTTTTGTTCTTGACCACCATATGAAAGCTGGATTCGTACATCCAGTTCATTATTTTGGGTCTTAAGCCCCACGTACCTCCGACCATTCTGCAGCAGTTGTATAAAGCACTACGATCCTTATGGCTTACTGCTTGAAGATGGTGTTTCCATGATAGTTTCTGATCACCCCAAGATATTTAATCTCTGAACTAAGGGCTAGTTCGACCCCGTTCATTCTAATGGTTTTTGAAGGGCTTATACTCAGACCTTCATTGACACACCATCTCTGAGCGATTGTTGGGGCGAATTGCTTTGGTTCCCTTATGATATCGCCAGGTCATCATCGTATCCGCAAACTCCATATTCTGCGTTGGTTGGATTTTAGGAATTCAGAAAATATGGTACGAAATTCGCTGGGTCAGTTAATTTTATACAATTTTTAGTATTCCAGGATAATAAAAAAATATTTTATGACACATTTTTGGTAATCAATAGACAACACATTGATATATATCATCCAATTTTTTTTCGTTTTATCTTTTTATATTTATTGTTGTTGAAAATAAAAATATTTACGAAAAAATTGTAGGATTCTAGTTTAAACGTCTATTTTTTTTAAAAACTATTTTTATGAGAAAACTGTACTCATCAGTTGTGAGTAATTTTGTATACATAAATTTATAAGTAATTACGTAGCTGGGCGAAACAGAGCGGTCCTCGTAAACAGGAAATAAAGACATAAATAATACTTATTAGTAAAGTACATTGTACTGTATATTATTTTAATTAAAATAAAGAGAAGGAATGCAACAATGCGTATAGATTAAAGACCATAAGTATTCAAGAATAAATTAAAACGCTTTGACGGACAACAAATTATATTCTAGCATAGATCAAACACAAAACGTTGAGTCGTTCCATAATAGATGTTGAGAAACTCGGACGTTTCAGCTTTTTTTGATTTTTTGATGTTATCGTCGTTAGAATAAGCTTTCGACGATTTCTAGTGCTGCCGAATGTTTCTGCTTGAATGGACGTCTCTTTTCGACGAGCTTTTGCTATCTCGCTTCGGCTCTAGATGAAATACAAACATTAGCTCGACTTCAAAGCCGAATATGTTTGATAAAGCTCAAGTTTTCCAAATAATGTTCTCTAATAATACCACTTTTAACACCTTTTGCGTTCAAAACTAAAAATCTTCTCTCAAGGAGTCGTTGCTGAGGCGGCCCAGCGGCGGAAGCAATCGTGTCAAGATTTCTACCGATGTCGAAGCCCTGACTAGTGCTTTTGACAAGGCCCGACTGTAACGAAAGATCAAGGTTGCGGAGACGGCTTAACAGTCCCGGATCCCAAGGATAAGAGGCCAAGAATCTGGTGTTTGTTACGCGAAATCGAAGGATCGAATCTAGAGTTGACTGTAACGACCCGCTGATGGATTTCATTGAGTGTGGCCATCATGTGGTCTCCATTCATTGCAAGTGAAAATATGATAATTTATTATTTAATTTTAAAAATGGTTTATCCTACGCCCATGCAGTTTGTTCAATGTGTTACCACCTGCACCGTCGCGCCGTAAGTGTGCCAACTGTCATTAGAAATACGATACAGAAACTTCTTACCAACTCTTGTAAAATTATATGTTTTTACCTTGAAACAATATAAAACCTAAGATTTTTCACTTCTACGGTTTCAGTTCTTGTTAAACGAAGCGTAAAAATTTTTAAATTATCGCGAGAACGAGTAGAAATTCTTCTTTTGATATAAACTGGTAAAAAAGTCCAAAAACTTTGATAAAGTTAAGGGTCTAAAAAAAATAAAAGAAGAGGAATTACGCTCTCAACTAATAGTCTAAAATCAATAAAAGAGAAGAGCTGGAGACAATAATTGGCTATCGAACCTATAAAAATAGACGGATTATATGCAGACGATGATAGTAGCAGATACATTTAACAATATAGAAGAAGAAGTAGAAAATAGAATTGAGAAGGGAAGTATACATCAACAAATGCAAAAAAATGGTACTAAATCAGAAAAAAATAACATGATAAATATTTAATAAGGAGAAAACAAAGAATAGATATAGTTTTAAATACTTGGGAGTAGCAAAGGAATAAAGAAAAAGCGGGAAACAATACAGTAAATGAATGAAGTAGTAAAAGATCGAAGAGAATGGAAAAATAAATAAAAAGAGAATAAAAACTAATATCCAAATAATTTAACGTTCCAAAAAAAAAACATAGAACTTATAAAAATATGTAAAACAGTAACACCTGGACTAAAAATTTAATACAAACAAATCTGCTTATCAATCCGAAGGTTAATACTTCCCGTCTTGTATATAATGCTACATCAAAATGTTATTCTAACCTTCCAACCAATCCAGACCTCCGCGAGGAGTCTCCTAGAGGCTCTCGATACGAATCATGGCGAGTAGAGGCGAAGGGAGTGTTAGCTATCCACACTCTCGATTTATTCTTTATTTATTTTATTTTGTCTTTCACTTTTTTTCATCCTAAAGTCATTTTAATCGTGCCAAAAAAACTTATGGTTACAAAAGCACTCGTGTTTCCTCCTGGAGAGTCTCAATTGGGCTTTAAGTTTAATTTTGAGAGTTGGATTCACGGTAGCAACCCCTGCGAAGAATTCGTATAACCGGTTGCCTTTTTTGCAGTGGCAAATAGCGGAAAATGTATCCATCGATTTTTGTTCTTAAAAAATTATATTTATACGTTTACATCGCACTTTTTGGTTCTAGTAAACCTTAGTTTAGATCCACTGGAAGTAAAACACAAATTGACTAAGGTGATTTAGTTTTCAAGTGCAGTTAAAACATGTTTCCAAACGTAGAAAAACACAGAAATTTTATCTGGGGGTTCTAGTTTAGTATTTCGTGCCATAAGAAGCTTAGAATTTTTTGTTTGAGGCTCGCTTCTCTTATATCTGCAGTTAATTTGGAATAAATTCTGCACGTTTGGTGTCACCCTTTCTACATCCCCAGTAAGTCTCCGAAAGCAAATCCTGCAAAGCTGAGCGCCATTTTTGGATCCGCTAGCTTCATACTCTAAAGAGTGGAGTCTACGATAGATCTTGGAGAGAGAGTGAGACTTATGCTGTCTCACGTCTTGAATATGAGACAAAGAAATGGTGGTATATGGCGAGGGAATCTAGTGGTGCCAACTAGGACTGCGTTTCTTCCACTTTTCTCAACTCCCATTCCGAACTAATATCGGTATCAGTGCCTTTTTGGAGTAATAGAACCAATACATTGAAAATCTTACTGTTTAATACCTGGAATGTCGACAATTTGTTTTACAACTGATACAAATGCTGTTTTTCATTCAGAATTTCATTTTATGATATACATCAGGTCAAAAATCAAATAATTGGAATAGAGGGATTTTTCAGAACTTGCCTCTACGAAGCTTTCGAAGTGATTGCTACCGAGAGTAAGAGGTTGGTAGACAACGAGTTGTAAAATGAGATAAGAACGGTTGTCTACACCTCACGTTAAACGCGAAAAGGTTAGAATGAAATATAAAGATATTGAGTGTTACGAAAAAGGACAATTGTCCTTCAGAGTTTGGCCATAAGGTATACAATGAAAGAACATTAAGGTTATGAATCGATTTCATAATAAAGTTATACGGAATAACTTTATAAGGTCGTTAAAGTAGAAGTTGTTGACTAGACCACAACCAGTAGATAAGAAAAATATGATTCGAGTGATTACGTTAGTTAAAAAACAGTGAATTGTGAATATATAGTATTCATAAATGATTAAACGCTGTGCATCAATAAGTTTCCCGAAATTAAGTTAGGTTAGACTGTAAATATTATTAATTATACCCTTTTATTGGATTGAAAACAATTAGTTTTAATGAAAAATAAAGGTAATTTAATAACTGGATCATTTTACTCACCCTAGTATGTAATCGTCTAAAATTTTATTCGACATTAACACGATAAAACACGATAAACATAAAACATGTATTTTCAAACTTAACTTTCTCACTAATTCAATAGCATCCAGAATAAAATTTTATCAAAAAACAAATAAACCTCTTATCTATCTGTAATCGATTATATAGAAATAGAAATGAGTAAACTCTAAAAGTTTTTATAAGAAGTTATAGGTTATAATACACATTCGCGCGAAACAGCGATACCTAGCGAGAAGGCGGTCAGTTATAAGATGTGCGTTCACTTATTATTTTTCAAATAGTTTATCAAGGCAGCTGATTGCAGAGGTTCTCAAACTTTTTCTTCTCGTAAACAACTTTCAAAATACTTTAGTACATTCCTATTGTAGAGGTTCCCGTAGGTGCACCTGGACTCTTGTAGTTAGTTATACATTATTTAATATAGCAAAATCTGTGCAAGATTGAAAAATAAGTCTCCTAAACTCTAATCCTAATCTCCATTATAATCGATAAAATCTATTACCAAACACTACTTTTATATATTTTCTTAATCATGTATATAAATTGAGATTCGATACTGATTTTATTTCAAAATCTCAGTTAATTGTAAACAACCTTGAAGCGTGATGTAATTAACGACACTATTTGATCGAAAATAAACTCAAGGACATTCTAATTTTTTGTCCCAATTCCATAAATTTACACCCTTCGATTTTTCAATGATCATATCAGAAAAACTCGAAATTTCATTTAGTAAATTATAAAACGCTGTTCCAAAGTTATGGATTTTGATTAAACTCGATTTTAAAAAACAAAATAATTATTGATATTTCTTAAAAGTATATACACTACCGGTCAAAAGTTTTCGCCTACCTTCAATACGATTGACTTTGATATATATAGGTAGTCTGTAATTGTAAGATATTTATGGGGGTCTTCAAGTTTCTGGACTGTTTTTTTTTTCGGGGTTTTCACTATTTTTTTACGGACAAACCATTGAAATAATCAAACTCATTGTTTTTGAATAATCTTTAGTAATATTTAAATAAGCTTTACAAATTTTTTGAAGTCAAAATTTATAATAGAATAAAAGTTATAGTGACCAACAGGGAGACATCAAGATTATAACTTGTTTTGCTTATTTGAAATCAAAAAACGAAAAAGGTTTTTCAATCTCCATATTTAAGACTAGCGATTGGAATAGAGTTAATTCTAGATTACAAAAATTGACTTTTTTGAAAATTACATTCAATTTTTTAGTAATTTTTTTCGCTCGAAGAAAAAAACTATCGATAATCATAGTTCAGTCACTAGCTTATAACATATTGTTATATGACTTTGAACAAATCGGTCCAGTAGTTTCTAAAATATCGTGGTCACTGTTAAGAAAAATGGTGTTTATACAATACAATAGGCTCTCCTCTTCTTCTTGGAAGTCACGCAGAGCTGCTTAGCCTTCCTTTTTCGTGATTCTTGCTTGTTTTACAATATTTAAATCACTTTGGGCCACGGATGGAGATGTTTAAGAGAAAAAGTCCAGATTAACGAATCGAGCGACTCAATTCTGCTAAACAATTTTGGATAAACCGTCATAAATTGGCTTCATAACTTTTGGCCAAATTCACAAAAAAGGTTATGACAAAAAACCGATTTTTTCGAATCGAAAAACTAGAGGACCCCCTTAAATTTCTGATTCATCAGGGTTTATTTGGTTCCATTCGTTTTTCAAGATATTCCAATGTTGTGAAGTGGAAATAGGACACTGATTTCTGACTCCCTGTGCAATTTGTATCACAACAACTCAATTGGGTTGAAATCGGGCGACTATGGCAACCAAATTATTACTTTTAGTTCATTCTTCCTTTCCAATTCTTTCAAATACTCTTTGCATAATTTGAGGAATGCTTGGGATCGTTGTCTTGCTCGTCAAGATAAATTTTCTGCCCTTTATCCAAAACATCCCCAAACCATCACCGAGACTCCGCTTTACATTCAGGATTACACGAGGATCTAACATCCGTTCATTCTTTGTGTTTGCTCTCTTTAAACACTAGTCAATGCATCAGCATCAAGTATCAACTTCAGAACTTGAACGCTGTACTTAGAAGTCACGATTGTTACTAAAAGCATGATTCAGCTAGTCACTATATTTTTGCAGTTTCACAGGCGGTGAATAAACCGAAATTCGCAAAATAAAAACAGGTCACGACGATTTTGATTGTAATCGAAAGATTTTATGGTCAATAACTTTCTTTTCCTACACATTTATTTAGTTACAATTCTTCTTCTTAACGTGATAATTCTTATCACCAGACGTAGAGGTGAACAACACGTTGTATGATATAAATCTTTCGTTTCCTGTTTATTCAATTTTTTTTTATCAAATTATTCAAATAAAATGAAATTTCATTATCATAGGGCTTTTCGGAAACTATGAATTGAGGTTAGGTAGATCATACAATTTCCGAAACGTCGCGTTCAATTTGCGATGCGGGTTAGTTTCCGAACATTCAGATCATAATTTACGAAAACGAATAATGTATTTTTCTTAGTGTACCTCCTTAATGTAACTAATGATATTTTAAATCTTAAAATAAATTATTTCTACCTGTTTTTAGAGTACCTGTAATTACTAAACGATATTTTTATTATTGAATCAAATTTTCTCGTTAAAATTGTGCAAATAATTAGCAAACTAACGATTTTATTAAATTATTGCATTGTCATATGCGTCTGCAAAATTTTAACAATATCAAATCTATACAGGGTGTTCCGGTGCAAAAAATTCGAGATACATATAACGCCTCAACTGCTACCTGGTTTGTTTACAGAAGCGTTAGGAGTTGCATTCGAAAGAATAGGCTACAAGCTAAACAACTAAAATAGTCGTTAACACATGCGTACTTTCTCTGTAGCAGCGCTAATCTAGTTACTTTATAGCCACACCTCGTATATATCTCCAATTTTTTTCTAATTATTATTATATTTGAAATCAAATTTTCATATTTTTGGTTTTAACTTCCAGCTAAACGCTAATTAACAATTTGGCGATGCAATGACGTCACTATATAGTAAGCTTGTAAGCAGTTAACTGTTTTCTTCAGTGTTTTATTTGTTTTTGTGTTATAAAATATTATTTAAAACTCCAACTGAGTATTGTATACTGCATCTGTATACTAATACTTCTTTTAGAACATGTTTGGATATTGTTTTTTGACTTCATCGATTATATCTGACTCTGATTGACTATGGTAGCGGGTAGATACTCAATTATGATTGAAGGAGAAGAGGAAGGACCTCAACAGGAAGTCTCAACCGTAGGTCAATGTAAAGGCAAAAAGCGGATGAAGCTTTCAGTTGTGGAGAGAGACATTCCGAAAAGAAACACCGGTTTTCAAAGTTTGACGGTTTATAACATGAAATATCATAAGGATCCAACTAAATCTTTGTAACAAAAAGGAACAAGGTAAGACGAGCTTAACTCCAAATTGAAAAAATTGCGAGATATTACGGTGTTTTCACCTGTGATCGAATGGAGTATCAAGGTATAATGGAGCAAAAAAAGGGTCCCAATTACTCTTATTCACCTATTTCATAAAGATTGTATGATTATGATTCTAAATGTTCTTGATTTTAGGTCCCTCCTATTTTAAAATTAGTTTTTTCTTAATAATTTTTGAATGATAAAAATTGACGTTTCGATTTCTATTTAAGTCTTTATCAAAATGTGATATTGACATTGACAATTTGCGTGTTTATATTGATCAATAGATCATATCTATCATGAACATCAAAATAAAAATAAAATCAAAATAGAAATTTATTTTTTGCTCAAATATTTAATAGTAAATAATTAAATTATTAATAGTTTTATTAGATATTACAAAATAGAGCTAAAAATTTTTTTATCGTATTGATGACCATTCAATCTATTTTCTAAATACTGAGATGTCTGCCCTATGTAGACAGCGTCACAATTAGTACAAGGCACTTGATATATAATATTACTCTTTTTGTTTTTTGGTGTTTTTGATTTTAATTTATCCTTTTCTTGTTGTTTATTATTTTTTCTGGATATATATTTTCTTTCAATGCAGTTTGCATGCTATTAACTGACTTTTTGGCCTCGATTTTGCCGTACTAAGAGCGATCAGAATTAATTTAAACTTTATACAAAACTTACCGACTATAAATAGAATTTCGTCGGGTAGAGTTTGGTAGGATTATGAAAATTTTCAAAGGACCAAGGGTTTGTTGAAGTAGGTATCAAAATATTCGATTATCTTATTTTAACATTTTCTGTTCGAAAAAATATTTTTCCTAGTGTAATATTTCTGTCTAAACCTCGATTATTCATCAAAGGGATCAAACAAAAGATTATTATACAATATAAACGAAACAATTCTAAGAAAATCTCGAAAAAGGAATAAGCTAAAGAAAAATAACATACTAACCAAGCCCAGTAGTCCTCCCATTCCTTTTTATTTCCAGAATAACTACAGACACTGTTATTAGAAGAAACACTATCCCTGTAATTGAGAATATCATTAAACTCCTCTTCCAGCCTGTTTAACTGCCGATAAATATCGTTATCCATCCGTATTATTTCAAACTAAACACTCGAATAACAAAATGGAACATTAAAACAAAGCTTCTGATAAATTCAGGAAACGACCTGATAGCGATATCAAAGTCCACTCAATAGGTGAAAGAATAAAAAAAACTAGCGGTTACCGTGAAAGGAAACAAATGAATGTCGAGCATCTCGACTACGGTTCGAAATGTGTCACAAGACTCGATTCGTTCATCAAAGATGTCGTGAATCGATATATGAATCGGGGGGTAAAAAAAAAGAAACGATCCGGTTGGGGGTATCGGATGGGAAGTGGTTGTGACGTTTGGAAATATTTATTCGGTGATATACCAGGTGCGATTGACTTAAATTATCAATGTTTGTTTTTATTTGATATTCGACAGGACCGTATTCGAAAAAATTACTTCACTTCGTGATCTATAAATAGATATATCGCAAGATGAAATGTTGCAGCCTCCAAAAATAACTGTTTAACGTCATTCATTACGAAAAAAATATTTGTTTTTGAAACTTTTCTCTTGGAATTAGTTAAGGGCTCTATATTTGCACAATCACTTCTTCTTTTCCCGCATTTCGCAAGAATTTGAGAACATATTTACTGGAAAGTACTTTCTACTATGTAAACTTTTTCCAACGAAAATCTATTTATTATAGAAGTTTCCATAGTGTCGATTCAGTTCAGGGTAATCCTTATTATCTCGAATTGTGACAAGATCTTTCTCTACTGTGGAAAAATCGTTTCTAAAAAACGCTTAATAACTTCAGGAATTGTTGACAACAATGTCCGTTTCCGAATAATCCAATAACTCCTTCAGCAATTTTAATAGGATACTTTCGAACACCCCCATTCACTCCCGATCTAGCACCTAGTGATTTTCATCTTTTATCATCATATTCTTTCACTTTCAATTATTGGCGACTACTTACTTTTGGTAATATAGCTTATAGATGCAAAAAAATCTTTGGATCTTTTCCTAGAGGATGTTATCACTTGTTTTAGTGATTTTTTTGGTCGAAATGACATTTTTTCCGTCACTATATTATCCAAACTTAACTCCATGCGATCGTTGTCGCAGTCCTGCACGCTCGCCGCCCGTCGAGATCAAGTTCACAATAATGGAAAACAAAAAATTTCATGACTTATGTGAATATCTCATTTTTCTTAGTGTATATATAATTCGTTTTGTGCAAAAACATGGCCACCGATCAACTACTATATGTTGTGCTATTAAAATTAATGGTCTTAGTCATCTTGCTGGCTTTCGGGGGTGGGTGATGTATTGGGGTGAGGAATAAGGACAATACAATGAATCATAAGCGTCTCGTCATAAATTAGTTAGGTCAGTAGTATATATATTAGTTGGGAGTGAATGACTTAATCAAATGGATATCACAAAATCACAACAAAATGTAACCAGAGGCTCAAATCATAACAAATAAAGACATTTAAAGATTTTGATGAACAGTTACGATTCTAACACACGAGGAACGGGGTAGATGAGGATGACGAGGGTGAGGCGGGTATATTACTTGAATATTACTAAAAAACGACGTCATTTATGTTGCACGAAGTCGAAATTGACGTTAATTCTTTTTGCTACATTCACGGAGAACTAAAAGTAAAAAAACTCAGTTTGTTGTCAAATCTGAACCTTTGTATATCTGATGAAGCTTATTTTAATCTTCCCGTCGGTGCTTTAGTCTCCAGTCGACTATCAGACCCAAGCAGATCATGAAGATAACAGCAATGGGCTAATAGTCCTTCAGCAGACCGATTCCCACAATCAATCCGAACTCTCTTCGAATTTACAACACCCCCAAAGTAAAAGAAGGTCAATTAAAGGTCCTTCAGTTTAATCTCCTTCAAGAGCAATACGATCATTCCAACGCTTCTCTAACTTCTCGAGGTCGTTCTTGTAGTAGGATTTGTCTTTTGCATCAACATAGGCTTCAATTTCAGCGATTGCTTCTTCATTTGAGCCGAATTTCTTACCGATAAGCATTTTTTCAAGATCAGCGTAATTACTGGTAGTCAGATCTGGACTATACGGTGGATGAGGAAGCTATTTGAAATGTAATTCGTTCAATTTAATCAAATTTGCCATCGACTTGTGAATCGGTGCTTTGTCTTGGTGATACAATGGTTTTTTCTTCGACATATAGGACGTTATTCTTTAGTTTTTGGCTCCAAAAAATTGTCACCTTTAAGAGGAGAAGAATTCAGAGTGGCTGTAAAGCCAAAACGATTCTCAACATAATCTATAATCTTCTTTTTATGTCATTGGATATTTGTTTTTACCATTGTTTGTAAATAAAAGTGAAGATAATGTAAATAAATGAAGTTTTTCTTTGTTTTTGTTTTCTACTTAAATGATAAAATTTCAATTTTCGTTCATTCATTAGATGAAAGTACTTTTTATTGATCAAAATTGGCACTACAGTACGCGCACATGAAAATCTTGTTTATTTCTTTTTGGATTCGATATCTATACATCTTCAATCACACACATTTTGAATTTGTGTACATCTCCTACCACAATTAATTATGCAAATCCCTTACACGTCATTTTATCTTGTGGAACGTCAATTTCGGCTGATAGGGAATTAACCCCAATATTCCCGTCACAAAATAGGGATAACTCAATGTCGCGGTTGGCTTATTTTAGACTCGAACCGAATTCAACGATAGATATTTTCAGTTTTGAACCACAACGTTACAGATAAATGTATTTTATCGTTATTTAATAAACAGTAATTAGCAGATATAAAAAATTATAGTACAGAAAGAAAAAATATTGTCAAAAAAATGGATTTTATATGAAACTGAATGTCTTATTCTTCATCGTACGCTAAGACTTAGTCCTGTGTTTGCATTAATGATTACCTAGCTACAGCTGGGATGATGAAGACCAGTTTTCCTTACATCTTGTAGGTGGTCGTCCTGCTGGTGGTATTCGGTTTCTCTTCCTTTGCAATCTTTGGTAACCTGATATTCTGTCCACGTAGTCTCTCCATTCCTTTCGCCGATTTCTCGCCCATCTTACTACATCCTGGTGGCTACATTATTGGTCTTGCATCTTTTTTAAAAAATTGAATTCTTACAAATAATGTTTAAGAATTAATGCGCCAAACTGGGATCAGCATAACCACCATTAGAACAGATTCTGGTATATCCTCAGATCTCTGAGTAGTCTGCTCGCAATACGAGGTGAGATATTTAATTGGTAAAAGGTTTTATAACCTCACACGGAAACGCCATCTTCATGATATATACATAACGAACGGTCCTAAATCACGTTTGTGCTAGGAGGAGGTACCCAATTACATTTTCCAAAGAAATCGATAGTTTTAGTAGAACATGACGGAACAAAAAGCATACTTTCTTAAACCCACGCCATCTTGTCTATGAATTATGGTAGAATTTCACAAACATAAAAATATTTACTTATAGTTACTCATATAGAAACTAACAGTAATTTCATGAAGGAAACTATTACGATTTTTGTATCTAAAACTATGTTCTGAGTTTTGAGATATTTTTCTGGAAGGTTTCCGCTTTTCAATGTCAAACTTGGTACGGATTTTACTTTGTTAAAGGATGCAATGTTTCATTTCCCTCTTCCCCCACGTCGTTTTGTGAATTAAACGTAATTTCGAATGCATACAATTAATAACGAATGCAGTACTAGATAAAAAAATGTGGATGTACTCAAAAAAAAAAATATAAAAACATGCAAAAATAGAAGCGGAACCGTAAATTCATGCTCAATTAAAAATTATTTTAATTCAAGTGCTGTAGAACGCATATTACGTTAATTAACAGGAAGGAAATTTATTTTTTTTATACCTTATGAACATAAATAGGTCAGAAGGTCATTAAGGTCAATAATGCAGGCTGAGTCATTCCTTTCATACTTGATAAACTGAACCAAAGAAGAACTAACCATGAATTGATAATAATAGAAAAAAATACAACAGAAAAAACGCGAAAAGGAAACTTTCCATTACGACAAGAAGCTATTAATTATGAAGCTGTTATAGGAAAAGGCTGCAACATCTTGAGTCGAGAAAAATGATGACCTTGCTAGGAAAACTGTGAACAACGATTTTTCATTTAGAAATATTCAACCCTAAACCGTACGAAACTAGAACATCGGGAAGAAACTGTCGTTTCTGCCAAGAAGCTATTAATTTTGAAGCTGTTTATAGGAAAAGGCTGCAACATCTTGGCTGAAATGACCTTGATATTTGAACAGATGAGAACGACGAAGACGTTGTGTCGTAAATTATCATCTACGGAAAATTTGAAAGATAATATCCGTTCTGCAAATAAGTCACTAATTATTAAGGTGTTTAAGGTGTCCGTTGGAAAGGGCTGCAGCATCTTGAGTCCAATAAAATGATGACCTTGCTCGGAAAACTGTGAATAACGATTTTTCATTTAGAAATGTTCAATCCTAAACTGTACGAAATTAGAACATCGGGAAGAACCTGTCGATTCTGCCAAGAAGCTATTAATTTTGAAGGTGTTTATAGGAAAAGGCTGCAACATCTTGGCTGAAATGACCTTGATATTTGAACAGATGAGAACGACGAAGACGTTGTGTCGTAAATTATCATCTACGGAAAATTGGAAAGAAAATATCCGTTCTGCAAAGAAGCCACTAATTATTAAGGTGTCCGTTGGAAAGGGCTGCAGCATCTTGAGTCCAATAAAATGATGACCTTGCTCGGAAAACTGTGAATAACGATTTTTCATTTAGAAATGTTCAATCCTAAACTGTACGAAATTAGAACATCGGGAAGAACCTGTCGATTCTGCCAAGAAGCTATTAATTTTGAAGCTGTTTATAGGAAAAGGCTAAGACATTACATACAACGATTACATTGACGGGAGGAAAATCACTGATTTTCGTTGAAGAAAATAATTTTCTTCAAATCACCTTTGTAGACAATTTTAATTGGTTTTAATAACAAAGTACACCCCAACCTTTGATCGTTCTTACCTGCCTAATTTTTTTGGTCCTTAAAACTAAATTTAACGAGTTAAGACACTAAGCGGGATAGAAACCAGGGTTCAAACTGGTCAATATCCATACTCCTCTAGGGTATGGAAATTTACGGACTCCTTTAATTAGTTCAACATATATAGACAAAATAAAGTTTCATAAAAAGTTATATATTTGATTTAACTGAAATTCTAAAAACTATTTCAACATTTTTAAATATTTTATGATGTAAGACACGTTAGGTGATTATGTATACTATTCTAAACATTAATGTACGAGGCGTGTCCATAAAATAACTCGCCGGGGCGAGAACTGGGAGAAAAGAAGCCATATTACAAAATTACAATTACAAAATTCGCCTAGTTCTCCTAAATAGAATTAGAAACTGTTGTTCTTTAAGAGCTTTATTTTATGGACAACCCTCGTAGTACATGCGGAGCAATATCGAGTCAGGAAATTAGGGGAGGCGCTTAAATAATCTCGAAAAACAACTGGAGATGAAAATGACTCAATTTTTTTTTTCGTTATTTTCTATATTGGCACCTCCAAAGTATCCGCAACTGATACTGCTACTTACAGATAGAGATAAAGACATGGAAAAAACATAACAGCCAAATAAGAACATTAATAAACATTTCTAATACAATGAAAAACTTGTTTAATTACAGTAATTATTGAAACTCTTCCTAACTAACACGAGGTCATTCTTTAGGAAGTGAAAAAATTGCTGAGGTTGCTAGCACTGGGTGGATAAATTAAACAGAATACTGATAATCCAGCTCTATTCAGACCAATGAAAAAAGCGGAGACTATCATACTGAAGAAGAGCGAAAAATACCAGAAGCTCCAGGATCAACCATCTTTCCACCACCATTAACAACAAGAAGAAGATATTGTAAGAAGAAACAAAAACTATCAGTATCTTGTTAGAAGATAGGAAGCAGACCAGTTCACTGGAACCTTCTTCTAATACGTCAGAAAATGATGATGTCTGAAGAGAGAAGCTGGATTTTAGCGCAGCTGTTGAAGAAGATTACATTTTGGAATTGGACTAGATATAGTACCACAAGGAGCAAGGAGAGTTCAGGAAGATGAGAGTAACCTTGAACTGAAATCTGACGTTTATAGACAACGTCGACTACCTAATTGAATAAAAGGACGGTAAGAGAACAACTTGGAGACGATCCATGATAGAAGCAAATAGTTTATAAGGGTCATCCTAATTCCTACCAAGCAGTACGAATATCTAGCTTTGATTCACTAAAAAAAAGCTCCACGTTCGATAGAACTTTAGCTTGAGATCATTGACGACACTGAAAGCTAAGGACCCATATCAACATATCAACAATTTATGAGATGGTGAATCACGCCACGCATCCAAGATCGAGAAATCAGCTGCATCAAGTCCAGATGTGAAAATAACAAAAATTGTAGCTTCCACTCTTTAAGGAGTAAAGTGCATAGTTCATGGGTTGAAGTCGTTGAGTACAAAGTCTTCAGATATGCACGTCCTGCCTCACTTGACGTTACCAAAGTCCAATGTCCTTTGAGACAGTTTTGGATGTCGTTAGGCAGGTTTTGGGGTTTGTCCAGGTGTTTAAATCAGATAACGTGGTCTGCAATTTCGTCCTCCTCCAAGCACCAGCGGCATTCCGGATCATCCGTGATGCCCATGGTGCGAAGGTGACGTTTTAGGTGGTAGTGTCCGGTTGGAAGTCAGGACACTAGTCTGATTTAGCTAGAGTTGTTTTGTAAGAGACAAACGGGGTCTCTTACCATCTCTGCCGTGCCCGCCTTGCGAAAAGACTGTTGAGAGACGTGATGACAGGACTAAAGAGCATTATGACAAAAAGAGGACGCCAAGCTGCAAAAAAGACTGCAGATCCCCTCGAATGTTATTTGTATCTTATTACCTACTTGCTTTTAACTATGAAATCAAGCAAGAAATTAAAAAATTTGCTATTACATTGTTTTTCATTGTAGAAGTATCTAAAAAATACCTTCTTCTAACTTCTTGAGTTGAACTCATTTCGGCGATACTGAAAAAATTAGATTTTTATCAATAATGCTAGAAATTTGGGGGGGTGGGGTAAATTTTTAACGAAAGAGTGATTTTAGAATAATATTTATGTAACTTTTCCTCGGTTTCTTCAATTTTTTTTGCTTAAAAAATAACGTTTAATTAACACATTTTAAAAAACGAATCGAGACTTTATCTTATGACAAATCTACGTAAATTCTTAGTATCTTCTCAAGAGATGTGGAAGACGAAATCTAAATATAAATTTGCTCAAATTAACCAGCTATACAATGTAGATAGTAGTGGGTTTTCAGATTTGATGTTGAATGAGTGTATAGAAAATTATTTATATTAAAACTTTTCTTTAATAGGTTCCTTATCGAGTGTCCTTTTCAATAGTTGAAAAATTTCGGGGGCTTCGATTTCAAAAACGAAAGATGCTCCTCTATTAACACTTTTCCGCCAAAGTTCAGTTTGTGTTGTAAAGAAATTTTCATTTCTTAAGCCCTGTTTATACTAAGTAAGCAGCTGTATTCAAGCTAGACTCGATTTGTCAATTTGTTATATGCAATTGCTGCTTTTTTACTTATAGATATTAACACAAGCCTATAATTAAATGTTTCTCACCTTCTAGATTTTCTTATATTGGTAAACATGATTCCTAGCGTAACCAATAATATAAATTTAACGACACGCACTTACTGGTTAAGTTTTTAGAGAACAAGTGATATTTCCAAACTGAAATTATTCAGAATATCGAGTTAGCTATTTAGGTTATGAGTGGGAAGGGCTCGTTGATTGTTTACACGTAAAGTAACTTTATAGTCAATACTTTTATTCCTTTGAGGATTGTTGTAAATATCAGGCATGCTCCTAGCGTGAATAAAGCGTACTACTCGTATATAAATAGCTATAAAAGTATCGTTAAACTACGTGTTAATTTTTAACAAGAATTCTTAATCATCAAATTTTAACACGGAAATGTTTATCATATACAAATGATTATTCAATGAATAGAAGAATGTGCACCTGCATGCGGTTTCGAAATTATTCAGGTTAAGTAAAAAAACAAGAAAATACGTTTTCAAATACTTCTGTAGTTGGTTTTTTAATTTGTTATCCTCCTAATTGACGAAGACTCTCAAAAGCTTTACACAAGACCTCCAAACAGTCTGAAGGCAACCTCAACGCGTTTTTAAGAAAATATTATGAACTCATCCACGATATGGATAGTGAAACCGGTACTGTCTAGTTATAATGAAAGTCTAAAGTTTGACGAATGCGGCGGCGTCTTTGCTATTGTCTTGTTTATTTTCTAGAATTTTCGAGAAATTCGTTTTAGGTATAAAAACTAGTCAATCTTCTCAATCAATTTTCGGTTGGTGCGGAATTTTAACTCTAAATTCCCAGAAAACTTCCAATTGAGACTTTGAGAAGAGAACCTCAAGATTCGCAAAGAAGCCGTCTATCTAAGAGTGAAATTCACTCGTACTCTTAATTGTGCGGCCGACCTGAACAATAATCTAGACAGAGTACGGAGACGACTCTGTCTCATCAAGGGATTCGGAGGAAAATTCCGAAAAACCCACCTCCATCTGTCCCCTCAATCGAATATAGAGCAAGGGTCTACAGCATCTAATTTCGAGCAATCCATTCTCTCTGCTGCCAACTCAAGTTCCGATTCAGCCCCAGTAATACCGTTTATGTCAATACTGACATAACCTCCTATCACAAGTCGTCCGAATGACCTCCAAGCCTGCTATGTGATTCGTAATATCAAATCAAACAATTCTGCTGCCAAAGAAACCCATGGCTCGCCAATAGACGGCTCCTCGCCTCAAAGCCCAAGAGGAAACTACTCTAACCGCCCCTTCGGCTACTAACAACTGCATAAGAAGACCTCCCTGAGAGCTACTTCAACTTTCATTAACCATTAAATGAAACCCTACTTGTCATACCTCTTCGATCGTCGATGTTGCAGGTTTTCTGCGTTTTTCTGTAACCTGGTGGCTAGAGCTTTCTTCGAACTCCCTTTTTCAGCCTGAAGCACCGCTTTTACCACAACTCCAGATCTGCAGAGGAGCAACTCCTATATCAGTGCCAATCAATTTATATAAGACTTGAACGAATGGTTTCTAGCTCAATCACATTATCCTTTATCTTGACAATAGTATTATGCTTTGTACAGGTCCTCAACATTTTTTTGGAAGTCTCTTTTATCGTAAGCAAAGTCACCTGACCGTTTTTTTTGTCGAATCCAGTTCAGTTTCCGAAAATGTTTATTATATTTTACTGTTTCTGCTAATATTTTTATCCCTCACTGTATAGTAACGTCAACATGAGAATTTTTTCTGTCGTAATATAGAAAATTAATTTTTAAATATACTCGTCCACCTACTATTTCCTAATGTACTTCCTAGTGGAGTAAACCAACAAGCTTATAATTGACCGTGTATATTCTTCCACCCACTATGCAAATTATGTATAGGACTCAATCCTACGAGTTTATTAACCCAGTTAAGATGAGTGGGTTCACAATGATTTACAATTGCATGATACGTGGCTATTATAGTAAACACACATTCGAAAATAATCAAAAATTTGATATTGAGTAACATATTTTATGTGGAAATTGTTAATAGATATGCATCGAGAAGTTGGCACCTCATTTTCTATTTGCTTCAATTGCTAGCTCATGCACCCAATTCACCAGATTTAGCCCACTCGGATTATTTTTTGTTCTAAGACTTGAAAAATGAATCGGTGGTCAAAGATTTTCCATTAAATATATTTTTTTCCAAAATGTTGGTGTTTACATTGTTGGGCCAGGTACTTCTGGGACCATCCTCGTATATATCCAGGTTTAAAATTTATCATTAATATGATATCAGACCAGAAAGTTAGCGACTGATATAAGTGATGACTTTTGTTATTTAAAGTAACCAAATCCTTTACCAAACTGCCAAAATATTTTTTTAAATCCCTATAAGCAATACATTTTTTTTAGTGTAAAACGAGTGAAGCTGCATATTTGAGGACATGCTGAAAATGGCTTTAATTGTGGAAACTAATTATGATATAAGTTCCCAAAAATAGGATAAAACAATCCCTCCAGGATAAAAAATATTTGTTAACTGGTCTAGCATTAGTTAAATATTCATCTATGAAAAAAATATTTGTTAACTGGTCTAGCATTAGTTAAATATTCATCTATGAAAAAAATTATTGTTATAACTTTTATAAATAAATAAGCGGTTTTGTTTTATAAAAAAAATAAATTTCTAAGTCTGTTTTTGAAAGATACCAGTCAATTGTATACGTGTCTGTTCCATCAAGAGAGGTAGAATCAGTTCAAAGGTAAATTTTTTGTGAACAGATGCTAGACAGATGTGTGATTTCTACAACTTTTTGCAACAATCGAGCATAGATGAAATTATCTTGAAAAAATTTAGACTAAAAACTTATATATGATAATAAACTATTTATTGTGATAATAATTATAATGATTAACTATTTATTGTGATAATAATTATAATGATAAACTAAATAATAATGATAACAAAATGGCAGTGTATGTTCACTTGAATTGAGTGTTTTGTAAAAGTTTAGCAAGCTAGACATTTTGAATGACCACCCCAATCTTCAGATTTACCACCTCTTGTATATTTTACAAATGACATGTTGCGAAATGTAATTTTGATTAAAAAAGTCAAGATGTAATTATATAATAAGCAATATCAATGGAAATTATCAATTATATTAATAAAAATAATTAAATTTCTTAAAAAATATATTAGAAGTATATTTCTACTATAAGCATTTAAAAAATCACGTTTTATTTTGAAAACATTTCAGTATTATTATAAAATAACACTCTTTTACACACTCATCTAATAAAATTTCATAAAAACGTGAACAATTTGAATATTTGTATTCCTTACAAAGAAACTTTTATAAATTCGACTTGGTTTCCCTACTTAGTCACATGTGATTCATTTTAACGTGAAGTGTCACTTTGTTTATATTGGCCCGTTATCTATTCAAACAAAACCTAAATTTCGTATCTGTTATGGTAAATCCAGATAATACATATCAAAATCTTGAAAGTAAACACAAAAACATCTGTTCATTTAAAATAGAAAAACTGTAATCACTCCATATGTTTTTGTTTAAATTTATATTATTGCATTGTTAAACACGCGACTGCAGAAAATGTGGAATTTTTAAGGAAAAATGACCTTATATGCGGTAGACATAGGGGTGGAAACTTCGTCCCGTCATTACAAATGGGTTCAACACACCCAATGTTTCCAAATCGATAAAAATATATTAAAATATATGAAACTACTAGCCTAATATTTGGAAAAAAAACATTTTTTACTTTCATAACATTGCTAACAATAATTATATAAAAATACTGTCACTTTTCTATTGTTATTAAAAAATTAATTGCATTTCCTCTTTTTGACAACACTATCAAAAACATACAATAAATCAAGATCATTAGCAAACACTTCATATTCTTAAAATACATACAAAACTAAGTTGAAACAAAGGTATTTTATGTACTACCCGAAAATAAATTGAATATAAAAGCCGATAACTTACCTCATTTTGTTGTTTTTCAATGAAAATACATGTATACACCAAGTTAAAACTTAGCTAGCACCACTACATACCACTGCACACTTCCGCTACTGTTTGTTGGATTAAATTTTAATGATTTCATTTAGAATTTACGTCCGAAAGGTCCCATGACAAACTATTGCCACTTTGTACTATTCGCCATGTTACTTTCGTCCAGCCCGAAAATATACATACCAACTGGAAGGAATATTTGCAGAGCGGCAAATTCAAATTCACCAAAGAAGTTGATGAACAAATATTGGCCGTAGGTAAGAATTTCTATTTTTAAATCCATACAATAAAAGTACACTCGTCAAATTACACAAATAATTCGAGTTTTATTTTAGTTCATTGACCAGAAGCGTAACGCTTCACATTTTAATTACAAGGAAGTTTTTTTATAAAAAGGTTACTTTGAAGATTATGACTCTTTTTGAAAAAGTTACAGAAAACGGTACCTATTTTTAAACACTGATAATATTTGCACAATAACAAACTTATCGTGAGAAATTATGTATCGATCTAAACATTGTCCTTGTATTTAACAAAAATTCACAACAAACTGCAGAACTATAGGAGTTTGACTGAAATAAAAATAACGAGCTTCTGTGTCTGTTGATTAGATTTTTTCTGTTTTCTCAATAACAATAAGATAGAAACAAATACTTCATACACTAGAGAATAAATTGTCTCATTGTAATTGTAATGTAATTTAATTTGTCTTGTCGAGAAACGAATTATAAATCGTCTTTGTTCATTATATTCCAATAAAAAAATCATTTTCCCAAAAATAAAAACATTCCTTTTTCAAATTATTATGTACTTATACAAATGTTTTCTGAAAAAAACATCGTTTTTTATAGGTAGGCAACCAGTATTATAAACATCATTTCTGGATAAAATGATGTAAATACGTATTTTGGCGATTAGGTGGTATGCAACCAGTATCTCTTATAGCCCATAATATTTCCGATCGTATTTCAATTAGTAACTAGAACTGAGACTTGTGATATGATTTCAATAATAGAATATTCTAGAAACAAATTTTCTTTAAAATTGGGAAGTCTATCCAGGTCATAAACATTAAAATAAATTAAATCGATGCAAAAATATGCAACTAGTATTTCGAGTTGTACAATAATACCACAAATTATTTAAAGATCATGATACGACAATTGATTTATCGATTTAGTTTTATATGACGGAGAACAACCTAAATAGTAATGAATATAAATGAATTGATTATTTAGAAGTATGCTTAGTAACCAACATAAACCAAGGCTCTTTTTTCTATATATATTTTTTTATATTTTCAAGAAATTATACAGAAATGTCAAAAGGATTTGTTTGGTTTCAAAATGTCGTGGCATTTGTTGAATAACAAAAAAGCCAAAATAGAATATCTATATGTATAAGTTGAATAAAGAGAAACTTTATTAAATTAAACACATGACTATTGAAACGCAATCAATTTCATAGTATTTAGCATAAAATAGAAAATCTTTATTTGAATTTCCAAGTTTTATGGTATCTATAACACAAATTAAATTTAAATGCAAGTCTCAAGGTCGTTATTTTTTTCCGTTCGGAACTCTAGATGGGTCTGATAGCACAAATTGAAATCAAGCTGGCAAAAATGAGATTAAAGTAAATAATTTTATGTTGGTAGTACATTGATGGTTCCAGTTGTGATTCATTATTATGTTTATGTATTCTTTTTATTATGTTTCGTTTATGTATTCTTTTGATAGATCTATTATAGTGAATATTTTTTGTTTGGTTGAGTTTAAAGAATAATATTACATGTTTCCTTTAATATAATACACTTATTCCCTTATTCTCAAAAATTTTGATACGTTTTAGAAGATGGATGAAGGAAATTAACAATACTGATTTAGGGTCTCAATATTTTATTTAACTTTTGCATGCAATCTTATTTATATTTTTTTTTCACATTATAAGTCCATTTTTCTTGTAGTGATATGAGTAGAAAATTTCGTGTCGTTAATCAAATTTGAATTTACTTGCGTTTAGTGGCAGGTGTGACATTTGTAGTTAAGGTTGACGCCTCTAGATAGCGCCTATTATTTTTGTGAAAATATACTATATAAATAGTAAACTTTGTGATCTATTTTGAACAAAAAAATGTAAAAATTTATTAATTGTTCAGTTATAGTGTAGTGATGTGAATTACCATAAAATGACACTTGAATATCGTGCCAAGATTAAAATTTAAATTCTCCACTTGTATTTAGTGATAGAAATAGTTGAGGTTGACGCCTCAAGATAGCGCCTATTAGTTCAAAAACACGGTGACCTTGTTCAAAACAAGAAAAAACGTTGTACGCCATTCTGATCTTTATTGGAATATACAACCAATTAAATTTGTTTCCGTAAATAAGGATAAGGAATAAAAGAAGGTAAGTAGAAGTAACAGTCAATTGTTTTTATTACGAAGAAGTAAAATTATAAGTACATAAAAAATTTAATACAATTTTTGATCCTATAGTGACAAATTTTCAGTACACTATTTCTAATCCTCATTTATTCTTCTCAAACTTATCACATTCTTCGATGAATTCACTGAAATAAAATATTAATAAACCAAAAACAGTAGGTAGTTTTTCGATATTAACTTCATTTCATCAGGCCATTTCGTTAGTAAGAGCAGATTACTTTTGGAGACTTCTACCAGAAGCGAAACATTGAAAATTGAGGAATATTTTTTGTTGGTGATTTTTGGTACTTTTGTCCATTAATTAGTCTATCGACTGTCATAATTCCAGAGAACAAGACATTGAATTAAACAAATATAAATCGCGATTCTGACGACAAATTAAGATTAAATTAAAAACTTTCTTGATTAATAATGCAACCGAATGGTAGTTTCATAGTTTTTCGAAAATTTCTTTGTTGTATATATATATATATATATATATATATATATATATATATATATATATATATATATATCACAAAATCACAAGGGAAAAGAGAATAACATAACAATTCAACAAATTTTGATATTTTGGGTTTGTAAACATTATGTCTCTTGGTAAAAGAGATCCTACACTTACCTAACAAAAGTTGGTAGTTCTGGAGCTTTGAAGATGTACATGTGACCATAATTCAACTCATCAAATAGATGATAAGTGACATTACCTTGATACGTCCAATTTCTGTTATTCACCGCTATATTATAAAGCTAAAAATGTTAATAATCATCCTGAAGTCATTGGCTGTCCCTCATATTGCTTATATATACGTAATATTTCTATAAATGAGTGTAATATTCAAGTACAATGTTTCTACTTTGAAAGCATACCTCATTAGCGAAAGTATAGGGTATAATTGTGTCATCCTTTGCGTGAACTATCATTATAGGACAATCTACATCCAGGATATATTTTGCTGAATCGAAATTGAAACCATTGTCTATCATTGGTTCTATTAAAGTTGATCTAAACCATGGGAGAAACGAGAAGGTCTAACAGAAAAATTAAAATAAATCAAGAATTCTCCAGACGTTAACCACAATAAACTGGATTTGCAAACAAAAAATATCACTTGTTGTCATTTTTTTTAAGTTATTGTTATAAATTAAAAAAAATGGACTAACAGTGAAATTACCTTTATTACAGGATGGATCATCATCACATCTGTAACAGATGTAAACGGTGATTCTAAGATGAGTCCTTTGCTGCTAATTTTATCTTTTTTTAAATTTGCTATAAGTTGAGTACCAACTCCGGTACCTAATGAGTGTCCCCAAACATATATTTTTGAATTCGTACGAACACTCAACCATTTGTAAAATTCCACTATGTCTCTTACTATTGCCGTTTCAGTTAATTCGGCAGAAGTTGAATCAGCATAACCTAAAATTTTGCAACACAACCTTGAATAAATAGACACCAGTACATTTTAAAAATCGATTTTATTCATCAATGTTATCTCCTTCAAGAGCAGTAAAATCATTCCAACGCTTTTGCCTCAAAATAGGCTTCACTTTCAGCAGTTGCTTCTTCAATTGAATTAAATTTCTTATCGCGAGCTTTTTTTGAGATCAGCGAATACTCAGTAGTCACTGTTGGCCAGATCTGGACTATACGATGGATGAGGAAGCAAATCGTTGAATTTAACCATCGACTACTGAATCGGGGCATTGTCTTGATGAAACAGTGGTTGTTTCTTCGACATATGAGGCCGTTTTTCCATAATTTTTGTGTGATTTTCAATATCTTTACACAACTATTATTAGAATAGTTAAATTTTTCACTGAAAAATATCAACTTACCTCTATAATCAACAGCAAATATGTGGAAAAATTTCCTTAGAACATTATAGATTTCCACAGATTCGGTCCTGTCCTGTCCATTTCCATGTAAATATAGTAATATACTGTAATTTCCATTATTCAATATACCGTCAAAATTATAATCACTATTATCGATTAATTCACTCAATAACTCGTCTGGTAATATTTGCCATACGCCTAGAATTATATTTTCAGCGCCATCTGTCGTGTAATTATCGTACAGATTTACGTAAAAGTTTTTTACTCCTTTTATTTTGAAATCATCAATGTCTGAGTAATTTTTAGGAGTGATGACCCCTAAAAAACATTAATTCGTAATCAAAACGTACACAAAAATAAATTCAATTCAACTCACATGTGGGAAATATTAGACTTCGTTGAATTCCGACACTATATTTAAATACTACGGGGACTATAACGAATACTACTATAAATAATAATAGTAGAACCACAAAACTGGAAGTTCAAACATTTTTTTAAGCCGTTAATACGTATATCTACTAGGGTTGCTACTTAACTTTTGAGATATGGCAACACTGATGTGATTCTGTCAAATCTGACGTAGACATTTTTAATGGTGAATGTACTCAAAACGAATGCTGTTTGAGTTATTTACAAATACTTGAAACGTTCATCTTGGTGCATTTTCGTGCAATAATTTTCCATTATTTTCGTCGTGGATTAAACCAAAAGTAGTGTACCGATCAACTTGTTTCGACTTTTGGTGATAAAGCACTATCTCGCAAGCTGAAGTGAATTAATGTTAATGGAGAATATTTTGAAAAAAAATTAAGTCATATTCAATTATAAATATTTGTTTTTATTTGTCGTATCTCAAAACTTAAGTAGCAACCCTCGTATTAGGACTAACGTCAATCAATCGAGAATTTGATTTTCATAGCTTAATTAAAAGTGACCAAAGGGATATAGAACCGTGTATAGTCGTGTAAGATCGTTTTGACATTAGTCCTATTAGATGTTTTCATCACTTTCTTTGTCAATATTATTATTTTAATGATTTAAATAATGCTAATACATTTATATAAACGTACTTATTTTTGTCATTATAACTAAAATATTAGAAATAAAAATTTTACTCACACGTACAAACAAGTCCCTAAAAGACATTTTTTGCAACCACCTCCACCTCTTCCTCGCGCCTAAGAAAAAATTTCAATAACCACCAAGAAAAAATATATAAAACATGTTGTCTTACCATATTATTTCTTTGTAATTGTTGCTAAAGTACCAATTACTTCTATGTTTTCATTACATAAATAATAACTTTTTAAATGTTGTAATTTCTTTGGTGTTGCTTCTTTCAAATCTTCACGGTTTCTCAAATTCTTACATTCCCTAAAATTAAAATTAGAAACTATATAGGAAGTTATGTATTCTGTTTCCCTCTAGTTCAATACTATCGCTTTTGACCAAAACAGAGTTGCCATTTTTACAATTAAAACTTTATCGTTCGATAATAATACAACAAAAAATATACAAATAATACTTTCATTATAATAATCTATCTAGTCAATGAATATGATCGTACATAATTGTCCGGTAAAAAAATTTTGTTTCAACAAGATTACTCGAAATTATACTTAATCACAGCGTAATCATCGTAGAAATTCCGAAAACTTTTAATCTTATGATAAGTTTGGCAACGCTGGTTGTCTAGATGACCATAAAATTGTTAACAGTTAATACAATGGCGGAGTATGGAAGTTGATTATATAATGTACAAGTTATTTTAATTTATTCAAAACATATCGTAGTTTCTGGTGTATAAGATTTATACAAGGGTAGAAAAAATATGTAAACATAGTCTCTATCTCATACATTGTATAACATATTATTATTATTAAAATGACAATTTGACAGTTCTACTTCAAATTCAATTGATAAGTAACTTATGGTGAAAATTATTCGAATAAATTGATAAATACAGGGTGACGTTTTTTAGTACGGTGTAAAAATACCTGTACGAAAATATTATAAAGAAAACAATATTATTAAAAAACTTTGTAACGCACTTTTGATTTCTTGATAACAATAAATATTTTGATATTTCAAATTTGAGTAATTAATTTTTTTTTCAAACTACTGTCATAATATAAAAATGGTTAAGACCGGTGACGGAAGTGGGTGGAGTTTAGAACTTGAAATAAGCAACCATTCATTACCGAAATAAAGAGGGGCGGGATTATGAAATAATGATTCTGTAACTCTAATTGTATTAAAAAGGTATTGAAACGAAAAAATCACATAAATAGCATATAATTTGAAAAGAAATTGCTTGAAATAACTTGACAGTATTAAAGGACACCTAAAACGAGGTTGGGTTAGGTTCGTTCTACGTGTCATTCCAAACTTTCTGAGATATTTCAAGCAATTTATTTTGAAATTATATGCCATTTATGCTATTCTCTCATTTCAATTTGACCAATTACAGCTGTAGAATCACTTATTCATAACTCTACTCCTTTTTTAAACCAACCCAACATATACTAATATATAATACTAATATACAGGGAAAGTCTATGTATAAAAAAAATAGCAAACCAAAACAATGATCAGAGCGTGATCAGCACGTGAACACTCCGAACGAAACGCGGCGCGGCATCGTTATTGGTTCAAATCAGTGGCACCATAATATACTACAAATAAAAAAACGGCGTGGGAGGGGCGATATATTTGTCTGTTGCGTAATTTTCTTAAATATGTTCGACACGGAGACAGTATGCGTGAATATGTTTTAGTTCACTTTTTTCTTCGATAAATAGACTTTAGTTTCTTTATTCAAAAAAAAGTTTTATACTCATATCATATTTTTATCTTCTCTTTCGCACGCCTATGTGTACAAATGGCTAATAACTAGTAGCTGCCAGTAAAACATTTTTTTTTCACAGTAAATAATGTTGTTTATTACCACTTTCCCTTAATAATAACTATATGAATGGAACCCACTTGAATAAAATTTAATAGTAAAAGCAATCACATAATCCAACTAACACATTGATATGCAATCAACTAACAAAGGCCCCAACTTACTACGCACCGATTTCACAGATGAATAATGTTTATTTGGGTTCCTGACATACAGGCGTTTCGGTTGTCCAACAAAGTTGGTCAATAAAATTTTTGATTAAATCATACGGTGCACTTCAACTGATTGTTTAACTGGTTTTATGTTTGACTGAAGTCTGTTTATGGTATTTGTGTAACGGTTTTCGGATGGAAGGCTATACAGGGCGACGTTTTAATCAACCTTGATATATTATTCCATTTCCCGTCTACTACATTCTTTATCAACATATTAATATGTACTATATGTGCACCTGAACACTTTTATCGTTTATTGTAACATAGATACGTGTTATATTCAATGCCTTACATTTTGTTAACGAGTCACTAAATTTAAGTTGATATACTACATGATATTTTCTATGTAAATAGCTTTATAATAATAAATACAATAATTTAAAAACTTTCCACGTCACTGTACTTCAATAACATTACACATTTAAATTTTATCAATAAGTGACATATACGTACCATTTTTCATTCACCAAACTGATTACTAATTTTATTTAAAAAATGAAAAAAATAAACATCACTCTGCCACTGATATAAATGAGTGTTTTTAGATAGGGTTCGATACTGATACTGGTGCTATATGTAGAAAAACTAATCTCTGTTTCTACTCTCAGTGTTGTTAATAGAATGGACAACCAGTATCTGACTAAGAAAGTGTTCAAATAAACTTTTTAATATCTCAAATTTCACTCGGCTGAATGGAAGAGAGGTTATATAATAAATGAACGAACCTTTTAAATAAAAGACATTATTTCCTTTTATAAATATCCACTGCATTATTAAGGATAATAGTTACATCGATTTTAGATAATTATATAGATAAATTTCAAAGTATATCGGTCTTTGTTACACGCGTTTGTTTTAACTTAAATTGTACACTACAAGGTCAAGGGTATATAATTATAGGTACAGTTTATACTTAACTTTATATCCGACGTTTCAGTTTATTCAGAAATTATACGTTTTCGAATTTTAAAAATATTCAACGAACATACTGTGAACCCAACGAAAGCAAAAAATTTTAATAATTACGTCTTTTAATAAAGAATTAAGAAATTCATCGTTTTAACAATCAACGTGGCAACGATTGAGTTCATAAACATTAGACAACCGGAGCGTGACGTCAAGGCAGTCATATTGTTATAGTATATAAACAAAATTTGAGAGGTAATGTGTGCTCTTTAAAACCGTTTAATTGGTTTAGTGTTTTGTACCAGAAGGTATATTTTTGCAAAATTTATGAAAGAAAATACGGAAAAATGAGAAATCACTCAACACATATACGATGGTCAACGTAGTTAAAACTTTGGTGGGAAAGTGATCCCTGACGTGCCCTAACAATGGCAGTGTGTGACGTCAACACTCTTGTGTATTGAATTAAAAGACTACAAACAGTCAGGCAACACAATATACGTTACATAAATGTACGTTGCTTATTACCATGCGTGATAACTATAGTTATTTGAGGGAAAATATTTGAACCCTTACTGTGGGCTCGTTCAGAAAAAATAAAAATATAAGACATTATAAAGTGAAAAAAATAGCATAATTAGATATATAGAGACGAAGTTTGACGCATGCGAATGTATGTTTTTGGCATCCAGCCACAAAGAATTATCACCTAACCTCTAAAAACATCTGTTATTGTAATAACGTCATGACTATACGCGAAATGAGTTTTTAGAAAACAATAAAAAGATATAAATCGGTAATTTTTCATTATAGTATTTTTATTTCTTTATGAACCCGGTTTTAACTAATATATATATAAAAGTACTGTGTATTATTTTAGAGTATTGTGCTGTAAAATGATTTGATACTTACCAAACTTAAATTATAAAAGACCATTGAATTAATTAATAAAAATTGACACCATAGTGCTGCTGCATCTATATACCATCCAATAAGTTACTTATTAACAAGTTTTTCTTGGAATATTATTTATACAAATTTAAATTTCACATAACCGTATACTGGAACAAATGTCTAGTTGACAGGAGTGTTGGAATTCGTTTCCGCATTTTATACCAAAGATGTGGTGAGGAGAATAAGCTTAGACGAGTGTGCAACCAAACTTTTATGCACGTTACACACTGGATATTGTAGTTTTCTGGCCGTAGGAAAAAAAATTTCAAAACTTTCCCGCGAAGTGCAATGGAAATGTACCGTTGTTAAAATAGTCGCTCCGTATTTAAAGTTTATCTATGGTTGTATATCGAACATGGCTTCTTATACATGATGTCATTAAAGGCCGATTCATAAACTTGACTTTTCGTTTTCTATTACAAAATTATAGATTGAAATGCGGTCTGCCGTTGGTGACTTTGAACATAAAAGAATTTTATTTTTTTCCGTTGGCCGTCCGTAGCAATAGAGAAGTGCAAACGCATCAGTTTACGTTTGTTACGTGATTTTGACGTATGACGTTACATTGGGTATATTTCTATTTCTGATTGTTTGTTTATGGTGGTCTTTTGGCTTTGTTTGTTTTCTTTTCGTTATTTTCTATAATATCGTTCATAAACACCAGATTAAAAACGAAAACACAAAAATATCATGAAAACAAAAAGCAGTACACACTTCAAAAAGAACAACGAAATGTTTAGGTTAACAGCAACTTTAAGTTTATGAATAGAATGTAGAATTTGATACGAACGAAAAACGTTACCCGCGAACGGCAAGTCAAGTTTATGAATCGGCCTTTAAATGTATTTTTTAACAAGAAATGTATTTCTGTATTCAAATTTTAGTTTCGATGTTCAGGGTGGCTCTAACGACATTTTTTTTCAATTGGATCCCCAAATATTTCGTCCTCTATGTAAGTATTCTAGATTGTATTTTGGTTTATTTGAAGAGGATTTTTTCATGAAAAATGTTGGGGATTTGGAAGAGGTTAAATAAAAAAACAAAAAAATGTGTCATGAAAATATATTACCTATTCTCAACTGATATATCGATGTTAAAATGAAATTATACAGAACGCATCACCACTAAGTCATGATTACAGAATATGCGTGGAGTTTATAAGATCACAGCCTTTTTACATCTTTGATAGGAGCTAATTATCTTTTCATTTTTTCTTTGCTTGAATGTTCATAAGATTCTGTTGCTTGCTTCATCGATAAAGTTCCTGAAATTTCAATCCAACGATTCATACCAGAAAATAAGTTAAACAATCGCACTTACATGATATACAATTTCATAAAAGGATCTTTGTAAAGATAATTATGTTTGTAACCATATTTACCATCAAATTCATGATATATGGTTGTGATATTCCTTGTCTCCGCTACATACACCAACTAGAAGACATGAAAAGACTTGGTTTTGATTTTCACTCAATAGAAATTGATTCAACAGTAATATTATCCCCTTCTAATAACTATAAAGACTCATTTACACTATGCTACAAGTGTCGCTCATTGTAACAAGAATCGTGCGACATGTAACAACTTGTATCGAAACACGGCGAGTCCCATGCAACATTTTTGGTGCGTCTATACAATTTCTAGGTTAGATTATCTTTGTATTTGTTTGGAAAAGTCAAAATTTGGGCGAAATCATATCAATTGAAAAAGATTATCGATCATACAGTGAAGTAATGAAACTTAAACTTCGAGGGTTGCTACAAATATTCATAATTGGATATGACTTTATTGTTTTTCAAAATGTCCTCCATGAATATCAATACACTTTTACATGTGTTTGAACCAACTGTCGAAGAATTTTTTCCATTCCGATTGAGGTACCTTCAAAACACATCAACCGCTTCTTCATGTAAAGAAAAACGTTGAATTCGCCGTTTATTTCTGATCTGCGAGAATAAAAAGAAATCATTTGATTCCATACAAGGACTATACAGCGGATGACTCATCAAATCGATGTTTTGACTGTTCAAAAACGTTTTTTTTTAACTGATGTGTGAGAGCTCGCATTGTCGTGGTGGAGAATGATTCGCCTTCTGCGATTAGTTTCTGTGAAAACTTTTGGCAACCAAATGCTGTTGTACCATTCAGAATTGACCGTTTTACATAGCTCGAATGGAACGGTGACGACATGTCTAGTTATTCCGACAAAACAAGCGACCATTTGCTTCGAAGTGCTCCATGTGCGAACAATTTTATTATTTTGTTACGAAAGTGGCATTTTAACAAGAAATATTCTTATAAATGTTACATATATTTTTATTTCAATCTGTAAAAAAAGTTATTATTTAATTATAAGTCGTTATCAAAAGAAACGGAAATTTGCGTTTTCTACTTTTCCTTAGACGCGATAAAATCCGATAACAGTCGTCTCACGTTACAAATATTCTCAATTTATTTATTTACAATAATTATAATTTGTATGGAATTGAAATGTTTAAAATCCTAATAAAAATACGTTAAATTGTCGTTTTCGATGTCGTAGAATCCATTTATCGAGATCCCAGATGTCGGAAATTAGTTAATTTCCTATTTAGTTTGTTTTTTAACTGAATTTATGCATTACACGAAATGGCAGTTTATCTTTGTTATAAAGAAACATCACATTTCATAGAAAAACATCTGTTTTTGACTTACCAACCAAATGAGATAACCTAACCTAACCTAAAAACAGATCCGTTCCTCGGAACAACATCAACACACACAATCATAATAAGAACACGTTGAATTGTCATTTTCTATGTCGCAGAATCCATTTATCGAGATCCCAGATGTTGGAAAGTATTACTTTTGACTTTACCTAGAACTGGATTGATTAATTTCCTATTTAGTTTGATTATTAACTGGATTTATGAATTACACGAAACCGCAGCTCATTTTTGATATAAAAAATCACCATATTTCATAGAAAAACATCTTTTTTCGACTTACCAGCCAAATAAGATAACCTAACCTAAAAAGGGATCCTTTCCTCGGAACAACATCTACATACAGTTCCCAATTCGAATAAAATATGACTAAAAATGCGAACAGCAATTATTTTTGACTGACTCCCTCTAGCCAATCCTCATCTACTGGAAACAGGCCCGCCCAAAATAAAACTTTTCATTCAAAAAGTCAACCGGAAGTAAACTAACCAAATTTTTGGTCAAACCGGAAGCACTAATCGATATTTGGGGCCTAAATGGAATCTAAGACCTCGAAAACGCTAAAATAATGTGTTATTATAATCCGAAAACAGGCAAATGGTAAGAAGTATAGCTTAGTTTTATTATCTTACTGATAACTCTTCAAAGTCCTATGAATTTGAATGCCTATACCCCATAAAACCAATATAAATAAATTTTGATTTGTAATTAGACATTACACATACCCCCTGAGAAGTTTTCAACTTGAACACGAAGATAGCCGGGCTTTTCCACCAAAGTTTTCAGATCTACATCACAGGCTTCACATCTTGATAACTCGGTTCGTGTTATAAGATTTTTATGGTCTTAATCGTAATATTATCACTTGGTGTGGTCTGTTTGATGTTGGTTGTGGTTAAAGATTCAATGATTATTCAAATTCTTTCAGATTGATTTGTGTTGCATTCCACACACAGATTTAACTTCGCATTTCAGTCATCCAAAGAAACTCTGTCTATTTGGATAGAGTCCTGGTTGTTTATTGCTGCTCAAACTGTTCTATTTTTTGATTTCATATTCGGGTACTTTTCAGATAACCCTCGTAATTAATATCTTTTATTTAATTTTTAGATCAAGTAAAAAAGCATGAGAAAATCCAAATGTACCTATTTTATTTTATCTATATGTATATGTTTTAATAAAATATGTTTATATAATAGAATCTTTTTATTTTACCTTACGTCCAAAACTGCAGGGAATTTCATTGTCATCCTCTGCGTGTAGCACCATTACAGGGCTTGTTATTGTTAACAGGTGACTTACTGTATCAAAAATAAAACCATTGTTGTATAAAGGATTAACGATGACTTGATTAAACCATGGAAGCCAGGTGAATATCTGAAACGTTTTTATTTTTAAATCTAAAACTAATTTTGACGGCTCTTTGATTATATTTGGTTAACACGAAAGATACGAACTTTTTTTTCAATTTGACTAGTGTTTGACGAAATTTACAATACAATAGTACAAAAGAAAAAATTCATTATTTCTCCTATCCTCAATATATTACCTTCAATTCATACATAAATGCTTTATGTTTTACTGAACTACTAAAATATTTCATAATGTAGTTTGAAAACGACTAACCAAAGTTGCGCCTTCAGTGTTTGTTATTTCAAAATATCAATTTGCCACCAAAATTTGATATATTTTATATTTATAGTAATTTTTAAAACCCTCGGTATTAACAATTCAAATTCCATTACACATCATTATTTTTTATTAGTTCTATACAATTTAAACCATCGCTCATAAGATAAACAAATGACATAACCTTACAATTTCAAAGTTTCCATTATTCCTCGTCTATTGGAACAATCAGACAACACGGTAATGTAGTATATAAATGAACTGTGACGTACAATGGTATTTGCTTTAAAAATATTTTCGTTTCACGAGAAAAGTCGTTCGAATTTCGAACATTGACAATCACAGAATCCAAATTCTATCTAAGTAATGGCCGCGTTATGCCACTGGCCTAGAATGAAAATTTATAATTTAACCCATTTAATTATTTTTGAGATTGTGTTTAGGGTTTGTGATAGCAAATGTAACAACTTTTATGGATGGATTGTACTGAACTGGACCAGTGCAGAAGTGTATAGAATTAGTTCTATACAAAAAATGATATAGTGCAGAGTACAGCAGAGAGTAATGGAACATTTGTTAAGTGTTGTATTTGAGGTTATTTTATGTGATTCAGGCCTTGTAGTATTAACAATAAAGAAAAAGATTTAGTACTTTTTGATATTTGATGTAGTGCCACCGTTTCCAAATTAGACTTATTGCACTGGCTGCACTGAATCTAGACACAATGCAAGCAGTACAGTGAACTGAGTGAACTAGTTCTCTTGCACTGCTGCTAAGAACAGCGACGCTAGCTCTGTTCTGCCAGTGCAGCTACCAAGAACAAACCTATGGAATTCAAATTTATACTATTATACTACGTAAATATCGTGATAAATAAATAATTTCATATTTTGCATTATCAACCTACAAAATATACTGATTCATTTTTACAATATGGCTCAGGTTTTAACAAGTTCAAATATACAACTGCAACTTCGGGTGGCTTCTTTTCTCGAGGATGGATGGTACCCATTATCCAAATTGTATTAATAAGTTAAAATTTTTTCCTCAAACTAATTTTCAATTTCAAATTTTCATCATGTACAACTATAAAATTGTAAATAAATAAGAGGTAAAAGTTGTTATCTCCAAGAAAATATATATTTAATTAATTTACGGATGAATAATATCAGAACTTTGATAATACAAATATGCTTAGGTAGGTCTCAATTTAATTGTTTAATTAACGTAAACAAACTGTGTAATATCTATAGATTACACCTGATAAGTTTTATCTTCTTAGAATTTTAAACTTAATTAATATTCAAAATGATTATTATAGGCGGAATATTTATGAAATTTGGATTTCTGGAAAACTATACATTTGATCAGGAAACTATCATTTTTGGATTTTTCTGACAAAAATACATGATATTTACTGGTTTTTCGCATACTCTCGCTATAAAGGTGTAGTTTTAACTTGAAAATATCCAGAAATTTTGAAAAAAATTGACATGTTTGTACAAAAAATTGTATATTTCCGAAACCATTTGATATATGGATTTATTTTTGACATGAATCAAATGAGAAAACTTGTGTCTAAGTGACTTATATAGGATTGGATAGCTATTCACAGTTCTTGCTATCAACCAAGTATTGAAAAGACCATCCCGGAAACGATTCACAAACGATCAGAACAGGAAATGATAGTATCAAAACACAATAATTTTTTTCTCGAATTTGGAAAAAATTGCACTTTTTACGATTTTTACCTCTAAGAGACGATAGATAAATATGGAATTAACAATATATACTGAGCGATACAACAAAAAATATTTGCAAAAACTCACTTTTACGTAAGGATGAACATATAACTCGTCATGGAGAGTAGTAAATCCAGATTCTATAACCAGACCTTTTGTTTTAACACCATACAAGTTCTCTAAGCTAGCGACAGTTCTAGTTGCTAGAGCAGCTCCAAGCGAATGACCCCAAACGTAAATATCCGAATGAGTTCTATTTTTCACCCACTTGTACAATTCAATACAATCATCAATCACTTTATCTTCTGTGAGTTCTCCTTGTGATGAATCGGCATAACCTATATTTTTATTAATATAAAATAATATTTCATGTTTTAACAAACTTACTTCTGTAATCGAAAGTTATTATGTGAAAAAAATAACTCAGTAGTCCATATTTGCCTTCATTATAAGATCTCGCTTCTCCAGTACCGTGAAAATAAATTAAAACATTGTAATTACTGTTCAAAAGAGCTTCGTCAAAATCTACAGATCCATATAACTCATCATATGCAAGATTAACAGGAAGAATCTGCCACATTCCCAAAGTTTGATTCTCGTTATCTTTAGTATAATTGAAAGTTACATATCTGTTTTTGTATGCAGGAAAATGTCTCGTTTGAAAATATTTTGGATCTTTAGGTAGATTAACTGTAAAGAATTTGATAATATGTCAGTGCATAATAAAAAATATTGTTCAGTACTTACAGTGTGTAAAAACTAGATCGGTTTGTAGAGTTTTAGAACTCATAAAAATCAAAGGAAATATAATAAAAATCAACAAAAATACGACGAACCCCAATCCAACCAAACTGAAAATGAAAAACAATACAATATTCATGACAATTTAATTATGAAGTCTATATTACGTTAAAAAAGTAACGCAGATGCATTTTTGAATATTGCATTTCTGTTTTTCTAAATCAGGAAACAAAACGTCATTATCCTCTGCTTCGGTTTCGCAGTCATTTACTAAACAGTATTCGCGAAATTGTCTGTGTCGACTCATTTTATCGAAAAATTAATAAACAAACATCCATACATCTAACACTACATCGAACTCACAACTCGTTGTGTTTGTTGTCCAACAAATGAAACAACACAACTGCCATTGACTCATTCATAAGACTAAATTACTGAGGTCATAAATATAGCATTGTTGCCAGCTTTACTAGAGTTGATTTCAATACACAAAAAAGTTGATATTAATTTGATTTTTTTATTACAAAAATGTAATAGGAAAACGATTTTAAAGCACAAGAAAACGATGGAACATAATTTAACCTAGACAATTTAGGTTAGTTTAAGAATCAATAAAAATCAGATGTAAAATATCCCGATTTTTAAATGATTTTTGCAGTAAACTTCTACAAGTCATTTTTTTCAATATTTATCTATGAACAATTAATGTTCCTATTAGGTTTGATTTTGAAGAAAACAATTCCAATTTAATTTTTCATTACAGATTTTATGTTAAGGATATAACGGGCCACAACGCTTAAATTTTATGACTAAAGTATTGTAGTTTGGTCAACTAGAGGAAAACTGAGAAATTGAGAGAATTCTCATATTGGCCGGTAATAGTTTCCAAAACTTCGATTTTTATTTCTTTTTCGTGCATTGAGTTCTTCATGATATTTATTCAGTTGTATAATAGATGTTTAACAATTGTTATTGACCAATTATCAACGACTTACTCACTCATGTGGATTTTACACTAAAATTTGATACCAATGAGCTATTTTTAAGATGAAATACCAAAAAGTATGAAAACCGCAAGCCTCAGTAATCTATTAATTACGCTGCTGATGAGAAATTATTAAAGTTCAAAAAAACATAAACCTATGAAGTAACCCGTCATCTGATCGCATTTACCCACTTATTATGGAAGGTAGAATTAAGAAGAACTCTCTTTGTGTATATAAAATGTCCGTACTATTACGAAACTAAGGGTAATTTTAAGAAATACTCTCCCTATACTATCCTATGATTCTGATCTGATAACTTCGAACAGTTTCCGAACAATTGTGATCGTGATTACTTTCCGAACATAAAGATCATCTTCGGGTTAATCAAATCATACAAAAGCTCTATAGATCTACATAAGTTAATGCTGATGACATCACAAAATATGTGATCTATGAATTACATACAATACAAGTCGATTTCATCCCTATAAAAACTTTTTTATAAACCGGAAAACTGGAATAACATAACTAGATTGAAATATATTCAAAGAAATAATAACGGAAGAAAAGAGGAGGTACAACAAATGCACTGTAAGTGGTAGACATAGAAAAATAGGAAATTAGGATAGTGGTAGAAGAAAGAAATATTCAACATAATAGGTTAAGAAGAGATAGAAAATATTCTGAGTTTTTATTTTAGTGTGTTTTGTTTTATCGATGGTAATATTGTTATAATTTTTGATGACGTCTTGATTTTGCCATTTCCTATGAATTCCTTGTGTGATTTTAAACAGGTACAGTATACTGAGTGTACTACATACTGAGATGTATTTAAAGCAATTAAAAAGGGTTAGGGAAATTGACCATGTGTTCCAGCTCAAGTCCTATGTTACATTCACATTTATATATATATATATATATATATATATATATATATATATATATATATATATATATATAGATTCCTGGAGATATTGGGATAAAGATAAAAAGGTTATAAAAACAAATCATATAGAAATTTGATACAAAAATATATTTTAATAAAACATTTTGTACAATTTTTGGTAACAATTATGTATTGTTTTTTATTTATTCATTTTATCAAGGGTCCTAACTAAACTATCCTTTCTGTTTATTTTGATCCCTGCATAATCCTATAAATTCACTAAAACATTAAATTAAAATTTAAAACTGAAATCTAAAACATTGAATTGAAAAGTTTGAAATATCGATATGTTAAATTTGAGAGAAAATAATTTAAAACTTACTCAATAAATTTCGGAATATTTGAATCACTTGTTAAACCAGTATGCCCATAACCTAATTTTCCAAATATATGATAAGTAACATTTCCTTGGGGCGGTATCTCTCTTTCATTGATTGCCACATCAATGAGCTGTTAAATAATAACTCGTGAAAAAACTAAGCCCTCATATATTTAGAAATAATATAACAAAATACCATCTTAAGAAATCTCACCTTTTTACCAAGCGTCCAAGGTATAACAAAATCGTCTTGGGCGTGCAAATGCATTATAGGGCAGTCTACGTCTAGAATGTTTGTGGTAGATTTGAAGTGGAATCCGTTCGTCTCAAGCGGATTTAAAACAGTTGCTTCAAACCATAATAACCATGAAAACATCTAAACGATTTAATAAATATAACCCGAAGAACTTGGGGTGGTAAGGTACAATTTTTAACATACAAAATATATTTACAGTTATCATTTAAAAACTGCATTTTTAGCGCGCTTTCTAGAAAAGTTTCTGCGTTCGATTTAAATGAGTAATGTCAGTCACTAGCATAGATAAAAAAGGATTGCGTAGAGTGTATGTCTATAGTAATCGTAAACTATGAATGTGTTATTTGATAAAATTTTAACAACCAAATAACGTGACGAATTTTAGTGAATAAATGATATATTTAATAACAGCGCTAGAGCTTAATAATATTCTATGGTTGAATCAAATGATCTTTTGTACTTTATCTATGTTATTTGATCGAGACAATTGAATTAAAAGTATAAAAAATTATCGATAAAAGACTCTTCATAATTTTATTTTATTAGAGGAAAATCAAGTATTTCAATTCATTTTGTTGATAACTCTGGAATATATTAAAACTTCATTCATAAATAGTAAAACATAATAGCAACATAGCAAAACCTACTTTTCCTATTTGTGTAGCTGGAATTTCTTCTCTGATTGTAGTAAAAGTTGATTCTAGAATAAGTCCCATTGGAACAATATTTTCTAGTTTCAAACGTTTAACTGAATGGACGGCTAGGGCTCCTCCTAAAGAGTGTCCCCATACGTAAATGTCATTTTTTGTCTGTGATCGAATCCATTTGTATATTTGAACAGTATCGTTTACTATACCTTCTTCAGAAGGAGGTACGTTTGGACCAGAATCACCATAACCTAAATTGTATTTTATTTAAATTTTATTATCAACGATATTAATAGGTTATTCGTTCAATCAACGCCATCTTTGTTTATTTTAATGGTTTTCTTAAATTCACTCGGAACCATAGATATCGTAATACTAGACTGCGCATTCTATAAAATTCGCATTTTAATATTAGAACGAGATACAAAGTAAGGTACGGTATAGTTATCTGTGTCAAATTTTAGAGGTGCTCATTCTAATTTCTTATATAATACTCCTTCCTTATAATAGAGGCTACTTCTGTCTATTGTTGACAATACTTTTCAATATGATAGTGTATGAATCGTACAGTCTATTACTTTTATGTCTATGTTCGCAACCTATTTGTTCGACTCGAATTTAGCACCCTCTAATTGACAAACTACAGCTATTTAATTAACAAATATATTAATTGATAATGATAATGATAATAAAATAGGTGATTAACACTATTTTTGGTCGATTTAATGATTTTTCTTTATTAACTCAATTTCTACGCCCTCTACTAGACGAAAGACAGACCCTCAATAAAAACTTGTAGACTCCTTTAGTTTTTAAATTCCCGCTATATTTTCAATTTCTTTAATATATTTGTTTTATTTCGTTATAAAAGTGTTTTGAATAGCTTTCCCTATTATTAGATGATTCCATTTTTCAAATCAATTCAACAATAATATTTAAACTTACCTCGATGATCAACTGCAACTAACATAAATTTTTTTCTCAACACTTTATACGTTTCCATAGGTTTTATTCGATTACACGCTACTCCGTGGAGGTACAAAACTACAGGATATGTTGTGTTTTGTAACAATTCGCTCACTGTTTCGGCATTATATGCCCGAATGACTGTATTGTTGATTTCACTATCTGGTATCAATAACCAAGCTCCTATACTTAACAGTTCATCATCTTTGGAATTTTTTGTTGTAAGGTAGAAATTAGCTACGCCTTTATAACCATAATTTTCGGGGTGGTTGAAGTCTGGATTTTTGGGATCATTAACTGAAATTATAGATGATAACTGATAAATTTTTTTGGCAATGCAACACCGAGCACTATATATTATGCTAGTTGCTATACGCAGTTGTATTTTTAGTTGCCTATATTTGATTGTTTTATTTTTCTAATTTAGTGTATTGTTTATGTTTTTTGTGGTATATCTGGATTGTTCCAGTTATTTTTTCCTTATGTTGGAAGTATTTCATTCTTAAAGAGTCCCTTTTACAAGGTGATTAAGTAGTATTAGTAATAGAACAATAATATAGTGTATTTGACTAAAAATCATAAAAAAGTTTTGTATAGCGGTGTGTGTCACTAATATACGTGTTAAAGACTTTCTTGGAATGAAGATAATTTTTTCATATCATATTTATTCGTATATGATTGAAAATATCAAATAAGCCGACAGGTCATATGTATATTTACTTTATCACTATCATTATGAGTAATTTTTGAAATCTGTGATCAAATGTGGGTCAGACTTGTACCTATTTAAAACGGAAAAAGTGTGTTTTGTAAATAACACTTTATTGGAATGCTAATAAAAAATATATTTGATATTTGGGTGAATAAGAAAAAATAATTATCACGTCTTATATCACCAGATGTTATTTTTTAGTCCTATAAGTATATATTATTATTTTATTAATTAACAAGAGAATGAATTTGAAAAAGACATGAGACAATTCTAAAAATTGGTTTAATTACAAAGGCCTGCCAATAAAAGTAGAACATCAAAGTAACCGTCATTGTTTTACAAACAATTAGTTTGGAAGAAAAAACGAAAAGAAGTGAAAAATCGATTATTTTTTCGTCATTATAACATCACTACCAGACTTCAAACATCTTAAAATTAATCAAAACCTCAAACATTCCCCAACCATATTCAACTAATTATATTTAAGAAAGAAATTGCGACGTGGCAACGATGTAAAACATACATGTCTTATGGTCTTAGATTTTTTCAGATATTGTATTTTACTTACAATTGAAAAATATAAAAAACCTCTGGATTGATATCTGGTTCATAAACACTAACGGAAATATAACCCATATTATCACGAATGCTAAGAATATTACGATGAATCTGAAAAAAGTAGGTGCATCAATATAATTTTGCTTCTATCTATTATATGGTGATGACGATTATTAAGAATCAAACTTGATATTATTAACAATAGACTTTTGAGCATGTGATGGATAATATAAGCCACACCGATTAGAAACTATTCTATTTAGCTAGTTATTATTACTCTTAAGGGTACAATTTATCATATCATTCATTGCTTAGTTTAGGGAGGTCTAATCTAGGAATCATTGCATAACATAACCTCATTGTTCTAAATTCCAATAAACTTTGGACTATTTTAATTGTTTGACAATAGATATTGGGTTGTCGATCGTATTCATTAAATTGTAATTATTTAGGTGTTTAATATAGATTGAAACATTCAGCTTTAAATAAGGAATAAGTATATTTTCAATGGATGTCATTTGAAAATGATTGCAGCTTTATTTTTAGTGAAAAACGAGTATATTTTTTTATAATACAGTCAATTATTTCTTGGAGGTAGTCAATCTTTTACGCAATTCAATCCTAGAGTGAAACGAGGTTCGTTCCTGCAGTTCGGATTCGAAACAAAAGACGAAACTGCGTTCCAGCAAGGTTTCTGATATTTGGATTTGTGTTGTTTATAATAGTTACACTAACTTTTAAAGCAGGTTGCGAAGTAAATTGTTGGAATCATGTTCAGTTACAAACAAATCAAACAAATTTTTTTATCATTATTTTTGTATTCAATTGCTTTTTATGAATTGAATGATTTTAAAAAATACGATGAATCGAAAAAAATAGGAACGAAATCGAGATTTCAACTTTCGGCCCGTGTAGTGTAGATTTTTCTTCATAGCCGGACGGAAGTACGTTGTTAATTTTACTTGTTATAAGTTTAAATGTTGGTAAGCATGTTTTTGATGCCTAGCCAGACAATAAATAGTCCCTAGTGTTTGTGAATAGACATAACCTAGAAATATTAAACTTTTTACTTACAATGCTATACAAGCCCAAAAAGTAATTTTTTGCCATAATAACATTTTGGTATAAAATCCAAAACGACACATTTTCTTATCACTATTTTCCTCATATGTAAACGTCGTATTAGCAGAATTAGTTATCTAAGAAAAGGCAAAAACATAATTATAGGTTATGTATTGTTATTGTTATTATACTTCAACTTATAATTATGTTTTTGTTTACACAAGTTTAGCACATATATTTTATAAGACACTTACTAAACTACGAACTTCATTCATTTCGATTTTTTTTTGGTACGTATTAAATTAGTCAACAATAAAATTGAAAATCAATATAAGCTGCCCCGATATAATTGTGTTTACTTTGTAGATGAAACTACTGGCCCGCGATAAGATCATATTTCGAAATTTATCTATATGACAATAGGTAATTCCATTCCTTCGTCATATTACGAAAATTTTATCTAATCTACAAGATAAAGAATTTCAATAAATATATATTTCAAGTATATTTTAATACAGAAAGTATTTTCCATTAAATGCCATTAAAAAAATGACATTTTACAATAAATTTGACATTTCAAAAAGTTGTTTTTATGACAGCTTGTCATTATTATTAACAATTTTAGTGTACGTGTAGTTACGCAACAGTTACTTCACTCTCTCCTACGTTAGAATTAGTTTAAGTGAAGTTAGAAGCTTGTGCCATCTCTCGAGGAACTCAATCTCCAGGAATCCGCACACTTGACAGACAACTTTTTTAATGTCCAAACAGAAACATTTGAAATAAGTAAAATGAAGTGAGCCGTAAAGTTTCTTCGACACGACATACCTACTCATGATTGTGAAAAACAGTTCAGTAATTTAATTTGAAAAAACAAATAAAATGTTCTTCGTAGTTGAACCAGAAAGTCTGTCCTCGTTTTACAAGGGCGTGGACCCACTTCGGTAGTTACGCCGGTCACTGCTAAATTCTCGCTTCATATCCATGAACATAAGTACACGTACGGGGTGAGGTCGCTATTCACAATATAAATCCTTTTTCTGTTGTCCTAGTATTTCCGCCACCGAGTCTGAGGGGTTTTTCAACACTGCATATTCAAATAAGACGGACGGAAGACTGAACTGCACGATCATATTATGATATCTCGTCCGACAGAAGCGCCATTCTGGTCAAATTTTGAATTATAATTTACCGTCTACAAGCGGACAGTTTTTAAGCTAAGCTCTCATATGAGATGGTACTCCTTACCTCTACCCTCCATAAAGCTAAGAATTCTCTCCCCCCAGGGATCCAGATTAGTTCTACTACCAAGCAGCTCTAATACAGCTCTACGCTGTAGTAAATGTTATTTATCCCTTTGCGTTTCTGTAATCCTGTCACTATTTTAAAGCAATCTCATCTAATTTTAATCCCATCCACCCCGAATTATTGTTATTGAAAAGTTAACTTACATTAGAAATACGTCCATGATGGTGTTTGGAAAAACATCCATTGCATCTGCATGAAGTTCTAGCTTAGTGTCTTCGGAGTAAACTAAATAAAATAGAGAAGATAGAGCTGACAAAGAGGTGATTAATCAATGTCAGTGTTTCTAGTGGAAGGATGAAAATTATTTTAGTACAAAAGAATAAATCCACTACGCAGTTCTGTAAATGTAATTTAAAAACACTTGGAAAAATATAATAAATACCTAAATTATTATTATTATTAACTACTGCTAATTTCTCTTCTACGAGATCTTAAAATATAATAATGAAGCTGTAGAAATCATTTGCATATTTATGTATAATTTGATCATATTTCGGACTTTGGGGTACTACGCATGACTATTACGAACACTCCTTAACTCGGTCTTCAGCTTTGCTAACAAAAAATAGTAGGGGGCTAGATCAAGGCTATGTGGTGGTTCAATCACTTTGAAGCCATATTCGTGTACAGTAGCTTTGGGAAACGAAGCAGTTTGGACTGGAGTTTTGTCATGAAGCAAGCACACATCTCGTCTTTTTTCTATAATAGTAGCCTTAGTAAGTCAGAGTAATAAGCCGCGTTTACGGTTGTAATATTGCCGTCATCATTTTTTTGGTGCGTTTCGTGACCTTTCGTGCTTTTTTGGCATGGGCTCTTCATTCTGATGCCAATCCAGCTTCGAAAATCGCCCAAAACATTCTATTGCTCATTTTGGTCATATTTAAAAGCTTTGCAAACTGCACTACGTATTTGCGGATCCATATGTTTAAAAATTTATCGCAGGGACATAAAACTTGAATTTGGTACTGTTGGAACGCATAATCAAGTAGTTACAGATAGTGCCCTGGAACAAACCTAAAATTGTTTTGTTGCTAAAATCTGCTTGACGGTTTCTGATATTTAATTCGTCTGTTACAGTTCGAAACTACTTTTTGTGACGATCACTTCGAAGAAGAAGTACCTGGCCTGACCTAGAGATGGCAGTTGTTGTGATGAGGTGGTGATTCCAGAAATGTTGAACAAAATCCATGAATGATCGTCGATTGAAAGTGCGCGAGCTAGCAGACATAGTAGTCACTTCTAAAAGTGCTGTATATCGCATATTAACTAAAACTTTGTGGTACCAGGTACATCTGTGACTAACTTCTCGTATTAACATCCATGTATAAAAGCAATCAGTCAATCTTTTTGCACCCATATTTGCTATAGAAGATTTTATTATAAGAACAATAACAGACTTTATAAAGTTTACATATATTTTATACTAAATAGAACTTCTGACCTTTTTTTAGACCTGATTTAGGTAAATGTGACTAAATTTGTATTTGTAATTATTAAATATTATTAATAATAAGTCAAACAACTACTATATAGACGAACTCTCTATCGTCTCAAATTTTATAACAAATTTTTCATAATGTACTCACCTTGAAACGTTTTAATTTATTCAGTAATAAAGTATTAATTTGAAATGAGTTATTTCTTTATCTATTTTTTGACTGACAAGTCTAACACCTCCGAGTGTGCGATGTAAATATTCGCATTTTTATTCATCTGGGCGTTTGAATTAAATCTTTGTTTCGTACCATTGTTGTAAATGATACAGCACATAACGTATCTGATGGTTGTTATCAATGTTAATTCCTCTGTATGATTTCAGTGATAAAATATTTTTAATTATTATTTGCCGCGCAAGTGAAATAAAGCAAATAAAAGATTCTCAAAACTAAAGTTTAGTACCTAGTGGCAACCGAATGTTAGAAGAAAATAAAATCTAATACAAACCTGCGAATTGAACAGATACATCTCCATGTAAAAAGGATAAAAATATGATATTTCACTTTTTAATACTTTTAATACTTTTATTATCTCAAGAATTTTTGATATATCTATAAAACTATTACATAAATTATACACAGTAGCCTATCTAATTTCGTAAAAAATTTTTCAATATTCAATATTTGTCTAATAAATGTCTTAGCTTGATTTCTACACTATTTTTCTCTATTTGTCTTTTTTGACAGTTGTATCTCTCTCTTTTTCAACGTTTAAAAAGAATTTTTTAATGATCAGTGTCAACCTCCTGAAAATAGAAAATATCACACTTAAATAACTCATTTACTTAATGAATTTGGTAATCCGAGTCCTGGCCTGCACAACACTAATATGGCCGCTGGACGATAAACAACGTGTTGAACGCTATTGTGACCACAGGGTTTTAGCGTAATTTATTTTTAAAAGACATTTTTATTGTTTAGGCAAAACGTGTTATGACTTTTTGTGTTGATAATCCAAAGTTACTATGTATGGTTGCATAATATTAAATTTTCATCTAGTCATTTCTTAAAGCTTCGTTAAGAACGGGAGGTATTAATTTATCATGTTTTGTACCTTTCAACGTTTTTCCCACTTTAGTATCTTATTTGTTTAGTATAGATGAATGGTTACAAATTTTATAATTAAATTTGTGACCCCATCACGGTTTAATGTATACCAGTTTATTGGTACATCTGAATTGCTGTATACCTAACATATATTTAAGAGAATACTAGAAAAAAGTGATTGGAGCATACGCTTGTTAAAATGCTCTTTATGTTTGAACGACGTAATAGTCGGAATTTTCGAAAAAAACTGACAGCATTCTTTTGAGATCTATTTCCACACGTAAAATGTGTGTAAAAAACTTTTCGATTTAAACGAGATGGGCAGATTAAACTGAAATAAAATGTGTATTTGTGACGTCCATCAGCCATATTTGTTTTCAAGTGACAACTATTTAAATAAATCTATATCAAGTAATATAGTATAAAGCTGGATTTATAAACTCTTACGTTTTTACGTGTTTGTGTTTATAAATCACGTTTCTGTTTAATTTATGTTAAAAGAAAACGAGGGCTCGAGCGTACAAGTTTATAAATTGAACTTAATGCAACAGTAGAATATGCTCATTTTAGAAGACATCTAAGTAAATTCATTCAAAAAATCGAAATGTTTTAGAAAAATCACTAATCGTAAAAACGGGCTGAAAAGTATAATTTTCATAGCAAGAAGCACAATAAAAACCACCAAACTCAAAAAAAGTAAACAAAGCCAACAACAAAACATAACCTCTAATCTTTTCCATGTATTGATATCTGCTGGTTAGTTGATTCATTGTTTTATATAAAATAAAAAGACATTTGACTGTGAGTCATTTTCGACGATGTTTAAGTAAATAAATTGTATCATTTGCAACTTTTTTATATACAGAAACTTGCTTCTAACCTTCACTTTTATTATTTTTAGAAATAATTGGATTATGTCATGTGACTAGTAGTCTATAAGAATCCGCGCTGTTGCCATATTTTCTACTATATAGATTAAATATCTTATCGAGGTTTAAAGTTTAAAACATATTTGTAAACATGCAGAAGGTAAAAAAATTCAAAATTCAACCAATCTTACGAAATCGATTATATAGCCCCTAGAAAATAGATAGGAATAGATAAAAGAAAAAACCGTAGATGAAGCTTATGTCCAACAATCAATGAATTAAGGCTGACAAAGATAGAAGCATGTTGTGGTAATTTTATTGGGGGAGATAGGGGCATTTTTTATGGAAGATATGGCTTTCTTTTCTTTTGGTGTATCGTTCGTGAAATTAAATTTGAATTTTGAAATGAGAATAATATACAATAAAACAAAATAGCACGTCGAAGAAAAGAGCTTTTGGAGGTAGTTACAGAGTGGTTAGACGACAACGAATTCACCAGGAAAACCACAGAAAACCTTTATACCGACAGAAAAACAATATATTATTAATAAATATTCTAGAAAACTTACCTAAAAAGAGTTCTAAGTAATAAATATATTACAAAAAGAATAAGGATTAGAATAATAGCTAAAAATCCTAGTACGTCCAACATATAGAATTTCCAAGCTGGCATATCAACTATAGGACTCTTTAGATGTTTCGCTCCTTTGTGCCTAATGACGTATTCCGTCCAGTAGACGGCCCTTTGGAGACTAGGAATTTCTTCGTCTCTAAATATTTCACCCATAGCTTTCGCAGTTTCTTGGTAACTGAAATTTGATTGAGGTTATATTTCTGATTATAAGAGTTTTCGTAGTGGGATTGTGGCAAACTCTCATAATTTAGATGGCAAAGACTTCGCTTCAATTCTTATTTCTGATTGTATATAAATATATAAATACCTTGCGTTACTCATTACTTCTTTTATAGCTTCTGTCAGTAATTCTTTGGTAATCGTACGTCTGTCTAATTTTATCCCATACCCTTTTTTAACCATTCTATTTACATTTGTTATTTGGTCACCAAAAAAAGGGATGCCTATTAAAGGTATACCATTTATCACGGATTCTTGAAGAGATTGAAGACCACCTTGCGTTATAAACAGCTTCACATTAGGATGTCCTACAAAAAAAATTCTTTTCCATTCTGACTTACTGCAAATCCAAGACAACTTCGAAAAGATCGTACATCAAAAATTTATTTATAATTACAATTTAAGTTAGATAAAATCGATAGCCTCCTTGTAACTAAAACATATAAACAAGAAAACCTTATTGTTCAAAATATTCCTGATGGATTGTTGATAATCAACCTGAAAACTCGTTGGACAATGTATAAAATGATGTCTGGAAGCTAGTCTGGATGAAACTATTAAGACGTGGTGCTGAATATTAGACAAAGGAATAGATGAAGCAATTGAAGACTGAAATTTTCAACAGAGCAAGGCGATATCGTTGCTTAACGATATAACTTGGGATAAGAACCTTGATGAAGACAAAAAATGATTTATATAACACCAGTTGATGCTAGGCGAGTGTTTCTAAAAAACTATGGATGTACATAAGATGAAAATGGTTGTGTATTGAAGAAATAAGCTAAACGCCTTTAAGGACTTATCTAGAGCAAAATAAGTTGAAGTAGTTGTTCTTTTATATTGTTAGGTTACTTAAAAATGTTTATGGGCTTAAAAAATCACGATGGATTAGCTGGAGCTAGAGCAAATGAAGCTCAATAAGAACAGTTGATAGTTACTGGATAGATTGAGGAATGAAATTACACAAAAAAGGTACTATACTCATAAGAAAAAAATCACTTCCACCAAAAAGATGAAAATCTGGCCACTGACAAGTATTCAGATCTCCAACAAAAGCTTCAAGCAAAAGAATATGAGAAAGTAACAGAAGCCAATAGAAAAAAATTTTGTAAATTCTATTAAAATGGTAAAGAATACCGTTTAATTAATGGTTGCAATCAATTTCGATAAATGAAACGAAATTCAATTCAAAAAACGTTTTTGTTTACTAGACCGATATGTCGTTCGTTTAAATGAATCAAATTTCTTACTTAAAATATCTTGTTGCGGTAACCATTTCCTGACTAAAACGTTTTCCGAAAAACCTTGAACTTCTCCGTCCATTTTGAGTAAGACTTTATGCGGAATTTCAGCGAACGATTCGATAACGGCTTTCTTGAATTCTTCGGTTAATAAATTCGAGTTGACGTTACTTCCCAAACTGAAATAAATAACGCCGTTTTTCCCTTCGTCTAGAAATTGTTTGAGATCCTAAAAATTTGTAATTAAAATAGTAGTTACTCCATTTGATGAATTGTACATGGCGTAATAATAATTTTTATTTTATATCCAAAAAAACACTGAATTTTGCCACTTTTAACCTCAATAGGGCAGTTCAAATATGATCGAGACGCTATAGATTACGAGCCTGTAAATTTGGAAAATCGCTGGGTCTCTTACTAACTGTATGACATAGTCTTTGTCGCGAATCTACATCTCTTCGCGTGCTACGACCATGGATGAAGGTAAGATGTCGACCGCAACGTTTTCTCATTCTTTTTTTGGTATAGAGCGGCATTAAAAACATGGAAATATCTCCGGCGTTAATGAAATCAATTCGGTAAGGAGCGCTGCGTTGGTCTGCTGTATTGAAATGGACCAAAGCGTCCGCTAAACCGTCGAAAATGACAATTTAATTTCAGCATTAGTATTGATAATGTAGAGTCTATCATTCAAGAACACCTCAAAATAATTGCGCGATGGATTCCCAAACTGTTGAATTAGATCAAAAATTGACGCAATTGGAAGTTTGTCATCGCTTGCTGGCGGAAGAGGACGGTATCCTTTTCAAGGATACAATATCAGAACTGAGGTTTCCCTACAATCCTTATCACCCTGCAACAACCACAAGTTTGAACCACTGCTTGAAGAAGGTCAAAAATTAATGAGGAGTTTGAGTTGATACCGATATCAAAAAGCTTCCAGGTGGCTAATAAGTAGAAAAAATATACTTTTGAGACATTTAGAGTATAAAAACGTTCATACAAAAGTTTATTATGATTACAATCCTATCTGTGAAGCGAACCTACTGGGTATGCAACTTTTCATACGTCTTCCTCTCAACCTCCTCGGAACTATCAAGCGTTTTATTCGCAATTGTTGAAATTCGAGCTTCTCTATACGTTTTCTCGAAACTATCTAGCAACATCAACTACATTTCATGAACACGTTCTTTCTCTCTACCTTTAGATTTCAATTGGATTTAGAACTATTGTAAATAAAAACAAGTGCCAACATTGGATAAAATACATAACAAACTGTGTACATAACCTGATTTGAATGCTTAGAAAATTTCGGTGTATTTTTGAATATAAGAAACGTGTAAATAGAATGGGTCACGTGAAATCATATCGTACGAGGGCTGCTACTTAAGCTTTGAGATATGGCAACACTGATACCAATAAGTCAAATCTGACATTGCCATCATAAAGTTTGACATTTGGTAAACATACACAGAACGTGTTTTAATTGTCAATGTACACAGAACGTGTTTTAATAGTGAACGTACTCAGAACGTGTTGTCATACGAGTACTATTTGAGTTGTTTACACATATAAGAAACATTCATTTGGTTGTGGAAAAGATTTGTTGGCGCTGAATACCGCATAACTTGATAATCGCTCAAAAAAAGCGAAGAAATGCTGAAAAAATTCGATCGAATGTATGGGTCTTCCAATTCGAGTGAAATCCAACAAAAGTTGTCATTTGTTGGTTAGAAGTGTTCGAAAAAATTAGGGAAACCATTCGAAGAAGACGAATCATTCTCCAACACGATAATGCGAGTTATCACATATCGGTTCAAACGAAAATGTGTATTGATCTCAAAGAAGAATAACTTTAACAATATTATTTACACAGTATTAAGACATACCGAGCCTCAAACAGAGTCTTTAGAAGCGGCAGAATCGTTTGTTATTTTTGCTCTTTCAATAAAGAATAGAGCTACTATGTTTCTTGACTGCTTCAGTTGTAACGTCGCGGGTTTTTATAAAAAGCAAACTTACTTTTGGTAAATCCTTCGGAGGTTTAATATGCATCCCGCCTCCAATTGTAATAGTATTAGGATTCAAAGGACGTACATTATGAAACAACGGATGTGTACCAATAAACATCATACTGATGTTATTCTGAAGATCTTTTAGAGGAGGTAAATCTTCACCGAAATATTTTTTCAATATATCTGGATATGTTGTAAAAATCTTTTCATATAGAAAGTATTTATACAAATACACATACACAAAACTTATTAATCTCTCATTAAAACTCATATCATTTGGATCTCCAATGTCTAAATTATAATCTGGATTAACTATAGGATGTAGTAAATTCCCCAAATAATCGTGAAATTGCAATGAAGGATCCATAGAAGCTATTGCTATAGTTGGACATTTGAATCTCCAAGTAAAAGCGAACATAGTCGACATTTGAGCTTCGATCATGAGTAGATCGAACTCAATACTCTTATTATTGATAAGATTTTGAATTTCTTTGGAATCTAAATGGTACGCGTCGCATTCCGTTAGAGATTTTTTTATTACACTTGCTTTTTCAATAAAACTGTTGTTACCTCTAATCATAGTTTCTAATAACTTATGTTTTTCGTATATATCGTAGCAGTGGCTCATATCTATTTCTTTTAAATTTTCCAACGAAGTTATTCTCTGCGGATCTGTTGTTATTGATGTTACTTGATGACCTCTCGAAGCTAACTCTATCCATAGCGGTTGAAATGGTAAATGGTGAGATGTCGAAGCTATTGGAATTATTGTTAGAATTCTTGCACTGTTTATAAGATAGAAGTGAAACATTGAAACAAATAATATTGACAATATCATTTCGTTTACACAACTGATACGGAACTTTTATTGTTAATACTTAAAAATAATGAATAACTGCAGACTTTTTTACATTTATTTGTAACTGATAACCTTTATAAAACATTAATTATTGAGAGTAACGGCGATTATTTTCTCATGAATTTTAATGAAATATGTAAATTATTTTTCAACCAGTTGCTTTTATTCTTATACCATCACTTTTTTCTGTATATCTCGGGTAAGCAGCTAAGAATTATAACAAGAGTAGCCCTGGAAAATGCAATTTTTTTAAAATTAAGTGACATTAAGTGATTCAAAGTTTCCTTTTTTCATGAGCATGCACTCAAACTCAATTAAAGTATTATCTTCTATTGTTTATTTTCATCTTATATTAATATGATTATGAACGATCATAAATATCCCCTAGTTATTATTATATACGACATAATGTAGTATTTAAGGCAGTTTGTACACTAATACTGGGTTCTTAATAGTTTGATATTCGTCGAGTACGCTAATCAGATTATTAAAACCAATTTTATTTATTTATTTTTATGCTTAATAAATATTTTTTAAAAAGTTGAATGAATTGAATTATTTAACTCCTTGAAATACTTCGTATTGCCTGTTGTATTTTTTTATCAAATCCCCCCTTGTTATTGTTCTATTTATGCAAACGAGCTAAATAAAGAAACTTCATCGTCCTATCCACCTATCAAGGTATGTTTGATCTGAAAATTCCGAACATACGAGGTCTGGCTATTAACTAACGAGACTAAAGGGAGCACTAGACGTTTCCATCACTATTATAGTATTTGTACAGTAGCGATTTGCACCGAACGTGTTTTTTTCTCGTGACAAAAAACAGGAGCAACGTATCAATATCAAATTGGAAAAACCTACGACTGATGGCTATGGGGACAATTCTCTATCTCGTGCGCGTTTTATTGAGCGGTGTCAGCGCTTTAGTTATAACCGAGAAAGCACTGAAGATGACCAGCGCCCAGTTCGCCCTGTGATTGTTTCAAAACCGGAAACAGTGACCAAAATCAACCAAATTGTGCGTGCAGATCGCTGAATGAGCATCCGGATGATTGCCGAGGCTGTAAACGCCGATAAAGAAAATTTTACACACGACAAAAGTTGGTGCCAAAAAAACTGACTCCTGACCAAAAGGTCTTGCGTCAAAGGGTCTGGTCGGATTTCCTTAAAAGTTTAGAAAGTTTAGAAAAAGATCTGCTTTGAAAGGGACCCGATTTGAGTCGATGGAAGCGGTAAAGCTAAAAACGGCAGAGCTCCTAAAGGTGCTCATCAAAGAAGACTTCCAGCACTTCTTCGATCAATGGAAAAAACGTATGGAAAGTGTGTGGCGAGGGAAAAGGAGTATATTGAAAGAGAGCATTCGAATGTAGAATAATTTTTATAATAAAATCCTTTTTCGTAACCAGTCTCGTTATTTAAAGTCAGACCTTGTATATGGAATAAAGTGTTGAGTAACCAGTCTAAATATCTTTCTCAATTAACTATATCATCAAAAATGGCCCAATTATTTATTCGCCAAGAATCTCAAAACAAACATTCACAGATTCTGATAATGGATCTTCTGCATCCAACGGGGATTTACTTTCGGTCCAGAAGTGCATATTATACCGTTTTATTCTACCATTACCTGTAAAACATAACCTCATTCGTCCACAAGATTCGTGAAAGTACTTGGGGAGCGTCATGTATCATTTATATACGAAAAAAACGTTAATACTAACAAGAATTCGACAAGGTGACAGTCTAAGCCCATTCTTGATCAATTTATTTATGATTAAAACGATCATTAGCTTAAAAGAAGTTCCTGGAGGATACAAGATGCGACGAATATCAATCTTACAATCTTGTTAACCAAGTCGAGGTCACTTTTGTCGTAATTTTTCTCCCGAAAACAAATATAATCAGTTCCTGAGATATGGCTGATGGCCGTTCTTAGTTGCCCACCTGGTGCATAAGCACATTTCTATTAAAAATTTAGGTCTGATAACAGTAATGAAGGGCTACGAAGCGGATGTCGAAGGATGGTCAAAATCCGATGCAAGTTGCTACACACATCCTTTATCAAAACCTCAAGAAAATCTAAGTTGAGATTCGTTAACTATTATTAATAATGCGTAGTTTTCTTTGTGTAATCGTCTTCTTGGTCGTAGCCTCCACAATTTGGCGTTTATAAGAGCTTAATAATAACGGGTGTCCTCTTCTAATTAAAAAGTGATTCGAAAATTGTACTTACTTTTGGTAACTCCTTTGGAGGGTTAATATGCGTTCCGCCTCCAATTGTAATTGTATTGGGATTCATAGGACGTACATTGTGAAACAAAGGATGTGTACCAATAAACATCATACTGATGTTATTCTGAAGATCTTTTAGAGGAGGTAAATCATCTCCGAAGTATTTTTTTATTCTAGCGTGGTATGTAGGAAAGACGTTGTTGTAAATGTGATATTTGTACATATACACATAAACGAAACTCACTAATCTCTCTTTAAAACACATTTCGTTTGGATCCCCAATATCTAAATTATAATCTGGATTAACTATAGGGTGTACTAAATTACCCATGCTGTCGTGAAATTGTAAGGCGGAATCCAAAGAAGCTACAGCTATAATTGGACATTTGAATCTCCAAGAGAAAGCGAACATAGCCGGCATTTGAGCTTCGATCATGAGTAGATCGAACTCAATACTCTTATTATTGATAAGATGTTGAGTTTCTACTGAATTGAATATATAATCTTCACATTCGGTAAAAGATTTTCTTATTGCAGCTGCTATTTCAAAATAACTGTTGTTAGGTTTCGCCATAGCTTCAACTAATTTGTGTTTTTTGTATATATCATAGCAATAGCTCATATCTATTTCTATCAAATTTTCCAACGAAGTTATTCTCTGCGGATCTGTTGTTATTGATGTTACTTGATGACCTCTCGAAGCTAATTCTCTCCATAGCGGTTGAAATGGTAAATGGTGAGATTTCGAAGCTGATGGAATGATTGTTAGAATGTTTGCACTATTTATGAAGTAAACATCACATATTAAAACAAATAGTATTTTCAGTATCATGTTCGTGTTGAAACTAATCTTATATAAAATTATTTTTCATTATTATCTAATCTTGTCCACTTCAGAAGTCACGTGAAAAGTAGTTCATTTGTGAAATGATAACCTTGATACAACTTTGGTAACTTCGTTTATTAAACTAATTGTTGTTTCAACGATATGAACCATTCACCTTTTATTAAAAAGGTGAAGAAAAATCATTCACAATTCAAAAACAAAAATAATGCATAGCTGTTTTTACAAATAATCGTTTATAAATTGATGTACTTCTGATGATATCTTCTGGATTATTATCTTAATAGCCATTTGATGGATTCAGGGCTTTTAAACGTGGGGCCCACGCTCAACAGAGGAAGAATTTAATTATTAAAGGGGGCAATTCGAAAATGGGACTCGATAGAAGTTTAATTAGCCTTCGCTCTCGATAATTTGCATCCGAATTCAATTATTAGGTATAATTTGGCTTGACGTGATCAACTGGGTATTCAGGGTCGTCAAATAAACTGTCTTGTGACAGGCGGCAGGCTTTGCGGGGAACCCCGAACGTTTTAGAATCTCGCTAACAACCTGAATGGCAGAGTTATCAGATGACGATTTTGATAGACCTTATAAATGTTAGAATCAAAAAGATCCAAATTTTTTAAGTAATGTCATGTTTTGCGATACTGGTCACGTAACAATCCTCGTTGGATGCGTCAATCCCACTCCCAATATCCCGAAAAACTGAATTTATAGACCCGACATGAATTCTTCAGATTATTTTCTAAGGGATCACTTGAAAAACATCATTTATAAAACAAAACCTGCCAATGTTCACGCATTTAAAAGAAAGTGTTACCACAGAGATAAGAAAAATCGCATGGCTTGTTGTATTGAAGTAAATGGACAACATTTTGAGCATAATTTGCATTCGAATTCAATTATTAGGTATAATTTGGCTTGAAGTGATCAACTGGGTATTCAGGGTCGTCAAATAAACTAACTGTCCTGTGACAGGCGGCAGGCTTTGCGGGGAACCCCGAACGTTTTAGAATCTCGCTAACAACCTGAATGGCAGAGTTATCAGATGACGATTTTGATAGACTTGAAGACCTTATAAATGTTAGAATCAAAAAGATCCAAATTTTTTAAGTAATGTCATGTTTTGCGATACTGGTCACGTAACAATCCTCGTTGGATGCGTCAATCCCATTCACAATATCCCGAAAAACTGAATTTATAGACCCGACATGAATTCTTCAGATTATTTTCTAAGGGATCACTTGAAAAACATCATTTATAAAACAAAACCTGCCAATGTTCACGCATTTAAAAGAAAGTGTTACCACAGAGATAAGAAAAATCGCATGGCTTGTTGTATTGAAGTAAATGGACAACATTTTGAGCATAATTTGCATTCGAATTCAATTATTAGGTATAATTTGGCTTGAAGTGATCAACTGGGTATTCAGGGTCGTCAAATAAACTGTCCTGTGACAGGCGGAAGGCTCTGCGGGGAACCCCGAACGTTTTAGAATCTCGCTAACAACCTGATTGGCTTCTAACGTGAGCAAGAGCCCATATTGAGTGATTGAATTATTTTGTTTTCTCAACATTTAAATCATGTACATCCTGGATTGAAGGATGTCTACTTAGTGCTATGCTAGAATTAGTTATCTGTTTCAACGCTTCTAATAATAATTGCAGTATAAACAATGTAGAAAGAGAAGATTTTATACGAAAAGATGTGTTTTTCTAAGGATGTTACAGAACATTCGGTCTTTGAGACATTCTATACCCAGCAAATCAAGAAAAGATACGAAAAGTTTCAAGTGATTATAAATAAAAAAATTGATTTTTTGAATTACTGTATTCACTTACCTCAGGTAGAGGGTGAGGTTTCTTGAAATGCATTCCATTTCCAATTGATATGGTATTTGGAAGTGATGGTCTCATATTATGAAAAATGGGGTGTGTAGTGACGAACAACATGCTGATATTGTTTTGTACTTGAATTAAAGGCGGCGATTTCCATCCAGAATCATCATAAATAGTTGATAATTTAGGAAAAATATAAGTATTTATCACGAATATATACAAAGTGCGATATAAAAAACTCAAAAGTCTTTCGAAAAAATTTAAATTTTCCAAATTCTCCAACGGAAGATTGTAATCTGGATGCAAAATAGGATGCGTCGGATTTCCGATAGCTACGTTGTACTGTATACCGGATTCCATGGAAGACACACCTATCCACGGGCATTTATAGTGTCCTATAAAACCTACTATAGAAGGAAAATGCGCTTCGGCTATAACCAAATCAAATTGTTCATTCTTTATAGCATTCAATTCCTCATTTTCGATTAAAGTTGTAGTTAATTCTAAACAAATGTTTCTCAACAACAAAACTATTTTCCAAAAATATACAGGATTGACTGAGATAGTTTCGTAAAACTGTATATTCCTAAATAGATCGTATATTTCGCTGATATCGATTTCTCTGAAATTATTCAAAGATGCGTTATTGAGAGGATCTGTCGTAATGACAGTTACGTTGTGTCCTCGTAAAGATAACTCCGTCCATAACGGCTGGAATGTTATTTGATGACTGTACGACGCAGTTGGAATTATACCCAAAATTTTTGCTCCTTTACACTTCAGTACAACTAAACACAATAATAAACAATTTGCAACAACACTTATTTTCATTTTTTAGATCATACCACGTGAATATACTGAAAATAATGTTGAATATTTAAGACGTATGCTAGCAAAACCCTTAATTCACGTCAAGATAAGAAAAACATGTTGGGAAATAATTACAAACAAATATTGTTAATACTCGAGGTTTTTTCATTTTCAGCGGGGGAGAGTGGAGATAATATTACTTAACAATTGTTTTTGGTTTATATGATAAACTACTAAAATATGCATGCGTGTAAAGATGACATCTTAATTACAGTACAAGTTACAAAGTAACATACAAAATTGTGTGAGTGAAAAACAAAATAAAATCAATTTTAACACATATCATACACTAGATGATCCGGAAAACGTTGTTTTGCCATATAAATAATGTCTATGAAATATTTTTTGTCCTATTCCGAGGCAAATTTGTGGGTCTATATTCGGTTTTACGGTGGATGGGCTGCTAACCCGTTCCACTAACCCTCCTCCTTTTCTCGGGCTTGGGACCGGCAACACAATCGCTAAGCTACCCAATCCACCCAGCGATCATGCAGGCGGAGTTATATAATATAATATCATTAAAATAATCGAAAATATATACTCAAAAAATACAATCCAAGCAAAAATAAATGATGACCTAACTGAACAGATACCTGCAAATAGGGGCATTAGGTAAGGGGACTCTCTCAATCCACTCCTATTTAACATAGTGATGGATGAAATCATAAAACAAGTACGCAAACTAAGAGGTACTGTTGGCGGAGAACGAGGACGATCTGCAGAGGCTACTGTACCAATTTAACAAAACAGCAAAAAAATTCAATATCAGCGGCAAAGACAAAATCAATGGTTATTTCTAAGACACCGATCAGATGTAAGCTTGTGGTGGATAACAAAATAATACACCAGGAAATGAAATTTAAATATCTGGGAATCGAAATATCTGGACACGGGGACGTGGAGACGGAAGTAAGAAACCAAGCTACAAGAGCCTCAAGAGCAGCAGCATACCTAAATGACACAATCTGGCGAAATAAATTCATTCGAACTGAAGCAAAAGCCCGCATTTACAAGACCGCAATCAGACCTATATTATCCTATGCAACAGAGACCCGACCTGAGACCTCTAAAACGAAACGGATATTGGAGACTACAGAAATGAAAATAGTTCGAAAAATAGCGGGAAGAACACTACTGGATAAAGAAAGGAGTGAAAACATAAGACGAACATGCGGGATAGATAATATCAATGACTGGGTACTGGATAGAAAGATAAATTGGAATGAGCACATTGAACGCATGACGGAAGAACGAATTGTGAAAATATCAAGGGACAAATCACCAGCAGGACAAAGAAGCATTGGAAGACCTAGAAAAAGATGGAGTGACAACCTCCCAGGTGACTGAGCAGAGGCAATGACGTGAAGAAAAACAGGCAATGATGCCTATACACAGCAGGAAGAAGAAGAAGAAGAAATATTTTTCTGGATGTGTGCTTTATTTTATGTTTTGTGATACGGCCGTTATTTACATTGTTGTCAGATCTTACCTTTTTCCGGAAAAGTAATGAACTTTGTCATTTCAAATGGATAACCGTGTGTATTTTTCGCTTTTCGATATCCTTAAGAAATACTTTATTATTTTTCATCTAATGTTCCCTATACTTAAATGCCATAACGAATTGATATTTGTAGCCGTAGTCAACAAGAAACGTGTAATATCTTTAATAATTTATATCCAAACCGAAATCTCGTAGTATAAGGAAACTGTTTTGGTTCAGTAAAAGTTTTATCCAAATCAGGGCGCTGGAAAAGAGCATCAACTAAAAAAAAAAAACTTTAGATGTTTATCTCCTGTTAGAAGACGATCCACACTATCCATCCATACAAAGTAACGTTAATTCAAGAGTTATCAGATGACGATTTTGATAGACTTGAAGACCTTATAAATGTTAGAATCAAAAAGATCCAAATTTTTTAAGTAATGTCATGTTTTGCGATACTGGTCACGTAACAATCCTCGTTGGATGCGTCAATCCCATTCCCTATATCCCGAAAAACTGAATTTATGGGCCCGACATGAATCCTTCAGATTATTTTCTAAGGGATCACTTGAAAAACATCATTTATAAAACAAAACCTGCCAATGCTCACGAATTAAAAGAAAGTGTTACCGTAGAGATGAGAAAAATCGTATGGCTTGTTGTATTGAAATAAATGGACAACATTTTGAGCATCGTTGTAATCGCCTTTACTGTATGTTTTCTAAAATTCGTAATTAATCTACTCCACAAATGTTGATTTACTTCTAGCATGACACAAGCTCATTATTTTACCGGAAAAAGGAAAGATTTGACAAGAATGTAAATGCCACCATAATTTATAAAAATCGTACAAGCCGTTTCCGAGATAATTGAGGCGTTCCATACATAAAACTCACTCTGTAGAATACGAATATTTATCGAAAACGTACACGTTTCTGTTTTAATTTAAAACTTTTTGCAAAAAATGTTAAGTACAACATGTACAGGTACGATAATGGCCGTTGTTTGTGGTAGCTCACAACATTTACATGAAAGGAAAAACTGTCTTTTCAATTATTAATATATTGTGAATAAATAATTATTGCAGTGGAAATTAATAATGAAAAATTTAAATGAGAGTTGTACACAAAAAACAAAATGTTAGGTATAACAGTCACTGCTACGATTGATACACAAATAAAACGATAAAAGATGATCGAAATTATGTTAGAAATTAGTCTTTTATTAAGCAGGGATAAATTCCAAAAAAATAAAAATTACAATCAATAATTTTTTATCGTATATAAACAGTAAGTTGTATCTTTTCGGATACGCATTGAATACAAAGTTACAAATAAACTTAAACGTCTCTCCAGCTATAAATTTAAAGCTATTGAAAAAGTAAAAACTGCACTAAGAAAACATGGAAATATGAAACATCTCTTTTTAACGTATGCACAGGGATTATCCCACAAGTTATCAAATGATTTCAGTAAATATAAAATTTGAATATTTCACCGTGATGCTATCAAAATATTTTAAAAATGTAGAATCAAAACGCAAAAACATAAAGGTGACATCATACAATATGTCCTTGTAATTTTTCATTATAATATATTGGATAAAAAAGTTTATCTACATGAAAATTATGACTTTTAATTAATTGAAATATATAATTTTTACCAAAACATAAATAGAAAGGTTATAAATAAAAAAATTGTGATTATTTTCCAATATATTCTCACTTTATTTCCACGCAATTCTCGAAACGTATCTGCTTTGCGAACAGAAAACAGTCAAACAGGTCCAGATCAGGATTATATGTTGTATGTTCAATATGGAATGTGGAATGGATCATTATATCATGAAGCAATCGCACACCTCGGCTGATTTTCTCTTGCGTTTTTTCGATAATTTTTATACGTAATTGCCAGAGTAATATTCTCCGATCACGGTTATACAAGGTGTCTCAAAATAAACATTTGTATTGCTTATTGCGTGAGCGCAGCTATTCGGAAGAGCGCGGGAGGTGTGTCAATCAGTAGCCTGGTTCTAAGGAACTTATCGTTATGCAGGATTTCTCGGCGGATTCGGCGACTACAACACTCAATAGTCCGAGAGCCAGTAACAGATATATATGACCAAGTTCCTCTCAAGTGATAATTAGTAAAATGCATCAGAAAATCGAACCATAAAGCCTCGTGAACGTCAGCTAAGGCTCAGTGGGGGGATGAGCGGTTGTAACCTCCCACGCTTGAAGAAAAAAAAATACATTCACTCATTTCCTCTCGGCTAAAAATTTATCAAGTTATAGCTAACCCAATATCTCAACAACAAAAAAAATCTGCTGGCTATAACATAGTGTATTGTTCGTCAGCTGATGTCTCGATCATGGAAAAAAAAATCTTCAGTTTCAGTGATGTCCTCTCAAATAAAAATTTACCTGATGGTAGGTTATATGTAACTATTGATGAATATATACGTCAGCTGGCTGTATCTAGGTGGAAAAATCGTCAGCTGATACTTTGAAGGTCGTTACATAGAAGTTAGCCAGAAGCATTTACTGACTATTTAAAGGCATCAGCTGACCAGGTTTCCCTCGAGTTACTGCTAGCTGATTTTTTTTATTTATCACAGAAGTATATTCAAAATCAGCTCACAAATGTTCATGCGGGAGGAAATGACGTCTCTTTAATTACTCTTGTTATTATTAAAGATTCAAATAACACACGCCAGCATAGCATAGACGATATTAAGGTAAGCTTGGAGGGGGTTAGTTGTACGTTTAGAATAGACGAGCAAACGTAGTCAGACGAAAAGAATATTCTAGAAACAAAATTTAAATAAACAAGAGTTACATAACATTTCTACTGGAGAAGGAGCACCTCAGCATATTGAAAATTTCTTGCTCAATGTTGAAAAAGAAGGTAATACAAAACGAGAAAATTATATTCTCAGTTGTGTAAATGACCCAAACCAATTTGAGAAGGCTATTTCTAGGGTAAAATGTCATACTTTCGTAGATATGATGAAGAAAAAAAAAGTTACAGTTGCTCGAGGAATCGTGGAGCTGCGAATGCAACGTGATTTATTTGGAGAATTACTTCAAATCTCTTTAAAAAAGGAACTTGATTTAGATAAAGTTCTCACGTATCCTTTAACACCGATACCACTGTCTATCTTCCACCTTGATGGCACTATGTGTAAAACACAAAAATCCGCATTAATGGCTCTATTAGAAAAGTATGAACATTTTGAGCCACCAGAAAATACAGATGTTATAGTGTATGACGGGTATTTTATGTTACATCAGATGAAAGATGTACCTCTTAGCTTTGGAAAGATTTCAAAAAAAGTACTGCAAATGATATGTGCAACCACAGCTAAGATAATATACATTGTCTTTGATATTTACATTTTTCCATCAATAAAAGGTACAGAACACAAACTACGAGGCATGGAACAAGCAAACTTCCATATCGAAGGCCCTGACCAAGTGCGAAAAAAAGATTTTTCTCTTGAACTGAAGAACGTAAATTTTAAGGAAGCACTAGTACAGTTTCTTATTGAAAATTGGGAAGAAGATTATATGTGGCCGTATATAAAGGATAAAACTGTTTATGTGAGTGCAGACTCTTGTTTTAGATTCATAGTTGATGACTCAAAAGTTATAAAAACTCGCGTTGAAGAATTTTCGTGCCCGGCTCACGAAGATGCGGATACAAAAATGATTTTCCATGTCTGTAACATTGATATTAATGCGAACGTGACAATTCGTTGTTCCGACACTGACGTCTTAATAATTATGTTAGCTAACATGGCCAATATATCAGAAAATATCCACATTTGCATGGAAGTTGGAGTTGGAAAAGCCCAAAGATTTATTAAAGTTACTCAATTATATGAATCTTTAGGATCTGATTTGGGCGCAGCACTTCCGGCATTTCACGCATTCACAGGGTGTGATTTTAACTCGGCCTTTTTTCGAAAAGGAAAAAAACTACCGGTTTCAATAATGGCTAAATCGAATGATTTCATCGAGTGTTTCATCCAAATGTCAAAATCATTAGAGGATAGAGACAATATTTTTGAGAAAATAGAAGAGTTTGTTTGCCATATGTATGGATTAAATCGTTTGAAACAGGTCAATGAGGCAAGAGTAGCATTGTTTGAAAAAACATATAATTTCTTGGATTCTGAGACATTCAAGTTACCAAAAAAAGGTATTGATGGCTCTTCTCTACCACCTTGCATATCAGAGCTATATCAGCAATTTTTAAGAGCATGTTACATTGCTAAAATTTGGTCAAATGCACACTTGAAGGTTCCAACTTCTGATGATCCGGAAGACTATGGTTGGGAAGAAATCGACAATAAATATAATTTCACCTGGTTCTTTGGAAGTCAGTTGCCAACATCGATTGATGAAATAACTATCCAGCCCGAAAAAGGTAACATTTGAGGATGAAAATATTAGAGCAGACAGCTCTGAAAGCGACTCGGACAATGGATCAGAGAGAGAGATGGTTATGACTCAAGCCAAAGCGAAAATGATTAAATAACATTGTCATTCTTATTGTAATTTTTCATAATTTTTTTATAATAAATATTTTTATCAAGTAACTAGTTAATTTATATTAAGCAAATTGATTATTTAAATATTGGAATATATTTAAAATTATATGATTATATACATACAAGTTTAAAAAATATTGATACGAAATAATTGTTTCACCTCAACACTCATATTGGAGTGCTATGCCGAATAATTAAAGAGACGTCATTTCCTCCCGCATGAAAATTTGTGAGCTGATTTTGAATATACTTCTGTGATAAATAAAAAAAATCAGCTAGCAGAAACTCGAGGGAAACCTGGTCAGCTGATGCCTTTAAATAGTCAGTAAATGCTTCTGGCTAACTTCTATGTAACGACCTTCAAAGTATCAGCTGACGATTTTTCCACCTAGATACAGCCAGCTGACGTACATATTTATCAATAGTTACATATAAGCTACCATCAGGTAAATTTTTATTTGAGAGAACATCACTGAAACTGAAGATGTTTTTTCCATGATCGAGACATCAGCTGACGAACAATACACTATGTTATAGCCAGCTGATTTTTTTTTTGTTGTTGAGATATTGGGTTAGCTATAACTTGATAAATTTTTAGCCGAGAGGAAATGAGTGAATGTATTTTTTTTTTCTTCAAGCGTGGGAGGTTACAACCGCTCATACCCCCCTCTGCGCCGCAGCTGACGGTCATAAGGCTTTATGATACTATTGTCTAATGCATATCACCAATTATCTATCGAGAAGAAATAATTAACCAAATTTTCATCTGGCTCTCGGACTATAAATGATGCGCCAGCGGAAAGTGAATCGAGAGTTTTAAAGAGATCGAATTAAAATTGGATAAATCAAAATCCGGCCGTCCAAGATCGTCTAGAACGGTTCGAAAACGTAGACAATGTCAGTTCGTGTCGAGCCTGACATCTATTCAGTCTATTCGGAAGCATGCTTTTGATTTAAATGTGCATCCTTAGAAAGCTGCAAAATTCAGTTGATTTTAGAATTGAACCCTCAAGATGCTGGTCAAAAGCTTTACCAACATCTTGTTTGCGGATGAAGCTTATTTTCATCTCAAGCTACCGGAGTGCAACCAAGCCTAAACACAAACATCGGAAATCCTTGCAATCGCCCAAAGTAATCGTATGGACTGAGATGTCAGGGAGAGGAATTAAAGGCTTATATTTTTTTGAAGATGAAGTGCGATGCATAGTTCAGTTCTTCGACGATTAATTAGCGTCTGATGCAAAACTTTAAATAGTTATAACCAAAGAATATGGTTTCAACTTCAATTTCACACACGTCCAGTAGATCTGTGCTACGATTTCGTGAAATTTTTCATGGTAAATTGATCTCCAGGAAAGGTGACATAAGTTTTTCTTTGAAGTTATGTCAAATCGAACGTCCCATTGGGCAATTGATGTGACCACAATCGATGTCAACGTATTTTCAGGCTGCGTGTGGTAATTTTCATCCTCGTGAATAATATCCATCATTATACTCTTGTTGTAGAATCTAACAATGTTTTTCGAAGATTGCAATAATGAAAAATATATCCAGGATGCATAAACTCGTAATATATTGTATTAAGTACAAAATCTATGAGAATATATAAAGGAACATCGAGTGGTGATATAATCAATAATCTCAACATCTAAGATTGTTTTTTTTATCATCACAACAATCTGTCTCGTAACTAAGATGATTCTCAATTATTCGAATCCTTCATTATGAAAAAATATCTACGCATCTGTTTAAAAACGATAGTATAACGATAAACGATGTAAGCTTGTTTAGATAATCAGTACAAATGTAACTTCCTCTTTAACAATTTCTATTCAAAATGATACTTTTAACTATATGTTTAGTTACTTTAGCCTCTACTACAAAAGCAAAATCACAAGAATGTAATTTACCTTCGGATTTGGTAAACGAAATTCATTCCTACCAAGAAACTATCAATAAAATTATTGATGCAACTACTAAAGGTCGATTCAAGGGACAAACATATAAAGAACTGGCTGATTTCGTCGATAAATTTGGAGCTAGACAAGCCGGTGGTCAAATATTGGAACAATCTATCGATTATTTATTGAATTTGATGCAACAAGATGGATACGATTTGGAAAATGTACATGGTGAAAATGTTTCAGTTCCACATTGGATTAGGTAAGATAACATAATTTAAATTATTATACACAAGAAAAGAATTTATTCCTGTATTAACACAACTACAACAAATCAAAATGCTCACAAAAACTTTTTGTCAGTTAAATAAATTAAATTCGTCTCAAAGTAATCCTAAACATACGATACGAGGATTGCCTGATAAGTTTCCGATCTCAATTTGAATAGCCCAGGACAAGATGGAATTATAAACGAATTACTTGGAGGATAAAGTCTCTTCTTCTCTTTAAATACTCAACACAGGATACTCGATGAATTGCAAATCACTATCTTTATATTTAAGAAGTTACTGTGAAGCTTAAAGTTATAAATCTCTTTTTCGAAACAAGTGCTTCTATGCCAAGTTACCTTCTTCAGATAACTTACTTGTTTGTCCAACGTGAAAGTTTCACAATTAGTATTCCCGGATATGATTTGATTGACTTTTGTTTTTCCATTTTACCAATTAGGTTGAAACAAATTTGCTTTTGTCTTCAGAACATTTGGAGAGGTAATTTAACTAAGTTGGAAAGTATATAATGAAAATTGCTATACCAGGACACATTTGTACCGAAAGCTACACCAAAAGAAAACTAGAAGTCATGAAAGAGACTACCAAAAGGGAAACCAAGGATCCATTTCAACATCAAGATAAGGAAATCAATGTTTTCAAGTCACATTTCTTTAAGCATGTTGCGCACAGTATTTAAGTAAAGGAAAATCGATTTTGACTGACATTTATATCTGACGGACGCATGACGAAATTCTGCAAACCATTTGTAAGCAGTTTTCTTTGATAGTGCTTGGCAACACGGTCTCCAAAACTAGATCCTGCATGAACAATGAAGCGCTTATATCCTCATAATTTAAAATCAGGTCTGCAGTGTTCGAACGTTAAATTCGAACACTTTTGACTCTGTTAAAAGCCTATCCGATATCACTAAAAACAGCAGAGCATTACTCTTTGTTCTCCAGGGCTTTGTTTCCTTTCTGTGTAAGTCTGTAGAATTGTTGCATCTTCGAATGTTTGTGTCGGGATCCAAATTGATGGTAAATGATCCATTCCTGTGGAGGTAGTTCTTCAGTTATTCTAAGTAGGACGGCCGTGACGCGTTGGTTAGGTAGTTACCTGGTTTACGTCTTGTATCTACAATTTTAGTTTTTCCATAATAGCTACAAAATGAATAAAGTTGGTTTGATTTGTAGAGGTAAACAGATGGCGAAAATGCTTCAACCTCGCCAAACTGACATCCCAGTATTAACTTTAGGAGGTTCTGTACCCACACCAGTAGAAGGTATTAAAGCAGAACTATTGGTCGTTAAAGATTTCGATGAACTGAACAACAAATCTGAATTAGTCAAAGGAAAAATTATCGTTTTTAATAATGAGTGGGTTCAATATGGTATTTCAGTTGTATACAGGTAAAGTAACGTTTATTTTTCTCAAATTATCCCCATAAATACGCAATTAGAAAAAGTAAAAATACCTTTTTACAATCTTTTAGCTTGTATCTCTAAACTACTCATGATGCAAAAACATTAGAAACTAATTTTGATACGGAAAATTACGCTTATTATCGATTAATAACGTTTAAATGATTAAAATCAAAAACAAAGAAAGTCGAGTTACTCAAATATCAAAGTAAAATCTGTATAGTTCATTATTTATTTTACAGAAGTCAAGGGCCGATTAAAGCTGCACAGCTTGGAGCAGTCGCCGTTTTAATAAGATCTGTGACTCCCTTTTCCCTTGCCAGTCTTCACACAGGACAAACAAATTACGACGATAATATAAAAAAAATCCCGGCGGTCTGTATCACGATTGAAGATGCTAGAATGTTTCAGAGATATCAGGTACTGCAATAAACCGTAAATTTACTGTACATCATATACCAAACATATGTATTCTAGGACAGGAACGAAACTATTGTTTTGGAACTTAATGTTCAAACCGAAAATTTAGACCCAACAATATCCCGCAACACAGTCGCTGAACTAACGGGTACTAAACATCCCGAAAAGATTGTACTAGTTTCCGGACACCTGGATAGTTGGGACGTTGGTGTTGGAGCCATGGATGACGGTGGTGGTGCTTTCATTTCTTGGTATTCCTTAGTAGTACTCAAGGCACTAGGTTTGAGACCTAAAAGAACGATGAGGGCTGTTTTATGGACAGCCGAAGAACCAGGTTTAATAGGTGTTCAAGCTTACAACGAAACTCATCAAAACGAATTGGATAATTTTATATTTGTAATGGAATCTGATGAGGGTACATTCACCCCTCTAGGGATAGAATATGTAGCTGGAATCGAAGGGGGATGTATCTTAGAAGAAATATTGAGGTAATAAAAGATATACGAGTTAAATCTGACATTAACATTTTTTTATAACAGATAAAATAGAATTCAAGAAATGTTTTTTTTTCAGTCTATTATCTTCAATAAACGCAACAACTACCAAAAGATCATCACAAGGAGTAGGATCGGATATCACAATATGGAAGGACATAATACCAACTGCAAGTTTGATGAATAAAAATGAAAAATACTTTTGGTTTCATCATTCTTCGGCTGATACAATGGACGTTCTGGATCCTGAAGCTTTAGATAAATCTGTAGCTTTATGGGCGTCGGTTGCTTATATTATAGCTGATCTTAAGAAAGATTTTCCTAGAAACTTGAACGAATCCGAGTATTTGAAACCCACTGTGACGTTGTTATGAAATTAAATTGAATTCGCCATGGATTTCACTCACTATAAAATCATTAAAATAAATCATTTATTCGGGTTTAGTAATTTTACTGTTTACCTTTTGCTGCTAGTGCTGGACATAATGAGACCCTCTGCAGTTTCATTTGCTTCAATTTGTTTTTTAAATAATCTAGGTCACTGTTCAAAATTTTCTCAACGAACAAAATCACGTGGATTTAGTTCTGGTGCACCAAATAATTTGTACAGATGGAATTTCAATTTTTCGCGGAGATGAAAACAGAAAATCCAATGCAAGCAAAAAAGAGAAAATTTCATACCGACAACAATATGAGGTGTATGATAAAAGTATTGAAGCTAACCAAAACTTTGAATCCTTTCAAAGTAGCTTGAGTAGCTTTACATCGACAGAGTAGTGTTCCTATTCTTGGTAGTATGACTTTTACCATCACAGTTTTTTTTAAATTATCCAAAGTTCCAAGATTTCAGAAAAAATGAAATGCCCCATCAACTTGAATCAAAATTTTTGATCACTGGCCATCCTCAATAAACAAGTACAAATTTCTGGCACTTCGCAATCGTCTATCGAAATTAGATGTACAATGGAAGTCTAATCTCACCCAGACTGTTCGCCGAATTCTTGGCCTTTTTAGTAAACAATGAAGTTTTGGTTAGAGGACGTGAACGAAAACTGTGCAAGTATTCGTGAGCTTATCGAAAGGGATGGACATTTCATAATGGTTAGGAAATATCAGAAAACAATTAGATCGAGAAAAATCTCGTTGGATTCCAAGGTAGCTGAATGAGAATCAGTATTTTTTTCTCAATTGTTTGTTTTGAAAAAGAAAGAAAAGCATAAATACACCCTTCAATCAAAGCATGCAAAATTATAGAGTGGAGAGAAAAAGATGTGAGATTGGAAGAGTATCTCGATATCAGACCATCAGATTCAGTATCAAAACTTTTCATCTACGAAGTGTTGCTACTCCACGACAAAACCAGGCCTCTCGTAGTAGCTGAAACGCAGCAGAAACTGAGGGAAATGATCTGGAAAACACTTGAACATCCAGATTTATCGCCTTGTAATTCCCACATGATAGGGTTGGAGTTGGATAGAAGCGATTTAGTATCACTTTCGTTCTACAAGAACGGAATGAAGAAATTACAAAATGTTTAACAAAAGAAGGGAATTATATAGAAAATATTCGCCGTTTTTATCTTCGTTTTCGGTTATTTCTTCGATATCTTCAACTTCTGTTTGTATTGGGAAGATTTTATATATAACTAACTCCACCTATGATATTCCTTTTTCCCATCAGAAAATTTTCATATTTATCTATATTAAATTCATGCAGAAATGACTATTTTTCCAGACTTGTAGAAATAGCTGGTGCTAGACGGTGCCTGTCGTGTTAACGGAATTTCTATCAACACGAACGAGATTGTAACATCAAGAAGATATATACTGAAATTACAAAGGGAATATCCCTTTGAATTTATAAAATGTATTCACGCGAACTTTTATTTTAATACAAGAATTTCCGACCAAACATTTTTTTTCCATAATCATTTTTATATTTCAACATTGTCTCTTTTTAGATCTATACCCTTAGTCAAACGATGCTTTAACATATATCTGTTATGAAAAGTAAAAACTTTCGTAACTATTTAAGAATAATTTACTAATTACTGTAAAAACTGACAATTCACTCATTATTTTAAATCATTATTAAAGACACAGTCCATTTTCTGGGTGAATATTCTCTTGAACTTCTTGTCTATTGTTAATTTCATTTGAAGCTGTGATATCTTCATGTATACTAGGTGCTTGGCCCAGAATGTTTTCTATTGAACTCTCAATATAGCCTTCAGCTACACTGTTTGATTTCCATCCTCCGTGTTGCTTTATTTTCAGAATGTCCGATCCTGAATCTACCAGGAGAGACTCTGACGATCGTCTGAAACAATCCTCTAAATCCTTCAACATTAGATAGACCCAGGTACTGAGCAATCTTTGCTAGTAATTTTCCTCGCTGGTGCTTGTTTTGGCAAATATTATTCCTGCTTACTTAAAGCAGCAAATCACAATTTTGCGATTTTCAAATCCTCAATTCTTCACTTCTTGTAATTCTACAAATAAAATTAAAGCTACAGGGTGATGGCTATCAAATACCTGCAAAAATATCGGAACCATAAACTTGTTTGGTCCATCAGGCATTATTACGTCCAACCATCAACCACAACATGAAATTACCGAACTGGAATACGTCGAAAAAAAAATTGCCTCCTATTTTTTCATGATTTAAACTATCTAATATCGCTGATACTTTGTATGTTGTCCTCTGTATAAATATAGAAATCCGTGCCGTTTCTATCCAAACAACCCAATCCTCCCTCCGCCTCCAATTGATAGTTAATAAAAGGCGGTAAATATTGCGCGCCGCCTCCACTAGTATTAGCGGTTCGTAGAAAGAAAGATGTACAACGGTAGCGGTACCTTAATTGGTAATAATAAGAAACAGCGTCCCACAACCGGATATCTGGTTAGACCGAGATTGGGTGCACTCAGGTCTATTTATTCCAACAGGCCTTTTTCAGCAATGTCGCCAGAAAAAAGAAAGAAATTGAAGTAAGTTTTCTGTTGACAAAAAAATTTTGATTACCTCACGTAAATAACTAATATCTATTGTTTCTACTTGTTTATTTCTTTCCATTATTAGTACACTGTCCAACGCGCGTTTCGATAACCAAGTTATCGTCTTCAGGGACTGAAAGGTACCTGTCATTTTCCAAATCTCTGAAGACGATAACTTGGTTATCGAAACGCGCATCACACAGTGTAATTGTGAATGCTGCTGTAGTGTAAACAGAGTGTTCAAGATGAATATTCCCAACGGTTCCAGAAATTCCAACTTATTACAATATTATTTTTGACACTAGTACATTGATTTTGATTAACCGCTACAGTCTCAAAATTTCTTAAACAAACTTTTTATTATTGAAAACATGATAATTTTAATGATACAATTCATATATTTTGTTGCATGCACTTACAACTAATTTTAAAAAACACTTCCCAAAAATTTCAACTCAATACTCCAATTATTTTGGCGTGAGGGATTTTACATATTTATACTAAATTTTCACACTAACGTCCTTATTTGAATTGTTCATAAGTTCAACAATCTTTTAAATACATCCAACAATTTATTGTTTAAACATTATTTTAAATCAGCTATGTGCTCTTTAATTCGGACATTAACCAACCTCTTAGTTTGTCCAACATAATTAATATCTATACTACAATCATTACAGTTAATTGAATTTTGATGAAACTATCTATCGGAAATACTGATTCATATTTCAACTACTAATTATGGTAATCCAAACAAACTGTATGGTTTTCCAAGAACATGTTAGATATAGGAAACACATTCTATACCCGAATCTGAGTCACGGACAACGTTTGGCCTTGTGACTTATTGATTGTCACATTAGCAGGGTCTAAAATCACCTGAATGAAATAACCAAATACTACCGTATGGTTTGTCGTTGTTTCTTTTTATCTTTCAATATCCTATGCCTCAAAAATAAAATTGTATAGAGAGTGAGAGAGAGGAGGCCGGCTTCGTTCTTATCCCTACTCCGTGATGTTTTCGAAAATGTCTGAACACGGCGATCGTTCACGCGATAGGTTAGCGTCGAGCTAAGGCATTAATGGAGGCTCCAATAAGAGAAGCGCGCGAAACAGCGGTCTGTTCAAATGAACGAACAATGTTATTAACTATTGTGACATAATATGTTGGCGTATATATTCAAATTATAGAAATTTCATGAAGGAAATAACATTCATAGACATAAATAATGACATTACAACAAGAGACGTGCCAATTATAAATCTGGTCTGTTTTGTTTACATTCGCAAGACAATGTGTCATGACAGACCGACGCCGCGCGCAAGCGCGGGCGCCATTAATTACTTGAAAGGAGAAAATAGAGTTTTCTCTCTCTTACACATGTGCGTTATAGCTCGTGACCAGATTTTCTTATACAGGGACTTTATTGAGAAGTGACAACGGAAGACACCAAACGGGGATAACTGATTGATTCATAGATACATGAATTATTATATTCGATTGTCATCTTACGGATCTGTGGATAGAACAGGATAATATAAAAATCGCTATTAAAAAAACAGGGGTTGATTGTATAAGAGCCAAAATTTAGAATTGTTTGTTTATTGTCATGAAAATTAGGGATATGAAAAATAGATGAAGTTGGCTCAAATCTACCACATATTCACACAAAATTTTATAAAAATCGATCCAGTTGTTTGGCGAAACGATAATTTTATATATTAGATAAATGAGGCTTGAACTTCAAAATTTCATTCTATTATCAATTAGATTAATTACAAGTATGATTAATGAAGATTCACTATATTTTTATTGATTTTACTGAGGTAAAATTGTTTCGTATGAATGGACTATAGTTTAAACAACTATCGATTCATTTTGGAAAATAATCAAGTTCAGATTTGCTATTATTCATTTCAAAATACACTAATCTAATTCATAATTCTTTAATCATTTTTATAGTCCAGTCATTTTATGCATTTAAAACTCCAATCAGCGAAAAAATTCCTAATAAGCTGAATTTTTGTATATACATAAATGTCTTTTGCATTTTTTTGTGAAATCAACCGTTTTCGGAGTAATGCTAAATCGACTGGACTATTACAATAAAAGATAAGTGATTTGATTAATTGATTTTACTTTTCTTGGTAACCAAAACGGTTTATTTTATGGTTACCATAGAAATATATATTTCCATACGTATCAACAGTGTTGATTAATTTTTCTTCTTACCACTTTTTTTTATCAAATACTTATTTACTTATATTTTTATTTACTTTTTTATAAATATTAATAAAAAAGGTTATTTTCGTGCTAAAGTATTGATTTTCTTGGAAATTACTGAAAGTGTCGAATACAAACAAAGAAAATCATGATGCATAAGTTTGGTGATTTTCATACCTACTACAAGTGCTTGTTTGAAAACTGCCAGGTAAAATATATTTTCTACAATTATATTACATTATATAATATTCAGATAAATTTGAATAATATTATATCGGGGATAGTCCCTTATTCTTTGAGATGACAATTTCAAAATTTGAGGGATCATAGCCATCTTTATTCTTCACATTTTACAATTATTTACAATCCTACAGGGTGTTTCAGAATGCTGTGCCATATCAAAGTTACAGTTTTTTTAATGAAACACCCTATATTTTATTACATATTTGGAATCATCTTCATTTTTCCATTACAATAATATAGAGTTGTGATGTGTTCTACGGGGTATTTAAAAAGTGATGTTCTACAGGGTATTTAAAAAGTTATAACCAGTTATAACCTTAACAAGTTCATTACCCTGTACAATGTAATAGAAATTTAACAATGAAGGTTTGTTACGGCCAAAACATTCGAATAGTAGTCAAAATTCTGAAAAATGATTTATTTCGATGATATTCATTGTATCTGATACAGGGTGAATCAAAATATTAATACTTTAATTTCTCGGTTTTTTCAATTGAATCATCCAGTATTTTATGTGAGTATTGGAAAGTACTACCAATACTTTTTTTCCAACTATTCACTATACCTAAAATTTGAGATATTTAAATTTTTCTGTGCAAATAATGATTATATCTCTATATCTAATCATTAATTGTGAATGGACTATAATTTATTTGTCAAAAATTAGAATTTGACAATAAAATGACATGACATTATTGTTTTTTTTTAAAATTTAATGTTTATAATTAAGATATTTGATATTTGTTTTGTTAATTATGAAAAGCATTAACAATTGAGAGCTTCTGTGATAGAAGAAAATCAGTATTTTGACAGTTACTGAAATAATTCTCAACAAAAACATAATCCAGGCTTACCACATTTACTTGCAACAGAAATTAACTGAAGAATCTTCAAAATCGTCACTATTTCAATGAAAATAATGATAATGATGATTATAAATAATATACGAGTAATTATCTAGAAATCTTACAGAAAATCGGCTCTCCCAAAAATGGAATGGAGAAGAAAACCCGATTATGCGGAAACGGCTTATCGCGAGGCCGTTGGTCGTCTCCGAATTCTTCTCGCAGAGAGTTACACTCCAATCAAAAGACCTTTGAAAGAATTGGACAGCGCTGGCGAAGAAACTGATAATCAATCTTTAATGAGCGCTGGAAGCAGAAATTCTAGATTGAGCAGACATTATTATCACTACAATCCTGCGCCTCCTAGAAAGTATTATTATTATCCAACGTTAAAGAATCATTATCCTTTGAGCACAGATACTGAAAAAAATTTGCAGTAAGTCTCTCTCGAATCAATTTTTATCATTTTATCGTCAGTACTAGTTAATATTTCAATCTTTTCAACACGTTGACTGCCACGACAATTTTCAGAAATCAAAAACTCTAATTCTATTACATAGTTATCATCAAAAAGTTCTTAGTTCTCACGAATTATCTCGTAATTGGTTTTTGTAACAAAAATCTCTTCATTTAAGCCAACAACGAGTTAGTTCATGCGCAGACGCACACAGACAGCGCTCCGAACTGTCACTTTTCTGAAGCTGAATCATGGATACGCCTCTCAGAAATTATAATCGAGTGCACCACATTTAGGTCTTTCTTAATTGTTTTATTTAATAATTATTGTTATAAATAAATTATCAAGAACCCGATTTGGATAAGAAAAAAACATTGATTCAAAATGAAATTCAGCACAACGCAAATTAGAATTTGACTGGGTTTTTTATCAAGAATATTAACGACAGAATCTTCTGAGAATTCAAGTGATGAAGTCAACTCCGAAGTTGAGTCCGAATTTGAAGATAATGACGGTGATTCCCAAGGAACAAAATCAAATGCGAAAGGTCCTAAATTATTTATTTTCACGTGTCTGTAGACAAACCAGTTTATCGGAGGATTTCGTCAAAAACCAGAAGCCCGCAAAATATTTGTATTGACATTGATTGATTGAGAATGACTCATACTTATTAGAAAAGGTAATAACGTGTGATTAAATCTGCATTAAAAAGAACAGGATTTGAGTCTGTGAAAGGGTACAGGAGAGGTTAGTCTCTCGTTATTTATTAACCACACCTCGTATCTCGTAGTTGGCAGTCAACGTGTTAGTTTTCTTCATTTGTAGTCATTCTTAACTGGCAAAATTTGTTGGTGAATATTTTAATAACCTCTTGAGCAGTTTTTTTGAGTCTTTCGGAATATTCTATAATGTGGCAATTAGATTTAATCATAAAAGGATTTTGGTTATAAAAATGCTTTTGAAGGGCCTCTAAATTTTCTAGTCTTTGTGCGTCTTTGTAATTTCTACAAAGTCAAGTTAATGTAGACTGAAAATTACAAACATGGATAAAAGTTTCTATTCATGATTTATTGCTGAAAATTTTTCAATTCTTAGGGATCCACCGAAATTAGAAAACAATGCTCCACCAGAGCTGATGTCTTTCATAGAACGCCAAGAAGAATATATCGAGCAACTTGAAAAGGAATCTAGATTCTGCCGGGTAAAATTTTATACATTTCTAGTTTTTTTTCTCAATGTTTTAATGAATTCTACAAGGTTTGTGTTTCCCAATTGAATGCTGTAACATTCTAGGAAGAATTGTCTTCACTACTGAGCAAAGTTAAAGATGTCATCAGTGAAAACGAAAATCTACACGAGAAACAAAAGTCCAAATTGATTAAATCAGTGTTTGATCATTTGGACACTGAAACTGAAACAGAAACTGACATTGAAAACAGAAATGTAAGTTTATTTAACTCCAAATTATCTATATCAATACACAATCAAATTCTACAAAGTGGTTTCAAATTTTTAAAGTGTAAGAACAGTAAATTTATATGGATTGCATCGTAGATTTTGAAATCTCCAAAAAAGACAAGAAAAACGAAAATAATTGAAGGGCCTTCGATTGTTTTCGAATCCAGAATATCAGAATTAGAAGGTCAATTGACTCAATTGAAAATAGAACTTAAAAAAGCGCAGGACGAAAATGAATTGTACAAAAGGAAAATTAACGATGGAACTATTATGGATACTTTCGGTTATGAATCTTACAAAAAACAATTAGAATACGTTCAAAGGTAATTTTAATAAATTTTTGTTATTAATCAAAGGATAAAATCACATGCTGTACCTTTAGAAGCCTAACAATGTACAAATTTCTATACAGAATTAATGATCAGTTGATAGTTAAGAATTTGTTAAAATACCATGTCAAATGCTTTAGAGAAAACACTCAATTTCCTATAAGAATCTTCCTCAATCATTTTACAAGATTGTGTTGGATATATTCAAGAAAATGTTTTTATTACACTGAGAAAAACGTATTCAAAATAATTCTAAGTTCCCTTAATTTTATTTTCTATTTGGTGGGATTTAGAACCATAATCTGATGAAATACCATGTCAAATGCCTCAAAGAAGACACTTAATATTCCATGAAAATGTTCCCGATCTTATTTCATGATTGTATTTAACTCATTCAATAATTCTAAGTTTTCTTAATTTTATTCTATAGTTCTTGGGACTTGAAACCAGAATCTAATGATATACCATGTCAAATGCTTTGGAGAAAACACTTAATACCCCATATAAATGTTTCTCGATCATTTTTCAAAATTATGTTATATATATTCAGGAAAAATCTTTTATTACAAACTATACACTGAGAAAAACTTATTGAAAATAATTCTAAGTTCCCTTAATTTTATTTTATAGTCCGTGGGACTTGAGACCAGTATCTGATAATATACCATGTCAAATGTTTCAGTGAAAACACTTAATTTCCTATAAGAATCATCCTCAATCATTTTACAAGATTGTGTTGGATATATTCAGGAAAATTATTTTATTACAAGCTATACACTGAGAAAAACGTATTCAAAATAATTCTAAGTTCCCTTAATTTTATTTTCTATTTGGTGGGACTTAGAACCATAATCTGATGAAATACCATGTCAAATGCCTCTAAGAAGACACTTAATATTCCATGAAAATGTTCCCGATCTTATTTCATGATTGTATTTAACTCATTCAATAATTCTAAGTTTTCTTAATTTTATTCTATAGTTCTTGGGACTTGAAACCAGAATATAATGATATACCATGTCAAATGCTTTAGAGAAAACACTTAATACCCCATATAAATGTTTCTCGATCATTTTTCAAAATTATGTTATATATATTCAGGAAAAATCTTTTATTACAAACTATACACTGAGAAAAACTTATTGAAAATAATTCTAAGTTCCCTTAATTTTATTTTATAGTCCGTGGGACTTGAGACCAGTATCTGATAATATACCATGTCAAATGTTTCAGTGAAAACACTTAATTTCCTATAAGAATCATCCTCAATCATTTTACAAGATTGCGTTGGATATATTCAGGAAAATTATTTTATTACAAGCTATACACTGAGAAAAACGTATTCAAAATAATTCTAAGTTCCCTTAATTTTATTTTCTATTTGGTGGGACTTAGAACCATAATCTGATGAAATACCATGTCAAATGCCTCTAAGAAGACACTTAATATTCCATGAAAATGTTCCCGATCTTATTTCATGATTGTATTTAACTCATTCAATAATTCTAAGTTTTCTTAATTTTATTCTATAGTTCTTGGGACTTGAAACCAGAATATAATGATATACCATGTCAAATGCTTTAGAGAAAACACTTAATATCCCATATAAATGTTTCTCGATCATTTTTCAAAATTATGTTATATATATTCAGGAAAAATCTTTTTTTACAAACTATACACTGAGAAACTTATTGAAAATAATTCTAAGTTCCGTTAATTTTATTTTATAGTCCGTGGGACTTGAGACCAGTATCTGATAATATACCATGTCAAATGTTTCAGTGAAAACACTTAATTTCCTATAAGAATCATCCTCAATCATTTTACAAGATTGCGTTGGATATATTCAGGAAAATTATTTTATTACAAGCTATACACTGAGAAAAACGTATTCAAAATAATTCTAAGTTCCCTTAATTTTATTTTCTATTTGGTGGGACTTAGAACCATAATCTGATGAAATACCATGTCAAATGCCTCTAAGAAGACACTTAATATTCCATGAAAATGTTCCCGATCTTATTTCATGATTGTATTTAACTCATTCAATAATTCTAAGTTTTCTTAATTTTATTCTATAGTTCTTGGGACTTCAAACCAGAATATAATGATATACCATGTCAAATGCTTTAGAGAAAACACTTAATATCTCATATAAATGTTTCTCGATCATTTTTCAAAATTATGTTATATATATATTCAGGAAAAATCTTTTTTTACAAACTATACACTGAGAAACTTATTGAAAATAATTCTAAGTTCCCTTAATTTTATTTTATAGTCCGTGGGACTTGAGACCAGTATCTGATAATATACCATGTCAAATGTTTCAGTGAAAACACTTAATTTCCTATAAGAATCATCCTCAATCATTTTACAAGATTGCGTTGGATATATTCAGGAAAATTATTTTATTACAATCTATACACTGAGAAAAACGTATTCAAAATAATTCCCTTAATTTCATTTTCTATTTCTATACTATGTCAAATGCTTGAAAGAAGACACTTAATATTCCATGTGAATGTTTCTTGATCATATTTCAGAATTTTGTTGGATACTTTCAGGTTTTTATCACAAGCAATACACTGAGAAAAACTTTTTCAAAATAAATCTTACTTCCCCCAATTTTATTCCCTATTTGGTGGGATTGAAGGGGTTGCTATCATTAAAAGGCCTAATTATATAATTTTTTTGTTAATATTCTCAATAATATTGCTATTTATAACAATAATTTTTGCATCTTTAGAGAAAAAGAAAATTTGCAAGATACTGTTCACAAATTACAAAACGCATTAAGTCTCCTACGAGAAAAAGAGACCGATACAACAGATAAAGTCAAAAGAAGTTTAGACGTTGCAGAACAAGCTCAATACGAGAAAAACGCAGCTGAAGCTGAAATTCGACGACTGAAAGATGAACTAGAAAGACAACATATGAAGCTCAGAGATGCTATTGCAGAACAGGTAGAATAATAATCATACGAATCAAATCCATATATTACAACATCAAATCATGTTCTAATATCCGAATTCCAATAATTTCCTTGTTTCTTTACATTATTTCACTCCTTTGTAGGAACAGAATAAATATTTTGAGGTTAAGTTATTTCAAATTTGTTTTTTTTTATGTAAAAAGCAAACAGTAATTCGAGTGGTGCCTGTGGACATTAATCTTGAACTTCTGTAGATTGTAATGTTCGGGAAATACGTGCTTTGGTAGCTGATTCCACAGGCTAGCATTTCTCCAAAAGAAAGGAGTCCAAATAAATCGACTATCTGGGCGTCTGTAGACGAACTCGGTGCTCATGAACCATGTCTACCTGTCGAGTAGATATTGCAAAAGCAAGTTCAACAAAATTAGTTCGAATAGTGAAGACATCTTGAACTTCTGTAGGGAAAGACGTGCCTTGGTAGCTGATTTCACAGGCTCGCACTTCTCCAAATAAATGGCGATCTTGGTGTTTATGAAATATTACTCTAGGTGGGATTATGCTCGGAAGAGCATCTGCCGTGGTAGTATCGGTAAAACAGAGTCAGGTCAGCGACCTTTCTTCTAAGGATCGTCTATAAGTCGAAGCGTTCTTTCTGTATTGAATCGAACATCTCAAGGGTACGCTTTGGAACCGAGCTCCAAATGAGCGAGCAATACTGCAGATGGACGTGGCTTGAACAGAATTAGAAGCTTTTGTGAAGCTGTCTTAGTTAATCATTTTGGTATAGAGCTTGAATATAATGAAATATGTTTCTTGGATCTTACTCCTATAGAAAATCAGTTTTCAGTTTCTTATTTGCTACTTATACGTATACGTAAACCAATCATATAACAGATTATTGTAGGGTAGAAGAATAACGGATGAAAGATCAGCCGTTGAAAGAAGGTATACCCAACAAATCGAGCAACTAACGGCTGAATTGGGAGTCCAGTGGGAAAGTACGAACAAGTTGCAATTGGAATTGGACAAACAAAGAAGAGAAAATTCAGATTTGCGAAGAGATGTCGCTCAGAAGCAAGCACTCATTGATGAACTACGTAAAGATATGCAAAATAAAATCAGTAAGTATTTTTAAGATAATAGAATTTTTTTATACGGTCATAAATTATAGATAATCAGGTAGGTATCCAAAACGTTTTTTGCAACATCGTTTTAGAAGCCCATTTTTTAAAAAACTATAGTTATAGTCAACGCTCAGAAGACGCGTGGTCAATTTCACTAAATAATTTGCACTGTCATGTATAGAACCGTCTAGAGATTGAAAAAATCAATTCAACGGGACTCAATGACCTCTTCAGTATACACATGCTTGTTACCACAATTGTAACTTGAGCTGATGGTGTGGTGGACAAGAACCCAGCGAATTGGGGCTCTCAAAATACCAAGTGACACTGAAAAACTATTTATCTATGTACCGTGTGCTCTAAGAATAAATTTCGAAGCTCCAATGAATGTCTAGCTGAATCTACCACCTCTATATATTTTCGTACAAGGCATAGTTAGATTTGTAAAAATTAACAGAAGCTACTTGGTATAAAGATGGCCTAAAACGTCTGACATTTGTGCAAAAATTGAGCTAATATTTTTCTAAATCACTCTTTTCATTTTTAGTTAACTTACAGTCCGACATCGGTGTAAGTGGTGCAGAAAAAAGTGCCCTAGAACAACAAATCGCTACCTTACAAATGGCGAACGAAAGAAGCGAACGTCAGTTCAAGCAAGAGATAGTACGTTTGCAGGCTGAGCTCCAATCATTAAGACAAAGATTGGACAGAGCTGACGCTGATCTCATACATAGCAGAAGGGAAAATATCAGATTGTCAGAACAAATAGCATCTCTAGAAAAAGAGGTAACATACTTTTTTACTAACTAAATGTAATTGATTATAATGAAATTTTTAGATTGCCTTGAATACTGCTTTATCGGAAGAGAGAAATAACACTCCTAGAACCCCAAGAGGTGGTGAAATTGTTGCATTACCCCCACCAACTCCGAAAATGGAAGACAGAGAAAAGGAGTTGAGCTCATTGATACACGATATGGAAAACAAACATGGTAAGATTTTTGTGTACACTAGGTATATTGCGTTGTAAATTTGAATCAAATCATAGTTCAATTGCAAAAATATATACAGGGTGTTGAATTTATGTCTCAATCGAAGGGAGAGTTGGAAGTAGATGAAGATCAAATCTTTATTTAAGTTTACAACAATTTATTACAGGAGATAAGACAAAAAAATCAAAATATTCTATTAAGTAATTTGTATAGTAATAATTGTGCTAGTATATTTTACCATGAGTTGATCTGGGAGAGTTAAATAAAAAATAAAATGGCGTTTTCATCTACCTAAACCGAAAAAATAGACAATATCGTTAGATAACACGAAAAATCCGTATAACCGGCTACATTGCAGAGACATTTTTATAAAAATAACCAGAGCTGCTGTTGAAATTTCATTTTTTTATCAAATTAGAATTTCCACGTTGTTTGATCTTGTAGTTTTCCACAGCAATCTTGGTATGATGATATAAAAATGTCTATGCGAAGGTTAGAGTTGGTTAGATGTCGAAAACACCATCTTAAAGATCCATTGATGTTTTCCAGCGGCTACTGTAACCGAATTAGAAGGCATGATCTACTCCCAGAATCAACTCATGGAAAAATTGTCCTCCGAGTGTCAGGCTCTTACTCAAAAACTGGAAGATACGACTATAAAACATAAGTAAGCATCTTGACAATTTTTTTAAATAAAAATTTCATTCAACAATCGTCACTTCAGGAGAATATACGATCAAGTTCGAGATTTTTCTTCTACAAACCAGGAACGAGTCACTAAAAGTTGCAATTCAAAAAATTGCCATGCCTGTTTTTTTAAATGTTCATTTTAGCATGTTGGATTTCATCTGTGGAGTTGAAAACTAACCCAGAAATATTTGAAATTACCTCAAAAACATTAGAAATGTAACAGTGTAAAAAATATAAAAAGTTGTAATATCTCGAAACTATTTTTGTCATATCTAACATAGCGTAATTTTATTAATTCGTTAAAAGTCAAAATAATTTTTTTAACCAAAATTTGAAAAAAAAAAAAACATAAATCTATTTACATGGGAAAATTTAATCTCGAAAGCTCTTTTTTGAGAAAAACACTGCGCTTTCACCAAAATTTGTACACTTGAAATATTCCAGTAGACAGGGACGGCTTCGAGGCTTAAATATAATAATTTTTTTATTTAAGCAATAAATTGATAATGAAAATGATGAGAATGAATGTAGTTATTCAATTATCATTAGGTTTTATGTATTTTCTCCTGAATCTAATAATAATAGATTTGTATACTGATAATTAGTAACAATTAACTTGTGTTTGGTAGGGACGGACCAGGCAAATCCCAAAAGAGGGTCAGATTCGCCATCAGTCCGACCAACCAAACGCAAGGACCCGATTAAAGTCGATATCAGTGTTAAAGTGGTACCCAAACCTCGTAAGGTTAGTTTAGATGACCAATTTATTTATAGTAGAGATAAATTGTTGTCGGTGTTTAGAAATAAACATGTCTCTTTGAAAAAACTAAACAAAAACTATAAATTCCTCATTAAAATTTGGTATCTTTTCATGTAAATAATACTTCATCTTTTTTGCAGCCTGGTATGTGTCGCTAAATAAGATGTGCAAATTGCCGCTGTTTTTTCGGCAATATTTGAACATCTTATTTAGTAGTGAAATCTAAATATGTGAAACAAAGTTTTTCCAAAGAGAATTTGATAAAAAGTGATCAAGATCAAATAAAATCGTGAACAAAAAAATCAACTCAAGTTGCAAGCTCGCTAAAAGTCTGTAGCTTTCATTCTTTTTCTGATTTTAGCATCTTAGACCCATTAGTATTAGCTCTATAAGAAGTGTTCTATGTTGTTATTGAATTATCTTTTTGGTAAAGAAAAATATATCAAACGAAACAAAAACTTAAACAATGAAAAACGGGTTATAATTAACGGTTAAGGAAATACAACATTCGTCAAAACCTATAAAAATTTAGTATCCTTAACCCTAATAAAAACGTTTTTTTCATGGATCGAATAAATTTCTTGTTCAATGCTATCCCATTCTTCAGTGAGCGTCGTTTTGAGATTGGATTTCGTGGCTGATGCAGGATTTCTAGCCCTCAAGTTCATCGCTTAAATTCTCTGTAGAATTTAAGTCCGGGATACGCTCTGGTCAATCCATAGCGGCAATTTCGAGATCCTGTAAATACTGCCGTACGGAACCTTCGTTATCCTGCATCAGGATGAAGTTTCCGTCGATGAAACTAGCATAGAAAACGACGTGAAACCCTAAAATTTGTTTTATGTATCGGTTCGCCGCTAATTTCCCCGCTCCATCTCCAATTTCAATAAAAATCAATTCGGTATTTGCTTTAAGTGAATTGTCCGCCCAAACCATCCAGAAACCTCCTCCAAAAGCCACGTTTTTTTATGCAACACTACGTGAATCTTCTGTAGACTCGTCCTCTTCTATCGCTACCATTCAGGCACACCCTACTTTCGTCTTAGAAAAGAACGAAGCCCCATTGTACGTGAGTGGTTTCTGGTAAATCGTAGTCGGGCTGCTAGGTGAACTGGGGTTAAGTTGGGGCCAGTAGCTAGTTGAATGTTAGTTGTTTTAAGTCTTCTTCTGACTGTCCAGCCACTCATAATCACTCCTCGCGTTTCTCTGTGCTTTTGTTGCAGACAGCAGACTGAATCATGTTCAGCGCACTTGCCACTTATTGTGACAATTTTTAGGTAGAATTATTGTTATAAACAAGCAAATCAGTTTGAACTAATACTATTCAAGATTCAATATTTTACTAAGAAAAATACAATTTGGAATTCGGTTTCTTTGTCAGTGACTTACGATTGCGGGGGTATTGTCTGAGTAATTTTTTTTTGCTCACGAGTGTAGTTTACATTGTGATATTTGTAGATAAATTTGTAAACCATCTTCAGGTTATCAAGAACACATTGTTTTAGTTGTAATAATCTACAAATATTCACAAAAACTAATGAAGATACCTTCGATTTCATCCTTAGTTCAATGTATTTAAAAAAAATTCTTTGCTTAGAATCGACAGAGCAAATTTACGAATCAATAACGTTGAACTTATGATAAGATTAGAAAATGTTTGGAAATACCTGAAGCAATTATCGAACGGACAAGTTGAAAATAAGGATGATAGACAGGTAGTTATACTGCGTGTTTTTTTCTAAAAAGTGTGTTGTTTATAGGGAGGAAATACGGGAACTACAAACTAACCTAGAATACTTAAGAAATAAGTTTAGTCAGTCTTATTATTCAACGTCTAATTCTAAAGGTACAAAAATGCTTTAGTAATTACAATTTGTACCTTCATTTAAGTTTATAGCGCTTCGATAAAGTTTGAGATAATTTATAATACTCATACATAACCCTAATTTATACAATATCAATTCTAATAAAATCTGAATTGTGTTATAAGCAAAAAACACTTTAAATAAATAGTTATTTGCATCAGTAAAGGCTAAATTAATAAATATAGTACTGAATAGATCCATTCTGTTTTTGTCGTGGTTAAAATTTCAAAATTAATATATAAATAGCGGCGGATCATCAATAAGTGTACTCTAAATGTACTCTCGAATGTTAACTAACAGTCCGTGTACACGGAACGTTTTATCGAATCGATTAATATAATATCGAACTGCTTAGTGAGATATAGTTTCGAAATAAAATTACCGATTTGATGAAATAATCGAATCTATACATTGAATATTAAATTTACTTGATGGGTATCTTAGCCATTATCTTGAATTGTCTTTTTGATATTTACATGGGGTGTTTCAAATATTCAAAATTTTATATTAAAATATTTTCAATGTTAATGAAACTTTATTAGGAAGATTATAAATTTAAAGATTATATATATTAACAATTTCTCATTCTTTATCGAAAATCTGGAACATTTAGTTAATAGTTTTGTGCATGCCGTAGAAAAAGTTAGTCGTGAAGCGTTAGTTGCCCAAGCACTAGTATCTTGGTATATCTTGAAAATTCTCTAGTAAATTGTTAAATGGAAGAAGATTAAAGATAAATTGAAAAGAAAATGATAAAAGAAGACTTAATTATGCCGTAGTGAAGCTATCTCCCTGAATTTTTAAATCCTGTATTGTTAGATTTCATTAAAACATATCAAATATATAAAAAAATTATTCAATTTTTATAATAAAACGAAATGTGACCTCGTTTCTAAACTACGCACGATTGAAATTTTATTATCACTGCACTGTTTATTATTGACTCATTTGTATTATTTTTATGAAAAAATCTTTCCACAGATGAACAACATACTCCAACAAGCGTTGAAAGATCTCCACAACTACGAAATCCTCAACAAACAGTTAACTCCCCGTCACCGCCAACCAAACCAACTGAACCTGTTGAAACAACAACAACAACAACAGAGACGCCACAAAAATCTTCCCCGACCAATATGAATACTTCCAATAAGAATCCCACGATAATTTCGTCTAGACAAAACAGTCAAGATGAAATACAAGTACAAACAAATCAAGAACATTCAGAACCAGCTTACGAGTACCCAACCGAAGGTTCAGAAAATCAGTTTCAGTATGATCTAAATCAACAGTACGACCCGAATCAATACGATACTACTCAATACGATCCCAATCAACAGTACGATCCTAACCAACAGTATGATCCTAATCAACAGTATGATCCAAACCAACAGTATGATCCTAATCAACAGTATGATCCTAATCAACAGTATGATCCTAATCAACAATACGATCCGAATCAATATGATCAACATTATGACCCTAATTTGCAATACGATCCTAATCAGCAATATGAAATAGATCCAAACGATCCCAATCAGCACTATATCGATCCTAATTCACAAAAGACAATTAGTACTGATGAAACAGTTGAAGGTGAAGTCAGTAAATAATTTTAAATATTCATAACGATACAATTGTGATTGTGGTAATTTGTAAGACATAATTTCTCGGTTATTGTTGATATTTTGAGTTGAGATTTGGCAAAAAAGTCGTTTTATTACTATCTTAACTTTAACACGTTAGAATTTTAAATTTTAATCTGGTTTTTAGTACCAAATTCACATCATTTATAGAAAAATTGTTATACATATACATTAGGGAAATTTCACCGTAACATAGGTGGTCAGTTGGTAGTAGTGATTCATGTTTGACAGTTGGTTTTGGAAATATTATTTGAATTTGAAAGTGTGCTTAAGTCAGAAAAAAACTAAACTTGTAAGCGGAATGTAGGGTGAAGAACTTCAATTAACACCACGAAACGTGGCTTCTGCCGCCATAAATAGAGAGTGACACATAATTTCAATATATTGAACCATCCATCCATTTTAAGGTTAGGTCTTTCAAAGAAATTGCTTCACTATAGATTTGTATGTTTTGTCCATATTTCATGATTACGTTTACTTTGTAGTCAACTGTCAAGATGAAACCACTACAGAAAATTACCAAAAATGTGAGCGAGAATAATGTTGATCTAATAGCGAAACAGAGAAAAAATGAAGCGTTCAATTTTTAACTTTAACTAATAAAAAAATTTAATTGTTGCTGATTGAATCCATTGCTTGTTGTAATGGGCATCCGAGGATCGCGGAATATTTCTTATTGTTATTAAAACCAACCTTATATAATAGTTATTGAATGAAAAAATCAAAGTTTCGTATGATTCAGCTCGTTAATTGTTTTTAATGTAGTTGAGGAATGAACTTTCACTTACTTTGTTTATACTTTTTGTAAGTTTGTCGATGAATAGGTGCAATTTATATTTAATCGAGTTATTTAAACACTTTAAATAACAAATGCTTACTGCCAGCATTATTTTTTTTTATTTTAATAAAGTTATTCTTAACCACTAACAATTTTTTTTTATTTTAAAAAAGAATTTTACATAAACATTTGCTTCGTGTTATAAAAAGTATAAATGTTTCAAATATATTGTAATAAAATGAACATTTTTTACTGATTTATCGTTTTTTTTTATATCTTTAAAACAGATGAAAATATACCCCATATATTTTGGTATCGACCGTCACGTTACCATACATTTTTTATGACATTTCGCGATAAAACTGGAAACAATAAAGTCTAATATCAGCAAATAACTTCACAAACTACAAGAATTTATGGCGAAAGCATTTGTTTACCCCACAGTGGCCATGTTCAATGGGCATTAACTGATTTTGACAATTGACAACTAAATTTTCGATACCCTCTAATCACTTCCGTTCCAGAGCCAACATTGATGATCTACTCATATATTCAAGGATATGAAAAATGTGGAAAAACAAATGTCCACACAAATATAAATCGCTATGGTCGCCATTTTTTTTTTAGATATAATACGCCATAAGTACAGGAAAAATGTGTCCTAAAAGATCAAGTTTGTGGCTTGTAACAGATGTCACATAAAACACGATTTGATCTTTAGTGTGTTGTCAACATAGAGGTTAGTGTATATGAAAAGTGTTAAATAATCATCAGAGTACATTTTAAAGGTTTACTTTAAAATTACACCAAGGGTACATTTTTACTCGGTATACTTCAATTCTGGAAGGTTTTGGAACTGTTATTTGGAACTCCTGTCCTAGCAGTTTTTAGAATAAACCTAACCAACTTACGATGTTTTTTTTTTTTTCGAAAGAAAATGGTAATAACTTTCGGATTGTACGGGCATTCCAAGGTTTTTATTAAGTTTTAAAAAAATCTGTTTGGAAATATGGCTTCGTCTATAGTAAATACAACAAAATTTCTCTGAATTTAAAATAATAAGACATTAAATACTTGTTTAACGTTGACGCAATATTTGTCCCAAAAAAAATGATCATTCCCTCACAGCATTATCAACATTCGATAAGTTGGTATATGTTTGAGGACTATTGTAATACTTGCATTAGTTTTTGACAGTTGGTAGTGCGGTAACTTGCTCGGAACGACGAATTGAATCATTCCTTCGCAGCATTACCAACATTCGATAAGTTGGTATATGTTTGAGGACTATGGTAATACTTGCATTAGTTTTTGACAGTTGGTAGTGCGGTAACTTGCTTGGAGCGACGAATTGAATCATTCCCTCACAGCATTATCAACATTCGATAAGTTGGTATATGTTTGAGGACTTTGGTAATACTTGCATTAGTTTTTGACAGTTGATACGGTAACTTGTTCGAAATGACGAATTGACTTTATTCAATCATTCCAATACAGGTAAGTTTAATATTTCAATTTTGATGACGTAGTTAAGTATGTTTTTAAGAGGTAGAAATCGTAGCGAAACGCTAGCTTGTAACGAAATGTTCGCCTTTATTTCCTCATTTCGAATAAAAGTGAGGGCATGATGAGTTATGAGGTAACGACTTTCATACTAGATCGACACGATTATTCAATTTCTTCCCAGTTTTTTTCAGCAGTTAGTGTGTGGCTTTCTTCTCAACTGCTTAAGTATTCTTTAATAACTATCGTATACGTTCTTCAAAAATTAAGCAGATGATAAATTTAAAAAAAAAAACACCAAAAAAATTAGAAAGTATCTAATTAAACTGAGCGGATTTTGAACAGTTGAGAACGTAAGATTTTTGGCGAAAACATTGCGTGGAGGATCAGGAAGAATGCTGAGCTGCGACAGACGTTTGGCAAGCCAGATTTGGTAGCGTTCATCTGGGGGACGAGTCAGAAGTGGCTAGGACATGTGGAGAGGAAGCCTTTTGATCTATAACCCCGCAGAACCATGTGTGGTGTTCCTGGAGGGCGGCGATTAAGAGGAAGACCGCGCATTCGCTGGTTAGAGCACGTTGAAACGGATCCGATTCAGCTCGACGTTGGAGACACTATGCTCAGAACAGAAAGGATTTTTGAGAAGGTCCTGGTTCTCAAAGGACCGTAACGCCGATTAAAGAAGATCTACTTAAACTAGTTGATAATCAGATAAACCAAGGTAACTATTTATTTCTTATTATTTGTAATTTTCTTGTAGAGTTTTCTTTGGCAGTTATTGAAACTAATTTTTCGGTTAAAATTCCACAGCTTTGTTCTGCTTAGGCGAATAATCAACTCAAATGGCACTGATGCGTTTGGTAATAAACTCACAGTTCTTTGCGCCAATTTTTGAATTTCTGTTTCCTCTGCTCGAAGAGGCCCCATGCATCTTAAAATATTCTGATTCTAATATCTAATGAACACACTATTTACACAAACACTCACAATTACACGATTATAATCTTCAGAGTGAAGGTAAAGTTAATCTCTGAAGATGATAACTTGGTTATCGAAACGCGGGTCAGACAGTGTAATTGTAGATGTTGGTGTAGTGGTGGTGTAAATAGTGTGTTCAGTATGAATATCACCAACGGTTCCAGAAATTCCAACTACCTGCCATAATTCTCCGTTCGGATATAGAAGAGAACCACTGGAAACCATTCTCGGTCGGCCAGGTGTCTCAGATGTCTCAAAATATTCATTTTTAAATTTATATGCGACGATATATTTTGAGGATTCGAGATTTCAAAATTCTGCTTAACATTTGAAACTTCGTTTTCTACAATTTCTTCTTCTAAATAACCCGGTTGTACAAAATAATCAGCGGATAATTCTTCTTCTATTTGACACGTTCAAAAAACTTCGTTTTGGTCTTCTCTTACTAAACTAGACAGCATTTTTTGTGTCAAGCAAAATTCCTCTGTGTCTGATTCACATGTTGGAAGACCAGTTTTGTTTAAAACATGACTTTCTTCTTCCACAGTATTTGCGTTCTCGGTAGAATTTTTTCCAATAATGTAACATCTCAATCTATGGGTGAAATCCATTGGAGAAGGATGGTCATTTGCACCACCCATTCCTCGAATGTAGGCAAAAAAATTTTCTAGTATATCTCGGTTTAGTCTCGACGTCAAAATATAATAAATTTTGTATTTCTGAGATAAATATTCATACATTTTAATAAGAGATCTATTAGAAAGCAATATGTCTTTCTGAAATGGAATCATTGCTTCTTGTTTCCCAACAATGAATTCCGACATCTGATTAATAACGTTTTTTTGATTTTGTAAATCTGTCCCAAACGCACTTTTTAATGGACAATTCCCTACAAACTTAGAACCGGAGTTAAATAGATCAAACCAATCGTTGAACAATTGTACTTCCTTCCAATTACTATTACCACGTATGAGTCCATTTTCTTTACCTACAGTATTTGATAAAACTGGACTAACTCGCTGTAGTATTGACTCCTCTAAATTCAAATGTTTGGTTAGTTTATGACCCAAAGTTGTGTCCACAATAAAGCCCTTATCAAGCAAATGGTTTCTGGCTAGTTTGATTAAGAGGCGAACATCTCCATAAACAAAAATTTGTAATGAACCATCACATGGATGAGGAAAGGAGCAATTTTTATCATGTCCTATATTCAATTCGGTCCACAAAGCAAAATTACCAGAACCCACATCACTGGAAATAGCAACTACTATGAAATTCGCCTTAAATAATTCCGATATTATTTCCTCTAGAATGTGTTTTGTCATCAGCTGGTCAAAGTGGTAGTACACCGGCTGTTTCCAATTAGAAAATATGCCACGTACCATAACGGTCTGACAGGTTTTGTGCGGTCCTACTATCTGTTCACGTTTTTTGTCAAAATCAATTTTATTCGAGATACGAATTTCATCAAAAGATAAGACACACACTCGATCTGTTTCAATCAAATCAGTAGATTTTTTCTTCATTAACAATATGACATTCCTCAGAATTCCTTGATTTATATTAAAAGACGAGACCCATCTTCTTAAGGTGGAGATAGTCGGAAGAGGATAGCTATTTGTCCTTAGATATCTATAAGCTTTAGGACTAACACTTCTGAGAGCAATAGCTGATGCAATATCTTCTGATGACCACCAGATTTTTTTGTCTTTTACTGGATCCATCAATTTTCGAATTTGTCCCGGTGTAAACACAGTTGCCAATGCATCTTCATATTTTTTACGTATTGAATCTTTTACTACTTCAATGTTTTTAAGAAGTACATCGTTCTGCTCCTCTAGCATTTTTATTTTTTTCATCAGTTTATTTATCCTAAAACAAAAAAGATATTTGGTATTACCTAGTAAACTATACTAATAATCCATTAATATTATAAGTATCAATAATTATTATTTTAATCTTACTCCTGCTCTTTCTTTTCATCACTATTTTCCTCATTAACTGTAGTCCCCTGTACTTCAACCAATATAGTTTCGATATTAGACATTGGAAATTGGTATTCGTTCGTGGAAGTTGAAGGTTGAGGTACCATACAATGTGATGATTCCTTTAATATTTCTTCTACAACTCTTTTTTGCCTTCTTTTATAAATCCTATTTAACCGTTCTGTATTTTTTGGTTTTTGTAAGGAACCAGGAAGGTGTAATACTGGTATAGCGTCAGCTTTTAAATTTCGACTATTTTTGGGGAAATAGTTTAACAATTTTTGTTGTAGAGGGTATTCAAAACTATCCTCATCAAAATGAATGGAACAGACACGCGCTAAAATAAATAAACACATGAATGTATGGTATCCTAAATATTTTAAAACACATCAAAACAATTATTACTTATTAGCAAAATATGTAAGTAAACCTTTTTTGTTTATAATTCTACAAGTGAATCAAGAACATAAAAAAGGTATAATTATTAGGTTAAATATGAATGTGTATTATACTGTGATTTACAACATTTATTTACCATATTTTAAATTAATTTTATCCTTTCGACGACAGGCTCCTATCCACTGCTTTGCCAAGTCTTCACTTTTTGGAAAACCAAAGTATTTAATACCTGTTTCTTTGGTATTTCGATTAGTGTTTTTACATGTAGCTACGGCACAACCCGGCATTACGATTTTCTAATAGAAAGTATAATATTTTAAAAGAATTTAAAAACAGTTATATCAACTATACAATAGTCTTGAATACTGGCTAGGCCGATAAGTACAAAAAAATATCACAAACACACAAAACCCGGTGTTTACATAGAACTTAACATAATCTTAATGGCTAAGAAAATATTCTGATTCCAGCTTGACGTCATACGCGTGGCATGTCAAATTTTAGCCGACAATTCAGCATATCGGTGTATGTGTATCGTGGCCAGACAGTTGTTACGTTTATGATTATTTCTCAATTACAACATTGCCAGATTTTGTAAATTTTAAGACGCCTAATCTCGTATATGACGTTTTTTCGACTTGTCAACTGTTGATGTCAATCTTTATTTTTAGATGGCTTAAAAACTTTTCTTATTGTTATGAAGTTAATAATAAATTGCCGTTATATTTGTAGGATTAAAAGCCCTATTAATCAATGCTCTACAACACCTAACTTTATCAATGTCGAGTATTTATCAATGTCGAGTAGCTTTAAAAAATGCCTATCGATAATATCGCACATGCCATCATTTGAATGTCATTAGTCACTTAGAAAAACATTCTTTTGTTTGTTGTATAAATTTCCTATTATTTATAACAATGAATTTAGTGCATGAATCTGATTTTATACAAACTGGTAATGAGTACACTTTGAATTCTCAAAATAATCTTGGAGAAAATGCCGATGTCACTAGGCGTAGAAGGTGAGAATAGTCTAAAATTGTCATTATTTGATATTGTCATTAAATGTATTGTTTTAGCTCAAATAGATCAATTAAACGTAGAAAATTTGATGATGAATTGGTAGAATACAGTTTGGGTATGCCAGGAGTGTCTAATATAAAGGTAAAGCATATAATTTTTAAATTTCAATTGATTATAATGTTGTTCCTTGTAGAGTGGAAGATCGCGTACACATTCTTCCCATTCTGAATTACCGGTTGCCTCTCCTTCAACGCCGCCAGCATTACCGCAACCCTCGACTTCACAAAATTTCGTAGACCCCAAAAGAAAACAAGTTTCTAAAAGTTTACTAGGTTCAACTAAAAGGGGTAAAAAAGGTGGAAAACTCGGGGGGCAGTACACGGCTAAGGATTTAGGTCGATGGAAACCCGTAGATGACTTAGCTCTTATTATAGGAGTTCAACAAACTAATGATTTAAGAACTGTGCATTTAGGTACAAAATTTTCTTGTAAGTTTACTGTACAAGAATTGCAACAAAGATGGTACGCTCTGTTATATGATCAAGCCGTTTCAAGAGTAGCAGTTTCTGCAATGAGAAATCTTCATCCAGATATGATAGCTGCTGTACAAGATAGAGCTCTTTGGAGTCAGCAAGAGGAAAAAATCCTTAGTACAATTAAATCTGTGAGAAAAATTGTTTTTCCTTCAAAATAATTATTAATTAACTTTCGAATTTTCAGAATACAACACCTCCTCCAACAATAGAAACCTTTGCAGATCTTCTTTCTCAACATCCTTCAGTATTCTATACAGGCCGAACGGCTGCTTCATTATTTCGTCATTGGCAAAGTCTTAAAATGTATAATCTTCTGCCAGATCAATCAATCGGACCACTTCCAACATCCGCTCGTCCTATAATGACATTTAATGATTGTGAAGAATTTGTTCAGGATACAGATTTAAGTGAACCACCCGACGAAGCTCTAGATAAAGAATTACAACTTCAACAGAGAAGGAATATTAAAGAAATTAGGCAATTGGAAAATGAGGTTTATATTTCATTATTCATTTTATAAAATTAAAAGTTCCTTATGCAAGATATTTGATACACTATATTAATTTTTCTGCCATTGTCATGTATTTGATCTGGAAACAGACAAAAAAAGTGACTTGCACTGTCCAAGATACATTCAATAGGTTTGAGTCCAGAGTTGTGACAAATAGGTTACAAAAAACACTCAATGAAGTGTTTTCTCTGAATAGAAATCAGAAAAAATAGTTCAATGATTATTTTCTTTCATTAAAATTTATTATAAATGTCAGCTCTATTTGATTACAACAACCAAATTGTTTTGATTACCAATTAATAACCAGAACTAGAACAATGTAACCTTAAAGTGAGTAATTGCGGACGTTAAAAAGGAAATTGAAATGAGTCTATCCTACCATCAAAGAGCGAATACCATGAGAATATGAACTCAAAAGGACCTCACACCCAGAGTAGATAAAAAACTTTGAGATTTATGTCACAAATAACCAATTAGTAGTTTCTCACTTTTTTTATGGTTCTTTCGGACATTCTAAAACAAATTTACTTGCCAACGCGAACGTTGTTATCCGAGGGATGTATTTTCAGCATAATGAGACATCCACCAACTTACTGGCAGTTAGACGACATCTAAATAATGTTAATGGCAACAGTTGGATAGAAACTGGAAGTTTCATGGCCTTCAAAATCCCTTGATTTCAATCCCGTTGATTACATATTTAGAGACGATTGAAACAACTAGTTTAGAATATTAGTAACTGCCAACAATTTTTTTTATGGTTTAAACTTGTAAGAGGCTTCTGGAATCCTTTTGGAGAAAATACTTTAAATTATTTTATTGCAAACATTGTTTTTTTTTCAGTTTTTATTAATACGTCTTATCGGTTTACTTGTAGCCTCTAGTGAACAAGAGTAGTAATTTCCCAGAAATTTCTGTTTCAAAATTTTCTGGAAAACCCTCAAACTATGCGTCTGAATAATCAGAAACTGAGAACTAGATAAATTCTAGTTTTGTGATTAGTTCTGATCAATAACTTCAATTTTAGGTTGGAAGATGGAATGTATTAGTTGATAGTGTTACAGGAGTATGTCCCGGTATGATAGATAATCAAACACTGGCTGTTCTGAGAGGCAGAATGGTTAGATATCTGATGAGGAGTAGAGAAATAAGTATCGGTAGATCTGGAAAAGGTCATGTCGTTGATATTGATCTCGCTCTCGAAGGACCAGCATATAAAATATCACGTAGACAGGGTACTTTAAGGTGAATTTATAAATAATAAATTATTTATAATAATTCGAATAACGTTCGTTATTTCAGGTTAAGAAACACTGGTGAATTTTATCTTTCTTCTGAAGGAAAAAGACCCATATTTGTCGATGGCAGACCAATTACAGCCGGTAATAAAATCCGTTTATATGATAACGCTGTGGTGGAAATTGCCTGTTTAAGATTTATTTTCTTTATTAACCATGATTTGATCAGGGCAATTCATAATGAATCAGTTAGATACAATTTACCACCATAAAAATCTGATTTTATTATTAAAACAATGTGTAATAACAGTTTGAAAAGTATATAGTATTAAATGTTAAATTTTATTAATTGTCATTATTAATATCCTCGCAAAAGTTCCTTTTTTGTCACCCATTTGTAGTTTTTTTACTTATTTTAAATAATGACTGATTATATGTTACTTCTGCTACCATAATCAAAGTTTATAGGTTCCAGTTGTCCATCGAAATTTTCTATTTAGTTCAATTTGTTACTAAACTATGCAATAAAAGTATCAAAAACCATTTTTTTTATTTAATTATATACATTTAATAATATACAAAAAGTCAAGTCTTTACAAATCCTGCTTCTACAAGGGCTTGTCTTGCGGCATTGTTAATGTGTCGAAATCTATCCGGTCCCAATTGAATACCCCCATACCTAAATAAAAATAATAATTATCAATTATTTAACTCGCTATTATACAGCGAAAGTTTTCAATTAAATTAAAAAAACAAAATATACAGAGCACAGTACAGATTATTCTCTACAGAAAGCTTATAGACAATTGGAGAGGCCTGCCTCTACAAATAGTAACTAGGAATGGTAACTGGACAAGAAATAATAGAGATAGAAACAAACAACCAAGGGACATTAAGCACATAGGTCACAGATAACGTAATTTACAGTTTCATCCTCCTCCACGCACTCCGAATTGTCCTTGCTGCCCATAGTGTGGATATGGCAACTTAGATGACCATGTCCAGTCACTAATCGAATTTCGCGCCAATTTAATTGAAGCAGTTGTTTAGTAAAAGAAGCAGAAGATCCATCTATGTGTTCCTTAGCTTGTCTCACATCAAATGTCTCTATCAATCTCCATAAAGCCTGTCTTGCAATCAGAACGTTGAGAGATGCGATAGCAGCAAGAATGGGTTCTAGACAGTGGATTGGCTGAATCCAATGTAGCAAACGTTATTTGGCACACATATAAACAAGTTAAATTAAAATTATTTTTGTTGATATTGATATTTTGTTTACATCTAAATGCTTATATTTACCATCTTGAAACTACGACCATAACGTTATTTAATTTCAGAGTTTGTAGAAGGTCCAAGAGCCTTGAAGATGCTTTATTTTCTCCATCATCATCACAATCCTAGAAAAACATTTCCCTAATTTAAATAATTTTATTTCAATATTACCAATACTTACCTGCATTACTACATTACTAGACTGCAAAATCCTGTATGCGGAAATGTTGTGAGTAGCTTGAGCTATTTTTCTATTCTCCAAAAGTAATTCCATGAATCCACTAAAATAAAAATATCACCAACATCTCAAGTATTTTAATATAAGTACGAGGCTTATCCATAAAATGAGGTTCACAAGAAGCTGCTGACGCTAGGAACACTATTAGATGGGATTTAGTGAGACTGGCATGTAGCTTGGCTCTCTTTTACCCAGCTCTCACCTCTCGTGAGTTGTCTATAACGTTCATTCTTGTCTTAGTATGATTCGATTTTTGGTTGCAAAAAACCTTCCTCCAGTGGAAATTCATTCCCAACTGCACTTAATTCCTATCCTCCAAGATTGAATATTTTGGTCATTGGTAAGATTCGATATTGAAGAATAAATTGATGGAAATGGATTTTGTACATACACCCAATCAATAAGGAAAGTACTTCTGGTGTACCATGAAGTAGTGTGTATCCAAATTTAAAATGGTACAATCCCAATCTGCGATACAATATAAATCTTTCAGAACATTGTGTCAAATATATTAGTCAAAAGCCATACTCATTACCATCAGAAATAAACTAGTATTTTAGTGAACTTTCATTCTTTTGTCTCACTCCCCCTTAGAACCCAGACTTCGTCCCCAGTGATTAACATCTCCTCCCCGAATTAAAAAAACACTTAAAAGGGACTAATTTCAAAACTGACGAAAAGCTAAAAGAAGATCTTTCCAAACATGAATTGTTCAACTCCATTAAACATGTTTTTCATTGTGAAAATTCATTGAGAGTTTTATTTTATGGACAATTTTCATATATTGAATATAGTATAAGAGATATCCTACCTAACATCTTCTTTACATTTAACTTCACAAACATGTCCTTGAAACACACTTTTTCTGTCAATAACAGTCGGTCCGTGAATTACTTTTAAATGAGAATAATTTTTCGAATTGTTAATAACTAAACCCTCTTCTACACATGGTTTAGTTGTAGAAGATGGAATATTTTTTGAATCCGATTTCTTCACTACATCCTCAGTAATCATTATCATTTGATAAATTAGTGGACCACCACCTTCAGATCTACGAATATATATTCAAGAATGATTTTCACAATCATTTTGTATGCACAATACCGTGAAATACAAAACTTACTCATATAAATTATGAAATTTTTGTTGAATACATTTCTTCTGATTAAACGTTAAATTAGGTGCTAACAATTCATATTTTGGCAAAGAACTTGATGGATATTCGGGAACTAGAGTAATATAAAGTCTTACATCTTTGCTAATATCTATACTATATGTACCAGGAACGGTTTCAGACCTCCACTCTTCCCCATATATAGACTTAAGGGCTTCTATTTCATCAGATTGTTGAGATATGTTGTCCATTTCAATAGAAATTATCGTACGAAGAACTAGTTAAATATACCAGTAAATAAAATGTACATTTTCAGGGAAATATTGTGTTGACTTATATCAACCTATGACATGTTAATGAACATGTTTGAGCTCAAAAGTGTACGTTCCAACCCAAAGATTATATACATCCAAACTTCACTTTCTTTTTTCTTTTAAATATAAAAAAGTAAAAGTCGTAGAGGTCTTCAGTCACGTGACTAATACCTTGGCAATATTCATATGAGCCAAATCAAAATAATAGTTATGACTAATATTCCAAAGATCGGTGTTTTAATGAATTGGTATATAAAAAAGAATTTCAACTTTTTAAATTATTGAATTCTTTTGATCAGATCAAAATATTGATACACTGGTTGAATAAGTTATAATATCCAAAATCAATATTAGCCTTACTGGCTAGAAAGCTGATTTTTTACAAGACTTGGATTTTATATAAGTAAAATTTAGTCTACTAAATTAAATCGATGTTTTGATAAATATATTACCATCATCAACACACAAATAAAAGTATCCATAACAGACGTCAGAAATAAAATTTAAACACATATAGATACTAGTAACCGAAACAACAGATGAACTTTTGAAAAGTTCTAGTTGGAACCCAAAGTTATTTAAAACTAAGAGTACTTGGTCGTTTCCAGCAACAATTTATTAACAAACAAATAAAAAAAAGTAGACTAGTTATAATGATTTATTGCTGGTAGTTAATATACCGTTAAGTATAATGACACACTTGATTGATGCAATTTTGAATAATAAACATTATTTCTATGACATTCACTGAATTATGTCTAATTTTTTATCAATAAAATAAAGTATAGATCATCGTTACTTCCAAAATTTCAACTATATTAATTGTGTCAAGTGTCATTATCAATACGTTAAACGTCAAGACTTGAGTATCCTGTAAAATCTGTGTAATATAATAAACTAGTAATGATTTGAACAGTATTAATGTGCAAATACTTACAATTAACAAAATATCTAAATAACTCATATATAGTAAAATAGAAAGCCGTCATAATGTCTCGCCATAGGGATGTCAGGAATATGGATTACTCAGATGGTTAGTTTATTCTATATATTCTAATGATATCTGATTTTTTTTATTTTGTAGACTACGATGGATATGATGATATTTACGGACATTCAGTGGACGACGATTACTATATATCCCCAAGTAATAGACAATTTATTTATAATAGAGATATTTCACAAAGAAGCTCAGAAGGTGACATAAAAGAGGAAGATGAATCTGAAGCTGAACTATCAGATGTGGATAGAGACAAATTAGCAACTTGCATCAATCAAATCACCAAGACACTAGAATCCATGAATATTTCAAGAAATGATCTAGTCAATATTATAATAAAATCAAAATTTGATGTTGAGAAATCAATAAATACAATATTGGAAGATCCACAGTATCAGACTGGAGCTTTGGAAAAAGGTGATTATATTATTGTTATTTGGGAAGATATGTATATATATATATATATATATATATATATATATATATATATATATATATATATATATATATATATAAGAGTTTTGATGATTAGGGTAAAAGCACCTATACTAGGAACTATTTGATTAATAAAAAGGTATTTAAAAATAAAGTAAACATTTTAAATCACTTTTTAACCTAAATAGTTTTTTAAGTTTGTGGAACTTTCAAAGTAGCATCTATTTACGACTTTTCTCCTTTGGGAGCTAGGACTCTGTTTCTCTTAGAATTGAAGAAAGAGACGGTTTTGTCCATGTTAAATATTTGATGAAGATTTTTCAAACGAGCATCTAATTTTGTAGCTGTCTTGTAATCAAATCAAGGTAATGTTTAAAAAAACCTTGAGTAACATTTATTCTTAGGTTTACCTGCCTAGAAAGGTGCTTCTAGGTTCAAATTGCCAATAATTTATAATTGTATATTATATCATGTGTACTAAATTAAAAGTCTAACTAGATATGTTTCCTTTTTTTCATGTTGGATTTTTGGATGTATTCGCATTTCGGAAGGTAAGATGACAACCAGCTTAATAAATTAAATTTAACTCAATCAACTGTAGATTTAGAACCGAATCAAGCTAAATCTACTTTTATCATACCAAATATTTTTAATAAAATACCTGATACTACTCAATCTAAACCTACTAATTCCGGTAGTAAAGTTGAAAAAGATTCAAAATCAACATTTTTTGTTCCGAAATTAACAGACAGCGGTGATAAACCCAAATTTACAATACCTAATTTTTCAATGAGTGGAAAACCCAAATTTACAATCCTCAATTTATCAAAAAATGAAGAAACTACTCTAGATAAAACTAATATTGGTACACAAGATATACGCTTTAATTCCTTATCTGATTTGGTTTCTACTCATTTAAAAAATAATTCTATTGATACTCCAACAATAGAAATAGAAAATAAAATGCAAAATTTAACAATAAACAATAAAAGTAGTATAACAAATAATTTAAATAAAATTTCTTTATCTATGCCTTCATACGTAGTACCCAGTAATGATGTAACAGAAATGAAAATAGATTTAACAAAAGCTCTAAAAAGTACTGTAAGCACCCCGTTGATTGAACAGAAAGTTTCAGAAAACTTTGAAATACCATTTGTGAGTTGTGTTGATGAAGACACTTCAACACCAGATAGAGAAACGCTTACTTGCAATTTTAATATAAGAGAAATTAAAACAAAGCATTTTAATTTAGAAAAACGCAGAACTTGTTTTGGTAAAATTATTTGTAGAAAATATAAGAAGCACGTTAAATTATTTTTACCAAAATTTACATTGACTAATATCAAGAGGTTTGATTTCAGTACGTTATCACCCGATAGCAGAATTAGTAGGTATTTAAAATCGTAGTAACACTTATGAAATGTTGGGTCTAAAGATCTTTCCAACAGTTTTTTTTTATAAAATATTTTTATTTATTAATTATTTTCTTATAAGTATAAATAGAATAGGTTTTTTTTAAATATGAAGTAGGTAAACAAAATTTATGTATATATTGAATTTTGAAGCACTTCCTCATCCACAACTAGTACCAACGCCTCACATTGAACAGACAAAGGTTATTTCATCGACTCCAAAAACCATAACGAACATAACGAAAGGTTTTGACTTACCGCAAAAAGACAGCATAACACCTAGATCTCAATCGCCGGCATCTGGTAAAGTCACCCCAGTGAATAATCAAAACCAGATGGATTTCGCTGACGAAGTCAAACAATTGAAAGCTAGAGAAAACAAATTTGATCCACAGTTTGTATACAAGAAGGAACGAGGAGAAGAAAAGGAGCAGTTGTATATGGTTGTAATTGGACATGTTGACGCTGGAAAGAGTACTTTGATGGGGAGACTACTTTGCGAATTAGGACAGGTGAGTAACTGTGTTAGTTCAACAATTATTGACTCAACATAACCTCATTTTTTTTGTTTCCAATGCTTAATTCGGAGACCAGTTTTAATTTAACTTTTATCTCATCAGCATTAGATATCAGATGACATACTCTTAATATCTCAGTACTGCAAATGTATATGGGAAACTCGTCAAAGGGGTACGAAAATAAATCAGAATCAAGATTAAAAAATTGTTCATTTACGGAATAAAAAAAACGTTAAAATGATATTAGAATCACGACAAATCGGGTGGGAGGGGTGTATATCAGAAAGAAAATCAAAGCAGCATAAATAACAGAATATAAATCACAAAAATAAAAGCAAAAGTTAGACCTAACTGGAAGAGGATACTAGAAGGATGTAGATAGAAATTTCAAAAAAAAATTAGGAAGCCTGGAGAAATGTAGGCAAAAACAAGCTAAATGAAAGGAAGCAAAGAAAAATGTGGTTTATTCCACAATGGAAACCGGATTAATTGAATTGAAAAATAATTATATATGTGTATATTAAAGTACCATGTACACCACGACCTAAACGATCTATTTAGTCCTCCTTTCTTGTTGTGATACTGGAGTCCTTTGTGTCTACAGTTCTGATCTATCTTATAAAGTTCAGAATTTTGGATCTTCGTCTTCTATTTCAGTACTCTGGTGCTTACACTTCGAGAGAAGGTGGATAGAGGTTTCGGCCTTTGCACAACAGAATCTAGCGTCTTCAAGTGTCCATTGAGGTGACAGTGCACAGTGAGGACTCCTGTTAGTATTCGTAGGTTGATAGATTCAGCAGATCTTCTTTGGTTATAGCTTCCCAGGAGTGTCTTTGGCTGTCTTAACCCCTTTAGATTGCTCCGGTAACTGGTTTTTCTGCTATCTATCTTCTTCTCCATTATTATGTAGAATTAGAGCGCTATCAAGGGTTTATCCGTCCATACTTTATCAAATCTGTTAGTTATTTCGCTTCTATCCACTCCAGTGTGTCCCGGAATCCATTCAGGGGTAAATTTATTTATTTGCCTCATTTAGCTTGTCCAGGCAGGCATTCCCAAACTAGTTTGGATTTTATGACATTGGAGCTTAGAGTTCTAATGATCATCTGTCTAGATTGAACTGGACACATGGACCAGCCTTTCCGAGTAGTCTTTAGGCTCGTACACTCCTATCTCAGTTCTGTCTGTTGTTTTGTATACCATTTCTGTTCATTTATCTGATAGTGTTTTTGGTCCCAAATGCTTCTATAGCTTAGTGAAGTATGTCCCAGATTTGGTCATTTTTTAGCACATTTTTTCCTTGTTAACATTGAAAAACAGTTACCAGGCTATTTTATTGGATTAAAATTCAGTTGAAACAGAAAAATACTGTTTAAATCTGAAACTGAAGTATACTTATCAGTATTCCTTAGGTTTTGGCTTATAGGATTACACAACTGCCTTTAATAATTTTTCTCTGGTGGTTTGGTCCTTTTAAGTCTTCTTTCTATTCTTGTGTTGTTTAGAAGCTGCCAATGAAGATTTTGCTGATATCTTTTTCAATAGTTTCCATATTCAGATCCTTATGAAGATTACTATTACAAATATACCATGGGACATCAACAATTTTCCTTAATACTTTATTTTTGTATTATATTTAATTTTTTTTTGGTACAACCCCATGGTTATATAATGCAGGTCTATACTGGTTCTAATATTAATTAATTGTATTTTTAAGCAAATATGGTAGAAATATAGCATTAAAATGTTGGAAGTTGTCTTCGAGGAACATCTGAGCTCGATATAATATCAAAAACAAATAATGATCCGTAGAAATTCACAGACTAGAAAAAAAAATTATGTGACTAAATAACTAACATTTTTTTTTGAAGGTTAATCAAAAAGTAATGCACAAGTACGAACAAGAAAGTAGAAAATTAGGGAAACAAAGTTTCATGTACGCCTGGGTTCTAGACGAGACTGGCGAGGAGCGAAATCGGGGTATTACGATGGACGTTGGCCGATTTCAATTCGAAACAAAAACTAAAGCCGTATGTATTGAAATTATCACATTTTCTGTCTGGCAAACTGTTTTTCCATTAAATTGTAGTTGATATTTCGTTTTTATTTTGACAGGTGACGTTGTTGGACGCTCCCGGTCACAAAGATTTCATACCGAACATGATATCCGGAGCCGGTCAAGCAGATGTAGCCGTTTTGGTGGTAGACGCTACACGTGGTGAATTCGAATCCGGATTCGATCACGGTGGACAAACAAGAGAACACGCCCTCCTCGTCCGTTCGCTAGGGGTTTCCCAACTAGCAGTCGCCATAAATAAATTAGATACAGTATCCTGGTCGAAGGATCGATTCGATGAGATCGTTAAGAAACTTAAGGCGTTTCTAAAACAGGCCGGATTCAAAGAATCCGATGTTACATTTGTACCATGCAGTGGTTTGACCGGACAGAATTTGGTTAATGAACCAACAGAGGAGGAGTTGTTGCAATGGTACAGCGGACCGTGTCTATTGGATGTTATCGGTATGTTTATTTTTTTAGAATCAATTAAATTGATTTGTTTCTATTTATCCCCTATAAATTCTTGGTTTGATGGATAGAAGTCAATAAAAGTCACATTTTTTTAATAAAATACCAAATTTCAAAAGGTGGCTGTAAAATTATTGAGTTTATTCCTACCAATAGTATAAATCTAATCTGTATTGACTGAATAATGTTTTTTAACCGAAAAAACTTTGAAATTTTGGCTTGAATAGTATGATGATGACTATTCTTCAATAAAACCAACCATCATCGAAAGGTATGGGGTTTACAATGTAGCACCAATGGTGGCTTAAAGGTCACATCGATCAATAAAGGTTGTGTGACCATTGATTCATCGCTATACTTTTGAATGAATTTAGCATTAATTTGACTGGACTCCATGGAAGCTGGCCGCAACAAGTAAAGACCCAAGAATCGGCTGTTATAGTTTCTGAAGAAGGAAATTATAAATAAATGGCCCAATATACGGAATAGAAGAATTCTCTTTTACTGAGATCGATTGAAAATTATCAATTTAAATACTGTTTCCACTATATTTGACAGATATAGCCTTCAGTGACATTAGGCTGTTTAAAGACTTCTAAAATATCAATCGAATGAAGAAGTCGATAACGGGAACCTTAACTGTGGTCTTATTGATGATTTGCTATATTTTTTTTTGTTTAATGTTATCCAAAAATTGATTTAATGACTTCGATAGGGAAATTAGTACCATATTGAAATAAATTTAATGTTTTTCTTCTAGATAAGTTTCGAGCGCCTGATAGGCCCATTTCTAAACCCTTCAGACTGTCAATTAATGACATATTTAAGGTAATTTAAATGAGATCGATTCATAATATTTATTTTCTTATACTAGATCTGAGATCAGAAATTTTGAAGTATTCAGAAACCGTATTTTGGACTATGTGGTTTAACAAACTTTATTCATAATTTAGGTATTATTAAAATTTTTTTATGCTTTTGATTTCTTAAAATTAATTTCATGTTTGATACTGTTCCTCACAAATTTTAAAATTTCATGTTTTGACAACTTTTTTGATTTTTTACAGTCGTTACTGTCTCCGATAGACACTTTTCTAATAATCTCCAGAAATTTTATGTTTTGATTACTTTTCAAAATATTTGACTGTCGTTTTGACAAAGTTTTTTAATCTTTTACTGTCTTTACTATCTCCAAAAGATAATTTTCTGAGATTCTCTATACAATTTTATGTTTTGACAACGTTTCTTTAACTTTTACTGTCATTACTGTCTCCAACAGAAACTTTTCTGAAATTTTTTCTTCAAAATTTCATGTTATGACGACGTTGTTTAATCTCTTAATGTTATTACTGCCTTCCATAGATCCTTTTCTAATAATCTCTTAAAAATTTCATGTCATAACAACGTTTTTCAATCTTCTACTGTCTCCAACAGACACTTTTCTAATATTTCCAAAACTTCATGTTTTAACGACATTTTTCAATCTTTTACCACAATACTGTCTCCAACAGACACTTTTCTGAGATTCTCTATACAATTTCATGTTTTGACAGTTTCTTTAAACTTTACTGCCGTTACTGTCTCCAACAGAATCTTCTCCAAACATTTTTAGATTAAAACACTCTATGTAAATACCAATACCTCATTTGGAATTAGATTGCCACGCATATGTTTTTAAAACAAAGTTATTTATCCCCAGATAAACCGCGTTTGGTCTCTGAAGATGATAACTTTATTATCGAAACGTTTAACTTTGAACTTTCTTACCAAAACAAATAATTTTGAATGTTTAAAAGTTTATATTAATTTTATTGTGTATTTTAGGGTACCGGTACGTCGTTTTGCGTATCAGGACGAATCGAAACCGGTACTCTAAGTATAGGAGATAAAGTCTTGATATGTCCCAATAGAGAAGTAGCTCTAGTGAAGTCACTTTCGATAGAAGAAGTATCGAAAACCGTCGTATTCGCTGGAGATCAAGTAACAGTAACTTTATCTGGAATAGAAATGCAAAACGTATCAGTTGGAAATATACTTTGCGATCCCCTCAACCCCGTACAAGTAGCTAACAAATTCCAAGCTAGGATAGTGGTTTTTAACGTAACAGTGCCTATAACTAAAGGATTCTCGGTGGTGTTGCATCATCAATCGTTAGTGGAACCGGTTGTTGTTAGTAAATTAATATCTCAATTGAATAAGAATACTGGTGAGCTGTTGAAGAAGCATCCGAGATTTTTGGGGAATAATACTAGTGCTTTAATTGAAATACAAGTATCTAGACCTATAGCTCTGGAATTGTATAGTGAATGTAAAGAATTGGGAAGAATCATGCTTAGAGTCGGAGGTGTAACTATTGCTGCTGGACTCATTACTCAAATTATTCTGTAAGACCTGAAAATATAAAAGTTTTTATCATATATCGTGTTTTATTTATTTTCCTTTTATTTTTCATTTGGCTACAGGAAGCTAACATATAAATAGTTCCACATGTTCCAATTCTATAGAAACATTATTAACAAAGAATTTAATTCTGTATCAAATTCTTGCAGGAAAAGTCATGCATATGCAAATTAATCAAAGGAACCTGAATCTGGTGAACAAAATCCGGAAAAGTATTACATTGGCAACAAAAAAAAATGACAAATGATGCACTAAATGGTCTTTAAACTCAAATTCCTTTGCGATGAGGCAGTAGCTATGATTAATCAAAAACATGTAATTCAAGTTAATTAAAAAACAAGTCCAATTAGAAACGCGACGCTAATAAATAACAACTCGTAACTATAATATATATATACGAATCAGCATAATATAAAAATGTTCTTTGACGCACTTTTTAATTTACACAGAAAGTAACAAATCAATACTGTATTAAACCGATGTAAATAAAAAAAAGAATGAATCTCTATTAATTATATTGAACAGAGATTTTTGAGAATATGGTCTTGTTACGTTTCCACGGATTGGAGGCCCTTCACTTCGAATCAACACATCCTTAACAACATAATGCTCCACGGGCGTGATTTACTTCCAATGGAATACATCAACTTAAAAATTTATATATTTTTGCTACTTACTCAATATAAACCAAAACCTATGAAGAACTGTGTGCAAAGTTTTCTAAAAAAATTTAAACAAAGTTAATTATTATTGAGTTAAAAGAGTTAGGTACCTTAAAAATTGTAAGGCTGGATACTAAAATTGTCCGTGTACTTTATTTGGGGTTCTGAGCTCTAAAATCCGTTAATTTCACGTGTTATGTAAATATTTTAAAGATGGTAAACCTACCTTCGAAGCACCCAAGAATATTGTTAATATTTTTAAGTTTATAAAAGACTTTTACAACAGAAAATTCAATTACGTATTCTGATCAGCGCCGCGGCCAAAAACTAACTCTTTTGTAAACTGATTACACAATTTATAATTAATCATACATTTTTAAACATTCAGATTGCACCTGAAATGCCAAAATATTTTAGATAATACTCAAACAACGACCTTAACGTAGACAGCCTAAGCACAACACAAATAAATATAGAAATGTCGTTTGCAACACTTGTCACTTTTTACAAAATATTTTATTTTCAAAAATACACTTATTACAAAATTTTTGGATTTTGAATAGTACTTAAATAGATTTTACTACAACAAAGGTTACAATAAAGATATTACTATACAAAAAGTCGTGAAAAACATTTGTTTTGTTATTTTATGTCTCATCTGCTGATTAAGCATGTCGGCCGGCAACCGTCGTCTGTTTCCTTATCTTACATTTCTATATTAATCCACTTTTTCCCAATGGAAACTTTATAAATGTCCTAAAAAAGAAATAACTGATAAATAATAATCCTGTATTTCGAAAAAATCTAAAATAACGATCGTTAATCACATCATGTATAGAAGCCATGTGTGATAAAACACCATAGATAAACTTTGAATATGGAGGACTTTTAAATGCAAGTACATTTCTAATGCAATTCGCAGGCGAATTGAAAATACGAGAAACAATAACTTTATTCGCGGGTCTGATTCCGAATTAGGTTAGGAGCCGATCGCATGCGCACTTTTAAAATTGTCGTTCATGAGAAGAGGAGGATATTTATGAAAGACCATAGAGAGAGCCGTGAACGCTAATTTTGAAAGTGCGCATGCGATCGGTACCTGAGGTGATTTGGAATAAGACCTGCGAATAAAGCATGCTACCTATGGACCTACACTCCATAATGCTACCATTTCTAATGCGATTCAATGCTAAAAATTGTGCTGACATGGTCCGCAGAGGCTGCAGGCTCCAAGATTTTTATTTCGTGCCGTGCATGGCACATGCGCACAATTATTTATTAATAATTCAAATGTAGCCCAATGTACAGAATTTCTACATTATGTATAACGAGTAGAGCTTGTTGTAGCATAACTTTTTAAATCTGGTAAGTTTTTATTTACAAACTATAAAGAATTCGTTTTTTTTTAGAATCTGATATATAATAAATTCGAGTTTAAATTATTAAGTCTCATTTCAAAATTGTCTATGTTTCTATGTATAGAATTCACGTTCAATTGACTGCATAATCCAACTGGCACTGTCCTAGTTTCCCGTTACTTGTGTTATCAATAATTATTTTTTATATGTCTAATTTTTATCGCTGACAAATTTCTTTTCGCTTTTATCTTTGTGGGTGCAGTTCTATCAATATCCGTCAAAATAAACAAATGTTTATCGTGTATTTTTAAATCTTTATCATTAAAAATTAAACAAGAGTCATTTGGAAATATAGTAGATGTATAGTATAGTAGATGCTAGTATTCAAAACAATAATGTTTTTTTTTATTTTTCTCACCTTCCTATACTAAAAAGATAATTGTCAATACTTAATATTTTCTATTAGTGAAATGTTTAACTCAATATTGGAACACAGTATTTGTGTTTAATATGTCTATTAAAAGTATCACATGATAACTGATTGGAGATCTTCCATCACGTGACTAATACGTCGTAATAATTTTCAAACGAATCAAATTAAAAATTTTGACAATTCAGTAGAATTAATCGTTATAACTAATAATCCAAAGGTCTGCCTTTTAAGAATGTATAATTAAAAAAGGAACTCAATTTGTAAATTGTTTGTATTTTACTTATATATGCTGATTTTTGAATTTTAATTAAGTAGGTACATAAATGTAATTAAAATGTAACATTTTCCAGGGATTTTCTGAAAATAAATGTTTGTCATTATACGGTTCAAATATAATCAGGCACTTGATTGATTTCACAGAAATTCACAAATTATACAAATTTATAAACACTATTTACCACTAATAAAATAAACATTGTAATCTTACCGTCCTATGACATCTTAAGTATTACAAAATGTCAAAAGTTTACAAGATCATGTAATATATTCGTATTTACCGATGTGAAATTAAATAAAAGTCAGATTAGTTCTTGAAAGAACTGATTTCAACAATAAATACACGTTCAATCTAAAAATCACCTAAAAACAACCTAGTAAATAAAGGTCACATAACCTTAAATTTATGTAACGTCAAATTTTAGTTAGGTCAATTATTCACGTTACGTTAATTATTCAATTTAAAGCAAATATTACATCCAGTTGGTATTTGGAAAAAGACAATCGATCTTATGTTGTTATGTTTAATTTCTAATTATATTCTTATTTCTATTTAATCGTCTTTTCGCCTTCGTTAAATATGAGAATGTATATACAAATTTTAATTTTTCTCGCTGTTTTTGCTAATATAATACAATGTCCAGCACCTTGATTATTATGGTCCAAATTTGATTAATTGTATCAATATTAAATCGGTAACTGCAAAAAGTAAGTGATTAAATCGATCCTGATATTAAACTTTCGATTATGAAAAGGGTATAAATCGTCAAAATGTTAACTGCAAATTGAAAAATAGCCCAGATGACTTTTTTAATAATTACAAAGTTTTTATTTGTCATTTTGTATTGTTTTAAAGTAGAGGGTTATAAAATTGTGTGGGATAATTTCGCAAATGATATAGATTTAAATCGAGTTGATGAATTCCTTTTAGGAAAAATTGAGGAACTTCATTTACCAAATTGGTTTTTTATTTATCCTGGTAAGATTATTTTTCTGTCAGAAATCTGTTTCATATAGATTCTTTTTTTTTATATTAAAAAATATATTGTTATGCAAAATTAGATGTTGCAGAATTTGACATTATTGAACTATAGTTATCACTACAATTATTTACTGTCGATTTTAACGGTTTCAACAAGTAGGTCCGTTCTTGTTTCTTTTGTGTGTCAGTAAACTTCCGGTTTATTAGAAGAACTGTTCTTGTGTTGTGTTCATTATTACCACCACTTTCTGCCTGTATATTAGATGCCGAGTTTTTTCAATTATCCTATATCTGGACTCGTCCTATTGTTTTTACTTTTTATTTTATTGGTGTAAACAATTACGACGCGAAAATAAAAAAGAATCTTGGTTACCAATCATTATTTTCATCATTTTAGATAATAAACTGATAGTCAAATTGATAATATTTTTAATTATAGGAACTAAATGGTGTGGAGTAGGTAATATAGCTGACAATGAAAACGATCTAGGATTTGAAAGGGAAACTGACAAATGTTGTAGGCAACATGATAACTGTCCGGATGTAATTTTAGGACATCAAACGAAGTACAATTTGACAAATCCGAATTTTTTCACACGGTAATTAATTTTTAATAATTCCTTATATACTATTCTAATTGCGGTTATAATCCGAAAGCCGAGTTAATTTGTAAATAATGAAATTACGTTCAATAAATTTCTACTCAATATTTACGTTAAATATTAACGTCTTTCTAAGTTCTTTCGTATTTGAATAAAAATCTATTGGCTACTTTATGAAAATTGTCGGCCATTTTCTACATTTCGGATTGTCTACAGAACTAAACTTTTCAGTCTTACAAAGCTGTCATACATGTTATTACCATAGATATATTAATATTTTCACTATATCTATGGTTACAACCGATACGTAATCAATAATAAACCGAATTTTGATAAAGATCAAAATAGATGGAATCGTCAATTTTTACCTGTTTTTTGAAATTAATTATACCGAAAGAGACTTAAAATGTAATCTGCTAATACGGAACTGCTACCTACTAAACAAACTATGAACGACATGTTCCGAACTACCCCGTAATCAAGCCTACGAACAAAGCTAATGTTGTTTTTGGTTCAACTTCTTATTTGATAGTTTCAATTAATTTATAGTTATGCATCGTGAAAAGTCTGTTTCAGGTTAAGCTGTATGTGTGATGTAGCCTTTTATAACTGCTTAAAGTCTGTTAGACGAGATTCGGCTAAACAAATAGGACTAATATATTTTACAGCTCTAGGAACACAATGCTTCAGGGAAGAATATCCAATAGTGGATTGTCATACATATTCATTTATTCCGTAAGTATATAATTGGTATTTTGAAAGTGTTTATATATTGTTTAAAAGATTTGGCAGCATAAAGTTTTATAAATGAGTTCATTACAATGATCGTTTCATTTTATCGCCACATTTGTTGTTTAAACTATTTTTAAATGCACTCAAACATCCAAAATGTAATAATTGTACGATTTTAGAGACCACTGCAAAACTTTTATTAAGCAAGACTATTTTCAATTGAAAAGGTTTTGTTCTTGATTTAATAATATAGAAGCAGGTCTGTACTGGCAGCTTCCATTTGTACATTTTTGTTTTAGTAAAAGAAAATGCATCCAATATGAAATAGACGATACAAAGGAGAAGCAGTATCAATGGTTTGATCTTAAAAATTTTTGAAATTTGGTTATATGAATGGAAATAAATAAAATATCAATATAATTCGACATGTTTATTTAATAAAAATAACGATACCCCACCAACAAAACTTTATTTAACAATATTTGTGGGATTGTTTTGACAAAAACAAAATTATATTTTTTTCTACTCACTATTCACAATAAATCAATGTTTGTACATGGAGGAATCAAACTAATCTTTCGTTCTTTATCGTGTTAAGTGTGTACGGAACAATTTGCTGGTCACAAAACTTTGATTCACATTTTAATCAGCAGCTTTGTTCATAAGATAAAATCCACTGACTTCACCCTCCGTGAACGATAAGTTTGAAAGTGTGCATGCGATTGGTCCCTAAACTGATTCGGAATTTGACCCGCGTACAAAACTAGAACTAACTGCTCGTGATTATTCGGAATTAGGAGTTATGACAGTCATCTGTCTAAATTTTCTGTACGTTTATAAGACGTTGCCACGCTTCGTTATTTATAAATTATAACTATCCGTTAAATTTACAAATTTTTTGTTTCTAGAACAAACTGATTACGAATATTTCCAATAAAAGTAAGTAAATGAAATGCTTATTTATAGGCAATTAAAAAGAAACAAAATGTGTTCATAAAATATATTTTAACCACCTAACCTAACAAAAGACACAATTTAGATTGGGCGGAACGAGGGAAATTTTAATATAACTAGGCTCGAACTAACAACAAAATATTTCTGATGAAGAATATTTTATGTAATGCGTTGGAGCATTGTTTATGACGTACCTGGTCGGTTTGGATATGATTTCTTATACCCATAACAGAGAACGCAGTAGAGTGAATTCGATGACAGGTGATTTACGACAACGTGATTCTAAAACTATTATTTTCTTTAATAAAGTATATTTTTCTGATAAAAATACACAACCATTATTTACTTCGAAAAATACGTCACTGATCCCAATCGAATGGTTTTATATCTCCTCAATCTTTCCACTAAGCTTAAAGTCTGGCAACATTGTTCAAAAATGATCTATTTCGAAAACAGTGATTTTATGGATGTTACTAGGGGTTGAAATGAATTTTTACGTTTAAGTTCAGCACCTCGACTATTTTGAAATAAATTCATACATTTACCTATTTTATTTAATCATTCTGCATTTTGAATAATACATCAATTACCTTATCACTAACAGCAAAAGGTAAGCGATAAATCGATGTTGATATTAAAATTCAACGAACTTTCTATTATAAAAAAGGGGATCAATGATAGAATTGTTAATAGCGAATACAAGAATCGGCGCAATGATTATAAATTTTTTTCTATTTGTATCAATTTGTTTCATAACTCACGGTTATAAAATTGAGTGGGATAACTCTGTTAATGATATAGACTTTAATAGTATTGATGATGTATTTCTTGGTAGGATTGACAAACTTAATTTACCCAATAGTTTTTTCATTTATCCTGGTAAGTTCGTGTTTCTCTTATATTCGAATTATTGACCAAATACAAATCGTCACAAAATTAATAGTTCCAACATTAACCGGTACCGAAATAAATTGTTTTTAGATCCAGTCACATTTAAATTTTCGTGTATAGCATTGTTTACACGTTCATTTAATTTAATTAATAGATTTAAAATGAAGTAAATAGTGTTGCATATCTATTTGTCCATGTTTATTGTATACATTTGAAATATTTGTTTATATTAAAAGTTTGAAACATAACTTTAACGTAACGTTCTTTATTTTCAAATTTTAAACATTCTATGCTGTCTTAAGTTGATTTTATCAATTGTAAATATAGTAACTATTTACTTAGCGTTTCATTCAACTCAATTTTAGGAACTAAATGGTGTGGAGCTGGCAACATAGCCGTTAATGAAAGTGATCTTGGTACTGAAAAAGAAACTGACAAATGTTGTAGACAACATGATCTATGTCCGGATATTATTGAAGGATATCAAACAAAATATAACTTGACAAATCCCAATTTTTATACGCGGTAATTTAATATCAAATATTTAGATCGAATCAACAATAAAGTATTAAAAAATAATTGTTATAGGTTAAATTGTGATTGTGATGTAACGTTTTATGATTGTTTAAAGTCTGTGAGAAGGGATTCGGCACAACAAATAGGGCACATATATTTCACGGTTTTAGGAACACAGTGCTTTAAAAACGAATATCCAATCATTGGTTGTCATAAATACACTTATTTTCCGTAAGTATCTTCATATATTCACATAAATTTTATATTGAATGTTACAATTTGTATGATATTATTATTATATTATAGATAATATAAAAATTTACAAATATATCTAATTTTTTCTAAATAGTATACATGGTTTAAGAGTGTGTTGTTTCAACTGAATATCTTTGGGCAGCAGCTACCAATTAAATGAGTAGAAAATTTGTATACATTTGAGATGTTGTCAAATTGTGTTCATCATTTCGACTCTTCCTTAAATTTTACATCTATTAATAAAATTTTATTCTGCCAAGAACAACAAAACCTTTTGTTCATGTAATAATTACAACATTTTATTGCAGTTTTATAATATACTCAAAAAACCAAAAACAAGAATAATCAGTCGATACTCAGAGATGTAATATTTACAAAAATATAACTTCAATAGCGCCATCTTCTTTCAAAAAACTAATGAATTTTGAATTACAGGTTGTGTCAAACTATGTGTGTTAATGTTATTTGTGTATATATAAATCGCAAGTACTAAAACAAATGACTAATCGTGAAAGTTACTTTAAAATGAGAATTTCTATTCAATTATTAAATCATTCAACTGAATTTGTATCAATATTCAAGTATTTAAATATTTTCGTGTACATATTGATCAAATTTATTAGTTTTATTTACATCAAATTTCACCCTGACGTCATACGTAATAAACACAAGAAATCAAAGCAATTGAAAGTCAAAACGATGTGGCTACTATTACTCGTGCGTGTAAATTTTCTGATTAGCAAATACATTGACCGTTGATATAATTGTAATTAAATACTTTTTTAACAACATAACTTCAAATTAAAGACAGAAGGTTTAATAGAAAAGGTCTAATAAATAAAAAGTTAAAGAAATTCATTATTTTTGGTATGTTGTAAAGCAAAGCGAGTTTTATTAGATTCATTTACATAAATACAATATTCCTGTCATATGTAATCTTAGACGTGACTAATCCTCGCTATCTCTTTTTATCAGACATTCATAAGAACGTAAGTCATAACTTAAAAGACAAAAGTATGTATTGTAAGTATGTGTTTGTACTGTCGGTAGAAAAAGATAGAAATTATATAGTTTGTGATGACTTTCAGAATAAAGATCAATTTTATGTATATTATAAGCAATGGATTTTAAAACAATTTCTTAGTGCGTTCGTTTCTGTCTAACAAAGAACACAGACAAAAGTTAATATTGCAAGTATGTGTTTGTTTTGTCGGTAGATGGATGACGTTATACGTAATAAACACAAGAAATCACAGCAAAATATTTTTTATTTAATTTCAGTAAGAAAAAATGCGTCCAATACGAAATAGACGATACAAAGGATAAGCAATATCAATGGTTTGATCTTAAAAATTTTTGAAACTGCATTATAAGGACAGAAGAAATACAAAAAGAGATTTTGAAAAATATTTATTCAGATAAAAACAATACAAAAATACTTGTTCGATAACTAACATTGTTATTATTTAAGGAATACAAAATATTGACAAATACAAAATTAAAAAATATCACATCTTCTAAATTAAAAGTGCAATAAATAACAAATTCTTCATATTGTTTAATAAACGCAAATTATTGTTATTCGAAAAATTTTGATAAAATAAAACGATCATTTATTCACTGACGCTTGTTTTTTTAATTGAATCATCATTCTCGCAACTTCTCTTTGAAGAAGAGCGTAATCCGTAATGTACACCACAGGCATATAAAAAGTTATATCCTGTTTAATTCTAAGGGCTACGTTCACATATTCCTTAATGATACCTCTGAAAATATATAATTAAAACGGTTGTTCATGAACTAATTCTTGTTCAAACTCTTACATCTCTTCCTCGGTCATTGGCAATGGTAATTCGATACTTCTGAAGTTCATGAGAAATAAAAATTTTGCATTTAATAAAGGAAAATGTAGCTTGGGAATATTATTCTCAAAAATCTCAAACATTAATAGTCCGTATCTGATTGCTTCGATATTATTAACTAAAATTAAACCCGAAATGTCTTGAAAAAGTTGAGAAAAAACAGGAATAATTATATTTACCTCTATTTCTATACCTATTGTATAAAACCCGACAAATATCTAGCATATGGATACTATTTTGTGAAACTAGAGCTCTGTAACATCTCAAAATTTTAACCAAGTAATCTATATCTTTTGTAAGTTCATCTATAAAAAATATGAGTTAGTTTTACCTATATAAGAAAAAAGTTTTACAAAATTCTTGTATTCTATTTAAATTTTTTCAAGAAATATTTCTGTTAACCTCAAAAGGCGCTCTTCTGTCGAGATAAAATAATTTTTTGAGGCAAAATAATTAGGACATACAACTGTCCGGTAGGAAATGGGTAAAATAAAGAATTTTTCAGTTCAAACACCGACTCCGTTAATTTAATGTTTAATGTATCATACCAATAACAAAAAAAAATCAACACTAGTGAGCAATAAGAGAAAAGAAAAACTTTTCATGCCTCCATTCGTTCATGATTCCATTTATTCATTCATTATATTTTCATTTATTTATCAACTCATTCATTCATTTATGTATTCATTATTTTATTTATTCATTCTTTCATTAATTTATTTATTTAATCGCACCATCCCGCAGCCTAAGTGCCAATTTATAGATGGGAAAAATGTTCATTAAAATTCAACCCTAACCACACACGTTTCAAATATAATTTTTCTCTAAAGATTATAGGAAATAGAATATCAAATGCAGCCTAATAATTTTATCACTTACACGATTCCTTATATTTTATTGCCAGTTCCAACTGCTTCACACTACTAGTCATTGAAACTGTTGTTTCACATTTTCCACATTGCGCTGTAACTTTTCCATCGATATTTTCAATATTCGTAACGTTACATTTCTGACATATTGGACATTTATATTGCTTTTCCATCTAGAAAATGGCTAAAGAATCATCTAATAATAAAAGATTTCATATTTATATTTTCACGTTAAGTACGGTCCTGTTTAAAAATACATCCGATTATGTTAGTTTTTTTTTTAGTTTGAATAAAACTTGAATTATTCTAAAGAATAATCACTCGATGTTCATAGATGAAATATTTACAAAAAAACTTATGGATTTTAATTTACAGGTTATGTGAAACTTTGTGTGTTAATGTATAAAATAATTTGTTTAATAGTTTGAAGACTGATTCGGTTTCCTAAGTTATTGATTAAAAAGATTGTTTAAAATAATTCAAAATTGTTGATGAGATGAAGTTATTTTAATTTATATGATTCGGAAGTACCTACTAAATCAAATGGTTAATCGTGGAAATCATAAAGTTACTTTAAAATGAGAATTTCTATTCAATTATTAAAACATTCAACCGATTTTGTATTAATATTACAGTATTTGAATATTTTCATGAACATTTTGATCAAATTTATAAGTTTTATTCTAAATATACATTAAATTGACTTTCACCCTGACGTCATGCGTAATAAACATAAGAAATCAAAGCGTTTGAAAGTCAAAACGATGCGGCTACTGTTACTTTGTCGTGATTGTAATTAACATATTTTTGATTAGCAAATACATTTACCGTTGCTATACTTGCAATTAAATACTTTTTTAACAAAATAAATTCAAATTAAAGACATATTCAATAATAATTTGATGAAATAATTTTAAATAAGTGTTTAAATATTCACTGAAGATTATTTTGTATCTACTATTAATTTACAAAAAAATTTCGATAACCATATTTATTCTATTAATATATTAATTTTTTTCTAGATAAATCGTCTCGATTTTAGATATATTTTAATAAAAAATTAGTTTCAAAAAACAGGTGAAAAATTGACGTTTCGACCTATTTCGGTCGGAAAATATATATAACATTCCGGGCATATGTAATCTTAGACATAACTAATATTGATTATTATTTGTCGCTATCTCTTTTTTAAGGCAATCATAAGAACGTAAGTCATTACAGTAGAAAAAGATAGAAATTATATAGTTTGTGTTTACTTATTTACTTTCAGTCAGAATAAATATCAATTTTATGTATATTATAATCAATGGATTTTAAAACAATTTCTTACTGCGTTCATTTCTGTTTCACAAAGGGCACATTTACAAGTGAAAAAGAAAAAATGTTTAGCTATCATACGACGTTCTTCCAAACTCATAAAAGTATTGATTTCGGAATAACAAACGGTAATTTCTTCTTCTTCTTTAATTGGTACAAGACTTTTAACAGCTACACCATCGGAATATACCCTAAAATTTTTCAAATATGTCGTAGATTAGAGTGAACGATATTTTGGAGGTTGAATAAGATTTCAACGCGACTGCGAATTAATCGGCCGATATAACCTACTTACATAATCGTGGAATTCGGCTTGCAAGAATGATTAATCAGCGATATAGTTGGACAAATGGCTTTACCATAACCACACGATGATTCAAGTCCGTTGACTATCAATAAATTCGGAAATGTTATATTGATACTGTTAATTTGAGCGTGACAATAATGTTTCACCATTAATCCACCGATATAAGAAACAAAATCCTTCTGTTTAATATGTTTATTTAACCATTTAATATTAGAGAAAAAGTGCGTTTTAGTTTTTAGATACAGAACGTTTCTAGTGCAGTTCTACAAAAAATTAATGTTCTTAATGTAGCTCTCGTACATATAATAATCTGTTAATTTACGATTCTTGTGAAAAGAAAGAGATATAGGATTTATAATCAATAGAAAAAGATGGGTTAATGGCAAGAACTGTTTTATTAAGGAGTTTCAGTGCGTTGCTGGAAGACATCATCGACAAACCTACACGAAAACGTCCGTCCAAGTGTTCTGTTTTCCTTGTCAAGTCAACCCCACTACGCTGACAACTTTAGACATTTCTACACCATTTCGGAACGACGTTACAACCACCATATTGTCTTGGGGGACAAATATTACGTTGTTTTACATTAAAATTATCATTAGCAGTTGTGTTTAATTTTCATTTTTTTTGGCTAACTATATTCATTTCAATATACAAACAAACAAACAAAATATTTGTTTGTCCACCACGACAATATGGCGGACGATTTAAATCAGGTTACTCGAAATGACATAAATCATGCATATATGTTTCTCCAGAGAGTCCTATTCACTCCTACTTCTCTGACCATAGAAAACATTTCTACATAAAATCAGATTGTGATCTGATACGTCACGTGGCATGAAGTAAATTCGTGATTAATTAATTAATTAGGTTAATAAGGTTAATGGCTAATTCAATTATTTTATAGAAGAATTTTAAGGATTTGCTGAAAAAGAACAAACTTACAAGAAAATATAAAACTCAACAATGACTCATGTATGTTCCTCCGCAGGGTCCCGTTTTAATTCCCCGTTCACTTCTATTACTCTGACCACAGAAAACATTTTTACATTATATCATCGACAAATCTACACGAAGACAAAATAATAATGACGTGTGAACGTTCCTATATAGTGTCTTATTTCTCTGCCCCGTTCACTCCTACTAATCTGATCACAAAAAACATGTCTACATAAAATCAGATTTTGTTCTGATGAATCACATGACACGATATGAATTCGTGATTCTAATAGAGGAAGACATTAAAAGCTTGTCGTAAATTATTGCAGGTGGATTATATTAATATACGTACGTATAGAATTTTGTTAATTTGTTCCTTGGACATTTTATCAAAATGCGTTTTTGTAGCATAAATGAATGAATAATTATTTTTCTCCGGTTTTTTCATCTCTTTTAAATCGAATTTTTGTTTGGCACCGTAAAGGAAAATTCTTAAAGATAAATAACTGAAATCAGTATTGTCAAATATTGCCCAAAAGTGCCTCTGGAATGCGTAACATTCGTAATCGTGGTATTCACTTCGGGCGTTTTCCAAGCATGTTTTCGTACAGAATATACAAATGTTACAATTGAGGCATCTGAAAAGGCAAATTAAGTTATTTAATTATGATTTTCGTGATATATCTTACGGATAAAAATCGCCAATGGTTAATCCACAATGGTGACATTTATAAAGGGAATCGTACGAGTCACCCACACATTTACAAATGGGCGCTACTTGATAAATAACAGGCCTCTCATTGATTATTATCGTTTCTGCTGATATATCTTCAGCAGCTTGAAGATATTTGCCTTTTTCAGAATTTTCTCTGAAAATAAAATGTTTATCATCTTTTAGGTTAGGATGATACAGGGATATTCATCAAGTTTCCTAATCACAAATTGACTTGAAATAAAAAGTAAACTTCTATATTACACGTTACTTTGTTTAAGTGTATGAAATATTAATTAAAAAAAAACTTACCTTAACCTAACAAAGTCCATGGCACTTGACATATCACTGTTTTTTAAATTTCCCTGTTCAGTACTTGTTAAATTAAGTTTTTGATCTTTGTACGTCAACACTACTTCTTCAGAAAGGTCACAGACAACTCCCATATTTTCTATGTCGTTTATTATCTTGTTATATAAGCCGTTATTTCTGAAACAAAAAAATATTTCAATTTTAAACAAAATGAAAGTGATAATCATAGCAGAAGAGGTCAACTAAGCCCAATAAACAAATAATACTAAGAATCCAGTAAATTTGAACATATATAAATTGTATAAATATAATTACCTGATAAAATCGAAGTATTTATGAAACGCGTCAAATTCGTCGTTATATTCTTCAAAAAACATGAACTTTTTGTAAGCATTTCTAACTTCTTCACCTAAAAATTTTATACATTTAGAAATATTTCAAATACATTTTAAATTATAACATACTTGGCCGTGGCATTTCTTTTCGTGTTTTTAACGTGCCTTTAATAAGTGAAAATAAACTTAGTTGTTGTGTATCTAAAACTATCAAAATTTGTTTATATCGAGGTTGTTTTCAAAAGAAGATAGGGGGCTCTGAATAATGTAATATAATTAATTGTTTATATTATTTTGAAAGTTTTGTTAGGAAGTTGAATCGTCCTATTTACATTCACTCATATGATATTGTAGAATAAAAAAGAAGAAGAACAATCCAGCTGGGTATACTCCGAGTGAAAATTCTTGAAACTATTTTTTCTTCCTCACATGTCCCCATATTAGAGCTGTAACAAATCATTCGTCTCCAATTAATACTCTTCCAGTTGTAATTGATAAATTTATTAGTTTCACTGAATTTGTAAATCACAACTATAATGTAGAATCTTGGATGCAGATATACTGTGTCATACGATATTTTACAATAAAAAAGAAGAATCAAATTCAAGTTGTTGAGAATTCTTATTCATGTAATAAATAAAAGTGTAATTAAATAAAAACTAGACAAAATATCGGTGACATATCCAATAAATTTATAGAAGCGTGAGGATGGATGAGGATAATGAAGCGAAATGATCAACAACATATCGAAAAACAGGGAGAGCAAATTATTTGAGTTCACGTAATGGTTTTCAGTGATATAGTTAACCGCAAGTTTGAAAATTTTATTAAAAATATCTGTTTTGATGATTTTAGTGAAGCTTATGGAAAAGCGGTAGAGTATTTTGAGTAACTATAAAGTGTAATTATTTTTTTTTATAATTAATGATATAATTTATCACTGATTATATTGAACAATCAGACATTAATTTTCTTAACTTGCAAATTGACTTCTTTAGATTTTTATTTTCCTATTAGAAATAATATAGGAAAAAGAATTTATAGCTAATACCTGATTAAAATACAGTCTCTTTAACCAGTGAATTATTTTCTTCAAATATTTCAAAAATTTTCTTATTAGATTGATATTTCGAAAATATTTAATATTTATGAATAAACCTGATCAAAATCTGCCTAATTATATTTGAGTTTTGATTGTTTTCTTTTATTTGGTTAATGATATTCTACAATGTTTTTAAAATATGAAAAAGTATTTTGAAATAATATTCTGCATACATAAATCTGTGATGGGCATTTGAATATGTAAATTAAATTTTGAACTACCTGCAGTAGGTTGTTTGGAATCTGGAATTTTTTGAAAATGCAAAAAAATGTGAAAAATATCAAAACTTATTGTGGCGTACCTAATGCAATATACTACTTTTATGAATCTGAAAATTATCATCAGGTTTTGGATATTTTCTTGAGTTGGATTGTTGTATCTCTACAATTTTCAAAATTATAAAAGAATACTTGAAAATATTATTCAATGTATTATGATGGTACTAGTTTAAGTTTGGATATCTGAATATGTTCATAATCTTCATCAGATTATGTGTAACTGTACGTACTTAATAGACTTTATGTGAAATTGGACTTATGATTTAGAAAATTCTCTTCTTTTTAAATCCCTGCAATTAGTTAAAAATAAAAAAAAAACAATCCAGCTAATATTGTATACATATTCATTCATTGGTACTCAGAACCTAAGAATTGGTTGAATTGTAAAATATTTTGGAAATATAAAATAAATTTTAAAAAATGGTCATTTTAGGTTCTTGGAAACTTGAGAAATAATTTTTCATAAAAATAAATTCAAAAACTATCTTAACTTTATCTACAAATAGTCACAATTTGTGCAAATAATTTTTTTTTAATTATTAACTAAATTATATCTAATTCAAGGTTGATGTGTTGCCAATTAACTTTTTGATTTGTCATGTATATATAGTTACTAACATTATCTATTTCATCCACATTATATATAAGATTAAAATATGAACCCTCCTAAGAGCGACTAAGAAGGTTTATAAAAAACTAACTTTCAGATGTCCCCTTGTTGTATTACTTTCAACACATGGGTTCAACTTACTAGAACCATTGTCACGAGTTTCTTAGTCCAATTTAGGACCATCCAGCAGATGGCGCCACGAGGAAAAACAAAAAACTTTGTTTTCACGATTTTATTTAAAAACAGTTGTACCCGCTAAAAACACACCAAAAATTTTGATTCGTCGATCCATTTTTTTTTATCGTATTTATTTATACCCCAAATTTTTAATTTAATTCTAAGCGCGATAATGAGAGACTGTCGTACGAAAAGAAATTATTCCCTCCCTGTAAATTAATTTTTTTACTATATGGTGACCATTCCTAAAATAAACTATATCCTACAAAAAATGCCTCTATTTCCCCAATAAAATAACAATGAGCTTCTCTTTCGTAAAGAGTAATCTTTGATTTAATATAACTAAAAATGAAATATATAAAGCTATAAATATTATAAACAATTGATAGGTGTGTCTCGAAGTAGTGAAGTAATAGCAAACATTTTTCGTGCATAAATTTTAAATATTTTTATACGTGTATATACCTGATTTCTTTTCATCCATTTTGTATGGATATTCAAAGTCCTGATAAGGTGAAGAATAAACATAGAAAGTTAGTTATAATATTCACATTGTAAAAAATAGTAATCAACTCAAAAAAGTTATAAAAAATAAAACTAAATTTACACTACAACCTATTAAGCAGTGGTCACACTGTTTGTTTATCGACTCGATAAAATTATATAAATAACAAAACTTGAATAGAGAAATATTTCTTTGTACCATTTAAGATTATTTTGTTGTAAAATTTAGATGTCTGTTTTTATTGTTTATCGTGTTATTTGTATTGCCTAACCAGAAGAAAGCAATTGAAAATTATTTTAATGTCGATTTCTATTATTTTTTCCTATAGTTACTTTGTATTTTGTTAGTTGGGGAGAGTGGATATGTACATCAATGCCAGATATGTACTTTGTCAAACTAATTGAAGAAATAAATTACTCTACTAGTGTATGGAGGGTCAAAATACCTCTACAAAAAAAAATACAAGGATATAATTAGTTACCACTTAAATACTTGTAATTTTGTTAATGTAGTACACGTGATTCAGAATTAAATTGGAATTATATATTTATACGATACGAAACTTGTTTAAATTAAATCTGGCATCTCTGTTTGAATTTTACATAGACTCCGCCTATTTTAAGGGAGGTCAGCTGGGTGCTGGGAAATTTTGAGGAACTTTTATGTCAGTTTTTGTGAAGAATTGAAAAATTAAGGTATTTGTAAACGTGATGTCAACATATCCTTTCTCCAATTACCATAAAAAAGTGCTTAGATTTTAGTTTTTTTACGTAGTGAATATGTTGCGCGAAAGGACCGTAATTCCTTGAGAACCTTGTCTCTTGTGATAAGGATAAGAATTCTTATCAAGTGTTATTTGACAGCTGGGCATTTAACAATATGTTAATAAATACAAACCACTTTTATTCATCAATTTTTCGTTGAGATTAAAATGTTTTCGTTTGAAAATTTTGTGCTCAATATTCTATTCAGCGTTGTATTTTTGACAACTCAAACATGTTTATCTAAAGAAGTGAAACATATGAGCCTCAAAGAACGTGTACAACTGAGGTAAGTAATATTTAATTTTTGTAAATAACATACGTGTCTACCATCCTATAAATTGTTAGGTTATAAATCATAGTTCTATATATAATTTCCATTCATTTATCCCTTAAATTACGTTACATATTCAACAAAAATAAATCATTAACCCATTAATTGTTACTTGCAAAGATTTATTTATTGTTTAAAAAATCCAAACAATATTGAACAAAGGGTTGTACCTTCCTTAATATATTTATATATTTATCAATATGTTGAATGTATTGAACAATAGAAAATTTTTGTGAATTTAAACTATAAAAACATCAACTATAACACATTTCTGACGTGGCCTTGAATTATATTACGCATACCTGTATGAATAATTTTTCGGTATTGTATTATAATTATGGAATAAGATATATCAAAATATTTATTTTTAATTATAGGGAAGAAGCTAGGGATATGTTTTATCATGCTTATAACGCATACATGGATAATGCATATCCAGCTGATGAATTAATGCCTCTTAGTTGTACAGGTCGGTATAGAGGAGTATCTCCAAATCGAGGAGACATTGATGATTCATTAGGAAAGTGAGTATTCATATATTAATGACAATATTAACCAAAATAAAATATATATTACATCATATTCTGTAGTGTCTCACACTTTGAGAGAATGTGGATAGAGGTTTTGTCCTCCATGCAACGAAAATCTATATGCCACATCATCTGCTATGTTTAGCGTCTTAAGGTGTCTATTGAGGCGACAGTGCTCTGAAAAAACTCCTGTTGGTATTTTCATTGATTGGATTCAAGAGAGTCTTTGCATGTCTTCCATGAAGGGTTTTAGTTTAGCTTGAGGAATACTTTACCTTGCATTGTTTCAAAATTATGGCTTACTATTTTTATTTATCGAATATATATATATATATATATATATATATATATATATATATATATATATATATATATATATAGAAATAATTTTTAATGCATATGAAAATAATTGTGTAGGAGATATGATAAATTGTAATTATTGACTCACGATAACAATACTCGTAATTAAATATAATCACTATCAACTCATCTTTAGATAACAGGTATTTAAAAAACATTTTAAATTTGTTTTTATTATCTGGAAGCAACAAAATAAAGTATTATTTCTCATATAATCATATAGCTAATTTTAAGAATAAATTTTATACAAGTATAGCAGGGGATTTACAAGAAAAATTGATTACTTCCTAATTGACGATACGGCGTCTTCCTCTTTTTCTACTGTTGTATATTTTAGTATTTATGATCTATTTTACGCATCCGCTTGTAAGTGTTCCCAACTATCAAAAATTTATCTCCCTAAAGCGTCAATCAAAAACTTGAACCCTTACTAAAAGAACTTCTATAACTCAAATTATTTAACATTTCCTTGGTTTTTTACCTTATCGAGGTTCTACTTTAGTTTATCGATTCCTCTATTATTTTCTTTTCTCCAGTCTGTTTCATTCATTCTAATTCCTTCATATGATTCTTCTTTCTAATATTCTTAATCTTTCTTGGTTGATTAGAATTTTCTCTTCGCTTTTTCTTCTTATTCATCATTGCTTTACATTTCCTTCTCAATTTTCTATAAGTTTCCCTATTTCCCCCTGTATTTTTGCTTATCATAATCTCTCTTGCATTTTTCTTCAATTCAATGGTCGAACCACGTTGTAATATTTTCGCTTTATTTTTCATTTATTATTTTTCGTACTACATGTGTTTGTTATGTTTTCCTATTTTTTCTCAACCGTATCCGAAAAATGTATTTTCATTAATATTTCTGCAGAACTAAAGATAAATAAGAGAAGATGTTTAATTCCAATTCTGCAATTCTTACTTTACACAATTATATTAATTTCCTAATCTATTTTGTTTGTATTCTTTATAATTTTTTTGGGTGTCAGCTATGATTATTTTGGCAATTACATCTTCCATTGTACCGTTAATAATTTCTATTTATAGTGACCCAATTTGAACTAAATATTTTTTTTATTTCTTGCATTGTTTATTGTTTAAATGATCGTGTAATAGGTGTTGTGAAATAAACAACTAATTTAAAAGTACTAAGTGTGAAGGTTTCAGCATTTATTTTTATTTTGCTTAAGAATGTTAAGAACGAAGATCGTGAATAATAATAAGAAATAACAGAAATACATTATACGATGTCTCTTTCAACTACCTAAGAAATAAATATATTCCGTAAAATCGAAATATAAATTGAATCAAGGTTAAAAAATGATATATAAAAGCAAGTCTAGTTTAATTTTGTAAATTTATTATAGCCATAACCTTGTTTTATTGTCCGTTTCTAATAGTTTAAAGCTGGTTTGTTTAAAAAATCCGCTAACAAGTTTGATAAAAATTACCTTGAAAAGAAAAATAATGCACTTAATATTAATATCATGTGTGACAATTTAAATGGATTCTAGTACACACCGGAGTGGAAGGAAAAGAAATGCTTGCTACAGATGCGACAGACAAACAAATAATTCCTTTGATTGGTGGTATAGAACTGTCAAATGTCATTATCTCTTGACATTTACGACTTTATGTATAAACATAACTTATCATTGTTTATTTGTTAGTATGTGGTTTATCTATGTTATTTGTTATGTTAACGTATTTAATTGATTTCGTTTCCATTTTAAAACTATGTATTGAAAATGAGTATTAATGAATATACAGTTTCACTAAATTATATAAATAATCAAATTGTTTCTGAGACAATCTTAAAATTTTTTATATGCTAATGAATCTTCTTTAACACGTTCGAGATCGAACGACTTCTATTTTGAATTCAGGCCTAATCCATTTTCGTTTTGGCTTTTTCCAAGAAATACCTCGGCAAACAGTTTGAAATATAATTATATATCCACATAGTACCGCCATTCTGTTTAAGTCCTTAATAACAAAAACCGAATAAAATAATTTATACTAAACAAGAAATTGAGTTATTAGGTTAGACCAGGGGTCTCCAAACTTTCCAGCCTTAGGGCCATACTGATTACTCCAGTTAGTTCCGAGGGCCAAAACCATATTATCATTGTTGCCGGTGGTAAAAAGTGAAATAATCCACTGATGAAAAAAAAGTCCGAAAAAGTGCGCAACGTTTAAAAAAGGCTGCAAATCGGAATAAAGTCCGCAAAACGGCAACACTGCATATTATTAATTTTCCTGTCATTATCTGTAATTCCTAGATTAGTCGTAGAGTGCGAGCCATGAGGAGTAACGTGACACGACATCTGATATATATATATAACAGTATTTTGATTTGAATTGTTGCTTTTGGGTGTGATTTAGTAGTATGGAAAAGAAGCGAAAAATTGATAGTGAATGCAGAAAATTAAAAGATCAGTGGAACATTCAGTATTTCGTAATTGAGTCCAATAACAAGGCGCTATGTTTGATTTGCAAAAGAATATATTATTAAACGTCATTATGAAACAAAACATTTTCAAAATTAGTCAAAATATACAGGAAGTTTGCGGACAGAAGAATTCGAGGCTATGAAGCGCAGATTGAAATCGCAGCAATTTTCATTTACAAAACTCAAAACTTAATAAGAGGCTGCAACTCGTGCCAGCTTTCGTGTGGCTCTTGAAATTTGAAAACGTGGAAAACCATTCAAAGAATGCATAATTACAGTAGCCGAAGAAATGTGCCCTGAAAAGGTAAATTTCTCTCAACTGTTCGACAGAAATGGACATGTTGAGTGGTTTTCTTTGGCCTTGGATGAGTCAACGGATGTGTTAGATACTGCTCAGGTGTTGATTTATATTCGAGGAGTAGATAAAAGCTATGAAGTGCATGAAGAACTTCTTGATATGTATAGTATTCATGGCACAACTACTGGTACAGATATTTCTAAAGGAGTTGAAATGACCATTAATCAAAAGAACCTTCGATGGAAAAACTTGAAATGTATTACAACTGATGGAGGCAAAAACATGAGTGGGAAAGATAAAGGAGTGGTCGCTCTTGTGTCAAAGGCGGTAGAAAATGACGGTGGTTCAAAACCATTAGTCTTACATTGTATCATTCATCAACAGTCTTTGTGCGGAAAATGTTTGGATATGTCTGAAGTTCTGAAACCAGTCATATCAACTGTTAATTTTATCAGATCTTTCGGGCTGAGTCACCGACAATTTATTGAAGAGATTGGAGAAAATGACTTACCTTATCATACTGCCGTACGTTGCCTTAGTTGTGGGAAAGTCCTTCAGCGCTTTTTTGAACTTCGAGCAGTGATCGAAATTTTTTTGAATGAAAAGCATTGCCCTTTTACTGAATTACAAAACAACGGATGGCTGTGGAAGTTAGCATTCTATGTTGATTTGACAAAACATGTGAACGAACTGAATTTGAGATTGCAAGGAGAAAACCAGCATCTTCCTGAATTATACACTAATATCAAATCATTCCGGAAGTAATTCACACTGTTTCAATCACAACTACGAAGTAAATGTTTTTCACATTTTAAAACATGTGAAATATTCAGCCACACCACTGAGACTGAGTTTCCTATCGCTTTTGCAATCGAAACTTTGAGTGCTTTGAAAATAAATTTTGATACTCGTTTCTCGGACTTTGATGCCATTGCGATTCAAATTAACATTTTTCAGAATCCTTTTGATACTGACATTGAAACTCTAGCCCCGGAACATCAAATGGAAATGATTGATCTGCAGTGCAGTGATATAATTAAGAACAAATATCAAAACTCATCTTTGTTGGAATTTTATAAGAGTCTTCCACTGACACAATTTGATAATTTGCATAAATTTACTCGTGGGCTCTTTTCTGTTTTTGGTACTACTGATTTGTGTGAGAAGACCTTCTCCAAAATGAAGTACACAAAAAATATTTACAGATCTAAATTAACTGATGAGCATCTTAAATCTCTTTTAATAATTGGTACAAGTAAAATTAGTCTACAACTACAAACCATTGTCAGTGGAAAATCTCAATTACATAAATCTCATTAGTATTTCATATGTCATTATGCTTGTTATAAGTTATGTTTTTATTTAAAATGTTAGTTGGATTCATTTCAATAATTTCTTAGTTATTATATACTGAAGTTAGATTTTCTGCATATTATACATGTCTTTACTATATACTACAATTCTGTGTTTCTTTATTATTAATATTAATAATTATTCAACATAAAATTAGAATACTTCAGTAAACTAAAATTAATTTGCTATAAAAAATATGTTCTCTAAAAGTATGCTAGCTCTCCACGGGACGGACAAAATCTGTCCGCGGGCCGGATGTGGCCCTCGGGCCGTAGTTTGGAGACCCCTGTGTTAGACTAAACGCCAAACATAGACACGATAACTGACCTATTAGGCAAAATCTATACAGAAATTTGATGTCATTATTCTGTACAGTATTCGATATCAAAAATTATAGTTTTTGTTAAAATTGAAAACAATATCTACATAATGTCATACGGCCTTATAACTAAACTTTTATTATGATTTCTACAATTAACAATGATTATAATCTATTTTTATCTTTGATATAATGACAAAATATTTTTTCCATTTTCTTCTAATATATAAACGAACATATTGAATAATTTCATATTCACCAATTAAAAATTTTATGACTGCGATGGATTTTCCGTAACATTAATATTATAAAGCAATTACTTTATTAAAATAAATTTTCTAATTATATTAAGTAGTTAATTATGTACGAGGAAATAATAATAGATCAACTATGTTTATTTTTCTGTTTTGCATTAATTACTATGGATTTCGTTTTGGACATTGTAGCAAACTTTAATGTTGTTGTGATAATCTAAAATTGAGATGTTTAAACAATAAAATTTCTTTTAGTTTTTCATTAACTTTGATTGATACTTTGGATGCTTTGGTGATACTTGGAGATCTTGCTGAATTTGAACATGCGGTAAAACTAATCATCAATGACGTTACTTTCGACAACGACGTTGTTGTTTCTGTTTTTGAAACGAATATTCGGGTCGTTGGGTAAGGGATTGTGAATCAGTGAAACTATTTTTTAATATTCTAACACCCAACGAAAATTTTTTTAGAGGATTGTTATCAGCACATATCTTGGCGGAGTATTTACAACAAAGAGACGGCATAATGCCTTGGTATAAAGGAGAACTTCTGGATTTAGCGAAAGATGCTGGATATCGATTATTGCCTGCGTTTAATACGACTACAGGAATCCCTCATTCGAGGGTAAGTTAATTATTCGGATGTACATGCAAAATTGATTTAAAAATTTTTTTTTAGGTGAATATGAAATATGGTTTGAAAAGTGATAGATTAGAATCTGCTAGAGAAACATGTACCGCTTGTGCTGGTTCCATGATACTTGAAATGGCTGCTTTGTCACGTTTAACTGGTGAACCAATATTCGAAATGAAGGCCCAAAAAGCTATGGACGAATTATGGAAAATGCGTCACCGTAGCTCTGATCTCATGGGTAATTTTAACATACAAATAATTTGTTGTGAATATTAAAATAATTTGATTTTTATTTCAGTCCATAAAATTTTAATTGTTTTATAAAACTATTCTTCTTACAGGGTGAAATACAGCGTTTTAAGATTATCTATTCTATTTTTTTCTAGGGACTGTTTTGAATGTTCATTCGGGTGATTGGGTTAGAAGAGATTCTGGTGTAGGAGCCGGAATAGATTCCTATTATGAATATTGTTTAAAAGCCTATATACTACTAGGGGAAAATAAATATCTCAATAGATTCAATAGACATTATAATGCCGTTATGAAGTATATATCTCAGGGACCAATGTTACTAGATGTCCATATGCACAGGTATAATAATTTTGTACACATACTAAAATAAAATCGAATCTTTATATCAATAACTATATTAGACAGCTAGAACAGGACTTTTAGGCAATTGTATTTTATATAAAGGATCAGAAGAGTCAACAAGAGATGGAATAAAGACAGTTTTAACGTAACTAGACAATAAAAAAAGGTTTGCAGAAAGGATTATGTAACAATGGAGGTAGGAAATGCATGGAAATGAACATTTTTACAAAAGCTTCAAGAACCTTTAGCCTAAAAGTGAGAAATTATACCAAACACACTGTTTACTACCACCACACCATCATTCGGTTCCAAAATTTTACTTTATTACCTTGTAATTGTGAGTATTGGTCACCATCAGTTCCAATAATTCCAACTAAGGATAGTTCAAGATGAAACATGATTATTTCTCATTTATTTCCACCAGTTGATTTTAAAAAAAGTCCCATTTTGAATTGCATGTAAATTGAACAATATACCAATTGATAATCGACATAAAAAGATACTGAAATTCCAGAACGACAACTTAGGGAGGCAGTATATGTTTTTCATGATGTGACAGAATTTTTCCGAACATTTTTTTTCAAATAGGAATAATAATTTTGTTTTAGACCGCATACGAATTCTCGTAATTATATGGACGCCCTTCTAGCTTTTTGGCCGGGTCTTCAAGTTTTAAAAGGAGATATCAAACCTGCCGTAGAAACTCACGAAATGCTTTATCAAGTGATGCAGCGTCACAAATTTATTCCGGAAGCTTTCACGACTGATTTTCAAGTACATTGGGGTAATCATCCGTTAAGGCCGGAATTTTTGGAATCTACTTATTTCCTTTATATCGCCACTGGCGATCCGTACTATTTAGAGGTAATTATACTTCATCTGAAATTGTTATAATCTACATAATTTATATTTTTTAGGTAGGGAAAAACGTCCTGAAAAGTCTTCAGAAGTACGCCAGAGTGCCTTGTGGATATGCCGCAGTTAATGACGTTCGAACTGGTAAAAAGGAAGATAGAATGGATTCTTTTGTATTAGCAGAGACTTTCAAATATCTGTTTTTATTGTTCGCCGATAAAGATGATCTCATTTTAAATTTGGATGAATTTCTGTTTACTACCGAAGGGCATTTGTTGCCCCTTACACTTTCCGGTCGAACTATGAACGGTGAGTTTACAACAAAAAAATAACCACATATCAATCTTCCATATACCAGGATTAATTTACAAGAAAACTTGGAAGATTATTGTGTCCCTTATCAGACTATCTTCAAATTCTAAAGTTTCAAATGAACTACTGTATCAGTATTGGCTTTAAGGAGGTTATTTATTATCTGAGCAGTTATGGATACGCTTGAAATGGTCAGGAACTCTAGAAGTAGTAGTTTCACCTTCACCATAGAATCTAGACTCGTCAGCTTGTGCAAAACCTAATCCCATCAGGTAATCCCTGCCATTGGGTGGACGTAATTTGTTTTTGTGTAAATATAAATACTTTTTGGTATCTGAAAGACCTTTCAGAGATATCTAGCTGATCAAGGCATCATCTTTCAGTTTTTTCTTTCTTCAGAAACGTTTCCCTACTTTTCTTAATTTCTTTCCAGATTCACTTTCACTAAATTAACACATTACATAGAACGAACATCACAATATCTGAAAAATAGATTAACAAGTCATCAATACAAACATTTTTGTTGTATCATCCTGTTAGAATAATCTTCATCTAGATGGTTCCAATGTAGCTTAGGGGTTAAATCGCACATTAAGGATTATTGTGCCCCTTATCAGAGTTGTTTCTAGAGCTTCAAATGAACTACGGTATCAGTGCTGGTTTTACTCCCCTACAGGGTTCTAATCGGAAACATTTTTGGATATGCTTGCAATGGTGAGAAATTCTAAAAGTTGTTGATTGGAATTTCACTCTTCAACACAGAATTTACACTCCTCAGCTTATGCTAGACCCAATCTTTTAAATTAAATTAGATCTAAATACTTTTTTGTATCTTTTAACTATCTATATACCATTTTAAAAGATTGGGTGAAGTATCCGTTTTTCCAGTCTTATTTAACATTGTGGCAACGTTTTTATGATGCCTATTTTCTTAATAATTTTGTTATGGGGAAGATTAGTTGAAGAGAAGAACATTTTGATACTCCCATTGACTGGGTGATTACGGTGGCTATTTATTACTTTTACTACTTTACTGTTATCAAAATGTGATATAAACACCATCAAGTTTACAGTAGATACAGTATTTTGGATGATCTAAGTAATTTTTGAAATCTAATTGTGGAAAAATAAAGAATTTAACTAAATATTCTATTTTTAGGAAGTAAAACAGTAGATTTAGATTTAGACGATTGTGAATTTGATAGAACTTGTCCAAATACATTGCGCTTATTTCCTGAATCGTTTCGTAAACCTCTCCAAAATATGGTTGATGGAATGTGTCCTAAAAGATCTCAAAAACGAAGACTTACCGCATCTGAATTTTCTGCTGTTAATCTTAATCATCTCAAAATTATCAAAGATATGGGTATAAATATTATAGCATTAAACGATGGAAGGGTGCAGTTATTGCACAGTTTTTCAGCAGTGAGTTTATTAAATCTAGTTATTAATTTTGTAATAAATTCCATTTATTTTAGGCTCGTTCAGCAGCAGACGCCGAAGAAGGTCTTCTATTTATGCAAGAAATGGTAGAATTAACCAAACTTCAATCAGAGGAACCGGTACCATCTGCACAAGCTGTCACAATTGCAATAAAAGATGCAAATGACGAAGAACAATTGTTAGTATTACACGCTGGTCCTTCTCAGTTCGGTAGGAACTTGAAAGGGGATCAATTCGTTACAGCACCAGCTGAATTAGTTAACCCAATAAGAGGTTGCGAAACTCCTAACGAACCCAACCGAATAAAAGGTAAGATAGCTGTGATGGAGCGAGGAGATTGTATGTTTGTGGATAAAGTAAGGAATATCCAAAAATATGGTGCGGTTGGAGCTGTAATATTGGACAACGTTCCTGGAAGCAGCGCCGCTAATTCGCCGATGTTCTCTATGTCCGGAGACGGAACCGACGACGTGAAAATACCAGCCGTATTTATTTTTACGCAAGAAGCGTCTAAATTACTTTTGGCTTTGAATAAATATCCCCAATCGGAAATTACTATAAGAGAACTCAAAGAATCTGATAATTTTTCTCAGAACGAAGAAGAAAGTATGTTTCAGAAATTGAAAATCTCCGTCCAAGAATTTCTTAACAAGCATACCGGACTGGCTTTTACAAAAACTGTGGAATTAGGAGGATTCCGTGCTAATGTAGGTAATAGCAAAGTTAGAATAACATACGAAGGTACACAAGAGGAATTTACACCTACGAAAGACGTCGAAATAAACGCCCAGTGGATAAAAATCAGAAAAGGTCTTCTCAAATCTATTCTAACTTCGGAAAATAGAGAACTGCTAGTGCCTCTAAATATTTTAAGGATATATTATCAAACATTGAGCGGAGTTTCTTCTAAAGATGCTTCTAACGTAGATATAGTGAAACAAACAGAGTGGTTACTCGAAGAACTTTCCAAAGAATACAAGAAAAAAGATGACGATTTAGTACAAGCTGAACCAGATCCGGGTATTACTATAATTACAGAAATGACGGAAACCGATAAGGACGCCTTAGTTAAACAAAACAAGAATAAAAAATTAAAAGAACTCAATTCCTTATTAGAGGATGCCGAGATTATAAGTATCTTGGAATCCAAATTAGATAAAGCATTTAATAAATTGAAATTAGAAGTATCTGATGAAATAATTGTTGGTGATATCAAAAGTGATAAGCAGAACGAGAAAAACATTAGGGATAACAATGTATCAAATAATAAACGTAACATCGATGAATTATGATCTCAGTAAAAGATACTTTAACAGGATTAATATTTCGGACTGATGTTACCAAAAAAGTTTTTTAATTAGTATATAGATTTTCCAATAAAAAATGCAGCCCTGATTTTTCAGTATGGTAAAAAGGGTGCTAACTAATAGTTCGTTTTAACTACTGTTCATTTTTCTGTGTACGATTCATTTGAACTACTTTTTATTTTTCTATACATCCGGTTGTTTGATAGTTCATTTAGACTACTGGACATATAAATCCCATTTAAAGAATTATCTCTGAATTCTCTGTGCGGTAAAAAGTAGTAATTAATGTTAAGTTTGAACTACTGAACATAGAAATTCCACTAAAAAAATTAGTTCCAAATTCTCAGTGCGGTAAAGATGCTAGTCATAGCTGGTTTGTTTTTATTTTTCTTCATATCCTATCAAGTTTGATAGTTCATTTCAACTACTAAAGATTTTTCAATTATCTATAAATGAAAACTATGCTTTTCTTTTCAAGAGATCTTTCTAAAAATCATTAACACATTTTATTTGCTGAATAGAAGGTATCCAAAACATGAAAAATTCCATGTTTTTTTATGAAAAAGTGTGTTATCTAAAAATAAAATGCCCTTGATATGATTCCTAAAAAACAACCTGTTGCAAAAAATTTTTAACATGTGTAATTGTGGATTGTACTATTCCAATTGAAGTTGTCTCTAATAAAACAAAAATAATAAAAATGGGACAGTAAGAAGTGAAATTTTTGCAATCCCATTTCTGTTTTATATTATTAGCGAAATTCAAATCAAAAACAATGGAAACTTTTTAGTATTAATTAATAAACATGAGATTGATGTAAATTCTTTTTATTTTGAATACAAGATGTGTCATTAGGAATACATTATTGAAATTTTCCTTTTTTGTAATTTGATATTTCTTCAATACATTAAATTCATTTTTTAATACTATTTTCTACCCTCAAAAGAAACACTTTTTATTGATAAAATGTTCTAATTTTTAATAAAATGAATTAACATTCAGATATGCAGGATTTTAATTTGAATGTTCAGTTAATTAGACTACTAGTTGAAGTAATAATTGAATTTCAGTTTTAAAAATTGAAATTTTTTATATTGATGCATCTTCTATCAAAAGCAACCCCTTATGAATGTTTGTATACTCAATCTCCCCAATTTAAAATATTTATTTTGTAAGATAAAGTTACGTCTTTTTATTTGATATATTGTTACATACTGTACATATAAGTTACTTTTTTTAGTTACTCATCGATTGTACACTGTGTACATATGATATTTATAAAAAAAATGTGAAAGAAATATTTTTATATACACGTTTAAAAATTTGTTGAGTGTAATTAAAAGATTTTATTACCTGGCAAAATTTGTTTTTTTCTTAACCTTGTATACTTGTTAGTGTTATGTAATAGTATAATTCCAAAATTTTTATCTGATGATTTTTCAGGATGCATTACCTCCTTTATTACTTCTGTTGGTTGGTGTATTTATTTCCTTTTGATCTATATATTTCAGTAGTTCATAGTAAAGTAGTGAGGATTATATGTGTCCTGGGATTTTTCCTTGCTGCAATGTTATCGAACTCACCTACTAATAAAAATTTTGTTCTGTACGGTTATCGAATAATCAGGTACTACAAATTATCTGCAAATAGGTATTGAAACAAAAGGGGATCTAAAATTTAACTCATTTGAAGATTAATGCTTTATTTGATTGTCAGATTGTACACATATACAAAACAAAAATTGAAATCCATACATAAATTTAACAAAATAACAATAAATTGCGATATAATTGAATTGATTCTTAACAATTTTAGTTTTAAACAAAAAATTTGCAATTGTAGACCAAATAGAAAATGAAACCACAGATTTTATGTACAACTGCAACTATTCGATTGTTTTCCAACAACTTTCTTCGTCATATTGAAAATTAGTTTAGCAACTTTTTGAAAAACTGGTACAGGATATAAATTCGAAGAGTTATAATAATTATTGGTTTGTTTGCGCAATGTCAGTTTAGTAAAATGTAATCTCAAAAATAAAGTTACGTTGACTTAATTCTATATTCATTTATACTATTTCTTCCCAGTTTGTGTTCTGAACTCGAGGAAACTCTTTTTCATATCTGCAAGGGCTTCTTCAATTTTTTTAGCAAATCTGTGACAATCCTGAAAAATATTATTAAATTCTTACATATACTTGGTTCAAAAACCGTTACAAGGGATCATGTTAGAGTATTTGGAGCTGATACCAAATACTCTTTATCACTAGGCTCCTGTTAGAGTCTTACAAGCAAAAATTCTTGCTATTAAAAGACACAGACATTCTTATCCAAGAAAAATTGCAATGGCGAGGAATTCTAGAAGTTCTTGGTTACACGGGTGTCAAAGGAAAAGAAGAGGACAATGTACTTGCCAGAAAAGAAGCACAAATGCCTTTCATAGGCAAGACATTTTTCCTATAATCGAAAATTATGAAGCAAGAAACGAAAAGGGAAGCAATTGTTAGATCATTTCAAAAAGTTCTTTCATATATGTACTGGAGTGAATTGGAACTGTAATGTGATGTGGAAAACCTCAAGTGCTATACATTTTATCTATTATTTCAAAACCTTATTTTAAAGTGTGTAAACAAATACTTACTGTTGTTGGACAACTATTTTTATTCGAAACGTGAAAGAATAATAAATCTTCACCAGCAATAATATAAGAAACACCGTAACCATCATCTGCTACAGGTCCGAAGCCCCCACCGGCGGATATACACTTGGGATGTTTCTTCAGATCGAGACGACTCGTTTGACCGTGTGGAGTTTGTGATGTGGACAATCTCCAAGGTTCGCTTAGTACCTCTTTGAGGAATGGCGAGTCGACTTCTAGATATTTCGAAACTACGTAAAGACAGAAAAGGTGTCTATCGATTCCTTTTCCACACATAGCATCTTGATAGCCGGTCTAAAAAGTAGATACATAATTTTATGAAAAATTGTACAATTGAAATTTCATCGATTCTCACTTGATGAGAGTTACAAGCCGCTTTTAACAATCTAACTCTTTCTTCGGCGTTTGAATTTTGATTTTCCATAGATTTTACCCAGGCAACCGAATCCACAGTAACTGGACGAAGGGTCTCTGTTCTACCTTCTCTATTTAAATCAAAAACAAATATTCATATAAATTTTCATATATAAAAGAAGAAATATATTTGAATTATTAACAGTATGGTGGTGTATTAAATTAATATGTGATACTAAGGTACATTTGAACTATTGTTATGATAACAAATGATTTTACCTGTATAATCTGGTCATTGTAGCTTCGTATGTGAGACAGAATTTTCCAGCATCTCTAAAATACGCCAATTGTAATGCCATCTGTATATAAGCGTCAGGACTAATTCCACAAGTTTTCATAAAACCCTTACCATAATGATCGTGAACGAATATACGCAAGTTTATGTCTTTTATAAGTTCGTTAGCAACTCTGACTGATTTTTCAATAGCATCTTGTGCTTCGAACTTAAGTTCCCAGTTTAAACGAACTGGCGTCGGCGGTACTATTTCCGGTTTACCGACTGTATTTCCGGTTTCGTCATATCTATAAAAAATTATTGATTCATGTCAACAATGATGAATAAACAGAACAAAAGCCAGTGATAGCTCCAATTACTACATCTATTTGTTTATAAAACATTTTTTTTCTTTTTTTAATATATTTTTTTTTTGAAATATGATACAGTATCACTGTTTTTGTTTTTGTACACTATTTTCTCAATTAACACATGAACAGGAAATATATACTCATAATATAACACAAGCAACATGCAGTAATACACATAATTGATTGATATAGAAGAATATTTAAATTTATTAAAATATACCCTTTAACATGCCCAACAGTTGGACTATCTGTCCTAATAATAAACGAGGTGAATAGATTTTGATACTAAATTAAAATAGTCTATTACAAAAAAAATCAATTTAATTAGACCTACATGCTCAATCTTCAAAATCTAACGATATACATGTAACCGTAGAAAAGTAGTTTTTTCCAATTGAAAGACCCTGTATATTTTTTAATTCACGAATTGTATAGATAATTTTAACCCCAAATTAATTTATAAATCCTATATAATCAGTATTATGTAAAACGTAAAAGCCAGTTCCTGTTCTTTGTTTACATTATCAAGTGGACCTCATAGGTAACATTGTTTTAAATCAATTCCAAGACACGATGTGAATATTTGGATAGAAATGTGTTAAACAAAAATGAATTTAAATAAACTTCTGGTTAGGTTATGAGCAGTCAACATTTATAGAAAATGTCACTGAACAGGTTAGCTCGACAATATAAACAACGAACAGGACCGGACTGATTCGGACGACACGAATTACATACGGAATATTTTAAATTAGTATCTGTTGTTAAAACAGAAAAATTAGAAACAGCAAAGTAGCTTTACGATAATCCATCGCCTGAAAAAACATTTTTTTTTGTTTTATAAAGTTTTATTACCGACTTTCCCCGATTTCTTCTGTCAGTAAGAATTCCCACAGGTGTGACATAATTGCTGCGTCTGCCCTATAACATAATGGTGCAGCGTGTTCAAGATGATAAAACTATATTATTCAAAATAAAAATCGAGAGAATTTTGAATCGATTTGAAACTTACCAAGAATGTTCTGCGTTAAACCCGATGCGTCCATTGGTTCCTATACACATTGTGAAAGATTTATCAAACCATCTGTCATATCCTTTACCGTGTAACAGCATTCTTCCGTATTGATCTAATTTGGAAGGGTCTTCCTGAAATTAGTTGATTGATGTTATGTAGTTAAAGTATTTTTTTGAAAATACTTACTGGGTCATAATTGTAAGGGAAATCGTCCAAAGCTACAACAAAAGCTGCCTTTTCGATAGTGTCCAAAGAAGATTTGTTGACACCTTTATTAAACATCTGCAATCGAACTGTGGCCCAATGGGTTCGTTCCCCAGCAGTTAAAGCTGCTAGTTTCTCTTCTCCGGGTAAAGGTTCCGATTCGTCATCCAGAATTTGTTGAATTTGACTAAAATTTATCTTAAATTGATCAATTTGTATTCTAAATTATAGTAGTACAAATGCAATTAAAAAAGGAGGTTATCAATTTCTGATATATTAGCAGTAATCAAAAACTAAATATTTTGTAAAGGATTAAAAATAGTACCACAGACAATAATTGCAGTTGAAGTTTGTGGGATCGAATGCGAAATGATGAAAAAAATTATCTAACAACTCATTCCAACATATCTTGACACCATAAGTTAGAAAAAAATAAGTTTATGTACGTATTCCAATAATTTTCAATAAAATGTGAATAGAATAAAGTAAAACATAAAAATAATTGAAATTTGATGTATTAAAACAATTTTTATGAATAATTTCATACCACAGTAAGTAGGGTACATTTGAACTACTATAATAGTTGATTACAAATTATATTTAATTAATTATAAAAGTTGTGAAATGTTCAAAGTAGTTTTGTAAGAAATAATAATAAAACATGGTTGAAATAAATGAATTAAAATGTGAATAATGGAAAGAAATTATTGAATAACAACTTCATAGCATATTGGTGCTTTTAGTTCACTTATTTCCCATATTTTTGTTTTTTAAATAATCACATTTCAATATTTCTTAGATAAAAAGTGCAATTGAAATTTATTCATAAGTGCATACCACATTTGCACAGGTACATTTGCACTACTGATAACATTACTTATAGCAATATTATTGCTTCAATTATTTCCCATTTTTTTGTATCTTGAATATTAATATTTCGAAATTTTTACATAAAAAGTGTATAACCTGATGCAACAAATTCAAATTAGTTGAAATTACATGTTTTAATTTAATTTCATTCATTATAAAATGTCTCAGAGGTTAAGGTACATTTGAACTACTGTAATAATTGATAACAAATTATATTTAATTAATTATAATAGCACATATTGTATAAGTATGGTGGAAATTATATTTTAAGTACAATACTCACATTTGTATTTCACATGGTTTCAATATCCTTCCTTTATATATAATGACTTTGAAATATCTTCCTTTGTGATAAACGACAATATGGTTAGAATCTAACCAATGAACAATTCTGTCAGTTTCTTTTCCAGGTATTCGGGTAGTATTGAAAATTCTTTCGTACTGCCAAGAACACAGTGGAACTAGTCCTTGAACTAGAATAGGTTCCAATTCTTGTCGTTCAACTAACCTCCTGAATACTAGCAAAGAGTAAATTACTGAACCAGCTCTTGCAGCTTGAATTTTAGTAGGGTGAAATAGAAGGGCGTCGATGCCGTAAAAATTCGAATTAATCATCAATGGAGATCTACCTCTAAGATAAACATATTCTTCCCACCAATCTGAAACATAGTTGGTGGACCACCATGATTTTAGGATAAGGTACCGTTGAAGCTTTTTGCCTATGCCATTTTCGAATTCTGTAGCTAACTTTTCCATACGTTCGTATTGTTCTTCATCCAATAAAGCTTTAACGCTTTTAAGGTACTGAAAAAAAATTAATCCTCCTTAAGTTATTATTAGTGAAAAATTTATTCAATACTAACTCTCTGCATAGTGTTGTGCACTTCTGGAAGAGGTAACCTTGGTAAGGATCCTTGATAGCTATATAATCTTGGTGTATTCCATCCGCTAAATATTTTCACTAAAGCCAACCAAATTCTAGTTTTTAGACTAGGAGTAGAGCCCCTAGCTCTTGATTCGTACATCCATCCTTTATACATAAATAACAATTTTAAAATATACCTAAGAATATATATCGCTGTTAGCCAAAAGACTAGAGATGTTAGGAAGCAAGCAGATAACTGCCAAAAAAGGGTGTCCCTAAAACAAATATCATTTAAATTCGAATATTTGTTTATATACAAATAATGTAACTGAAATTCTTACCCTGGAAGAATATCAAGAAGTCTATTTGTTAGATTAAAAGGCACTTTAACTCCAGCCCAATGGAATGCTATCGCTAAACTTATCAGTAAAAATAGATATCTGTAATGTCCTGGGTACACTCCATTGTGTATACTATTCTAAAATTTGGAATATCATAATCGAATCATTATTAAAAATAATAAACATTTGAAACTTAAAAAATTAAGCTGTATAGAATGATATAATTCTTACATAAAATCGTGAAAGCTGGGTTTAACAGGCAGTTAAAATATGGTATTTACTAGAAAATAACACCAATAGAGGCTCAACAGTTGACATGAATAGACATTCATAAAGATACCTATTGAGGAGATATAAAATACCAGAACACCAAAAGAACGCCAAGATAATATTAGAACCATCCAGATCAGACATTCTATAAAATAGGAGTATACATGGTCCAAAGCAAGTGCAAAGGCTCAAAACAAAAAGAAATGAGCCAAAAAAACTCAAACTAATTAAAACAAAGTGTATTAGAAGTTATTTTTATTATTTATATGAAAGAATTATACTCCTGCTCATTTTAATGACTAATTGAAAAATAATACCGTAAATGGTTTTTTTTAATTGCAGAGTCTTCAAAGAATTTACATCTTCACAACCTAATACTTTCCAAATGAGATTTTTATACTCCAAAACCACTAACATTTGAAATTGAATGTATATAGGGAAACACTCACTTGAAATCTTGCTACTCTCTTTTTCCAAGACCTTACACCTGATTCCCATACCAAGTGAAGAACTTCACGATCAAAATTGACATCAAGTCCTTCATGGGTGATGGCAAATGAAAATGCCACAGCAGAATGGGCTTCTGCCATTCTGGTTCACCTGAAATATGTATTATATTCATATTTTGTGTAATAATTAGGTAATTTTGTATTGATTTATCATTTATATATGATAACATATATCTACACTTTAACGATATCAAATTGTGTAAAATTGTTAATTAGGGGCTAACGAACTCATTAATTAATTAATACCTACATCTCTATATATTTTTTTTGTTTCAAACAAAAGAGAATTGATTAGTTATAATTATCGGAGCATATAACTTACTAAAAAATATATATTACATGCTGCTTTGTTCAAATTAATTGCGTTATTAAATTCCTTGAACTTTAATTTCATTGAAATTATTTTAGACATTATATTAAATTACCCGCCAATCTTCAATCACGTGTACAGCTGAAAACAAATGTCCCAATAATAGACTGTTTTTGTATTCCCATAGATAATTAAATATAATAGATACAAGTTTGACAGGTGTTATAATGTCATAAATATTTATTATCCAAGTCATAGGCGCACTTTTTATATAAATAAAACATGAATATTTGATTTATAATAAAAATAATTAATGTTATCAAAGATACATAAATATGTGGTATCTATGGAAAACTATCAAAAACAAATAAATTATTCAAAGATAATATATCAGTTATGATCATATATGTAATAATACTCCGATATGGTATATTTTCTCTCTCGTTCGAGACATTTTATCTATACTGCGCATTCTTCATGCTCGCAAAAATTGCGCAGAACAAACTAAAGCGCTCGGAGGAGATAGAGAGAGAGAGAGAGAGAGATCACTATTTGTTTCACTTCCATTTATAAGAACTGTCTATTAGAAGTATTAGACATATGGTTATGATATCAAGTGGATAATTTTTATCTGAGAAAAACAATTTTTTAAGTATCTATTTATCAAAATGTAATTGTTGGAAGGACGTTATTTGCTAATTGAGAAATTAAACGCGATTCTTCATCAAACAACTCTGTTTTATACACGTGCAAGGTTATATTTCTAATCTAATATCGCTATCGATAGAATTTAATAAATAGAATAGATTAGATAATGACATAAAAATATGATACATTAGTGCAATAAAGGAAATATCGAGACAACTGAATGTTCTACTTCCGACATATATAAACATGCATTTTCGTTTAAAATATATTTCAATTTAAAGTTAAATAAACGACTAATTTGTCTTTATGTTCACATGAACAAATACAAAAATTTAACATTGTTGTCAGATGCTACAATAGAAAGTATTAAAAATAACAAACTCAGAAGCCGGAGTATTGAATTAATTGATGATAAGTTTCGTTAAATTTGATGGGAACTGTAAATTTCTGGAAAAAAAAAATGATCGAAAATGCATAGAGCATTATTTGGTATTGATAAAAATTATGTGTTACGCCTTTGATTTTGTGATAATCTTCAATTTAATTTTCTCTGAAGGCTGAATAGAGATCGCATATGAACATGTAAATAAAATGACATTTGAGATTTTAAGTTCTCTAGGTACAAAGTACAAAGTCCGTCTTTATAAATATTACAAAAAACGCAATCCTCGTATCTCACGTGGTTCATCTGTTTGGATAAAAATACACCTTCAATGATAAATTAAATTTTGATACATCAACAGTTTGAATAACAAAATTTATCTTGGAATAATTAACTTTTTCAAGTTATTTATAAAAAAATTTTAATGTTATTATAAGCAAACAAAATAAAAAATTGAATTATATCAACAGCGTGAAGAAGTTTTAGCACTTTCAAATTTAGTAAATGACCTACTTTTTACAACTAGAAAACTAAACTTTTTGATGTTATGTAATATATTTTGAAAAATTATAACTTCATCAATTAATTTCATATAAATTTGTATTACATTATATATGTATATCAATTGAACAAAATGCTTTTATGTTGAATAATAGAAAGCAGAACGAGTTAACTCGAAACTTGATAACAAAAAAATAACTTACCTGATATAGAAGGCAGACAGAATTGAATTAAATTATACAGAAGTTAAAAATAAAAGAGATTATCTTTAATTTTTGCACAAATATAGTCACTTTTAATATGTAAAAAACATTTTTTGCTCAAAATTATAAAGAGAACAATAATAATAATAAACAGTTGATATTAAGAATATCGTCCACTAAACTGCCACACAAGCACTTTTTCTCTTAACCACCACCGTTTCTATAAAGCTTTACAACAAATTAACCCATCAACAGAAACACACAGACCAACACCGAGCCGAGTTCATTACCGTTACAGGCTCACCTCTCTTACTTATTTTCACCGATGTTGTTAGATTGTCGTGAGCTATTATCCGTAACAGAGGTTTAACAGCTATGGTGTTAAATTATAGTCAAAAGAGAACATATTGTACTGTTGATTTTAATGGAATAATATTCTTAGGTGATGAGTAATAAAAAAATAAAATATTTATGGAATATTATTTACATTAATAAAAAACACTATCAGTACAATTTACAATAAAAATCGTGAAAAAACTTTAAAAAAACACGAAAGTAAGTGGAAATTAATGAGAATAAATATAAAGGAGACTCGAAGGAATATAAATTAAAAAAATAAACCAGTATTTCGCTTTTTTACCCTTCCGTACATTCTGTAAATAAGTGTGAAAAAAAATGAGCTGGCAACACTGAACTAGTTTTGTGTTTCCGTATGTCAGGTTTTGACTCCGCCTTTTTTAGATAGTTTAGTTATTTCCCCGGTATTGCCGTTAGTAAATAAATAACCGTATTTTTCAGAAAGTAAGAAACGTAGTTTTATTTGGAATTTTAAAAAATGATTAATTAAATATAAACGATTGTCAAAATCGCTCATAACTTGATTGTAATCGAAGCTATGAAATGTGTATACCAAATAATCATTTAGAGACGAGGGGAGTTTGTAAATTCATGTTCTCTATATAAAAATATTAATTATACTCCCATTATGGATTGTTAATGTGCTGTTGCTAAGTGCGGTCCTGCAATGCAACTGAGTCATGCAGACAGTATTTTAGTTTTTTATGTTATTCAAAACTACTGTCATTTTCATAAATAAATACGGCAGGTAGATAATGAAATGCAAAATATTTTCAGTATATTTTTATTACAATAAAAAACAAAAGAGACATTGAGCAAATAAAATTCTTATAATACTGTTTGGTAACAGTCTTTTGTACGAATGTTGAATTAAATATATAATTCTAACTATTTAACTACATAAATATACTACCCTGTTAATTAGTTAATTAATTTTCTAAATTCTACGTTAATACTTCTACTACGCGTTAAGTAGAACGAATGTTAAAATTAGAAGTCTACAAAATGTTATTTTTGATAGTTTCGAGTAGAAGAGATTATGTTTAATAAGCTCAAGTGATAGTTTAATTAATGATACAAATTGTTATTGATAAATATGAAGATATTTGTTTATTTTTTTTAATTAGATATGCTGATAACAGAGAAGTTTTTGTAAAAGATATGTTCAACATTCAAAATCAAAGTATTTTATAACCATAGATTAATAATTAATCTATGTTCTAAGTTGATGAACTTATGACAATTATCTATCAGAGATTCTTTCTACTTTTAAAGTGCAATTTCATGTTGTCGCTAGAGACGCTGGTTTAAAACGTCAAATGAGGTCATGTGGTATAATTTCGACTGGGGCGCCAAATTAAATTGATGCAGCGTCAAGCCTCAAAACTTTGAAAAAATATATCACCTTTGTAAAAAGTTAATTTATTCAATAACTGCTTGATTAAATTGATAAAATACTATAAATTATTCAGTTCCCATTCCATTCATCACAATACTAGTAAACAGCTGATAATAAAGATTGTTTTTGCCAGATTTAAAAATCTGAACAATGTTTAGTTTTGACGCTGCATCAATATAAGATGAGCTCCAGTCGAAATTACACCACGTGACCTTATTTCACGCTATAAGCCCATGTCGATTGTCATCATGAAATTGCACATATACTATGTTTATCACAAAAGCGGCGAAAAAATAAATAGAATCATAGAAATAAACTAATTTACTATATCATTTTGTATAAGCCATAAATGATTTCTCAAATTTCATGTTAATACTTACACTACGTGACAGTAAACTAATAGAAATTGAAATAGATGTCTACGAAATGTTATTTTTGACAGCTTTGAGGTTATGTCTAATAAGTTAAAGTAATAGTTTTCCATGGAAATAGGAAACTAGGTTTATGACACAGCCATAAAGAATACGTAGGATGGAAATGATTATATCCAACAACTTTATTCATACATTTTTTCCACGTGAATACTGGTCTATGATGGATATAACAAAGAATATATTAGTATTTGATCACCATAGATTAATAATTAACCATGTTTTAAATATAGAAACTTACGACAAATATCTATGAGATTCTGTTTACTTTTACAATACCGTGCAACTTTATTTATCACTGGGACGAGGTTATAATAAATAGAATCACAGAAATAAATTCTCTATATAATTTTTGTCAAATAATTAAAGAATTGTTTTTGAGCAAAATTAGTAATTTTAAATAAGTTCTACACCATTATTTTTTACAATGAACATTTCCATTGTGATATCTGAACTAGAAACATATGATATGAAGTAAACATGTCAATTAAAATTAAATATCTAGTCGTCATGCTAATTATAGTGACTTAGTTTTAATAAGATCAATTTCAAGAGTAGATTCTCATTAAAGACTTGGCAACATAGCGAATTTATGTATTTAGATATATATATATATATATATATATATATATATATATATATATATATATATATATATATATATATATATATATATATATATATATATATATATATGTATTTTGTAGTAGGTGAAGAATGCGAATTTAATATTTCAGGTACGATAAAAAAACTATAAGCAAACAAAAATTGATCAAATACGAACAAAAAATGATTCGTATCCCTAATAACTGTAATTAAATTAAGGAACTATGAGAAGTGTATATAATTCTTCTAATTTTATAACAAAATCGTTTGAAATGGTATTCAAACCATCTTCTTTGTAATTTCCTTCAGTTTTCTCCAAAGTATCAAATCTATTTTCACTGAAAAATAAAACAGTGATCGTCAATGGAGAAAGTTGTATGAATGTTGGAAACTTTCGCTGTTTTTTGGTTGTTAGTATTAATAGAAAACGTTTAGAGCTATGACCTTGAAAATAGTTGCTCAGAACTAAAACAGCAACAATGCACAGAATTATTAAAGTGGGTCCTGAAAAAGTCACTATCTATCAGTGTTCCATCCTCTAAAAAAACTTTCATTTTCTTGATATCCCTTTAAAAATAAACACCAAGGCGGAAATCGGCGCAATAACGCGAATATTTCCGTAACCAAAGATCAAGGATGTTGTAAACAAAACAATACCACCAATACAGACTGACCTGACGTATTCTGTCATGGTTCCTAACTTAGAAATTTTCTCCCTAATGTACTCCTATTAATTTCAGAGTCTGATATAATACTATCGAAGCACTGGTATATCCACTGGGTAAATGGTTTTTTTATTTTCTCTATAAAAATTTATATATATATATATATATATATATATATATATATATATATATATATATATATATATATATATTTCTAAGCGGATCCAAGAGCACCTACCACCAGTAGAGACCACTCACCAGTCATTTCTAATTTTGTTAACTGTACAACGATAAGTAGTTAATTTGAGCAATAGCGAAGAAAACACCCACCAAGCGAAAAAGCCACATAAAAAAATTGAATGAATCTTTCTACCTACGATTTGATTACAAATCCAGTCAAAGTTTTTCTTCCCCATTAGGTTTAGATAACCCTGTTGATAAATGAGTATTTCATGAAAATAAATAAATAATTTAATTTTGTGATATGTTAGTGACTATACCTCTTACCTCGCCTGTTCTTTCTTATGAATTAACATGGTATATTTGCTAATTTCTGGTGAAAATCTGCAAGGTTCCATACTGTTTAACGTTAAACGCCTAAAAGATTAATATTTCCGTTGATTGTGATTGTAAATAATTCTTTATTTCAAAAATGTTTCTTTACAATGAAATTTTGGACAATAAAAAATAGAGATATTTCATTTTAAACTTGAATAATAACATCTGTGAAAACTAATAAAAACCATACTACATCTTATGGTTTGAAAACAGTATGGTCAATATTTTCCCAATTCAATTATCTCATTGCCCATCTCATCCAAGGTTGAATTCACTAGATAGAAATATTTAATTAGGGTTTACATTACATCGTAACCTTAAAGTTTATTGCACTCCATGTTTTTGATATCCACAGCTTGTCTTCCACTTCTGTGCTGGCTAAATACTTACCTGCAGGATCTATAAATGCCAGTTTATGCTAGATTTAATCTCCAAATATTTTTTGGAGATAAAGGTAAGTTCTGAAAAAACTTTTTGTAGTGATTTAGCCCTAGAAGGCACTTTTCGGCCTCCTCCTTCTTTTCAAACTCTTATAAGAGCTTTTTGCTACAACAAATACAAACCCCTCCTGGACAATACAATGCATTTGAGCCCTTTTCCTGGCAAGTGTATTCATTTCATTTGAATCTTGTGTAGTCAAAAACCCAAACTAAAGAGAATGCTTCACGTCAACCAGTATGTTACATGTCTGATAGTTTTGTTAGTATATGCTTTTGCTGCCAAGGGACAAACAATTTTTCAATCTTAAGCTTTGGCAAATTGTATTGTCTGTTGATATAAAGCCGAATTGTTTTTGTGGCATTGTCCCAGATTACCCTAAATTGACCAAAATAATGATATAAAAAAATTTTAATTAGTACCTCGAACTCATGTTTTAGTTCGTACATTATAAGCAGATCATTACATTATATTCTACATGTTACAATCAATATTTACCTGTAAAAATCATCATCTTCACCACCCCAACCATAAAACATATTAGACATCCCATTTACCTTTATAAATTGTTCAGATGTAATAGAAACTGCCCCCCCAAATAAAGTTAGATATGGTAGGTTATATCTGAAACAAAAATTGGTCCAAATATTCATGATTTCCTATATTTTTTCGACCACCCCCCTCCCCCCGGCTAATTTGAATGGTTGAACATTTTATGCCATGGGCCGGTTCTAGCCATTACGGGGCACTTGGACACGCCCCACTCACCGCTAGTCTTACCCTACCGAATTCACATATGACCCACCACCTACATGGCTTGTTATAAAAATCAAAACAATAATAGAAATCTGTTTGTAGAAAAAGTATTTTTGTTAACGCTTAGTTTTAGTTCAAAAAATTAAGTAACTTACTAATTATCAATAATTGTATAATAAATATTGTAACCATGAATTTACTTCAGCTATATAAAATCAATATAACATATATCTAATTGATAAAAAATAAATGTATATCACCATCCAATCTTGTATATGTCTCTTTAATTTACTTTATTACTTGTAACTATTGATAATTCATGATTGTACAATATCGAGGAGTCGAGCTCCGCTACTGTAAATAAAATTTGGATATAGACAAAATGGAATACGACATAATTAGATAAGTAAACAAACTTGTTGAAACCAAATAAAAAAGTTTTTCTCGGTCCCTAAAGCGTCTGACCTGCATGCCCCTACTTAAGGCCGGCCCTGATCATGACATGCCAAGTTTTGTCTATCTCATCAGCTTAATGTGTTATTTATGTGAAAGAAATTTAAAGTCACTTGAAGTAGCTTTCAAGTGGTTTGGATTTTTCAGACACTTTTCATCATATTACAACCAATTCATATGTAAAAATTTACATACCTAAATTATTTTTTTGGAACACTCTATTTATTGGTGAAAACTCGATGAAAAAAGGCCTCAAATAAATGTTTTATATATATATATATATATATATATATATATATATATATATATTGTAATAAACATTTACAAATTGTTTCATTTCTTAACAGATACAAGTAAGATTTGAAAAGAAATTAAGCTTACCTGAAGGTATCAAGGCTGCTAGACATATGTCTGGGTTTTTTTGAGCAAGCATAAATATTTCCAGTGTTTATAGGAATGAGATCAACATCGTGGAGGATTAAACAATGATAGTTTAATCTAATAGCAAATTTTGCACCGTAATTCAACATTTTTGCTCTGTTAAATGGCAAGGAATCATTTTGATTTACGACAATTATTCTATAATGTAGATTCTGTTGCTGAAGGTACCAGTGCATAAAGTTTACAAAATGTTTCAAGTGATATGGTCTATCTCGATATGGTACAATTATTGCTGATTTTTCTAGAGGTATGCAACTGTCTGGTTTAAATTCTCCCCCTATAAAAATTGATTTATCTGTTTTGTTCATATGTGATATATTATGTTTATACCTGTAAGAGGTTTTTGGAAATATTTTTCTTTAGTTATAGATGATAGTTCAATTTCTTTGTTATTTACAAGAATATTTTGTAACGAACAATTTTTTAAGTGGTAATCTATAAATTGGGGCCAATGTAAATTTAATTCATTTGGTATATCTTCGACTGAAATATAATCGTAACGTCTAGCGTGTCTGGATGGGTAGTATACTGCAATAACTAAAATTAAAAATCCAATAACGATTAAGAGATTCTTGATCATTTTTTATATATACATATTCATTATTTCTGATTATTAACTGTTTTGTTTATTGAGGTTATGGTTTGTTATGTTAAATTTGACTATCCATCTTACGGTTTATAACTGAACTAATGCCAGGATTTGTTTATGAAACCGAACAGCTGCCCGAACGCAAATATCACCTGGTTTGTGTGTGAAAATTTAAATAGTATAAACAATCTCGCTTGTTTTGTGGCCATACAAAAAATTGGTGCCAGTATCAGGTCATTTATTAGCTGAATCATAGTAAGTTTGTGTGCAAAAATTATATGTTAGATGAACTGGAATAATTAGTTGCATCATAAATGTTTATCACGATATTTGCAAAAGTTATATCCAGTTTTAATTTCAATCCTAATCGTTAAAAAATAAATCTGACGTGGTTTAATTGATGTTTACGAGACGTGGAAAACGACTGGTAGTATTGTATCCCATTTGACATGGGGGAAAATGTGATTCTTTTAGTAAGATTGACGTGGAGGTAACTAGAACATGCGCATTCCAGACTTACGTGGCAGGGTGAAGTGTAAAAGTAATGTCCTTTATTTATTTATCGTTTTCAGGAGATATTTAGTTAATATTGCATTGTAAGTAATTTACATTTTGCTATAGTTTTTTCCATTCTTACTTTTCATCTATCTAATAGCATGTGTTACGAATTCTGTGATTGAATTATCGTATTGGTGTCAGCCTATTTTGATAAAAGTTTTTACCCAATATTTACTTTTATTTCTTAGAAGATTTTTAATACTTTTCTAATTTTCTCGAATTTCTTGGTGTACAATAAAAATTATGAAAATATTGCTTCAATAAGTTTCTATCTACAAAGCTTTCCTTTGAAAGTTACCATACTGTTGTTTGTAGTTGATTTTTTTTTTAATTTTGTTTTGTGACAAACCGTTCTAGTTTTATGTTTAAATTGCTCTTTATTCATAGTATTGAACGTGATGAATTTTTAATTAAAGTTGAAATGATTCAATGTATTTATTATAATTAAATGTATATCAAAAAAGTTCTCTTATTGTTAGTATTAAAAATTGATTACTCCTAAAGATAAAACTATTTCAAACAACATATATCTAACGATATGATAAATTATGAATTTGTTTGTTATACACATGATTTCATTAAGGTCATATTTATTTTAGAATAAGTTGAAAATGAATCCACATTACTTATCTCAGCAACAGTTTGGAGGCCCTCCGCAAGGATTTCCCCCTACTAGTAGAGTATCACCAAACACTACACCACAATCATTTCAGAATATTCCTCTTGGACCACCAAAAGCTAGCCAATCTCCTTCAGGAGATCATCTTCCTCTACCCAGTTCTCTGGGACAGTCTCTAAACACTCAATCTGGACAGTTTCCTCCTAATGTAAGAACATGTTTTGTAATTTATTTTTGCTAGAAGGCTTTTAATATTGAATTATTTGTGTTTGATTTAAGACTCGAGAAAGTTAATTATTCCTTTATTTTCAAACCAAAAAAATTGCACTTTCAGAATTCATTATTTTAAAGAGTTTTTTAATTTCTGTTATATAAAGAAGTGATTAATGTTACCAGTTCTGTAGAATTGTATAGAAAAGCAATTGTAAAATGTTACTTTTCAATTATGAGCTCATTCATCCTTATTTGATAAATTATAGGTAACCGGGTCTGTTATAAGATCACAAATACCATCAAATCAATTGCCACCTTCTGCCATAAAAGATTCAAATAGCCCATTTGGATTGCCAAAAATTGATAATTCACCACCCAATGATTTGCAAAATGGACCTTCTCAGTTTCAGAATGGACCACCATCATCACAATTTCAAAATGGTCAAATGTCTGGTAAGTATTTCATAAAAATATACTTATTGTGACAAAAAAATATTTGATTAAAGGAATTAATATTCTACTTTGATTATTGTTTATTTTATATTCTATAGGTTCCATACCAACAAGTAATCCTAACAGACCACCATCCAATTTTGCCCCCCCTCCACATACTCAGAGTAATTTTGGTCCTTCTATTCCATTGAATTCAAACTTACCTCCTCGACCACCTTCTAATACTTCAAATAATTTGGAACAACCCCCTTTATCAAGCGGTCCACCATCTTTAATGGGTGGCATATCTGCTCTTCTATCGCAGCCTTCTAACAAAATGGGTCAACCTCATTTTTCAGGTGGCCCACCTTCCCAAATGGGACAATCTTCATTATCGAGCGGTGCACAATCTCAAACGGGACAACCCCCATTAACGGGCGGTCCACCATCCCAAGTGGGACAACCCCCATTATCGGGCGGCCCACCATCCCAGATGGGAAAACCACCATTATCAGACGGTCCACCATCCCAGATGGGACAAAAACCATTATTCAGTGGTGCCCCATCCCAAACGGGACAACCTCTATTATCAGACGGTTCACCATCTCAAATGGGACAACTCTCATTATCAGGCGGTCCACCGTCCCAGATGGGACAACCTCCATTATCGAGTGGTCCACCATCCCAAATGGGACAACTCCCATTATTGGGAGGTTCGCAAACCCAATTGGGACAACCCCCAATATCAAGCGGTCCACCATCTCAACTCGGTCATGGAGGACAATTATCTCAAATGGGGCAACCATCATTACCAAGGGCCCCACCATCTCAGATGGGACAACCATCATTACCTGGTGGTCCATCCCCTCAAATGAACCAGCCTCCATTGATGAGTGATCTACCTCCTCAAATTGGACAATCTTCCTTCCCTGGTGGTCCTTCTCAAGGGATGAGACAAGGTCCTGCACAACAAATGCGACATCCACCTCTTTCCGGTATGCCTCCACAACAAATGGGACATCCTCCTCTGCCTGGTGGTCCTCCACCTTTTGGATCCATGGTACAACAAAATGGTCAATTTGGCCCACCATCTAATCAATTTAACAATCAAGTGGGTCCTCCAAAGCCTGGACAAGTTCCTTTACAGTCACGATCGGGACAACCACCGTTTCCAGGGCAAGGTCCTTATTCAAATATCTCTGGACCATACCCTCCATCGGGACAGGGATCTCAAATGCCTCCCCCACCCGGGCAACAATATGGTCCTGGTCAAATAACAAATCAGTTACATCAGATGAATTTGACAGGTTAGTTAAGTTTTTTTTAGTTCAGCTTGTCAATTAATTGCCAATCCTCTTATAGGTCCAAAACCAGTGTATCCGGTAGGTGGTCCAATGAGACCTATGAATGGCGAAAGTGGACCCCATATGCCGCCATTAACAAACCAACCTGGCTACCAGAATGGCCCACAAACAAGACGACCTCCTGGTCCTGGGTATCCACCTATGCCTGGACAAGCTCCTTTACCTGGTCAAGGACAATATCCCAGCAGTACTCCTTATCCAGAGCAACCGAAACAAAAACAACTAGATCCAGATGATGTTCCTAGTCCAGTAAGAAGATAATGCCAATTAAAAATGTTGTTTATTACAATTTCTTTTTATAGATTCAAGTATTTCAAGAGGACCAAATAAATCGAGGCGGCATATTTGTAACAAATGATAAAGGATTGATGCCTCCATTAGTAACTACTAATTTCGTCGTTCAAGATCAGGGTAATTGCAGTCCTAGGTTCATTAGGTCTACTATGTATAACATTCCTTTTTCACAAGTAAGCAGCAAGTGTTTTTTAGAAAAATTTGAAATGAACGATGTTTTTTTTTTCAGGATATATCCAAGCAAACTGCTATTCCATTTAGTTTGATAATAAGTCCGATGGCTAGACAAGTGGAACAGGAATATCCACCTCCTGTGGTAGATTTTGGAGCTTTGGGTCCTGTTAGATGCATACGTTGCAAGGCATACATGTGTCCTTACATGCAATTCGTAGATTCTGGTAGAAGATTCCAATGTCTGTTCTGCATGGCTACAACAGATGGTGAGTAAAAATAATTCTTGTACCAATGTCTTTCACAGTTTTTTATGTTTTCCCTTCTTCATCAATATCTTTTTGTATCTTCAAGTCCTTAATTTGTCTATCCATTTTTTTGCTTTCCCTCTTTATTTTTTAATGATGTTTCAGTGTATTTATCATTTATTCCTTCATTACATACCATTTTAGCTATTTCTCGTCTATTTTCTTAATTGTTCTTTTTTTACTTTTCTTATGTCCTCGATACATATTTTTATTTTCACATCTTTATCTATATATTGCTGTCTCTTTATTAAATACTATACACATGAGTCTTGATTTTATATATTTACATTAATTTTTATTACTATTTACTTTATTTTCGATTATCGAATGAATTAATCACATATTATATCTATTTTATACATGATTACATGTTTATAATAATTTTAAAACATTTTATTAGAATGCAGAATAATCAAATGTCAATGTTCTTTATAGCCTTAAAGTAAATATTGCAACATACTTTTTGTTTGTCTGATATTGATCACCAGTTTTGTTTTTTAACATAAAACCAATAGTCCCCGATAATGAATTTAAAAATATTTGTTATACAGATTAATTAGAACACAAAAAATTTCTGGAACTTATTTATTATGTGCTGAAAGAAAAGCTTCACTGGCTATAACCTGTTACATTAGATAGTTATATTATTGGGTACATTTTAACGAATCCATTTGTTTCTTAGTCCCCACCGAATATTTCCAGCATCTAGATCAATCAGGCTTAAGAATGGACAGATTCGAACGACCAGAATTAATATTAGGAACTTACGAATTTGTCGCTACTTCAGACTATTGTCGAAACAACACATTACCAAAACCGCCGGCATTTATATTCGTTATTGATGTATCATACAATAATGTCAAATCAGGAATGTTAGCCCTGTTGTGTTCACAAATGAAAGATATCCTTCAAAATCTTCCTGTCGATCAAGGACAAGACAAAAGTAACATGAAAGTCGGATTTATTACTTACAGTAGTTCCGTTCATTTTTATAACATCAAGGTATGTATTTCAATTGCGTTACTTTAAAAAATATAAAAATAATAATAATAATAATACCATCTAACCACTTCCAGCTGCTTAACAGTGCAAAAGAGTTTACAAAATAAGTACATGTCTCACATGTAGTTTACCTTACCAATTGGCACTATGGCTCTCTCTTGGTGTGAGTCTTGGCCTCCTTTTTAGAAATTTGCGTTTTGTAATTTCATTAATTGAGAAAAACCGTCAGCCCAGGTTCATTTCGCGATAACTAGTAACTGGTATCACGGAGGCCATTATAAGTTTCTTTATTTTTTTATATAAAAATAAAACATTGCCAAAAGGGTCTGTTTATCTTTTCCAAAACGAGCTAAAACTGGCACTAGTAATAAATATTGATAATAAACTATCCAATTCTTTCAATTACTAATTAATATATGAATATTTTTTTTATTTGTACATAAATCTGCAATCAGGATAAAAAAGTTATTCTATAAGTTAGTTGGCTGGCATAGAAGTCAGTACCTCCAAGTTCATTAGGGGTCTTCCAGTGAAGGGACTTTTATATTTCTGGATCTGAAGGATCAAAGTAGTTCAAGAACTGAGTGTCATCAGCATATGATTGAATGTGAGAGTGACAGACATTGGCACATATATAGAACCCTGTGGGACACCAGATACTATTTTGTCAAGTTTCAGATGAACTCTGATCAAGTAAGACCTAAAAAATTGCAAGATATTTAATCAAATACCAGATATTGCAGCTTTGCACTTGGAAGATCATCATCTAACACATCTGGGAGTAATCCAAGGAGATGGATATGACAGCCTCCAGTTCTCTTATTACGTTGTTAGTGATATTTAACATTGCAGTTCCTGTGCTATACCCCTTGGAGAATCCTGATTGAGTCTTCTGAACAAGAATATATTATAAGCGTCTCAATTGATTTAGTACTGGAAACAGAGTTTGAGCATCCGTAATGTAAGACCATTACTTCCAGTTGCGTTTGATTTAATGATAAATACATAATTACGAAAAGGGTCCATTTTATGGCTATGGAAGAAACCAATCTTCCCCTGACATACATGAGATTTTATAGAATACATTTAGAAAGTACATACAGATCTCATTGACCTTTTGCCTCTTTTTATATATTTTTGTTGATAAATCAATTAGGTCAAAAGCAAATTCGGTATTGTTATTTTTTTAAGGGTACATTGGCGGCTCCACAAATGATGGTTGTGGGAGATGTACAGGATATGTTTATGCCACTACTTGATGGATTCCTTTGTACTCCAGAAGAATCTGAAGCTGTAATCGATTTATTAATGCAACAAATACCTAAGATGTTTGAAGGTACTAGAGAAACAGAGACCATCTTACTTCCAGCGATTCAAGCAGGTTTAGAAGCTTTAAAAGTATATTTTTTCGATTTTATAGATACTTTTTATGGAAAAAATATTTGTTTTTTTAGGCTTCTGAATGTGCTGGTAAACTTTTAGTTTTCCATTCGTCGCTACCAACAGCTGAAGCGCCGGGTAAATTGAAGAATCGCGACGATAGAAAATTATTAGGAACGGATAAAGAAAAAACTGTTTTAACACCACAAACGCAAGCGTATAATCAGTTAGGACAGGAATGTGTTAGCAACGGATGTTGTGTAGATTTATTCATTTTTAATAATGCGTATATCGATTTAGCAACTATTGGACAAGTTTCGAGGCTAACCGGAGGAGAAGTGTTCAAATATACTTATTTCCAGGTAATTCAATTGTCATTTTTTGTTGATAAAATTCAACTGTCAATTTGTGTTCTAGTATTTAGAGTAAAATATTTTTTTAAGGCTGATTTGGATGGCGAAAGGTTAATCAATGATATAATCTTGGACATCAGTAGACCTATAGCATTTGATGCTGTTATGAGGGTAAGAACATCGGCTGGTGTTAGACCTACAGATTTTTATGGGCACTTTTACATGTCAAATACGACAGATATTGAATTAGCAGCACTAGGTATGTGAAATTCTTTCTAAATAAAAACTTGTTATTTGGTTAAAATAAGGAAACAGTGGAGATCTACCATCACGTGACTAATACTCACCAAAAATATTCATATGTATCAAATTTTTCTAGACTTAGTTGAAAAAATCGTTATGACTAATATTCCAAACGTCGTCGGTCTTTATGAATTGGTAATTTAAAAAGAAATTTAACTTTTTTTCTTTGTGTTTTATTTATATGGTCAACATCGACATATTTAGTGGAATTCTTTTGATAAAAATATCGATACAAAGGGTGAATAAGTTACAAAATCCAAAATTAATACTAGCTGTATTACTGGAGATCTGATTTTTGCATGATAACTTGATTTAAATTAGTATGTTTTTTGGGATACCCTATAGGTCATGAATGGTAGATTCCTAAACAGCTTGAAAATTGACGTTTCTATAAATATATTACCATCATCAAGGCAACACACAATTTAAAATATCCATAACAGAAGTCAGGAATAAAATTTAAATATATATATATATATATATATATATATATATATATATATATATATATATAGGTTTGATTGATTGATTGATTAATTTTCAAAAAAAAATATTTTTTTTTCGGTGCTCAAGCAAAATATTAATCTACATACTGAAAAATAAAATTCTCATCAAGTTTGAGCTCTTAATATCAATTTTAAGTACTTACAATTTGTTTTTTCTCAAATTTCTAATACTTACCCACTTTTTACAATAATGCAAATTAGTTTGATGGACCTTGTGGGAAATTTTATGCTTTATGGCATCGTTGACATATTAGAACACAAAAGGGCATTGGTTCATAGTCTGGTAACTGCACCAGCAACCACTGGATGCTCAGTCTGGTGTAGTTGGGAGTTTGAAATTACTTGGAAGAGTTCAAATACCAAAATATTAGCTCCGACCTCAATTAAATTTAGCCTCTTTGTGATGTAATTGATTATCAAGTACATACTGGATTATATTTGCCTTAAAATTGAAGTATAGAATGATTTTCACCAATGCAAAATCAAAAAAAGAAATTTAAAACATGCCCAAATGAAGTCAAATTGTAATAGACATAAAAAGAGAAAACATGAACTTATTAAAATAGGTCCTTTCATTGGTTTAAAAAATTTTTTTGTACAAATATTTTTGTTAATTTATATGGTATTTCGTATGATAATGGTTGAAATTGAAAGACATAATTTTTTGGTGGTAGTTAATTTACCACCAAATGATTGGTTTTATAAAATTTTTACTTCTCGTAGACTGTGACAAAGCAATCGGTGTTGAAATTAAACATGATGATAAGTTAACCCCCGGTGCTGGCACATATATACAAGCAGCCCTATTATATACTTCTTGTTCGGGTCAAAGACGTCTGAGGATAATGAATCTTTCTCTTAAAACTTGCTCTGAAATGGCAGATATTTACAGGAGTTGTGATTTAGATACTTTATTGAATTACATGAGTAAACAAGCAACATATAAATTATTAGATAATAATCCGAAAGCGATAAAGGTACGTTATTTATTTGATAAACATTTTTAACTGTTCTTAAATCGATTTTATATCATAGGATTCTCTAATAAATAGAGCAGCTCAAATTTTGGCGACTTATCGAAAACACTGCGCTAGCCCAAGTAGCGCCGGTCAGTTGATTCTTCCTGAATGTATGAAACTTCTTCCGGTGTACATAAATTGTCTTCTCAAGAATGATGTAATTTCCGGTGGCGCCGACATGACTATTGATGACAAATCATTCGTAATGCAGGCCGTAATGACAATGGACGTTTCAAATTCAGTGTATTTCTTCTATCCTAGACTAATTCCATTACATACCATCGATCTTACATCGGAAACTGTTACTATTCCATCTCCAATTAGGTGTACTATAAATAAAATGAGCGAACAAGGCGCTTATATTTTAGGTAAGTAGAGATTTTTTTTTTAAATTCATTTTGTAAATTTTATACAGTTAGATATTACAAAAATTGGTTTGAATGTAATTCCAAATTAGAAGACATTAAACTGTAGATAAGACTAAAAAAGCCACAGAAATAGATGAAGCATTAACAACATGCCAATATTCTTAAAGAAGCAGTCCAAAATGTCACACCGGAAACAAATACTGGAAGTAACATATTCAATGTTCCAGTTGAGATAAAAAAATTGTAGCAGATGAAAGAAAAGCCAGCAAAAAGTGGCATTGAACTTATGTACTACCAGATAAAACAATACTTAACACAATAAGTAACCAACTGAAAACAAAAATAAAATAAGCAAAAGAAAGATCTTGAGTAACGAACTGAGAACAAAAATAAAAGAATCAAAAATATGATCTTTTACAGATTACATCACTAGTCTTAACTGATTTGGCAACCAGTCAAAAATTTTAGGAAACCCAAAACTCATGTGTCACCTTTTCATAACGAACTAGGATACAATCTACAATGGGTTAAAAACCATGAAAATACTTCACTCCATCCACTTCAAAACAGTAGACGAATAAAAATAAATTGGCAAGCAGACCTACAAAATAGGTAAAGAGGAATTGTCGATGGAGAAGACCGGATCACACCATAGTAGAGCTTATACTTTGAAACCATCCCATTAGCTTAAAGAATCGTATATATTATGATAATAAAGTAAAAAAATATTACCAAATTATATTATCACTAAATTAGAAGGAATGTTAAAAATTGGAATGGTTATAAATAACTAAACAATTTAAATGTAGTTTCATATTGAATTAGTTCAAGATGAGTATTCTATTTTTGTTCACTTTTTAAAATTTTTTGTGATTTGTATAATCATTTTTAAGAAAATGGTATTCACATGTTCTTATGGTTTGGTCTTGGCGTGAATCCTGATTTTATTCAAAAACTATTTGGTGCTCCTTCAGCAATACAAGTCGATATCGATAGGATAAATTTGCCTGAATTAGATAATCCACTTTCGGTAGCAGTTAGATCAATAATAGATGAAATTAGAATACAGAGACACAGATGTATGAGGGTGAGTATTAAAAAGTAACAAACTTTTAGGGTAGTAAAAAAACGTAAGACATGAAAATTGTACTTTTTTATTATCTGTCAACATTATACATTTTGGATAAAATGCAAACGGACAACCTGTAAACTAATTGTCTCAAAATATAACTTACCTATTCTTAAACCTTTTTACCTTTAAGGGGTATGAAGAATCTAGTTATGAGATAGTATCTCTCCTCCATTACTACTTTCTTTCTTATCCCTCTACATTTCATGTTTCTATTTCCGCTGCTATATCAACCACTTTCCATGTTTTTCTCAGTCGTCCTTTTTATTTTCTCTTCTCTTTGGCTTTGCATTGTTGTCCCCAAAAATGAGGCAACTCTTTTAAAAATTCGTGTTTTCATATCTTTCGGTATCTATTTCTTTGTCAGGAAGATATTTTCAATATAATTCTAAAGAAACTTAGGTTATTTCTGATACTTTTTCCATATTCCAATATCCCACCTTTAGTTGCTTGTTTTTTTGCTTCTAGAGTTATAGTAGGTTTACAATTAAATCTACACTTTTAATGAACTGTATAGTCTCAAGAGCAAATCAATTAAAATTGTTTTGTCAGTTTCTACCTATATGATAAAAAAATAATTTGTCTCTTATTTTTTCAGTTAACACTAGTTAGACAAAGGGAGAAATTGGAACCTGTCTTTAAACATTTCTTGGTAGAAGATCGTGGCGTAGACGGTTCTGCTAGCTATGTAGATTTCTTATGTCACATGCACAAAGAAATCAGACAGATACTTAGCTAACAAAAATGCTGATGCTAATGTGAACATTGAATTGATTCGGAAAGATTTGTATACAACAAACAAACAAACAAACAAAAAAACGTCTCAATTAATTTTTATTCACTTGTATAAAGTATTTTTAAGGACTATTTTTCTATAGCGGACGTATGTTATTAAATATAAATATATGTATGGCTTCTTATCGTGTGTCTTTGGAAATTATGATATTATTAATCATTGATACTAAAATTATGACGAAACTGAAAAATATAATATAGAAATGAAACTAGATCAAGTTATTTGGTTCTTTTAACATCTTTTCAGATCCTAAAGTTTTCTTTGGTTGTTTTATTAGTATTTCAACTGTTTCTCAGGAAGATGTTCTGTACCACTGCAATATCTTAAAGTTCTGTTTATGGACCTATCTTTCTAATTATACTTCATAGTCTTGATTTTTCTTCACCTCACCTAATATACCTAAGAGTTACTTAGGGGTTCGCTGTGGTACCACCCCTACCAGAACAAGTTACTTATGATGTTCATTTCCTCACTAAAGCCCTGTAATTTGATCCACTATTGTGTATATATTTATTACCTTTATTTTGAGTGATATTTTTCAGCAGTATTTTAGTTTTTTCTACATTCAACTCAAGGTTGTTGCCCCTATGGTCATTACTGAGTAATTAATGAATTTCTTTCAATATTACATTTCCATTTTATGAGTCATTTCATAAGACAAATTCTAAGATCAAATTTGGGTAGTACAGAAGCAATATTATCCCGTGAATACACATTTTTTTGGTAGAGTTGGTTGTTAATTAACACAAACATGATATATTTCAAAGACACGCGGTATATACGGGGTGTTTTAAAAAAATAACTAAAAAAGTTGCTATATGGTGGATTTTATTTGTGGATGCAAAATTTTTACTCAAAATGTGTCAAGCTGGAACATTTTTTTGGTACACCCCTTATCAGTTTTTGTTGCATTATTTACACTGCAAGGCGCATGAACATTAGGCATTTTAACATGTTTTGAGGACAAATTTTCAATTGATTCGACATTGGGAATATATTGGAGTGCAGATTAAATAAGAAATTTCCTCTGTACTAGGGAGATTAGTTAATTATATTTAAAATGATTTTGTATCTATATTTTATCATTTATTTAATTATGTTAATGTAATATATCATAGAATAATGAGTCTTTTATTTATTCATTTATTCCTTCCTTAAATTTTGAAAAAATCTGATTAGGTCAGTTTTAGCATCACATTGTTAATTTCATTCTCATAAGAATCGATAAAAACCGAAAGGATTTGAATTTGCAGTGAAATAGAGCCCAAAATAAAAAAAATGTCAAAGTGATGTGCAAAAAATAAACAAAAGGTCATAAATGGGCACCTATTAGTGCAGCTCTAAAAATTATTTCGAAAAAGTGTGTAATAATTAACCACAACAATTCAAGGTTGCTGAAAACATAAAATTTGAAGAAGATGCATAATATTTGTCCAGAAACTTTAAAAATTTGATATTCAAAATGTGAATATAGATGATTAGAAAATGGCCCTTGGAAGAAGAAGCAAACTGTTAAAAGGAATATCATTGAAAAGTCTAGGTGCCCGCCCCCCATTTAAATTTTTCAAAAGAAAAAAGAAAATTTTTTAAAAATAAAAAAACCACAAAACTTACAAAAAAATCCCCAAACCGAGAAGAATTATATTTACTTACTAGAGCTCTCTTTTCGTTTTCTTCTGACAAATGTCGTTCACTTTTCCTCTTTTCAGCCAGGATAGCAAACACAACCCCAGCTCTGCAGAGGAGCAACTGCTATGTCAGGGCCAACTTCAAAAAACCTCCCACCTATATCCCTTATCCTACCTAAAAAATTTTCTAACGAATTTCCCTCTATTAAAATCTAGGTAGAACAATAAAGGTTATTAAAATAATAGAAAATTATGTAATTGATCCATTACATACAATAAATAGTTGGAGGCACAGAAGAAAAAATCTTAAAACAATCGTCTTAACTTAGAAATGTGAATAATATAAAATGGATTGAAATAAGTAGAGGAGAAGCTTTGTTGTGAAATAAACAAATTGAAAAAAAAAACATTTTGAAAAAATTATCTTCTAATTTAACAGCGACTGAAATTTTAAATATTTTAAAGCAGCATAACCTTGCTTAACAAATATCTTAACCAAAATAACTATTCTTTTCGAACAGAAATTTCAAGTACTAATATGTGAAAAATCATTAAAATTTTCAATTAATCACGAGGTAATGATAAATCTAATTGAAGATTTATGTTATATTATTTATTAAAGTAACAACTGTAATCGTTTATATTCGATAAATACCTTTGTTTCTTCATTCAATTAACCAACCGATCTATCAAATTTTCACTGTTCTATGATTCAAATTATAACGTGTAATGTGTGTTGCCTAAATAGTCGAATTATTTTAAACAAAAATGTTGATAAAATAGATTGTTGTTACTTTTTGATGAAAATCATTAAATAATAAACAATCAGGAGAAAAATTTATATCGACTTATATTTTCTTATCATAACAAGTCGTTTTCACAGTAGAATGTAAAAATGTTTAAATTTAATAAATACGTTTGTTTCTTCATTCAAACTAATCGATATTTAATATTTTCACAGCGTTCTAAGATTGAAATTATAGAATGTAATGTGTGTTGCCTAGACACTATGATTATTTTTAATAAAAATGTTGTTAAAATAATTAAAATGCTATTATATTTTGATGAAAATCCCCAAATATCATTAAAAAAAATTTTATATGGACTTGTATTTTTTTACTATAACAAATAGTTTTGACTGTAGAATGTAACATGACATTTACAGTGCGAGGCGTTTATTGCAATGCAATCATAATTCAATTCTCAATATATTTTATACTTATTAACAACTTTTAAATTACATGATTACATATTAACTTCAAAAAGTGATTTTTAAATACATAGTATTATCTAAATCTAGCTTTCTTTATCCATTTTTTTATCTGTGACCTAATTACTTTGATGGTACTGATATCCGATACCATAGTAATTCCACAATTAATTTTCCGACGAAATTTGAAACTAGTCGACTTTAAAAGCTTTCCAATGTCATGTAAAGACCTTTTGGTAATTAGATTCTGACATTCTCGAATATTATCTACTTCCCACATATATTTGAGGAACAAGAAACCTCTGCTATCAATTTCCCATGTTTCAATATTATTTTGAAAGAAAATTCCTGCCAGAAATATTGAGAGCTTCAGATTTTTTGTTTACCGGATAATAGCGTTATGAGTATAATTTTTATAAGATTCTATGAAATAATTAGGAGAAAGATGAGGTATAACAAAAGCTAAACTGAATCAAGAATGTGATCAAAAGCGAGGATAATGTATAATTAATTGTGGTTTTGTAAAGGCACTCTCAAAATATTAATTATCTAACGTCACTAACACCATTAGTTTGTGTCGTATCATTCATGATAAGCTCTGTATTACAGAAATGGCTCCCAATCGGAGAATAATTTATGTAATAGTTTAGAGAAAATATTTTTCATCCATTCTATTCACCGAAATACTATAACTTGAAAGTAAACGGAAATGTAACAGCCCGACAAATTTAAGATTTACACACTATTTACTTTCTAATTTTTATCCTATTTTATAATTGACAACTGACATTAAGCTGGTACGATGTTACCAAGCTTAATATACCAATAATATTATTCTTATATATTAAAAAAATTGATGACTTCCATTCCGAGTCCGTTCAGGCGTTCTACCCAACCGATTTGCTTAATTTTTTTTTTCAATGAAAGGTATTGATGCCCAGATCAGCCATCAACTATCGGATTTCATCTAATTTTCAACATTCTCAAGTTATACGCAAATGCGATTTCCCCCTGTACATTACTTATGGAAGTTTTTCACATACACACGTTCTATCCTCAATATCTCAGGTTCTATTCAAGATAGAGACTTTGTTTCGGTTTAAGAACACTCGTTGAAACACCTTCTTTCTTTTGAGTTTTTGAACACTTAAATCGGTCGAGTTGGAGAAGAGCTAAGCGCGCACATTCAATGTGGAGTTATGGATTTTTGTAGGTTTTTGGCAATTTTTCTACATTCAAAGATCTATATCTCAAGTTCTAATATAGCTACAGAGTTCGTTTTGGTTTAAGAACACTCGCTGAAACACCTTCTTTCTTTTGAGTGTTTGAACACTTAAATCGGTCGAGTTGGAGAAGAGCTAAGCGCGCACATTCAATGTGGAGTTATGGATTTTTGTAGGTTTTTGGCAATTTTTCTACATTCAAAGATCTATATCTCAAGTTCTAATATAGCTACAGAGTTCGTTTTGGTTTAAGAACACTCGCTGAAGCACCTTCTTTCTTTTGAGTGTTTGAACACTTAAATCGGTCGAGTTGGAGAAGAGCTAAGCGCGCACATTCAATGTGGAGTTATGGATTTTTGTAGGTTTTTGGCAATTTTTCTACATTCAAAGATCTATATCTCAAGTTCTAATATAGCTACAGAGTTCGTTTTGGTTTAAGAACACTCGCTGAAACACCTTCTTTCTTTTGAGTTTTTGAACACTTAAATCGGTCGAGTTGGAGAAGAGCTAAGCGCGCACATTCAATGTGGAGTTATGGATTTTTGTAGGTTTTTGGCAATTTTTCTACATTCAAAGATCTATATCTCAAGTTCTAATATAGCTACAGAGTTCGTTTTGGTTTAAGAACACTCGCTGAAACACCTTCTTTCTTTTGAGTGTTTGAACACTTAAATCGGTCGAGTTGGAGAAGAGCTAAGCGCGCACATTCAATGTGGAGTTATGGATTTTTGTAGGTTTTTGGCAATTTTTCTACATTCAAAGATCTATATCTCAAGTTCTAATATAGCTACAGAGTTCGTTTTGGTTTAAGAACACTCGCTGAAGCACCTTCTTTCTTTTGAGTGTTTGAACACTTAAATCGGTCGAGTTGGAGAAGAGCTAAGCGCGCACATTCAATGTGGAGTTATGGATTTTTGTAGGTTTTTGGCAATTTTTCTACATTCAAAGATCTATATCTCAAGTTCTAATATAGCTACAGAGTTCGTTTTGGTTTAAGAACACTCGCTGAAACACCTTCTTTCTTTTGAGTTTTTGAACACTTAAATCGGTCGAGTTGGAGAAGAGCTAAGCGCGCACATTCAATGTGGAGTTATGGATTTTTGTAGGTTTTTGGCAATTTTTCTACATTCAAAGATCTATATCTCAAGTTCTAATAGAGCTACAGAGTTCGTTTTGGTTTAAGAACACTCGCTGAAACACCTTCTTTCTTTTGAGTTTTTGAACACTTAAATCGGTCGAGTTGGAGAAGAGCTAAGCGCGCACATTCAATGTGGAGTTATGGATTTTTGTAGGTTTTTGGCAATTTTTCTACATTCAAAGATCTATATCTCAAGTTCTAATATAGCTACAGAGTTCGTTTTGGTTTAAGAACACTCGCTGAAACACCTTCTTTCTTTTGAGTTTTTGAACACTTAAATCGGTCGAGTTGGAGAAGAGCTAAGCGCGCACATTCAATGTGGAGTTATGGATTTTTGTAGGTTTTTGGCAATTTTTCTACATTCAAAGATCTATATCTCAAGTTCTAATATAGCTACAGAGTTCGTTTTGGTTTAAGAACACTCGCTGAAACACCTTCTTTCTTTTGAGTTTTTGAACACTTAAATCGGTCGAGTTGGAGAAGAGCTAAGCGCGCACATTCAATGTGGAGTTATGGATTTTTGTAGGTTTTTGGCAATTTTTCTACATTCAAAGATCTATATCTCAAGTTCTAATATAGCTACAGAGTTGTATGTAGCCCTATCACGTGGGAAATCGTTCAAAAATGTCAAGGTAGAGATTAAACCAAAGGGTCGACGTACAGCCAATGTTGTTTGGAAGGAAATATTGTGAAATTACATAGTCTATTGTATTTATTAGTCACTGCTGCGGAGCAGCACGGGTCCGGACTAGTTATTATTATTATTACTGACTTGTCTATCCAGATGTTTTCGGGGTAACATTAGGTTATTTATTGATTCTACGGCAGTTTTATATACATTATGCCCACATTCTCAAAGACTTGCTGCTTTATAACTGTACTTGGAATTTGTAGCCGACGCGTCGACCAAACTCTAGATTCTATTAACATAATTGAGCAGGACCGGTTTCACGGTACATGTCAGTGGACGAGTTCGTAAGAATATGTTTGTTTTGAGTGTTGATGAGTTTCATATATTTCATGATGTGTTGCTATAATTTACTAGGTTACTACATACTGATACATGATTAATTTCTGCTTATGTTGATAAATATTGATTCTCAGTATTTTATAATAACAAGGTACAAAGTCAAAATTAGATACAGAGCGATATTGACTGTATTGATCGTCGAACTGTAATGAGGAAATTTAGAAGAAAAGGTAACATTGTAAGTTTAGTTTGCGTAAAGTTTTAGAACTCATGTGGAATATTTCATACAATTTTTTCTCTACATAGGTAATAAAAATTGGATTGGTATCATAATTTTAGTACTACATAATATTGGAGAAGATTCAAACATAAAAATATTTTGATAAAAGAGGTAAATTGAACCAAATATTTCAGTTTTTTTATTGAAAAAGGTTAAGTCGATTGCTACACTGTAGAAAGCACAGTTATTAGGTATTTCAAAATGAAATTTTTAGCTGAATGCATCAGAAATGAAGGTAAACACAATTATATAAATTTTTACGTGTCAGTTTTTCTAATTTTTACCAAAATGTATTATTTCTATCGCGACTTTTCTTATAATGTGTGACAACTTGTAAGTAGTTTCAAAACACGGATTTGTTCCAAAATTAAATAGTTTACGATAGTTGTTGAGAAAGTTCTTGTACATAAGGCAAGGAAATGTGCTTCACATTTTCATGTTTAGTTTCTGTTTTGTTCTTTGATTAAAGTATCTAACCTCACTAACCTCTAGACAATTTATCAAAAAAAAAAATAATATTATATAAATGTACTATGTGATAATGAAATATGTTTGGATTATAATCAATGTCGTTTCGCAATTTGTCTATGTTTCTTTCTTAGCTGTCAATTGAGTAATCTAACGAATTGTCATAGTCAGCTGATGCCAATTTCAAAATGACCGCTGAGGGGTGAACAAACGCTTTTGCACTAAGATTTTGTGGTTTTCTTTCTGAAAACGTGTCTTTTTCTTTTTTTTTACGACGATGCAGTGTTGTGATTTGTCTATGTAAGCGGTAAATATAGTTTGAAATATATTGTAAGCTTGTGGAAAATGAACAGAATTCTGATTAAAGCTCTGTTCATCTAATGAAAAGGGGTTAACTTCACCTTAAGCTTTGAATTTATTCATGTCTGATAAACTTAAACGCAACAGTGGAAATCTTACTTGCACACTGCCTAAAAAAATCTGTTCCAGCCGTATTAGTTTCATTGAAACAGATCTACAAAGTATCCGTTCAACACTAGAGAAAACCAAGAAAAACTAACTTCACCATATACGAGAAACTCGATTGTTTACCCTACGGCCGCCATTTTGATGTATCTGTTCTCCCAGATTACTTATTAGGAAATAGTGATTAACAGTTTTGTACCGCAATCAAATGATAAAAATAATTTCGTTTGCTATCATGAAATTAAATGAACAAAAAGGATTTGAAATATTTATTAAATAATTAGAATTATTCGATGAGAGTTGTTCATTTCAATTATATTGAAATTTTTTTACAGTGTACTTTCTATATTTTATAGAGGGTAATAGAAGAAAAAAAGGTTTTTTTTTTTATTTCGATATATCAGAATTTACGATAGCGTTCAAAAAATAATAGAAGGTCAAGAAATCGGTGTAATACGGATACGACATTTGAATATTTATAGATTCTGTGATGTTATATAATACTTGTTGTACTTTTGCAACAATATAGACCATTATTTAGTATCTAATTCTCATACTCGCCTTGGGATACCTGATAAAATATCTTTGGTGCTGGCACGAACCTTGTATAAAAAACCGAAAAGAATTTTTTTGATATTTATTGGTAGGAAGAACATAATTTATTTCTATAATCTGAATCGCACCATAGACAACAGAAATAATTTTAACGCTGAGACTGTTTACGGCATTCTAGAATCTGAATTATCTAGAAAGCTGTTGGATATAAATAATCGATAGTTTAGTTACCAAAGGCAGTGAATAATTTGATGTTCTACTAAACACATTGGAAGAGTATTCGTCCCAATGTTTAAAAAACTGTTTAATTAAATAAGAATTTATACATTTACATTTTTCTTTAAATTGTTTTTTATCATTTATTTACATTATATTGTGGGTGTCTTTACAGAATCATTTTCTATGATGGCATTTACGATTGTTTACTTTGTAGAATCCGAATGATCAAGAAATCTGTTTTTGTATAAATAGACGCTTGTTTATCAGCGAGTAGTCTATAGATAATTGGATGTAATGGTGAAAGGATCGGAATATTAATTAGTGTACGTGTATGAATATATTGAGTAAGTGAATAAATCAACCGTTTAAAATCTGTTTAAATAAATAGAAAAAACATTACACTATAGAATAATTCTATTATTATTTATTATGATACAATTTAGTTATTTTAAAAATGATACGCTGTTAAAGACATCAGAATGTGTAAATACGAGGGTCGCTACTCAAGTTTTGAGACAGACATTGTTTTCCAAAATATTCTCCATTAAGAGCTATACATTTTTGCATGTATTTGAACCAATTGTCGAAGCATTTTAGAAAATCATCGCACGAAAATTTTCACGATTTAATTTCATTTTTTGACCAAGATTCATGTTTTAAGTATCTGTGAACAACTCAAACAGCACTCGGTATGAGAACAAGTTTCAAGTACGTCAAATGTCATGATGGCAGATTTGACATATTCACATCAGTGTTGCCATATCTCAAAACTTAAGTAGCAACTTTCGCAAAAATCTTCATTTTATATAAAACCTTTTAATGTGTTTTAAGTGGAAGGTTGGTCTAAAAGGTCTCAACTTTCGAAAGTTTTGAATTGGACATATTGGTCTTGCTAAAATTTCTCGTCGTAGTGTACAACTGTTTTATGTTTGCGCATCTCACAAAGTAAAATTAGACAACTTTTAGTAATAATCACGAACAGTACTTTTATTAAATACCCATTTCCATGATTTCCGATTGTTTTTCCACAATAAAACCACGTAGAGGGAGAAAACTGTACCGGGCACCTGTTAATTTTGAGCGCATGTGTAAATTGTGCAGGTTAGTTCCTGATTCATTTTATGTGGGAGAGTTCAAACGACCGTTCTGGTCCGTTCAGTCTTCAAACGACGTTGACGCCAGACGCCGTACGTCGTCGTCTCGACGCTTCTCTATACTAAACGACGAAACTTTTACGCGATAAATCTTCGAATAAATTGAAAAAAAAATTTTGCTTTAAAAGTTTCCACGAAAACGCGATTATATATTAAATATTTGTGTATATATACAATTAATTGACAAAAATCGACTTTGCGAATTTCTAATAATAACCCAGATTTTTGGTACATCGAGTGATTTTAAAATAGATTTCTACCGGTTTTGAAGAAAAACTAACCTAATTTCAGTTTTTTTTTTTTTGTAAATATACTCATACAAATAATGTGAATGTTTTTAAAAACACGTGGTACAAAAGAAACTGTGTTTGTTTGAAAAAAATAAGTTCGACAACAATAATTATTCTTTATAGATGACTAAAATGGTAAAGAACTTGTTAACGATGATTCTATTTGCTTCTTTGGTTTTTGTAGCAGCTTCTTCAGTTCTTACTACAGGTAATTGAGGGGAATTTAACACTTTAGAAAAGTAAATTTTGGTTTATATTCACAATAGCTAACAACTCCTTTTTATTTCTAAAAATAGATGTTGTTTCATCACGAATTATTTTAACTGATTTCCTGTTTTTGTATTCAATTTCATCACTATTTCTTGGAGCAAATTATAATAAAAAAATGATAAAGTATGCTAATGAAATAAATGTGCGTCCAATCATATTATTGAGGAATTAGAAATTCATAAACTATATTAATTACTGTTTTCTTTCAAATTAAATTGACTATTGTATCTTTAGAAAGCTCTCGAGTAATTGGAGCCTTCTCTTGGGAAAATTCAAGCCAGCAACTTCTGCGGTTTGAAGGGGTTGCTTGAATCTCATAAATTAGGTTAAGATTGAGGACTTGAAAAATTATAATCAGAGTGTTCTTGACATTGTTGTGGGATTTGGAAGTACATATAATCCAAATTTCCAGAAAAAAACAAAGATTCAAAATCATTTGAATATTTATACATGCATATTATACAACGATTTTCAAAAGTATTGCACCCTACAAGATATGAGGAATCGATAAAGAAAAAACATATATTTACAAAATCTTAGATCGATGTACTGCTGTAAAAACACAACTGGATTTTTTTTACAGTTTTTTCTCGTAGTATGTCTTAACTAAGCAGTCAGTCGTTAGTCATTACTTCAAATATTGAATATTTTATTTTGCGGACCCAGAATTGAACCCTTGTCACCTTGATTAACAGAACTATTTCACTCTTCCATCGACTCTTGTGATCAGGTTGGAATTTCTGGAACCGTTGGTGATATTCACACTGAGCACACTGTTTACACTACACCAACACTCATAATTACACTGTAATACACTTACTGTAAACCTTCAGTCTCTGAAGACGATAGCTTGGTTATCGAAACGCGCGTCACACAGTGTAATCGTGAGTGTTGGTGTAAACAGCCTGTTGTGATGTCAATTGATCTAAAGTCAACTTTCATAAACTTATAGTTAACCAATGATTGTGGTTGTTGTGTTTTATTTGTAGTTAACTGATCTAATGTATAAAAAATTTGATCATTGATGCAATTACACACTTTATATAGAAAAAGTACTCGTTTTTTTCAAGGCTTCGTAACGTTTTTCAACAGCTTCAATCGACAATTTATGGCTTATTTTTAAAAATTCAATGGAATAAAGACAGATAGTTTGTACATATTTTTGTGTAACCCTCGTAACATTTGTCAGTTATATTTAACCGTCTTACAGAAAATTTTTTATAAAAACTAATATTCCATGTAGTTTTACATATTTTTGCCTAGCGCTCGTACTATTTGTCGCATGTATTTGGGCATTTCATAGAAATGTTCACATAAAAACTACATTACATCAATGTAGACCGTATATATGGCTGAAATAAAAACCCACCCGACTAGAAAATTGCTCTAATCATGACAGTTTCAACAATGAGGTTACAAATATTTCAACCAAAATAGTTTCCACATATTTTTGCTTAACCCTCGTACCATTTGTCGCATTTGTGGTAATCATAACAGTTTCAACAATAAGGTTAGAAATATTTCAACTGAGACAGTTTCCACATATTTTTGCTTAACTCTAGTAACGTTAGTCACTTATTTTTAAGCATCCGACAATTTCCAGTTCCAATCACTCCTTGTAAATTTTTTTTGAATATATATTGAATTAGAATCACGTAAATCTTGATAGGAATCAAAATAATATGCGGAAAAATTTCAAATATAAAAATATTCGGCAAAACAAATATCAGGCGTACCGTTCGAAACATGTTTGATTCGATTTATAATTAGAACCAGATATATTTAGATTGGGATTCTATGTAGCGAGGCTTATAACGAAAATAAAATGTGTCACAATGGCATCAACTGACCCTGATATTCGCGCTAAGGGTTCGAAAATGCGGAAGGCTATAACACGTAATAAAATAAAGTTATATTTTTTATAAATATCATGTTTTAATACGACGAAGTCATTCGATAATCATCTGTCAGTTGGTTAAACTTCCCGTGGTATAAAGCAATAACCAGATACAACACCAATTTACAATTGAGGCTTATTCTTACGTTTCTAATTGACTCATAATTATTTGTTTTCTTCCGTTGTCTGAGCATCAAATTCAATTTTTGTACAACCCCGTTTTATTCGAATATGATTCACCATTTGACATTTATCCCAGAGATAAAGTACGTTTTTATTGTAAAAATTCCTACGCCTCAATTTAAACATCAACGTTGGTTAAATGCAGAGAATACGATTGGTTATACTTCGAAGATTATTTAATAAATATTATTATTATTATTATTATAAGACATACTCTATACAGAACGGAGTAAGAATATAGAAATCATCAAAACCAAATAACGGAACCTCAACTCATTATTTTGTTAATATAAATATTTATACAGTACGAAATAAGAATATAGAAATCACCAAAGCAAAATAACTTAACCTCAATTCATTATTTTGTTAATATAAATATTTAGAAAAAAGACACTCTCTATAAAGTACGAAATAAGAATATAGAAATCACCAAAGCAAAATAACTTAACCTCAACTCATTATTTTGTTAATATGAATATTTAGAAAAAAAGATTCTTCTGTAAAATTTATTTCAGATTCAGAACTAAATTACGTATAGAAGAAATACATCCAAATGATCCTCACATAGATTCCTGAATATTTTAATAAACAAGAAGAATGATATCTTCTTTTTTGTTCATCATTTTCAACAGACGACATAATTCATTTATGCTTAAACATTGAAATACTATAAATACAGTAATGTGAAGAATCCAATTTAATCATAAAAAACTAACACCTGCTATATACAAATAAAAACGTCTTGTTTTGTTTTGCACGTTACGAAGTTATCTGAGACGCCATGTCAGTATATAACAGCGCTTCCAAAACTTTTTTGCCACGATCCGATACGAGGTTGTATTTCTTTTGCGATTCACTTTCTTGTCGTTAGTTCAAAAGTTTTCTTCGTCAATATATGTGATGAAACTAATTAAATTTGCAATCAACCTACATATATGTACTTGATCAATTTGCAAGGAAAGCAACTTTTATTCTTTTTTACACGAGCAACTAGTTTCTTCATCTAAATGTTCATCAATAATCATTTCTCCTCTATTTCGCATAAATTATTTGGGCCAATCTTTAAAACAAAAAGTTTAAGCTTTAAAAACCATAACCAAGTTTCAGCTATTAATTTGGAAATTTCAGAATATGTCAAAGTACGGTTTTTATTATTATTATTTGACTAGTGGGGTGAAAGTATAAAATTTAATTGGCTTATCAGAGTACTCAAAAAGCATTAAGTTAAAATGTCACTTCAACTTTGACAGTTTCATACATTCATTTCAAACGACCCAGCGACCCACAGTTTAGCTAACGCTGGTATATGAATTGGATCAGAATTTGATTTGTGATTTTAACACGTGGAATATATTTACAATTATACAAAATAAGATACGTCATTAAATAATTTTCAATAATCAGTTAAGTAAATAATCTCCACGTTTCTTATACGGGGGATAGCTCAAATGTAATCGGTTGAGAACTATTTGATAACTATTACAACTACCTATATCGTACATTTTAGTATTTAAATTTAAATTGTATAGTTATCATTAAAAACTAATTTCGTTAATAAATGCAAAGAGACGGAAGGAAACACCATGTTTTATAGTATACATTGATTGATATGCGTCAAAACGAAAAATATTTTGTGTTTAACCAATTAAAACGGTGAATCGTACGATATGTGGAACAGTAATAAATCGTTTTATCGTTGGAAATTTCTAGAGTCACAGTTAGTGGCGTATGTAAGGGTATTTTTTTTAAATAAATCATTTAAACAGTGTGTTCAGTATGAATATCTCCAACGGTTCCAGAAATTCCAGCATTTTTTCATTGTTTTTTTTTGTATAAAAAACCTACATTATTAGTTGTGAATACTACCCTGCATTGCTACAGAACTTGTTTGTTCATTCGGGAATATTAGAGTGATTTGATTACATATTTGGAGAATTTCGAATTTCCCCATTGGAAACTTCAGCTTAAACATCCTTATCAATCATAAAGTTTGATGCATATTTTTTTTGTTCGTTCGGTCAGTTTGTATTATAACAAAGGTGAAGGTAAATGTGAAAAGTTTTGGGGACATTAAATGTAAATACGACGTTACAGGGCTGAAATTCATGAAAAATTGATTCACGTGTTCATTTTTTACCAAAAGTTAATAAAATGGAATATTACTTTGAAAATGAATCGAGAAAGGTATACAAAGATCCTAAATCCAATTATATACCTTCATTAGGAACCTGAAGGTGAAACTATTGAACAACATTATTATCTCCATGTTCTATTTGAACTCTGAAAAGTGAGGAAAAGTCATGGGTTTTTCATCGCGCTAGCTCATTCCACTTAGTCCGTCAAGAGGTACAACACCCCAGTGTTAAACCGCCCACGTTATTCGCCGGATCTTGTACCGAGCGATTTCTATCTCTATCTTAAGGTTAAATCCACTTTAAAAGGAACAAGATTTAAGTGTGTTGAAGCTATGAAAAAAAAGGGAGTCCTGAGTGAGCTGGTAGAAAAAGATTTACTGTATTGTTTCGAAGAAAAGGAAGATCCACATGGAACGATGTAAAGATAAAGGAGTGGTATATATTGATGATGGGTCTCATACCTCCCATTCTAGAGGTGATTTTTTTGGTTATTAATATGTTGTTAAAGAGCTTAATAGATTAACAAGGATGTTTTCTAGAACTAATGGATTCCAGTTTTCGATATCTTTGCTTTCTTATTGGTTCTCCGTTGGAAGTTATCTTTAGTGTGTATTCTACTCCTTTTTTCGAGTGTTTCCTATTCTTCTCTATGATCACAACAATAAAGTTTTCTATCTGTATAAATATAATAACTCAAATTCTGATAACTTTTTTAGTACACATTATAATTTTGTAGTTATTTCTTAATTAAAATGAATTGGCGCCTTATTAGAAAATAAGAAAATGTTTTATGCCCCTTCTCGGATGATGTACATCGTTTTCAAACAAGCATTGCCACTTAACAGGGGTTGCGATGGGAATGATAGCACTCGCGAAATTTTTTCCATCGACAATTTTTAATTTAGCACGAAATAATTTTGAAGCGAGGTTTTTGTTTCCCAACGGATTTGGTAATGACACGTCGGATATGTCTATTCCGAAAAAAAATTACTTTTTAATCTTAAAGAAAAGTTTGGTATTCAGATACGTCAAGAATGTTTTCCAGAAGTTTAATTTTTCAGCAATGTTAAAATTATTCATGAAATCGATTGAATAATATTCGAAAGCTCTATGGAATGTGAACTTTTGAAAGCGGTATGAATTTATTTATTAATTAATATGCTAGAAAAAATTTTCTTATTGAGTTATCACCCCTTTCCGATGTCTTTTTCGTAAAAACCTCTCGGTTTGTCACGTAATCATTCACTCACCAACCATTCTGTCTCCGCATTGCTTTCAAATCGCAGTCTGCCAAGTGCCTCTTTCAATGGACCTTTTAATTACATGGCGATAAATCGGGACTATAAGGAGGGTGTTCTAGTATTTCCTAACCCAACTTGATCAAAATTTTCATCGTAAGCCAAGCTGTATGTTGACTGGCGTTGTCTTGTAGGAATATCGCACTGTAGATTGGAATATTGTATCGTTTTGATCTGTAGAGAGGTTTCAACATGTTTTTTAAGAGGTTAATACAATACTGCACATTCACAGTTTGTTGTTTAGTGAGAAAATCAACCGCAATTATTCCTCTCATGCTCAAAAGCACGGTACACAACACCTTCTCCGCTGACATAAATTATTATTTGGGATTTAAGCTCTCTATACCTTTGGATTCCAGGCAATCTAGAATCTCTTTACATAGTTAAACCACTCTCAACTTCACTTCACATATTGTATTGAATCAGCGTCCATCTCTGTTTTTTTCGCTTGAGATCTATCCACATGGTCCATTTAAAATAAAAATACAAAACGAATCCTCCGCCCCATAAACACTACAAAATGCATTCTGCATTGCCGGGGATTACAAATAATTCTATTTCTACAGCGCGTTTCGACGATGAAGAGTTCATTATAATGTTAAGGGTTTAGGATTCAACGAGGCGGAAGAGACATCAGGGGATGATAATTCTTCATTTAATATCGGAGATGTAGCCAACAATCTTAACAGACATTCTGAATATGCGCAGTTTTTTTTTTATTACAAAAAAGTCGTTTTAAATAACAAGTTTATCAACACGTCATATCTGTTCACAAAATGATAAACCGTCTTTAGTTTGTTTTAATTAAAATACGAAATGGAATATATATATATATATATATATATATATATATATATATATATATATATATTCTGTTCAATATTAAATCCATTCAATTTACGGTGTTAAAACTTCCGTCTCTCAGGAATTGTTTTAGTTTTAACGTCAGAATTGAGTGGCGTAATTGTATTTTATATCAAGTTTCTCTTTTCTGTTCAGCACACCCTTTCCCTAATTTCAACCGCTGGAAACTGTTCCAGACAGATCACATTTAAATGGTGTACGCCATATTCGCCATAGTTTCTTTTAAATCACTGTACGTGAAATTAAATACCAAGTTTTCTAGTATTAATTAAAAAAAGTTTAGTTGAAGAAAAAGAGCTTGAAATGAGTAGATTCGTAAAAGGATGATTTGTTTCCTTATAGAAGGGATTCTAACCGCAAAACCGATTTATCGGGAATCTTCTAAATAAATTAAGGTCGTACGGTTTTTTGTTTGTTTCTCAAATACCGATCCATCCAGGTCGGTGTAGACGGACACATCTCAGAAAGTTTTGAGGTCATTTTTGGTTACCCATGGATGCATCTTTTCACCTACTCTCTTTCTCAACAGATCATCATCATCAATACCGATCTTGAGAACATTCTGGAGCGGGATCGAAGCAATTTGATTGAGTCCAATGCAGCAAAAAACCAGAATGCTGTTTTTACAAAGAAGGTTCATATTGCAGCTCAGGATTTGGTTTTATCTGGACATAAAACCGCAAATTCACTTTTTGGGTGTTGAGGTTGAGAGCGATATGTCCTGGTATAGTCACGCGACCGATTTAGCCAAGGCAACTTCACATAAACTTGAAGCACTCTTTAAGACTAAAAAGTTTTATACTCCGCAACACCTTCTAATCCTATACGTTCGTCCATCTTTAAAATATTGCTCGCACATTTGAAGCTCGATTCCCAATATGCTCGACTCAATACAGAAGAGAGCAGTTCGACTTATAAGCGATCCAGAGTTGACCAGAAACTTGCAGACGCCAGGAACTTTATTTGTTTGGAGAATTGCAAGCCTGTGGAATTAGCTACCATTAGCTACGTCTGTAAGTAAGTAATGTAAAGACTGCTGCTCGTCATTATTGTTGAAGATTCAAGTTGAAATGGCTCAGAAACGTAGAGGAATGTGTGCTGAAGTGGTTAAAACAGTGCCAAACAGAATCCCTAGCCTTCAATAAAAACCTAAGCAGTTTACAGTACACTTAAGAAATGCAAAGTTCAGTGCTACAAACTCAGTTTAACGAATTAGTTATCTAATATTTTCATTGAAGACGGCAGAATGATTTGTTACTTGTTTCATCGAATATATTTTTTGTTTCTTTAGGTAAGAATATAGTATACTCCTATTTTGAATGGTTGATTATGTACTCGATCAACTTTTTTGACGAAGTAATTTTGTTGGCCGATTTAAATTGGTCTTTTCTACCCACATAACAACAAGTTTAACAACTAAAGCCCCTGTCAGATGCAAACGCGTCGTTGACGGTTGAATCATATACAAAAGGGAATGAAATTTGTATCTGGATTTTGTGATGTTGAGTCGGAAGTAAGACAACAAACGAACCCTCAGGGTGCTCGTATGATATTACATGGAAAAACAAATGGAGACTAAAATATATATACAGGATATGTACTCGAAGTAATATGAGTGTCTGAAAATCTATAAATTAGTCAATAGATTCAATTCTAAATTCTAAATACAATGTGGTAGACTTTCTCTGGAATGTTCTTCAATGCCGAGTTTACAGTATCTTTTAATTCAAACTATTGTCGCGAAATTCTTGCGTTTTGATTTTCGAGATGTTGAATCAAACAGAAATGGGAAACAGCTACGACTAGATTGTACAGGGGTGCTAACGATCACTTAGGTTTCTTAAGGGGACATTGGAGAAAAGAAGTTTCTTCATAGATTAAATCAATTTCAGGACGCTACTGAAGTGTCTGATGATAGAGTAGATACTAGGGAAGTTTTGCGTGAATAGATGCAGTACTCTAAATGAGTTTTTAGACATTGTAACATCATTAGAAATAGAGAATCATCTGAGAGACACTACAACCCTTCTGCAAATACCTAAAACAGTATTTTGATTCCTGATTAGAACGCAAATTTCATGGAGGCATGGAGGTATTGGTACACGTATCCAAATTGACTATGAAACTGTAGATCACACAAAAACTCCGATGATACAATTAAAATTTGTTGTTCTCATAATTTATTTTTGATACGATTCCGTTCCAATCCACAGCTCTTTCAGTTTTCTTTGAACCTGCTGATTAGAATAATTTTTGATTCATCTTCATCCCCATAATCATTACTAAAGTAAGTGAATTTTTTTCATTCACAACATCGGCATGTCAAAGGAAACCGCAAGGTTTTTTTTATTTATACATATAATGAGACGTCATCCCCATCAAAGAAAATTATAACGATGTATTGAAGGGGTGGAAACTTATCGATTAAAAGGTGATTGATTCCTCGACGGAAATAGGAAGGGTGCGTTTAGTTTTTGAATCAAAATAGTAGAGAAATTTCTACGTAATTTGATAGCTTTCTAGAGCATCAACGAAAGTGTATTAATTAAATAGAACGAATTTGTATTGAAAACAAAATCATAATAATCAAAACTATGCAATTTAATTGAAAATTTATAATGTTATACTTACTAAAATATTTGGGGTAAGAAAATTACATAAACCTGTATTAATTATTCGTAAAGCTTTTACCCTACTATCTAATTATTTTAAATATATTTTATATCACAATTAATACGTTAGATTTCAAAGAAAAAACTAAAAGTATGGGAATTTTTGAATGATATAAAGTTGATGGTTGTGTTATAGGGATTCCCATAATAATTATTACTATAAAGTGAGGTTAGGTTATTGTGGACAAAATTAATTTGGTCGTCATGTTATAGCTTCGGTTTATGTCATTTTAGCTATGAAAAAATGATTATTAGTTGCTGATAGATGTGATTGGACAAGCAAAAATTGCATCAAGATGAATATTTTTTTCTAATAATGATAAATAATATATTCAACAGAAACTTAAACAAATATTAAATCCAATTAATGAAGAAAATAGATCTTAAATACCAAAAGAAGAAGTAGTATTAAATATGTTGATCTTTGTAATAATTGCGATGCTTTTCACGTAGGACAGATCTCTTAATATTTAGAAAATTGGTCAAGAAATCACAAATACGTTAAAAAAATGTAATAACAATAAATGCATATTTATTTCTTGAATCAGAAATCAATTAGGAAAAAATTCATTCTATTAATTCTCAAACTGTGTCTTAAAGGAGTGCGGCTTTAAGTTCAGCACTAAAATCCGACGTTCGGAGTATTGCGTAAGCATCTGGCAACTTTGCATCGTCCACATTCACTCGTTTATTTGCGTTATGTTATTTTTCCTTTCTCTGTTCCGTGGTTTTTTGATTTTTATCAATAGTCTCTGATTACTTCGAGGGTTTTAGCCCAAAAATCATATTTTGATATGGATTTACATTGTATAAATGGGAATTGCTATTTTAAGGAGCAAAAAAAAACGGTTATAAAAGTGCAAAAACTTATTTCACTGGCTCACTCTGTATACTAGAATTTGGTTTTCAGGAAGAAATTTGAAATTAAGACTAATCACACAGAAAAAGAAGAATCTCACAAAATAAATAATCTTTCCAGTTAAGTTTATCAAATTGAGGTACAATTATTTTTAGAAAAAAAAGTCTCATATATAATTATTTTGGTTTCCAAAATCCTTTAATGCTTAATGAGGATTTACCTTTATGTCATGTTCTCCAGCAACACATTGCCCATATAGAATCCATAAAGCCACATTATCTCAGAGGATTTCATAATTTACCCTATTTGAATGTCACCGATAGGATCCAAGGGTCAGGATAATCAATTTTGATTTGTAGAGAAGCTCTCTAATGGCCTTTGCGGGTTTGCCAAAGTAATTACTGATATAGAATATTTTTTATATAAATATTGTATTGTGCAAACAACTTGTGTTGTCACATGGAAAAATTCCAAATTTCGAATGTACTCTGGCCACCAAACAATAATATGTAGATGAAAAATATATATTTTCGTAAAATAAGCTACATTGCTTGATATAGAATAAATACTAATATGATTCTCGTGAGTATTTGGCTTCTAGAAGGTTTTTCTCAAATTTCTAACTACAATCTTCTAGAATTTCTATACTCCGTTCCCCTTGAAAGAACTTCTCCATTAAATACATGTACTGATGGACCCTCTTGCCTTGTTAGTCACTCACAGTACTCAAATTTGTCGGTAAGAAATCCAGGTGAGAATCCCAAGTATGTTTATCAAGACATATAACACCTCAAAGCTTCATATGACATTATAATTAATTTATCTTCATCTTTACCTTTATGTCTTTGTAATTTTTTTATTTATGGTTTCTTAGAAAATTTTGGACAACGAGTGTTTCCTCATCATTCAGTTTTTCTTCACAGCTCTTATCTTTTATCAGTTACCGTATTTGTAGATCTACAAATATTGTCCTTTTCTTGTCTCATTGAGTTTGGGGAGTTTCTCTTTCAGATTTATAACTTCACTGCCATCTTTAGACAGGGCTTTTAAAATATTTCATATCAGACCGAGCTTTATGTGCGAGCTTTAGAAAAGCTCGTCACGATGTTGAAAATAAAAATTTTCCTATCAAAGTAAATTCCAGTCGTTCCAGACCTCCAAAGCTCAGCTCAGATATATTAAAATCACGTATTACATCGCTTTGTATCAATAATTTGTAATTAACGGTTCATAACTTGGGTCACTTTCTCCAGATACTTCTTGACGCTGATTTAGAACGTTCCAGGGTCGAATCCTGATCATCGATTTTAAGGCAGTTCGGTACAATGTAGGGAGGGTTTTTGTACATTTGCTGATATTTTGTATGTCAAATTTCTCTGGTATAATTAGGTTAAGTTAGGTTAGGTTCTTTGTATTTTTCAGTTCTAGCCCGGTTAACCTGTTAATTAGACAACTGCAGACAATAGGGAATAATACAGTTTCAACAGTATTCTCCAGAAGGTCTCCAAGTTCGTCGAGTCATTTTTTTAGCTTCTTATACGTCACTATAATCTCAGCGCTGCAGAGGAAAGTTTTCCTTTATCAGTGCCATATCTGAAACCTCCATTTCGTGCTTAAAATGTATCTCGCTCTGTGTATTTTTCAAAATGTTGTACCTCCGAATACTTTTTATTTTTACCTCTTAAACCTTTTTATACGTTTTTCGTTATCAATCAATATAATTTGATGTTTGGATCTGTTTCGGTCTTTATTTTATTTTAAATTATTTGTACTGTATACGATGTTGTTTTTCAAAATCGTACTCCGGTTTTTGTTGTCATAAATTTGTTTGTCCATACTGTACACATTTCTGGTGATTCCATCCGAAATTAAAACTGCTTTTTATATGGTATGCTGGCCGATATTTTGAACTAATTTGATAAGTTTCTCATGAAGCTTCTGGAACAGAAAACTTCCACAGCGAATTTAGAAATTATTAAAGGTCTTAAAAAAGAAAATCTGTTTTTTTACTTTAGACAAAGTTTTTGTCAGTAATTTTAATATAACACAAAGAGTTCCAGATGTTCGATAAGATTACTTTCGATTTGATCGTAAATTTCGAAAAAGAAAACAAAGTTTTTGAAGTAATTTAATATTTAACTTAATTTCAAGGGATCGAACTGATTTAGTCGACTTTGGGGAAAAAGGTGGGTCAGAAAATTTTTAATTAAGATTGAAATTGGTTTGTAAAAACGAATTTTCCACTATCTGTTTACTCACTTCTATCTGGAATGAGTGAATAATAAATATTTCTTTATTAAATACCAATTTAAATATTCTTTGTTGATTTGGTATTAGTGCTACAAGAAACCAGAAAATAATCTTCAAAAACTTGCCTTGAATCATGACAAATGACAACAGATTGTAGTAATACGTTCAAGAAATGCTAAATGAGAGAAAAGGAACTTTTGATGAAACGCGAGGAAATTGGAGATACGGAAATGAGTTTTTTGAAAGTCGAGATTTCATTGAAAAAGTGCTGAGAAGCGAATATTTCACTAAAAAAGTGTCTAGTAACCCAATATTCAACCGAAAGTAGAATTATATTTATAAAAAAGTATCTGGGAATCAAAAATTTCATTGAAAAATTGTTTTTAAATTTGAGTTTCCACTGATAAAGAGATAAGTACAAAGATATGATTTAAAAAATGATGAATGTGGAAGGAAAAGTGTTTATTTCACTGGAAAGATTCTTAAGAATTAAATATTCTACTGAAAAAGTGTCTGGAAGCTAGTACTTATTTTTAAAATGGCTTTATATGAACGAAAAGTACCTAGGAAACAAAAATTTTATGGAAAAGGTATTTTTGAAGCTGAAATTCCACTGAAAAAGTATAAAGAAAGCAGGAATCTAATTAAAAAAATGATGAATGTGAAAGAAAAAGTATCTATTTCGATGGGAAGATGCTTAAGAAGTATATATTTCACTAAAAAAGTGTCTTGGAATCGATTATTTAATTAAAAAATGGATTTATATGAATGAAAAAGTTCATAGAAATCAAAAATTCAATTGAAAAAGTGTTTTCAAAGCTGAGATTCCACTGAAAAAGTATCTTGAAATAAAGAATCTAATCAAAAAAATGATAAATGTGAAAGGAAAATTGAGTATTCTAATGAAAAGATGCTTAAGGAGCGAATATTGCATTCAAAAACTGACTAGAATCTTGAGATTTCACTGGAAAAGTGTCTAGGTCTCAATAAACTAATTAAAAAATCGATAAACGTGCATAGAAAAATGTCTATTCGAATGAAAATATATTTATTGAGAGAAAACTTTAGTAAAAAATTGTCTAGAAAGCAAGAAATTCATTGAAAAAGTTACAATTCTTGAGAAAGAGCATGTGAAATGAATATTTCATTGAAAAGGTGAAAAATGTCAAAAACGTGATCAAAAATAATGAAAAAAATGTCTAGAAATAGATATTGTCATTCATTGAGAAGATACTTTTTCATGTGAAGGGAAAAGGGAAGCAAATATTCCAATGAAAAAAGTGTATATGAGTGAAATTTTAGTTAGAAAGTGATTAAAACCAATAAACCAGTATCTAGTAAGTACTTCATTGATAAGAGAGCTCGAAAATACTACAAGAAACATTGAAAAGTGTTGAGAGTTTCATTGAAAATGAAACTAGTACACAGATACTTCATTGAAAAATGTTTAGGACGTAAATATTTCATCACAAAATTTAAAGAAAGTCAATATTTTGTCGAAAAAAATAAAAAAAAAACATGGTTTTCATTGAAGAATACCCGTGGTGAATAAAGAAGTGTGTAGAAAGAAAGAATTTCTTTTAAATGTGATAGAAGTTTTTGAGAAGTGATGTACGACAACGGAAAAGTATATAAAAGCAAGAACTCCAATAGTAACACTTCTAGATGATGACATTTTTTATTGAACAAGTCGTGAAGGTCAATAAAACAGTATCTAGAAAGTAAATAGTCAATTGGAAAAGTGATAAAAGTGTTGAAGAAGTAATTTCAGATAAAGAAAAAATATATAGAAGCAAGAACTCCAGAAGAAAAATTTCTAGAGAATGACATTTCCATTGAACAAGTCGTGAAGGTCAATAAAACAGTATCTAGAAAGTAAATAGTCATTGGAAAAGTGATAAAAGTGTTGAAGAAGTAATTTCAGATAACGAAAAAGTATATAGAAGCAAGAACTCCAGTAGAAAAATTTCTAGAGAATGACATTTCCATTGAACAAGTCGTGAAGGTCAATAAAACAGAATCTAGAAAGTAAATAGTCAATTGGAAAAGCGATAAAAGTGTTAAAGAAGTAATTTCAGATAACGAAAAAGTATATAGAAGCAAGAACTCCAGTAGAAAAATTTCTAGAGAATGACATTTCCATTGAATAAGTCGTGAAGGTCAATAAAACAGTATCTAGAAAGTAAATAGTCAATTGGAAAAGTGATAAAAGTGTTGAAGAAGTAATTTCAGATAACGAAAAAGTATATAGAAGCAAGAACTCCAGTAGAAAAATTTCTAGAGAATGACATTTCCATTGAACAAGTCGTGAAGGTCAATAAAACAGAATCTAGAAAGTAAATAGTCAATTGGAAAAGCGATAAAAGTGTTAAAGAAGTAATTTCAGATAACGAAAAAGTATATAGAAGCAAGAACTCCAGTAGAAAAATTTCTAGAGAATGACATTTCCATTGAATAAGTCGTGAAGGTCAATAAAACAGTATCTAGAAAGTAAATAGTCAATTGGAAAAGTGATAAAAGTGTTGAAGAAGTAATTTCAGATAACGAAAAAGTATATAGAAGCAAGAACTCCAGTAGAAAAATTTCTAGAGAATGACATTTCCATTGAATAAGTCGTGAAGGTCAATAAAACAGTATCTAGAAAGTAAATAGTCAATTGGAAAAGTGATAAAAGTGTTAAAGAAGTAATTTCAGATAACGAAAAAGTATATAGAAGCAAGAACTCCAGTAGAAAAATTTCTAGAGAATGACATTTCCATTGAACAAGTCGTGAAGGTCAATAAAACAGAATCTAGAAAGTAAATAGTCAATTGGAAAAGCGATAAAAGTGTTAAAGAAGTAATTTCAGATAACGAAAAAATATATAGAAGCAAGAACTCCAGTAGAAAAATTTCTAGAGAATGACATTTCCATTGAATAAGTCGTGAAGGTCAATAAAACAGTATCTAGAAAGTAAATAGTCAATTGGAAAAGTGATAAAAGTGTTGAAGAAGTAATTTCAGATAACGAAAAAGTATATAGAAGCAAGAACTCCAGTAGAAAAATTTCTAGAGAATGACATTTCCATTGAACAAGTCGTGAAGGTCAATAAAACAGTATCTAGAAAGTAAATAGTCAATTGGAAAAGTGATAAAAGTGTTGAAGAAGTAATTTCAGATAACGAAAAAGTATATAGAAGCAAGAACTCCAGTAGAAAAATTTCTAGAGAATGACATTTCCATTGAACAAGTCGTGAAGGTCAATAAAACAGAATCTAGAAAGTAAATAGTCAATTGGAAAAGCGATAAAAGTGTTAAAGAAGTAATTTCAGATAACGAAAAAGTATATAGAAGCAAGAACTCCAGTAGAAAAATTTCTAGAGAATGACATTTCCATTGAATAAGTCGTGAAGGTCAATAAAACAGTATCTAGAAAGTAAATAGTCAATTGGAAAAGTGATAAAAGTGTTGAAGAAGTAATTTCAGATAACGAAAAAGTATATAGAAGCAAGAACTCCAGTAGAAAAATTTCTAGAGAATGACATTTCCATTGAATAAGTCGTGAAGGTCAATAAAACAGTATCTAGAAAGTAAATAGTCAATTGGAAAAGTGATAAAAGTGTTGAAGAAGTAATTTCAGATAACGAAAAAGTATATAGAAGCAAGAACTCCAGTAGAAAAATTTCTAGAGAATGACATTTCCATTGAATAAGTCGTGAAGGTCAATAAAACAGTATCTAGAAAGTAAATAGTCAATTGGAAAAGTGATAAAAGTGTTAAAGAAGTAATTTCAGATAACGAAAAAGTATATAGAAGCAAGAACTCCAGTAGAAAAATTTCTAGAGAATGACATTTCCATTGAACAAGTCGTGAAGGTCAATAAAACAGAATCTAGAAAGTAAATAGTCAATTGGAAAAGCGATAAAAGTGTTAAAGAAGTAATTTCAGATAACGAAAAAGTATATAGAAGCAAGAACTCCAGTAGAAAAATTTCTAGAGAATGACATTTCCATTGAATAAGTCGTGAAGGTCAATAAAACAGTATCTAGAAAGTAAATAGTCAATTGGAAAAGTGATAAAAGTGTTGAAGAAGTAATTTCAGATAACGAAAAAGTATATAGAAGCAAGAACTCCAGTAGAAAAATTTCTAGAGAATGACATTTCCATTGAACAAATCGTGAAGGTCAATAAAACAGTATCTAGAAAGTAAATAGTCAATTGGAAAAGTGATAAAAGTGTTGAAGAAGTAATTTCAGATAACGAAAAAGTATATAGAAGCAAGAACTCCAGTAGAAAAATTTCTAGAGAATGACATTTCCATTGAACAAGTCGTGAAGGTCAATAAAACAGAATCTAGAAAGTAAATAGTCAATTGGAAAAGCGATAAAAGTGTTAAAGAAGTAATTTCAGATAACGAAAAAGTATATAGAAGCAAGAACTCCAGTAGAAAAATTTCTAGAGAATGACATTTCCATTGAATAAGTCGTGAAGGTCAATAAAACAGTATCTAGAAAGTAAATAGTCAATTGGAAAAGTGATAAAAGTGTTGAAGAAGTAATTTCAGATAACGAAAAAGTATATAGAAGCAAGAACTCCAGTAGAAAAATTTCTAGAGAATGACATTTCTATTGAACAAGTCGTGAAGGTCAATAAAACAGTATCTAGAAAGTAAATAGTCAATTGGAAAAGTGATAAAAGTGTTGAAGAAGTAATTTCAGACAAAGAAAAAGTATCTAAAAGAAAAAATTCTAATGGAGGAATGTCTAGATAATGATATTCTCATTGAAAAAGTGCTTAGATAGCTGCACATTGTTAGTGGTAGCCTTCTCCATACTTTTAATCTACACTATGACACATCACGAAGTATTTTCTCGGAAAATTGTAATCGCCACTAATAAAATATTCATTCAAAAACAGGATTGTATTTATTTCCTCGATTTCCAGATATGAATAACGCCATCAAAGTTCCTCGTGTTATTATTTTTAGAATAAAAGTAACAGAAAATCATTTGTTGCATACCTTTCGAAAGACATTATAGAATCCCAATCACATTGAAGCTTTGTCCAATGAATTAATTAAATTCTAGGTAGGATTATATGAAATTCCTTCTCGAGAACCCCTGAATGCATCAAGCATTCAAGTGATACTGAAGATGGATTCTGGGTATCCGACTAATCTCGGAAACAATCGTGATTCGATTTTGAAATTGAATACAATATGAAATATTCTGTCACATCTATTATTAAAAATAACGAAAATTATACAGAAAAGTCAAGAATTTTATTGTGAGAGTTACGAACTTCCAAACAAACCTCGTAGAAACCTACAATTTTTCATAGTTCTTGAACAATCTCTTGGATTTTCGGAGTTACCGAAGGAGATGTTTTCTTTGAAACACCGTGTATATAAGAAATAATTGTTAGTCACTCTTTCAACATACGTTACAATAAAATTTATCTGTTTATATTTAAGAGACATCCTGTATAATAGTTTTTAGCTCTAAACACGTAAAAAATGCATTACACGTCCTGGCACACATACAACTAATAACCCGTAGAGAAAACCCAAGTTTTTACATAATCCTCTCTCTTTCTGTAAAGTTACTTTTTTCCGTTTAAAATAGTCGAATCCTTCAAGGTTTTCCGAACTACCCAATTAGCGATATGTGAGGATAGACGGATCGAGTAATTTTCCTCAACCCTTAAGGGCTTGAAACTGCTGTGAACAAATCCTATTAGTATAAATTGCCCTTGATGTTCTACAATGACGTGCCGTATATCTTCGATGAATCGGAATGTTACAAGTCACAATTATATCAGTATAAATCTCAGAATGGAATACTATGTATCAGATGCACTCTGCTTCAGTTTATACGTTATAGTATGGGGGTTAATCTGTCAATATCGTCTAAGCTAAAGCCAAGTTCATGAGACGGCAGTTTGAAGGTAGAATAAATTTTGCTACGGTGATTATATTATTATTATTCACTTTCTTCTGTCGTTTGATAAAATTTTACATAAATTTGATAGATACATCAATTTTGATTGTTCATTTTTTCACTTTGAAACTGCTTTATCCCATTGAATGTTAATTTGGTCTTGGAGACATTATTTATCCAAGATTACAGACGAAACAATGGTCATTTCTAGGAAAGCGAAAGCAAAACAAAAACCGGTTTTCTGTCAATAAGGTCATGGCCATATTTTAGGATTCGATATCTAGTTACTATTAAGCTAAATGAACATGAGTATAAGAAAAGACGACCGCATTTGTTAAATAAAAGCGCTTGTTTATTCGTTCGCTTTTCGTCAACCTAATACCCTTCACTAGAAAGAAAAAATTCAATCTTAAACCTATCAAGGTATCTAGAACTCACATTAGATAGTACTAAAGGTAGACTTGTTTACTTTCAGCCGTCTGGAGAAATTTGCACTGTCCGTTGCACCCATTGATGCCGAGAAAAAAACAGTTACACCGGTTTCATAAATTATTATGAAGTGAGAAGCCAGTACGGCCCTGTTGTTTGTTTATATTACCAAGTGGACCTGTCAAGTAACTATATACAGCAGTACCAGACTGGCTCGAACGCTTCTACGATAAATAGTTTTATTTTGCTTTTTCTATTATGAGGCATATTTTTTAAGTACTGTTTTGCGATTCCGCCGCCGCAACCCCAAGGTCGGCGTTCCGCACATGCGCGTTGGTTACCTACATCTCTTGTCTACGCACTGACGCCATTACAGTCTGATTCTTCATTGTGTACTTTGTTTACTGAGTATTTAAGATGTCACCCACAATCGTGAGTTCCGCCGATTGTGAAATACGATTTCTTAGTGGTAAAGGTGTAAAACTGATCGATATTCATCGTGAGATCTGTGAAGTTTACGGACAAAACATTATGAGTGATGGAATGGTAAGGAAATGGGTGAAAGCATTTAAAGATGGCCGCACAAATGTGCATGATGAAGAACGGAGTCAGCGTCCTTCGGTTGTTAATGAAGATTTGGTGCAGAAAGTGGACGAAAAGGTGAGAGAAAACAGACCTTTCACAATTTCATCATTGTGCGACTACTTTCCTCAATATTCTCGTTGTGTTGTAACGCATTGTACCCGAGAACTTAAAATACCGGAAATTGTGTTCATGCTGGGTTCCAAAAATGTTGACGGATTTGCACAAAACAAAACTGAGGCCTACGTCACACCGGAATTGAAGCAACAATCCATGGAATGGCGACATTCATCATTACCCAAAAAAGTGAAGTTTAAGCAAACAACTTCTGCCCGGAAAAAACATGTGCACAGATTTTTGGGACAGAAAAGGATTATTGCTAGTGGAGTTTCGGCCTCGTAATGAGATAATCAATGCAGCGACTTATTATGAGACTGTGAACAATCTGCGTCGTGCAATCCAGAACAAAAGACAATATGATCAATTTTACATGATAAATCGATTTGTTTTAATGTAGTGAGCAAAATATTTTTGAAATAGGTTAAAATGTCAATTTTAAATTGTTTTTTTTTCAAAATAACTAAAATCAAGACGATTTATCAAGAAAAATTGATAATTTTTGTAACAAATATAATTTCTGACCAGTAAAACGACTAATAAATAATAAATAAAAAAAAGGTATCAAATTTTGTTTTTCTACGACCATGCGTTTTAACCCACTTTCCCGCACGCATTTTAGTTTTGAAAGTGTCACTTTCCCGCACTAGTGCGAGAAAGTAAAATTATGCATATTTTGACCTTATTAGATAGTTTTTTACTTCTGAGATTATTACTATTGTTACTACAGGTAAATAAATCTTTACGAAATAGTCCATCAAATAAAATTTAAACCTTTTCTAGCTTTTTGTAGCATTTTTAATTTTTTGAAAATATAAAATAATACAGATATTTTTTATATAACCATGTAATTGTTACTAAAATGTCAAAGTTGTTCAAAACGTCTTGGAAGTGACCGAATAAGTGCAATCTTCTTCTAAATTAAACCACATTATACCGAATCCGATACAATAATAATAATGGATTCATTCGACGAAGAACTTCCCGAAGCCATTTTTAAGGCTGCAAATGAAACTAATTCTGAGCTGTTACCTGCTAAATGACTTAAAACCGTTGCCGTCACCGTCATCTTTATGCGACCTGCAACCGATGCCATCCTCATCGACGTCATCTATCTTCCAGTTGAAACCGAATAACTCCACTGGACCGGCAATTCTTACTAGTCTACAGAATACAAGAAATTGTGTTTTCAATATTAATATTCATAATAATTCGTAGTTTTTAGTTGAAGTTTTGTATATTATTATGTTTGTTGGAATAAAATAATTTTAGAAACATGTTGGTTGGTATACTTTTTTGTATATACGGTCGTAGAAAAAATAATGTTCCTAACTCCGCGTCGTTCAGGACAACTGCAGTCGCGTGCGGGAAAGTATCACTTTCCGCACTTGTTAGGAAAATAACTATTGTCGCAGAAGTTATTGAACTAGTCCGGTCCTGTTGTTTGTTTACATTACCAAGTGGCTAGATTTGGGAAATGTAAACAAATAGCAGAGCCGGACTGTCTCCAAAGCTTCTACGACGATTTATCAAGAAAAACACATAAAAAGATCTGAAAAGTAAAAAAACTGATTAATTTTCAACAGACATCGAATTTCTTAGTTATTAAATAACAACATAACAGCAAGATCAGTTGGTTATAGAAACGCTCATATCAGACAGTGTAATTGTGAGTGTTGGTGTAGTCGTAGGGTGAGCAGTTTTTTTAGTATGATATCTAAATATCTACATACATCCATTAAAATTATCACTTGATCTGATTCTCTACGATCAATTTCTGATCCAAAACTTATTGAAATAACTTTGTGAGAAACGTCAATGTCAATGAAATGGAAGTGATGGAGCTGAGAATCAGTTTGTATTTAAATGGGTGCTGGATCAAATTGTATTTGAAATATTTCATTGAAAAAGTACTTTTCTATTTAAAGTACGTGCGTGGTTACCAAAAATTTATAAAAAGGTGATGAGAATCAATACAAAAGTATCTAAGAAAAAAAATTGATAAAAGTATATAATAATTTATGGTATGGTACAAAAAAATGTCTAGGAACAACAATTTCTTTAAATAAGTGATTGCTTAGTAAGAAGTATCTTGAAAATGATTGTTGCAATGAAAAAGCATGAAATTAAATGAAAGATTATCTAGAAAGTGAAAGTTTCACGTGACTAGCAAGCAGCTAGAAATATCTAGATAGCAAAATGATTATTTAAAAAGTATTTAAAATGTAAGATTATGAAAAAAATTATATTTTGCCTATGTAAAATATCCAGAAATAGGAAATGTTATGAAGAAAAGTGATAAAAAGTTCTTAGAAATTGATTTATTAAAAAAATCACACAAAACTCAACGAAAAAGTGAATAAAGAGCAAAAGCTTTATTTAAAAAGTATTCAAGATTCATATATTTTATTAAAAAAAGTGTCTATTAACTGAAGATTGCGTTAAAACACTTTTTTGAGGGTAAAATGATTGATTTCGACTATAACGCTTTGTACCAACTTAATAAAACGATTTCGTAGATAGGAAGTTAGCTTGAATCAACTGATTTTCCATGAGTCTACTTTTAAATCATGTCCCAACGTTTTCAGATTTCATTATAATATATTTTTTTATGTCTATAAATCGTCTAATTCATACAGCTACTAACAAGAGTTCATCAGTTCTACCTACCCCTACTCGGATCCCCAATACTATTACTATATATTATAAATCTCCTTAGGTTCGTATCAGATGCACTTGTCGCATTCTAAGTTCTGTTTAGTAGTGTACGATTTGATTGATTTAATGTTTATTGTTGATAGATACACACAAAATGTCAGAATATCCTATTTATGGGTGACAATGAATGTTTCCTGCGTTTGATAAGCTATTATTACTCCATTACAGACAGGAAATTTTGGGGAATAGGTAATAATATTGAAGAAGATAACGCTTTTGTTATATTCGAAATATATATTAGATGTAGAAGATTCTTTTCTGTTCCTTTTGTACTATTAATAATAAGTTTCACCCTTTATTTGTATGATATTTAGCTGTAGCTGGCGTTATCAGATAAAGGAAAACATATTTTGGAGATGGACAATAAAAAAATCTCTCAAGTCTCAAAAAGCTTTACAACAGGGTTTTAGCTTGCTGCTTCGATCCATTTTATCATAGTAGAGCTCGAAAAACTACTCAGTCAAGTTGTTTAGTCAAACATCTCAAATTGAGTTTTGCTCTGTTATAAAATGGTTGACCGATGAACCATTAAAACTAACACAAATAAAAACAAAATGGAGGGTATTTGCGGTAACTTGTGTGCGTCAATAGTTTTGCTGGGGACGAGAATAATTAGATGATGACGTGCGGCAGGTCCTGTGACGGTAATTGCTACAGAAAACATTAAATTAGTAGAATTTTTCTGATAACCAGCGCCTAAGAGTAAAAGATGCTGCAGCATAGATCGGCATTTCCAAAACATCCTACATGAGTATTTAAATATGACAAAAATTAGTGCAGTGAGTGCTTCAAATACTCAGCGTAGTGCAAAAGTAACTTCGAGTAGACGTAGAGCGAATTTTAGAGCTTTACTGCGAGGACCAAGAACGTGTCATCCAATTAATTGTAGCTAGCGCTGAAAGTATGGTCTCTTACTACAATCTGACGTCTAAAAGAGATTCCATGGAGTGTCATCGGACAGGACGCTGCGTGCCAAAAAAGCAAAGTTTACGAAAAGCACCAAAAGAGTGATTGCTACAATATTTTAAGATTGCAAGAGTATCCTTTTGATTAACTTTAAGGAATCAAATACACCTCTGAAATCTGCATATTACTACCAATTGCTATCGCAGTTACGTCAAAAAACGATAAAAAAAATGCATCAAAATTAGCCTAGGTGTGAGCTTATTCCATGACTATGTTCAAGTCCACACTGTTCCGCTTTCCAAGGCTACTGTACAAGAATGTGGCTTCACAGAGATTGAGCACCCACCACATAACCTTGATCTGGTCCCGTCTGACTATTTTTTGTTCGCAAAGGAGTAAAAGATTTAACAGGGGCGATGAAATAAAACAGGCTGTGTATAAATACTTTGAAGCTTCAGTCAGACGTTCTGAACAGTTCAAAATATAGACCGCATTAAGCCGAAACATCAAGATTTTATAGAATTTTAAACGAAATTCCAATTACAGGAGACCTAAAATCAAGATAATTTATTAACAGAACCATATGAGACCAAGGTCTAAGTAGTAAAAAATTAAAGAAGTTTATACAACAATTTTCGTGGGATTGTTGCAATTAAACACCAAAATGTACTTATCAATATATAATCCGAGCTTTCAAATACTTGTGAATTCATTATCGGAGAATTTATTAATGGAGAATGGTGCTCGGAATTGTGTACAATTAATTAAGTTTATGTAATTCAAAATACTACATTGAAAATGACACTTGTATAAACACTATCCCAACTTTCATGTATTTTCTTTTAATTCTTGTGCATATTAACCGAAAAATCATAAAATGAACTTTAGGACCAAGAAGAGCAATTATTTTGTACTGTAATCTGTGGTCTTCTGATTTTACTACAGATTGTTCGAACTGCGCAAAACCAATCCCTCAACTCCCATCTCGAATCCTAAATAATTATTTATTTAAAAACTTCCACGTGTTGAAATTGAAATGTTATGCCATGCGAAAGATAGCAACTTTCGAAATAATTTGCATATCATAAATAGTTTATAAAATTAGTTTTGAGTAAATAATAATTTCTAGTTTACTTAATGGAATTATATGTAAAACATTTTCATGGTTATTAAATATGCATAGCGGATTAGACGTCACGTATATACTTAAATGGATTAAATGATTTGCTGCATATACGATACGAGGAAAAAGTCATTTGGGAAGATTGATTGGAAATGAATTCAATTGTCGACCGTCAATTATCTACTTTCAATTTTTTAACGAGATAGAATAAGCTTCCTCCACGACCATTTTAGCCCGGGAGAGGGCGTTAAATTATAAAAGTGATTTTAGCACGACGTCCATCAGTAATTAGTACTAAATTGGATTCGAATCTGTGACCATTATGCTTTTTATGTATGTATCTATGTAATAGAATTATCGGATTAATTTTAAATTTTGCTTTTCAAGGAGTTATGACAATACGATAATTTCATAAATTCGTAGAATTAAACTTACCAGAATCACCAGAATAATTCGAAACGAAAGTTTTTGTTAATTTTATTTTGAGTTAGGCATTGTTCACAAGATATAACCTTATATCATTAATTGTTCAGTACTTTATCTTTGTTATCTTATGTTTACAGCTGGAGAAACATATGTAGTAGTACTTAGCTGCTGACAGTCCCTAGAATGTACCCTCCCATGGATTTTTTCGAGATTTCCTCTTTTCCTTACATCTCCTTGGTCCTATTCATGCCTTAATGGTCTTCTCTGTTATGTTTTGTTTCGTTTTCTTTTCCTGGCAGTTTCCTAATCTTAGTCGTCTCATTTTCTGTTGACTTCAGTGTATTTGACCACAATCAGTACAAAGATTATCTCAGCGCTCCGTATCTCGTCCTTTTTATCATTTTTCCGTCTATTAATTCAGGAATAAGTTCTCTTATATGTTGTGCGAGATCATCCTGAAGTTGCGTCCACTTTTTGCACCAAAAAGACCAGCAACACGTACATTGGTCATCTCTTGATTCTTGACGAGACGTGGGTTTATAAATATAACGCGAATGGCGCTCCAAAATGGGCAGAAATAGAAAAAACCACGTAAAAGTTAAACGACAATTGATGTGATGCTCATCATTTTCTTGGTTCACCACGAATTAGTTCCTAATGGATTTTTTTTTCCATGCAAATTAATCATTACATTACAGCATGATTTGTTGGACAAACTCGAAAGGAGAATGTTCGCTTAATCACCGAATGCGCCAGATTTGGTTCCCTGTGATTGTTTTTCTATTAGAAACTCAGATTAAGCGTTGACAAACTTGTATTGACTTGAAAGGAGACGATTCTGAAGGTGAAGATAAATTTTTATATTGAAATAGATAAAAATATTTTCTTTGGTCAGTTTATTATAACCGTTGTGGTTCCAGCGTCAATTCATATATTTTATAATAGTCATTATATTTAATGAGTTTTTAAACAAAAAAATTGGATACTTTATAAGATTTCTTGATAGGTTTTCAAAGCTTATTCAGACGTTTTCCAATGAATCTTTAAAAGGAAAAGTCATTTTGTTTTATTTTCCAATAAACTTATCTCCCTTTCGCGTCTTTTGTGTCATTCTGTTCAATTTTTAAATCCATTATGTCTTTTCAAGTAACCTTTGAGTTTCTATAATCATTTCCATTGATTACAAATCAATTGGTTCGATTTTTAAAAACATCAAGCACATTGATATGAATTTCTTCATACTTTTGTGAATTAGTTAATTATTGATTCGAATCGGATTACACCATCACAAGGATTTAATAACTTATCAACGGTAATAAATTATCTAACAGACCAGGAAAGCTAATTTGATGGACCCTTCGATTGATCCATCAAGAGATATTGTCAGCTTAGTATTCAGTATTCAGTGAGCTTGGGATTTAATTAATGAAATATTCAACGCTTTTCATTCAAGAAAGAATTAAATAATTAATAAATAAAATCGAACTGGAACTTAAATAATATTATTTTTTACTAAATATATGTGAAAAACAACAAATATTGTTTAGTATCTACTAAGCTGTTTAATATAATATTAGAATGGATAGTACGTGAAGTCGGTTTGAACAGAACAGGGATGCTAAAAACAAAAAGAACGCAACTACTCGCAAACGCAGACGATGTACTAATCCTTTTAACATCAGAAAACGAGCTTAAGGAAACCTGCATAGCCTTCATAGACATCGTAGAGACAGTGAATCTAGTGAGTCAACGAAGATAAACCGAAGTTCATGATAATGTCAACACCACAAAGGAAAATAACGATGAGAAGTTTGTCAATACAACTGAACGAAGAAAAGGTAATGACAAGACTAATAGTGAGCTACGGAGGCAAAACGTGGATTCTAAACAAAGCAGAGGAAGATGAGTTAGATATATGGGAAAGATCAAAAAGAATTATGGACATAGAACAAGATGGATCAATAAAAAAAGGAGTACCAAGAAAGATGGTACGCGGAGGTGATGGAAGACTAAAAGGCCTGCGTGAAGCACCTATATTTTGTTTTTCTTCAATATAACTGTTTATTAACTAATTTATTAATTGATATGGATCCCCACCACGTTTTTATAGTATTGATCTCATTGATCTAAAAGGAGAAATATTAACAAAAATATCAATATCTATAGCATCTGCACCTAGTACTTATATATAAATTAAAAATGTCGTTAGATAAATAGAAGAATGTATTAACGGAGAAGAAGTATTCACAACAGAATTAGTAGAACTTAAAGAAGATGAAAATATTATTTCACCTTGACTTTGGTCTATTTTTATAAATGATAGAGTAATAAAATGATGAGCACTCGTAATCTATAGACGTATCACTTCTTTTAGTAGACAGTAACCTAACCTAACCCAACCTGCTTATAACCTCCAAACAGATGAAGATAAAAAAGTGCAAAGATTGTCCAACAAATTTCCACAGTGTTCAGTTAAGGATAATCTTTATCATATACAACTGCGAACAGAACTTGTGTAAGTAACATAAATGGTTAGTTGTCATCAACACTACTAAAAAAATTGAAAAGAAAAATCAATTAACAACACAAAGATGTTTCAGTTGAATAGAAGAACTCACAACAGAGCTAGAAAAGTTTTTTTACAGGGTCTGTTTCTAGTAACAATTCATAACACGATAACAACGACAACAGACCTAGTATAACCTAAAAAAGATGAAATTTAGTTTCACTAACAACTGTAATTCAATAAAATGATACAATCATAACTTGTAAAAACAAATTTTGGTAATTATCTCCGATTTCGTTAAAATTTTAGTATGTTATAGAGAAAATGCTGAAAATTTTGTTAATATACATATATGTAGGGCGTGGAAATCATCCCTTCACATAGTTTTTCAACTTTGAAGTTCCAGAAAAAGAAAAAATAATTTATACATCATAGTTTGTTTAGCTTCGCATGTCTTCATTTCCTAATGATGACATCATTTATCATAAAATTTGCAAAGAATTTAGTCTAGTTTGCTTACATACGACTATAGTTAGTAAATCTATCAATATTTGTTCGATTTTTTATTTGTTTTTGACCATTTAAAAGATAAAATTCTATGAATTTTTATGTATTAGTGTTCATTGATTGATATTCTATCAATTTTCTTAGTTAAAATTAGTGGTTAGGTTAGGTTAGGTTAAGTTAGGTTAGATTAGGTTATACATGCGAAGCTAAACTATGATGTATAAATTATTTTTATTTTTCTGGAACTTCAAAGTTGAAAAACTATGTGAAGGAATGATTTCCGTGCCCTACATATATGTACATATGAAATTTTTCAGCATAATTTTCTCTATAATATACTAAAATTTTAACGAAATCGGAGGGGTGTAACCTAATTTTATATCGTATCACGTTCGCGCAAAAATAATACATCACAATTTAATTTTGATTTGAAATTGAAATTTCATAACTCCAGTTTACATGATTAGTACGTTAGTTTTTAGTTGCAGAATTAAACCAGTAATACCAATAGATAAAATGTTCAATTTCCCTATGATATTACCTCAATGACATGTCAATGAATAACGAGCAAACTAAAATTGGAAAAGTATAAACTATTTACCTGCTGTTACGTTACACTATTCCCAATTTAGATTTATTAAATCGGTAATTCACTTTACTAATGCTAGATTTATCAATAAATTGCTCCAAACGTATTAGTTTACTTTAGTGCCATCAGGATCATTATTCGAATAACATTTAATTTATTGAAAGCAGTGCATTTATCGTAATTTCAGTCAATATGCTATTTGAATAGGAAATATCAGATTGCTGCCACTGTTTTAATAAATTTAATAAGTAAAATACAATTTATTATCGATATATAGGGTGAGGTACATTATAATAGAAATGATATGCATATGTTTTATTTTCAATCACACAGTATTTTGCCTCATATTAAGATATTTCTTATAAATTATGAATTTTGGAAATGTATTCGTTCACTAATATAAACCGTGAAGCTGGTTCTCTTCCAATATATTGTCGAAACTATAGTTTGTATATATGTATGCATGGATTTGAGGTCTCGTATACTTGCTGCGATACTGGAGAACCGCGTTTTTACAGCTGATCCATTAATCCCACTCGTTTTAAAAAGTCTAGAATGTGCGATGGCTTCAATTGTCAGGTATCTTCGTCTTCCCAGGTGCAGTATTCTAGAGTTCCTTAGCGTTTTACACTTCGAGAGAAAGTGGATAGAGGTGCAACAAAACCGCATTATCTGCTAATTCTAGCGTCTTCAGGTGTTTGTTGAGGCGACAGTGCCCCGATAGATCTCTGTATATGTAGATTGTTCTTACTTAGGTTGATACAGATCTACTCTGGTTATAGTTTCCCAGAAGAGTCTTTTTTTATATAAGGGCCAAAATATTCTTCAGCACTTTTGAAAACATCCTGATGAACCTCTTTCTCTAAAAGAAAACCAAAACAACATTCTACCATATTAACTGCAAATTATTTTACATAATAAAGAAAAGAAAGAAGAAGCGAAACTTGATAAGAGTGGAGAAGATGGTAAATCAAGATCAAGATGAAATGAATGCAAATAATGATAACAAATGTATTATTACGAAGAATTTGGAAATAATAATGGATAGTGCTGCACAGTCTTTGGGTTTATTCTATATGTTCAGGATGGGATTCGACATCTTATGTCTCCAAAAATTAAAATTTTCCTATTTGTCCTTACTTTAATAATAATAATTTTGGAATCTTTTTGTTAAAGAGAAGTCAAAAATGTACCGGGTGGGAAACTAACGGCTGTCGGCCATTAGCAGGATCGGATTACAGTTTCAGGGAAAAAATTATATCAAGAAACTTAAATAACTAGCTACGTAATCAGTCGCTGGCAGATGGATAGGACAGTAGTTTCAATTTCTGTCATTGAGATACTTCGTATTGCCTGCCGTATTATTTGGACCCACTTTCTCCTATCGGAGTATGTTTGAACTAAGAAAGGCCGAGCAATCATCATGTTGTAAGAGCATGTCACGAGGAATAGCTGAGGGTTTAACTTTCTTTCTCAGCTAACAGTCTAATTGAGAAAAAAATAACCCAATTATTTATTATATTTTCTATATTGCCGCACCACACTTTCAAAGATCAACAGTCTTGATATATCTGTACACGTTTTATAGTAATGGGAAAGTACTTAAACTTTTATGATTCTTTTGGAATTTGCCAAGAGAAATCACAATATCTAAAATATATGAAACGACGCCCTCTAGTAATCACGATGCTGATCAAATTGTTGAGAATTAATATATTTTGTGTTTCTGAACAAAAACTTTTTTAAAAAACATGTTTATAGAAATAGGCTCTGCAGAACCGGACTTACAGGCATTTTTTCATAACAAAGTTCCCACTCTTATTTGAATACAGAAATTAAATCGATTTTGTGCCACTTAATTGGTTGAATTCTAAAAAATTTTATATTTTCAATCACGTTCTTTAGTGGTGGAAAATAATTTCCACGTTTTTTTCGGGGTCAATTTTGTTATAACTTGTTTCCCTGAAGATGAAATATAGTCGAATTAGTTGCCCACCAGGTTTATAAATAAGGTGGATCGTCTCTAACATAAGTATAAAACTAAAAAATAATTGGGGCTTTTTTAGTAAAAAATTCAGTCGTATTAAAGATGAAAGTCCTTGAAGAAGAAATTTTATGCGAATATGTTTTGGAAGCTGATATATTTCATGAATTTGTATCTGAAGCTTATACTATTTACATGGTGCGTGCCACATAGCTTTTTTGAGGTTAGATTAATCAATCCAAATTTCAAGCGACCTTGAACATCATTTATACAGGGTGCTATTCACATGGTGCGTGCCACATAGCTTTTTTGAGGTTAGATTTACCAATCAAAATTTCAGGCGACCTTGAACATCATTTATACAGGGTGCTATTTGCATGCTGCGTTCCACATAGCTTTTTTGAGGTTAGATCTATCAATTAAAATTTCAAGCGACCTTGAACATCATTTATACAGGGTGCTATTTACATGGTGCGTGCCACATAGCTTTTTTGAGGTTAGATTTACCAATCAAAATTTCAAGCGACCTTGAACATCATTTATACAGGGTGTTATTTACATGGTGCATGCCACATAGCTTTTTTGAGGTTAGATATACCAATCAAAATTTCGAGCGATCTTGAACATCATTTAATTCCACGTCAAAATTGCTCACTCTGGTTTCGTGAAAAAATTCGGTAAATATTAGTATTGAAAATGCTTCTTAAACTAATTTCATTTTAAATTTCAAGCGGGCTGCTTCTGATGGTCTCTGAATGTATAATAAAGTTTGTTGATTTATTTCCACGGAAAAATTCGTATTACGTTCATTTTAATAGATGTTTCTGCTTGGTTTAGTAACGAAATAAACAAACAATATTCCACTATTACATCAAATAAAATACCTAGACGTTCAAGTAATGTACATAATCAACTTTCAAAAATGTCTCGTGGAGAAAAATGTATTTTAAACATAATGGATGTTGTACAATTAAACAAATCCAAGGCTAACTCTACTTTTTTTATATTCATACATGAACTCTCGTTCTACAGTAATTTCTGCACGAGGAGGTTATTCAGCGACTTTTATTATTTATTTTTTGTTTGTCGGGGATGTTTTTTTGGACTTTGTTCTATAATTAACATGTCAAATAGGAAGCTGAGCAATCAAAACTTTTAATAACTGCGATCCGCGCGTTTTTACTTTCGGAATTGTGAGAGGGTCTTTTTATTAACAAACATCGTTTTGATACGAGGGTTGTATGAAAAGTTTCCGATCTCAACCAAATTTCAGTCATTTTAGTAACTATCTGTTGGAAAATCATATAAATGAGTGAGAATGGAAAGAATTGAAATGCCTGTATCAGTGTAATGCCTTAGGCCATCCTAGAATTCTCGAAAAATAGATGTTTATTCTAAGTGGTCCTCTAGGATCTCAAAAATGACGTCCCGAAATATTTCAGTCGGGAAAAAGTTTCAAGTACTTCGTTTTCGAATTTTAGTACAATGTCGTCCGATATGCAGCGAATTTCTTTTTTGAGGGACAGTGAGATGGGACGTTAGGTATAGTTTTATCTTTCCTATTTTTTTTTCATATTATACGGAAGCTCCATATTTCAGAACGGGACACCACATAGAAAAAACTACTCTTGTGACTAATAGAGATGTATGTTGGTGTTTGTAGCTGTCATCGTTCATGAAGACTTCGATTATTTAGGCTTCGATATCGATGTTAAAACATCGATTCTCATGAACGATATATCGATGTTTGTGCATAAAGTCATGGCAAAAGGTAGGGAAAATACAGATATGGCCACAAAGAAGTCGTGTCGTTGAGGTTATTGTTAATTTGGATACTCCAAGGTTTTCTTTTCTAAACCAGGCAATATCAACAGCTATGTTTTCTCCAAGTGAAGCTATAAGCATGCAGAAAGAAAAATTTGGACCATGAGAGCATACCCAATAATTAAATCCTACTTTCTCTGAATTATGAATACTTTTATCAACTACGTATACTGTGTATTGTTTATTTATGATGTTTTGCACATGTTTGTGGAATAATTAAATGACGAGGTTAACGGTAAATTATTTAATTCCGTGGTAAAAATTTGATTAAAACAGTATAAATGCCAACGATATCATCGAATGATCCAAAAGTTAATTAATACAATATGTTACGGTTTTCCGCAGTCTATTTCGTAAAATACAAATTATATCGGTCGTATTGGATGAAATTCGATTATAAAATTATTGAACCAAATTGAAAAATCGAATGTATGTTTTAATGACACTGTTTTTAAATATCTGTCGATCGATATTTGCGATGAAGAGGATTGGATTGGTTAAAAAGAACTGTGGATGACAAAACATATGTCTACGGGATATAACATTTTTGTATATATAAATATAGTTCAATAGATAATTGAAATATACCGGATCAAAAAAGTTGTTGATGTAATGATAATCATTGCGACAAATGATTTTTAATAACTGTTAACTGTTTTTATAACATTTTACCATAGTAGACCATTGGAGAAATCCTATCAGCTGACGGGTTTTGTGGTTTTTTGGAACTTTAAAACTTATTAATTCCCCTCAAATGTTTGTCTATGATTATTTCTCATCAACAGCTTATTTGATAGGTTACTCAGTAGCCGATTGAAAGTACGTAGACAAATCGTATACACTACACGGGCTAGAAGTTGAAATTTTGGCCCCGCGTGTCATAATGTCCGAAGCGCAGGGCCAAAAATTCATCTCTCGGCCCTTGTAGTATCATATCCTAATTGGTATTGAACTTTAATACAATATATGTGTTAGTTCGATTGATCGTAAGTGTGTATAGTACATTGTATTGAAGTAATTAGCTTGTTCCTATATGGAATCTTCTAACACTCAAAAAGTGTGTAAAACTCATCAGTTAGGAAATGATTCTGAGAGAAAACATCTATTAAAGGAAAAAATACTCGATTTACTACAAATAATCATTTGGTGATTGTCTCAGAATGAATAAACTTTCATGAAACGTTTATTTTTTGTTTTGCAATATACCCCGTATTTAAAAATAAATATCATTTAACTCAATATTAAGAGTGGATAGATATGATATACATACGGATACTCTGTAAATATTTCTTCAGTCAGGTAAACCAATACGATCGAGCATCATCAATATTTGAACGCGTAATGAAATCCGGCTCCATCCTCTGTTACTAATTAATTGCGTTGCAATATTTCCCAAAACGTTGATGTTTGTTATTCGAAAAAGTGTTTTTAGTTTAAGCCCGCTTGAGTTTTGCCTATTTTTAAAGAATAGTGAGTTTTATTTTAATAAACTCAGTGATTCCGGCACGTTTTTTCATTGTCTTCCAAGCATAACCATAAAAAAATGTGTTTTGGTAAATTAATAAGAAATACAAAAATTTTTCATTATTACTCAATCATTAAATTCCAAAGTGAGAAATGATAAAAAAATTTTGTCACCTTAACAGGCCATTGAAGTCGATGATTATTTAAATCATCATTTATTCTTCTGCAGCAAACACTATCTGTAGTGGGGTAGAATTTATAGCCGTCTTGTATATTTATTAACTCTTTTGGACCTTACTGCTGAATATCAATAATAATAATAATAAAAATAGATTTCAGCATTACAAGGTATTACAAGGTATACATCATCACGAACTCAATCAGCCCTGTATTAACAAAGAAGCTTCATACAGATATCTTTTTAGCGGAAGTCTATATCTAGAGACCAAAGGCTATCCAGTATAAAATTATCAACATTAACAATTACAAAAAGATTGTGATTAAAGATCCGAACACACAATCTGACAAATACAGTAAGTGTCATCAAATATCCACCTGACTGTCTACCCTGACATAATCAAATGTGCAACATCATCTATCAGAAACTGGCCTATATACTGCCGCAGAAGCCCATGTAGAAGCTCCCAGACTTGAACGACGGGGCTAAGCTTGGGCCACCGCTGGGAAATCCAGCCTTGGCAAACCAATAATGGCCCAAGCGTGTTTGAAGTCTGGGTAACTTAGCCACGGCCATCCTATAGTCAGCCAGGCTTGGCAGAACTTTGATTAACACTATAAAGTTTTGTTCTAATATCTTATCCATCATAGATATCTTAACATTACAAGTAATAATACTTTATGAATAAAATTATGTTAATCATAAAAGACAATAAAATAGTATCATTTCTTTATATGATTAAGGACTGGTCCAGGTTTGCAAAAGAAGGGAGGAAAATTGTTATCATCCCAAATTCCCACCAAGTCTGGGCCAATAACGACTTCCAAGCTAGGTTCAGAGTTATACATACTTAAGCCTGGACCTATATTGGGCCCATCGTAAAATGGGAGGTTCTTGAAAATGACAATTTCAGACTATACTAAGATATATGCATTATCACCGATAGACGGGTTACCTGACATTATGGTGGTTAATTCAATCCTTCTCGTCGATGTGGAAATACCAAACCGTCACAACATTCTCAACTAACACCAGGAGGAAATAGCGAAATGCGCGGATCTCGCAATTAAGATTAAACCAACAGCAACCAACGCGCACCTAAGACCCTGCAGATAGCATCATCAAACTGGGATTCCCCAAAAACCGTTGACGTACGTTCGTTGGACAAGACTTATCCATAAATCAACGTTAAGACGTCCAAACACATACAGCTCTTTCTAGCCGGGAAGTCGTCGAATGTGAAATAAAATAAAGAAAAGCTGTGTTACAAATGAAGACACGTGTACTGGACGGAAGACGTCACCATGTTTGACACATTGAAACATTTTTGCGACAGCAATAAAACGAGTGAGGATCAGCCGCAGTCGAGTCAATCATTCACAAACAGAGTACTAGAAATTATTGAGCGAGTACCAAACATATTGGCAATAGATCGTCGACTGACTCTACGATTGATGGTGGAGGAATTGAGCGTTAGTAAGGATACAGCATCTCCGAAGATTTGAATATAAAGGTCATAAAAGAGGTTTCTGAACGTGTTCAGACGATATCAGAAGGTAGAAATACCACCAAAATGAGACAAATGTCATTTGTCAAGCCGTTTATCAAATATCAACGAATTTCCACTATCTAGATAGAAAGAGAGTTAACTCTTTAAGAGAGCGGTAATTTCAATGCATGACATTTCGACTTAAGCTTTAGAATAATTAATCACCCTTCTGGCTTAAGCGAAATGATAATGTTTTCCTGCGACGGGATTTCTCTTCGTTATATGTTAATAATATCCAGTGGGAATTTTGGAAACTTAATCACATAAACATCAACAGGTCTCCCTTCAAATAACTAATACTGAAACCTTCTTACTGATAGCTTACAGCATTATCCCCTAATAATTCATACCCCGCAAGATTCTCCTTGTGAAATATACCAGTCATGATCCTCCAAAGGGAGTTTAAGCAAAGTTTGTAATTGATACTAGAGTTGAAAACAATTTTCTGCCGAGAACAGTTTTAGGATGTGTGTTAAGTTTATGTACCTTTAGTTTTTGTTTATCTGCCCATGTTACCGTCTGGGAGACGGTATTTCATGAACACTACTTGTAAAAACTTTTGGTAGGGTGTCGAAAATTGTATTACAAGCTAATCTTGTTAACAAGTTGTAGCACAAATCACTAAATAAGTACGAAGTTGTTTTAATTATTTTAAATCAAAAGTTTTATATTTTGTTGCATCCATATTTTGTTTAACGTTCTGTTGTTTTACCACGTGGGGTTTTTCGGATGAATTTTCCGGCACTTTCAGTTGCTTCTGGCGAGGGTTTCCCGACCTGCAAAAATTCTGGCTCTATTACAACGCTACTAGTTGAGAGTCTGGCTTCACTTTCCACAAGGTTTCACTCGTGTACCATATCGGGTTTTTCGGACGAATTTTCCGGCACTTTCGGTGACTTCTGGCGAGGCTTTTCCGACCTCCAAAACTTCTGGCGTTATTACAGCGTTTTTATTTGAGGTTCGGACCCCACGAACCAAGAGTTTTGACTCGTGTACCATATGAGGTTTTCCAACTCATTTTTTCGCCCGGGAAAACCAGCTGGAATTTTCATATCCGACCTGTACAGAGTGCCAGAAATGCCGTTTGGTGATGTTCTAATTACGGGCCCCCCGTTTCCAAGCTCAAACGTCGTGTACCTTATCGATGCTGTATTAAATAGCCCCGACTATATATTGTGTATAACATACGAAGTTATTGATGTTGATAATACAAATCTATATCCCAAGTCTTGGTAATTTTAGAATGTATCACTCCAGTAAACTTTCGACAATTTCAAAGTCTGTCGATTTATTTAAGACTATTAAACCTCATTCTTATTGTGATCATTTCTTAAAGTTTCGCTAGAAAGAGTAGGTTTAATAACGTACTGATATGAGCTAGCTTAGTAAAATCTGTCTGCGCTTCTTTAATACGTTCCCACGGAATTTTTTCTGTATTTTCACTTGTAGTTTCAATATCTTCTAGTAAAACCTAAAGATATCCTTTTATAAAAAGATAATATTAAATTAAATTCTGCCCAAGTTGAGACTAGGTATAGAAGAAATATTTGATAAGAAGTAGGCTTCATTAAGCATCTTTCCTGGTAAAGGTTCACAAGTTTATGGTAAGAAATTGGATTTGTATGAATGGAAATAAGATCGTGGCTATTGAAAAGAGACATTATATTCTTGAGTAAATTGGAGAAAATATGATAAATGATTGATAATGGTGAGAATGTAGCATTACGAAACGGGTACTGATTACATTAGCCGAGTAGCGAGTAGCGAAAGATCGAATGGATGATATTGGTGCCGAGTCTCTACTCTACATGATTGTATTCACTACTGTCTCGACCGATTATATTGCAGCTTATTGAGATGAGTGCGCTGTCTTGATCAAACATTCGATAAGTGTAATTGTGTCATTAGACCTAACTAAAAAGATGGACTTCAGAGTCGAAATCACAATCATTTTTACTGCTGGAATGCTCCGGAGTCCTGGCTCAGGAATGTTGAAATGAAGGTAGCTTATCCTCTTCTTGCTTCTGTTTTTTGCCTTGAAATTTCGTTTTCCAGAAAAAAAAACACATGGGGTACAGAAAGGGCTCAGTTCACGTCTGGTACCCTGTTTAAACCAAACTCCTTTACAGGCAGGTACATTTTACTCGTCTATTTACGTTATATAGTTTAATAATCAGTTGTAGCAAATTAGCGAGGTATAATAATGATTTTTTTTTTCAAGTTACAAATTTATAATGATTCGATTGCCTTTTAACACAGCAACAACAACATTGTCCGCAAGGGTTTTTATAATCTACAAATTATATGTTCATTGTTAACATTTTCGTTTTATCTATCTAGAACAGATACCAAAAGAAGAAGGCACTGAAACACACAAGAGAAATAATACTGATTTCAAACTCGTATTGACATATCTGCATATTCTTCTTAATTTAAGTAATTTCCGATCCATTCGATACAACTAATTCAATAAGCAGTATTCGTTTAAATTTTATTTATGCATAAGATGGCATTGCGGTGAACTAAGCAGACGTTAAATGAAAAATATCAAATGCGAATACTTTAGTAGTGCTCAGGTGCATTTTTCAGATATACCTGGTCGGAAACTTTTCATATAACCATCGTATATGCATTTTTGTTTAGATATAAGATAAGAAAATTTATTATTTGTTAATAAAAGGGAAGATATTGACAAGATGAATTCCTAAGTTTTCATAATACTGATATTACATTCTTTGTCTCATCTTTACTTTTATATATTAGTAATCCGGGGAAAAGTTAAAAATTCACGGTTATCAGAAGAAGCGGCAGTTCTATTGAACTCAAAATAAACCTTGCGCGAGAATATTTTTTTGTCATTTTCACTTTTTTATAACTAGGCTTATTTCTTTACTCTACGAGTGATCCTTGTATATATTAATATATATTTTTTGAATTTCATCTATGCTCTTCGCTCATATATCCTGAATTTTCCTGAAATTTCTCCAGGTGACTTATGAATTACGTTTCTAGCTACGTTTTAAGCCAATGAATGAACGTCAGTCGTTTGTTCATATTGTTTCAAGCCCATTTTCATAAACAAGCTTTGGAAATCTGAAAAAAAGGTAATACTGTTTTCTTTAGAAATTTAACGCCATAATTCTTTATATCTGTCACCATAAAAATTCATTTTAGTGTCTGTAAAAGGCAATTTTTTTTCAGGAAGTTTTAAATCTCTTATAAGATCATTTAACTCATTTTTCAAACCGGACAGGACCGGTTTCACCGTCTATATCGTGGACGAGTTCGTAACAACATCATACATTGCGAAATTGATCTGAATTGTTTAAACAATGTTTCTTTGATTTACTCAGAAAGAAAAAAAATTAGATACTAATATACATTCAAAGTAAATTGTACTCTTTGATTAAGGTATCCTTCATTAAAGTTGTTTACCTGTCCAATTAGAGTTATACTATTTCTAGATCGATGCGGAACCGTAGAACAAAAAAGATTTTTGATTCTGTAGATTCATTGTAGAAAAATCATTATTATACCGTTAACTTGCTACAACTGAATATTAAATTATAAAACGTGAATAGACAAGTAAAATGTACCTGCCTGCAAGGGAGTTTGGTTTAAACAGGGTACCAGACGTGATCTGAGCACTTCTTTCACCATTCGTTTATTAGAACTTCGGTATTCGCAAATAATCTTGTCGCCATCGAGTTATATTTGACGATTCGGTTATTGCCATTCGGTTTATTCAGTTTTCTGTGTTTAAAATCACAAAGCCACGCCACCGCTTATCGCAGACTGTCAAGGAATATTTCAAAGAAATTGTGTACATACGCCTTCCGATAGCTGTACGATTCGATGTTTTCATTGGTAAGCAGTGGAGTTGATGAGTCCACATGGACTGACGGTTTGTTTGATGTTTACCTAATTTTCTACGGGGAGTAAACATTATTTTTCATTTCTTAATTTGGTATGAGTGCCGTGCATAATTATGAAATATTGATTTGTCTTCTGCTATTGATATTGGAGGAACTTTACATCATTATATTGGTGTTCCAACTCGAATTTACTCAAAGTATGAAATGTAATTAAAGGGAATCAAACTTTTCAGACAACCCTCGTACATTACTACTATGTTAAATTTTACGAATTCAACGATTTATTTGATATTGCTACTGATATTGGTAATTACAATATTTACTATCTTTTTTCCACATTAGGTTATTCGTAATTTAAACAGTTTCTGGCAACTTCATCTTTTGCAGTACATAATAAACGCTCCGCGTAAATCTTTGTTAGTTTGATACTTGAAATTGACAAAATTTCAATAGCAATATCGCCGTATCTTCAAATCATTTCATTTTCTCTTTAATAAGTTTATTTTCAGTGCATCGATTGAAATGATCTTTATAATAATTTTTAAATTGACAGCGATTTTATCTACTATCAATCAAGAATTTGCTTTTACATGAATATAAACAAAACTAATATGACATTTTATGTATATCTGGGAATGCCTACAAATGAATGGCGAGGACCCCATGTGTTCCGCATCAAATACAACACGTCATTTATACGTGTTTCAGCTGTTTTTTGTATTGTCGACAAGTCAATACGCCGGAATCTGATCACTAGTCACCTGACACAAAAAATAAATAACTCCGCTAACATCAACATGACAGTTCCAGGAAAAACAATGGATGATAAAGGTCAAGTTTTTCATATTGAAAGAAGTGCGAACAATACAATTTTGTTTTAAGAACAAAGACTGATTTCAATGGAGCTCTATTGACAGCAACTTGAATCACAAAACAAAAAAATGGAAATGATTTTTGTTTACAAAGAATTTAATCATTTATTCATTGTTTTTTAAAAGTTGGGCTTCTAAATAAATGGAAAGCTTATCTTTACCGGACTTCGGAATGTTGGATTAACCATAATATAAAACTTGCAGCTTTGACCCATATAAGAACGAAGCATTAGTTGAAAAAAAATTGTGTGTGTGTGTGTATCAGCTCCGACGCACGACTGGAGTTTACTCCTTAAGTTCGATAGTCTAACCAGACGCAAAAAGAGTTTATTTAACTTAAAAAAGATTGGTTGATTGCCAGAATATTTTTGGCTTCCTTCATTAATTTTTTTTTAATCTGTAAGCTCGCTGTCTCTCGGCTGGAGTTTTTGGAGGTTTAGATTTTTTCCTAGTCAAAAAATATAAAAAAAAAAATTAGAAAATTTATAAATGCATAATTATAAAAATTTTAACCGACTTTAAGAAAATTGATAAAAAAAGGTTTCTATAAACATTTTTTTTAAATTATTATAATTAATTTTTTATTTAAAATATAATATTATCTTAATAATTAACAAAAATGGTTATAAAAATATAATTATGTCACTAAATCTTTTACATACAATAATAAATAGTACATGAAAATTATTTAAATAAGCTAAAAAATAACTTTTCGAAAGAAAATTATATAAAAACATTATTATAATTAAAAAATATTGTCGATTTTTCTGATAATATTATCGAATTATTGACTACAGTTGTTAATATTTAAAAATTATTTATAAAATAAATCATAATAACGTGGAAGAATTTATAGACATCGACAAAAAAATTAATTTTTGGTTAGGTTAGAAATTTTCTATTTTATGTGGATGCGCTCGATAATTCATATTAGGTTGATTATCTAATTTTATGTGTTGTTTTCAAATATATATTTATATGAACTACATCCATAATTATTAAAATATTTAATAAATACAAATTGCACATGCTCATACATATAATACATGAATTATAACGTACCTTGCAACCATGTGTTCCGGCAATATCATCTACACCTCTTTCTGCCATAGTTATTTGAAAATACTTTCAGTTCACTTTAGCGGAACAGTGACAAATTAGAAAGCTGCGCATCATAGGATGCTCACCAAAAACGTAACAAGGTCATTCATGGATAGATTTTACTCCTCACATTTTTCTCATACCGGACCCCTTATATATGCAAATCGATTCTTAAGGAGTAAACTCCAAAACACTTCGCGGCCAGGTTAACATGCTTCGCCGAACCTTCTTCTTTGAGAAACGTTTCCGTAAATGCATTGCATCAAGATAGGTATCTATTTGAATAGTTAAAAATGATAAAAAAACCTTGGAACCTTCAGATCTACATGTCACCATTTTTGAGCAATTAAACATGTTCGTAAAAATCTCCGACAGTTTTGACATTTTAATGAAACACTCAATTTTTTTTTGATTTAGCTATGATAAAGGACGTTCTTGGCTTGAGTTACATTTATAAATATGTGAGGTTTTCCGGCCACAGTTTTCATGCGAACGTAATATATACTTTTGATACGGTTAGATTCATCCGTAATTTTCCATTCAAACCACATATTTTCATTATCTGCATATCAGAATACGAATATTAAACTGAATAATAAAAATACCACACAGGTGACTTCTATCATCTCATCCAATTAATAGTTTTGAACAAATGCATTGTTGCCCGAACTGCAGATAAGCTTAATGTCCATCAGTATATTTTTGCATTCTAACTTCTGTTGATATTTGACGAAACTTTTTGGACGATACAACTAGTGATGTATACAATGTATGCTATAGATTAAAATTTTGTACAGGACCGGCTCTGGCGAACCAAAATTTCCTAGACAAGATTTAACAGTAGTTATGAATCATGTTGCAAACTGTATTTATATAAGTTATGACCTACATTATCAGTTAAAAAAATAATATTAAGTCTCATGCCCATGCAAAGTTTACTTTCACTTCGGCTTAACAGTCATCGACAGGTCCACTTAGTTTTTTCATGTTTAACTTCCATTTTCTTTAGGTTTGGTTCTAATTCATCTATTTAACTTTTTTACTCTTCCTCTCTAGATCTTCTTTGATAATATTTCTTCATTAATTCGCTCCAGATGTGTAAGTATGTGAACGTTTACTATGTCTTTTCCTTTAAAACTATTCGTACTCTGAACTACTTTTAATTCTTCTTACATCCCCATTCTTATTTTCTCAGAAATCAAAAGTGATAAGCATTTTTTACTGATTTTGTGTAGTAGGAGTAGTATTGGATGTACAAGTGACTTTTTTCTTTATAACTTTCTTTATACGAAGTATATCTCAATAAAAAGGGAAAAAAGAAGCGTACGCCTTTAACAGATCACTGCTGCCGACTTCTTCTTTGTAGTGTTTATTTATGATGTCAGCAAGTTTGCAATTAATGCTCTTGCTATGGAATTTTCGCAAATCTCACGATAATTCTACTGATCGACATAAAAAACAACGAATGGTCATGGTACGTCAGTTTTTGATTACGTGGATGAAATTTGGGTACCTTAAACACCCCAAGAGCTAAACGGCAATTAATAAAATAAAGGCAAATTTTGATCCCAACGAAATTTGAGCCCTAGCAAATCTTGATATCCAAAAATGTTTTTTTGGGAGAGAATATGCATTTTACTGCTTGATTTCTTATCATGACAGGACCCTTAACAGGAGACGTAGCTGAGACGTGTTTGATTATTCTTCGTATAGCCCGAAACTCGCTCCTAGTGACTTCCATATTTTTCGACACCTAAAACCTGGTCAACATTTACCGCGTATCTTCGATGAAGAAGGCATATAACAACTTTTCTGCATCTGCACACGATTTTTGTTTATAATCAAATGGAACTTACTTTGTGGATAATGTGGATGTTGTATAACATCAACCAGTCTCCGAATTTAATTAATTTCTTTCAGTATACATTGAGCTAACCTAGTATGTTATTTTAAGTCTCTTCTCTTTAAAAATTAGTTTTTTTAATAATTTTTAGACGATAAATAAAAAGAGAACAAGATTATTCAGAAACATAAACATACCAAAAGGTCTAAGAAATATTTTATTTTGATATCACGTATACTTATTTTCCATGGTTCAAAACAGTGCAGTCTTTTTCTGTCAGTTCCTTCAGGACACGCGCCAATTTTTTTCACAGCTTCAAAAGACTCAGATTTTGTTCCTTTTAGTGTAGATTTTACCTTAGGGACTAACCCAGTGACCATAATTTTTACGGCAAACCTATACAAACGAAGGCAACGTCTACACTAGTTTGTTTACAGATACGGTAGACATCGCATTCGAAAGAACAGGTTTCACGCTAAACAGTCGATAAACTCTGCTTCATGCGTACTTTTTTCTGTGGTAAAGTTAGTTTCGTTACTGATAGTCACACTTCATTCTACTAAATAACTGTACGTTCCAATTAGACATTTTCCTTGGTGCACCAAATCCATATCATCATCGAATGCACTGCTTGGTTAGGTTACATGGTCAAACAAAAGTTGAGAAAGTAGTAGCCTGTATTGATTCTAAAGAATTTTCTCTATTTATATGATCACTTGCTTTAAATCTATAAACAGTTGAGGATTCGGTCAAGAAACTTTCCAAGATATTCCTAATATTAAAAATCTGATCAGTAGTTATCTCTGAAACCACACTGAAATAGTTTATTGTTCTTACAGTATAAAGTTGTAATTTAACTGTATTTATTTGTGTTTGAAATCAAATTGACACAAAGTATAGTCTATAGTTTTCTATATAGTCTATAGCTTTCAAACATTAAAATATTTTTTCTATTCGAATCCTAAGTTCCTGATATTATCACGTTGATCCAAAACAAATTCTTCCCTTTAGAATGTTATTTTTGACATTGGCATTTATTTTCAAATCAAATGAAGTGAGTCAGTAGAGCAATTTGTCGTAGTTATTTTTAGGATTTCTATAACCACGGAAAATGTGTGAATGTGCATGCTTGTATAAAAATAAGAAGTGTTTAAAATCCGCTCAACCACTGTGTGCATAGTTAACCAATGTCCGGAATTTCAAACACTACAAACTGAAATAAATCGGATAAATCGTTGAGATGTTTTCAGACATTCTCGTTCCATTGCAATAGCAATAGAAGTTAATTCTGAACGTTACTTTATTTTATTTTCATGAAAGGAAACATGATTGTCATCCCCGTGTATCCGGTGATATATAATGAATTAATGAAATTCCAGATTGTTTATATCAAGACAAAACTTCGGATAAAAATATTAATTATAGAAAATTAAAAATTTAAGGTTATACAAAATCATTGAAGTGAAACTGTCAACTGTCAACTGTCAACATTGAAGTGGCTAGAGTCACATTTTCGGAAATTAAAGTTGTCTACTCCAGAGCGCCCCGAAAGTGTTTTGCAGTACGGAACTGTCACTTTCAATACATGAAACACTCAAAACGCAACTATGTAAATGAATACAGAACGAACAAATTTCAGATGACGTCGTCTTAAAAATTATTTCCAAGTTACTGTAGATATTCAAGAAAAATAACAAACTATGATATATTACGAACACCCAACAACTTTAACACAGTTACTGAAAAAAAGAAAATCATTATTATATATAATTATATTGACCATTAATTTCCATATCTCCTACTGACTGAATAATCCATTGATTCAAATAAAAAATATTTATTTATTGAATTACAAACATTGTCCTTTTATAAGGTATAAAATCAATTTCAAACGCCGTTGTGATTGATGTCAAATCACTAGAAATTGGATTTAACATTTACTGTCTTTTATTGCTTTTTAGACTTGTTGATTTTTCATTCTTATATTCTCATTCTATTTTTTCTTAGTTCAGAGGGTAGGTTTGTTAGCTTTTTTATGAAAGGGAGAGTGCACGCATTAGTTAAGTGGTCGTTTTGAACCGCCTTCGTGGATGATGATTCGGGGTTTGGGAACATAGTGTGTTTCACGGTGTCTATTAATCAGCTTCTTCTTCTTTCAGTGCCTGCTTCATTCTAATGAAGATTAGCAATCATTCTTTGGAATTCCTTACGATCCTCAGTCATGCGTATTAGATTTACAGCATCACGTACATGGAACCAATATCGAAAGTTTTTCAACGATAAAAATCTTTTTCTACCCAGGCCGCGTCTGTCTTCTTTCTTCCCTTCCATGATCAGCTGTAACAAGGCATATTTTTGATACCTAAAAATGTGGCCAAAGTAGGAAGCTTTCCTTCTCTTTACAATGGTTAATAGTTCTCGTTCATTCGTCTTAGCATATCTCGTCACATTCCAAAACCTTCCACCTTACGCATGCCGGAGATTAATTAGCATTAGATGCAGTTATCTGGTTGCTTTTGCCAGATATTTTTGCATAAACACACTTCACCCCATGTCCTGACAAAACTTGGCTTAGGTAGTAGTTAGCTGTGGGGTTTTCGCAGACTGCCCATTCAAGCATCAGGCCTTTTGTCTGTGCTTTCTTTGTTTTGTTTTCCCATATCTTTCTTACCACGTACCTAGAGTTTTTTCTCTAGCTCTGCTTTGTTTGTGTTTTGTTCGTTCTCGGTGTTTTCATGTATTTAACTTTTATCGGTAATCTGTTATTACCTTCATTGTCACTCAAGAGGTTCTTCTGAAGGTTGACGCTAGCTGCTAAAGTACGTTTCTTCAGATCCGATAGCTTTTTTTAGTTTTGTTAAGTAGTCTAATATTATACTCAAGTAATTAATTCAGGTAGTGGACTGTCTTATCATTTTAAGATTGAATACTTGTAGAATTTTATGCTTCTTACTTATCTGTAGGTATTTCATCTGTGATTTGTACTTCTACCAGTTCAGTGACATCTTTCAAGGTGGCTTCATGTTTGTTCAGTCAGTGGATCCACTAGAGCCATTAGCGGACTGATTGTACCAGGGATTTCACTATAGTTTGGTCCCTTCCGTTATTTTGTAATTACCAAATGCAACTTCAATTATTTCAATTTGCTTGACTTTCAAATCATAACAGAAGCCACAAAACTTCACTGTTGCTTCTGAATTTTATTTCCAAATTTCTTTCCAAATTTTAACATAAAATATATTTTAATGTTTCACTTGGTACTAACGAGTTTACTAATTTCGAAATACATCCATCTACAATATAATGAATTTCGAAGCGTCTATGCAACTGTGCTTCATATATTCAACTAAAGGATATGTAAACAGGAAAATGTATATTCGAATTTTTCTTATTTATGGACGAAAAAGAGATTTGGCAACATTTCTGTGGTTGCGTGCCAATATTGATATGACTAACAAGAAAAATGTGATGAAGACCATTTAAGTGATATATTTTTATTCAGTAATCCGTGCCATATAAATTTTTATAATTGATGTTTACTATCAATTCTTGTAGAATATAAAAAACGATTCAAAACATTTGATTAAAAAATATAAGATTCGTTCTGAAGCTCTCCATAAAAGGAAAGCGAAAGAATTTATTATAATAATGATTTTTCAAAATTTTTTCTTCTTAAACTTTTTTAAATGTTATAAACCGTCTTGATTTGAGGTTTTTTTTTTGATAAATTAGTTTCAAAAATGGAAATTTATAATAAATCATTAGAAATGAACAAAATTAACTTCATTTACCATCATTCCTTGAAAGCGCTTCGACGATGTCTTTGAGACCCACTGGTTGCAATTTTAGGTGTTGTCAGATTGTCAATTGTTTGCGCATTTTATATAAAAATTATGAGTACGTTCAATTTTGGTTGGACAAATGCGGAGCAAAGATTTTCAATAACTAGAAACAAAAAAAAAATAGAATTCATCCAAGAAAAACGGATAAGGCTGAACTGATTTATCATTGAGACACCTTGAAGTGATTATTCAGAAAACAGAAAATCTGTAAACAGGAACAATTCCTCAAAATGTTAACAATTTCGGGAATCCACTGACAAACCAACAAACACTGAGGTAAAGTGAAAAAAAAATTGAGACTCACATGATTGTAGATCCTATTTTTACTTGCAGATGGACAATCTAAACCAGCAAATTTTTCATTTTAATTATATGTCATTTTGTAAAATCAATTCATCTGATTTTATCTCTCTAGCACTTGAAAAGTTTGGCAACGTTGTTCAAGAGCTATAGAAACAAAGATTTCCAGATTCCGAGAAATATTTTTTGTTGAGAATTTGAATGTGATAATTTTTCGATAGCTATCAGGAAGCTTTTACTCGTTAATAACATGCACGATGATTCAAAATAAGTTTGATAGTTTTGAATTACTCGTCTGACGTTTTGTGCCCTCATCATTTGCAGGCGATACATTCCGAAGTAGGTTGATTTGAAGCTGTTTCTCGACCGAATTGTAGTTTCACTATAAATCGCTTGTGTTTTCCCAAGGAATGCCGAAGGTAGAGTTTTCAGAAAACAATAGATTGTTGTCTAATTTTCACTTGGAGCGAAGTTTGTTTGATGGGTATTTGTCCAGTGAGATATTTTTGAAACAGAATCTAGCAAATTATTTATTGAAACTATAGCGAATTCTGCATTTATATATTCAAAAATATATGTAAAATATTAATATCTTGTATTACGAGTATAAGAATAAATAAATAATAATAATCTAGTTATCAAACCGTAGACAGTAAAATTAAATAACATCGACCGCCAATACCAACTCGTTGGTACAACCAACCAATAAGACGTCGCCATCTGTCATTCCAGTTGTAATTTCCTACGCAATTTTCGATTCTCAGGATATCTCATTAAAAGGGGCGTAGCGTATAAGTTGCCTTAGGCGGTAGCTGAGTTACAATTGGCCAAACCCCACCGACGTGTTTACCAAATTTGCAAAAAATTAAATTGACGTAGGCAGTTTATAAATTTGGGAGTGGTAATGAGTTTCCTTCCACAGTAATGGCTGAAATGGGAAATTTAAAATACGATTTTAAAGGGAAATAAATACTCAAGCTGAAGGATCCGTTTGAAGCTATTTTTCGCTCTACAATTTCCTTAAAAATTAAAAAAAAAAAATATTGCCTCTCAACTTAAGACTATCGATAATATATAAATTCTCAAATCTGTGTTTAATATCCACCTCATATTAATACTAATTTCCACTGTTAGATATTTCTGCGTCTAAATACGAATCCAATAAATCATTTCTTTAGTCAAAAACGTAGATATTAATATTCTGGTAACGTTGTTATTCATTTTCTCATTTCTGCTATCATCCAACCACCAAAGGTTTACGTATATCTGCAAAGAACATGCGATCTTTATTTCCTCTAGGGAAATTCTTGTAATGTTGCTCAAGAAACATGGTCTATTGTGAATGATCTAAGGCAGAGATTCCCAAAGTGGTCGATATTGACTCCTTGGGGTCCTTATCGGTTTCCAAGGGGTCGACATAAACGAAAACTGTTTTTAGGGGTCGAGGACGTCTAAAAATCGGCCCGTATTAACTAACCTGAGTTCTTATTTGAAATTTTTTAGATACTGACTAATACAAGGTGTCCAAAAAGAGTATCGGCTATTTGTTTTCGCATCACATTCGAAACGGAGCAACGGAAGGGAGCGGGGAGGGGTTCGTGGCGTCCGCCATTTTGTGGAGTTTTAGTCACGATGGAACAGTACTCGGGGACGCATCGCGCATTTTGCGCTCGAGCGTATTATCGTAACGGTGATTCAACGTCTGTATCGTGCGGAATATCGTACACGCCACGCGCCAAGTGACGATAGCATTAGGAAATGGATCAGGATGTTCGAGAATACAGTTGCAAAAGTTAAAATTCGAAACTCTGGTCGCCCTCGTTCAGTTCGCGATGAAGAAACAATTGAAGAAGTTGAGGCGTCGGTCCGATACCGAAGCCAAGCGTTAAACATCAAAAAATCGTCCTTACATTTGATTTTAAAGGAAGATTTGTATTTAAAAGCCTAAAAAATTCAATTGATTCAAGAATTGAAGGATACGGACTATGCTAATCGACTGAATTTTTGGAACGACCCCTGCACAGCCCAAAGGTCGTTGTTTGGGCCGCTATGTGTGGGTCCTTATTTTTAATGGAGATCAACGAGGCCGAGCAATCAATGTGAATAGTGACCGTTACTGCGATATGTTACGAAATTTTTTGGTCCTAGAGCTGCAGAAGTTTGCAGGTTTCAATTCAAGAACGTGGTTCCACTTGCCATACCTCGAATGACTCGATTGAAGTTGTGAATGAATTATTCCCTAATAAAGTCATTTCGCGAAGGGGTAACATCAACTAGCCTCCCAGAAGCCCCGTAGAAGATGAATAACTTGACTAGTTAAAAAGCTTGAAAAATTCCTGTAAGATAATATAATGTGTTCAAGCGTATAAATCTTCCAGGCATGTTTTGGCTTGCACTGTTTTAGGCGCATATACGCAATTTAAGCCGAACGAGATTATGATAAAGCTGAAGTTCAAAAATGCTCCGGATATTTGACTATAGGACACGCTTGCATTTGCGTTTTCAATTTTGTCGCTGTTCTCCACTCTGAAATCGCAAAATTTTTTCGAAATTCTGCCTTTTTTTCATTTAACGTGCAAAAAAAAATGATATGATTACCATCAGCACAGACGAGGAGCTTAAGGAGAAGTTCAACCAAGGCTATCATAAATTCTGGTTGCAACGCAACATTAAAACACAGTATCCTGCATTGTGGAACATTGCTGAAAAATACCTTATCGCTTTTCCATCAACTTACCTCGTCGAAACAGGCTTCAGTGTGGTTACAAACATTTTGACAAAACATAGGTACCGTTTGAAAATCAAGGAACGAGGCGATTTAAGCCAACAACTCACCAATATTGAACCGAATTTAGCTAAATTGGTTAAAAGTCACCAAGTCATCCATCACACTGAATTTTTCATTTTTTTATCTTTATTTTGATAAATTTGGATGACTAAAGAATGTTAAGTTCACTCACTTAACCAACCGTAAAGTTTCTAAATCGGTAGGTATTTTTTATCAATAGAAAAAAAATTGAGATGGAATGTTTTAATTAATTACGGGGGTCTGAGATATCAGTTCAGTTAGGAAAATGGTTTGGGAATCCCCGATCGAAGGCTTCTTCGTCGAGTACAATCTCTACTTCAACTGATAAACTTGATGATGATTTTGTGAATGCAGCCAAAAATTTAACGAATTCCATAGCTCCTTCTCGTGATTCGCTTTCATAGCTCCATGTTGCAAATGGTAATTTACACAGTTTCTTCTTCATGCCTAAAGGAGGAGATGAAGATCAAGCATCAAACTTGCACTTCTTTTCACGTAATCTAAGATCGTAGAACCACGGGTCTCTCTCTCTATGGATTGTAGAGGAACTCTGTGTCTAAAAAGTCTACCTTCCATAGCTCATTCATAGAAGCTGCTTCTTTTATTTTCAGCGTGATTTCTGATCTTTGCAATAATAATTATTATTATTTATGTTAATGTTTTCTGATAGCCAAAATTGTTTTTTGTATTTAAATTCGGTAAGAGCATACAGAAAGTAATATAAAAGTATGCAGAAAGTCAGAAATTGAATAATAATTCTTTTACAACTAAATAAACTAAATTTGGTAGCGTGCCTGCTCGATCAATTCCTCCAAGTAATTTTTGTCCAAACCAGTGTAAATCTACAATATTTATCTCTTGAACGTACTAGTGTATTTTGGCAACACGAGGATGAGCGCCTGAGAAAAAAAATCCATAACGAGACTCATTGGGGTAAATGAAAATTTTGTTGTTATTAAAAGGAGGATCCAACTCTACTCCAAGAAATATCAAGATAGTATTAACTAAGGAAAGGGGTACAAAGAATTTTTTTATGGATAAAATATTCCATACTAGCGTTTATTTGCCATACAAAAGTAGTTTCTTTAGAAATAAGAAGGGAATGCTTATAGACGAAATATATATTTGTTATAATAGTTGTGGACCTCAACTTATGAGAGGTCAAAACATTCTTGCTTCTCAAATGGGTAATTAACGGTATTATCTATCAGTTCTCTATCTAAAAGTTAAAAAAATCTAGTAGTGAACGAAGAGAAAACAAAGCGAATAATTAGACTTTATATTTTTTCCAAGAAATATGCCCTTTAAATTCGTTTTCAACGTGTATATCGTAATAAACTTTAGCTTGTTGATATAAGTTTGTAATTGGAGACGAGGAATCTCGTTAAATTCGGAATGAAAGTTAAATTAAAACATATTTTATGGTAGTGACGGTATTTCGTATCAAAATAAATTATTAATATTCTGTTTATTACAGGTATGTTTGGGAAAAGCAGTTGGTAAAATTCTAAAACGACGTTTCGAACTCGTAAGTAATATATGTTGTTCGAAGTTAGTTACAAAATAAAGAATTTATGAGGCCTTCCTTGTATATGCTCGTAAACGCAGTTAATTATTTATTAAATGACTGGTATTTAGAGGATTCTATATGACTTGATAAATTTCTAAATTGAAACGAATAGCTACTGAATATAAACGAGCTCAGATACATATGAATAAGACAAAAGAAATATGTAACATTTTTTTTTCGTAAAGCACAGCCAATATTTCGACAATATTAGCTTCGGGTGGAATCATCGTTTACGTTTTCCAATTCTCATTGTCTAATTTAACAATTCTCTTGAACTTTAATTGTACAACTTGAAGACACTGCCATTTTATTACAGCAATATTTATCTTTTTATCTCTATTTAACTTTATATCTTTTAAGGCAATTTTTTTAATGTTATTTTCCTGACGTTCTAATAAATCCAATTTCAACACAGACCTAAAATTTAGATTCTTGATTACAGGTTAATGAATTCCTCAATTCTTAATTCAATGGTCTGTTTTGTATTTGCAAACATCATTGGTTATAATTTGCACATTTATTTGTTTAATTTGAACGCTGGTACAAAAAATATTGGAATATACGGGGACTAGTCACAACTCTCGTTAGGTATTTGGCTAAGAAATCAGTCACAATCGTACTAGAATGAGACGCATTGTCGTGGTGAAAAATCTATAACTTGTCTACTCCTTAAGACGACCGATTAGTACTCTTTATTGATCATTTTACTCCCTGTAACGAATTTTTGAGGAGCAATTTTCTATATTGTTAAGCAGCTTCAACTTTTATTCATAAACCTATCTCGTTACCAATAATGATGAATTTGATGAATGTGGGGTTCTCGGCTATGGTGTTGGTTAGGTGCCAGTCCAGTATCCTGAAAGGAATTTTATGTTTTTGGCCAAATATGGCAACTGCTCTATATGCAAAGAAATATTCCTCAACTGAGACCACTTGAACGGTTTTGGTGAAATTTGAAATAAATATTTTAAAGATTGCAAAGCAAATACACGTGAAATATAAAAAAGGAGAATTCTGAGGAAACTCCGGTAAAACCAGATACAAAAATGAGGAGACCGAGCCGATTGGGAGCTGATTAAGCCTTAATAATGACATACTAATTGAGATGTGGCACTCACATAGATATTAAAAAAGCTTGCACCAATTTAAAAACATGAAAGCTGCCATTTCAATTATATCTGTTTAGCTGCTATCTGGAAAGAGGGTTGTAGACCAAATACTTCAGGAGCAGCTGGTCTAAAAGAGATATTATAAGTATGAAAAAGATGATATGAAGGTTGTTTGTAAAGATTTGTCTTTGGTTTCAAGTTTTTAACAAACATTTAGCAATTAGTTAAATGAGTTTATGCTAAGCTAACATTACTGGTATTAGTCCTAATAATATAATAAAAAATAATTTCATGATTTAAATAAAAGATCTAATTTTAACTAAAATTTCGATTCACGATCTGATTCATTATGATTTTTGTATACGTTTATAGATTTTAAGGACGCGTTTTTATCAATGTAGCAATGCGTGAATTTTATTTGAAATTTTGCCAAAATGTGTTAGTTTTACAATATTTCCACGTATCATGGATAAAAATAATTTCAGTTATTTATGTAACTGATGAAAAATAATTGGGTTAGCGTTATTATAATTATTTAGTATTAGCATACACATTTTTAATAAGTTGTTTAAAAAAACCAGCGTTGTATTCTTTACGTGCCGATGTTGCCAAATAATTGAAAAAGTAAAATATTCTAGCGAATTCTGAAATACTTTGTCAAAAAGAAAACTCATACACTTATTTGTTTTTAGGACAAACTATATCTAAATATGAAGAAGTTGATAAAAAGAGAATTAAAACTGAAATCTCAATATTATGTACTCGAAAAGGCATAAGGACTTCTAGATAAGAAATTTAGATTAAATAATAATTACTGATCCAATTTCCTCCATTTTGTTAATTCAAAATGTCAATTTTCGTATGTTTCTAACATCTTTTTGTCATCGTTATATCATTTAAGAGCTTTTTGTTGTATAACAATGAAAAGCGGTGCAAACATATACATAAATATCCAGATAGCGATCCGATTGCGTTCTTTCGGGTCAGAACATTTCAGCTTTGAGCTACGTTGCCGTTTACTCATGAAACTAACTCACTCATGAATCTTTTGTTTAAATAATGATACCTTAAATCGCGGTAATCGCTAAGATATTTATTATTTAGATTTAGACGGTCGATTCGTTTCCTAACATTAAATATTTGATTGGAAATTAAACGATTCAACGTTTAGGCAGATTATTGGAATATGACGTATGTGGTTATATCGAAAATTGACTATTATTATTGTAATGTAGTAGATTGCAGTTGTTGGTGGTTTATTTTAATATTTATTTAACGGTATTATACGAGACCTATTCAATTATTTTTATTTAGGATTCGGATTTTCATGTTAATCTACTTGATACTGTTAGTTTACAATACAAGTAATACAATGCGACAAAAAAAGGAAAAATATATAATTATAAAACAGCGGTTTGATGGACATGACTTTTCAGTTTTGTAGAAAGACCAGCTATAAGTCGGCAAAAACAATACAAAGTTCGGACAATGCAAGATTCTTGCAGTTTTACTTTTTCCTGTCTGTGTTCTTTAGCTGAATGCGTACTCATTTTTTTTGTATACAACTATTCGTCAAAAACACATCTCTATAATTTCAGCTCAATAGTGGGATTATTTTGGCGTGAATAAATTTTTGAACATAGATTTGTCTTTCGTTTATATTTGTAAAAGTTTGCAAGCTCGTATTTTGTATACAACTATAAATTACAAAAACTTTTTTTCGTTAATATTTGAAGCCTAGTATTTCCAATACTGTGACACCTATCAAAGTGCTAATTTTTTGTCTTATACAAACAACCATCTTAAGTACTTTTCTAGAATTACAGCTCAATGCTGTGGTTATTTGGACTTGTGTGAATTTATAAATATGCATTCAATTTTTGTTAATATTTGAACAAGTTTGTAGCCTCTTATTTCCAATACTGTGAAACCTACTAACGTGCTGATTTTTTTTTATATACAACTATACATTATAAACACTTTTCTACAAATTGCAGCTCAATGCTTTATGTATTTTGGCGTGAGTAAATTTTTAAACATAGATTTGTATTCCGTTAATATTTGAACAAGTTTGAAGCCTGGTATTTCCAATACTGTGAAACCTACTAACGTGGTGATTTTTTTTTATATACAACTATACATTACAAACACTTTTCTACAAATTGCAGTTCAATGCTTTATCTATTTTGGCGTGAGTAAATTTTTAAACATAGATTTGTATTTCGTTAATATTTGAACAAGTTTGAAGCCTCGTATTTCCAATACTGTGAGACCTACTAACGTGCTAATTTTTTTTATATAAAACTATACATTATAAACACTTTTCTACAAATTGCAGTTCAATGCTTTATCTATTTTGGCGTGAGTAAATTTTTAAACATAGATTTGTATTTCGTTAATATTTGAACAAGTTTGAAGCCTCGTATTTCCAATACTGTGAGACCTACTAACGTGCTAATTTTTTTTATATAAAACTATACATTATAAACACTTTTCTACAAATTGCAGTTCAATGCTTTATCTATTTTGGCGTGAGTAAATTTTTAAACATAGATTTGTATTTCGTTAATATTTGAACAAGTTTGAAGCCTCGTATTTCCAATACTGTGAGACCTACTAACGTGCTAATTTTTTTTATATAAAACTATACATTATAAACACTTTTCTACAAATTGCAGTTCAATGCTTTATCTATTTTGGCGTGAGTAAATATTTAAACATAGATTTGTATTTCGTTAATATTTGAACAAGTTTGTAGCCTCTTATTTCCAATACTGTGAAACCTACTAACGTGCTGATTTTTTTTTATATACAACTATACATTACAAACACTTTTCTACAAATTGCAGCTCAATGCTCTATCTATTTTGGCGTGAGTAAATTTTTAAACATAGATTTGTATTTCGTTAATATTTGAACAAGTTTGAAGCCTCGTATTTCCAATACTGTGAGACCTACTAACGTGCTAATTTTTTTTATATACAACTATACATTACAAACACTTTTCTACAAATTCCAGCTAAATGCTTTATCTATTTTGGCGTGAGTAAATTTTTAAACATAGATTTGTATTTCGTTAATATTTGAACAAGTTTGAAGCCTGGTATTTCCAATACTGTGAAACCTACTAATGTGCTGATTTTTTTATATACAACTATACATTACAAACATTTTCCTACAAATTGCAGCTCAATGCTTTATCTATTTTGGCGTGAGTAAATTTTTAAACATAGATTTGTATTTCGTTAATATTTCAGCAAGTTTGAAGCCTGGTATTTCCAATACTGTGAAACCTACTAACGTGCTGATTTTTTTTATATACAACTATACATTACAAACACTTTTCTACAAATTGCAGCTCAATGCTCTATCTATTTTGGCGTGAGTAAATTTTTAAACATAGATTTGTCTTTCGTTAATATTTGAACAAGTTTGAAGCCTCGTATTTCCAATAATGTAAGACCTATGAATACAAACAACAATCAAAAATATCCTCCTATTAATTTTTAGTTGTTTAAAAACATATTGGCATGTTGATATGAGCTCTATAATTGTAATTGTGGCCTACTATAACTGAAAAAATGAATGAAAATCTCAAACAATCGAATACATTTCTAAAATTTCAATCTAAATCAATTTAGTATCTAAAAATATTCTGCCTCTCAAAAAACTTTTGTAACGTCCTTGGGTTTAAAGTTTTTCGGAAAAATTGTACCAATTAGTATTATTATATTTGAACTAAATAAATAACCTTTTCATTAACAGAAGTTTTGATATCCTATACCAAATTGAATTAGGAACTTCGCGTGAATGCTTTCACCATTTATATTTTATAAATTTATTCTCTTTCGTTGCATACAATAACGGATTTCATCTTTTTTCTCTCGAAAAACTTTTATCAAATTGTATGAAATTCTTTTGTTGTCTTTTCAAAATTAAAAAATAGCTTTTCACGGTCGAAAGCTAATGTAAAAATAAAAACCAAAAAGATGAAACTGCCGTAATTATATCCGGTTTCAGTAACGAAATAAAGGAAAATCTTAATTAAAAGACTTCTTCTTTCTCGTCACAATAAACATTTCGGTTATAAATGATTGAATTCGTAGTAGTTTTGTTAATAATCTCCGGGTAAAGATAGAAAAGATTAATTTCTGAATCTTTGAAGCTTCGTAGATGAGTACAGCGTATGTCTGAAAACCGTCGCTGCTTGAGGCCTAAATCTCCTCTGCTGTCTCTCTATATCTGCGATTTTAATAGAAAAGCTGGTGACTTTAATTCCTCATTCCAAGAGTATCTGATTATAAAGTCACCCGAAGCTTCATTAACGCACCTCGCTGACGATGGCGTCCTCGACATCAAGACGTATCAGTGACTCACAGAATGATGAAACGTTAAATTTTCATTAATTTAAAGTTTAGTTGAAATGCCATTAGAGACAACTTCATGAATTTTTTATGAATGTACTGTTGTTGAGAAATATGATAAAGTATTATCTCTCATTATAAATTATGTACAAGATGTCCCTCAAAATTGTACCGGAAGGACTAGGTATGGTTATAAAGCTAAAGGTCACATTTGAAGAACAAAAATATTTGTATTGACATTTTGGATGCTATTGAAAATTAATCAAACTTATTAGAAAAGGCAATAATGTCTATCTGCATAAAAAGAAAAAAGATTTAAGTCTGTTGAAGCTGTGAAAAAAAAGCGGCGTACATCCTCAAGGAACTGATAGAAAAGTGAAGTTATAGATTGTTTTCAAGCTTAGTTCTTTTTTTGTAGATTACTTTCTTCAAAGTTTCTTACAGTCTAATCTACTGGACATAGAGAAGTTCTAGTACAATCTGTTTGGTCTGTATCTTTGGTGGTGTTTGTCTAATATCATCAAACCAAGTTGTTGGCAGTTTGCATCTAATTCTTATATACGTTCTAGATCTCAATCTCAATCTTTAACTCATTTATTTGCTTTATGTTGTTTCGATATTCCAAGTTTAAGTCATAAGTGGGTATAATCAAGAAATTTTTGTTTTTTTTGGAAATTACTAGAGTTTAACCAAAAAAATTGCCAGGAATTATTGTCCAAAACATCATAATTGACGACTGAACCAATGAACCAAAAAAATATGATAAATCCAATCAAATTGGAATGTTTTGGTAATTTTTAATTTTTCGAATGCAATAGTGCATACCAAAGTTCAATTCAAACGATAAGAAATATATAATAATTATATACAAAACTTATGAGTGGGTATGCTAATTGAACGTTCCTTCAATAAATGATCCTAGCATTAGTCGCCTTTGCTTCATCAATTTGCCTATACCAGTTCAATCTGGTTTAGTTCGCAATGGTATGGTGGTGATCTAACAACTCATTCCACGATCATCTGCATTTGTTCGAACCATTCTTCGAAGTCATCAGCATTCATTTCCTCATGATAGTCACCGGAACGAGTAGATTCAAAAGTCAATAAACCATCTTCACGAAACCGTTTGAACTGCAGTTGATAAATTATTTTTTTAGAGAAAAACGCTTGCCGTCTAAGTCTTCTTTGCAAATAGTTTTCAATTTGGAGTCATGGTTTTTCTAGAGCTTCGCGTGTTGTTTAAATCTCGCCACATTTCTCTTCTTTCATAACACTAGAAATTGTAGATTTTCCAAAACCAAGCGAACTACTGACTAATCTTTAATACGTAGGGTTTTTGACCAGTCCAAGCCTGTATGTACAGCTTAAGGTTGAAAAAAAAATCAATACAAGACAACAATTTGTATCAGCTCAGGTAAATTTATGGAAATGCAAGTTTTACGTTAGAAATTGGGTTTTATTACTTTTTGGTGCATAAAAATAGACTACAGTCGTTTTTCGAGCAGGTTTCAAATTCAAATAGAGAATTTAGGTACAAGAAAGTTACCAAGACAACGGAATTGTTCGAAATGAAATAAATACGCAAGAAATCAACTATATACTGAATTTTTGATCTTGTCTCGTTCTTTTGCCCCATCGTATTGAAAATTACGATTGAATTTGAAAAAATAGAATTCTTATGTGACAATAATGAATTATTCAATTAACTCGAAGTAAATTTGAATTAGTTCTCGAAACTATGAGGAAGTTTCGAAACAAAGTCGACATAGGTAACTCTAAAATTTACCTTAGAACCAGCTGCAACAATTACTAGAGTCCGCTGGCTTCATTTTGTTGTAAATTGGAAATGTTTCATTAATTTAGTATTAAATTGGTTTTAGTAACTTTGTTGAGACGAACTGAGCTGCAAGAAATATGTAAATTGTGTACATGGAGACAGAAAGATATGCTTTCAAAATATATAAAGTAGATAGTAGGTATGCTAAGAAACATCTTCAGGGTCATCGATTCAAAATTTAAGAAGATATTTGTTTTAACTAAGAAATTGAAACCACAGCCCAAGTAAATGTTGAATAAGGGTTTGGGCTTTGCTGTTAGAGATGATGGCGATTCTGGTGCAAAAGAGATCTGAATCAGGAGTTTGAGGAGGAAAGATTGTTTTACTGGGAAGCAGAAAAAGGGAACAAAATCATTATATTGAACAAGAAGGACTGTTTCGAGTGGAAAACTTAATCAGATCAGTACCATACACCAAGTGAGTGTTGGTGTAGTGGTGGTGTAAACAGTGTATTCAGTACATACTGAGCACACTACCACTACACAATTAGACTGTTATAGTTTTCAGAGGTTGAGGTAAATTTTTAAAGTTCACTATGAATATTACCAGCTTTAGTCACCTGCACAATGTACTTGTTGAAGAACCTTACACGCCCACCAAATTCTTCATACCACAATAATATGATTTAAGTTAACTTAGCTCAGTCTAAAATCGCTCAATTTGTAGACTAGAAATTTCCAACGCATCAAACGTTAATTGTTAAGTGACATTTTTGGTAGATCGATTGCCATGCTCTTACAATTGCTGTAAGTATTAGTCCAAGAGCTACAACCAAAAAAGTATGTTTTGAAAAAAACGTACGGGAACAGTTTTTTTTTTTTTGAATATATCTTATTAAATATCTCGCGAACCACGCATCGTAGGATAAAAATTGTGGAGATCATTATTGTAGATAATGATATTTGCCATCTTTTTTATTTGAAACTTTTTTTTGTATAACGCATAGGTTTTTAATTATAGCGATCCAAACTTTTGGTTTTTGGTAAATAATTCGTGACGCTACATGGTAAGAATTGTTATTGTTATTCTTAATATTATTATTATTAATTAACGTTATGCTTGTATTATGCTATTTTATATTGTATATTATAATATATTTTAATATTACAAATGATTTTTTTTCCAATAGAAAAATATGAAGGTTGGTATTCAATTTGAAGTTTTTATTTTTTTTTAATTTAATATTCGTCTTTATTTTCTCTGTCTAAAGTTTCCAATAAAATTTATAGAAAATTTTATGCTGTACAATTCAGTTACCACCATTTTTAATTTATTATTGACCATTAATTAAATATTTAGCAGAAACTATATTGAAAAAAGTTTGGAGCGCTATAATTAAAAACTTATGCATTATACAAAGAAAAGGTTCAAATAAAAAAGATGGAAAATATTATTATCTAAAATAATGATCTCCACAATTTTTGTCGTAAGATGCGCGGTTCGCGAGTTATTCAACAAAACGTGTTTTGAAGTGAATTACATTCAGGGGTTACCTCTGAACATTTTCAAAAAAAATACCTTTTCCCGTACGTTTTTTACAAAAAAACCCGGCTCTTATGCTATATGTAAGGTAGTGTTTTGTGAGGGTTTTTCATGTTAAAGAAAACATTCCAGAAGAAATAGACAAATAGGTGAATAACTATAAATAAAGGAAGATCTAAAAACATCTAACGGTGAAAATTGTTGTCTATTTTAAGATATTTAATATATCTTGCTATGATAAAATTTTTTTTATCTTGGTGACAATCAATTTTTAAAAATTGTCGATTGTTTATTAGTATTGACATCATTTAGTCTATGTCGCTCCTCAAAAGAAAACGAATGCCGCAAATTTGACTAATAATTACACATATACCCGAGAGACTTTGAGTCTGGACTCGCCTTCTCTCGCTTCATTCGCCTCGCTTCCCTATATTCCGCTCCGTTTTTTCGGGTGCTAGTTATGGCGTCGTGGATATAGATTGAATCGAGAGTGTGGATGGCTGGTACTCCTGACGCTTCTGTTTGCTAAGGCTCGTGTGGAGCCTCGCGAGAGTATGGATTGGGCATTATATAATCTAATTCCGTTGTTTATCGTCTCCAAAACCCAGAGCTGCATTAAAACTTCAAACAAAATGAATAATAGAAGTCCCTGAATACAATTTTTTGTCTCATTTTATTTTTAAACGGCAAAATTGGTTTCTCTAGTTGAAAAGACGTGTGTAGTTGAATTTTTCACAGGCTACACATTTTTTACGAGTAAAACAGAGCCACTTTTCAATTAGCGTGGGTAAATGTAGACGCACATAAACGCAGAAACCAATTGAAACACAATATCTCCAAATGAACCGATAAATATTAGATGCGTTCACGAACGGTTTGTCCCGAACCCTGAAACTTATATAGCTAGAATCGCTGAAGCTGTATATTCTCAATAATAGATATTTAAGACAAACTAGGGACTTTCCTCCTTTAAATTATTCAGATATACACGCCCCGCCTTTGTTCAGAGAATAATTTACTTTAAGTAAAGCTCACCATTATTTTAATTTTATATATATGCGTTGTCTCTGAAAGAGCTGCAAACGATTTTTCAAATTCTGAATTAGTTAGATGCCTTTCCGTTACAGGATACGCGAAAATACAAAAAATTCAGTTTACTCACAAAATACAGAGGGCGACTTATGTATAATGTAGTTTTCCAATGCTCACTTTTTTTCTTAAATAATACGTAATGCAAGCTTTTCGAAACCCATTATTTGGGCTTGGACGCGAAAAAGTTACACTGGATTTTCAACATCTCCTTTGGATTCCATTTTTCCCCACGCTAAAATTTTGCCATTGTCATAAACAAATTGTAGTTAGACGGTGCAAGCTCCGGATTAAATTCTGGATGTGGTACCAGCTCAAATCATCAAGTTTTTCTATCTTCTTCCACGTAGCTTTCGCAGTATAAGGTTTAGCATTGTCTTGTTGACTAAATTTGGATGTTTGTTTAATCAAACCTCATACGTTCGCATCATCTGTCCAGACTAAACCTCGGCATTAAAAGCTCGACCATCTGGAATCGACCTCTGTTTAAGATGGGTTCTGGTGATTGTCCTTTGTTCAATCATTATCTATTCTAAAATATTTTATTAGACATTCAAATATCTAAAATATACCGTGAAATTTGATTGTTTGAAAGTATCTTTTCTCATTCGAGGTTATAAATTTCAAAAACATTTAAGTACCTACAATTCTGTATTGTTCATGCTTTAAGCAAACTACTTTCACTATTATCCAGGCAAATTATCTTATGTACCAACTTTTTCTTCAACAATTTTCCTTCAAACAAAGAGAGAGGTTTGAAATATTGAAAACTATGAGTTTCACCACTTACTATACCTAATATTTTGACTCAAAGTCGATTGGTCTAGTGTGAACTAGTGAATGAAAATGGGAAAATGAACAGAAGTTGTTCAAAATTTGCTTGGATATCAACTTGTTTCTTTTCGGTATCTCTCTTATGTAATTTTCCTTTCTACATTGTTAAGAAATAATGCAGTTGAAGATAGTCGATGAATAAAATCATGATTATTCCAAAAACGATTACAGTCACTTTTGCGATCGATGAAAATGTCTGCCTTTTTCGGAAAATTTCGCCATTCACAATCCACTGTCTTGACTATATCTACATTTTAAGAGTGTAATTTGGCTTAAGCAAGCCATGGAACATTTATACGAATTCGCTTTTGGTCTAGCAAACGCAGCTACAATGCTTACGAATGTTCAGTTCTTCATTCAGTATATAGTCCTCAAATTTTTCGCTTCGACTCATGGCCTTCCCTTTATTGTTAAAATGTACCGTAGATTGTGGTCCCATATTACTCGTGATCTTAGTTTTCCTGGCATTTTTTTCCTGGTACTGTGTTATCCATTCTTTGTAGGCGTCCTCACCGTCCTTGTTGTCTTCTGTATACTTCTATGGATTCAACTTTGGTTTTTTTTCTTATGAGTCTGTCTTCCTGATTCTTCCAGCATAATTCCTAGGTATTGGAGGCTACTAACTTGTTCTATAAGTTTCTCCACAACCTTGATTTCATTTTTTCTTTCAATATGCCACTCTCATTACTTTGGTAATCTTGGTATTTACTTGGTAATTACTTTGGTACTTTGGTGTTCTTTTCGTCGATTTCCATTCCGTTTTCTGTCAATATTTAGTTCCTGTTGCTTAAATTTTTTAGTAGATCCTTCTGGTTTCGTCATCCATAGAAGCTATGCTAAGATTTGGCCTCCAAAATAGTTCAGTTTGTAAACTTTTCAGACTTTTCGTACATGCTGAAACCTGTTTATATTTTTTTGTTTTTCTACTTTGAACTATTGATTTTGAAAAAAGTAGAAGAGAGATCTAGCGCAATTTAAATATGAATAACGGCGTCAAATTTCTTTTGGTATCCAAGTCTTTCGAGTAATAGTATTCATTATGTTTTAATCTTTTATCCTCACACTAATTTTTAAACTATTCCAACGACTTAACTAACGTTGTGATCAATGGTTTTATACCCACATTATCCATTAAGGGTGGAATTCGAGGAATTTAATCCTCTTCCAGGGTTTAAAAACACATTCATTCCATTTGCAGGGAGCGTTTCATCCGAATACGTAATAAACGTACAAGGGCGTAATAAAAACGGTCCGAGAACAGAAGCGGTGAAAGTAGGTATTTTATTAGTCGTAAAATCAAGTCAGAAGAGATGTTATTGGAGTTAGAGATCTTCAAGATCAAAATATATAGTAAACTTTGGAAGTATAAAGAGTTTTAATGTGAAACTACCGAACAACTATTTCTTCGTATATTAAAAACAGTATGAAATTACTTAGAAAGTAGTTTCTACGCGATTTGAATACATTCAGACCTTTGAAGTATAGTGTGAAGTTTTGATTTTTGTTTCATTATTGTTAACATGAGGAACTTCATACAACTTAGTATTTAAATAATCATATACAATGGAGAAATTGAAATTTATATGTTTGATTTTAATATCCAAAAAATTATCCAAATACAATGAACTATTTGTTAATCTTTTGGCTATTTAAAATTCGGTTTAAACCCCACAAGGAAGTTTCAGCTATTTTTTAGCTTCTTAGAATGGAAAAAAAATGAACAGAAATTTGCCATAACGGGTACATTTGAACTACTACATGTTATTGAGAAACATGCTTCAATTCGATATCCTAGAAATTGGTCAGAATCCGTTCAATAATATTTTAATTGCTGGTTATTTTCTATCTTGTTAAGCCACATAAGTGGGTTTCAGTCATTTTTTAGCTTTTTCGAATCAATGAAATGAATAAAAACTTAGATTAGATTCGGATCTCCTGTACTGTTGTTTGATTCTAGTTTTTGAAACTGTGTAGCTTCGTATCTTGAAAAATTAAAATTATTTCTACTAAATTGCTTCCTACGAAGTCATGTGGATCTATTTTTAACGTTTTCCACATAATATTTATAGAAAACTATATGCGGTACATTTGAACTACTACGTGTTATTGGGAAACATATTTCAATTCGATATCCTAGGAATTGGTCAAAATCCATTGAATCATTTTTCAATTTTTGGCTATTTTGAATTTCGTTATGCCTCAAAAGAGGGTTTTAGTCATTTTTTAGCTTATTAGAATTAAAAAAATGAACAAAAAATTAGATTAGATTCAGATCTCGTGAACTGTTGTTTGATTCTAGTTTTTGAAACTTTGTAGCTTCGTATCTTGACACAGAATTATTTTTACTAAATTGCTTCTTATGAAGTCATGTGGATCTATTTTTAATATAATATAATATTTATAGAAAACTATATGCGGTACATTTGAGCTACTACATGTTATTGAGAAAAATGTTTCAATTTTATATCCTAGGAAGGGGTCAAAATCCGTTGAATAATTTTTTAATTTCTGGCTATTTTCTATTTTGTTGAGCCCCATAAGTGAGTTTCAGTCATTTTTTAGCTTTTTCGAATCAATGAAATGAATAAAAACTTAGATTAGATTCGGATCTTCTGAACTGTTGTTTGATTCTAGTTTTTGAAACTTTGTAGCTTCGTTTCTTGAAAAATTAGAATTATTTCTACCAAATTGCTTCTTATGAGATAATGTAAATCTATTTTTAACGTTTTCCATATAATATTCATAGAAAACCATATGCGGTACATTTGAACTACTACATGTTATTGAGAAACATGTTTCAATTTTATATCCTAGGAAGGCGTGAAAATCTTGTGAATTATTTGTTTAGTTTTTGGTTATTTCGAATTTTCATACGCCTCGCAATTTAAGAAATCAATAAAAGCTGAACCTTCTAAATATTTGTCTATTAATAAATCTAAAAAAACTAGTCAGAATCACGTTTTAAATTAATTTGTTAAGATCTTGATTCTACTGCTATTTATCTATTTCTTAGCTTGTCATGAATAAAAAAATACTTGTTACAACAAATTTTATTCAAAATATAAATATTACTAGAAAGAGATGAGTTATATTTGTAAGTCCGGTTCTGCTTAGTTGCTTAATAAGCAACGTGAATTCTAGATGGCGTCGTTTCAAATATTTTATATATTGACACATTTCAAGAAACATCAAAGTTTGAATGGGTCTTTCAAGAGTAAACTACACTTCAAAATAGCGATAACCCCATGTCGATATCTTTTTCTTGCTTCGAGATATCTTAAGAAATGTGTAAATTCCTAGAATCTTTCTTCACTTATCAAGTAGGCTAGTTCGCCTGTATGGAGATTGAAAATTTATTCTGGATGGAAATTTTTTACATTGGCCCACCTACAGTTATTTGAACTGTGCTCATAATAAACTCATTATCAAATATTTACAACTCGCACTACCATTAGTTATAAATTTCAATTGTTATCACCCTGTATAATTATATTGAAATAAAATCCGAATTACTGAAAATAAGTACTGAGAGATAATTTTTCATAATTCTATTTTCCATACAATGTAACAAGGCAACCGGAAGTGACGACATATTTTGGGATTTAAACGTACCTAAATGTTGCTGCATGTGAAGTAGTTTCTGTGGTTGGAAGTAATTTTGAGGTCTGTTAACTCGCAGTTCGTTTCTCATTGCAAATGCATGTTTTTATTTATGACAGCAATTATACTCGTATTTGACTCCACTCCAAAGCTTAAAAGCTCTTTCATTTACCGTGTTTTTTGACTGATTCATCCAATACTAATCCAGATTTTAATTTCTCACATATAGTATAGGAATAGATTAAAACGTCACAACGTAAGCCTTTATATTTAGCAATGATATAATAAACGCTCTCATAGTTTATATAACCGTGTATCATTTCTCACATTATCTAACGTTTATCGAAATTCGAACGTTCACTTTTCAGTAAAAAACGAAACTAATATTTCTAGAAAACAAAAGTATAACGCTATTCGGATGATTTACTCTGTTAGAAAGAAATAAATCATGATAATACGAGTGCCCATTTGCGAATAAATTGGAATTCGACTTCTTCACAAGTGAAAAAAGAAACATATTTTCGTCCTATCGCAATAAAAGGACGATAAATTTTAACGGAAAGATTCTCTTATTTGGTGTCGTAGGGAAAAAATTGTAATCGGATGACTGGTTTTAGTAGCTTCATTAATAATAGTTTGGAGTATTTATGGTCCATAAAAATTATCGAGAATATAGTTTCACTAGTTGATAAAAATTTTCATCGCATGTATCGTCCTCTAATTGAAACTGTTAAGGTTGTTATATGTATAATAGACGACCGAAAAGAAATGTCACTTTGTTGAATTAAATTAAAACCACCCATTGGTAGGTAGCGGGCGGTTTATTTACAATATTTCTTCTAAATAATTCTCTATTGTAGTTTATTGTTATTCGGCTCTTGTCGTGTAAAAACCAAACAGCGTGGAAAATTGCAAAAACAAAATATTTGCTCGGGAGTTAATTCATCGAGTACTTTACAAGCAGAGTTTGCTGATAACACAATATATACTAGATATGTGGTAAACTAGCGCTGCTACAGAAAAAGTACGCTTGCGCCAAAGGTTAACGACTGTCAGCTATTTGACTTTATTTGTGTGGAGGATATTTTTGCCTTCAAACTAAATAATCGGCCAGCTGATAGCCATCTACTGTAACAACATAGAGCTAGCTCTATGGAAGTCGCAAAATGATACCCTAGTCCGGCCCTGTACTCCTATGAAATTTTAAAAATTCGGCGAATTCGCGAGGCGTTTTTGGGGCGGCATCTTTCTCACATTTTTTATAAATAGCGGAACTCGTTTGATGTTTAGTTTTATATAATTTTGTTTTTAGTAGCAGACGGTTTATTTACGTATTTCTTATATTCTCTATTATAGTATATTGTTATTCGGCTCTTGTCCTGTAAAAACCAGACAGCGTGGAAAATTGCTAAAACAAAATATTTACTCGGGATTCAATTCAGAAAGTTTCAGATCATCAGGATTATAACGTAGGGCATTGAAAGAGCGCGCAGAGCATGTTCGTGTATGCCAGATAAATAATGATATAGGATTAACTTAAATCGCTAGCATTTCATTCACATTTTTTATAAATGGCGGAACTCGTTTGATGTTTAGTTGTATATAATTTATTTAGTAGCAGGCGGCTTATTTACAGTATTCTTCTAAATAATTGTATTATAGTATATTGTTATTCGGCTCCTATCGTGTTAAAGACACACAAAATTGCGAAAACAAAATATTTACTCGGGATTCAATTCAGAAAGTTTTACATCATCAGGATTATAACGTAGGTCATTGAAAGAGCGCGCGGAGCACGTTTTTGTATGGGAGATGAATAATTATATAGCATTAACTTAAATCGGTCGACTTTACTGAACGCTAGAATTTCATTTGCAGTTATTTATCATTAAATCTCATTTCTTATTAGATATACAAGTATCTTTATATCTCTCTCTCTGCTCGTTTTCTTAGTGTTAAGGGACGGGCCCTCTTTGGATTGTCGCTACTCCCGTTTTTATTATCTTCTTCCATATTTCTCGATATTTAGCCTGGTGTAAGGATACGTGTAGGGGTCGGTTTGTAGTTTGTCTGGTGGTCACTTTTGAAAGCTACTAAATTGAGCTATAATTTTCCCCTTCATCTTGATTTCTTTTTGTCCTTATGTACTATAACTTTGGTTTTCTTTTCGTTCATTTTCATTCCTTTTTTATGCGATGTTTGGTTCCAGTTTTTCAAATTTTCTTGTAGATCTTTCTGGTTTTCTACTATGATCATTATATAGCTGTCGGTATCAAATATGGAGTGTTTTAGTTTTTTTTTCTGTACTTCTAATTAATTCATCTTTGAAGCTATGAGTAGTAATGTGGTAAGACTGTTTCTTGGTTTGTGAACATCGCTGCACCCATGTTTTTGCTTATTACCTTATTTCTTGTTTTTTTATATCTTTATCTATAACTTTTCAATTTTTTTCGTCAGTTATTTCGTTGAATGCTGAAAAAATAATAGTTAAATAAAATAATAGGCTAGTAAATTCTATAAATTAACATAGAAAAAAAATCTCGTAGTTTTACGGAAAAAATTAATAAATAATTTAACAATGACAACAACTCAAAAACATATATTTGATCAATTCGGTAATATTTTATATCAAATTAATATAATGAATTGAAAGCAACAAGTGGGAAAAGCGAGCCTTTTTCTTTGGCTTATTTGAATACATAAAGCTTAAGTAATCGAAGCTGAATGTAACTTTACAAATTAAGTTGACGACAGGGGCGAAATTTTCACGTAAAGTTCATTCATGTCACAGAGAGTTTCGGGCGTCCTTCATCCTTCTCCAATCTCAGTTAACCATCGTGACACCTTCAAAGAAATGTTGTTTATCTTTGTCGTTCCTACGATGTCTATTCCAAAACTTAAATTGAATAAAACGAATTTACGTACTTCATTCCAGAGGCGTTACATAGTGAGTTTTCAAATATCATTTCTTATATAAAAGAAAATGAAAGCGATTGAAATGGATTATTGGAGTAGGATTTGCGGATTGACAGGACTTAATAAGAAAACGAATAATGAGATATATAGACGGATAAATATCAGTAAAAATGTTATGGAATATATTGAGGAAAAGCGATTGTTATGGTTAGGCCACGTTGGAAGATTAGATAAACAGACTTACCGACTGGAGTCCCATGGGTAGAAGGAAAATCTTGGTGAGATAATGACTATGAAGCAATCAGTAAAAGAGAGTATAAATAACAACCTAATATCTTTAGAAACTTTACGGTGTGGGTATTAAAGAGCAAAATATGTTAAATTGTTCTTAACTAAATTGTCTTTATTGATTGTATGATCCAGGACATATATAAGGATAAGTTCCATAGTTCCGATCTTTTATACTATTTGTGTAAAGTTTTTTCTATCGTACTACAATTTTTTCACCTTCATATATTTGTTTATAGTTATTTTATTGCTTTCTGTATAAAACAAGACCTTCCTAGTACATTTGTGTTTAGGACTATATAAATACTTTAATTTCATCTTCTATCTCATTATTTGGATGTTTTCTTCATTCTCTAATCAATTAAAGCTAATTCAAACTTTAAATTCTGTAATTTCATCTTTTATATTGCATCTCTGTATCATAATACACGTTTCACGTGCAAACAACACTTTCTGTGGTGATCCTGGAAATCAGTTTTTAGTTCGTCTGTTTAGATGGACTTTTAGAATCAAATTCAATTCAATGAACTTATTGATCTGAAATTTCACATACTTACTCGATTTTAATAACAATTTCGCCAGAAACAATCAAATTTCACTAATTGATAGGGCTACAAGAAACTTCCTGTAAATCTTTACCAAAAGACGGCATTATTAATTTCAAAGTGATTTTCCCCAAAATGTGTGTGGATCGATTTTGATTTTTATTGACTGTTGAATATTATTAATTTTAATTTGCCTTTAGTGCATTTTTCATATTAGTTTCAACCGTCTCTTTTACATTGAACCGGTGTCCTTGAGCGGCATTTTTAATTTGGGAAAATACCAGGAAACCTAAGGTAACACTACATTACATTTTGCACTTTGATGTACTTTTTTAAACCTTGTCAACTCAGAAGACTTTGAAGACAGTTGCTTTGTGTCTGGATTGTACTCCTGAAGGTTTTCAGATTTTGATACAAAGTTGATTGGTTAATTAGACAATTTTAATTATAAAAAATTGTCATTAATAAAAAAAGACTAATAGTCTCCCTTCCATTTGATTATTCCATAATTGTAATATTATTATCTTCCCTCAGCTAACATTTTTTCAATGCTCTTAACAGTCTTCTTGCTTCCCATGTACTCTGGTTTTTTTGGCCAAAAATGGATCAAGCTCAAGTTTTCTCTAGTTAGAACTACGTTTTACTAAAATTCATATTTTAGTTTGAGCAGAATTTAGTAAAAACTAATTTAAATGAAAGGAAATTCGTTGTGACTAGGAACTGGTTTCAACTTTCCACAGTCTTCTTGCTTCCCATGTACTCTGGTTTTTTTGGCCAAAAATGGATCAAGCTCAAGTTTTCTCTAGTTAGAACTATGTTTTACTAAAATTCATATTTTAGTTTGAGCAGAATTTAGTAAAAACTAATTTAAATGAAAGGAAATTCGTTGTGACTAGGAACTGGTTTCAACTTTCCACAGTCTTTTGCTTCCCATGGACTTTGGTTTTTTTGGCCTAAAATGGAACAAGCTCAAGTTTTCTCTAGTTAGAACTACGTTTTACTGAAATTCATATTTTAGTTTGAGCAGAATTTAGTGAAAACTAATTTGAATAAAAGGAAATTCGTTGTGACTGGGAACTGGTTTCAACTTTAGCAAATATAATGGACTCATTACCACTATATTCGTGGCAAATAATATAAGCAAATTCTCTCTGAAAATTCAAATCCATCCGCCGTTGGTAGGTAATTCTCTGGAGATGGAAAGTTATCACTTTGAAGTGAGCGTTATCATAACCAATCTAATTCATTATCAAATATTACCATTTATAGAAATGTTTTCCTTAGATTCATGGCCCTAGGGCGAGTTTTGTGGAAAGATGACTCAGTTTCGGTGTTTAATCTTGACTAACAAATATTAACCCTTGAATTTATTGAATTTTAATTAAACTTGAGAATCAATAATTAGAAATTTTGCTTCACGTTTAAAAATAAAACATGTTTTTTATGTCATCTATCAAAATTTCATGGAAATACATATACTTACATTCCCTGAAGTATACGAGGATGATTTCAGAAGTACCTGGCGCAATAAAGAAAACACAAAAATGCTGGAAAAAAATATATTTATTTTTCAACGTAATTTTCTGTTAGCTCTATACACTTTTCGCAGCGATGTTTAATAAGTTCGAAAGTTTTTTTATAATAAGAATCGTCAAGCTCTTCAAAATAGTCATTAACTGCCGACATCACCTCTTCATTGTTGGGAAATCTTTGAGCACCGAGTCTGGAAACCGAAAATAATCCGACGGAGCTAAATCTGGCGAATAGGCTGTATAAGATACCATTTCAAACTTTAATTCATTAATTTTGGCCATCGCAATAACGGATGTGTGCTGGTGCATTGTCTCGATGAAACAACACTTTCTTCTTATCAAATGCGGCCGTTTTTGCTCGATTTTTTAGCTCAAACATTCGCATAATACTCGCCGTTGATAGTTTTTTCTTTCTCAAGATAGTCAATGGAAATTATCCCACGCGCAACCCGAAAAACGGACGCCATGACTTTGTATGCAGACTTTGCTTTCTTTGTAGTCGGTTTGGACAACTTTGACCAGATTCTATAGCATCATAAACTTTGTTATTTTATCAAAAACGTCAAGATCACTTGCTTTATTATCGGCATTGTTTCATTTTCTGTCAGTTGAACCTACGCAAAATACAAGGTTAATAGAATTCAAAAGTACGTTCATAATATTGTAAGACATCTAAAAGGTAGTTATTGTACACTTAGGAATTCATGTAAACATAATAATAAAACACAATCCGTACAATTTAGCAAAGCGCGAATTGTTTACTATAAGTCTCAGATAGAGACCATGGAAGAAAATAGAAACGTTAACCAAAGCAGAAAGCTTCAACATTAACATTGATGGTATCTAGAAATAGTAAGAGAAATAGTAACTGAATATAAGAAATGATCCTCGTCGGCGAGAGTAAGCTAAAGAAACTGAAAGGACGGGATAAAATACTAAAAGATCTGAAGACACTCAAAATTAAAGATTCTATAGGTGGTATGAAAGTCGTTCTTGAAGCAAAAACCCACGGAGAATTATAAAGCTATAGAAATAACACAACATCAGTTATAATTACCACTAAATATATATCTTTTGTTAAAATAAGGGTGTATACAATAGTACTCATTTTGTTTTGTGAATTTCCAGCTGCACCATTAATTTTTATATCCTTTTAGTCAAAATGAAGCGTGAATAAGTCAGTTATTTAAACACCTTTCTCATTTTATCATCAACTCGCTTGAAAGAAGAAATGATATTTTCATGTGAAAAAATACCTTTTTCCATTCAACATTTATTTGCCACGTTAAAAATATGCCTCATCAGGAATAAAATGTAAATGTATGCAAATAAACGGAAGCTATTATTTTTGTATGGAAAAGAAACAGCTTTCCGATTTTGAAACAGGCTCTTTTCGTCGGTTCAATTTAAAATTAAATGAGACTCGGTTTTCGAAACAACTGAAATTCTTGTATCAACTCGGAGATTAATTTTTTAATATCTGCGTGAGGAAAAATTTCGATGCCGAAGTTTGTCTTTGAATTATGAAGCCCTACAATTAAGAGACAATATTTAAACAAGATTTTAATGAATAAAATTAATTCTGGAAAAAAATTCCAGATTCGAATATTCATCTTTTCTTGGGTATTAAAATAAAACGAGTTGATGTTATAATGATGAGATATTAAGAAACCACATACACGTGTAATTTTCGAAGTAGCTACCAAAAAAACATTTCAAAGTTCTAATTTTGGGGAAACTCGTTTTTTCTAGAATAATCCGGTCAATTTAGACATTCGAAGTTACATAAATTCCCGTCAAGCTGAAAATCAGTGAAATTGTTCAAATTACAATTGAAAATAAAATTTGATTGTTCCCCATCATTTCCGTGTATGGGAAAAATTTTATTCAGTCAAGTGACCAAGTCAAAGGTCAAAAAATGAGTTTTTTGCAATTTTCAGCGAAACTGTGAATTTTATCATAAAAATACTTGAAACAAAAATTGTAGATCGTAAAATTATCTTCAAAAAACGTATTAATATTTTCTTCCCTACAAGCCACTGTTTCTGAGATATAATGATTCAAAAAATTGTAAAACAACATTGAAATGAACCAAGACTTGTTGCGAGTATTTGTAAGAAATTTTTGTTGACTGATTGGAACTGTCTTAAGTTCATCAAATCAATTATGAATTGACGAAGATGTTGCTAAAGTTTGACGATATTGTTCTGCAGCTTTGGTATTTCTCGTGCAATCATTATAGCAATTAAATACGACAGTAAATCTGAAACATTATAACTTTTTGAATCGTCATATCTCAGAAACGGTGGCTCGTAGAGAAAAAAGTATTGATACGTTTTTTGTAGATAATTTTATGATCTATAGTATTTGTCTGAAGTATTTTCATGATAAAACGCACCGTTTTGGTGATAATCACGAAAAACTCATTTTTTCGACCTTTGACCTTGTATAAAATTTTATTTTCAATTGTATTTTAAACAATTTTACTGATTTTCAGCTTGGGGGGAATTTATGTAGCTTCACTCTTATTTTGGTCTAATTTGTCCGGACTAAGAAGGACTACGACAAAGGTATCGATAGCCATTAACAATGGGTTGTAACTTATAACATCGGTGGTAATACTCAAAAGACAGCCTACAACTAAAAATATAGGAAATACTTTTAATCTTAAGCATAAATCGCGATACGTAAACTTGTTTTTTCTATAGTGTCAATGTACAGAGTTTGTTTAGTAGGGAGAAACATCATTAATTAATGACAGACTAAGGGAAAATAAGACAAAGCAAATACCAGGAGTATTGATACGGCCTCTGTTGAATGACTTACTGAACTGACAAAGGAAATAATTGATGATACTAATCAACTCATAATCGGTCAGCTTCTTTGTGAATAACTATGGTCCTAACAATCCCATAAATATCATTTTACTTACATAAAGGGACAAATACCGATGGGAATGTATCCTGAATTTGGAGGTAAGATTATGAAAAAAGAGAAATTTACTAAATAAGCTTGCTGAATAAGTTCATACATAATATATAAGGGTAAAAATGGAAGGTTTCTTTCACTTGAGTTTCCACGAACATCTGTTAACATAGTAGTAATATTTTTTAACCAAACCCAAGCTAGATTAGCGTGCGAAGCAATATTTAATGAGGAAAATGATTTTTAAATCAATAAAATAACAAAGAGGCAAAAAATATTGTTAGTTTACCAACTTTTTAGATTAAATAAACCCACTTCTTGAAAATTATTATAATCAGTTTGGTTCTAATCCACGAAATATTCATTATTAAAACTTAATAGATAAAGTTTGGGATCTTTTGGAGGAATATTTAAGCTCGAATCCAGTGGAAAAATGCAATAATGCGGATATAAATTTCCAAAAAGGTGTTTTAACGTATCCACCATAATATCTAAACCTTTTTATATGCAAAGCAAAACCTACTTAACCATTAAACCTTTTATAATGTTGTTAGAATCACCGCTAAGGTTCAATTTAGTCTCCGCAACCTGACATATTAAGCTTGTGCAGCAATTACCGCTCTATCTCACCTTATTTAGTATAATAGGGAAGAGTTGGGCAAAAGATTATAAGAAAACAAAATGAAAATAATCATAAACGAGTTTTTATCTTAATATCAACGATAGTTATAGTTACAAGTTTATACATGTCAAAAGTACGTCTCTCAATATGTTTGTAGTGAACTTTCTTTGACATTTGAACCGTGGCGTAGCTTCCTTTCGATAGACTCAATATTATGGAGTATCATATTAGTAAAAGGTACAAAAAATTGTCTATATATTAGTGATGAAGTAGACAAAAAAAACCAAACCCTAATCCGTATGCAGCAACTGATCACCACCACAAAACCGGTCTTGAAAAAATTCTGAACTGGGGTGGAAGCTGGACACTGAAGCCCAGGCTTTGGTCCTGCCTGGACGTGAAGTATCAAATTATTTCATTTTGACAACACTGTAAACAAAACATTGTATGCTTCAACTCGAATAGATAACAAATATTCTATGATCATTTTTATTAGTCATTCTTCTTAAGTCTATAAAATTGTTCCAGCGATGTTTTAACCTCTTCAACCCTTTCAAACAGTAGTTGCAGTCTCCTTCTCAAAATAGGTGCTTATGTACACCATAGGCAACTCAGAAAATTTGTTGGGTTGTTACTGAGCTTTTTCATTTCAATACAAAACGTATTTATTTACACTCTTTCTATTCGTGGGGTGAATTATTAAACACTGTTACTTATGTTCACAATTTATTTACACACTATACACTACACTTAACTTATAATAATTTACTTATAAATATCAGTTGAATAATTTCTGCGATTACATTTATTAATTTGTTCTTTTCACTACAACTATTTATTTAAAGCTTAATTTCTGCGTTCATACAAATCATTCATATATCTAAATAAAATTCTACTAAGTTCTAGAACAAAAGGAAACAAAAGAAATAAAGATTTTTCTAGAACTTATTTAAAAGAAATACTGTAAATAAACGGCCTTCTATAATAAAAATTTCATCAAAAACGCGCCCGCCATTTATAAAAAATAGATGAAAGGCGCCGCGCGAATTCACCTAATTTTAATATTTTATTGTAGCCGGATAGGACCGGCTTAAGGATCTATTTCACGAGCTTGTTCGTAACAATACTAAAACATAAACTAAGCGTCACAAATATCTAGATTTTTCGTGAGAAACTTTGAGGTCTGCTCAAATATATTCCCAATTTATATTTATGTAGTGCGGATCGGAAACTTTTCTTATAATCCTCGTACCTTGACGTCCTTAAAGAAAGAACGTTTAATCTAATTTTTAGTCAATAATGATGGTCAATAGTAGATATTCCAACAGAATAAAGACCAGATTCATTCAGTTAGTCATTAATTTGGTTGATGGTATGTACTTAAGAGCTGTTTTACTCAATGTATTCCCATGTTTTTTTGAAATAAAGTTTGTAAATCATTTTTTAAAATCTTATTCTAGTTTCAGTTTCTATTTCGACGAATAAAACAACATAATTTGAGAAAAATCAACTATTTTTAAATAAATCAAGTTATGTTTATATAAATCTTACAAGAACTGTTTTTCACAAGACGGAATTCCTATAATATTGAGATCAAAGATAACACTCGCTTCTGCTCTACGATCACCATATCCCTTTTATAATTCAACATCAGTGCGCGCATATCTTGTTCTAGTCAGGATTTCAGGAGAGTTGACTCTTGCGATGAAACAAATATACATACATACACTAACACATCCTTGTGAGGATGGAACGACGTGGGTCAAAATCCACGATCCTCATCCGTTCGGACAAGTTTACATTCATGTTACATTCATGAGGCGACCCTTCACGACAAACTGCACTCGTGCCCTTTCACGATGAACCTTCTCTTCGTCTTTAACGACCCCGAAGGCTTTGTATTCCCAAATGGTCGTTTTTTTTTTACTTATACATCGTACCATAATATGTTCTCGAATATGACATCCTTTGATTTTTAAACCGTTTAAGCTAAAAGTATGAAAGTTGATTGAAGATGAAGTAGATACTCGATTTCAATGAGACTGAAGTGCATTTGTTGCATAATGAAGTACGAGGGGCGTTACGAAAGTCGGTTTAGCAAATTAAAAAATTAACCGCTTTAGTAGGAAAAAGGAATTAGAAATTTGATATTTAATTTCTTTTTTGGATTTTTCTCTATATTAAATTCTTTGGAGCTATGCAAAATTATTTGTTGTTTGAGAGAGTTTGAGGTTATGTACTACCTGTGAAAGTCGTTTAAAGATCAGTTTTTTTTTTACAGAAATTGAGAGTCAACATTCTGAAACTTCATAAAACTAAGAAGAAATAGAAACTTAATTTAATAGCTTTTAAGAGTGTGAAGATTCTCAAGTTGAAATAAATTTTAACTTAAATTGGTGACTCGCGTGCTTTATTTGATAATTTCAGGCTCATACAAAAAAAATTGTTGCTTTGTGTGAGTTAATTTACACTTTCTCTTCAAATTGTTAATTGGAAAAAATATGAATTAATTTGATTTGAAAGGTACTTATAAATAATAGAATTAGAAACAAGTTATATACAAAAATAGTTACAAATATACATTAGGGAAATTACAAGGTAATGTAGGTGTCGGTTGGTAGCACTGATCATGTTTGATAGTTAGCTTTAAAAATATTATCAGCTGTCAAAATGAAACTTTCATTCAAGGACACCAACCCTCGAAAGAAAATTACCAAAAATCGTTTAAGATAATACCTAAACAGAGAAAATATATCATGTTGTTAAACTATATTTGTATGTTTGAGAAATCAGGAGATTTCAATATTCTGAAATGAATTTTATACATCCTGCGTCTAATTTTTAATATTCTTTTGTTAAATTCAATATTTATTTAATTGATATTATCGATTGATGCCCATTGTCCACTACATTAATTAATTTCTCATTCAGTTTGTACTCGAATCTAAATTATTAATTACATTTGAATAATTAATAAGCGTCTAATGGGTATTGTGAAATAATTTATTAAAAACAAACTACTGGGAGGTTTATATGTACGGGGTAAGATTTTATAGTTAATAACAGGGTGGAATATACAACTATTGAATATTATAATGCTGATTTAAACTAAATTACCACATATTGTCTCCCCAACTTATTTTTTTCTGTAGTACATGAGACAAATACGACATGAAGTGATCAAAATAAATTATTTAGTCCCTAAACTTCAAAATCATCGGCGAACTATAATTGTTTTATGTTTTTTTGGAAAATCAAAGAATAATATTTGATTAACCACCCTTCAGTGTTGTAACAGAAAATGCATTAACTTTTCAATTACCCATTTCCATCTTTTCCTGTCCTGTGTAAATATCCCCATTTGATATATTATCTGTTTCTTTTGTTTTCCTATATTTGCTATTGGTTAGATCCATAGTTCTTGGTCTGCCTCTTCTTCTTTTTTCTATAGTTCTTGTTTTCCACATTCGTTTTGTTAATCTTTCTCATTCCATAATCCAATTAGAACCGACCGATCCATTGAATTTTTACATATTTTCAGTGGCTCACTTTCTATAAAATTTCTGTACCAAAAAGTCCATAGTAAACTTAGTCATGATCAGCATTTTTTACGTATGTTTGTAATTAAATGATTTTTTCATGTTGGATGCAATTACTAAACACCTGTTATAGTATAACATAAAAGGGATTCAATCCAGATTCGTATGCTCAGCAATCACTAACTGTGAATATAATATCCGGCGACAAACATTGAAATTTTTCCTAATCGCATTTTGAGGTCGAATTTCCTCCCCTTTATCCGGTACAATGATGGTTCGGGCATGTGGAAAGTGATGACACAATTCGGAGTTTAGTTGTTCAGAAATGAGACCCTGCGGGAAGCTTTATAGACCGAAAACAAATAATTTGCATCTTCTTTTATGGTTTTAATTTTGCGGTGTGCTGTTTTTCATTTTAAGGTATGGAATATTTCGAAATAATCCGCAATAATATATATGCCGTATCCTATTCTGAATTTATTTTAATTTTATCTGCAAATAACAGCTCCTTTTAGTCATATATTTTTTTTATATAAGGTAGTACATGCATATGTAATTTTTACGAGGCTTCAACTAAAAATACACACACTAAAAGTACTAGTGAAAATAATCCAGCAGAGAATATATCGAAAATGTGAAGAACAACTAGATGAAACGCAATTTGGTTTTTGAGAAGGATTAGGAATTAGAGAAGCATTATTCGCTATCACACTACTACTACAGAAGTACAAAGAATACAACAAAAATGTATATGTCTGTTTCATGGATTTCCAGAAGGCCTTTAATAAAAACCCAACACGATAAACTTATAGAGAATTTAACAACTGTTAACTTAGATTCAAAAGATATAGGATTAATCAAAAATATCTACTAAATCAAACGGCAGTAGTGGGTGTTGAGGACAGACGAAATCGAAATTCAAAAGGGAGTTAGCCAAGGCTGCGTTCTGTCTTCACCACTATTTAATCTATATTCTCAGTTTTTATATTTCAGATAGGAGTGGAGTTATGAGAAAGAAGATCTTCGAATCCTATTAGAGAGAATCAACCGAGTATGTGAAAATATTGGACTCACTATAAATATTGAAAAAAGGACCATTCATGGTTATAAGTAAAAACAAAAATATTAATATTCCCATACTGGAACAAATAGAATGGGTGCACAAATATAAGTATCTTGTTTCAGTCATAAAAGATCAAATGGATCCAGACGAAGAAATCAAGATCAGAATTGAAATAGCTCGAAAGGTATTTGTCAAGTACTCCCCAATGTTTGCAAACAGAAATTTAAACCTCCACGTCAGAATAGGATTCATGGTATGTTATGTGTGGTCAGTACGGAGTGGAGAATGGAGAGAAATTGTTTCATGTTGACGCCTTTAAAAACGTGGTCGTCAACCTTCAAGGAAAAGACTGAAAAATAACAGTCTAATTCAAGATTTACATATTTTTGTAGCAACTGTAAATGACTACTTCCATATATGTGTAAAAAATTTTCAAAGCTCATTACATAGTGGGTATTAAGAGTGAAAGACTGTTGTGAAAAAAAGAGAATTTATTGGCAGAACAGTCAAATATAATAAATTGAAGAAAGAAAGCTTCAATTCCAGTGTTCTAGATTTAGATTATACTATCGGTTGTCGTCTAGACCTTCGAAATTTAACATTTTTGGCGACCGTGGAAGAGCACTGGAAACATGGGAAGAGCAAAATTCAATTCAGTCCATCTATAGCAAAAAATCCAGCTGATTTACCATCTCGAGGTTATTGTACCAGAAGTTTTATTGGATCCAGATGGTGGGATCAACCTTTATGGCTTAAGAATCTACTGTAAAATTAAAAATGATATAAAACGTTCCTGAAGAATTTGAAGAGATGTAAGTTTTCTGTAGTTGAAAATAGCAACTGGTTTTGAAGTACATTCAAAAGTTATCATAAATATGTATGTTTGATTACCTGGATGAGAAAATTCATTGAAAACTGTAAAAATAAAGAAAAAGATAGAGGTACTCAAAGAAAAGGTAAAAATTTGACAATAGACGAATACCCAGTAGCAGAATAGATAGCTAATGAATTGATTGAAAAAGAAGTCTGTAACATGCTATTCGGCTTATTGGGTTATTTCTTAAACATTATGAATATTCCTTCGTTCGCGTATTGTGGCACACATTTCGGATTTCTTCCTCTACCTATCTACACTCTAACTTAATTAATTTTAGTGAATTTTGTTCTTTATATTCGCTGGTAAGTTTTTTTTATTGTGCTCACATTTTTTTTTGTTTTGAACAAATTTTGTTTTTATATTATTTCTATTTATTTGGGGAACAGAACGAATAGAATAGAACAAGTTTGGTTATATTGTAAAAAAATATAAATTTATTTTTTACATATGTTAGAGCATAAGCTCCTTTTTGTTCAAATCTGCTCTACCTACTCGTTCCTTCTTCCGTAATTTCCATCGTTTCCTACCTCATTGTATTTTTTTCGAAGTTCTACAACTGCCAAGTTGTTTCCACCGTAAAGGATCCAGCGAATTCAACTCACTCCAACATCTGGGAATCCAGTTGGGAGCTGAGCCATCCCGGATTTCCATAGATAAGTCTCAGCCTTATCTTTAGTATATGAATTGTATCTGAGTTGTTTTTAATTTATAACTGCTTTTGTTCATTGTGTTCTTTTGGATATATTTATTATTTTTTCAATAAATTTATTTGCTGCTGAAACTTTCTTTATTTTTATTAACAATAAATATTAATTTGGATAATCGTGTCCGGGAATAATTTTGGATTCATTAATTTTTATTTTTAATTTAATTCATAAGGTATTTCCAGCTTTTTCGCTTTTTTTATTAATTTTTGATGTCGTTCGTTAAAAAGGTGGTTACGTCCAATTTGATATTAATTGTTTACCCCATCTGAGTATCAGTTATTTATATACTTTAACCTTCCATTAGGCCCGCGGGTATTTCTAACGTATTTGGTCGCGTTGTATCTAGCAGATACATATATCAAATAAATTTTTAATATATTAATATTGCAAATTTTATATGAATACTTCTTTTCTCCGCTTTTAATTTAACATTTTTTCAAGTAAAAAAAATAATTATTTTATATGTAAAATGTGTAAAATTTTAATTAGGTTATCGACAGAACTAGGTTTAAAGTTACATTATTTCTTCAAAATATTTTACAAACTTATAAAATTAATCGGAGTAATCACCCTCTTCAATTTCTTTATTATAACATTTATCACAAATCATATTTGTATGGAGTTTTATACATAAATGAATTCCATATTTTTTACAACAATATGCAGACACTGACGTTTTCTTATTTTCTACATAGCATGGTTCGCATCGCTTTCTTTTACTTGGTCCAGGTGTTGCCTCTTGAACTTCTTGTTGTACTTCCAAGGTTTTGTAATTTTTGAGCAAATCTTTGGTTTGTCGTGGAAGACTTTTTATTTGAGCCCTCACTTTTAGTTGTTCGTCTAGCAAGGCTAGTCCTAATTTTTTCAAATATTTTCTTCTTGTGACAAATGTATTTTTGTTTCCAAGAAATATCACCCGCGAGTTGATTCAAGCTACGTTCAGTAAACGGTAAAAAATTACCATAGGCCACTTCTTAGTTGATCTAGCAACATTATAAGTAGCGCAAAGCTTGTCGACCACGCCGGATTTTGTGTTGTTATAAAATGATATTATTTCTGGCTTTTTTGAAGCATCTTCTTCCACTTTGTTCGACGCCACATGCAAACTGGAAACTACGGTTTTTCATTTTTTCGGGACATATGAAACTAACGTTTCTAGAGCTATTACATAACTACTATTACATAAATAAATATTGTCTTCACATAAAAAATGATGACAAATTAGGCGCTGTTGGGTCAATAGGACAAAATGTCTAGTATCGCTTATCGTATTATTTCAATTACGTTTATAGTGGGGCAATTGGTATAAACGCAATATTTTATTTCGCCCCACAAATAACTATATAAGTAAATTAAGTCTGGAGATTTGGATGGCTGGATAAATAAAATTCGACGTGCTACCTACATAAGTTATCGTTTAACAAACATTTAGATTTTTACTTAAATTTTATGTTTGAGTCACTGATAATGCTAAAGCTAAAGCTTTTTCATTCCAATATTTTCAAATTTGCTCTCTAGTGCTGGATCTGACATCGTTCTTACTTACCTACCCAGATATTCGTCTCTAATTTCGCCTCATATCAATGCGAAAAATGTAATTAGCAGTTTATAAAAAATGAGTTTCTCCTTCGTGACTATGTATAGGAAGGATAATGTTATACTACGTAAACTCCTATCAAGAATGTTAATCATCACTTGATACCTAATCAAGTTGTGCCCTACAGTGTAGAGTACGTTGTCTTGTATCTTATTTGAGCTTCAGCCATCAACATAATCTCGATAAGATGTGAGTTTACTAATACCTCCGAGGCAGCAATATTAACAGGAGCTTCTTTCTATAGAACCAAAGTTAACACGAGATGTACTTTCCAACGAATATTCTCCGAATAAGTTAAAAGGAGACTTGTCAAATGTACAAATATACAAATACTACTTCGTGTATGTTTACTTCATTCAATTTTCCGGTAAGTAGTTGAAAACGCCAATCAATAGAGTCGTGAAGCCGAAATAACAAGTTGCTGGGTTTTCAACGTACACACAACAAAAAGAATTTGTATTTTCTGCGAGAAAAGGAAATGACAACGAGAATCTCTCTTATTGTAATAGAAAATCGATTATGACACAAAAAGAAAATACAATTGTATTATCGTTATTTGTCATGTTATTTTTAGTCGGGGCTTGAACACTCTTTAGGGTTTCCCATCAAAAACTCATTATAAAGTGCTTAATAGAATAGACCAAATCATATCGAAACTACTCAAATTGATTAATAGATTGTACAACAGCTACAGCTCTTTCGATGGACACACTTCAGAAACGTTTCTCGCATCTCGTCACCTACTAAAAGACTAGCACCTCCACCATCACTTCATCTCTTCAACTCAAATCCGTCATTTACACACTCGTATTTCTATATATCTATCTGATCTGTTAGTCGATCGTAATAATCAAACAATTATAGAATCCAAATCCAAATCTCTAAAAGCATTTATAAATTTAACCTCATCTATTGATTAAGATAACTTTCCACATGATAATATCTCTCGATAAACGGCATCTTCTCTACATGGGTCAAACTAATCGACGTTTCTCCATCAGAACATCGGAGCACTTGTTATATTTTTCGATATTTCCTCAAGCTGAGCTCAATCGAATCATGGACAGGTTGTGTGATCAATGTAGATGTTCTGAGAAGAATGGAGTGGAAAGATGAAATTACAGCTTATAATTCAGGGAAAAATTGTGAGACAAAGATCTGTTGGAAGTAGAAGGCGAAAATGGTTTAATGTCACTGGTATTTCGAATTATATCTAAGTTCATAATCAGATATAAAATTTCTTGAACAAACATTGATTCAAAAACACGGATTTCCCATATTAAAGGTATGCAATTACTTCAAACACCACGGTATACTTACAAAATTCAAACACTTATATATAAACAAATCTGTCAATTATCGATAAACAGCATGGAATATTGTTTTGATTGCTTCCTTGTGTTCATAAGTCAAACTCAGTGACGTATCTCTGCCAGAACACTGAAGCACATAACTAAAACCATCGACGTAATTCATTATTTCAAGTCGAGGAGTGTAAGTAATATTAATAATTTGCTCCTTAAAATTTTAATTAAGTGTAAGTAGTAGTGAAAGAATTAGTGTTTACAGAACTTTTGAAGGTAAGTAATTAGAAGGTATATTGAGGCCTTGGAATCAACCGAAGGGGCGATTTGTTCTATGTAGGTTCTAGAATAGCCACGCCACTAATTTTCACCTTCTCTTCATAATGGTTCTAAAGTCCATTATGTCTCTCGTAATAAAGAATAACTAGCACTATATGCTCAGTTTTTATTGTAATTGTTTGTGTCACATTCGCTCTAAAGCTATTTGAAAATATTTTGTTTGTACACGAGTGAGAATGTGGAACGTCACTTATTAGAGAAGTCGAATGCAGTTGCATATATTCGCTCAGAAATTGCCCGTCTGCGGAACAATTAGGGATATTGACAATAAAGGGAAATGAAGTTTCTCATTCTGGGAGCCTGTTCTGTTGTTACTAATTTCAAATTGAGGACTGTAAAGGTGAATTCAGTAGGGTAAAATAAATAGTCTTGTAATTGCAGTACATTTTAGGTTAATTGACTGGTAAAAATGTTTTTCTGTCACTGAAAATATTTGCAGTTGGTTGAGAAATATTGGGATCTTCCTTCTAACAATATATCGCAAACGATATTTGTCGGGAATATGGAAGTTTATAACTCATAAATCGAGTACTTTTATCTTTACATCCAGGAAATACTAAAATAATTCTTTTAACAAGGGAAAATTGATTTATGTAAAGAGCAAGTACAAGAGGGTGAACCCTATTTCATTTAAGTAGTTAAAATGGTGTCTACCGTGTGGAGATGCCTGTAGATATTGATCTTGAATTTCTGTAAGTTCTAAATGTTGAGAAAGACGTACCTTGGTAGCTGATTTCAGAGACTTGCACTTCTCCAAAGAAAGAAGTCTAGATCAATTGATATTCTGGGCTTCTGCAGGCAGAAAAAATTGCAGTCTATGATAAAATAGAAAACTGTGGATAATGCTTCAAGCATTTTGTACAATGATAGATATAAGATGAATTTTGCTTACTAAATTTTGTCAATACGGGACTAACATGGAAAACACACACATACAATGAGAGAAAGTAACTGGGACTAAGATTTGAAGAGCTTTACTAATTGGTAGAAAACTTGTTGTAAATTCTAGTATATAAAACCATTATAAAGCTCATTTGAACTTTCGGTAAACAACTGTGAGAATCTGCTTTCCAGTGAAATCTAGAGATCATACAAAAATTCCAAAATAAGGTTCTGAGAATTTTAGTTAACGCTTGGTTAGGTTAGGTTAGCCCAATTCCGTCAGAAATTGAGACCCAGACATCCAGGTTTAATTAATTATTTATCCATGTAGCCAGAAAAGAAGAATATAGCTCAAAACAGATTGGAAATTCCACGGAGTTAAAACAAATTTACTTATTCCTTGCGTTACAAGTATATTGAAAATTACGAATGTAGCAGCTATTAAAACTTGTTATTTGCTTCCAAGGCTTTTTTTGTACTTTTTGGAGTTGATTAACACCCATTTTTGTTGGGTCAGACATCCTGCCTCTTCAATCAACTGATAAATTTATATCTTAGTGCTAGAATTTCTTGATAATATTGGAGGAAATACTTTTCTAAACTATTGAATAATAAATATCTCCCTGTCTTTTTCTTTGATCCAAATATTTTTAGTGCGACTTACGATTTCAATTTTCACTGTGCAAGAGGTCCAATAAATTGAGGCTATAACCGAAATTAAACAATAAGGATTCCGATACTGCAATACCTTTTGGAGAGAGCATATGTTTCAAATTACTTCTATCTGCATAACGAATCGAGTCATGTCGCTTCATTGCGAGAAATTTGAATACTACTTGGCGGTGGGTGTTTTTTTAATATTTATTATTATAGTAATCCGCAAAGATAAGATATTCTTTTTAGTATTAACTGAATTCCATTGAAACTTTATTCATGAAATGTGGAAAGTTATTATTGATCTGACATACGAAAAAAAAAATTACTCGAGGTCAAATATCACAAAAAAGGGTTTTTAATCAAAATAGTGGGTTTTACCATAAAATGAGTCCAGACAGAAATTGTGGATTAGATAATTATCTATAAAAAATGTCTCCATACTCTTTTCTAGATATTCTAGATAGGCTATGTCATTTATAAACAGAGAAACAAAATCGGGCCTAGTATTGAGCCTTGTGGCACTCCACATTCTATTGGCTTGCAAGATCGTTGAAACCCTTACTTGTTTTGGTAAGGTATGACTTAAATCATGCGAGAGATGCTCAACACAATCAAAAGCCTTAAAAAAATCACAAAAAGTGAATGTGAAATGTGAAACTATTGAATAATCAAAGCTATCGGCAAAAAATGAAAAAATTTATCCATCGAATTTGTAATTTATTATTTTCGAACAATTTTCGGTGCAAATTTCTGTATCCTCTCCCCTATTTTTTGTTCTAATTTGACCGGATTATTTGATGACACGTCGACTTTTATTTTGAAGATGTTGTAATTCAATATCGGCCTATAAAGAGTGGTGCGGAAATAAAATTTATATGACGAAGTGAATTAGAAACTAATGGCTCCGAGAAAACCACTGTTGAAACTTTATCGTAGAAATTACGACCGGCAACTGCTATAAAACAAAAAACATCTGCTGTAAATTTCTTGATTAAACGACCCTAATAAAACGGGAGCGATGCTTATACGGTCTGAAATATTTCACGTAGTTATTGTTTTTACGGTGAATGTTTCGCGATTAGGATGCAACGCAAGAAGCATTTTCTTTACAACTACATTATTATTTTTAACTAACATCATATGTTTCTCGTAAGAAAAAGTCACTAACAACCTATCTAATATTTTGTAAACTACGGTTTACCTTTTATATTATAAATTTTGAAGCTTGAATAATCAAATAATTTACAAACTCCATTTTGATTTCAGTGTCCACAATTGTTACATTTATTTATAATAGAATTTTTTTCTAAAAAATGCTTGGTAATAAATCAGGTTTAACCATCACTTGAAATTGGTTCTACATCGTAAAATGATGTAAAGAACAAAGCGCAATATATTTAAAACTAACATAAATTAGTACACTAAATAGAAATTCTTCTGAAAACAGCAATTGTGAGGTAAAACGTCGAGTAGCATATAATTTATACCCCGACGAGCATTATTGTTTCAGTTTTCATGTTAAGCGAATTCTGATTTAATTTTCTCGCGAACGTCTCCGGAACGTTGCACTGTTGTCATTCTCTCTACTTAATCATTTGAGCGTATTGCATTCGCGGTTTAGAATGAATAATTTACACACTCTCACACTCCATACAACACATCCAACAGGCACATCTCGAGCGCTAGGAAAAATATTCTAATTCAGCCCTAGATGCGTACATCATCAATCCTACCGAAATCCTCAAGACGTACGAGTATAATGTATGAATACAGAGTAGTCTTTAAACAATTCATTTAGCTTTAAATTGAATTTCAAAGTTATTCTTAATCTGTACCCCATAAACAGTCATTTTTAATTTTCGAAAGTTACGTAACTCTTCCAATAAATTGATAATTAGGTACTAGGTGTCGCAGCGAGATTATTTCCGATAAGTTTCTGTGGATATCGTAGTAGTGACAGTTTTTAATCTTGTCAATTGGATACTATTGACAATTCGATGGGTTTATTATATCATTCAATCTACATGTCAAAAGTTTGGAAAATTATATGGAATTGAAAGCGTTTCAAAACACCAATTCGAAGGCCATCGACCGAAAAGACTTCTACATCAGAAGAACTAAATTGATTTCTAAAAGAGGTACTAGATCATTTTAATTTTAAAACTCTGAATATGAAAGATATTGAAGATTATATCGGAGGTTCAGAAAAAATAGTTTTCATCAATGTGCTGCACTAAATCGAAGACCATCGACCAAAAATGATCAAAACTTCTACAACAGATGAACTAAATTAAATTCTAAAAGAGGTACTAGATCATCCAATTTTTCTGACTAAACTAAGTAGTCAAAAACAAAATTTTAAAACTCTGAATATAGAAGATATTGAAGATTACAAAGGAAGTTAATAAAAAATAATTTTCATCAATGTGCTGCAATGTTTTATCCTCAGAAAGAGGGGCTCTGTAGTTTTCAAGCAGAGTTCTGCTCTCTATGGGCTCATTCCCGAGTCCTCAGAATGGGAAGTGCGAATCCACGTTTTATGGTAAAGATGCGAAAATGCTAGTTCTGAGGAATGTGCCTAGGTTAGGTTTAGTTAGGTTGGGCGATTAATTTTTGGAACGATAGTAGTGGCATCATCAATGCACTTCAGTTTAGGTTTCTACTAGGCACACTCTTCAGGAAGTCCAAATCTGTAGTGACCTCTGTACTCACTTATGGTATCCTGATATATGCCGATGCATTGAATCAAGATGCATTGAGCGTTATATTCGGGATGTTGCCTATAAGTTCACTTGCTAAAGACAGAACTGCCCTCTACCAGCAGAAAGATTCTACTGAATTAATCCAAGCAGCATACAACTGAAATTTCTTGGAGAATGGCCCAATCCACAAATAGACATCTGGGTGAACCATAAGCATGGAGAGGTCAATTATTTCTAAACGAAGATGATATCAGTGCATGGGTGCTTCCAAGTGTCTGTCCTGCGTTATGCGTGAAGATGATAAGCACGTATTTTTGCATGCCCTCGTTTTGTGTCTTTCCGCAGTTTTTGGGAAGCAGTGTTAAAGCTTCGTCCAGATATCTTGGTGAGTACCATGGTCTCATTCAGACAGAGTGGGAAGAGACAAACTTTTCCGCGACTGAGGTCCTCAAAAAACTCCTCTATTTAAAATGGAATAAAGCAGCTAGTGCAGCAGGCAGCTGAAGAAGAAGAAGCTATGGACAATCTTCAGAATTATCATTCTTGCATCCTAACTATAAAACGTGATTTTCGTACTCTTGAGGGCTCAAAAATTAGTCTTTTTAGAACAGTACTACGCTTGAGAGGTACTTAGCAACTATTTTTAATGTCAAAACATTACAAAACAGTTACGGAAGTTATTTTTCTGTGATCCCGAAGTTCTTACTACACAGACATCTCGTATAGTCATTATACTTGTCACCAAAATAAAGTCATCTAAATCGTTTACCGTGCCTTATCTCAAAATTTTCAAGTGCTTCAAACATTAAATTATAATACTAGAACTTTGTCACTATAAATAAAACCAAACAAGAATCATAAACAAATAGACAATCTGATTAAGTTACTACAAGGCCTTCCTAACCTCAAGAAAAAGAAGATGAAAATAAACTGTTTGACGTGTACGTTTTATGAATGCTGTTCATTATTTTATCATACACCTATATAAGGCTGTATCCTCATATATTCCATAAACTTTGCAGGGTTTTGCGCCAATTGTTTATAAAGATTGTGAAATTCTCCTAGCATGTACCTTCTTGTATTTATAGGGCGTGCAGAGAATTTTTTATGCTGTTTCAACAATATAATATTTAATTACATTTGATTCTAAAAGTATTCCTTCATCAGAATCACTCATTTAAATGTTCGCAATCGGTTGGTTTGATCGATTTCTTAATGGCTTCACGTGAACTACAAAACAGAGATCGTCGCTATTGTCGAAGCTTCACTATATTCAACATGAATGCCATCTAAGAAATTACTCAAATTGCATAAAGAAACCTCTAAACGTTATTATATATCATTTTGCATCGTTCTTACAAAATTTTAACGATCCAAAAAAATGAAATATGTCCGAATGTGTATCTCGACTCCCTATTTCAGTTACCTTGCAAATTTTACCTGGTTTTAGGTAGGGACATTTTTATGAGTTACAATGTATCACATAGTTAACACATGACAAGTAGGTAAGTGTATACATATTCTTCAAGCTTAACTGATCGTGCCAGTGCTTCATTTAAAGATAAATATTATAAATTGTAATTTCAGAAAATTATAATATGTCACAAATGATTAACTCAAGTCAAGTTCATTTTTTTTTTAGTAAAATTTAGAAGCTTTTCAATGATTTGAGTTCATCGAACTATATAATGAACGTAATCACGACACAGATTCATAAAGGCAGACTCAAATCAAGTTCTTCGACGATCAAAATACGGAAATATTCATAAACAAACTATTGATGAATTTTAATTATATCCTTTCTGGTCGCTTGTTTCGCTTGACAAGAAGGTCTAGAATCAGATCACTCACCCTAACATCTGAAGTCGTTGCCGAAACTGCTAAGAAATATGCGCTCTTAGTGAATATCTTTTTACCCTTCAATTTGATATTCACAAAACTAGACTTTGCACGTCATAATCACGTTTACCCCTTTAGTAAAAAGTAGACCGTTGACCCGATTGGAATGGAAATCGTTAGGGGATTATACCGTTGGTTTCCATTGCTTACAAACATTTTGACGAGGTGCTTTCTGATTCCTTGATGAGGTCTCTGCTTTGCAGGTATCTACCTTACCCTGCCAGGCATTTTCACTTTTTCACTTTTTTTCAGGTTTTCGCTTACCTTGCCGCGAAATTCGCGAAAACCTTCTGGACCCTACAGCGCTTCGGCTGGAGGTCGTTTAGCTGTAAAGCGGTTGCGATATCCACTCCTTTTGCCATTTAGGAGATTTATATTTTATAGGAGATCCTTTTGCTGAGTGAAATCACCAGTCCAGTTTCTTTTTTTGAGAAATGAGAAACGCATAAACATCATATCGTTACTTTTGTTAATGGTTTTCTCTACTATTCAAGGCGTTTGTTTAAAAAATACCAAACTATTTGAAATTTTGTGTGTTTACAATTGTTTATGAACGGGAGTTTTCTGTTCACAATGGTTGCCATCGTTGCATCGACCATTTTGTATGATGGATACCACTGGAAAGTTGTTGGAGACGCTCATTAGGTCCCTCATTAGTTTTCAATAGAAAAGGTTGGGGGGACTGGCTTCAAGACAATGTGAATTTAGGATAGGCTGATCTACCTTTGAGGCCTTCTTTTTGTATGATTATGCAATAACAATCAGCAAATTGAAAATCTTTGATATTATTGAATGAAGGAATAGTTTCAATAGTTAGTTAACAAAACTAGTATCAGACAATAATTTTGTGAGCGCTGGTCAAGTGGTGAGAAGCAGTGTCATTTCCAGAAATTTCAACTTTTTTTGTTCATTTCAAGATAGCTTTGATGTAATAGTGACGATAAGGCAGGAAATATCCAACAGGTTCAATGAGGAGTAGTTAATTTTTCACGATCCTTGAAGTCTACTGAATTATAAGGCAACTGAGTTTGCCATATCAATCATCATTAAAATTTCATGATTAAATAAATCTTCATTAAGTCTGCGAAAATAACGTGTTCAATTAGAATTTAAAGATAAAATGTTAACACAATAATAACTAAGAGATTACCAACCACATTATTTTGTTAAATTATTGATTCATCTAGACAGTTTTTAGCTATTCGATAAAAACTTATATACAATATATAGTTCGCTGAAATAAGGTCGTTGAGGAGCTTTTAACAATATCCAATATCCAAAGAAGATTTCTACTTTATAGTATAATTTAGAAATAAATGTTTTATAACAATATTAAAAGATAAACAATTCTACTTCGTAGTGTTTGGAACAGTCACAAACTTAAAGGGAAATCAAACTAACTAATCTATATTCTAAAACTTTATACAACTCCATAAATCCATCCAACTGTAACTGTTTTGGGTTTTCAATCCCATTAGACAGTCCAGTGTCCATTAGTTATATTGTCTTAACAGCTATCGGTTACAATACGTTATGTTGCTAAACAATGTCAAATACAAATCTTATTTGAAGTAAATTATTGTTGAAGACGATCAATTTGATGTTGAAATAGGTCAAGCATGAGAGATATAACAAACTGAGAAATATTTCCGGTAGAAATCACTTTTAATTCCGATTTCTCCTAAACCTACGATTGAGTATTATTTTCTAATAAATCATAAATCAAATTTCGTATTGACTATGGATCCTTAAAATATTTAGAAAATTTTTTCCTACTGTTGTTTTGTTTATTCTTCACACCTCACATGAGCAATTTAGCGATCCCTGTTCCTTTATTTTGTGAATAACTGATTTCCCTGTTGGAAAATCTGGAGTTCACTAACGCCAATCTCTATGGAAAATGGAAATAAAGAGATGGTTAAATTGTGAAAGGCATGTCAGGATACAGAGAAGCAATTTTCTTTTGCAGTTCATAAAAGGGGCAGCAACTACCTAGCGACGTCACAATTTTAAATTGGATATGCTAATTCTAGTTTACACAATTTTTTATCCAAAGTTAGTTAAGACTCAAATTAGAGTGAGGGATTCACGACAGAACGTTCGTCAACTATAAAGTCTTTTCAGTATTTGGTTGGTACAACAAGATAAATGGTAAAACGCGTTAGTTTGCTAGAAGAAATCAGTTTAGAGCATCATGTTATAAGTTATGGGTGCATAAAAAACAATATATAACATATAAAATATTGTTTTTGCACTTTTTTTCCCTTAGGTTAACGCATGGTTGTTTTCTATTGAGGGTTGGAGATCACCTAGAACTGGATCATTGTCGACGTCTTCGTCATATTCCTTCGATGATCTTTGGATGAACAAAACAATTCAATCGACTGTTAGATCTTCTGCAGATTGAAATTCCTCGTCAATATTGACCAGGTTTGCAAACTCTTCATCCCAGATTCCTTTATTTTTCACATCTGAATTTTATGTATTTATTTCATTTTCTGTACTACGGTTAGTACGAATGTAGAATCCTAGGTTTAAAAAAAATTGTGATTGGGGCGACGTTTTTTCGTGCTGTAACTTCATCAAGAAGGTTGCAGCTGCAGATGTTTTTGTAGAGTCATCGATTTCATTTATAATTTTAGAATGCAGGCCCTTCGCATGCTAAGTTATCTTGGGATTAAGTTTTTTGTATTTTTGACAATAAAACAGGCACTATTGACACCAAACCATAAGTCAAAAACATTGAATTTGAATAAAATGTAATGTTCATGTTAAATTTATAACGTGCCTTTATATCTTTTTTATTTTCAGTTGGAAAACTTTGGGATTAATTTAGAGAGACCGAAGGGCAAACTAAAAGAGAAATTACATTGTTAGAAGTATGAGAAAAGATAGATAGGTAGTTATTTGGATGATCAAATAGTTTATTTTGAAGCCATGCAAGTCTTATAATACGTTGTCTTAGTTTATTTTTGATATATTAGTAGCAGTCAATAATTTCTATCACGACAATCTGTATTATACAAAAGTTTCTATTAGCACATCAATTTTGTATATTCTAAAATATATTTCATGTCTTCAGGTGTTATTTCATGAAAATTATGAACACAAAATAACAATAAATACATAATAATGGTATTAACGTGTGTATAATGAACGTTATTATTCACGAGGTGAAGTTTACTGCTAAAAAATTGTTGAAATCTCCTTCGTACATACATAAAAATCGAAACATCGTTTAATCATGTGTATAGAACAGAAACAAATGTAATCGAGCTCCAATTGAGCTTCTCGTATCAATCACATCTGAAATATGATGAAAAAATAATGGAAAATAAAATTCAATTCAATGGAACATTCTCACGGCGCCGTTCATTTATCTATATTGTCGGAAAGGGGAATTTTGCTTAATACGAACGCTTTCTTACGACGTAGATGATTACATATCACTGATACGGAACGAATCGTGGAATGAAGTGAGGATAATGAACGAAATGTTCGTTTAAAATGGTAGAGTTTCATTTGAGATTGCAGAAAAATTGGGAAAACTGTATACTTTGTTAGTGATAAGGTTTTAAAGTTAGGTGTATACCTCTTTATTGTCAGATTCGCACAAGTTGAGAAGCAGAATTGATTCAGCAGCATAGAGGGAAATTAAGACATTAGAAAAAATGGAAGACGTTATACATAAGTAGATTAAGCGTAATTTTTTTAAAGAGTCTATTACTTTTATAGTTTAACTAAAAAGAAGAATCAAAACTGACACTCTCGACAAGCTAGATAAGATAGAATAGATCTCTTGTTTTGCTTCATATAGTCCTTGTTTCATACCGACTAAGATATGGAAAAAAAGGCAATTCTATGAAATTGGGGATCTTCCTGGTCACAATAAATCGAAAGGTTAATATTTTTAATGTTTTTTTCCAGTTTGATCAATTTTTTGATGTATTTAAGATAAAAATGTTACCTAAGTTTGGAAACCAAATAATTTTTTAGACTGAATTCAATATAATAATTTGAAAAAGTGATAAAAATTGATAGTTTTTTTCCATTTTGTTCATTTTTTGGACGCTCTGTTGACCAAATCATTGTGAAATTATTTGCTTCGCTAGAAATAGGGATAATTTTGGAAATATGAAGTAATTCATTGGCTAATACGGGTACTTCAAGACACTTACCAATCGGATAACCTCTCACAAAAGCGGTAGCAAATTATATCCTGACAGGTGTTCATTAGCTACCTTGAAAGACATAATATGAATTATGTTTTGCAAACTGAGGAAAACTACAAAAAACTTTTACTAAATATTATTGTATATTAAATGTGAAACACTAAAAAGAAGAATCAGAACTGAAACAAACTATCGACAAGCTATATAAGATAGAATAGATCTCTTGTTTTGCTTCAGATAGTCCTTGTTACATCCCGAATAAGATATAAAAAAAAAGATAATTCAATGAAAGTGGGGGTCTTTCTGGTCATAAAAAATCGAAAGGTTAATATTTTTTATAATTTTTTCCAGTTTATCCAATATTTTTATGTATTTAAGATAAAAATATTGTCGAAGTTTGAAGTCCAAATAATTTATTGGACTGAATTCAATATTGTAATTCAAAAAAGTGATCAAAAATTGAAAATTTTCAAATTTTTTTTCCATTTTGCTCATTTTTTTGACGCTCTTTTTTCTATTATTAGAAACAACATATATTGCCCAAAATGATCAGTGCATTAATAAGAAAACTGATTTAAATAACCTTAGTGTAATTCTATAAAAATTCAACGTCATTAACAACCAACTAACCTCACCTAACCTATAAATTCCAACGTCACTTAAACGACCTAGCCTATAAAATTTATTGTCATTTATATTCTAACCAATAAAAATTTAGCTTCATCTTTAACGACCTACTCTATTAAAATTTGATGTCATTTATTGAATAACCAATCAATATTCAACATCATTCAAAACAACATGACCCAACCGAACCTAGAAGAATTTACTGTCATTCATAATCTAACCAATGACAATTAACAACGATTTCTATAGCATCAATAATAATAATTTCTATTAAACGTTAATTTGAATATTGATTTTGAAATCGACAAATTTATTGTTTTCAAAAAGATTCAACGAAATTTTTAGTATTGTTATACTTTTACACATATTTTATATTGTATTTGACCGACATCTCTAGTTAATAAAATACATAAGTATTTGATAGCTTGGAAATATATTAGAGTAAGTACATTTTGGTGTTTAATTTTGCCACAATCCCACGAAAACACTAGATAAATAATTTCATCGTTTCGATATTTATGATTCTCGGAAGAAATTTTTAGTACAAAACTTTCACTGGTTATTATTGGTATCAAATATCAAATATTTTCATTAAGAGCATCAATTTAGTCCCCTTCTCTAAGCTATTGAATTGATTTACTCGAAGGAGTCGAGAATAGCGACGAGAATCCCAATTCTCTCTCGTCTCGTCTCGTCTCGTCTCTATAGGTAATATACTTATTTCTATCTCGTCGAGAAATGACTAAATCTTTCGTCTCGACGGCGAAGATAACACTCCTTTGAATTAGAATCATTTATTTGTCTTACAATGAGTTGGATACAAATAATATTGTCTAATTTATTTTCTGCGAATCTTAATTAATTAAGATTTAATTAGATCTCCACCCCACGATAAAAACACTACCGTTCTTTCACGTTACTGGTATTTCTCTAATAAGTTGTTGTTTTTTATCTCCGTAGCATTTCACCCTTTAGTTTTGAAAACGGTCTTCTCTTACCTGGAATAAACAAAAAAAAAAAAAAGAAAACAAAACACTGAGTACGAATGGCTGAAAGTTTACCCGTTTCTTGTTACTTCAGTTTCCTCGGGTGGAAAAGTGTTTTTCTGTAATTAAAATTTTACGTCCAAGAAGTAATATTAACATTAAATGTTTATATATCATGGGCGGATCAGGATTTGGTTTAAAATACATATTCTTGTTATAAACCACAATTATTCAAATAAAAATCCTCAGATCATTATTTTGGATAGTTCTCATTATCAAATGATGTCAATAAACAAAGTAGACTAAGAATCAGGAAGTCATCTAGATGTCAAATAGTAGTTTCCGGATAAAATATTCTTTAATGTATCCTGGACAGAACACCGAACCAACTTATCCGTTTTACAAGAAATTGGTCCACAAGGCTGTTATCCAAAGTAAACCGCGTGTATCTGCAGTACCTGGGACATATGGCTAGAAGTAGAAGGCAAACGCCCAAGAGGCAGATCTCCAACTAGATGGGTAGACCAAAAAAACCCTTAATAAATATGAGACTACATCATGCCGAAAAGATTGCTCAGGTAAGAGTGGAAATAACTGCTGAATCAAATATAAATGGTGCCATTTCATCCTTTGGAGGATAATGGAAAGAGGAGGAGGATTTAATTAATGATTTCCTTCTTGAGACTAGTCTACTTGCCCCCTAATTTATCTTGGGGGCTTTCTTTTTTAACAAACTAATTAATTATGGTAAGTACACCATTTTTCAACGAAGTATTGTATGCTTTCTGTATCTGCGCTACTGTCAACTTGAGAGTAATATCTAAATTAAAGCTAGGAAACATAATTTGTTCGTTGGAGGATGCCAATTAACCAAAGTCACTCTTCATGTTTACTTACTGTTAATTAAATACGGCTTCATTCTCATTTCATCTCAAATTAAATATTTCGACTTTTTTTTAATCGACTTAACTTCAGTTTTTCAGCTTTCAATGAACCAGTTACAATAGAAATAAATTATTTCCTTTCAATGTAAGTTTTATTCAGAAGATTTTATGTAAAAGTTCCATATAAATTAGAAGTAAAAAAATCTAGTCTAAGACCTAATATTAAAAAACTGAAACAATGAAAATATTATTTTTCTAATTAAGTCAGGTTTTCCACTTGTGGATATTCAAGAAGTTGAAGCTATGGTGAACAAAACTTATAGACATGCTTAGTTTCAAAACAAATTTCAGTAAATCTAATTCGGAAAACTTCCAATGATGATAAATTAATTTTCTTATCCGTAAAATGTCCCATTCGGTTTGGAGTTTACTTTCTTGTTTCAAATGAACAATCAACACATATCGTGAGAAAATTCTTTTCAACGCGTCAATATTTTTGCACTCAGCTTAAACTAATAATCTAGAAACTTCTGAAGCTGAATGAACTGAAATTGCCGGAAATAAAAAACTCAGAAAAGTTTCTAGAATAATCCTATTAAGTTTGAAGTATTACGAACCCTTGATAGGGTTCTTATACTCGAGAAGAAATTTAATAAAATGTCTCTTGTTTTTGATCCAGAAATTCATTTTGAATTATTAATGATAAAAGAGGTAATTTGTTCAGTTATATTATGCGTTTTTAAATAATACAGTGCTTTCATAATAATTTAATAACTTACTCATTTGTTTTACGAAAAGAAAATGAACACAAAAGCTCCAGTATATTCTTCCATTTACTCATATTTTATCCAACCACATACAAAACAGGGCGAACCGCATGTCGCTGTTTTTATTAGTTTAATATTTTTTGCTTTAATACGAGGTGATGGGAACTCAACTGACTAAATTGTCATACGAGATACGAAAAAAAATATTAAGTAAGATATCAAAATATAATATATAAAACCATATTAGCAGAGGATGCCAACACTTATTAAGGAAAAGAAACTGAAGCAATAAAAAATATATGAATGAAGAAATGAATGACAACATAGAAAACTCCGATATCATGGAACCAGAGTAGGATGATGACAGGGAAGTGAAGAAGACTGAAGGTAAACTGTTCAGCGTTTTGCAGTTTACCTTCAGCTTCTGAAGACGATAACTTGGTTATCGAAACGCACGTCGGACAAAGTAATAGTGATTGTTGGTGTAAACAGTGTGTTCAGTATAAATATCAGAAATTCGAGCTTAATAAATGAGCGAAAGAAGGAAATAATCACCTTTTTTGTGTACAGTTTCACAGGACCTATCAATTTCATCTCCACTATCTTAAGAAATATTTACATACGAGGCATATTTTTTAAGTAAGTACCGTTTTGGGATTCCGCCGCCGCAACCCCAAGGTCGGCGTTCCGCACATACGCGCTGGTTACCTACATCTCTTGTCTATGCACTGACGCCATTACAGTCTGATTCTTCATTGTGTGCGTTGTTTACTGAGTGTTTAAGATGCCTCCGACAATCGTGAGTTCCGCCGATTGTGAAGTACGATTTCTTAGTGCTAAAGGCGTAAAACCGATCGATATTCATCGTGAGATGTGTGAAGAAGAAGTGCGTCGTGCAATCCAGAACAAAAGACGTGGCAAGTTGAGTAAGGGTATCGTTTTGCTGCATGACAATGCCCGTCCACATGTGGCTAGTCGGACCAAAGATTTCATCATATCTTTTCAATGGGAAACTCTAGATCATCCTCCCTACAGCACTGATCTGGCGCCCAGCGACTACCATTTGTTCCTGCACTTGAAGAAACACCTGGGCGGTCAGCGTCTTCAAGACGAAGTCAAAACAGTTGTGATACAGTGGTTAACAAGTCAGGCGACAGAATTTTATGAGAAGGGTATTCAAAAACTGGTGCCACGTTATGAGGAGTGCCTCAATATTCACGAAAATTATGTAGAAAAGTAGATTAAGGTACAGGCTTTCATGTAAAAATAAAATTATTCCGATATCTTTGCACTTCTTTTTTTAATTCCAAAATGGTACTTACTTAAAAAATAGGCCTCGTATATTGACATGCACGGATTCATACGATCCAAAAATTATTCAAAATATTTTTGCCGGTCTCGAACTAGTACTGATAGTTGCTGGATCGTATTTTTAAAGTAGTAAATGATTGAAATAATAACTATAAACAATTCTTTGTCGTGAAAATAATCGCAGATCTCACGCGAAACCTCGATTTTCAAACTATGAAGTTTTTTCTATAAAATTTAAATAAGGCAAATCTGTAGATCCGCCAATGTATATAACACAATATGGTGGTTATAATTTCATGTAAATAACCTACTTCTAGCCGAAGTTTCAACACTTATGAATATAATTTTGAGTTTAGTTTGTGCTATGGAAAGATTGAACAATATGAAATCTATCGTCTAATAATATACCATTATGATGATATATCGTGGTAAAAATTTAAAAACCTTTTTATATCGAAATATAACTAATTCAAACTGTAGGGCTCATAACGCGTTCCACGGAGCGACGACGCCAAATCAATGTTTCATTTCCGTATCTATTCATGTCGTCTATTCAAATGGAACGAAATTTTGTGGTGCGAATGATTCACATATTTTGAACACATGTCATATAAAACAGTGAACAATCCCTTGTTTTGTGAAATTGTTCATAAATCATATTATTTCAAATACCACTCTAGAGATAGTTTTATGTAAATGTAGTTGTTGAAGTGAGTTATAGTTCGATTATATCATCGTAAATACGTACCAGGTGATATGATAACTAGATAGATAATTTTTTACACGTCGTACATTCATTATTTGATGATATTACTGATAGACAAGAAGCCGGAATAATTTAGAAAGTTTTATTCATATCAATAGCTAACTGTAACTGAGTGCGCTACATCTCGTGAAGATTTTTAATCCGTTGAGATAAGGATGCGCCAACTCGGGACGTGGATATTTCAGGTAAACGAAAAGGTAGTCATACAACTCGTGACGGATTCATTAAGAATTTAGTATCTAATCCATTTAATAAAGTTGGAAAATAGAAAAATTAAAACCCTAACCTAAATTCACAATTGTATAAATAATACAGATCCTTTAAAAACTCACCGAGAAGAATATTTTTCATTATACAATGATTAAACTAATAATATAATTAAATTTCGATCTAAAATAAGTTCACAAAGCACAGGAAAACTCTACATTGATGGCATTTTTTATTACTATCCAAAGTACCTTTTCCAATTGATAACCATCCATGGCGTTCACAAAGAACATTAACTGAAACGTATATAATTAAAATCCCGAGCTGCGTAATCTTCTGCCACGAGTCTAATCTTCATGACCACCACGATCACGAGCTAGTACATTATAACAAAAGGTACACGCTCCCGTAATTATACTAACACTTATCTAGTCGAAAATAGCGTAATTGTATAACTTTTATTGCTAATTTTGGTGACGGGTGTAAGAAGGACATTTTATGATTTAGAAGAAAGTATTTGAAACAGATTGGTTTAGTTCATATAAAAAACAACTAGCAATGAATTTGCTTTATTATCAATTGACCGTCTTCTGATTTAAGGTTGGTAACCATGTTTTTAATGCGCCTGTGTCTCTTGCAACATGAAACAGTTCTCCGATGCTTTATCCATTCTCTCATGTTATGGAGCCAGGGTTTCTTCTTTCTGTCGATGCCTTTCTTTTGTCGATTGTAAGATGTTTTTCTGATCTTAATAATAGTCAACAGCTTTCTTTTGCAACCAAAGCGTCTTAGTACTTCGTCGATGGTGATTCTTTCAGTCCAGGGTATCTTCAGGATGCGTCTATAGAGCTACATCTCAAATGCCTCAAGTTTTTTGATCATTTGAGCTTTCAAGGTCCAAGTTACCACTCCGGGCAGTAGTACTGACTACATATAACATTCCATGACTCCGATTCTGACGTGGATTGATAAATCTAAATGTGATAAATTTAAAAAACAAGGTTATGTGCCAAAGGAATCGAAGGAATTCTTCTCACAGGTTTTTTCTTGTTTAGTACGTCAATATAGAAGTATATAGGGTACTCACCTACGAATTTGACCTTGGGATATGTTGGAGGGGGATAAAATATTGCTAAATAATATACGAAAATGGAGGCGTGCCCCCAAATGTCTGGGCGCATAACCCCCAGTATGAACACGAGTTTTGAATCCATCAGATTTATGGGAGCAGTGAGCTGAAAATGTAAAGCAAAGGATCTTACGAATTTTTGAACAGAAAAATACATAAATATAGATGACCATGTTCAGAATGATCCCAGAAAGGTCATATTTCAATGTCATAGTCTTAGTTGTACTCTAAAAGATAAATATATAAGTTGTTGATTTTGAAAACATTTTAACATGACTATAAACAAAGAAGAAGTTTGTAGTGGAATGGTGGTTTCGAGATTGTAGATGGTCTGATATACCCTGGTAACCCAGGGTTACTTAACCCAGAGTTACTTTTCCTTTGTTATCTAGTGGTTTTAGAGTTTGTTCACAATGCCATGCTAACTTGGACGTACACATTTTTAAGTATTGATTTTAACATCATCAACATCTTCGTTGGTGGTAATTGTCATCGTTTTCTTATGATTTGTGTAAACAACACTATCTGACGCATGAAATCTTGCTAGAACTATTTAAAGATTAATCTTTCGCTTATGGTATCTTTGGTAAAACATTACCGATTTCATTTTGTTGATATAACTATAAAACATTTTTCGATTCTGCTATCAAAGGGCTTTTGATATTGAATATAATACGGTTCTCTTTTTCTATAGGTTTCAAACTTACTGTTATTGGATCATCAATCGCCCACAAATATTTTTCTTAAATCTACACACACAATGTCACACAAACAAGGTGGATAACATCTGTTACAGTGGTTTTTTTTAATAATCGATAAAAGAAATAAAAACGGATCAAAAAGTTTCATCCACTTCCATTGTAACGATATAATATAGGGAAACGTTTTTCATAAGTTTATTCTCAACATAAAAGAGAATGTTTATGAGATACGTGAGACTGAACAGGTGGTAAATATTTATATTTGATACAAAATGCGACTACTCCTGGTTTCGTCTTCATTTTTTGAAAAAAATCCGTCACTTGTTACTTCCCATGTAAGGTCAATTCTATACTACAATAATATAAATGTGATTAAATTGAATTTCCTCCTCTCTTTAGGATTTCATCTCTAATGTAATTAAGGTATCTAATGATAAAAGTAAATATTTACAGGCAAGGAAAAGCAAGGAGAAAAGAAGAGATTTTTCTGGTTATTTGATTGTTAAATGATTATATTTATATACAAATTTTGATCAATTCCGCTATTTCAAAATTCAATAGCATGAAATGAACTTTTCTACCTATTTGCTATAAAATGTTTCATTTCTAAGATTTATTTAAGATAAACTGATAAGCTGATAGTGTGCGAGGGAGTTTTGATAGAAGACATCATCCCCTTTGAATTTTATAAATTAGATCCACCAGGTTTGTCTCTCCAATCAGCTCCTTATTTGTCTGAAATCCTTTTTCACCAAAACTATTTTTTAGTTTGGTAACAACAATTTATGATAATAATAAACTTTGTTCTTACAATTATTAAAAAATTTGTTAAATCAGCAATTAAAAACTTCTAATTTGAATAAAATCTTTAATCTTTCAGTTGCGAAAAAATTTCTCCAAAATCTTTGATATTGAGTGAAATATTTCAATTCTGGCAACACTGTCAACTCTTATTTCTGATCGATGTATTCATGAATCTTGATAAATAATGCTGTGACATAAAAATTCTCATACGAACCCTCGTTTATGAGTTATAAGATTTAAAGTTACGAAATCAGAATATGAATCATTAATAGTTTGTTTGATGAAATAAATAATTCTACATAATTATCTGAAGGCTAGGGGTGGCTCATGCCCTATGGTTAACAATCCGTAACTTTTACAAGGACAAAATGTACAATATAAAGATAGCAAAAATGAATTTTTCAATTGATTTCTCAACAAAAAGATACTCTTTGTTTATTTCGATAAAATTTATTGTTTAGGTGATATGTCGATTTTAAGAAAGTTACTGCATGCCGTGATAAACTTATCATAATTATCGATCTGAGACCATAATTTAGTAGGTCCACATTTTTTTGATAATAACCTGAACTTAGATGGTTTCCCACCAATGTTATGTGATATTCCTCTAAACATTCGCAGAGACATGTTGTTCATGAACGATGGAGTTCCCTCCCCATTTCCAATTATGTAAAAAACCATCTTAATAACATTTTCCGTAATAGGTTGATTTGTCTGGGTGGGCCACCATGTTCCCCTGAACTAAATTCAATGGATTCTTTTTTTTTGGGGGATATCTTGAAAGATTGGTACATGCAACAGCGGTAAATACAAGGAACGAAATGATCGATAGAATAAACTTTATTTTAATTGTAGTTTAAAATATATTCTGTTAATTAAATAAAGTAATTCATTAAACTAAATAAAACATACTTTCATTGTCTACAACACTTTTGTTTATAAGTATATAAATTGAATTGAAAAAAATTTTTCTTACAAATTTTGATAGCATTTTACTGCTATCTTACACCCATGTTTCATTAGCTGTTGCATAGAATTCTGTTTATTCTGCTTAATCATCGATGTATCGCGAGTAAAGATTTCTAATAAATAAATATGAATATAAAATAATCAATACACCGTCTTCCTATTTATCTTGAACTTTCCGCAATTTCAATTTTCGACTCCCTATTTCTTGTGATTTACTACCATTGTTTCTGTTTAATCTCAAGTCTATGAATGATCAAAATAATCTTCGACCTACTTTTCTTATAAACCAAAACAACTGAAAGCAACAAATTTATATTTCTTGAATACTAACAAGCTGGAAAAGAAAATTCCCATTGGTGACGTTAACCAAAAGTACAATTATACGCATTTTGAATCGGATTTGATATCAATCTCTCTTCTATTATAATTACTAATTCCTTAGCGAAACCGAACTGGAAATTCAATATATTCTAAGATCCCTCTTGCAGATAAATTTTCGAACGTCAAGAACTTTATATATTGAAATTTTAAAGCGAGTTGTAACTTCTGTTTCCATTTCTAGAGACTGCAGTATATTTCAGTGTCGACTCGTACATACTGACAGAAATAGTTGATTATTAGATATGCTAAAGTATTTTTACTATCCTGAATACGAGGTCTGGCTATTAAATAACGAGACTTTGTACGAAAAAGGGTTTTTCGTCGCGCCACATACATTTTCATATGTTTTTTCCATCGATCGAAGAAGTGCTGGAAGTCTTTTTTGGTGAGAGACTTTAGGAACTCTGCCATTTTTTGCTTTATCGCTTCCATTGACTCAAATCGGGTCCCTTCCAAAGCAGATATTTTTCTAACCTTACAAGGAAATTTGAGCTAACCCGTTGACGCAAGAGCTTTTGGACAGGAGTCAGATTTTTTGGCATCAACTTCGCATAGACTTTTATCATGTGTAATTCCTAGTGTAAAATTTTTGTGACTGTTTCTTTATCAGCATTTATAGCTTCGGCAATCATCCGGATGCTCATTCGACGATCTGCACGCACAATTTAGTGATAGGCGCTGGTCATCTTCAGTCTTCTCTCGGGTCTTACCAAAGCGCTTACACCACTCAAAAACACGCGCACTTGATAGAGAATTGTCCCCATAAGCTTCTTGCAACAATTTTTAGCACTCAGTCGGAGTTTTTTTCCAATTTGACGAGAAATTTGAGATTGAAACGTGGCTCCTGTTTTTCGGCACACACGGTTTTGGGCACGTGGAAAAAACATGTTAGTTTCAAACAGCTACTAAACAAATATATTATAATAGTGACAAGCACTACTTCATCCCACCCGTCTAGGGCGCCCTCTAGGCGCGCAGTCTCGTTATTTAATAGCCAGAACTCGTATTAAGGGACTCATATGACACAAACGAAATTTGAATTCAAACAGTATAAACTTGTATCACATTCATTAATACATTTTCAATATTAGGAAAAATATTCTTAATTTCTACATATTAAATTCCTAAACTAATTTTTTTCATTCAATCCATTGTTCATTAAATCTATCAGTGCTACTATGGAGTCAAAGTTGTCAGACAGTATCATAAAGATTGAGACAATGATTAACTTTGAGGTTATGATGATAGTTTCAGTTTATAGATAGAACAAAAACAAATTATTTCAATCAATTTTCAAAATTTACGGAACGAAATACATTTTTCTTCAAAGAGGAATAATTAAGTTTGGTTTGGTATGGAATAAACCATTACAACTACAAAAAAATCTTGTAATGAGCAGGAATATCTGATTCAGTTCATAAATTGATATTCAAATCGAAGTTCATTCAATATTACTTTTCTCTATTATTGAAATTATTCATGAAATGGGTGCACCATAATCAAAAAAAGCTAAAATTGTGACTCAATTTTTTTCGAAATTTCCCTCTAAAACCTAACCTAACTGCATCTTTTGAAGAAAGTCTTTGCTAACTCTATTAGAATAAAATATCAAAACTTATTTAATATTTATTCTCATCTTAATGCTTCTAAATGTTTTATGATTTAGAAGCATTATTATATCAAAAGGTCTAGGAAATAAGAAATTAAAGAGATTTATTCTTATTTTACAGAAATTTTAAAAATTTACACACATTAAATGAGCGAAAATTGCGACATTTCAATTTTGTTTATTTAGAAATTCAAATCTGTCCAATTGAAAGTTAGGGAAAGTTAGGTAGACACCCTCTAGTCCCATATTATGGTAATCATTTTCTTTCTTCTTGGGCGTTCGCATACCATCTCTTTTTGGGTCTTCCTCCATTTCGTGTATCTGCCATATTTATATAGGTCAATCTTTTAATCGTTCTTGATTCCGACATTCTTTCTAAGTATTCCATCCTAGTATTCTGCTTTTGTTAATTTCTGGTTCATTCCAAAGGTTTTTCTTCCTGGTTCTTCCTTCTTCTTCATATTCCCCCCTCCTTCCCCCCTATATCTCTAGCTTGTTCTCTTCCGCTTTATTCAGTATTCACATTTCGCTTTCATAAAATACTGTCGCTCTGATGACTGCCTGATGATATAGACGTCACAGTTATAATTTTTAACTGGAATAAATAATTTTTTTATCTATTAGTTCGTATGGATCATTTTTATGGTTTGTTGGTTTTAAGATGAGGTCAGTCTATTAAGTGATGTTTCAATCTACTTTTATAGTTTACGAATAAGTTTTCCATTTCTGCTTGAAGATCATGGATTACGAATTTGGTACAAAGAATGAAGCATCTGGAATAATACTTAGCAGTTCCAGAATTTCAAGTTTGGATACTATAAATCCAAATAGGCTGGCGGATTGATTATACCTTATTTATATAGATGAATAGTATTTTTCATCTGTTAGCTAGTGTGTGACACCCATTCGTTTGCGATTGGTAAATATGTGTGTCCTCCAGGTTAAGTGTTTATCTAGGTGCATGCCAAGTATTTAACATTGTCCCGTTGATTGTTTACTGAGACTTCTGGACATTTTTATTTAAGGCTGGCGAAAGTTACTTAAACAGATTCCAATTTATTTGGTTCATTTCGCCATTTTTTCAATCAGGGTAATACTAATATGGCGGTGTCGTCTGCAAATAAGGCTGCTAATACGTCATTGCTATTTGGTATTTAAGTCGAGAAGAGGAGATGAAGTAACGAGGCTTCGGAGTATATTTTGAAGAGTGGTGTTTGTACATCAAAGTATTTAGAGTGAAGGATTTGGTGATAGTTGATGGGTAAGGATTTTTTGATTTCAAATGAAAAACCATCATGCCAAAACTTGTCATATTCCTGGATGCTATCACAATACCACTCATTTCCTAAATTTGCATTTATTTTTTTAGTTATATGATCAATTTGTTTGTAGTAGTTTTTTTAACAACTTGGAGACGTATTTTTGCAGTTGTGTCATTGTTCTTATGTTAAACTCAACGAGGCAATTATTAAATAATGAATGATTTCTATATTTATATAATCGGATGTAGACAATTTTCTTAATTTATTCATTTCATCTAAATGTTTTTGAACGTTCTTTCATAGCGAGACTCAATCGAACCGCCTCTGTGATATCCTAAGAAAATTATTCGCACCACAAAATTCTGTTTCGGTCCACGAGTTTCGATGGATAAAGCAGAAACTGAAACAGCAGTTGAGACGTTTGATCCCCCATCCAGTGTCTCGTTCTTCTTCTTGAAATTATTCTTGCATAAAAATAACTACCTTGTTATTTCCAAGTTTTAACGTTGCGACAGACCCATTTGTTGTACTCCGGTTTAAATTAAGTTCGTTTTCTTTTATACTTTCAGTTATTTTGTGCGAATTTTGAACGAGAGTTGTCAACAACGGAATGATTTCTATACAACCTTATTAAGATTATTCATATTTATTTTCAGAAAAGTAATAATTGAGTAGATAATAAATAAAGTTCAATGAAATGTTTTAAATTTACTTACTCCAACACCAGAATTCGAAATTTACGTTTTTTTTGGTTTTTGACACCTTGCTAATAATCGTCATGAATTACACATCATGCTCTTTTTCAGGTTAGATTAGGTTAGAAACATTAGTTAGGTTAGAAGTGGGTATAACAGAACTTAAAGTATAAATAGACTGATGATGTAGCCAGCGATGGTGAAGACATTTATTCTGCTCGAGGCAGTGATCAACATATTGGTATATAATATACTATTATATTGCTTATACCTCTTTAGTTAGCATTTAGTAAGTTTTATGAAAATACTTTGCTTCTCCGCATGCTTCGACCATTATTAATCATTGGTTTCCATGTTGGCCATAATATCAACTATAATTAGTTTATTTGCAGCTATCAACATCAATTTAACAAAACTGTAAAGGTACAAAGGATCATATTCTGAAAATGAGAAGGTTTATTTGATGTAAATTGTTGTTGTAATAGAAGACCTGGACATACAGTGGGCTCCATTTGTATAATGTGCCAGCTGTAGCATTCCATTGATTCAATGGATTGAAGAAATATGATTTTTGCAGTTTCAATGGTACGTTGAGAACTCACCAAATTTTTGACTATTTCTTTTTATAAATGACAAAAATACTACTCAGCCGGGACCTCAACATGTCGAGTATATAGATTTTGCAGATAAAAAAATTTCCTTTTGCCTCCGCTTCACAATAAAATATAACTAATGGAAATATTTGTAGAAGAAATAAATGTGAAGAATGTTTAATTTAAAAACCTAAAATAAGTATATCCCCAGTTAAATGACGCTAAGGTAGAAAAATGTATCTTCATTAGGCCACAAATTAAAAAGTTAAGTGATATCAATTTTATAGAAAATTTTACCACGAAAGAGTTTAGAGCTTGGAAATCATTTGTAAGTGATTTGAAGAGATTTTGGGCAACAATAGGGATCAAAATTATGGACAGGTAATTGATAAACTCTTTAGATATTGATAAATCGCCGAAAGTTATCAAAAAATAAAAGTTATGAACATGTATTTTTATTTATCCAATCACCAAATAACACATAAGAAAATATGAAAGTAAGTTAGCTCACAGTACAGCTTTTATCTGTGTTTTAAGTATGAAAACTGAGCTGCGTACAATAATTTGTATTTGCTCAAGACTTCTCATAAATCCAGTGCTAGACGTTCTCTCTTTTATACATTAATCTTCCCCACTTTTTACTTCAAAATACTACTACCACTCCACCAACAATAAAAAGTAGTTCGAAAGTTATGGCCAAGCTTCATGCGATAAGAATTTTTGCCATGTACGATCCATTTCCAAAACCCAATCTTTTATCATTCGATAGTTCACATTTCCGTGCAGCCCAATCCTCAAATTCTATTTCTAATATTATGACGATTTTTGAGAAATATCTGTAAATTATGGCACACTTCTAAATAATGAATGCTTGAATTTGAAATTATGAAAATTATTCACGACTGAATAACGGAATTACAAATAATGTTCACTAGAAATTTAATATCTGCCCTTAATATTGAAGTATTGACGATAATTCTCCAATGATCGATCAAGAATTCCACAACGAATATTCCTGGTTTAAACATTTGAGAACGTAAAGGGAGACACTATTGTGAATGTGTACACAATTCTGATATTAACTAAGTCTAATATAATGAAAAATTTAATTTGGAGAAATGTTCCGCAAAGATTAATTGAATGAAATGTGTAATTGGAATAATAAGTCTGGTAATACTGAAAGCAGATAGGTGCAACGTTGCCGGATTGTTTTCAGTGCTGCAATTCTCCTAATTTTCGCTTCTTGATATACCTAACGCGTATAGTTTTCCTCTAGCAGCTTCATTTAACAATAAAAATGATGAGTTAACAGTCAAGAGACGACTAGAGCGAAATTTTGTACCAAAATAATCCTGTTTAAGTATGATTCTTAAGCGGAGCAGTGTGATGCACTTTCCTGAAAAGATGCGTTCTGAGTGAAACAAATCAAAACCATATATTGTAACAGTATCTTCACAATTGTGTCCTTGGTATGCCCAGTAAACATTCTAGCCCTCAATACACATTTGTCTTGTTCTTAATTGGTAATATTTTTCCAATTCATGTCTCTTTAACATATTTCAGAAGGACATGATTGTAGAACTATGGGGAGAATATGAAATTTTAACAATGTAACCGTTTAAAACCCATACCAGTCCAAGATTTTCAACAGTGCTACCAAAATTGGTAACTAATTTGATTTACCAACAACATTGTTTGAATAAAAAAGATAAATATGACTCTGTTATACAATGAATTAATACTTATTATAATTTTTTTGATAGTTTCTTATCGCACTAATAATAAGGGAAATTACATATCGTATAAGTTATAAAATTGTGAGATCTCGTTTTGTGTGATGACATACGTGCCCAAGTTCATTCTGTTTAGCTTTCATTTATACAGAAGTTCATCTTTCACGAAAATCTACTAAAGCTTGAGTGAAAGTGTAACCGTATTTATGATTGTATGCCCATAAAATTCACCCATTTGAGAGAAAACTTTCCAAAAACTTTCTAGAAGCTAGTTTCTTTCCTGTTGTAACTAATGGTATCATCTTCTTGGATTTTTAGTAGTTTTTTACGGTAAATAACTGCTCATTTTCCCGTTGTGAGGTGAGAGCAACTTCTTTTCTCCACGTTATAAAGAAGTTATAATAGTTTTCATCACTTCTAAATGAAATTCTAGCTTTCAGAATAATGTTAACAACTCTTATCCAGCGTTATATAATGAATGTATGATATTAATTATAAGAATAATGTATAAATAGATAGTAACCAAACCTCAAATATAGTTAGTTTGATATTATAATACAGTGAATGAAGGTACAAATTAACTATTACTTTCCATTTCGGTGAACCTTTCTCGATTTGCACGAAACTTTCAGATTTAGTATATATCACCCGCAACTTGAAAAGTCACATATGCTCGACGTGCCCTTTTTGCATTTTAGTGATGAAATCCACCCTTTTTTAATAAAGGAAAAAAATGCAAATTTAAGTAATCTCGTTTTAATTAGGTAAAATATATATTTTCCAACGTTTATATACATGATTTATGATTCTAATTAATTTTATCAACCGTTTTAGCAACCACGCCTTAAAAAGTAAAATCAAGAAAATATCATTTTTTGTATTTCTGTATTAACAGTACACAAATTGTTTATGATTTTTAGTTTAATGTGAAATTTCAACCCTTAAAAACATCCACATAATGCACAATCATCGAAAAAGCTTTAAAAAACTTTGATTATTTGAATATTGCATTGCTGAGTTTCATATACTGAATACTGAACTACTCTTTGTATATAAATTGATAAAATAGCAGCGTTGGAAACCTTCAATTTGACTTGAAAATTTCATTAAAATGTATTTTCTATTTAAATAATGTTTCATAAATTATTCAAATATTGATAGTATATTAATTTTTCAATCTCCATCAACTACTCCTTCTTCATTAATTGGAGAGTTATATCGGCATGATCTGCAGAATGCAATGCAAAATGATCCGATTCTCTAACACCAGCAAGAAGCGCGGCACCCTTTTTTGTAGCTGGAAAATATCATTCTTGAAAGTTCACTTTAACTTTTTAAATCCTCAAAATATACATACACACATCCAATTACGTATATTTTGAGAGCTTCTTATATTCATCTTTATATATAAACGTTTTCGTTGTGGAATTGTGACAAAATTAAACACCAAAGTGTACTATTCCTAATATATTCCGAGTTATCCAATGCTTATCTACATATTTATCGTCTGGAACTAAAATTATGGACAAGTACAAAATAAAAATATGTATGAAAGTATAACAATAATAAAAACTAATTAGTTGAGATTAAGGTGTGATAAGTTTTGATTAAATCAACATCAATTCAATATTCAAATTGACGCTTGATAGAAATATTAAGCGTATTGATTCTGGTTACTACAGAAATCGTTATCAATTTTCATTGGTTAGATTATAAATGACGTTGAATTTTTATAGGCTAGGACGTTATGAATGGAGCTGAATATGTATTGGTTCGATTATGAATGATATTAACTTTTCAAATTTTATAGACTAGGTCGTTGTGAGTGAAGCTGGATTTCATAGGTTAGGCGATGTTAATTGGTTGTCGATGGCATTCAATTTCTTTTATATAATTTGTTTTTTCACACTCTAATAGATCAGTTTTCTTATTAATGCATATTGGGCAATATATGTTATTTCTTAAAAAAGACGTTTTTTGTAGTTTTTCTCCGATTATTAATTCATATCATGTCCTTCATGGTAGACATGTGTCGCTAATGCACACCTCTCTTCATATAATTTGCTATCGCTTTTGTGAGAGGTTATCCGGTTGATAAATAACTTTTTCGACTGACCAATGTACTTGTTGTCACAATTTAAACAAGAAATTTCATATACTATGTTAGGCAAGTTGTTGGTTGGTATTTTATCTTTTATTTTAGTATAAATATATTTCATATTAAGGGCTAGACTGTACGCTATCTCAATATTGTGTTGTTTGAAGATTCCAGAAAGTTTAGGAGTAACTGATTTTATATATGGTAAAGGTGTATAAATTGATGAGATAGAAATGTTGAAATTGAATTTTTCCAAAAAATAGTATGTTTTTTTTGAAATAATTCCGTTAATTTGCAATTATTTCACGAAAAATCAAAATATTTGTGATCTTTCTTAAATAACTTAAAAAGTATTGATTCCTGTGGTTATTTGTGATAAAATAATTCCACTTCCTAGATGGGGTGGCAACCACTTCCAGTGGAAAATTATAGTTTCTGGAGAATATGATGAATTAGAATCAACTCGATGTTAAAGACTTTAAGTAGTTCCATGTATTCTTAGTAGCAGCGAATTGTTGTAAAAGTTTTATGTGTTATATAAATTTAATTATAATTTTTTTATTGCTTAAGCTCAAACACTGTATTATTTTGAGAGTCAGAATCGATACGTCACTATTCAAAAGTATATTTACTTGTTTGAAAACGTATCTTTTTCAGTAGCTTCAATCACAAAAATTGCCTTGTACTGAAATATCGTTTGAGAATAAATCAAAGCATTTGTTTGAAAAGATCCTGGAAAGTCCGATCGAGGTATTGAATTTTTCACTTTCAAGTAAGATTTGTGTGTGGCACAGTCCCCGAGCCGTCTAACCTGGGAATAGGAGAGGAAGCTTAATAGCCGCTATTCGTAACTGAACTTTTTAGATTCGCGACAAAATTCATTGCGAAAGTTCAAACTTTAAATAAATTTTGTGTCGTTTTAACTTGATTTCCAGTTCCGGTGAATGTTGGTACTAAGGTTGATAATTTGTCTAAAGAAACATTCCTTGACTGGAGATGGAAGAAAAGGACCCACTTTTCATGGAACTTGTAAGGGGCTTTTGAAAGATATACGGACATTTGTATAGCTTGTCTGGAACAATTTTAAATGGAGTTTCTAACAATTTAACAAGTTAAGAAACTTTATAGTGTACAATAATTATTTACCCAGTTATGAAAACATTTGTTTCATTTGATTTATGTCTTGTCAGGATGTTAATCAAGTAATGATATTATTTTTTTGTCAAATACAAAACTAAAAAGTTTATTAAAGGATGAATATTTTGAGAATGAATAGAAATAATAGAGGGATCATTCATTTATTATAAAATGTGATTTATACAATGCGATTTTTATTCTTAAATTAACAATTTACAGCATAAATTATCTCTGAATTATCTCTGTCACCTTGGTGTAAAGGGATTTTAGTCCTCTGATCATCAATATAAGTTTTTTTTAAAATTTGGTGCAATCATAACTTTTCGATGTAGTTTACAATCAATTTAAATGTTCAAAATGACCACCATTCACTTCTTGACAATAACCAAGGCGATTTTAAATTTTTCGTACAACATTTTTTATGACCTCAGGAGTTACTTTGTTAATTGTTTCGGTTATCCTAACTTTTAAATAATAATTATTGTCTGGTCTATTAAAATATACTTTAGAAATAACCAGGAAAAAATCTTTCCGAAGTTACTGGAGTATTAGTCAAAAAATAAACAATCAATATAATACTAGTAGGCTGCTGTGTTTTAGGTATTTACTCAAGACTCAAAGATTAGGTATTTTAATTATGATTGGTTGTGGTAATAAAACAAGAACTCAAAAAGAGGTTTGTGAAATTTTTAATAACAAATACCCTAAATACTTTTCACAGTCTACAGTTAGCAAAATTGGAAAAAGTTTTGTGAAACTTGACATGTAAATAATATTTGAAAACCAGCTAGAAATGTTTAATTTACTGATGAAAAAAAATAGATGTACTTCTAGAGATTGAGGAAAATCCGTATAAGACAACTCGAGAACTTGCCTGCGATAATGATCTAAGTAAATAATCAATTTTGAGAGTTTTGCATTAAGAAAAATATCTCCCTTACAAAGTTCAGTTGATTCAGGAGTTAAATGAAGAGGATTCTGATAGAAAGCAAGAATTCTGTGAATTAATGATGGACAGAATGAACGTAGATTTGCAGTTAATGAACAAAATGTAAAACCTCACTAAAGAAGTAAAGGTTTGGTCTGGTGAGGTTAACAGAAACAGAATTTTTTTGTAAACTTTTGACGGGCTAATAAAAAGCACAACAGATTTGGTTCGAGTAATTTTGATAGTTACCTAGTTATATTTTCGAATCTATACTGTTATTATATTTGTAGAAGATAAAAATTATTCGAGAGCAATGGATGAAAACAAATACGGAAATTAATTGAAAAATTTTATCAAAATGTCATTTACACTGATTATAAAATCAACTGAGTACCAACCGATTCAAACTTTCCAATTAATTTTGTTGATTACCTCACAATTCTCCATATTATGCTTATTTCTACATTCCTCTGTCAACAGAAAATTCATTTTCGTCAAATATTTGGAAATCGAATTCGAAATCCGGAGTTTCGTAAATAGTAAGAGCAGCGACGCAAAAGTAAATAAAAAAAATGGTTTGCTACGTTTTTTTTCCAATTAAGGAGAGAACAGTAGCAGAAGATTTCTTAAAAGTGGAAGATATTTTGTGCGTTGTAATATTTTTTGTGCTATAGAATGAATGAGTCTGCAAAAGTTCTCCGGATTAAACTTGTACAATTATAACGAATTGCTGTTTTTAATTTTGACCAATAATGTCAACCTGGTGATAAATATACAAAAGATTTACATGGTTTGATCAAATTTGAAAGATACTGATGCGTTTAAAGTGAGCACGCAGATTTTTCTAAATTGGCCCAACCTTTTTCCACGTTCTTGTGAATTTAAGTGCGATACGAAAAGTTCGTGTGGCGGTATGACTACGGGAAACTTGAACAATGAGTTTAAATTATTTGTTTCTAATGGAATCACGAATACAGAAACGCTAGGAATGTTCCTGTTTTGGGGAATCTAGTATGAGGCGTATCAATGTACTAATAAATCTAAAACTTTCACAAAATTGTCGTAGAGTGAAAAATATATTCAACATTGCTTTTATAAAACGCTACTTGGTTTTTTTGAGGCATCTACGTCGAGAAATTTTTCGTCAAAGACACGATTTATGGGATCTTTTACCACGATTATGCACCGTCACTTTCCAGTATTTTAACTAATGTTTTAGCAAAGCACGAAACGAGACTCATCGCTCAGCCACTGTATTAGCCAGATATGGTTAACTGTGAGTTTTTCTGTTTCTTGAACACCAAAATATACTTCGGGGAACGTCAAGTAAGTCCAATGAGGCCATAAAATATATTTTGTTTCGAATTTTCACTTTTTAGACATATTTTATGTTTTTTTTTTTGATAAATATTTTTAATTTGAGGTATAAGTTCCAATAAATAGGTAAAAACTGACGTTTTGGCCTATTTAGTTCTATAATAAAATATTTTCACCTGTGTTTTTACACTAATTTTCTGTCAAAAGAAACGTAAATTGAAAAGATTTATTAAGACAAAAATAATAATGAACCTATCAAACTATTATCACTAGAATTCACTAGAGTTTACAAAGTTTTTAACGGATTTTTACATATCACCTGAAAAACAGCAAATGTTATTTTCTCGCACACTCGTTTACTACAAGAACGTATATAATAAATATAAGAACCGAATTATTATTCACTTACTGTTAAAAGTATACTTTATTCAAGAGAAAGCAACATATTTTCCCTTTGTGTGGAAATTGTATAAAGATTTTCGTAATCTCTTAGACAAAACAGAAGATGTTTTGCCAACTTTGAATAGCGTCGTTTTCGTACCGGTCTAGCTATTAATATTATTAGCAGAACCGGTGTAACGAGAATTCTGAAAGCCATTAGACACGAATAACTAATTACATGTCGGCTAAATGAAAAGTACGTTGATAAAACAAGAAGAAATAATATCTTCCAGGACTAGAGATAGAAAAAATCATTTGAAGATGATTCGTCACAAAAATAAATTCAATATAACAACAAAAAAATTGAGGTTAGGAAAAATTTCAAACATAGGAAAGGTGTACTTGAATCTAATCACCATCATCATCAGAAACGGGAATGAGAAAAAAAAAACAATGAGATATATAATAGATTATAATTTGAGTGTTTTCTGCTTAACCTAGTACTGGAAAAATTAGTTTGAGATGCGGAGCTCCACTCTAGAGGTATCAGCAAATAAATCTTAGCATGTGCTTGCTTACACAGGCGACATAGACCTGGTTTCTAGATTCCTAAGAAAAGTAGTTTATACTCTACAGCTATAGAAGATCAGGATGGGCAGGACATGTAGCATGCGTCTTCAGTAGGCTATCAAGGCTAAGATGAAGAGACGGGGTCTCTGAAGATACTACAAAGATTGGTGCAGCAAACTGGATGGTTCTTGTAAGAGACTGGAATGAGTGGCGTTCTAGGCTATAGAAAGTCGAGATGTCCTTGTTAAATTTTATCGCTAGAAATGCTACTATCTCCAAATTATGACGTGGTATTCAAAATATTTCTAGAATCAATTTATTTCAACGTAAGAGCAGAGAATTTTTGATATCAGAATCAGAAATAAAGCTGAAGCTCTAGTTATCTAAATTATCCAATTAGGGAAAAACATATTCTTATTTTGTTTTTCATAGAAATGCTTCCTTCTCCAATATATGTTGTTTTTAATATTGTTTTCCAATCCCCCAGATTATTTTCGTAAATAAGCATTTTCGTAAATATACATAAATGCCCGAAAACGGTCCTGATTGTTTTGATTATTACAATATTCTCCTCAATGTAACATTATAATGTTTTCCTCCCAAAGCACCTTGAAAAACGAGCTTTCAACCACTATACCTTGACTGCAGGGTTACAACCAAGCTTAAGTCTCCCTTTTATCACATGTTTTTGCCTCAGGATATATGTTCATAAATTTACTGTATTGTGCTTTGGTTTTCAAGAGGCTAACCGTTGCAATTACCGTTTAAAGGGGTCACAAAATGTTTTCTTTAACCAACATTATGTTTGGGGTAAGATTTTATCTAACTTCACAGATATCAACACTGATATACTCACTAGAAAGTTTAATTTTCACACATATAAGAATTTTTCTTATTGATAGGAAAATTGTGAGAGATTATGACTAACATTTTGTTATTTCACTCCACCAAAAAACCGGAAACCAATGACAGATCACCTGTATATCCTCTTCAAGGTGAAAAAAGACACGGATGAAGTAACACTGGACGTTAGAAATACAAGGAAACTAATTGAGAACATTTCAGTTATAGACTGTTTGAAGCTGTGGTGGATTTGCCAGAAAGGCCTAGCCTCATTGCTGTTATTAAAATTAGAGTTGCAAAACTGACGACTATGGCAACTACCGAGCTATTTAAGAGCAGTTGTCTGACATCCATAAGTCGACATTTGTGGAAAAAAATTCCAAAGATTTTAATAATTTAGAGGAGAAAAGCAAATTTCCAAAGAGCGCTACTGAATTCGGCCTGTCTATTTTACATGCTAGAATTAGATTTTTTGAAACCATTTTCCGTTTAACATACAAGCTGCCCGTAAAAAAGTATTGGGAGAGAAAAACAGATGAGGAAAAACAAATGGAGAAAAACATAAAAATTGAAATACAGGCCAGGTTTCGCTCATTAGTTGACATGCCGAAAACAAACTTCGGAAATACAAATGATGGAAATTCGAGCAGGAGATTCTTTGAGGATCCGAAATTAGCCTTAGACATTACAGGTATAGATTACGAATTAATATATAGATTAAAAGACATTTTGGAAACGATCTCAAGTGGATATATTATAGATGTGGGAAAATATGAAAAATACGCAGAAGAAACTGCTCGTTTATACGTAAAATTATACCCATGACATCCAATGAGGCCAACACTGCACAAAGTACTAGTGCACGGAACAGACATTTTAGAACATATACGCAGGATTATTCAAGATAATTCTCCGGAGAATCCTGTAATAGAGATATTCTGAACAGGCTTCTTTTGAACTCAGATCCTTTTCACAGTGCGTCAAGAATTATAAAAAAAAGAAACTTCTCTTCCTTTCTACCTGAAACATTAAACATGCTTCTGCCTGCCACACCGAAAAACCTATCAGAATCACTTCAATCAGAAAGCGAGGATGAGATAAATTGATTATAATTTTAGCAGGATCATCATGTACCATCTGATATATATCACTACATCACGTGATACTAAACCATTTTCGCAGTTTCCTGAACCAAAATCTCTTTTCCACAATTTTTCCCAGGAATATAAGCATTTGGATCTCATATTTTGGACCTATCACTACCACTTCATTAAGGATCTCTACGTTCTTCTCTATTTTTGTCAGAATATCTTCCTTGGTCACATGATCTGCATTCGTCGGTTTGAATTGCTAAGCAACCTTTGTTCAACTTCTAATGATTTCTTCTGATTCCAACAGATCAGAAATAGATTGCTAGGTGAACGTTTTTCTTCACACGAAGAAGCGATTTATTTATTCATATCAAATGTTTTGGAGGTGCCTTAATCGGAATGGAAAAAAATGCTTCGACAATTGGTTTAAACTCAAGCAAGTGTAAAGAATATATCCAATTATTTGGATCGTACGATCTTAACATGTCTATAGTTTTATATTTCTACAAATAAAAATGGTGTTTTCTGTTTTCTGAATGATTTAATCATACTTGAAACTCACTCTATTTAATTGTAAACGAAGGGCTTCAAACGAGAGATTTCCTGGACATCCTGTTCGTTTATACACTAAATATCGTGTATCAAACAACACCGTTGAGTTTATGTTCAGAACAATATTTGCTTTGATCATTATTTTGTACGTGTATAGCACATCGACCGATCCTAACTAGTTTATTTTACGATGAAATACTGTTTAAGAAACAAATACTTCAATCTGATTGTGAATATTTTAAAGGAAGTGTAGGAATTCACAATATAGTTTAGAATAGAGTTTGTTAATGTTGAAGTAGTCGGTCAAATTTTTGTTTAATCTCCAATTTTTGATAGATTACGTACAAATAAAATAATATAAGAATTGTTATCCACCAATTTGCTGGAGAAGTAGTAGGGAAAACGCAGCCGCCAAATTTCAAACAAATGCATTCGCCAAATTTGTAACTAAAAAATAATAAGGAATGAGTTTATATCAAAAATATTCAATACAAAATGGTAGTATCCTGAGTAGTAATCAAAGAGAAGTTGGAAGTTATCATTTTATTTCAGTTAGAGAACAATAAATAATCAAATGCAATATTTTTGAACCCGAAGCTATGTTTGAAGGTCATCATTTCAATGTCAATCACCTAACTGACCTATTCTTGAAATCGCGTATATACTAAATGATGGAAATGAGAAAAAATATACTTTAGTGCGATTGAGACAATATAATCAGCGATATAGTCGCTGTAATGAATCAATTACAGAATTTTTGTAGTTTTGAATCGAAAAATTAGATCAAAGCACTCATTGCAGAAGGAGATACAAACACAAATGGTATAAAAGTATTTAAAAACTTGTTCAATAGTATTTATGAAACTGCCTAGATATATTGGAATTCTTAAATTCAGCAACATACTTTTATAAACCACTGAATCCGTTTGATGTTTGTTTTATATAAGTTTTTAATAAAGCAGGCTGTTTATTTACGTTGTTTCGTTTGAATAATTTCTAGGAAGATCTATTTATTCATTTCTTTTGTTTTTTATTTTATAGAATTTCTGAGAATTATTTTGGGATATATATAAGGAGCTTAGGTTGCGCAGTTTAGTTTAATTTAAGTTAGTTAAGTGATAGTGATAAGTAAATTATATAAATTAGTTAAATATATTGTATAGAGTGTAAATAAATTAAGAATGTCTATCAATTCACCTCACGAATAGAAATCGTATAAATAAATGGGGAGAACATTAAAGTATGAAAAACGGAATCAAAAACACTTAATTTGGTTTCCAAAATGTACAATGTACAACAATTTTCAAGTGTAGCCACTTTAGAATAATCCAGTGAATATCTGCAATTTTTAATACTTTTTTCAAAATATTAACATTTCCATATACGCTATAAACCAAGACTTCTACCTTATCAAAAGGTTATATTAGATCAAATCTACGAAATAGACCCCTTTTGAACATTTTTTTCACCTATGGGGGTATCAGCATTTTGTATCCTTGAAATTATACTTTGAAGTATCCATGCAAATTTGAGTTAAACAATTTTCGACTGGAATAATATTTTCTGGACAAACAAAATCATTTACTGTATATTTTGCAAATAGCGTTCATTAATCAAAATAGAATTTAGTTTGTTGGTTAGATTTGAATATACATTCAAGTTAATAAACACAAGGATTGAGCTCATCGATTTTTATTTCACTATTATAAACACAAACAACGTTGTAACGAAAATATGGTTACCACGTGCCAAACTAAGGAAATTGTTGTTTGCTTTAAAGATACTGTAATACTAATTATTATTTCACGGAATATGAAATATCTGGTTTATTACGCCCCTTTATTAACATACTTCTGTTGTTTCAGGTAAATACTACCCTAAAAGTTATATATTTCAACCAGGGGGTGAGTAAGTTAGCAAAACGATACTGAATACTTCTGATGTCATATCGTGATCATTTTCTGTTTGAAATCATTTTCTTGAGATTATTATATTTTCCTTTTCCGAATATAATTAAACGAGATCAAACTAGCAACCAAGTTTGATTATATTAATTAAAGAAGAGAGAGAAGTTGGCTTCGGCATTTCTTCTGTTGGAAAAAGTTTTTTTAGTATCGTTAAATTTATTAAACTAGTTTGGCGTTTTTATTCTCGTAATTTATCCTCATTTGCTTCATAATTGAATCGTTAAGTTCTTTTTAATTATCTGGACACTGAAGCGCAATGAAAGAGCTGATTTTTGATCTAAAATCTCTTTTTATTTGAACAGTCAATCTTAATTATAGATTTTGATTATATTCAATACTTTCATACAATTATTATTAAAAAATATTCAAGAATTTATTCTCATACAAAAGTTTTTATGATTTATTTATGTTATGGAAAGATAGATGACGTTTTAATTTGAAAATTTGGAATTTATGATGGATTTATTATAAGTATTTTATTCTTATAAGATATAATTTCCAATCTACCGTACCATTGCGGTTCTAACTGAAACTATCTATATTGTTTGAAATAATAAATATTAATTTTTCACAAAAGAAGCTCCACGATGAACGTAAAGTAGATTTAACTATAATAAATCAGACCCAGGAGATAATTTTTGTTTTTATCTATATTTTAGGAGCAAAATCTTGTATGAGTATATGATCAATCATTCTCACACCAAAGTTACTTGACTTTTTATATAGAGGAGAATGTATGTTGAAAGTGAATCTATCAAGGCAATGACAAAGAAGCCCTAGGCACAAAAAATATGAAACTGCTACAATTAATTGACGAAATTTTATGTAGCTGATTGAAATTTAATTGTTATTATTCATATTCTTAACAATTTGGATTGATTCAATCATATTCTAGATGATTTGTATCATATATTTCTAATGTACTAGTTATTTCCAATAGTAACTATGTTTTTCAAACCATACCCTAATGCAATTTCCTTAAAATTCCTTCTTTCTGTAGCTAACGAAGATTATCTTTTACAACGTGATGATTTAACATGTATCCAGTTCGAATCCCTAACCTCATATAATTAAATTTTGTAAATTTACAGTCTATTTACAATTATTAGGACATTTTTTAAATATTATCTTTATATATATAAATTCTTCTGTACGTGTGTTGACAGTGAACTCCTCCTAAACGGCTGGACAGATTTGAATGAATTTGTTTGTGTGTGTTTAAGTGTTTTCGACAAATAAGCCCGGCAGATGGTGCTGCAGTTGATGATGTAATACACACGTTGCCAGATACAACATGGTAAAAACGAAAGATGCTTTGATTGAAAGAATATTTCAAGATTTATAAGATAATTACATTAGTCATACGTGGCTTCGTGAATGAGCAATTTTAGCCGCAAAAATATCGATGTTGACGCTAATAACTTCACAATACAACAGTCATTACCCGGCGGTGAGATATTGTTCAAATCGATCGACATTGTTACCGATCCTGATGAAGCGGTCAACTATTCTGTTGAATTTTTGAATTCGTTGGATTTACCAGGAATGCCACCACAAACTTGCGATTAAACATTGGATAACCTATTCCTATGTTTTGAAATTTGAATCGTAAAAAAAGTATGGGCAATGTTCTTCAAGCTACAATTTTGAATGGAAAATTTGAAAGTGAGGTTGTTTTTCTGCCACAAATCACAATGATCCCTTCAGACTCACCCATTCCATTCAGAAATCTGCAATTTCCAATTCGTCTGGCATTTGTCATGAGTATTAATAAGTCACCAGGTCAAACAATGTCGATGTGTAGGATAGATCTAGAAAATCAGGTTTTTTATATGGTCAATTATATGTGGCGTGTTTTTGCGTTGAAAAACCGTCAAGTTTATTTATTTATACGTTTGAGGAATTGGCTAAAAATATTTTTTATCAACTCGCATTAAGATAAAGTTCAATAAATATTATTATTTGTTTTTCATTTTCTAATCGCTTGGTATATCATGCAGGACAATGTCTCTAGGGTCCGATAGTAACTAATAATTTTCAATATTTTGTACGTACAAAAAATGTTTAATTAACAATTTATATGAAGTTTTGACAGATAACATCAGAAACATGGCTAAAACTAATAATATATAATCAAATTAGCATTTTTTAAATTAATCAAGATAAAATTAAAAATAGTAATGCATCTAAAAATTAGATAAAATTTGACATTTTGACTTTTTAATTCTTTATCAAAATATAGAAAAGTCGAAACGTCAAATTTTATCTTCCAAAAATTATTAAAAAATCTAATTTTAAAACAGAAGAAATCAAGAAAATTTAGATGCATTAATATATCAAAAGGTCCAAGCGATAAGAAATTAAAGAATTAAAAATAATTAAACTAAAGTCAGAATATTTTTTAAGTATTTTTAAAGGTTAGTTGTAGAAGTAATCAGGACTTTGATAAGGTTCACAGTATTGGAAATACGACGCTTCAAACTTGATCAAATATTTAAATGATAAATTTATTAAAAGTAATAAAATACGATTCAACGGCGTATCCAGGCGAGCACAACGAATAAAAAGTAAGATAATAACTAGGACTTAACTACGGAAAACCGGGATGGCTGCAGCCCTCAACTGAGCTCCAAGTTATTGGAGTGGATTCTTATAAGGTGGTAGTGCACCGTTGGGGTCCTTATTGTAGACAAACACCAACCTGGCAGTTGTAGAACTGCGGAAACAAATAAAATAAGGAACTCAGATAGAAATCACTATAGAGGAAATGAGTAGGTAGAGAAGATTTGGATAGAAAGGAACTCATGGTCCAGCATAATACAAAAACTGAATTTATATTTATAGAAAATAACAATACAGCAATATGTTCCATTCTATACGTTCTCCAAATGATTGTGAAATAAGCATAAAAAAATTGTACAAGAAAATTGTGAAATATTGGAGAAATGTTATGAGCAGTACATATAAGAAGCAAAGTTGAAAAAAACATCGAATGTGAAGAATAATGATACTCAAATTCACTTCGATTTTAACCTTGAGTAGACGTTGTAGATAGAGGATGTTTTAGAGTCTACACTGAAGTGACTACTGAGCCATAATACGTGAACAAAGGAATATTGAAAATATTGGAAGAAAAATAGGCCGAATATCATGTTATAATATGAAAAACGAATCTGAATGATGAATAAACATGTAGTATATCAGTTGTTTTTCGGCTTATTTCTAGCATTTTAATCAAATATTGAATTGCAGAATCTTATCTAATTAAAAGTGTGTTTCACAATAGAAAAGATCTTAAATAAATCGTTTGACTGAACTTGAGATTCCAACCAAATTCCAAATTAAGAAAACGACTCAAGACTCGTATGAACAAAGACATATTTGAACGATTGATGACAAAAGTTTTCCAAGTTTCTAAAGATAAAGAGAACGTAGCAAGTTTTGTTTCGTAAAATCGGTACGTCGACATTCAATCGAAGAGTTTCTATACACAAGCAGGCAATCGAAAAGATTTTTAGCTAATACTTGGAAAGTAGGTCTGTAAATTTTGTTAACTACCTTGATAATATTCTACACTGAAATTAAATTACGAGAAGCTGACATTCGGTGAAGCGTATTTAGTTACCTAATTGATGTTTCACATAATGTAAAACTGTTTAGCGAAAGCAAATGAGAAATAAACTTCATCCTCGTAAGCAATAGCCATCATTAGCCATTTGTTGAATAATATACTGTAATCTAATATACTTTTAATTATACTGACTCAAAATGACGTGAAGGGAGATTTTCAGCTTTATGAAACAACAGAGAAATTGGTTAATTGCAATTTATTCATAGCATACGATCAATAATTTCCTTGATATGCTTAATGACGCCAGGGTGAACAATTGAAGCTATAGCTTCTTTACCAGCCTTTGGTCTGGCATAATTTTGCTGAAAAATATTGACACCGTTTCTAATTGACACTAATTACAGCCACTACAAAATCTGCTAATGGTAGCAAGAAAAGCATTTTGAATTCTGGCTAATATTTATGAAATGTATAAGCAACTGCTTGCCCTGCCAAAAAAATGAGATGAAAACAATCCAAACCTGGGAATTTCCTGAACCAGTCGATTCTTTTTGTACATCTCGTAGGACTATGAAGGTTTAGTGTACTTTTAAATCATTCCAGTTGATCGAGGTATATGGTGGAGAACTGATACAAATGCATGAGATTTTATTGTGGAAATATCTAGGTCTAGTCAACCAAAAGCAGGTTTTTTCACAACAACACTATTCTAAACCACGTACATCGAAATTTATGCGGAATAAAATCGAAGGTATTGAGCTCTTACCACATCTAGTGTTTGGTTAGGTTCAGATTCAGGGCGACGATTTTTTCTTCGAAGCCTCAAAGAGCTAGCTTAACGTGGAGTTAAGTTTTGTTTATATGATTATTTAGAAGACAAAGTGAATACATATGAGAAATCGAAATTTTTTATGAGACACCCTCTATATTTTATGTGTAAATTTCTTTAATTTCTTATTTCTTAGACCTCTGGATATTTCAAAAGCTTTTAAATGTTCTTTTTTTAGGTCTCTTTTGTTTTAAAATTAGTTTTTTAATAATTTTTGGAAGAAAGATGATATTTCTTACAAAATTTATAAAAAAAACCAGTTTTTAAACAGAAGAGACCTAAAATCAAGAATATTTAGATGCATTATTTTATGTTTATTTCCTATTTTTTAAGTGTTTCCTTTGAATATACTACCATACCAAACACAAAAATGCTGTAAACTGTATTTCAGTATTGTAAATATTAAAATAATCTCAAACATTCGCTTAAAACTTTTTTTGGTGATCGAATATGAATATAAATTTATAATAATATGCAATCTCAATATTTTGTATACATTCATAAACTAATTATTGAATTCATGAAAACGAAACGTCCAAAGTCTATTAAAAAGAAAATAAATTATTGTATGTGTAATGGATGCGGTCCCTTGAAATCATAATAAAAAGACAAATATTTGAACACTTTACTAACATTTATAGAGTTCATGTATAGAAATGAATTAGAAAGATTGATGAAGGCAATTTTTCAACAACAGATTTCTCCCGTCTGACCAACTTCCAATTTAAAAATCAATTAATGATGGGATGATGTAATCATAAAGCACGTTTCAGTTACAGGCTTAACAATGAGCTGCATATAATCATCAATCAAGTCATTTTTACCCTGTCACTCTCCATTTTCAATGTAAAATGAGGGAGAGAAAAGGAAGTCGTTGGAAAAGAACCTTTAAATTATGTACATCTAGCAAGAACAAATATTTCTTAAACTGTTGCATTCCATTATATGAATTTCTTGATATTTGATTAAATTGTTTACTGTTTTTTAGTTTGGGAAAGAATCTTTCAATTTTTTGTATCTACCTGCAGTGGATAATTCAAAATAACAACAACAGTCTTCAATATATGAATAGTGACCATTATACATGTCTAATTATCTTAGTTATTCAATCATTCTTCACCTATTTCTTAATTATTCATATCAGTTTTCTTACATATAATTAGATTATTTGACGTTTTCAATGTGTCAGTGTGCTTTTTACTAAATATTAACATTCTCCATGGATATGACCTACAAGTTAATATCTCTCCAATGGTATATCTACTAATATTCCGTATTAATACGATATTAATTCGAATATGAAGTATACCCAATAGCCACTCGTTCTAATATTTATTGAAATCTCTAAAAACTATACTAAAATATTAATAAAAGGACGGCATTTTCAGTAAATTATTTGAACTGGACGAATAATAGATGAAAACGTACTATTATGATCATAATTTTAAAGTTTTTTATATCTAATAATATATAATATTTATAGATTTACAAGAAGCTTTCTATAACATATCTACCAATATCAATGGGAAGCTCAAAGTATATTTTTCAAAGGCTTCAACATCTTGGAATATAGATGCAAAGAAATAAGGATCCGAATCGAGGATGATATCCATCCACCATAAGTTCATACACCCTCCAATTTGATGAGTTAATATGTGGAAACGACAGAGAAAACATAGGATACATGGCACGCAAACTAAAGGGAGAATACAGAGAATGAGGACTGCAGATGAACGTAGAAAAGACAGCAACAGAAAAAACAACAATAGAACGTCGAATTATTAACACAATAACAGAAAGAAACAGCAAATTCTATGTAAATCTTACCTTAGCTTTTCTGTGAACTCATCTCCATATTATTTTATTCCTTGAAATGGAGCAACATCCTGTAAATCACATAGTTCAGGGATCTCTTCCATTGAATATGGCGAAGCCATAGGATTAGCTTTGATGGAACAATGTTTTAGTTTTGTAGGATTTCACTCCTCCTGTCAAATCTTAATTTTTTATGTCGAACTCTGTCAGCGACCATGTTTCACCACTGTATGAGGGTACTAGACTAGTTAGAGACTAGTTAGAGTTTTGTAGATTTTCATTTTGACAGTGCGGCTTAGAAATTTGTTCTTTATTCTATGAATCGAGTTTGAATTCGCTCCTGACTAGATGTTGAGTCGTTTGCATTGTTGTCTATAAGCTAACTAAGGCACTTTAAGGCTGTTTCTCTCTTAAAGGCTCTGTTTTGTATTGTAAAATCTTATATCTTGAAGTTTTATCTACTGAATCTATCATATACAGCATTTTACTTTTAATGATTGTGAGTCCGACCTCTCCAGCTATTTCTTTTTCTTATTTGGACAACTCCATCAGTTTAGCATTACTAGGACACTTAGACACTTCTTCTATCGTTATGATCAGTTGTTTAGGCACTTTAAGTACGTTTATCCCTTTGGATCTGTTGTGATGTTATCAAAGGCTTATCCTATTGTTTAATTTGAGATTTTATAGGCCGTGTCTAACGACGTATAGGTGATAATCGCCCTATTTACCTGGGCTCACAGTATAATGATAAACCTGAATAGAAATCTCGAATATTCTAATTATTTTTTTCACCTTATATCTCCTTATTACAAATAAAATATTGTACACAAACTTTTTTACGCTCAATAATGAATATGATTAGGAAAAACGTTTTACTGCATCAGCACCTCATTTGATTTATTACAAGCTATTAGATCGTTCACTATAACACACCCTTTATGCAATGTAATACATACAGTTTACCGTTTGTAATTATGGCATTCCAATTGATTGTTACGTTACATTAGTTCCATGCAATTCTTGTTTGATATTAAAATTTCTCTTGCTGTTATCGTCTGTCAAAGCTATATCGTCAAGTGCTTAATTTTCAATAACTCTATATCGATACTTAGCGTTCATTGATGTAAAATGGAATTATATACGCTTCAGATGCAACTAAGAGATTGTTAACCATCAAAAGATATTACTATAATCACTAATAATAGTTTGTTATTGAAATTATTGCCATTTATTTATCATATTATCAATACGTGAACAAATTTGATTATCGTTGACGTTGAAACAAAGTGACTTTTGAAAAAACTGAGGTTATGTTGATAGATTAATAGCAACTAAGTGGATAGGACAGTTGGTATGGGAAAAAACGGTGCCGACAATATTCATTTTCTCTCTCGTTCGAGATACTTTATCTATACTGCGCATACTTGATTATGCACAGAACCGAGCTGGAACCTCGGAGGATAAAAAGTGACACTTTCAATGACAATAAGCAGTAGTAAAACTGATTTTTTACGAGGAAGCATGTCAAAAATATTTTAAAACATTCTTTGTAAGAAAGAACGAAAGATAAAGTTAGTGGGCGAGCTACGTATGCTACGTATGCAGTCACAGACAAAATTGAGATGCAATCATCAACACATCTGTACATATTGGAGAAATATTTAAAATAGCAAATTTAACTAGAAATCAAATAATAAAATACAGTTTAAAAACACTCAGAAACACGCTAATTATACTAAAAAGTAGAAAATGTCATTATTATCAAAGATTTGATGACTTTTTAAAACTAACTATGTAAACGATTTACGATTTTTTGTTCGTATTTCATAAGTATGTTTGTTTACATCTACCTGAGCACCAGATTTATCACAATTAGACTTCTGGTTCCTCCTAAAAGAATGGGCTGGAAGCAAAACATAAAAATAAACGCAATAGAAAATGTTTTTTCAGAATACTATAAGTAAAATTCAATAAAGAACAAAAATTCCAATCCATGAATCCAATTGTCGATTGCCAGCTGAGACTCAAAGATCTTTGAATTATAATAAACCCTAGTCATACTATATTATTTTTACCAGTTATTATTTATAAATTATATTTTCATACTTTCAATTTCTAAATCATTATTCATATGAGGTTTTGGATATTTGTCCACATAATGTAAAAAAGATTGCTTATTATTTCCAGCTTCTTCTGTAAACATCATTACATATTGTGTTCCTTATTTCTTTTGTAATGAACCAATATTTGATATTTGCCCATTTGTTGATTCATTTCAAAAGTCCAATTAATACCCTTTGCCTTCCTTCCATTACCAAATTCACTTATTTAGCTATATTATTGAGTACATCAACGAAAAACAATTAATCGAGTCTTGTCTCGTGAATCTTTTCTGGTTTCTGATCTGTTTATTGAATCAATAATGTAACTCCAGATAAAGTCCTAGAAACTGATACAACTGAAACAAATTGTACGACTAGAAATACTTAATTACTTACTTAAATGCTCAAATTTAGCTTTGAATTTTATTTGTTTGTAGAAATCTTGGAGGCGTCGTTGATTGTTGTGACTTTAATTGAAAATATTTAGTTTGTAGCAGATTACGTTTCTGATTCTAACTGTTCAAAATGTTCGCTCCCGGAAAATGTTTTGTCATTTCATTTAGTCAATGATTTGTTGTTTGATGGATCTCAGTAGAATAAATATGTCTTAAAATGTCGATAACTTTGAGTTGTTAATAGTTGGACGTCGAATGAGCGTGCTTTTCCATGGTAATAGAAAGTGCTCAAGACTTCAGTATATTATCTATCATAGATAAATGTAATTGCATTATGAAATAGTAGATGATGTAATTAACAATTTGGTGCATTCAAAAAGTGTGAATCGATACCAAATACGTAGAAAGTACTCACTGAAATAACAGTCGAAATCCCTGCTATCATTTATTCACTAGAATCACATTAAGCTATCAGATAGAGAGAGGGAGAGAGAAGGGCCATTTTTTCATTTAATTAATTCTCACCAGCGCACTACGTCAAGCTTTAAAAGAGAGATAAAATGTTCGTCGGATGACAGACGCAATTTCTCTGGCGATTCCACTCTCCAACTTTGGAATACATGCTCAAAATACGGTGGCAAAATGATCCGTTCTGTTCTCAATCAGACAATACTATAAATAGTCTCTCGGTGCAATAACAGATTCTTAATACCATACACGCTATTGATTGACTTAAACGTTTTTCTTGGAATATTTTTTAAAGACAAATCTTTCTTTCGGCAATAAGAATTATACGAGGTTTATCGGAATAATACGAATCAACTTTGTATAGTATCTTTATACTTTTACTCAAAGTATTCTCCCACAGAAAAGATGCCCTTCTACTAACGCCGTTTCTACTGTTGATAACATTGCTGAGACAGTTTTGATGTCTTCAGTTGCCGTTTTATTTCTGCTTTGGTGGCTTCTACATTTCCCAATTGGCGCTATCGAATCACCATTTTGTATTTCGAGAACAAAAGGAACTCACAAGTGGCTAAATCGGGTAAATAAGGCGGGTGGTCTGTCACGGTGATCAAGCTTCGGGGCAAAAACCGTGTGAACTGCTGAATTGTCGTCATGAAGAATACACCTGCCACTCAAAGATGTCTTAAAACTTCAACGTAAAAATTTCCGATCATTCTCTGGCCAATAGAGAAAAAGTCCTTGTTAACAACGAGTATTCTTTCACTTCTTCTCGTTCTTGCTTGAACCTTTTAAACAACTTGTTCACGGTTATCTCTTTCAGAGAATTGTGAACGTGTTCCAAACACGTAAGAATCTTAAGAGTATTCTTTCCAAACTTTGCAAGAAACTTGATGTTGATGCGCTTATCCTCGATCAGACATACACCAGGTTAACTTTCAACAAGCAGTCGCTCACTCGTACTTACACGCAGAGCGCTCTGCCTCGAACTGAGTGTGGATGAGATTGCAACCCGGTAGTGCATGCAGACTGTAAAATATAGGAGCATAACCAGACGACCATAATGATGGTGGTGGTGTATAGTGTATAGTTTCCATGTTTCATGATATTTAGAGGATTTAATAAGTAGTTTTAGATCTTTTCCAGTGAAATTAATATAGTTTAAATTGAGTATTTTTGCAGTTTTCTCCAAGTGAGCTTTCAAGCAATTTACAGAATTTAGAGCAAATGTATTTTTTTGAATATTAACTTCCACTGTTGCGTTCAAGTTCATCAAACATGAGTGAGACATTTTTATGGTTAGAAACTGATAACCCCGTGGCTATTGGAGCTACTTTTTTTTTAAATTGTAATTTGCAGCTGAAACTTAACTTCCCGGTTAGTCGAATTGTTTTAGTTTACCTAGGAAATAAACTTTTGTAACTGCGTTCTACAAATGATATCTGGACTTTCAACATTAATTTTTGATGTTTGAAATAATAATTCTGCAGACAACAAATCTCTAATTACAATTTAAACCGAAAGATTTTTTTCCTGTATGTATATAAAATGAAATTTTTTCCTCTGGCGAACAAACTGTGATAAGTTTATCTCAAAGGTTTCAGTTTATCAAAATCCGTTGACACATTAATTGAATTATAACAATGATCAGTTTTAGCACGACTATCACACCAATTCATGATCAAAGTTCGTAAACTCCGAATTTAGTTTAGGCCTATAGTCGAAAGTTTATTCTCTAACCGCAACTCATCGAATAAACATCGTGCGGTATCGATTCACGAAGCAACTGTTCTCCCAACGTTGATTTATAACCAACACGTTCGGTAATAATAGGAGAAAGTTATGAACTTATTTCAACTCCATCGGTTATAATTTTGGGAGTTTATGAACACCAATGTGTTACACACCTTGAGATTACAACTGATTTTAAGTTTTAAATATAGACAAAGTCTGCAGAAGATAGGTTAGTTAACCATCCATAATTTATGGATTTATTTAATTATTCAATGGAATTTTTCCACAACAAATATAATATAAAATAATATTTACTAGTTATGAAAGATCTACTGTTGCCAATTGATAATATTGGACAAGAAAACAGCTAATCTTAGACTATTTAATTGGATTGCTTGTGATGGTAGAATAAGAAGTTTCCTTATCTCTCTCTGTTTGTTGTCTCAGTCATCCTCTTGGAATGTCTCTATACTTTTTTTAATTGTATCCTTCCGTATTAATTGATCTTTAACCTGGTGTAATGATACGTGGAGGTGTTGGTCTGTACTTTGTTTGATTTGATCAAACCATTTCGATCATTTTTCCCTGTATTTCTTCCATCACTAGAAGCATGTCTATAATGTCATCTCCTTTTCCAGTTAGCTGTTCAAAGCATTGCAAAACTTTCTTCGGGCACAATTGTGATAGTCTGGTGGTTTCACTTAACTTTTCCAATATCGACTGGTGTTGCTTTTTTCGCAGTCTAAACAATCTCCTGTAGTGCCACATTCCAAATGAATCAATATAATTGAGCTCTATAGTTCTATGCGGTTACAAGTATTAGTCATTTGAGAAGACCACAGTTCGCAACATGCTTTCAGCTTCTTCATATTTTAGTAAGTCTCAGCCTCGCACTCTTGACAAAGGTTATTCTTCGCATAATGTCCTCTATGCATCCATCAAAGCAGATCCAATATTGTTCTCAGCATTGTTAGACCAAAATTTTCAGTATCCCGCTCCATTATACCATGTCCAACAAGAATTCCACTCTACAGTCTATTTAGAAGGATCTTCATTATAACTTCTCCGTAGATGTTCAACAGGGTAGTTGATAAAATGTACTAGACCCTGTAAGAGCGAATAAATTGATATGTTCCTAAAACTAACAGGACCTGAATTTTAGGCGAGTCGATCATTAACGAGAATTTGTATAAGCCGAGATGGTGACATCACAACTGTGCACAAACTAGCCCAGTGAAACGCATTAGCCGAAGGTTACATCGAAGACAACATGAATAACAAGTTATACCGATGAAGGAATTTCGAGAAAAGTTGCATCACACTATTTATCTCGTTACTTGGTTTAGTGAATTATAGTTTGAGACTACAGTAAATTGTTTAAGACCTCAACTTCTTCTTTGAAACAGCTTGTGCTGGTTGAGGATTTATTTTATTTCATCTTTCATTTTAATTGAGCGTTTTAAGTTTGAAAGGGATTGTGCCACGAAATTATGGACTCACTAACAGATAACTAAGAGACAAAGCGTGAAAAAGCAACACAGTAATATTTATGAGAACAGAATCAACGAAATGGTCAATGTGCGGTGATGAAAATGATGTGAATAATCAACTCAAATACGCGTATGATATGCAAGCAAAGTCAGAAATAATTCATATCAATTTTCATTATTAATATATTGTGGAATCAAATAAAATGATTGGAAGGAATATTCATAAGGAATATAAAGGTGGAACTTTTAAACGCCGAAAGTTTTTTAAAATTGAATTGTTAAACGTTGACTTCAAACTTTTTAAGAAATCTTATTGTGGAAGTTTCGGGATTGTAATCACTATTATATTCCACCCACTTTTTCTCGAGCTATAATATTTTATTTACAGCCAACTCCTCCAAATATTGGCATCGAGAACTTTAAAATAAATGGAAACTTCCGTTCAAAATTCATATCAAACTTCAGATTTCTTTGACGTCTTTTTTTATCGGCAGAAGTTGTATTTGAAGCATTTTTCTCCGAAGTGAGATCAATCAAAATGAAATACAATAAGATGTTGCTTTGAATAATCATAAAATGTAGACCGAGAAGTTATTAAAAAAAGAATCCATTATCTATATAACTAGATAAGATTTTGTTGATTTTATTTTATGTTTTGATGCAGAATTTGAAATAAAAACGACCGCAATATTGTAGAAAAATTGTCCTGCGTTACGATGTATTACCACAGCCTTCATATTTTCCTAATCTGGCTTCCTCTTATAACTTTATGTTCCCAAATTAAAAAAAAAAAAAATAAGTCTTGGTGAGAAGCGATTTTAGACAAATGAAGTGGTGATGGTAGAGATATTGAACGATTACTTTTTTAGTTGGTTTTAAAAAACAAAAAAATTAGGAACTTATCAAAATGATTGTTTAATGTTTAAAGAACTTTCCAGTGTTAAGTCACTTTTCAGTTAAATCACCCTCGTTTAGAGACCAACAACTTCTCTATTCACAGGAATTAAACGAGACTTCTCTCTTGAAATTAATCATTCCAACCCATCGAAGAACCGTCCTTGGTACGATTCTGCGCAATATAAATTACGTGTTCCAAATTGGCAGTTACCGCTATACCTGGTTGATAGCAGGTACTGTTACAAGGACCGGAGATTTTGCAGAAAATAGAACAAATTTAATGCAAGTAATGTAGACTACAAACATGAGAAGCTGTTGAATATTTTCGACAGGCTAATTGGAATCTAATATTCAAAGAATGGACAATAATCAGAAAACTATGTGAATGCCTTGAGAGAGCGTATGTTCAATCCTGAGATGAAAACAAATAGATTTAGTACTGATTCTTCAAAAGATGTAGAACATAACAGCCAAATTGTCAATCTGCCAGTAGCCGATCCGAATGGCGCTACAGCAGAAGATTTCAATTTTGAAGAATTGACGCACATAGAAGAAGACTCAACAGTTTTTCCATTTACTGACGCGACGTGAAGAAAATCAATGTTACTGGAGTATCTCCCAATTAAAGCCTAATAAATCACTTTGTACTTTTTTTGGACGAGGATATTATTACAAAAGAAACTGATGGAATTCAGTATTCACCATATTATCGAAGTTCAAAAGAAGTTACCAGACCTAGAGACATGGAGAAATGTATCGATTTGTGTTGCCTATTCGGCAACGTCCATTTATTCTTGTAGCCAAACAGGGTGAAGTCGCCATATTTGGCGACAATGTAGAGAATTCCATTCCAAATAAATATAAAGATTTTTAGATCTTTCTAGAATCAACGAGAATGTTAAATCGTTCAGAATTCCAACAACTTTCGAAATTATACTGAGAAAGATCGAACAAATCTTCTGTCCATTGATGATATCATGGATGATTGAAGAGGGATACAATTCCGACAATATATATCAAAAAAATATAACAGAAAGTTATATGAACTAACTTTTAATGATATCATTATTATTAATGGAAAAAATAACATTAGTTTCAGGAGAATCATCACATGCAGAAAGTATGGTAAAGGAATTGATGATTTCATAAGAGAAAGTCTTTCATCTTTGATACTAATGTTTCTTAGTAGATGGAGTAGTTCACCTTTTATATTGGTTGCGCAAAAGCCTTTCAAATAATTTGATACCATAACGATTTTTTCCATGTTTACAAATTCACTGAAAATGTTAAAAATCGATGGCTGCCAAACAAATACTAAACAACATGGCGTCTTCAAACTTGAAACATATGCTGTACAGATTGAGTACTTTTTAATACAACGGTATTTTTTATACAACAACCACTATCTCTAGGTCAGGTTAAGTATTTCTGGGACCATCCTCGTATGATCAATTTTTGCGTAAAACAGGTTTAGTAAGAAGAAGGATGAATCATTTTGCAAAAAAAAGTGAATGTTATTTATCAACTACAAGACCGGAAGATATGTCAGGATAATTATGAAGCAAATTCAAGACCGCTGATAATTAAAAAAGAGAACTTGTTTGCTTTTTTGACTACAATACACGATCTATCACGTTTTTGTCCAAAATACATTTAAGCTCTATGGATTCTAACGACCCACAGTATGGAATTGTCAGTGATCGCGATGGTAAATATTATGAATATTCAATAGACCATTGCATTTGTCTGTAACTAATACAAATTCTGAAAAGCCTTTTTCCTCCGTGACTACAACAAGTGCATATGAAGACTGATACATCTGTAAATGATGCGGATGTTTGTGTTTTCTAAGAATTCTAGAAGTACTAGATTATCTTATACCTATTTAGTTGGCAATTCTTCTAGTGCAATACCTCTTGCACTATCGCTAATAATATCTTTTGCAGATAGTCTTGTTGAAACATTTTTGTGCTTATAACTTAGACCCATACTACAAAGTATTATCACAGTATTGATAAATGCTGACATTCCCATGTTTAGGTCGAACAATTTTATAACAAACCTCGTATATCATATACCATTAACTGGATACCCTCAATGTTCAGTTCACTGAACTACTATTTACCTTGAAAATTGTTAAGAGTAGTGAAAATTTTCTCCAAACGGAGAAGATGGTTTCTCAGAGTTGTTTATGTAATGCTGTATTTATTTTGTATCTACATTTTTGAATAGAATTAAGCTTTGTTTCGATATCACGTGATAAATATATTATTATGTTCCCATTGAGTATATAAAAATGGGAGAGGAAGTGTGGATTAATACAATAGGTATAATAAAATATACCGACATTTTCCATAGTAATTATCCATTGTAGGCTTTTTCACAAGTCTGCAAAACCATTTAAGTAGATTTCAGTGCTGATGCGGCCAACTACCCCATTGTTTCGATGTTCATTTTAGTGCTGCTACAATAGAGCAATGAATTATGGAGGTCATTATTTAGAGAACTCATTGTTATTGTTTCCTGTTCAAAAAATATTTTTTGCCGCGACGTATATATTGTTTGTTGTACATTTAACATTTACAAATTATTCCATATGAATGAAAGCGTCAAAAGTAGTACAATGGTCCGGCAAATAAGATGTTTCCAGCTTTTCCAAATGGAATCCTTTCAATGCCGTTTGCCAAGCGTAGCCGCAGTTATAATGGGTAAACGGTGATTCATTCTATTTTCGTGGAAAACCAGAACAGACATTTCGACAGATAATAATGAATAGCGGATGTAGAAATTTGAAAGTTTATAGAAAATAACAGATTAAATAGGAAAGAAAATACTCAACATTTACATATTTTCCATTTATTTCAGAATGCGATTGACTACAAATTATGTTTTGTGTCTAAAGAGGGAGTCCATAAAATATTGCAGCTTTGCTTAAATAAGTCGACATGATCCATAAATTTATTTGTGACGTCAAATGAGGAAGTGTAAGCGCAATTTGACAAAACTATACAGGGTGTGAAAGGCAAAACATTCTCTAATATGACCCCCCGTTTTTGAGTTATAGGCAATTAACTCGGCGTTACATACGTGGAGTTTGATAAACCCCAGTCGTGGAAAACTCTTTGAAAATGCTTGCTTCTTAAAAATGTATCCGCCTTCTCTTCCGGATCTCAACGCTCTGGGGTGTATTAAACTACCACCAAAAAGTTGATTAAAACCATAAGAAACAGAAAAGGCTCCTGGTGATCTGGGCTGAGACAGAAACTGATAATGACGTGGTGGTTTTAGGAAGTGAAAATGATATTGATTTGGTTTCTGAAACTGAATTCGGCAACGATTCTGAGCAGGATATAAAAATGGAAGATCAAACGCCTAACAATGACCCGGATAAAGAAACATCAAATTAATTGCTATTAATGCTCTCGAGATCTACAGAGAAAACAATCAAGATTACAAACTTTTGAGAAGGATTTTTATCAAAATGTTGGGCCTACAACAGATCCAAGGACAGATTCATGATAGGAAGAATAACCCGAGGATAATCCGAAATCTTCGTTAGAAAATTGAAAATTTCTATAAAAATAACTTTCCACCGGTCAAGGTTTCAAAGGTTATAGGAAGGTGTTCCGTCTGCTCAAGAAGTCGAAATCGCAAAACAAAATACTCCTGTGGACGCTGCATTATTATAACTTGCGTATAACTCTCAAATATATTTATGAATTTTGTTTTTGCTCTCTTGTTGTTAGACTTGTTTTTAAAACATTTCTTAGGGCTAAAATTTCAATTTTTAGAAAAAAAAATGTGTTTTTCAGCAAGACAAAATACACATGGTTCTTTTACTTAGTTTTTCTATTAAATAAATTTTTGATAAAGTATTTTTTGTGTTATTTTGATTTCCAGTTGATTGTTTAAGAATATAAAAGTATAAAATATTGGAAAAGGCAAAGGAAATGTTGAAATTTGGAAAATGGGGTTTCTTAAACCTGCGAAATCGTAACTTATAGTTAAGTATATATTATAGATTACCCGTTCGCCATAGGCATTCTAAAGAAAATTATTATAAATTGTAATTATTTATTGAAAACACATCGTTTCTAAATGGTAGAATTTGATGTATGATTCGGCTTCTGGTATCTTATTAGAAACCAGAAGTTTGTAAACTGACCCTTCAGAGTAAAATGTATTAGATTTAGTTGATGCTGATACCACAACTAGCGTACCCAATATGTTACTAAAACTTAAAGTATCAACGACAACTAATCATGATTTTCTCCAAGAGAAACTTCTCTACCCCTTCCAGAAAGTACATGATATGGAAGTAGAGGATTATCTAGCAAGACTGGTTCCTCGTTGGTTTCTAAATAAACAACGAGTTGATAATACATTTTTTTGAAAAAATACTATTTACTGATGAAGCTGGTTTCAACAAGAGACGGTTTTACAAACTCCCATAATTTATATTTATGAAAATCTTCACGGTACAATTCGATTTTGGAATAATGTGTGGGAACAAATAGTAGGTCCATATTTTTTTGATAATAACCTGAATAGTCAGCGATACCTAAAATTTTGTCAAACATTCCCATTCACAGACATTTATCATGGAGCTTTTCCCCAATCCCTAAATGAAGTGAAAATTCATCTTAACAACAACACGTTTTCCTGAATTAAATAGTTAAATGTTGCCTTTAGTTGGATGTGTGTTTTTATCAAGTTTCGTTTCCAAAGGAATACCATTTTGATCAGGGTAAATATGCGACAATATAATTCGGATTTGTATCCCTTGGAGAAAGACTACTTGAAAATTGCTACGCTAAAATGTCTGTTCATTATTACGAGTAGTTTTCGACAAACTTACTTTCCATATAAATCATCTAGGTATCTATAAAAATAACTCGACCTCTTTCGAACAAAAAAAAATTTGATGGAAGATGGAACAATCAGTTGTTATTGTTATTAAAATTTTCTTGGAAACCACTATTCATTTTTCTTCAACGATCTCTCCATCTATCAAAACAAGATACAGTGATTTTCGTTCTATCCTCGTTTTTATACCAACAGCTTATGTAAATCGTGATGTTTTATGGTTTTCCATAACGAATCTGCCAGTTATTCCACACATCAGATGGAACGTAATAGGTTCAAACCCTGAATAGTTACAGAAGATATATTTTACGATAAAAGTGAATTCTCGTGTGAATTGGTCGGATTCGATTATTATACTCAGTTTCAAAAACAGATGCTTCGTGACGGATGAATATTGGATGTAATAATCCCAAATCTCATTTGTCAAATAATTTCAATTCGAAATCGCTATAAGCGCAATTTCTAGGATGCATTTTGTTGCCGTTACGCTCGCCTAGATTCGGCTCCGATACATACAAATGTGTATCTATGAAATCGACGATACGTTTTATGGTCCTTTATTGCATAATTTGAAAATGGACACAAAAAGATATTAAATCAATGTAATTGTCAACTTTATTCTCCTTATTCAATTGTGAAACATGAAGAACAATTCGTTTTTACCATTTTCTGTTATACCAGGGTCGCCGATTTGGTTTTTGCCTCATTTTCTGCAAAAACTATCTTTGATACTCTTCCTCTAAGCTTTTTTTGTTTCTTTATGAAGATTCTTCACCTGTATTTGCATTTTCCTTTTCTTTATTACATTCATATTAATGTCAGTAGTTGATTTAATCTTCTGCTAATCATTCTCAATATGTCTTTTAGGAACATTATCATATCCTACCTTATCATTCCTTTAATTTTATATTATCCTGTGGTATTTTATTTGTTCTCATGTTTTTTTGGTTCTCAACAACCACTTTATAGGAAGAACGCTTTCTATTTGTCTATTATAACATTAGTAAGTGTGTTTATATTTGATCTGTTCAATCACTTGTTTCTAACTTATTTTATGTAACTGATTTAGAAAATTACCTTTGACATTATCTAAAAATAGATGAGAAAACAATCAAAGATAATTTTTTTTACTATCAAGAACATTATCTATAATCTTTATATAAAATTTCATGTAAAATTTGACTTATTTCTTGATTGTCCAAATAAATGTATCAATTACTTCGAGCCTCGCAGTATAATTTCGCAGTGTGAGGGCAAATTATAATTTTCGGACAAATTTCAATGAAATCAACGAAGTAACGCGATATTTAAAAGCTTATTTTCATCAAGTTTACAAATTCTTGTAAGCAAGCATCCGGGATAGCTATAATCACCTCATTATTTTCCTAAACGAAAACTCTGCAGTAAAACGGCGATTGAAATCCCGCGCACAAATTCTCCTTGGAAACGATTTCTAGTTAAATAAAAGTGCTGTTATATCATTGTTGCTCTGCTAATGGGCCATTCACGAAAATCTATTGGATATAACTTTTTTCCAAACTAAATGGAAAACGTTTTAGACTCTATTTGTGTATAGACCCATACTCAATACCAACGAAATATTTATGATATCGAAATTCGAAGCAGAGACGTCTCTAAAAGATATTCTACCTTCCATTAATTGGGCAATCTTGTTGTACATTGTGAAGGTAGTTTGATAAAATAATTTGAAAATAACCATAATTAAAAAAAAATTCAAATATTTTTGATGACCAAATGAATATAAATCTTCAATGGACGTACAAGAAATTGTACAATCTCATTCCAAAAGTTTTTTCTTAAATTTTTTCCTCATTTGATGAGTAAATGTTGATCTGATGATTTTTCAAATAAATTTTTTGTATACACGTCAAGTGATAGACATTTGTTTGTCTTTCGTGAACTTTTAAAGCTGTTTGGCCAATTACACCAGGTAACTTCATCATAATATTATGAGGACGGGATCGAGTTACTCTTGGTACAATTTTACTCCATCGTGTTCCGTCTTTGCCTACAATGACAATTTCAATATAACACAATACAAGTGCATAAAATAGCTCCAGCTTATCCAAAAAAAAATTACTGTTTTCTTGGTTTCCACTGTCATCGTTTCCATCGGCATCGTTTTCATCGTCATCGCTTACTTCAAGTTCATGATCAGTCTCGGAACCAACTGATCTTGACTCGACGTGATCTTCTGTTTCAGATTCATCAGAGTCATCCACATCTTCTTGTAAATTTTCGTCCTCGGTAAAAGCGAGACTAGTAAGTTCTTCAATATCTTCTGGTTTTGAAAAGCAATAAAATTTACGTTTGAATAATTACAAAACGTCGGAATGAACCAGAACTTATCCCAACTAAATCTGAAGATAAACTGACGCTTTTGGTCGCGCTGTATCTATCAGGTACAAATCCGGCGGTCAGACTTGTTTAGGGTGGCCAGGGGCTGTAAAAGTGAAATCAGCCGATTATACTTCTAGGAAAGGCTTCGAGATACATCTGCCGAGAACTATTGTAAATCTCCATTTTGTAGAGCTATTAAATAAATAAATATTTAGTAAAAAGTTAGCCATGTATCTCGTAAATACACGCGCGACTAATGGAAGGTTAAAGCATATTTGCCAGGGTTTTGCATTATTTGTTTCTTGTGGGATGTCATAACATAATTCCTCGATGACACATCTCTCTTTTATTCAATATCTTTGGAACCATTTCCAGTAGAGTTTTCAACAAATTGATTCAAACGATTCAGCAGTTATATTTTTAAACAAAACTGATCTTCTATCGAGCTCCTCTAGCTACCTTTTGTATTGATACACATTCTGTTCACAACAGCATCTCAAAACTTTTTGTCATTATATTCCAGGTTTTAGAAAGAAGAGAGAATCCATCTAAGCCACATTTCACTAGCTTACTTTTTTCCAAAGGATCTAAAATACTAAATACGAGATTATCTGTGTCAGACAAACGAGTTGTCGTGCTCTTTATTTTCAACTAAAAAAATGTCATAACATAAACAAACCACTAATTAGTAGAATTAGCACTCAAACAGTCTTCACTGATTGAAAAGTTATTATATTTAGAATGTTAAGATGAATATGTCAAAAATGTAAATACAAATGACTATATCACGAATTTACAGTCTAATATAAATAAAAATTTCTGGAAGGAGCAGATGTCTTGGTGTATACTTTTACCGAGAACGGCTCTGTCCCAGCACATTCGAATCCGTGTTGTATTTGGTATTCATTTCACATTGTACGGTATAGATTTGTTCGGGGACGAGGACATGCCACTGACGTCGTTTGTTTTAATCAGTTTTGAATCAGCAGACGAAAGATAAAGTCTCATCAAATATAAATTATGACGGTATTTCTAGAAAGAACCACGTACGATTCTTATGAAAAATCAATATCATATAGATCTCCAAAAAAGTAAAATTTATATTGTGATAACAAGTATTCGCATATATATGGACTTGAAGAAAGTATATGAATTAAATTACTGGCAATTTCAAAAAAATTATAGGAGTCATGAAGATACCCAAAAATAACCGGAATTATTTTTTAAATGCTATATATTTACAAATATTTACAAAACAACCTCATCCCCTTCAAAATACTCTCCATTACAAGTAATACATTTGTCTTAGCGGTGCTTCCACTGTTCGAAACATTGTTTGAACTCATCTTTAGAGATGGCTGCAAGTTCCTGTCTCGTTATTTACTTGATGTCTTCAATGCTTTCAAATCGCCATCCTTTCATGCTCCTTTTCATGTGTGGAAACAAGAAAAAATGGCACGGAGCCAGGTCAGGCGAGTAAGGTGCGTGGGACAGCGGAACCATGTTATTTTTAACCAAAACTGGCTATCAGTGATTGCTGACTGTGCAGGTGCGTTGTAATGGTGGAAGAACCAGTCACCTGTTTGCTAAACCGAGTTCCAAGATGCTCCAACTGATTTCAGACAGTTGATGAATTGTCTGTAGACGGTCTGTGCGCACAAGCTTTCGAATTCTTTCAACATTTTCATCGATTCGGACAGTTGATGGATTTCCAGAGCGAGGTTTATCATCAATCGACATGTCACCATTTTTAAATCGAGAAAATCACTTGAATTTTCCCATAGCATCATCTTCGTAAGCAGTTTTCAACATTAAAACAGTTTCAGCAGCGTTTTTACCGAGAAGAAAACAAAATTTCACAGCGGTAGGTTGTTCACTTAAATTTGCCATCATAAAATAACGAAGCAGCAGTGAAACAGCACTAGCAAAAACGGTCACTAGTGACGAACACAACGTGGCTGGTGAAATGCCTGCGCAGCAATGAACTGGCGACGTGCTGCATGCAGGCAGGCCCTAGCGGTAAAAATCAGTACTACAAAAGCTCCACCCATGGCAATGCTATTCCAGTTACTTTTGGGTACCGCCTCGTGTAAAAAATTTGTAGATGGACAACAATAACGGAAACGAAGCAGAACGTGCAAGAATTTAGAAAAAGAATAGCTGCTGGATAAATGTGGAAAAGAGATGAGAAAATTTATTACCAGATCATCATTTATTTTTTTGTTTTAAAGTTAACGAACATCACATTTAACAACTTATCTGTCAATTTTCTCTTTAGAAATGAAGCTTATTTTTATTTGGGTTATTGTTTCTGTTGTAGGTAATTTAAAATTAAATAAACGTAATAACACACATTGTTTCTTGGCTCGAAATGAACTGGCACAGACAAAGGCGTTGAGACTATACATGATCCGACTCTTCTAAGGTCAGATATGAATTTAAGGTTACAGTCTACATCAACTTCATATATGTACCTTCCAGGTGTAGTTTTTAAAATATAAATTGATCCTTACTTCAGCTGTAACGTTTCCCAATTAAATAAATCCAGATATAGTGACTATAGCTCAGAGAGGACGATGTTTCCTCACGATTTCATATTATTTCAAGAGAATATATAGATTTCCGCATTTCGAAAATCAATCGTTTGAAATATTCAATACCGTAAACGAGTTTGAACACCACCACCAAGTAAACGATAACGAACATTCTAAACATCTACGTTTAGCAATAGGACGGTTGTTTATAATAATATCTTTGATGAATATAATGAGATTAGAACACAAACTTGTTTTTATTCGTCCCCCAAGTCAAAATAGCGACTCGAAATGCTAAATCAAAAATTAAATATACAAAAAAATACACAATTTTGTTTTATCAAATTATTATAATAAACTTTATACGCATTTAAAACTTTTATCGAAGTAAAAGATAATTTTTTTACTCTAAATCAATCCCAACTAGGTTTCTCAACACTAAGACTATTTTTCATCAGCTTGGTGGCAAATTTATTCTTATTATCTACAAAACATACGAAAAACAACGTTTCTCGTTCTATTAAATGTGTTAAATTCATTGAACCGCCACTGCTTTCCTTCCATTCCGTGTTATAATCCAATACTTCATCCGTGATAAATCTCGAAACGTGTTAAACAACGTCCTTTTCATTATTGTCCCAAATATTTATTTGAGAAGGTGTACGTTAGGACATCATTTCTGGCGATATCCGATTTGATAGTGTATAAATTGCTTCTGAGGCGCTACAAAAAATTTTCAAAAGGGATAAATGACTTATAAAGATAAATAAATAACAAAACAACAAAATTTATTAATAGTAAATGAATAAGTTCGTGCGGTATCATCAGTATTTGTTGTCATTTATTTGTTTTTTAATAAAAATAACTATCTGTAGACTATTTCCAGTTTTGTCATGAATCAAAACACTCAAACCGTTCTATTATCAAAATATGTGTCGTTGTATAAAAAATCAAGGATATATTTTCGGAAAAATCTATTTTTTCGAAAGCATTATGTTCAATCCTAACTGAGATTAAAATGAAACCCGTCTATAGCTCAAACTTCAGATCTAATTAATAAATGAAATTACTCTAGTGAAATTAGACTGTTTTTTCTCATTCTGAATCCCTCAGTGGGATTAAAAAGATACGTCGCTGTTCGCATACAATACTAAACTATAAATTCTCATTCCATCATCGCCCCATCGACCTATTCTGTTATTTTCCTTCCCATTTCCAATCCCTTTTTCTTCGTAGGTTTATCTCAGAGGTGTACTTCCACAAATGATGTAATGCATCAATATGACGAGGTAATTTTCTTTCGATGAAAATGTTTGCTCAAAAAAAAAACATAATGTAGCAAGAAAATATTGATAGTCATGATTTTATTTCATGTCTGATATCACTGTAATAATTATTACATTGCATGTAATCGTATTTTTAATGAAACATCATTATAATGATTGAAAATTGAGAGTATTTATTATAATCTAGCATAAAAAATTATATTGCTTGTAGAAGAATTGTTATTTATGAAATTTACTTTATATTAGTTTTTGTCTTCTCCATTCTTCAGAGATGGTGATGACTTTCTTATTAGTTATCTAATCTTTCATTTCCTAAAACGTAAGCAGAATTACATCTGATTTAATAATTTTTTTTGTATTTACTTTTTCTAAAGATTCTTAATTGCTGATTTTCTTCATTTAGATACATTTTCATGAGCGTGACTGAACAAAGGGCTAGGGATATATTTGTATCTCTTATTATTATTGTATTTATTGCTTCTGCTGGAAAACACCTAATAGGTCATTATTAAACGATCCGGATCTTTCTCCTTATATATTTCAACTCAATTTATAAACTCTTATTCACAAGAATAGTTAAAGTCTTTTATCTTGTCAGCAATAACGTTTAAATTGAAAAATATATAAAAGATTTCGAAAGCAAAGCCGTGAAGTTTGGAAAGTAAATATTTGAAGCTATGCATACTCCTTTGTGTTTAAAGTCGCTTTATTTTACAATCTGACATCAAAGGAATGCGAGCGAAGTACTTATTATAATGAAATACTCATTTTACTGAATTATACAAAGTTCGTATACTTGAGATTCACTTAACACTTGTTTAAAGGTCACACGGTATGACTTAGTAAAATTACCGACCTTGCGTGTCCTTTCTTCCTACCCTTTCAACAATTTTCGTGCTCTATTACATTTTATATGAAACGGTTTGCATTTTATTCATGCCGTTCATTTGAATGTTATGACTATTTATTAAATTTGAATTCATAAAATACGTGTAGGTATATCAATGATAGAGAAAAAGAGAGATAGACAAAAACTTTCTCTAAACATATTCTTAAATCAACAAGCAGCAGTATTGGAGTAAACCCCATGTAGAAACTCATAAGTGTTCTCAAGCAAATATTGATACAAGTTGAAGGACCAGAAAAATAACATGAATCTCATCTTTGTACACTAAAGGGTTGAGACACGATTTTGCCTCTCGTATAGGATTTCATCCCTATTCGTGAACAAAAGATTTTGACCCTTTCGGCTTCATAGGTGTATATCCTTGATATCCTCTCAAAGCTTGGAATATTGCTAGTCCTTCGTCTAGAGTCCATAGTCGTCGAGAAAATTTTTAAAAACAAGAAATTGAATATCCAAAAATTAGATAATAATATTTTTTAAAAAGATTCTATCTATGATAAGTTTATTTTTCTTTCTTCATATATGAGAATGATTCTCGAAATATTCTGGTAATTTACATATAAAAGACATCTTCATCATAACATCACGGATCACGGAAAATCAGATTAGAGAATCGATTCTTATTTCTCTTTATAATCTTTAGATCCATTTAGGAACTACTATATCTGAGTTGAGATTCCGAACCATCACCCATCGATCTTTCACTTCATCCGAAATTGATTGCCAGCCAGAGCGTCGATTATCATGGACGATTCTGCAAACAAAAAAAGAACCACTGAACTTAAGAATCAAATGGAGGCTCCAGCTTTTACTTCTACCAAGATAAGAATGAACTTTGTAGATGAATCGCCGGGGAACTGGGAGAAAAGGAGCCAAGCTATAATCTAACCTTATCTAAACCTTATTTTACGTAGAACCTTCGTACTTAAGCTTACATATCAATAACGGAGACTCAACGTAGTCAATAGACCCTCAGGAATACATCTTCTCTTCGATCTTCTACAACATCCGTGATACATAATAAATTATGAAGATGATAAAATGTTAACAACAAATTCTGGACTTACTTAATTATGTTGAAATAATCATGAAATACCGAATGAGAATAGGACGAGCTAAAAGTGCAATGAGCAGTCTTGCCGTCCAACCAAATCAAGATTTTTTTCCTCATATCATAAGCTAATATAAGTCAGTTGATGAGGGTAACAAGAGGCTGATTCACTCACCAAACTGGGTTTAGTAGAACCTCCAGAGAGCCTAGAGCTTAGTCTTGGTTTGATATTATATCATGCTATAGGTATCATGTACAACTCGAAATCGCGCTGGGACGTGAAGAAGGACACAACTGCAGACCACATCTTCGATGAATATTCAGCAATTACAATCCGAGAAAGCTTCACAGTTTGCTCAATTGCTCAATGACGTAAATAAGTTCAAAGTTCAAAGACACCGGGGTTTGGTGGTTTTAAGTGGAACTCTTTTTAGAGATTCTTGATTTCAGGTTCTTTCAATTTTACGTATACATCCTATGATATCCAAATGAGATATTTATGAGGTAGGATGTTTTCCATTTTTTATAGTTAGCTTTTATTTCTATAGCAAACATTTTCATTTGTTTTATTCAGTTCTAGAACTAGTTGAAACTATTTTTAGGTATGTTAAGACATAGTTCTTCTCTATTACTAACGGAGTGCTGTAAGGATGATCCTTTCTATTCACTACCTTTAGTGAACACAGAAAAACAATTTTCGAATTAAATTTAAAACTTATTAAGGTGAGTTATGTGGAGAGGCAATTATGCACTTCATCATTATAAAAAAATATAATTGAGTATTGAAAACAAGACATAAAATGGAAAGGAAGACGTTCACACAAAGAAGCTCAATCTAATCGAGAGGCAAAGTGTTGGGGATGCGAACATAAAAGGATGAAAGTTGGTTCTTTTCTGAAGATATGTTATGTTGGTATTTATGCCTTGAAGTTGCTTTTTTGATTTTATTTTTTATTTTGATACTTTTATGAACCCAGCTTGATGAACGAGATCAAATCTTATTTTTATTTCTAAAATATACAGCTCACAGATTAGACCCTCTGAATGAGCGAACTTGTCTAGTTACCACGCTAGTACAAACTCTTAATTCTGTTAATTGCTTATCTGGCCCTTTTGTTACTATGTTTAAGATTACTCTCATAGTTCTACGTACACAATGAGCTTATTAAACTGAAATTGCTAGATTTGCATTAATTTAACACTTCAAAGTTGCAAGGGTGAGTCGGCAACAGCTAAAGGTAAATATTACCCCAATTAATGTTAAGTATAGAGTAGTTCTATTCATATTATAACTACGTGAGTGAAATATTTTTTCAAAAAACTCTGTATTAGATGTGAGAAAAAAATAATCACACATGTTTACAGATTAATTATTCCTAGATTGCAGATTTTACAGAAGGTAGCTTTAGATTGCGACCTCTTTTTATTTTATTACCATGAGAACTAAAATTACAATCATTTATTGTCGATAATAGTAAATTATATTCAGTGATGCTTATTTATAAACAAGCTGAATGTTTTGATGTAAAGTGCATATCTGTTTATAACCAATAAATTATTTGTTGTTATTATTATTAGGAACTCCCAATGAAGGTTTACCATTGTGGATAAAGTACCAATCGTGTTCATTAGATTATTTATACACAGATTAAATTGCTAATTACACCTTATTGTATAACTATGTTCTGTACTTGGAATTTATTTAGTAATATAGCTAATTTATCAGTTTCTTGTTAACGTCCTACTAGACCCATAGCGATTGAGACTATTTCAACTGATTTTTCATCATCCATTTTGTTCTTTACTACAATGTCTGGTCTGTTGACTTTCAAAGACTTGTCTCTGTGTACTCTGTCATACAATTTTGTTATTTCTTCGTGATCCTCTACTGGTACCGTTTGTACATCATTTTGAAGTTATATTTCTTGTACAATTCCCTCTAAATATAAGTGACTACCTTATCATGTCACTTCACGTAATCATTTCTAGATAATTTATCGGCATTTCGATGTTATGTCTTATAAGTTTTCGTCATTACTTATTCGCCCATTTGCTAGCTCTTCCTATTTACCATTGTTGCAATCTATAAATGTGCTAGTTTGGTTTTATAAGCTACGCAGCGGTTAACTCCGTTCATCGCTTTAACAAGGGAGTGACAGCCCGCGATCGAAAGCGACATAAAGCGAATTGCATGCCATATCGTAGAGTTAAGTTAATAGGTTAAGAGGCTGAATGTACAGAATTATTTTCTTTGGTATTGAATTATAATGTTAGTAGTTAACTTTCACAACACTGTTAGCCAAGTAAATAAAGTTATTATTGTAATAAATTAGTTTAAATACGAGTCGTTTTTTATAGTACAGTCCACGTTATCGAAGGTAAATGAAAAAAACTAGTGACAATCTTCATACTTTCACCCCTCGATTGTTTATTTAAATATTTATACAGGGTTACTATATTTTCTATTTGTGTATCTTTCTTGTTTATATATAGCTGATTTACAACTACTCTAGGTTAAATTAATTTATATAACGTATATTATTGGAAGTTTTCTTGTCTTAAGGCTTAATAATATTATTTGATTTAAGTGCTAAAATTATTATTAGTTCCGTTTGCAGAATTTCCCTAATTCAGTAAACGTTTTTTCCCTTTATTTGCCTTTCCATTCGATCATGTGTTATTGCTTTGGTTCCAGTATACCTCAATTTTCGCAATACTTCAATTTTTCTTCATCCTCTGTGGATATTATAATTATGCGAAAGAGCCATACACTAATCAGTTTGAAGCTGATATCATATTCATCTATCCCGTATACAAAAACTCCGAATGATTAGGCTCATGATAAACTTAGGAAATATTCAATATCGCAGCCTCTTGTGTTTTTTGTTAACCTCGGAATACCTTCTAATTGATTCCATACGAGTACGTTAAACCAGGCCTGGCATATTTGTTGATTTCCTGGAATAGCTTGCCAGTATCGAGTAGGTAATTGATTTGATGCTGATATCATCCATGTAGAGAAGATGGGGGATGAGTTGGTGTACCATACTTAGAACTATTGTGCATGGTTTTGGCATTATTATTATGTTATAGCTTTTTCGAATTTTCTACGTTAGTTTGCAATGGCAGGAAATGCTATAACTAATCCATAGTTTTTTTACTTCCTCGTAGGATCTGTACTCGTTAATTTCTGCTGGAGTGCTAAAATGTCCTGTACAAAAGCCGATGAGGATTTGCAGCATGCTTTTGATAAGAACCAGCTAATATTTCTTAGATTTTGTAATTTCATTCTAATGCATCAAATTGATTGTTTGCAATATTAACAATCATTCCAATTCATTTTCTGTTCTAATAATGAAAAAACTCACCTTTATATGTAGTTATTACCAAAAAAAGAGTTCGAGATTTTATATTCAGTCTCTTTTGCATCGTTCAGTAGCCCTTTGGTATTTATTTTAAGCATATAATAGTGGATACTTGGTTACTAAGCCTTACATATATCACTTCGGATGTTTTGGATTAAATGAGAAGCTTCGAGATTCATTATTAATGTGCTGGTATTAATATCGAGTATAAATAGAGCTTCTAGCAGCCAATATTGATAAACCGTATAGTTTATATTATATTATATCTTACTATTAATCAGTCAAAGAAATATCGGTATCAATGATGAATAAAAGTAAAAAATATCCATAAATGATTTAACTGATTGATTAAATGAATATCTCAGTGAAATGTACGCTTGTATCCCATTTAATTAACGGTACAATGTCCCAATCAAACAATAAATTTTCGTTGAAATTCGTTGAAATACCAATAATGTAGTGGGTATTTTTGCCTACGAATAGCGAGATCTTCATGCGGTTTTTACCGGTTGAAATTTCTAAATTATCAACGAGTTATATACATAAAATAATGTAAATATAAATAGCGAACTGATTGGATGGCAACTTTTAATTTAATTGTACAACAATAAGTTCAGTGTAAACTGTCAAATATTTAAATTACATATGCCTAAAACAACTAAAACCCATGAGTACTCAGAACTTCAAATAAACAAAAAATACTTATGAAAATTCCACCAAATAGTATTAAAATAATTTCAATTAATTGAAAATGTTATTACAAAATTATTAATCTATTTTATAAATGACAAAGTAAGTTTTCCACTATATATAAAGGAAAACTTTATACTTTTCATATTTTATGATACTAATAAAACATTCTGGGTGGATTTTCACATAAAACACACACTTTATATAATATGTATACCTTCGCGTTATGATTTCTAAAATTCTTGTAAGGATTAAACTTATTCTTAAGATCGAGATTGATCATGCACAATTGTAATATTCCCAATAGATGTAGTTTTTTACAAAACTTTTTAAAACGTCTAATGATTTTTCTTTATCACTTACCGTGTTTGGTCGGTCGGATCTAAGGCGATTTTTAGTAGAACCTTTTTCCTCAGAAAGTTTCACAATCCTTTCAACTGCAGGTTTGTTAATTTGGTGAGCAACCTCATCGTAATTTCTTGTACGATCACCTTAACGTGAACTACCTAATCACATTAAACAGCTTCTGCTAGGCAATAAGAAATATTGACATTGATCAAATTAACTTTTTTGACAGTAATTTGTTAATCATTTTAGTTTAAAACAATTCTAACTTTGAAAGTATGAAAATGAAATGGAAACTAGAATCTCATTTGAAACACAAAGGGGAAAAAGAAATAGATAAACTGATAGGGAAAAATAGTAAAAGTGTATAAAAATGATAAAAATAACGCATATTAAGTTTACTTTCACTGTAGTGATAGATTTCCTCTATAGGATTTTAATCAATGCTACTAGAATGTTAAATTGACTATCGGTTTAGTTTTATTGGCAAAAGTAGTCCGAAGTTGAGAAAAAATATATTTTTTTTTATTAGTTTCCCAAACTGAAATTGCTACTGAAGTCTTTAAATATGTGCCACAAATCTTTTAGCTGCATCCATGCATCATATTTTGGCATGATATTTTCGGTTCGCGATATAACTTTTAAGTTGGAGAAATTTATTGGCTTCAATTCCGTTTCTTAGTTACTTGCATAAAAATAGACGGGTTCGTTCCTTTGGCAGATAAAAGTATTTAAACACGCAGTATTATTTGAAAAAGTACATGACCTGCACACTTGAACAAATTTCAACTTATATACAAACAGTAATTGGATAACACAAATCAACACAAATTTTGAGTTCGAAGCATGAAATTTTAGGTTGTTATTGGACAAAAAAAAAAGGTTAATCCATCAGCTAGACAAAATTTAGAGTGGAACTGAAATGGAAATGGAAAATACTCAATTTGGGAGATCGTTGAGGGATTGGTAATACAAAGGACTATTCTCTAGTTTGGCACTTGTCTTAAGAATTTGCTGTCGCGCAAACTCTGCCCATCGACACCGAGAGCTGATTTGATTTCTGATTTCTCACTGTTAACATTCCAGAAGTGTATAAAGTTTATTATCAGTTTTGTGTTTAAAATATAGAGTCAAATCCGACATTTACTTCTAGAATTCTTGAGAAAAATGAGGCAATAAAGGAAAGTCATGGAATATATTCATTTCAGTCGTTCTCAATAAAAGCTGGGATAATAAAAAAGTTTTAGTACTCTCAAACATTACTAGTAAAAGCTATTGTATCATTATTGTACATGCGGATAGTGAAGCGAGATTTATTGTAGATACATAAGTCGAATCAAATAGTAAACTAGAAGATTACTATAATGATATTAACAACGATAGTTTTGAAAAATAGTTGTTCCAGGAATTCAATTTCAGCGGATATATTTTTGTATAAGTTTTGGATTTGTAACTGATGCTGATGTTGATTTTTTCGTTGGTTGGTTTCGTTGGAGGAATTTCTGAACTTTATCCTCCTTGATCCTGGAAACAGAATTTTGAGTTATATTACACCAATTTCGTCCAAAATTTGGCATTAAATTAATGTCTTCGGTTGGTCTACAAATATGTAATATTTGTTCAGATCAAATCAAAGTAAGTCATCACCTTTGATGCAAATTCAACTGATACAACAAAGATTGAAATTAAAGTACCTTGGAATTGACATAACCAGATATGGAGACGTGATGTCTTCAGAACGTAGTATGTCAAAACAATCACCTACGACAAGAAACAAAGGCATTCACAAAGCGACAATCAGAATCATCAAAATTGAAGGAACTCTTGGAAACCACAAAGATGGAAATTCTCTGGCGGATCCCGAGAAATTATAAAGAAATATATTGAAGAAAGAGCAGACAGTAGACATATTAAAGAAGTAGAAGCAGTGTTCTTATATATTCTTCGTAATTCGTTGTATTTAAGTGGTATCATTCTATTCTAATCATATTTTGCTCCAAAGCACAATTGGGGTGGTCATTGCCTCTGTGATTGATAAGAAATCAAATAGAATCTTTCACAAATACACAGAGGTGTGGAGCATTAGATATAATAATTGCGAAGGAATTTTACATTCGAGTAGATGTTAGTTTAATTTATGGGAAACTTTTTTTAATTCTACAATCACGCTTTGGAATGGGCAATTTAGTGATAGAGAAAGAGAAAGAAATGCTTTATTGTCAATATTCTACACATAATTGATTTCTTTTGGTAGAAATGAGCTATTCAAAATCTATGGTTTAAAAAAATGAGTTTACGTAATTTTTTCCAATAATTGATCCCATTTCATTATTCCACGTAACTTCAGATCATTGTTCATGCTAATTGTTAGCTTATTCTATCTAAATATATAATCGAGCATGTCCTGACTCACTGACTGACTGATTGACTAACTGACTGACTAATTCCTCTTCGCACAACCGAAATTCAACGCTACAATTATGAAATTTGGTTAGTTGGATCCTTTCACAACACGACTTTCCACTTTGAATAGTTTTTTAGACTTTTCACTCCCAACAGGGTTAAATAAGGGTTTATATGAAAGTTTGAGGTTAAGATTTTCCAGTTTTTTTCTTTAAAATGAAGATTGAAATATAATAACTATATTTCATCGTTTTTCAAAATTCAAATTTCAAATGGATAAACAGAAGGATGAAAATTTATATGAGCGTCCGTAAATTTTTGTTTATATAGTGTGAGCATAATAATACATGAAAACTAAATTTAAATTGAAAAAAAAATCAAAATTATCAATAGATGCAAACATAAACACGAATACGATTGAGAGCGAATATTTGAAGTTAGTCTGAATATAATTTCGTTAGTATATTTTTCAAAACACGCGGATTTCAAACCCCTTAATAACTGTTGACGTTTGGTATGGCATCTAACCAGAGATGAAGTTCTATATAACAATTATCATAATTGTAATTAAATCTAAGTGGAAGATGTAACAGCAGCGCTCCAAAAGGCTGACGAGTTACAACCGAGAACCAAGTAATAAATTCACAAGATATACAATGTAACTTTGGTTTAATTAATTTAAAGTGTAGGTATGAGTATTTTCCATCTGAAAGTCGCTATATTTCAGGCCATATGGTGTCCTCAATGGACTATTTGGTGCACAGTGATAATGAACATTTGGTCTTCTGCATTTTCAGTTAAACTTGACACATTTGTGTCGTGATATGTGTTTGTGAAGAGAAAATCTCTTTTCATTTTCAAGTATGTAGGGAAAATTGCCAAAAATTGGAACTTTTCGACTTACAATGTGTTTCGGAATTATGTATATTAATTTCAAAATATACTTTCAAAAATTAGGGTATGTATATATACTTTTTGGTGATTGAATTATACCGAAAATACAACTTTCTGAAGAAACCGCAAATCGGATCGAAGTTAATGAGATTAAACTGTCATTATTAACAGAAACTATTTCAAAATTGTTTCCTTATATTTTTCTATGCAATATCATAATCATTCAATTTTTGATTTATATATATATATATATATATATATATATATATATATATACATATATATATATATATATATATACAGATTGTCTCATAAATGATATCGATTTCCATTATTCAATTTGATTACAAAATACTCAAACAAACCGTTTTCAACTTCGAAGTACAGCTCGTTGTTTTCTGTAGTTATTTTTTGGGCTTAGATATGAAAAATTGTTGCTTCACATTTTTAACATCTCTTTTTAAAAATTTTTGCCACGCAAAAATTTCGTCCAGAACTTAATAAATAAGAATCTGACGATGCAAGATGTGGACTAAATGTTGGATGTGATAGAAGTTCAAGTTTTTCGATTTTATTTCTAATAAAACCTCATACGTTCGTATCCTCTATACAATATGTAGCTTGACCATCAAGAATGATTTTGAAGTACCTAAATTAAACCTCCATAATTCCACCAAACCCACAACAAGACTTCCCGCTCGAATCGACCACTTTTTGCGACGAGTTCTGGTAATTTGTTCTTTGTCTAAACACTGATTTCCATTTTTCATCACAAAACGATCATCTCTTGGCAGAGCAAGGAGGAATCCATAAATTTCTATTCAACGTTTTTAATCGACAACTTTTGTAGATTTTGCGATGTATGATATCTTTAGAGTTTAAGGGATTGGTACTAGACACCCTTTGCATTTATGATATTGCCATCACAACTACCAATGCGACCTGGTTTTTATATGAGATGAGATATTGACATGAAATTAATCAATCAAATGCTTTGTAGGCAATCGCAAAATATGAAGTTCGCTATAAAAAAAAAAACGTCGAGCAGAAATTTAGAAAAGTAGGATTCTCAATTCAAGCCTTAAAAAGGTTCTATCTATCCTCATTTGGTATATAGGAAGTAGTATCCTTATTTTTGAAATAATAGATTTAAATCAAGGCCGAATATCATTTCCCGAAGAAGAGTTTCCAGTTGGACACATTGAGGTTAACAGTTTCGAAGTAAATGAACCAAGGTTCAATTTTTTTTTAAATCAATGTATGAATATGTCTGTACGAAATATTAATAATTTATAGAAAAATATAGGATTCAACATTTATGAGAGAATAGCAATATGTGAATGTGAAAGGTGAACACTGTCAGTGAGTTTATTTCTATATTCTACATCATAACTGTTATCGAATCTGAAACAAATTTATTGTGGTGCAAGAAGAAAGAAAACATTTTCCACCCTTCGGATAAACACGAACAAATACAACAATGTAATAAGATGTATCATAATGTAAACAAAAGAGAAATTCTTTGTGGAACATTATCATTCACTTGTTGCCAATTACTGAAGTGTAGTTAGGTTGAGACTGTTCATATTACCACAAACAAAAGAGAACAGTAAACAAACAATAACAGGACCGACTTTAGAACAATCTTTATTAATAGTAAAAAAATTCTTCTTTATGAAATAGTATGAAGTCGTAAATTCTAATAAAGCTCAATAAAAATCAATGCAGTTTATCAGCTTTCTGCTCAAAAATTAAATTTATGAAATTGAAAAAGCATGGAGAGAGACATGTATGGAAGCCGAAGAAGAATATGCGGAATGCTAAGAAGAAACAAACTCGAAGTCAATAATACAAGACGAATTAATAAAATAAAAAAAGGCCTGGACCAGATGCGATCGCCAAGGAAATGCTTAAAAACGGAAGGAGAAAATTAAAAGATGAAATATCAAAAATCTGTAGAATACAATAAACCTGCATGTGCCCCAATATGACCAAGGCTTTTGACAGAGTAAGATTAAATGATATCTAAGAAATATTGAGATAAATAGAACTAAATCATAGACTAATTAAACTAATACAAAACATAATTACCCATTGCAAAACAAAAATCAAAGTTGAACAACAGAAAATATGAATATGAACACAGGAATCGGACAGGAAGTCCCTTCATATTGAATTTGATAATGGATGAAATAATAAACTCTGCTCAGCGAAATTGAAAATGAGAAATACATTCTTCCACGTCGTCTGCCATGCTACTAATATCAACACCAACACCGAGAAGACCAAGTGTCTAGCGACTTTCGAAGAGCCGATACAATGTAAATTGGAAATCGACTCAAAAATTCTTGAACAACTGAATCATTCATAAGCATCAGGAACAAGACCAGATACGATAATATTCTAGACTAGATTTTCTTTTGTAGCTTTTTTCCTAGTTACATTTTTTATGTAAATATATAGTAATATCTTACAATTCGTTTTTAATTCTATTTTTTCCTTGTATGAATATTTACGAAAATATTGAAAAAAAAATTAACTTCCATATTGCACAATGCAATAATGTGTTCATATACAGATCCTCCAAGAGCATCAGAAAAGTCAACACTGACAAATCTACACAAATCACGTTGACCACAAAACGAGGTATCTCAGACTACCCTTGCACCAAAAATTAACTTGGAAGAAACACATACAAGCTAAAAAAACACAACTAAAGCTAAAACTTCAAAATATGAACTGGCTAATCGGCACGCGATCCCAGATAACAATTGAAAATAAGATACTCATGTACAAAATCATCCTAAAACCAAGATGGACATATAGCAGAGAGCTATGGGGTTGCAGTAAACAACAAGATACTGCAAACTTTTCAATCTAAAATATTTCGCATAATAGCTAATGCTCCATGGTTTATAAGCAACCGCACAGACCTCGGTATTCCAACCATCAATGACGTTTATTCAGTCATCGGCGATAATAAACAAAAACCGCAACGAAAACCATCAAAATCTACTAATATCCAAGCTTTACACTGATTCAATGGAACAGAGAAGATTGAAAGAAGACCTCATAGAGTGATCAACGGAGACCCATCAGGGGATGGTACCCGCCTCAAGTCATTTAGCAAGAAACCAAATCATTTACTTATTACTCTGTATTTTTTGAGTAGATTGTAAATTTGCAATTAAATTCAAATTTTTTTTTTCAAATTTCAAATTCTTCTAGTGCCAATCCTGTTCTTGAAATATAGCTGGGAGCCGTTAAGATTTAAAAAATAACATCGCCAGCATGTTTCCCAGGTACTTTCATGTCAAATAAGCTTTTAGATATTTCGAAGAGGTTGCGAATTTGTCTTATTCTTTATTCATTTATGTTGGAAAGTTGACGCAAAATGCGCTAGTTTATTCTTCCACTTATGTCACGCACGTTTCTTGCATGGAACGTGACAGGAATGTCCGAGACAGTAACCACCACCCCTCGAGACACCTACACATGAGGGATTAAAGACGAGTTAATTCTCATGTTTCACAGTTTGCAAACAAACCTACTTGTTACGTGTCTGGATTGATTTTCAAATACTGTAAAATGTAGACTTAAAAAGAAATTTATTTATTTCCAGCGAAATTATGATTCTCAATTGTTTCTCTGCTATTATCGTTTCCTCTCCAAGTTCTTATGAATAATTAATTTGGTTATTTACCCATTCTCATCGCATTACCAATTCGTCTATCACCAGGAACACCTTGAACATCTTTTCTTATGTTTGTATTTCAGATTTTTTGCTTGTTAAACTATCAGGTAAATTGCTGACTACAAGATATGATATGATGAACTCGTCGGGCTCCATACACAAGAAAAATATTCCAAATCATATCCTGCAAAAGAGAAGCTATACAGGTCATTCAAAATCTATCAAAATTCACATTAAATAGTTCTAACTGAAAATGATCAAACCCAATGCGATAACCATATGGTTTCTACCAGGAGATGAGAGTGATTTCCAAGAAAATATCCATCGAAGCAAAAATAGATATGGGTAAACCACTAGTGAGAGTTCGGTCCTTTGATTTAGGCAGCAATACAAGCTCTGTAGATGGATGGAAAGATACATAAAAGAAAGAAGAAAAAAAAAGGCTAAATTCTACAACTTTGCCTTGCGGAATGGCTCTCCCATTCTCGAGCCCACCCGTCCGGGATTTGCTAAGTTGTTCAGTATTCGCTTGGAAGCCGTCATAGATGGAATAGGTTGATCACCGCTCAAGACAAGCGCGATGTTCGAACAGTAACTAACTGAGGTTTACATCGAAGACTGCTCAAATATCGGAGCAACTGTTGAACGTATACTTTAGGTTATTGCAGGGTGACTGCTAGTTGAATGACGGATACAAGAAGCAACGCCTTGACTATGCTCGTGAGCTTCTTCGAACACTGTGAAAAAGTAGGCAAAAAAGAGAAGATGTCGGACTGTATTGTCACAGGATAAAAAAAACAACAATCTCGTTGATGGCGTCACTCTGGATGCACCGCCACCAAAGAAAATGCTTTCGGAAGGGAAAGTTGTGGAGACTGTTCTTAAGGGTCGTAAAGGAGTATTTCTCATTGTTTTCATGTAACCTAGGACAACAATGAAATGAGAAAGATATTGTGAATCATTTACCAAAGTCCGAAGAGCAATCAAGAATCGCCGAAGAGAACGACTGACGGAGGGAGTGGAGCTTCTTTACGACAACGCTCAATCCCAAGTGACACGTCAAACTGAAGAAATTTGAGTGTACTCTAGCTGTATGAGCAACGATGAAGTTCGAGCAGAAGTCCACGCTTCTTCGACGGATTTCTTCAACTTCGGCATACAAAAGCCGGAGCACCATCTTAATAAGTGTGTCTAAAAACTATGTTACAAGATTTTCAAAGATGTGTGAATTAATAATAATGAAAATTGTTTTCTATTTGTAAAAAATGTAATTATGATTATGTTCGTAGAAGCATCTCATAACAAAGTAGCTTCACGAATAAGTTCGCAAAGCTGTTCCCTAAACCGGCCATGGCCAGCTACTATGGAATTTTATAAATTCGGCAAATTCGCGGCGCTTTTTGGGCAGCTTCTTCCACATTTCTTTTAAACGGTGAAACTCGTTTGATGTTTATTTTTATATAATTTTTTTAGTAGCAGTCGCTTTATTTACAGTATTTCTTGTAAATAATTTCTAGAACTTTGTAGAATTTTATTTAGGTATATAAACGATTTGTGTAAACGCAGTGAAATAATTTTAAATAAATAGTCGTAGTGGAAAGAACGAATTAGTAAATGTAAAAATTAGTGAAATGATATTTATAAGTAAATTATTATAAGTTAAGTGTATGATATAGTGTGTAAATAAATTGAGAACGTAAGATATAGTGTTTATTGATTCACCACACTCAGGTCGAAAGAATACGGCCGAATATTTCATAAAAACCTACGTGATCTGTTTTCAAAATACACAATCATTCTTCCTTAATTTACCAGAATGTTCGTCGTTCTGGGGGTAATTATTGTTGGTTTAATTGTTATTATAATTGAACCGCTTGCGTGAATGGTGTATAACTAAATGTAAGTGGAGGTTATGGCTCACATGAGGGATGAGGGCGCTGTCTATATTATTTTCGCAACTAACTTGATGAGGCTATTTATTTTATTTAGGTAATTTAAAAGGATGAAGTAAAAATTAGTAGAAAAAACACTTTATTATGTCGATTTAATTATTATAATGGTTAAATATTTCAGTCTACTACATCTCCTGAACTTTATAACTTCTTATGATCATATAAGGATATAAAACAATAATTTGAAAAAACAAAAATTTGGAAAATCACTCGAATGATTGTAATTACGGAGTTATATTGATGATGTATAAGTGCCGAAATGTAATGGAAAGTTGGTCGCAATATTACTTTCTAATATTCAGCCTAAACATCCGCTGTAGTTTCATTTTCATCGATAATAACCTAAAATGCGATGAATTTAAAATTGTTAGAAAGTTCTATTTAAGTGCGGGAACATTTTTTGATAATACTTCGTTCATTAGCTCAAATTCTAAATTCCATTTTTAGCATGTATTTTCATATAAGACTAGAAATAGTTTTTTAAAGTGAAATTGTTTTTTTTATAATAACCTAATAAGGTTCGATTAACCTACCAAAGAATTGAAAGCCCCGTTCACGAATTATAAGCCATCGAAGCTATTTTACATTTGAAATCTTATTTGCAAGGCTCATATACCAGGATGGTTCCAGAAGTACCTGGCCCCCGAGCCATTGTTTGAAGTCTAGGAACCGAAAATGATCCGAGAGAGCTAAATCTGGCGTATAGGGTGAATCAGGTAGCGCTCCAAACTTTAATTCATCAATTTTTTCCATTGAATTAACGGATGTGTGAGCGGGTGCATTATTTTGATAAAACAACTATATCTTCTTAGCCAAATGCGGCTGCTTTTGCTTGATTTCTTCGCTAAAACTTTGCAATAAACTCGCCGTTGATAGTTTTTTCTTATTATCCCACGCGCATCCGAAAAAATCAACTCCATGTAGGTATTTGTCTTCTTTGGAGTCGGCTGTCCCTTTCCATTTCATTGTTTTGATTTTTCTTTTGTTTCGGGTGAGAAGTGACGAACCCAGATTTATCCATGGTTATAAGGGCGTAAAAAATCTGGTTTATTTTTGTGAAACTTTGCCAAACACTAGATGGAAACAACATTTTTTTGTTAATAACGTAGGAGCAGTCTCATCCAAAGTAGAATCTAGTTCAGCTTTCATATGGGTTGGACTAAGGACACATAAGGATGACCAATTTTATCCATGTTTACAAATTTGTTGGTAATAAAAAAGACGCATATCATTTGGCATGTGTCAAAACTTGACATTTCTGTTTGTCTTCGGTTATTAAGACAATTTGAATGATGTATATATTCTAATTATATTAAGTTTATACTCGGTGTATTCGATGATGAAACAATGACTTCCGTGTGTGCAGTGCCGTTAGTGTTAGTGATTTTTGCCTGTCAGTGGTCTGCAAAAGCCCAAGGTACGCTTTTAATTCAGTTCCAAATATTAATATGCGCAATTTTTATGAAAATTGATGAGAAACTACATGGAATACATTACGATACTATTATATTTCGGTGTACGTGATATGCTAGAAAAGTTATGTAAATTATGTGAGTAAAACCAAATAAGAAAGATAATTGGTTATCAGTTTCCCATATCCAGTAATATTTTTGGTAACTAAATTCGGATGCGCATAAAAACGTCAAATTCATACAAAGATTTTCATGATTTGCGATTCATCATAGTTTGCAAGAGCCCCCACGTGATTTTACGTTCTTCAGTAAGCTCATTTTTGCACCTACTGCATATGTTGAGCTGTTCAGAATTAACTAAATTCTCACCATAGATGGATATCAATATTTCGTATGCTTCTTTGGCGTTTTGAATAAAACTAAATATGTTGCTCAAGATATATAACTCACACCAGAACGCGCAAGCATGATTCTATTAAAACTAAATCATATTGCTTGTCATAACTTACATTTACTATAATTTTTTTAATTATAGTAAATTTCTTTAAAGGTGAGGTATAATCTACACCAGATTGCGTACGATTTTCATTAATGTCTCAGCCACTTACTTGATTTTTTTTGGATGAAGACAATGATTATCGATAGATCTGTATAAAAATTTGACAACAAAGTTCGATCCTTACGACATCTCTTGAACTGGCTCCGTACCAAGAAAAAAGTTTTCTATAACCAAAGATTTGATCTAAGGTTCATATCTATGCTAATTTCGCGGAAATTTAAAATAACTCGAGTAATTTTGAATGCTTGAAGCTAGTTGTCGCATCAAATTGTGAATGAAACAAAGTATTATGCAAAATACTTTCGTTTTGCTCACATTTCAAATTCAAATATTGTTGTTTACAAGAAAATATAAATACCTGAAATTAAAATGTTGTTTAAATGGAGTATTTTGTAAAATATTTTGATTTCATTTACAATTTATGTGAGAACAAGATCCGACCATCTAAATTTAACAATTAAATGGTTTATAAAAGATATAAGTAGATGGAATATTGAAACACAGGATGATTATTATAATTTTTATTTTGTTTTTGACATTTTATAACTATATCTACAAAAAAAAAATTTCCTTCACACTTTAGCAGGCTTAGGACTGTCAACAGTGAGATGTTGGCGTGTTTAAAAAATGTTTCTGTTTGTACATGGTACATGGTACATACAATAGTATATAAAAAACTGATTTCATAACCATGGTTAATTAATGATTACCGTTGTCTTTCTTGCAGCTTTCCCTATATTTAACATATGCCATATTCATCACAACATCATAGTCTTTATATTGTTGATCTTTGCCTTCAAAATTTTATTAATAATACTTATTTAATGAAAGATGCATATGTTATAACTAATATTTACAAACATAATCCTTATGATGTGAACAAAATATTGAGGAAATGTCTGTCCAATCATCCAAACGAAATATTTGTTTTTTTATGCCTAACGAATTAATTAACTGGGGCAATCTTTCGAAAATTTTATCAGAAAAACTTTTAAAAATATCACAGAATTTGGCTGAAGGTGCACATAAAACATTTTTTTATGTTCTCTAGAATATATTAATGAATTTGCCTTAATTAATTCGTTTGACAATATTATATTTTCACACAAGTGGCATTTGAGACTTTTAAATAATTTCTTCGCTACTGAACATATTGAGTCAGTAAACACAACAGCACAATTCGCAGCAAATAATAACTTTTAAATGCACAAAAATGCAAATAGCTAATAAACAAACAATATCAAACACATTTGCAAAGATTTTATACACCTTTGTAAAATGAACGTTGTTCATTCAATAATCTTGGTTGTTGCATGATTACAACTTAGTTTCAGAATCCAGATTCACAAACATTCAAAAATAACACCAAAAAGTAAGCTTTTAGTTGTGAGCCAGTAACAGAGATGGCGTTGAAAATCGTCCTGAACTTCTCCTATTCCAGTGCACAGGCACTGGATGAAGATTCGTATTTTTGTAAAACTTTATAATATTTGATATTTTATTGTCATTTACTTGTCATATCCTATTTTTTATAAGCGACTTATTACTTCTAGTTGTTTATACACTTGCTGTCGCCTTTCTATCATATGCCCGGTTAACATCCTCTAGCTTAAGAGCTTCTGCTTAACTGAAAAAGAACAATAGACAAAGCGCTCGGGGCACGCAAGGAAGCATTCCCGCCGATTCAGCTAACCGTTGCAAACGAAATAGGCCAGTTAAAAAATAAAAACAAATCCGATATACTGTCAGGAAGTATCTTAATATTTTTTGTTTGTTGACATTATTGAAAATATGTATCAAACTTCATAAATTAGTATACTGTTAACGTTATTGCACATTTATACAAAATTTTATTATTATGGTTGATATTTGATTCCGTTACATACTCTCCCGATGAACCTGGTAAGGATAATCGTACAAATTAGTGAAATTATCATATTGCCTTCAAGTTTTAAGCAATTTGTAAAGTTTTGGATTCATCTGATCGTTCCAAGTGTGAAAATTGATATAGGGATTTTGTGATATGAAATAATAGTTTCTGAAGAATGTTTGTAAAAACTATTGAATAGGAGAAAAACTTTATTTTAATTATATCCCCGATAAACATCAATAAACCTACTTTAGATGTTCTCAGTCGATTCAAAATGCGTTCCTTTCACTTCGTTTTTGATTTTAGGGAAAAGAAATAAGTCTTAGTGTGATAGGATGGAGCTTACTGTTGACCCATTTACCTTTTTTGAAGTCTGTCAAGTCTCTCTCTCGATAGAATAGAATAGATTTTCTTGGATTCTATGGACAACCTCGCGGCTCTCTTATTAGCACGTTTCGACTTGCTGATGCGAACTTTTATTTCAATATCGGACTATTTGGTGATTACTAATATTTATTTTGATGCCATGGTAATCAAAGAATAATTCGAAGTACTACATAAAACATTATCTTGGAAACTGCAGTCTGTAATTTTTACATATCTAAAATTTCCATCGATGTAGGTAACTCTCTTTTGCCTTAATTATTTTGGTGCACAATTTCGACAAATAAACATCGTCTATTTGGTACCATTCGTTTTTAAAAATATTTTTATTCAACCTAACCTTATAAGCAGAGTAATGCATTTCTGAAGGGCAGTAAATAACGGTTCTAGACATTCAACATAATCCGTGATTATACGGCCACTTTTAAAGCAAATAACTACTCACAAATCATTCCAAGGCACGAAGCACTTTCAGTATAATATTTACGTAACTTTCTTGCTTCCTTTAATTGTGATGTAACGTAAAAAATAATTTTTTATTGATTACGATCAATTAGTTCCAAGGAATCACTCTATATTTTTGTGAATCGCTAAAATACATATTTGTATGTCAAGGACTGAAAGAGCTACTTTGTTGGACGAGTCTGAAAATTTATAACTCCAGACGAGTCCAACAAAGTAGTCTTTCAGCCGCGGCGTACAACATTTTTTAGACGACGCATAAGATCCAAAACTTTTTCAATTACACCGAGGAAAGAAAATAAATAATAGAGAATTATAAACATTTTATTTATTGAACAATATAATGATATTTGCAATGTTAATATTAATCTATTAATTATTTGCAAAAAGTAATGTTGCAAGTCCAGGACAATTATTAATATTTATTGGATTGGATGCAGATGGAATATGTATATGTGAAACTGTCAACTGTCAACATTGGAGTGGTTAGAGTCACATTTAAGGAAGTTAAAGCTGTCTACTCCAGAGCGTCCCGAAAGTGATTTGCAGTACGGAACTGTCACTTTCACTACATGGAACATACAACAAAATACATTTTGTTATCAATTCTTTCATAATTTTTACATTACTTAATGATCGGCCTACAATTGCCACCGAATAAAACGCACGTTACATATAAATAATAGGGTGGGAAGATGGCAGCCATGTGGAACAGAATTGGTTCGAATATCTGATCAAGGTATGTGTTTATTTGAACTTCCGGCGAAGACGACAGGTGGAGGTCTCCGATATCACTCGTTTTTTACCTCCAAGTCGCAGTATAACCTTTACCAGATCGCCGCGCCGGTCGGTGTTAAGATCTATGCGAAAAATGTTCCGGTATTGAGAATAGAGTTTGTTTATATGTGTTCTACTATAACGTAATGTATTTTTCTAAAATTACGCAGTTGTTCCTCATTAAGTTTATAATGTTTCGTATCTATTTCATCTGGCAATTGGAAAGTTTAAATGATTCGAGGAAATAACTCATCTTGTTTGTATCAATTTTCAATTTTTATTTGTATTTTTCTTACTGTTGAGTTGGGTTAGGAATCTAGAATGTGTAATATTGATGCTTCTCAACAAAATTCGATGATTTTCTTAATACTTTGTGCGCAAATGATTTAAATGTCCGTATCATTTATTTATGATGAAAACTTACTAAGTTTTGCATCTTTCATAATCACTACACTGATAAAAGTAATATCTAAATATACATCTATAAACAACTTCAACTTATACGAACTTTCACATATAAATAACTCTATTCTCAATTTTGTCGATTGAACTGTGTTTGTTTTCTTTAAAGTTTGAAAGTTTTGTCAATTTATATATGCATATAACAATAAACGTTATATTATCTCAAAGTGAAGTTATTGGTGAATTGTATTTTCGTATAACTAATGTATCTGTGAAGTTATGTGGTGGTTCATTTTGTGGTGTTGTTACTTTGTTTTCGTGGATGGTATTTATTACAGAAGCGGTTTTGGTGAGTAACACATATAAGTGTTTCAGTTGTTCGAAAACAACTAGAAATTGTTCAGCATCTTATTTTAATAATAATAGGGAACTCATAAAGTTCAAAAAATATATACGTTTTATTGCCCCAGAAGATTTTAAAGTATTATTAGAAAAATCACCGATCACCATCCACTATAAAGTACATTGTTGAATTATAGAATAAAACTGATTGGGTTGGACCTGAAATAAAATGGTCCTAAACTTATTTATGTCACGCAATCTGCTCAACTTGACTGTAATAGAGCAATAGATCGATTCGAAGACGTCCTCTAAAGAGGAAAGAACAAAATGATAACGAGTTATAATATTTTATGTTTCTCCCAATAATGTTAGGATACCGAAAACGTATAGAGTGAATCATATTTTCAACGTAGACCCTTGCGATTCTAAAGGAAAAGGACATCGACGAGACATAGACGGGCGGTAGAGATAATTATCGAATAATACGAAAAAAGTGTTTCATATTAAGTACTATTATTATACAAGTTTATAGTACATCTGTGGCTAAAAAAAATCTTGTTGCTATGTTCAAAAATGTATTGGTTGGGTTAGATTTTTATCAGCTTGTTTCTCAGATTCAGCTATGTAAGTAGAAAGAAGGAAAATATCTATTTACTGAGAAAACTAAAAAAAATCATCATCAAGTTATTAAAGACTTAGATACTTAGACATCATATTCGTATTCGAGAAATCTTGGGAAAATCCTTCGAGTAAGTCCTCTATCTGTTAACTATGGAAGAAGAGGATTTTCCGCTTATATTGCACCCAATATCTTCCAATTGTGACATAAGGTGTCCTACAAGCTCAATATAATTCTCAGATTCACTATTTTCGAGAAAATTCTGCATCACAGACACGAAAGCTGTCCAAGCCTTTAGTTCTAACTCAGTCATAGAATTTCTAAATTAAGTTATGAGTATCTTTCGTGAGCTCCAAGCTCACCAAAGAAGAAAGGAACTTCCTGTCTTTATCTAGTGATTTGAGAAATCGATTCTTAATGGCCAGTTCCAGTTCTAGTGACGAAGAAGAATTTTCACCATTTTTAAAACGGTCCAAATTTGCCACTTATAGCCACTGTAATTTAATTTGCTCAACACCAGCGAAATGTCACAATTTTGTTCTTTTAACTTCGACTGTGGTCAGTAGATACCTCACTGTACTTATTTTCAATATGTTATAGAATGCATTTTGAGCTATCATTAAATGAACGTCTGTTTCAAACCTTTTTGTCAACAAGATTCTATATGTTAATAAAAAGTCATATCGTTTTCTTCAGAAAAATAACGCCGTAAATCTTTATCGCTTTCACGATAAAAACTTATTTTAATGTAGGAGGAAAGCAAATTTTTTCCTTTTATTCTTGATGCTAACAATTCTAAAGCTTGTTTAGAAAGAGTCAGATTCAATTCATTATGGAAAAACCATCTCAACTCATTTGACATAATTTTGTGAGGGGTGTGGTGTTTCAATATTTTGTTCAAAGGTTTCAGATATATTTTTAGACACTCGAGTGTTTGGTGAGCTTTTCACTGCACATGAAACACAACTAGTACTACCTATTTTTCTCCAAGAGCATCTCAAAATAGGTATTTTTTTTGTTTTTGAAAGCACTACTAAACATTTCATCGTTCATTTTTCATAGTATCTTAGTGAGCCAATCTGAAATCTGTGTTTTTCTCTATTAGTTGGTTGGTAAATGTTCTACACGCCATTTCCTCATGATAATATCCAGTTTTTCCTCAATTTTCAATTTGGTTTTTACCTCTAACTGCAAAGTACTGATATCGGTTGTTCCTTCACTTGTTTTAATTATTTTACACAAACTAGCTTTAGAAACATATTTAAGCATAATTGAATTAATTTTTATTCGTTTTTTTCAACATAATTTTTTGTAGAATTCATTGTTTCTTATTGATATTTCTTTCTTCTTCTAATGATTCTAATAATTTTCCTATAACTTCATATTATTATAATTACATCTGGTTTGTTTGTGCTTATTAGTAATTCAAAAATTTTTTACCCATTAAATTTCACAAATTTATTAATATCCTCATGACGTCCCTGATTTTAAATTTTAAATTATATTTTGAAAGACAGGTAAACTTGATATCAACGGTATACTTTAATGAGTAACAACAACGAGGGGCATTAACGACATCCAATTATACATCAAAGTTTAAACAAAATAAAATACTTTACTGAATAAGGAAAGTTCGAGATGTGATTTACAGAAAGACCTACCTACCTTTTCGATAATTGGGTGAAGTAATATAAGTAAGGAAACTTTTTTTTTCATATTTTCTTCTCTCTGCGAAGTTGTTATTAGATGTTTTTGGGAATTAACTCAGAATATGTATAAAGTTTTTGTTATTAAAGTTAAAAATTGACGATATAATGCTTAGGGTTTTTAATTTTCTCAAACTTCACGACTTAAGAGTTCACCTTTCAAAGCTTTCGCATTAAAAGAAAAACACAACACATACAAGTCAGATTTCTCTTTTAACTTCACGATTGTTCATGGATATTACATTAGAAAGTTATGAACAATATGTTCAAGAAAAAGATAAAATTGACAGCAAAAATTATAAGATGGTATCATTTTCACTAATTTACAACAATAATGGTTAACAGCTATGATCGTGATCTATATAAGATCTTGAACTCTCTTAGAACCCCAACAGAAGTTGTTGAGTTGACATTGGACTACTAACCAAACTGAATAGCTCCCGATGAAATGTTATGAGTGATATTAACCAAGTTTTGTTAACCAGAACTAAGTTTGGAATGAGAGGAAAGGCTTTCTGAAGGGAAGTGTGGACAATAAACTGAATATATGTTAAACCAGAATGGTTGTCGTAGTGTAGTGTGATGTTTCTCTTCACCAGTAGATGAATTTCTTTATTTTTCAACGTAATATCCTTGTAGCTCCATACACTTACACTACCAACGTAGTTCAATAAGTTCGATACCCTTTTTATAATAAGAATCGTCAAGTTCCTCAAAATAACCAGTAACTGCCGATATCACCACTTCATTATTGGAAAATCGTTGACCACCGAGCCATTTTTTCATGTCTGGGAACAGAAAATAATCCGAGAGAGCTAAATTTGTCGAATACAGTGCGGGAAGTAGCAATTCAAAGTTTAATTCATTAATTTTAGCCATTGCAATAACGGATGTGTGAGCTGGTGCATTATTTTGCCGATACAACAATTTCGTCTTAACCAAATGCGGCTGTTTTTGCTTGATTTCTTCGCTCAAACGCTGCAATAAGTTCGCATAATACTCGCTATTGATAGTTTTTCCTTTTTCAAGATAGTCAATGAAAATTTTCCAACGCTCATCCCAAAAAACAGATGCCATGACCTTACCTGCAGATGGAACGGTATGAGCTTCTTTTGGAGTCGGTTCTCCACCATTTCTTGAGTCGTCACCTCATTTGGTCGATCACTGCGATGTTCGCAAGCCGTAGACTTGTAACAGTTGAACAACGTGGCATCTTCAAACACGAAACATGTGTATTTTCTAATACCGTGGTATTTTTCAAGCAACCAACGCTATCTCTAGATCAGGCCAGGTACTTCGGGAACGTAGAAGTTCTCATCAGCAGTTAGACTGTAGATCACTTCTATCCGTGATAAATTAGGTAAAGGTGCGAGGTTATCTACGCCTTACCAAAGACTTGGTACAAGAAGAAGTTGCCAGAATGATGATGAAAAAGAAGAGGTAATAAATTAAAAAAATAGCATAAGAGAGTGAAGCGTTTGAAATATTGAAATAAAAGATTAGAGAAGATGTCTGAGGATTTTAAAATTAGAGATTACAGAACAATAATCCAACTAGGTTGAAATTTCTTGAAACATTTGTATTTTGATTTATTTCATTTTTGCATATTTCTTTATATCACCTAGCAGATGTACTGTTACAAAAAACTGCTTCCTGCCTTATAAATTTGTGTCCTTTTTTCATAATCAAATAATAATAACCGTAATGCGAGACTTTTATCTCAGTTAACTATTAGATTTACAAAATTTTTATAGAGAATATTGAAAAAAAAAGAACCGCCCATCTTCAAACTTGTTATTTCGTTAGAAAAGTTATTCGGAACTAGTTTATAAAGAACAGGAATCAGCGACTCGAATATGGAAAGTTCCTTCCTTCAATTTTAGTTTTTCACGTTTTCTTATTAACTGTGGCAACCGAAGTCAAAGTTGAAACGAGGATGGGTCTTATTTTTTTCTTCTATTTTTGTCTTGTGGTGCATAATCGAAATTAAACTTAGTATATCATATCTGAAACGATGAGGAATAACCACAAATCTCGTTCAAATGTTAAAAATTTGATAATTCATAACGATTTCTTATTTATAATAATAATTTTTCCGAAATTATCTCTAATATTAGCTGTATCTGTTTGTTTTCAGTGGCGACTGAATACGAAGTTAGAGCTTTTATTGGCGATACGGTAGCTCTACCTTGTAGAGTTGACATTCAACAATGCGGGCAATTGCACAGTGTCAAATGGTACAAAGATGCTAATAGAGTCTACGTTCTCAGTCATCATGGTTCGGGAAGGGCCGAAGGTGGCGCTACCGAAAGGTAAGTTATCAATTATCAATAATAGTCGAGGACATAAAGCAGAAAATTTAGGAATTTCTGAGCTGTAAGACGGATAAAGATGTTTTAATGAAAAATTTATAACTCGGAAAATCTTGACGAAAATGAACTCGAAATTTGATCTACACCTTGTTCCACTACTGGATTTCCGTGGAAATTTTCATTTTTTATTATAAAAATTTATTTATTTTTCACAAAAACTAATGGAAAAATAATTCAATGTTTATTTTTTTGCAGCCTCCTATATCATCTTCTTAGTCAGTCTGCAGTTTCTTTGGCAGGATATTAGTCCATGTAGTCCATGTAGCGACTTCTCAGTGTAAACCATGATTTCTGCAATGCCACAATCGGTTTTGCATCCACTTTACATCAAATTCATAATGCTCGGTGGGTCAGGAAATTGTCTTATTTTTATAGGGGACTAAATACCGCATCAATATCCATAAAACCACATATGCACTTGTCAATAAACTCTTTTTCTGCTCATTAAAACGATATCGTCGTCGTGGTAATCATGTTCTTTGATGTCGAAAACTCCCAGGACAATTTCATAATTTCATAATTTCTACGAGACTATATTAGACGACGTAGATGTCGGCCACTCTAGACATCAGGTACCTCATGGACCCTTTCGTTTGTGATATCTGCGCTCAGCGACTTCAAAAACCTCCGAATTGTAAATTTAAACTCATTATTTTCCGGGTTATTCATTATTTAATCATTCAAGATGCACTTTTCAAAATGTATTTTTCCTTTGCACAACAAATTTAATTTTGATTTCTCATCCATAATTCAAAGTTTCCTGAGGCTCTCCCGAATCGAATGGTGTGTGTTACATCTTGAAACGTCTTACTCCTCGGAAATTCTCTTAATAACTATAAACATCAAAATCTAATGCTTCAATAAAAAATTTCAATTTATAAATGTAAAATGACGGTTACCATACAAGAATAAGAAAAACTAATATGATCTAGAGAGTAGTAGACTTATTTCTTTCCTTGGATGTTGTTAATGGTTATTTCTATTTGGATCTTTTTTTATAAATCTATATCTTCAGTTACATACATTTTTTTTCCAAATAATAATTCTTGAAAAAAAAAATGATCACCATATCTCTAGTGGTAAACCAAAGTCGGATCAAATTTATTAAATTCATTTCCTCGAAAAGCAATGAATAACACTTGTGATCGATATATTCTAGAGCACTCCGGAGAACACAAATCATCGGGAGAAAGTTTGAAATCCATACTATCCATAAAAATATACGTGTATGGGATATTTTTTGTTAAAAACTTTTTTTTGATACGCTATTATTCATAAATGTTAGATGTGTCCGATACGTTATAATGTATTAGCTTTTATACAGGGACTGAAATATAAGTTACACTCTAGATAATTCTTTAAAACAATTAGTGAAAGAATCCTAGTTAATACAGAAATTAAGATCATCATTTGAAAAAAGGAAGAACACAGTTATATTTATATTCACTGGAATCTACCACATTTGCTGGCAAGGTTTACGAAGATAAATCTTCATTCTATAGACCTCACAGATGTTCTGGAATGTCAATTATATTTGAGGAAGAGAAAAAACTGGAGTTCATGTCATCGGTGAGTGAAAGTCTGCATGGGCTGCCTGGTGACATTGAAATATTAAACCTAAAGTAACGGCTCATGAAATAAGAATAATTCCTTGCTTATCCTAGTATGTTCTTCGTTTCAAATCATTTCTAAGTACTAAGATAAAATAGCTTAATCTGTGTTGTGTTGATTAATGAAATATTAAATTCAGTATCACCCTCGTAACTACTATACCTGATAAAATTTTCTAGTGACACTTTATTCATATGCGAGATATTTGAAATCAGTTATATGGTATCACATAATATTTCAAAGGAACGCAAGGACACGACGCGGAATGAAAACTTGTCAGGCGATTTTGATGAATCGGCCGTGAAAAATAATGGAGTGGTTTTATTTAACGAGATTTTATTCATTTACTGTTTTACACCTGTCGCCTATTGTGAGATAATATTAAGCGAGCAAAAGAGTTGTAGAAAATGGATTTATTTCAGTGACAAGTACGAAATTACCAGCAACGTTTATCCTTTGATTGATGGTGATAAAATTACTTTCAGATATTTGGAAATTGAGAACCAAGTTTGAAGAAAAAGAAGAATAGAACAATCTATCTTTGAAGGGTTGAATATCATCCCAAGTCATTAGATTATGGAGGCAACTCTGTAGCAAAGGTTCTAATATTAAATGATGCTGTAATATTTGAAATATCCACTTGAAAAACTTTTCACAATATATATACAAATGCTCTTTATAATTCAGTATAATTGATTGGTTTAAACAACTTCATTAGGTTATATTTTTATCAAATGAGATTCGACTAATTGAATCATTCTCTATAACTGCTATAGTACGATACCAGAAATGTATAGAACTGCTCATATTTTCAGCTTAGACCTTTGCTGGTCGTGCTAAGTTGTGTAATTCGATGTCCAAAATTGAATGAATGAATTCAATAACTTTTTTAGCAAGCCAATCGACTATTGGATGGTTGGTAAATATTCTGCACGCCTAGTGTGACATGAACCGTAATCCATGACACTAACAGATTCTTAGATTTTTAGAAGAATATTTAGAAAACATTTTATATAATCTCCTGCGAGAGACGAATGCGTTGAAAACTTCCGAAACAGCTATTTTTTTTATATTTCCTGGGCCATTAAATGATTTCCTCTTTTTCAATAGGACTACTTAGCTTTTTTTATCAAATACCTTCTATTTTCAATACTGAGGACTACATTTTTAACTGTGGACTGTAAATTATAATAAACAAAACACGCGCTGATGAAAATAACAGATTTTTTTGTTATATTCACGGCGAGCATCGTCTAGCTTGCTGCCTTAAGCTACACCTACATTGGATACGTATTTTTCCCGATCCAATCCAAACCGATTTCATCCAACTGTCGGTGGAAAACCAAATACAAGCATTTTAACATAGATGCCTACAACCTTTTTATCACTCCCAACCCAAATACTCCTAATTAGACGGACGTTGAAACATGTTTGTTTCCAGAGCGTTGTAGGAGACCCGCCGCTATGAATTCAAATCGTTCTCTAGCAAAAAAAACGCGTCATAATCAATCATCTTGAGTTCATAACTACATCTGATCGGTCAGGAATAGGAACTCACTTATGAGTAAATCGTAGTCGTTTAAATTTTTTCCAGTAGAGGACGCGATTCAGTTAAGATCACGCTTTCTATTGGTATGGAGTTTAAATTTAAAATAAACTGAATAAATACTTGAAATTTATTTCAAGCAAACTACATAACAATACACATCTTAATATTTAAATTAAGTGAGAGAAGCTTCCTTAATAAAAAAACGATGTACTGTACGACTAAAGGCCCGTTTATAGTCCAATTTAATTTGTTTTTTTTTCTCTAGTCTCAGTCTATAATTATTAATATCAATTATTTCATTGCTTGCTTTAATTATTTTATACGCACGTAATAAATTGAGACGTTTTTTTGATATCCGATCCATTATGACTATTCTTTCACATATTTAATATTCATGACCAAATTACTGCAATTCAAACTTACATAGATCATCTTCTGGTCTCTGCTTAACGAAACCCTACAGCGTGTGTAAGAAACTAACAGAAATTACTTGATACTTGGCATTGTTGTCAATTACGTCACGGCGTCGTTGTTGATCTCGTCTATTATCTACTGTTATACAAAGATTTGAGCCGGCGATTCCCAAAGTGGTCCAGGTGCACTCGCAGGGATCCAAAGGAAGCTCTACAGCAGGAATGTACTTGAATTTCCATAGCTAGATCTATTATTTTGAACATTTGGTAAAATGCTGTAAATGTATCAACTGAAACTAGTAATAAGTATTTTGAAAGTGATTTACGGGGGAAAACAAGTTGGGAGCTTCTGATTTCTACCCATGTCGGTAGCTTTAACTCCAATCGTACACGTTGACAACTTTTAACTTTCCTCATTCATCGTAATTCTACAATATGAGTCAGTTTATACAATTGTGAGACTTAATTTTATGTCAAACGCTTCTGGTATTAGTTTTCTTGTGGGCATATTTTGGACTATAGTTTATATTTTAAAATTGTGCCAAATCCTTACATGAGATTGTTTTTTTTTATTTCAACTCTCCATGAATAAACCATCTTGAATTAATTTTAAACTAATTTACTTGACGAATTCATTTTAAAATTCATCATTTTCTCCGTTTCTTTTCGATGATATATCTAATTTTATAAGCCAAAATTCAATTTCAACGCCTCTAACAGACATAAAATCGAACATTTCTTTTTTATATAAAAAATGTTTAACTGAATTCATTTGAAAATAAAATCTAGTAATGCACTCTAATGAGTTATCCTCATCTTCGACCTTTCCATGAAAACTGGGACTAATGAAGACTCCACTTATCATTTGCGAAACATCCCTACAAACAAGTTAAACGTAATTGGAAAGGTGTAAGTATGGAGGTCGAAAGATTCTGGCGGTAACAAGAAAATATTCATAAAAACAGAGCCGTATTTGCAAGGATATCGTGTCTATTCAACCATTCAATGTTTTATCTTGGAGGTAAACGCATCCAATATAAAATGACACGTAGTTATATGTTGATAATATTCAAATCGGTCGTTTAAATACCTCAGGACGTCGATGAATAATTCATAAAACTAACAATGAAGTAGAGAATGTTGTATCCGACATGCAAGACTAGTACTAAATGAACTTGGGCCGTAGCATGCAAAAACATTATTATTTACAAATGAAATTACAAAAAAATCAATTATTCAACATTATTTTCCTTCAATACCACTGCGAAATGAATTAAATTCGCCTCGAAGCGAAATTAATCATAGATATCAGGTGTCAAATGCAAAAGGCTCAATATCAAGTCTCAAAAGTATGTATTTGTGCAAAAAATACTAATTTTCACGTAGAAATTATAATATAACGGACGGAGTGAGCCGTTTAAATCAAAATAGAATTTTGGAACTAAAAAAAAACATCCATTTTAAGTGCTTTAAGTTGGAGGTTTTTAGGTACCTCACACTTCAAATCGAAATTGTGTCGCGAGATTGCAGGTTCACTCACAAGCAATGTACACAGTACCAATAGGGCATCATGAAGAAAAATAATATGATCTACCTCGTTGTAAAATTGATATCGCATACTTCTACTAAAAATCCCAAGGAATTCTTAATTTGAAATCATCTGATTGGAGACAACCAATCAGTACAACATTATACTGAAAACAGATCCAATGGGCGGAAAAATTGGTGATGATTTTAAAGCATTGGGCTGTTAACATGGTACAGATATTTAGGAAACTATGGTCAAAACCATGTGAAACCTGACAAGTGAGCTGTTACAAGAGAAATATTATAAGAAAATAGAAGTTATTATTAATCCATTCAAAAGTATTTAACAAGCACGGGGGCTGTCCGCGATTCTATATAACGAAAACTGCAATCAGATATCAAGTGCGACAGATTACTTAGTACTGGTCAGAAACGATCTTAGCATATCTTCAAAAGTAATCAAATTTATTTTTTTCCGATACATTATTGTACCCCAGAACTAAAAAATTGTACTTCATCCAAACAACGTGCTGGCAAGAAAGTATAAATTATTTTATCGGTCAATAAGGTCAATGCTTCGTTATTCAAAAGGTGTAATCCTTATTGAACGATAACTGGTCAATATTACTGACATAATTGAGCAAAACTGACCTCTATTGTGATAGAAGCCTGTCCATTCATAAAAAAAAACCAATATATATATATATATATATATATATATATATATATGAAGTTTTGATTTGACCCGCTTATATCTAAAGCTTTGAAATAAATCTTTAGTGTTTCTTCGTCTAGAAGAATATAAAAACACATCGTTTCTTTTTACATTTGTGCAGATCTACTAACCTGCTTCTCCTAAAAGAAACGTGATCCCTGATAATATTTCACATGAATTTATTCTATTTTCATCAGCCTCATCGATTTCCACTGGCAACTTCATCGTTGGGTCTATAATTAAATGTTGTTGTTGTGATCCAACTTTTTTGAAATAGTATTTTCTGTCAACTAGACAAATTTTCAACCTACATTGTAAATCTCTCTCTTTATTACAAGTTTGCAAACAAATATATTCTTCTCAAGTTTAATAAATGGATCAAGATGATATCTAGCATCTAGTAGTTTAATGAATACTGTCTAAAGGGTTCAAAGACATGTCTAAGAAGTTCATTCTCTAAGGATTATCTATCACGCTATTAGCGTCACTTTAGCGGAAGCACAAGGGCACCGATTTATTTGTCGTGCCACTATCAATTTGAATAATGTAATTTGCTATGGAAAAATATACTTTACAAGCTGTAAAGGATATAGTCGCGAGGCTTAATTCAAAACAAGAGCGGTGAAGTGATTTTATGGGAAAAATTTGTACAAGAAATAACACAGTTTAAAATCGGCGCAAACTTATTTCCCAGACGATAAATACATAAGTATTCGAAAGCTCTGAATATATTAAAGTTAGTACACATTGGTGTTTAGTTTACCCGCATAGTTTTTATGCATGGTCTGATCCAGCTATTGATAAAAATAAACATGTGATTGAACCGATCATTAGTTTCATATATCTCATTGTCCTCTTGAGTACTATCAAAATTTTGGTAGATTTCCTGCCATAAAAATTTCGTTATTTCGCATGCTTCATCAGAAATTAATTTGATCTAGATTTCACGAGATCTATTAGCTATTAACATGTAAACACTTTTTATCGCTAAAAATCTACTAACCTATCAAGTAGATAGATGTTTGTTCCAATTTAATGAGAAAATCGCATTTCTCATATTTGAAAATGATCTAATCAAGCAACATATTACTTTCTAATAATTTTTTTTATAATTTAATGAATTTCATTCTTACACTAGAACGATTGTAGCTCCGTATCTATTTGAATAATATATACAAACGATGAAAAACATTCTAGAAACTTGTTACATAGTCTGTTCGAATTAGTTTCGTTTTCTAAACTCACGTGCTGTACAAGAACCGAACGGATCTGACGCTTCAACCTCGAATCTTGAACAAATACATCCAAGGAAATGAGCGAATTCTGCAAACGGGTGGTTCGGAAAAAAAAAACAAATCATCGGGGTTTGTTTGAATAGAAAGAATGTTTATATAATTTGAAATTTAATTTATGGAAACACCAATTGAGTAAGTTGATCATAAAGTTGTTTGTTTATTTTATAGAGAGAGTGTTTATGAATTAGTTGCAAATAGAAATTTTTATGTTTCTTCAACTTGTGACTATAAAACAACTCGAATTATCACAATCATTATTTATGGTGATTATTGAAGTTCGGATTTAGGGTCTTCCACCAAACATCTGTCACTGGATATAAACTTCATTGATCAAACCTCTTGTCACGTACGGCACACCTTTGAATCTAACGATACAATTTGGAGTTATAAGGATAACATACAGGATGAATATCCTCGAAAGAACTGCAGGCTGCACCAACTGGTCTGCAAAGACGCAGACCTCAGGTGGATGTCCAATCATGTTTATAAGCAAATGGCGTCTACGACCGTTAATTATAAGGAGTTGGAGGCGCGTATCAGTGATAGAAAGCTGGTGACTCTAAACCTGCTGTATGAAATCAAGGAACCACCTAGTACACAGATTTATAATGAATGGCTTGGCTAAAGCATGTTTCTACGAAAATAAGAGAAGTTGCCTGTACAATAGCTAGCACGTCCATGGATAAAGTTCTATAATAACTTGAGTTTGAGGAAAAAAATTAATGAGAAGAAAATCATCGAGAGGCAGGAATGAATTTAAGGAAGAAGTGTATAGCTAGATGTATCCTTGATGAGGTAATGCTTAACGAAGTTTCCATAGGCAAAACAAATCAAGGAAATTACAAGTTATGATGATACAAATAACTACTTCTACACTTAACCTCAATCAAAGACATTTATCCACGAAAGTAACATTGTATATTATAGAAATGTGTGAGAAGAACTTTCTACGCGATAAGTTTTGAATGTAAAATTTAAAGAGCTCAAGTAGACTTGAGATAAATTGAAACGAAACGTAAATCCGGCAACACGGCTTCTTGAGATTTGTCTTAAGTTTCGCAGATTGTTGTTTAGGAAAATCCCCCAACAACGGATTGAAACGGTTTATTATGAATGCATGAATTTCTCCTTAAGCGAGTCCCAATTTGAGGAGAATACAAGAGATATGTGAATGTTCAAGTGGAATTTTGTCAAGTGTTCTCCTATCCCGAACTATTGTTATTTCAGTGGATTATAATAATTTGGAATTCGAGATGTTCCAAGAATATCTGGACGGTATTGATTATTTATTGAAAGGCTACATATAAAGGATGCAATACTGATCAGTTTGCAGAGCTATTAGTCAAGATGTCGTTATATACAATCGATAAAATAATTGAGTACAGAGGGGAAAGAGAAAGGAGTTAGAGGTATCAAAATAACCGGGTATGAACTTAGAGAAACATATTTAGCATTTACGATTACCTAAAGTATTTGGATGCTTGCGTTACTACGAAAGTTACAGAGCAAACAATGTTATTTATGTCACGATTTCATTCCAAATTACTACATAAGTCTTAGATACTTTTATGTAGGTACCAAAATAGAGCACAATATTTTTGAAACGATTTCGTAGTACACAGTGAGCTGATAAAAAACAATCAGATATCGATTTTTTATTAAAACAAATAAAAAAATGCTTGGTATGAATATTTTATTATTATTTTCGATTATTTACTCATGATGTTGCTTACTTACAAAACAGAGTTTTTCTGAATAACTGGTTAATTATAAGGTTTTCAATTTGATATTGACATATACACACAGTTGTGATTGTCCATGCGGGAATCTCAAAGTTGATTCCGCAAACTTCCAACGACTGGCCTTGCAATTTATTTATGGTCAACGCAAAGGCCAGACATAATGGAAATTGCAAACGACTTGATCTGTCTCTCTCTTGTCAACAGTGCGGTTAACACTTGAAGTAGTATTGGCACATTCCACACTTAAGTCATGCACTCTCTGTCTGAAGTATGGATCGACATATTAGTCAAATATTATAGTTGCGTTCAGAAATTTAATTTGTGAAAAAATACAAAATTGTTGTTGTTATTTAATTCCGAGCATTTTTATATTTATTCACCTTTTAAATTTTCTGGACTCTTGAATAATTCAAGAACAAACTTAGCCAAAGACGTTTTCGAGTTTTAGCGAGATTAACGAACATCTATTCATTTATATATATATATTATATATATATATGTAGAAAAATCACACCATATTCATAGAAATAACTTTCTAAACATATCTTGATACATAAAACCCACAAAAAGCAATTTTAGTTTTGAAATATTTTGGAATTCTTTAAACATTTTTACGGATTCTATGGAAGAAATTTCTCGTTTTTTTAAATTGTTTTCGGTTTTTACTACAAAACTGTTATTTTGATAATGGTTAGTTGATTTGACAAGAAAGCTTTTGTTACAAAATTTTTAGCGGAATAAGTCGGAACATAAAATTTTTACCTGTCTTGAAAAAACTAGCGCTAAAAATGCACAACACTCCCTCGCGCCGAGAGAGTGGTGACTTTTTTACTTATTTGCTTTTACAAAACGAAACAAACAGTTCTTATTTCACAAAACTATCAAATTAATAATATTTTGACATGTGAAATTATCCACTGACAGAATTCGACCCCGAATTTTTATTTACCGCATAGCAGTATCCAAAAAGTATTGACATAATTTTTATTTATAAGAAAACTAACAATTCCTTGCATTTGATACAGTTATTTAGTGTTAATTTAGCGCAATATCATTAAGCATTGCCTTTAGCTAGTAATACATTTATCCCAAAGTTAAATCCACGCCTGGAACCATTTTATCTATACTATTGTGCCCTTCTTAGTCTAGGAATTTTGTTTTTATTTTCTGAAAGATCTAAAACATGCTGAATCTAGTGAATCAAGTACAGATATGAAAACATTTAGCCACCAAGAACTAGCAAATCAAATTTGACGAATTGTTATTATGGAGTCGAAAGCTGACGATTCACTTTTCATGTCTCTTTCTTTGTATATTATTCCGTCAAACATTTCTGTCTGTCTCCTTTTGAAGTACAAGGATCGTTCCTTGTTCTTAGTTTACTAATTTCAAATATTGCAAACATGTTCCAACTAAAGAGTAGTAGATTGAGAGGCATGGTTCAAACTCTTCATTTCTCAATTCATGAGAATATGAGACGTATCAGTTGAATTAGTGGGATTCAGTCGCCTTATTATTCAAATTCAAATTCAAATTCAAATTGATCAAATTTATAGTTGATTTATGTAAAAATTACGCCTTGTATACTTTATCTTTAAAAGAACGAGGTGTAAAAACCTTAAACGCTTAAGTCAGCATCTCGTTCCTTATCGCATCCCATATTATGTGCATGTTAGCTTGTTTTTTCATCGTCAGATTTTTATTTCCTCTAGATCTGATGTCTCAGCTTGCGTTCGAGGAGATGACATCTTAGCGATTCCATTGGCGTCTATAGAGAAGTATCATTTGAAATATCCAAAATTTTACGTACTTAATATTGAAACCGAAATTACTTTTTAAAGAATGTTCATCGATTGATTGAGATGTAATTTCGAAAGAAATATTAAAGATTGTTCTAAATTGTGAAACGGGCCCGTTAGAAATGAAGAGCTTCAGAATATGTTTCATATAGATAGAAACGAAGAGGATTTTCTGTTAAATTTTACGTACTCAATTCCTGTAGTTGCTGTGGAATGAAGTTAGGCACAACTTAAAGATATGGTTGCTGAATTAGAGCTACTTTTCTAGATGCCACTTCTTAATGGAGGGATTGAGTATATATGTTGGTTAGGGTTAAGCCAGGTTTTGTTGGATTTCGAAGTTTTACTATAACTGTTATATGGCTTAAAATTCATCCCCATGAACACTGGAAAACTTATTCAAGATTATATCGTATCTTAATATCTTGATATTATACAGGATTGTATTAGAGAAATTCAACAAACGATGTAAAACGGAAATTATTAATTCAAGTGTATGAAATATATTATTTACTATACAAGAATAATATATTAATACAAGGGTTGTTGTTTTGTCCAAATTACTACATTCGAATAAATATTCAACAGATTATTCAGAGAGGTGTATGTTCTCATAAATTCATGTTGGGTGAAAACTGAGTGAAATTTGCACTAAATAACAGTTGTCGCTTATTTTAATTTTAATATTAAATCGTTTATGTTCTCCAAGCACGCGAAGGTTAGTTATGAAGCTACAGTTATGAAGCTACTTGGTTGGTTTTTGGAGAATATTTTTTTATAATTCACACAAACAAATGTTCTGGGGATCCAAACTAACATAGATTTTCTTTAGGGTATTTTGAAATTTCTCATCAGAAAAATTGTTTCAGTTTTAGTGCTCCATTTACTTCATAATCTCAAAAATATAACTATCTTGGATATTTAAAAGAACGTAATTTTTTATATTGAAAATTTTTTATGTACGAATAACTGTGAAATTTTGGTTACGTACATAAAGGAAACGAAATGGAGAACTACAGGTAAAATAAACATATAAATAATTTCGATTACCATCAACGGACACAATATTGGAATATCACATTTCAAATATTTTGGTACCTGGCTCAAGAATGAAATAACTTGCGACGAAGAGATAACAGCTTGGATTGGCATGGCACGTAGGGCATTCGTCAAATGGAAATCAATTCTTACTAATAGAAACCTCATAGTTCAGATGCCGTTAATATAATGAAGATGTGGCTCTATTCTCAAGATACCAGTATTGAAGAGGTACTCAGACAACTGGATGATGATCGAGAATTCCTAAACATCAAAAAGACAAGAAATGTCAGTTATTCCGGGCATATAATGCGAAGTACCAATCGTCACATACCTCTCATTCAGGGAAAGGTTGAGGAAAGTGGATGAATCGGTCACAAAAATCTATCGTGGCTACGAAATACTAGAAATTGGAACGGATTGAAAGTAGAACAACTATTCTGAGAAGCGTCAGATAAAGACCAATTCAACCAAATACTGATAAAAACGTTTTACAAAGTAATGGAATGGTTAGTTTTTCACACATTCTTGAATTAATGTTCTTTTCAAATTTCTATATATGGTACTTTCTTCTTTTGGTATTCTATTTGCTATGTATTTGGATCCTACGAACTTTATACATATTTTGACGATACTTCTCAACTTGAATCCATGATTTAGTCAATCAAATTTTGTTTCATCGTTTCCAGTTCTATTCATGCTGTACAAATTCAGCTTCATTTATTTGAGACTTTCCAAAATAACCTGTCATGTTTTTACTACCGTTTTCCAGTCCTAAATTCTTCTTTCTCTTTCATTCTTCCACGTCTTCACTTGTGTATACACATTTTTTGAGCAGTCTTTTTTTTTCTTTGGTCCTTAATTTGGTAATCTCCGAATATACTCCAATCACCGTATCTTTTCGAATATTATTCTTCTATTCATTTCCTTCGATTTGTTTAGTTTTTGTTTTAATTGAATTTATCGATGGAATGGTACTAACACATTTTCTTCTGACCACGGAAAAATGTTTCACAATAAACAATAATGTTTGACTGTCAAGAAGTTTTTGTTTTGCTGTTAACCATAATTTCCCTTTTTTCCTCGCCCTAATATTTCTCCTAATATTTTTTTTAGTATTTATCCATTCTTTTTCAATTCCGTGTTGTCTTTGAACAATAAAACACAATATAATGAAAGTTGAAAATATTGTGCACATACTATGGTCGATATTAGAAGAAAATTAAATTTAATCCATCTGCAATATCATTGGATTCTTTCTATCTATGTTATCTCATTTATTGGAGGGAGAAAATCCATTTATAAAACTATTATTGTTGATAACGGTTTTCATTTCAGCTGGAAAGGAAATTACAGTTACGTGTGATAAAGTCAGTAGATTGTTTTTAAAAAAGAAACTTAGATTAGACTTTGAAACAGATTAAAAAAAAAATGTTTAATCAAATTCTTGGATAGTTTTTCGGATTTTGGGCATATAAAATTAGGGTCTGTTAATTGTATCAATACAGAATAAAAATAGCAGCATAATATACAATAAACACAAAATGAATGTCTGATGTCTTTGATCTAATATCTCTCAATGTTTCATATTATAGTTGTGATTATTACTTGCTTCTATAAAAAAACAACCAGAGAAGTCGAAATAACAATTAATTAATGTTGTTTGGAGATAAAGTAAAGAAGAAGAAAGCAAAACAGTCAAAATAATCTGAAAAACTGAAACAAAAAATAAACAACTTGATAGGGCAGTCATTTTGCGTTTTGGTTGCTAGATATGATATTTTTACATATTTTTATGAGTCGTCCTCATTCTCATTTATAAGAACATCTGATGCTCGGAATATTCCCCACTTCCGTGTTTGTCTTCAGTTATTATTACTTCAATCAAGCTGGGGTTGTTTCCCTACATCTGATACTGTTTCCTTTAGAATTGGACTTTTTCATTTTCATCGTATCGTTAAGTTCATACCTTTAATCTGAATTGAGCTTCAAACAATTACAAAAATATAATTTCAGTTTTCCCAAGCATAATAGATTTATATTAAAAACATTTAGCTGTGTAAAATGTACGTGGAGCGTTTGCTGCGTGTTGCAATAGACATCAATATCAAACATTTCAGTTAACTATATTGATAATACATTTATTCACTCTATAAATTCGAAAAGGAAATTCCGTCATTACTTGATGTAGAACATTTCACTGACAATCACAACAAAACATCATAATGGTTCAGTGTGAGCTCGTCTAGTTGAGATCAAAAGGCATTAATGAGTATAAATGCGCATAATTACGTATAGTTGTGTTGTTAGTAGATGTTAACAATGTCTTTATTGAAATGTATGTGTAATTGAAAATATACTCACAAAGATAATAGTAGGTATGTCATGAGTAAGTGTAGTGACCATTTGAACTCGATTAAGAGAATTTCAATTAATAAATTCAAATAAACAGCTGTTTTATTGGGAATTTTGGGAATATTTAAATTGACAACGATTTGTTGGATTACAAATGGAAATAATAATTCTTGTTTGCATTTTGGTTCTTCTGATGCTGTTTTAGCTTTTTGCAAAATATTCACATTATGTTTTTCTCTCTTCCGTTCTTTTCCTGTATTACTGCCACTTATAATTATTCATCATATCACATTTTTTATTCTTAATTCCATGTACATACATGTTTCAGTATAATGTATGTATATTTGAGTCTAGATTCATTTTCTTGCCGAATGCTTTCGAAAAAGCATCGTTCCAAGCTCTCTCCAAGTTTCAAAGCAATATTCACTATTACTTTTGTTATTTTTCTAATGTTTTGCTGTTTTGGTTACCGTGGTGTCTAAATCTAATTTTTTTGCCTATTTTTAAGTTTATTAAGAAAATGTCGTTGAATTTGATATATAATGAAATGATAGTTTTCTAATCCAGTCGAGAAAATTACAACAAAAATGCCTTTTTGAATGATACAATATCATGAACTTAATCAACATTGTTTGCATACCTGGACTTTTCAAGTACACACATCTGATAATTAATATATAAATTATCGAGTTAATTTTGAGTCGACCCATCAATTATTCACTCTCCAGTAGATATAATGAACTCCGGAGTATTGGGGAGAAATAGAATCTGATGCCATTATGAGAGAAGAAGGTGAGGAAAGGTATAATTCCCGATGGTACTTTCCAATTACATTTACTTCTACGTAAAGTTTAAAAGATATTTATGGACCGTTGGAAAATTAGTTGGTGGAGCTGCTCTAGCAGTAATTCCGGTAAAATGGCCACTTTGCCCGATCGATACGACGGTTAGTCGTATTTTAAGAAAAACATTTTCATTACGATTCTAATCGATCCAGAGCTCTTTCCAATTTTATCCATAATTTACAAAATTTACATTTAAGAAATTAGTCTCCATCTACTTAAACTCATATCACTTGACTGATTTATTAAACCGCATCCTGAGGTATTTCTGAGCACCTTCATCTCGGTGGTTCGAATTATGTCATCGGCTAAAATGATCATAAGGCATAACTGTTTCTATATACCATTCCCTGTTTGCCATGCGTTATGTTTGCGTACTCTTCTTCTTTAAAAAGGCTCTTAAGTACAGGTCAATGTTGTTGTTTTATGTGAATCTTGTTTGTCTTACCATCATTTTGGTTGGTGTTTTATGGGTATTCATCATTCTGTCAATATTCTCGCTCCATTCTCCACTCTTTCTTATCCATATGACTTCTTCTTCTTAGCGTGCCGTATCAAGACGTTGGCGATCAGCATCGCATAAGTCTCTCTATCTTGAGCTAGCCTAAATAACTGTCCCGCTTCTCTTATCTCAGTCAATTCTCCAATATTCTTCAACCAAGTATTTTTTTTCCTTCCAATTCCTTCTACGACCTTCAACTTTACCCATAATCACCTGGAGGAGACTAAACCGGCTACCAAGCATTATGTATTCCAATTCCTGCATTTAATGTTATCCACCAACTCACGAACCGTTCTGTTAAGGACTGCATCGTTTGTTTACATAGCTGTCCACGGTATCTTGAGCATGCGTCTATATAACCACATTTCAAAAACCTATAAGCAGTTAATGGTAGATATCTGTTTGAAACATATTGTACGAGCTACCTCAATTCTAATTTTATTCCCTTATCGGGATCCAGATGTATAGTAATGTAGCAACCAAGATATTTGAAACTGGATACTCTTTGAATCGTTTGTCCGTCTACCTGTAGCTGTGTGTCATGGTACGACAAGCGACTAAATACCATATATTTTGTTTTAGAACAGTTAAGGTTTAGACCCATCTCTCTTCCCACTCTGTCAATGGCGTTTGAAAGGCATTGCAGTCCATTCAAGTCGTCACACAGTACAACTGTATCGTCTGCGTTTCTGATTGTATTTATAAGTTTGCCGTTATGTCTAGCTTGCTTGAAGATCTTATTTGAATACAAACTAAACAGAAGTAACTCCTCGATTTTCCGTTGATTCGATTGCCCGCTCTATGACGTCAATATAATTTTTCGATGATTCTTAATATATTTATTAACTTGTCGTATTGTACTCGATCGAATGCCTTTTCGTAATGAAGAAAGATTGCAAATACATCTTTCCGTTGATCCCTGCATTTTCGTAGTAATATATTCAGTGCAAAAAGTGCTTCTCGTGTTCCCAACCCATGTCTAAAACCAAATTGAGTTTCGTCTTGATCTTCTTCGCACTTAATTTTGATTCTAGCTTGGATGATTCTTAAAAATATTTTTATAGTGTGACTCTTATAAGACTTATCCGTCTATAGTCGCTACAGTGCTTTGGACGTTCTTTTTTGGCAAGGTTATGAATTAGGATTTTAACCAGTCTTCAGGAATTTGGTTGAATAAACATGATTGAAGCGTTCTCTTGTTTTTTGCCATATGACTACTTCGGCTATTTGATACTTCTTTTTGATAAATGCATTAATTTACCTGTCAGCCAAAGTGCATCGCGTCACAATTCTTTGGATCTTCATCTCACTTGTTCTTATACATCTTCCATTATAGGATTTGTTATTTGTTGCGATCTTCATCCTTATCTTCCTTATAAACATAACTAATTCGTCTATTTGACATCTCGTTTTGATAACTGCATCACTAGTGCTACTTTGTTGTTGTCATGTATCTGTTACTTTCGATGGAAATAAGCACGTCGACTTTATATTCATGTCTGCTAGAAGATTCTAATAGTCTTTGGGTATAGTCTACTAATTCAGCAATAGTATTTTGTTGTCGAGCTCCCAGTGTCTTTTATTACTTTCTTCTGCCCACATGAAGGATGGTAACGCAACCTTAGTAAATTCTTGTTATTGGTTAGAGAAGCTATCTCTGATTAAAATTATTGCGTATTTGTACTCAGATTCTTGAGAAATTTATTCCTTAGGAATGTGACTGCTCCTTTTATTGTCTAATTAAGGAATTTTAGGAATTTAGGAATTGGGATTTTATGTTAATAACGGTGAGAGCTGGATACAACCGTTGTCAAGTCGAAGTTCAGGGTAAACTAGAAGGATCATTCAAGGCCAGCAACAGGCTGGACGTACAAATTATAAGTAGCAATCTGCCATAGAATAACGATGACTGTTTATAACTTATATTGCTGTTATAATTCACAATAACTACACTACAGGTGATCGAATTGTTTATTCTATATTTTTTTTTAATTCTATCGATGTATAACAAAAAAAAAATAGTCTCATATTTCAATTTTAACGATGACTCATTTATCTCAAAGTACTTTATCATAATATTCGTCGTGAAAATATGTGTAGAGTGTTGGTTTCCTATAAATTAGCACTTATAAACCGCGGCCGTTTACTAAATCCTTGTTATACACAGAATCGCTAAAGCTGATGCCCGCTACAAACACTGCCGTTAGCTCAAAGTTTCATATTGCGGCCGCCTAGCTTGGATTTACCCCACTTGAACAAAATTGTTAAACTAGTTAGAAAAATAGTAGGAAAAAAACTGTAGACATAATGGCTATCTGGAGTTCATGTTTACAAACGGGTGCATGAGATTTGCTGTTAGCTGTACGTAAGTCGAAAATAAATGACTTGGAAAGCAATTTCACACAACTTTTATGCAATATTTCAATTAACGATAATAACGAGCTTCATATCGGTAGTAGCCTTTTGAAATAACACACTTTTTTTGGTATTATATTCAAATTATGAATATATACAGGAAGTTTGTAAATTAATGCGACAAAATTCAGGAGGTGATTGCTCGTATGAAATTAAGTTGGGTCTTTCCTATAACAAAATTTCATCCCTTATCTATATATCACACTTGAAAGATGGTGACTAAAATTTAGTTTTTCCAAAATTTTAGTAATGCTAGAAACATGAAAATCTGTAATTTTCCTGCTCTAGCAAAGGACTAAATACGAGTGTTTTTTCAATATTACTCTTTTAATATACGAGGGTGAAAGTATCAACCCTAATTTTATTTCATATTAAAACTTTATTGCACAAAGCATAAAGCCCATTGCATAAATATAAAAATAACATTTATGCAAGCTATGGCGGCTCTGTGCGATCAAATTGTCAATGTAGGTCTCTCTCTCTCTGTTTTTTCTCCCCCTGTATATGCCCCCTTTCGTGTCAGTCAGCGTCAGCATGGCTCCACGGGGCATTTGTATTTGACATCATGCCAGTATAATGTTTTTGTTGATTTTCTCAAAAAATGTTCACAAGAATAGTCGTAAATACCCATGCGACGTAATCTTTTGATGTTAGAGGCTGCACACGACTACAACTGCAGAAAACCAGAGAGAAAAATGTATCGATTTGGCCAGCAAATATGATCTAAAGACACCTACCGTCACAAGTGATTGTCAAAGGAAATTGTCTGAAAGTTTTGACAGCTCTAGAAAAAAAATCTGCCGTTCGATTTTTCTAATTTTGTGATTTTCAGCACTACATTCTGAACAAATCCTGTGATTTTAGTGACTACCATTTTTTTTCATCTTCAAGTGGTTTTTTAGATATTCTGATAAGCTTCTGCGTTTGGCAGATTACAAAATGGAGCAAATCTTGAAAGAACTTTCAAAAATGTGATGCGATGAATATACACGTATCCACGGCTTCAATACAACATCCTGTTTCTTTAGTTGTAAATTTATTGGGCTGTGGCCTTTCAAATGAAAGTATTGTATCATATAACGATTCTTCATGCTTACAAAATCTGAAAACGTTCACTATCGATGGCTCCCAAACAAATACTGAACAACAAGGCGCCTTCAAACTTGAAACATATGTTGTGACATCTCAAGTCAGGCCAGGTACTTCTCTGGGACCATCCGTACTTATACATAGACAGATTTTAATATTTCGTGAACTTTTTCTGTACATTCCAACTTCAATGATAAATTCAGCTAGCAGTTAAAACTTATCACAATAAACATGTGAAATGGACTTTTTCGTTGCATTTTCTTACTATTTGAATGATTTGGTCTTCCTTCTTAGTAGTATATATGTGTCATATTTCTAAGTACGTCTGTAATTTTTCAATTTCACACATAAACAACGAAATACATACAATGTGGTTTAGAACTTTGAAAAACGTGTGAAAAGGAAACGCTCTTTTCAGAAACATCCCTCATATATTCATGAGTTTGTAGCGTCATGAAACAAAGAATTTCTGAAATTTATATGTTGCCGCATTTCTTAGCCAAAACCGTTATAAAATAGGGCAATAGTAAATATTTGAGCATCTCTAAATATTTCTGCCATAATATTTCTTCACCAGTGCTGCGCAATCTATTATTTTTATATCGCATTGTGAATTTGGCTGGGTTTTGTTGTATATATATGTCTATTATACGATTGTTTTGTATTCGTCCTCGAGAAAACGAGGTACGAGGTGTTTTTTTTTTGATTAAAAGTGATACAGTACATCGGCATAAGCATTGTTACTGCTATCACATTAAGCGAAAAATAAAATAATACACCGAGGGATCTGTAAGTATAATGGAAGAACGTCTCGTCTATTCGGTATTGAGAGAAAAAAGTACGATAAAAGGAAAAGGGAGACATTCATCTGAATGATTATTCAACTGGAAAAATGTATAATGTCCATGAGTTTTAAATGAAATGTTATGTTTTACTCGGTATATTCATTTATATAAAGCGTGTTATGAGATTGCCAAATTTTACATAGTACTCATACACTCATCAATTGGATATTATATACCAATATTTGAATCATTAGATACTACAGTATGGCCCGAAATTGAAACTGAAACATGGTGCCTCTATGCGCGCACTGTCATACCAACGTTAACTAATACAGACCTGTCAAGTGAAATTATCGCAGCCGTGTAGAATGTTGCTCAAGAATTATTGCGTTACAGTACGAAAGTCCTGGATTTTTCACAAATCTATGGTTTTAAGATAAATCCAGATTTTCATTTGCCATGTAAATCGTTGCACAAATCGTTTTCTGGGAGTTGCCAGGTCCGATGATGATAAGGTCCTTTATATAGTGCAAAAGTGAGTGGTTAAGGACACTGAATCATTGATACTTTATAGAAAATAATGGAAAAGCAAGTCACATTTATTCAATATAGGTAGATACAAATTTTAATACGGTTTATTCCTGATTTACGTCAATTATGTCTTAAGTCGTGCAATCAGTTCTCTAACAGGACAGGACAGAGCAACTTGCCATACCAATTCGTCAGAAGTAGATTCATTTAAGTATTTACTTACTAATTTTTCATATTCTCCACACCCCACATCTTCAGACGCATACATTTGGAGTATGGCTGAAGTTGCCGTTTTTAATCGGGTACCACAAATAATCGATTAATAAAAAATAACGCTAGAGCTTTCTTCGCGAAACTAAGACAACCCTTATTCCATTACATTGACAAGATACTTAGAACATCGGTTGGAAGTTTGTCTTGAGCGAGGACAACATGTAATGAAGTGTCAAAAATATATACTTCTGAAAACATTAAAGTAATTTCAAGTTCAGTGCTGTTTACTTCGAGCGATACTGTATATGGCTCTTACTGAGCACCTTAAATTGAAAATCCAAGTGTGCTATATATCATCGAAGTTTTATGTTGATGGGTGTCAATTTATAGCGCTCGTTGTTAATGGTGGTGGTCTGTTCATCGAAATATGAACCGGGGACACTGACTGTTCAAAATCCATACCAAACATTCTATGAGTATTGGTATAATCTCAAAATCAACAATTTTGAGTATTGACATATCCATTCAATTAAAAAATTAGCCTCATTGCTGTAAACCATATTTTATGGGATTTAAAGGTTAGTTTCCAGCTTTTCTAAAGTCTTCAAATTCTGTTGACGTCGAGGTCGAGCTCTTGTGAGCGACTAGACACAGATCTTACTTTGATTGTTTACTGAATCAGTGATCTTCAAATTATCCACCAAACTGTGTCCGTTTGGTAGAACAAATATGGAAAAATGATGGAAGCGCGCGAAAATCAAATTGACACATGTAGCTCTAACAATATGTCTGTTATCATTAATAAAATCATCGATTTGTTCCAAACGTTTGTAATTAACATAAAGTAGATCTATTTTCTGGTCAAAAGGAGTGAAATATGTAGTATTCATGTTGACAGAGACATTGGAAGAAATATTGAAAACAAACTATAGTGGTAAAACATGAAGGTTTAAACAGAGAGGTTGAGAAAATATTGTTTTAAAATAGAGAGAAGAATAAAAAATCCGAAAAAAATCGCATATTTTCTAGTTCAATGAAATACCTACTTAAAATTAAATAGTATATTGAGAAACAGCAACAACGCGATTATCCCAAAATATACGATTTCGACGTAGAATTCATTTCATTTTTCGGGCTGAGCGACAAAATTTAACACTTGATTATATTTTTCGGAATCTTCTAGGATGAATTGAAACCACAACGAATGTCGATGCTAATTGGGCTACATTTGCGCCTACGTCGGCTCTTTTTTTTCAGAAAAGTGTGAACGCCCAAGGATAATGCTTCAAGAACCTTTTCATGGAAGATTCCAAGCGCGTATTACGGAGTGGAAACTATCTGTTTTTTTGTCGTTGCCCGTTGTTGGGACAGGGAGACTGCCGTAATAACGGAAACGTGCCAGAAATATCTAACAGTCGATCGTTTATGTCGTTCGAACGAAAAATGAGTCGTGGAATCGCCTAAGGTTTTATCGCCATTGTGTCATTCTCTCTCATGTTTGGTTGGCGTTCCAAATTTTCATGAATGATATCATATTGAGGGTGAAAATTAAATGTTCTCATATAAAATTTTGTGAACAAAAACGATGCAACCCTTAGGCTTCAATTCGGAACCCAATATATAAAAAAACAACTTTAGATAAACAGAATCTGCTAATATAATATTGAAAGCATGTATTGTAAACTTTATTATTTTGCTACTTCACTCACTTCACATTTTCTAAATCTCCATTTAGTCACTTTATGAAAAAGTTGGATATTCTATTGATTAACATTTCTCAGAATGATCCTGTACTCTCTGAATTCCCTTAAGTTGTACCAAGCTAGCTTGAAGGAGCATCTCGTGATCAAACCTTGAGTTGCTCAAACAGATGAGAACTTCCAACTTTTGGTTTCCTCGGGCTACAATTTGTAAATATTACTAGAAAACGAGTAGAGGATCATAGACCTTTTAGGACTGAATTTCTTTAGAGAGGATTGATCTTCAATCTAGGTGATATGATTGTACGACAATACATCCAGAAAAATGTCATAAGCATGATTTATAAGGAAGTTTTTTTACGTTAAAGCTGGACAATACTTGACCATGTGCGGTTTGAATACCGGGGATATGTGACCAGCAAGTTCTGACCTCTACCTAGGACATCTGAGCTATGAGAAAACTCTTGGCCAGAAGGCAGATCCCAAGAAGATGGTTATTGAAAAATTTCACAAAACATTGATAAGATAAATGAAAAATAGGATGGATCCATAATATTGCATGCAAATATGAAATTTTGATCTAAGAACCCCTGATGGGTTTCATTTTATTTGCGTTTTGGACAAAGATTCGAAATCTGTGTTAAATAATGGAAATTTCACAAATTCAAAATCGTCGACATTAAAATTTCAACCAGCTTGATTCGTTTATAATTCAATGTAAATGTAAACTTTTTTCGAGACTCACTATCCAGTGAAGGAACACTTGAACTATCCAAGATATCCAATAATTTTTTCGTGTTTCTAACCCATTAAATTCATAGGAACGATTGGAATCGAACTAAGTTATACTTTTGTTATCATTGATTCGTGAATTGTTCGAGCCGTGAAAGTTTCTAAAACTTCAGGGTAAAGATCAACCGCTTGACATTTGGCAGCGTCGACATCCGGCTTAACGTTGAAACAACTATTACAAATTAATGCTACTCTCTCTCTCTCTCTCTTTCTCTCCCTCTCTTTGATACTGTTCTACTGTTCAGTATTAAATCCTGATGGTGACAAGAAGCGTCATACCGAACAGAATAAACAACGGAAGATCAAATTATCGTCCGACCATGAAGGTGTTTCCAAGGAGGAATTAGATGAGTTAGTTTCGGGAGAGTAACGCGAAACTTTAGGCAAATATCGTCCGTTAAATTTTACAACATGTAACAGATACGTTCAGTCATGTGAACAGTTAAATTGAATTTGTGGAATGATTTACAATGTACAAAAGTTAAAATTTGCTCGAAATGAAAAAAAAATAATAAGGCGAGAAGAGAAGAATGGTTTATTGTCAAAACATTGTAGACAAGAGCTTGTAAATAACCAGAAAACAAACATAAAAATACAGATATTACCACTTAAACTGTACAATGTCAAAAATTTTTATTTGTAATATACTTTACATGTATTTGTTGTGAAAACAAAACAAATTTTATGATGTGAATGAAATAGATAATAAAATTAAATATACATCAATCATAAAATATGTCAAAATTTGTATTAACGTCGTTTACAGCATAGAAGGCACTTTCTAATAAATATGCCTTCAAATTATTCAAATGCCAAAAAAGATGTAAATTATTTGACTTCAATTGGCAAATGATTGTGCATTATTTTTGCAATGTACAGTATTGAGCATTTGACTAATTCTGAACGAGGAAGAGGTAAATGAAGATAGTGCTCCGCATTTTTAAGTAGACGGCTGTACAGTGATCTTACTAAAATAGGAGAAGTGTAGGCAAACGGATTCAAATACGAATAAAGAAGGAAGAGTCAATATTTTGAATTTTTTAAAGAATTCCTGGCATTAAATCAGTCTGATCAAATATCTAATAGCTCTCTTTTGTGGTTTGAAGATTTGAAGGCTGCATTTATGAATAAGAAAGTTCATATTGGCCGTATGATACACCTTGTATGATTTTTTTAGAAATAATGCGTTTTTAAAAACAATAATTGGCGCGTCCGAGCGTTTTTCCCATCAGACTCCCATTTATTTGTAAACGAATTTATTCCATTTGTATGTTTCACACTGTATACCTTGTATGTATACACCCGCTATAATGGTTTGAGTATTTACACATTTTCCACTCTGAATATATTCCTACTATTCACTACCAATTTTGGAAAATATTGTAGTAAAGTCAAGGTTAATTAATGTAAACGAAACTTTAGTTGAATATTGGTTGAAACATTTGTAGAACGTATCAACCTCTAGTCTCCATAAAACTATAAAACTTGAATGGAATCGAACAAATGTAGACTGAGATTGAGAATGTTTATTGTTGACAACTGCTGAATCTCAGAAATTCACTACATACTGCAGCAGAAGTGGGACATTTCTCTGCGGAACGTGAGAGTTTGATCTAAAGCATACTCTATCTGTGTCGTCTCTGCCGGACGGGCGAATTAAAGAAGTCTTTGATTAAGTTTTGGTCAAATAATGAAGTACATTCATTACTTCATATATTAAATTTCTCGTGAAATTGTCTAATCAATTACAAATTAATTATAAGGAAATATAATGAAATGATTGATATATTTTTTGTGTAAAAAGAATCGAAAACGAAGACTTGTGGCCAAAATTAGTAATTGTAACTAATCGGTAACATGGGACGTGACGTGACGATATGAATGGTCGATTTAGATCGAACGGGTGCCGCTCAAACTTTCTCAGTCATGATTTATTCACTACAACGTCGAAGTTGGAAAGTTCGCGAGTGAGTTTACTCTAATTGTTTCTTATTGTAACAAGTGTAACTTCGTCATTTGCAGGAAACGCTCAACAAATTCGATTTGATGAACTAATGCTGCATTTCGATTAGTGATTTAGGTGGAGTACATTAAAGTAGAATCGAATCCTGAGTTTATTCTTGTTTAAATCAATTTAAAAGTGCGGGATAGACATACTTCTTTTAAGTATCGCTTTTTGTATAAAGAATATACGAAAAATTCACCTCAACGTTGATAATGATAATTTCCTATTGTACAATCTAATACTACTTATGTCTTTCATCATCAAACGAGAAAAATTAGTTTCTGTCTTTTATGCAAGGTGTGAAATTGAAGTTCGTATGTTGTCTTTTGGGTTAAATTTGCACAAAATTGGTGCTAAAAAGCTTCACTCATAAACAAAAATAAATGCGGATGGGGATCTGCAAGACATTCACAGTGACGATAGAAGCTAGTTGAGTCAAATCGTCACTTTAGATAAGTCCTCAGTAGTTGAATATGTGTTAAGATCCATGACCAAAGTCAGCAATCGATAACGTCCATCAAAAGCGCCACTAAAGGCAAAATAATGTCCACGGCATCCTTCATCGTGAGTACATTCCTCTCCCTTCTTAATAGTTTAATGTTAGCGTCCTGGAGCGGCTGAAGACGCATTATTAGGGTGTGCAACTACAGCAATAAGATATTAATTCATTAGAAAGCACCTAATCACTTGACTCTCACAACTCATTTCATAAGACCACAACTTTTTATAGGTTTCACAAAAAGCGGTCATTTTATGATCATAAAAAAGTGGTGAAACTAACGGAAAACATGATATAAAATCTGAACCGACAATTTTAACGTTTCCGCAAGTATTTCCTTTGTGAATACGAAGATGTTCGGTGGCTTTGGTACTTAGATTAAGCGGTCTCTAGACAGGTAACTCGCTTTGCTAAGTCCCTGCCTGATTGATTAACAATTCGGGATACGTAATAAATCACTAGGTCAAAATATTTATTCCGAAAGTTGTGCATCCACCTTACAATCCAGATATTGCGGCCGGTAACTTTTGCCTCAAAGGATGACTCAAAGGAACTCATCATAGTAGCGGATGGTCAAAAAAGCTGTAATCGAGGTACGGAACGAGTAGACTTCATACTAGAACCTAGGATGCTTTGAATGAATGACTATTATTAAGGTCAATAATAAAACTACCATACCTCGTATATGTTTTAAGGTACTGGTATAAATGTACAGTAATGAGGTTTTCCACTTTTATCACTTACAATCTAAAAATACAGTTTCTTATTTTAGTTTTTTCTTTTTATGGTAAACTACAGTTCATTTTCGCTTTTCTTGTGCCAGCATAACGTATTGCGAGTTTATGAGCTGTATATGAGGTTATTAAATATATAATTTGATTGTTATAAAATGACGACACAAAACACTTGTAGATATTAGTGGGTCTCAAATGTATATCTGTTGTTTTAACCACAAAAATAGATACGTGAAATTTTGATTTATCAGAATTATAACCAGATGAAAAGATATATAATATATTGGATGCAATGGATTCAAATTATTTGTTTGCGTGTGAAATAACGTTTTGATACAATATTCCAAAACATTCACGACATATGCCAAACTTTCATAGCTCTCGATACAACGGTCTTTCTCATCTGATTTCCATCTTTCACTAGAATCTCTGGAAACGAATCTGCAGACTGCCATGCCAAAGAGGAGTCCTTCTGAAATCTCAGTTCAACTTGGCATTGATCTGAAGACCTCATTCAAGAATTTTGGCGCGATATATTGAGCATTACATAACATCCACCCCTGAAGTTTTTAAGTAGGAGAGAAGCTGTGACAGTGAGAAGACTACGCATCAACAACACAGAACTTACTTACGGCTATTTGATGTCTTCAGAAAGTCGTCCTACCTGGTAAAGTTGTCGGGTTTCTGTAACTGCAGAGAGTACTCCATCGTAGTTTGATATGAAAACCAACCTCAAGGAGACACTTAACTGCCCGACAGAAATGAAGAAAATCCTACAGTTTCCTAAAGCCACCAAGCTGTATGAGAGAATATAATTAGTCCATGTTTTGTAATAGATTTTGTCTTTTATTTAACTTATGTATAATATGATTGTTTTGTGTGCCAATGACCAGCGCTGTCGAGGCACGTTAAACTGAAACGAAAAAAAAAAACCGAAACTAAGGAATTGGCAAAAAAGTTTGACAACAGAAAAATAAGTCACATTTCCTGGCAAGTACATTCATGGAAGTTGTCTTGGGGCTTATGTATTCCCTGTGTAGGATTCGTCAGAGCGAGGAATTTGAAAACATAAATAAAATGAAGTCTACCGGAAGTAGTGTGTCAATTGTTGTCAAATGTTGGCGAAGAATTTTCAATATTACATATTGCGGAAAAACAGGGAAATATGAGGAGCGTTGAATATTACAAAAAGAGCTTTATCCCGGATACGACTTTTTCTTTGTAAAATCTAATACTTATAGCAGATAACTACTAATTTATAATTAATTGTTTCAAAACTGGTTAAACTTTCTCGAAATACGGAATCTGTAAATATTGATGTACAATCAAATAGATACCATGACAATTTGTACAAAAGGACGAAATAGTCTAAATGAAGTTTGAAGTTTTTTATACTCATATATATAGGTAAGATTATTATTTATATATTAGCATACAAATAATTCTTATTGGGCACAAACTTGATTTCGTAGTACTTTATTTGTATTTGCAGTCGTTTATTTGCAAACGGCCACCACCTTTTACATTTATTATATTAATTTATTATATTATATTTATTATATATATATATATATATATATATATATATATATATATATATATATATATATATTATACGCGACCCATTTTTCATGTCCAGTGATCTAGCAGTCAAAAAATCATTCTGTATGATGTTATTGAAGTAGGTTGCATGTTATAGATCTATTAGCTTTGTTCTCTTCGGGTTATAGAAGACCAAAACTCTGGCTACTGGTTTTTCCAATTTGATGTGAATGTTCGTGGATGGATAATCAAGAATAAAAGTTCAAGAAATCAAAATAACCTGTCCCGGACTTAAAGAATCATCTTTGACCTTCACGGAACCACAATTTCCTATTTTGTATTTTTACGGTTTTGTTGATAAATTATTCCGATTTAAGGGCTTCTTAAATTGAAACTTGGTTAGGTTAGGTTTAAAACCATAAAATTTTGATATTTCGATTGCAGAATTTGCAGAATTAACATTAAAATTTCCGTTTTCGAAGAATTGCAGAATATGCATCTAGAACGTCATGGAACTGCGTCTTTTTGTTATAATGGCTTTAATCGTGACAAATTCGGAATCGGTTTAGGAACTGATCGCATGCGCACTTTCAAAATTGACAACTGATTGGAATTTAACCCATGAACAAAGTTAATGTAAGATTCTGACATATATATATATATATATATATATATATATATATATATATATATATATATATATATATATATATATATATATATATATATATATATATATATATATATCACGTTAAATAGGCTAGTATTATTGTCTAATAGACAAAATATAATCTTCCATAATGTTTTTGACCCAAACAGTAAATTTTCTCAAACTTATTATTATGAACAATTAGTATACAAAAAATCTGTCGACTGTTTAACTGACGTGTTTATATCAATAAACAAATTTATTTTGTGTACTATTTACATAACGTATTATGTCGTTTTAACCTGATTCAAAAATGTAGGTAAATACGAAAATAGAATACACAAAATTTATGACAAAGTAAATACAGTTGTGAATACTTTTACTGTATATAAAAATATTCATCTCGAGTTTTGTTGAATGTAACATTATTATCAATTAATGAAATATGCAGCATTGGTATTTTTAAACTTTTATAATGGATAAACAAATTATTGTTAACTATATTTGCATACTATTGCAGCCAAAATGGTTGCTTTACTATCTTTATGAACAACCGCGTACTTTGCTAAATACTTGTATAATTCCAACACTTTTCTAACTGCTAGAAGCATTAATTTTTGCCCGGATGTGAATTATTTGCATTTGCATTGATATAACATGTTTAGCGAATTTATCTGTGTTGACCACGATAATCCGTCCACACCTGACTAACAGATACCTAACCCAGGAAATTCCAAGTAACTTTGTTGATGTCCAAATAGCATACAATTAAATTTATCCTCCCAATATAACAAAATCGTCTAAGTATCGTTTGTTCCATACTTAGGCGAAGCTACGCCGTTTCCGGAAACTCGCGCGACGTAGTTTAAAATTTCGATATATGCGCAATGCCGATGCCCAATAAAGGATTATTGGATATGTAACTCGTGAGAATAAACAAAATTAACACCCAGGTGTAGACCACTTTATCATTTTTCTATGTTCATATTAACTTTTGTACTGTCTCTCGAAATATTTCGATTGATTGTAACTCATTGCCTTATTAATATTTGATTAAATTGAATTCGTATTTCGATCTGTTCCTGAATGTTGATGTTTTCATCAGAGGAATTGAGAAACGTTGTTTTCAAAGATAAACGTTCGACCTCGAGTTAACTGGTAAATAATTACAGAATAGTTAAGTTAAATGCTCGATTTATTGTTGACGTAGTCTAGTTTGGTGGCTCGCTAAAGTAAATTACTGGTTACTAAACGTTTTGGTAGTTTATCTTCAACATTTGTTGTCTTAGTTAAATCGTTTATGATCTTATTTGCTTGGGAAGAGAACAATGAGTCTTGCTTCGTTACACTCGATGGTGTAATCAGAATTTTTATTAGAAAAATCTCACAATATTCTTTTTGATATCATTATTAAACGAGGAGTTCAAAAGATGGAAGCATCTTTGGTTGGTACTTATGAAAATGTCTACTTATTTCAAGTTCGATTCCTACTATTCGAAATGGATACTAATGATGATGTTCGGGTACGTGGGACACCATACGAGCTGGTGAATAGTGCTTAAAATGTATTTTACTTTTAAATAAATTTTGAAAATACGTGACGAACATAATATGATCATTTCAAAAAAATACAATTTTCGGATCATTAATTGTAATGATTCTATATTAATCAAATTAACGTCCTCATTAAGGTCATGATAAAAAAAAATCTGTTAGATCATCTTACTGGTCTCTTCTTTACCTGTACTATTTCCAGTTTTCTCTAAGCTCTTATAACACACATTAACTATCGCTACTATTATCAAATCAGATTAGCATTAGCTTTAATCTGTTTTTAAGTTCAAAAACGTCCTTAGCTGACTCATTTTGCCTTTCAAATCGCTGATATCACTAGTAAATAGTTTTCAATGATACTATCTATATCATTATGGCATTTTTATGTTTTACCTCGTATAGTTTTTGTTTCTCTAATACATTTTTGAACAAATTTTCATTTTCATCCATCTTGAAAAATTCGGACAACGTCCTTAACTGATTCATTTTGACTTTAAAATCGCTAGTACACTAGTAAACAGTTTTCAATCATATTAACTATATATCATTATGGAATTTTTATGTTTAGCCTCTTATATTTCTTATTTCTCTAATAAATTTTTGAAAAAATTTACATTTTCATCCGTTTTTAAGTTCGGACAACGTCCTTAACTGATTCATTTTGACTTTAGAATCGCTGATATCACTAATTCACTAGTAAACAGTTTTCAATCATATTAACTATATATCATTATGGTATTTTTATATTTAGCCTCTTATATTTCTTGTTTCTCTAATAAATTTTTGAAAAAATTTACATTTTCATCCGTTTTTAAGTTCAGAAAACGTCCACAACTCACTCATTTTGACTTTAGAATCGCTGATATCACTAGTTCACTAGTAAACAGTTTTCAATCATATTAACTATATAATCATTATGGCATTTTTATGCTTAGCATCTTAAATTTCTTGTTTTTCTAATAAATTTTTGAAAAAATTTACATTTTCATCTGTTGTTAAGTTCTGAAAACGTCCACAACTGACTCATTTTGACTTTAGAATTGCTGATATCACTAGTTCACTAGTAAACAGTTTTCAATCATATTAACTATATATCATTATGGCATTTTTATGTGTAGCCTCTTATATTTCTTGTTTCTCTAATAAATTTTTGGAAAAATTTACATTTTCATCCGTTTTTAAGTTCAGAAAACGTCCACAACTCACTCATTTTGACTTTAGAATCGCTGATATCACTAGTTCACTAGTAAACAGTTTTCAATCATATTAACTATATAATCATTATGGCATTTTTATGCTTAGCCTCTTAAATTTCTTGTTTTTCTAATAAATTTTTGGAAAAATTTACATTTTCATCCGTTGTTAAGTTCTGAAAACGTCCACAACTGACTCATTTTGACTTTAGAATTGCTGATATCACTAGTTCATTAGTAAACAGTTTTCAATCATATTAACTATATATCATTATGGCATTTTTATGTGTAGCCTCTTATATTTCTTGTTTCTCTAATAAATTTTTAAAAAATTTACATTTTCATCCGTTTTTAAGTTCGGACAACGTCCTTAACTGATTCATTTTGACTTTAGAATCGCTGATATCACTAATTCACTAGTAAACAGTTTTCAATCATATTAACTATATATCATTATGGTATTTTTATATTTAGCCTCTTATATTTCTTGTTTCTCTAATAAATTTTTGAAAAAATTTACATTTTCATCCGTTTTTAAGTTCAGAAAACGTCCACAACTCACTCATTTTGACTTTAGAATCGCTGATATCACTAGTTCACTAGTAAACAGTTTTCAATCATATTAACTATATAATCATTATGGCATTTTTATGCTTAGCATCTTAAATTTCTTGTTTTTCTAATAAATTTTTGAAAAAATTTACATTTTCATCTGTTGTTAAGTTCTGAAAACGTCCACAACTGACTCATTTTGACTTTAGAATTGCTGATATCACTAGTTCACTAGTAAACAGTTTTCAATCATATTAACTATATATCATTATGGCATTTTTATGTTTAGCCTCTTATATTTCTTGTTTCTCTAATAAATTTTTGGAAAAATTTACATTTTCATCCGTTTTTAAGTTCAGAAAACGTCCACAACTCACTCATTTTGACTTTAGAATCGCTGATATCACTAGTTCACTAGTAAACAGTTTTCAATCATATTAACTATATAATCATTATGGCATTTTTATGCTTAGCCTCTTAAATTTCTTGTTTTTCTAATAAATTTTTGGAAAAATTTACATTTTCATCCGTTGTTAAGTTCTGAAAACGTCCACAACTGACTCATTTTGACTTTAGAATTGCTGATATCACTAGTTCATTAGTAAACAGTTTTCAATCATATTAACTATATATCATTATGGCATTTTTATGTGTAGCCTCTTATATTTCTTGTTTCTCTAATAAATTTTTAAAAAATTTACATTTTCATCCGTTTTTAAGTTCGGATTCTGACTCATTTTGCCTTTTGAATCGCTGATATCACTAGTAAACAATTTTACTATCTATATAATTATGGCATTTTTATGTTTCAACTTCAACTCATATCCATTTGAAACAATACACTTACTCAAAATTGATGTATTATTTGTTTCTTTGTTCTATTTTGATTAAAAATGCGTATTTTAGTTGCAATGGTTAATTAAAATGTACTATGTACTATGATTTCCAAATAAATATTTTCCAACTAAGACCATTTTGTGTAAAATATTGAATCCCACTAACGTAATAAAATTTCTCTGGGCTGTTGATCTACGGGTATGTAATACTTTATGAAATGAAAGTTAATAAAAAAAAAGTTTCAAATAAAAAGCTAAATGTGCCAGTCACGAGGGCGTGATTTTTTTTCTTTCCGCGTCCTTTCTTTCACACGATTTACATATTTATTCACGGACCCGTTTTTTGTCGAGTTTTCTCCCAACAATTTTCTACTGTGGCTATTGCGAGGGGCTTTCTGAAAGGAAGTGACATATGAGGAATTCTAATATGTCATCTAATTTGTCTGTGAATACTTTGTGAATTCGATTCATTTATAACGAGATTATTGAAGACCTCCGAGACTTCGTCATCATGACATTAAATGATTAATATAGAAATTTATACAAAAAAATCAACTAATCAAATTGAAAAATATGTATAAAAACTTTTGGAATATACTTTTGTGTATACGTAGAATAATTCTGTAATATAACCAAGAGGGTTGTTGGAAATGTCTCAACTTAACTAAGAAACAAATTTTTTTTCTAATCATCATTATTTTTCAATTTAGTATCCGCTCAAGTCTATACACTTAGTTCAACGATGCTACAACTTTTTCAAATTATAGTTGTAGTAACCTAACCTAACCAATTAGGTCTTTAACGTCTTTACGTTTGCGATTTTGTCCTCTTCTGATGAAAATATAAATTTTTGAGGCTAGAAAACAAGCAGACGTCACTGGGGGCCAGATCTGGTGGATAAAGTGAGTATGGACGATTTTATGCAATTTTTCCCTTCCGTGGAAATATTAGTTGATAATGGGCGTTTTAAAATACCTCCAGTATATTTTTAAAATTGAATTTTGAAGTCAGAAGTTTATATTGGAAGTATAATTGATACTTTATCTAAAAAAATTAGTTCTTTCTGTTCTGCGCTTCACTTTCAACGAAACTAAACTTGTTTATCTATGCAATAGTTCATTATGACCTTTTTCAGTCGCATCTCCAATATGCCCTTTCCTTAGGGGTACATGTTGTGCAACTCAATTTGAGAAAATCTATCTTTATACGCGTTTTGAATTAGTTGAAGGCTCAATACTGGAGAAAGCGAAAAAAATGTACGATCATTTGCCAATTGAATTTTCCCGCATTTAGCAAGAATTTGATGATGATATTCCCTGGAAATTGACTTGTACTATACAATGATTTAATATTAAAAATAGAAACTTTTACATATTTATTGGGGATTGCAGTGTATTTAATTTTATTATCTGGTTCATTCACATCATTGAATTTGTTTTCTTTTGACAAAGTATACATATAATGTATATTATGAATTTCTTTAATTTATTATACCTTTTGAATGTTTATGTTTCTGAATGCTCTTGATTTTAGGTCTCTTCTGTTTCAAATTAGTTTTCTTTAATAATTTTTGAATGATTAAAATTGACGTTTCGACTTTTCTTTAAGTCTCTATCGAAATATAAATGTACATTACATATACAAATTTTGTTTTTTCTTTTTTTCAGGCGTCGTTGTTTTCAATGTTTTTAAATAGTCTTAGCTCATTGAATTATTATTAGTTAAAATGGAAATGAGATGTGTTACTTTCTTTAAATTTAATAAAAGTAGTTGTATAATAATAGGAGAAGAAGACATTAAGATGTAACGTAGTTCGTGAAAGAATTTCTAAATCTTACAGCTAGCGAGAATAATTTTAAAAAACAGATAAATTAAGTATGCAATTAAAGAACCTTCGCAAGTACGGAATAAATTATTGCACAGTATAATTTTCTAAGGATATAATGGAAATTTGTCGTGATTTAGTTTCCAACCTCGTCGTGCCGATTAGAAGAGAACTCGAGCTGTGTTTATTTTTGATTGGAATCAATTCATTCATAACATTGATTCAATCGAATGTTATACAAACTTATACTTTGATATTTCCATTATAGTTATGTAGTAGCCAAGCACGAGAATATTATGAGAAACGACTATTGTTGTAGAGTATAATTTAAATCTCATTTATATAACCATACCGACTGCTACTAGTAACAAAAAGTTGGTAATTTTTATATAATTAGGAGAACCAGGCGATTGTTCCGTTTGTTCTCATTATTGTTTGTCAAAGTACACTGAACTAACAATGCGTTCCCAACGTTATAATGGAAGTTACTAATCAATAACAGTAAACGTGATATTGCAGTACTTTCCTGATTGAATGAAGTCAAAAACAATATAGATTGTGTGAACATTTTGCGATATTGATACAATGTAAAATGTACTCTACTAGTTTCGTGTCTACTGCTAAAAATCTCAATATGAATTGTACCTTAAACATCCACTTGGAAAAGACTTTTACTAACTAACTAGAACTTTCACTAGAAATTCAAAAATATAACAAAACTTAGATTAAACTCAGAGTGAGTTGTGTCATTTTGTCAATATAAAAAATATTGTGGACTTGACATAAAAAGTTTCATCTATATATTTCTTTTACTTTGCTGGATTAACAATATTAGCATTAGATATAATTTTTTTATTCTAACGTGAAGAGGTTCAAACCTTTGAATTTTAAAAACTACATCTATCTCAATACTATTAACTAGTAACCACAAATCTTACACTTTTATAATTTTTTTGTAATAAAATATTCGATATCGTAGCAAAATATAATGTTTATTTTATGATTTGAGAAAAAATACAATTCCACCAGAATGGTATCTCAGAATTGAGCGAAATTAGCACTTCTGCGCAGCTAAAAACTTGCTTTAGATTTCTATAAAAAACTACTGCATGGTCTTAACGTAAAGATGGAGCCAGAGCCTTCGAAGCATGAAGTTCTGTATTATATAAACCTCTTTGATGAAAATTAGGTATGAAGAGTTTTGAATACTTTTACTGTGTGTCAACGTAGAAACACGTCATCTTTCGAATTACTTAAGTGCTTGAAATTGAAAACTCTCCAATTGAGTTACTTAGTGTTTGTTCTAGTGTTGATAAAATTTTTGTGCGATGTATCACAGTACCTAAAGTCTTGAGACTCATAACTAAATTTTACATAAATAAATTCGGGTTCAAAACGATCCTACGACGTTGTCCGATGCCGAATTCCCGCTCTTTCCTATCTTTGCAGTTCGTATTTACTACCCAAATTTTCACAATTATAAATTTACCAAATGCATATATTTTTGAGTATATCACTGTCTTCTCAAATGCGATGTTTCCTCTCCTATCCATCACCTTTTTGACCTACCTCAGCTCCTTCTGATTATCTGTTCTTAGTGCTGTCTTGGTGTGATATTAGGCTCGTTATATATTTTTTCCAGTTCAGCATTCGTTCTTTGCCTCAATGCATACTTTGCCTAATATTTTTCCATACATTTTTTCATTGCATCGTATTTTTGCTACTTTGGATATTCCTTTTGCTCTAAGAATGTGATTTAGAGACCCAATTGTTCTATAGCCATTTGCAATGGTCTGTTTTTCCCGATTTCTTTCTTTGCGGTACATTTTCCAATATGTAGTCTTTTCACTATTCATTGTAAGCCTGATTTGTTTTAATTCTTTTTCCAGTCTTCTGTATATTTTTTCTAATTCTCGGCTAGCACTTCGATATTGTCTGCATGGGCTAAAATTTCATGATTCACTCATTTTAAAATATATGCGTTCTGTTTGGACCAAATGAAAAGTTTTCCAAAAAACTGTTTTGGGATAAGAAACACTCTTTTAATGATACGTAATTTTGAAATTACACTTAAAATATTATTCACGAACGCTCACATGCATTAAACTAAAACTAACTACCGGTTTCTCTTCAAAATTAACTTAGAGACTATCTAATTTCCATCTTTGAAGTTTAGAGTTCAATTTCCATGCTTGTCTCTAGTAGAACGATAATATTTCTAAAGAGTTCACGAAGCATCTGGAGGACCGAACATGACAAGAGGCATCGTTAGGAAGGGTACAACACGGTGAACGGCGAAAACCCTTAGGGAGAAATTAGGATTAGGTCAATTATTATACCATGTCAGTTACGATGTGTGAGTAAGAGATATTTCTAAAGTTGAATTTCAGGAATTTTCCCAACGGTTGTGGCTATTTATGTGTCCAAATTTTTTTTGACAACTATGAATCTTTAAAGGTTATGAATCACATTTTTTGACACATTGGTTTGTAGTGTGTACTTTTCACTAGTTATTTAACAAAATAATTCAAAAATTGATAGTACATTTACAATGTGGAATATTTTTCAATCAAATATATATTTTCTCGAACAATCTGATCCTCATTAGGTATGGAATCCAGCTTTGTATATGCTCCGTAGTTAAAAACAAAACATTGTAGATGAAAATGAAACAAATTTCCATCAACTCTCGAAACTATGAGGAGGTAGAACATTATATTCAAAACACGAAGTATTTTCACAAAGTGCACTCAACACGAATTTCATCTTCGTTTTATTCATCAGCTAACACAAATAAAATCACAATAACAGAAACAACATTAATTTAGAAATTGATGCTCGGCTTTTATTCGTAACTGTTGAATTTTGTAATGTATGAACTGAAATTTAGTTCTGCTTCGTGTATAAATAGTTTTCTATCAACTTTCTGATACTAGTACAGTTTTCCAAAAACAACCGGATTTGTTTGCGAGTTAAAATCCCGTAAACAAAATTTACGTATCAAACTTTTTAATAGTAAAAGAGGTTTTATTTTGGAGAGGTGAGTGGAATATCAGAAGTTCACCATAATGGATAATTATTTTTTTCCCATGAACTGGATAAATCTCACTACAACATCAAGGAATCCTCTTACTACTTACTTAACAGATCTCATTACTATTAAGTCTTGGTTTGGCACGAACGGTCTTTGTTTAAGCACTGAGAAAACTTTAGTTTTAGCCCATAAAGTAGTTGCAGAATCTCTTAAACTTAACAATGACTTGATAAGGCCTCCAAATTCGATCAAGTTTCTTGGTCTACATATTGCGAAACACGAAATGCTTTACCTTTCTGGGAATCTTCGAATCTATACGTTACGTTTCATTCTAAACTAGAATCCGCAAACACTTTCACATTTCATCCAGATCATAGTTTACTTACTAGTTTGGATATTTATTTTAACTATAACCACCTCTGATTTGGTAAAAAAATTTATCACCTTCAATGCCAAAAAATTATTCAATCTTCATTTTTAGAATTAAATATATTTAATAAGTTCTGGAGATAGACAAAGTCATTTCTGCTTGAAAGACCTTCTACAATCTACCATAACCTGGCATAATTCAAGATTTAGAATTGAGTAAGATTATTATAGTGTTATAATTATTATTGTGTCCCTTTGTCCATTAAATTGTCAAATCCAAGTTATACGTTTTTGGTCGAGGCATAACTCATAACGACTAAACGTCAAATAATGTATGAAACTCGAATTAAATTTGTTATAACTTTATCATAACATATTTTCGTTTAGTTGCGATGTTGCCTTTATTCGTAACACAAAGTATGTTGAAAGTGATGAAACACTGACGATGATGATAACGCTACTAGGAGTTGATTAGAGTAAGGATGGATGGAGCCGAAGAAACTATGGAATTGTAACTAAAGTCGTCATTTCCTCATCTTGATGTCATTTCATGTGACGATATTGTGGAGAAAGACATTTACAAGGCCGTTTTATTCGCTTACAAGCATTACGAGATCAGACAGTCCCTGCATGTCGGTTAATCAGCGCTATACCATTCACACAATCGTGCTAATTCAATCTTTACGCACTCCATTAACTAGTGGAGAACGCGGTAAAAGGCTAACATTATACTAGGATGCTAGCATCCGGAAAGCTGGCATCTGGGAGATTAGTGGGGCATTAAATCAAATGGGAGCGATTAGACTAGGGATGCCAGCATCGGATGCTAAAACAGCCACCGGTAGGCTCGATTTTGTGCATGCCGGCTGAGATGCTGAAATGCGAGCAGCCGGTAGCTTTTTACATCCCGGGATGCACGAAATCGGTTATGGGGCATTGTTTGAAATACGGCGCATTATACTAGGCCGCTAGCATCCGACCAGGCGCTCTATTTGACATATGCGCGCGCACGCAGTTTGACTAGTTTCTCTTCCGGTGAAATTGGTCTGAGGAGTCTTGTATCTTGTTTAGAGATGTCGCCTAGAAGTTCTTTGAAAGAAGGAAGTGACATTCTAAAGTAATTAAAAAATCTTATTTCACTATTGCACAGTTGATCAAACAATGTAAAATACAGGCTTTCAACACGACGGACAGCTAAAAAGGGCTCCACACTAAACTTCCTTTTTGCACGACGCCTTCTTTTCTTAATTAGTAACATCAGAAACAAAATCTCTTCATTCGTTGGGGCCATATTGACGACTGGCAGGAAATTAAATTAAAATAGCAGCCTCCAATGCTAGCATCCCAACAAAAATTCGACACAAAGTGGGATGCTAGCATCCTAGTATAATGGGTAGCTTAAGCATGAGCTTACGAACATTTTAAGTAGGGAAGTCAAGAATTGTGTACTGTGTACTTCACGGATAAGGATTGCTGCACAATTCGTCTCGATATTCCAGCTCATGCGTAACAAAGTCCGTCTCGATCCCATTTAACGTCTTCGGGATTTGATTCCTAACAGACGCTAGGTTAGGACCATACAACCTTTTGAGGTACTTTTGATTCCTCAATGTTCTTTTACACTTCGTACAAAATTTATTGGAATTTATTGCTTGACTGTTATTTTTTAGAAATCTTACAAGCTATTTTCTATAATATAATAGTTTGTGAGTTGCTTTATGTCAAACAAAAGATTAGTTGGACGGTTGTATTTAAGTTTGAAGACAGGACCTTTGCCTACCTATTCCACGTTCGGAATTAGTTAAGGACTCAATATTTTACAATTGATTGAAATCAAATCGATATAATTTTTTCCAGCATTCCACAATAATTTGAGGGCATATTTATGGGAAAGTGCCTTCTACTTAGTGAACGACTTCTAACAATAATATCTAACAATAATATTTAATTCCGGATATGTTGCATACTGGTTTAATTTTTGTTATGGGCAACTTTACCTATTACTATTACCTATAATTTTTTACTTACTTGTGGATTCCTTCGGTATATCGAAATTTTATTTTATTTGCTTTATTTTTATTCAGTTTTTAGTTTTTACAAGCTTTTGTCTAAAAATTGTAACAATTTTTTAACAATTAACAGCATTTCTCTCCCTCTCTATCCATAATACTGCTGCTTTAAACGACTGTATAATATGCTTGAAAAAAAAAATAAATAACTTTTTTTTTGTACCGAACTGGCAAATACAAATTTTCACGGTCCAAAATATAATAAACGTGTTATTTTATATTGTTGGAGAGATCTAAATGAAATTTTGTTTGTTGGTTACTCGTTTTTAGAGAGCCCTTGTTTAAATATTTATGTACATTCAAATAAAATATCACAAAAGTATTGAATTCTCCATAATCGATATTGATTTGAATTTTTTATTTAATAAAATTTATTAGTAAAATATAATTTCATCCACGATTGGAGTGATTCCTGTATTTCGGAATGGTTTCCTCAGTCGGAGTTTTCTCAATATCAAGGACGGTGTGGTGCTACATCAGACATGTTAGACTGATTTGTATAAAAAGATTTCTAGTAGCCAAAAATTATTTATTCCTCTAGAAGGAAACCTTGTCTCACTATGCATTCAGAGTCGAAGTAAACAATGGTCATGATGTTGATCTTCGACTTTGATTGACAGACTTTTTAAACAAGAGGTAGATTACTGATCCATTGAATTTTTGTCACAGTATCATACCCATTAGCTTTTGGGTATTTCAATACTATATAAATGGATGCAGGATGTTTCTTCTTTTAATTGGTTCGGAACAAAATTGGATCGTCTTCCCCCCACATGTATAGTTAAAACTTTTTACAAGGAAAGTTCTTCTATCTTTAGATTTTGAAACGGCATCCTGTTCAGTTTGTCCTAACCGTTCGCTTTCCTTAACTCACTCATTTCTACTTTTAAATCATCCGTACTACTTATAAACAATCTTTCGAGTTACTTTATTATCATCAAAGACAAATCAAAAAAAGTATAAATAGTTTCTGCTAGAAAATTTCATTCAACCTATTTTTTATCACACCCTGTACATAGGCTATATTGTAAGCTCTGGTATTTCATAATTATATTCTTCGCTACTGTATCTTACAAGATTTTGCTAATTTCTTATTTTTTATCTATAGAATAAAGGTACAGAGTGTTGTCTTATCGCTTGGGATACTGCAAGTTCCTCCAATTCGTGCCTTCATGTTCTAACTAGATTTTTTAGCTTTGTGAGTATAACTTGTATCAATTTTCATAGTTTATTATGTTCTCTACGCTATTTCTAGTCATATTTTTTATTGAAGTCACAAATATTTTTGAGTTGTAAAGCTATAAACATTTAAAATAAATACTTCGTTTGTTTTGTAGTGTGAATTCCACAAAATTAATTGTTTCTTCTATTTTTTGTTATGAAGGAACCTTTGAGCTTGAATTAAACATCAACATTGTAATTTTCGTAAACTATTCTATATTTTGATTAAAAAAAAAACAATTAATTCATTGAAAAATGTATCGTCGAAATTATTTCTAATGGAAATATGAAATTCCATCTGGTATAACCGAAAACACTTCTCACAGATTGACGCTCTTAGATTCCTTAGGTACACAGAATATCATCTCGAGTATATACTTTCACTCTGATCCTTTTCAACCATTTTCTCTAGTTGCAAACTCGCCAATTTTCTTCTTTGCAACACTTCAACGAACCGGAGAATGCTCTTTTTCAATTTTCGGACAAAAACACGAGAGTCCTCTAACAATTCGGAAGCCGTTTTATGAAAAAAATCTCTATTGCATTTTCTCTCGAGAGCGTGTCGCAGTCTGTGACATTATATGTAATTATTGAGTCTTGTTAGGTGGTGTATAATTGTCAATGGTAGTTTTAATTTATAGTGTTATTTGTTAACATCCATTAAATTCTTAACATTTTAATTGCCACAATTAGTCAAAGTGACTGTGTTTTATCAAATATTTGTAAAAATTAAATAATAATGTAATAACTGTTGTCACCATCATAATAAATGGTAAAAGAGCTGCCCATACAAAACACAGCTTATTCTTTCATCACCGAATTGTGTTAAAAATATCATATAACCGATGTGTGAGAAATATTATAGGTTTTTAAGGGTAATTTGGAGTAGCGACAACAGCTGCTTTCTGTTTAAGAGTTAAGTTTTATATCACCTAAGCAACTATTCATATAACCTTCAAAAGATTCGATGGGAATAGACGAATTAACGAAAAATCAGTACAAAATCATAACTGTATAAAAATGTTAATTTTTCCACAAAAGAATAATATGCTTACATTCAATGGGGGATGGGTTTTTGGGTTTACAAGCTGGAAATTTCAATGAAATTATTATCTTTATCAATGATATTTATTCTACTTAGATAAAAAGTTTAATAATTAATCAACTAGGGGAGTTACCTGCTACCCTTTATGTGAAAAGGAGTGGACGGAAAAAGTATCTTTAGGGGGTCATTATACTTTCCACGAAACGCTTTGATTTGCCAGGACTTAGAAACGCCTGGACGAGTTGTTCTGTATTTTAGGTAAAGTTCATCCAAAATTTTTTTAGTGCTTAGTTTATCAATTCGAATTAGGCAGTTTTTTCTAAGCACCTAGGGCTAGAGAGAGATTCGGGAGGGTAAACAACGAAACGATCATTCTAAACTATAACAACTATACCAAGAAAAATAAATTATTGAATAAAAAAATCAGTACCTAGTATAATAAAATCAATGATAAATGACCGAGATTAACAACGTCTTTATTAACTACGATTTCATACACTGCTAAAGTGAAATTAGGGTTAATCCCCAAGATTTTCAGGAAAGTTTATTTGTAAATATGAAGCTTTTGTGAGGGAACAGAGAAAAAATGATCAAATATAAAGATATGAGAAAGAAGACATAAAAAAATTTCCTTTGCATATTTGTTCATTCTTATACACTTTCCATGTTTATAGATTGAGATCTCTGACTCTTCTGCGGTGTCTATTTCCCCTCAACAAAGTTAAATGTGTGTAATCACCATGATCTTTTTTCCAAATGAAGCCTTCGTGAAAAAAATTACACAATATCAAATAATTTTATTATCCGTAACTTTTTACTAAGGTGATTATACCTTAATAGAAAAAAAAATTATATCTTTTCCCAGTTTCTGATAGTTTTGCATCTACCTACCAAACACTCTGTATATTTATCGCAGAACTTATTAAACTGATTTGATATTTGCGTCTTAACGTATCTGATTTCCGTTATCACGTTACTTCTTAATGATGTAATGATGAATCATATCCTCTTCAACTTTCTTATTGATCAAAATGACGGATGAATCATTACACGCCACAAATTTAATCTTTGGATTCATTTGAAGTTTTTCTATCGATTCTCCATTCGAAAAACATCTCGTATCGGTCTCAGTTTCTCTTGAATCAGATAAAAATATGATTTATTGTGTATCACATGTGTGCAAGCTGCACTAACGAGCTTTTGATGTGAATGTTGTCGATGTTGGCTTAATACAACCTCAATTAAGATCATCCTTCTTTCTTTTCGTACTTATTCCACAGGTGTGAGATTGAATATCTTCATAGATGACGATAGAAGTATGGTCTTAAAACAAAGCAAAACTTATTATGAACTACCAGTCAATACTTAAACGTGAATCTGTACAGAGACAATGAATATAACAAAGAAAGAAGCCGAAATGATGCTGATAATAAAACGAAAAATTATGTAAATATAATAGAATAGAAATAGAAGACGTACTGGATGGAGAGAATGTTTATTTCATAAATGGGCGTTGAAATGGATGGAACATTCATGGAGAGCTGGACTGGAAGCTGAACTATACTGATATCAGAGTAGTATCAGGAATACCGAGTTAAAGTTGGTTGGATGAGGTCAAGATTAATTTGGAAGAATGCGGCTAGAAAATGGAAACGAATGGCTATGGATAGACAGAAATGGAGAGGGCTGGTGAACAAGCCGAACTTTTAAAAAGATACAAATATAAAAGAGATCGTTAGTTACGGTATATAGCAACTAAATGACTTCGTAACTTTGAAGTTTCTTGCTGAAGACTCTTAGGAAAGTATTTATTTGAAATTAAAGCAGAAGTTCAGAAAACTGGGAGAAAATTGCTTAAAAAACTTAAACAAACAACAAATATTTATTGCTAGAAAGTATTTGAAAAATTTCAATGATAAAGTATTGAAAAAAAAATTGTATTAAATACAAAGCAACTTATATATGTCAGAGATGGTCGAGGGAAATGTATTCCGCTGTTTAGGCTAGAAACGCTGTGACTTAGCAACAGTTAAAAAAACGTGAATACGGATGGGAATAACTAAAGACGTCTTCTTTGGTAAATCGTAGACAGACAGCTCGTTGGGCTGGGGTTAATTTGTGGCCTTTTTAACTCAAGACTAGCTGACTTATGACTGTCCAGCTACTCTTCTCATTTCTCTAAACTATTCTTGGTCTTGAGCACTAGTGAATGCGCAATGTGCTGTCTCTGGAAACTCTGGAAACATCACACTAGTCACTTCCTGCAGACTCTGGGCTGATTGCTTGAACAGCTTTATCACTTATTGTATCCATTTAAAGGTAGAATTCTTGTTTGTTGTTGACGGGGTTGTGTATCGGTTGACGTTTGATGGCTAACTGATAGAGGTAGGTGAGGTAGATAACATTTTCAAAGGGTTAGTTAACCATAAACAAGCATAAAAATTGCGGATACCGATCATATTATTGGACTCTGAGAACAATATCTCAATGATTTTCTCCAACTATGGTAAGTTACATCTGTTATTACCTCAATGGTTTTCTGTTCTATTTTCTAAATTATGTAACGTTTGTCCTATATAATGAAAGTTGCAGTAAATTTCAAGACTGTTCACAATAATATTACAATATATTTATCAATGGGAATGACGAGGAAACGGTCAAAAGATCTTTCAAAAACAAGTGATGATACCTCGTATGTATTACTGAATTCTAGCAAAAAAAGTCGACAATAACTTCTTATCCAGCTGTAAAACGAAGTGTTTAAGCGTAACCAATGCCCCAAAACAATCAAACTGTTACAAACAAAAGAGAAAAACATATAATCAGCCTGGGATTCGATGTATCTTTACCTAGTTGTATTAAACCTTCCCTTAAGTTGGATTCCGCGATGCCGCTTGAATTCAAAGTAGATGTGTAGCTTAAAGGCATCTAAAATAAAACTTTAGGATGTACAACTTCCTTGGAATTATACGGAGTTGTAAGTTTTCTTGTAACAAATGAGTGTTGCTTGTAACATGACGTGAAAACTTTTATGGGAAACTTTTAAAAAATGATTTTTTTTCATTTTACTGGTATATTAATGAAGTCGTTTTCTTTTTTCTTTAAAACTCAAACTCTAAGTATGGATGTTCATACCATTCAAACTTCCATGTAAGATCAATAAAATTATCAACGAAGATTTAGTTGTGAGTATGTAGGTTAAAAAAGCAATTTTTGAAATTAATAATCCATTATGTACTTGGTTGAATCGATATACATGATAGTTTTTGATTTTTCAAATCGAGCTATATGCTAATTAATCGTCTGTAGTTCAAATCAATGTTTTCTTTAGATATATTTTTTAATATTTAAAAAAAAAAGGTAGTAAAGAAGTATAACTATCCAGAGTTGAGAGACTGTAAAATAGAATAGATGCTTTTTGACATAAATTGATTAATTTGATTAGATACATTGAAATTTATTTCATTTTTATTGAAATTCTTCTGGTATTAATAAACAAACATAAATTAAATAACCAATGAAATTCATTATTTCCTCTTTCATATTCATGAATAATGTTGAACGATCGCGGTTTGTTTTCTAAACTGAAGCATTAAGCTCCACTCGTAGCATGATGACTCAATGAACGACAAAGTTTATGGTTTGCTAAGATGCCTTGGGACTTTGTAGAAAGGTTGAAATGTTTCATAAAAGTAAGTGTTTACTGAATACTTTTTTCTAGATTTTCTTTGAAGGAATTAACACTTTTTTCTACCAACTTATAAATGATAATCGTATATTAAAGACGACAGGGACGTGATTTTTTGAACCATTTCCAATTCAGAAGCTCATTTAATTTACTCTGTAAAATTATATCTTTTGATGGAATATTCTGAAGAAAACTTCGACAATACATGATAAACAAAAGCTCAAATATTTGATAAAATCAAACTTTCAAATCAAACTTACTTACTAATAGATGGCGCTACAAGAAATAAAGAAGATTCATAACTTCAAAAATAATTATGAAAGGCTTAACTATAATTAGAGCATTGGCTTGATTTTAAATTCAAATAATAGATGGCTGTCGATGTCAAAGTTGAAAAAGAAATGCATCAACTTTTATATTTCTAGTTTCGTATCATGGGAGAAAAAATATCACAATTTCTTACAAATTTTTTTGGAAGCAAAAATACTCGAGTAAATCATTTCTGTCTTGGAGAATGCATTGACATCGAGAACTTTCTAAGCAAATTGTGTTATTGTATAGTGAAAATTTAAATTTATTCTGTTAATAATGGATGTGCCTCAACGTTTAACAAGACCTGTGACGAATGAAGAAGCCGCTAGAATCATCGCGCTCAAACAAGATGGCCGCAGTCAAAGATACGTCGCCGTGGTAATTGGAGTTCAACAAAACACCATATCCAGAGTTGTTATTCGCTACCAAAAAACAGGGCAGCTAACCAGAAGACAAGGCTGCGGAAGGGTAACTTTGGTAGTTATGTTATTTGAGGTTAACGGCGTTAAGAATTAGGGATACCACCGCTCGAAGGCTGCAAACAGATCAGTTGACTGCTCGTAATGTCCGAATAAGCCTACAAACAGTTCGAAATAGGCTGAGAGAAGCAGATCAGATAGGCGTGTACCAGTATATAGGCGACGTGGTGATCAGGTTAATTGTTGTCAAACTGAAAACTTTGGTGTTGGCTATATCATGGTTTGGGATGGAATTTCTTTCGAGGGTCGCACGGAGTTAATACCAATGAATGATGCAAGACTAAATGCTAACAGGTACATAACCAATATCCTAGAACCCCATGTAGTGCTCTATATGCCTCATATCGGTGACAACTCTACGCTAATGCACGATAATGCTGCTAAAGTGGTTCGGCAGTACTTAGAAGAGGTCGAGATACCCACCCTGAATTGGTCTACACGTAGCCGAGACCTTAATCCAATAAAGCATGTCTGGGACCATCTAGGATGGCACATTCAGCAACATCCGGTACCAATAAGAACACTAGATGATCTTCAAAATGTTTTTTTTAACTTCCAGGAAAACATGCCGCAACGATACGTACAGAACCTATTTAGAAGCCTTCCAAGACGAATGGAAGCTGTAATTAGAGCGAGGGGCGACAACACACACTATTAGAAATTCATTGGCTAGCTTTAGTTTAAGTACTGTTCATTTTTTTGTATACATGTTTTGTACAGTTAATCAAACTTTTTGTCCTCTGTAGATTGAACTAATATAAAATAAATGTTGCAAAAAGCGTATCTACTGGTGTTTTAATTCGTAATAATAATAAAATTCGATAAACAGGCAACACATTCAAAATATTTAAGTTTACTTAGTAATAATTAGTAGATAAATCCTCTATTGAGTAAAGTTGAAATCCATTGTGTATTGATACTAACGTACGTACACTAATTTCTCACGTGTATTCTACTGATACAGGTGATACTGAAATATCCGTACTATTGGGGATTACGTGATGGGCCAAATTTATCTGGAAATTCTCGAAGATTCACGTTGGCAAATGGAGAACGATCCAACACTCGCGAACACCTGACAATTCATGCAGGATGGAGCTTCGCCTCACTACGCGTTATGTGTACCTTATGTGTAGGTACCTTAATGTTCATTTTGTACCATGAATAAGCAGACGAGGATTCTTTCGGTGATCCGCAAACAAAAGCACCGCGTTGTTAAAAGAGAACCATGCACCCAACTCGACCTTCGAACTGCAATTGAACAGTTTGAAACTCTTCGAGAACCACTTGACATTCTTCGACGGACCTGCTTCTCTGTTGAGAAACGTTGTCGTAAATGTAATGTTCAAGATGGGCATAAATTTGAATACCTACAGAAACCCTTTTTTATTCTTAATAAATTCATTTTGACGCTGCATTTTTTAGTCTTAATGCAGCTTTTTTGCCTTACTTATACTGTATTGTGAAAACAACGTGTGACCGTTTTTTCAAAACAGAAAAAGACTTTCTAAACCGCCGTCTTCTATACCAATGTATCGTATTTATGTATTACAACCAAACAATTTCAACCATTTTGAAATAAATTTAATCTAAACGACCACAGTTGAGTATATGGGAAAAAGAGAACTTCCTTACCGGCAGACTAAGTCGCAAAGCACCTGAAGTAGTCAAAAGGTCAACTTTTGTGTACATTTTGACACTTGATATCAAGTAACATGACGCGCTCCTTAGGGAATTTAATTCGAAACAATATTTCTAGACACCAAAATCGATTTACTGTAATGTTAAATTCCGTTCAAGTCGCTTGTTATTTAGAAAATTTCATACACCTCTATTATTGTAAACCGAAGATGATCTTTGATTATTATAAACCATAACCGAAATTGATTTATTTGTTTAAAAGTGGGACACTGACTAGAGATATTTACAGCTCTGCGATAACGTATTACATAGGTATCACATTTCAAATACATTTCCCTAATAACTACAATAACAGTATGATTAACAGTTTGCGTGTTGCACTATGTGGCGTTGATAGAGATGGTACACTTTCGAAAACCATTCGTCAGTTGCCACGCGGAGGAAATGCACAGGATCGGACTACACCCGTGAAACAAAATTTTAGCTACAATAATAAATATAAAATTAAAATAGTTATTTTCGCATTACAAATTTACTATATAAGTATTTTCCATGCAGAAATAAATGCAATTAAAATTTTTTTCCAGATTATCGCGATCCCGAGTTTATTATCTTATCTGATAGCTAAGCAGTCTTTAGAGCTCCCAAATGTCATGAGATTAAAGCTGGTTTAGGAATGCCTGATCAGTTTTAATGATCTAGGCAAAACTATTGAAGATTTGTTTTGAGAACTGTGAAAATACTTTTTTAAACAACGCCATCTGAAAATTGTTCGTTCTGTATTCATTTACATAACGAAAATTGCGTTTTGAGTGTTCCATGTACTGAAAGTGACAGTTCCGTATCGCAAAACACTTTCGGGACGCTCTGGAGTAGACAACTTTAACTTCCTTAAATGTGACACTAACCACTTCAATGTTGACAGTTGACAGTTACACTTCGATGATTTTGCATAACCTTAAATTCTCAATTTTCTTAAATGATTTGTTTTATCCGAAGTTTTGTCTAAATTAATGAATAACAATAAATGATGATGAAAGAGAAAACATCAGCGATGAAGAGTTACTCGAATTCACGCCACCTGATCTCACCGAAGAAAGCAATGCGGCCGTTCTTAATTCATTGCCGGATAAATCTCGTGCAAGGTACGAAAAACAGTACCAGCTCTTTATGAAGTGGTGTCACCAGAAAAAGGCGAAAAAAAAAAGAGTCAGCTCTCTCTATGTCAAGAATATATTTCATCATCGTAGTAGCCAGCTTCTGTTGGAAGCCACTAGGGTCGGTACAGGATTTTCAGCAGGAGGGATGGTGTTTATTTTTCTATGGCATATTTCTTTTTGTGTGTCTCATCTATGGCAATAGAAGAAAGTCGTTGTTCCAGTTTAGGACAATTAATTCCAATTCCATAATTGAAAAATCATTAACTTAGAAGATTAACTTTTGAAGAGAAGAAGAAATATTTGAATGAGTTATTGGAAGAACATTCTGGTATCAGGCATCAGATAGTGACTATAAGATTCGGACACGTATTGGCATTTTCCCCGATGTTTCTATATTCGAAAAATGATTGCGATTATATTATGATAATTTTATTGTTTCTGTTGCTAAGAAGTTTAGATCTATTCTAATTGAAAAGTAGTTTTTGAAGCAGGTAGAAATTGTCCTTTCTACCGTTTTTGTCCGGTTTTTTGAAAATATGAGTTATATGAGTTGAAATTGACAACTTGCATATTTACATTAATCAATAGATCAACTGCAACATGAATATCAAAATAAAAATCTGCTTTAACCACATTAATGTTGTAGGTGATCTATTAACTGCTTTAAAATCACGTTATTAGGCATATTGCGTGAGGGACAAACTTCATATTTATTGTAATGAGAGAGATTTGATGTTGAAATAAATAAAAAATGGTTTTCTTATGTTTGGTGGTTGGATATTCTAGAGGAACGGGAAAGGATCAATTCCTGCTACGGTAAAAGAACTTGATAAAAAATTTATACCATAAGATACTCTTCGCTTAGTTTTGCATCATATGGTTTAATCACCATGCTAGCAACGATAGGTGTAACTTTTAGTTGTCAATTACTCTCATTTTTTCTAGATAATTTCACTTTTTTGTAGCAGTGAAGTACATCTAGATGGATTTAAGTTCTTTTTATTGGCCCATTCCATATTACTCACTGTTAAGATAACTAAAAGTATTCGCTGTAATGCATATTTCCATATAAATAACAAAAAAACATCAAAAAACACTATAATTGCTCGCCAAAAAACATGCTTTTATATGCAAATTAACCAAAAAAGTGTATAGGTCAGAACGTATTTTCTTACTAGTTTGTAAAACTCATTTTTAATCAGATGAGACCTAAAATCGAGACGATTTGGCAACAAAAACATAAAAAAGAATCTAAAAAATTTTTATTGTTTACTTAATACATTTATTGAGAATGAAGCTTCTGAAAGCCTCTAAACTAGTAGTAAACATCACCAATTTAACGAAAAAACAGTTTTCTAGAAAGAGTTATATGTGTATATATAGAAGTTATTTGAAAATTCAACAGTAATGTGTCAACTTCTTGTCTACGATACTGACGATTGCGTATACCTTCAATTGAAGCAAGATTTCAATATATTCAAAATCAAAATCATTTACGAATACTACTACAAGCAGATCAACAACATCTAGTAAATCTACTTCAGAAACAGATTCCGCAGGACGAAAAATTGTAGTAGAATCCTGTAATATTTACTATCAGGCACATATAGGGATATATAAAATGTAAAGAATGTAATAAAACCAGTATGCTTTGAAACTTTCAAAGCAATTACAAAATGTGTTACATGTTTCCAAATATAAATTCAATATAACAATATTTTATGTATAATTGATATTAAATGTTATATTTAAATTAATAGAAAGTTAATTAAAACGATTTTTTCATAAATTTGTATGAAACTTTTCATCCATGTAATATTTTATTGAAAACTCTAATTTTGTAGGCAAAAAAATTTATTCATACATATTAACCTATGAGAAACTAGACTTGATATTGAGAAATATTTTCAAAAAAAATCCTCGAAATATTTTGAAGTATAATTCCGATTCTGGCTTCCCACTTCATTTGATCTATTGTTTATTATCGTGAATACTGTCTTGGATGTCAGTGTTAACCCACTGAAATGTTGTGAAGCTACTAAATTGAATCACTTCATCAAGTTTATTTCATGAAATGCCTCAAAACCAACCGCTGTAATTAGGTTGGTAATTTTACCAAAGAAAAGACCGATACAATTTAACGCGAATTCAGAATTTAGTTTATTATGCAACTTTATTGAGCAGAATCTTTCGTTAGAACAATTTTTATGTTATCTAGTAAGTATTCCCTGATTTTTACAGTACGCTGTATAACCAGAATGACTATTATGATTGACCCACTTGGGAGTTTTATTAATTAGTATTTCTGTTAAAAGCTATAGATGGAAATGAATGCGATTTCTTAAGAAAAACACTATGGCAAGTGACATAAAGGCTTCCACAATATTGCTCCCTGTGTACGATATGAATAATATACTTTGAAAGTCCGGAACTTAAACAAACTAAACTATTCACAATTGACTAGATTATAAAAGAAAATCACTACCAAAACAAGACCTCATCTATGACTCAACTAGATTGGGAAGTTTTAATGCACCCATCTTATGCCTCGGATATTGTACCGTGTGACTATTATTTGTTTCTTGAAGAATGAAAAAAATGTGAATATCAGGAGGAAATATTTTGCTACAGAAGTTCTACTCTAATGGAATCATTAAACAACTCAAAAAATTGCAAGAGGTTAAAGATAATAATAACAGTAATTTTTTTAAAATTGAAAGTTTTATTAAAAAATTGACTGGATCAAACTACCGAAAAGTTTCCGACCTCAACCTGAAGATGTCAATACTTATCAGTATAAGTAAGGTTAAGAAATATATTTGTACATGCATTGAGATATTCTTACTATAATTTCAGCCATTTTGGAAGCTTAGTTTCTGTTTGACAAATGAAACTCATCAATCAACCCTTGTAGGTTATAATGTACATTGTTTATGCCCAGGATATTGCACAGTTTGACTATATTTCGTTTCTATGTTACCCCGATTTCAGATATAAATAACTTTCAAGTAATAATTATAACATGACAGTTCTTTCAAAAATTTTTAAGGATTTCAAATTAATGTCCTTTGAAACGATTGAAAATGAAGCAGTTGTTGAATGTAATTTCCTTTGAATTTGAACTAATCAACAAAATATTGGGCATTTAGTTTCTAAAACAATTTGAGGTTATGTACCGATTCAACCAATAAGTAAGACCAGCTACAGCTAGGCAATCCGCGTATTTTTAATCATTGAAGTAACTTTGTCCTTAACGTTAACACCAATGAAACATTTTAAAATTCCATAAGCTTCTCTGGTACTTTTTCTAACATGAAATGTTGATACGTTATTTAAGATCGATGTTTGACGACAGACAACTCACAAAAGCAGCTCTTATAACAACATGACAAGAGATATTGGGATCAATTGTATTACTGCTTATAGAGATGCCATATAACTAATGGATGCTCTGAAACTTTTTTGATCACGTCTTGTATCTTAACTACGTATAGTATTTGATGTATACAGTTTAATTTCGAACTGAAACACCAGATGCATTCAAAAAAGCCGGTTTAGGATAAGACAGGTTTTAGTATTTATGAACTTTAATGATGAAGTTTTATTTATAACTGCGTTGAAACAAAACTAAATTTGATTTTGTATTTACGCAAATTATCAAATCCTTGCTGTTTAAGTCTATTAAAATCTATTTATACCTGTTGAAATAATTGAATATACAAAAAAACTATTCCCCAATCAATAACCGAAGTTCAAGTCAAGTAAACTGATTATTATTCTACATTTCCTGTTTTCCAAGGTTGATATTTCGATAGAATAGGATTTCTCGGGAGAAAAGAGAAAAAAAATATAGATTCCAAGCAGCATTTATCAAATTATAGGTGAGATGTCACAAACAAATCTATTTGTAAAATCATTCCTCCCCAGGCTTATTGTTCAAGAAGAAACGATATTTATACCTTGCGAGTTCTGGTACAGGAAGTTTCCGTATTAACTGTGAGGTAAGACCGGTTGATAATGTTCCAGACTTCCTCTCAAACGAAGTTGTCGGGAATGAGAGCCCCCCGGCCGATAATAAATAATCGCTAATGGGGATAATCGAGTCTAATAAAACAGAGGATGTCGCCAGAAGTATATAACTTCATAGCCACCGCATTATTGGCGGTGATACTTTGATATATAGTGTGTATAAAGGTAACTGTTGTGGAAAGGGTCTCAGTTTGAATAATACTCGTGCTTCAAATTACCATTTGTGGTTACATTTTCGGGACAGTTTGAAGGACAATTGAGATATTTTTACAAATAGAGGGAAACGTTGAGAAATTTGTTTATTATTTAGAATATTACTTTATATTTGTTATGTCGACGATAAATTGTCTGTGTAGAAACGAAATGCAGGAACTCATTATATTGTTGTGAGCTGCATGTGCGATTGAGATGTCTGACACCATCTTTTGACGCAATATGAAATTATTATTTTTGATACTAGAAATATTGATATTTCTCCATTAGTCCAAAAGAATTCGCCATCAAACAATCTACTGAATTGTCAAAATCAGCTGGTGTTCATTTAGATATGGCCCCCGTGGGGTAAACAAATGCTTTTGAGATAAATTTGGATGTGGTTTGTTAAGTTATTTGTTTTATTTTAGACCTTATTATTTCCGGTTTTAATTCGTGATGGCTTCTTAAACAGTTGCTACGTGAAAAGTACGAAAATTCCTCCCGGAAACATGACGTTTTTATTTTTATTGTAATTTTGTGTTTAGTGTAAGTAAGTGATAATCTGAAAAGTAAGACTACGGGAAATTCGATGAAAATGATTCTAGCTAAACTTCTTTTTATCTAATAGAAAGGGCTTAACTTGAGTTTATCCTTGTACCTTTCGGTTGCCGCTGAGTTATCACTTTCCAACCTCAAAAAGTACTCACTCCGCTTGATAAACTTAAATTCAACAGTGGGTATTAATTTTCAAAAAACTTCCTAATTTTAAGCGAACCTAACCAAATAAAAGTATTCATATTTTGTAGATGGCTTGGATGCTTTCTTAAGCTGACTGAAAAAAACTGCAAAAATACTCAGTTTCAGCTGAATTAGTTCGACTTAACAGTTCTATATAAAGTATCTTGACAGTATAAAGTAAAAAAAAATACAAAACATCTCATTATCAAGAAAACACGAGAAAATAGATTGTTTACCCCACAACCGCCATTTAAACGTAGATCAGTTATTTCCTTAGATTGCCTTATCCTTCTATCAATGTCTATTTCAATATTTATTACCAAGAACAATGATTAAGATTGTTTGCGGCAAAAATTCCAGATGAGACTATTACATATATAAAGCTGTGTGGTGATGACATGTAGTACGTCTCTTAGTCACTCATTCATTCAGTCAGTCAGTCTTGATTCGACAGCGTTATCAGTGAAAAGTGAAGTAGAACCAAAGGATAATGAATAAAACTGTGGTATAGAGTTAAGCAAGTGCAATCCTGAAAAAATTCAGAGCTCTTTCAACTAGTATCCATTGATCGATAACTTCAGAATATATGGTTTGGCCGGAGCAAACTTTTGTACATGATACAACTGAAAAAGCGAGTTTTTCTCATTTGAAGAAGAACCGTAACGGCAGAAATAGTGTGTGCTGAGTATTTGACGTGAGATTTTACATGGAAATTCCTTACATTGCCTGATTAGCTTTTCCAAAGACATTTTGATATTTTTAATTGGGGATGCTACTGATATTCCATGTTGTTCTTGCTTAATTTCTGGGTGAAATTTTATAAACTTGGTTCCTCGCCATGAATAAAAAAACATCACTTGTAGATGCGCAGCCCTTATTTTAGATTGAATTTAGCTCCAACCACTGCCTCGGTGTATTTGGGAAAATCACTTCATTATATTCAATTCAAGGTTTTTGGAAAATTTCAGTATAAACAAGTTAATATACTTGTAACTTGTTTCATTTTTAGTTGCATATAACATTTTGTCAATTCTATATATAGTTTATATCATCTAATGGATATTATTGATAAAAACTTTTTTATTCATTTCTATTTGTAACAAAGTTAAAGAGAGGTGAATTTATGATGAAAACCCCTGCACATCCTAATAAACCATCAGTAACATATATCAAGAATGTCATGAGCGGAATGTAGAAATAAATCGTTGCAATCGAAATTGCAGTCGGCAACGCAATAACGTTTTTCACTAACGAAGTTTTTTATTTTTTGCAATTAGAACGAATTAGTCTAATTTATGGCTGGTTTTTATCCCGTTTTTAATAAAGTTAAAAACGATAAAGTAATGAGATGCTACAGTCAAATTGGAAGAAAAATTTTCTATCCACACAAAACTGCAAAATGCTAAGAAGAGAAATCATTTCAAATTCAGGTTTAATTATTCACTACACTTCTAGAATTGCTTCAGCTTTCAAAACCGGCGAAATACTACTACGCTTTTGAAATCATTTTTAATCATTATATTTCAAGAAATTCACTTGTATATACACAGAAAAATGATTAATATGATTACAAAAACACGCTTTTGATGCAGAGTAAATAGGAGAACGTAATGAGAAATTAATTCGTGCATTAATACTGATTTGAAAGTTTTCCAATTAAATATTTCGTTTTTCAAACATAACAAAAAAGTTTATTCAGACATTTGTTGCGAAAATTCATTTTCGTCTTTGATTTTGCTAATATACAGGTTCTTTCCGGACTTGAGGCAAAAAATTCGGTAGTGAGTAGAAAAAAATTTCTCATACGACTCCTCGTTTTTGAGTTATAAGCTTTTTAAGTTGCGAAATCAGTATGATTTCCAAATTATACATTCAAACAATATCAATTTTCAATGCATGATTACGTATGTCTATAAATGACGCAATAAATAATTCTACACTACAGTCTGAATGCCAGGGGCGGCTCATACTCAATAGTTTACACTTTGTAACATTTACAGGGACAACCTGTATAATCTAAAAGCAAAAATGTACCTTTGGTTGGGGTGATATGTCGAATTTTACATCATTCGCAATAAAGAGACATTCGTAAGAAAATTATCATAAATTGTAATTATTTATTGAGAATACTTACAGGTATGTTTCAAGTAACTACCACCATCTCTATGTCAAGCCAGGTACATCTGGGACTATCCTTATATACTAATAATACTTTTGTTAAATTTCATGATTTCGGCGTTATTAAGAAATGATATATAATCTGTTTTGGCTGTTCTTGTGTACAAATCTAGACCTTAAACCGTTTTCAAATGTATCGTTCATTTATTGATAGAAGTGAAGTTTTTGATAAAACTGATTATGGAAATATCACCCAATCAATTATTCTATACATGATTTTTATCGACATTTTGAAATATTCAACACCATTATAGTCCTTTCTCTGATGAAAATGAGATTATTCAATTCCAATTCTAAATTATCTTCGCGAAAAATATCTGAAAAATTAATATTTTCTGTTTCTTTGAATCGACTATTAGGTTGAACGACGACAGAATGTACAGTTAGTCCATTCAGTTTCAAACCATTCTACTTTTTCATATAAAACGTCCAGGATATCAGCCAGATTTTGAACTTACCCTTGCAGAGAAAAAATAATGTTCAATTTTAATACAAAACAAATCAATTATTCTCAAATAAAAATAGAATTTACAAAGCCATGGGTTATCTCAATATAAAAAGACAGTTATTAACAATTCTCCATTGTTAGAAGTACTGAAATGGAAAGTAATTGAAAAAAATTGTTCTACATAATGATATTAAAACTTTACTTCTCTCTTTGTTTTATTGTGAATGATTCCACAATCTCGCGACACAATTTTGATTTGAATAATGAGTTTGATACAAATAGCTGTAGTTAATTTTTCTCAGTGTAAGCCTTTCAAGCACACGTTATGAATCCCTCAAGTAGGAATTTGCTAAATGTGGGAGCGTTAAACTGTAAAATATACAAAACACTTGTATGTGATAATCTCCAAGACAAAGTTGTAAGTACGGAGACTTTAGAGGAATATAAAATGAAAATTTCATAAATCTGTAGGAAAGGCCTCATAAAGCGATTACGAAGAGTTTGATAATAAAAATTGGCCGTATAAGAAAATATACATTGTTTCATTTTCATTTTAACTGGGTAATAAGTTAGAAGTGGTTGAAACGAGAATTCTGAAAGCTATACTCGAAATGAGTGGAAAAATATTGAATTAGGAATATGGTTATACGAGATGAGTGAATTGGTTGAAATGATATCCAAAAAGTAAAATATATTACAAGTAATAACATATGATAAAGAAGAACATGAATATTTAATTTTTTTTTAATGTAAAATATCATAGAAACTAACACAGTATAACAAACTAAAAATGAAACTGGTTAGCGACATTATCAATACAAGAAAACATTCGCAGTAAGTCAAAATACTGAAAAACTTGTTGGGAGATTTATGAGGGAGATTCTTGACATAATAGACTTCAATTTTTATGAATATACAGCTTTGTTTTCTTTGAATCCGCTTTAGAGCATCCTAATCCTAGATCTACAATGATTTGCGTTGCAACTGTTGATTAGATTGTTATGTTAACGTGATAGTAACGTTTATAGAGTTACTAAGAAAATTCAACAATAACAAACAAATTATCTTTACACTATTGTGACAATATTTAGAATCTCACCGAATGTTCATGCAGCAAATATTCTGACACTGCACACAGTAATTCAGATTGGTGCCAAAAGTACACCTGGCGACTGTTTATGTTTTTTTAGGTTCGAGTTGGTTCAAAAAATTGTTGGTTCTGGCACATGATTTGTTGTTTCGAATATTTTGCTCTTCTAAATCGACATTTCATCTATTTTTTTAAAGAAAAAATTGTTTCCAATGAGAAGTGAAAATCTTTAAGACCTAGAGCTGAAACGGAAATTGTTGTTTCCACTTTCTACATCCTTTTTTTCACTTCTTTGCTTAGTTTTTTGTTTGCGAGTGAATCCACAATTTCGCGATACAATTTTGATTTGAACTTTGAGGTACTTAAACATTCAACATCCTTTCTAAACACTAAATATTTAGTTAAAATGGAACTTCTGTTCATAATATTATATTTTCATTTTTTTAGTTGCGCAATTTCAATGATAAAGAATTAATTTTCTAAATTGAGAAAGCTAAAAATGTCTGGAAACTCATTTTATATGACATTTACTACCCAGTTCACAACGACATTTCAATTGTACCTCATGTCAAAAAACTCTGCTTTTAAAGGAAAGATAAATCAGGTTGAGTTGATATTTTAAAAAATGTGTGAAGTAGTACAAGGTTTTTTAATAAACATCGATAAAATCTAAATCTAAGAATCCTATCTTGTCATAGGGTGTCGAGTTTCACTTAAAATTCAGTTTTAACATTTATATATTCCATAAAATGGCCGAAGTTTGGCTGGTTATTATCCTATGATTCCAAATACACGTTTCACTGCTATTTTCAAGACATTAGCTTCACATTAAATTAATAACCTCAAATCAAAGCCTGCTTTTGAAGGAAATATGTAATAAGTCAAATGGAATTATTGTTTTTTAAAATGTGTGTATAAGCTTTTTAAGGAAACAAAGATAAAAATTCAAAACCAAAAGTTTCATCAAACAATAGGGTGTCAATTGCCACCCAAAACTCACTTTCAGCATTTCATAAAATGGGTGGTATTGAATAATTCCATCAAAACATTAAGACAATAATTGATATTGGAGCTGGTTTCTAAAGAAAGCACATAGAAAAAGAAATTATCTTGCTTTCAGTAAGTATTCCATCTCAATTACTATTTCATGATAAATTAATGAAATTAATAATAAGAAAAGTGTGTTCATGATGTTTTTTAATTTGTTTTAAATACGGATAAGATAAGATAAGAACTATTTTGTTATGAAAGAAAAGTAAATCCTCATTGACCACGAACCTACTACCGAATTTCACCCACAAAATCGAAAGAGTTAAAATTCAGACGATACATGGTGAGTTCTTGAAATTCAGACATCGGAACCATATGACATGAGTATTTAAATTGAATATGACCACACGGAATATTCTGTTGACTGTTGACTTTTGCAATATAAACTTTTCTATTCCTATGAATATTTAAACAATTGAAATGTATAGGAAAATCAGTTGTCTGAGATCTTTTGTATGTTCAAGTTACCATGACTAATTAGATACTCCTTGAGAATGTTTTTTCTCACGGTCCCTGTGAAATAATTATAATCTCTGACACAACAGTAGTCAGTCAATTGTAAAATTTACAGAGTGTTATTAAATAAAAAACTATTTAGTATTAATTAATTCAGTCGTTTTTTTAACAGTGTCTGTTCAAAATTACACTATTATAGATTACGTAGATAGTTTCCATTTTATATTTTATTCAGAAATTTTAACGATGATCAGGCAATCAAAAACAAAAAAATTCCATTTTACATTAACCCAAATAGCACGTAGTAAATTCTCTGCCTTAGGTTTAGCTGTAATTGAGTTTAAGATGGTTTCTTGGATAATGTTTTCGGGTTTCTTTGGATGTTTCAACCATTCCACTGTTGAATAACTAGTAAATTAGCCACAGAACTCGTAATTCTTTTCGTCTTGTAACTAAGTTAAACTTTTTACTCATTAATAGTTATAAAAAACTTCAATATCGACCTATAATAGGCTAGGTCTTAATGACGTGGTTTGAGCAATGCGGTAGACTTTTAGCGTCGAATGATAGCTGTAGATGAAACCTGGATCCTGAAAATACTAGGACAAAACACCTCCTTATACTTCGGCGGTCGCCATGGCTACCAGCATTTTTTTCTGTTTCATAAACCTGAAGTTCCACTTACAGGAATGATATTTCCTTCAGATGAGGATGTTTTCGCAGGAGAAAGGATCTATATTGAGAAGCAAAAATAATAAGAGATCAAAAAATGTCTTGTTTCTTTACTGTGGTTAACCTAAACGTTATGGTTCACCAGATAGGTCTACCTGCGTAGAAACGCTAGCTTAGTTAGACCGGAACGTATATAGAAATGGACCTGTACAGTTTTTCGTACCTGTACAGGCAACCGATACAAGATCGATAATCAAATCTTCCGATCGACACTGTACGATGTACCCGTGCGTGTGTGTGCAGCTTCATTTGCCTGCCCAGATTGATCCAATGTTTTGGGAAGATTGTCTCGCTGCTCACATTGAATACCATATTTGAAAAAGATGCCATCAGATTTCACAAAATTGAAATTGCTCATAAAAAATGAGCCAAATATAAACAAAGTAGTGGCTGTGATAAAAACAAGAATTTAAGAAGTAATATTAGGAAGAGAATAATTTTCTAAATCTGGAACATTTGCTGATGATGTATACTGCACTAAATTGAGGTTTTACGATTTTTCTACATTGTTTCATGATCAATACATTCTCAGGAAACTCTTTTCTCTTTTAATAAGTAGCCAATGCAATATGTTTTCTTATTTTTAATAAACAACTCTCAAAGCGCTTCCTTTTGCATAATTCATCTTCAATTTTAGAGCAAGACCTAATAATGCCATGTCAATCGATGTCATTGAAAAAAGAAATGAAGACCTCGCCGGTAGGTACATAGAAATTTCTCCCATACAAAATTTCGACGTTCAATTGACCTGCGCCGGCAAACCTGTACTTTTTTACCATTATTTTTTCAACAGCATAAATAAATAATTGCTATTGTCTTCAAATTAAACGAAAATTAGATCAACTCTTCATATTCATAAAAAATAATACTTTTATCGTTAGAAAGGACCAATCATATTTTTCAACTGCATTTTCTATACGTTCTATATTCTGTTTAAGTATTGCATTATCCAAAGCAAACGCATGCAGATACGCCTAATTAGATGAAACCGCATGCAACGCTCAAAATCTGCCGTATCCACAGCAGCCGCACCTTATCCAGGAGATCGTCTAGATCCTGCGGTGGACCCTGGTGTCGCAACTCGTTAACTTATCCTGACAAAACACTAAATTAGACTTGTTATTTTGTAGCATACGGGAATATCGTATTGGAGTTTTTCAGAACGTTGAAATGTTCAGTATAATTAGTCAAATTTGAATTTAAAATTTATTTTTTAATCTGATCCATCTATTTTTATTTTATTTCGTCATTAGTAGTATCATTATAAAAACGAACACTTGCTAAGTTAATAACTTTTCGTTTATAAGATTTTCATTGAATATCGTTACAAAGATCATTTTTCTTCTAAAGTAACAGTATTCTCCCGTTAAAAACTCTTTTTACGAATTTAAACTAGAAAAATGTTGGGTTAACTTCCTCCTGTCTTGACTTATATTTATCTAGTTACTCTGTTATCTAAGATACTTCTGGTTTGCTTCCTCCCGACGAAATGAAATATAAAAAAGAAAGAAAAGTTTTACGATTCCAGTCTCGAGACGATCGTCGAATTGGAAAATCTTGAACGCCAACAGACAAAGAGAGCGATTCTAATAAATATTTGTAGAAAACGCCGTGCCTCGCATTAAGTCGAACGTGACAGGAACGAAATACACTTTTATAAACAACGAGAAATGCTCGATAATGGATTTATTAAATTTTAAACGGGTCCATTTCTCCTTTTAGAAGAGATTAATCTTTCAGAATTTTCATTCTTTCTGAAGTCGGCGACTTTCCGTCATAGCACGCGCAAAGAATAACTTGTGACCATTAGCGCGTTGCCGGAATCCTGAAACAACAATACTTTCACAAATTCAACAGTTTATTGTCGAAAACTGTATACCGAGAAAAACGCTTTCGATATTTCATACAAAAGTGATTCCCTTCTTTCAATATAAAAAGAAGGTGGAAGTGGATGATGAGGATGTGTGGTTTTTCAACTCAAATTATGAAATAAACGACACGGACAGCTGCAGCTTCGATCCTCCCTCCGATTTCACATAGCTAGCAACGGGTCATATTGCAAATGCAGTTTGACGGTTTTGGAACCAACTCGTTGTTCGATGGGCCTAGAACCAGGCTTAGTTCGCCAAGTTGGAAGCTCTGTGTGCATTTAGAGTCAACTTTAGGACCTTTTGTTTCTCTGCACCACTGATGTTACGGGCCTTGTCTAAAGCACCAGTCAGAGCGTTTACATCGGCAGAAAGCGTGAGTGCAAGTGCCTTGGAATTATGCTTGGAAGTCCTTGGAAGTATTATCTTGTAAAGCTGTCTGTATCTATACTTATGTCGTTGAAGGCTCCAAAGATTAATAATACATAATAACATATCTGTTGTGTTAGTGACCTTTACAGCTGTTTTTTGCTTGTAATTAATCAGAGATTAAGAAATTTTGATCTTAAGGAATGGTCCTATGAAAATTTGTTAAAACTTTTGTGGCATTATTTGTAAAGTTACTTTTTTCAATCCATTATAGAAGTGACAGTTATGAATTTCTTACAAAACTGATAAAATCTTTCAATTAAGAAAATTCAAGATTTCAAATTAATTGAACGAAGATTTGATTACTAAAATGAATTCGTGCTATTTACAATCCAATCCACGTGATTGAAGTGAAAACAAGCTATATAACAATTAACATAGGGGTAGGTGCTTTATTTTAATCATCCGATCCAAAGAGAGCTATAGAATGAAAACCAAATCTACCCCCATTAATCTAGCTAGCTTTCGGGTCTCTAACAATTACTATTTACTTTTTCTCGGCTAGGAGTATATCGATGTTGGTTTTATTAGGCCCGTACATTTAGGTCAACTCGAAAAAATATGACAATTGTTAATCAAATCATCAATCACTGATACTAGCCTCAGCTAGTTAAATAATTGTGAGGATTCATATAAGAAACATGGTTAAATGCCTGAATAAATTTGAAATGATTAAAAGAGCTTTGTTTATTGCAAACTCTTTTCCATTTCTATAGCATATGTTATAACTATATAAAAAAGTCAAGGTCCAAGTCTCAATAATGCGCTGATGGATATCGATTCTGCAGTATTCACATCCGGTCAAGTTTGAAAAGCGCAGGATTTCTCAATTTGTGAATACAATAGACTTGTCAAAAATTGTAACATCAAAGCCTCCTAGAACATCCATTGAGACAGGGAGTGGATTTTGAGAAAAACTGTAGCTGAATCTCAAGAAGTAATATCGTAGTACCTACCGGAAAATAAAAAGAGGGAGACTGCTTACAAAAATATGAAAAGCTCATAAAACAGACAGTAGGCTTTAAGTTATTGGTGGTATTTAAGAACTAGAGGGTACGGGAAAAGGGAAAAAAGAGGTCTGTCCACAAAAAGATGAGATGCCATCAAAAACAAAACTTGTAAAAACATCAAGTCTCGTAACTCAGTTCTTCTAACGTAAACAGATTTGAGATCCTTGTAATACCAAGTCGGTTGATTTATTCAGTCTCTACTTAAGGAACCTTCTGTCTTAAGTTATAACTAAAAGATATGAAGTTGAGGTAAGTGAAATTAGCAAACAAGATGAAAAGAAATGAAAGATATTCGACACAACTATGGGAAAAATGTATAGCACAGAAAAGAATACTACATAATAGGAAATTTATGAAAATACGCAGAATTTACAGTTTTAAAGAAAATACAGTAATGAAGAATGATAGAATGAATACTAAATGTGGACAGTACACGAAAAAAATTAAAAAGAAGATAGAAAGACAATGTTGACGCGAATTCAAATATAGTGGACGAAGAAAGCGATAGGAAACTAAAAGATAGGTTTTTTATATGAACTTTTTCAATTTTTGAGCATAATTAATCTATTTTTCACATATTTTCTGTCTGTATCTCATCAGCCATTATGTATTTTGATATTTTGACTATTAATTTGGATTCAGCAACTTCAAAAATCCCTATTAACTCCATATTTTTCAATTTCAATTATTTTTGTGTCTCATTGTATTGTTATTTACATTTAGATTTTTTCTCATAATTTGATTCGAATTCATTAACGTCCAAAACTTCTGTGCACCCCATTATTTTCAATTTGAATTATTTTTATGTCTAGTTATGTGGTTTTTTAGATTTTAGATATTTTTTGTCTGCGTCTTGTCCACCATTTTGTTTTACGAAAATACTTTCCATCTAATTAGCACCAATGTTGATTTGACTACGGAGTGTTTGGTGTATCTACAATTCACATGAGATTGAATATCTATTCATATGTATGTATAATGAAATAAGTTACATCCATAGAACTCGCTGAGAGAATTTCTTTGGAAACAAAATAAAATTTAAGCTCAAAAATTGTGATTACGGGACTGCTGCATGTCTAATATAGTTATCCAACTATATATACTGTATATTTTCTACAATATGAAATATCCCAGTGGAAAATATTCGCAACATTATGCATTTATTTGTTTGAATGCAATTTAAAAAATTATTTTTTGCCTCATTTGTTTTAGTTAATGTATTTCCACATCACTTTCACTGTCACTAGTACTAGTTGCCATTTTCTTATTTCACAATTATTATTTGAACTCAAATGGAAGATTAAAAGGTATTTATATATTTCAGATTAAGTTCAGAGTTGCCATTGTTTGATTAAGTGCGTAATTTACGTGATTTTATTCATCAATTGCAATTCTTGATATTGTTCGGGTTTAGGAGTTTAAAATACGTTTTTCTCAAAGTTACTTGATTCTCATTGAATGATTGGGTGAATTGTTATACAAATAACACGCTGCATTATGAAAATAGCGGTTTTTGATTGGTTGAAAAGATGTATCATTATGAATGCTTGTAGAAAAATATCTTCGATACGAACATGTCTGTATTGGCCTAGATTTGTGTAGGGAACCCGAGTGTTTACCTTTTCGATGGCCATTACGGAGCGAAATTTATAATTTCCGTTTAATAGAACATATGCCGAGCAAAGGAAATTTAGGTAAATAACCAGGCAATTTGTTATCTGGAAGGCATTACCTCATTATCCTCCCGACTCGTACGTATACAAGTATAATATCAGGGTTAGATTTTCAATGTTCGATTGCTCCATTCCTCTCGGGCATTGGATCTGACAGAACAGTACAATGGCGATGAAATGACATAAATAAATCTTCGATTTTTCAAACGATTCACTAGGAATTGTATATTGAAATTTATGTTTACCTCCATTTTAAGGGAAAGGAAAATACAATGCTGGTTCGACTATATATGCAACGGGCTTTTGTGTGTCCATAAACCCGGAGAGGGATCATTTTTGATATAGAAAAGGAATTGGATATAAATTAAATTATTAGAGTTCATTTTTCTATGGATCTCTTTACGAACCGATATGGAAAGTGCAATTTTGTGAAACATAAGATCTTTTCTGAAATGGAAACACACATGTCGATACAAACAAATAACGGATGCCTATGAGGCCATGATATGTAGATGATTTTACTCTGCTCGGTCTTGGGCATTTTGAATCCTGTTGGAAGATATCCTTTTCAAATTACCTCACGACAAGGCTGGCCCAGTTACATTTTAAATGTGTGACTCTTTCAAATGCATCCTTTTGTTTTTAGTTTCGGATTTTACCTCGTTATTTCACTCCTAGCATAGACTTCTTCAAGACTCATTGACTCATTCTTATTTTATTAACTGTTTTTTGTGTCAATGTTAGTGTTTCCAAGTCATAAGTCGTATTGGTTAAACACCTTTCATTTGATATATTTCGGTATATCTGATTTGAATACATGTCTTACCTTGTCAAAGGCAATCTTAATCAGTCCTATTCTTCTGTTTAGTTCGCAGATTGGATTGTACATTTTGTAGAAAGCTGTAGATAGATCTGAGATCATTTTATTTGCTTCGTTTAGTCTCTCTGAGATCAGGACAATATTGTGGACAAAACACATTTACGCCTTCATTGTCTATAATATAGAGGCAGCATTTAGTCGAAGTTACTGCTCTCTATTGATAGATATTATCGCTTTAGTTGGAATTTAACTTTTTTTTCATATATTATAGAATCATAATGAGTGAAACCGTAGATGAGTGAGGCTCTAATACTCTCGATCGAAGGTTAGCCTTAATATCAATTTATTTGTGAATATCCTCGATATTTGATTAATGCCTCACCTTTTTTATACATTAGAATAAAATTTTAGTTCTCTATAGTTTTCATTAATTGTCAATTTACTCATTCGAACAACATTCCAAACTAAGAACACCTACAACAAAATTGATCACTATCTCGTTACCTTAATATTTTGTTGTGGTTAGTTGAGTTCCATTTCCTTTGTGAGATCCATGGGTAACTGTAAATTAAATCAACTACTATTAGGCAGTCCATTTAAGGCAATCACTTAGGGGAGAATTTCACAAAGGGAAAATAGGTCTACGTCCAAACGGACTCGAACTACGAATGTAGCCGCAGACGCTTTCTGACTGGCCGGCATTCGTCGTTTTATATTATTTCGTTAAAAAGTTGCCGGATTGAATTTAGAGAACACCGTACACCAAGTTATGAGCTTAAGTTATATTTAGTCCAGTAAATGGAAGTGTTTGTGTAATATGAAATTGAGCTGTGGCACGTGAAAATTGGTAAAAACTAGCTGAAGAAATAATTAGAAAAAATACTTTCATAATTACAAGGGATTGAAAATATTTTTATTTTACTCGAAAAACTTTGAAAGTTTTATTTCTATATTTATAGATATTTCAAAAACTAACTAATTTGTTTTTGAAACCAAAAGAAAGCATGACAAAAATGAACAATTTGAGCTTTTGTTTACGTAGGTGTAATAAGTATTGAGAAAGGGTTAACTTTTTTCCGTTGGAAGCTATTTTTGAGGAAATTTTCAGTCGCTTAAATATTTAAAGAACTCGGATAAACACACAGAATAAACTTTATTTCAAGTAGGTAGTATTAGAATTAACAGAGTTATAATGAAACTAAGAAATACAAAAAATTATTTATTTGCTAGAAGAAAAATTAGAAATATTACAGTTTTTAAGGTACATTTATTTTTGCTATGAGGTTTTAAATATAAAATATGTTTCGGAAAATGGAAACACTATGCTTTGTTTTAAGTTATAGTACAGAATATTTTGATTTCTTCTTCAGTACGAAAATTAACTAATTAGTACTTTTCGTTCTCAGTAATTAATGAAAACGTTACGATTATGGAACGTATGACAGAAGAAGATCCAAGATGCAAATTTCATATCAAAGACTTTTGAGTTAGCATCGAGTTGTTTTATGTTTAAAATCACCTAAAGGTCTGCAGAACTTGATGTACTTTCGGAAATTTATTCGAAATTAATCATATTCTTTTCGAAGCACTCGAAGCTGCTCAAATTCTTGAATAAATAGGAGTTAGTTTAACAAAATGTACAAATTAATTCCTGCGAAACCTCAGCATTAACGTAACGATCTCATTCTAGCTAGTCTCTAGAGTATATTTTAAACATTCAAAAACGATTATCTCTGCTCAACCCTTGAATTCCTGAAAGTTCTTTCAATGACTTATAACTGCAAATTAACTGGCAAATGAAAACTTTTCAAGACATTTCTTTGCCGAGTAAAACCCAGACGCTCCCCTAAAAACGCTCCCGGTTATTAACATCAAAAATGTCTCTGTTACAAGTTGCAAATGCTAATTTACAATGATTTCAGTCATTTAAATATTTATTTGCATAATGAGAAAGAAATTTAAAAGCTATCAAATAATTTTTCGTTTTTCTTTTAAGACGTTTCCTTTTGAAGATTTTTTGAAAAAAAAAAAGATTTAATACAATTTTTAACGTATATATGAGATAACAGTGGGGGAAATGTAATTAAATATTTTATTGAAGTCTGTTTATCACTTCCATATAGATCAGAAAAATAATAAACGCAAACAAAGGGAAATGTAAAAGGCTTTCAATGGTTTGAATCGCGTTTATCTATTAACCTGTATTAGTCGATTTTAGGATATGACTAACGATGTAGAGATAGAGGAAAATCAAGCATATCGACGATACGAAAACATTGGTAAAAAATGATGTCAATAAACTTGAACTAATTCTGAATTTACTATGATGGACGTATGGGAAATACATGTTCTGTACAATTTACGTAATTGAAGTACAATCACCGAGAATTTTTGAAGTCTCAATATTAGCTATCACCTATAAAAATCGCTCTTATATAGGAAAAACGTTTATTGCTAATAAGAAGCTAGAATAACCAATAAATTATAAAGTTCCATCAAACATGTGAGTCGATCTATATTTCTCAAAAATACGAAGGTCTTTCAAGCTTAAAAGAACTTCACCAGTTCCATATAAAGTTCCAACATTTTTAAAACACCTTTTTCCGAATACTCACGGTCCTTGTTTAACACCAATTGATTTTCAACACAATTTTCAGTACCAATATCAGTTTTGGAATGCCAAAGTACAAAAATAAATCCTACGTCATTTAGTCGGATAGCTTTGATATGTGGTATGTGCAAAGTGATGAAAAAAAATTATAAAAAACAGTTTACTTTCGAATTTGGAAAACAGAAACTCCATTGAATCATAAAAGGTGCTTAACAATTTAATAAAGAAACTACTCTTATACCACCTATACTAAAATGTATTTGGAAAATGGTAAGGTGCCAAAAATCACATTATTTGACCAAATGAAAGAACTTTGATTTAAAGTCAACGATGTCTGTAGTATTCTGAATTTATTGAGAATATTCATAGGCTAGCACGAGGGACTGCAAAGGGAGTATTCAGGAACTTAAAGGATAAATAAAACGAAGTGAAAGATCTAGAATCTAATAACGAAGAAATAGTTTTTAGTTAGATCCCCTCTAACATTGGAATAAAAGAATATAAAAGGTAGACCGGTTTTTGTTTTATGAATATTTTGTAATAAAAAAAGCTTCATCATTCCTATAATTAGCTCCTCAATTTGTTTAATGATTTTAGTAGCCGTTCAATGTTTTTTAAATTCAAATCGTTTCTAATTTGGTTAGTTAGTTCCAACTCTATTCGAGAAGCAAGCGTCTATGTCCAAACAATCGTTTGAGTTTGTATGAATTTAAGCACGAAAATATCGGAATGTCAATAATTTGATCCATTCTCGGCCGTTTCTCAATTTCAAAATAATAACTTTTGATATCTTCAAAAGCCTAATTTTCTGGTTTACTTAATATTTTATAGATTCCTCAATAATCCTATCAAAAATTAATGGTTTGTAATTAATTGAATAGGAGTGAGAAACTGATTCATGTGTTAAATACATATAATTACAAATTCGATCAAACTCAGTCATACTCAGTAAACAAAAAGTGATTTGTAAACAAAGAATTAATTAATGGAAAGAGAGTGAAATAACGTCGCTGGTGAAAACGTTGTAATCGCTTTGGTGAGATTCTAGAAGAAACCACAATTAGAAACGAACTCTCATTAAAAAAACCATTTAAGAATATAATTGATTGGTTTCGCGGGACAATAATTGTTGGAAAATATCTTTTTTGAAGATATGCGCAATAATAAAATTATTAAATATTACTTTATTTTACATAAAATGACAAATGACTTAAAATCATAATTATTACGAAGCATCGGGAAAGGAAAATCACTATTTTAATTTTGGAATAAAAAAGGGTCGGATGCAAAAATGTATTGATGATTATATTTGATTTTTATTGAAAATAATTCAATATAATCTGAAAGTTTGGAAAATAGATCAATTTTTATCTGGGTTTGAATCAACTTTTATATACATTTTGAATTCAACTAATCAAGCTAGATAACCAATTATAGTTAATGTTTTCCAGCATTATAATTTTTAATTTAATGATATAATTTCTTATCAGCATTTCTACTGAACGAGTAGAAAAAATGTTCCATTTTTTCTAACGTCACGTACAGAGTAAACCACAATATGCTTAGTCGACATATATATTGGAAACTAACATATATATTTTACAAATATCTATTTTAAGTTGAAATATTTCCAATTATCTTTAAATTTTGACTAATAGCTTTTTCGTTTCCAATAAAACACTCGATTTTTATTGCTTTTTCAGAAACTTTATTCGAAGCATTGCCCGAATAATACTCCTATTCTTGCTGTAGAGAAATGTTAGGTTCAGGTTTGGAAAATCCTACTTTTTTCATGGAAACATCAAATTTGTAGATAAATATCCATTTGAGTGAGCCGTCTCCATTTGCAAAAGGCTTCTTCTTCCTTTTCTAAGCCCCCGTACTCTTTTGGGCCGTTATTCGTTCGAAGATGTTGTTTTTCAATCCTTGAGTTGAACTTTGAAGCTCCACAAGAATTGTCTAAAAATTCCTCCTCCATTGTTACTTGTCTTAAATCTCTCTCAAGCGATTCAGTGTGTCTTCCCTATCTAATGCCTTGAAGAAAAGCGGAATCCAACAGAAATTTGACATAGCGATACATTCTGATAGTCAAGTTGTTATCTAAGCATTGAGATTGTGCGTTATGGCTTCAAATCTAATCTGGGAGTTTAGTACTTAGTCTTGTTAATCTTGTTAATGCTTAGTCTGTTAAAAAATTACTCTGGAGGTCGATACTGGAATTGAACCACGCTAAGATCTTTAAAATATCAGAAATTGAAAAAATTCCGATTCTTTAGAATCTGCTGATCATCTTGTTACATAAACCTTCGCCATTACAAAAAATACTTTGGGAGGGAAATTTGTAGGAACGAAGCGGCGATCTCTTTCAAGCTAAGTTGTAAAAGGAGCTCGCAGGATACATACAAATCCATCTTTGGATCGTAATGTATTGTTACAATGTAAAAAAATAGGGAGGCGTGTTTGTAATAAGACAAAAAATGATACCGTGAGGAAAAAAAAGAATAATAGATCGAAAACTTATTAATATGTTTAGAAATTCCTAATAGGGTGTGATAGTGCGTTGTTTGTCTAAATCATGACATTATTCTCATCGATTAAAGGGTATTGTGGTGGATCCAGGTTATTATCCATAGTAAATATCATGTTCCAAACAGTTCAATTTAAATTTGTTCCTAAAGAAATGCGGCAAACATTTTGAAAAAATTTTTGTTGTAGTTAAATGCACATGTAAAAACAAGTTAACGCTTCCTTATGATATATTCCTGATTAAATCTCTAAGTATTGCGAAAATTTTAACTACATATTCACTATAGTTGATAGCAAATATACATACTTGGGTGTACCTCACTACATAATATTTCTTAACTGTATAAGATCCGGTTTTGGTACAAGCAACTGCGTACTTGTACGTGAGTAATCGGAAAATAAAAAATATCATAGCTCCATAATACCTAATCCCAATGTTCATAATTGTAGAGATTATTGAAATTGATCCATTCAAGTACCTTCTCATAAATGCAATCACCTACATTTTTAAAAACTATTCCCCAAATTAAACAGAAGATTTCCATGCTGGTTGCAGTGTTCGTGATATGAATCAGCTACAGAAATTTGAACCAATAAACGTTATATAACACATTTCGCCCTTCTTATATTACCACAGTCCAGTTATATACAAAAGAAGATTTGGATTATTTTCTAGTTTGATTATTGTGAAATGAAAATACAATATTGGAAATTGAAAATACATTGCGATGAAATTACTATGGTTTTAATGAAAAATTATAGTGAAATAATGATTCTGAATATTCATGCAGATGTTATCACTTCCTAGAACAATAACCTACAAAATTTGATGACCCTGCAATAAAAACTCGTTTATAATGCTTTATATATATATAGTGAAACGGTTTTTACGATTTCATTAAATTCCATAACAATAATAATGATAAAACTGACGTATGCAGCTCTATTTTAATACTTGCCCCATAAATTTTTTACTGCCCCTCGTGAACTGTCTTCGAAACGCAAATGTTTTATAGATTCCAAAAATTTATAGCCAGTTATCGTGAGTCGTATCTTCGGAATTACTTTTGCACATTACGTGGAAAAAAATTAACTATCAGTAGTTGGTTTTTCTTTATGTTTTGTCTAGCATGAGGTATTACACGCAGACTGGTTGATTCAAAACTACATGAAATTTATGTTTATATAATGTTTCACTACTTTTTCATTAACTACAATAATGTGAAAATGATTAAAATCAGGTACACGATCTGGACAGAATGATAACTCACTTGACCATAAACTTAATTATGGACCTTCCGTATATTCGCAATGAGGCCATTATTATGGGATACCAGTTTATCAATAAGCTGAAACAGAGTTAGAGTTGCGTATTACGTAGTCGTTGGCAGAATTCCAATAAATTATATGTTAGCCACGTGTCGGTCAAACGGACAATGACAACGGTTGAATTTGTAGTAGGCTATCATACAAATTATAACAATCAAATTACAATAATTATTATCTACGTAGTAACAGTGTCAAATTCCATTTGTCGCGAAGCGTGCTGGAGCATGCAGTTATCTGAAAATTGATTACCGAAATTTAATAATTGATGAATTCCAGAATGCGAGAGAAATACGAATTCATTTATGACAAGAATATTATTGGAATAGTGTTGTTAATAATTCGTTGCCTGACGTGGAGTCACACCGTATCTAGGTCATATATCTAAGGGCTACACGAAGGATTGGGCATAATGCTGCTGCTGTTTTTGACGGAGGACGTGGGGTCGTCCCAGATTACATGAAATCGATGAGGAAGTAAGCTTACGATGACAAGATTGTTGTTTCATTCTGTGGATGTAATGAAACATCTTCTTGTTGCCTACCCCATCATATAGTAGAACATACTATCTGAGCATAGTCAAGGCGTTGTTTTTTGTGTGTATCAATCAGTACCCGGAGAACGCAATAGACAGTTCTTTCAATTGTATCATGGGAAGCTTGATGAATGCATTCAGCAAGTCCTTAGCTCATTGTTGATCTTCGTATCCGAAACCGGTTGTTTCCCACTCTCCCACTCCACTCTCAGAAGAATTCTTGTATAATTTGCGGACGTGCTAAGCGGACATGCACTCCTCAACATAAACTTCAATCAGTTGCCGATGAATGTCCACGGATAGTAACTTGCGTGGAGAAACTGGATTACTGCTCGCACTTCGATCTCTGACGGCTGCCAAGCAAACACTGAGCAATATAGCGAATCGCAAACAGTCGGATTTGAGAGTGGGGAAACCACTGCATACGGTACTGCTGTCGTAATTAGTCTAGGGCCTTCTTTCGAGTCTGTAGCTCATTAGTAACCTTATTTTTGGTATAATCCTCGTATATCTAGAGCGACGAATTAAATTGAGTGCTTTCAATCATGAACTACAATCTATATCAAGAGGATGGAGATAATCGTCTTTTTTAGAGAAACATTAGTTCTTCTAATGATTTCATGAAGTCACGAAAGCATCAGGTGACAAAGTTGTACACAGAAATGATCTATGGTGTTTGCGTGAAACCTTTCTCACCCTAAACAAAATGGCGTCAGTTAGCGACTTTATTACCGCTGGCCCAAATTCATATCCATCTAGGAACTTGTATAAATCTAATTTCTTGATAAATAAAAACCGTCGCGTCGGTCTTAGACAAAAAGAACGATCTGTCGTGGGCTATAAAAATTGAAAGGTTTCAGAGCGTTTGAAGTCATGCCAATTTTTTTGGAAGAAAAATGATTCCACATGGTTTCTCAAAAAGTTTTAACATTTATAATCTTGGAATTTGTTCAGTTACAAAAATATTCCAAAATTAGAATGATGTAGATATGAAATAAGCAATACTTGAATTATACTGTTGTCCATTAAAGTTAGCGATCATTCAAAACAACTTGTTTTTCTTGAGAACGTAAAAATTAGTGTATAATATATAATCAAGTTGATACCAAAAAATTCCACACCTATGTGTACAGTCACAAGACAGCATAATTATTAACTATAACCTCAAGAAGAAAATCTATCTGGTGGATAGTATTTCACTAGCTTTTGTTTTTGTTTACATAGAAAGATCTGATTTATCTTGGGTTTTTTGAAAAGATTAAATTTTCTGTAAGCACTATCTGATCTGCCCCTCGTGCTGAACCACTTCGGATTTAGTACCAATTAAGGTATTCAACTATTTTTCTTTATACCTCGGTTAAAAGTACTTAACTTTTTCACTTATTTCGAGGCAGGAAGTTAACGATTCGTACGTTGGTAAAGCTGTCTATTTGGCCTCTGTAACACTATCTATGTTTTGTTTGTTTATTCTGGTTATTTCCGATTGATGGTACCAAGATACAGTTTGACGTGTTTGACAGTCACAGTGACGTGTGTGAAATTTAACAGTGACGTGTGTGAAATATATCAACTTTGTTTAATTAGAGAATTATCAAAAAAATGTTCTTATTTAACAAATCTGCAGCCGAACAGAAGATTCGATAATGAGGCGGAAGTAATTATACACTGCGCGATGCAATCATGGTGCTTAGTGTACAAATCTTAAACTAGTAGTGTAAGATACTATTTCTTCAGTTCATTGCAAACAGCTTACTGTCTTTTTCAAAATTGTTTCACTGTGCATATAATTTCTGTTTATTTTCGTTTTTAATATCAATTTCACTTGATTTTGATGGTATCCATAGCAACGTATAATAGTGAATATGATTTGGACATCCATATTTTAATAGTTTAAAGAGTTCTTAGATGTTAAAAATCGTCATTACTATGATAAACCTTCTTCTAAAAACTTTTAACCTTTGAAGTTGCACTTTTCTTCATCTCATTTTTCTTTATATGACCTCACTTTTTACAGACATTGATTGATTCCCTTACTTTTATCAAATTCTCATGAAAATTTAATTTTTATTTTCCAGTTAATTAATTATTGATGTCTTTCATGTATTCGCTTCTAATTTTATCAACTCCTTTTTCAAATTGTTCGTTTTTTAGCTAGATGATTTTTTTGAATTACCAAATTCTCTATAGCAAAACTAAAAGTGATAAATATTTGGTGGAAATTATAGAAAAACTACCATCCTGATTATTCTCAAGAAACCCCTAGTAATTATATCTTTATACGACGCTTGTAAGTTATTTCAGATTCTGATTTTCATTTATTAAATATCAATGTTATCAATGTCAAGTAATATTTTGATGATGTTGAGAATTGTACCAGAACGTTCCAAGTTATATTGCAGCTAAAAACTATTTAACTACGTCATAATTACAAACGAACTTTCGAGAGAAGACGACTAGTTTAGATTTAGATACCGCGCCCATTCCCAAGTTTCCCACATTGTATAGTTTATGACAGGTTGTGAAATAAACTGGAACTCAAATCAACACCGACATTAATTCGAGAAGAACGTCCCAAGAGGGTCAGTAAGAGAATATCATTATAGTGTGACTTGTTTATATGGGACAGTCTAGGTGAGAAACTTAAATGTGCATTTCACCACCGCCATTCATTAACTCTGCTACCTTCGTTACAAGAGGTATAAGCGTTATAAGTGCCGCTAGCTTTTATTGATGGAAATATTTTCTTGTGTTAAAGTTCAATCAGATAAAATTCCTTCAATATTGTTTATTCTATTAGATTGGAAACTAATTAAATCAGTTCTTTTTACCATTCATACTAATTGGTGAAGTATTGGTTTCCAGTTAAAGCTAGAGATAAAGTAATTCATAAATTAGCTCGTAGAAAAGTTTTTGGTCGTTTGTTTATAATAATAGTAATAATAAACGCAGAAACAACCAAAACACTTTTGTTATAAACTGTAACATAGACTATAAAGCAATCGATGCCATATCCCACACATTCCAGTTTCAACGTACAATCATGAAAACATGGAGAGCAACAGTAAACTCGATAAATGTAAAAAAGCGCAAATGAAAAACTTACCAAAAATCGTTTAAGAGTCCTATTTGCTTTTGATTGTGCTTTAAACCACAAAAATTTCAAATTGTACATCTTATCGATCAAATATAAAATATCAAGAGCCTACTATGAACCATATATTTCATATCAAAAGGGGACAGAGGAAAGCACTGATAAAATTATTGGAGGAGCTCATAATAAACATGAAATTTGTTATCAACAAATCCGAAATGCTACGAAATCTAAGAGGAAAATTCCCAATAAATTGTTCAGATAACAAAATCTATGCTTTGATTATAATTCAACACGCAAACATAAGAAAAATAATCAGAACACAATTATAGAAACAAAAACTGAAAACATAACTCAGTTTAAAGCAATAAACACACAATTGAGAGTACTTCTTGAAAAAAACCACCATATATTACTTCAAGTAATTGTTAAAGTAGAAAAATAATACACCCTATTCAATGTCAGTCTAGAAATCATATCGCAGATACTAACTACAAAAAACGAATAGAGACGTGGGAATAAAAAGACTTTCGTGGTAAATATAAATGTTTATAAACGTTAGAATCTTTCACGAAACTGAAGGACTTATAATAGTTGCAAAGAGAATTTACAGAAAATTCATTGAAGAAAATATATTCAGATATGTGCAGAAGATACCAACAAGATAAAGAAAGAATATTACATTCTACGTTCCCCGACGTCTTCCGATCTCTAATCGTCATCTGTCACTATTCTGTTGGTTCTCTCTCCAGCATTTCCTTATCTATGTCCTCTCTCCAGTTTTGTCGTGATCTTCCTTTTCTCCTTTTCCATTGTGGTGTTTAGATATTCTGTTCTATGATATTCTTTGAACCAGATTGGTTGTTTAGTTTTGATGTCATCGATCAATCTGTGATTGACGTACATTATCTTCCACACTTCCCTTCCATATGGTCTAATACTTTTAAGGATTGTGTTATATATTTGTTGTTTGTTGGGTTTTGATATTTTTGGTTCCATAATATTCTATTCATCATAGATATAGCTTTCCTGTTCTGTATACTTCTCTCTTTGATTACTGTTTCGAATGTTACTTGCAGTATTTTATTTCTGTTCCGCTCTTCAGATCAAGGTCCTATCTTACAAGTAAATCTTGGCGAGACGCAACACCCTTGTTAGAAATCTTCCATGGCTGTAAATCCATCTGCTTTTATTAACCTGTTTGTGATGTTTGCTTGTTCTATTGTTGTCCACAGCTCGCTAAGAAGTTCACTGTCATATGCCTTCTGCAGATCCACATATAATGAATGAATTTCTTGTCCTATTGCAGTTTTTTTTTTCGATCATTTGTGTTACACAGTATAGGTGGCCAACTGTGGATGTACCAACCTGTTTTTCTGACTCGGTGTCCTTATATTCTCTTTCAATTTTGGTTGCCCTAGTTTGCCGTATATTCTATTAATTTTACTAGTTATTGCATTGGTGTCTGTTGCCTTTCTTGTGGATTGTCGACGTTATGGAGATTTCCATTTCCTGGAAACAGTTTTCTTCTGTTCCTGCTTTACATAGTTCAACAGGAATATCGTCTGGTGCAGTTAAAATAATTGAACGATTTGGCAAAGTAAATAATGATCACTGATAATGACACTAAGACAAATTTATTAAAGTAAAGATAATACAGAATAAGAGCTTTTTGAAAAAAAAAATCGGTATCTATAGTTTCTGAAAAATACCTTTTCAACTGGTATAATAGTGAATTGTTTAGCAAAATAAATACGCACATTGATTTTAATTCAACAAAAGCAAATTTCGTACATATTTCGCTATCATGCTTTTGATGACAAACAAAGAGCAGCGTTGTTTTAGAAAAAAGAAGTGATATGAATAACGCAATTTGTTTGTTTAGGCGTGAAAGGTTTGTTTGCGAACCGTCGTCCTTTTGTAAACCAAAAAGAATTATCACAGCGTCCTAGCATTATTCAACGTGATATTACCATCCATCTTAAATGGAAGTGCCAGTTCACTATTATATACCCCATAAAATCTGTTATAGAATAATTGTCAAGCTAATTTTCGATTGTTTCGTCTATTAATATATTCGTTTAGTTCAGTCACGATCCTCTTATAGAGCAATTCAATTAAAATGCTTCATCTCATTTCAAAGGCTTTTGTTTCGAACTAACGATACCTAATCTCATTAGAGAACAAAGTATACTCTAAAGTGGAAGAAGCGCAACTAATATAAAACTACCAGATGGTAACTTGAAGAGGGAACCATATATCATACGAACGTGCACTATCTGTAGTCTGCTGTTAAATTTTATGTTTCAAGTTGAAGCTGAAGTCGTTATTACTATTTTATTAGTTTTTCGTGAAAGGTTCCCCAATTTTATAGAGCGAAATGTTCGACTTCTTATTGCATACGGATAATATCATTTGATTCAATTTGGATAGCCGAGCAATTTATTGTTTTATGATATTCTCAGTCACGGTTTTATCTGGTGAGAATATTTATTTTTATTAAAAAATCGAATTTATTTTTTCTTTTGTAATATACAATTACTTCTACGCTACAACCGAATCTTCTTCCTTGGAATGTTTTCTAAGGCGTAAATGGTACACAGAATGAACACGCTCTAGACGCTCATAAATGTCAAAGATAGTTCAATTTGTTAAGTAACTGTGATAACGCACACAATGATCCCGCTTGTTCACGCTCTCGACGTCAAAGTTAACCAACTTCCTACTGCTGATCGTCGCTGAACGTCAAAAACATAACCTCTCACTTTTCTAGTGTAGTTTATAATTGCGAACCTTGAATTCGCTGAGTGAAAGGCTGACAGAATTTGTACGTGCTCATGAGTGTTTATATATTTGAAAATTTCATGACAAGAACTAGTGATCAACTTCCTAATCTAATCGACAATCAGGTTTTCTTATTGAATGTTTCGTTAAGTTCAAAAGTTGATCATATAAACCCCGATTCATCTATGTTTGATAAATTCGTCTGGATCTATTTCGTTCATTTAAAAAATGTTGTAGTAAAGTAACTGTGTGATATTTCTTATCAAATTGAGGGGTTTCACCAACCAACGCCGCCGTGTCAAATGTAATTTTGTTTATATTTTTTACAAATTTCATGGAGTAACGTAAATTTCTTTATATACATGCACAATTTAGGTTTTGTTTATCAGCGTCATGTTTGCGTTCAATCTGTGTAGCTTTAAATTTGAGGTGTCTTTGTAACATTCATGAACTCTAGAGGGCGTCGTGTTCGCATTCATTCTGTACACCGCTTTACAAAGAACTAGTAATCAATGGGGGACAGATATGTAGATGGTGAAGCGAATAGGAGAGTGATTTGATGAAACCAAATATTTCATTGAGATTTGAGAACGTTTTCTCTTCATTTCTGCAACTCTGTTTTGTAATAACATCGGAAGACCTCAACGTTTTACTTTCTTTGTTTCATTGTAGATCACTTTGAGCATTTTTCCGTGCCCAAGGAACACTGTTTTTGACAAGGTGTTCATATCAACTCAAGCTCTTGAAGGTCGATTGAGAAAGAGGGAGTGAAAAGAATATTTGTTGTTGTAGATAAAACGACAAAATAAGATTTTTTAGTATTAGTGAGTGAAGGACTTATTGCGCTTTAGTACTCTTCAGATGAAAAAATTTACTCCTCTGTAAATCAGAAGCATATCAACCAACTAACAAATGGATTTGAATGATGAGGATTGACCCGAGTCAGCTAGACTGAAAGTGTTAATAATTATTGTATAATGAATTTTGTAGATACTGGGTTCAATTCGCAATAATATGTTGGTGATCTACCCAGTACCTTTCAATTTCATGCAAAAAGAATATAGTCAGTGATAGCTTACATTATCAATTACTATAATACAGTTCTGATGAAAATTTATGATTTTTCGAACCAATATTTAAATACATGTCCGTATGGTAGTCACTGGTACGAGTAGATTTAAAACTCCATAAATCACTTTCAATAAATTATTCAAAAAAGCCTTTCTTCGACTTATTATAATTTCATATTACAAAATTTCATTTGGTATACGTTCCTTGTTGATCGTCTCTCAATACCTATGTCATAAACTTGCCAGGTGTTATCTAGTATTAAAAATTTTTTCTATAAGTTTCTTTAAGAAATCATTTTCTTGACAATTCAATTAACGATATTCAGCATAAAGAATAGATATATGGTTTTTTACTACCTGTTCGTTTAAATAAATTTTCAATTTAGCAGAAATCTCGAAGATTTATAATCAACAATTTGACATTCTTGCTGCCGACAATTAGACTTGGTGTTCTACGAAGTGGAATGTCCTGTCAACAATAAAACTGGTCTGATGTCTTTGTTAATGTTTGCGAGAGTTTACGAGAGCTTGGTCTAAGTCGGAAGCTATTTTCATTAAACACTTATTTGCATACTACACCTTCAATTAAGAGGTTTAATTAAAGACGCTTTATAGTTTTTTTTTTCTATCTACTCATTCTTCTTTTGTCTGTTATTCTTTGTAATACGAGAACATTTTAATTTGATCTCGGAAATAATTACGGGAACTTCACAATTGGAATAACGGAAAGTGGAAATAGATATCTGATTTTTTAATGGTCTAGTTATGATAAAATTTAGCGAAAAAGTCTTGGATTTTGCAGCGGTGCGAAATTTGAAAATAAATAATTCATCGTTAAAAAACATTTGTAGATAAATGTACACAATCACAACGCTTCGCATTTATTTTGATATGAAAACTTTAAAAGGGGCTAAGCTTGGTAAGTTTTATGTTGAAATTAGACGTGGCATCTACGCAATAAGTCAGACAAAGAATCAAGAGTTCTTGGATCTTAACCGTTGTAATAAACTTCGTAGTGTTAACATTGTTTCAGACTAAAACATTTCTCAATTAGCTCCAGATGGATATGAGCGTGTCTATCGAAGCAAATGGGGAGGATTCACAGGCTGAATATATCCTCTGAAGAGCTTTTTGTATTGGATTTGAAATATTTAACCAGATATGTGAATATCCAGCGTTATTTAGAGAATGTGGATGTGTCTTTATTGAGTGGCGAGCTAATAGTGAAAATAAGAATCCTATAGAATATCTGTGGAGAGATAATAAATGTCAAAAAACAATTAGTTCCTTCAACCATCAACCATCAACCATCAACCATAAACCATCACAGTACAATCAGTTAGTATGTAATTGAAAATTTATTTAATTAATTCGTCGTTGAAACTCAGCCGGGATGAAAGTTTCCATAGATGGATCTAATCTGCTCTTTTTTGAAGATTTGGACATTGGTAGTGATGTAGCTGGTCCACCAGTGACCATCTTCTTCGTCAGATAATTGCGGGGTTTAAATTGGGTTGTTATTAAGAAGAATTTATTTTAGAGTATCTTCATTGGACATACATAGCTACATGTTTGGCAATATTAAAGCAAAATCTGTTATAATCAGATCAAGTTTTATTCGTAGCGATACCCTCGATTGTGAATAATTATGAATATAATTTAGCTGTCAATTATAATTGCCACGAAGCCATGACACATAAATGCAGTGAGGGAATTACTAATTCCATTATGCTTGTTAAACAAAAATAAGTTCAAATATATAACACGAGAAATTTTTTTTTATTTCTAAGTTTTCAATTTTTTCTATATATTTCAATGCAAATTTACTATGTGGCTTTACTTAAGTGTTGAAGCTGTCAGTTCCTTCTTAGCTATTTCGCTATATTGATGTCCTCTGTCACAGAATCGCACGTCAGATGATTCAAAATATCTTTCTTGAATATCATATCCTGTTAATTATTCATGAAATTGATATCTTCCACATTTTATAACTTCCAAATGTAGGCAAACATTTTGATTCAGGAAATTTCAGATATCAGTAAGTATGTTCTTAAATTTCGTTGTAATCACATAAAACTAAATGGAAAATATTTTATGACACTATGAAAACTCGCTTTAAATATACAATAAAGATAGTAAAATATTAAAAGTCATTTCCTTATATATCACAACCACTGATGAAATGATCGTAAACTTTGATCCAGTGTATTAACAGGACGAGACGTCGTATCAACGAGATTGATGAAAAAAGACATGCGGATTATTAAGAATAATATTAAACGTAATAATTTTTTACTATGAAGACACGTTGAACTGCTGAGATGCGATAAAACACCCTTCCTAGTTCAATAGAAATAAAAATATCTACTAGGGAATTATCGACAGCGTTTGATACATTCTAAAAAAAATTAAAGTTTTATAACAAGAAGAAAAAAATTAATGGTACGCAAATATAATATTTTTGTTTCATATTCGACGTGTCTAGTAATGGTACCAAACAGAGACCAGTAGATTAACGGAAAAAGACAATATCATGGTTGATAGGCCTCATGTTTTGACTGTATTGCTTATATTCAAAGGACCGATTTGTTAAAATAATGACTGCATTTTGTTTATTGAAAATATAGTTCTAATGATCCAAATTCGATTAACTACATATTCTCGTCTTTACATTAACCCTCCCTTATTTTATCTAACTAACTTGTTCTATATTACAAGAATGCTGTACAACCTCTCTTTATAAACCAGTGTCGAAAAATTGTAAACAAAAAAATTGTGGGACGAAACCTAATGGAAAAGGAGGAGAAAATAATAAAAATGGAAGGAAACATAATTTATTGGCGAACTGATGTAACCTAAAAGGTCACATTTTGGGCTCCGACTAAGCTCATCATGTTAATGTGTGTTGTCGGAGTTCGTTGCAAGATTTTGTTGTGTTTAAGGGGTATACAAATTTTGTATGCTTTCAATTTCCCAATAGGGCGCCACTCAATTTTTTTTCAACTTGAGAAAGGTTTAGAAATAGGTTGAGGTACCTTTAGGAATAAAGTTGCTTGTTGAAAATAAAATACAATGATCTATATTTGAAATTCGAAATTATATAAAAAAACCAGGTTAAAAAAAATTACCAGCAAAACTCATGAGTTTTTGGTTTACAGAAAAAATGTAGTAAATGCAAATAGGACCATATCCGTGGAATGCGGTTAGGAATTAAGGAAGTTCATTCAGTTAATTGCCCCGACTGGGTAGTTCCACGAGTCAAAGTTTGACGTTAAATCCAAATTTTAAACCCCAATATAGGTCCTATGTCCGAAACTAGGTTCCTAATTAAATTAAAAAGAAAAATTCAATCTGTGAAAAATCTCGCCAATTCATAGACTACTAAAAGAAATAATTTATAACTTAATTTATTAATATTTCCTGAATGCAATAAAAAAGGTTGTCTATAATTTGGAGCCTAACCTAGTTCATAAGACAATAATTAGAACTATTTCTGCTTTTACAAAAAAAAAAGATCTAACCTTCCTTTTTAACGAAGGGAACTTATATCTACTTCTTGGAACTCAATTAACAATGTAATATTCTAGAATTTCTGAAATCGGTGGAAGGCTCGTTTAGGCCGGCTAAATTCCGCTTTTCAAAAATCTCTGGAGAAATTGATCTTAACACTACCAAATTCTCAGTCGGAAATATCACGACTTCCGCAAATATAAAATTTGGAGCCAAATTTAAAAATTTATAATCAAATCCATAATGAAAAATTCCACATCGGTTGACAGTCAAAAGGAAAATATGAATGAAGTTAGCAGCAGACTTCTTGAGCAAAATAGGTTCACATGTATTGACGACAATCTAGCCAGAAGCAACAATAGCTCAATTTCAAAAACACCAGCTAACAAATCACTTCTAAAACAACCTTTCAACGGATTGAACAACCAAAAATCAATATCCGCAAAATTTACAAAGTACTGCACGAATAACTTAATTCGTGAATAGTTAACTAGATGTGGCTCTAACATTCTAACGGGAAAGCTTTTACAAGCAACATAATTCTGCAACCAGTTATACCACGTCTGGTAAATTTCGAATAATGCTTGCCTCCTTTAGACCAAGACTTAACCTCCAAAGACAATAAACCAAACATTCAATTTGTTTATATAGAAATAGTTGAACAAAGGACAAATTAAACTGTGCTAAATAACTTAAATTCTAGGAATCCAGTATGTCACCAACAAGTACATACAAGACTAAAGAAGAGATATGAAATATTTCTACTCACAGAATATTATTTACAAAAAGAAGTTGGTAGGTTTATATCTTATAATGTTTATAACAACAAAAGTAACGCAAGCTGTGAGCAGTGAAAACGTTACACTGAGGTGGGAAAAGGGTAGGGGGTAAGTTTTTAAGGGTGAAAACCGATTCTCGATTTACGGCAAAACTACGGATCCTATGTAAAAAAAATGAACAGCAAGGTAATAATAAGAACTACAACTTTTGTGTTCACATTTTTTTCAAATAATCTCAAACTTCATGTGAAAAATTCAAAAAACCAAGATTTTGATCTTTTATTTTTATCATTCGCAAAAAACATTGTTTTCTCACGAAATTTAGTGAAAACGTACGTTTTTACGTCCCAAATACACTATGATTTATTTGATTTGAAATATTTATTTTATTTTCAAACTTATTTTAAATTAGTATCGAAAAAGTACCCTAATTTTCAATAGAAAATTCTACCCTAGAAATACCAGCTTGTTTTTTGTTTGTTTTGTTCTATTTTCTTATATTGTACTCTAATTACAAGAAAATTGTGAGATTTCATGTTACTTTGATAAACATAAGTAATTAGAATCTACAATTTTGATAAATATCTAAAAATTGTAAATAATGATTAAATTAATTTGCTATGCGAGTTTTTTTTGCGATTATTTTTGTCTTCTCTGACGAAATTCTTCATAGGGATGATAAAATTTTCCACACCATAAGAATGTGGAGATTTCAACGAACAAAAATCCCATCCAGTTTTAAAAAAAGCTGGTATTTTGACATTTCGATTTTGAAAATTTGTTTGTTTTTCCAATATCAAGTCAAAATATGTTGAAAAAATAAATATTTCAAATCAACAAAATTACAGTGTATTTGGGACATAAAACGGTAAGTAACCAAATTTCGCGATAAAAATGTATTTTGTAAAAGATCAAAATAAAAACCAAAAACTTTTGAGGTTGTGTGAAAAAAGAGTGAATTTGAAAGTTCTAGAACTTCTTATTACCTACAACTTTGTTATCATTTTTTTCCCTTTCTGACCTCAAATCGCTCCTAAGTTATTTTTACTTACATCTTTCATATTCTTCTTTTCCAATAGGTTTGAAAGGCTTCTACACTGGTCTATTATAGTCAAATGAAAAGAAACAACATAGTTTCTTCCATGTTAATCAGAAGTACATCAGAAGCGAACCCAAAATATTAAATCCGACCAGTACATTAACTTAAGAGATCGAAGAAACTTCAATTGGTCCGTACTCAAGAAACATGATGGATATAATCGTACCAGAAGCTATTTGACAAGGGACTAGAAAGGCTGGAGAACCAATCGATAGACAAGCAACTTTGATAAAGCATTGGGGTGTTTTATTTATTCATAAAGTAGTGCACATTTCATATGCAACTTTACCTAAAATTTGAATCATTTTATTCGGTATATTCCTTCTGTCAGATCGGCCTTTTTTACGGAAGTTTAAAACCAAACTTATCAAATTACAAAAAATAAACATCATCAAATGAAAATCGAACAGCAACACAATAGAAAATATTTTCGTTATCCCATTACGCCATCTTCTTTCCGTATGACAAGCCATTTACATGAAAATTATTGTGGATATTTTTTAAATTCAAATACGCCGACACTGTTACCATAGTAAGAAACCTATTTCGAACGAAAACGAATAAGATTCTGTTACGTTTATGGGTCGATGCAATACACTACAACAGCAAAATCCTCTGAAGGTTGTCGCTGCATTATTATGTTTATGGGATGTATCGAGATCTAGATTCCTTCTAAATTCAAGAGAGTATACTGTGTGGAAAATCTCTGTTGGAACGAAATGTTACTTTATAGATATTGGTAAACTCTAATGTTGTTAAACTATGATGTTGTTTTAAATTCTGTTACTCAACAAGGCGTTTTTACCATCATGATCTTCGATAACTTTGATATTATTAATCATTTTTTGCGGTAAAACTTTTGAGCTCTCAATATATCTTGTAATGCGTCGTTGAATCCTGGATCATTCATTCATCCAATCGTTATTTATAAGATTTATTAAGGAAAAGAAGTAAATCAAAACTTGAGAGTGTTGAGGAAAAGAAGTTTCAGTTTTTTCTCAGTCAAGAACTGAAACTGTAAAAAGTAGTTGAGTTCTTACCGTAGACTCATATATCACAAAAATTTATTGGTTTTTCACGCCATAACATGCATTTCTTCACTCATAATTCATACCAAATAATTCATATCTGCATGATTGAATCACTTAAGACATTATGTCTCTTTTACCAAATGGCTATATAATTCCATCAATGTATTTTCTTTATAAATAGATTTCCTCACTCGAGTGTTTATTTATCTAAGATTTATTAAAGCGACATATTCTGAGCAGTATAAGTATCTGCTCCGATTTTCGAATAATCAGAAAAGCTGTAATTGTATTAAAAGCGATAATAGAACTAATAGAATGGAAACTAGAATTCTTTCATACGGAGAAATTATAGTTATAACATCACTCAATAAGTCGTGTGACTGACACACAGATGGCGCTGCCATTGTCAAATCCATATGACGTTTCATCCAACTTTCAAAAGACTGTCAGAAAAAAGTGACAGCCATTTAAGTGAAGCTACTTTTTTTTATTTTCAAAACAATGAATTCAAAACATTTTTGTCTCTTATCATTGCTTTTTGATAATAGTGCACAAGCTCAGCAATGGCTTCAAAAGTGTAATCCGAGCTCTGCTACATGAATTTATTATTGATTCGCTGAATTTCAGCGTGGTCGTACAGATGCTGAACGTTCTGGTCGTCCAATTGAGGTGGTTACTTCAGGTAACATCAAAAAAGTCCACAAATTGATTATATCTAATCGTAAATTGAAATTGCGTAGGATAGCCCACAGTCCATCAAAAACAATCAAGAAAAAACGACCTCAAATGACAACGGAAAAACCAAGACAATGCACCGAATTACAAATCAATGGCAACGATGGTTGAATTGAACAAATTACACTTCGGATTGCTTCCTCATCCACCGTATAGCCACATCTGGCCCCCAGAGACTACTGGCTATGCGCTCAAAAGCAGAAGTAATTGCTGAAACTGAAGCCTATTTTGAGGCAAAAGACAAATTCTTCTATAAGCACGTCATCGAGAAATTAGAGAAGCGTTGGAATGATTGTATGCTCTTGAAGGATTATGTTGATGAATGAAACCGATTTTGTCAAAAAATGTGTTTTTCTTAGTTAGTTATACATTGAGTGTGTTATACAGTTCCCTAACAGCAATTGGAACAAACATGACGTGACTCAACTAAAAGAATTTTTGATTGGAAAATGATAACGGAATGTATAATTTAATAATGACTTGGTTTCAAACTGTCATGGACAGTATAAATGCTTTCCAAGCAGTTGTTACTATTCCAAGAATCAAAAAGGTTTTCTATTGTTTCAATTAAAGTTGAGAAAAATGATATAGAAGTTTAAAATTATATTGAACTGAATTTAAATTCTCTTTTTGGTATGATAGTCATCATATATGCCTCCCAAGCAGTTATTTGGTCCGAAGAACAAAAAAAATTTCAGTTATTGTAGTTGACTGTAAACTTTTATTGATAACTTGGTTTACAACTACTTATACAAAAGATGGTAGTAAAAAACGGCTACTAGGTAAATAAGGTTCTTAGAGATTAAGGAATTCGACTTTCGATTTTGCTTTCTCATTACTTTTCCAATTATAGATATTTATCCATGTCTGGAAAGCTATTTCAGTATTATCAGGATGACAAAATGTTTTCCTTTTAGTTAAGAAAAGCTTACTCTGGAAACAGAAGGAATATATGAAAACTGGATTGGCAATAAAAATGATAAAAACGAAGAATCATGAATTGGATACAAATAGAATGTTTAAACTAAGACATTTCTTTACTTTCCACACATTCAAATCTATTTTTGAGGTTGAAGGATCTCCCAACCGGCTCTATTCCTTAATTGATTAATTTTCACATAAAAATTTTTCAGCAGTCCTCAATATACGTTATGAAATAGATACAATGTATTTTTTACACCTTCCATTTATTATATAAAAACTCACTTTAAATCAATGCTAGCTGTAGTTATAAACACTGTGTCTTTCTGAATAGAATTCTAGAGCTAACGGAGAAGCTGAATGACTCTTGTTAATTATGCTCAGTTCCTGAGCTTTGTCCAAGAAATAGAATAGATTCGTAATTATAGTTGACATTGTATATATTCTTGTTGTATATGTTTTTAACTCAATAATTATCAATTTCATGATATCTGACATTAGATCTACAGGTGTTTTAAATACCTTAAATACAAAAGGTACTTTCAGCATTATATCATAATTTTTTCTTTGATTGCGAAATTTTCAGTCACTGACGATAAGAACATCTTTTTAGCCGCCAACCTCGCTCCGTTCCACATTTGTTAAGTCGGTTACTGACAATTTTATTGAGTTATAGCTCCAGTCATCCAATCAACAACAAACACGATTCCACAAGACGAAAGAAAAATTCCATCAAAATTAGGTACTCCCTTTAGGACGATGATATAAAAGAAGCAAGCCGTAAAAAATGCAGTTTAACGTTTCGCGAAAAAGAAAGTAATTTGTGTAATGGTGGCTGCTATTTGCCCTAAATCAGGCAGTTTCACAGTCGCTTTTCAGCCAACATCCACTTGCAGATGATAACAATTACAACTCACATTATTTCTTTAGAGCACTCAGCTTTTCTTTTCTCCTTTTTGTTTTGTAAGGTTTTTATCACATTGCGTAGAAATTCGAAACAGAAAACTACGTAGTCGACTTCTTATCATTTTAAATGGAAATAGGAGGTAGATGAACATATCAAACTTTTATCAATATAAAAGCATCAGCATTAAAGCTTTCAATAATGTATCGGAGCTTTTCATATATTTGATATCAATTTATCATATATATTTAGTTAAAAGACAGAAAAAAGAAAACTATAAATCAACATTGTACTGACTATATCAATAGCTTTGTTCGTAGGTTTGATTCCGAATCAAACTAACAATTAACTGATTCGGAACGAGACGAACAAAGCTAATGAAAGTATTCATTTGATAGTTGTGAACTATCGATGGGATTATCAATATATCGAGCTTTGAATGAACGATTTATTTTGGACACTTCTGTTTTAAAGGATGCAGTTCTTAGTTTGGATTTCAATCCTCAACCTCCTTCTCAAAAATAGTACATACTTGATATTTCACTTTAGAACATTCGGAGATAAAAACTGTGAACATATTCTATGTAATAATTATTTGAATGAAACATAAATTATATCTTTGAAGGCAGCTATGATTCCTTTCTCCGAATTTTGTATTTTAAATACAATAAACTCATATATTTCAAGAGGAAGAAATTTATTTTCCTCTTCGACCAATCGATCTACCAGAAATAAATAAATGGTTAAACCACTAGCTAACTCGAAGAAAGTGATGTGGTGATGATTAAGTTCACAATTACCCTAAAAACGATTAAAAAAGTAATGACGTTTCGCATAAATAGATGTTCAAGTAACTTTAACCAAGAACATTTGTTTGGAAAAGATCAGATATGGATATAAATAATAACAGAAACCAGGCTGCTAATAACGTCAATGTTCAATCCTCTTATGGAATGGGATCATGGAAATTTAGAAACATATTAATGATAATCCTTCTCCCAGAAGATTCTCCAATGCAAGTTATTTATACATGGTTCAACAAGTCAACGCTACTGTCGACAAAATTTTTTACACCCAAGTATTCATCTTTGATATATTAATAATATCTGATCTGTACTTATCAAATGAATATACCTCTTTCTCTGCTATTGAAACCTTTCGATAAATTTTAAATCACTATCTGACAGATGAATAGTTTAAGATGTCAGAAAATACTGAACCAGTTTGCTAGAACTTACTCATAATGGGAAACTACCCGCTCTACGCTAGAAATTTATAGTGCTGCCAGATTTCTACCGGAAATTCATTTAGAGCTCGTCCCCTTTACTTACGTGGTGTTTGGTACAAAGTCTATAATTTATTTTGTTCACAGTACTCTATTTTTCGATTAATTTGAAATTTGTTTGTGGTTTTAGTATTCATAAATCGATTCCTGCGTCGTAAATTGTGATCAATACTTTGTAGGGACAGTTTAACAGATACAACAACATTCTTTTCAAAAAATAATAGTAACTATTGCAAATGCGCTTAATTCTTCTGGACATAAATATCATGTTGTAGATAGGGTCGCTTAAGTTAAACAAATAAAGACGATGCCAGAATTATTATCTCCGACGAAGACAATGGATTCTTCTTGTTGGGACTGGTAATTGAGGATCCAAAAACAAGCACCAGAACAATTTGCATCATATCTAATTTCGTGAAACTTATACAGCTGAAAATGAGTATTTTTGTAGTTTTTTTAGTCAGTCTTAAAATGATGTTTCGTACAATATACAAAATTTTGTTTGTGTTTGAGATTTTTAAATATTATTTTTTACTATTGCGATCTGGATAAGTTATTAAGTTTATCGAATACGAATGAGTGATTTTGAGGTTGAAAAGTGACAATACAGTTACAGCTGTGAAATATGAGGACTCATTATATAGCTTTAGACAAAAAGTAGTGATCCTGCTCGATTTCCACCAGGACATTCTTGCATTGTTGGTATTAACAACTAGTTTCTATACACAGCCTATATAGAAGAAAAGATTTAAATGCCTTAGCGATTTTGAAAACTTTTGAACTCGATTAGTAATCAATTACTGGGTTTTGAACTTTATGAGCAACATTCATGTTACCGGTAGATGTAAATTCTTGTGTATAATTTGGCTACCCTGAAGAAATGGCAGATGAATAGAATAGAAAATGAAAATTACAATGAATAATTGAAGCAATGCCATGATATCGAAGGGAAATTTCGCACTTCTTCAGGAAGTAACTCTTTGAGAAAGTCTTTCGGCGATAAAACTAAAAATAATGAGGATTAGAAACGAACAAGGCAACATAGAAACTTACGGCATAAGGATTTGTTCGCCCCACTGCGGTCATTTTAAATTGGGCATCAGCTGATTTCGACAATTCGTTAGATATCCTTAATAGAATGGCAAGAGACTTTTCCAAATTTTGTCATTTGAATGGTCGAAGATTCCTAACACTTAGGTATATTACCCTGTATATGTTCAAGTATCTCTTTATTTTGCGTCTTAGTCCTGTATGAGAATTAACAAAACTCGAAAATATTTTCTCCTTTCCAAAGATTTTAATTGAAGTTGAACGTGTTTTGGTTTGTGAAACTTCTAAATCTAAAATAATTAAGTTTATTGTACCGTTTTTTTTTCGGTTACTGTTTCCGCTTTATCGTCGCAAATTTATTAAAAATTCCTACACCATTTAAAAACAAACCTTGTACCAATGCCGTAATAAAACATTTAGAGTAACTTCCGTTTTTGCTTGCTGCTTATAATTATAATTAAAGTTAATTAGCTTCTCCGGCTTTGTTTCACTTTATATTTTGAAATTTTTAAATCGTGTATAATAATTATGAAAAGTTTATTTAGTAGTAAGAATAAAAGTTAAATATATTATAGATTTAACAAAAAAGTATAAGTAAAACTGCGATTATGACGTTTTCTCTGTTCTCAGCATCAGAAACAATATAAAAAGTAATTGATATGAAGCAAATTGTTCTCGGTACAAATACCAACAATACAACACCATCCATTCTATCAAATATCAGCTAAAACAGTATACACACAGAGCTAACTTCTACAGACAATGGTATTTACAATGAGATATGACATTCTGTATTATTGCCATTATAGTCTCAAACATAATTACACATTCAGTATAGCTGGAAGCATTTGTTGAACGTATTCTGTTTCCATATTGTTATACTGAAATGAACAATAACCTAGGTTGCCAAATGAATAATTTTTTCTTTCACGAAGGTATTTATCACAAAATATTGAGATTTTATAGTACCCAATTTGACAATCAATATTTACGTGTTAGGATGAATAGAGAAATGTGAAATCGTTGAATATCAAAAATTCTCTTTTACAAGGTTCAAATTAATGTACAGAAATTAATTAAATGTGAAGATCATTTCAGAGAAGTCGTACTTTATCTGAAATCGAAGTGCATTAGCTAGAAATTGCTAATTTACTTTCACAAGCTATGAATAAATATACAAAAATAGTTATTTATGAAAAGAGTGCAAAAAGTAACAACACATGGAGTGCAAAACTTTTTGCAGAAGTTACATACAATATTTTTTACGTTCATGAAAAAAATGCTTTATTTAGATGTAGAAATAAAAAGCGTAATTTAAGATTAAAATATTTAATAATTAATTAACATTGAGAAAGTTACGCACTAGTAATTGGGAATAATTTAACTCAAGCATTATTTGTACCATTAATATTAAAAATAAATGTACAATTTTTGCAATTTGCAAAATTAATATTTCTTAGTGAATTATTGGGACGTAGTAATGACAAAACTACGTTCCTTATCAGTTTTTGAACGTGGCAATTTTACAATTTATATTGAATTAACTTTTTCGGTGTCTTTAATACTCAATGTTTGGAGCTCATCTCCACGAAATGCCATGCGATGCCAAATATTACAGCGACCTACAACAAGTAATGTCTTACAAATGCTAACCAATAATTACTATTCACTTGTTTTAGAAATTAGTAAATGTGTCTCCTATTAAATACTTTTGATTTTTTTGATCGAAATCTTGCAGAGTTCTGCTTCATAAATGCCATTACTTTTTTGTAATTTTTAATATTTTCTTTTGTAGAAAGGCAAGCTCTCACCATTGAGTACTCCAAAGACCAAAGTGATTAGGGCTTAATATATTTCGGTATTTTCGAAAAATATACATAATGAATATTTTTTGTAAGATTTACAACCTTTTTTCTAAGCACCAGTGCTTAAAACCATTATAACGGAGTAATTTTCTTGATTTACTAAGTAATAAGTTTAATGACGCTGTATTCGCTATTTCACTAAATTCTGTTGGGGTCCCAACAAATTCTTGTGATCACGATGCCAAAATTTTTACTCCAAAGTTATGAGATTGTCGCTTTTTTCTGCCCTTAACCTTAAGTCTCTTCTTTAATACAAAGTTATTAAGAAGGTACACGTCAACTTCTTATCATCAAGACACTTTTTTATGACCCCAATAACCCAAGTCAACACTAATTTTATGGCCGTGATTTTTTTTTATTTGTACATTTACTCTATTGACTATTTTTTATAATTGACTCTGGAGATTTAACCTTGCAGGAAAAATCATTTTTCATCCCATAATTTGCAATAACATGGATGGGAGTAGAATAACCTTTAAATTATCTGAAAGTAAATTTTCTTTAGTCAAATACATTATAAATTTTGGACAATAATTAAAACATATTATCCTTAAAAGATAATGAATATTTAAGAAAAGGATAAACATATACTATAAACAATTAATATAACATTAATTGTAAATGCTCTTGATTCTAGGTCTACTCTGTTTTAAAATTATTTTTTTTCATTAATTTTTTAAAGACAGTTAAAAATTTCGATTTATTTTAGACTTTATCAAATAAGTCAATTTTTATCTGTCTCCCAAAAATAATTGAGAAAAAAAACTAATTTTAAAACAGAAGAGACCTAAAATCAAGAAATTTTATCAACATAAACATATCAAAAGGTCTAAGAAATAAGAAATTACTGACACAGCAATAGATTTATCCAGATACTTCAAACTTATATTGAAAATGGGGAACTTATCCAGATTCGTGTTTGAAGAATCATTTTCTGTGAATATATTGAGTTAACTTATTATATAGGAAGGTTCCAAAAACTACATGGAACTTGTACTGTCAAAGTAGAAGTTGTTGAATACAGATTGAATGTTTAAGCCGGGTCCACACCATGCCGGGGTAGGCCGGGCTGACCCGAGCGGCCTAAGACGCGTTGATGTAGACGCCCCAACCCGCATAAATCTTCTTTGACGTCTTTTTGGGGGCTGATTTAAAGCGAGTATCACCAGAGCCATGAGAACACTAACACTTTAAAAAAACTTCTAAAAAGTACTCTTCAACGAAGTTACCAGTCTTGGTGTTGAAACTATAATGTAGGTAGAAATAACCCGGTCAGCTTCGTTTTCGGTGTGGACGTCGTGCCGGCCCGAACGTACCCGCCCGGCTTAGCCCACCCGGGTCAACCCGTCCGGCCTACCGCAGCATAGTGTGGACCCTGCTTTACAATTTTCGCTGGGAATTTTATCACTAAAACCAATCTTGAAATCCTAGTAGACTATACACACATGTTCTCTTGACAAAAACTAATTACTCTGTGCTGTAGTCCCAGCTCCAGTTCCTCTACATTGATGGTATTTCATAGTATACAGAGTGGGCGCTGTATCCACTTCATTGATCACTCCATATTTTAGATCGTGAATAAGCGATCCATTAGTATCAAAGTCTTTGTTTTTCCATCTTCTTTACAATATATATATATATATATATATATATATATATATATATATATATATATATATATATATATATATGTATATATATATATGAAAGTATTCCATAAAAAAAACCTAATAAAAATTAATTCGCTCCACCAGAAACTCACAAGACAATCAATAAATTAATTGGATCATATCTCGTAAGCGCGATCCAAGCATTCTCACTCACACATTCTCACAATATTCTGATAGTGTGAGAATCCAGTGGGACCGTTTAATTCAGTTATCGCTATTAATACTAGATTGTAATTAAGCTCGTTAAAGATTTTGCATTTATATTCCTACGTCTCTACATAATATAAAAAAAGGAGAACGCAATTACTCATAATAGATTTGATACAATTGCTGAAACTTCTCTAATATATTCTGTTCGTAGGAGCATTGATTGGAATTTGACCTGGCCAAAACTCGATTAAACATTTCAGCGTTAAACTATAAAGTTTCATGACGTTGTAGCGGAACAAAACCGCCTATCTTGAAATTAAGACGTGTCTTGATTTTATCAGGCACGCTATGAATGTCTAACTAACCATTAGCACCAATCTTACAATTAATCGATGTCTGTTATATAAAAAAAATAATTTGTTACAATGTTATTGTTTATGTGAACCATTTATTATAATGAATCTCATTATATCAGTTGACATCGGTGCATAATTGTTGTTTTGTTTACTGAACGCCATTTTGAAAAAAAAAAATGATACACCGGTCACCAAGGGTGAAAAAATGAGGTTTTATCCTGCAATTTTTTGCATAAAAATTTTGAATTAACCATGTCGTACGCTCTTCCTCTAGGCTTGTTCTGTTCTTTGGTTCCTACCCATCCTTATTCTTCTTCTTCATCATACGTTAGGATCTGTGTTTGCATCAATGGTTACCTAGCTGTAGCTGGGATGATGAAGACCAGCCCTCATACCATCTTGTCTTTCATACCATCTTGTAGATGGTCGTCTGGTGGTCAGGATGTGTTCGGTTTTTATTCCTTTTCAATCCTTGCCAACCTGTCATCTGACATTCTGTCCACGTGGTCTTTCCATCCCCTTCGCTGATTTCTCACCCAACTCACTACATCCTGGATGTCACATCTACCCTTGCTCATTAAAATTAAGAAAAAAAACATTCCATGAGTTGAATATCGCTTCGTTCCTTCATATTCAAAAATGCTACTTTTATATTATCAAAAACTAAAATTATTCTTATGGTATAAGATAATATTCAATGCTATTATTGTTTATTCCGAATCATTTTTTTCCAGTCAGAATAAAATTAATCAGATTATTGAAAAAGAAAACTTTCTAATTTGAAATGAAAAAAAAAAATGAGTTTATTTATTCAAAACCCAATATTCCAAAAATTGTTTGAGACTTTCGTGACCATTGTTCGATATATATACTGTTTTGGGACTGTTCAGCTGTCGCCGGTTATATTTTTCTCTTGAAATTTGGCCAACACGAGAGGTTAGCATTTTCAAAACCTGCGGAGAGAGAGAGGTTCGTAGGGTTGGCCTTTTTTTTCAGCCTCAGACACTACGCGGGCGCAGTAGACGACTGCTTAGTTCTCGTCCTACACACTCCATTGTTGACATTCAGGCGTCAGTCGGCGTTGTGCTACAGCCGCGTAAACAAGTGTGATTTGTTTTCTACAAGCTGAAGGCCACAGTGCTGCAGAAATCCATCGTAGAATGAGTTGTGTGTATGGGGAAAACTTCATGAGTGAATGGTGTCGAAAGTTTAAAGATAGCCTTAATGATGAAGGACGCAAATCTGTAGTTTCAGATGACCTGGTTCAACAAGTTGATGTAATGGTTAAAGAAAACCGCAGATTCACCATTACTGATTTGTCTATAGAATTTCCAGAAGTTTAAAGAGGGTATTGAAAAGCTTGTCCATAGATATGTCAAATATCTCAATCTCTCCGGTGATTATGTCGAAAAGTAACAGTAAATCTACGAATCTTTTGGTAATAAAATTATTATCGTCTTTTTTTATAGTCTATCGGAGGTTGAAGAAAAAAATTCCCTCTTAGTATTTATGGGTGACTAGGATAGACCGCCCACAAATGTTAGTTTTCAGCTTTTTCTTGTGCTATCTCTGTTCTTTTGAGCTGCATACTTATGAATTTCTAATTTCTTCAAATTTAATTCGATGGTATGTTTTTGTGACTGTGTATTCCGCCACATGCCGCCACGGTGGATCTGTCAAGCGGTAGTTAGCTTTATGCTCCCTGATTCTTGTGTTTGCAGACTTTTTTGTTGTTCCTATGTATACGTTTCTGCGGTGGATTTCTAGATAATATTAAGAACTCAAAATACATCCATTTCAAGTGAGTCTTTGAAAAGGAATTGAAGGATTTAAATACCTCAATATTTAGATCAAAATAGTTTTTAAAATAAAATAAAAAAAATGAGATTATTTGTTTGACTTTGTGAATGTATTTGAAAGCTAACAGAAAAATAGATCTTTCATATTTTTTGAATTCAGTTTATCCTCTCACAAATACGTCAAAAGTGACTTTTATTCCACACATCTTTTGTTTTTAATCTCTCATATATTCCTTAAAAAAGTAATATTAGATATAAATTTTGATTATTCCTTTCCGCCACATGGTACTTAAATTTTTTTTGGAACTATAAATTTCCCAAATAAAATTACCATCCAAAAATGCAGGTTTGCCTTTTGGTTGGTGATTCATTTGGTTGAACTGAAATTGGAACTATTTCCTATATCCACATTATCGAGGTATTTATTTTGATGATGGTGGCGTGTATCGCAACGTTAAATCAGATAAAATTCTAAATTCATCGTTTTAGACATAATAGGAAACGGATGAGCAACGTAGATACGAGGAAAATTGTTAAAAAAATATATGTTCGTCGTTGTCACATCCATGTTTATGAGGTAGGCACATATATTCAGAGAGAAAATATTTTTCACTTCTATACAATATATACCCACACGCACACAAAGCTTTTAGAGAAGCTGTGTTCGACAATCGACAGTGCCGTAGGGAAGCAACGACATGGAATGTTTGTGGTCAAATGTTAATCTTCATACCTTTGTAGAATTCTCCATTTAAAATAAGTCGTTTGAACTTGTCTAACTGCATTTCCGTTGCAGAAAAACACAAATTACAAACTTCAATTTACAGAAAGTTCATTATTGTATCGATATCACCCAAAGGCTTTTGCTTTGTAATCATAACTACGAATTGAATTTATTAAAAAAAAAAATAAATTATGAAAACACATCCAGGAGCTATCAGTGTGGATAACGTAATTCAATATATCAATAAGAAAACACTGGAATATCAATTTTTAGGTATTAGTTAATGAACTATCTTTGACAATAAACATCGTAGATACTCTTTTAAACCGCTGAATCACTTTAACATCGATCTTTTTTAAATTAGAACGTCCAGTTCACTTAAATTTCATTTCACCTCAGTTGTCTCACTTTATGGCATATTCAACTATATCTTCATCAGAATTGAGAATATTATAACCAATAGTTCCAACGATAACTTATCGTTCTGAAGCTACGTCTTCCATGGAGCCATCCGCTTCTTCATAATAAATTGAAACCTTTAAGAGTTCATTATTATGACGTAAACTGTAGTTTCTTTCTCCTCCATGCATCTGCAGCATTTCGGATTGTCCCTGATGCCTCTGGTATGCTTTTTAGATGACCGTGTCTAGCTGGAGGTCAATTTCTAGCATATTTTAGTGTAGCAGTTGATTGCTAAGAGAGGGAGAATGCGTGTCTCATGTTCCATCTAACAACGCTGAGTTTTTCGTGGTAGCAAAATATTCAGAAATTCAAAAGCTACACTTTTAGCTTATGACTTCTAAGTCTATTGGTGATTTTATTAATCCCAGTTTCTCAACTAACCTCGTCGCTACCCTTAATGCATAAGTGATCGTGAAGTCTAATGAGTTGTTGCTTGTAACCAGTTCTTCTGGAACTTTTTACCACCACGCCGTCTTACCCATTATGACTTTTATGGTAGCTTTGCTGTTTAAACAACAGATGGAGATTACTCTGTTTTTATGATGTAGACTAAGTATTGCACTTTAGGGTATCTTCCGTAGAAACCTGCTCCGGCCAAGCTATTTATCATCGAGCCATCCGTCTACCAGATGCCTCCAATATTTAGTATTGCGTTTATTATTCTCTGTTAGTGATATGCTTCCAATTAACGGACGCAGGCGCAGTTGTATAGCTGTTCATCGAAATAATTAGATATTCACTTGCACCTGGGTGCTGCGCTAGCCTGCATATTCTGAAGCAGCCACGTAATTTTCCTTAATCGTTGGACGTACTGAGGAATTTCAAAACTGATATAAAGTAGCAACAAATCATATTTACTTTACAAGTGCTTGTGTAAGTCATTTCGTTTTATTCCTATTAGTTTTAGAAATGATCACCCCAGTTTCCGATACATTTCCACATCCCTGGTCTCTTTCAGTGGAGATTTACTTCTTCTCGAATTTATTTTCCGTTATCACGCGTGTAAATTGGCTGCTTTTGTTGTTGGCCTCCGGAATCCACCATAATATAGTTTGGCGCTACTATGATTAAAAGTAATGCTTTGTAGTTGACAAATCCCTCCCAAATCGCTTTTTTCCCTCTTCTTCTTCCTTATTCAAGTTTCCCGGTTTCATCCCGTTCCTATTTGCGATTGTAGTGAATCTGTGAAAGAAATAGGGCGTGTGTATATACCGCAGAGAAAGATCTAGATACTCTATTTGAATATTTTTTTCCAATCCTGAAATATTCGAAAAGAAATCACGGGATTTTTTTGCGTAGAATATAGTAGCAGATGGTTTTTGATATAAATCCGAATTGCTTAGGATCTAGAAATACAAATATAAAGTGTACCTAATATGCGTGAAAACAATCAAAAGGAAACAAAGTCTATTCCAAACTGTTCCTGATGCGATCAAAAGGTCTGTTCGTCACAAATAGATTATAAATTTTTTCCACTAAACTGTTGTGTTGATTTTCTGTAATTAGGTTTTCTATTCAAGCTTAAGGAAGTGAACGTTCAAGCACATTCTTTTCCGGACACGTGTAAAATGTAATTGTATGTATTTTTCTCTTGATGTACTATATTTAAATCGACAACTGTTGAATTTTAAGCATACTTTTTACTATAGTTTTCAAAATGGTCAATAATAAGGTTTTATAAATAATGTGCAAAAAGGATTCCATCTTCTGATTACTATAACTATTAATTTTGATTAGGAAAAAATAGTTTCGAAGCAATTACTAATTGAAAAGCTGGCTTTCATCCAGGAAAATCAACCATTATTGAATGATAAACAAACTATATATATTAGAATATCGCAATCGGTGGGATACGAAAGGATACAAAATAATAGGATAAAAATTTATAGATATAAAGAATTTTGCATCCTATTACAGCAGCAGTTCAGCATGAAAAATGTCCTTTCAATAATGAAACAAAAACAACCACGGATTAATGATTCAGTACGCTGTTTAAAGTTGTGCAGATAAAATGTGAAGCATGCTTTCATATCTAAATGTAACCATTTTTAAAACATGAATCCATAATTGTAAACCCTAATTAGAACGTCAGTCATCTCGGTAGACTAGACAAAATCCATCCGAATTGAGTAAAAAACAACAACAGCTCATGAGGAATATTTTGAGATAGATACAGCACATTTTATATCGACTTTTTGACTTGTTAACTGTATATTATTGGATTAATAGAAAGATGAAATAACAAAGACCCAGTTCTATATGAAGTATATCATATACCGAATAAACAATAATCGAATTGCTTTCCTATCCACCACAGCCTCCAGAGCTGATCCTGTAGTTCTTGTCATACCAGAAAAAATGTGAATGCAGCGAGGAAATTATTTTTGAACTAAAAGCCAAATCAAGAAAAGCTTTGGACTTGAATTGTATCACTTTCGAGGATCATAAAATTTGGCTAAGCAAACTTTGTCAGATCGAGGGCTCCATTTGTATTGTGTGTATACATATATAGACTTTCTCAACATTTGTAACATTTGGAAGCATCGACAGATCAATTTTTTAATATATTTTCAAAAATATTATGAACATGTTTGGACATATTCATCTTACCTGCTTTCCTTATTCATGAGTTTCCTCTCTCATATTTCTACAAGCCCCATAATTTCTAGTTTTTATGTATGTTTTTTGTGACACAAACAGTTGTTCCTGAATATTTCACCAAAAGCTTTTAGGAATACAAAATGAACAATTTTTTTCACCTTTTTTCTCTTTATTTATTTTCGTACGAAATAATTTGCATATATTTGTTAAAAATGTTATAAAGAGTAAATGAAATAACGATTCATAACCTCAATTTTACGAGAACCTTTTATGAACACGTAGAAAAAGAATATGAAACTGGAATATATACTCCGGAAGTTTCATGTAAGAATCGATGAAAAAGAAATGATTCAGTAGCAAAGAACCGGTTACTTTGAAATTGAAACATGGAACATGATTAATGGTAAACTTTTAATACTCTAATTCACTTGCCGAACGTAGGTTGGAGAGTGAAAAATTTATTGAAAGTCATGTTTAGACTGAAGGAAATAAATGAATTGAAATGTTTCCCATCAGTACTCGAGTTATATTTGCTATAAAAAATTATTGTGCGTGATAGAATTATCAAATTTCTATCAGTTATTTTCATTTCTAGTGATTTTATGAAATAAAGGAAAGAGATTTTTGAAATCTTATATTATTATTCGGAATCAAACGTTATAAAAATATTTTCAATCGTACATATATCTTTAAAACTTTATTTTTAATAAATACTAATCTGGTTACATTATATATACATATAAGAAGTAAGATCATATTTCATAGTGTAATAGGTAATCTTATTATTCTTTTCAAAGAGATATTAAAATATGTTGAGAAGTATCCATAAATTTCACTAATATGAAATTCTCAGCTTTCGGAAGACTCTTTCAAAGAAAAGTCCTTTATATTCATGAAACTTTCGTTTCTGAGGTTAAGTTTTTTTGTAAAAAGGTCAAAATGACACATTTGTGGACACTAGCAAAAGAGGATTTGAAAATTTCATGATATATTTAGAAGAAGACACCTATCACTAACTATTGTACTTATCCATAAGTAGATTATTTGGTATAAGTATAAACTATATTTTGAGGTTGTGAAATACAAGAAGAGAATGAATTTTTTATTTTATTTTATTTATTAACTATTTTATTATATCTTATATACGTCAAGTTAAGCAACGATACGTTTGGACTCAAAAACAGTTGAACAGTATTTCTTATAAAAAAGTCAAACTGAAACATTTGTGGATAATAGCAAGAAAGAATTTGAAAATTTTATGCTGTATCATTTAACGTGAGTTTGAAATAGATTTGGGGTATTCAAGTACTTCAAAATCAAAATTAAATTTTTGTCCAGAGATTGTGAATTCTTTCACAAACAAAAAAAAACAACAAAACAAAGCAACAAGAAATCATTTAATATCCCATGGCCTTCGAATCCAGTAACTTATACCATTAAATTATTATTACGTCTATCTATATTATGGATTTGAGCTCGGTTCCTCTTGAATAGCACATTAAATCCTAGTGCTGATATCGTCAATCTCAATTTTTTTGATTATTCAAATATATCATTATCATCGAAGGTTTGCTCCAATCGACTGGAAATAACATTTTTCAAATAAGCTTATTAGGTATGTTTCATATAATTTGTATCAGATTGATAGCAGATTTGATATTTGAAATAAGATTATTTTACTATATCTATGGACATTACACATAAACCGATAGCAATTGTTCCATCACGAGGGTAAATTAGCCCTAATTGTCGGTTTTCATGATTTGAGCTTATCACAATTAAACTACCCTGTCATTTTATTAACGTTCTCGTTAACTGTAGAATATAAACTCCATGACACATGAATTAACCCAAATCCCAGTTGTATTTTTATATAATGCCTTTTGCGTTCCAGAGAACTAACCGTAACTTTTACACCTATGTAATTGTTACATTAATTTCATCCCGGATTAAACTAAAACTGTTTAATATTCATTATCATTAAATTATACTTATAGTTTTTTACGACTGCTATCTAAATATACTAGACTGTCTAAAGTTTAATTTATTGAATATATTTCAGGTCATTTAATTAGTATATCGTACTTAAATGTATAGGAAATTCTTGATCAATTAGTTTTTATCAGCGCAACCAAGCTTCTGTTCAGGTACATGAAATGTAGCGACGACCGCAAGATTTTAATGTCCGGTTATTCAGACAACCAAAAATACCATTAGCCAAACCACCAGCTATCCCAAAGCCTATTTTTGATATAACCAAAAGTGTAACTATCACATTTCCGTAAAGTCACTATGGAAATAGATGAAAACATGACATGATACAAGCTAAGACACTGTCTGTCTGTCTTACGAATCCCCTGTTCACTTAAATGTGCGTAAAATATGATTTTTTTAAACCGGACACGGAATGTATAGTCATCATGAACAATACGGAATGCTTCTGGGGCATGGAGTAGGAATTGCAGACACGTTGACCAGTAACACATGGGCTAACCTACCCAGTAATATTAAAAGCACGATCGAATGTACTTGATCAGCCTTTGCAACGATAAAAGTTTCGACGAGATGTAGGTATATAAACAGCAAAGCGATCATATGGGGGTGGTATCAATTAAGAAACTAAAAAGTGAAAAATAAATATAATTTAAAAAATTATCTTGTCTTTAGTAGCATGAATTTCTCGGAATAAGCATTACTTCTAAATCATTATAACTTTCGTAGATATGCTCCCATGCTTTTGTTCATTGAACGGATCCATCTTATTATCTCTCTGCACTATATATAAAAACAATAATGTTCCAGTCAGTCAGTCAGTCAAAAAAACATTCTGTCAAAATGATTTTTTAATGGCAGCGGCAGATCATAAGATAACCACAATCTATCGACAGTAAAAATTTGTACGTGTTTTCTCAAAATGTCAAATGTTTCTTTGTACATTCAGTTCTACATCATCAACTCTTACAAGAATACTTATTAGATATCAAAAAAATGTACCAACTGTTCAAAAGGTTGAAGACAAGATATAGCTATGAGGTTTGACACTAAAACGAAAGTTTGAGTGAATTTTATTATTAAATATGCCGAAAAAGCAGCAAATACATAAATATTTGGTTCCTGAAGATAAAATATATGAAAAGCAACTAATTGGGCTGGAGGGATATTAAGCAGAATAAAATGAAAGATGAACATTTTTTAAAATCAAACGAAAAATTGTCGCTGTGATAAAACCTCTTGATTCACTAGGATTGCAATATTAATTTCCAAGATATGATTTTATATTTATTATCCCACAAATTTGTAGGGATATTCCCCGAGGATTTTTCCCAAAAACTTTCAACCAACTTTTGGAATTTAATTAGCGACCAACAAAGTTATTTTTTTTTCATTGTATAACTCAAAATTATTTTAATGATGAAAACGGCGGTGCATTATTCGTTATTTTATATATATATATGGCATACGAATCCATAATCCACCGAATACATAACTTGCTTCAGGTACTTCTACTAACTTCTATTACCATGAATAAAGTTTGGGATAAAATACCGAACCGCTATAAATTTTGTACGGAAAAGCGTGTTGTTCAAAACTTTCGAACGGGTCAATTATAGTATTAACGCTACTTGAACATACATCAAAACTAACGCCGCAAATTCGTTAGGAATTACATACGAAATTGAGAACATTGAAATAGAAAACAGGACAATAAGAAAAACAATCATACGGGGATTTATCAATTTGAAAACGTATACATGTACTACGACCTAAAAGATAGTTTGATTTTCCATGAACGTAATGTTGCACAAGCTTCAATATCACTAGTGGCGTTCTGAGTGCTACAAACACTGGATGGCAGATGAAAAAAAAAAAAAACTAATCGTTAGAAATGCAAGACGTATCGTAGCTCTAAAGACCATTGGAGTGTATAGCTGATGGGAAGTCCAAAAATCCAACAGAAGTAGACGATATCGGGAGAGAACGGAAGGGCTGACATATTGTCTTAGATCATCTTTGGGGACTATGAATCCCGTTCCTAGCATTCGTGATGGTTGTCGTTTTCTTTGTTTCGTCTCTTGCAGGTTGTAAGAAAGTATTTCTTGTTCTAATTGTTAATTTATTATAGTATATTACAAGAAATGTGAGTAACCCATTACGCACGAAGCGGAAAATTTTATGCACGAAGCCGCCATAGCATGCTACTTCAGAAAACTTGTCCTATTTTTAAAGAAATTGCACAATGTGTTGCCTACATATAGGGGAATCACTCTTTTAATCCTAAATATTTCTCGCTAATGCTAAAAGTTTTTATGTTTTTCAATTGACTAAATTTGTGTAAATAGATCTAATAAAGTCTTACGTAAATAAACATTTGATTGGAATTTAATTGAGTCAAGAAGTTTTCTTTTCAAAACGCACGTGTATGTTATGAAATTTCATTACGTGCATGTTATTGTTAAATGTCATTTACTAGGAATGTTGACAGTTGACGTTTACAGACATGGGTGTAGAAATAATTATTTTCCTAACAAGTTCGGAAAGTGATACTTTCCCGCACACGACTGCAGTTGTCCCGAACGACGCGGAGCGGAGTTCGGGCAATTAGTCAAGTGCGGGAAAGACACTTTACGCATGAGTTAGAAACATTATTTTTTCTACGATCGTATATTCAAAAAAGTATGCCAACCCATTTTTCTAAAATTATTTTATTCCAACAAACATAATAATATACAAAATTTATACAAAACTACAAAAATATAACTAAAAACTACTAATTATTATAAATATTAATATTGAAAACACAATTTGTTGCATTCTGTAGACTAGTAAGAATTGCCGGCCCAGTGGAGTTATTTGGTTTCAACTGGAAGGTAGATGACGTTGGTGAGGATGGCATCGGTTTCAGGTCGCATAAAGATGACTATGACGGTGACGGCAACGGTTTTAAGTCCTTTGTAGTACAGAGAATTTTATTTGATATTCTTTTCTTCTGATTCTCTGAGTCCTGCAAATAGCTCTCAGCGACAGTAGTAGACTTCCAGCCACCCAGGCGCTTTAGGTTGGTTTTTTCTTCGCCGGAGTCTGCTAGGAACGTTGCCAAAGAACGTCTGAAACTGTGTCCTGTATAACGTTCTGGATTTGTTAGGCGTAAATATGCGGCAATCTCTGCTGGCATCTTACCAAAAGTGTTTACGCCAACGCATTGAACTGAGCATTTTCCATTCTTATAATGAATGAAAAATCGGCGGTGTGGAATGGTAGGTGGTCGTAAATCTACGTACTTTCAAATAGGTTCCATAATTTATTTCTTCAGATAAAACAAATGATTTCGGCGAATGATTTTTGGAATCAGAAATTTTCACAACAATTAGGTTGCCTTTATCTTGAATGTCGTCGACAGTGATATTTACAAGCTCGGATCTGTGGAGAGCGCCAGCTAGTGCAAAAATGGTACTCACTTTAATCATCAGGTATACGTTATCGAGAGCTAGCATAACCCTGGATATATCTTCTTTGGTAAAAACTTGTGCTTTCTGTGCTCGAAAACCAATATTTTTTTGTTTAAGAAACGACGTTAGCTTATGGAAGTTTCCTATATCCAAATTTTGTTTTATTTTTACTAAAATTTTAACCATCGAATAACGGGACCATAATGTATTAGATTTCAAAACCTTACTTAGGTCTGAAAAATACGCCAGAAATACCTCTTCCTTATAAGTTTTGGCCCCTTTCTCCTTACACCATGTAACAAAATAGTCGTATTGCTTCTCATACCTTAGACTGGATTTGGCAGGTAACAGCTCAGAATTAGCTTCATTTGCAGCCTTCAAAATCGCTTCGGGCTTCGTCGGATGAATCCATTAATATTATTGTATCGGATTCGGTTTAATTTAGAAAAAGATTGTTCTTATTCGGTCACTTCCAAGACGTTTCGAACAACTTTGACGTTTTAGTAACAATTACACGCTTGGGTTGTCATAGCAACTGATATCAAACCCGGGTGGTTTGATAGTTGTTTCTCCTTTGAAAAATGTCACAATATATTTACATAATTTCAAGTCATATTGTGATGAAGTGAAACGTCAATTTATACCTGTTTATTGAAACTAATGAAGAGACTTAAAATCAAACTGATTTATCAACAAAATGTTGATATCTCGATAATGTTCTCTACGTTTCAACCGTTCAAGTATCAACAAACTTGCTTTTAACCAGAGCATCAAATGAAGATAAATCCACTTCACTTTTTCAATTATTTTAAAGTTTCCCAAATCCCCTAGAGACACTGTCCCAATAGTTCCGAATTAAGACAAGATTTTCATTAGCGTTCTCTTCAACTCCAATTCAGCAGGTAGTGGCAAAATTTTATTTTCTTAAATACTGAGAAAAAAAGTAAAACTGGGATTTCATCATTCCATTTCCTACTACAAGCCACCAAAACAAGATTAGGCCAATTAGGAACGTGTTTGGGAGTAGAGAAAAGTAAATCAATCAAGCAAGCGGTTCACTTGTTTTGTTAAGGGATTTTTCAAATCCCTTTCAGTGAGTTTCGCCTGAGATTGTTGATTTAAATAGATTAAACTTAACAGAGTAGCGAAGGTAAAAATACAAGGTTATTTGTTCTAATTCAATAATCTATTTTCTTTCATTGTGCATAGGAATACGACAACAACATTCTCTTAACTATGTTACAATTGGAGATAAATACAAGTATTTTTGATTAAAGTTGAATTACGTCGAATGAAGTTTACTTGTTTTCTCGGTTTTGTTAAAAAAATCACACTTTAAACAATAATCAAACGGAAATTCTATTAAACATGTGGGGTGCTATGTACACCATTTTTCAAAGATAATTGCGAAATATATTTTACAGCATAAACAAGCGCTTAATCAATGAAAATATGGTTTTAAAGAAGAAGCTAATAGTTTATAATCAGTTTATAAACTAATAATGATTTACGGATATGGAAAATGGTTTTTCACTAATAGGCAAAAAAGTGCATTCCATTGCAAGCTGCAGCAATGAAATATTTTAGGCAAGTGAGAGGTCTTACAAAAACGTATGAATTAACAAATGTACAAATACGACAAGATCCCAAGATTAAGTTATTTTTTGAATTTTTTTTTTACTAAAAATAGAAGATTCAAAATACGTTACGAGATTGTGGGATTCAAAAATTGGCAAAAAATAAAAAAGAGGCAGACCAGAAAATAACTACATACTTTTTCAGTCCACAAAACATATTTTTTTTGTAACGTATGTCCCAATATCTTTGGTAGAAAATCATGGAGTATAAAAATACATTATAATAATACAAATTGGCTTTGCGAACAATAAATTGTTTATTTTCTTGGAATTAGTTAGATAAATTCTCTTTTATGTCAGTGGCATTAAAATCTTATAAATTGGAAATAGGAAAAAGATCTTTAGCCCACCATTTTTCCAAACCAAAATATTTACCGTTCTATATATGAATGTGAAAACGAGAAACCATGTTTGAACCTTCCAAGAAGTGAAAAACTAAGAATTTTTACCCGAGAAAGAACAGAAAGCCTACTAAAAGGATTGTGATTTCCTTAAGAAAATAAACGCGTGAATACCATTTTTCGAAGAGTACCTTATCGCGAGAATTAGCGAGAATTTTGAAAAATTTCCTCATTTCTTCATCATATATCTAATTTTGAATAAAAATTTCTTATCCTATTTTTTTATACAATTCAATTAACTTAATTGCTTTTAATAAAACCCTCCTTGCTTCGACTTATTTTATCTCGATTTTCTTTTGTGTCGTTCAAGACGCGGCTATAATGGAAACTCCCAATAAGGAACAATAATTGACATTTCAACCCTAGTTATCCTACCTCGAAAAATAAAAAGTGAACCCTTCCTCCCTTTGTGAATTTCTCGAACGGTCAATTAAAAAACGGAATGAAAAGGTATCATCAATTATTATACAGAAGGAAAAAAATTCAGTATTTAAAATCTAGGGGAAATCAACCATCAGTCTTCGCTGAAATATATTAGCATTTCCATCAATTTAAAAGTAGGCAGTGAAGGAGTTGCTTAGGGACTACAGATCTATTTTTCTCAATTCAATAAATCTACAACTGAATCTATTATACACAGATCTAGAGTAATTAACAAAAATTATATGAAATAGATTTCAAATTATTATTTTGTCAACAAATTGTTTGCCTTTTATGAGGACTAACGATGAACTAGCTTCTCGTATTGGTGTTTGGGTATTCTATCTCAACAATTCCTCAACATAACTTTTCTAGAAAATGAAGAAATAAAATATCTATTTACAATTATAAAGTGTGAAAGTAGCATTTTTTATTTAAAATTCAAGCTTTTACCTATTCAATAACATCCTTCAGAGGTTTTTCCATCATCCTATAACTTGGTACAAATAAATATTGAATAAGAAAACATAGAAAACAAATTACTCTCTTAAACATAAACTGGGCTTGATTTCTTATGAGAACCGAACTTTCAAAGTGAAAACCACGAAGGAAATTTAGTCCTTCGTATATCACAAGTTACAATCATGATTTTACTTTTTTTGCTGCGTTTAGAAATGGTGTTTCAAATATCTAGAGGTATAATAATGAATTAAAAAAAAAACGATTTATAATATAATTAGGTACCAACAGGAGAAGAAAAGGAAATGGAGGGTCAAAAATAGAGCCTAAATTCTCCAAAACACTACCGCGAAATAAACGTGAAAAAATTACTAAGCAATAATTAGAAAACAAGGAATGAAAGAAAAAATTGGACGAAAGAGCGACGCTGGTGAAAGTCCAGAGTCAAATTGAGTATCTCATGGAGGAAGAGGTGAAAAGAAAAGGTAAATAGCTGGAAGGAAAAGATAAACAAAAAACTTGTATTAAAATTTTTACTTATGTGGATTTCAATACGAAAAAAATTGATAAAACATGAATTCCTAGCCTAACATAGAAAGAGAGGTCATGAAAAAACTGTGATTATGTTTCAACATATTCTTCCTTTATTTCGACACATTTTCCAGCTTTCAGAACGTCTGACTAAAGTTTCTATGTCACTATGAAAACATGATGCGGCTTAGAGTCATAATATTCGCACACCACGATCACGGTTGTATTTAGTTTCTCGAAATCAATCAAAGTCCCAAAATATTGTAGCCTTCACGTTTTTGGTGCTTCTCGTGATCTTTGATTTCTTTGGCATGCGCTCTTTTCCATGTTACTCCATGGAAACTCATTGGGAAGTCGGATCATAGTGAAACACTATATTTAAATGCTGCAATTTCTTGTGTTGCGAAACTTACACCAATTTTCAATTGTTGAAAATGGTGTACAAAACTCACCGTAAACACCCTCCATTTGTGTTGATTTTAATGCTTCATTAGTCAACCATTTCAAAAGAGAGCGAAACTCAATTTGAGATATTTGTCAAAATAACTTGACTAAGTAGTCCTTCGAGCTCTGCTATAATAAAGTGTATCGAAGCAGCAAGTTAAAACTGTGTTGAGACTTGTCACTGACGTGTGCATGAAGATTTTTACTACATCACTCCAAGAACTCATATATAATTTGCTCTATTCAGTTTTACCCATATTTGTCACTGATAGTAATGAAATATTAGGTAAAAGCTACTCCACCACAAGTTTTTCCGAAATAACTCCATAAATGGAAGGAACTTCAACAATATTCTTGTAGTCCTAGGTTTTCTGCAACTCATATATCCAAAGTTTTTGGAATTATAGTTTTGAAAATTGAATACTAATTTATATCGCTGATGATTTTTTACAACGATTGATCTAGTTTTAATTTTAGATTCAGTTATTTTTAAAACTGTTATTCAATTGATTAAATGATATACTTAGTTCTTTTGATTAATTTCTTGACGACTAATTTGATAGAAATCTACGATTGTTACTTAATTTGCTACTTTATACGCATGCAACAATGGGGAGAACGCGTTTTTTTTTTAATGGATAAAGGTGTTAGTATAACCAAGCACTGTTATCGCATGTCATTCTATTTGTTATCTACAATCTAAAATATTTTGTTTGATCAATATTAATATCCGTAATCCATTAACCGCAATTCCCCTAATCTCGTTTGAAATAATTGATAGGTGTTAAAGTCTGTGTTTTCTCTTCATCGAATGAATCACGTGAAGTTCGTTAAATCGATGAAACCACTGGAAAGCCCTTTCCTGTAAGAACAAAAGGAGTTCAAAGATATTGCCGTGATTTCCGCACAATAATCAAAATTACCTCTAATCTAGAAAATCTAACGGTTCCAGTTGGGTTTGTAAATAAAACCAGTTCCTAACTGATAGCGTTATTTTCTTGTTGACCTTTCTGTTAACATTACTCTTTAATTAAATGGAAATATCTATTGAAAAAATTAACAAGATAGTGAAATATTATTATTATGAATTCAAAACCATACAATTGTTCTTCTGGAAAACAGTTTAGATAGAAGATTAATCAATCATTTTTGATAAATAACTATCAATCTACACTCGAAATTTTGACTATACAACTCGAAGATGTTTTATGACCAAAATTCATGTTACTAAGAATAATTTTCCAGCAAAAAATTGTCACATTCTCATGTGAATAGGTGGACACTTTTTTCTTTTTATTTTAAAATAGGATAACTACCTACTAAACTGAATAAAATTGTGCAATATTAAGACGCTAACAGAGTTTACGAAAAAGCTAATCTGTGAATATTTTCTTGAAGTGACACTAAAATCTTCTCAATATTACATCGTTTTTCACTTAACTGAATTTTCGGCTACTAAATTATGTACCGCATTTTTTGACGTTTGAATATTTGAAATCATAATTCCGGCATTTTAAAACTTTATAATTAGACATAATTGAATTAAAACCGCATAATTCTGGAATGAAAAATCGTCGTTTAAATTTCCTATTTCATTAAAAATCCATTAGCTTCATACCTCCACTTTAATCAATTATTGTGAAAACGGACAGTTTTATCGCACAATGATGTGGAAGAGTAAATTTTCAAATTAAAATTATTATAAAAGAAATTAAAAACGAATGATTTTATTGTGCATTTGGATTAAGATAATTAATGACGAATTATTCCCTTCTTGGAATAGGTTTTGAATATAAAGCACTACTCTTCTTGTAAGTTCTCGTTGTTGCTTTTCCTCAGACAAAGAAAACAGTGATTCTAACCTTAAAAATCTTGTAAAATTACCATTGGTAGTGTTAAATGAAATAAATGGTATTTGATAATCGTGTAAGTCCCCAAAAATCAAAATCCGCGAAAAAACGCATCGAGGCAACAGATGAGAAAATTGGATTAGGGGTTTAAGTTAAGGGTTCAAAAAAAGCTTGGACAATGCTGTTCAAGCAGAAATGTACACTGTGGAGAAAAGAAATGAAGTAGCAGGCATATTTGCTCAAGTATGTGCTGATAAACCCTTTGAAGGACGTAAGCTCCTTTGTAAAATAAGCTACAAATTAATATGAAAACCGCTAAAAATCAAAAAGGGTTTTGGGGAGCTATAAACAAAGAAGATTTGATAAATATATTAACATAAGTAAAACAAAGTCTTATCAGGTTTGTACAGTCTCAAATAGACCTATAACATTTGAGGTATTTGAAAAAAAAATTTGACACACAATAAACAATAAAGGGAAAGAGTGAACGATACATAATCTTAAAATGATCCAAAAAGTTATGTTGAAGTTGTTATTGTTCAAACTATTTTACGAAATCGATGCATGAATCATATAATTTTTCCACTTCTTATAAATATAGTTATAATTTGATCGATTTGTAGAAGTATCACTGTCTGTATGCCAGATAGTATATATATATATATATATATATATATATATATATATTTTCACATTGTCATCGTCCCAGCTAATGAATGGTAATGACAATTCTGTTTTTTAAATGAAATAAAGCTGACACAATGTAAATGATAAAACTGTTTCTTTATTATCGTATATCGTATACTCCTGCACGACTTATTTCATTTATTATTTTCAAAAACGGAATAAAATTTTAAAAATCCATTTATTGTGAGTATGTTAATAAACACAAGAAAATGCATTGATATTTTATTTTGAGCATTGCAGATAATTTGTAGATTACAAAAGGTTCAGAAACCATTACAAAATATCCGTTTGTTCCATTGGATGCGTACGTACGTAAAATCTCTTTGAAATTTTGTGAACAACGGCATTATTTTATTTTCTCTATCCATATGTGGATTTTGTAGAACAATTTACGATTATTGGATACCAAAGTTTACTGTAATAAATCGAAATTGGTAGTCCCTTGATACAGTTTGAGTTTGGAATCGTAAACACAACAGAATGTGAATGTATGCCGAGGCACGTGCTTCTCGCATCCTAGCCACTTCGGCTATATTCGAAATATATTTTTATTTGAAGATTAAGAGAGAAAAATAATATATAAAATGTGTTTTTGAATACGGGACCCAAGTACCTAAGCGGTAAGAGACGCTGTGAAAATTACTTGTTAGGAAATAATTCAGCAGTTCGTCAAACATTTTAATTGAACAGTTTCTGTCTATCCACAAATTCACCAAGATAGTGAGATATTTTTTTTCTCTTAACTGCGAAATATCTTTGAATTCTCCTGTCAAATCTGATGTAGCATATGTGGCAAGAAACCAGTCACTCTTCGGACTACAGTGATAGTTTCTCAGCAAGAAAATATGCTGCTCGGTGTAGCACCAAGTTGCAAGAAATGATAGCTAATAAGTGGTTCCATCAGGAGATCGTTGAGAGATCGAATCAGCAAGACGACAGGAAACATGTCATTCTTTAAAAAACTTCTTCTTTCTAGAGGTCCAATTTCTGGTTCCTATGCAAGTTTCAAAAATTTAAAATATAGTTTACAAGCAAAATAAATTCACGAACTCACTTTGTCCTGAAAAAAAGCTGACATAGCTATGAATATAAATAATTATTCCCCTTAGCAAATCAAATTTAAATTATTGCATGAATTTATTAAGTTATAGTATTTGTTCCATTTAAAATGCTCGCTTTGTATACAATCTCTTCCGTCTTGTGTAATGATTCAATGTAATTCCATCTTCAAATAGGTCATGTCATAATTTCATACCGAAATTAGGCTAAGAGGGAATTAGAGCTCAAATTAATCTACAGCTCAAAGAAAAGATTTTTCATACCGAAACACGCATTTATATTCGACTTTATTCCACTTATTCTGTTACTTTGTCTATTTAAATGAAATTTTCTAATGATCTTTTCACTTAACTTTTAAAATTTCGCATATTTTCTCGATCTTCACGATTATACGTGTTTTATAAAACATATTTAAAAGTATCGTTAGTTGTTAGAAATACCGATCGTCCAGAACGCGTCGGTAACAGAGCCCGTTTTTAAGAATTTCTGATAGGTCATCGACACTGTTGAACGATTTGATAGCAGCGAGATCGGAAATTCGGTTATTCATTCTGAAAACGCATCTACTCGACGCGCACGTGTCATAATACAGACACAACTGTCTGATGCATGAAAATGCTTCATTTTAATCTCTTTCGACAACGTTGCCAGACTTATGAGCGTTGACGAGCTTTTACCGATTTTTCGAGGGCGTTGCCTGACTTCAGAGAAACATCAGAGAAAAAAAAATTATAATGTAATGAAGCAACTAAGGAGAACTGATGAAATAAATACAAAATATAACAATTAAAAAACACTTTCGAAAATATATAATATGATTTCTTTATATTTGATTAATTTCACTTTATATCATATCATACTGTATAATTCCGACATCTCACTTCAGTCAGATTGTTTAAATGTAAACGAACGTTTTGTCTCTGTAGGTTGAAAACAAAATTTCTCGCAAGGATGAACATTTGACAAAATGAAGGAATTATTTACGGTGCCCTTAATCAAGGTCTTAGTGACGACCACAACATTATTAGGGTTTGTTTATTGAAGAGATGAGTCGTCAGTTGTTAAAGTACTAAGCTTCGAGCACATAAGACGCTTTTAACATACTCGAATTAACGCGGATGTTGTTTACCGCAAATTCGACGAAAATCTTCTAATTCACACGTTAATCAGCGGTGACTTTGAAGTCGAACGTGATGTTTGTTTTGCAATTAAATGTTGTCTGTTTGAAATATTTGTGTTAGAATATACGGTTGGATGAAAAACATATCAACTTGCTACGTGAAATATAAATATAACTGGAAAAATGATGAATTATTATCTAATTTGAGATTTATTTTTGAATGTATTTTGTCTCCCTTTTGAATATGGTTACCTTTCAGGGGTGTACAAAACTTTCTTTGCTGGATAAATATTTCGATTTCTGATTAACTGAAACACAGTGTGGTATCGTGACGGTTGAATGCAGATCATAAGCTCGCATTACAAGCAAACGAATGTTTGCATATCTCCAAAGGTAATTCTAATCAAATTTCTCATCAATATCTAGCAGTGGATGAAACTTGGATACATCACTAGAACCTTGGAAATATATAGGATGTCGATTTTCACGAAAATTCTTATTCATTGTTAATATGTGACACAGACATTAATGGAAAAAAAGTTTTAGCGCAGCCGTGGTAGCAAGGAAAATATGTGAAATTGAAGAGGAAGACACTGTTTTAATCGTTTTAATGGTGGCTGCGTTTGATATTTAGGTCACAAGGGTAGTAGTGGAAAACCAAACTGGTACCAGCACTCGCCGATTATCAGACTTCCATGGACCATCTTAAGATACTATAAATCGCAAATCACAAGATCTGTAAAAGTTGTCGAATAATGCAACACGAATTAATCGAGATTCAAAAAAAACGTCGAATTGCTACTTACGATGAAAAATGGTTTTATTTAAACGGCATTGAACATGGAAAATGAGTGGCTAGACAAAGAAAAATTACTAGAACTCATCGTAAAAAGAGATGTCGATTCGAACAGAAACCTTGTTGTGTTTCGAGTAGGATTATGAAGATTTAGTTCACTTCTAAATAATTCCAGATAGTCGAGTTATCGACGCCATGGAATTTAATGGATAGCAGATGCGAATGTATCATGTATTATAATAAAAAAACATGGTTCATTTTGAAAATATATCCATGAAGTTTTCCCGGAACTTCATCATTTGTATCCAAAAAATCGTTGGAAATTGTAAGCAACATAAAAGACATTTTATTTAACATGTTTTGCTTCTAATGAATAATTTCATTCTTTCAGACACTTGAAACAAAGGATCATATAGTGCTGAAAAGTGTTATAAGATCCTTCATAGATTTAGTGAACAAGATATTTGAAATTGATTCATTCTAGTATAAAAGTGAGAAAAATCACAGTACATAAAAATCTGTTCATCGGTCCCAAAAATTAATAAGAGTAAGTTAAAATTTTTCAACAACGATTTCTTCAATCTATCAAATAATCACCCCGTATGATATTTGTGATGACAATAAAGCATCCAAGTGAAATGGACAAGTTAGTTTTTCACTACTTTCCTGTATTTATTTCCTTTCATAGCTGCCGTCAATTTTCTGAACTGGTAAATGAAAAGTTTAGTGACATCTAGTTTAGCTGTCATATCATACAAAAGATCTGTGATGTCAACTACGTATAGTTACTAAAGTAACTTTTCCATTTTGCTCAACTGTCTAGCTTATGAAATCGTTGCAATTGAAACATCCCAGGACAATAAAGGAAACTTCGATAAATGTGCAGGAATTATTTTTATTCGAAGTAGAATAGAATGCGGTTGTCAATATGTTTCAAGAAAAGTTTGTTATAAAAATTTCATTCAGTATATAGTCCAATCGTTATTTATCGATTTCATTATTATATTTTTTCATTCCATAATATATAACGAGAAAGTGTATTTCACGTCAATATTTCTATTGCAGAATGACAGTGGAGTACACCAATGAAACTAATGGTGCAGTTTTGAAGATATCTCCAGTTGAAGGTGAAGACGAAGCAACGTATAAGTGTGAAATCACCTACCTCGTAGTCAAAGAAAATTGTGATGTCATTCAAATCGTAAAATTGAAAACTTTGAGTAAGTACATGAGTAAATAGTCAAAATTAATTCCAAAAATCGTAAAAATTATGGGAAATATCTGGAAATTTCATATAGTTTTATGACGTGTTCATATATTTTTTTGCTAATTTACAAAAAAAAACGGATATTTTGGAAAAAAATTGGAAAATGTTTGTTTCTCCATGTTTTATCTTCAACCTTAGTAAGATACCATTTTTTTAACGGTGAGAATTTTCAATTTAACTTTTAATATTGTACACTTGATTACAATAAGTGATTTTAAGAATGGTTTTTTTCATGTGAGGTTATGTGAGAAAAGGTCAATTTTAAGAGAAATTGTTACTATTTTTATTTATAAATATAAATAATAAATATATATTTTTTGTGTAGATTATGAAAAAAATATAACAACTTCATTTGATCATTTGAAAAAAAGTTATCAACAATTATACGTGAATGAGTGCATTTTCATGAATATTTAAAGCCCTGAAACCAATATAAGCTTTTATATTTTTTATTCCCATAATTTTTTCCGTAAATCCGCCGTAAAAACGAAGATTTAAAAAAAATTCTTTGAAATCGGATGATTTTTCGATTTTCTAGAGCCAAAAGTATAAAATTACCCCTTTATGAATATACGCGGATGGGATTATGAAAATGTACAACAAACCGATGTTACCATCATTGAAAATTTCAAAATAAAGTTTCTTACTTACTTACATCGTACGTGAACCATGACATATTCTAAACAGTATTATTTATAGAGATCTTAACACTTTGAGCCCCAACCAAACTTGATAAACTTTTCTGTAGGCCCAAATTTTTTTTGTGTTTTCACACTTTATATGGGGTGTGGATTTATGGAAAAATTAAATAAAAATCTATTTGAAATTAAAAGTTGACCACCAAAACTTTCCCCAGGGCCCGGAGCATATACAAAAAACTTTATATTGCACTTTTCTATCGAAATGAATATTTTCATTATATTTCTTTGAAGTTTCACTCAATTTGTAGTATTGAAAAACAAAATTTGTTTTTCTATCCTTTGAACGATGATTCATGCTTTTATGTTAAGTACACAAAATGTGCGATGTGTTTTATAAAATATTATATGAGATCAAGGTAACGTGAAGGTGACGCAGATGAAAAATTTTAGTCAAATATTATTCGAATTATGTTGAAGAAAACAACATCAAGAGTAATTGTTTTACAATGGAGTTGAAGATCATGCAAAAAAAGCAAATGGACCAAGTGTAGAGTAATGTTTCAAGATCCCAGGACGGTCCACCCAAACTGTAAAGCACATTTAAATACAGTCCATTTGACCAAGGAACAAGTTTGAAAAAAAAATACGTCGTGGAGTCCTTAGGACAGCTCTGGGCTCTGGGGAAAGTTCACTTGCGGCCCTATGGACCGCACCGGTGCTCAAAGTGTTAAAGTTTCTAATGTAACAGAAACAATTAAAGACGGTAACTGAAAGACATTATAAAAAACTTCCTGAACATACCAACCCCGAGCTGCTTCAACTATTAGTCAATGTTGCAAATCAATGCAGACGATTGAAAAGAACATAAAAGTGATTAGTGATTGAAATTAAGAAAAACTAATTATTATGATCATGATCTGAATTCTTACAAATATCACAAAAAAGTGATAAAAATCAAAAAGTTCTTGTAGATCATGATTAAAATTTAAAATTTCCAGCAAAAATTGACAGGAACTGTGATCTAAATCTCGTTCTGGATTAAGATCTGGAATGAGCTGATAGACGATGTACCTGACCTAGGTTCGTCAGGCCTAACTAATATCAGTATAAATAAAAAAATATGACTAACAACTATCAGACTATCACTTGGAATTAGGAAATGAATAAAATGTGAATAATTACTAATATGATATGTTAGTCTCAAAATAATATCCATTATACATGTTTTGCAGCGTCTTTATATCATGCTTTATATTGTTTTTGACATACACATTTCCTGGTCGTTAAATACTTAGATTCAATTTTTAAATGGTTACCTAGATCATCAAATTTAACCAATATAGACTATTTATAAATCAAACGTATGCAACTCTGAAAGAATCTATAAATAATTTATGACTATCACCATTGAATATTGTAATGAATCTGAAAGACACGTTATTCTTATCAATAATTACTAGTTTATATTTACTCCTGCGAATCGAGCTCTCGATCCGCGCGATGATGAAATATTAATATTATTATAAATAATAATATTTTACTCTTACTTCACTGTCTGTTTAATGGGCAACCCTAATAATATTGTGAATTCTTTTTCAAAACATCGGCATGCCTATCAAAAATTGAACATACCGAATGTTGTATTGGACAGAGACGGCTTCGAGTGCATCTTGACGTTCGTTAAGAGTCTATGTTGACCTTAATATTTTTTTAATGTAAAGTATTTGTGAAGTAAAATAGATTTATTTTTGTTAAGGCTAATTTTTTTGTAATAAATTTGTGAATACTTAATATTTCCAAAACAGTTGAATATAGGTATTAGACATTTTACATGAGCTAGAGTTTTTCGAAAAATCCAAAAAATAAATGATATACAGAGGGTTTCATCTAAAATAAGAAAGTTAAATTAACGAAAGTTTCCCTTTTTGGCTATTCCTCATCGTATATTCAATTAAACGTGTAATATTCTAGATTCACATTCAAGTTAATGGTTTTCCATTCAAGTTAATATTATAGTTATCGATTGGTATAAGACGCCAGCATCATAGACGTTCCAATCCGGATTAGAATTGAAATGTTTTGATAGCTCAAAAGAACCGAAAATATATTCAGTATAAAGAGAAATTAAGGTCAATAGCCAATTGTCAGATGGAATCTCTCTGTTTGTTCTATAATATGGATGCTATCCACTCATATTTTTATGCACCCAACATATGCAGCAGATATCCCAAAAAGTAAAAAGTATGCGCATCACATGAAGATCATATTCTGCCAACACTCATCCGGTTTTCTAGGGTTATAAATTTTGAAGGAGCACCGTCTTCGGAAACTAAGGAGAATCTCATAGCATGTACTATTTGGTCCCCATAATTTCACTGTCAAAATTGATAAGGCTGATAAAAAAAAGTTAAGACGCATTCACGTTATGGTACTTCTGAATATTGCAACTAGACGGTGCTCTTAGTTTCGATATTGTATAAGTGGGTTGTAAATCATATTTACTGTAACTTTCCACTGAAGAATTTATTAGAACGCAATGTTCCTCTTTATTTTTATTGAAATCGTCATTTTAACTCATTTAATCGAACCCCTTAGCTCAATAAAAAATAATTATTGTATGGGGTTTTTTATAACTATCCGCATTTATTTTATGTCTTGATTGTAATTTTTGTTTTTGATTTCACATAATCAAAAGTACGTGAGTTCATCTTGATGTTTTATATCCTATATTATCGATTGATGAGTTTTTGATTACCTCAAAGAACATCCGTTCAGTTATACATCACAAACTTATTTATATCATGACAAACTCATTCGAGCAGTTCATTAAAAATCAAATTTAAAACACGAGAATCTGGGAATGATTGCTAGCAGCAGTCGATAGTCGTTGAAAACAGCCTGGATTCGAACAAACATGGATGCGTTGAAAAGGTATTTACCTCAAACAGAACAATTAAACGCTATATTTTCCAGAAAAATGTCAATTTTTCATCGTTAAGAGAAGATATTTGAAGTTGAATACTATACTTAATCTACGACTATGATAATAAAAACAAACATACAAGTGAAAAAAACATCAATTTGATACCACTAGATAGGTAGATTTTCGGACGCATCTAATACAAAACTAGTAGACTAAAAAAAATCTTAAAACCTTCATCTCCAGATCGCCATTTTGTTTAAAGCTAACCGCGTATCTCTTCCCTTCGTTTAATACTGGTCGAGATGCGAGTTTTTTATCAAAATTTTGATGAAAATAAATCCATTGCAGCTAGAGTCATGTTGTATAATTCAGTTAGCAAGGAAGACCAAGTTTGAACATCATCAATAATTGATAACGTTTATGGAAATTGATTGCCATGTTTTTATGGTGCCATACCTTATGAATAATAATAAAAATTAGTTGATCTCTGCTAAACCCTCTTGAATTTAATTCTTTCGATTCCTGATTGGTCAAATCGCAGCCGATTTGTATAAATTGTTAACTAATAATGACCATTTCGTTCTTTCTACAGATCTTGTAAAGACTAATTTGAAAATTGACTGACATAATATTCCAGACATCAGTCGCTCACCCACCGAACCAAAAAAAGAGCTCTGTTATTTTATGCCATTTATCACCTACAGAGAAGAAAAGCATTGTCAATTTGTATGAAGAAATCTTAGACGGACCAAAGACAAAGTTGAATATGGAAAAAGAAAACGTTTAATAATCCTTCATGCGGGATCTAAGCATAGCTTTGTTAAAGATGCATTGCTAATATCTGAAAGTAAAAAAACTGAATGTTATCATGGAGATTAATATTTGAAAACTAGTTTTCTGAATCTCAAAAATAATTGCCAGGCGGTGCTGTAAATTCCACAGCCGTAGGTTAGAAAAGCTTCCAGCAACATTTACATTCAAAAAAGATTTACAAAAATGGTAACAATTTAAGAATATACAAATTTGATATGGATATGGTTCATTCTGAACTATATAAAACAGCATAATGATAAGTTTAATTAATATGTTGATGAAATTGCACAACCAAATAATAAAATTGTACTTAGACTACCACCGTATAATTATGAATAGAACCACATAGAATTGATCTGGATAGATACTATATCCAATGAAATTTCGCGTATTTTTGATATAATATTTCAGAATAACATTTTTTTCGAAATAATTTCCGAATAATTTGATAATGAGGGTTGAGAGGATTTTGAATAGTTGATACAATTGGTCGGTACGATAGATCATATATTTTTTCCATGACGGTATTATAAATTTCCAATTTTTTGGTCTCTGATGATGGATTATTATTTCGTTTTTTATATGAATTCGTATGATCCTGTTTAATTTTTTTTTGGAGCTGTATTATCATTAAATGATGGTGGCATTTATTCTAAATATTTCAATTATAATTTATATTATATAATAATATATAACTAGCTTTTACCCGCGGCTTCGCTCGCATCGAATCCATTAAATAAGTATCAGAAATCATTATAATAGAAAAGAACGAACTCTGTAGCTATATTAGAACCTGAGATATAGATCTTTGAATGTAGAAAAATTGCCAAAAACCTACAAAAATCCATAACTCCACATTGAATGTCCGCGCGTAGCTCCTCTCCAACTCAACCGTTTTAAGTGTTTAAAAACTCAAAAGAAAGAGGGTGTTTCAGCGAGTGTTCTTAAACCAAAACGAAGTCTCTATCTTGAATAGAACCTGAGATTTTGAGGATAGAATGTGTGTATGTGAAAAACTCCCATAAGTAATGTACAGGGGGAAATCGCATTTGAGTATAACTTGAGAATTGTGAAAATTAGATAAAAACCGATGGTTGATGGCTGATCTGTGCATTAATATCTTTCATTGAAAAAAAAAATTAAGCAAATCGGTTGGGTAGAACGCCTGAACGGACTCGGAATGGAAATAATCAATTATTTTAATATATAAGATTATATTATAATTTTTTGTCATAATTAAAATTTTTGTACTATAGTGAATACTTTCTCGTTTATTTTCAATTTGATTTCAAATTTCGCACTCTCCAACACCATTCTGTACTCAATTCCAGTGAATTTCAGTGATTTCCTGATCAATTTTGGATAAAATTGTTAAAAAAATCTGTTTAAATACTCCACTCAGCCCCAAACGAAGTTGTAAGTTTTCGCTAAGCACAATGTATTGTTCAAACCTCGTAATTCCATGTTCGGATTCCGTGTGACATTTTCCGGCACTCTTTACCTTTTAAAGCAACATAAAGAAGTACTTAACCCAAAAACCCTTATTATATCCAGCCACGGAATCTGTCGACATCATAAATAGAAGGTTTTTGTCAAACGTGTTACTAAAACCGTAAACGATAAAGACAATTGTGCATATGCGAACGGAAGTAAATGGTAAATTCATAATGAAGGTCCGTTAACTGGTCATTTGGATGACTTCGTTATTAGAAATTTCCCAAAGGGTACGTTGTTTGCGAAATTAAATTGAAACAAAACAGTTGTCAGCAGCATACAATTCCAGCGACATAATTTCGGTTATGGAGGCATCTGCAATGCGCTCACTAACCCAATAATATATATTAATAAAAATGTCGCTCTCAGAATAAAAAACAATAGCATGGGAAATAACTCGAATCGAATTAAAAACTCATAAAACAACTAATTTTTTAGAAGTACTTCATCTTATTTCAATTTTTCATTCTCAAATTGGTAAATCCTTTACACTAACATTAACATTGAGCCTCACTCGATAATATAATTATCCTCTGGTACAATCTCATTCTCACACTTTTTTTTAATATCAATTCCGAAATCTGAAAATTATCACAGCATTCATAGAAGTGTCTTCCTCAAATACCCGACATTATCTCCGTAATTCCATTCGCGGATGATCTTCATTTTATCGTTCCTTACTTGGTTTATCTTCATTACATATTCATAGAAAATTCTCTAATTCTCATTAAAAAGCATTTCAGTGTGTCACTGTCACGTGATTCATATTCTGCGGATGAAAAATATTGGAATCAGATGCTAGAATTATAATTTCACATTTTTTGTCATAAAATTTACTTTGCTAGTTAATTATTACGAGGTTTGTTTAGAAAATACAGTGAATCAAATTATTATAACAGAATTTATTCAGACAAGCTCTACTCTACTGCTTTTGTGAGATGGTGTTTACCATTATAATATCAAAATTTGTCTACGGTAATGATATACTGTGACGAGAAAACAGCCGCACGCCATCTAACTAAATACGACTAAATAAGAAATTGTGAGTAGGTCCATCTACTGGGTAACCATTGAATTATATTCTAGATGTTTCTGCGAAGACTTGGATATTACTAGACACTATGCTCTGCTTTGAATCATCGCAAAAATATATATATAAAACAGGAGATCACATTAGAGCTGTTTGGAGATACGCGGCTTGAACAAAACTGTTAATAATATTTTTATCAAGGTAAATAGCGTCACAGCACTAATTTTTTTGACTGTTTGTAACTGGTATGAGTCAATTAAGGAAGAGGAAGAGTTCTTTGATCTCAAACCATATTAAAATGTGCAAGTCATGTACCATCTTGTCTATAAACTAAACACGTGATTGATGTTAGTGAAGTGAATTGACCTCATGCTGAAAGTATGACCCACCAAAGGCAGAAATAGAAATTGTTAAAATAGATACTAGGACGATGTACCAACAAAAAGACCTAAAATATTTGTTTTTACCTGTTAACAACTCTGTCTACATCTGTCTCATTCTAAGTCAACAGATTAAACAGTTAATTCATGTCTTTCCACATATTTTTGTTATTGATGAAAATAGTTTATACCCAATTTTCAAATCATCTCAAAAACATCATATGAATTCTTCTCTTCCAAAAGTATGTATTTGTGCAAAGAATTTCAATTTCCACGTGGAAATTACAGTTTTTATTTCAATTAATTGTAGTTGGAGTGAGCTTTCTCAATCATAATAGATTATTGTGAACCAAAAATGCATCAATTTGTAAGTAAGTGTTAAAAGAATTTGATTACCCTACAATTTTAATCAAAATCGTATCGCGACACTGAAGATTCGAACAATGAAGAGAATAATGTAAAAATAATTGTTCTATTAATAAAAATCTGTTTTGGTCTTTTCAATTAAACATCCTGTGTCTCACTAACGTGTAAACTCATTGTTGTAATTTAAAAATTATCATTTCTAACTTCTGCACGTGTAATCACATCAAGGTCTGTAACTAACAGCATTATTAACATACAAATCTCTAAAAAAATGTATTTGATGTTTCACAAACGAACAATTCATAACATTCTATTTATTACGTAACTATTCTAACTTTTTTCCATTCTAACTTCGTCTCTATTAGCTTCTCTCTTTTCAACGTTTACCATAGAAGCTATATCACATTGGATTTCTTTTGAGTGAAATTAAAAAGCCCTACAAGAGCTGTCGTCGTTGTGGCCGTATCTGAAATGATTTATGCCCGCCTCGGTAGACCTACGAGGGGTGATTTGAGATATTTCTTCAAAGACACAATTAATTATTCATTTACTTCATTCGTCGATGTTTTCGTCTATTGTTTCTCATTATAAATCATTATTAATAACGAATGAATTCTTCTACTTATAAACGTTGAGCATTCGACAGTCTGAAAATGAGGACAATGACATAGAAAAACTGAAAGTACCCAAAAAGTGAATTGGTGAAAATGATTATGCTAAATTCTAGGGCAAGAGTATAGGAAAAGAAGGATTATCTGAGGAATTTGAAATAAATGCTGGGGTAAGGCAAAGGGCTAGCTGGACTTTCCAGCAGAAGTTATAATAAGGAAATGTGATATAGATGGAAGTATCGTTAATAAAGAAAAACAAATGGCATATCCTGATGATCTAACTATAATAGCAAAAGAACAAACAAATCTTGAACACATACCTATTAGGAAAAATTGTAAGAGAGGATTGAAAATAAATCAGAAGTACGTGCTTGGAACAAAGAGATTCAGGACAGAAAGAAATGAAGAATATTACTCGATGCTTCAACATGCGTTAGCTATAATTAATTAATGATAAAATGTGCAGATTACCCACGAAAAGGATTTGAATAGAATGTATAACCTTGTATGTATATAGACGTTGAAATTAATTTCAATTCAAAACGTTTCTTAATCATATATTCGTACGAATTGTTGACAAAAGTTCACTTGTTCACAAAGAATTTTTGTTATGCCAGAAGAAACATGCATTTATTCATTTAGAAGATCTTAAATTTTTATTTGGCTAGTTCTATTTGTAGTAAGTAAATCCGTTAGGGTTGTTTTCAATATATTGTAAATTATTAATATAAATAATACAATAAGAATCTCTTTTAGCAGTATAATAAATGGCCAGGTTTTTAGACATTTAATTAGCGTGTTTAATTTTTTTCCAAGGCTCGCGTTGGCAAACTCACATGATTGGAAGTAGTAACTCTCTTCAAGGCTCGCGTTGGCGTTGACAGGATCGATTAGCCTGAAGTAGCAATTCTTTTAAAGGCTCGCTTTGGCAGGATCGCATAACCTGAAGTAGTAATTCTTTACAAGGCTCTTGTTGACAGGATTGCTTAACCTGAAGTATTAATTTCTTACAAGGCTCGCGTTGGCAGGATCGCTTAACCTGAAGTAGTATTTCTTTTCAAGGCTCGCGTTGGCGTTGACAGGATCGCTTAGCCTGAAGTAGTAATTCTTTTAAAGGCTCACATTGGCAGGATCGCATAACCTGAAGTAGTAATTCTTTACAAGGCTCTTGTTGACAGGATTGCTTAACCTGAAGTATTAATTTCTTACAAGGCTCGCGTTGGCAGGATCGCTTAACCTGAAGTAGTATTTCTTTTCAAGGCTCGCGTTGGCGTTGACAGGATCGCTTAGCCTGAAGTAGTAATTCTTTTAAAGGCTCACATTGGCAGGATCGCTTAACCTGAAGAAGTAATTCTTTACAAGGCTCTTGTTGACAGGATTGTTTAACCGGAAGTATTAATTCTTTTCAAGGCTCGCGTTGGCGTTGACAGGTTCGCTTAACCTGAAGTATTAATTTTTTACAAGGCTCGCGCTGGCAGGATCGCATAACCTGAAGTAGTAATTCTTTTCAAGGCTCGCGTTGGGAGAAGCGCATGACCTGAAGTAGCAATTCTTTTTTTTAGTGACTACTGAGCCAAATAACTAAACAAAGGAATATTCAAAATATATGAAGAAAAACGTAACAAGCTGAATTAAATTAAAATAGTTTGTACGGATTTGTTGTCCCCAAACGCTTATAGAACAACTTATATAATTTGAAACTGATGATGAATAAGATGAAGTGATAAATAATTATAACTATCAATATTTAAGGTAAATGACTTGGTACATTTTCAAATTTGTTTGCTAAGAAATAAACAATTGAAAATACAAGTAAACAATTATTTTAGAAAGAACTACCTTCTGATGGCTTATTGTTATTATTGTCACTTAGGTAAATATCTTCGCTCACTTAACGAATGAACAATAATAGTTAATAGATTGGATGAAATTTCAAATTACTCTTGTTTTTTTTTTGGAAATGATTTATATAGCCGAATGAATTGGTATAATAAATAGCGTTGGTATTTTCCGACGGTCCAATGGTCTGGTTATAAACGTTTTCTTTTCTAAGTGGTAGGGCCGAAAACTTCGAAACGTTATTTATTCGATTCGTTTATGCGAAATAGCCTGGTATCTAATGGCGCGTACTAAGCATCTGCATCTGTGTGTGTAGGAACTTTCGAGATTCGCAACAGTTTGAATGCTGCGAGGGTGAAAGGGTCCGTATGAGCAGATGTTCGATTTCGTGTGGTTGGTAATGATTCATGTAGTGGAAATGCCGATGTATATGCATTAAGAGTCAAGGAGACTTTTAGGTAGACTATGTTTATACACCTGAACTTCGTTCTCTTGAAACCTGTAGTAGCATATATAATATTTCCCACTGGATTCGCTGTAAATAATCATCATCAACAATTTCATGCTTCGATTAGACTTATATAGTTGTACTCGGAAATTTATATTCAAAAATACGTAAATAATGTTAATGTTAATCTTTATGAAACGAGTATTACCATTCGACTTTCTCATTATGGTTCAAGATACGAGGGTGGTCTAAGAAGTTTCCGATCTCAACTTAAAGATTATACACCGTTAAAAATGTCCTTGGTAATTTCACCAAAACTGTGTAGTTTTAACTAAAAGTTATTCAGTGAGTTTACTAATCAACATATTCCAAATCACATTTTTTTTAATCTAGTATATCGTAAAAAATCAATGACAAGCTATTATGCTTTGAGGATAATAATGATACGTGTTATTTATTTCAGTTTTTTTTGGGAAAGAAAATTAAAATCCCTCCTCACTTAAATCGAAATGTTACTATTTCTGTCAATCTACATCAATATTACAAAAAAGTCCGTGGTATGGTTGCTGGAGCCGGCCCTGTCCGGCTATGATAAAATTTTAAAATTCTGCGAAGGCGCGGCGCGTTTGATATAATTTTTATAAACCGCGGAATTCGTTTGGTGTTTGTTTACGTTGTTTCTTTTCAACTAATTTCTGGAAAGGTCTATTAATTTATTTTTATTGATCAAAAGCGCATTTGAATGAACAAAATGGTCGGATTTTTTTCATCATTGCTATAATATGGTATAACATAATCATCAAAAGCAGTTTTCAAGCAACAACAAGAAAAGAACAGCGGCTTATAGTAGTGACAGTATTTCTAGAGGAAATTGGATCAACAAATAATTAAGCTAAAAAAAAATCATACTTTTCGTTTTACAATTTTGTAGAATACTTTTCTTGAATGATAAAAATATTGATTTTCTCTGTCACGATTTATTCCCCTCGATAAGATTTGGTATATATACCAAAAAATGAATTGGAAAGGCCCTGGTTCTATTGAATATATGAACTTTATACAGGTAACAGTCGATATTTATTTATAAATAAAAATTTTATTACCAGTTCAAGTTCAATCTTTCGTCGCGAGTCTTTTTATTTCTAAATATAAAAGTAGGAAATAACTATTGAATACCGTGGAAACTATATGAAAATCTAGTCCGAGTTCTATAAACGACGTTTTATATCTCAAACAATTTTCCATTATCAGCTCCATTTGGAGCAATAAATTTCAAATGGCCACAAAGCTAAAAACACTTAAATTTTTCCAGAGGCGAGAGAATTTCCCTCGAAGGGTTCGAACTTCTGACACTTCTAACGCTTCTTTGATTTCTTGCTTTGAGTGTGACGATACATATATCCAGTGGCGCTACATAACATTTTTGTTTAAAAATGACATTTTCTTTCAACCACGACCATGGTTCAATGAAATTATTTTTAATATTTCATGAGGAGACCTGAGAAAAGATTAATTATTATAAAGATTGAACGGATGATTTTGATATTAATATAAATAAGCAATGAAAAAATGAAATTGCACCCTAACTGACAGATTGAAATGCCTTAAAATATAGAAATTATAGCTTATACAGCTATAGAATCACATAAAAACAGGTTGTCTTTCAATTGAAACTAAAGACGATACGAAATGTTTCGCTTAAGTTTTCGTAATGAATTTGTATATTACTAATCTCCAAAATCTATTTAATATAGAACTCAAGAGGCGATTTATATCGATACTTACAAACACAGTTTATTATATAAAGATAAATTAGCTTCGATCCCAGTTAGTCACTCAAGGCAACATGAAAAAGAATATGGAAATTCTATCTTTGTTTATGGCTTTGCTCTCGCAATTTTTTTTAAATTCTCAGAGATAATAATATAAAAATTACCGATTAGTATTCGTAAACCAAGTTTATATATTGATAGTTTAGAAAAAATATGTGTATATTTATTTCTATCAATGTCAACTACGATGGTAGCCTTTAAAGTTTTTACAAAAAGTTCTATACATTTCTGTAGCCGCTCAAAAGAATTGTGGAAACTTCTTTTCAACCCTGATATTAATATGAAAGATGATTTTGAATGTCTTCAAGAGTTTCTTGGGGTGATGAAAATCGCTGCCAAATGCTCAGTTGTTTGACCAGTTGTATGGGAATGCGGAATCTATCTATCACATCCAAATATTCATGCTATCTGCGATTCCCTAAGAAACACCTCTATCTGTCTGTAAGTCATAAACTGAGCTAGAATCATGTTCTGATCCATGAAATTGCTCAGCCATTTCAATAGAACATTTTCGAAACTCCACAATAGAGTCCCGACTTATTACAAAGTGATTTTACCTCAATTGAAACAGTGTCTTGGAGAGCGACGCTTCCAAACAGACGTGGAGCTTGAAACAAACGTCACAACTCAGTTCTAATCAATGGTCTATGCCTTAATCGTCAAGGTGATTATGTAGTGAAACAGTATTTATACCTAATATTTAAGTACTATATCATAAATTTTTTGATTACCCCCAGACTGCTTGCCTATGGCTTTATATATCTAAAAGAATATTCTACAACCTTCGATTTCTAGAAGTTTCTGTTTTTTCTTCAAATGCATTCAGAAAAATATAATGCGAATATGCGCAGGACTGGCTACAAGTGACTTGTTAATGAATGTTATGTCTAACCGGATTATAAATTTGAGTGTAGGAATCATACGTTTAGATTAATAATTGTGAAACATATAATACTGATTAAAAAAAGCTTGGTCATATGATATCGTGAAAAATGAATCTTTCGGGACGATCGATCAATCTTTGTTAACTTGTTTGTCATTTACATTGTTACAACTGATCTGAATTTACGAAATTAAATTCATGTTACCCAAATTTAATACATGTTTGTTGCGTGAATAAAACGAAGTTGTCCTCATGTGTAATGTATGTACGTGAAATTTTTTATTTGATCCAATAAAATCTACCATTCGAAGCTGACATTATACAACGTGCTAATAGCTCGATTTCTGCTCGTTTTTTTAACAAAATGTAGAATGAAAAGTTTTTCAAATAGATCGGGGAATTACTACACACAGGCCAATCCAAGCCCATAGCATGGTGATAATTTTCTTCCATTCTTTAATATTTTTTATCTTCGTCTTCCATTATCGAACTCCGATCTCCATTAGATTTCTTTTGTGTCTCCATCTTTCTTTAGGTCTTTTGTATCATATAATTTCTTGTTATTTCCTTTGATAAGTATCCCAAGCTGAACTTGTTCGAATTCAATTATTTTCCACGTTTGTAATTCTGCTTCAAGATTTCTTTTTGTTTCATTTGTTTTATGTGTCATTTTCGTGAGGTTAGGTTAGGTTAGGTTAGGTTATTAGTACTTTCTAGTTAGTTCTTTTATCATTTTGTAACTTGTCATATGCCTTTAGAAAGTCGATAAAAATTGCAAATATCGACCAGAACAGTAGTACCAAACATTGATATATTTGTATTCTATAGAGTGTTCAAACCAAATGGGATAAATTGGGATGTAGGCCGTAAATCAGGAAAGTTCTCATGAAATTGATTATTTACCGTTGTGTTGAGCTAAATTTGAATAAACAATGATTTACGAAACTGTTGCTTCATATATTTACGTTAACCTAGTCATTTTTCAGAATTGAAGTTAATGCATATCAAACTAAAATTATAATAAAGACAACATATAAATACAAAAACCTTTTTTAAACAAAAGTTGCCACAGAAACTCCTTTGAAGTATTTTTCATGAATACCCATTAAAAGTCTGACTATATTATAGCGAATTCCGTTAACCGTATGATGTTATCTCATAGCATCTCAATAGCTGCTCTAAACTTCTAAAAATATCATTTTTGAATAGACCTTTCCGTAGAAATATAAATGAAATATGAAAATTGCTGATTGTACTTCTCATTCGAAGGTAGTTGAAGGAAGGGATCATATTTTTATGTAGAAGTATGTCAATTTATAATTTGAATTAAATTATTCGGTAGTTTCAATGAATATGTACAGTGCATTAAATAATTTATAATTGGGGTACAAAGGAAAGTTTTATTGATTGCAGTTTTTACCAACTTCTTACATATTCTACTCACCTGAATTGTGGTCGATTTAGAATTATCTTAGTTCTGTGCATGTTTTCTTTGGTTACTTCTCATTTTATACTAGTTTTCCCTCCATTACATTCCTCAATTTGGTTCATGTTTTCACTACTTTATTTGAAACCTTACCTAAACCTTTAATTTTTCTTCAAATCCGTTATATCAGTTTCAATATCATCATCTACTATATATAATGCTAAGAAATCCAATAACAATCGATTTGAGAAACAAACTGAAACTCATCGATAAAAAAATATCTGAAACCGAGTGGTTTCCACTGTATCAAAGTATCGTGGTTTCTGTAGTGCCAGCGCGCGGTTATATATCCTGTTGTATTCCGGACGTGTATACTCTCCCGTTTCGCTAAACCGGATCCAGCGACCGGAACGCATCAATACTCCGTTTGATGTATTTACTGCCAATAACTCTGGTACATGTACAACGTAGAGGATATGGATGTGTGTCTGCACATTTCTACTCGACGACATCGCCCGAGGGTAGTTTGATGCTAAAAACCGTTTAAAATTATCACTGGAGAAGGAGTCTTCGTTGAGTGGAACTTAATGTTTTTGTTGTTAAGATCTGATTAGTTGAACAATGTTTTTTCACTCTTGAAAATGAGTGCTCCCTCTATTGTATTAATTTCGTTCAACACGGAACGCTTGATACTCACGAGATTCTCAAACAATACAAGAAAAAAGCAGTCAATAGATCAAATAGAAATATTATATGGTTTTCACTATTCCGAATTATCCTTTTCCACTCATATCGAGCTAGTATATTTCAATAAACTTCAACCAACCATAACTAAATACACGTGTTAAATTATGGATTCTTTTAAGCTCAGTAGTAAGCACGTAATACCCATAGAATATTTTGTTAACCCAATAAAGTTCCTAACCCGATTATACGCAATAATTAAACATCAAACCGTTAGCAAATATACGAGTAGCTGAATATTTAAACAAGATCGGTTAATATGAATCACTGTTGCGGATACGATGCGGAGCTATTGATTATAATAAATATGTGTTTGTATTATGAGATTCTATCGGATTGTGGATAATTTCGAGAATTTGGAAAAATACTTACGGACTAACAAATATTGTTTAGTTACCAGGGAATTTGTATGAACAATGAGTTGAAATTAGTTGTTTTCCATTTCGCTTTCGATGATATTTGTGTCACAATTAATGTTTGACGACTGATTTTCAATTATCAATTTAAAATATTTCCAATAAAGCAGAAAAGGATCCGTTGAACGTCATGGTTAAAACCAAAGTTAAATAGAAGCTTTGCGATAGTATCAATCAAAACAGTTTTCGGTGCACAGTGTGTGTCAAATCAATAGTCGAAAATGTGCTCCAAGGTCACGCACTTTCAGTACGTCGCAAACTGTTCTGATGGTGTCGCAATTAAAATTTTTGAAATCGGAAGATGTCGTGCTTCAAGGTAACGGAGTCCATATGGATCTCATCTAACCCAAAAGTCTACCATGGAGAACAACTGCGTTCACTAGATGTATTAGTGAGTATCCCTCTTGGTATCTAAACATAAATGATCTGTTAATTATCGAAATTGTTTAACAGGAATGCATGAAAATAAGCTGAATTAATAGTTGAACTTTTTCTCTGCACTGCAAACAGTTCCATAATCTAAGTTGAAATTTCTGGAATCTTTGGCGATTTTTTAGCTTACCTTCAGTCTCTGAAGACGATAACTTGGTTATCGAAACACGCGTCGGACAGTGTAATTGTTAGTGTTGGTGTAATAGTGGTATAAACAGTATATTCAGTTGCATAATCATTCCAGTATCAAAACTAATCTATTTGTCAAATTATGTTGAATTTTTGGATAAATCATATCAAGAAAATCTAATGAAAACTAAGGGAAAAAATGATGGTCAGCCTCTGATCTCCCTCGTATATTCTGTCGTGAAAAGACAATTAATAATGGACTTATCAGGCTTTGCATTTGAACGGTCTGATAACTGTTTTCAAATCATCTAAATGAACTAAAAATTGCTTCATAACTGTTTTCCCAATGGTTAATTGAAAAATCTTTCACTTTATCCTCGTATCTTATCCAATATTTCAATTTCCCATCGAGCATTATCAACCATCAACTCGCCACGTCATCTTTTACGACGTTTGTTAGCTGGAAGCGATACCAGCGCCACGCCTTTCATCCATTTCAACTAATGATTTGATAAGATGATGACGAATAGTTTGAGGTCGTTTGGTCCGCTCGACGTAGTCGAAATGACGTCGATTAATCACATGAAATTTTCCAAAGATTCGGCTGTTACTTTGGTTAGAGAATAAATTATCTTTCCGAGTTTTACTGGAATCGATAATAGGGAAGATTTGCGTATTTTTCATTTGGGGAAAAAGTTGGTAGTATTGACAGATTAATAAGCAAACATTCATTTCACATTATAAGCAAATATTATTTTCAATTGAACCTTGTATACAACTTTGTACCGAAGACGGAATCGTATAGATTTGGTTAACCGCAACGTAATGGGCCTAATGGGCGAAGTGACACTTTTATCGATATATCCCAAAGGGGCTGTAAGGGTGTATATGTTGTCGTACGTCCGTTTTGATGCGAATAGAACGGAATTAACTTCAACCCCTATGTAATGGTAAACATATGAATATCAACATTATTTTTCGAAAATTTTGATCTGAAACAACAAGTTCTTAGTTACATTACGTATGTCAGCCATAAATAATTCCATTCAGGCTTTTGGGTTCAAATTAGTCGAGAAATATATTTTTGCGAAAAAAAAATGTCTCTGTACTTAATATGGTGGAAAAAATGACGTTACTGATTTCTATTTTGGTAACAAAAATTATTTTCTAATTTCTCTGACTTTGATTTGATAAAGTTAACGCGTTTTTAGGTTTAATTTGCCCAAACATTTATTTTCTTAAAAAAAAGTGTCTGAGTTTAATTTTATGAAAAAAATCTAATTTCCTTTCATCAAAAAACGGCTTTTACGAAATAAATTTGGTCAACAAAAAGATTTTAATGGAACAAATAATATCTTTGTTTCATTTTTGGAGAAAATATTATCAAAAAATGACTTCTTCGATTTTATTTTGGAGAAAAAAGTTCTCTGGTCTTGATATAGAAAACGCGTTTACGGTTCAAATTTGCCAAAAATTTTGTCATTAAATATATTTCATTGGAAACAAGTATATATGTATAATTTTTTCTTTCCAAAAATGTTTTGCATGTTTTCTCTAATTCTTCGCAGTACTAATACTGAGACCCCAATCTGACACTTTAGTTGTCGTAAACATATTTTTTATCTAAAAATTAATCTGTAAGCCCTCCTCACATCTTATTATTACCTTCCCGATTGTCAAAAGAAAAAATAAAAAAAATATATCTAAAAAGCCAACCAACTACCTTGAGGTTTCCAAAAAAATAAATCTCAGAAACTGTGGTTTGGAAGTTTGTTGAAATAAAACGATTGAGAGCATGATTTCGATTATTTCAACCATTTCCTAATTCTGTACCGTTGAAACTCCATTGCAGTGTCCAATATTATTACTTTTAACTATAAATATTGCCATGTGAATAAATTATCTAATATTTCAACAATATATCAACGACCAACGGAAGCGGAATTTAAAATTATTTTATAAATTCTAAAAGCTTTCCATCCAAACCTCCAACGTGTAACTAACCTACAATCTCACAGTTCGATGTTAAAATTTCTGTTCAAGAAAATAGTTTCAAATGAAGTTTCTTCTTTATTCTGTCGATAACCTAATTTTCCAGGGTTCTTTACGCACCTCACTGGAGTGAATCCACGAAACGGGAAGTTAAAACTTTCCTGTCAAGATTCTTAACAACTTAAATAAATTACGTGAAGAAACTTTACAATAATTTGTTCATGGGAAGACTTTGTCTAGGTTTAGGATGAGATATTTTGAATAGTTAATCTGATGAATGTGAAAATACCCCGAGGAAATCAGAATTTCATGATCACTTTAAATCTCGAAGTAACCAAGAGTTAGAAGCTATTATAGTCGAAAACTAGGTTTATAATTGGGTTACATTAAATCCAAATTTATTTCCTATTGAATTTATTTTAATTTGAATTACAAGTATTTGTTTATTGCACCTATCCCATGCACAAAAGTGAAAATATCTACAGTCCTTGACGGATTCTTATCTCTTCATTATTTCTCTTCGTCCTTCTAAACTTGCTTTTTTGAATTATTTTTTTCTTTAATATCTTGCTCACAATAGATGCGTCCATATTTCATCTTAGTACAAGTAACATATCCCGTAGCTCTATGTAACACATTCACTAGTTAGTTAATTTTTAATTTACATGTGAACTCAAATTATGAGTCCTCTATTTTAGTTCGAAAACAACACATTCCATTACTACATTTTACGGAGAATTAAAATGTAATTCAAAGCGAAATTTCCATTTTCCGACTTTGAACCACAATGTAGTAGTCCTTTTAAGAAATTAACATTTAGTTAAGTCGATCTTTGAGGGGAAACTCATAAAAAATAAAAGCATGCCTCGTTTTTATGGAGTAATCCCTGCATGCTCCTTTTTATTTGCGATGTAGATGCAATTTCCACTGAGATTATGTACACAAAGTATCACATTGCAAACACGAATACAGAACTCTAACAACGGTTCTGCTCTTATAAAACAAACCTTTAATTTTCAACTTTTATTGCATCAACAAAACACTTTGAAATGTAGCAAAGCCGCATTCATTTCATGTTGATCTTCAGAGTCAGTGAATTTTACGGATCTCTACTAGTCTGTAGACTGCAAGTGCTTGTTTCGCGAAAGAGTTGCCTCTTGTTTTTTCAGATACCTACACTAACAAAAATTATGTATAACTCTGATAATTTGAATTACAAAGATACATTGATTAGCAAAACAGGTGAATGCATGTTTATGGCTTGATTACTACAAAAATAAGTGATTATTTTGACACTATTAATCAATGAACATCAATTACCTTCCTGCTAGAATTTTCTTTAATTTTTCAACATCAATTCTAACCAAAAGTTTCGTAGATGAGTCAAATTTAATGTTTCGTTACCTTGTGCGAATATATTATACTAAGAACAGCAATTTGATCCTATTGTTGTTTTGCAGACAATTGTCGAACTTTTTGGAACAATAAAACTGCAATAAAAAATTTGAGGAAGAACAGTCTGTGCGCGTTTCTTAAGTGAAGCATATTATCAAAGACTTAAAACAAATGTAAATTTTGCCTTGTGGGAAATATGCTGAAGAAACCAGCAAACTTCGTAAGCATTCTTCTCCACTTTTACTATCCACTTAGGAATGCGGAGCACGATCTTTACTTAACTACTCCACGTTCACAATTAATTGAGGGCTCAATATTTTACAATACAAAAAACTGCACAATCACTTGCCATTTGAAATAAAATCGATTTTATCTTCTCCCGAATTCCGCAATAATCTGATATTGAATTCACTGGAAAGTGTCTTCTACTCTGTATACTATTATTCTATTCTAATATTATTACTATTACCTATAATTTTGTTACTCATTGTGGTTTTCTGCTGTATATTGAATCTTGTATCGACATTTAGTTATTTTTATGTTTGTTTTTTAGTTTTTACAATCTTTTGTCTACAAATTGTAACAATTTTTTGACAATAAAGCATTTCTCTCTCTCTCTCTCTTGTAAACTGCAAGACCGATTAGCTTGTTGTAAAACTGTTTTTTTCTCAAATACATGATAAAACATTGAAAAAATATATTATAACTTTATTAGTGACCGGAACAACGTTCTCAGACCTTCCCGAGGAAGAATTTAGTATGGAGAACAGAAATTAGAGCAATATCTTGTACAGAAATGAGAATATAAGACAAAAATCCAATGAATTATTTCATTTCTTACAAAGAGCATGGTCTAAGATGAAGAATTACATATATATATATATATATATATATATATATATATATATATATATATATATATATATATAACAAGAGAATAATGAAAAAGTAACAAGAAATAGATTGAAAGTAGAGTGAGAATGAACATACGTAGAATTAAAAAATTGATGGAGGTTTCAGGTGTGGGAATGAAGCATTAATTAAAACTATGGACTTTCTAAACCGCATTATGATAATTTCAAGCGATGTTTAAATCATAAGTACTAATTTCTCGCATGAAATCGCTTCCCTCATCATTTTATTTACATTAATTTGGTATTTCTCAGTATGCGAATTAAACTAAAAATAGAAATTCCGATCGTTAACTTTAGCATTATTTATTTTGATAGAAAAAAAATTCATATCTATAATCGAGATAACAAAAATTGTAATAATATATAGTCGTAAGAAATAAACTGTTTATAGTACATACTTGACTGTATATCAAGATATATATCTATTCATTGAAGTGCTTGTATTATGAGAAGCTTCCTGGGAAATTTTCAAGAGCTATTTCATGTCCAATGATGCCGCTCCGCTCTATTTTCAGTATAAAATCACTATACTTGTACTTTATCTGTTCTTATAAATTGTAGTGTATTAATATTCTAAAGATACTATTTTAAAACAAAAACAAATACAGATAATTGTTTATAGCGTAATAAAACTTCAATTCCATAATTTTGTAATATTTTATTGATAAAGCTAAAGGAGTAAACTGACAAGCTCTACAGGTTGCTATACGTCAAAAGGAAGATGTAGGTATTGACACTTTAGTTGAAAATGTTGTGTCAATTTCGAAAGTGATAGTTTAGATATTAAATGCCTTTTGAATGCATAGTTACAAGATAAAACGCGAAAGAAGAATATGTGAATGTCCAAAGTACCACGTGAAAAAACAAACTGTGGACTATCTAACACATTTGGAGGAATATTTCAGAATAATAACTATTATAAAGTGATAACATTTTGTTGAAAGATCAATGTTTGTTAAAAGTACACTAATGTGGATATGTTAAATCTGACATTGCCATCGTAAAGACATTTTTTAATGGTGTCATACGAGTGCTACTTGAGTTATTAATAGAAACTTGAAACATTTATCTTGACGAAAAAATTTAATTAAATCACGAAAATTTTCTATGACTTCCGATATGGATGAAACCAACAGCAGAGAGACGATAAACTCGCTTCAACTTCTGATGACGTAGAAAGTGTCTCGTAAATAATGTCCAATGTTCACTCTGCATTCAGCAAGTTCTTTGAGACCTTGTAAAAACAATTCTTTGTGCTTAGATATATTTTCAACATCTCCTTTATATTTTTCTCACGGAAATATTTCGTCATCTGGATCTGAATAAATAGTAATCTGACGTTGCAGAGATAGGACTAAAAATTTTATATGCTAGGAACTCAATATCACAGAGTTCTTCAATTTAATTGCGCATAACTTACGCAGTATGTAGTTTAGCATTGTCTTGTTGTAAGAAAACTGACTTTTTGTTAAAAAACCTGAATTTTTTTCGATAGAACCTCATACATTCGCATCAGTTATCCTCTATAAACCTTGCCATGATAGTTCAACCATCTGGAATGATTTCGAACCTCTTCTGCGATGGGTTCTGGTAACTAGCCTTAGTAAAACCATTGATTTTTCAAATATCCACTAATTAAACGATCAAACCAATGCTGTAAGCTCAACTCATTGACTGTTTATCCCCCTTCAATTTCATATATTATTAATTATCAAAACTTATTGCGTTGACAATAAACAACGGGAGGATGATTGAAAGAAATGGGGCAATTGTACTCTTCATAGAATTAGGGACTAGTCTTAAATTACATTCGAATTAGATTTTTCCAGTGTAGGAAATAAAAGCGTGTTGTGTGGAAAGAGTTTCTTCCTCTTTCTACATCTATGAGCCTTCAGTAATTTGAAACTGAAATCTGCCTCTTATGTTTGGCACTATGCCGGAGTCTGGAGAATTTCGAAATTGTCGTTTTATTACTTCGTTTTGCATGCTGTTTGAGTCTTTCAGCACTTGAATGCGATTTTGTATGTTTCGAGTGGTTAATATGAATTTGTACGGCGTTGTGTGTAAAATGAAATATATAGCCTTTATAAAACAAAGTATAAAATCCAACCCCTCATGAATCAGCATAACTACGTTATTGCGATACAAAAAAACCATTTATTTGACTCATTTTATTATCAATTGTGTAAATGGAAATGTATTTAAATCTCACACGCTTATCTTAAAAATAATTTATTGATTTCCCTGACCATTCAAATTGAAAACTAAACATGTCATGCAGATTCTCTTGTTATGTACGAAAAAAAAAAGAATGTGAAGTCCAATCTACTGACCCAATTATGCAGTGAATATGAGCGGAAGAAAATTAACACATATCGATGAATTTCCAGTTTATCACAATGATAATTCTCTATTGGTATGTCAACGACGAACAAATAAATGACAATAGAAAAGTTATTCATAATTTTTGATGATTTCATTCAAAATGTTTGTTTCTCATGAAAAATTAAACGAAAAAAAGGGGAAAGAGATTTTTGACTAGATGAAGATGAATTAATCATAATATTGTACGAAACTTTGGATCTGCAGAATTTGAGAAGATGAAAATGTGAAATATATAAATATATATAAAAGCAAACATTCGAATATAATAGAAAGACGACGCCACGTAATGTCAAATATCCGATTAATATTTTAAATTATAAAAGATATTGTACAAAAAACTTTATATTTCTATATTTATAACATTTATAGCATTGTACGAATAGGGAATTTAGAACATACTGATTATGAAAAAAAAATCTTCAGAGAATTTTCGGTATGTTTCAATAGAGTGTGGTTTTAATATACACTAAACAGTTTCGAAAACACATTACTAAAATAATAGAAAAGAATACAACAAACAACACCAAACAAAAAAAAAATAATGGATGAATGACTAAAGAGATTTTGGGAAAGAAAGCAGAAAATGGAAAAATAACACAGAAGCAAAAAAATGGATGAAATAGTAAAAATACGTTATATTTCACATATGAAAACGTTAAAGGGGGTGTTGGTTTACTTGTTAGAGGGCGGGGGGGGGGGGTGATTTGTTTGACAAAAAAGCCCTCAGTATCCTGGTAGAGGAGAGAGAGAGAAAAAGTAATTATAGATGAAGAAGACGACAATGAAATTTCAAAATCTGGAGTCCTATTCAATGCAACAACTTTAACAGCAAAGAAACCTAATGATATTCCATTAGAACCACTTCAACTTAATAGCGAGAAAAACAATGAAATCTCAGTTGAATTTTTTAAGCAGGAGGTATTACGTTTATCAATTGATAAGTCTGATGAATCACAAAGTAAAAGTGTTTCTTGACAGCATACACGCTTGAATAAGTTCTGAATGCGAAAATTATTTAGAGGAGACGCAGTTTGGTTTTAAAAATGCCCTTGTTGCCTGGAAAACAATGTTTGCTCTGAATATTCTCTAACTTATGGTTAAGTTAAGTTTTTTAAATACCTATATCGAAAGGAATTGATTTTGATGGAGAAGATCTACGTATAAATAGAAACCTGGTACTGGCTACAGGAGGTTTCAAGTCAATGGAAAACATACAGATGAACTTCAAATCTTTTGAAGATTCGAATCGAGTCGAATCTAATATAAAACGGTGACTTGTAAGAAAAACGATAAATATAAGGAAAAGTTGGCAGAAGAATTTAATAATGAGAATAAAAAATAATAATGCCTTCCATAGAACCACGACCAAATGAAAATCTAACTGTGAAAATTAAAAAAAATTACTTTTGAGAAGTTTACAATTGAAAACCAAAATTTTTATAAAGCTAGTGAAGACCGCCTTGCACTTCTCTTACAATAGATAAGAAGGTTATTGGGACAGATTGGTAGTAGTTGTTACACAAGAGTGAACATCTTCGTAACGCAATTGAAACAACAATTATATCTGGCATAACCAAAACTTTGTTTCCTCACTGATACTGCATTAACATCAAGTGCATGGATAATAATGATAAATCATCATCGTCGTGTTAAACAAATATGAAGACCTTATCTTCAGTCATTTCATGGAAACCAAAACTCAAGGTATCATAGTAAAAACGTGAAATTTGAAATAATTTTGCTGGAATTCTCAATGTTAACAGGTGGCAATTGGGAAGTAATCATTTTGAAATGGGTGCAGAGGAAAAAATAGTCACTGAAGTAGTCATTTTTATTTTAAGTAGGTTTCAGTTTAATTGAACACTTTCAACAAACACAATTAAGTTTAAAATAAAATGACAAAACCTGGCTATAAAGAATAACTTGCACAATAATCAAGTCGTTTTTAAAAGCTATGAAAAATTTGTTCAGTTGTAGATGAAAGAATATTAGAAATTCGTTTTCAAATAGATCCTCTCAAATCATCTTTGGTCTTGGGTTCTTCTAAATAACAATAATCTCTCAGGAAGCCCCATAAGAAAAAATCACACGGGCTGAAGTCCGGTAAATACGGATTCTAGACCTATGTGTGTAAACATGGCATATCCTAAACCGATGACGCTTCCATTATAAAGACAAGCATATATTTTTTTATTCTTACTTTCTAATAAGAGTATTTTTATTGACTACTCTTTTATATCTAAAGTTAATACCAAAACCTTTAAATGTATTTACCTTTAGATAAATTAAATTTTAAACTACCCCCAGATGTCGCTAACATTTAAACCAAAGTTTGTTGTTAGAAACAACCAAAAAATTTGATATAAATAGTTTGATGTAAAGATTCAGTGGTGGTATTTCATATTCTGTCATTCTCATTTTTCAGTTACTGCTAGACATAAAAGTTCACGGCCTGTGAAAAAAAGCATCTAACTTCTCTGCAAAATATTAATATATTCGAAACATCAACTATACATCCTATGAATATCTTTTACTAAACCATTCCATTATTTCCAATAAATACAACTGTTAATTACGTCAACGTTAGCGAAAGATATAATTAATCATTACGTATAATTTCTCTATCAATTAATCTTATTTTCTGTTCCTTGGAATTCCCTCCGCGAGCGCTCAGCGCCATCCTCTGAGTTTTGTTCGCGTTTGACGAAGCCGAGGAAATAAATGGAATAGATATGCTTAACCTGACGAACAATTTATTCAATCTAATCAAGTACCTCGATGTAAATTTTATAATAACGTAAATTCACCACATACATCGTTCGCCTCAAAAGGTATGTTTACCAGGATTGTATCGAGACAGTTTGATTTGACGAAGGTTTCCTTTGGATCTCATTATAGTTAAAATACTCGGACGTTTCATTACTTTTCTCAATATTTAGACTCTAAAGTTTTTTTATTGATTTAAACTGCAACTAACTTTCGAATTACGAACTTTTCGAAGTTGAACAAATACTTAAATAGAGCTTAAAGCTTCGTATCATCAATTCTATTTATTTATGGAGGAAATAATGAGTATCATAAAGATTCCATACTCATTTTTGCAAATATAGAGAACCCTTGGAAATGAGAAGCTGAGTAAAAAATAGAATTTGGATTATGTGAACAAAAGAGTAAATCGTCAGCCTATTCTAAGACTCCTTAGATTACGTGAATTCTTTCATTATTATCCGAAATAAAGTAGAACTAGAATAGAGTGATTGTTACTAAGAAAAAATATGTAAAATACTATAGAAACCAGTCTATATTGAAATTGATGATTATACCTAATGTCAATTGTCAACTGTCAGGTTAGCAATGATGAGAAATAAACGAAATGGTGGTTATGTGAACAGAAATTTGAGTCCTCAGTGTATTCTTAGCCTCACTAGATAAAGCGAATTCCAAAATCACTTTCCAGGAGAAAGGAGAAATAGAATAGGGGAGTTATTATTAGCAAAAGTTTTTCAAAAATCGAATAACACCATTTTCTATGAAAGATTTACAACGAAACATATGCTCACATTTAGAGAATTGATTATTCTTATTGTCAACTGTCAATTGTCATCCTGGCAATGATTTGTGGAAAAAAATGTTCTGATTTCCTTTGGGGATTTGCAAACTCTTCATCACTAAGAAAACTGTTATTATACACTCAACATTATCTAATGAATTTTTCTTTTTACCTGTCAGAAACGAATAATAAGTCATCATTCGAACTTGGAAGGAGCGACGTGATTTAAACTCAACAGGAAATGGCGGTAGTGGCAATCTTTGATTGGAAACAAAAATCCCTAGAAGCATCTAGTCTACATATGAAAATGAACTATTATAGAATAGACATCTTCGCGTTTTGGAAAATTTACGAGCGTTGTTTATTGCATTTTTCTGTTAACGGTCCTGTAGCGAAGGAAATTTAAGGCGCGCTAAATTGGGAATTCCACTTGATCTTCCCAGTTCCAACTATAATAATGATAATAATCATTCCAGTTTGTTGAGTTTATTGTTAATGCTCTAGACGCGAAGGAGATAAAACCCCGAAACGCCTCAGAATATTAATATTACCTTCGCATTTTCGGTAATAATAATATGTTCTATTATGCGGCTTAACAAAATAAGTAAATAGCTAGCGAGTTATCGAAGAGGTACCTCAAATTTGCTACAAACTTAAAGACCTTTTGTCTCGCCTTTATTTAAGTTGGGGGAGAATGGTTATTATTATTTATTAACTTCGTCTAATTTTAGGTTTCAATTAGAAACTGCTGTGAATTCAAGAATATTCTATCTAATTCTATAGCACAAAACATGATGATTAAGCCAAATATTCTCAAAGAAATATTGCAGGTTTCCAAGATACCGGGTGTTTGAAGTTTAAATGTGGTTTTACAATTAAGCATTCCTATAATTTCTACGGGGATGTTTTTAAAAAGGAGAGCTATCAGTCTAGTCACTTATATGGAGTTATTTTTTCTCGATTCTCAAGATCGATAAGTGTTACGAAAAGTTCAAAAAAACATAGACAAATGGAACAATCCTTCAGCAGAAACATCTTCTTCTTCCAAAATAGGTTTAACGCCTGTTCCTACTTCGATATCTTTTGTCATTCTGGCTCTAGGTTGACCCTCCACTTCTTTCGTGGTCGACCTCTACTCCTTGTTCCAATTTGAGATTTATCTCTTGCTATTTTTACCAGTCTATCGTTTGTCTGGTTATGTTGGTTCCATTTCTTTTTAAAACTGTGATACCCATAGTGTTTTCCAGAGATTCACTTGAGAATTTTTATCTATATGATTTTCAATTGCTTCATGTCTTTTTTTGTGTCTCAGTTTTTTGTTTCGCCATACTACGTTCTAAAGACATCCCACAATCTTATTTGCTCTGGCTACATCTCCTTTTACCTTGTCTTCTACGTCTCCATACATGATCATGAAAATTAGATTCAAATTGCATCTAATGAGCTCTTTTGATGTAGTCATGCATATAGTTTTTTTCAATTGTCCTAGTCCTGTAAGATTGAGGGTATTATATAATCTTTGAAGGTCATCTCCATTTACAGGAAATTTTTTTCTCCCAATTCAACCTAACGAAGCAATTTTGACATTGACAGTCATGTGATGCTGTGGAATTGAGTATGGGAGTATGAGTCATTTCTATAACCCATTTCTCGGTTAATTTCTAATTAATCTTTTTTCATAAAAAAAAATACAGATTCTCTAGCAATAAAAACGTGTAGTATAAGAAGACAAAGCATGGATAGACAATTAGACTCCCTCAAAGAATATTCTGAAAAACCTTTGAACACAAAAGAATAATAATACTTCTACGAATCATCAAAAAATAATTTTTCTCCAACTTCCAGTTCAGAGTTTAATATTATGAATTCTTTGTCAGGACAGGCTTTCAAGATCGCGTACCAATAACGTTCGAAAATTTATCAGAAAATTCTTAAGGAAACTGATATGAAAAAAGCTTCTACAAAAGAACTTGAAGGTAATAGAAAATATGAGATTGATTAAATTTCACGAAAATGAGTGTTAATGTCTTTTTTTTTGTTTTATTATGAAGTAAAATTGGATTTCTAGCCATACGGAAATAACAAATACGATTATTTAAACAAAGCGTATCAGTTCAATTAAATACTTTCAAATCATTTATATCGGATTCTGGAATGATACATGCAAAATATTACCAATCAAGATTTCCATCATTTTTACTGTGGTTTATTTGAAAGTATACCTGGCATACCAATTTGCACTTTCTCTATCTCTCTATTTTCGGAAAAAGTCAGATACTATACGACGAATACATTACAGATACTGAATAAGAAAATAAATTAACACAAGATTAAGACGACAATAATAAACCAAAAGGAGAAGACAAATAAGATACAATTAGATGAGTTGAAAACAGAACAGATCCTAAGCTTTAATGATATCTTCAGAGATTCATAAGTATTGAGAATTTTTCGGATTTCGCCTTAAATAGTGGAGCACTAAGAGTATGAATAACATCAATGGAAAGTATGCAACGACCTCAAAATCATCAAAATAACTGAACTGAAAGGCACTAGCGGTACTATGGAGAGATAGATTAATTATTCCGCAAAGAACAAGACTGACACTGAAAATAAAACAAACACAAAAAGAAACTCGTAGATTAAGTATAGTATTCAACTCGCGATAATAATTATAACTCACTTATTCAAATATTACAAAATTTCTGTCGATGTGACTCTGAAGCCTTCTCTGATATAATGAATTCCTTCGTTGCAAAAGAATCCGTATCAGTTGAACATCGATGCGTTCGCCAGAAAGTCCATCTTCGACTTTGCAATTCTGCATTGTAGCACCTTGTGTTTTTATGGTTCAGAAGTTGTTACTCCCATTGTGGCATATTTTTCATTAGTTTTCCTGACGCTGTATGATTTATGATCATCTGAGCTCCTTCCGAACGTTTTTCATCTGCGCCCTTGCATAAATTCATGTCGCTTAAACCACATAAGCGAATTTTATATTGTCTTATAAAAATCGAGATCAAGGAAAGCAATAAATTATTTCTTTGATATAAATAAAACAGAGAGGGTGCGAAATGAAAAGTTTTACGAGATAAATCGAGTTGAAAACTTCATTTTTATGTCTCGAAGGACACGGGTGGTAAATTTATATTTTAGGTTATCGACATATATGCAACACCTTATTGATAAGCTTATCCAACTTTATTGAATCCTTCGTAGATTTTACTGCATTTTCAATAATAAAAATGTCTAGCGAACATAGTAACAGTCTCATAAATATTACATTTATCTATATTTTGTTTCTAACGGACCATTTATATAGTCAAGTTCACAACTTTTTACTTACTGATGTTTTTTTTTGAATTAAATTTATTCAAGCTTTTATTTCACTTCTATTCCTTTCGATTTTGTCGAATATTCTCACCATCAAAACATGTCTAGAATATTCCATAGAAGCTTTTATATATAAGCAAAAGACAAATAACCTAAACAAGCAAATAATCTAAGAAACCCAATAAAATAGATTGGGGATATTTATTTCTATTATTTCTCATAGATAGCGGAGAAATTGTATATTTCTCGTTCAAAAAATCAAGGTAGATCGACATATGATACTCGTATATCCACAACGTAAGACTCATTTAGTTATATAAAAAAACGTGTACAATTTAAAAAAAAAAATATTTATTGAAAGTAAATCTACAACTGTCTCACGAACGTGGTCAAAAGTCTCTAGCAAATAATCTGTAGCTTCCATTCCTCTTCTGATTTTAGTATCCCAAATCCATTAGGCTTAGCTTTATAATGAGTGATCTATGTTGTTTGTGAGTTATTTTTTTGGTAAAGGAAAAAATGAAAAAGAGTTATAATTAACAATAAAGAAAACACAAGCTATCAATACTTGGTGTTCCTTCTTCTTTATTCGATCTTGTTCGATGCTATTCCATCCTTCAATGATTGACGTTTTAAGGGTCTATTTCGTGGCTGGAGCATGATTTCTAGTCCAAACTGTTCAGCCAATAAATGCTCGATAGGATTTAAGCATGGGCTATGCGCTGGCCAATCCATATCGGCAATTAGAACGTCCTGTAGAATGTGGACGGGCATTGTCTTGCATTAGAAATTTTTGCTGATGATCTTGGCGTAGCCAACGATCCCCCGCGTCGATATAAACCAACTCGGTTTTTGCTCACACTGAAATATTCGCCCAAACCATCCAGAACCTTTTCCAAAAGCCACGCTTTCGTTTATACACTACTGTGCAAATCTTTCTCCGGGTCTTCTGGAGACTCGTCCTGTATTAGCGCTACCGTGCAGGCACACTTTGCTTTTGTCTTAGAAGAGAAGGAAGCCTCATTGTTCTCTGATAAATCGTAGATGGACTGCTCGGTAGGCTGGGGTTATTTGGGGATCGGTAGCTGCTTTTTGGCTCAATATTAGCTGCCTCAAGCCTTCTCCTAACTGACCAGCCACTCGTAGCCATCCTTTTCGTTTCTTTGAGCTCCTGTTGGACTAGTGACACGCTGACAATCAATCGGTCACCTCTCTCGGAGAAGCACCGTTTTCTTCCGAAACCACGTCTTTCATGAAAGCTACCAGACTCTTGGCAATTACGGTAAACTTTGAAAAGAGCAGACTGATTCATGTTTAGCACACTGGCCATTTCTCGCTGACTCTAGTCTTGTTGCAATGAAGTAACCACTTAAACAGCTTTACCACTTGTTGTGTCCATTTACAGGTAGAATTCTTATTTGTTGTTAACGATGTGTATTGGTTGACGTTTGATGGCTATCCGATAGTCAGGGGTCAGGTAGATAACTTCTAAGAAGGGTCAGTTACCCTTAATTAGGACAGTTGTAAACAAGCATAAAAAGGTTGATTACCAATCATCATAACATATTATTGGACTATGGGATAAGAAACATTACAATATCTCATTCCATTTTGAGGCTAAGTATTGGATGTTATTAAGAAAAATACAATTTCGTTTTCAGATTTTATGCCAGTGATTTGCTATTGCAAGGGTGTCGGGTGAGTCGATTTTTTTGCTCAGGAGTGTACTTTGTCTACATCCCTCGGGCTAAAAAGTTATAACTCGACGTCACTTTATGTATTTATTTTGTAGTGTATAATCTTGTCTAAATGGAAATGTTCAAAAAATACCAGTTCACATCTCGCTCGCTCCTATAACAATATATCTTTGCAATTAAATAATTCAACACAATAGGTAATTAGGTGCCTCTCAACCTCCCCTATAAAATGTACTCGAATGACTTGAGCCTACAAAAGTATTATTCACCGACATGAAATTGATTCAATTTCTATGAATAATACTTGCATTAAGTGGAAATCGTGGACGAGCGCTAATTAACCACGTTCCTCCCGAGAAAATTTCCAAAAAGAGGTCGAGGCCTCTTAAAAACGTTCATCTTTAGGTAAATAAATGCTCGGGGTGATGACAGTTGCTGTAATGACACAAGAAATTATTGAATGAACAAGTGATTTGTTAGTTAGTGCGACGCAAAAGCCTAATTCTGAACTGCTTGACAATGTATTGTGGATGTGGTTTTGCCAAGAAAGAAGAAAAGTAATCCTGATATCTGAGCCCATAATAAGAAAAAAGGATATACATCCACACAAAAAACGGTTTTGGAAAATAATGGTGAAGAAACTGTGAAGGAGGATTCGTCCAAACAAGTGTGAAGTGTAAACAAACAGTATGAGCACCAAGTAGCAGAATCAAAGTAACCATAATGTGGCTACCAAGCCATCTATTTTTATTGGATTTTTTATTTTTTGTCGATATCGAGATTTCCGGCAGCCTGTAGTAGCAAAGAGAAAAGCATTCGACCAGTTTTGAGCTCGTTGAGCCTCGTCAGAATGATTTAACATCCTCTACTTCGAATACTTTGACTCGTAGAACCAGTAATCGCATTTCCACTAATACACGAACACAATTTTGTTCCAATTAGAATACCTCTTCGTGTCATAACCATCTAATCAAACAAACCTTCACCTTTCCTAGATTAAACCTGCGTTTCTCGTGATAAGGGTTTTCAGGTCTCCCTTCTGCTCTCGGTCGCTTGACATAAATTGAATAAATAAATTCAGAACTTTCGGGAATTGTCCTTGTTCGATTTTTTGCACTTTTACCATACCTCTTCGTGAATTAGATAGTATCGTTGTAAGAAAAAACGGAAAAGAACAAAAGAGATTGTAAGAGCTGAATCATTCAAATTTATTTATTTATGAATTATGCATAATCATTTTTATCGGGATCGTTTATTTTTGTAAAGGGTAATTCTACCATGAAACACGATTGTTTTTTTTTATAACATTTCTTAGTTTGTATTTCGTCAAACTCAAGATGTAATGAAAGAACCAGATCAGGCAAAAAAAAACTTCCCATAGATGTGAAGCATTCATTATCAGAAAAGAGCAGTTGAAGACTTTGAAGAGAAAAAATCAAGCGCTATAAAATTGTGCGAAGAGTGTTCAGAATTTGTGTGTGGGAAACATTCCAAAGTAACAAGCGAATATTGTTTGAATGCCATGGAAGGTGTTTATTTTTTCAAAGCAAATTAAATCATCATTAAGAGTGAATTAGGAAGGGAAATGAAACAAAAGTTGCCGACCAGAATACGGCTAGCACCTGCTGATGTTGCAAAAGCCGAAGCGCCTGGCGGAAGGTTAAGGCGAATGATATTCGCAATTGAGGATATGGTAGTAAATCATATGTAGTTTCTATAGGTTAACACAATGATTATTTGGGTGAGAAATTTGTAATATCTTCTTACTATAACTTCTCAATATTCTCATGATTGGAGGAGAGGTAAATAGACACGCCGCAATTAGTTGAACACTCTCTATCGAATCTGTATTGAAACTCATTTGAAACTATCGATAGATATATTATTTCTTCATTTTTTAAACCCTTTTATTTATTTTTTTAATAAATTTCCTCTATTATTATTGAAAATTGAGTTTAAAAACAGGTATATGATTATTTGGCTTTGTATACGTCCTAGTTATTTTTTGGTAATAATAACAATCCTATTGTAAAACAAAATAAGCTGGAATGATATTATTCGATTAATTATTTTGAGAAATATATAAGGGTTAATAAAAAACAGAGTAATAGAAAGTTATAAAAGTCCATTGCACTGCAAATTCAATGCCCGTTCTATCTTAAGTCATTGCGATATTAATAGGCCTCAACAAATATTTTTACGAATATTTAAGAGATCATGTTTATATCAATAAAACGAGATAAATTCAATAGCTAAAGGATGAGATAATTAGGAACATTATTTGAAATCGAAGTATGTCCCGAAGCTGATATTTTGTTTAATACATAACTGCAATAGAATCATCAGGATACTTCAAGTTATTATTTTATCTATAATTAACACCATTATTGTTAGATGTCATAGTCAAACGCGGTTCCGGAAGAACAATGACTTAATTCTGAAAACTTTTCAAATGGAAATAAGTTCATGGACAATATAAGACACACAACCCATAAACATGGAAACATTAACGTAACTCTAGTCCCACTCAAGACCGCCTTAAGATATTTATGTCATCTAGTCTACATGTCAACTGGTTTTACCTCAATTGCGCTCAAAAGTTACATGAGAGTAGTTGTATTACTGAAGTGTAATTTATGACTAAAACATTTATTGATTCCCAGTGTGTTTAAACATGGTGCTTTTTTTAAATATATGATTTGAATAAAATAGTTTTCAAAGTTCGTCTTTTCTTCCTTTTAATTTATCCAAGGGCTAAAAATTAATGAAATTTTTTAAAGAACTAATAATATCTTGTAAAACAAGAGGCAATTATGGTGGCCAAATCATAATCTTTGGATATGTTCTATGTACCATTTTATGTCACTTACACCATTCCCAATTATATGTTTCATACAATTACAATTTTTCTTGCTGTCCCCTCAAATTTCGAGTATATAAATTTTTGTCTGTCTATCATTCCAAAAATATACAGGGTCCTTCACGACGAGCTGAATCGATTTGTATATGGCAAAGTACTGCGACTAATGTTCTGAAAATTTGCTTGCTTTGAGTTTTCCGAAATTCTCGTTTCAGCTAAAATAATTTCAGTTTTCTGAAACTTCCGATTATACCGGAAGTGGACCCAAACTTTGTTATTTTGAACAGAATGCTATATTATAGAATTTTTGAAAACTACGCAAAATTTCAATATAACTGTATATGAGGCATCGTATGCCTAAAGTGCACCATTTTTTAATTATTTCACATTTTCGAAATTTTTGGACGCATGCAGCTCTCCACTAAAAAAATTATAATTCTAAGTTTAAGTGAGTCAGGTCTAATATTTTTGAGAAATGAACAAATAACAGCTTTCAAAATCTGCGAAAACCTTGACAAAAATGTATATAGAGTGTTCAGAAAATGGTGCCAAATTTCGCTATCTAAAATCTTCGAAAACTTAATTTTTTCAAATAGCAGCCCCCATTTTTTTCTTCACCATTGGATTCTACGCTTCAAATTAAGGGGACTTCGATAGTAAATTCATATATCGCAAATTAACGGTTTTTGTAGAAACTTGAGAAAACTGAAATCTTCATGGTTTTCAATTGTCGGTTGTCTTGAGCAACCAAAAAGAAGACTGTCAGGAAATAGTTCGGAATGCATTTCGAACTCTTTCACCGTAAGAAATTCGAAACGCCACTCAGCACGGGTTTTTAAGAAGAATCCATAAATGTTTGGAAGTTGGGGGCAACCATTTCGAACATTTACCTCAGTTTAATTTTCAGTTTTGTTCTTCTCCTCTTAGTGTAGTGTTTAAAAATATTTTAATTTTTGATACGTTGACTTTTGTTATTCGTTGTTCGCCATCGGCAGGTAACAATTAAAAACCATGAAAATTTCAGTTTTTCCAAGTTTCTACAAAAACCGTTAATTTGAGATATATGAATTTACTAGTCCCCTTAATTTAAAGCGTAGAATCCAATGGTGAAGAGAAAAATGGGGGCTGCTATTTGAAAAAATTATTTCGGCACCATTTTCTGAACACCCTATATAAATTTTTGCCGAAATTTTAACAGATTTCGAAAGCTGTACGTGTTGTTTATCTTAGAATTATAATTTTTTTAGTAGACTGCAGCATGCGTCCAAAAATTTCGAAAATGTGAAATAATTGACAAATGGTGGACTTTAGGTATACTATGCCTCATATAAAGTTATATTGAAATTTTGCTTAGATTCCAAAAATTTGATAAAAACCATAGCACTCCGTTTAAAATAACGAAGGTTGGGTCAACTTCCGGTTTAACCGGAAGTTTCACAAAACTGAAATTATTTTAGCTGAAACGAGCATTTCGGAAAACTCATGCAAGCAAATTTTCAGAGCCTTAGTCGCAGTACTTTCCCATATAAATATCGATTCAGCTCGTCGTGAAGGACCCTGTACATTTGTATATATATATATATATATATATATATATATCAGGGAATTTATCAATAAAAATCAACTCTGCCATCATTAATTTTCAAATGAGCTATAGAACCAAATAATCTAGATATCAGTGAAAAAATATAAATTTCGTCTTTCTACTGGCCTAAAACTGAAATCAGATTTAGTGAAAACAGTCGGATGGCGTTCCGTTTGCCGCGAACAACGCACGTCGACTTGGGTGTGCACTTAACCCTACACGATTTGTTCTACCGGTATAAATGGATTCCGGAAAACAACATATGCATTGCATTAGGCTTTCATCCGATTCGAAGAAGAAAGAAGAGCAGTTTATAATGAAAACCTTCCACGCCGCTTGTATACGACTACTTTCATTTCAATTTCCAACTTCTCCAAGGTTTACGTTAACTTTACAGGAAATTTCTTCCGACGTATCTTACCTCTACTTTCCATTATTCACGCACACAGATGTGAAATATCTTCGATATTTTTCATTCCACGTACTAGTTGCTACGAATCTGTTTAGATTTGTGGAAATTATCGGTTCTCTAATATAAAAAAAGGTTTTAAGAATTTTGTAGGGAGTTTACTTAAAAAAAAAGTGTGATAAAATAGTAAAATTATTTTGTATTTAACGTGTATAACTTTTTCAGTTTAATCTGGTAACATCGTTGTCACATGTGGACTTATGTCAAATTGGTGTATGTGGCCCTTCTCACCTGAGATTGGATTGCTTAGTGTTTTCTATTTTTGTCGTGTCTTTTGGGATTAATTATCGGCGAATAAACTAAATCTGTTTACATGGTTTTAGGAATTATTCAATATCTTACTTCTAATTCTAGAAATATATCCAGGAATGTGTTTTTATGAATGGAATTTGTCAATGATCATGAACTAGCCATGTGGTTGTTTTACTTGATTTTAATTATTTCCTACCTTTGCCGACATTGATTTTGTACGATCATCATACCGGTGTATTGTGCTTGGGACTTTCTCCGTAGCAGTTGCTATTCTCTATCCATTTTGGGGATTATAAGAAGCTCCCATGTAGTTATTCTGGTAACTGGTTTTTGTGATTGAGCTGTTGTAACTGTCGATTGGATTTTGGCTCTGGTATCATTACTTTAAGGTATAAAACACCACCAAGAGACTGGTGAGCCCGTTTGTGTATATTTTCCGAACTCACTTCAACCTTTTGAAACTAAGTAACTTTTATAGGGGCAGAACTATTCAGATTTGGCTGACAAACATCCCAGTAGTAAATTGAATAGGGTTAGGTTCTTCATATAAGAGGCATGTACATCAGTTAGTCTCAACATATTTTCGCTTGACGTACAATTTTGAGTTAATTACCTATTTTAGTGTTTGATAAGTTGAGTTATAACTATGTTGTAAACTCGTTGTGTACACATCTGGAAATCTGGGTAGATATCATTTACTGGTGGAAATTTAATCATCAGATAAGCTTATACATTCTTAATGTTATGTATCATTCCGATTTAGGGTCATATTGAGTTTTATATTTTATTTTCTTTCGTCAAGTTTCTTGGTTGTCTAAAATAAGATAGGAGCATTGGTTGGAGGTAACCAGTTATGATTTTGAAACAGCCTATTTAGGACGTGGCTTTTAGATAGACCATGTCAGCGTTATTATCCATTTCTCTTATATTGCAAACCTCTAGATTCGCTTAACGTTTCTCTCCAGTTAATTTATCTGGGTAACCACATCTGGGAACCCCTTAATTCTCCAGTCAATTCATCTACAATATTTAGTAAACTGTGATTAACTCTCATATTTTCTTTTATAAAAAAACTTGTGAGCTTTTACCTAGTTGTTTGAGAATTCAAATAATAACTCACTTTGGTGAAATTGGTACAAGTATACACTTATTCTGTTGATCAAAACTAACTTATTTACCTCTTTTATTCTAGTCAAACATCTGTACCAAGCGGTGAAAATGTTGTAGTCTGGTGTATACATATTTGTGTCTAAAAGTTAGTGACATGCCACTACCTACACATTTTTTTTTAAATCAAACAGATTACTACAGTCTTTAGGAAAACTAGTATCTACACTGTTAAATTTTTTTGTAAAATTACTAATCAGTATGTGTGAACTCAAATTATAATACAATTTGATTTTCTTAGACAATTGAGAAACTTTAATTAATTAATTTTCAATAACAATGTTTAAAGATTATAAAAAATATCTAGATTTTGACTTGAATTTTAAGTAAAAATAAAAGCTTGTCAGAAACGACAGTTTATTGTATAGTGAATAAAGCTCAAGTTAATTGAGTGATAAAGTTAAAACACTGCATAGTAAATTAACTGAGTATCTTCACAATAAATCTTAGATTGAAATTATGAAATTATATAGTAAAATTGCTGATCAAATTTTTTATTACCGCTTAGTAAGTTTTATAAAATGTTGTGCGTTAAAACTTCCCACACATTTTTGGTAAGATTACCAAAGAAATTTTTAACAGTGTATGAATGATTCAATTATTATTAGTGTATAACTGATTGACTTGTTTATACGATACATTTTGCGCCACATTATTGGCATCCAATTTGATTTGTTATTTCATATTATATTTTTTGCGTCTCAAAGCTATAGCAAAGTTGATATTTCGGAAACATGTGCAGTGTTCAATATCGAAGAAGACAATGTTATATTCTGGCTAAAAGTTTTATAATGATGAATTAGAATCAATAAAAACGTTCCTATGGTACAATTTGAAAATGGTCTATAAGAAAAACGAAATTCTTTGAACGAATGACATCTATTCATCAACATTTATCTTTACACATAAACACAGATAGATATTGTTATAAAATCTGTTGGAAATAGTGATAAACTAATAGCAGAATGAAAGGATTGCCGCATTTTGTTTTGCAATGCGCGTGATAATTAAAAACAAAGGTAATAAATCTCGATTTAAAGTTGCACCTATAAACAAAACAAAAGATTTATTTGCGCGTGTGATAGATAACATCATATACAGGATTTATAGGTACTGGAGTATAAACCGAACAAAAAGGATCGTTCCAATCGGATTACAACGATTTTATGTCCTCAGAATCGGTCAACGATTTGGATTAGTCTATTAGGAGAACTGGTTTTGGAATTTTTTTAGTATTATGATTCAATTTACTCAAATAGCGGACAGATCTTATAAATTCCTTCAAGTATTTGGAACGGTTCATTGAAATTATTATGTAATATTGAGATGGAATGATATTTTTTTACCTGACGAAGGTAGATATCACAAGTGCTCAAATCTTTGTTAACTTTTCATTCATACAAATTCAAACAGTTTACTTCTTATAAGCATTCATAACTTATGAACATAGACATTGAGGACGGTCAATTTACAATAAATTTATAGATTTATGGAACATAACATAATAGACAAATTGTATAACTTAACTATGGTTAACAGTTCTTAAAAGGTTTCCATCAGGAGTGCCGAGATAATTATTATTTCAATCTTGATCCTGCTTATAAGCTTCCCTAATAGACAATTATGTGTCAAATCATTCAATTTATTTATCAGATCTAAAACGAGCAAGAGAACTTGTCGAAACTGAAAACTAAGGATTTTTGCTGCGTTTGTAATTTTCTTGAACAATATATCGCAAATTGGTTTAATGTTTTGTAGAAAGTAAAGCTAAAGATACATTAGGTTTGTTCTCGGTTGGTTTCTTTGTTAAAACATCGATTCCAGTAATGCAAAAGTAATAATAATCAAAATTATCTTTAGGTTCACGCTATGAAACTTGTAGAGGAAAAGGTCTTTTTTCTATTAAAACAAAAATAGATAATACATAGTATGAACCACAAAAAGTGATATTCGTGAATCAAAAATTAAGTAATCATATTGTACAATAAATAAACATGAAAAAACTTATTTAGTGAGTTTTTACACTCACAACTACCAACTCATTCAAAAGTTATATTAGATTTTCAATTAAGTATCGATGTATAATTACATATATCATCAAAAACGTTTTTTATACGTCCAAAGTGAGGGTAGTTAAAATAATTACTCACATGTAGCTGGAAAACATGAAATTCATTCCTATTGTCAGTTATACGGGTACCAAACTCGACGTAATCAACCGAAATATGAACGAAATTCCCATTTTTTTAATTGGACAAATCCTATTTCAAAACATCAATACAGTTTCATACGAAAATTAATCTATTTATAGTATTTTGTATACTTCTGCCGTGAAAATTATGAAATATACAATCAATATTTAATTAGAGATACTTACAAGCTACAAATATTCGAATATTTACCGTGGATTGAACGCAATTCAATTAAAACTAACGTTAATTGCAGATATTGTACAAAATCCAGCAATGCAGTTATATTACGCATGCAACCTCATTAGGGAAAACCATGATGCCGATATTAAATATTCAATTGGGAGAAAAATATTCAATTGCGTACTGTAACGAATTGAAGTCTCGACACGTTCAAAAGGGGTGAATCAAGCCAAATAACTCCTAAAGAACGAATTAAAAATGCAGCGGAAAGTTTTACAATCATCATTTCATCACTTATCTGAAAATGAGATGAGGGTTTAAATATGGAAAGAAAAAAATTGTTCTCCCTACATTACAAGACACTCACCATTTGTCTTATAATGATAATGAACGTTATTTGTGCATTATTCATGGGAACTATTACTGAATACACAATTTACACTACCACTACACCAACACTCACAATTACACTGTCTGACGCGCGTTTGTTTTCGAAGCTCGCGTCAGACAGTGTAATTGTGAGTGTTGGTGTAGTGGTAGTGTAAATTGTGTGTTCAGTATGAATATCATCAACTGTTCCAGAAATTCCAGCTTAGATATGAACTATTCCAGTAAGTAAATTTGTTTTTGCTTAAACCTTCTACAAAAAGTGATGCTTCCAGGATCTTAACTTGTGATTTGATTAGGCGAATACATGTCTTCACTCTACAACTTGAAGGTTGAGTGAGAATTTGAAAATGCAGAAGGTTTTGTCTGTGAGGCATGAACGCACAGATATGGCAAGACCTGGCGGCATACGATTCCACTACCATACGATGCGTACGGTACTGGAAAAATCTGCTACTGCTAAAAGGGCTACATCTGGTATCTTTTCGACTGATCCTAAACTTTCTGGAGAAGCTGATTTTGCGACAGTTAAGACAACCAAATGCTAAATAAATGGAAACATGCAATTGGACAACATCGATGGGGTGATGAGAAAAAACACTGAATGAAAAATAGAACACTTTAACCATGTACATCTGGTTCAAACATTTGTATTATTTCTAGAGAGTTTCCTGCATTCAGGTGCTCCTCCTAAAGAATTATCAAAAAAATTTGAAGAATTTTTTGATTTTAACTGAGGAACCTCACATGAGCGAACGGTATGAGGTATTTAAAAAGCATAAAAAAATAGACAGTCATCAAATTCTACAAATAAAAAGTATAAAAATTAAGAAAAAAAAATACTGACTCAAATACTGATGACGATGAAAACGAAGTAATTAATAATTTAAACGATTGCAATGAATCATATTTTAAAATTGGTAGCTGGGTGCAATATCTTGAATGTGAAAAATGGGCTTAAGGACACTATACTGGATTAAGAGACGACGATTTGGAAATATGCACCTGCAACAAATGAATATATTCATATTAAACTTTTGTCCAGTTATTTCCCAGTACATGTCCGATTATATTTACATCTTTGAGTTACAATCTGGCATTGCAGGATTTTCGAAAAAGATGGCAGAAAGATTAATCTTCTCTCATTAACATCTTTGTATTTTTATTTCCCTCGGTCTACCCCTACAGTGTGAGCCTGAAGCAGTGAGAAATATTTTCAAGAAATGAAAAAGTGATTTCCATATTATTACGCTTTAACATTAAATAAATATTTGATTACAAGCATGTGAATTTTTCAAGTTCTTTTTATAAAAACCCTATACTACAGTAATACCAACCTCTTGTAGTGGAAAATATACAAAACTAAGATAGTATATTCAATAAACGTTTTCTTTGGAATCTCTACAAAGGAAAACTATTCGATTTCCAGCAAAAAATACCCGACCTAAAATTATAAATTTCTTCAACTTCTTATTTCATATGTTTTTGTTGCTAAATTGATCTATTTTAGGTCTCATCTGATTAAAAATTAGTCCTCTATTTTTCTTTATCTCACGAAGTGATAAAATTGATACATCTTCTAGTCATATACAAAAATGTGATTTCAAATAGACGCTAGATCGACAGTTTGATACATATTTCTTTGACTATTATATAAAAAGTTTTATAATGAATTAATAACACGTTCCAAGTAATGAGCAATGAATGTTAACAGTTAAAGTGATGAAACTGCAAGTTTCTGTTCGTTTAGACGACGTTGTTTACAAACTATATAAACAATGTTCACAAATATTAAATGAAGATAAGAACTCATAGAACTTCTTCTTATTAGTATAAACAACGTCAAATTGTAGAAATAATGAAAAAAAGCACTATCGTAGTTGATAGATGAAGGTGGCAGTCTGAAATATGAACTGAAAATATTCAAACAATATGCAAAATACAATAAATTTTTTTACATTCCCCAATCTGTATAAAACATCCAAATACTAGCAACTTTGGTCAAACAATAAGTATACGTGGCGTTAGTGGTGATTGAATCAATATTTTGAGGTTAAGTTATCCATATCTCAAATATTATTGGCTTGTCTTAAATGTACATGAAGTAATTTTCATGTCACTCTTTTTTAAATAGTTACATTAAACTTTTTAATTGGAGAAAATATTTTACACTTCTCATTATTTAAGTTAGAATACACTCACAATTATACTGTCCGATGCATGTTTCGATAACCAAGTTATCCTCTATCCTCTTCAGAGACATTCGGCCTCTGAAGACGAGATAGTTTTTAGTGAAATAAGTTATGGTATAAAACGCGTCTAATTTCATACATTGAATATACCAAAAAAACGTTTTTTGCGAGAAATGAGGCAATTGTTACTATTTGGAATGTGATATAACAATCCAAGTTAGATAATCTAATAACAAAAGAAAAGAAAAGAAAAACCCGAAAAGGAAATTAAATTAGAAAATCTTATTATCTACATCTGTAAATCAGGGAAGAAAGAAACTTTTCTAATCTGAAAATAATTCTTCCAAATTACCGAGAGTTTAAACCAGAGGCGGCAGGTCTACTGACAAGATTTGTTTGGAATGAGAATTTTGTATTTCCATTTTTCATAATGCTATTAGTACTTAAAAATCAAGCTTTAAGACTATAACTAAACTGATACTTCTATAAAAGTAGGATTGCCAGAAAAAATCCTATTTTGAAAAGAACAAACAACAGATAAACCTACATTTGCATTTTAATTTCCAAAATTGTCTAAAATTATGCTCAAAATCGACTCCAATCCAATCCGCGTATAGTTATGAAAAGAAAACTCAGTCATACACTTAAGCAAAGCTTATACGAAGCCAGTAAAGCGTCAGTCCTGCAGACCATTCAGGGATTTTTCTTTAGGTGCGCACACGTTTGAAGTTAGAAAATGATGAATTCGCGACAAAGTCTTTTGGATAAGAAAATGGTTCAGCCCTTATCCTACAAGCATTTGTACTCTCTATAAAGTTGTATGAATTTTCTAAGTATTCTCTTCGTTGAATTTTCTTGGCATTTTGTAGCAGAAATTCTAAACATAAACAAAGGCACACACATCGTACGAACATTCGTCTCTATTCTCTATTCTCTATTCCTGCCAGTGTTGACAGCCAGTGCTGACTTGGCTTGGAAAACTGTTCGCACAAGGCAAATATCAAAGTAGCGATGACCTCGTGTGAACTAGGCTTTACATACTAGTTTTACAGCTCAATCAAAAACCACGCGTGAAAACTGATTATAACATAATTAAAGATTTATACATAGTACTATTGACATCAAAATTAGGCGAAAAAAAACACATTGTAAAGACCTCTAGATTATAGATTTCTGGAATTTATATATACAGTTTTATCGCATCACGTATAAACCCCCTCCTAAACCAGTCGGGGTAGAAGGGTGGCTCGTAAAATTGTACAGAAAGCTCTTCGTAGATAAATCGCCTAGATAGAGGAGGACCACGAGCTCTCGCACCTGCACTTGCTAAAATTTAATTAAAATTTTACTTCAGAAGAAATTTTTCCAAGACCTATTTGTGTAATTGCAGTGCCGGAGAGCGAAACGTTGACTTTTTCATCCTCTTTAGATGGTACAATTGATAAGAGGAGAATTAATTACCTGTACAGAGGAGAAATAAGTAGAAAAAAATAAAATCACGTTCGCGAGATATCTTGATGTACCTGGCAGGAATCTCGGATAAAATTAATGAAATTATCGTATTGTCACCAATCTAATAAGAAGCGTGTAAAAAATATTGTTTTTCGTACGTAGCTTTATAGTGTGACATAAAGTTTTAATTACTGTTATCCTTTTACATATACCAAGCACATTAAAAAAGCAATAAACTCCATATAACGACCGAAAGGGCTTTATACTACCTTTATGGTAATATTTTACACTACAGGCTAATAAGCCGTTTTTTATAAGTAATTTGCTACGGCGTCACTGAAATGTTACCCATAAAAGTTATGATATATCTTATCTTTTTTGGCTATCGAGCGCCGTCAATGTTTACGTAAAAAAACTGTAACCGTGAAAAATCTTTGTTCGAGATAAATTACAAGGGTGATATTAAAAGTAAATTATTACTAAACTATATTCAAATATGTTTTTTGTCAAGGGATTGACATTTGAAAGGTCTCTTTAATTGCTAGGAAATAAGAAATATACAAATTGATTATTAGAATCTTCTAAAATACGTGAACAACCATATTGATTATTATATTTATTATAGAATAACTAAAAAATCCACTGTGGAGATAAAGCAAAGAATATTAGAACTTTCTCAGTAATTTTCGTTATAAAAACAATCACAGAAACTAAGATAAACAAGCTGCAAATAGCAAGCGAATTCGCCAAAATTTAGCTTCTATTAACATATTAGAATAGGACTTGCTTCACGGTCTAATATTAATGAACGACTTCGTAATTATACCTTTATGTAATAACTTGCAATTATTACCACAACCCGCGATTCTAGAGAGAAATCTAGTTACTCTTAACTTAATATTGAATTAAATGTCAATCAGATTGTTTGGTGTAATTTTTTAAAAATTAACCTTTTCGTTTTTGATGGTTAATCTAACTATCTTATTGATTCGTATTGATTTAGAAGTTTTCTTTTCCTTTTATCATTGCAAAAGAGAATCTTGAGGAAAGGTGAAAAGTCTAGTTTTGGTTATTAACACTTTTAATGCGAGAAATAGCCTGATGTACACTTAGATTATTGGTTCTTTAATAAAACTGGTAAAAAAAGATAACAACCCATATGTACTTTCATTGAAGAAGTTCTTTTAAATAATATTTTATAACATGGTTACTATATATTTTCGTTTGCTCGTGTGGTAATTCATTTTAAAAAGATTGAAAAGTTGAAAGTGATTTGTAAGAACGCGTACAAATATTTGTAGAAAGTCAAGGGTCGCCCGTGAGAAAGTATTTACCCAACTCAATAATTGAAACAAAAAAAATGAGGTAAAAAGGAATAGTGTTTGTTAAAACTAAAACGTTTGCGACATGATGATAATAATAATAATATTTAAGCAGACTTTACAATGTTGTGGTCCTCAAGAAATTATGTGAACGTGAAGGTCGATTCACTTTTTTAGTGATTTTGTATGAATTCATTCCATGGCTACTGTAACCTTTTTGTTGTTAACGTATCAATTTTTTAAGATGTGGGAACAGGCAAGTCATAAGGAGACAAATATGGGAAATAGAGTGGATTTTGCAATAGTTTACACTTTATTTTACTTGTGATGTTGAGTTGTTGTTTGTTTCTAATTGATCATCGCAAATAGTTAGACCGAAAATTATTCATCAAATAAATCGAAAGCATCGGAAATGATTCATAATGAATTTACCAAGTAAATTGCATCAAACCATACTGGTGATATGTCTACGTCTTCGTCAAACAATTATGTCAAAGTAAGGAGTGTTTTATGACGTGTTTTATGACTTTTAAAACACTCAAAGTTTTATAGACCGCATTGCAGAGACTTTTATATATTTAATAATAACAGTGCTATTTCGACAGGTGAATCATATTATCAAAATCATCTACGAGTACTTCTCAGAAAGTAAGATGATGAGGTATTTTCAAAATCAGCAAAAAAGTTCGGTTTCGTATATATTTTATGGAATGAATATTACATTATCTAACGAGTTTTAGACAAAACTCTATTCGCAACAAGGTAATTAACAAAATTGTATAAATTTGATAGTAGCATTTACTCAATAAACATGTTTTAATAGACCCAATTAAAATTTTAACTCTCTCTAAAATATTAAGCCATTCGAGACTTGTAGACGTAGCAATTAAATTCTACTATACCGATATTATTGAAAGAGAAATTATATCTTTAGATAAACTACTCTTTAATTAGATTCAGCATTTCGTAGGGGGATTACAGTTGATAAAGTTGATAGTTTAGAAGCTCAGTTCCAAATTTATTATGATTGAGAGTACAGCCTGTATTAAAACTTAGTTTTCGTTAACGATGTTATGGTTTTCATATATTAATATCATCTATTATTCGCAGCTTAATCTCATGATTAAACTCAGGATTCATACAAAAACTTGATGATAAATCATCTTTCATAATCAAAATACGCGAGACTAAAACCAAACCGTAGTTATCGAAATCTAAAAAATTGAACGATGAGGATTAGAAAACAATGAAATAAAACGAAATTACAACAAAAATAAAGTAACACTAACAATTCAAAGGCACAAGGAGAAAACAAAAAAATGAATTTGAAATGAATTGAGATAATTAGAAGAGCTGTGAATCCAAAGCTATTCAATCTTACATATTGGGAGCATTATCAACTGTGAGCAAAAAGACATATGCTTAATAAATCTTGGGAGAGTCAAAACAGTTAAATTCTTTTTGCAGACGAAACAGTGTCAATGTTAGGTAATGAAAAGCTGAAAATGTAAGAATATATTAAAATTAGGAATGAATCGAAAGCATCTACTTAGAAAGTGAGGGGAGGTCTGTGCTTAAAGATGCTTCAAAAGTTATTGAAGATGAGGATAAAACTGGATAAAACTAAATATCAATGCAGAATGTAAAGTAAACAACTTGCAAATGGAACAAGTGCAATGAAATAAATATTTGGCATATATGTTTAATATAACAGAAAACAAGGTGCTGAAGAAAAATATTCGGAACTAATAGGAAAGCTGGGAATTACAAAAATTAGGAAAGAACTAAAATAAAACCAATTAAAACTAAACTTATGAGGATATATTCAAAAATTGGATGGACAATTTGACAATTATGGGATAATGAACAATTGTTGATAAATGCAGTTAATAGGGATAACGTTCATGTATGAGAATTCGACTCTTTTTGGATATAAGACTTTGGGGTCAAAAATTTTCAATGGATTTGTCTTGAAGGAATGTGTTTGATAGATTTCTTTGTGTTAGATATGTATTTTATGAAAAAATAATCTAAAAAAGAAAATATTTCACAAAAAAGCTTCCAATTGAAATGCGGAATATTAACAATTGAAATTTTTCAACTACAAACCACAAGTTTGACATTGTATCTATAGATAAAAAGCGATTACAGTATCTAAAAGTGACGCAATTTTTACAAATGACAATATAAACTAATTTTCTATATGACATACTTGTTGTTCTAATTGCAAATTTCTCTGGAGCAAAGACTTTCCTGATTTTCCGTAACTTTGCGCCAAATTAACTTCATCTTCTCTATTTGCTTGAGTTATTTTTCGTTCATTTCGGTTGAAAGTCTCGGTTTTCTGGTTTTCCTTTTGGTTTTTCATTGAATCTTGTTAGTGAAAATGGAAATAAAGTGTGAAAACTTATTTCTCATAATTTAATATTGTATTCCTTATTGTATCTCATGAAAATTATTCGAAATATTTGTTGCTTATCCTTTTATTTGCCTTCAACGGATCTTTAAACAGTCACCAGCTCTTTCTCTCATAATACGAATAATTCTCCATATGGCCACGATAGTATTTCTCAACTTTAATTACTCTAGCAAATTTTCTCATTTTTCCTGAATTAATAAAAACATAATCAATATTATCAAATGTCAATGGACTTTTTTTTATTATACTTCTTATTTTCTTATATAGTTGCCCAGATTCTGAATTTAGGTGCGAAGCAATTGAAAAAACAAAAACTAGATTGAGAAAAAATAATCAGTCTGCTAAACAATAGATAACATATTCAAAACACTTTTCCTGACCACATATTCAAAGGACTTACTTAACAGATTTCAAATTATGTTAATAAATATTGAATTAGAATTAGGCATCAAAACTAGATCCCTAAATAGGACAGACATCTTACCACTCACGAAATAGATTGAAAACTCATTGAAACGAAAAAAATCTCAATTGATAATACAAATTTAGAGATCTTTGAGTACAATAAAAGGAGAAGATGTGACATGTAGCATATTTGTGGTCATTTATTCTAATTTAGAATCCGATATAAATAAAAATATGATAAATTTCATGTTGAGTAAATAGGACAGACATCTCATCACTAACGAAATAGATTGGGAAGTCATCAATACAAAAAAATTCAGTGCATTAGAATAAAATAATAAAGTAAAACATATACTTAATCATAAAAAAGACAAAAATCCTTGAGACAAATACAAGATTAGACGCGTTTTTAGTTTATTCGAAACCTTTCATTCTAATTTATATTAAAAAAGAAGAAAAGTTTCAATTTGATCACGAAAACATCGAAATTTCAAATTAAAATGCAAATTAACATTTAAAAAAAATGATTTGCTCAAAAAAATTAATTACAATTAATCAATTCTCCATCATACCTCTTATTTTGAGTAATCTGATACACCCTTAATGTGAATTGAAGTTACGAAATATTTCAAGTTGTAATCTCCCCCCATAACATGGAATAAAACTTTGTTGATATACGAGATGCGTCTATTTACTACATTCCAATGATTTGATTGGGTTAGGTTAGATTACGTGAGACTGATTAATCTTTTGGTCCATATTGATATATCTAAGGCGCAAAGTTGTAATTGTACATGTTATTAAATTAGAAATACTAAGTACATCGTCAAAAGTCCATTTGATACATATATTTCTTTGATTAAATTTATTGTATTTATTTATATTGTTTTATGTTGGGTCTGTACCGCTACTGATGAGATTCTGTGGCCAGAGTGGAGGAAGGACGGGGGTAGATGGCGTTAAGAATAGCTGGAACAGTGCACATTCAGCAAATAAAGAAAGGAACGTAATCCTAGTGATATTTGCATTGGTAATAGCGAACAAACACAACGTTCAAATCCTTGACAGAGCAAGATTTTAGTCTCGTTTTACTGCTTTGAAGTTTCACGATCTTGACTCCATCTAATTCGCCCGATTTCATAAACTGCTTACTGTTGCTGTTTGGCTTTCGGTTTAATCATATTAGCCATTTGAAAAAAATGTGAAACAAACGGAATTTTGAGTTTTAGCGAAGGGTTGTTTTGCGGGAAAGATTTGGTGAATACGTTCAGTTTATATTCCCATGTTTCATTAATCATTCATTTCACTAGTTGAGATCAAAAAACGCTCTTTTTTGAAAGAATTTCGAATTGGTAGTAGGCAGAGTTTGTGCTCATTCAACATAACATTTAGCCATCCAAATATCATCATTGCTGCTTTTTTCATTCAACAACTTTCTGTTAAAGTTCGTAGTGGTCTTACTGAAACGTTAATTTCGAAGTTTAAATTAAACACGTAAAATGATAAAACGTCTTCGTTCGCACACTTGAGATTTCAAAAATCTATTTTGCCCATCGTTCTTCTTGGATAAGTTTTAAATAATATTCTGAAAGAATCTATCTGACTAGTAGAATTACTTGCTTCTTCATTTTTAACCCTCATCCACTATCCTTCCAATAGTACACTAGAACTATCTACGGTCAGTCAGCTTGATCCACTTTTTTATTTGATTAATAGAACTAATTTGATGAAAATAAGGACATTTATTAACAAAAAAAATGAAGAAATAAACATTATAAAACAAAGATTTCAGTAAAACATATCTTAAACACACTTAGGATAGATTTGCTGGCACATTGGTACTTTCCAGGAATCGTAAAAAGAGTTCGTGTTCCGATCCTTCTTTGGTAGAGAGAAAGCAGATTTCTTCCTCGTTGTTGTACCCTGGAGGAACACAATGAGTCTATAATCACCCCAAATATATGGTCGAACAGTTTTCTCAATTTACGAGGTAATTTTTTATTATTAATTCTAGATCTCATATGCGTTTGGCGGAAAATTCATTATAGAAATATCTTTTCCTTTAGCAGCAAATTAATAAATTATGCCTTAGTTTGTTTCGACCCAGTAGGTATCAATTAGCAGCTTATTTTTATAATAAACCTCCCTTTTGGATTTGCTATATAGTTTTGGCTACTCTCTCTTATAAATTCTTTAGAGGAATTGTTAGAGCTTGTTGTCTCTTTCGGTTTCGGTTATACACATAAATTATTTCTGTGATTTCCTCAATTGAAAATGGTCATCTTTGTATTCTGCTAATCAAAATTCATAAATCATGCAATTAACTACATAACTTGTACATACATTTCCATATAGTTTTGACCCTAGTACAATACTGTATTGATATACGGAAACATTATTTCATCAGCTTTATCAGACACATTATCGTTGCACTGCCTTTGATATACGTAATGTTCGATTTTCAGTCTCTATATACCCAATTACCGACAGACAGCACATACGTACCTGGTTTACACACGATTTATACTTCAATCAGGAACCTCTTTGAGTTAATTACATTTTGTACCGATACTAAATTGTCTATTTTTCATTATTTCAGCAAAAAGAAATTGGATTCAGTTATCGAATTACGCGGTTGAGAACATCACAACTTTTTGTCTTGAAAAAAAGCTGATTCGGTGTGAAATGTTTCGCTTATTGACTGAGAGTTTATGCGTTGACAGTTTTAAACGAATATCATTTAACGTTTTTTTCGCTAGATAGCAGCATCCTACCCACTTCTGTTAACGTCCAGTTCAGTAGTGCTGGTAACATTCCTTCAACGTCTGCCTCGAGTATTTTGCATTTCATTCACTACAAGCTTTGCATGAAGGTGACAAAAAACGACTTGTTGGATTTTTATGACTTAATTTTTAACTTTCCATTCGATTGGGAAAATAAACGGTTCCAGTGTGATTGAATCACACCAAATTGTCAACAAAAGTTGATGTTTTTTGGGAAATGTCAAGATCATTTTTTCTTTTTTGGAAACAGAGATATGAGAATAATATATCTCATTATGTTTGCAAGCTATCTCTCCTTCGGTAGGAAACAAATAACTTCATATATCACCAGGACGGCGGAATCTTTATGCGAGAATGTGATCAGGGCTTGTATGAACCACTATTCCAACTTCCAACAACATTGGACAGTCATCCAAATCTTCACTCAAGATATTTTGGGTACAAAAATATACATCAGTGGCCAGGGTTTGTATAAGCAACTATTCCAACTTTCAACAGCATTCGACAGTCATCCAAACCTTCACTGAAGATATTCTGGGTACAAAAACATACATTAGTGGCCAATGTTTGTATAAGCAACTATTCTAACTTTCAACAACATTGGACAGTCATCCGAACCTTCACTGAAGATATTCTGGGTACAAAAACATATATCAGTGGCCAGGGTTTGTATAAGCAACTATTCCAACTTTCAACAGCATTCGACAGTCATCCAAACCTTCACTGAAGATATTCTGGGTACAAAAACATACATCAGTGGCCAAGGTTTGTATGAGCAGCTATTCCAACTTTCAACAACATTCGACAGTCATCCGAACCTTCACTGAAGATATTCTGGGTACAAAAACATATATCAGTGGCCAGGGTTTGTATAAGCAACTATTCCAACTTTCAACAGCATTCGACAGTCATCCAAATCTTCACTCAAGATATTTTGGGTACAAAAACATACATCAGTGGCCAATGTTTGTATAAGCAACTATTCCAACTTTCAACAACATTGGACAGTCATCCGAACCTTCACTGAAGATATTCTGGGTACAAAAATATACATCAGTGGCCAGGGTTTGTATAAGCAACTATTCCAACTTTCAACAGCATTCGACAGTCATCCAAACCTTCACTGAAGATATTCTGGGTACAAAAACATACATTAGTGGCCAATGTTTGTATAAGCAACTATTCCAACTTTCAACAACATTGGACAGTCATCCGAACCTTCACTGAAGATATTCTGGGTACAAAAATATACATCAGTGGCCAGGGTTTGTATAAGCAACTATTCCAACTTTCAACAGCATTCGACAGTCATCCAAACCTTCACTGAAGATATTCTGGGTACAAAAACATACATCAGTGGCCAATGTTTGTATAAGCAACTATTCCAACTTTCAACAACATTGGACAGTCATCCGAACCTTCACTGAAGATATTCTGGGTACAAAAATATACATCAGTGGCCAGGGTTTGTATAAGCAACTATTCCAATTTTCAACAGCATTCGACAGTCATCCAAACCTTCACTGAAGATATTCTGGGTACAAAAACATACATCAGTGGCCAAGGTTTGTATGAGCAGCTATTCCAACTTTCAACAACATTGGACAATCATCCGAACCTTCACTCAAGGTATTCTGGGTAAAAAAACTCGATATAAAAGTAAATTTATGTCCATACGCATTACCCTTTCATCATATCCGTCTTATATTCAACTTTTTTCGCTATAGAACCATTGTTTAAATTGACACAATCTTTCTGCGGGTGGCTATTCATATATAATCCAGTCATTTCTTCTTATTTGATACCATTATTTTTCTTCACACTGTTTCTTCATGATTAGGATAAATTTGAACATATTGTATACTTTTTAGTCGAATTTTTCAAGGAAAAATTAGACTATTACGGTAAGCATGACTTGAAGAAAAATGGGGGGCACATCATTTTTCCCATGTTTTGAGACCTCCTGAACACGATTATGATGGTTTTTCGAATGTCTGTAGTTTATATATATATATATATATATATATATATATATATATATATATATATATATATATATTCTTATATATATATATATATATATATATCTTTCAGCTACAATTCTTATTTTCGTCTATTGCTATGGGCCCGATTTGGTTCAAAATTAGCATACATGGCTTTTTTGGCGGCACATTGATGTTATTAGAGTTTGGTTGAAAACAAATGAATATTTCGAGAGGTCGCAGTGCAAAAAAAGTGGTTTTGACCTTTGCTCACCTCTGCAGGTCAAACGAAAAGCGACTGAAAAATGAAATTTCACATGTAGGTTCAATTATTTGCGAGATGATTTCCTGACTAAGATCGAAACTTTCCATCTCCACCCCTCTCCATTTTATGGTCATTTTTGTTATATTTTCTTATTTTTTGGCCAGCAAAAGTTTAACTAGAGGGTTCGAACTTTGCATGCAAGTAGGATGTTGAAGAATTGTCTTCCTCAAGTTCAAAGTTTTCTTTTTCAGTTCTTCTAGCACAAAACGCCCGAAATCATTTTGATCGTTGTAATTGTTGAACTGGACCGCCTCCTATTTAATGAATAATACGAGTATGGTCGTTGCTAGGGTGATTTTTTTTACTTCCCATTTTCGAAATGTCTTGTCATTATGACAATTTTTTCTTTGTTGTCAATTGGAATTAAACAAGAGGGTTCGAGACCACCGGGTCTATTGAAATTATGAATTTTCATTCGAGAGAGAGAGAGTTAACTTGTGAAATGAAAAGTTATTGAGGAATAGCAAATTTTCCATATAAAGAAATAAGATTGAGAATTGATATCATTTCCAAGAAATTCATTTTATGGAAAGATTTGTTTGTGTATTAGTTAAATTCTTCATTCGACGAAAAATTCGACTTGGTGATGGAGCTCTGCTGCTCACGTCTTTTTTTACCTTTGTATACTATATCATATTCAACTAATTTCTATTTGAGATGCACTACTCACTAATATATATTTATTGGATTGAATTAAATTGAACATCCATAATTTTTATTTTTGTATTTGTATTACACTCATGTGTGATTTCATGACAATACAATATATAAAAACATATCACAGATTCCATAACCAATATTGTTGTAATGAAATTTCTTTAGTTAAAAATATTAATGTACAATTTACTTTATTGTCTGCCACTGGCGATTTCTAAACCTTTTTATATGTTTTCCGTGATAATTTTTCTTGATTTTAGGTTTCCTTTTCATAAAAATCAGTTTAAAATAACAGGTTAACTTCAAAATGTCAATTTTTGTATACAAGTTAAACCTATAATCAAGACAAATTATCACGCTAATTTGTACAACGTTCTGTCGCTAACTTTTGAGCTAATTTGAGACACTATTAGTCCCAAACATTTTGTTCCTTCCTCGTTTGTAAGTGAAGAAAATGATCACTTAATTCTGATAGAGTCATCGTTATTTTCTCTCTCATACTACAATCAAATTTTAGAAATACGTTGTCAACCACTTGTTATATTCAAACCATTGAAAATATTCATCGCTATTCAATGAAATGTTCAATATTGCGTTGTGGTACTTACAGCTCACTCTAATGAACTAGAGACAATTTCTGTTTGACGATTATCCTCCCTGTTCCAACGTACCGCCATTGTTAAACTAAAGCTATCCATTACATTCAGAATATGTGATTAATTGTAGATCTATATAACGTTTCCTCTTGGATTTGAATATTAATTGATTGTATTTTGCACACAATTCACTGGACAACCTATGATATTGTCAAAGGACAAGTGAAGACATAAAAATCAATTTCCAATACAAGGAAAAGACAAACCTGAACAACTTTACACAAGTTTTATTAAATATTGTAATTGTTTCTAATGAAGACAAGCTAATAGATGGCACCAACGTTGTATTTCTCTGGTAATGCTTATTTAATGAAACCATTTTATAGTAGGTTCAATATTTTATGATTTATAAAACATTCTTTCCTAAAAGTAGTATCCTCCGCTTACGCATTCAAGAATTTAACTATGTGGATTCCAAAGGGACACTTATTTACGTTTTTTTTATTCATTTCTTGAGTGGAAAAATTGCAGCTTAGGATCATCTAAAATTTATGGTAATTAGTGCTTAAGTGAACGGTACAGACTAGATTAGTTTGCTCAATTTTGTTTTAGAAACCTCGATCTGGTAGATGAATCTGTCCCTCGTCGACCCACATTTGAAAAAGTAGATGAAGTTTTGGTGAAAATTGTACTGATAAAAACTTTTTTTGAAACAAATACAAATAGTTACGAAACCCTTATTGACGTGAAGAAATATGATGCTTAGTGTTTAATTAGGTTGGAAGGGTATTGTTGATCAAAATCAGCTGCAACCTGGTAATATGGATCAAATTTATCAATAGAAAAGGCGATTCTATTGTTTTGATTCATCTAAGTAGAAGCTCAGGTGACTCTTCAACGAGAGAGCACATATAGAGCTGCCTTTTCGGTGGATTCATCTTTTGCGATGAACCACTCCGTTTTCAGTTTTCTTTGTTGATTTTCCAGCCTGTCACAGCTTCTCGCTCGCTTCTCTCACTTTTCATTGCTATCAATCGTTCATGATTCATATCCAGTTCCTCACCCTCACCCCTACATATATTTGTTGTTCTCGGCGTGGTTTAGATCAACCTATTAGCCATATTATGACTTGCTTGCACTCTATGGCTATGGCTTCCGGATCTCCTTTTCGTATATGTTCTCAAACTATTTGAACCTCTTGATCTCTCGGTTTCTTACGTAATGACGGGTCAAATTCCTGTTCTGTAGAATTCTCTATCATTGTCACACCTATATATTTGGAATTTGTCACTAGTTGAGATTGGTTTCTTCCTAGAATGATCTCCTCTCTTATAATTTATCTTTTTCTTGGTTAAGAACATGTAGGTTCTTTTTATTTTGAACTTTCATCGGCTTCATCGGTCTTTTTCATCAACTTTTGGTATGGTTTTGGTATAACGTCTTTCCCACCTCTTATTGACAACTCTTTCTAATAGAATCCTCTTTATAAGCTCATCTTACGTCAAAATTTTGACTTTAGACATGTTCGTCGTTATTTTTACCAATTTACAAAGCTACTAGAAAATCCCCTTTTCTATCATTACCTATTCTAAACGATCTCTGTTGACACTATTCAGAAAAGCTTTTCCATAGACCACAAGAATCAAGTCCAATTTCATATTCTTTACTTTGGTCTCAATCTGATATTCGACTCTCATTTTTAGTAGAAACTTGTATAAAAAGCCCTTAAATGTTGGCAGATCGAACGCTACTTTGTCAGTCTCATCGTTTAATTCATACACTTTATAACCTCGTTAATGAGGTACTTAGACGTATATACGCTGTTGAGAATTAATGCAAACTTCGAAGTTGATTGTCAATTTACATTCTAAATAACGATATAGCCAAATCAAACTTGATAATAGCAATTAACAACAAAAGGTAGATTCATACGTATGTATAAATACGCGATAAACAAGATCGAGTTTAATTAACAATTCATTGTAATATAGAACTCAATCTTCACAAATATACTAAATCTGCTTTGGAACATACGCCACGGTAACGAACGAATAGAGCAACTACGTTCATTTGGTGATATTCGTATCAGTTGGGAAGTCGTATAAGGTTGAATAGATGCTTTCCTCTAGCTACAGAAATTATAGCAAAGTAGGTTAATACAATAACGGGTTTCATTCCGATAAAATCAGAATTGATAAGTATACGCGAAGGATTAAATAGGTTATAAGGATTAAGTGAGATGTATATTCAATAGTAAATTGAATTTTGTTTTTATAATTCTTTTCTTAGAACATTAAACATTTTTACCAACATAACAAAAGCAATGTCCAAATATCTTCCGATTTTGCCAAGGAAAATGTCAAATCTGAATCTTTCGTCTCTAAAATAGTGGCATTTCTGAAATCTTGCCACCCTTCAAATTATGCCGCTCTAGGCCTGGGCCACATGGACCTAGGCGTAAATCCATCCATCCATAAATTTTGCAGCCACAGTAAAATTGTTTTCATTATAGTGAAATTTGATAACTTCTATTTAAAAATGAGTAACATATCTATATTTTCAAAGCATATATTAGATTACCAAACTTGTATACAATATAGAACTGTTTCCATTTTAGAACCTTGCGGAGCTCTAATATCCTAATTCCATACACTGTATTCAATTCATTCAATTTATTTAATTATGTAGTCTACAGAATACAATTGATTTATTTTCTTGCAAACATTTTATTATAACCTCAATTCCCGGAGAAGACTCTTCATCAGGAAGTGGTATTCGGCCTCTGCTACTTATCGATGCTGCAGCCCTCAACTGAATTCCCAATTGTTGAAGAAAAGTTGAGTTTGTTTATGGTGTACCGGTTGAAACTCCAGCCTGTCAGGTTAGGTTAGTTTAGGTTGGATGGCAATTACTGAAGAAAGAAGGAGTGGTAAGAACTGATTTAAATAAAAGGAGCTTATGCTCCATGAAAACAAAAAATTAGTTTAAAACAAAACTGAAATTTTTGTGAGCACGATAAAAAAGCAGAAAAAAACTTGTCAACGAATATGAAGAACAAAATTACAACAAATTTACTAAAATTAATTGATTCAAAGTTTAGATAGCTAGAGGAAGATTTCAAATACATTCCGAGGTTTTATTAAATTTTTCGAATGAAATGGGCGGTCGATAACAAATTAATTTCTTCAAAAATGTTAGAATAAATAAATCAGTGACCCTGTATCACAATACGTACACAAAGGAATATTGAAAAGAAAATCGTAACAATCCAAATGGCACTCTCTACGTTTTGACAAAAAATTTCTGAAATATTCCCAAAAAAAATAGTTGAAATACAATAATGAAAGTGTGAGAAAAAGATACAATGACTCATTTGTCGTGATATTCTGATCAATTTGATCTGATAAGAGAACATGATAATGAATATTGCTCCTCCCTTACCACAATTTACCCAAAATGGTTTAACTATTTGATTCCAATGAGAATCAATTTTATTCTTTCGAAAATAATATGATTCTAACCTTCTATGAACTTTTCCATTGCATATAATTTATGTTATCCCTATAAAGTAGAAATTGAAATACTTTATTTATGACACATTTATTCACAATCTTTGGATGATTTGGATTTGGTAACGTTGTTTTTTTGGTGACTTATTCATAATATCCCACGGTTTATCCTAACCTCACTGTTGCCAAAAAAGTAGGCCACTTTCATTAATCCCAAATTGCACTCTAATCTTTGTAACTTACCCAAATCCTACCATTGTCATTAACTTTTTTCCGGTCTGGATTTATTACCGTTTCTAATTTTCGTGGCTCCAAAAAAAAACAAAATACAACGAAAAAACAGCCGGACTGATGAAAATGCACCGATACACATTTTCACTTTCTGTCTAAGTGGAAAATCGAGATAAATTATAAATTCATGTAGTTTTTAAGCTCGAATAAAATCGAAATTTGCATTTTCATTCCAAATGTCTGGCGTGAAAACAATTTGCATCAGCAACGCGCTTTTGAAACGATTTTAAAGGATCTCAACAAGAAAACTTTTCTAAATGCAATTTTGAATCGATCTGGTAAACAATTGTCATTAAAATAGTTAAGTCTTCTCTTAAATGCAGTTTTTATTTTGTTTTACATACTCGTATAGTATATATTTTTCACTGAAAATTTTGTCATCTCTCCACTTTTTATAAAAGGTATATCAAAAACGCCGTGAATTAACCAAATTCTAGAATTCCATTTTAGCCGGACAGGACCGGCTACACGAATGTTTTGTTGTGAGTATCGCGTTTGGTTTGGAAAATGATGTTTCAGCATCAGATGTATTTCCAAAAATGCAGCATGATCAAATTTGGTTTCTCAATCCAAGTTTGAAAATGTTCAAAACCAGAATGTATTCCCCAATTTGCTCAGCTTCTGCAACTTCTGCAATTGTTTTTAACTATACACATACAAACATTGATTCAGAGGAATGCCTGGAAATTTATGCGAAGGGGAAATCAAGACTTCAGACACTCTGAGAAGTCGTGTATCATGTAAAATTGGATTACTGCCTATTATTTGTCAATTATATTTCTTTAGTTCGTACTTTTTCGTTTATTTTATTAATATTGATTGTTTTGTTGATACTTATTACTAGACTTTAATAGTTGTATTCAGTTTTTTTCGCTTGTAGGTGCAAGAATCAAACTAAAACATGAAACAATCTTTCACAATACAATTTTTAGATTTAGATTTCACCTTTACCCCGCACTTCTAACTACCAATCGCAGCCACTGGACCAAACGGTAGTTATATCGGATTTTTTTCTATATCAATGAACATGTTTACCCATAAAACATGTTTGATATTTATCCACGCTAATATTATATTCGTCATAAAATAATTCACACTGGAATAGAGTATATTTTCCAAATTTTGCTGGTTAAGCAAATAGGTAGTTTTATGTTTCTGCGCTGGTGGTTTTTACGCTCAGAATTTATTGCAGACTAAAAATAATATTCCGAATAATAAAAATTTCAACACCACTCATTAAATATCACATTTACATTTTAAATTATGAAGACTTACAAAAAAGAAACCGAAGTTATGCAAGGCATATAGCATACTACACTATTTTCAAATGAAATTATGCAAAAATCGTCACATATCCAACTGGAAAGTTGATTTTTTTCATCAGAATACATATTTACGCCTCAATTAAATAATTATAATGAATAGGAAGGCTTACAGAAAGATACTACCAATCCTTATTAGACTCGAGAAGTTCGAATGATGCCTGTCGTGTGGTTATTGATCTTGAATTTCTGTAAGTTGTAGCGTTTGGGAAAGACGCGCCTTGGGAGGTGATTCCACATGCTCATAAGTCACGTCTGCCTCTCGAATAAGTTTTGCAAATACTGCACTTGATGGGATTATGTTGAACAGCTAGGAAAAGCATCTGCTGTAGTAGTCAGTGACCTTTCTTCTATGCTCTAAATGTCCAAGTTTCTAGTTAACTCTGGATCGAGCATCCTCATGGTATGGTTGCTCTAAATTTGCGAGCAGTACTCCAAAGATGGACGAATCTGGGCTTTGTAAAGGTTTAGAAGTTGTTGCCGAATAACACCAACACTCTGCTTTTTTACTAAAGAACTTTACACTAAATTTAAAGGCTTCGTCCTCTTCACTATTTCCTATGGATTAGAATTATCTATGAGGTGGATTATCTCACATTTTCACATTTTTTGATACCCGCTATTCGTAATTCTGGAATATCTGGATTATTTCGCTAGCACATCCCCAGAACTAAATCCCGTAGTTCCATATATATGTTTATTCACAAGTAGTTTGGCATAATTTGACAGAATGTATTTTTTATTGTTGGGAACAAATACATTCTTTTGTATTCAACAAATAGAAGTTGTACAAGAAGACTTTCACTGACAAAAACAAAATGCACGGAGTATTAACATAATGATAAAGGAAATTCTCGAATAATGGTGATATTCTTACATCTCTTTTGTCTTGATGAAAAGTGTTAAATCCTGCTTATTTCAAGTAATTGCTGCTATAAAAACTTCGTCATATCTATTGGTATTGATAATTGATAATAATAAAGTTATCTATCACTATTTACCTAATATTATCCTATAATGTGATATATTTCTCACCTTTGAGCAGCAGCTCGTGGCAAAAAGCAAAGAAAACAATTCAAAGCTTTTGCAAGCTTCCTCTTAGTGCGATGTCCACGGAATTCACTTATCCCATAACAAAATTAAATTCCAAACGCCAAGACGCTTCGGCGGTGGTCTTTCCAGTAGCGCCTTCGGCAAATTCTAAAATACGTAGAGCGAGAGAAATTGCTCGCCTTAGCACGAAATGAAAGCAATGTGTACTTGTACGATTCTACCAGCATTTGTAACAGTGATCAGTACGAATATATGAGACGCTTAAGTACGATATTAAACTTTAAATTCGAAGAAAAATAAATATAAAAATAATTAATGATTAAGTATAGATCATTGAAAAGAACTAAACTAGAGAGTAATAATGTAATAAATTAGAATTTGATTGAAAAAAATTAATTCGGGAATTTTTTATCTTTCACAAGCATCTTCTCACCTATTCCGAGGCATATACGAGGACTTATCGAAATATACTTCTCGAATGAAACAAGACATATAGGGATTTGTTTGTTTATTTTGATGGGAAAGGGACGAAAAGCCACTTCTTATCCTCATTCGTCGATTTTTTCATAGAAACTGAATATGTGTACATGTACTTTAAGCTAACGATCCTGTTTCACGGTAATTTTTTTTAAATCCTTATCTTATTGGATGAATACATTGAAATTATTAATTATTTTGTCTTTTTAAAGGTAGTCAATAATGACTTGATTATCCCAATTATGGTTGCAATCTTTTTTCACTTCTATCCTCCCTGCTAAACATTTCTGTTTGGTTAGTGGTTTGTTTTGGTAGATCATCATTCTTGCCACGGTAACAAAACGTTGCAAAAACAAGCTCATGTTGTAGTAGAAATTTTTATAAGCACTTTCGTTAGTTTGCTGTAATTCTGAGCATAATTTCTTCTCCTCGAATGTGGTTGTTAACAATTACACTCAATTATTTAAAACCAGTTACTTGGAAATGTTCTCTTCGTGCTATTATTGTTTAATTATCTTCATATGTTAATATTTGCAAGTAATTATAATTGTATAATTATAATCTAACACTTACAACAAAAAATTCCAAATTTGAAAATAAAACATGTGAAATAATTTTTGGTTGGGCTATGGGAGCACCCTTACCATGTTTTATAGCAGAAATTTTGAGGAAACTGTCTCAAGTGAATTTTCCATTCACTTTCCGTTACGTACCTAACTGGAAAATTAAATTTTTATCATAAAAAGCTTCAGTATCGAAATCTAATAGAATAATTTTCTTGATATCACATTATATAAAATTAACAATAACATTAAAACATAATAATGTACAAAACAAACTTGATCTCCAAGATATTTGAACCTCAATATAAGTTTGGATATTCATTCACCGGATTCTGAATGTTGATGATTAGCAAAAACTGAATTTAAGGAAAGTTTGAAAAAATCTTAATAACAAATTAAACAAAATGGTGAACAGATATTATAATCATTTAAGACGCAAAACTAAAACTACGTCAAGGACTTTCCCTCCTATAACTATCAAATTATTTTAATAAATCATATTTATTTAGTAGTAGTTTTAGTTTTGCGTCTGAAATGGTTATAATATCTGTTCACCATTTTGTTTAATTTGTTATTAAGATTTTTCCAAGTATTAAGATTTTTTCAAACTTTCTTTAAATTTAGTTTTTGCTAATCATCAACATTCAGAATCCGGTAAATGAATAGCCAAACTTATATTGAGGTTTAAATATCTTGAAGATCAAGTTTATTTTGTACATTATTATGTTTTAATGTTATATCAGGTACCTAGTAATGATTGTGATGTTGTTTACATAGGACAGACATTACAGTATTTATAAAAGAGATTGAAATTTCATCGGTACGTTAAGAAATATAGATTAAAAAATTATGAAATATAAAAAAACGTATATTCAATTATAAAAATTGTAGCTGTCAATGATAAAAACGATGTAAAGAATTTATTTGCAGAATTAAGTGCTTACAAAATTGAAACTTTTATTTGCGAATGATATTTTTCATTTTATAAACCAATTATTATGAAAATTGTCAAGAAATAATGAGAACAAAATTATTAAATAAATGAATTTATTGCTATAGTCGGTCCAGCCGAGGGTGCGACGTATTTTTTACTTGTTTTATAACATTTAGTGGATTCTTGTCAGGTTATCGAGAACTTTTTTGAAATCTAGATATGAATAGTATAAGTTGTTGCTTATATGGAGCCTAAATCCATTTTCATTTCGTAATAACTTTTACTCTGAATAATAGAAAAGTTTTGTATACTACTTTGATAAGTTAATAACCATCTCGCCCCGCATAACGTTTATATAATTTAAATTTGTGTGCGCCACTGAGATATCTATTCGATGATGGTCAGAAAGTGACAAAGAAGACCGCTTATTGTTACCGGAACTTTAATTACGAAAACGTCAGCGAAATTCCGCAGCGACCGCGTCATGCCGCTCGACGCTCGCCTTGTCCGTTGTCTCCGGCACCTTTCGCAGAACCAAGACTGCGTTCCGCCAGTTTTACGTTCCTTGACACAATTTTCATTGAACATGCAGTTGGGCAGAGGATACGCTTTCGAAAATTTCACTTTCATGAATTTCAATATATTTTTTGTCGGTATTTGATAACACTTTTGATAAAAAATTTTAGCTATAATCAAACCAAGAAAAAAAATCATTCTTGGCATAACAATATATTTACTTATGACAACATTAATGGGAGCTGTAGAACTGCGGAAAATAAAAAAATGAGGAAGGAAACGGGAACACAGAACGAGTAGGTAGAACAGAATTGAATAGAAAGGAGCTTATGCTCTAACATTTATATTTTCCAAAATATAACAGGATCTGTTCTATTCTAATCGTTCAATTCCCAAAATAAATAGAAAATACGGAATAACACCAAAACTATTATATAAAATTTTTGTAAAACAAAAAGAAATTAATAAACATAATTGGAATTTTATGAGCATAATATAAAAAAAGGCTAAGGAGATATAAGAAAAACTTACTAGGGAATATTAAAAATAATATCACCACAAATTTTTCTAAATTCACTTTGATTCAAACACTTTTATAGTATAGGTACATAGAGGACGATTTAGCAACGAAACTGGAGTTTTATTGAATTCTTCGAATGGAGTAGAAGGTCAATAACAAATTAAAAAAAATACTGGAATGTTACAATTAAAATATGCGACAAGTAACCCATCGTTTTTGTTCGAAAATTTTTTTCACTAATACTATCGATGAAAATAAAATTACAAATGTAGTTATAACTTTTTATGCATAAAATTGACAAGCTTGACGTGCGCCATCTCAGAAATTTGTTCGACTCTAGGCAAATAATAAGCGGTGTGGTCATAAATAGAAAAATTGTCGCTGATCCCAAGGACTAAAAGATTTAATACAAGACTAGATAATAGGGATTCTTCATCAATTGTTACGTTCTTCGGTCAATCAGTTTCAGAACGATTTTCATTTGAAAATACTTTTTCCATAACTTCCAAAAACACATAAAGGTATTATTTTCAAAAAAAGTTATTTCGAAATAACGATACACTTTTTATACTTCGTACCGAAATGTAATATTAGCAAGTTACTTCAGATTATGAACACACTGTAGTGAATATAAATAATACAAATGTTATTTATGTCACATTCCAACCAAAAATGTCTTAAACAGTGAATACATTTTTCAATATTCACTGATAACTTCCAGAAGAAGCGCAGCTATAAAAAACTACTCTTCCGTCCACTCCAAGAAAAAAGAACTTGAACCAATCCGGACATCAACCATCGAAAAAATTACTTTGTCGATGTTCACTTTCCTTTTATTGATAAGATAAATGTCAGCTTTATAGAAACAAAAATGATAAAACACCCAAGAAAAATGGATGAGAAGTTTAAGTTGGCAACGTTTGCCCTTAAGCTTTTTTTATCCGTGTTCCGAACTGATGTTTTTCACTCGCTTCTCGTGTCAAAGAAAAGAACAAACAGACGAGATGTTACGCTGCGGGATGTATTGGCAAAACTCCAGGCTAATCAAATCGTGTTAGGAATCTACTCTCTTTACACAAATTATATCGGTGAATAAATTAATGTGGAAGACAAAAACTGGATATTACAGATTAATATACAATTCAAACATTAAGAAATATCTTTATTCCATAAAGACGAAAAATATAAGTCCCAATAGAAACAGTGATATTTGTGAAAATAGATGTATCATATGTATGTTGGGCCAACTAAGCGATCTTTCGATGTCTGGTTTAAAGAGCACCTAACTCATGTGGAAATTGCACTGAAGAGAAAATCGAGTGTTTCCGAGTACACTGTCAGTCATTGTCAGACATAATTGGTAATGTTAAATGTAATAATATTTTGAATAAGTGCAAACAGCCCATTCCTTACAGCCCACTCTTTAGTTTACTAGTTTACTGGCACTGGAATTGTTTTTTGCGAAAGAAAAGTAAAATTAAGTAGAAATAGATATGAACTAGTTTGCCCACAGACTTTGAAGATAATAAATATGGTGGTATGACAGTTTATTATTAACAGAAGTAGACTAAATAGTTCTGAATAGTTACTCCGAATCATTAATTCGCCATTAACGTTATATCACAATAATATTCGTATCCCTCTTTCAGTGAAGCTTAATCTCGACAATTCTATATGACGATAATTTAGGTAACTAATTTTGTTTTTAGTTTGTTAAACTATAGTATGAAAATTTGTCGATAACCCTCCGAACCGTATAATTGAAACGGCATACGCTGATACGAAGCCTTTTAGAATTCATAAATGAAGCTATCAACCCCATCTCACTTTTCCTAATACCACTTTAATGTTTCCTTCGTATAAATATACAAATTGGTTTATGTCAGATCCGTCGTTGGTTACATTTTTCCAGGATCAAATTTATTATTTGTTTCTGCCGCCTAGTTTACTCATATCTTAGAATCTCAATAAGGATGAAATAATAGAATTGATAGAAAGTGCTAACGCGTAAATCTCAATCGCGAAAAAAAAAAAAGAAAATAGATAACTACAAACAACCGACCATGAACTAAAATGTATCCCATTTGTCAAAAGTATTACCCTCTTCAACGTGTTTCACCTGCTTCCAATAGTACAAATAGTATTCTCACGGAAAGCTTTTTTTCATGCGGCTACCCACATGGAAATATAAAAAATTAAGTTTCGACGTGATTGTATTTCGTCGGGATTTCGTTTATAGGACCGATTTAGGACGTAATGGAAAACATACGCTCAAAATGGATTTATAACCCGTATCGGATTAAATTATTTTTTTATCCACTCTCTTTCAAAACGGGGACTGAAAAAACAACTCAAAATGATCGATTCAAATTACGGTCAAATGCTTTACCCGTGTGTTTCCATAAGTACCAAATCTAACTTTACGAGAAGTAGTTGTTTGAAAAATATTGGGAATATTATTAGAAAAAGCGCGGTCTATTCAAGTTTAAAAACGCCACGATGTTCAGTAGTAATCGCTTTCAATCACCCATCATCTATGTGTGATACAAAATAATTTACAAATTATTTGTACAAATGGCAAATCTCGCTGTGTTTTTCGATCTAAATTTAATCCATATAAACTCTAAAGACCATTTTTTTATCGTGAGAATATTTTATATCAAAGGAATCAATAACATATGCGCATAAAATGATCAATACTATAGACAATGCAAACAATAGTTTACGTCTGTTATCACTAATAGACTCATTAAAACACCTATCAGATGAATCGTGCTATCGCATATTATAAAACGATTCGTGACAGTTTAAGGTTGAAAAATAATTTTTTTCACTTAAATAATCCCATCTACCCCTTGATACCGTTTCCACTCTTCGTTCCATTGTTCGTATTTCCCTTAATCCATTAGTTAAATAGCAGAAATCCTCATCTATCATAACCTCACTTACAGAATCACCCTTTCTGTTTCCATTTTCAAATATCTGCTAATCCAATCATAAATCTCAACTTACACCTTTGAGGTCAACTACCAATGGGATTTTCGAGAACCCAACGTTTATAAACCAGTGAATGAAGTTTAATGTGTGATTAATTGGAAAAAGAGGATATTGGGGTAGATAGGTTACGTCTAAAAGCTTTCAAAACGTAATTATTCTAAATTGACTCAGATTCGTTATAATTATCGATAGATAGTTGTATTAGTTTGAGAGGCAAGCATTTCAAAACCGATAACTTGCAGCTGCAAGTATCGTTTATTTTACATCTTATATTTATATCTGAATCATTACCCCCGCCCTATTTTTAGATGGATCGTTTCAACTTCCGATACTCTTTTTTCGTTACAAGTAAGATTAAAGAAATTATATATAAATATATTTTCATAATTCTAAGATTAATAACCAAACTTTGAACTTACTCAACCCAATTTAACTGAACCTAACCTAACCTCCGTCTTCGATGGACACATTCTAGAAGGGTTTGAGATGAACCCTCTATCTCTACTCGACAAATCTACGTACCCTTGTAGACGATAACAGATCGTTACCATCAATACCGGTCTTAAAAATATTCTGGAATGAAGTTAAAGCAATTTGATTCATTATATTCAAGTATCCAGGCTGCTGTTTTACAAAAACGATTGGTACTGCGGCTTAGGATTTGGTCCTGTTCAAACATCAAATACGAATAACCACAAATTCGCCCATTGGAGGTAGAGGTTAGGAGCAAAATAATGATGAGGCAACTTTACGAAATCTTGGAAGCTCCTTTAAGACCAAAAATGATAATACCGTGGCATATAATCATCCGGAGTGTCCAACATAATCCCGCATAGAGCAATACTACTCAGATAGAAGTTGCTCTGAGCACACAGTACATCAGTACACGCTCTCCTTATTCAGGAGAAGTGAAGGCCTCTGGAATCAGCTACCAAAAGTACGTCTTTTCTGAACACTACATCCACAGTGCAGGTTCCACTCGAGCTTCTAGATATACTTTTTTCTGCTTGCTTTTTTCAAAAAAATTCATTTCCATTTCTGACACAATTCTATTCACTGTATAAACACCTTTATCAACCATCTAATTATGGAGTTTGATACGTGTCTATGTTGAACCCATACAGAGCTGAAAAGTATTAAATCATATTCTAATTTATTAATTATCCAAACAAAATATATCATTGTTCAGTTCTATGATGTATTCGTGAGTTTATTCCCATGCAAATTTGATTTTAAAAATTCAAACAATACTGAAACCAATATTATAAATAAATCCGTAATTCATTTCAGTGCAAACAAGTCTATCAATTGTAATCGAAAAAACATTTTAACTTAATTAAAAATCTCTATATTTCACAAATGAAACACATTAATCTGAACACACATCATAAAACCGGAAAATATTGAACACTTTTAGCTTCATATCCTGCGATCAGTCAGCGAGTTTATTATTTTTATGAGGGAAACAAAGAGAACACGACCCAAAATATGAAAATTTTGTTTAAATAAAAAGCAAAGTCCTAGTATGTTTAGTAGGCTCTTCGGGAAAAATAACAAAACTTCAAACATAATTTCCATGGTTATTTGTTTTGTATAATTATCAGAATTGTTGTATGACCGATCAAATCAAACCAGAAAATGAAAAATGGATTTTGTTGACACGAGATAAAATTCATCATTTTTTATTTTTTTTAAAGGCTCATTCTATTTCTGCTAATTCTAATCCAAACCAAAGACACTTCTTTATGAAGTGAGATAAGGTTAATAATTAATTTTAAATTGGACAACGATAATTTTTAAGCAAAATGACGATAAAAAAGGCTGGAATATTTCAAAAAAATGATTTTGGACAATAATGAAAGATTCAAAGGATCAAAAAGATGAACAAGCAGATGAAGATAGAAAGAAAAAGATCTTCTAGCATACGCAAATAATATGACTCAAATTTTCACACTATCACGTTCTTCCATGTTACATTTTTTTCGGAAACTATAGCCCGGGTTCGGATAAATCACCTATCAGCTGATTGCGGATGCTAGCTAAGATGAGATTTTGGTCAGATTTTCCAAACATCGCGTTTAGTGTGGTGGAAATTTCAAATTTAATACATGATTTACGAAAACTTTTAATTTTTGTTATTTTTTCGTACATTACTATGATATTTATTCTAGATGTTTAATAATTGTTATTGGGAAGTTATCAACGATTTATCCACTCATTTTGCCCTAAAGTTTATTATCAATGTTTATGTGAAAAGTATAAAAACCGCAAATCTATAAATTACTCTGTTCATGTGAATTAATAGAAGACAATAATATAAAGGAAATAAATAATTTTTAATGTTTAAAAACTCATCAGTTGGTCGCATTTATCTACTGGTCTAACAGGGTAAAGAGGATCATATGACTACGACCCAATTAACTCGATCAGTTTTAGAACAACAATTAACGTTATCCAGGTTAGTTTCCAAACATTCGAATCATGATTTAGATACAAAATGCATTGGTTCAAATTTGAAAAATCCTCAAATATGCTTTTAAAGTATATAAAACTTAGTTTTAGATAAACAACTGGTTCATTTATTGTTCGATTTGATTAAATAGAAAATAAAACAGCTAACATTGTCTGCAGAAAAGACACTTGAGAGAAATACTAGAAACAACCAATTGGAACAGATACAGCAATACATGAGAAGAATGACGAAGTTAATATTAAAAATAAATCAATTGAAAAAACATAGATAAATCAGTAAAGACCAGGAAAACAATGGAGGTGATTAAAATAAATTAACTGCGTATTAAACAAGAATGCATTGAAATAGAAACTCCATGCTACTTCTCTGGTTTAATCTCTAAAGGATGGTCATCTAGCGATTTTCTGGCTAATAAGACAATATAACCGCGGGCTAACAGGTGAAGAACTACGAATAAACAAGAATACGTAAGATAATATTCCAGAAATTGAAGAGAAAACTGTACTGTCCTAAATAAATAGAAATATATGACGAGACTAGAAATGATGTTTTACGAAATATCTGGTTGAAATATTTTTCTGGAAAATTTAAGAAAAGCCTCTATGGAAAACCACATAATAATTGTAACCATTCGACATAATAAACATGAAAGGCAGGAAAAAACCATACATTAGTTCAACTTGCTTCTAGAAGGTGACAGATGAAAATAATCTCTAAAAGAAAGCACTCGACCTAAATAGATTCGAATTAAAGTAGTGACGAATTAATTTCTTTTCTGGAAATGATTGTTGGACCACAATATCTAATTAATGAAATAGGAAACATTTGACTCAAGTCGATAGTATTTTATAAAATGTCATAATTGCCCAAAACATACAACATTGTTCAATGAATGCAAAGTTTTTGCTGCTAAGTTCAAAATACATTTAAATAAAGATCAAAATTATTAAAACGTCAATTTTTAACCAGTTAAAAACTGATTTGCAATGAGAAGAGACCTAAAATAAAAACATTTTAAGAACAAAAACATATAAAACGATCAAAGTAAAGATAAATTTAAAAAAATTAATTAAATTTGGCAGAGTTATCGCCTCTTTTGTCTGTTTTCTCAAGTAGCAATTAGTTAAGTGAAATATCACTATACAATATACTTGTGCTGGTAATTCTTATAGACAGGTGTCAATGAAAACTTTTGTCTGTTAACAAATCTATAAATCATTTTCTTCATTTCAGAGATACCTGATGTTATAAAAATTCATCGAGGCGGAGACCATACTCCATTACCTAACGCCACTGTTATCGGACCATTAGAAGAAGAAGACGAAATCGATTTGATTTGCGAAGCTACCGGTGGTAAACCAACACCCATCGTTTCGTGGTACAACGGAACCACCTACTTAAAACGGGGTATGTCTAATTATGAATATTACGAATTCTATTTTCCTATTTATGTTTGTTAGTTTTGTCTACTTGAATTTTAATTACAATAAAACTTTCTGGAATTATTTATACGAGAGATGTACCAATACGAAACCTACATTTTGATCTATCGATTCGGAAAGAAGGAACTATACAAGGGTTGCTACTTAATTTTTGAAATATGGCAACTCTGATGTGAATATGTCAAAGCTAACGTTTAACATTTTTTAATGGTGAGCATACTCAGAGCGTGATGTAATACGAGTGCTATTTGAATTGCTTGAAACTTTCGTCTTGGTTAAAATAGAATTAAATCTCGATCATTTCCGTGCGATGATTTTCTATAACTATCGACATGGATTAAAGCAACAGCAGCATGCCAAACAACCTAACCTAGCCTAACTTAAATCGCTATATCAACGTTTTGGAGATGAAAAAATTGCTTCCACAATTGTTTCAATCGCATGCGATGTTTTGATCTTGATGAAGAACATGTTGAAAAATAATAAAACCATATCCAATAATGTGGCAATCCTCGGTGTAATTAAAGTTGGTTTCAATACCTTCGAAATAAATTACTTTTGATGGAAGAATTGTAGTGAAGAAAGTATCGTTTTTAACTTAAACATTTTTCGTGGAAAATGTGTAATTTAATCTATCATTTTACCAAGTATTTTATCTCAATATTTATATAAATACACATCCAATTTCATGAATAAACAAGTTGTTTATTTGAATATTCATAGTAAACATAAACCATATAATTTATGGATTAAATTCATTGGATGGTGGCAAGAAAAAAATTTCTAATACTCATACGAATTTGTGCAAAAAATATAATATTTATAATTTCATCGTCTTGTCGAATGGATCAGGAGTTTTATAGCTCCAAATAATTTGTGTTCAAGAAAAAGTTATGAAAATCTACTCTATCCTATCCCGTCACGAGTAATTTAAGTAGTTACAAGACTTACATCCTATCCGACTAATAAACAATAACAGAAGAATTAAACATTATTTTTGTACCTGAAATCTGTTAGATGATTGTGATAAATTAAGTCTAATTAAAGAAAAAAAATATATTTTCATCTTATAAAGTTTGTTTTTATAGCAACTAAAAGAAATTTCAAATTCCAATAGATATTTTTTAACTTTAGTAGAATAAAAAACAATGAAATTGTGTTGATCAAGTCCGGAAAACTCTGTGCCATATTTCAGGTCCTAATCTTCGCTAGAAGAAATCAATACAATAAAACAGTCATAACTACAGACTCCATGAGCTCAATACAAACCATTCAAGAACTTTGTCCCAAAGATCCAATAGGTACCCTTATTAAAACCCTTATCCACAAATCCAAGGCAAAAGTATCAATTATTTGGGTCCCATAACACATCGGCATCCCAGGAAACGAAAAAGCAGACAAATCTGCCAAAGAAGCAGCAGATAACACCAAAAAACAACAATTGTACGCGAAGTGATAGCGAACGACTATAAAGGGACAATCAAAACAAAAGTTCAGTGCAAGCGGCAATGTGAGTCGAACAGATCGCAATTACAAAAACGAAAAACTAACTAACAACTTTCCAAACACCATAATTTCTCTACTCAACAATAATTGTAATACTACACACTTAATCAAATATATAAAAGACACTCAACTGACAACTCATAACCTTTGAATTTGATACGAAAATATCCATATCCATAAGTTTGAAATTATTAAACATACTAGAAATGAGCTTTTCATAATTTGCAGATTTTTCACTGCAACGTAAACCTTGGATCGCAGCAACATTTTTGTGCATGTCCCTAACTCTAGGAATTCCTCACTGGACTTTATTTTCTTTATTTGTGGACTGATGAAAATGACAGTTCCATCTACAGCAAAAGACAATTTATGAAAAATACTCTAGTGTTCAAAATCTAAAATATTGACGAATGACCTTCACAAACTTCTTCAGGGGGCCTAATCATGTTTGTAGTAACGAAGGTATCAGAATATAATCGGTTTTCACAATCTGTCCACTCTTAACATTATGTTTTTCTATCCGAAACTTGATACGGTTTATCTCTATAAATTATTTCCATAAGTATGTATTCCCATCAGAAAACTTACTCACGTATTTAATCCTATCACCTTATATTGATTCATCATTTTTAATATGTATTGACGTTGATTGAAGTCGAATCACATCAATTTTCATATATTTGGGTGTATTGGCATTTACTTATGTCAGATATATTCGATTTACATCCATTGAAGTAGGCATAAGGCGTGTGTAGAGGCCAACTGTGATGTAGTATCACTTCTCTAAAGTCTCCTCTATTTATTTCTATCCATTACTGTCCACTAGATCCAATATATTTTTCTTGTATTCTCTCATCTTCCTCATTCCATGGTTTTCTTGATCTTCCTTTTTACTATTCGTGTATTCGTATACTTTTGTAACCGTTTTGTCGCTCTTCTACTTCAGTATCTGCAGGTTTCGGTTTTAGATTTTTGCTGTATGTTTTAAATATCCCGTCAAATATTCTTTCCTCCTTATATATCTCATCTTCATGTTCTGTGCCTCATTCCTTTGTCTTTGGTTCATATTTAAGCCCCGAAAGTGATTTTAAAAAGTTAAAATCATTGCAATTTTAAAAAATTACTTTTCGATTTTAAAATGTACAAAAGTCATCTCTGTGGCTATGAATAGAGTTCTGGTTACTTTTAGATATAGTTGATAAGAAAATATTTGTTTAATAATGAACCTAAAACAGTATTTGTTGACTTGTATACCAAAATATCCTCTACCATCAATATAATCGTGTTACAGCTTTAATATCAAATGAGTGACCGCTTCAAACCGACAGAATCTAAATGGCAGCGTTTCAATTTCAGCACTTAGCGAATTTTATTTAATATTTTCTAGAATAAAAATTAACTTGTGAGCATTTGAAACTCCCAATTCCGTTAAACTGGAAAATGCGAACGGGTCAATAGAGTAATTCAGAAAATTTTGCCGACGCCATCAAAGATCATTTTTCAAACGTGTCTTTAGCAGTGCCAAAACTTTCCGTCAAAAATTCTTTAATTAAACTCACTGAGCTTAGGACAGTTACTTTTTTGTGGCTATCCTTTATTAATTTTGTAATTAGTTTTGGAATTGCGCTTTTCTGAAAGTAGAGAATTTTGAAAAAGTAAAATAAATCAAACCTCAATAACTAAATGTAATGGATGAGCTATATAGGAACTAGTATTGGATCTAAAATTCTATAATTTAGACTAAATTTCATTTTCCTTCCCGTAAAATGTTATATTCCAAAAAGAACATCTTCGTTGTTAAAATTCAAATTCATGTTGAAAACTCTTTATTTTTCAGAGAACAAAGAATTTAAACGCTTCATAAGTAGTTACTGCTTCATAAAATGTCTTTACAATTAATTGAAGTGTACAAATTATCTTCTCAATCTGATCGTTCCATTCTTCAATAGTTCTATGCCCATTATTCAAGATTATTATGCCCAAATGCCCAAATACTGACCAACTCATAAGATAAGCCAGAATTTATGACGAGTTTAATTCTTTCATTTATTCAAGAATATCCTCATACCCCAAGAGCTGCAAAAGAAGCTCATTGTGAACTAAATTTGACTTTCTACATAATAAATCCTTGTATAAAATTTTTGCGCCCGTTAATTTTTCTTGTTCCTTCGTCCCATAGACTACCAAACTCTCATCCTCATTACTTGAACTGTCTCCAACATTATAATCTACATCCAATATGAGGTGGAATCCTATTTAGCCTGAATTGTATGGTGATGTCTGGGAATAAGGAACGAAAAATAAGCATTTCCAGGATGGAAGATATGAAACAGAACATGTTCGGAAAATATTGAAAGAAGAAGGTTCGATTTCCAGGAATGTAATCCAATAAAAGGACAATAAAGGCTGGCATTTTAACAATCTACTAGCGTTTTTTTTATGGATTCTATAAAAGATATATTATTTTAATCTTCGTCATCAATTATGATTAATTTTACAGATCAAAACCTGTTTTTACTGTAGTTCAATATACCGATTTTGACGTTTAATTTATAGTATTCGACAACATTTCTCCCCTAACGTTTTTTTTGTAATCTAAGAAAGACCCATCGATGATAATAAATGAGCATCTATTTTTGAAAAGATTAAACTACATAATGTTATCTGTATCCTTCTTTTATTATTCAAATGGATTGCCATTTCCTTTTTATTTATTGTAACGGCGCTGCCGAATTTCCCATTTCGTCGTTCAAAGATAACTCCAGTGTTTACATTTCTTTTCGATTTTCATTCCCTATCGCTGTCCGTGTTATTTATGTTCTTACTTTACTTACTAATCGAATCCTCGTTAACGAATTGGTATCGTTACAAATAATCGCAAAATAATATAAGTGAAAACGGAAAATCTATCTTCGGACATATTTTTTTAAAATTATAAAAAACGAATGAAATATTTTAATGGTAGAGTGGATCAATTTGATATAGACATTTTGGAGTTATTAGAAACTTTTGCATATTGCTAATAATTTATTTCACCTGATTTTGTCATTCAGTTTTACATTAGCGACTCTCTGAACTTTCCCATAATTTAGGAAGACGTAAATGTAATAACAATAAACTAGAATTTGTGTAATTTTGTGCAGTATGAACATTGTTAACTTAACAAATTCTAGAATATTTTATAAATATATATCGTTCCATCTAGGCTCATACCATGCTAATAACTCTTTTCTATTTCTTGTAGTACACTTCTCTCCATTACATCTCCTTGTGCTGACACAAACCATCTTTTTTTGTTCTTTATTTCCTGGTTTGTCATTCTCTACCATATGTCTCCCAACTTTTTCCTTTCTAAAGTAATTTTGTCTACCATCTATCTGATTTAGTTTCTTCCGTTTTATTTAGTATCCCCGTTTCTCTCGTGTTAACCTTGCTTCTATGCATTATTCCTCATCACTAATGTCTTCCAAAGTGAACGTAACTGTTGGATTGTTGTAATTCAAGCATATAAAAGGGACTTCAATCATCAGGAAAACCAACCGTGGAGTAGTGGTTAGCTAAGCGAAAAGAACACCGAGGACTATGAATAACCGTAAGCTAACTCAGATAGTTTCGACCTTAAAAATAATCAGAAAAATATGTAATATCGAATATAAGGGTTTGCGAAAGCTGTGTACAAAGTATGTGCCGCGAACTCACAATCGACGAATTAATTATTCTGAGCAGTGTTTGGTGATGTTCAAGAATGAATCACGGATCTATCATCTCACATTTGTATTCAAGTCGATTGGAATGAATGTGATGGACCGATTCCAAAGCGGGGAAAAACGAAAAATACGTTGGCAAGATTTTGGCATCAATATTTCAAAATATTCATGGTATAATATCCGTCTGCGATTTTTAAAAGAGTAAAACTATAAATAGCTACTATTACTACTAAAAAAGACAATACACCGTGTGACAAATCAATAAAACGAAATTTAATGATTTTGGGTTTGAAATGCTCCCACATACACTATATTCACCAGATCTGTTACCAGCGACTTTTTCCTGTCTCAGATCTCAAGAGGATACTCGCTGGACAGGAATTTGTATTGTTTGACCGCAATAATCATTGAATCGTACTTATATTAAATAATAAAATCGAGTTCTATGAATAAAAATTCTTTCTATGCTAGCCTAGGAATTTCAGTACACTTGTACTGTCTTTAACACCGAACTGTTTCAAGCTTGTTGAAAACAAAAGGTGGAGCAAATTTATTGTAACTATAAAATAAAAGAACAGATTGGAGGGTAGATTTCGCCGAGTTAACTTATTTTATTTGACGTTTAAAGAAAATTACGTCCCGCACTAATTGCGAACGCTAGCTCCATCTCCACAACACGCTTGATTACTCATATGAAGTAATAAATTTACCGGGCAAATTTGCAACGTCGGAAAACATCACGTAACATTCGTTATCGCCGACGACAATCTCGGGATGTATTATACGTGCGTAGTTGGGAGTTTTTCGTCTTTTACCCGATGCCAGCGTCTCCATAAATTCAACCGCTAAATTTATGACTCAATTTATGGCGGATCAAAACGCTGTCGAATAAACTATAAGATGAAGTTGGAAAAATAATGCTTCTCCGATAACATGCCACTGCATATTAGAGTTATACATTTTTTTGACTTTATTCAAGCATAGAAAAATTGGAAATTTACATTATAATAATTTACAAATGAAAATCGATAACCCCAAACCATAACTTCTACTCAGAGTTTAGAACCAGTGGCGTTGCGCGTACCAATATAAAAGTGGATAAAATAGCCACTAAATTCTACTTAATCAATCAAAAAATGCTTGGACACGATATACCCACTTTTTCGCATTTTTGTTTTTAATCCATGAAACGAAGAGAATACCCATCGTCATAACCCTTGGAGGACCAGAGACTTTCTACGCTTAGCTGACGTTTTCGAGTAATAGAGCGCTGGAAACTCGTTCAATTACAAACGACACAATTAAAAAATATATTGAGGAAATTAAATTAGTTTAGTACTGGTACGTGCAAAGTATGGAGAAGGGAAGATTGCCAAAAAAATAATTAAGTGGATCCCATAGGAGAGCAGAAAGATTCCCATGAATACATGGGATCAGAAAATCTGTGTGTATTAGAAACCTAAGCGTTACAGCTATAAGAAAGAGTGGCAATTACGCATCGGACAACGTCCTTATAAGTACGAGGCTGCTTAGAAAACGTCTTTGATAGAAGTCCACATGTGTCTTCACTCCTCTTCTAGGATTGAGAGTTTGAAACGCGTTATTCTCTCTAGATTTTGGGGTGTATGAATCTTCTCTATCGTTAATGATTCTCCATGTGGTCCAATCCTCTGTTTCTTCCGTCTATTTTTGAATTCTACTTCTAACCACTTCAATCTAGGCATATTCTTTCTTCTTTTATTTCCTATATCCCAGAAGAGCATTGACAAAGCTACTGTCACTTTTTGCAAATGTTCTAGCCATTTTATTGTTTGGGTTTTGGTTGATTACACTATTTTAACTACACCTTCCTCTCTTTTTGAAAATTTTCATGTGCAGTCTTGCTTAAGTTCTCTTTTCGTCATTGTCTCTTCTCTATACATTGTTATCAGTCTTAACATTGTCTTTTATCATTCACTTTGACCCTGTTAGAGTTTTAACATCTTTGCATGCTAAAGCTGCTAATGGAGAGAATATCGTTTTCCAAAAATTATACTTAGAAAATTATAAGAGAATTTTAATTTGATTTTAGCACAATAATGTTTGATAGTAATCTTTCTTGATTTCTATTCCAACAACTTTCTCCTACTATATGGAAAGAATATAGGATTCTATGAAATCTAAACATTCTTTGATTTTTTGTTTCAATTCTACTGTTAAACATTTAGTTCTGCTCAATTTGAATTTACAAATATGGTTATTCTTATCAATGATGTAGATATAATTTGCCGTAGCTGTTCCCAATATTTTGGAAATACACGTATCTTAACTCACAACATAATCCTCTTGTAATGTTTTCCTAATTATTTTGTCTTTTGTTTTTGCATTTAATATCGGTCATCTACTCTCTTAACATCATCAAGCCAGCTTTTCTGGATTTGTTCTACTACACTTATTCTAATCTCTGTTGGCCTACCCACTGTCATTTAAACTTTGCTTAAAGATTTATTATGTCTGTGACTCCTGTATGTCTTCCGAGTTACGGATCCAATCTCCAAGCTATATTCAATGGATCTTTACCCTACAGGAAGTATACATGATTCTTATTCTACTACATTTTAAGGTTATTGTAAATTGTTCTGTCCTTAGGGATATTGAACCAACTAAATGATGCCCAAGTTGGACAAGTTTTTATGTCCATTCCGGTGGTCTGGTTTTCTTTATCTAATTTTATATTGTAACCCACATGGACATGGTTGTCGACTTTTTGAATAAAACGATGCTCTGTAATATCTGTTATTATTATTTTTTTTGTTCACGTTCTTCGTTAATCTAGTTTTCTTTGATGCCTTGTTAACTTTTCATAAAAACTTAATCTCTTCTTCTTCTTCCTCTTCTTCTTACGTTAGGACTAGGTCCTGTATTTTCATCAAGGGTTTGCCAGGAGTGGTATGCTGAGGACCAGCTTTCATACCACCTTATATATAGATGGTCGTCCAGGAGGTCGACTGTGTCTGGTTTCTTTTCCTTTGCATTTTCTCCATTCTCTTCTGCGGCTCCTTGCCCATCTTACTACATCCTGAATATCGCAAATGTCCCTTATTTCTTCATTTCTCTTCCGATCGAGTAACGTACGTCCTGTTATTGATCTCAGAGTTCGCATTTCTGTTGTTCTTAGGAGCCGTTTAGTGGTTGTGTTCTCCGCTCTAGTTTCTATTGCATATCCCATGACCAACCTTACGCAAGTTTTATATATTCTAATTTTACATTTTGTGCTCATGTATTTATTTCCCCAAATTTTGCGAACTTAATCTCAATAAGATATAATTTTTAACAATTTGTGTTCAAAAGATCTCTTACCGAAACCTATATGCTAAATTCAACGCTATTTTTCAAAACCAGATAATAGCGCCATTGAATCGACTATAATCATTTCCTAAATTGAGTCAATTAACCATATAAATCCAATTTATATTTCTATAGAACTGTATTGAGAAATATATGAACGAAAACAGCTACGGCACATATGATATAATTATTACATTATCTACTTTGGGAACTGTAAGTTGTCGTAGATGTTGTGAGCCCACAATTCGGTCGACAATTAACTTGACCTAAGTTAGTTTGGTTCAATTTATGATTTCAATAAGGAATCAACAGTTAATTTAGTTTCGGTTAGGATATTTGAGATTCGAATTACTTCATTGTTAACTTCCCCGAATCGAATTAAGATTATGTACATTTGAATAGAACTGATATTATATAACTCATTAGATCTCAAACGAAGGGTAATAGTTCGACAGAAACCATAATTTCAAAGGTTCAAATTTAACAGTTTAAAACATTATTATCATTTCTTTCAAGGGGTTCAACAAAAACAATCTTCTAGTGGATGATTCGAATTTTATACATTTTACAAATGATTAGGACTTGATTTATGACTCTAATTGATAGGTTTCGTATTAGTATAGTCATTTGGTCAAAAAAGGGGGTAACCGGAAAGTTCTATAGAATTTTTTAAGCTTGTTACGACTTTCCACTTTGCCACTTCGTATCTTTTCTACTCGCACAGCTATATTGAGAAACATGGCGACCAAAAGCACTTTTTTGGTGACGCAAAATGTATGATACTTTGATCAATCTTGATTGTGAGCGACTTTTTCTGTATTTCATAAATCAGTAATAACTCCTGTTAACACAGATAAGTCTCTCTGTATCCATTCTTCGAATACGAGTGTTTACAAAAGATGCTTTTCGGAATATTTCCCTTAAAGTGTATACATTTTTGTACATACTAAAACCAAAATTTGTTTCCACTCTGAAGTTGATATCGTAGAAATATGCTTTTGATTAAGTCTCCAACAGCTTCTTGAGGCACCTTTTTCCATAATGAGTAACAAGAAAAAATCTTTAGGCGATGAATACGGGCAATGAGCATCTTCACGTTTCATCCATGGTTATTGAAACATCTTCACGACGCTGCTTTTATTCCATTGTGAGCAAACGCGGCACGTTAATTATTGATGGCTGCCAAACAAATACTAAACACATGGCGTCTTCAAACCTGAATTATATACTGTATAAATTGTCTACTTTCTAATATGTATTTTTCAAGCAGATACCGCCATCTCTAGGCCAGGCAGGTACTTCTTGGACCATCCTCGCAAAAGACACATGCTATGTTTCAATCGAACATAGATAATCTTATTGAAATTATAGTTCCCAGTTCAATTACCAATTTGTAAGAAGAGAAGAGACCAAATACTAGTCAAAGTTATCGTTAAAAATTGGAAATCCTGACTCATGTGAGATGCTTATAGTTCTTACAATCTTTCAAGTTTCAAATCTCCGACATCTTCTTCATCAATTTTTTCACTTGATTGATGCAGGCTTATCAACGTATAAATAATATTTGTTTCAACGCTATCAGATACTTGTATTAATAAATTGAAACTGAAGTTTTGTTTTTTATGAAACGAATGTCTTGTTTTTCGAACAACGCCAAACATAGAGCTTTACCCTCATAAAATAGGTCATACTGTCACTTAACCTATTTGTGTACACGAATATTGACAGACAACTAAAGTATTTCTAATTAAAATTTAATATCGCCAACGAACTGCATACCGTTAACCTCTATGCAGCTAGTTTTAAGTATCTCCTTCATCATCATATTCACCTCAACTCTATCTACTTATGGTTTCATCATATTTAACGATGTTCATAGGAGCCATCTTTATCGTATCATAAACGGAGTATAACGTGAAATGAGTAACCTTTTACGACATACTCCAATGCGAAAATTCAAATTTAGCGGATTAGCCGAAGAGATGATTAGTATCTTATTCTCCCGAGAGTCTGGCGTTTATATTGAGATCGTCTTAAAACTTCGGGATATTAAGAACGAAATGCTTAGCAAAAATAGAAAATATTTCTATCAAAGGATGCATAATGTCGAGATTTACTTTGTCCGTAATTAAATCTTTGTAAGAAAGTTGAAGTAAATGGAAAAAAAACATTGAAATATTTATAATTATAAAAATTCTGGATGATACAGAAAAGCTAAAGAAAGAATTAGATGTTTATTGTTTGAAAATGAATGATTTCACAGTTTTTAAAATCTATGGGGTAAGCCCCAAGATAGTATCACGAATAATGAAGACAATCCCAGATAATAGCTATGATCAGAGATTAAATCTGAAGCTCCTCTTTGTTAATTTCAAGGAAACGTATGATTCAATAACTAAGAAAATACTACATTTGGTAAAAACGACACTGAAAGTAGCTGAAGAAAGAAGCCTATCGGACAATTTTTTAAAGAAGAGGTTTAAAACGAGGGAACCCACTATCAACAGTGCCGTTGAACCTACAGGACTAAAAAATACAAGAACAATGGAGATGAGAAGGGATCTGAAAAACTTCAACCATTTTATAGCGACGACATAACAAAACAGTCCAGGAGTTCGAATATATGGAAGTGACAGTAATAAATGAAGAAAATGAAACCAAGTAATCGACAAAAGACTGACGAAAGAAAGAAAACGTTTTGAGCCCTAGGTGGACTATTAAGATATTCCAAGAACCGCCAAGTTAAGCATTTACAAGACAGTGTTGCATAGCAGTGAGTGATGGATCACGAACAGTAAAGAACAAAATAAAATAATAGTGAGAAAGATGCCGAAAAGAAGCAGAAGCAAAAGCAGTGGAGAAAAACACGAGCACAGAGCACAGAGAAACTACCAGAAACAAACCAGGATGGTTTATGTCGTCAGAACATGGATGGGTCATATTTCCAGAATGGACGAAAATAAATGGGTGAAAAGATCCTTGTTAAGGAGAGAAGGAGCGAAAAGAGAAAGAGGGCATCCAGGAAAAAAAGAATAAAAGCAAGAAGATTTAGAAAGAATAGAAATGGGAACGAGAACTAGCGTGAAGCAGACATAAATAAAAATAGATGGAGGAAAGCTGAATCGACTTCCTATCGATCTATTGTGCTGTGAACTGCTAACCACTCAGGTGGTGGTGAATTTATCTACCTTGGTTTCTTTTATTTTTTGGTTTCTCTGTTTTCTTTTTTTGTATTTTCTTTCCTTTGATCCCTTGCAGACAAGAACTGTCGACCACTTTTCCCAATTTCTTCTGGTGATAATTTCCCGGAAGGTATCCTACGACTTAATGCTTAATGAATTGACATTTTGAGTCCTGTTAGTAGGATATGCAAGAAATCTTTTCGGTTCATTTAGATATAGGATCTAGCTCTATATTTCTGATCTTCCTGTATTCTCATCTTTTATGATTATAGCTTCCAGACTATTTGAGAAAAGGTTGTAGTCCTATAAAAGGACTAGTGTATGTAGTCAAAATACCCCAATTAGCTCTGAAATACTTGATATTTTATTCAAAATTGCTTTTTCGACTATTGAAGTAGAGACTAGCTACCCATTTTGATGATGAAAGTCAATTATTTATTTGAACAATGTTCTAGAACTCATTTAGCTGTAAAATAATTAAGTTTCAATTGAATTAAACGGCATATACGTTCATGGATCTGAGAGCAAAAAACTGCTCGCCTAATGGATGGTTAATTAAAGTTTTTTAGAGAAATAAAGATTATCTCACTTATTTTGAACAGTTATTTATCTGTTTATTTAAAAACCATCTCTAATAATATATAACTCAATTTTTTAAGCGTCTATATATCCAAAGTTCATATCCCAAAACTCATTAATAAAAATTCGAATTTCATTTCCGCATTGTCTTGGAGCATTTCTCATTTCTGACACGACATATTTACCATACATTTTCCGCCTGATACCACTATCTGTTTGCGTGCGATTGCGCGACGCTTCATTTTTCGCATGATGATGTTTCCGCCTTTTCCTATTTTCTGAATCCATTGGATAACGTCTAAAGTCTAAATACGGTTTGGATATATTAGATTGCCGTATAAATTTATATTCTTGGTTGTTGATTGAAAACTAAAACTCGGTATATTGCAAGATTTTTTTAAAGTGAATTATGTGCTAAACAAGTGAATTTTCCGCCGGGATAAAAAGTTTTTTAGGCTGGTCGTCGGGGAATAATAATTTGTGAAAGGATAAGGAAGCACCTGAATATCGTGCCGTTACTTTTATTTGACTATATATCGTAATGTTTGACTCTGATTTCTATATCAATAGCATATAGTTCAGAATTTCCATTTCATATTGTCCCGGTTGAGGCTCAACATTATTGTCACAAAAACAAGGCCATTCAAATGATCATATGTTCTCAACTAATAGATCCTTTATCCATTTTTCTTATTTTCTACACAGCTCCTGCAGCCGGCGAGCGATGAACAATTCTATAGTCTGCAGGATTGCTTCTAGTACTGCTAGTGCAGCACTTGTCAAGGCTCCGGTAATTTTTAGTGCTACTATCCTCTGTAATTCTTTATATACCTGCCTTTTTTAAACGATACTCACCATACTACCTTTCTACAAAAAGTTTTCATGAACAGATAAAACGAATCTCATTCTAGTACCTTCCAAGCCTAAATTCCAGCGATTGGAAGGTGTGCACAATCAATTTTGGACAACCAACGAAAAAAAGTGAATCGGCTATAGAAGCTATTAAAAATTAATCCGGTGAAGTGAATCATGGTACGTCTAGAAGGTTAGAATCTGGGTGTTAACATACAGAGCTATACACAGACTTCCTTCAACGGATAAAAACAGTTCTGTTTCTGAGCAAGAAATCAATTGAAACCAGAAGATGATTTGAAATCCATATCCCGTCTGTTCCTCGGAAACTTCGACCCAAAAAGATACGATAAATATATCGGCCTAACCAGGAATAATCTATGAATCCTCACAGTGATATTAATGGAACCTCTTGAGAGAATAAAAATAAAAATCACTGTGGACTGCTTGCTCTGTGGGAGGAATACATGATTTCTGTTCGTATTTCTGAATATCTGTGACTTACATGTCCAGTCTACGTGTAATGAGACATAACAGATATTTTAGGTCACAGATCGTTAACAGGCTTATAACTCAATGATCTTTATAGTTTCCAGTAGTTCTAATTAATTATTCGGTATATTGCGCTTAATTTTACCAAAATTATTAAATCGCCGTACCGAGCCCATCCCCTTATGCAAGTGAATTTGAGAAAATATACCCGTTGTAGAACGAGGCGTTTCTGAGGGTGTATATATAAGACCCCTAAAGCAAAACGGTTCGGCGCGTGGGCGTTACACTACCTATAAATTCACTAAATACGTGTAAGATTAAACCACAAATCGCTGTTGTTTTACGGCTAATTCATTTATATCGATCGAATAGAGAAAACGGGCAAAGCCAACGCCAGCCGGCGATCTACACATCTACTACCGCAGAAGCACATACCCTCCATAAACTGCTTTCCAAGATTGGGGAAAGTCGCTCGACTATCTAGGCTAGCCGCTGCGATATATCGGACAGAACCGTATTTATTGATTTTATGAACACATACATCTTTATGATTAAAATCACTAAATACGGTAATTCTCCTACGAGATTGTCATTAGAATTTGGTAGTAGACCACGTGAAAGAGCTCACATCATTTCGTTTCGTTTCATTTAAAATATACATATACAAAAAAAATAGTTTTGTAAACAAAATACTAATAATAATATTTTATACTTCAATAGATTTCCCTTGCTTATCTATCTTCTTATTATTAAACCAAATCCTTTATCGGATTTTGGTAACCATTCACTTCCTCATTCTGTATTAACCACTAGTGGAATTGACCTAAAATTCAATAACAGGACCGAACCAGGCTAAATATTTACTGTTATCAGTTTGCCAGTGCCCACCCAAAGATTTAGATGTTTTCGATGTTTCTTGCACCCAGGATTTAACCTCAACCGTTTTAAGAGGTAAAAGGCCGAAATCCACTACCTACACGCCACGCCACGCCAAGTGTCGAATATGTGCGCATATGTTTTCCCATTTAAATGATACATCTGAGAATTTTGAATTGCCCCGCATGGGATGGCGTGGCATCGGGTAACGTGCAGTGGGCTGAGTGTACGCAATTGATTTAAAAGAAAAAAATACGCACAAATATTCGACACGTTGCATTGGGGGTGTGTGGAGCGGCGTGGCGTGTTGAAGACCACTTCCATCAAATGAAGGTTTATAAATAGGTGAGTTTAAGATCTATAAAGCTGCTTGTGTTCCAAGTCCCTACAGAAGTCTAACTACAAAGTAGTAGTATTTGGGGCTTTACAAAAATTCATTTCTAACTATGAATTATTGATTGTTACTGAAGGCTTTGCAAAAATTTAAAATCCATTTGTTTGTACCTATTTCTGTAATTTTTTCTTTGTTTTAGTATTTATCAGATTAATGGCGTTAAAACTCATTTCTTTTAAACACATTGTCCTTTAACATTTTAATCACAAAAAAGGTTTTGGTAAAATAGTTTGTCGGTAGAGAAGCAGATACGATCCTGATTGACATAAATGGAGTGAGGACAAGCCTCCGAATGGCGATAACGTCAATAAAGCTGGATTAATTTAATGCTTTCATTGTTCGGAATTGTCTTGGGATATTTCGACTTGAGTTGACACCCCATACTGCCCATATTCTATCTAAAACCCAACTGAGAATTCTCGACCACGTTCAACGAGGACCTGTTTTGGTTCAAAAGTACAAACAATTGACAACGATACAAGGATGAAAGAGAATACAAAACAATAGGTTTAATTAGAAGCTTTATATTTATATTTTGAAGAAATCGAGGTTTTTGAAATACAATAATAAGTTGAAGGTTTCTAAACTTGAAATATATGTAAAATACCGGAAATATCATGTAGAGTTTTAGCAGCAATAGATGTTAATAGATAAATAATTAATAGAAACAAAACGTAATTACAAAGTGAAAATCAGACATCAGAGACAAGACCAGAAACATCAAAAACGAAACGGTTCTTGGAGGTAACAAAAATGAGAATTCTCAGGCGTTACTTGACCAAGAAAGAAAAACGTTAGACGATCAAGTGACATTAATGGATGGATATCAAAGTTCAAATAACAATTTAGCCAACATAATCCATATGACATAAGTAGTAGAAGTATAAATCTCCAATTGTAATACAGAGTAGAGATCGATCACGAAAGAAGTGTCAATCTGGAGCCAGGATGAAAAAAGATATCGAAGAAGAAACGGGCGATACTTCTACTATGGAAGAGAGAAGAAGGAGAAACGACAATAAATTGAGTTATATAGAGGTCCTATATACGGTTCTTAAAACTAATAATGGAAGCAGAGACAGATGGAAAAAGTCATAGGAAGAGGTTCAAAGTTGGAGACTTTGGAAGGATTAGATTGGTTCAACTTCATAGAATTGTCTCAGAATTGCACAAACCAGTAAACGAATTACCAAAGTTGGAAAAAAATACAACCTGAATCATTTCCCTTTTTCATTCGTCTTGTTTTTATTTTTTTCTTAATTCCTCATTGCCTTTCTGTTATTCTGTTTGTAAAATAATTCGCTGTTATATTGGATGAATAAATTTAGAGCAAAAACAACTTAGAATGTCTCAAAGATTCATATTATTTCTAGAATTAGAAAGAATTCCAGTCTGCGATTTAAATTAACTCAAATGAGTTTCAAACGAAAACAGAAAGAAATAAATTATATTTGAAAGATAAACCGTTAAGATATTCGGTCTGGATTAAAGGAAAATTATCCATTGTGCGTTGGGGATAGACCCTCCAGCCGGACAATTGGAATCCAAACGAATATTTATCGCTGGTCTGCTGATTACAACTACATAGAATCGTGAAAACTCGGATAAAGAAACGAATGACTATATAATCTCTGTTTTTGATTTATGGAAGGTCCCATCGGTAATTTGATTATCAGTTGAGTTGAAACGTAATATTTTTTTTGTCGAAGGCCACCGTTGAATCTATGTTTTCAGCAACACATATGGAAATAGGGAGTGATGTATTCAAAGTGTGATGAGTTGTTTTATTTGTAAATGTTGATTTTTCGATTGTTTTCGCGTTCCGATGACGAGTTCCATCAGAACGGAGGATAAGCCAAGTGTTGTTGATTGGCGCGTCCTTTTTATGAAAGCGGAAATACGTGATTTAGTGCGAAAAATGTCGCGTGAAGGATATTCTGTCGGCTCGTTTTATGTGTTTTCTGAATGTCATCATTTACTGTTATAGTAGAAAAACCCACATTAGAGAACTTTTAAACAGATGACCTTGTGTGACATTCTGGATAATACAGAGGTCGGCATAAGTCAAGCAAAAACTTTGCATTGAAAGGAAAGAATGCAGCGTAAAAATTAATTTATTCAAAGACATTACAAAAGGGATTCGATACTATAAGTGTTTAAATTGATGACCATATTGATCAATGAATTTAAGACAACTTTTCTTAACGGAGAGGCAGGTCTATCGAAGCACGTCAAGCTGTACGCGAGCTCCAACTTCTTCTTCAATTGCAGTTCGAGAGTCGGGAATGGTGCGAGGTCCTCTTGCAAAAACGTATTCCTTGAAAAGGCGCAACAGAAAGAAATCCTGATTATGAATGGAATTTGGTTGTTAAAAGTGTATGGGTCTTTCAAAACGAGCTAAATCCAACAAAAGTTGATCGCGCACGAAGAACTTCTAAGCAAATCGTCTCGTGCTTTTTTTGGAGTAACATAGAAAGGTCAGTGCTGCATTGTAAACCAGTGTGAGCTCTGACACATCAGTTCAAACAAAAACGTTTTTAAACAGTTACGACATTAAATTGAAAGGTTGTTAGATCAAAAATAAATTTCGAAGTCAACCTGAAGAAGCGGTCGATGTGTTCAAATCATATTTTATACTTAGTTATTTGACTTGTAGCTCGAAACTGTTTATCTTTACCGAGGAAATACTAAAGTAAAGGTTGACAATGTGTTTACCAAATGTTACTCAAAAAGAAAACTAGTCTATACTATGGTTGAAATAGAAATTTTTGAAATCAATATTTCTTCAACTCTGTTAATAAAAATGTGAGTAAAACAACTACGCAGTAAGTCATTTTCAAATGACAACTTCTCAAAATCATTATAAACTTCTTGAAAACTCATTTATGAACACTACCGGGCACGTTTTACAATTTTCCTTGAAATATAATTGGAAAATCATTGCATTTTCACTCAAACGATTCCAGTAGTGCTAGAGGAAGTCGGTATATCTTTGTCCATCACATCCGCACATCCAATCTGTCGATAACATCGTATTACCATTTCCGGTTTTGGGACTGGTTTCAGGTTTTGAGTGCCTCTTTTCCTTCCGGTCTTGAAAACCAGATGGCGGTAGTTTGGCCTAATTAAATTCGTATTTATTTCCTTTGGAACGGCTCTTTCATAGCTGCAGATTTTGAAAATTAATGTTTCCCGATCAGTTACTTTAATGTACTAACTCCTGTGTAATTGTATGCTACGCACTAGAATTATAAAATAGTAAAGGGAGAGACGAGACACACTACAAGCGGACGTGCACGAAATAAAATATTTGGATATTTTGGGACACTCAAATTGTACGATAAAAGAATAGATTGCTAAATCGAATGGGGATGAAAAAGTAAGACTTCATACGTGTCGGGAATATATTGGATTCGTTTTTTACCGAATATCCGGATTGTATTTTCTGATGAATAAGTATTTGAACATTATTTTTGATGGAGGAACGTTTTAAAGGTGAGAGTAATTCTTCAAATCTTCAGCCGGCGAAACGATTCAGCCATTGGCGTAGGTACCTATACGATTTACATTGATATATTCACGTTTAATTAAGACCAATATTGTGTAAGTATTTTATAAAATTCTATGAAAAGATTTTATCTAAAATAGTCTAATTACAACAATGGTTGATATTTATTGGTTGCAAGTTTAGTGATTTTGAGTGTTTTGCTAAATATATTGATAAGATCAAAGAATCAATATTTTTATCTTTTTCAAATACTATTTTTCTATTGAGAAAAGCCTAAAATTGAGTTAGTTCATCAACAAAAACCTATAAAAAGGTCTAAGAAGTGAAAAGTTGAAGAAATCAATATCAATCCATTCCATTTTTTTTTTTATTTTTGTCTGATTTATTAATGGTTTTATATGTTTTAATGTATATACGAGGCGTATTTTTTAAGAAGTGGAAAGATATCGCAATAATTTTATTTTTACATGAACGCCTGTACCTTAATCTACTTTACTACATAATTTCCGTGAATATTTAGGCACTTGTCATAACGTGGTACCAGTTTTTGAATACCCTCCTCATAAAATTCTGCCGCGTGACTTGTTAACCACTGTATCACAACTGTTTTGACTTCGTTATCGTCTTTGAAGACGCTGACCGCCCAGGTGTTTCTTCAAGTGCAGGAACAAATGGTAGTCGCAGGGCATCAGATCAGGGCTGTAGGGAGGATGATCTAGAGTTTCCCATTGAAAAGATTTGATGAGATCTTTGGTCCGATTAGCCACATGTGGACAGGTATTGTCATGAAACAAAACGATACCCTTACTTAACTTGCCTCGTCTTTTGTTCTGGATTGCACGACGCAGATTATTCAATGTCTCACAATAAGACGCTGCGTTGATTGTCTCATTACAAGGCCGAAGCTCCACTGGCAATACTCCTTTTCTGACCCAAAAAACTGTGCACATGATTTTCTGGGCAGAAATTGTTTGCTTAAACTTTTTTGGGTGATGATCACTCATAATGTTTTGTCCGTAAACCTAAACGAATCTCACGATGAATATCGATCGCTTTTAGCACTAAGAAATCGTACTGTGCGGGACTCACGATTGTCGGAGGTATCTTAAACACTCAGTAAACAACGTACACAATGAAGAATCAGACTGTAATGGCGACAGTGCGTAGACAAAGATGTAAGTTACCAGCGCGCATGTGCGGAATGCCGACCTTGGGGTTGCGGCGGCAGAATAGCAAAACGGTTTGATTAGGAATGTGCAATGATAATTAAAGAGAAAAACGAAGCTATGTTAAATTAGACAATCCAAAATATCCATAAATTTATCAGCTAAAAAATCTGGGGAACTTATAGCGTTGTCCAGAAGCGATATTAAATAGACAGTTCATTGCCCCTTCAAATAGTCGAGAGGCATGGCAGAGAATGACAATTGCAGATTTTGCGAGCAAGTTATAGAGAAAGCAAAGCATCTATTCTGCGAGTGTCCTGCCAATTTCATCAAAAAGCTTAGATATCTCGAAGAGGTGCTAACACATTGGGTAGTGGGATATAAAAATTGCAGAAAAATAGCCTACCTTGGGAAGGTAAAATATCTCTTGGGTATACACATAGAGTGATAAACACTTTCCAAACAATCTACAACACAATTAACAATTCAGTAGTCAGGGCGAAAAACTCCAAAGAAGTTTTACAGGTGACTTCGATATTTTTGCAATATCGAAAATCGCAGTCATTTCCTGCGCAGGTAAGTAGGAGCAGAAATATCCAACCGTCAATAGCACTTTGTTGACACTAAAACAGGGGCTATACCCAAAATATTGAATCCAGCTGAAGGTACATGAGAAGAAGAATATCAAGGGGGGGAATCAGTGAGTCTGGCGAAAAAATGTGGATCCATACGATGCAATCATTGTATATATAAAATTTTTGTATCCTGGAAAGAATGATCGACCTCCAATAGAATTTTTGTGGAATATTTATTTCTATTGTTTTTATTGCTCTTTCGTGATCGGGACATACGTCAATGCTATCGATTCGGTCAGATTAGGTTACGTTAGGTTAGGTTAGGTTTAGTTAGGTCCGGTGCGTTTACTACCTTATTTCTATTCTTCTTTCCTTTTTCGTGGCACGAATAGGCCCAGGTATATTTTCTTAGTTCTTATTCGATTCTGACCATTCCCTATCATTTTTACCTACCAATTCCTCTTGGCGTTTTTTGGAAGTTTATCCAAAGTCATTTTTATTTTAACCTTTTATAAAAGCCACTGGAAACCCCGATTATATCAATCAGTAGCTGACTGATTTCCTTTTTAGTTTGTTACAGTCTTGTCTCGTCTTGGAGTAATCAATAAAAACACTCAAAAAAATTACAAATTTGTGATTCATACAAAAAGTCGTTGAACAGTAAAAAGTAAATGAGATCGAAAGCAAATGAAGCTTGTACATTGAAGAATCCCTTGACGAAATAAAAAATTTAATAAAGACTTTTTGGTAGAAATCATTGATTCGTTTGTTTTTGTGATTTCTCTGCAGTTCGGTTTTCTCGATAAAATACTTTGTAAAACTAATTTACATCTATTAACTGTCAGAGTGGTATAAATAAAAACATTGCACAGTAATTTGAATAAAATCATTTTTTATAGTGTAGTTTCTAAATCCTTTTGCCAAACTCGGAAGGGCGTAGACGGTTTTCCGGACCTTTATCTTCTCTGGCTGTTTTTCCAAGTGATTGTCCTTTGTTTTGTTTAGTTTTGCTATCACATCTACATTTTCTTAATGAAATTTACCGCGGAAAAAAAATTACAAGACGATTTACGAGCTCTTGTAACTATATTAGATTATTGTTCTAATTCAGTTTACCTCGAAACAGCGCTAAAGTGAAGCTATAAAAAATAAACGTCACAAGGAGGTACTTGGTGAGATTCTAACAATAGGCTGAAATATTTATTATTTAATTTAGTTGCCATTGAAGACGATACAACGATTTTAGCTGTCGTACAATTTTTGTCTTTAGCTTCTAAATATGCTTCAGTTTCGAAGATAACCTCTTCATCGGCACATACTTGAGGTCTAGGAACAGAAAAAAGTCGCTGGTTGTTAGATCTGGAGAATAACGTGGATGCTGAAGCAATTCGAAACTTGATTCATGTAATTTTCATTGATTTGTGACACAGTGCATGTTCTTAATGAAACAGTACTTTCTTCTTCTTCAATTGGGACCTGTTTGCTGTGATTTCGTCCTCGCATAACGCTAGAGAATAGTCGCTGTTTAGAATATTTCTCTTTAAAAATTATTATACCATGCGCATCACAAAATACTGGTGCCTAAACTTTGCCAGCCGACTTTTGCGTCCTTTCACGCTTTCACTTGCAGTCCATTCGGATGACTCTCGAATAACTAAAGTAAGAAATGATAGAACCATGTTCCATCGATTTTCAACAATCGAAGCAAAAATTCTAATCATGAATAAAAATTTTTGTTCTGATGAAATTTCTGACTTACAATAACCTTTTAAATCACCTCTCGATACCAAATGTCAAATTTAGTGTTCATTTTTTGAATATATCTCCTTCATTTTATAGTTTCTTTGATCACTTCAAATTCTGTTTTGTTTTTCTAAAATCTAAAACCTACTTACTTAATTCCAAACTAAAATGAATGTATCTGAGCTAATACAGTTTCGATCTTTTATAACCAAATTTACTTTTTTCGATATTAGTTTGAAACGAAATATAAGAGTGAGGTCTTAACTATTATTATAAACATATATGACTAGAACAACAGATCGCCTGAAGAATCATTTCGTAATCTAATCAATCCATACGGTACCCCACAGTTAATGGAACCCTTTAATTTGGAACTTTCAAGCTCTTCTGCGTCTGAACACCGTTAGCGGCTAAGTGATACAACATAAACTTGTCAATCACTAAGCTACAAAGAGCTCTAAATGACTCTTGAATCAGTAATTTCAACGCCATCTCATGGCAATGAATATTGAGTTTTTAATTAATTCATTGCGTCTGTATAGTAGATTCAGTTTTTCAGTCCGAATCTTCAGAAAGGAATCGATAAAGTTGATGTATCTGCTAAATACAATGGGACAAAATCATTAAATTAGTTTTATTGGTTTATGTATTTACAACTGAGCTCAAAAATTTACATCTAGAGGTAGATAAATTATAAAAAAGAATCAGTTTTACTTATCGTAGAAATATTTTCTTGGAGTGGTTTTTATCATCAACGTTTTCTTATATTTTTAATATTTACGATAAATTATTTAATTAAACGATACGGAAACCTGTTTCCAAATTTGTTCGAGTTACTAAAATCGTTTTTCCTCGAGATATGCCTACAATTAGTTTCTGAAGGACCCTTCACTTTCTCGCAATCACGTCTGATCGAAAGTGATGACCAATCAAATCGCATGATTAGTATGAAGGTCAATCGAGACAAAGCCTGGAATTTATTGGAAGGATAGACACATGCTGACAATAAGGCATCGTTGCATTCAATCAATTCTTTATGACATAACCTGAACAGGATCGGAGCTAGGAAAACCAAATCATAAAAAGATTGAATTTTTATTTAGTTTAATCTGTCGACAAAATTTTAGAATTAGAATTTTGAATCTTACGTAATCATAATTGTAGTATGAAGTAATGTCTTATTCTTTTTAACTTAATACAAACCAAACTTACAAAACAAAACAGTTAATGGAGACACCTTAATTTAGAGCTTTCAAACTCTTCTATTCATATAACGTTTGAAGTTCGGTAACGGCTAAGTGATATTGCATAAACTTGTCCATCACTAAACTACAAGGAGTTCAAACGACTCTTTTGGATCAGTAACTTTAACGCCATTTCGTGGGAATGAATATTAAGTTTTTAGTTAATTCATTCCGTCTGTTTGGTAGATTCAATTTTTCAGTCAGAATCTTCAGGAAGGAATCGATAAACATTTGAGCTCTATTGAAGTGCAGCCAGTCTGATGGATAGAAGTTACCAATTATTATATTTTCATATTTTTTCCCGAAAAACATCTCTTAACATCTTGTTCTTTTCACACAACAGTTTGTTTAGTTACAAGTGAGTTACAAAAATTCATTAAAAAAGATAGGGGGTTTTTATAGTTATGCTAGTTTTCATTGGAGCGCTAACCCATTTTTTTCTTCTTCAGTTTTCTTCTAATTAGGGTGAGGTTGATTTAAACTGATACGGTATACTGATCATAGATATTATGAGGAAACAGAATATATTGATATCTGCATGTCATGAAAATAAACATTCGCTAGTAAGATGTTGTCGTTGGTTGGTTTATAAAATATTTTATCAGATGCTCGCTATGAAAAAACAGGCTTATCGTCAAAATTTGATAAGCAATATTTGAGATAAATTAACTTCTTATTCGGTATATATAATTATTTTTAAAAAATTGTGTTAAGACTATCGGAAAAATTTGCATATATAAATTAAACCCACTTCAACCGTACCTGTTCTATAAACTTTCTTTCAAGTGCATTAATAAAGTTTCATCTGATTGGATTTCGTCCTGTAAGTCCTTTTATCCAGTATTGCCTCTATTAATGTCATTAAGAAGCTCTTACATTTAAGGATAATTGAATGATGAGGTACCAATGCATCTTCTTCATTCAAACACGATAAATTGGAATATCGAATATTGATTTTATAGCTGAAGGAATAAGGACTTGATTACCGGAAAGTCGAATTGAAGGAATTTTGCATTACATTTGAAATCAAAATCAAAGTTTCACTGCATATTTACAACAGAATATATAGAGGATTATGTTGAGCTATTGAGAATTAATAGTCTACATTATTTCGCAAATATGACAAAATAGTAGTTTCGTTCCAAAGAATTTCGTCTACCTGTAAACCGAATTCTCAAAACATTGTAAATTGCATATAGTATGACAGGATACTGCATAGTGTGGCCAATATTCAACTCATTTCCAAAATGTGGAGATAAGCTAAGAAACCAGAAGAGGTGATAGCGAAATAACTTCCAAAATGGAAACCACGTCCGTAATTTCCATGAATTTGAAAGACAAATTCATATGATAGGAAGGATCGTCCAGTAATCTGAAATAATTTCCAAAAGACACCTCAATTGGGAGCAATACGAAGGAGACCCAAACGCTCATACTGTGCAAAATGAGTTGTAGGTATGGAGAAAACCCACAAAACTAAATGTAATTAATTATGTTTCGACAATTATTTACGTGTCAAATTGAAAAAACGGCTAAATTTTATTCTTGAAGAGTTGTACCTAAATTGCTTCATATTCAAAATGACATAAGATAAAGAATTTAAGCATTTTCAGTAATCAACCTTCCAATTTTCTCAATCCACCAAGTATTTTGTACGTTATGCTATATCCAAGGTGAAATAATCTTTTTGACTGCCAAATTTTCATGCAATATTGAATATTTGAGAGTGAAACTAATGCCCAAGTAACTTGCAATATCAGTTTACGTACAGCATTGATCATTTCTAGCATAGCAGCTGATTTTGAACGACCTTCACGAAATTCATCCTGTCACGAAGTGCCGCCACGATTGAATTTAGAAAACCAGCGGTGGCTCGTGATGGTGCTCCATCACCAAAAGTCGATGTTGATCAGTACAGTGTTGTTGATTTATTCACGTCGAAAGTCATAAGAAATAATCACACGAAAATGTCTGCGAATTGATTCCATTTTTTACAATAATAAATATTTTTCTTCTTCTTCATTGTACGCTTTCATACGATCTTGTCTTGGTCATCGGGATGTAGCAGCTCTCGTATTTATAACTTAACTGGACTATAACTGTTTTTCATTACAATCAAAATAACGTCAAATATTATTATCGAATTATCCAAAACTAGATATGGTTTTCTTTGCTTGAAACAAGGATGATCCAACCCAATAATTTCTATCCAATTAAACTTTTTTGCGGTACATTTTTATATTCGGGAGTGTTTCGTATCGGGTTGCAATTTCAACGAACTGCCAACGCGACATTATACGGCAACGTTATACACTCCATCTAACAAAGTAAAAAGAAAACTTCTCCGAAGTTTGAAAATTCTTCCCTGACACTGCACCATTGTTCACTTCAGCGATTTATCTACCAAAAAGTTTTTACTTACGTCAAGGTTTTTCTCTTTCAATGTCGCAATGTCATCGTTGCACGGAAAATTTCAAGAAATGAAACGGTTGCGTACAGAGATTATAGAGATTGTTATTGTAACAGTTATTTCCGAGATTGAATCACTCGCCATGTGTCTAGAGCTCCCGTTTTTCTTGGTCGAGATAAAAACTAGAAAAGTTGACAAACTGATTCAGTTTTTTGTGTTGGAGTAGTCTATTTTCTATTACGGAACGTGGAAGGAGATATTTTTACTATATCCCAAATCCTAACAATTTATCAACGGATGTATGGCACATCATTTGAAAGAAATTTAGATAAAGTATCCGGATATAATCATTTTCAACGATGTTTAGAAAAAACTTAATTCAAAGTGCAACATTTGTCATTGTTTGTTGGCAAAAAACAGCAAATTCATTCAATAGAATTCATGACAAAAACCAACTTCATCACTCACGCGTATTGGATCAAGTGAAAAAAACTAAACAACAAAGAAGCTTTGAGAAAATGGAGCACCAGAAAACAATTTTAAATCATTGAGATCCCATAAGAAGTAAAAGATTACTGGCAGAAGATTCTGCACAACTAATTCAATCTTCATATGATACATACCGAAAAATAAATGAAAATTACTATTGTTACGAACAAGTTCGCAAAATGGTTCCCTAGGCCGGCCCTGTTCAGTACTACGGAATTTTGAAAATTCGGCGAATTCCCGCGGCATATATAACATTTTCTAAAAATGGTTAACTCGTTTTATGTTTATTTGTATATACTATTTTAAGGCGGTTTATTTACAGTATTTCTTCAAAATTATTTCTTTTGTTTCTTTTTGTTCTAGAAGTTTGTAGAATTTTATTTAGGTATATAAATGATTTGTGTAACCGCAGTCAGTTTAGTTTTAAATAAATAGTCGCAGTGGAACGAACAAATTATCAATATTAATGTCCCGAGTGCATGTCAAATTGTCGATAATTTAATTTTCTCGAGTGCGCGAACGCGCACGAGAGGAAATTATGAGACAATTTGACATGCACGAGAGAAAAATTTAATTTAAAATAAACAATAATTGTTCCTTTTCTTAAAATATAAAATTAAAACCAAATGATGTTTATTAATCCTAGACGAAAATTTGGCACTAGTGCAAATTATCGATAATTTGCACTAGTGCAGTATTATCGCTGAAATTTGATCGTTGCTAGGTAAACATAAAATATTACAGCTTTTTGGTTGGCTTAAATTTTTCGAAGGAAATAGTCGTAGAAATTATTTAAATGATATTTATAAGTAAATTATTATCGTTTTGCAAGTACTAGTTTTGCAGGAGCACAAAATTAGAATGAAAAAATATTTCTGGTGTTATTAGAAGACACTATTGATCCCACTCGCACAAATATAAACGAGAATGATGATCTCAGAAGACGGCGTAAATTCATATTAAACGATATTTACGTTACTAGTTATTTTCTGTTAATACCCCGACAGATTTATAATTCATATAAAACGTTTTCAGCCTGAGAAGATTTGTCAGGGTTTAATTTGCAGTAAATTTTTTGAAATATAATCCAATTGATGATTGATATTCTAGATTGGATTATAAATTATAAACCATTTTATACGATTTTTACTTACAAGCTAGCCGTTTTTGTCTCCACAGTTTCCTTACATTCCAATTTCCTACGTGTCTAAAATTAATTATCGGTATATGGTATATTTTTTATTGAAAAATAAGAAATTGGGGAGGATGTGTCGAGGTGACAAATGACAAGTATCTGACTTGTAAAAATGTGTGTTTTTCAGAACAAAAATCGACTTGGCTCGGTCAAATATTGAGGTGTACTGAATTTATTACTCCTTTCGAAAAAATCTCATCTGTATACTTCCGATTCCTATTTTTCTTAACATCTTTTCCTGAAATAATACCGGAAATTCATATTAATATAATAGAAAAAAGCGAGTGCTTTAGGTACTCTTGAAAGCTTTCAGACTACTGAATATTTGAATGGAAAATTAATTTCTAACTTCCCTTTTTGAATAAACTTATATCGAGATATTCTCTCAAGTACATTAAATAATTTGAGTGGATTTTCAGCTTTGTTTTTTCAACGCCATGCTACATTTTTGTATTAATAATGAAACGTTAAAAATAGGTATTTGTATGGAATTTATAAGAATAATAATAATTATTAGTCCTCTCACCTGTCGAATTTTAAGTTACAACATCGATTTTTATGGAAATTTGGATTTATATACAGTTCATAACCTTGATAAACCTATGTCAAAGTGTCCTGTGATGTAGGTGTTAAAACAACCCCTCCTAGGGGTTGCAACTTTTATGGCAAATGTTACTTCGAAGATCGATAGATTGACTAATTTCTAGCCGCTTTTGTTTAAAAGTTTTCTATATTTTTTCGAGTCAATAATGACTGAAACTCTACATTTTCTACAAACTTTTTTGGGGTAAACTTAAGTTGCATTTGGAATGAAATACGAATTAACTTTGTATAATTGCTACTACTAGAAAAATTGATTGGAATTATTTTTTGACAAACAGCTGATTAACTTAAGGCATTATTCCTATGGGTTGAAGCGAATTACGATCTAAAAAATTTTGAAATGTAAACAAATAATTAAAGACGCAAAACAATGAAAACGCAACTTTGGCATTATTTTAATTAGAAGACGTAAATAAACAAAATATGTAGGTAGAAAACTAAAAAACAACCATATTTTTCTAAACGAAATGTCGGCGGGATTTTTAATATAAATAAGAATAATTTATTTTTCAACGTAATCTCTACATACTTTTGTATAAAATAAGTTTGATACCCTATAATAATAATCAATAATCTCCACAAAATAGCCATTAACTTCATCACCTTTTCATTGTTGGTAAATCTTCTACCACAGAGCCATTTTCTCAAGTTTGGAAACAGAAATGATTCGAGGGGGCGAATAGGGTGCATGAGGTAGCAATTCAAACTTTAATTCATATATTTTGGCCATTAGATGTGTGAGCTGGTGCATTATCTTGATGAAACAACACTTTCTTCTTAGCCAAATGTGGCTGATTTTGCTTGAATTCTTTGCTCTTGATCTTCTGGTGGTCTTCGCAGGTCGTACGGCCTCGTTTAAACTCTTAAATTCACTGAAAACGTTCATTATTAATGGCTGCCAAACAAATACTGAACCACGTGGCGTCTTCAAACTTGAATCATATACTATATACATTGTGCACTTTCTAATACAGTTGTATTTTTCAACTACCGTTCATCTCTAGGTCAGGCCAGATACTTCTGTGACCATCCTCATATTTTCAAGAGAGTTACATCCAAATTTATATAAAAATCGGTGATTTTTCACAATTTGTACGGCTGGCGAATGAACTATAGATAAATTACAGAAAGCGATATTCAAATTGACCATATTTATCAGTTGAGGTTAATATACTTAATTAGAAATAAATACTTTTCGTTTGAATATCAGTATTTACAAATTAAGAAAATCCAATTCCCGTTTCAGTAACAAGGAATTATTTACCCGTCCTTTCTTGAAGCCAAATGTAATTTGCGTCGGATAGAAACGTCGCTTTAGACAATAGATTTATACAGTTTATTTGCGTTTCCTCGTCAGATAAGCAGAATTTTCTAACTCGACTATCTAGCAGCTGTCCCTGATACTAATTACCTAATATGTCAACCAAAAAATCCGGTGGCCGATAAAAGAAGAAAAGTCGCTGCATAGGCGGAATCGAATTAAAAACCGGACAATAACTCTTTAGCAAATCCCGCAAGACCTTAGAGAATAAATCGGAACCAGAAATGGTGAGAGTTAGAGGAGTTTTAATTCAGATTTCTGTGAAAAAATAACGGTTACCATAGATATATTTGAGGCTTATATATAATTTAGAATCGACAGTCGGATAGAAAATAATTATAAAATAGTTGATATTACTATTTTGTCTGAATAAAACTCGCAAAAGGGTCAAACTCGTTCAATTTTTTCAAATTTATGATCAGTATAATCTAGCAAATCATTATGAATAGATTCACGCTGCAACAACAATATAAATTAATGATGTTTAAATTATAACAACATTTCTCCAATAACTTACGAAATATGGCTAGTCGGAAAGTACTACACCGAAAAATTAATATAATATAATATTATGTATTGTAAAAGTTAAAAAACATGTTTGGTAGTTATTTTTAACTTGCCTGTAAAGATAATTGAGAATGCTCAAAAACTAAAGCACCGAATTTGGATAGCAATAAATATGTGTTGGTCGGGGTCTATACCTTCAGCCCTAATATTGTTAAACTCTTCAAGACAACTATTAAAACCGAAATAGATGACATTTCAACACAAAATGGCAATGAAATTTCATTTTTATACTTATTGACATACATTTAAATTTTTTGAAATGTAAGGAATGAAGAAAAATTATTTGATGACTTTCTAAGTGATTTTTCTTTTGATATTCATATTGTAGATGATATATTGATTGATAAAATTATGCATTTGTCAATTGTCAATGTCAGTCATATATTAAAATAAATACCGAAAGAGGTCAAAAAGTCATTTTTCACCTACTTTTCACAAGTACGAGACTTTAAATCAATACGATTTATTAAGACAACCATTTAAGAAGTTCCAAGAAAATTATTACAAAATTAGATTCAGGTATTAAAATATAATGGCAGATTCCTAAGTTCCCCAATAAAAATAATAGTTTTAATAAATTCATGTAAAATTTAGATTTTTTTTCTAATACGTTTTCTGTTTTTCTGTCTTAAAACAGTTACCTCTTTATAAAAATACTTTCTAAATAAACCAAAAAGGAACGAAAAACCTTTCACATCAATTGAAATGGATTCAATTGAAATGGATTCAATAAAAATACTTGTAAATAAATAACTGTTATTTTAAAAATAACGGTTGCACCTTTTGTAGGGTTAAGCTGAAAGAGAACCATAAAACGACCGAGGACGAGAAAAGCCCAATGTCCATTTCATTTAGGCCTACATCCTTAACAGATATAAATCTAACGACTTCGAAGTCATCTCCTCAAGACGATGATCTTCTGGCCTCTGTAGATGCGTCGCATCGTTTAGTGAAACCACCCTTAGTTGATGGGCCAGATAACTAGAGTCGGTCTTTATTCTCCAGAGTAATATCGAAAATTTCCACAATTCCAGAAGATGAGTTGTGCACGATAAAGTGTTCGTAATGAGGGAAGGGTTGAGCTGTTAGCTGAGACGTTGATTAAATTATTATCATATTATTATTGCCCTTCTTTTATCAGGGTTTTTGTTGCGGTTTGTGTTTGATATCAGTTAGGACGAACCATTCACAACGAAAAATAATGTTAGTCGGGAGGAAGGAAGGTAGAAAAACTACAATAACCATCTATATGTAGTTCGAAAGATTATCATTTTATTGAACATATTAATTGAACGTTCAGACAAGAATCATATCGAATAATATTATTAATATAATAAAATAATACGAGAACTCAGCTCCCCGACTAGTGAACGGGGCAGTCAAAGCCAGATGACGCTTTCTGGGATAAGCACTGGAATGCGCCATCCAATTTCCTCTGTTTGGACGGCAACGATATAAGTTCCTTCTGTAGACTTCGCTAACCGGAGATGAAAATGAGGAGATTCGATACAACTTTGTGAAGTATTCAACGTATTTCAACTATTTCTTTTTCTGTCTACCTGTAAAAGTTATCAGTTTCATCGTAATTGGTAATTTTCTAAAAGTTCAATCAAAAATATGATGATCAAAATTTTACAACCCCAAAAAGTCATTATACTAATTATTTTAAAGAAAACTCCGGAAATAGAAAATTTGGAACATATTGAATAAATTGAAAATAAAATTACAATAAGCAACTCATCATCTATATGATATAATCAGTATTTTTGAACAATATCATCTGGCACAATCATCAATCCACCACCTCCTTGTCATTCCATCAGGACCTCATAGTAATTCGCGTCTATAATTTTTTCTCTTATTCCAATTTCTATGAAAGATTCTTTCGAAATCATAGAGGTCGTTGAGCACAGCCTTCAACTAGGCCCGTCGTACCCCACTTCACATTACCCATTTCTTTTGAGAAATAGATCAGGTGCTTTGGCTTGAACCCTTTAATGTCATTAAGCAGTGACTCCAGCACTACCCTAGAGCAGACCTTTTTGGCCATTATGGCTTGAACCCTTTGATGTCATTAAACAGTCACTCCAACACTACCCTAGAGCAGACCTTTTCGGCCATTATGGCTTGTATGGCAGCTCTGCTAACTGAGAATATTGAGATTACTGTTGAGTAGGGATCATTTGGTCGCTCACCGTCGAAATGATCGGGCATTAGCCTGTGACCTGAGACCAGTGTGGCCAGTTGATCCAGCCTGCAGAAGAAGAAGCGATTGTAGGTTCAGCAGAAAACACATAATGATCAAGTTCAGAATTCATAGAAATATAAGAAATTATAGAACAAATAAAAGATAAAAGATAAAAGTCTACAAAAAAACCTATATGTTCACGGTTTTGATCAAATCAATGTAAAATTTCCAAAATTATCTATAATAAGGTGTACATCATAAACGAGACCTTTTTCTAGTGGAAGTCTCGAGGAAATCGGTTGATGAAATAAAGAAATACTACGATCTGAATACAAGCTACTGGGGAGATATATGCAGAAGTTAGTGGGAAAAATTCATTTCTCTTTGGTAACTAGAAATGATTTGCTGGACTAGCTTAGTATGAAAAACAAGTTTTGATTTTTTTTTTCATAAGAAATTTCAGATTTGATATTTTGAAACAATTCAAAATTGTTTTTATATATATTATTGGCTTTTGATATTGATATAATCTCATCACTGTACTTTTATGACTGTTAAAAGTTAAATAAAGAATCAACTATGTATAAACTGCGGTATAAAGTATGAATAAGTTTTATTAAAGTGAATTTCCCCAAGAAATATTATTTCATTTGGAAACCTACATGGTGTAATGAAGTAATATTATTACCCGTTTCCTTCTGTTGGGGCTTTATTAGTAAAGTTATTTTAATTCCTGTAATTTTCAGTTGAAATGCAGCAGCAGAACGACAGAAAGACTATGCATAAGTTTCTAGATCTCCGAAAGAGATGCGCTTTTAGTTTGAGTGAAATCTAAAACCAACTGCTATTGCAGCTTGGAATGTAAAGTTTTAATTGTTTGTTTGATTAAATTTTCATATTAATAAATATCAGCAGCTTGCATTAATTTACCGTTGATAGGTAAGATCGCAATAACTTATCTTCTAGAACTTTTCACTGAAATATCTCCAGAAAATAGATTTTGGAACGATTCACAATTGCATCAAATACGAAGTTATGGAGAATTGAATTGAATAAAATGAATCGTTGCTCGACTGGATCGAATGATTGGAATTGGGAAAAATTTTCTAAAAACCAAATATATGCGATAATTTATGTCTTCTATTTTTGAGTGGACATATGTTTTTCATCTTTTTAAGGAACTCAATATTTGAATATCACAAAAAATTACACAAAATGTTCTATTCTTACTTCAAGCAAAAAATAATATGGTACTCAGAGCCTGTTGTCATACGAGTGCTGTTTACTGATACTGGAAACATTCATCTGGGTCAAAAAATGAAATTAAATAGCGAACATTTTCGTGCGATGATTTTTTATAACTTTCAACGTGGATTAAACAAACAGCAGTGTGCCGATCAACTTTTTCGAATTCAATCTTGGTGGCATTTCGCTACAGAGAAAATTTTGTAAATGTCGTCCAGAATCAGCTGTTGCGCCAGAAAACATTTGACTGTTAAAAAAGATTGGATACCGTATAATTTGACAATCGCTCGTGTCGATTGGTGCAAAGAAATAATCGATTGTATGGGTCTTTCAAGACGAGCCAATCCAACAAAAATTGTTCGCGCTCGAAGTACTTCGAACCAAATGGGTCTTTCGAAGTAAATGAGTCTTCCAAGACGAACTAAATTTAACAGAAGCTGTTCGTACACGAGGCAAATGATCAGTTCTGGATTGTACACCAGAATTTGTTTGCCAGAAGTGTTTGAAAACATTAGGGAAACCAATCCGAGCTATTATACAACAGTTCAAACAAAAACGGTTTTGAACAGTAAAAACATCGAATTGATAGATCATTATTGTTTGGCACCCAATGATTTCTTCTTATTTCCGCAGATCAAAAATAAATTGCGAGGTAGACGTTTTTCTATATCTGAAGAAGCAGTTAATGCGTTCAAATCACATGTTTTGGAGGTAACTTAATTATAAATATTTGTTTTTATTTGTATATCTCAAAGCTTAAATAGTTCTTTTATGGCTTTTTTGTTCATGTAGCCAATCCGTTTAAATAAAAAAATCCATTCAGTAAACGCGGTAATAATTTTAATCTGCTCGCTAATTTGGAATATCCCGCAACTTTCGGTTTTAAACGCTCCAGTAGTTGAGTAATTAAAAAGTTTTGTCATTAAATCATAAAACTGCCAACTATGCACTGACTAGATTAGGAAAATTCAAATTTCCGATCAAATAAAAGGATAATATAAACACGACATATTTATGGGATTTGTATGAGTAAATGGAATTACAAAAAATGGTGATTTATTCCTTATATACCTCCGTCGAAGAAAATGTAAATGTTATCCAAACTTATTTCCATAAGATTTTTTTACAATTCACTGGAGAGAAAGCGGGATTTAGCCATCTCAAATGACCTCTTTAAGCAACGAAATGAATGCTGTTTTTACTTTTTTGATGTCGGCGGATTTTACTGAGAGGAGATTAAATATCCGTCGACATTCGCAAATATTATATATTTTTTTGTCATTTATTTTGCAACCTGAATCCACTGTTTTTCGGATTTTTTTCCATTAACCGTATACGTTTACCAAAGGAAATACAAAATGAAAAATTCGGGTCGTGTTTATCAGATTAAAGGCACAAGAAAATTTTCTTTGTAAATTTTATTTATAATGTATTAAACTTTGATTTATTTGAAAAAAAAATATTGATGTATATACAGTTGAAATTATTAAGAAAGAACAGTCGCTATAAAATTGAGGAATGTATTATTGACAAAAAATGCGATTAGATAGAAAGTACAGTTAACAAATTTCTAGAACCTTTCAAAAATAATAACGTAACGGAAATGGTTTTTGTTTATAAATTTATTATTTCAAAATACCAACAAACTCCATCTTCTGTGAGTTTGTGAGTTTGTTTGTAACTCTACTTTGGAACCTCGAAATTCGTGTTGGAAATTAAGCACTTTGAAATCCTTACCAACTACACCGTTATGGCTCGTTACAAGTATCGACGAGATAAAGGTACGCTATTAATCAGAATTAAAGTAAGGCAAAATACTACAGAAATAACTTTTTTTCTATCAACAATTACGGTTAAATGTCATATTGTGACTTTAATTGGGGGAAAATGTTCTCTATAAATAACAAAATAATAACTATTTAATCAGATTGGAGAGCAACAACAATTTATGTTACCGAAATTAACAATTATAATTATTTATTCCCTGTTATTATTTATATTTCAAAATTCATAATTCTGTGAATTGATTACTCAAAGATAATACCGCGAAAATTCACATTTGATGAATTAAAGCCAATTAATAGTTGTTTAATCGTCGCGTCGTCTGGAAAGTTTAATTGACAGGAAGTTGCAATGCCCAACATATAAATAATTGAACCTGCTCGAATCTGAAGCCCGAAATTTTATATTTATATACATGTTGTCGTCAAAAATATATTCATAATTCAAGTGCAGATATATACAGGGTTTTTCAAAGGTTCACAAACTACTGATAGTTGGTTTTCGTTTAGTTTGGTGTAACCGCTCATTACAAATATATTTACACCAAAGCAACGCTCGCCATTTGTGGATTTTTTTCAAACCAAATCAGTTCTCGACAACCGGCATTGTATCCTTCCACTTTATGAAAGATTTTACGGAAGTATATTGGATTGGGAACTCTCAAGATTCAACTGATGTAAGAAAGAAAGGACATACGACGAACATACGCGCTGCCAAATCGGTAAAGCACATATAGAAATTTAGGAAGCCTATTTTTAGTTGAATCGGTTCGTAAAAAGGCAGAAGTGTTGCATTAAGAGTCAGAATAATTCACAACCTTTTGTCGAAACATCCACAAAACCTTATTGTTTCTTTACTCTATGGGCTGAATAATCATGTGGTTCTAATAGAACGAGGCCACATTGACAAAGGAATCAATTGGCCAACAAAATCATATAACTCAATACCCAATTATTTTATTTGAGGTTCTGCATAATCCCTTGACAATGTCAATAAAGCAGAGATAATTGAATACCTGGAAATCAGAATTCCAAAAGTTATTAAAGTATATATTTTAGCCCTTAGAATCCTCGAAACCCACCTATCAAAATAATTTTTATAATAAGATCGATTATAAACCAATAGCAGGTAACAGAAAATCGAAGGCACACTTTTTTTTTCTTGGAAAATTTCATTTTTGTATCGAAACGTCAATATAAATCTTTCCGGGAATCGTGAATAAAGAAAGTGGGGAGCAGAACGACAAATGAATAAAGTAACATAGGAATGGAAAAATGGATTGATGGGAGAAAAATCAAAACTAAAACATCAATTCGCTGGAAAGAACATACACTTTTAAATAATAATAAGAAGAATAACCATTTTGAATACTAGTTTTTATAGGGAAGAAAGGGGATTTCTATTGCACTGTATAGTTAAAAGACTACAAATTTTAACCATATTCATCCAAAAATTTCAACTTCCATACTGCATCAATACTGACACAATATTTTTCACCGGCTCGCTGATAAACGGAATGATTTATTACTTAATTGAAATATGGCCTAATGTATGCAAATATTCTGTATACACCGATTGATTAACGTCAACTCTTTAATTAATCAAAGTACACGTAGAGAGATGTATTTATTGAAAGAGATAATGATATTTATGCGGTTGTATATGACGAAATATTGGACCACACTTGTTTTATTATTATATTCTAAACCGAGCTTATATTGATGGCTATTACCCACTACAATAAAAACTACGCTAACTGCTGGTCAGATTTGTAATCATCTAAGTGAATTATAGCTATTAAGTGCGAGTAGGAAACTATACTTTATCCACGACTATAAAGAAAAAAACGCAGTTAATTATATTCACTACTCTTGATTAAAATTGACTGCATTTGAAGTATGAGTATTTCATGATAATTGTTGAATATTATTAAGTTTTTTCTTATATCTCTGCCGACTGGAGCATTTTGATTGTCATTTCGTTTGTCGTAGAATCGTCCACGTAGCCTTCTGCTACCAATGCGCTCTTCTAGCCCCCATGTCAATCAAGGGGTTGTCACATTATTCAGAATACGTTACTTATTATTTTGTCAAAATTAAAAATTACAGTTTTCGTTTTATTGTTGGGTATAACTTACAAAGTTTTTCTTTGTTCCAGCTAAATATGTAGTAGCCAAATCGAAAGACGACGTAGAAATGGGAATGTCAACACTGCGATTGAACCTCAAAAGGGGTGATTTACTGGCGCGTTTCGAGTGCAGGGTCGAGAGTGAAGCTCTTGAACAGCCAATCATATCATGGGTACAAATCGATGTAAACGGTGAGTTTTCATTTTATTTTTTTTTTCCAGTTAATATAGATATTTTCAATGTTTCGTTTACTTTAATGAATATTAAATATCTTAAGTAAAGTTACTACAAGTATAATTACTTGAAGTTATATATCTAGAAACGATATGAGACAACGAGACCCATTATAAGAAATAGAGTAAAACAAAGTTGTATAAAAACCCGACGTTAAATTTATGGTAATAGAAATCAATATCATATGATAATGTACTCAAAGCAAGATCCAAAATAAGAGCGTCATAGCATATTTGTGCTACTATAGGAGAAAGAAAGGGAAAAATTGGAAAAGGAACAAATCGAATATTTAGGATTCCCTATCACAAATAAAAGAGACGAAGGAAGAATTATAGAAAGAAAAATATTAAAAAGCAATCAAGCAGTAGGAATTATATAAAAAATATTATACCCAAAAGATTTATCATAAACATCTGACATAAGAATATACCACACAATAAAAAAAAGCGTTAAATTTTGCCTTTTGAGATCCCATTGACATTTTTCTTGGAAAGTTAGATTCCGGCTATGTTTATAGAACCTTTTTTTTGGCAAGGTACAAGGCTTCTAAGATCTAAAATATATATGACAATACAAGAAAAATCATCAATTTTCCGTGATTTTTTTATCAATCATAAATATTCGGTTTCAAAAGATCATAAAATGTTGGCAGGAAGTTTCATAGGGTGTTTCTAGACCTCGGAAAGTTTCGCGGAAAATTATCACCCTGAGTCCGTTATTTGCAGAAAATTGTCCAAGTCGCAGACTTTGATACAGTTAATTCAAAGATTGAGTCGTTTTATTAAAAAATAAAGGTTCCTTCCTAAATATAAAAATCTTTTAAAAGTATAGAAAGTATAATTAATGAAAATACAATCAGATATAAAAGAGAAAGCAATTCCCTATTCTACATTATAAAAGAAGTACAAAGTTGGGATTTGACCTAAAATCGAAATCATGACTGACATAGATGTCCCAACAAAATTCTTTCCCATAAACACTCGCTATAAAATAAAGTTTCAATGTAGCCCTTTTGCGTCTTGGTCCTTTCTCCTACTAACTTTATATCAGTCGTATAGTTTCAGATTCAGTGGTTGCGCGATAACAAAAACGACACCGATGGTGATATAGGATACGTAAAATGTCCTCGTAAAAAACTGTGTTGCATAAGCTCTTCTTCTTCTTTTATAGTTCCTATCTGAAATAATGTCATTACGGCCATGATTTCGCTTTTAGTTCGAGGAAACTGCGGTATAATTTAACTCAAAAACTTGATTTTATAACATAATAAACGATTTTTACGGTAAATATTCGAGTAACAGACTTGCTGGTTTGTCAATTAAATTTAACAACGGCAATTGGACATTCTAATTGAAAAATAGATTCCAAAAATGGATTTAATTTCTTAAGATTATGGTCATGCTTTATATTTTGAAACACAAAAAAAATCTTTTCATTTATATTCAAAACAATCTCAACCTATATCAATAGACTTTTTCAAATGTACCTTACAAAACTTGGAAGTTTTAAACCAGTCAGTTTTGAAAATCTCTCGAAGTGATGAATTGCTTAATCTATCTCATTCTCTGTTGTGAAACGCTCACCGCGTAATTGCTTCCTTAGATTGAAGAATAAATATAAATCAAACAGAGCTAAATCAGGAAGATAGGGTGAATTATACGTTGCCGAAGCTGGCAAAATCAACTGGTTTGCAACCTCTGCTTCAAAACAATCGTCATAAGTGAACGATGATCTTCAAGCTCAGTTTCTTTCATTAATGCTCATCTACGAAAAAACTGCGTACATAATTTTCGTGACAGATCTTTGCTTTGTTGTCTTTTCTTTTCAACAGTAACTGAGTAACAGTTACTAGTGAAGAACTTTCATCACCAAATGCACGTTGCAACCGATAGCAAATCAATGTCTCAACTGCAGTCAAAGCTTTCTACTTAACAATCCTAACCAATTTTCATTAAAAATGAATTTTAATGAAATTAAAATTTAACAATAAAACAGTTTACAATATGGTACAGATTTTATGAAACTCAGTGTGTATCTAACGTGAATAATAAGAAACATAATTCATCTCTTTTATAATAAAGGTTAACGTGTGTTTCGTAACATTAACCCTCATCCTATCAGGGTAAAGTAATTTAACTATAAGAGGCTTGCTAATTATCCTTTCCTTCCATCCAGCTCTACCCCGCTCTTTTTCCAGAAAATAAATCGACAACATTCTAAGCAGGGTTGTATTAGGACCGTTTAATAACTTTATCATCTCCATTATCAAAGTAATCTAATGATGTATATCAAATCATCTGCAGTATCTCAGAGATTATATAGTATTTCTGGGATAAGTTTACGATTTTGACTTAGACCTGGCACACATTTTGATTGGTCATACTTACAAATCGTTTTTAATAAAACTCACACATTCTGCGAAAATAATTTTCATGATATACAGGCTACGAACTCAATTGGTATTAGCTACCCCGTTTAAATTGTCACACATTGAACTCCAATGCTTTTAGTCGTGGAATTATCAATAAATTCCAGCAATATAATCCTATGTTTTACAGTAACTAAGCTACACAGTTAGAAAGACCAAAAACCGATTTGTTGGTCAAACCATTTTGTAACAATTAGCTTAATTCCACTTATATAACTGCCTCGCCGTTTTTCTTTAGAATCTCTCAGGTTGGTTCAACAAATCGGTTTTCTATTATTATTTATTCAAATATATTTATCAGAATAAATACTTTGTATTTGTTAATTAGTTAATGCTAGAAGAGTGAATTGAATATCGGTCTTCGATTCATGATTTTGTCTTTAAATGAAGTTCTTTACAATTTTTTACTACATCCTACATTTTTTATCGAAGTCGATCTTTGTTTGCACGCCTGCACGATGAACTTATATTTCATATATATCATACCTCACCGGATACTTCTTTTCATTGTGGTAGTAGGATTAAATCAATCAATATTAGTCGATCATTTCTGATATCTGATGGAACAAACTATCTGAATAATGGAAATATGACAAGGGATTGGACTTTAATGACAGTATGTAGTTCACACAGATTCTAGTTTTACCACTCAAGATATTTCTGTCCACATTTCTCCCAATAAATTTCCACACATATCTCAGCAAAATCTATGTGATCTACAACAACCTCTTCATCGTTTTCCTTATCTAACAATCCAACAATAACTGAATTATCGTCATCCTCGAGGTAGTTACTCAGGAAGTAGATATCTCTCAATCATAAACGGTACACATTTAATCTTATTTATTTGATCAATCGTAAGATTGTCTTTGAAGCATATTTTATATTTTACATTCCGGTCCTGTTTTTCTCCCGCAACAAGCAGAGATTTCAAAAAGGGGGAGAAACGTGAAATATCAACTTGATGTGAATACCCTGCTACTTAGAATGTACAAGTCTATACTTAAAATTCGTTGTCGAGACTATGTGTATAATCCTAAGGCATTGTATATAGTTCCACTTGTTTTCTCTATTTATCTCTCTATTGTGATTATTTTCTTATCAGATTCGAGAACATGAACGTTCATTCAAGAGCAACATTAAACAAACAATAACATCATCTGATAGTTGATACATTTTTTCTATTTTTGTCTATATTCTTTAGAATATACGTTTATGAAAAATGAGACTTCACCTAATTCAATCCAAATAGTCATGTCAATATTTCCCAATAACTGTAGGTGCTTTGCTCTATTTAATATTGTCAACTAGATATAGAAAATCGAAGGAATTGGGATCCAAATCGACGATGACACCTGTTCATTAATACGTGCAAACGACAGAGATGATTCAGAAGATATGCCATGCAAACTAAACGAGAAATACGGAAAATGTGTACTGCAGATGAACGTAGAAAATAGACAGTACAGATTATACAACCAATATACAACTAGTGTTATGGTTGAAGTGAGTTTTCATGGACGCTGACCGAGTCCTAAACTTAAAGCTTAAACTCCTTTTTTTGAGTTTATAAACTGAGAAGTATAACTATTCACCCACTTTAAAATTCCAAAAATCCATTTAAACATAATATTACTATTGATTTAATAGTGAGTTGTAGTATTGATGTAACACAATATTTATTGTCGGCGTAAATTTAACGAACCCCCATAGATTTATGTCCAGAAAACACAAGGTCCACTCCAGTATTGCTTGTAACCATATTTCTCAAGTAACATAAATCAATTGTTATTCAGCATTGTAATGAAATAATGTAATTCAATCTTCTTTGACGAAATTTTAGACTTTGTAGAGGCAGTCCAAACACCAACTCCAAAATACTAAGGATACATTTTTGAATCGTATCAGTAGCAGTTAAAACAATCCTAACTTTCTAATCTCAATTTATTTTTATGGAACTTTTAGAATGAGTTGAGGTGTTTAAATACTTCAATCTAACAAACAAACATCGAAGTAAAGTGAGAAGATGTGGAAACACCGAAAGCATTATGGTATAAATCACCCGACTCTAGGTCTTATCTAAAAAAATGATTAAAACTAATTGTAATTTCTACTTAATCAATCATAACAAAAGTTCACGATTTAACACACTCAAATCCATTTTATTTTTATAATTTAGTGTGGAAAACTGAAAAATTTTCATATCACAACATTAGCAAGCACGCAATAGTTGGTAGTATACATTTGAATATTAATGAAGGTGGGTCAAACTCGTAATTATGGAACTTGAAAAAATCCAACTCTTGAAATAATGAATTTTTAACAAGGTTGCATAGAATACAAAATTTCACTAAATCAACAAACTAATTTGATAATTTTGTTTGGTATGAAGTTTACAAAGTGAGTTTGTACGAACGCAGAATATGAAAGTTGTTCATGAACCAGGAAACAGAACCTAACGTTTAGAAAGTAGCAAATCCTTGAAAGTTTAAAATAAAAGTCTTTGAATCGCTGCAAACTACAAACCACCATCAAAGATAATTTTGGGATTCACTATATATTACTTTTGAATAAGATATAGCTGCATTATTCGGTGACGTTTCTGATCATAATACTATTCACAATCAGTTTACAGATAAATCGAATTTTCTATATATTTAAATCATTTCCATCCTCACAAACTTCATCTATATTCATAGAATAACAGACACGTTGACCATTTGATATTTTTTCTGAATAGCTCGTCAATATTCTCCACCAATTTGGAATTTTGTTATTATTGCCTTAAAGGCCATGGGAATGAATTTGATGGCATCGTCGATGTTATTATGGTTTTGTTCATTTTACGCATATTTGCATAATAGCTTCACGATTTTGTGAAACTGTTATTTCAAATAAAAGCACTTCTCCGTATACGTTCATACAAGATGGAGCAATCTAAATCTGATCAATTTTTGTCATTCTCATTTGCCCTCTTAATCTTTATGATCTAGTCAAACTAACAGAATGACTATATTTAAGAAGACCGCAAGAATAAATCTACTAAGATTACGAGAGCTTACTTGATCCAAATTTTGTATTCCCTTCAGCAAATGGAATCTTATATCTTTCCCCAGAAACTTGAGTTTACCTCTTTTAAAACTGTGGTATGACTAATGCTTTTTTTTTCATCTCTTCTGAATCACATTTTCCTGGTGATATCTTTGGTGTGGTTGGAGTGTGGTGGAATGGTACTCTGTCAACAGACCAAATCAGCTGGATTCATACCAGTCTGAAGACAATGGTACATTTGGATCCGCCTGAATCCAATCATAGACATAATACAAAAGAAGACAATAATCCATTTTGAAAATATTTACAGAAGATCTCGATTATTCGATAGCTTGGCTTAGCGATACAATTATTATCCTTTTCCTTTCCTTATGAATGTTGATTTCTAGTGATTGTAACCTTAGCTCTGATTATTACTTTGAATTCTGAATATTTAGTCACCCAGTAAAACGAAAACGCGTTTTTCTATTGAACACGTGTTAGAATAAGATTAACAAGTTGTTCTGTGATTGGTACGACATTTTACCTATTGTCAAATATACAAAGGTATTAGTTATGCTCATAAACCAAGAGAGGGCGCTACGATTCCTTTTCCTCTCCCGAACCAGCGAATTTGCATCCCTACCTTCATGTACATATTAGTTCTCTAATATTTAGTACCAACATGAAATAAGAGAATTGTTATATTTCTAATTCTATTCTCAACAACTTTTATTAAATAACTTAACCTGGACTAAAGTCTTGGATTCATTTTTTCCACATTATATTGCATATTTAAATGTTTTATCAAGTTTTTGTTCTTAAGATGTTTCTTATGCAGAACAGAAACAGCAAAAAAAAGATAATTACTCTAAATTGCATTAACGATGTTTTTTATTCACAGTTTGTAATTTGTATTAAAGTTTATTAACAACCCAGTTATTTTTCGCATAGAAAAGTATTTATATTGTTCATATTTTCCCTTGAAAACGTAAAAAGTTCTATGGCTCTCAAGAGTTTATATAATAAAGAAGTTAAAAACTTTTGTGTTAAAGAAGTGTGGAACTATATATTTTTCTATTTATTTCTTTTCCACTCCACTCATATCTTCGTCTCTCACAATTTTTTTGTTTCCTACCAAATGCATTTTTAGAAATATTCGCAGTAATGGTTAGACTGGGTTTTTTACACATAATTAGTTCTCGTGGACACTTTGAACACACAGTTTGGTTAGGATACGGATATGCTCGTACAGAGACCGTCAAACAAGTAAAATGAAGCATGTCGGTGGAACTTCTTTTTGAAGTTTATAAATTGAAGAACATAACTATCAACCTACCTGATTTTTTAAAAAAATACAATCAAACACAAACTTACTGAATTATATTATATACTCGGTTCTTTCTAATAAACTGTACTGTTTGAGCTCAATTGATGAGACTTTATATTTTTTGTCATCATAAATGCAACGAACCATATTCTACCATAGATTTTTCATCGATTTTTATGTCTGGCCATTGCAATAGTTCAATATTTCTTGCTTGGAACGAGGTCAATGACTCATTAGTCTTGTTCAAGGACGTTGAACCATTTTCTATGGATAGGCTAACGACAAAATTTCAAACTTTGTAGAGGCAGTCCAAATTCCAAATCCAAAATACTGGTGACCTTTTTTTAAATCGCGGACTTTCTAATTTCAATTAATTTTCACGTGAAAAGAGCATCCAGAAGAAGTTGTTGAAACAAAATGTTTGAAGAATACAGGCAAAACTTACGAAATAGAAGAAGACACGGTGCTTTTTTTGCAATATTCTTCTAATTGTTCCACTTTTTAAGGTACTCCTTGCTACAGCAGCAATTCTTCTTCCAGGTAATTATTAAAGTTTCTTTTCTAGGCATTCTTTTCTGTTTGAACAATATTTAACGAGATTTCTTTAATAATTCATGACATCTATTCTTCGTCGATTGGTCGATTCTTGAAAAGCTGCAATTCTACTTTTCACTAGACAATTTTCCCAATTTCAATCTCACTATCACAAAGCTGTGATAGTCAATAACGACATTTCAGATAAAATAATAAAATTTATCGGTTGGAATTTTTTTTATTTTGATTTTGGAATCTCTCGAAATAGTTCCACCCAGTATTTCGATTTGACACTGTGAGAAATTCGCCATCTGTAGAATCGATGGACTTTAGCTGAGATCGATTCCAGAGCGCGAATCACATTTCCGTGTTGGTTTTATCAGTTTTGATAGGCATTGGATGGATTGGAGCATGCAAGACTATATGGGATCGTGTTTTCTTAGTTTTAGGATTTGGTTAATTATTTTCGAGCAAAAAGTAAACACCGCCCCAATCTGTAATACAAAACAAACAAATTTCAAATAACATCAATTTTCTGCAACCGTCACGTTCTTATACGTGGAACAAATCAAATTTAACTTTTCTAATTCAATACATGTGATGATTCGTAAACAACTAAACAAAATGAAGCAGTATTGATGCTAGAATGAAAATTGGATAGTTTTCTTTATTAAAATCTGGTGGTCTGTTAATTTTCAAGTTATGTCTGGATTATTTCTTGATCAGTAGACAGAAAGAGAAGCTCGTTTTGGTAATTTTCTTTGGGGAGATAAGGACATATTTATGAGCGATATGGTTTTTTAATAATTGACCTTGATATAGCAGGATTGGGATTGAAATTGATTTTTTTGTTGCTGATACTACTTTCAGTGTGCAAGTGAAGTTAAATTCCGAAATTTGGAAAGAAGATTGAACACAATAAAGCACAATGGCTGCAGGAAGCAGAAAGTTTTTCTGGTGACTCAGCAGGTGTTTGCAAGGTCAGGTACAACTGCGACTTCCCAGTCTAAGTCATTTGGCTGATGAAAGAATTCACCAGGTTACAAGAAAACCGAAATCCTGTAAGGAATTGGGAATAGGGTTCACCCAATGGAGATTTGAAAATCATTGAGGAAGGCTAGGAAATTTTCTGAAAGTTCTTGGTAGACCGTTGCTGGGGTGTCGCCCTTCATCTCAACCACCAATTCGAAAATGCCAATAGAAGATTTTGGGAACGGATATTGAGAAGGAGCGCCAACAATCTTTCACATATAATTGGACCGTTTCTAAAGTGTATTGAGTGTTGGGTTCATCTCTAACACCAATTCGAAAATTGTAGCAAATGCTCTCCCATCTTCTGGAGGTCTTCCAGATCGCATTTCTGCTGGTTTTTGATAACTAATTTATTTTTCTTTCCATTTTACAGTTCGACCACTCACTATCAATTTAACGGGTGTCGAAAATCACGTGGTGCAAGGTACGAACGTCAAGCTGGATTGTAAAGTCTCCGGTGCTAGACCGCCAGCTACTATACGTTGGACCAATGGATCATCTTCTATTAACGAAGAAGACTTCGATCAAACGATAATGGAAGTAAGTATTTAATCACTTATAATATTTTCATCTTGGTACAAGATTATAAATGTTGATACAATAATAAGGAATTTCCTCTTCTCTTTTGCATTTTGGACATCGAACATCTCCAATAAATATTGCTAATGAAAAATATTTAAGAAAACTTCATTACCGATACCGATGCTTGCACCACTACAGAAAATCCAAAACTAACATAGTACGGCCTTCCACAATGACTATTTCCGAAATATATGTTTGTGGCAGGGTCGTTGTCATGTCTCTAGTCGATGAAATTGTGTTTGCCTTTTTTGGAACAGGTTTGCCCTCTGAAATCGACTGTTTTTACGTATCAGAAATGTAGGGGTGAATTGATTAATAACTATTGGTGAAACCTGGATTCACCACTACACTACTGATACAATAAAACAATCAAGATAGTGGATTGCAAAGGACAAACCACGCAAAGATGATTTTGTCGGTCTGGGATAATCACGGGATTGTGTTCATCCATTATCTTCAAAAAGGTAAAAAATAACGGAAAAGTATTACGCATCATTACTTGCTAAAATTTTCATCAATTCAATGACGAATGAACAATAAAAATTCTAATGAGAAACTGACATAAGTTTCCATAAAACGTATTAAGATAATTACACCCTCAATAAATTCATAAAGATGTTGATTTAGTTTTACAATATCTGTTGGAATATAAAAAAAATTCAATCATCAATACGATTATCAATATCCAATTGATTTATTGCCCAAAATCGTCTCTTAATTACTCTACTTGTTTTTCTATCAAACTGGACACAATTATAGTGATGGAAAATGGCCCGATGAGAGGTCTCGAGCTTTTCGGTAATACCCTGATTGTTCTATCGATTTTCTCCTTGATTGATACGCTTTATGGTGATAATGGTTACTTACAGCGATTGCTATTAGTCCATTTCACAAATGAAGGAGATTGATTGGACAAATTAACTGTGTCGAGAGGCTTGGTCACTTTTAGATTCACTCCCGTTCTATTGAATGATGATTACACCGTAAATTAGCCAAAACGTTCCATTAATAACTTGATAACAAGAACAATCAGAAATCAAAAATTAATTACCTGTTTTAGGGTGCTTAAAAAATTACCCTCTTTGATGTAAAACAATACTAACAAAACATGAGCTCAACTCTAAGGGGTGGTTTTTTATTTCAATTTCCCATTCAATTAACATGAAAAATATAAATTTTTAATTTCAAATTACTCATTAATCATATCATATTTCACGTAAACCATATTATATTCTTGTCTTGTTGAGTCTTTGAGCTTTATAAAACTGTGAAATAGAGTGAAATTATCTTTAAAAGAAAACTAGTTAGAGCCATTCCAAAATTAATAAATTTGAAGAAATAGTTTACAATAACTTTTTTTACATCATTCGCAAAATTTGGTGCGGGGTTTAAGTTAGGTTAGATTTTTCATACTCAGAAAGGTTAGGTTCGAAAAAGTAAATACATTTTCTTATCAAAATGTCGGCAATGTAGAAATTGAACCTTACTCTTCAATAATTAATTCATGTTCGTGAAAATATTGTTCGAGGCGGGGGCGGGGTTGTGGTGTTAAAAATTTGGAACCAGTATTCAAAATTTTTAACGTGAATCCATGACTTCCTGACCTGAAACAATATAACAATCAAGACAATGGACTGAAAAGGGAGAACCGGGTCCAAAGAAGACAAAGACCGGTCTATCTGCATGGCATCGGTTTTTTGGGATGCGCATGGAATAATTTTCATTCACTATCTTGAAAAAAGAAAAACCATCAACAACGGTTATTATACAAACTTATTGCAACGTTTCAGCGAAGAAATCAAGAAAAAACGGCCGCATTTGGTTAAGAAAATAGTGTTGTTTCATTAAAATAATGCAACCACTCATACATCGGTTAATACAATGGCCAAAATTAAAGAATTAAAGTTTGAATTGCTACCTCATGCACCCTATTCGCCAAGTTTAACCCCCTTGGATTATTTTATGTTACTCCGTGTTCAAAGATTTTCTAACAAAGTAGAGGTAATGTCGGCAGTTTTGAGTAGCTTAACGATTCTTATCATAAAAAGAGTAGCGAACTTATTGAACATAGCTGGGAAAAAGGAACTGAGAGGATATCAGGTTTAAAAATAAATCTATATTTATCCGAAATTTTTGTGTTTTCTTTATTGAACCAGGTACTTCTAGGACCATCCTCGTAAGTTTATAAATGGAAACCAAATTACCCAAAGTGCAATTCTAAGGTGAAACTTTTTAAGAATTTAAATGAATCAAACATTGTCCTGAAGCTAGCCTACTGGAGACCCTAACTAACGTTGCGTTTGATGGAATATCCTTCGGAAACTAAAATACCAAATGATGTTAGTTACCTTTATAAATTAGCACTAAAATAAAAATTGTCTGACAAGATGATCATGGGATTTCGTGAAACCACAAGGCAAAAAGAAGATGCAAACTTTCATTTTTCCAAATAATTAAATGGTACATTTAATCGCTACGATTATAAATATTGAAATGATAATAATCCTAAATGAATGAGATAACAAAGAGCACGAAATTAATGTTTGAAAATCATTCTTTGTGGAAGGCAATTTGAACAGACTAAAGTATTCAAATTTGAAAAATTTGTCGAGTAGGATAGCTGCTGGACTATCGCTCTCATAAATTTTTTTTCTGTGTATATCTGAAAAACATTGTGTATGGAATGAAATAAGTAATAGAATAAATAGAGTAGAAAACTGTCGAACAGAAGATCAAAGACATTTTGAACATCTAATTAAATGACATCAATAAGTTATTTGACACCGTTAGTTATTTTTTATTCGATATCGTATAGTCAATTAAAAATAAATACAAAAATTTATGTATATGTTTATGTATATAATGCCGACATTGAAAAATTCTCTAATGCTCTAATTCCTTCGTATATAAACAAAGTTGGATATGATTAATAGTTTGTTAGGCAAGTTCATAGTCGCTTCTATGCATGCAAATTGTTCTGGAAATATATAAGCTCCCTCATCTATCAACGTTTTAACTAATTTCACAACGCAGCCTAAATCAAAAAGGACAATATAAAATGGCAATGTTGACTCCAGCGTCAGTTTCCCTCTAATGTAATTATACACAACATTCAATTCAAATATAGTTGAATACTTGAAATAATATGAAAAAAATATTGATTTAATGATATATTTGAACTACTTACTATTTGAAATATCAGAAACCTTAGTGTACTCGTACCAAATGTACAATCTATGTGGTTTAAATTCGAGTCTGCTCAATGGTATGCACGTGAAGAACCGATTCCAAATCGTGGAAAGAGGCAAAAGTCGGCTGGTGAAGTTATGGCATCAGTATTTTGGAAAGCGGATGGTATAATGTTTATATAGACTGAGTCAAAAAAGGAACGTGGCATTATTGGAGTTTTTTCTGGATAGAATCGCGAAAAAACGGCCCTATTTGAAGAAAAAGAATGTGCTATTTCATAAAGAAAAGGCACTGTGTCACAAATCAATGGAAACGATGGACAAACTGGTACCGTACTCTGGATACGCACAACGACTATTTTCTGTTCCCAGACTTGAAGAAAATGTTCGCTGGACAGAAATTTTGCGATGCTGAAGAGGTTATTGCCAGAAACAAATCGTACTATATATAAAAAAGACAACAATAATGAATAATCAAACTCTCAGTCCACCTCTAACCCTTGTATTGGAATTAAACGTATGTGTAGGAGTTTGATTCGAGTCATATCTTGACAGTTATCTCGAACACATCTTGACGTCTGCCTAACTTTTCAAAAATGATATCTAGTTGCAATAGATTTGAATGTAAACGGGTACAACAACTTTCTGGGACCTAGGTTACAACAAAGAATTGCCTCTTTACGGTCGATCGACCTCCCCATTTATTGCTAATAAAATTCTTCTTAAGTTTTTTATATTTATATACTTTTTGGCTTTTGAAATTTTATATAATAGACTGATACTATTAAGTATATCTGGAATAAATTTCGACATATTTAACTCATTCAAAACCCGCCCATGTAATAGGTTTGAAAGACGATTTTTATGTTCGTGATATTCTTTGGGAAAATGATTATTTATGACGTTGTTACGCAATGAAAACCAGATGAACACCCTCGGGGTGAAATTTTCATTTTTGTCGAGGATTTAAAACTTTCCTTGTTCGGTTTTCTAGTGTTTCACGATAAAAATCAGCGTTTTGGTGAAGAAAAATATGTCTCAAGATATGACTTACCGGGTTATCTGGTGCTTGAAATTAAGAATTGTTGCCAGCTAGCGACCCCAGATGCTCATATCTTTTAATTTAAGTCAGATTTTATTTGTCGTAAATTTGAGGGATTTTTCTCAACAGATCTTCTTCTCCTTTCGTTTCAACTAAAACTTCTGTCGGAATTAAAGCCGCGTAATTTGATTAATGTATAAAGAAACGTTCTTAGAAAAAAATATAATTAACTGTCTGCCGAATCAAAAAAACTGTTAATAGCAGAATGATTTATGGAGATGGAAACAAAAGTCTAAGTAACAATCACCGTCAAACCATCCCATTTCGTTCACAGCAACCACCTGTTTGGCGAAATCAGCGGTAATGATTTTCTTATAAATTTATACGATTTATATTTGTGAAGTTAATTAATAAACACTCTGTCTTACGTTTTTAATTTATTTAAATACTATACACTACACTTAACTAACTTATAATAATTCACTTATCACTATCACTTAAATAATTTATGTAAATTCTTCGATTACTTTGCTAATTCGATCTGTTCACTACTACTATTTATTATAAACAGAACATACTGCGCTAAATATCCAAACGAAATGTACAAATAATATAAAATAAATAATGTTTGCTATAACAAGTGATATAAAAAACAAACATCAAACGGATTCTGCGGTTTATAAAAACTAAATCAAAGGCGCCGCTCGCGCTTTTGCCGAATTTCAAAATTTTAATACATCTAGGCAGGACCGAATCTAGGACTGAAACACGTTCGTAACAATGTGATGATATTACTATTTATTACGGATTAAAGATGATGAAACGAATGATATTCACTAAAACTCAATGAAAAAGTTTCAGCAATAATAGATGTGATGAAATTACCGAACTGAGCAAACCAACATCAGCTCAATCCATACACTTATTGTAAACCTCATCTAGAACGGCTTTCGGTATTTTTTATGGCGTCAATTGACTCAAAACGCTGTTTTTCGAGTTTCAGAAAGAGGAAATATCACAGGTAGCCAAATCTGTTTGACAAAACGTCAGTTACAATGCTGGAATGCATTATCGACTTTGAAGTGTTTACTTTCAGTCTCTGAAGAAGATAACTTGGATATCGAAACACGCGTCAGACAGTGTAATTGTAAGCGTTTGTGTAGTGGTAGCAGAAAACAGTGCGTTCAATTTACATAAACAAAGATTAAAATAATGTGACAAATATTCAAATTAATTTATGAAACTTATTTATCTTTTAATTATCATCAACGGACACCTCGCATGTATACTTTCTCCCTTCGAAACAGATCGGGGTATAACGGAGCTAGCAGTTCCTCGTTCGGCCACGTCTCCTTATGTTGTAACTCTATTATCCGTCATTATAAAGTTGAAAAAATATTTTTCAAATGAAAAATTCCTTCATTATGATAATGAAAGAAAGTTTTATTCCTCTCACAAAATAATTTTACAAAAGTTTGTTTTTCTTTAACGGGCTAACCATGTAATTAAACTTTTTTGAAAGAAAATACATGAATACACATTAATTATCGTTCTTTTCTCTTTTTTTTCCAGTCGCCTATAAGCATGAAACAAATAGAAGAGGTAAGCGTTATTAATGAATACTTTGAATACTTTTTACAGGAAAGGTTTCTCTAAGTGCATAAGAATTATTTGAGTTTAGGTAGCTATGGCAACGCTGCGATACACTGTACCAATTAGAAAGCTCGGGATATACTATATACAAAAGTGTATACTTTTGTGTTTTACTTGCAACAATCCCACAACAAAACATTTATAAACTAGTTACTTCGTTACAATTTACGTATAATTATACTTTCGAAACATCTCTAGAAAATATGATGATTTACCTGTTGAAAATTCAAAATCTGTGGTCAAAATGTTTCCCAAAAAGACATTCTTCCCACTATATACAATAATATCAAACATATAGAAAAAATATGCTTTCAAATAATTGTTTGTAATCAAAAAACAAAATTCAAATTTGAAAATCATCTTTTAAAATTGGAAAACCAAGTAACTGATAGAACCAATGAATTTATGTTCAAGAACTTTTCGAGTAATCAAGTTATTTATGATAAATTATTCCACCAAAAAATTAGCCTATTAATCAAAAAACCAATTCAGCTCTCGAAACCCAAGAAAATTAGATTAAAAAATTTTTTTACAGAGATGCCTAAGAATATTTTTACGGTAAGGGCCTAAATTTAGGTTATTTCAATTGAAATATATATATATATATATATATATATATATATATATATATATATATATATATACGTGACTGTTGTTAGATTGTGGCAATTCAAACACCAAAGTGTAATATATATCCCAAGATTTCGTATAACTAACTCTGTATGCATCATCAGGTATTTAAATTATGGTCGAAAAATAACGTAAAAATTTAAACATTGTACACATGTACATAGATTTGAAGCAATTGAAAACTTCTCTCACTAATTAATCAAGAAGAATTGCACTGATAAATTTCTCATGGAATATCAAATTCATTTAGTTCAAAAAACAAAGTTCGATATGATAATAGACTCTAATTAAAGGCTATGTTACGTTAGATCGTTTCAATTGACGTTGACTTTTGATAGGTTATGTCATTAAATTTTTATAGAATTCGTTTTTTCAAAATCTAAAATTATTGAAATAAATTTTTTTACTAAATTTATTATATCTGATCCGGGTGCTTTCCTATCCTTACCTTTTCCAATCCAGATCCAAATTATTTTGTGAAATCTCCGGTATCTATATTTCAGGCAACTTATGATCAAACTTATTTTTACTGTGAGGTTACATAAGCCTTGACCATTGTTATTATTTTTATCGTGGATTGTATATTCAACTACTACTTATCATATGTAATCTTCTATTCCAATTTGTACATCAAAACTCCCATTAACATTATTGTATCCTATTATTTCCTTGACCTCATCGATTTTTTCATACATTTCACCCTTATCTTCCTTTTCTGTCTCTCCGGTAATGGCATATAATTATTGGTTCAAATTCTAGTGAATTGGTAGTACAAGATTCTTACTTACGTATATTTATCCCTTGTTATTTCTATCGTATTTCTTTACAAACGATCTAAGCAAATAGAGATGATGATTTTAGAGGTTTAGAGCTGTTTACTAACAAAATCAGCTCAAGACGCTCCTGTTTATTGAATCCATCTCTTTTTTTCACTTCCCGCGGTGGTTTATATTATGACACCTTTTTTATTTACTAGATAATAGCACTCAACACCCGCAACTCTTTAAAACACATTTTATAATACTTTATATTACTAAGAACATTCCCTTAAAGTTCTACGGTCATTAAATAAATACGTATGAATGGCCGTCTAAAGAAATACTCATTTCAATGCTAATGCGATGTTTCTCGCGCTTTTTTATTCTTGATTTCTGCGTATTTGAGGTTATATTCAAAAAAAGAAGTTAACGTAGTCAGAGTGTAACTGAATGATGAGTTACTTGACGTCTCAATCCACTTGTTCATTTTGAATTGATTCATATTTGCTTCTTTCATTAAAATCTTATTTTCTGTGTTTTTTATAACCACATTAATTTCTCTCATACTCATAGCTTATGCAGGTCGATATGGTGGATCAACTTTTGAGAATCTTTGCTGTGGAAATCAATCCAGCACCTAACTAACTTACCAGCTGGCGATTTATTCTATAAAAAGTGACACAGATCAAAAAATAGAAAAGGAAAAGTCCCACTTGTTCCAGCTTAGCGAGATTGAAAAGGATCAAATGTGATATATATGCCAATACCTGAAAACCAATCGTCCTTGAAATGATAAAGGAAAAGGTCCGTCTTAGATTGAGGTGTCATTGAAAGTAATATTAATCTCACGCCTTCTCGCCTTGAGAACAGGCGCCATTTTATAAAATGCTTTCTATTGAAACTCCATTTCTTTTATTTCCCTGGTTTTTGATCATTTAAAAAAACTTCCCTTCTATAACTTTACATCCAACTATCGACGATCATATGTAGTCGGACATTTTAATTTTAAAAACAATAATTGAATAACGAGAATGTCAATTGAAATAATACAAATAAAAACGATTATTCACTCAATGTTCAGTGATTTAGTCAATTAGCAATATTATATTTCATGATATTGAAATAATCTCACACATTTCGCAATAAAAGAAGAAACAATAAGGTCTACAATTCAACTAATAACTTTATAAACCACACAGAGACTTGCGACTAAAGCATTTGTTTACCCCACGGGAGCCATTATTAAATGGCTACTAGCTTAATTCGTTGGATTGCTCTTAGATTTATCTCTGCTTCTTCTTTTTTCTTAAGTAGATCTTAGTAGTTTCAAGCAATCAACTAGGTTTTTATTTGTAACCTACAAACGAATAATCAAATTTTTAAGTATGAAACATAATATTATTTCACTGGAAATAACTTAACACAAAATTACCCAAAGAAATATCAGAAAATATGGCTATTGTTCACAGATTAATAATTTAAGATCCAATAGACAAAACTTTTTAGGTTAAGGTAACTCCTATACGCTATTTCATCTGGTCTAAAACGAGTATTACTTTTGAATTTTGTGTTTTATAAAGCTTCAAAGTGCTTTGAATACCTTATTCAAATTTCACGGACCGAAAAACAAACTTCGACGTCTCGTAGATGGCAATGTATGTTAGCATACTTATTATTTTTATTTACTGAGGTTGTATTAACTACAAGAAATAGTAAGATTTTACATTACTGCTGAGAAACATTTTACCTCTCAACATAATTCAAATGGATATTTAAACAGGAATATTCTCTAACATTTACCTTTTAAACGTTTACAAATAGAGTAAGTAGTTTGTAAAAAGAAGATTTTGAATAAAACTAAATGCTGTTTGAAACATTTGAATTATTTTATTGAAATCAAAAATACTATTATCATAAGAAACCATTCCTGGAAAGCTTAGCTCGAAACAGCTTTTAGCTCTTTCTCAATGGCAATAATTATGTCACATTCTCTATTTTTGTGGTATAGCTGAAAGTTCTAAAGTACTATATCCGGTTTTCAACGCGAAAGACTTTGACATGGTGCATTTTCACTTAGTTTCGTAGTTGAAAGGCGTTTCTCGTGTTCAACTAGCATAAGAGACGGTTCTACAAATCCTGGTCCTGCGATTATGAAATGGCCTTGAAATGGTCACTTACAAAACGAATATTCTAGATTGTCCCATGATCAGTTGCCTTGAGTCAAGTAAGGAGGCTGGGAAACCAGAGTAATTTTTTCACAAGCCCTTTATTGGAACTGATGTGTGAAATAAGACATTATGATAACAAAAATTTTATCATGTTTTATCATATTATGTTGATTTAATCTTTGAAAATGCCTCGGACTATCGGAAAACCTGGACTTTTGAAGTAGACGAGCGAAGTTGTGTAAAAAGAAGACGAAGACGAAGAAGAAGAAGCAAATTCTTCCAGGGCTAGATAACTATAAAATAAATAACAACCAACATGAGCTACATCTCAACCTGATGGTACCAGTGAATTTCACAAATCAAATGAACAGCTACCATATGCTAACACAGCAAATTTTCTTGGGAACACTATAGATGAGAGGTTACGCTAGAAAAGCAATTCAGTCAATTTATAATAAATAACTTGTATATATAAACAAATTCTGAAACCCGTATGAGCCTACGGGATTAAAGTATGTGGATATGTCAGCCAAAACAACCCCCAAATAATCCAGAGATTCTAAAATAAAGTGTTAAGAAGCATCGTTAATGCATTTTAGTACATCAGGACCTGGAGATAGACACTATAAGGCAGGTAACTAATCAATTTGCTAATAGTTTCGAACAGCGGATCGTAAGACACGTGAACATCGAATCAATCCAACTTCTCGTCGAAGCCAACCTAGAAAGAAGACTGAAGAGGATGAAGAGAGCCTCAGTTTAAAGACATTCATGGTAATTTAGAATTGAATGAAATTGTTCTTTAATTGCGCTTATAATCAGATTGAAAAGGCTAAGCAAAACCGGGCTTCGGTTCCTAGTCTCCCTTACATCTTATTAGGAGAGATACACTAAAATGCGCAAAATTGTTGATGAATTCGATTATCGTGTATAAAGTACCACTTAACTGGATACATTTTTAAAAAATTTGCTTTTTTAAATGATATATTTTCAAAAAAGCCCTCTAAAATTCTAAAACTAATTTTTAAGTGTTTCTCAGGGCCACTTTTGTTTTTTCTCTCTGAAGCAGTAATATAATCCGTTTCTTAGTTGGCCACGCGGTGTATATTGATAGTTTGATTAGTTTCAATCAGTACATTTGATATATATATATATATATATATATATATATATATATATATATATATATATATAATAATTTCAAGATCACACAAAATGTGCACTTTCGATGGAATAATAATATTGAGATGTAGACTTCTAAAAAACAATTTATTTTACAGAAAGACGGAACCTTTACGACCATCAGTTCACTGTCGTTCAAAGCTTCGCACTGGGAAAACGGCAAAACAATATTTTGCTACGCTGAAAACGAAGTTATGAGAAAAAATTCTGAACCGGAATATCACAGCAACTTGATTCTAGATGTTCGATGTAAGTTCGATAGCTTCGTGAACGGAAAACGAAATAGAAGACAGGAAAACGTTGTTCTTGTTAGATGTAGTCGATTTCTAGTTTGAGACTGATTGAAATTTCAAAAAAAAAAATATGTTTGATTTGATTTTTATAACGTTTTTTTATAATATTTAATTCTTTATCTATAAATATGTACAATATATACTACGGTAATCAGAATCGACAAGTATCATGTATACTGATTTATCTAAAGCATTTGACATACTATACCACGGAATTCCTGCGAGATATGCCTTATGTAATTTTGCTACTTATTATATAACTAATCTAGTTAATGATCAACAAAAATATTCAGGGTAGAATAGTGGCAGCGGAGATGGAGAGAAGAAGGAGAATAACAGGGAAAACGAGGATGGATAGGATAAAAAATGACGTAGTTTTAGAGAAGTTCAAACAGGAGCCAATAAGAAACAAAAAAAAATATGCTTAAACTGGTACACAAGAAGAAAAAAACACCACAAAACCTTATGGGAAAAGTGACAGAACCAAGGCCAAAGAGAAGCAAGGGAAAACAAAACAGCAGATGAATGAAGTAGCAAAGGATAGGAAAAAATGGACAAAATGGATGAAAGAAGAATGAAAACTAAAATCTCAATACTCCGACGCTCGAAAGGGCATAAAAGTTCTAGATAAGGATCTAGTTGATGATCTTGATATCCACTATATTATTTAGTTTTTAGGACAAGCAGTGCACATTTGGAATGAAGTTGCTTCATGCTCAAATACTCATATCAAATGTGTAACAATTATATCTGCTTTATCCCTAAAATCAATCTTATTTCCCGTTACAGTTTTCAGAAGATTTGTTTTTTTGTGTAACCACTTCTTTGTAACGTCCTAATCGTTGAGCAACACGGGTGTTTGTACGGCCACATTTCAACTCCACATTCCCATCAATGACGGTTGATTGTCCTAGAGAAAAGTCGAAGATAAAACTTGAAAGAACCAACAGAACCATAACTAGAATATGAAAATTACAAAACAATAACTGAATGTGAAACACCAAATGGCATAAAAAAGAGATGGTCAATCTCAATGCCAAATAAAAAGAGCTACAATGGACAAAAGAAGTACATATGCAGGAACATGTCACAGAAGAACCAGATACACACATTAACCTCATTTGTTCTTGATACCAATGTACGTTGTACGTTAGAAAATAGAAAAGGTTAATGTGAATTTTTCATACAAATCAAAATTTCATTGTAGAAATATTGAATTATCGAAATAATTGTGATATATTAGTAAACAATTAACAAGAAAACGTGGTATACCGTCTCTATATTTTGACCACTCTATAACCTCGATGTCTGTAAAATGATTTCTTCGTTTCTAGACCCACCAGTCATAACAGTGAAACCCACATACGCAGAGACTAACGAATCTACGGATAATAACGTCACCTACGCTTTTTTCCAATGTGTATATTTCGCAAACCCCCAAGAGCTCAAAGTAGCCTCATGGTAAGAATTCTATTTATCTAAACAAAACGTTTCTACTTATTTTGTTCATAATTTCAGGTTAAAAGACGGTAAACCGCTCGTACTAAACGACACGAAGAAGTACGTAGGAGGTACTACTTTAAATCCACCGCTGTACATTATGAATGTTACCCGCGAAGATATGGGGGACTACGCGTGTTCGTTAGGAAATGAAATAGGAACAGAAATTTCACCAGATGTCGTTACTTTAAACGTGATATGTGAGTACAAACTATAGGTCCGTTCCAACCCATCAAAAAACCGTCCTTGGTACGGTGACGATTCTGCGCCATAGAAATTACGTGTTCCAACCGCTCAGTTACCGTTATATAAACGACTCTGTTTTTGTGCTCCAGCCGACTTAGGTTTCCGTGACAGTCTTTTCGATACTTCGTTGATAGCAAGTACTGTTACCAGAACCGTGCATAGCCGAAGATTGCGCTTCCAATAACCGTTCTTGGAACGGTTCTTTCGCGACTCCTTTTTCAAATACGATACCAATTACTCAACCCCTATTACTTTGTATTTTCCGATTATTGCCTCCCATACTATCTTAACTGTTGTTCAATCTTCCATTCTTAGTTAATGACCCCATCAACTTTACTATCTTTGCTCAATTTAATCCATGAGTGACATAATTTCAAAATCTTGTCATATTTGGACATTTGTTCATCTAAATTTTTTGTAATATCTCTCATACGCTTAAAGGAATTTTCGGAATCAGACCATGATGGGGTACACCCGTAGTCATTATTTTATTATCCTTTATATCCTGGTAAACTTGGATAAGTGCAATCATTTGTCTATGATATGAAAAAGGATGACGATGGTTAGGTTCATGGATTATAAAGTATCCATCTCTAGATAGCAAATCTGCGCAATGGCTATTTCAAATAGTTAGGTCGGTTTTAGGACCTGTATATAAGACGGGGGACTCGATAATTGTTAATAATTGTGACTTCTTCCATAATGCAGAAGATCTATATTCAATTAATTATATTAATATGTTTTAATGAATGATTTATTCTATTTCCCATTTAGATACGCCTGATGTGGAAGTGGTAATGGATCCGTCTACACCGGTTAAAGCTTCAGACAAAAAGACAGTATTAATTACGTGCAATGTAACTTCCGGAAATCCAACTAACCTCACCAAGGTAAATATATCGTAGGTAGGTGTAAAATTGATGATATTCATTAAGTTAATCGTCTTCTTAGGTCCGTTGGTATCTCGGAGGTGAATTGATGAAAGAGTTTCCAGAATGCAACTACACGAATATCGACGAACACGGTAACGGGGAAGGTAATGGCGGTCCTTTTTGCGGTCTCGATCCCAGTATTCTGAGTCTGGAACGCGTGGACGAATCATTCGCTGGCAACTACACTTGTAAAGGAATGAACGCGGGCGGTTGGGGACCTGAATCCGAGCCCCAGGAATTGATCGTTTATTGTGAGTGTTTCTTAATATATCCCTAACTCATTATCTTCAAAATTTGTATAATTTCAGATGCTCCTGGTCCAGCGAAAATTAGATACTCACCGTCGAAGGTCGTCAAAGGCGGATCCGTCAATTTGACATGTACCGTCGAATTCAACGGAAGACCGGACAACGTTAGTTACGTGTGGCATAGGGGATCACACGTTTTGTCCAATGTTACACAGTCGGTATATACAATTGCATCGGCTGGTTTGGAAACAAGGAATAATTTTTCCTGTGCTGCCGAAAATGAAGGTGGGAGAGGGGCACAAGCTAGTGTTTTTGTCAACGTATACGGTAAGTGTGTTGTTAGAATCATTGCTGTAGTATACGTTCAAATGACTGACTAACACTTCTCAGGATATTCAGGTTAAAAGATCGGATAGCAGCATGAAATAACCTCAAATAACTCAAATAACGCACCAATAATTAATATATTTGCCAGTATTTGCTGACTCCGGAAATTAATATAAATAAAGACTTACCCCATAAGAAAAATCAACGACATCACTGGATTCATGATTACACTAAAAACAATACAACAGGTTACAATTTCTATCTACATTACATGACTAATAACTATCTGAGACTAATAGTAAACAATTCACCTTTTTTTATTATACAGATTCCTAAACTAACTTTTAAATGTTTAACAATGTTATAAACGTAATTTTGATTTCTATCAACCTTGTCCTCGCGTCGGTTCAACTAACATATTGGCTTTTTATGACCTTCGAGGTTAATAACCACCGCAGAATGTCATATCATTAGCTCAGGTCACGACCCTCAACCACAAACCATCAAAATATAGATGATTTGTGTTTAGGATTTTTGACATAAGTGTACTGAGGCTGAGAATTTTTTTTTATTTCAGCTGCGCCTGCATTTACTAAGAAACCACCGACGTATCAAGGGATTCTTTATACATCGAAAAATATAAATCTAACTTGTATCGTTGAATGTTATCCACAATGTTCTATAGTGTGGTATATAGATACAGTCAAGTTAGATACTACGAATAATCATTTATACACGATCGAAACTCATTTTTTACCATCAAATCTACAGAAAAACGACTTCGAATCTATCAATTCTACTTTGGTAAGAATATTTTCTATAGTTTCGATAGTTTCTTCAACTAACATACTAAAAATGTTTATTGTAACCTGAAAAACTGCCAACTTTTCAGATTTGGAATATGTCTGCTTGGCCTGGGAAAATGTTAAACAAATCCGCAGCGAATACCAACTACACGTGTCAGGCTACTTCGAATAACATCGGAGCCGGGGTTAGTTCTACTGCTGAAATCGCCGTCGATTGTAAGTAACAAATCAATAAAAGAACTGCGAAATTTTTTTATGAGGAAATCATTTTTATATTTTCAGATCCTCCAGAAGATGTCGATACTAGTTTAAAAATAGTTAACGTTAATGAAGGTGAAAAACCCGCGGTGGTGAAATGTTTCGGTAAAGGCAGACCAACACTCAGTTACCAATGGAGAACGAATTATACTTCAGAACCAATATCCTCGAACGAAGTATTGGATTTACAGAAAATTACTCGTAGCGATTCGACGGCCTACATTTGCGAAGCATCCAACAAACACGGTTCGAATACTTCAATCGTCTACTTTAATATCCGATGTAAGTAATTTTTTGTTAGTATTTACAATAGTGACAAGTGTAACAATCACATAAATGTTGACAATTGACACGGAACTCATATATTAAAAGACAGTTGACATAAAATTTGATAGAAAACGACAACTGGAAGCATCTGTATATTTAAAAAGTTTTTTGAACTGATTGTTTTGTATCTTTACTTTTCTTTAACGAGAAATTTTTACTTAGAAAGTCGATGGAATGAGAAAAATGTTAATTAATTACAAGTCTGTGCCGCTTATCAACATCACGATGCTCATGCATCTCTAAAAGTATTTTATAACAACACAAATCGAATTGATTCGAAAATATTTCAAGAAAACACAAAATCATCTTCAATTTCAATACACACACAATAAAATAATTCACCCGCAAACGCTATTTTGAATTACATAGTTTCGAGGGCCAATTAAGGAGTGATTAGCGAGCATTTAGATGATCTGTCATTTTTTTTAAATGGCGTCTGTGTACTAGCACAATTATTACTTTTTATGAAAGTTTAGTATTTGAAGTTTATTGTGTGGTTGTTTTGCTTATGAGCTTCAATTGTTTTTAGGGGTCAGATTTGCTTGAAACTAGTAGTCAGACAAACTTTGTTACAACTACAAAAGGTGTAAACTCAAGAATCTCAAATTTGAGAATTATGTACAAATCGCAACTAGGCATTTTTTAAACGTGCCGTTTACCTAAATCCAGATTATTCTGCATCTCAAAAAGTATTTTATAATCTATATGCATAATTCAAAGCTGTTTGCTCACAAACGCCATATTACTTTGTTTTATAGAGCCTGTAGTAGGGTTCTCTTATTATTTTAAACAACAATTTTTTCACAGCGTCATCTCAATACCCTCTAATGGCAACCCAGCATTTTTCAAAATTTCCGATTATCAATTCTTCCGCATCTCACAGGCCAATTGCAAGGCGACTAGAGCTATACAATATGTAACGTTACTTTGTACATATTCCATAATTTCATACCCTTTTTTTAGATTGTCTTTTTTCTTCTATTTGATAATACCCAGTTTATTTGACAAGCTGTTATCAATATTTAACCTCAATCCATCCTGATTATCAGGTTTTGTTCTGTCAATGATTTTTATATATGTTTAGAAAAAATTTTCCAAAGGCGCTGGTCTAACTGGCAGTTATATTTTTACAATGCAGATGTATTAAACAAATTCATTTGAGTAATTTCCAACAGCGGTACAAGAGTTCGTTGATGCTGTAACCAAATTTAGTACCAATCTTCAAATTGTTCCAGTTCTGCTTAGAATAATTTAGCATGGAATTGTCTTTATTTTCATTACTTTTTTTCAAATTAAAAACCTAAGCCCGATTTTATCGTGACGCGAACTGGGAAATATTGTGTCTATTATATTTAATTGTGAATAATATTCCAGACGCACCAGAATGTAGTATAACACGTGTCGAAAAAGACGGTCAACCTGCCTTGGTATGTACAGCACTCGCTAATCCTCAGGATATGACTTTCCTTTGGAGAGTGAAAGAAGGCAACAAAACTTCAATCGAAACTAATAACATTATACAGGAGGGAGTGAAAAGTTATCTCTTGCTAGATTCCAGCGTAGAGAACGACAGGAATTATTATTGCATAGCCAATAACAGCATAGGTTTTAGTGATTCGTGTCAAGCGCAAGTAAACGGTGAGTAAAATACTTGATAATTAGATTTGTAGAAAAAATATTAAATTGGTGATTATGTGATATATAAAGTTTTGTGATAAGAAAAATTAATAATTCTCAAAGCACTTTTCTATTTGGAAATTTTTAGAAACTCTTGAGGCAGATGTCTTGAGAATAAATTCAGTTCTAGTTATCCCACAATTATCAAAGAATGATTACGACATGAACTGTTTCTTATTTATTCTACAAATGATTTTAAGGTATTCAATGACGTACTATAAATTTTTAACATAAATCAATCCAATAGATGTAGTTTAAAAAACGATTTGTTACAACGTTAAATGGATTCAAAACGTTTCTTAGAAATAAAAATACCTCGTTTCACAGCTCTTTCCAAACTATCCATTAAAAAAGTTTATATCTGAAATAGATAATTGTAGAGTATAAAAACCCCAGAAAAATGGAATGCAGGGTCTTCTACAAAACATCTTCTATGTATTGCTGTAGAGTGGCAGAAAAGCCAGATGACATATATTATAAAACGAGAGAGAAAAATCAAAAACTAATATGCGGATTTTCGTGCGGTTTTCACCAATAGAGTGATTCATAATAAAGGTTTAGATACATCCTTCTTAAAATCTGTATTGGTTGCATCCCATTCCGAAAACTTCAAAAGTATAGCGGCAAATTTTCCGAGGATAAACTCACTTTGGCAAGTTCCTACATTTGATAAAGAACTAAACTCTTTGCACTACAGCTTCTATGCTGTCCATTAGAAACAAGATTCACCCTCTCAGAAATAGTATCACTAAATTGCGCGATTCATATACTTTCTATCCACTGTGAGGTAATTGGTACAAGGAAGATAAAGAAGTAGAAAAATAGAACGATGGAAAAAGTACCATACATGAAATTAAATTTAACATTTGATAGATAATTATAACATAGACATATTATAGTATATTCAAAATAAGTAATTTGGTTTCATAAGAAATAGATTGTATTATCGCAACGATGGTTTTGCCCCGAAACCCGAAGTATACTTTAGTTTTAGTAAACAATCATTCAATATGGTTGGTAGAAATTGTTGAATATCTTCAAATACTTTCATTTTCGAGAATTAAAGCTCATGTCGATTGGTGCGAAGAAATACTGAAAAAATTTGATTGCGGTGCTTCAAAAGACCTCTATGATATTGTGACATGCGACGAATTCTAGATCTATGCATATGAATCGGAAACTACTCGTAAACACTTAAAGAGCAATCGAGACTTTCGAGCCAAATCGGGTATTAATTAATTAAGACCCGGCCACGCGTTGCTATGGCTGAGTGATTTAAAAAGGATGGATAATGTGTAGTCTAAGAAAATATATTACATTAAAGTGTGGTGCCATCTATGAGGTGCAAAGGACAAAATTTTACAGGACTCTGTAAAGAAATTCGTTTAAGGCGTCATCTGTTCCAGACTAATGGAAACTACTATTAATAACAACAATCAACGTTGATGATCAGTATATTATTAATTATCAATTATTGAGACCATTAATTTAAATAATAACTATCATTTAAGTTGGACCATATATATGACAACTTTCATGAATATCAGTTGACTCGTTTTTGAGTTCATTCGGAAATTATACACGGACACTGAATTTTTATACATCAAGATATTTAAGGTAAACTCTTCATAATAAATTAATGTCGGATCGGTGGAAGTCTTCCCTCATGCGAATAATATATCAGTACCAATATGCATTGATAATAATCCAAGGTCATTGATATTTGAGGACAATAAAATAATAAAGTATAGTGAAGACTTCGTAAAGAAGTAAATTATTGGAGATTCTTATTTTTTGCGTGGCACCAACATGGAATAAAAATTATAAACACAACAAACCTTCACAAGTTTTCAAGAACTTCTGCGTGCCGCCCTTGTTTAAAAAAGAATTGTACCAAAATTTCTTTACTATGAAAACTAAATTAAAACTAATTGATAAAATTTACCAAAGGTAATTAATATTCGGTTCATAAATTCGACTTATATTTTTCAGGGAACCTCTCTTGGTGGAATCAAGATAAGATGATCATTATAATAGCCTCGGTTGTTGCTATTATTATTTTCGTGATAATAATATGCATAATTATTATCATTCTTTGCCGAAGGAAGAGAGCTGATACAAAGTGTGAGTTACTTGGCATGTTTGATGTTATGTATATATCTTCTAGAAGACCTAACAGATACAGTATTTTCAGAGACAATATTTATCTCTAATCAGATAGTTTATACGCCTATTAATAAGTATATTAAATATATTTTATTTATAATCGAAAAGGTTGTTTAGTGGTGTATAGATCGAGAGAATTTTTTTCGTAAAATAACCTGGAATAATCATATCAAATGATAAAGAAGGTTTTCAATTGCTTTTACAATTCTTCTCCACAGGTTGTGATTTGGTGTTTTTACAATCCAATTCGGCTTTACCTCTCTAATACCTCCCAACATTGCTTCAAATATTTTTTTTTTGGTCTCTCTCTTCTTCTTTCATTATAATTAAGGTAAACTCTTTATAATAAGTTAAAGTCGTATCGGTGGAAGTCTTCAATCATGCGGCTAATACATCAGCACCAATATTTAGTAATAATAATCCAAAGACATTGATACTTGTTCGAAAAAAAAATTATAACAATTTTCGATAACTTGTTGCTTATTTATTTAAAGGTACAATTAACGAAATACCATTAGAAAAGTCAAGTGAAGATCCAGACGTGTTGATTTCTATTACTGATGAAGATGTATTTCCAATACGCTAAGAATAATTTGATTAAAATGTTCTTCTTCAGTGTAGTCAGTAGGATTTAATTGAGTTGTCATTGTTGTGACCCGTAATTTTTATAAGCTCTTGCTGTTTTAGAATCCCAATTCATAATCGTATGGGACGGGCATCTATTTTGAGACAACCTTTATAAATTCGTTATAAAAATTCCACATATTCAAGTTTCTAATTCCACAAAATCAATTTTAAAGAAAGTCAGTATTTAAATCTTTCAAAAAACTACGGCGATTTGCCGTAATAGTAACTTCAATGAAATAAAAAATATTTTTATTTTTCAACTTTCTTCTCGATAATATTTTCAAAATATTCAGGAAAATACTAAAATAACTAAGCCACCATTTTTTTTTAGTTTGGTATCAGAAATTGATCGAAAGGGGTCTGATCAGATGTATATGACGACTCAGATAATAAATCATAACGCAGTACATCGTTGCCATGACCTTTTATTGGCAAAAAAAACTGTTTTTGCTTTCGCGAGAACACATTCCTAGAATAAAGTCCACCGACTGTTTTTTTTTGTTTTTGGGGTGTAACTATGTAAAGTTTCTTTCCGTTGTATGATCTCCGATTATTTCACATACCTTTATTTAACGTTTTCCAAATGCTAGGACACGGATTGTATTAACCATTCATGAAGTAATTACTCTAAATTATGATCCCTGAGGTTCAGCATCATAGAGGTTAATATGGCCAACGTTTAAAAGCAAACACTCAAAATAATATTTATGTACTTTTCCTCGGTTTCTTTGTTTTAACATTTAGAAAATTATCTCAAATTTATGTAAAATTTTAATAATTGACGTTAATTTAGATTTTTTTTGTGTAACAACTTAACCGTTTATTATTTTGTTTTTGCTTTGCTAACAACAGATAACAGTCCATTGGAAATGGAGGAAAGAGAAAAGTAAGTTTTTCCATCAAAGTTATATATTTCGGATGTATATAAAATGTAAATATTATAATTTCAGTGACGGGTGGAGGGTTTTTATTAGAGGCTTCAAAATACTAGCGCAAAAAGAAATTATGAGAACAAAAACAAACAAAAAAAAATACAATAGAAATGGTAAAAATTATGGTTGATGAAATTAAATTTATTGTGAATCACAAATTTTATTGATATGTGACAACTCAAGGAATTTTTGGAAACTATGATCGAGTTAACCTGATCATGATCTGAATGTTCGGAAACTAACTTGTATCACGTTCATTGTTATTTCGATTCGAGTTAATTCAGTCGTGGGTTGTCTCATTTGTCTATGGTTTTTTAAACTGAATTATTTATTCCCCCTAAATTGATGTCTACTATTCCGTGTGAGTGGGTAAATCGTTGATAACTGCTCAATAAGAATTATCAAACATCTAAAATCTATTATTCAACTGAATAAATATCATAGAAGAATTAACCCATAAAAATTGAACAAAAATTCTTGTAAATCATGTTTTTAATTTGAAATTTACACCGAAAATTGAACGCGACCTTCCGAAATTACGATCTAAATCTAGGTTAGAATCCACAATCAGCTGATAGATGATCTACCTGACCTTGGATCATAATTACGTATTACCCACGGATAGTTTCAAAGAACGCATTAGACAAAGTGATTCTTTCTAATACAATTTTGATAAAGAGATATTTCAATGATTTCTTTATAAACAATTTTCTTACTTGCATTCTCATATCTTCGTCAATGTGAATAGCTGTGTGAATCACATAAAATTAATATTAAACATAGAGAAAATAAGTATCGGTTTATAACTTTCTATCTCTCTTTACTCACTATTAAAATGGAAACTTGTTTTCCTTGATTCAATCAGAATAGAGTATAGAGTGGTATAGTGGTACACCGATGTACTTTCTCTCTCTATAAGCAGTTTGGGTTGACTTGAACATAATTTTCCCATAATTTCTCTCCCTCTTTCTATTTTTAATATTAATAAGGTGAATCATCCCGATGATACGCCTCTGGTAACTAGTTTCTGACAAATATATTAATAATTAAGAATATTTTGTGAATGGTATCGAGAAATATTTTAGTATAACCCACTATTTATTTATTAATTTGAATATACTTTCATAGATGAACAATTTTTCCAATAGAAAACTGTACATCACGTTTGTTTGTTTTCATAATTTCACAATTTTAAGCTAAAATGTAATTTAGATAACAATTTAGATCTAATCTTCAAAATTTTTCGATGAGGTAAGATGTTGCCTGTTGTTATGGCTTAGTTCTATTAATATTTTCCTAAACTATATCATGCACAATTCAAATTTATCACACCACAACTGTAATTTTACTAGATTTCCACAGAAAAAAAATTATACCCTCACTGACTGACTAATTGAGGTACATTATCGGATATTTTTTCATATAACCTAAAAATTACTTCTTTCCAAGTTTAAGTTAGGTTAGGTTCGTATTTAATATAATTTAAACAAGAGTACTAAAAAATAAATGGCAACGACAAACATTTTACTATTTTTTGCCATTTCCTCTAAAAGTTCATTATTTTTCTACAGATTCATGTTATCCATTAGCTTCTTGATATCTTCTTTTTAGTTACATCCTTCGTTACATCTTATTATCGCTTTATTGTTTCTTAACCTTCTTTGATATCCCAGATTATTATGATCTTGAAAGCACTGATCCAAATTATTCGTCTTCTCCATTCTACTAATTTTTCTTCTTCTTTATATACCTCTGAGCATGCCACGTCTTTTCGAGATTTGCTCTTCTTTTTGTTTGCATATAATGCCAGAAGGTATTACCGTTCGGTATATTTTTTTTATTTCTTTAGATGAAGGTGTCTTGCTTAATGACTCACTTTTAACAGAATCATGATCATGACATTAAAAAGATGAATGATTGAAAATTTTCAATCACAATCATAAAATCTAGTAAAAATTACGTTAGGTGTATACCGGGTGAATAAATAAAATGAATTTTATGATTATATACTTGTTATTATGGAAATAAAAAATATCAATTGAAATTGATATCTAAAAAGAGGTAGAAACAGAAATAAAGAGGGTGGTGCGTTTTCAGCTTCATATATTTTTGCCGAAAGATGTTAAAAAGACGAAATATTTCATTTATTAACATAACTAGAGCAACACATTTTTTTCACCATAAAAACGGTGCTTTCAAAGTTGATTTACATTCTATATAGTGTAAATCCATACCTTTCCTACCTTAAGACAGCACCTAACGTCTTCCTTGGATCTGATAGTCATTTCTCAAGCTCCCCTGAATTCTAATTACCCTTTACAACCGGAGTAGTCGTAGAAAAAACGATCTAGATTGCTTAAAGTCGCGATTTTATACCCATCACTACCTTCTTTTACGATTCTCTGAGATTAAATATCCTTAAATTCGCGGATAAAAATTTGCAGACTGTTTCTTTGTTGTTATTGAACTCATCAGACAACGGATGAATAGTTAATATTGCTCGACCATTCAAACGCATGTGTTTAAAGGCCTAAACCAACTAGCGGGCCAAGCCATGCCACCACACGTGTCGAATATGTGTGCACATGTTATTCCTTTCAATTCAATACATCTGAGAAGTTAGAATCGTCCCACGTGGGGTGACATGGCGTGGCGTTGCGTGGCGTGTCGTGTATCTAGCGGATTTCGACCTTTACACTGTCTTTGTACATTTTCTGAAAAGTTTGCGATCTCAACCTAAAGATGTCACATTTTATCATAACGGATTTGCCAGTTTTTGAATAAAGAATTTTGCATAAGTAAACTAATCGCCCGTGGGGTGCCACGTCTGTAGCAAAAACGTATTTGAATGAATCTTTCCTAGGCCTTATTGACGCGGTTTCAGCAAAAATGGCGAACCCACAATGGGACGCTGTCGAAGATGACGGAACCCTTTGTTGTTCATATAGTTTCGCCAGATGTAGTTAAAAATTGAATACAAACACGAAAACAAATAACACGAAAACGTTCATATTCACGATACTACTTTTGAAAAAAGCGCCCAAAAGACTTCAGACTCTATGTCAAACCGAAGTTGTAGCTTCCCAGCTAAACTTACAATTTCAATAACAACTAAATCTTCGTAATAATTTGGTAATAACAAATATATCTTCCGAAGCTAGTTTTATTTATACACCCGGAATAATAGAGTTGCACAAAATTACTAAATTAAATGTAGCAGATGCATTTTGATAACGAAGTGGTGTAACTAGAAAACACTACCTTATCTTTTCTATGAATTGATTATTATCATTATTATTGATGTTAAATATTTTAGTTGACTAAAGTTAAGTACAATATTAAAAGGCAAAGTTTACTCATAAAAACTGGGATAACATCATAAAAAGGTTTAAAAATGAGTTTATTCTCTTGTGTTTTCTTGATTATAAAGGAATCTGCATGTATTTGCAACTGCTGAAACTTTTGTATGTTAACTTCCCCGTGTTATTTCTCGTTTCAATTAACTCTCTACAGACAACTGTGGGACTATTCTAAACGGTTTGTAGCTTTATTCCGAATTCACATTTCTAAACTGAATAAAACAAATAAACACTTTATTACCAATAACAAAAATTGTAATATCTCTCAAATAACATGTTAAAATAAGTGAAAACATCATATTATTTTTATATTACCAACTTCTTGATTATGATTACATGTATCTCGTTGATTATGTAGTTAAATGCAACTGTTGTTTTAGATTTTATAGTTACTACAATTGAATTTTTCACTATTCACCAACGATTGATTGTTCTGGGAGTAAATAGGCTACTGTTCCGCGTCTAAACAGAAATGTATTTAAAGGAAAAAAAGGCATATAATAGGTAGAATTGCGAATATTAACATCAAGATTATCACCACAGATGTCGCTTTCGTATGAGACCAACACCACATATTCACCACTACAATCTAGGAACGTCTCTGCAATCGATAACAAACTGGGAACACCAAAAGCATGAGATGAACAGTTGGGTATAATTCCAAATATTAACATAAACAAAATCATCACCACAGATGTCGCTTTCGTATGAGACCAACGCCACAAATTCACCACTACAATCTAGGAACGTGTCTGCATTCACTAACAAACTGGGAACACCAAAAACATGAGATGGACAGTTGGGTAGAATTCCAAATATTAACATCAATAAGATCATCACCACATATGTCGCTTTCGTATGAAACCAGCACCACAGATTCACCACTACAATCTAGGAACGTCTCTGCATCCAATAACCAACTGGGAACACCAAAAGCATGAGATGAACAGTTGGGTAGAATTCCAAATATTAACATCAATAAAATCATCACCACAGATGTCGCTTTCGTATGAGACCAACGCCACAAATTCACCACTACAATCTAGGAACGTGTCTGCATTCACTAACAAACTGGGAACACCAAAAACATGAGATGGACAGTTGGGTAGAATTCCAAATATTAACATCAATAAGATCATCACCACATATGTCGCTTTCGTATGAAACCAGCACCACAGATTCACCACTACAATCTAGGAACGTCTCTGCATCCAATAACCAACTGGGAACACCAAAAGCATGAGATGAACAGTTGGGTAGAATTCCAAATATTAACATCAATAAAATCATCACCACAGATGTCGCTTTCGTATGAGACCAACACCACAGATTCACCACTACAATCTAGGAACGTCTCTGCATCCAATAACAAATTGGGAACACCAAAAGCATGAGATTGGCAGTTCGGTAGAATCTGAAATATTAACATCAATAAGAGCAACATCTAAGCTATCGCCTTCATATGAGACTAGCTAAAACATTTTTTTCATTAACTTTACAAAAAATCAGTCGTGGAATTTAAAAGAAAAGAATAAAAAACTTCTTGAACTGACAGTTATTGCTCACATTTATGATAAAATTATTGACTGAAATCCTTTTCCTTCAATTTTGTTCTCTTAAACATCGGTAAAAACGTCTTTACTTTTTTCACGTGCTTGAAATAAGCTGAGCTGTATAATCTGTTCATCTTGATGATTTAACAACAATGGAATTAGAGCTTAGTAAACCTAAATTCATTGTGTAAAACGATTATGGCGAATCATTCGACGATCGGCACAAAGTGGCAGTGGTTCGAAACCGGTCATTCACTGGACATGGCAGTATATTACAGTTTTCTTACTCAAAAAATAGGGGTGTTCATCATATTCTCTGTAGTTTTTTTGAGTTAAATCAAATGATACATTCCATAGCTTTAACGGGAGTTCTTTCATCTATTAATTCGGGTGCTTACATAATTTCGTTTTAACATCTATTAAATAGACGATGGCGTTTTTAGTGTCTTGGATTTTTCGGAAAATAAGCAATTATGACGTTTTCCAAGTATTTGCGAATTTATTGCTCATTACTCTTTGTAACAAAGAAAGTTGCCGCTTATTCTGGATATTACTATCACTATTTTCACCAACAAACATTTTTTTTATCAAATAGTAAAATAGATTTAATTATACAACTAAAATTTGACGTTAGATATATACAGATTATAAAAATGGTTGTGGTACATATTAAGAGCTTTTAACCATCTGAAGCTGCAGTATTTTTTGTCGCCGTTTATGAGATTAAACTCTGCCTTTTGAAATGAAAATTTTCAAAAAATGAACTGCCATAACAAGGTGACTAATAAAGCCTCGCGAAATTTATTGTACATATATATGTTTACTAGTTTCACTAACATTGTTACTACCCTCTTCAGGTTTCTATGCACACAAAGCCCTGATGTACTTGGCTTGCCTTTAGTACCCTGCGGCAGGGTAACTTATCTAGGAAACCAAGGTACTTCATACTCATACGTAACAAACACGATCTAAAATCTTTTATATATACGGGGTGTATTCAAAACCATTTCTCATATTCATACAGTGAACGGCTAAATTATGAAATGATTTTAGAAACAATTAAATGTTTCTATTATAATTTAAATGGTATGATGACGTAATCGATAATTTTTTATAAGAGAGAACTAAATCTCTTCAGTAGCATTGAATAAATAATTTGGTATGAGGTGATCTAAAAAGAATAAGAAAAGTGGAGTCTAACGAGAAGATATAATTTTACGTGTATTTGTATTAGATAATTTATTTGAAAATGTTATATCAAAAATAACTTTAATGGTATATTTCATGAATGCGTAATGGGCTTACAACTCGAGTAACGTACTACACTTTTTCTACGCCCAATCATTTTTTTTCATTAAATAAAAAACATGCTACTTAAGAAAACGTGTCCTATTTTTAAAGAAATTGCATAATGTGATGTCTACATTTAGAGGCATCACCACCCTTTCAATCCTAGATATACCTCGCTAATGCTAAAAATTTTTATGTTAATTGACTAAATTTGGGTAAATAGACCAAATAAAGTCTTATTTAATTAAATTTAATTTAATTAAACCAAGAAGTTTAAGTTTTCTCCTCAAAACGCACGTGCATGTTATTGTTAAATGTCATTTACAAGGAATGTTGACAGTGCGATTTTTGACGTTTACAGTCATGGGCGTAGAAAAAATATTTTTTCTACGACCGTGCGTTTTAACCCACTTTCCCGCACGCATTCTAGTTTTAAAAGTGTCACTTTCCCGCACTAGTGCGGAAAAGTAAAATTACGTAAATTTTGACCTTATTAGATAGTTTTTTACTTAGGAGGTTATAACTATTGTTACTACAGGTAAATAAATATTTACGAAATAGTCCATCAAATAAAATTTAAACTTTTTCTAGCTTTTTGTAGCATTTTTAATTTTTTGAAAATATAAAATAATAAAGATATTTTTTATATAACCTTGTACATTCTTCAAAGGAGTGTCACAAAACAACTATCAAACCACCCGGGTTTGATATCAGCTGCTATGACAACCCAGGCGTTTAATTGTTACTAAAACGTTGTTCAAAACGTCTTGGAAGTGATCGAATAAGTACAATCTTCTTCTAAATTAAACCAAATAACTCCACTGGAGCGGCAATTCTTACTAGTCTACAGATTGCAACAAATTGTGTTTTCAATATTAATATTTATAATACTTAGTGGTTTTTAGTTAAAGTTTTGTATATTATTATGATTGTTGGAATAAAATAATTTTTGAAAAATGTGTCGTTGTATATACGGTCGTAGAAAAAATAATGTTCCTAACTAATGCGTAAAGTGTCTTTCCGAACTTGACTCGTCTCCGCGTCGTCGGGACAACTGCGGTTTCACTTTCCGCACTTGTTAGGAAAATAACTATTTCAAATAAAGTGAGGAGAGAGAAAAAATTACCGATTGCGTAATCGCATCAACACCAGTGACATCATCCGTACTCAACGTAAATTATAATACGTGTCAATCAAAATAAAAATCAATCTGAGTCAAAGAATTTCGGATTAGTGATTTAATTTCATAACGACGTTCATTGTATAAGATCAGTAGCGATACAACTCAAAAAGTATAAACGCCCTGTATAAATTACGAGAGTATCCCAAATTTTCTGATAAAATAGTTTTTCATCGATACACACATTTACTGTACATAATAATTATCAAAAGTGCCAGATCTTTCGTTGGTAATGTTGTGGTGATTCACTACTTTTCTAAATCACGTTTCCCTAAAATCGGAGCGGAATTTTGTAATTTTGCCAAATATTTATCGAAATTCCAATTACCCTCAATAAAAAAGGGATCAATAATATGATTTCCGATAATCCCTACAAGAACATTAACCTTTTAAGGGTATTGCGTGTATTTTCTCTTACCATATTTCCGATGACCATTAACGGCAATATTTACGTTAAGTGCTCAGAAAATATAACGTCCCCTAATTGGATAATATTGGGTCCATCCATCACAAAATCATATCAAAATCATCCTCCATAAGATCTTGAGCGGATTTCATTTTATGGGGGATGTACATAAAGTTTTGAAAATAATGTTACCGAAAATAGACAACTTCTCCACTGAATTCGCACTTCACTTCACTAGATTTTCTAGATGGAATTAGTATCACTAAATGATGAATGTACGATTTTTTTCATCCTTCATACATCAGCGACATTCCGTATCGTCCTTAATGCCTACAATATTGAAATAACGTCTACAAAGACCGTGTCTGGTTTAAAGACCAGTCACCAATCGAATTTCACGCCTGTTTAAATGGAGCCGTTTTTTAGTAAGAGAAGGAAAAGACCCATAAATGTGGGCCTCTGCTTATTTTTCGATCAATCTCCGCAGCCCTATCCATCCTATTTCTAAAACAAAGCAGATTATTTTGCCACCACCTTTCATTTTTTTATAATATAACCTATAAGTATATGTGCAGCACAAGAAAACATCAGATCTGGCATCTTCGTGAAGAAAATTTATGGATGAGTATCGACTAGAGCATCCGATGTTTTGTTAAAAGCCATTAAAAATGTGTTAGCCTTCTGTAAACAATATTGAAAGGATAATTTAAAATATATGGAACAATCCGTTGAATTCAAATTTATTTCTGGGATACTCTGTACATTATTCAAATGCATGTTCACAGTTTTTCGTTTTTGTTGTTTTGTGGATGGACATGAATCCAAATCCTTCTTTACCCTTAGAGGCATGTGGATTCGTTTCATGTTGCAGGTAGGTAAAGACGTTACTATATCCAGCATATTTTTGAGCACAAATTCAAATTTAATATTGAAAGTTATTTGAAACCGGCTTAAATCGAAAGTTCTATCCTGGGGTAGGTGTTATAGACTGCTCCATAAAATGAATGTATTTCACTGGGACGTAGCTAGGACTAGTTTCTGAAATGGGTAATTTTAAAAAAACTCGTAACAAAAATCATTTTGTTCGTTTGATTAACATTCTTTGGTGACGGTGGATTTAGATAGTTTAGATAAAAATGATGATTTTTTCTACAATTTTTTCTAAAAAAACAGTCCCGATGGCCATTCACCGGATTCTTCCGATCAGTCGAGATGGCCTCTGCAACCGGGCGTTTTGATTCACATAAACAAAATGAACAACATCAGTATAAGTCAACTATCGCCAAGAATCACCCCGTATAAAACTACTTCGGTGACAACATTGAGAAAATTCACCAAATATTCCAAATATAAGAGAAACAAATCGAAAATTTACGCTAGATTGGAAAGGATAGCGGATTTTTTAGGCATGAGCAGAGGACGAGAACGAATTCCTAGCGGGATAAAAGAAAGTGCCAGTGGAGGTAAGATTTGCTTACAATGCTGAAAATTTGTTTATTTTCGATATTTTCGAAGGAAATAGGAACTGGGAAATTGGAAAAATATTCAATTAAATAGAAAATCACGATTTCTATCCAAAATTTATTTAGCGCTATACTTTCTATCTCTAATGTCTTAGGACCTATACACACGACGTATTTTTAACGCAATAACGTTTACGGTACTGTACATGACAAACAAATTGTCGAATTTGTATCGATTCAAAGCTACATACAAATACAAATAATTCTTATAAAGAGGCTGTAGTAAGTTTTAAATATATTTTTTGGGGTCTTTCCATCGCTAGAAAATACTGGAGCTATATTTTAATTTTTGCCTCTCCTCTGACAGGATCTAATAGGTTACCTGACCAAAAGTTCTTTCAGTTAAGTCGCCTCAAATCTTGTTATACAGGCAAAAAACCTCGTTTTACTAAGGAAAGTGACTATTTCAAGGAAATTGATTCTTTTATTTCATTTATTGTGTCTATAAACTTAATACGTGTTATAAATACAAACAAATGTCACCAGAAACTTGGAAATTTTCTAAATAGATTATAGTCTGGTCAAATTAGATATGCACAATAATAATAATTCCCATAAATCTGTTGTATTTGTAGGAATGCTAGAAACACCATCATAAATAAATGTACAAATTCCTCAATAACCTGATTATATCATATATTCCATGCAAATCTCACATAAATAATTTTTTTTCTTCATATTGAGATCGATGATGACTTCTCAAATTTGATTTATAATAGAGTACCAGACAGTTTCATAATTTTGACACTATTTTTATATCGTTTACACAAAATTAACTCAATTAATGACTTGATATCGATTTTTCGAAAGTAAACAAATCACATAGCTTCAAAAATAAGTTTCGTTTATGTTTTTGCATGTTAGTTGTGACATTTAGAAAAGTGCAACCTAATCCATCGGTTCACAATCCACGAATACGATCGAGAAAAAGAAAAAAACCAGGATCAAGTAAGTAGTATCCTAATAATAATACTAGTTAAAAATTTTGCACGTAGTCTCTGTAGATTATATGTTTTCTCACCTGTATTTTAGAATGACAAAAAATAGAGATAAAGTAAACTGATTTCAATAATTGTATGACTAAATGATCGAATCTTCTCTATATGTTAGTCAATTTTGTGGACTCTTATTTCAACATATCATTCTATGACCTTGAAAATCGAATATCTTTAATACAGAGGAAATCACGTACGGCGATGCCGAACTTCTTGTAACTTCAAAGCGTTAATTTGTATTCTACGCTAAGTTGCTTTAAAATAAATATCTATATTAATTTATGTATTTGTTGTTTTTCTTTTTCAGCGCCCAACATGTCTTCTACCGAAGATAAACCGAGGCTGGGGGGTGGCCTACCTCATGGAGGTACTCCAAACCCCTTAAATGATCCAGACAAGGGATTCTACGAAAATCTTCCGTTCCACGGGATGCAAAATCCAACCAGTAAAGTAAGACTCGAAAGTTTTCCGTTCTAGAATTTCTTTTAGTACTCGTTTAAAATATTTCAGTTTTAGTATCATTTTGTGATTCTTAAGAAGCATTAAAAGGAAATCTAGATATTTCAATATAAGTTTTGTGTCTTATTTTTTGCATTTTTTTTTAATTTTGCATGTTTTTTGCAGCCCATATCAATCATAGCACCATTTCATCAAAGAAACGTTGCTCATAATTTTTTACCATCAGTTTCGACCAAATCATTAATATCTTCAACGCAGACGTTAGTTTCCAAATCTCCAAGTTATTATAATCATAATATGCCAACAGTGAAAAGGAATCAATCTTTCGCTGGTTTCCAAAATCATTCCACTACCAGAATTCCGTTCACCAGCTCCCAAGAAATATTTAAAATAACAGGCAATCTAAATAATGCTTATGTGAGTTCCATGCAATCTTTATCAAGTAACAATATGTATAAAAACGGAATTCCTTCAATTTTTTCACACTTACCTTCTAATTTCACCCAACCAACTGGTGCTTATACATTTTCCGGAATTTCAACTACTAATACCAACAGAAAACTATACAGAGTTCAATCTGCATCTTCTACAGATAGAAGAACACTTGGTAGTGAAAATATATCGGATATAAGAAGATCGGCTTCTGGTATAAATAAATCCAAAGAGGAACCAGTGAAGAAAGTAGACTTGAGACGGAAATTCAGTACCAGTTCAAACCGCAAACTATCAACAATTGTAGAAAAACGTTTCGGATCTTTGGATATTAGAAAACACAGATGCTATTCACCGACATTCTATTCCATGAGATGTAAAAAACATGCTAAAAATAGACCAATAATTGTTACACTACCTAAAAAGTGTTTTAGTGAGTTGGCTTTATGCGAAGTAACTGTAAAAAAGACAGAAAATTTATCAGATAGTATTCAAATAACAGAAGAAAGTCCTGGAGGAGTGAGTCTTAATAAATCTCTACCCGTTCCCGCCCCTAGGTGCAGGAAAAAATACGAAATTGTCTACGCAAACGTATCGAAATCTTTAAACACTTCCCTTGCTTCAGAACAAAATACATCAGTGAGTAGCGAAAACGACGAAAGGAAACAATCAGTAACTGAAGTAGAAGTTCACGCTGAAAATTCTATTAGAAATCGAGAAGAATCTGAAGATAGGAAACCTAAATTAGTTGCTGTGAGTCCAAAATCAAACAGTTCTCTCAATATGATATCCCCTCATGCTTTAAAAAATTCCCCTGTTTTAAAAGTCAGTCCAAATTTTATCAAACCGAGTACTGTTAGTCCTAAAGGGGCACTATCCCTTCAAATACAAGCAAAAATTAAAAATCAAACTGAGAATTCTTCTAAAGTTATCGATAAAGCAAATTTATTTGAAGATGAGACTGATTGTAAAAATACTGAGCAAGTTTCTAACGTACCCCAAATGCCTATTTTGAATGCTACAAATAGTTGGAGTCCTAACGTTGCTAATATGAATAATCAGGTGTGTTTAAATGTTCACCAATACAGCTAACCAGAATAATTTTTGGAAAAAATTCATACCTTTAAAAAAAGCACTCTGCAATTGGGTTGGCTATTAAATTAAATTTGTTAATATAAGACTGTACAAAAAAGTGTAGTTCACTATTAACATCCAACCAAATCCCAATTCATCTAAATCATCTTTTATGATTAGATTCTAGTCTAGAGGTGGATCAATGTATATAGAAGTTTCATTTTCATCCCAGTAGTGCTCAAAATCACTCCTTGAAAACCCCAACAGTACTATTTCAACTCTACATCCATTATCAGCGACCTACATAGAGTCAGGACCATCAAAAAAGTTAAAAACTCATATAATAGTGTAGATCATCTTCCATTGTTTTGGTTATTAAATGATCAATAAGATCTTCTGAAACTGACCCCAATGATAGAGTCGCCTGAATTTTCTACCCAAAAATTCAAGTTTTTGTTTTTATCTCCACCATTCAACGTAGAAGTACTTTAATGAAGAAATAAATGTTTTTAAATGAACCTTTGTAGTTTCAGATCACATCTTAACTCTTAAGCCGAATGAAATTCATGTTGACAGAAAAATTATTTGTACTTAGGGACTATATTATATAACAATCTACTAGATGATATAAAAAAAACATTAAGAAGATGCAAGTCTGAACTAAAAAGTTATATAAGGAATAAACCAAGAAAATATTTACATGAATTAATTTACAGTTCATCTAAAAAGAACTGAAAACGTCCATATGTATATATTAAGTTAATTTTTATTTAATAAAATTTCCATGGTTAATTATGTGTTTATTGAAGTAAATATTGAGCTTTACATTTTATATTCATAAATTATTCTGGTTAATACTTTACTCATTCTAAGAATTCATTATTTATTCTTGAAAATGATATAAACATTCTGCATTTCTATATGTTAAATTCGTTATGTTACTCTTCTTTCCCCTATATAACTTGGCCTTTGCCTTACCATTGCTCAGGTAAATACTTTACTTTCTCTATATAACTTGACGTTTCAGTGATCACTGTTAGCTTCCCCGTCAAGCTGGCGGAAAAAGAAGAATTTTACCCATCGTTATCTAGAATTGATTTCAGTAACACTTTAGAATTATACCAGGGGCGTTTAACTACTTCCTAGAATGAATCTAAAGAATTATTTGAAAGCAATCAAATTTTAGCAATTCTATATCTTTACTATGGTATTTTTTAATATAAACATCCATTATATAAGTTTGGGAATTGAAGCACAATTATTATAAGATAAAAATTTAAAGCTGCTTTGTCAGTTTTCGACATAAATAATAAATTCTTAGAAATTCTTTGTTTCGTTTGTACCAATTACTAACACATTACTAATTTTCAGAATGCTTTTTACACACTTTCTACCCCTAATTTCAAGCAACTTAACACAACGGCTCCTCCTCAATATTCAGCAACGATACCCCATCAAAAACACACCAAACTAATACCGAAGGCTCTATTTCAAGAGCAAACGCAAAAGAGCAAATCTTTTTCATCGAAATCCAAACAAAAGAAAAATCATTTCCAAATTCCTCTCCAAAAATGCAACAGTTTCAAATTCCAAACGGCGGAAAGTTATTTTCAACCGATAAAAAATATTCACGAAGAGAATTTAATGCGAAACGGTTACGTTTCGGATTATCCCGAAAGTACTAGCCACAGAAGCAGACACCAGAAACGGGAAAAGCATAAACAAAAGACCAAAGGACCTCTAGTGCTTAGAAGAGCCAGCGACTACCAGGAAAACGTTCAGTTTCAAGAGAGTATAAACAATTCAGTTCAGCTTCAATATCCGCAGCCGTTGCTAGGACGTCAAATTCACGCAATCGGTACCAACAAACCTAACGGCGTCGTTTACGCCGACCTCGATATGCCACCTAACAAAAGAACTGCGCACGATTCTTCTAATTCATCTAAAACGAAATCACAAAGCTCTAAACAAAAGACTGAGTATGCAACGCTTAAATTTAACGACATTGGACAAGAAATCGATGTGTAACGTTCAGATTTCCGTTGAGTAGGATAAGGTTTGTTCATTTTATATATTTTCAAAAATATATCTAATCATAAGTAGATATTGGTAAAAGTGAATCTCTAAAAACATATGAAGCTTCATTGCTCCATTATAGACTTATCACTCTACTTATTATTTTTCATACATTACTTCTGTTCTCTAAGAAAGCGTTTTGTTAAGTATTTTTGTTACTTTGTGTAAACGCACCAGTCGCGAAATTGACGAAATTCACCGTGAAATGTTCGTAACCTAACTTATGAATTCTATTGAATGATCTCCTCGCCATCAACAACCTTCACATTATCGTAACACAATCAATTATCCTGAAATATTGCACTACCGCCATTTTCAGGAATGTCAATAAAACTTTTGATCTTATCCGTCACATCCGACATCTTAGACATTGAGATCCTCGACGTCCTTATTTTTCGCGGCCAATATTTCTCGTTCACCCAGCCAATTATGGTTATTGAACTATTGCGTTGTATCTGGGAAAACACGCTGAATAAGCTCCTCTTTTGAGTCTGTGATGTGACAGAAATCTGTGAGTAATGTGATGAATCTGGTCAAAGTGTCAACGTCGACTTTACTATTTCTAATAACGGCTTCGCAAATACATTTGTGGTTTCATCTTGTTGCAAAAATATTCGCATGCTAGCAGTAAAGTGTCATTATCACAAAAGAGCACAAACTTGAAATGTCACTATCACAAAAGATAACCGACGTAAGTTCTCGCGCACGCAAATGTCAAGTGTTATGGTTGCGTTCGGGAAATTTAATTTGTGACAAAAAAATCAAGGAAAACAAAATTGTTTTTATTTAATTTCAGGCATTTTCATATTTATTCACCTTTTAAATTTATTCTGGACTTCCACAAATAATTCAAGACCAAAATTAACCAAATCGGTCCAGCCGTTCTCAAGTTTTAGCGAGACTAACGAACAGCAATTAATTTTTATTTATATATAGATAGATTAGTTTAGTTGTTTCAATTGTATAACATTTTCTAAATTTGTTTTAGACCAATGGAACAACCAAACCTGGTAGTGATACTTATATTTTCTAAGGTAATTTCTCATTTAATTTATTTAAAAAAAATCGACAGTACAAAAATTGTACTGTTCTATATAGAAGACAGGATAAAGCCCCAAATTTTCGCTTCAAACAAATTCATGAAAATCTAATCACTCACTGCAGAATTAACAATTAACATTATTTTTTAAAACCTATGCGTATTGTTTGTTCAAATATTCTGTGATGTGGTTGAAATAACAAACTTTTCGAGATCCTTAACAATAGTTCTATGGCGAACTTGAGGAACTCAATTACGAATTTCGAAAATATCCTTAAATTGGAATATTGCTTTTTTTCAGCCTTTCAGGCCCGAACCTTGTGAACTCGAGTATGCGGATATTGATTACAAATCTTACGGCCCAATAGACTATAAGGCAGCTTCCATCTATGCCGCTATGAAGAGAAACAAAAATAATAATAAATTCGAACAAGTCAACAAAGAGGATCTTCTATGAACTAGTTTTTGATACGTTGCTGTGTTTTTAGGACAGATTTGTACACGTGAAATTTGGATTTTTTTGTGTGTGAAAGTTTTGTTTTAATGTTATTAAAAATGTTTATGAATTCAATAAATCGTGTTTCTTCAAAAATTAATTCTACAAGTTTCTTTGCGAACCAGATAAAAAGGATTTTATTGATGTCAATTGATGGTACTACACAACGATTTCAGAATATAATGATATACATTAACTGAAAGTTTTCATACTCTGTTTTTAACGTATTGATATTATTGAGTATTGATATTATTTTTTTAAATTTTTCCGGGTTTCCGAACTCCTTAAGGGGACCCCGTCATTATTTTATTCCCGGGCCTTATAAATCTTAATCCGGCCCTGTTTATTCTAGCTTCTAAAATTCTCTAAAATTTGTTGAGGAAACACGGTTTAATTATTTTGAAAACCACTCAAGAATCCAAATATTAATTATAACTGCTGTAAAAAAACTCGGACTCACCTTAATGCTGATCAATAGCATTATTTTAAACGATTTTAAATGTTTTAAATAAAAAAAAAAATAATCTTATGAAGTTTGTTAGAAAGGATTATATGTAAATAATAAAATTTTCTATTTTGTCAATCAATGTTTAATGTTTTTAAACATATCGAGAATCATTCATTTAATTATTTGTCTCTAACTGCCAAACGTATTTGGTGTGATTATTTTTTTGTACCCCTTATGATAAATTTAATGTCTAATTTTGAGATCAAATGCAAATTTTCATATGAATTCTCATCAAAAGAAGACTGGTGCGATTCCTTGTCTCAACGTTTTTAGAACCAAGTTTTATCATATAAAACTACATTGCAGTATTTTTTATTAAATAAATCCACCGTTGAATCCGTAAAATTCTTAGGGCTTGTTGTGAGCAATTCCTTGAAATGCTGCCTTATCTAAAAAATTAAGCTCCTCCTGCTGTGAGCTGAGATTAGTTACCAAAAAACTGAACTTATCCACTTCAACCTCAACCTGAACATGCCCTTATTGAGTCACATCTCCGATATGTCATTCCCTTCTGGGATACGTGTAGTACGACTCGATTTAAGCGAATCTTCAAACTACACAAGAGAGCTATTACATATTTACTCGGACCAAACAGCAGGGCTCACTGCAAGACTTCTTTAAAAAATTGAAAATTCTGACTCTTCCTTATTTATCTTTGAATCCGTTTGCCTAATTCGTAAACACGCTTCTCCAGTTTCGCGGAGCACGATCTTTACCTACCTATTTCACGTTCAGAATTAGTCAAGGGCTCAATATTTTACAATGCAAAAAATGCACAATCACTTGCCCACTGAAATCAAATCGATATCATCTTTTCCCGCATTCCGCAATAATTTGAGGGCATTACCTATAATTTCGTTACTCATTTTGGTTTTCTTCTGTATATTGAAATTTTATTTCAATTATTTTATCTCTATTCAGTTATTTTAAGCTGATTTTAAAATCAGTTTAAAATAACTGGCAAAAATGGACATTTCGATCTATTTGAAATATTTTAATAAAGGTCGAAATAGGTGCGAAACGTTTCTATAAAAAGAGACCCCAAAATCAAGGCAGGTAATCACAAAATTATTTACCTCACTAAACACAACTAAATAGCTGAAAATATAGGTAAAGGTTAAGCTACACGATATTTAGTTCCATCGCTGTATTAATTTAAGATGACGCTCCATTCAAAATGTATCACGTGACCTTATTTGGCGTTCTAACACAGCATGGAACGTCTACATGTCAAAAAACCTTTTCAGAAACCATGAATAACACTAATCATGATCAGAATGTTGTTTAAGTAATCCGATTCAGAAGCATCGAGTCATTGCCTTCCTTCTCTAATTTATCAAGTGATAAGTCATTTCGGGATGACATCACAACCAGCCGCCATATTGAGGACAAATATTGCGTTATTTACATTAAAATTATTATTAGTAATGGTGTTAAATTTATAATTAAACTTTCTGTGAGCTATTTCTCCAATATTTATGTAGAAGTTTCAATTATTTCGTTAAAATAAACTCAAATATATGAAATTACAAATAAACATGTAGTTGTTTTTTTTTTTCAATTTCACATGACTCGGGATGTTATGGAAATTTGCTTTTGTATCCACTATGTTTCCTTTTTTGATTACTAGCTTATTTATAAGTTTTGACTGGTTATTATAAAAAAACTGATTTTCAGTTAGTTAGTTCTACTGAATGTATCATAATTCAGATATTTACGTGTATGTTTATTATAATATTACCAAAAAACACTTTTTTATTGTAACTCAGAAGTGGGATTAGGAAATAGAAGAACTAAGAACCCAAATTTCAGTAAAATAGTACTTTTGACCATTTCTTAGGTTAGGAAACCAATTCCTTCGAATTATTTGGTCATATTAAACACAATACCTGAAAATTTCTTGTTCAGTTCAGGTTTTATTGAACAAAAGATAAACATATGCCAATTTTCTAGGAATTGTCTTTCCTAAAGAAACAAATACGACAAAATTCCCAATGCAAATAGATATACCTGTACAGATTTTTTTCAAATTTTTAATAGCACAGTTTATTTTAGTTGCAGTAAAAACTACCCTCAACTTTTAACTGGTGGCAGTAAATATTTTTATATACAAATATGAATGCAAATAACAAAAATATGTACAGGACATTTCAAGACACGTCTAATCTGTATTATGATACAAAAAATTTTATTTAATGAGTATATCGCACATTTTTTTATAATTATTTTGCTATTTTTAACAATTTTTCTATTATTTTATCATAATCGTTTTCAAATTCCAAATCTATATGGAGTACCAACTTTAATATATTTTTTTTCATTATTTTATATCGTGTGTCCACGATTACGTATTTTCTTTAGCAAACAAGACAACAATGTACATACAAAATGTTTAAAAAATTTCACACATCTCCTCATCATGCTTTCTCAGACCCATAGAAGACAAATAAATTATTTATAACAAAGCTAAATTTGTATTGAAAACTTGGCGTGGCTTTTCAACTCAAAAGTGTCCAATCTGTGGACATACCTTATAAGTAATCCTATGAGATTTTATCATACTTTTACTTCCTTTTACCAAAGATTTTCAGTTTATAATGAATTTTTTTTAACACTTTTGTTAGGGTTACACCCGTAATGGCCTTGTAAAAATTCTTAGGTATAATCAGTAATATCTTAAACATTTCCTTTAATACTTCTTGTCCACTAGTGGTACTAACAAGTAACGAATTTAGACGAACGCCACATAGGAAGCAGTTGACTGGTCCATGACCTGTTTGGTTCGTTGTTGCGAATTTGAACGAATTATATTTTAAAGGTATCCGCTTCCAGTGAACAAGAGACTTTAAACTAAATTCTTAGAAACTAGAATTTTAATTTTATCAATAAGTAGATATTTTTGTATAATATACTGAGTTCAAAACAAGCAATACTATCGAGAATAATGTCTATCGTTTTTAATTTGATTCATTTGAAAGAACTTATTTGAATTATTACTAATTGAGCAATATTTTCAAAAATATCTACAATAATATTAAAATATTAGACATTATATTTGCAACATGCTCAAAATAATGTATTTTCTAAACATTTTTAAATTTTTGATTAATCTTGCAAAATAACTCCACAGAAAATTAGTGTAGAATTTTTTGAGAAAGAGACAAACATTTTCTTAACAATTACTTTCCAAAATTTTCTTTAATTAAAAAATTAATCAATTGTTTATCTTTTCAGTTTGGTCGTTAATGTAAAAAATACAAATATCAGAAATAATAACAAGTGGAGTTATGTTGTATTCTATAACTTCAGTTGAGTGCCAAAATATTGTAAAATATGACGTCCATAACTTTTAGAAAACTTAGTGTGGTGCTCCAGAATCATGTTTATTATTAAGATTAAAATATATGCTAGGACCCAAAAGAAAAAATAATTATAGATAAGCAGAAATGAAATTTTACTTAAGTCTATTAAACAAATAATTTTACCTGTCCTAGTTGTTTCATTAACTTTATTATGAACAAAAAGACACACGGGACTTTATTTTATAATATCTAGTAATTCATATATTGAAAAAAAATCCAAAAAATATGCTAGGAAGCTTAGAAGACTAGTGAGTTAGTTGGATGACATCAAACAAAACAATGTTGTAATCATGTTAACCCTAGGACTGTTGATAAAAAATCGGTATATCGATATAAATTTCTTTAATTTCTTATTTCTTAGACCCTTTGATATATTAATGCATCCAAATGTTCTCGATTTTAGGTCTCTTGTGATTTAAAATTAGTTTCTTTTATAATTTGAAGTTTCGACTTCTTTTAGTCTGTATCAAAATATTTTAATAATGACTAAAAGTATTCAAAACGTCAAATTTTCATCTGTCTTTCAAAGATTATTAAAAATAAAAACTAGTTTTAAATCAGAAGAGCCCTAAAATCAAGACCATTTAGAAGCTTTAATATATCGAAATATCGATATTTATTACTGATACTTTCTTGGAAGGTATATCGATAGTTCGATATTGAAATCTTTTTTCTGTTTTAGTTTATTTATTTGTATATTAACCTTGTATAAAAAAAATACTATAAACAGTGTATCATCTGTGGCCTGTTATAAAAATAATACAAATTTTTTAAACTTGACTGATGAAATAGAATGTATTGTGACGTATTTCAAACACTCAGTTAGTGATTCTGATCAATTACGATCTGAGCAATTAGCAAAAGAAAAAAGTCCAAATATTTCTGCTCATGTAAGCAGTTCTTAATCATTGGAATTTTTGTTTAGACATGATGGGGAGATTCTTGAAATTATCTCCAATTACTGCAAAGGTATTAGCATCAAGAACTAAGATTAATGTACCTGATATGATAACTACTAAAACATCAACAGCTATTGCAGTGTCAGTGCGAAATGGTAATGGAAGGTATTGAAGATAGATTAGTGCCTTGACATGAAGATATGATCTTGAAAAATATGTCTAGTGCCAATGAAGTTTTGATACAATACCTGCGGAGTTTAAGCAGTATTTAGATCAACTAAATATTTCAAGGTCATCAAATGGACTAAAATTTTGGATCGATAGTAGACATTTCACTTCTGTACTATCAGATAAAGCTGTTAAATTTTTGATTTCTTTCGCTACATCTGTACAAATTACTTCTACAATCTTTTAGTGTCTAATAATCGTAGCAGCCAAAAAGCTACACATATAAAACAACTAGTATTTATAAAAACTCTCAACTCATAAATTTTGGTACATTAATAATTAAATTTGCTTAATAAATATACTGGATTATAAACTGTGTGAATTATCTTTGAGCTGACTTGCAATTGTTTTTTTTAAGCCGATAAGATAAAATCGATATTTTTTTCGAAATATCAAACTCCGATGTTCCTATATTCAAAGAATCGATATATCGAGAATCCGATATTTTAAAAAATATTAACAGTTCTAATTAAGCCCAGCTAGGCTTCTTTTCAACAGAGTAAATAAAAATTATTAAGTAGAACATGAAACTTTTCAATCAATTGAAATTTACATCATTCATTTCTCATAGATTTTACTCAGATATTTTTTCATATTTTGTGCATGAATACGAAGTAAAGTTTGACTTTAATAATTATTATTTTCTTATTTGGGTGCTACCATGACACTTTGTACTTAAAGTACATTCAATTTAGATATTGTAGAACCATTATTACTTTTGAAATATCTCTGTATCATCTTGTAGATATGTATAATATAAATTATAGCCCCTTACGCAGTTTAATAAAGAAATTGTATGGAAACTTAAAAAACTAATTTTTTCAACCTTTTTCCATCCCTAAGAAGTTCCTTATACTTTATCAAAACATAAGAAAACCTTTCACGTAGTCTCTCAAAAGAAAATTGGTATAATTTCATCACAAGACAGAGATGAACTAAGGCCCAATTTTAAAATTTATATCTCAAACGTCATTTAGCTTACGAAGTTCATTTAGAAGAAACATTATAAATCTAGTGTTTGCAAAGATAGAATACAGCAAAAGACAATGGTTAATCTGTGCAGATTTGTTTTATGACTACAAACTGGGAACACAAAATACTGTTGCGAATTAAACAGCCGAGACAGAAATAGACATTATATAAGAACAGTATGGCTACCAAGACTTATTTACGTTCCTAGACAAAAATGAACCTTTAGTTAACCCCGAAAACATAATGCTTCGACCTTTGCACATCAAATTAAGGCTAATCAAGCATTCTTTAAAAGCCATGGACAAAGATGGAACTGCTATCAAATTTTTAAGCCAAAAATTTCCTTCTTTAAATAACGCTAAAATAAAGGAAGATGTATCTGTTGGACCCGACGTCAAAAAATTAATTGAAGATCCGACATTTATTACTACTTTAAATGGAAAAACAGAACTTCGATGACGTTTCTCACAGTTACAGAAAACTTTTGTGTAACTACAAATTTCCTCAATATTTTGACCGCATCAAATGTCTGAGGGTATAGTCGCTGAAGACGATAACTTGGTTATCGAACTCGCGTCAGACAGTGTAATTGTTAGTGCTGATGTAATAGTGGTGTAAACAGTGTATTCAGTATGAATATCGCCAACGTTTCCAGAAATTCCAGCTTTGGAACCAGCATCGGCTGCAGGCTACTGTTAGTATTTAATTAAACACACTCCGGACTCCGAATATAGGAAACATGTGAAACGGTCTGAGAAAACAAGTTTTTTGTTTAGTGCTGATAATTAAACTGGAGTTTCATGAATATTTTCCAAAATAAAAAATGTATTTCTCACAAAAATGTGACGTGGCTCAAATTTTTTGGCATTCTTATTCATTTTTTCTATAAGAATTAGTAATTACTATAAAATCTTGGCACAAGGGCTTACATAAACACATTTTAGATTAATAACAATAATATAATAAATAGAATAATATAAAATAATAATAAGAATTTCAGCTTGCATATTTTCATCACTTTTTACCTTTTCTTTTTGTTTTATATGGTCCTATACCTTTTCTAGTCATCATTGCTCTCCACCATGTCTGTAATATTTTTTCAAATGAAAACAAAAATAATTTATGCAAAAAGAACTAGAACATCGATAAAAGCGAACTCTATAAATACGCATAAAGCTAAAGGACACCTGGTCCTTGTCTCGTCCACGACATGGACCGTGAAATCGATGCTGCAAACGGCAAATCTTTGAATTGTTTTTATAACCTGTTTATAGTATATTATAGGAATTTTTAAAGAATCAATTTATAAGAAAGCCTTGTTATTTGTTGGTATTCTAAAATTCGAATCATAGAGAAATCAGTTGTATATAAATAGCCAATCTTCAGAAATTAATTGTATATATAATATGAATAAATTATATAATTTAGGAAATAGTTGAGTCGTAGTGAATAATTCAGTGAATGGTTTAGTGTTTAGTGTATTTAGTATTAGATTATGAATAAATTACAATATAAAGTATGCATTTTGTCTGGATATATAGAATCTTTTATACCTGTATTATTAATGAAGCCCATTTAATATCTTTCTCTCTTGCCTTTGCTCTTTTTTTATTATTTTTATACGTTATCCAATCAGCCATTTCTTTCTTCCTTTTCTCATTTTCCTCAATCACTCTGGCGTGAGTTAAACTCATTTCTTCAAGCATCGCTTTCATATTGATCATCTCCGTCTCTCTATTGTCGATTTCTTCATCGTATTTTTTCACCCAATACGCAATTTTATCCATACAATCCTATAAACATCAGTAGCACATCACGAATCAAAAATTGTATATATTAAGCTGTCACAGAAAAAATCTTTCAGCCTGTTCTTTCGAATGCGATATCTACCGTGTCTGTTGACAAACCAATGTAGCCGTGGCCTTCGTTTGTATAGGGGTTGCTTTTTTTGTTTTGGTGTAAAAACAAAGCAACGGATTGTTGTGAAACTTCACTTGAAACTTTGAAAAAATGCAACTGAAACTCATAATTTGTACATACAAATATATGGCAATGAATATTTGTCGCGTCAACGGGTTATTTTCAAAATAGCCCGGAAGATGTTGAAGATGATTCACGTTCGGGTCGCTCTTCCACGTCAAATCTTATTTAATCTGACTATCGGCTAAGTATTCGTGCGATTGCCAAATCTAGAGGAATTGACAAAGAATATGTTCGTCAAATTTTAGATGAGAATTTTAAAATGCGAAAAGAGTTTCCAAAACTGAAATTCTGTCATTCGTATAATAAGAAGCTGGCAAAAATATTTGTATTGACACTTGCGATTGATAATGACTCAAACTTATTAGAAAAGGTGATAACGTGTGACGAATCAAATCTGCATGAAAAGGAACAAGATTCGAGTCTGTTGAAACTGTAAAAAGTGGCGCGCGTACTGAAGGAATTGACAGAAAAAGACTTCCAGCACTGTTTCGAACAAATCTCTTCATCTAATAACCACAACTAGAATAGTTATAGAAATTTTGTTATTTTCACTCACATTTTTATCTTCTTCAATGAATTTCGAAAATTCTCTATGACATTTAAACTCGAGATCAAGTTTGTCTTTGGTCTCGTCGATGATGTTATCATAACGTTGTTCGTTATTCTTACAAGTTATATTGTTTTGTTCAATTCTTGTTCGTTCCCATTTATTATAATACGATCTTTCGAGACGACCATAAACTAAAACAATTAATGGCACAATTTTTTCCTCTCCGAGATTTTATTCGGAATGTGTGAAACCTAAACTTGAAAGATTCCAGTTATCCAAGAATTTTAACAGACGGGAGATGAAGGGCCTTTCACACGGTCATTTCAGTTTTCATTTCCATCACCGTCTCAGTCGAACTGAACTAAAACGGAAAAGGAGAACTGAAAGGATGGCCAGATCTTTCCGTTTCATTTCAGTTTAGTGGAATGCTGCGTCTAAACACTTTCATCAATCCGTCCGTGAATTTTTATACAAGAAATCAGTATTTATATTGAATTATGTTGAAATACCACGATTTTATTTTTGAATTTATCGGAATGTACAATTCAATTTCTTGCTTATGGGACAAGGACGCGGCTGAACTTCAGATTACGGACCACCGAATGGATCATGTAAAAAGAAAGAAGGAAAAAAACCGACAAACTGACATTTCGAATGAGACGGAGACGAAAGCTGAAATGACCATGTAAAAGGTCCTTTAGACTAGTGAGGCGGTGCCGAATCTATGCGAGGTGGGAGAACTGAAATGAGGAATGCGGAGGGGCTTTTCTCACCTATAGCATTTTCCACTTCCAACCTCAACTTTTCAATTTTTTGGTCGGTTTCTTCGATGGTACGTATATTATTTATTCGTTCTTCTTCAAGTTTATGTTGTAATATCAAGATTTTTTTCTCGTTATACTGTTTTTGTTTTAATAAAGCTCTCTCGTCTTGACACATTCGTTTAATAGCATCTGTACGTTTTTCTAGTACTGTGAACGTACCGATCAAATCCAACTCTCTGAATGTTTCTTTTATTATGTTAATTAAGTTGTTAATGTCTACCGTTATTTTATCATAATTGGCATTAACGCAAGGAATTCGAGTGTCTGCATGGTTTTCTACACCTGTAAATCTAAGGGATTATTTAGAATCGTTAATATTTAATGTTTACAATTAAAAATCTGAATCCCCAACTTACCTCTCAGTAATACTTTTGTATTCAATAGCGTCTGCATTGAAAACTAAAGCGTTACGTAAATTTAAACTTTTCAATATATAAAACTGCTCTAAACAGTCATTTAAGACACTTATAAGAGCGATTTGAATAAAACGGTTTCTAATATACGATTCATCTGTTTCTAATATGTCTTCCATATATAATAAATCTAGATTATATAATTTAAATCAATGGAAAAGACAACAAAATTCCATCAATATTGACGTATAGGGATATTTAAATTGTCAAATTGTATATAATGATTTCTGATAGAATAATCGAATTGGTTTGTTACTAACAATAATAATTACAATTCCGGACCTGTATGTGTGTGCCTATACCATAGTCTTTTCTTATATTGGACAAACAGCAAAATTTAGGTACAATTACATGCTACAGTATTTCTTACAAGATTAAGATAAAAATTTTTTACTTCGAAAATAACCAACAAAATGCATTTCTTTAATTTCGAATTTGATATTTATCGTGAAAGTCTTCGATTTTCAATTATCAGATATAGTTAACCTCTCAAATACATTAATAAAAAAGAAGAGTCTTTTAATCTAATCTAGGGTGTAAAATCGTAATAGATAAAGGTTATGTTGAGTGGTATTTTATTAACATAAACGAATGATTTAATATCAAGAAATTATTTTTCACAATGTCTCGTTATTGTTCTATAGTCACTCGTCAAAAATTATCTAGATCAATAAAATCTTCTCTGGTAAGATAATTTGAAAAACGTTTCAAAAATTAGTTATATAAATATATATTTCAGAACTTTGAAGAACAAGAAATAATTAAATCAAGTTTGTTAAAGAAGAATAGCTCTAACTTTTGGAATAAAATACTGGTAGGATTAAAAATTTAGTATGAAAATATTCATGACGTTTTGATTCACATTTATTAAACATTTAATTGATACAATCTTTTTTTAGAAAAATGTTACACAATTCGAAACAAAAAATGATATAAGAATAATTAGTAACAAAGATCATCATACAAACAATAAAGTTGGTGAGTTTCAAATTATCAGTCACAGAATATTATGTGAGGAAATTCAAAAACTCTACAATAATCTTCAGGAACAGATATCTCAAAAACAACGGGTAAGTTATAAACATGTTCTATTCTAGAAAAAGCAAAAAATGATACAAATACATAACCTGAAATATTACTTAATCCATTTTTGAATCTCGAATCAGTAGAACATTTCAATTACTATAGGAGAACCCCTTTTAACATCTTTCCTTTTGGACAGAGTATTTAATTTTATATTGTTGTTAATGTCCTCCAACTTATTAACAACTACTAATATGAAAACAAAAACATATAAGTTTTAAACATCTTTAAAATCCAATGAAATTTTAGAATTTAAGCCCCAGATTAATACGTAAAGATATACAGAAGTTCTGCAATAATCTTCATAAACAAGTATCTCAAAAACAACAACAAGTATTATCTAAATTTGAAAAAGCTGTTTCTGCAAAGAATGATTCTAAAACAATAACTGTCTCAGAAGAAAATGAAGAATTATTGGATCAGTTCAATGTTCTTAGAAAATCTAATTCAGCTTCCCTAAATTTAGGAGGATATGGTTCACTCGGTACTTTTATTAGTATCTTACAAAGTGGTAAAATGCAACAAGCAAATAAAAAGGTATAAATGTTATCAGAGTTATTCTAGAGGATTTTAATTTATTAAACACAAATTTATCTTTGTTTGTACAAATAAATGGTTGAATTTCAGAGTTTCGGTACTAATTATTTACATACAGAAATAAAAAAATATTGCAATCACATTCATGAAAAAATATCACAAGCAAGACCAAGACTATGGACGACAACACCACTAGCAACTGTCACTGTAAATTCATCAACACCTAAAATGGAAAATGCCACGAATATAGAATCAAAACCTGAAATAGTGATTGAACCTATACCAGAACCACCTGTGATTCCAGAAGCATTAGGAGGAACTGAAGAAGTTTTGAGTCAAGTGAACGCTTTAGGGGAACCTACTTTTGCATCTTTGGGTTTAGGAGGATATAGTCCGGTTGGGATTGTACAGCATTGTTTTGAATATTTACATGGCACTTTAGGACTAGAATGGTGGTTGGCAATTGCACTAGGTAAGAATGTTCAATATCTAAGCTTTGTTGAGTTGAACCCCTTAATCTCCGGAACTACTATTTCAAACAAAATATAGTATTGTTTTGTCCATTTATGATGGAATGTTAAATAACATCCCCTTACAACTAATAAGAGCCAAGCATCAATGAAAATGTTACTAAATTAGAGAAAATTTATTTCTTTTGATAGCAACCAATGGAATGAGTTGAATAAATGGTTAAAAAGTTACCACTCCATGAAAAGTATACATTAGTTTTGATTGTATAAGATTTTAGACGATTTTGAGTTATTTTAGATGACTGAAAAGTATTTTCTTACTTGGATGCTTTTTTGATATATCGTTTTATAACATATTCACCTACCAAATATCACTTCCAACAAACTCAACCCATCTAAACTAGTCAGTAAGTGAAATATGCGCCACCTTGCTTTTGATTGTGGGATTGTGGCACCTCAAATAGATATGACGTCACTATCACTTTTAATAATAACTTCAAAAAGGAAACTGAAACTTTCTCATCTTCAGACCTGTTGTCCATTGAAGACGGTAATTGGTAGTAAACAATGTGTTTAAAGGTTAAATTGATTTACCTACTTATTTTTATCTTTTCTGTAATTTTGATCGAATTGTTTTCCTTTTTTTAGGTACTTTAGTAGTCAGAATAATATTGTTTCCCTTAGTCATAATGGCACAAAGAAATGCTGCGAAAATGAACAATTATCTTCCTCAGATGCAAATTCTGCAGTTAAAAATGACCGAAGCTAGACAGACTGGAAATCAAATGGACGCAGCAAGATACTCACAAGAACTAATGTTATTCATGAAAGAAAAAGGTGTAAATCCTTTAAAGAACATGGTCGTACCTTTAGCACAGGTAAACACTACACCTGACAATCTCTTTTTGGATATTTTTCCTGAATATTGCAAACGTGTCGGCGAGCAGTATAATGGATGGACTTCAAGGTATCTCCAATCTATAAAATTCTTTGATTGGAAATGTTTTTTTAGTTATGTTTTGTTCTTTTTTATTCCTTTCCATAATAACTTATAACAACTTTCTCTTTCTTCGAGTACAGCACTTCAATTATAAATAATGCAATTCACAGAATTTTGAGGAGCCTTTGAAAAAGCCACATCTGAAATTTCTTTCATACACTTGTACTTGTACATCAGTAGAACTGTTTGCTGAAGACACTACTTTTTTGACAATACACCCAGGGATTTTTTTCAGATGGTCTATCTGAGAAATTGAGTATTTTGGACAGATCTGCAGAAACAATCAGTTAAGCCCAATTTTTGCTTCACAGATAGTAATATCAAGCAAAATTAAGAATTATTAAATTGTGTTGAATGAGCAAGAATTAAAGCCCTGAGAATCATTGATAAATTTATTAAAGAGTATGTGTTTTTTGATCTTGAAACATTGTATCAATAGTTTCACAGGGTTGATTATGTGTAGTAATAGGACGTATGAATGGTTGCCTACCTAATAAGTTCGATTTAGAGGAACTATTGTAATATGAATACTTTTTGATAATGCCGATTGTGGTACAAATCACCGATTTTTATTTGTAGATGCCAATCTTCATTTCATTTTTCATGGGATTACGACAAATGGCAAATGTTCCAGTAGACAGTTTAAGAACTGGTGGAATATTGTGGTTTACTGATCTTACACTTCCAGATCAGTATTTTCTGATGCCTATTATTACTAGTGCAACGTTATATGCCACTATAGAGGTAAATATATTGAAATGAAAATTGGAAAATCGGTATTAGAATTTTTATTTTCAGTTGGGAACCGATACAGCCAAATTGTCATCTCAAAATATGCAGTTAATGAAATATGTGTTAAGAGGTTTACCACTAATTATTTTACCTTTTACTTTTAACTTCCCTGGTGCTATATTATGCTATTGGGTATCTAGTAATTTCATATCTTTGGCACAAGTTGGATTTTTGAGAATACCGGCTGTCAGAGATTATTTCAAAATTGAACCAATGCAAAAGTTTAGTGTAGATCAAATGCCATTAAAACCGAAAGGATTCAGAGAGGGTTTGAAAGATTGTAAGTACATAGAAAATATTTATAATACAATGTGATGGGACTGGGTTAAGTGTCTCAATATTATTGTCATTAACACTTCAAGTTGTAGTCTTCCACTATCACTAAAATTAGTCATGACAAATAGCGGCCTCTGTTCCGGTCGCATTTGCTTCAAAAACTTGTTAAAAGTCACGTCCATATCAAATACATCACAGTTCTGTTTGAAAAACACCGCAAAAATTTTAATTTGACATAACTCCGCATGTAAAGGCTCATTTTGAAGTAATTTGACTCGATTATTATCACCGATTGATGTTATAGATACTAGTTTGAAAAATTTTTGTCAGGGTTGACAGGTGCTTTTGGAGACCAAACAAACCCTCTGCTCTCTTTTAAAACCATGATGCTAAAAGGTTTGGTATTATTTTGACCGTTTTGGGGTACATAGTAACTTTAAATATGTGACCGATGACACAGAAGTTTCAGCTTCTGTGCACTTCAATTGAAAACTAACCACCATGAAATCAATTGGCGTTGCTGATTTAGTCGCCCATTATTAAAAAGTCACAACACTATTTTCTTAGTGTTATTTAGTGATGCAATTGTAAAAAGAAAATTTCAAGAGTTGGCACCTTTTTTTGTGCTGAAGGACAACTTTTTTATTATTTTTAATACTTCTAAGTAAATTTTTTCACTTAATTTATTTTTAGCCTGGGAAAACATGAAAATTACGAAACAGTTGGAGGAAAGGAAAAGATTAGACGAATTGGCTTTTCAAAGAGCAGGAAAAGGACCAATTGTGAAGACTTATAAATATGATCCGACTAAACAAACAGAACCGGATAAATCTGCTCCAGTTAGCGTTAAAAGTAGATGATTTTGTTAAAATGTTTATTATTGTTGTAGAAATAAAACGTTGAAATGACTTAATAGTTGTTTATTGTGTCTTTTAGGTGTTTATTTATTATTAATTACTACCTTGAATGGGATATTTTTGTCCAACATGCTCACCAAAATGTAATAATTACATTATTTAATGAGCTTGGTATAATGGTAAAATTGTACAGGTACAACTGTCTACTGTGGTTTGGTTTGGTTTAGTACTTTTGGCAATCAATACTGAGGCTCGGTTTTTGTGCAATGTATATTGCACCATAAGTCTTTGTCCTTTGATTTATGGGTGATTATTGATCCTTGTGGTAGACCATTCACTTGTACTTTTTTTCTAAGATAACATTGTTCGATATTTTACTACTTTGCATTTTCCTTTAAAGATATTCATTATTATGTTGCTTAATGAGGTATATTTAATAAAAAAATACTAGCAAACTAATTTTATTGTACATCAATTAGTATATTTATTATTACTTTAAATGATATATTAATTATGTACATATAGTTTACAGTTTACTTAAGATTATACAAATCTCTATAAAAGTTCATTAGATTATGAGTTATATTCCACTGCATTAACAAACTAATAACATAAAAGCATACAATCCACGGTACAGGCAATAAGAAATATCTCGTATTATTCAATATCTGTAATGAGTTGTAACCTAAAAAAGTAATATAAAAATAATAAAGACAAGAGCATAACCAAAAGGTGTTACCCAAAACAATAGATATCGTCCAGTCATGACTAATGATTCCATTATAGAAAAACAACTGAACGAAATGAAGCAATATTAAAGGAGGAAAAAAAGCATTTAAATGTATATCAAAACAAAACCCCCATTCGACATCCTCAGGGTTACTTTTTGGTTTCAGAAAAGTATTAGTTAAGTACCAGAATAAAGTAGCGACAATCATACCAAATATAATACAATCTATAAAGATAACAACCAAAAGACATTGGAGGAATTGAAAAAAAGATAATCTTAGTACAATAGAAAAAGCTATAGATGTTATACTAAGAGCACCTGCAAAAAGAACTAAAAATGCTGGATCATCTCTTGCGTACTGTGATTTGGCTAATTTTCTTGCCCTGAACAACTTAATCAGTTTTTGTGGATTTGCAAATAGATAAAACATTTGCCACAAAGCAAACTCAAAGTCCATTTGATTGAATTTAAAGATTTTTCTCATATATCTAGCGCATTTGCTGTAAGCAGTTGCCATGTTACATGGGGATGTTAGGTAAATGTTGTTAGTGCTCATTTTCAAGCTCTTCTTTTTGATACAATACACTGATTAATAACTTTAATAAGATGATTGTTTTCTAAAGCAGCTGCAACTCTTTCTTTATCTGCTAGCTGTTTATTAACTTGATGTTCAGCGTTGTGAGTCCCAGGTGTTACTTCCACTTTCACTTTAAATCTTGCTGGTAAACAACGAAGTAGTTTCACTCTAATAGAAAGTCCTATAAGAGTGGCCATACTACAATGAGGAATAGTTGGCGTAAAATTGATGAGCAACGAATTCTTTCCATTATCAATTTTAATCAGATTCTCTTGTACGACATGTAATTGTTCCAATGATAATGGATGTTCTGGATCGTTGATATCTCGGATCAAATCTACAAAATAACGAATTATATTTTGGTTTTAATCAAGACGAAAAATGAATTACCAAATATTTCTCTTTGGTCAAATTCGTCAACAATTGTATCATCTTCTTCATTCACGGTAGCTGTTCTCTCATCACTTTTTTTATATACGTTTGGATTTTGATTTTCCAGCTGACCTAGTGACATAATATTTTTAGTTTTCTTTACAGTAACTGTAGTTAGTTTATACCTACAAATTTAAATAATATTAAACCGAATAAAACTATTTGCTCTAATCACCAAAAAATTCATTGCAAAACAATCGTGACAATGTTAAAATTGTCAAATGTCAATTTTATCTGTCATTGTCTGATTATAGACAAATATATAATGTTATATTAAAAGTTTTTCCCTACATTAAATCCTTAACCAATACCAAGTTTAATTTAGAATGTCGAAATGAGCATTAAGAGAAGGAATATCTTATTTGGGAGTAAAGTTAAAAAAGTGTCCACGACAAATAACAGTTCAAAAACCTTCCAGAATAGCGCTGATATAGACAAAGAGTATAATATGAAAGTATCAATTGTAGTTGAATTCAAGTGTGCCTAGTGAAAAAATACATCCTAAAAAAATTATGAGAATACAAGCACCTAAATTGATTTTATTTCGTATTTCCTTTCTAATAATATATGGCTCTACTTTAAAATTTACCCTGATGCTACTGTGGCGCCATCCTTATTTAACGCATCTTTTCATATACACAGATTCTTCTCCTTCTCTCTACCCTCCATAATGAGCAAATGTAAATTACGTAGATTCATAAGCCATTCCAAGTTTCACACAAATGAGATTTGTAAAATGACTATAAGTGATTTTTTAAGTACCTTCATTGCATTAAATTAATTTTTTAAAATCATCTTCCATGAAAAAAATTGTACCCTTTAATTTATTTATTGGTAGTAATAAGTAATTATGAATGCATCTCATATAACATTACTGTTTAATATTCGTATTCATGAAAATTCCAGCAACAGTGCCATCTGTTTACCTATGAAAAGACCTGTATCATTTTATAGAAATAAAAATATAATGAACGTTCACACTATTCAAAATATCATTTAAATACTATAAGTATGAATATACATTCCTATTCTAGTTTAAAAAAGAAGTATATTCTATATTTCTTCTTCGGGTAGAGTTCGATTTCAATTCATGGCTTTACTTCTTTAACGATGTCTGATAGTTATACTAATTTTTAAAACATTTTTCTGATATATCTGGCATCAGTAGCGCACATGGTGGAATGCACTCGAGATCATGAAATGATAAAGTATATAAACCTCTTGTGATCTGACAGTCTATTATTATTTCGTTAATCTAATTCGAGAATTCGCTGTTATCAAGTCTATAGCAGCGGTTGAAATAAATAGCTGAAAGAAGTTGAAATTATGTAGTTTTTGTATTTTTTCCAATCCAATCGTTCTATTTTGTAAGTTATACTTTTCTCAGTGTACCAGACCATTTGCCATTTCTATCGCGAATCCCTCCGAAGAACACAGCGAGTTGTTACCGGACAACAGTAGGTAGGTAACGAAAAATAAAACGAATAACCGTATTGGGAATTCTGTAGATAGAGAGAGCGACAAGTTTATAATAGAATGCAGGTATACAGAGTACATGAAATTGTAAAAGTTTCAGTTGTCGTTAAGCTACCGAGTCGAAATACAAGCACAACAAAGCATAAACGTGAAATATGTTAACAGTGTTTGAAAGAAACGGTTCGTGATGGTGACGACATGGACGGCGTCCGTCTCGGTTTCGGCTAATCGATATTCTCAGCATCCTCCACCTTGATCAGTGAAAACTTACTGAAGGGCAGTGACTTATCAATGAATTGTAGAAATCATGTACAATATTTTACTTCAAAATACGGCACCTTGAAATGTGGTCTATGGTATGTAATTTACATAATCATTGTTAATTGTATGGTAGAAATACCACTCTTTAGAAATAACTTGAATGCAAAATGAAATTTTTTGTTTATGATGAATGAAAAAGGTATTTTAGACAAGCTTTTTTCTATTTATGTGTTAGTGTAAATAATTTCTAAAATTAACAAAGAGGCATATTGAAGTCGTGGCTACTGCTACGAAAGGTTGGTTTTCGAAATATTTTTGTTTAATTTTTTTTGGATATTAATTTTAATTATACGTCATTAAAAATTACGCAGAAATCATAAAAATATCAATAAATTAAAGTAAATTGATCATGTTTCGTTCGAATTTTTCTTTGGCTTATTATGTTGTATTTTTCGTTTTAAAACTTGTATTACGGGTTTTTGAGGTTAATGAATTGTTTTTCTTGTAAAATTTTGTGAATTTCCTTGTTTCAAATTATGAATCCCCCTTATTAAACATTAATATTTTTTGTTCATCTAGTACTTTATCTGTTTTCATTTTTTATTTAATTTAGTAATAAATTATTGGACGTTTTGGCATTATTTTCATACCTTGATTTTTATGTTTAAAAGTATTATCCTTTTATGTTTTATCTAAAAAAATAAAGTAACCACCCTTGAGTACAATTTTAGTAAGTGGGTCAATTTAAACGGGACGAACTTAAAAGTTTATTGGAGAAGGAAATTATCTAACTGAAAGAAATAATAATAAGACACCACAATGTGGCTCTCTTTTTTCTTGTCTACAATCAAAAAGAAAATTCTAGAATTGAGTCATGAAAACGTGTTTGAAAATATTTATTTCAATAAAATATTTATTGCGGAAATTTTTGCAAAAACATATTTTGCCTTCTGACAATGTCTATCAGTGTTCCTTCGTCTAAAGGACATTGCTTTTTCCTAGTTTATAATTGAAATGTCCCTGATTAATTTGAAACAAAATATTATGACTAAAAATTGTATGTTTACTACCATAACAATTATTTACGACCCTGTAATATGAGAAAGCATGTTTTAAAATGCACAATCAAAATAAACAGATTATTTATAAAGATATCGTGTAAATAACAATAATTGTTTTAACTGGTTTATTAAATTTCCGTTCGAAATATTATAGTCTTTATATTATTGATACAGAATGACAAACCGTTCGTTTGGCAAATTGTGTATTCAAAATACTGTACGAGGAGGTGTCAATAATAATTTCTAAATATAAAGTTACATGCTTTATACTCATAAATATTAGCTATGACCTCGAGAGATATGTCTGAAGCACTTAGAACAACGTTCAATCAAGCATTGTTTTTTATCTAATTCAAATGTATATTTTGATAAATGCGGGGAAGTTGTTAAAAAATCAGCAACTTTTCTCCATAAGAAATATGTCTCTTATTGCAAACATATCGACCCACGATCCTAAATTCACTAAAGGCCGCTTGACATGGTGCAAGACAATGTGCAAGAAATTGCACGCAATTCCTTGAAATATCAAAATATTACATTGACGAATCGTTTGACATTATGCAAGTCCCTTACCACTACATCATGCTTGCCACTAATCAAAATCCCAAAAGTAAAAGTAAACAAATTCGTAACCTCAAACTTTATTTAATATTTTGTGGGCAGTTTAAAATTGAAAATAACGGAGCTAATTAAAGCGAACAAGAAAAAAGTGACCAGTGCATCACTGGCAATAATTATATCTGCCTTGTGATTAGCTGGAGAATTAATCGAGGAAAACAGAAAAATTAGTTGAGTATGGATGAAGAAACTTTTGAAAAATTCCTAATAAAAATAAATCGTACTATTGGTAGATTAGAAACTCCTTTGGGCATGTTTTTGATCAAAAAATATTGCGTCTTGCATTGCATGTTGTATTGCATCATGTGAAGCGGCCTTAAAAAAATCCGCTGGAGCTTGCTACGCAATTTGCAAGTAGGGGAGACAGGGGAAGGTTAAGGCGTTATTCAATTAACACAAAAATCCTCGGAAAGTTTCAACGATTCGCGTAAAAGAATGAAACAGTTTAGAAATAAGGACTTTTAACTACTATCAAAAGTCATAATAAATAATTAGCCTTAACAAGTTTTGGACTAATAATTTTTTTATAGAATACGAAGTGGCCTTATATTTTTATGCATGAGAGTAAAAAAAATCTGATCATAAACTTAGGATGGTCATTTTAAATATTATTACAGAATAATCAAAATTTTCATAAATGTACCTGAGCTAAAATGATCTACTAAAAGAAAATATTTCAACCATGAAGAACAATATTTCTTCTAATATAGAAGAACATTACAAAAATATAAAGTAAATCAGATTTTGTGCTAATATCTAATGTTACGTAAATTAATGCTATGAATTCTTCTAATAAATAATTACAGTTCTATAAAATAATCTAATTTGAATAAAGAAGTAATGAAACAACAATCTACGTGGCTTATTATTTATTAATGCTATAAGATTATCGATTTTATCAAATTGATTGAGTATTTAGAATTGCCAGTATGTCCTCGTTGTCATATTTTTTAATTAGGCGAATATTGATCAATAGTCCAGTCTGCAAGTTCTAATTGTTGTTAATTAGCCCATAAAAAAATTTAAAAGTTATAAACAAGTAAACACCTTTCGGAAAATAGTTTTTGGTTTTTCTCTTTTATATCGTAAAGTATAAATACCCTATGATAAAGTATTTTCCATAATCTAAGAAAGTGTCTTTACTACTGAAAACCTATATAAAATTTGATAAGACCTAAAAATCGTAAATTTATGGACATTTATTGGGAGGGCATTGTGCAGAGCTGCACTATCATGCAACGAAAAATCTGGCAACGCTGTTGAAAAAGATTAAACGAAGCATGTTCGTCCTTCAGACAGTGTCATGATAACACGTGTTCGTCAAGTAGACGCGTTTTCAGAACTTGGTTTTTTGTTACGTCGTATCTGCGTACGAACGATATAAGGAAGGGCTCGGTTGCCGACACGTCGCGTTCTGGACGACTGGTATCTGTAACAACTGACGAAAATATGGAAACAGTGGCGCTGCCGTTAGTTGGGCAGCCGAACCAATCTGTAGTGCGACTATCCGGAGAACTTCAAGAATTCGATCGTTCTTTACGCATCCACTATTGAAATTTTGCGAGTTGTTTCTCTTATGCAGTCAGGATAATACGCATTACCAGCATTCCATTTTATCGTCGGATGAAACAATCCTCACAACGTCATTGAATAAGAATTAAATCTACCTGGGAAGTGTGTGTGGACAGGTAGTCACGCGCGAGGTCTCGCGAATCCTTACTTTTTTTAGAGTTACGTGACGGGTCAATGGAAACGCTCGAATACTTGCGTGGGTAAATGGACAACGATCCAACACTCGCGAACATCTAACAACTACACGTTATGTGTGCGAAAGTACCTTAATGTTTATTTTGAAGAATGGATATGCAGTCGAGGATTCGTTGAGTGGCCCGCTCGAGCACGTGACCTGACACCTCGTGGGTCCTTCTCAAAGACCGCGTTTTTGCAAGAGGACTACGTATCCTTCCCAACTCCCGAACTGCAATTATGGGCATCAATTTGAACACTTACAGTTTACCTTTTTCGAATCCCTTTTGTAATTTCTTTTAATAAACTCATTTTGACGCTGCGCAAATTCGTTGTCCGACTTATACTTGACAATTTCAATAGTTTAAAGAGAAATTTTAATTTATTTCATTTGATATAAACTGTTTCATAGCTCGAAAAGAAAATAACACGGTTAAAGGCATTGGAACCATACATAATCCAACCCTGTTAAGCTCAAGTATGAATATAAGAGTATCAATTGCATCAATTATTTGTATACGTCAACTTGACTAGATTTTGGAGTGCTATTTGAAAAACAAGAAAACTGGATCAGATTTAAAAATATCTCAATTGGGTGATGAATGAAGTAAACAAATGTTAGATAGGTAAATGTGAGTGTATATTTTCAAAAAGGTATAAATTCATACAAATACAATAAAAGTTTAATAATAATGACAGACAGTTTCAAGGAAAAAAATATGACGAGTGTCCCTCCATTAGAGAGTGTATTTAAAATATAGAATTAAAAACGTAAATTTTTTTTAAATTCTACCAACTAAGGTTTATCTTCAAATAAAAGATGGGCAGATGGAATACCTATAAGTCCGGTTCTGTTTTTGGATTTTGGGGAACTTTTCCTGGCTAGATATATATTTTTGTTTAAATAGATTTATCGATAATCCATATTCTCTTATCAAAGTCCAAACTTATTATTTTAAAATGTAAATTAGACTGTACCGATTTAGTAAAAACCATTGTCCCCTTTCCGTTTTAGGATACTTACTTACTTCCTACCTGTGACATTGTTTAACCGAATTTACCAGTTAATTTAAAACGACCTTTGTAAAACCCGTATGTAAGGTAATTCATTTGACCGTATTAACACCCCCGCTGTCTATTGTTGCATAGCTAGAAGTACTTGACAAAGTTGTCGCAGTAAAAACTCTAGTATGGAAAAAGTTGAAATTTTCTCGTCCATATAAGCAGAAATTATTGAATTCTCCTCTTCCATATTAGCCGAATAGTTAAAAATCTCCTCTACCATATCAGCAGAATTAGTTGAATACTTTTCGTCCATATTAGTTGATTTCACAAGTCTGCTCTTAGTACCGCCATTTAGCTCCTAGTCAGAGTTATACTACAGTTAAGTAACCGAAAACAACCCTTTTCACAGCGGCGCATCGTCATCAATTACTTAATAATTATTATGAACTCTAACCTCATTAAGTTTTCGTTACTATAAATTGTCTGTGTTTAATATTTCTGTCAGTTTTATAGATTCAACTTCAACCCCATTAAGGTATCGTCTTCAATTATTTATTCGTCTAGTCAGATTAGTGTAAATTATTAAATCCTTAGTTTGCTATAGTTTATTTCAGAAATGTATAGAGCAATAAAAACTCATTAGGTATGCAAAGGGACCACACGAATAATCAAGCTACTTTCATAGTTTGGCATTGATTCCATTGTACAATTTTTTTTATCAAGTGCCACCCGGGTTAGGGTCAATTTATAGGTTTAGCCTATGGTTATCCATTTACAAATACTAAAAATATTGTGCCAAAGGCGTGACGTAGGATACTCGTAAAAAGAAAAGAATTTAATTTTAACAGAATAAAAATTAGGCATTATGTACATAGTATTAGGTACACTTATTTTTTATTGAACATTATACAGAAATTAAATTATAAAAAATCATAACATTCTTCGTCATCTGAGGAAATGTCATCTCTTCTTGATGTTATAATTGACGGGTAAACGGTCTGATCGATCAAGTAGTCAAGATCCCACATTTTCTCCTCTTCTTTAATGCCATGCTGGACTGCTTTTCGCCAGTTCTCTGGTGTCTCCTCCTTAATGGCTTGATCAAACAGTAGCTTAACGTCTTTCATTTTGAATGTCGTGTTGTGTCTTGCTACAAATCCTTTTACTTGCGTCCATATAAGTTCTATAGGATTAAGTTCGCAATGATATAGCGGTGTGCGCAGCACAGTTACATTATGTTTTTCTGCTATATCTTCCACGGCGTATTTCATAAAATGATGTTTGTGTAAATTTGCTTGGAGTCTTCTCTATGCGTCAAGGATGATAACTTGCGTTATCCTAACTGCTACTGAATCGGCCTGAAGATATTTTATCATTTCACCAAAATAGTCTTTAAAAACATGCGAATCCATGTACTCGTAGTAATCTCCCGTATGGCGCGATTGAAAGATTAGCAAACCATCTTTTAAAAATCCCTCTTCGCTTTCAATGTGGACGATTATTAGTCTTTTCCCTTTACCTGAAGGCACCTTAATACCCGTGGACAGGCCTTCCATGAAAACGAGCCCTGGTTATATTTTTGTCTTGCCACATTTTTGGTACTGTATGACCTTCATTAATCCACGTCTCATCAAGAAAAAAGATTTTCTTCTGCTCTGTTATATTCTGCTTTATACTTCTTAAATATTTTCGTCGCCAGCAAACAATTTCATCGCTTTCCAGTAAAAGTGATTTACGGTTATGCTTTTCCCTGACAAAATCCATATTTCTCAAAGTGGTCCATAAAAGTTTTTTAATTATAAATGGAATACTGTCATCCTAGCCAAGCTCCATTAAAATCTTATCTAGGAGGGGGGTATTTCTTTTTTTTTAAATAAAAATAGTGAACTTTTCTTCGAATTACACTTTTGGTGTCTTCATCAAGGACTTTTACTGATCTGCCTGGACTGTTCTAGGGAGGTGCCACTTGGCCTGCTATCTTTCTCCCCCGCAATAATTTGAAAACGATGGACTTTCCAACTCAAGTCATTCGGGAACATCGGTCGACAGTTTCTTGCTCAGTAAATTTCGAGTAATCCTATTTTATGTGTGTACATTTAAAATAATAAGTTTTTCATTCACTGATCTGAAATAGGGATGGAATTTGAGTAGAGGCACTAATAGAAGGTTAAACGGTACCTGTTAAACGCAAAACGTAACTGTATAATCTACTACCTAAGTAATCCGTACACAATATTTCAAGACCTACACCTATGGCCGACACCAAAACTGAGCCAAACTGGACGGAATTTCCCATTTTGTTGCTATATACATTTCTGAAATGACTACAAATGAATTGTTTTTAAAAAGCAAGTTGGTGAATTGAGTTATTTAATTCTACCACAATTCTATCTATAATCTGACTCTATCGGATTACTTCACCAAATACTGTAATTTATAATTCAAAACACTATTCACTATACACAAATAATTGCAATACACTTTTCGGGAAACGAGTTTTCTCGCATTTACTACAACTACTAAAGTTTTTTCAAGAAAATTTGGGCGCATTCCTCATAATCCGACAATTTTCGATTTTTCAGATATTTTCAACTCTTTTTTTATAAACTTTGACGCCATTGCATAGTTAGCACTCAAGTTTTTGGATAACATTTTACTTTTTAGTGTACATTTTCCATATATTTTCTGTACTGTATGATTTCTTTTTGTTTCAGGATGACTACTGATCATGTTTGAAAAAAGACCATGGTCGAAATTGTTGGTGCTTCTACTGTGCTTACTAACATGTATTTTTATATGGCACGAATTGGTAAGCTACCCAACAGGTATCGCCCCAACCACGCCTACAGCCTACACCCTCTTCACGCAGGATGACACAGGATTCGCCGACAGAGTTTTACACTTACCTGAAAACGATTACAGTCAACTAATAGATTTAAATTTCAATTTTACCATGATTAACTTCATCTGCAACGAAACCATCCCTTTGTTATTAATATTGGTTCATTCCTCACCTAATAATTTTGCCAAAAGGAAAACTATAAGAGAGACTTGGGGAAGGAACGACGATAACGTCAAGGTGGTATTTATGGTAGGCAGCGTTAACTCGACTCAATTGCAGAAACGCTTGGAAATAGAAAATCAGTTGCACAAAGATTTCGCTCAGGGTAGTTTTATAGATACGTACAGAAATCTGACGTACAAACACGTGATGTCATTGAAATATTTCATCTATCATTGCCCGCAGGCCAAATATGTACTTAAGACTGACGATGACGTATTTGTAAACATGCCAACTATGAAAAATTTTTTGAGATACGATCTATCTCCTCATGGTGCTAGCAACGGTTTGTTTTGTACGCCTAGATACAACAGTTTAGTTTTAAGATCGTACAGGTCGAAATGGAGGGTGTCGTTTGCGGAATATCCGGATAGAGTATATCCGACTTATTGCCCGGGGTGGACTATCTTGTATACGCCAGACGTTGTGTTTGGGTTGTACAAGGAGGCTCAAAAAACCGAGTATTTTTGGATCGACGACATACACCTCACGGGTACACTTACTCAGAAACTTAATTTTACTCATACTGATATTGAACCTTTAATTTTATCCAAGAATATCCTCAATAGAATCGTTTATTATTCTTATAATTATTCTCAACCTTTTATATACGGAAGGGAAGATTTAATAGAAAAACAAATTAGGGGATTATGGAATTATGTTACAACGCGCGAAGCGCCTAAATATATATTTAGAGATATTATAACAAGAACTAAATGATTATATATTTATAATATAGTTAAAATATGCATCACGATAAATAAGAGCATGTTTCCAAAATAAATTTGACACAAAACGATTTTCTTCTTCTTAAAGTGCCATCTTCGGACGACGATCATGACTGTTTGTATTTTATTCACAGTTATATGGTTTGATGCGCAGTTATACCACTCCCTTAATTTTCGCACCCATTATATTCTTCGTCGTCCTATATCCCTCTTTCCCTGCATAATCAATCTCTGGAATTCGTATCGTTATTTATGGTCTCTTTGTGTTCCCAATTTGGGTAAAACTTCTTCATTTGCGACTCTATCTGTTCATGAAATTCGTACTATTCTTCTTAATATCCACATTTCAAATGCCTCCAGTTTTTTCATTATTGCTTTGTTTGAAGTAGCTGTACCGTACAGAAAATTATACTCAACCATAAATTGGAAAGGTCGTATTTAAAGAACTACTGCACGCGATTTGAAAAAACCAACACGCCTAAGCCCGATCACGCCATGTAATCATTAAGTTAAGACGTCACCTTTCTGTTAGTATAAGTTTTGTGGATTATAAATAATGGCAGCACCATCAAGAAACTGTGATGCACTGATTTGATAAAGCTGAAGTTGACGCAATTGATACAGATGAAATGGTAGATCAGTATTTGCTATCCCAACATGATAGTGCCTCTGAAGTGTCATAAAACGAGGAAGAGGACGCTGCTAGTGGAAACAGGACCTCCAAACTTTTGGAAAAGGAACACGCAGAACGTCAGCTGCAATTTCGTTAACCATCCGATACGCGCCTTTACATGAACGTCGTTTGTCGTGCGGGGACTGGCAGCCCCAAATCAGAAATTTTTTTTTTCCACAGTTTTTCTGACAATAAATTCTAAACCGTCTGTTGCCCAAAAATCGGACAGGTTTTATAGCCCAAATGAAAAACATCTGCTGGTTACAGTAATCCTAAAAATAATTTCAATAATATCAGTTTTATGCTCTCTATATACTTATTTGCATTTTTGTCATTAATACTCAAAATATCATCTTGTCACGAAACTGCTGAATACACGAACAATATTGATAATCATTCAAGATACAGCGAGATTAATATCAGCAAAGATTATAAAATTGATTTTTACGATTTTTGTGCTTGATTACTTTTTTTACCCCATTTTCCCCCAAATTGTGGAAAAAATATTCCAGATTCGCATTCAGTGACCTTGAAATCAGAATAATAGTCAATAGTACTCCGCGATCACTTATTGTTAATTTTAAGTGACTCAAATTACATTGGAGCGATTTGGATACGCCTTCGAATAAAAATTGGCTGCTTGCATACGGTTCTTCTGTCATCCATAAATCAATATAGAATATAACCTCAAAACTTTGTTAGTTGAAAACAATGAAATTTATAACATCATAATATTTTAATATCTAAATGTATCACAGGAAATCAAAAATGAATAAAAACATTTTTTGCATAGTCTCCAATTGAAGTATATACAAAAACACAATAAAACCAAAGCAATAATTACATGCAATGAAGTCACGAATATAACTTAGAAATTATTAAATATTAATTGGGCATTTCACTTTTTTCAGAACAGATTTCTATTTGTTGTAAGAAAAGTTTGGGTACAAAACGATCTAAGAACAATCCGAAATTAGTTTGTGCGCATGCGGATTACTGCTACACTAATATAGTGTTATTGTAATGTGTGAATATTTATTCTATGGTACAAATAACCGTAAATAAGTAGAAGCCCCAATATGCATATTCACCTTTAAACAAAATGCTATAAATAAAAACACATAATAGTTTGAAACGTTCATGTGTTATAATTAAATATAACATGATCTCATTAACATTATCACTTAAACCTGCTTGTTAAACAACGAACACAATCTTAAGATAAATAAATTTCTCAATTATCACCTTTTCAAACTTTGTGAAGAAAATGAAAAACAAATTTTGGAAACTTGCATCTAGTTTATATTAATAGTTAGTTAGGAAACTTAAATATTATATTGAATTAAAAATACACTCATAGCACTGAAAAAGAAATATAGAAATATTGCAAGATTACGTGAGATCAAACTTAGTATAAGTATTTGTAAGATATATTTTATGGATATAAGTGATGTTAAGCATGTTGGATGTAAATAAAAACTTGGTTATTCCATTACAACCGTTATATGAAACAAAACTCACATTAATTTTATGAAAAAAAAAAAGATTTCTAATTTATTGAATTATTAAATACTCTAGACAACACCAACTGAACAGTCGGTAGGTTAGATGCAAAGTTTATGCCAAAAAAACGGTACGATACAGAAGGGAGGAAGAATGGAAATAGAAGCGTGAGAAAATAAAATGAAGGTTCATCCACACGTCTGATATCTAAGCGATCCTTCGTTTTTAGTATAATTGTCTTTCGAATTCACAGAATGTTAGAACAGCGTTCACGTCTCTTAACTAACTGACTAACTCCGCGCACTTTTCCTCTAATTATTTTATTATATGACCCCTCTTACAATGGGTTCATCGCCATGTTGTCACCTGGCACAAAAACTACTTGGGTACTTAAAGTTGAAAGAATAGAGATGGGAGAGAATGAAAAACGAAAACCAAGACACAAAACTAGCAATTTTGAAAAATTGGAAAAGTATAATTTCTTTCAAAGTACAAAATGATATGAACGAAAAATAAAATCAGTTATTCATTTAATAAACTGCGAGTAAATCAAGGTTAGCAACGAAAAGGTCGTGCTTCTTGAAACTTTCATTTATTTAAATGTTACATTAAAATTATACATAAAACAATTATTCTACTTAATAAATGAATTAAATAAATAATGTAAAGAAATAACGAGCGGAATTATTTTTGGATTATGGGGTGATTAAAAACATTTGATCGGTAGTTATATACTGATTCTAAAAAAAAATGGTTTTTTAACCTTGCTTGAAAAACACTCCTTTTACAACACTATCAAAATTGAAATATTTTTTTCATAAAATTTATCTGTTTCTGATATTTTCAATCTTGTGGCTCGAAAAAGAAATATTTTTCGTAGAAAAGATGTTGATAAATTCTGTCAATTCATTTAACGGTTGTTTAGGTGGCCATACTGTATTATCACTAGTTTTTTATCACAGCTAAAAAGCCATATATGTAATAATCCTATATGGACAGTACTTATGTGAAAAAACGTCTCAACATTACGGTGCCGACAGTATTCATTTTCTCTCTCGTTGGATACACTTTATCTTTACTGCGCATGCTTCATGCGCGCAAAAGATGCGCAGAACTAACTGAAGCGCCCGAAGGAGAGAGAGAACGATACACTATTTGTTTCCTTTAGTCGGAACACCTTCCATTTATAGAAACTGTCCATATAGGAGTATGTATTACTATTATGAAAGAAGCTTTTTCCAATTTTTTACACACGATATGTATCATAATAGTTTGGCAGGTGTTTTTTGTCTAGATTGTTTTCATCCATTAACATGTTAGCATCAAATTATAAAAAATGAGCGATTTAATCCTATAAAGGACTGTGTTATGACGTAATCTAAATTATGCATATCTGTGATAATTTTGTCTACGTATATTTATAATTTTATGTTATTTAGATGTCATATTAATGCCCAATTATTTTCATTATTGTAATTTCTATCAACATTTAATCTGAAAGTTAATATTTGATTGACCTTCATAGAAAATTAGAAAAAAAAAACTCTTTTGGGTAAACAAAAAGTGGCATTCGAAAATCTCAAAAACATAATTCTTTTTTATTACCAGTTTAAACAGTTTATGGTAATAGTAAATTGGTTTTTATTGCTTTCAATCTCTTTTACATTTATGTAAATTCACTTAAATCCTACTAAAGCTCTATATCAATATGTATATTTCACAATCATGATATCACGTTATAAGAAAATGAAAAATAGATCAGTTGAAAGTAGCTTAGACCTTCGTTTTATTCCTCATTGAATGATAATAAAAAATGCAGAAGATTTTTTATTATTAATAAGAAGCGGGCCGGATTAAGCTAGGGGCTTAGGGGGGGTTATAGCCCCGGGCCCCAGGTCCAAGAGTCTGTATTATTTATGTGTTGATACCACAAATCTAAGTATTGATGTGATTTGTGAATTTTTCCGGGTTTCCGAATTCCTTAAGGAGGGCCCGTCATTATTTTATCCCCGGGCCTTATAAATCTTAATCAGGCCCTGGAACCACTATAGGGTTATAACCATATTTTGAGGTTTCATAAATATATAACTCATTCAATATGATTATTTGTTTGGACAGTTGAATTTTCATGTTTGTATTTGTTTCTTATTTCTTTGAACAGTGGAAGACACCATAATATCTTCAGAGACATATTATATGATCTTTCAGTTCTTTCCTATTGTTGGAGGCAACAGAATATCATCAAGAACATTATCATTGGTTACCTTCTCGTTATTTAACAACAATCTAAGTAACGTAAAGTTTGAACAACACCCGAATTCAACTTTTCATAGAATGAGAAAATTCTCTGTTACTTCTGGAAAATTCTGTTGGAAAAACCTTGATATGTATGAAACGAATTTTCCATTATCCGGAACGTAGGAAACGGGAGATTCATTTTCCGTGTATCCTACAACCTAACCTAACCTCTCCACTCATTTTATGGTGGGTGTTTGAATATTGAATGTGAATCATGAGATTTAGCACAATTTTCGTCTGATGTACTTCTAGTTTTTAAAAAAAAACAAAATATTCATTAGCAGTTATTTGTAAGCAAAATAAATGCTTCTCGGTACATTCACAGCGTCTTAAAAGTACAACTATTTGAGGTTTAGGACAATGACAGCAAACATAAAGTTTATTCTCATAGGAAATAATTCAAGATTGATTACTAAGCATAATACAAACATATCAAAAATCAACAGTTATTATATAACATTCTTCATTTATAAACAATTATCTATGATTAGTTCTAGAAAATGGTAATGGAAAGTTAAATAAAAAACATTCCACATGTCGAGTTTGTGTTGTTTGTTCGTTTATTATTCATGCACATTAACGTGTTGCATGATCAAAATATTGATCCAATTTTAAGTGGGTTTCAACATTAAATCAACATATAATTTGTGTGTCTTAATGAAAGTAGGGTAATTTTTAAACTTTTCAACAAATATTTTAGAAAGGGTTACAGAAATTGACGTATCGCAAACATTTAATTTGACCACAATTATCTATTAAAATACGTACTACTGTAAGGATTAAACCATAATAATTGATACACGTCAAAGTGTAAATAACGAATCACATTTAAACAACGTTACCATACTTTTGAAGCAGAATGAATATTGCGGAAATAATGATATTAAGTTGATATTACGTATTATAAAAATGTCTAGGTTAGTTTTTACGTGTTCATTGAATCTTCTCGTACTTACATACTTCATTTTGACCAACAGATATGCAAAATTGACTTATAAATGCAAAAGATGTGATATAGTTGATATTGAAATGATCTTATTTTATTGTAAAATAATAATAAAAAAGTGTAAGTAAATTTTATGTGTATATATGTTGATAATATTGGGAATATAATAAATTAAAAATATATATTATTACTATGACTCTTTTTAGGTCGCAGTGCATATAAAAACCCCTTAGATATTGTTACAATAAGTTCTATCACACGAACAAGATTTTAAAAAAAGTGCAGTGACGAAGCTAGACATGGGGCATCATCCTATCAAAAATTCGCGAACTTTTGAACGAATGAGGTATCGCTTAGACTCAGAAAAAAATGTTGCAAATCTAAAACGATATGCTTTTTAGGGCATAGCATGTAGTTTCTCTTAAATGGAATTATGAGACCTTTTAAATACCGCGATTTTAGAACAAAAAAAGACTTCGGTGATGCCCTTATACTTTACCCAGATGTCAAAAATTTAAAAGTTTTTTTCGAGTATAGTGAGAATTTTCTCTCTGTAACTACCCTTGTAACGACTTTAAATACTGAGTTTTTAAAACAAAAAGGGTCTCGGTGATGCCATTAGACTTTACCTCAGACTATTAACTAGTTTGATCACTTTTATACTTGAAATAATTTGAAACAGTATTTGTTTAGGACATGGCAAGATATTCCTCTTAAGTGGTACTGCAATACCTGTATAACTACTTTCATCCTGCTTTTTTAAAACAAAAATAACCTAGGTGATGCTACAAGACTTTACCGCAAATAACCAATTAATTTGATCACTTTTATGCTTGAAGAAAAAAGTTATAGATTTGAAAGAGTGTTCACTTAGGATATAGCAATTAGTTCCTCTTATTTCCGACAATAAAGCCTCAATCTTTGGAACAAAAAAAAGTTGATGTTAGCTCCCATGTCTATATTAGTCCTTTTTAAAACGCCTTTGAATATGTGATATACAGTACTCATTTTGTTCTTAAAATGTAAACCGGAAATTCAATTATCTGTGTATTTTCACTATATTCATAAAAAAGGTTAATAAAGTTAATTTATTCAAAAAATATCGGGGTTTATGTTGATATAATATGCTATGAAACTGTTGACAGAAATTTAATTTGAATATTGGAAATGAAGATCCTTATGAGTACTAGATATCCAATGTTTTATTTACATTATAAGGAACATATTTATTCTCGATTAGTTTCTATAATGACTGCATGGTTTTAACATCATTATTCGTTATTTTTTTATAATAAACTTTTTCTTTTCTCAGTATGTACTAAATTTAACAATGTTAAATCTGTTCATTCCAAACACTATTAATTCTGATAAATAACCTCAGAAATATTCTTATCTTTATACTTACTGATTTGTTTACAGTAGTGAAGGACATCCCTTCTTTCAGAATTTTGCCTTAAAATAATTTGTAAATTAAATTGATATTTTTTTGTAATTAAAACTTATTCAACAAGAACAATTATAAGTATTGTATATCACATTTTTATGTTAGATAAACATGTACATAGAATAGGTCTGAATCACAGTTTCTATTTTGTTAAAAATAAATAAGTTAACTCTCCAAGATGATTTGCAATATTTTTATTTATAGAATAGAAACTATGTGAGAATAATTGCACAAATTTAAATATGATATATAGAAAGAAAACTGAATTAAAGCAACAAGAAAACGTATCATAACTAGATAAGTTCTGACAAGTTTTTAGAGATTCAGGAGGCATTTTAACATTAAGTTGTATATTGAATAAGTTTTAGATTTTAGAAAAAGTGCCTATGAATGTGATGTGTTTGTTATTGTAATAATTATTTTACACAAATCGATTACTCCAATTTTGAAAAACAGTATCTCATAAAGTCAATTTGGAATTTTTAGGTTAGATTTGATCAAAAAATAATATCGATATTTTTCAATGTATAATTAATTACAAATCAAATAAGCTTACTAATTAGAATAATTTAAAATTTTCCAAATTGTCGAGAGTCGCGTTGTATTATTTATATAGATGACAAGGTGGGTCCATAAACTGTAGTTAGTAGTTAATAACCATTGACATTTATGGTTTTTCCCGTAAATACTCTCAATTATCACACATATAAAATTGAAATTATTGGAAATAACAAATTTTTATTACTTACTTTATAATCTTTAAATTATTTAAAAATAGCATATTTCGTTTAGTTTTTCTGGTTAGTAGAAACTATTCCTCATGATTTCAAGTATCATAACAATTAAAATACGATAAAAATTTTATTGCCAGTAATAATCACCTAGAACTACTTATTCAATGAAGAGATTCTTCCTTCATCTCAAATATAAGCACTTAATAATATAAGCAATACACTCATATATTTTTATTTTAAAAATATTCTTTACAATTACTCATATCAAGCCAAATAGAAGAAAAGAGTACTTCTTTTTCCAATATTAAGTTACGCTTCAAAAAGAAAAAATCTATGTAACATCACATCTAACCAAATATTCTTTCATAATAAATGGAAGAGTCCTTGGTACCATAGAAATATAAATAGAGTAGAGGTGGCGAATAGAGAAAGTTAAGCTCGATATGTGACTTTATTGATGTAGATGTAGATTTTGGTATATTTTAGAATTGGGCTCATTTATTTTTGTGAGACGATGAAATTTATAATTGAAAATAATGAGACCGAAACTAAATGGCTCGACGGGTCAAACAGCTTGTGGAGTTTAATATGTATTCCGAAGGAAACCCCAACTCAACTATATTGCAGCAATTCAAAACATGTTTAAAACTCGTCAAATATTTTACTTTTCTATGACCTTATTTTGATGCCCACTCTATGGAATTGTCAAGGGAAAAAGGAAGAAACTATGAAATTACATATATGTAATACTTCTAATGGAAGCTGTTTCGACTAAGGAAGACAGAATGATAACTCTTTCTCTATCCTCAGAGGCTCCAGCTCGGTTCTGCTCATTTTCAAGCATGCGCAATCTGTAACGAGAGAGAAAATAGTATATTGTAGGCACCTTAATAGTGCGCCAATCCTTCCCGTTTAAACTGTCCATATAGAAGTTTTACATATTTACAAATAAAGAAAATTAGGTTATCATCACCTTTTAATTCAAAATATACATCCGAATCAGAAAACTCTGAACTATAGGTCTCCTGCTCTATCTGTAATATTTCTATGTTCAGTATCATTGGAATGTGATTTCCACTTTTATTTTGGAAATATATAATTTTAATATGCTATCTGTGATTTTCTACTTTGGGTCCGGAGTACTTCAAAATTAATTGTGGTCATTATTTAACCAATTCCCATTGAAAACTATATTTAATTGTTCACTGGACTCTCATAGTATTTGTGTTTTGAATTTTCATATTTAAAACTTTGAACATAATAACCTCTATATACAACATTCTTTTATTATATTTAATCCCATAGATTTATAATAGTATAAATATATATTTTTTTGTATTCAAATAAAACAGATTATGTAAAGTATAGCATCAGCATTAGTCACATTTTACAGTGCAAGTAATTAAAAACGTTTTATTAGTAAGTCCAAAAGAGTAATTAAAAGACAATCGGACGTCCTCTTCTGGAGCTATATATTTTTTCTCATAAAATACTTGTCAAAAAAAATAATAATAACATTCTCTAATACTACTCAGCAAATCTATAATGTCATTATCTATACCTAATTTAAACTAAGGTTATTAATTAACATTTTTTTGTTAAATACTTACAACAACCTTCAATTTACGTGTTATGTGACACTATCACTCTTTTCAATATATTATTAGTCCAAATTGTATTACTTCATAATGGTATTTAACACTATACCGATATTTACGTATGGAATTAAAATTACTTGTACTGTACCCATTAATTTATGATATTCATATTACTTCACATTGTAATTACTTAGAATTTAGTAGCCTAATAAAATTCATCTGTCAGAATGTGCCAACTTTCAGGTATACATTATGTCCAGAATAAAACACTGATTGAAATTTATAGTTTTATTTTAACCCTACATTTTCAAATTTGACAAGTAAAATAAGAAGATTATAAAATATATGATTGTCACATCATAACTACATATCCAACGCTCGCCATTCGAAGATATTTTCGAACCATATAATTTTTCGTTCAAACATCAGGATTCAAACACTAGTGTCTTCTAAAGTAAGTCACACGCGCTACGGTCTGTTACCTGTACATCTGTCTGTCAGTTTACTCAGTAAATTATACAAATAGATTTTTAGTTCTCTGTTATTGAACAGAAGTCTGATTAACTCTTGAATTCCCAGTGTCACTTGCAGGTGACAGAAAGTAAAACATTTTTTCTACCACACTTAAACATTATTTTTAAATCCTACAATTTTTACAGCAAAGTTAATTAGTAACACTATTCGTTTTTTTTCTGGCAACACTGACCATTAAGTCATTTGTCAAATTCATTCATTTGTTTCACGCGGTCTAGACCAGTTTGAGTTTGTGTGAGTTCTTGCGATACAAAGTAAAATAAAAATGCCTAAACCGTAAGTATTATTTTTTTTTCTTATTACATTTAATAAATGAATGTATAAGCTATTACACAAATGTATTTTACAAAACTAACTTATAACATCCTTGTTACAACGTTGGAAACATGCAGTGTCACCCGTGGGTGACACTGGGCAATATAATAATTCTACTACTCTGAATTCTTACTAATAACAAGATTTTTGTTTACATTTAGTCTTATCGCTTTGTGCTCATGATATTTTAGTGCTTGTTTACGTATTACAGGTGGACGTTAGATGAGATTGCTGAGGAAGACCCAGGTGATATTATTTTATTTCCTCCTGATGATGGCGTGGTAACTGACGAAGACAGTGGAGATGAAAACGAAGCTAACATTCTTCATCTTCCGAGTCGTATGCTTCGATCTCAAGTAGAGCTACAAAATAGACCCTCCACTTCTTGAGAAAATCGCATGGATGACCCAGAAGAAGAAGAAATCGACGTGCCTGCACCGAAGAAAAAAAAGAAAAAAGGCAATACTATAAAAAAAATGGTATAGCAACGACACTTTTTTTACTAGTTGCGGCAAAGGAGACCGTGATGAAGTTTTTACTAACTCTCAGGAAGTGATGAGTGCCGTCGAGTGTTTCGAATTGCTCTATAATGACAACATAATAAAATTCATAGGTGATATGAGCAATTTGTACGCTTTACAGCGAAATCACACTCTGAATGTAACTTGTGATGAAATTAGAGTGTACATTGCAATACTGCTACTTACAGGATATTTGACTCCAAAGTATATGAGAATGCTATGGGAAGTAAAAAGTGACACGCACAATGACCTAGTAACATCTAGCATAAGGCGGAATAGATTTTTCGAAATTCAGCCATATCTTCATCTTTCTGACAGTACATCCTTGCTGCCTAACGACAAATTTACTAAGGTTCGAGAATATTTTACAAAACTGAATGTAAATTTCACTGCACATTTCAAAAAAGCAGGTTCTTCACACATTTCCATAGATGAAACTATAGTACCATACTTTGGAAAGCACGGTACCAAACAACATATCCACGGAAAACCGATAAGTTTTGGTTACAAGCTCTGATCAGCTGCTACGCGCCATGGATATTTAGTAAATTGTGAGCCATATCAGGGCGCGTCCGGCCGTGGCCAGAAGAGTTATTATACTTTGATAATTTTTTCACTGGTTTGCCTCTTCTCAAATATTTGCGAGAGTAGAATGTTGGGGGTACGGGTACTGTTCGTGAAAACCGGTTAGAGAATTGTAATTTGCCATACTCAAAGGACATGGAAAAAGAGCCAAGAGGTAAACTATGTCATAATGCTTCTAAGGAAATTATTGCAGCTAAGTGACATGACAATAGCATCGTCATCATTGCATCCAACTGCCACGGATTGAATCCTATCACAAAAGTGGATCGGATTGGATTTGTGGATAAAAAACGAGCTAAAATTCAAGTTGATTGCCCAGCCGTCATCAAGATGTACAATAAGTACATGGGTGGGGTAAATCGCTTTGCGGCGAAATGTAGTAACTGTTTACCTACAAAAATATGGCAAGTCCGCGTCCCATAATTCTGCTTGTGGCGTTCCTGTTCAGATAAGAGTACCTGCCACGGTAAGGACCGCATGAAGTGCGGACCATCACTCGGAAGTCAACTAACTGCTCTCAACAAAGATGCGGATATTATCACCTACGCACTAGAAAAATGTGTACCAAATGCAATATCGGTTTGCTTCTAAAGTGTTGGTACAGCTTTCACAATAAATAATTGTTATATTTTTTCATATAGATATGTAATAAAATGAATATTATTATAAAACTGTATATTTTTTCCTAACTAAGACCGGTAAAAAACGCGTGTGTCCTTCAGAGTCTTAACTTTGCTACAATGCCCAGTGTCACCTGCAGGTGACCCCCCAATAAAAAAATGGGGGTGGTTTACTTATTTTTTATATATTTTTTTTATTTAATTCAAATGTAACTAAGCTATTTTATATAAATAGGGAATATATTTTTTCATTAACTTGGACATGGGAATTCAAGAGTTAAGCTTAAAAAAACTAATATTTGCCTTACATGATTTGCACTTCTGTAGTAGGTATTGGTCATTTTCAAATAGTATGTGCATTATGAATAGCGCTCTATTAATCACTTAGTCCATAATTTATATATGTACTACATATTTTACTCGAACTGCTTATATAGATATTTGGTATAGTCTTAGTTCTGTACCAATATTATACAAGAGTTATACAACTCTCTGTACTCAACAGAATTAGTAGTTGCCTATACATAATGGTGTTTAATTTGAAATACATTTTTATATACTTATAAGTTTATATTATCATGAAATATTCTATTGAAATAAAGATATATTATCACCACGTTGTTAAATACATAAAATAGTATTATTTTCACATTTGAAAATAGTAATATATATTTATATGCAACACGATAATCATTGTAGTATTACTGGCTGTATAATATATGGATTTAAATAGTTTTAAAATAATAAATTTCATTTATAAGAATAAAATAATGTGTTTGTAATTAGAAGATAATTTGAGTGAATGATTTCCCAGAAGCAGTCAGAAAAAGAAGAATTTTTAATTTTGGATTAAAAGATATGCTCGAACATATGGCATCTGTCATATCACATTTATTTTGAAATAAAACGTCAAAGTCAAATCAAGTTGGGTAGTGTTGGCAAAGTTTTAAACTTTTATTTTAATTAAACATAAATGATTGTTTAAACTAATAAGAAACTGTTCGGAAAATTCAAACGCCCAAGATGTCATGGTTGAATTTTAATGACAGTCTAAATAACTTAAAGGGACAACTTTCCAATTTTGCTAGTAATGTTTTGGCTGAAGAAGATCAAGGTAAACATGAACTTTGTGATACATTTACTTAAGGACGAAATTAAATTTTGTGATAATTAACCTATATGTATTGTTGATTTGTCCAATTGTTTGCTAAATCATATATTTTTTTATATAATAACAATTTGTAGGGACAGAATTAAAGGAGAGCGATTATAAGGAACTACAAGAATTATGTGTTCAACAAGAACTTGAGGTAAACGAAATGTTTATATTTTTTTTTTGTAGTTATTATTATCTAATACCTTGTTTCATAATTTTCTTAAATTCCTCACAGTGATTTCAAACAATGAATAATGTATTTAAAACTACCATTATAGTGTCAATAAGATTATTTTGTATAACATGAGTATTTCAACAAAATCAATAGTTTTAAACTTTTCCATAGTAGAAATTAAATATCTACTATAATATTAATAACGATTATACAATGACAAGTTATTATATCAATTTAGATATTTACAAAACTACTACTAATACGAATAATTAAGAATTTCCAAGCTGTAATCTGACTCAAAGTATTTTTCCTTGAAATACTACTTAAATATTACATTTGCACGAATGATATAAATTGGAAATATGTTTACAAATAATTCAACTATGCTAATGTTGAGAGGAGGTTTCTAATTGTGATTCTTTAAAATACTTTATTTCTCAATAACAATTCTTACATGACTTGGTATGTACTTGATTGTAATACAAAAGACTGGGGATCATTTAAGGAGTCACCTAATAATAATAAAAAGTTTCTTGTAGAGAATAAGGTAAAATAGAGTTTATCTTAGGAATGTATTAAAAATTATACAATCTGTACTTGCCATTTATGAATATATAATATTTACTGTGGTTTCTCACTTTTTTATAGATAAAAACCAGTTAATCGGGTCTTATAGTTTTTACTATGATGTATAAGGTGGTCTAATTTTTAGTAATGATAATGATGAATAAGATCCTCCTCAAGGTAGCAAAGTCATTGATATCTGATTGGTAGACAGTCCAGAGTATACCATAGTTCAATGTGTTAGTGAGGTAGAATCACGCCTTTACGCCCTAGCTCCTTTAACCTAAGATAGATATATGATTAGAGGTTATCCTAACTCGACCTTAAGGATTTTTATGCCCTTCATTGAATATGTTTTCAATGTCTAGAGCTCACTACTAGCTTACTAGTACTAATGAACTAGTACTTAGTATTTATGTTGGCTTTAAAGTGGTTAGATCTAAGTTCTTACAGGTTTCTGGTCCAAAAAATTGGTCAGTTTTTGATAGGTCATCAAATGCTACAGCACATTTCCTAGTTGTAATGGTCTTTAGTATTTAAGTTACTAGAGACTTTTTACCACTAGCGTGCGACTTGTTGGCTGGAAACTGGTAATATCCAAGCTCTCCCAGGCTTCCTGTCCAAAACATTTGTCAGTTTTTGCTAGTTCCAGTGCCATCTTTCCAAGTTCTAACATCTCAAAAAGATTTTGAAACCGATCAATGGCGTTTCTCAAGTATCTATTATCTCTAGTTCTTCTGAGGTTTATTTTCAGTTGCAAGTATTTCTGCATTGCTTGGATTGGAGGCTAACTTAGAGATGATGAGTATTTCATACCAGTTTCGAATATAGTAGCTCGAGTTTTTTTGTATATCTCTGAACTAGATAATAATATTTAAGACAAGTGTCTTATGTATAGAACGGCAAGAGGGAATGAAATAGGAATTTTAAAATTATGAAGAATAGTTATAACCCATGATCACTGTCATATTTTCGATTAGAATAATCAAATTGATCTGTTTTATTATTCGTATTGTTACATAAAGTGTCTAAACAAAAATTTTGATAAATGATTGTATGAATGTTACGATGTATTTTTAATGGTTAATATAAGTAATGACCTTCACTTTTGACTTACATTCAAATCGCACGTTTTATTTAAATTGCACTTTTATTAACATATACAAACTGCACAGTATATGGAAACTCTTTATTTACAGATAAAGAAACTCAGAGAAATTAATGCGGAATTAAATAATAAAGAAGTAAGTAATAAGTTTATATTAGTAGTGTGAAATATTACCTGTATGAAAATTTATCACAAATTTCTATTCATTATACTGAATTGATAGATTTAGATTTCAATTTGACGCGACCATATTTATTTGCTTGGATAGTAATAAAGGGTTCGGAAACTATGATCAAATCTTTGGAAAGTTCACAGATATAAAAAATAACTTTTGATATTAAAATTTACTGTAAAAAAAACAATGTGAGTGTTTTTAAATCGCTGTTAACTGCTTAATAATTCTTATAAAACACCTAGAATGCATTATATGACTGAGTTAAAGTCTATAAATAGAGAAAATCTATAAACACGATAAGTCATGAAATAATAGTGCACGAAACTAAATAAATTAATAAAAAAGTAACATTTTCGTAGGATGAATTCAAAATTTGAGATTTTTACCGAAAACAACCAAAGGAAAATAGCAAAAAAAATATAAACAATTTACCCTTTGACAATAAGGGAACGCCACTGATTAGAAGTTTCTCATCATTGTTTGGGAACGTTGATCTAATTTTCTTAATTAAATATAAAATGTTTGAATTTTCTGCACATTCGATGGTTTTACTGTATTGCAATTCCCTATTTTGATATATAATGAAAAATAAAAACGTGATGTGATAAGCGCGGTAACTATCCTTCGTAAATGAGGTTATCTATGGCGGTTGCAAACGTTCCAACGTGCGCACTCCAGTTGTCAGATGAAAATAAAAGTTGAAAGTTTATTATATTTCAACTATTATTTTTGTACGTATACATCTTTACTCTTTAGGCTAATTTAATGTCGAATTAAAAAATATATACATTACCCTGTATATAATTATCTTTATTCGAAATACACAGGATGCCTGTATCGCGTGTTGCTTAACCTGTAGGGTCAGACTAGGAATATATTTGATTTGATTCATTTATAGCATGATTACGAGATTAAATGTACTTTATGTTTTGTTTTTTTATACAAGAGTCAATTATTAACAATTAAAAATTACTTCTAACGTAGAATAATATAATTTAAACATTATTAATATGGAAACTGGTAAGAATTCCATATCATTCAGATGACGGAAGTAGATGGGGTTAGGGATATAAGTAGGGTTATAGGTGAAGGTTCAAAATATGCAAATGCGGGATTAAAAAGAGGCGGGGTTATGAATAAGTGATTCTATAGCTGTAATTTCGCGAGAAAATCGCATAAATGAGATTTAATTTGAAAAGAAAATGATTGGAATAACTCATAAAGTTTGAAACGACACCTAGAACGAATCTAACTTAACCTAACCCAAACTAACCTAACCTAAAAATTTTTTTTTCTTCTTTTTACAGTTTAGATAGAAATGCAGGTTTCTCAATGTCAAGCATTTTTATCAATTTGGCTATGTATGTGATAGGTAATATTGCATAATTCATTATATGCATTCATTATAATTTAAATTTTTTGACATGTTTCGGCTTATGTGTGCTAAAAACACTCAAAATTATTGTATTTACTGGTTTGATAACCACAAAGTACATTATAATGGTCAAGTTTACATCGTGTTGCAAGTTTTCTGCAGTTTTCCTGTGATCTGGTGAACCGGCTCACCAGTCAAATGGTCGACGATAGAGAATAATACAGCCGCAGCTGTACCCGCTCACTTAACTACCCGCTATGAACCAAAAAAAAAAGTTTGTAAATATAAAAAAACCAAAAAAATCACAAAATATATCATTAAATCTGGAAGGAACCGTTTTTTTGGCTGGAGCTTTCATTTTTTCTTCTTCAAACCTCGTTTGTTAGCTCGTTTTTTTTTTCGGCGTGGAGCAGTGAAATTGCAAACCAATTACCAAAGCCCCAGTCCTGCAGAAGAGCAATTCCTATATCAGGGCCATATCCATATCTCTCTCTCTCCCTCTCTCTCTCTCTCTCTCTCTCTCTCTCTCTCTCTCTCTCTCTTCATTTCAGATACCAAACCATAAACCGCAAATACATTTAATGAGTTCCGGAGATTGACAAAGGCATTTCTGCTTGAAAGACCTTATTATTCTGTGGCAGAATTCTACAATCCAATATTTAGTATGGAGTAATGCCCATAATCATAATCAAGTTTATGTCACCGATCTGGGGAAATTCTCTTAAAAATTAATTGAATTGGCACAAACACCTATCTTCAGATCATACATTTTAAGGTTATGCAAGCAGTTTTTTCATGTTTTTTTTTCTATTTTAAGAGTTTCTTGTGAAATTGACGAGATAAAATAAATGCAAAACGCGTAAGATCTCAACTTTTTTTATTTATATCTGTTTTATGCTGCACAAACCCAAAATAAGCCACGCATAATTGTTTATTTTTTGTTTCAAAATTGCATTTTTTGGGGTTTTCAAATTAGATTAGTTTTTATCGTAAAGCAATTGATGATTATTAAAATGATAAAAATGGTATTACAGGATGCGGTGTCGAATTTACAAACTTGGTGGTTTCATATGATGAATTAGATCTCAAGAAATCGAGGAATTTTTTGATAAAAATACACATTGTGTAATTTTCTAATAGTTATATTCATTTGACTGCAAATATATAAATGTGACAAGACCAAAATAATTGAAAAGTGGCCCCTGCGTTGAACATTAATCAGTCTGCTGTTTTCATAGTTCTGGAAAAAAAAAGTGCTCATCTTAAAGAAGTGACCTATTCATTATTATGGTGTTCAAGTTGAGCAAGAGCTCAGAAAAACGCGAGGAATGGTTGTGTGGGGCTGGACAGTCAAAAAAAGACCCACGGCAACTAACCTTGAGCCAATAAGGCCAGCTACCCTACACCACCCAGTAGCCCGTCTACGATTTGCCAGAGAACACATTAATTGAGGTGAAGGGCAGTGTGGCTCCGTTCCTTCTCAGACGAAAGCTTAATGTGCTTGTATGGTAAAGATAGAAAGGAACGAGTCTACAGAAGACCTGGAGGAAGATTTTAGAGGAGGTTCCTGGATGGTTTGAGCGGGTATTTTAATGGAAACAAAAACCGAGTGGTTCGTCGGTAACGACGAACCGATACATAGAAGAAGATTCATTGGATCAAGTCGTTCCCTACGCCATTGGACAATGCCCGTCCAAATACTGCAGGTTCCGTACGACAGTATTTACAGAATATCGAAATTGCCGCTATGGATTGACATGCGCGCAGCCCGGGCTTAAATCCTATGGGGTATTTGTGGAATGAACTTAAGAGAAAAGTTAAATATTCATAGTTTCTGTTTAGATCTGAACAAATATTAAAAAAAACATATGACATTTATAATCCCTATATTTATACGATAGGTAATGTTATCTGTAGCTATTAAATCATTCAACTTTCACAGGTAAAAAATATCGTCTATCATATTGTCAAATATTACATTAACCATAGAAACATACAGAGTGATTGCTAGGAATAATTAAAATACTTTCAATTTCACATTTTTCTAATTACAAACTGAAAATATAAACTAGAAACATTTCGAATCAACAATATCCTCTCAAAGTTGTAAATTGCAAATACAACATATCATGTTGGTATTTAAAAAAAACATTTCATCTTTCTGTTCTGTTTCAACTGTTTTTTCTTCTTCTGTCGTACTGTCGTTTCCAATAACGATTTTTATCGTTATTTTTCTCTAATGTTCCACCCTGTTTGTATAAATAACACTATTTGTATAAAGAGAACGATATCTGCACCCTATATACTGTGGACGATATGAAATTACATTTTGGTTATCACACCCTATGCAAATAAAAACATCTGTCTGTTTACTTTCGATAACAATATTTGATATTGTACCAGTTGAACGTGAAATGCGATCATTTTTTATCGTTTAATTTCGTACGAAAAAAATTGGGAACTTACTGCAACAATTAAATATGCAATGTTAAAAAAAGTAATTGTTGAAATCAATAGTCATTTTCATCTATATAAAATGCATATTTGCCAAAATCCTTGCGTTTTTCTGAAATTTTATGATTTTTCTATCTACCTATGAAGATCGTTTGCCATTAAGGCTCCAAATAATCACTTGATTCACCTAAATGTAAATGCAAAATACAAAATTATACCTCATGACAAATCATCAACGATCTACACATGAAAACCTTCCACAAATACATACATCTTTGTTATTGAAGGTTTTTTTGACTCTATATCCAAAAATACACCTAACCTAACTCAAACAATAGAAACTTATTATCATTTATACATAATTTCCTACACGGTAGAACTTTCAGGGTTTCTCTAAGAGATAATATATGACTGATGACTCAATTCTTTACTTCCCTTGTAAATAAATCTCCTCTACATGCAAACCATTCCAAAATGCAATAAATTTACTTCAAGAGAGATCCCTTTACCAATGAGTAGCTTTTCCCGCAACAAATCCAAACACTCAAGAAGGAATCTACGTCTCTACTTCAAATTTTTATTTAAAAACTACTCCTCCGCCTAATGTAGATAGGCAGTATAATATAAATTTTGATTTCTGATACAACTGGAATCACCATATTCATGAATTGAAAGGTATCTGCGTACTAAAACCACCAGTCACTTTCAATGGGCTCTAACTAAGCTACTAATAATTTACAGAGGTTTCATGAGTTCCAAACTTGAATATAGTTGTTTTATGTACGTGTCCACATCAAAGTCTCACTTATTGAACACAACATAACTCTTCGTCTCTGACTTGGTGTTCTCCGTTCCTACTCCGATACCAGCCTCTATGTTGAAGCTAATGAGCTCTCCTTTATATGACTAGCTCTTATCCTTTCGTATTCTGTTAAAGTATTCTTCAATCCTTGCAATTCGGATACTCACACACAATTGTATAATCTATTCTTCAGTTTCTCTAACTTTTACTCAAAAACTAACCTTTCTTTGACCTCTCCATTTCCTTGACCTTCTTTTCTTCCTTGAACTAACTCCGCTGTCTGTTTCACAGTCACCACAAGCTCCTTTCACTTACTTTCAACGTTTAATGTTTATACCAAAATACCGAACAGTATCCTTGAGGCTTTCAAATTTATCTCTTTTCTCCATAAACATAAACTTACCTTCTTTCATCGACCACCCAATAAATCAAAACATAGATGACATCTATCTAACTCGTTATATAACAGTTTTTCTTACCTGTCTTCCATCGCACACTGAAAATGACTCTGCATATCTCCACACGAAAGAAACCTCCAACAACTTTTCGGGAATTCTAATTCAGCTTGAGAATAATCTCAAGATTCATTCCAAAACCATCAAAAACCTCTTACTGATTTTTTTTGAGTAGTGATAATAAGAAGCCTCGGAATTAACCACATTAAACTTATGGTTATTTCATGTCTTCAGAGAGTCGTCCTATTTGACAAAATTATAATTTTCCGATTGTAGACAAGACTCCACGGAATACCATCAATTCAATAAGAAACTAATGAAAGACTCAACTACCCCAGAGAGATCAAGAAAGTCTTGTAATGTATGTACATATTAGGCTCTTTCTTGCTGTGATACTGAGGATCCTCGGCGTGTAACAAGTCTAGCAGTTATTTCGTTTCCCTTCACTCCAGTGTGTCACGGAATCCATTGCAGGGTAACTTCATTTTTCTTGCCTAGCTCCTTAAACTTGTCCAGGTATTCACAAACCAGTTTTTATTTGATGACATTGCAGCTTAGTTCTACAATGGCTGATTGGATGGTGATATCCTGTTTGCGATGATTATTTCTAGATTGAACTGGACACATTTTTCAATTGCATATATTTCTGCTTGAAAAATGCTTGGTGTGAAAGCCCAGGCTTTCAAAGTTTCATTCTTGGTCTGTATATTTCTATTCCAGTTATGTCTACTGTTTAGGATCCATCTAGATTTTCCTTGTTGATTTTTTCCCTGAATATTCTATGGACAAATGAGAGATTTCGAATTACTTGTAGTGCAGCTGTTGGGCATGACGTCATCTCAATTTTATAATAGTCATTTATATTTTTCTATAGTTTTTGTACTAATGACGAGTTCTGCTGTGGTATGGGAAAATAAACTAAAAAATGTTATGTAATGACTAATCTGGACGAAAATTCAATGATATTTATTTAAAATCTTTCAAAATGAATATGTCGCCTTACAATGTTTATGAAATAACACTTTTGGGGTGATTAGTATTTTTATTGAAACGACATTTTTTCGCTTTGTATATGTGCATACAAAATAATTAATAAAAGTAGATAAATAAGTAGATCAGCTTATCTAGAGGGTTATATGTTCAAATTTCGTCATTTAATCGATATTTTGTATGAAATTTTCCCAGTTTTTTTTTACCAATTGGTGGCTCTTATCATTTGGTATCCATAGCGACCAATAGTGTATAAAACTGGTACCGTCGAACATTTTTACCTTTTTGTTTTAGTAGTGATTGACGTTAAAATAGGTAAGAGTAAAATTGATTTTTTTAAATGTATATATCAATTTTCATTTATACATGGATATACTGGATGGAAAAATTATGAAAATCTAATATGTTAAGATGAACATAACATTGCATAATCTGTTACTCAGCTTCTTTATAGAAACTTCTACCAACAGTTAAATTCAAATATCATTGAAATTAAATTATAAAATATTGTCATACCGTCAGGTAAACCGTACGGTGTATAACGCGCTTTATAACGAAAATTATAAATTATTAGTTTATATCGAAAATAAAATATCTTTCATAGTATTAATTAACATAGTTTCCTATTAATTAAACAACGACGTGAACTTAAGGAACATTTTGTATTAATCTATGTAAAATTGTCGTTAATTATAGCTTATCAATTGTTTATAAGGAAGTGGTTGGTTTGTTATCTCAACAAAACTTGAAACAAATTTTCCTACCAATCGCTTATCGTTGAAGAAAAGGCATTCAAGAATTTTTAAAATATATTATTTTGTACATATTTTTTATTTCTAAATGATTTTTTTGATTTGATTTCAATCCCATTATCAGTTATACTTTTTTTATTAATTTTTTAGACAAAAATTGTGCAATAATTTAACCTATTTTTTGGTATTAAATGTAGTTTAGTTTGTATACATACATATAAAGGCTTCCGAGTTGGAATTTTGAAAATTCGCGACGTTTCGGCTCCCACTTTGGAGCAATTATCAAACAAGGGTGGTTATTCGTTCATTGGTAAGGAGTTGATTCCAAAAAAAGTGGTTACATTAGATGAGGTCATTCGTCGATATTTGATAGGAAAAATATATTTTTTCAATTTGCTAGATTCGTTTTTTTCTCACTTAGTTATCGTTTTTCGTTTCTTTTCATCTGTATTTTTTCAACTAAGTACCCAATGTAGCATTCGCGACAGCTGGGGATATCGCGACGAATACGACAAGTTGTATAATAATTATATGAAAAATGAAGCTTAGAAGTTACATATGGGATATACTGTAAATTCCAAAGACGCAGTTTCCAGAATAAACGTATTTTGTTTAAAGACATAAAGACGATGGATCGCTTGAATGAATCTGGAACTTAGATGTGAGGATAAATCATTATTTCATTTCGTTAGGTTTATATTTCCATACTTCTTTTGTTTTAAACGTTTTTAACTTTATCTTTAACGTTACTAACCTACTTAATGTTTTATAAATAATACCAGCACGAATTGGACTGAACACTAGAGAGATATATTTGAACAAATTACTATTATAATAATTTCTAATAATCTTTGTAATGTTTTTTATGCATCGGTGAACTAATCGTAGGACATACTGTAAGTAATTTGAGTGTTCTTATTAGTGAAATATAATGTTTGCTTGGAGCTTATCTACGGAAACGGTTGTTTGAATAGAAACACGATTTCCGAGTGAACTTTTTAGAACAAGGCAAGTCAAAATTTTATCGTTGTTTTCATTATTTTCTCCATGTCATTACTAAATTTAACTAATAATCTATGAGCGGTTACCAGCGATAATCTAGAAAGTTTACAGGCTATTTTTGTACAAAGTATTTAAATAAAAACTAGATAATTATTATAAATTTCACTTCTTATGCTTTTGATTTCATTTTAGGCCTCTTTTCATAATAGAGTAGTTTTAAAACAAAGGTGACGCTTCTACCTTTTTCGGTCTTTAGCAGAATATAATTTGACACAACTTTAACAATTATATTAATCAATAGATCACCTACAACATGAATAATGAATAAAAATCTGTAAATATTCTAAGACAAACAACGTAATAGATTTGATTATTACGATTATAGTAGTCGTGGCAACCCTGCTAACGATCATGATTACTTGTATCACGGGTGAGGAGTCGAAAAAAGCGAGTACAAGTTGCTGACAGATAAAATCGGTGCATTATCGTCGTTAATAGATTCAGAACGATTTTTCAATTTTTTTTTTTGATAAAATCAATAATATTTGCGTGTGCGTATGCTCCACATCGAAAGAACTGCATGAGGCTCGCGAGCTGCATGTGGCTCGCGAGCTGCAGATTGCCGATCACTGATATAGTGCAAATAGTAAATATTGTAAAATACGAAAATAATTGAGAAAACATACATTATATTTAATAAAAAACATCTTTAACGAAATTAGTCAGATCAAAAATTTTAAATTATTTTGTTTTTGTGAACAGTTTCCCTCATCTACACTGTCGGAGCAAAAAATTTAGGTCACTTCAGATATTTCGAATAATTTTAGCGTCAAAATTGATAAGGATTAATAGGCGTTAAATTTTTTTTACGAGTTTTGACAGCTGTCATTCGATGTTTTAGAGTATGACTTTGATGAAAAATATGCCTTTGCGCTAATTGAACGTTCACATTTCCCTTCCCTGTTTTTTAGTTTACTGTCGATTCTTTGTGTAAAACCTAACGATTGCAAAGTTTAGTGATTTAACAGACCTATAATGCCTCCGATTGTTGTGGCAAGAATTGTTGCGCTGTTACAAAATGGTCAGGGGAAACGTGACACTGCAAGAATTGTTGGTGCTAGTCTTTGTGGTGTGCAAAGACCAGGATCTGGGCGAAAAAGTGTTACCACTCAACGAGATGCCCGTTTTTTGGTGTCCACAAGTTTGCGGGATAGAACAGCTACTGCGGTTTCACTGCGAAATCAGTTGGAAGAAGTGAGAAATGCCAACGTTAGTGAAAGGACCGTTAGAAGAAGACTTTATGCTGCTGAACTGTCATGCAGAAAAATGACTACAGGTCCCCCGTTGCAACGTCAGCATCGGACTGCAAGATTGACATTTGCCAGAGATCACGTTCATTGGAATGATGATGACTAGAGCTGGGTATTGTTCACAGATGAGTCGCGTTTTTGCCTTATTGGGTCAGATGAACGTCGACGAGTGTGGAGAAGACCTGGGCAAAGATGTGCTGAAGTTTGCATTCACGAGCGTCTTCCATTTGGCAGCGGGCCAGTTATAATTTGGGCGGGAATTACTGTACAAGCTCGTACAGAGTTGGTTTTCATAGAAAATGGCTCTCTAACCTCCCACAGGTACATTACGGAGGTTCTAGAAGACCATGTTATGCCTTTCATGGTGACTATGGGGGAACGTGACATTTTTATGCAAGATAATGCGAGAACACATACAGCCAGAATTGTCAGGAAGTATCTGGATTAGGCTGTTTAACTGACCAGCCCGCAGCCCAGACATGAATCCCATAGAACATGTCTGGGAAGAGTTGGGACGACTGATCCGCAGACACACACCAGGACCAAGAACTGCCCAGGATCTGAGAAGATTGCTGTTGCAGGAATGGGATAACATCGACCACAATGTGATCAGCAACTTAGTTCAAAGTATGAAGTCATCTTTAAGCAGTCATCAATGCAAGAGGAGGGAATACATGTTATTAGTATCAAGTTTTTTTTATTTTGTTCGTTCCATATCATCCCTATCAACAAAAAAACAAGAAAAGTTTGCGGATACTATCTGAAAACGTAAAATTTCAAAGAACATGAAAATTTTAAGGCACTTTTACAATGTAACAAACGTAACTTAGTTAAATGCAATCGTAAATTAAGTTATTCAAGGATACATCAAACTTTATTATGGTATCAATTGAGTAAAGTTCCCAAGACGACGCCTGTGGTGCTACACATAAAACATGTAAAAATACTTAGTTTAGTCTGGCCGTGTTACTTAAGTCAGTGTGCGCAGGGCGCAATATCGGATATAGGTAGTACTGCAATGCCGGTACCGCGCGCGCGACTTAATTTTTTTATGCTACTCATTCAAATTGTTCTAAGTACTCGTTAAGGTAGTACCTCGCGACAAATGTTTCAAATCTATATTATTTTCTTTTCGTTTCACTCGTTTTTTTCCTATAAATTTTATCGATATAGTGATAAGAAATTTTTTTAAACAAACACCGACAACGGAAATTGATGGTGACATTAGGTAAGTCATTTTTTTGACGTTTCTTAATAATAAGTGTGAGTATGTAATTTGGAATAAATACAATAGTTTGAACACTCATTTTTTTCAAGTACTCGCCTATTAATTGTCCTAATCGCAATTTTTACAATAATAATATCTACAGTTTTATTTCGAGATATGACGTTATCGTTGATTTTTATTTTGGTGTTTCTTTTTGGGAATTTTGTTATTTAAATTTTTAGATCTGTGTTCAGAATGACTTATTTTTATTTGTATAAAAATCTTGATCGGCTGTACGAAATATTTGAGTAGTTTGGAGTAAATATGTCCCAAAGTGTCATTTCGAGGATGCTGAATTGGTTCCAGGAAACTGCAACTGTTGCCGAAAGACAAAGAACTGGAAGACCTAGTTTGACGACCACCATTGATGATCATTACCTGGGTAAAATACTGAGTGCTACATGAAGAATCCTCGAAAGAAGACTTTCGTGATGTTAATTTGAGACCTGGGCACCTTTTAATGGAACATTGACACCTGCTCATAGGTAACAACTAATTTGGGCATAGGAACATCAACATGGATTATTTTCAGACAGTAGACGATAACCAATTTGGATAAATCCATTGACGCCTTTACATTAAGTGTCCAATAAATTCATCTCTTTCGAGGAGGTACAATTGTGTACAGGAATTTGTTTTATTAACCATATTCAGTTGACGGAAAACAATTTGATGCCGCAGTAAGCTTCGATTCCTTCGCATTGATGCATACGAGATCATATGGAGCTGAGGAGGTTTTAGAAGAAATAAAAAATTAAGATCTTAATCTATCACTTCCACTCAGCTGTTTTCCATAGCACTTGCTTGAGATAAGGTACAAAATGCCATTGACGATCAAAATCCGCGATTCAAAACCAAACACGAACTTGAAAATCTTCTCCCACAACTTAGCGCGGATATCGCACAAAAATGGGTTCTTCTTCTTACAGTTATCTATAAAATTTGCTTAATCTTTGCATGTAAAGACTGAGTTAACTGGTTTTTTCTGACCTTCCTATGATACTGTGTGGTCTGTCGATTTCCATATGTATATGACTGACCAATCAAAAGATATGTGTGATTGACTTTGGTGAGGCTAGGAATTGTTTTTAGAATCTAAATGTTCATCAACATGTACTTGTTCCAACTATTATCAGCACTTTTTATGGATTCTAAACTGCCCATGAGTGAAGGCCAGATGCCTCCTCTACCTGCTATCCACGTTTTATTGTAAAGGTCGTAAATATGTAGTTTAAAGTCCAGAGCTTTTAAAAATAGAATCTCTTGTGTAGCAAGTTTTCCTGGCAGGCAAAACGATTCAGTTTTATTTTATTCTAACACTGATCACTATTTTTTTTTCAATTTAAATAGTGTTGAACATTAACTTAAGTATTTTCGAGTGCAATTAACTATAATGTTGACGCGCTGTCTTTAAACAGACATATACCAAAGTCGTAAAAAAAGATGTAAACGCTTCAATCGTTTATAAAATAAATTAGTCACACATTGGAAATTAAATTCATATAAATATCTTTATATATACCATATGAAATACTTCCTATTAACATATAAACTCTTCCTAATCACTTGATTGAGGGACTCTTATTAAAATTTCAACCATTTGGTGAGTGAGTCGTTGTTTAGATTGTTCTGAAAATAGAAGAAATTGAGTACCGAGCTGTCTTTTTTTTGAGAAGGCGAAATGCCTGCGCATATGAAAGAGGAGCTAAAAACTTTGTAAGGAGACTTTGCACCATAATTTATGATCTTAAAATTTTGGGCAGCCGAATTCAAATTGGCGACGGCCTTTTAGACTGTCCAAAAACTGCGACAATGTAGTCGATTATGGCAAGAGAGAAATATCGTTTTTCGTATTGGTGGCCAATCACCGTATTCACCAGATCTGAACCCTCACGACTTTTTCCTGTTCCTTGCAATGGGAGATATTTTCATCAGACAAGGACGTTATTGCATACGTAAATGTCTATTTCGATGCGGACTGTGAGTCCCTTTCATCCTTCGACCTTTTCCCCGACCATTTTACTCAATGATCTTGATCAACGCCTGAACCAGGTAATCGCAAAGTTTCTCCTTTTATTGGAATTACAAATTAATTTCCTAACGGCATGCGATTAACCTAATCCACTTCGATATACCTGTTAGCGCGTTTCAGGGAAAACCAATATAACTACGTCCCTTTACCTTCTACACTATTTTATGATACTCGTTACGTATATTTCTTATTTACGATTCAAACATTGATGAATCAATTGTTCACGCGGTCTTTCAGCTCGTCTTGAACGAGACCCTCTAGCGGAGCTACGCTGCTCCTAGAGAACAGATGCGTCTATTATTTAGGTGACTGAAACATACACACACCTCCAAAAGTCTTGGCCCCCTTGTATATTTGTCACATTTTTTTTACATTCAGCATCATTTTTTGTTTACAAATACCTTCTTAACATATCATACAAATAAAAGCAATAGGGAGCAAAAACTTGTTTTCGTATGAAAATATTCAGAATTTTGTCAGTTTTGAATTGTAGTGTGTATAAAAAATATTCGTTGAAGTTTGTCTTAAGATCTCATGAAATCCGATTTCTCAATTTGATCGAGCAAGAATTGTGGTCCTACACCAAGAGGGTTTCTCAAATCATGAGATTGCTAGGCGTTTAAATATGCCGCGAAATTCGATAAAGAGGGTAGTGGCCCTTTTTTAAGAAACTGGTGGCGTTGCGCGAAGGCCGGTGTCTGATCGACCTAGAGTGACTTCAGAGAGGGAAGATCAGTATATGGCTAATTTCACTGGAAGAAACCGAAGAATAACGGTAACAGCCCTTCGAACTAATTTTTTCCATACCTACCGAAGAGTAATTTCGAGAAGTACCATAAGAAGGAGGTTACATTCTTTAAATCTCAGGGCAAGAAGACCTTTAAGGGTACCTAGACTTCTACCTCGACATAGAGCCGAAAAGCATTGGAATTGGTTTTTACCCCAATGGCGCAACGTCTTATTTTCTGACGAGTCACGATTTGGCCTACAGAGTGATAGTCGTCGGGAAAGAATTTGGAGAGGCCCAGGAGGACGAGAGTGACTAATTTTCGCAAGAGGCGTTGTCCCTCATCAAGGTGGATCAGTTATATTTTGGGGGGAGGGGTGGTATAATGTATGTTCGCCACACTCCACTTATTCTTATTGAGCGAACAATGACCGGTGCCATATACGCTCAAAACATTATACAGACTATGCTACAAGAGGGAAATATCCAAAGATTAAACTGGCCAGCAAACTCGACAGACATGAATCCCATCGAATATGTATGGGATTATCTTGGCAGAGCAATATCCAATAGAGAAAACCCCCCATTAACTCTCCGGGACCTAACTGCAGCTGTTCAAGAAGAGTGGAACAATATGCCCAATAATGTTATTGATGAGCTAATTCGTGGCATGCCAAGACGCGTTGGAGAATTAATTGCAAGAATAGGTGGAAACACAAGTTATTAAATTATGTTATTTTCAGTATTCACATTATTTTTTTCGGATTTATTTTATAAAATTCTGCTTATTTTTACACGAATTTGTAATTGTTTTTATTTGTATGATAAGATAAACAAGTATTTGCAAACAAAAAATCCTCAAATTAAAATAAACTTAAATTACCAAGGGGGGCCAAGACTTTTGGAGATGTGTGTAATTATGGCAGGTGTTTCTAGGATAGCTCAACTTGTGAAGCTTCTAACGGGTAAGCACTAGATCTGGGTACGTACAGATGTGTTGATGGTTGCATTTCGATTTCCTAAATCTGGGATCTCGTGGTTAAGTAGCTCGCCAACTATCTCTATCATTATTATTCTTATGGATACAAAAGGAAAATAATCAAATATTTTTATTGTCGCATTGTCGTCAGTCTATGACATAATTTAAATTAAATCTGATCGCTCAAAGTGGGGCAAAATCGACGCAAATAATTCAGATACAAACATACTAGTGAAACAAATGAAATAAAAACTGCTTTAATCAAAATAAAAAACTAAAATTAACAAAAATATAAAAAAAAGGACTCAGAAGTAAGAAATTACGTATTATGGGTTAAAATGTCAGGTTTGGTAATGGATTTAATACCTTCTCTTTATCGTAAAATACGAATTTGAAATTTCGGTTACTCATAATTGATAAATTATTGTGTAATATAAAAAAACAAAGATGTAAAAACGGTACAGTTGGACGGGTAGGACGTGAAACGAGCAACGCATGCAGTTTTAACGATCGACAATATATTTGTACGTCTAGAATATGTTTTTATTGCCGTTTTTAAACAGAAGGAAACGGCGATATGAAAAATAGAGATGAATGCGACGTTAGACGCTTTCGAGCACGTACTCGTTGGTTATTTTGCTGAATAAAAATCACCGATTGATAACAAAACCAAGAATTTCAATTTCGCGTATGCAATTATAGATGTAACGGCGACGAACTTTTTTTTACAATATTTATCAGTGAAAAATAGATGTTTGAAAAGGCGGAAAATTATTATTGACATCTTTTAGATGCGTATAGAATTCTAAAAAAGAAATATTCTTCTTTTTTTTTGTAAAAAAAATGTAATTGTTCAGTCTCACAATTTTGTTTGGTAAGACTTCCGTATAGTGCAGGTGAAAATATGATTCTACAACTGTAATTGGACAAAAAAAAAACGAAAAAGTCGTATGAACGGCGTCGACAATCGATCAAAAAAAAGCTCGTGTACATATGAACTAAACAAAAATCGACTGTATGGGTCTATCTCGACGAGTCAAATCCAACAAAAGTTGTTTGCGCACGAAGCACTTCGAAGCAAATGGACATGTCACCACTGTCGATTCTGAAGAATGGTACACCAGCATTTGTTTACCAGAAGTGTTCGAAAAAATCAGGAAAAACAATCGCAGAAGAGAAAGACATTAAAACTTCGGATGACGTAGTAAAAATGACAAAATACAAGACAAAGATGATTATAATGAGCCTAAAGGAGAAGACACATTTGATAAAATTATAAGAATCAAAATTGTTGGAAACCTTGGTATGAAATTAACGCGAGATGGGAAACTGGAACACAAGAACTGGAGCAACTGGAAGATTATTCAACGCAATTATTAAGACACAGTTTCTAGTTAAAAAGAAAATACTAAAAGAAAAATATGGACGCTTGCACGGAAACAAAAAAGCAAAATACAGAGTACAGATTGAGAGTTGTGACAAAACTAGATACGACAAAATTAAGGAATAACATTATAAAAGTGAAATTGAACTTGAAACCGATTTAAAACAAAATCGAAGGATAGCTGAGATGGTTTGAAACACGAATTTGCAGAAAGAAGACCAACGAGGAGTTAAAAATAATAAATGAAGATAGGAGGGACAAAACAAGGAATAATATGGTAGGATATAAAACAAAAGACACAAGATAAAAAAGAACGGAAACTACTGTGGAAAAAGGAGCCCACTCAATGAGTCAACTCCAATTTAGCTAACCTTGATTATTAAAAATTTCTCAGTCAGAACAAGCACTTAAAATGACTTTCTTAGGTAATCTAATGTTAATAAGATTAAAGAGATTGTTGAGGCCAAACTTTTTCTTTACTGCTTTCAGTATATTTCTAAGGAATGCATATACTGGTAATAATGTGCGAATGCGTGCCTGGAAACCAGACGCATATTCATTTCTATATAAATATTTAACTTCCACGTCTTAATTATTAAATTTAACATTGAACATGGTATGTTGGGATATGTATTAATTGCCAAATAAACATAATTTATTAGTCGAGATTGTTGTTAAATGACCTATGTACATTCTCACCTACTTAAAATTTGTTATTAAACAAGATATATACGAGTCAATAATAAAGATGCTAAAATTAATGAAATTTCTAATTATATATACGAGGATTATCTGAAACGTTTCCGACTTCAACCTCATCAAAATGTCAATAGAAGTTCATAATCGTAAAGAATTTACAACCGAGAAAAAATTTTTTAAGACTCATTCAAACTTAAAATAATAAATAAAAAATAGAATTTTCGACATATTGATGAACGTTTATTTTGGTTTGATATTTGGTGACTTACTTTTGTGAAAATTGTCTAAAACTCTAACACAAAATAAAATTGAAAAACTACCTACTTCAGACAAACAGTGCATCCTTCTATCTTTGTGAGTGACCTTCGGTGATCCTTTGTGACATTTCAAGTTATGTGCTCTTGTTTTTTTTTTGATCTTCTGTGATAGTGACACTTTACTGCTAATATGTGAGTATTTTCGCAACAAGATGAAACTGCAAATGTGTTTGCGAAGCAGTTGCTAGACATTTGAAATAATCAAATTTCAGTGGACGACCTCTATCGAATTCACCTTAGATTTCTGTCACATAACAGACTCAAAAAAGGAGCTTATTAAGTGAAAAATAAAGATGTTGAGGATCTCAATGCGACGGTTCAAAATTTTCTTTCGGGACAGTTGGTTTCCTTCAACGTTATGAACGAGAATGAACCTAGTCAACTATCCCACGGAATTTTTACATTCACTGGAATTGCCTGGACTACCACCTCACAAGTAAGATCAATTTTCATCCCGTCTTGATTCCGTGTATACCGATGATTCCAACGTATCCACTATTCGATTTTAAACGTTTACAATTTCCGGTACGTCTGGCCTTTGCGATGACCATAAATAAATCGCAAGGCGGAATCAACTTGGAGTTTCCCGCATGGACAATCATAACTGAGCGTGTATGTCAATATCAAATTGAAGCCTTATGAACAGCCAGTTATTCAGTAATACGTATTTTTTTATTTGTCTAAAAAAATGATTAGTTTTATTTGTTTTGAGTTTATTTTATACAAAAGTTTAGTTATTTCATTTATATTGATGCAGTACTAAATCTGCCGGGTCAGCTAGTACCTAATAAAGGAATGGTATTTAAGTAATATACTGCCCTCTTAAGCCAAACAGACGTATCTCAAATTTCACCGAATTTGTTATTGCTTTATATTAGGACACTTTGAGTTGTGTTTAATCCATTTCCTTAGCTAAATAGTCGATTCTCGCCGGTATTATGCAGTTAAAGTACTAGAAATATAAAACGTATCTAAAAAATGAAATAAAAACCTAAGCAGTTCGGACGTAACTCATTTCTCTAAGCAAAACGGCCGCTTCTCAGAGATACATTTACTTCGTCTAGAATTTCTAGGCAATTTACAATTTGATATTCACACAGACACGTCTACATCTATCACTTATTAGCTTTTCTGATTGATACCTTAATTTGCCGCGGTATCTAACAGCGCTGTAAAGGGTTCAGCCTTTCAGCCTATAGGCATCAACAGTCTGTTGATAAGTACACGTTGAGTTTAACTGTTTTTTATAATAAAAAAGAGGTATTATAAATTAATTTAGAATCTCCGAATCGGAATCACTTTTTTGGGTATAATCATTGCAGCAGAAATTAATTTATTTGTTAGATACAGTTTTGTTTTCATGTATATATATATATATATATCAGAGTATTATGGATGATATATTTTCAAAAATAAATCATCGTTAGAATAAGAACATATATCGTGAGCTCGGGAGATTGAACTTAAAATCGTTATTAACAATAAAATCTTTGAATTCCTTGTAAGCCCTTTCGAAATCGTCATTGACTATAACCAGATCGAAATTACCCGGCGTTATCCCGTATTTTATTTCTTCTTCGGCGATTCCTAACCTCTTCTGTAAACTTTCCTCAGTTTCCGTCTTTCGAGACAATAATCGTTCTTTAAGAGCATCTAAACTAGGCGGTTTTACGAAAATACTCCACGCGTTCAAATCTGTACATTTTATTTGCTTTACACCTTGGACGTCGATGTCCAAAATACATACTTTGCCTGAAGCAAACAATATTATAAATGCCATTAGACAATTTTGTTGAAAAGCACGATGCAGAGGTAACAACTGTATTCAATTGTTCTTTACAGACAATAACGTAGAGCAGTTGTATAATTTATTTTTAAAGTGAACAATCTACGTGAGGATCTATTAACAAAAATTTTGTCCAATTTAGAGATATAAGACGATTTCAACCAAAAGTTGAAGAGAACGTATTTTATCTTAAAATGGATAATGGACATCCAAAGATTGATACCTTAATTTGCCGCGGTATCTAACAGCGCTGTAAAGGGTTCAGCCTTTCAGCCTATAGGCATCAACAGTCTGTTGATAAGTACACGTTGAGTTTAACTGTTTTTTATAATAAAAAGGAGGTATCATAAATTAATTTCGAATCTCCGAATCGGAATCACTTTTTTGGGTATAATCATTGCAGCAGAAATTAATTTATTTGTTAGATACAGTTTTGTTTTCATGTATATATATATATCAGAGTATTATGGATGATATATTTTCAAAAATAAATCATCGTTAGAATAAGAACATATATCGTGAGCTCGGGAGATTGAACTTAAAATCGTGAGATTCCACGATAAATCGTGAGATGGCATCCCTGACATCATTATAACTTTCAGGGGATGGAGCTTCTCCCACTGCAGTTGCCTATCTCCCCATTAGAGTCGCAACGCCTGCGCACAACTGATCAAGTATGAATGATATAATTACCAGATTGTAACAGAATTTTTATCGTTTCTAATAAAGAATAAACATTATTCTGTAATTTTTACGCAAATTTTTAACGTAGTCAAATAAATATACAAATTTTATTTTTATTTTACGGCACGTAGTCTTATTAAAGCAAAAAAAACTGTATTTCATACAAAACTCTGTAAAAATTGGTAAACTTTCATGAGTGATTCACACGAATGGATTGAATGAACACTGGGTAGATACCAGAAAATAGATTGTAGGGCCATCTAGTATTGTTTGGTAGAAATAATACTTTCGTAAAATTGTGTATTTCACATAAAAATATAATTTTTGGTGGTTATAAAACCGCCCGCAGCGCGTAATTTGAATATGGCTGTTGACGTATGAACTGAAAGTTATCAAAATAATTACTGCGTGCGAAATTCTTCGTTGGGGAAGCGATGCGTCGGTAGAAAAAAACTCTGATTTTACGTACAGGTGTTATAATTTAATTTAAATTTAGGTACGTCACTGATACATACATAAAATGTGTAACTCGGTACAATACATATACTTTATCGCTGTAACGTACCATTACAATTCGACGAACTGAAACTGAACCCACATAAAAATGCCCCTCTTTACTATCAACGCATATATATGTATATGTAAACAACACCTGCTGATTGTGCTGTAAATGAAGAGAATAATGTTCGGTCAATATTTGCAAGAATAGAAACTGGGGTAATAATTTAACGGTTTTTATTTGTTTCTTGAGGTAGATTTTTTGAAATACATTAAAAATTTTCCACATTTTTGCAATGATAAATAATGTTGCCCAAAAATTGTAACGGTAAACTTATCGTCTGATAGTTTTTTAACACAAATATTAAGTTCTTCCTCTATCAATTGCAGTAAACAGTTATGCGAGGATCAATCAATATTTCATAAATACGCTCGGTACTCATACCAAATTAAGAAATGAAAAATAACGTTTTGTCCCCGTATAAAATTCGGTAAACATCTAACAAACCGTCAGTCCACGTGGACTCATCATCTCCACTGTTTACCAATGAAAACATCGAATCGTAAACATAAATGCATTTCTATTGGCCGAAGTTGTCGGTACATAATTTCTTTGAAATTTTCCTACTTGACAGTCTGCGATAAGCAGTGGCGTGACGAGAGATTTATTTTGTCTAAAGCTTGTTGAGATTTGTCACTGAAAGGTGCATTTTCGAACGCACTACGAGAACTCATGGATCGCACTACGTAAATTCACTTCAGTAATGAGAACTGTTATTTTTTATCACCTCCAACAGTATTTCTTACTTATAAGATAAACGTTTTCTCCTGTATGTTTTCTCAACCTTCTTATTTCAGCTTATCAATATTTTTGATTTCTAGCTTCTGAAGGTCGTGGATTTCCTTAAATCTTATTCCCCACAAATTATTCGTTGGATTGAAATTCGGACTAAGGGTTGTCCAATTCAAAATGTTGATTCCGAAGTTCTTAAATCATTGATTAGTGGAGCGTGCAGTATGAATCGTCGCTTTAACTTGCCGAAAAACTATTTTCTATCTTTCCAATAAACTCTTCAAAATTGCTTTGATACATAATTGCATTTAATTTGCCGGAATTAAATGCGACATATGATTTCCCCTTTTCATTCAAAGCAGTCCACACGATGACTGCGCCACCCCATTGCGACCCTGTTGACAATTTTTTTTCTCATGGCTAGAATAATTTGAACCATCAATGTGTATATTTTTTTTTTCTCGCTGAAAATAATTATATTTGGTTATTTTGATTATATATTTTTCAGAATGTTTTTTTGAGCTGTGGTTTTCGTATTTCTTGACCATATTTTAAGATTTTTGATTCCATTATCCACTTCCTGATCAAACTACGAAAGATTTGAGGAAGTTCTAGAGTTTTTTTCTTATTTTCTTTCCATTTAACAAGCAGATTTATAACTTATTTTGGACAAAATTGAACAAAATTTGATAATTAGTAGACTCTAGTCCTCAAAATCAGTTTAGCTGTCGTCCAATACAGCAATTCGTTGGTACACTGATATTTTTTGTAATCTTTTTTGTTTATTTAACATATTTATAACTAAGAAAAAAGTAAAGTTGGTATATTTATCTTCGTATCAGTGTGGTGAAGGGGAGGTTTAAATAAAAATAAACGCAATCAAGCTTAAACGATTTATGTATTAATATAGATATATGTATATATATATATAAAAAAGGAATGATACTGATTAATATAAGCGCGTTATACATTACATCTGAATACTAAAACGTTATTAACAATAAAATCTTTGAATTCCTTGTAAGCCCTTTCGAAATCGTCATTGACTATAACCAGATCGAAATTACCCGGCGTTATCCCGTATTTTATTTCTTCTTCGGCGATTCCTAACCTCTTCTGTAAACTTTCCTCAGTTTCCGTCTTTCGAGACAATAATCGTTCTTTAAGAGCATCTAAACTAGGCGGTTTTACGAAAATACTCCACGCGTTCAAATCTGTACATTTTATTTGCTTTACACCTTGGACGTCGATGTCCAAAATACATACTTTGCCTGAAGCAAACAATATTATAAATGCCATTAGACAATTTTGTTGAAAAGCACGTTGCAGAGGTAACAACTGTATTCAATTGTTCTTTATAGACAATAACGTAGAGCAGTTGTATAATTTATTTTTAAAGTGAACAATCTACGTGAGGATCTATTAACAAAAATTTTGTCCAATTTAGAGATATAAGACGATTTCAACCAAAAGTTGAAGAGAACGTATTTTATCTTAAAATGGACATCCAAAGATCTTTTTTATATCACTTGCATTAAAATAAGTTGGAAATAAGAAAAATCATTGGTTGGACGACTTCTTAAGCCTGACTTAGATCTGAAGATAATCGAGAGAAAAAAACTGAGAACTATACTCGATCCCCATATTACAGGAGATAAGGAGAGAAGAAAAATGAGGTGTATAGAAGCACAAAGACTAAATTGGGTAGAACACATCATGGGAAGGAAACCTACAGAAATGGTGAGGAGGATAACACATTGGATAATCTCTGTGGCTGAGAGGTAGACCAAGAACTACCTGGAGAAACCAAATTGAATAAGATACCAGAATCCTAGAAATAGTAGAATGAAAAGACGAATACAACAACAGAAAATAATGCAGAAAGCTTACAAATGAAGCCGGGACAAAACACAAAACTATAACAAGTCACCCTAATAATGGGATATGTAGACGCCCAAATCTGTAACCATAATCCAAGAGATTGAACGGTATGATGATGATGATGACATATTTTACGCGAAAGCATTTATCGGGCGGTAGTCGAACGAGAAGAAGAAATAGAATAGAAGAAAATGATGTTTGAACCTCCCATTAAGTCGGTAATAAGGGCAACAGAGTCGGTTAGAAAATTAGCGCGTGAATACCATACTACCGTATAGCGAAGTTTATAAATCTTTCAAACCAAACAATAACTTTCGGAAGTTCTTTTTTAGTATCTCTACAATTAATTCACTCTATAACTTCAAAAGGTGTTTGGTTGCAAAGTAAGTTTTCGCTGCCATAAAAACAACCACAACTCCTCTTGTTTTGCAAAGGAAAATTTGTCCTGTGTCAGGACCAACGAGCTTTTCTCTCTCATATTATATACGGATTCGGTTGAAATATATACTTCATTAGCGATCTCACGTTCTTTAGCTCGACGGTGAGTATAAGGACACGGATCGAATTAAAGTTTATTTTTTAAATGATGGTCATATGGCCACATTTAAAGGCAGAGAATCATTAATAAATCATTATATGGGTCGAAGCATTTTTAGGATAATATTTACGTAACTTTTCCTTGGTTTCTTTAACTGTATATAATGATAAGGAGAGCGAACTGTATGAAAAATGGAATAGTTGAGGAAAAAATAGGAAAAAATGACGAAAATAGTACCAATTCGAACGAATATATCAAAGTACACAAAAAAAACTCATTTCGATGACTATACATGTTTTCCTGGCTAAAATTTGAATAAAAATGTTGATAAGAATATAAATTTAAGAATAAAGAAGAATGTTGAAATAAGTAAGGATTAGATATATTGCTTACCATTATTGGCAATTTCTTGTACGGCCATTTTACTGGTACCGTACATATTTCCACTGAATACTGCACTTTCTATAAAATTGCCATCGGCTATGGCATTTTTCATTTTTTCCACCGTAGTGAAATGGTAATGAACGCCGTCTTTTTCACCCGGTCTAGGTTTCCGCGTCGTGTGGCTGACGGAAAAACCAAATTTTTCGGGATATTCTTCCAAAATTTTCGCAACCAGCGTACTTTTTCCTACCCCCGATGGTCCGCATATTATTAGGGGGCGAATAACGGCCGTCATCTTCGTCAAAGCTTTAAAAACAAAATGACATATGATAAAATTACTACATTAGCGGTATATATATCAGAGAATAAAGAATCTTCCTCATTTTTAATCAATTAGATATGTAGAGAAAATTTTTACCAAAAGGGACCATAGATTTACGATTCTATTGACCAAAGTTTTGTTTTCCTGTCTGTTGATTCTTCAGTTCGATTTACACCAGTTGCATAAATTTTGGCAACTAATAGAACCGTGCAACACGCCTAGAACCTGACGCTAACACGTGTCCCCACTACGATATACGTGATATCCAGTTGTCCCCACTACAATTCCAGTACTGATTTCGGATTATTTATATACGTTAATTCAATTGTTCAATTGCGAAAAATTAATTGTAATAAAAATGTACCAGGTACCCGAATAATAAAGAAACGTTTATAGTATAGCTGTGGCAAAATTGTTTTCGAAAAGAATTTATATTTGTACGAGGGATGCTACTCAAGTTTTGAGATATGGCAAGACTGATTTGAATATGTCAATCGCAATTTATTTTTGATCTGCGGGAATAAGTAGAAATCATTGGGTGCCAAACTGCGGAAGATCCATCGATACGATGTTTTAACTGTTTGCGATTGGTTTCCCTGATTTTTTCAAGCACTTCTAGCAAACAAATGCTGGTGTACCATTCTTCAGAATCGACAGTTCTACGTTGTTTTAATGGAACAGTGGCGACATGTCCATTTGTTTCCAAGTGCTTCCTTCGTGAACAACTTTTGTTGGATTGGTCTTGAAAGGCCCACACAGTCGATTATTGTTTAGCTTCGCCTGTCACGTCTTTTGAAGCACAACGATTGAATTTTTCAACTTTGCACCAATCGTCACGAGCTTTTTTTCGAACGATTATCAAATGGCTGGTAAACATTCTTTTTTTATATATTGTGGCTCGTAAACAATGAATTATGAGGGTTAGAACACCTGGTTTAATGAGACAATGGTGTTAAAATAAAAACAATTAATCTGACTTGGAATCACGTGACGTAAAATGACATTTTATCGAAACCATTCGATTATAATCCTTCTTTAGGCTCGTTATCTGTCATATTTACTACGTTAATAATATATATACTATTTTCAATGTCATATTTCCACCAATATTTGATTTATACAATACCGAGTATTAATATTTACTTAAATAATGATAGTTATGAGTTAAGTGTGCTTTAAAAATTAGATGTAAACATAAGCCTTTGAATGAAACGCTATCTAAAAAATAAAATCAATATTCTTATGTTGTTTATAATAAATAAAATAAGAATTATTAAATTACCAGTAATATAATTAATTGTGACATACTTCTATTGATCCGTTTTATAATCGTAGACGATTTGACGTTGGACATTTATTTAACCCAAATAGTATTGATAAACAAAAATATCAAAATTTGTCTTTTAACTAACTTTTTAAGAATGACTTGATATCCTTCTCTACGTTTCTTCAATTGTTTTTTACATGAAAAATATTTAATTAACATTCTAATTTCTTTTTTCTTCATATCAAATCAACAAAAAAATATTATTTGTCTTTATTATTAAACTGTCAAATTTTTTAAAATTTTGACAATATAATTATCATAGTATTATCCATGTTCAAAATATCCACTCTTATGTCAAATTCCCCTCGTATTCTGTAGAATATCATAGAATTTGTCTTAATGCGATTCAGACGCGTGGCGCTAATTTCTAGAGGCTCTAGACACGACTAGTGGCGAGATAGACATTCTCACTCTCGATTCATTCTATATCCACACACGAAGCGGCTCCGTCCCAACTTTCGCACGTACATAATCGTGGAGAGTGTGGATCGGGCATTTTGATCAAATAAATTTCGTCAGATAATAAGTAAGTTTTTATAAATAAGCACAAACATAAATATAATGTTTCGTAATTATGATTTTCCAAATTATTTTTCAATAAAACGCCGTGTTGCTGTTCAACAAAATAAAAATATAACCATGTTTATCATGACTCATAGTCAGAAGTCAGAGAACGGATAATAAGTTTTTACAATATGGGGAAATTCCACTTATGGCAAGTGTTTTGAGACAAGGTTGAACCAAAGTATAACAATGGTAACAATAAACAATGGAATGGTTTTATTAGAGCTTTTTCTGAACACAAACTATGACAGTTTTATGCGAAAACGCCCATTCCAGTAACAGTTAGTTAGAGTTTATTGCCGTGCGACTAATGATCCGCTTTAGGCAAGCGAGGTTTGAAAATTTTAACAAAGAAAGAAAAAAACGTTTATTAATAGACAATACTGTGAATTTTGTCACGTAAAGGTTCGTGGATAGATTTTAATATTTGCTTGTTCACCACGTATCTTCAATATTCGTATATATGCTCTTGCAGTTATTCTAGAACATTGTAGAAACTTCTTAGAAAAACATCTAGAACTATAGTTAACCACCATCTTTATAGTGCGGCATATTAATAGATAAAGTTTCCCACTTCAAAAATATTTATTCGGATTTCGTTCAATGATTTTTATCACTTTGTTGTCCATTATTAAGCAAGGTAAAAAAATACAGAACCTACTTGATAGAATTCATTCTATGCTTCCATGCAATCATTCAAAAAAATAGAACCTCTTTTTAATCTCTTAAGAAAAATATCTCTTTTCAAAAATGCGGTTTTAAATAATTATATTTTTTTTAATATTGAAGCACTATTCGTTCGAGTTAGCCCTTGAAGTAAACTAGTAAATCGTTTTAATATGCTTTGGTGGATTGGACTAGGTGTGTGAGTGTGTGTGATGGTAGGTCGCCTTAGAAATTGATGTTGCTGGTTTTGTACTGTTATTCTGTAACCTCCTGAACTTTTTATTGGACCAAATGGCCGATAACAGAGAATAATGCGGCTGTACCAATCCTGATACCTCCCTTTACTCACGCGGCAGATGGTGAGGGTGTACAAGACACGAATACAATCTTAAGGCCGGGCGCAAGTTGAGACGCAGTGAACACGTGCAAGGCAGCACAGAGCAAGGGAAGGCATCTCGAGAAAACTGTGTGGCGCAGTTGCCTCAATTTTCGTTACCAGTCCACTGCTGCATTTCGACGAAGGTGGACGTGTTTTCTCCTTTTTGGATTTTTCCTGACACGGATCACTTAAATTTGAGCTTTGAGTCGAATTCTGATGACGAGTTCTTAACAATACTTTTACTGTATCAGAAGATCGAAGAGTTCAGAAGTGAATTTATGAATCAAAGACAAACTATTATATAACACTGGGTGGTAACACTAGTTCAATCAATTTTCCTTCACAAGATTCCATTACTAAATACCCGTAGGCAACTGGGCGAGTGTGACGCAGTTTCTGTGTGACATTCACGAGTGTCACATTGGCTACGTCCGCTCTGCCTGTCCCATTAGACAAAAGTTACAGAAACTCTGCTGCCCTGCACGAGTTGACTGCGTTCCAACCTAACCAAGCCCTGCAGTCGCAAATACAGAAAGTGTCTCATAACCAATGTCGATTTTCGTATGTGAGAATTTCCTACGCCTTGAAGAGTATAATCGATAGGAGTTACCAGAAAGCGAGTTTCCGTACTATAAGATGATGCCTACAGAATGAATGCAAACATCTTTCTCCTTGGACGCCTTCTAATACACCTTTCAGCGGTGAATATTCATTATTTAACCTAACTATGAGAACCAATTGACGATCTGGTTGAGACAAGTTCCTGTAATTTCGTGCTAGCACACTTTAGTTAGGTTCAACAATTGTGGAGATCAAGTTTCAAGGGATTCTGACATCAATAAATCTGTAAATATTGTTTTAATGATCTTAAAGGTTTTATTTGCAAATCCTTCAGTGTTTGATACTGTACTAGAACTATCTTCACAAGAAAAAGATGAATATAATATAAATATAAAACAACAATTAGTATTAGAAAGTTTCTCCTTTATTGTACGAGAATTTATTGATATCTAGTTAGCCTAGACCAATTCCATGCATAAACAAAATATTGCGTCACCATAGCAATGAACAATAACTTATGTTACACAATAAATTAAAAGAAAAAAGATGTCCATCTAAATTGTGAAAATCGAAAAATTGGAGTATCGAGCCCTGTATTTGAAAGGGTTTAGAGGTAAGCAGATTTACAAAGATATGTTTAATACACTTGGGGATCAATGACCATCGTATGCGACCGTGAAAAATTGGACTGCACGCTTCAAAAGAGCGTTCATCATATAGTTGACGTCAATTTGGATATGAGAAAAATTGCTGCAAAATGGATCCCCAAATGTTTGAATGTTGACCAAAAGCGTGCAAGGGTAGAAGTGTCGCGTTCGATCTGTGCTCGATTTGTAAACGATGTAGACTTCTTAATCCGAATTGTTACTATGGATGATACTTCTATTATATACTTCTACTTATATTACTACGATCCAGAAACAAAGCAACAATCGATGGAATTGCGACACTCTGGTTCTCCAAGACCTTTCGTGTCCAAAAATCTGCAGGAAAAGTTCTTGCTTCAGTTTATTGGGATTGCCATGGAGTAATTATGATTGATTTTTTGGATTTTCGACATTACTGACCACTCGACGGGAAAAAATTGAAGAGAAAAGACGCGGAAAGCTATCCAAAGGTGTTTTGCTTTTGCAGGACAACGCCCCTGCAGAAAATTCGGGATTTAGGGTTTGAATTACTAGAATACTACCACATCTCTTTACTTAACTGGAAAAAAGGTCGTAAATTTCCTTTCACCGAGGAGGTAATAAAAGCTGTGGATGTCTGGTTTGCAGAGCAAGAGAAACATTCTTTTTGAAAGGTTTAGAGACGTTGCAGGTTCGCTGTACTAATTGTAACCAATTAAGAGGAGAATATCTTGAGTAATAAAATATTTTGACATTGAAATTTGGTTTGGTTCTATAGTAGGCTAAGAATTTTTCAATATATCATCGAAGGTGAATTTCCTGTTATATTTTTTCGTTTTATCGCTGCCTAAATTGTCGCTTCTACTGGAGATGTTTCAAGTGTAATTCTTAGTATGCCTGTATAGATATACTTGTTATATTTTCTCTTTCTACCTTTTCATATTTTTCTATTAACTTTATTCTTCTTCTTGCCTACGTATCTTAGTAACTACCAACGATTAACATTTTTTAAGAAAAAATCTTCTAAATTGAATGAAATATAAATATACACAAATCGTTCACTTTTTTTGTTGTACTGTATCTTTCATGAAAAATATATTTTATTTCTAGCTTACCAAAGGTATAAGTAATTTCCAGCTTCATTTCGTTGAAACATTAATAAGGATACTTGATATTTAATTGAATTATTAAATTATAACTGATTAAAGACGATGAATTACACTTCTATTTAATCCGAAACTTATCAATGTTTATGTTAACATTTTCAATCAACTGTTAAGTAAAAATAATCAATACTAACAAAAAAAATATGGTTTTAACTGGAATCTTTTCTGAAGTGATATTATATGTAATTTTCGAATATGCGAAGCAATTTAATAATTTTTATCTAATTTTTTTCCATATTATAACAAACTAAAAATGAAATTAGTCAGATGCATAAAAATATTCGAATTAAGACGACATATGGACACGAATTATTTATAACTTCCCAATATAATTTGAAAAGTAATCAAAGACATCCAACTAAAATAGACATATAGACAATTCATTCATAAATCCAAAAACGAGCGATCTGTTATGAAAATCATGATGTTTTAACCTGACAACAATGTCTCACTATAACTTTGATTTGATGTCTTTGTCTTTCGTTTAAATCAGTTGCTTTACTTAATAAAAATTCATAATTTTCGTCTGGAACTTAAATCTCTTCACTTGGTAATGACACTTGAAATAATTAATGAATCTAGAGTACGTTTTTCGAACTGGAGCACGCAACGTAAAATTATATTAATAATTTTTTTCTTTCGATATTGCGGGCAACTAGTATGTTTGATAAAAATATTTTAAAAAATAATATTTATTACCATTTCAAGGACCACATTTCTAATTAACTAAATATATTTAAACTTTAGTTTGATCATTTCTGAAGTCTCAAATACTAAAAGAAGCATTTTTAATCATCATTTACAGTACTTACACAAAAAAATGTCTATTTTTCACTTTGTGGCTCATATTTGCCAAAAAGTTGCCCATTTCTGATCTAGCTTATTGAAAAATTCACTTTACGATTTGTATCCAGCAGTAGGAAATTCGAGTGATCAAAATCCATCGTGTTTTCCAAAAATTTCTGAATTGATATTCATTATTTAAAAAAAAAATAACTAAATTGACATAATCGAGGTCTATTTTAAGCAGTAAATTTAAATAATTGCGTTTTGTATAGAAAATATCCTATGAAATCCGCAATTGTTTATAGTTTTCAAAATGTTATTCTCAAACAACTTATTTCATCTCAATTTTTTGTAATTTTTTATATGTTAAAAAAGGTTTCAATAACTTTTCTAGCCAATATTCCAGATTGTCCAAAACTCGCAGTGTAAAATTTTTAAATTTAAAACCACCTCACTACAAAAACAAAATCTTTTGTTAACAAATTTCTAAAAATTTTTAAATATACCTAATCTATACATTATTATTAATATATTTAATTCAATGAGAATTCAAATTATAACTACAAAAACATTTCCATCTACTATGAATACATACTGTGTCAGAATCACTAAAAATTCGAGCTTACACTCAAAAAGACCTTCGGAGGATGTTTGAAGGATATTTCGATTCGATTTTGTCCTTTCGACGCGCGCCGAACATGCGCTGTGTCATATTGGATCTATATACAAAGTGAAAATACAAAAATTCGAGTGTGTTGGGAAACACTAATCGACATAAATATTTTGAGGGGATACAAAACCATTTCACCCTAAAGTATATCTAAAATTTATTCTCATACATTTCGAGACTAATGATGTCAAACTTAAGTGATAAAACTGCGCACTAATATTTTTTGTTGATGTAATATTTTAAAAAAAATACTTAAGAAATTACAACCAAATTCGTTTATAGGATATTTTGTACATTTGTCATTTTGGTAATTTTAAGATAAATTATACTTAAAAAAAATAAAACACTTCTAAAATAAGAATCATGTGAAAGATATGTTTTGTATTGCATTGTATGACATTTTAAAACTAACTTTGCCTTTTGTCATTCACTTAAGCTTCAAAAGAGGTGAATTGCTATTGGAAAATATAACTTTTCAACTATAAATTATGTATTTATTTCTTTTTTTACTATAAAGCTATTTTTTTCATTTTTTATTGTATAAAATTAACAAAATTGCACGTCAGATGTTAATAACCTTACTTGGAAGTAATATTGGTAAACATTCATGATCGATTGTCCAACCGCAATTTATTTTGAATTAGCATCAGCAAGAAAAATATTTGAACTATGAGTCAATTATTTATATTTACTTGTACAAAGTTTACTTTTTCACTTGATAGTAATCGATTATTCCAATTTCCAAAATTTATCATTTCATTTATTTGTTGTTCTCTACAATGAGTTTTTAAAAAGATGGTCAAATTCTGTTTTTATTTATTGAAAAGCAGTGAGATATTCTTATTAAACGGAATATTTAATTGCGCATTATTATCTAGAATATCACAACTGAAAATGTAGATTCAAGAGATATTAAACCAGATGCAACGTCGATTAAAACAATTACAGTGAGAAATAATTCCAATTTAAAACATTCTTAAGTCAGCCTTCAGCTTTGTTATCTAGAAATAGTTGGGTGGGGTCAGATCAGGGCTATATGGTGGGTGTTCAATCTCTGTCTTGGAAAGCAAGGTAATGTAGCATTGTCATGAGGCAACCTCACACCTCGACTGATTTTGCCTCGTTTATGGTTGTATTTGATTCTTTAAATTCAAAAGAATACCCTTGCAGTATGAAAATATCGAAGCCATCACTTTTTTGGTGCTTTTCGTGACCTTTACTTTCTTTTGCCTTGGTACCACTTCAAATTTAAATGCTCACGTAGGATCTTCGGAAATGCCAGTCTGTACTGTAGTTTGTTTCGTTTTTAGGCGCCGGCGACTTAGAACATTTAATGTTTTCTTGAGGGGTCACCGACCCAGGACCTCCCGTGAATGGGTCATTTTTTAATGATTTTTTGCCCAACAAAACAACTTTGAATTGTTGAAAATGATAGACACAAGTCATTGTAAGCATTCTGTTTTTAATTTGTTTTGCTACTAATCTTCTTAAGACAACAATTTTATAACAGCGCGAAATTTAATTTGAGACAAACTTGAATTAGTAAAAGCAGCGAGTTGAAACGTTGTGTGAATCTTTGCCAATTAGTTTATGAACTTTTTAATATATATATATATATATATATATATATATATATATATTACAAGGTTTCGAAAAACTATGTATTCATCATCAGAGACTAAAATCATAGTGAAAATATAATGTAAAAATATTGAGATATAATATATTTTTTTATGAAAAAAACTTTCAAAATAACAATAGACATTTTTTTAAATTGTAACGTAAATGTAACATTTACTTGATTTTAGGCCTGACCTGATTGAAAATTAGTTTTTAAAACCGACGAAAAATTCACTTATCGACCTATTTCTTTGGTCTTCATATATTTTTATAAAAAAATATTATCATTATTCATGTTATCGCTACATTTGAAATCGTAAATTAGTTATGCTAGATACATAATAAACAATCAAAATTCACCATTACGTGAATAATACTAGTTCTATAATAACCTTCGTATGAATAGGAATACATATTTTAATATTTAATAAAAAAAGGAAACAATAAACAACACGTGACTTGATAATTTACCAAAACTAACAGGCTGTTTACTTTAAAACCTTTTCTCCAAAACAAAATCTCAATTTATATGGTTATGAAATTAATTTTTTGGAAACGCAGCGTAATAAACAAAAACAGAAATTGGTCATTAATAGGTTTTAAATTATATATTTCATTACAAATTCGAGAAAATTGTAAGTAGCTTACACATTTGAATTTGGCGCTCTAAAAACAATTGTTGCTTGGAGGATGGTTCGTACAATGCTCTGCCTCTTATTTCAGTTAGAATCTTAAACCAAAGAAGTACAATACGTGTTCGGTATCGAGATATATGCTCGATCTTTACCATATAACTTTGCCTGTTAGTTTCATTATGATGATCCGTGGTGGAAAAAAAGAAATCTAGAATTCCACCAGTTGGTAAGGCGATTTTGCGATTTCTACGCGTTATGCTCGAAAGCTACAATTGCATCTATAGTGACTACGAAACTTCCGTAGTAGATTAACGAATTTTCTATTCAGAAGATGAGGAACTTTTTTAAATTCAAAAAGAATGAAGTACAAAAAAATTATTTTTTAAACGAGAACAAGTGACCAAAATTTCACATTTCTACTTAATCACCAAACTGATAGGCGCTATTATTATAGTGTTGGAGAAGATAATTCCTTCCTCCTTTCACTATTCATCAATAGCTCCACGTGGACGTTGTCGTCAAAGAGGTTATATAATTAGCTAGGTGCAAGATCGGAACCACAGTTTAGATGAAGGAAATTATTATTAATGAGTTTTCTATTGGGGTCTGCCACGGGAGATCGTGTGAACGTCAGCTTTTCCTCTTTCCTTGTTTTCAGTTGCACGACGTACCATTCGGAGTAAATTATAACACCACGTTCCAGAAAACCAGTTAGAATGGTTCTTTATCTATATCAAAAGAAAGTCGCCATGATCTTCATTGGTGAAGAGGTTTTTTTTGAGGAACTTATATGGACTGTAATTTTGTTTTATGCCATCCAGAAATGTAAGAGCTCCGCTGTCCGTACTTCATGGTGATCTAAAGGCACCTTTGCCACTTTTCTTACACGAAATTTGTGATGGCCTAGCTTTTGTTCAACAATTTCAAACAACAAAGTTTATAAGTTTATAAAACTAGAAACCAATTATGCTCGGGACCTTCTCTTGCTGAAACGGCACTTCCATTTATTACGTACACTACATTCTTATGGGTTTAACCAATATAACTGGTAGGATTGGTTGTAGCGGCTGGACGCCGACTGATATGTTGCGCACATAGACATCTAACTTAATGCGTACGCAGTTCGTATATTCTTTCCGCGGTTTATTTGACCAAAATATTGTTTTTTGCTATTTCGAAAAGCTTATTTGTTTAGAAAGACTAGTATTGTTCAAATTTCGACTTCGAATCATTCTCGAATTCAACTAAATTGAATACAAATTGAAAGTAGACGAACCTATATTTGGTAATAACAATGCCCATATGCAATTCCGCGTTAACGGTGAAGCGTGGTTTTATTATTCCTTTTATAGGGGTACAACAATGTCGAATTTAAACATTATTTAAATTATAACAACGTGCACACTACTTTTAATTGTGATATTATGTAAATTGGGTTTTCTAATACATTTTATACTATTTACTAGCCCATCGTTTCAACTTCCTGTGTATTTTCCTACATTTTCAATTAAAAAAATGAATGAATAATCAACCAAACATCTTACCTCGTAATCCAACAATGGCGATAGTTAAACACGTGGTATATTATAGGTGTTATTTACGATCATACTTTCCTGTTTTTAATTCACGTGTATCTACGCATGTGCCACTTAACGAATACGAACTGAACGTATTAATTTTATGGTAGGGGTGGTCAATGTACAAAGTTTTTGTTCCTTTTTTAACGATAAGAATTATTGTCGTTTGTCGTATTTATCAATTTCTGTTTGTGGAATATATTAGATTTGAAATTATGATAACGTTTTAAAAAATAATCACGGAATGTGGAAATTTCGATGCGAATAATTTAACAAACTTCCTATTAATTACGATGTTTGCTCACCCTATATAACAATCCACCACCACATCAGAGACCAAAGAACAGTCAATATAGTGAACGTGTTCAAAAAATTGTCCTATCGACCGGAAAGGTGAATTATTGGGCCGATTCGACGACTAATTAAAGGAAAAAACGACCCCATTTGTGCGAACTGCCACCTCCGCCTTCTCCACCATTAAATTGATTGAATTGGGCTTCAAACTGCTGTCTTGTTCAACGTTTCCTCCAGATTTAGCTTTGTATGACTATTTTTTTTTCAAACTTGCAAGTCACTCGTTAGATAGAAATTTTAATCGAATAAGGAGGAAACGTACTGACCAGACTATTTATAGCACCACTACACCAAGCTATCACCGTCAGAGATGAAGATGGGTTAAAGAAGTTGAAAAGTATCGAACTATTGAAATGAAAAATAAATCGCCATCAGCCAATTAACTTTAGAGTTTTAACAAGTTTTGTACATTTTTGAGGGTTACGAATGATATGAATAATGAATATGAAACGGATTCTTAGAGAAGATCCTCGTCCCGATACGGGGTGAAACGACCTTTCCTATATGTAAATACAAAAAAAATGTTCATAATAATATTTTGATATTCATCCTATATTGATTTTGCGAAAGTCATGAAGATTTACTACTATGACGTTTTTTTAATAAACTATATACGAGGTCTGGCTATTAAATAACGAGACTGCGCGCCTAGAGGGTTTATTGTTTTGAGTATCTAGATATCTTGTCTATGCACGTCCCAATACATTTTTCCGTCACTATTATACTAGTAGCGGTTTGAAACGAATGTGTGACGAAAAACAGGAGCAGCGATCAATCTCAAATGTCTCGTTAAATTGAAAAAACTTCGACTGGGTGCTATAAATTATTGCAAGAAGCCTATGGAGACAATTATTTATCTCTTGCGCGTGTTTTTGAGTGATTAAGCGCTTTGGTGAGGACCGAGAGAGCACTGAAGATGACCAGCGCCCAGATCGCCCTGTGACTGTTTTAACTCTGGAAACAGTAACTAAAATCAACAAAATTGTGCATGCAGATCGTAGATGATGCATTCATATAATTGCCGAGGCTGTAAACGCCTATAAAGAAAAATTTTACCCGCTTTTACCACATGACAAAAGTCTATGCGAAGTTGGTGCCTAAAAATCTGACTCCTGACCAAAAGCTCTTGTGTCAATGGGTCTGCTCAGATTTTTTCGAAAGTTTAGAAAAAGATCTGCTTCGAAAGGGACTCGATTTGAGTCGATGGAAGCGGTAAAACAAAAAACAGCAGAGCTCCTAAAGGTACTAACCAAAGAAGACTTCTTCGATCAATGGAATAAACGTATGGAAAGGTGGGTGGTGAAAGGAGAGGAGTGTATTGAGGGGGAGCATTCGAATATAGAATAATTTTTATAATAAAACCCTTTTTCGTAACCAGTTTCGTTATTTGATAGCCAGACCTCGTAAAACAGGGTGCTACTACTAAATTCTGAAGCAAAACTTGAAATTAATTTCTAGATTTACAATTAGCGTTTTACAAAGGCCTCGTAGACCTATTACTCTGCCGCGTTTATAAATCTGTTGGAGGGTATAAAGTCCGAGGTTTATAGCAAGAGAATATTTAAAAAAGTTATGCAGACCCTCGAAACAGTACTTGCGCGTTTACGCCCACCCTGTACTAATTTGATTCAACTGTATCAAAGAATATAATTTCTTACACCTTTTGATATGTTTCAAGAACATTTAGAAGTATAAGAACTGAAGAAAAAATAATTCAGACGTTAACATTCTCGATATTTGTTAAAAGCCGTTTTCTAATCACGAAATATGTTTGATATAAACGTTTTATCTGTTCCGGTATATAAAGACGAAGATAGAAAACTAAGCTTTAAAAAATTCTAGCTATCAAATTCACCGAAGTGATAACGCGCTTAGCCGTGTAAGTAAAATAAATATTAGTTTCAGAAAGCCGTTGAAACTGCCCTTGTAAACTTGACTTGAGACAGTTGCCGTGTTTGTTGCTGACGCGGTGTCGTCGCTTTATTTTAAGTCGTTCCACATTCGTGTTTGTGTTTTGTTAAATCATTTAGCAGGTACGTTTTTTTTTATTTCGAAAAAAATTCTCATGCGAGGACAGGCAGGACTTTTATATTTTTCAAAATTTATATAGCTAATAATAAAAATATTGTTAATAGTAGTGATAAACTTAATATCACGTAGTAAAGTTCAGAAACAAAAATTTAATTTGTACTAATTTGAATTTTCAAATAAAGTATAATTGATTTAAACGAAATTCGAATAATTTTTAAATTTTAGTTAGTTTTTGATATTTTCCGACATTTGATTTGAAATATTTTTCTCTTAATACAAATTAACTTCAAAATGTTTGTTCACCTGGTGAAAATAGAATATTTAATTTTTCATCGTCATTTAGAACAAAATATATAAATTAATTATTTTATTGAGTTAATCCCAAATTTGATTGGGGAAAAAATAAAATCGCCGTAATTACTGTAATTTTTTTGGAACAAAATCGATTTGTATGAAAATTTTGAATCAAGTTTGTCTTGCCTTATTTCTATTTTTAAGTTACCCCTTTTCATATAAACACAGAAATAATCATTTCACCCTCAAATACCGCTGGAATGAATAAAATATTCCTATATATTTCATAATACAAATTATAATTTTTTTCAACGAATTAATTCTTAGAAAAACAAGCCTTCATTAACCAAACTCAATTTTAAGGACCGAAAATACCTTGACTGAGTATTTATATTGTTTCATCCCTCTAAAAACAACATATAAAAGGCGAAAACTATACAATTTTTTTTCTTATATAAAATTGTTTCATTCTGTAAAATAAATACATGAACATGTTTCTTATTGTATGTTACGGTTTTTAAATTTATAAATGTTTCATCCTTCAAAAACTACCCCTCATTGGGGTATGTATAATAAATGAAGACGAAGTTATATACGTATATAAATGCTTCGAAATACGTAGAGTACTTACAAACAATACTGGTTTATCGACTATAATTTTTTTGAGATTTTTGAGTTGGTGCCGGAGATAGGTGATTTAGATACTTCGAATAGAGGTTTTAACTAATTTTAATAATTTATAGTAGAAAATTTAAAAAATAAATTTATTTTATTTTATCATTTCAGTACTTTTTGGAAAATCTGTTGGTTTCGTTTTTTTCTTTTCTTTATAGCTGTCAATTTTTGCGCATAAGCTTGAATCATAGTTAATTCTTAAGATCTTCATAAAAGCTATAAAAATTTTTTTCAAAATATTTGTAGAAACTTGAAGAAGCTTGTAGAAGCTTGAAATTTTCAACTGCAAATTGAAATTTTTTATTTAATTCACTATTCCAGCTATAATAATTATAAAAAAGCTAAAACCATCAATAACTTCAACTTTGTTCTAAATTATTTTTCACGCGTAGTTTTTCAATAACTATTAAGGAAAGCTTCAAAAACATTTTTTGCTCGAAAGCTCAGCAGGTTTATTCGTAAGTAGCTAAAAAAGTATTGCAATAAATGTGCTTGAGATCTGAGGTTAATTTGTAATTTGGCATTTTCCATAGATTAAAAGCAAACAGCAGCTTTTGAACCTTGACTTTCATGCCGAAGTTCATGGTACAAGGTCTGGCTATTAAAAAACGAGACTGGTTACGAAAAAGGGTTTTATTATAAAAATTATTCGACATTTGAATGCTCCCCTTCAATATACTCCCCTCTCCTCGCCACACACATTTCCATAAGTTTTCTCCATTGATCGAAGCAGTGCTGGTAGTCTTCTTTGGTGAGGACCTTTAAGAGCTCTGCTGTTTTTTGCTTTACCGCTTCCATCGACTCAAATCGGGTCCCTTTCAAAGCATATTTTATCTTCGGAAACAAAAAAAGTCCGCCAACCGGTTTCGACGTTATTGCGTCTCATCAGAGTGGTGTATTATTATCGACGACGATATCGACAGATAGATAAATGAACGTCACGTTATTCGAAGGAGATGTTATTCAAAAAATAATATGGGATCATATTTTCGATTTAATTAATGAATAGCAGATATATATTTGGATATATTGGACGCATCTCATATCACTAGAAAATTTAATCCATATTTGATTGAATTTCTAAGTCTTTTTTTAAATATCATTGGAATTGCATGTCATTTTCTGCTGTTTATTGAATGAATGATGAGTTTACATCATACGAACTGTTTTAACAATTAGAATTATTATCTGATACCTATTTTTAGCACTGATTTAATTGACTTAGTTGATAAACAATATTCAGTTCATTATTCATTAATGAATCGTGAAAATCGAATGTTTTTTCCCGATTCGTAATCACCTTTAGAATATTACGGAGTTTCATCTGTCTTATACGTTCCTCGTGATGAACTGAGTCATTTCCAGTTGTAAACTGTTTTTAAAAACAATTTAATTGAAGAGACCCGAACGCGTTATTATTTGTCTCTCCTTGTCTGAATTTCTGATTTCTTGATGTTGTGAGAGTTAAGCCGGTACCACAAGACGCGTTCAATGCTTCCAACGTTGGACGTTGGTATCAAGTTGGAACCAACACTACAAACACTTCTTATCCTTTTACGAGTAAATGCTACGTGTTTAATATGAAAAAACCAAAGTTGTCAGCAACATCCAGTGTATTTTAAAATAATTTATATCTGTTGTATGCTTTTTATTAATTTTTTTCCACGTTTTCATTTCTATAAGTTAAGATAAGGCCCCAGTCCCATCCAGCGTTCCTTTCTATGTTCAGCCGGACATTGGAATGACGTACAATTGGAGGCACCGGCTTAAGTGATTACCGTATTTTTAATTATACCTCGTAATTGTTTTTCATCAGGTGGAATAAAATTCAAATTAGGAATTAAACAGCATAACTTATTCAAAAATTATATGCGAGTTACATTTAAGTAAAAACACAAATGTAAAAGACGTTTTGTACTTAAAAAGTAAAATTATGCTTCAACAACTAAGGTGGGGACATTTACATATATGTTAAATGGTTTTCTTTGGATTTTAAAAACGGATGTCTTTCTATTGTAATTAAGAACTGTTTACTTCTATTCATTTCAATGTATGTTCAACACAAGCATTGCAAGTTTGTACTGTATATGGGTGTATTAATGCTTGTAAGTACGAGAGTTGTCTGAAAAGTTTCCGACTTCAACTTGAAATTCATCATGTTCTTATGATCATAAGCTATATTTTCGATGAAACTCAATCTTCGTGATTACTATCTAATGTATCACGCAAATCTCTATCACTTCTTACTCAACCAGAAGCTAGTGGACTTTGATCAATAAATAAAGGGCCTGTTACTTGGGATACCTTGAACTAGTTCATATTTATCTTTTCTTTTCTTTTTTACTCTCACCATCGATGACTATTCATATTGGAAGGAAAAAAATTTAGATAATTTTTTTTTCTAATAACAATAATTTCCCTAAATAATATCGGTACAGTCGACCGTTAACTTAAAGATTGAGGAGAGTCGATTTCTGTAAATAGAGAGAATTGAGTATTGAAATGTCATTAAATGTAAGAGGACGGAGGTAAGAATGTACGGAGACTCTGCACTATCATTTAGGACCGTAAAATTTTAGGCAGCTGAATTAAAACTCGGCCGTATCAGCTTAACTGACGACGAGGGTACGGTATGGCCGAAAACTGCGACAACCAGTAATATGAAGTTTACCAAATGGTACTAGATGACCATTGAGGATACAGAGATAGAAGAGGCTATCCACATCACCATGACTAATATTCACAAATTGTTCTTCAAATTGGTTGCTCAACCACCATATTTACCAGATCTGACTTTTTCCTCTTTTCGAACCTAAAATGTATGGCCTATGTTGAGAAACAAAAATGCCTTGTTCATTTGTCAGATCGAAAATTTGTTAAAGTGAATTTGAGTGGATACAATCTAATAATAAAAAAAATAAAGGAAAATAACCCAACTCTACTGTGACATAATAACTTTCATTATAAATTGATAATACCATCTAGGAAAGGTAATTTCTAAAGCAATTAACTTACCGATAAGAGGACCTATAAAAAACTCATAAAATAAAAAAAATCGTGTATCAATAAAGCAATTTCACTAACTTATTCTGTTTTTTGATAACCATAAACGATTTTGTTGATTATTAACTTTTCCTGGTTATTTTGTTGTCGGTATTCCTATAAAATGAGAAAAAATCTACCGCCTCACGTAATTTGCGCTTTTATTGATACTGAAAAAGCTTTTGACATATATATGAAAGTAACGGCTATACTGGTTTGTCTACAGTCACAATAGTAGTTAACCTTTGGCGTATGCGTGCTTGTTCTGTAGCAGCGCTAATCTTAATAGCCTCGTATTGCGCATAGCATCGATGTTTCTCTGAATGACAACCGATTTTAGTCAACCCTATCGACATTTATTAGTGGCACGCGCATGATCAGAACGAAATTCTGCAAATTAGTTGTAAACAGTCTTCTGTGATGGTGCTTCATTGCAAAAAAGTGTATGAAGCGATTCTATGCATTGTTGTTTTAGTAAGGCCTTTTTTTAAATCTGAATATTGTCAATTTCTGCTCAAACTTCCTTATTTTAAACTTCCACAATCAACAACTTACTCAGTTATTTTCTAAATTGCTACTGGCCTCGCAATAAAGAACGTCAATGTTCACAAAATACATTCATTTATCCCAAGCATGCTCCATGTGAATCAGAACAGACGCTTTGTGTGGTAGATAAAAAAACACAGCTCCTCGTGACTTGGCATCAATGCTAACTAATACAGTGGTCTCACAACTCATTAGTGCCATTTATTTTTCAATTGTGAAAACTTGAAAGAGAACCCCGCATCACACAGGCTTCCTGGTGCGATATGTGGGACGTGGGGATCGAGATAAACCTGAATGTCATAGATCCATATAGGCTTCAATACGGTTTTGTATATAAAGAGCTTGATTCGAGTGGTAATCATGACTATCTGCCAAGCTTTTTTTGTCTTGAAGAATATTTGTTTCTTCCATGTAAATCTTCTAACTAGATGTATTTAGTATCGTCTGTCTAATAGTCTTTAAGCCCAGATTTGTCATATAAACTTAATTTGACGTATTTTTTTTGCACCACGTAACCATATGTTACGATATTTCAGTGCTATTTAATTTGTCCTTTTGTTTTTGTAAGTCACATTGTCTAACCTGACTGGTATCTTCAAGAATAAAATAGTTGCTCCAACCCTCGTATAATTTTAGTCTCAGAATGGAGACTCTTACATTGATTAGATTAGGATTAACGCAATTTCTAGAACGGCGTTATAGAAATAAATTACCAGGACATAAGGTGTCGTTCGTCGGATTATTAACCTTAATTAGTCCTTCTAATTATACTATTAACCGTTTAACTATAATCACGTAAATTATAAATATAGTAAGTTGATTCACAATTTGTTCGATCAAATATTTTCAATGTACATAAATGCATTTTGTTTGAATTTATTCAGGTTATACAAATATATGTTTTGATAATAAAAATTTCGTCATTTCCGATACTGGGAATACGTAAAACGAACCAATCTCAAATTTTTTATTAGTAGTTAGTTTAACGTAATTATCCTAAATTTTTGTTTATATATTACAATCCAATAAAAAAAAACAGCCAGGGCCGGTTCTGTATGTAAATACCGCCCTTTTTTGAATGTATTTTTCACATTCTAAAAAAGTGCCTTTACTAATTTGATAAACCCAAAATCGTTAATTAATTTCTATTTATTGGGGGAGGGGGGAATTGTGCAAGACCGCACCTGACATTTTCCTTATAGTTTAAAAAGAAACTAGAATTTTATAAAATTTACAAGAGATTGGAGTGGAAACCAAAAAAACCAAATGTCACGAAAAGCGTCCAAAAAGTGATGGTTACAATATTTTGAGCCTGCGAGGGTATCCTTTTGACTTTAAATACAACTATAATTGAGGCATATTTCTTTGACTTTGTGGCTCACAGAGATTTAACACTCATCATATGCCCCGTCCGACTATTTTTAATTCGCGAAGTTGAGAGCCATTCAACAGCGAAGATTATGTTAAACAGGCAAACATTTTGACTCATATTGCATCATATTTTTATAGAAGCATAGAAACTTTAGACAGACGTCCAGAAACGTGTGTGTGGAAATAACGGGATAATATATTGAGAATTTTTTTTTTATTTATGACCTTTTTTTCTATGTAATGTTTAGAACTCATGGACCGTCCTACGTATATGTATTTAAATATATATTTAACAACTTCCTTATGAAAATCTAAGAGTCTGTTCTGTATACTTTCTGATTCCACTATCCTGTATTGACACACCGCGCCTAAAAAAACATATTAGCAATTTCCAACATCCTGTTCTGTAAAATTTTTGATAAGATAGATGAACAAATTATTATTCAAACAACTGTTCAAATATTGGTGATGAAAATTTTGCAGTTTTCTCATATATATATATATATATATATATATATATATATATATATATATATATATATATATATATATATATATATATATATATATTAATTCATTCACGTTCTTTTTCCAGTTTGAAGTTGTTTGTTGTTACTTCTTTCGTGTGGATTAGTGCCCTAACTCATAAATTAACAATTCGCTTGAAAAAATATGAATCGAACACGTCTTTTCAGCAAGTATAAGTTCGTAATAGCTTTTGTTGGGAAAGGAAAGTATATAACCCAATTTATTACTAGGTGCTAACAAATCAAACATTAGTCGAAGGGTTAAAAGATTTAGGGAAACTACGAGGATGTATTGATATCTAGTTAGCCTAGACCAGTTCCATGCATAAACAAAATATTGCGATACCATAGCAACGAACAATAACTTATTAGAAGTGTCAGTGTAAAGTTTGACGTCAAAAAAGTAAACCAGAGTTAAGCAATAAATTAAAAGAAAAAAGATGTCCACCAAAATTGTGAAAATCGAAAAATTGGAGTATCGGGCCATCATCAAGTACCTGGATTAAAAGGGTGAAGAGGTAAGCAGATTTACGAAGATATGATAATACCCTTGGTGATCAATGTCCTTCGTATTCGACCGTGAAAAATTGGACTGCGAACTTCAAAAGAGGTAAATTTTCCATTGAAGATGATGACCGATCGGGAAGGCACATTTCTGTGTCAGTCCCCGAAAATATTGATGCAGTTCATGACATGATTTTATCACACCGTCGAATTGGGCTAAAACGGATATTTGTAGCACTTAATATTCCATACGAACGCGTTCATCATATGGACATGAGAAAAATTGCTGCAAAATGGATCCCCAGATGTTTGAATGTTGACCAAAAACGTGCAAGGGTAGAAGCATCGTGTTCGATCTGTGCTTGATTTGAAAACGATGTAGACTTCTTAAACCGAATTGTTACTATGGATGAGACTTGGGTACATTTCTACGATCCAGAAACAAAGCAATAATCGTTGGAATGGCGACACTCTGGTTCTCAAAGACCTAAGAAGTTTCGTGTCCAAAAATCTGTTGGGAAAGTTCTTGCTTCAGTTTTTTGGGATAGCAATGGAATAATCATGATTGATTTTTTGTATAAGGGTAGAACAATAAATGGAAATTACTATTCGATATTACTGACTACTCTACAGGAAAAAATTACGAGAAAAGACGCGGGAAGTTATCCAAAGGTATTTTGTTTTTGCAGAACAACGCCCCTGCACACAAATCTCATGTTGCCATGTAAAAAATTCGTAATTTAGGGTTTTAATTACTAGAACAACCCCCCCCCTATTTACCAGATTTGGCTCCGTCCGACTATCATCTCTTTCCTCAACTAAAAAAAAGTTTAAAAGGTCGTTAATTTTGCAGAGCAAGAAGAAACATTTTTTTGAAAGGTCTAGAGACGTTGAGTTAATAAATGTATCCAATCAAGAGGAGAATATGTTGAATAATAAAATATTTTGACATTGAAATTTTGTTTGGTTCTATAATATGCTAAGTATTTTTTAATATATCCTCGTAGAGCAAAGATATTCATGGCCAGAGAAGTCAAAACATCTTTTCTAACAGGTATCGAGAAACAGAAAGTATATTAATGTATGTCCCACAAAATATTGAACCGTATATTTTTGTGGTAAGTATCTTAAATGAAACTTTTTGTTTTTTTTCGAGTGAAAATTATTGGTTTTCCACTTTGTGGGAGGTTCAGACAGACGTCAGGCTTAGGGATCTATCCAACCAAATTATAAATTCTTTTTTTATTTCCAACTTATAAGACTTTTAATACACATGACAAAATAAGCACTTGTTCAACTAATGTCAAGATAATAAACAATTTTTTGTTCTCAAAGCCATAGTTGAGTAATCAACTCGAGATCTGTTGAAAATTTGTCTCCTGTAAATGAAACTTGGAGGTAAAGTAACAGGAAACAGTCGCTGGATGTCAGATCGGGTGTATACGGTGAATGGTCAAGCGATTCGAAATGCAATAGGTTAGTTTTATACATGGCGTTCACCAAAAGGGGTAGAAGGTGCTTATGCTTTAAATTTCTTCAAATGTGATCGCTTTTTTGCCTCAAGCAGAAACTAAGCGTCTATAATGGTTAAAATTTTAGTGAGAATCTCTCAGAGAACCCCATTGATGACTGAAAGAGAATAAGATATTTCTAGAAATAAAATTCGGGGATGTTATAGTGTATTCGATAACATTCCAGACTAATGGGGAAGAATCTATAACACTATTTATTCGAATTTGAGAACGTTTAATTTCAGTATATTTTAAAACAATACAAATATTTTTTTAGTTTCGTCATTTTATTATTTCCGCCATGAGTAAGTCATTCAATAATATATGCCGCTAGCACTGGTCTACTTACGGGTTTTTTTGTATAGTGGTTTTGTTTGTATACATATTCATGGGGCTATATAAAAAAATTTATAGATACATCATAATACTATTTATACGGGTCACAGGAAATTCTTCGACCAAGTGTTAACTAAGGTTAAATATTTGTACCCTCGATTTTAGTGGAAATTACGACGGGCTCATAATCCGAGTAAATAATAACCGGCAGGAATTCAGGTACACGAAAACACAGTCGGTTAATAACACCGAGAATATGAACGTAACCTCGTCAAGTTTTTCAAAATTAATTTCACTTACATGTAATTGAATATTTGAATTAGATTTTCATATACTTTTAAACGTCAGATTTATTTGAAATTTCGTATATTTATTAAGGGCCGATGATAATATAATAATTTCATAAATTCCTAACATTGTACTTGCCAGGATTACCAGGATAGCATATTGTAGAATTTGTGGTCTTTATCATTTTTTACCTACTTTAGATAATTAAATGAATTCAAAATTTTACACATTTGTCCAAGGCCATCAACATTTTACTAATTCAGTACGGTTACGTCAGCATATACGGGAACCTTTACACTCGATTTGTCAGTAACTTTAAGCTTATATGAACCCAAATGAGCTTCTATCATTTCAGATGTAAGGCTTATAGGAGTTGAATCAAAGGCTTCTTTCTTCACATCTGCTTCCATTCTTTTCCATCACGTTTTTCCCCTTTCATTTTTTTCTTCTATTCAGCTCTTCGGTGTTCCATTTCGTGTGTTATATAACAAATCACTCAATAAGTCGTGTGACTAACGCTTCTCTAAATTTTTTTGAGATCACCAAATAGCCAGTAGTCACTGGGCGCCAGATCTGGACTATACGGTGGATGAGGAAGCAATTCAAAATGAAATTCGTTCAATTTAACAATCGTTGTTATCGATTTGTTTACATTGTCTTAGCGAAACAGTGGTTTTTTCTTCGATATATGAGGCCGTGTTTCCTTGTTTTTTCATTCAAACGATCCAACAACTCGCTATTGATTGTCTTTCCCTTTTAGAGATAGTCGATGAATGTTTCATACGCATCCCAAAATACTCAAGCCATAACCTTCCCAGCTGACTGTTGTGCCCTTGGACGCTGTAGTCCACTCAAATGATGATCGTTTTGATTCCGGAGTGAAGTGATACATCCATGTATCAACCATTGTCACATATCGACACAAAAACCTGATTTATTACGTGTAAATATAGCCAAACACTGCTCAGAATCATCAAAACGTTAATGCTGATAATAATTTAAATTGGTTTCAAGTTGAAATGTTATTCCTTGTTTTGTAGTATCTTGTTTCACATATAATCTCTTTTCTGTACTCTGTATTTCGCTTTTTTGTTTCTGTTTACTTTTTGGCTAGAAACTGTGTATTAGTTTATCACTTATTCCAGTCAACCATATTGTGTTAATGTCATTTTGAACACTTCACTTTTTGAGAACAATATTAATTTTTTCGTCAGCCATTTTAAATATTTCATGCTTTAAGAACAATGACATCAGTTTTTTCGTCAGCCATTTTGAACACCTCACGCTTTTAGAACAATGATATCAATTTTTTCGTCTAGTATCAACAACTTCTTACTTTGATTAACTATAAAATTATCTTTTATTTTTTTTTGTCTAAAATTTATTTAGTACTCAAGTTTAGTCCATTTCAATGAACGGGATTTAAATGAATGAGACATTCTGTATATATCATATCATGGTTATGTTTACTTATTAACGGTTTCCTGTAGTTAACCTTACACTGTTTTCACTACAAAGTTAAATGTAGCATTGACTTATGTGTATGATAAGAAATTATTATCAAACGACTGTAGTTTATATTTGCATAATAATCAGCATTTTATACCAGACGTTAAAAAAAAAAGTATTGGATTACTCTGTATAATATCCGATTGCGTTCGTAGTTTTCAGTTCACGTGTTGTATATTTTCAATTTTCTCTCTGTGTTAGCAAATTGTCTAGAAATATATACCAAGCAGGTATTTTTTTTAATAAAATAAAAATCAAATTTTAATAATTATATTGAAATAACGGGTTGCAATTCTAATTAATTTTTGGTAATTCAAGGTTGCTATGTTTTTTTTTGAAATTGCATATAACCGTTTTTAGAGCTTATAGAAATTTTTCTACTACAATTATTGGTGAGAATTTCCAATATTGGGGTGGGTAGACTTTAGATAGACCTGATATAAGATTTGAATGGCGTGTGTGCTCGTATGGATATATTTATTAAACTAATAATTGAAAATGGTCTAATGAAACAATTAAACTTATGCGTCTGCATTATTCTTTTATGAGCGAATTCCCAGGATACAAGAAAACCGCAGAAAACCTGAAACAGTGAATTTAGGGATGTAGTAATTCATCTAATGTCCAGAAAGTTCACGGAAATGTCTTGCTAGATCATTACTAGTAGCTGAAACTTGGTTGAGATAATTTCTTCTTGGGTTGTGATTCAAAACCAGTACCAATCACCTACCGGGCATATATATTCTAGGCAAGAGGATGTCAAGGAGCGCATGTTATGAGGAAAACTCTGGGGGCAGTGTGAAAGGTATTGTCACAGTCAATTGGGCAACAAGTAAACATCGATTCCTGAAAAACAGCTGTTGAGGCACATAAAACGTTGTTGATTGTTTTTTAAGTGTCGTCATCTAAGGACCTACGACATTCCTTTTGTAATTAATTCCGAAAGAGGCATTTTCTGACAGTTTTCAGAAGTTTTATAAATGTTTTAAAACGTATGTTATGTACAATGGTGACTACTTTGAATGCCAATAAAGATAGTTTATTTGTATCTTTTATTTCGTTTGTTTTCTAACATCTTTCACCGAACTTTTTAGACACACCTCGTATATATGTCAATGAAAATTATTCAAACTCCAAGTTGTAAATTTTTTAGTGTTTAATTTTTCATACTAAACTGTTTTTTTTATGAAAAATACAAATAAAAAATGATCTCCTACGTATTTAATCAAAATTATTTTCTCATTTTACTTATAGATCCAAGATGTTTCTCAACCAAACGGTTCTTGGGGTTGGACTACCACTGAAGAATTACCTCCCACTGAATCTACAGGATCTATATCCGACTTGAGGAAGCAAATAGCTGATTTAAAAAATGAAAAATCGGATTTAATGGCAAAACTTGAACAACTCGATGCCGATAATCAAGAAAATTTGATCAACATAATGCAAATGAAAGAAAAATTGCAATACGAATTGAATGAATTGAACAATAACTATATTAGTGTTAAGGAAGAAAATAAAATTCTACTAGAAAAAGAAGAAAAGTTGAAAAATGAAGTACAACGTTTAGAACACCAAACTGTGACTTCTGGTGAAGATTACGTACAAAAGTGTGAAGAGCTTACAGAAGTAAATCAGAAAATCAGTGATGAGCTGGAACAATTACGAAACGAACTAGATATTACAAAAAAATCAAATGAAACATTACAAAAATTGTTAAAAGACACTAAAAATACCGAAGAATTAGTCGAAAGAGAAAAACTGAAAAAAATAGAAAGCGAGAACAAACTACTATACTCCGAATTAAAAAAAGCAAACGAAGCAATATCTACATATGAAATAAAAAGTTTAGAAGATGAAGAAAACTGCAATAAACTAGCAACAATATTGGAAACATACGACAAACAAGTTAGTTGTTTGAAAAAAGAAATTGAAAACATTTCAAAATTGCACGAAGATGCCAAAAGTAAACTCGCAAATAGTGAAGACACGTGTAAAAAACTGTGTAATGATAAAGAAGAAATGAAAACAGAATATAATAAAGAAATCTTGATATTAAAAGAAGAAATAGAAGAACATTTGAAAGTAATAGACGAAACGACGAAGGAAAAACAAAATAACACAAAAGACACAGTAGAAGTTCTTTTAAAAGAATTAGAAAGTTTCAAAATAGAAAATGAGAATCTTAAGAAACATAATGAAGAATTAGTTGTTAAGGCAACGGGAAGAATGGACATGGACTTGGAAAACGAATTAGAAGATATCCAAGAAGAACATGAAACACGCTTGAATATATTGAGAGAAGAACTAGAGTTACTAAAACAACAGGAATCTAAAAATAGAACTGACGAATTGAAATTTGTAGAATTAGAAGAAGAAAAGCTATTATTACATAGGGAACTAAAAGACGTTCAAGATGAATTAGAAGAACTGAAGAAAAATCATAAAGTTAGTTTACAAGGACTCCATGATAAGTATGTAAATATCATTACAGAAAATATAAAAAAATTCCAGGAATGTGAGAAACCTTCAGATTTCCAATACTACATACAAGAAAATGATCCTCAAGTGGTTGAATTGAGTAAACACGTCGAAAGTATAATGAAAATTCTATTAGATTTCAAATGTAAATGTGCAGAGCTAGAAACAAGAATAATGGAATTGGCGGAAGAAAAAAATAGTATATTAGTTGAAAAGAATATAGAAATAGAAAAACTTATACAAAATTCCGATGTATTGAGTCAAGAAATTTTAACCAAAACTCAGTCATTAAAAGAATTCGAAAACGAATGTAATGAAATAGCTAAAAATAACGAACTGCTCATTTCTGAATTGGAAACGTTGAAAAACAATCCAGTATTACAAACAATATCAGAATCTAACGAAGACAACATGATCTTATTGGAATCGCAACTAGAAAATGCTAATAAAAGAATAGAAGACTTGGAAAGGATAATTGATGATTTGGAAAGGAACCAAATAAGAAAAGATAGCCTTGAAGATACTAGCGATTTGGAAAATGCTGTAAAACAACTCAATATTACAGAAAAAGAAATTGACGATAAGAAAAAAGATTACGAAGAATTATTGAACAATTTCGATCAACTCCAAATAGACAACGACTATTTAAAGAAGGAATTCGAACGACTAAATGAACAATTAGAATTTTCTAACGAAGATAATAATGAGTTGAAAGGAAATTTAGAAAAGTTAAAAACTGATTACGAAAACACCGAATATCAATTGAGTGAAGTAAACATCAATTGCGAAGCATTAAAAGAAGAAATAGAAGAATACAAAACTAAATTAAAATCACTTCTAGCTGAAAATACATATTTAAAATTGCAAAACGAAGATAATTCAAGAAAAAATTTAGATCTCGAAACCAAAATGAATGTATTAGAAGAAAAACTCGCAGAAGAAGACGATATTAAGAAGAATTATGAAAAGCAATTAGAAGCAGTAACGGAAAAATTGAAAAACGCAAAAATGGGAGAAACAAGTCTCAAGTTACAATATGAACAAAAGAGCAAAGAATTGGCAGCACAATTAGAAGAAAGATACAATCTAGAATTATCTTTAAACAAAATAAACACCGATCTTGCAGAATTTCAAAACAATTTTGTCGAATTACAAAATACAAACGACAAGTTATTGTTAAAACAAAAAGAATTAGAAAACGATGTAGCCGAAAAAGAAGAAACTATAAAACGACTAGTAACAAATCAAACCGACAAACAAGATGACAACAATTTAAAATTAAAACTAGAACAAACCTCGTTAGAAAACGCTAACCTACAAACTGAGTTATCACAATTAAAGACACAGCTAAAAGAAACTACAGATCAATGTACAAACTTACAACAACAACTACAAGAAGTTACAAATTCCAGAAACGAGTTAATCAACATGGTTACGATGAAACATCAAGAAAACGTAACTTACCATAACGAAATTCAAAGATTAAACCAAATAGTCACTACGGAAGTGGAGAAAAATAAAAAGTTAGAAGAGCAGTTCAAACAACTACAATCTAACGATTCAGAAATAGAAAAATTGACGGATCAAAATAATTTTTTGAAAGAAAAATGCGAAGTTATAGCTAAGAATCTATTAGAAGAACAAGCTAAATCGCAACAATTGATAGCTGAACGGTCCGAGAGAGAAACGACGCTTCAAAAAAAAGTCGATAGACTTCAAGCGCATCTCATAGAATTAGAAGAGCATTATACGCAAGAACTTCTACAAACCGAGCAAAAGAACTCGCTTCTAGCGGCAAAACTTTCAGAAATGGAAGAAAGGGAGAAGAATTCCAGTACGATGTATACGTCGGTTAATATAAGGGCGAATCAACAAGTAGAATCGTTGCAGAGTCAATTGCAAGGGGTTATCACCGAGAGGGATTCTTTGAGGAAGCAGATTTCTGACGCCGAAGACGAAAATTCTAAACAAGCGGCCGCGTTGGCTAATCTACAGTTCGTTCTAGAACAATTCAGAAAAGGTGAGTATAAATATATAAGTATGGAGACGTAGGTATCCAAACTAACGTATGTAACAAACGTTTTCGGGAAAAATTTGTTCCTTTCAATTTAATTCTAAATAACACAGATTTTATGTTTCAATTTTCGTCAAATTCTAACTTAGTTATGGCATACAAGTTAGAAAAGTTTATACAATTTAGTTGGACATGGTGAATATACAAAAGCCGTTTTTTTTTTAACCTCCGATCGCTCCGTGCAAACGCTACGCGGGCAGAAGAAAGCGGACATGCGCTTTAAGCGCTCTACACACACATATTCAAGCGTCAGTCGGCGTTGTGTTACAGCCACGTCAAGTATGAATTTCAAAGTGTGATTCATGAGTGATGGGGTTGAGCGAGTTGGGATCACGGATGATGAAAAAATTTCAATTTATAACATTCAGAAATTAAAGGAAATGATCGATTTTATGACGTGAAATGTAAATCCAAAAAGAAATTTGATTCCAATACTTTATTTTCGATTTTTACTACAGACTTCATATCTTTATATAAGTTCTGGATGGCCTTTGTGAAAGTATGACTAATGTATTCTCAAGAGCTATTTTGTTTTGGATAGTCGCTTTCTGAAGGAACTAAAATGGTAGAGTGCAGAAAGCTAGCAGATAAAACGCGAGATTGTAAATCAGAGATACTCCGAGGGATAAACATCATGATCGTGAGATCACTAATTGGGTATTGAGCAACTGTTGCAAAGATGGTAAAGCAAATCAAACCAGCCAGCACAAGAAAAACTTCAACAAAGCTCAAAGAATTGTTTGTGTAACTGGCTTAATTGTCAGACAGTACATATCACATTTTCTAAATAAGAACTGAATCAACCATGTACTTGATTGGCGTAATTTAAAAATTCTTTCATATTGGGGTTGACGGTGTCTTAAGGCGTAATATGGGCACTCCTGAGACAATATAAATGTCTTATTAGCTCTGTTGAAAAATATTTTAGAAAGTAAAACTTTTCTATTGATTACATTATTTCATTTTTCTAATAAAATGTTGGAAATGTACAATGAATAGTTTTAAAACCACTCAGTTTATGTTTCTACAAGCATATAAAACCGTTGATGTTAGAACTAGCTAAAAAAAAACAATTTACACTTTCTCACCTTCTCTTAGATAAGAATTAAAACATGTACACACACTTCGACGATAAACCAATACGAATAAAACTTCATAAAACCCGCTTATTATAAAAGTACAATAAAATGTTATCTTTATAATCAGCCTCTCATAAAACGTACCATTTTTCGATATATTTTTGTAAAATAGGGTGAACCTTTTAGTGAAGCTAATGTGAAAACAGTTTAAAAATATATTTACGTGGTAAGATTTAATAAAATAAAAATTATGTAACTACGAACAACTTCAGCATAAATTAAAAATAAAACTAATTCAGATTCGACTTATTTTGTAGTAAAATGAATTCGAAATTATGTTGAACTTCTTTAAAAAAATCTAAATTTACTTTCCAAAATAATTTTTAACCCTATTTCTAAATATAAAAACAAATGACAATATTATTATTACCAACTGTGTCACAATATACACTTAGGGATATATGAAATTAAAGAAAAAATGATGCTTTTATAGATAAAGAGAAAGATGTAATGCAAGAAACTGAACGAATTCGACGACATATTAATTCTGAGAAACAAATACAAGAAGAGCTTCGAAAAGAAATAGCTAACCTCAAGTCACAGCTAGAAGAACGTACGCAAGGTCTATTAGCAGCTTCGAGGATATCAGATCAGCTGGAAGTATCAAAAAAAACTATTAATGGATTGAAAGATGAAGGTAAGTTGATAGTTTTTTCTACCAGCTTGTTTTTATTTTAATGAAATCGATGATGAGAATATGAAATCTAATTTTTGAAATTTCTGGTAATAGTGGTAATTGCATACCATTTTTATGCAACTCATCGTAATGAGTGGTATTGTGTATAACTAAGAAGATGAAACAATTTTCCCTTTTTTTAAATATATATCCGAGGAACAGGATGAGCTTCTTACTTAGAAAATGGTTAAGAAATTTAAGGAGCTAGCAGTGAAAAGTGGGCAAAATCAAACAAATTTTACTAGAGAATTTGTTGCTTAAGTTGCCAAAGTTGACTGTTCCAGTTGATTCCTCAGCATCAAATTCAAAAAAAGCCGTGAGCAGCAGAGCTCCATCACGCAAGTCGAATTTTTCGTCGAATGAAGAATTTAACTAATACACAAACAAATCTTTCCATAAAATGAATTTCTTGGAAATGATATCAATTCTCAATCTTATTTCTTTATATGGAAAATTGGCTATTCCTCAATAACTTTTCATTTCACAAGTTAACTCTCTCTCTCGAATGAAAATTCATAATTTCAATAGACCGGGTGGTCTCGAACCCTCTTGTTCAATTCCAATTGACAACAAAGAAAAAATTGTCATAGAAATTTCGAAAATGGGAAGTAAAAAAAATCACCCTAGCAACGATCATACTCGTATTATTCATTAAATAGGAGGCGGTCCAGTTCAACAATTACAACGATCAAAATGAATTCGGGCGTATTGTGCTAGAAGAACTGAAGAAGAAAACTTTGAACTTGAGAAAGACAATTCTTCAACATCACCCCTACTTGCATGCGAAGTTCGAACCCTCTAGTTAAACTTTTTCTGGCCATAAAATAAGAAAATATAACAAAAATGGCCATAAAATGGAGAGGGGTGGAGATGGAAAGTTTCGACCTTAGACAGGAAATCATCTCGCAACTAATTGAACCTACATGTGAAATTTCATTTTTCAGTCGCTTTTCGTTTGACCTGCAGAGGTGAGCAAAGGTCAAAAACCACTTTTTTGCACTGCGACCCCTCAAAATATTCATTTGTTTTCAACCAAACTCTAATAACATCAATCCGCCGCCAAAAAAGCCATGTATGCTAATTTTGAACCAAATCGGACCCATAGCAATTGTTCGAGAGACGAAAATAAGAATTGTAGCTTAAACAGATATATAGATAAACTACAGACATTCGAAAAACCATCATAATCGTGTTCAGGAGGTCTCAAAACATGGGAAAAATGATGTGCCCCCCATTTTTCTTCTTGTCATGCCTACCGTAATTGTCTAATTTTTCCTTGAAAAATTCGACTAAAAAGAGTGTTTTATATCATTAAGAATTTGTTGCTAATGGATTTTACTATAATAACTGACTACAGATCCAAAAATCAATCATGTATTTTTTAAAAAAATATCCCAAACTGTTCTAGGCTGATTCTATAGGAACAGTAAAATGCATATGAAACAAAGTCCATATGATCCAAAAGTAATTTAAAATGTCTGCCAATCTAATAAATTTCAATTTTACTATAATAATTGTCTGTAGATCCAGCTACAGAAAATACACAAAAAATCGACTGTCTTTTTGAGAAAAATATCTCAAACTATTGTTTCTGGAACTGCATCAAATCCAAAAGGGGCGATTTATGTCATCACCTATTGTTTCTTGATTTGGATCAAGTTCAAAAAGGGCGATTTATGTCATTTAGAATTTGTTGCTTAACTAATTTACTAAAATAATTGTCTGTATATCCAGCAACAGAAAATACACAAAAAATCGACTGTCTTATTGACAAAAATATCCCAAACTATTGTTTCTGAATCTGCGGGAAATGGTTATAGTAAAATGGATGAGCAGCAAGCTCCATATGATTCAAAAGTAATTTGAAATGTGTACCAATCTAATAAATTTCAGGTTTGGAATATTTTTCACAAAAAAACAGCAATTTGATAATAATGAATCCATAAAAGTGAAGTTAGTATTAAACTAGTTTTTAAGGAATCTATTGGAACAACCGAATGAATTCCTAAACAGCTAATTAATAAAAAATTGTTCTCACTGTCAACTTCGTACATATCAAGTTCAAAAGGAGTATAAATACTCTGTATATCTCTACTATTCTTTTTAACAATGAATTTTTTATTGCGAGAGGGCAATTCTCAAGTAGCACACAAGGAAAACTAATTGAAAATAATTTATTTGTAGATTTCATCTTCTCATCTATTATATTGTACTAATTATCATGAAAAGTAACTATTTTGTCAGTTTTTTCAGTTTCATATCCAATGGTTGTCCGTGAAATATCAGCTGGTAATTCTGGGTAGATTGTGATCCCAGAATATCAGCGGATATTATCATGAACTGCTATTTCAACTACACACATAACTGCATTGTTACATTTTTTTTTCATTTATCTTGGTATTGGTAACTATATATTTTTCATTTGATTTCCTTTGCATATAATGAGTTTTTAGTTGCAAGACGTTATCAAAGTTGAAACTATTTTTAAATTCAGTAATACAATCATTTTTTTCAATTGGAAATCTTATAACTATAAAATAAGTTTCGTCGCTATTTTGCATAAGAAATACTGAAAATAGATTCAGTTTTGATCCGCCTCATTACGCCTTAATTTTTCTGTAACAGTTTTTACAGAAGAACGAAACAAAGCCACTGTTATGAAGTAAACTTTATACTCACCCCAAAGATTCATATTTAATTAGTAGCTAATAATTTTCACTACATACAAAGTGTAAAAGTATACATTTTATCTATAAATACCGAAAGTTCCAAAACATAAAAAATAAATATCAGTAATCCAAAATAAAACACAGACATTTATTATTCTTGATATTCAAACAACCAATTTGGTAATGAACCTGTCAGATTATTAACGTTGCGTTTAAGTTTGAGGTTATAAATTGTGTCTCAGTGTATAACGTAACGTTGCCAAGTGTACTTATTTGCTGTGGAAAAATATTAATTTTTTGATCGATGATTCAAATGTGAAGTTTTGCGATAATTACAGTGTTTTTTTTTTATTTCAAGAAATTTAAAATAAATATTTAAAAGGACTAGATCAAACAAAAACAATTGTTTTCAACGAATTTGAAACAGTGTATTAGTATTTTAATATTATTACCTAATACAATGTTATCAAATGTATTATTTTGGCATATGAGTTTGTTAATTTTTTTTGAGAAATGTTGAGATGTCGAATATGTAAGACATTGGCTCTGTAGCGTCTCTTTTTCAGTCAATCTATATATTTCCACATGAATTTTAGCTGTATGTTCCATTTATATAACAAATTTTCTGTTTATTTACTAATAAATACTTATTAAATTGGCTTAGTATGTTGATATGGGATGTTTTTAATAATTGTGCCAAAATGTAATAACACGTTCAAAAAATTTTTTCAGTTTACAAGTAATTACACTACTTTACATAGTTTTTATACCCCAAATGATATTTTTCAATTATTGTTTGATTATGCAACAGAATTACAGTATGTTTAATTGGTCAAAAATGGAAAAAAATAGTAATAATAATAAAAATACTTAAATATTACTTCAGAGTGATGATTTTTTCTTATAGAAATAGAATTTAATGAATCTATAATCTATTTTGCTGACTTCTTAGTTTCTGGATGAATGATTAGTTGTCTTATTTTGAGCTTATTGGCCAATTTAATCAAGTCTTCTGTCATCTACTGTTCCTATTGTAATATTTATTTATTTAAATATACGAAAAAATTTGTGAAAATAAAAATATTAAAATTGTCTTTTGCACTATTTTTTAATTTTGATGATTTTCTCTTAAGAAGCGGCTCCAAGGAGGGGGGCAGTAGTTGCACTTGCCCACCCTCTGAGAAATTGGGAAATATTTTTTTAACAAGAAAATTTCAAATATAAAAACTTGATTCACGAGTTTTTCCAAGATTCTACTTATGTCTTTATTAGTGATAAATCAATACTTCAATCTGAATATTTTAAGGTTAAGTATTGATCTCTAACGTATTCTTAATTGAAATCTATTCACTCAGACACAAAAAAAAATCATCAACAATGTGGTCTTCTATCTTTTACTGTTTCTATTATATTTTTTAGTTTTTGAGTATCTTTTTGTACATGGTGTAATAGATTTTTGGTCTATTGTTGAGATTTGTAAACTAGTGTAATTAGAAGAATTATTTGTGTGAGGTTAATAAAATGGCGGTATTCACTTCTATAGCATCAACTCACTTTACTTTGGTTAAGATAATTTTCAAAAGCAAAAACATTAATCATAATGTAAACCCAATTTGACTTTGAGGATTGTTAAAAAATAATAATTGAAAAAATGATCAAATTCAAGTGGTGAGTTTTGCTAAAATTTTCGGTGTAACAAGAAACGTTTTTCAAATAGTGCTTGTAACATGGGATTTTTTTTCAGCACCAATACAGTACCAAGCACTTTTTATTTAAAAATCAGCACAGTTTTGCACGCTTTGCCTACGTTTTTTTAATCTCATTTGGTAACTGTGAGGTAGTTTCAATCCCCAGGTACTGAATGGGATATACAAAATGTAGTGTTTGAGTCACCATTTTTTTTTAGTTGTTGCCAGTCTGCACCTGTCTTTTTATATTTTATAACTGTTTTTCTTTGTCCGTAATTTTTAGTGAGCTTTTGGTGTTGTTTTTATTTGTTTTATATTTATAGAAAAGTCTTTTTTTATATTGAACTAGACAAATTTCATTTAATGGTGTAATTCAGCTTCAAATCAAGATTATGAAACAAAAATCCTAATAATTTGTAGGGAAAGTTTCATAGGAGAATATTACTCATAAAATCGTGTTCTAAGGTTTCTTAGAAAAGCTCAAAATAATTTTACTGTAAGGATGTAGAATTTACAAAAAAAAGACAATTCTATACTTATGTTTGTTATAATATTTATTATTTCTAATTTTTTTATTCAACAAATATTATTTCCAGTTTTAGTTTTTGAATGTGGACGGCATGAAGAGCATGGCATTTTTGAAATAGAAAGTATAGGGAGTGAGTATTACATCAGGTACTGGTAAAGTTGTGAAAATACCAGTCCCTGGGTAACACTTGTTTTCTTGCTTTTCAGGATCATCTTCCAAAATTGTATGTTAATTCAATATGATTTTTTTTACTTCAACTTTATAATAACTATCACAAAATCTGTTTAACAATGTATAAACTTGTGAAAAGACATTGATTCTTCATTTTTTAATCATTCTACGAAACCATAATTTCTTCGTAAAATTATACAAAGATGTATTGTTTTGTTTCTTATTATGATTGACCTATTGATATGTTCAATTTTACAATTTGAATGAAAATCAAACACTTGAGTTAAAGACATGTTTGTATATTGAAATACCAATTCTTTCATCTGCCAAAATTACCACTTAACTTTGTTTGCTCTATCAAATGCTATGTTAATAAATATACTGTTAGCTACCACTACATCAGAATCACAATTAAACTACCTACACAGCTGCATCCATTCTTTTCTATCAAATTTCTTTCCTGCCATTTTTTTCCTTCTAATCAGCTCTTTTTTGGTGTTCCTTTTCGTGTGTTATTCAACACATCACTCATTAAATCGTGTGACCAACTAAGGAAAACACTATTTTGTCAAAAATCGATCATAATCTCCTTTAAGAGCAATAAAATAATTCCAACACCGTCACTAACTTCTCGATGCCATGCTTGTAGTAGGATTTATCTTTTGCATCAAAATAGGCTTCAGTTTCAGCAATCGCTTCTTCATTGGAGCTGAATTTTCTACCGGCGAGCATTTTTTTGAGATAAGCGAATAACCAATAGTCACTGGGAGCTAGATCTGGATCAATTTAACCACCGACTTGTGAATGGAAGTTTTGTCTTGGTAAAACAGTGGTTTTACATATGAAGTCGTTTTCCCTTAATTTTTGCATCCAAATGATCCAAAAACTCGCTATTGATTGTCTCTCCCTTTTGAAGATATTCGATTAACAATATTCCATGTATCATCTATTATCGCATATAGATGCAAAAAATCTGATTTATTACGTATAAACATGGCCAAACATTTTTCTGAATTCAATTTACGATTAGATATAACCAATTTGTGAACTTTTTTGTTGTTTTATAGAGTAACCACCTCAATTGGACGACCAGAACATTCACCATCATCGGTGATGGTGATTTTAATCTCGGATTATTTCTATCCTTAAAATGGACCTTGAAATTCACTTAAAATGACAACAATTTGGTATAGCATCTATTTTTTTTAGTCTTATTTCCTCATGTAAAAAGAATGGAACTTGCTCATTGATGAGAATTGCCTCTACAATATATTTATTGTTTTCTTCTACTAATATTACCACTGTTAGTATGGCCCTCAAAGAGCTTTGACCTCGTCCACCACATTCCTCCAGTCATCACGGTCCAATGCTTGGCGTCTCCACCCCCTCACACCTAGCTCCCAAGATCTTCTTCGATATTATCCAACCATCGTTTGCGCGGTCATCCTTTGCGCACCCCCTGCTTCTCAGGCATACACTCCAAGTGGCCTAGCCATCTGAATCTAACCCTCTTGACATCTTTCACCGGCTTCATAGAGCCGGTAGGTGATGAAAAATGACTCTACAACTTATTTCTTTTTATAGCTTAATCCTTTTGCACTTAGACTGTCTAAATGTGGATCTAAACAATTTTCTTATATAACAGTTTCCATTTCCACTCCACATTAATATTATAATTATTTATCAAGTTCATTGACTCCCAATTATACAATATTTAAAAAAAATTCTATATTAATCTATATTTTTTGATTAGTAATCAAATCAGCAATCATATTCGTAATAATTATCAAATTACTCATTTATTTAACCATGAACACTTATCTTATTGTTCAAGTTTTGAACTACTAATATACTTCCGTTCAACTTTTTTATTTCAAGTGAAAATAATCATTCAGAATGTTGTGATAGTCTAAAATATGTCAAATATCTCTCCGATTATTACAGAATATAAATTTGAAATCAATCTACACACCATTTCTTTAATAATTCAGCCAATTACACATTTTATACAGGTTATATGTTCTTAACTCAAGTGCTATTTGTATTTTCAATATCATCAACTGCGAACTAATATTTTGATTATTTTTCAGTATCCCAACTTCAAACTAAACTCACAAAAACTGAGGAAGAACTAAGTAAAGCTGTAAGCAGTACCGATGGAAAAGTAGATAAACTGTTAATAAAAAACCTCATCCTGGGTTATGTTATGTCAAATAACAATATGAACAGGGATCAAGCACAAGTTTTAAAAATAATATCTACAGTATTGGATTTTAATCAACAGGATCATGAAAAAGTGAAACTCAACAAACCGCAGCAGGGTTGGTTGGCCTCACTCCTAGCTCCAAATCCTGAAAATAAGATGTCTGAAGAATCTTTATCAAAGGCTTTTATACAGTTTCTTGAAAACGAATCGAAACCTCGAGTAGTTCCAAGTTTACTTGATAATAATACTATTTCAGTGCCATCAAATGCTTCTACTAAGTCATCAAGCAGTACATCCAGTACTCCCAGACAAACGCCTATAGTACTCAGTGAAATAGTCTTACCTACTTTCACAGAGTTTGCACAAAATAGAAATTCCAGTTCTATATTAAAAGATGTACTAAAAGATAATAGTTGAAGTACTTGGTATATTTTTAAGATTACAACTATTGTAAAATTAACTATTTATATGAAATGTATTATGTATATTTAGAATTGTGCATTTTATACAGCTTTTTATTTGTATATAGAGATGTGAGAGTCTTATTTATTTAAATAAATTTTAAAAAGTAGAGTTTCGTTTTTATTTATTATCACAAAACAATAAACAATTCTTCGTACACCTCTTCAGATGTAAGAAGAGACCTGCAAAAATCAATTACCATGTTCATGAATGAATTCATTAATTAAAATATGAGATGAAATTAATTAGAAAAAACTGGACAATGAAACAATAAAAAGATAATTAAAAATAAAGAAAATTATTAAATAATGCTAAGGTAGTATACAGTAAAATAAAGGTAAAAACAGAAATAATACGTGGAATAAATTGAAATGAAATTCAAAGTAATTAATGTTCGAAAAAATAAACAGATAGAAGAAAAATAATAAAGTAGAAAGGAAAATTTACTTTTTAAAGATTTTGAATCAAAATTTTTGTTGAGAAAGACTTCTGAGAGAATATAAAATGGTATTTGAGAACACATTGATAAAAATATATAAAAAAACACTCCTAGAAGCAAGAGGTACAAAGGAAATGGAAAAGACAGTAATCATCGAAACAGAGAGTAAACTCCTGGAGAAAAAAACTCCCATAAGAAAGAGAAGCACTCTGGCAGTGGCTTCCTGAGCTGGATCACTTGAACAAGTTCACTTGATACCAACACTTGATACAAAAGTATTTGAATCCAAGCAAAAACAATTTACGTCTTATCACTAACTTCCATCTACTATGGCATCATAAAACACCAGATGAGGTTTACTGACAACTGTAGATTCTGAGGAGGAAGAAGTTTACCTACTTCTAGAATACCTCGCATCGACTGGAATGCTTTTGGATGGAAAATACGTAGAAGTAAACCTCGATAAAGACAGTACAGATACTGGAATTTATTAGAACATTGGAGCTGTACATATATCGAATACAGCTCCAGTAGCGAATACAATAAACCTTAAGTTGCAGTGGAGGAAAGAGCAAATGACTAAAAGTTACTTATTGATTCCAGAAATATTATGTATACTATTTGAACATATTCTGCAATCGAGTGCAGTGCACCAACAAAAGAAACACTTAAAATTAATTAATTGTTCAAAATTAATATCCATATTCTATCTATAATAAAACTTCCTTCTCCAAGAGAAAACGAGAATTTGTAAGATTATTCCAGATGATAGATGAAAAACATTCTATATTGAATGTTATACAACAACATTCACATGAAAAAATCACTTTTAATCAATAAAAATACACCCAGATAAATGAGAAGTTGGGATTAATTACGCATTCATATAAAAGCATAGAAACCTCGTCGGATCAAGAAGTAGTGGGGCTAAAAATCGACCAGGGGCCTATTTAAGGAAATCAAAATTAGCTCGAACATTTTTAAACGTCTATTTCTAAGCAATTTTTGGAAAAAATGAAAATTTTGTTATGGATCCAATATTGCTTTTAAAAAAAGATCAAATCAGTAATTTTCGGGGCTCCTGTGAGCCTAAGAAAACTCACATATCATCTATATACATTTTTATCGATTGAAATATGAAAATAACTGTTTGAAAATGTTAATTCAACAGTACTTATACATAGACAACTTTGTATACGTAATTCTAGATTTGTGTGTTAAAATAAGAAACATAATCTATAGATATTCTAGAGATACTGGTTCTGACATATTCAAATATTACCTAGTTTCTATAATTAATATCGTACACAATGTCGTCTAATAATATAGAATATAGAACCGGTATTATTTAATTAAAATTTATCTTACTAATTTCAAATCACATTCTTAACATTGAGACAAAAAACCTATTAATACTAAATATTCAGATGCAAATTTTTAATTTTAGGAAACACTTTAAACAACTAATCTTTCGAAATTATAAAAGTTTACTTACCTGTTTCCCTTTTCGTCCCTACGGCTATGTATGCTACTGTGATTAATCCTCGTCTTTTACCAACTGAAGTAATCAAAAACAGTTCCCTTATCTATTACCTCCTTGCAGGAATATGAAGTAATAAATAAAAATCACCTCTTATTGAGGTAATTTGAACTATTTCTGATTATTTTTATTACAATTTACCTTAAGATGCATATATTTCACGTCACACCACTTTACCGACGGGAAATTTTGCATGCTGAGATGATGGTAACTTTTCGATTTTTTGCTACCTGTTAGTAGCACTGGTTCCAATATGTCTGCCTGCAGTGCATTTGCTGTCAAAGTCAAATTCACGTAAACATTTAATTTCATCAAATTTAATATTAACAGTACATACAATGTAATCAAGTAAAAATAAATAAAAATGGCTCAAGGAGTATTGAGCTCGGATATCTCCCGAAGAAACCCACAAGACGATTACGAATTAATTCAGCGAATAGGAAGTGGAACTTATGGGGATGTCTATAAGGTATTTCATTCAAATTTTATCTTTCCGATTATTTTTCTTTCTGATTCATTTTTCCAGGCAAAAAGACTGTCTACTAACGATTTTGCTGCAATAAAAGTGATAAAACTAGAACCAGGTAACGTTCGCTTAATATAATTATAGGGCAGAGTAGTTTTAAATTCTACAAAAACAATTCTACTACTACGAAGTAGTATTCGAACACTCATATATTTTCGAGTATATATTTTTATTTTTTCTAATAACTTCCATTATACCTTAGTTATATATTGTAACTCTTCAATATTAGTAAATACTTGATTATAATTCACCCTTTATTATTGTAAAATATAGATAATTATAATTGATTTATTACAGTTTATGTCTGTACATACTATAAAATAATTTAAATTCTCGCGGCAAGTTGATTTTATCATAACAGAAATGAGATTTTCTTCATATTTTTATTGACAATTTTGTAATCCTTTTTTCCAAAGGGCTATGAGACTAATCTTCATTTGTCTAAATCTTTATTTAAGTTAGATCCAAATTAAGTATAGCAGTATGTTATTTGAATTATATTCTGATTAAATAGAGTTACATGGAATAGGTCAGAAACTCATGTTTTTTTTTTGAGTTTAATAGATCAATTTCCAATAACCTGGATAATATCCTAATACTACATTGAAGATATTCAATATTTTTTCATAGCTTTACCTTATAAAGGATTTTGTCACTAATTAAGCTATGACCTTGGCGATTTTAATATTATATGCCTCTTATTTTCTTAACTTGATCTTCTCTTTGAAAAATGTATAAAGATATTATCTTGCAATTTTTTATTCTTCTAAATGTTATTACATTGGAGGAAACTATTGGAAGTACTAATTATAATAATTTGATATTGATATTTGTTAGTGAATTTTTGAATAATAAAAATATTTACAATATCTTATAGAAAAAAAATATTATTCATGTTTAAATACATGTTTATTAAGGTATTGAATTGTTATAAATGTTTATATTGCTTATGCCCAATAGGTGATGACTTTGGAATTATACAGCAAGAGATTCTTATGATGAGAGACTGTTTACATCCCAACATTATAGCATATTATGGTAGTTATTTACGTAGGGACAAATTATGGATTTGTATGGAATACTGCGGAGGTGGATCCCTCCAAGATATATACCATAGTAAGAAGAATTTCAAAATACATGTATTAAAAAATGGTATACTATGTAAAATAACAATTTGTTTCAGTTACGGGTCCATTAGCTGAAAATCAAATAGCTTATATGTGCCGAGAAACACTGTTAGGTTTACAATATCTTCACAACAAGGGTAAAATGCATCGAGATATTAAAGGAGCAAATATTCTATTGACTGAATGTGGGGATGTAAAACTGGCAGATTTCGGCGTTTCTGCTCAAATTACAGCTACAATAAATAAAAGGAAATCATTTATTGGAACACCCTATTGGATGGCACCAGAGGTAACATGATTTGTATTGTAAATTGTTATAGTTCTTTTCAGTGACTTTGGTTTTGGGTATTATTCTAAACAGACTCTTATTCAACCATCAGTTGCTGTACTTGAAAAGGATAGATCACCTGTAGAAATATTTTAATTAAACATCTTTAGGAGGATACTGATCACACTGTTTATACTACCACTAAACCAACACACACTCACAATTAAACTGACTGACAGTGTTACAATATTCAAGTCTTCAGAGACTTTAGAGAAACTGGGAGGAGGATACCTGCTGAAATTGTAATACTTCAAATACTAGTTTATGGCATTCACTAATAATGGGAAATATACATAACAATATACATACAGATTAATTTTGTGGTCTAAATTTTATTCAATTTTAGCCATTTATAAATTATTTTTCAATTCAATTTATTTTTGATTCGATGCAGGTTGCAGCTGTTGAACGTAAAGGGGGCTACAATCAGCTTTGTGATATCTGGGCGATTGGTATTACAGCGATAGAATTAGCAGAATTACAACCCCCAATGTTTGATCTACATCCAATGAGAGCATTATTTTTAATGTCGAAAAGTGGATTCAAACCACCTACATTGAAAGACAAAGAAAAATGGTGAGTGAAATAATGTATAACAGTGAAATTTATTAAATATCTGAAAACTTCCTAGAAGATCTATCCACTGATAATGTTGTTAAAAACTAAATTTGATTCAGAAGTTGTTGATTGTAAAATATGAATCATCTAAAGTATTTATTAAATAGGTAACATACAGAGACCAGTTGAAGATTTGTCCTTTTTTCAAATGGCAGCTAAACAGGGACATAAAAAAGCAAATCTGCAAATAGTTGCTATATTGCTGTTTCAATAATCAATATGTCAGCTTGTTTTACCAATATATTTTCAGTAGTAGTAGACAGATGTTGTCTCAAGGTTATATTTTGTGTAAGTGTAAGTTACAATGACTGACAGAAAACTATTTTATCATATATTACAACTCTAGATATGTATATATGTGGTGTACTCATGCATATAATGACAATTACAACTTTTTGAATCATTATATTCCAGAAAAGGTGGCTCGTAGGAATAAAGGTATTGATTCCTTTTTTTGTAGATAATTTTATGATCTACAATGTTTGTCTGAGGTATTTTTTACTGATTTTCAGCTTGGGGGGAATTTATGTAGCTTCACTCTTATTTTTTAGTCTAATTTGACCGGACTAGTAGTAAAGGGCAAATAATTAAATTAAAACAATTTATGCGCATTTTTTGTTTCCATACCCTTACATATCTATCTAATTGAATTGATGTTCTGTATGTAAAATTCAATATAATACAAATTTTTTATCCAATTATTGCTGCTAATTATAATTAATGCAATGTATTTGTCGATAATTCCGATTTAAACGTACAAAACGCTGATTAAAGAGGAAATGCACTTGAAAAAAATATATTTGTTTTTGAATGAACCTTCTATTATTAGCCAGTTAAGGGAATTAATCAACAATGCATTTTATCACAACACCTACAAATATTGTACACACTTATGTTGTGTAGGCTGACATACTTTACTCAATTCCAAAGTACATTTATACATGTCTATTTAACGACAATAATAATCAATTTAAATGATCTGATTAATATCTAGATCACCATTTCTCAAACTGAAGTCTGTAATATTCTTTATAGAACACCAAAGGTTATATAAAAATCAATGATATCTATTTTATTTATAGTATTTAGCTGATATATTTATTAAAATGAATGAAATGTATGAAGAAATAAGAAACATGGAATAAGACCTCAGGTCTGAAACAATCGAAAATATTTCTTTCCTATTTCACCAACTGGTCTGAAAAGGCCCTTTCGTCAAATAAAGATGAGCTAAGGAGAGTTACTGGTATGCTTACTAGACACTTCCGGTGAAATACCATCTGAAGTGGAATAAAACCCCAGGTCTGAAATAATCGAAAAGATTTTTTCCTATTCCATTAATTGGTCTGAAAAGGCTTTTACTATGAATTAGAACAATGTTTTATACTGATAGACAATTATTAATAATATTTAATTAATCACACACATAAATCACTGCCTTTCTTGACAATAGAAATATACTATGTTTTGAGGGCACTTGACTATGTTTCCAACTTTTGGAAAGATTTGTAATTTTAATTAGTGCTTATTTTGTTCTAGGAGCGCTACTTTTCAAAGTTTTGTAAAAGTAGCATTAACCAAAAATCCAAAGAAAAGACCAACTGCAGAAAAATTATTACAGGTGAGATATAAATTGAGCATTGGTGTAGAATGATGTTACTGAAATGTTATGTCAAATAATGTAGGAACTCTAATGCATAATTATTTTGGTTAAAATGTTTTTACACCACTTAATAATAAATTTTAACAGCCATACTTCAAGATCCAATTTGTTCTTATTGTTACTTTCTAAAGCAAAAACTGAGGTTTTAGTCATCATTAAAAAAGGTTCGTGGGATTTTAACTGCAGTTATTATTTGTAGCATGCATTCTTCCAAGGTGACATGCACCGAAGACTGGCCTTAGAGTTACTACAAAAAGCTAACAATCCTTCACATATGTTTACTGATCTTGAGCCGGACGAAGATGGGGTAAGACAATTATGATATTTGATATTTCAACAAGCTTTAAGTTATTCGGCGAAATAATGGTATGCTTCGTTTCAGGCTGTACAGAACGTTCCACAAAGGATTGCGTCACGACTGACTTCCAGACCAAAACCTCAAAATGCCGTGCTTTCCAATTCTGATATGGATCGTATAGATGAGGCTAACAATACCTTACAGAGATCAGGTAAGAGAACTAAAATCAAGACAATTTAGAAACATAAACATACACAAACAAGAAATTACTTTATTTTATTGACACTACTGACTAATTTTGACTGATTTAAGATATTCCTACTGTGATAGTCGAAGAGAAACAACCTCAGTGGGACTTGATGGATCTCATGAACAATGTGACTAGTGTACACAACTGTGTAGAGCATCAGAATCAAAAATGCGGTATCGGAAATGCATTCGACTCGCTCAATAGGGAGAAGTAAGTATTATTTGACAATCCCTTTTTTTATCGTTTTTATCTTAATTTGCAATAAATGTCATAAGGCTTTTTAATAGTTACATTTAATTTTTATCAAAATTAACCAAAAATTGTAATTTTTCAATTATTAACTGACCTTTTCTCTTCCTTTTAGCAACTTTTATTTGTATTACATTTTATTTTATTTCGAAAATATGAAAGATTACAAATTTTTGGATTTTGTTTAACATCTCATTTATGATATCAGTTTTAGTCAAGAGAGAAAAGCCATGACAGGATCGCAGCTTTTGAAAATGTCATTGAGGTCAGCCTTGATTTGAGTGTGATGTGTATTTTAGTTGATACTGCACTTAATTTAGACTGCAAATGATAATCAACAAATTGAGAAAAAATCAGATTGATTTAGATTTAACATCCATAATCTACTGTATCACTCAATAAGTCCCAACTTAGAGTCCCAACATTATCATATCAAATTTTTCAGTCAAAATCAGATGTTGATTTACATGGTTATAAAGGGATACATTTGGAACTGTTTGGGCAGGATTTTTCACTACTATATGTGATAATGACTGAATCATTGATTCGTTACTGTGCCCCTGAATCAAAGCAGAGCAGCAAAATGAATAGCAGTTGGCGAAGTGACTATCTTGAAAAATAAAACACCAACAAGAGAGAAAATTGCACAGCATTATTAGCATGATCAATCATAAAAATGAAGTGAAAACAACCTGGAATTCAAAAGAACAAAATATCTTTTGTTTTATCAAGACTAATTATAATAATAATATAATCTCCAATGAAGAAATTATTGTCGAAGTTGAATTATATTATGGAAGCAAAGACAAATCATTCGATAGAAAAGTTATTGAAGCTTTCTAGTACATGTATAATTTTTGGGGATGTCTACATTAATAATTGAATCGAGTTTTTAGAAAATAGTTGTTAGATTTCGGATTTATTGAGTGCAGAGATATAATTAACAATTAGATCACTTGTAAAATTTTTTTCTTAGTATATACTAGAGCTGAAATTGGTGTTGATTTTTTTGCAGTGGAATGTTTGGTTTTTATTTTAATTTGCAATGTTTTGTTGGCCTTAGCTCTATATAATAAGTACTCTGTGACATAAAAACATCTCCGAAAATATCAAATAAAAAAATAATGTTTGTAAATTTAAATCAATATTAATTATATTCCAAAATAGGAAATAAAACGTATTAATTTGAACAAATCTGACATTGTAGTATAATTATCTTGAATATAATTGAGTTTTGTAATATAAAAATATACATGTCTACTCAGAATGATTATAGATGAAAGAGCATAAGAAATGGTTAAATGTTATAAACACTGTTCAACATTAACATTATATTTAAGATAGCCAATACTGCTTCGTTAGATTTCCAGATGGTATTCACAGAAAACAATTCTTATTGTAAAGAAATAATTTATTTTACAGATTAGATAATTGATTTTTTAATGCAAGAACAATATTAATTTGAATGACTCATTAGATCCTAACTACAGTTTGACATTTTTTCCCACTAATATTAACAGTCTGTATTTTCATCTAATGCAAGACATCTTCAGACTCTAGTTAATGTTTTAATTTGTGATATTGTTATTTAGGAGTCTATTGCAGTACATTGATGAAGAATTAATGTTGAGGTAATTTTTTTTACAAAAATTTTCATCAGCTACATAACACAACTCATTAATTGCCTGAATTTGATATTTCGTTTGCCGCATATATTCTTTTAACGCTTTAACACCGCTTTGGTTTTTTTTTTATTTTGACTTTTGTGTTTTTAACTTTATTGGGGTTGGGTTGGTATTACTTTTTTTTATATGAATAACGTCTGAAATTCTTTTTCTTGTTAACTGGTGGATATAAATGTTGTTTGATTATTTTAGGGGAGCCTACAATTATCATCAGTCCGACTATGAACAGCTGTAAGTTAATCGATATTTTTTTGGTGTAGGTAGTTTAGTTAGATGAAAATTATGTTTAGTTAAAATTGAGCTTGTTACAATTAGGGGTATGAACATTGTTCGGAATAAACTCAAAAAGATTATCATTAAAGAAAGCCTTGTTTAAATCTATTGAGGTCTACCGTATTTGAATTTGGCTCTAGAGGCGCTATTGTAGATTGAGATTTTCGAAATTTCGTGCAAAATCTCATTGTTATGTTTGTCTTGTTTTAGTAAAAGTTCTAGTACCTCAATCGCTTGGTTGAATGAACAAATTTACCCATTTTTCGCACATTTTTATATGTTTATGGGTCGAAGGATGATCCAATCTTGCCTCGAATTTAACTGACTTATTTCTACGTTTCAATGTAAACAGTCTTCATTACTACATTCTTGCCAATGTAAAAATTTATTCGGTAATTGTTTTATCACACTTCATATTTGTGCAAGATCGATATGCTGCAGATAGTACGACCACCCTCAGAAATAAAATGTTTCAGTTATGCTTTCATATTTTATAAATAAAACTAATCAATATCTGATATAGTTTGTTTAAAAAAAAAAACACTTTAGTTGTGAACCTCGTATAATATACAATATAGTGATGTAAACATATTGAACAAGGTTACTGTAAAGTGGAAAAATAACCAGTAAAGTTACTGTACGCATTCCTGTTTTAAAATATCTCAAGATTCAGTTTGTTTATTACACATGATTGGTGATACCATTTTACATCAATTTAAAATTTAACTGAGGCCACATGCGATTATTCGTTGACTTAAAAACATTTCATGTGACCTCGATTTTTATTACACCTGCAGATATTTTCGATTTTCAATTAAAGTTTATTTAATTATGTAGTGCGGGCTCTGGTTTAAACTTTGAAAAATCCTTTAGAAATTTTCAATCGGTAATTTTATAAGAGTGTTGTTTAAGAAGAACGACGTTAACAGTGATTAGGAAACAAGGCTAAATAATGATAGTTTGCTTAATTAGGATAAATTGATGATGCGAGAGAGGATCATATTTGTTTATAGTTTTCCAACGTATTATGAATCCCAAAGTATTTTTAAATTTGTGCAAATTAATTTTTAAAATATGTTCCTGAACTTATTAATTTCATTTTTATGTGCTTTTATTGAAAATATGGTGAATTCTACATAAAGTAGCAAGGTGAAATCAAATAAAAAGTTTTATAATATATAATATAAATATAACTGAAATATTTCAGAACATAACCTCAAAAAGTGCTAAACTAACATCAACGCCTTTTGCTTATTTTCGAGAGTGTTTATGAGGCTTTTCTTTGTGTTTTAAATTTGGGCAAATCGATTTTTAAAATATTTGTATTAAATTATTGAGTCATTTCCTTTTTAAGTCCCTTTTCTTAGAAATATATTGAACTTTACATACATTTGAAGTAGCAAGGTAAAATCAAATAAAAAATTGTTATAAATTAAATTTCTCTTTAACCAAAATATACTCTAGCATATTCCCTCTATTCATCAAGTTCTTCTTCTCTACGTCTAACATGTTCTACCTTTATTATGGTCTTCATAACTAACTGGTTACTACATGTTAATTTCTTTATGAAAAATTTTGAAGACATTTAGCTATTTTTTATTTATGGAATTTGCATTTTCATCGAGAAGAAATACCAAGGGCTATTTCAGAACATAACCTCAAAAAGTCGTTATGTAAACCAACATCGACGCCTTTTGCTTATTTTCGAGAAAGTTTCTGAGTGTTTAGAAATTTCAAAATATTCAATTTTAAAAAAGTGTGCTCTTATTATTAGTGTGTATATGGACTACCTTGTGTATCAATCAAATATAGCTTCAATCTTATTGAAAAAATTTGATCAAATTAATTCTATAGTTAACAAAATGTACCACAAATTCTATAAAATAATAAGCAATACATTTTAAGTCTAGATAACGTGAAAAAAATACCAATCTAGTTATATAATTCAAAATTTTAATCAAAATGCTAGTTGTGGTATACAAAATAAAATAAAAAGTATTGTCAAGTTTACATTAAATTTTGCATCTTGAAATTTGGCACTTCCTCTAGTTTAACTGATGTTTGATTTAATTATTTTTTTAATAAACAGCATGGGAAGCATGTATACTAAGTAGAAGGGATGGTAAAAAGACTTTTGTAAACAAATAAAAAATGTACTAATCATGTTGTCTGTAATTAATTTATACTTGTTTTAAAACATTTTTATTATCGTAGAGCAACTCTACCAGTACAAGATCCCGAAAACTCAGTAAAATGCGATATTCATGCCTCACCTTCTAATCATTCTAAAGAACCACCGTTCAATGGTTCACCTAGACGACATTCCTCAGTAGACGAAATTTTCGGTTTGGTCACGTCCATGAACTTGACAGGTCAAAGGCAAAGGTCGTTGAGTGATAGCAGTAGAACAGGAAGGACAAATAGGGATAGTAATAGGGAGGTTAATGGTAAGACACAAATTTCAATCAAGAAAAATTTAAGAGTATTTTTTTAAACCTGTTTTATTGAAATCTCGTAGGTACCGAAGAAGACACTAACCACGAAGGTGGCGCTAATGATTTGGTTACCTGCCCTCCTGTACCTCCAAGAAAACATCGAAGGCGGCATACGCCTCCTAGACCTCCTAGTAATGGCCTCCCCCCAACGCCGAAAGTACACATGGGGGCATGCTTCTCTAAAGTAAACTTTTCAAATTTAACTATAATTCTATCGATAGTATTTGATTTTGCTCTTAGGTATTTAATGGATGTCCATTAAGGATCCATTGTACGGTATCTTGGATCCATCCTGAAACTAGAGATCAGCACATACTTATTGGCGCCGAGGAGGGTATATATAACCTCAATTTAAACGAACTTCACGAAACTTGTATAGATCAGTTATATAATAGGAGGACAGTTTGGATGTATGTCATAAAAGACGTTCTCATGACATTATCAGGTAAAGAATTGACTATTGATATATTACAAAAGTATATCTTTCAAGTTATTTTCAAAATGTTGTATGAAGAATTTTGAATTTTGTAATATGAAAAATGTCTCGATTTTGTTTTACTTTCGAATTTTTACAAAATTTATAAACTAAAAAAATTAGTATTATGTAGAACGGCATTAATGTTGATGTAAATGCATTATATACTATTGTTATAGGAAAAACACCTCAGCTATATAGACACGACCTTTTGGCACTTCAAAACAAACAGTCCCACAGATTTAGTTTACATATGAATAGGATACCAGAACGACTGGTACCTAGAAAATTCGCTCTTACTACTAGAGTACCTGATACAAGAGGAACCCTTAAATGTTGCGTCGCTCGTAATCCTTACAATGGTTATAAATATTTATGTGGTGCTACTACCAGTGGAATTTATTTAATGCAGTGGTACGATCCACTCAATAAATTCATGCTGTTGAAGGTGAGAATACTCGCTAGACTTATGTCTAGAGCAGTCACAGAATTAAATTAATTTTTGGTCTGTTGTTGCAAACTTTCGAATTTGTATTGAGTTTAATCGAAAAATATGCCGTTTCAGCTTGTGGAATGCGTTCTTCCCAATCCATTACATGTATTCGAAATGATCATAACTCCGGAATTAGAATATCCCATAGTATGTGTTTCAATAAAACAAGCTTACCAACCTAATAGATTCAAATTGGATTTGATAAATATGAATTCTGGTAAGTTTATTGAATATATTGTGCATCTTATCGAGCAACTTAGTTTGGATAAAGAATAATGGATAATCAAAAAATATATTAAAATGGTACCATATAAAAATTATTATCTATCTTACTGATAATTATTAATTAAATATAGATTGTAGTGATCAGTTAACTTACTATTTAATAACAGAAGTTTTTTTTTCTAGTTTGTATTTGAATTAATCGTTTTTATAGATTTTTGTTTTTCAGAAAAAAATAATCTCAACTAATAGTCTTATCTTCTTCTCCTTTTACCTTTTAAGATGTCGGATGAAAGTTCTAGTTTCTATTCTTCTTATTACTTCAACCGTCTTCTCAATTTCTCAGAAGTTTTTTCTGCTTTTATTCATTCCATATCATTTCAGCTATTTCTTGTAAATTTTTCCTATCATTGATTCTTGTTTTTTTGTTTTTTTATTATCTCTATCCTTTATTTTATTCCACTTAGTTTCATCCCTCTGTTTTTATTGCGTTTATTTTTGTTTCCTCTCATTTATCCAATTTCCTGTGGAGTATAAAATAGTTGGTAATATATTTTTTTGCTTTGTTATCTAGTTTTCAATCTTTACAACTATTTTCCTGTTCCTTCTTTTGTTTCTGTTATTGATCCTTATTTTGTTTCTTTTTGAATGTCTGAATCTCTATATCTATTTGCCTGTCTTCTCTTGGCATACTTTTAAAATATTCTTACATTTTTACTCTTTCTTCTTCTTCCTATATGATTTCTGTATTAATTATTTGATTTGATGTTTTTTTATTATCTTTAACTTGGATTTACTTATGTTGACTTCTATTTTTGGTTTTTGTACTTCTGGTTACCAATCAGAATGGATTTTATTTGATACATATATACATACATACATACATACAGACATCATAGTCCGGCTAAAGTATGAATTGATATCATTAAAAGTCTCTGAAACAATGTTTTTATATCTCTATTATTCTTTATGAAATTTAAGTTTGCTGTTTTTGCTTAAGACCTTTTTATAGAAATTTTATCAAAAAATCGGTGTCCCAAATATGATACTTGAAGAAATACAACTTGTACTAAATAATTTAACCCATTGAACCAACACTGTGTCATTTTTTCCTTTGAAACTGGATTAAACAATTAAAAAAAATCTTAATGATGTGGAAATTTTGTCTTATTTGGGGCACCCTGTAGAATTCCGCACCAAAACCGAAGTGAGCTCGAAATTTTTAGCATTTAGTAGTTGTGATTTCCAGATATCTGGTTTCCTCCAATAAAGACAACACCCAAATCGCATGTGACATTCGTAGCAAATATATGTATGTGGTGAGCCCAGGCTTTGAAACTTTGTTTGCAATTTGCGGATTTTTAATAAATGTAGTTTGTTCCAAAGACTAAATTAAAACGTATTGTGTACTGTAATGTGATTTTCATACTGAAACTAAATACACTACTTTATTACCACAAAACTGTCTGGTTCTTTGAACTTACAGTAGATTACTGATTCAAATCCGGCTCGAAGGACCAGTCAGTGACTTGGTGTAGTGGTGGTAAATAGTGGGTTCAGTAGTGCTAAATTCATTAAATGATTGAAATTAAAAAAGTACGATATAGTTTTTATTAAAAACTTCAAGGTACTTTTGACCATACTACATTTGTTTTCGATTGTGAATGATTTGCATGGATGACGTAATATTTTTTTTGAAAATTTTGAGATAGAATTTTTTGTTTCATTTTGGTTTTTATTTGGAACTATCAAGGTTCATTTATTTAAATCTATATTAACTATTCAAATTGTTTTTCAGGTGCTAATTGGTTCCATTCAGACGAACTTCAAGACATGGACGGTACAGCGACGGTAATTCCCCGAAGGGAAAATTTGGAAATAGTGAATGTCACTCAATTAGACAAAGACTCGATTTTAGTGTGTTACGATAATGTTATTAGGATAGTGAACGTACAAGGAAAGATGAAAGTTAATAAAAAACAAATCGCCGAATTAAGATTCGGATTTAAAATTGAAAGTATAAGTGAGTAGCTCAATAACTTGATATGGATCTAATTGATTCTCAAATAAATTACACCTCAAATTCACTTCAAATAGTGTTATAAGTCAAAAATTAAGAAAAATCTGTACTATTTGTGCTAAAAAACTTGAAAATCTTATCTTAAATAATGTCATGTAAATAGTTACTAATACGGTAACTTTGTAAGTTTTTGAGCTATCATTTTTTTTTACAGTATGTCTTCCGGATAGCGTGTTAGCGTTTCACAAACATGGTATGCAAGGTAGATCATTAAAAAATGGAGAAATTACTCAAGAAATTACGGATACTGCAAGAACATATAAACTTTTGGGATCAGACAAGTGAGTTTGTCCTTCATATTTTGCTATTCTTGGCTTGGGACCACTCCAGAGATCAACTATATCCAAATGGTTCACGACAACGTTATTCTGACCAAATTAGCGTTATCTACGAGTAAAACCCTTAAACACTAATGTCGAACAAATGCTACATATTCAAAACTATCTTCTTTTGTCTAAAAATTCAATTTTTTTTTAGTATACAAGGTTTATACTAAAATTATTGAGCTTACGTTCATTTTTTAAAAGTTATATTATAATTCTATAAATAAATATAATAATAACTTCGACAAAACATGTTAATATTTATTAATAAGACGGATATCGAATATGAAAAGTGAAAAATATATATTTCAATATAAAATATACAAAAATGGATAATTAAATCTGGTACATAAACTTGTAAAGATATTAATCCAGTATTGTTTATATTAAACAGTTTTTATGGGGGTATAGGAAAAGTTGCATTATATTAATCAACTTACATTGTACTATAATGATGAATCAACCCAGATAATGTGGTTTGTGAATAAAATTTTTTTATTTACATCTGCATCATTTGTGCCATCAATAAAAATTAATAGTATTGTCATTTGGCTAAAGGAAATAAAAAATAATATTATGTGATGATATGTCTTGATTTAGATCTCCTTTAATTGAAATTTCTTATAAAAAATAGATAAAATCTTGACCTGAAAATAAGATCAATAAGAACAAATCTGACAATATTTTAATAGAGAATGAAGGATATCAAAACATCAATTAAAGAAGATCTAACCAAGAAAAATCATCACAAAATTTATATATAGAAAGGCCTAATGTAATCTATACATTAGACCCACAAAAGTATTGTGATGGCTATTGTTTTTAATTATATTTTCAAATTGCAGGGTTGTAATGTTGGAAAGCAATTTATTAAGAACTGGTACACTAACAAATGAAGAAGGACACGACTTGTACATCTTAGCAGGACACGAAGCCAGTTATTAATACAAGTAAGTATCAACAGAATATAAAAAAAAAAACAGAATTACAGGCCTGTAAAGTGGGGGCTACAACAAAAAACGGTGCACCCTGGTTGACATAATTCCAGCCCTTGCAGTGATCTGGAACAAAAAAATTTGAAAAATTCTTAATCTGTAAAGATATTGCTAGCAAAAAAAATCACAAAATGGCGTCGACATGAAATATCCATTTTTTTGTCCCTTTTTTGACCTTTTGGAATTTTTAAAAAATACTCCAAATTGAAATTTTTTGAAATCCAAGGGAGACGCTATAGAGGGATATAGATTTCCACCAAATTTTTAAGGAATTGGTTGCGTAGAACACAAGGACATATTCTTAAGGGTCTAAGCTTTAAAAATATGCAAAAATACCCCCATTAATGGACTCGTATACTGTGGAGTTAGACAAGAATCACAGAGTCCCTTTACTTTCTGGTCATATAGGAATCAACGCAAATGAAGTGCCCAATACCTTCGACTTAAAAGGAGCACAAACGCTTTTTATTCGCCAAGAGTTGTGCTGCGTTGTAGAAAAATGTCACTCCAAAAGGTTTCTTTCAAACTTGGATACTGCTAGATCTACATAAACAAAAATAAACTACACCTCACTGGCTTCTTTATAGGTTATTGCCATATTAGAGAAAATTATATCTAGCAGACCCTGACAAGTGCAAATTTTGCAGGGATGAAGATGAAACTCCAGTTCTAAATCTATAGCAAAGAAATCTTAACACAGATACTGAAGAGTTTACTCTGGAACTTCAAGGCGAGCTGTAGATGTTGAAACCATACAATAAACCTCAAGTTTACAGTGTAATTGAAGCTATCTATTCATAATATAGAGTGAATTGCTTAGTTGTATTATATGACAGTATTTCTTAGATCACGTGATTTAAATTTAAAAATTGTTCTACTATAATTATATTTTTAAAATGTATTTAATTGTTTCAGATATAGCTCACAGTAATAAAAGGAGGTTTCTGCTTCGCTTATCAAGTTTAGACTAATCAAAAAAAAAACTTAACTTATTATTAGATTAGTGACTAGTTAAGTCGGAAAAGAATACAGAAATCGTGATGTTTTATTAGAAAAATAATTAATCGGATGAAGGAGTTTAATCTGCTAGGGATCTTCTCTCTTAAGCATATATATACCTCAATTTTACTTCTCTTGTTAGAGAAAGTAGAATAAATGTGTGGTATTCGAAGATTTTTGAATACCATTAATAATTTTAGAAAGAGTACCTACAATTGAATTATATAATTATATTTTCGTGATTGAAATTGAAATATATTCTATTGGAAATTTAAAAAATAAAGAGTAATTTTTCACCATAGATATTTAGGAGTTTTGTAGGAGAGTTTTTTCATTTATTAAAACATTTTACTGAAAATTCATTTCACCTACCATACAACTTAACATTTCCATCTGTAAAAAAATTTACGCATCAATCCAGACTCAATAAAATAGCTTTTAGTGAGTTTTCAAACTATAGCATCTCTTTTTGTTTATCAATTTTATGTGTTACTCCTTATGGTCCATTCCTTTTTCGTTTTATTTGGCTAACTAAAATATTGATTACAAATGACCAGAGAATTAATATTCTACATAACACGAGTTTCTTCTTTGAGTTTTTTCAATATAAATTTCCATTATTTTCTTCTCTAGTTTAAAAGATGTATACATATCTGAGAAAACTACTAATGAGATCGATTTTCAGTAAAAAAGAAATAATTTTCATGATAAACTAATGAATAATTTTAAAAAAACTTTATTTCTAAATCCATTGTTGATTTGTTTCCATTTTGAATTGGATTTTTTTAGTTTTAAGAGCTTATTTCCTGCTTGCAACAGGGTAATCTTACAAGAACAGTCTTGTAGTTCTTAGGAGTCATCGCAAAGAAGTTTAATGTGAGGAATATCAGGTAGTTGAGCTGATTTATAATAATATACCGAATTCCTTAAAAAAATTACCAATAACCTTATTGGTTGACAAGAGAAACCAATAATACTGATAGTTTTAATTTGACTTGTTTTCTATATTTATTAACTGAAAACTTGAGTATTTGGTTATTGAATTGCATTCCAGTCACATAAGATAAAATTGAAAACCGTTGAATTTTGAAGAAAGGGACCAAATATGAGCTAAACCTACTTACCTTCAGCGAAGCTTTTCTGCTCAGTGGAATTTTTCAAAAATGATTTGATTTTGTGACAAACTCTGTTAATTTAATGATTAACTACACCGAAGAAATGGATGTTTTGTTTAAATGTGCTTGAAATTCTTTATTTCAATTTATTTTAAACTCATAAATACTCATATATATATAAAAAATTTATTTGAATATGAAATCTGTATTGTACATATTAAGTTTTTTGTAAATAGATTACCCTGTTTTCAAATAAAGCTACTGCTAATTTACAATTTGTCATTTAAGTGCTGAATGTACATGTTTTTCAAAACTGGCAAATCAATATTAAAAAAGCTTCCTAATTAGAAAAAGGAAATTGTCAACTATAATACTGACCACATTTTTTACTATCACTGCAGTAAAATTCATAATGACATTGAATGGTGTTTCAAGCTTTTCATCAATCGATGGTTCGTATCCCAGACGGCGTAGCTGGGGCCCAAAACAATGTGTGAATATCATCAATGGTTCCAAAAATTCTAACTTAATGAGATATAGTGTATAACTTCATTTTATATGAGGTTATCAAATTTAAACATTAAAAATGTTGATTGGTGGTAATAGTGACACAGAAAAATTAACCTATTATCCTACTGAATTTTTTTATGAAATAACAGTTTTGAAAATCATCGACATTATATTTTAGCGATGACAAAGATAATACTCTGCTAGATTTCTGTATTTTTCTGTATAGTCAACAGCGTTTTCGGCTGTGGTTTTATTATCTTATTGCGTAATTATTAACACGTTATCTTGTACATATTGTAAAGTCTAAAAATAGTAAAACATACCAAAAAGTAATTTATTATAGGTTGATGGACTTTTTTTAATTGTGAACATGGCAGTACAATCTTGAAACGAAAGTATATCCTCAATTATATATATATATATATATATATATATATATATATATATATATATATATATATATATAAATTTCTAGCAGCTAGTATTAGAGGTTGTATATAACCAAAAACTGTTTTTGGTATCTTTTAATCGCCTTTTAATTCCATGATTCTGTGCTGGCTCCAAAGAAGAGTATCTTTGCTCCTATAGATTTCTTGTCCGAAACATTTTTTGTTTATATTTGGGCTTTCTAGAATTCGGGAAACTGAACTTTCTACATACTTCCCACAAAATCTACACACGTTTCCAGTATAACAAGGAATTGAAATGAAGAAACTTTTTTGTGAATGATATGGGAGATCAATTTAGGATGATTCATTTCAGAAAAAACAGAGCTCCGCTAAAACGGCATTTTTCAACAATAAAAATCTTTAATTAGGTGCCCGTACAGTGGAGAACCCATCAACTTAATCTTCTACTTGGTTCAAATATCCTTTATTTGACTATAGCTTTACCGCAACTGTTATCACAACACTGGTGACACCAAATACCAACTATTTACTTTAATGTTGATAACTTCTCCCATGAACAACTTTTGTTGAATTTGAAAGAACTACACAGATTATTAGTATTGTGCTTTGGAGTTAGGTGCGCTACCAGTGCTGATAATCTACACAGACAAATATTTTCACCTCCAAATGATCATATAATATCCTATTGAAGCTAGATTTTTAACGGCCCTCGCAAATTTCCTCCTGTTATGAACATTGACCATGTTTCAATTCATTATACTAGTTTTTTCAATGCGGTAAGTTGAAGCTTTATCACTGTTATGTATGAAGTTTTTTGATGAATTCTTGTAATAATCCACGTCGAAATGTATGAAAAATAATTGCACGAATGTGTTCATGAGTCAATTCTATTTTTAAATAAAAACTATACCTCGCAATTAACTACAAATATATACCGGGAATGTCAGTGACAGATGTAGGTATTGCCAAAACTAAAAATATAAGTAGTCATAGTTCATAGTACCGTAGTGGACAGCAAAGGACCGTTAAGCATATAGTTCTTCTGATAGGCGCGTCGTGTCAACACTTGTATTATGATTGGTGTACAAGGGGCGGTGATACAAAAAATATAAATTGAATTGAATTTTATTGAGAAATAGTCGGTTTCTTATATTTTGTTATAATGTTTCGATGTTGAAACTTGTTCGTTTATGATTTATATCTTTTTAGTGTATAAACTACTGTTTTTAATAAAATATTCTTCGCATAGAAAATGAGTTTTTCCAGTATTGAAAAGAGCTTGATGTATGTTTTCTATCTCAATTTGATTCATTCATTTAATACATGTGTATCATTATCACTTTGGGACTAAAAATCATCCTGAGGGAAGAAAACCAAAAGGAACCCGGTATTTTCACTATAATTTATTACTTTGGTACAAAAAATCACCCTGAGGAAAGAAAACCAAAAGGAGCTCAGTATTTTCACTATAAATTATAACTTTTTACCATAAAGGGTCAATCATTACCTCATTTGTCACAACACAGTGAATAATGAATTCTTTACCTTTTCCAAAATTAGTATATACAAAAAAAATATTGATTCTTTAATCATCTTTTATACATCCGTGTTTGTATATTTATACAAATCATTAACTTGTGTTATCGTTTGAACAATAACTGTTTTGTATTCTAATTATATGACTTAAAGTTCTTCCAACATTATCTTTTTTTAACCTTTCTATACTGTGCTAGTCGAAATTTCTATTTTTAATAATTTTGACATCTCTCCAAAATATTTTAATAATACTGTGCTAAGTGCCTCTATAAACAATGTTTTTTATATTATTTCCTACTTTTCATTCATTGCCAGATAAATATTTTTTGTTATTAAAATAAAATTTATTGTTTTCAGTTATTGAGCCTCAATTGAGAATTTCCAAATTCTACTTTTATTAATAAATAATTTTAAGGGCGATATACCTTCGATTCAAGATTAATATTTATATGTAATTACACCACATATTTCCTTGATTTGTTAACTGAAATATTTTCATTGATTTTAACGTCACTTTTATTGTAAACTGTTCATTTCATAAAATAAAATATTTTCAATTGTTCATTCGTACTTTATTTTTTACCACAAGAGAGTTCACAAACTTTCCATAGGAACTTATCTCAAACAAACTTCCCACGTATATTAATTAAAATAATGTCATTAATTGAAAATATATTTCATCTTTCAGTTCAGAAAGAAAGATATAAATGCATTCATCTCTTGAGCATTCCTAGAGTCATTATCATGGGTGACTTCAATTTCTGGAAAACCTATTTTGGTAATACTTTTGTTTCTCTTCCCATATCTCGAATTAAAAACCGGAATTCGGCACTCGTGATTCACTTGGGCTTTTCTATTGTCAATCAAATGATCTGTAGTGTCGAAGACGAATGCACTGTATATAATGCGATACAAGTATCTCAAACAACGTTTCTTTGCTGGTGAAAACATCACTCTTCAATCCAATAAAACCCCCAGTAAGCATCTTCACCTTTAGCGATTTCAAAAAGGCGATTGGAATTCTTACACAAACCACATAACCTCAAATTTACTCTTCTTCGGACCAACGAAGACCTAGAAAAATACGTAAAAGACTACCAGTCCCTCATTACAATGCATCGCCGCTCCTCTTACATCCATTAATATCAACTATACCCCCAATTCCCCAAACTGTAAGTAAAATACGTCACAAAAGGCAATTGTATACTCGAACTATATACCTAGCAGTTAAAACGCTTGAAATCAATTCTAAAAAGCAAAGAAAGTGGAAGGCCGCTACAATCGGCTTGGACTATAGACAGGGTAGTGGGTTTTGGCAACATTTAACAAGCGCATGTTTCAAAATTCTTTGCCGCAGAAGACAAAACAGCTTGTAAACTGCAGACAACCCAACTTCCTAAGGGATTTTTCCAGTGAGTCTGAACTTATAACCTGGAGCACATACATGAGAACATACCACTTTACAACCATCTCCTCAAAATACTGCTGTCTTGCGAACAGTCCATTCTCTCTTCTTTCCATATTAACTTGACCTTTTCCTAAATGATTATAGAATTTTCTAGAGCTGTTGTAGTCGAGAAAATTGGATTGGCTAAAGATAAAAGAAGTGAGGTTAGAATATTGTCATTAATATTTCCTACCTAACTTTTTCTTATTAATTCTAGAATTGCGAAAATCACACATATGTGTATTTAAAAGGAATTTAATCGTAATCTTCGTGATTTACATCCTTAAGAAGAAAAAAAATAATATTTCATTCATATGTATAAGTCGTCTGAACGTTAATAATTTTCTAATTTTAATTTGGCTGGTTCCTAAAAATACCGCTTTCTCAGCTGGTAAAAATAGATCAAAACTATCAGTCGACCGAAGTTTTGTTGCCGCGTGGATATTAATTCGATGTAAAAATTAACAAAAAGTAAGTAATATCAAAATTATTTTTTTAAAGATTGTTTATATTTGCGCGGAAATTTAACACGCAAGATGAGTCCATTTTTTGCTCTCAATGTCGATATACATTCCCGTTTCCTTAAATTACCTCAAGATCTATTGAAAATGCAACTATGTAATTTGAAAACTTCCTAAATAAGTTTTACGGAAATACCAGATTATTTCCCATACAGTGCGATAAGTAAAACTTATATAAAAATGCCGCTAATAGAACAATAATCAATATTTCTTAACCTAAAACCATAAAACGTTAAATTATCGAATATTATTAAGATGTTTTAATTATTATTACATAATAATTTCTAAAACAAATTTATCTATTTAGGGAAATTTTACGGTAACAGTTGTATATTTTCAAGAAAAACTTAAGTTGGCAACACTTCTACTGCATTCCCAATTTTTTAAAATTGAATATTTCTTATAATTATTACAAATGAAAATATTTTTTTATAAAAATTATACATTTTGAATGTTATTAATTCCAGAAAACAATAAACCTCCACAATGGCTGAAGCCGAAGGAGGCTCCGAACAGGATGATGTTTCTTTCTTACGAACGGTAATTGTTTAAGGTTATATTGCAGATAAATAATTTATTTCTGTTTATTTAATTATTTATAGGAAGACATGGTATGTCTTTCGTGTACAGCAACAGGGGAACGTGTCTGTTTGGCAGCCGAAGGATTTGGTAACAGGCATTGTTTTTTAGAAAATATTGCTGATAAGGTAATTGAAAGTATTTTATTTCTCTTTACTAAAACAAAAAATATTTTTTTTAAATTCAATACACATCATTAATGTTTGTTTATAATGAGATTCTTTTTAGAATAATCCACCGGATCTCTCACAGTGTGTATTTGTGATTGAACAAGCTCTATCGGTTCGTGCTCTACAAGAATTAGTTACAGCTGCCGGAAATGAAACTGTAAGTACTGAACCATTGTATCTAACGAAATTATCGAGATAATTTATGATTTCAAAAACATTGAGCAACAGGAAAATTGGTAATAATTAAAATATATTTATGTGGTTAGATTCATATCATTATTCACATGTTGGAAGTATATAATGAAGAGCAGTATATATAACGAAATTTTTTAGTATTATTACACATTTATTACAATGATTTTAATTTAATATTCTTAAAACCTCTGCTGTACCAAGTGTGGAATTTTCATTTATCTGTTCTTCGTAATGAAATTATTTGCAATATTTAAATGTATTTTGAGAAATTTAGCTTTTTAAATATATATTTTTCTTTTATCGAAATTTAGTGTAAGATAAATTAATGGACAATGTAATAAAACTTTAGTTTTTTGCTTATATAAAAGGTCATAAATATTTCAAAACGAACTATTCGAAAACTGTTTTCATATTTGTTTTTAACACTTTACTCACACCTAATTAAGTGAATTTTTGACTCTCACACGTTAATTTTTTTTTATTTCAATATTAGAGTCGAGGTATTGTACAATTTAATAATTCGTCTATTCTTACACTAAATATATTTTTTGTCCAAATGATTTTTATTTCAAAAAGAAAACTAATGTCCTGTAATTTCATTTCTATTACTCCAAATGGAATGATACAATTCAAAATTAAAATAAAAAAAGAACTTCAGCTCAAAGAGAACTTATTATCTAATCTGGAGAATATTTCAAGGAGTCAATCACCGGGGAAGACTTTACTATACCAATAAGAGCCCAATTAATCAATTTTTTTATTTATAAATTGTTAGAAAGAAAAAATATTTTACTTTATTGTTAGTAAGAGTAGAAACAATTAATTATGAACAAAACTTTTTTTTATCATGATTAAGTTTGAATTATTGAATTTTGCAATACTTTTTTAACACCTCTCGACGTTCATGTTTGACATGCTTACATTTTTGCTTTTCAGGGCCAGGAAAATTTAGTAAGTGATATTAAAAAGAATAAGTATTGAGTATCGTATCTTGTATACTTACATCTACAATTAAATCGTCGGTATTTGGTGACGAAGTCTCCAAAAAAAATTTTTCTCTTGAAAATTGGTATAAATATTAACGTTCTATTTAAATTTTCAGTGATATCCACTAAATGAGGGTATTGGATGTCTAACAAACTATTTTTCTACGAGTTCTGTTAAAAGTAGAGTAAATTAAAACATATATGACTGAAATTTCCACTTCAATCATAACTTTACAATTAACTGATTTTTATATTTCTCCCTTCATTCTATTTTCACAGTTTTATTTTTAATAGGCTCATTTAATTGACTATAGAAGATTTCGTCTAAATTCCGATATTTTTTAAAAAAATTAGAAACTAACTATTAGCTATTTAGAAAAAATAATTGATATTGAAACGCAAATGCTAATACTTGAATGGCTTAGCTTACTGTAAAGGTCGTTATGAAACATTTAATCAATTAGTAATGACAGTAAATTAGATAATTGTACTGGGTTAACAATATGCATAACTTTATGGCTAAAATTACCTCAACTGAGGTTGATGTGGTAAAAATATATTATTTTTCAAAATATGGAGTTCAAGGAAATCGCAATGTTCAAAAATCACTACTAACAATTATGAACATACCTCAGTTGAGGGTAACAGTAATTTCTAAGCACACAGTATTAGATAACAGTGGATGTCATTATGAGTGTTCACTTTTGTTGTTTAAATGATCTTGACTGTCATTCCTTAACAATTATATGTTCTTAAAAGTTTTACTATTTACATATATATTTCTTGTTTGTCAATTTTAATTAATAATATACTTCTAATTATGAACTACATAAAATATAACATGATCGTTTTTTTAACATAAAGTTGTTATGCTGAAGTTGAATGAGTATAATAATACTGCTTGCATATTTTATCTATTAATATGAACAATATTTCAATTTACACCATCTTGTACATCATAATATTAACATTTTTCAATGATTCTTTTTTCCAATTATAATAAAGAGACAAAAAAAAATCATCATAACTTCAATTTTAGTACAGTTATTAAATATTTTTTTAAACAAACATTAATTGTTAAACTTATAGATAATTAATTTTCTCCTGTTTGAGACATTTTCATAGTTGTTAAGTCTACTAAAGCTTTTTGTTTTTCCATATCTGCCCTGATTTAATTTTACTTTTTTCAGTATTCTTTCTCCAATAGTTTCACATGACTAATAATCTCACAGTTTGTTTCACTATTTAATTAAGTGTTCAACAAATAGTTAATATGGGCTTGATTTATCACTGTTTATCACATCTTCCTCAAAACATTTTTTTTGTCATCAACGTCATCATTTTTTCATATTCCTTGTTATCCTTCGCTGGTGTAGGTAAAGGGTATAATGAATGTAGATATTGTAGATAACTTGAAATTTACCAAGTTAGAGAACTTAATACCAATATTGTACCGAATATAACCTAAAAGAATTATTATAAAATTAACTTTGATGCTAATGTAGCGCCACTTCTTCATATAAGCAGATGATTGTACTTACTTACCTCTATCCTCCATATCCTATAAATGTAATTTATTTAACCTTTTGAAGACGTATTGGTTGCCACTAATTGATACCATAGTTTGGCTTCTTTTGGTCACATTACCACTTAATATCGACATCTGTTTCCTTTATTAATTGAAAGTTTCCAATCTTTTGTAGTAGTAGTAACGTTAACTATTGGTAACTATCATTGAACATTCCATTGTTTCTTATTATTCTTTCCAACAGCTGAAAGTCTTGTGGATATAGTATCATCCTTTCTAAGACCTCTGTTAATTATCAATCAATTTGTTTTTGATTATTCGACTTTGATTTCCTTTACATTCTAAATTAATAATACCGGTTTTCAATTTTTTTACTGAACATTTGGGGCTATCGAATCCTAAACAAATAAATGACAATATACCAAGTCACAGTGGAACGCTTTTTAACGGATGCGAATGCTGGCAACTGATGGATAGGCAGGAGAAAATAATAGAGGCTGTGGAAATGGATTACTTGAGAAGGATACAGGTCGAGTATACACGACTTCAGAGAGAGCAACTTCTTTGGTGATGTGATGAGGATGAAGCAGAACAGCTGACCGAATAAAGCATTGATGTATCAACTTCAGAATTCAAGAAGACGAGGTACATCCTTAGGGACATGGAAAGAAGGAATTGAACAGACGATGAAAGATAAAGCTATCCATAGTATGAAATGCGGAATGCGGCATATATGTATAAATATTTCATTCAATGTTTTATATTTCTTTATGCTTAATTAAGTTAAAATAAATCAAAAAATATTATCGTTTAGTTGACATAAAAGTACCTCAAAAATTTACTTACCTACAATGTTAAATTTTATGTAGAGAGTTTTACTTAACACAAATAACTTTTTACATATGGATGGACCATATTATTTTGTTTTCATATATGTATTATATTTATTATGGCCTTTTATAACTTCTTCATTTAATGGCACAGTAGAAAATTCTAACAGATCGTATTTATTTGTAGTGGTAGAAGTTGGTATATTCGTCAGTTGTATTTACTAAAAAAAAAACATACAAAACACCAACGTTATTTTGATTGATTTTCAAACTTCTTTATTCTTATTTATAGTATAGTATGTATAGTTTTTCAATATGTTTAATATATATACAAAAGACTACATTTAGAATGTCTCTAGAATTAAATCATGTCACACCATTTAAAAGACATCCTGAATGTTTTGTATTAAATATTTTATATACATGGGTATAAAATTTATTATACGAATAATACAGATAAATAAACATTGCGATCAATCTCAAATTGTATTGGATAAAAAACTAAATAGCCAGAAATAAAAATAAATGTACAGAATTTAGACATCCCAAAGCTGCATACAATAAAAATTTTATATCTTATAAATATATTTTGAATAAATATTCATATTGAACATATTTTATTTCAAAATTGTCTAATTACATAAATAAGAATAAAACGTTATTTGCTCTAATTTTCATTGTTGGAATGGTCAAAAATGTTTTCTTTTTTAGGGAAAAGGAACTGGTTCTGGTCACAGAACTTTATTATATGGTAATGCGATATTGCTTAGACATCAAAACAGTGATATGGTGAGTTTATACAGCCTGAATAATTAGAAATGTCTATAAAATATGCTTATATTAAATTTTCAGTATTTGGCTTGTCTTTCAACAAGTTCTAGTAACGATAAATTGGCATTTGATGTTGGTTTGCAAAAACACAGTCAAGGAGAGGCGTGTTGGTGGACCGTACATCCAGCCAGCAAACAAAGGTAACAAAATATTGTTGGAAAATTATAATTGGCATCATCATCATATTATCAATTTTACAGGTCTGAAGGTGAAAAAGTAAGAGTTGGTGATGATCTAATTCTTGTATCTGTTGCAACCGAAAGATATTTGGTAAGTTTTACAATTTATCTTTCGAATAATATTTGATTTTCCTTCTTTACAATCCTTTACTACATAAATTCGGTACATACAGGGTTTTCCAATGCAGAATAGTAAGTTTCCAACGAGTGATTAAAAACTTTAGGTCCATAAAACCACATTTTTATATAGCTTAAATCTTTTATACCCTGGAAACTTGAAAAGAAAATTTAACTGTCATTTTTGTTGAGATTATCCACAATTCCATGCAAATATGATATGCATTAAATAAACTTGTAATTCAGAAAGAATTCACATTTTATTTAAGTTAGTACTTATTAATATTTTAAGCTCAAGGTTTAACAATTGAATATTTTCTGTTATTAATGGAACTCCCTATAGAACAATTATATAAGTTTTAGTTTATGTTCGATCTCTAAAGATGGCGCTTGCTGGTCTTCAGATAATCCTCCTAAAAACACTCCATTCATGAATATTTTGTTTGAAGCGCAAAAAAATGATTTGAGTTTAACCTAAATGTTTAAACATAGGATTACAGTACTTATAACATTTTTATACTTTTTTACCTGAACCTAACCTACAAATTTGAATGATATAATTATTCAATGTTAATATTTATTATCATATTTTAATGTCCCTATTTTATTTTCAAGCATACAACAAAAGAAAACGAAATTTCTATTGTGAATGCTAGTTTCCACGTAACACATTGGTCAGTGCAACCTTATGGAACCGGTATTTCCAGAGTGAAATATGTAGGTTATGTATTTGGTGGTGACGTACTTAGATTTTTCCACGGTGGCGACGAATGTCTCACCATACCATCGACATGGGATGTAGAACCACAGCACAAGTAAGAATCCTTAATAAACATTCCGTAACACCATCTAAAATCATGTTTATTCCCTAGAATCATTAGCTTTCCGTAAAAAGTTTTTAATCGTATCATTTTTTTTTTCAGTATTGTTATTTATGAAGGTGGTAGTGTTATGTCCCAAGCTAGATCATTGTGGAGGTTAGAATTAGCCCGAACAAAATGGGCTGGTGGTTTTATAAATTGGTACCATCCTATGAGGATAAGACACATTACCACTGGTCGATATTTAGCTGTAAACGAAAACAACGAGTTGTATCTTGTAAGCAGGTGAGAATAAACAATATCCAATATCCATTTTTTCACAATTATAATTATAAAATTTATTTAGGGCATAAACATTTTGATTTTAATACAAAATTTCATCAGTATAACTTCAATTTTAACAGGGAGGAAGCCAACACTGCAACAACGGCGTTTTGTCTACGACACGAGAAAGACGATCAGAAAGTGGTTTTGGAAGATAAAGATTTGGAAATTATTGGATCTCCTATTATTAAATATGGTGATTCTACAGTTATCGTACAACATACAGAAAGTAGTTTATGGTTATCCTACAAGGTAAAGCTAATTTCATTTTCAAATCCTTCTAGCCAAATTTAAAGATTTAAAACTCTAGATTGAATATAATTCTTAGAACGGAAGATAAATCAAAATTAATACCTTGTTTGCCACTAATTTTTGTCACAATGTTTATTAGTTCTGAGCTTCTGATAATCCAGTATATTTGATAAAGGCTCTATTTTCAAACTTTGACACTAAAAACCTTTACAATTATTTGTTTAATACCCTTTATGGTAGTTTAAGTAATCAAAAATCAGTTCTGGGCTCAAGTTAGCAAATTTGTTCAAAGTTTTATGCTCAATAGTAGCTGAGTAGTGAAAACTTAGTTCTGAGCCTTTGATAAGTCAGCACATTTGATGAAAATTCCGTTTTCAACTGATAGTCAGCTCTGAGCTTCTGAAAAGTCAGCACATTTGATTAAACTTCTATTTTGAACCTTGATTCTAAAAACGATTGCTATAATTTTACAAATATTTGCTTTATATCAGCTAATCTTATCAAGGTTCTATGCTCAATAGTAATTTTATTAATCGTTAGTCAGTTCTGAGCTTATGATAAGTCAGCAAATTTGATAAAAGTTCTATTTTCATCATCAATTACAATTATATACTTAATACCCTTCATGATATTTTAATCAATCAAAAATCAGTTTTAAACTGAAGTCAGCAAATTTTATCAAGGTCAATAGTGGTTTAATAAATCAAAAGTCAGCTTTGACTCTCTAACAGTCAGCACATTTTATCAAGCCCTTATTTCCAAACGTAGAATCTCAAATGTCGTTTCAAAATCTTCTACAATAGAGCACAATCTCTCTTCTTGACAATGTCTATTTTTAGAGATTGTTTACTCTGCTTATATCTGCTTCTATGGAAGTATCAATTTCTTTAAATGATTTCTGCTTCTAAAATCGACTTTTCTCAATATGGTTGATAGTAATTTGGAAAAACAAGTAATTAAATTTTCCTTTGCTGCTTATAGGCATACGAAACGAAGAAAAAGGGTGTTGGTAAAGTCGAAGAAAAACAAGCAGTACTCCACGAAGAAGGTAAAATGGATGACGGTTTAGATTTCAGTAGGTCACAAGAAGAAGAATCGAGAACAGCTAGAGTTATACGTAAATGTAGTTCTCTCTTCACGCAATTCATCAAGTAAGAAAAATATTTTTGTTCTTATCGTTACTTATACAGTTTCTTGAAAAAAGTTACATAACAATAAACAACTATTATTATTTGTGAGAAAAAAAATCATATTTAATTAAAATCTGATGGGTTAAAATCTAAAATGTGACTATTTGACACCATTTTTCAAATTTTATACAAGGTATGTCAAAAATGAATTGTGTTCAAGCACAAAGTGCTTTTATTATTGATTTAAAAGAAGTTATTTGAAAAAATGTTTATTAATATAAGTGTTTTTTCTAAAAATTTTTTCATTTAAGAACAACTTTATTAATATAATTAAAAAAATTAAAATATTCCATAAATTAATCAACATTGTATATTTAATTGATTAATAAAAATAAAAGGGGTGCCTGCCTGCTACTCAAGTCAATGGAACCCTTTTTATTATTTAAAAAAATTGGCAGCAACATGGTTAGCTCGGTAAAAGAAAAATGAATGTATATAACCTACAATTTTATTTGCAGCGGCTTAGAACAACTACAAAGTAATCGCAGACATTCATTATTCTTTCTACAAGTCAATTTAAACGAAATGGTAATGTGCTTGGAAGATTTGATCAATTATTTCGCTCAACCGGAAGACGATATGGGTAAAGGAACCGATTTATAAAATAACTCCTTCGTTAATTAAACATTGCATATTTCAGAACATGAAGAAAAACAGAATAAACTAAGAGCGTTAAGAAATAGACAGGACCTGTTCCAAGAAGAAGGCATACTTAATTTGATCCTTGAAGCCATCGATAAGATAAACGTAATCACTTCACAAGGTTTTCTCGCGCAATTAGCCGGCGATCAAAGCTGGGAAATGATTGGAGTATATTTATATCAACTATTAGGTAAATTTACATGAACATCATCTGATGACTACTAATTTAAAATATTTTTTAGCCGCCATTATTAAAGGGAATCACACGAATTGTGCGCAATTCGCGAATTCGAATCGGCTCAACTGGCTGTTCTCTAGGCTAGGATCTCAAGCATCGGGTGAAGGTACAGGGATGCTGGACGTACTCCATTGTGTACTGATAGATTCTCCAGAGGCTTTAAATATGATGAGGGTAAGCTGTAACTAAAAAACAATCGCTATCTGATTGAGCCGACAATTATTTTTTTACAGGATGAACATATCAAAGTTATAATATCTTTACTGGAAAAGCACGGTAGGGATCCAAAGGTATTAGACGTACTGTGTTCTCTGTGTGTCGGTAACGGAGTGGCAGTTCGAAGTTCTCAGAACAATATCTGCGATTATTTGTTACCTGGAAAAAATTTGCTGCTCCAAACGCAGTTAGTTGATCACGTAGCAAGGTGAGTTTTGATATTTCTATGTGTTTATACCATATCGATCCTATTTTGTTTTCAGCGTTCGACCGAATATATTTGTGGGTAGAGTAGAGGGTAGCGCCATTTACCAGAAATGGTATTTCGAAGTCACCGTAGACCATCTGGAACAAACTACGCATATGACTCCACATTTGAGGATAGGTTGGGCCAATTCGAAAGGGTGAGCTTATTATTACTGATATAATTACTAATCCTGATAATTGAATAACTTTTAGATACATACCGTATCCTGGAGGTGGCGAAAAATGGGGTGGAAACGGTGTAGGGGATGATTTGTATTCTTATGCTTTCGATGGTGCTTATTTTTGGACTGGAGGTAGAAGTACTAGGGTCGTCTACAATAACTCAGAACCGTTTATAAGAAAAAGTAAAGAAATTTGAATATAAATTATTTTTAATTATTTATTTATATTAAAATATTAATTTTTAGGTGATGTTATCGGATGTGCCTTAGATTTAACTGTGCCCATGATAAATTTCACATTTAATGGAAATCCCATTAAAGGAAACTTCCGTAATTTTAACCTAGATGGCATGTTCTTTCCCGTTATTAGCTGTTCTTCCAAATTAAGGTAAAGACATTTTTACTGTTTGGTTCATAAACATTCCCATTTAATTAAATATCAAAACTGAATGTTATTGGAAAAAATAATAATTTTCTATTGATAATGATGTGATTTATGTAATATTTATTCTTATTTTCAACCTCAGGAAAAATTTAAGTTATAAATGAATGAATTGCTAAGAAATATTTCCAATAAACAATGTTTTTGTTACTACAAAGCAAATTAAGGAAATCGTAATTTTTTTTAATTTTAGCTGTCGATTTTTATTGGGCGGAGATCACGGTAAACTTAAATATTATCCCCCAGAAGATTTCTCTCCGCTCGTAGAAAGTCTCTTACCCCAACAAGTCCTTCTATTGGAACCCTGTTTCTATTTCGGTAACATGTCAAAGAATGTCATCGCTGGTCCTTTATACGTAGAAGACGATACCGCATTTGTACCAAAACCGGTTGATACTTCCATGGTTACGTTGCTCCCTTATATTGAATCGATAAGAGATAAGTTAGCCGAAAACATTCACGAAATGTGGGCTATGAATAAAATCGAAGCCGGTTGTCAATGGGGGGAGTACAGAGACGATTCGAGATTGATTCATCCGTGCTTAGTGTCTTTTGATAAACTTCCGGCGGCTGAAAGGAAGTACGATACTCAACTGGCAGTTCAAACGTTGAAGTAAGTAAAAACTTTGAATTAAATTTGAAACACAATACATTTTTCATTCATATTTTAGGACAATTATAGCTCTAGGTTATTATATAACAATGGATAAACCACCGTCAAGGATCAAAACAATTCGTTTACCGAACGAAGCTTTTATGCAAGCCAATGGGTACAAACCGGCTCCTCTCGATTTGTCTGCTATAACACTGACTGCTAAATTGGAGGAATTGGTCGATCAATTAGCAGAAAATACCCATAATCTTTGGGCTAAGGAAAGAATACAAAATGGCTGGACTTACGGATTAAATGAGGTTAATTTCTCCCCCTGTACACTAAACTGTATTTCACCAATGATTAATATTTTATTGACGTTATTTTAGGATCCGGATATGCTCAGAAGTCCACATCTTGTTCCTTACGCGAAAGTCGATGAAGCTATCAAAAAAGCAAACAGAGACACTGCATCTGAAACGGTTCGAACACTTCTGGTATATGGTTATAATTTGGATCCACCTACCGGAGAACAACAAGAAACTTTGCTCGCTGACTTAAGCCGTTTACGACATATTGAATTCAGAACGTACAGGTTTGTATGGACTGACATCTTTTGTACCATTAATGTCAGTATATTATAACCGTTATTTTTCTAGCTTATGTTCTCTGAACAATCCACTACTAACAATATGATTTTCTGTTCTATTCTCTTCTCTTTATTTTGATATCCAAATAGGTAACAAATACTTTTAAGTTGTTATTTCTAAAATTTTTGTAGGTTTCTGAAATTCATTGTCTTCTATGATTCAATTTTCAGTTTTGTTTACAGTATTTTTTTGTTTTTGACAATTTTGGTGGTTTTTTAATAAGCAAGTTATCATCCATATTTCGGTTATATTTATTAACAATAAATTGTTTTAGGGCTGAAAAGAACTACGCAGTCAGCTCAGGAAAATGGTACTTTGAATTCGAAATATTAACAGCCGGACCAATGAGAGTGGGATGGGCTAAAGCGGATTGTGCTCCAGGATGTATGCTCGGTTCAGATGAAAATACTTGGGCATTTGATGGATACAATGTTAGTGTATTTCAAATATCTTCTAAATGTTCAAATTTTTTGTTAATTTTATATAGATTAGTGACTATCAATTTAATCATACATGTAGAATATCGATTTACATTATTACTGTACAAGTTCAATTTTGGTATAAATCTTTAGATGAATAAGCACCATTGTGGTACTTTTGAACATTTCGGAATCAAATATCAAGTAGGAGATGTTATCGGATGCTTTATTGACATTACAGATGGCAATATAAGTGAGTCAATAGAAACAAACAAATCTGTCATGTTATCCTTGTACTGTTTTTTTGTAAATTTAATTGTTATTTTTTTATTTCCAAATCGAATCAATAGATTTATAGGTTAGGTACATTTAGTTTTGTTCTAATATGAAACTACTGAATGATTTATTTGTCGTTTCTGGTTTGGTGAAGTATTTTTTCAAAATTTGTGTATATTCTGCAGGAAGAGAAAGTATACAGCAACACTGCTGAATCTTTTGGCAAGCAGTGGCAAGTGGGCGATGTAGTGGGGGTTTTCCTCGACTTAATTGACCACACTATAAGTAAGAATCGCTGGAAATTATTTGCCGCCAGAAGCTTATTTATTTTCATTATTTATAATGAATTTATTCCTGCAGCCAGTTTATATTTTTGTTGCATGTAAACGTTTTGTTTTATTCTTTTAATAATGAAATAACCTTCTAGCATGTCAGGCAATAATGAAAAAGAATTTTCTAATATTTTGCTTTGGTTGTTGTTAATCCTTACATTTTCTTTGAATTGAAAGCAAGGAATTTGCTTACAAATAATTTTCTATCTTCAATACTTAATTGAGTATATTTCAGATATATTTCTCATATCAAGTGGAACCATTTTCATTTTTGCAAATAAAAAATATAATAAATGAGAAAAATCATGAAAACGTTGTAACAAATAGTGGGAAGTCGATTATATAGGTTTAAACATTAAAAAAATATATATTTTCACCAGAATTATTGGCATCCAAATACCAGCGTGGAAGAAGAGGAAACTTTTTCCTACTATTATTGTAGTAATGATAAACTCATTAGTCGAGAACAAATAAACGAAGCAGCTGGTATATTATTCAGATTCACTTGTAGATACAAATCTTTGAAAAAGATCTATATCGTAACCAGATTTAGCAGAAATATTTTATGGGCTGTAATATAATTAAACAGGAAAGTTTAAGTGCTAAGAGCTGTTAAAAAATACTAAGAAGTGGGATACAAGCAAGTTTAAACATCCAACAAACACATTGAATATACTCCCACCAGAAATGTTAGCAGCCTAATGTTTATTGAAATGCCAATTTAGAAGAAGAGCAACAAATAGATAGAACTGCTGGTATATTATTTTGTTCCTCTAGTAGATCCAAGTCTTTGAATATTTGGGATCTGTACTCTAACCATATTTAGCAGGACCTTTTGAGAAGAGAACTAACATTAGATTATGCTAGAACTAACTAGGAAATTCTAAATACTAATAGTTGGAAGCTAGAAAAGAAAAAGGTTATGAAAAAAATATCACTTTTGTAGTAAAACGACCCATATGGTTGATAATGTATAAAATAATACCTGAAAAAATATGTAAAATAACTCGCCTCAAAAAATAATTTCAAGTTATTTTATTATATTAATGTCATAATTTATACTAAATTTAAGGTTTTTCATTGAATGGTGAACTTTTGATGGACGCATTGGGTGGAGAAACAACATTTGCAGACGTCCAGGGCGACAATTTTGTCCCTGCCTTTACGTTAGGGGTGGGCCAAAAAGCTAGACTTATTTTTGGTCAGGATGTTACACAATTAAAATATTTCACCATGTGTGGATTGCAAGAAGGTTATGAACCTTTCTGCGTGTAAGTATGCATATACAAATTATGTAAATCATAATATATATAGAATTTTTTTATAGAAATATGAATCGTGCCGTTACATATTGGTATACAAAAGATCAGCCGATTTTTGAAAACACTGAAGATATACCTGATACGAAAATAGACGTTACTAGAATATTGGCAGGATCCGAAACACCCCCTTGTTTGAAAATCAGCCATAACACTTTTGAAACCATGGAAAAAGCAAATTGGGAATTTTTGAGGTTAAGTTTACCCATAATATGCCATTCGCAGTTTATAACGTAAGTACCAAACACTATGTTAAATTTTGGGATGATTATTTACGTCGTAATTTTAGTGAAGAGCAAAAGATCCGAAGATGGGATGAAATTAGAATCAGACAACACAGGCTTAAAGTGGAAGTAGATCAACAACACGGACCTCCAGCGGCTCATATAGAAAATATAATGAAAAGTGGATTTTCTATGAGCGATATTAAAGGTCTTCAAAGAAATTATATGGAAGATGCCATTGAATCCGATGAAGTCATGAAGCAGCATACTATCACTACTACAACTGGTAAATCCGTTAGATTACCAGCTCGACCGCCCAGAAAAGGTTCACTATCGAGAAACATGAATGGATACGACGAAGGAGGTGAGGAATAACAAAAGACAGTTTCAAACCAAGATTTTATAAAAATTTTTACATGTTCAAGGTCTTGGTGTCAGTCCTACTAGAGGAGTACATAGGTCAACCAGTGAGCTAAACATGAATAGGTATAACGATATGCAAAATGGTCCGCAAGACAAAAACGAAGATAAAAAGAAACGAGGTAGATCACCATTCAGGTAATTTCGTGTCATATATACGATGCGGTACAATCAATATTCAGATTTAGTAAAAAAATTCTTATTTCAGATTCTTTTCCAAGAAAAATCGCGAAGGTACCAGTGGAGAAAGGGACCGTAAAGGGAAAGCTAGAACTCCAGATCCTCCGAATCGTACTGGTGAACTATTTCCTCAAGCCAGATCCGTTGGTTTGTCTAATACAGCTTTACAAAGACATGCAACTATTAAACAGTCCCAGGTAAAAAATCCCACTGCTACTCAACCGCTCAATAGTGAGGTAAGAAAGCTATAGACCGAAAACCCTTTTTTTTTCTACAATATTAGAATCTAAAATATTGTAAATAATTCTGGGATTTTATTGTTTTTCTTATTCTTATTCGCGAGATTGATTGGAGCTTTCTAACAGATTATTAAGAAAATAATATCAGATTTAAATAAAAATGTTATTTTTAACTTATTACCGTTATGATAAGGTTGACATATGACATAATGGTGATGACCACACGATGAATTTTTACTTTATTATCCAATATGAATAAATTATGATAACGTTAAATTAATCTTCAATAAAAAAATTTATCCAAATATTTTCCTCATAAAAGATTATTTAATATTAGATTTCCTTTCCATTTCCTTGGAATCTTGGTGCTTTATGAGTTGATACATTTCATACATTGTATTTTTATTTTCGCTTATATTTATTTATTTTAAGCAATGAAACATAGTATGTGATTTAAGTGTCTATTGTCGATTCCACAGTTTTTCTAATTCTTATGTTCTGGTATTTTTCTTTTATTTCTTCTAGTTCTGAAATCCATGCCTCTAGTAACTCTCGTATCTTATTTTTCCTCTTTGCTAATAAAACTATATCCTCTACAGATTTCTTATTTCTATCTTCAAGCCTTTCAAACTTTAGGTTATCACCATTTCTTTTCCTCTATAATTTTCTATTGGTCCTGACTATTTCACATTATTTTCGATCATTTCTATTCTGCAATTTTGTATTCTAGTCTTATTATTCCCAGTGTTTATTTATTGTATTCCTTGGTCTGCTCCTTCTTCTTGATTATGGTCATCATGTGTCAGGTTCTATTAAATCTGTGAATTTATGTATCTTATTGTATTTTTGGATCATGGTGGGATCTGTTTTTATTCTGTTGGTGTTATCATGTGTCCAGTATGCTCGATTGTTTGCATTTTTATATTTTGTCGTTATACTGGTATTATGATTTGTGATACTAGTTCTTTCTCTTTTGTATCTCATCCCTTTTTGGTGCAATGTTTACTACTATGTTTCTGTTTTATAATTTTTTTCCGGTTTTTTTACTTCCTTCTTCTTTTCTTTTGCTTATTGTTGGGCTTCCCACCGCATATGTGGTATCCTTCTTTTTTAATTTTAATTAGTCGACTTAGGTGTTGTTTTTGCAATAATTCTCCTTCCAAATGTTTTAATACTATTACTGTATGTAATATTCGTCTTTTTTCGTCTTTGCTATGTTCTCCATGACCTGAACAAAAATGTAATTAATATATTATTATATGAATTGAACTTAATGCTTCAATTTTGAGGTTATACAAAATGCTCATTAATTAGATTACGCTTCTGCTTTGCAAAATTATCGTGACCTATTTTTTTATTTATTATTTTCTTATTAAACATGAAATCAATTTTATAGCTTGATCTTCAACCACAATCTTCTGCTGATAGACAACAAAAACAGTTAACCGTGACTCAACCATCAGATATAGAATCCGTTGGAAACGAAATTTACGATGCAGAATGTCTTAAACTTATTAATGAGTACTTTTATGGTAAGTATTCATCAATAATTAGTTAGGTATTAACAAAATTAGATTATGACAAATTAGGGTACATATTGCCAAAAATATTTTCATATCAACTGGTAAGTCAAATCACATTGGTGTAGAATGAGGTCACCTAAATATCACTGTTTATTTAGTAAGTTTAATCAGTTAAAATTGAAATGTTTTTTACAAATAATCGAATGGTTTGACTAACTATTAAGCACCTCTAATGACAAAGGAACGGAACTTGAGGTTTGATATTTTCTTCAACTACACGAAATAATTTATATTCAAATTCAGTTTCCTCTTAATAATAAAATTTGTCAGTTATACGTTAAGGACCTTCCTCCTGATAAGCTTTACTATTTTCATTTTAGGTGTTCGTATCTTTCCTGGTCAAGATCCTGCCCATTGTTATGTGGGGTGGGTAACAACCCAATATCACTTGCATAGTAAAGATTTCAATCAGAATCAAGTCCGTAAAGCGTCAGTTATAGTCTTGGATGATTTTGATAGGGTTATAGATGGGTAAGTAAACGTTGTTTTCCTTCTATAATGAAAAATATTTTAATTAAATTATTTATTTTTTTAAGGGTCGACAGACAATCCTGTTACATGGTTAGAGCCGACGAATTGTACAATCAAGTAACACAAGACGCTTCTGGAAAAGGAGCGTCCCAAGGAATGTTTATCGGATGTTTCCTAGACGCTGCTACGGGAATTATAACATTTACTTGTGAAGGAAAACCTACATCGCATCGGTTCAAAGTAAGAAAATTAAAAAAAAAATCTATTCTTTTTTCTTATGTATATTTCTTGACAGATGGAACCCGAAACAAAATTATTCCCTGCTATTTTTGTGGAAGCAACTAGTAAAGAAGTTTTACAGTTTGAGTTAGGAAGAACATCTACGAGTCTTCCTTTATCCGCAGCTGTATTACAGAACAGCGCAAGGCATGTGATACCTCAATTCCCACCAAGATTGAAAGTACAATGTTTGAAACCCAACCAATGGGCTAGGGTGAGTAACAATTTCTCGATAACTTTGTCGGCTTTTTGTCTTATTAATTTTTATGATAATACACAGTTTACTGTATTAATTAGTACAAAAATTTACTAACAAAAAAATAAAAAAGTCCATCATTTTTTTAGTTACAATTTTAAAAGTAATAATTGATATGTAAACTCATAATAAACATAGCAATATGAAGATTTAACTTAAAACATTAACCATAATCATAAATCGAACAAGTTTTCAGAATTTCAAGGTAAGTAAAATTGTTAAAAGCTCGAATTCATCAAAACAATTATTTTTTCACATTAATTCAAATACTTCGTAAAGTATCACCAAAACCCTTGATACTTTTTTTTATTTATAACAGGTTCCAAACCAGAGTCTACAAGTGCATGCATTGAAACTGTCCGATATCAGAGGTTGGTCGATGCTTTGCGAGGATCCAATATCAATGTTGGCTCTACACATACCAGAAGAAGACAGATGTATAGATATCCTCGAATTGATAGAAATGGATAAACTTCTCAGTTTTCATGCGCACACACTAACTTTATACGCAGCTCTATGTTATCAAAGTAATTATAGAGCCGCTCATATTTTATGCAAACACGTCGATCAAAAGCAATTGCTTTACGCTATCAAATCTGAATATATGAGCGGACCTCTTCGACAAGGATTTTATGATTTGTTGATTGCCGTTCATTTGGAATCTACAGCAACAACAATGTAAGTTCCAATTTTTTTCTAAACTAATTTGGATGTTATGAAAATTTTTTATCTACTACTCTGTAGAATTTTCTTTCAATAATTTAATTTTACTTATCATTATGTTCTTTTAAGTTTCCATTTAGGTTTTTTATTCAACCTAATAAATTCGTAAATTGAGTTGAAAATTGTGAGTGACATTGTTTGTAAATTTGAAGTCAATTAAAGAAGAAATTTCCTCTTTTCCCAATGCTCAGCCTCTGATGAGACCTCTTACCCAGCAAAGGCTGTGAAGATATCTTCTATATGATTTTCCTGACATTTTTGTATCACACAATCAAATTATGAATGAAAATTGTCTCCGTGCAATTTTCCGACAAGTTAATTATATATTGCTATTAACCATTTGCTTATTGTAAATATTACAGATTGAAAATGGAATTAAGAAAGATATTTTTTAATATTAAAGTTGGGTAACACAACCAATGTATCTCGGGCTTAAAACACCGTCCTCACTAATATCATCAGTAGCATCCTTGAGTAGACTTTATGTCAAAGTTTTAGGACAATATAAATGGAACATCCATTACATGTCACATTAATAATTAATTGAAAATTTCTATATTTGTGTCAGTGATGTTTTTATTATTTTAGGGAAGTGTGTAAGAACGAATACGTCATCCCTATCGGACAAGAACTGAAAGATCTTTATGAAGATCCAATAATGGGACATAGTTTGAGAAAATTAAAAATGGAATCGGTTCGACCAGCAATGAAAATGTCCGAAATAACGTAACAATTATTTAATTATTATTTAAACAAATGTGAATAATATATTTATATCGTAGGGATAACATAGGTGACATCAAAAATTTGTACGCACCTTTTTTTCCATTGGACGTTGTAAGAGATTACATTATGCAAGCTCTTGCGGAATCAGTTGAAATCAATCAAGTACACAATAGAGATCCAATAGGAGGTTCCAATGAAAATCTTTTTTTGTCAGTATATATTTTATATTCATTTTTGTTTTCAATAATTTTAATCTTTTTCTTAGACCGCTTCTTAAATTGGTTGACCGTCTATTGTTGGTCGGTATGTTAGGAGATGAAGACGTGGAAAAACTTTTAATAATGATCTGTCCAGAAACGTGGGATCCATCATTCGAAAAAGACGGAAAAGACGAACACCGCAAAGGTCTGTTATCCATGAAAATGGCGGAAGGCGCTAAACTACAAATGTGTTATTTGTTACATCATCTGTGCGATATTCAATTACGTCACAGAGTCGAATCTATAATAGCTTTCAGTCACGATTTTGTCGGTGAATTACAAACTGATCAATTGAGAAGATACATCGAAATTAAACAATCAGATTTGGCGGCCGCCGTTGCAGCTAAAAAAACTAAAGAGTTCAGATGTCCGCCTAGGGAACAGATGAACGCCATTTTGTGTAAGTTCAAGAGAAACACAGGTACGTTGAAAAAAATTGACAGCGTATTCATTGTTATAAATGTAGCTTGTAAATTTGTGTATATTCATTAACAGGAAATAATGGAAATTACAGCAAGGATAACTAACTTTAATTGTTGAAAAGTTTGTTTAATATTATGGCATCTGTTTGCTTTTCTGTTTATTAATTCTAATCAATTATTCAAAATTAAACGAGTTATTCCACTTAATCTGAGCAAGTAGTAATCTGTCAATAACGCAATCAATTCAGTATGCTTACAGTATGCTTACATGAATATATATATATATATATATATATATATATATATATATATATTATATATATATAACCTTTTAATTCGGTTAATCCAAATCAAACTACAACTATCAGTACTTGGGCAAAGCCTCATCTCAATCAAATTTTATGATTACATAAAAATGTCTTATTCTGATTCAAAGGAATTGAAAATATTTTTATTAATTCTTTTACAATATCATCCTGTACAGATAAATGAATATTACTGCCGCTTTCCACAAAGTGACCACGTAACATTGCGATGTTGCAACATATGTAGTACGAAAATCATAGTAATCAGTGTGTCCGTGCATTTATGTAATCCTCATATTTATCCTTCAACTCAATATTGGGTATTCTGGCCTTTGCTGGCACTTAGTCGACCAAAAGCAAGGTTCAAGCTTATCTATAACTGCTATGGCAACCGTCAAGCTCTCGAGGGCGGTGGTTACTACCTATGAGGTGGTACAAAACTCTATTGAGTAGCTTAACCCTTTGTAAAAACATCAATGTGGAATCAGAAACAATCGATAGAACAGCGAAAAGGAGGTATGTATATAGAGAAAGAGACAGTCAAAGATTTTCATAGGAAACTGTTGATATTGCATCAACCTAGGGAGGAATAATATACGAATACTAACAGGAATCTTGTCGGTGCATTGCCGTCTTAATGTATACAGTGTTTGAGACAATGGAGCTCCAGAGGAATATATGAAACAGAAGACGAAGATCTTTAGCGGTTGGAGTCATCCCACATCCTGAACTTTCTAAAAGTAGTTGGAAATCTGCTGTAAATACTGAGTGACCCAAGTTACATAGCAAGAAAAGATCAATAGATTCTTTGGGTCGCAGTATACATGACGCTCTAATCACAATAGACATATACAAACCCAGCAGTTTGAAAAGCTTTCAACCAACAGTTATGTTAGTCCCTGGACAATATAGTATGAAGGGAAATAAAAGGGCGGATATATAAATGAAAAGTGCAGCCACAAGTTCGTTACTAGTTTCCCCAATTCACGTGTCCTATGAGGTCATCAAAAATTTAGTAGACAGAAGAGCTGGAAACCACCAAGACATCCAAGGTACTTGGGGATAGTCTCATTCATGTTGGCTTCTTGTCTCAGCAGATATTGAAAAAAATATTGTTTCTCATGTTTATCCACATTTTGATCAGTAAATTATAGTTTGTTGTAAAAATTCGGAAATATTTCTTTCATTATTATGACTATTTTGAGAAAATAGTAAAATACGTATGTCAATTTTTTTTGTAGTATTTGTGGTAGTTTAATCCATATTTTACATCGTAGTAAAAGTAGATTTCCCACTTTTTCTTTTTTATTTAAAAGTTTTGGACCCGGTAGAATATTTGTTATTGATGATTTCAAAAAATAACTTGCTTGTTTATTTAATACCTGTTTGTGTTACTGTCTGATTCATTTTTTGTTTGTTGTTTTGTTTTAGCTTTAATAATTTACGCTTATTTCAATCAGAAAGTTTTTGTTTTGCTTTTTTTTTGTTAATAATGGCACATATTTTTTGTAAAACTTATAGGTACTATACTATTATACTTTAATACATAAAAACTGCTTTTGGCTCCGCAGATGTCACTATTTATTATTTTTGCTTCTAATTATTGTTTATATGTGTTAAATTAAGTTGTTCTTTAGTATAGTTATTAAAAAAATCCTTCCATTATTAAATTCTCCTTCAACATTTACAAATTGGTTAAAATTTTGTTCATATAATAACACATTCGGAGTTCTTAAGGTTTATAATTGGCATTTTTCTAGAATCCATCTGACAACTTTTCACCCTTCTGTTATGTCCTGCTCGTAGGCTGTACAAACTATCAGAACAGTCTAAAATAATCCAGGATATTCGATAACTATTAACTGATATAGGCCAATATAGATGGGAAGGAGGATAACCTAACTAACTGAACAACCAATCTAGCTTCGTTTTATTATTTTCTTTTGATATAACTTTATTATTTTCATTGCTTCATAAGTCATTACTTCCTACATTATCAATATTTTCATTTATTATGTTATTTTTTAATAGATGATCTTTAATTTTTTTTTTCAAACCTGAAAAATATGTGCCTTAGTTCTTGTTCTAAAGGCTTTAATAACAATAACCGTTTATTTCACTGTTACGGTCTTCCAATATTTTAGGTTTCAAAAACTTAGAGGAAGAGGATAAAGATAATTGCCCATTAGGAGAAGATTTGTGCGAAAGAATGAACAATTTCCACGAAAGATTGATGCGTCACGTTTCACTGCAAGCCCTTCTGACTCCAGAAGAAGAAGAAAATACCGAAGATGTAACTAAACCAGGGCCGTTTAAAAAATTGTACAATTTGATTAACGCGGTGAAAGATTTGGAAGAAGAAACTAAAAAGGAAGATGCGGAACCGGAAAAGAAAACGCCAGAAGAAATTTTTAGGAAAGTACTTATCGGAACTATCGTTAGATGGGCGGAAGAAACTCAAATTGAAAGTCCAAAATTGGTTCAAGAAATGTTTAGGTAATAATAGTTCTTAAATTCATATTCTCATTTTTGAAGAACCTCAGAAAGTTCTCGACATTACGTGATATTTTTGGAATTTCTTCTTTCACAATTCGTTTGTCGACGATAGAAACAGAAGAATTACTTAACCTTACATTTTCATTGTCCAAAGCTGTAACAATACTGTAACGTTTCTGGGATGAAAGTTGATTTAACACTGTTAGCAATCTCTTCACTTTATACAACTCGGATTGCCTTATAATTTCTTTTGAAATGATAGAAGAACCTTTTACAACAACTTCCAGAAACATCCTGAATGTACCACCATTAACTTATGACCGGCACCGACAAATGTGGTGCGACTGTGTCCCCTTCACAATATTTTGTTAATACAATTAATTTGATTAGTACAAAACTTTTAAACATTAGGTTAGGTTAGAGTATATTCGTTTTCTTTTCCTATTTTTTTCCTTCAAATAAGGGTGAGCTTTGTCCAAAGCTCTTCGATTAATCATTTTGTACTAAGTACTAATAGAGAAGATGTCATCAACATTCTTCATATGTTCTTCTTCTTCTAGTGTCTCGAATAAACCCAAAATTACATGATCTTTCTGGAATTCAAAATTCTAATCAATGGTGACAGAAGTATAATAAGTTAACCTAACATTTTCTTTGTCCAAAGCTATAACCGACATTATTTGATGTTTGTTTATCGTTCGGTAGGTTGTAGATAGTTTTATTCACCGAAACATGTGTCGTTTCTAATTTAATTTTTTTTCCCCAAATTTTAGTTTACTGGTGAGACAATACGATTCTGTTGGAGAGCTTATAAGAGCCTTAGAGAAAACTTATATCATCAACGCAAAAACTAAATCGGACGTAGCAGAAATGTGGATAGGATTGAGTAAAATTAGAGCGTTACTACCCGTCCAGATGTCACAAGAAGAAGGGGAATTGATGAGAGAACGTTTATGGAAACTCGTGAATAATCATACGTTCTTTCAACATCCCGATTTGATTAGAGTTTTGCGTATCCACGAAAACGTTATGGCTGTTATGATAAATACATTAGGAAGGAGATCACAGGCGCAATCTGATGCTAGTACTCAACAGCAAAATGCCGAAGGGGAAGTTGTTATTAAAGAAAAGGTGTAAATACATAATACATATTTTCAGGTTATTTAAATATATTTTTTTAAATTACAGGATACTTCTCACGAAATGGTCGTTGCTTGTTGTCGTTTCTTGTGTTATTTCTGCAGAACTGGGCGTCAAAACCAGAAAGCAATGTTTGAACATTTAGATTTCTTATTAGAAAACAGCGACATTCTTCTATCAAGACCTAGCTTAAGAGGATCCACACCTCTCGACGTTTCTTATTCCTCTTTGATGGAAAATACCGAACTAGCTCTAGCCTTACGAGAACATTATTTAGAAAAAATCGCCGTTTATCTATCAAGATGTGGTTTACAATCGAATTCAGAGCTAGTAGAAAAAGGATATCCTGACTTAGGTAATAGAATAGTTAAAAATATTCATTATTTGAATAAAAATGAATATTCAATCAACCGCTTATTGTTACTACTTTGTCTTTAGGTTGGGATCCAGTGGAAGGGGAGAGATACCTCGATTTTTTGAGATTCTGCGTATGGGTGAACGGCGAAAGCGTCGAAGAAAACGCCAATCTCGTAATAAGACTTTTGATTCGACGCCCCGAATGTTTAGGACCGGCTCTTCGAGGAGAAGGTGAAGGTTTGTTAAGAGCTATTGTAGAAGCTAACAAAATGTCCGAAAGAATTGCAGATAGGAGGAAAATGATGGATGAAGCCGAAGGTAAAATTAATATCTATTAATAAAATTTGTTTCTAAAAATAATTTATTTAAGCAGGAACAGTGGTTAACGTCGCGCAATTCACACATCCGTTACCCGAAGGTGATGACGATGAAGATTACATTGACACTGGTGCTGCCATCTTAAATTTCTATTGTACTTTAGTCGATTTACTCGGTAGATGTGCACCGGATGCGGCAGTAATTGCAGTAGTAAGTAAATCTTGCACTCCAAATAATTCAAACCATTATTTTGATGTTTTTTTTATTTAGGGCAAAAACGAATCACTCAGAGCAAGAGCTATTCTACGATCTTTAGTACCTCTAGAAGACCTCCAGGGTGTTTTGAGTCTCAAATTCAGCCTTCACAATCCAGCTGCTGGAGAAGAAAGACCTAAATCTGACATGCCATCTGGTTTGACTCCACCGCACAAGCAATCAGTAGTATTATTTTTAGAAAGAGTATACGGCATAGAAACACAAGAATTGTTTTATAAGCTGCTCGAAGAAGCATTCTTACCTGATTTAAGATGCGCCACTATGCTCGATAGAGTAAGTTAATCATTTTCCAATGATAATTCAACCGATAGCTAATTTTTCAATGTTCCAGAACGATGGAAGCGAATCTGATATGGCACTTAGCATGAACCGGTATATAGGAAACTCCATCCTCCCCTTACTCATCCAACACAGCAAATTTTATAGTGAAGCAGAAAATTACGCTTCTCTATTGGACGCAACTTTACACACTGTTTACAGACTTTCCAAGAACCGCATGCTTACCAAAGGACAGAGGGAAGCAGTTTCCGATTTCTTGGTAGCTCTTACTAGTCAACTACAACCGTCGATGCTTTTAAAATTACTTAGAAAGTTAACTGTGGACGTCTCTAATCTATCCGAATATACTACAGTAGCGTTAAGATTATTGACGTTACATTACGAGAGGTGTGCCAAATATTACGGTTCTAGTGCCGGACAAGGAATTTACGGATCATCCAGCGATGAAGAAAAACGATTAACCATGATGTTATTTTCCAATATATTCGATTCATTAAGCAAGATGGATTACGATCCGGAACTTTTCGGAAAAGCGCTACCGTGCCTAACGGCAATTGGTTGTGCTCTGCCACCAGATTATTCTCTATCTAAAAATTACGACGACGAATGGTACACGAATAAAACCGACAAATCTGGTACCGACGGTCCTTACAATCCACAACCTATCAATACATCATCGATAGTTCTGAACAACGACTTGAACAATATAGTCCAACAGTTTTCTGAACATTACCACGATGCTTGGGCTTCGAGAAAGCTAGAAAATGCTTGGCAATACGGAGAGAGTTATTCCGGATGGGAAGGCAACAAAACTCATCCAAGATTGAAACCATACGCAATGTTGAATGATTATGTTAGTAAACTTTTCACATATTCCAAGGTTAGAGTAATTCTGATTTGATTTTTTTTAGGAGAAGGAGAGATACAAAGAACCAGTTAGAGAATCTCTTAAAGCACTACTTGCTATCGGATGGTCTGTAGAACAACAGCAAGTTGATTTGCCATCTAACAATAGGAGTTCTGGAATGAGACAATCCGGCGAAGGTGCTTCAGCTTTCAATTACAACCCTCATCCTGTGGATATGAGTAACCTAACCCTATCTAGAGAAATGCAAAATATGGCGGAAAGATTGGCCGAAAATGCTCACGACATTTGGGCAAAGAAGAAAAGAGAAGAATTGACAACTTGTGGAGGAGGTGTTCATCCCCAACTGGTACCGTACGATCTACTAACCGATAAAGAGAAGAAAAAGAATAGAGAGAGATCACAAGAGTTTCTTAAATATTTGCAATATCAAGGATTCAAATTACACAGGTATTTTAATCAATTGTTACCACATTTTAAGAGTTGTAACTACTGCCATTTACTTGTTTTAGACCAAATCGTGGCGGTTTATCAGAAACTGAACAATCTACTTCTGGTCCAGCAATAGAACTGCGATTCGCCTACAGTCTCCTAGAAAAATTAATTCAATACTTGGATAGAGCAACGGTTAACATGAAACTATTGAAACCTTCACAAACTTTCAGCAGACGAAGTTCTTACAGGACTTCGTCTCGCGATATCAAATTCTTCTCCAAAGTTGTACTACCTCTAATGGAAAAATACTTTTCCACTCATCGTAACTATTTCATAACTATAGCAACTGCCACAAATAACGTAGGAGCTGCTAGTTTGAAGGAGAAAGAGATGGTGGCTGCTTTGTTTTGTAAACTGGCCAATCTATTGAGATGCAAGTTGGCAGCTTTTGGTGCCGATGTTAGAATCACTGTAAGGTGTTTGCAAGTTTTGGTCAAAGGTATAGATGCTAAATCCTTAGTAAAGAACTGTCCTGAATTTATAAGGACCTCGATGTTGACGTTTTTCAATAATACGGCTGATGATTTGGGGCACACTATCATTAATTTGCAAGAGGTTTGTACTATGCTTTTTTATGTTTCAGATGTATTGTGTGCCAAAATGAAATAGCGGTCAGGAGAGGTCATTCATTTGGCCTTGATATGCTTACGCTTATTTTTAATTTCAAATATCAGTCTCATTAAAAAAATTTTTTTCTAGGGTAAATACGGTCATTTAAGAGGAACGCATTTAAAAACATCGACGTCTTTGTTTTATGTCAACGCCGTAGTTTTACCTATTCTCACATCGCTTTTTGATCACCTCGCCCATTGCGAATACGGCTGCGATTTGTTACGTAAGTTATAGAATCGTGTTATTTCAATAACAACTACTGAATAAGTAATATTTCAGTTGACGAAATTCAAGTGGCTTCCTACAAAATTCTACAAGCCCTATACACCCTTGGAACGGACCCAACTCTATCTCATGACAGAAAATATCTGAAAACTGAAATGGAAAAATACAGACCGTCATTAGGATCGTGTTTAGGAGCTTTTAGCTCGACTTTTCCTGTTGCTTTTTTGGAACCACATTTAAACAAGCACAACCAATATTCGTTATTAAACAGAATTGCAGATCATTCTCTAGAGGCGCAAGGTAAAAATTACTTTTCATTTTTGTTCATATGAAAATATTTTCATTTTCAGATATAATGGCAAGAATGGAAAGCTCAATGCCAACTCTTGAAGCTATAATTTCTGAAGTAGATCAATTTGTTGATAGCGAGAAGACTTACAGCGACTCCCCGCATATTATCGATGTTATTATGCCGATGTTATGTTCATATTTGCCATTTTGGTGGTCTCAAGGTCCCGATAACGTTAGTCCAACTGGAGGGTGAGTTTTAGTACAAAAATAAACAAACAAATACAAAACCGAACAATGTTTACTACCAATATTCACAATTACACTGTCTGACATCTTGATTCTCAGTTTTCAAAATGCATCACCGTATATTTGTTAATTTTGAAAATTTTTGTTTAAAGAGGGTTACTTAGTGAAATAAATATGTTATAATCGTTTCCATTGTTCATACTAAGAATATTAATAATGATGATTTATTTATTTCAGTACCCACGTATCAATGGTAACTTCAGAACACATGAATCAATTACTAAAAAACGTTCTGAAGTTAATTAAAAAGAACATTGGCAACGAAAATGCCCCCTGGATGACCAGAGTTGCCGCGTACACTCAACAGATTATTATAAACAGCAGTGAGGAGTTACTCAAAGACCCATTCCTTCCTTTGGCCGAAAGAGTAAAGAAAAGAACTGAAGCTATGTTTCACAAAGAAGAAAGTCTGAGAGGATTTATCAAAAGTTCATCAGAAGATACTTCTCAAGTAATTAAAACCAAACTTGTGAAATATATATTTATATCGTTAAATCGATATTTTTAGATTGAAACGCAGATACAAGAAGATTGGATACTTTTAGTTAGAGACATATATTCGTTTTATCCTCTTTTGATTAAATACGTCGATCTCCAAAGAAATCATTGGTTGCGTCACAACGTAGCTGAAGCTGAAGATCTTTATAATCACGTCGCGGAAATATTCAATATTTGGTCAAAATCTCAATATTTCCTCAGGGAAGAACAAAACTTTATTTCAGCTAACGAAATCGACAACATGGTACTTATAATGCCAACTGCAACTAGAAGACCTGTTGTACCGGACGGTAGCCAACCTACTGTTGGAAAGGTGAGTTAAAATCAATTTTTTTCATTGTATATGCTAATATCACTTTGAATAATTTTAGAAAAAGAAAAAACATCGCGATAAGAAAAGGGATAAAGATAAAGAAATCCAAGCGTCGTTAATGGTAGCATGTTTGAAACGGCTCCTACCTGTCGGGTTGAATCTGTTTGCAGGACGTGAACAAGAACTAGTACAACATTGCAAAGACCGGTTTTTGAAGGTAATTTTTGATTTACCAAGAACTATTATCTCCTTTGTGCACTTTGAATAAACATCTAGTGCCTGATAACCACACAATCATTTTTATACTTTCTTTCAGTCTATAAGTACCAATAGCAACATCTTTTTGCTAATTATGTTACTATAAAAATCGAAGAATATTTCAATGAAAATAAAATAAAAAGACTTGTAAAGCAAAAAATACATCGATTAAAGAGCTATGGTTTCTAGAAAAAACGTTCAAATGGAATACAAAAATAAAAAAAAAGTTGAAATTTAGAATTTTAGGAGACTGGCAACACTGTGTAGGATTGAATCAATCTTGCAATACAATATTACAGGTTTCACAAGTGTTAGTATTCATCCCACTGCGACTCTTGAGCCACGACACTGCCACGAGCTTTCATCGAGTAGGGCATCAGTCTAATATAATATGCAAAATGATGAAGGTTACCGCGCTTTTTTTACGTAACTGTAACTACGACGTGTTAAAATACTCAATATTTGTTCTATAAAACTCATGTTTTCTTTTTCGATTATTGTAAGCACTTGTGAACCAATTTATTTGCTAAAATCTATACCAATAAAGTTCTTTTAGGAAGACCAAAACCTTGACAAGAAAGAAATCCCTACATATGGCAGTGTTGAAACTACCGGCCTGAGTCAGACCAGTTTATTTATCACGTTCGAACCCGTGAAACTAACACGTTAAATTTGACAGCGTCATAAGTAAATTTGTTTTTGTTGCAAAAAATAATTGTGTTAGGTTTTGTTAAATTTGGAAAAGTTGAAGCTGTTTATCAAAAGCATAAGTTTTCCACTAGTATAACATATTTTTGGGAAAGCCGAGATTAGGTTGAAGATTAAGTGAGATTAGATCGTCATTAAACAATTAAAATCATTAGGGGACAGTAGATTTTAAACAATCTTAGTGTATATCAAAATTTGACAGACAATTTGAATGTGAAAATGATTTTTGACAATATGGTATCGAAAAACCTATGGCTTTTCCTTTTTCCTATTGTATGAATCACAGTGATAAAAGAATCTTTTGTCTTCCATCAGATCTAGTTTTCAATTTTTTGATGGTATATTTTTTTGTTTTAGAAAATGCCGGAATACGAAATAATTGATTTTGCTAAAAACCAACTGACATTACCAGATAAGATTGATCCAGCAGACGAAATGTCATGGCAGCATTACCTCTATAGTCAGTTAGGTAGCAAAAAAAGTGTTTCAGTTAGTCCGATAGACAATAACGGTAAAAATCAAGTGGACGAAACTGTGGACAGGATAGTTGCAATGAGTAAAGTACTATACGGACTTCATATGGTGAGTTTAAATCGACATATCATATTTTTTATCTATACGATCGGGACGTGGATTTGAGCCTGTCAAAAGAAGTTGAATTGTGGTGCTCAAGAACTAAAAGTCACCTGAGCCGAGGGGATGGAAACTCTCTCAATCAATTGCATTTCAGAACGTCTGTATATTTATGTAACTGCATTACATATTTGTCTTTCTATTTATGAAAAAAAATTTGTTTGGAGTATTTTAGTTTATTTTCTTATTGGTTTATATTATAATAAAACTTCATGGGTTAGTATAATTAAATCTTCAGGGCCTTACAGAAAATATTTATTATAATTATTGAGGATTTGTACTCCAAAGAGTTTAATAGCTTGCAAGGTTTTTTTGCTGGGTCAAATCTCACGTCAAAACCAGAATACTTTCATTAATATGAATTGTTTAAAACTTACATTTCTCTTGATTAAGTTTTCTCTTGAAAATTATTGGTGAAATCACTGTGGCTCCACTTCGTCGTAGCCCTCCATTAAAAATATGAAATTTCTTCAAGACAACTGACACAGTAGATTAGTTGAAGCTGAAAAATATTTTTTTTTATGAAATAGCCCAATATATACATACTTACACACATATGAGGATTTATGTGAATTATTCTAATTATCATTTATCAAAGAATTTGCAAAAATACACAATGTATTCTTTATTTATTCCAAAAAGCATATATTCACACTAAAAAATAATGGATTCAATGCCTGAACACAATTTTGGAGCTACCCCTCCAAAAATTTACCTTAGCTTGGCCTTACCCTTCTATGAGCATGAGCATTTTTATTTTTCTACAAGTTACACTAGAATCCGAATACAATAATTTCAAAATGAGAATGTGAAACTTGAATTAACATATTGCTCAATGACTTACTCGAACGTTTTTTACGTTTACATTTTTATTGTATTTTGCTTTGGGCACTTTTTCATCTTCTTTTATTTTGCAAATGGCTGTTAGATCGATCACCCGCAACAGCAGCAGAAAGGCGTTTACAGAAGCGTTGTTTCGACTCAAAGGAAGCGAGCTGTACTGTCTTGCTTCCGTCAAGCTTCTTTGCACAGTTTGCCAAGGTTTGTTAAGTTTGTAGATTTTCGACGAGTGACTTTTAAAAATATTAAAAATTATTGGATGCTAACAATCTAATTCTTTTGTTTTCAATTTTTTTACCGATAAATCTAACTTTTCATTACCGATTATGCTGTACTAACAGGCTACGAAGCCAAAAAATAACAAAGATAATTGGAAGAAAGTTTTGGGAGCCGCTAGAATAAGAGCTGCACTGGCTTGCTTCAGGATGAGGCCTCTATACAAATTGAGCAGGTATATAGCTACCTACAAGTTTAGATAAAACCTATTTTTCGATTTATTAACTAACATTTTTTTAATTTGAAAATCTAACTGTATATTTTTAATGATATTCTCTCTCCAGGCATCGTGCAATTAATATATTTATAAGAACTTACCGTGACTTTTGGCTACAAGATGAAAATATCGGTCAAGAAGTAATGATCGAAGATTTAACTCAGAGTTTCGAAGATGCGGAATTGAAGAAAAAAGATTCCACAGATGAAGATAACAAACCGGATCCTTTGACTCAATTAGTAACTACATTCTGTAGAGGGGCAATGACTGAACGTTCCGGAGCGTTACAAGAAGATCCCTTATACATGAGCTTTGCCGAAATTATCGCTAAATCTTGTGGTGAAGAAGAAGAGGAAGGCGACGAAGAAGAAGGTGGCGGTGAAGGAGAAGAGGGAGCATCTTCAATTCATGTAAATATATTTAGATTTATCTAAACCTGAGTTGAGTTTAATGTTATTTTACTGTCGTTTCATCTGCTTTCTTAGAAGCTTCAATTCATGGTAAGAACAATTTTTTCATAGTATTTTAGCCTATTTCTTTCCAATCTCGTATAATGTAGAATTATTTTTTTTTGTTCGATTTTAGGAACAAGAAATGGAGAAACAAAAACTACTGTTCAATCAAGCTCGTCTTGCCAATCGGGGAGTGGCTGAAATGGTTCTGCTCCATATCTCCGCTTGTAAAGGCGTCCCTTCAGAAATGGTAATGAAAACGCTCCAACTTGGGATCTCAGTCCTTCGTGGTGGTAACTTTGATATACAAATGGGAATGTTGAATCATTTGAAAGAGAAGAAAGATGTAGGGTTTTTCACTAGTATTGCCGGATTAATGAACAGTTGTAGTGTACTAGATTTGGACGCCTTTGAAAGGAACACCAAGGCAGAAGGTCTTGGAGTTGGATCCGAAGGTAAGTCCGAATAAGATAACAGTCTGATCACTACAAATCACATTTCAATATTTATTACCATCTCTATTATGAGCAGTAGAAACAAATTTCCTTTCATTGAACTTTAAACTTTTTCCGCATCCATGAAAGGCTCCAGAACTGACCCCCAGGGGCTGTTGGATCTTTTCATAATCAAAAAAATGCCTTATGGAAAGAACAATCACTTAAATAAGACAATAGTCTGGTGACTAGGAATCATATATTCATATTTCTCTTACCATCTTTATCATAAGTAGAAAAAACAAATTTCCTTTCATAGAACTTTTTCCGCATCCATGAAAGTCTCTAGGAGCTACTGAATATTTTTATACTTGAAAAAATGCCTCATGAGGAACCTATTTTTGAGGCAAAATAAAAATTTTGCTTTAAAAAAGTCATAGAACATTTTGACAACTGTTGACCTAATTGTATCACTCTTGAAAGAAATTTTCTAGATGAATTAAATTAAATTTGGTTTGAAAATTAATTTTTTTCTTGCTAGACCGGGAACTTGATGTGTTAAATGCGTTTTTCTATTTTTAGGTGCTGCTGGGGAGAAAAATATGCATGACGCTGAATTCACTTGTGCCCTTTTCAGATTTATTCAACTAACTTGTGAGGGTCATAATTTAGGTAAATGGACATTGTCAGAATAATGATTTTATATAACGAATAATCTTTCAGAATGGCAGAACTATTTAAGAACACAAGCTGGTAATACCACAACAGTTAATGTAGTAATCTGTACTGTTGATTACTTACTCAGACTTCAAGAATCCATCATGGACTTCTATTGGCACTACTCTAGTAAAGAACTCATTGATTTAGCTGGCAAATGGAATTTTTTCAAAGCCATAGGTGTAGCCAGTCAAGTTTTTAACACCCTAACAGAAGTTATACAGGGTCCTTGTACCCTTAACCAGCAAGCTTTAGCTCATTCCAGGTGAGGATCGAATCAAAATGTGTGGTACTGTAAGTAAACATTAAAATTTACAGATTGTGGGATGCAGTGGGTGGTTTTCTCTTCCTGTTCTCCCACATGCAAGATAAACTTTCCAAACATACCAGTCAGGTGGATTTGCTCAAGGAACTTCTCAATTTACAAAAAGATATGATTACAATGATGTTATCTATGCTTGAAGGTAACGTTGTTAATGGTACTATCGGTAAACAGATGGTGGATACGCTAGTAGAAAGCGCCAGCAATGTGGAACTAATTTTGAAATATTTTGATATGTTTTTGAAATTAAAAGTTTTAACTTCTTCCGCTGGTTTCCAAGAAATCGATTTGAACAGTGATGGTTGGGTGTATCCTAAAGATTTTAAAGAAAAAATGGAACAATCAAAGAACTACACCTCGTACGTATAATAATTTACGACAATTTTATAATTAAATTGATAAAATTATATATTTTAGGGAAGAAATCGAATTTTTATTAGCTTGCTGCGAAACTAACCACGATGGTAAAATCGATTACGTAGATTTTATCGATAGATTCCACGAACCTGCTAAGGAAATCGGTTTCAATTTGGCTGTTCTATTGACAAATCTAGCGGAACACATGCCCAACGAACCTAGATTAGCAAGATTTTTGGAAACCGCAGGTTCGGTACTGAACTACTTCGAACCATTCTTAGGACGCATTGAAATTTTAGGAGGCAGTAAACGTATAGAACGAGTCTATTTCGAAATAAAAGAATCTAATATTGAACAATGGGAGAAGCCTCAAATTAAAGTAAGTTGTTTTCAGAAAAAATTACGTCATCCTGATGAGACCCACATAGGTCGAAATCGGTCGATTTGTAATCATCAGAAATGGTCGATATAAGTCACGGTCTTAAAAGGAGATCCATTTTAATATTATTTAGATATTAGTCAGTAAAGAAGTTGTTCTCAGAGTTTTCATTCGAAAATATATTTTTTTAAAACAAGAGGCGATATAGGACCAATGTATAATATATTATGCGCATTTCCAAATTTATGAAATGTTATTTGACATTTCACTACGATTACAGTGGTTTGTAATTGGAAGTGGGATTAGCATTTACTGATAAAGGCATTACGCTGTTCTGACGAGACTTGAGTAGGTCAAAATCAGTCGGTCAGTCGGTAGATTATGTTTAATTTGAGAAAATCTGTCTTTTCTTGTATATATATATCTTGTATATATATATATATATATATATATATATATATATGTATTTTTTAGGAATCCAAACGTGCATTCTTCTACTCCATAGTAACAGAAGGCGGTGACAAAGAAAAACTTGAAGCGTTTATAAACTTCTGTGAAGATGCCATTTTTGAAATGCAGCACGCCAGTGGTTTAATGGCCGTGGAAGATTCTGGAGGTGGCGGACCTCAAAGATCGACTAGTTATAGTTACATGCAACAAGAAGACGAAGATAGATTAACAAAAAATCCCATACAACGAGGATATACCGCAATCAAAGAAGGAATATCGTACGTGTTGTCTTCACTTAGTCCATCAAACATTAAACACAAAATATCGGAGATGCAACAAATGACGTTCGCGGAATTGTTTATTGGCTTTTTCAAGATGATATTCTATGCGCTTTACTATTCAGGTTTCGGCGTCGCCGTTGTTATCAAATATATTTTAGGTTAGTTGGTAATACAAAATAAAAACGTCAAGAACGTTATTCATCAACTAACGAATGGTTTCAGGTATTCTTATGTTGTTAATGAGAGGTCCAGCTGTCGAAGAACCCGTTATTCAAACGGTGGTAGAAGAAAAAGTTGGTCCTTTACGGGTACTGCCATCTCTACCATCTACAGAAGAACCAAATACGCAGATGCAAGCATTCGGAGTCGATATAACAAAAGAAGATAACGGACAGTACAAAATGGCTCCACACGAATCACCGCAAGGAAGTCAACCTTCTTCAGGGGAAGGTGAGACTACACCGGAAGAAAATGGAGAACATGCAGAAATGGAAAGTCTTGAGCAACAACCGTTATCTTTATCTGATCTTTTAGGGTGAGTTTAGATGAATTTTTAGGCGTATGTTTATAATTATAATTTAACTTAATAGTGGAGAACAAGCGAAGAGGGCACAACAAGAGAAAGTCGAGGCGCAAGCTGCACAACAGGCAGCTATGCAAGCAATAGAGTCCGAAAGCAAACAAGTTCATCAAGTTGAAACATCTGCCATGTCTCAAATTAATTTCGCTTCGTATGGACATAGAGCGGTGTCGTTTCTCGCTAGAAACTTTTATAATTTGAAATACGTGGCTCTCGTTTTGGCTTTTTGTATAAATTTCATGTTACTGTTCTACAAGGTTTGTATGCATTTCACCGAATAAATAATTTGGACTAATATTTTGTATTTAGGTTTCCAGTCTTAACGAAGAATCAGGTAGCGGTAGTGGTAGCAAAGGTATTCCAGAAATCATCGAAGGTTCAGGATTCGATTCCTCTAGTGGCGCAGGTTCGGGCGACGGCGAAGAAAATGATTTACCAGAATTAGTGCACGTTGATGAAGATTTCTATTACATGGCACACGTTATGCGGTTAGCAGCGGTACTACATAGTATTGTTTCTTTAGCCATGTTAATAGCTTATTACCATTTGAAAGTACCTTTAGCTATTTTCAAAAGGGAAAAGGAAATTACGAGGCGGTTGGAATTTGAAGGATTATATATAGCTGAACAGCCAGAGGATGACGATTTAAAGTCGCACTGGGACAAATTGGTTATTTCAGCTAAGTAAGCGTTACCAATAGATTTATTGCAAACAAAAACACACTACAAAGTTTACATTATGATCTAGACTATTATGGAAATTTTTTAACATAATTATTAGAAAGCGGATGCTTAATGAAGATTTGTTCATTGAGATGACAGGAAATGGAAAAAGTTGTAAAGATAATTTTGGATATTTTAAGAAGAAATTTCTTATTAAAAATTAAAATAGTTTAATAAAGAGAAATGTGGAAGTAAATATTAGCTAAAGGAAAAAAGTAAATAGATTGATAAAAAATCGTTCAAAACCATAACCAGAGTGAAGTGGTGCTAGCAGTCCCGTCGTTTTTTGGCTATAGAAAATCGCATAATCAACCGATTCCAATGAATTATTTTTTAAATCGTTTATTGCTGAAAAAATTACGGGAATAAAAAAAATGGGAACTTATATTAGTTTCAGGGCTTTAACCGTTCATGTAAATGTACTCATTCACTGTACAAAGAATGATTTAAGGAAAATTAATTGAAATCAATGATTTTTCGATATTCTAGAGCCCAAAATCGAGGGGAGCTTGATAGTAAAAAATTACCAAATTAGATAATACAATTTTATTAATATGGCACTTATACTAGAATAACTATAATGGTTCGCTACCTAAATTATTTTTTTTTTCAATTGTTTGACAGTTCTGATACACCGGTTTTTTTCTCCCAACATTTATTATTATTATTCTTTTTCATTTTCAACAGCTCCAATCATTACTTTTTAGATCTTTTCCTGTGAATTACTGGGATAAGTTCATAAAAAAGAAAGTACGCCAGAAATATAGTGAAACTTACGATTTTGATTCAATCAGTAGTCTGTTGGGTATGGAAAAGACATCATTCCAACAGCAAGATACCGAGGAGAAGAAAAATCTTATATCGCTGTAAGTATATTTTATTCTATTGATCTTCATGGATTTTTTTTTGTTTCTAAAAGTTTCATTAGTACTAGTGATACCATTTCCTATCCCCAGTCAATCTTGAATTATTTTTCTGGTGAGCTTGCTTGAAGGACTAAATACATTTCGGATTTGGTAATACATCTATTTCATTATTGGTAGCATTTTCAATTATCGATAGTATGCCACTTCATATTACACAGTTTGCAACAACTATTAAGAAATTTTAACAGACCAGTCTAGAACATTCAAAAACACCCCAGTATACTGATAACTGCAAATTAGTATATATGCAAGAAAAATAAGTTGAATAATTAAACGACTTATTCGCTTCAAGCAAGTAATTGGTGATTACTTTTTGTATTACGCTTAGACTATTACCATCTATCTAAAAAATCTTTTTCGTTTTTTAGAATTGTAAACATCGATTGGAGATACCAAATATGGAAATCAGGTGTTACGATAACGGATAACGCTTTCTTATATTCCTTATGGTATTTCACTTTTTCTATTTTGGGCAACTTCAATAATTTCTTTTTCGCCGCTCATTTACTCGACGTAGCCGTTGGTTTTAAAACGTTACGCACGATCTTACAATCTGTTACTCATAACGGAAAACAACTTGTGTTAACAGTAATGTTGTTGACGATCATAGTATATATTTATACGGTTATAGCATTCAACTTCTTTAGGAAATTTTATGTTCAAGAAGAAGACGAGGAGGTTGATAAGAAGTGTCACGATATGTTAACAGTAAGTAATATATAATTCATTTGATTAAAGGGACTGTATTAAGAAAATGAAACGTTTAAAAATTTTATTTTTCAAATAATTGAACCCTGGGTACTAATGACTGCATATTTTGTTCTAGTGTTTCGTATTCCATCTTTACAAAGGTGTCAGAGCTGGTGGTGGTATAGGTGACGAAATCGAACCACCAGATGGCGATGATTACGAAGTATACCGTATTATGTTTGATATAACTTTCTTCTTTTTCGTTATTGTTATACTATTGGCCATCATACAAGGTTAGTTTGATTTTAGAATAAATAATTACATTACATATTTGTATTCACTTTTTTCCCGGACATATTCAGTGACAGTTTTTAATGAGAATCCTTTTGATTTATTATTATTAATATTTGATTGTATCACATCATATAATTTTTAGGTTTGATCATCGACGCATTTGGAGAACTACGTGATCAGTTGGAAAGTGTAAAGGAAGATATGGAGTCGAATTGTTTCATATGTGGTATAGGGAAGGATTATTTTGATAAAGTACCACATGGATTTGATACACATGTCCAACAGGAGCACAACCTAGCTAATTATATGTTAGTATAATTTCATATTTGGTTTCATATACTTGATGATAACTAATAATTTATCAACAGCAAAAGTTTTGACACTTTTCCGTTAAAATGAAGTTTTTTTCAGGTTCTTCCTTATGCATCTAATTAACAAACCAGACACGGAACATACCGGTCAAGAGACCTACGTATGGAATATGTACGAGCAGCGATGTTGGGATTTCTTCCCGGTGGGAGACTGTTTCCGCAAACAGTACGAAGACGAACTGGGAGGAGGCGGCGGTTGATATTAGTCTTAATAATAATTAATAATCATTTTATGCTCAAATTCGTAATTATTAAATTTTATGATCCCCTAACAGCAAAATCGGTCAATTTTGCGAGCAAAAGTACTGATTATTATGTAAGACTTTCACATTACTTAACAAGTACTTCAGTAAGTTAACAATTTCCAATAGGAGAAATAAAAATTTTACAGATTTCTATTTTGAGATAATGTGAAACGTTTGCTTGCAACTATTTCAAAAACGACGGTACAAGTTTGTTAAAATTTTCGAATGTTTAAGCAGTTAGGATTTCGAAGTTCTGTAATTTCAATCAATTCAAATATTTTCCTGTTAATTTCGACTTTAATTTGAGTATCCTACCCTTACCTATCCTATCAAAAATCCTAATCACCAAATACTTTTAAAAAATAATAAATCTACTAAACCAGTGATGATTGACTAACAAAAGCGTGAGAATTGTTCAGTTTTGGAGAAATGAACTACATATAAGTAAATATTCGTTACTATACAATGGATGTATCATTGGAAGTGTTTTTGTTGTCGCTTACTATCGAAAAGTGATGAGGTGATGATTAAGTAACAAAAGCAAGAAAAGTGTTCAGTACAAATCAAGCGACAAGTAAACCTTCATTACTATATAATAAATTGAATCATTGGAATTGTTTTTGGTGTCCCAATACTGAATACTTACCATGGAAAATAACTACAGCATATAATGATCTAAAGATGATGATGAACAAAAGTTAATCGTTTAATTAAATTAAAGGACAATTAAGTAAAACCTCGTTCATATAAAATTAATTTCAACTGTAGAATTTACAGCCTATAAGTTCCAAGCAAATTTATTTATTTAGCACATAGATTTAGATAGAAATGATAGTACATATATAAAGGTGAATCACATTTGTCCCTAATATAGAAATCTTGTACAGTTTATTTTTTATTTATATATCAATTTTATGACTCTACATTTTCGACAAAGTCCACATTTCTGGATTCTCTTCTACCCTCATAATGCGATTCCTCTAGCATTGATGTTTCATCATAATCTACGGAATATGATGATTCTGAATCTACAAAAAAAAATTATAGTGAATGTGAGTTTAGTGAATGTATGGACTAGAAGAATTTTAATATACAAAGCCAGTTCTGGTACGAATGTGACAGTTCATTGGTACATGGTACTGGAAATTAGTAGAAAAGTACATCTACACTTACTTACTTACCAGGGGCTTGATTTACTTTCCACAAAATTCTACCTCCATTATTAAAATTTCCAATCTATTTTTTGAAAATAAACGCGTTTTGGAAAGCGAAACTCTCTTTAAGAATCTCTTCATTATATAACTTAATTGGTGTTTGAGTTTTTAAACCTTTACTATAAAAAATGGAAACATTGCCTTTTCTTTTTTTCCAATTTTTTATGTGTGAAAATATTTCAATACATTCTTCTGGACATCATTCCGGTTCTAATGTTGAATCACACATGAACTAGACTACAGTTTAATTATTCAAATTTGGTACAACTGCGTAAATTTATTTATATTCAAGTTCCATTAAACTCAAAAATAAGATATCTACCTAGTTTAAAAATATTAACCCAATAGCTAACCACCACTTATTTCAACTTCATATCATTTGTTTCTATTTGTTTAAAATAATTATATTCACTAATATCAATAATATATCTTGCAAGCCTTGAAGGAATATTCAAAATGTTGTTATTCAAATAGGAAAATACAGATGAGCCCACATCTAAACCTACAAATACTGGAAGTAGGGCTAGAGTTCCTAGATCACTTTCTAACACGTTATCCAGGATACTTGGTACCTTTAAACCTTTACACTCATCTGAAAGAAAACAATAAAATCACTGTTTATGGTTCAGTATAATCAGTAACCATTACCACAGTGTTAGCTACAATTTTTAAACCACTTCCAGAGTTGATGGAGGATTTTGAAGAATGTAAGCATCAAAAATGATTATGCTGCTTATTTCACATAGCTGACCGGTAATATGAACATTTGTTTAAAAAATCAACCATTATCATAACTCAAGTAAAATTTCAACTTTATAAGGTGGTGCAGTTGTTGAAAGCTTGCAATTATTGTTTTTCTCAAATTTGTCAAAGCAAATTGTAAGCAGAAGGTTTTCTGAAAATTCCATGACTTTCCAACAAAAATTTACTTTTAATATCTATTTGTTACAAGTCCTTACATCTATTAACACAACCAATAGTACACAATTGAAAGCTTGGGTCTACTACCACATTAGAACTTTATTCACCTGTGACTTTATTAGTCCTGAGTGAATTAACAGAATAAGGTTAATGTTTATCAAAATATTGAAACCATCACCAGTATGAGAGCAAATACTAAATTATACATCTATATACTTCACATTTTAGTGAATACACTTACCATTGTCTGTCTTTTTAGTCTTTTCAATTTCAAGATATTCTATATATTCTTCGGAATTGATTATTTGGTACCAGCTTATAAAACAAACGAGTGCAATGAAGAATAAGTTAGCGGTAATACCTGTAATAAAAGAAAAGTTAATATTCCAACTATACTTTGCCTTGATGAGCCAAAATTGAACTGATTACACCCCAATTTTTATACAATAAGGGATTTTCTAAATTTTCCTAACAAGGAATATTTTTATTGTTTGTGGATACTGATATCAAAACCACTCAGTGAATTATAATTCATTTCAAACTTACCCATGGCTGCAGATACAACTGGCCAATGGAACATCACATACCGCAATCCACTAAACTGAGCATCTACTGTGAATTTGGCTGAATAAACTTCAATATTTCGGGTTTGTATTTCAATAAAAATATCAGTCACTGGTTCATCCTAAAACAGAGTGAACACATAGGATAAATTAATTGTGGTGGAAGCATTAAAACAGGAGAACAAAATAATATAAACAGCATACAAATGAACATTAAAACTAACAAGAAATATTAACTATGATGTGAATGATTATGAATTATTACTTCTCTTTCTTCATAATCTGCAAAAAGTTCAATTTTAACAGTCTGTTTCTCTTCTGCTGAACCCAGAATATAAAAAGGACTGAAGAATAACTTGTACAGAGTATCCAGTATTAATCCTCTGTAGTGCAGCATTGCAGATCTACAGGAATTATTTAGAAGATTTCCATTTTTACCCATAAATTCTACACATACCATAAACATACCTAAGAGTGATTTAAAAAGACAATCAGTTATATGTATAATATGTACAATATGTAGTTGCTGAATACTTACATTGAGCTTTATAAAAATAAAATTAAATAAAACTAACCTAGTTCCCGATTGGCAGGTGATTCTGGCATTTCTAAATTTAAGTGTATTTTGTATGCTTGTCCATTCATTAAGAGTTGCTGTTTCTTTGTTAGCTTTACGTGTGCAGAAGGAAAACTACAAATCGCTTTTTTTTCAACTGTATACTGATCTGTCGCCCCACATGGCCTATGAAAAATATGCTAAGTTAATATTACCTGTGTGGTGAAGTTGATTATTATATTAAATAATTTTTATTACATAACGTGTGCCTAAAACAAAATTTGGAAAAAGATGGATACTATGATAAATGATCAAAGTACTTGTACTTACTTAAATTTTAAGTGCACTGGACGTTCATGTGATACTGCTGGTACGTATACATAATAAAATGCGACGTACATAAATATTGATAACCAAACTAAAAGGGCTGTTATTAAAGCTATCACTGTACCTCTAAATAAAACTTCTTTAATAGTATCCACTCCTGCTTTTGTCCGAGTCTTATACAACTTTAATGTATCATGTATAAATTTTATTAATGGTAATTTGAATTTTTGTCTTACATATTCTCTTGGTCCTAAACGTAAAACCGTAGTTATCGAAGAGAATAAAACAGACATTTTACCATAAATCATTACATGGATACTGATAAGGAATGACTATTAAGTATAAAATAAAATTACTGCTATAAAATTTTGTTTTGGTTGGAATAATCAAATAATTCGACTTTGACATTTTAAGATAAAAGCAGGGTTATACCATAGAATAAGCACAAAAATAGAGGTTCAACAAAAGACGCGAATTGTTCTGTGGTGGTTAGTAAGAAGTATGAGCTTCAAGTTGGCATTAATTCGCGTTAGAAATTAAGCTAAGTTTATACGAAACAACCATTGAATTTAAAGACGTGATTTAAAGTAACTACTTTCAATTTAATTTGAACAACCAGTGACATTATCGAGACATAAATCAACACATAATCTTGTTACCTCGTGAACTAACCTAAATACTAATTTCTTTATTATTTTTCCAACATTGTTGAACAACATATATTTACTGGTATAGGGAAAATAATGTAGTCATAGATTGAAATGGAATCTTGTACCCTTTCCACCGAACTGCTTCAAGGTTTCAGTTCAATGTATCGAATGTGTGAAGAAATACTTTGTGTTAGAAATTGTACCATACGTTTCAAATGTAACATCTATATAGTGTTATGAAATCGCCTATTGATATGGATCGTGAAGCCGGTCCTGTTTTAAATATGTTATCGAAGCTAAAGTTTAGGGGATGCACCGGGTATTTTTTTTCGTGAGGTCCGTTTAGCTCTTCTTTGTGACTTTTTCAGGGAGATACTTTCTAAGAAGGACTTTCTGTTTGTTTACGACAATGATTACAGTGATTACAAAAGTGAACTAAATGGTGTATTTAAATGAATTAGAAGTCAAATGTGTATATAAATATTAGTAAATAGTTAAGTCTGTAAGTGTTAGTGAATAGTTAGTGTATAAATAAATTACGTAGGTAAGATATAGCGCATGTATAAATTTATCCCGCTCGTTATGTGATTAATACTGTATATAAATAAGAAGAACATTATAATAAAATAATGACTGTAGAATGGGAAGTCCTTATTTCATTCACGAGTTCTGCATATCGTAAAGTATGGGAAATACGAGATTGGAAAGAAATAAAACACATAAAAGAAAATACAATGTATATAATGTGCTATTGACAGTACTTTACAATTAATGAAATGTAAGCGTATTAAAGATTCTTCCACTCTATTGAAGATGAATAAAATGTTCGTGCATGTATGCCAAATGTACGTTTTTAAGTATTTTCAACGATATTCTTTAATACCCTAATATGCTATATATCGAATATATATACCTAAAGGATATCAAGCATTAATAAAATTTTTGAAATTGAATCTCTCAATCTAGCTTAAAATATATCCAGTAAAGAAAGTAGTAAAATAGTTTTCTCTCGACAATTATCTAGTATCTGAAATTATTATTTGGAAATATTTTAAATGTCAAGAGAATCCAGGAAATAGTACCAGACGTTTTGGTGTATTCCTAAAAATCATAATAAAATTTTTATGTATCCTTTCAACAAAAATCAATATATTTGTCTTTGGATTATAAAATTTCGAACGTGCACATTTTAACAATTACATGCCGTTTTTGCAGTATTAATATTTTTATACTTATCACAATTTCGTATAATCATTTAATATCCCTAAATATTTGGATCGAATATACATGATGATAATTCTTTGTAATGATGTAATAATACATTTTAAACTAGATGTAATGTACATGTATTTTACAGCTATTATCTACCAGTTACGTTTTCACTTATGATAGTTAACAATATTTAAAGCAATAGTCAAAGCTTCTTGATTGAAAGAAGGCACACAATTATTTATATATACAAAACCTTCAAGTTTCAATATTTACTTGATATGATTTCATAAAATTCTTTTTTCAGTTCGATTCAAAGTATTTAATAGTAGACAAACATTTTTTGGTATTGTGATTAATATTCTCTAGTTAATAGTGTAATTTTGAAATATAAAGATTAAACATGGTGATAAAAAAATTATTACGTCATAATATTTATTGCAATATTTTGTTAAATATTGCAATTTTTCATATGATTTATGTGTGAATATTCATGTGTAAATACCTATCTGGTTCCGTTTCTAAATCTATGACCAACAGTGTGTTTACATTCTTAATACCCTAATCCAAGGTTAATACGTTAATCAAATTTTTGTTTACTTTTAAAAAAATACTTAAAGGAAGTAAATGAAACCAAATAGTTAATAAGCTAGTAACTTTTTGATAATTAAAAAAAAATGAAAGCTTTACGAACTCAAATCAAACGAAATGTGTAAAATTTTAATACATCAACGGTCTTTATATAAATGTTCAAAATTTAGTGAAGAATGTGAAAGACACATATTTTAACTTTAATTTAGTGGTGGAAACATCAGTGAAACTTTTGAACGAATAAATCAGAGACATGAATCAGTTCTTTGAAATATATGGAAATAAGAAATAAAATGTTATTATTACATTATTTAAGAAATAATAAATATTTTTGTGTCTCCTTCCTATCGAAAACGTTTTCAATAAATAAATAACATAACCTTATCTAGAAAAATATAGTATTTTTCCATCTTGAATGGATATGTATAAGTGTACATATTTTTTTCTTTTGAAAATATTGGACCACACCGCAGTCTTTACTCTACAAAAGTTATAGCTCATCTTCAAGTTCAGATATGTACACAAGTTAGTGGTTGTCTCATATTTTTGTCCATAAACGAATAAACAAAATTACTAGTAGAACATTTATAATAAATTAATAGTTTTTGGGAGTTTAAGATTGCCAAACTGAATTTTTAGCCTGATTGATTCATCTTACAATTATAAGATTTTTCATATTCATTATTGACATGATTTAAAAATATATTCTCTTAATGCTAGTTATTTCCATTTCCTTCTAGAATTTGTTGGAATGTTTTTTTTTGGAAATTTATATTTTTGTATTGTCTGTAAGTTTCAACCAACTCGGATCTCCAAGTAGATATGAACATTGCAACTAATAGTCTACTCCTGTTTATGAACTTTAATTATGAAACATCCTATATATATGTATATCATTTAATTGGACGGTTTCATCTAATCTACATAGCAAAAAATGAGTAAAAATTTTTACTTTTATAATTTATGCAGGGTATAATTTTATCGACTTTATAAGATTTAGTAATTTTGTTTTTTATTAATTTTTAATTGTTAGAATTTCAAGTGATAGTAGAATTTCAAGAGATACGTTTTCAAAAATATTGGAATTGTGCTTTTCTACTGATATACAAAGAATATTTTTTTGAGTCTACAAACTTTGTGATTATGATTATTATTCACGCCAACAAACTTTTTATACATTTATTACTTTTTTTGCTCTGGATTAGCTCAAAATAATTATAAATATTGGAGTTATTTTTCATATTGTATTCTTGATTGAAAATTTCATAACCTAACCTCAAAAAAGCTTTGTTTTTTGGCGTTCATAATTACCATGAAACATCAACAAAATAAAAAAAAACGACACAATTCCAATAACATTTTCATAATTATCGAATTGGATATAAGTTTTTTAAGTGTTGTGTGCATTTGAATTATTGGTACCATAATGTACCCACTGGTGTGTGTAAGATCAAATTGATTTGATATCACATCTCTTAACTATTTACAGCTAACATCAAAAAAGAGACGTTTCTAGCAGATTCATAATTATGTCCATTTAATTATATTCGGAAACATAAAAATGAAAACATTAGAAAGAAAACAGCAAAATCGGGAAAAATAAAAAGTAGTTCAAGAAAAAGAGTATGAAGAAAATGAAAAAAAAACAGAAAGGAGACAGATAAAGCAAGAATAGGGTATAAAAAGAAAGAAGGAAGGGAAATGAAAACTATAAAAATAGAGAAGAAAAGGAAAATGGAAGAAGAAAGATAAAGCAGAAACAACAACACGGAGGACGAAGACACTTCTAATTGTAAAAATCGTGCTGATTTAAATAAATTTTTGGTTATTTGTTTTAAATTTTTTTCAAAATCAAAAAAATTATGTATAAACGTTTCTACTGCATCTTTGATTAAATTGAATTTTCATAGTGTAGTGTAGTGTATATATTAATAAAAATGTGTGTTTGATTGCAATTACGGAAACTTATCTATTTTGAAAACTTGTGACGAACAGGCATATGAATCATAAGAAACAACTCCAAATAAAGGAGGTAGATACCAAACATTTAAAATCTCTAACTACAATATTTGATCCCGCATTCAACATACCTGAACGAATGTACTGGTGAACCCTTATGTTAGGGCTGTCACGTGGAAGAAATTTTCTCAAAAATACTAATATTCATATTTACAAACATAAATGTAATGTACAAAATGAAGCTTTCATATCGATAATTGCAGATGCGAAGCTTTAATCAAAAATTTTTTGTAATTAGTTTCAAAATATATAGAATTTGGGTAGGCAAGAATAAATTTTATTTTAATAACAAGTTTGGATGTACAAGGTGATCGTGTTCATAAGGAATTCAATTTAGAACAAATTAATTTGATAAAATTGCTAAGCTACCGTATTCGTTATGATTAATTCTTCTCATTCCGTATTAAAATTGTTTAGAGAAAGAAACGAAACTTGAATCAAAAGTATGAATAAAAAAAGAGAGAATAGAAAAAATAAGTGAAAGTGAAACAGAATTAAGAATGAACGGTAAATAAAAAGAAAAAGAGACAAAAAGAAATAGGTAATAGAACAAATAAAACAAAAAGAAACGGAGACGAGAGAAAAATAATGAAAAACACAAAAAAAACAGTAGGAAAGTAGGAGAACAAAAAAAGAATAGAACGGATATTAAAAGACAAATATAATGAAAAAGGTATTGAAAAAACGACGGAAAGAAAACAGATGAGAAAGAAAACACGCAAAAAGTTTGGGTTTATATAAAAAATTATAAGAAAAAGGAATAAGAGCAGTAGAAGAAAATGGAGAAGAAAACGAAATCGTAAAACAAAAAGAGGAGAAGGAGAAGAGAATTAAGTAGGAACGGAAAGCTGAAAAGGAAGTGGATTGAAGAAAATTAGTAAAAACAGGAAACCGGATGATAGGAAAAAGCCTATTCTATCTTTAAACTAATGATACTTGCAGGGAATTTCGTTTCTTAATATAATTTACTGACAATATCTTTCAAAATGTACACACATATTACTGAAATTTCAATAGAATATTAACAAAATTAAATCATTATTACAAAACTTTTTAATAACGATGTTAAGGGCTATAATGAATAACCTTTTATATTCACAACTTTACGTTGTGAAAAAGCAAGGTAGTGATGGAAATTCAAGGCAATCAATTACCTAAACCTTATTTTCAGTTAGGGTGAACTAGTGATTGAGAAAAACTTCGCAAGCGTTTGAAGTATCGCTGAAAAGTGTGCATATCCATTAGAGGGAAGTTAATTTTTAATGTGAATGGTTTGATATGAAATTTCATTTTATAAATTGAATCATTGAGCTTTAGCTGTTGTAGTTTTTTTTTATTCCAGAACAGCCTAGAAAAAAGCAATTTCATCTCCAATTTTTTCCAATAACCCCAAATAAAATGAGTACGTAATATTAGAATCAGAACTGATTACGAAATATTTTCAATTAAAAATATAGCACATCACCTATTGGTGTTCATTTAGAGTTTTTAAGTTTGTTTATAAAATTCTTTTTTGGTATATGCTTTCTTTCATTTCAGAATGTTTAAATTCAAAATACATTTATCTTCTTGATGTCGATTTTGAAATAATATTCTTCATGATATCGAAATGGTCTAAATATGGCCCTGTTATGACAAATTGTAGATATTCACTCCTAAATTAAAAGTGTAAGAAACTATAAACTATTCGATTTTAAAAAATTATTTTTCAACACCTTTTTTAATCTTTGATATTTGTGGATGAATTGCAGTTTTGTATTTCTAAATTAGTATTAAACAACTCCATAAACATCAGAATATGGCTTTACAGATGGAAATATTTTATCCCTTACTTCAAATTGGTATTACAAGAAGATTAAAAATAATATTAAAATAATAATAAAATTTAAAATTTTGTATCTGCTGTGCAATAACCTCAAAAGTATTCAGAATGATATTTTACGATTTCATAACCTCAAATAGCTGAAAGTACAGATGTTCGAGGTCAATTTTAACACCTAATTGCTTTCGGATGTTTTTAATGAACAAAATCATACATACCAATAATCATATTAATACAAGAAAACAGTTTTTTCACTTTTAAATCAGTTTCAAACTATAATCACAATCAATTAGACTCATATTATTTGCGATAATTGAAACATATCAATGTTTCTACTATATTCGTTTTAATATGCTACTTTTGATCCCATCAGCAATGCTATTAAATCAATTTTCATAATACTAGTTACTAATTTTATTGATAGTAGGAATTGAAACATACGAATCGAAATTACTTCTCTCTAGGAACTGCAACTGTTTTAATTTTTTATTCACTGTCCTAAGTAGTTTTGGATAGGTTTAACTATAATTACAAGAAAATTTGGCTAGACCAGTTCAAAAACCGGCGAAACATATCAATTCATTATATCAGTCTAAGATTCTGATAGATAGTTAATAAGGCCAAAAATGGTAATTAGCAGCAACATGTTATAGGTTAATCCCCAACTATTGAATTTCTATTTTAGTATAATTATGAAAGTCTTCTACTATCGACGTATTTGTTAAATTACTGTTGTTCATTAATTTCGTAAAACATGTATTCTACAAAATATGTTTTAGAGATATAATCTCTTTTTTTTATAAATATTTTTATCATGAAATTAGATCATTACTGTATTAATGGAAGTAAAGTTTTATTCACTTCAATTGCCTCGTGTATTTCTGTGAAACATCACTGTTAATTAGGACCCAACATTGAATGCCAAAGTGAGGATTTACCCAGCTAGAAATATTTGCCGTACATTTAACCCAAGTCGAGTTGATCAGTAAATGAAGGCCGGAAAGTAGGCCAGCAGAATATCTAACCGCAATTTTCCAATGAAGGTCGTTTTCATTGATGTCTTAAAATAAAATTTTGGGAAACATTAATTATGATTGGAAAGTTCCAAAAAACGGTTTATAGCCAATTTCTATTATAATTTAGAGTTTAGAGTAACTCTAATTTGATTGAGAATCAAATAAATGAAGAGGAGAAATTAACACTATCAAAATAATGTGACTTGTCACTTGGTTGTCTGTTTATTGATTTGACATACTTTAAATAAACAGTTACAATTAGTGATTCACAAATACAGATACATAGAAACAGTTGTCAAGGTCAAAGCATTTCAGTCGTCATGAAACAGTAGCCAAAACAACATCGAGCATTTGCTGTGAAAGCGTTTTACCAAACCGGTAACTATGTAGCAACTCAGCATCTTTTCGTACTCAATTTGAAGTTAATTGAAATCAGTCAGTGTCTAGTGGAGATTCAATAAAGTTAAAAAAATTCGGTGAAACAACAATCAAAAGGTGGTACGAGATTCGTTCGAACTGGGAATGTTGAAAGCGTGCTGTAGGAAAAAACTCCCGAAGGTTAGCGCATCGGTAGAGTGCCGCTCTTGGAATTTCCGACAGGTCTGACCGAAGAATCTTGAGTTGAAATTTGCACCATCACTCTTACAAAATTCGAGGAATTCAAGCAATGAACAACGACAATTCTGCGAAACTCTTTTGGGCACGGTTAAAGAAATGAAAAGCTTGTTCAAAATCTTTGGATGAGTGAGGCACATTTTCATCTCTCGGGATTTGTGAACAAACAAAACCCTCATCAACTTGATCAACATGATTCCTGAAAAGTAAAGTGTACAAAGAACGACCTCGGACAGTTGAAAAGCTCAAGTAAATAATTCTATATACTGAGAATTCCTCTGCGTATGCTTCATGATGTTATGGACAATTTCAGAATCTTTCTGAAAGAATGCAATAATCCAGGAAGGATGCCATGTGACCGATGCTGATTAATTACACTTATTGCTTTTTAATTCACAATAAGACTATGACAATCTAATTTTGAAAAATGTAGCCTGTAGTTTATTTAGACGGAATGAAAAAGGATTAATTTAGTAATGATCAGTTAACTTATTGACTGGTGTTACAAAATGTATAGCAGATTTTTGTAAATAGTGCCGAAAAAGGTTTTTGAAAATATGATTATGAAAAAATTCAATGTTTGTTACTAACGTTTTTTATTGTGGGGAAAAACCTATTGAAGAAATGAGATGTAAGTAAGTTTTGTTTATAGATATATAGATAGATCTTTTATATATTATTATTGTTATTAATAAGCAAACTGAGCAATTTTTAACAAGTTAGCATTAAAAAATTCTTAACCCCGTTCTTCAAAAATTGAAACTTGTGGTAATGCAGACAAAGTAAACGGTGCTTTCACAAAACTACTTTTAGGCATCGTCGTAGGTGATTATTAATGCCAGAACAATAATCAGAATCTAAAAACTCTTCAAGAACACAAAAATGAACAGGAGTTTTCTTCTAAACACAACCAACATCCTGTTTGGATTTAGATAAATCCAGGACGTATTATTTGACATCACGACCAAAGATGATGATTTTATCTAATTTGAATTCTCGCTTATTTTGCTCTCTTCAATGTTCATTTTATATAATTTAGAACAAATTATGAGAGAAACAGATCTTGCACGATTGAAAAATGTTTTAACAGGGATTGAAAACAATTTTTATTGTTTTATAAGAATCAAAAATTATTTTTATCCTATTCAATGAACCGAAATTAATTATTAACTGCTAGAAAAATCATAAAGTAGAGTTTTTCTGCATGCCTGGAATGGAATCTATTTTTTAAAAATTGAAAATTTTCCCATTTGACTTTTGGTGGTCAGAATTATTCTTCCGGGGGAACAAAAAGCAAGGAATTGACTAATTAAAAATTTTCGATAAATTCGATAAACTCCTTGTTAAAAATTGCTCTAATTGTCTATTTATTATAGAAATTCCTCCAAAAAAGCATGAATCTGTGAACATCTCATTTTCTACATTCAGAGCTGCCATCACAATGAAAATTTATCTCCGCGCCTTTCACTACACTCTATATAGTCGCAGAGTTCCTACTGTGGAAGCGAGAAGATTTAGAGCCACTTATTTCTCAAGCTGCCCATTCTCCTCCCCCACATGAGGTTGTATCATACTATTGTCCCTTGAAGGTGTTGTGGATCCGTAACGGGGGTAGGAGGTAGAGCAGCTTGTTGAGTAGCTCCTACATCTCCGTAAGCCGATGAACCCATACCTCCGAAACCCATATTAATAGGTGTTGAGCCTGGTAGACCGCTTTGGGATAGACTTAACGTACTGCCAGTGAGTACCGATGGTATAGGAGGTGGCATATTCGGATTCATTATTAGCGCCGTATTACTGCTTATTACTGGCGGACTGTTTTCTTCTGGAGGCGTCACTTCCAATCCAATACTGCCGTTTAATGCGATCTTTATAGTATTGGAATAATTCGTACTGAAATGACTCAAGCCTATGTCTTCTAAACTACTTTTTCTACGAGAATTTCCGATATTTGGTAGTCCTTGTCTCAGAGAATTCGATCTACGCAGTAAAATATCGTCAATTACACGCAAACTATTCGATCGACCTCTTTGATATCCCGCTACAGTCGGACTATCGGGCAAAGATAATGAATTTGATTTTGTGGTAGCCAGAGGTGGAGGTCGTGGCGATTGATACCCGCTAAGACCCAAACCTGAACCTCTCCGACTTCCGGCTTGCGAACTGTTCGCCATTTGTGCGAGAAGCGATTGGGAGCAGAAACTGATGTTCGATTTTCGTCGGCTGTTGTGTCTTTCGAAGGTTTTTTGCGCCGAAAACGGACTTGGTCGTACTAGGTATCTGCAAAAAAGCAAACACATGATTAATATGTCCAAATTGTTGCCACTTTTACAGTGATTCGTGAAGGATATAGTTAAACCTGATGAACCAGATAGCACAATACAATACAATTATCATATTAGTGTATTGTCATCAGTTCATGACGTTATGTGAAGTTTTAACTTAAGGATTTAATTTTATGCTTTCCCGATGATGATCCTTGTAAAATCGAATGCAAAAATGTCATTAAAGATATGTATGTGGAGCTAATGGAGGCGTTTTAGAAAATAGTGAAGACTCTGATAAGGATATTGCGACAAAATTATTTAATTACAGTAGTATCATCAGTCCATGACAAATAAGTGAAGTTCTGAAGTGATTAAAGTGCCCAAAGATTCAGTTACATGCTGCCCTGTTGTACCTGGTAATGTTATTGCTACTAATTTATGAAATTATATTGTGATCGGTCCTTTAAACATACCGTTATAAACAAACAAGTGGAGCTAATAAGAGAGAGTTTAAAAATAATTATTTCAACGTACATTATATCGCCTTCTTCTAACTTGAGGTCGCAGCTGGGATTTATAATGACATAAGAAAGGCTGTTTCTTTTCTCGCTTACGTCGTTGTAGTCAATAGTTGGTAAATTCAAACTTTCCATTCTCGATCTTACAAGATTAGCTATTTCGGCTCTTTCTATTTGTTGATCATGATTATCTTTCGCTTCATCGTTACCATTAACTGAATACTAGAAATAAAAGTATATCAATGGAATAAGAATATTGATTACACAGGCCTACAAAAAATAATTTTTTTGGGTGCCTAGTATTTTTGAGCTGATTTTAACTATATTTTTATTGCTCAATCTAAATACGAAAGCAGTTTTTCTGTATCAGCTCTAGATTTTTAGATAAATTCACTTATCTATCAATGCTTTTTTCTATTTAATACTTTCAAGTATGAGTGTTGTAAAATTTATACAGGGATAGGATTCTTGTATATTTTCCTTATTGTCAGTCTTCTTTTGTAACAAATTGAATTATATTGAATTGAATTGAAAAATAATTATTATTTTTATTCATTTATTACAAAAAGAAGATTAGCAATATGAGATATATAATTGATTGGTTGAAAAACTGTTAACAAGTGGGATTTAATCCTATTTATTAGTGACATCCAGTTAGTTCCATAGAAATCCGACAGATGGAACTGACCTTCAAAGCTTCATCTGCAGTTGAGAATTGAGGTTAGTTTGTTGTTTCCCGCGGTGCAGATATATAGAAGTTAGCGTAGTATGAAAATTCTCTTTAGTAACGAGTTGTTGAAAAGTAAATCTAAAACGTAGATTGTTAATGTGAATTGCTGTATTTGTGTTCTTGAATAGGATTAAAATGAGTTCAAGTAGAAGAAGCTGTGTACATCATCCTGATATTTTTTGCTACATATGCGGATAATACACGTTACTGGAAAACAGAAAAATTATTAGTGACTTTGTAAAGAGGGCTTATTTTGTATATTTTGGTGTTAAGCTTGGTGATCAGGATACTTGAACCATCAGGAACGAAAATTAAATTTTATCGCAGAAGGGAGAAAGATCTGCTACCCTTTTTCTCTGAAGAACAAAATCTTGTATTTTGCCATGCTATTAGAGAACTCCTGGTAAAAGTGGGTCTAAATATTTTCCGGATGATTGGCACCTATTTATTGACAGCTCAAAGCGAAGTTTGAAATGTGTTCTACATAATGGGAACAAATATGGCTCAATACAAATTGCTCACTCAACGAAAATAAAAGAGCTATATGACATCATAGCTTTGGTTTTGGAAAAAATAAAGTATCATGAACACCAATGGGTGTGTAGACTTAAAAATGGTAAACTTTCTCCTTGGACAGCAAAGTGGCCACACCATGTATCCTTGTTTCTTGTGCCTCTGGGATAGCAGAGACAAAACGCAACACTGAGTTAGAAGAGTGGCCTAGGAGAGAAAACATGGATGTTGGGGAAAAGAATATCATGAATGATCCTTTGGTTCCACGAGAGAAAATCATCTTTCCACCACTGCATATCAAGCTGGGTCTAATGAAGCAGTTTGTAAAGGCTCTTGATAAGAATGCTTTGCATCTATAGGGAAAAAATGCCTCAGCTGAGTAAAAAAAATTGAAGCAGGAATATTTGATTAGTGACATTAGTGATGAGCAAGGTGAAAGATTTCACCAAGATATAAAATGTATGGAGGATCGCTATTAAGGAAAATGGGATACTCACATGATGATGTTTAAAATGGGATTGTTTTAAAATACATTCAAGAATGTCACGCAAAAGAAGTTTCCGAAATGTTTAGTGAGTAATTGGTTTAAAAGATGACTTTCTCTGTTTTCTATTGTATATAATAAATAATATCTGTAATATCTGAGTTATATAATAAAAATTCCATAGTTTTTCTTTTAAAATAGTGTAATGTATAATTCACAAAAATGTTGATATCTTAAAAATTCGAGCTGATACGCAAAAACTAATTACATATTTGAATTCGGGGCATCAAATTCATAAGAAATCACTACCAAAATCTTCGGCACCTATACCACTGTTGACCAGTGTTATTAGTATAATGCGAGGTGTGATAGAAAAAATACTTACGCTGCATCTATTTCAATGAATATGTTTCATACCTACTAACAATGTACCTGATGAAAGTGATTACAAAATAAACCTTCCAGAAATGCAGATATAAGTACATTGTTAGCCAAGAGTAGTTCTTGGTAACACATGAACTACATTCCTTGTATGATTTTAAATGAAAATAATGATCAAATAGGTAGATAAAATATTTTCGTAACACTATTTGGTATAAGAGATTAACACAGTTAGTTTGTTACAGAAATTTAAAGAAGAATTTTTTGGATAAATTGTATACGGAATTTCGGGTTTGCTAATTCCAAGCACTATCATTCACCTAAACTACATATTACAAAGCCTAAAAGTACTTTTTGCATTGATATAATAATTATTAGAATCCATTCGTTTAAAGAGGGGTTCTAAAAGCTATTATCTACTTACTTCTTCTTGATGGTAATTGTGTGGCTTCGGATAATGAGTACTAATATACTACTGGGCTATAACGTTAGGCAGACAAATAATTTTTGATAAAATAGAAAATTTTGAGATGAAGAGCACGAATATACGATATAAAGACAATAACAAAACTCATATAAAGAGAAGTGATGCAAGTTGAAAGTTATAGTTACTTCTTAAAGAAAGATATACATATAAAATACTAGGTATATCAATAAAGTTATTTCTATTTGGTTATATAAAAAAACGTATACAGATACAGGAAAAATATTTATTGTACAAACATCTAGAACTATTAAATTAATTTTCTACATAGCTTCCGACATTTTTTGTCAGACTTGTTATAGCGTAGTACAAATTTTTGTATCTCTTCTTCATAGAAGGTTGCTGCCTGTATTTTCATCCTTGTGGTATCATGTCTTTCAGCTCCTTATCATAGTTGACCACCAAGGAAAAAATAAACCACACATTTTGAATGTAATCTTCGGTGCTTGTTCGGTATTTCGTGTCGTAATTTTTCAATCAATCAATCAATGAGCAAAATGTCTTTTCTGTCCCAAAAAACTGCATGTTTAGTATCTGGGGTATCGTAAGAAACCCAAGTTTCATCCCCTGTGACTACTAAAAAAAGAAAACCATCACCATCTATCTTCCTCATAGCGTGTCAATAAGTGCATTGCACGTCTGTTCTTTTTTATATTGTTCAGTAACAATTTTGGATAACCAACGTTAGCAAAATTCTAGAAATTTTAGTATTTCAGCAACATTCCGTAGCAAGAGCACTAATTGTAAACTTACGGTTTTTCTTAAGCTTCTCTTCTAATACCTACACCAGTTTATCAAGGGCCTCCACATCGTTCTTTATTGTCCACTTGATCACGTCCTTCATCGACTTTTCTGACTCATCATCGAATCACTCACAGCATTTTCTCCGTAAACAGAATTTACATTGTGGATATACCTTGTATTTACGATTTGACTTGGGCACTATTATATATGACATCATTCTTTTAATTGTTTTTCATTCCAACAAATATTTTGGTCCCAAAAGAGAGAAACTTTAGTCCTTAGAAGGGAGAGTGAAATACATTCGATGATTTTCAGAAGATATGCATAATAACAAACCACGTTTGTGCAAATATTTCGGTTCGTTTATGAAAAATTGTGTAAACTAAAAACAGTGGATGGACATTTCAAGTTAAATTTGATTTTATTATCATAGATTAATATCATTATTTATCAAGATGGTTTGATTAAAATTGAGGGGTGTTTTGTTTTTCTTGAAAATTAATTGAAATGAAAGAAAAAATGAGATTTATAGCACAAAATACTTACCAACGATGTCCGTCTATTAGTACATCCGAGACAGTTCGTTCCTTCCTTGGGTCGATAAGTGACACCTACTCTTTCCGGTCCTAGATCCTCGTCAATCTACCGAAAAAGGAAGCCGGCAAACTAAATACGTGCAACTACTTTTTTTCGACTATTTAGTCGAATGCATACAATTTTGACCATTGTAATAAAAATTATATTCAATTGAAGTAAACAAAAAGTATTATTATTGCTCAGCTGTAGTAATTATACATAAGTTATTATAGGTATTGATTTAGGGCTTATTGATTGATACATTTATTTCATTGTTAAGAAGGTAAAATAAAAAATACAATCTTTTATCTTAATAGAAACAAAGTAAATGAAAATTATTTTATTGTCTCAACAGTTCCTCGAACATAAATGACTCATTTTTATTTCGAAATTGGTCATAGCACTTGAGAACCATCTTCATGATTAGTATATTAACCCCATAGACATATTTCAATATTTTGTAAGCTTCTATGCTCCTTTTTTTAATTTGAAACAAAATTTGATGAAAACCCATCACGCTTTTTTCATGACACTCTGTATTATAAAGACGATATACATATGAGGTTGTATAAGTTTTACCAATAGTCTCAATTTTGTTGTAAAATGATTTACACTTTTTTTTTATATTCTCGAGAAGATAGAATGTATATTTTTTTTTTGTTTGCATTTTGTTGTACGAAAGAATCGTTTTTGCCAACGGCTTTTTTGTTGTTTTCAACAAGCACCTGTTCAATGAGAATTAATTAACAAGGTGTCAATCCATGTTAAAAGTTTTCGGGCATCGGTTATGTTATTAACTGCGTGTCTTAATTGATATATTTCTAAATACGAAGAGACTATTACATTTCAATAATAATTTTTTTGTAAAGCTTAAACCCATTATCATTGATACAATATGAAAAAGCTGAAATTATTGAAATTGTACTATATGAAGAAAAAAAAAATAAATGAAAATAGTAATACTGTCAAGTGTCGACTTTTTTGTTAGTATATAAACATAGTTAAATTGATAGTATAGTGAAACTTCAGTTATTCTAAATTGTTTGTAAATAAATACATGGCTGCAATACAGACTTAAAAATCTCTGGAAGTACAAAAAAAACTGCAAAAAGTGTAATGATGCTAAATTATAACCTCAAACTTTGCCTTATGTATTGAACACCTGAATTTTAGTTAAACTCTATTGCAGACGTTAGTTTCAAAATGTTGTAGTCATATTTGACAATGAATATTGAAGAAAACTTCAAATATATTGAAATTGTATTGTACACAAACTAAAGATGCTCTAAAAATTGCAATTATTAATCTTCAATAAATATTAATTATTGTACTAATAAATGTTTATTACAATGTTCAATTATGAAATATTAGATCAAATTATTATTCGCATGATATTACCACAAAGATAATGAAAAAAATTAAAGATAATATTTACAAAAAGTATTCATTGGAAGGATATATCTACGGTAAGTGCAAATTTTTATAGTTGTGACAACCTACAAAATGATATATTATATAATTTTCTTAAAATATATTGGTTAATCTATTTAAAACTTTAAAAAAATATATAGAATCATTGTGTATTAGGAAAGATATTTTTACAAATTCGAACGTGCGTGTGCTGTCACAAAAAAATATATGTACATGTAAAATTTGGACAACCCAAAAAGTATACCTTCGAATTTTCGCATAATTCATCAATAATTATAATTTTCCAAATACTTGCAGGATGATTGAATGAAAAAGTTAATGTAGAAGATAATTTGTGTAATATAAGTTTAACAGGTTTCACTCAACTACAACTTTTTTTGTTATCAGCATCAGTTCAATTTTCATATGAGTATTGCATCTTTACTTGCTTTATTTTACTTACAATTTTTTTCAAAATATTTCTGTTTGGCTCCAGTAAGCATAATCCCTGGGATGTATTCGATAATCTCAAACAACTAGTACAGGTACTTCTCTGGAACAAACAGAAACTTCACAGGGAAAAATTGGGTTTGTAACCCAAAGATCTTACTGTGGATGTACATGGCAATTGTGAGACCAATAATCACATATTGGGCACTAGAACTAGTCGGAATACCTTGAGGGACAATATCTGGAAGGTACAAAGACTGGCTTGCATATGTGCAACCGGGGTCATGAAATCATGTCCCTTCTAGAAGTAATTCTAAGTCTCCCACCTCTTCACATAGTACTAGAAACAGTGGCAGAAAAATTATCACTTAGAATGCTCAGTATGTAGACAACTGAAGACGCTAGACTAGGAGGTGCAGCGTGCAGTGGGATTAGCTTGACATTCTTAAATAATTTAGCAAATAACCTTTAGCAAGCCTTGTTGTTTAATAATAACTTGATGTAACAATTGCAGGATAACAATTTTTAATTATCAACGACCTCGTTTGGTATATATATTAATTGGAATATGATTATTGATTAGTTAGGTTATATTCTTATGAATATAAGTTCTGACAAATTTTATGAGACTCGTCCACGATTTGAATTAATTAATCTTTTTTATTGATGCTGATTGTAGACAAACACAGTACAAAAAAATAGATCTAAAGGGACTTACAAGAATTATTATTTGAACTTATTTAACTTATATATACAAGAACTTAACGAATAGAAAACAAAGCAGTTTTTGTGAATATTTCACAAAGCGAGAGATAAAATAGAATGTGGTTTTTCTATGGAATTTTGTTTAGTGTTAGTTAATATATTTGCCATAAATAATATTTGCAGCATTATAGTGATTTAAAAAGTACTAATAAAACAAAATCATGATAAAATTACTTTTGATGAAAATGCAACAGAAAACAAAAGACTATCTTCGTCAAAGACGACGAAAAAGGTTATTTAGATCGATCAGGTAATCTAGCTGACATTTTTCGGTTGGTTTTTAATGCAGAAGCAACTAAATTTTCACAAAAATTACCACTTGTATACGATGAAAATAGTACCAAACCGATAAAGTCGCACATATGAGATATTTCACCAGAGCTTGATCCACGAATACTATGGACCGATACATATTGAGCCTTTCATTGCATTGGATCTATGTATTGCTTTATGTAAGTCATAGGGTTGACAAATGTCATATTGATAATGAACATTCATCGATTATGCACCGCTGAAATTCTTATTCCATTAACGTGAAAAGTCCGTGAGAGTTGTAGATGAATGTTTTAGGTGGAATGTGCATTTAGAGCATTGTATATTTACAATTGGAATAAATCGCATGAACTAAGGCAAAAGTTTTAATAGAATTAACATGGACACACATGAATTCAAGGCTACATTTTTGACAAAGCTAACTGCATTTTCAGTCCACAGTTTCGGTATTGATGAAATCTTATGTATGTGAGTTGTTTTATTACTAGTTTTAATTGCCTCTTTAACAAACGCCTGCTTTGTCTCGTTGGTTTTTTATGGGTCCAGTGAGTCATCTAAGATCGTTTAACGATCGTTCAAGATGTCCTTGAGCCTTAACAAGATCTATACAAGGGGTATAACAATCGTGAGCTTTAAGTGGAATACGCCTATATCATTGATCAAAAAAGTTGAAGTTATGGATTTGGAGAGATTTTTATATTTTTTTCCTGTTTAAAAAGATTTGGTATGATTTATCACTATTAATAATTATCTTAACTTAACATTCACTACAGTGTCTGCAAATATTTTTATCGCAAACTTAAATAAGTAGAGACATTATGTGCCGATAAGAAGATAGGAAGAGAATGGATAGAAAAGAAATTTTTTGTTCTCTGTTTACTCACCGACGGCACACGCACGCACGATGACCAAGGAGATGATGTTTGGCTCATACTCACATGAGAAGAATCCGAAATCGAGGTATCTTGAGTCCTGTAGATACCTATGGGAATTTCGCAGCTAGTCGAACAGAGTTTTTGATAAAGACGACCGTACGTGCGAATCCACATGTCATCTTTTGATATTCGCATCTGAAAACCAGTTGTAGTTCTAATTTAACCACGCACCAATACAAATTTTTTACTCTAAAAGTCTCTAATAAGGCGTTGATTTTGATAAGAAATTGTAGTGTGGGTTAAATGAAAAGAAAGTTTTAACAATATTATAAAAAATGATTTCGATTTTTCAATATAATAACGACTGAAACAATTTGGCTGAACATTGTTGTGGAAGTAGCCTCGAACTACTAGGAGAACTATATAGTATAGACACGGAATAACAAAACGCAACTGACAGTTAAACATGGTTTTATCTATAGTTAGGTATGATTAAAAATTCGACAATCAGAAATTTTGAAGTTGATCGATGTTATCATTAACAATACCGCGACCAAAACGATCGAATCTTTCCAAAAAAAGCTGTAATGTCACACTAGGATTGCGAATGAAAGGACTGAAGAAGAACAAAAAATTGCACGTGAACAAAGCGAGACTGCTAGCGAAACGGCTCTGTTGGCAATGCTAAATCGTCGAGCAAATCTCAGAGATTAACAACTATATAATTTTCGACGCGCGAAATTTATGAAGTGTTTACATATTGTATAACATACCGATGTGAGGAATCCTGATCCTGGAGCTTGATCTACACCAAGTAGAAGCCGTACAAATGTGATGACGTAGTCCTTAACAAATGCTTGATATAATAATGTATCCAGCATGCTGGCACTGAAGACACTGCCAGCTGCGAAAGGCAGTCGAAACATATAAGAAATATGGGAGCCTCTCTCTTTTTCCCTCTAAAAATATCAAAATGATATAAAAATTATTTTTGTACGTCAGTTTTAAGATTCTTTTTAACTGGATTGTGTTTGTATTTTGAATTTTTTTCGGTTTTAATTCAACATCAAGTCAACAAAAGTAAATCAATCCTTTTATATTTCGATCGGTTTCGTGGTAGTTGCAGCTCATCAGTACAAGATATATATGTCATATATCTAATAACAAGAGACAAAACTTGTTTAGCTATGTTATAAAATGTAATTCAAAACTAGTTTAATCGGCTATGCGTGTTAGCTTAGATGTTAAGAAATATTAATTCTTCATATAAATTTCTTCTATTTTTTGCATGCAAGACTCGAAAACATTCCTTATTATCTCATTAATATTCTGCTTACCAATATTTGATCGGAGTCTTGTGAATAGTAGCTTCTAGTACTGCTAGCAGATGCTAACTGAAAGTTAAATTATCTTTATAATTTTTAAAATTGATTAATTGTTTACGCAAGCCATGCAGTGCTAGAAAATAGAAGAAATTTCGAAAACTAGTACTTCCAATATCGGCACTACGTAAAGATACTATTTTCATCATGCTCTGGTACTATTCAGATAGAAAAAATCGTGTCATTTATTTTAGACTAAACTAATTGTTATTGTACAAAAATAAAACTTTTCATTTCTAATCAAATATTGTATGTAACCACGAGAAAACGATCACACTGTATCTGGGGATAAACGATAGGTAAATGGTGATAGAATATTAACCTCGATGAAGGATTTGTTTAAATATAATGTTTCTAAGCCTTTTTATTATGATCAATGTCACCTTTGCTCCTCGATTTAATCCTATATGCTGTTATAAATTTATTTAAGCATGTGTTCAAGAAGGAAGCAAATTAAAACGTGAGAAATCCGTGTTACTACTACTACTGTGTAATAAAAATTATCTAAAAATTATCTTTTCAATTTTTATCAAGAAAATTGGAAGTTTGATTACATCTGGCAACCCTGCAGCTGGTTATTTCTACCAAATTTTCGGAGAGAGCATAAATGAGTTTATCTACTTTTACCAGCTGACCGTATATAAGTAGATTGAAGAAAAATGTTCACTCAAATTATGAAAATAATTATTATTTTATTGAAAATTGTAAATCAACTTACTTTTTCCATTTTTGAAAGATGTAGAGCATATTTATCGTGAGCTCTAAATTGCATAAATCTCATATTTGACGATTGAGATAGTTCAGTTATACTTTTGATGCTGGGAAAGAATCTGAAACAAAAAATATTAATTATATACAATTATGTACTTATAAATGATTTTCGCGGAAAAAAGTTTATTAAATATTAAAGTACAATATTTGTGATTTCAATTAACGGCGAAAATAAATAAAAGATAAGCAGTTTATGTCGCCTCTTCTACAAATCAATTTTCCGGGAAAAACTTCACGTATTAACGAAGGGTATGATGTTGGACTGACCTGCTATACCTCTTTAGCAGATTTGGTACCAGCAAATTGCTTAACATTACTACATAAAGCTCGGAATTTACTGAAATGATCTTCATTCCAAACCAGTTTATGTCGGCTCAACAAATTAGCATTCCAGGGAAATTTTCACCTGATGGAACCATGTCGTTTGCTTATAGACAGTAATTTTCGCAGCTCTGGTGCCAAGAGCATCATCACAGCGCTTTGAATACGTGGAATAAAGTTTTAACTCAAAAAATGAAGCTGTTGAACGTCGAAAAGCGTGTGGTTATAATGTCAAACCTATTGAATAGCATTCTGGAGTTTCAGCTCTTACTCTAATTGAATTTTGTATGGGTATAACTTTATATATATATCCATAAATTTTTAAAGCACACATGCTTCCGAATTAAAAGATTCGGATCCTCATGAACATAAACTCTTAACGATTTCGTCAATTCTAGAAGTCCTTGATTTTGATTTTTTGTGTTTTACCGTCTCCAAGTCCATTTTAGAAAGAGTTAGCTGCTAGGTACATCGTTTAAATGTTTTACACCTCCAAGTCGTTGATTCTGAATTGATATTGAGCTATAAGCCTACGAATACTCAGATATGATGCATTACAAGCAAATGTTCTTGTGAGACACATTGTATTATTCTACTATCCCGATGCGCGAAAATACAATTAGCATCAATAATATCATCATTTTTTCCAAAACATTATTTGCAGTGGCAAATCTGATATCATACAAAAAAATCACATTATTGGAAAGGAGAAAACTGTAACTGGCAGTCGTGATCAGAATTTCATATAAAAAAAATGTGTGTATCTTTTCTACATTTTTACAAACTGAATTGTAGTTATCATGTTGAAAAATCAAGTCGAAATTCTTTGAAGGCTGTTTAAAGACAATGTATGTTTCAGTTATTCCAAAGAAGTATTGTATATAAAACATCTCGAATTTTTTCGTCGTACATCATGAGTTGGAAAGTTCTGATTTTGTGACAATGTCAATAGGGATTTTTTTAAATAAAATGTAAAATTTCACTGTAGAAAAAAGGAAAATTACACTTTTTTTAAAAACTAAAACAGTCAAAGATTGATTATTATGATGTTAAGAGGATGTCTATACGTTTTTATTGATAACGTTTGAAATTGCAAATGCAAATCATGAGTGATCTGCTTTATCATATAATTCAGTTGTAATGCAATGTACATAAAAAAACTAAGAAAGTAAATTATTGACGCGGAAACAAGAATGAACAAGAACTTTTAAATGGAATAATTAACTTGCAGAAATCGAAACAAACTGAGCTAATAGAAGTACTTATTCAGTTCGGGAACAGTGCCATTGATATGCAATTTTAATCTCCTTTTCTTTACACATATGTAATAATTGGCTTTTTCAGCTTTGTCATCCTTACCATCTATTATTGACATCATTCTTAAAGACTAAATTTATACTAAAACTTATTTTCAAGAAATTCTTAGTTTTAAACTTTATATGCTAATTTATGTAAGTGTAAGAAATAAAAACTGGAAAATTGAAAGATGAATTGTTTTTTTGAAATGAATATTATTGAAATAACTTACTTGAACATTGTTTGTACTGCTACAATAGTATTGCAATCTGATAAAGAATCTTCTTCTGCAGAATTCGACAATTCCTTATTTACAACCACTACGTTTTCGGCAAGAGTTATTCCAGCTCTAAGTAGATCGTCTAAACTGAAAAGAAATTTACGATCCTTCACTATAATTTTTTTACGATTTAATAATAAATTTTGTTGTATATGTTAAAAAAATGCATTTAAGCAGAAAATTGAGAAATAAAATTAACTGTAAAAGAAAGTAGGAATCCGTTATTAGACGGAGTTTGGAGGAAGTTGTCAAATCTAGTTAAATTTCACGAACTTTATTCGTCGACATTCATTAGGTTGATTGAAAAAAAAATAGAATATTTGACATAAATATGAAAAATATTAACTATTTCGTTTTAACTAGGCTTCCAATCTGTAAACTTTGGCAGCCAGGACAGGACGAGTGAAAACTCCGGATTTTCTAGTGAAGAATCCGGACATTTTACGCATTGTCAATATAATAGAAAATTAAATTTAATTATCGTTTTTCATTTTATATATATCAGAAACATACCAAAACAGAACCTAGCAAAATCTAAAACAAGCATCTGAGAAGTCCTGAGACCATTTTAGTATTTAGTCGTACAATTTTTGAGGTAACTCTTTTAATTCAATAATAATTATCTTCTTTAAAATTTTTATCAGCAGCCATTTTCAAGATATTATTCACGTCTACTGATAGTAATTCACGTCTATGGTTGTTAATGACATGGGCAAAGTATATCGCACCAACAATGTTTGAGCTTAAAACTACAAATTAAGCCTTTCCCGGATAATCTCCAGATGCCCTCTAAACTAGAACAAGTCTGAGAAATCCCAGAAGAATGGTAGCACTAGTTTTAACTGAAGAAGGATCAATGATAATAATAAAAAATGAGGAAATCTATCAATCCTCACTCTTTAATCATCTTCAACCAAATACTGCGTTTAGTAAAGTTTTTTTTGACAATAAATCCATTATAATCACTTCTTCAGAAACTTTTTTTCGTTTCCTTTAGAAACTATTTAAAACATTGTTCACAAAGTGAATTTATTATGACAGATATGAAATTAACGTTTCTAGCTTTTTCATATGTTTAAGTGGTTGCGAAAAGCATGGTAATAAGGTTTAAAACCTAATGATAGGGCGAAACCTATAGTACCTCGTGTCTATTTCTTTTTATGATCCAATGAAACACATAACAAAATGATTTAGTTCTTTAGTAAGATGAAACGTGCATGTATCAAAATCTGATGGCGTCTTTATATTTTCCTTTGTTGTTGGTTAAAAGAATTCTTTTCCCAAGAGAGCAAATATGACAAGTAAAACGCGTTATTGGTTCTTGCAACAAATCTAATTCAGTTCTCGATGTTTTGAATAATTTCAAACAAAAATTTATTTGAATTCCTATTATTATAGTGCATCCCGTTTTGTTCCATTTACCATTTGAACTGTTAAATTGTATTTAGAAAAAAAAATGATTTTTTTTTTAGTTTATTAAAATAGAAAATATGAATATTAACTTACCAATCTATGGATCCCAACATCCAATATACCAACGGAAAATATGACACAGCATCTAAGAACGCTACATCCGGTCTGCGTTCCAACAAAAGAATTATCGGATTGAGCGACGTTTTGGATCTAAAGTGCGCCCTCAATGGTATTATAAAGTTATATATACCGTTCGAAGCGTAATCGGCTGCCAAAATGATAGTTTTGTTCTGCCATTGATAATCTCTTGCGTTTCGATAACTGCAATGCTCGCAAACTTGAGCTAGTTGAAGGCAACAGAGCGGCTTCTTTTCTTTTAAGAGATAACACAACGTCGGGCTCACTCCGATGTAAGGGGAGACCGGTGGGAAGCCTTTTACGATGCTAAAGGGAGAAGAAAGATTAAGAACTTAGTGGTAATAAGCAAAAATAATCCGTAATACCTCCAAACTACGAGTAACGTGGAAATTTTGACAGTGAAAATCATCATCAATCAAGTGAAACAAATACGATTTTTGTTTTTATAATCCCGACTTTCCGTTCAAACTCCTATATATGATTAAAAATTATTATTTTCAAATCGAAAGGATTGTGATTTCGTATTGAGCGACTACAAATTGAAATTCGTAACTGATACTTCGTAATTGGAAATGAGTACGACGCTAGAGAGCGTCTACTGTACGTGTTTAATCTTACTACGCGATTGCTCTGAAGAGATTCAACGAGATCGAAACCGGTCAGCAAATTATATATGTAATTGATTATTTGTCGCAACATTCGGTTGGAAAGTTTACCATTTACATACAGCCACATCTATTTGAACTAAGATATATTTTACAATTTTCAGATTTACTAATAATTCATTGTAGTACACCACATGCATTTAATTTATATTGTTAAGCATTTATTTCCAAATAATTACGCTAGATTATTATAAAACATGGATATAAGGGTGGTTATACACACTTTTTAGATACATTTACGAGGTTCGAGTACATACAGACCATCAAAACTTTATACATTCTATTCTTTTTACCGAAGGAAAAACATATTTACAAATATTGAGTAATAATATACTTTTGGATGCTTTCTTTTAACGTGAAAAGATGTAACAACATAAAACAGGGTTGCCAATTCCGGACGAAAGAAATCCGGGACATTGAATCAATGGATAAAATTTTATAAATTGAAAAAATGAACAAAGAATTGTGCAAAATTTCCTCATTCTTCATCCTTCAAGCCTTTATCTTGTTTAGAATTGAACAAAAATCAGTGCAACTTATCTCTAAATTTAAAGTTATGAGAAGTTTGGTTGTTATCAAATCTACGCTGCAGCGGAAGGATACTCAGTAAGCAGGACACAACGATTTTTATCACATCCGTATTCGCTTCTTTGACACTAGTGAAAATCTGACCACATTTGTCCTGAATTGTCAAAGCTGAATGCTTACTAATTTCTAAAAAAAAAAACAATAGTTTTTACAATAGATTGGTTATCGAATAGGTAATCTACGGAGATATTTTTCTCAATGCAGTGGTAGCTCTAAAAGGCCTTTAAAGAAGATGTCCTCTGTCATGGATAGACAAGATATTTTCTTTGTAGGCTTATCGTCCAAATACTTGCAAATGTCATGAAAAAATTTGGAAATCGTAAAATGTACTGTACGTCTACATCTGTTTGATTCTTCCCATCCTAAGATGGGAACCAAAAAATTGTTTTTCATAACAATAATTTCTTCTTTCAAACGTTTCATAGTTATAAAAAGGTCAGTAGCGCTGATTTCAGTTTTGGCTTTTCAATGGTGGCGCATATATTAACAAGAAAATGAAAAAATATAGTGATCAAATGTTTTCGGTCCAAATCTTCTAAGCCCAGTAGTTGTTTCAACGCAAAAGTGAGAAAATACAATAAGGGAAGGTTTTAACCCTTTTTCAGAGCTCTCATTTCTAATAATTAGGACTCTACAATTTTTACCTATCGAGTAGTTTTCAAATGGGTAAAGGACCAACTTTTTATAATATTGAGTTTTCAAATATGTTGTTTTATATTTTCAAAATCTCTATATTACTAAACAACGTCTGGCAACATCACTTAAATTTGATTTCATAACGACAGTATTCCGTTTCAGCCACTCAGGTATTTACGCACACGACATAGTAGCAGTTAGCCACTGTACTTGGATCTTATGATTTCGGGCTTTTTCTTGGAAATGAAATCAGAGTGAAAGTCAATAAAATATAATCGTGTATAAAGTTATAGTTTAAGAGGGGTTTGCGATAGCTTTAGACAGAAAAGAATATCAAGAGACTAATAAAAATAAGAACGTCAAGGGTATATTCAAGGCAAATCATATAAAAAGAACATGGATTTTAAACTATCATTTTTCTGCATTTTGATGTTAAGCAGCTGTATTTAAAAATCACCACGGTATACCCGAATTACTTAAAAAAACAAATTTACGAGCTATTAGTCCCAACTAGCATTGAATTAGAGTTTATCAGAGATGATACGCTATTTAGAATAAAAAAATCTGTGGGCTGTGAACATTATTTGAAAATGGGAAAAGGTTGAGAGTCATTAAACTATACGAAAAGGACTGACAAGTTTGGTTTTGAAAGCCTCATGATAAAAAAACCAAAATTAGATGTTTTTTTCTTTTTGTAAACTTAAGAAGCGATTTTTAGTTCAATATGTTATACTCATAAATTCAAAGGTTTTATAGGTTTGTTCTTCAAATGTGGAACATAAAATGATTTTAAAGATCATTTACACCTGCCTAAGCCAAATATCACGAATAGCACAATTCAAACATCATCTCTATGAGTAGTTTTCAGTGGTATAGTTTCGACTCGAGCGCCATGTCAAATAGATGCAGCGTCAAGCTTTACGACTTACGACATGAAAAATGACGTCAATTGACGTCTTATAATGTCTATTGATATCGTTTGATGTCGATTCATGTATTGAATGGGATCATCTTTTGGTTATTTTCGTTATTTTTTCCAAATAACGCCCAACATTTCTTTCGATTCGACACATCTACAGCTATACAAGAATTGCAAAAAACTCGAAGTCGCTACATGCTTCCTGTAAGGAGACATCGCTGCTACAGACAGACGGACGGACAAAACGCTAGAAATAGTGCATTTTTTTAGCAAAAAATGCGTAAAAAGTCAGTTATTCAATATTAATGAATGTGCTACTTTCTTGATCTGAATACCCGATTTGAAAAGCCAAAGAATTGTTAGTTTTTTCTCTGCATTAAGATGTCGCTCTATTCAAATTAATATGACACTTAATTTGAATTATAGTCTAGCGCAACCTACAGAAACTTTGTTTACCCCACGGCGGCCATTCATAAATGGTCATCAGCTTATACCTCTGACTAAAGTAGAATACAAAATGAAGTATTTGATGACGAAAATGTCAGCGAATGATACCCTTGACGTTCGTATCTACAGAAAAAGACAGACAGATAATAAAACTTACCGAATACATTCGTCATGCCATGCGAGTCGACTTGAATCTTCAGAATCATCTAGAGTAAGACTGGACCTGGGGAGTGCAAGGTTCAGGACAGAGTGATCAAAGAAACAGAGCCATTTGTGCAATTTCACCGTGCGATTTGTAATCCAAGCCTTTGTGTCAATTTTGTATATTTAAAAATATATACAACGAAGAAAGTTTCACCATTCGGCTTGTTTATCAGAATTAAACGTTTTTTTTTCTTTCGTCCACTACACTACGAAGCTGATTGACTTCCAATTCGCTACTTTGAGTCGCTTCGCTGAAGTTTCGAAGTGAGTTTTTGTTTCTCGGAGAGTTGGGAGAGTGTGTGGATACGCGCTTCGAACTTGTAGTGTAGTGGAGCCATCACGTTTCTTTAGAGAGTCAGAAAGACACATTAAGGTGACATTTTTTTGAAAAATCTATATTCATTTTCAATTTAACAAGTTAAACGTAAGTACCACGACACCATAATAGAGTATGACAAGTGACGTTTTGTTAGAATGTGACACAATATAAATATGACTCTTCTTGTCAGTGATGAAATTCAAGAGAATATTAGAACAGAGTGGAAATAAATGGAAAATTTTATTTGTAAATTTATGATAGTGGAATCGAATATACGATTTAGTTTCTCTCACAAAAGCTTAGATTAATTAGGAAAAGGATGCGTTCAGGTGATTTTTAACATGAAAAGCACACATAACAACTTAGAGGATTATAGAAAAACGAGATAATAAGATAGGTTAGGTATTATTGCACTAAGCTAAAAGTCTTAAACTTCCATTGAAGTTCTTCTAAAGTCTCATCATGCAAAGTTTACATTTTTAAGACAATATAACATGTGTCAGCTAGATAATATGATTTTAAATTGTACTTAAACTTAAATTTAAAGGGAGGTTCAATTATAGTGATTAAAAGATGGTCGTTTTTTTCCAAATGGGAGTAACCAATGATTTTATGGAGAAATAGGATCTAATTTGAATTAGCAGTATCTGTGTTGAAAGTATACTATTTATTTGATACGTTAATCGAAGTTTTTCTAACTTAACGAATATACTCAGAAAATCTCATTATCTAGCTTTCACAATTATCAAATATTCACGCTTCACATCAATTTTCACATATTTTTATTATTTCGATTCCCACTTACGCTATTTTCTCACTCGGTGATCTCCAAGGCACATCGTCTTCGAGTTCGTCTTCGCTTTCGTCAGCTTCGTCAGTGGCGTCCTGAGCAATATTTAAAGTACTACTGGTGAACATATCAGGTACAGGGAGAATACTGGGTCTACGAGAATTTCGACGCTGGTTGATCATCTCGGGGCTTAGGAGGTTAGGATTTTCACCACCGCTTCTAGGAATATCTAGATGGTTACCTAGATTCGGAAACATTTGTTAGTTTTTGTTAGAAATACGATATTTCTATCAATAAAAAAAGACGTATAATGACGTATAATTTGAGAGATGAAGTTATAAATCAGAATCATGGAATTTAACCGATTATTATACAGGTATATGTATTTAATGATTAGAGAATGTTTAAAGGAAGAGTCCTGAAATGAATATTGTGATTAATCAAATGCTGGAGAGACTAGATACATGTAAGAAGCGCAAATTCATTAGAGAAGCTTCTGAAAGATCAAATGAGGTGACGAGTCCAGAAATGTTGGAGGAAATCTACAAAGCGACACTGAAAGTGTACCAGCTAGCAGACATAGTAAGCATTTCAAAAGTGCGGTACAGTACATATCAACTTTGCGCAAGATGGGTGCTGCGTTTGGCAATGTTTTACAGAAATAAAGCATGAATGAAACGTGGGTCCATCCTGAAACACAAGAACAATCAAAACAATAGACTGAAAAGGGAGAACCGACTTCAAAGAAGGCAAAGACCGTTCCATCTGCAAGCGAGGTTATGGCGTCTATATCTTGGGATGCGCGAGGGATAATTTTCATTATATCTTGAAAAAAGAAAAACTATCTACGGCGAGTATTATGCGAACTTATTGCAGTATTTGAGCGCAGAAATGATCGCATTTGTTTAAGAAGAAAGACAATGCACTAGCCCACACCTCCAATGGCCAAAATATATGAATTGAAGTTTGAGTTGTTTTCTTATGCATCGTATCTTCTAGATTTAGCCCCCTTAGATTATTTTCTGTTCCCAGATTTGAGAAATATGGCTCGGTGGTCAAAAATTTCCCACTAATGAAGTGGTGATATCGGCATCTAAAAGGAAAATACCTTGAAAAATCAATATATTTTTTTCCAAAATATCTATGATTTTTTTATTGGGTCAGGTATTTCAGGGACCATCTTCCTATATAAAATAAAGTCGTTAAAACTTAGAATATTTTTTTAATCTCGCTGGCTATCATTCAGTATAATAAACCAAATTATAAGAAATCTTCTTGAGTGAAATGCGGATTTTTGAGATCTTGTTTGTTTGACTGTTTCAGAAGGTCTACTTTACCTCGATAGACCCCCAGTATAGTCAAACTTATAGTCGAAATACTGTCTAAATGAAAGATAAACTGGGATTTATGATCAAATAACATGAAAAGAAGTTTGATTATTGAAAACGTGCAAATCTTTCAAAATATTTCGAGACGTCAATCGCAATTTTCCTTAATGTACATTTATCTCAAACGGAAGTCGTTTCATACAACCGTGCAGTCACATAAATTGTAGAATTTTATTTCTAAGATCAGATTTTTGATAAAAAAATATATATGCATCGTAAAAATCTCTTTCTTCGTGAAATACTTAGGAAGTATCCAAAAACTCTCGAGCACATAAGTACGGTTGTCATCCCACGTCTCACGGATTCCTATAAACCACCGTCAACCTAAATATATATCTTCTTTCATATACGAGGGTAAGACTAAATTTATGCTCACTTTTCGTAGGTAGATTAATAAGTTCAAAAGAACAGCTTTGAAACAAAGTCGACGAATCATGTTATGATAAAATGATACCAATTTCGATAGAAGAATACGTTTTTAAGTTATTTCTATAATTAATAATGACTTTGATAATAGAAATGTTATACCCAGAAGGAATAATTCTTTGACTTGGAGATCATATTTAGAGCAGGATATTTTTGTCACTATATCCTTTTCATCGAACTTTTGGTCTCTTTTCATATTGTCCACGAGGACTACTCTCGTCAATGGTCAAGATAGCGCTGAGAACGCCATTGAGAAGGCAGAATCATCATTATTTTCAAAATTAGGTGACATCCCTGGTGAAATCACAAACTATTTTCAGAAAGTTAAAGCGCGTTCACTTTAAGAAACTCGAACTAAGGAGTTTATTCAAGAAACTGATGTTAATGTGATACTGTGGCCACCAGATATATATTTCATTGAACATATGTGGGATAAGAAAGGGAGAATATTGTCCAACTTTCAACAGTTAATTCACGAAGTTAAAATTGTTTGGAAACAGATATAGAACATAAATAGTGTAGTGTTTAGTGTTAATTAAATGAGCAGTGTACAAGTGTTTCAATATGCATAAGATGCACTAAGAGGACTATGAATATAGTCATTGAACTGTTTGAATAACAGCAATTTTTTCTATATTTGTATACCCCAAGTGTGCTAGGTCAGTATAGCTCGGTTGATCAAAAGGATGATTTCCAATTTTTTTATATATATAAAAACAAGGAGCTCGATCTATCTAGACAGACAGGCTTGAAGACGGTGGCTTTGAGAGAGAAGCTTTGATCCACATACAGTGATATGGAAAGATTAGATACAATGTAATGAAGACGATCTACAAATTGGCCACTTCACAGAGCACTATCTGATATTTGGAAACTTCAAACAGACAAATATGGAATTAATAAAATCATATTATTTGACAGAATCAACCTTATCGATATATTATCTAAATCCCCCCGTATCTGAAATTCGACTCACCTGTTATGGAGACGTCGAATGTAATAGATCCTGGTGAGGATTCCTTAAGGCATTGTCGGGAGTCACTCGTCACTGTATTGTCAGGAAACGTGGCTGTTCCGGAAAAAAGAAAAGAAAACGGATTTTCTTGTGATCGTTGCAATATCAATTCGAACAAATTAAACATAGAGCTACAATTTCAAATCTACGTAAATTTAACAAATACGAGGGCTATCTGAAAAGATTCCTATTAAAGAAAAGCCATTTTTTTTTATTATTTAACATAGTTTGTTTTACGTCTATATACTTTTTCAACGATGCTTCAACTTTTTCAACATATGCGGCGTAATCCCCCGAAAAAACGGTGCACATGAGCTTTAGATGTGTCAAGATTTGATTAGGTTCAACTTTCGTTAGGGATGTTGTAAGATACCCCAGTTTTATCCCTCCTGAGTATCCGAGAAGGTAAATTATCTCAGTCTTCATTGTAACGTATCAAATATTGCCCTTTCGTTGTTTTCTGTGCTGTTCAGTGAAAATTTTAGGTACACAATGTAGAATTCACTTCATAGCAAGAGCAGTAATTGTGAACCTAAGATTTTGCCTTTTATAGACACGCGTCCACATCATTCTTCATTGTGTACTTTATTCCGTGCTTCATTGAACTGTTCTACCAATATTTTATCATTGGATAACTCATAGCGCTTTGTTCGCAAACCTTGTGGATTTACTTTAACTTTCTTTGCGTTTAGAAAACTGATTTCACAAGCAGCGCAGTTTCAATTAAGGCCGACATCATAAAGAAGGATTACAAAGAACACGTCGAATGCTCGACACTGTCACTGATAGAAATAGAAATAGAAACTTAGTTTGTGGATATACCTCGTATATAACGTCACATTCGTATGTTTATTGAACCATTTTATTTCGAGTTTGATTGTCATATTTCCTTTGACCTAATTAGTGAATAATTTGCAACGGACGGATAAATATTAATATGGATGCTGATCATTCTTCTAAAATAATGAATTTCATTCTGGCACGTCATTGGTGTGAATAATAATAGGATTTGTTAATTGGAATTGTTTTTCACTTACATACATTTGTTAATGAACAGATATATTTCTGGAATAATAAATTTATTATGTTGGATCGCGAATACTGAGATTATTTCGAATATTATTTTGTGTAATACCGTTTGTGTATTATTGCATTTGTTAAATTATTCACCCGTTGTTAAAATCTACCAAAGTATTGCGAGAATCCACAGAATACTGATTGCTTGAAATAAAAATGTCGTACAATCACCTAGACTCTTTAACGAAAAAACCATTTTCCACGAGAGCCTCATTCCAATAACAATAAAAATCTTTAACCCGAAGACATCTCTCTTTTCTCTATAACCTTTACACATGAAATCAGAAAAATACGATCGTAGGGTTAAAATAAACTCTTCGGAAAAAGAACACTGGCCGGTTATAGGACAAAATAAACCAAAAATTAGCATAAAACAGCTTTAGAGCAACTCCATATTATAGTGGACAAACTGATGCTAACGGATACATGTTAGTATGACTTCTAGAATAATTAATCAAATTTAATGTGTATTTGAGATATCATTAATATTTTTTATCCTTCTGAAAGGTCTATCGAAACCATTTTTTATGATGCTGGCGTATAAATCAGTCTGAAGTCGATCGATGAGTTCTATTTGCTCTAAGATCCGTTGGGGTTTGTGACTTGTTATTTTAGACCAGATATTCAAGAAAACTTCAAAAGGAAAAGTTTAACGCGGTTAAATCACACAATCTCGGTGGTTACTTCACATCATCTCCAAGTGAGATAACGATACATTTATATCGCTTATGAAATGAGCTGCGTGGACGTAGCACCGTCTTGTTTGATTCCTAATCATCGAATTCGGACCTGAAGAAGCCGGTAAAAATGGACTTATAGCGTTTGTTATTGATAGTGATAGCCTGGCCAACGAGGTTCGCAAGTAAATAATACCGATGTAGCCGCCAGTCCAAAATCCATACCAAACTTTGATATTTTCTTGATTCATTCTTTAATCTCACGTAGATGTAGTTTCTGAACTCTTCGGAGTCTGTCCAGCCAGCACATGTCGTTGCCTATATTCTCAATTTTGTATGGGAGCAGGCTCAAGTCATAAAGCGAACTTGGCCAAATTGTCAATATGCATTCAGTTGACGTACAGATCACAGTTCTTTCGATAGCACGCATAATCAGATACGTCTTCTTGTACATTACATCCGTCTATAGTAATTTAACGTAAAATAATGAATAAATGACAGACAAACAATTTAACAGATGTAATTTCAACAACCCGACTGTTATCAACTGAAAAACTAGTATGATATTTCCAGTGGTGACATAGTTTTCTACTATTTTATTATTTGATACGAAAGCCGCGAACATGAGCTCCAAGGTTATGTCTTTGTAGTAAACGAAAACTTCACATATTGTATGATTTCAATATACGTATTACTATTTTCAAGTGGGAAACATAAAAAGCTTCAATTTTATTGAGAGAACAACATATCTATAATCCGTTTTGAAGTTTCTACCGTGTAACAACGAGCAACATCGAAAAAAGCCGTTTTTGTTAGCAAATGATCATATTCAATATATAAGGTAATTTCAAAATTATTCTATATTATATTCTATATAGTTATAAGTTATAATCTATATATTAAAATCTTGTGTTATTATTTGCCCATTTTTTAAATTTATTTTCAAATAACCGCAACATACACAGGTATGTTATGGGACAAGTTAATTGATATGGTCCATAGACAATAAGAAACTGAAGGAGATACAATAAGGACGTTGAAAATTATATTAACAAAATTACTAGTCACAAGCTTTCAAGCTTCTTCTCCTTGCTAATATTATGTCTTTTTAGGATTACGACTTTCCCATAGAGTTTTGCTACGATTTTATGCTCCTGGCAATTATTTTCATGTCGTTAAGAGTTTATTCTTTTTTATCTTAATTATTGATGTCAATTATTTTCTCGTTCGTTCTGTTTCATTTCATTTTTTGATTATTTTATCTAGTTGTTTGGTTTTATTCCGATTTATGAACTCAAAATCAAATTATATCCCATAATCAAACTGGAAACTTCTCAAATATCCACAATTATCATTTTTTTAGTAACTTACGAAGGTGTTTAAAATATAGACCGGAATTTTGCTATAAAAAATTTTATTATTAAGTTACAGAGTTGAAATTCTTTACAGTTTCTCCAGATAGTCTCCATCACACTCTAGTCACTTTTTCTACATTTCCGGAAGCTTTCCGATTCATATTTAAACTACCCTCGTATAAACTCTATTATTTTTAAAATTGGTTTCCAATCAAATAACTTAACATTTCTCGTTGATTCGTTTCTCAGGTTCCCATTTGAGAATAAAATGAAGGGAATTTGATTTTAGCCCTCGGAATATTTAAATTATTCACAATCAACCATTACTTCTAAAAGTAGCTGAGTAATTAAAGAAATTTTAAAAGAAGCTCGGGATATTTATTGAACAAAAATTTTATTATCAATTTTCCGTTGCGTTTTTATTTGGGGTTTTGTTTTCAGTATATAATAATTCCATTTCACTACAAATGGTCTTAGTTGAAAGGAAATTTGATTATAAATAAAGAGGCTTTAGTCTGGCCAATCAAAGTTGAGCTGAAGATTTGATTTGGAGTACCCTCGCTGTGCATATTAATTAGTTGGGTATACAAATCCGAATGGATTCTAATCGTTTCAATTTTATACTTACTTAATATCTAGCTATTCCATTTATTTGAACAGATTTTATAACAAAACTTGTTCATTGAAATCGAAACAAAAGTGGTAACGAGAATACTCCAAAGAAAATTTGGGTCGATATAAGATATGGAGAAGTGATTTGTTTTTCAAAACTTTCCACACACGATTCCAATCGAAGTCACAAGTAGGGAAGTACTACTCTTCCGAGACAACCTCTACGATACATGAAGAAATGGTTAGCCCAGACGGCTGATGCTTATGGCTGATGGAATACGTGTTGTTTCAAAAGTTTCAGACCTAACAAACACACAAAACATTTTTTCTTCATTTTTATTTCCCAACATAGCCATCTCCAAATTATATTAGGCGGTTTTCTCTTGAAAAATACAAGTGAAACTTTAAGGTTAGGAAACAGAAACAAATCTGCTGAATACGTTAGGTGGTCAATCGATTCGAAATACAATTCTTGATTTTTAGTCATTGAAATAATCGTGTGCGAGATGGTGCATTATCCTGATGGAAAAGCACTTCAATCACCTGAATATCTCAAGAAAAAAAAAGATTTCCATCACTTTTCCGGCCAAAGAAAACGATGAAAACAATAGAAGATAAGCGTAGATACAGTATTTATCCCACGACTACTAGTTGAGAAATCCAAACGTAGCAGTATTCTTATGCTTTATTGACCTCAGAAAAGCGTTTAACTGTATTAAACTGGAAAATGTTATTGAACTTTTGTACAACAGAAGTTCACCATATCAGTATTAGAAATTAAAATCCTGTGCTATGGCAATAACGCTTTTTATGTGCCGAAATTGAAGGTAATCGTCGAAAATTATTGAATACCTGACAGTATGATACGCATGACAATATTCCAGGATGTCAAATAATACAACAAACAATGAAATTCAAGTACCTTGACTTTATCAACTATGGAAACATATTAGACATAGTGAGAGAACAAGTAACCAGAGCAAATAAGATCGTGGAATGTCTTCAGAACGTAGTAATGCAGAAAAAAAACACCTGCGCAAGAACCAAACCTATATATCAGAAATAAGGCCAGAAACATCAGAAACGAAACAACTCAGAAAGAGTCCACAGAAATGAGAATTCTCTGGCGGATCTCGGAAAAAAAAGCTAGACTGAGAAATAAGCGAAAACATCAGGCGATCAATTGACACAGATAACTTTGATGAATGGGATAAATCTGTAATTGGAGACGGAGTAGAGATAAACTAAGTAAGAGGTGGAGTGACAACCTAGAGCCAGGACAAGTAAAGTTATCGAGGAAAGAATAAGCGATAGATTATGGAAAAAAGAAGAAACAAACTTCTTTGTCTTCTTTGGAGCAGATAGGCCCACTGTATTGACTGGTTTTTTGTTTAAGGAGTATAGTGGTGGATCCAAATTTCTACTACAGTTATGAATCCACGGACATTTGAGGTCGAAACTTGTTCAAACAACCCTCGTAGTTATGATAAGTGGTTTCCAAATATTTCATTTCATAATTTTCTAAACAAATGTACCTTTTATATTGAATATGGTTGATAAAGAATATTAGGCTATGATACTATTTCTCATAACTATATTCTAATACTCTTTCAATGATATGATAAATAAAATCGTAAAGTGCTTTCGTTTTCTAAATCATCTGATTATGACAAAACCTTTTCAGGTGAATAAATACACGATGAATAATGAGAACAAGCATGCGCAAGCTACAACACTCACTGACACATGTGGGGACTTGCAGAATGAGTTGAGGAGGAGTGGTACCGTCTTTGGGTGCAGCCGGTGGTACTGTATTGGTCTTGTCCTCCTCTTTCGAAGGTAATGCGGTTGTTTCGCCGGATGTAGGTTGTTGATTGGCGACGCTGAAAGAAGAATTCTCTTCTTTGGTGATGCTCATGTAATAGCAAGTATCGTCTTTCTTCATAATATGTCGTGGTCCGGGATTGAGGAGGATTGTATCTTCGTAGAATTCAGGAAGTTGTGCTGGTCGAACCCCCACTAAAGCAACGCCATATCTGTAAAAATATATTCTAAGGAATTTGCACGTGAATTGATTGATTTAACTCACTTCCTATGTGAATGAAAACTAGCGTAAGTAAAACTTTTTCCTTCGTATTCTCCAAAGAATCGACTATCCTCCAATTTGATGTGATAGATTTCGTTGCCGGAACATCGTCCGTATAAACGATGCCATTCCTCTTGAGATTGTTGGCCTTCTCTATAACAAAAACATATTACAAAAAAACAGTTATTTTATCATCTCTTAAGAACTGTGTTAAATTTTGCAATAAGTTTGGTATATAAAGATGGAGAGAGGAGGCACAGGATAGAGAAATTTTGTGAAGAAGATTGAGCTATACATAGAATGTTTCCATGATCGATCAGTAATTTCTAATTCTACGGGTTGTATAAACGAAATCAAGTTTAAATAATGAAATGAGTTAGAGAAAAAAGCTGTGAAGTTCCATACGATCATAATTTCCTTTTATTGTTACATAAAATTTCTATTGTTCCATTTACTGTTTATTTTTTTGGAATTCGGTGGGTGTCAGTCACTTTTGTGAATTTATTCGAACGTTACCAAACACAAAGAAGTCGATAACATTCTCTTTTAGTCTGTTGACCCGTCATGTGAAAAAATACCAGCAAATCACTGGAAATTGTAAAAGTCGAGACTAGGGATTTTCGTTTGTGTCAAATTAAATGGCAAAAATGCGAGGCTAACGAGGAAAATTCTACAAATGTTTTTTCGTGTAAAAAAGTATCTGCTAAGCTGCGCTTCAATTACTAAACCCGTATATTGATATAAAGAAAAAAAGCAAAATTTGGATTTTATAGGATAGATATACTCTGTGCGTCAGATAATGATACGTCACATTTGACATATTCATATCAGTGTTGCCATATCTTAAAACTTGAGTAGCAGCACTCGTATGAGATATAACGGTTGAAAAGCAAGATGAAAAATAGAAAACGAACAAGTTATCTCGAATTCGACCTTACAGACGATAAGAATCCATCATATTCACTCTGTAAATCAATAAAAGAATTTGAAAGGCCAATTACCGAAAACCACGACAATTAGGAAACCAAATGGACGTTAGGCTTAAACTAATGTGCAAAAAGCGATCCCTATTATAGGAGTCTTCCAGCTTAACGAACTAACTACAAAAAAGCTTCTTGGAAGAAGTCAAACTTCCAAATTCAACCGATATCAAATCTATCCGTATATCCATGGTTGTAATAAAAAAAAAAACAGCTGAAACATTGAGAACAAAAAGTATAATGAGGACTACTGAAACGAAAACGCGAAAAACAATTAAGTGCCTTGGAAATAGATTGACTAGTCAAGATCTTTGAGTGGAACTAGGAATCTCAGATGTAATGAGATGGGTTAGAGACCTTAAATAAGATTGAAGAGATTATGTCATAAAAATGCCAGAACAAATCGATGAAATGGGTAAAAAAGCAAAAACCAAACAAACCGCCACATGTAGGCAGATCGTCATATAAAATGGTATGAGAGCTGGAGTTCAATGTCTTAAAAAAACCTCAGGAGGAGGCTAATATTCGGAATTAACCAAGTCAGGCTTACATTAAGAAAAAAAGAAGAATCCGGAAGATGTCCAAAAATTGGGAGGAAGAGGAGATTCAGTATTTTAAACAATCTATTGAAGCAGGACTCAATTATTCAAATATGTGATGAGGGATGTTTTTTTTTTAATTTTTAGGTAGCTTCTGCTTTCTTTAAATGTTCAAAGAGATTAATAAAGTACTAAGGACATTCTTTAGGTTTCCTCCTTTGTTCAAAAAATCATATAATAGGTACTATGATAAAAGAACTATAGAAAGTGTGGTCTTATTGAATGACATAACTAATACAAATAATTTTGAAGAAGCTATTCTTATTTATTTGAATTGATTTTTAGAGAAATAGCATGCTACATCACGTGTTTTCCATACAAATATAATAAAACGTCTTTGAAAGATGTATTATTGAAAATACGATGTATAGAATTTGCTTATGAATATCACCAATAAGTTACATATACTCACTGGCCCCTTGAAGTATGAAGTAGCAATGTGACCAATGTAGAAGCACCGGGACAGGTGCAGTTATTAGCGAGTAACGCATATTTAAATTCATCTTCGCAGACGACGAATTCTGCGAACTTTACATGAAGTTTATTCTCGGGTCGGAAAATTTGAACGTATTGGGCGACATTTGGAGCGAAGTCTTTCACTGCCCACGATCGTAAAATCGTGTGCTCATCCTGAAAGAAAAATTATTATTTCGCTAAACGCATAAAAGTATTTTTTTGTTCAATACTCTTGGAATATTACTCTTGGTTTTTAGTTTAAATTTATTCTAATATTTTTGAGTAATTTCTAAAAGCAAATTATTTTCTAACTTTGCATTCTTTAGACCTTTTTATATATTTTTCATGATAAATCAAGTCTCTTTTAATAGAAAATTAGTTTCAAAATCAGAAAAAAATGATAATGCAACATTTTTGCTATATATATATATATTTCTACCACACAGAAATCATTGTGAATGTGTATCATTGTGTATACAAAAAATTTCAAGGTTAGAGTTTCATCACGAATTTTAAGTCATTCTCTAAAGAAAATGTACTTTTGGCATACTATAGCGAACTTAGCACTAAAGATAAAACATTGTTTCTATGAATTATGATGGGCGAAAAATTTAGTAGGCTAGCATGGAAAAAATATTTTTTCAACAGAATACAATGATTATAGCACATCAAACAATTATAGTACGTTTTAACTTTATCCTCAAAATAGGCTTCAGTTTTGCTATAACCATTTCATCGGCACATAATTTTTGTCATCAAGCTTCCTCTTGAGGTCTGAGAAAAGAAAAAAGTCACTGGGAACGAGATATGGAGAACATGTTGGACCTAACCTAACTATCTTTTTTATTAATTTGTGACAGGACGCATTGACGAAACAACCTGTTTTTCCTCTTCCTCCAACAACGCCAAGTACTAGTCGCTTTTTATGATTTTACATAGTTTAGATAGTCGGTGAATATTTCAATAGGCGCATTCAAAATACTGATTCTATAGCCTTGTAATCTGACTTTTGCATCTTTCCGCGTTTTTAAGTTGATTCATCACGTGCAGTCCACTAGGCTGATTGTCGATCGGAAAGAATAGAGCCTTGTTTCACCCATTGCCATATATAAATCAAAAAATTCCGGTTTATTACGGTTTAATCAGCTTCTGTTCAGAATATGGATTTGTTTGTTGATTTTGGTCGATCGTGAGCTCACCATTTTAAATAGAGCTCTCGTATACGCAAATATTCATTCACGTTCCTTTGATATCTCTAGGATATCAGCTACCTCAATCTGCTCCACTTCATGCTTATCCAAAATAATTTAGTGATCTTTTTTAACGTTTTCGGTTCCCCGAAGTTAATCAAAGAAACATGTAGCTTTAAAACAAAATAATAATAGCATAAACGAAGCTCCTGATAAGAAAAATCTGGCGACAAATGTAGTAGATCTCACAATAATTTCATTTTCCAAAATAATTTATTTTCCTTTGTTGGACAATATAAATTATAGGTACTGTATGCAAACTACGCGTTAAGAGGATTATGGATCTATTTTTATGGTCAGTGTACCAAATAGAAAAAATAAAAGTTGTCGGTTTTATAGCATATCAACCAGTTGGTACATATATGGAACAAACATAAATTCGCCCGCGGCTCGTGCTGCTAACTTAATTTGCGTGATTTATTACGGCTCGTTAAATGATAACTGTTATCTTCAATAAACGTTTTGACAAGTCATATTAATATGGAAATAAATGTAATAACTTGATTTTCAGTTTTCCATTCGATAAAATCCATTAATTAAGCATTTAATTTACATCATATATTCCGATCACTATTTTAAAAATAAAATTAATCCAATGAATTTGAATATTAGAATTAAACATTTTCAAAGAGTCGATCATTTTAAATCGAATTGTGACTATTTAATCTGTTTTAGTGAACAATTGTATGGAATTAGAATTTCGTGAGCTTTCCCAAACACCTACATACAAGTGTTTTTTGGAAAGTTTTCGATCTAACAGAAACGAAGCGTTCAAAATGGCTGACATATTTGTGATAATCTCTCAACCCAAATATATTTCCCAGGTTATATTGATAAGTGCTGACAACTTCAGGTTCAGGTCGTACGATTTTGAGACATCCCTCGTTTATTACACAGTTAAGCTTTAAAAAATAACAGTTGCTTGTTTTGAGAGGAGGTTGCAGTTTATAAGGAGGAGTCAAATATCGATCGATATTGATTTCATCTTCATCTGTATCTGTAGAGTTAAGTTCAAAAAGATTTTGTAAGTGCTTTGCGAAGGCTACTACGTTCTCGTTGATTTTTAACCACTGACCTGAGTTACGAATGGGTGGATAATCTAAGTTTTTTCTAGCCTCCCATAATGAGTATTCTGTTGCTTCTATTGCTCATAAATCTCTTCGATTGATAGAATAATAGTTCTAAATTCAGAAACTAATACTTGAATAGCTGTTTAAGCCAAACTAATAATCACTGATCTTTTTTATAAGAACGAATAACTTGAGGAATAAGTTTTGTATATTTGTTATCATTAATATCATATTAATAAGAGTAATTTCGTTATTTTTTTGTTGTGTTGGTGAGTTTTTTCTTTGAAATAAAAATCGAATATTTGATTTGAAGTTCCCTGAAGTAGCTGAAATAAGTATCAGATTTACTGTTTCAATAAATTCGTCTTGAGATATGTCTGCATGCATACTTACATGAACAATCTAGTTTTCCTCATTTAAGATTAATCCTATAATCCTCGTGACGTCTGATATTTAATTGAATTCTGGTTTTCCACGTAAATAAGTAGCTATTACATTTAAATTTATAAACATTGTTAGAGGAAAGATCACAGGGAATCTTTCACAATAAAACGAAATCTAATTTGTTTCGGAGTAGTAAAAGCGGAATTTATTTCTAGCTAATGAGAAATTTCGTTAATTAACTTAACCAAAATGAAAATTATGGAAACTGTATTGCATATTGTTGAGAAATTATATTTTTTATCTTGTATCTCAAAAGTAGGAAAAGTATTAACATAATCAAAGTCAGTATTGAATTAAAAACTAAAATTTCTAACTAACTAAAGAGCTAGAATTCAATATGCTACAACAGATGGAAACCAACGAGGAAACTAAACACCATATAAGGCAAAAAGCCGAAAGTCATTAACCAAACCAGACTAGAATGCACCATCCAAGGTCAGTTGGGGAAAGGCTTCACCTCAGAAGAAAAGGAGGTAGAGGCCGTGTTAACATATTCTTTGAAAAATGCTGTAGTCAACCAGAAAAAAAACCTCGCATGATAAATATCCCACACTCGTTTCAGATATAAATGAGTTATTTCATACATAAAACTCAGAGTGTATAATCGAGTTATGGTCAAACTTATGTCCAATATATAAATAATTTGAATTAATTCCAGTCTAGAGTTGTTCTAAACTCAATCTCATTTTCTATTCTGAAGTCAAGTGCACAAACGAACCGTGACGAATAATAAAAACAGTTTTAGCCGTTTCTTAATTGATGGACTTTTCAGGCATCGACGTTGAAAGTTTATTTTACAAAAGGATTTCAAATCGATTTATTCGAATCGTAGATGATACCGTGAAATATTGATATCTAATTTCAACTGTTTCAAATGAGTGTTTCGCTTTTGTATGTTTGTATAAATACTGTAACGAACAAGTCTGCGATATTGGTTCTGGAGACGGTCCTGTCGGGTTGTAGTGGAATTATAAAACACGGTGAAGGCGCAGCACGTTTGATATCCCCGGAATTCGTTTGATATCTGTTTTTTATAAAAGTTTTATTATAGCAGGCGATTTATTTCCATTGTTTCTTTTGAACTAACTTCTAAGAAGGTCTTGTTATCTATTTGTTTTGTTTGTTTATTTTCTAGATCTTTTGAGATTTTCGTTTGGATATATAAACGAAATAGAAAAGTAACCGAAGAATTTTAATAAATTACATAAGTTATTTAAGTGTTAGTGAAAAGTTAGTTAAGTGTAGTGTAAATTAAGAACGTAAGAGATTTTTCAGTGCTCTTACAAAACTTGTATACAACTATCTGAAGAACAGAAGATTCCAAATGAAGCTTCAAAGATAAAGATCTGAATTGGAATGAATGAAGACAGGAATCCTTTAAGTATTATATTTGGGTACAATTCTGCCATCGCCATCAGAAGCAACCAGCTGATAATGGTAATTAAAAGAAGCTATGAAATAAATTGAAGACATTTATTAAATTAGGGAAGACCCAATTAGTGCTCAGCAAAAAGTGGGTGAAGAAATCACCTAAACTATCAAGGATAATACCTGGAAACATGCTGCGCTAAAAAAATTTAATTCATTCGTGGATAATCGAAGCGTTTTTGCATTATTTATATCATTTTTTTTTGTTTGAAACTAACATTTCGGAAATATTAAATATAACGAAATAATTTATTTGAGTTTCTAGCGAGTAGCTACTGTATTTATAGTTCTTATAGATGATTACTATATAGTTCCCGTAAAATCCAGTTTAGAGCTGAAATTTAATACCACTGTAGTTAATGAATAATAGTCAAACATCATTAAACAAACTACGTGAACGTTACTTATTACCTATAATTAATCAGTTAAGTTTCCTATATTCTCGTCACTAGCTTTAGTAGAAACTGTAAAATTGAATCTGTAACTATGAACAGAAAAAATGGCAAGAATAATGTGGTGATGGCTTCCGTGGATCAGTTCAAGATGCTAATAAGTATCAGAGGGACAGTATCATGTTAATATCGAAGTTTTGTCTTTAAAAGTACATGAAAATTCGAGGAAAAGAATATTTATAGAATTCGTAATTGGATTTCAGATATATTAGAGACATGTATGAATTAGCAGATGAAGATAACGAATCATACTAAATCATTAAGAAATTAACTCTAAAATTTGTATTTTCTGGTTTACAGAACACCGTTTGAACACTATAGGCCACTGACCACCATCTAAAGGCCTAAAGTTGGAGTAGATAAATGATTTCCCTTTTGTAATATTTCAATACTTTGTTATGATCTAGAATACAAACATTCCATATGCTACAAATTTTACTTTGGCGAAATTTATATAGAAGTTTTGGTAAAAACTAAGTAGATCAAATTTTTTGTAGATATAGACTTTTTTTGTGCCAGCTAAAGCTCCACATGCATAACTATTGGTTGTATTAGTACAACCGCGAAATCGATGTGCGGCTTCATAGCAATATTGGGAATAGAGCACGTTCAGTCAATCTCTTTTTTTCGATACGGATGGTAGTCAAATATTGACGATCGAAAAAAGTACAAGAGTAGGTAAATGTTATACAACTACCATATTTTCAATAAACTTTTCCTGGTGAGGTATGTTCCGATATATTTCGTCTAATAATACTAAATGTCATATTCCACTTTTGAGTTATGCTTTCCAATATATTTGTATTGTTCTGATATGATGTGGAGAGCTTTACTAGTCGTACCAAATGGAACTACTTCATATTTTCATTTACAAAATGTATATGAATTTTATTAAATCAAGACATTTTACGAGATTTGGCAACCTGAAGCTGGATCCCAGCATTCGTAGTAAGACTTCGCAAATATTCTACATGAGCTACATATCTGGAGACTATGCAGCGTGTCTCTTTTGTTTTTAAGAAGAGGAACCGGTTACATGAATTTAGATTTTAATTTTCATATTTATTTACATTTATATAGAAAGCTGCAAATGCCTATTGGAACTTGGTATATTATTGTAGCAAAACTAAAAAATCTTATGTGAAAATTTATGAGCTGTTTTTCCTAGTCTTTACAAAATTTTATGCATTTTCTATATAAATTGTTTATAGTTTTTACTACAAAACAATGAGTCCCATTAGGACAACCTTATTTTCTAAAACGTTAAGAAATTGAGGTAAAGATTTAGCCATTTCGACACAAATTATTTGTTAGAAATATACAAAAAAATACCAAAATGTCCAAATATTTATGCATTCAGCATAAATCCGCTCTTTAGTCATTAGCAAAATTTGGGTTTCATGCAAAAAATAACTTCGACTGTGACCCTTACTTTGTAGTAACTAAACTGTTTAATCCAAGTTCCCAACAAAACGAGCTTTTTCTGTTAGCTTCGCTTTGTGTTGAGAGAAAAGATTTCTCCTTGTTATTCAATTTATTTAAGACGGCACACCTGAGAGTAATTGGAATTATTCCTCGAGAAAATTTTTAATACATTCCTGTCCGTTTCGTCTGATATGTTTTACGGCGTAAAATTCACGTAATCTACTATTTTAACACAGAGTAATGAGTAATGAGAATGTTTTAACAAATTGAAAATATATTATTTAGCAAAGGTTTCAACCGAATCATTTGTAACTCTTGGGATTTCATTCGTCGCTAATACCTACCCGGAGAATCACATGACATATTTTTTTCAAACTACAACGAGAATTAGCAGAAGTTCGTAAAGATTAAATGTGAGTATCCAGGGAAATACTTTATATGAATGTTTAAAAACTTCTTTCATGAGGCTTTCATTAAGTATTAATCGTACTTAGAAGAGAAGATGTAACTGTTTCTTAATCCTTATATCTTTATACCTTTACGGGTATAAGACATAGGGTTGAGTTTCCTATTTCTTCGGCTATTTCTTTCCAAATTCTCTCCAATACTTCCGTTAATTTGTTATGGTAGCACCTCGTGTAGTTTGTTCCCTCTATGCTCAGTAGATTTCGTCCATCCATGTCTTCCTTGTTAATCTTCTACTCTTGCTTCTTATTGTTCTGGCTTCTAACATTCTTCGTTCCTAATTCATATCTGTTATGAAGTTTTTGACTTATTTTTAATGGTATATTTCAAACTTTAAGGAAATCGAGTTATTTACATCGGACTTAAAAATTCAGCATCTACATATTCAAAAAACATAACGCGAAGCTCCAAAGCACCTGTCTCATTTATTTAGTATTTATTTATACTCAAATTACATATTTTTACCAAGGTTGAATAGAAAAAAAATTTTTTTAAACTTACCGCAGCTGTTTTATCGGCGTAATTCCTAGCGGCTAAAATGAAACACGCCTCTGCTTCATTCATACGTGCTCTTGCCAAATCTGTATCCTTAAGACAAGATCCTTGGATGTATATAACCCTTTGTGCCCAAATAGGTACCTGCAATATCATTCTCATGGTCGTATCGAGTTCCATCGGAGACAAAAGAACAACGTAATAGTCCTAAAGAATCAAAAATGTCCTCTATCAGAAGAAAGCTGTGGTGATTTTTTTATGTATCTCATTTATATTATATTTCGAAATTTTTTTAATCAAATATTTTTAAGTATATTCTGTTTCTAATACAAGAGTCGTATCTTAAATATTTACAGTCCCATAGACCTTCAAGGTCCAAGACTTATTCTGGTCTCATCGGTCTTGGGTTAAGATCAGAACTGTTTGATGACCAATCCATTACACAATCTGAGCAGCATGCTGTCTAGCATTATCGTGCTGAAATCAAAAACTCTAACCAATGTAAGAACCAAATTCTATCACACTTTCCTCACGTACAGGCATAGTTGTACTCTTGAGCTGTCATTATTAATAGTCAGTGAGACTAGTTAAAGAGTTTCCTCCAAAAAATATAACTTATCCTTCACCAAATAATTTGCTATTTTAGAAGATAAACCTTTGATAAACTCTTATATGTATATCTGAGCTGTAGACACAAAATCTTCTTTCATTTGACTTTCAACCCAATTGATGTATACTCTAGTAAAATTTAATTTTACACTACGATTCTCTGGGGTCAAAACTAGTACTTGCGCTGGGATTCTCAGTTTCAGATCAATTAAGTTCCGATGAATAGTATAAATTGGAATTCTGAGCCATTCTACATCTTGTAGATGTGTTTGCAGCAATATCTCTGTCACAAATCGTTGTCTTTTAGCAAGAAATTGCCATAAGTTATGTGACTTCTGTCTAGACCAGATCTCCTCCAGTACTGACATGTGTCCTTTCAAGGTTTGTTCATACGGGAAACGGATGTATGAAATGCACCAAATCTGTATCCAATTCCTCGTAAGCTCCATCTTTCTTTCAGTAAAATGAACAGTTTTATCATACTCACACAGCGGATAAATTTTGATGGCCGCGATGCCTGTATAAATAATATTGTAGTAAAAGCACTAGTAGCTTAAAAATAATTGCAATGGGTTTGAAATATAATTCCCAGTATCCCCTTGATGGTTTTCCAAGATAAAGTGAATCATCTTTTTCGGAAAGCAATTTAATTTAAAACTAATTTTTAGTTATAGCTCCGGGTGAACGTTCGGAGAAGTTGAATCATACAATAAAATTCTTACTTGTAAAAGTGGATGAGCATAAAATTCGTTCAAAAAATCCATTATCGTGTCTGCATGTAACGTTGTACTACAAACAACAACGTGTTTTTCTGATTGTGCTCGATGTGAGGAATACGAACCACCCAATTTTTGACGTTCCATCCAAGTAAACGCCAATTGCTCGAACTGAAATAAAAAATGTAATATAATGAGGAAAAATATTGATTTTATTTAAAAAATTTGAGTAGTAACTATATAAATAAAAATAATAATTATATTTTGGAATGTGCTGTTTCAAATTAAGTACAACGTAGACAACTCACTAAAGATGACATCAAGTTCACTAGATGAGGAAATTAAATTGATGATTTAGCTTCACTTGAGACTTTGATCGATTAAAAATTGATTAGAGTGGAAATAAATTTAAAACTTACTGTAAACATTCATTATTATACTAAATTAAGCTAAATCCGTAAACCAAACAGATCAAAAGTTTTACCCGAAGGGTAACTTGATTAATTACTGATGAAATGACTTAAACATCTCAGTTTCGTTATTTAGAAATATTAAGGTAACTTCAATATCACACTTTTGATACGTTAGGTTAGGTTTGTATGAGCAGGCCCGAGGCCTGAGGGTGTCACTTAACAGCAGAGGTCAAAAGTCAACATTAAACACCCCCTACATTTTTTCCTATCCTGTAAGGAATTTATGTGCAATATTTCAGCTTTGTCAGATGTTGAGAAACCCTTAAATGTCTTTTGATATGTCAGTTTTGTGATACTTCACAGAATTTTGAGATTTAAAATAAAAATAAAGAAAAATCACTCAAGTGTCGAAAGTTTTCCTTAATTAGAAATTAACCTGTTGGGTTAAAGTTAACAGCGCGCCTAGCAGCGTCATTCACTACTCTTGTAAGTCGGGCTCTGGTTCCACTGAGCACAGTCCTCATAGAGAAAAACTGCTAATACATGATACCGTTGGAAAAGTTTCAGAGATTGCACACTAACAAATTTTCTCATGTCCATTTGCAGGAAGGCATCAACATCCTTTATGGATAATAGGAAGAGCATACACTTTTGTAACCCATCGAGAAGGAGTGCGACGATCTATGGAAAACATGAAAGGCTTCCACCATTTCCTAACGGAATCATTAGAAACTCCCTTAGAAATACTAGCGAATAGCCTAAGATCTATCAGAAGCCACAACCAAACGAAAGTCCCTGAGTCCATTCTCCTCATATTTTGACAGCTTGAGCTGATGCCTGAGACGCCAAATATTCAGGGCATACAATTCACGAGGCATGAAGTGGACGTCAGTCAAACTGCGGCGGGTGCTGTCTTGGCGCAGTGGGTAGAGTTTTCGTCCCTCTAAAATTTTCTCTCGCAAAAATTCTCGATTGTGGTAGTTAACCGTGGTAGTAAAGATCTGATAATAAAGTAATTTTTTCGTCTTGACCAATGAAACTACTACCACATAATGTGTTGAACAAAATTTAGATTCAAAAAGATGAAATTAGATATTTCTAAGAATAATAACTTCAATATGATGATCTATTTTGTTATATACAACTATGAAATGATATAAATCATCTATTGTTGTTAATATACAATTTTCCTTTATCCAGATTATCTCTAGCATATGTTTCACTTTAATTTTCCTCGACTAATATCATATTAAATGATTCAACAGCTTGTTTAATCAATTAATTGTTGATGATACCTGTGTGGGAAGGACGATTAGGGCGACGCATATCATAATGACCATCCAAAGCTGAGAGGGCCAGATGTCAGGTACAAAATCCCCGTATCCAACTGTCGAGAACGTTACGACGACATAATAAGTGGCTTGGAAGAGGTTCAGATGCCTATGACCGGCTCGTTGACAATGTTGGATCCCACATACGCTGAAACAAAAATGATTATATAATACAAAAACTTCTTGTTAAGGTAAATGAAATGCAAGTACTGTAAATGATAGAAAAACATGGAAATGTTGTGGAAAGACACATTTGATTGTACTATAATTCAAATCCGTGTAAACTTTCACCCTACGCTCCTTCAACTCTATGAGTCTCAGATGCAAGAAAATCAAACACATCTACTTCTTATATTGTCACAAATCAAATCAAATATTCCTTTTAGATTCGGTTATCTAATTTCAAGTACCAAATTTCTTTTAAACATTTACAGTCGAATGTTTTACTTTGATCAAAATGCTCAAATTTTGAATGTAAGTTCGCAGATAAATTACAAATGCAAACGAAGTCGATTGTGAGCAATTTATGGTTCTATAGATTTATTTGATTTGATATATGTTATGCAATAACTCACATATGCAATGAAAAATTTAAATTGGTAGTAATAAATTACACCCTCTCGAAATTGATCATTGGTATATCGCGTTCGAATATAAAGAGATCGTCTAAAATAAGGATTTTACGGTGTGAAACAGCCAAGAGAAATAATAAATACGGACGCGTTGGGAAAAACGCTTGGACACGAAAATATTAATTGTTTTCCAATTTATTACAAAAATTAACATTCTGAATACACACAATACATTACACTAAAAACTTAATGTAAATTAATAATGTAAAAAGAAGAGTAAAACATGTCAACTGAAAAGATGCTCAATATGCTCGCCGCGAACATCTTAGCAGCATGCTAAAATTGTATAAAATTGTCTTCTAGCGTTACTCAACATTTCAGGCGTGACTAATCTAACCCAAAGCGTGATTTGTCTTCTGAGTTGAGAGGTTTATTTTAGACTTGTCCCTATAAAAAGAGGTCTAATGGTGTCAGATCAAGGGAGCGTGCTGTCCACTTCATCGATCCGCGCTTCCTTATCCACGATTTGGGAAATTTTGGTTCAGTTACTGTCAAAAATTCGATAATAGGACGTTGCTCCATCTTGTTGAAACCATGTTATATTTACAGCAGCTTGTGGGTTTGCTGGGTCAGGATATAAGTTTGTCAAAGTTAGTACAACATTGAAACGGTTCCAAATATTTATCACAATTCAAGTTGCCGTCAATGAAAAAGAAACCTACGACATGATTTCCAACACAATCTGTTCAAACTCAAGAAGTCTAATGGTGTCAGATCAAGGGAGCGTGCTGGCCATTTCGTCGATTCGCGTTTCCTTATCCACGTGACGGAAAATTTTGGTTCAGTTACTGCCAAAAATTCGATAATAGGACGTTGCTCCATCTTGTTGAAACCATGTTATATTTTCGGCAGCTTGTGGGTTTGCTGGGTCAGGATATAAGTTTGTCAAAGTTAGTACGACATTGAAACGGTTCCAAATATTTATCACAATTCAAGTTGCCGTCAATGAAAAAGAAACCTACGACATGATTTCCAACACAATCTGTTCAAACAAGATCAAGGGAGCGTGCTGGCCATTTCGTCGATTCGCGTTTCCTTATCCACGTGACGGAAAATTTGGTTTAGGTACTGCCGAATATTGATTGGGTAATAGGGTGGTGCTTAATCCATGTTATATTTTCAGCAGCTTGTGGGTTTGCTAGATCAGGATATAATTTTGTCAAAGTTGGTACGACATTGGAACGGTTTTAAATATTTAAGTTGCCATCAATGAAAAATGGACCCATCACATGATTTCCAGCAAAATCTGTCCAAACTTAACCTTCATCAAGTTCATTTACTTTTGATATTCGAAAAAATAGATGTGCGGCCAACGTTTATTAGTGGGGCTGCTTTTTGGCAAGAATTATGTGGGTTTTCTCTGTACTGATTTTCTATTTTGCTAATTTCGTGATATAAGCGGCAAGTAGTAGTTAAAAATCCGACAAACGTACCAGAAATCTTCCAGATATACAGGGTATTAGTAAATTCAGTGTTCCTAGTATTCTTAATTTCTTACAACAAAATATTCTACTTGTGGATCCTTGATCGAGTAGCACTTACTGACAAAATAGTCAATCAAATCTGAAGGGATTACCTACCCAATCAATTCAAGAGTTTATACATAGACATCGAAGACGAATAAAAATTTATATTCGTTATTTTTATCACAAAAAATTATCATCTTAAAGCAACATTAACAAGGTCGCTTGGCATTTAAACCTGATAGATGTTTCTGTGTACCAAACGACTAGCGTTAATATTCTTGTAAAATCATTCATTGGTGTTAAGAGTCTCTCGTGTCACGAATAGTGAAATTCTATACGCTCATTTTTTTAAGGTGTACTATAGAGTGCCACAGCGGCAAAGTTTACAAATTCAACAAGCGGAAACCCTCTGAACAATAACGTCGACGACGGGAGCAAAAAATAGAAATTAATGGAAAATTCAACTCCCCTGTTTCAAAAACAATTCTAGCGACCATTCACTCTCCATTATCTGTACGAGCATACAAATTGCTTTTAAGTTTGCGTTCCAAATTTATTTCGTTTTATCTGACATTTCGTTATTAGAGGTTAGCGGCGAAATCATTTGGAGTTTGATAGCAACCAGTATACATTTTAATTAGAATCAGAGTTTTTTCTATTTAGTTTTTATTTAATTAAGTTGGCTGTACTATATTGAGAAATTCTAAATTAAAGCGCCAATTTTTATTAAAAAAGTTTGGTTAGGTTATATTATTATTGTAACACTATGTGAAATTTTTAGTCGTATTGTTTCGAAGATCAAATTTGATAAAAAAATTGGCTTTTTCGAGGTAATAGATAAATAAGACAATAATTGTGTCATGTAAAATCAATTTAGCCAAAAATTGGGATCTTAATTCCAATTTGGTTGAAGATTAGTTTTTCTATGTATATTTTGTCAATTATTAGCTTTTGTAGGGTATTTCAAGCTCAATTATTTGAGAACTTGGTTTTTTTATTCGTATTTTTCCGAAAAATTATTTTTTTAGGTTATGAACAAATCAAGTTTTGATTTAAAATTGGCTAAACTTAGTTGAAAGTTGGTTTTTTTTCTTAGTTTCATATTCATGATAAAAGTGATCTATTGATTAATTTAAATACGCAAATTGTCAGTGTCAATGTTATATTTTGATAAAGACTTAAAATTAGTCAAAACTTCAATTTTTACTTAAATTTTAGAAATTATTTAAAAAAACTGTTTGAAACAGAAGACACCTATAATCAAGAACATTTAGAAACATAAACATATCAAAAGATATAAAAAATAAGAAATTAAAGAAATTAAAAAATATATTTATTAGGGATGAAACTAAATACTAACGTAAGGTTCATTTAATTCAGTTTTGTTTGTAAAGAAAATCAAGAAAAGTAAAGCAATGAAATCATTTATTGGAAGGAAATCTATATTTTTGTTCTCATAAGTGAAATTAGTTTTTTTGAGTTTGTTTTGATCAAAAATTTAATTGATTAAAATTTGCTTTCCAAACTGAATTTCTCACAAAATGGTTTATAAGAATTTGATTTGATAATAAACGGCTTTTCTCCAATTAATTTTCCAGAAAACTAACTTTTTCGTGCTGAATTTAATCGGTAATTGATTTATTCATTGTTAATTTGGTCAAATATTGAGGTTTCTGTTTTGTATTACATTAGAATCTGTTTTTTCAAATTGAATTTGATCAAAAATGTGTTTTTTAAATTTAATTTTGTCAAAAATCCAAGTCTAATTTGGTCCAATTTTCTAAATCTAAATTAAATTTTATAAAAAAAATGCCTTTTTGAAATGATATTGATCAGAAATGTCTTTTCTCAAATTAATTTAAAAAACATGACTTTTCCAAGCTTAATTTCTTCGAAAAATTATTTATCTAACTTTAATATGTTCTGAAGTTCAATTTAGTATATGATTTACTTTGGTACTCGTCACGGGCATTTTTCATGAATTTGGTTTAAAAAAATTGTTTATTCAAAGTTTAAATTGGTTAAGAATTGGCTTTTATGAATTAAATTCGGCTGAAATTAGACTAATGAGCTAAACTTGCCCAAATATTAGCTTTTAAATGTTCATTTTGATCAACTTGGTACTTGACAAAAATAATGCTTTTATATTGAGTAATTAGGTCTGTTTGAGTGTTCTTTATAAATATTTGTTAGGCTCAATGTCTGCAGAACGTTATTTAAAAACAATACTTGTGGTATTAATTCAGATAACGGCGAAAACATACCTGGTGAATACTAGACAGATGAGGGTCGCGGAAAGTATCGTCAGCTGTTGGGATAGAGCCGACTGAGATTTCTGCATAGCTCTATGGAGATCGTTCTGAAACAATAAAAACAATTATATCCATTGAACCAACAAAACACGTATAAGAAGATAAGAACTGCTTACGATCCACAATAGAATGGTACCAGTCCAATTCCCTCAATTCATTATTCACTCATATGTTACCCATACAGCAAGAATAATATTTTTAGAAGCAGATTGTTCGCAGATGTTTTGATTTTCCTGATGGAATGTCTCAGAGCTTGTCTTTTGCTAGTGAGAAGGGTTAAGCAATTTTCGTGATAATTCTATTTTTTTATGTACAAATTCTTTTATGTACTCTTCCTCTAGGGTCAGATAATTTGCACCAAGTTTCGGAATGGTATGGTATCAAACATAGTGAGTTTAACACCTACGATTTCGGTATGCAACAAATAAACTTGTTCATATTTTTAAGCCGTAGATCTGCATATTTACGGTAAAGTGCACAGGGCTTGAATTTATATCGCTCATTGGTAATGGTTTCTTTCCCATCTCACAAAAATACAACAATAAAGCTTCCATCGTCTGAACTCGAACATATGAAATCATATTTAATTTTTGCTACATGGACCACAACCGGATGGTTCAAAAAATCAATTTTTGAATCTTTTGTGTTGTCAGCAATTTCTTTTATAGCTAAACAACTCTTTAGCAATGTGAACGGACTCATACCATATTCTTGGCTTTCTTGATTTACAGTATTAACTTTTTCGAGATATAGAAATTCCATAAAAAAGTGATACTCGTTTTCGTGTTTATATCTCGACCTGGATTTTGCTGGTAACAAATCAGTACTGGCTGTACCTTTAGCTCTAATGTGGTTACGATTACGATTTCTTCACATATTTTCTTTATTATTCGGGTCATGTAAAATTTCTATATACTTTTTTTAGTTGCAATTTTACATACACCATTACAATTAAAATTAAAGTATCAAAGAATGATATTAATTGGTTGGTATGGAAATGTTTGGTACTATTACAATGTATGTATTATAATTAATTTGAAAATAGAACGTTCTAAATTCAATTCTAATCTTTTTTGCGTTGTTTTCAGGTAGGTATAATAAAAATTATCGTTCATTACACGTCCAAAAATGAATTTTTCCGTGCTAGCATGGCTAGTTTAATAGTAGAATGTTGAATGTATTGATTTATTAATTGCTTCAAATTATTCATTCGTAAAAGTAGACCAAAGTGCTTGAAGTTTCGAAATACATTTAATTTTAAAAGCAGTTATATGTAAAGCGATATAGACACTCATTTGAGTAGGGTAATTTCGTCGTAACGATCATTTTGAAGTTCATCAAGTAAACGCATAACTGGGGTTATAATAAAATTATAAGGGCGTCTAGAATTTTGTCCTTTTGTTTTAATCAAATTATTTGCTGAAATATAATATCTACAGCGTTAAAGCTGACTACAAAAGAATTATAATACGTACAGTTCATTTGTATAAGAAGTCTTGTTATATTTTAAAATTGGGCGCTAGATAGTAAATTGCATGATAAATCGACTTGTATGAGCCAAAACTCTTTAAATTCACCCACAAAGTCGTCTAAACTAGAGTTTAATAACAAAAAGTAAATTCAAATTAACATATTTTCGGTAGTTTGTTTTTCCATAATTGTCTAGAAATAGTAGATAATATTAATTATGTCAAATATTTCTTCAAGTTAATCGTTCCGAAGTGGTTTCGTGGTTCTCACACGCACACATTAGATATTTTCAAAACTCATCTGCCTATTTTTTTATAACATGTCCGAATAGTGTAATATATTAATGTTTGTTGTCAAATATCTCTTCTTTTATTAACTGTGGTGCAGTACTTCTGTTGTATAATTATTTTCGATGTCTGAAACTTATTGATGTTTCTAAATCGTCTTGATTTTGGGTCTCTTCTATTTTAAAGTTAGTTTTTTCACAATTTTTGAAAGACTGTTATGATAGGTAGGCGTTATTTCATTCATGCCTGTATTTATTTCTCCAATTTCTTAGACCTTTTATATATGTTTATGTTTCTAAATCGTCTCGATTTTAGCTCTATTCTGTTTAAAAATTAATTTGTTTCATGATTTTCCACATCTTTTTACAAATTTTCCAACTAATATATTGTTGCAATTTCACTTTTTTTATGCTTTATAAATTGTTATGTATATGTAAAATATCGAAATACGAGGGTTGCATATAAGTACGGAGATTTGGCAATATTGATGTGAATATGTTAAATCTCATATTGCCATAATAAGTTTTGACATTTTTAATGATGAAAGTATTACTTTCGACGTGGGTTAAACCAACAGCAGTGTGTCGGTCGACTCTCTTCGACTTTTGGTCGAATTCGAAACACCGTGTTTCACTGCTTTTCCCAATTCAATCGTGGTCGCACTTCGATACAGGATAAATTTCGTGAAGGTCGTCCAAAATCGGCGGAAAACGTTGATACTGAGCGTGAACTGATATTGCAAGATCGTACTGATAATCGCTTAAAAAAAGCTCGTGTCGATTGATGCAAAAAATGCTCAAAAAATTCAATCGCGGTGCTTCAAAAGACGTCGATAATATCGTGATAGGGGTCGAATCATGGATCTATGTATATGAACCTGAAACTAAAACTACAATGGACTGTATGGGTCTTTCAAGACGAAACACTTCGAATCAAATGATCGCTATCGTTCCATTAGAGCAACGTAGAACAGTCAATTAGGAATGATACATCAATCGCAGAAGGCGAGTCAATACGAGCTCTCACGCATCAGTTTAAACAAAAACGTTTTTGAACAGTCAAAACATGGAATTGATGAGTCAACGCCGTACAGTCTTTCTTTGGTACCCAATGGTTTCGAGATCAACATTTTTCTAGACCTGAAGAAGCAGTTGATGCGTTGAGATCACATGCTAATTAAAATAATAAAATAATTAAAATAGATGTATTTTTGGTACCTAATATTTTATTTTCTCTCTTTCTGTAGTTTCGTTACCAACTCAGGTTTATTAGATCATTAAATGAAATATTAAATAGACAAAGGAGTTTTTTTGTTGACAAATAAAATCAATAACAAGTCATAAAAAAATCGTCTAGACTTTTTTAATATTTAGTTTATGTGGAAGTTACAACATGTTATAATCGATTATAGACGTAAATTTTGTACACTTTAGAAAAAAATCTAACCTTGACATCATTATAGATTAATAGCTTCAAGTTATTTATATTGAAATCTAACATTTACATGGATCTCTATCCTCCATATCAATTTTTTAAAAAATAATTTTGTATCTCAATTACTTGAAAAAAGAATCTTCTAAAACTATTGAAATTGTTTTCAATTATTGTAATAGAATGAAAAATTCTTTTTGATTTTTTTGAAATCATTAAACTTCGGTGCTTTTATTGCCACTTTCTCAGCAAAAGTAGTAATCGATATAACTGTATACTTGAAAGGTTAAAATATTTCTTAAATAATAAACAACCCATTTTATGAAACCAAACTCTGGAATACGAGAATTAATACTTGGGACAAATAAAAACAAATATTCTCCATTAAGATCCGTATACTTTTGTATCCGTTTGAAGCATTTGTGGAAGCATTTTTTCAATTCCAATTGAGGTACCTCCAAAACATGTGATTTGAATGCATCATTGCTTCTTCAGATGTAGAAAATCGTTGACCTCGCAATTTAATTTTGATCTGCGGGAATAAGAAGAAATCATTGGGTGCAAAACAAAGACTGTACATCGGATGACCCATCAATTCGATGTTTTGACAAAAACGTTTTTGCTTCAACGTGAAAGCTCGTTTTGTCGTAATGGAAAATTATTCGATTTCTGCAATTGCGACATATCCTTGTAATTCATTAAAAACAGGCAACCATTTGCTTTGAAGTTTTTCGTGCGAGAGCAACTTTTGATGGCTCGACATTTCTCAACCCTCCTATTATCAAAATATTCATAAATTGGGCGAAATTGCTACAAATATGGTAGATGTGAATCTTGCCTAAAAGAGAACTAATTCACTGTTCAAGATAATTAACAATAGCTATTAATCACGAGGGTTAATATAATAGCCTTATATGCGAGTAGATTACTAAGCTTTCTGTACGACCTGCGAATATATTTAACTAGAAACAATGTACTTTCAGGACAATAAAAAAGTTTTTTCTTTATTAGTATTAGTAAAATGTGAAGGTCCCTCTTCCGTCATTGTTAGTTTGAATCTTAACCCAATTTAATAACGATATAACTGTATAAATAATTATTTTACAAAACTCCACGTTATTTTCTTATATTTTGTTGTCGCGATTATCAAATTGTAAAAATACACACGAAAAACCTCTTGTAAGTTTAATGGAAACTTTCACGCTAGAAAAATCTTATCGGCAAATATTTTTTTGTGCAAAAAAAGGTACACTTACGTAACAAAACTTTTCTCAGCCTCCCCCTCATCTATATTCGATGGAAAAGGAAAATGTTCAGAATTTATTAAAGCGAGAGAGTTCATTGGTGTTTGATATGGAATGTTGGAAATGATAAATGTAATACTATAAGACATTAAGAGCATTGTTAAATATTTATTTTCATGGAAATTTAGGTTTTTCCATGATATTGTTTGTATGTAGAATCTTCATTTTTTCTTCTTTAAATATAAATATTATATTTTTATAGAATCATACTGTGTGTTTCTGTTCTGTGTTGAAAAAAGTGGTATTAGAAATATAGTAATGGAATTGAGAAATTTTTCATTTCTAAATTCTAATTATTCCACAGCCTGGTATAAGTAAAACGCATTCCGAATATATTAAAATGATCATATGATTTTCATACTTACAAACATATTTTCCAGAGCGTGCTTGGCTAGCCAACAATTCAAAAACACTGGTATGAATAAGTTTCTTAATGGCGGGTAGAAAAGCTGAAAACAAAAATCGTATTACTAATATCAAAATGGTGGAAATATTTTTTATGAAATTCGATGTATACAATTCTTATTGAAGTTCAGAAAACTCAAACTCAAACGTCATGCATTCGATCACATTTTTGAGCTCTAAATGAAAAATTAGGTCAACTTTTAATAAGGTTTCATGTACTTAGGTTTTCCGTCCTTGAGTTATTCCATATTTTGCGGAAATTAAAAATTGATATAAAAGTTTAATCCCGATAAATCCAATCCATTAAGACATGTGAAATTTACAACGGTGATTCAGAAATGTAAGTTCTCCGAAGAATACTGGGAGCCCCAAAATGAACCACTGTTCATCGAAAAGAATAGCGAATAATGTCTAAAAGAAATATATAACATGTCCATTTTAACATTGTAGTTGGAGCTTAAAGTTGTTAGGGGCATGTGTACCCAATAAATTTAAACAGAATTCATTGAAATGACAGGGAATCAGAAGGACAAGAAGCTGGTCGAGAGAGAAATGGATAGAAGAGATTATTATTAGGTTTCAGACGAGTGGGATAGAAAAAACAGAAGACAGAATCAGGTGGAGAGAAGAGGAACAAGAGCAGAACAAAATTTGAAGAGTTTAAGTATATTTGAGTTTAGAATATGTATTTTGTAAATATGTAAATATGAAAATTTAGTCATGGCCTTCAAGGCCTATAATGTATGTAAACCAAATTTACTTTATGACTTCATAAATTCAGTATTTTTTATCCCATATTGGAATAATGAATTATGTTTGTTCAGCATTGTATAATGAAGGTTTGTTAGCGAATCAGAAATTACCACACTTGATATTTTCACATTATTAATTACTATAACCTACCAATCCATTATTTAGCGACTGTATTGAACACCAATTAATATTTCAGTATTTGCTTATTGGCGTTTTCAATATCCATTCGTTTTAGTTGTTCATCATAATTGAAAACGGAAATAATGCAATTCAAATGCTTAGTGACGTCATTATTAGGTTGTTTTTTTTCAACAATTTTGTTTCGATCCCACCGTGAAAAAAAATTTCTGAAAATTTGGGCATGTAATATTAAATCGTCGACCGAGGGGTGTGAAGTTTTTTCTTAAAAAAACTCTGATCTTTGATTTTTGAATTTCTATAGATCAGTTGCATTTTATAGCATCACTTTGGAGTTTTGGAGTTTTTTCAGAATTGATTGTTATACCAAAGTGTTCAATGGGGCCAAGCCGAAGAGGTAGTACGGGCCGCTAAACTTTTTCCATGAAATTCGCGTTTTATCACAAAATAAATGAAAAAAGCACCCCAATAATTAAAATATATTTTTTAATTATAATTCTATATCTACAACTATTATATAATATGTAGATTACTAAGACAAGTATTGACAATTGTCAATTATATTGACATAGAATAATATTCTTGGCTTGTTTTGTTGAAAGTAAGTTGAAAATTATACCATACTGCATTTTTTTGGCGTAAGTAGGTGGTGCTATAAAGGAGACTAACAGTAAACGTGTAAAAACCACTTCTGTATCTCAAAAGAACATCCATCTGGAAAATTGAATGAAACTGCCAAGTCCATCGGCGAAAATAAAGCTTCGACTTTGATACCTGAGGAACTGAATAAATTTCTTAGAGAAGCTGCATATTATTCAATGGTTGAAACAACTAACAAGAAGTTGACATAAATAAGTTGACTGCTAAGGGGAAACGAATTTTTTGTCTCCAAAACTGAGAGAGTCATTAAATTTTTCTATTATCGTTAAAAAATTGTGAGAGACAGCTGTGAAAAAACTAGAATAGTGGAAACCAAACGCTATCGAAGATTACATCGATGACAACATAAATAAAAAGTGATTAGCAAGAGCTGTACAGAAGATACTACTTATAGTATGGTGAGTCCAAAATCCACCCTTCAATAACTCTATTGACAATAATTAATAATACTTTTTTTCCCGATAGTTGCGAATAGAGGCAATTACTTGTATCTGATTCTTTTTGTGAAAGATCACGATCACTTCCGCGAAACACAAAAAAATTTTGTATCATATGCAATTAATTCGGTTTAAAAATATTTTAAGTAATAATAATAACTTACTGTTAACGTAAAAGGAATGGTATTCACAATTTCTAAGATGAAATGGAAAGACATCAGCTGCTGCCAAATATTACCCTGCAACAAAAAAGTTAATAGATAAAGATACAAAATAGACTGAAAACATTTTTCAACGGATCGTTAATCCTAAAACAATCAATTATATATCAATCTCTTGAGATATAATATTAAATTTATAAAGGTTTTTTCATATTATGCTTGAAGTTTGGTTTTCTTAGCCTCTTATTAGTACTACTACCCAGTTTAATAACCAGGAATAGTTGAACTGAAAGTGTACAATATGCGTGTCACACAGAAGTTAGTTTTTATCTAATGGACATGCTTTAAAAGATATGAGGACTGGAAATTTCGCCCTTTATAAAAGTATAGAGTATTCTAAAGCATTTCATTACATTAACTAACAGTATGGAATGCTGTACTATCTTTTGTCCATCACGTGTTCAGCTTTTATGTAAAGGTATCCAGATATTCATGATACTTAAACTAAATATCAGTCATTTCCTTACAAAGAATCAATTTATTCCAATTAATTTGATATAATCAAGTCTTTCTTCAGGAAATATGAACCTATATTAGTAAGGAGCTTTTGTGAATTCCTATTTGTTTCCCCGCGGCTCTCGACTGCATGTATATTCCCGCATTGCCTGTGTAAACATTCTGTTAAGGTAACTCAACAATCACTTGTCCCAGTTAATATATTTAACTAGCTAACTTTTACCTCTATATGTACTATATTACAACATTATGGGGCAAATGAAAGCCCTTACGAAAGAAACGTTTCAGAAATGGTTGAAGTCATGAAATCAAAGCTGGATAATTGCATTAGCTATTCAATTTTTTTGGAATTAAATGAATGACGTCAGTCAAAAAACATCGATAAACTTAAAATCATGCTAGAGCTATTGAATTTCCTCTGAATCTATTATTCCGTTATTATACGAGAGTTGTACCAAAAGTTACAGCATTGAGAATCGTCAAAGATGGAAGTATTGATCGCCGCTCCCACCCAGCAATAATCCGGTTTATCTGTGCCCCTTTTGTTATAATTTTTTTCCATGAAACTTCAATATTATTGGTTTCTGAGATATGGTCGACCGAGGGACGTTCTTAGTTACCCGGTATCTGACTAGAGTAAAGTAAGTCACAAATAGTTCAGTATTTGATACGAATTAATTTATTTGAATGGCGTGGTTATAAAACTTGTTGTCTGTGTTAGTGTCTTTCTCAAATGCCGGTAATTGAAAATCCATTGATGGTAATGATGAACGAAATAACTCGTTAAAGTGGAACAGGAAATATAAAAGATACATCGCCGTATCAGCTATAAAAATATATCTCACGAAATGGTTTGCTTCATATGCCCATAAACGATATATTTGATATGAAACAATCGCAATTACTGTAACAGTGTAAATGTCATCGTTGAATATAGAAAATTTGAAAATTGACGATTTAGTGGAGTTAGCAATTTTAACTTGAATCGATTAGTATCAAAATTTATTAACTCCAATATTCACTGTAACAAGAAATATTTAGCGTACGATAATTAACTTACAATTATGTCAGTTAGATGAATTGAATGCGCCCAAAAGTAAAATTAATCGTAAACTTATATATTAGTATCAAATGTAAAAGCTTGTGGATGCTAGGCTGTTTCCATGGCTTACTTGCAGAATCTGAAGTTGTCTTCTTCTTCAAGGCCCTTCATCTGGAGGTGGTATTTGACAGGACAGTGACCTGGTAGAAGATCGACCACCAGTTTCATGTCAATTCTAGTTATCACGAGATATTTCTTAGACTTATTAGCTGATATGGTTATAAATCTTTTGGATTGTCTTAGGCCTGGAGTGGTGCCTTTAGCGATTGGTATGGACTCGTTATCCCTAGAAGCCATATTAGGGTTACCTTGTTTTCGTTAGCTAGTGCTTTGAGAATTTGCTTACACTTCTTTGCACTCAATAGCTTTCAGGAGCTCCAAGATCGCTTGGCTATCTGAAAGAACGTAGATGCACTTTTTAGAGACACACTACTGATGTGATCATTTACAAGTTTTTGAAAAATCTCCAAGTACTTTCTAGTCTTGAAACATCCTTTGTATACGCATCGTCTATTGAATAGTGGCCATTAGCAGTTTTTTCCAGTTTCCCAAGCATAAAATTGCATCAGGATTTGATTTTATTGAAAATTGTAAGCTTGAAAAAGTGAGTTGAGCTTTGAGAGATTGGTTTGATAGTTCCAAAATTGATGTTTGTAGTACTTTTAAAGCTATTTATACGACTAGGATTTTTTCCCGTCCAATTCTGTAATCTCATACATCTTATCTTGGTATTGTTACGAACAAGTTGGTTCCCTAGGCCGGCCCCTACTATGGAATTTTCAATATTCGACGAATTCGCGTGGCGCTCTTTGGACGACGTCTTTCACATTTTTTATAAATGACGGAACTCGTTTGATGTACATTTGTATATAATTTTTTAGTAGTAGACGGTTTATTTACAGTATTTCTTCCAAATAATATCTACGAAAGTCTATTTATTTATTTCTTTTGTTTCTTTTTGTTCTAGAGCTTTGTAGAATTCTTTTGAATTAGATAAATGATTTGAGTACACGCAGTTAGTTAGTTTCAAATAAATAGTCGTAGTGTAGTGAACAGAACTAATTAGCAAAAGTAATAGCAGGACTTATTTAAGTAGATTATTATAAGTTAAGTGTATTGTATAGTGTGTAAATGGAATAAGAAAATAAGAGACAATAAAGAAAAATATTACAGTATATTTTGAGACTGAATATAAAAATTCGAAATAATGACAATTCACTTTTTTCTTTACCGCACTGAATTATCAGTATCAAAAAATTGTGAACATAAGAGAAGAATTATCTAACTTTTCATGAAAATAACTCCCTTGTTGCTAAGAATCGTATTGGTCAATAATTGGTGAATAAGCGGTTTTGCGAAGAGAAAACAACTTTTTCAAAACACTCCCTGGAGCTGAAACTTCAGCAGGTGGTACATAATTTAGTTGAGTCGGAGAACAGGGTATAAAAAATGGTCAGAGGGAATTGAGGGCTGAACTCTTGGGGGTGGTGCCCTATATAAAAACGTAATTAGTTTATTGTACTTATAAATATAATGATGTATGTTTTTGTATATAAATATATCCTCCAAAATCATAGAGATGGAGATTCCATAATTTCGTTATTTTGAACTGTAGATTACGGGACCTTTATAAAAAATACAAGTCATATTTGAATATTTACACAATTGGACAGGGTCATAGGACTCATTTTAGATCCTAGATTACGGGACTTATTCCAAAACAATTGAAGCTTTTGTTTTAAAGAGAATTATTCAGTTAAAACTGCAAAAACACGTTTGTGAAGACTTTGGAAGAAAATACATTTCAAATGTGGTTTTTTACATAGCTATACAAAGTGATGGGACTCATTTTCAATCGTAGATTATGGAAAATCCCATTTTATGAGAAATTCTTTCGGGAAATTATTCGAAAAATAAAAAACCGCATTTTTAATGACATTACCACAAAGTACAAGTCATATTTGGATTTTTGTATGATTATACAGGGTAATGAGACTAATTTTTTATCCATCCTTGATTACAAGACTTGTTTCTAAATAATAGATACTGGTAGTTTACACAGAATTCTCCTAAAAGCTTGCCGAAACATATTTTTATAGTTATATAGGGAGATGGGACTCATTTTCAATTGTATATTTTCCAAAGAATTTATCTAGGCAAGCTTTTAAAAAATGAATAGAAAGGCATTTTTGAAAAGCTTTGAGGTTTGTGTTTTCACACAGTTATTGTTTCAAATGAATGGAAACTCACACATACAAAGATTTCTTAGAAAATACTGTTGGAAAATGAAACCAGGGAACAAAATATAAATAAAATTTATAAATGAATGAGTATACTAGAAGCCACAGTATTCTCGCATCTGTTTCCTCCAAATGTCCACACTGTCCACAGTACGTCTCTTTTGAGAAAATTTTTTTATTGATAGTGTTTCATCTTTCAGAACATTAAGGAGTCGATCATGGCCATGCAAGGCGACGCTTGCAGTTTCAAGTAATTGCTGGTTTTCCTTTTAGTTAACCTTTAACTAAACTTTCTAAAATCTAAGAGGGTAGGTACGCAATATCTATTTTTGGTCGGAAATTAACGTCGAGGTTTTCGCATTTCGTTGCCTTCTTTTACTTTGTAAATTCATTCAAAATAGGTAGCAAGCAACAAACCGCAAGTATTGAAGTTACTCAAATACATTTTTTTTTAATTTATTATTCATTCATTCAATAAAAATCCTTCACGCAGTTAAGTAAAAATGTGTGGTCTCTATATAAGAAACCAAAAACTGTCGTATTTGTGAGATAGATTAAAAAATAAAGTCATATTTGAATATGTATTTATCGCTTTCAATATGTTCCGAGGCGTTTCTAGAGTAAACATTTTAACAAGACAAGCTATACATGAATATAAATTCAGTTATTGCTTTGAAAAGTTGAATGGAATCTTGAGAAATAACCAACGACATGACATTTTCAAATAAATGAAACGAAATAACAAAGCCATCACTACAACCATTAATAATTGTTATAGTGAATTTCGTTTGGTTATAAATTTTCTCCATCGTCGATTCATATCCATTAATCTCAACTAGTCTTCGAAGAAAATTAAAAGCCAAGTCAGTTGTGATTAGTTTTTGATTATATTGGAATTTTTTTACCTATTAATTTGTGTCTATACTTATAGTGTTTTAGTTTTTAGAACCCATTATTGAGTACGGCAAATATATATATTTGAATTTCTTATCAGTGATAATAACAACATTGTGATAAAAACACTTAATTTCTTAAAACCTACGAAAATGACAAATTTCCACTATTTAAATTATAAAAGAATATGTGATAAATATGAACTAATCTCACTATTTCATTGATAAATGTATCCCAAACTGTTCCATTTTACGTTATTTGAGTGATATTGAGAGTTTGATAGGAAATAAAGCTGACCTATTCTCACTATTAAGGTACTAAGAGCGTTATTCAACTCACGAATATCACAAATTCCACAATTTCAAAGGTAGAAGTATAGACATTTTCTCACTATTGTTACGAACAATATGGGTGCCTAGACCGGCCCTGTTAAACTACAAAAGAATTTTAAAATTCGGCGGAGGCGCATATTTTTTATAGGTGGAATTCGTATAATGTTTGTGTTTAAACAATTTTTATAGCAAGCGGTTTATTTACATTGTTTCTTTTGAATAATTTCTAGAAAGATGTATTAATTTATTTGTTTTGTTTCTTCACTTTTCTAGATCAAAAAAATTCTTTTTATACAGGTATATAAAAAAGTTTATGTGCCACAGTTAGTTTAGTATATTATAAATAGTCGTAGTGAACAGAACGAATTAACGAAGTAATCAAAGAATTTAAATAAATTATTTAAGTTAGTTAAGTGGTAGTAATAAGGGAATTATAAAAAGTTATTAAAGCCGTAAGAGAAAGTGTCTATTAATTCACCCCACGAATAAAAATCATATGAATACAGATGATAGATATTCCCAGTACTTTTATAACATAAACAAGTGCAAATATTTTACAAGCTTATAAATGTGACAAATTTTCACTAATTCAATGACCAAAATATCTAAGAGTGTTATTCAATTCAAGAATATGACAAATTTCACTATTTCAAAGGTAGAAGTATAGACATTTTCTCACTATTGTTACGAACAAGTTCGCGAAATGGGTGCCTAGACCGGCCCTGTTAAACTACAAAGGAATTTTAAAATTCGGCGAAGACGCATATTTTTTATAGACGGAATTCGTATAATGTTTGTGTGTAAACAATTTTATAGCAAGCGGTTTATTTTGAATAATTTCTAGAAAGATGTATCTATTTATTTGTTGTGTTTCTTCATTTTTCTATATACAAATAAGTTAGTTTAGTATATAATAAATAGTCGTAGTGAACAAAACGAATTAACGAATTAATCAAAGAATTTAAATAAATTATTTAAGTTAGTTAAGTGGTAGTAATAAGGGAATTATAAAAAGTTAGTGTAGTGTATAGAGTTTAAATAAATTGAAACCGTAAGAGACAGTGTCTATTAATTCACCCCACGAATAAAATTCATATGAATAAATAAGAAAATAGATAAAATCATGTGAAGCTTATAATTTTCACACACTTTCACTATTGCAATGGTAGAAGCATGGGAGGTGTCTCAAAGAATATAGATATGAGATATTGCCAGTACTTAACAAAAACAAGTGCAAATATCTTACAAGCTTATAAATGTGACAAATGTGACAAAACATAGTACAATTCTTCACTGTTTCAGTGATAAAAGTTTCTTAATCAATATGAATCACATTTTCGCCATTACAATGATAAAAGTATCACACAGTGTCTTGAAACTTATAAATATGATAAAGTTTCATTATATCAGTGGTAGAAGTATTCTAAATTACCATTAAGTTTATTACTTTTTGAATAATATATAATTTCTTTCCAATGTTTCGACAAATGTTGATTTTTCTCTATCTAAAATATCAATTAAGTTCTTTCCCATACTAAAATCTCACCCTGTATGTATTTATTAAGTATGGCAAATATTTTCCTTAAATCTAACAAATAACTACTCTATGACGTGCATTTTAATACTTTATGAATTATACATTAAGTATCTGTTTGTGTTCATATGATGATCGCACTTTCTTTCCCAACAATTCGATGAATATTTAAGCTAGAATATTTCAATAATACTACTAATTTGTATAAATTATCTGGTCAATTTCCGCATTCACCTCGAAAGTGTGACAGTTATTTTTAGGTCCGCAATCTAATTTTCTTTTTCCAACTATGCTCACTGTGATGCCTACAAACTTTTATATGTAAATTATATCAAGTTCCCTTTAATGCGGTATAACAAACGATTGTTGTGGTGATATCGAACCGATGCGGTATGAAGGTGAGTTGAAACGAGTCTCTGTTTATTAAATTCCATGAAAAAATTATCAGCCACAGGTTTCGCTCAGACCAGTAACTAAAAATAGTATGACAAACTAAAAATTAAATTATTCAGCTATGTTCAATGTACCTTATTATATTATACTGGATTTATACCGTTCTTAAGTATATTCACATTCATTTATACTCAAACAATTCCTATAGGTTGATAATACAGAATCTAAACCGCTCCTTGGAACTCTTCGAGTATTTTATTGCGTTAAATAATTCCGAATAATGTTTTTCTTTCGACTTCTTTTTATAAATTTGTATGGCTTTCAATTTCTTCCTTTGTTCCAATCCATTTTCTTCTAGTATTAATCTTTTGTCTAATCCCTTATATTTTTTGAATATTTTTTCAGCTTTTCTCATTTAGTCTTCCAAAATTATTCTTAGTCGACCTTCCGTTCTAATTTCTTTTTTACTATAGATCTAGATTCTTCACGTGTCTTTACCTTGACCATGTTTTGGGCTTCCTCAGTTCCTTATTCTTTATTAAATCTTATCATTAGCGGAAACTTTGTATTCACTTAACATTACAATTACATGGTTGACATGAGTATTTAATTTCTTTTTTCCAAACAAAATAAAAATATATTTAAACCAAACTTGAAACAATGTCTAATGTATAATTTTGATGTAAAAGGAAGGTATTTCTCTCAGTTTTCTTGTGCAGGAATATTAATATTTTTGATATTAAGAAGAAGGAAAAACAAACACGATCTTATGATGTGAGAGCTGAAAAGGGTCCAGGTGCTCCAAAGATATCAAAACCACCCGAAAGCCTACACAAAAACGTTTGAGGTTTCTGCCAGTAAAGGTTGGTTGGAAAAATTTAAAAAGAGACACGGAGAAGTTGTAAAACAACGAAGACGCTGTAAAACCATTCCAGTACAAATTAATATTATCAAGGAGATGAGTTTCGTTGCGATACAAAACAAAACACTGGTTTCTGACTTGAAAGTTGGGGCTCTAGTTCTTAAAGTTTCAAAAGAAACTTCGCGATAATGCGGGCTTAATGGAAACCAGCATTTTATTGATGACAATTTTACAGTTTTATACATGCCTAATTGCACAACTCTTATCCATTCAATGGAAACGTTACTTATGAAGGTGAATTAGAAAAAAAAACATTTGCTTCATGTTTTGCACAACAAGAATCTGGATGTGCTGTATTCGATGTACTTAAAAAGACCACTATGGAAGAAGATGTTTTATCATTGGCTGAAAGTAAAAGCGAAACTAATAGAAAAGTCTTGGTCTCATTTGAGGCCTCAATTGAACATCGAAGTTAACTTTAAACTCCAAGATGTGATTCCCTCAGTTTTTTCACTTTCTTACTGAGGATGAAATAATAAGACAAGTATCACAAGAATGTGAAAAAATGTTTCACGTTGAAATAGTAGGAAGCATACTGGATAAACTTTTTACACCATCACTACACAATTATAATGTTTCACGCGCGTTTCGATTATTTGTCACTCCTGGCAAACTAAAATATTGGATTTCATTGAAAAAGTTCAATACATAAGAAGGTTACAGATGAATATATGTTAAAAATTTCACTATACTATTTTCATTTCATAAAATATACCATCCCAAGCTCCTTCTGTACCTGGTTTCCACGTTTCTTGTAGTATAAAAGAGAAAATTTTGAAAAGAAACTTCTTTCTTACCTTATATCCTAGATAGGCCAATAGTAAAGCTTCTGATAGACTGATTATGGCCAAAATAACCTGAACGACGTAAAGCTCGAGGGGGCGGTTCACCCACAGAATCGCGTCCCAATTTATTATTGGATTTTCTTGAAATTTTTCTTCTGTTAAATTGGCCGATATCATGAATTCGGTTTTGTTTCGTATCCGACAACCATAACTGGAATACAAACAAATCATTTCACGTGAAAATAAAAAAATAAGTTTGTAGGTCATGTCAATTATATATTATTATAAAATTACTTTTGTATATTCTATTCATGATAAACTCACCATTTTGCGTTCATAGGATCGTCGTCTATAATCACACGTATTATATAAAGAATACATGTAAGTAGCTTAAAGAATAAGTTGGCGATTCTTATTCTAAGACCTGGAACAACATTTTTAGAGTCAGTTAATTGATAATGATGATGATAATCTGATAGTATGGAAATAAAAGCACTACTAAGAAGAAAAATTAGTAAACATAGGCAATTATGTCGAAAAAAGGTGATGAGAAAAGCAGTTTTTGAGGAAAATAGAATTTCAGAACATAATACGAAAATAATAATATTAGATTCATATTAAAATAGAGTGATAATGAACATTTTTTTTATAATTTTGAAACCTTCTTGTTAATTGATGATCCTATCAGAAAGTTCTGTTTGTGTATAAATAACAAGACTTTGTTAGTGAATTTTGATATGAAGAGTGACTTATGAAACATAATATAATATATATAAAAATAGAAAAGAATTTTTTGAAAATCTATTCTATCTACTATTGAGTGAAACTCTTGGCATCACCTAAATTCATTGTTAACATACAAAGTTGTGAAAAATATACATTTCAATTTATTTCAGTTTCTTCATAGTATTTAGGAGTTGAAAAAATTCAAAAAGCTGAATCATCAAATATTATGGAAAGTTAAAACGTGTAATATTTGTGTTTTTCTATATTAAAAAAACCAATTACATTATGTACACATGATTGCATACCTCCGTATTGATATTAAATATTATTTGACTAAAAAAATGACATTCTTAAATTGAATAACCGGAAAAATCCTTCAATTGAGAGAGAATGTGGAAGGCTACTAATATTGAACAAATACGGAATGAGACATGGATCTCTAAGTTCCTATAAACCAAAAGTGTGAGTAACTTTTGATATTGAATACCGCATTTACCTCAATCAATTTAGTTTTATCAATTTTGAGAAGTTCTTAGTATTCATTCAAATTTATGGCGAATGCGACTCACAAAGCATACACCATTTCTTGAAATAATAACGTTACTTATTGGTACGTCCACAAAATTTTGTATATTTACATTTATGGCAAAATGCGGTCCAAAAAACAAACACCATTCCTTGAAATAATAATGTCACTTTTTGGTACGTCCACCATATTTTGTATATTTACACTTATGGCAAAATGCGGCCCAAAAAGCATACACCATTTCTTGAAATAATAACGTTACTTGTTGGTACGTCCACCATATTTTGTATATTTAAATTTATGCCCGCAAAAGAGCCACTTGTTGGCACTTTCACCATATTTTATCATGCTTGATAATGAGCTTATTATAACTCCTGATTCGCCTATCAAAACTCATCTCGAACTTTCCTTCTAAAGAATAAAATTCTATAAAAATAATATCATGCCTAAGTCAATTTGGAAAAAAAATGACGATATAAGTTTCAGTGATCTTAGAACTTGCATTAGCATCAAAATTTTGAATATAATTTAAACTACTGATGATTAGAATTAAACTTGTTCAAATATTGATTTTTTCATTCACTAAATTAGACAAGTCGAATAATTATGATAAATATTCAACTATATACTTACTAGATCTTTGATTTTTGATGAAATATAGTTGCAGTCGTTCCTTAAAAGTATTTTCATTGACGTAGTATTCAACGCGGACCCTGTAACCAAAAAAATTAATCAATCTTTAATCCTCATTTGAAAAAACGTTGAAATATCATGATATATCAAATAGGGAATTCATGAAATTGTTCCAAGGGAAAGAAATATTTTTTTTGTTTGCGCAAATTAGATAAAGTTTTAAAACGATGCTTGTAAAATATGAAACGCTATAAATGTTCACATGACCAGACCATATGGATAGAATTCATAATTATAATTATATCAATAATTCTCCAAGTAATTTTAGTCCAAATTTTCCTACTTAGGAATCAACACATCTTGCAGTTGTTGAAAATTGTCTCAGGCATGTTCTATAGAGTCCAGGCTGCGTGTAGACCGGTCTGAAACTACAATATTCAGCTTTTGAAGGTACTCGTATATTATTCTAGCTTCATGGAGACGTGTGTACATTAGAACAAAGGGCAGTTCGCTATCCTCTGTCTAACAGTACTAATTTTGTGTAAGTTCTTAAATATATTACACTCCAAAATAAGAACTGTGTGTAGTGTTTTTCACAATCTGAGAAAGTGCCTTTACTACAAAAACCTATATAAAATTTGATGAGACCCAAAAGTCCGTATTTATATATATGAATTTTAGAATATTTATTTGATTTGAAGGTATATTTGGATCTTATTGTTATATCATTGCTGGGTTTTAAATTTTAATATAATTGGGCAGTTAACTTTTAATGTCAATTCTACCAAATTTCACACAATATATTTAATACATTTTATTTATTACTAGATATTATCCAGTTTCGCTTTCACTACTATGTCGCAAATCAATAATTATTTTTTTTACAGAATCGAAACTATTCATGTTTATGTACATATATCTAAACGAGTTCTCAACTATTCTCTCATATTGAATAAAGTTTCTCCAGTTTTCAGCGGTTACATTTTTAAGTTTCATTTCTATCGACTCGATCACACTACTGTGTGAAGATTTATTATTATGATCGCGTGGAATATATGTCACGTTCGCACTAAAAGTCTTATATTTCACTTTTTCTATTACTTTAACCTAATATTTCATTCTTTTGGCAACTATGGTGGGATGCATTATCCATCAAAATACACTTTTCGGTGGTATATTAATCATCCAACTAGAATCCGAAATATTTTTGGCTGCTAAAAACAGACATTCTGATATCCATCTTTCTTCTGAACCTGTATTTAGAATAGTTATTATTATTTTACCTTCATTGGGCGAAGCTTTCGTGTAACATTTTTTGTACCATCAACCCATCTTTTAATGGGTGTCGTATCAAGTCACATCTGGCTAAATTATTTATTATAACCCGCCTTTTGCTTTTTCTTCTAAATAAAAAATCCAAACGACGTAAAGTACTCAAAAAAGTTGTAGTAGAACAATTAATCTTGTTGCGGCGAATTAAATCTTCTTACACTTTGGTACAACATTGTCTTTTCGTCTTTTTTTAAGAGCTATCGAATTATTAACAATTCTCCAAACAGTACTTTCGGATTCAATAAAAAGTATTTTTCGTAAACTCGCTTTATTAACTTCAAGTAAACAATTTTAACTATCATTTCTTCCTCAACGAGCAAATATTTGCACTATCTTATAGATATTTTAAAAGACAGTATCGACCTTCATAATACACTCTATTGCATGGCTCGAAATGAACTGACACAGTCATTGGGAACATACATAAACTATCGATTTGTATTGTACCATAACGGATAAGGAGAAAAATCCAATTAACAGTTCTTTTAAGGTTTTTCCTGGAAATGAAGCTAATCGTTTGTCATTTTTATCGGTGAAGCGATTTGGAGGAGTGTTAAAAATTAGACCGGAACAAGACATGGACGTCATTTAATTAAATCGCTTCCCAAATAAATCAATTCACAGCTAACAATTCGGGTAATTCGATAAAATCCGGAAATTGATTTTCTCTAAAATTCATTAAACTATAACCACTGCTGAAACAAAAATCGACTAGAAGGGACATCAATTGCCGTTGGCAACTTTGGGTTGGTGGTAGGCAATTAGCGCCAAACTCATCAGCGAGATATCATCCAAATTAGATTCCAGTGTCGGTCTGATTTCAGAAAACCGTCAGTAAATTAAAATGTCCGGAGTTAATATTACAACATATCTGCATAATGCAAGGAGTTCCTCAATTCATGCGACGAAATTCGTGGAGGTGATTGATCGTGTGAAATTAAGATGTATCTTTCCTATAACAAAAGTCCTTCAGCCCACTCTTTTCCGAAATATTACTTTTTAAAAGTGGTGACTGAAATTTTATTTCTTGTTTCGGAAATTTTTAAATTTTTCAGTAATTCTAGAAACTTGAAATTCTGCCCGACTAAATACGGGTATTTTTTCAATATTCATGCTACATTATACGGTGGTGAAATTAACCACCCTTACTTATAAATAATTCTTGTTAATCACATTACATTTTACAACCTCAAAAAAGATTATGGTGTTTTCTCTAGGAATAAGAAATTTAAAAAGCATTTTATTTCTTTGATGATGGTGATGAATTAATTTGAAAATAATAACTTTTGATGGCTCTAACTTTACTGACGCGATTTAAAACAGAACATTCTTGAGATTCTCGTAAAAAAAATAAATTTTGAAGCTGGTATTTCGATAGTTTAGGGTGCTTTTATAAAGTCTAGAGTTTTGTCGTATTCATGAAAAGTAGAGAACACCTTGATGTCATTGACAAATATATAATTATCCTTTTGAATAATAATTATCTCCAATAATGGATATTCTACAAGATAAGAATGGTTTCATTCGGTAAAGAGTCATTGGACTAGTTCTAAACAAGAAATATCAAACTATTGGACTGAACCTCGTTTGCCCCGGACATAATCTGATGGAAAATCTATGAAAACTTATAGTCGGTCAAATTTAGACTGATAATCAATAATATTCCACAATAAATGAGCTCAAAAATGCAATACGGAATATCTGGGTGACTTCAGAACCAAATTTGTTAAATATCGCATTAATAAAGACAGTTTCCAATATTCACTTGGCAATATTCTAAACACGATTGAAGTTCGAATGATTTAGGGTGCAATCAATCTACACCCATATCTTATTTGTTTGCGTTTAAAGCTGTTCAAAATATGTTAGTTTGGTCCTAAAAACGTCGCTTTTCTACCATTTTTTTTATAATAGAACTTGAGAACTGGAAATAAGTAATTGTATACTCATTCCTTCTAGAAAGTTTTGTTTTCAAATATCGTATTTCATTGTTCAGTTAATTTTATTTGAAATTTTCTCTATTTACTGCCCATTTGACGTGTAAATTCAGTAGAAAATGTTATACCTGTAATTTTAAGCCAATCAAATACCTTAAATTTGGCAGTTTGGTGTAACAAAAACCTGAATTTTTGGAAAAACAGACTTGATCTATGAGTAATAAAAAGTTTATAAGGATGAAAATAAGATTTTTCGAAACTTAGATTGGTTAATTTCATCATCATCATATAAATGCTAATGAATTTATAATTTACACTTGAAGTGAGTATATAGTAATATATTTACTTCTTGTATAGCCTGTATTTATAAATATGTTATGTATGAACTGGTGTATACAGTGTAGTTAAGAATTGTGACTTCTAGTATGAGTTTCTCGATGGTTATAATCTATAGTGCCAAGGGAATTTCTCAAGAAAACCAAATGGTTAATCTCTGAAGGTCGAATTATCATGTCTACCTAGAAAGTTGTAGCTACCTGAACCGCATCGAGATAATCTAATTACTTCCTGCGATAGGACTTGTACTAAATGGATGTATTAATAAATCATAGCTAGTAAGTGGTTGATGATTTGATAGATAGATTATCTCATTCGTTAGAAGGATTTAGTGTCGAACCTAATTTACTCAAATAAATATTTTAAACGAAACAGTTTTCAAAAAATTTTAGCTTTTCTCACAAATTCTTGTGATGTCTCATATCGATTTGAAACATTTACATTTTAAACCATTCCTGAATTCTTATTATGAAGAATGTGAATTCATAGTGAAACATTTCTCTCTGTTGGCTTTCAACAATTGGATTAAAAAACATGATGAACGTTCCCGGTGAAAACGTTTATCATATTCGTCATCGGAGGAAAATTATATTCAAAAGAAAAAGAGCTGAAGTACTTTTTTTGATGTTTTTATTCTAGATGCACCGAGCAGAATAATAATCTTATCAGAAATTTCCGAATACGCAATAATCCAAGCTGGATATCTGATTTATTATTATGTTTATTTATTTAAACAATATCTCATCCGCTACAATTTTCATGACCAGTTTTAAAAAGTAGGTTTTGTCACTAATTCCTGCAGGATTTGACAAAACCCTGCTTGTCTCTTAAGCCCACAGCTTTTACCACGCCTTTCATTGAGTGAAAAATCCATAATAACAAGGTCGATAACATTAACAATTTTGTCCTAGAATTTTGTTGACATATTAAATTTCTAGAAAAATTTAACTATGCAATTGTTATGAACACGCGTTTTTGTACTAATATACATTAAATACATCTTTTCTATGATGTTATAATTGTCACTTTTTGTATACATAAATATTTTCAATTTGAAGTAACGAACGAAATTGAAATAAGTCTTGGGCGGTGGTCCTACGTGTCTTGATTTCACTCACTTTTATGGTTTTCTTGTAACAATTTTCTTATTTAAGGGAGCGTTGTTTTTAATTTCAGAATGAGACAGTAGAAATTGTATGTATGTATGGATTTGGGGTCTCTTCTACTGGAGAGCCCAGTGATCTTCAACTTCTATTTCAAGCGCTTCCAGGTGTAGTGCTCTAGAGTTCCTTAATGTTTCACACAAATCTGCACGCCGTATTATCTGCTAAGTCTAGCGTCTTCAGGTGTTTTTTGAGGCGACAATACCCCGATAGAACTCCTGTTAGTATTCGTAGATTGTTCATACTTAGGTTGATGCATTCAGCGCTAATTTACTCTGGTTATAGTTTCCCAGAACAATCTTTGCCTGTCTCAGCCCCTGTAGGTTGTTCCAATAATTGGTTTTGCTCCTATCTACCTTCTCTTCCAGTGCTTTTAAAAGGTAAAAAAACAGATAGAGGTACAACTAGTCAAGAAGTTTATGAATCTGTTGCAGTAGAAATACTACAGAATGAAAAGAGCATTCGTAAGGCAAGTGAAATGTTTAATTTGTGTTTGATGTCCTCATCCAGGTATGTCAGAAAACGCAAAAAAACGAAAGCAGCTTATTGGGCTACGTTAAACCTAGACTGGTGATCTTACAGGAACCATAACATAAATTAGCTTCTTATCTACTCAAAAGTTTAGTAATTTATTCTGGTTTACTACCAACAGAAATCGGAAAACAGCTTACCAATGTGATGTAAAACTCTATTTAAAGAATATTCCTCCCAATTGGCTTAAAAATAATATAGCGGGGCCGGAAAGATTTAGAAAGATATCTCTACAAGCACCAGACATCTTTGAGTAGAGCAAGATTTTTTGACAAACTGCAAGGCTTACACCAAAAGTTCTGCCAATGTTCTTCGTGTGGAACCGTCAGTTGCGATTGGAGCAGTGGAATTTTTAAGCTTCTCGGATCATTTCAATCAACACGTCAAGCCTTCCGTTTTCCTTCTTCTGGATAACCTCAGTTCTCATGTAAATTTGCACGTTGGTCATTAAGAAAGCCGAAGTTAACAATATTGTTATCATTTCATTGTCATTTCCACTGCACTGCTCTTTGGTGGAAAAATTTAGTTCAACTTCGATCTCTGAAGAAGATAACTTGGTTATCGAAACGCACGTCAGACAATGTAATTGATAGTTTACTAATAGGGTGAATAGTGTGTTAAGTATTATCTAATATACTTTGATGGTGGGTATATCTATATAAAATTTGTGGTGGTGAATGATATGGCTCAAATTTGAAATCAAAATTCAGTTATTTGGATGTAACAGAATTTTACAAATATTTAATAGCTACCTATCAAATTCGCATATGAAACTAATTCAAAAATTATTCAACTCTTTCAATTTGTATGGACAATGAGAAACAACAGTAAAATTCCGATAAAAGTGTATAAATTGGTTATCGATCTGGTAATATCCAGATTTCTATCAACTTTTGTGTCTATCTGTCTGTATATTATCATTAATATACAGATGAATAATTTACATTGAGAATATCGATTCATTAATTAATTCCTTTCCGATAACAGTATTAATTCATGGGTCTATTAGACTACATCAGACATCGGTTACAAAGATAATATATTCTATTGTCAACCGTCAGAGGGTCAGACATCTATTCTGACTCAACAAAAGGTTTTACTATCCGAATGGTTAACATTTATGTATAGAGTGCAAGATATTTATCGATTACTTCGGAGTATTCATAAAAAACGAAATATTCTGATGTATAATTTTGGAACAATTGCAATTATTTCCACCTTCGGAAACTGCAAGCCAAAAGAGTGAATAAAATTTTGTTTATGCAAGATCTAGATAAAACATATTGGGAATTATAAATATTTAATGTTGATTTGATCCCTCTACCACTGTTATTTTAACTTATATCAACCTTATCCCTGTCAAATATTTAATATTGTATATTAACTAAATACTAAAAATACGTTTTTTATTATGTATCGATGATATCGATAAATTTCTATTATATATCGAAATGTATCGATAGAGCACTACGATATATTATATCGAGAAAAAAATCGATATTTAGAAATTATGTCTAAATAAAAAGTTTAGTTCTATTAGCTTCTTCTAAGTAATTATTGTGAATATTCCCAATAAGAATAGTGTTTTTAGAAGGTGCTACTTAAGTTTTTGAGATAGATAAACAAAAACAAATATTTATGTTTGGATATGGTTTTATTCTCCACTAAGATCAATACACTTTTGCGTGCTTTTTAACAAAATCGAAGCATTTTTTCCATTCCGATTGAGGTACCTCCAAAACATGTAATTTAAACGCATCAATCGATCCTTCAGGCGTAGAAAAACGTAGACGTTGCACTCTATTTTTGATCAGCGGAAATAAGAAGGAATCATTGGGTGCCAAACATGGATTGTACGGCGGTTTTCCCAACAATTTTGTTTGAACTGATGTGTGAGAACTCCCAACGTCGGGGTAGAGAATGATTCGTTTTCTGCGATTGGTGTACCATATAGAATTGATTATTCTACATTGCCCTAACTGAGTTTCGAGTTCATAAGCATTGATATCCATACCCGTACAGACGTTTTTTGAAGCAGCATTTATTTGCATCAATCGATACGAGCTTTTTTGAGCGATTGTCGAATTACGCGCTATCCAACGCGAAAAAATTTTTTGACAGCCAAATGTTCATGCAATATTCAATGTATGCGAGTGGAATTAATGCCCAAGTATACCCCAATCTCACTGTATGTCACATGATGATCTCGCAATATCAGTTTACGCACAGAATCAAAGTTTTCTGGTACAGCAACCGACTGTATCAAATGTAGCGACTACGATCAAATTCGGAAAACCAGCGAAAAACGGTCGAAGCAAGATGATCGGCACATTGCTGTTGGTCGCATCCACGTCGAAAGTCATCGAAAATCGTGAAAAGAAATTCCAATCCATCAGCAAGATAAATGTTTCAAGTATATGTAAACAACTCGTATGACAACATGTTCTGAGTACGTTCACCAAGTGGCAACCCTTGTATATGCAGAAGGAACTATAAGAAATACCAATTTAAAAAAGTTTATTGAAAGATCCCTCTATTATTTACACAATTTAAAGGGGGTCAAATGTTTTTGAAAACTCCTATTTTCCTCTATTTCTGTATCTATTCCACTTTGTTTTACCAAGTCGAATTTTTGTTCACTCTATAAATAAATAAGATTTGGATTTAGTTGAAAACAAAACTAAAAAATCGATTGTAAAGCAAACCCAGTTTAGAGAACAGAGGAATGTAATTCGATAAAACTTCTACAAGAAATTGGAAAAGGTATTAGAAGTGAAATTTTAGTTTTCCGGCTATAACGAAATAACAATTGACAACAATTAAATAAACAAACGACGGAGAAAAGTTTTTCAGAGTTACTATGAAACCTTATTCGATCCGACTTGAGAATTGAGTTTCTCCATTAATGACAAAGTTTCACAATCTTGAAGTTTTGTAGTCAAGAAAACCAAGAACTGTCAATAAATACGATGGAGTTCCAAGGAGATGAATTTAATATTCTTAAAAGGTCCTGAATGCTTGAGAAGTCTATATCCTGAGGATTAGTCTTGAGACAATTAATCATAAAAGTAGACAAAGATATAGAGTCTGAATGACGTCTGTCATATAATTTGTATATGGTGTTAGATTTGAATTGGATGAAAGAAAAGATCGTACTAATAGTAAATTTCGTTTGTAGAAGTATTCTAATTATTAATGTATATAGTAGTTGTGTGATAAAACTTAGTTAAGTTGTACTGAAAACTCTTCACTTAATGATCAATAACCAGACACCAAAACTTCTACATTTATCAATAACGAATCATCAATTGAATGACTTCTATCTTAGTTACAAATAATAGTAGACTTTTAGTCATTACAAGTTAAACTTTTAACAAATTCAAGCCCCAACTGAAATAAAATCGTTTAGAATGAGTGTACACCAATATTTCCAAGGTCGTTTTTTGTTCAAAGAGCTTATTAAACAATTTGGAGACTTTAAAAAAATACTAGAATAAATTATCTTAGGTAGATAATTAAAACCAAAAAAATACTATCCCTTACCGTCTGAAGAAAAAATTAGATCTCTATTCAAGTTTTAAATGTGGGAAATTGACTACAAAGCGGTGTTGGAATGAATATTCATGATTTCTTTCCAATGTTTCGAGGTTCCAAACCAAATTCAGTTAGAAACTTGAACCTTTTTTTAGCGAATTTTTTTTTAATTCAGTTAGAACGATTAATTGGAATTAAAGTTGTTTATGAACTGTAAGAATTTTTTGTTCGCTTTATTATGAAGAAGGAATTTATTGACAGTTTTTTATAATGATGCAACATTTCAATGACAATATTTATAATCCAATAAGATGAAGATTAAAGTTACCATTTAAAAAATAAGCTCGCGTTTTCTGAAATATATTTAAAGAATTTCATTTACAAACAAAATCTTGAAATGAATGAGATAATAGTAGCAATTAATAATAGATGTTTTTCTATTAAATGATATGGAAGTCGATTCAAAATCAAATCATAATGCATCGAAAAATTAGTAGTACGAAATAATATGTGAATTTGCAATCATATTTAAAACGTCAGTCCTAAAGTGTTCGACTAAATACTTGTATATCAAAGAAACTTTAAAGATCATCATCATTTATTATTAACAAAGTGAGTCCCCAAAAACGAAACTTTGAAATGTTTCATTAACGTTTTAAATAAATTGCAATAATTCTTTCGAATTTTCTAAATCTTTCTTCAACGTATTCTGTCAATCTTGTTCATCTTTCACCACCATATGAGACTACTGAGTCAATAAGAGCTATGTAAATCTGCATGTTGGAGGTGCAGTTTAGAAGTTTGTTCTTCCGTAGACTCAGATTTGCCCTGAATCCAGGTTGTATTCACTTCTTGATGGATGTTGAGAATCTTGCTTTGATGTCTATCATATTCCCAAGGTACTTGAGGGTTATTACTTCCTCTAATGTTCTATTTTTTATTGCAAGTTCTACCGTTTTGAGAGCTCTAGTTTTTTCTTCTATGTCTACGGAAAAAAAACCATCAGTCTAGTTTTGCTTCTTGCTATCAATGCGATGTCATCAACATATTTGTGTCAACTCATCGACAAGTCGAGGAATTTATATCGAACAAGTAATTTTTTCAGGATCTATATATGATAAAATAATAAAAAGAAAAAAACACTTTTCACAATCAATTATTCACACTGAAGCAAAAATTTTTTAATGACATAAAATATCTGGTTTCTCTGCTACCACACCCAAATTTATGAATTCTAACGAACCTTGTTTTGTCAGTATTGTAAAAAAATGTTTAATTCGAACCCACATTAAAATATGTGCACGCATTTTTTGAATGGAATCCCTATATTTTTTCAATTTGCCTGATTAGTGCAATTAGTTACGAATAACTGAAAATGTGGATAGCAACCAATTATTTTTTAATTGGTCAGATTGGGAATTCGACGAGAAATTTCTTTTGTGCCTAATCGGCATAAATAACACCACAAAATATAAATAACAGGTGAATTGCACGACTAAAAGCGATGCAATGAATAATCTTTCCATTGTTGAAAACCCTTAGGTCGTCTATTTGTATTAATTTAACTAAAATGACTTGTATAGTCAAACCCAACAAAATTTTTGAATATATTAACTCACATAACGGAAAAAATCTGTGATGATACTATGTAAAGCATAATTCAAACCTTAAAGCTGCATTCTGATATGAGCATTCGTACACACGTGACCGCTGCTCGCATAAAATTGCTCAAGTTTGTACAATGAACACTATCCGTGGTTTGTTCGTTTTTTTCGAAACATATGATGGCTTAATTGCCAAGTTTTGATATGTTTGTTCAAGCAAACGTTGTTCGCGAGGACTGGAATCGAAAAAAAACCAGCTAGTATTGCAACTTATTGATGAATATGAAAAGCATCCCATATTGTTCAGAAATAAAAAAGTGGATGTGTGGAATAGCATTGCCTATAATTAAAAATAAAAAAAGAATCTTTTGAGGTGAAGCAAAAATGAATAGTCTTTTGAAATCTATCAGAAGAGAACAGACAAAAGGGGAAAAATTTTGGCACTGGAAAACGTATATTTCAGAAATAATTCAAAGAATAATTAGATTTCATATAAGTATTTATATTTATTCTTTTTTCCCCTATTGGTCTTCTTTGTAGTACTAATTTTGGCATCTGTTCTCTATGTAATCTCTCAACATGACCCAACCATCTCAATCTCTGTTGAACTTATTGTAGCTTCTCCATAAAGTTCCTCCAATTCTTTATTAGTTCTTCTCTTGCAGCCCTCTTCTGTGTGTAATTTTCCACAGATTCATCTTAGTCTCTTCCTCTTCCATCTTTCCAGCATAGCTTCATCTGTCTTTTTTAATATCTTTGTCACACATGCATATGTTGTGGTAAGTCGTACTGCCGTTTTATATCTTCATATTTTTGTTTTTCTTGACACGTATTTTGACTTCATCAGTGAACTAATACTTCCGAATTTTTATGTTCCTTTAGTTATTCTGGCTTTCAGTTCTAATTCTTTTAATCCCTTGTCTTCTATTACTACTCCTAGATACATAAAGTTGGAAACTCTTTCGAAATTGTACTCTTTGTGTCTGGTTGTCCCAAAGGACAAGTAATCTTCTGTTTCTTTCTGTGTATCTCCCGTGATCATATATTTTGTCTTCTCTTGATTTATTTCTAGTCGAAAATTTTTGGCTTCTCCCAATTTTATTACTGCTTTCTTTAAGGGCTTCTTGGATTTTGTAATCAACGCTACGTCATCTGCGAAAGCTAGACATTGGCATTCGTTATTGAAGATTGTCCCATTAGAATTTTGGATAATTACTTCTAAAACCATATTAAAGCCTGCTTGATATCCCCCTAGTATTTTTTCGGCCTATTCTTCTAGCCTGTTCTTTATTATTTTCGTTAGCACTCTATAACAGGTATCTAAGTAGTTTATCACCTTTTTTGGAATCGGACATATTTGCGACAAATAAATATTACTGAGTGAAAAATAATAAACAATTTTATAGAATACGAATGGTCAGGTCAGTACGTACCTTATTTGAAAAATCTCATTTTGATAGTTTCACTGATTCTATAGATGAATCGGTGGAAAGTTGGGCAGAACTAACAGAGGAAACAACAAAAAATGATGTGTCAGAGGCCATTAGAAAGGGCAAATGAAAGAACATCTGGAAACGCTGAAATGAATACGGAACTGATGAAATATAGCAGGAATTGACTATATGAACGATTATATGAATTGATTAGATACATATAGAGAGAGGTGAACGGAAAAGTGAAGAAATCGTCACAATACACAGAAAAGGACGACAACAAACAGTGCTAAAAGTATAGAGGAATCACGATACTAATAATAGCTTACAAAACAATTTCGAGAGATGTTTGTGAAGTAATTAAAAACATTATGTAGAAGAATACCAATGTGGCTTCACGTAAAGTGTAACCCCAATAGACCCAGATCTATATTGGAAATAGAAAAATCCTAATTAGTGAAGCAGTACAACAAGGTAACTCATTACCTGCAACCACATCCAATCTATGACTTGCCAAGAAATATAAATAAAGGAATCTTAATAAACAGAGGAGGTCAAAATTTAGGATACGCAAATGGCGGAGTTCTAATTATAAAAAGAAGGAAAATAAGGACAAAAATTTGTATTTACGTGGTGAATTATTCAAATAATATTTATGATTCAAAAAATATTCTCTAGATTATTGATAAAAACATTTGTCCGGTTGACGAAGTTGTATTATCGAGCAAATTGATTATTTGATGCTTTACGACCTAGTTGTTCATATTTCACTGTTTTCAATAAAAAAATAGTTTTTTTCCGTTATTAAATGATATCGAATGCTAGACATACATGTTATGGTATTAAAATCTAGGTAACACGCTATGTAATATCGATTTTTCTTATGCCAGTAACGAAAATAATGAATGTTCAACATCAGTAAGTTTTTGCTAGTACTTGTAAAGTAACAAATCATTGTTAATTGAATTATTGGCAGATATTACCTTTCCGTTCTTACCCCGTAAATCAAGAGCTGCAAGTTTCTGACTTTTTTCGAACAAGCCATAAAACTGGATCAGAAAACCGTGTTTACTCAGAGGAAGAACATTGTGATTTTAATCCAAGCCATAAAACAGAAAAACATTGTAGCTTTGAAATGAAAGGTGAAATTGTTAATATATATACACTCTAATGCCTCATTCAGACCTTTGGTCTCTTTTTATACCTTCCTCGTTTCGAGTTTTGTTTGACTAAGGACAACTGTCGTCAACGTTTGATCTGGTGCTAACAGAATTAGAATATGAATCGAAATCAAAAGAGAAACTGAAGACTTTACATTGATAAAGGAATGAGATAATATTTATTGGCATTTTTGTGATCTAAATGTTTTCACACAAAAAGTTAAATTTACTCGTCTACTATAACACTGGTTCTATCATTTTAAGTCATTAGATGAAGGTAATGTCTGAAATTATCATCTTCCATTTAAAATATTTTAGAAATACAGGGGCTTAAGTTTGGACAGTATTATAGATATAGTCAACTCTTCTTTTTCAATCATTTAAATTTTTCTTAATATATGATAATTTGTGCAATAAATTTATTTACCTGGGTATTTTATCATAACTATCCCAACTTGTCAAACAATTATAAGAAGAGTACCTACTGGACGAACCCATTCTCGACAAAACACGAACTTTAAACACTACATGGCCCTTAGCCGTTCTATCACAACTTCTTGTACGCGATGACGTCGTGAACCAACATAAGAAAAGCGCCGCATTACGATATCCACGTGTGTATTCACGTCGCACGGCGCGAAACGCCACTGAAAGATCATCACGACGCTCCTTCGACATCGGCCGTCGCGCTGCAGGTCGACTCTTTGACGACGACGTCGTCGATGACGGTGGTAGAGCACTACGCCTATATGGAACACACACCTTTGGGATATATTGTTTGTTTTAGGGGCGGATTATATGGTAATTACGTTACCAAAACAAAGTTAATATTTCGACATAAACAAACGTTGAAAAATTGGCATTTAAATGAGATTACTAGAGAACAATTTTCACTGAAATGTTTGTAGATTCAAGAAATAAATGACGAAATACACAAGAGAAAACGCAATACTTTTTTAGTGTAGCTGCATTCTTTTATATAAAATTTCATATTTCCAATCAGTTTCTATAAATTCAACAAACATCATTCTTCTCTTTTTAGTCGCCATGACAAGTTTTTTCACAAAAAATTTGATCATTTCGTTACCATCGCTTTTCGTGAACTTTTTCTAACCATTCCTCTCTTTACAAGGCTGTTTCAGGGCATATTCATAAACAAAATTCATTGATATGGGAATTCTTCTTCTTCTTGCGTTAGGACTAGGTCCTGTATTTTCATCAAGGGTTTGCCAGAAGTAGTTGGAATGCTGAGGACCTTTGCAATTATTGCTAACCGTTCATTTGGCATTCTGTCAACATGGTCTCTCCATTCTCTTCTGCGGCTCCTTGCCCATCTCACTACATTCTGAATATCGCACATGTCCCTTATTTCTTCATTTTTCTTCCGATCGAGTAACGTATGTCCTGTTATTGATCTCGAGTCCGCATTTATGTTGTTTCTTAGGAGCGGTTTAGTGGTTGTGTTCTCCGCTCTAGTTTCTATTGCATATGTCATAATCGGCCTTACGCAAGTTTTATATATTCTAATTTTACATTTTGTGCTCAAGTCTTTATTTCGCCAAATTAAATCTCTAAGGTATCCTGATATTAATGCTGCCTTCGTTGTTTGTGCTTTTACTTCTTTCTTTAGATTTCTATCGCTTGTTATATTTGTCCCTAGATATTTGAAGGACATCACTTGTTCTACACTCTGATCGTAGATCGCTAGTTTACATCTTCTCGGTTCTTTAGATATTGTCAGAGATTTTTTTTTTTGTGGATATTTGCATGTTGTACGTGTTCGCTATTTGTTGGAATTTATATAGGAGCTTCTGTAGGTTATCTTCGTCTTCCGAGATGATTACTGCGTCATCAGCCTAGCATAGTATTTTTATCTCTTTGTCTCCCATTCGGTATCCTCTCCCGGCTTGCTTTACTTCGTTGATGATTTCGTCCATTATAATATTGAACAGGATTGGGCTTAGGCTATCCCCTTGTCTGATACCAGTTGCCACAGGTATTTTATTGCCTAATTTGTTTGCCGTTCTCACAAAGGTATAATTATCGGTGTTAAGTTTTTCGATAACTCTTATTATATTATATTCCTTTTTTTAGTAGAGTTATAACATCAGTTAAGGGTATCCTATCAAACGCTTAAGTGAGATCAATGAAGCACATAAAGGCTGCCTTATTAAACTCTAAGGCTTTTTCAGGTATTTGGCGCATTATAAATATAGCATCTATAGCAGATCTGTTGTATCTGAGGTGTCATCGGTAGACATATGGAAATTCGACTTACATAAAGAAGTGGTTTGTTTGTTCCTTATTTATTTTCATTTTGACTGCTTCGTCCACTTAAAAACCACTAATTGTACATTTCTTCTCTTCTATCTATTTGAAAAATGAAGAAGTCCAGGATCTCAGAATTTTCTTCAGGAACAGTTAGTTTGCTTCCTCACCAAATGTCTACACCGTTATGAACCAGGATGACCTAGTCAACTATCCCACGGAGTTTTTAAATTAACTAGAATTGTCTGGATTATCACCTCACAATTTGTAGTTAAAAGTAGAATCAGTTGTCATGCTGCGTGACATTAATCAACCCCGACTGTGCAATGGAACAAAACTGATGATGAATCGATTTTAAACGCTTACAATTTTCGGTACGTCTGGCCTTTACGATGACCGTAAATAAATCGCAAGGCACTATACGTCGGGTATTCACGCATCAAGAAACCGTTATCTTCGTTTATTTACGCACCACAAAACAAAACAAAAAATATAGTTTATCAGGAACCTTTAAATTGATTAACAAACTGTATCATTACTGTGTGTGTTATTAGCCAGTTATTCAGGAAAACTCCGTTTTGTAAGTAAGCAACATCATGTGTAATTAATCTAAAATAATAATATAATTTCATTCATACCGAGCATTTTTTTTATTTGTTTAAAAGAAAGATTCCTTCTGTTTATTTTAAGTTCATTTTATAAAAAAGTTTAGGTCTTTTATTATCAATTAAAAGTTGTTAACTCGAGAATATCTACCAGTCCGATTCTGTCTAAACGATTTACATACTTGATCATTTGTAGAAAATATTGTCATCTAAAACACAATTGATGATTATATTGAATGTTTCAACTCAATTTTATTGATGGAATCTATTATCCAATAATACGAATATTTTTGCTATTATTATCGAAACCTAATGAACCAAAACGATCTTGTTAACATAACGGATTTCTTAGGAAAACAGTGAATCGTAATCCTCTCCAATTATATTCATTCACAATAGCGTGAACAACCCTCTATTATCTGAGTAGCAGTTTACATCACGGTAGGCTACGGCGTTTGCCCCAATTTTCTCGAATAATGGACTTCGGAAAAGTATACCGCATCACCATCACATCCTCTTAACAAGAATCGCTAGTCTCCTATCATCGGCTCACATCCAATACGGATCGTATTCAGCTCAAAGGTTATTTAATATAGAAATATTTCTTATATCACACGTATAGTTAGTTATTATTCCATAGAAAAAAAATAGAGATGAAAACTCTTCACAGGAAGCATGTAGCGACTGAATTCATGCGAAGCAAAATGCGTTTTCTTAAGCTCTTCTACCAAATATCCATAACTTGGTTAACAATTTTTGTATTGTACTCAAATCAGTTTCCCGGGGGAAATGCCGAAATTCACTTTTAAATGAAGCGAGTCGTTCTTGGGGATTCTTGATTTCAACGAACACCACGCGGATACTTCATACACTGGAACCTAGACATGACGAGGTGTTCGAAAACACCAGGATAAATGAAAACGACCCGTAAAAGACATCATCAGTTCGTTTCTATCAATTTAACAGAATTACTTTCGTAGATGACATCTATGTTCAGATTCCGCCGTACCATTTACCCATACCAGATTCAAGACAACGATTCCCAAACCACCCTGATTTGATTTTTGGTTCATTTGCACCAGGTACCTGGGGGAAGGTCATTTATACCAAATTTGAAAGTACCGATTAAAAAAAACTCTGAGGAACGTCTCGTTTTATCAGTAATCAGACTGCAAAGGAGTAATTTGAAGGTCATATTCAGAAGCCCGAAGCTTCGAACATTTCTACTATTTTTGTATTTCTTTTCTTCAACTATTTGTGAATCTTTTTACTCTTTGGTGTGATGATTCTATGTAATTATTGCTTCGCAAGCAGCTTTTCGACACAATTTTGATTTGGTTATCATATTGAACCACTCACTTTAAAAAATAAAGAACTGTTTCAAGTAATGACTTCCATATGTTGAGAACAAAGAAAGAAATAAGTTCCTTATCATTGATCCTTGTTCTAAACCTGTCCATTATAATCTTGAAAAGCGATTATTAGTAGATGTGATTTCCTTTCATAATTATTCTTTTCCACTCCATATTTAATTCTCAGAATGTTCAATTAGTTCTTTTTGATTCCTTCTTAATTGAGATTTTCTTTGTAACGAAATTATTTCAACTGTAAAATGTCGACGTAACCTAGTTCATTCCTGTTGACGTCGATTCTTAAGTGGAAGTTGATGCAATAAGTAGAAGTCTGTAAGTCAATTAGAAGACGAGACTACGTAACTTGTGTCGTCACTTTCGTTTACATTGAAAGGCTCAACCGAAGCGCTTCGGCTTTACTTCGCTCGTTGCACAAATGAACATTGATGGAACAACTCTTAATCATATCAAGTTTTGCCGGTGAAATGTTTGCGTATCGAGTACGAGAACAAAATGAATAGAGAGACAAGTGCTCCAACTGTTTACAAATTATCGTCATTTATTCACATTTACAACTTTCTGTCAGTTTAAGAAACCATTATAAAGCGCTAAAGGTCAGGGCCGATTCTAGGGAAGCCAATTCAAACTTTGCAGACGACTAAATTGTTGCAACTTTGATCATTGAGATGCCCAGGAATTTAAGTAAATAAATAATTGTTGTTGTGAAGTAAAATGCGCTCACATTCAAAGACGGTTAAGGCCCAATTACACTTAACAAGTAGTCGGCAGAACACTTTTTCAATGGCTGGAAGGATATGCGTCCTTTGGGAATGATTCTTAAGATTATGGGACAACAACATGGCACGTTAACGAAAAATAAAGATACTATCTAAAAATATTTATCGCTGTTTCAAACCATTACTGCCATTACTACTCTAAATATAAAAAGTTCCATACACACTGGTTTTGATGCTTTTGGATAAAATTGAATGCTTCTTCTTCTTCTTTGTCAGTCACTCTAACGTCAAGCAATTTGTGGAAAACAACATACAGCGCAAGAACGAGGAAATCGAGCAAATGATTGTAATTTTTCTTGATCACTAATTAGACATTTTGAAAAACAAATTTTCAAATTGAAATGCTCTTACAAGACAAAAAAATCGAACTGGAAGATAGTTTGTGAGAACTGAAAGTAAAACAAAGTGAGTTCAAGGGAAAACTGATTAAACGAACTGATTGTAGAGAGAGAAAGTTGCCGGTAGAGGAGTGGGTATATCATGGGGATGGATCTCATAATATCAGCAAAATTGATCATGATACTGACTTGTCCAAAATAAAATACTTTTTTTTTTAATTGAATATTTTTGCAATATAAGAGATTACATATATTCCACAACAATCACCGAAACTCATAGAAATTTTTCTTTAGTAATTTCATTGAGACATGCGGAGGATAAAAGAAGTGAAGTGGTTCATATTTAAGCAATCGCATACTGTTACCATAGGACCGTTATTGAAAACAAATCAATATAACCGCTCTCTTCATTAGTATCGGGGTGTTTTTATATGTCGCCCAATAAATTGGAGAGCAATGACATATTCAGGAAGCAAAAAATGTGTGTCTGGACCATTAGTTTAAATGCAATTGGAAGTAACTTAAAAGCCTGAACTGCTTGGAAAAGATGATGCTTTATGGTTTTTTGCCTCAACATCTCAGAACGAATCTCCAATCGAAGCAACGGAAGATCACATATTTATAGTTCCTGGAGGTCTAGCTATCAAGACATTGAGCTACCTTGTTTCAAATTGTGCGTATCGTCTATCAAGTGTTCAGAGCCAAGTTCAACATCTTAGTGAGAGGGTGGATCTAGCCCCGTGCAATTTAGAGCTTGTTGAAACTTCAATAGTTCTTCAAACAATAGAAGGTCCACATGGAGCGATCTAGATATAGATGGAAGGGTATATATTGAAGGCTACATTATTTAGAAATGTAATAAATATTTCACAGCCTAAGTTTTCTCTGTTAATAAAAATATATAAGGCTGAACGTAATTAATATAAAAGGAACAACTGACCTAATATTTCAAACTATAATATTGACAAAACAACCAATAAGGAGAAACTCAACGGTTTTTTCCATGTGTTGGTAAACATCGCAATATGAAATTGAGTGACGTTAAATTATAATTTCCTACTCCTAGTAAGTAACGTTAAGATCGTAATACAGATTCAAAGTGTCGATTTATTAATGAATTACGCGTAGTTTGGAAGTAATTACCAAGTTTAAGTGGAGAACTTTCTTTTCCGTCCCTGGTTTTTGTTTACAAAATATTAAATACGCTCATAATGAGGCAAAAATTCGAAACAAAGACGTTATCTTTACAAAGCACTATTTATTTTACGAGTAGAATAGAATAAAATATTTCTTTATGAATATAATTAAATAGAGAAAAAATTGAATGCAATGAAAACTTACTTCTCCTATTTCATCATCTAGTTTTTAAGATTAGTTGAAAAACAATAAAGAAGTTATTTTCTGGTTGTTTTTAGGAGAAGTTATAATTCTTTGTTGAAAACCTTTGTAGTTGATTAATTATATTTTTATAAAAGGTTATTGAAGGAGAATAAAAAGTTTATTTTAAACATTGTTCATATTAAAAATACTTTGCATCATCTCAGATAACATAAATTTATCGCATCATCTCAGATAACATAAATTTATCAAGGACTGATTTCAATTTTGCTGACAATGTGACCTAGAAACGTTTTTATATACATAATTATAATATAAATTGTTTATATCCTCACACGTTATCATAATAAAAGAAAAAAAGCTCCCTAAAAAACCTTTTTTTTCTCAAGGATTTCCTACGAGCAGACCTGCAATACAGTTTTTTCGGTGTCTTTTCTTCTGCTCAAAAGGTAGGCTATAAATTTTTCATTTTTGAAATTGCTGTGCAAAAAGAGAACACATTGTATTCAATTTTCTGAAAAATAATATAGTCATCCCGACGCTGGGATTCCTGAAACCTCGCTCTTAGATTTCCGAAAACTCTTCAACTCATAACACCGTGTATGTTAACTATTTCTTGTCAAGTATTATTCGTGGTTCATTCATGTAGGCTCAAATTTTATGAAAACTTCGGGAGATAAGTCTGGACTGCGAGATGGAATGATTTATCTTATATGTGCGAGATCAATTTATGTGACCATTTAACCATAAGAATTATTGTTTGTATTAAATCGTTGAAGCCACTAAATTTTCAAGAAGAGAAGAATAACTTCGACCCATCCTACGGCGCAATACCCACCCTAGATCGGTTATAAAAGTGCAAAAAATTATAGCTTACCCTGTATATCTAGTAAAAAATCCAGGTGGTAACATATCATTCGAAGAAAATCTTCAATGAACACTAAAAATTCTTGCTTAAGCAAGATGCAGAAGTATCAACTGCATTCATTTCAAATAAATCTATATTTTTCATTGATTATTTTCAGTTCATCATTTTTCGTAGCTCAATATTTGAATTTATCATTGTTTTTTCTTACCACGAATCCCTAAATATGATGAATGCCATCATTTTCGACTTGCAGTAATATCTATAAATTGTAGATTTCTTCAACTTCTGGAACTAGTTAATTGAAGGGCAATAACGAGGCTTACTCACTCGTCATCTTCTTCTTCTTCTCATGTCGTCTTTTTATTGAAGGTTAACGACCACGTTTTTAAATGCGTCTCTGTCCCTTGTAACATTTCAAACAACAATTCTCCGACGCTACTCTGCCGTGCATTATGCTTTCTAGGTATTAGTCGTTGCTTAAGATTTGTCCTCATCATATTGGGAACAAAATTATGGCTTCACATCTTTCAGTAGTCTTCTTGTAGAGCAAACACTTGATGTGAGACAGGCTAAGACACACATCTGCCTATCTTACCAAACAACTGCTCCATTTAAAAAGGCGCGACATTCGACTGGCTCAAATCCAAGTGCCTTCATCCCAACTATGAACGGTACTTCACTTTCCGATACAACTGCTAGAGATTTCGGCGCAAATTTTGCTGGATTCTCATCTCTTTTCTTACCACGAATCAAAAGATTTAATACACGCAATCATTTATTGCTTTTAAACAATATTTTTTATACATTATGAAGTATACAATCATTCCAATGCTTTTTTGGAACTCTGTGTGTTGTTAACTGATTCCTTTTTTTTTCTGGACATTTGTGATATAACTGGTAAATTCCTTCAATGAAACAGTCAGCAAGATTGCTGAATTATGAATCTAAATGGATAGACGTTATAAAGACTTTATAACTGCTAAAAAAAGAGTTTTATGTTTATGTAGTGAATATCCGAGCCTGGGCTTTTACAGTGGTGGCATTTATGATTCTTCATTGTTCCATATACATTTATATGTCTTTCATTCATAAACATGTGTAATTCCTCATACATTTTTTATTCTTATTGGTTGGATAATTGTGGATCGATGCAGATGATCTGCAATATTTCAACAGTAATAAGTGGTGGGACTATTTATTTTGAACAATACAGCTGACATTTTCCGTTGATTTCCATTTAGACGTAATCAACGTAAAGTAATTATTACATTTTGTTCATTTTTATTGAATTCAAATGGAAAAACTTGCTCGAATGAACGTTTCCACTTTATGCGGTGAAACAGTCAATCGATAAGAGCCAAATTGAATGATTGTATTCCGTAAAAAGCAAATAAAAGCTTTTCCTTTTTACCTCAAAACAAGCGTTTCTCTTGAAAGGCTCATAAAACAAAATTTATAATAAAAGTTGTGCAGACTTCAAATTTTAGTGTTGAGCTTCCAGAACCTTACAGAACCTAACCAGTTTATGTCGTGCATGTATCCAACTCACATTAAACGAGTATACGATTCGCATCGTACAAGATTTGTAATGAAGTTTAACGTGAAGTGTTGGTTACTTCTCATTTCATTGCTAAATAAATTACCCCTAAAAGTATTACCCAATAATATTTGTACAGGACGTTATTTAAAACTTTGCCTCTCTACGCGAACTACAATAACCAAGACCCAAAAAATGTTCTTTATAAAGAAAAGGAAGATACCAGAAAACTCCCGGGAGAAAAAACACAGATGTCAAATGTCATGTCAAATTCATATGACGTTTATGAAGTACCAAGTTTCAAAAGACTATGTGTACAATTTTATGACATTTCAATTAGCCAGAAAAAGTGAAGCTACTTTTATTATTTTCAAAGCTAATTTATCATTGCTTCTTGATGTCCTCGAGGCCGAATATCTGGGAGGGATGGCTAAGAATGACGTTCGGGGAATATACTACAAGAAAACCATGAGAACGACTGGGAGATTCTGTTGAAAGCGTGAGGATATACTTCCATAACCACCCGAAAGAAGTCTCAAGTCCAGAACAACATTTGTGGTAAGCTGTATACGTCAATCAATACATCACAATCCAATCCAGATCTATCAAGAAGATTCAAAAGATCATAGACTAGACTACCAGGAAATCAGGAAATGACCACCAAGAAATGAGGATTAGCTATTGTAGCATGTGTCTGTAGCGAAATAGTCTGGCAACCATGAATTTTTTTCCAAACATTGATACCATTAAACTTGTGGAGCTTTTCCTTCGCCTTTAAAAGTACCACTCAACTACCATTATGTATGTTAGAATTATACAACCCTCTAAATAGATATAAATCTGTTGATTAAACAACTGTTAATTGAAGAACAGAAAGCGGGTAGACGTAGATATAGCTGTAGAATATACCTGGGAACTACTACCCCAGGCATACAAGGCTAGGCACGCCTAGCAGTAGACAATAAGAATAAAAAGACGCAAAGAATATAGAAGTAGAGTACAAGGCACTATCATGAAGAAAATAGAAAACCCATGAAAGTAGAAAGAAAAGCAATCAGCAAAGACCGAAGACTCTAGCAGATGAAATTTGGGAGTTTTGTTGATTGTGTCTTAGGTAGAGCTCAAGAAAGTAATAGAATCGAGTATATTCGCTATATATTCTACAAAAACTGAATGAATGAAGTGTCCACACCGATTGAATCAGTATTAACAAACCATGTATAATTAAGAATATGTTAGATTTTAATCAATGTTAATACATTGGATTAATTTAGTTTTAAATTAGTTCCAAAAAACAAAAAATATTACTTTAAGAAAGTTAAATATGTTGTACATAATTATTTATTTTCGAAAACCGTGACAAAATACTAAACCAACTTAAATTTGTCGATCGCAAACTACCTTGATAAGAGAGAAATTTATATTCTATCGGAAAATTTGTCAATCAATAATAAGAACGGCATCGTAAAAGTTCAGCTTCTCGCTTCTAGATGGCACAATAGTATAAGCAGGTTCGTCCGAAATAATTCCTGGTATTGGCGTCGAGAAAATTTGATTTAAACTAGTTTTCTCATTTATCAAAACGCTTTCAGCTCGCCAAAAAAAGTATCGTATGATCCGAATAATAGAAACATTCCGTGAAATTTCTCGACCTTTATCTATTTAATAACGTGTAAAAATGCTTTCGGGATTTGATTAAATATTTAAATCTTGAATATCTCAAAACAAACTTTTGTTCTACCAAGGTCTGTAAACAGAGATTGATTGACTTAATTAAGTTTGGAAATAAAATTGGAAGAATAGTTTTTATTTAGTAATAGTTCCATCTAAAAGCATGCATTATAATCTAAGAAATTAAAATAAAATCTGCGGTTATATCGATGGAATGCCGAAAAAATATGGAACTGAAACATTCGTTTCCAATTTCTTCAAATACGAAGGTGATTTAGTAAGAGTAGCTTTTTATTTACTTTATTAGATAATCTCCTTCAACTTTTTACACTAATTTTTTAAATTCTTGTTCACTTGTCTTAAATCGCTTCACACCAACGACATTTTTTATAATTTAGGAACATAGTAGTAATCGAAGGGAGCTATATAAGGTGAATGTGGTGGTTGGAGCAATATATATAATTAATAATGGATGAATGGGCAGCATAATATCAGCCAGATCACACCTTTGGATTCAAGGCTTTGACCCTAACCTTTCCTATAATCACGGAAGAATTCAATTTTTTCGACTGTTTATATTTCTGGGGTACAAAGGTGCAATCAAATTTCATAATAAAAGCACAAAGGATAACGTTGGAGGATACCCAAATATATTTTTTTAATTTAGAGTGATACCGAGCATCTCTGGACTTATTAAAATAAATAACGGTTGCCGACGTTTAATATTTACGTAACTTTTACTCGGTTTCTGTAGTTAAGGTCACATTAATCGAAATTCTTTTTTGTTACATTTACTTAACAATAAAAACAATTTCTCACAAATACTTGAAATGATAATAAAATAATTGATAAATCTGCTTTAGAGGTCATTTCTAATGACGTTTAGAATCATTTATCATATTAGGCACTTTTTATTTTAAAACGGCTCCTCCTGTATAGTGTCGCTGAGAATTGCGTGTTATTCTATTTGGAAGTTAATTAATTAGAATATAAACAATAACATTTTGTGACTTTTCCAAGTGATCAATTTATACTCATAAAAATGAGAAATTTCGTTGTCTAAAGAAAATGATGTATTTTTTTGCTTCCGTGATTCTTTTTGAAAATCTTTGGTTAGGTGATAAAGAATGATAAGGAGAATGTTTATGTTCACATTACGTTGATAACTGATAGAAAAATATAACTATTTTTAACTGGAACAGGTAAAATCGACAATTTTCTATACATTTAATTATATTTAGTTGTTTTCATGTAGATTGAGAATATATATATATATATATATATATATATATATATATATATATATATATATATATATATATATATATATATATACACTTCAATCGATAACTTTTCAACGATCAAATCAACAATGATATTTGAAGGGCCGTTCACATAAACATCAAAGTCCAAAAGCAAAAACAACAAGTTTTCATTTTTCTATTCCCGTAACTGTTTTCATACATTTGTCCTAAAAATATTAATTTTGCGATTTTCTAGAGATAAAATACAAGAGGATAACATTAGTATAAATTTATCAAAAACGATGCTTTTTTTTAAATATGAAGTATTTAACTTTTTTGTATACCAAATAGATTGTTATTGAAAATGGAAAGTGATTGACCACCAAACAATTGTGAAATGTATAAATTTGAATAGGTAGCTAGAAAGGTACAAAATTTGATGCCATTCATTTTTTTAATTCACATTCGCGGTATATTTAAAAAAATATTCATTTTCATAGTTTTTGTAACATTTTTCAAAATTCCATCGACGTACGCACACATATTTTCAATCAAATGTAAATTAGATAATTTTCTATTTAAATATAGAGTTGGAAAAATAAAGCGAAAATCATGCAAGATTATTTTTTAGTGACTATCAAAGCAAAAATCCAGCTTAACAAATAAAATGAACAATGCTTCTAATTCTGCAAGTTTATCTCGACCTTCTTATTCAAATCTGTTGAGTTCAGTATCAAATAAATCGTCTTTGAAGAGTATAGAATACTAAATTTAGTCCTATTTTTAATAAGCCCCCTCTGGATGGAGATAAGAACAGTATTTTGTGTATGACTACACAGATTACCAGCTTATTGAGAAATTTGACGGTTGTTTCCGCCTGTCCGTAATCTAACAGCAAACAAATTCATGTTTCATAATACAACTATCACGTACAGAGAATTATCACGTAGAGATATTATGAATGTCTCATTTCATATACAGTGGTGGATTAACCAGCAGAAAAGGGTAGTTACCCTAAAAATTTGGGAACAGAAGTACTCCAAGAATGCATACACTTTCAATAAAACCAAATGTTTCTTTTTTGCCAAAACTTATCCAAACACATCACTTCGGTTTGCTCTGTCTACATTGGTGACAAATTTCTCATGGAGAGAAGCTTTTCTAGTTTGAAAAGAATAAACAAGTTTCCATATGACGATATAATTAATGATTTCACAAATTCAAAAGCCCACAATTACAATCATGTAGTGCATGCAGTACAATTCTTTGTCCCGACAATAATCAAAGATCTTAAATGAAACCTGAGTTCTCAGATCATAAGTTTATTGAAAAAATGTAATTTAAATAATTGTGAGCTAAAGTCCAAACGGCAAAAGATGATTAACCTACTGACGGCGAATCAGTAAATTCTTCATTGCTTATATAGCTCCTGGTGCGAGCTTTACTTCGAGTGTTCGAAGTAAAGTCAAAGCTTAAAAAGTTGAAACAAAAATATCCAAATCAAATAAAAAGTAGAATTACTGATCTATATTCACATTTTTTGGTTCGATAATCACTTTCATTATAGAAAAAATGCAAAAAAATAGTATTTATCAAAATAAACAGTATCATGGATTAGAACCGATTAAGAAAAAATAACAGAATTAGAACTATAAAAAAGGGAAAACGTGGGAGAGTGGTTAACTTCTAACGTAAGTTTCCAAATCGTAGAAAATAAAAGGTAACATAACGGCCCTTAGGTTTCTGAGCCATGACCAATCCAGATTAAGGTTGTCCGTACTAATCTAATCTAGCCTTGATTGAGTGGCAATATACAACACATTAAACGTGAAAAAATACGCAAATTAGTACAAGTATCTCAGACATAAGGATGGTAAAAGAAGCAGCTGGAGTAAAATATTTTTTTAATGAATCATTAACAAACCTAAAATGTGAATCCTGTATTAAAAGATTGATCGCAATAAAAACGGCGCGTTAAAGAAAAAAACAACTAAATTCCTAAGGCCTCTTTTATACAGCGTTTCTTGTCGCGTGCCGCTTTCAAAGTTTTACTGTGGACCACACAACGGCAGTGATTAAAAATGGATCCTTGTGTTTTTACGTATTTGATATATATAAATTTCATTGGAAAAAGACTCCAGAGACGTTGGATTGTGCATCCAATTAATAGTGCAAGACTTCTTAGAGGCATATATCGATGGTTTACTAACGCAACCTCGTAACTCGATTTTGGGATTTAAACGGAAAATTAATTGGAATTTTTATTATTTAAAAAAATACAATATGGCGCATAAGCAAGTTCCCTCTCAGCAGTGTGATTTAGTTAATATTACAGTTGAGAGGACTAAAATATAGTCAAGATAAAATAATGTTTAAGTTATCCTTTGATACAAATGGGAGAATCTTCCACAACGTTTGAACAAGAAAATTTCTGTCACTACTGAAAAGAAGGATTTATATTCCAAAGAAATCCCATTATATAATCAAAAATACAATATTTTTAAGAAAATTTAAAATTCGTGAATAATCAAAATTGAAAATTATATTTTTTAAAATCTGCAGATATTGTCTGTATAGGCAATGAAAAAAAATATTTATTTCCAATAATTCTATTGGAAAAGTCGTTGAAAGTGATTAAAAGTACTTATTGATGAAACTAGAAATAACTAGAAATCTAAGATCAATAATCGACTATCTTATAATGAAACAAAAAACGAAGATAAAAGTGCACAATGTCAGAGTATATCGATCCGCAGAATGTGGAAGTGACCATCATCTGATAAAAGCTAAGTTAATAATGCCAATAATCAAAGACAACAAACAAAAGAATCAACTGCAAAACAGTAAAGATTTAACAGATATAGATATACCAAACTATAATATAGAAAGCCTTATGAACGAGAGCACAAAATTATTATACCAACAAAGACTGGACCAAAACCTCCCACAGGAGTACGAACAAGAACCAACAGACAATCTTACCAAAGTAGTAATTGACAGCATACACAAAGCAGCCAAAGAAGCCTTAGGATATAAAGAAATGAAAAAGAGAACACGAAATTATTGGTGGACTGAACAACTGCAAAATTTAAAAGAACAAAAACAACGATTGTATCATACCTGGCTAAGCACTAAAAAAGCAGAACATAAGGAACAATATAGTGAAGCTGTATCAAAATTTAAAACCGCTGCGATAGAGGCCAAAAACCTCAGCTGGGAAAATAAACGCAAGGCATTGGATACCTATTTAGGAGGACGCCAATCCAGGGAATCGTGGAGATTTATAGATAATGTTAGATCTGGCAGAAAAGAAAATATCCCAATAGGCACCATATCACCAAATAAATGGCAAGACTATTACCGCTCATTACTCAGAGAACAGAGATCTGAATATAGTAACATGCCGGCTGAAGACATACGGATTACAGGTGAACCAATAAAAATCAACGTAAAAAAAACAAAGAAAGCTATAACACTACTTAAAAATGGGTGCGCTCCTGGTCCAGAGGGAATACCTGCAGAATTAATAAAAGCAGGAACAAATAGGCTGTTTAATATCCTAACAGAAATTATCAATAGACATCTAAATGGAGAACCAATACCGCAAACGTGGAAAGAAGGATGGATCACGTCCATATACAAGAAAGGAAATAAGGAAGACTGCAATAATTATAGGGGCATTACAGTGACTAGTACGCTCAGTAGGTTATACGGAAAAATAATAAAGGAGATCATTTGTGAAGAATATCACCCATACGAATCCGAGGAACAAAACGGCTTCAGAGCAGGTCGATCGACGATAGATAGTATTTTCTGTCTATCACAAATAATCGAAAAGAGAACCGTAAGATCACAAGAAGTGCACCTACTATTGGTAGACTTGAAGAAAGCGTATGACACAGTACCTGTCTCAAAATTATGGGAGGTTCTGGAAAGAACGAGCATAAATACCACTCTAATAAAGGCTATAAAAGAACTATACAGAGACACAACAGCAAAAATAAAAATAGGTAACAAGGTGACAGACGGCTTCAAAACAACCAAAGGCTTGCGACAAGGGTGTTGTTTATCCCCAACTCTGTTCAACATATACATAGATGAAGCCCTAAGAGTTTGGAAAAAAAAATGTAAAGGAATGGGACTAACTATTGGGGAGAGCACCTTGTATACACTGCACTATGCCGATGACCAGGTAGTGGTAGCACAGGAAAAAGAAGATCTGGAGTACATGTCTAGAAAACTTATAGAAGAATACCAAAAATGGGGTCTACAGGTTAGCACGGAGAAGACACAATACATATGTATAGGATCAGAAGATTCACCTGGGAATTTAGATCTAGAGGGAAAAATAATTAAAAACTGTAAGGAATGCATATACCTAGGTGTAAAACTAACAACAACAGGACGAAACGAGGAAACAATTAGGGACAGAATAACCAAAGGAAGAAAAGTAATAAGAGCCCTGAACTCAGTGCTGTGGCAAAAGAATATTAGACCAGAAACAAAAAAGAGAATATACAACGCCATTTTACAACCAATAATTACATATAGCTCAGAGGTTTGGCAACTTACAGAAAAGCAAAAAAATAACTTAAATGCAGTGGAAATGGATTTCTGGAGGAGAGCAGCAAGAATATCTAGAACGGAACATATAAGAAACGAGGAAATAAGAAGACAATTGAAAGTAGAAAGAACTTTAGTAGAAGATATAGAAAAGAAACAGTTGATTTGGTACGGACACGTTAAGAGAATGGGAAGAGAACGACTACCAAGAATAATATTAGAATGGACCCCCACAGAAAAAAGAAAGAGGGGAAGACCACCTAGAACATGGCTACAAGGAATCACTAGAGCAATGTCCGAAAGGAACCTAGCAGTCGACGACTGGCAAGATAGACAGGCCTGGAGATTAGGAACCCAAAGGCGTATAACGCTATAAAAGGGGATATATATATATATTGATGAAACTATGTGATATTAATACTAATACTAGGATTAAGACTACAAATCTATATATATTTAAAAAAGTAATTTATTGTAGTAATTAAGAACTGTTATTATTTAAAAGTTTAACACTTTTGTTCGATCTAAAAAGTTAATTTGTTAGCAAAATAAAATAATTTACAAAACTTTTTCTTGTACTTATATTTGTAAAGATTACTACGCAATCACGTATGTTACGTTTTTTCCTCTGCAGCTAACACGTATCTCAGAAAAGAAAAGAAAAAATAATGATTAAATATTTTAAATACTAAACTTATCTTAAAAATGTCATCAAGAGAGTGAATATTTTTTAAACTAATAAAAAAAATTATCTGAAAAGTAGTAGTATTTGAGATACGAGGATGCATTAGAAAACCATCGATATTATGCACTTCATGCAGAATTAAGACTCGTCAGGGAGAAATTTTTCAATTATTACCATATATTGACAGGCTCATTTGATGAGCCATGTGAAAAGCTAAAAAGCACTTTCATTACAAATGTGTTGATACGGGGATATTCGTTTGAACCAGGGGATTACAGATTACATCTACCGAGTGGGAATTACAGCAGCAAGTCTTTTAGTTCCAAGAATTTCTTTTTCAGTTTTTTTCTTCTGATGATAAATCCCACAAACATGTTTTTCTATTGCGTCAATAAAAAATTCAACGTCCAGATTTTACATGATACTTCTTTACACATCAACACAACTCTGCAAACTGACTGTTCAAAATGACAATGACAAACGATAATAAACGCGCTGCATAAAAGCACCAATTGAAATCAATGTACTTTTGAAACACTTTTGAAAGCACACATTTAACAACGTACTTTTAGAAAACGTCGCGTTTCTTGTCGCCCCGCGACCAACGACGAAAAACGCGTGCATAAAAGACGCCTAAATTCCATTCTATATATTACCGAATATAGATAAAAGCATAACTTCGATTTCTTTATAAGTTATTAACGATCAAAGTGGTTTTTTCTTTATATTATTGTTTTATTGAAGTTTTGATATTATTGATACTATTTATTCTGATTTATACAGTATTAGCAATACAAACAACACAAGGGAACATATACCAACTCGTATTTACATAGATGAAGCACCTGGGAATCTGCAAGGCTACTTCATCCAAACTATCGCTCGGAGTCAATGGCGTTCTTTCGAATAATCGACTGGGAGCTAGAGTCAATGCAGAGTTGCCAGTGTAACGATGACTTCGACGATTGGTAGTGCGACGTTGTTTCTGTTTCTGTTGGTGTAATTTTTTCTTTTTGTCCTCTTCGGCGGCCCTGCGCAGATTATGCAGCCGGAAGAAGTACATAGACATTCTAAAGAATGGAATTTGTTGATATTTTGATATATTAGTACGATCTAAGATACAAAAATAGCAACTAAATTAATTGTAATTGATTTAAACCGTTTATGGAGTAATGATGTTTATTGTGAGTATCCAAAAATATCAAGTATTTACTCACAACATGGACATATTTCAGTAATTTTGCTCATAAACCTACAAAAAAATTAGAGATAACTCAGCTTTTGCTTGACTATTTCGGAAAACTTTTAAAAATTGAGCGGATAGTTCTTTATTGTGGAATTCTGGTTCTCTTGAATCTTTTTATCAACTTTAGTTATAAATTCTTTAGTCGTAATGTTCGTTCACTTTTTCTTCTGTTTATTGTAAGCATTGTTTAACCATTCCAGAACGGGCAGCGTGGACATTTTTCTGTTTTATTAACCGAAAACATGGCGTATCTATTATATTAAAAAATGAATTTAACATGAGCAGAACTGAAATTCAATGTTAACGATACTTTCAATAGGATAATATACAGTACGTTTCTGAGGAAACCGGCCATAGGATTTCCCATGTTACCATTTAAACTTGCATCAGTCTTTCTACCTGAATTTTATTGTTGATATATTAAACAACAATTTTTTTGTTCATAATTTTTTATCTTCTTAATGCTATTTTATTAAACGCCATGAAATTACATTTATTTTGGTTTTTGAATGAACAAATTACAGGTCTGATTAATAGCTCGAAACTGTTTTTTTTTGTAAGTTAAAAATCGTTCTCGGGCACCTAGCGTCCTAAAAAATAATTTTATTTAAAGTGTGAAACACCTTCTGGTCCTCTTAACCAAAAATTATGTTTAAAATTGTTATTGAAAAGCTTTGATTTGAAAAATTTAATAAAAATTTTGTCATAAAATACTAGATATTAGTAAATTTGTTCATATACAATCCCTTAAAACAAAAAATGCCACTTATCTCTATGATCGAATATTAAAATAAATTGTTGTTATAAAATAAGAAAGTTCCAACTAGATAAAGCAAAAGAACATAAAAAATTAACAAAATGAAAATTCAGTCAAGTAGCGTCAAACAGTTTCAAGCTATTATCTCATCAGACCTCTCATTTCTTAAAGTTGTTCGATCTTTTTCATTCGAAAACCAAAATAAATGTAATTTCATGTCGTTTAATAAAGTAGCATTATGAGAAAAAAAAATTGTTATTTAATGTATCAACAATAAAATTCAAATAGAAAAACTGATGGGAAATCCTATGGCAGGTTTCCTCAGGAACATACGGTATATATACAAAAGAAATAATATAACACGAAAGGTATTTGACTATATTTGATACAGTAACTTTGTACAATTGCCAAAAAACATTTTTATCTTTCATTTATGTTTGGTAAAATTTATTCTGCTATTTTTGTATCTCATTATTGTCAAACAACATAAATCAAACTCAGATATGCTTAAGCATGCTTGTAAAAAAATTCAATAGAAATCGTGCAAAATAAACGTGCATAACTTTTGCAGGTGTACAATATCTCATCTTCGAATCAAAAATATGGATAAAATGAAAGAAAAAACTAGTATTGATAACAAGTGACGAACTAAGATACGAAACGAAAACATAATCAGTTTGTCGTAAAGATAATAGCACTTTATCGTGAAATTTCACTGTTAAAAATTCTATTTAATACTTGAATTTTATTATTTATATATAAAGATTGTAGGATATTTCCAACTTCCACGTTCTCCGAAAATAATGACCAGCTATCAAGCCTCGGATCACTCATAAACAAATAACGAATGAAGCAAGGTCAAGAAGACAATGTTAAAATCAGCTTTGAAAATATCTTGGGCAAGGATTGCTGGAAATTAAGTTATATATCCAATATTCTTGGAAAAAATCGATATTTGGAATTCTGTCATAAAGAAGCAGCTCCACAAACAAATAATTTGTTTCCTAATTATGCGTTTCCTCATTCCACTAATCGGATTAGTATTTAGATGTTGTATTTAGATAAATGTACATGCATGCACCGTGATTTTTGGAACTTCCTTTTATTGGGGTACATGAAAAGTGAAATGTAAAAAAGCTGAAAGCATGAATGAAAAATCAATGCATATCATTGTTGAAATGCAAATTCTCTCACATTGGGCAACAGTATAAGCATTTACTTGATTCAAATAATTGAATACCATCATTTGATTATCCGTTTTTTATAGTTTGGTCAGTTTTTATTATCTTTTTTTGGCAGTTATCTCTAACTTTAAACATCCTACAATATTACTTTAAATTAAAAATCCCGATTAGTAATAATAATAATAAGAATTGTGTTTGTAGTATTGAGTTACAAATTACACACACTCTCTCTCTCTCTGTGTGTATATTCTGGTAATAAAGCTACTGCAGAGAGCTCATAAAAGCTTACTAATATATCAAATTTTTAGAAATAATAAACCTTTTTGTTTTCACATACCGATAAAAATCCTTTCATTCGAATCGCCTATATCCGTGAAGATTACGTTAGCCAAGTGGAAAATTGAATTATACATGAAAAAGACAAAAAATGAAGGGATATTGGATCGTAATAAAGTTTGCGGTAAAATTCAATTGCAAGTCTCTTTCGACATTGATGATTTTTTTTGTTGAAAAATATGGATCATATGAAGGGAACAATAAAAAAGATACACACTATCTTCGAGAAACATGAAAACTGAAAAATGAGGTCATATATTGGGTGATACATTATTACAAATATTCTGGGTGCCCACCAATTATTGCTTTCACGTTTGAGACCTATTCATGTCATCACAGTCTCGAAACCTGAAATATTTCATTTCCATCTGTGTGTCTCTAGGTTTGTGCGTTAAGAGCGGTAGGTACTAGTTCTGTAATTGTCTGAAAAAATATTTGCTAACGTAGACCTCGACAAACTTTTGATTCACTAGTAACATACTGGTCGACAGAATGACTTTGGGGTTCCTCCAGACTATTAAAGAAGTTACAGTTGAAAAACTTTTATATTTTCGTGTGTCACAATTCCGATACAATTTGTTTTAAATTCCACAGGAACTCTTCTTTCTCATTGAGATGACTGAAACTCATAATGTCCTCATCAGATCACTTATTTTGCTTATTAGCACACATTTTGATGAAAATAACAAAGATAAATATCTCTATGCAGTTTTTCGGTACTGGAAGAAATTTATAACACGAAATTGTCGCCAAAAGTGTTCATCTGCGAGTTAAGTATCGAGACTGTTTTATCTCAATTCGAAATAAACCGAAACAAAGGAATAAATGGAAAGAGCATTCTGTACACTAGGAAAGGCTGCAATAAATTATGCATTAAGTATAAAACAAAGTAGGAGCTAATAAAAGAATAAGCAAAGTAAGTATAACAACCTTTTAAGGAAATATAATGATCATCAAAATTGATTTTTTTCAAGTTAAAATTATGAAAAATATGAATTTCTCAAAACTCATCATCTTCATTTATGTTCACAAAGGTGTTTTCCAGTCCAAGTAAACTCTGATATGCCTTGTACTTTCGGCGATATATCCAACGGACGGCTTGACAAGAAGTTATCAATATAGATGAATGTAAACAACAAAATATTGATCATTTATTGTGTATGAATTTAGTATCAGATATACAAGAAAAATCAATGTCTAAAAATAGAGTAGAATTCAGTCGACTTCCTTTCTACGTATAAGTAAACGATCTCTATCTTATAACATGGATATTTTTGGATATTTTCACTAATTTGCTTCAAATACGACGTGTTGGTCTGATAGTTCAATTCAAGAAGCAAAGATAGAAACATTTCAAACCTTTTAAGGACATTATTAGAAATACTACAATTAAAATGGATAGAGTTGCTTCCTAATAAGTGACAACTTCACTAACTTCATGTAAGTATGAATTCAACTTTCTACATATTGTTAAGAATTTGCCCACGACATGGATCGTGAAACCGGTACTGTTCGGTTATAATGGAAGTCTAAAATTTGGATGGTTCATTTTATAGCAGCGTCTTTGATATATTTTTTTCATAAGCAGCGGATAGTTGTTTATATTATTTTTTTAGAACTAATTTCTGGGAAGGCTTTTTATTTATTTATTCGTTCGTTTATTTTCTAGAATTCTAGAAAGTCTTTCTGATAAGTATTCGAGTTAGAAATACTACACTTAAAATGGATAGAGTGGCTTCCCAATAAATGACAACTTCACTAACTTCATGTAAATAAGATACAGTAAGAAAATCAAATACCTCTAGTTATGCCCATCGTTTTTATGAGATTTTATAGCTATAATTACTCGAGCTCCACATCCGATCTTCATAAATTCAACCTTCTACATATTGTTAAGAATTCACCCACGACATGGATCGTGAAACCGGTACTGTCTAAAATTTGGATGGTTCATTTTATAGCAGCGTCTTTGATATGTTTTTCTCATAAGCAGCGGATAGTTGTTTATATTATTTTTTTAGAACTAATTTCTGGGAAGGCTTTTTATTTATTTATTCGATTGTTTATTTTCTAGAATTCTAGAAATTCTTTTCTGATTATTAATCGACTTTGTTTACCAAGAATAGTTAGTTTATAATGAATAGATAATGAGTAGTGGATAATTATTATTATATAAGTTAGTCAAATCTAGTATTGGTTTAAATAATTTCAGTAAGGAAAAGATAATGTTTATAAATTTACCCCACCGTTGAGAAATATTTTATGTAAATCATTTTTATTATAGATAGAATAAACTAACATTTTTTTAAATGAAATGAAAGAAGTTTTTAATGTATTGAGTGCGCTTGAATTAGCCTCAAAGTCTTAAATGCAGTTTAATCTGTATTAAAACGTTCTAAAGCCATTGATGCATCAATTTTCCATTTTCTTTTGTTGATTTGAAGCTGTTTCAATTTGTCTTTTTTCATTAATTTTGATCGGAATCGAAATAAAATCCTCCGTTTATTAAAAATCATGATATTATGAAAAACTATTCCAATTAATATTTTACGATCTTGTTTGAAATTTTCACGCTGCCGCATTTCGATAATCGCTTTTAACTGGAAAATGATCGTAAAACCGGAAACGTTCGGAGGTCGGAGTAAATCCTGACCTTTGTTGGAATACCCGCTTCATTTAATTTACTGAATGGAGAGTATAACATGCTCAATTGTAATAAATCTTGATATATAAATGCAATTGGTACATAAAAATAGGTATCCAATATCAATGACGATTGGAGTTGCTTCTCCATAAAGATGAAGATAATTTTGAATTCAAATGTTTTCTTAATATTCATATAAAATTACAACGAGATAAAAATGATACTGTTGGAATTTGCAAAATACGGGAATCTAACATAATGAAAATGAGGAAAACTTTAGTCAGATTTGGGGTTTGAAATCGATGAAAACAAATTCCGTGGTATGGACATATACGCTACTAACGCAAACTAAAGTATCAAACTTCACTTCACCAATCAATGAATATTCTATTCCACACTTTATACATTTAAAAATAACTCAATGATTAAATATACGAGAGCCACTTTCCAACTAAAAGGGCAACACTGTTTTTGTCGGGCAAATATAATTTAACTCCATTCAAAAGCTGTGTTATTTAGTTTGTAGTTGATATCCATTAGCAGCAAATTACTCCGAAATTTGAGTAGAAAACTAATTTCGAGTGCTCATTTAGCATTATTTTCACTCAAACTAGGACCAAACATCAAGTTCAACGATAAAAAATGATTTATTGAAAGATGCTGAAGGTTTGGGTCAGTTGATTCAACACATCCGAGATTGAAAAAATTCCCGATACAGCTTTAGCCGAAGAAAAATTGAAAATTCTACAGATTGTGATTCAATGGTTTTCAATATGGAAGTATAAAATGGATACAACTTTAGAGGAAAATTGCTTTTCTTGAATGTGATACAGCGTGTCGTAATTATGGACGTGGATCCACCATACAACCTGAGAAAAAAAACAAAAGTGGACTTTAAAATAGGTTTTTTTATTTGAAAGACTGTATCAAAAACTCACGGATGTATCAACCCGCTCTCGTATACTCACAGAATTTTCAAAAGCTTACAATATGACTTTTTCCTACGCATCTATCTATTTATTATCTATACCAAACTGAAAGATCCATCTCAATTTCATACGAGCAATAACCTCATAAATTTTTGTCGCATGAATTTAGAAATACCTTGTATATCATTATTTAACACACTGTGTATTATTATATAGGTGTTTAACCCCATATTTTTTGTTAAATGTTTCTAAGATTTCCATAATTCGTTTGTTTTAAGCTCTCTGGAAACCATCAAACAATGTTATAGTAATTTCTTGACTTATTTACCTCATCAAAATGTATTTCTATTCCTTTTTTATTATTTAAACTGATTGCATGGAAAGAAAACTTTCCTAATACATTCACAGATTGGTATAAAGTTTGTCACTTCGAAATAAGCGAAACTGGAAGTAGTTCCATTTGTGTCAGAATCTCATCAGTGTACTACGCGTTTAAAACAGACAGCAAATAGTCAATTCATTCTCTCTTTCCTTTTCAACGGGGTAAATGTAATCTCGTTTCCCGGAACATCACAAGTTTGCCTCCAGCTCCAGTCTCTCAACTGGAAATAACAAAGAATTTGCAAATTCTCTTAAATAACACAAGCCGCCAAATGGAGAAATTCGATTATACAACTTAATCCAAAAATTTAATTGTAATTAAATTATTATGAAGACAAGATATTTTGTTTTTAGTCTCTCTTGGAATTCATGCAATAATTAATCTGTATAGGAAGACCCTAGTGTACTTTTATAGATTTTTTAAATCAAAAAGTTTATCCACTTTTGACATTGTGAAAATGATATGCAATAATTAGTATTCTGCAGAAATCTACCCTCCAATTTAATGTCGGGAACGTAAAAGCCTGTGTACAAAGTTCTGTACTCAGTTTTTTTATCATGGTAAAGTATTATATATATACAAGACTATACATTCTATTGAGAATTGTAGCCGCTCAAAATTGAGCTCTTTTGACCCTGTATTTTTGTGGGTGGTCAGCCCACATTTTACCCTATTTAATTACAATTTATCACATATTTTTGCAGCTTCGACTATTGTTCTACATTTTTCTCTGTACTGCATCTGTTTTTTCCAGTCACGTATTCCCAGATTTTCCATATCTTGCACAATCTGATCTTCCCATCTATTTTTTGGTCTACCAGACAATATTTTCTCGCTCGGTCTCCATTCTGTGATTTTCCTTTTTCCATTCTTTTAATGTGCCCGTACCATTGTATTCTTTTTGCTGTAATTGTAATATCTATATATCCCCATTTTCTAATATATTCTTAATTTCATTGCTCATTAGTCTTCTATAGTCATTATTTCTAACTTTACTAATCCATGAATTTCCCAATTATTCTCCTCTCATATATCCTTAGTTGTTCTTTGTCTATATTTGTTAGCCTCATTGTTTCAGCGGCGTATGTAACTACTGGTCTTATGGCTGTCTTGTAGACTCTCTATTTGGTTGCTCTGCTTATTGTTTTGTTCTGCATTATAGTTTTGTACTTATTATATGCCCTATATTCCGCATGAATAGAGTATATTTTTCCTTATTTATTTGTCCTTTTCCCTTCCATCGTATTTATTGGAGTGCCAATATGTCTATTTGTATTCCAACATTTCTTTTACAATTTCTTCTATTTTTCCCATTGCCAGCATTGTCCTGATATTCTATGATGCCATTCTCATTATATCCTTCCATTTGTTTTTCTTGTTTTTACCTTTAGCCATTATCCATTCCATTATGTTGTCGACTTCCAATATATCAGTTCTTACTAGTTTTTTGACTTCTCCTCTTTATTCCCCTTTCCATTTTCTGGGTAAAGATCGTAGTATTCTACTAAATCAGCTTCCAGGTCGACTTCTACCTCTATTTTCCCAATTATGAATTGGAACTTTTCTTTTATTTTTTGTTGACTTTCATTTTGCCCATCTTCGATTCCTTAAATTATTATATTATTGCGCCTCATTTCTCTTTCTACATTTTCCAGTCTTTCCTCTTATTCAGCTATTATTTGATAAAGCCTTTGATTTTCTTGTTTTAATTCATCTCTTGATATCTATATCTATAAGAACATTCCTTTTATTGTTTTCATATCGTCCTTTTCATTTTTATCATTCATTCTCTTTTATGGTAAAGGATTAATGAAATTGAGCACAAAATTTTTATATGAAGTTCTGTTTGCGGTTTAATGAAGCATCAGAAATGCGTCGGCAGACACTGAAGAGCAGACTTGAAGTTGCACGTGATTATACTGTTACATTCATCAAACAAACCATTCGTCTGATCTCGCCATGTGATAAGGAATTTCAAAAATATGCATACTTATTTTTAAGGGAAACTGTTTGTAAAATCTTAAATAGTGTTTGAGTGTTACCTCCTTGTATTCAAATCTAACAAATCTCGAGAAAAGAAGAGCTTATAGAAATAATTTTATCACTCCTCATCGACCAATCCATTTCAATCATTGTATAACATGAAAAATATGGTAAAAATTCATCTTGTACAAACTGAATGAGAATATCAAGTTATCCATTAATTTATTTTTCACAACTTATTGTTATAGATGTATCAATATGTTTATTGTTATTGAATAGACTTTAGTAGTAAAATTCCTTTCAATGATCAGCTTGATTTTGTTTTTATTCTGCTCTATCTACGATTGCAATCCTATCCTTGATGTCTCCTGACCATCGTTTAATCCCCATTTTATTCTGGTGCTCTTCTACTTCTTTCAACCACTTTAATCATACTGTTTTTTATGTTTTCTACAATTACTTTTGTCATTTTATACTGTGTGATCTTATGCATTTAACTTAATTACTTCTCTTTCGTCATTTTCATTGTTCTGTCTTAGAATAGAATCGATCTTTTGAGTTTGATTATATTTTTCCTTCTATTTCTGATCTATTTCTTTAAATAGTTCGAGTTTTGTACTATTTCATTTTCATAATCTCCTATTTTTATCATTTTTTCTCACATTACATAATTTTCTGTCTATTTATAATTATTCTTCTCATTTTCTCTTTTTGGTCTTAACTGTGAGTCTTATCTCTCTTCTTTATCAAATCTGATTCCGACAGTTTCTTTTTTGCTGGACAATATACTTGGTTCTGATCAATATATATGTGAGCATACATTGAGAGATTCTCTCTTATATTGAAGCCATTAAACATTTGTTTTTCAAAATACTCACGCGTAAATTAAAGATGAATTGACTTTATGGTGGTAAAATTTTACGTAGCTGAGCATTCCGAACGGCCCAAAACAGCGACTACCAGCGATATCATAGAAAAATTAACCAAATCGTACTGGACGACCGTAGGATTACGGTTAAAGAAATAGGAGAGGCTATCGGAATATCATTTTTTCCAAAATTTTCCAAAAAAGACATTTCTCAAACTTTATTGATACGGTTGGAACAAAATGAGTCAATCCATAATTGTAGAGATCCACCACTGGAACCTTGAAATGACAAAACAGTCAAGATATTGGATTTCAAAGAGCGAATTAGCTCTAACAAAGAGAAAGATTGTTCCATCGGTTGGAAAAGTTATTGCGACCGTTCTTTGGGATAGTCATGGGTCTATTGCGCATAACTGCTTGATGAGATAGAGGGAGAAATTGAAACGTGACCGAATTTGAAAAAAAAGTGCACACTTCAATGACTGCAAAAGAGAGATTTTTACACTGCGAAGACGCTGTACTAAAAATGCCTAAACTGCCTGTTGCAAAATTTATTGTTTCTTTAAAATTCATTGACCATATGAGGTGAATATGTAAGATATTTTTCTCTACCATGTTAAATGAATTTTAAATGAAATAGAGCAGTTTTTGTCCATTACGAATATCTCTATTCGTTCGGCTTGGATTAGTTTGTAGGTATGGAAAGTTTTTCCACTGCATAAATGAGGAAACGGGTCAAGAACCAATTTAACCCGAACACATCATTAAAGTTTCGCGCAAATCTTACGCCTTTTCTACCCCATTATAGAGAAACGCTGAAGTATAACCCAATATTCGTATCTCAAATTCATGAATATTACAACAATTTCTGTCTAACAATGAACGAAGAACATTTAATTACTTTACCAACGAACTACAAACAACTTAAGTTGGTGGGTAAACTTGATATAACACGTAATTAATATGTAAAAGGGGGCAGTCTGTCTATAGCGGATTAATATCATACAATTCCTCATTGTACTGTTTGTATTGGGGTTTCGAATATCTATGCATATGCGATGATAATGAAGGATTGCGAATACATAAAAAATTTTTAGACAACTTATTGAATTGAAATAATTTCCCAGAATAAAAAAAATATTTGATATTATCACGTGAATGAATTAATTTAATTTTTACTATAAGATAGAGATACAAGAAACAAAAAATATTACAAAATATCACCAAAAAATATCGTTACTAATTTCTTATTGACTTGATTTTAATCTACCCTTCTGGGTGTAAGACAGGGGGTTGAGTTTCTTTTTTCATTGAATTTTCCTGCCAAGATTATATCCATTTCTTTTGTTTCTTTGTTTTTGGTGGTACCTCCTGTCGTTTCTTCCCTCTGTTCTCAGTTGCTTTTTTTATTTCGTCTATTTAGGTATTCCTCTATTCGTCACTTCTAATATTCTTCTTGTTATCCAATCCTCAATTCTTTTTCACATATCCGAACCCTCTTTGTTGATTTTCTTCTATGTATTGCTTTCAATGTTTTGTGTTCAATATTTCAATCCGATTAGACCTTACTAGTCTGGACATTTGTATCTGGTGTCAATAAATTCCACTAATGTAAGAGAGATCCAAAAAGTTTTGCTTTAAATTTCGACAATTTTGAATGTTTATGGAGATCATTTAATTCAGTTTGATTAATAAAATACGGAGTATTTTCTTGAAGAAATAAATTATTCGATTTACTATAAACTTCAACACAACTTTCATTGTCATCTTCTGATATATCTCCACTGAAATTACCGAACAAATTGGATTTGAAAGATCTTCAGAATGTAAAATTAGATCATGTATCAAATGGAAAATTGACATATAACCCGGTTAATATAGACATTCAAAGTTACATAAATTCCCATCAAGCTGAAAATCGATAAAATTGTTTAAAATATAATAAAAAATAAAATTTGAATGTTTCCCATCATTTCCGTGTATGGTAAAAATTTTATTCAAGGTCAAAGATCAAAAAAATGAGTTTTTCGCGATTATCAGCAAAACGGTGAGTTTTATCATGAAAATACCTTAGACAAAAATTATAGATCATAAAGTTCTCTACAAAAAATGTATTCATACATTTTATCCTACAAGCCACCTTTTCTGAGATATAGTGATTGATAAAGTTGTCGTATTTAATGGTTTCACCAATATATTTCCAGCAATAAAATTTTCTTACAGTATTGAAATGAACCGAGACTTGTGAGTATTTGTAAGAAATTTCTGTTGACTGATTGGTTCTGCAGCTTTGATATTTCTCCTGTAATCATTACAGCCATTAAATACGACAGTAAATCTGAAACATTATAATTTTTATAGGTTTTTGAATCGCTATATCTCAGAAACGGTGACTTGTAGAAAAAAAAGTATTGATACGTTTTTTGTAGATAACTTTATGATCTACAATTTTTGTTTGAGGTATTTTCATGATAAAACTGCTGAAAATCGCGAAAAACTCATTTAAATCGTCTTTGACCTTAAATAATATTTTTTTCCATACACGGAAATGATGGGGAACATTCAAATTTTATTTTCAATTGTATTTTGAACAATTTTACTGATTTCCACTTTGATGGGAATTTATACAGCTTCACTCTTAGTTTTTGGTCTAATTTGACCGGAATCATATACAATGCTTGCCTTATTTTTAGGATTGTATCTCTCATTGCCTTATTAACACTAATTTTCCTAATTCTCCTCATGACATTGAGGTTCCAATTGGAAGGTATACGTTATTTCCAGCTGACCATTTTAGTAAAACTCTTTTTAACACTTTTTGAAGAATCTACGGAGTGGGTCTTTGAAAATGTTCAGAATTCAGCAAACACAACGAGAAGTTTTCTTACACTTTCTACTCGAGATTTTAATTAAACTTGAATTGAAGTATTGAATTAACGGAAACTCTAGTAGGGTAGTTGAAAGAGGTTATTTGGCTGAAGCAAAAATAAATGGGAATATTTCTTTTGGCTTTGTGTGGGGTGTGCGAAAAAATCGAAATGTGAGAAGTAGTGAAATTTTTTTAATCACACTATATTCAACATACGATGAAAAATGAAATGTTCAAGTCATTCTTTAAGACTTACTGTACCAATATTTTTTTTATTTTTCAAATCCAATGTGGTTTTTAAACCGAAAAAATTTACTAGACATTTATGTATTGTGTTTTTAATCAAAGAAAACATTCATTATACGACTCCGACGTCTGCTTTGTAATCAACTGTCATCTAAAACTGATCAAAGGTACCAATTACCTCACCGATGAATAGAGACCCTCTTTATTATATGTCGAAAACTAAATACTGTGACAAAGATATTATCTCCATATTTATTACTGTACCCACAAAGTTTTCAACACTGATTATTTTACTTCTGGTTAATCTTATATCTTGTAAAAATTTAAGAGATTTTCTTTTAAATTGAAATCAAATCCATTTAGAATAATTTCACTACACTAACCATGAAACCGAATATTTTTTTGCTTGAATATTCTTAAACTGTATTAGAGGTTCTTCTTAATTTGACATGAGCAGTGTTTACTAGCAAAAAAGCAAATCATTAGTAACGTAAAAACTAAATAAAACTTTATTCCTTAATTCACTAACTGGGTCAATCTTCTCAAAAATTTACTAACTGAAACTAAGTTTCTAAACTTTATTTTACAATTGTCACGTATCTCAATTGATTTTTTGCCTTCACTTCATGAGAAACCTTAACAAGCATGAGAGTATAGATGTTATTTGTTTTATAACTCAATATTATTAATTCTTTAAGATAGTATCAATTTCTAGGGTTGATAAAGGTGCTAGTTACGTTGAGGAGATACATTTCTATTACCACAACTTTATTTTATCTTCCTAATTAATTTAATTTTGCGGCGTTTACCCATGTAATCTCTGACAATGATTAGAACGTTCAGATTTTTACCTTTTTCCCTCAAACCTTCCCATATGGAAGCTTTTGCTACGACCGCTTCTATTTCGAAACAAATCAATAAGCTAATCTACCTTTTGCTCTTAGCAGAGAGCTTTCCGTTAATAATAAAACGTAAATGAATAAATGATGATCAGTTACTGCAGACAAAAGTTTAATCATTCGAGATGGAAACACCACAGAGACTGTTCACGTTTAGGGGTTATTGTGTTGCAACTAATACACATAAATTTTAAGAAGTAGACCTTGTGATGTCCGTAGAATTAGGATGAATTTGTTGTTCACCACAATGCAAACATCAATGGATTTTATTTAGAGTTTTAAACATTTTGTTATAAATACTAACTCAGAAATGCTGAACGGTATGTTCTAATAATAAAATGCGGTATGAGAGATTGAACGGTATATACTATTAATGAGTTGCGGTAAACGCTAAATATACTGGTTGTTTCTCAAGCCGCGCGGAAGAAGATCTTGTTGATCCTGATAAGAACAATGAGACAAAATTACTGCATTTTTTTAAGTTCTTGACGTCTGAGTGTTGGAGGTCATGTACATGTAGCTTCATGCCCTTCAACAAATTATCTGAATTCCATCATAGCTGAAATTCATTGCTGAAAAATACCTGACCTTTAGCGTTTTCGCAATAAAAAATATGACTTGCCCCGAGCAGCATCCCTGAAATCTTCATTTAATACTTGTAATGCCGCTGAGCTAGTGAATTTTTGATTTGCTTTGAATTTTCGCATTTCCTTGAGTGGAAATTTTATTACATCTCGCTAAACAGATTACTTGAAGTAAACGACTTTATTAAAATTAAAATTCAACTTTGATGTCCGTTTTCATATTTCATCAGTTGTACAGCTGCAATTCAAGTTTTATTAAATTTTTCATTCGCGCCAGATATTATTCGGAATGTTTTCCAGTGGAAATTGATTGAAAAAGTTCTCACTTTGAACCAAACATATTTTCAGAGAATAGTCTAAATATTATTATGATGGAACCCAACTTTCAGGTAGTTATATCTCCAACCTAGTACTGGAAATTATAGAAAGAAGAATAACAAACTTATCATGCATACCAAACATATGCACTTGAACTTCCTGTAGTAAGAAACTCAAGAAAAAAACGAAAAAGAGCAATAAACAATCGAAATCCCGGCTCTAAACTACTTGCAGAGACTCACATGACGAAAAGTGTGAAAGTGTGAAAAAATACTCAGAACTAGTGATTGAATAGAATGTAGCGTAATATTTGAAAAAGACTATTAAAACAGGTGGATTTTCTTCACTCGTCACTTGTGTTAGTAATATTTGTAATATTGTTAACATAACAATCGATAACAGCGATTGTTTTCTACCCTTCTAGTTTTTTTACCAAGAAGTAAATATTTCAGTTTTATCTAGTTAGCCTAGACCAGTTCTATACATAAATAAAACATTGCGTTACCATAGCAACGAACAATAACTAAAGAAAAAAGATGTCCACCGAAATTGTGAAAATCGAAAAATTGGAGTATCGAGCCATCATCAAGTACCTGTATTTAAAAGGGTTAAGAGTTAAGCAGATTTACGAAGATATGCTTAATACCCTTGGTGATCAATGGCCTTCGTATGCGACCGTGAAAAATTGGACTGCGAGCTTCAAAAGAGGTAAATTTTCCATTGAAGATAATGACCGATCGGGAAGGCAGTTCGTGACATGATTTCTGAAGCTCTGAATATTCCATACGAAAGCGTTCATCATATAGTTCACGTCAATTTGGACATAAGAAAAATTGCTGCAAAATAGATCCACAAATATTTAAATATTGACCAAAAGCGTGCAAGGGTAGAAGCATCGCGTTCGATCTGTGCTTGAAAACGATGTAGACTTCCTAAACCGAATTGTTACTATGGATGAGACTTGGGTACATTTCTACGATCCAGAAACAAAGCAACAATCGACGGAATGGCGACACTCTGGTTCTCCAAGACCTAAGAAGTTTCGTGTCCAAAAATCTGGTGTAAAAGTTCTTGGTTCAGTCTTTTGGGATTGCCATGGAGTAATCATGATTGATTTTTTGGATAAGGAAAAAACTAAAGAGAACAGACGCAGAAAGCTATCCAAATGTGTTTTGTTTTTATAGGACAACGCCCCTGCACACAAATCTCATGTTGCCATTCGTGATTTAGGGTTTGAATTACTAGAACACCCCCCTTATTCACCAGATTTGGCTCCGTCCGACTATCATCTCTTTCCTCAAATGAAAAAAAGTTTAAAAGGTCGTAAATTTTCTTCCAAAGAGAAGAGTAAGAGGAAACATTTTTTTTGAAGGGTCTAGAGACGTTGCAGGTTCGCTGCAATAAATGTGTCCAATTAAGAGGAGAATATGTCGAGTAATAAAATATTTTGACATTGAAATTTTGTTTGATTCTATAGTAGACTAAGAATACGAATATAATATTTATATTTTTTATAATAAAATTTCTGTCTCACATACACTTTATTTCACAACGTAATTCGTTAGAAATCGGTTTGTTTGTGCGGCGTTGGGGGAGCGTCGACTTTGAACATTGAATTATTTCTGTTCCTTTCCACCACGGAACATATCCCATGAGTATTTTGAAATGTAAACTCTTTCATCCCTTCTATTCAATTTTTCGTCTCGGTTTTAGTGTGATGCGGGTGCAACATTAATTACATATCCTAAGAGAGCGAAAAAAAGTGTTAAGTAGATTTAAGCGTTAATTAAAACATGTTATTTAGATTAAAAATAATTGCTAAGAGTGTAAATACTCATAATTTTCCCATTTTCAAGTAGGCTTCGTCTTATTTCTGACAAAAAGATATATTGAAAGTTATATTATTTTTGTTTCATTCTTCATATCAATTTGTACTGCTAATTTTCTCTTATATTTGGTTTGATGCTGATTAAACAAACTTCTCTTCTATTCTTCTCTCTATATCTTTGTAACATTTCAGTTTATTTTATGTTAATATTCATTGTACGTATGCTGCGCTCATCGTGCCCTAAAAAACTCGTGCGACAAAATATTAGGGTTGCTACTTAAGTTTTGAGAGAAAAATGAAAGCAAATATTTAAAATTGGATATTGCTTTATTTTTTTTTTCAAAATATTCTCCATTGAAATCACTTTTTCATGCGTTTGAACCATTGTGGACGAATGAGGTACCTCCAAAACATGTAATTTGAATCTATCAACCTCTTCTTCGGGTGTAGTTTAACGTCGACCTCGCAATTTATTTTTGATCTGCGGGAATAAGAAGAAATCATTGATAGCTCGTCAAAGAGTATCGTAATTGAAATAGAACTGTAAAATATAAGAAACTTTGTTTGATACGCATAATGGTGTTAGATATGACAGCAGATTTATTTAAAAAAATGTTTGCTTAACAGCTTCTGTCTAATAATCCCCTGAGCTTCGTAATTGTTATACACAATGCGTTGTATATTGAATAAAATACCCAACATGAACACAAGAAGGTAAAAGTTCGAGTATCGACAAAAATACAAATTTATCATCAAAAATGAATTGATACTGTTTGCAATAGCTCCGGATATATGAGGGCCTTTGTTTTTGACCTCTGATCCCTCCATGCAGTCGCTACGCGGACAGATGTATGCGACTGCGAAGCTCTTGCACTACACACTCCGCCATTGTTGAAATTCAGGCGTCAGTCGGCGTTGTACTACAGCCACCTAAATATGTCCGCTATTTTGACGCTACCGCGTTTGATTCGTTTTCTGCAGGCCATAGAGCTGCAGAAATCCATCGAAGAATGAATCGTGGGTATAGGGAAAAGAGTGATGGTGTTGTGCGTGAATGGTGTCGAAAGTTTAAAGATGGGCGAAATGATGTGCATGATGAAGGACGCAGTTGACAAAATGGTTAAAGGAAGCCGCAGATTCTCCATTACTGCTATGTCTACAGAAGTTTCAAGGTCTGTTTTGTAATATACTTGAATTCATCAACTTTCTATGACGAGGGTATTGAAAACCTTATCCACATATATGACAAATGTCTCAATCTCTTCGGTAATTATGTCAAAAATCAGTGTACCAATCTTTTGGCAATAAAATTGTTTTATATGAACTTTTGTTTTATTCATAACCTATCAGAGATTGAATCCTGTATCTGTAAACCAATTGAATTATTTTGACCGTCTTTCACAAAATGTCTTCGCCTTTTTTCTTAGATAAAATTCCAAATCAGGGTCTGTACTTTTTACATTGTTTCCATATTCTGTTTGTTGCAAATGCAATGTCAATTGAAATACAAATATTAAATATTATACGAGATTATTTCTTTTAGTCTAGGATCGTCAAATTGAGTGTGCTACCATTTTGTATAATTTATTGATTCTAATATGGAAATTACAATTTCAATTATATAACTATTGTTACAATTCAATTGATTCTATTTGAATATAAATAATGATAACATAAATCCACAGTACTTGAAGCCCGCATAAAATGAATTTAATTTTAATTATAGAGACCAAATATCTGTCTAAGATATTTGGAATGGACATCCAATGACCCTCTAACAACTACTAGCACCAATGATAAACGAACTGATATCTACCTCTCGATTGCAATATTGTCTAGAAGAATTTAGTAAAAATCAATTCCTGAACTTCTGAACTCAATTCCGTTTAAGGCGACATCCTTGTAACAAAACACAAAACGACAGGGGAGTAAATTAGTTTAGTGGTAGGAGATGTAATTTAATTTATAGAGGAACAAATTGGCTTCAGCTTTAATTCAAATTTGTTTAAGAATCTAGTTGTCAGTTTTAATCAACGAGTTATTCGTATAAACCACGTCTATGATCCATTTTTTACGTCTCTAAAATATCTTATTACCAACCAATATTAACAAATAATGAGAAAATTACAATCGAAACCAACAAACAGGATGTTGCGCATAAGAACCGATACAAATTATGCCCAAAAAGTGCAAGAGTTGTTACCTCAAGACTAAGTTTATTGAATTTCTGTCGATTTATTTTACGTCAGGATATTAACTTTCAAAAGGAAATTCTTCATAATCATCAGGCTTGCTTTACTTGTTGAGTAATAACAAATAGACAAAACTATGATGAGTATTCAAATGAAAATCCTCATGTTTGGGTCAGAATTGTCAATCAATATTTGATTGGACCAAATATTCCGCCAAACCTGCTAACTGGTGAAACTTATCTAGAGTTTCTCCAAAACAACCTAACGTACTTGCCATTACGATTGGGATTGAACCATTGGTTTATTTATGATGGAGCACTACCTCATTTTAGTGTCAATGTAAAAGACTTCCAATATCCCAATAATTAGAATGGATGAGGTGATAATTGTCCCCGTTCACTGGAACTTTGATTGAAGGAGTCTCCTCCAGTTAATTCCCGAGAAAAACTGTGGAGTCGCATTAGTTCGATTGCCTTCTATTACCAGCACTTATGCCTTTAGCAGTCTCATATAATATACCAAGTTTGTGTTGAAGGGTTCCACAGAAATCAATTTTTTGTTTTGAAGCTCTATAACTTCTCCTTAGAGATGCAACTTGGTATAGAAGTAAACCATACTCAATTTCTATATCTAAAATAAGATAATATTGGCAAGTAATGACAGCTCTAGCTTTATTAATTCAGTAATTTCGTAGGATCAAGTATATATACTAATTTAGCTGTTTTCTTTTTACTTTTTCTTACTTTCTTATTAGTGACTCTTATTTTGATATTTTTCATGTTTTTTTCCGTACCTTTGTCACAAATCGTTTTCACTGCAAGTATTTTTAGATGTTTCATTTTAATATTGTTCATTTTAGATTTATTCTTGTTTTTAAATATCCTGGTAAAATAAATCATTCACAAAATCATAAGCAGCAGTTTTATAGATTTCATAGACATAGACCTAATAATCTAGAATAATTTATTGTCAATTTTTTCCCAGAAGGCACAAAACATGCAGGAGAGAAAGCTCTCCGTTTTAGAAAAATATGAAATAATGGATTGGAAAATTTTATTCTCACTTCACGGTACTCGTATTTCCCGTCGTGAAAAAATAATTGGGAACAAAAGGGTAGAACAAATTAATTTGAATTTTATTTGTCTCGATTCCGCACATCCCAATTGGATTATATTCTTTACCGTTCCATTGAGTGCTTCAATAAAAGAAATTTTATCTGAGGATCACGAAAGCTGATTTGAAAAGCCGATTAATCCCGTCCAGTGTCGTAGTAGAAAAGATAATATTTTTTAAGAGTTTCTTGGTGGTAGTTCAGAATAATAGCACGTACATTAAGAATTAAAAATGATGAAGGGGTTTGGTAAAAAATTATTCGCTGCGGCCCTGGTTGTTTGAAGTGTGATGTGGTTAATATCGATCCGTTTGTCGATTAAAAAAACTAGGAATATTTCTAATTTAACAAAAAACTGGAAAGTCATATAAGTAGATTGAAGCAATATATAAAAACATAAGTGTAAACATAATATTAATAGCTTCCACTGTAGAATATAACATAATAAAAACTAGTCAGAGAGTATTAGGAAACGTTAGATTGTGAAAGTGAATGAATATGTACAGAGCCGAACTAAGAAGAACGAAGCGGAATTGTCTTCTATTGGATCAAATAACTAGGCAGCAAATTCGTTGAAGTAATCTTATATATTAAAAAAATTGATGATTTCCATTCCGAGTCCGTTCAGGCGTTCTACCCAACCAATTTGCTTATTTTTTTTTTCAATTAGAGGTATTGATGCACAGATCAGCCACCAATCATCGGATTTCATCTAATTTTCACCATTCTCAAGTTATACTCAAATGCGATTTCCCCCTGTACATTACTTATGGGAGTTTTTCACATACACACGTTCTATCCTCAATATCTCAGGTTCTATTCAAGATAGAGACTTCGTTTCGGTTTAAGAACACTCGCTGAAACACCTTCTTTCTTTTGAGTTTTTGAACACTTAAATCGGTTGAGTTGGAGAGGAGCTAGGCGCGGACATTCAATGTGGAGTTATGGATTTTTGTAGGTTTTTGCCAATTTTTCTAGTATCCACCTTTAATAACTTTTGTAATACTGGTATTTAGAAAAAATCCAAAAACACGTCAATTTATGTTGGAAGGGGCAAGCATTATGGCTTATTTAAACTTACTGGAAAAGTCACCCCCTCACTCCTAGCAGCATCCCCTTTATTTTTTTAAATTACTTTTCATATTTTTCATGTAAAATTTGGATACTCCTCTTTGAGCTGATTTCAAAAATGTATAATACTTGTAGGTTGAAGTGGTTAGTTTATGAGATAAACAATTTTTCTTTTAAGAGAACAAATTTTACTTATTATTTACTTTCACCTTATTTGCCTGTACTAAAATGGGTTGTACAACAGTTCAAACTCTTTAATCTTTTTAACTGTGCTATTTATTCTACTTAAAAAATCCAAACAACAAAAAACTCTACTTTTTATTAAAGTTTGACATTGTCATACATTATTTATTTTGTTTCTCTGAAATGAAAGAATTGAAATTGTAGGTTTATACTACCAAAATAATAATTGTGCAAGAGCTGCTGCTAGAATATTTAACGAATTACATGACGGAAGACATGCAACTCATAAGTATGTAATTCAACTGATGGAGAAATTTACCACAACAGGGTCTGTTTGCAATAAAGTGCATAAGCGAGAGGTAAATAACGAAGCAATCCAAGTGACAATTTTAGGGCAAGACAGCTTAGAGGCTCAACAACCCCAATCGTCAACAATAAGTAGAGCGATCGGTGTTTCATCTTCTACAGTTTTCCGAGTTCTACATAAATTCAAGTACCACCCATACAAAGTTAAGTTGGTGCACGAGTTGAATGAAGATGATTTTGATCGTCGTCTAGAGTTTTGCGAATCAATGACGCAAATTATCAATAACAATCCACAATTGTTAAACAATATTTGCTTTTCTGATGAATGCTTATGGTCATTAAATGGCTTAGTAAGTAGGCATAATTGTAGATATTGGGCTGAAAGTGATCCACATATTATGCGTGAATTCCATACACAACATCCCCAAGATAAAAAGATTAAAGAGTTTGAACTGTCGTACAACCCATTTTAGTACAGGCAAGTAAAATTTGTGCTCTTAAAAGAAAAATTGTTTATCTCATAAACTAACCACTTTAACCTACAAGTATTATACATTTTTGAAATCCGCTCAAAGAGGAGTATCCAAATTTTACATAAAAAATATGAAAAGTAATTTAAAAAAATAAAGGGGATACTGCTAGGGGTGAGGGGGTGGCTTTTCCAGTAAGTTTAAATATGCCATAATGCTTGCCCCTTCCAACATAAATTGACGTGTTTTTGGATTTTTTCTAAATACCAGTATTACAAAAGTTATTAAAGGTGAATACTTTTATCTGAAAAGCACTGTATATCTCATGTTCTAATATAGCTACTTATTTAATGGATTCGATGCGAGCGAAGCCGCGGTTAAAAGCTAGTAAATCAAAATTGAAAGTGATGAATATAGCGCAGGAAAAAGGAGGAAATTTCGAACATATTTCCAATAAAAGCAAGAAAATAAACAGAACATCGACCAAAAGTAAAAATCGAGAAGACAAAATTGATAAACTATGATCAATCTCATGAATATTATCATATAGGAAATAATGAAATTGAAAAGAGAATTCAGGAGACAAGGCAAACTCTAATCAAAAAGCACGAAGACGAATTCTCAGCAAACAAATCGGAAAAATCTACATATCTAGTAAAGACAGTTTCAAATAAAAGAAAAAAGTATTACAAAGTAAATGAAGATTCATAAAATTATATTGGTCATGACCTAACAAAAGATAAAATAATAATGCAGAGTATCAGAAGAGAAAGGGCACAGGAAATGAAGATATGGTGTATAAAAGGATAGAGATGGAAGGAGTACTTTAAAAATGGAACAAGGATAATTTTATTCTGAAATAAAATAGCAGAAACATATTTAGAAATAGAATAAATAATAATAGTATTGATGACATAATAAATAAACTCAAAACATTAGATAAGAAGGAAGGATATAGAAGTAATAATAGTATTATATTAAATATTAATGACTATAAGAAAATAAGAATTGGAATTATGACGTAAACCAAAAGGAAACTATAAAAAAAAGAAATTATCAACAGTGGAAGATAGTATAGAAAACATAAACAAAGAAAAATGAAGATGACTGAATAAGTGACTTAGCTGATAAAAAAAAGGACAAACCGGTAATAATGAAAAAAAAAGAAGGAAAATACGCTAAAATTATTCTTATTATACCTTCTTACTCGTATTTGTCAAATAAACGACTTTTATACAAGAAAAGCACGTGTTTTTAAAAATAATCACTTTTCTATAAAGAACTCTTTTCATAAAAAATCGCCGTAGAGGAATCATACAGGTTGTTGTCATATATACGTGTTTTTGAAAAATATTTTTTGTGCAAAATATACTTCCCATCTGAAAAAATACTGGGGGGATGAAAAAAGTGTGTGCAAGAAATATTCGTGGAAGTATTTTGTTTATTTCAATAAATAAACCGAGCTTTTTTAATCAAAATAGAATATTAGGAACAAAAATCATATTCATTTCTAAAAACACTTTTTTACTTCAAAGTTCAAATAAAAATTGTCACGCGAAGTTCACCACAAACAAACAAAGAAGAAAATAATAAACAAATATACATTAATTTCATTAATGTATATAAATGTACTTGATTTTAGGTATTTTCTGTTTTAAAATTAGTTTTTTCAATAATTTTTGGAAGAAAGATAAAATTTGACGTTTCGACTTTTGTTCAAATCTTGATACTGACAATTTGCGTATTTATATTAATGAATAGATCACCTACATCATGAACATCAAAATAAAAATAAAATCAAAATAGAAAATATTCTAAGAAGAGAAAAAGAGAATTTATAGAAATGGTTCACATTCATAAGAACGAAAAAGCTATAAATTTATTAATTTCATTATTTTATAAGCATTTAATTCGAATCTATCATTCGATTTCTAACAATATTGAATAATAGTAAATGAAAAAAGGTTTTCTATTGAATTTTTTCAATTGTTCAAAATATTTTTGTGAGCTTTAATTTGTAAATCGAATACAATAAATATTTTGGTAACGTGATGTGTTTTTTCACATTTTTTTCACACCGAGTGTAAATCAATTGTTAATTATTAAAACTAAAGTACCAAGCTGAATATTATATTAAAGTATTTCCATTTTCATTCACAGTTTTCTTTGTGGTTTTATCTACATCCGCTTACACTTTGCAGGAATCCTTCGTTTCATTTTTAACAAGTTCCGTGATACGATAAGATCTTAATGTATCCAGCTAGACCCACAATTCTGACTCGATCTCCTCTATATGCAAACATTATCCGGTTTAGAAAGCTCAAGAATATTATGTATATTTTCTTTAAAAATTACCATCTATTCTATTTCTCGGATAAGTTTATTTCAAAAAGCAACAAGGGTATTTTCTATTGTTAAGAAATGGTCAAAGATCGACATTTCTAAATTTCAAAATCTTCAGACAAGAAAGACATTAAGCAATCTCCACGCAAGTGTGGAACTAGACAGTATTCGTTGGGAGTCAAATGTGAAAAAAATAGTGGATACTCATGTTATATTTGCAATTGTCTTTTCTACTAGATGACACAGCCGAACCCAAATAGACCGAGCGAAGAACAGAACGACGGACACTTTTCTCAGATGTTTTTCCATATTGATTCAACGAAATGTAATGATCAACTTTTTCTGGAAGTTTTAATTGATTTGGAAGTTGATTGAATTTCTCTCGAAGTTAAAGTTCAACTTCTTTATATTAGTCATTTATAAACAATCTTGATACTTTTTATATTATTCATTTGTGAATATCATATCTAATTCATGTTTTAATATCCATGAATGCTTTTAAAGAAATTGCTTCAAAATATCACTTTCGTATTCTTTTGGTCAATAAATCATTTTCATGAGAATATTACTTCCTAAACCCGTTCTGACGGTAGCTCTATTTAGCTCTTGTCTTGACTCATTCATTGTTCTTTCCAATTATTTTTTTTTTAAATTCAATTCTTATCTCCTGCCGCTGGAATATTATTACCATATGAACTTTCTCATTTCACGAGAACGTCAAAACTATAAAACGAAAATGGAATCCTTAACAACATTCTAGATAGAAAAGCTGTCAAAATCACGATTTCCATATAATTCACGGAATCGTAACTTTTTTGAATGGTCTATGGAAATGAAATCGAAAATTGATTTGTTACGTGTAAATTTAGTCTATTTAATATGCCCAAAAAGTTATACAAAAACATACGACGCCAAAGAAACAAAATAATTTTTCTCATTTCTCGTAGACATACAATTTCCGTAGTGACTAGTTTCTGCTTGTTTCATGCTTCCTGTATCGTAAATAACGCCATTGTTTTGTGAGACGTAAGTAACAATTACCATTAAAAATTCATGCCATATAAAATGTGTGTCTTATTTACTTTAAATTCATCCTATATTCATCAAGCTTCAACTAAATACCTTCAATTTCTTATTTCATCAACAACGATTTATGTTTCTTTTTAAAAATGCTCGAAGTTTACCTCTATGAAAGAGATGAACTTCAGAAAGAAATATTCACTTTATCAACTCAATGGATACTTTAATATAGCAGGTTTCTAGTAAAAGTACGCCAAAAGCACAGATTTTCTAACTGCAGTAGCAGTGTTTGTTTGTCACCAGCTATTGATTGTTGCTTCATACCTTTCTTTCGATTTGTCTGACACAAGAGATAGACAAGAAATATTTGCCGATACAGACAAATCTACAATTTCAACTTTTCCCAATTGTTAATAATAAACTGTCAAATTATTTACCAGCCACGATCTTTATTGCAAAATAACTTTATTTGCTCATCAAAATGACAAAACTTTTCTTTGAAATAAACTTTCAAGCATTTAACTCAACTGAACAAAGTCTTGAGGTAACAACTCTTTTGGGCATGGTAAGGATGGATTAAATTACGTCTATTAGTTCGTTGTAAAGACGATCTTGATATACCACTTGGTCTAGATAAAGCTCTAGTTGTAATATGCCGTTGATCGTTAATGGTATCAAAAAGTTCTTCATCTTGCACACTCATTTGAGCAGAACGTACTCGATTAATATCAAAAAATTTTCCGATTTCTCGCATCCATCTTTCAGCATTAGAGAATGTTTCTCTGTAAGAAACCACGCGATTAGGAAATTTTCTCCGATATTCTCCTATGCTTCTTCTAGAGTTTTCTTCACAAAAACCTAACACCAATATAACAGATCCACTAAAAAATATATAACAATTCAATTACTATATAAACTGAGTTAAAAATTGTCAAATTTGATGTAAAAATGTAGTGCTAACTCTTGACATTTTTGTAAATTCATTATTCTTCCAATTACTTAATTCCCTTACCAGTCTCATACAGTGTACCATATTTGGTATTTTTAAGTTCATGGATTGCAATATTTTCCAAATTCTAGGTATTACTTCGAGGCAACATAACTCATCAGAGATATAACTCCAATACTATGATTTCCAATATTCATCGAGTTATTTATTAACTTCAATAGCCATACTTTTATGTTGACGAAAGTAAATCGGTTAACATTTCAATTCTGTAGCACAAAACAATTCATTTACCAAAGGAAATTATTAAAATTGCTCAGTTCCCTATAAAAGAACACAAAGATGACATAGATTGATAATATAAAATGTTTTTTTCCATGGGAAATCGACGTTGTGATACGGAATAGAAATAATGATGGTTTGAAGGTCACTATAATGAATCTAATAATCGATAAACAATATATTTATTATTTGATTTAGATAGATGGTAAGTTTGCGTTTGTGTCCGATTTTTTAAATCTAGACGTATCCTCGTCTTAATTGTTGGGAAGTATGAACCTTTTCTGATTCAAACCAGATGCAACAAATAAAATACAAAGTTATAAATAAAAAGAACGAACGAACCTCACGCATCAATTTAGTTCTAATTATTCATGTTATTTATTAATAAAATTAACTGGAAATATTGATTATATTGATGATGATCTGATTGAGATGTTATGAAACCGTATATTTTATTTACATCATCGAATTTGCAATCTAATATTGTTTATCAAAAAAGTATGCACAAGATGATGAGCCTTATTACACCCGAGTAGTACGAGTGGTTCGTGCAATGTGAAGTTGCCTGTGGATATCGTAGTGGCGCCTACGAGACGAGACTTTGAAAAACCTTGTCGAGCGAAAAAAGTTTTGTCTCGCAATTAAACTCGCGTCTTGTCTCGCAGATATTTCTGAAAAATCTCATAAATTTTCATGTTTCTATATACATAAAATACACAATAAGTATCAAATCTTATTTTTATATAAAGAAAAAAATGTTAATAGTGTTAATGTAACCACATCTGACATCGTATGTACCTCAATATTGGCGAAAATCACGTGTCACTCGAAGACGCTGAATTTTACTTCTATAGCATTATTTGTTGCTGTTTAGATTTCTAATGTGATTTTGATTGTATTTCCTTTATTTCTTCAATTTGACGAATGACGCAAAATTGAGTCAGATCAGACATCAAAAGAAGGGGACATATAATATTAAGGAGCCTAGAAGGAACAAATTCAAAAAGCATTAAACTTTTGTGTCTACAGACGTAAAGTCCAACTTCCCAGCCTCATGAGATAACAATTAATCTGAATAATATAGTTGAAGATTGGAAATGCATTTGTTCATGTAAGTACGGAAAGAAGAGACTTGAATATATACACGAAACTACCAAAAGGTGTACAAAAGTTTTATGGGCCACTATAATAACACTTTAACACTAAAGCTTTTATCACGTTTTCAAAAAAGCACTTTAACCAGGTATAGTATTTTACTATTCAGACTAAAATTTCAAATAACACTTCCCATTGTATATAAAACAACAAAATAAGTTCGTTTCTGGCTTTGTTGTTCACCTCTATTGAAGTTTAAAATAAAATTAACCTACTTCATAATTTTCGAGAATAACATAAAGAAATAAATTTAAATACACTCGCGATATCTAAAAATGTAACGAAACTCACATTAAGTGATGTTTATTTATTCTCGATGCGAAATTCCGCACGTGATGACAAGTCTGCCAAGTCTCGTTCTTAGTTTGGAATATTTTAGTTTTTGATGAGCTGGATTTTCATGTTTTTGTACGACTTTTCACTTTGATGTTTGTTTTCATCCTATATCAACATAAAAAAAGCAAAAAATCCACCACACTCGTTTATAGGTAGCGAGGAATTGTTTTAAACATATTCGTTTTTCAACATAGAATACGAAATGAACAAACTTTGTTGTTGAATAATGATATATAATTCTGAAACTCCAGGCTTACTTCAAGCTTCCATTTAGAAAAATATGATAATTCAAAAATGATTTCCAATGTAACCTCGAAAAGTTGAAAAATAAAAATGTGAAATCTGACTGTCAGTAAAGCAGGAGTTGAAATTTATATATCTGTATCTGTGTCTGTGTCTAGTAACGACTAAGTTTTTACTTGTTTCAGATGTTTGTTGTAATCTTTACCGAGTGGGTTTTGTCTTTAAATAATTTATATATCGTTATATTTTCCTATTTCAAATACCTTTTTCTTTCACATGATCTTCATATATAATTTTGAGATTGAGCAATGAATTTTCGGCATCGGAACTTCTGAAATATTCTAGAAACTTTTTGATTTCTTTTAGTGCTCCCAAATGAATGAGAAACATCGTTCAAGAAAAATTCTACGGGTGGAACAAATTCCTTATAAGTACGGTAAATTCATCAACAAAACTCCCAGTGGATAAAATTTAGTTGACACTGAATTATGTTTTGTTGGTGATAATCTAATTCACTACATTCGATGTTCAGCCATCTTATAGGAAATATCAAACTTACAGACCTTCGACATTAATTTAATTTAATACAATTTTTCAAGTGACGAGTAAATTAAAGGGAAAACACTAAGGATTCTACTGTATATAGTTAAACATTTTAACCCCAAAATATTAACATCAAACGTGTTATATATACCACCAACAAAGTAGCCAAAGCTGACGTTAATCCTTTGATGTTAATTGAATTGACAGATGACAGGGAACTCTCTTGAATAACACTAAGATAAATAACATTTCCACTTAAAATCATCCATCATTATGCTGATTATAGAATACGAATATCATAAATGATAGGAAATAACGGTTTACATATGTGAAAATTCCCACGCCTCAATTTAATTTGTTAAGACTATTCTCTAGTTTTATGGAAAGTAAAATTGCTTAACTTTCTGTTAATTATTATCTCTGTTTATTGACGACGCAGTACATTTTTATAACCTAGTACCAGCATTAGACGATTGTAGGACTCCCTTGAACCTTCTAAACATATCACACATCGTCATTTAGAGTCATTGGGTAAGATCAGACAAAGGACAATTACCAAAACCTGTCCTAAAGAGAGATCGATTCGAGTGGAAAGTTTTGCTGTGCGTCTGGTGAAATTATGAAGATTTAGCATGCTTCGGAATCCTTCCAGACAGTCGAACTATCAATTCTGACGCATGTGAATTTATGAAGTTTTATAGGAAAAATATCCAGATTCATTTAACAGAAAGAACATAATGTTTAACCACATACGGTGGAAGCTACGCGAAATAAGATCATAGAGCTTGGTGGTATCAAAAGTCTACTACATCCAGCAATTAGTACGGACCTTGCACATTAAAATTACTATTTACTCAAATCCAAAGCGAAATTCTTGCGTAGGAAAATTTCAAATCCAAAGATCTTGAAAAAGCAGTACGTCTATGCCCAAATAATGATTTTACCAAGATATCAACGAGCTTACCGGGTTGGGTTAAAACTGTAGAATACGATGGAATATACCTCAAACATTGAGATTTTCTTTTTGTATGATTATTTAATAAACAAAGTGAACATTGGAACAAAAAAAATCTAATCAACAGTCTAGGCATATTAACTCAATTTCAATACCTGAAAATAGTGAAAGGGTTTGTAATAAACAAAAAATCAAATGAGCAGTGGAGATTCCTTCTCCATAGCAACATAGAACCGAATCAGACTGGTAAAAATGATTACAAAGTGATTTATTCAATCCATAGGTGTAAAAATATCACATCGTCATTAGATAAGTTAAGATTCAACGTGGAAACAGGAATAGTTACGCAATAACATATCGAAAATACTGTTAGCTGCAACCAACTTGAAATTGAAAATATATGTAGTAGAGATTTTTGAAAACAGAAACTTAGTCATCCGTTGAATGTGATACAACTGAACTGTTAGAAAGGTCTTGTGCTAAAAATAAAAACTCAAGTTTTTGGCTACTACATTTATTAATAACGCACTATATATTTTGTGGTTTGATTTATAGTATTTGCAATAATAATTATGAAAGAACGTCGAAGCTTTTAAATAAGATACATCATTATCTTGTAAAGTATAAACTTCATAGGCCCTTATTTTTTATAAGGCTCATAAAACTCCATGCTATGACATTTATAACAGGAAGGTATAAGAGCAAGGGTCAGTGTTGCCATAACTTGAATTTAAGACAGGAAGTGTTTCAGGAATGGTGGAAAAAACATCGCTTTTTAGATATATAGGGCACCAGAACATCTTTTTTTGTATCCAAACTTACTAAAAATGTTGTGTTTGGAAAGGAAAAAGAAAGAGGATAGTACAAAATGGGAACAGTATTATATCTTTTTCAGCACGAAGGTGGAAATTTTATAAATAATTGAATGGAAACTTTGGGTCAGTTTCATTGAAGATATTTAAGTTTGGGATGTTTCCGGCTGGAGACTCATTCTGAGTTAAATTATATGTGTGTGTTTAGAAAACCAATAGGCCAGTCAAATGTAGTAAATAACGGTAATTTGATACTTTCGCTCTAGTAAATCGAAAAATCATCCGATTTCGATGATTTTTTTCACGGCGGATTTATGAAAAAAATATGTGAAATATCTCACTTCGAGATTTCATATAGATTTATGACTTTAAACATGATCATAAACGCACTTTTTCGCATAAAATCGTTTATAACTTTTTTACAAAGCATCAAACGCAGTTCATATTTTTTTTGTTAATATTCACAAAAATCGAACATTTTGGGAAAAAATGTTTGTTTATTAATTTTATTAAATCTCTAACAGTCAACCTTAGTAAGATATCATTTTTTTAATGCTGAAAATTTTCAATTTTTCAAAGTTAACTTTTAATACTCTGAACTTGGTTACAATAAGTGATTTTGAGAATGTTTTTTTCCATATGACTTTAATGATTACTTAATAAAAAAGGTACAAGCGATTATATGTGAGAAAAGGTCAATTTTAAGAGAAATTGTTATTATTTTTAATTGTAAAAACATGATAAATCAGTATTTTTGTATAATTTTTTTTCAATTTGTTCGTTTTTTTGTGTAGATTATGAAAAAAATATAACAACTTCATTTGTTAATTTGGAAAAAAGTTAGCAAATAGGTGAATAAGTGCATTTTCATGAACATTTAAAGCCCTGAAACCAATATAAGTTTTCATTTTTTTATTCCCATAATTTTTTTCATAAATCCGCCGTAAAAACGAAGATTTAAAAAGAATTAATCGAAATCGGATGATTTTTCGAGAGCCAAAAAGCGAGGGGACCGCGAAAATATAAAATTACCTGAATAACTTATAAGTATTCGTAATAATTTTTTTAATTATAGATTGAAATATATATAACAGATACTCATATATGGTGAAAAATTCATATTAAATTAAAACGAAATGAAAATGAGGAAAAATGTGAAACACCTTCCAAATAATTAAGTTTCCTAAAATAAATAAAACTACCTTGAAAGACTAGCCTTCTTAGAAACTCAGCAAGATCGTAAATTTTCCGATAAAAGCTAAACAAAAATTAAGGATAATTTAGTTCAAACTATCCTACAAACTGTCACCAGTCACCATTGTGAGGTGGATAACTAAAATCGAATGAAAGCTTCCGAGGTTTGATCAAAATGTAGATGAAATCTGGATCCACTACTACACACCTCAAATGAAAAAATAGCAAAACTGTGGATTGCAAACCTGCTCTGATAAATGCAAAGACGAGGTATTCTTCATCAAGGTAAAGCCATAATAGGTATCACGCATAATTGTTTGATACTTCGGTCATCGCCATGGATAAAATTCTCGAATTGGTTAACAACCAGAATTTTTTTGTTTTAATTGTGATTATACAAATATTATAGCACCGCTGAATTGAATATGAAGTATAGAATATAAAGTTGAAAAAGAAAAATGATTATAGACAAAAGTTGTCTTATTTCTGTACCAGAAACCCTCGAATGAACTATATAATCTGTATAATAAAGATGCTTCTCTAGTTATATCCTTAACTACTATCACTTCCGAATTTTGAGAACCTTCTCAAAAACACTCGACACTCTTTGCGTTATATATCTGAACATTTTATCCCTGTGGTTTTTTTTTCAAGGACCACTCAACTGTATAAAACAGTAGAAGGTTTTTTGTGTTTAGTTATCGGATTGATTTTTTTTTCAATACCAAAATGAAGTATAATTGGATACCTAACGTGACTTGTAGGCCGAAATGTAGGTCAGAAGATATTTGTGTCTGCTAGCATTATATTTTATTCCATAGCTGGTTTTTTGACAACTCAAGTGAACTTTTGAAATAATCGCTGACATATCACAAATGGTTTTAATCGTTTGAACTTATATAGTTGTTGTCATGCACTACATGACTTTTATATCACATACATCTTGAAATTTACAGAGAAAGATAACTTTCTAGATAGAAAAATAACGTTTATCTTACATAAATGTTCATGAAAGTTCTAGATTGAATGACGTCTCGGTTTTTCGGATGTCACATAAGGGTTTTGATCTCGAATATACAACGTGGTCAGTTTAAACATGCTCTAGCTTATAATCCGCTTTTTGAATATCAAAACAAACTTTAATTAACATCGAATTCTTAAAAATGTATCGCTTTAAATGAGGTAAAAAACAACGATGTTCAACAATCGTAGATAGTGCATCAGCAGTTGCAATAGAAACAATATTCTTTTTTAGAATATCTACTCAATTATATTAAACATACAATGCAGGGGTGGTAGCAGTACTATATTTCCAACACTTTCAGCCGTTATATTTGCCTAGCTATAACTTTCGTTAAAATAAAGAAAACAAAAGAAGTCGCAGTACTGTCCGTCCCCTAATTTTAGCCGTAATCTCACATTATTTTTATTAAACGCTCCATGTCCTTTACTGTAACTTTCGTCAAAGTAAATATTGAATAGAATAAAATATACAGAGGCAGTCAGTATTGGATGTCCTCTGATTTTATCCGAAATATCACAGACATATTTTTTATTAAACGCTGGGTGGTTCTAAATGATTTGTTTTACTATTACTTCCGTTAAAATAAATATGACGACTCAAGAAGTATTCTTGAATTTCTTCTATATCATCTGCTCTAATTGATGCTTCATTTACAAGTTACACTTGTCCAAACTTGAATGTTTACGCACAGGGCATTGGAAATGCAACGTTAATTCGATTCACTATAAATTTCTATAATGCCATTTTGGAAAAAGTTTTGATTATTTTTATGATATAACTACCTAAGTGTTTATGGAGTCCAAGTTAACATATAATTTGCTTTATATGCGTCCAATTTCACTCAATCGAATATCTGAAAGATTTGAAAAAGAATTCATATTATTTTTCGTGAAAATACGCTTCAGTATTTTTATATGTGTTTGTTTGAGCGTAATAACGATTAGAATCGATAAAATATGAATTTATTTATGGAAAAAGGGCAACATGAACATCCATAACACACTAATTTTATTCCGACAATTTTTGTTTTTTTCAATGGAATGATTTTCCTTTACACGCTGCTTTCATTCATGCGTTCCGCCAATTCAGTTAACTCACATTATATGAAATATTTCAAAAACCATATTCCCGAGAGATTTAAAAAAAAATTTTTACATTTATTCACTGAGAGACCAAATATAGATAAAGATATTTTAAAATAATTGTTTTTACCATATGTCTACATTATTGTATGAATAAGTTTAATTCAATTTCAAGCTCCGGATAAGGCTGAACCAAAACTTTCTTTTCATGCGGACAATCCCAGGACGGGGAATCACACTCAGATCTATTAATTATATGGGCGCTAGTGGCGAAGATGTAGCACAACAAACAAAGCTTGATAATTACTTAAATTTACTATATGTATAGTAAATTTAAGGAGCGAAATTTGCTGCGTAACTCCGCAGGGACCAAGGCGATCAAGAACTAGTAGCTAGAATGGAATTTAACCACCAGGAAACATTTGGGTAATTTACCAATTACCGATAAGCACGTAGAAGTACCTAAAAGATACGATTCAGATTTATTTCAATTGGCTTCGCAATTATTAGAAAGCAGTTTGTAATTTATATTAAAATAATAAACTGGTATATTATTTATTTAAACGTTTAAACATGAAAGTTGCACGTTTTAAATATACAAACATTTTGTATAACGAGAGATTAACTGAAAGTTTATATAACTACCTACGAGGCACTATAACACTCCAAGATAGTTGGTAACTGCTTAATCATCTAGGAAAAGACCAAGTTACTGAGCAAAAAGAAGCCTCGTTACAGTAATATTATGGAGGGAAGCGCCTAGATAAATATTTATGCCCTGGAAAATTTTTCACACTTTTGTATGTTGAGTTGAGTTTTTAAAATTTTTTGTTTTTTGTTTTGTGTTCGACTTCCCAAGTTGCTGGTACTATTCCTCGAATGTACTTAAACCTTTTAGCAAGACATTAGCAGAGTAGATACCTTGCTGTCTAAAGTGAATAACGAAATACCTGAAGGGATCCTAATCTAGCCCTACGATTTCGTTAAAAGTTTAGTATATTAGGTTAGGATATTTTCAGGTATTTTTCTTTTCGCTGTTTCGAGAGAAAATCAATTTCTCCTCGATACAAAACGCCTCGCTTGAGTTCGTGTAAGTATGGAACAATGAGAAGGTAGAGGGATGCGTCTATATAGGTTATTCCTAAAACGTGTACCAAATATATCGGAGAGTATTAATTTAGTTGTATGCTATCAGGATATTAAGAAGGTTATAATAGAAACCAGATTTAGAATTCCAAAACAAAAGGTAACTCGGAAGGAAGTTTAATATAATGAACAAATCTAATTGTTACTAAGACATAATTACGTTCGAAGATATTCGAACAACCACACCAGTGTTTTACACATGAATCTATCTGTTAGATTTATATAAATGTTCTGTCCCCTTATGAAAATATTAGTTGCTAATCGTTATTAACTTTTGAAGTTTGGCAACACGGTAATTATACAAATCAATAACTAAATAGGTCTCAGCAATATGTTATACATTATTTATGTCTTGACTATATTGTGATATACCACATAATGTAATATGTATCTCCAATTCTGATTCCAGTTCAGTATGTTGGGAGCGACAACACAATTCGTGGGAAATTGGACAAAGAAAAGTTGGAATATTTGTTGGTTTATCCAATACACTGTAAACTATTTGGTATTATTATTCCTAGAATCTATTAAATTATTGGTAATCTAGATAAAAGTAGTAATTCAGTTTAAAAATTGAGAAAATGATAATGTAATCTTCAAAATCTATTGAATTAACCCAGAACGATTATTTATGCTAGATGTACAGGCGCAAATATATATTTATATCAAAGTCCATCTCCATGTGATTGATTGCTCATTTTGTCCATGTGGTTGAGTTCTCTACAACCCCGTTTACGTTCTCTAACTCACCTCACCACTTCTGGAATTCCTAGTTCTTCTCATTCTATTTTTGACGTTCACTTCCTCATTAGTTCGTAGAATTTTCATACCATTCGTCGTCATTATTCTTTTTGTTATCAATATTTAGTCTCTTGTTTTCTTTGTTGTTTTATTTTCATCTTACTTCATGTACTCATCATATTGTTTTTCCATATTATTCTTCAAAGTAATTGAATTATATTGTTTGTTATATTATGTCGACTCCTGGTTTACATCTGATCGAATTACCATTGATTAAATCGTCTTAGTTGGAATGCTCATATTAAATTTATTTGTGTGTATAGTAGGCATTGCAGGTCATCTTCGTTATCTGATGCCGGTACTCCATCATCCGCATAACATAACATTTCGATCGATCGCTCTCCCATTTTGTAACTTACATCGACATGGTTAACTATTTCTATGATTCTGTTCATGATATTATTGAATAGTGTAAAGTTAAGATACTCTACTTGTCATATCCCGGTCAAAAATATTTGGACAGTCCCGTTCTATATTTGATCCTTGTCATATTTTCATCTTCACTAGATTTTTTAATATACCAGCTTTTTCAGTGAAATATTAATTATAGTAGACAAATTACCGATTTAGAAATAGGGCATTAACAATAAAGTTTTACTTGATAAAAGTGCCAAAGAAGCTTATAAAATGAGTTATTAAAAGATGAAAAAGCGTCAAGACGTTTTTCAACTTCAGAATAGATGAAAATGTTCAAAAAGTGGGTTCGTTATGGATTTTTACAAGAAGTTTGCAATAACATCTTTTATTGAATAATAAATATCCCTTCATAACTTATTGTTAGGCCATGATCTCAATACTTTTCTAGGTTTTAATATTTTCAAAGTATTTTTATATTTTTGTTAGATTGATTATAAAGAAACGATATTCGCAATCGTATGGTAACTGAAATGAAACTAAATCAATCTCCAAAATAGATTGATTTTCTTTAGAAAGAACTAACCGAAAATAATATCGAGTAAAATCAAGCAGAAAGTGATACTGATAGTTGATTTATACAGTATATAGCAGTTGTAACAAAAGATATTGATAACTTATATTATTTGAAAGAAATTGAAATCTTTAACAAAACGTTTTTTACTATAATCATTTTTATTGTTCATTTATTGTTCAACATCGTCATCCTTCTCTAAATAGGCGTTTACGTATGCGACAATTGCCTCATACGATGAAAATTTCTATCTTACATGTTAAGAAACAGAAAAAGTCGCTAGGAGCTATATCTGGTTAATTTGGTGGGTGTGAAGTGTCAGAAGATGCGTTGTCTTGATATATAAAACTTTTTTTCACTTCTCCGTTCGATTAAACAGTTTTTACCTTCTTTGGCGCAGATTATCATAAAAGACATTTCTGGAAACCATAGTTCGAAATAACTTTTATCTGCATGCGTGTACAACTAGATGAATAATTAAAAAAAATTTTGGAAAAAATTAAATCTTTGCAATCCTCTGTTTTTCATCTACAGTTATGAATCGACGCAAAAATCTGTATATGGCAAATGTACTCTTTTGATATGCCGATGGCCTCTTCTTTAATCCAAAAATTGTCCAGTACCATTTGGTAAACTTTTCCGATATACCGATAGCCTCTTCCATCTTTCTAGATTCTATTTGAAGAACTTTTTCGATTATCTCGCTGGTTGTCGCAGTTTGTGACCGTCTCGAACGCTCATCGTTAATCAAACTGATACTGACATGTTGAATGCAGCTCCCCAAAATATCACGATCATTAATGGTGCAAAATTCCCGTGGACAGTTTCAATTTTTACCATATTCCGTTCGAAATCTTAGGTTAATGTCCTTTTGTACTGGAAGCTTCAAAAAGAACCCTCCGTATTTTACCACCCTGTCCACCACTGTTTTATATAAATATTCATTAACAAATTGCCCTTAATGTTTCTCCAAAAATTGTTTTTTGTGCGTATACATATTGTAATTTTAATACAGATATTTTTTGTCGAATTATTATGAATATTTGATTATTGATAGACATTTAGTAATATCAATCGAAACTAGTTCAACTGATATGCAAAAAATCAATAAATATAATTGGTTTATATCGAAAGTACATTCATATTAAATTTATACTCAAGGTTAATTAGGAAAGAAAAGATATAACAATCGGCGTTTGGAATGGGATAATAAGATATTTATTTCATCATTTATTATTCTTTTTCATGTCATTAGAGCCAATATTTGGAAATATAATCGAGTATTTTCTACAAATATCTTAATAGTAATACTTCATGACAATCTAATAGCTACTCCAACCGTCTATAATATAGGGGTGATTTCATATACGAGGATCGTTTTCTAATAATCCATATTTCTCTATTTAGTATTAGTATAATATTGGAATTCAATTTTATTTTTTCTATAAATCAATAAAGATTACAAATTTGGAATCCCAGAACTGTTCACTAAACTATCCACTAAGATTTAACTATTCACTAATTTATTTAAATTCACCGTTTACTATTTACTAATCCGATCCGTTCGCTATGAGATATATAATTATTTACTGCCCTACTCGCTGATAAACAAGCGCCTATTTATACAAAACGGATTTCTCGATTATTCGGATTCTAGAATGCATACAAACAAAAAAGCATTCTTAGAAATTGATTCTGGAAAAATGCCCACAACATACTGTAAAAAAGTTATAAAATCAATATAAAGAAATTGCCCATATATATAAAAAATGTAGATGGTCCTTCTGAGAATTTCCACATCTGCTAAACTTTAGATTCTATCAACGTAATAGAACATGACCGGCTTTACGATCTACCTCAGTGGACGAGTTTATAACAAAAATAAAAATTATTATAGGAAAAAAAGGCTTATTCCTTTGTTAAATCGGAACCTTTTTAAACAAATCTCGCGAGTTTGAAGATATCCAAATATCCATCTCGCAGATAAATTTTCTATTGTAACCTTTGATTCAAAATATTATAATCATTTCCTGGGTAGTTGCAATAAAGAGACGAAGGACTTCCATAGTAAAGTTTTCTTTGTCAATCTGATCATTTTTTTAATAACTATAACTTCTGGAACAAACGATATATAGTTATAAAAGCCTAACCTATTGATGATTAGAAAAAAATATTGAATACTTGTGCTACTATCTTTGTGTTAAACTGGAAACTTATCAGCCGGTGGATTGCATGCAAGACTAAAGCATGGAATAAAAACACATTAACAAAAATTAGCAACAAAAACATTCAACTTACCTACGTTATAAATATATTACAAAACCACTATTTTAGTATTCAAATTTATTGTCCAATTTATACAGATCTTATTCACATAAAAGTTGTTGATTCGGATACGTTTACAGTCACTTGTAAAGAGCGACATCTTGAAACGAAAAGTATGAAGATATCAGAATTAATATTCCTTTCAATTAGAAAAAAAATTATGTGAAACAGTAGTCTTACAGATGTTTATTAAGAAACGACAAATTAAAATTGAATTTTGAACTAATAATGTCAAAATTGCGTCTTGTAATGAATTGTTGCGATGATTTTCAGAACAACTGGATCTTATACTAATGATGTGCGCTATGAAAATCACTTCTATAAGTTGCTCGAACTAATATTAAGAGTAAATCTGGATATTTCAGTAGTTCAAGGGTTAATCAATTTGTGATAATTTACTTAAGGATACCGAACATTAAAAGTCACTAGAAAGCGTAATAAATTACATCAGGCTCAAAAAAAACACTCTCTAGATCTAGATCAGTTGATATAGAACAAATAGGAATAAGAGGATAGAAAAAACATTTTAAAACATGAAGCTGAAGAACACCTTAGTGAGATAGGAGCACCAAATTGGAAGGGAAGATAATGGCAAGACTGGAAACAATCATTATCAAACAGTATAAACTAAATTTCTAGGATCAATTGCTTGTTTTTCCACCAATGTAAAACATACAATCACGAATTATAATGAAAGATATAACATCATTGACTCCTCTCATTTGATGCAAAAGTTTTTTGGAATCTCTGGCTTTTATAAATTAATATTAATACAAAAAATTAATTTTCATACTTGCACAGAATTTTATCAACGGACGTATATCTAGAACGATATTATAGAATTGTATAGATTTAAAATATGAAAGTGTCTTACTGAAGGTTAGTTCTCTTTATATTCCACATTGTTAAATTTGTTAAATCTACAAACGTGGGTCCGCGGGAGTTTACAACGTTTTCAAATCATCCAAAACATAATCTTTCGATTTATCTGTTTATGGATTAGCAGAACAAAATATGAATATTGAATCAAGATTTACATCTGAGAAAGAAGACGGTTGGGGAATCAAATGTTTTAGACTTTCAATTTCTAGAGACGAGAACATCAAATTGGTACACATGAAACAGTATGAAAAAGCATAAGATAAATCTGACTCATCAAAGCCAACGAATTCATAAATTTAATCAATGAATTAGAGCACTCGTTTGTTGTGAAAAATTTCTGATGAAATCGGAAAGGTGAAAATTTTAAGCTTCAAACCTTCCATTCAGTTTTAATAATCTCTTTTCTAACATGAGCAATAATTATATATTCTTGAAAACATACAAGTTCCAACTTTATGAGATTCTGTTAACCAAGAACCAGAATATGAAGATGTCTTTGACTCTTTATTGCAATTTTGCGTCTTCAAATCTGAACTAGCTACGCATAACGTAAATTCCTTTTTCAATAACGATTTTTATAAAAAAATGTAGCCCACTTCAAAACGCATAGTTCTTATTCTTCTGCTTCTTTTCATATTCCTTGGTACACTTGGGATAATTATAGCTTTCATATCATAGTTGATTATTTCTATTTAGCTATTTCCACCAACGTGTCATTTAACATTCTATTTACGTGGTAAGTTTCATGAAAATTTTGAGGTGGCAAAAAACAACGAAAACATTAAAATTTAGAATGGACAACAGATACCAAGGTAGCTGGAATGATAAACTGTTTTAAATTAAGGGTCGGATTACTGAAAACCGTTTTAGTTTAGGTAGCATCTAAATCATTAACCAGACCGGTATTATCATCATTATTATTATGTAAATGTCAGTCTTGAGTACGTAATAAATAGAATTATTTAACAATGTGGACAAATTATTTTAATAGTAAATAAACCCCATAATATAAAATCAAGTTTGGTAATAATGAAATAACCCAAAAAAATTATACTGTTTGATATTTTTCACACCAAATTTTGAAAGCATTTTTTTCATTGAATTTTATCATCTACCTTTTTTTCTAAGAACTTATTTATGAGTAAAATGGAACCACAACGTAACTAAAACTTTTTATATCACAACACGTAGCAATAGCTATGGCCCCAGTAAAACACTTCCTTCTATCCTATCCCTCGAAGCACGTCCGTAAAAGTAGATTAAAAAAAAATACGGAAACAAAAAAAAAGTCGCGACTTAACTTCCAACTTTAACGTCGCGGTGTTTAAATGCACGTGCTCCGCGCGTCAGAAGTCGTGCACGGAAAATGTGCCGGATAGAAGCACGCTGCAGACGACGTCGTGCGGCGACGTCGAACAAAGTTGATCCCCTCTTCTTTTGTAGTTATAGTTTCCGTGGATTAGATACCACGTGTCTGCAGGTGACATATTCATCAAATTGAGAATGGACACAATTTATTATCGAAATTCATAAATAATTCGAAAACCGTCAATGATCAGAATTTAAACGATGTTGTATTATGTTATTTAGGTGTCATTTCAAAACTACGCTTTTTTGAGCAAATTCATGTTTTGTTTTATACGGAGTGGTCCCTAAAAGTAGAAACAATGACAGATGAATATTTCTAGATTCTTTGAATAACAGCCATAAAAGGGGGTGATGATTCAAGTAAGAAGGCAAATTTTTTGTGGTGTTCTATAAGTTTCACGCAAAATAACAACTAGGATATCAATCAAGTTATTTTGATATCTCTCTAAAATTAATTAGCGTTGGAATTATAACAGATGCATGCATTTTCAATGAAGGATCTATTGCTTTATTGTACATTTTGAAAGAAATGAGCATCATGATAAACCCAAATGCTTGACAATGGACGCTACTCACTACAAATAACCCAAGCAAACGAATAAGCTCCTCGGACTACTGAAAAGGGTAAAATTCAACGTGGACAAGAACAAAAATATACTTGGGACATGAATATATGTTAATCAGGTTCAACGATTTTTTATTATTATACTAGCAATAGTTCTGGCCAAGGAGAAACAACCTACAAGACCCGATGGAAAGGAAGCTACTGTTAGAGAATACCAAGAGGAACACATCCTTAGTAAATTGGACCCTGGAAGTACGAAGAACAGGGACTTACCTTAAGGTAATAAATGACATAAATAGAGATGACATAACATGATCTGACAAGAGAATTTGTACCAATTCGAGCTCTCATGTTGCTTCGTTGGTAACGAGTATGTACCACCGTTAGAATTGTGAAGGTAAGTGAAGTATTGTCAGATAAAGAACCTGTCAATACTTCTAGTATATAATTGAAATGTATATAGCATTACAGAAGCAACGACACCAACAATGGTGAGCTTTTAGAAGTAGCCACCTTCTGATAAAGAATATTGGAAACCCATTAACATTCGCAACAAAGATAAGCGAAGAAGATATAAATTCGAGTACATGGAACTTAGTGGGAAACTAAAGAGTGTCGATTGTGCTATCTCTTTTTCTCTCTCTGTCTCTTGAGATCATAGAATAATCATTTTCAGGCTGGAGACAGATTCACTTCAACTAGAACTCAGTAAGACTTGAATCTGCATTATTCGGAGCAGATCAGCTAGACACCAATTGGATCTGGAGTAAAATCTCGAAGATTTAATTAAGCCACAAATTATATCAATAGAAGTTTAAGAATTTCAATTCTACACCTTCGGTAAGTAAGCAAAACTACGTAAAGTCTTTGCGAAGGGTAAAATCGATACAACGAGAAAGTCAAATTGCAACATTACGGAAAGTCAGTACTACTTTCAATAAATATTATACATACATCAATCTATTCTTTTATCATTTGATTTTATCGTTTCAAATTGAAAAAAAAAACAAGCTTTTGTAACCAAACTACTCATTTTCAAAGCATTTTCCGATGAACAAGACTCCATTCGAAAAGATTAAATTTCTATCCGATTGTTGTATCCGCTATTCGTAATTTACCAAAAATAGCACTTTTATACATCAACCCTTTTCAGGATTATCTGACCTAAGCTCCTCCATTATCTGATGGTTACGAACAATTTTATTTAGGAATACCCGACGAAGGGTTTATTAATACAACAGAATAAAAGTACTATTCTCACGAACATTCTAATTTTATCGTAAAGAAAAAAAAGTAGAATGGCATTGCGTAGATCAGAATTCTTTCGAGATAAGATTAATGTGTATCTAACGGTTACAAAGTGGGTTTTTGTCAAGGTTTTGAATAAATATTTCGAATAAATCAACGCTTTTTGAACAGGGATTAGAAATAACATTTGAATTATGTCATTAACAATTTTTTTGTAGATAGATATTATTCAATTTAAATAAACAATACTTCGAATGTATTAACAATAATAAATTGATTCATATTTCCATAATCTTTTTAATCCACTAAATTAAACTTTGCATGCTTTACTAGATTGTTTTGTTCTGGCTTCAAGTTTGCAAATATTTCCTTCGACTCAATTTTCTTACGACGATAAGTTCAAAATCGGAATTTATTTAATTTGTCCCTCGGTTCGCCTCGCTCGCGTTTACATCAAATTCACGATAATGTGATACAATTTGTGTTTCTCATTTACAAAACCATTTTAGATAAACAAGAACTTCACATAAATTTAATAAAACGAAATCAAGTAAAATTTTTTAATAATATGTTTGTCAATACAGAAAAGTATTTGTACATTCTGGTACAATACATCATCTTGAATACTCGCAACCGTCTTTTTTTAAAAGAATCTCAGCAACTCTGTTCAAACTGTATTTACATACTTCTAATCTAACTTAAGTTTGTTTACTTACTTTCTACATCACACAACGTCATACTCAGTCGTGTGACAACAAATGCGTTTTGGCACGTTATTTAGGTATTTATTTTTTTATTAACTAATATACCATTTAAAAAAAAATTAGAAAATAATGTTTCATTAAGAACGATACACTAAACGTACTTAAGGTATAAAAAAAACCTATTAGAAACGTAAAATGAAGCATATTCTCAGAACCTCCTATTGGAATCTTTATATAATTTCTAGATTAGATTAGGGAGTACAATATGTCAAAATAAGTTCTATAATAGTTTTATATACTAGAATTTCTTTTGGTAATAACAGCTGGGATTTTCTACTAATTACCCAATTACATCTCTTAGAATCTAGGTCCCAGTTACTTTCTGGATTGAGGTGAGATACAATGTAGTCTGTGAAGGGGGTGGCTGTAGTTTTTACTTTCTACCCATTTTGACTTAAACGGGTAGGTCAAAAAACAAAGTTGTAGTTTTTAGAGGAATCAATCTTGCGCAGAGGAGATATTCTATAGCCTCTTTGCTGGCCAAACCTATATCTAACTGATTTCTTTTGATGGGTTTTTCCCGGCACTATGTGTGGTGTGAGGGTGAGGTTTCAAGAATACCAGCGGCAAGATGACGGCAATATTATTTCTAAGAAATTATTTTCCAATTCATGATTTTCAATTTTTCTTTTTCATCGATCTAGCACTTCATTCATGAAGGAATTTGTTAAATCAGTCAAGTATTATTTGAGTTAATATAAAGAAACAAACAAACTAACAAACATTTTCTTATCATAGTAGTCGAAAACAATTATTGTTATTAACATGTTTAAATATCAATCATCCAATTCAGTAAATCACTTGATTCATAGCAATGGCAAAAGTAATTTACAATTACATAAAAAAACTAATAAAGATATTAACTGTCTAAATATATCTAGTCCAACTTGTTTTTTCAAAGTTTCACCTCTTCGATTTTTTATTTCATTAACTCCAACTCTTTCAAAAGTTTAATACTGAAAAAATTCAAACAACACAATAAAACACGATGTAATTTGCTTTCCTACAGGATTATTGTATTTTGTAATTTTATATGTACATCAAGTAGTAAACCGTTGTAGTAAATTGTGATGTATGACTTTTTACTTAAAGTGTTGTATCTGAAACAAGTCTCTTCCCTTTATATCAAGAAATGAGCATGCAGGTCTATAAATAGATTTAAGAGCTTTATATGTGATAAAATTGAATCTGTAACAAGGTACACTTTAATGAGTTCTTCGTTTAATAGTATGGAGTAATTAATTTGAATGATACGTTTCAGGGCGTCGGATTTTATGTAAGCATTTAGAGTCTGTAAAAACCAAATAGCATGATTCATTAATTCGAATACTGTGCTTAGTTATGAAAAATCTCCAAATTTAAATTATAAATTGACATTCTCTATCTTCAACCCTCTTCGAAAGACAGATACATTCTTTTCCTATTAAAAAATCATTAGTATTATAAATGATTTGTTAGGTAGATAAAACCCGAATGCAATTAGAAGTGAACCATCAGTTTCATGGGAAATATCCTAATGAACAGTTAGTAAAATAGAGAAGCGAGTTTGATCATTTGAGGCATATGAAAATCAAGCATCCACTACAATCAATGCTAGCCATACATCGATAGTAAACTTATCAGAAAAAAAAATAAAATGCATCTCTATAAAATGATACTCAGGAGCTGGTTGGAAACGATTTGAATCGGAAAACTTCTTTTTGTGATGAACATACTGGATAACAATATTATCCAATTATCGTATTGTGAAACATGGAGAGATATTGAAACTTAATTTATTAACATCGAAGCATGCATTGAAATTGAGGAACATGAAGAAGACAAAAATAATGGTAGTAGGAAGAAAATATATAGATGGAATACAGTTAACATAACAAGTGGAAAGTTCTAAATATTTAGTCGTAGAATCGGCAAGGCAATTAAACTCCATTATGTTAAACAGAAATTTTCTAGGAAAAAGAGAAATAACAAAAAATATCAAACTGAACATGTATAAATCATTAGATGCGTTGTATACCTCTGTAGAATAAAGAACAAGTAAAGTTTGGCAGGCTAGAAAAATTGAAAAAAGGAATCGAGTACGCCTAAAGAAATATTGAATAAACACAATTGCAGAAAGCTTAAAAGAAAAAAAATGATCTGAGAAACTCTTAAGTTCCAGAGGATACAATGTGATTTCAGCAAGATGGAGCACAACCACATTCCCATGGAATTGTCCAGTGGGTAGAGAGAAGAGGATTTATAGAATGACCAGCGCAATCACCTGATCTTACATTATTATATTTTTTCTATGTTTTGTACAAACCATTTGATCAAAATGAACTAATAATGCTTGCGAACTTTTTATTTGAGGTTAGGATGCTGCCAAGTTCACGGTAAACATCTAATTCATTAAGATTCTTAGTGATATACATTTAACACCATATTTTAGTTTTTTATTGTCATAAAGCTGATATCAATTATCATATCACTTTATTCCATTATGAAAATATAGATAGAACTTTTTGTTAAAGAATCTAAGAACCTTTCAAACGATATGTCACAAACCTTATCCAAGTTTGATGCCTTCCGGGATTTTAATGTTCTTGCGTGTATCAGCAATAATAAATAACGAGTCCATCTCTATTACAATTGATATTGAATTATAAACGTCTGAGTGAATGTTAGACAATTCCCAAACAACGAATTATCTTTTGACTCTTAAAATATAATTTATTTTACTCACATTTTATATTACTAAAAAGGAATTTTTGATGTTGTCGGTTTATCACGGAATCTAGTCGTAGAAGAGGCTACGTTGATGGAAGACTTACCTGAAAGAAAAAAAAACGAAAAAATTATTGCATAGAAATATAGAAAAATATGTTGTACATTCATTATTTTTTTATTTATTAGGAAGATGATCTATCCTTTTATACTTTTGCACAAACTCAATTAAGTAATGTGAAAATTGATAGTTAAAACCCAGTTCAATAGTTAAAAGCCACATAAACGTCAATTTCAAGTGAACCATTGGGAATACTTAGAACAGTAAAGTACTTAGTAGATTAGATTAAATGTAGAATGTAAGATGCATCGTTTCTCTGCTTGTATACCCTGCAAAAAATTCAATCCACGAATATTTTATAAAGAACAAGAATCATTTTTGGTTCCATCATTTTAAAATCAGGCATAAATATAAAAAGTAACTTTGGATGTAAATTATTTAGTTTCTGCAAAAAATTTGTATTTTTGAATAGTGAAAAAATGAAAATTACTTCATTGATAAAAAACAGTTATAGTATCTTCTTTTCGGGCTTATATAACTCCCTGAATATATCTCGGCATTATGGTAATAAATTTTGAACATAGTTGTTTCGTCTCATACCTCCTGAAATGCCGTTCTAACCTCAAACAATCTGTTTATGTGGGTTACCCGAACTCGAATGTGTGTATTACCAAGAAGTTAGATTAAATTGACCTTAGAACTGGAAGCTGGACAATTCATACAGACAATCACGACCTCTTTTAATCATTTATTAACAAACATTGCTCTTTATATTGAATTGAGTGCTATGAGTAAAAAGGTACCATCTTAATCTAAAATAGTCCTTATTTAGAAATATTTCTTATATACCTTGATATCTAAGAACTTCCATCATTACACGCCTCAGAACTCATACTTACCCAAACCATAATCAGCCTCTTCCATAGTTAAATCAGTAATTTTGCATTGTCTTTGTCGGTAGATTCGATAAAACAAAACCTGGGAATCCCAAGAAACCAGTTAATAGAGGTGATATACATATAACCAAATTAGGAATGGAAATAAAATTAAAATGTTTCCTCTTCGCTCTCTTCTTCATTTTGCATTTGAATATTTCCATTACCGATGCAAACATTTCAAAAGTTTTCATAGACTGGTAAATATTTTTCTCCATATTCTCTCTATAATCTTTAAATATATTTCTTGCCTCAATGATCACGTTTAGAGAAAATCATTAACATAAACTCTGTTTTCTTGTATTAAATTCTTAGGCCATTTTGTTGTGGTCGCTTATTTGTGGCAATTTAACCTACCACTGTGTAATCAGTTGATCTAAATAGGTTATATATTCCCGTTTCATGGTAAAATGAGTAACTGCTGCTCCGTATAACAGATATTTAAAGGTGTCCGCTGAATTTGGACAATCCGATCAAATTCGGTTGATTCCAAACCGTTCGAGCGTGAGTATATGGGATTGTAATTAAAAGGCCGTGACATTTATTAGTGCAGAAACAAACAAAATCGATCGAATACGGTTGAAATATAACCTATTAGTTAAAGCGTCATGGGATTAAAGGGTATTTCGAATATGATTTAAGGTCTTTCTTGCGACAGCTGCTTCAATATCTCATTTTCCAAAGTGTTTCTTGAATGTCTGAAGTATATATACATGACGTCCCAATAAAGTGTGTGTGTGTGTGTAATTGGAAAATTTAAGTCGGGGTTGCTTTGTGGAAAAATAATTATTATACCCAGGAGAATCATAATGGAAAGGGACGCCTAGATGGATACGATCTCATATAACATTACGAAGAGTTTTAACTTGAATTTTTTATAGTCGGATTAATTTGTCTCAGTTTTATGGAGACACAAATTTGTTACATATAGAATTCAATATGTAACATATATTTTTTCACCACTTCATTAAGTTATGCTCAAATTTAGTTTAAGTTGAATCTTAATCGAAATATTGGACTCGTCTAAGATGGAATTTCTAGGACCGTTGGCGATATTCATACTAAATATACTGTTTACACCACCACTGTACCAACACTAACAATTATACTGTCTGACGCGCGTTTCGATAACTAAGTTGTCGTCTTCAGAGACTGAAGGTAAACTGAAGAAGATAACTTGGTTATCGAAACGCGATTCAGACAGTATAATTGTTGGTGTTGATGTAGTGGTGGTGTAAACAGTATATTCAGAATTGGATTCGTGACAAAAAGTTATCCACAAAATAAGGTTACCAATAAGCTGCGGATGGTAGAAACGTTGTTTTTTACGAGACTGCCATCATGCGAAGTAGCTTTTAATCAGTCTTATGCAATAGCAGTGCACACCTTGCATATAGCTTTTTCATATCGTCGGCTTAAATAGCCAACCTCATAACTCCATGGCACCAAAATTCTACAATAGTCACATAAAGATGAAAAAAATTTATACTTTTAATCGGATTTTTTTAGCCTCCACAAGTTTTTTGTTAGATGCTTTCAGAAATGGGTCTGAATACGATGTCGGGTTTGTGTTTTTAAATGATATAAATTTTACAATTTACCGTACGTCTTTAGCATTCATAATAGCACTGATATAATGTGTAATATTTTTACTCCACCCTCATTTATTGTTGCGCTAATCGCTTGCTTACGTCACCAGCGCCGATCTATTTGAGGCAAGTTGTCAGACAAAGACGAAAAAAACCCAGCTCAGTTTTTATTAACAAATCAACACAGTCACTTTAGGCAGTAGCCTTTTGTTTCACAATCGGCGCTGATGACGTAGTACCTATTTGAAACGGATCTCGGGCGGTATAAAATGTATCCAGACTTCTAAGCTTTGTAAATTTGATAATGCTAATCCTATCGACTTGAAATAAGCACCATTATTCTTGTAAAATTAAGTATATGGCCACTTTCAAAAACAGAATCCATTTACAAATCATAATGAGGAATAAAGCACTTTCAAGATAATATTTCCTTTACTTTTACTCGGTTTTTTATGTATAATAATAATGTTTTATTAACCCTTGAAATAATTTTTCTTTATATTCACCCAACAACGAATATATTCAAAAAAGTATTGAAAAAGTAAAATTTTCATCTCTGAAACCTCTGAGAAGTCACTTTTCCGATATATAAATAATCAACGTTACTCAGCTGTGAAATTTGATTTTCCCAATACTAAATCTCACCAATACAATTAAATTTCATATAATGCAAAAAACTTCCCCCTCTACATACATATAGTACTTTTTAGAAAAAAGAAATGAAAAATATAGACGTAGTTGAATATAAATTATGTATCAGGAGAAACGTTTGTCAACAGTTCTTCCACTTCCAGAATATGTATTAAGATTTTTTTCTTTCCTTTTTTAGGTATTTATACAACACAAAGGTCTTGTTGAGTGAAGTCAAGTGAATCTTAGAAATAACAAGATTCTCCATTCTTATTTTTCGTAATATAAAACACCTTGTTTGTTAACTTTTTTCTTTTTATTGTCGTCACGTTCATGGTCCCTTCACTTTCGTTTTGTAAATTAACCTTCTTAAAATTGCTCAAATATTCACTATAAATGTCGTTTTTTGTCATTATGAACGTATATAACAGATTGGTATATTTCTATAGTTCTTAAAACCAGAAATATTCAAGATATGGCAATTAAATAATTAGACTAACATATACAAGTCCTCCTGCACCAAACGCCTACAACCACATACAGTGCCTTTCGCTACAATAAACAAATTAGTTTAGCCTAACCTAACCTAACCTAAGCCTCAACAGGGTTTCACATAAATTTCCATCGTTAGATCAGATATTCTTGAATTGTCTAGTAGTGTTTTCTTGCTGTGGACAGTATACAAATATAGCTGAAAGCCTTAACTCCTCACGCAGAGTTATTTGTCGTTTGATGAGACAATATCGTGGACTTCATGATGTTTTATTCGCTTTACGAGATCGAAAAATCACTGCAAGTCACTTAGCAAGATCATACACACAATGCCTGGCCAGAATGTGAGAAACGAGTTCAATCTTCCCACTCATAGACAGCTTCGGACATCCCCAAGATACGAATCCGTAAACTGGGGACATCAAGAATGGTATACCTTCCTCACGGTTGGGTTTTGCTTTGGTTTTCATTCTGCTACGCGTTGTGTTTTTGAGTGGAGATAACCTAGAAAACTGGAACGTCTTATCGCTGTCCAGGAGATCTGAAAAATGAGAAAATTGATGTTTTACAAAGACAATCGTAGTTCCCCGAATGAACACCTTTGGGATTGGATGTGAGATGCATGAAGACAACAGCTTTTTGAATTTTTTCCAATCTCTGGACCACCATCGCAAACCTCATCTTCAGCAGTTTTCACGGGGTGTGGTTACCATACAAACTAATGAGGTATATTTGCCACTTTAATATGTTTTTGAACTTGCTCACATTTATTCATATTATGACATCCATTGTTTGCCTTTTGTTATTTAAGGTTTCGAACCAATTATTGATGATGTATTCAACAAGAGTGGTATCAGAGAAAAATGTGATGAAATTGATTCAAATAGAGAAATTTGAAAAACTATCATAGTATAGAAATGAATGGTAACAGCTTTGAACAACTGAACTGTTTTCTTCTTCAATAAAACAAATCAATATCGTATCTTATTGTTCGAAGGTAGGTTGATGAAAATTGTTTCAAATTATGTTCTGATCATCTGCAACATTAAACAGAATTAATGAATGAAAAACTTATTATTTGAACGGACTCATTATGTCATTAATTAGTTAATTTAATTAATTAAATGTTGTATGAATACTTTAGTAAAAACCCATTGACGATCCTTTATTCGAAAACCTCATTAAAAGTTTCTGGTGGATTTATAAATTGTGCATATTGTGTTTTCATTTGAATATTTGTCATTATAATGAGATGTTAATTTGGTTTTAGTATTATTTATCATTAAATTGAAAATTTTCAATGGTACGAAAGACAATGTGGACACAACTAGGTCACGATATGATAATAGAAATTACAGGAGAGTTCAAAAATTAGACAAAAATTGAAAAGAAAAAGTCGACATTGGAAGCTTAAAAATATGAAAATATATCGGGATATCCCTAAATTTTTTTAGGATACCTATATTGATGCAAAACTGAATAGAACTGCTCTGTTTGAACAATCCAATGAAATCAATCATCCTAAAGGGAAGACTGTTACTTTTGTCACTTTTGACATATTTGCAAAACTAAAATTTATAGCGGAGTTAGTCAAATCAGGAAGTATAATTTTTTAATGCTATTGTTACGAACTATGGACTATGGACCATGAAGACGGTCATGTTTGATTATTTCAATAGAATTGAAAATTGGGTGGACGCGCTGGGCAAAAACTTCATAGAAATAAGTGGAAACCTTGTTTTTTATAACTTATTTACAACGGTGATTTCATTATATTATTTTTATAAAATCAATTTCTAGGAAAGCAATTTCATTTGTTGATTTACTTTATACATCCTAGTTATAGAAAATTCTTTTTGTATAAACAGTCGCTTGTCTTTCAGTAAGGAAGTCAGTAAATTATTGAATGTCATAGTGAAAAGCAATCGGTGAATTCAAATGAATTACATAAATTACTGGATAGTTACGTATTATTTTTTTTATTTATTTATAACCAGTAAAAAATTACAATAATTTACAATACTTTATAATTCCTACAGAGGTATACACTACCTGTACGTAAGAACTGGTGCCTTACTTACTAAAAATAAAATAATAAAACAGATAATACATGCTTTTTAATAAGAAATATGTCATTCCAACCCCAGTATAATAAAATTGATAATAAAGTTAGTATACAACAATTAATATTAATAAAATATAGTACTTATTTGGTTTAAACATTTTTTACAATCCAAAGTTTCAATTTACTTTTTAAGTACTTATTATTGTAATTTCCCTTTATCTCCTTAAGTTCATTTGATAATTTATTAAATAATTTTATTTAATATATATATATATATATATATATATATAATTTTTTAAACAGTTTTGGTAGTAGAATACTTTTATTTCTAGTTTTACTCGTTGATGACTCATATTTATTATTTAGTTCTTCATAGTAATATTCAACAGCTTCCAAGCAAACTAATTGCTCCATATTTAATAGATAAGCGCTATTAGTGAAATTATATTTGTTAATAATTTTTAATAATGTGTTTTGAGGCGTCTGTATCAGATTTAAATTATTAGAATACGCACCACCCCATCCAATAATTTCTTAACCTATAATCCTTTGAAAAAGTGCATAATTAATTACCATAAGAGTTTTACTTTCTATAAATTCAGATAATTTATCGAAGACAAAAGTAAGGTACTTGATTGATTAAATATTCAATATGTTTATTCCATTTTAAATTATAATCAATTATAATTCCAAGGTATTTACAGCATTCAACTCTAGTTAGTAGTTTTTCTTTAATTAAGTCGATAGAAACACCATCACAATAATTTCCAAAAGTAATATAGACCGTTTGTCAATATTTAACGTTAATTTTTTGATACAATATCGTTATCAATTATTTTAGTAAGAAGATCATTTAAGTAAATAATAAATAAAAGTGGTCCTAAAATTGTTCCTTGTGGTACTCCAGTTTTGATTTCTTTATAATCACTATAAACATTATCAATGTTTACTCTTTGCATCCTATTAGAGAGATAGCTATTTAATAGACCTTGGGCACTACCTCTTATTCAATAACTATATAATTTTTCCAGTAGGATTTTATGATTGACAGTGTCAAATGCTCTAGCTAAATCAAGAAAAGTAACTATAATAGTTTACTTTTGTCTAAACACTTATACATCACATCAGTAATATATGCTAGTGCTTCTTTGGTTCACAATCCAGAAGACCATATCAATGATCTCCAAACTTAGTACTGTTTGTACAAGACTCCAGAAATAAGGGGAGATAAAGGAGAAAAATTGCTTACAGTTTAACGAAGAAGAAGAGACGTTCGGGCATCTACTCCGCTGGCGCCTTATCTTGACGAAAAACGTTTTTAAATGTTGGGAAACGACACGGTAAATTGCAGGAGTAGTAAAATTAGAAATAAAAATAGTAAAAAACTCAATTCTGGGTAGGAAATGCTTAAATATAAAGTATAAATGGCAAAAGTTGATTGGTTGGGAGGTTAACTTAGTTTCCAATTTATTGAAAAGGCTTTAAGCGTCACAGAAAGCTACGACCAATCGAGGTTGCAAGGACTAATCTAACCTAACCTAGAATATGTAAAAAAGGAGGACAATAATTTGGAAAATTAGCTTGAATCATGTACCCGTGATAATTAATGAATAATTTATGAACAAATGTTTAAAAATGAATCTTAACCAATTTCAATTCGATTAAATAGTAAAATAAGATTTCAAATCCTACAACTCGTTGTTTATTTTTGATAAAATCATCACAGGCTAACTTGGGAACTAAATATAATAATTTTTAAAATATTTTTTATAATTGATTTTATTTCTCATTATGTCTTGTCTTATTGAATATAAATTCTTCAATAATTGGAAAGGGTCTTATCCGCGCGATTATGGTATATTTGTTTTTTTTTAACATATTTTCATCAGAATGGTCTTCCATTTCGAGTTTAAAAATTAAATGTCACGGATATGGAAGTCTGAGGATTTAAATCAATATTTAATTCACATATACCCAGCGAATATGTACTCTCATTGGTTAAATCCGTACATTGTCAAATCATTTCCAGTTTCATTAATTTTCATTTCATTTATGGAGAGAAAATTGGAAAACTGACAGTTTCAACCAAATTAAAATTAAAGCGACTCTTCATGGATTTCTGATACTTCCTTCGGAGTAGGGATTAAATATACATATATACAGTCAAGCGTAATAAAATAGACCCGCCCACATAAATCAAAATATAAAAATAATAAATTATAACTTCCATCTCTCTTAATTGAACCGAAAATTATATATAAAACTACTTTCAATAATGAATAATTTTAGTGAAAATAGTAAAAGATTTTTGAACTAATAGTTATAAAGAAAAATCATCAAATTTCTAAAAAACTTAATTCCGTAGTTTCTATAATTACCACGCACCGCTTTAGATGTTTTAAAATTTGAGTACATTTGCCAGTTGAAAAAGGACACTAATTTGTTACTTAGACATAAAATCATTCGATATATAACACTTTTTACAACATTCTGTATCTGGTTACATACTTCTTCGTTTGACACCATAGATATAGTAATTGACAAACATAGACAAAGTAAAACTAGACTGCGCTTTCAATAAAATCCGTATTCCTATATTAGTATGAAATACAAAGAAAGTATTCGTATTCTTTCTACTGTTATATTTCTCTACTTCCCTATCTCGTTTCACCAATCACCGCCCGGTATTATATATTCAGTAGTCTGGAATTACTATGTCTGTATTAACAAACAAAAACATAGACATTACTATGTCTATGTTTTTGTTTGTTCTCTTTACCTAAAACCTTCCATAATATTCTGGTTCGTCCTGTTTTTCTCAACAATTTTAAAGCTTACAATGACCAATGACTACAAACAACAGGAAAATAAACTAGGAACATTTAACAACACTTGTAAATCCTTTGTATTCCAAAGTGTACGAAGTTTCTCATTCTTAGGATTCCTGTAATAGCCTCATAAACCACAAACAATCCTTGAAAACTGAACACATTTTCATCCCAAACGTTGCCAATTCTTCCACTACCTAATATATTAAAAAATGTGTCGTTATAATAAAGTGGAATTTGAAAATTCATTTCAATAGAAACAAAAATAATAATAATTTGAATAGAAACAAACTGTAGAAGAATAATACAAACTCATCCCATGTTTGCTATTTACTTTTTGTAAGATGTCTACCGTGTTGGAAGTAAGGAAGGCAACATCGCCACTTTTTAGTATTCAGTACAGAGACAGAAAACATATCCAGAGGCAAAGGTAACAAACGAAGATAAAGTCACGAAACGTTACCCTCTAATAAAGATCGCTCATTATTTTTTATAGGTTAAGAACTATCTATATTTTCATGCTGCCTACTTCAGAAGGATTTATTAAAAAAGAGGAAACTACTATATAAATTAATATCTGTTTTGAAAATATTCTAAAAGTAGTCCGTAAACATAAATGTTTCTTATACTTTCCTAATTTTTATTAGTGACTGAAGATGCTATTTAGCTTTTATTATTTTTATACGTATTCAAATAATCAAAAATTTTAATTTCAAATAATATAATAAACATTTGAAACGCCAACGAATCGATTTTACTATACTGCGCCATCTACAAATATATTCGTGAAATAGCGACTGTAAAATGAAGTAGGCGCGCACAACGAAAGAAGAAATCAACATTTATACAGCCCGAGTTTGGTTAGTAGCGACTTTAGGTGGCAGAAATCTGTAGTTATCATTTTCAGTATCGGGCTATCACATAAAGACAAAAATAGTAAGTTTATCTAAAAATATTTAATAAAACACTTATTTTTGAAACTTTAATTTTTATTCAAAAATTATTATATTAGGAAATATTCATTAAAAAATAGAATTTATATTTACTGAAGAAGCAATGTCAATTCTAGCTTGTTTCTGAATTCTGAAACGACAAATTGAAAGCGAATGTCTATTAAACAAATTTATTCTAGCGTATTGTTATGTTAAAATCACATCTAATTTAAAAAAAGAGATCGATCATTTCATTTTCCGTCTTCACTTCATGCCGAATAAAGTATTGTTAACAAGATAAAAACCCATTAAATAAAATTTTTCTTTTAGATGAAAACTTCTTATAAGGTCAGGCCTATCCTGAATTGACTTTTTATTTTATAGAAAACTGCTTCACAAGTTTTTCTTCGCGCCCTCTATCAATTATTCTTTCAACTTTGAAATTATGAGGTAGGTTCCTACTTGACGGGTAGAAAAAACCTAAACTAAAAAGTTTTATAGTTATTGGTATAATATTTTAGGATTTTTTTATATCTATTAAAAGAACCTTGAAATGGATTTTCGATAGACTTTTCGGCATCATGTATCACCATGACAGAGATGGATAATACACTCAATCTGGCTGTGAACGTACAAAATCTTCCACATTTAGACATAGTTCGTGAAATCTAATTGAAATTAAACTACTTTATTTATATAAACTTGAATTGTCAAGAAAAATTTACCTAAAGACCTATATTTACAACTCAATTGTAAACAACTCACAACTATAGTGAGAGGCAAGCAGAATGTTACGAATATAATTTTATTGCGCTTTCTTAGTAATTATAAATTAATTAATTAATAAAATATCATTGTGAATCATATACCTGGATTGATTTTAATAATTTTCTTGACCTATTAAACCCACCATTTCATATTACTTAGAGCAATTCTGACAACATTGAGAAAGAATTCGCCACTGAAAAACTTGTTAGAGTAACCACCCAATCAATATTTATAATCCTTTATATAGCATGTTATTCCATTATATTTAATTAAACTTTTATCTTCGCCTATTCACTTATATTGAAAGGAATAATTTCCTAACCTAACATTTCTTTATACCTCTATTTAACAATGACTCATTTTTTTAGCTACCTTTGACGCTTAGCAAAGAAAACAGAAAAATACGAAAAGTATATCAATCATCTAGTTTAATTTTCTGTAATTTTTTTCGATGAAGTTATCTAAAGTGAACATAAACTACTTTAAGGTTGGAATAATCATATTTTGACGGTTCTATCATATTTTCAAACTTCTCTTTGATAATTTCTTAAATGCATCCTTATCTTTGTTCTACTGTTAGTTCTATTTTGAGCTATAAATATACAAGCAAATTTAATAAGATATTTTACTAAAAAAAGATATTTTACTAAAAAAGAGAGAAGGAACCGTTTCTAACTTTTTTATAATCCAAGATACTGGAAAGAATCACTTGTTATTCCAAGAATATGAAAAGTAGGAGAGAGTTGAGTAATTTATATTATATTCTATATTGGAAATAAGAATTGATTAATATAAAAATTATCTAAGTATATTAATCTCTTGAGCTAGTAGTACGTCCAAAAGTATCAATTAATTGAAAGAATTGAGATAATGAATTCCATTTCACCACCCAGTCCTTCCCATATGAGTAAAGGTTAGTTTTACGGGATAAATTAGGATTATTTCGTCACATATTATTATATTTACAAAAACTATTATTGGGAAAAAGTGTATATAAATAAATAACATATGACATATAAACGCTTTTAAAATTTAAAGGACATAATTCTAGGTTTCCCTGAATATGTAAATATATATTTCTTTATATAAATGTGTCTGATTTTTTCCATCGTATATTTTTGCTTTTAAACTTGTGTTCAATATTGTGTATTAATATAGTGATTCAATATAAGAGTCGTAGAAATGCTAGTATTTGATAAAAGTAGCTATAAACATATTTTATTCGGCAGGTAGTTAATTCATTGGTCAATTCTCTCGCTATAAGTAGGCGGGGTATAAATGTGGTACCTACCCAATTAGTACAAAAGCACAGGTAAAATAAAATGGTGAACCGAAGTCACCAGCATACTCAACATTAAAATACTAATGAATGAAATATAAGAAAATGTGGGAATAGATTGGGCAAAGAATTGAGATGAAAATAAAAATTAAAGACAAATCATCCGTACTCGCATTAAAAATTTCTAGTATTTGCCCATACTTCCCCTATTAGCATAGAAGATTACTGTTTCACCTATATAGCTACTTTAAAAAGAAATGCAATGTGTCAGCATATGAGAGTGGGAACTATTATTCTAATACTCCAATAGAAAAATTTGGCGCTAATAAATGATGCTCTCCCGCCTTATGTTAAAATGCATATATATATATCGATCCTAGCCAAACTGTCTCATATTATTTTAATTGATTTTCTTAACTGTAGTGTTTGATTAAAGTGAATATAATTTTCAAATATGGTAATTATTGAAGAAAATTCGACTCAAGAAAGAATCATCGAAGAAAAACGACGAGCCAGGTTAACTAGAAGATTGAAAAATTTAACTGATAAATCAGGATATGAGATCATACAAATAAACGGTCAAAGAATATATGCTCCCCCGGCCTCCACTAACATACAGCAGCCGCCGAAAGGATGTGAAATTTTTATTGGAAAAATATCAAGAACGATTTATGAAGACGAACTGATTCCTTTATTCGAAAAGGTTGGACCTTTGTATAAATTTCGACTGATGCTTGATTTTAACGAAAAATCGAGAGGATACGCATTTGCTACATTCTTTAATGCAGAGGACGCCAATAGGGCTATTAAAAAATTCAATAATTATGAAATTCGTCCCAATGTGCATATCGGGGTTTATAAATCTGTGGATAATTGTAAACTTTTCATTGGAAATTTACCAAACGATAAAACGCGGGAAGAAATATATGAAATGGTACTCGCGTACGTCAGTGGAGTAGTTGATATATTGATGTTTCAAGATTATAATAATACTAATCTGAACCGAGGTTATGCTTTTATAGAATTTGATAATCATAGAAGTGCAGCTATGGCTAGAAGACAACTCACTCCAAACAATCTTCGTGCCTGGAATAGAACTCTGTATGTCGACTGGGCTGATCCTATTCCAGAAATAAATAAGGAGACAATGTCACATGTAAGTAGTTTTGATATATTAACGTAGACCCTACAAAATTTAAGTTCCTGTACGTAAATAAGAAGGTATTGTACAAAATTTTTATGTTACAATATTGTGTTTTAAATTCAATAATTAATTTTGTTTTGTTACTCGATACAAAATTTAAAGTTATGAAAAAAGTTGTAGAGTACCCATCGGACACACCAATATACTTTTTACTTTCAATCGCGCCATTTATTTCAATTCGACGCCATTATCTGAAACCTTCCCGCTAAATCTTAATACATTCATTTTGACAAGCTTATTATTTTTATATAAAATTTATATCGAAATTAAGTATTATATTTTTATTACAAATAGTTATAATTTTTGATAATCTATATAAAATGTATGTAAACTTATTCAAGTATCTAAGCAGTTTTGTGATTTAATTTTTGATCTCGAATAATTTTTTTTTCATGTATTCATACCGAATACATTTAACTTCATAACTGAAATTTTTTTTCTACATGCCTGGGAACTATTAATAGTTTTTTTTTCCACTCCGAGAATAAGAACGTACCTAATAATTGCGACTGGTGGGTCATAAAGATACACTGAAGCTATAAAATATGTACAATAAAAACAATATGTTTCTCAAATTTTATGAAAAAAAATACCTATTTTATATAACCCTGGAGAAAAAGAATACACCGACCATGGATTTATTATACCATTGCAACAACACAAAAATAGATAATCTCTTTCAAGTGTTGTCGGTACGTTTGGTTGAAAATACATATAAACACTTAGATTGTTTTCTTTTCTCCCTATACAAAATAAGTGCAATTTTTTCCTAGAAATGTATCGATTTGAAATAAAAGGTGATAAGGTTTTATATAGAATTTAGAATAACACAACATGGAACTTATTTTCTCATGGTGTTCTTTCTTCATGTTAACACCTAAATATTAAATAGGTAATATTTTTTGATTTTGATTTTATGTTGTTTTTGTATATATTACTTGTTATCATTACATGAACATTGCAGTTCTCGTTTTTTGTTATAGGTGACAATTTTGTATTTGAGTAATCTACCACCAAATTTCAACGCTAACGAAATTCGAGCATGTATTTGCATTAAAATCAGCCCCCAAATTGTGCTTAAAGTGTACAAAAAGCACAATTACGCATTTGTTCATTTTATCAATAGAGGTGCAGCTGAATATGCTTACAAGAGGTTATTAAGTGAGTATCAATAGTCCACTAGGTATATTAAAATTGATATCCAATTCGAATCGCCAATTTGTGTGTTAAAATTTAAATTTAATTTAAATCAATTTAAAAACGAAAAATTCAATCATATCATTAGTAAAACACTATGAATATGAACACTCACAATTACACTATTTAACGCGCGTTTCGATAACCAAGAGAAGTGTTCATCTTCAGTCTCTAAAGACGATAACTTGGTTATCGAAACGCGCTTCAGACAGTGTAATTGTGTGTGTTGGTGTAGTGGTAGTGTAAACAGTGTATTCAGTATGGCTACATTCGTTTATTACAATATATTTAAAGTAAGATAATCATAAAGTAAGGATCTAGCTTGTAAGTGCAATTAATTTGTATTATTTTCAGATTTTTCTATAGTTCACTACCAAATAAACGTCGAATGGGCGAGACCTCGTTGTTACAGTAAAAAATTCAGAGATAATTATCTTGATAATTTTTGTATGTAAGTATTTCATCTCGTGTTTTAATTCTAAAATTTCAACTGAAGAAAAAATTTATTTACAGATCCGTACCACCGAAAATACGAAAAAAAATCAGGAACAAACGTTCGAATTCTGGTAGTAGCTCCTGCACTTCTACAGAAAGTACTATAGTAAACAATAGTACTCAATTATACTCATTAGCATGCAATGCTTCTAATATGGTAAGTTAATTATAAACCCTGATTAATTTAGAGCTTTAATTTTAATATGAATTCTTATTTTACCTATCCATCTTGTTACAGGGATTGTCGTTCTCCGAGCATACCGTATCCAATAACTTGCCGGTGAGTATATAAGATGATTTTTAATTATAACTAGCTGACCTGACAAACGTTGTCCTGTCTTACCGATGAATATTTAATTCGAGTTAGTTTTGGGATATATCGGACAGGCCGTTTAAAGTTATTCCAAAAAAAAAACATTTAAAAAAAAATTTTCCTATTTTTTTTGAGATTCCTCAAAATCTACCGGTCTGAATCGATCCAAATTGTATTCAATATACCGTGGTCAAGTCGTCCAAAAGTTGTAAGAGGTTTACACACACACACACACAGTGTTTGCAATAAGGAACCTGTTAATTGATATATTTGTCCATAAATCTTGAAAGTTGGCATGAAATTTTCTTGAATAACTTTTGTTGCACCAAATAACGTCATTTGAAAACAATTATTGTTTTGCTGAATATGAATCAAAAAATGTTTAAAACCGGGCCCATTTCCGGAAACCAATGAAGGTAATGGTTTTGGTGGCGGCACCAATGGCGTCAATTTGACTTGACTGTTGACGAAGCACAATCCATGTGCTTCGTTTTTAAACTTAAATGCCTTACAATATTGCCAAACATCGTTCATTGGTCCAATAGTAACGATTTTCTGTGAACTGTACTAGATTTCTACGTTACCACGTGGACATAATTTCAGATAACAGGTTGGCAAAGATTGCAAAGGAAGAAAAACCGAATACATGAATACACCTACAGGATGATATGAAAGTTGGTCTTATCATCCCAGCTGCAGCTAAGCAACCATTAATGTTAACACAGGACTAAGTCCTAACGTACGATGAAGAAAAAAAATTCTATGTTGTTAATTTGGATGCCATCGATTCCGTTCAACTTCATTCCGCGCTTCGTGTTGCTTGTCAGTTTGACTTGCTCTTGTATATCTTTGACTCTACGACTAAAGTTTGTACGTCTAATTGCTAGCATTTTTAAAAACGAAAATCAACTGTAAATGAAATTTATATAGATTTAATATTTTTTTACATTTTTCAGGAGAACTACAACTTGTATACTTATTTCGGATCTTCCTTCGATATTTGCCCTTTTCTCAACACAGGCAAATGATTTTAAACATTGTTAATAATGTTTTTCGTCAGTTTTACTTTTATTTACTACCGTATGTAATTTCAATCTATATATACAACCTCATTTGATATATCTACAGCTTTTTTTGAATTATTGATGATAACTAATTGAAATAAGATTATATATAATTGGAAAAATAAGCATTTATTATATTTTTTTTAATGAAAACTGAAATATATTTTGCCGAAATAGAAAAATTATCGATTTCAATTAATCAATAAAATGTTTTTATTCAATACTTAAGATTTCCATATTTGACTTTTTATATGGTGAAAACCTCGATATTTTTTTAATTTGCATAGGTTAAAACAATTCTCGACTTTTGTATTTGTCTTTGTTTTTAATTGTATCATTCAGTTAATTATCATCTTATCAGCTGTATTGATAAAGTTCAAGGACGAATAACTGTCTAGTATATCCTACCTTATAAACTAGTTGTGACATAATAGACAATTTTTCGTCGATGTGCATGTTACATTTTTTCGACGACCTCTACAAATAAGTACTCACACACATGTTAGAGCCTCTAATGTTTTCCACTCACCGATCATAATTTTAATCAAAATATATTCCGATTTGACGCGCAACAACCTTATATTTTGAATATGGATCGTACAGTGTGTGCAATTATTGATATTATTCCTGCTGTCCAAGATATGAAAGACTATTTCCAAAATAATTCTTGGAGTATTTTACATGTTAAACTGCTGTTTGAGACGGTTCTTTCTATTAAGTCGAAACTTGTTTCGCGAGTATGTTTCGAAATGAGCCAACGTCAGTCGATTTTCGATCGCGAATCAAAGTGCTTCGCTTTCCGTCAGTGTGTACATCCACTATGTGCTTCGAGCGAAAAATGGATCAGGCTGCACTCGGTATCATAGTGTCAACAAATTAACGACTCACGCTTTTTTCGCTTGGAACCCGAAACGTTTCGTCCAGTCGACTGAAGACAGTTTCGCGCAGTGACAACCCGGCTTTAGGTTTTTCAATCCTCCTTGATTGCACAGAAATTGAAAAATCCATTGATTATTGTGAACATTAATATTTACGTTACGGTTTTATTTACACCTAATAGTTAATGGATTTCGTAAATGATGGAGTTAACAACAGTTAATAACTGTTATTGTCGCAATCACATCTTTTTATTCAATCGTAAATTTACGTAAAGTGATTCAATCTCCACTATTATACCGTGGCGCAACAAAACTTTCGTACACAAATAGACATTCGGGAATTATTGTTTGTAGAGGTCGACGAAAGTCATATTAATTTGATCTATCTTTAGTTACCTACCGTTGTTTTTTAAACTTTTGAAATTTTATAGGTAGCTAAAGTATAGTCTACGTCAGGGGTGGGCAAATTCTAAGCGCTGGCCAAAATTAAATTTTCAAAATATCTCTCGGTCCGCGAACGCCATGCACACGCAAAGTTTTTCTCCATGTCCAAGATATATTTCCGACAAAAATATATGAGTATCATTTTAAAGCATTTAGACGGAGAAATTTGACAGAAATAATAAATTGTCCACTTTTCCAATGACGAGTATGCGATCAGTGCTAAATCAATATAAACAGTACGTGTGCTTCGACCTGTCGTCCCTCGAAGAGTGCACGTTCAATCTATATAGTAAGCCGATCACTTGTTTTATGAGACTAGGGATATAATTCAAGCTATTCGAAATTATTGTTGATTCTATTGAAATCGCTTGTAAGAGATTAAAAAAATTGTATGCAGGATTTTTTAACGGGTCGGATAAAGTAAGCCCACCCCTGGTCTACATGTTTTAAATATCTATGTTTAAAGTTTTTATGGGGCTTCAAACAACCGCTGCTTAAGAACTCGTCAAAAATAATGACGATATTCTCAGGGATTTTATCTAGAATTTTTACGTCTCTGTATTTGAATTGTTTACCAAATATATGGAAAAAATCGAAGATATCTTAGCGATACAGCAAATTCTACTATATTACAAATCTTCAATAATACATTTTGTTATTTTTTTGTTAAGATTGTGATAAATAATTATCAATTTACTACTAAAGCTCACGTGCAATTCTCACATCCAAAATAAAAAGTTTTATAGGGAGATACGAGAGGGTTCATTTAGATATGTTCTAGGTTAGCCGACTGAATTCGATAAATGAGATTTTGATCTAAAGTCGTAACATTGATAACCGAATACCTGAATTAATTATCAAACGTAATATTCAATAACTATCATCTTTATCTTTGGGGACCAATAATGTGTTTTCCAATACTAATTGTTTCACGTTGATAGCTAAATTTTACTGAAATATAAAAAACTTTGTTTGAAGCCCTAACCCTAGTTATATAGTTTATATATACATCTATTGAATTGAATGAAGTTTCTTATGTAACTATTCAATATTTAATCGCTGAATAGGTGAAAAAATCTCGATTCAGTGAAATAGTAAAAATACCAAAGAATGTCTCTTAAGCACATTAATTAAAATGGTGACATAGTATTGGATCGATTTTTTTTCATCTATTGTAGTATTTAGTTTAGGTATTGTTTTGTTATATATTATCATATATACAATTTTGAGGTATCATATAACTTTTATATTTTTACCTTTAGTTGATGGAAATTTAAAGATTCGTTCCAAACTTTCAGTAAACAAATTAGAGAATCGAATTGTTAAAAAATTGTCTCACAATTTGCAATAGTAGGTTGGAACATTATTGTCGAATCTATACGAGGAGGCACAAATCAAACTCGTGAAATTTCTACTACGATTATGTTTATTCATTTTGAACTACTTTTTCTATTTACAGTCATATTATTAATATTTTATTCCAAATTATATTTTCAAGAACATTATTGATATTATCTTTAGTCGTTTTATACGAATATCTTTTTATTTACTCACTAACATAATACTTTATGTAATTAGAAACGATTATTTAAGGTATCACCAGTATATTATGTATCAAATGTCTAGTTTTACAAAAATTAGATGTGCCTCCCAATTCATCAACTACTGAATTAACTTTTATATCAATTTTTACCGTAAATACAGTATGTTTCAAATAAAACCGTCGTTTCTTTATACAAGATCTTTTGACCTATATGTAGCACATTTCTCCGTCTTCAAAGTTCTACCTTTGGTTACCTTCACACCACGCATTGCTGACATAACTTTCATCTACATTGTTGTCAGGAAAGTTTCTGTTTTGGGATATTTTACAGGTAGTCGCATGGTGCTAAATCTGGCGATGTGGACAGATGTGAAGACTTTAGTGGCGATTTGTGACATGGTGCGTTGTCATGATGAAGAAAAAAACTTTTCATGTTTTAATGTCTCTATTTTCCCTTATCGTTTCGTAATTTTTCATTGAAAAGACGCATTTTTTATCGTTTTTCTTGAGTAACTTAAAAAGTTTTCATTTTATCAGGAAAATCATTAAGGACAAAAATATAGCTAATTACAAAAACAAAGATTCATTTTTTAAGAATCTCTGTAAATTTAATAAATGTAAATAAACTGAGTTATTGCTCGTTGAAGGATAGCTATTTTAGGGGTACCGAAATTGAAAACCTTTAACCTCAAATAACTTAAAAATGATGAAATTTTTGGGAAAAACTCAAAAAATATTTTTCAAAGCACATAGAAAAACCTATAAAATGAGCCAAAAGTCTTTTGCATAAGAATTAAGACTGGTTTATAACTAAAAAAAGGTTTCTTCTTTTTTGAAAAAAGTATATCATTGATGACCGTAATTGAAATTAATCGTAATCGACTTTTAACTTCATTTATGTTTTATTGATATGATCTATGTGACCGGTTTTGAATGCTTATTTTCTAAGAAATAATTCATTAAATTGAGCACTGTATTTCCCTAATCTTAAACAAAAGAATTTTTCTTAAAAAAACCAAAAACTATTTATATCCTGAGAAAATGACCAAAATTTTGAGCTTCTTTAAATGTATCTGGAGGTTGAAAAAAGGTTTTAATTTTAAGTACTTGAAATCCCCTACAAAATGCTTTTTTAAAAAAAATTTTTAGCTGTAAAATTGAGCGAGTTATTGTCGAAAAACCAACTGTTTTTTTTTTAAATTTCGGAGCACGAATTTCTGGAGCATTAGAAAAAGAGAAACTTAGAATGTATAAACGCAGCAACAGCTGGCACGAACGAGAAGAAGAAGATATTGGTGATGATGAAAGATAATTATTCAAAATTGCTTTTTATATTATTTTCTAAATAAAAAATTTTATTGATTATAAAAATCTTTTTTTTTATATTTTTTTGTTAGAAAAATTTTTAAAATTTTTGGTCATTGTAGGTGAATTTCATAAGGTTGAAATATTTAAAAAGCAACCCTTCTTAAAAATACCGACGAAATATTCTCAATTCAATATAAATACACTTTTGAATAATTATTAATTATAAGAGAATTGTTGAGATTATTTTTTAAATTTTCATATGATTAGGGGATGATTTGAAGGGGTTGCATGAATCTGATTGATCATAAACGTGTTTTAGAATGTCAACAAATTTACGAATAATACATTTAAACTTGATTTCACCCGAAACATGCATAAAAACAGAGTAGAGCTTGAATTCAAGTTTATATGAAAATCGAAATTATAATAAGTCTTTAAAAAACTTTTAATATTACCAACCTCAGAGGATGGTCTTTGGAGAGGTTGCATGAGTCCGATTTATCATAAACTTGTTTGAGAATATCAATAGATCTACGAATAATCCATTTAAACTTTATTTCACTCAAATACATGCTAAGAACGAAAATTTTCAAACTTTTTACGATAAGGGGTAGTTTTCACCATTAAAAAATAGAAAGCATCCTTCGGCATACGGTAGATTTTGATTAAGAGGGTAAGTAGAGCTTGAATACAAATTGAATAAAAATCGACGTTGATAACAAAATTCCAGTTTTAACGTTTTTTAGCGTTGGTTCCTGGCATACATCAATGTTGACCTCTTGTCAAGCAAAATCAGCAACCAGGAGGGAAAAAATGCTCAAAACTCTACATTGCGTGGATTAATGAGACAATTTTCATCTCCACGTTAGAGGTTTTGTAATGAAATAAAATACATTTTATAATTAAAATTTTAACTCGTATAGACTTTCCTTTATCATTCATAGTGGATAAGATAAAGGATTTGTTGATAGAAACTTGTAACAAATTTTACAAGACTATAACCAAGAAAATACAGCCTATGTTCTGGAGGAATGCTTCAATTAAATGTAGATTGTATTTCTGATACAAAGACTGCTTGTCTAATGTTATTGTTCATTGATAAATTTAAGTTTTTTTTTCATCACTCTCAAAATACTACTTCCACTACTGCTTGAGATTATTGCTATAATTTTGACAACGGAAAATGTGCAAGAAGGAAGCGAATATATTTAAGACAAGTAAATTAATCACTCTTAAGTAATAAAGTGAGAAAATTTCGTCGTACACGGTTAGTAGCTATAAAAAAAATAACTATAAAAAGTTGTATTAGGTCTGAAAAGCCAGAAATAGCGATCTAAGTAATATCCTTGCCAGATGGTCGGGATTCGTCTGGATTGTCCCGACATGTCATATAATGTCCAGACTCCCGATAAAATGTTTATACACCCAGCTTTTTGTGAATTTTTTTTAAATACCGAAATTTAATAGGTAATACCTCACTGTTCCAAAATCTTGAACGGAATAAAATTTTGATTCGGAATATTTATCTCCATGATATTCCTAAAATCTGATCTGATCTGATCAGCGTTTCCTTAAATTTTAATGATTACTGCCAAGTATCGGTGTTAATTGTGAATCCACTCTGTATTTCAACAACTTTCGTGATATGAACAGATTCCGCAAAATGGAAGTGGAGAATACTTTTTTCTAAATAACGTTGAGCTGAACAAAAAATATTCTACAAATGGAATTTTCGGTTTTTATCTCCGCGTTTTTTTATCAAAAGTATTATATTATAATATATACCGCTCAATATTTTAAAGAATTACCAGAATTAATATTTACTCTTCGGTGTACCTAAAAACTTCACGGAATCGTCAGAGAGAGTTGCCGACTTTAGGCGGCGTTCTTTGACAATAGTTTTTGCAAAAAACAACAAAATATCCAAGTGTGAATTGATCAGTAACCATTTAGACCGAGTTGTGAGTATAGGTGCTTGTGTTTTTAAGTGAAAATTTTATTACAAGAGGTAAATATTTCTTTTAATCGTTATTTTATAAGTATTTTATTATCTAGTAAGTTTCGAGTTGGTGTAATTATTAAAAATATAAATTTGGCAGAATTTCCTCATATTAATGCCACTATTTGATATTATAGCATTGTTCAATTTGTTCTTGATGTTTATCTAAACATATTTAAATATTTTATATCTACATATCACATAACACATTCAAATTTGTGTATTTAGAAGCCCTTTATCGTTGAAAGAAGTTTATCTACGGTTATGATTATATAGGGTGACCAACTAAAATCTCTGACAATTATTTCATATTTTGTTAGTTTTGTTCACCAAGGGGTTAAATTTTATCAAATTTCTTGTGGACTCTAAGTCTAACCCGTTGACTCTTGATATACCATTTTTCTTCATATATTAGTGTAATTTCAAAAGGTCAGTGCCAAAGTTTAATATGCATCTTCAACTTTGTCTAAAATTAAACAATTGCTCAAGTCATTGGGAGACTTTGTATTGGACCTAAGATATCACGAAGATATATCAAGAAAATCGAAAAAAAAAAAAAGAATGTGGAAAGTGCCTACCTAGTATACTGAAAAAGATGCCTATTTTCACATTGAAATTCATTTAAAAATAAACTTTGAAGGCATTGCCAATTTTGAGTCTTGGTAATTCTCGTTAAAAAAATAACTGTAGATGTTTTTATCAAAAAAAAATAATCAGTATTATGTTTATTATTATCTATAATTAAAAATACCTATTTTATAATATTCGTACAAAAACGTAGAAAATAAAAAATTGTGCAAATCAATCCCTTATAAAATATTAGGTATCATAAAAAGCAGGTCATTTTTATTATCGTTATCTGGTTTCAGGAATTTTGGAACCTTTTTTTGTGGTTACATACCACCAATCATAGATAAACAAACCCCCAGTTGAAAGACCCTATCTCATAATTCGAAATTACTTTACAAACCAGTGTTAGATACGCTATGGCTCTTGCGAACTTCGACATTGAATTAGTTAAATTTCAAAGAACTATAACTCTTGCTAAATCAAATTTTATTCCTGAATATGGATCCGAGATTTTCGTAACAAATCTGCCCTCATATGTATCAGATGAGGAATTGGTAACGTTTTTTCAAACAGCCGGAAACGTATTCAGAATTAAATTGATGTTGCAAGATCAAAACAAAAATAGAGGTTATTGTTACGTAACCTATATGGATCCCGATATGGCTAGATTAGCTGTCGACATACTAAATCGTATACCGTTCAAAGGTATTTATTTGAAGATCAAAAAACCGTTGGAAAACTGTAGAATTTTTTTGGGAGGAATACCTACCGATAAAACAAAGGACTCCGTTTGGCAAGAACTACTCAAAATAGGAGCTAAGAACATTGTTGATGTTATTATGTACAGGTGAGTTATTAAGTATTATTCTTATTATTTGAAAAAAAAGGATGGGTAGTTGAGTTATGGTGTTTGGCAGTAGGGTAGCGTATTCAGTTAAGTACATGGTAAATGCATTTTTTTTTATATACCGATAGCCTCGCCTTAATCCGACTCATATGCAGTACCATTTGATGAACTTTATTACGTTTGAATTCAGATTTACGGTTGTAATTGATAGAGTTTCTTTAAACAGTGTGATAATTGGCATTTTCAGGTTGAGGTCGGAAACTTTTCAGAGAAACCTCGTATGAATGTTGTTTGATAAAAATAAATATTATAGGTTAGAAATATAAAATTTTTCGCATAACAGTAGAATAATGTTGCTACTGCATGCTCACATATTTCTCCTAACCCTATAAGAACAAGTTATTGAAATTATTTTACAGCTTTTGGATATTTTTCAGTTTCAATGAAAAGTCTTAATACAAAGCACGGTAACTACAGTCACTTTTTTCATGTTTTCTTCAATGTTTAATTAAATTACCGATCGAATGAAATACGTTCAACGTCAGATATATTTTTTTGTTGCGAGTTTTTATAAGTTTAACACCAATATACCTGTAATATTTAATAAAATTTCATTCATATGATCACACAGGTTACGGATTGAAAATTATAAGTTACTTTCCGACATGTTTTTAAGCCACGCCTCCATGTTAGTTCTCAGTTTCGCAAACATAGCCCTTATAAACATATTAATTTATTTATGTATTCTAATAAAAAACGAAAGTAAAATCTTATAAATGTATGAACAATGTATAATAAAATCTCACAATACAATTTGAAATTCAATATTCTAACTAGTTGATTATTATATTTTAAAAGCGTGCGGAACATAAAAATATAAGTAATGGTTTTATCCTTAAGGTGTCGGCTTGTGTTGAAGTGTACAAAATGTAAACAACGCTTTTATTTATGATTGCTCACTAGGCAAAATCTGAGAGAGAACAAAAAAATTGTGCTGACTATATATTGTGATCATCTAACAAGTAACATACATTACAATGTCTGTTTGAACTTTCTGAAAATTTAATGTATTCCGTTTTCTACAATGTGAAAAATTCTATAAAATAGCTTTTTATTATTAAGGTTTTCATATTCTTCACAGTAGACTACAGGAGTGTGATGTCACACACCGCCATTGTTAGCGCAGGTCAGGAAACAAAGTTTTAACTGCGTGGATGATCGTATTTTCTTTGATAAATTTTCCAAAAAATATCCTTCTGGCACAAAACACAATACCATCTTGTATAACACTGAACTAATTAAACACTTTTTAAATAACTTTTAAAGAACACAGTGAACTATAACGATATGACGGCCATGATGTCACGCTTAGGTTGTCTATTATATATATCGAAACATGTTATTAACTTGGACATACTGTGTATATCACCTTTATGAGAAAAATTGAATAGTTTTTTGAAATAGGGTTAAAAATACTATTAATTCGTTAGAAGCATGTTTGTAGTAATTTTTTGATTACGATTCGCTACAAGAATAAGAAAATTTAATGTCAATTAAAATTACGTCCAACATAAAAATATTGGTGAACCAATTGAGGAAATCGGATAGAAGTATCTCTAATTTTTAGTGTGTAAAATTTAATATACAAATTTGTTGGATTATTGTAATCCAAAATAACCATTTTTAGAGCTTATGATGATAGAGCTAAAAACAGGGGATTCGTATTTGTCCAATTTACGACTCATGAAGAAGCTGCATATTTTAGAGCTAAATATTATGATGTACTGCAGTTATGGGGTAGAAAAGTCGTTATCGATTGGTCTGTACCACTTCCAGAGGTCACAGACGATATTTTAGATAAGGTAATATTTTCGATATTTGTCTTTAATTCCAAAATTATACAAAAAGAAAATGAGTTGAAATCATAGTAATGATTAAGACATCAGGTAATTTGTATAATTGTATTGCATAATATCCACAAAATTGATGTTACTTCTAGTTTTTATTGTTTATTAAGTTTTTTATTTATTTTTATAGGTGAAAATTATATACTTGAGAAATTTGAACATCATTCAATCACCACAGGAGTTAGAGGCGATTATATATCAATTTACAAACAAAAAAAATATACAAAAAGTATACAAATTCAAAAATTATGCATTTATACATGTCAAAACTAGAGAATTAGCCGAGATGCTCATGAATTCGCTCAAAGGTATAAAATTTTTGCACATTAAAAATACTCTGCTATAAAATATTTTTCAGTATTCGTTTATTGTATTTGAATATATTTAATAATTAGTAAAAAAAAAGTTTCAATTTTGTTAATTGGTCATGGTTTATCAAATTGTCGAATAAATCCGAAATATCCAGTTTCCGTACGTGTTGCACTCTTATATTTTTTCAACGACCTATTCAAGAAGAATTTTTCATTGAAAACAAAATATTCTTCAAACAACAAACAAACTATTCAAAATTATTTGGTTCGTAAATAAGGAAATTCAGGTTTAAATGGATATAATTATAACAGGTTTTGATAGAGTATATAAGTGCTACTTTAGATTTTCTAAAAGCATTTGACATCGATGCTTACCGCGCGGTTTTGCTGGATGCTTGGTCCGTTTAAGGTCGAGCTACACCGACAGCCTAGGTAAACCATATATGTAAAACTCCCATTTTGGGCAGTTGATATGGGAAAAAAACGTCTCTATGTTACGGTGCCGACAATATTCATTTTCTCTCTCGTTCGAGACACTTTATCTTTACTGCGCATGCTTGAGAATGCGCAGAACTGAGCTGGAACCTCGGAGGATAGAGAAATCTTTGTCATTCTGTCTTCCTTAGTCGGAACAGCTTCCACTTATAGAAATTGTCCATACCAAAAACTATTACATATATGGGATAACCTCATCGCTATGTGCAGTCGACTTCGAAACTTTTTCTGTTCGTATCCTAAGTCTATTACCATTCTAGCTCATTACAAGGATGGACCAGTAGAAGTGGAATGGTCTAAACCACCTTGTCTGCAGACATCTCGGGAATACAGACAATTCAAAATGTGAGTAGATGTTTATATTTGCATAATCGTTTCTTCCACATTGGTAATATAATTTTTATATAAAAAAATATGTAGAAATTCACTAGACTAGGATAGAAAGTTCGTTATATAGATTTTACCATTAATTTTCATAATAGTATATATTGGATTATCAAATTTATCAAAAAAGGCAGCAACATGAAAAAACTCTCAATTTTTTTGTCTAAATTGTATTCTGATATTGACAACTTTTATTAAAACATAAATATTAAAGGCTTCTATTGATAACTCACTGAAAACTAGAAGAAAAATTTCAAAAATTTGTCTACTTTGTAAATAGATTATAACCTTATTTTGCATTACTTCAATAAAAAATGGTCTCATCAAGAATTATTTGAATAAGGTGTAAAAGCTGGCAACTCAATTTAACTTTTATTTCCAATTTTTAACAAGAAATTGTTATTTAAAACCAAAGAATTCACAATGATAAGGCAAAAATTCTATTGAAAAATGGTTTAATGAAAAAAAATCAGTTAATAAAGTTTCATACTTTGTTAAATAGATTGTACCCTAATACTGACAACTTTTTTTGAATAAAAAATATTTCTCTCATTAAAAATGCACAAAATAAACCAGTTTAACAAATTGTCAACTTACTTATCTGGGTTTAATATAATCATTGACAATTTTTTTAGATAAAACAGAATTGATGCTCATATTGAGAAAATTGGGAAATGTTTTATATCAATTATTCGGTTTAGGTTTATATTTAGAAGTTTATGTTTACAATTTATCTTAAGGAATGGCATCAAAACAATAAAATGGCTTTTAAAACTTTTATGAATGCCAAATTGATGAATAATTCTCTTTAAGTTGCAATTTTAGTAAACCTCGATCATCTACTAGTTCATCCCTTTCATCAACACCTGAAGAAGTCCACTTTCTACCTTCGGCGACATCTATCAGAGAAAGAGAAAACTTACCAACCAATAAACACAATTATTTAAGTCCAGAACATCTAATACCACAGGTATTATTTCATTTGTTCCCATTTTTTATTAACTTCATTTTTATTTCATTGAAATTTCTTGATCGATAATTATTGTTAACAATGACATTTCAAAACTAAAAACAGTGTCATTTCATTATTGGAAGATCTAAGCATTTTTTTTATACAATAATGTTGTATACGGGTTGTCCCAGTTGAAAGATATGACTAATTACAAATAATAAAAAGTAACAACCAATTCAATCCAATAAAAGTAAAATGTTTTAAACGTTTAGTTTTACGTCTAAAATATGTTTTGTATGAATATTGTCAAATATTTTGAATGATATTTAATATGATGGAAATAAATAGGTCTTGTTGATAATAATTTTTTATGCATATACAGTTGTAAACATGTCAAAATACAGTCTTCGAAATATAGTTCGCTTGTATAAAGCAAATGGTTCGATTGTCCCTAAACGCCGGTACGTAAAAAAATCGAAATTGTCAGACAAAGATAAACGGACTTTAAAAAGAAAGAAAGAGCATAAAAATTGGAATTTTGAACAGTGGAGCTGTAGATATTGGAGTGATGAGCCTCGTTTGAAGCGGAAAGTAAAATTTCCGGCATCTGTGATGGTTTGGGGCTCGATATCTGCAAGGGAAGTGGGAAAACTGCATTTCATAAACGGAATTTTCAATACTGAAAAGTACCTGGAACCACTTTTAGTGTGGGAGACTATTGGATCTTGACTGGGTAGTGATGCCACATCTCCCATAAAGTCCTGATCTGGCACCATCTGATTATTATGCAGAATTGTCAAACTTTCACAAATGACGATGACCTTCAAAAGCACCTGGTTCAGTTTTTTGCTTTTAAGGAGCAAACATTTTATGAGCGCTGAATCATGAAGCTGAAAGAAAGATCCCAAAAGGTCGTTAAGCAAAATGGAAAATATATAATAGATTGAAAACTATGAAACCGAAATTACTTTGTCGCCAAACAATAAATAATACGTCTGCTATAATAAAAACTTATACAGAACAAACGTCAAACGGATTCCGTGGTTTATAAAGAAGTATGTCAAAGGCGCCACGCGTCTTCGCTGAATTTTAGAATTCCAGAAGTCTAGGCGGAATAATCTTGTGGTTCCATAATTTGATCACAAAACTTCAGTCTTCTATCAACATTACCTTCCTCTATTATTGTAATGTATGCTATTTGTGCAGGTCAAAATGTCAGTGTTGTTATTCAATTAAGAATGATATATGTCTAAATTGGGACATCCCGTATATATTATGGTATATAAATAACTAAATTGTCATTTTTGTAGAGAACACCTGGAAGTAATAGTTCGACTGAAGCATTTAATAGAAATACGTTCAGTAATGAATTTTTTGTCGATTATATGGGACCTTCTAACTTTGTAAATATTGAAAATAAGTAAGTTTCAGTATAAAACTACATGAACGAACGTTCATGCTTTTTTCTCTGACAAAAATCTTTTCCAGAAAATATTCAAACAGTTTTGGATTGCCAATCTACAATGATATCAACGTACCGTTTCGGAACGAATTTCCGCGCTCAAATACCAGTTTCTATTCCGCAAGATCTTCAACACCGAATCCTCTTATTCAAAATTCTCCATCAGAAGTATATATGTTACCAGCTACGGTTTGGAGTACCAGTACCAGCCTTGTCAACGAACCAAGTACTAGCCGTGTTTTCACGCCAAACAACAGCCTTTTAGAGACAAGTGGGAACAGTTCAAACCAGGCCAGCACAAGTCATGATTCCTGTGTAAGTATTCTCGTTAAAAAGTTGGAGACTCCAAATGAATGATTGTATTAGATGGTGTTTCTTCTTACTCTCTCTGATGTTTCTGGGTCTTCCTCGTGGTCTTTATATATTAATGAGCAGTGTTTTGAGATTGTTTTATCTTCTATTTTCCTCTGAGTCGCCTGCAGGATGTGGAAGTTTTATATTCCCATATTATAACAGACTACTTAGGAAAACTCTACAGGTTTCGACTACGAGTTTTTCATTGGTTCATTTTAGTTTATCACTCAAGATGTGAGTGTTACTTAATATGTCTTAGGATAATTTCTTGTTGAACATACAGTGACCATGAGTTTTTGTTTGTAGCCCCCATTTAAATACACAAGCATAACATCAAAAAAAGATATGGACTGTAGTCTTAATTCAAAATCATTATTTTTGAGAAAAATAGGAAAATAAAGGCCGTAAGTACCGAAAATTTTCTTTTGTTTAATGACAAATATTTTAGTGTTTATCAAGAATTTTGATTGGAGTGTTAGGTAATAAGTCCTTGAAACGAACATTAATTTAGTAGTTCTAAAGGGCTTTTCAAAAACTGATTGAATTCGATCGCGATCTATATTAATAAAGTAATCCATTCAAAAAATGATCAAAATGTATAGTTCATAGCTATTTGATGTGATATTCTGTTTATTCGTTTTTGTTGTGTCGAATATCAAAATTTTCCAACTGCCTGTGTAAGGTTATGATTAATTTATGCTTCTAAATGTTCTTGATATTAAGTCTCTTCTGATTTAAAATTAGTTTCTTTCATAATTTTTTAAAGACACATGAAAATTTGACGTTTCGACTTCTTTTAGTTTAGACTAAATTTTGATAAAGACTAAAAAAGTGAAAACGTCAAATGTTCATGTGTCTGAAAAATTATGAAAGAAACTAATTTTAAATCAGAAGAGACCTAAAATTAAGAACGTTTAGAAGCATAAACATATCAAAAGGTCTAAGATATAAGAAATTGAAGAAATTTATTATTAATTAGTATGAGCAGCTCAATTAATCAACTTTTTGACCTAGAAAAGTAACTTTTTGATATCAAATTGTGTATAGACTTATCATTATGTAGGATTTTTTGAAGCAATTTAAACTCAAGCGTAGTTCTATAGGAAAAATAAAAAAATATATGGTTAAAAAAGTAATTGCTTGATGAAAAATAGAGTTGTAGTATCTATACAAATAATTTGTTTTCGATTGTTTTCAAGTTCCTTTACAGGAATGGTATACGCTGGTTTTACCCTCTTAGCCGCTTCCTAACGAATTAAAATTCACTACAAATAATGTTATACTCTGTGACGGACTTCACCTAGTAAAAAAATTGATGTTTTCGATTTTTCAAACCTTGATTCAATAATCGATTTGAAGAAATAAGGCCACCTTCATTTTTCCGAAAAACGTTTTTTCAGCCCTGTGGCGGTATTGAGCGTTTCAAATTGTACACTCATTCCAAATGGCCGCCATTATGGCTGAAATTGACCTATCGGGACCAATTTTTTTTAAATGTACGTTATTCACTGACAAAATTATTTTTTTTGCAAAATCAATTTCTCTAAAACCCCACCCTTAATTTGCGCGAATTTTGGATATGTTTTTTAGTAACCTCTGACCTACCTTTTTGCTAAACGGTAGTTAATCAAAATGCCCCTTTCGGAGAATAGTACCCCGCAACGAAAATATCAATTTTGACCTAACCTAACAACTCCATCGTATTCTACGTGAAAAAAATATATGGAAAACATATGTCATTCTATTATTTCTTTCTTTCTATAAATTCTTCGCAATCTAAATGATCGAAAATTTAAATTATTACAAGCTTTCGAAATAATGTAGGATTTTTCCAGGGATTTGTAAATTAGTAGCTTGTGACAATTTTTTGTCGGATAAACTGAGTGCCACAATAGAGTGATATATGTTTTGGCAACTAAAAAATAATTTTTGTTGTAGTATATTCTAATTTATTGGGTGTATTATGCGTGGTATATTTCCATTATGGGAAAAAACACGATTTATATACCATTTTTCAGATTAATTAAAGTTTAGTTTAGAATAATCGAGAGAATAACTCTCGAATTTACTTTGCATCATATGTTCATTTTATTCCTATGATGTCACGCATTATGACGACCTTACTGAAATGTTTAAACCTGAATTGAGCTATGATATTTGTCCATTTGAATTAAACTCTGAACTCTGATCTATGTCCAATTGAATTGAACGCTGATTTGAATCCAAGACCAATTCAATTTCGTCAACCGACATCAGATTATCTAGATTTTCAAAAAAAACCATTATCGACAGATTTCTTGTTATCACATCTTTTGAAGGATAATACTGACAAAATAACCCACACGACGCCAGTAATGATCTTTCTTATTCAGAATTTTTCTGTAAATTTCAATTTTATTATAAAAGTTGATTAATGTTTCAGTTTCTCTTTGTAGACATAAATTTAGGTATTAAAATAGGGTACAAATGATATTTATTTTGTATCATATGTTCAGTCTTTATTTTATACCTATGATGCAACGCATTATGGCGATCTTACTGAAATGTTTAAACTACCTACAAAATTTTTTATTTTTCAATAATTTTTTTCTCTATAAATATTGATAAAATAATTAAAAAATATATATAATAAAACTTGTAATATTAAATTAGAAATAATATTTGATCCCAATATTAAAATCATTCTTAATGGGCCTTTTTTTCTTACAGTGTTGGGACAACTACCTAAATTGCAGTTTCTGTGGAGATTTCATGAGTTTTCTGCCTGAATAAATTGTGTTTTCAAAAAGCAGAAATTATATATTTTATCAGCATTAACCAGAAGATACTAAATGTTGATTTGTCTTCTTGGGTATAATAATTAATTTTGAAATCTAGCCTTATTTATCACGTTTTTTCATTGATAACAAGTTAGGGAGATATGTGACAGATCTAAAAATTCTATGAGGGGACTAGCTAAACAGATTAAAAGTTTTTTATTTCACCCAAACAAAATTTTATATTACACAATTCGATAATGATATCACATAGTTTATTTGCACTTTGCTTTGCTAAAAAATTAACAAAACAATTGAGGAGTTTGAGCACCATTAGCCCCCTGGATCCGTTGTGGTGTGTTATTGATACTATTGTTTACTATAGTATTTGTTTGATTTATAATAAATATTTATAATATTTGTTCAGTATATTTATTCTGGTCAGGTTTTTAGCATGCATGTTTAGTTTCACTATATTATACAGGTGTTAAAAATGATAGTTAGTACTACTGGACAAATTTCCAGTTCTCAATACCAACATTAATGCCATTAGAGTAGTAACTTTTCCTAATTATAGGTTGATACAGTTATTATAATGTTGTAATTTATATAATTCATTAACAACTATTTTATTTTTGAATATGGAATGAATTTAAAATACACAGAATGTTTGAACTACCATGCGCTAACCTAACCTAACCTCACCATGCTCTTGACAAAATTGAACAGTCTAAATGATCTATTAGACCGGAGCGTTTTGTAAACCACTTATTTTACTGTTATGTTATTAGATTAGTTTTATTGTTAGATGCCTACACGAGTAAATGAATTCATAGCTGTAGATCTATTAGTCCCGAAAGTGCTTCTCATTTATTTTTCTTAGACAAAGGCGTGTTATATAACAGAGAAAGTTTCATTTTCACTAGAATTGGAAGTACTGTGAGTTTGTTCATCTCTTCTACTAGATTCGGTGGTACTTTTCATCTATTTTTCTGTTATCACAAATGAAATTTAAATTTTGGTACTGTATTCAAGATGTATGGTAAAAAAAATAGATTTGAATCTGATGGATCATAAAATCATCTGGGTCTTAAACCCTAATAGTTACCAGTAATATATTTAAATATGTAAGTCGGATTTGATCATCATTACCAATTATATACCTCACTTTGAGAGTTAAACGAGGTTATTTAACATGTAAATGAGGTTAGGGAAAGATGGATGGAAATTTGGTTAGGTATTAAATTTACTAATGTTTTTTTTTTAATAAAAATAAAACAATATAAACGGATATACTCAGTCAGGTTTCTTTTTTGAATTCTGTTAAAAGCTGTTGATAAGTGGGTAAAGCATTGGTCCACAATTTCAGTTATAGTTCTCAATCTCCTTTTTAAAAACACACCAAAGTTCTTTCAGCTCTTCTTCGAAATCACTACCATCAATATTTTTGCTCAGTTAATTCCTTGAGGTCATAATTAGAAAGACTAGCTGCTGTTTCTGGATTTATTCCTTTGACGTCTTCCACGTCTAAACCGGTTTGTTTCGTTAATTCTACTATTTAATCCATTTGGACAGAGTATACAATGTCTTCGCCAAATGTTTTTTCGGTTATTTGTTCCAAAGATCTTATCGATTGTTTATGAGACGTCCGAGTTTATCTTGCTTTTAAACAAACACAATCGAAAGTTGTTTTGCTCTTCTTCGAAATCACTATCCATATAATCAGAGTATCGAATGTCTTCGTTCTTACTTCAATCTGTCCAAATGTTTTTTCAGGTACTTCTTTCTGTTATCTCATTCCAAGAGAGGCTTATGTTTTCTACAGCGTTCATGATATTGTAGTTTTACCAAAATTCTCTTATCGATTGCTTTTGGGACGTGTTTTATTTCACATATTTTGGTTTCTTGAAATTTGAACTTCAGGGCTTGTGATAATAATGTTACTTATATGTGGCAACGCTGCGGACGAGATTATGATGTGCGCGAAATTTGAACTTTTACAGATCACGGTATGTGGGGATATTAGTGTCTCTTCTTTCAAGCGGCGTTGCCAAATATAAATATTATGCAAATTAAACTACATATAGCAGACATTTGACACTTGTGGTAACTGTAGTATTACCTTAAATATAAATCATTCAAATTTATGCCTATTGGAAGGCAACTGGATCTAATCAGATTATAATTTTTCACGTACAGGAAAATTATGAAGTAGTTGGTTATTATGCTACGACTATTTGTATTTGAATTTTTATAAAATCTATTCTGTATGTTATATTTTTGTATGTTTTTAAATAAGTTTTGGGAAATAAACTAAATTTTATAACAAAAATTTTTATTTTACTTTCACAACCCCTCTCTGAAAAAATTAGTATAATTAAAAGAATCTACTGAAACTTTTTTTGATAATCATAAATTTCACTTTTTGCACAAGCTAAAAATCAGGCTTTCATTTATTTTAAACTAGCAAAAAATGATGAAAAATTTTAAATTTCACATATTTTTTCTAGACACAATGTTCCAAACATAACCAATAAAATCGAATATTAATAATTAGGCTTGCAAACCATGTGTTTTCATCAATTGTTTGATTAATACTTCCGATATAATATGAGTCCATCCTATATATAACAAAAGCAAAGAATTTTTACTGGAACGTAAAACTTCAGCGGTAAACGACAGTCAAGAATGTCTCGAGAATAACTTGGGCTGGAACGTCGACATGAGAGGCGGGGACTAAATTTCTTAGAATCTACCTGACTCTCGACTTGTTTGGCATTTAACAATAGGTTTCCATGCTTAACAAGTTTCTAAAATGGTGGCAATGAACACAATATATTTGAAGCTTGGTTTATGCAGACAAAACTAAACTTTCTTGATGGTAATTTGGTTTATGCGGTAAATTCAGAGTAATTATAAATTACTCTTAAACCAATAGAAATTCTCTATATGGGTGCTTTTTGTCATACGAATGTGGAAAGCTCTTGACACTGTCACTGTTCCATCATATGAAATAGTTATTTTCCTAACAAGTGCGGAAACTGATACTTTCCCGCACGCGACTGCAGTTGTCCCGGTCAAGTCCGCGAAAGACACTTTACGCATGAGCTAGGAACATTATTTTTTCTACGACCGTATATACAAAAAAGTATACCAACCCATTTTTCCAATCCAACAAATGAAATAATATACAAAACTACTAATTATTATGAATATTAATATTGAAAACACAATTTGTTGTATTCTGTACCCTAGTAAGAATTGCCGGCCCAGTGGAGTTATTTGGTTTCAACTGGAAGGTAGGTGACGTCGATGAGGATGGCATCGGTTGCAGGTCGCATAAAGATGACGGTGACGGCAACGGTTTTAAGTCATTTGACAGATAACAGCTCGGAATTAGTTTCATTTGCAGCCTTAAAAATGGCTTCGGGAAGTTCTTCGTCGAATGAATCCATTATTATTATTATTGTATCGGATTCGGTTTAATGTGGTTTAATTTAGAAGAAGATTGCACTTATTCGGTCACTTCCAAGACGTTTTGAACAACTTTGACGTTTTAGTAACATGGTTATATAAAAAATATCTGTATTATTTTATATTTTCAAAAAATTAAAAATGCTACAAAAAGCTAGAAAAGGTTTAAATTTTATTTGATGGACTATTTCGTAAATATTTATTTACCTGTAGTAACAATAGTTATAATCTCAGAAGTAAAAAACTATCTAACAAGGTCAAAATTTGCATATTACTTTCCCGCACTGGTACGGTAAAGTGACACTTTCAAAACTAAAATGCGTGCGAGAAAGTGGGTTAAAACGCACGGTCGTAGAAAAAATACATTGCTTTCCCTATTTTTCTGAGAATAAAGATGGTTAAGAGTAACAAAGAGTTAATACTTCCTCATCAACCTAACCTAACCTAACTATTTTTAAATTAGAAGACTTTTTTGCGGTAAATTCAAAATATGCAATTGTTTAATTATTTTGATCCTAATACCAAAAATGCACTCATTCTTCATATCAGTCTTAAAAATAAAAAACCACTGCGGAAATCCGCGCAATAACACTAACAATATTACCATAACCAAAGAATACCACCATTACAGACTGATCTAACATATTCTGTGCTCATAACCTCACAAAATTAAGAAGAGTGTGGTCTTCACCCGTTTGATCTGCGGTACGAAGATATCCAGGAAAATAAGGACTAGTGGCCACGGGTGACCGAATTAGACAGATTAGAGTACCTAGTGTTCTGCACGAACTTCACGACCAAAGAAGCTATGAAGAATTACAAGATTTAGAAGATACTTTCTTCACCTCTAACCTCCTCGTGCGAAAGTGCTGCCAGAGGAACGTGTAATAGTGCTCGGCAAGGTTTGCATTCCACTTGTTGTGCATGCGGCACCATAGTGTTCTTATTTCCTCTTGTTCGTCTGGAATCAGGAATTAATTCCTATCACATATTGTCTTAATGTTCATTGCTTCCAATTCTCCTAAATGATTTTATGTGTGTCCCTATATCTTTCCATTCGATGAAACAATGTACAACTGAATAGTGTTTCTTTCTTTTCTCTTGATTTAAATTTCTCTGCTGAATTTTATGTTTTGCGTCTCTAAGAGTAATTGAGATTTAGACGTCAACCTCTCAGATCATTTTTGATATTTCGAAATTTCCAGTCTTCTACCGTTCTTGTTCCTCTTAATAATGGATTTCCTTTTCCTCTTTTTCCTTGTAATTTCATTGAATCCCATTTTAGTGGTCATCTGGTCTTGTTCTAACCTGTTAGATTCTGTTTTACCCATTTCCTGCATAATGCTTTTGGTTCCAAGGTTGTTATTTTTCAACTTAAGAGCGCTTTTAGATTCAGATTAAGATTGATGCTAGTGCGGCTTGAGCTGGACTTCTCTTGGCTCTAGTAACTCCAAGTGCTTCTATCTTCTGCACTTTCGCAGAACAATAGCGTTTATTTACAAAACGTAGATGGTAATAATTATAAAGGTTAAGCTACTGTTGTTTGAATCACTGTACTGTTTTGGATTTAATTATTTTTTAGCAATGAATACTGGAGTCCAAAATTGATTGAGAAACACAGAAAAATTTCAATGCAAAGGAGATTAAATAAAATATTTGACAAGCAAAACGAAATTTGATAACGTAACCCCATTCCCGACATATAATGGATATGGAATGGAAATGGAAACGGAAAAATTTTGTGTTTTTGATTAAAAAAGAGATATGGATATAACACTATTTAATAGATTTAAGTAGAACATCTTTCTATGGAAAAAAGTGTTAAATGAAGAAAAAATTACTATTCAATTGACTTACCTTTCTTCCAGTCTCCAACTAGATCTACTAATGTCACTCCAAGCGCTCATGCTTCTACTCCTTCTCGGTATAAACATCGACCTACTCGGTCTCCTATCTAACATTTCCGGATGGAAGTTGACCCTTGCTTTCGTTGGCATTTGAGGTGAAGGATCCGTATTGGGTAGCATTTCGTAACTCCATTTAGCCGCCCCGAGCCCCCTTAAGTAAAAACATCACATCGATCAATGAGTATCCACTTTTACGTCACCAAAAATCATATATTTACCCCCAACAACCACTAGTGATTGTTAAATCAAGAATAAAGAATTCCCTGTATTATATATATTGTATAAATTATAAATAATGAATTGTTTTTCTATTGGAAAACTAGAGTTGAAACAAATGGTTGAAAAGTAGTATGATGACTCTTCTGGAAAATCAAATGAAGAAAGAAATCGGTAAGTGTAACAGCCCCATAAGTAGAAGAAACATATTCTCGTTGTTTCAATAATTATTTTTTATTAAACTGAAATACTTATATCCACTTTTAATATCCAAAGGAAATGTAATCAGTGACATAACACTCTGAATGGTTTTTTACGTTGTTTATCTTGAAACGAACTATAAGAAGCTTAATAAAGAATGTGGAATCGGCTTCTAGGGAATCGGCTACATATCAACAGAAAAACATTAGAAAAATCAGTTAATGGGATAATCTACGTGGATTGAGCCAGTCAAATATACTCCTGAGAATATATAACCAAAGAAGACCAGACTGCAAAGTCTGGTTAGCCCTTAAAAAGACTAAAACAATATACTAGATGAAAACGATGACAAAATTCAATGATTTGAACTTCGAATTGATTACACACCCACCATATATTCAGATCTGATCACAAGTCAGACCTAAAAGAAGTGCAGCGAGGAAAAAGCTCCTGAATCAAATGAAATAGTAGCTCATTTTAGAGAAAGTTACTCAAAAAGGTTAAAAAAACATTCAAGATATTGTATTATTTGTAGAAAATCATATTAATTATTAAAACTATTTTTTTATTAGACGAAGTACTTATTGATCGATGTATATAAGTAGACACCAAAAGATTTTGATCTCATTTCATGAAACATGTGATAATATAGAGATTAAACAATTTTTTCATCTATTACTTAGATTGTGTAACCTCGATATTCTAAAAAAAAACGTTTAGTTTCTTTATTATGCCATACGTTTACATTCATTACTGAATTTTCTTCAATTGCCAAAAATATAATGAATTACCTATTTCTATATCCTCCGGATCATATTTCTTATTATGATACAAAACTTATTGGTGTCTAGTAAGTTCACTTACCTCAAACGCGAACTCCTGCTAGCCAGGCTGCTCGAACTGCCCTGCGAAGGGCTGTCAAAACTACCCGGAAAAGGAGTTGCATTTTCAGCTACCGGTGGGCTCGGGGCTCCTAAGGAGTAGCTATTTTCGTTTTGGGAATCGATTGTGATGATTTTTGGGATACTATTATATAAAGAAAAATATGGGAAACTTGTGTTTGAGAAGAAATACTTCAGTTTTTTTAAACTGTCATTTTTGATATTGATATAATGCACGTTAAACTTAGGCACTGTCACTTTAACACTGTTGATGTGATTGACTTGAGTTCTTATTACAGTCAATGTGTAGAGAATAAAATATTTGGTGAATTATTGAATTCTCTTGCAAATTTTTCCCCTTACATCCAATTACTCAGTTTATATTTAATCGAAAAATTGAAAATGTCTTTTTATTTATAAAAGTGACATTTTTTGTGAATAGGGTTTGTGAAATATTACTTAACTTTTATAATATTGCCGTTCTTGCTCTAAATTCTCTGAAAGCAAAATTTCTTTAATATTTTACCACAGTATAAAAACGAAATACTATTTTTACAATCTGTTTAATAATTTTCTCTATTATACCATGTAGAAAATTACTCATAATAACATTTTGTTACATATTGAAATACTTTGCTTGGCAATTTCTTTCTTAAAATAACATCGTCGAAATACGAATTGCGCTCACGGCGTTCATTTAATCGGACACTAAGATTACCTAGGTCGGCTCGGCAGTTATTCTCCGTTATAGCTGCCATTTCGTGACAGGTATTTTCTTTTAATTGTACCAAAAAAGTCGGTTTGTTAGCGTAAACATTAGATTTGACATTCTCCCACAGAAAAAAGTTTATAGGTGTTAAATCAGGACTGATCAGAGGCCAACTTATGTCACTTCTTGTGGAGATCAAATTGCTAAGGAAAATTTTAGGAACTCGTGCCAGAGATCTGTTGAACGGGTGTGAAGTTGCTCATTCATGTCTGAACCAGGTTCTTCAGTTATAAATATTGAAATTTTACAGTTGAGACACGGAGAAGTCGTTTAAAATTTTCACAAAACGCTTTGAATTAACTCTAACTATGCGTTGCCTTTAATAAAAAAAGTAAGGATCTATAATTTGTGATATCGCGGCCGATACGATCATTATAGAGGAATTTAGGTGTTTCTAAGTTTTCGATTTGTTGCATTCCAGAAGCGCCAATTGTTACTTGTTGCCGTGATTAATTTGGGACCAGCATCTTGAGGTATCATTTCTTACACCAACTTAATTATGTAAGGGAGCAGCCCCTAATCTATGTGTTAAATGCGAAATAATGATGATCAATGCACGTTTAAAGTAACCACTTGCTTCCGAACAGACAAGACTGTCTACGTTTTCGATCTTGGACGGGCGGATTTTGGTTTACCCAGTTGAGCGCCTGGCGCATCATTGAAGTGAGGATAATTGCGAATATTGCATAATTTTCTATGCGCTACAGTCACCTAATCACCGGTTTTGTAAAACTCACGCATTCGCAAAAAGCGACTAAATTCTTAAGAGCCATTGACATATCTCCCGCGCCTCTCCGACTAGCTTTCTTTTGCACCCCATACCTGTATTCCGTAAACCCATATTTCCCTCATTATAACTTTGTCAATCAGCAGTGTATCTTCCAAATTAAGTTGGAATTATCTCCCAATTAAATAATGCTCTTGGCTTTATCCCTAACTGTTTTCTTTGCACAAATATATGAGTTCTTGTTAAAATTCGATCTAAGTGGATTCCGAGGTATTTCAATTTATTTTTGTATACGAGGGATCGGTGATTATGAAATTTACATGCACTATTTTATTTAATTTTCCATGTCTTGAACCATTTTGTTGATATATTTAGATAAAATTGGAGATAACTAGATGCTGTGTTTTATTGTAATGCAAGCAAACAATCTGTCCTTTAATTATGATTTTTTCATATTCTAGAATTGTTGTTGATAGCCTATGAGTCTCTATGAACTTGAATCAATTCTTTGAATAGAAAATTTTGGATAGATAACTCTATTTGAAAGGGTTGTTCGAGGGTATTATTTATTTCTTATTTTTTTTCTATTGTTAATTATATATCAAACGATTGGTATAAGAAATACTAAATCTTATATTTATTGCTTTTATTCATATATAAAAGCTTTTCACGTTAAATGAATGGAGTATAATAAAAAATAGATTATTGAAATTAATTTTTCTTCATATTATTTATTTCTGCTCCCTTCAACGCAAAGCTGGCAACAAGAAACATTAAGAAAATTACAGTTGGTTGGTTTATGTGACGTAAAATGAAATGATTGTGAGGAAAATTCACTCCACCGTGAAAAAACTTCGTCTCGGTGTAGTTGTTAAAACCATAAAAACGGTAGACAATGTAACGGATAATAAAGAAACGGAAAAATCGCAATGAAAACTAAAGTAACTTTCTACGATTTCATTATTTTGCGGAACAATTTCCGTTAAGAAGAACAAATTCAGAAACGTAAAACTGCCAAGGATATCTGGATTTGTTCTGGCTTATACAAAGAGTAAGCACCATAAGCAGTAGATAGATTTCTTTTTTTTTTTTCGATTAGTAGTGACATTTTAAATTAAATGTGATTAACTTGAAATTTACCTACATATTTGGCTATCGATAGGTCGCATCAGTATGATGCATCAATTAGTAACTTCGTTTTGGTTTGGAACAAAGAAACAATTCTGTTAATAGCATGAAAATTTTTAACCACCTAACCATTTTTTCAAGTCTGGAAACAGAAAATATTCCGAAGGGGCTAGATCTAGCGAACAAAGTGCATGAAGTAGCAATTCAAACTCTAATTTATTAATGTGTGAGCTGGTGCATTGTCTTGATGAAACAACACTTTCTTCTGAACCAAATTCGACTGTTTTTCCTTCGCTCAAATCTTTTTTCCTTTTTCAAGATAGTCAATGAAAATTATCCCACGCGATTTCCAAAAAACCGACAACATGATCTTGCCTGCAGATGGAACGGTCTTTGCCTTCTTTGGAGCCGGTTCTCCTATTTCAGTCAAGGACCCACCTATTCAAAATCAACTTCAACAACTTGGAACGCCGTGGATAATTCCCAGTTGTTTTTAATTTATAACTGCTTTGTATTCGAAATGGTTTCTTGAATACACAGTTAAAGCGAATTTTATTATTTTTTCAATAAATTTATCATTTGTTGTAAGTTTTTTCATTGTTTATAGCAATAAATAATAATTTGGACAATCGCTTCCGGGGATTTTTTTTTGTTTTTATTAATTTAATGCTTTTTCATCGTTCGTTAAAAAACTGGTGGTGGTTAACAGATATCCATTTTATGTATGTGTTTCAAGTTTGAGAAGGATTTGACAGCGGGTGTAATTTGGGCGCTAACCATCCTTCTTTACCTGTCTGACCAAGAAGGGTAGATAATCCGGCATGTATTTTCGGCGCTAAGAAGTGCAGGTAGGTAGAGTCATAAAATAACCCAATAGAGGGAAAGTTGATAGATTTTTAAGTAAGTTAGGTTAGGTTAGGTTAGGGTATGTAAATCTTTTATTTTATATGTAATATGTACTTAAATACTAAATAAAAATATAAAGAAATATAAAATTTACTTTATTCTGTAGAGTGTTACAAAAATGTTGTGAGGAAACTTTATTAAGGGCAGATTTTTCATTTAAAAAAAGTGCAAAGTAGCCCCCTCTAACGGTAAATTTTTTCAGACCTTAAATAATAATAGATCATTTCTCTTATAGGAAAATCTAAAAATACAAAAATATATCTTATTATAGATGTCGGTGATTTAATAAATAACTGGATTTCATAATACATGTACTTCAGTCGGTTAGCGCCCAAAATACACATTAAAATGACCCTGCGGTCTTGGCGCCTAGTTTATATGTTGTAAAAAGTACATTAATCCTTTCGCGCCCAAATTACAGCCGCCCGGATTTGAGATATTTCAGTATTTCTAACTCCAAATCAAACTAAGAGAAGTGTATGAATATTTTTGACATTGTTTTAGATTTGTAAATTTGTAAATCGATTCTTTCCAAGTAGACTTGAGGAAATTTCTCAAGGCTTTGTATCTGGGGTGTTATTTTAGTATTATGGCGGATTGTTCAAAGTGCTCGATTTAGCACCCTCATGGGGCTACGTCAGAGATATTTTGAAAGTAAATACAATTTTAGTCTTATTAGAATTATCATCAGTAGTCGTTTTATATTATTTTAGTCTAACCAAATGTTTTAAATAAAGAATTGGTACACCTTTCTATCGATATATTGAGGTTTTTTCCTGAAATTCAAAGGTGGTTTGAAGGTGAGTATCTTATCTTTCTGTCACTTTGAGTAATGCCAATTTATATTCAACTTTTACATAACAATTGATATATGTGAGGAAGTTAGTTTAAAGTCAAATATGAAATTTTTTTTATATATTCATCAAATATTTCCAAATTTAAAAACAAACAATGTTTTGGTTTCTGTCGTGACAAACGTTCAAGATTTTTAATACCGGTAGTCTTACATTTAAAAATCAAACTGTGTATAATATTTATGAATGATATTCGTACTTGTTTATAGTATCTAAATTAATTAAGTTATTGTACTATTTAACATTATGTAATGAAAATAATGATTATAGTATTGAAGCGACATAAATTTTACGTTTTATGACTTGAATAAATACTTTCAATGCTTCAGTCCATTTAACGTTTATTTTTCATAGCAGAAAACATACGACCCGCATTTTTGTGTAAATTCCTATAAACCAAATCCTTGTACCAACCAAAAATCAAAAGAATGTGCTCAGTTACCGAGGTACAAGAAAGAAAATGAACAAAGAATCTCTATTAACCCACATCCTTTGTGACCGAAACTAAGGATTAAAGGACATTCGAAACAATGAAAGAATAATTACCCTAAATAAATATGCGTGTTTAATTAAAAAAATACGAGTGGAAATGATACGGGGTATAATTTCTGGATTTGTATGTAGTATTTAAACAAATACGATGGGAACTATTTGTTATAAGAGCGTTTGTAAATAAAAAATCCAATTCAGTAAGAAAAAAATAGGAATAGTTAAACATGTTTTCTGTTGCTGTATGTTTTTATAATGTTTCTGGTGTCTATTTTAAATGTGAGTTTCACTCCCTTGGTGATATTTATACCATTACATCAACATTCATAGTTACACAATTCTAAGCCCTTCAGATAACAAAGTTTTCGTCTTCAGTGACTAAAATATTTACTTTTGGTCTCTGAAGGCGATTATCTGAATAAAGATTATAACAACTAAACCAATATTTGAAGTATTGGCGACAGCGCCGTGTTTGCAACGGGCGACTCCAGCATAATTATAAATATATGAATTTTCCACATACGAGGGTCAACATGATTTTATTCCTAGAAAGTTTTACGGTTATGAATGGTTCACATCGATCTTGTTTAGGTTTACTTTCAAATTACTTCTAATTTGAGATCCACAGATCTCATTTTATAAATTTTTTCTTTAAGTTATAGTAGTTGAACCATGTTCTCGTCTTCAGAGAGTTCAGAGGCTGAATACGATCATCAGACAGTGTAATTATCCAAGTGGGTGTAGTAGTAGCGTAAACGACGTGTTTTAGTATCAACCAACGTTTCCACAAACTCCAAATTAAAGTCTGTCTCGTAATAAAAGTCACCTTTAGCACGTTGAAGTTGACTTAAGGTTTTTTCTGCCTTGTCCTGTGCTTTAGTTTCCTGCATATTAACATGCACATAAAACATCACCAGAATTAGCATCATAAGGTTTCTACGAGGGTGGACTCAAAAATAATTGAAATTAAAAAAATTTTCATGCGTGGAGATAAAAAAAGTCACACGGGGCCAGGCCAGGAGAGTAAGGAAGCAAAGCAGCGTAACAATGCTATTTTTAGTCAAAAACTATTGAACATTGTTTTGTTGCGTGATTTTCTCAGAACTTCTGCTCTAGCCTAGAGGAATAAATTTTGAATGGAATACGCCGTTTTTAATAAAAAAAAACAAAACAGGATTGTTCTGATGTTTGATTTGACTCTTTTTAGAAGGGGCGAGACGAAGGAAGCTTCCATTGAATAAACGTTTGCTCCGATTCTAGATTCAAGATCAGTTTAAAGAAGTTTTTTCTAACTACGCCATGTTTAACTTGATTTTCTTCCTGATTGTTGGTCAGAGTTCGAGGAACAAACTTTGCCACAATTCTTTCAATTCCCAATGAATCCTTACTATGGTGTAGCTGATGGAGGAGATTTTTCTTGATCAAACAGGATGAATAGATTGTTTCAACCACATTTTTCTTCTACTAAAGATTAAAAGCAATCAGAAATCCTTAAACTATGATTTTAATTGTATTTTTTATTCTTATTTTATTGCATTTTTTAATTGTTGACTTTTTGAATGTTCAATTCCTTAGAAAATCGAAACCATTCAATGAAGGAAATGGAATATGGATTGAATTATCATTTTCTCGTGTTGGATGTATAGTTATGTTTTACGTATTTTTTATACTGCCTCGTATATGTCAACCCCTTTATATTTTTGAAATCATAAAATATATATTTTTTTTAAATTTCATTTAATTTATTTTACACATATTTTTATGCTACTACCCTGAAGTCTAAAGTTATTCAGCTTAATTTTATTAAGTTTAAATTAAACAAATTTCGTATTGTGATACAGCAGACTAGCGACCTCGTATAAATAAAGTCAAATTTTTATATTTAATAATAAGGAAATGTCGTATTGCCGACACAGCAGACCAACGATCGCGTACAAATAAATCATTGATATTGCTGATTATAGGTAAATTTCATTCCATAACTCCTCACTCCTCAAACAACTTGAGTGATGTTGGGGCTCTTGGGGGTTTCTTTTCTTCTACACAAACTCAGTATCAAGTAGAAATATGTAGATACTGCAAAAGATTAAGATTATTATCGTGATACTACTAAAGCCATATATGGAGATGTTCTGGTGGATTCTAATTTCTTCTAGTAGCTTTTCGTCCTTTTCTTGAAGGAGTACTTGATGAAGTTTATCTAGATGAACCTTTTCTATTTTCAATTTTTGTACCTTCATAATTGGGAAAGAGGTTTCGGTAATCTGTTCTAATGTTAGGGCGTGTCCTGTAATTGTACTCTTTTCGTTCGAATATGATACAGATGAGGTTTTAATTTGGCAGCGATGTAATGGCTATTACTTAGTTCTTCTATGAGTTGGAAATTCGTCTGGACAGGCACTTGCTTGCAGTTATTTATGCTACTGAATAAGAGTAGAGATGTCGCACAGTCTGTTTTCTTCGTTGGCTGGACTCGATTCTCTTCACATACAAATATTGATTGCTGATCGGTACATTCTTCTTCTTGGTATTGGTACAAATTGTTGCTCATTATAAGGAAGGATGATTGGGGAATAATAAAAGTCTCATTTATATTTGGAACGGAATATAGATGATGATGATCAAAGGAGTCTGGGTGGACCAGAGGAAAGTCTATATTGAAAATCAACTCAGTTCCGCTGAGATCTTTATTGTGGAATCTGTGTAAATATGTTATAATTTTTCTAAAATTATTTGGAGAAATTAAGCTAGGTTGTACGGCGTTTAATAAAGAAAAGCCTATTGAGTTTTCGATATCTGTTAAAAATCTTAAAATTAGGTCTAAATTAAATTTTAGCTGATCTATAATATCACTTATTTCTAAATATTCAGTAACATTACTTCTAGAGATTCATTTAATATTGTTTGTGTTTCTCTTATTTTATTAAAATTGATATTTGGTTTCTGTTCAATGTTGATAATGTATCTTTTAAAATATTCATAGACTTTTGATTTAATGAAATATGATTATTGAGTTTTCTTATAATTTTATTTTGGCTATTTTCTAATTGAGAAATACTGTTGTTAATTTCTATTGCGTCTTGTTGTACATTGTAAAAAGTGCAAGTCTATTGGGAGCTGTGGAGTTTTCAATTACAATTCTTAATTGTCGAAAAGAGGAAGTTAATGAGTCTATTTGATCTTGGATAGGTTTTAGTGGAATGTAGTGGAGAAAGGTGAGTGTAGCAGTTTTAACTTTAGCGTTTCCTAATTTGTAAGGCAGAATACCGGGGTTGTCTTTAAGATTGTGCACTTTAATTTTCTGATTCAGTGTCAATGATGAAGATCGTCATCCTGTAAGATAACGTTAGTCAGTTTCCTGGGAGGTTTACATAAAAGTTTGTGGTAGGTATTTTGAGGAGTTGTAACTGTAATCCCTTCTGATTTCAGAACATGCTCGGGTTTGTAAGGAGGTTTAGTTTTTGCTTGTCTGTCTGTTTGTTTTTTGTAACCTATGGTACCGGGTTCGATACTAGGAGGATCCGGACGTTTTTCGTTTCGTTTTTCAATAGTTTTTAATTTGTATTCGAGTAAACTTTTATGTAAATTGTCATATAATATTTTCATTGTTTCCTTATGTTCATTGAGTTGATGATTTATAAGTTGTTCGTCGGAGTTTATGATAAAAGAATCTTTAAGTTCTAGATGTCCAAAAATTAGATCTGTTGGTTTTTGTTTTGCCACGGAGTGTATAGAATTGTTATATCCTATAATTGAATAACTCAGTTTTTCGAAAGGGGGAAATTTTGGTTTACTAATTGAAAGAGTTCTCATATGTTCTAGGAGTGTTGAATGAAACCTTTCAGCAATTGAATTACTATTTGGGTTGAATGGAAGAGTGTAGTGCCAATTGATATTATATAATTTGGCATATTTTGGCAGAACTCCGTTCCATTATCTGAGATTATATTTTCGGGTATTTTAAAAAGGGAAACGGACTTTAATAAAGATTGGTACACGTGAATAGCCGAAAGTGATGGCATGATGTAAGCTTGTGCGAATTTGGAAAAACTGTCGCAAATTGTTAATGCCAGAGTATTATCTATATAAACAGTTTCGAATGGTTTAATGGGTGTTGGAGTTAGCTGTAATTTTATTAAAGGGGGATGTCTTTCATGTTTTGCTTGTTGACATATGCTTATAAAATTTTTTACATCTTCATTTAATTTAGGCCAAAAATATTTATTATTCAATTCCTGAATAGTTATATTTATACCTCTGTGGTTTGTTATACCCTCATGACAGTTTTTTATTAGGTTAAGTTGCCTATTTTCATTAAGGACATCAAATAGAAAGGTGTTTGATTTGAGTAATTTGAAGGCAGAATTTTTGAATATTTCTGGTATGAATCTACACATATTTTTATAGAGAATTTCAGTGTCGTCATTTTGAAAGTAAAATACATATTGTTTCTTTGGTACCCCATATTGTTTAAGGAATGTTATAATTTGAGATTGAAAGGATTCGTTTGTAACATATAGTTGCCATCTAATTCTGACATTCTTATCGAAAAGCTTTTTTATTTCTTGACGAGGGATTTATCTACTTTTATTATAATAATTTGGTTGAGAAAATTATTAAGGGGTCTGCGGTAATATGTATTCCTAAGATTGGGTCTTCTTGATTTGTGTGTACCGTTTCGTTTTCAGGGTCTATTTGGGCAATTATGGAAGAATCCTCTGGAGTGGGAGTTTGGTTAAGGTTTTTGTTGAATTTTTTCATGTATTCGAGAAATGGTGTTGAATCTACAGGGTAAATTTCTACTCTACTTAAAGTGTCCGCGTTACTATTTGATTTACCTCGTTTGTAGACAATTTCGTAATCAAATTCCTCTAATTTTAATCTCCAACGTACTAATCATGAGTTTGGCTTTTTTAGTGACATTAACCATTGTAGGGGCTTATGGTCTGTAACAATTTTGAATTTTCTACCAAAAATGTAACGTCTAAAGTTTTTTGTAGCATATACTATGGCCAAAAATTCCTTTTCTTTTGTAGAATAGGATGTTTCTGCACCATTGAGTGTGCGTGAGGCGTATGAAATTGGTTTATCTTGACCAATAGAGCATTGGGATAGAATTGCACCGATAGCAAAACTACTAGCATCTGTAGTTATGATAAAGTCTGTAGTAAAATCGGGGTAGGCTAAAATTGGTTGGTTAGTTAGTAAAGCTTTACAATCTTCGAATGTTTTAATGTATAATGGATCGTTTATATTTATTTCAGCACCCTTTTTCAAACACAGCGTGAAAGGCTTGGTTATTTTCGCGAAGTTATTAATAAATTTGCGATGATATCCCAGCAATCCTAGGATTGATTTTATTTCGCGAACCGTTTTCGGATTCGGGTAATTTTGAATAGCTTGAATCTTTTCTGGGTTTGGTTTTATCCCGTCTGGCGTAACTATGTGACCAAGGAATGCAACTTCTTTTTTTAAAAACTCTGAATCTTTAAGTTACTCTCTCTTGGTTTTTGGAAGAGTTTCTTTAAATTGACGATGTGCTCCTGTAGGGATGCAAAGAACACAATTATATCGTCCAGGTAGACGAAGCAAATTTTGTTTATATATTCTCGTAGGACATTATCCATTACCCTTTGGAAGGTTGAAGGTCCGTTCTTTCTTCCAAATGGCATATGGAGGTATTCATAATGACCGCTCTCAACACTGAAAGCTGTTTTATTGATATCATCCGGATGCATCTCTGTCTGATGAAATCCACTAGCTAAATCGAGAGTTGAGAAGAATTGACGTCGGCCAAGTTTGTCGAGAATGTGAGTTATGTTGGGAATAGGGTAACGATCATCTATGGTTTTTTCATTAAGTTTACGATAGTCCATTACAAAGCGCCATTTCTTTTTACCAGAAGCGTTAGGTTTTTTTGCTAACTATCCAAAATGGGCTACTCCAAGGAGAGTCGCTTGGATGGATGATGGCTCTTTCTAACATATCATTTATTTGTTTTTCAACCTCGGGTTTATGAATGAAAGGATATCTGTAAGATTTCGTGTATACGGGAATTTCGTTTTGTTTTTATTTGGTGTTTGACCTGATTTGTGAAAATTAAGGGAGAATATTCTCTATGAAATATATCTGAGTATTTCCTACAGAGTTTAGTAATATGAAACTTTTCTTCTTCATTTAAGTGAGAGATACGTATTAATTCTGTTACGTCATTAGCATTCCTAATATTGTTAAAAGAGGGTGTTACTGATATATGAAAAATTTCGTACTCTTTTTCAATTGGAGTGGTTTTAACGGGCTCATATAAGTATATTTCTGCAATATTATCTGTATTGTTGATAATGTCTACAGGGACATAACCATTTTCTGCCTGAGAAATTTCGTCTCTAATTATGCAATTGAATTTGGTTGGCGGTATGCCAACTATACCATTATGAATATCTACAGGAATTTTTGCAGATTCGATAGAATTTGGTTCGATTCTAGCGAAATAATAATAATTTTCTTTTACTTTCGTAATGTGAAAGGGGAAGCTGAGCTTTAGTTGTTTTGAGGATTAAGTTTTTGAGATCTAGTTCGACACCTAGTTGTTTTAGTGTGTCGTAACCGATAAGGCCATCGAAAAAATTATGAAATTTGAAAATACAAAAATTTATAGTTGATTTTGTGTTGAATTCTGGAAATGCCAGAATTTTGGCACAATAATCTTTCGTTGTTGTTTGAAATAAGGAGCAAATAGTGAAAGGCTCTTTAACAATGTATTCTGAAAAAAAACTTTCTGCTATTTCGGAGTTAATGAATGATCTGGTAGCACCTGTGTCAATTAAGAGTTTCAAAGGTGGATTCATAATTTTAATATAATGAAGATCAGTTCTGTCATAGATTGATATATATGATTGTTCGATTTGAGACGCTAATTTTCTTGTTGAGTATTTTCGCAGTTTTCGTCCTTTGTATCGTCTAAGGTTTGTTCATTGTCATAGAAAAATTCGGGGTTATTTTCTTGAAGAGAATTGCATGGATTGAAATCGTCATAATTTTCTTCTGGGTTTTGTGTTAATCCGTAGGGATTCATGTAGATTGTAGATTATACAATTCTTCTGATATAAAGTTTTGTTGAGGGAGATCTTGGTTTCTAGGAGTTTGATTTCGATATGCTGATGTGGAAGATCGATTTATGGAGTAATTTGAAATTCCGCTCATAGAAATAGGTCTTTGAAGGATATTCTATGGTTTTCTAAGAGTATTGTTTGAAATTCCACTCATAGGGGTAGGTTTCGGTTGTAGAGCTTGGGGGTTTGGTTTAAATGAATTCTGATTTCTTGTAGTGCCAAAAACTTGGCGATTAGTGAAAAACCTCTGATGTGGTGAAGGGCGTGATTGTATATTGATTGGGCCACGTGGAAAATGGTTAGGATTTTGGAAATTATTTTGGTAATTTTGTGGTGGTATGTTTAATTGGGAATTAGGAGAACTATTATCAAAGTTTTGTCTTTGTAAATATCTTATATTATTTTCTGAAATGATTTGTTGTCTGGCTTCGGCTATTGTATTAGGTTTCATAGCATGAATAGTTGAACCTAATGGTTCTTTTAAACCGCACATTTTCGTGAAGATCGACATAGTTATGCAACGAGCTTAAATTGGATATAACCCTGGTATAAAAATGTAAAGGATTTTCGGTATTACCTTGTCTTTATTGATCTAAATCAAAAAGTAAGCCATTTTCATCACGTTGATCACCAAAATGTGCAACTAATGCTTCTTTAACAGATTTCCAACTTTTATCGATACAAACACTATATACTTCTTTTGTATCATCTACTAATTTTGAATAAATTCCATAAATAAGACTTATATTTTTAACACAAGCAGAATTGACAGGATACCAATACGTATTTATTAAAGTATTACTAATATCTTTGAAAGAAGATAGTTCCAAAGGATTCCCATCGAATCTTGGAATATCCAAAAGTTTAGTATCAAATTTCGGAGTTGACATTGTTCAATTACTTATATTACTTGTATTCGATATGAAGGAATTACTAATTGAATCTTCAATAGACAAATTACTGAATTCCTTTTCTGGATCAAAAGATATATCGTTTTCTATATTACTTATATTAAAACTATTCACACTAAGGAGATTTTCTTCTATAGATAGTGCAATAGGTGAGGAGAATAATATAAATTAAAAGGAATGAGCAGCTTACAGAATTGTGGTTATCTTCATTTCTTCTTTTTTTCTTTCTTGTTGCGTAGATTCTTCTTAACACTGAACTAATGGTTGATACCAAAGGGTTATTTACTATAAAATCCCTTTCAGTATCCTACTGACTGCGCCAACTTTATATTTTTGAAATCACAAAATATATATTTTTTTTAAATTTTATCTTATTTATTTTACACAGATTTTTATGTTACTACCATGAAGTCTAAAGTCATTCTGCTTAATTTTATTATAGTTACCATTAAAGAAATATCGTATTGCTGATACAGCAAACCAACGACCTCGTACAAATAAAACATGGATATTGCTAATTATAGGTAAATTTCATTCTATAACTACCCAAGTTGTTGAAATGTTTATCTTGCAATATGCAGCATTTATCAGTATTAACTTCATGTTGTGTAAGCGTATTTTTATCATAAAAAATTACTTCAGTGTACATACTGTTGAATAATTCAAAAGAAATAAAGCTGGAACGTTATAAATAATCCAAAACTCTACACTGAAAGAGCCATGTTGTTTTTGTTTACTTTGGGAATTGAAAAACGTTTGGTATACCACACGACATGAGATTTTGTTGGCTAGAATTCTTCACAAAAAATGACTATCATACTACTACAGTGAAACCTTTAGTAACCAAACTAAAATTGTAAAAAAATATTGGGAAAAAGAATAATTGCAAATTTGGAGTATTTCGATAAATATAATGTGATACGAGAGCTGTTACTTAAGTTTAAATGTTGATAAGCATGTTTTTGACGTCTGCCCCGACATTTGCGAAATAATAGCATTAAAAATATGTTGTAGTGATAGAATAAATAGTCCCTAGTTACGACAAACGGAATTCAGAATTCTCTGACGAATAAAGAAAACTAAGTGTGTGCATTTTTACATTGACATTACTCAACATGAGGCTTTTAAGAGAATTAGGCGCGAGAGGAGGATGGGACAACCTCCAGATGGATGGCATAACTATTATCTAATAGAACAACAGAAATGAACCTAGTGCAAGACACAATATCTATTACTGCAAATAAAGGATGTTCACAAAAGAGAGTTGCACCCCCACTTATACACATAAGTTAGCTTAGTAGTAGATGAACTCTTATGGAAACTGACTAACTTGCCAAATATATGTCATAGTCATCTACGTAAAAGGGAAGCTACAGGTGGAGGCTGGCAGATAATATTTGAGCGAGCATTATCAACAAACCACGTTATTTGTGTCGCGTGATGTAAAAAATGACTTTTAGACAGAGAAAACTTTTTGTATGCCTGGTGATAGAAGATTTCAAGATGTTAGGTTTTCTGGTTATAATACAAAGAATATTCATGCTATCATGTTCAGAATATAATGATTGTGAAGACTGATCTCATTGAGATGATTCCGTTGCATATCAAATTAGTCTCCTAGACTCAATTTGTGAAGAATCAAATGCTTTGGAATACCTAAATAGTATTGCTAGAGTTGAAGCAGGTATTCAGAGTCCGTCTATAAATAAAGAAAATAATACCCAGTGAAGAATTTAGAGAGCTACTAAACGCAGTGATGGCGTGAACAGTGAACAACTTTATCAATTTAAAGATTCAAATATGCTTAAACGGAAACAAAATTTAGTTTGAAGAAACTATAGAAAAAACACGCTTTTATCAATAATTAGCAATTGGCTATTTTAAAAAGCACTGCGACTAGTGTTCTGAAAATTTGCTTGCATGGGTTTTCGGAAATGCTGCTTCAGCTAAAATAATTTCAGTCTTCTGAAACTTCCGTTTATACCGGAAGTGGACCCAAACTTTCTTATTTTAAACGGAATGTTATGGTTTTTATTAACTTATTGGAATCTACGCAAAATTTCAATATAACTTTATATAAGGCATAGTCCACCATTTTTTAATTATTTAACATTTTTGGACACATGCAGCCCTCCGCTAAAAAAATATATTTCTAAGTTTAAGTGAGTCACGTCTATTTTTGAGATTTGGATAAATAACACTTACAACTTTCGAAATCTGAGAAAACCTTGACAAAAATTTATATAGGGTGCTTAAAAAAAGATGCCGAATTTCGCTATCTAAAATCTTCGAAAATTTAATTTTTTCAAATGGTAACCCCCATTTTTCTCTTCACCAATGGATTCTACGCCTTAAATTAAAGGGACTTGAAAAAACTGAAATTTTCTGGTCTGGAACAAACAAACAAACAATGAAACAGCTTGACGTTTAAGCGTTGCAAAAATGTTTCAGAAAACTGTAATTATTTTAGCTGAAACGAGCATTTCGGAAAACCCATGCAAGCAAATTTTCAAGACACTAGTCGCAGTACTTTCCCATATACATATCGATTCAGCTCGTCGTGAAGGACCCTGTACAGTTCTGTTGATTGTTGCATGTTGATTTTGTAAAACTGGGAATGCATACTTACGTAGTTCGCTCTCTAGTTCTATCTTGCTATCTTATTTAGTTTCATGCAAAGGATACAAACAGAAATCTAAACAGAAAAATCGGATATTTTGATCGAATTATTGCATTGTCAGATATTATCGCTCAAGTAGGACAAAATTGAGGTCTAAAAGTCATACAACTGATATAAGCGCGTTAAAAATCGTTCTTTGTGCACCTTTTTATGCATTTAGAGACTTATCTGTATTTGTAAATAAAAGTGATTAACATATAAATAGTTTTTTTTCTTCATTTGAGATCCTCTTAATATTTAAAAATCCGTCATGATTGCTACAAAATCATTTGATTGAAGTATTTAATATTTCTTTAGTTAAACACAATTATTCAAAATCAGCTCTACAACATTCAAACTAAAAAAAATTGGTACGGAATCATCGCTTCCTCGTAGATATACGCTGGATGTTATTAATTACCTAAAGTTCCCGTTTATGGAATCCTTTTGATCACGAGGTTGTCGAAGTGGATCCGCCCGAAGCATTTAATGTAGTTAGTTCGCATTTCATGTACACTATTAATACGGGTTACGGTGATTCGTGTATAGCCATCCATTAACTTTAACTCCTATTACTTGTTGTCTCTTCTATTACGTAACAGTATTAAATTTCATGGGAGTTTTATGTAATCGGTATTTTATTACAGAAGCGGTAACAGTTTGAGGTGTACAAGTTGTCCCAGGTAGATACGAACATTCTAAGTTTCTATATACTTTATAATCAAAATTTTTTTATTCAGTTACTCCGCTAACTAAACAACCAACTTTTGTAGGTTAGTTCGTATATGTGTGTACAAGCTTTAAATATTCGTAAAGATTGAGGCTGTACATTCGAAATTTTATCTAGAAATAAATTATAATAAGAAAAGAACAGGTATGAAAGAGCAAAATCTGAGACAACTGAATAATTATGAATGCTATGAAAAATATGGTGAAGGAATTAATAAAAGAAACTATGAAGTACCAGAATAAGAAAATATCGAATGAAATTGTGTTGTGGGTTGAGTACTCGAAATAAAACTGTGTAACAGTTAGAAATTTCATACTAGGAAGGACAATAATATCAAGAATGACATCTTCATCTGGGTTTTTCAAGTCTATTGACAACTCATCTGGCACAGAGATAACTCGAATGTTGAAACCTTGGTGAAAATCAAATAAAAGATGTTGAGTCTTTAACTCACAACACCATTTGAAACTTCACACTAGGAAGGACAATATTCATGCACGAGAAAGAAGAGACTAAGGAAAATTCATAATACGACAATTACGCGAAGTCAAGTAAAATATTTCCTTTATAAAAAATGTGCGAACTACATAGAAATAAACCCTTAAAACCCAACGTATTAAAGTTAAAATATTTTGGAAGATTTTACTCGGGGATGTTCTGATTAATGTAAATTTTTTATGGGGTGTTTTCGGCTTTTCCAACTTTTTCTTAATTTGTACATCGTGTTTTGCTGAAAAGCTGGTAGCATGCAATTTAATATTAATTATTCACCCCTTATGAATACTTTAACTGAGACCGTATACCATGAACAGAAAATTTCCAGCCGCGGACACAAGATTACAATGTAAATTCAATCGTTTATCGTGGTGGATTACTCCACAGGGTTTTCTGTTTTTCTTGTTGTTGTAGATCTTGATGTGCTTTTGCTTTTGTAGCAACTTTCCTTTATTTTTTTCTTCTTTCTTTTAAACGTTTCTAGTATTTGATTTTCTTTTTCTCGATTTATCAATGTCTGATTTTCCTTTTTCTTTGCATCTTAGCATGGTGATGTTTTCATAGACCATTTTCCCGAAATAATCATTTTAAAAATTTGTCTAAATGTATTTGTAGACTGGATTGATTAACATAAAGAATGAATAAATTAACTATAGTATTATAACATTATAATAATCTAGCTTAATTTAATACATACTGAATTTTCTCGTTAACTCCCGTTTTACTATTTATATAGAAAAAAAATGAGTTTGTTACAAAAAATTGGATCAAAGTAATTGAAAGTTTCTAAATAAACTTATTTAGTCAAAATTAATGATGTTAACTCATTAGGACGTTACATATAAATAAGTTCAAGCTACAAAAATCTTTCTAGAAAAAATTGGTCTCAAGTAGGGATGGAGATTTTTTCCAAAAAGTTCGAATCGTAACTTGATGTATCAATTCATAAAAAAATGTAGTACTTAAAAATCGATTTGTAAATAATCAATTTTTTTCAAGTTTTTAAATACAATGTAGATATGAATCCATTTTATTGAAAACAAGGAAGATACCATAATAAACAATCTATGGGAGCTCTCATTTGTAAAATCAAGGATTGTTCAGTACAGGGAATTCGATAATAACAATTCTACTGGGATCTAAACATACAGCCATCTCGCGAGTTTTTGAATAATTAACCCTTTAACTGGCAACATTGTAATATGTCGAGTATATTCAGTTAATTGTGAATAATGGTTTTTAGCAAAAGAGAAACAATCGAATGTCGATTTTCGGGGGTGAAATATCGATTCACTAAATTGATGTAGTACAACATATCGATATATTTGGTTTCATGAACTGATTCTTCGATTAATTAAGTCTAGTCTCAAGTACAAACTTCATTTTATAGAAAATGAATCTCGATCACAAATAAACTTGATAATATTGATCGTTTACGTCCTACTATGTGTAATGAAATAAATAGGTAGAGATAATAATTTATTGTGTTAATTCTACGATAAAATACTGTTACGTAAACTCGTGTTCCAAAGTCGTTAGAATAAATTTCTGGATATAAAGGATCAGATAAAGATCATCGTTTGAAGGAATGAAATTTGAATATAGTAATAAACAGTGTGGAGTTAGTTGGTGACAGAGGTGTTAATATGATTTTAACTTAAGGGAGTGCCTACACGGAACACGGAATTCTTTTTAACCGATTATAAAACATGATATTTACGAATTTTTTTGATAAATTTGTTCCTTCAAGTAGATTGATTAAGCATAATAATAATTTATTTCAGCGAGGTGAAACAACTTCTCGAGCTTTACTGAGTTTGTAAATAGGTTTTGTGCCTAAACGAAACAATATTTACGAATTCTCTTTAACCGATTATAAAACATGATATTTACGATGTTATTGATAAATTTGTTCCTTTAAGTAAATTGAATAAGCATAATAAGAATTTATTTCAGTGAGCTCAAACAACTACTTGAGCTTTAACTATATTTGTAAATATGTTTTGTGCCTAAACGGAACAATATTTTCGAATTCTCTTTAACCGATTATAAAACATGATATTTACTATTTTTTTCATAAATTTGTTCCTTCAAGTAAATTGATTAAGCATAATAATAATTTATTTCAGCGAGGTCAAACAACTTCTCAAGCTTTTACTATATTTGTAAATATGTTTTGTGCCTAAACGGAACAATATTTTCGAATTCTCTTCAACCGATTATAAAACATGATATTTACGAATTTTTTTGATAAATTTGTTCCTTCAAGTAAATTGATTAAGCATAATAATAATTTATTTCAGCGAGGTTAAACAACTTCTCGAGCTTTACTAAGTTTGTAAATATGTTTTACTACAAAACAGATATTCATCTTCACAACTACATTTCTGTTATCGATAAATGTAAAAAACAAAATTTTATCTTCTTCTTTGTGAGTATATCCGAGACTTTTCTATAACATGAAGATGACCTTAATATATAGTGCTTAGTTTCTGAAGAATAAGAACTTTCTTAAGGTAGTTGAATAGAAGACAACTCTTTTTATCTTAAACAAGTTCGATACTGAACACTGCATGACATGTTGTTTAGTGAAACAAATGACAACAAAGAACCAAATGACAACAAGGGGTAGTGGAACTCATGAGTATTAGGGTGACAGTGATGGTGTAGCCATGTTCTGTATTGCAAAGCGGAATATTATGTAGCTCGTATTCACATCTCCACAAATTTTTATATTTGAAATTTGCTGAACTAAACAAAGTTTATTGATGACAATAAAAGTTTCCAAATTAAACTTTGAGGTCATTGATTCCTGATAACTCCCCCTTGTCACGCCAATGGTTGATGAAATAAAATGTGAGGATTAGGCATCGAATTTTGGCAACCAAATTGGATATTTCATCGATATCAGATAAGTGGTAGGCGTTTGCATGTTTCAGTTTCATAAAAAGTGAAATTATTTATACAATTTGGACTAGAAACTACGATTTTGTAATGTTTAATGCCAATATTTCCTAACGAAATTGATATACTAGGGAATTTTTTCGTTTGCAAACCATAATACAAAACTCAAATTTTGAAATTTTCTTTACCAACATTTCCAAAAAGAAGATTTTGTTGATAGACTATGAAATTTCTGAAGTTGCCATCCATATGACATAGAACCATCTTAAGTAATAATACGAGGGTGGTTCAAATATTATAAACTGGATATTAAATTGGTCTGTTACCAATAGCTACTCGAGCTATGAGTGCCTCACCAACGCTCAAGTGTATACATGGTGTCCCGCTTTGCCGATGATAACGTCAGCGATGATAAACTCATTTTAGGATTGCGACGCTGTACTGTATGTGATATGGCTGAAGGAATGTGCATCAGCGTAGGTAGAATTGAGTAAATAATTCATGAACGATTCGGGTACCGCAACATATCAGCCAGATGGGTACCAAGACTTCCTGAAGCATAAGCAGAAAATCACACGCTGGGAAATTTATTTATTGCACGGACTATTCACCACAGACGAGATTTGGAAAGACCACTATATTTCAAACACTAAATGCGCGTCTATGGAGCGGAGAAAGAAAGAGAAGGCGCATCAGTTTTGCGCGAAAGCGAAAGTTACACTGTCAACTAAGAAGGTATTGTGTACCGAGGGATAATTGCGGTTGAGATTTTGTTGTAAGACAACGCAAAACCGCATAGAGCTCAGCTTACGATAGAAATGTTGGCCGGAAACATTGAAACACCCTCCTTATTAACTCAATTTAAAAGGCACTTGGCGTAGTCGAAATTCGAAAGCAATGCGGAGGTAGAAACTTTTAGCGCGATTGGGTACGTGACAAGCCGAGATATTTCTACAAAAAAGCATCCGACAGCTTCCGGAGATGTGTAGAGACTATCTAGAAAAACTGTGCAAAATTTTGGTTCTGTAATTTAATAATAAAATTTTTTATAGCTAAATTCCGGTTTGTATTTGAACCACCCTCGTATTTTTCTATTGGATTACAGTATTAGATGTTAAAGGTAGATTTCCTTTATCCGTCATATTACTAGTACTTCCTGTGGTAGTATTTATACGAGTACTTGTAATATTTTCAACATTTCCTGTAGTACCGTAAATCTTGCTTCCCTACGTTCTTTTCCTTGTTCTAACTTTATTTATGTTGTCGTCGATGTAACCTACAACAACTGCGGTTTATTTTGACCCTTTTAGTTTTATCTGTGATATCGCCATCTCCGCTTAAACAAATTGTTACCATCCATAGATGAAATGAAGGATCTGTGTAAAGTTCAGGATCGTTCAGCTTTAGAAACATACTAATTTTATGTGTGTTTGTAATTTAAAAATATAAATTGAAGCTTCTTGTACCAAAATAATGCATTATCATAAGAATAAGTGCTGCCATTACTTGCCAATATTCTTTTATATACATAGATTATGTAATAGTTGAAGATATAATTTCTATAGATTTCTTTTTCTCAGTGTATATGTCACAGACTTTACTCAGTTTCGTATAACTGAGATATTGTAGACTTTACATTGAGCCCGGCTTGTGTCGGTTGTAAAATTTATCATCATCAATTTGACATATTATTTTATGAGTACAATACAACGTTAATATCCACAAAATGACAGTGAATGGGTCTTTGAATTGAGTACGAAATACAGGCGTTTCCGTGAAGTATTAATTACGTTTCGCTGAATGATACCATGATATCATGAGCAAAATATAAACATCGATATTTAGCAGTATCCATTCGATTCTAAGAGAATACTGAAACATTTTTTGAAGACGACACATTTTGACGATAAGTTTCCAGTTCTTGTATAGCATTTGGACAAAAAATTGGCCATAAAACCCATAAAATTTTATTAGAAAAAGATATTAAGGCCGAGATTTTGAAAGAATTGAAAGAATATTTTGTATTTCTTAACATACTTGAACTCGATTTTTGTCCACTTCGAATCAATTTTAAATCTTACATAAAATCGATACCAATACAATAATTTCAATAACTTTAACGGTCGGTTTTATAATCTCACCCTAACTGGTTCCTTCAGATGAACTAGTCAAGGCTCTTTTAAAACTTTAAAAGGAATTTGACAAGTTGTGTGCTATTCCAATATGTAGTGTATTTAGAGGATGTACAATTTTTAATTTTACGACGTTCCTTGTTCTTATAATAAATTATTGAATGAATTTTCAGTGTTTGTACTCACGTTTTCTAATTTTGTCATGAGGTATCTCTGAATGCGTAATGCGCTGTCACCCACTGAAATATGTCTTCCTTAAACTGCCTTCCCAAATCACAGTAAATTTTCTAACAATGTGAATTTAATTTTTTCAATTGACGTATTGAAAGAAAATAATATTTACTTATTCCTTGTTATATTCTGCTGTAAAAACAGTATCAGATGTCCTCAACAGTTACAAATATTGAAACGAATGTTCTAAAAATGTAGGTCAGTCAATGATTTGGAATTTTGCCAAGACGTTCGTTGAAAATTAAGATGAGATGATGGAAAAGATATCAATAATTATTTTTGTTGTGAATCTTAAAGCAGATAGAGCCATATTTCGTGAAGAAATAACACCAAAAATTAGGTTTTTGCTCTGTTTAACGTTTTACATTTTAGGCACATTGAAGAGCAGTTTATAAAATTTGACGTTTTCTAGAAAGTATTTTCTAATTCCTACTCAATTTTTGTATATAAATTAAGTGCCATTATTATGCTTGCGCTCTTGCCATTTCCCGGCTAGTTTTAGAATATATTTTGTAGTTTAATGGTAAAAAACTTCAATTTTCCACATAACTTTTATTGTCCAATGATTTTCTATAAATAAAGTTTCGCGAAGATATAAAATTATATTCTTAAGATGTCGTATGTTCTGTTGACTAAATCCGGGCTCTTGCTTTGAATTTTTTCTTATAATCTGGTCAATAGGCAGTATAGAACTATATAAACCGTTTGACATGTTTTTAGAATTCTATAGTCCCATTACAGACATGGGTAGTCAATCTGGACTCTTTGCAGTCTTTTGTATCACTTTACAACGCATTTATGACAATAGTTTTAACCATATTTGTATTGAAATATTGATAAAACGAACACTATTTTATTTCTATATTTATTAATATATTTTTCTCAATTATAAGACATCAAAGAATTTCATTTGCTAAGCAACTATCACGAAAAAAATTGTTTTTACTCTACTAAGAGATTAAAATGGCAAAAAATAGGATGTTCATATCAGTTTTAGAAGAGATTTGTGGGTGTAAGTTTTTGTTCCTGAATAGAAAAAAGTAAGCGAGATCAAACAGGTCAATTTATTACATAAAAATATTGGTATCTGGAGCTTAAACCAAACATTTGGTGTTATCAGTGAAAACCATTTGAAAATGTTTTCGAACTAACGAGCTTCTTATAGAGCCTTCAAAACCGAAACTGTCAAATAAAACGCTACACAAGATGTTTGAATTCCATTTTAGAGGTGGAACTATATAATTTAAATTTTGTAAGTGGATATAAACTATGCTAGTTATGTAAAATGGCATATGATTAACGACATCTAAAAATGATTTTTTTATTGGTATGTATATATAATAAAAACTACCAGACTGATTTATTAGACAATTTCGAAGAAAAATCTGTGCAGATACGTCATAAAAACATGAATATATCATCAATATTGATGCCCTAAAGGGTTAGGTAATATATAGTTTTAAAAATAATTTGGTTCTGTGATTCAATCGGCTTCAGAAAATCAATTCTGATCCTTTTTTCACTAATAATAAGAATATTAATACATTTCAAAATAATTTTAACTGCATACATGGTAAAAAGTGATGAAGAGGTGCAGTTCTCATAATTGTTTTTATATATTAAAAGTCTTAAGAATACTTTGAGAAAATTATTTCTTTCGATTCTCGCAGCAAATTGCCATTTCTTCTATTCGCTTTTCATGTTGATTTTTCATTTATAATGATTGAACAAGTTTTGCCATTGATATACATTGATATACTGAATACAGGGTCTGTTCTTGAAATTGACCATTGTGACAAAGCAGACACAAATGTTTCTAAAACAAGTAAACAATTTAAAATTTTGTTTTTATTCAAAAATAATTCTTCTGAAAAAGTGATAATTCTTGCAACGACATATCTTATTACAGATGGAAGTATCAATTTCAAGTTAAGTGCAATTAAACACTGTTTATAGATTATATAAACAATTTCTTGTTTACTAAATTATCATTATAATGATTATTTTTGTCGAAATTTCGATAACTATTTTTGGTATTCATAAGAAATAAATTTGCAAAAGAGTCAGTTATATAATAAAACCGTTAAAAAGACAAATGAGATTATAATGATGAATTATTTCATTTTTCACCAGCTGATTTACCTCTAATTTTTTCAGAAAAATCTTTAAAAAGAGCTCAAGTCACTCAACACATACTCCAAAAGGACACAGAAAATAATCACACAATAACAAAATAAAAATCAACAAAAAAAGTGAAAGTCAAGTATAGAGAAAATAGACGAGATAGAGAGTTTACTCAAGAGATATTATCGAAAACTTTGGCGCGAAATATACGAACTCAGTTGTCATGTACCAATCAAAATTATCCCATTGTCTGCGTACGTCGTAATTATAGGTTAGGTCTTGGATGCGAGACTTGAACACGGTTACTAAACAGTAGTGCTCGAATGCAGTAAGGGGTAGAGCCAGAGTAGATCGATCGGGGGAGAGGACAGGGAGAAAGTTGCTCAATGAGAAAGCGCAACTAAAAACATTTGATATAAATACTACTAAATTTTCTTCTACTTGTACCAATTAGAACCATAAAAATTATTAAAAGTTTCAATATCACACAAAAAATTCAAAAACATATTTTCATATAAGTAAAGAAAGTCGTAGAAAAAACTAGAGTAGCTGTTTTCAATTTCACAATTTAACAACCAAACCGTTCGAGTGTAACTTTCTTCGTGGACCAAATTGCTTTTTTGTGATATATTGTTAAAAGTATCGTACATAGGGAAACGAAACTTAAGTCCACCTAAAATGTTCCGTAACCACTCGACCTTATTTACTGAAAAAAAAAGGATATCTAATGAGAAAACAAATAGATTTGATCCTGATCATCCTGATAGGGAAGAAATAGGTAAAAATGCATTACAAAAGACTTTTTTCCTTGTAAAACAGTTTAAAAAAAACTATGGAAATTCAAGTAGACTCCTATTGTAAGGCTTTCCATGGACTCCTGGGGGTACACCTGGACCACTTTTGGAATCACTGCATTTCAGGAAGAGGAGGTGATAGAATGCTTAAAACTCATGAAGAATAAGAGTGCAGGAGATAACAAAATTCCGATAGAGATTTCAAAATATACAAGGATATGGTTGTGGTTTTAAAAATATAGATCTCTGAAAATTGGTATAACCAATCCATAATAAAGATCCCAAGAAATAACGTGTTAACTACCACAGTATATCAGTATAGATGTAACCTAAAAAACAGATTAGAAAATAACGCAAAGGAAATTTAGGAGACTACTATGGAAGTTTTGAAGCAGGTAAATAGACAATACACCAAATTTTTATTTAGAAATAACATCCAGAGAATCCTTACGAATAAAATCTAAATGTTATTCATCGATTGCAAATACTTATTATATGATACCATCAAGAAAAAAATATATGAGCCAATGGGTTAAATATACCAGATAAATTAAAGAGACGAGTTGAAATGACGATCCAAATAACCAAAACAAAGCTTTGGAAGTCAGTACGTCTAACGAATTCAAGATAGTAATAGGTCTGAGACATGGAAACCCATTATCAGCAATCTTCTCCATCTATGCACAAGAAATTATACTAAGAGAAAGTTTTATAACAACCTGACGTTTAATTTATGGAAACATTAATGTCTAGTGTATATGGACGACATAAAACCCATGACAAGATTCAGGGAAGAACTTCACGGTGTATTTAAGTTAATGGAATAGAAGACAACAGAATATGGCCTTGTGAGCAATCAAAATCGATGTTGAGTTAAACGACTACTGAAAGGTGGAGAAGGTAGAAAAAACTGGTGGTGGCGATGAGAAGAGATTTGATACAAGTGGGGGCTAGGGGCCGAGGAATTGGGGTTGGATGGTTATAATAATTGTTGTTTTCTAAGGAATATTTTAACTATTTCATTTGAATATTCGGATGAAGGTTGTGGGAGGACTCCTTATACTTTTTACGTAGTCTATTGGTGGTGTTTCTTGCAGCAGGCGTTCCCACTTGTGCACTATACACTTCACTAGAAATGGCCGCTACTTTCTAAATAGTAGGACCTTAATAAGTGACCAAAACTGATTGAAAATAGTTGTTTGGAACAATTTAAAACTGTTGCAAATTCTCTTGTGTTATTTGAGGATTTCCAACCAATTTAAATAAATACTAAAAAACTACCTAATTATTAATTTATTAGTAGAACCATTAATTTGAAGCAGACCATAGCACGACTGCTGAAATGGAATAAGCGTTTCAAAGCGATGGAAAAAATTTCAAAAGCAAGCGAATATAGTCGGACAAGTTGTGAACGAATAAAAATAATTTCGCTTCCAGGATATCAATAGAACCGGTCCTGGTGGGGCGCCGAATATGGTTCAATGTCAGCAACATGCGGAGAGTCATCCCCTCTCTAAAAAGAGATTAACAAAAAACAGTGGAAACGTGAAATGTACGATAGGACCTCCTCTGACGCATTTCTAGAATTGACAAATTTTTAGTTAATTGAGTTAATTTGATATAACAAAATCGACACTTAAGTATTATGATTGTAGTAAGTTTTTTTATCAAAGTCAACATCAAACTGGGAATTATTATTTTTGATAAATCTAACTAATTAACTAACGAATTTAACGACAGTAGATAAGGTTTGAGATAGAACATATAAAAAAATTATTATTTGGAGTGCGCTGAGCACCACATCTTGAATTAATAGAGATTTTTTAACAGTTAGGGTCTATCCAAGCTAAAGAGTAAATATTTGACACAGAAATTTTTATAGTCGGAAGTACTAGTTGCTTTCGAAGCAATTTAGCGATAACATGGAAGTCTATATCCAGTCTTAGGCACTCGAGACGCTTCCTAGGAAACTACGATCGTGAAAAATCAGATAACTACCTACCTAAGTAGGAATAACCTACGGTCTCTGATTTTATCCCCCAAAGAAACATCTTGAGAGGATAGATCAGTGGCGTAGCGTGCTTTGGAGGGGCCCTGTATCAAAATTAGTTGGGGAGCCCAAAGAAGGGTAAAATTTTCTCACAAAAGAAACAACAATGATTACATTAAATTAAAATAACTATTTATTGATTATAAGTTATCGCTTCCTCCTAGAAATTGAGCTAGCCAAAAAATTCAAATTAAATGTACATTTTTGTTGCCATTTTTCGGCAAATTGATGTATTAAATCATCTATAGCTGAAGACGATTTCAGTTTTTTTAACAATTCTGATAGCCGTTCCTGCCCCATCAAAGTCCTTAGGTAATTTTTTCTCAGTTTTAATTTTGAAAAACTGGAAGTGTCAAGAATAGAAAGCATGCTGTTACCACCTCTGGAAAACTTTATGAAAGGCTATTGAATTTATCAGCAATAATTCCATGAGTACCTTAATGGAATGAATTTTTTGAAAATCAGATTTTTAGCATGTTTTCAGAGCAATTAATTTTTCATAAAGATTAACTGAGATGTCTTTACTGTATTTAGCCGACACTTTTCCGGAAGTATTTTTTCGTTTGAAGAAGATAGGAGTTTCTCCGGTTGTAATACTTCGAACATATTACCCAGTTCACAAAGGCTCTCAAATCTTTGTTTAGTTTGAGAAATTAATATAAAACAGCAATAGTATACATTGACCTTGAAATATAATTCCGGGTCTGAAATCCTCACATCTTGTGATAAATCATCAAAAAAACGTTTCATTATCTTTCGACTTTTATTTTTAAATCAGTTGTTCTTTCCACTCTTTTGCTAAATTTCTGGACTCATTGAGCTAACCAATGAATGAATTTTGATTCTTTATTTTGCTCAGTCTATTCAAAAGATTACTTAATAAAATACTAACTTTCTGTAAGTTATTATTTTCATGCTGTAGAGCTTTAGAAACAGGATTAATGATTTCAAATAGTAAATAAAAAAATGTAACAAGATTTTTATATGTTTTTTTCCCGGGAAACAAGAGATTAAGTGCCATTGGGGATAACATTTCACTAATTTTTATTTACACGCGTTAGGGGCCTCTGTAGTTCGGGGGCCCCGTATCATTGATACGGCTGATACGGCGATAGCTACGCCCCTGGGATAGATATAAAAAACATTATCGTCTGCAGGTTTTCTGAAGACGAGGATGATACACCTGAACACAAAATTTGTTCCTGAACTCAAACAGGAGTCAGTCGTGCATAGGTATTCCAGTTGATAAAGTTGGGAGCTAACCTCCTTGAATCAGTGTCTAATAATAGCAGCAGGATGTTTGTTGCAATTAAAGATACTAAATATAAATCCTGGTCATCACATAATTGCATAAATTTATTATTGTCATTGCTATAGTCTTTTTTGTAGAAGAAAGTAATAAAATCTACTTACTATTACAAAACTTTACGGTTATTTTTAATGTTATTATGGAATATTGTGAATATTTCCTAAATTTTTATAAATTCACATGAGCTAATACAAGTTTTCGGTCTTTTATTGGTCTTTTATAATCATAATTTGTTCCGATTTTGTGTGTTCCTTTCATAAAGAGAAATTAGAAAATATGAAATTGTGATAATAAATTTCACGTGTTCTGTAATGTTTAAAGAAAACATATATTGTAGAAGGTTTGTGTATTTGTTAAATTTCCATTAATTTTATTGGCATCCGTGCTGAAATGGAGTATTGTTGGAACGGTTTCCACACAAGAAGAATTCAATCACCAATCACTTCTTTACGTCCTTCACCGAAGTCTTTACACCGTACTACTTTACTTTTATTGCCTTGAAATAAAATTCGCAATGTTTCAATTTGAAAATGTCACTTCAACTTATCTTAAACACACTTTACACTTTCACTAACTTAATCATGTCAAGAGATTTTATTCGGTATTAAAGACAGAACCTTCGTTGCGATTTTACAGTCTATTTCTTATAAATTCAGTCTTTTTTTCGGTTTGCAAATTTTGTTATCACTTTGTCACTAAAATGCCTATTTTAGATGTAAACTTCTTTCAATGGATATAATGAAAAGAGCTCTTAAGCGATATTCGGTTATTGAATTAAGAACGAATGTTATGTTAAAAATATCTTTCAATATATCTGTCAGATGGTTTTTTATTAAAAATTTTAGAAGCTGTAGTGCGTCTTTCAACATTCTGCAATCATTTCTTAAATAAATAACCGACAGTACAGTTATTTATCAATTGTAGGATAATAGGAACATGCAGAAGTTAGTTTATCGGGAAATTTGTTGCAATACTGTACTAAAGTTAATCCAAAGTGACTTGAACACCTGGAAGTTCCTAGAAAGCTTTTGATACAATTTGATAATGGAAGATAAAGAGAATTATAGAAGACTCCCTAAAAAGTTTGGAATGTTATAATGAAGAATACCAGAAAGAGAGTGGGGCGAAAAATGAAAAAAAAAAAATGAAATAGTTGGACAATTTCATGGATAATTTCCGAACTATTCGAATCACAGGATGGTGCTTAAAGATAAAAGACAGAATGGAAGTTAATTGTTGAGGAAATTAAGGCCCACACAGGGCTGTAGTGCCTGGAGGTAAGGTAAGATACTCTCGAAATAGAAATGTGATGCTTATTCTAAGCATAACAGCAAAATTCCTCTAACCAAATTGAAATAAAACTATCACAACCAGTCAGACAGATGTCCTAGATAGTTTACAGACAACAAACTTCTCGTTGCGATGAAACGACAATATAAAAACAACCTCGAGTCAGTTTTGTTTGATGATATTCTCTAGTTATGTCTTCTGTCTTGAAAAGTTTTAAACGCAAAAGTCACGAAGCTTTTAAACACGGTACAAAAGTGCACAGGAAATATTCAACTGAAATTACTGCAACTAGCGGAAACTGAGATAAAACGTCTCCCGGAAATATATTTTAACTTATAATGAACAAACTCTACCGGAATATATAAATATTATTCATAATTTTAAATGTTTTAATTTACACGCGAAAGTACGTATGTAAAGAATCATAATCCCGCAGATTAGGACAAACCTTTTTTGAAAATTTTTTAATAACTAAAATATTCCAAAAACTTAGCCTTAAATTGAGGTATAAAATATTAAGAATTTATATAAGTTCAATTTTATAAAGCTTAATCAGAAGAGAAAATAAGAAAATTAACAACAAATTGCTTTTGTTAGAAATAGGTATCGTCTAGGGCATAGGTGGAGAGCCTGCGGCCCTTTGTCACCTAGTACAAAATGGTAGAGTTCATTTCAAACAACTATTGTACATCAACGCCATGACAGTTGCGCGAAAAATCCCGCCAAAGATAGTCATATTGTAACATGACGTCAGAAGACTAATCTGAAACGGATCCTAACACGCATGAGTGAGGCTCTGGACCACAGACCATCCGTTTCAGACTGGACACTCGATGTTAATTTTTTAAACAGTTTTTAGCCCCCCAAGTTGCAATAAGAATGAACTAAACGAAAAAAAGCCGGCTTATCTGTGTGTGTGTTATCTTTTTTCTTATTTTTTTTCTTTTTTTATTTAGAAGGAATATTGGGAATTAGAAAATTGTAGAATTTTCAGTAAGTGATAAATCATTTATTCGGAGATTTCAGAATTTCAGAAATCAATTATGCTTTTTTCAGAGTATTACCGAAATGTTGGTTTTATATCCAAATAAATAATTTTTCACTCTACTGAAAATTCCACAATGTTTATGTAATTTACATATATAAAAGATGTTCTATGTAATATTTATTTAAAAATAAATTAAAATTACAAAATATTATTTACAAAATTTGTCACACAGAGCAGCCACATGCTAGAAGACGATATATTTACATCGATATTGATTGGTTGCATCATCGATTACACAGAGCAATTCATTAGTCAACTGATTGTCTTTGCAAAAAAAATTCAAATTAGCGCTAGCAGCGCCAACTACCTAAGAAGTAAATAAAACTCGATTTCAGATCTCCCATTTGAGTGTCACACCTTGCTTTGGCTTCTCTGACTCGCTTCTATCAACGCTTCCCTGTTGCGATCTTCAGCAAACTGTAGTTAACAGTGCGTGCTTATAACAGTTACACGGTTTTATTGTATTTCTAGAAAGTATACACTTTGTTAAAGATACTATTTGAAATTCTTTTTTTTATCCATCATGTCAAATAGTAAGAGAAGAAAATTAGGTGTTGAAAACAGAACATTTAATGTAGAATGGAAGTTAGATTTTTTCTTTACTGCTGAGAAAGAATAAATAATGTGTTTGTTGTGCAATACAGTTTTAAGTAGGTACTTTATAAAAAGCGAATGCAAATAAACACTACTTGACTCATAAAGAACATCAATATTTCACTTTAGAAGGTGAATCACGGAAATCATCAGCAGGTATCCTTTAGTGCCTTTGTAAATTAAAATTGCGCTGCAGCTGCTGTTAGTGAGTGAGTGCAGTGAGTATGTTAGATTCAAGAAATGTCGACAAATACAAACAATTACCTCTTTCAAGAAGAACTGTAGCAGATCGACAGCACGAATTAGCGCAAAATGTAACAGCAAATTATCCAAAATGAGTATGTTTATATTTCAATTGCTTTAGATGAAAGCACTGATAAAACAGATTCGGCACAAGTTTTATATTTTATTCGTGCTATAACTAAAGATTTTCAATGTTACGAAGAACTACTTGCGTTGGGTACACTAACTGGAAGAACTCGCGGAGCTGATATTTTTGAAAACTTCGAAGAAGTATGTAATAAATTATAATTGAATGTCAGTAATTAAGTCAGTGTCTACACCGATGGCGCACTTTCCATGAGAGGCAAAAAAGAAGGATTCGTTGCTTTGTTAAAAAAGGAAAACTTAAACTTGCAAAAATTGATATCATTTCACTATTGCGCAAAATCTACCATTTTGCAAGACACCATTGCTATTGTCAACTATATTCGCGTAAATGCAATGCGTCATCGTGAAATTCGGCAGATGTTCTTTTTAGATGAGGAAACGTATAGTGTTCACCTACAATGTGATCTACCAGATGAAGTATTTCTCAGAAACTTTGCATTGTTGTCTGATGTGATGACAAAACAAAACAATTTAAATATTTACCTGCAAGGTGAAACGGGGTATATTTATAAAATGTGGCAAAATATCCAAGCGTTTAGAAAAAATTATCATTTTTGAAAACATTGCTTTGTCGATCGGAAATATCTGCAGAACACATCCCGGAGCTAGCTAAAATCTTAAATGAGCTGAACTGTGAAAATAAAATATTCGATGGATATCTAGGTGTCTTGGATTGTTTATTAGAAGAACATACTAATAGATTTTCTGACGAGCACACTCCTGCTATGAAACTGGCATTTGAACCACACTCAATAGATATATCCGAGGCTCCTGCAGAACTACAAATGTAGTTAATATTTTTATTGTATTCTTTTATATTTTTATATTATTTCATATGTATATTATATATAAAATTTTGTAGTATTACTTATATTTTATTTTTTCTAATAATGCAATAAATTGTTAAATCTATAGAAAAACTGTAATAATTTCATAAAAGTCACTTTCTTAGATCAATCAGGTTATGCGGCCTCTCTTATTGCTGCCTAATTTAAATGTGGCCTCTAATGGTAAAAAGGTTCCTCACTTCTGGTCTAGGGGTTTCTACCAATTTGAAATCTATCACAAACTTCTGCACATTTCATTAACAACTAAACTAAAATGTTATTTTCTTGTGGTTCATACCTCTACACAGAATAAGTATACATAATCAATATCTGTAGGCTATTCGAATTCACTCCAATAATGTTTTCCAAATAAACCGAAGCAAAGATTTAATTAACAAAAAACAAAACAGTGTCTTTGCTTTTAATCGAGTTTAATAAATCCCTGTAGTCCATGAAGAGTTCACTCTACTAAATGAAAACGTTCTTTTTCCATTTCAAAAATTGAAGTTTTTTAGATAACAATGAGATTGCAACTAAGACGGGATGAGGTTAGGATTGGGTTATCATAAATTGGATACAAAAACATTTCATAATGCTTTTGAAAAAGTAAAACTTAATGGATATATATTATTGATTGAAATCACGAAACAAAGGGTCAATTTAATAAAATTTATTAATAATTAGATGAAAAAAAAAGTTTCTTTGATTGAATGAAAATTGTTGGCAATATTAATTTAATTGAATAATATAAATACCTAAAATAACCTAAAAAAGTATTGGCAAAAAAAAGTTATGGTCTAGTATCCGTAAGGGGGTGTAGCTCAGATGGTAGAGCGCTCGCTTAGCATGCGAGAGGTACCGGGATCGATGCCCGGCACCTCCAAATGTTTTTTCGTTTTTTCTTATACATGGTAAATGGAAAAATGATAATTTATGTTAAAAAAAGGGATAAAGCTTATCATACAAAAAACACAACTGACAATAATAGTCAATTCTTATTTTTCTTAATTATTATTATATCGCCATCTTGTGTTTAATAAGAAAACTAGTGGATTCGATCAATACACATCTGAATGTCAGCGCCATCTATGTAGTAAAGAATAAAATAAGACGTAGATAACTTCTTATGAATTTCAATTTACAGTAGAGTTCGATTATCAAGTAAATGAGCCTATGATAACTGCTTGATTTATAGATAGAATTTATCGTTGAATATTATTTGGAAAAAAATAATTAATAGTATTTTTTGAAATCGTAGTTTGATAATATAAATCGTAGTTTGATAAATAAAAAAATCGTATTTCAATTTGTATAATATTGAAAGATATATTGGAGGTATTGAGAACTCGCACCACATTCAATATTTAGTCAGAGCTTTGACCCGTCAGATTACTATTTATTCAGATCCATGCCGGAATCCTTGCGAGGGGAAAATTGGAATCCAAAGGACATGTAGCAAATACAGTGCGAAGATTTTCTCCGTCTAATCATTCTAAACATCCTTTATAAGACACTCTTTATAGTATTATTGCTTTTAAAAATAAGTCAGTTATTTATCTTGAAATAATTTTAAAATTGAATGACAATAACCGTATTGTCGGTCAAATTCGACTTCGAAGTCGTTGAATATATATACACGGGTTTTCACTTTGTTTTGACAAATATTCTGAGCCTAACATTGTTTTATAAAAGGGTAAAATCCGTTAAAACAACATTTTGTTAAAATGACGATATTTTATTACCAATAAACCCTTGGATACTGTAAGAGATCGGTGCGTCTTAAATTTATGTAACGAATCGAATCTAAAAATAATATTTTTTACAGTTTCACATGGAACCTAACTATCTCTATGGATTCGTCACATTTCTCTGTTTATACGAGAAGGGTAGTGTGATGAAGAGTCAAAGTCACTGACGGATTAACCTGAAACAATAACTTTTGGACCCGATAGATAACGCCGAAAAAATAGTTATCAAGAACGAACTGAAAATGATAGGATTGTGATTGTTCTATCCTAAGGGACCGTGTAGCTGAACGCCAACACCCACTGTCTGTTTTTATGGGAAAAAAAAAGTAACGAGTGAACTTTGATTCTCCTTTCTCACGACTTTTCACTAGAAAAATGTCAAAATAAGAAGTTTTTAATTTTAATGTACATTTAGATATACGAGGGTGGTTTCTTTTTTCAGCCTCCGATCGCTCCGTGCAAACGCTCCGCCATTCTTAACATTCAGGCGTTAGTCGGCGTTGTGCTACAGCCACGTAAACATGTCTGCCATTATGGATGCTCCCGCCAAGTGTTAGGCTGCACAATTTATATCCGTGCTTCCCAACGTAGGACCCGCGTCTCATAGGGGAGCAATTGTAAAGGAGGGCAATTCGAAAATGGACTCGCAACGAATTTAACAACGCAGTTGCTCACATCTTAATCAAATAACTTCAATTTATGGAAAGAATCTGCAGTCTGATAATGCCTAGTGATTTGATATGATTTTTTAAGGAGTTGAAGGGCTAAAGGTAGATTCTGAATTTAAATCTTTATAAAAATTATTTTTAATATCAAAAATTATGTGTTAAATAGGATAGAATGAGAATTTTACACAATATTCGGTAAGGCATGGCACAAAATAGTTTGGAAAACACTGATATAGATGATGCAGATTCGGTAAAAGAGGAGAAGTTTCTAATTGAATGTATCGAATTATAAAGAGAATTAAAGGCTATGTGACAAATAAAAAGTAAAGTTGTGTTTTTTCTCTATCAGAGATTTCTTGAGTTAATTTTAAGACCTTTGAAAGTATTTCGAGAGTTTAGACGGCTCTTTTCTTAACCATTCTTTTTTATCTTGTTTTTAACGACACATGCTAAAACTTCGTCGTCAGACATGTTTTCATCACGAAAATATTGACGCGGATGGCTTGTCAATCTTATTGCTAAATATTTTTGAACAAATATTTACAAAAATATTATGTAAAATTACGTAGGAATAACAAAATTTATGATTATGTCACAATTAGCTCAGTGGTAAACGCGACCTGCTTCCGAATAAAATAAATTGTCTCAAAGTACTAAATACGTCTCTGTTTTAATATACAAAGGTGTAATCTTATTGGTAAACGGGTTTCTATGCCATTATTCGTATTATAATATGTATGAAATAATGTTATACGTTGATGTTAATATTGACCTGAAGACCTAAAAGATATATTATAATTATCACACGTATTTTTTATTTACTACCGAGTACGTTATTATTTAGATAAGTTATAATAGTGTAGTAATCACAAATTTTCCTAAAAATTATGTTTGTTATCTAAATAAAGTGTGGATAAGTGTAATTAATGTGCTGGTTAAGTGGATATTTATTCATATATTATGTGTTTGGTTGCATATATAAACAGATTTTAATTATTTCAGTTGGTAGAAGATAGTTTCCGCTTCGACTTAACATGAAGATTGCTGCGTATTTATTATTGTTTTGTTTGGTACTTACTGTTATCTATGCCGCACCTAATATATCTGGTAAGCTACAATTTCTTTTAAAAATAAGCTAGAGACCATTTCCTACAATAACTTCCTCATAAGTCAAATTGCCCAAGACAGCAACAAACAGAAATATTTTCTTTTACAGCTGCTCTTCATAGACTTTTGTAGCAATCACATAATTATCCAATATAAACAGTATTGCTTATTTATTTATGAAATACAGATTGACACTTCATCATATATTTAAAGTTTGCACGTTCTCGTTCAAAACAAACTTCATCATTATATTCCAAGTTTCCCACCATGTTATGGAATAAAGGTTGTTTGTATGTATATGATTAAGATTATGTGCTTTAAGACCCAATTGATCTATTGTATCCCCTTTTCTTGCTATGGCACTGGGGATACTCAGTATTTATAGTTGCTCCATTAAAGTTTTCGTAGTCTCTCGAGAGAATTTAGATAGATATTTCATCCTCTACTCAACAGAATCTACACATCCTTTGTTAAACCTAGAGTCTTCGTCCATTAAGGTAGCGATGCCTCGTCTTCCGTTAGTATTCGTAGATTGCCTAGATTGATATATTTAACTAAGCATCTCACGAGTATCATTGTTTGTATCATCCTATATAGATTATCCTCGTAATTGTTTTTACCCAAAACTGATACATTTACAGTATTTTCTTTATTATTCTGTAGCTGATTCCGTAAAAACATTCAGGTCTTATAAAGAGTATTCGCCTCTATATTAGCAAGTATGTCAGCTATTTCATTTTTCTTCATTCCAGTGTGTCTCGAAAACTACTAGATGATTGTGTAGGGTTTGCGAAGCAGGCTATAAACGGTAAACCTTAATCCATCGATTAGTTGTGGGGTCCGTTTATAAAAAAGTTTTCAGCTATACCCCAAATATAGTGTCTGAAGATTGAGGCATGAAGAAGGATAATTTTGAACAATTTTAAACTATGTGAAAGATCTAGGCCGGGGTAATTGTTGATATACATGAATTACATTCGAGAATCAATTCAGGTCTTTCAGAAAGTTCTTTTTAAACCAAATGATGTTTCAGCGGGTTTTGCAGCATGTTCCCATCACTTATTTTCCTACCAATATCTCCCAAATTGTCTTGGAAGCAATCCATATGAATTAAAAAGTGATCTTTAGAGCCAATTTTCAAACACTATTGATTTCTTGAATCAATTATCTTGAATAGAAATCCTTAGATTTGCTAATACTAAATCTACCTCAAGTTCTGTTTTGTTCACTCTTGTTTTTATTGAAAGAAGATGGTGTATCAGAAGCCAAAGTTAGGAGTATCATCTTGACAATTATGTGAAGGAAAATGACAGGATATGACGCCCTCTAAATACCTTATTTATGAAAACTTAGCAGATTTTATTACCAAACAATTCCTTTATGAGTCAAGTCAGATCACTTTTTTACCAATTCTCCTTTTTTTGACTCGTGGAAATGGTTAAAGATTCTTGACTAATAAGATTGCCTTTTTGCCCATTTTAGGACCATACCGGTGGTTGCAAGTTCAAAGTTTTTATTCCTGCTACAAACGTGTAAATATATTACAAATTGATTTGTCTGTAGATTTCATCAGAATCGATAACAAAGAAACTTTCACAAACTATTTATAAGTGTCGTAATAAACCTTATTATTAGTTTTTTTTCCAGGTCCTTATCAAAATATGACGTGCGCGGAATCCCACAACGATTGTTTTCCAAAATCGTCTTGTAATCCACGCTTGGTTTTAGGTCAAAAAGAATGCAAGGATGGTGAAGTCTGCTGTCTTTTATTGTTATAAAATATTTTCTGAACTTTATATGCAATAAAAATTAGCGAAAAATTTGTGTTATTGATGAAAACAATATTCTCTATTTTAACTTTCAAAAAGTCACCATCGAATACACACTGCAAAACTTGAATGCAAGACAAATTGTAACACTCAATAAAACCACAACTTCGCGTCCTCGGAATGCCAGGAGAGTTGCCAAGATAAGTTTTTTGAATAAAAACGGCAATTAAATGACGACTTTTAGAAACGTCAAAAGTCAAAATCGAAATTATAAATTCACAGTTATGAATTCCAAAATACCAAATTGTGTGTTTTAACCAAGTGATTTCCACCTACAACTTTCGCCTATAACGCCCACGGGCTTTTTAAGTTAGAGGATAAAGAAGTTCAGTAGTAGGTCAAGAGCATTGCGGGCTTTAAGTGGAATATTCCTATTAATTCTTGAAATAAAACACCCCTTGATGTACAATTTACCAATTTGTTACAAAAAATGATGTTGTACCTTCGTAACTTGCCTGTAATTATTTTCAAATTACCAAAACTTATGGATTATTAAAGATATTTGGCAACGTCTCGAAACTTCGATAAATGTTATTTATAAATTAATCAATTAGTAATTTATATGCGTAGTGTAACAATAGACGTCAAATAAAATCATTGTTTTCCTTCTTTGTGTTCTCCTTAACCACCTAATTAATTATCTATAACCTTTATGAGGTACGAAAAGGTGATATCGATATTATATTGGCGTCTACTTATTAATTAAATTGAGTATATTCAATTTAAAGGAATTGCAAAATTATTTACGACGTTGTAAACTCATCTGATATATAGAATGAGCCAGTGGCCTATTTTAGGTGGTCATTTCAGAAATCCCGAAACTTTCCTTAGTCCTTTAAACCTCCTTAGAATTAAAAGTCTCTTTGAGCAACCACTGTGACCTTAACAAAATTTTTGACCATTAGATTGATAATATTTCTGCAAAACATGAACTTAAGTATAAAAAAGATTTTCTTGAATAGGAACCAGTCATAGATCAAATTAATATTAACCTTGTTGAGGATGACATTTGCAATGATAAAGATACACTTAATTCAATATGTAAATAATGTTAAACGATTTGAGAAACTTTCCTTTATTTAATAAAGAAAGAAGTTTTTCCGAAAACTTCTGTGATTGTATTATTTTGATGAGGAACATTTTTATAGTGTTAACTTTCGAGAGGGTTTTATTGTTTTTCATATCTTGAACATCAAAAATCAACATCCATATATTTTATGAGGCGCTAGGATTTGGTTATACCATTATCTAAATTGATATGAAATAAGTTGAAAATGAAGAATAAAATTTTTAGATATCTCATTTTGTTTTCGAGTTGTAGGCTAACCAACAGACTTTTTCTGTATTTCAATTTTTCCCTGAAACGCTGTTCAATTGAAAATGTTTGATTGAGTTCTAATACTTTCTGTAAGCATTTTCAATGAATAATTACAATTTTTGATAATTGTTTTCTTTATGGCGTATGTACAGGTTATCCTTGTAAAAGTTACGGATTGTTAATCATTGGGTATGGCCTTCAGATAGTAGTGTAGCAAGCATACTACATCGACATCGTAATCAATCAATCAATCCATTAAAAATTGATAATGTTTGAATTTATAATTTAAAAAATATACTTAAATATAAGTATTTTGCAGCCTATAACTCAGAAACAAGGGGGGTCGTTAGAGAAAATTTTTTTATGTTTTTTCACGACATCTACTCACTCCCGAATTTTTTGCATCAAGTCTTGGAACACCATGTACGAGTATAATTAAAAATAAATATTTTCATCTAATTTTTGTGTGAATATTGGATTTGATAAATTTTCTCCTCTGTGTGTATATACGATTCTACTTATAGTGCATCCTTCGTTCTTTGTGCATCTCACAGATGAAGTTAAATTATAAAGTTCTACTCCTTCTGTCTTCTCGACTCAAATTGCAAATTCAGATCGTTACATCCAATAAGGTACATTGAAAGTGCAATAAGATCAGAACTTGATCTATAGAGAGACTGACCTGGTTTTGTAGCCCTGCTAGTAACATATTAATATCACGTAAATCATTCAACCAACTTCAGAAACTATATTGAAAGGCTTTGTCACACATCATTCTGATCAAAATTTAAAATGTCATTGTCAAATTTTTTTCGATACACAAAATTCAATGTATATAAATGGTTTAATAGAATTGCCAGAAGGTATGAATCTAAAAATTGTAAACACAAAAATGATAAACGCAAAGGGGGTAATTTATCAGCCGTGCTTACTAAGGTCAAAGAGATTAAAATGGAAGACAGGCCGATACCGATACCGAACAGTAATGAGGTTCTTCTGCAAATGGAAGTCGTAGGTAATTAAGTTAAAAAACGCGACGTTATTAGTAGATAAGTACAAAAACATTTAGTTTATAATGAGTTATAATTAACGTCCCTTTCGAAATTAATTCTGGAAACAGCTGTTTTATTATTTTTTTTTCCTCTTCTATCGATTCGTATCTAAGCCTATTCAGTATATTTTTGATTGAGAAAGATAAAAAACTATGTATTAGGTTGTAATTGATTAGAAGATAACGCATTGGATAAAAGATAATGGAAATGGAAATGGTAGATACATTTTAAAAAAAATTGTACTCTTAGAAAATACAAGAGTTGAATATAACAATAAAAATCTTATATATAATAGGTATATTCATTTTTTAACGAGATATTTAATTTTGATCATCATCGAATCCGTTTTTGCTGAAAAACTTGATTTCATTGAAATTATTGGCTTCCCAAAAAGCAAAATCAAATTCTATTGCATTTTTATCTGTAAATTTCTTTCTTGGATGGCCAGAATTTATTCAAAAAAGAAATTTTAGATCTATCTGACGCAAGTCTCGATCAGTGTTACCAACCTAACCTCTCAAAATTCCCTTTCCAGAGCGCGAAATTCGAAATAAAAATGCTTAGATATCAATATATCACTTTTTGTTCTTAAACGGATAGATCAGTTCATGTCATCATTAGTAGTAGAAGAAACATTCTCGAGAGGGCAGCTCATTTATTATTTGCACGTCAGCAGCTGACATTATTTTTATCTTCTCCGAAATTATATTGGAGCCAGTTCCATATTCGAAGATTGCCAAAACTACCAAGACGCAAAGACGTGAATCCCATTGGGTACATGTGGAATTTGGACGAACGATCTCAAACAGATTCAATCGTTCTATCACTCTTTAAGAACATACACTCGCGGGCCAAGAATCGAATAACATTGCGATGAATACCATTAACGCCCATTGTTTTCCCACAGTTTCTAAGATTCACTGTTATTCATTTTCTACATATTGTGTATTGTCTTTTCCAAATAGCAGTCAACAAATGTACTCACTATGAAACTATTTAATGTTTTAATAAAGATATTTATGAGCAGGTATTTGTGGTTCCGATGTACATTATTGGCAGCATGGAAAGATTGGTCCGTTCGAACTTAAAAAACCGATGGTGCTTGGTCACGAAGGTTCTGGTTCGGTGGTAAAGTTTGGATCTAACGTTTCGAATTTGCAACAAGGTGATATGGTTGCTATCGAACCAGGTATCCCATGTCGCACATGTGAATATTGTAAAACTGGAAGGTGAGTATAGTGAATTTTGAATAACGCATCGAGCTGAAAAAAAGTAACCAAAGAAGTTTCCGAAATATGAGAATATATCTATGGTGATAATTTAGTGAGTTTCAAAACTTTTTTAAAATGGAAATGACTCTGTTAACCACGAAAAACGATTGTGAGATTGCTTATAATAAAATAAAACGTTGTTTTAGCGAATCGATCTTCTTCTTATGATTGGTGATGAACGTAGAAACCGTTTCTCTGTTTTTCGAATCAGTTTCCACTGCATATGGACTGCCGCTCTTTCGCTTTCCAATTAATTATTAAGAGCGAGCTAGAGAGTGAAATATGTCCCATGTAAATAAATTATTTACCTGATTCTTGGGCTTTTCTTTTTAATAATTGTGAGCAGCCTTAGTTCTTGCCATTTGTTTAAGGTTTTTTCAAAAACAATCGATAATTCCTTAGAACCTTTACTGGATCCCCTGATTTTTCTCAACTCTACAGTCAATTAGTCATGATAACCTCTTCTATATGTTTTTCAAATAACCCTCCTCCTCTTCATTGAATGAAAATACTCTCAATTTAGGAAACTTGACAATACTTATAACAAAATGTTTTCGAAACTTTTCGGAAATCTTTTCCATCTTCAATAATATTTTTTAGATATAATATTTGTCCGGATATGCGATTTTGTGCAACTCCCCCTTACGATGGAAACTTATGTAGATACTACTGTACAGAAGCTGATTTCTGCTACAAACTACCTTGTGGTGTCAGTCTAGAAGAAGGAGCGTTATGTGAACCGTTAGCTGTAGGTGTTCACGCGAACAAATTAGCCAAAACTAGGCTAGGTTCTATTTGTTTTGTACAAGGTAAATCCTCTATTTATATATGTTTCTATAACTTCTTTTCCCCCCAAAAATGTTCCTTCTGCTAGGTTTGATTCAATACAATTTGAAAAGTATAAACATGAGTTCGGATCTGTAGCACTACGATAACCCTAATAAACCCCATGGAAGAAGGAAGAAAATGGAGGGGCTTTTCGGATGTATCAGAATAGATAGAGGATAGAGAACGCTGAACTGATGAAAGTGGTAAACAGAAAGGAGACAGAGTGATATGATTGGAACTTTCGAAGACGACCGGAAATAAAGAGATTGTCAGTATTTGTCTGACTGTGAAGAAGAATACTCGAATGAATACACTTTTTTCTGTTATACGAAGTGGTTACAGCTTCAGGACAATCTTACACAAGATGTGTATTGGGATTGGAAAGATGATTGAGAGTGGAACGAGATTTGTCACTCAACGGATCATATTCATACACAGTAAAGACAACCTGGATTGGATGGGAAATATTAAACTGACATGAGTGAAAAGGATGTGAAGGTAAAATACATCTAGGGAAAAAAAGAAGCTTGTAGTGGCGCAGGAAAAAGAGGCCTTCTGGTAAGCTCATAATGATGAAATGAGGTTAGGACTCTGATTGTGGTATCCAGTAGTCCAACACTATTCTGAGCTACACTATTGATATGCTATAACTGCAGCATCGTTTAATTCAATCCATTGTTGCATTTCAGTTTTTCATTTTTACTTTCGCTACGTCGACTATGACAGTAAATGTTAACTATGATAATTCCTCTTATTTTGGGTAGAGTTTATTATTTACATTCCTCTTTATTTAGGAGCTGGTCCAGTAGGTTTATGTACAGCGGCCGTGGCAAAAGCATTTGGTGCTAGTAAGGTGCTAGTAAGTGACGTCGTTGATTATAGATTAGCTAAAGCGCAAAAACTCGGTGTTGCTGATTTTATACTCAACACCAGCAACATGGAAGAGCTCGATGTGTCTTATAAAGTATTAGAATTGTTGCAGGAAGAGCCCCATTCAACTTTTGAGTGTGCAGGAACAGTATCGTGCGCTCGAATGGGTTTACACGTGACTAGAGCAGGAGGAATTGTAGTTTTGTTAGGTATATCATGGAATAAATAATGAAAACATAGAAATTTATGTCTATAGATACATTACGTATTTTAGGAATGGGTGCAGACGAAATATCTTTACCATTTATAGCATCCTTAGTCAAGGAAATAACTATAATAGGATCGTTTAGATACGTCAATGATTATCCTGATGCAATCGAATTACTCAAATCAAAAAGGGTTGACATCAAAGATATGGTGACGCATCACTATTCTCTCGAACAAGCGATTAAAGCTTTCGAGGCTCAAAGAGACCATATTGGAGAACCAGTCAAAATATTGATACATTGTAACCCCAATTGGAAGCCGTGTACATAAATAAGTTAGGAAATTTTAAAGTAAACGTCTTGACAATATATAATTCTTCAGTAATAGTTTCAAGTTTCTTTTTTCGTAAAGGAGATATATCATTATTTTTGTTGGAATAACCACTATATCTAACTGGGATTATTTCACCTACACTACACGAAAAATTATATTTGATGCTAGAAAAGTTTTCAGTTCACATTTTTTATTGTTCTCGGTGGAATTTATTCTGAAGGAAATATAATAGACGAGACAATAGCCGCTGGAAATATGTGTGATGTAGAGCACAAAAGCCATTGCTTGTTAGCAAGATGTCGTGCTGCTTATAACAGCAGAATGTTTTCGTGCGTTTTCTTTGTAGATAATTAATAAAAAAAAGTTGATTTCTTGTTGTGTTGACAGTTTTTACGTTAAATATTTCGATAATGGCCAAAATCGAACCGAAACGTCTTCGATTAAAAACACAGATAAGTTCTGATATTATGTATTTAGAAATTTGTTTTCGACTGTATAATAATAAAATTTTTCGGGACGTATTTTAGGGTGTACTATCATTTATTCATAAATCTTCGAGCCCTTCTTAAATTTATTACAGGGTGTATAGTATTTCTGTATCAGGACAAGTTAATAAGTGACGTGAGTTGAGAATGAAATGGAAGGTTTGTCTACTAAGATAGATATTGCATATAAAGGGTGTCCCAAAACTAACGCAAGATTTTATTTTGCCGCAATTATGCAGTGAAGTCTTGACAATCCTAAAAAACTAATCGATAACTGACAGGGTAAGTAAAAATAGATCGTTATAAGACGTGTCTTCATTATTGAGCAATATTTTAAAAATAATAGAATTTTGGTGGCTCGAAAATTTCATAGAAAATATAGTCTGGATAATGTTGTAACCTTGTCAATTGTGAAGAGATTAGTAAAAAAATTCCAGTAGACAGGATCTATTTGACCAGTGTCATCCAAAAACAACTTGTTCAAATATCAATACCAAAGCAGTGCGTGAGAGTGTTGGTGTCAATCCAGGAACCTAAATTCGGCGTCGTGTACAAGAATTCCACATTTCAAAAAGCTCTCTACGGCGCCGGCGTATACTCACTAAAGATGTGCGTCTCCGTGCTTACAAAATTCAGTCAAAACGACTACTGAACCATGCATGTCGAAGAGAAATTGTTGAATGGATTATTGAGCACATTTTCACATTGCTGGATTTGTAAATAGCCAAAATTGCCTATTTTGTGGATCTGGGAGCTCACATATCACTATCGAAAAACAAATGCATTCACAATGTATCAATGTGGATTGTCCAGCAGTATGCTCGATATCGCGACATAATAACACAGTTGTTTCTGCTGAAATTCGATGGTATTGATGTGGTTCATATCTGGTTTTAAAAAGACGGTGCAACATGCTATAAAGCCCATGAAACACTTCAATTACTGCATGAGACATTTCCAAGTCGTGTACTCTCTCGTTTTGGCGATCAGAATTGGCCCGCTATTAGATTTCTTTCATTGGTCTAGGACAACAAGCCAACAACCACGCGTGTATTGAAGGAGGAGATTCAAGGAGATTCATTATGCAGAATGGTCATGGTATGCAAAGCCGTGGAAGCCATTTGTCAGATGTGTTATTAATAATAACCCTACCCTATGTACTTTAAGAATCAATGAAAAAATTACCAAAAGACTAAGAACTTTGTTCTCTATGCAATTCAAATCTCGCGTTAATTTTGGGAGACCATTCTGGTTATCACCACATTGTCGTTCTGACAAGTTGTTAGCAAACTTCTTCATCTTGAACAAATAGAAAAATAAGAAGCGTAAATTTTGCACCTCTTCACACAGTTCAATATTTGGGAGTGTTAACTACTGTAAAGGAAAATTTCGTTATCAGAGTTTTTTCATTGTTTATTGCACAAATCAACAACGAGGTCATTTTAGACACGCAATAAGAAATGCTTCAAGTGTTGATGTTTCGATAAGATTGTATAATTGATTAGATTAGAACCCGCACCCTTCTGTTTGCACCCTAACGTATCTGGTTTACCACTGCATAATTTACAACTTCAATCTCTAAAGACGATAACTTATTTATCAAAACGCGCGTTAGACAGTGTAATTATGAGTGTTGGTGTAGTGGTAGCAGTAATTTTTCTTATATATTATATCATACAAAGCTTGTTTGGAATCTAATGCTTTTAAATATCGTCAGAATATTATATCAGTCTGCTATAGGTTTCTCTACATAAATCCAGTATTTTTGTCTTAAACATAACCTCAATATTTTACCTTACCTTAATCTTGATAATGTTTTCAAAGTAACGTTGTTCAACGTGACTTCATACATGTTTTATGATGTATAATGTAAAATACATGTCGGAATAATTCTGTTCATTACTGGACTATAATGCAATATTGATACTATGGAGCATATTGGTTTCAAAGGCTCCAGCATTAACGTTTTAAGCTGGCGACTAATGTGTGGTTATCAATATTTAATTGAACATTAATGTAACTTAATTGGTTGTAATCTGTGTTGAAAGGAACTTGATGAATATTTGCATGAGACAGCAAAAGCTGATGTTTACAAATTGGTCACAAAATTAAAATTAGACAAAGTTTTATTGGTCATCAAAATTTTCTTAATTGAAAAATACGCATATTTGAGTTTGTTAATTGGATGAGGGAGGACGACCGATTTCAAGAAAGAAATAAACAATTTATATAGTCGAAATCACATTTTTTTTTGAGGAAAAATTATTTGATTTCGTACCACTTTGGTATATAAAATGTTTTTGACATTCTTATTTCATAAAATAACGGGATATAATATACAAATATCGTATAAAAGTTGTATAGTATCTTCAGTTATTAGGTTAGTCCACTAATTTCTCTCTTAACCCTTTTATTTTCGTGTCTTTGAATTTTCCTTTACAATTGAGTCCTATTTAAACAAAAACAAGGAAAATGTACTGCGTAAAATCGTTCCTTTGTTACCTAAAAACAAAATTCCCTCACAAGTTTTCATTTATTTCACGAAGTCACGAAAACGAAATTAAACAAAAAGTAACATGTAAACGATACGCTAATTTTCACAGTTTTTCCAACACATAAACTATTTCTTTTACCGTTATAATAGGTGCTTACTTATTTTTGCTTTGTACTTTATCGATTCTAATCCAAAGTTTCTCAACCACACTATAGCTCACGGACGATTCAGAAATTCAAATAACAGACTAGATTCGAATAATCTAGAACTATAGAAGCTTTGCTAATATCATAAGCTCTAATTCACCAAGACGAAGACGACGATAACTATCATGACAAAAATCTAAACTATACCACGTCTGAGGTTGTAGCTTATACAATCCGGATCAGGAAAATGAAGAAGACACCAGGAAACTACAACGCCCTATCAGACCCGATAATAGGATCTGTATTGTTGAAATCCATCATTAACGGCGTACTAACGACTAATTATTATCTAGACAAATGAAAGGATAGTCCGAATTCAGAAACTAACGAAATTCACCACCAACGGAATCAATCCACTGGAGTCGTTTTCTTGTATATTAGAAAAGCCTACGACGTAGTCTGATGTTCAATACGAGAGAAGCTTGATTTTCCAGAGTCCTAGAGAAGCTGCACAACTCTATGGGAAATAGAAGATTCAGGATTAAGTCAAAAATGACCAATTTCGAACTAGAATGGATAGAGAGCGCGTCTCTCCATGAGTCTCTAGAAAAGCTATGTGTTGAACATCCTCAAAACAGACAATACTTTAATAGCCTCTATGGAGATGGTCTTGTCATTGCTACCAGAAATACCTAATTTCGAGGAAATAACTAGACCACAACCAATGGTAGAGACACCAAAGGAAAAGAACAAATCAAAAAGAGAATCTGCCAATTCGTTTAGATTAGCAGGATCTCGAGTTAAGACATCTTTAGAGGTGCCATCTAGATGCTATGATAATCACACTCAATGAGAACGTCAAACCAAAAGAAAAAGGATAATCCTAAAGAAAAGAAGAGGATAATTTCTCTATACCTATGGAGAGCAGAAAATGAGTATGAGTATTGTTACTTACTGGATTTGGACTAAAATGCTGACGAATTAGAAATTGAATGCGTGAAGAGGTTTTAAAATTTCCGGCAAGTGCACCACGGAAAGATACATTATGCTCTGCAAACCCATCGAATTTCCGTTTCAGATTATACTTATTCAAAGCTAAACTCAATTTATTTTCGATTAATTCAGACACTTAAAAGATATTGACACTCGACACCATTAATTGTCCTAAGCAATTCTTGAATTAGATGTTTTCACAACCGTTTAAGGACTGCTTTCAGGCTTTTGTGATGGAGAATTATTTCGAATCGTCTCATTATAAGTTTTTGGGTAATAAAGTGTTCACTCAAATTTATGGACGAAATAAATTTTGTAAATTCGAATAATATGATTCCTTCGATTATAATAGCTCTTTCTAGCTTTTAATAATGAAACTTTGACATATTTAAAACTAGTAACAGAAAATAAATATCATACATTGTGAAAAAAAAACAGAGGACGTTATTCTAATGGTTTCTGCTACATTCCAGTCAAATCTAATTGCTATTTTGTGAACCCTAATTTAATACCTATAAATCACCAAAACGTCAAGTAATATATACTGTATTCAAGTAAAAATAATCCGTCACGTTTTTTCATGTAAAAGCCCATAAATCAGTGTTTTCCCATCCGATTTCAACTATTAAAAGGTTGTATAAGTTACGTGATTGGAATAAACTCTGCTAGATTTATTCCGGTTATTGAAGTGTTTATATCTTTTACTTTCATCAAGACATTCTATCAGAAATATAAAAATAATAATAATAAGTATGAACACAAAATAAGTATGATTTTAATTTTATATGACTTGGTCTCATTATATAACCCAAGTCAACCAGGAATTGTTAATGTCAAACTGCTACGGTACGTTTTTCATGTTATGAGTCTAGCTTGCAATATTTACTTAAGCCCTGAAAAAATTCGACGATGTTTCTATAAATACCATGACCAAAACATTGCACTATTATTTTTGCTGTCAACTTTCCAAACCGAAATAGTTTTATTGCTTTATTGAATATTGATAAACTGGAGCTGAGAATGCCATGGACAGCTTATATGACCAATGCCGAAGGTCTGGGAAGAATGGAAAAGAACAGAGACATCCTTCTTGAAGTGAGCCAAATAATGAGAGGTCCAAATTATGAGATCCTACAACTCATAATTAAGGGAAAAATTGTAGGAAACGGAGGAAGGAGAAGAATAAATTGGCTTAGGAAATGCGGAAATGGTTTAACGTCATATCATCTGATCTATTCAGAGCCGCAGTTTCTAGCCAAAATATAATATTGTTCCAAAAGTACCCAATTCATACATCCAATTTGAAGGAAAATGAAGATGAAATAATTCATATTTTGTTGTTGTTAGGTAAACTGATTTACCAGCGTGTAACGATACAAGTAAAATAACTACTACCATTACAAAAATGTCGTTTTTGGCGCGGTATATTTTAATTTTAACATTGATTAATTGCTATGTAATTAGTACAGTCGCCAACAATAATAATTGGGTAATACTTGTTTTTTCGCAAACAACAATTTGTATGAAAATTAAGTATGTCTGCCCCCGCTTCATAAAAAGGTATAAAAGCACGATGAGTGCTTCCTTCTCTATAGGGGTGCAAAACAACCCATACTCATAAAAATTAATGAATAAACATTTCAGGAGCTAATTATCGTTCAAATGAATAAACTACACTTCAAATATTTCTCAATATTTTTTATTTTCAACAGATGAACAATTAGAAAATAGAAATAAAGTGGATAATTAGTGTATAATCAATACCAAAAACAAAAATTATTATTTTTATTTCCATCATAATCATAAGAATTAATATTTTGAATCATTTACAGTTTTTATTTCAAGAATTAATACACGTCTCATTTATTTTTGAGAAAAGGCTATGTAAAAAATGAAACCACGTGTTCACTTTTTTAATTTTGGGAAATATATTAGATCATAATTATATATAAAGCAAATTACATTACATACATGTATGTATATTTTATACATGTTGAAACGAAGCCTTTGACAACTACTTTATGAGTTTCATTGTTGTGGGGCTGTGGCAATCAAACACCAAAGTGTATTCTTTTTAAAATATATTCCAAGTTTTCGATTGCTATGTATTCATCATCAGGGAATTAATTACTCGGGTATACAATTTTTTCCATGAAGTATTAGATAAAACAACGTTCGAAATAATAATAGACATAAATATCTATGTCTATTCTCGAATAATTACTTCCCTAATGATAAATCGATGGTTATGAAAAAGTTTGGAGTATATATTATAAAGAGTACACTTTGATGTGTACAATGTGACTATCTGTTTGTACTTGAAAACTAACTTATACTTGAAACATTAATTTTGGTCAAAAATTAGGTGAAATCAATTCAGAATTAATGCGTGCGATGATTTTCTATGACTTTCGATGTGGATTAAACCTACATCAGTATGCTGAGCAACTTGTTTCGACTTCATTTGGTTGCTTTTCCTAAATCGCTGGATGAATTCCGTGCAGGTCGTCCAAAATCGGATGTTGTGCCATAAAACATCATGTGACATGCCGTGAGATTGAGACATACTTGGGCAATAACTTCAATAACATTTGGCTATTAAAAGAATTTGTTTGCAGTGGATACCGCATAATTTAACGATCGCTCAAAAAAGTTATTTTGTTTATTGCTAAATAATCTTGATTTTAGGCTTTTCCAGATTGCAAAATAGATTTTAAAGGATACACAAAACTGATAAAGACCGAATTAGGTAACGTCAATTTATTTACACGTTTAAAAATCTAATTTTCAATCAAAAGAGGCCTAAAATCAAGACAATTGAGGAACAAAAATAGGAAAAAAAGGGTTTAAAAAGTAAGGGACTAAAAAAATATGTAGTTTATTTGAAGTGGTTGTAATAATAATTCAAACCCTTATGGCATTCACCAAGTAAAAATAATTAATTTACCAACAAATTGGAAGTTCATGTAAGCTTTTCAAGTCTTGAAAACAAGAGAATAAAACTTCATGACGAGTACCTACACTCTAGCATTTTTCGACATCATAAATTGACTTCAACGCTCATGAAACTTCTTTTATGCTGTATTTTAATAAGATCTAGATAGAGTCGGACTCAGGTTTTATTTTTTGGAGTTTAATAACACAAATTAAACGAAAAACGTTGTATTAATAAATTAATTTAGAACCAGGAAGTAATAGTTTACTCAATATTCATTTCACAGTTGAAAGTATTTGAGAAATATTGGGAAAATTATGTAAATATCTTCATTTCATTTTATTCTAATCAAATAATTCAAAATTGGTGATAACACGTGGGTAGTAACATTTTCATCAATATTTTCCCTAGCTATTTGTTTACTGTAAGCAGCTTTCTTTATAAAATTAACTTCCTATAAATCCGCATCTGTTTTAGTTTCACAATTCTTGAAAACTCCACATCAACCAACAAGAGTAGTTCTACTTGTAACTCGCCTAAAAGTTTCCTTAAAATTTCTTTACAGCGAGGAAGAATACATCATTGAGGTAATTTTTTTTAGAAATAGAGCATTGGAGTGTCATTTTAATGCGAAATTCTCTGCAGATGTATGCAAAAACAATGCTTTTGTTAGTCAGTTTACAGAATACACGAGGTTTGCTTGAAAAGTTTACTACTTTATAAAGCAACATGACTTTTCTTTCCACAATAATTTTTATTTTTCAAAATAGTTTCCTTTTAAGTCTATACACTTTTTTTGTATTCTATTACGTCCTCGTCTGATGAAAATCTTTCCCCTGCAAGTAAAACTCCAAGGTTAGGAAACCATACTTAATGTAACTATCCATTTTGAGAAACATATTCACAAGTCACTTGTCAAACAGAAACTAAGCGTCCAAAATGGCTGGAATTTTAGTTTGAATCTCTCAACCCATCGGAAATTTTTCATATAACCCACGTATTTTCCTTAATAATTATTCATATATTCACCTTGTTTACGTTGATTCGAAATGGAAATTGGAATAATAAATCAGAATATAGGAAAGCGTTTCGACGGAAGACGGACTTTTGAGAGGTTGACAACGCTTCGATGATTATTATACTGTTAGTTTTCCCTTGTTTCTGACGTCATCTGTCAGAATATTGAATACCTCTGGTAGATAAATTAGTTTTTATACGCAAAGAAAACTATTTTCATCTTGAATTAATATAGATGAAAATCCATTTCAAGTGTCAAACATTATTTGTTACGTACTAAAGTAAGGAAAGAGAAAAGAAATTTCGTTAATATCATCTTTTACCATCGGGAAAAATAGAAATTTGACAAACTAAATATGAAATTAATCAGCCAATCCATCGATAATTGAAAGTGTGTTATGGTGATGTATAAAACGAAATAAAATCATATTTTAAATTATGATACCCACAGGCCATCTATGCTATAGCGTAGTAACCATTTTTTTCTATTTCTTGTCTTCTTATTTCAGTCCCGAGCTCCCCCCATCGTTGGATCATCTCTTTTATGGTCTTCTTTTTTTTTCGTGCTCCTGCCTTTTTCATATCAGCCATTTTTGATCTTTTCTAAATATCCCAGCCATCCTAGTCTTCTGAATCTTCAAGTTTCACTAATTTCTTGTTCATTATACAGGTTCTTCATTTCCTGTTTCGACCTTGTTCTCCCTTTGTCCCTTCTAATATCCTCCCGAGTAATTCCGTCTCCCATGTATCTACTTTATTTTCTTTTTTGTTTTATTTAGTATCAGTTTTGATGTAATATGTTTAGTATCTTATCGATCCTATTGAAAAACTAATATTAAATATTCTATTCAATTACCAGTTTAAAATATATAATTAAAGTATTTTCTTTGGATATTTAAAGTTGTGCTATTGTATTACAAAACACAAAATGGAATTCTCCGTTCCATTTTACCGACAGAAGTTCTTCTATCTGGAGACTCTATTCAATATAAACACTTAATTATTCTAGGTACTGATTCGTTAAAAGGGACTAATGACTTCATTCGAAGACCCTTACAGCCAATATCGATGTCAGCGTGTACAAGCAACATAAAATTAACTACATTAGCTTGAGGAGACATTTTATTTAAGATGCGAAAAGTAAATTAGATAAAAAAGAATACAGCGAAACTTATTTTAGTGATTTATTAGAGATGGGTAGATTGAAAAGTTGAATCATATCAAATAGATAGAGTATAGGCTAGTTGACAAAATTTGGAAATTAGTTTAAAACTATAGTTTAGCATCTATTTCACGCTAAAAATTTAGTTATTATTCAGTTTTTAGAAACGAACTTGAATTGACCGCGAAAAAGGACAAGACTGTCATGGCGTCTTGATTTTGATGTGAGTATCAAACAAAACTTGATGTATCTATTTAAAAGTGTACAAAATCTACCATAATATACCACACATAACATATAAAATGTTATGACTTAATTAAGTTAAAGTTATTGAAGCATTGTATTCGCTAACCTCAGAATCAGATAAGTATTTTCATTCACAGTGGGTAAATGCGACTCTCTGACTGGTAAATGCTAATTAAATAAGACTTTGTATATTTTTCACAAAATACTTACATATAAGTTTGCGAACTTTCGATGAACAAAAGTAGGTGATCAATGTAAAAAATTTGTCAAGCATAACTGCGTCAATTTTGGGCAAATTACTGCAGTTTGCTTTGTTAAATCCTGATTCCATGGCAAATTATACCTGTCTTTCAAGATTAAACTAAATTCGAACTTTATTAATTTAATAATAATTGCTGAAAACTCCAAATTACCTGGTTACTTTATACGAAAATGACAGCTACAACATAGCGTTTCGCGAGGTGTGACGTGACGCTTTTCCGATTAGTGTTTAATGTCACGTGATTAAACGCCTCATTTTGTCAATTTTATTTTCCAAAAGTATTATTAATCTTTTATTATTTTTGTAAGAAAGTTGTTTTTTTTATTACTAATTATCATGGTTAATCATTGGAAACTCGAAGCCATCCGATTTATTCTTAGTGGAAACAAGCCTGTTGTCCGCGTCCATTTCTTTTTGTAAAACAAAGAACATGGTCGAAAAGGAATAATAGTATTGAAATACTTCATAGAAATAGCTATAAAAGCTATATAAAATTAAGGAATAAAAAAGAAGAACGGTAAATAGAATAGATATAAAATCAACAATCATTTCTTTTAAATTTTTGTTCGTTATGAATTTCTATTGGCGTGAAACTATTTTAAACTTTTTTCATTTAATGACTAATCTTTTTTTTTTCGTCATTTTTCGTAACAAAATTTAAGTAATCTCAAGAAAATTCGTATTAAACTTAATAAACAAAATCCAAAACCGAAATCCCTAATTTCTTCATTTAAGTAGATCAATGAGTAATTAAAAGTTCTCCAATCCTTCTCAAAGTTACCCAGTTCCGCTTATAAACTGTTGGCAAAGTGGAGATCGTCGTTACATGAAAATAAGGACTTACTAATTTCCCCATTTCACACTCAGTTCAGGATTAAATTTTCCATTCATGGAACAAATTAAAACATTTTTGTGAATATATAGACTTTCTTTAATGTAAATTTAATTTAAAAAGTTGAATCAATAACGAGTTTCATTAACAAAAAAATGGTGAAAATATTTTACGTAAATTATTGATTTAATATCACGCTATTCACTGTATTACAACATTCAGTCCAGCAGATATAATCTAAAGCAAGAAGTGAACGCCCCTACCAATAAAATCAAAAGTACGATACCTCCAAGAGAAAATATAAAAAGGCGAATACCAAAAATTCAACTGGACTTCGTGGAAAAGCCAAAAACAAAGAAAGAAAGTCGACTACCAATTGAAAAACCTGATTATTCATGAATATTGGGAGAATTTCGAACAAAGTCAACTTAATCAACTTGTCTCTAACTTGTATAAAATGAGGGGGTAGTGAGACGTTATTTCCAGAATATGCCATTTTAAAAGGGCTGCATTTTCGTCTCTAGCATACGAATAAGGATAAAATTCACCTAATAAAGAATAGAAAGAACAATACTGGGCATTAGTATAAAGAACTTAAAAACAAATAAATATAATCAGAGACTAAATAAAAATAGAAGATATTGTACAATGTACTGGAAAAATAAAGCTTGGTAGACAGTTCACAAGATGTCATGATGTTCTTTTCAAATTCTATCCTAATAAAAGCATGAAGCTAAGCAAACATCTTTTTGCTCTTCCAAAGTATTTCCTCCAAACAAATTATAGTATATCTGATTTTGATTTCATTCAATGTAATTATCTCACGATTCCTAAAATTGTACAAGAACTTTATTTTACTGAACAAAACTACAAGATTATCGCTTTCCTATGGATTACCATCCTATATAGGAATCCATGGTAAGAAATAACAGATAAATACGCCATAGAAACCGCAGAAAGTGACATAAATAGTGCCTGGAAAATTGCGACAACTAAATTAAACGACATCAACAAAGCTCTGGTCTGTGTTACCTAAAAATTGACGAAACCAAGTACGGTCATTTCATCAGCAAGGATCCTAAAGCAAAATGAAGCCTTCAATGAAATAATTTTGGTTGAACTTTTAATGTATTCATTAACTGCAATTAACTATGGGACTCACATAGATATTCCAATTAAGTTATGTATAAAACGTTATTTGTAAACCTTAATGACCTACGTGGATGACATATTACATCTTTTTTTGTCATTTTGTGTTTGAAAGGAAATCACTTTATGTACTTTGAAACCTGGAATTTGGTTCTTTCTATATGAGTGAATGTCAACGGATATCAAACTATTAAGAACTTAGTATTCGTGTACAAACTGCTTTAAATACTAAATCTTTTGGTATAAAATAATAACTATAAATAACTATAAAATCAATAGATAACGATATATATGATTTACAGTGTCACATCAATATAAGATAAAAATAAATAATTGAAGATGATACGTTAATTTCGAATTCGAGTCATAAATAAGGGACACTTTGAATCATTTAACTATATTGACTTAGAAATGTTTATTTTTCAAATACGATTCCTAATAAACGAAAAATACCAAATACATGAAACGATAAAACTTTAATATAACGGTTACGGTTACTATAATGTACTGATGGATTTTTGATAACATTCATAACATCAATAAAGTGTTCTTCAGTTTCAATTTTATGTAATAGTATTGAAACTACTATCTAATACTAATTTTAAAAGCGCGGTTGTAAACACTGTTTCACCTTCTGTTCTTGGAGATTTATGAAATAATAATACTGTATTATCGAACAGAATAATTTCGGTTATGACACAAGCAGAATTACTGTTCAGGGAATTGATCTTTTGTGTAATTTGGGGTGAAATGGTCCGCCTAATACCAGAAAAGCATATCCGTCATTGTATACTTCTTGATTTCGCACACAGTTGCGTTATTTATACAAATGCATCATATGTTCGTGAATATTAAAGATAGTTTTTCAAGTTTATATGTACATTCATTTTAATTTTTTCATTTCATACGATTCCTCCGGAAAATTGAGAGCAATACTTGCTTAAATCACATCAGAAATATAACAGATCAATATTAAATACAAAACCTACAGAGCGATACAAAGAAAAAAATCAACTAAGATGGTTGATGGATTAAAAGAAGAATAAATGAAGCCAGAACAATAAGAGCGCGACCAAGGAAGACATAGATGAACGAAATCAACAAAGCGACTAAGAACGTTAGGAAGGAACTACAGGAAAGAAATGGAAATGGAAAGACGTGGGGTTGTCTTACATCTGTAAGCGTAGATAGACATAAGGATTAAGTAAGTTAGTGAGTAATTGATTTTTATCTCTTTGACTCCTGTCGATAAGGAAGAACAACAACATTAGACAACTGCATGACCGATCCATCACAGGCTTCAACATCACCATATAGAACCGTTTTTTCAACGCTTCGTTACAAGAGATGAATAATGACAATCCAAAATGGAAAATGTAGAGGCTCTTTCCAAATGAATCGCCAAAACTACCTCGAAACCGACTTTACATCTCAAACAGGCGCTTCTGTGTTTTTAGAAGACTATATGAGGAAATGGATAAATTGTTATTGTAAACGAGTGAAACCATATTTAACGAACTTTGGAAAAAATTGATGAACTGAAGTGGAAGGTACTGCCTCACAAAACATACCCGCCCAATTAGCATCTCCGGATTTTCAATTATTTTCTTAATGGTAACAGATTTGTAAATTTGGATAATGTCTAAAATGTCATCTCGAAATATTTCACGCAGAACCGTTTGGTTTTTATCGGCCCAGCACTGGATGTTTGTACAAAAAGTGTTATTAACAAAGAAGGTGATTACATTATTGATTAAACATAAAAACTTCCATCCTAATATTATTTAAATTACAATTATTTTTTCCATTATAACTTTCAACTAACATCAACATTAATAGTTTATTATGGCAGTCAATTGAATAAAATATTTCTAGAAAACTGAAGATCTAGCAACAATAATATTGACCACGTTAGAGAGCCGTTCATCATCATCATCGTCACATAGCTCTTAGTAGAGCAAAGGGCACCTGTCGGTGTTTCAACATAAAATGATGGAATCGCTATCCTCATGTATCCTTTTGTGGATTCCGTCAAATTTTGTTGCGGAAGGTTCTTTATTTACTTTTGTTTTTGGCTATTTCTCTGGCTTCGTTCGATGTTAAGTTTATCTGATGTAGCTCTTTCTTCTGTCTATTGTATTAAAATTTCATACTTATCTAGTTATGTTTGTAACTGCTTCCCATTTTCTATTCTTCAGTTATAGTTCAAAGGTGTTCATTAATTCTTCCATTTGACCAAAAAACAACGCGTGGGTATCCGTTTAACGATTGAATTCAATTCAATTTCAATTGAGTTTTACGTATTTAGAACACACTCAGTATAAAACAAAATCTCATACAGAAAATCCTTTGGGGATAATATTTATGTTCCCATTTGACAGTATCAGCTGCAACACTTCACATTTGATACGTTGAAATACTAAATGCGGCACTGAAATGTTAATCAAATAAAACAGTTACCAATATGTTAGTTAGAATGAACGTTGATATTCGTTTCTAAAGTACTATTATTACCAATTTTGCTTTTAGCTCAATTCATAAATATACATAGAATGCTTTAAACAATACACACACAGAAAAATGTATTTTACTACGATATTAGGGAATATGCATGTTGTACAAATTCGATTGATTATTTTCATAAAATCATTATTTCAACGCTTAATTTGTTCTTAATTTTATAAAATGTTTTTAAAAAAGTGCAAAATAAGCGAGTAAAATCAAAATTTATAAACGCATTATCATTAATCGAGACGTTAAATGTCAGGTCCTAAAGTTAATGTGGTCAAAACCGTATTGGTTGTGTTTGGAAGTAGTATCCTATTGTTTTTTGTATTCGCAAAGTGTTTTTTATAATCTTATTATTTTTGTGACATTGACATAGTTTTTAATGTCTAAATACCTACAGTTAGCTTTAGTTACTATCGAGAAGAGCCGTTTTCAGTTACACCAGAATTTTCCTTTCGATTTTTTCTGGTCAACGATCATTCACTTTTCCTCCTTTCCAACCAGGATAGCAAGCACAATCCCACGCAACCTCCACAACTCCATCCCAACAATCCTATAAAAAATTTCCTTTGTCCTACTTAAAAATTATCCAAATAATCTTTCTCTCTTTAGTTATTAAAACTTAACCTATAAATAACATTGAGATATGAAATTTGCTATTGTATTATAATATCTTGTAAGTAATTATAGGTTATGTAATTGCCATTTCCTTAAGCTTAGTATGTTTTGTATTAATACATTTCCGAGAATTTTGAAACATAAACACTCTTGATAATGAAGTAGACATCGAATATGGACAATCTCTTTTATGTAGTTATTTATTGTAGACCATTTACGCCATCGCATTCTTGTTTTCGCATATCTCGTAACGTGAAAAAACACTTTATCAGGTGTCCTACCAGAATTTATACTCTCTGGTACACCACAATACCTATAAAACGATTTTTTAACTGTTTCCATGACTTTTGTCTTTATTATAACTTAAAATCTCTATAAAGTAACTGTCATACTTAAAGTAAACAAATACTTAAATATCAGGAAATAAGTATGCAGTAACATCCGATTGCGAAAAAACTGTTCTAATTTAACTAAAACCTGAATTTAATATTAACATCACGAGAATATCTGGAGAGGCAACAAAAAATGACAGATTAGACATGGAAAAGCTCCATTGTATAATATAATTTATATAGATTTAGTGGAAAACTAAAATATACGAGGGCTGCCCTTTAAGTTTTGAGATAGACAAATAAAAACAAATATTCATAACCTCCAAAACATGTGATTTGAATGCTGCCGCCGCTTCTTCGGGTGTAGAAAATCGTTGACCTAGCAATTTATTTTTGATCTAAGGGAATCATTGGATGCTAAACAAGGTGTGTACGGCGGTAACCCACCAATTTGATGTTTTGAATGTTCAAAAATGTTTTATTTGAACTGATCTGTCAGAGCTCGCATTTTCGTGGTGGAGAATGATTCGTTTTCTAAGATTGGTTTCCTCGATATTTTCGAACACTTCTGGTAAACAAATGCTAGTGTACCATCAGAACTGACAGTTCTACGTTGTTCTAAACATTGGCGATTTGTCCATTTGATTCGAAGTGCCTCGTGCGTTAACAACTTCTGTTGGATTTGGCTTGTCTTGAAACACTCATACAGTCAATTGTTGTTTCAGTTTCATATGCATCGATCCATGATATTGAAGCCCCACGATTCAGTTTTTTCAACATTTCTTTGCATCAATCGACACGAGCTTTTTTTGAGCAATTGTCAAGTTATGCGATATCCAATACAAACAAATCTTTTTGACGTGCAATATTGAATGTATACGAGGGGAAGGCTAGGGAAGTGCTGACGTTACACACCGCCATTGCTTAGCGTAGATCAGGGATCACTTTCCCAATAATGTTTTAACTGCGTTGAGGATTGTATATGTGCTTAGTGATTTGTGATTTTTTCGTATTTTCTTTGATAAAGTTTGTAAAAAATACCTTTTGGCACGGAACTTTATTTAAAGAACTTTAAGGAACCCTCCTGTTGTCTATTCCATTTTTTGACCAAGTTGAATGTTTCAAGTATCTGTAAACAATTCAAATAACACTCGTATGACAACATGTTTTGAGTACATAGAATGTAATGGCTCTTTAATTTGTTATGTTCATTTAGATCTATAAATTGCTAGAAAACATTCATGTACAAAATTAGATTTCGTGATCAACAGCGGCCTCGAAATATGTATTTTATTTTTTTATTATTCGGTATATAGGTTAGACAATCAACATTTTAAAAATACATTCGCCATTATTTGTACAACTCCAAAAGTAAAGCACATTTGTAATTCAAAATGGTTACACTATTTCTATTTTTTGCTTTTTTCCACAAACATAACAGCAACGGTTTTAATAAGTAATAAATTAATCCACTCGTATATTTACTAGTTGAAATAGAATAATATAACATGATCACGTACTTTTCAAAACATTTTATTTACCTCCTGAATTAAAGAATATTCTCTTTGAGGATTGAATAAAATAACTATCGTAACTATAGTATCAGGTAAGTAATTAACGATTACGCTGGTTCTTGATTACCCCCCAATTTTCAGTTACTGTTTGTTAAATAATCTTCTGTCTTATTAAAATCTTATATTCAGTCACTTGTGTTTATTCAGGAAAATGTCCGACTATGTGTACTATTTTAAGATTGAGCAGCTTGTGTTTTCTTGGAATGTCATGATAAAGAGGATGTATGAAAATATAAAGTTTTAGGAGAGTGAGATATTTATTTTAGGATAAGCAAAAACAAATTTTGGCTTTGTTATGTTTTAGTGTGGAATATTTTCCAGGAGTAAAAAGTTCTTTTAGATTGAATCACTACAAAATTGTTAGTTGTGGTTTAAATTTGATGTCGTTATCAAATTGAGTTCTTGGATTATCATCGAACGATGTTTGTGTATAATCTAAGAATCAGAACTCCTACTGAAGGATGAAATGGTTATTTCTTTCGAATCTACTACAGTTATTCTTGTAGAATTTATATTAGGATATGTTCGTTTGTGTCTATTTCTTCCATTTTTTTCATCTAATATTAATAAGACAAACATAGTACTTATCAGGATCGTTTCTGTTTACAATATTGGTACATTCAACTTAAAGCATGATTTTTCCAATTATATTTTGTCTCATATGTTTAACAAATACCCCACATATGAAATTATCTCCCAAATTAATATCAAAATAGTCAAAATTCCCTTTTTTACAAATTGAGAAACAGTTTTTTTGGTACTTTTTAATAAAATATCTTTCATCATGACCTAACAAAAAAATTGTGATATTTTACACTACATCTGCCTGCGTATGTCATGGTTTTAGTGATTTGGTAGTATACTATAAAACAAAGAAACTTTATATAAAATGGATGCACCAAAAAAACGCAATAAGAACCAAGCAGTGTGGGGATGAAGTGGGTAGAAGTCTTAAGCAATTCCAAGAGCTGTTAATTTCTAGCACGAAATTAAATAAGAGCATGACATACTAATTTTGTAAAAACAGTGTGTGGATGGAATATTTTAGAGCTACTTTTTTATTTTGTAATCTGAGTATTGTGTTCTCCTCATCAATTCTGTCATTTCAATGTAATAAATGAAGAGCTTAGTGGATGAAGATGTTATGAGACAAATAAGTGGATTCGAGATAATCAGCTTTAAAGTTTTTAACTTGCTCTTTTTCTCTACATAACACAATCCGCAGTTTTTTTGCATGTTGTTGTAGTTTGATTATTCAAAATATTTGTGCCTTATTGACTTAGTTGTAACTTTTCAAATAAAAGAGAATTTTCAAAATTTATAGCACATGACATCTTCTTTCACCTACATATTTCCAAGACATGAATACGTATTAGTTGAAAAACTTGTTATGTCCATGTTCAACATCAACATTAAACTAAATAATTTACATTTAAGGAATAGGAATGGATTTATTGAAATCAAACAAATATAAGAAAAATATTTATTGAACAGATCTGTAAAAACATGACAAAAAAATTAATGCAAAGCTATAATCATGGTAAGAGATTTTTTTCATTTTCCTTATTGATCACCGATTCGTAAAAATATTTATTTTCATTTTTGATGTAAGGAAGTTGCTGTTGTAAGTTTTGATTTTTTTCTGAAGTCAAGCTAGCTCCGGTTTCAGTGGTCCTTTCCAGGTCAACTTCTTCAACTTGGACGGGTTTCGTCGCACAACGATTCTGTTTCAACAAGTTGACTTTCTTGAAAGGAGTATACCTTGTATAGGTATGAGCCAAATTCTTCAACTCTTATCCATTTTACCTCATCTCTGAAAGCTACTTTTTCAGTGAGAATGTTCTTTTTTCGATTGATGAGCTTCAGTTTTTTCGGGAGGTCTTTAAAATTTCTGAAGTAAGAAGTCATATCAGTAACATGGTTGTTTCTTCCACTGTTCTGTATAATATCTCGATATTGGTCCGGAAGGAATATGGTCTCATGTTTCCTCAAATTTTTTTCGATTCTTCCAAAATCTCGATCACTATCAAGATACGAATGACCCACATCGGGAAATTTATGCTCAATCACTTTGAAATAACCTTTAAGAATGAGGTACTGGTACAAGAATAACATTGTCGCATTCTTGTTCTGGCCAGAGCAAGAGTCTGACCAGATAATGAGATGATCTGTACTCCTCAAAGAGTCATCGATTTCGATTAGGGTTAGTAGAGAGCTAGGCACCGCATTGCTTCCCCGACAAGCAACGTTTTCAGTCCACGTACTCGACTGTAACTAATAAACACAAAGTATAACCTGTTGCATACAATTTCATATATTTAATTTTGTTTATCAAATTTAATTTGTTTGCACTTACCGCTTGAGTTCCTGTTGTCACAAGAATCACTTTTCAATCTTTTAAGAGCTTCTCTAACCATACGTTTTCCTCTTGATTCCATTGTAGTTATTAAAACTATTTTCTGAATATTATTTTTTGAGAAAGAAACTATCAAGAAACACGTTACACATTAGAGAAGATATTTATAAACTACCTAGAGGTTATCCATGCAACTAAGACCTCATGTTCGTTAGTGGGAGAACATGTCATGATACTCAAGGTCGTAACTTTTGAAGTGGAAGAAGATGTCTTGTGCCCATAGCATGTTCTTTCATTACCAACTTGGCATCGACCTGTGCACATAACAACTTCATCCACTGAAAATAGCTTTAGTGGAAGGATTAGCGAAAAGGGGAAACATGCTATGTTTAAAGGAGAGAATAACATGTTCATCCACATGAAAATCTCGATTTCCTCAAAAATGTCACTTAACATGTTCATCCACTAAGCTCTTCAAATAATCGTATATGCTTAATTCTATATCGTCAGCTTGATGCTCTAAATATATTAATCTTCGAGACTCTCTATATAAAGAATTCTCGCATTCAAGCTATGAAAAATTCGATCTAAATGAGTAAAATGAATATTTAATTAAGCATTTTTATGAGATCCGTCGTAATCTGTCAGCTCCAATATGCTTTTAAAATGGTATTAAGCGCTTTTCCCGTCTGCTTTTCTACTATTACTTTATAAACCTCGAGAAGAAAATTCCCACGGATAAAGATAATAGATACTATATTGAAATAATATTCCTTCATAAAAATTCAATTTGTTCAATTACGTAAAGGCAGAAAAAGCGATTCAATTAATTCAATGGTGTACGTAAAATATAACCGAAGGGCTTAATATATTATATTTTTTATATCAAATGTCAATTTTATTCAAATTATTGCCATGCAAAAAATACAATAAGTAGAGAGAAAGAATTGTATTCAGAAATTTTTATAGTTAATTATAGGTTAGGTATGGGCAACCTCGACCTAAATGCATCGTTACCCTTGAACAGGTAAATAGTTTACAATCTCTGAAGACGATAACTTGGTTATCGAAACGCACGTCAGACAATGTAATTGTGATTGTAGTTGTAGTGGTAACATTGTATTGGGTATATTCTGATGTTTGGCTCTAATTTTTCTGTCAATAGCATCTGCAGTAAAACTGTAATCATCTATTCGTCTTCTTTGTAAATCTATCTTCATAGTGTACCCCTGCTTACTTTAGTGCTGTTAATCCGGCGACAGCTCATAACCTCTTTTATTTTTGATTGTGATGTTTCTACGAATACATGCGAAAGGATAGCAATGTTAGGATCTATAAGACTTGTATCAGGCCAATAGAAACCAGAGAGGACAACCAACAACCAACAAAAAGAAAAGCATGCTGCGGGTAGCCGAAATGAAAACGCTCAGGACTATAGTGGGAAAAACAAGAGTAGATCGAATCCAATAGGGAAAAGAGAACCCGGACGACCACCTAAGAGATGGATGGACAGCTCCACCTCCCAGGAACTGATACAGAGGAACCTGCAAAAGTAACAGATCACGAGATCTTTGAAATGAATAAGAAGAAGAAGATGTTTCTCCTATAGTCTCTAGTTTTCCTTCATACTTTGGCAGCCTTCTCTATCGCGTAGATTTCATTTTGATGAATTTTACATCCAGTTTTTTCAAGTAGACACCGGCTATTACTCCATTTTTTTAACGAGCCATATGTGGAGACTAAGATTTCGTTTCAATATTCCGAATTCTTTATTTTCTTCCCCCTTAATGAAAAATTAACGTCAATACCACTAAATCAGAGCAAATTGTCAGCAATAATATTCCCATTCCTATAAAACCAATAGTCAACTACTTGGAGATGAATTTAGATGGAAAACTTACATTGAAAACACATATCAAAAACAAGAGAAAACAGTTAGATTTGAAACTAAAAAATATGCACTGGCTACTCAACCAAAACTGGAATATAAATTGCTCATCTACAAACCTATATTCATACCAATCTGGTCGTATAAAATAGAACTATGAGGCTGCAGTAAACCTTCAAATACGAGATACTCCAAACACTCCGTATGTTGAGTAGAGCCCCCTGGTACGTTATTAACCAAACAATTCATTACGATCTGAGCATCCCACTCACCAAAGATGTGATGAAAAACTATTCGACAAGATACGAAATTCGATCCAATGAACTGAGCTTGATCTTGACGTCGAAATACCAGCAAAGGACATCACTTCCAATAACAGCATTTTTGTTAAAAAACTGCATCTACTGAAATATATTCCCAGCAATGCTTCGATTCAGATTATTCGAAATCGTTTATTTCGCGCTACTGTGAAAATTTTATTGCTTTCCATTTAAAGTTATTGCTACAACATGAATCTTCTAGCAGATTTAGAGTAATCAATAATAACGATTCATTATCAATTAAAAATATCAGGGAGTGTTGAAAGGCTGCTATATATTTTCGTGTGTTTATCGATTATATTTGTAAAAAATGCATGAAAAGAATTCCGTTCCCTAAAGAAACTAAAATGTCAACACGCCAATTATTGACTACCCTGTTTAGGGAGCATTATGAAAAAGTAGTTTCCAAATTTAATGAATGATAAGAAAAACGAAGGGGAATAATAATGAATATTATCGTTTCGTGAGCATCAGCGGTACAGTCTTTTTATAACACACAAACAATTCTTTGTTCTACGTATGTAAATTACAAATAGTTTTACGTATAAACGCTTCTGTAAATTCTTTTATTCATGATATATGGAAATCCTCAGTCCCTTGGAATTATTTTCAATTGGTTCTCTGCTTTTAAAAGTAACTATACGAGCAATGATATGATGCTAAACATCGTTTGATATATCCCTTGACCAATACACTGCTTTTAACCTTACGATTTCCCGTTTTAATAGGTTGAGCTGGAATGATTTGCTTTTGAAGGTATATTATTTTACATATACTCTCATGTTAGCAGAAGCATAACTATTTAAAAGCATTGTATGAATCGGGATGTTTTTATTTGTCGTTACAATGTGTTTTATATAGTTTTAAAAAGTTAAGCATGTAGATAACTCCCCCATTCTTTATATATTGAACATACCGATGTTTTTGTCAAGATTCTTTCAAGCATAGTAGGCGTTATATATTAACAATTTCTTCTTGGATTTTGTACTTTACATGTTGATAGGACGGTACACATAAAACCGATATACCGAAAAAAACATACATAGATTCACAAGAGGACAAATCGGATATCAGGCAGCCAATTGCTTGAAATGAGGGGCTCTGTGAAGTTTCCACAAAACAAACAAAACTAAATTTTGAAGCATGTTTACAAACCGGGCCGAAAGAACCATAGACCAATAATTGCAACTAAGGAACACCAACTTGTGACTTTAGGTGAATACAAAGGCGTTTGATGTAATTCCTAAAGATTGGTGGCAACTTAGTAGCAAAAGTTTCTCCGAGAATTGTGGGCACGTTCTTGCATACTCGTCATCTTATATGGATGGAATCATAAGTCTTCATGGAGAGCTCTCTTCACAGAACGATAATTAAGTTCAATTGTAGATGCTTGTTTGCGCGCTGAAGGCTGTTGTGGTCGCAACATTAAAACTCTCGCTGCCTCAATGTTTTTAGGTAATCTAAGGAACTCAGACACTCCAGTTCTCACATTTGTCGCACTAGTAATTTTTCTAAAAATAGAAACCAATATAAAAATGCGGGGTTGTGCCGTGGCTACATGGAAAAACTTTGGTTTTCCAAAAAATGAAGACTTGGCAAAGTAGTGGATAGGAGCCTGTTGTTGAGAGGATAAAATTAAGTATTAAATATGAATTTTGACATCAAAGAGAACATAGGTCTCGAATGATTAAAATATATTGCAGGATATGTCGTATATACATTTAAAAATAAATATTCAGCTAGTTCAGATATTAGAAACAGAATTTTGGATGGGGTCTCTTTGAAAAGAGGAAAAATAATTTTTCATGAATTGGTTAAGAAAACTGTAAGTTTATTACCTAAGCAGAACACGAACATATATGTAAGGCTCAGGTATCTCAACCCAAAAATTAGTTCCAATAGCTGCCAAAGAAAACTTAACAAGAAAATTACAAAATTTACAAATTCCAAAAAATAGTTTCCTTGAATTATGTCCTGATTCTTGCAAAATTTTTTTGTAAGTAATACTTTCTTGTGTCTAAAAGTTCTATTATTCAAGTACCTAAGCCATGAATAAATGATATAAATTAGATAAATTTTTTTGTAATTTTTTTTTAAATTTATTATGTGTTTAACTCCCTATTACGCAAAGTATCTGGGACTAAAACATTGTTTATTTATGATTCGCTCAAAGAAATAAATAAAATATACCCATAATATCAGAAATAATATTAAATGAATCCAAAATTTTACTATTAATATTTTAAAGAGACTCTTATTCACGGAACAAGCAGATAATTATATTCTTTGTAAACAACATTCAGCCTTAAAAACGTAGAATTTAATTGGTAAATTCAATAACAATATATAAATATAGATACGTCTTTGTATCAAATATTACTTTTCAAATTAAAATAAAACTTTATAATAGGATTACAGCATACATTATACTTCACATTTTGATTCTAACGTGACGTCACACTTCTCGCAGCTCCAACCTGACCACTAGCGAGCAACTACGACATCAACCGAATGAATGGTAAGCATTTAAAAAAAATAATGAGAAATATTCGAAGACATACTCTAAAAACCAATCCAGACATAGTTTCAATATCCAAATTTGTAACAAAACAGTTGATTTCAAGTATATTCCGCTAAAACACGATTCTGTAATGGTAATGTAGTCGAATATATAAATTTTGAAGCCTTGAAAATAAATATTTGATGTTGAATGCCTGTCATTTCTTGGTATTTGCAATGCTAAATAGTAATGTGGAGAAAATGGCTTCATATATGTATCTCTAAACTGCTGTCAGCGCATAGGGAAATGACAAACATAAATTAAGATTTAATCCAACTTTAGAGTAGTAAATTCGTAGGATAAATTATGCTTAAATGAAAAAAACTTGATGCAATATATCTGCTGTGTTTTACACAAAAAAGATAACAAAAACTCTTAAAAATTAGACTGGTATTTATTACAGGCATCTATAAGATTTAAAAAAGTTTTATGAAAGTTTTGAGTACAAATAGGGTAACTGCATACATCTTTAATAAAGATGAACGAAATGCCATGAGATATTAAAATCAACATATATAATCCCTAGTTGTTTTGTTTATAACAAAAACAAAGACCATTTGTTTTTACTCTAATAGTTATATTCTGAATGTAGGCATATTGCAGGCTAAAATTGCCTTAAATATAGTAATATATAATCAGTTTTATCCAATTATTCGGGTGGTATGTTGGGCAGACTAAAAGATCTGTTAATGTCCGGTTTAAAGAGCACATAAAATATAGACGAACTGGAAATCATTGAAATTGTTAATTGTAAGAACAGTTTAAATAGGGACGAAGGGCCTATTCTTTACAGCCCACTCTATAGTTTAGTAGTTAAGGAATAAATTTGAGGTTACCCGTTAAGGAAGTTCATTAGTAAACGGAATAAACATTTCCAGTTTTTAAGTAGAAAATAATAATTCTATAATGGGAAATATAAATAGGAATACGATCAGGTTTAAAGATCTTATCCATCCATTGCTGAGTATTGATTGTGTAATGCTCAAAGTATGTAATTCCGGGAGGACCATACATTTTGTGTTACCCTTAGGAAGCTCCCTTCATTAATTGCCGCTTATTTATAAGTATTAACAATTATACAAGAAATTTCAAAGCAAATGTCAAAGTTCCTTACATTCTCTGAAAGAGGCTTTTTGGGCGACAAAATCTTCAAACGACATAATTGGCACGAATGAATTTTTTCAACCAGTTAAATTATTTATAAAGTTAAAGTTATGGCGTAACCTGTTTACCCGTGAGATATCTTCCCAAATAGATCAATCTCACGTAAGAGATCTAATTTCTTTTTTTTTTTTTTTTTCAAACCCAAGTTAACGTGATTCAAACAAACACAATACTCCAATTGAAGAACATTTATCGAGAATAGGACCTTTGTCAATATATTTTCAAAAATACAACATTTTTTGAATACATTTTGTTTCACTTTTCTCCATATTTATATAGTATAGTGAAAACTTTTGCGAAAACTATCTAGAACTCTAACGAAATTGCTTCTAGTTGTAGTTAAATAACAAATACTTCATTCTGAGCAACTTGTAAGGAAATTCATTTAATGAGGAAGTTTTAAAGAGGAACCGGAATTTTTCTTTACATGACTAAAGTATTGTCAAAGATTTAATTATAAATTTCATATAACAGCGGAGCTTTTGTGAAAAAGTCAGTTATAAAGAGGCACAGCTGTTCTATCATCCACAAAGAAAACATGTTTTATTATATACAAGAATTTTCATAACCTATACAGAACATACGGGCTGAAACTTGTGGGTGTGTAGTGAGGCAAAATTTGTTTTACTACACTATAGATAAATAAAATTTTATACACAATTATACATTTAAAAAATATTTGTTCGATATAATCAGTTATGATATCACATGAACTTTTGTAAGAATCGATTATTTTACGTGACGTTATCGAAACGAAGACTTAGACGTGTTGAATGTATCAACGGATTCACTACCGCCAAAAAAAGACCTGAATATCACAAATGAAGGAAGTCTTCAGAAGATAAAGAAAACATACAGTTAAGCAAATTTAGCAAGTGGGATCTTATGCTTGATGGTTTTTGTTGTACTTGCTATTTTTAATAGGCTGCGTAATTCATCATTATGTGTCACATACAGATCCAAACCTTTTCCATCATAAGGAATATTTCCCAAAATTAAAACAAACTGATAAGTGAAATCTGAAATTTTTGTTATCCTCTTATTGACTGGAATAACTTACTACTTTAAGACAGAAACTATAACTTCGCATTTAGTCTAGAAAACTTAATGGTTGTTAGTGAAATCTCAAATAATATAAATTTCTATCATTTATTATTAGATACAACTTGTAAATGTATAGATAAAAATTTTTCCACTATATTTTGGGAATTTCCAATCCATTCCCACTGCACAATAAGAGTTTACGAGTAAATACAGTATAATTCATAGGTTTAAGTAATTTAATATTTTCCGTTGCAGCATAAATATATTATGTGAATGTAGAAATTTTGGGTTACATCGTTGATGAAAAAGTATTTAAATTTTTTGCTCCACATTGTTTTGATTAATCAAAACATTCGTACTCAATGTATATATAATTTTAATCAGATGATAACGCAAGCTCAAAATTTTAATCTATAACGATAATTTACAAACCCCCTTAATCAATACTGATCGCTGTAACGTCTTTTTAAATAACAATCGATTAAATCGATTATTAGTACATAGTACATAACGATAATGCAGCCAGCTCTTCATCTAATTATTCCCCGATTATTTCGAAAACCATCTTCCGTTGGATTTCATTCGAGTTCAAATATCAAGAATATTAAAATAAATGAATTATTCATGTACCTTTCTCCGTCGTCGTTGAATGCCCAATCTCCAAGTAATAAGTCTCGTAGCCTATACCTCGGAGGAAGAGGAAGTGCTGTTACAGTCTCCATATCTTTATTTTCTTTAGCTAAGAGTGCCATACTTCCCTCCTCCTCGGAGGGTTCGTCCTCCAGGATGTTTATGCCCCGAAGGGCTATCCTAAAAACGGAAATATGTATTAACTTTATTGATTAAAACTTTCGACGCCAGAAGTTTTGAAAAAAGTATACAGTGAGTTGCATTCAATATTCTTTACAGATCTATCTTACTATAGCCAGCTGCGACTCTTTATTTTGAGAAATAAACTCATACCTCAAAAGAACTCATCATAATTACAAAGAATTTATAAACGCGTTTCTAAAGAATTTAACTCAGACGATTACCATGGTTGAAGATAATAAAATTTTGTGTGAAACTTTATTGGAATGTTTTTGTTGTCACTTCGTATAAAATTATTGAGCTTACAATATTTATAATTTTAATGTTTCCAAAGAAAACATAATCACAAATAGATCACGTGATAGTAAATAGAAGAAAAATAACTTCATGGTTGTGGCGAAAGTAATGGAATTGGAACAAACCACCTACATAATTAAAACACGCGTAAAGAATATGTTGCACATACAGAGAATTTACTATCAGAAAATGAAGACAAAGGGGAAACTATCGAGGAGGAATGGAAAACTAGTTTACAAACTGCAGACAACAATCATTTGGGTGGAAAAAGATCCTGCAATAAAAAATAATGGTAATAAGGACAGTAAACTGCAGACAACAATCATTTGGGTGGAAAAAGATTCTGCAAAAAAATAATGGTAATAAGGACAGTAAACTGCATACAAAAATCATTTGGGTGGAAAAAAATCCTGCAAGAAAAAATAATGGTAATAAGAACAGTAAACTGCAGACAACAATCATTTGGGTGGAAAAAGATCCTACAAGAAAAATAATGGTAATAAGAACAGTAAACTGCAGATAACAATCATTTGGGTGGAAAAAGATCCTGTAAGAAAAATAATGGTAATAAGGACAGTTAACTACAGACAATAATAATTTGGGTGGAAAAAGATCCTGCAAAAAAACTAATGGTAATAAGGACAGTAAACTGCATACAAAAATCATTTGGGTGGAAAAAGATCCTGCAAGAAAAAATAATGGTAATAAGGACAGTAAACTACAGACAACAATAATTTGGGTGGAAAAAGATCCTGCAAGAAAAAATAATGGTAATAAGGACAGTAAACTGCAAACAATAATAATTTGGGTGGAAAAAGATCCTGCAAGAAAAATAATGGTAATAAGGACAGTAAACTGCAGACAATAATAATTTGGGTGGAAAAAGATCCTGCAAAAAAATAATGGTAATAAGGACAGTAAACTGCAGACAATAATAATTTGAGTTGAAAAAGATTCTGCAAGAAAAAATAATGATAATAAGGACAGTAAACTGCAGACAACAATAATTTGGGTGGAAAAAGATCCTGCAAAAAAATAATGGTAATAAGGACAGTAAACTGCAGACAATAATAATTTGAGTTGAAAAAGATCCTGCAAGAAAAAATAATGATAATAAGGACAGTAAACTACAGACAATAATAATTTGGGTGGAAAAAGATCCTGCAAAAAAAATAATGGTAATAAGAACAGTAAACTACAGACAACAATAATTTGGGTGGAAAAAGATCCTGCAAGAAAAAATAATGGTAATAAGGACAGTAAACTGCAGACAATAATAATTTGAGTTGAAAAAGATCCTGCAAGAAAAATAATGGTAATAAGGACAGTAAACTGCAGACAATAATAATTTGGGTGGAAAAAGATCCTGCAAAAAAATAATGGTAATAAGGACAGTAAACTGCAGACAATAATAATTTGAGTTGAAAAAGATCCTGCAAGAAAAAATAATGATAATAAGGACAGTAAACTGCAGACAATAATAATTTGGGTGGAAAAAGATCCTGCAAAAAAATAATGGTAATAAGGACAGTAAACTGCAGATAATAATAATTTGAGTTGAAAAAGATCCTGCAAGAAAATAATGGTAATAAGGACAGTAAACTACAGACAACAATAATTTGGGTGGAAAAAGATCCTGCAAGAAAAAATAATGGTAATAAGGACAGTAAACTGCAGATAACAATCATTTGGGTGGAAAAAGATAATGCAAGAAAAATAATGCAAATAAGGACAGTAAACTGCAAACAATAATAATTTGGGTGGAAAAAGATCCTGCAAAAAAATAATGGTAATAAGGACAGTAAACTGCAGACAATAATAATTTGAGTTGAAAAAGATCCTGCAAGAAAAAATAATGGTAATAAGGACAGTAAACTACAGACAACAATAATTTGGGTGGAAAAAGATCCTGCAAGAAAAAATAATGGTAATAAGGACAGTAAACTGCAAATAACAATCATTTGGGTGGAAAAAGATCCTGCAAAAAAATAATGGTAATAAGGACAGTAAACTGCAGACAACAATAATTTGAGTTGAAAAAGATCCTGCAAGAAAAAATAATGGTAATAAGGACAGTAAACTACAGACAACAGTAATTTGGGTGGAAAAAGATCCTGCAAGAGAAAATAATGGTAATAAGGACAGTAAACTGCAGACAACAATCATTTGGGTGGAAAAAGATCCTGCAAAAAAATAATGGTAATAAGGACAGTAAACTACAGACAACAATAATTTGGGTGGAAAAAGATCCTGCAAGAAAAAATAATGGTAATAAGGACAGTAAACTGCAAATAACAATCATTTGGGTGGAAAAAGATCCTGCAAGAAAAATAATGGTAATAAGGACAGTAAACTGCAGACAACAATCATTTGGGTGTATATTTGATCTATTTCTTCAAATATGAGGGGGGAAGAGGGGACTTTATTATCAAAACACGCCTGAAGTCCATTTCTACTCAACCTATCTATGCAAACTCAGTCTACCAATGTAAGAGTTATAATTTCGAAACAACCTTATGAGTAACGTATACGCTAGAGGGCGCTATTTATTTTTTTAAATCTAGCTATCCTTGAAAAATGTTGAATGGAAACATGCAGTTTTAATTAAGGAATATAAAAGTAGACCAAATTATCAACAGAATAGCGAAAACGGTATGTCGATATCGTTTTCGTATTACGAGATATCCTAAGAAATGTGTAAATTTTAGGCATTTTCCTTTAAACATAAATTACTCCGGGTTGACTAAACGGATTTTAACATTTTTTGACTGCTCAAAATTGTCTTTCCTTGTTCTATTAATAATGGTTCCAATTATTATGTCAATATTACTTATGCTGTCACCGGGAAACTGCGTTATGTACTATATATGTTCTATAAACGGTTCCCGAGATATGGCCGAGAGCCTTTCTTATTGGGACACCCGGTACCAGAGAGCAATGAAAACTAATTACTAGCAATATTATTACACAATATTTTAAATATTTCCTGAATGTACAAGAGCTAATACAAGTTTTCAGTCTATTATTGGTTTATTTTTTTCAATCAGTACCTATTAGTCAACAAAGATTACATCGGAAGACTTTTCAGAAAATCTACTCTAATAGAAGGAATTTTAATATGGAGAAGAAATTATCCAAGGACTATGAATGAATTGAGAAACTAATTAGATGAAGTATATGGATAAATTTTTGGCAAGATGAATCAATTAAAGAAAAAAATTCATCTACTGGTTACTGGTGTAAATCCACCAACAAGAAAGGGGTGCAGACTGATAATAGTACATATCGGAAGTTCAAACGCTTTTGTTAAGGGTGGTTTATTGACTTTCTAATCTACTCGTTCCAGTGACTACCATGAGGACATGAACGCTGATATTTTTAAAGAGCTAGATAAAGCAAAATATCACTGGATAAATGGAAAAATTGCCCACAAGCAAGTAGTTGAAAAAAGATTTACAAAATTGACTAAATTCAAAGAATATTAAGGTCCATCCCAATAAACATTTTTTGTTATATAACAGTTGCATCCCGGTTCTCTGAGAAAAGAAGTTTATTCTTTGTGGAGCCTGAAAACTGAGACAGTAAATCGTACGATTAGAAAATGTGGGAGCTGTTTAATATTACTGATGAAATGTTCCAACTACTCATTGTAAATTTTGGTTCCGACAGTTCATAATCGGATTTCTTCCTGTTCTAGATACGTAAAAAGCAACTCTACTTATACTGGTGATTTTTTTATACAAAAAATTATTATTTATAAACGTAACACTCTTTAACAGTCAAATATTGAACCCTTATATCTATATAAGCAGTAAACCAACTGTTCTCAACATACTAAAAAATTTCAGTTTAATTATACAGTTTGTCCACATAAGTTGGCGGCATAGGGGAAACTTTTTTATTATTAATTTGACAAAAAAAAGTTATTCTTTATAAAAAGTTCTGCATGGTCCAAAACTTAAAATTCAATCATCAGATGTTAAATTTTTTCAGTCGTATACGAAGTTTGTCAAAAAATGTGATTTTTACTCTAGAGTAAAGTACCTTTCTTTTTGACAATATCGAAAAGTGTTATGAAGAAAAGATGTTTAGAATTAAAAATATTTTATTTAAATTGAATTTACATTAAAAAAATATTTTTTTCTACATTTTCTTTGCGATGACGTTGGAAATTTAAGTTTTCATATTAATGTATAATTAATCTACGATGCACTGGCATTTTTTAAAACTGATATATAAAGTAGGCTTTGCGAACTGTCTAAATATCGAACATTCGAAAAAACGTCAACAATCGTATTTCAAAAAGTGCCACGATATAAACACTTTTTTTAGTCTGTCTAACAGTGTTTTTAATAGTTTTTAGAGATCCGTATTGTACAGTTTTATGTTTAATAGACGTATTTGTTTATGAAAAGTTAGACATACCACAGGACCGGATTAAGCTAGCGGCTTGGGGGGGTTGGGGGGTCTATAGTCCCGGGCCCCAGGTTCAAGAGGGCCCCATCATTTGGAAATAATTCTGTATTTTTTGATGTGTTGAATCCACAAATCTAACGTATAAAATATTTACAATGAAACTGTTAGAAAAATATTTAATAAAGTTAAGACTTATGGAGTTGCGTTGCAAGTAATGCTCTCTGCAACTGAGCATCTTAAATATCCTTTGCGAAAAAGGGCATCTTCATTGCTAACGGATATAAAAAAGTACAGTTTCAAAGATTCTAAATAAATACAAATATCACCCTTACAAACCTCCAAAAATTCATACTTCAAGACCAGGAGATAATGATAGACGATTTGAATTCTGAGTTGACATACAGGGAATCCTAGTAGATAACCCATTTATGTCAAGGTGTATTATTTTTACGGATGAAGCAACATTCTCATCAAATAGGACAGTTTCTAGCCAAAACTGTCGTTGGTGGAGTGATACAAATCCACATTTTACGTTGAAAACCCGGGACCAATATTCGTTCAAAACGAACGTGTGGTGCGAAATGTATAAAAATCAAATAATTGGACCTTTTTTATCTTAGAAACCTTGAATGCTGGTCGTTATTTGTATTTTTAAACAATAAAATAAATGATTTTCTTGACAACCTTCCCTTACTTGAACGTCATCAGATATGGTTCCAGAAGGGTGGTACTCCGTGTCACAGCAGATTAGATGTACGTCGATACATTGAAAATATTTTCAATGGAAGGGTATTTCATCGTTTTTCGGAAAATCTTTGACCTCCACGGTCTCATGATTTAACCCCACTCGATTTTTTCATTTGGGGGTTACTTAAAGCAAAAAGTTTCCCTTTAAAAGCCATTTCAAGATGTTGACCATTTAGAGAGAATGATTGCAGAAGCGGTTCGTAACTCCCCATATGGTTAGCAATGTCTTAAGAGAATTTTGTAATAGATCTGTTACATGTATAAACAGAAATGGAGGATATGTGGAGGCATTACTAAATTGAAGATAGTGATTATTATTCATAAGTATTTATTGTAAATTATGCAAACAAACTTCATTTAAATGCATCGTTAGAATGTTACAACCTAGATTAAGCAACTTGAAGGTTATCAGTGTTCGATAAAAATTAAGACACAATTGTTTTTAAAAGTTTATTTAGAATTGTTTAGTCAAATTTATAAGTAATAAATGCAATGCATTAATGTGCAAACGTAATCGCAGAGAAAATGTAGAAAAAAATATTTTTTTAATGTAAATAAACAATGTTGGATATTTGAAGGCTATTTTTAATTCTAAACATCTTTTCTTTATAACAATTTTCGATATTGTCAAAAAGAAAGGTACTTTACTCTAGAGCGAAAATCACATTGTTTGTCAAACCTCGTATACGACTGAAAAAATTTAACATTTGATTATTGGATTTTAGGTTTTGGATCATGCAGAACTTTTTATAAAGAATCATTTTTTTTCGTAAACTTGATAACAAAAAAGTTTCCCGCCAACTTACGTGGACACTCTGTATATTCATTATATTTACGCATTTCAAATGAAAATGCTACAGCTACAACTTGAAAAAATATTTCAACTCTCTACTACAAGAAGTGCTACGCCTATGGATTAAGAATGCTTTATTATTTAAATACTCTATTTCATAAAAATGAACTATAAAATTCGTTTTCAATTAATTTGAAATGTTTATTGATATCTAAATTATTTTAATTACATAGTTGTGTATCAATTTCCCCAAAATATATTGTTTTTTTATTGGATAAATACATTTTGAATCGTATTCGAATTGTCATCAGGCAAAAATGTAGAATCAAGAGAAGTAAAGAAAATCGCGAAAGGCAGTTCTTACGATTTTTTTTTGACTCTCTTGATCCTCGATTGTTTGCCATAACAATAAAACTTTCATCCGATTAAATGTATATTTATCGATGAAAAAAATTATCTCTTATGTATTTAATTCCAAAAAACGTAACCTACAATTTTTTCATTCGTTTTTTGGGAAATTAAAGAAGACATATCAAATTATAATCTTCAACTTCCATTATATTCCATGAAACTTTAACGTTAAGAGCTCGTTATATCCTTACACAAAATTATTGACCTAAACATAACTTTGTTGGGATTTACATACTTAATACCATGAAGATGAAATAGTGAATACTGAATACAGACAGAATATTCATTAACCTTCATTTACTGAAACCTATAGCGTTTATAACTTTATAGTCACCGCATAATATAGAAATTTCATTTTATTTTATCATTATATATCATAAAATAATATGAATGTTTTGGTATTGTACGCCATTTTGTGAATTTATATCTTAAGTTTGGTTTGTTTCGCTTAGAACAAACTGCGACTAAGTTCTTCTCCTATACATACAAGAATTTTGTGGTATGGCATTCGTGTATTTTGCGGTATTAAAAAAGAACAAGTCGGTTTCATTATGGAATTGTTAAAAAGCACCCTGAATGCATGTCTAGAATAATACGAAGCTGGAAGCGTTCCTAAATGTCAATCCGAAGGTCATCTGTCAAAAAAAGTCAAGCTATTTCTCACGTGAGGTAATGTATCATTTAACCACTGTCTAACTTAGACATAAGCGAAGTTTTCAGAGGAAAGTTCAGGTAAAACAAAGAATTATGTAGGCCAGTCAAAATGCTACAATGGTAAGACGTTAGTTAGAAGTTACGAAAATTATTTTTTAGAAGAGGATGTTAGCGTATGCAACAAAGTTATGCCTGACCTTCTAAAAGTTGTTCGTAATCTGGTAGAAATTAGAATGAGCTTGTAGCGACCATGCCATGTCACCTTGCATTTAAATTCTTAATACAGGTAAATATTTCTCCGAACAAATTCCCTCAATGAAACGATACTTGACCCAGGGAATTCCAAGTAACTTTCTTAATGCCCAAATAGCCTACAATTAAATTAATCCTTTCCAAAATACCTGACTTTGGGAAAAACCAAAAACCTTCTACCTGATTTTTCTTCCATACTCACACAAACCCAGGCGAGGAGTTAAGAATCGTGAGACTTAGATCGCGACGTAGTTTTATCTTTCGATTTTTGCCAGATTTAAGAGAATGTAATCATCGCAATTATCTTCTGAACGTAAGATTCTAGGTTTGGGAAACTCGATTTTGATAGAGCCATGTAGAATTCGAGAGAAATAATTGCTTCAAATCTCAGAGGTATTTTGCGACTCAATCAGCTCGAGCTGCAATTCTGGTTTGACAGATTCTTTTAAGAACGGCCAACATCCGTGTTTTTATTGGATTTATTTAAAACCCTGGAGCGTGTCGAATTAGACTGACTCTCGGGCCGTACTTTGGCCATAACAGGTCTGGAAGAAATGGAGCTCTACCTGGCGGAAAGTGAATAAGTTTTCCTTGCAAAATAACATTGATTTTCCATAATGGTTGTTATTTCTGGAAGCAAAAAGTATAGTCCAAATTTTCAGTTCTTTGGAAACTGTGTATCGTAAACTATCTATCTATTTCATCAGATTTTGATCGTTGACGTACCGAAGACACATATACTCAGGAAAACAATCATAAAATCTGACAATCTCTCAATTAAAAAACTATTGTCGCATTTTACGAGGACGCTTTTATGGAACACTGACTTTTCAGAGTTTGATTAGATTTTAGTTAGACTTTCTGGGGACCGTCTAGATTGCCACAGTAACCTCAAAAAACACAGCACGTCGATTGAAAGAAAGTGATTTGAGTTTCACTGAAGACGCAGAATTAAGTTTTTCCGTGAGCTCATTAATTAAACAATTAATCACTTCCACAAACTATTCTAGAATGTGGTTTAGTAATATTTTGGGCAGGTACTCATTTTGAGATGCACACTCATCTTCTTGTGATTGACAGCACGACGACATTTGCATAATTTTTTGCTTATAAAGCATATTCATTGTTCAAATATTGAATTCATAGAATTGAACTTTTTACTACAGTTTATTTATAGAAAATTATCGATAATTTTTCCTTCATTCCTCAATTCTTATTCAGTGTAAGATAAAAAAAAAACTAGGTAACAGACGTATAACCGATCGATACAGATGACATATTCTTTTAAAGCAATTCAAAGGGAAATAATGAAAGATGTATAACCACAAATAAGCACTTTTGTCATATAATATCAAATATTTCTATATTATTGTACAGCACTCAATAAATTGGATATCTAGTAAATAAATTACCTCGGTAGTTTCGTGGATTACATTAACCAACCAGTCTATTTAACATATATCGCCGAGAAAGTCAACATTATTGAGTTTATTCGCTCTTGATATTCCACGAAACCAACACAGAAAGTTTTGCTCCCAAATCAATTTTGAAACTGCATCTTGTATTTCCATTAGTTTCCGTTGTGAAAAGTTGCACGAAAAATATCAAAATAGTAAGAAGATATAATTATAATGCAGAAAATCTGATTCTTAAAATTAATAAAATGATTGATAGAATAAACTTGTGACACATTGCATTGGAAGGCAGAATTTTGGAAAGCTCTTCCAAATTGACTGAAATATCCTCCGTAGTCTTCGGAAGTGTGCTTTTTTGTTTTTATTTCATAAGTTGTAGGTTAACCAACTAAATTTTTTGATATTATATGATTTGATTATATGATTATAATTTATGATAGTTTTTTTCAGAATGTCTCTTTATGGCGAACAATTTCCTTGGCAAGTACAACGATTTAAAAATCTATACAGGGTGTCCTACGACGAGTTCTACCGGAAGTCGACTATAATTTTGTTATTTTGAATAGAAATAGAAAAAACTGGGTAGCTCCATTTAAAAAAAATAAAAAAAATTTATATTTATGAAGTTAAAGTTTGAATACTTTTTATACACACCCTGTATGAAATGAAAAATTTTTCAGCAAAAATTCAAATACGTCTGACCTTGTTAAAAGCAACCGAAGAGAAACCATTTTCATATCTTTAAGGGTATCCTCGTAAAAAAATAATTTATAAGGGTCTGCAATGGTTAAATTTTTTACAAAAAAAGTAAGCATTTTTCGGAAAAAGTTTTCTGAGAAAAGTATTCCAAAATTTTATGTAGATTTAAAAAATGTATTAATATACAGGATGTTCTATTTAAAATAACAAAGTTACCGTGAACTTCCGGTAGAACCAGAAGTCTACCATGTTATTTTATTAAATGAATTATTCATTTCGTCAAATACACTACATGGACATACGTAATCATCGATTAAAAATTCATAATGTTCGAATTTTAAGAAAATATATTTAAATATAAATTCTGATTTCGCAGCTTTAAAGGTCTATAACTCAGAAATGTGGCCTCATAACATCAATGGTCACAGTCAAAGAATGAAATTGAGGAGAAATGTTAAGTGAAAGGGATTTAATAGAGGAAACTCGAAGTCAAGCGATAAAAGTATCAATTTTCAGCGGATATTTGAGAGGAAGACTATGGAAAAGAAAGAAAAACTCGAAGAATTAAAAATTTGATGAGGTTAGAGAACAGAAAAGAGGTTTGAGAGGTCTTGTCGAAGTAATTCCCAAAATGAATAAAAATCAGAGACCAAATAGACGGAAACCACTAGACAGACCACCAAAAAGATGAAGCTGAAGCTCTTCGTCTGAAGAATGCCTTGTTGTTAAATTTGCGTTTCCTGTAATTTTCACCTTCCCTATTCCTTTCTGTTGGGAAACATTATAAAAATAATGAGAAAGTTCTATAAGACCGGGTGAATAAAACGAATCACAATTTTCTTACGATTCAAAATATCTTTTATGTTTAATGTGAGTATCTTTTAGTAGAAAAATTACTTTCCATGTATCTTTTTTAATATTCCTACACGCTCATATATTGCATATTCATTCCTTTGGCATATTTCCACTCGAATATGTATGTATGTATAGGTTTTAGTACATGATTTCGATAACGAGAACGATATATATCACGTTTTCTCCCTGGAATGAGGCTAAGCTCCGCGAATTCTGATTATGTAAGCAAAGAATGGAATACATCATTTTTTTTCTCTTGAAATGAAATTTCTACAATGGATAAACGATAATTGAATATAATATTAATATGAAATAAAGTCTTATAATTATCTTGGCTCACATAAATGATTCATTTTACAAAAATTTGGTATAATATATGTAAAATTGTGTTAGCTTATTAAAAATCCATTTATAGAATAAAAAACACAAAATAGAACATTCTATACAATATAAAAATGAATAAATTGATTAATTCACGCGATATTATTAAATATTTGGCCGATTTTTTCATAGAATTCAGACAAACAAACAAACTAAACAAGGAAGTTGAATAAAGCGTGGCAATGAAAATTGATAATCTCATCAACATCAATTTTACTTTCATACATCAAAAAACATATAGACCTGACAACATCCCACTCATATATAAAATTTCACTGTCTTACGGATGAAATTTCCTATTTAATTGATCCAATTATCAAATTTTCTCACCTTCTTGTGCAATCACGACGTTTGAATTGAAATTTTCAATCGATCCAATTACGCGATTCTTTCCTTAAAAGAGAGCAGATGAAGTAGAAATTGTAGGAAAAATTAATTCAATTGAAAACAATATTGATCTACTGATTTCCACTCACCAATACTAAATGTCAAATTAAATGATAAATAATCTGCAAAAATCCGGAATTTTTAAGAACTACAAGAACTTTTGATTTTTGTTACACTTTTGTGTGTTAATTCTTCCATGATATTTATTTAATAGATTCTAAATGTTCAATAATTGTTATTGAGCAGTAATTTTGTACTAAATTTTAATACAAATAAACTATTTTTCTACTGAAATGGCGAAAAATATAAAATCCGCAAACCTCAGTAAATAAATAAAGTTCAAAAAACCATAGACAAATGAAACAATCCGTCAGATAATTGCATTTACCCACCGCCACGGATCTATCAGGGTAGAAAAGATCTTTCATATGACTACGACCCGATTAACTCGATCAGTTTACGAACAACATTGAACGTGATCCGGGTAAGTGACCGAACATTCAGATCATGATCAGGTTAACCCGATAATACTTTCCGAAAAGTTCTGCAGTAACAGTATACAATACATTGGCAACATTGCTTACAAGATTAATGTTCGCCTCATTTTATTATTGTTATAGAAGAATATGATAGAAGTCCACTACAGGATCGGCAACACCTGCAGACATTAGGTTTTTAAGACTACAAGCTTTACGAAGAAGACATGTTATGGCAAGACAGCTTCAACAAGAGTTAGCTGAAGGCCGAAATGTAAGAGTAACTTCCAAAACTGTGTCCTTATACCCATTTTATAGGCAATAACTTTGCGTTAATGTATGATAACGCACATACCCATGCTGCTAAAAGATACCTTCCAAAGCTAAATATTGTGGTTTAAACTGACCTGCACTAAGCCTGGATTCAAACCTTATAGAGCATGTGTAGGACAATATTTACAAAAGTGTGAGATCCACAGATTTGATACCAGCTAACCCTTCAACAACTGCAAGAGGTTTTAATGATTGAGGACCAAATGTAGTTCAAAATTACTTGGAGGACTTAAGACTGTCTGAAAACATTCATATAAATACTGATAGTTATTCTTATTGCAATTATCAGAAAACTTAGTGCCTGAAGAATAATATCATGGATAAAAGCGTGTTGCCAGTATTTACTTACGAAGCAGACACCTCCACGATCAATGCTGGACCTTTCTTTTAAAGATGAAGTTCCGAATAACCAACTGTGGCAAATTTAGGATATTACTGATACAATTGAGTGAAGTACAAAGTTAAAATTGAAGATTTTGGATTGGATACATTATCAATAAGCAAACTGTAGTAGAGGACGTCCACCGACGAGATGGTTTAACGATATTGAGAGAATTTCGCACAAAGCCGACACAAATGGATTCAATCACGAGAGGTTTATGTCCAGCATTGGACTGAATCAAATGAAACAACAATATGATTCACAAAGTTGATAAAGCAAAATGAGAATCAACAAAACATGAGTAAAACCTATTCTCAAGCATGCAACGATACGTTAACAACAATTAAAGAAGATAATACAATATTAGAACAGAACTAGGAATTCAGGATATAGTGAGATGGGTTTAAGACCAAAATAAAAGAATACCACAATACAGATGTGAAAAACCGGATTAAAAACCATAAACCAAAACACCATTGAGCACACCACCAAAAAGAGAATTAAATAGTACTGTGTACTATTAAAAGAAACAGAAGATGTAGTAAATATTAGACCAATGGTTATGATAAAAATTATAATAGAAATTAACTGTTTTTATAGTGTCACTTACCTTTGTTTTGGTAACAGTATATTCAATATACCTGCTAGCACCCTATGAATCACTTAATCACTTCAACACTCCCGACTCTCGGACGTACGCCACGGGAACCGGCGTGGAAAACAAATGAAAAACACGACGCGATGATAATATGTGTACCGCTGTCAAGTCGGCATTGAAGTTCGGTGCCCGAAACGGCGGAAGCGCCTCGACGGTAACGGGCACACCGCGTGGTTTATACTCCTCGGGCGCAACTCTTAAATAAAAAAAAAAACTCCTTGATCATCGTAGTAGGCCACGAGATACTTTACGTTTTCGAAGAAGAAAGTTGTTTATGTAGGATAAACTTGGATTCGGATATCAGTATTAAATGAAAACAACTGGGAATAAAAAGAAAAGTAGAAATTATACAGTATAATCTCTGTTCATATAACTATTTTTTAAAAAGAACCATTTACAATGTTTACACGAGAGAAAATAACATTTCCACAACTTTTTCTCGGTTTCTTCTAAAAAAAACTGTTCAATCAACTCTAAAAAGTTTTAGAGTTAAAAGATCTGCTCTTGTGTTAACTAAATTAGTCGCAAATACTCTGAGGCAAACGCAAAGAATGGGGTATAAATACGATCTGCCAATTTACTCAGTCTTCATAGATTCCCAAAAAGTTCACGATACTATGAAGAGCAACCATTTGTACAGCATTATGAAGGATCTTAGTATACCAAAAAACTTACGAAAATGACACTCGAACATACAAAAACGAAAGTAAAGGCAAAGAATATCAAAATGTTTCCATACCAACAAAGAACTAAAACAGGGAAATCCTACGCAGTGAATATACAAGTAAACGAAGATAAATCATGATAATGGTAACACCACAAAGGAAAAGAACAATGAGAAGATCGTAAATACAACCGAACAAAGAAAAGGCAATGAGTTTAAAACAAGTTCAAAGTTATGTATATATTGGAGTGGTTATCTAAGAAGACGGTAATGAGGATGACGAAGGAAAGTAAACAGTTGATAGCGCTGATTATGATAATAAGATTCCAAAAAATCTTCAGAAAGGCAAAGCTACATCTATACAAAATAATAATAAGACCAACAGTGAGCTACGGAGGCGAAACAAATAACAAAATAAGGAATTTATTTGGAGAACTAAGCAAAATTATAAGATCCAAAAGACTGATGGGCATAGAACAAAGAGGAACAAGAAAAAAAGGAAGACCAAAGAAAATATGGTACGCAGATGTGATGGAAGACATGAGGGAAAGAGAAATTCAGCACTGGAAAACGAAAGCAAAAAAAAGGAGAGTGGAATTGATATAATTGATTGTATTGATTGCTAAAAATTATTTCGGGTATAACACAGACATCATTTTCAAATGAATAAGATTTTCGAAATAGATGAAATTGTGTACTCAAATTTGCGTTCTTTGAAATGTTTATTATTAAATTCCTGAATTTTTCTCAGTATATAATTTTACCTTATAAATCATGACTATATAAAGGAGAATTCGACTGATACACCCACGCTCAAATGAAACAAATCTTGGAAGTGAAATATTTGCGTGGTAATTTGATGAATTATCAAATATGGAGTTCCATGAATTACCTGTGAAGTCAAATAAAACTAGATACAGGTATTTGAAAGATAAATCAAATTTCTCTATATCACCTAACCTATTATTTTCGTTATTTAGTGATTGACTCAAAGATGTTTTATAATGAATAAAATTACTATCCAATATTTCATCGTATTTAGAAATATAAAATTTAGAAACATATAAATTTTAGATCCTTATTACTCAATAATAATTATTGAAACAACTAGAATCGTTTACACAACTAAATTAAGGTCTATAAAAACAGAAAAACTATAAATTAATGCATAGAACTGAAGTATGAAAATATAATAGTTCTCGACCAATTTATATCATTGTGATCCACATCATCCCATATTATTTCAATAAGACGTTGTCCCATATTCTTTAGGTTATCAGGTTGGTGTGGAAAATTCCTTAGACGTCTTCCAAACATGTTCGAAACATGCTTAACAGGGTTGTGATCTGGTCTTCGTGCTAGCTACTACATATTATAGGTTTCAGAACATTCTATGTAGTTTATATATATTTATATAAATCGGTGTGCCCTTCCCAGACTATAAGTGATGTACAATGTAGTAATGTACAATATTGCAGGCATAGTTTTTTCGATTTTAACGTCATCTTCTGATGAAAATCCCTTCCCAGAAAGTGAAACTTTAAGGTTAGGATACAGGATAAAGTCGATAACAGCCAGATACTCTCCTGTTATTGCTGTACTTTTTTAATGATAATCGATGAACACAATCACATGTAGTGGATCCAGGTTTTATCTACAGTTACTTCGCTTCACAGAGAGCAAACGTATAATTCTTCAGATAGTATATGCGTTCTTTTGATACTTTGTCAGATAAGCTGATAAAGCCCATATGAATTCAGCAGCCCAATATTTTACGGTCGTGAATGATAGTGCAGAATCCAACCTAACCTAACTCCTTCTTTATTTGCTTATGCTTATTGCCAAACAAACATTCCATAGTTAATTTTCAGAAATATCTTCACCACGATTCACTTATTGAATGATAAAACTTAAACCAAGCGTCCAAAGTAATTAAAATTTTATATATCTAAGTACTGAAATTTTTAGACAACTCTCGTATATATAACAAACATCAATAGTTGAGACTACCACTCATGATTGATATCAAATGTTTCCGTTTCATATTTAGTTTGTTAACATTTAGCAGATTAATTTTTATCATATTACTTTGACCATATTAATTCTAGGAACGTAGGATTAAAAAATCGATTTACAATTTCAGTTGAATGATTTCAAAGTTTTTAATACCACTTTAGTTTCTTAAAAATAAAAAATTTAAATCAAATTCCAGTTTCATCTATCCTATTTTCCACGATTGGTTACTAACAATATTTTTATTGATCGGAATCAATGTCCTGTTTGGAATAAGGTCAATAACTTCTATTGATTTGTAACCATTAACGATATAATATTTTAAAGAATCTTTCACTCACGATTGAATAAAAAGCGCTTTTCTGTGACATTTTAGAACATGAAAATGCATAATGAATGGGTGAAGAACGAAAGGACTGACTAAAATATCTAGAGGAACAGAAAATATTCCAAAACAAATATCAGAAAAGAGGCAGACAGCTTTTCACCTTGATGAATAAGAAAAAAAAAGGAAATAAGGAAATGATTAGATGAAATGGAAATACCAATAACATTTGTGAAAGTATTAATGAGCACATACAAAACAATAAGTTGCCAAACGCAAATAGAAGGAAGATTAGATAAAATAGAAAAAGGAATGAAACAAGGAGACAGATTATATCCCTTGATAATGATAATGAATCAAATGGTGAACAGTGTTAAGAGAAATAAAAAAACCGAATACTATAACTGGATGATATAGAAATTCAGAACCAGTTAGACTGACTGCAGCAATTAGTAAATATGTTGAAAGAATTATAAACATGAACAAGAAGATAATAAATAAAAGAAACAAACATAAAATTACAGACATCAGATGCTTAGAAAATATTTTAAAAAAAGTATTGATACATGAATATCTAGGCAAACAATTAGTTTAGATTAGAATTGAAACGAAAGAAGAATATAATAAGTAACTATACAATGAACTAGAAATAAAAACAGAGAATTGGTTGATGCAGAGAGAACACGAGACTAAAATTTGAACAATTACAACGAAACATTTGAAATGGATAGTAGAAACAATCAAATGGAATAAAATCATTAACAAACTTATGAGGGATATAACGAGGCAAACATCAATAAGTACGTAAAACAAATAAAAATATTGAAAACAATATAACAATGGACTGACCAGACAAAATAAAATGAAATAAAAATAAAACTACTTGCCGGGAATAGAAAAGCGTGGATAAAATAGGTGAAAGAAGACACGAAACCCCAATCCGACGCTTGAGAAGGCATGGAATAAGACTAAAAGATAAATACATATATAACTGAATTCATTACAGATATCAGTTAGTTAAGTAATAACTTTTATATGGTTTTTAACACTATGTATTTTCATATTCTGTTGTGCATAACTAAAGTAACCAAAAAGGAAGTACGAATGAAGGGAAACGTAAATATGTATATAAATAACTTAAAAATACAACTAGAGCTAAAGCAAACAATAAAAAAATCATTGAATGGAAAAGAATGACCATAACGACGGCTATTGTGAAAGAGGTTGTTTTTTGGGCTTGTAGATGGGAAAATAGCTACTGCTACTTGACATCTCGTCGATTTGTGCGTTTAGCATCTTCGGAAATTCAGTCGTAAACAGTCAAAACAACAGTCAACCGCACAAGTTGTTTCTTTTTAATTTGGTTTTGTAATTAAATGACCCTCATATAGCGGATAATAACCATGTTTGAAATTATAAATTCAAAGCAAATAAAATTGGATGTAACTTTTCAATTAAATAATTGAAAAATTCAACTAATGCAATGGGACGCAAGTGTATTGAATGTTTTTAAGCATATTGCTTTTTTATGCAGCGAATTACCTGTTTGCACGACATATTGCAATGTTTATTTGGAGAGAATTGAGTGGGAGTGAATTGGACACGAAGGTATCAAATATACAAGTTGTTTATCAAATAATCTGAATGATTATGTACAGCACCATTATATGTACATGGACCATATACGTCTTCTTATTATGAGAAGTAAATGTTTCAAAAGAACTGATTATGTGAATAGTGAGGAAGGAAAAATCAACCAGCCAAAGTGGTTACAGATAAGACATGTGGATGTTTATAAGCTTATATGTTTCTTAACTAATTGACTTCGTCTATAAACAAAGTACATACTGAAATGTATAGATAGCAGAATTTGGCGGATGAGAAAGCAACTAAAACGCTAATTTGTAAACCAAATGCGGAAATTTGTTAAATCTTCATTGATTTGATCCAATAATAAGTGGCCGATAAAACTATTTAGCCTTCTTAGGCACCGATTCACCCCAAGAAATAACTGTTTGGTGTGCCGTGTTGTTGTGGTGAATTCATACGAAACATACTGTGTGATTGGACAATATACTGTTGCAATCGATTGTGTGAAAGTGAAAAACGGCACTTATCTTGGGGAAGTTTTTAAAAGCTAAAACCAATAAAAACCTCTCGACTATATCCCAATTTAGATTGACAAACTTGGCAACTTTATCAATCGAAAATAAAATTGATGAAAACACTTTGATAACTTAATAAAAAAAGTTCGTCGACAAAAATTCAAATTTTATTAATTTTTTTTTAATCAATTCATATTTTTTTAATAAATATTTATTTCATCATTTCTTTTTTCATAACAATTATTTGTCAATATGATAAAGACATTTTTGTTTGGTTATTATATAGGTTTTTAGGTTAGGTAATTATCGATATCCTAAACACCATTTGAAATGAACATTTTATTTTCATTAGATTTTAAAATTAATAGACTATAATATAATACGATATTAGTATTCGTTTAATCGATCTAAATATCCTCTGACAGAATGTATTTTATAACCTTCAATTTTGGGGCACGATAACTTCAAACTCTTTATGTTCAACTTCATATTGGTAGAACTTCCCTTGGGGTGTAAACCTATCGAACCGTACACATGAAACAGTTGTGAAAGTGACCGTTACAAATCTTGATTTATTTTTGTCAGTTTCGGCTGGATAACATGTTTTATTATCTTGTCTTCGCGTCTATGTTTGGGATTCTTTCAAAATCAGACTTTCAGAGGCGTTCGTAAAATATGTTCACTAAATTATACTTTACTATAGTCTATGCCTTTCACAGGCGGAAAGTAATGGTAATAAAACGTCAGAAAGTGGATTTCTCTAAAATTAATTCACACCTATTTAGTTGCAGAATTCTGTAATCAATAATACAACCATGAAATTTCAAATGAGGCTTCAACCGAAAATAAGACAAAAGATAAAACAATAATATTGTATGTTTCTGGTCCAAGCTACACACTTCAATAAAATTAACCATAAATTGTTTGAACCTCGCTACTCCTACATGGAGATCAGTAGGTCTATTTGAAAAAAATCGAAAGACAAATAATCAAATATTCATACCTGATCACTCGGCAGATATAATAAAGAAAACTAATAAATTTGGAAGTTACAATAACTTCACTTCTTTCCAATATTTAACTAACGTTTTTAAGGATCCACAAACAGACTCTACTAAAATCACTTTAAAATAGCGGAAAGAAATTATATGGTTTGCATAAAGGATAAAAAATTAATGCCTTTCTCTTTCAAGAAGTGAAAATTTTCCGTTTATCAACTCTGAAAATTACTTTAAAGAAACCTAGTGTTTAACAGAAAATGTGCTAGCGAAATGAAAAAAATATAATTTGAAATGGGAAAATTTAACCTCATTACTTGAGTTTATTCATCCGGTGTACTATGAGAAAAAATAGGTAAAAAACAAACCTCAAACAGTGACAATGTAAAAGTTGATGAAGATGATGACGAAATGGACAGTATACTATATTCAGATCGGGTAACGAATATTTCTTCTTTTACTAATGCTGCTTTTCTAATGTTTATTTGATCCTTTTGTAACATTTTTGTGTTTTCTAAGAAATTTTTTATGTTTATAAAATTCTATTCACGAAAATTTTGAAGCAAAAGAAGATTTCAAAATCGAACCATACTTTTATTTTAACATAATTATCCCCAACTTAAAAAATAATAACAGATTCGAGATACGATCTGAATAGCATTCATAGATTTTCTAAAACCGTAAAATTTTGATCTCGATTTTCTAATGTTACTTGTACCTTTTCGCTTCAATTATAATTAGAATTTAGTGCCTAATCCATGTTTAGAGCCGTAGAATACATAATGTTTTTACTCATTATTTCGATAAAATGTAAATCTGAAAACTTTGTCAACTTGCTTGAAATTAACATGAAATTTAACGAGTTCATACTATAATCTGAGTTTCTGCGTTTAATAAGTTAACTTCGTTAATTTGTTGAATAAATTTCGAAGTGAAAGGGGAAATTTTTTGAAAAAGGGAAAAACGTTGTCGCGTCGTTGTATTATAATATCTACCCAGAGAAAAATATCATGTCACCGAATTTGACAGTTTAAAAAGTGCTCAGTTTTTGTATTATAATGTTTTTCTTATTTATTCATACTATTTTTATCGGTGGGGTAAATTAATATACACTGTCTTTTACGTACTTAATTTATTTAAACACTTACGCTAGATTTAACTAACTATGTCATTCCGTTTATTATGACTATTTATTATAAACTAACTCTCGCCTCTAAACAAGCTCGAAATGCCCTTTTTAAGAAAATATTACCAACAAAAACAAGTAAATAAAAAAATAATGTAAACAAATCGCGATAATTATTTAGATTAGGTTACACCCCCCCGATTTCGTTAAAGTTTTAGTATGTTATACATACTTCTCTACAAAATGAAATCCAATCACAAGCAGGGGTTGCTGTTATCGAAAACTCTTCCATGGTTTTTTTCTTGATGAGTCGTCAATAAATAAAATAAGCCATGATTCTACATACAGTCGACAAACATATTGTCGACCACCTCATCAAGAAAAAAACCTTGGAAGAGTTTTCGATAACAGCAACCCCTGCTTGTGATTGGATTTCATTTTGTAGAGAAGTATGTAGGTTAGGTTATGTTAGGTTTCAACAATTAATTTAAATATTACAATCACTGTAAAATCATTACAATTATTTGATTCTTTAAACAGAAAAAAAATACCTGAATTGATGATTTTTGCGCCCTATATATACATTATCTTAATTTCGGCTTAATGTAGCATCAAACATCAAACGAATTCCGCTTTCGCTAAATTTTATACTTTCATTATGACCGGACAGGACCGGCTTCACGATCCTTATCTATGACGAATTCGTTACAGTATAAAAAAATTTGCGACTAAATCTTTGGTAGCGTCAAAATAATTTTCTTTCAGTTTTTACTTTCCTCAGACCTTTTCATATTTTCTTCGTGATGATTTTGAAAAAAATTAACTACAAATTTCGTTGAGAATTTGTGTGTTTCCTAAATTTGCCAGTGTGTTAACCATACCTAAATACATATGTTTTCAAATTTTTGCTTGTTAGACTGTTTTATGTATAAAATCGTCTTAACTTTAGGTCTCTTTTGATTGAAAATTAGTTTCAAAAAACAGGTAAAAATTTCTACCAATATTTGTTAAGACGATTTATCAAGAAAAAAAACTTGCATACAATTATATCTCCGCTACTGATATGTAAGCTGACCGTGATGAATTCTTCAAAACCATCCAATTGTTTTTCTTTGTCTGTTTGTGTAGGATTTTATCGACTAAATTTTGAATAAAATATAATGACAATCTTCCTATAGCTAGACGTATGTACGTTAATCAATTTGAATAAAATATGACTAATATCGTTCAACCAGAAATGTTCTGATAAACATAACTATAGGTAGTGACGCTTCGATTGGCCTTAATAATAATGAGAGGTGCTTTGTTTATTTAAACCACAAAGGTTTATTGACATCGACATTTTTCCTTTGTAGAAAATAAAATTATGTCTATTATTATGAGAACAATGTATTTACGGAAATTTTAACCACAAATAAATACCAGACGTGGGAGTTTTAACAATAACTTTTATAATTTCAATATTATAGTTATAAATAATATCTCAATCCAATTATGGACTGTACGAAGAATTTTGTTACTAAATATAATACGCTCTGGACTTCGGTGCCAAAATTGGAAGAAAAAATCAAATTCTCAAACAATTACGGTCAATAATTCGTTTGACGAGACCAAAATATCAACTGGGTTGTTGACGGCTACGAGTGGATCCCCGGACACTCGCCAAACAACGCAGTTGTTCGCATCTGATTCAAAGGACTTAAATTAATGAAGAAGGTAAGATGAGGCTTCTCATAAATAAAAGATGTTGCAACCAATATTAGTGGATTTGTCTGATATATCAAATTTGCAATATCAAAAAGAAAAGAAATGATTTGTCTGGATATAATAGAACGGGGACACTTGAGGCTGAAGCTAACCAAATTAGAACCTAACATAAAATCTCTGTTCATTATACATTTTGAAAATTTAAGTTTTTAATCGAACAATTCAATATCAAAAATAATGTCTTTGATACATAGGGGGCATAAGAAATTTAGAAGGGGTTGGCTGGAGTATGGCACAAAAAAGGCTGGAAAACACTGATATAGAACAATAGAAAGTAGAAAGTGAAAGTAGATAATATTATGAAAATGCAATTAGAAAGACCTCTTAATATTTTGATCTTACATGAAACTGGAGGACTTTGAGCTGGGAGCAATGCATTTTGAAACCCACAATTTTAGAGTAGTTAGCTATAACTGCAGTTGATTCTCTGTTATTATAGAGTAAATAGAACGTCTTTAACGCGCAGTTGTTAATGAAAGTCCTTCATGAGCCGATGTTTTTCGCTTATATAGCGAATTTAGAAGAGAACGGATATCACTGGTCATGGCAAACGTTCTTCAATAACTATTGGAAATATTGAGGGAGTGAAACTTATGATCGAAGAAGATAATCAACAACAGCAGTTGATTTTACGTATAAATAATGTAACAGTCATTAAACATCCACCTTATTCGCCTGATTTGGCCATGTTGTGATTTCTGATTACTCTTGAACCTAAAGAAACATTTACGTAGTCGACGTAGGATGAGAGACATTAATTTTTTGAGTGAATTCTAAGAATAGATTGGATGTATTCAGAATACGTTCTGAATTAGAAATCTATACTTCACGAACACATGTTCTTAATTCCTGAACATGTTTCATTGGCACCGCGATCGCATAATTTCAAACTGCGCATGAATCTGATGACAGAACATATTCAGGATCTCTGCTACCAACCAAGGTTACTATAATAATAGAAGGTTTATGACAATAACAAGATGCGCAGTAGACAAGTAACGTCACCGGTTCTTCACAGCTGTGAGAACGGCAACAAGTCCTAATAAATTCGTTAGTTAGAACAATATTCGTTTGTATAGCCAGATTAGCAAGAGATAACAAATATCCTCATAACTTGAATATAATGTTAGTGAGGTTCTGTTTAACATAAAAATAGGTAAACATAATTACGTAGCTGGGGTTCGAGCTAGTGATCGTTTGTTTACAAAAACATGCGCATGTCACAAACCTTCTATTATTCTAGTAACCTTGCCACCAAAAAAGTTCATAATTGGAAAAACAGTTTTATACCTCTGCCGCCAGTTACAATATTCGGTTATTTGGAAGTGGGATCTCTCACTCTATTTTAGGTTAAAAAAAATCAAAAACTTAATGTTTTTAAATATTTTTAGGTTAGGCTAGGATTTACTTCATGTTTTCTATGTAACGCCGGGTGAATTTCACAATGATTAATCTATAAAAAATTGTTAATTGTTAATAAAAATGATAGTATATTCAACAATATCATTTTTATTTATTTTATCAACCAAAGAAGCATTGTAATTTTAGTTTCCAAACTTTATTTCTTAAATTTTCGGAAAAAATTAACAAAATGTGAAAAAAATATAGGAAATATTAATTTTTTGATTTTCTATGACCAAAAATAGGATGATCCCACTTATAAACACTAATTCAATAATTTGCTTAAAGAAAATGGTAATACACTGATTATACTTTTTTCTTTCATATACATGGCCTCATTTATGGCTCACGTTAAAATTCCATGTAACCAAAATCGTTATACGATATTAATACCATTATTATGTAGTATAAAATTAAAGCTCAATAGTTTCGAAGGTTACAGTAAAAAGCTCTCAAGGTTGCGAGCGTAACATTTTCTACCTCAATAATCCCTACTGACCTTTCTAATCGAATGTACTCTGAATCAATCACGATTGACATTTGATATCTTTAACTGCAAATTCCCAATAGTCCTCACTAAACAGTAACAGGACATTTTGTGGAAACTGCGACTAAATTTATAGACACTAGGTTTCGAAGAATACATCTTATTAACTACCTAATCCATTATTGGTGTTCACCTCATTTCCCAGAAAAAAAGTTTTCAATTCTCTATGACAATCCTAAAAGAATGAAAAGAATGAACTAGACATGTGAATAATTAAATTGGTGTTTCGGTTATTAGTGACATATTAGTACTTACAAAGACAATACAAAATATGACGGAAATATGTTTTGGAATGACGTAGACGAATCAAACAATTCACAAATTAGATATAGAAAATTCCAAATATAATACAATGATCTAAATATAAATGAAAGAAAACCAAAATAAATGTAGCGAGATATAAAATAATTTAAATATACGTTGTTGTTTGCTCATATGTGTATCGATGTCATAATATTTTTCTGCGCTATTCTTTTCTGGCAAAAACTTTTTTGCTTCCGGTATCGTAGCAACAACTTGGTTATCGAGATATTTATTCACGAAGACAGTTTACTATACATGAAATATGGCTTTTATTATAGATAAATAAGATAAAAAATAGTGAGTTAGAATAAAAAGAATGTAATTATATTCAGTGTTATATTTTCACAGTGTAATATATATATATATATATATATATATATATATATATATATATATATATATATATTAAATTTCTTCAAAGAAATAAATATAAAAGCTAATAATATTCTGTCTGAATTCATTTATATAAAATTGACGCATTTACTCAGTTTGGTGGAAAATTAGAATGATGATGTTTTCATCCCGTGATGTACTAAAATGAAATTATTGATGTGATTGTTCACATCAACTTGATTGTTCCTGTGTAATACATTATCTAATAAGTTTTAAGTGTGACTGATAGAGGTCACCACAAATCAAGAGGCTTTACGGCCACAGATTTTTCATATTTAGGTAGTTCACTACAATGTTATTTGATCTGATTATAGAGGGAGAGGTAAAGAGCACAAACCCACCTATTTTATAGTTTCACACAGATGAATCTTTATTGTAATTAAAGTTCATAGTCCTACATAAATCTACCAGCATAACTATATATTAAGTTGGCGGATTTGACACAAAACTTGATAATTTAATGTTGGTATAAACTGTACAGACAGGGTTCCCAACTTATGGGCTTTTCCTCCAATTTTAGGGTGAAAATGTGGGATGGGATGTTTTCAGGGTTTTTTGTAGCTTCAAATATTTATTTTTTTTAATTTCAAATTAAGTAAAATAAAGGTGTAATAGTTTAGATATATAAACTTAATCATATACAAACTCTATTATGTACACTCTGTGAATTTATAATTATCATGATCAAGCATGAGTTGTCAAAATATAATCAAGGAAAGTTAACCTCTGATATCAATATATTACTTGCTAGGCAACAGGTGGTTGTTTAGAGTTGTATTGAAAATGACGATATTAGTAGTTAATAATAAAGATAAAGTTATAGAAGAACTTGGCAAACTCATTGAAGAAACAGCCGAGAATAGTATTAAAACAAATGGAATATTTTTAATAGGATTTTCCGGTGAGTTTTTTTTTCAAAATATAAAAAACGTTATCGCAACTCCTTGAAGTGATGTCTGATAATTTTTAATATCTTTAAGAAATTGCGAAAAGCGGTATTATACAGCTTTGAAAAAAGTATATAAGAACTATATTGTATACCACAACGCAGAAAATTTTTAGGTGGATCGCTTGTTAATTTTCTTACAACTGCGTTACCAAAAATCAAGACCGACTTCTCAAAATGGAGAATTTTCTTTTGTGATGAAAGAGTTGTTCCTATAAGTGATCCGGAATCTACATTTGGAGTGTATAAAAAAGCATTCATTGATTCAGGTGCAGTTGATTTAAAGGAAAATCAATTTATTCAAATCAAACAAGATGTATCAGGTAGGTACATATATATTAATCACATTATATCTAACAAAAACAATTTTTTAACTCAAATTAAATTCTTGATAAAATATGTGAATTAACTATATTTTGTTAGCTGAAGAAGCAGCCGTTGATTATGCTAACAAAGTGAAACAATTTTTTCCTACATCTGACGTACCTCGGTTTGATATGCTTCTCCTGGGTATGGGACCAGATGGACATACTTGCTCTTTATTTCCAGGGCATAAATTATTGACTGTCACTGATAAATGGATTGTTCCTATCACAGACTCTCCTAAACCACCGCCGAGCCGAGTAACTATGACATTTCCTGTTCTTAATAATGCCAGAGTTTGTGTATTTGCGACTTCAGGCAAAGAAAAAGCTCATATGATTAAGGTAAATATATAATTCAATCTTTTCTTGAGCAACTAGTTAGAAATATTTTTTACTACAAGAATTTAAAAATATTTTTTATTAACATTTTCATTACATACATTAATTTTCCAATTTTTATATTTAGAAAGTTTTGGTGGATAAAGAAGATCTTCCAGCAACTAAAGTAAATCCTCATTCAGGGAATCTTTATTGGATAGTTGATAGGGAAGCTGCTGATTCACATCTATAAGGGTTTTATTATTTTTTCTAGAATTAAAAGTTAGATCAAAATAAATATTTTGTTATATTGTCCTTTTTATTATTGCTCCTTTCAATTGCTATATAATTCTGGATATCCGTAGTCCTCATTTCGTAAAGTTGAATCAAAAAAACAGAAACTGCAGGAAGTTTGAATTTGTAGCAGTAAATGATTATGATTTTTTAATGATATAAGGTATCAAACCAAAGGCAGATATGTTATCAAATCAAAACATTTTGTGTAATGTCAAATTAAATAAAACATGAGGAACAAACAATTTGTGTATTTATTTTAAGCACAATTGTTGGAAATACATAGTTTTCAACAAAAAAACATACATAAGAAGTTTAGAACAAAATTTAAAAATATAATGAAGTGTCTTTGTTCTTTCATAATAGGTCTAATGCTTGTTTCTTCTTCGAGGTCAACCTTTACTCCGTATTCAAATTGGAGATTTATCCCTACTAACAGAGTGCTCAAAAATACAATGCATTTTCGATGAAAATCTACATCCTGCTTGTGGAATACAGAAATAGTTGACTTATGTAGGCAATTTATTAGGATAGAAAGGCTTTATACTAGGAACCACCAAATTAATTCGTCAGAAGACAGTGGAAGTCTTTGGGCAAAATACCAGAAGAGCAAAAAAATGCTGGAAATAACTCTGCGAAAGAGTAGACAGTGACATCTGGTAGCTGAATCGGTTTATTTATTTCGTTATTTGGCAAGTATGTAGCTGTGATAAAAACTTTTCTAGTAGAGTTTGAATTTTTGGGAGGTAAATAAATAAACGGATAATGAATAACATTTTATTTTTGTAGAAATACATTTTACAGTATAATACCATAATTTCAGTTTATTAAAATATTAAGTACATCACATATCCCTTTATAATTTCTGGAATTTAATATTATATTTATAATTTTTTAATACATTGAAATGCTGAAGTTCATAGCTAAAATTCCATTAAAAATAAGTCGACTGAAAACAGTAACATCAAAAACAGCCAGGGAAGTATCGAAAACTACTAGAATTCTTATTAAAAGCATTATTTTAACAATTTTTGCAATGGAACAGTTGAATAATGAATTTGTTATTATTCTTTTAGTAAAAATAGAAAAGTGCATTAGACACAAACATATTGGTTTAGAGCAAAAAAGGGCTTAAAACTTAATTATTCTTAGTGCATCACATATTTTGTGTCAAATACACACGTTTCTAGGACTTGCTAAAGTGTATTTTTTTTTTCATGTAAACTAGAGAGACTCGTACGAACAAAAGCGACAACAACAAATACCTAACCATAAATTAAGTTTAAATATTTATGATGATTAAACATCTCTAGGTAAATAGAAAGTCGAGGATTGTCTAAATGCTGAACATCAAAAATAATTTTATCAAGGCAGGCGTAATGCTAAACTAATCTTCGAGTGGTTTAAAATCATTTTATATTATAGTATTGCAACAATCATTGAAAATCTCAGGTACAAATCATTTAATAAAGACTTAAAATGAATCAAGAGAGAGATAAAAAAATCATTTGGTCAGTGATACAATCATTCTGAAATATTTGAAAAATAATTCTATTCTGATTACATATTAAATTATTATATATTAGATTCTTTTATAAATGTCATGTAGGAATACTGAATACCGCTAAACTAAGAATTACACTGGTCCTTCAAGCCGGATATAACGACCAATGAACGTTCGACGGACTAAACAGTGTAATTGTAATAAGCTTTTGGTAGTTATACTTTCGTGGTCACCTGATTTTTTGGGCATAAAAAATCAACCCATTAGAATTCTCTACATATTTTATAACTAGAAATTTTTTTTTATAACTTTTTGATGTCGTGAAATCCGGTTCTCATATTTTTTTTCCAAATCTGGATGAAAAACTTGATATATTTTGGTGGTTACATATGCCGCTGAAACTATGAGACTAACAAATATAAACGAAGAACAACTAAGGATATATGAGAGAAGAATAATTAGGAAAATTCAAGGACCAGTGAAAGTATAAGTATAGAGGACTTATGATCTAATAAATTAAGAATATATTAGAAAAAGAGGATATAGTAAATACAATTACAGCAAAGGAATACAATGGCTCGGAACATTAAAAAATGGAGAATGGAGACCAAACGAGGAAAGATTGCCTGGTAGATCAAAAAATAAATCAGATTGTACAAGATTTGCAAAACCTGGGAGTACATGACTAGAACAAACAGATGCTGAAAAGAAAGAACTGGGGAACAATAGTCGGCAAATTATAAGTGATCAGGATAAGTTCTCAATAACATATTATCTCAAATATTTTTGAGCATATACAGCTCTGGTAAACGGGTTAGACTCCTCTTGGAAAATTTGTCCAAATTCCAAAGTAATCTAGACATACTTTGTTGTCAACTTTCAAATTAGTTATTGGAGATTCAAAAAAATACACTTCAACTTATACTTAGGAATTTATTAACATCATTAGAAAAATAATGGTCATATAACCATCAATAGTTGAAGCCTATCTATTATTAATAAAAAAATAAATAAATTAAACTAGGTGGCGGAAAATGCCTAAATAAATTATTTTCTGAAAATTATTCCAAACACATCTCTAGAAAATAAATTTTCAACGTCGGCGAATAAAATATTTTTGATGAATTAATACCAATAATTTTTGAATTTCATTCAAAGTATGAGACTTGAAAATACCAAATTTCAATATTACTACTACTACTACTTATAAAGTATACATTAATTTTAAAATTTCAAAATTTTTTTAAATGGAATGTAAAATCTTTTTACTTGAGCTCATAAAATCAACATTTTCCCAAACTAAACTACAATAATTATTCCGTCCTAACTTCTCGGCAACAATAATTTTGTAAAATGGAAATTGTTTAAAGAAAGATGTTTGGAACGATTTTCTTTCAACAAATTAAAAATTCACCGAGATACCCAATCGCTTTTGTATTCGGTTTATGCCTTCTTTGTACCGCCCAACCGACTCGTCGGGCGGCGCCGATCGAAAATAAATATAATTCCTTACTAGATCGTATAAGCTTCATCACGTCATATTGACGCCCAATAATCGACTGGAGTATTCGTATACGACATAACTGATACTAACTGCTGGCATGACTTTGATGAAATTCGGTGTAATGCCTCTATATAAACCAAAGAATCCTTCGCGTTCTATTATTGATCGGAAAACTCCTGTCATCGTCCCCGATGACGGGTCCACACTAGGATGAGACACTGCAAAACAAAAAAATTTTATAAATTGAGAGAAAAAACTGATACATTGAAAGTCTGTTTAGTATGACAAATATTTTATTTTATCACTAAATCAGTTATAAAATAACGGACGTGTCTCCTCCCTAGAACCGGTCCTGTGGTAGTGAACAGAACGAATTTTCAAAGTAATCGAAGAATTTTAATAAATTATTTAAGTTAGTTAAGTGATAAGTGTAGTGTATAGCGTTTAAATAAATAAGAAAAACATTAGAAATGAGGATCTTTAGCTGTCGGTGAAAAAAGGACATACAATGTTAGAAAAAAATAAATTTCTCATTATATTTGTATTAATAAGGAAAAAAAATTATACGGTTTTATAGTGTTACTTTTGATGACGGATTACTCACCATGAGCTTGGAGCCTCGTTCTTACAAGCGCTAATGGATACGAGCACATTTGTCCTAGGGTACTACTCGCACTACCGCAAGCTAGAAGCGTCCAGAAACTAGGCTGTTCGTTACTAGAATGAGTTTTGAAATATTTTTTCTTTAAAGTTTCATAAACTGCAAGATCTATACCTGCGTATGGAATAATACCTGGAATAAATAAGATTTATGTAATTTCTGTACATTTAATTGAATTAACTTGTGATTTATAATACTTCCAAAGGATAAATCACAGATAATCAGATCAGATACCTAATTTGTTTGTTTATTTTTTTTTTTAATTAACTGAAATATTCTTTCAAAACAAACGAACTAACAAAGCATATTAAAAATACTTTCAATTTGCAATTGAAAAGGAAAAATTTTTGTATAAATAAATAAACTGAAATTAATGAATATTTTGTCCACCACAAGTTTCCCATATATCACATAATTGTAAATTGAAAAACAAATAGTGATACATACCTAATATATTTGGAATGTAGCCTTTATAAAAGCTCCTTAGGCCTTCGGTAACGTATATCTTGTAGGCGGCATCGGCTATACTCTTATACTGGCCGGTCTTTCTTAATGCTAATCTTGTTTTGAGTACTTCTAATGGATAAATTGCCGATTGACTAAAACCACCCGCCAGGGCTCCAGCAACAAATCTGAAACAACCAAACACAAATATTAAAATTAATAAAATAAATATGTAATGAAATGCATAGTTTTTCAAATTCTATGAGAACATCCTTTTGAGAAAATTAAATATGGAATTACAGCAAAAAAAGAAACCGGTCATCTAAAAATATATTTAATTTCAGTTCCAGTATATTCGTGATGGCTTCTTAGGTTTCTTGTCCAAAGAATTTTTTGGACATACATGCAGGTATTCTAAATTAGGTGTACTGAGGTTTTAGCCTAAATTCTAAAGGACCTTTTTGTCCTTTGAAAAATATAAACCGAAAACTCCATTGAAAAACAAAAGAGAAGACTAAGAGAGAAACTGGGGCAGAAGATAATAAATATAATGTGTACTTGAAAAGGTACAACGAACAGAGAAAAAGAAGAATTGTAATCTAGAATAGGAAATACTGTGTATGACAAAGGGTGTACCTTCAAGAATCATCTAAAGCATCAACAGAAAGAGGAAATTTCGAAGATTATTTTGATTAATTAGGAGGATTGCAAAAATAATGGCTCAAATAATATTTATGCTAAATGTATTGCATTTGTTTGTGCTATTAAGAATTAAAGACTATTAAAACGCAAAAACATGTTTTTCGTTCAAAAAAAAAAGATAACGGTAATTATTATAAACTAATTGTGTAATTATAAAACAACTTAATTTCGTCAATAACAATTATTTTTGAAAATTTTTTAATATATATACACATATAAAAATTAAATTAATTACTACATCTTTTGATATTGAAGACCTGCATCATCCCAACTTGATACAGAAGACTGAAACTATCTTTACAGTAAACTTATTTGGTTATAGTGAGATTTGGGGGAAGGCGATTGTTCTCTAATAGTTGTAGACAACAAAAATGAAGTTTAAACAAATTGTAATGAAGGTTACATCCAATTCAGTACAACTTAAAGATAAATTGGCAATAATAATGTGAAATTCACCTTTCATAAATGCTCAAAACGTGTTGTGAATCTCCTTTGATCAGTCTTTTCACTTGCTCATATGCCGCAAACTTAATTGCAGTTTCCGGTGCAATTTTTAATACGTTTATCCCATTGCCTCTCCATAAACCACGCGCTCCTCCTTCCTTAAGCATATTTTGAAAACAATCAACGATTTTTTGTCTACTAGGATTCACCTACAACATAAACCTTATGAAGAAATTGTAATACGAACACCTACATAGGTATATACATAATAAATATTTTATTACAATAAATGTTTTGGTTTTTATTTATATGTCATCTTACCTGTAAAAATACTTTTAATCGATCTAAAGGCGCAGTACATGTTCTGGATACCGCTCCCGCAACGCCACCAGCAGCTAAATGCCTCCACCACATACCAGTTTGCATTTCCTTCTGAGTGAAGTCATCAGGTACATTCATATCCTCCCCTATGTCCAGGTACTATAAAAAAATACAAAATTGAAAATTTTGTATGGTGTAATAAATAGTTGTACCAAGTTGTTGAAATTTAAAAGTAAAGAATTATTTGTAATTTACAATTGGGCATAAAACTCATGCAGCCACTTGTCAGAAAAACTAAACAACGAAAGATAATTTTTCATGGTTCCATATTCAGTATCTAAGATGGTATTGAATACTAAAATTTAGATAATAAGAAGAATTTAAGGATCTATCATGTTTTCCCTTTCACACAATCACACGGAAATAATTAAGCTAAGCCGTCGTTTAGGGGTGTTCATCACTTTTATCTTTGATTTTTACAAACGGGACTTGTGAAAACCGGCAGGTTATATTCATTTATAAGCTTAGTCAAATCACTTAAATGAGCATAAACATTGATATAGACATTCAATGAAATTAGAAGCGCTACACCCAAAAAAGAATGTGGAGCAGGTAATCGATATCTGCTTTTGTTCCAAACAAATTCAACATCATGAAGAGGGTGACGTATATTCCCCTTCACTATATTTCACGCATGTTGGATGTGGGATTTAAATCTGGTGATTAGAACGGCCATGGGAAACTATTAACTCCAGCTGGAGAAACTTTTGGACAGTTGGTATGGGAAAAAACGTCCCTACGTTACAGTGTCGACAATATTCATTTTTTTCTCTCATTCGAGACACTTTATCTATACTGCGCATGCTTGAGAATGCATAGAACCTAGCTGGAACCTCGGAGGATAAAGAAATTGTTGTCATTCTGTATTCCTTAGTCAGAACAGCTTCCACGTATTACATTCATGTATATATACATATCAAGGTTTCGTGAACAGAAAAAAATTAAACATCGATACTGTTATTACATACAGCCTGTTCCAGATATGGTCAATGGATTAGATTGTATATCAAATTATGTTTGTGCAAAAAATACAATGACTTAATAGCAGATTAAGCTTTTGTTTTTACAGTTGTATAATTTATAGTCATCATATTAAGTACGTCATAAAATAAATAGTTAATAAACTTCAAACATAAATAACATATGTGCATGTTCAATAAATTGATAAGACCTTATCAAAACAATTCGGTTATTTTGCGTAGATCCAAAAAAATGATACAATTATTTGTCTTTGAAATCATCGGAACATATTAAATTATACAAATTCATAAAATAATTTGAATATAATGTTAGTTGTTCGTATTTGTAAATTTTAAACATGTTAACGAGTGTATTGTCTAGATCTCTTCTTAAAATTGTCACAATCAATCATGTGAGAGTCTGGATTATACATACATACATACATACATATATATATATATATATATATATATATATATATATATATATATATATATATATATATATATATATATATATATTATCAATAAATCCCCAGACGAATAGAGGTCATAAAGCACGTTTTTAAATTTCGAAGTTCGTTTGTCAGTTAGAATTAGCTTTGTTTGCGGTAGATATCCCGAACATGTTCTGTCATCAGATTCATGCGCAGTTTAATATTCGCGTTTCTCAATACGGAGTTGGGTAAGGATTTTCAATCCGGCGCATGTGCATTCATCCTATTTGGCATTTTCGTGATGTTTACCACGAAATAACCTCTAACCTAAGTGGTTTTCTATGAACTTGTATTAAAAAAAAAACGTGGTAGTTGACTTTATACTCACAAATATCAATAACAAAGCTTCAGCCAGTTAATTATATACATTTTATTCTCCTAGATAGTTTTGAATTCAAATTATCATTTTAGATGTACATATTCTGATAAAGACATGCGCATTTGGCACGACCAGAAGATATTCAGAATGTTTTCAAATTATCTACCGCGAACAAAGCCATTATTCAAAGTCAATAACCCCCGAGCTCTTTAATAATGAAAAAAGTCGAAAGTTTGGAAAAAAGGAGAAGCTATCAACAGTGACTATTACTATTATTAGATCGATTGAAAAAATAAATTACCAAAATAATACATCGTGTTTTAAGTAGATAAAAATTATGATAGTTTTGGCAATCACCATATTCTCCAGATCTGGCTACCAGCGATTAGTGATTATTATCAGACATAGAAAATATTAAAAATATCAAACAAGAAAATTGGAAAAGCATTCGACTTAATTTATATACGAACATGTTCGCCAAAACACAACTTTAAATAAAAAAAGATAATAATATAATACTTATTTTTAGTGATAGTGGTATTCTATTCCAAACAACAAAACCTAACTAAAAAACTATCTATTTTAACCTTTACTACAGAATAAATTCAGACGATCAGATATTTTTAGAAAGAAAAAAGTACGTTGGACGTTATTCAATAATTTGGTATTCCAACTACACATTAGCCAAGATGTACGAAAGAATAGTATTGAAAACAAAACAGTATTTATTAAATACTTCTAATAATCGATTTGATACGTTTGATATTGAATAATGTTTTAATCTATCTATCTAGCGGCTGAATATAGTATTAGTAGTTTCAATAGTAAATAGTGCGCGCATGCCCCTTTGGAACTTTACGCGTAGATTTCCAAACAAGAGACTTTGCAGTCGATATTTTATAAGTGACTACATTCCATACGGGCGTTTTTTCGTCTGCATTTCAATTTCTACAGCCTCTTTTATTGTGTGCTGGAATATTCAAGAAAAAACTGACCAATTATGTGGGATATGCATTAGAAACCTCCTCTCGATCTAAGTACACAGTACCATGGAGTCGTATTAGAATTACTTCATGTTGCTGGTACTCCTTATGATCAGTATTCGCGATTACTTCTCCACTCTTTTTTCCTCTCTTACCTATAAAAACCACCTTGTGTATTCTGTCATTGATATCCAATTGTACATGGTCGTTAGCATCCCGACTGAACCCAAGTTTTCACAGTGGATGAAACGGAACCTTATGATACTGACTGTTTCATTGCAAAATTTTAGACAGAACTCAGATTTGGAACTATAGAAATGATTCTCACAGAAATAGAAATTCTTTCTGGTCATGGAAGTGATACTTCCGAGATGCTATTAACTACATTTCCCTTTGAGATAGAATTTGCTGAGATCGTTATGTAGCGACTGTCAATTACAAACACTGCTACCAACTTCAATTGCAAAAAGTACGCCTTAGCAATAACCTCTTTCTGGTTCCATCCATATTTTTGTTTTCGAGAATCAATATTTGCTTTATTAAATTTCGAGTAGGTAAGCAAATCAGTTTTTTTTAATTCAATTTAAAAGTTTTTATTTTACTATTACTTACTGAAACGTTCCACTGACTCCCCATGCCTTGGAAATATTGTTTCGTTTCTTGAGTTAGCACTGAAGTTTTTTTTCTTTGCACCATTTCATTGAATAAATCTCTTATCGTAATAACACATTGCATAGCTCCGCTAATTTTCCAGTATATTATTATCATGATTTGAACATTTTTATGACGCTTGTCAAATATTACGTCAGAATGACAAGTTGGTACATTTGAACTACTTTCATGTCAATGGCTGGGTATAACATGGTTATAAGTTTATAAAATTATAGCAAAAAAAACAATATTGAAACACTATTCGCTCATTTATTTTCATTGTACAGAGAGTAATTAAGTTTGCTTCCTTTCACGAGACAATATTCTTAGTATGATTATTTAGTAATCCAATTTTCCAAATGTTGAAAAACATCGATTTCTTTTCTCGTCACGAATCCTAGATCGCAGTGGTAGCACGATGAGAAAAGACCGGGCGCGTTTGCCAAATCGCTCGTGTTACTATTCATCAATAGTTAAATGATTTGTTCGTCACGATTATCGCATCCGTCCCCGCTCTGTTTTGCGCGAATTTTTATCAATTCCACGTGCATAGCTGTAGTGTATTTCGTATACGACCTCCTTTAATTATGGTAATAAAATTAATGAGTTTTTCGGTACTTTACATCAAGTAAATATCATAAAAAACTTAATTTTTTGTCTGTTTAAATGTTTCGAAATAGGAAGTTTAAATTATAGGAGAATGGCACGATTATTAATTTAGAAATTATATTTAACAAGTGATTCTTGTACAAATTGAACAAATATTCATTTTGTGCTTGATACAATAACACGACTAAGATGCAATTAAAATAAAAATTTCAATATTTTGATTAGTACCTATTTAATCTAAAAGATGATAAAAACAGTATCTGCCGTTATTGTATTGTATGTACAATTATAAATAACTGAAACTATCCAAAAACAATTTAAATTTTAGTAAAAAAAAATTAATACCCCAATATTTATAAAACGTTCTATTTCATACACAGTAATACGCGGTTAAATTTCGAAATCTGACAACAGCGGATGACGTATGCTACAGACAGTGAAATGATATTTATCAAGGTTCGGTGACGTCAGTGTCGCTAGGCGGAATTCCGTGAACCAGTTGCAATCTGACGTAATAAAAAGTGGAATTTGTCCGTCAAATTTTACAATTAAAATATCAGTTACTCAACTTTAGGACTATATCTACAGTTATTTCGATTCCGATGGTATCCATATTGCGTATTTTTCTTCTTAACCTCACTTTTTATTCTTCTTAGAGGAGTTTAAACAGCACTATTTAGAAGTTAGGCTTTAGAATGTTTTATAAAATATTCGACTACCACGAAGATATATAAGTGGGCAAGACATTTTAAATTTTTATCGAAAATTCAACGATATATTTGATATTATGATAAATAAACTATTTCATTTCAAAAAATTTATGAGGAAGCACTAATATCTACTTGGAATTATGATCTTATTTTTTTTGACTGTTGACTATTTTGTAACAAGTAATTGTTTGCAACATATTCGTAAATGACGACAACACGTGATGCTGTTGTTTTAACTTTTGGGAGGAATATCTTTGAACTTTGTCCTTGACGTTTATTTGAAATACTATTTATAAACTATCCAATTTTGATTGTGCTTTTCTAATGAAGAATCTTTTTCTAATTAGACTAATAGTGTAGGAATTTTCGACCATGAAATTTAAATATCAACTACCACGCGACAAATTTAAGTAGGTTAAGAGATCGCAAAATGCCAGATATGAATAAAAATCGTAGATCATGGAATTAACATATTATCCTCAATTTTTGAATATAGGTTACCTCGAAACATTCTAAAGCTCAAATGAAATTATTATTTATTCATATATATTGATTTTAAAACACTTATTTTACTTTACACAGAACTAACACATGTTTTTCGTTTAATCTCTATCGATATTATGCAATCATCACGTGTTTTTTATAGTAAGCAGTTAGTATATATGTCACTACATAGTTATTTTGAAAAATTAATCAACCTAAAACGTCGATGTTTGCAGCACGACGTTGATATTTTCATCTACCGGGTTCGGAAGTTAAAATAGAACTGTTTATTCGTGCCAAGAGCCACTACGTTATATACCTTCTAAGCTAGTTAGATCAGTTCAAATAATTTTTGAAGCAACTATTGTTTATTATGTAGATAAGCAAGAGTTGGTATAAGTTATCATGTTAAAAAAATAGAACTGGACAGTTTTCTAACCACTTACTATCTTATGATTGATATAAATTATCTAAGATTCAACATAATTGAATGTTTAAGCATCTACAATAAAATTTACGAACCATATCCGATTAAAAGTACCGCCCTCGAGATGCGCACGAAATTCCTACCTTATGAGACTACGACACAATTTTTCACAAGGGTTGTCTGAAAAGTTTCCGACAAATCAGAAAAAAAGCATAAGTCAATTCTATAAATGTAAATCTCTCTATTACAATTGAAACTTTGAGATTAGGAATCAGGGAAAAATTGATGGGACCAGATCTGGTAAATACGGTGGGTTTAAACATTGCGATGACTAAGGTGTGAAAAAATATGTTATCATAATGGAAAAGCACTTTCTTTTTCGTCAAATGCGAAAATGCCAAAAAGAAATTATGCGTAGTACCGTCTTTGCCTTTTACGCAGCAGGTTCTTACCCTTTTCAACCCATCGACGCAGAACAATCAAATTTATTCTGCTTAAACCACGTTTCCATGATATATATAGCAGATTATCGCAGTTTTTGACCATTACTAAAGCTCGTCTTCAGTTAAGCTGATAAGGCCACGTTTAAATTCACCTGCCCAAAATTTTAAGATCGATAAGAGTCTCTATACTCAACGTCTTCTCCTCTTTAATATTGCATTTTAAAAACAATAGTTGATGACAATTCGATACACAATTTTTTCCACTTTACAAATATTTTCACAACAACTTATTTATACGATTTTCAAACAGAAACTAAGGATCCAAATTGACTGAAAGTTTAGTGAGAATCTCTTAACCACTACGCAGATTATAGTGCAGACAACTTCAGGTTGAGATCGGAGACGTTTCAGACAACCCTCGTATAATGCATGTTCAAATAAATTATAGGAAGCCACCAGGTTCATTCATTATCCCTTACACGGAATTTTTCTGTTTTTATTGTTAAAAAAACTCGGGAGTTATTCATTTTAAAAAAATCTAACAAACTATTGGAGGGAATTAGCTTGAAATTAGACAGTTGTCATTTGAAGGATTGTGTTACATTAGGAAAATATAAAAATTTGTTTTTGGTAACCTCTATCGGTCAGAAGTGTGTTGACGATTTTTAAAATCACGATTACGAATTGTTTTGTTCAGTTATTCAAATATTTCAAAACTAAATTTTCCTTTAACACACAATTAGTTACAGCTAAATTCATATTAAATATACAAAATGTCATAAAATCAATATGAAAATTTAAATATTAAAACAAAGCATCTCATTGATAAGATAAGTATTAATTAGCAAATGTCCTTAGAAAAAAAGAGTTCAAAGTTCGACGTATTGATAACTTCTAGTTGGAAATACAATGTAGATTCAAATAATGTGACTACTACCTATCGTTCATTAAACTATTTGATTTTATTGAATGGTAATTATTATATAGTTTTGGAGCTGGTGTACCAATAAATTCTCTACTGTTTCGTTCAAGTGTTTTATCAGTGGCATACATTGTCCTTGCCTATATTTACATTTCAATTGAATATAATCAATTTCACTGTTCTTATAGGTATTTTACTATCTTATCCAATTTTTTTTAAACGGATATTTCCAATATTTTCGATGGATTTATGTATTAATGATGACTTAACTGCAAAAACTACTATTTATGGTATCGTCTACATTTTTAGTTATTTTATGTGCATGAAATAAATCATTTCAATCTAGATTAAAGTCACGTTAAATCACTGAAATGATTTTGTAAGAAAATGGAAATGGTGGTGCAAGGTTTTTAGAATATTTTTTGTTGCAAAACTATAACAAGCTATTTGAAAATGGTCTTTTACAACGATTAGAATAGACTGCTACATCCACCCCACATTCTAAACTATCTAAGGGTTCTTTGGGCCGCGATGTATATGATACCCCAATATATACATACATACAACGTTTATAATAATATTAATTAATTATTTCGGACAATGCTTTATAATATGAAAAAACTAATTAAGAAAATATCTGCATAAAAGTTGCAATATGGCCTGGAAATTTTAATATTATCCCCGTACTTTTGTTATTTCTATAGAAATGTCATGAGGAATAGTTAAAATATTTTGTAGATGATATTGGGGGCCTTGGTATGAAAAAAAAAAACAAAATTTTGAGTCCCAGAGCTGCAATACGCGATCATCAAATTCTTGTTTGTTTCATACTAAGGCTTCCAATAGCTCAGTACCTATATTTTCTTTAACTTTGAAAAACAAAATCTTATAGTGATTAAACTGGATTTTTGTGAAACGTTTAATTAAACGAAAGCCCTCAGTCCCAATTTTTTAAATGCATCCGTTTTATCGATGGAGTCTCATTTAAGCGACAAAACTTTTCGATTCACATAATGCTTACTAATAATAACAATTAATAACTTTATCAATACTTTATACCAGCATCGGTTATTACTTCATAATTTTCAAATCAAAACAGTACATAGTATCTAGTTTCATCAAGAGTACCTTTTTGGTGTGAAATATTATTAAATGATGTTTAAATTCATTTGAAATTTTGCTTAATAAATCTAATATTTATGTTCAATACTACTTGGTAAAAACCGTGTAACTAGCGCCCTCTATGAGAGTCAGACATAAAAACAAATTCATTCGATGTATCAGCTTCCAAAACATATTTGTATAATTTCAATACAATGTTGTCAGTAGTTGCGACAAAATCGTACAAAATGTGTATAATTTCTTTTAAGTACGGATGACGTTACGTAAATTTTTTATTGAGAAAATCCGAAATATTTTTCAGTTTTCAATCTATCCTAGAAACGGGATCACCTCTTTTTGAAACACCCTGTATATTTCAGTTAATTACTATTATTTCAATAATTATTTCCGATGTTGAAAATTATTTTCATTAATTCTTGGTCGTTCTGTGTTATTTTCTCTACAAAGGCGATATCTTCAAATCTACGGATGTTAATCTTCACTTGGAGAATTACTTAATATGGAAGAAACGTTGCATATTAATTACAGATTCAGTCTTCGCAAACTGTAAAACGCAAAAGACTTTCTGTTCACCAGTCGCCATCTTTTCTACAGTGAAAACATGTAACTACAAATGTTTTTAGTTGCGCTTTTATTTATACGAGAAAGGAGTGTCATAGAATTACTTCCACTGTCCACTGAACTATATTGAATTATTAATAAAATTTCTGAACAACGCAGATCATCAAAGTATGTTATTTATCGGCCATGTGATCTCAAAAATGTGTGACGACATATATATTTTTATCTTCACAGATCATATAAGATGCAAAACAATTTTTAATAAGATAGAATTGAATTTTAAAAAAATGTGATGATTTATATTAGATAAGTAACAGTAAAAACAAATCAATCAAAAAGAGGTGGTGCTCCCGTGACGCAAGATCCCCATTTCTTCAATTGTAGAGGTCCAAATTTTTAGTTTTTAACGTTTGGCCTCTCAGAAAATCCCTTAAAATTATGGTCAATATCCGAGATACAGACCTCCAAAAATCATTAAAGCGGCGTCCTTTCGTCGTAAATCAAAATCTACTATTTTTTTTTTAAATTTACAGATAGCACGGTCTCAAAAAAACCGTTCGGAATGAAAAATATTATGGGTTTCCCGAGGAGATACAGAGTGTTTATTTTTAACTTCAAGCCGATCGAAAATAACACTCACGAAAAGATTTTCCGTTTTTTGTTGCTGATTAAGGGCCGACAAAACAATTTTTTGACCTTTCGAGAAATTGCCATGCTAGCTTTACAATAAAAGGATTATTAACTAACATTCGATGCATTTTGAACCACATCAATACGATTTGCTTGCTAATTAATTGTGAAACCGTTCTAAATTCAAATTAACAGAATTTTCTCTAGAAAATTCAAATTTTTATCTGCCATGCTAGCTTAAATTTCGATTCGAATTTGTGAAAAAATGTTGTTGTTCAACGTAGCATCGGCGGCTGATAAATCGGCCAGTTTTATAGAGCTGGGACTACAAGTGATTGACGTTCTGACATTATGCGCTGTTCTTAATGTTTGTGGTTATTTTGATGTCAACAGGGCATAATGAAATGTGTAATTTCAATCTATCTTCGTATAAATGAGCAAAAGTTCGAATTGTATGCTTTTAATAATTGAAGAATTGAAGACGATAGATTAGATGACTACAAAAATAGTAAGTTCGTAAAATGGTCAATTTATCTATGTAAAAAACCAATGTATGAAGGAAGATTCATGAAGACAGCCTTTATATGCTGAAGTATATCTCACATTCTCTAGCTGTCAGCATGAAAAACCACACACAGAATACGACATCAAGCATTGGGTAAGAAATCTTCCTACAGTGTACACTGAGAAACAAGCTCGAATGCTACACTGGCAAAAATAAATATTTCATTTCTGGTTTCGTATTTTTTAAGAAAATAAATTCGATTTTCATAATTTCACGTTGAAAATGAGGTATTTCAACTGCCAGGTTAAAAAATTTAATTTACTCATTTAATTAAAAACAAACTTTTCTCGATGTATTCTTTCGTGTCATTCCCACTTAAAAACTATTGTTATTTAAGTTATTTGCTTTCAATCAAACAAACATCGTATTAGATACATTTACTTTTCGATAATCAATTATATTTACAAGATTTCAAAGTCAATGTTATTATCAAGGTAATATTTAAATGATAACCAACTAAATGGATTTATAATTGCATATAATCAAATCTAAAAACAGACGATTGTAGCATAGACACAACTTTTATAATAAATAAATTTTTAACCATTTGGCAATTACTAATGCGTGAATTTTCTTATTTATTTTTGTATATTTGGGTCTGCCAAATTTCACATTAAAACTTTGATTTCAAGCACGAATCAAGGACTCTCATTTCATGATAATTAAATATATATATCTCATTTATTCTTCTCAATTGCATTTCTATTTTATTGCCTGGCATAGGTTTTAACGTTATAAATACTATCCATAAACTAAAATTTGCAACAACTTTGTATTGTTAGTCATTTCATATGTGCATTATTAAATTATTTTAGTATAGTATAATAGATAAAAGTAAAAAATAATATTCAATTCATAAGTTTTAAACCAAGCCGTTTGAGTATTAATTATGGAAAAGATTGTTTAAAATGTACATCAGACCATTAGTTTATAGAGGGTAATAACTACTATTCATCATACCTCGTCACCTTCATGAAATTATATTTCAACTATTTAATTTCAACATAAATTAGAATTGATTTCACCCACGAGATTGAACAATATCATAGATATTTTGTTCAATACCTAACTACATATTTTAATCAACTAGGCCAAGGTAAGAAAGTGGTAGACTAAATTCCTAACCTAACAATACTAAATACCCCAATCTCAACATAATGTGTTTAAATAAATAATCTCAAATATTTAAACTCGTAATGATACCTTGTGTTGATAATCAACCTGTCAAACTTGAAAATTTTTATAATATTTATTAATTACTAACTTTTATGCTACTAAAACATATCTTAGTTTAAAAAAATCTTTTACTTCAATAGCAGCAAAGTATTAATATTAAAAACAGTTGACCGATCGAAAAGAAAAAACAGAAGAAATATAACACAGAACGGAAAAAGAAGAAGAGATGTAAAGCAACGGAATTCATAATACATTAAAAAAATGGATGAAAAAAAGCTCAAATAACTTTTTATTTCAATTATGAAAAAACTAGACTTGATTTTATTCAAATTAGTTTACCTTGCATAGTTCTCTGAAAATTAAAACGAAATCCTCGACAATATCGGGAACGGTTCCGGTAGCTTCTTCGAAATTCATTTTAGATAACACTAGATACAATTCACTTGAAACACGCTTTCGCACTTTCTTTTAAGTTACGTAAAATTTCAAAACGGTAACGGATTCTAGAAAAAAACTCACACGTGCGAAAATTACAAATAGCGAGCGTTACCGGTGAATGGAGTAATGAGTCGAGAAGCCATTTACAATATGTTCATTGAAGTGGGGACTGATTCGGCTACGTCTGAAATTCTCAGACACACTACTGACGAATAATATGCAGCTGTCTGTTTTATAAGTTCAGTTTTATCTGGCGATAACCGACGAGAGCAGGGGGGATTCGAGGAGTCAAATAGAACATTGTGACTTGCAATTTATATAAGAGATATTTGATTACTAAAATTTTATTGACAATATAATGGATATCGGTTTATTTAACTTAACCTATCTTGTATGAACGGCCTTTTGACACTCGATTACGCAATTTAGTGGCATAGATAGATTTAAGAGTCGAGGATTAAAAAAAAGTTTTCGTATAAGTTTTTTCAAAAAAAAAAAATGATATGAATGAGTTGAAATTTCTTGAAAGGTTTTATGTTTAGGTTTTAAGAGACAAAAATAAAAGATGAAAAACGAAAAAACGAATTTAGAAATTCTTTTATGAACACAATTATACGAGTCATAATTAACAAAAAATGTGATCAACATCTAAATTACGTGTAAATATTGTTAACTGTTATTATTGATGTAATTCACATGTAGATTATAGAAATACTGTTTAAATTCGTGAGTAATAAGCGTCTAAATTATTTTTATTGATAAAAGAATCACGTAGCGATAACGAACTCGGAAGTTACGACGCCGCCCTTTCATGACAACTGCAGTAATAGGAAATATCTTCATACTTTTATAGTATATTTACTCAAAAATTCATTGTATATTCAGTCTTGTCTTGTCTTAGCTTTTATCCAGAATATTTTCTCATTATATTATCTGTATTTTAAACTATTTCTTTAAAAACCAAACTTTATTTTCATAAGTTTCAACCCCCAACCAAAAACGTAGCATTTGGCTACGCGAAAATTTGGAAATTATTTGTAAACGAACACGAATTAAATTCTATACACTTTCTGTGTTAAATTATAGAATGAAATAAACATGGCGTGGGGTGGCGTGTTGCTTGTGGGTTTCGACTTTGACACGGTCATGCCATATAGGTGATTGGGGAGCTTCCTTATACCCCCATTTCAAATTTCTCATGGAATTTAGATATATACAATGGAAACCTTTGAAAGGGTTATATTATAAATAATGGTTGGACCATCAGAAGGGTGTGTTATGGTAATTAAAATTTTGAAAGAAGAAAGTGCGATACAGTGGTTTGATGAAGTCAAAGATGACTCAAACGATAAAGACAAAATTCTAGAAGATGAGTATTTGCAATTCGAACTTGACAGTGCTTCTGAAATTTAGAAAACGAGAAAGAGGATACTGCTAGCGGAAACAGCCTCGAAACCTCGAAAATTTTGTAATAGGAAAATGCGGAGTATTAGGAAAAAAACACTGTTAGCACAGTTAGTAAGAAACCTGTTAAATACGTGTAAAGTAGAAGAGAGCTTAGATGGTGCCGAACGGAAGTTCATCGTTTGCTTGAAGTAATTCATTGTCAAACCAAAAACTCACTCAAATTAGGGTATTAAAAGAATACGAATAATATAAGAGAATGTTATATGGTAGAACTGGAAACTTTTCTAGGGCCATTCATTGATTCTTACGAACTTTATCAAATAAAATTATGGAAATAAACAAACTCTTTTTGCGACAGATTGCTCGGGCGTGATATATTTCAAGCAATGATGAATCAAAAATGATTTTCCGTTCTTTTATCAGCTTTGAGGTATGACAATCTCGATACAAAAAGTTATCCGCAAGCAAGAAGACTACGTGGTCGCAATTTTATTAATTTTTAATAAATTTATAAACAATTGTCAAAATATTTATGGGCTGGAATAATCAGCGACAATAGACGAAATTCTAGTTAGTTGTAGGTGGTTGAATATTTTAAATGTATAAGCCCTAGAAGCCATGTAAATGTGGTATTAGGAGAGTTAACTGACGCAGTCAATAGGATACGCGTGGGTTTTTAAAAAAGAAAAAGTGTTTATCTGTTCGATTAATAGACTATTTTTTATTGATGGGTTCAAGATTTAGACTATATATTTACATGGATTACTACTCCTTCAATTCTCTCCAGCAAAAAGAAATTAGCAATATATATATTAGGGCTAACATAAATCAGTTCCTAAATACGGAAATTCGTTTTATTTAATCGATCTCTGTTGTTTTTGCATTTCTTTTATCAAAGGTAAACGGAAATTTTCGATTCTTGTTTAGTAGTTGAGGAATTACCTCGCAATGAAAATTTTCATAGTGTATTGTTTTTGGTTTTGTTCAAAGTACTCATCACCCGTATTACAAAAAATAAAATCGACGTCTATTTATAATTACAAACAGTTCAAAAGACAAAATCGAGGTTATTGTTAAAAATATTAAAAAAAAAAAAACATTTGGCTACCGAATGTTGATAATATTTTTATCAAAAATAATATTACTGATACCATGTTGCTAACGTAGATTTCATTTTTGTTGTTTAAATTTTTAAGTTTTTACAACACGAGCTTGCAAAATTGGATATTTTCAATAAACGTTTTTGTGTTAATATACAGCACGGAAAGTAAACACTCGTTTCTTCATACGATGTTATTTTTTATTTATCTAATTTATTATTATTTTTGAAAAAAACAAAGAAAAAATGGTATCTTTATACCAGTATTCTTTATGTCCCATTTTTATGTACGATTATATTGTTCAATAAAATGTTTATAATTCTCTATTATTTATTTTCTTTCCTCAGTGTTATTGAGAAAGTTTTGGATCTTATGTAGATCTACTTTGTTGGACTCGTCTGTTGCTCGCCTCGCTTCGCTCGTCTCGCAATTTTCAGACTCGTCCAACAAAGTAAAACTTTCAGTCCTTGATATACAAATAACTATTTAAATATTATTCTAGAATAATGTAAATATTCCCTAAAATCTTCATTTCAGGGCCGCCTAAACGGCGAAAATGCAGTCCTCTAATAGTTAATTAAAAAAAAATATATGATAGTCAATTGTTTTAAATCATTTACAGACAAACATTTATGTAAAAGTGTAGATGACATAGTCGAATTAGTTAATAGTACGCTTGGTGTTGGGAAATCTACGATTTTAGGAAAGAAGAGAAATGTGGCGAGTTTCAAACAGTACTAAAGCTCTAGGAAAACCAAAATTCCATATAGAAAGTGGTTTAAAAGAAAGACTTCGGAGGAAAGTACTCGCGTTCTTATTTAGAAACGAACTTCCGACAGTAGACAAAGTTCTTGACACGGTTCGAGATAATAACGATTACACCCTGAACTGAGTTGAGCCACACTTTGGAAACTTCTATAAGAAAAAGCATTCCAGAAAGTCTTTAATAGAAAGAAGCGATATTGTAGTATGGAGAATGAATTACTTAAAGACTATGAATAAAATTAGACACCAAGAAAGAAATATATTTTATTTAGATGAAACAAGGGGCGCAGACTGATAATAGTACATATCGGAAGTTTAAACAGTTTTGTTAGGGGTGGTTTATTGACTTTCGAATCTATTCGTTCTAGTGATTACCATGAACGCAGATATTTTTAAGGAATGGTTCGAACAAATGATAGATCTTCTTCCTCGGTATACTAGTAATACACAACGCAAGTTATCACTGGATACTTTTAGAAAAATTGTCCAAAACCAAGTGTTTAAGAAAAGATTTACAGAATTGGCTGAATTCAAAAAATATTAAGTTCCATCCCGGTTCTGTGATAAAAGAAGTCGTTTCATAAAGAGAAATTAAAAAAACATGAAATTGTAGAAAATCGTTGAATGACGATGTTTAAATATCCACCGTACCATTGCTAATTAAATGAGATTGAACTGGTATGGGCAAAAATGAAAAGAGAAGTTTCAAGAAAAAAAGTTATTAGCAGATTAATTAGGTGAAAATATAATATATTCAGTATATTTAATGTTATTTCATACTCGAAACATAACTTAATAAAAAATATTTCAACTGCCTACTTAAAGAAGTGATAGATTACGAATGCTTCTCCATTTTATTACTCTCTTATTCATAAAAATAGACTATAATATAGGTTGAATTGTTTATTTTAATGAGAACATATTTAAAATTGTTTTACGCTTTCTTTCCACTTTCTTATTCTTCTCACTTCCGTTTATCGTAATTGGTTCGTTCACTACTTTTTATTATTGAATTAATTATAAATTTCTTGAAATAGATCATGTGACGAAAATTTGTTTGTAATTAGAGTTATTAATAACTCATCATTTTCACCATAAATATAATAATTTACAAAAACTACAATCGATGTACTTTGCACATAATAACAGATAAATCTTTTACATACGTTTATGAAATCACACTAAATACCTATTGATGTAATCGATGTTTAGCAATATCGAAAATATTTATTGTTTACTAGAATAGTACGAAATTAACGGTTTTATTTTTGCATTATTATTCAGTGACGTCAAACAGTGTTTGGAAAGTGTTGGATTTGACATTGTCAGGACCGTATTCAGTATAGTGAAGAAAATTTATTTTCAAATTGTTTCACTAGACTATAAACAAATTTTTTTACTAGACTATAACAAAATAACTGGTTCTGTAGGCTCTATTATTCTCTTTCAGTGACGTCAGAGAGTGTTTCGAGAATATGGAATTTGAAATTGTCAGGACCGTTTTCAGTTGAGTGAAGAAAATGTATTTTCAAAATTTTTTACTAGACTATAACAAAATTAGTATTGTAGGCAGCATTACTCTCTTTCAGAGACGCCAAAGAGTGTTTCGAGAATATGGAATTTGAAATTGTCAGAACCGTTTTCAGTCGAGTGAAGAAAATTTATTTTCAAAATTTTTTACTAGACTATAACAAAATTAGTATTGTAGGCAGCATTACTCTCTTTCAGAGACGCCAAAGAGTGTTTCGAGAATATGGAATTTGAAATTGTCAGAACCGTTTTCAGTCGAGTGAAGAAAATTTATTTTCAAAATTTTTTACTAGACTATAACAAAATTAGTATTGTAGGCAGCATTACTCTCTTTCAGAGACGCCAAAGAGTGTTTCGAGAATATGGAATTTGAAATTGTCAGAACCGTTTTCAGTCGAGTGAAGAAAATGTATTTTCAAAATTTTTTACTATACTATAACAAAATTAGTATTGTAGGCAGCATTACTCTCTTTCAGTGACGCCAAAGAGTGTTTCGAGAATATGGAATTTGAAATTGTCAGGACCGTTTTCAGTAGAGTGAAGAAAATGTATTTTCAAAATTTTTTACTAGACTATAACAAAATAACCGGTACTGTAGGCACCATTATTCTCGTTCAGTGACGTCAAACAGTATTTGGTGAATGTCGAATTTAAAATTGTCAGGACCGCATCCAGTCGAGTAAAAAAAATGTATTTTCAAAATTTTTTATTTGATTACAACAAAATGATTGGTACTGTACATAAAATAAGGTTTTTATCGCAATATTTCATGCAGGATATCATAAAAAGACTAATTATTTGATCAAAAACATATTCGTTCTTTGATATACACAGTGTGATTAAAAATATAGTTAATAACAAAATAAAATTGCCAAGTACTGCTCCGGAATTCTGGAACTATGTCTCTTCTTAATGAAGAGATTATCTCAAGAGGTTTTCCATTCAACACATTTTCCTATATAACCTAAAGTACTAAATCTGGTGACTAAGACAGACGTGGGAATACAAGTTGACTTTTAGAGGCAAAAAACTTAGAAATCAAAAGTGACTTGAGGTGTTGTCATGATTAATAAGAATGCTGTTGACCCATTTTTTAGGTCTCATTCTTCGTATATGGTATCGCAAAAATTCCAGTAGCTCAATCAGTTATTTGCACGACTTTGTCTACTTTTTTCATATTTTCACATGTTTTTGATGTCCAAAGACCATATTATCACCATAGAAAGATTTTAACATGTTGTGAGTTTCTTCAGCATACAAAACGAAACTTAATTTGTTATTCAAGACCCAAGTTTCCCAACAGATACTGCAACACCAATTTTAGTAAAACAGCTATAGTACTATACTGACAAGCCAGTACTAGTTCAAACTTGTCTCAACACAAGAGTTATAGAGATACTTGTAAAAAAATTCTTTTAAAGTATTTTTTTATAACACATCGTAGTTTTTTCAATTTTTTTTTAACTAATATAAAACTGATCTAAAGATGGAATTTAGACTAGAATATCTAGTAAAACTATAAAGAAAGAGAAAAATTTTTAATATATAGGTCCAGTTAACATAAATTGAATTAAGAATAAAAACTTACAGTTGAATGCCTCCAATATGTAATGAGATCCCTGATATTGCTACTAGGTGCCAATAGCAAAAAATCTCTCCATTCATCATAACTAATATTGAGACTACCATCCTGATCCATTCTATGAAAAAATATGAAATTAAACTCAAAATATTTCCTATGAATAATATATTATTGTGGCTCTTAAGAGAGAGAAAGGAGACAACACAAAAAATTAATAATTTGTTATCAAGAGGGTATACCATTATGAGTAATACATAATAAAAAAACTGTGTATATCTCCTATTGATGTTAAATCTTTTTTTTTTGGTTTTGGTTTAACAAACTATAATGGTTGTTAAGCTCCTCTTGAGTGGTCTCTTCGAGTATCGTATAACTAAGGTTACTTTGATTCCCCTCATTGAAGTAATCTTCATAATTAAATGAGACACAATAAATGCTTCAATGTCATATTATGGTGATACCATAATATCTGTGACATATTAACTTTTTTTGTTTTTTTAACAAACTGCAATTGTTACTGAGATACGTCAGGGTGTCACGAGTGATCTATATGGGTAAAAGAAGGTTATTTCAATTCCTCATTTTGAAGTAATCTTCATAACTAAATCTCAAATGATACACGATAACAGCTTTGATGTCAAATTATTAGCAAATATTGTTTATTAATATTTCAACATTTGTTATTGTCGATTATACCAAAAAAGCCTATTGATAATTCATATATCTATATACTACAACAAAAAACTATTTAATTTTGATATCTATGAGTATAATTCCTAAATTTTTAGAGTAGAATTAACTAGAGCTTTTTTCAAATTGTACAAAGAAGATACTACAACTGAATATAAATAAAATTATATGGAATATCACATCACAGATTCGAAGTTCAATAAAACAGAATGTTTCATAAAAAAAAGTAGTAGACAATTGAAACAGAAAAACCCCGTATATAAATTTTCCCAAAAATATTACCAATAGTTTCTAAAAGTTATTTACGACATATACATGCTTTCGTTATAATTGAAGATTATTGTTTTAAAGTTAATTCACCCGATATAATCTAGTCAGCAAGTCACTGCATGGGGATTTTATTATTAGATAAGTAAAACCATGGAAATCATCAATAATAGACACATTACTAATCATAAGAGTTCATCAGATGTTATCAATGTTGACACTCAAGATTATTTTTTTGTTAAGAAAGTTACTAGAATCATATTTTAATAACATTGGTTACAATTTATTTAAAAACTCACCTCTCAATAGGTTCAAACGAAAATTAAAAGTTTTCTCAAACAATAAATAAAATTATTAATCTAGGAAGGAAATCCGTTAATTTGATAAGAGGTTATAACATAAAATGTCTACTTTCTCTCAAACTTTTTTAAAATTCTTAATTAATATAAATCAATGAATAAGACAAAAATCATCACAGTATAGAAAACCAAAATTTAACTGCAAAAGAATGTGAACTCAAAGAACAAATGTAGCAGAAAAAGTTGAATAGATTTTTAAGAACAAAGAAAAGGAGAATCGTTACGTTAAATTTTGACTTACCTCTGCAACAGATTCCTTGCCTCCCCCCTTTCTAAGGGTATACCTAAATCACTAAACGCTTTGATGAGCTCTGCTAAATCAATTTTTCCTAGAAAAATTAAATAAAAATACATCATGTATCATTTATATGATCAACATCTACTATTCATAGTTGATATACCATCAACCAAAATCAAGCATCAAAAAATCTTCAAACCCATCTAAAACTCCTAGAATCCTGGCAATATTAACCAACACTCTGTTCAATCTCTAACTGCAAGGAAGAAGACATTGCGGAGAACCGTTCATGAACAGTACCTGTCACCCATACCATTTACTTATCATTCAATAGAGATTGATTTCCAAATAAAGAATAAAAAATTATATGATCAGAAATTTTTTAATATCAATATCTTAGAATTCCTCTGAAACTTTAGAGCTGATACAACAAACATTCAGGGTACTGTCACCTTCTAGGAGTGTTTACTACATGGAATGAAGGATCATTTTCAAAGAATTAATTAAATTTTCCACATTTTTTCGAGACAATTGTGATGAATAAGTTAAACTATGGTTTATTAATTAGGTTTTCTAGTGAAAGTAAGGAGGCAAACTTTTTTGCAATCAGTATTCTGATGGAAAAGAAACTTTCGAAATGGAAATCACTCCATAATATACCGCATGTTCAAAACGCTTAAATTATGTTGAAGAACTGGGGAAATATCTAGCAGTAACAGGTTTGAAGAGAAGTTATAAGACTGTTTGAATAACTAAATTTCATCTTTTAAAAAATAAATTGTTGCCAAATGGACTTTAAAGTTTGTCAAAATTGATATGTACATTGATAACATCTTTTCCTTGGGAGATTTAGGTAAATGCTAATTAAGTCAACGGCACTCAAAAGTTTGGAGACGACTAAATAAAATGAAATAAAATTCTGCTTGAACAAAATAAAAATCGAACTAAAAATATGAAAATAAGATTTACTTTTATCCAAGAGTATTCTAGGGGGCCAAATAAACTGTTTTCATCATTTACCATCATATTTGGTTTAAAATTTATTATGAATCCTTATAATTTCTACAAAAGTTATCCACATTATTAGATTATCAACAAAAATCCTATAGTAAACTACTAAACAAACCAATAATAGAAAAAAAAACTGTTATATTGATTCCCAACAAGTGCTGATACACAAACGTGTTGAAGTAAAGCAAGATTTGAAGTTATTTATATAGTTTATCTCTTTACATCATCAATTAAGGTTTATTGTGAATTGGAAATGAGAGAAGTGATTCACCAAAACTGAATAATATAACTTCTTAACCCCTTGATATTTGTATCTTTCCAATTTGTTAAAAAAGGTTGTTCAACTCTGTTCTCAAATTAGTTAACTAAAATTATTACAAAATAAAGCCAAAAACTACCATAAAATATAAAACACACTTTTAATGTCGTGTAAAGGCACAATTTGAACTAGAAGTAACTATAATGAATTTCTATCAGCGTCTTTTTCCAAATCTCCACTATATTATTTTTATAATTATAATTTGAGAAAAACTCACCATCCCTGTTTTTATCTAAATTCGAAAAATGCAACCTCAAATTTTTTTCATGCTCTCGAACATAATAAATAAAATCAGCCAATGAGAGTTCCCCACTGCTGCTTTTGGTATTTTCAAGAAATTTCTGAAACAAACAATTCCATCAACAATGAACTCTATCAACAATTTTAATCAACAAGGTGCCCATTTAACTATAATCGATAACTATTTATGGAAAATAAGTTTAAGAGTATATTTCTCATTATAAAGACACACTATTGGGAGCATATTAATAGCGGAAGAAGCCACATCACACATATTAAAAAGGATGTTTGTAGAAAATAATATATTTAAACTGTATATTTTTTAAAATTTAATCTAAAATATAGCTTAATTGAATAATTTGAAATAAACCTACAAGTTAAAGAAGAAAAAAAGCGAAATTGTAAGCAATATAATCTCACGAACAAAACCCAGGCAATCAATCTATGGCATTTGTATTACTGTTTCAGCATCCTAAAACACTTCAAGTGCGAGTGTTATTTTATATATATACCCAAGTTCAAAGCCAAGAGCACATAATTAGACATAAAATTTGGCAAATTAGCAAAAAGTTGATATATTTTTCTAACAAACTTTAGTAAACCTGGTGTGGACTTACGAGATAGAGCTATGAGATGTGACTGCTAAACACAGACACTCACTAGTTTCTCACTAATTAAACATAATCAGAACTAGTTCATAAAGATTTGTGAATGTTAGAAATCAACTGATCAGAGTTCAAACTTTTAAACTAATATCAATCACTCAATTACTAAAGTAAGTAGATTGTAAATTTACCAATGATATGAAAAAATATGAATTTTTCATAATATTTTGAAATATATATATGATTGGAATTGAATATAAAGATTGTTAAGTCTTTTAAAAGCATATTTAATTAGGTGATCATTTGAATGCTTTCCTATTGTGGGTAATCAAAGGAGGATTATGAAAAACCAAGCATTAAGAAGTAAAAATAATAAAATCAAATATTTTAAATATGTTGTATTTTAGAGTATGAGATTGTGAATGATAATTCATTAAAATTTGCAATGTTTGTAAAATATTAATAGCCCTATTTAGTATTGCATTTGCTAAATCTTTGCAGCTTTACTAAGTGATGTAAATAAATATATCTAATAGTATAGTGAACATATATATGATATAAAGATCACCTTCATTGTACAAGATAAGAGCACTTGAACTTAAATATGAATTAAATCTTATCACTGATATTGAAAGGTTTCCTCCAAAATTGTTATTAAATAATAATGAAAATTTAATAGTGGCTTGGGATATCACAATTCCACTGATTTTTTATCTCTTCATTAAACTGAAAATGTAAATTAACTCCATAGAACCAAAATAATTTAATTACATTGAAATCCTCAAATTATTTAATGGTTACAAAATCTCCTCAATATATGGACAAAAAATTGTTCTAGAAAGTTATCAATAATCCAATAACACTTATTTATAAATTAAAAAATAAATTATCAACAGTAGTTTTGTCATGAAATACTAATAATATCAATTAACAGAAATATAACAATATTTTCCATCATTGTTAGTTAATGAGAATAATTAATACAAATACAAATTGTTAAAAAAAGTTGGATGACAGTAGCTAATTTTAAAACAAATAATATTTTAAACGCTGTTAAAAACATTTATTTAATTTAGGAATCATCATTGCAAACGAATAAACAAACTCTCGCTTCCTAGAATTCTTTACATTAATGGTGTGATACTGCGAAAATTAGTGGAAATAAATGCCACGTTTATTAGTCATAATTACGTACCACTTTCTACAAAGAGTCTGTGAATATTATACATTGGAATATTTGCAAGGAAATGTACCTATCACGAGGCCTCACGGACTTTGCTAAATTAGTTTGGCCTTAACTTGACCTAGTTCTTGAAATTTATCTTACCTCTGCATATCCATGATGCACCCCGTGCTTCTGAAGGGCATGACAAAGATCGTGGATATCAATTCTACCATTCCCATTTTTGTCGAGGGTATTGAACAGCTTCTCAAGCCTCTCCTCGTCTTCTTGGGGCAATTCATTGAGGTTAGGTGAAAAATTATCGGGAACAGATTCTTCTTTATCACTGCTTTGCATGACAATACACTAAATAAATTACCTTTCTTTCACGCTGACATTTAAAAACTATATTTTATATTAAAAATCACAGAATTTTGTACCACTGCAATGCGACTAGTAGGAAGTGAAAGATTTTGGAAACTTTTCGCTACAATGAATTTAATTGCATTCATTACTGCCATCTGCCTGTTGGGAGCTGATTCAACGCATTCCGTAGTAAAGGTTTCTTTAAGACGTCAAAATGGCCAATTATATTTTATGGTATAAAATATATTTGGCACGAAATGGCATCTTTAATTTATTCCCTATAGAAAGATTTTATGATAATAAAATAACTATCGACAGGAAAATAAGAATTTAAAAGGTTTTTTACTATAAGTGTAAAATAGTGGGCAACGTATACACAAACTTTTTCAAATATACTTAGAAAAGTCTTGCTCTGTTTGAAGGCTGGACACTGGACACATCAAGATATGAGAAAGAACATTATGAAAAATGAAGAAAATCCTATATAATAATCAATTTTAAATTACTTGGTTCAGATTATGTAAACCTAGTGAAACGTTTGATAATCGTTTGTATGTCTTCTTATTTTATAGGAGGTGTGGCTATGGTAATGGATGTTTGTCGCATCAACATGCTTTTATCGTTTAAAAGATAGCAGAAAAGAGGGTGAAGATTTTTTACGTTCGGGTGAAAACTGGTTTCTAGCCAACTACAACATCCCAGTGTTACACCACCTACCTTATTCGCCGGATCTTACACCGTGAGACTTCTAACTATTTACTCCAGGTAAGGTCCAATCTGCATTAGAAGGAACAACTGTTCAAGCTGTGAAAGAAAAAGCGGCACGCGTTCTGAAGGAACTGTCAGAAAAAGACTTTCTGCACTGTTTCAAACAATGGAAGATTATCATGGAGTGATGTAGAGATAGAGGAGGAGTATATAATGAAGGTGATAATAAATAAATATACATAATGTCAAATTATAATCATTCAATAAGTCGTGTGACTATATAAGAAAAACACATTTTTTTGTCAAAAATCGATTTTATTCATCAATCATAACTTCTCGATGACGTGATTGTAGAAGGATTTGTCTTTTGACTCAAAATAGGCTTCGGTTTCAGCAATTTCTTCTTCATTTGATCTGAATTTGTTACCGGCGAGCATTTTTTCAAGATCAGTGAATAGCCAGTAGTTACCGTGAGCCAGATCTGGACTATACGGTAGATGAGGAAGCAATTCGAAGTGTAATTCATTCAATTTAACCATGGTTGCCATTGACTTGTGAATGGATGCATTGTCTTGATGAAATAGTGTTTTTTTCTTTGATTTTGCAATCAAACGACCCAACAATTCTATGTAGTATTAGCTATTGATTGACTCTCTCTTTCGATTATAGTAGATGAACAATATTCCATCCGCATCCAAAAATACTGAAGCCATAATCTTCCTAGCTCATTGTTGTGCCTTTTGATCATTCGGATGTGGTTCACTGGCTGCAGTCCACTCAAATGATCATCGTTTTGATTCCGGAGTGAAATGATGGATCCATGTTTCATCCATCGTCACATATCGACGCAAAAAATCTGATTTATTATGTGTGAACATGACTAAACACTTCTCTGAATCAGCAACATGATGCTTTTGATCGACTGGAGTGAAGTGATGGATCCATGTTTCATCCATCGTCACATATCGACGCAAAAAACCTGATTTATTATGTGTGAACATGACTAAACACTTCTCTGAATCAGCAACATGATGCTTTTGATCGACTGGATTGAAGTGATGGATCCATGTTTCATCCATCGTCACATATCGACGCAAAAAATCTGATTTATTATGTGTGAACATGACTAAACACTTCTCTGAATCAGCAACATGATGCTTTTGATCGACTGTGTTTAAACCGGGCAATCATTTTGAAAAAAGCTTTTTCATGGTCAAATATTCATGCATAATTGTAAAAGGACTGCATTCTGATATATTTACGGTCTCAGCTACCTCACACAATTTCAATTTTCGATTAGATATAACCAATTTGTGGACTTTTTTGATTTTTTTTGGAATAACACTTCAGTTGGACGACCAAAACATTTACAATCATTTTGAAGCCATTGCTGAGCTTGTACAGATTTTTTTTCATCAAGAAAGAATGATAAATTAACACACGAAATTGGTTTGAATCCATGGTTTCGAAAAGTAACAAAAGTAGCTTCACTTAAATGGCTGTCACTTTTTTCTAACTAATCGAAATGTCATGTAACACATAGACTTTGGAAAGTTGGTATTTTATAAAAGTCATATGACAGCGTCATCTGTGTGTCAGTCACACGATTTATTAACTGATGTAATATTTAATATATCCAGTCGCGTTATTTAATATCCACACCTCGTATATTTTTCATCAGTTTTTGTACTTATTTGAATAAAAATCATTTGTTGAACACTAACAAATCTCTTTAAAACATTAATCTTTTAGTTGATCTGTGTTATAGATTCGATATTATTGATAGAATAAGATATTATTTTGTCATTATTTTCAACTATATCTTTATATACATGTATTGTATATGGTATCAAATTATGGCAAAATTGATAGAAATAAAACGCGACATCTAGTTCTGCAAATTTTTATTATCGTTATAGATATAATATATACTTCCACCCGATATATAAATATAGTGTAAACAGAAAAACTTTCAACAAAGTGATAACTTTATTGAAAGTGTGACTGTTCGCACGTTACATATGTGATTAATGTAATCAGTATAAATAGTAGTAATGGTTTACATGTGCAACATGACTTATCAATTACCAGAAATCGAATCCGCAATAAAATAAATACATTTCGACTAGCGCAGAGCAAAACATAACTTTCATTTTTTCAACTTACAACATATATTTTAAACTATTGAGAAGTTTTGAGATTAAATTTTTGTTTATTAGGGACTTGAATCTAATCAATATTAAAATTTGCCTTTTTTAGATTAAGTTGGTATGTTGCAGGTTAGAAAAATACGAAAGTTTACCGTACACAGACAAAGAACAAAATAACAATGATAAGTTAATTTAACTATCCAGGCAGATACTATAAATGGAAGACGAAAAACTATATTTACATCTTTCATTGTAGACTGTTAACCAATATTAATATAAAGTATCGGATTCAATATTGCATCAATAATTTCACTATTATTCTAGAAATTTAAATTTTGATAGGGTCATTCAGTTCCTTTTCAAAATTCAATTGCTCTAGATATATTTTTATTCAAGAGGTTAGGCAATGTATCGAATTACATTAATTAACCGAAATAAATATTTTCAAGGATCTAAAGATGTGAATCAACAATTAAAATGAACTGAAAACACAAGAGGATAAACCTTGCAGGTATAGATTATGTTTCATTAAACCTAAATACAATTTTTGTTATATTTCAAGATTTACCTATAGAAGAAAATGGTTTGGAAGCCTATTAGCTAGAGAAGTTTCGATTGGTTTTACCAAAAAGTTGAATTATAATTTCTTTGATGAAATTCACCACTTTATCTGTGAATTATGACAGTTATTTGTGAATTGTAGTAATTCTGTTTAACGAATGACTGTAGTAATCCGTCTGTTTTATAAAAGTAATTACAGCGTCATAAAAGCCATTAAGCTAAAGTTAAATTAAAACTTCTTTGATGAAATTCACCACTAGATCTGTGAATTATGACAGTTATTTGTGCTTAAAAGGTGAGTTTTAACGGTAGGAAGTAGTTTTCCTGAACTGATGACTGTTTTGTAAAAGTAATTACAGCACCAAAAAAGGTATTAAGAAGAGTTACCATTGCAGACACAAAGCATATAAATACTGATTGAATAAAATTTAACATTGTTATAAAAAAAAAACAATAGCAGTATTGAGACAAAAGACGGCAGAAACTTAAGGATGTTAAAGGATTACTTTAGTATTTAATATTATTTATTAAAAAACTATACTCTTAAATACTTAGTTATCGGTACTCATTTTTTAATTTTGTAGATTATACGGTATTGAGATGGAGAAGAAAATATTGATATTTAACCAGTTTCCTGTACAAGCACAGTAAAAAATAATGTCCCATTTACTTATCCTTTAACTATGTCATCATGACAAATATATAGTCAAGATCTCTTTTTACAGAAATATTTTTGAAAATAAATTAAATTTGTGTTCGGGTTGCCACATATCAATATATATAGGATGTTCAGAAAAATTCCTAGAGCTAAAAAAAACCATAAATTTACTTTGATGCACAAGACTTATATAAGCAATACATAAGTTTTCTTTTTACTTGGTCTGAAGATTCTGCAAATAAGTGATGATGTTAGTTGCAGATACATAAGGAGAGCACTTGAGAATCTGACTCATGTGGCCTACAGAAAAAAAGACTCTAATAAAATGACTAATTGACCAAAAGGTCTTCTTGCCACTAAAACAATTTATAGGATTGCTAATTCTGATTGTTATTCAACAAGATATTGACAATTTAATATTTAAACCATCTTTTTAAGATGAAAAATGTGAATAAAATTATGTATACAACAATTTTTCACAACTTACAAGTATTATTCACATGAAAAAAGTATTTAAATAAGAAACATATACACTAAACAAAATAAATAATATCACAATAATCTGTTTGAGATTTACTGAAATTACCTTCATTTCCGATAATCTTCCACTTATAGAACGTCTGGAAAAACACAGCCTCTAGGTAATCTGCATGATATTGCATAAAAATTTTATTTGCAAAAAAGGATTTTCAATACAGATCAAATAACAAAAACTATTTACAACAGTAAAAATTTGTTTACGAGAGAGTATAATTTGTTAAATTTAAGTTTGTAATAAAAAACCTTAGATGAGTCAAAATATAAACAATATAAGCATACTTTTTAGAGTAAATATTCATTTAGAAATGAAATGAAAGTCGAGGTATTTTTCTCTTTATATAATAAATTTATAACTGCTATTATTAAAGCTCAACTTTTATTCAACTCACTCTGGATTTACAATAAATTTACCACGACACTATGTTCTCAGTATAATATCACAGAAAAGACATAAAAATTTTATCTTTTTTGAAAAACATTTTAAAAAATATTCGAAACCATTATTAGTACATTTCGACTCATCTATTCATATTTATCAACCCGGTAGTGCATTGAACAATCATATTTGCACAATAAATAAAATATGTTGACTAAGTAACGAAATTCTGACTAAGACACATAATTATTTCATTAAAACATATAATTTGTTAATTTTTTTAATTTATAATATAGGTTCAGTACGTTTGGTATGTAAAAAAGCAAATGTTAGAATACGATCATTTTCGTATAAACAAAAAGCTATATTGAAAATATGCAAAGCACAAATTGTACTATGAAATCGCTTATTTCAACAATATCTGTAAACATATAACACCGATAATTAATTTAATAATATATAGTTAGGAATAAATTTCTTTGCAATCACAAGCCATAAATTTTTGTAACAGTAAATTGCTAGCAATCAATTGCTATGATATTATATCTGTCAATATCCAATTGTAGTGGTATATTGCTAGAGATGTATCGTTAGCAATCAATTTCTGTTGCAATATATCATAAGCGATAAATTTTTGTAACAGTAAATTGTTAGTAATCAATTATTATAACATTATATCCGTCAATATTTAATTGTAGTGGTATCTTGCTACAGATGATCATTAGCAATCAATTTGTGTTGCGATAAATTTTTGTAACAGTGAATTGCTAACAATAAATTCTAATAACATATTTGTTAATATTCTTCTACGGTGATATATTACTAGCTATATACTGTTAGCATTCAATTTCGATAGCGTTATATAGCTATCAATCAATTGCTTTGGAAATGTATTACCAACGATCAATTACTATGGTTTATAGCTAGGAAACAATTGCTGCAGAGGTATATTGCCAGCAGTCCATTGCTATAACATTACATTTCTGTCAATATTTTTTTGTATGTTGGTAGCCATCAATTGATGTACTGATTTATTGCTAGTGATAAATTGAGATATATTTTATTCTACGTTATATAAAAACAATAAATTTTATTTGGAAGGTTGAAAATTTATACAAAATTGATCGACCTTTTGTTATTTGTTATTTTTTTTCTCAATGTAAATAGATAATAAATATTTTTCAATAAAAATAATTAGCATATATATTTTTTTTCAATTTGGGATAATGAAATGAAAAAATTGATATATTTTGGTACACCTACCAATTATATTCTTTAATAATTATTATAAGATTCAAATATATATAAAAATAAATGTTTCGTTGAACCAAATTTCCCAGTTAGATAAACTTTTATCCTCTGCATTATTGGATCGATACATAATAACTTTAATTAATATTTATTTTCAATCAGAACAACTGAAATAGATCAAGGTGTTCGACTAAAAGTGTTTTCAAAACTTACTAATGAAATTCTTGATTTCATAAGCAGGTAAAAATTATGGAACCGATGGAAAGAGATATATATTCTATTTTATAGAATAATTTAGTTTAAATTGGTTTATAGGTATTACCCGTTGAAGACGTAACCAAATTATATCAAAAAACAGTCAAATAGTTGCGAATTTCACTATCTCAAATTGTCTCAAACTTATCGAACCCATATTTATTTTTAATGAAAATGAATACAGCCATTATTATTTTTTTAAACATTTCCGTCGAGTCATCATACAATTTGAAGTTTGATAATGGCACAATAGTTTCAAAAATATGACATATATGTATATTTTTTGTTAACTTTTGAATCATCCCCTATATTCAACCTAAAGACACTATTAATTATGCACTCGTGATTTTACATCTCGTTTAGTTTCTTTGTTTTCGATAAAATAATGACTGTATTTATTTTACAAGCATTTTTGAAAAACTACTTTGGGAAATTGAACAAAAAAATAGTTGCATAATGTATCACCCCTTATTACTTGTTTACTAATAAAAAGTAAGACAATATCAACACCAAAGATGCAACATCCAAGAAGTTATTTTATATATAATAATAGAATCGTTTCTATATATATATATATATATATATATATATATATATATATATATATATACAGTGCTTTTCAGATAAAAGTATCCACCTTTAATAACTTTTGTAATACTGGTATTTAGAAAAAATCCAAAAACACGTCACTTTATGTTGGAAGGGGCAAGCATTATGGCTTATTTAAACTTACTGGAAAAGCCACCCCCTCCCCTCTAGCAGCATCCCCTTTATTTTTTTAATTACTTTTCATATTTTTTATGTAAAATTTGGATACTCCTCTTTGAGCTGATTTCAAAAATGTATAATACTTGTAGGTTAAAGTGGTTAGTTTATGAGATAAACAATTTTTCTTTTAAGAGCACAAATTTTACTTATTATTTACTTTCACCTTATTTGCCTATACTAAAATGGGTTGTACAACAGTTCAAACTCTTTAATCTTTTTAACTGTGCTATTTATTCTACTTAAAAAATCCAAACAACAAAAAACTCTACTTTTTAGTTTGACATTGTCAACTAGAATTTGTAGTCACTATTGATAGTGTAATTTGATACATTATTTATTTTGTTTCTCTGAAATGGTTTACTCTTTGCAAGAAAGAATTGAAATTGTAGGTTTATACTACCAAAATAATAATTGTGCAAGAGCTGCTGCTAGAATATTTAACGAATTACATGACGGAAGACATGCAACTCATAAGTATGTAAATCAACTGATGGAGAAATTTACCACAACAGGGTCTGTTTGCAATAAAGTGCATAAGCGAGAGGGACTCGTAAATAACGAAGCAATCCAAGTGGCAATTTTTGGGCAAGTCAGCTTAGAGGCTCAACAACCCCAATCGTTGTCAACAATAAGTAGAGCAATCGGTGTTTCATCTTCTACAGTTTTCCGAGTTCTACATAAATTCAAGTACCACCCATACAAAGTTAAGTTGGTGCACGAGTTGAATGAAGATGATTTTGATCGTCGTCTAGAGTTTTGCGAATCAATGACGCAAATTATCAACAACAATCCACAATTTTTAAACAATATTTGCTTTTCTGATGAATGCTCATGGTCATTAAATGGCTTAGTAAGTAGGCATAATTGTAGATATTGGGCTGAAAGTGATCCACATATTATGCGTGAATTCCATACACAACATCCCCAAAAGTTAAACGTTTGGTGTGGTATCCTAGGTGACGTCATTGTCGGACCTTTCTTCATCAACGGAAATTTAAATGGTGAATCATATCTTGAGTTACTCAGGGAAGGGGTTGACCCACGTATTACAACAATAATAGAAAATGATGATAACCTTTCCGAAGATTTACTGGTATTTCAACAAGACGGAGCTCCCCCACACTATGCTATGCATGTCCGACAATTTTTAAACGAAACATTCCCCGCTCGTTGGATAGGTAGAAGGGGGCAGATGATGGAGTGGCCACCTAGGTCACCGGATTTAACACCCCTAGACTTCTTTTTATGGGGGTATTTAAAAACAAAAGTTTATGCTACCCAACCAGAATATCTGGATGATTTACGAGAGAGGATAGAAAATGAATGTCGACAATTAAATCCAGCCGTATTAAGCAATGTCAGAGAGGCATTTTAAAATAGATTATACCATTGTATGGAAGTGAATGGTACTTATTTTGAACACTTATTGTAACTTCAAAATAAATAGCACAGTTAAAAAGATTAAAGAGTTTGAACTGTCGTACAACCCATTTTAGTACAGGCAAGTAAAATTTGTGCTCTTAAAAGAAAAATTGTTTATCTCATAAACTAACCACTTTAACCTACAAGTATAATACATTTTTGAAATCAGCTTAAAGAGGAGTATCCAAATTTTACATAAAAAATATGCAAAGTAATTTAAAAAAATAAAGGGGATGCTACTAGGGGTGGCTTTTCCAGTAAGTTTAAATAAGCCATAATGCTTGCCCCTTCCAACATAAATTGACGTGTTTTTGGATTTTTTCTAAATACCAGTATTACAAAAGTTATTAAAGGTGGATACTTTTATCTGAAAAGCACTATATATATATATATATATATATATATATATATATATATATATATATATATATATATATATAATAAACTAGTCTCGAACAAAAAAATTAATATTTTATGTCCTTATGTCCGTTGTTATACTATTCATGATATATCAGATCACCTCGGTATATTCGTCAATTTGATTAACGTTGTTTTTTTAGCGGAGAAGAAAATTTGATACGAGATCAGTTTTTGTAGGAAAAATATCCAATCTTCCCGTTTTATGTGACAAAACTAGAATTTTCATTAGGGTTTCACCCATTCACTTAAGTCACGAAGAAGGTAGGTGTTATGAGACTGCTGCAGGGCACATAAATCATAAAGTTATTTGAAATACATGGGATCAAAACACCATGAAATAAACAGAAATACCATTAAATGGTATACGAATGGCTCCAAAACAGTAGAAATGGGAGTCTACGGGCCCAGAAACAAATCTTGCTCAATACATCAATTATTTTTTTAGTAGAAATAATGTGAATGAAAACTTTGTCTAGTTAAAATTAGAATGGAATTATTGTTTGATACCTAAGTAGCCATTGTAGCTCTGATTTCCAATGCCATAAAATCCAGCTGGTTAATGGGCTAAGCAAAAATAATATTATCCTCCAATGGGCTCCGATACACCCTAGAGTAAAAGGAAATGAAATAGTAGACAGGATTGCTACAGTAGGAACGAATAAAATCTTTGTGGAACCTGTCTACAGGAAAATAGAGAAAATACTATTGCAATTATAATCCACATGGATTGAGACAGGAGTCTTGTCAAGGCCTTCCAGCCTCAATGAACACTTGAAGATGTAGGGAACGTATGAAATAGAAGATGCAGAGTCTTTACATATACTGAACTTTTTAACAGATCTGCTGTAAAGACGGAGTAACCTAGTGCTGCAGTAAAACAGAGATGCAATAGATCATTTGGGTGTATACGATAACCTGTGTTTGAGGGTTGACTAGGAGTTGTTAGAAATCGTAATGGAGAGCCATTGCGAAGTTGACCAAGACCAACCCAGGGTTGTTATGAAAATAGATAGATGTACATATACTGGGTACTAAAATAGTAATCGTATAAATAAATTATAACAAAAATATTATATAAATTGCTATTTTTCAATAATATAAAAATGGACTTGAAATATTAATTTTCGTTCAAGTTTTTCTTTCCATAAATAAGTTTAAATATATTCAAATAAGCTTAAATAAATAAATGACTAAGAGAATTTAATTCACAAAATGATTTATTTTGTTTAGTTTTTGTTGCATTTTCAAACAAATGCACACATAAATAAAATATATTTATATCAACTCATAACATTGATATACCAACCACACACAGTATGATTAAAAATAGATGACATTTCGCCTACCACTTTGCATAGGTGGCAAATCAGTTCAAGAAAAGTACAAATACATTTTTGATATGACAATTATATATAATGTCATTTTTATACAGGGTAATAAGAAATATTTAATTACCTATAAGGCCATAATTAAATAGATATACAGTTAGTAATTGATTACACTAACAGAATCTTGTCGAAGTAAGACTTTTCTTGAACAGAATTTACCATCCCAGCTTTCCACTAAAACTGGAATAACTGCTGTCGTAATTTATTAAACTTGAAATGTATAATTATCGTTTTGTATTTAACGCTATTAAGAATGTACTTTAAACATTTGGTTAAATCATTTTTGAAATGACAAGATTAACTTTTTATATAAATATATTTCCATTTTAATTACTTTTAATCGTCATAAAATTTTATTTTATTGCACACGAGCGCATTTTATGCATTTCCTCTTTCAATTTTACTAAGCTAAAGCTGTACCCGTTGAAATTATAGACTGTCCTCATTTCAATTTAACTGAAAATGAAATAATGTATATCAATTCACATAATCTAATTTATTGAGGTTGTTGTGTGATGTAAAAAGTATACATGAGAAAATAATTTTATAGGTACAGCTATATATACAGGGTATGCTACGATAATTTGAGTAGACAGGTGTACAGGTAATATTTTTTTTTTGAAAATATGTAAAAATGAGTTTTCCAAGAAGCAGGTTACGGTTAAAATATTTTCAATTTTATATGAATTCTAGTTATACTATACCAGAATTGTATTCCAATTTGTTTTATTTTCATTTGAAGCATCATGTTTTTATTGAATTTTTAGATAAATTTCAATACAACTCTATTGGAAATATCTTTTCTACGTATAAGATACTCAAATTATTTAAAACAGTACTATACATTTTCAATAAATTTTTCATATTTTTCCCAGGTATAAAATCTCAATTATCTATAACAAATAAGGTACTGACTTACAAGGCAATCCTCACATCCATTTGGATCTACAGTATCCCACTGTGGGGATCAACAGGTAATTCTAGTATTGAAATTTTGGATCAATTCTAATTGAAAGTGCTAAGAATTGTTATAGATGCTCCATGGTTTGTTATAGCCTGCGTTTTTCAAGTGGAACCGGTCAAAACGGAAATAAATAAACAAGAAATAAAAATAGATTAAAATATTATCCAAACAGACTGACATCCAACCTCGTGGTACAACCAGTAATCAAACGAAATGATCCTTTCGAACTAATTAATGGGTCTTAACGAGTGTTAGTGTATTCCAAATAGAAAAAACTAAATAATCTAATTATTAATTATAGCTGCAAGAGTAAAAAATATTCCTTCGTGTACCTATTTTTTCATTATAGTACTCAGTACTCGCATGAAACTATTATAGTACCATGAAAAGTTTCAGTTTGATTCAATTTTTTTTAAACTTTTGACACATTTACAATATTTTTTTTTAAGAAAAAATTACCAGAATTTGCCTGATTAACACATGAAACTTTCTAAATATTTGTAAATGTAAAAAAAACGATAAGGAGTGATAAGAAATTGACGCCTAATGCAGCAGTTTCGACAATTATATAACTGAGTTTCATATTAGAAAAAAATTATTTCAAATAACTGAATTATCAAGTATTAGACGTTTTTGTATAAAGCAACAAGAAAAAATAAGCAAAGTAATTTGAAATAATTATTGAAATACATAGAAACAATACAATAAACAAAATAATCCCTTTGCAAAAAATAAAATAAGGATACAGTTCCCGTATAACATGAAGCCATAGACAACTGAACTGATATACTATGTCGATTCAATTTATTTTGGTATACCCTGTACATAGTTGAAGCATTTTTCAAGATTACACGATTTACTAAAATATTAAAACGATTTTTCCGTATATTTGTATATAGTTTACAGCCTGGTAATTTCTTAAGACTATTCAGTATAACTATTTCATAATTTTTCATTCCTGCAGATTATGTTTGGTCTTCTATGATATTATCAACCACTTTGCTGCTTCAAAATAATAAATTATTATTTATTAATCAAAATTTAGAAATCCCACAAATGTTGCTAATATCATGAATTCTTTTTTTTTTCAATATTTGAAATATGATAACAAAAGTCAATTAACAAAAATATCACAAATGATCGTCAAACGACCTTTGAATTATGAGGTAAATTATGTCGTTTCAACTGTCATAATAAAAACGCCATTAATAATAAATACAAACCCCTCGTTGAGTTATTCTTCAGAAACTGTAAATTTTTATCAATACAGAGGGAAAAATTATAAATACGATTCCAATTTAGTTACAAACATAAATTTTGTAATTTACAAGAAAATAATAATTTCTAAACTATTCCGCTTCTTTTATTCAATTATTAAACGAGTTTATGCTAATTTAAAGTGGAAATTGGATTTACAAAATTAATATCCGAGTGATTTTACAAAAAAAATATCTAAAACATGTTACGATTAAATTTATACATTGTATGATATATGTACCTAGAAATGTATTCACTCAGTATCCTATTGAATTTGACAGTTAAACAGACAATAATTTCATTATTACACACAATCTAAAAAAATCAAAATGATCTGAAAAGACAATGCATAATAAATTATAACAAATACCTTGCGATCTTCCTCCCACGATGACAAAAATTATGACGAGAGGAAATGTAAAAATTATCTAAATATTATCATTTTAACTTATTTTGGCGAATCTTCGCCGTTCCATTCTTCTAGTTCTTCTTGTAACCTCAATTCTAGTTCACGCATATCGTTTGCTATATCGGCTTCGTACATTGCATCATCTGACTGTCCTGAGGGGTTACCGTTGTTGTAATTACCCATAGCTTGGTTTAAAGATTGGACGATTTTAGACTATAATAAAGAGAACAATAAGAAAAGTTTCATTTGATAGAAATTATATAATTGAAGTGTGCAATTAATTAGGTTAGCGCTAATCAAATGAAATGTCTGACATGTGCAATTGTAATGAAGCAAAGATAGTAAATTTTTCCCCCTTCGCACAGTGGGCCCGATGACATCAAAACGTGGTCAAAATATATGCAAAGTTTGTTGTTTATTAAAATGACAATAATTTGTGTGTTTTTTTAATCAACTTCATAGACTATCGTCGCTATCACTGGTTGTGAATTCAGTTGAAGTTTCTTCTTCCGATGAAAACATAATTGATTCACAGATGTTTTCTACCTCATACGGTGGCCCCAATTCCAGAGATAATGCTTTCTTTCGTTTCTATTGCAATTTCCTTAAGCTAGTAATGACTGTATCAGATGACACTAGTAAAATACTAAATAAATATCTGCAGTAGTGAATTTTTTAGTGTGGCTTCTCCGATATGCTTTCAAATCTTTATTCCTGAACTTTTGTGCTTCTTCGGATAATTGCCTCCAATTATTCCCTAACATATTTGGGTTTCCTTCTTTTAGTTCCCGTTTTAGGTATATTTTATCGCAACCCCAACATCCCTTGGACTTTTGGCCTGGTTTCGGTGAATCGGGGCCACCTGTACTTCGGCTCAGGTGGTTTTTAGAGAAATTTGTAGAAAGAACTGAATTATAGGGACAGTAAGACTTATTATTTGAACGTTACATTCCTTCAAAAAGGGAATACCATTTATTACTTACCAAACAAGCCTCTTTTTGTTTTTCTTGTATCCCTTGTTCTATTAATTGTAATTCCTGTGTTAGTCTTTCGCTCTCACTCAAATTAGTCACGCCTTGTGTGGCGATTTTCAAATCGTTGAGTTGTTTTTCCAAATTTCTCAGTTGCAGTTTCACTCTTTGTGATTCGGCGATTAATTCTTTAGACGGGTCTTGCAATCTTGGATGAAATAACAGTTGAGATCCTGAAAGAAAATACAAAAAATTCAATTGAGTAGCAATATTCATTTACAAGATTTTTCAGACAATGGTTGATGCTACTAAGTGATGTATCAATAATTTCGCATTCAAAAAGTATAAGAAATAATACTATAGAGAAGCGACTACTATTACACATCCTTATTGCAAATAGACAATTGAGAATTTAAAAAGAAAACGAGCCAATTGATCCAAAAACACTCTCTGAAGAAGCTCCACTAAGATAGCGATCAGGGATCAATACAAATAAAATGATTAATGATTCTATTTAATAAATGAAAAGACATTGTAACTTAGCTTTCGGATTTAAGCCAGTGAAGCAAATGGTTGACAAAAATTTGAAATTTGATAGTCGAGTACAGGAAAATTGCAATGTTCCACAACAAATATAGTATAACTGAATCTACCAATTTTTTTTACTGTTCTTGTTAATAACAAATTAAAAAATTCAGTTTCATTTTTGTTTATAAAATTTAATCTTTTTATTTGTACAAACCAGTGGAAAAACAGATTGAAGGAAATTAATGAAAAATAGCAAATAGAAATACAATAAAGGGGAAAAAATGACAGACAAGTTTGAGAAGAATTGAAATGGAGGGTACGTAGTTGGAATCACTGGAAATGTTGGTGATATTCGAACTGGAGATGCTGTAAAGATTTTTTAATTAGAATCATTTACCATAAGTAACATATCCTTCACTACCCGGAGGTCCTACCATGGGATGAGCAGTTGGCATTGGTGCTTGATGGTAATGATTGTTGTTATTATAGAACCAAGGTGAAACTGGACTTGCTGATGTAACCGGACGTCGAACCTGCGAATAAAAAATATTTTCAATTGTACGGTAAATTCTCCCTAAAACATATTTATTAATCTACTTTTTATTAATCAAGAAACTACAATTGAGGTTAGAAATTTATGGACTCCAAAATACTGAATGTAGTACCATTGCCTGGTTATCCCTGAATTGTTGTCCTCCGGGTTGTGTGATTCCATTGTCCTTATGCATCCTAGATATGGGTCCGAATTTACTGATAGCCGGCGAATCGTACGGTACGTAATCGTCGTCGGCTGCCAAAATTGAATCAGATCTAACAAAAGTTGGACCTGAAGTTATGTGCGGCGTCCAAAAGTTATAAGGCGACGTCGGACTTTCCAAATCGTGTTGGGATTCTTGTCTAGCCAAAGTGTTAGCGTGATTGGATATCTCAGCCGCAGCCATTTTTCCAACGACTTTTTCCAACTGCGAAATCACTTCTTGTTTCCGTTGACGTAACTCGGCCAAACTTTTCGTCGAACCTCGATTTAATTTTTGTTGTTGGGATATATTTTGATTTTTAGCTATCTGCGACATCTATAAAACGAATTATTAATAATTAAAAGAAAAAAAATTATATATGAATAAATTTACCACAATATCCCATGACCTCTTCATATCAACCCCTTGTTGAGGTTGAGTACCTACAGTAGTGAAATCACCCTGTTGTGTTTGATAGAATTGTCCTCCATTGGTCAACATGATATTGGTATGATTCTGGGGGTACATTTCGTGTATGGGAAACGAAGTTGTTGGTGTGGGATAAACCGGTTGAGTGAATGGCTGTGTAGTGGGATAAGTAGGATTAGGATGGTAGGGTACGTCATATCCCATCCTGTGTATTTGAACTACTGGGGGAAGAGGCACGGGACTTACAGTCGTAGTGTTTGAAATAGAATAGTAGTCTTCTGATTGATTAAATGGTTTTTCTGTAGGCGATTGGTTTTCTATACGGTGTTCCTTATTTCTCGTGATAGTTTTTCGATTCTTAAAATAGTCAATATGATAAAATTCAAAAATAACAAAAAATATGGATAATACCTTAGCCCTATATTTTTCCAGTTCTTCATTCGAATGAGCAAATGTGCAGTTGGTACCTCTTGGACAACTACCTCTGAGTGTTAGATCCCTGCACATACTAATTTTATATTTAGCATGTTGTGAATGGGCAGTATCTTGCAATTTTCTACTACCATGTTGGTGAATAAATTCCACCAGACCTGCTACAACTTGACCAACAGCTTTCAAGCATTCTGAACAGGCTTTCCATGATGGAGGAGCAGATTCTACAACAACAGAATATTAAAGCAAACCCAAGATTTTCGGATTTTGAAGATTTAAAAGCTCTTGGGGTAAATGTGACTCAGAACTAAAGATGGTGAAGGAAAACTAAGACTCTAATATCATTTTTTTCTAGTTATGATTAAAATGGATATGTCAGATGATATATGATCTTGGGGAGACTCCAAGATGACGAGTATCAAGCAATTGTATACAAACGAACTGCCTATTTATTGAACAAAAAAACTGACCCCCTAAAGATGCAGGTAATACCTAAAAAATATGGATTTCATTGCTAAAAACCATTTAAATTGTAACTACATAACTAACTAAAGAAGAATACTTTTTTGAGGATGAACTAAATTAATGAGTGCAATAAAAATCAGTCGTTCTCATAAAAAAACTATGATTAATAACTTAGTCATAGAGAACGATCTAAAAATTATCATTTAAAACATTGTTTTACTTTTTACTTTGCTTCAATCCAATATATATTTCAAATTGAAACAAGTGAGGCCATGAACAACAACATTAAAAACTTATTAACGTTTACTTGTGTGTAATTTATTTCAAATTAAATAAAATAGAAGATATTTAAAATTTTAATGATTAATTTCAAGAGGAAATTATTTGATGGAACGATTCACAACAGGAAATTATTGGTTTAAATAATATAATTATTCATAATGGAGGTAAACCAAGACTATTTGCAGTAATTTTTCACATATTTTCATGAATAATGAAATCGTTTTATAAAAAAGTATTCTTAAAATACATTGTTAAACTATTATCACTTTTTTTTACAACCAAATACTTTATGATCAAAAACGATTTAATAAAGTGAATGTTTACCAGGACTAGGATCAATACTGGCCAACAAATCCAGATAATTCCTTAAAACTGACAACTTTCCGGGATCTCCCGTTCTCTGTAACGCTATCACTAGCTCTTGGACAGATTGAGCGAAACTTTGAGGTGTTTGAAGTTTATCGATGATACTTTGCATGTGCGATTTATGGGCTGTGTCACCATAGAGTAAAGCCGACCATTGATCTGGAGCGATCCTGAGACCTGCTTCAGTTGCTATTTGCACTATCTGAGCATCATGTTCACGACGCAGAGCATCGTAGGTACGGAACTCTTCCTTCAGTTGCATTAGTGACGAATCTCCTTCTCTTTTCGATACCTGTCATAATTTTAACTTATTAAGAAATGTATAAAGAGTATAATACAAATGAAAAAAATATCAATCCATTGAGAATGTTATCGAATAAAACAAAATTTGGATAGGAACTCGTTTTTTGTTAATCGAACCGGTAATTTTGATTTATAATAAAATTAAGAGATCAGAGTTTAAAAAGAGGAAAAACAATCGAAAATGTAGAGTGCCCCCCGTAAAAGGTAATCAAACGTAATAACGATTTTTCAAAATTAATATAATTAACATATTAATATAAGTAAAGGTCATGTTCAGAATATTTACTAATAGATAAAAAATTAAATAAAAGCTAAGTGAAGGTCTACACAATGATGTGATCTGTATATTTGCATAATAAAAATAAATTTATAAGCTTATTTATTTGAAAATTTGGCTATCTAACTATTGGAAGTGACTGGCAAATAAAAAAGCAATGGAATTTTGAAAAAAAAACAGTATGAACGAATTTCTAAAAATATTGAGTAGACACATACTAATAAATGATGAAATAATGATAAAGTTACTTTTAGAAGTGTTGTCACAATAATTTGTTTGTAAGATTTGAATAATACACTATTAAAATGATACATTTGTAATTCCACGTTGTGGAATGTTCTTTAAAAAACGAGAACGTGAGAAACAGCACGTACATAGAACTTGATAAATCAATTGCATTTGTATTAAAACAAAAAAAGACCCATAAAAACGTGAAAACCAAAATAAATGTTGAAGTAGATATTTTGAACAAAATAACTTCATTATTCATACTAAACAATAAAAAATCTCACCTTAAAACAGGAGGCTCTATATAGAAGCTGGACAACATGGCCAATACTTGTTTTGGATGCTTGTGGAAAATGAGGTTCAAGTCTTTGTACCACGAACATAACCAAAACTTTTCTTGACAATGCAGTACCATCTTCTAGAGCTAGCAGAACGAGCTTCAGTACCTCTTCTTGCATTGCTGTAACACACATAATATCAGTACATATTAGCGTAGAAATATGTAGTAATTTGTAAATATAAATCTTTTAAATTTGTAGGTAGCAGGAGTTATGACATATTTTTTCTTCATGTCTTTCTTTTTTGTCTTTGATCTTTTACTACTTCTCATTTCAACCCCTTCAGTTAAGCTGATTCTTTCACATTTTTAATCCATGTTTGTCTTGATCTTCCTATATAATTTTCACCTTCTATTTTGGATTTGAATGATCTTTTTGCTATTCTATTATTTGGAATTCATATATTTTATTCTAACTAATTTTATCTTTAGTATTTCTTTGTGTGCTTCATTTCGCAAACATAAACTCGGTATTTCAACACGTTGACATGTGCACTGATACACAGTTGGATCCAGGATACTGTATTATTTTGTTTGCCATCATAATCTCCAGATTTACACATATTGACTTTTGGGTGTAGGGTTTGATCTAAAGGGTTCAAATTTCCGAAATGGCTTGTTAATCTGAGATAAAAACAAAATTAGCGAAGGATATATCACTATAGTCAATTAAATAAATTTGGATATGATATTAATTATTCACAGTGTTGATTTCCTTGATAATATTATTAATGACTTATTGATAAATGTGTTGCCAATGTCAACCAGTAATTAATGGTAAATTTTTGTTCATTAAATTTATTTTTTTTTTCAACAACTGTTATGATTACTCACTAAATTGTATAAAAGGTTTCGTTTGTCTCAAATTTTTTATCCATTATATTATACTAATCTATTGTCAAGGTTATATTTATATTAAATACTTATTCCAAATTGTAAATTATCACTTTTCTAACATGTTGTGTGTTCTGATACATAGAGCTGAGGTGTTAGGTTGTTGTACATCCGAATATCAGCAATCAACAGAAATTGTTTATTGGAAAATTAAAATGAGGTTTATTGTATTAAATAAATAAATATAAATCTTGACAACAAGCATAAAATCTAACAATTTACTGTCTAATGTGGATATTTTATTGTACCACAAAAACATTTTAAAATCATTGTTGATTAAACAAATAGCGAACATTTTTAAACAAAGAAATTGTCACCTTATCACTAAAATTTCATTTAATGATTCTAAAGATAAGATCTGATAAAAACACAATAACACAAAGTTTTAAATATCTTATATTTACACCTGTACCATAAGGGTATGCAATTTAAGAATTGTAATTTTCTATCTATTAACATGCCTATTAACTCAATTTTACATCATGGTAATGCCACAAGGTGTGAACCCAAAAATACAGTGAATGAATTTTTATAGCATCAATAATATCTATTTAAACTTGTTGAACCCTCATGTATTAAGACAAACATTGAGTTTGCTTTAGCTAGATCATGTTTTCAAGGTCTGTTATAAAATGTGGACCTTGAGACGCACTAACAAGCTCACGAATTGTTAGAAATTAGCTTTTGTGATAAAGAATTACATTTGAAGACTGTTTACAAGTGATATGAGTCATTTTAAAAGTCAGAATTAGATGAGGAGCAATTGTTATACTTTAAAACCAGACATTGAAGCTCAGACAGAGCAGAAATATGGCTGTTTATGATATTACTGAGGAGATAGGTGCATTGTTAGCCAAGGACAGTGCTTTGAAGGAGATTGTGTCAAATTTTCTTTAAAATTTTACTTTGTTTTCAATTAATTGATATTACATGTTGTTTATCACAACTTATACCTAACAGTGCATCATTTATTGGATTTAAAAGTAGTCAATAAATTATCATTTTCAGAAGTTAATGATGTGAATGAACTAAGTATGTCACGATTCTTAACAATATGTTTATACATTAAGTGGATTAATATTAATTAAACATTACCAACAAAAGCAAGAATACATGATATGTTGATTATTTACACTTGTTATATCACATTTAAAAATACAAATTTCATAACAATTGTATTTCTTTTTAATTATTTTGTTTATTTTAACAATGTATAAGTATCATGTCAATAAATAGCAAAGCAGATGCACTGAAACTGCATTATTAGTTGGGTATCTTTGCAACAGTAAATTCTTCAATATGTTATGTTTCGTTTTTTTATGAAATGAAGAAGACTACTGCGACATTACATACAACTTCAAGTTCAAGAATTCATAATATATTATTCTTTTTTTCTGTATAAGAAAACCACAATATATAATTGAATTTTAAAATCAATCTAATTGTACATGCAATTGGTGTTAGAGAAAATTATATCAGGATATTGTACACAGAAACATGTTTCAAGGTGTGCAAATAGTTTCAAAAGGTATAAAAACTGTTAAATCCAATGATCAATAATTGAATCAGCTTTTTTGATCTTTTGAAAGTTTGGTTATAAATAATTTTAGAGCAAAATAAAAGCATCAAGTAGATTAATATTAATTAAATAATGAACAAGCAAAAACAAAAGTTCATGTTTTAATAAAAATATTTTTATCATTTATTCATTTTAATCTACTTATCTAAGTATGAACACTTATAAATTCAAGCATTTCATTTAAAATTTGTAATCTATTGTCTTAAGTTAATTAACAAAGCCACACCTATAGATGTTTATTAAATTTTATATGTTTTGTATCCTCTCTAGACAATTATTTTTTTTTACTTTGGCCTACAATGTATGAGTATCATGTCATTAAATATCTCCTACCTATAATTTTAAGCAATTGAAATTGGTTAAGTTGAAAATAACTATTTATCATTGCTTCACCTTGGTCAAATATCTGTATTCCAACATTCTTTCATATTATAGATAATTATGAAAAAACTAATATGTGAAGTACCAAGATTCGAATAATTCAAATTCTTTGAAAAACATCTGCTGTAAAATTAAAGAAATTGAAATTAAAAGTTTGGAATAGCAATAATGAATCTTTAATAAATTGAAAATATAAAATTACAAAAAATGGAATATAACAATAATTTTTTTTTGTTATTTTGGTCATCCTAATATAAAATAAGGGTCCAAAACAAGATCATGAATATATTTGAGATAGTTGAAACATATTAATTCACTGAGAGATTTTTGAATATATCATAATGCACACATAACTAGTAAATGGAAATAGTACATACCGGGCCCTAGGAATTGACATCCTCTTGCTCTAACAGCTGCCCACAAATTTGCAGACAATTGTTGAGGATTTTGGTGTTGAAGAATAAGTTCAGTAACTGTTCTTTCTCCAAGAGATCTTGCAGCTCTCATAGCTCTAGTTCTCCCCTCATCTTCCACTAATTGGCAGTTAATCAGAGTAACAAGTTTCCTTTGCATAGGGCGTGATAAGATACTTCCACTACCACATACACTTCCATTTGGATATGGCTTCAAATACAAAGCCAATTCTTCAATGTATCTTTTACATTCTAAGTAATAATCTAGATATTCCCTAGGAACAATCTTACAGTCAATTTCATCATTATCATTTCTTACATTTGGTCCAACAAGTTGCAATAATGCAGTATTAATTGGTAAATTCTCGATGTCAATACTTATATTTGTTTGGTCGAAGGGGCATTGTTTTCTATGTAGATTTGAAAGACAACCCCTGCATATTGTGTGGCTACAGCCCAAACTTATTGGACTACGAAGTTTTATATCAAAAGAGTTGCAGCAAACTGGACATGAAAGGAATTCCGTCCACTGAGGTGCCTGGATGGGCATTCTAAAATTTGAAATCACCATTATGCTAACATCATCACCTTTGGGTTGTCAAAATCAGGTGATGACACTTTCTTACACCAATGTGGCAAGATTTATTGGTATTTATTACGCGCTTTTTATATATATTTACTATTTTCCTGAATATATACCAAAGGTAGAACGAATATTTGGTATAACATGCAAATAGGGAAGAATACCTTAATTTGTTCACCAAAAATAATCACATCATGTACCACTTTGACACTGGATGATTCACATTTGTTGTGAAATCTGACTTCTCGAACTTTTACGTCATTAAACGTCATAAGTTTTCACTGTCATTATATGAGACTAGAATCCATAATGACAATTATTCATAAGAGGCAAATTTTGGCGAGCCGACAAATTTAATAAAAAATACCTCATAAATACTTTTCATAAAACAATATTTCGAATATTTTTCAATCCATTGAATAATTAAGAATGATCAATTCCCTCAGTTTTCGATTGGTTTATCTATTTCAAATAATAGTATTGTAATTTTCATATTCCTCACCAATATTAAAAAAATGTAACTTATAAATAATTTATCATAGTAAACATAACGCTACGATTGTATTTTATTCAAAACTAAATTTATTTTCACAAGCTGTGCATTGAATTAAATAAACTATGCACTTATCTAAAATTGCCCCAACCTACTTTTCATACTGATCAAAAACCATTATTGGTACCAATGGCTTTTCGAGGTTATATAGAGTATTGTTTTATAATGTAAAAATATATTATTAATTTAAAATATTGTATTTATTTTTGAGTTATTAAAAGTACAATAGAATTATTTCAATTTTTGAAGATGGATACACAGAAAGTTCAACAGAAAATAAACGAATACGAATTATTTGTAGAAGAGAAGTTAAAAAGTGATTTGAAAGATATTGAAACAATTTTGGTAGATAAATCTTCAAAGTATAAAGAATGGGAAGAAGTTCAAAATGTAGTGAAAATAATTCGTAATTTCAAAGATAAAAATAGAGACATGAATGTGAAAGTTGATATTGGAAAAGGACTTTTAGCTCAAGGAGAAATTACTGACTTTGAAAGAAGCTATATAAATATTGGATTAGGTTATATGCTTGAAATGGACTGTGACGAAGCAGATAAATATTCTACCATTAGAATGAACTTACTAAAAAAGGAAATATCTCACTTTAGAAAACTAGCTATTGATGTTAAGGTGCATATTAAATTGACTCTTCTGGCAATTAACGAATTGCAAGCTACCCTAGTTCCATCAAAACAAAAAAAATAAAATACTTTTTGAATTTTTTTGTAAGTGAGAATATTAAGAACAAATGTGGATTTTAGGTACAAATAATAGGTTGAAAAAGTTATTAAATGGTATTAAACTCTATATTTATTATTCAGTTTGTTATACAGGGTGTCTAGCACTCCTTGAAAACCTTGAAATGTCCTTGATTTTCAATTTTACCCTGGAAAACCTGGAAATATCCTTGATTTTTTCGAAGCATCCTTGAAAATCTCTTTTTTATGAAAATCAAAGTTTTACTTTCACATCATAAAATATTCTGAAAAAACTCCAGTTCGATTTCTGAGAATATAAATATATACATATGTACACATATTGTAGCATGTATAGAAAATGTTATTTTTTAGAAATACGTAGATTGACATGCCTTAGTCACAATACAAAACTGTAAACAACTTTTTTTTCGATTCTCGGAAAATGAGCAGAGCATATACGTGACATTCGGGTGGACTGATAGTGATATTGCTAAGAAATTTCAGATGAAAAAAGATAAATTGTGTTACTCGATAACGTATGGATTAGGACCTCACTTTCAGAGCGAATTAGCGAACGAAATCTTTCGACGAGAGTCTGAATAAAGTTGCCCAGAAAGGACAAATGGATGTTGTTGCACGTTTTTAGCATGAAAACAAAGCTGATACGCGATACTTGACTTCGAATTTCTTGGAACGTGCTACAGCAGCCGACTTGTTTACTGCTTTTACAGACGATGTTATTGGAAAACACGGGGCTTCTTATGAAAAATTTATTGCGTTGGATGGTCCGAACGTTAATAAAAAGTTCTTGAAAGATCTCGCTGTTTACTTGAACGTCAGTGAAGACGCTCCAAAATTATTAGACATAGGTACTTGCATTTTACATATCGTTAATGGCACTTTCAAAACTAGTCATAAAGATAGCAAATGGTTAATTGATAAGTTCTTACGTGCTTCCTACAATAATTTCAAGAACGTTCCATCTCGACGAGGTGCATACACAAAGTGCACTAAGTCCAAAGAATTTCCCGAAAAATATTGTGCTACTCGATTTTTGGAAAATTCGAAGGCCTTGAAAAGAGCTGATGATATTTTAGATGATTTAACAAAATACTTTGAAACTGTAAAAGATGATGAAGACGGTGATGGCGCAAGTTATACTGATAAATTAAGTAATATCAAAATCATAAAAGCTTCTTTGAAAGATGTATTTCTCAGGTCGAAAATTCGTTTTTTACTTTCTATTACTAATGAATTGGAGCCCTTTTTAACAAAATATCAGACTGATTGGCCAATGGTTCCATTTTTAAGGAACGATTTATTTACAATGATCAAAGATTTTATGGAAAGAGTAGCAAAAGGTTCTGTTCTATCTTCTGTGAAAACCATGAATGATATACTGAAAATCGATTTGACTAATAAATCAAATCTTCTGCCTGCTGTATCAGTTCACGTTGGTATTGCAACAAATACTACACTTTCGGCATTGAAAAATTCAAAGAAAGTCAGTGATTTGGAAATCTTGCAGTTTAGAGAAGAATGCCGAAAGTTCTTGATAAAGATGTGTCAAATGCTCCTACAAAAAGCTCCTCTGTCATCTAAATTATTGGAGGGGGCTGCTTGTTTTTCACCATTAGTAATGTTACGCGAAAATCAATCTAAAAGACGTGCAGAAATCTTACTCACATATTTAGTGGAAAAAAATCGTCTGAATGCTTTGCATGCTGACAAATTAAAAAAGAATATTATCAATTAGTCTCAAGAGACAGTGTTAAAAATAAATTGAAAACTTTTGATATAGAGAAAAATAGACTGGTTATTTTCCTGCATGATATTTTTATCAGTGAAAAGGTGTCTGAAGAAATGCACCGTATTTTGAGAATTATAATCATCTTGTTTCATGGCAACGCTGATGTTGAGCGCAGTTTTTCATATAATAAAGAATTTTTAGTAGAAAATTTGCAAGAGGACAGTTTAATTGCTTTGAGGAATGTGGACGATGCAGTGCGCGTAGCGGGAGATGTAAAAAATATTCCAATTACAAAAGAAATGATAATAGCATTTAGGAACGCACACAAACAAAAACAAGTTGTATTAGATGAAAAAAATCAGATGTTCAAAAAGAAAAAGTAGTGAAAAAAAGAGCTTCCGAGAAATTGGCTGAAAATAAAATCCAACAAAAAAGATTACGAGAAAACTATGAAGAAGATTTGAGCTTACTAACTCAAGAGGCAGAAAAGTTAAGAAAACTAGCAAAATGAACTTTATAATGTTTTTATACGCTGAAATTGGTACTAATAAATTATTTAGTAAAATTACATCGATATATAATTGTTTTTATTGTAAAAATGTATCCTTGAAAAATGAAAATTTCAACTCTTGAAATGTCCTTGAATTTTAGTTTTCAAATTCGCTAGACACCCTGTTATAAGACCAATCACTTTTTTTTTAAATGAAACACTTTTGAAAATTTCGAAACAATTTTTATTTTAAAATATTTAATTTTAAGCTAGTACACAACATTATGAACACTTCAACAGAGTTCATTACTGATTTACACATATATATGTTTATAAAACTATAGTACAAAACTACCTGCCTACGTAGAAAATTAGACTGTGTGAGCATAACAAATATTTTACATTTTTCATTTTCTAATAACTCACTCTGGTAATATATCTGAATATTTACTTAGCCTTAGAAATGCTAATAAAGAAAATCTATTAATGATACTATTTATACACATATGAAAGTACAGAATAGAAAACATACAATTCTTCCTAATTTGAGAATTTATTTGGAAATATAAGTAACTAACGTGTCACAATTTGAATATTTAAGAAAGAAACAGCTGCATGTATAATCTAGTGCAGTATACAGTTGAAGCAGTAATATATTCAATCTATCATAATTTTGGTTTTAGTAATTGGAAAAATTGAGTCAAGAGATGAATATAATATTTATATATTACAACAATTATTTCCCAAATTCCTTTATTTGATCTATCAATTTGATTTTTAGATTGTGTTTCCAGCATACATCAGTTGTTTTTGTCTACTTTTTTGTTATAAATTCTTGTTTTCTAATATCTTCATTCTTTATATCGATTCATGTTAGTTTTCCTCTTATTCTTCTCAATTGTTTGACTTCAATTATATGAATTTTTTTCTTTGCTATTGCTTTATATATTTTCATTTTCACATCCATATCTATATTTTTGTTGTTAGCTATTTCTGTTTCTTCTGTCGGTATTCTTCAAAAACATTATTCATATGTCATTTCATTATCATGATGCTTGTTTTGATTTTTAGTTAACCTAACCTAACCTAACCTCACCACAAAAGACTCTAAAGAATGTTGTTGCATTCATTCAACACTTCACCTTGAAAGATGTTAAAAATTTAGTTCATGCTAACAGTGTGGCAGTGCAAAACACTGACTTATAAGGTCACTGTAACTCCCGGAATTTTGCGAAAACACCGGCTCTGATGATTCACATTCATCTACAAATTTTTGATAGAGATGGAATTCGTAAAAATTTTGTTTGCATTTGTGTAAAAATTACAACAGAAAGCTTTATGATTGTAACTTATCTATTCTAAAATCTTTCGATGGATATAAATTTGGTTTTAATAGATTTTCTTAGTACTTTACTGTGTTACTATAAAATTTTTTAAAGTTGAAGCACATTTACATGTTATAAAATTTTATATTTCAAATTATTCTGTTACTATATCAAAATTTCTAATTAATATCAAATTAAAACTAATATTAATAGTAAAATTTACACCACTACGGGACAATGAGAAAAAAATTAGAAAATTTTGTTTCCTGTATATGTTTTCAAATTGTGTCAGAAGAAGCTGATAATATTTCTAAAACTGACGGTAAAATTTAACTTTCAAATATTATATTCCACTCTACAAACTATTTTTTTATTAAACAGAAAAAATATTGTAGAATTGTATCCTGAATGAAAATGTAAATCTAAATGAGAAATTAAATTTTTTTAAATACTATTTAAATATCTGATGTGGATTTTGAGAATTTATGGTATATAAGATGCTTCAAATTCTAATATTGGGGATATCTCAAGTGAAACTTATGTGGTAAATATCATGGCGTCTCGAAAATAGCAGGTAACAAGTATCGATTCCGAACCAGTCGATAACCAATTAATATTTTTGTCTTTTCTGTGTTAAATCTTCTTTATTTGAAAAGTACTGTTTGTAGAGATTGAAAGAGCATCGATGTACCATCTGCATTTGATTCCTTTGCCGTTCCCGCCATTCGAAACTCGACGTCTTGGCTATCCAATCAGAATAGAGCAGAGAGAGATAATAGAGAGTGGTATACCGATCAAGGTTACTAGAATAATAGAAGGTTTGTGACAATAACAGATGCGCAGTAGATAAGTGATGTGACCGGTTCTTCACAGCTGCAAATTCGTTAGTTAGAAATATATTGGTTTGTATAGCCAAATCAGCAAGAGATAACACACATCCTCAATACGAACATTATGTTAGTGAGGTTCTGTTTGATATAAAAATATAAACAAAACAAAACATAATGACGTAGCTGATGTTCTAGCAGCTGATCGTTTGTTTACAAAAACATGCGCATGTCACAATCCTTCTATTATTCTAGTAACCTTGATACCGATGGTCTTTCTTTCTCTAAGAGCTGTTCGGGCCCACTCCAACAATCTTCATTCTATCTTTATTAACTGTATGGCCAAAAAATCTAATCGCCTCGGTATTCTTTAATTAGGTCGGTGTCTGGGTTCCTAACAATCAATTTCCTAAGAAATATACAAGTTTGTAATTGATATTTCATTTAATTCATAAAATTAAAGGGTTTCAGGTGAGTAAACGGTATCAAAATTATTTAATATATGATTAATAAACCGACAACAACCAAGGTTAAAATAACGTCAAACCTATTTCGACGATTAAAACGATGTATAAAAAATCGCATAATTCAAGTACAAACGAAGTTTGGTTTGCTTGGAAGTCTTGCAACCTCGATAATTCAAAAGGCGATATGACGTCACCATTAATTTAGCGAATAAGTGTACGACACTAATGATAAAGTTTATATTAAAGATAGGGAGAACAAGGCTTGTTTAAATGGTCCCATACTGCTGATGGAGATGAAAAAAACGATAATAACTATTAGACTTTACGTTTCTATGGTGTATTCTGATTGGATCAACATGATGTCGAAGTTTCAAGTGGGAATAGTACAATTCCACTTACATACCGATCTATCTTTAATAATTACTCTATGACACTGACATAGTATTACTAGAGTGCGTGATTGATATACATATTGCTCATATAGACAAGTTGTGCCAACTTTAAAAAGAACAGGAGGTTTACGTTGGAGTTATCGTCGTTTCAAAGTTCGGTGATTGGTGAAATGAGAATCGAGAAATAAAACGGTGGAAGGAATACAATACAAGAAATTTTAATATTTGGCAGAGATAATTATACCGTCATTTCTTCTTTCTCTCGTTCTAATATTGAAACACGAGTTTCATCGAACGCATAGTCTAGTATTATTATGTGTTTCGTTACATAAGATATTTGCAAATATGACAGAGTTGGCATGACGAATTTTCCTTAATATTAGTATGAACATATATATGTAATGGATATTCGTTGTATGTGATAAAAACGGAACATTTAACTAAATTTATTCTAACCCCAATGCCGATTAATTCTATATTTGGCAATAATACATATTTTATTTGTAACAGAAAGATATTTACACAGTCTATTTTAAAAAGAAGAAGATACTATTTTTATTGGGAATATATTATTGCTTCTTGGTTCGTTTATTTTTTTTATAGAAAAACATTGTATCTTTCCATAAGAATAATTAAGTTAATTAAAATAATCATTTAAATTGAATATTTTCTTTTTTTATTCAACGGGTCTTATGAAATTCAAATTTATATCTTCAATAACAACCCAAATTAATCTGATTTTCTTGAATTTTGAGGTACATCACTTGTGGTTTGAATTTTTTTTTAATCAAATCTCTTCAATGTATTTTTCAATTAAAAGTTTTGATTATTTAATTTTCTCTAATTTTAATGTTTTTTGGATTCGATTAAATCAATTTCTATTCGTTTCAATGCGGAATTTATGAAGAAAATATTTTTTGCATCTTTTTCTACATCAAGATTAATACTTTACATTTTTTTACATTCACAAATAATATTAATTGTTTCTTTTATTTATTTATTGCTAATTACACTACTCAGAAACATATTTACATTTAATCATTGAGGTTAGATTCAGTAAAATGTAGGTATCAATTATGGATCATAAGATGAGGGAAATACAAACTGAGAATATTTATATACAGAGTTGTTGACCGTTAAAATTTTAAATATTTCAGAAGTTTAAAATTATCATTTCAACGCTTTTGGTATATATGTAATACTCCTATATGGACAGTTGGTATGGGAAAAAACGTCCTATGCTAAGATGTCGACAATATTTATTTTCTCTCTCGCTCGAGACACTATATGTATATTGCGCATGCTTGAGAATGCGGAGAAACGAGCTGGAATCTCGTAGAATAGAGAAATCGTTGCCTTTCTGTCTTCCTTAGTCGGAACAGCTTCTACTTATAGAAACTGTCCATATAGGAATATTACATATATGACTTTTAGAAAATTATAAAATATAAACAGGGCAAATTGTCATTTCGGGATGCTGTCACAATCAGTCGCCATATTGACTTATGAGATATACGTGGCGATATTTACATTAAAATTTTTATTAGTCGTGGTGTTTTATTCTCATATTTTTCACTAAAGATATTCATTTCAATGAAAAAAGAAATCGAAACAATCGTTTCTGTATACAAAAATTAGGCGGAAGTATTTGTTTGCCTACCACGACAATATGGCCGATGTTTCAAGTCACGTTGAAATGAACTGTTGAAATTGAAGGTGTGCGGTAAGCATGAGAATTTTGTTTCAATTATTATCATAAACATACAGAATATACTGGTAATTGATTGTATTTTTTAGAATTTGCATACTGTACACTACAATGAGGTTAGGAAAACATTAAAAATTATATTAAAATTAAGTTAAACAACTCTGCATTTATAAGTATCAAAAAAAAAATACTATATTCCATGATAAATATAGAAAGAAGTAACTAATTTTAATAAAAAAGGGATGAATTGGACAATTCATTCTTTTTTTACATGCAGTAAAAGTAAAAACGGCGTAACGTATATACGACTATTTATGAGATATTTTTCAAATTTTAATTACAAATAAATGAAATAGCTACTAAACATAAATATATTTAATCAATATCACTTATAAAAATGCTACTTGTTATTGATTTACAAGTTGTTTTACCTGAAAATTTGAAACCTATTCCAGGAAAGTTGTTATCTTTTCACTTGTCTCTGGTTGTAGACAGAAACATTTTTCAACATAGTTTCATAGGGTGTTAGTAACTATATTTCATTTAATTTAAGTTAAAGCAACAGGTAACTCAGTAAGGGGTAACATTTGATATGTGATTTAGGTCAAGTTTCAATGTTTTGGGTTCGATAATTAATAACTAAGATTTTTATTTATACACCCTGTATAAATTGCAATGTATTCGTCAACATAATTATAACAGTAAAGTAAAACTTATTTTTATTTTGATCGTATGGAAGAAAAAAAGAAATTCTTGTTGGCCATAAACTACTGTTCGGATATACATATTTTCGGATTTTAATTAAAAAATGCCGTGCTCAAATGTTTGTGTTCGAAAATTTATGAATTAAAAATTATTAATAAGAAAAACTATATAATTTTAAATCTATATTACTGTTATCTGAATATAAATGGCCACTCATCATCAATTATCCTTTTCTTATTATTTTATCAGTTTGCGTAACAAAATGGTAAGCGTGTACTTGAAATTTCATAGCTATAATCCAACGCTTTTCCATCTACAACATACCATTGTTTTATATTACTTGCCCACATCGAATCCAATTACGCGGACGAGTGGACATTTGAGGTGACTAATCAAAAACTTGAACTTATTTTGAGGTCCTCACTAACCCATCGAGAACCTAAATGACTGTTTCCACCGAAGAAGTAGAGATGCAGAAAGATAATTGAAGGTTAAATGGGATGCAATATCAATCCAGACTTGTAGTTGACAGAACTTTGAGTTTTAAGAAACACTATGAAGTGATAAAAAATCTCTACCCGCAAGACCCACCTAAGATATGACCTGCTTCTTCTGTCGTGGGGGTTTATTATCTATGACTGGGAGGCCCTCCTAGACTCTGGTCATTTATTGATGTGCTCAAACTTACCCGCACATTATACAGTAGAAGATCTGTACCTAGGAAATGATACAACTGTCTAAATTGAACAATACTAGACTTTAAAAATAAATAATGTGTCTTGGACAAGTATCGGAACTAGTTAGCAATTTCCGTATTTCAAGTTTTTGCTCAATTTTGTTATATGATATGGAACATTGTCCAAAATAATAAACAATGGTTCTTCTCAACGTTTCAATTCATTTTTCAATTCAATTTCGTAATATTAGTCATTATACTTCATAATTTTTTATATATATAATTCAGTTTTGTTATTGTTCAATATTTTGGCATCCACTTCAAAAATTGGTCATATCCTATGTCGTACGAGTCTTAGGTTTTCAACGTTTTTTCCAATTTCGTCGACTATATCAAAATCCATTCCTGACTTTTGGCAATTTAGATTTGGTTACTTATATCCCCAGCAACAGAATGCAAAATTTCACGGAAAATCTGCTGTATTAAAGACTTTATCAAGCTTATGGAGTGAATATTCCAAATTGAAGTCCACTCTTTTCAAAGAGGAAAATACGGATATTTCCAAATATTCTAAACTGCGAGAATTTTTAAAAAGAAAAATAAATCCTGAAAGTTGATTTATATAGGGAGTTTTTTAAGTGAAAAGATGCATGTTTTATATGGAATAAATTATTATCACGCAAGGATGGCAAGTTGACTTATAATCTGCCATTAAGGGTTGGTTATTGTAACTTACGTCCTTCAAAATAGTACCAAAAACAGTTAAGTATCGCTGATTCCCTTTTACACATATCTGGAGTGGGAATCATTTATTATATCCACATAAAACGATTAATAATACAGATTAGCTGTTGATATACAAACACTAGATTATGGCGGGCAGCTATCACTAATAGAGTCAACTGAAAAGATCTATCTTACGTTTTATACAGGATGCTTCTATATTCGACCGACAACGCTCTACCACAGATAGATCTGAGTAAATGATTCATTTATTGAGATCTATCTCTGGTAGAGCGTTGTCGGTCGAATATAGAAACACCCTGTAGGTAAAAGTCATAACAGTAAATTCCTTTTATATTTCTATGCATCAAAAGAGCACATACTTATATTTATTTTCAATTATTTCAACTATGTACACCAATAATAGATTGAATCTAAATACACTATCGGACAAAAAACAAAAATTTTGGAGATTCAACATAATTTAAAATTATGGCGAACGCTCTACTTGTTACCCACCAAAATATAGAATCTAGAATAACCGCCAATTCGAATAGATTGTTAGTAAGGCAAAGTATTATTGAAATTTTATTAAAAATAAATTTGGAATTCGAGTATACTCTTAAAAATCGCGTTATAATGAATCTCCAAAATTCTTGAAAAGTTTGCAGGCCTATGGAAACTGATATACAAACACGTAGTTGAACGAGTGCATATATCATAAAAGATACATGGTTTAAGAGCTCTGTACAAAAAGCTAGCGCTTGCCTCAAGGACCCAATCACCTCGCATATTTCTATTCTTATTTTTCATATTATAAAAATTAACTTTCTACCAAGAACCGATCTAATTGATTGAATTTGTTTCGTCCGTTTTCAATTTTAATTTTTGCAATAAATAACAAAGAATTTTAGATATTAATTGAGGAGAATCTGTGAATTTGATATAGTCAAAACGAGAAAAGTGTATTTTGAATAAAAGAATACGTCGAAATGTTTGGATACTTATTATAATGTATGTCGAGCAAGTGCGCGCCGACTTGATGGGTAGGCCTTTTGGAAACATGCGCCGTGGCCGTCTGCACCATGGATTCAGCACAGGTAGATAAAACCCGACACTGGATACACCAATAAAATATGGCTAAATGACTTTATGGATACTTCCATAAACAACATTTTCTATATTATATTTCAATTGAACATATTAACAAATAACGTGATGATTTTTTGTAATAAATACTTTTATAAACTCACAGTCTAACATTCTCGTCAAAATGCATATCAAGCAGGCGAATCTATTGAGACTTCATGGGTAAAATTGACAGACGAAATTCAAAATGCTCCGATTAACAAAGAATATGCAGTATATACATTTTGCTGTAGCGGTAAGGTCCACTTCGTTTCGGTACCCAGTCGTTTAGGTTGATTCGTTCGCCATATTGGGATCAGCAAAACCATCAATAGCCCTGAACTCATTCTTGGTATAATCAAAAGCTTACATCCTCTCAGTAGTCTGCTCGGAGGCGCCTGACATGAGACAAGATGTGGCTTTTGCTTCTGGTGGAATGTCGCTGATGTATGAAGGAGGAAGAAACTACAGAGCAAGTCATCGGAGAGTTCACAGTATTTATACGTGGAAAGTTCAAACACTTGGGCAAGCCTTATAGTTAGCCTTGTGATGTTAAAAGGTGCTTGGTACTGCAGCAGGGCTATGAGCTTAATGGTATCTTACCGCTTACTAACCCATTTCTACTAGCTCAAATAGAGGATGTTCATAACATTTAGGGAGTTGCATCCACACTAATGTAGAGCCTAGACTAGACGCACTCATCAAATAGTCGTTTTCTAAAGGGGGATTCTGAGAATATACTATACGACATAGTTCAAAGATTAAACAAATGATGTCGGCTGGTAAGACTTAAAACTCATTAGAGGGATGGGTGAGCCATTGAGTGGAAAACAGAGATGATATATCTGGAACTCACACTAGATAGTAAACTCCTCTGGAATAAAGATGAAAAGGAAAAAGCCTTGATAGTGTTCAGAAACTTCGGGTTCAGAATTGGGGTTGTAAACCAAAGATCCAGAGGTGGTTATAATTTTGAATTAACTCTTGGGTGTAAGAAAATAATATACATGAGGATGAAATTCTGACGAACTTATTGGATCGATTTAGAGGATAAGTTATATACACATGTTACCAAAACTTATCAATTAGGTTATGAATTGCCTTCGCATCCACCAGAATGTCCAGGTTTGTATAAAGTAGTTAGTTCAGGTTTCCTAAACTGAGAAGAGATTTGACTTTAATGATGAAATAATCTTAACAAAAACCTGTTTCAATGTAACAGATAAATCTCAGTGTTTCGAAGAAATAATAAAATTGGAGAAACGTTTTACAAAGTTTATAGAGAAAATAATATGGTTTTTTATCAAAAATCGTGTGATTCATTTAAAATATTATTGTTCTGCCATCGAATCTTTTTTGTACCCAGTTCAAAGAGTGAGTTTTCTTACAAGCGCCTTTAAATGCTTATAATTATGTTAATTTTGCAGTTGTTAGACTGTGAGGCAATTTGCTGAAATGTATATATTTGATATTTAAAAACCATGTACAAGCTCCAGATTAATAATTTAGTTGATTTAATGCAATTCAGGCTTAAAAATATATTTTTGAAGGAAATATTAATAAAGTCACTATTTATGCAAAAATGCAAATGCACGGCTATATACGACTATGAATGTATAAATCAGATTAATAAGCTTGTTTTACTAGTATTTTACATAATCTTTTATTTTTTACAAATTTACGACACATACTACATTTTTATCTATATAAAATTTTGTACAATCTATAAATAATATTTTGTCACTCAACTGAAAAATTAATTATTAAACTTTGAGTTCTAGTTTTCTCATAATAATTCAATCCCTTTGTAATTTTAAACTGATAGGAATAAAAAAATTAATAATTTTCATAAAATTAGTACGGTATCAGTTAAATTTTCACACAGTATGATTATTGATGTAATAAAAATTAATGCAATCTCTTAGTTTTCAAATGAAACGTCCTCTATGTCTTTTACGGGTGTAGTTCCGAAATGATGAGCCTCCCGATTCCGCTGAAATTGTTGCCAAAGCAACTCCTAGTTTAGAGAAATAGGATTTTATCGGAAAAACATCATTTGATTCCTACCAGTATGTTTTGGGATATAACAGCCAAAAAACTTACAATACTTATTTTGTTGGACTTTTTATGAACTTCTTTTTTAGCTCGAAACTCTTTTTTTCTGTAAAATCAATTTTTCGGAGATTTTTTAGTAAAATTGTTGTGGGCGCTTTGTCAATAGAAATCCTTTAGGGATTATCTTATCTAACCAAAGACAACATTTTGCAGAAATTTCAGCAAAATCGAGTTCATCTTTTCGGAACTTTATCACTTTTTCCTTTAGATCTCGAATTAATTTGCATATGTCCTTCTTATTATTAAAATTACGGAGTTTCAAATTTCAAAAACTACCGAGCAAGCTCAGTCATCAATTCTAAAGATGTTTTGATACGATATCCCGTTTTTTCGAAATTATTTTTGAGCTAAATCGAATATGTTGTAAAAGTGACAAAATAATTTGAACTACACTAGTTTTTCAATCTGAGTTATAAATATTAAATATATAACAGCTTCATTATTACTTTTTGATTATTTCTGATAACATTTTAGTTTGATTGCTTACACGCCTATCGAGCATATGCAACAATTTATATATTTCTGTTTCGATTATCATTATTGCGAAATATATATTGAACAAATTAACCAAATAAGAATTTATACCATATATGTAATACTCCTATATTGTCAGTTGGTATGGGAAAAAATCTCCCTACGTTACGGTGCCTACAATATTCATTTTCTCTCTCGTTCGAGACACTTTATCTATACTGCGCATGCTTGAGAATGCGCAGAACCTAGCTGGAATCTCGGAGAATAGAGAAATCGTTGCCTTTCTGCCTTCCTTAGTCGGAACAGTTCAAAGTATTACCTATATGATCTATAATAAACAAATATTTTGTGGTAAAACATCTAAAGATTTTCTCGTTAAAACGATCTTGAACGACTGCTAACGATTTCTATTTTTTTCTGCTGCTTTGTGACTAAAAGTTTTTAATGCTTCTTAAAAATAGTTTTCGATTCTTGTAAAATAATTCTAACTATTTTAAAGGGATCAGAAATGATGTCTCTTTATAAAGAATCGAGATCGATTATTAATATGGTATTCGATTCCGTAACAATTCAATAGGAACCCATAAATGGAATCGATTTTTGAAAACTTGATTTCTCGTTTTTAAAAATCGAAACTTCTCATTGGTTTTAATAGATGTTCTGCCACTCTGTTTGCTGATGAGGATAGTAGCAAACCTAAATTCCGATGTCACAAACAATTTTTTTACAAGCTACAAACATGAAGCATAAAATTTTAATTAGACAAAAACGTTCTTACTAAAAAATATCTAGATATAGTGTTTAGGTATGTTTTTGATTAAATAATCTAATTGGTGTTAAGCCCTGTTTTTTTCTAAACTTTATAAAATGAGAGCTGACTTTATTCAATATCAAGTAAACACATTTTGTAGTAAGAAAAATTAATTTTGTTTCGTACTTCGACAACAACAAATTCTAAAAAAACAGTTTGGGATAAAATAGTATGAAATGTATTGAATATTATGAACGAACTAGTTTTATAGTGAATATTTCCGGCTTGTCAGTCTGTTAATGAGGATACAGAATCTTACTAAAGGTGGCTTTAGTAAGATCCTGTACGTTATTGAATTGAGGGATCGTCTTCATGAAGAGGCGGATTCCATTACCAAAACTGTTACTATGACTATGACCGTGAGATAAAAATTCTTAATGGAAAGTTAGTAACTTAACTCATTCGTTCTAATAATTGCCATCTCCGAATTTTACAAGTTTTTCTAATGAAACGATGCAGTGCCATGCTAAAAATCGTCTTTGATTCCTTAGTTTTTGGACGCCAAAAGTTTATAGTATAAAGAAACTTCCCAGAAAAGATTGAGGTATAGCAGTACCTGGCCTGATCTAGAGATGGCGGCAGTTGCTTGAAAGTCACCATTATATTAGAAAATCGACAAATTGTTTGTTATTTGTTTGGCAGCCATCAATACTGAGCATAGCTGGGAAAAGTGTGTCAAGCTAAAATTTTTGTCTTTCCTTTGTTGGGCCAGATATTTCTGGACCCTCGTCCAAAATTCCTTGAAAATCTCTTGAAACTACAAACACGCGACAATATTTACAGCCGAAGCTGCTAGAAAACGTACAAAGGCTGCACTAGAATTGATCTTGAATCACCTACTTTCTCATATATTATTGGGAAACGTGGCGGAAAAACCCCAGTCAGAATATTTAGAAAAAGAGCAAAAATGAAGAGAAATAATGAAAATATGTACCACACAACGTAGAGACAGATAAACCATCAAAGATAATGATCTACAGGGTTGAATTATAACTTAAGAAAATCTGTTACAAATGAATCGAATGAAAATCATTTGGTGCAAGATCTGAAGCTTCAGGATGCTGGTTAGAGGATTCAATTCGTAAACCAGATGATTGAGCGCTTTCTAACGTTTAACGACATCTTGTTTTCGATTGAAACCTATTTCCAAAACACTTAACTCACTCGTTCTAAAAAGGCTCATCAATCAAATTCGAATATAAGGTCACGGTAATTATTTTTTCCATTCCACGAGGACAACTTGCAACCTCCGAATTTTACAAGTTTTTCTAATGAAACGATTCAGTGCCTTGCTAAAAATCGACTTTGATTCTTTAGCTTTTGGACGCCAAAAGTTTTTCTTTTTGTGTATATCCGCTTTACTCACCATATTCAGTTCCTTGTGACCACTGTTTAAAAAAAGTGTTATAAGGAAACGCTTTAACGTCAATGATGACATTGAGAGCTTTCCATGAATTTAAGATTGCGATGAATGCAATTCTCACCAATGAATTTTGCTGTGCTTCATCGAAAATTATCAGAGAATTCAAGAAAATTGTAGTTGGAGGTCCAACTTCCCTAGACCATTGCACTTTTTAGAATTTTATTAAATAAAATTCAATGTTTGAATGAAAATATAGTATAACAAAAATCGATGGAATACCATAGAAGATGCAGGAAATGAGAAAACAAGTTTCTAAAATATTTCTCAAACGTGTGTCAGAAGGTAAAAGCGTATAGAATCCTTTGAGCTCTCGATAACACGTTTTTGAAGTTCTGTTGATTTATTTCCACTTCCAGACCCATTGGATATATTTTTAATTTAATAAAAACGATATTTCAATTTAGGAAAGGTTTTTAAAAAAGGAAGCTTAGATAGAAAAAAGAAGTTGATACTGCCGACGTATTAATTTTTTTCGTTTGATAGAATAAAAAAATAACATTGATGTGAATCGGGATTTACATAGAAAAAAATATGAAATTACGAAACTATTGGAATTGTTTGATATTTACTTGATATAATAGAGTCGCGTTTACAGGAATGTTACGAGAATGTAAAATTATATTAAAACATCGTAATAGAATTATAAACAGAAAATTTAGTCCCTCAATATAAAAACCGTAGGCTTATCAGTTCTGCTAGAAAAAAAAAAATAATTGAAGTACCATCTGTTATATGGATCAACCTACTTTTTTGTTTTTACTCTCATATTGTCTTTATTACTATTTTTTTTAAATAACTTCTATTTAATTTCCAAATATTGCGTACAAATTTGTAAAATCAACTTTCAACTAATGCTACTTTTAAATACGTTTAGATCAGCATATAATTAACATAAAATGCATTAGCAATAGCAAGTTTAAAAACTTTTCTTTCTTATTGAATTCCATTCTTTCCTGTTTTGTATTATCTATGGAGATTAGAAAGAAGAAAAAGTATCTCTCATGAGAATGACATTGAAAAAGTATCCAGCTGTGTACGATAAATAACAGTTCAATACCCTTCTAAATGGCGGTGATGTAAAAAAAAGGTACGATTGTAGAAATTGTAGACGAATTGAGGTATATCCAGTTGTATTTTACAAAATTATGAAAATGTAAATAATATTTGGTACTTCTAGTCCAGGTAATAAAACATTTTGACTCGCAATTTTTTCGTCCTGCCTGGATGTACTTGAAATTTTCACAGAAGGTGGGGAATACCCCAAGGATCATTTTATATATCATGTGAAATTTTTTTTTACATTCTGACTACAGGAATCGATGGAAAATCGTAACATTGAAAGCAATAGTTTTTCGACGAAAAAAACGACGTTTTTAAAGGTTGTTTTTCTAATAACTCGAAAAAATTGGTTTTTATCAAAAAACTATGGAAAGCAAAATTATAGGTTTAAAAAAAACAGATAAAACCCTTTTTTCATAATTTTTCTACGAGTAAACGAACCGAGATACGGCATGTTGATGGTGTATTTGTTTCGTTGAATACATAATTTGAAAGATTCAAAGCTAAATAAACAATCTTTTTTAGAGTATATTATTAGAACTTTAAAATAAAAAAGTCCCCAGCATTAAAATTGAGCGACTTATGATCAGTTCCAACGACAAAATCAGTAAAAACAACCTCCTAATTACTCCCCTAACAAAAATAGATCTTCACACTTTTGGTTCGTCTATATGCATTTATTAATTTGTTTTGAATAGACTTTTTTTGTGATTTACAGTGATCGTGTTGATTAAAAATTATTTAATACTGATTTATTATCACTTGTAAGAACACAAGTAAGGATATTTAAATGCTTTTTCTTTCTAAAAACGTCGAGGTAAGTTCGTAAATTGATTTTTATTTGATTGAATGACACATTATAATCACCTACATCAGTGAAATTAGAAATCAGAATATTATTTCATTCAATTACTGCAAGCTTTGGAGTGGTGTAAATTATTGTTTCTAAGCTTTTTAAGCAATGGATTTAGATAATTCAATTCTATTCGATACATTGTTGTTATTTTATTGAATAAATAATATGTTGAGATAGTCTTTTATTTCGAAATTTTCCATAATATAACTTTTATCAATGGAAAAAGCGAAAATTTAAAAATCTTTAAAATCCTGCCAATTTTGGGTGCAGGACCGGAGCGACAAGATCTTGGTGGTAAAGAAAAACCTAGAAAAAATGGTTAAAATAGATGGAAGATGTAAATTGAAATTTAGAGTGGGAAATAAGCGCGAAAGTGTAAAGATGGATAATGGAGACTGATCCAGCCCAACAAAAGGATCTAAAGAACATTTCTGCGGTGCGACATTATTATTATTATTATTAATCTATGGTGTCAATTATATTCTCTTAATATATGTTTTATCAATACCCTCAAGAAGTTCGATCAATTTAAAATGCGTAGAGAAATTGGAGCTTAACGAGCAAACGATTTTTAGAAATTTTCGTATGTTTCATCCTTTACTTCAAAATATCTCCGGAAGTACTGAAGATACGGAAAAAATAAAGTAATACTAAATTGTAGCTTTTTTAATGACTAAAATTTTACTTTGTATTGGTTTTGTTCACAGTGGATATTTGGCGTGATATAGCCGTTGAAAACCTCTGTTCACGAGCGAATACCACCTTATCCGAGCCCTTTAAACTCATCCCATTTAAAAATTAAGGGATATTGAGGAATTTAATTCATATAGACTTGTAGTTCTTCAAAAGTCCTACAAAATTATGTTTGAAAAAACTTTATATCAACAAAAATGAAGGAGCTATGTTTATAATCCCAATTTTTTTTTCGAAAATAGCCCGGTTCGAAGCGTAGTAATCTAAATAATCGGAATATTTGGCAATAATACGTTATTTCTTTTCAAATCGTAAAACAGAGAAAAAGAAACATTAATATTTCGTTATTTCCTCCCCAGTGTATTTTCTAGACTTTTAAAGAAATAGCACAATTATTCAATTGTGTTTGTTATATTTATGAAAACAAATCGAAATATAGAAAATTCTTTTTTATTCTTTTCATGCTAAATAATACAGTTTTCTAATTCTTTTGTTTTGTAATTGAAGGATCTATCCGTATATATTATTTTGAAGTTTTTTAAGGGTTGAAATATTATGAAATTGTATCCATATTCAACTAATCCAAGCCAAATTTTACCCTTATTAAGGTTTAGAATTTTATTTTATAATTTCTTACAATTAAGGGTAGCTTTCACTCTTAAAAAACAAAAAGCGTACAAGGGCACAATATAGAAAATGAACTAGAGGGTGAAATGAGTCTAATCCCAAATTTTTGTACGAATCGAAGCAGGACGAAAAAATTACGAGGTTTCGCATTTTTTTGAAATTTATTGCCTGGACTATTCTTTTTTGAATCAATTAAAAATCCATCAAATTAGTGTGTACATCTGCATAGACATAGCATTCCCAGGCACTCAATAAGACTGTTTATAGCTCGCTAGAGCTGTTCAGGATTATTAGATACTGTCAAGCTCAACTCAACCGTTGAAAGGGAAATTGGTTAGGTTAGGTGGGGGAGGTAAAGACTTTGGTAGGCCTAATCACAAACTGAAGTCTGTTGTCACAAAGAACTGTCAAGTTTTTATTAACATACGGAGAAATATCCGATGGTTTGACTAAATGCTTCCTTCCAAGCCAATCAAAGACAATATTCAAGTATTGCATAAAAATCTAGAATATGGTTTATTAATTTTTTTGAAATGATTTGTACAATATCCTATTCGTTTTTATTTTAAGGGTCCAATCGAAGGGGGTTGAAATAATTCGATTTGTCCCTCACATTTGGAGACGTAATATATAACTACATCTATGATAATTGACTTGAACGATTTAATTCAAATACAGGCGTTCATAAAAAAATCACATTTAAATTTTCCAAACAAGTCATCGCTGAAAATGTTCATGTCGCGAAAATTGGCACCAGTATCTTCTTATTTTACCTAGAAACCAACAAATAATAAAAAAATAACTGAATTGATTTAAAGAAATTGGATTTATATTATAAAAAGTCTATCAGATTTATTCCCTCACATACAATAATCAGCACATTTTGAATATACTATCTAAATTCTATAATATTTATAAATTTAAATAAAACAAAGAGATATTATTGAATTTTTTTATTCATTTGGGTGGTTTGAACGAGAAAATTGTTTGTGTCGATATCATTGAATCCAGACCGAAAGAAGTCGTTCATCATTGACCTGTAGCGCTCGCTGATGATTGTGATGGCCTGGCCAACGTTGTTGGTTTTAAAGTTCATCACCACAGTGTGTTTGGGCAATATTAAACTGACACGTTTTGATGTCGAATTGTAAAAAACAAACGAATATTTTGTGTAACTTCCGATTTCGAAATCGCCGCCTTCAATGATGTATTTAAAGAATTCTCTAAGTATGTCCTCATCGGGAAGAAATGTGCTAACCCATTCCGCAAACCAAAACGCTGGTTGTTATTTCTTATTTTTAAAATTTCTTATCAACTCACCTATAAAATATTCGTAGTCTCTCACAGCGATGCCTGTAATAGGAAAATTGATGGCGGGAAAGCAGCGGAGTAGTCAGTCATCATCCATACCTATCAGCTCTGCTTGAAGTCGACCTTTATATCGACAGCAAATCGTCATACAGAAAATCCTAAGTGCCAACCTGAATTGTGGACTGAGTGTTATCAGAATCACGGATTTCCAGAACGAATTCAGGAAACCCAACCAAACAATACCAAAATGGAGAGTCTGTGGTGTAGAAAATATGAAATAAATTACACTTATTGTAAAAAGAATTCTTTAATTTTTAATTTTATAATAATTTATTGTGAGTATCAAACTGATTAGAAAATCTCAACTCACCTGATGATTCTCCAAAGGTGCAGTGAAATATTCATACAACTTAACCCCTATATATGGTGTCCAAGATAACCAGAACGCCACCACTAATGTGAATGACATCATGTGACTGGGATTTGACAGATTCTCCGATAAAGCAGTAGCATACTCCTTATCATGAAAAGGATACCCAGTTTTGATTTTCCGCAGCATGCTAAAGATATAAGTGTAAGTATAAACGATTGTAATGAGGCTCGGCCCTAGAATAAGGATTGATAGAGTAGCAGTATATGCTGCCATGCTACCCCAATCGAGCATGCAGATATACGCTTCCTTATCGAAGAGAGGTTTCGTGAAACCTAAGAGAGGAGGACAACAAAGCATCGCTGCTGATATCCAGGTGAAGGCCATCCAGCATTGGCACCTACAATAAAGCAAACAAATACTTTTTAAATGATCAAACTCGCTCTGATTTTCTTATTCTTTCAAATTTTAGATATTAGAGTATTAAAAAAATAATAATAAGTCTAGATATTAGACCAGCAGCTAAATAAAGCCGAAGTCGTTGTTTTCATTCTTGGTAGCTACATTGGAAGTTTTCAACTGGTAGATCACAGATTGTTGAATGATCTCTAGATTTGCGAAATGTAGTACTATCGAGAGTAGGTATCAAAAAGACACAATGCTTCAAATTAGAATTTTTGATCGTTGATCAATAAGATCAATGTGAACGACGATTGTACTTCAGTTCAGTTACGATGTTTTTCGGTCCAATTTTAGTACAAATCGAATGTATACATCATGATCTTGTAATATGCCAATTTAACCGATTAGAATAGAGCCCCCTCTCTAGTAGTCTTCAACTGTTTTCTCGTTCTCTTATTTTTTTCTCAGTTCTACTTTTGCAAGGTTGGAGTTGTAGCTGTAATCTGTAATAGCTGTAAGGTGTAATCAAAAATCCAACCGGTGAACCACCAACTTATCAAAATTATTTTCCATATCTGCATTGCTCTCGTTGCGCTTGTTTGGGACACAGTTAATGCGTTTTTTTACTGGAAACGTGGCAATGAAACACCAAAGTAGACTTTAATATATATTATTTCTGCTCGGAGGCTGATATAACTTTTCCGAGAAGTCTAAGTAAAGATTATTTGAACAGAAAGGCGAGTGATGAAAGTTGTTTTGCTCATTACGATCCTAATTGTCAGAGTCAACAGTTTCAAATGATCCAAGGCGAAGATATAGCCAACAAATGAGTGTTGCTTCACGACAATGCACCGTGGCCCTGCGCGTTGAGTATAACGCAGTTTTTAGCTTCTAGAAATATTTCATTATAACAAATACCCTATCGATTGAGAGCACCCAAACAACTGTCGAGTATACTTGTTGTAGTATTTGAATTAACATGACTGATACTTAAATCAAATATCGCGAACAATTATAGACAATCATTATGAATGCTTCTCTAAATGCATTTCTCATTACACGATATATTGCTCATTTACGAGGGCCGTTTTTTTCCCAACCTCCGTTCGCTCCGTGCACACGCTACGCGGGTAGAAGAAAGCGGGCATGCATTGTAGGAGATTGCGAAGTTCTCACTACACACTCCGCCATTGTTGACATTCAAGCGTCAGTCGGCGTTGTGTTACAGCCAAGTAAACATGTCAGCCATTATTGATCCTCTCGCCAAATGTGAATTGCGAAGTGGTGATTTGTTTTCTACAGGCTGAAGCCCATAGTGATAGTGTTATGCGCGAATGGCGTTGAAAGTTGGATGTACATGATGAAGGGGGTCAAGGACGCAAATCTGTCGTTTCAGATGACCTGGTTCAACGACACAATGGTTAAAGAAAATCGCAGATTCGGGAGATTGTATCTGTGTCATAAAATGTGCCTTTAAACAGTCAAGCGAAAAGATTTTCAGCTGTTTCTTAAAATTTTAATTTGATCTAATCTATATATATTCTAATATCCCTGACTACTCACTTAACTTAAAACTATATCAAAATACATTTGAATACTAACCAATTCACAATGAGTTATTTGAATCTCGATAAAATAAATTTCTTTTTAACGACTTAATCAGGTATCCTATGGTTAACTTGACATTTCTAATGTTAATTTCCAATGTGCGATCCTAACAGGAAATTTCCATTTCCTGGGTTTATGTATTGTAATTATTTCAACTCGAGCATGCGAATACTTTCAGCATGCAAATGAATGGTGATGTATAAACTAATTTGCAGCATGTGAAATTTCACGAAACGCATTTGAAATTCATAGATAGTTCGCGTACTTATCTAGCGTTTGTTTGATGTAAATTCACATTCATCCGAAACGAAAATATTGTGAAAATTATCTCGACTCTAACGAATAAATTTTCATTATTTCTCAATATTCAGATATTCTTCCATTTCAGTTTTATTTCTTCTACTTTCCATCTATTACTAATTATTTATTTTTCTTGGTCTACGTCTACTTTTTATCATTTTCACATTATTTTTTGTTAATACTATCAAGTTTACTTTATCCTTTTCCTAACCAATATATCCTTCTCCTGTTTTATGCACAATTACTCAAAATACTCGGAAAATGTTTCAGAAATAATCGAAATACTACTTCTTGAAATATATTTTTGTTCTAGCCAAAAGTATAATAAATAAGAATAATGATAATCAACAGTGATTTTATTGCCATTGATTTTGTAATATTTGCTCTATTTTTGTTTTTAATCCACTGAGTTTAATTCAAGAAAATAACTCTGAAGTAGATCTATCACCCTCATATTCACTTATACCGATTCGCAACATGACTGTCGAATCCTTCCTTCCAGGATATTCGACAGACTGTTTGATTGCGATTAAAGCCTTTAGCATTTAGTACCCAAAAGTCTTTTTCTTCGCGTGCCGTGGCCGTTATCCATCAATAACTGTCATGTTGTCTATCATATTAAATATCATTGCTTCAATTACCGATGCGCTGAATAGGTCAGTTGTTGATTTTTCTGAACAAGTAATGACAATTTTATCAGCCAAACTTTGCATATTCTACCCATTATTTTGCCTTTATTACCAAATGAAGAAGATCGTACTTTACAAGGTTGCTAATCACATTAACAAAGTATACTAATTGACGTCTCTTTATAGTGGTAACTGTCTCGTTTCTACGAAAAAAATCCTCGGTGTTTGTAATCTAACGGCGATAAACTCACATCTCCGACGATTTTAAACGTTTGAGTAGATTTTCTGTGGGCGTCTTTGTCTCTGGATCGTGTAAGAAGCACAAGAAAGAACATCTATCTTCATATGGAGATCAAAATCATAGATGCGAAACTTGCTCTTGCTTTGACTATTCTTGCTCGTATCTACAGTCTAGAATCTCATTTATTGTTTATTACGGTTTCTTGAAGCGTTAATTTTTCTACTTGATATATTGGTACGTTTTAACCATGATTTCTCTTTCATTGTTTTCGTCTGTAATTCTGGCAAACTATAACATGATGGTATATGAACATCTGAAGTTATTCAAAACGAAATGACTAAAGAGTGTCATTAGGAAAACGCAAAAGTAACAATTATAAAAATGATTCTTATGTTTTCTATAACCACAAAGAGACAACACAGAATTTTTTGTAGTTAGTTTATATATTTTAGAACTGAAATATCCAGTATAAGTATTCTTCACAATGTCTGTGATATTCCTTTTTTGTTTTCATTGTATAAAAACATCTCAAATATAACAAAATAAATTATAACTTCTTTTCTATTCATAATTAAATCTCAGCCAAAAAATTCTTTGAAAATCATAAAAATAAAAGAATATTCGTAATATGAGCGACAAAAAAATGTTTAGTGGTCTATAATTACGAATAAATAATTTTTTTACTGACCTGGTTTTCGTTTGGAGCGTTTCGTACCGCAACGGTTTTCTCACCGATAAATATCGATCTACACTAATCCACATAAAAGTATAAACAGTGATAGCCCAAAGGGTAACTTCTAGATAACCAATCAATCGGCAGATAATGTCTCCATAGACCCACTCGCTTACGACCGCTGGATATACTGATAATGGTACAACTAGAAGGCCACATAGTAAATCTGCTACGGCTAAGGAAAGCAAGTAATAATTTATTACCTCAGAAGGTCCTGGAATAAAATATGAACACTGAAAGATGGGCAAGAATTAGTTTATTTAAAAAAATAGTTAAAAGACCACTTATAGAAGGTTTATTTTGGTTTCCATTTGCTCTCAATGAAAAAAAGTTTGAAAATGTTACCCTTTCAGGGTATTTTTTACTTTAGTGGTAAATCAGGAATAGCATGGTAATAAATAAGGGTACCAACGTGTGAAGAAAGCCGTTGATCCTTTGTTTAGATAACTTTCTTAACCATATCGCACCACATCGTTCTTGGTTGACTCTTTTCGATTATACCACTTAGCAGTTTTCATAGCTACCCCATTATTCCCATAGACAGACTTTGAATTTTGTAAGCTTTTTGGTAACCTCTTCTTCTCTCCTCAACACATGAGAAAAGCTCTTCGATCCTACCAGGGACAATCAAATATAAACGAGCATTTAGTGATGGAAAGCTACCCTTTCATGGTCAAGAGTGAAGATTTTGTGTATTATTGTGACTAATGGAAACCTTGCATGTATTATCGAATCGGATCGACGCTACTTAGTGTTTCAAATTGTGAAATAAATAAGTGTCATCTATGGAGGTGTCAATTCAATCAACAGAAATTAGTTGGACTCAGCATGTTGGATTCTAAGGTTGTGGATGATCAAAAAGTCGTAGGAGACATTGGGGCATTATGGATCAAAACGTATAGAGGTAAGAAAAATGGGTGAGTAAACTTCATGAAAGCTAAAACTCGATTATCTGTGAGAAAATAACATTATCAAAACTCACTAAAAAGGTTTGATTGATAACTTCTGTATCGATGTAAAAGAAAAGATTGCTTCATCCACGAGGTGTTGCGACTCCACTACAACGCCAGACCTCACACAGCAGCACTGGTTAGCTACATATTCAACTTCATATAAAAGAAATAATTTGTAGTAATGTAACTTGTCAAATATTTTTTTCCATACAAAAGATGAAAGTATTGAATCTCTTATTTAATACTACAAATAAAAACTGTCTTTGTTAATAAATTAGTTTGGGAGTGGAGTTATCAGAAGCTTCTATTTTCATATCATTTTCTTTTTCATACTTTCCATTGTGTGAAATATCTTATTTTATGAAAGCTAGAAAGATCCGACTAAAGATTAGTTGGGTCGGATGATGGAATTGTGGTAAATGACGATATTTGTCACTATGCGTGTCTTGAGTTTACGTTCGCAAATCCCTTAGAAAGTACTCCCAAATATTTGGAGTGGAAATATTTTATTATTTCGATATATTAATAAAATATCCAACACAAACTCATAACACGCAAATTTTATCATCGTATAGTCCAGTGTTCGATAAACTAAGTAATTAGATTTTAACACAGAAGGCAGTCAAACTGATGAACGTTTGTTGAAAAGTATTATCTTCGTTACCAGCAAACCATTCATTAATATTTTCATGATCATTAATGACGCAGATCGATTCATAGGTTCAACCTTCTTCAATGACGCATTTCCAAGCTTCTGCAGTCATATATCTGTATACTCATTGCTTTATAGGTTTGACGAATGTTTTTGCCAATTTCTTGTCCAAGTAGAACTAGTATTAGAAATGATTATCTAGAGCATCATTTAGAATTTAATTTAATACCGGTGTATCGGTTGGAGAACAGGTTTCCAGGGTAGAAACAGTCTCTGTCTAGCAATAGGTTTGAAGGATGGCTTAGCTTTCCCTATGACAAGTGAAGGTAGCCTATGAACCACATTCATTAGTTACATGAAACCAGAAGCTTAAATCTCTTTCTTTTAAGATAAGGATTTGGTTTGCATATTTATTAAGTATATGCATTATAGATATTGGCGTTTTTTTGCCTTTCTTCTTGAGCACAATTGTTAACGAATCTTTTCTGATGCTTCAATATCAACCTACATCTTTTCACTTTCGATACCCATTCCTCAACTAATGGTTGTCTTGAAGCTTTATCACAAATCATAAGGCTACTATTATTGGTGCTCTTGCTCACATATCTGCTAATACCAGGTGTAAACTGCGATGTCTAAATCCTGATTTTCTGCAATTTTCATAGCTTTCTGTGTAAACTTCCATAATGTTAGAAAGCAGTCTCAACTCCTGTTTCCCGATCTAAACTTGATCCAATAGCATATTTTTTCAAATGCTCCAACAACTAAGTTTATCAGCAAAACTTGTGAACGTGTTTCAGATAGTCGATGCCCTACTGGATGTACAATTATTACAAGATGTAAAAAACATGACTTTTCAATATTTAAATTGCTTACCTCTGAAATTTAGTAATGTAGCAATAATGAGAACATTTGTGATAATAATAGCCAGTGCCATAACAAAAATGATACTGGCCTGAGCTAGCGATCTCAAAGTGAACACTATCTCCGAATCATCGTTAGAAAGGCTGTAGATAAGCATAGTAGAGGTGTCCCTTCGTAACATCCCGTGGTGGGACATCCGGGACGGGAGACGCTAACGGGACAATGTCCACAATTTATTCAGTATCGGTTGATGCGTCCTGGTAGTTGATACTTTAGTTTTGAATGTTCTGAGGATGGTTGCGGGTGTTGATCGAGGAATAGCACTAAAAATTGATGTATATATAATCAGTACCTGAATATATACTAACATCAATAAAAAAAGTTGTTAGATATGACTTGATACCTATGAAATCTGGCTAGAATATTAGTTTCATTGATTGTATAATTTTCTACTTCACAGTTTATAGTGGTCATGGAATTGACTTTTCATTCTATTTTCTACATATTTAGAGACGTCTAACCTATGTATATTGTTAAAGAAAGAAATAAAAATAACAAATAAGACAATATAAAGTCGGAATCTGGTAAATGGAATAGTGAATGCAGATAACGATGGTGATAAGTTGAAAAAAGAGGACGCATAAAATAACATTAGAAAAATCAAAAATAGAGCAGGTCAAAAGCTTTGGCATTACAATATAACTCGAACAAGAGATAAACGAGAGGACTGGAGCAACTGAAATATTATACAATCCAATTAAGCCATTGAAAACATCTAACAACTGAAAGAAAGACGACAATTATGCAAATTTAAGCACTTTCCAGACAAGTAGTTAGCAAATTCTTGATCAGGGGTTTCAGCCAGCGACATCTCTTTCCACAAGTCAGGTGTCAAATAAGCTTAAGTTTTGGCAATGGCCGCATAAGTAGCTTTAGCGAAATTACTCAATAAACCAGTTGACATTTTGGCCGAAGTATAACAATCCTTAATACCAGCTATTTGAATAAGCTTTTCAGGAACAGTGGTCGATATAGTACCACTAGGAGCTGGAATTAACCTCACAGTAATAGATCCACACTTTCTAGTAACCTTGCAAGGTACTTTATAAATTCTTCACGTTCGTCAATGGCAACAAAAGCATTCAATCGAGTACGTTCATCGCTACGAGTTTGTTTCTGTACTGGCATGATTTCAAATTCCTTATCATTTAGGTCTGCCCCAATTAAATGATCAATGATTTCCAATTCCATAAGGGGTAAAGAAAAATAGATTTCTTTCATCAAACTTAGTAACTGAAATCTATTCTTTTTGATCTTCCTTTCCACGACCGCGTGCGTATCCAATATCCTTACGGCGGGCTCTTGTACCTCCTAGGATACCACCAGGACCAGAAACTTTGAACTTAAGACTAATTCAAAACAAATTCAAGAAAGGACAACTAACATGGTTTGTCCATGCCGTAAGAATCGGAGAAGAATTTTTAATACCGAAGATTTATGAAGCAAAAGAAAAGAAAGGAAGACCGAGGATGTGATGAAGAGAAGAAATAAAGATGGCAGTGAAAAAGCAGGGAGTGAGATAGAATGGGAATGAGCAAGAAATAAATTGAAAGACACGGGATAAAAAATAATTGGAACAGCTATGGAAGAAAGAAACTATGTAATGACTCAATTCCTCAAACATCACTCCTAAAGGAAAGCATAAGGATTAAATAAGTAAAACAAACAATGTGCAATAAATTATAAAATTCAATATATTAAAATTTATTGATAATACTTATCAAATCACTTTATTAAATATTTATTTAGAAATTACAAATTCCTCTTAATCGGTCTTTATTTAGCTTGGAAATTTATTGATTATTTGCCATTAATATTTATAATAATGAATGTTTTACAGTATTACGAAACTATAATTTATTTGTGATATGAAACTCACCTTCCTAATTTCGTAATCAAATCTTCCCACCGTCCTGCCATATTTAGACTTAAGACACGTCAGTGAATGGCTAATCAACTTCTTAGCAAATAATACTTGAAGATTGTCTTATAGGACATCAAAGCTCTGAAAAAAAATTCAAGGTATGTGAAAATATTTGTTGCAACAAAGAACTACGAAAATATGCAGTTTTGTTTTTTCTTTGTATATTCAGAATTCAGTAGAACATTATATTTTTTAAATTTATCCCTAAAGGAATACTATTACGGTCCTGCAAATAAAATCTGTGACGCTTATCATTTGAAATGATATTCGTGAAACTATGGTTGAGTTATTAGTTTCTTCCTGTACTCAAATAGAATAACAGAATGATCAGTACATGTTAATTAGAGAAAGATCGAGAAGAAAGAAAAAATAGAAAATTCTAGAACGTGCATAGACTTTATCTACAGTGAATTGACGGAAAGAAAAGGATGTTAATGAAATAATTCATTGGAAGCGTTGGAGTCCTTCATCACATGAGAATTCCTGTCGTCATCAATGATTTATTTTCTTCAAAAGCATCGACTGAAGAGTTTTCAGACAAAACAAGTAGAATTGGCTGAACTTGATCTACAAATCTTTGGATAACTGAAAATAATTGGTTCTTTTAATGCGTGCAGTACATTAAATTAACCTCTCCAATTAGATTTGAGTCAAGAGGATTGGAACGAATTACTTGAAGATCTGTGTCTTGATTTAAATGTAAACAGTGATTCTTATGTGATTATCTGAAATTAAATCTACTATTCGACGGAACATGGTCGAGGTAATAAATTTAATAGAAATCCTTTGGATTTTCCAATATCGTCGTAAACGAAGGAAATAGTTTATGGCAGTGTAGCACAAATTATTTTCATTTACGACCTTTTATTTTGTTGTTGTTTTTAGATAGAAATTACATTGTAATCCTTTCTGGGATTAATCTTAAAAAAAATTATGAAATGCGCAACACGATAAAAATCAATTGAATCAAGCTCCTATGAAACATGCTTATAGGAAAACTTAACACCCTGTGAGAGTATGTGCTTACGAAGAGCTAATGTTTTATTTTACGTTCGGATTTATATTGGAGAATAGAAATCAATATTTTATTTTACCTAATTTTAACTCTGTGCATAAATGAACAAAAGAGCGAGATGGGAAAGAATCTGGATAGCTGCAACAATTGAAAGTGACGACAGAGCAAAACAAGATTTGACAAAGTTGGAATACCTGGAAGTGACAGTGACAAACGAAGAAGGTGAGACCAGGGAAATCGACAAAATATTAGCGAGAGAGAACAAAACGTTTGGAACCTTAGGAGGACTTTTAAGATCAAAAAAGCTACGCATTTACGAGACAGTTATACAACCAACGGTACTGCTTGGCAGTGAGTGTTGGATCATGAACAAAAAAAAAGAAAACAAAATAAACATATGGAAGAGAAAGGTACTAAAGAGGACTTTCGTAGGAGTACGAAAGCAAAACGAGTGGAGAAGAAGAACGAACGCAGGGATCAAAGGGCTGTATGTTCGAGCTGAGATGGGATATGTGGTCAGATCATCCGTTAGATGGGGCATTTAACCAGAATGGACGAAGACCGTTGGGTGAAAAGATCCTTGTTGAGGGGAGGAGCGAAAAGGAAAAAAGGAAGTCCACGAAAAAATGGAGAGAAGCATGTAGAGAAGAAACAATAGGAATAAAGAACTGGCGTGAAACAGATGGAGGAAAGCATTGAGCCTATAAGACCTGTTGTGCTGCTTATATATATAATGATAACTCCTTTTTAAAAGTCGTAATTACATGAGCAAATTGAATCAAATTGATTCCTTTTGTAACTTTACGTTAATTACTTATTGTCTATTTTCGAGCAGTAGTCACTTTTCTATTGTGGCCACTAAGTTAAAAAAGAAATTAGTTAATTTATTGTCGAGCTTTGACTCAAATCAAATTGGTAAGCTATACGAGAAACTCTAAATTCTCTTGAGATTCAAAAGTTTTGTTTAATTAAACGGAAGGTTATGCCAACGTTGCATCACAAAGAACTATAACTCCTATATTCCTATTACCATCCGAAATAGTATGCAAATATGTAGGTATTTGCGCTGGTTGTAATCCAGTAATCTAGGAGCTTCTTTGGGGACTTGGCCTGATTAAAGTATAACTCTTTGTTTTGGTTCTTATTAAATGGGAACGGTAAAGGTCAAGGACGAGTAAAACACAGAAGAATAAAGAAAAAAATATGAGTACATAAAGTGTGTTTAGGTAACTATTGAAGTACTTTCTTTGTAACAATGTCATTAATTTTAGTGACGGAGTTTCGATGCGCCGCCCTTTTTTGATAAAACGTATTCCATAAATTTTAATTCAATTTTTTTTATTTCAAAATAACTATTATATTGAAGTATAAGTTTTTAGTATAACTAATAAACATGAAAGATAAATAAGTTATAAAACTTAAATAAATTCTTTAATATTAGAGTAACTCATGAAAAACTGAATTTTATAATATTTCATTAGTGTTGCGAAGGTTGCATCAATCATGAGCTTAATGGGAGCCTATCGTTATGACATAGCAAAGGCAAAAAGACATCTAGAAGCGAAAGAGATGTTGTATAGAGGGTCAATAGGAGGACATTGATTGACAGGGAGCGGGGTGGGACGCTTATGTATAACATAAATGTTGGATTATGTAAATATAAGAACACTGAATACAAAGATTGTATATAACAGGCACATTAATCGATATAAATATGGCAGTCGCTGATAATAAATCACCTCTAGATTAGATCAACAACCTAAAACCTGACTAGTCATGGAGTCTAAGATAAAACAGGCAGATTGATCAAATTGAGACCAAAGAAGAAAAAAATGTTAATAAAATAATTGAAGTAATAATTTTATACTCAAAAGACAAACTATTAGTTGAAGTAACTGTGCATTCTCAATTGAAACGAAATATTCTTGAAGTAATATTTGTTTTACTGACAGATTCACTTGTACACACATGAAAAATGGGGTTAGCGATTGATCATTACAATTTGAATTAATTTGAGCATTTCTAAGTCTGCCTAAATCCCAAAAACTTCTTAAAACTTCTCATTTATTCAATTAATTTCTTCGAATATCTTCTTTCGCTATCAAAAGAGTTATCAATAGAATTAGATCAGTTAATAATAATCTTTCATAAAAACTCCATAGAATGAAAGACATCTTTATCTCTCAAATCTGCAGATAAGAGCATAAGCCATTATTGTCAGATACAGTTAACTTGATTATTTCACGATCTACATCCTTTATCCTGCTAAGAAGAACGAAGGAATAATTTATATCATTTTCGTGACTCATTTTGAGAAGCTAAATCTTTTGTTGAATGTTTTTTACGTTCTTAATTAAAGTTTTAATTTTTTCTTTACGACCATCCTCTATGAGAATATTTTATTATTATTGAAACGATTTTTGGACAACTAATATATTTAGAATACCATAAAGCTAACATCGTATATAACAGGTGATCCAAGTAAAATTTACGCTCCCATTGATATTAAAAGTTTTTTTCTTTATTATATCTATCACACTTTACTTAATTCTATTATGTTCGTTCGAATGTTTAGACAACATTTTCTAATCATAATTTCACTAACTTTTAATCAAATCTATCGACTTAAAATTCGTGATAGAATGTCGTTGAGTTATACCAAATATGTTGCGAAAAGCATTCATTTGAAGGGTAAACAATAAATTATTATTTGAAACTTCTTCTTAGCGTCCTTTTGACGTTGGGGATCAGCATGGAGAACTCACTCTATCTTGAGCTAGTCTAGATAACTGTCCCGCTTCTCTTATCCCAGTCCATTCTCTAATATTTTTCAACACTTAACCTTGTTTCCTTCCAATTCCTCTACGACCTTCAACTGGAGGATATTAAATCGGCTATCACGGATTTGCGGACTGAAGCGCTTGTTTGCATAGCTGTCCACGGTATCTTGAGGATGAATCTATGTAACCACATTTTAAAAGCCTCTAAGCGAGTAAAGGTAGATATTTTTAAAGTCCATGCTTCGATACCATAAAAGTGAACTGTTAAAACTACTGTTTACTATAATGAGAGTAGTTTCCTCAAATATTGTGATTCAAAATACAATATGTCTTGATCAACTGTTTCTGAGTGCCAGAAGAATAGAAAAATAAGTTTAAAACTATAATCATCAAAATTGACACTCTATCTATAGTTTCCTTTCTAATTAAATAATGAAAATAAACAAAATACATTGACTGAAACCAGTTTGAACAATAGATCAACATAAAAGATTTGGTTAGCAGGAAGGAATCGACCTTTAATGACCAAATGTCATTTTTGTTTAATTTTTGAAGATATATATCAAACAACCTATCCAAATTCTACTCAATTTTATGTTATCATTAAGATTTCATGTTAAATAATTAATTCTAATATAAAGTTAATTGCGGAAAGCGTAATTTCAATCAATTCTAAACGTGACGAGTCTCCTAAAGTGTTTATAGATGTCAGGAGAATACTAATTAGTTCTCTAAAGAGCAGCCCGATATTAGCTTGTGCTTTATCTTCAACAAGATATATCAGTCCACTCCACTAAGTAGTAAATATACTTGGAGCTTTGATATATGCTTGAAAGTGATATTGAAAGTTTGATAACTAATATTTAAGAGTATTTCTTCCAAAGTGGATTGGTGCCTACTTCTCCAAAGATAAAAGACAAGTTAAAAATTTGTTGCATTTCTATTCTGAAAAATCACGAAGAAAAAAGTGATTCTCTACAATAAAATTATTACTTAGAACTTGCAATCATATTAGAGACGTACATCCAATGCTGATTCCATTAAATAAATGTCAGCATATATATCGAACAGAGCGATGAATAAAATTCTTCATATTTTTGATTGATTCTGGCAAATTTGGAGCACAAGAAAACAGCCATGTGTGTCTCCTTAGATATGTTGGTGGCATTTGACAACGCACTGGAAATATATGTGAGAATAGGGTCAATACAACGTCAGGTGGTTAGGTTAGATTAGTTTAGGTTAGGTTGGGTTAGGTTACGTTAGGTATGGTTAGGTTAGGTTTGGTACTAGTAGTAGATTCTGAGCAAGCCAACCCAAACAGGCGGAAAATACAAGTTATATAGACGACATACCTCTTATTTGCAGGGGCAAATTTGGATCATCTACACAACGGTGAAATGGTGTAGAAGACTGACTCTAAATCGGATGAAACCACAGGCTTTCTGTTTACCAAGGAAGTAGAAAAGTTAATCCTAAGCAGAACGTAAAATATCTGGAAATCCATAAAAAGTGTTAAAGATAATAGCAAGTGAGAGATGAAGATGTAGAGCCTCGGCATATTACAATGAAGTTACTCTTAGAATGTGAGACTAATAATGCTCTAGGAAGCAGTCGACTGGTAGACGATATTCAAGAAACAGCCAACTAGAAGCTGCTTTTGGGCTGTATGGAAACTTGTAGCATACATACAGAGGCGCAGCTCCAGCAAGAAGGATTGTTTCTTCACTATATACTTTTTTAAAAGCCTCGTTTCTTCTCTGTTGATTAATAATCTCGATTATTCTCTTTTTAATATAAAATAAGAAAGTAACCACAGCAAAATTTAATGACACCACTTTATTGCTTATTACAAATTTTAGTAGTATTACTTTATTAAGAACTATTTCCAAAGTATACTAGGAAAGAAGATGAGGAAGGAAGACAATAAGCAAGATCATGAATTCACAATTACACAATTAATGGAGACCACAGACCAAAAGTAGTATACATTGCGTTCTAGATCTAAACAAAGCTTTTGACAATTCGAAACAAACAGTTTAGGATAACAACGAAAACCCTTGATGTTTCATAACAAAAAAAACTAAGACAGGGACTGGTACAGCGCCACCTGTTGTTTTGGATGATATAATTAAAACCATACAAACAAAATGAGAGAAAGTTATAGATATAAGAAATGGGAAAGCTAATTACTGAAGATTAATGTTGGAAAGTCGAAAGATGAACATGACAAAAGAGAGGGGGAAGTTGAAATGATGAATTATTTAAAAGTGACCATATACAAAGAAGGAACGGTTAACGCCGAAACAAATTAAAGAATCTCTATTGCCTCAAAGCAGTTTTATGCACTTTCAAAGTCATCCATTGGCAACAAATCATCAGGTAAATCAAAATGATGATATAAAAGATAGTATACTGGCTATTAACATATGGAAGTGAAAGTACTGATAAACAGAATACAAGCAATGGTGTTGAAGTATTTAAGGAGAATGAAGGTAATAACACGATAAGACAGAATTTGGAAATAAGCAGTGAGGGAAGAAATTATTGAACCAATAGCTGAAATAATAGAAAACAACAAGCTCAAATGGTTTGGCCAAGATATCATTTAAAGCTATATAAGCACGATGAAATAACAAACGGAAGAGGGGTAGATCTAAGAAAACGTAGAATCAAAAAATGGTATAAAAAGGGTGATAACATGGTTCAAAGCAATAAAAAAATAATATAGAATGGGCCAAGTTTGTTCATGAGAAGAAAGAATAGATGGAACTCTGGGTAAATAAGGGCTACTATACTCTAATATTTCTCTAGACAATGTGTTGTCCTGTATTCTATATTCTCTGTATTTAATATCATCTTTAGTAATCAATTCATTTAATAGTAGTAGTCCATTTAGCAATAAATAAAAAAATAGTTTCATAATCCCCCCACAAATACGAACGGTATTATCTCTTTACGCCCATATTCCCGAATGAATTTTAAATATTTCACACAACGTGAGTGACTAAACGATCAAGAGTGATGTCACCCTATATAGGATATTTTAAATAGCCATATATGGGGCTCACAGGACACGGGAATTAACTTTATCCCTTTAAAACTACCCTGAGTATTATTTGAACGTTATTGTTCGATGAAACGAGCTTAGACAGCATATATACACACAGAGCTTATATCTGGCGATGATACATAATATGCGGTTGCGGAGAGATTAACCTAATAGAATAACTTATGGGGAAACACGCAAATTAGACTTGTGTTTGATGTTCAAGACTGTAAGCTCATGTTAATGGTTGTAAACATAAACGTTCTGTTTGTCAGATGAAATCACAAAGCGTTTTCAACTTTTTATGAATGAAGATTATGAATTCTCAATGCTAAACAAGAAGGTAAACTGTGTAATTGTGTAAATGTAGGGGTAGCATAAATTTATTGGATACTTTTGGAAATTTTTCCTTTCAGAAACCACTCAAATATGTGTTGAATTCATGTATAAATTGAAATGTTGCTGTTTGGTTTGTCTACTTTATTTGTATCAATCTCCTCATTCTAAACGATCTTCTTGTTTATTATGTTTTTCTCTTTTTTTCATTTTAATTATTGCCCGTAATTTCACTTGTTTTCCCTAGTTTTTTATGTTTCATTTATTTCCTCATTCTAATCTTCCACTCCTTATTTTACTTTGTCTTCATTGTATATGTTATTCCACTACTTCTTTAAAAGGATCAATGAACCATGAGACTCCATGAAATCAAACAGTAGGCTTCATTTGATCCATTTTATTCTATAAGTTGAAGGTTTAGATACATAAAACAATACGGGCACAGTATTTGCAACAACACTCATTATTACACTGTTTAACAAGTGTTTGGATACTTGGATGTGCTTGGATGCTTACGATGTCATATTGACCATTGGTAAGAATCTAGCATAAAAAGTAATACAAAGCGACGACATAGCCACAGTACTTGTTCATGATGTCGTTCAAACTTTTATTGTTATTTTTGCTTTGTTTGCTCTCCAAGTTTTACTTGTCTATCTTTTTTTCCTAATTTAGTGCATCTCTTTATTCACCTCGTTTTTCAACATTATCTTATTCTCATTTTTTTTCTCATCTGTTTTTTTTTAACTTTTTAGCTTCCCATTTTTACCTAACTGTTCGCTATTTTCTATTTATTTTCTTTCGTCGTTAATATTCTTTATCTGTTCTTAGAACACTTTCCTTTATTCATGACAAAGTTGAAACGTTTCATATATTTGATAAATATTACAGAGATAAGCTACAAGTTTCATTTCTTTGAATAATTTGTGTTTTTACTCAGAAATTCATCTCGAATTGAGTTAGTGTGCTAATTGAATAAATAATCTAAGAGGAACGTTTCATTTGAGATGCAAATTTCAGTTCCTTGGCATATATTAAACTGAATAAAAGTTGTGGGGTGCTTTCACCGAACATTTCTCTAAAATCTGAAAATTTCGCTGGAAATACAGAATTGGTATACGATATAGCATACGAAATTTCAAGATTTTCAAATAATGCGGTAATTTATAATACAATCATATTTTCAATTCCATGCGAAATTTGCGATCATTAAATTCCAATCAAATATAGTCGTTCCTTGAAACTAAAATCTAATAATAATAATAGTGACGCGGAATTTTAGATATAAAATCAGTATACAATAAAAAAAATGTTCAGATGCAATCATACATTGTTGGATTTCCATTAGGCCTAACGTATTTTTACATACTACGCTGTAGTGTGAGATCAAGAAGACCACGGTCGTTTAGTCAAATGACAAAACAGTATTATGAAGAGAAAGAAAGATAACTTAACAGCTGAATATCCTCATAGTGTAGAGAAAAAATTTAGTTAGACTGGAAACGGAATCAGTTCATCTTCAGAAAATCACTAGAATCCAAGAAGACCTATCGAACAACTTCAGTGAATGCCCTACGGCCTATAAAAAGCCTATTGCCAATAGATCTACAAGTAGAAGAAATAATGCTCATTGAACAGAAAAAAAACAAAAGTTAAGCTTTCAGATTATTGTTGGGTAGATGGTAAGATAAATGGATAATTGAGAAAGGAAATAGGACATGTATTACAAGCAGCAAGATATAACGAATCACATTTTATTCGAATGCTTGAGGTTGATGGAAGAAAAGTCCTACTAGTCCTGAGAATATAATAAAGAACATGCCAGATAGCCAAGAAAACTGGAATACGGTAAACAAGATGGCAAAATAAATTCTAACTTGCAAAAGAAAAAACATAAAACCAAAGTAGGAAAATGATATCAATAGCCGCCATGCTCAAAGTAATGCCCGACGAGCAGAGCTCACTTAAGATTATTAGACATATTTTGGTCGGAATAGAGCTCTATACTGCTCAATCCGAGCCAAACGTTTTCCTATTTACAGAAAAAAATCATCTTTAGAAACGAATCCCGCTCCTGCATAGTTTTTATCAAATATTATTATACGTTAAAAACATAGCTTGATACTTGCGCTTCAATTCTTATGAAGCAGCTTAACAAATATGTTCAAGATATTTTTGTAGGTTTCCTCTTAAAGAAAATAATAAGTCTTGAACCAATTATCTTTTCCAAGTTTCCTTCTATCTATAGCGTCTTTTCCATTTTCGGGATACTGTTATATTTAATTTTGAATATTTAGCCTTCTCCAGAGCTCTTCTTAATACGCTAAGCACCAGCTCTCATCTGGTGGGCTGCCTAGTTACCTCAAGGTATTCGATTGCTGGTTTTTAGTTCATTTTGCTCATCAATATTTTGAAATCCTTTCGACGCGATATCTCTAGTCTCGGTTACTTCCCCTAGCACGTATTCTTGAATTTTCAGTTCTTATCTCATGAACTCTCATTACATCTCTGAGACTCACATCCTCAACTATTCTTAGCATTTTTATCTCAGTCGTTCTAATTATTATTTTTACTTGCTCCCATTCAATATTGGTATGTTATTGAATTAAATCGTTTGTTCCATTATGTTGTTATTGAAAGCTGGTTAGCATCTAATGAGATCTTTGACCATGACCATTGATTCTTAGTTTAATAGCTTTTCGATTAATCAATTTTGTTTCTATTGCTAAATTCCTATTGTGTTATTTCCGATTCATTAGTATTATATACTGAGATCTATAGCGATGTTTTGTCAACATTATTATTGTTATATGTGTTTTCAAAGTACCTTTCTTCTTCTGCAATGTCTTTTGTTTTTTGTTGTTACGTAGCATTCGTCCGTCTCCATTTCTGTTGAGAATGGTTTCAAGTTTTTGGCTATCGTATTTCATTGTTTGTTCGATCTCTAACAGTTGGTGTCTACTGTTTTTATCCCTACGACTTATGTTATATTTTGTTTGATTTTTCAAAATTATTCCTATATCATCTATATCTTTACATCTACAATCTTGTTTCTCTGAATTTTCTCATCGAGTTCACTTATCAGATCTCAATTATTTGGCAATTAGATTTTAGTGCTTAAAATCGTCAATCAGGTTTTTTACCTTGTTCAAATAAGTTGTTTTATTGTCCAAGCTTTAGCGACAATGAAATAGTCCAACAGTCTTTGTTTGCAATTAAAAAGATCACCAAATGCTGAAGACTTCAGTCCTATTTGAGCACTCAAGATTTATTTACAATACTTTTCTAAAACTCTTCATCTTTTTCCGTTTTATTTTCACATCTCACGTTTAATATTGACGTAGAGAAAGATATAAATAAAAAGAGCGAACGCAACAATACTTTGAAAGTTATTGTGGCATTTTGTTTGTAAAGATAAGTACATCTCAAGTCTGAAGTGTTTCGAAAGTGGAGAGACCCTGGAGGCAGAAGTACAAGTAGATTTTGTCAATAATGCAAATGATGAGCAGAATTTTGTCGCGCAAATGAAATATTTATGTGATGTTGCTCCGAGAGGGCTCTTTAATTCATGTTGAGATTATTGCTTTGAGGTATTAGCTTTAAAAAATACGATTATAGGTAAGTAGCCGCCGAATATTTGACAGTAATGCTTCCACAATCTTTTATTTGAGTTTTCCTAATTTGAAGAAAAAAATAATAATGTCAGAACTACATTTTAATCATTAATCCAGAGTAATTTTTGAAAATATTTCTGTTCTGGGTGCTGATCGAGTTCAACTAAACTATATATAATTTAAATACGAAAATATTAGCATAAGTAATCTATGGATTCTGACAAAAATTTTAATTTTCAAATATTTTAAGTATAAGAGGGTTAAATCATATATTCTAGGTGGTCATCACAATTTAAAGTTCGACTATCTTGTAACGCCAGCTTCTTATATACGAGGGATATCTAGAAAATAAGGAAACTTTCCAAATATGTTTTGGTGCCAGCGTGCGTGGCATCTCAGTTCTACCAACACAACTGGGTGTCAACGCCCAAGCAATGTAACCAATACACAGGTTGCTAAATATGTCGCCGCCATGTTGAGTCATTACTGAATCGAATTGAAACTGGTCACGAGACATGGAGGGGATGAAATCAGTCGAGTGAAGGCACACTAGTTTCCCCAAAAAAAATTCGTAAACTTTATCGGGGAGGATTATGACGACTGTCTTTTGAGATAAGTATAGTGCTTCTGATTGATTTTCCCGAAAGCGATATCCCAGTACGGTAAGCGTAACATAGGATAGTAGTTCAAAACAAGAGGATAAATATTGTTCAAAATTTTGTTTTAGTATGGCAATGGGCAAAACTATGATTTTAGAGGCTTGGTATTACAAAAACTCGCTTACAATCCTATTAAGATTCGATATGGATGTCATGGTGTACTGAAATTGTGCTATGTGTGCTAACCAAGTCAGCCTTGGCTCAAACCCGGATCGGGTCAGCATAGAAAAATACAATTTGCCACCTGTTGGAATGGACAATGGCAAACCACCGATAGATAGTAGTGTTTAGTATAAGTTTTGAACTTTCACGTTTGGACCTGTTATAAGATGTAGATGTGAAAGGTCTTCTACATCCGATTACAGACATGTGGAAGAAGAAGAAGTTAACAGGTATTGTAAGAAAGATTTTTGTCTGTTTTGGACATCAATGTACAAATATGTTTAAAGACAATTTAACATATAAGTAACAGAAAAAAAGAAGGAGAATAATTATAAATAAATATTTCAGATTATTGAAAGTGTATATGCGCTAGATATTCCACAATTTTAATTATATTGCGCAGAATATCTCGTTGCAGAGATTTCCTCCATTTGAAGCAACAAAACGAAAATCATTAATAACTCTACCATATCAGCCCTGATTATCTTATTCCTCAAAATTTATAAGTGAATTATTTGTCGATTCCAACTCCCAAATGTGTTCAGTCGGCACGATATTGATTGGTGCACGCACCCGCAACTCATAAAAAAAGAGAACTTCGAGTTGAACGTGAATTCCGAGCTAAAGTGGGTCAATGCCACGTGAGAAATCCCTAGGAAATACTCCACAGACATAATAATTTATGGAAAACGATTAGGCGAAGACTACTGCAATAAATGGTTTTATATTATTTCGGAACTGGATAAGTTATATTCCAAATTATTGCATCGTTCCATATTTCTGTTATTTAATATGAAAATATAAAACCAGGATTGTGAGAAACGTTTCCGATATAAACCTGACGATATCAGCAATTATCAAAATAAGTTGGAAAATATATTTTCTCATCTCGTATTTTTAGCAACTCATAGAAAAATAAATAAATAACACTTTTTTCTTTTCTTTGCCGCTCATCATAATCGGATGAGCGGAATTACTGATAAAGAAATTTCTAGATACCAAACGGACAAAAGAATATTCAAGAAAACATCAGTGGTCAAGTTACGAAGATCAAAAGTGGTTAATGTACAACTTAAGGAGGTTGAAAAAAATACATTGTGACAAATCCAACTAACAAAATTCGGTCAACATAGAGAGGTGGTAAACATTGAAGGTTTTACTATATTTGTTTTTAAAAAGTAAAGTAATGTGCCTATCCAAGTAAACGAGGAGGTAGACACTTTGTATGGAAATTCAGCACTATCATTTGAAACCATAAAGTTTTGGACAGCTAATCAAATGTGGTCGTATCAGTTTGACCGAATACGAACGTTCGGGAAGACCAAAACTGAGTCAACCATCATCCAAAAAGTATACCAAAAGTACGAATTATACATGTCCAAGCTATCCCTGTATGTAGTAACACTAAAAGTGTTTTCTCAGTAATGTGATAAGTTTACATCAAGACTTTACGTTTTAATAACCTTTAAGGAAATGTAGCTTAGGTTGGTACATGTAATCTCGAACTAGATTGGTCGTAATTTACTCAGAGGCATGAATCTTATTCTGTATTATATACCTACGAGGATGTATTGATATCTAGTTCCATGTATAAACAAAATATTGCGTTATCATAGCAACGAACAATAAATTATTAGAAGTGTAAGTGTTAAGTTTGACGTCAAAAAAGTAAACCAGAGTTACGCAATCAATTAAAAGAAAAAAGATGTCCACCGAAATTGTCAAAATCGAGAAATTGGAGTATTGGGCCATCATAAAGTACCTGGATTTAAAAGGGTTAAGAGGTAAGCAGATATGCTTAATACCCTGGTGGTGATCAATGTCCTTCGTATGCGACCGTGAAAAATTGGACTGCAAGCCTCAAAAGAGGTAAATAATCCATTGTTAATGATGACCGATTGGGAAGGCCAGTTTCTATATCAGTCCCCGAAAATATCGATGCAGACCGTCGAAATTGGGCTAAAACGGATATCTGAAGCACTGAATATTTCATACGAACGCGTTCATCATATAGTTCACGTCAATTCGGACATGAGAACAAGTGCTGCAAAATGGATCCCCAAATGTTTGAATGAGGACCAAAAGTGTGCAAGGGTAGAAGCATCGCGTTCGATCTGTGCTCAATTTGAAAACGAATTGTTACTATGGATGAGACTTGGGCACATTTCTACGATCCAGAAACAAAGCAACAATCGATGGAATGGCGACACTCTGGTTCTTCAAGACCTAAGATGTTTCGAGTCCAAAAATCTGCTGGAAAAGTTCTTGCTTCAGTTTTTTGGGATTGCCATGGAGTAATCATGATTGATTTTTTGGATAAGGGTAGAACAATAACTGGAGATTACTATTCGACATTACTGATCACTCTACGGGAAAAAATTAAAGAGAAAAGACGCGGAAAGCTATCCAAAGGTGTTTTGTTTTTGCAGGACAACGCCCCTGCACACAAATCTCATGTTGCCGTGCAAAAAATTCGTGATTTAGTGTTTGAATTACTAGAGCACCCCCCTTATTCACCAGATTTGGCTCCGTTCGACTATCATCTTTTTCCTCAACTGTAGTTTAAAAGGTCGTAAATTTTCTTCCAGTGAGCAGGTAATTAAAGTTGTGGAGGTCTGATTTGCAGAGCAAGAAGAAACATTTTTTTGGAAAGGTCTAGAGACGTTGCAGGCTCTCAGTAATCATTGTATCCAATTAAGAGGAGAATATGTCGAGTAATAAAATATTTTGACATTGAAATATTGTTTGGTTCTATAGTACGCTAAGAATTTTTCAATAATTGATACGTTATTGGCGACCCATAGCTGAATTTGCGTCTAGGTATCGAAGCCTTGAGTACAATATTAACTTCGTATAACAACTTCGCTAGAATATGTTGAAGGTTGTGCAAACTGGGTAGTCCTCTCTTCATAATATTCCACAATATTAGATATGATTTGAAAATGATTATTGGGGTGGCTATTACAAAAAAACTAAACAACCATCTTTATGACACTGAATAGTTCAAAGTGTAATATGTGGATGCCCATTTAGATATGGTTGTAGATTGGATGAAGTAGGTGGTTGCGTACCGTGAGTAATAATTTCAAACACCTAATAATCTCCCATTGATACAATTTTCTACACCAGACAAACTTTGCAAACAGTGGTTCACATGATAGAAGCACTAATCTGAGTATGAAAAGAACCAAACCAAAGACTCGAAAAAAGTATAGTACGCATAGTAATAGATTTATTTTTCTCTCCAAACCATTGGTTGATAGTTTGATGCGTAGTAATAAAACGATCTTGCAGAGCTACTTTTCTATTGCACTTATATTTACGTTTGGAGTTACGCCTCGGTTGACCAGTTGGTCTTCATCGAATGTGAGTACTCTGAAAAATCCTAGGGAGGTAAAAATTATCAAATCTTTGTGGAGAAGTTTACGAGTATTCAGAGCTCAAAGAGTCATGCGTACAGAATGAATGCAAACAGAATTGTCAAAATAGTACAGGTGGAAAAAAAAATCAGAAAAAAAAGAGGCAGACCGAAAGATAGCTACGAGAGGTAACATCAGATTAGAGAAGAGTGGGGATAACTGAGTGGAGAAGTCGAAAACGGAAAAGTAATGGAACTTCTTTATACTTGAGTTTGTAATATATTGTTAATTATAAAACTTGGGACTTAAAAGGTCTGAGTGCTGTTAATATCTATTTACAACTACCGTCGTAAGTTTAAATGAAATGAAATGCATTCATCTGAAGAATATGCGTGTACCCACAATTAAATACTTGAAGTCACGTACTTGCCGAAGTCGTGAAGACGCTCTGTAACCTATGCAATAAGTAGAAAGTAATTCCGATATCATGAGGAATAATTTTCCAAAAGAATAGATATATTGTGTGATTTCACAGTAGCTTCTTTTGCAGACTGCGCTCTTTAAATACCTTTCAAAATTTCACTTTGTTTATAAACTCAGTTTTCTTATAATCATTATTCTGAGAAAAAAATAATATCTCGACGAATTTCCATTGAAATAGCGAGTTAGATACGAACGCTGGAACTGAAATTTGAATCTACTTCAAGTCGTGCTTAAACGAAAACATAAATTTCAAATATATATTCAAATTTCAATTCCACGTCTCACTGAATTGAAGATCGGGATTCGCTAACGACAGATGTTTTGCTAAAAAATGTTTTTTTCGAATTTCCATTTAATGGTCAAAATATATATAAATAATCCACGTAATTTATTCTTTCTTCCTTTAGAGCTAATATTCATTGAATAATAAGAAAAATCACATATTAACAATTTTATGAGTGCCTCTTTTCACTATCAAAAATTTATTCTTCATTCTTCTTCTCTTTCAAGCCCAATTGTCAGTCATTTGTTAGATTGGTTAATGTTCTTGTTTTTCAAAAGTTTTTTGTTGTTTGTGGGTTTTTTGTATTCGAATTTTGTTTTATACGAGGTTTATCCCAGAAGAACCTAGATCAACAAAGAAAACACTGATATTTTGGAGAAAAATATATTTATTTTCCAACGTATTCTCCTTTCCGCTCGATACATTAAAAATTGTCGACCACAATCCATTTTTCAAAGTCAGTAAACAGAAAATAGTCCCAGGGGGCTAAATCTGGCGAATTGGGTGCATGAGATAGCAAATCAAACTTTAATTCATTAATTTTCGCCATTGCGGATGTGTGAGCTGGTACATTTACTTGATGAAACAACACTTTCTTCTTAGACAAATGCGGCCGTTTTTGTTCGATTTCTTCGCTCAAACGTTGCAATAAGCTCGCATGATACCCGCCGTTAATAGTTTTTAGTTTTTCAAGGTAGTCAATGAAAATTATCCTACGCGCATCCTAAAAAACCGACGCCATGACCTTGCCTGCAGATGGAACGGTCTTCGGAGCAGGTTTTCCTTTTTCAGTCTATTGTTTTGTTTCGGCTGTGATGTGATGGACCCACGTTTCATCCATTGTTATGAACCGAAAAATTCGACCTTATTTCTTTAAAACCATGCCCAACATGGAAACATCACGACGCTGTTTTTGTTCCTTTATGAGCAAACACGGCACAATTTTCTCCTGTCCGCTTTGTGGATTTTCTTCAACTTTCTGGAGTGGTCACCTCATTTGGTCGACCACTGCACGGAGTAGAATCTAGTTTAGGTTTTATATTGGTCGGGCTAAGGTCTTTCAAATAAAAGTGTAGTATTACATAACAATGACCAATTGTTTACAACCTCACTGAAAAAGTTCACTATTGAAGGTTGCCAAACAAATACTAAAAAACTAGGCGTGCACTTTGTAATACACTGATATGTTTTAAGCAACTAACGCCATCTCTAGGTCAGGCCAGGAACTTCTGCGACCATTCTTGTATCTCTCTTTTTATAGATTAGAACTTTTTTGATGTCATTTTCTAGCGACATTACTCAGTATATAAAAATAAATTGACCTTTTTCCATCTTTCGATATCTAAAAATTTCCTTCGCAAGCGATTTCAAGTTGGCATAGAAGCCAAATATCAATGTCGTCCTGTAAACTACTCCGGCTTTTTCATCGAGATAAAAATGTCCTGAAATTGCAGTATCTGTTTCTATCATCATTTCTATAATGCTGATCGTTATTTTGATGACAGAAAAATCAGATATATGTCATACTTATCAATCATTTTCCATATTTTTCTAGTACCTAACACGGCACATTTTATTGCTGATCCAATTAATCGATAAAACGTATTGAATCTGATTCATTAATGAATTAATGACTTTCGTTTTTGTAACAATTTTCATATTTAATCTCTGACGCATTTTTTGTGCGCCACCGAGAGGGGTGTAATCTTTTCGTTGGGAAATTCTGAAATGAGGTCAGCGAATAAAATTCGTGGAAATGTGGGAAGTTTTTTGTTATCCTATCCTAACGGGGGAATTAGAATCTTGGCATTGTTGTCAACTACAAACCGATAATTTATAATTTTCATGGGCATTATTTTATACGGGGATAACAAAACGCAGAAAATTTATGTTTCAAAGAGAACAATACGTTCATGTTATTATCACGGCATTTTTGTTAACTACGACTAGTACGGAGCTTCCTTAACAGCAAAGAATTCAAGAATTCATGAAATTTAAAACATTCGTTGGATTTTTTTATACTTCAAAGTTGTTTAACATACTTTTATTAGCTACGTCTGAATGTAGAAATTTTCAAACTCAATTTTTTCCCCACTATTTGCAAACTAATTAAGCATAAGACTATCTGCGTTCTACTCTATATGATTTAACAAATACATTGTAGTTAAAAACACTTCAAACACGATAAATAGAAATTTGTTGTACTATTGGTGATATTTGTACTGATCAAACTTCTTTCAATACCAAAAAAAAGGTGATTAAAATAAAGTAAAACAATTATACTATTCATAGAAGTAAATAAACTAGTCTTAACTATTAAACTGAGGCATAGAAATTAACGAAATTACTTTTGAGATACCCTCTGCATAATAAAACAGAATGACACTTCTATAAATACAATCTGAAAGCTCTTTTTGGGCATAACGGCAATAAGAACTGCACTAATAGGACACTCTGTAAATTGTAGAGAATTTATAACATTAATGAAATTATTAAATTATGAAGAACATCAATATAAAGGGTGCAGCCACCTCCTACTCATAGGTTTGTTATTGAGTTAACAAGAAGGATTTACCAAATATTATTGCTTTATTTGTCTACAGGAACAGAATCCATCATTACATAGGAAAAGACTGGCCTATTCGAAATGATTATACAATTTGAACATCATAGGACGTGGGAAAAACTTTGTGAAGGGGCTAAACAAAAATAACTGTAATGTTTTTCTTCTTTATTTGTACGGTTTCTATTCGTGGGGTTAATTAATAATCACTGTCTGTTACGTTATCAATTTATTTGAATACTATACACTACACTAAACTAACTTATAATAATTCAGTTATCACTATCACTCAACTAACTTAAATAATTTATTTAAATTCTTCGATTACTTTGCTATTCACTACGATTATTTATTTTAAACTGAACTGAACTGCGCTAAAAGAACCTGCTTATATATCCAAACGAAGTTCTCAAGAATTCTAGAAACATAAAGGAACAAAACATAGAAATAAATAGAACTTCCTAGAAATAATCCAAAAGAAATAATGAAGTGAGTGAGTGAGTGAAAGCAAATGGCTTGGAAGCAAGACAGACTGATGATTGTATCATACTTAGCCTGGCAAGATGGGCGGGATGTCTCCCATGACCAGTGTTCATTCTAAGGATACTTGCTGAGTAAAATTTCGAAGTTGTGTATATGAATATATAGTTCGGAGGTGAGGGTAAAGTAGGATAAATTTGAAAATAGGTGTTATTTGAGGATTGTGAGGCAGTATCCCAGGGTTTCTGCTAGGATATGTACAAATAATGTAAATAAACAGCTTGCTATAAAAATGGATGTAAAAAACAAACGTCAAACTGCTTCCACGATTAATAAAAAGTAGAATTACAATACATCTAGGTAGGGGGCACGACTATAGAATAATGTTATTTACAAATAATATTTCCAAATATTATAAACGAAAGAAAAGTGAATATTTATTGGCACACAGATCCCTAAAGATCCTCACTTCAAAAGTCTCTTATATGTTAATGGAAAAGCTGCTGGAAAGTCATTTAAAAAGGTTGTTGAAGAATGTTTGGTAAATTAAGAAGGATAAAATTATGAAGATGTTTTGGCTACCTTTTTGAAAAATTTTCAACAAATAGGAGTAAATATATCATTTCCTACACTTAGTATTGAATTTTTTTCTGAAAAATTAGAAAGAATGAATGATGTTCAGGAGGAGGGGAAGTTTCATCAAGTTTTTAAAGTTTTTGATAATAAAATTAACCTGAGCCAAAAAAACAATAAGAGGAAAGCCAAAATTTGTCACCTTCAATTATTTTGTTATTGTTGAAACTAAGTTAACCAAGGTATGACAGCACAGCACACAACACAAAACTAAAAAATACAAGCATTGGTTAAAATTGAGTTCAAATTTTCAAATATTGGCAATCGAGTTAAAACCTTGACCTTTCCTTCAATATATTTCCATGATTTGCGTGTACCAGCATGAAATAGCGTGTAAATTACATCAATTATCGACTTTTCCGTCTGCTAATAAGCCCATTTCGATAACAGTCATTTATTTTTGCCAGGATCTCCCTACTTTCATAATTTATTTATTACTTAGACAGAGATTAAAACTATATTTCAAATTTGGACAGGAAAACAAACAATAGGAAAAGTACATGCGCAAAAAATAGACATAGAGATGCTCTTCATCTATTTTCAGAGGAAAAACGGATGGGGTGTCCAGACCAAAACGACTAGAGTTCAATATATATATATATATATATATATATATATATATATATATATATATATATATATGATAATAACAAAAAATGATGAAGAAACATTGAGAAGTTCGCAAAGAAAGATTATCAGAACGAAATAACAGAAGAATTCAGCGACGAAGACGTTGAAAAAAAAATCAAAGCTCAGAGAATTAAGTGGTTGGGGCATGTATGAAGGGAGAGAACAAGATCTATAGTATTCAATATGATGAAATGGTACAAAAAGACGCGGTAGACATAGGATAAAATGGTTAAAATAGGTGGAGGAGAATCTGAGCAGAGTACGACTTGAAAATTAGCAGAAAAATAGGAAGTTGTGGCGGGAAATAAGCGAAAAGGTGTAGATATAGACTTTGAGGACTGATTCACTACAACAAGAGGATCTAAACAGCATGTTTGCTCCGCAACCCTATTAAGTCATTATTATTATTATTCTCAATGAGAAAACTAATTTGCCTCGAACTTTTTACTAATCAATTAATCGTTTTTTTAACGTTTCGAAACATCTGTATTTGTGAAACTGTTTGTAAGAATGATTGCACTGCTTCTTATTTACATAGTTACTCCTCTGCTTTAAAATCTATAGAGGACCTTGGACTCCTTTACCACACAGCTCCTTTCGCCTTGTTTTCTCAATTTTCAACTTTAATTCTTTCTAAGTCTCATTCTATCTCTTTTAACTAGCTTTTCTGGCACGTCTAATCCCTCGTTTTCATTCTACTTTAGCTCTACAGATCTTCTTTATTATTGTTTCTGTTGCAGCAGATGCTCAAACTCGTTGAGTTTATATAATTTTTTCTTTTTCTTTGTAGAGGTCACACAAACCGAAATTACTCCTAATTTGCCAAATATTTTCAACTTCACGCGTCGTAGTTTGAAGCTTGAAGGTAGTTTAAGGTGAACTTGTTCTTTCTTTCAGCTACAACTTTCCTACTACTTCTCATGAGTCTTGAAAAAAAGATATATAAATAAGAAAAATTAAATATTTCTACATGCCAAAATAATGAATTAACTTTACTAAAACCACTAATTACAAAATTACTAGAGCTTCCACTTTATTTATAGTCCTGGGCTTTCAAATTTAGAAGGACGATGGATTTTTAATGGTCAATAGGGTTTACTATGAATATAGAATCATGTTTGGCATTTGTATACGTCGAATATCATCATAAATCTACCAAATCTACAACTTATTTCAAGTAATTGACATTTTTATTCCAATTTTGGTAAGTAGTAGCTAAACCTTTAGGTTTTTTTGCATTTACTAATCCTCCTCGGAAACTTGATTTATATAGACGTCTAATATGATCTCAAGGGATTACCGCTAGAACCCGACGTTTATTTTGCTATCAATACAATGAAAAAAATTTATTACATCATATTAAATTTCATATAAAGAGTGTCTTAGTCGGAATAAATTTCTTATATAGATTCTGCTTGAATTCTATTTCAGAAAGCGACAAAGCTTGGAAAATATTACGTGTACCAAGAAGTAATCTTCTTTCAAATAGGATTTGGTATGTTGGAGAGCGTGATACGTATCTTTTCAAGATGCAATTATTGTTATCCCATGAGATATACCATGATTTCATCTCTTGAATGCAATTATTAAGCATGTTGTGATGGGCGTGCGGATTAGAATTATTTAAACTCTGATTATTTAACTTTAAGCTTCCATCGCATTTTCTGTACATAAATTTAATCATGAAACTTGTCGATTTGTTTGAAATTGTAAAATATCTATCGGTTTTTAAAGATGCTAATGGTCTAATTGTCGAAGAGATCTAAAATCAAATGTTAAATTGTATAGAAGGTTATTAGTGTGTGTATAATGTTTGAATGAAGAAGTTTGAGTAGTTAATTTCATATTTTTTAATTCTATCGATCGATTTCTTTCTTGAAGGTCTGTAATATTTTGAAGCAGAAAATTTGTGTTGCAAACGACAGAAACTCTATTGAAATTTTGATGGTGTCAAAATCATTAAAAATAGAACAAGTCGCCGAGAACCTCCACAAAAAATCAACATTTATTATAATCTTTGAAGGTAAATATCATATCCAGTCTGAATTATTGAAACTCATAAAAAATCGTATGTATTTTTCCATATATCTCGGGAATCATATAAATGCGGTAATCCACCCATCAACAGAAGCCCATGATAATGGAAGATTCATAAAGAAATGGTCATCAGACCTGATAGGAGGTTAAACAGGACTTTTAACCTTGCAAGCTTATGAAACAATATGTAATCTGAGAAATAAAATATTATCTGGAATTTTGGATTGAGTAAGAAACTTCTAGTTGTAATATGAGAACTAAGAGGATTACTTAAGAAAAGTTAAGTGTCTATAATCAGTTTTCTGGCTTCCCGCAAACGGAAGAAAACGATTTTCTTTAATAGGTAATACTAGTACTAAAATAAAAGAAACTTTTGATACGAGGAATAATCAAAGGTTCAAATCAGCTGCATTTGAAAACAAAATTAGTTATAGAGCTTATTTATGTTTAGCGACGAGATTTAATTTGGGTAAAGACTGAAAGTTTATTATTCAGAAGTAGAAAACGATGTACAAAACGTCATTATGACAGTAAGCTTCAGCCCCAACACTATACGACTTAAAAAATTATTCAAAATTATAGATTGTGAATTAATTCTGCGTGTCATCTTTTCAAAACATCATTTCCAATATGTTGCGAGCTAAGTTCTGACTACGTAAATTAATGAACATAAAACCTGTAAACCAATGATGTGTAATTTCATATTTCTCCAGCGTTGCCATTCTTCGGGTTAGCGTTTTATCGACCTGATAGTTACAAGTTCCTCCTAAACAAAAAGGAGAACAAACATTCTGATTTATTCACTAGCTCAACAACCCATTGTAAATTCTGACTTTCTAGAGCTCTCGCTTCTAATTGGAAGCATCTCATTTTTGCCATTTTTATGAACTTTATCAACATGTACATCTTAGAATTTTTGTTATAATCAAAAGATATAACTACAGTTTCATAATTTACCTTCTTAGAAGGAACTATTCATCGCGAAATTATAGAAATAACTTGGTTTCATCTGTTAAATTGTGTTTGAGGTCCCATAGTACCTTGTGTTTACAAGTAATATTATTCTTTATAGATAGATAAAAAGCTATATCACCCTATAGTCAGTCCACTGTTAAGTTTTTTCTAATGTTATCAATTCTATTGCTTGTTGGAAATGATGGCATGACTTTGGTTTTGTTTCGTTGACCTATATAGCAAGTTTATCTGCCACGGTGATATATATGGCCTAATCTGACTTTTCGATTTATTAAAAATACTTTTTTTCTACAATTTTCTTACTCAATTCGATATTTTCCCAACGTTAACGTTTGGAAGGGTTAAAAATACGTGGTATAACTCCACGTCAGTATTTTCAGAACTTCTTTTATAATTTATTCCAAGCTTATTATTAGGATATCGATCTTATGATATACGTTTGATGAAGTCTGATAATTTCGTAGCGACTATTTACGGCTTAAATAAATCTAATCAACTATTCAAAAGGGATCGACAGGTACAGAGAAGATCGTTTATAAATCGGTTTTGAATAGATTAATTAGATAGGACAAAAAGATAATTTTTCTCCTTGAATTATGAAAGATTGGTTTTACTAGATTTTATATGTACACTCTAGTGAAAGTAATCAATGTTTTAGATATTTAATAAAAGTGATAAAAACTTGATTTCAAATCTAAGGAAAATCAGTTTTCACTGCTCATTTTTCTCGTTGTATATAAATTCTTTAAGCACTAATTGATTAGTTTTATAAAATTTCAATCCATGCAGATCGTTATTATGGGCATAAATATCAACTGGAATGGAGAATTTGCACAAAAAAACCAAAAAAGAACAATTTTAAGCAAATGCTATGAAGTAACAATTATAAATCAGCCCTCAATCGGAATGGAATGCCATAATTGATTGATCTTAATGGATAATATTTTAAAAACAATAAAGTCATATTACTATCTCAAAACTCAAAAAGCAACCCTCGTAATTAGAATAATTTCATGTTTCTATAAATTTTGTGAGTATATCAAACTTTTATCATTTTTATTTCGCTTCATTGCTTTGATTCGAAAACATAAACTATTCTGATTTCAATAAAAGTACAACTTCCTCAATTTCTGGAGTCTGGTTATTCTTTTCTTTCGACGAAATAGCAGAAACGTCATGAATAATTCAGCTATTTTCTTAAGCGAAGGTGAAAAAGTGGTCGGCTACAAGGATCGTACGTCAATTGTCAGAAAGAAAGATTAACTGATCCAGGTCGTGGCGGCTTAACGGCATTTACTGCGAGCTTGATACTCCTCAGACAAATTGTTGTAGGTGCACAAGAAATTTGTTTCAGAAAGGACTACGTGGAATTGAATTAGACGTAGAACTAAGACAGTATAATGCATTCATCCTTATTGATAAATGATAAAACATTTTCTGCATTTTGTTTTTCATGTTTCTTTAAAACATAACCATAATTAGAGACAAAAAATGTTTAATTTGTATCCATCTATTTTAAGATTCTTGATCCGCCAGCGAATATTCGCGATCATTTAGACAACTCTATTGCTTCCACTGAAGAAAAATCGATGTATAATACACTTATCAATCAAGATTTTCTTTTCCTGTCAGGACATCCTACTTAAAAGTTTTGTTTGAAGAATAAGCTTCTTATTGTGTGGCCTAAGCTACTTTATTTTGACTGTCTTAAACTTCTCATTTTTCCTTCATTTACCATTCACTTCAAACTCAATTATACTTTCAATTAACCAACATCAAAGGCACTCAATCTTTCGAAAGTACAATAAGTATTTGAAGAGTAATTTTAGACAGTAATTTGTAATTTAGTCTATCGAAAGGATTCTAATTATGTACACACTTCCGTTTCCTAATTACGTTTTTGGTGTAATAATAAACTTTACGTACTGAATTATGTGTTATTATCAATTATTAGAAAAACCTCATAGTCGTTATAATTTAAGTAATACAAGATGTTTATAGAAAAACTTAACTTACTAATATTTATATTTATGTAAAGTTTATACCCAGAGACTGGGAAGAAAACTACAGCAAAAAGTACGTAGGATCGAATTTAGTAGTCAAATATGAGAGAAAATATTTCTGATTCACGAGATGGAAAAACATTTTCTTTCTAAAAAAAGTGACACTCCATTTCACAAATTTAATAGTGTCCTTTAGGGAAGATTCAATCATGCACAAGGGATTATTAACGAGCAAAGACACCAACGTTTGAGCTTGAAAGGATCACTTAAAATATCTTTAGAACAACTTACGAAATTTGACAAGGGTTTCTACGGTGGGAGTTATAAATGTCCATCACTCTTATATAAAATTGGCCTATTTATTTAGGCATCTAATAGGTATATTAATAAAAACCAGGTTCCTTTCTATTAAAAGCCAGATATCAACGGATGTTTTGACATCACTCTTTAATGGGCTCCAAAATCTGGGCTGTAGGAAGGGTGATTCCAGATTTCATACAAACGCAGCTAAAAAAATTCTTCCTTTCTAAATCCTATCTCCACGATTAGAAAAAACTTTACAAATAGGTATAAAATTCCAGGATTAGTCTATGTATATCATTTACGAATACATAAAAATCAATTATCACGCGCCAGATTAATTTCTTGCCATTTCAATCGACCTAAATGTTCTGAAAACTTACCTATCCGCACATCAGCTGTATAAGTAGTGGAATATATATCTACCCCGGAAAACACCAATTCTCTACTAGGGTGCTCCAAAAAATTAATCAATTTTTTCAACTTTCACCGTCTTAAATGTTTCTTCATGACATGGAAATCATACATTATTGTAGAGTGTCTCATAAGTTCGAAGACTCAACTTTAGGATGTGAAATTATTTTTGAAGAACCCTACACCTCCACATTATTACGTTTTCAAATACTGTGATTTGTAAGTTTTTCTTGTGACTACCCCTCGTATTAATATATTGTATATTGAATGAATTTTTTTATCGATATAAACAAGTTGAAATTAACTGAGTCTTTTGTTTGTCTTTAAGTCAAGATCCTTGAAGTATAGTCGTTTTTGAGTACATAACACAAAGACCATATTTTCACAAAGCTACAGCTTTTGGTTTTTATCTCGCTCCACATCGTGTCTCAAGAGTCATTCTATGTATTCCGACCCAATATTTCTTTTTGTTTAACACGATTCGTAGCTTCACCGATCTCGTATTCTACTAGTCTTACAACAAAATTGGAAAAAGGGAAAAGGGAAATTTATATTCGACTTTCATTACATAGATGATTTATAATATTAACTGACTTATTATGTATTCTTCTAACTTCTAACAGACAAAAAGGTTACTAAAGTTAATTCGAAAACTGCAAGGGTGTCTGAAGAGTTTCCAATCTAACAAAGAAACAAGACTTGTTGCATAATCATTTTTTTTTTCAATATAATTATTGCCTTTTTCTTCATAATAGGCTATAACGCCCTGCATGTGAAATTTTGAGGTTAAGAAACACGAAAAAGACGCAGAGGTTCAGATCAGGTGAGCAAGGTCGGTGCAATTCGTAAAATTTAGTCATGCCGAAAGAAAAGCACGTTGTCCTAATAGAAAAGTACTTTCTTTTTCTTCAAACGCAGTCAATATTTGAAAATTTTCTCCCTTTCCTTAATGCGTAATACTTTCCTCCAATAATTATTTATTTCTTCGTAAAATTATCGTTTAATTGAGTTGTTGATCTAAACTCTACAATAATTAACTGATTTTGCTCAATTCTCATCACGCACATACGAAACATTTCACAAATCTATTCGTTTCGTTTCTACATTATCCTTCTGGAAAACAACATTCATCATTTGTAACTCCGTAATTCTCAAAGCTATCTCGGCTTAGAAATTTCTTGATAAATTCCAGCTCTAGCTAGAGCTATACAATGAACTCTTTTCGGACTCGTTAAACTTCAAACTTTTAGGTTCAGGACATGATTTGTAAGTTCGAACAAACAAAGAGTGTTTGTTCTATGAACGAAACTTCGATCTCTCAGGCAATTATCGCTAGTATGTGAGCCGTTCACTAAGTCCCTTTTCCAGCTGTAAATCCTGAATTAATGCATAAGGGTAACATCCAAGATTTCTGGATAGATAACTATAAGATTATATAAGAAATAACATTATTTTATCAAATAGAAATGTATTAAAAATAAGATATCGATAAACTTGAGAGAATTTCAATTCAAATGGGACCCATAGCCAATTTTTATTGAACTTTTTAACCATAGAATCAATCTTCTTCGTCACGTAATAATAGTAGTACGTTTGGTGCTGGAAAATCTACGATTTACAGCACGAAAAGCTCCAAGAAAACCACAAGTTCACATAGAAAATCATTTGGAAATAAAAAAAAAGAAATAGGTTTCCATTGGATATATTATCCAACCATTGGATATATTTTTGATTGGCAATTAATTACTAAGTACCTACCTGTACTATACCCTGGGAGAATACTGAAATTCTTGACTTGCTATATGGGGCAGACTAAGTGATACGTTAATGTCCGATTAAAGGGACACATAGCTCATTTAAAATATGTGAGGACCGAAAAATGTACGAACATTGTAAATAGGGACAAACGACCTATTTCATACTGCTCACTCTATAGTTTAGTAGTTAAGGAATAAATGTAAAGTTTCCCAACGAAGAGGTTTTACCGCTGGAATTACTTTTCGTGGAAAAAAATAGGTAAGTCAAGTTAATAGGTTTTAGTTTACCTTCAGTCTGTGAAGACGACAGGTATCGAAATGAATATCAACAACGGTTAAAAAAATTCCATTTTAGTCTAGGTTAGGTTAGGCTCATTTTTTATCAATTATCTATCAAGTAAATACGTTAAAGTTCTTAAGGTCTTATTTAATTAAAAATAGAAGACTTTCACCAATGTAAAAATAAATGTTACTTTTACTGATGCGTTTATTAATAATTGATAAAAACTGATTGGAAACAGTTTTTTTTTCCAAATAATGTATTATATCTTACAGGTAATCATGTAATCTATTATATACTCCTCGATGTTCCAGGTAGTTTGGCTCAACTATACTTTAAATCATGAAACATTTGTTGGTTAAAGAAGTCAAATAATGAGATATTATTAATTGTCTCATTATTAATTTGAGTTTTTATTGTTATTTTAGTAGGTTTGGGTTCTCTGTTGTTAAATGATGAAGAAATGATACTTGCTTTGATTTTCAAAACTCTTCCTGAACAATCGTAGGATTGTTGCCCAATACTTAAAAGTTCTTAAAAATTACAAATTGTAGCACGTTTGCCTGTCACAATTTTTGTGTCACTGCTACACTGTCACTTGAACATATCTAAGAGTGCTTGTCCCCTGCCAACTGAACTAAATTAAAAATTAATATAAACATGCCTACCAACTATATAAAACAAAATAGTGTGAGATAGGGATAGGTCGGATCAGCTGTTAATTTGATCAATTATCAACAGTTTTCATTTTTTTATGTTTTGTTTCTATTTAAATTTAAACAATTTACATTATAGTAGTCACCAACTGTTTTCGCTGAAGAATATTCATTGCTCTACGTTAAGAGCGATGGTTGCAGCTGATAGGAACAGGGTAGTGTTTGAAACTGATATAAACAAATACTCCTCATTCATCCAAATCAGGCAAGGGGTTGAGAGAGACTTGGATCAGGAGTAATGTAAAGGGATGAAATGGAAATTTATAAACTGAAACTTATAACAAATGGATCAGGAAAATTACTAGTGATTCTAATATAAAATAGGTAACCAATAATAAATTAAATCAGAAATATTATTAATGAATGACTCACCTGTTAAAAAGAGGACGACTAGGCCGATGAAATTGTTAACAATTTATAACATCAAACTTGAACTGAATTAGTTAACTCACATCAAAACCACACCTGAAACCAACAATTTAATCCATTACACTCCCCATTTAACTGAATTTGTGTTGAAAAATGAAATGATTGTTGTCATACAATTACCCAAAAATAGAACTTGTTTATGGAAAGAACGTTAACTTATGTACGTAAATGCTACCTAACCTTTTTTGCGTTAATGAAGAGGTCAATCTCCTTTATATTTCAAAACTAAAAAAATACGGTCAAAAAATATATTGAACGGATTCTATATCAGTATTATTTCGATGTCTCTATTTCAACTCATATCCTCCCGTGTTGAGAAAAGTAATGAGAAGTTTGATCCAGATCCATTTTGTTAAAATGTTAAAATAATTGTGAGATGTTGGCAGTGCCACATCAAGTTCTATTTCTAGTTTACGAAGTCTCAAAATTTGTTTATGGTTTAAGAATATTTACAAGTAGTATGAAGGTTTTAATAGTGGATATGAGTTGGGTAAGAACGTGTTACGTTGAGTAAGTCCTTTTACTCAAAAAAAGGAGAAAATGTGTGTAAACAGAACGTATTCGGACAAATAGAGAGTTTGTGCAACGATTCGCTGAAAACGAGACCTGAAATATGGAACTACAGATTTTTCCTTAATCACAATAACACGCCGTGCGTGAAAGAGAGTTGAGAGTTTTTAGCTGCTATAAGTCTTCCTTTTAGTCCACATCCTCTTTGCTCACTACATCTGGCTCTTCTTGAAGATACAAAATAAGGTATGAAAAATATTTTAGCTCCATTCCTGCAATTGAGAAGCAAATAGAAAACTTCCGGAAATGCTAGAATCTTCTCTATCGTATCCACTAACTCAATCTTGTTTCCGTATTGTTTCTGAATATCTTATCTGGTCTTATTATGTAGTATTTGACCTAAATGATAATCATTGGTCCAATTTCCATACAGTGTATGTTATATATAAATCCCAATACCTCTAGTCTTATTTTCATAGCTTATTATGGGTCTTTTTTATATTTTCCAAGCAGTTATATGTCATAGAGACATTTTCGTTATAACATATTGTATTTCTTATTCAACATAACATTTGCCACAGTATAAATTTCTTATATAAATATATGACTACCAGGATCAAAGTCTGAATATACAAGACCTGTGTGGGACCATCAGTAATGACATACGCGATAGAGACCACAGCAGAGAAAACCATAACTAAAAACTTCTGAAATGTGAACTCTGAGATCAATATTATTTCACCACAAGAGAAATCGTCAAAGGGAATGGATAGACCACGTGGACAGAATGTCAGATGACAGGTTGGCAAACATTGCAAAAGAAGAAAAACCGAATACATCCCGATCACCACGACGATCACCTACATGATGGTATGAAAGCTGGTCTTCATCATCTCAGCTGCAGCTAGGCAACCATTAAATCAAACACGTACGATGAGGAAGAAGAAGAAGAAGATATATTTCTTCCATTCGTGTTACTTAATCGTTTATCGGTATTTTTCCTTTAAATTGGTCCATAATCTAATTGAGAAGGATAGAGCTGTTGTATTTTTTCATCATTAGGTATTATATTCCAGTAGTGGCTTTTTACCATAATCCTGATGAAATTATAGAACAAAAACCTTGCTAATATTCAGATCTCGATCATATACTGTTAAAAAAAAAGAAAAATAGATGTTCACGAAGATATCTTTGAAATCATATACGTGTAGAAGCTATCACTCTTTGACTATATTGACCTACTAAAGAATGTTGAGTCTTGTCAGATGATGTAGTGTGATGGAGTGGAAAGCAAGAGACGTTATCGTGATAAAAAGTTAATCAAAACTCCCTTCTACGATTCTTCAGTTTGATTTTTGTTTCTAAAACTCCAAAAAAAATTCCTTGTAGGGTTTTTGAATATAATTTGAACGCTTCGTTAATTTTGTTAACAATCCAACTTTTTCAAAAAGTTTCTACAAAATGAAGTATCATATACTGGATGCAGCTGCGTTTTTTCTAATAGGACACCTTTTAAGGCATCTTTTCTTCTCTTTATATACGAGGATTTTCCTAGAAGTACTTATCCTGACTTAGAGATGGCAGTCGCTTTAAAAATATTACTGTATTAGAAAGTAGACAATCTATACAGCATAAGTTTGAAAATGCTTCGATTTTTAGTATTTGTTTAGCTGCCATCAATAGTGATCGTTTTCAGAAAATAAAAAACTCAATTCTAATCATAAAAAACTTCAATTCACATTCGAAACCGACTAAAACAATAAAATAGATTTTCTTGATGTTACATTATGAAAAATTAACTATAATATAACATGACACTCGAATGGTATATAAAATCAACTTCAATCATGAGTACTTATAAGTTTGGCTGATAGAGATATCCAACTATCAGATCCTTAATTTAGATGTTCAGCAAAAAGCAAAAACTGCATTAAATGAAAATAGTTTAATTAAATTAGAAACTAAACACCCAAAAACAAAAGCAGTAATATTACATATCAAAGTACTTTGTAATAATTGTGGGGCTGATAATATAGTACATAAATCACAGTATTTAGAAAATAGATTAAAATATCATGAGTGCGATAAAAAAAATTAACATTCAATTACAAAAAATTCAGAATGTCTTGATTTGGAATGGAAAAAAATATCAGAAAAAGAGGAACAAGAAAGCTGTCAATATTAGAAAAGACCTAAACAATTTAACATTAATTTTGAGGGAACTACAAATAAGTTCATTGAAGGCTGCTACATATTTTTGAAATATAACAACTAAGAAAAAATAAAACAGATTTTTATTTTGATATTTACGTTGGTGATCTTTTGATTAATATAATTTTGCAACTTTTCTGAGTTTCAATGTGATGAAGACTGAAATAGATCGAAATCATTTTCCGTCAAAAGAGAATTACAAATTAAGACTATATATCAAGAAAACTATAATTTTCTTCAACGAAACATAAATTATTACAGCTACTTCGAAATAGCGGAAGCTTTTATTGTACTGTATGTATAATTAGCAACTGACTGATCGAGAATTCAAAGTGAATCGTTCGACAATAGCTAGATGAACAATTTCCCGAATGGTGGATTGGGTGGAATGATCTCCTAGAAGTCCCAATTTAACTCTAATGGATTTTTATTCGTGGGGTTATATCGAGCAAAAAAATATATAGATATTTAAATAATAAGTTAATAGAATTGAAATGAATAATAACAGATGACATCAATGACATTCTATTTCAATAAATCTCCTATAGAGAGACCTATTACTATTAGGGATATAAAATTACATTCTAATATCTTTGTTTTCTTTAAATAATATTTTAATTTCTTGGAAGAGGAATTTATCATTTTATTTTGAAAATTAGACATCTTTGGTGCATTTATGAAATACGATGAATGATAATTTGGAACAATATAATCATTATTCTATCAGTTAATATCTCAAACATCTGTTAGTACTCTAATCGTCGATATCTTTTGTTTTGAAAATCAATAATTTCATTATAGGTTTCAACAGTTTACTTTATTTCAATTTTAGACAAAATACAACAAAATATTTTGTTCCAAAAGTATCTTCTGAAACATATTCGAAAGAATTATGCTACAATTAATGAAAAGAAATATTGTTAAAAGAATACTTGATTTAGTTCTTATTAACTATTATATTATATGGAGATTATTTCATATAAGAAAAAAAATCGATTAAACGAATAAAAACCTGTTACTGCCAATCATGCCAAAAATTTGTGCTCTTGAAAATTGTATACATCAAATCGCTCCAAAGCGAAAACGAAATATACAAACAAACACCGTTATAAATATTCGTAAACTTCAATGAAAACCCACCGAAAACAATATATTGTCCCTATATAACACTTCGACGTCGTCTCAGTAAGCGATCTCACTAGAACTCGCGCACCAGGAGGTGGTGTGCACCTGCAGGCACTTGCAAGGTGCACAACGCAGTAGATGGCCGCCAACGTTACGTTGATGCGGATCCCGCGCGTTCTTCTCCAATGTCACCGGAGCAGGAACTGATGCTTGCGCCCAGTCTACAGCTCCATCATTCGATCGCGGCGACCGTGAGTCTGTGGAAATTCGAGTGTGCGCCCACGGAGGAGACTCTCTGACGTCACATTGTTATGTATGTTTGAGAAAACGTCACTCGTGTGGAGGCTTACCAGAGTTGACCGTGAGGATGGCAGTTCTGGTTATCAGAATTAGAACAGTCGTTTCCACAAGAAACGTACGAAATAGATGGAACGGTTTTATTTCTTAATACAGTATTGATAGGAATTTAATGAATTGCGTTGTAAAATTGTTAATAAACTAATTTTAACGTTTTAAATTCATTCAAATTACTATTTTAAATCATGTATACTTAGTTTACACAATGCTTACAATTTACAAAATTTTATATTCGGTTTATTAGATAGTTAAATCGTTTTTTTGATCTGTTTCTAATACATAGTACATTAAAAGTCAGTTAAATTAGTATAAGCAACACGTCACCTGCGTTTTCGAATCAATTTTTTATCAAAAGTTACCTAGAATCAAGACGGTTTAACAAGAAAAAGAGTAACACATATATATCAATAATCATAAATAACATGTTCGGTTTGTTTAAAATACTTCACGAATTGAAAGTGCAACTTGTTCTCAACCTAGATTTTGAGCTTAAAATGTTTCCTTGGAACAAAACTATTTAAGTATGAGTCTACTGAGCCTGTGAGATATTAGAGCAATTTGTGGACCGGATAAATGATGATCGGATAGCCAGAAATGTCAAAGGAAGACCTCCAAGACTACCAAAGAGATGATACAGAAACTCCAAAAGATCATGTCTTAAAAAAGAGGTAGAATAAGTTCACAAGATATGTTACTAATGAAATTTTTTATATTAGTCTTTATTTCATTCTATTTAGTATATTGCATACATTTTTATTGATTTTTTCCGACTATTGTATTTTAGTATTTTCAAGTTTTATTGTTAACCTATGCTATCTCAACATCGTCCTCGGAGTCTTCTACGATTTCCTTTTTGTTCCCATGGTCTCTCCCATACTTTCATTGATTTTATAGTGGTCAATTTTTTTTCTATGAAATCTCTATTTTTAATTATTACTAAATAACGAATCATCAAACTTAGAGATGTTCGATTTCTTGGGAATATTCAATTTGCTGTAAGCAAATAAAAAGACCTTCATAGAGATTGTCCTCAAAAAAATCATGTAAACAGATTTCCACAACAATACAAAGAACTTGTTGCCGTTTAACCGTAGCATTCACCAAACTTTAGATTCAATTAACATCACAGGACAGCCTTCACGGTCGGAATCAGTGGAAGATTTCGTAATACCATCAATCAAAGAACTATTACATGAAAATAACTGTAAATTTGTTAAAAATAATAGGAAATCCGCATTTGTACAAGAGGAAATTATGGTTAAAAGAGTATGAGTTATTATTTAATTATTTTCACCTTAAACAGTCGAAAAGCTGAAAGAAAATTGGTATGTGAAAAAGAGAGAAAGAACTAAAGACAATATGAATCAATAGAAAGTGTGTTCACACAAATGATTGTTTCCAATTAAAATCTGAACCTTACATTAAATTTTTCAAATACTCGTAATATACAAAAAATCCTGACATAATCTTCTGTACCCTTTTTATAAAAGAATATCTGCAAACTTTGCTCAATTTTTTCGTCGGTTTATCTTTCATGAACAGTGAGCAATTCTACAAAATTGCAGGCAATATTCCCGAAATCCAGTGCCACAAAAGCATTAAATCATTGACAGTATACGAGTTTGAAACAACGTCGGAAATAAATCCATTTACATATCATTTATAAGGAACTTTTTGTGTTGTATAGAAAAGTGAACAAAATCAAAATTGAAAAAAATGTGACCGATTAGTAGTATTAGAAGTATTATGTATGTATATGGTGTTATTTCATAGTTATACAAGTTTAAATTAAATATGATATCGGCCATTGGTCGTAATCTGGATTTTACAGACAGCGCAGCGCCAAATAACTGTTTACACAATTCCGAAAGAAATAATCCTATGGGGTTGAATCACACGATGTTGGTAGCTACTATATTGGACCATTACTTGATCTTTTTCTTTAAATAAAAGTTTCTTACGAGCTTTGTGTGACATGTGGCTCCGTCCTGATGGAATCATATATCAGCAAGATCAATGCTGGCTGATTAAGATACGAAAAAATATCTACTCATATCCCTATATTCTTCGTCATTGACAGTAACATTCTAACAATCATTATTTCTAAAGAAATATGAACTAATGATTCCACCAAACCAAGAATTTTACCAGTAATTTTATGTGTATGTAATGGAGTTTGGATGGAAGGCAAATCCAACAATTCTGTTTATTTACATATTTATTCAACAAAAAATGAGCTTGATACTAGTTGAATGGAGATTCAAAATCGATATTAATTTGTATTACAGCTCATTTGCCAAACTGACAATGATCGTTTGGTTGTAATTCCTGCACAAGCTTTTAAGCCAATATATTTTTATAAAATTTTGTATAAAGTGGAAAGATACAACCCCAGTTCGATGTCTAACCAGAGGTGCACATTACAGTAAGAGTAAATGAGATCCAAAAACAATCCATTTATACAACGAATGAATTTATAAAAACTTCCAACAATTTGTGAGCGTTAGTTTGATGTAAGTCTATCCGTAAAAAAATGTCAAAAACGAGCGAAACGAAAATATATCAGCTGTTAAATAAAGCAGTGTTGCCAATTCAATGTCGTGAACCACTCAAAAACCACATTTGTAGATCAAAATTGTCTAACTACTTTATATATTTCAGAAAAAATAAAAATTCAAATCCATATATTTCGGTTACAATATTTTCAGACTAACTGTTAACAATTCGTTTTGCGTGTCAATCGCAGAACGGTAGAAAGCGTTTTCGAGACGATTATCGACAAAACTCAGACACTATTCTATTATTCTCCGCCATCTGTCTATCTCGGGCAATCTGATTGTAGAAGTTTATGAAATTTATCGTTGAAATAGACTTTCTGTCCACGTTTAAGATAGGTATCAGATTCGAAACGCTTTTCATAGATGTGGTGTTTAGAATCTAATTTAAAAAGGAATAAATGACTTTCAAAGTTTTGTCGATACAAACACTAGATTTTTCTATGGGATAAATTTCTTTTTGTAAAAAAATAATTTTGTCAATTAGTAATTTTGCGACAAAACTAACTGGACATTGCGTCCAAACACATTTAGAAACTGCACTGCCATAAATTGTCCGTCAGCATCCTTTCTCCAATATCTTCATCGTTATGGGTAAAAAAATATTGCCTTGGAAACGTAATCTATCCTAAAATTTATCTCAGAACTTTTTATCTAGTGACTATGAGTTAGGCGACTTAAAAAATAGAATCATCAATGATGTGATCATTTTTGGGATAAAATCACAAGTTTTGACAAAGAACTTTTACAATCTGCAGTTGCGTCGTAGCATCCAAAATTTTATAGTATAATGTGGAATAATTAGTATCAAAATTGATTGGAGTAGATAAATCTCCTGTCTGTGATGAAGTAGGCAATAATTGATATGTTCTAGTACTTTTCCTAATTACATTAAATTCTGCTTATTTTTCAGTTTCACTTCAATTATGTATTTCATAATCAAAGTTGATTCAAATATGTGAATAGATACAACTGTCCCCCCAGCTTCCTATCTAAAAATTTCTCATCCAAACCTTGAAATTAAAACGATCAAATTTCATTTAAATCGCATTATTTAAAACTGTTTCATTGCGTCCTATTTTTTATGGTTGTCGAAGGAAGGCGTTAAGGGGATCTCTTTGAAAAACATGACGGCAACTTAATAAAAAGGGGATCAAAAAGACAGCCACGTTGACAGAGATACATTCTTTTGTAAATTCAAGACAGCTTGTAGCGCCGTTGTACTTCAGTATGTCAGCTGTTATGTACGAAAAGATACATTTTTTGTACTAGACGTCAAGTTAAAAGGAAGGAAGAACGAAATAAAAAAAATGTAAATGATGAAATAACTTTATTCTTTAGAAATATAGAAATTTACATGTAGAAATAAATAATTTGGTTAGGATATAATGAATGTTCTAATTTCCATTGGATTGAGCGTAACGGATCCATCTTCTCCGATAAGTTTATTTGACGTAGAAGATTGAGACATTATTTCGGGTAGAGTATTCCATTCAAATCTAGGCGTTTTGGAAAATTCACTTAATGGTACGTTAGCTCCTAATGTGGTTTCAGTTATTTCACTTATAGCAATATTTTTAAATAAATTCTGAAACATAGCGAAGCAATAAGTCCAAGTTGTTTTACGAAAACAAGTAATTGAAACATCAAATTTATTAGCAGGATTTTCTAAAAGTTATACAACAAAAAATAAGGATAAAATGTTTGGTAGGTATTTATGTTATAATTGTTTTTCAATTATGTTTTATAATAGAATTCTTAAAATAATAACGTCTGTGTCATTATTATATAGACTTTCACTAGAAATACCACATAAGAATTTTTAAGACTTATAATTTTGTTCAAAATATATGACTTCTAAAATATTTTCACTTGCACAAATTTTTTCTATGACAATGAAACATAAAGTTGTGGTTGATTCAGTTCTAACTGAACAAAACTCTTATGACCAATCCAAAGTAAAATACATACTGGGTGATTCTACATTCATGCAACAGAAGCTAATTGCTCGTATTTAATTTGTTTCTTTTCCATCAGCACATCTTATTCAAAGATAAGTCGCCATTACAAAGAATTTTTTTTTCAAATTTAAGTAAAGACGATAACTGACATTTTTTATCGTGTAACACATAACCTCTAATATCTTTCCAACATCCCTAATGACGAAATTATCTTATTGATTGTACCTTATATATTGAAGATTTCTGAATTGAATGAAAATGAAATATTATTAAAAGTTCCTGTTAATTTAAGAACATTAGTTAATTTTCGACTGTCTTCAACATGAAATTCTGATTAACAGACTAGAGTATTTAACCTAGAACACAAATGGTACAAGATAATGGTAAAGTTTCGAATAATTTGGCAGTGGTGTACCTCAGGGCTCAATTTTAGATCTAATTTTTCTTTTAGTAGTCATTAATAATATCACAGACTTACGAATTATTTGTAAATTCACTTTATTTCCAAATGACACTAGTGTAAACTGGAGGGGTCTAGATATAAATGCTTTACATTCTACCATTGGCGAAGATTTCATTACGATTAAGTCCTGGTCTGATGAGAATGATCTCAGTTTCAGTTTCATCCTATGAAGGAGCTTGAAATCCTCCAAAGTTCAACGATGACTTAATACGATCAATTTTCCCTCCCTATCTCTCTCTCTCTTTATCTCATATTGAAACCTTTTGTTGGAACATTGAAATAAAATATTTAAATTTGTGGATAACAACTCAAATTTAGTCACCACCTTGTTGGGGAATATTGTTATAGGAATCACTCTTGATCATCATATATGGGCATGAATTAACAACACCTTGTATTTATTAAGATGGTAATCGAGTAAATCGACATCTGAACTTCTAACTAGATTTGTTAGTGCTATGTGTAGTCTTAATTTCTACTTTTGTTCAAACATTGGTTACTATTGTAAAGATTTTTCTGAAGTAAGTATCTTTTATTCGGGACCTTTGATGGTTTCTTGGATTTCCTTAACAAGTTTTTGGACTTGTGATGATTCGTGGTTCGAATTCGGTAGCGTTGGGCTCGCTTGATTACGTAATATTAAATAGGTAGAACGAAATTTTCTGTGTTAAGTTTCAGAATCAAGGAAATTAGTTATTACTTGTAGAAGTTCGATATTATGAAAATGAAATGAACCAACGAAAGCTTTGTAGAATTTAAAGAGATAGAATTCATTTTTTTCAGTTGATAAACCTAAATATTTTTATAATGTTACCCAATTCTACCATTATAGGGCACATTATAATGGATTCTGACCATTTAACAATAAAAATACAATGAATACTATTTTGAATATGATACCTCTGATTATAAATACAATCATGAAATTTAAATAGAATGACGAAAAATAAAATGACAAACAGAATTTAATAGTATTTATATCACAATCCTAACTAGAATCAATACGAATTCTAAATTTATTGAGGTAAGTAAATAAAATCGTTTACCTTAATATTAACGGTGACTTCTTTGGATAATTTAGGATCTTCCTCTTTTTCTAGAATATGTTCTAGTCTTAGAAGATAACTGTTATCTACCCATTGTTCAAAGGATAAAATGTTAATATTTTCTGGTAGTTCTGCTTGCAATGCTGAATACTAAAATAATTTTAATGATTGTTTAAAATGATTCATTTAATTTTCACTCCTGAATGAGTGAGAAATAGAGTAGTCCTAAATTTACATTGAGTTGCATTTAAGATGGAGACATATCCGTATTATCGATAAATTAATCGGCTCCATTTTCGACAATTCATAAAAAAGTAAACGATAAAATCCGCATTTTTAATTTTTTCCTTATCTTCCCAATTGCGTATATAATGCACCTAGTTAGCCTTATTTCAACAGAACTGTTGAGTGTTGAAAATTTTAAGACTAGAACCACAACAAAAAAGAATCGGTATATGGAGTCGCCGTTTAACAAATCACTACTCTCACTAGGTTAAAAATAATGCTCCCGTTTTTGAATACTAATATATTCAGCTAAACATTCATATGAAGATAAAGTATAAAATGAAAATATTCATGAATTAATAAGTGAAATAAAAATATTTTTTCCAAATAAAACGGCATAACCTCAAATTTTACATATAAATAAAGATTAAGCTTCATTAAGCTTCACAGTCTTCACAAATGTAAAATCGATGCTCTACGCACATATTTTTTGAGCAATAAAGTCCCGAGATGGTTTAAAAAAATCACATCCTCTGGATATCCAAGGTATTCATGAAGAGATTGCTTTCATTTTCTGAGCAAATTGATTTGCTTTAACAAAATTTTTTAAGAAGATAGTTGAAGTAACATCTTTTCTACTTATGTTTACCGAGCAACTGTTTTTGAATGACACAGTTCCTTTCATTATTTTCTACTTTCCACTCTATCAGTTCGATGTTTATATCCTCATTGTTATTTATTATCTTCTCTTCTATAGGTGGTATATCCATGGCGTCATTATCTTCAGCGTTGTCAGTGTTTGCTACTTCCTACAGTTTTTTCCATGTCAATTTGTATGATGCTAAATCATTGGCTAGAGCACCGTTTTCATCTTCGCTGTGTTCTTCATGCAAAAATTGAGATTCCAATGTATTTTCCTTCTTTTAGTCTTAGTATTAGTTATTCCATAGTTCCTTGTTCCTCAGGAGACGTGTTTGTTCATACAAAATCGTTTTTCTTCAAGCCCACGTTGTTAAAGTAAGATAGAAATAATTATGTTCAATTAAGAGAAAACTGGAGATCATCCCCGTTTCATAGTTGCTGTAGGATTATTTACTCGCAACATGATCTCATGGTCAATGGAGAATCAATAGATACAGTGAGAAATGAGATGAGAATGCGATACTTTGTAGAAACGAAATAATATCAGAAATAATTATATCTTAATATAATATATAATCGTTTTTGTAGTGGGATTGTGGCAAAGTTAAACACCAAAGCTTACTAACTCTAATATATTCCGAGCTTTCGAATACTTATGTATTCATCGTCCGGGAATCGATTGTGGCGTGATAAATTTTGTATATCTTTTAAAAAACATTAGAGTTAACAACTTCGAAATTCAATATTCAAATTGACGTTTGATAAAAATATTAATCGTCTCTATTGTTTTTATCACACCGGAATTTTTAACTAATTGTTTCCCAGGCTATGAATAGATAAGTACTTGAAATATATTAGCACACTTTGATGTTTAATTTTGCCACAATCCCACGACAAAAACGTTCATAATCTAGCTAGCAAAGACATCGTTTTTGGTTACAATTCGCAAAAGGTATGGAATATCATTTGAAGATTGTTTAACATTGTCTACCTGAAAATCAATCTGTTTTTCCATTTCTTCAAAGGTCATATCCGTTGGGGATAGTCCCACCCACGGTTGTAAGAGCGTCTTATGAGCAAATATTCGCTCTTGTGCTGATGTCGTTTTTCCTACAAAAATTTGTGTTCCGTGAAGAATCGTTGCTTCATTTGAGAGTAACTTTAATAAATTGTTTGGTTTGAGATGTAAAAATGTTAGATGCTTACCATTTGCGTTAGTTCCTTGAGTTTTACCCACCATCAAATAATGAGATCCTCTTGCATACATTCCAATTGAAAAAGAAAATTCACTTTCATCAAGAATTTCTCCCACACCTCTTTCATCATCCATAGTTAATCTTCTGTGTACCTAAAAGGAACGTTTAGTCGAAATTAGCGAGTTCTCTCTTTGAAATTCAAAAGTATTTATAGAGGTCCTTTCACACGATCATATCAGTTCTGAATTCAGTTTTTCCTAGGTGTAAGAAGATAAAAACTGAGAACAAACTTGAACTCAGACAGAGAATTGACAGGATAGAAGACCTATTTGTTTCATTTCAGCCATGGTCAAAGCAACGTTCAAATTATAACAAAAAGCTTGAAGAAGCAGAAGATAATCAACGAAGTGGAACAAGAACTGGGGAACGTTACCAACCATCACTATGGTAATCTTTTTGTTTTCCGTTTCCTCAGCGCCAAAGCTAAGGCAAAACGGGCAGTTCGACTGAGACTGAAACTGAGCTGAGAACTGATGTGACCGTGTAAAAGGACCTTAATACACGTGACTCTGTCGTAAAGAAAAGAAATAAAAACACTAAGAATAGCACAAATTTCGCATTGAGTAGGTGGCTTTGCACGATTTAATTAGTTTCGTAATTTGAATCACTCACCATAAGTTCAAATTGATTTTTGTCTAAACTCGAACCACCTTGTGATCTGTCGTTGAGAAGAGTAACTTGAATATTTTTCTCTTCGTCTTTCATAACAATCTTAGAAGTAACAGGGTAATAATTACTGGCAATCGGTTCTTCAGTGACATTGTATTTATAATCAAATCGTTCATCTTTTATTCGTTTCATCATTTGTCTACCGTTAGAATCAGTATAGAATATATTTTTGTTATCAAAGTTACTTATTTCAAAACGGCTAATCACTTCTTTTCCCATGTTAGAATTATAACTGAAATCAAGTTGAAAGTTGAAATCTGGTGTAAAAAATATTACCATTACCATGGTGAACTTTCTCAGAAAAGGCAAAAAAACGAAAAGAAATGCTCATATGAAAATTTCATTATGTACAATTTTTAGATACATGTTTATTAAAATTTAACACTCTAATTAATTATATTTATCAATGTAAATTGAAATATCACAAATGCACCTTAAAAATATCAAAAGTCTAATCATATCCCAGCACTTATCATAAAGTATTTCTTTAATTTGATTATCTTATCTAATTAATTCAACTTACATATTGATATTCCCAACCAACCAATTGAATTCCAGATAGTTTTCGTTTTTGTAATATCTAATACTTTGATAGATATCTGCATTTTCATTTTCCCACTTTTGATGAATTTCTTCTACAAGGTTTCCCGTAAAAACTCTAATTAAGTGTGCAGGTGAGAAAGGTGTCGGTGTACTAGATGCTGGTCTAAATAAGTAAGCTCCTGAACTAGAGTCAAAATCACTGGCACTCTTATAAAAATAAAAATTTTGATTAACATCCAAAGTGATGTTATTCAAAGTGACTCTTTTCAAAAGATTGCTATTTTCGTCTATTTCGAAGACATCCGATAATTGTTTATTTGTTTCTCGACTGTTTGTTGATGTACTTGAAATTTTTTCGATGTGGTATAATTTCAAACCCATCGCTGGAACGTCTTTAGCAGCAAAAATCAATTCGTGCGAACTTGGTTTTTCTCCTTTTATGTCAACAAAATCGAAGGTACTGAGCGACTCTATTACATCGTAAGGTTCTTGTCCTAAAATATCAGAGAAATATGTGGAAATTTCTATTATAATAATAAACCGCTTCCACTAAATTCTAATCGATATATCATATTGAATAGTAAAATTCTATTTTATATATTCCACGATTCTACGAATGAAATGCCCATATAATGGAGCACTGTATAGAGCACAGTACTTTAAACTAAACCATTAATCAAAGATTCACTGTATGTAATTGCCAATCCAAAAAAGTAGATTCAAATATTCAAGTTTTATAAAAAATACAGACATAATTCCAGAGGAATGGAAACAATGATAAGACCCATCCACATAGAAGTTGTAACAACTGCCAAAATAAATTCAATTTTTTGTACTACGTACAAAATAACATGTAATTGAAGATTGAACTCGACCTGTTGATTCGCCGGCAACTCACCTCTCAAAAGTTTAAAGGACGATTTTGTTTTCAATCTAAGTGATCTAATAAAATTACTATCTTCATTTATTTATATGTTTTTCTTTCCTGGAACTGTATGTTATTTTTTATGTAAAAAGCAAGGACATGAGATTAAACCCTTATTGGAATAATTCGAGTGGGGCCTGCGGTGTGAAGATGCTTGTCGAATTTCTGTAAGTAGTGTTGAAAACGTGCAATGATAGCTGATTCCATAGGCTTGCTCTTCTCCAAAGGAAGGAATCTCGATAAATTGACGTTCTACTCATCTGCAGCCAAGAACGGTATTCATGAGCCGAATCTGTCTATCGAGTAAATCTTGCAAATATTGCTCTAGAGGTGGTATTATATTCGACAGAGCATGTGCCTTGGCAGTATCGGTAAAACAGGTCAAGTCAGCGACCTTTTTTCTAAGTTCTAAGCTGTCCAAGTTTCTTGTCAACCCTGGATCGCTTATAAGTCGAATTGCTCTCTTCTGTATTGAGTCGAGCATCCTCAGGGTTTGCTTGGGGGCCGAGCTCCAAATGTGCAAGCAATAATCCAAAAAAGGACGAATTGGATAGTTTGTACATTTGCAAAAGAAATTTTTTTTAAATGAGAAAATGAATATGATGTCTGGAAAGCTCAAAATTGTTATTACCTCAAGTTGTTAAAAACCAAATGTACTTTTATATCAGTCACACTTGACTCTGCTGTATGTGTATAGACTTGCTACTACAGTTGGCACCTAGTTAGTGACATCATTCACTTTTGAGTGTTGTTTCTTCTCAGCTGCTACTCGTGTATTGGATTTTAGATTGAATAGATCAATATTAGATATTTACTTTGAGTAAAATAACAGACACAAGCAATGGAATTTATGTTGCAACAGTTGATTTAGAGAAAACTTTCGATAGTATAAACAGAGAGAAAATAATGTGGAATTAAAAAGTTTGTAAGCTATTGATATACATAATTATTCAAAATAGCATGGAAACTTACCATCTGGTCCGTTGACGAGATACTGTCCACCTTCAACAGGAAGTCTTAGGTAATGTGTAGTTTTCCAAGCTAAAGGATTATAGACAGCAACTACAAACCTATCATTGTTTTGAGAAGTACTACATATACTGAAATTGGTCAATAGACATGATGAAAGATCCAACTTCACGTTGTTTTTTGCATTCAGAAGATTGCTGGGAAAAATAATGATTAAATTAGCTGGTCGCACATGCATAAAAAATCATGATCGTCGGTTCGCTCTTCAACATTATCCATGCTTGCAAGAATTACAACAACTGGTTTATATAGTAGAATTCCGAGATTTGAGAAAGCTGAATCAATTTCATTTATTTAAATGATTTGAAGTCATCAGTCATGAAATTATAAGGCCAACAGTTGTTGATTTTAGAGATATTTGTCATATTTATAACATTCAATTGTTAAATATATCAACGAGATCATTTCAATATAAACAAAAAATTTTTTTATCCGCTTTATCATATTACGATTGAACCAATTGATAGTTTCATCATATTTACCTCACAATTTCCCCAACAGGATCTTCTGCTTTTCTAATAGCAGCTGTTAATATCCTAACATAATCATTAGTAACGGTTTGTCTTTCTGTACCAGTTATAGCATCATGATGTTGTAAGATACCCATTGCATATTTGAGATCGTATATTTGTCTATCATCTATTCTATCTTTATTAAAAGCATATAATTGTTTTGTTGCCTTAAACAATAATAATTCAGAATAAGTGATAGAAGTCTTTAATAAGGTATATTAAATAATTAAATGATTAAGGGAGCAATGGGGGCGTTCCTAAACGTGGAGTCGCTGATTTCGTATACAAGGCTACGATCACAAGAACTTCTGAAAGCAATGCAGTTTGATCATGCGGTTATACTAAAACACAAGAACCTCGAAGATGTTCTAGCTTTCACGAGATACCGATCTCCCCAAGTCCTGTATCCGCCGGTTTCTTCGAAAGTCTGATAGACAGAAGAGCTGGAGATAGAGTTTTCATAATAGGTGACTGGATATCAGGAATAACTGGCCGTCTGAGATGATGATGAGAGGAGAATATCCCATGTATTTTTCAACTGTGGTCTTTGCCGGGAAGATCAAGAAGACATCCGGCTACTTCGCTTCACCCACGAATCTGTTTGCCAACAAATGAATTGTTCTTCATAGTGCCCGGATACAGTAGCTATACACTCGGCTCAATTATAATCCAATTTCAACATTCTACCTCGTATTCATTTATCTAAGATATTGGTACCAGCGTATCTGATCGATTTAAGAATCACCACCCCAAAATTTTTAGTTCCTTTCCAATCAAGCGAAATTTAAGAAACAATATAGACAACTTAATTGGGAATTATTTCTTACTTGTAATATGTTGTGTCCAGCTCTCTCGAATCGTTTTATATTTGGTCTAGATGTGAAATAACCTCCCCAAAAAGCATGTGGATAATCGCTGTATGGAAAAAAATCGTCAGTTTTCAATTGAAGACTCGGGTTGGTGTCATGTACGGCTTTCATATAACAAGATGGCGTCGAATAAACCAGATTATATTTGGTATGATTCTTGAAACCTCTGGAATAATATTGTTATGAGAATTATTACTTTTTTTCATCATTTTGCTTCGTTGTTTGTTTGATTGTGACTCTATCCGCAAACATATGATAATACAAAAATTTAAGGGATTGAAATTACTACGACGTAAGGCTTAAAATAGTGGCAAATGATTTTTCTACAAATAATTGGAAGAAATTACAATCAATATAATTGTTTTAAGTGACTCTTTCTTTTGTATCAATTCATCAAGTACATATCACACTTGCCTTATCAGTTTGTCCATATTTTCATAATTAAAACCAGCAGATTGATAAAGGAAATCACCACCCATAGTAACCAAAATGTTTTTAATGTTTTTGTCGTAATAGGAAGCATATTTGTCTAATACTGTAGTGAATTCTTCAACCTGAAACGAAATAATGTTCAAACGCACACACACAATATCCTAAGATGTTCCTAAACATTTTTATTTGTGGCAGTTTTAGTATCTAAAGCATATGTCTATGTATATACGGGGTGTTCCACGACAAGTTAAAACTATCTGTATATGGCAAAACACTTATAGTAAAATCATGAAAATTCCTTTGTTTCGGTTTTCGGATACGATTTTTTTAACTAAAATATTTTCACAGATGGCCGACTTCCGGTTCTACCGGTAGTCGACTGTAATTTTGTTATTTTAAATATAACACACTGTATATTAATAGATCTTTGCAGTAAGATATCCAGATAGACCTCGATCTAAATCGCACATTGTGAAAAGAATACTTAAAAATTTGAAGATATTCGGTTCATTTTAAGCAAAAGTTAATCGAATTAAACAATAATAAGATATGCTACAAAATTTTATGGAGAATTTAAAGCCAAAGGAAAAAATCTGATGCTTTAAAGTAAATGTTCAGAATTGCTCCCTTAAAGTTCAATGCATTTTTCAAGTATTTTGCCATATACAAATAACATAACTCGTCATGAGACGTCCTGTATATCTGGTGCAGATTCTAGCCCTCTATATATATTAGAATGATTCCAGTTAAAGTATCAAAAATTTCTTTCCATTCGGGTTGACCTTTTACCTAATTTACTTTATAATTTCTGAATATATAATGAAAATAGCATCCAAAGTACTTTAAAAAATTCTACAGAACGGACTAAGTGCAGTATGCAGTGAAAAGATTATCAAAGCCCAAGAAATTAACTATTATTGCAATATTATTACAATACACAGCCTGGTGACATAGAAAAGTTATAGTATAAATAAAGAGGCGGCCAAGGCGAGCCTCGATTATGTGAAAAAATATCAATAATAAGGAAATAATTAGTAATAGAGGAAATGGAAGAGTTCATGAAAGAAAGCGAAAAATAGGTCTACAAGGAAATAAAAACAAAACACTTACACTTTGCTGCAAGGACGTTGAGTGTGATAAAAAAAAGGCCGAATGATACTCAGAATATAGAAAAACTTTTGCATATGATAAAAAGAAAATGACATATAACTAAGAAAAACAAAGAAGAAAATGTGATAGAAATAATAGATAAAGCAAAAATAATATGACTGGAACATATATAGAGAGCTGAACCTGATGCTCGAATAGGAATAATGTGGAATAGGCACAGGGTGAGAGAGATGCTGAAAAGGGCTTAAGGGAGGTCGTACCATTGTTATCATATTACATTGAGCTACAAAGAAACTTTTTGTCCGCATCATAGTTCAATGGGTATGATGTATTCTGATAAAATATTGAAGATATAATATCAGTTTCATTCATCATCCTGTGGTGCGCGTGCTGCGCTGTATGCAGCTCCTCATGAGGAAATATAAATACAAAAATTATTTTCACTTGTTACTTTTGTTTCATAGTATACCTTTTGATTTATATTGTATAAGACGCTATCCGGGTTATCAACAATCTGATCGTCCCCACACGCAATATCCCAGCAGAAATTCGTTGGATTGTTGTATGAATAATCAGGAAAAATACTTCCAAAAATGTTGGAGGCATCTGTAAAATATAATAATACGTGATCCAAAGAGTATTATGTGACTTATGCAGTAGATGGTCCGATTAAGGCAGAATTTATCTGTAAATTAGTAAAATTTGCTTGTTTATTTTGATTTTTCAATATAAAAAAGACTCATCGCTAACATATAAAGACATTTGTGCTGTATATAGTAAGGATGTTGTAACTGATTATACCGCGAGTAGATTTTTCTGTTGTCGAAATTTGATTTTAAAACATTTGCTTAACTCCGATCGGTCTCTCACTGAAACAACCAATGAAATGTTGTATCTGTTCGAAATAAGATGTCAAGATTCACTGGGCATCAACCATCAAACAGTTTGGAACCATTTTGGTTGAGAAAATCGAATCAATCGCATTGAAGTTTGTTTGTTAAAACGTAATGAATTGGATTCATTTCTTTAGAAAATTAATCACGGGCTATGAAATATGGATAAAATCTTCAAACGAAACCTTGTGGTCGAAGGTCTGACATAAAGGAAGTGGAAATTCAGATTCCAAGAAGAAATGTAGAGGAAGCATGCAGAGTTTGTCAACATAATTCCCTCAATTGCCTGAGCTTTTTTGGGAGGTTTCAATGAATAGTCCGTACTATCATTTGTTTCAGACTTTGCAAAATTTCCTTGATAGAAAAAATTGGTATTAATGTAGTCGTCGAAAATAATACTAAAACACAGATGTTCTATCACGATAAAGGTAACAAGTTGTGGATGTAATGCAAAAATATTAAATAAGAGACGGTAAATACGTTTTAAGCGACTCTAATATATATTTACTAGCTTTTACCCCCGGCTTCTGGTTCTTAAACCAAAACGAACTCTGTAGCTATATTGGAACCTGAAATATAGATCTTTGAATGTAGAAAAATTGTAAAAAACCTACAAAAATCCATAACTCCACATTGAATGTCCGCGCCTAGCTCCTCTCCAACTCGACCGAAGTCATAACTTCTCCTGATTTGTTTCTTTTATAACCAATTTTAATATAATCGTATGATATTAAACATTTAGAAGATTCATTGTACAACAATCTATTGTACGTGCAAGAAATGTGGAAGCGTTTTTGGGATCGAATGTACATGCAATTTAATTGTTAACCTATAAAGTTCTTTTCCATTTAATAAGCAAAAGTTACTAGGCTTCAGAGCTATACTTTATCAACAAGTTTAGAGTGCTTTAGGTTCTGTTAGCATTTCGAAATTAATTTTTTCGACGTAAACGTTGCTTTTAATTTCACTCAATACATTAATATATATAATATATACCTAAACTGTCACTGCTTTTCCAAACAAAATCTAAATTATGTTCAGAACATCTTTTCTTGAAATCTTCTCGATCTAGCCTAGCAAAAAATAAAGCACTGTATCCAAGTTGGACTAAAATCGAAGCGTGTTCTCTGCTGTGACCGAAAGGATCTATTTGCCATCCGACAACTGGTCTACCGCATTTCCCAACCGTTTCTTCAATTTTCCTGAAACGTCACGCTGAAGTATATATGATAAGTATAATTATGTAAATTACTCAGAGAAACTATATGTTTAGAGATTAATTTGCAACGTTGAGTACACTTCAATTAAAAAAATTTTATGAAATATTTGAGGTAAATGGATAGATAATTTTATCTACAAGGTGTCTCAAAACGATCCAACTATTTCAAGAATGAATGAAAAGCAAAAAAGGCGCCAGGGAGGGGCGACGCGGGGGTCGTTTCCTAGCACGTTCCTTAAATTTCTAGTTGCCGTCGATTACTCATTCGAGCTCGACGGTTTTATCACTTGCGCAACATTGTGAAAGCTCCAAGCAATGCAACAGTTTTTGCTTGGATTCAGACATTCAATACAACAATATTGGCGAAATTCGTCACGGCCGTCCAAGGACAGCAAGAACGCCTGGAAACATTCAGTCAGTAGCAAATTCTATAAGCCGACAGCATCGACTCAGCGTCAGAAAGTATGAGTCTCAATTTGGATTATCAAGAGCGACAATTCACCGCATAATGCGATCTAGTTTACACCTAAAAGCCTATAAAATTTTAAGAATGCAATGTTGAATTTATAATTTCAATGTTCCGCAGTGATGAGGCACATTTTCATTAGGATGGAGACGTAAATAGCCAGAATTGTCTTTTTTAGGGACTACATCGTACACCACTAACTCTTTAACTGCATTGCACGAATTGTTCCCAAAAAACGTGATTTCACGAAGAAGTGATATTGAATGGCCACCTCGGAGCCCTGACTTGACCCCACCTACGAGAATAATCCACGAGATTTGACGGATTTAAGAAAAGATCAGGAGTATTCATCGACCACTTCTTCAAAAAGATGTTGATAATGTATAGAAATAAGTATAATGTATTTTTTTCCAACTGAAGGAGTTGGGTCATTAAGAGACACCTTGTATAAGATACAAATAGTATTGGTAGGAATTTTGGATCTTCTGATGTAATTATATATTATATATTGAGTCATTTACCTCAACCCCAATGTAAATTGATCGATAGTTGATTGATAGTTTGTACACGCTTCATCATTCATTGCCCATCCAGCGCTCGCAATTTCAATTTGACCGTTATCCACAAGATACTTAAAGGATGATCTCATATATTCATCTTGTTCCTGCCACCATTTGTAGAAAAATGATGTCTCAACTTGAATAAACCTGCTCATAATATAACAATCAAAACAAATGTGATTGTAAAAATTCAACAAGAGATGGTTTGAAATGATCTTTTCCTAGTGTATATGTTGTTTATTCCTTCATAACCATTTTATTTAGTTAAGCAAATCGTAGCGTGCTTGAGAACGATTGAATTAAGAAAAGTAGCAAAAATAACTATCGTAGAGACATTTTTTTTAATATTATAACTGAATAGATTCGTAATAAAAGATATTGAAATTTACCTTCTGTCTGGATTTCGTAACAACTCCTGTACCACTGAACTAATAATATTGTGAACAGCTATGGTACGTCCTACTGCCTCAGTATTTACTGAAGATTAAAAGACTTTATTTTGAAAATTGGACATGATTTTATGATAAAAATGAAGCAATTAAAATTAAATTGATAAGAAGACATTTAAAAGTAAGGAAAAGGATAAAAACTTTTAATATAACGAAAATGTGTTTAAAAGATTCAGATTTTTTGATAAATATCTACTTACATCCATAAAAATATTCATCAACTGTTTTCAGCCATCCTACGTCATCGTGAGAATGTGGTAAGAGATGGATATTTATTTTATTTTCATCTAAAGGATGGCATACTACACACCCGACTTTATCTTTATCGTCATTTCTAATTGCTTTTCCTTCTACAGCAATTGAAGAAACAACTAATACAAATACCACTTTTTTAATCATTCTTAGTACCATTAATTCGGTACATCAGTACATTAGGTACTTTTATACAGTTGAATTTATGTATCACTTGAGATAATATCAAAGTATGAAGAGATAAGTGAAAAAAAATATGTGTCAGTTAAATAGTTAATTTTCTCGACTTTGAGATCAATTACATATAAAATAGATATCAGCTTTGTAGATTTATGTCCGATCAACGATCTTAAAAGTCAATATGGAAAAAAAAGTTTTTTTTGGTGGATACACTATCCTCTGAATTGTTACATGTCAAATTGATACGGCACGTTTTACATGTTGACGCCTATGTTTCTCGAAGTCATCTGCGACTATTTTAGTTAATGCAGAAGCAGATTTTTTATACCATAAACGACATTTGGAAATCGAGCGATGTTGCCTAAACCTATATCGATAGCTTCATAGCTAACAAAATGAAAATATCCAAAACTGTAGTAGAATCTATTCAACCTCCAGCACTACTAGAACCTGAATACAATGCTGTGAACATTCAGACCGTTTTCTCATCAACTTCAATTCTTAATACGTGTTGAAATTCAAATATAAAGGTATTCCAATAACTCTTCTTATCTTATCTATGCTTTTTGGGACCAGTTGGTAGAATAAAAAAGAAATCTTGTCGATTTTTTTAGACCTGGAGTATTACTCTATGTTTCTGTTTTTTTCTTGTTATCCTACTTCTGTATAACCATGACTTAATGGATTTTTAGGAAACCTATGAAAGGTTGTGGTCCTAAAGAGGATCAAGGTGATCAAGGTCTTAAAATAGTTGATGCTGGGTTTTGACGACGAGTCATACTTGCGATTACATCTCATAGTAAAATGCTAGATGCTGTGCCTTGGTCATATATTTAGCCTTCTTTGTGTTCCTGTAGGACAGCGAAGCTGAGGCGGGATGCTTATTACAGAATGAAGAACTTAAAATAATTAACCATAACTCTACCAGAAAAAATCTGCTTTTCTGAATAAAGTCAAAGATAAAATGATTTATTTCAAAATGAATTTTTGAGTGAATGTAACTACTTATTTCATTTTTTTTGCAAATAAAATAGTGATACTCTTTTTAACTTGTAAGTGCTGCGGATTTGTAGCAAGTTGTTCTAAGAACGCCATTCTTTGTTTTAATGCGATAGTAATTTCAAAAAAGTATATAGTGGAGGGTTTCTATTTACAATTTTTCAGATATATTAAAGAAAACAGTATTTTCTATTAAATTTTATTATAAAAATTCCTAAAATATATGTCTACAATTACTTTATACCAAAAGTATAATACTGAATAACTTTAAAATAAATTCGTCAAAATGATAAATAAACAAATTAAGATTGTAGTTGGTTGAATTACTATCCCATTACCATGAAGTTGAGCTGGCCCAAGTTTCACTACAAACGTCCTAATTTGCATCGGTTCTAAACGTACAGGACCAAATTTATCTTCGTTCTTTTGTTCGTATTTCTTAGTGAAAGTACCTTTGTTAGTTTTCCAAATATATTTCTCTCTTTTATTAAATTCGGATAGTAACTGGTTGGCTCCTAGTGTCATTTCCTCCATTTCAACAATGCTAAAGTATTTAAAAGCGTTCTAGAAATGAAAAAGTTTTTAATGTAATTTAGCTAAAATTTGGGGATGGGATTAATAATGAACGCACTACACAAACATTTATAACCAGTTATCGCATTCACACAGCAAACATGGACTTTAATTTAAATATTAACAATAAATTTAGCATTATAAATCCAAACGAAATCAGTTGTAGTAACGATGGACAAACTAGGAGGTCTGTTGATATTCAGTTTAAGGAGCACTTAGTTCATTTTAAACATGGTAGGTTACAAAAATGCAATAAATATAAAATAATATAGAATTGTTAAAAAATATATTCAATATAAGAGTGTTTTCTAAATAGAAATTAAATATGAAATATCCTGCTGAAGTAAGCTTTTTCGCTGGAATTATTTCACACAATTATCACAACAATTTAGTATATGCAGGTAGCACAAATTAATTGAGCTTTAGTTAACATTTGATCTTGGAGAGTATTAACTTGATAGTGATACGCGTGTCAGACAGTTATACTGATAATAAGTATTCTTGTTATCAAATCAACTTACTGCTATATCCACTGTAACCGGTTGAGACTTGGTTTTATCATCGTTTTTCTCCATAATGTGTTCCAGCCTTAAAAGATATTTACCATCGGTCCAAGGTTCGAATGTTAAGATATTAACATTATCAGGTAGAGGTTCATTTAGGGCTTGGTACTGTAATATTATATGTGTTTGTAATTGCAATAATGAAAATGGTTTCAATATAGTGCTATTTTTTAATTTTAATTCTATTTTTCTATGTTTTGATCTTTTTTAGACGTTAACTATAAAGATCGATATGATTCAAGTGACTGTTGGTATATTGTTTACAAAAAACTAGTATCAACCTCCGATAAATTGATTAGGTTATAATTTGTATTTTTTTAAGTTCAACAGAACATTAAGTTTTGAAAAATAACAAGAAAATTCAATTTTATCAAAAAACATTTTTTATGCAAATAATAATACATTGCATCAACATTTCGAAATTAACATGGCATTGCTGCTGTGTACAACTTTGGGCAAACCAGTGAATTTACATGTCCTCACAGGATTTAATATATATATATATATATATATATATATATATATATATATATATATATATATATATTTCAAAACGTTTTTGGAGTGCAAGCTAGGTTTAATGATGCGGACGGAGTGTGAAATGCACCAAATGCTGTTTTTTTTTCAAATAATAGAGTCTATTGTGAATTGGTTTCATTCCATATGTAATAATTTATTTATCCATAATCAAAAATAAGGAACACGTGAACTAAGTACAATTGACAAAGAAATGAAATTGATACTATTTTTTTCTTATCTTCTTTTAAAAATTATAGATGTTCATTTATTGATAGTTACCTGCAAATTTTTATTAGGTTGAGTATTTTCAAGATCATCGTACGTCAAATTTGTTGCCGCGAGTCCAACCCAAGGCTGCAGCAATTTTTTTTGTGCTAATATACGTTCTTGAGCTGCAGATGTATCTGTAAAATCGGATCAATCTATAGAAAACAATGTGTTTTGTTTTCAGAAAAATCGAGTAAAATACACATTTATTACCAATGGTTTTTGTTTCTACCATTAAATAATTTTCAAAGTAATTGATTATTGAATATGTACCCAGTTGTAAAAAAAAAGAAATAAGCCGCTGTATTTCTGAAACCTCTAAACTGACGACTATATGAATGTGGCCAAGAGAAGGAAAGAATTTTTTAATATGAAAAAACAATTATTTAAATTTTGGAAACTAAATTTCGTTTAAAATTTGCTTAATTAAGATATATTGGAGTAAATTTCCTCCAACGCTTCAATAAAGTGACGAAGGTGAGACAAACATTTATTGAAAAAATTCAATATATCACAGATTTCCCAAAATTAAAATGCATGTCAAGGCTAGTCTAGAGATGATCAAAATATTTCGAAATAGTCGTATTTCTGGAAACTTCTCCACTCTGGAGTTAATATCAAAGAAACATGGTTTCGAAAGTCATCAACAGCTTCTTGAGGTGATAAAAATAACTGTCCGCGGATACTTGGTTTGACGGTGGAGAGAAAGAAAAAGTTGTTAAGTGATAACTCGGGTAAATGAAGCAAGAGACATTAATTTGATGTTTTTTTTTTCCTTCATTACCCTAAATCATATTTATTAGGCATAGTATCAATTTTTATCTGAATAATAACCGATTTTAGCCAACCTTCTAGTATGTTACTTTATTACCAAAAGTCGCATGAAGTGATTCTTTGCATATTGCTTAAATTAATGTTAATAGTACTTTCACTACTGTCTGAGATACTTTACAGTTACTCGTTATGTGAGATTTATTTGCCAGCATTTTCAATATTACTTTAAATTGGTAAATTTCAGAGAAAACCTATTTTTTGCCATTTTATTTGTTGTTACGCGCCCTAGTGCACAATCTAGATTATCAAATCATCCATTATGAACCATACCTTTATTGCCAACAAAAAGATAATGAGAACCTCTGACGTAAATTCCTGCTCCAAATTCTGTTTCATTCAAACTTTCTTCGACTCCCTTATGATCATCATTCAATATTCTTCTGTGTACCTACAACAATCATAGACAAAAATCGTTGAAATAGTAATTAATTTTATATTAATAGGCATGATAATTGGTTAATTAACTAATTGATTGTTTTAGAACAAATATATTATTATAAACTTATAGATTTAAAAAAAAAATAGAGAGATGACCATGTTTGCAATGGTACGTTCCACTGAATGTCCACAATGCCTTCATCCACCACCGCTGATATACCGATTCAACTACTGGCAAAATTATAGAACGCAAACCTGTAGTTTGAAATGAATATTTTGAATGGACTGGTGCGAATTCAATTCTCTAAGGATTTCTAAGATTTTATATTTGTGTAGTAAAAGTGATGTTTGATGAAACCATATTTCGTTCCTTCTATATTGTATGCTCGAAAACGAAAGTTCGCGAGCAGTTTTCGTCGCCTAAAAACTAGAACAATAAAAATCACAAGACAAGTTTGTTGTATAATTCAGAATTAATCTCGTTCACAGCGTCTGCAATAGCCAGGTGCCGCACATGCATGTAAGAGACAGAAAGACTTTTAGGTACCAAATATCCGTTAATCAAAAGAGCATTGTGGCACGGCGAGTTGTGATAAAGGAAAAGAGAACTATTGGATCAAACATTCCATTACTACTTGTAATTTATGGAGCTCACATTTCAGTCCCTTGGATCGGGTTCTTATCGTATTACTAATCGAAGAGTTTATCTACAAGTTCGAATTTGAGGAGCCCTTTTAGAGCGACATGAGTCATTGGAATTTTTATCTCAGTTGGTGATAGTCATCCATGTTTCACAAAGGATGTAGAAACCAAGTGGAAAGCTAGAATAATTTCAAATTAAGGTTATGACACATATTATTAATGAGTCCTATTTCCTTAAGTGAATATGTATTTCTATAATATCTTGTCTATAACTACAGTATGGAACTTAACTATCAACTAACCATCAATTCCATTTCATACGGCTCCAAACTGGATCCACCCTGAGATCTGTCAGTAAGTACAGCTACTTCAATGTCTTTTTCTTCATCTTTAATAACAATTCTAGATGTTACCGGATAGTAGTTACTAGATATCGGTTCAACGGAAGAATTATACGAATAATCTGGTCTTTTGTTTTTAACTCTTCGAATCATCTCTCTACCGTTCGAATCTGTGTAAAATGTATGTTTGTTGTCGAAATCATCGGTTATTGTGAATTTGGAAATAATTTCTTTACCTCCTGGATACTTGACTCTTTAACAAATAGACATAACTTATAAATAAAAATGATCCAGAATCACATATATCAAATATTCATACCGAACCTATGAATTCCCCCGAATATAAGCTGCTAAGTTCCGAAATCAGTTAACAAAAAAATTTTTATCTAAACGGGTAGTGTTTATTCTGTGTTAGTTTTTTATTGAAAGATTTTCTGAGCAGTAGAAATTGAAATTAGATAATCATGATGGTTCGAATCACTACTGTTGCGGAATTTTGAAGGTGAAACTTTAATCATTGTACATAGTCTAGAGGTTTGTAGAGAATTCCTTGAAGAACATTCAATTTTATTATTGATTGACAATGATGGATATTCTCACTCAATAACGATTACGATCATTAGCCTGTATTGCACGAAAAATAGAGATAATCAAGAGAAAACTGAGAACTCATTCCCTATTAATTTAGAAGCAATTTATTTTTTTAAACTTTCATGTCCGTAGCGCTATTAATGAAGATTCCTGACTGTATAATACTCACATGTCTATATTACCAACTATCCAATCTAATTCAATATAGTTTTCTTTCTTGTACCACCTTATTGTCTGGTAAATGTCAACTATATCAGTGGTCCATTTTTGTTGAACCTCGTCTACGACGTTACCTGAAAATTTGCGCAGAAGTTTGACGCTCTCTAATATTCTAGATCCTTCAGCTGTTGGTCTGAAAATAAGTATTTTGAAATATTAATGAGATGTTTCATATTAAAGACATTATAGTGATTCATTTATATCACTCAAGTCTGCTGGTCTAGTTTATTAGGCTTCGTAGGCGGTAAGGAAACTACAAAGAAATAGATAGAAAATGTTTTTTCTCATTCTTGGAATTCAACTTTGATATTTTTCAGACATATACCAGTTGGAAGCAAATGGTGTCATAGTTATATTATCTTTTAATGTTATTATAAACAATGACAGAACATTTTGAATATTACTGGTGATGAATCAAGATTTTAAAGCTATGCGTCATAAAGCGATAGTCTTCATTGTAGAAGCAAAGTCAAGACAATTTTGACTGCTTCATGAGGGTTCGAGTGCTCAAAGATCACTAAAAAATTTAACATTGAAACATTGAACAATGATTGGCTTGTTCATCAAAATTATATGCTTGCGAGCAATTTTTAACATGACACCAAGTTGTATCACTTAGTCTTACAAGATTATGACATAAAACGAATGTAGATAACGCTACGAGGACACTGGAGAGCATTTCGGAAACTGACTCTCAGGATGGATACAGAATGTGAAAACACCGATAGAAACATATTTCTACGTATTCAATCAAATGGGGGATAATTTGAAACAAGTATTTAAGGAATATTAATTATATACATTACATAATAAACTTCTTTAATTTCTTAATTCTTAGACCCTCTGTTCTTGATTTTAGATCTCTTCTGTTGAAAAATTAGTTTTTTTTGATAATTTTTGAAAGAAAGATAAACAAAATAAGTTATATTATATATCAAGCGCCTTGTACTAATTGTGACGCTGTCTACATAGGGCAAACATCTCAGTATTTAGAAAATAGACTAAGAAGTCATTAATACGATAAATAAATAGAACCATGAAGTATCAAAAAAACATAAATTCAATTCTAAAGATTCAAAAAAGATCTAAATAATTTAAGTCAAATTTATAGCTTTAGTTTGTAAATTCTAATAAAACTACAAATAATCTAATTGATTACTGTTATATATTTGAGATGTAGGTACCAAAGAAAAATTAATTTTTCTTATTAGAACAAGTTCTAAGTTGAGTTTATCCTTATTTTTATATTCATGATGAAGGTGATCTATAGATCAATATAAATAAGCAAATTGTCAGTGTCAATATCATATTTTGATAAAGAAAAGTCGAAACATCAAAATTTATCTTTTATCCTAAGAAAAACTAATTTTAAAACATAAGAGACCTAAAATAAAGAACATTTGGATCATTATATTATATATATTCATTAGAATTACTTGGAAATATAATTTATAGTGATTAATAAAACATTCGAAGTGGAGTTTTACCTGAAAATATAAGCTCCAGAGGCGACCCCCGTTTTATCGCGTTCTCCTGTTTCGCTCGAATAATATCCAAAAGTTTGCGAGATGCCTAAAGTCTTACCGCCTAAAGTAATCGACTTCAAAAGATGAGTGTTGTTAGATAGTTTAAAGGCGGCGCTATCTCCTGTTGGCACAGATGTAACCTCACTTTTAGGTGATTTTTTAATATGATATAATTTGAAACCCATTGGTGGTATATCAGTAGCAGCGAAAACCAACTCAAATTCACTTGGTCTTCCTAACTGTTCGTCCACGTAAGAAAAATCACTAATGGTTGGAATTAAATCATAAAGAGTACCTGAAAACAGTTCTACAATAATACTTTTCGAATATTATTCCATATATAAAAAGAAAAAATGTTTATATATTATCTACATTTGAAAGTGAGGATTACATTCCTGCCAATTCAGCTAATCAGAGACGTGCTAGCAAGTTCTTCATATTCAGAAAAAAGATACAAAAGCAGAACTATGAGACGAATATTTCATTTGAATAATTTATGGATCTCTTTAATACGGTTCCTGGTGTGGATTCAAGCATTATATGAATTTAAACTCACCCTTGGGGCTTATTTCGTAATCAGCTTCTTCAACAGGAAGACGAACGTAATGGTTTATTGTCCATGATAATGGATTGTATACTGTTACAATAAATTGTTCTGAATTTTGTGAGAGGCTGCAAATGCTTATATTTGTTAACGGACATGATTCCAAGTTAATATTTATAGTGAGGTTGAGAAGATTTCTGGAAAAAACAAAATGTATAAGTTAGCTAGTATAGTGTGAAAATGAAAGGTGGAGTGATTCGTTATAACGTACAAAGGTAACGTCCTTGGATTTAGCTTCCATTCTTGTCAACATCAATAGTATTAATACTTCTCTTAATTTCTTTTAGATTTATTTCGTCAGTGGTTAGAGCAAAATGTCAGTTTTGGTTGACCATTTCCAGTCAGATCTACGTCAAGTCCATCACATTGGAATTATTTCGAAATGTGTTTTTTTATTCAAGATCACCATTTATCCATGCTGTGCCAAGTTTTTTTCCCTACTTCTGCGCTAATTTGATTTTTATTTCATTCAAATTTTTTCATCCACATTCAAGGAGATCAACATATATATTTTTCTTGTATTCATTTATTAATAAATATCAGAGAAATCAGCTTTTTACATTAACTGTGTTATGATTATCTTCCTGTATATTGCCACAGGTTTTATTTCAGTAATTTTTGCATTCTCCAAATTAATTGTTAAATTTGTTACCTGTTGCAATCATATTTCATGGCTGACAGCGTAAGTTGCTTTTTAATATACTTTCGTTTCATCATAAGTCGATCTGAATCTAATGAAATTTTTATTTTTTCTATGAAATTATAAATACTTTCTTCATTTTCATACAAAGCAAACATTGAAAATAGTTGATTTGACAAAATAGCTCTTAGAAAACCACAGGCTAAAAATATAACACTAAAGAAATAAGAAAAGCACTTATGTATACTATGAGCAAATAAAAGCTCTACCTGCAAAACGAATTACTTAGAAGTAGGAAAATTTTAAGCACTCGGCAACCTCGCATTTTAAAATAACCTCCTTTTGTAGATTGGCACTTTTGTCTATATTAGCGACAGATCTTGATCAGTTCAGTACGTGCTTCGCTAAGGCGATGCAAATTAAAGTCCTCAACTTTAGCGACTTTTGCACTATATTATGATTATAGAATAGGCCTACAATTAGAGAAATATTATCAATCTTTGGTAACATGTTTTTTCCCTCTTCACGCGTAACAGAGTTTGGTATGCAGAATTTAAAAGAAACGAACATCTTCTTGACCGAGGTTTTAATCGTCGGCTGCACAGACAGATCAGGCGATTTTCAAAATGTATGTAAAAGTTTATACTGGGAGCTCTCAATTAAATTGAAAATCGGTTGCTTGGGACTGCCATCATTATAATACTTCTGCTTATAATTTTGAAAGAGCTAACGATTAATATTAAATAATTTTTCAAATTAATCTTCTGTTTGAGTACCGATATAAAAATGTTCAACATAATCTTTATAACGATATTGATATATTTCTAGGTATTCACCACACTTTGTCGGTTTATGATGATTTCACGTCACCTTGTAATCAGAAGCGCCAATTTCAATTCATAGACGGCGACTTCTTAATATTTTATGAATGTTTTTAGATTTAATTGTAATATTATCTTATCAATAAATCTACACAAAACAAACCAAAAGTTGACGACAATCAATCAAATATTGATCTTTGTTTACTATTAGTTATCCCACAATTTTGGTATAAAAGATCTTTTACCAAATGATTTTAACAATTAGCAAGATCATATAAACATAAACATATACGTAGAAAACTACAGCTCACCCTAGAACAGTTCCAAAATCCTTTTCAGCGTGCTCTATACCTCTGGAAAGTCTTCTAACGTAGTCGTTAGCAACTTGTTGCTTTTCAGTTCCTGTTATAGCATCATGATGCTGCATAACACCCATCGCTTCTTTCAGAAATTTCAAATTTTTATCGAAATTTTCACCACTAAAGGAACCCTGAGCATAAAGCTGCTTAGCTACCTGAAATTGAACATTACGATGGAGTTATATGGATTACAACACATTAAATTGTTGGTTTACCTGGAGAACGTTGTGTCCAATTCGTTCGAACCGTTTGGAATTCGGTCTGGAACTAAAATACCCAGTCCAAAAAGAGTGATTACTATCACTGTATGGGAAGAAATCATCTTCTTTCAAAGTGAGGGATGAGCTTGAGTTTTTCATAGCATTGTTCACAGCTTCAACATAACATGAAGGTGTTGAATATATCACATTAAGTTCAGTGTGGTTTGCAAAGGCTCTAAAAATTCATTCTATTATTTATTATTCTATAATTAGTTTCAAGTTGTTTAATTTTCCGACTACTTACTTAATGAAACGATCCATATTTATATAATTCTTACTTGCTGCTTCATATTGAAAATCACCTCCCATTGGTATAATCACATTATTCGTGGGAAAATATTCCTTATACTTTTTAATAATTGCGGTGAAATTTTGAATCTGAAATTGAGATTAGTATTTTTCGTGGAAAATATTTTTAGTTAGGTGAGCTTTTCAGCAAATGGGAAACGTTTTGGAATTAAAAAAAGGAAAAACAACTTCCAAAAGAGTGAATTAAGTCACTAAACATATTGAAGAGCTAATAGCAGTGGACAAGCTTTGAAATTCCGCTTAATTGGTGTCATTATAGTATATAACATATACCGCAAGGTAAAGTACAGCTTTAACCCCTTGAATAGTTTTTTTTTTCGAAATATTGAGTACGTCATGTTTTTTCCTTTAGTTCCTTCATAAATAATATTCATAGTATTGTCTTTACGTTTTTGACATTTGTTTTTGACTTGTAATTACTCTCAAAATTGTAAGTCCTAAAATTTGTTCGTTTCAAAATTGGCTTAATCCGACCTCTGAATATAAACAAAATACTATACTCATACTATAACTGAGAATAAATCATTCATTAAATTGAAAAAAAAGCTTTACAAATTTTGAAATTCTCATTTGTTAGTTTTCGCCTAACTATTTACCTTGCTCAAAATATTATAATCTGGACTTTTCGGATCGTCATCGATAGTATCATCTGTGCATTTGTAGTCCCAACAAAATCCATCTGGGGGAAAATACAAACTTGTCGCAAAAGCACTTCCAAAAAGAACGGAATCATCTACGAAAAAGGAAAGTTGATAATTTGTAATTACTCAAAAGTCCCAAGATATGTAACGACACTTTGATTGCTGTAAAAAAAGACTGTACTAATGGAAGCGTATTGTCTTAATAATCTATTCTACTGTTAATGTTAATAGCAAACAATGCATTAGCTAATTTAAAAATATTCTCTCATTCTCACCTAAATTAGCACTTCCTTGCCAAGCGAAGTCAAGAGCTTTCCTTTTTTGTCTTTGTGTTTTGTCATCATGATCTAATCTAGCAAACATAATTGCGTCATACCCCATCTGAGCTAATAGAGAAACTTGCTCTCTGCTGTGTCCGAACGGATCAATTTGCCAACCTATTCGAGGTATACCGCATTTACCAACAGCCTCATCAAGCGTTCTAAAAATGACCAAACGCATATATTAAATGTTTGGTATTCATATTCGAACAAGCTATCATAGCTTCTCTTTTTTTCCAACGCACCTTAAACCCCACGTGAATTGATCGATTGTAGATTGATAATTCGAACAAGCCTCATCGTTCATCGACCAAGCTCCGTTAACCATTTCTATTTGGCCATTGTCGACCAAATTCTTATATTTAAGCTTCACTTCATCACTTTGATGGTTCCACCATCTCCAAAAAAACTCCGTTTCTACTTGAATGAACCTAGAATATATTTATAATGAATATATGCAGTTACATCATTTTCCGGTTCTACCTTCTATCTTCTTCTTCTAAAAGTGCTTCATACACTGAAGTAATGATGTATTGAACACCAGCTTGTTGAGTGGAAGTATTCACTAAAATACAAGAATGGAGTGAAAATTCTATTGAACTACATTTTATTTAAAATGCATTGAAAAAAATGAAACTTGTGTTGGTACTAACCAAATTTGTCTTTATCTATCTGGCTAGTATTTTTACCTAAGTAATGAAATTTGAACAAAAAAGATTTTCTGTACCACTTTCATATGTTGAGTTGATCCTTAAGAGATGTTAATAGTCTTTACTGTCTCTCGGATGGATACACGATAATTTTTAGGCACCATTTCCTCAAGCTGCTTTTTGTCACAGAAATATTTACATAAAGTGGATCCCTCAAAATATTTTTGCAGCATTTTTGAATATTCCAAAGCCGTAATTCAATTCCATTGAAAATACAAACTGCCTAGCAAACTCGCTGCTCAACTTTTTTCACTAAACTCTTCGATTCGTGAATAAACAGCTGATAAACTTTACTTATTGAGATATATACTCAAATCCACGACCATTTGACTTCCCGTAGTCGACTTTACCACGAGGCTTTTCATATATTTTACTTATAAATCGACAAAATTCATACACATCATAGTTAACTAAATTATTAATATTAAACAGTTTAAAATTAGTTACCACATCTCTTAGCGAAATTATAAACCATCCATTTACCAATTCCATCTAAACAAATAGAATAATTTCAAAAGAATGTGGTATGGAAAATTGTGAAAATTCCAACCACCAATATATTAATACTAATATACTAATAATCTATAATCTTTAATGCTTTGTTAGTAAGTACAGACAGGGTTTTCTCTATTACCACAAAGCCAAATCAACTTCCCGTTAGGGGGGTAAATACCCCTTTGTCACCAGGTCATAGTAAGGGTGGTTGTGGGTGGCAAAAATGTGAAAACATCTATTTCAGTCTCTTTTTAGCGCATGAGAACCTCTAAAAAGATCTCAAAATTTCTGGAATGGTCTAGAAAGTTACAAAATGTGTTCAACTATTCATTCTAGATACTTCATGAATGACCTGCAAATTCCAAAATGAGTACAATTTATAATCATCGATTTAGAGTGCCCTAGAAAGTTTTAATTTATTATTATTGATTTAGAATGTTCGAGAACATTCTAGAAACTTCATGAATGATCTGGCAAATTCCAAAATGAGTACAATTTATAATGATCGATTTAGAGTGCCCTAGAAAGTTTTAATGGGTGCAATTTATTATGATTGATTTAGAATGTTCGAGAAAGCTCTAAACATTTCCCAATTAATCTGGAAAGTTACAAAATAAGTACAATTTATTATGATCGGTTGGGAAAAGTTCTAGAATGATCAGAAAATTCTAAAATGAGTGCAATTTATTATAAGCGCTTCAAAATGTTATAAAGAGCTTTAAAAATTTTTAGATTGATCTGGAAAGTTCCAAAATGTTAAACAAGTGTTATTATTGATCTAAAAGAACCGTATCGAAGTGATGTACATCTAAATATTGTAAAGTGTTATTGTACTGGAAATTCCGGTGTCTGAAATGTTACTTGTGTTGGAATGAGTAAATTAATTCTCAACTGGATTCGTTACAATTATAAATGGTTGATACAAGGTGCATATAATTTTAATTATAAAATGAATGCGGATCAAATACTATACTTACTGCCATAATAATATTGATCAGCCGTCTTTAACCATCCCACGTCGTCATGGGAATGAGGTATTAAGTGAACATTAATTTTATCAGCAACAACAGAATGGCACTTCAGACATCCCACTGCATTATTATTATAACTAGTAGGTGCTGAATTAGCCCAGGACATTGTAAAGCCCAGTAACAATATTGATAACTCCATAATTTCAAATATAGTTCCTTTAATCGTTACTTAACTGTATTTAAAAGTAGTACTCAACATTAATTTGAAAAAATTGTTTATACAAATAAAGATAATGGATATCTATATCAATAGATTGTGGTTATTCAATTTTTTGAAGTGTTTTTTTTTAATAAAATAGCTGAGTGTTTTGATTGCGTAATTTACTCAATGAAATTTAGAAATCGATTTTACCTTAGCAAATATAAATGATCGACGATCTTCTCCTGATCTTCTCTGGTCAAAGCGATGTTACAATAGAAAATACTTAAGAGTACTAATAAGTTTCATCGAGTCTATTCAGGCATTTTTAAGAAGACAGAACCAACTTCAATCCATCTTGGTCGGGATCAAGTCCATTAAACCAGATTTTGGAGAATGTGTTCGTTGGATTACTTGAAGGGAAACGTGTGCAGGATAAGTTCTTCCAAATCAGAAACAAGAAATGGTAACTCATTGTGATAATTCCTTTTTTTAGCACTTCTGGGGCTACTTATCTCAAGAAAAAATTCCACCTGCTCTGGTCTTTATGAATTCATCGTTTTACGTGTGGTTTATCAAATATTTTTATCTTTGATCTTTGTTTAACCGTTTTTTCTTTGAAAAGTTGAGAATAGCTTCGCTTTTTTAATATTATTTGTGGGTTTTAACTTGATTAGAGGCGTTTGTGTTGAGTGTTTGATAGTCGACTTACATACAAAGTTTGAACATGCATTGTTCTATTATTTTATGCTTTACGTTGATTGTTCAAATCTATAATACGAACGGGTATCAAGGTATAAAAAAAACTTCTCTGCCAAAATGAATTTTACTTTATTTATTAATCATAATCATAATAGAGGAAATATTCGAAGGTAACCAAAAAAGTTCTGATTTCCATTGGCTGTAAAGTTATTTTATAATTATTATCTTCAATATCACCGTCTATAAATTCGTTTGCTCCAAGATTAAGTTCCTGGATAGAGGAGATGGCATACGGCGAAAATAAAGACTGCAACACAAGAAAAAGATTATTCACGACAAATTTGTGATAGAAATTAGAGGTAGCAGAAAATACAAAAAATAATGACTTTTCACATTCTATTTCATAAACATAAAATGTCACGATACACCTTAAACTTTTAATTATTTACCGCTGAATATAAGATCAATTTATGAAAGTAGAGAAATCCGATATTATTTTACACATTATGTGTTCTTCATTTCTCCTATGTCTAACCAATCTTTCTTGTACTACTTTTTATTCGAATGAATCATATTTTTGGATATAGTCAATAAAGGAAAAGATGAAAAGTTTCGCATTGTGGTTTCTACTGTTCAGTGTTAGGTTAGAAGTTTTACTGACTGTCAATAACAATGAGACTTCGTTATAAAACTCAAATTTAAATTCATAAATTTCATGTTTTGCTGCATAACGAGAAAAAAACATTCTTCTATACTATTCGTCGAAATCAACGTTACCTTTAGTTCTAATGTAGCTGGTTTTGACAGTTCTTCGTCTTCGTCTTTTTCGAAAATATGTTCAATTCTCAATAAAAATGTATCATCTTTCCATGGCTCAAAATTTAAAACATTGAGATTAAGTGGTAGGCCGTTCATTCTAGACCACTAAAAAATTCAAGTAGAATCTAGATTTTTGTGTAAAAACTTTTTGGATAGATGATGTTACAAGTAATATTAAATGGAATTATCAAATAAAGGGAGAAAATGAGAAAACAGGGAATGTTTGGTACACACCTTGAAATGGATATTACTCTTTAGATTTTCTAGTTTCATATCGTCAGCCGTAGCATCAGCAACTAGCACCCATGGTTGAGTTAATTTATTCAATGCAAGAAGTCTTTCTGAAAAGCATAAAATTACAAATAAAAACTATTAGCTTTACTTTTTCTGATATAATGAATTAAGGAATATGCAACTATTAATCACATATTCAAATTTAGAATTCTCATTTGCTATTTACACACAACAAATGGCATAATTCACAAAATATCAGTGACAGTTCTATGATTTCTTGGCTTTTTTTCCCTAAAAATGAATACTCCAAAAGTTTGTCACGTTTGTTTTTCTCTTCAGTTGTCGAATTTGACGATCAACAAAGTTAAAATCTTGGGCATATTGCCTTTCTCGACTGTTTCATGTTAAACTGAAGTTCAAACTACCCCTAGACCGCCGGTAAATTTAAACCGAAGTCAGTAAATATCATTTATAAAACGTGAACTGTGTTTAAACGGACGGGACATTTGAGGTTCAAACTTCACTTGTAAAATTGGGCCTAAATACTTACGATATTTTTTATTCGAAGTTGACGCAATTAAATAATGTTGTCCTCGCGTGACTATATAGTTACCGAACTCCATTTCTTCAAGAGACTCATCAACGCCTTTGTGATCATCTTTTAAAGTTCTTCGATGAAGCTGTGAATAAAAATGTTGTACTCATTTATTAATTATTACAATATTACCGAATTCAGTTGCCTTGATATTTTTATAGCTTAAGGAAAGCTTTGATAATGTTTTTCAGTTTATTCATATCTTTGAGTAAAACTAAAATTAGTAGAATTGAGTAATAATACTCACCATAAGCTCAATTTCATTTGATTTTAAACTTGTACCACCTTGTGATCTATCTATTACCAAAGATAATCCAGTTCCATTTAAAGCAATTATTGATGTCACTGGATAATAATTTGAAGCGACCGCCTCTTTAGATGTATCATTATACTTAATGTTATTTCTGAATCTTTTGACCAATTGTCGACTATTAGAATCAGTGTAAAAAACGTCATCGTTTATATTCTCAGATCCTAAGCTATATCGCACTATTACTTCTTTGCCTATTCTGTTAACTGTATCACTGAAAAAATAAGAGTTATTGATATCAATTGGAAGGAAGGAACGTTAACAATTGATATTGTTTTAAGTTGACACGAAATTGCTGGATATATTCGTATTTTAAAGTGTCAAAGAAGTTGCTGTTACCGATCTAAAAGAAAACTTACACAGTTTTATTGTCAAGCGGTCCAATCATCCAATCGTACTCGATGTAATCTAAATCACCCTCACTCCTTAATCTAATAGTCTGAATAATATATTCATTAATTTTCTCTATAATTTCGGAATTTTGTGAGCTATCAAGATAGTAGACGCTGTGATTGTTGTCTTCAGCGTTTTGTGCTTCTGATCCAGTCATCGGTCTGAATACATATGCACCAGACGTAATATTATCGGCTGTTCCATTATGACTGTTGTAATACATATATTTTTGATCAACTTCTGCACTTCTTTTGTTTACGGATATATATTGCTTCCGTGTTTTTGGATCGAATGTTAGTTTTGAGTTCTGAAATAACGTTTCAAGCATAAGAACAATGGTGAAATCGAAATACGTGTCGATAACAACTAAATTAGGAATATTTAGTTTGGAAAGACGCAATACACGCATGTGGGACTTAGAGTTAGTTACTTAAAGGAGAATCTATAGAGGAAAAAGCACAGAAGAGGGGTGGAGAAGGATTAATATAATTTGAACAGTGTGTTTATAAGAAGAAGAGTAGATAGGACAAAAGGTTTTTTGACATATGTACATAGATTTTCCAGTGTAAACGTTACATTCTCTGTACATTCGAAGACAAAACGCATTCGCATTTTATCTTGATATATTCGTCGATGAAATTTATAACATCTAACAGATTTTTATAAATAATAGTTGAATGAAATTAATCAACATTAAAAGCATCATTCTTATTATTGATATTTAAAGAATATAAAATTTTGATGGTGAAGTAATAAGTCGAAGTCACTTGTACCCTTCATAAATAGAACTATCACTTATATTGTTAATATTATAGTTGCCAACGAAAGTAACGATTGTGATCTGCAATGTGAAGTCATTAATTCAGAGTTTTTCGACAAAATTCTACAAAAATTTCATAGTATATACTTAAATATAAGTTTGAAATATACTGAAGGTTTCAATAGATTATATTCATATTTAACTACATAAACTTATCCTATTTTCCCCGTGAATTCAAATGCTTTTATCTACTAATAATGTAGCTTACTAATTTCAGTTTACATTTGTTAAAATTTTTTACCTGTTTTTCTAATGTTATAGGATCAAATCCTGTTTGGAGTACATGTTTAATAGCAGAAGGAGTGTTATCTAATTTCTGGAGATAATAAAGTTTTATACCCATGGGGGGAATTTTATCAGTAGCTACTAATTCTACATCACTCGATCGATATGGTGATTCGATAGGATACTTCATATGTTCAACCAATTCAAATGACACATCACCTGGAAAATAGTAAATGATAACAAAAAAATTATCCAAACTAAACTAAATTTATCACACTCACCATCTACACTAGTAAAATTGTAATTTGCATTTTGAACTGGTAGTCTTAAGTTGTAATATACATCTTTGGGTAAGGGATTGTAAATTGCTATCAACACTTTATCTTTCATCGAGTTATCACAAACGCTTATATTTGTTAAAAGGCAGGTAGAGAACGGTAAATTTATAGTATCAGAAGAATCATTTATTTTCAATAGGTTGCTACAAATAAGAGCATATTATATCTACTTTATTTTGACACTTTTTTGTTTTCAACTTTACAGGGTGAATAAAAAATATATCATACAATTCTCCAAAATAGTACGAACCATGTCATACAATCATTTTCTTTCAATGAAAAAAAAATCTATACGATCCTAATTTCAAGAATCTGTCGTGGTAAAAAAAAATTTCCTACCTCAAAATGTTACCAATAGTTGATTCAGTTTGCTGTATACCATCTGTCAACATCCGAGCATAATCTTTCGCTACTCTTTCTTTTTCCGTACCAGTAATTGCATCGTGATGTTGCATAGTACCAACAGTTTCTCGTAGACTTCTTAAATTGTTTTCTGCTTCTTCTCCAGTAATGATATTACTCATCTTAGCAAAAGCATTTAATTGTTGAGCAGCCTTAAACAATGAGAAGGACAAATTATCTACCATTGATTCAAATTTGAATCCCTGACATTTAACGTCTTATTTAGATAAAAAAAAGTTTTTTGTTTGTCACTCACTTGCAATATATTATTTCCTATTCTTTCGAAACGTTTCAAAGTTGATCTGGATGTAAAATAACCAGCCCAGTAGGTGTGGTTATTTTCGTTATACGGAAAGAAATCGTCAGAACTGCTAGTCAGAGATGGCTTTTGTGATTTTACTGCTTGAACATAACACGACGGAGTTGAATAGAATACATTGTAATTTTCATTATTTTTGAAACCTCTAAAAATTAAAAGCATATATATTTATATTCTCAGCTTCTCTCCAAATATGAAGGAAGTTAAATGAAAAATCTTTCAATCAATGGTTAAAAATTGTAATAAAAATTACTTAATTCAATGAGGGCCATAATTTAGGTTAAAGATATAGAAAAATATTGTCTAAAGATCTATTTTAACAGGTACATTGCGTCACAGTTCAGTCGTCTGATTAATTTGATCTTCAGGCTTCGTTCAGTCAAATGTTTCGTAGGATTCGTAGGACGTTTTCTTATTTTTCCGGTCAGTTTAAACGACGATCGATTAATGAAAATGAAGCAATTATTAAGTTTTATTTCTTCACCTATTAACTGCTTATACAAGGTGATATTATAAACATATAAATAAATGTTTAATGCATTCAAATGTTCTTGATTCTAGGTCTCGTTTGTTTTAAAATTAGTTTTTTTAAGAATAAGAAATATAAAACTTGACGTTTCGACTTATCTTTAAAGACTTCTTCCAAAAATTATTAAAATTAATTTTTAAACAGTTTAAATCAAGAACATTTTAAAGATGACAAAAAAATACTTTACTTTATCAGTTTATCCATATTTAGATTCCATATTTAGATAGTTGATTTCAGCGGCTTGATATTGAAAATCGCCTCCCATGGCAAAAAGAATATTATTTGTTCGGAAATAAGAAGAATAGTTAAGAATTTTTTCTGAAAACTCCTCTACCTAAAAAAGGTATTTTTATAAACTTAATCCAGTCCTCTAATAGCGAGGAAAAATTTCATTCTACAAATATCGTCAAATTTTCAAATAATGAATATTTCAGAGTAAATTATTAAAGTACAGTAGAACCTCGATTATCCGGCCCACGGATTCGCGATTATCCGGACTATCAACTGCGACCAATTAAATAATTAAGTAGTATTAAGCCAAGTTATAAAATCTTTAACATATGTACTAAAAGTCGAATTTATGCATGCACGAACGAGTCGAAACTGGTATTACCCAGCCCGCGCCCCTCGGGATCGCTGCCCCACGCTGATGTGCGTGTCGCGTCTAAATATTTGAAAATGTCAAAGCGAGTTATCGCTTAAAGACAAAATAAATATTATTGATTCATTAAAAAAAGGATAAACCGGTCGTAAGTTAGCTCATGAGTATGGTGTAGGTACATCCACGATAAGTGATGATTATGAAGAATACCGATTCAATTTTGTTGTATACCTGCAAATTAGATAGCGAAGATGAAAATGATGAAAAAACCGAAAAACGAAGACGCTTTGTATTGTTGGTTTTTACAAAAACTATCAACTGGGTAACCGATTTCTGGCCCTTTACTCTGTGAAAAACCATTACAGTTCAAACATATTGCAGATAAATGAACAGCAGGAAATGCAAGAAGATGAAACAGAAAAAAATATAGACGTGGAAAATGATGTAGGACCATCTCATGATGAAGAAATTCAGGCTCTGGAAACAAATGTTTTGAAAAACAAACAGAGTTCGTTTAAGCTGAAACGAATACGTGATACAGCAGCAATGAAGAGAAAAAGTAGCTTACGTCAAATTCCAATTACCAAATGTTTTAAACCAAATTATACTTATTTTTAAGTTATTAATAATATTATTATTTATTAGTAAATATTACTATTATTAAATTTATTTTAATTTCGATTATCCGAATCCGTAACTACAACAATTAATCCGGTTAATCGAGATTCCACTGTACGTTGAGACTGTCGTTGAGGCTGATCATATTTTATGATAAGAGTATGTGCATTATAAACCTAGACTTGCAAAAATGGAACTACTATTGCAATAAAGTAAAAATAGATCTCAAATATGTTTTCCATTTAAGCAGCTTTTCTGAAGGAAGACATTTGCCAATTAAACAATCAGTTAATCATATTAAAAATATACTATTACGACATGCCCTTGTGTCTATAACATTTTCCGACTTATGTCAAATCCCGAATTCCTTTTACAGAGACATTTATCATAACCTCATCCTAGGCGTTTTCTCTCCCTCTATCTTGCATATTAGTTCACTTCACGCTATAGTTTGACATCTCTGGACTGTTGGATCCTTTCCAACTGTCCCCGTCAATTTTCTGAGTAAATTCGTATTGTTTGTTTCTCTCGAGACTTTTGTCCTTTAGATACATTTTTGTTTCGTGGTTGATTCTCTCCGTATGTAATTCTGTAGCGATTCTTTTGACTTCCTTTTACATTTCATTTGTATTTTCATATACGAGTAATTCATATGTCAACATATTACTAATCAGTGTAATCAGTTCTAAGCCTCAACTTCAAAAGAAACGTCTCAAAATGTAGGTAAATTTGTCCCTTTTTAAAAAGGAACCTGCTATTTTGTCCAATCAAAAATAGAAGAAACTATTGATTAGATTCCAGCTGTTTTCACAGTTTGAGAATATTATTTTCAAGATACACTATTACCTTTTTATCCAAATTGTAGTCGAAGCTATCTGGATCATCATTTATTGCATCTGAAGAGCATTGCAGATAATCCCAACAAAAATCATTCGGAGCATAGTAACTATCCATAATACTAGTGAAAATTTCACTACTTTCTGAAAAAGTGAAATAAAACTGCAATTTCCTAAATATATTCACATATATGTTTTAAAAAATATTTTCTGAAATATAAATAAAAATAATATTCATGGTCAATTAAGTGAAAAGGTATTTTTTTTTCTCTAAAACGAGATTCCTTCTGGGTAGTACTACAGTCAACGTAATCCTCAGAGGCGCTAGCTCTTCTCCCTTGGAATTAATTGTTAACAAGAGGAAGCTAAACTATGTGCTGTTGGAAAGCAAAACTGTTCAGTATATATAATTTTTATCTTAATGGAATTGATAACTTTTTTTTTTCTTAAATTGATTTAACTTTTTTTATCTTTACGTGAAGTTTGAGCGCCATATCCCAATTATTTTGTGCTTGTCAACATTTTTTTACATTGCGTTCCTTTTGACTGAGCAATGAATTTGCTGGAATTTTGTATTACCAATGGAATTATGACTACACACTCCTTAAAAGTCCTTGGAAATACGAATCGTCGTGTCGACATCTGAGAGATAGCAGAGGCTCTCATGGATCGACTCAGCACATTTTGGTTAGGGTATGAATCGTGTCAATGATAGACTTGTACCAAAAGATCCGAATCGTTCTCAAAAACAATGTCCAATAAAGGTCACCAAAGAGATACTTAACAACGTGGCTGAGAACTCTAAATTTATCAAACGCATATTATGTCGAAATTACCCAACAATCTAGCGAATGGCGCTCCAAAAAGAATCGTTTTCCATATATGAACGTTTTAGACATACTTTTTGTGTGCGACACTATTTGAAGTAGGCTATACAGCCTGAAATAATTTCAAAACTCTAGTTCGTTTCAAGCAGTTTCCTTTTATCTCGTCGTAAGCAAAGAGACGAATTTAAGTGGGTTTTTCATATACGCGACTAGGAGCCAGTAATTTAACCCTTAAAAGTGTGTGAAAGTAGGGAAACTGCCATGGCGTGGCTTCACCCAGTAAAACCATGACTACTACAGGGTATTGAAAAGAAAAGTATTTCCACTAATGAATGTTCTGTTTTAAAAATAGAAAGTTGAGGAAATGCTGAGCAAATACTTCCCAATTCTGCAGAAAAATTACACGAATAAAGAAGTTGTAGTTTTGTGAATAGAGAAAATGTTTGGTTCTCAGATCAAGCATTATGAAGTACATAGACAATGTATGGATATTTTTGGTAATTGCTCTCAAATTTGTCTTAGTTTTTGGAGAAAATAATATATTCTTACTTTATAAATTGCTCGTGACTGTTCTTATAGAATATAGACGAAAATTCTTCGTATTCCTATCGAAAATTTGAAAAAAATGTAATTTATTTACAACCATATATTTGATGCTGTCATTAATCTGTAATAAAAGAACGTATTTAATTTTATCTACTTACCAAAGTTATCGTTGCTGTTCCACATGAATTCCAAATCTTTTGTTAGTTTTCTTGCATTCCTCTCGTCCGTACTCAATCGAGTGAAGAAAACGGCATCGTAACCCATCTGTTTGAAAATAGATGCCTGTTCTCTACTGTGACCGAATGGATCTATTTGCCAACCGATCTTAGGACGCCCACACTCTCCCAATGTGTCATTCAATATTCTGGAATTTGTGGATTTAATTATTCTCTACGACCAAATACTCGGAAAATAGTCAATGCCACAATTTTTGGCAAATAAAAATTCTAAATTTTCGACTAAGGAAAAGTATGCCCTAAAAATTGTAGTACAAGTTTTATTATTTCATTAGATTACTTAATTATTGAAGTGTTGGCCGCTATTGGTAAGATTATCTATTCCTTTTTTGTTGCGTTTCAATCCCTCCTTCTTTTCTTTGGACTCTCTTAGAGCCTAGTGTGATTTTATGTATGTTTACCTTTTTTGACTTTCCATTTTTATCTCTTAGTAATTCTAAACAACTCGTTGCCTCGAATATATTCGTTTTCTATTTACCCTCTTGGTTCGCTTTTTATCCAGTATACGATCTTAATTTACTATCATTTAGTATTAGCTTGGAAAAAATAACGCTATTCGTTAACTAAGATATCTCTAATTACCTGAGACCCCACGTAAACTGGTTAATAATTGATTGATAGCTAGTACAAGCTTCGTCGTTCATTGACCACCCTCCTCCTATCATTTCAATTCTTCCATTTTCAACAAAATTCTTAAATCGTTGTCTTTTATCATCAGACTGTAAGTTCCACCATTTCCAAAAATATGCCGTTTCAACTTGGATATATCTGAAATAAAATATATTTCTATTTAATAACAAAACACTTTGAAAAAATTATATAAAACTTCGTTGTATTACAATTATTCAAACACGCCATAGATTTATTTTTTTTTAGTAATGGGCCTTAATGAGAAAAGCACTATTATCGATTTAATGCTTTTAGAAAGACAAAGAAAGCTTCTCTTAGACAATACATGGACTATGGCAACTTTATTATACGGTTCCTGATATATAATATTGAGAGAACTTACCTTCGACTAGCATCTTGTTCTAGTGCTTGCAAAATAGAATCCAATACATATTGCACTCCAATATTTTGGATATCGTTGTGTTCTAGGAAAATATTTTAACATGATTGACTTTCTTAAAGTTTGTACAGAAGATTAATAAAACTTACACACGGTTAAATTATAACTAAATTGGATTAGCTTGTGTCTCTGAGGACGAAACTTGGTTATCGAAACGCGTGTAATTGTGTTTGTGTAGTGGCAGTGTAAACAGTGTACTCACTATAAATAAAATTTTAAAAATAAATAGAAATTTACAGATTATCACCCCATGAAATTAAAGTGGTTAAAAGACAATTGTTCCTTTATTTTCTCAGTAATAGGTATTGGAGTTATTTATGATTTTATCAACAACAATCCAAATAAGTAAATCATCTGACTTACCACCATAAAAATAATCCTCAACAGTTTTTAACCATCCTACGTCATCATGGGAATGAGGAATTAGATGAACATTGATTTTTTTTGGATCTACATTTTGACATGCCTAAAAATTTTTGCATTGATAATAATTTTTTCCAAACTATTTTTCATTTCGGACAAGAGTTGAAATAAATGAATCTCAATATAATCAAATTGATTCAAGTGTCAGATTGAGGATAATTAGATTTGGTAACAGCTATTATGCGCTATGATTCAATAATAAGAAAAAAGTGAAAACATCGCCATTTCGACTCATTAACTCTTCTTCTATGGGTGCCCCTTTCAAACGAAGGCTGGCGATAACCCCAGCAAAGTCATTTCTATCTCTGGCTCTTCTTATCAGCGTCTGAGAGTCTAAACCGGTCTACTCGCGAATATTCTTCAGCCATGAAGTCTGTCGTCTGCCAGGAGCCCGATTTCCCTCGATTTTCCTTTCGACCAGAAGTTGCAAAAGTCATTTCTGTATATGTATCCCAGATACGAGGTTTTTCGAGTTTTTATTAATTTTATAAGTTCCCTGTCGGTGCCTATTCTTCTCAGCATCCTCCGAAAGATCCATATTTCTAAATTCTCTAAGTGCCTTAGTGAGTTCACCTTAAAGGTCCATGCATCCGTTTAGAGGAAAGGGACATCCTCAATTTTTTTGATGTACCGACCAACTTCGTCCTAGTCGGTAAAAGTGGTCTACCCTTATATTTTTGGGGTCACTGAATACGAATCTAGTTTTTAACCAAAAATGCGAAAAAAAATTTGAGATTTCGCGTGTTCAACTTGCAACTAATAGTTATATTTTGATGAAAATTTGATGCCTTATACTAGAACGTATTTTAAAAGAAGATAGACTAGTCCAAATTTCCCAAAGCATTTTCTGACCGAACAGGAAATTTTAGAAAATTTTTCGTGCGGTACTGTGACTTTTTACATACTAATGCAAAAGTTGAGTGATGAAGTTTTTAATTTCCTTTTTCTGAATTCATAGTATTAAAAATTAAAATGCAAAGAAGTTTTGTGGAAACTTTCAAATCTTAATATGCAGTAAAAAAAAATATACAGCGATTTAAGGCTGAGCGCTCTCGCGGCGCGACAAACGTACTTTATTAGTTAATTACACAATCTAGTTGCGTTTTCTGGTATGCTCATTGCGGTAATAGAAGATTTATTAATGGGAATAGTTCCGTATAATAAGGTGTTGTATACTTAGCGTTTCACCATTCGGTACCGGATTTTAAGGTCTAGTGCTCGGGATGTGAAGAATTGTCTCATTTTTAGAAAGATATTTCTTGCTTGCTCGATGGATGCGTGAACTTAATTCTATATCTGGGTCTACATCCAGCAATATCCAACAGGTATCCAACACCCCAGATATTTAAATGTCTCGATAATGCCACCATTTACGTTATGGAGGATAACCTAACCCATCCCTGTCGCATACCTCTTTTGATGCTGTATGGTTCTGCGTCGCCCACTATTAAGGTGCCGACGATATATTCATTTTCTCTCTTCTTCGGGACACTTTATCTGTACTGCGCATGCTTGATAATGCGCAGAACTGAGCTGGAGCCTCGGAGGATAGACAGAGCGATATCATTCTGTCTTCGCTTTGGGGTTACCAGTTATGGGTGCTAGTCGTAGGGTATTGTAGTACCTTTTCACCATCCTCGGCCATAAGACTAGTGTCCATAACAAGTTTTCCATTATTCAATTAGTTATTGGTAGATTTTTGGAGAAAAACTTTTTCTAAACAAATAATAATGAATTATTTTAGAAATATTTCTGTTAACATAGTTACTAAGCATAACCAAGTGTAACTAACTATTGACTAGATTGGCAATCTTTTTGCTAGCAAATGTAAAACTAAACTAAAAAATAAAAATTATGAAAATATCATCATATTTTAGGACTCAGAATATCTTACCTTCAGAGCACAAGTAGAAAAAACAGTCGAAATATTGAAAAATAAAATTGTAGATATGATGATAATTGTTTGCTTCATTATTGTGAATGTGATAGGTATAGACTTTAAAATAAACAGTTAAGTACCTACTAATAATATAAGATAAGCTATCAATACTAGAATTTTATTTTTTACTTTGAACATAAGTGTTTTATCTAATGTTTCGCAACAAATGAAAAGATTTTTGATTTGATTGAAGTTATCGAACTTATTGATCATCGCTGAAAAAACTGTATAGAGCTAAAAGGAGATAACGTTGAAGAATAAATATATTTTTTTCTTGTTCGTGTTTCCTTTGTTAGATCACATACTTTTGAGACCACTCTACAATATCATACAGGGTGTTCGGCAGAACGTTGAACTTAGGCGGGGTCATATTCTATCTATTCAGGCATTAATAAAAATCAGGTCTTTACAGAATTTTTTTTGTTTTTTAGAAATTTTGTCACTTTCGTACCTCTGACCCCCTGTAACTTTTTCATTTTTGTAGCTAGGCCCAATTTTTTTTCTTTATAAGAATATTGGTGAATGGCATGGCCAATAATAATTAATACTGGTCGCGAATTATTGCTAGAAACTAATTTGTGGACCGCCGAACTCGAAAGAATAGTTAAAAAAGATTTTCAACTTCAACTTTGCGTTGCGCTTAAAAAAAAGTAAAGATGATAGGAAGCTCCTGATATTTTAAAAACATCGCTAAAGTGTATGTATTTTTTATATTATATGATCAGTATAAAGTGGAATTATTTCTAAATAAATGATATGATTCAAAGATATTATCTCTTGGCAATTTCCTGAAAAATAAACTGGTATTTCCTAATGATTAATAATTGAGATTATTTTTATAATATAGAGACAATAAACATGTGTTGCATTTGTATCAGTGTTATACTATCAAATATATACAGACTGTGAAAAAATATGCTAAGCAACCGTAAGTACTTACTTAATCAGACTTTACTGAATGATATTTTCGATCCGACTTAATGTTGACTTTATTTTTGATTATTACTTTGATTCTACGTAATTCAGTAATTAGTTTTTTTTTATATTGATGAAGTTTATAATTTTTACAATTTAAAATTAAAGTGAACAGAGCAAACAAACTAAGATTTGACGATAGTCTATTTATTAACCTCCAAAAAAATCTTTGTTTTTCATGTATTCAAATCTGAATAGTAATTTCTTTGTTTTTTGCTATAGAATAGGTGTTGGAATAAATCTATATATCTATACATATATATATATATATATATATATATATATATATATAAATCTATATATCTATACTAAAGATGTTGTCAAACAAGTCTATCGGTGCTACGGTGACCATATGTCAAATGCCAACAACGGGCAACTGTTAAGCATTATGCCCTTCCTCTCGCTATTGTAAACAAAATCAGTATATCTGTATCCTACGTTAGAATCAAAATTATTCTTCGCTTTGACAAAAAGTGTAACAATAAAATAACGAATTGTTCTGAAAAATCACGTAAAATATCTAAAAATGCCACTGAAACTTATAATTATTGAAAGAAGTGTTTGGAAATGAATATTTAAGCAATTTTAAAATGTCCTAAAAAGCGTTCTAGTTAATTCGTGCTCTTATTCGTCGAAAGTGGAGGACTTTTTCGAAAAATATTGGTTATCTGATTCGATCTAATCTAAACTATAGGAATTAATCAAGAATCTGTAAGGTGAATTTCTATGATAATTTTAACATAAAAAAGTGTACGCTCATTCCAGAGGTTTTTAGCCTAGTTCCACAGCCCAGTGTTGGAAGAAATAGGATTAGAGTACGTCGAAGTAAGCTGTACCAAGAAAAGTGCCAATCATGTTTCTATGCAGATTATGTGTTTTCGTAAAATATTACTACAAGGCTCTAAAATGATCGTAAGAGGATATATGAAGCAGAGTTCTCAGTAATTTGTTGGATGAATATTGAAATGAAGTGAAGTGTGAGATATAAAATGTTTATAGTGTTGTAATTAGTGTAATAAGTGGTATAATGTAGTTGTAAGTGTAAATATAACTTGTACAATTACATGAGAGACGTTATAATATTTTTTGCATAATAAATTTTTTCGACTGAAGTCGAGTTCTCTATCGATATTTTCATCCAGGTATTTATTTTTCATAAATTGCAACCGAAAATTCGATGTAATTCCATTTCTATTTCAAAAAGTTTGAAGTAGAAGTATGAATGTATGTTTTTACATTTCAGGAAATGGAATCAATGTAGCATCTACTTTTCTGCTGATATTTACAATATTTGGAATACCACAAAATCACGTACACTCCGTTACCGAATTTCAGCACCTCAACTTTCGTTTTCTGGACAAAAATTCATCATTACAATGTATAAACTGCACAATTCTTACTTTAAAACAAAAAACATTCAATTTTTCGATTGGTAATGTTTTAAAAATTGATCTTAATAATAATCAAATTAGTAAAATAGAGAAAGGAGCGTTTGAAATGTTTACAGATTTGACTTACATAGACTTAAGTAAAAATAAAATTAGTAACATATCTAGTGACACATTTCATAGTTTAAGTGAATTGAAACATTTAAATTTGGGGTATAATGACATAATTTCTTTCGAAAACGTTTTTTCTAATATGAGTAATTTACAAATATTGAATATGGAGCATAATAAACTTGAAAATTTAAATGGGAATGAATTTAGAATTCTGCCGTTTCTCAAAATTATAAATTTATCTAATAATCGTATAAAATTATTAAAATTGAATTTTAACACGTTTAATAACGTGCGTGTTATTTTAATACATCACAACAAAATCGAGGTTATAAATAAAGAAAGTTTTCAAGAAATTCGGTATGTGAACACCTTAGACTTGAGTTATAACAAAATTAAAAAGATCGCGTCACGATCATTATTATCATTTCACAATTTGGAAAATTTGAATATTTCATTTAATAAACTGCGTAGCTTAAGCTCCGATCAAATTAGAAGCTCTATTAATTTATATTCACTCAATGCTTCTTACAACGAGATAGAAATAATCAATATTACCGATTTCTCTTCTTCACTTTCCGTAAAATATCTTGATATTTCGAATAATTATATATGCACTTTTTTATCTTCTATTTTTAATCAATTTTCATACGTCTATATACAAAACAATTACTTAAGTTGTGAGAAAGAAACAGAAATCAAAAAGGATTTACATATGAAAGATGACAATTTTTTCGGTAGCACCAGCTGTAAACAATATAATAAAAATAGAACATTCATCGATAAAGAAACTAAATGTAAGTTGAAAGGAAATGAAGGTAACGAAGTAATTGTAACCGTGATCACCATTATAATTAGCGCACCTCTAATAATCATTTTATTGTATTGTGGTTTCGTTAAAAAACGAACTTTATGTCGTAATACTTATTTTGAAGACCCAGGCGTCTATGGTGATCAATGGAAGTCCCCTACAAATGCTGATAGAGCCTTAGAGATCATTGATTCTGTTGTACATGCACTTACTTCGTCGTCCGATGCAGATAATGATAATTACAGTGGAGACATTCATTGACAATTTAATTTTGGTAAGTGGGAATTAAGTACTTTATAACAACAACGACGAGGTAAAATAAACAATATAGATGTACTTTATATAGTTTTATTGAAGGGCTACACAAATATAACAGTCCTTTTGTAATTGTATTCTAACCCAAAATCTACTCGTGGTGCAATTGTAATTGTTGGTGTAGTGGTAGTGTAAACAGTGTGTTCAGTATGAATGTCACCAACGATTCCACAAATTCCAAATCACCTGATTATGACTATAAATGTTTTTTGGTGTGCTTCAAGAGAATGTGATTTTAAATATAATCATGTCTCGTTAAACTTCGACAAGAATATTTACGAACTACTAAGACATACCGAGATTCAAATGAAAATATAGTGTATTTAGACAAAAACTGATATGATACATACGGCACAGTTAAATATGGCTTGGTTGATGATTCTAAAAATTGTGTTTCAATACTCCTTGGTCGAGAGGAATAGGAGTAATTATTCTTTATGCTGACAGTAAAGATGTTTTTCCTCCAAATGGAATGGTTTTATATTCTAGAAGACAAAACCGAGACAATATTTGAAAAATGGTTCACCGATCAGTCGGATCATCTCGTACAAAGCCTTCCACTAGATTCAGACAAAACTTAATTTTAAAAAAGAGTTGATATCAACGTTCACGTAAATTAAGCACATAGATATCACCACAAAAAAGGATTTCCTTCAAATTATGAAAAGTTATCGTTTAAAAATCAAGTATGCTATTGATAGCATTTACAAAACTCAAAGACATTTTCTATTAAGACTGATCTCGTATTATTGTGTGTTTAATTCTGTCTAAATGATTTGGAAAACAATGAAAGAAAAACCACTCAAATATAATCGTTTAGTGCATAGTAGTTGAAAATATACGTCGTTCTATCAGAATTTGAGAATGATAAATAAAAAATTGTGTTAAGGACGTAAGAAAATTTTGACAGAACCAGGTCCGAATAGTATTGCCATTCAGTTTAAAACTACTTAATCATAGGGAAGAAATTGTACATATAAAACTAATGCGTGCATTTATAGGAATGAAGTGATAATCTATAGATGCTTTATTTATGGGATGTACTGATCAAATAAAATGTGATTGCTAGACATAAAAATTCGGAATCATTCCGTTTGTGGAGGATTTTTTCTTTTCTAAACGTGCATAGTAATTTCTTAAAAAACTTTAATAATTTATTTACATAGAATTAGAATCTAAAAATTTTATTTTAATATTAGTTGTATTCTATCGCAACTTAGTTATATTAACTTTTAGACACTATTGAAGACGACAAATTTCTATTTTATAAGTTTCTTTGAGAATTTTTTGCTACTTCATGTGAGAATATACCTACTATTATCATTATTACTAATATAAATCTACAAGATATTTCGAACAAAAAACTCTATATACCATCTGACCCAAAATTTCCTTGAAACACCCCTTCCCTCTCCCCAAGGTACAAATTTTAATAATAAAATTGTTAAAATTTAAATCTAACAAATGTTTTCGTGAATTCACAAATGTGAATTTCGTATTGTTTCTAAATTCTGAAAGAAAATTTAGTAAAAAGCAAACAGCTTTCATATGAGTGTGGTTTTCATATAAACAAACTTAACATCAGCCCCTGGTATACACGGAACTACAATTACATCATCATAACATTACTGAACAACAAAAAAATCGTAATGCGGAGGCAAACCAAATACAATTAACCAGTTTCTTATTTGTATACAAACATCAAAATCAAATTAACTGACGTAATGATCAACTACTATACGCTTGAATCCGAATAATTTCAAGTAGAAATTTATTCTGTGCACATGCGTTATTGGTGTTACACTCGAGGCGCCAATTCAATCGAATCATCTTCATCCTAAATAAGAGTTTCGGAAAGTGCTGCTTTGAAATATTGTGTCCAGTATAGTTTACGAATTTGCTTTATTTGTGAGTAATATGTGAATAAATTATTTATCATTAGTTCTATGAGATACACGTGAAATTAAACATGTGTTTCACGTATGACTTAAACATTAAAGTAAGGTTAGTAACTACTTAATATTGAAATTTCAGTTCATTATTCTCATTCAGATTTATCGTTTTTGTTAGCAATGCTAAGAAGAATTTTAATCAAAATTGAAGAAATGTGTTGTGTGAAATAAATCTTCAACAATCACATCAATATTTGCAAATGTTTGTATATGTGATGAGGATGTATACAGGGTGTCTGTGATTCTTTGTATTTCAAATACTTTTGTATTTATTTGTATCAATATTTATATTAAACTAGCTTTTACCCGCGGCTTCGCTCGCATCGAATCCATTAAATAAGTATCAGAAATCATTATAATAGAAAAGAACGAACTTTGTAGCTATATTAGAAACTGAGATATAGATCTTTGAATGTAGAAAAATTGCCAAAAACCTACAAAAATCCATAACTCCACATGGAATGTCCGCGCCTAGATCTCTCCATCTCAACCGATTTAAGTGTTCAAAAACTCAAAAGAAAGAGGATGTTTCAGCGAGTAATCTTATACCAAAACGAAGTCTCTATCTTGAATAGAACCTGAGATATTGAGGATAGAACGTGTGTATGTGAAAAACTCCCATAAGTAATGTACAGGGGGAAATCGCATTTGAGTATAACTTGAGAATGGTGAAAATTAGATGAAATCCGATGGTTGATGGCTGATCTGTACATCAATACCTTTCATTAAAAAAAAAAAATTAAGCAAATCGGTTGGGTAGAACGCCTGAATGGATTCCGAATGGAAATCATCAATTTTTTTAATATATAAGATTCACTCCTCTCCGATACAGGATGTAGTTTATACTAATGCAAGTTTTTTTCATAGTCGCGTCAACCACTGGGGTTATTCGCCACAGGAGATTTATTATTATAACACATAAGTTAATGTTTTCACCTCTAGAGTCTTCATTACATGACGTACTTCTTTCTTGTGGCTTCATATGTTTCGTGATGCTGCTTGGGGCCAAGGATTTACTGATCACTTAATCTCTTTCAGATTGTTTTTTATTCAACTCCATATATTTTACCACGTACTGAATTAGATTTTATTCCAGATTTCATGTCATTTGAGGAAACTTTTATTTAGAGTTGTTTCTCATTTTCTTTATTACCATAGTATGATGTTTCAAGTATAAAGCATTTTTTGATTACGCTATTTCTGTTGTGATCAGGCGATTAGATTTTTCGTATATAGGGGTTGGATAGCTAACTAAATCTGTTAATACTAGAGATAGGGTTTGATTCCTCAATATGAGTGAGAGTTTCTAGAATTGCATATAATTCTTCAGGGTAGTAGTAGAAATAGAAGTAACCGGTTTAAAATTGGATGATTAGAAAGCGTCTTTGAATATCATATAGTAATTTTGGTAGTTTTTTTATATTACGTAAAAAGAACTGGACATAAAAGATGCTGTTTTTTCTTCATTCATAGATTTATTATATACATAAAAAAATTGAAAATATTTCGAACATTATCTTTACATCCACCTAAAGATGACTATGTCTATATAAGATTTTTATGGTCGCTGTTTTTATTGTATGAATAATTGTTAATTATCATTATAAATAATTATTTACATTCAAGTAGATTCTTAATAACTTTTTGTAAATCGTAATAATCTGCGATGCAAAAATTCCAGCAACGAGAATTGTAAATATACGCAGAGAAAGTACAGTTTGGCAAATACAGGAGCGAATGTCGAGAAATGTACGAGAGACACGAAGTTAAAATGAGAATGAGGGTAATATACCACGCAGTTCTCTTCACTATCTAACAGACACAATAGAACTGCTTGAGGGACCGTACTAATCCCTACTACCATTATTTTTAGTAACGCGCATTGACGTACGTGGCTATTTCACATTTATTCTTGTATTTGCCAAAGTGTATATTAAAGACCGTCCTATCCATTCGTTACAAAGCTAGGTATTCAACCCTTTTTTCTAGCCTGTTTTAGATTACACTCTAGAAATTTATAAAAAATTAAATGTCGAGGCCACACCAAACAGACAAAAAGTAGATTTTGACACAAAGTACGACGGAATTGTGACAAAATTTTATTCTAACAAGAAATTTAATACAAAAGTTGTAACCTTTCCACTAGAAAACAATTGTTGGAAAAATGAAACACGAAGGTTTTTGGATGAAAATAAGCATACATTGCCGGGACATGATTTTGTGAAAGAATTGCGTGAAAATTTAGGACAAAAAAAAGCTGTAAACACAACAAGAATAAATATGCGACAAATTTTTGTTGTGTGAATGAGTTGTGTAACAATGTGGTGTTTCCATCAGGAATCACTTTCAAAAAATGAATGTTTATTACTAACCGGATGTTGTTGTATCTTCCTCTCATCTTTCTCTCAGCAACGTTGCAAAAAAAAACAAATAGCTTTGATTGAAACCAAGGTTCAAATGCGGCAAATCTAGTCCATGAATGAATTATTAGTTCAGTTGCCCGAAAAATTTTTTATATCCAAAAAATTTGGTCCCCGATTTCTTAATTTTCTTATTTTCTTCTCCTTTCTTTCCTATACTGACTATAATGCTAATTTACTGGTTCTCAATGTGCCCATAAAACCATGATTCTTTGATCTTCACTTACTTGAGACGGAACTTCGAAAGTCTCCATAAATAATATGTAAATCAAGTTTTATGAGATTCGTTTAAGCTTTAAAATGTTTCCGAAGATTTCGAGAATTTCTGTAATGATATTAGCATAATAATGGATGATCCCTATATACTATTAATTTGCAGATTCATAAATATTAGCACATATGTAAATATGTGCGACTTTCCACTTTAACGAGTCGAGACAGGAATTGGAAAAGTTTCTGACTTTGGCGACTGAACAAAAATAAGAAGAAAATGTCTCTGAAATATATATCGAATTCGTCGCCACTTAGTCGCGAAACATCTTTGTATTATTGTTGTTTTGTTAACTTTGTTTGAACCAGGTATGAAATAATGGATTCAAAAATATCATTTACTTAAATAAATTGGCATCATTCAAAATATCAATTAATCCATTATTAAACTTTATTTGAATGAATTGACTAGTGTCTTTGAACTACGATGTTTTAATATTATTTGCACTGATGAACAATTAAGAAAGTTCACTGTCACTAGAGGATATTGATATAAAACAAACAGTATATTTTTTATTATTATGCTTGTTTTTTAAAATGTGTGTATTTTAGGCACGAGTTGAGGTTATTCGGGTGTCTAATAAACGGCGATAAAAAATTTCTACGTTAAAGATTTCACCAACTTACAATATACCTTATTCCTTACCTACCAATTACAAGTAAAATCGAAGTAGAAAATGTAATTTCTTGAAATTTGAAAAACTCGTATATCACTCTTTGGAAATCTAACTTTTACACCAAAAAATCCTATATGCACAGTCTATATAAGTGGAAGCTGTTCCGACTATGGAAGACAGAAAGGCAACCATTTCTCTATCCTCCGAGGTTCCAGCTCGATTTTGCGCATTCTCAAATATGCATAGTATAGCTAAAGTGTCTCGTACGAGAGAGAAAATGAATATTGTTGGCACCTTAACGTAGGGACGTTTTTTCCAATACCATATAAGAGTATTACATACATGTAGAAAGTGACCTATTCAATAGCCACCGAGATATAAAATGTTTTAACTCGATATACTTTGATTCATCTACAATTGCTGCATTCGTAATCATACCATATGACTACACCAGTGCTATTCTGGAAGATTATTTATCGTGTTCAGCTCGATAAACAATATCGAATGTATAAATAAAAAAACAATAAACCAGGTGAGGAAAAATAATGACCAATCCGAGAATTTCACGACAAAGAAGGATTGAGATTATGAGTAGAAACTGAATCCGACACTATTTATGTTGATAATAGATGATTTATTGAAACAGATACAAGCATAATTCATCAACATGGAAGCAGGCATTAAAACGAAAAAAAGGATATCCTGAAATCGAAATATATGAAAAATAATCGGAAAGTTTCAAATATTTAAGCGTAAAAATGTAGAAGTATGCGTTATGCGTTAAACAAAAATTTCGTGGAAAGAAAGAAAAAACGCGAAACTTAACGTATATAAATAAATATTTATCTGTCCTTGTCTGAAAGCTGAGTACTTGTAAAGTCACTTAAAAGCAGAATTCAAGCAGCAGAAATGAAGTACTTACGCAGATCAGAAGTGCAACCAGAAAGGAGAGAATAAGCAACGAAATAATAAAAGAAAACTTGAATATAACACCTGTAATTAAAACAATTAAAAAACAGCAGCTTGGATGATTTACAGATCGATAGACCAGCAAAAAAGGATTTGGCAAACTAGACAAATAGAAAAAAAGAAACAAGGACGCCCAAAGAAGTCTTGTGCAAAAACAAAAACAATTTCCAAAAAACAATAACATGGACAGAGGCTATGAAAAAATTTAGAAAAAGAAATTTAATGATAGTAGTATTCAGAAACTCACTCCTATATGTTTTTGCGAACTAATGTATAATTTTTTTGTATGTCTATTATCAATCATAGTTGCGACAATCAAATTCTTTTACTATTCATTATTATCCTTTTTTTTTTCAGGATTTGAAAATATTCTCATCAAATCTACCTTCGTTATTGGCATAGTATGTCACCTTGGGTATTAGTACCAGTTTTTTTTGTATTAGGTGTCTGCCTCATTGTTATAATATATGCAATATGCATGGGTTGCTCAGGATACAAACCATTCCAATCCAAACGAAATCAAACCCACCAACAAGACACTAAACCTTCCAGTAATGAACGCCCTTCATATTATCATGAAGATAATGAATATAATCACCACTTCGAAAGTCATAGCAGTAATAGTGATGATGCAGAATCAGTACGTCTTAACGACGATGTTAATGAGAAACACGACAATACCGAGCATACTGTTTCAACAGATGTAGCTGTAGATATCGCAAGCGGCTTTACAGAACTTACATCGTTTGCAGGTGGAAACACCGGTGGGGATAGTCATGTCAGTTTTTCGCATCATTCTACCGAAGTTGGTAATGAATCGTCGCATATTACGACTCCAGGAGATACTTTTGGAGGTTCTACATATGATTCTGGTGGTGGTACCAGTAACGACGCTGGGGGAAGTAGCTATATCGAGTAAACTAAATTTACAATTTATTATCAATTTTGAGTTAGAATTATTCATCAAATATGTAGAATGCATAATCAAATATTATAACTCACTCAGTATAAAAATCTTTAATATGGAGTATGCTTTGATGTATTTCATATTACTTGGAGACTTACGTATCATATATACGATAAAAATTAACTCAACCTAACCCAACTTAACCTAACTTTTCTTTGCTAGTAATGCACACATCCAAATTATTCAAATATTTATAAAAAGAAGCATTTCTAGAAGACTTCTTTCGGAATGGTACCTATTTGCTTTGTTGTAGGTGACTAAATGAAAGAAATGGGACAGAAATGATTCTCTTTTAGCACATTTTTAATTTGTGGTTAGCGGCTGCTAAACCGTCCTCCTTAAATAAAATAGTGAAAAAAGACGCCTTATCGGCGCCCTCAGCTAATCCAGACAATAAATTGAAACCAGGGAATCTGACAGTTCACCTTAGAGTCATTAACGTATAAATAGTGACAAACCAAGGAGCAAAACAATTAGCATAAAGGACACAGACATCCTATTTGAAGTGGAAATCAATGACCGTCAATCATGGGCCAATAAAGATGTTCTGCAAGCTTGAAATGCATCTTTATGGTATACAGATGGTTCGCAGCTGGCGCAAGAAAATAGGTAGAGGTACTAGCAATACATAGATACTCAGGAGTATTTAGATAGAAATCTCTTCAGAAAGCACATTCTCTCCGATATCCAAGTGGCTTTGAAAGTCCTGAAATAAACAAAGTAACCCTAATATGGCTCTAGTTGCCAGAAAGGAGCAACGACTCCAGAGCCCTGATGTGTCCTCGCGAGATGCCACGTCAATTGGAAATGAGTCCTACTGGAAGAACATTCCATGCCTTAGACAATCCAAAATAGTCATAACCATATCAAATAAGAAGACTTGGAAGGAGCCTGTGTATTTTGTGAGCAGAGCAATCAGATACAAAATCTTATATAAAATATCTTCTAGGTATAGATGCATAGTGGCTAAAAAGCTCAATCTACAATCTACAACGCGAATTTGAATAGTCAAGATTTTTGGTGTGCTGAAGCTTCTCAAATAAAAAACGGCTTGTAGGACGGCGCGTTGCAGTGGTTAAGAAGAAAGCCGTTGGTCCATTCTTAGGTCTGTTTCCTACGTTCCAAACGTTCACTCATTTTTTGTACATTAAAAACTGTTTTTGAGGTCGATGGACGACCCAACAGGTCTCTGCCATTGATTCATTTTTACACAAAAATTGTAGTTATAAACAGGTTTTAAAGTTACAAGCCGAAACAGGCTCGAACTATACTAAACTGCTGTAAAATTGTTGTCAATGTATTTCTTCATCACACCTCGTATGCTAAAGTTATATCGTAAACAGTAACTGGTCGGAATATAAGTTTCAGCCAATATTTGAAAAGAATTGATGTTTAGATATCAGCGGCTAACGAGCTAGAAACGTTCTGTATATAACTCGTTATTCTATTTGCTTTTCCTGATAAAAATTTCCTATCTCTTGTATACGTTTAATTTATATGTTTACTTTTCAAATATTCTCTTTTCTTCCTTGAAATATAACATAAATACATATTTAATGGATTTTATACACAGTGGGTAACAGAAAACAGTCCAGCCCGATGTTTTACAATATTTTATTGTGAAGGGTACAAATCTTTGCAGTACAAATATCTGTAATTTGTAGTACTTTTACATCAAATACCTATAGTAACTTATATTGAATATATGTAGGAAGAGTTTACTAATAAATCAAAGCTAAAATAATCAATTTTTCACAATCGTACTGGTTTTAACTAGTTCTGATGATATAAATATCCGTCATAATTATACAGCATGTTTTAAACCTTTTAGAACACGTTCAATCTAGTTAGGACTGGTTTATGTATAGAACAAATCCGAACCAATTAAATAATTTGTGTTTGTATATTTTTAACTACTTTGTGATATTAAATTCAAACCATGAACATTTTGTTTTTTATTTCTTGCGGATACTTAATTTCCTTCGAAGCTTTCAAATCAACTTACATTAGTACTTTATATTTATATATGGTACATTATTAATAGGTAGTATCTATTTGAAACAAAAAATTGTAAGTCTACGTGCCGAATAAATAAATCATGCATAATAAATTTCAGTCTACCCTCGTATACCCGAATTCTCAAATATCAGATATTTAAAATTCATTTACGAAACTCGTAACATAACCAAACAAACCAAGAGGTCAGTTCTGTTTTCAACAAGGAATACGATAGACGATTTGTTCCCGCATGTCTATAAATATAAGAATTACAACAGCCTTTTACTGAAAAAATGTGATACATGTTTTGTAAGTACATAAATATACTATAAATATATTTGCATGTTTAATATAAAATGGGTTAGAAAAAGAAAAACTTTTTGTCTTGTTGCCAAATGTTTAAATAACAATATTGTAGATCTTACTTATTTTACGATTTTAAACTGAAATTGTAGACAAATATTTGAATTTCCTATAGTTATTTTTTTGAATATAGAATTAGAATTATCAATTTTACATAAATAACAATTTACGGTCATGAATTCTAAAAAAATTACTAATATTTGAAAAACTTTTGGCAACGCTGTTGAAAAGCCATCTTGTAATCTCGCTCAATGTCATTATTCTGAAAAGGAATTTTATTTGGAACAACACACCCAGTTTACTGAACGCTACAGTAAACTACACATTGGCTGCAAGCTCTTTTAGAAATCGCTAGATGGCGTTGAAAGAGCAATTATTATTTTCCACATGTATGTGATACATGTTAACCGGCACAAATAATATAAATATTAAAATTTTTATAATGCTTTCATTAGATTTGTTGACACATGTTATTTTCTATATTTCTAAAAATAACAGATTCAAAAAAGAGGCGCCATCTAGCGTTGTAATCAATAGTTACATTGTGTATAGTGTGTATTAAGTAATATGATATTTTGTTATTACCTAACCTTTATAATCTCTAACTAACTTTACGTGTTCAAAGTTCAAATTATGTTCAAATATCAGTTTTAATTATCACAATCGGTCTCACTATTTACTTCTATTTATTTTGACGAGATTACATTAAAAATTTTTTATCAAAATATGTAAAACAATTGAAAAAATTTGTTATTCTATTCTATTTAAGATCAATTAAGAAGCTGAGATGGATGAAGTCACGTCGATATTTATTATTCTCTTCATCCTAATGGTTATTATTATAATAATAATCGAGGTGTGTAAAGCCAATAGACAATCTACATACCAACACACTTACAGCATCCCCGTGCGTCAACAACCCGCAAAATTTGTACCACAATATAGAGTTTACACACCTTTCAACACCATGTATGCAAGAAACCAAAACACAACTGTCCATCATGTTCATCATGTCGTGGATGATTCTGATCAAATGTCTGCCATCAACTATACATTGTCTGTTCCAGATGATAACGAAGATACCGTTGCATGTGATACTGGTACTGGTATAGCTAGTACTGTGGCAGATATGTTTATGTCTTCACACAACAACGGAAGTTCTGCATTTGATTACGGTGGTACTTACGATTACAATGGAGGGGACAGTAATGAAGATTATTCTTCTGGTATTGCAAGTGGCATTGCTACGAGTCTTCCTAGCGCCGTTGAAAATATTTTTTCTTCTACCAATAACGAAGAATCTTATGCATATGACAGCGGGAACAATACTTATGATGGTGGAAATAATGAGACGACGTATGATGAATGTATTGAGGATACGACGACATATGATGACGGTGATGGAGAAGTTATTGAAGATTAAGTTGTTAATGTTCTATTACATTGAATATTTTGCCAAAAAATTATACATACATGTGGCGAAATATATTTAAAGATAAAATATTATAGTTTTTTGTATACTATAAATACAATTATACAATACAAAAATATACGTTGAGTATACTAATTGAATATATAAAATTTCTGAAAAAGATGTTTTATTTTTTCCCTATAAAAACCTATCGGCAACGTGGCTATACTTCTAGAAAGTGCAGAAGTTCTACATGCATCAGAAACATGGTGAATAACAAAAAAATAATGAGAATAAACTGGAAATATGGGAGAATATATTGAACGTTATTTTCAGTGGGTTTGGGTTCTTTGTTGAGAAATGATGAAGAAATTATACTTGTTTTGATTAACAAAACTCTTGATAGACAATCGTCGAATTGTTGCTCAATACTTGGAAATTCTTGAAATTACAAATTGTCACTATTTCATTGTCACTTGAATATATCAAAGAGTGTTTATCGCCTGCCAACTAAATTAAAAATTAACATGAACATGTTTACCAGCTTTGACTCTATATAAAACAAATAGTGTGAGGTAAGGATAGGGTCAAGGTTGTGATAGGTCGGGTCAGCTGTCAATTTGATCAATTCTCAACAATGGAAAAATATATGGCAATGTCAAAATAGCAGAAAGTTATATGGAGAAGACACACAAACAGAGAACTATTGATGATATGCAAAATGACGAAAATAACACCAATAGCAAGATGGTTAAGATACATTGCGAATTTGCCAACGGCAGTAAATTGATAGAATGGAAGGAGAAGAAGGGAAAATAGCTACAACAAAGTTAAACATGATAAAGAGAAACTAGGAATGATTGGTTGTAGAGATGTAGTGAAGAACCAAAAATATAGTAATGTATGGTTACGCTGAAGGATAACGCTTACGTCTTATAAGGACTTATAAGGAGCAACGTAGATAGGTTGCTCCTATATACTATTATACAGAATTATATAGACAATTCTACATACCACTTTATACGATTATATTCAACTATATACAACTATTTCATATGTCTAATAACTGTCTATATATATTTCCTTTCATAACCTCTGTTTATGATTTTCTGAAATTATAGTGAACGCTTTATTTAATTATACAGATTGTTTATATAAATTCATGAATTAAATTCTAATTGTCTAACAATATTGTTAACGTAATTTGGTTTCTATTAACCTTGTCATCGCGTAAGTTCAATTTGGTTCATATTGACCATAATTGAAGCCAAGGACTTAGAAGACCTCTAGTGCTAAACTAAATGTAATACAGAATGAGAAAGTGACCTATGTAGTCGCCAGTTTAGAATTTTCGCTCTCCCACAAGCATGAAAGACCACCTAGCTGACTTACATACCAGTAATAGTTCAGTCCGAGCATAACCAAGCAAAAATACCATCATGAAGTATACATAAACCAAATACATATTCAATGGTTATTAAAACAATATGTGTCAGCTAATTTTAGGAATAAAATAAATTTATACCAAAACTTTTTAAGTATTGCAAATTTCTAATATAAAAATTTCTGAAATTTTCGATGTATTTCCTATATTTTTATTACTTTATATAATTTATCTTTTTTGCGTAGGATTTTAGTTATCATTTTAATAAAATTGATATTTATTTCGAATGCAGGAAGACCTTGTAATACGTAATACTAGTCATCGTAATATTTTTGTTCCATTTCAGAACGTTGAAGTTTGTTTTCTACCCTAATGTAAATATCAACAATTCAACTCACCTAACTCTATGCAGTTCCACTCGTATTTGACTTCGCTGTAGAGTTGTTTAAATCTGTTTTTACCCGAATATTAGGAAAGCAAATGTTTAAATGCTAATGTAAACTCGAATGCTAAAACTGCTTACATTTAATTAGGACTGGAGCTACTTTGATCAACGAGATTGTTGACCGTCAAATCATACATGGTTTGAACAAATTAGAAACTCATTCGACTAACTCTGGAAAGATAAAAGTAGATTAATTTGAAAAATATTTATATAATTTTTCAAAGTAGCTCCTCCATCAGATGGCCCTCGTATTTTTCTAGTTCTTACCACAGATTGGATGTGCACAATTGTACATAGTACAAACCCAAAATATATTAAATTTGATACTGAATACACTAATAATTACACTGTCTGGCGCGCGTTTCGATAACCAAGTTATCGTCTTCAGAGACTGAAGGTAAACTAAAATCTAATAACTTGACTTACCTATTTTATATTAAATTTTCCCACCAATAAACCTTCTTCCACAAAAAACTCTTTGGTAGGAATATGCATATTAATTCTTTGACTACTAAATTATAGAGTGGGTTGTAAGGAAATGGCCCTTTGTCCCATTTTAAGTTTTGTGTTCATGAAACCGGACAATAACGGATCTCTTAGTTTGCCCAATACACTTTCCGTCACAATCCCCACAGCTTATTTCATATATACCTTTTCCAAATTTGGTTAGGATTGCCCAACAATTGTTTTAATGTATTGTAGGATTTATAAACCAATTTGAAGCCCACTCTGCTAAATATTTCTTCCAAATATTTTGTATAAAGAGGATTGAAAGGTATCAGATCAAATTTGAGTTGATTCTAGTCGCATTTACAATTCTTTTTAACACTGCAACTCCTGTTGTATCACAATTGGTCGATTGTGTTGACACCATCTTTAGTTATTTTAATTGTGAATAATTACTGGATTTATGATATATACGATCATTAAGTACAAATAAAATCTTTAACTCAAACTTATCCAAATTTGATATCAATGAAGAAACTTTTTAAGAAAAGGATTTATATTACGAGTGGATAAATGTCAAACGGGTCCGTTCCTCCTTGCTCGCTTTGCGCATGCTCTAGAACGTAATGAACGTAATTAATAAATACACATTTTCCGAATCTATTTTCTTGGTTAATAATGAGTTATGTGAAAATATTTAGTATTCGAATATTTTTGTATGTAAATTTTCATTCAATGGCTATACTACTTTAATGATAGTCTGGAACAGGGGTCTCCAAACTTGATCATTGTTGCCGGTAAAAAGTGAAATAGTTCACTGATAAAAAAACAAGTCCGAAAAAGTACGAAACGTTTAAAAAAGGCTGCAAATCGGATTAAAGTCAGCAAAACGGCAACACTGCATATTATTTTCCTGTCATTATCTGTAATTTCTAAATTAGTCGTAGAGTACGAGCCATGCGCAGTAGCGTGACACATCTGGTGGACACAAGTGGAAATAGGTAGTACCTTCTATCGCTTACAGATGGCGCTAATAGCATGTACAGAATAATCTCGTTGGTTCGAGAAAGTTCTAGTGTCATGTCACTTCTAGATGGCAGTAATTGGAATATATAAGAAGGCTAGTGGCGCAACCACAAATCAATTCCTATGACACTGTTGTGTCATAGTGCGTACCTCCTTAAAACGTGTTTGTGCGTGTTTAAGTTTAAGACATCTTTGTAACAGTATTTTGATTTGAATTGTTGCTTTTGTGTGTGATTTAGTAGTATGGAAAAGAAGCGAAAAATTGATAGTGAATGCAGAAAATTCAAAGATCAGTGGAACATTCAGTATTTCGTAATTGAGTCCAGTAACAAGGCGCTATGTTTGATTTGCAATGAAAGCATAGCTGCTCTAAAAGAATATTAAGAACATCATTATGAAACAAAACATTTTCAAAATTACTCAAAATATACAGGAAGTTTGCGGACAGAAAAATTCGAAGCTATGAAGCGCAGATTGACATCGCAGCAATCTTCATTTACAAAACTCAAAACTGAATAAGAGGCTGCAACTCGTGCCAGCTTTCGTATGGCTTTTGAAATTGCAAAACGTGGAAAACCATTCACCGATGGAGAAATTATCAAAGAATGCATAATTGCAATACCCGAAGAAATGTGCCCTGAAAAGGTAAATTTATTAAAAACTGTCAGTATGTCAGCAAACACTGTGGCTCGAAGGGTAGAAAACATCGCTGAAAATATATCCTCTCAACTGTTCGACAAAAATGGACATGTTCAGTGGTTTTCTTTGGTCTTGGATGAATCAACGGATGTGTCAGATACTGCTCATGTGTTGATTTATATTCGAGTAGATAAAAGCTATGAAGTGCACGAAGAACTTCTTGATAAGTATAGTATTCATGGCACAACTACTGGTACAGATATTTTTAAAGGAGTTGAAATGACCATTAATCAAAAGAGTCTTCGATGGAAAAACTTGAAATGTATTACAACGGATGGAGACAAAAACATAAGTGGGAAAGGACTGGTCGCTCTTGTGTCAAAGACTGTAGAAAATGACGGTGGTTCAAAACCATTATTCTTACATTGTATAATTCATCAACAGTCTTTGTGCGGAAAATGTTTGGATATGTCTAAAGTTCTGAAACCAGTCGTATCAACTGTTAATTTTATTAGATCTTTTGGCCTGAATTACCGACAATTTATTCAAGAGATTGGAGAAAATGACTTATCTTATCATACTGCCGTACGTTGGCTTAGTTGTGGGAAAGTCCTTCAGCGCTTTTTTGAACTTCGAGCAGTGATCGAAATTTTTTGAATGAAAAGCATCACCCTCTTACTGAATTACAAAACAACGCATGGCTGTGGAAATTAGCATTCTATGTTGATTTGACTAAACATATGAACGAACTGAATTGATACTGTTTCAATCACAACTACGAAGTAAATGTTTTTCACATGTGAAATATTCAGCCGCACCACTGAGACTGAGTTCCTATCGATTTTGCAATCGAAACTTTGAGTGCTTTGAAAATAAATTTTGATACTCGTTTCTCGAACTTTGATGCCATTGCGATTCAAATTAACATTTTTCAGAATCCTTTTGATACTGACATTGAAACCCTAGCCCCGGAACTTCAAATGGAAATGATTGATTTACAGTGCAGTGATATAATTAAGAACAAATATCAAAACTCATATTTGTTGGAATTTTATAAGAGTCTTCCACTGACACAATTTGATAATTTGCATAAATTTACTCGTGGGCTGTTTTCTGTTTTGGGAACTTCTTATATGTGTGAGAAGACCTTCTCCAAAATGAAGTACACAAAAATGTTTACAGATCTAAATTAACTAATGAGCATCTTAAATCTCTTTTAATAATTGGTACAAAAGTAAAATTAGTCCACAACTACAAACCAATGTCAGTGGAAAATCTCAATTACATAAATCTCATTATTATTTCATATGTCATTATGCTTGTTATAAGTTATGTTTTTATTTAAAATGTATAAAATGTTAGTTGGATTCATTTCAATAATTTGTTAGTTATTATAGACCGAAGTTAAATTTTCTGCATATTATACGTGTCTTTACTCATTACAATTCTGTGTTTCTTCATCCAACTTATTCAACATAAAATTAGAATACTTCAGTAAACTAAATTTAATTTGCTATAAAAAATATGTTCTTTAAAAGGAGTTTCCAAGTATCCTAGCTCTCCGCGGGCCGGACAACATCTGTACGCGGAGCGGATGTGGCCCTCGGTCCGTAGTTTGGAGACCCCTGGTCTGGAAAAATAGTAACGTTAAGGAAAAGTTATTTGTTGTAACAATTTATACAATCTGAAATAAAAAAAAATGGTAATATACTGAAATATTTAATACTTTAGATTATAGTCCCAAAATTAACAAATGAATATAAATCCAATTTATTGTAAGGGAATGTTGTGTTAGTAATATCAAAAGAGAACAATTTGAATTAATTTTAGAAAAAAATAGTGAATTGAACAAAAATCCATCCAAATTTTATCGAAAAAATTTTCTTAACAAATATCAATTTTTGGTATCTCAACATTTTAATGAAACAAAACTAATCACCAACTAATTTAAATCCAATTTTCTGAAGTTTCTTGTAATCGAAGGATGTTATTATTAATTAATATCAAAATCAAATTAAATAATATGCAAAAAAAAGATTAGAACAAAGCTTAATTTGAACTTATTTCGAGTAAATTTTAATTTCATGAATATGTTTTACAGTTTGATTGAACATTTTATTGACATGAAGTTAATCCATCAATAATAATAATAATATTCTACCAATGAACAAATATTATTTCAAAAGTACCCGCCGAGACGCAGCACATGCACCCGTTTGACATTTAACCACTCGTATATTACTGAAGACGTAAAGAATTAAAATCTTGATGCATGTTGATATCCTAGCATTTTCTTCTTTCCTTGCAATTAATGTTGTTGTTCTCTTAACAAGCCGTCTACAATATTTAAAAAATAATCAATAACACATCATCAGCAAGAATGAATTCATTTGTTCTTAAACCTCAGAAGTTTTAACACAAAATTGTAAGTAAAGTTTTTTTACTTCTTTCAACTTCAAGACACGGCATTCTTGAAGAAACAGGTACGAGATTAAGAAAATTATTGCTTTTTCTTTCCGTGCAAAAATCTCTCAAGAATCCTATAAAACTTGAGAATTCTTGTTGGGATATTTCGGGAGCAGTAACGGCGGCTGTTTGTACTGAAATTTCACATCTAATTGTAACCAGCGTTGTCAGATCACACTTTTCTTGCTTATTTGTTAAATAGTGGAATTTGTGTAAATTAATTTTACATACATATCAAGTGTCAAATTGAATGAGAAACATGATATAATATGTTTAAAATCAATAACTTGTCACGACAAAACAATGTATACCTACTAATAACATCTGTATATTATTAATAAACAACTGCCTAGCGTATTGATGTAATTGAAGGTGATTTGTTTAGACTCATCATACACTCAAATCCGATTTTCTCGCTGGCATCTGTTATAATCTAAGTATTTGTGGAAGATAAGAGTGATAAAATTCACTAGATCTTGCAATCCTGTTGGTGACACCGTCACATCGCGGGCGGTCGAAAGATCGATAGAAATTAGGGCAGTTTCTGGCGTTCGAGCTTTAAAAAGGTTTCACTTTATCAATCATTTACATTCACATACAACAGCGAATATAGATAATTTCAGCTTGTCAAGTTAAATATTATTTATATTATGATGAACTTGTTGCAATTATGATGAAGAAAATAACACGTTTCATATAAAAATAAATACTCGATAAAAAAATTGAGTTAAAGAATTTGAGCATGTAAAATATAAACAGTCTCATTGCTTTATTTTTTAGTTCATTAGCAATGGTAAATAAAACACTAAATTTTCTACTACCTTTACTACATCAGGAAAATATAAACAAATAAGTAGTGTACTGTATTTACTATTTAACTAAATCGTACTTTGAAACTAAAACATTTATACACTCTTGCTAATTAAGATCAACCAAAATACATAACTTATAAATATATAATAAGATAATATCGTGATAATAATCACACGCACACGACAAAGTCCAAAAAGCAAGTGTTTCATTCCTTTTCCTATTTATCTTTCGGCCCAACGCTAGACGACGGGCGACAAGCAAAAAAAAAAGGCCACGGTAACAAAATTCAGCATATTCGGCGGACCGATTAATAGCAAGAGGGAAATATACATATATACGAGGTACGTTCACAACACTGATAGTTTGCTATGGTAGCATCTATAGCAAGTTGTAATACAAATCGTGTTGAAAGATTTGAGGGAAACTTTTTTAACCCTTTAGACAGAGTATGATTTTTTGCGTTAAGAAGAACATCCGTACTAGATTCGGATTTCGCTAATAAATATTACAAATAAGTGGTACCAATAATACATAAAAGCGAGATAAATTCGCGTATATCCATTCGACTGCTTTAAGTTGGCATATCACATATTATGCATTTCCATATTGTTCTTCTGGTAGGTGTAAAACGGCAATTTCTTTTTCTTCCAGAGTTGGCATAGATGAGCTCTCCGCCTCATATATTTCTATAGCTTCTAGGACTAATATTACTCAATTACCTAGGCACGATGTGAATTGCTTATTTGTAAAAAATAATTCGCTGAACTAGATTCTACTCTGTGTGCGATTACTCCTTCGTTATCAACAGTAAAATATTGGTTAGCAGAGATTGAACGAGGCCTCCCGACCTGCGAAGACCAGAATCGCCCAAATGAGGTGACGACTCCAGAAATCTTGAAGAACAACGGACTGAAAGTGCGCGTGTTAGCAGAAATATTAGGCATTTCAAAAAGTGCGTTACATCGCATATTAACCAAAAATTTGGACAAGATGGGTGCTGCGTTTGCTCACAATGGAACAAAAACAGCATCATAAAGTGTTTCACAGAGATATGGCCCAATTTTTGCACCGTTTCATAACCATGGATGAAACGTCCGGAACAAAAGAACAATCAAAACAATGGATTGAAAAGTGAGAACCAGATTCCAAAAAGACAAAGACCGTTCCATCTGCAGGCAAGGTCATGGCATCGGTCTTTTGAGATTTGCGTAGGATAATTGACTATGTGAATAAAGGAAAAACCATCAACTTATTGTAACATTTGACCGGAGAAATAAAGCAAAAACAACGGCATTTGGCTGAGGAGAAAGTGTTGTTTCATTAAGGCAAGGCACCAGCTAACACATCCGAATTGCACTGTCCGAAATTAATTAATTAAAATTTGAATTGCTACTTGGTGGACCCTATTCGCTAGATTTAGCTCCCTCTGATTATTTTCTGTTCCCAGACTTGGATGGACGAACCGAAAAATCACGCTTCCAGTCATAATCATGACATAAATCTTAATAATGTAAAATTGTTAAGAAAATGTATGCAATAATAAAATTTTGGATGCATTTGGAAGCATCGAAATTGCTAAATGCTCAAGAAGAGATTAAATAAGGATGAAGTTCCAATTCCTTACAGCCCACTCTATACTTTCGTAGTCATCAAGAAAGTTTTCCTGCTAGAATTGTGAATGAGTGTTGGTGTAGTTGTAGTGTAAACAGTATGGTCAGTATGATTTCACAAACGGTTCCAGAAATTCCAGCATAGTGGAATCTTGTTTATACAGCAACAGGATTAAGTGAAATAAAAAAGAATATAATTCGCATCTATATTAAACTCTTCATTGGTTCATTTCGCAAAAAAGTTGATTTTATACTTTCTCTCAAATTATAGTTATTTATACTGCTTCCAAATTGCTACATCCTATTTACTCTTGAACGTCTTCATCAAGACAATTCAAATCTAAAGTACAGTACACCACTGTGTTCTAATGTAAATAAAATGAAGCGTTCAGATGAAAAATAAATGCAAATATTATTAACATAAAGAAGAAACAACGATAACGGTCAGTTAGTTATTAATCGTATACATAAACTCATCATAAGTAGTTCCCTTATCGTAATTTAGTGCGTTCTTCCTATTTTGATAACCCACACTGTGAATAGTTGGACTGAAAACTGAATTTTAGTTTTTTTCCATTGATTCAGAAGACATGTTGAAAACTAACGTAAGTATCATTTGTTTTAACTATCTGCTCTAAACTAGAACTTCATGACTAATGATTGATTTAGAACTCTAAAATAATAATTGAAATTTGCTGTAAACAATATAGTAACAGTGGTTAATTAGTAGGATGTTGATATACACTGGATTTAATTTTTCTGAAACTACTAGTTTTATATGCTTCAATATATCAATAATCATGTTTAAAAGAAAGCTTCTAAACAAAAATTAGAAACAGTAAGAAACAAAACGAAAATGAGGGACTCAAAATAGTTAGAAAGATTACGAGGATAAATATAATTTCAAAAACAACTAAGTTATCAAAAAGAAAGTAATAGCAGAAGTAATTATACGAAAAAAGACGTAAATTAGAAGCTCTTAGGCTAGAAATGAATAGTATGAATCAATTTATAAAAATAATCAATGGATTCCAATAATTCGATCTCTTCCAGGTTCCAATGTCCCGCACTGTGTTTCTTGCTTTTCTTATATTTCCATTAAAAACAATCAAGTATACATTCCTGTCATTCTCCTCGCAGGTTTTTGACATTTCTTATAGCATTCGTTGTTATTATTTGGTGCTCTAATAATATTATTTGTTGTTTTGTTTTCTATTTTTTACGATCACTAATATGCCATTCCTGTCTACCTTATCGAACGTTTTTTCTAGAAATAGTCAACAAAAAATGTGCGTCTCTCCTAATTTACTTATAGTTTTTTCTGATATTTGTATTCGTTTTATTGTTCACGTCTATTGTCTTTTCCTCATAAACTATTATAATAATTGATTATTCACTTTGATTAATTTCAAATTATGAAACAACTATTTTTTTGATTTTGTGGTTCATGTTTACAATGAGAATAGTTTATCTAGAACCCGTCTCCTTCACCAAAACTTTAAATATGCAAATATCTATGTATTTGGAAGAAATGAAAGATTCACACGTGATTAGATTGCTTGTAATCGAATTAATATATCCGATCAATACTCAAATATGGAAATAATATCAAAAGCAAAGTCTACACGAAAAATTGAACTCCAACAATTTGCAATGGTTTCTTACAGGAAATACACGAAGGATACAAAATATATGAATATATGATCATATTTATATTATATATTACTCATTAAATGGTTGATGCTTAATGCTGATTAAAAGCTCGCTTGCAATAAAGATTCAAACGAATGTTTGGACGGTCATGTGTCATAGTAGATTTAAATTAGAGAACCCAGCATAATCTGTATATCAATAGTCGGTTTGCAGGTTTTCTACGGTGTTTCTGTAGCCTGGTAAAATTGTTTATCATTGAAATGACTGAAGATGGGAAATAATACAGCCGCAGATGTAACCGCTCCTACTTATAGTAAATAATTTATTATACGGACGTATAGACAATAAGCGAATTTAACATAATTTAACACGATTATCTTGAAAACCACCATTATCCCATCTCTGCAAGGGTAAAGTTTTCCTATATCAGGATCATTCCTAGAATTAACCTACATGTAAATGTCCCTATTCCATTGTAAAAGAAAAGAACGAGAATATCTCTTTATACTAAAGCTGGTGGATTTCATCTTTATCCATCGGCGAATTAATGGTTTTTATGCTTATTTCTATAGCCTAGAAGATGATTATCGACTTCGTTTTTGTATTTTTTCAACTATGCTTCTTTGATACTCTGTTTTTCATTCATAATCCCCGACATTTTGAATTATTTTTGTTAATTATTGTAGGAAGAAATTTTATATCTGTACTTTTCTGAATCAAGTTCTCTCCCTACATAATCAAATGTTTAATAAGCTCTGTCGATCAAGACGAGATGTTCTATTAGGATCGTAAGAAATTTTGTTTGTAGATTTCCTCTACTCTAGTAAAACAATAGATACAGTGTATTATCTTCTTAAAGTGAAGTACGAACTGTTGCAGCATCTATCCTAATCCTCAAACTTGGTTCCATCTGACTGGTTTGTTCTCACAAAAGAACAAATGATGATTTGCATTTCTAAAAGAGCATCTTTGACAACGATTGATGAAGCAGGAGAAGCGAAGAAACGGTGGCTGAAAATTAATATTTAAACACTAGGTTTTACTATAGCAGAGAGGTCCCTACCATCTATCACCCAGCGAAACATAATAACAAGAAAAAATACTTTGATAACTTATTCAAAACCCAAGAAAACTGATTTTTGTGACTGGTAACTGCAATGCCAAAAATACCTTATGGAGCTCAATTAATGACAATCAGATCCCAAGAAGATCCCAGATCCCTGACCTTTTGACTTTGGCAGGATTAAAGGCTTCAATGTGAAATATCTACCAACCATCAGGAAAACAAAAATAGCAACGTTTGCTAATGACATAGCAATTTTTGCAACACTTTCAAGTCCTCAAAGTACATAGAAAAATTCACAAGGAAGTTTAAATAAAATAAAAATCTGCATCAACAAGTGGAAATTCAAGCCTAACTCAACTCAGATAACATTTACTTTATTCAAAGACATATCCCCATCAGTAAAGCTAAGCAACATTTAGTAAAAACATGAAAAAAGAATATCTGGGTATGCATATAGATGGATATAGCATATCTTCGCAAAGAGAAAATAAATGGGTAATGAATTCAAAGAAATGCACTGGATAATTGATAGATGTTCACGATTAAACATTGAAAATAAGCTGCTCCTCTATAAGATAATTTTAAATTTCCATATAGACCAACTCCAACATTGAAATCCTTCAAAGGTTTCAGAATAAAACTCTTAGAATAATTGTGAGTGCCCAATTCCATCATTGAAAGAGACCCTCTAGTACCTTCGGTGAGATATGAAGACAAGAACAAAAGTTTAAGTTACGGTGACAAATTATGTACGCTTAGAAAACTAACTGAAGAAAACGTCTCAGGAGATTCAAACCGAACGAACGTGTAACTAGATTTAATTGAAATATACAAATTATACAAAAATGTAAGTTATAACTTTTAACCCATATTGTCATGAGTAATTGTGAAAAGAAGATCCTTGTTGAGGAATACTTCTCCATTGCCGTCTTTAAGACAAAACACTAACAAAATGATTTCCAAAATGTACCAGCTAATCAATTTATCCTTTTATTTGAAAAATATTGTTATGTATGAGTTTTTGGAGAAATTTGGGCTTTATATATTTACGTTGAATATGCACATTATTTGTGTATGTGTTGTTTTTGGGTAATCCGCCTCTGCATCAACAAGATAAGCAAAAATAACCGATGTTAAAGGTCACCGGTTACACTTAGTAACTGGTACAGAAAATCTGACAGTTAAAAATATCCCTATATTTCGTGATAAAAGTTCATACGTCGGATATGAAATTTTTTTATGAAATCAATGGCATTAATGTGTTATTCCATAAAATTTATCTTTACGAAATGATTATTTTACCTCTTACTTCATGCTATCTGACGTGATATAAAAAACTATAATATGTTTGGAACTCACTATACCAATAATTCATATCGTCATACCACAAGAAGTTCCAAGTCCCAAATGATGTATTTGTAGTCTTATCAAGTGGTGATCGTAAAAATAAAGTTCAGATTTTCTCAGCGTTAGAAACCCATCATTTTGTTCACCGACAGCAGTCTATTTATTTATGCCTATTCTTTGTAAGGCGCATTTACCATTTTGGTAATTTGATGCTGTATGAAATAGTAGCAATGAAAGATCTAGAATTCTTTATTTTGTTGTACGACTTTAAGAGCTCCGTTGTATTTTTCTATATCTTCATTTTCCATTGAATGGGGCAGGCGTCCATTAAACACTAATGGAATATTTTAATATTTTGTTTTTGATGACTTCTTTTAGTCGACGTTTTTCGGGCAGGAAATTTGGAACGGTTGCAATTCCATCTAATTTTGGAAGAGTAGAAGACGAGTAGAAAACTTATAGTAAAAGGGACTTGAAATTCTTATTTGAATTAACAAAATATATAGTGAAATATGTTCACAAAATATAGTATGTTAAATAAATAATAAATAAAGTTATTCTTTTCCATTTCTGTATCTAAACGTTGATAGTACTTTTTTAATCTCTCATCCTCATTGTCCATTTTTCAAATCATTCTAAAAGAACAGAAATTTTACTGAGATTTATCCCAAAATTTTAATTTTACACCACAATTTGAATCAAATGTTAAACAAATATAAACATATTTGAACTCTCTATTATATATTTTTATTTTATCATATCAATATTGTTTCATGTCGCTTACATTCAATTCCGATACTGATAATCCTACCCGATAACCTATCTTAATACACCCTGACGTAGAATTGGCGCCACCCAAATCTAGACACCATAATTAAGTTGTGTTATCTAGACGGTAGTCTTTTCCAAATAAGGGATATCTTAAAAATTATAATTCAAAAGATAAGAGTCATGATGAAATTAGAAGAAATTGGACTGTGAAGTGAAGTTAACAGATATTCGAGATATTGATTTCAGTTACGTATTTACCAGTGATGATTCCTGAGTACGTAATTGGTAATCCCAAACAATTAATGTAGGTTCTAAAATTGATCTTAGTTTTGTATTTACTAATAACTAATCAAGTCATACCAAAATCCCGTAGTTGCTACAATAAACTCAAAACTAAAAAGCTACATAGGCCAGATCACTGACGAAAAAAAAAAGGTTTTTCGTGACAAAATTAATAGTAGAAAAAAAAAACAACGCCATCGTGCTCTAGGGGTTAAATAAAAGTTGTGCATAAAATTCAACATTTGTTTCTATGGGCAATATTGTAGAGAATTGAAAAATCTTCAAAATAAGCTTTTATAATTTAAATTTCGATAATTTAACCGAAAGGAGAAAATTTTCATTCTTTTAAATTGTTTATAATTTGTTCAATTTTAAATATAAAGGTTTCTTATTCACTGAAAACTGAGATCTCGATATATTTAATCAATGCTATGAAGATGGACCCTGCGACCCTAATAGTTTTTGCAAAATGGCAATTAAACCATAGGAGAACCTTTTTCTCAAAGGGCCATTCTTGCTCCCCGGATGGTCCTATCATTATTTGAAAAGTCGCGCTGGAAAGAAGAAGAGTTGAACTAAAAATCCCTCATCTCAGTTTTTCGAATTTTTTTGACCTCAAAAAAGTGTTCAAAAAAGGGGTGAAAAAATTTATAAACAATTTATTGTTTTTTAAACATTTTATTAAAATATGGTAATACCAATGTAATTATCACAGCTTCAATAATTTTATTTATTTAATAATTGAAATTAATTAATCAATTATGTTATACGTAGTATTAAGATTCAAGCTGAAAAATTATTGTTTCACAGTATTAGGGTACAAATAAAAATATTTTTATAACGAACATACAAAAAAAGAGTATTTTTAAATTTTTTTATGAAACCTATAAATGCGATCAAGTAAAGCAGTATATACGAAATATTTTCCACTAAAATTAAGTATTTTCACCTAGAATGCAAAGTATTTTATGCCAGTATGAATAACCATTTATTTAGTTAATAAATAAGTCTTACAAAAAATTGCAAAATTCATAGAGGGGGAAATTCTGGGAAAATTATTAATTTTAGCAAAAAACTAATGTGACAGCTAATTTTAGCTGAACGAATTAACCTAGATTGAAAAAAAGATCCAAATCGGCACAATAGTTACTGAGATAATTAATATTTTTCAGTGCTCCGCAGATTTGAAATCTGTCGGAGCATTTTTGAGCGCGCCGTCTCTGTTAAGATGAGGGATTTTTAGTTCAACTCTTCATCTTTCCAACGCGACTTTCCAAATGATGATAGGACCTTCCGGGGAACAAGAATGGCCCTTTGAGAAAAAGGGCCTCCTATGGTTTAATTGCCATTTTGTAAAAACTATTAGGGCCACAGGGCCCATCTTTAGAACATTGATTAAGTACATTGAGATCTCGGTTTTCAGTGAATAAGAAACATTTATATATGAAATTAAACAAATTATAAACAATTTGAAGAATTAAAAATTTTCTCATTTCGGTTAAATTATCTAAGCAAAAAATTATCGAAATTCAATTTATAAAAGCTTATTTTGAAGATTTTTCAATTCAAAGACGAGTCTTGCATAGGTTCAGCGCAAAAAACAAAATTTGTACCGAATTTTTCGTTTTTTTATTGTCTAAAAAAATAACGCATAGACAAAAAATGTATTTTATGCACATAACTTTTATTTAACTCCTAGAACACGATGGCGTTGTTTTTTTCTAGTATTAATTTTGTCACGTAATTTCGTAAATGCCCTGGTCTAACACTATATTAAACAACATTTCTATGATTTAAAACAATTAAAATCAAAAAAATAAGACAAAAATATTGAGAATAGAAAGCAACTTACCAATGAATAGGCAAAATGTAGAGGAAGGTATTAAGAAATTACAATAAATGAATCAAAAACTATTCGCAGAAAGGCAGTCAAAAGAAAACAAGAAATATTGGATATGATTAAGAAAAGATAAGGAACAAAGGATAGTATGTGAGCAAATAGATAGAGGTCTAAATTCTAAAATATTTAAGCAAAAGATCAAATATTGAAGTAATTGAAGAACTGAAGAGCAAATATATCAATTTTAGCATGCATAAGATGATCAAACAGATGGCTGGACAACCAAGGAAACATAATACTAGACAAACAACATAAAAAATTATTATGGACAAATAAAACATCTTCACGCAGCATTATATAACAGATTTAGAATGCATCGCTGGATTTCTTAATGATTATGACATGATGAAGTTAATTATACTATACTATAATAATACGTCTGCTTTATTGACTTCAGCAAAAATTAAACGTTCCAAATGGCTGGAATTATAGCAAAAATCTCTCAACGCATGCGCAAATATATTTTCCGATTTATATTGACAAATCGTGACATCTTGACGTTGAGGTCGGAAACTTTTCGGGCCACACTCGTACATATATACCAAACTAATAAAAGCATGTTAAAAACGAACAAAAACGTGATTACTTTATCATCAGTAACTTAATCTTTATAAAATTTAAATTAGAATGCACAAATTTTCACAAACTTAATATTTAATAACTTAACCCAGCTGTATTCGATATTTATCGATATTTTTGAGCAATAAAAGGAATGGATTAGTACTTAAATAAAGACTACATACCCTGCATTTCCCGAAACAAGAAAATAACAAAATAATTTAATAGAACTGACACCAAAGATTCATAAAATCTAAATTGGATATAGGCAAACTAATAAAAAGAAGATAACGTCGTCAATTTCTACTAAAACATGTCCTTTGTTTTCAGATGATAAAAGAAATCTGCATTCTATTGATAGTAACGACCCTGGTGAAAAAGACGGTACCAGCCTTAGTAGGACAGAGCGACATACCAAAATGCTCCTACGGAGACAGAGGATCCCTAACTGCGACATGCATTAATGCTTATCCAAACTACTTCAGAAGCACTACTTATAGATTCGATCAGCTAGATGAAACTGTATTGTGCTTAAACTGCACTCTAACAACTATAGATACCGGCAATTTCGACATATCAGGCAATCAAATAAGAAACTTGTGGTTAAATAACAGTCGCATCGAAAGGATCAGTCCAAAAGGATTTATGGGATTGATATTTTTAGAAAGATTATATTTAAGTTATAATAAAATCAAATCAATCGTTCCGACCACTTTTTCGGGGGTGAAAAAAATCAAATATATAGATTTATCCCATAATGAAATAGAGCTATTAGTAAACGACGGGTTTCTTGAATTACATAGTTTAGAAGAACTAAACTTGGAAAGTAACTTGATTCAAACTATATCTGTAAGCGCATTCAACGGTTTAACGATTATAAAAACAATTAATCTCAGAGATAATAGAATAAGAGACGTAAATGGAGTTTTCGGTAATATGACCTCATTAAATATACTCAATTTGCAATATAATCGTATAACTACGTTAAAAGGAGACGAATTTTTGAATTTAACTGGATTGATGGAATTGAATTTAGCTAACAATAATTTAAAGGATGTCGTATTGGAATTGGAGCCTAACAATGTATTAAAAAACCTCTACTTACAGAATAATATTATAGAAGTCTTGGCAGCTAAATTCTTGAAAGGATTACACAACTTAGAAAACCTTGATTTGAGCAACAATCTCATATTTGATATAAGTATAAGAACATGGGAGAAGTTATTTCAATTACGTCGGCTTAACGTATCATACAACCATATCGGATTATTACAAACCGGAACTTTCGCAGGATTACCTCAATTGGAGTTATTAAATTGTTCTCATAATAATATAACAGAAATTAAAATCACTGGAGTGTTTTCGTTGCACAGTTTACATGCGCTTGACGTTTCATATAATCAATTAACCGATTTCGATTACGTTGGATTGATCTCCAGGCTTCCGAGGCTCTCATTTCTAAACCTAGAAGATAATAAGCTACCTTGTCCTTTGGAAGACGAAATGGCTAGGTATTTCGAAGAAGATAATTTCAAATATATTCTGTATAACGAAAAAGTTGGATCCTTTAAATGCGTGGACGTGCCGACGAAAAGCTCTCTAAAAAATATTACCGGACCGGTGATTGCTACGGCTGAATATATGCCATCTAGAATATCCGGAGCTGAAGTTACTATCATTGTATTGATGTGTGTTGTGTTTGTGTGTATAGGATTCTTGTTTTATATGCAGTATCGTACTTACCAACATATGTATTCAAACCGACCTAGTAGAGCTATGTCATCCGCTCGATTGGTATCTTCCGAAATCGACAACGGCGACGACAGTTATTTGCAAGGATAAAACAAATTCGTTTGGACTTATTTTAGAAATTTGTGATACAACAATTTGTTTGTGAAAAATGAAATTAATAAATATTTTATTTTTTTTTATCTTACATGCTTACTAAATAATCAAATCCCGTCATTCTTTATTCGTTTTTAAATTTGCTCTAATAACGCTATGATATACACAGAATGTTTCAAAACATAAAAAATTCCGTATTTACAATTATATCGACTTTGTGTTACTTTCATGCAAGTTGCAGTTCTACGGATTTTTTTTTCTTTCGAATTAACAACCCAACAATGCTTTCATCTTCTGTGGTGATAGATAGATAAAAAGTTTACTGAGTCACTGTTCTAATTATAATATCTTCTTATTCTTTCTTTCATAATAGGTCTAACGCCTGTTTCTTCTTCGAAATCTTTTTTCATCTTGACTCTAGGTTATTTATCCTTCTTTGATTTACATGTTGGTTTTATTGTTTTTTATGCTGTAATTATAAACGTCTTCTGATGTTTTCACTTCAATTGTATAAAAGTAATATTTCAAAAGAAAAGACTTGCCAAAGTTTTTATTTATTATTTAATAAATGTATTATACATTGTAAAATGCAACTTGCTGTTTTATGTCGTTTTGAATCCAAATTTTGAAGGTATAATATTCTCAATATCCTATCAGACGGAGCTAAATACTCAGGAATCATAATAGACTCAAAACTTTCGTGGAGAAAACAACGTAAAAAGCAATTGAAGCAATCTTTTTGGGAGAAAATGGGACTGAAACCAAAGGTAATATGGCAACCAAAGATGATATATTGGTTGCATATAGTAATCATAAGGCCTATCATAATCTATGGCTGATTGTAGTGATGGGAATCTATGGACAAATAAACAAACAAAAAGAATCTCACAAAAATATACAGAATAGCAGCCCTGGGAGTCACCAAAAAAAAAAGTGAAGTACTGCACAAGAAGCACTGGACGCAATCTTAAGCCTGTAGTCTATAGAATTGTTAATAACAGGTGTAGGTTTAAAAAAAGCTTTCCGGTTAAGAGAGAATCACTTTTGGTGTTAAACTAATTATGGAAATACAACTATCCCTCATGAAATGAGAGAAATTGGAGGAAAAAGAAGGATCTATCAGATATGATAAAAAAAAACGAACTTCGAGGAAAGGATAGAAAAAATTCCTACAAGAGAAGAATAGAATGAAAAATCCGTCATAAAAAATAATGAAATGTCAATATTCACTGATGGATCGGTGACAAAATATAGAGCAGAATTCGGCGTGTTTTCTATTGTTAGTGTGTCTGGATCAATATTTCCTATTCATATACAATAAAAACATTGAATTTGACCCTGGCTGAAAATGGACTTTCATAATAGTTATTTACAAGCCAATGTCTACAAATTTTGTAAAATTTTTGTCAATAAATCATTTCTTGTTATTGTTCTTAATCCCGTGTAAAAGTATTTCTTAAATTGAACTTCTCGGCAAATGAAATTTCATCGTATTTCATAAATATTTTTCAAAGAAATGTGAATAACCACTTTTATATCTTAAATATAACTATTATTACGTCGAGAGGTTAGCTCTGAAATGGAATGCTGAATTAGTCCAAACTGGTATGAATTAAGTCTAATGCCGGGTTTCTTCACTTCCTAATAAAGTCCTTACTAACTATTATTTACCGAATAATCAAAAATTCGGTGTCTTCACCTTCTAATAAAGTAAACCTCCGAGTAAATCGAGTTATTTGTCAAATAAGTTATTAGGCAGTTACAAGTGTTAATTAAAGAATTTATTAGAAACTTAAACTTTGATATCCATCAAATATGGATTGTTTGTTTATTATACCTCTATATTTGCTGAGTTCATTTTTGGAAATATTCGTCATACAAATAATTTAATATTTAATATGGATTCTTTTCAAGATTTAGAAGATTTGTTTTTTTTTTGTCCGATGATGGAATTTTTTGACCGTTTTCTTTTTCTTTTCCTCTCAATTATTTTCAATATAAACTATAATTTTAAGACCAACACATATTTCTCCACTAACGACCACTTCAACATTTAACTTAAACACGTTGTCACAAACACTTTGCTTATTTCTTTCCTTATTCAATACATGGACGACTGCTATATAGGTATCTTTCACAGTGTTACCAACATTTTTAAATACATAATAAAGTGATAAATACTTATTAGTTAGTTCGGATTCAAACCAACTAGGGTGAATAAATGGTAAACATTTATTCGACAATTAAAAGTTCCTACTAAAGTTATGTGGTTAATAATTATTTGGCACTTTATTAGAACGTGTCTTATTTATTCCAGTGGTAGAGAATTTTTTAGTGTGATAAATTAGGTAAATTCTAAATCAGAATTTTTGCTACTTATGCATGGAAATTTCAAAACTAGCACATCAGCGATTACTCCTCAAAATCATGTTGTAAGCTCTTTATAGTAGCGCTTAAAAACAACATTTTTCATTATTTCGAGAATAATTGCGCAAACATCGTATAACCTGTATGTCTTCTAGCCTCTTTCCTGAAATATTTCAAATTTTTCCCTTTCGATTTCGTATGTTTCCCGACTGTCTATGAGTCTCTAAAATTTTTTAATAACAAAAATAACAAGTAATCAAATTTTTTAATAAAATTTCGATTATTTTTCTGTTTTTCAGATCCTCCTGGCATCAGGAATCCTATGTGCGACAATTGTATCCACTTTAGGCTATTCAAAACCGATGGAATGCAAGTACGGAGAAAGAGGATCCTTAACTGCGATCTGTTACAACGCTAGTTCCTTTTATTTTAGAATAACGAACTATCGATTTGATTATTTAGATGAAACTTTGGAATGCATTAACTGTAATTTAACGTCTCTCGAACAAGGTACATTCGATATTCCAGGAAACGAAATAAAAAACTTGGACATAAGAAATAGTTTCATAAGGAAAATATGGCCAAAAGCCTTCATAGGAATGATATATATGGAAAAATTACTACTAGCGCACAATCCCATCGAAATTATCTATCCAGAAGCGTTTTTAGGCGTGAGAAAAGTGAAGCTACTAGATATGGAAGATACTGTAAGCGATTTAGAACCAAAAGTATTCCAAGAACTACATTTACTAGAAGTGTTGCAACTAAATAAGAATACATTAACAAGAATAAAACCTGGTACTTTTGATGGTTTGTACAACTTGAAAATATTGGATTTAAGCGAAAACAATCTTCAATCCGTCAACAACTCCTTCGATCCCTTGATTAACTTAAGGATACTCAATTTAAAGAATAATCACATCAAACATATTTACGGCGATGAATTTATTCAATTAAAAAGTTTATATTTGCTTAATTTAGAAAACAACGGCTTGTATAATTTCACTAGTAATATGCCAGCTGATAATCAAATGAGGATCATTAATTTATCATTTAACAACCTATCTGCCGACAGTTTCGCACCTAATACATTCAGTAATTTAAATTCAGTGGAAGAGTTGAATTTGAATAATAATAACTTAGGAGATATACCAGTTGGGCTGTTCCGAGGACTATACAAATTAACGACGTTAAATCTAAATGATAATTCTATAACTGAAATAAACACGGGAAGGTTTACGGGGTTACCACATTTGAGAGTTTTGAATGTTTCTAGAAATAAGATTCGTTTGTTAAAAGTAACAGGTCGATTTGCTCTACCCAGTTTAATAACGTTAGACGTGTCGGATAACGAAATAGTTGATGTAGATTACATGAATTTGATTTTGAGGACGCCGAGATTGAAGCACATAGATCTTCGGGATAACAAGCTTTCTTGTAAGACGATTGCTCAATTGGAAGCTCTTCTAGAAACCGACAGCGTCACTTTCTATATAACTAATACAACTGTATGTCCCAAATTGGTCGAAGAAGAAGTTGTTAAATTAATCGATACGTTTACTGAAAAGCTGGACTCTAATTACGTTAATAATAATGTTATGATATGGATGTTTGTATTAATGACCGTTGCAATTTTGTTAACTGGAGTAATGTTTTATATACAGATCTTCATTTTAAGATTTGTGGTACCTGGTGTTAATGTGAATAATTTTGGTTATAGGAGAAATACAGAACAAGTGTAATATCTTTAAGAAATAAAATTTCTTTTCTATAAAATGTTGTTTTTACTTTATCTGGTGAAAAATATCGATTTATTTATATTGAATTGAACTATTGAATATATCGATTGGGAACATACCAAGTTACATCCCTGGGAAGTTATAGGGATTCACAGTAGGGTTTAAAATTAATTTCTTTGTAACCCTTGAACTTGAAAGTAACCAAATTTCTATTTTGTATAATATTATTGAGAACGGGAAGTAAGAGGTTTAGTTAGAGGTGACCTAACCTAAAAAGTTTCTTGAACCTTTTCTACTCTTATAGATGAAATAACAAAAGACATATTTTCAAAAATGTTATTTAAAAAGTAAATCCAAACGTTATATTTTAGGCTTGCCTATACCCCTCTGCCCTGTGTCTGTTCTCATGTGGAACACTCTGTACAATAAAATGAATGTTTTGAATTTGAATAATGAAATTTATCCAAAATATGATCAATTTAACTCATTATTAACAACTAATTCTTAGTAATAATGAACCTTGTCTAATTTCATGTTGTCTTTGAGCTTGGAAATAATGCCGTAGATTACATATCGTTTAACAAAACAAGGAAGGAAAAATGCGGTGAAATATTAATTACTTAATAGTGGAAAAGGTTGCACAAGCAATTGATATTAGCCAGGGCACCGTAAAAAATATTATCAAACAATAAAAACATTTTGAAAAGAATAAATTTATCTCTATCATTAGGATGAAAGTGGAATGCCAAAAACGTAAACATTGATGATAACGTTTTACGAAGAATTATTCAAAATTGGTAAAGAAAGAAAAAATCAGCGCCTACTCTTAGACGTTTACCCTAAACGTTGAGGAAGACTTATAGTTCCCACGATTTTGTATTGAAAATATTGATTTGGTAGATTTTATTACATTTACTTGTAACTTCGTATGCTGACATCGAGAACATCTTTTTATATATATAGAATTTGATTTGATTTTTCAATATAGTTCAATATACCTTTTTTTTATAGTACGATTTATCTCTAGTCTCAAAACAAACAGTTTTTGCAATTTATTCTTTTAATATCTTTAGGGTCTCGGTTATCCGAATCAACTTCAAGGTTATCTAAAATTATTTTGCGGACTTTTTCGTCGATAACAGTCTCTTTGGGGCGTCTACTGTGTACATCGTCCTCGGTGCTCATTTCGCATAGTATAAACTTAGCAAACCATTTCTCAGCTGTTGTTGATCTTTGATAAAGTTGAAATAATATTTATCAAGCCAAGAATAGGCTTCGATAGTATTGATTTTACCAAAAAACAATACTCTATCAAATTTCTTCGCTATAACACACAAGCTAATAGTCAAATGTATACACGTGTCTTCTGAAGGTTAGAGCTAACTGAAAATTATATGGATTTAATACTAGCAGTGCCATCTATGAGACATCCACCCTAATAATACGGTCTCCGTTGAATTTTTTTAAACATAATAGATAAACTAGAAGCAGCATCAAAAAAAGCGAATATTTCTTCACTTGTTGATAGATCCTGGCTTCCAAATTGGTGTTGGAAAGAATGAAGTTTTACGTTGAAGAAAATTCAAAGGTAAAACATGTACCTACGGAGTATAATCATAAAAAAAACACCATCAAACTGTTTGTAGCATAGAAAAATGGATGAGAAGAAAGAATCACTTAATTAAAAAAGTTTTTGAACCTACTGCGATATCTAACTGGGTTTTACCTACCTCTGCAAGTACCTATGTGATAGTAAGTCCAGCTAAAAGAAAATATCTATCTAACGCGAACAATGCTTTGTAAATTTCGTAGGAACGAAGACGTGTCTTCTTTGAACGTATCGTATATATTGGAAATTAACAAAGCTCTATAACTGAAAAGTGAGTGAGTGAGATGGTTCAGCGCCGAGGGCAGCTCTAATAATAATAAAGACCAACTTCAATGTTTGCTATGTTTCTAAATTTACTGCAGCTATAATCATGCTTCTGGTTAAATTGGGTAAGAAATAGATATTGCAACAGGAAAAGTAATAATGATATAATTATTAGCTTCGATTTATCTATGGATCCACCCATGATGTAAAGACTACAAGGTGTGCTATAGCGCACCAGCTGGGAAGCAGCCAATGAGAATTCGCTCCTAAAACAACGCGACAATTTGAAACATTTGAATTGAATACATGATGTAAAGCACACCTTGTAGTCTTTACATCATGGATCTACCTTTATCTATAATAGAATCTTTGATGTCTGCCTGACAATATGCTAATTAATTAATTTATTGCCATAGTGCTTATTAAGATCGTTAGTTATCCTAAAGGTGTTCTCATGAAGAAGTGGCCTGAGAAACGAAATAAATAAATTGAAAGACTATACTGGTAATTATACTATCCTTTATCTAGATTCTCTGTTTGCAGCTGGCCAAACCAATTAATCTTATACTTTATTTAAACGCTCAATTTTGAATGGTACAGTCTCATAAATAATTTATGAGACGGCCTGATGATCCAAGTCATCGATTTCGGTCGATAAAAGTGGAAAACGATCTAGAAAATGTAGACGTGGATTTCGCATAGAGCGTCAAGAAGATAAGAAATATAAAACGGGAATAACTGACTACAAATTTAATAATCATTATGTATTTATTATTAATAAATAATTAATAAAAGATAATATATATCTTGGCGCCACATTTACGACATAATTGGACACACCCATTCCATTCACGCAACTTGTTTAGTTCAATTTATCATTAAGTGCAATAAGCACAAATCTTCTCAATTCTACACTAATTAAATCTGTAGTTTCCTCAATTTCGTTACCATTAAGTTAAACATTTTTTGATAAACGTTATAGCACCAGATGTATTATTTTATTGCACTTCTCTTAGAAAACTTTCTCTATTCCTTGTTGCTTTCTTTTCCAAATTTTTGAATCTCGTTTTCCCGTATAATATCTGGTTTAATTCTTTTGTAATTGTTAATGCTTTATCTTTCTTTTTAAACAATATTATTTTATCTCATGACCATAAAAACCTCAAATGATTCACATTTCCATTGAAATCATTACTATGTTCTTACTATTGTGATGTAATGATTGTTGAGTAGCTTTAGTTTTAATGATTCACAGTTTAATAATAAAAATGAACGTTTAATTGTTCAAAAACGTTCGTTTCGAGGTGTTTAAAATAATCACAATCAAAGCTTTTTTTCCAAGTTTCTGATAAATTTTCACATTTTGGTACTAATAATAAGATTTAGGGGTAATTCGCATTGTACACTGAAATCTTATGAAAAGTAATGTAGAGTTATGTTTTTCAGTGTTTACAAAAAAATTAAATATATTATACTTTCAAAAAAAAACTGTGAAACAACAGAACGGAATAGGATCACAAGAACTTTGGATGGTGTTCATGACAGAGGCAATTATCTGTGGATTGGTATAGAACTGATCCAGCTTGAGGTTTAAGTGTGTCGTTCATATTTTTTTGTAAAGAACTACTGGTTGGCTACCGATTATTGAGTTTTCATTGGGTACCATTTCTGTTGCTGCTCAAATTGGGCATCTTACTGACGGCGTCAATTAACTAATAAGAAGATCGAGTTCAGTTTTTCAAACCAAAAGTTTATTTATTTCTGAATGTAAAGTTACTACTACTAGTAATAGTTATTTGTATGCCAAGGACTGAAAGTGCTACTTTGTTGGACGAGTTTGAAAATTTATAACTCTAGACGAGTCCAATAAAGTAGTATTTCCGCCACGGCGTACACAACATTTTTTAGACGACGCATAAGATTCAAAACTTTTTCAATTACACTGAGGAAGGAAAATAAATACTAGAGAATTATAAACATCGAGAGTGTAGACCATAAAGTAGAACCTATCCAGATTTTAGATTTTCCTGAAAAATAAGCGAGCTACGTTTTCCGTTGGGTTTTTCGCCTTTTTCTGGTGACACCACTTCATAAAGAGATGGTTAGGTTAGGTTTTTCGTACCTTGCACGAGATTTATCCGGCAACGAGTTAAGAACGGCTGCATTGCTTTCTTCGGTGAGATCAGGTGGCATGGATTCGATTAACTCTTCGTCGCTGATGTTTTCTTTTTCATCATCATTCATTGTTATTCATTAATTTAGACAAAACTTCGGTTAAACAAATAATGTCAGAAAATTAAAAATTTAAGGTTATGCAAGATCATCGTAGTGAAACTGTCAACTGTCAACATTGAAGTGGCTAGAGTCACATTTGAGGAAGTGTCTGTTTTGCAGTACGGAACTGTCACTTTCACTACACTCAAAACGCAACTTTCGGTATGTAAATGAATACAGAACGAACAACTTACAGAAAACAAATGGAACGATCGGGGGATAAAGACAACTACAATCTAAAGACCTAACAAAACAATGTTATTAAGAAAACTGAAAAATCAGGTTTGAAAAATAAACGAATGCTGCGATTGTTTTTGTTTAATGTAATTTTATTCCAGTCCACATGCTTAGTGTATGAGATATTTTCAATGAAAAAGGTACTTATTAAAAATTTTTTACACCATTATGAATATCGGTAGATCCGCTACTGACCTTCACTTTCAGTGATAAATAATGTAGGCGTAATTATTCCAATAATACAGGTGTTACACATAGTATCTTCTTTAGCTCGAGGGCTTTGAATAAAGATTACGAACGGAGGTTGTATTATTTCGCAAAGAGATTGTATCTTTCGCATTGTATTTAATTAAGAATTTCAGATCTGTCTCTGATAAAGCAAAAGTGATTGGTTGTGGGAGGAAGTTAGTTGTAAAGTGCCAGATTTCCAAATAAGGTACATGGCTATTTGTTTTAAGTGACACTGGTTCTCGATAATTTCATTAAAAATAAACAAAAATCTAAGCAATAAATATTACACTAAATAAAACAGGAATTGCGATAATAATTATTACTTGCATTATTTAATACAAGTTGCCACAAAGATTTTCCTGTGTATACTATGAGGACGTGTTTAACTGGAACATACGGGATCATGACAGATTTCACACCTGCCAGTTAACATCCATTGAACTATGAAACCATAGTGATGTGGTCAGACTGCTATTAAAGCATTGACCATCCAGGTCATAGAATCAAAAATGATCATAAAAGAGCCTATAGGAAAATCGATATTAGTAAGAGCAATAAGGTCGTTTGGATCACTGGTAATTTGGAAAAGGAAATCAGAACGTCGATATACTTATAAAAAAAGAAGCGTAACTTACCAAGAAACTGTTTGTAACATAGAAAAATGTATGAGAAGAAAGAATCACTTAATTAAAAACGTTTTTGAACCTACTGCGACATCTAACTGGGTTTTACCCTCTGCAAGTACCTATGTGATAGTAAGTTTAGCTAAAAGAAAATATCAATCTAACGCGAACAATGCTTTGTAAATCTCGTAGGAGCGAAGACGTGTCTTCTTTGAACGTATCGTATATATTGGAGATTAACAAAGCTCTATAACTGAAAAGTGAGTGAGTGAGATAGTTCAGCGCCGAGGGCAGCTCTAATAATAATAATAAAGACCAACTTCAATGTTTGCTATGTTTTTAAATTTAATGCAGCTATAATCATGCTTCTGGTTAAATTGGGAATAAACTAATAAAAATATGAAATGGTACGAATGGTACTCGTATATCTGGAATAAAACTTTTTAATGCTATGTTATATGTTATTGATTCAATCTCCGATTTCTCTATTCTAGCAAATGTACTCGTACAATATCGAGTCGAGACAATATCGAAATAGGAATGTTTTTATTGAGAAGCAATTTACATGCAGCTGTGCATTTATTTGTTTTCGTAATATATTGTGAAAAACGAATATATGAGAAAGAAAACCTAAGAAAAAAGTGTTATACTGAATTTGCGTGTTAGTGAAATAAGTTTATAAAAGTAGCCAGCATGAACTTGGACTGGAAACCTACCATAAATCAAGTTCATAACGTTATTAAAAGCATTATCAACACTTTATTGATATAATAACCCATTTATATTCAATAAGCAATTAATTACAACACATTCTGAGTTACACTTTCAATTAGAGTATTGAATAAAATTTTCTAATCTTTCTCTTCTTGATTCGTTCTAGTGATTTTAGTTTTGGTTAGTTTTAGTTAATTTTAGTTAGTTTTGGTGTTAGTTTTAAGGTTAGTCTTGTGGTTAGTTTTGTGGTTAGTTTTGTGGTTAATTTTGTGGTTAGTTTTGTGGTTAGTTTTCGTTAGTTTTGGTTAGTTTTCGTTAGTTTTGGTTAGTTTTTTTATGATTTAATCAAATTAAGTTAGGACAATTTTATTTAACTAATAATTGTGTTTAATCCTGGTGAGTATTAGTTTGTTTTAGTTTAAGCTCGCTTTGATAAGTTTTTCCACACTTGTTTTTGATCACTTTTAGACATTGTTGATTCATTTTGATTGTTTGAATAACTACGTTTGATTTATTCTAGTTTTGATTTTGTTAATATATATTACTCTACAAATCTAAAAGTACCCGTAATAATAAATAATAAGTTTGAATTCAAACCTAACCCAAACAAAGTATGTCTTGGCTAGAACATTATTTTGACTATGAAGAAATAACGATATTTATGCGGAACATATAATATCGTAATGAGCCATAAATCAAAATATATCATCCAATAATTTATTGAACTTTGGGTATCTTCATTTTGGTACGAATAATTTTCTTCATATTAATTCGAACACCCGGTACATTAATATGCATATGCAATTGCACCTAAAAAAATTAAATTGTATCCACTACCAAGCGGCATTCCCATCCTACTAGTTGTGCATTTCCCATTCACCGCTACGAAAACAAAACAAAACATAGCTACGGTCGCTACGGTCACGTGATCGCGCACAGCCTCCTGAGACACCACGAAGACAGAAGGCGAAAGTGCTCACGTGCACGCGGTACAAGATGCACGCTACTTTAGCTGCGTTCTCCGCTCTTCTTATTTTCGTTCACGTGACGGCGGTAACCTACCCCAATTGGAACGGAAGTGATAGTAGGGTTCTAAGAAATTTTCCGGCACAAAGGAACCACAGCTCTACGCATAGACACTTAGGGGTACATAGGCACGGTTATAGGGCGGTTAACAAAAATGGTAACGGGGGTGATGAAGGACACAGGGTGAAAGGAGGTGTTAGAGATAGTGAGATGGAAAAAATGGTTGTAGACGCCAACACTGGTATACAGTATAACCCTTATGCTAAACATCATCCAGGGTAAGTTCAAAATAATTATTTTGAATAATTGTTTTTAATGTAGATTTTGGGAATTGTCATACTGAGTTTTGAAAACACACTTTATATATAATAAGTATCATAAAAGAATATTCAATTACATAATATGGAAAAGCAGGAATCTGCTTTATCACATATTCATTTTTAAAATTGTTTCTCACGACTGAATTATTGGTGATTAGAGAAACTAATAAAAGCATTTAACAGTTATTTATATTTTTAAAACCGGTATGGCCCAATAATGGAGTTTAGTAGATTTGTAAAAACCTCATCGACGTGAACTTGCTTAAAAAAAGGTAATTTTAACAATATTGGTAAGTAGAAAAATTTTTTACATATCCCCCGAATGGGTTTCCATATACTCCCAGCAAATATTGTCTTAAACTGCTATTATCCGAAATAATAAATAGTTTTTCATTACATTATATTATAATAATAAATGTTTCACATTGTTATGATAATACGGATAAACAATAGTTTATTGCTTTCGGTGCTTTATTAAGTTATATAATTACTATTAATTGTTGTTTAAAAAGTAAAGTAAAAAAAAAGAATTAGGTTTATAACTTGAAAAGCACGGCAGAATAATTCTGGAATTCATTTATTGAACTTAAATAGAGAGGGAAATTGAATCCAGAAAGCTGGTAACACTTCACGATAGTGTCAAATTGACATTATCAAAATATTGCCATTCTTACTTACCATACTTGATTCACATTTATTCATTGTCATTCATTTCATTTCATTTGGTACGTTTATATTCATTGTTTTTATAAAAACAGTAATTTTTATAACTGAACAGCTCTTTTTTGAGCTATTCATTGGATCTGCCGGCACTCAAGACAGTTCAGATACGTATCAAATAACAGGAACGTTTTCAGTGATACCCTTTTATTTGAAAGGCATTAGCCTAACCAATATAAAAGCTGAACTAGATTTTACTTTGGGCAAGAATAGTCCTTTGTTATCAACAGTAAAGTATTGGGTGGCAGAGTATGAACGAGGCCTCCCGACCTGCGAAGACCAAAATCGCCCAAATGAGGTGACGACTCCATAAATGTTGAAAAAACTAGATGATCGTGGATTGAGAGTGCGCAAGCTAGCAGACATAGTACGGATTTCAAAAAGTGCGGTACATCGCATATTAACCAAAAATTGGGACAAGACAAAGCTGTGCGCAAGATAGCTGCCGCGCTAGCTCACGATGGAACAAAAACGGTGTCGTAAAGATGTTTCCATCAAGTGTTTCACAGAAATAAAATTTTTGCACCGATTCATAAACAAAACAAAAGAACAATCAAAAGTGAGAACCGGCTTCGAACAAGGCAAAGACCGCAAGGTCATGGCGTCGGATTTTTGGGATGCGCGCTGTATAATTTTAATTAACGAATGAAATAAGTACATGAATTTTTCTATGAATAAACATGTTGAGAAAACAATAAAGGTCAGTAACCCGATTATAGTTTTATGAATAGGACAGGTAAAATTGTAGTTTTAATGATCAAATTCATATACATTGTGAAAAAAAGATGTACTTATAAATAGTGTATAAATATGTAAATCGGTCATAGGTGAAAAGACATTTTGCATAACAATCAGTTGGCTAATTTCAAATTTATCCCTCTGGAATTGTCCAATTACCAATATTGAGAGTATTTGGATTACTTTTGAAGTATTTCTATCATGCATGGTCTAAATTGACAATCCACAATTTATTGCTTTAATTTTGCAATAAGCTTAGAATCAGTTCATGTTTGAGTGGATATACAGAAAAGCTTTCTTTGTTATAATCTTCGGTAGACTTCATAAAAATTCAAATAAACCATTATCATCATCACATCAATATGGGTTGTCATTAAGTAGGGATTTTTATATGATATTCCGGGAAGTAATATACCCTCATCTCATAATATTGTTCGAAAATGAAGATAAATGATCCTGTGTTATTGAATGGCCGTTATGGTACTTTTTATAGTTGACTGTTGGCTTATTTTTATTATTTTCAATCAGGTGAAACTAATTTTCTTTTTCAAAACATCCACGAAACTTACTTTTCATTTGCAGCATTTGTTCAAAGATGTTTACCAATCAAATATCAATATGTTATACATGCAAAATTATTGATTCTAATAATAACCTCAAACATAACCTGATTAAACAGTCTTACTAGTTCAACTCCGTGGCCTCTAGTTATGCTTTTAGATTTTCTATATTTTTTAAACAAAGAGGAGGTTGGTTGCCTAACAAGCTTTCATTTCGTTAGTCTTGTTGCGATTGAAACATTAATTCATTAACAAATCATCATTTTTATTTTGTTTCAAGTCGTTAATTATAACATTTTACTACTGACTTTGATAATCGTGGCATTTTCAAAACATTCAATGTTGATTTAACTGTGTCAATATGGATTTAAAATCAAAAGTGTCGTAATAATAGACAACACATATTTCTGGTAACATTAGTTAAACATCACATTACGAATAATAACATAAAAGAAATAGTCCGGGAGCTGGTAATAATAAAAGCTCTGCGATAGCGGAATTGAAATCGATAGCTCTTATACGAATGATACGCCGTACTAGAAAACGTAATTTTAGACTGTTAAATCATGGTGGAAAATGTGAATTTTATTCCCGGGGAGAAAAATTTCTTTCTAGTTTTAAAAATGTCATATTCGTTTTCAAGATGACGGACAATCTTTGCAATCACTTCTTGATATCCTGACATAAAATTAAAATAACGAAAAATAGGTTATATGTCATTGATGATACTAAACATAACCTTATTTGATCATTGGAAAAAACCTACATAATTAAACATAGCTGCTGTATGAGTTTTGCAAATTTCCTGTTCAGGTATACCACAAATATTATATACATACCTCAAGAAAAAAGTAAAAGTATTCCATGGAAGTGCTTATAATTTAAAAGAAGGAAATGAACTTATTCAACCGGAAACGTTACTTAATTATTTCAAAAACGTGTAGATATGAAGAACTCTATTTCATCTTTATGCAATTAAAAATTAAATTAACATTTGTTATATAATATTTAAACTTTTTTCAAACAAACAATAAAAATCTAACCGATTCTTTGTCTTAAAATGTATTCAAAAAACATTAAAACTTATTTAGACCGCAGGTTATCTGGACCTCTACTCTGGACGAGAAAGTGGCAAAATGTCTGATCTAACTAGCATCAAAACGACCTTACACGACTATGCACGATTATAAATTCCTTTGTCTGCTTTTAGTGGCTAAAAAAGACATTAAAAGCATCCTCAACTCCTCTTAAATTTCGAAAAGAATTTACCACAATTCAGAACAATTTTATTTTTTTAGAAAAATCAGAAATTATTTCTTCTTAATTATTAAAAATCAATAAGAAACTTATGTTGTGAGTGTATGAATTGAAATGGATTTTTGAAAAAAGATTTCCAGTTTTGAGGAGATTCGAAAATCATTACTGGTTGACGTTAGACCTTGAAAATGTCTTTCTACTTTCCTTTTGCTAGAGAGAAAAGAAGCAGTCCATGTGACCATATGGTAAAAGAGTGTAAGGACTATAATATCTGTATGAACTATATTGATGAGGATTTTGTATGGTCTAATTTTTAGTTCATCAATTTTTTCCTATTCAATTTGTTCCGATTTTAAAAAATACCAACTCACCTACATTGAACTCAAAATCTTCATGACCCCTACCAGAAATTTTTTTGTTTGGATGTTTATTACGATTCTCCAGAGCAATTACTTCGCCCAGGTCCATCTACTCTTTCTTAAAACACGCCTGGAAGAATTAAGATGCCTGTTCCATGAAAGGAATACAATGTTGTGTATTTTAAACATTCTCTTAAGCTAGTTGTTCAAATAAAGAAACTATAACTAACGGCTCCACAACTCTTTTAAAAACAAACTTGGCTATATGCCAGCTAAACTGAATGTGGTTTTTTCGATTTTCGTTCTAAGGTAAGATTTACAATATTACCAAATCAATATTTTCATAATGAGAGATATGGACAATACTCATTTGAAATTTTCTAGTGTCTCATCTCTCACTATCAAAAAAATTATCCCAATTAACATTAACAGAGATATTAGAAAAAATGATTCGTGAAAATAAAAATTTCGTTATAATCTATGAAAATTCTAAATTATTTCCAATAAAAATCATACTTGTTTAAAAATATTCCCTTCTCATACGAGGTCTGGCTATTTAACAACGGGAGCAACGTATCAATCTCAAACTTCTCTTTAAATTGGAAAAAACTCCGACTGATTGCTATAAATTGTTGCAAGTGGCCTATGGGGACAATTCTCTATCTCGCGCGCGTGTTGTTGCGTGGTGTAAGCTCTTTAGTCAAGGCCGAGAGAGCACTGAAGATGACCAACGCTCAGGTCGCCCTGTGGAAACAGTGACCAAAATGTGCGAGCAGATCGTTGAATGATTGCCGATGCTGTAAACGCCGATAAAGAAAAATTTTACACGAGAAATTACACATGACAAAAGTCTGTACGAAGTTGGTGCCAAAAAATTTTACTCTTGACCAAAAGCCATTGCGTGAACGGAGAGAGGACTTCCAGCACTGCTTCGATCAATGGAAAAAACGTATGGAAAAGTGTGTGTTGAGGGTAGGGGAGTATATCGAAGGGGAGAATTCGTATGTAGAATAATTTTTATAATAAAACCTTTTTTCGTAGCCAGTATCGTTATTTAATAGCCGTACACTGCTCACAGTGTAAATTCCTGAAAGAAAGTAACCCATCACTCATAATATATATACATATGGGAAAAAAAAAAATTTTAAAGGCACTAATCACCAGCATATGTTTCTGCTATTGACACAAGTCGTTAGAACAACGAATTTCAATGAAACAAAATTTGTTTAAACCGTGAAGTAAAAATTGAATTTATTAAAATACATAAGTAGCAAGTGGAGCAAAAAAAGGTTCATACTAAATTTTTTTTTATCTTTAAGCTTTGTAATCTCAAATTACAATTACAATTGTGACTTTATTTTGTTCTGAAAAATGTTTAATGATATTTGTCTATTTCATATTGTTTCTTTTTGATATTGTAGATCCTTCTTTCTACTGTATTCGTTATATTTGACCTTAAAACGATGTCATAAACAATCGTATTGTTGAAGACTTTTCATTCATTTTTTAATTCTGCTTTTTTCCTTTCTTCTTTTTTCTATAATCACAATGGTAAGCAAACTAACAAAAACTAATGTACCTACATGTTCAACAAATTTTAACAAGAATCCTGTGAAATATTTAACAATGCTTATTGTGGTATATGAAATGAATAATTCATTCAATTATTTTATTTGGAAACGATTCCAAATTTAGCGTTGAAAAGTTGTATAGGTTTTAAATTTTATATATCAAAGACCACATGTAAACTTCCGTTCTAAATTTAAGCACTATAATCAAATCTTTGTTTCTGATGCTATACATAAATATGTATGTCGAATTTCTACGCTGAGTGTTGTATAACTTACAAAATATATTCAAAGGCAATAAAACAAAAAACTCTCCAACTATAGAATTTTTGAAAATTATTTTAAGTGTATCGAAGAAACACTTCAGTCTAAGTTGGAAATGCTTAAAGAAGGAAAGCTATAAAAGCGAAAAATAATATCAGAAGGCATTTACTTAACTTTACTTAACTAAGTTACAAAATTGTGCAAAGTAAAACAAAGGTAACATAATAGGCATCAGGGATGCGCGTTAACCACGACAAATTTAGGTCGAGATTGCCCGTACCAACTTAATCTAACCTAACAATAATTACTACAATGTCTTCAATCCCTGTATGTTGTTTAAATAGCGTTTATTCAATGGAGGACTAATTATAATCCCAAGAATGAGAAGTTCTATAATTTGCAGTCTCTGATGGTTTTTCCTCTTTACCACAGCTTAAGGTATCTGCGAGTAACTGCTGATAAGGATTCTGTCAGTGATTGAGACTTTCCAAGCTCTCGTATATCTCTTCTTGTAAAGAATAATTGTACCTGGAGAACCTTCTTCTATTAAGCTTTTTAGATATACAATCCTTTGCATCCACCATGTCGTTCAATTGTTGTTAGATCATTAGCTATTTTGTGAGGTTGTTGATATGCACCCCATAATTAGCCACTACCTATAAACTTTTACTTCTAACAGATTAAGCAAAGTAAATCCAAATCACCAAAATAACTTTTTCAACATGTAAAGTACATTTTTTTCTGATTATCGTATCGTCGTTCGACACTTGCTTCGGTCTTTAGGGGATTTTTACATAATCTTGCTTCTACAAGCGTGATTAGAATTGGCGTCCCAGCATCTACCTAACCTAACATAACCTAACCAATATTGGTGCAATTTAACTGTTTCAATTAGCATTATTAGAATTTTTTCGAAGATTACGTAAAAGTGATCATAAAACTCTCATGTGTATTTTTTTAATACTGCTTTCTTTGTTATTAACAGTAGTCGTTTGGCGTATTCCAATATTTTTCCATAAAATATTTGTCGTTGTTTTCCAGAAATCTGGGGTTTCTTGCGTCAACTCTTTTGTGTATGTATTGTAGCTTTTTTTTACATTCTAAGCCGGTTAATTTTGAATAAGTTAAACGTATGTTGGAAGGATATAACGATGAAAAAGTGTGGTAAAAGAAAATGGAGATTCTGAAAAGGAGTTTAAGATAAAAGTGTTAAGGAAACTGAAGAAGAGAACGAACTACGTTTTTTTTTCTTTGGGAGCTATTTATACTTTCCTCGGATTCACAGGTATTGTGAAAAATATCCAAAAAGTAGCTAAATGTAAATTGTAAAGTAAATAATTGAACTAACATGTAAAAAATCGTCGCACTCTCGGAGCGAGAGACTATAGCGCATTTTTCACCATTAGCAATGATATCAAACGACATGAATTGACGTCCATTGAAGCCAATTGACGTCTATTGTCATTTGATGTTGATCGATGTCTTATGATGTCTATTGACGTCGATTCATGTCATTTCAGGTCATCCGATCAATGGGGTCACAAATTCGTTAATTTAATTAATTTTTTCCTAATAATACCACAAATTTCTAAGGAAAAATTTTCTCGACAAACATCATCATACCTATAAATACTATTGTACCAAAATTCAAAAGTCTGTTACGTTATTTTTTAAATAATTTCTGCAATTTTCATTCTAAATAAATGTTAATGAAACTTTTCAACCGTGATTTAAATACGTTCCATTTACTCAAGGATATGAATGACGATAAAAGTTTATTTCAACTTTACGGAGTTACCTAAGAAGGATTATTTTGTCAATGTAACCCGCAAATTCAAATTCCAAAGTTGTCACGTATTTAAAACTCGTTTATATTATCATTGTGTCATGAAAGTAAAAAAAACAGATTTAAAAGCAGAACACGTTCCAGATTGACAATGTCTCATAAAAATTTTTACAAAAATTATACCGTTGCTTATTTGAATGATAACGAACGTTTGTAAAGTCTAAACAGAAAACGTGACTGGTTACAAATTAACCTTCTTTTTAGAAACTTTCTTAGAGAACATCCGATAAATCCTTTTGATAATATGATATAACCTCTATTCTTTATATTCAGGATGGCATATTATCTTATAAGAAACTATAAAAGACTTGCAAAGTGGTATGAAAATTATTATGCTAGTAACTAATTCAAAAATGACAGTTCCTATTTGATGGAATCGATTCTTCAAGACTAAAAGAAGAAATATTCATATTTGATTTTTATATACAAAGGGGACTTGAAGAATGCGAAATCAGAGGGAGTCAAATGATGTATTAAACAATCAATCTCAACGCACTTCGGCTAAGGGATAGTCACATTGTAGTGGTGGAAATGTTGTCTTTAACAAATGCGGTGGTTTTTTATGAAGTAAAACATTAAAACATGTCAGTGAATTAGCATAATATTTATCAGTTATCATTGATTAGTTAAAAACTATTTGCAATTCCAAAACACATAACTTAATTTCTGGAAAAAATGACTTTCTTTATGTCATCTGATAAAGCTTATTATTTGGACGGCATTTTTGTTGCAGGAGGTGTCATGCTTTGAAATATTCCCATGTTTCGATAAGTACAAGGGCACGGATTTTTTAACAATTTCTTGACATGGTGGCCACAAAACTAGAAAATCTGAAAAACGTGGCAACGTCAGGGAATTTTCAATTTATTGGAAAAGTCAGGGACTTCTCTAAAAATCTGGGAAATATGAAAATTTTGGAGTAGGATTATTTAAAATTATTCAACTACCAGAATTTTTTCGTTTCCCTCGAATGAGATTGAAAAATTGACATAAACATTAGTTGTGCGACTAAAAAAGCTATCAAAGAATGCAAAAACATTAAAGAAGGTAATGTTCTAGAATTTGAAAAAGATTGTCGTCAAGTATACACTGCTTTGACTGAAAAATTACTTGAACTATCTCCAGTAAACTACAAGTTAATGAAAGCAATTTCTTGTTTAGATCCAAATGTCGCACAAAATTTAGATATTAGAGCAAAATATTTGACAATTTCGCTTGAATATTGAAATAATTGGATAAGCGGGGCTGACTTAATCAATACAAGAAGTTATGCATCCTTACAAGATGGAATCCTAAATTATTTTTAATCAGATGATAAAAAACTAAATTGTTTGTGGTTAGATAATATTATGGTTACGCCAAATGATTTTAAAAAATTTAACAAATACATAAAAATTATTTTTACATTTTTTCATGATAATTTATGTCTTGAACGAGGATTTTCTATTAATAAAGACTACTTAATTGAAAATCTTCAAGAAGATTCGCTCATCGCCCAAAGATTAATTTATGATAAATTGTGAAATGTTGGCATTGAAAATATTGAAATATCGAATAGTCTGATTCAGTCAGTTAAGAATTCAAGAAGCCGTAATGAAGAAAAATTTTCAAAAAATGAAAAAACATAAAGAATTAGATGACCTTGATAGTGAGAATAAATATTTAAAGAAACAGCAATTGAAAAATCTTTTAGATAAAAAGAAAGCTCTAGTCGAAACTAGACGTCGAGATATTTCATCCATAGATGATGAAAATGAAAAATTAAAGAATAAATGAATAATTATAAGATAAAGAAAAGAGTATAGATGTATTAAATATGCTATTTAGTTTTTTGCGCTAAAAGTCTTAATTTTTCATATTTATTTAATAAATATAAATAAAATAAAAGTGTTATGGTAATTTCTTATTTACTTCACTTTTCCTAAATAATATTCTTTAATTTAATCGTATATTTTTAAACTTAGCGAATTTGATATTAGATTTCTGGAAAACCTGGAAAAGACAGGGAATTTTATTTTAAAAACTCTGTGTCACCATACCAGCATAATCTGTGTTCACATAACCATTTTAAAAATAATATAATGTAATAGTTTTCTTACTAATCTATACTCTTTTAAAATAAACAAACAAAACAAATAAATAAGAAAACCTTCCTAGAAATGAGTTAACAAATCACCGTTGTGATGAAAACAAACATCAAAGCGCCGCGAATTCCCCGAATTTTAGAAATCCATTGCAACCGCACATGATCAGCTTCAAGGCCTAAGTCGTGGACGAGCTCGTAACTATAATGACTTTCAAATCATTTTGTAGGATATACACTTTTCGTCGCTTCATTTCTGACATTTAAATAAAACACAAATACAAGAAACAAAAGACAAAAACCTATCTATTATAGCCGAGCCAGCAAAGTAGTAGTCGAGAGGCAGTTAAAGCAAGCAAGCAGGCTAGATAATAGTCAGTTTTTCATAGAGGTGTACATTATATTTGTTTCACGACGTCAAGAAATAAAAGACAGCAAAATAATAGTCAAGGGGCAAGCAAGCGAGACAATAGTCAGTTTCTCGTCGAGGTATACATTAAATTTTTTTGTTATTTTCCATATATTCATAAAAATAAGCACTTACCTCAGCTACGTCCTCAGTTTTCACACTACAGACACAATTTTTATAAATTTAAGTATGGATATGACAGATATAGGAATAAATTATTGAGATTACTAAACTAAAATTTCTCTATATTATTAACTTTTTGATATCTATTATGATGGCTATCCAGGATCAAATAGTAACACGAATAACTACAAGAAAAATATTATTAAGGATCCGAACACTCAATTTGACAAATGCGGAAAGTGCCAGCAAACATCAGAGACCATCCAACATATAACATCTGCTTGTAGTGTGTTAGCTAATACCGACTATCTTCACCTGCATAACCAAGTGTGCAGCATCATCCACCAGAAACAGGCCACCAAATTTGGTCTTCTCAATACGTATACACCGTATTACAAGTACCAGCCGCAGAAGGTGCTCGAAAATGACAATTTTAGATTATCATTATCACCGATAGACAGGTGAGGAATAACAGACCTGAGATCGTGGTGGTTGATAGTAGAGTCAATTCAGTCCTTCTTGTCGATGTAACTATACCGAACACTCATAACGTTCTCAACAAACACCAGGAGAAACTGACCAAATACGCGGATCTCGCTATTGAGATTAAACAGATGTAGCACAGCGAAAATGTGGAAATAGTCCCAGTTATTATGTCAGCAAATGGCATCGCCAAACTGGAATTACCAATAAACACCTTCGCCGACATTCGCTAGTTCATTATGTGAACCGAGCCTAATCCTTTTGATACTTTGTATCCGGGATAGGTAAATACCGGCTCTAAGCTGAGTAGTGCATAAGTCTTTTGCATAATATTAATAATAATATAATAAACATTTCAAATGTTCCATTTATCTTCTTGTTAAAGAAAATGCTCATCTTTGATTACTTATATGAACAAGTCAAAAATTATCTAATCCAACTTTTACTGGTACAACCATGTCTGACTGCAACGTTCGGCAGCTACTCAATTATTTCAAAAATTATTCGAACGAAATGGTTGAAAATATCGCGAAAACGATCTAAGTATAGGTCTGAGAAAGTGAATATTTTATTTTAACAACTTAATTTATAGTCGCGTTTATCGATTTTCGGTCAGAGCTATTCATTGTTTTTCTTTGTCTGTAGTTAAAGTTGAAAGTTCATGACAAAAATTGAGAACTCAGTAATCGATGAAAACTGGATATGAGCAAAAAATTTGATTAACGATAATTTAAGTTAAAATAGATTATCTTGTTCTCGTAATATTTTTGATTGTGTTCACGATTTATTTAACTAAATTCCATTCGTACTTGATTATGACCTTTAAAATAGTTTTGCATTTCGGTTTACTTGAAAAAATAAAGTTCTAAATTATTATCATAGATAAGTAGGTATTCGGAATTGTCTTTTATGGCGATAGATGTTTTTTATATTCTATTATGTTAAATTATCAGTATTATACGTTTATAGTTTTGAGTTAGATACATTCAAATGTATAATATATTTCTATTATTAACTGTAAGAAATATATAAATAATAATTGAATACTTATTTCTACTAAAAAATGTTTGCAGATAGAAGTGATGCTTATTCTAAGGTGAGTCTTCTATATCATCTTCAAAATCATCAGTAGTATCCTCGCCTAGATCCACAACCTCCATTTTAATCTTAATTCTTATACAATTATCAATATTCTGCTCTTCTTTCACTACATATTTGATACATTGCGTTGCCGGTACTACTAAAGGCCTTTTGACATGATGCAAGACAACATGCGAGGAATTGCATGCAGTTCCTTGCAAGATCAAAATATTATATAGAGGAATTTTGCACGTAGTTTGACATTATGCAAATCTTTTACCACTAATCAAAATTCCAAAAGTAAAATTTAACAATTTCCAAATTCAAAACAACAAAGCTAATTAAAGCGGCTGGTGTATCATTGACAATAATTATATCTGCGTCTGTCTTGCTTTTGGAATCTAATGGACAGTTTAGTTAGAGAATTAGATGAGAAAACAGAAAAATTAGTAGAGAATGGATGAGAATAGATAAACATTTGAAAAACCACTAACGAGAATGCAAAATCATATTTCCATGTCATTCAATTTTGAATTGTTTCTTGCAACTTTTTATCTTTATCTTTATCTTGCAACATTTTTTATTTGAGCTCATTTGAGTTTTGTTGGCTTCAACTCATAGTGGTAGGAAAATTCATTCAGTTCATTAAATTTACTATTTTTTTAGCAAACCAATTTGCAATTTGGGTTTTTTTCCGTTGGTTGGTAAGTGATCTACAGACCGACCAATGGACCGACTGTAACGTTATCCAAATCAATAACAGGTGATTCAATTTTTGATAAAATATATGAAAACCATTTTCGCCTATATAAAATAATTTTCCACACTTTCTTAGAAACTGTTATTTTTCTCAGATAGTTTTCATGCCATAAAATGATTTCCTCTCTTCTAATAAAGGAGAGAATTACTCCTGTTAGAAGAGAAAACAATTTTCTTTACAGTTGATTATACCTTTTTTAAGAAAAACGTACTGCACGACAAATAATTTGTTTTGTTATACCTTCTAATTTGTTTGATTCCTGTAGTCTCGTCCTTCAAAATATTCTTATTCTGTTCTCGAATTCCTTTAGACACAATTTAAAATATGTTTTTTTCTTGGAGTCTTGAATTGTTTCCTTTTGATATCTCCTTCACTCATATTCATCTTCGAATATCAACTTAGAACTAAATGTAGAAACGCTTTACCCCATTAATTACAAAAACATTCCGGTGTCTTCTTTACGAAACCTTACAGCAAGTGTATAAAACTAACAGAAATTGTCTGATTCATGGCTTAGTTGCCAATAACATAAATTTAATTTGCAAAGTCATTGTTGATATCATCTACGAGGTTTTCTGGTTATTTAATAACGATACTAGTTACCAAAAGGGTTTTATTATAAAAATTGTTCTACACTCGAATGCTCCCCTTCAATATACTCCCCTTTCCTCGCCACACATCTTTCCATACGTTTTTTCTATTGATCGAAGAGGTGCTGGAAGTCTTCTTTGGTGAAAGACTTTAGGAGATCTTCCGTTTTTTGCTTTACCGCTTCCATCGACTCAAATCGGGTCCTTTTCAAAGCAGATCTTTCTCTAACCTTTCAAGGAAATCTTAGCAGACCCGTTGACGCAAAAGCTTTTGATCAGTAGTCAGCCAACTTCGCACGGACTTTTGTCATGTGTAACTGCTCGTGTAAAATTTTTCTAACCGTTTTTTGTTACTGTTTCCGAAGTTGAAACAGTCACAGCGCGACCTGGGCGCTGGTCATCTTCCTTACTCTCTCGGCCTTGACTAAAGCGCTTACACCACTCAAAACACGCGCACGAGATAGAGAAGCTATGCCTCAAATTGATATCTAGCAAAATATTATTCCATTGATTGAAACTGCTACTTACTTTTTGTCCGTAAGATATCCCAGTAACCCTCGTATTTTTTTGTTTATAAAATAAACATGTTATTTAAACAAACATTCGAAAAGCTACCTACTTATCAACTGATAAATTGATTGTCATCTCGACAGCTTCATTGGCGGAGATTGATTGCGAGTCGATGTTCTTCATATTTTTTTTCTTTTTAAATTTTAATTCAAGATCACAGCGGGTCAGACCTTTTTAAAAACTAATTTGTCAGAGGGAAGCTGTTTCTGATTGCAATTTTGTTCACATACAATTACTCGCCATTTGGTTGTCTGTTCGAGAATAAATAATTAATTCGATTTCGTTTTTATAATTGACAATTAATCTCTGGGTTAAACGTTTTAAATTTAAATACTTCGGTTATTGTTTGGGAGTTAACAAATTGATATGTAGTTGTATTTAAATAAGAAAAAGTTTTAACTACTAGTAAATAATAAAAAGCTTTAACATTGGAAATATTTTTCAATCGAAAGTAGTTATACAATCTTCGTACCAGTAATTATCGAAGTAAATTGATCCAAAGCAATCATTAGGCAGTCAAAATGATTGACTTTTGGCTGTATCACAAAATAATGGACTATTTCGCATTCCAGCATATTACAGACCGTGTGTTTAATCTGATAGCTATTACCATTCGTAATGACGCAAGGATACAAATTACACAAATAGGTAGGTTGAGTGAAAAAATGTTCTGTATGTAGGGCTTGAAATGAGTAATTACGTCCGAATGTTAGATAGACATTGTTAAATTCATTATATTCAACTTACGATTAATACTACAAAAGAAAAACGAACATTTTGTGAAAACAGCCATTTATTTGTCAAAGAAGTCTTCTTTTAGTTCCATCCAATTGACCCAGTATTGCTTTAACTTCTATATCCGTTTTCTCGAGATCTGGAAAGTAGGTAAGGACAGGAGTTTGAGCCAGTGCGTTATCAAGGTAAAACAGCACATCTAGGGGGCAAACCTGCAATAGTAGCCATCACTTTTCTAGCCAATAGGGCAATCCTCGGCTTCTTTGTTGTTTGGTTGTTTGGTCTCTAACGTATACCAGTGGATCCATGTTTCGTATGTCACCTAGAAACGTCTTTGAATTGCAATCAACATACTCAGAAGTAGTCTTACAACTACGCTTGTTTTTCGGAGTAACCAATCGTAGTACCAGTTCCCTCTATAGCTTCCTCATATCCAAAATTTCTTGCAAGATAGGTTAGATAGTTCCTCAGCTATAACGCACACCTTCAATCTGCACGTTGTGTATCGGAGCACCTGTACTTGGCTTATCATAAACTTATCATAAAAAAAATCATTAAACATTTTTTTTACAGTAACAAGTTGTTTAAGTTGCATAATTCTCCTTTCAAAATCAAGAATCAAATTGATATTCCTTTACTCCATTTTTGTGAAAATCCGATTCAGCTCCAGAAGCCATCTATAAAAATGTATTACACAACATTAAACTTCTCTAGAGATACTGGTGCCATCGAGCAATGAGACTAAGGACTTAGCGGACGGCCCTCGTATATTATATAGTGCTTCATTTAACTGCTGGGGTTTTACTACATAGGATATGTTCAAAATATTGAAACATGGTTGGAATGGGATGAAAATAATTCAATTTAACCCAACTAATTTAACCAATATCTCAAATCCTTGTTAAGTTGTACAACTTGAAAAAGTTTTACAAAAAATAACTGTACTCACAAAAAAAGTGGACCCAGATCAGTTTCCAATAATTTTTGACCTACTATGTTAGTCCATACTCCAAGTTACGTTTGGAAATGGTATTGGTTATCATGACTAATTTCGAGGATTCTAAAAAAGTCATATAACGTCTTTAAAACGTAATGAATCGCTTAGAAGTAGCTTCAATGCTATAAATAATTAGCAAACAAGCAATGAATGAACACTTGGTAGGTATTTCCAAAGGATGAGATTTCAATATGACTGATGACACCGTTTATAAGGAGGCAGTTGTGATAACGATTCCAAATACATCAACGAATTTTTTGCAGAAAAAGTATTCTAAAGATTCTGATTGAAAACTGTCGTAGTGGATGCCAGAAAAGCTATAAGCTCTTTCAAAGAAAAGAAAAACGAGATGTCGTGGCATGACAACCCAGCAGACTTAGGCTTACTAGAAGTATCCAGTAAATTTACTACATAATGTTGTTGTTGAACAAAATCGATTGTTCTTAACTTTAAATCCGAAGTGGGAGAAGTCAGGTTGAAGAATTGTCCAATAGGTATTCACCAACTCAGTAAATGGCCACTCTTAGATGCGCAGAGTTTTGAGATGGAATTGATATCATGATTCAAATTCCTTTAATTTCTTATTTCTTAGATCTTTTGATATGTTTATGTTCCTAAATGTGCTTGATTTTGGGTCTCTTCTGTTTCAAAATGTCTTTATCAAAATATGATATTGACACTGACAATTTGCGAATTTATATTGATCAATAGATCACCATCATGAATATCAAATTAAGATTAAAATCAAACCAGAATTTTGCTCTAATAAGAAAAAATAATTTTTCCTTCGTCCTTACATCTCAAATATATGTATAGCAGTAATCAATTAAAGTATTTGTAGTTTTATTAGAATTTACAAACTAGAGTTTTAAATTACTATTCATACTTCAACTGAGTCTCAAGTATCTAAAGCTGAGCAATAAACATCATTCAAACATTGTTAAGAAAATGTGAGGCAAAAAGCATAGATTAGTTACTATAATTTAACGTTAACTATTAATACAAAACAAATGATTTATTATTATCGGTCCATTCATTATATAATCGTAACGAATACGGCTCGAATAATCGATTATTTTCAAAGCTCTTGTGATATTACCCATAACTAACTTACTGAATCTAAAATTTCTATTCGGTAGTAATCACATTAACATTATTATATGACAGAAACTACCAGGCCGTCAAATTTTGACGTTTTCAATATTTTTTGATTTGTATATTTATTAGAAAAAGCGATAGATGAAATTCATTATCATTTATTTCTGTTAATAAATAAATCAATGTTCGTTCTGTTTATGTTAAAAGAGACATCAACCTTTTACCTTCCAAGGACATTTTTTTTACGTCGTCAGTTAAAACCGCATGTGAATTGCCTCATTTTCTTATTTTTTTCGCCGAGACACAATAGCTTGAAGGGAAGTCCAGTTTTCTTATTGTACAACAATTTAATTGTATATATATATACTCAAGCCGCAACACATCAGAAATTTTACTAGGGTAATAATTTATTTCCAAAGATTGACAACATAAATTGTTAGTTTCCTCCATGTTTATGATATCTGTAAAGTTTTTACATAAATCTGACAGATTAATTTTCATATTCATATGAAGAAAACTATTTTTGGTATTAGGTCATAATTGAACATTATTTTTCACACGAAAAAAGAACGAGAAAAAGTAAATGTTATACTGAAAGTACTCCGTTCCATGGAGTGATTCGTAGCTGGTCTTAAAAGTGATCGTATGAATACGGATGATGCTGATGCTGAAGAAAAACCTGGTTGGTTAATGTTATACTGATTTACTTTGGTCTAAAACTTGAACAAAAAAACATCAACCGAAGAAAAGAATTTTGTTCTATTATGACAATACGCCTGCCCATTCGTTCAGTATTGTTACTAAAAACTTAGCTAAACTACGTTAATATTTATTCCCTGACCCGCCATATTCGCCTCATTTAGCCCTCTTGTTTGCATTAGAAATCCACTCTTCTGGTAATTCGATTTCGTATACTGGAGTGAAGTCATTAAACATCTTATTTTTATTTATTTATTCAAAAGGTCAACACAATATTAGAAAGTAACTAAAGAGAAACTAGAAAGGAACTAACCTCAAGCTTTTCTGATTTTCCTTTCTGGGATCAGGTTTATTACAGAGTAATAAACAGATTTGCACTGTTATAGTATTCTACAGATTCTATTTTTATTAATTTCTAAACTAATCAATGTTATCTTCTAAATTTATAAAACATATATAAATATTTAAAAGCTCATATTGTATTAGATACTGTTTCAAGCAATTGAAATGTGAGCCTTCCTAGATCAAAAGCACCAAGTTCTTTGCATAAAATTTTGAGTGAATTGGAATAGTAGCCACGTCTTCTCAGGAAAACAATAAAACATGAAAACGTGCATTGACGTTATCACAGTAAATCGTGGCATCCGAAGTACTTGCCTAGTACCGCGGGACCATTATTTCTGTCGCATAGTACTTGTATTGAATAAATACAATTATGCGCGACTGTCAGTTTGTCTTAAGAGAGTGTTGTCGCAGCAAGTCTTGTCGAAGAAGATGAAAATGGTTCTGGTCATGTCACGGTTACTTCTTCTTAGTGGCTACTTAATCGTTAACGTCATAATAATAATAATAACAACATATTCATTATTATTTATTCTTTTATTATTTATGAGGTGTAAATAACGAAGAAGAGGAGACATACTTTGTTTATTATATAATTTGTGTTTTTTCTCACCTAATCCTTTTCGTTTAAAAACGTGTTTTCTAATAAAATCTTCTGTTTGTGTCATATTTACATAGACCTAACAGAGCACAACAGATTATAACCTCAAAATCATAAAAACACTACTTGATAAAGCTGATTGATTTACACCTTCAATTTCAATTCCAATACATTAAAGAAATGTTTTTCAATCTGTGCGAAGCCTTAGTCGGGAGGTCGCCAACTGAAAGAAAAAGGCAAGGCACACAATAAGAACACAATTTTAGTGAGAAGAATGGGCTTGTTTATTTTTCAAAAGTTTATCGAATCGTGGTGTTATTTTTGAAACTTTAATAATCAAATCATTTTCTAATTGCAGTCTATTTCTCTTTTTAGTCTTGATGTCTACCAGAAAACGACAGTTCACACAAGTATGAAGTGGCGAATGGCACTAATCATTTTAGAGCTTTCCTTGCTAATTCTGAATATTCGTGTTTTCTTTTCATCCAAAACACATCAACACTTTGGGAATAAAATTCCATTTCAAGCATGCCATCAGCAGTTAAATCTAGAAGAGATTTTTTCATATTGACTTGTTCAAAAAAGGGTTTAAAATCCATCTACGCCCATTGTCAGCTTCAGAGTGCAAGTCTGGAAAGTATGGCAAAAGTTTCTCTTGTAAATTATGCAAGCTCTGTATCAGGCAAGGAATGTGAGCCCTTACTACAAGACTTTAGTTTGATGTGTTACCTTCAACAATCTTCTGAACACATGGATGACCACAAACGAAGTTTTGCGTGAAATGCTTTGACTTTATCTTTAGCTGTTAAAATATTTTTTTCTCGACCTTGGAGGTGCTTGCTCAAATTATTAAGTTGGCTAAAAAGATCTGCCAAAAATGCTAATTTCAAAAGCCAAATAGAGTCACAAAAACGATTAGCATATTCAGATTTTGCATCTTGTAAGAACATTAACAATTCAGCTCTCAGTTCTAGAACTCGTGTGAATACCTTTCCTTTGGATAGCCACCTGGCCTCTGTGTGATAAAGGAGATTTTGATGAAGTGATCCCATATCTATATCTTCACAAACGATTCTAAATAGCCGGTTTTGCAAGGCTTTACCTTTGATATAATTTACAATTTGTATTACCTCCTTGAGCACGTCAATTAAATCAGAAGGTACTACGTTAGTAGCTAGACCCTGTTGATAAAGAAAACAGTGAGTCCAGGATATGTTTGGCATTATCGATTTTAATTTCGCAACGAGTCCGCTATTTTTGTAGTCATAGCTTTAGCGTCATCGCTACAAATAGCGATACATTTTTCCAATCAATATCGTAGTCGCAAGTGCTTTCTAAAAACATATCGCACAAACACTAGCCAGAAGTGTTTGCAGAAAGCAAAATAAGATTTCTTCCATGATACTCTTTGTCTGTTCCAAAGTGCACAAATACTACAAACTGAAACATCTGTAGATTCGTCAAACTGCATAGCAAAATGTTGGCTATAATTTTTCGATTACTTGTTCTTGAATATCATTGGCCGTATCATTTATTCTGCGTGAAATTATATTATCAGAAAGTGGTATGTTTTCCAACTTGTTTGCCTCCTGCTTATTGACCATAATTTCAACCTTATCAAGAGCTGCTGGCAAAATGAGATTTTCGGCAATTGTATGTGGTTTCACTTAACTTAGTGAGATGAAAATTGAAACAAAAGAACAATGCGGGTGGCGGCGAGTGTTGCGCGCGGGGCACTTCCCGACGCCGCAACAACAATACGTCGCGTGAGTTGGCATCCAATTTAAGTCGCGGGTAGCTTTACCAACTTACCTTGTACCTACTTTCAACTCTCGCGGCTTGTAGAGTAGATCTAAATATAAATAGATGCATGTATCAAAATAGAAAAAAATCATTAACGTAGTCTTTTAATTAAATTATATTATTTCTTAGTCTTTCTATGACACAAGAGGTCGCCAGAATTTTTCAACTTGTAAAGGGGTCAAGAAATCAAAAAGATTGAAAAACACCGCATTAAAGTATCAAAATTGGACATTTTTTTACAACATGTAAAAGACGGCTAGGGAATTATAAAGCTTCACATGCTTATGATACCATCAAGACCAAAAAAAGTTTGAGACAATGGCAAAGTTTAATATACCAGATAAATTCAGGAGACTGGTGGAAATGACGATACGAAAAACCGACAGCAAAGTAATTTTGGAGGGTAGTACTTCTAACGATTTCAAGATCAAGATCCATTATCCACAACCCTATTAAACTAAATTAAAAAGCGTCATACTAAGAGACAGTGGTATACAAACTCAAGGTTAATCTATAGAAATAAACATCGATGTTTAGCATATCCCGAAGATAAAGTGGCAAGAATCGGGATAGAACTTGAAACTGTCTACAAGCTACTTTTATATTGATTGTTATCCTCAGTTTTGTCTATTATTTTTTGCAAAATGTTTGTTCAGTTATTTTCCATATTTAAATCCTGAGTTTAGACTCTTCAATTACTTTTTTTGGTAAGCCACCTCACGACAATCCTCATGGAACTCTATACTATAGACTATTTATGATACGAGAAATCAATTTATCTTATCTATTTATGCGGAAACATTTACTTGCTAATGCTAACAGATATCGAACCATGGATAACTTTGTTCGATTAATCTCATCAATATCTATCTGTGTATCTATGATGATTGACGCATTCGTAGAAGAGTTTCTGTGGAGACCTCTGAGAGCTTTCTTCCGCGATAGGCATGTACCTTCAGAAGATTGGGAGGACATAATCATAGAATATACATGAGAATGTCGTAAATCTGTACCAAAAATAGACCCAATCATTTCATTAATAGAAGAAATCAAAAAAGATTTTCAAATGTAAAAGAAACTCTTCTGCGAATGCGTCAATCATCATGACTTTTCACATACAGATAGATCTTGATGAGATCTATCGAACAAAGTTAACCATAGTTCGATATCTATTAGCATTCCTGAGATAATGTCCACTTCCGGTATCTCCGGAAGTAAATGTTTCCGCATTAGATATGATAAATTGATTTTTATTTATTTTTATTTTCCATCTATGCACAACACATTCATGTAATTTTACTTCTCAAGACTCTTTTTCTTGTGACTCATTTACAATAAATTCACTCTTAGGTGACATTTGCTTACTTTTTATCCAATGCTTCCATTGTGAGGTGCGTTCCACTACATAGACATCTAAAGACATTTTCTTTAATCGATTCTGCTTCACAGATAATCTGTTCATATGTCTGTTTATTTCTTGTATAAAATGAATACTTTATTAGAATTAGTAATTTTTTCGTTGAACTTTACTTTTAAAGCTTTCAGTAATAACTTTCTTCATCCAGTCATCCACATAAAGTATTCGCCCGTTAACGTGTTCTTAGACACAATATTTTTTAGCATCTCTTTTTTCTTCTTTCTTCGCGTGCTTCGGTAGTATACTTAATTAGAATTAGTAATTTTTTCTTTAAACTTCACTTTTAAAGCTTTCAGTAATAACTTTTTTTTATATCCAGTCGTTATATTTTCATCATATTAAATAATATATAAAATATTCGCCCGTTAACGTGTTCTTAGACGCAATATTTTTTAGCATCTCTTTTTTCTTCTTTCTTCGCGTGCTTCGGTAGTATACTTAATTAGAATTAGTAATTTTTTCTTTAAACTTCACTTTTAAAGCTTCCAGTAATAACTTTTTTTTTATATCCAGTCATTATATTTTCATCATATTGAAATAATATATAAAATATTCGTCCGTTAACGTATTCTTAGTCACAATATTTCTTAGCATCTCTTTTTTCTTCTTTCTTCGCGTGCTTCGGTAGTTTGCTGTTATTGTCATCCTTACTAATTTATGAGAGGTTCATGTAATGGAGTCGGTAAAAAAACACGGTTTACAACGGGGGGTATTGGATATCTTAAATGAAATTGGAATTTTATGTGGGTATAAATAAAAATTTGTTGTTCAAGGTTTTTTTAAAGAAATAAAATTTACATGTTTTATATTATAAAAATAAATAGATAATCATACTGTTATTTTCACTAAATAATTCGTCTATTTTCAGAAATGTGGGTGAATATAACGAGAAACATATATTTAAAACTTTATTAGAAACAGTTCGCATGTAATGTCCAAGATGTTATATTACATCGTGATGCAGTTCGGGAACTAATATGCGGGTCAAGGAGTGCTTATCTCACAAGGATTCTTCGTGCTACAATTAAAAACATTCCACCAAAAGTTAGAAACCGAATAATTTCTTTTTCTTTTATTAAAATTAATAATTGGTTAAAATTGCCACTACATTAATTCAGTTAGCTCGGGCTGAAATGTAAACACCTTTATCTTTCTCCTATAAAATAAGTACCATACATAACGCAAAGAATATTTTTTCACTATCTTTTCACTTTTTTCACAACTGTTTACTAAAAAATTTTAATTTCTGGAAGTATATAGATGCAAAACTTTCTCATCCTTTATCAGGAATAAACAATTTAATTTATATTCTATCGAATGTATCTGTTGGGGGAATTGCTTAGGCAACGTTTCATGGGAAATGTATTAAAATATTTGTACACTCGTATCGTTGGAATGATACGGAGGTTTATTAAAAACAGTGTCTACACCTGACAGGAAGTTAATAAATAGATTGAATGTTATTTTAGCAGTTTCAAGAGGCTAGTCTATAATTTGTAGATGACTTTTATGTCTGCAAATTGAAATGAATGCACATTACTCAATCGAAGCGTTTGCACGGGAAGTTAAGTCAATTTTCTCTATTCTAAATTAACAATATTGATATCACGTCAAAATGTATTTCCTATTAATAAAGGAATATTTTGACAAACAATATAAAAGAAAGAAGTTGATTCGATCAAATCAGATCTGGTGCAGTTTTTCCGTGCAAACTACATAAAAAAATGTAGGTGCAATCCAAAAGTTTGAAAATGGTTATAAGTTTTTGGCATTAGAATTTGAACGCCATCTGCGATAAGCAACATTTTTGTTGTTGACTGCTCAAGTGCAGTCTTGTTCAAACCATGGATTGTTGTTTTCAGATTCCTTGGAGGAGAAAGGAATAGAGGCTTCCATACCTGCCAAGAATCTCGTTTGCACAAAATGAAGGGTCATTAGATATTTCTCTACCAAATTGTGACTAATAAAATTGACTCTCCAGAATTGTTAGGTCTTTTACAATACATAATTCTCGGGTTGCCACTTTTTATTCTATTTTCCAGTTGCTAGAACCAATGTACTTTTTACCTTTATATAAAATGAACCTTTTACCTTTATATAAAATGAACCAATATGTCCAAAACTGTTCGAATATTTTTTGCAGTACTATTCCTAACGTAAAAAAGAAACCGTTTTGTAATTTTCTTCTTATTTATATGCTATCATGTTATCATGGAATTATCTACAAATGCTAGATTTTCTTTTTTCGAATCTATATTATTAACATTTCATCTGTGGGGTGGTGTAAATAAATATATAAATAAACGAAATACACCCTCACGTTCATTAATGGATATAGAAATAGTTATTATGGAAGAAACTCACAAAAATCTGATAAATTATTGTGCAATTTGAACCACAATATAATCAAAACCAGTTGTACTTTTATACAAAAAATCCCCTGTATATTCCAGAAAATGATAAGCACATATTTTTAAGCTTACAAAAAATGTCTATACTTCAATTTCGTAGAAAAAGGATTAATGTCCGCAAGGAAGAATTTATGCTTTCTTGAACGATTTTAAATTGCTGCAACGAAATTATCTTCTCAGAATTCAGTAATGTCTAGACAATAAAAAAGTACGTGGGACGTAATTTACTTGATTATTATATGAACAATTAATAGATTTTTTTTCAAGAGAAAGTCAAAATTTCATCTGGAACTATGACAAGATAAATTGCTGTCAATCAATTGACAGAACTTCGTCTGTATTATGATCAGGTTGTACCACATGCAAATGGGGTTGTTATTTGATTGCTATAACACATTTTGAGGTATATTAGAATTTAGATGACAGCATAGTACTACTATCAAAATTTACCTCCATCTTTTAAACCAATTTTGTAATCCTTTACATATCATTGTCTTGATTTTAGCTCTATTCTAAATGAAAATTAGATTCCAAAAGAGGAGAAATGTAACTTTCCGACTTACTCAAGTCTTCATCAAAATATTTAGAAACAAGAACACATAAGAAATAAGAATGTAAAGAAATTTGAAATTAGCTCCGCATTGAATACCTTTACAATATTGGAATATAATGTTTTCATTATTGTTTCTTTATAAAGATGATTGATATTAAATTCATGTCATTACATTCAATTTTCACCTTGCCCTTCTTTTTTCTCTCATGTCGTCAATCGTATTTTGAATGAGAGAACAATAAAACCCTGTATATTTTCAATTAAAACAATTCGTTGTGTGAAATATTCACATTCCTACACTTCTTACACGCAAACAAAAGAAGTTGTTTGAGTAAATGCAGCGCCAAAGGCAAGTTTGGCGCATTTGCAGATTTTTTTTAATGTAATATATGTGTCTAGGTTTACCTTAGGCTAACATATCGAGAACTGAATGCTTTAGAATGCGAAAACATAAGATATAAAGTGAATATTATCAGAAAATAACAAAATAAAAATGAAATTAGTTGGTCCAAATACAAGGTTACGGATTTTACCAACCATTTCTGGAAAAGTTATCAAAGTAGATTGCTCAAAAAAACTCACGTACGGGATTTCATGTTTGCACGCTTCCTTAATGTTTTGCAGAATATATCTTGCATGTAAGTTACAAATTTAAAACTGGGAAATTGTGAGCAGGTAATTCCACGTTTCCTTGCAGAATTTACAAAGTTTCGAAGCACTTACAAGTCAAGTTTATAATAAATATAAGAAGTTGACTAATTTCATTTTTATTTTGTTAAATTCTAGTAAAGGTACTACATATACGGAGACAAGTTAATAGTAAAATATGAAATTTGTTTAAGATAAAATAAAAAAGTTTAGAAAGTATAAAATTTTTTCTTAATTTCCGAAAAAGTGCTCATATAAAGTTACGAAACGAAATGTAGACTATAAGGTGGGAGTTTGATCATATAAAATGAAATTCTTGATGAAAATTCAAAATTAATAGCGCTCGAAGATCCAAAAAAATGTTATCATTGTTATTCACCAGAAACTAAATTTAAAAATAAGATTCGAGAATATTTGAATTGACAGAAAAAACTAACAACATTTTTGACAGTTAGTTATAGCATATTATAGTTTTTTTCGTGGTTAAAAGAAAATTAACGGAAATAGTTGAAAAGAAAGGTATATAATCCTTAATAAACAATATAAATTGTCAAATAATATCGAAATCCAAATGCATCTATTAGAGTGTGAAAATTATAGAAAAAATAAAATATTAACAGAAATTACATTCATTTTAGGTGAGTGTTTCAAGTTTGAAAAGAATCTTGGGTTTATCTCATAATTGAAGATTGACTCACAAGCAAAAAAACTACGAAGCGATTTGAAAAAAAACATGTACAAACGAATATTTTTTAATATTTATTCCCACTAAATTAATTTTTTCATTATAATATAATGTTTTTCTTATTTATTTAAACGATTTCTCTTCGTGAGGTGAATTAACACTAACTTATAATAATTCACTTATCACTATTACTTAATTAACTTAAATAATTTATTCAAATTCTTCGATTAGTTTGCTAACTCGTTCTGTTTACTACGACTTTTTATTATAAACTGAACTAAACTGTGCTACAGTAACTCCCAAAAGAATTCTAAAAACTTCTAGAAAATAAAGAAACAAAACAAATAAATAAATAGACCTTCCTCGAAATTATTCAAAAGAAACAGTATAAAAGAACCGCCTGCTATAATAAAAAGTTATATAAAAAAACATCAAACGAATCTGGGTATTTCAAACGTAAATCAAAGGTTGCCATCTTTGCCGAATTTTAGAATACCATAATAGCCGGACAGGGCCGAATTAAGGAACAATTTCGCGAACTTGTTCGTAGGAATACATATAAAACATTAATTTCAACAAACAATTAGTATCAAAATCATTAGAGGTGATCCATATCTACTAAGTATAGTCATCAAATGAGACTGGCATTTGGGACTGTGAAACATTCTATTACGAATAAAGTGCCTCTCGCTACTATAAACAAATTAGTTTAGCCGTAGACTTTATTCTTAGAAGCATTGTATTTTTTCATTGTTCAGAGAAATTTACAGTATACAATCGAGGATCCAATTGTTAAAACTTATAATTTATTTCTCACAGACCTGGTCTTGATATATGTTTTGATTGCCTCATCACTACTGAAGGCTATCGACTGTCATGAAGAAATAAATTCAACGGTATTGGAATTCGACCTTATTTGGTTAGAGTTATAGACAATGCAGCATCTCAAGAAATTACAAACAAGTGCTTGAAGCTAAGATGATAATTGGTTTCACGAAATAAATATTTTTTCGAAACATTTTTTAGTACTTCTAGTATACCATCCTTGCGTTGAAAGGATGCGGTTTAGTGAAAAATTAAACGAGGTGGGCCTAAAATTTTATGCTCTACAATTTTTAGTTCACCCAAAAATTGTATTCCGTGGTAGTTCTTAATTTAATTAAAAAGTTGAGAACGTTTCTACTCTACCCACAGTTTGGTACTCATTTTTTCGATTATTTCCAAATAATATCAGCCATATCTGCCAAAAAACACGTGCGTTGAATGGGAACTCTGTCCTGTCATCTATGGTACCTACCATGTTCCAGAATTGTTGTTTAAGAATTTAATCGTGATCCTGTCAGCGCCGGAACCATTGAAAGTGCGTCTATGTCTTAGTTTTGACAAAATTTTGAATCCGCTCAAAATTTTGGGCCAAATTCGGTTACAAGTTTCTTGATTCAGTCTTCTGATTATTCACAAATTTTTATAAAATGAAGTGTTTCTATTCCATACTTTCACAAAGTTTAATAATAATAAAACAGAAATTATAAAAATTCAAGTTTCCGAATTTTAATTTTAATAATTCAGGATAATACAACAACAGATAAAAAGATTTGACTCCGGTACTATAAGTAGAAATAATTAACAGGGATCTATTTTAACTTTGATGAAGGCTCAACATTTTAGCACTTTTTTGAAGTGATGAAACATTTTTTTTATCTTTATTCATCCAAACGTGCAGTTTCGCGCTACATTTCCCTACATTAGCGTATCTAATTGAGGTCAGGAGAATAATTAATTTTCATTCGTCAGACGAAAAAAAGGTAAACTTTTCCATTCAATTTTTTCCATTTAAAAACGTGTATTTCCAAGGAAAAATGCCATTTATATCTTAATGAGGATATATGTCGAATATAAAAGCTTTGTAAAGTGGCTTTATGAAAAGTAACAATCTTTTTATTAGATTAATAGAGTGGCATTGAGAAAATATTTCATCATTTAAGCTGCATTTTGTTTTTCTTACAATAATGCATTTATCAACATTCTAGCATTCCTACGCTTTACAAAAAAGCAACTATTCTTCTGACTTTATGCCGTTAGTCTCTTTAATTTATTTATTTTGTTCCGTTTTAATATCATTTTGAAGAAAAATTATGTATTAAGTTTTTTAATTGAATCGGTTTTTTTCTAAAAAGGCGTAAGTCCACTTCCTCTATGGCTTATGTTGTTTGATTTCTGGACTTTCGCCTGTTATATGCAGCCCTAATGAGGTTTACACTTTTCTTAATGAATACCTAAAATCAGTACTAACCCAATATACTGACCTTCGTCTGTTCAGTGATAACTGTTTAAGCCAAAACAAAAACCAAGCGATGTCAAGGTTCAGCATATACTTATACTTATACAGATTCAGAACGTTTTCAGAAGGTCACTTAGTATTTCCCTGTTCGCGGCCACAGTTTTTTCCCGTGTGACAGAGATTTCATATTAATATCTAAAGCTTTTTGATGTTCATGGAATAACTGACATAATTTTGCAAAACTCGTCACGGTTTAATAATTTCACTGTTCACGAGGTTACATCAAATGACAGTTTTAGATTTCAAGTTAAAAGGATGTGTTAAAGCCTATACTACAATAAATGGTATTATTCATCACAACTTTTTACTGGCTAAGACAAAAGCAGATATTCTCTCTTTACCTTCGGTTAAGGCTTACCAAGGTCGAGTAAAAACTGCGAAGATATTAAAAATCTGAGAACCTACATTCCAGACGAGCATCAGGGATTTTTGGAAGAAATTTATAAATGGTGAACTGATGACAGATCTCAAGAGATTACCAGCGATTTCGAGATTGAAGAAACCAACGATAAATCAAAAATATTGCCTCATATCTATATCTTTTATTTTTTTCCTCTTTTAAACTCATTTAAGTAATTTTACTACTTTCCTAGTAAATTTTCTTACAATAAATAAATAAGTTTCTACTTGAAATTTAATGGTGTTTTTATCTCCTTGCAACTTGATTTTTTTTAAAAGGGCAATAGTTTTATATTTTCAGAGCTATATAACTAAATTATGGATAAAGATACGAGTGTAAAGTTTTGAATCCTGTTGTAAATTGAATTTCTTTACATGTTGACATTTTTTGTTAAATATTTTAAGGGAAATATTTTGATTTAAACATTTTTTCGGTTTTCCGAAAGTTTACTTTCTTTGAGTTACGCCCGTTTAAAAAAAAACGATTCAATTCTGAACCTGGTTTTGAAAACATCCATAGAAAAAAGACACTGTTCCACAACGTGAAAAAATTACATATATCTCCCTGAATTATTTTGATAATTATTGATTACGATGCTAATAAAATCGAAGTAGTAAAATTGAAGTAGGAATCTAGCTTAGCTTACAGGAATTGAAAAAGTGTACAAACGAAATGAATGGTTAAATACAGTGAAGAAAATAAAGTATATAACCTTATTATGTATCGTGTCAACTCCGAGTAGTTTATGTTTTTATTATTCATTCTCGTACTCATTTATTTTATATCATTGTCGTCGCTTATTTATCAAAATCTACAGCAGCATGTTTATATTTGCCGCTATGATTGTAAACACAGCAAATTTGTTAAACAAAACGGTTGCAGTCGAAGTGTAATATAAAAAATTGTTGACTTGTTGATAGTAGAATTGTGTCTTCAGGACAGGAGCTCGATATAAAGAACACGTTATCTTGAAAACTATTGAAAAGTCGACAGATTTTCATTCCTGTTCAAATGAAAATACTCTAATTGCTATATATTTTTTAAATAATAGTGGGAATTCTTGGAGCTTCAGAAACATTCTTACCCGCCCTTTTCATCCCAAAATCTTTTCGAATTTCAAATGACTATTTCGAATCTACCGATTAAAACTTCACGTTTCACAGATTTTTTTTAAAGTTTGACCCTTCATCTACTGAACTAATAGAGATAAACATCAAATTAAAAGAACTAAGCGTTATTTATTCCGAGAGGCGTATATATCGTAAAAATTTAACACTGTATACGCAATATTAATTCAAACGGCCATAACGTATTGGCTATAAAATTAGAAAAGACACTAAAATTTAAATTGGTACACGTTCTTCAAAGCATTATACTTTATATTAACAGGAAGCTCCGGTGGTCTTAAGACATCCATTCAGTACAAACATTATTATTCAGTATATATATATATATATATATATATATATATATATATATATATATATATATATATATACAGTTCAGACTTTGTTTTAACAAATTTAATATACAGAAGTATAAAGAAAGAAGAAATTCTAGAAATTATCGCAGATTATTAGCGGCTCAGTTTGTTAAAATCAAATAAATACAGTCAACAGTAAACATCAATCTAACACAGTACTTATCATGTACTTTCCATATTAAAATTGACTATCCATATTTCATAAATCAGTTTTGAATCACCCTATATATTAGCCCTACAAGCCTATCTGATACTTGGTTTCAAAATCTTCAACTTTTTCTTTCAATTTTTTTTTGTTTCTCTATTATTATAAATGATAATTTTTGAATTATATAAACATTTATAATCCTTAATAGTATTCTGAGATATTATAGAAAAAAAGGTGTTTTTAAAAGGACTAATATGGTATTTCAGCTAATATAACAACTCGCTTTTATTAAAAAAAAAAGATAAAGAGGCTGTTAAAAGAATGTTTTTCGTGTTTTTGTGACTTATCTATTAAGAAAAATAATAGGAACTTGTGATGGATGATGGACTTTATAATGAATAAAACTATTTTATCCTTTAATAAATCTTCCTCGGAAAGTCGTTGTAATGAACATGAGAAATGAGTTGGGATCCCTTCAAAACCAATTTGCAATATATCACGAGATTGGTGTTGTATACAGATATTATTACAAATGAGAATAAATATACGAGGGCGGTTTATAGACATTTCATTGAAAACAACACTTTCGTTAGGATAATTACCTATAATATATTGTTAGTTTCCTCTGTGTTTCTTATTTCATCTGTCAAATACTTTACATAAATATGTCCGATAGATTCGTTTCAATCCTCGTATTAAGAAAAAAAATAATTTCAAATTACATCTCACCTAATGTAGCTCTTACGGATTACATTCTTGTCGAAAAATAATTTCAGAAAAACAAAGTGGTGATGACAGCGAAAAAGGTTATTTTGCGAACATTCCGATTTTTTGCTGAAATTTTATGCTGAAGAATAAAATATTAGTTTAGTAACTTTTACATCCTTCCTCGTAGAATTACTCCTACACGTAAAGAGAGCCTGAGGAGAAAAATTATTATCTTTGAGATATTTTAACAACACCCTACCTTATCTTCATTAAAAAATCAGGTGCAAAGTTCGACTGTACTAAAACACATGAAATTAATGTTCTGAAAAAATATTGACTGACTTTATTTTTATATAGTGCTATTTTCAATAATTTATCATGAAGCTAGAATAGATCCAAAACGGGACATGATTTGAAACGAGTTTACACGAATGTATACCTAGATATATTACGAAATTTTTGATACCAATCTGATGAATAATTCGTACATAAGCCGACAAAACACCTGTCTCTGATAATGACACAAACTTAACATTGAAAACCACTTTGTTACAACACTTTTTATATCTTTCAAGATAAGAAAAAAAATGAAATTATTAAATTAATTTGTAATATCAAACAAGAATTTGAGGATGCAAGTTCTAGACTTTAAAATATTTCTATGGAAAGCTTAATAAACTATAAATTGATTATAGTCGAGAGATTTTGTATCATCGTTGATATTAATAACATCTTTAGTGAAATGACAAATATTTCACTCTTGTTTTCAATTTTTGATATTTTATAGCCATATTCTATAATGAATTAAACGTTAATCACTACATCACATGATCCAAGACATCCCAACTATAAGATATCAAGTATCATCTGCTGTAGGGGTGCGTTTTGCCGTGTTATATCGAGATTTAAAAATCAAAGACAAGTTCATGATAAAAATCTAGATATCGTGCTGTCCGTTTCCAATGGGCGCGAAAGCTTAGTTTGGAGATTAATTGGAGGATCTGGTGACAACTGAGTCGTCAACAGCGATTCAATTTTTCTTTCAAAATCACTTTCTACTTAGTGTATACTCTAACGTTCTAGAGATATGAGCGACATCGCTAGAGAAAGGTTCAGAACGCACAGGAAGTTGGATATGTTAGAAGATTTAATTGCCCAGCCAACCATCCTTATACGAATCCAAACAAGTAGATCCATTCACAATCCTGTCAACCCACTTCATATTGCAGATGAGCTAGAGAAACAGATTCCACGAGAAACAATAAATCGCTTGCTTATTCATTACACAAACATGAAAACATCGCTGGCTGGAATCACTGGAAATGAATCTGCAGATCTCCAGTCAAAAGAAGCCTCCATCAATATTTCTGAAGTCTTAGTTTAGGTTGATAATAATCTCAAGACTCGCTTCAAAAACCTCTCGATGCGACATAGGTACTTTTCACCAGTTCTTTAATGTTTTGAGTGGGAGAGAAGCTCTCAATGAGAAGACTTCGCATTCACCACACAAAACTTACTCACGGTTATTTGATATTGTCAGAGAGTCGTCCTGTCAGCCAAAGTTATTACGTTCCTCTGTCTGACACGCAAATCCACTGTAGACATGAGTTTAATCTGAAACCTACCTCAAGGGGACACGTTCTGAGTACGTTGACATGTCACGTCTGACATGGCAAAGTCAGATATGACATATTTATAACAGTGTTGCCATATTTCAAAATTTAAGTATCACCCCTCGTACACTTAACTCGTTCTCATCAGAAATGTTTTGTTGTACGTCTTTTCTATGTTGTGCAGTTTTCACAATCTCATTATTCCATATAGTGTAAAACGAAGTAGGTATTTTATTCATTCATTTTGATTTCAATATTTCTTATCATGAATATAATATTTCTTTGTCTTCTTAGATACAAATTTCTATTTTAATGTTCTAAACCTTTGGAGTCTTTGTGATATCCTTGATTCCATGGCATAGCAAACAAAATGTAGAATGAACATTTAATTAAGTTTGCTCTGTAGTAACAAGATAGAGGTGGAAGCAATTATCAAATTTTGGAACCGTTCTACATTATTGACTTTTTATAACAATGCAATACGAAGACTGGGTTTTCGTAAATAGAATTACCAGCAACTAGATTCACGGGTTGAAATATAAAATTTTTCGACATTTTTACTTTCATTTTAGGACATTTAGCAAAAGAAATTAGTTATTCTATAATTAGTTTAGATATGATCTAATACTTATTCCGCTTCCTTCTTGAAAATAAGGAAGCTACAAAAATAAAATTAACAATAATTATACTTATAAAACATCTTTTCATTTTCATCCATATGTTCGATAATTTTTGTTCAGATGTTAAAATATGAAAAAATATCGAAAGTGGATACAAATTCATTGAAATCATATTCAACACGTAGCATTACATGAAGTTTATTTGATTTTTTTACAAAAAAACTCATCATCTAAATGTTTTAAATACGATCTCAACATATTCGAAAGTTCTATTTGCATTGGATTTATACTAACAAATAAATCAATTTAGAGTTTCAATGATATATTCTTACTTAATAATACCTCTTAAACTGTTTATATTCTATACCTAAAAGCAGTAGATCGTAAATGAATGATTAGTAAGTAATTTTTTTTCCAGGAATGAATCAAATCTTATATGAGTTACTACAATCAACTAACCCTTGCCTGGTGATGTTTGAAACTTTGTTGATACACCTAGAAGAACAAATTTTTGATTGCTTGTGTCTACTCTTAGTTTTTGTTTATTTTTTATCCAAAATATAAAAATTTTACTTATATTAATCTATTAATGCAGATTTTCTGTTATGCTTGGCAATCATTGATAGCATAAAATGTGTCTTCATAAATACAATTATAGTACATGAACCTCGCAACAACGTTCTTTATAGCGTATAAATTCTATAAATGTTAAGTTATACATCAACAACGCAGCAGTGCTTATTAATTTGAAACTTATGTTCAATTATTTTGATTATTTCTTTAATATTGAAACAAAACTTAAGCTGTTGCAGCTGGCGATTGATTCAGAGTATTTTTAAGACCTTAAAAACATTCTGATTTGGGATTTACAAAATATTTGATCGGTTATTCGGTTCAATAGTTACAAAATGTGTCCTATCTCTAAACTACACATTGTAATGGAAACAATGAACGATGCATTGTTCTCTGCAGTTTTTTTTTTGAATAAATACATCAGCTACAAAATAGATAGTTCCTAAAGAAAATAATTAATGAAGTTAATAAATGTAAAGCTTAACATTGTGTGACTATAAAGTCTACCTCTGCATTACGAATTTGTATTAAATAAGCTACGATGAATTCTATTAATTCACTTTGATATAATCTTCGTTTATATACATATTTATTTTTATTTTTCTATGTTAATTCCCTGTATTTTGAGTAATAGAAGATTTTTACCACAAAATTTGAAGTTGTCTTTTCAAATTTTCCAATCATAAATAACTTCCTAATCTTCAAAGCAAATGGAACATGTAAACACATATATTCAGTGTCTGGTTTGTGATGATCATCTTAGGAAAGTATATGGGCGTACTGGCGATCGATGTGCTCAAAATAATAGTTGGACTGTTCCTAAAGCAGCATCCACCTAAAGGTCTAGATAAACTACGATTTTTCCTTCGTTTGCGACCTGTAACCGTTATCGATCGTTGGCTACCATGTTGACTATCATATTGACAATCATAATTAATTAATTATAATTTGCCTTGCATTGGCAAGTGAAGAAGATCGTACTTCACAAGATTGCACATCATATGATCAAAGTATTCTAATTAACAACTCTTTATAGTATTTACTATTTTTGTTGATGCGCTGCGCTGTTTATAACTCTATCGGCCCAACGGTGGTAAGTCCACATCTCCAATGCTTTCAAAGCTGGAACAGCGTCAATGCCTTCACCTGTATCGTTATTGTTCAAAATATGTGTCAAGTTTAGTACACAAAATTAGAATTGATAAATAAAATTTAGATAACAGACACCTTCGCGTCTTCTGCCTTTACGTATCCAATGAATTCCAAATGATTCTCCACATACTTTAACGGCAATACATTTTTTCAAATAAAACGTACATAAAACAAAACTAATTGGCATATCTGCCGATCAACAAATCTCGCAATTGATACTCCCGCAGGCAATAACTTCTCCAAATCATAAAAACTTTTTGTATTATAGTTAAATAGATTGATATGTGGTTCTACTGGTTTATCGAATAAATTAAAGTGATTTAAGTCTTATAATCTCCAATTATGCTAACAGCCTCTTTAATGTTGATAACAAAAGTTTTTACGATCGTTCGAGCAATCATTAAACTACATTTTTGATCATTTTGTTGCCATATAAATTTCATGTACATGAAAGGGTATTTAAAAATACAGTGATGATTTGTTGATGCTGCCTTTATAATTAGTCTGACTGGCGAGTTAAACAAAGAGGCTTTTAGACCATTGGTGCTTTCATTTTATGTTCTTGATAAGTACTACAGGGTTATACAAATAATTACTTTTCAAATTATGTATGACTAAATATATAGTATAGTTTTTCTTTAGATTCCAAATAATATGAATTATACAAATTCAAATTTTATTTATACAGCTTTGAAAATATGGAAAATGAGAAATCAAAAATTAATTTATAGATAAAAAATGGTTGCTGACTGTAAATAATATCACACGATTTTTTTAACATTCTATACGTTATTTAAATTCATTCAATCCAAATTAAAATATTAGATAATAAGTAAACAATTATATACAATTCAATTCCGCATTCTATATCAACATTATCAGTCTACTTCGTTATTAACGCCAGTCGAAATATTTCAAACATTTCTAAGAAATACCTAATATGAATACTTAATGATTATGTATTTCTTAAACAATTGGATTAAGATAAAATATGATCAATAATGTTTTCTATACTTAATTCAATTCATCCAATACTATCTGACGAAAAGAAATAAAAGAACTCACAATATGTTTCACTATATTAGAGCCTGGTGGATATATACCAATCCTTTTCGTGTTTGGTTACATTTTGTCCGACAGATCGTTAATTAAAAAGCCACAAACATGTCAATTTAAGACCACATTTTTGCGTGTAGCACAGTTGGATACGGTCCTGTTTTATTTATGCATGCGTGCTTGGGAAGTCGAGGAGAGTCTCTAAATTAGCTAAACTATGCAAATTATATTGATATTGGTATGCATATTTCATTATTATATCCATTTTTATTACCATATAGTGAGAATGGTAATAAAATATTTGTGTAACAGTGCTCAAAGAATTTGAATTTAATTCCCTGGAGCTTTGAGAGAAGAATTGACACACTCCAAAGACTTAGTCGTAAAATTTCATGTCGCTTGTTTAAAATATATCAGTAAGATGATAAACGTTCTCTAAGGAATTTCGGAAGTGGTTGACCACTACACCAAAAATTCAAAATTACACTGTTTGACATGCGTTTCGATAACCAAGGTATCGTCTTCAGAGAAAGAAGTTTAACAGCCACAAAATATGATTTTGTAAATGTGAGTTTTGTCGCTTAATTATACGTAACGAATTTATCATTAATTCTAATGAGAAAAATAGAACCTGGACAAATAACTTTTTAGAGATTTCATCTATACAATATTAATATTCTTTTTCTAAAGAAAATATTCTACTAATTCTTAATATATCAGCTTGTAAATCGATATACTAATTAACAAAAACACAAGTTCGCGTCAATGATAGCAATTTATGAGGCTCCAATATAAAAAAAATATTCCATATTCTCAAAAAGAATTACAATAAGCAAAACGTTTACCACCAACTCTAGACGCTGCAGAACGAATTTACAAGATAACAAATGGATGTCGAATGATTTACTCCCTGTAGAATGGGGATGGAAATTGTAAAATAAGTTGCTGCAACAATTTCGAATGAATCAGGAGGATGCACCTGATACGCTTCTAAAAGTAATATTGTGCAATTGCATCCCTGTGGGAAAGCTGGATTGGAAGAAGACTCATGAGAAGATTATCCAGTAAATAATTCTAATATTGAAATTGATCCAGATAACGAAAGTGGTTCTAACAGTGAAACGGTCCGCTAACCACAATAATTTTTGTTAGCGGCAAACGGATTTTTTTCAGTATATCTATTTTTAGCGCTCTAAAGCTGTAAAAATTATTATTTTCCAGCGTGTTATTTAACCCTAACTTCATTTTCCGTAAAAAACATTTTTTTCGTAAAATTTTTTCGCAATCATTTGTCTACCGAGGTTATTTTTTGATATTATGCACTGTTAACGAGATATTTTGAGAAAACTAAAAAACGTTGTTTTTCCCCTTTACGTAACCATGGCAATGATAACATTGACTCATCCTTTTCAAGTTCAATTTTGAACCATAATCGGAATATCATGGAAATACTTGGTACTTTAATGTAATTTTATACTTCCTTTCTTGACCTACATATAAAAAACTATCTGTAATGTATCTGCCTGATTTCTAATGAAAAGCTCACATGCATGAAGAATTAAAACAAATGTTTAAATATTTTGAAACGTGAATTAGTTTAGAGTACATCATAAAACATCAGAAACGAAAACAGTTATTATTATAAAAACTTATTTGGTTCATTTTTTCTAATTAACTTCGCTCTCTTAACGAAGGGTATCAGCCCCTTTTATCCAAACCACACATAAAAAGATGTTTTCTTTATCGATATGGATCAACTAGTTTCCAAAAGAATGTACTTACATCGTATATTATTCCGTTCGAGTTGAATGTCGTACATATTATAAACAATACAAAAGTACTAACTACTATTGAATGACAAATAATGTTTTTTTAACTCAACATTTTCATGGACACTATGCAAATTAATGACTTGCATTGTGTATATTATGCTAACTGACTCAAAGTTTACGATTGAGATATTTCTGTCCCCATAAATATCAATTGAATGTAAATTCCCTAAGGTTAATAATGCCTAAGTGAACGAAAAGAAAATAAACTTTCTACCATATTAAATATATGATACGTCTGTTCAATTATCATTATAAAGTCGTCAGCTTAAGAAATATTCTCTTCTATTTGTAGTTCTAAAAATAAAAATCGTGTACGGTTAGAAAAACAGAAAATAATTTTTCAGTAACGCACTTTCTATTAAAGGTCGCTTGACATGATGCGATACAACGTGCAATCCAATGCAAGACGCCATATTTGTTGCTCAAAAGCATGCGCAGATGAAATTCAGCTGATTGTTTCGTACAATAGGCAGTAGCAGATAACATTATTGCCAGTTATTCACTGACCCCTTTTTTAAGTTCATTACAGTTTTACACTTTCATTTCATTCTATGAAATAATGTCATGCAATTTTTGCACGTTTTCACCATGTCAAGCTGCCTTAATAAGTTGTACGTCCATTAGTAAAATTCCTAACCTCAAATTTTGTTTAATATTTTGTGACTGAATGAAAATAACAAAACTAAGTAAGAAAAAAGAGGTCAATGGATCACTGTTGATGATTATATCTGCTGCTGCAATAAAAACAACACCAAATCGATGCTGCGCATGCAAGTCAAGCGGCCTTAACACTTTAACGACCATGTGCACCAAATTGGGGCACAGCAAAATTTTCTCCCAGACCGTGTGATCATATTTGGGCACAGATTATGCTGTTGTATTTTCGACTGTGGCGATGAGAGATGCACAGCTACATTGAAATGGCTCGGCGGAATGATTTGTTTGGGCCTGGGTAAATACTCATTTGCATCAGGTTATAACTTATTTGACATATAGAAGAGTTTTGAGGTTATGAAAATATTTAGATTTTGACATTCTGTTGTAAGTTGTGTTTGATCTATACTATTTATTTTATCGTTTTAATACTGATTTAATAATGGCAAAAAAAGGTTTAACACAAAAAGAACTAGAAGAAATATTAGAAAATAGTGATTTTTATAGCGATGATAGTTTATACGGTAAAAGTTATGACCCAGAAGATAGTGATATTGACTCTGATGACAGTGACTTGGTACATAAAAGGAAAGGAAAATATGTTTATTCAGATAAAAAAATAAAAATATCAAATATAATACCTTCAACACAGCCAGTTCCATCGACAAGTAGATATATTGAAGAAGAGGTTGTGCTCGATGGATATGAGTCTAGTTATGTCGAATCAAATAGTATTGATTCTGATTTAGCTGCTAATAATTCCCGTACCACACCAGATGTAAACATTAAGTGGGAAACGACAAATCGCCTTAAATTGAATAAACTTACATATAAACCTGTAGAAGATATTACTGTTACTACACATCTAAGAACACTAACTACACCACTTCATTTTTATTATTTATTCTTTGATTAAAATATTATAGATCTGCTTGTTCAGGAATCAAATGAGTACTATCATCAAAAATTAGTTGAGGGTATCATTGACGAAAAAATTACAAAACATTCTTTGATTGCTAATTGGAAAGATTTAACGTGTACAGAGCTAAAATGTTTTTAGGGCTGACTGAATTGGTCTAGACAAAAAACCCAAATTACGCGACTATTGGAGCAATAACCTTTGCTGTAAAAATGGTATTACTACCCAATGTGGAATGAGCAGAAATAGATTTGAATCTATTCTCCATTTTCTGCATGTTGCTGACAATTAAAATTACAATAAAGGGGATAAGTTGTACATAGTAAGTGCATTTATTGAATTAATGCGTACAAACTTTCAAAAATGGTGTGTTCCGTAAGAAAATGTATGTATAGATGAGAGTATGATTCCATTTCGTGGTAGACTTGGATTTCGTCAGTACATTCCCAATATACGTCATAGATATGGTCTCAAAGTATACAAACTATGTGCTGATGGTGGTTATACTTATACACTGAAATTATATGGGGGAAAATCAACTAGACCAGGGACTACCAGTGCTGCAACAGATGTGGTAATGGAACTTATGGCATATTTACTAAATAGTGGCAGAATGCTGGTAACTGATAATTTTTATACAAGTGTTTCTCTCGCTCACAAACTAAATACAGCTAGTACTCACTTAATTGGAACTCTAAGGTCGAAAAAAAAGTTTAATCCAACACCTGTTGTATCTGCAACGTGGAAGGTGTTCATCATGCTATAGAGATATTGCTAAAAAATTTGGACGGGCACGGGCTATGACTGGTGCTAAAAAGGTGTCCACAACCTGTATTTATTCCATGCAAAGATCTTAATAATTTTATATGTAGCAAATGTTTTTTTGCTACTCATACTGTTTCAGTCAAAAAGTAACGGGTCCCAATTTGGTACACATGAGCCCGTACAAAGTCAAACCGACTTTAACTCTCTACGGGACCGCGTGTACCAAAAACGGACACATAATTAATTTGCCGAATATTTATGTTGTACACATATTACTAAAACATTTTTTGAAATAAAATGTATCTGGTCCGTACGTAAAGTTTTGCCTTATTTACCCTGTCGTTAAAGTGTTAAATCTATAAATGAGATCACTAGATTTAGCGCATATAGATTACTGAACTGTAAGATCGTGTTTTTCTTATCGAAACACGAAGCAAATAACATTTGACAAAAATGAAAGCTCTATACTTTCATCCTGTTAATTTTCTCTACGATTACCGATTTAGATAAATAACTATGAAATGACTTTGAATAGTAATTGCATCACATCACGCCGTGTAGAATGCTTGTACCGTACCGTACACCTACATTATGTATTTAGTGAACACAACAAATAAGATGTGATATCCTGATCGGATCGAGAATCTTTCAACTTGTACTTGAATAACCATTATCCTTCAGATTCACGATTTACAGGGTCGCTAATAAAACCTTTATAATATCTACTAGATTCTCTTTAATCTGATGTTCACCTGATACCGAGTGGTTTTATAAACAAACCAAGTGGCATGGAAATTACGTTTCGGATCGATAATATGGTCGGAAGCTTCTACTGTTTATGACATATTCTTTTTGTAACAAATAAAGGTAAAAAGTGGTTAAGAAATCATGACTGAATTAATTGATAATATCAAATCAGTCCACCTATGAAGATGTCGACCACAGCTGCTGAAACACTAACAAGTACCTTTTGCTCCACTGGGAGCTATATGACGATGATGATAATCAATACATTTGAAATCGGGAGAACAGCATTCTCATAGTTTCTCTCCGTAGTTGAAGTCACACAGTTAATATCATCAGTGTTCAATTTCCTTGATATGTAGGGTGATTCTCTAGTTTAGGATTAGATAAAAATAATTTATATTTTTACACCTTATAGCTATAAAATTTACCCAATCGATGCATATACAACCTGACTGAGATATCTAGTTCTTTTTTTTTATGAGTATGGCCAGGCAAGAGATATTGGGTAATGCTTTCGAGGTTATTGGGAATTTTTTTGATGTTCCGTTTTTGGCCAATGTAGTTATATGACTTTTCAGTTACATTATTTGTTTCACTAACTAATAATTTCTGAACTGACTGTGAGTAAAAATCATTGAATTCCCTCCTCTCCTTGTTGCAACCTCGTCCCATATCATGCAACACGTTTTATTGTTAGGGTTGTCATGGATGGTGTAGTATTAAGTCCAGCTAAAGATAGAAGTTCTGTGAGTTGATCAAATTAGAAGTTGGGAGACACTTTTGTAAATCAATCATAATTTGTGTAGTCTTTTTTGGGTACAGGAGAGATACCACTGCTAAGTATTCTTCATGTTTTATACTCTCCATAGAAAATTCTAGAGAAAAGCCATTTTCAATCAATAGGTACAACTTTACCTCTGCATTCTTTTACGTACTAAGACTACATTTTTTAAATGTTACCTACTACATATAACGGCTTTTATAAACTGGGTAATTGAGAATTTTTTTCTTATCTGTTGACATATTTAATTTACAGTTGTGTTTACTCTGAGTTCAGGATTTATCATACCACTAATACTTCGTTTCAACAAAGCATCTCTTCCTGATGAATTTCAAACGTGTAATTTCTTTTGACACATCAGACGATCTGTATATGACGTGACTGTTTGATGCAATAATATCGAACATAAAAGTAAAAAATAGCCATGGGTAATCAACGATTTATCTCACTATTCCTGATGGGAACCACTAATCACCTAGTTAAGCGATGCAAAGTATACCTTATATCACCTGCCATTAACGTATCGTCTCGGATTACCTAATTTTTATCTTATACTAATGTAATTATTAAGAATCATAAATCTACCTACCTAACATCTAGTTATTATTGTATTCGTTAAGATTTATTATGACCGCTCCTAATTGGAACCAACGTCAAAGTTAATTGGCCCAAAATGACACTTGAAGCTCCATTAACGTATCAAATTTGTAACTTTTATTCTATATTGATGTGACTCCAACGACCATAAATATAATTAATAATAGCTTTTGTATACAATAGGATTAGTATTTAAGAGAGCATAAACACGCATAGTGTGTTCTAAATAGTCTTGGCATCCAATGAGTACAGTAGTCAGATTATTTATTTATATTTTTTTGGTTGATAAATAACTTTTTACAAAGTTGTGAGTGTTATTTAACCAGCTTGTTCCTATATTGGAAAGATAGTTTGAATACTTTTGTTCAAGCTATCCATACCATCGTCGTATTTCTCCTTATAAGTATACAATTATCCACAATTAAATTAAATTAAAAGTTACAACCGACATCAAGTAACGTATTTCTAAAAATGTCTTGGTGAAAGAAAAATAGTTTATCATCGAGGATTAATGGATTTGCTGTAAAACGAACAAACAAAAATTAATCATCGAATCAATAAATTTAAAGACGTGACCATCGGAAATTATTTATTTATAAATTTCCCAGGGTTTTACTAATGTTTGTTTTGTATTAAGTGCACAAACAATCGCGAAGAAAATATTTTGCTAAGGTTTTATGATTTATTGATGCCACGAGACGGAATAAAATGATTAATCGTTAAATAACTTCACTGATGTTTGGAGATCTTCTAATATGGTTTATTTGATAATAGCAGATAAATTTGATATAATAAATATTCATTTTACTTTTTACTTCTTAGAACTTTTTATGTGTTTTTGATTATCTTTTCATATAAAATGATTTCATTCATTCATCACGAATAAATATTTATTAGATATGAAAATAGTCATTAGAAACGATGTTAATGGTTTGGCAGTCAACGCAAATATAAGCACTTCTTCATCCTCGTTCCTCGCTATGAGCTTTCTAAGCGATGCTGAAAAGTACCCTGAATATTTCCCATAACGTCCACCTGGAAAATTATATGATTCATTCATTCATTCACTTTTTGACCAAAGTAAGTCATCAGAATCGAAATACAAAATATTTAGTTAGTGTTTTACACAGATTGCATTTACAATGGAAAACAAAGACATCTAGACCAAGACATTTTACGAAATTTATAGAAAATATCTTTTTCTCCAACCATCAAAAAATGTTGACATTTTTGTACTATTTTCAGGTGCAAAAGCCATCAATTCCCTTACCGTACAAAAATTTGCTCGTTGCTTAGCAACACTTTTAATCCTAGGATTAAAAACACTACTTTTAATCCTAGGACTAAAAGTAATTGCATTTGAGCTCCCTAATTGAAATTTGAAGATAAAAAAACATTGGCTCGTACAAACTTAGTAAAACAAACTAATTATGCAACTATATATAGGTATTTATTTGTTATTTATAGTGATATTGAATGTACAATTGGAACAATTATTGCCAAAATTCAAAGCAAACAATTTTCGAACAATTCAAAAGATTTTAATTAATGTTAGAACAACTCAAAATATTCTCCGTAACTGTTGATGAAACATTCGAGGAAATATCTGAACAGGTACCTTCTTTGTCAGGTTGCAATATTTTTCTGGCAGTATTCTCTTTGTTGATACGTGATTCTTCTTCGATTTCCAACCTCCATGTCTTTTAAGACAAGTGAGGTCACTGCCACCATCAATAAAAAGCGTAGCAGATTTTCTTCTTAGCGAAAGTCCAGTATACTCCTTCCAATTTTCTAACTTGAAAAATTTTGCAAATTTCTTGCGGTACGGCACTAATTTTGTAAATACCAACAACCATTCTTTGACAGTTCCCATTAACATACTTCAAAAATAAACGAAGTTCCTGTATATCTGATGGCCGTGTGCAACATATTTTCGAAATAAACGCAAATAATTATCGCCTATAATGGTAAACAAACGAGGTTTCTTGTTTTTTGTCTGCGAAAATTTTACAACCAGGACCGAGTCCATATCCTCAATGTCATCAATTTTCAAATGAACACAACGCATATCTCCTCCAATTCCTAATACTAGAACAACCTTTATCATCAAATATAAATTATCAGGTGCCATATCCAGGAACCGATCCACTTCCTCCTTTGTAAAAACCCTAAACTTTTTAGGTATATATCCATCACTTTGCCTTTGCCAATGCTCGTAATTTTTAATATTTACTAATATCCACACCATTTTTGATATCCAGTGTGGATCGCAACATTGAATACTGTGACCAAAGAGTGGATGGCTTGACGGTCTTCGTTAAATTTGAGAAATACACCATAAGAACAATCTCCGCATAGTTTTGCACATTTTCTTCTTTACACCAATCCATGAATCGCTGATATGCAAGTTCATAAACTTTGAGTGGCAAAAGATTTAGATATACTGCTTCGGCACTTTCCAATATATCTGCAGGTATATTTTCATCGTCTTCGGGATTCATTTTGAAAGCAGCGTAAAAACTACTACAAAAATTATATGATTAGTACGACTACTGACGTCTACTTGACAATTGATATTTACCAACAATACCAGATATCCATGACTACCGACTTGCTATCGCTGTTATAATTAATAGGTGTTCAAATTTATTACCAAATTATTAACGGTTTTTGAATAAAACTAACTTTATTTTAATTTTGACTTGGTTGGAGAAAAAATAGTATATATCATACAGACTAAAAGTGCCTATTTTTACTCGCAATTTTGCATTCACTCGGCTGCGCTGCGCTCCGCCTCGCAACTGCAAATATTGCTCGTAAAACAATATGCACTTTTAATCCTTATAATATGATATACTATTTCCTTCCTGTCACGTCAAATTGTTTATTTTTAAATCACCAAAATGGTTGACATAAACATGTTGTATTTATGTATATTCATTATGCAAATCCATACAAATTGCACTAAAATTCAACTCAACGATATCCAGCAGTTGATAAAACTAAAAAATAATAAGTTCAGACAATTTTTTACTGAAAAAAATGGATTGAATTAAATAAATGATTGTTACAATGATTTTAATTTCCAAATATGTTTACCGGTATTTAAGAAAGTTCGATTTAAATAATTGCTACTACTTTATAAAAAAGGCAATGAAGACGACGGTACCGAACTTTTTAAGAACACCTGCTGCACGTTTTAAAACATTAGAGACACGCAATCTAAGTACTAATTGGATCCCTAGTGTTCGAGTACCGGTCACGAAATACAAGTAAATACTTATAACGGGTGTTGTTGCTATATTCGAAAATAGTAAAGAAATGTGAGTTAGAAAGTTAATTCATAATACGCTGATTTTATTATTACTAACATCAATGTTTATTTTTGTAGATTGTTAATTCGTTTATTTGCAGAGCAGATTCTTAAAGTGATCTACATAAATTCCTATGGTTCGTTGGTTTATATAAAATGAAAAACTCGGCGCGCCTAACTAAAAACGAATGAACTTAAAACGCCTTTAGCTTTGATAACGTTATGGATTCTCTCCTGAACATTGTGTTTGCAAGTTCTTAACATGATTTCCTATGATTCCATCGCATATTTTTCAAACCCTGGCTTTCAATTGTCTCACTGATCTTGCTGGACGCAAGTATTTTTTCAATTTAAGCCATAGAGTTTCTATGGGCGATAGAGCTGGTTGAAACCGATTCTAAAAATTTATATGAATTGTGAATATACTTTTTATTTAGTTTTGAATTTTCGGTAATTATCTAGATTAGGTTACAACACTGCGATTTCGTTAAAATTTTAGTATGTTATAGAGAAAATTATGCTGAAAAATTTGATATGTACATATATGTAGGGCACGGAAATCATTCTTTCACATAGTTTTTCAACTTTGAAGTTCCAGAAAAAGAAAAATAATTTATAGATCATAGTTTAGCTTTGCATGTCTTCGTTACCTAATAATGACTACATGTATGATAAATTTTGCAGAGAATTTAGTCTAGTTTGTTTACATACGACTATCGTTGGTAAATCTATCAATATTTGTTTTTTATTCGTGTTTGACCATGAAAAAGATAAAATTCTATGAATTTTTGTGTATTGCTGTTTATTTATTGATATTCTATCAATATTCTTAGTTAAAATGAGTGGTTCGGTTAGGTTAGGTTGGGTTAGATTAGGTTAGGTTAGGTTAGGTTAGGTTAGGTTACGTTACCTTAGGTTAGACATGCGAATCAAAACTATGATGTATAAATTATTTTTCTTTTTCTGAAACTTCAAAGTTGTAAAACTATGTGAAGGAATGATTTCCGCGCCCTACATATATATACATATCAAATTTTTCAGTATAATTTTCTCTATAACATACTAAAATTTTAACGTAATCGGAGGGCTGTAACATAATCTAAATAATTACCAAATTTTCTAATTTTAGTAAATAAGTAAGTTTTTGAAAAATTATACATATAATAAACGTTTTATAAAAAAATGTGAAAGGCTGTTTATTTATTATATTTCCTACAACAATTTTATTTGATTGACAATAAAAAAAGGTGAAATATGTATATGATTTTAAGTAATCGTTAACGTAATTGAGATACACAATTTTTTTTATTGTTAGTTCAATTTCTCAGTGTTGGAACCAACAACGAATTAGTTACAAGGTAAGTCACGAAGTTAGGCTACCCGTTATACAGGTGAACTGATCCCTTTACCACCGGGAGCGTGCCGAGACGCACCAGCTTAATTATCGGAAATAGGACCTTGGGATTTCTTTAATCATTTTTTAATTCAAATTAATGATAGATCAAATAATTTGTGCCAAAAAACCTTTCCGTCAAAGCCAAAGCTTTAACTCAAATAGCCCCGTACTCAGTGATAATCTGTCAAAATGGCTATTGAATGGGTTAAACGTGTCTCGTCCAGTTTGAAACGGTCCCGGAGGATAGCGTGACAACAATCCACGATCTCATGTTGGCAGAGTCATATCCTATATGGAATTTTTGTCATGAAAGACGCAATCCTGAAAACACTTTAGTGTAATATATATCAAAGGGCAAAAGGTCACAGAACTGTACTAAGTTGAATTATTACACCGACTCGATGCCCGATTGAAGCAACAAAATCCCAAATTTAGCGAAGAACTCGGCGCTTTTCCACCAGCTCACACCTCCGCCCTCAACATGACCAAATTGGACCTAGAACTACTGCCTCATTCACCGTATTCTCAAGATTTGTTCTCATGCAACTTTTTTCTCTTCCGAAATTAATATTACAGAAATATATGCCAAGAACTGCTTTTTGCTACATATTTAGAAACGAATAATAACTGAGAATCGGTTTTGATACCATTGCCATTTTAGTGGTTATCGTAGCTTCACTAACTCAAAGCAACAACCTGAAACACTAGTCATTTATTTCACACTCAGAGTCCTGGATTTCAATAGGCACATAAATGCTGTCAACAAGAAACGAAATAATTCTCTAGGATATTTGCTCAGTTATTTAACGAAGACGCCTGTAGCTATCAAAAAGCTCTTGCTTAGAAAAATGTTCCTCTAATGTGGCTGTACTATATTGTTTTCCCAATGTCGTACCTAAACTAAAAAGGCTTCAGAATAACAAATATTTTAACAAAAAAATTAAGGAACCCTAATATTAAACCAAATTTAAATAGATTGGTAGAAATTCCCCAATCCCATCTATCATACTGAGCTTATTATTTTTTCATCTTTACTCCAGCCTAATGACAAAATAAACACTCTATATCACGAAGCTATTCTCCCATATAGTTTTCGATCTCAATTCTACATTCAAGACTTGTCATTGCAATTTCTTTATCTCTGAACGGTGTGGTATTTAATTAAGACGGTGATTTCGACTTCCATTTCATTAAATTTCAACTTAATTAACAGTTCATTACTGTAACTACAATTTTTGTTCTTTGGTGATTTATATCGATACAGTTCATTGAAATAGAAAGCTTGAGGGCTGTCGACAAGATCGACTTGTACTAATTTATAGCGAAAAATTAAATATCAAATACTATTGATATATGTTTGTCGTCAAAACACACTCTCTTAAAATACTGAGGTGTCTCTAAACATTTGTAGTCATAATCAGGATACGTGAACAGTTTGTTCTGTCTCTTGTACAATGTTGTCACAAATAATGATTAATAAAAAGTTATTATTATTAATTGGTCTTATCGTTAATTTTTAACAGTTATAGTTTAACTTTCTTTATTTTAACGTGTGATCTATATAACATCTGTATGGTAGAATATGAAATTATAATTAATTGCTCAATCTATTCAATCTCCATGTTCTCGTCTATGCACAATATATTTAGAATAACTCTAAATACAACTCTACGAACTTTCACTGTCAGTAATTGAATTCAAACTAGACGGGCCTCGAGTCCAAGAGGGTCCCATTTGAAAAACATTCTGTATTTTTTGATATGTTGATATCACAAATCTAACGTATTGATATTATTTTTTTATGCAAAAGAATTGATCCCATCTAACTTTTTAGCCTATGCACTCTAACTCTTGATCGTATCTAATGTAATCTTTAGCACAAAGGAAACAAATACGCAATCAAAAACGAAAATTGTTTTTTAACCGTATAATTCACGGGAAAGCGTGCGCATCAATTAAGGATGATAATCCGAATTCCTTAAAGGAACTCCGTCATTATTTCAGCCCCGAGCCTTATAAATCTTGATCCGGCCCGGAAACTAGATCTTGTTTCTTACCAGGGTGATTACTAGTAAAATTCTCCACTTGTGTCATGAACATATAAGCGCTTCTTCAAAACTCGCCCCAGCATATCAGTTTTGTGGAATTCTTTGATACTTTTTAAAGTCCTTTAACTAAGAATAGTTTTATTCATCTTACTCCAAATATAAATCTTGGAATAATCCATTTACAATATGATTCCCAATGGATATAATGCAAATCAGGAAAACAGAAAAGCAATGAATCACCAGAATCCCAGCGAGACTTCGAGGTTGTTGTGGTTCGTTACGACACCACTTCACAAATCGGGAGATATGGGCAAATTTTTTAAAAATAAAAAGAAAAATAATAACTATTTTATTTGATTCTATTTTTAGACCGTTTTAACGTTGTACTTACATCTGGTAGTTCAAGGTAGCACATTCAACCAACTAATATTTATTGCCGCTAACAAATTTACTTAACACTTAATAAAATTGTTAAAACAAACGTTGAAAGTTTGCTGGAAAATTAAACTACTGAGCGTTCCAAACTAAACAATTCTTCACTTACAGAATACACCATTATTCCATTATTTGACTTACATTCAAATAATAAATCTGTTTCACAGGTAATTTGAACATATCAACTTTTCCAAATTTCCAATATTCATATATTAGTAGAATAGAATATACTGTTTGATATCACAACAAAGTGCAATCCACTAAATTCAAGAAGAAATGGTTACAGAGGAATGCAACAAGACATGAAAATCAATCTATCAAAGTTAGAGGCTTCAATACAATTAACGATTCACGATACTTTTGGTTTCATTGAGATACCCAAACAGTTTTCTCCCTCAAAACACAGTATACCTTTTGTTTGATAATAAGATGGCCATTCTAATATAAATATGAGTTGTACTGTAAGAACAACAGAAAATATCGTTTGTAAACATGAATATCATCATATCAATTAAAAATGTTGATAATACTATGAAAATGGTAGAAAAGAATAGAGATTTTGAAAATATCATGAAACAAATGTGGGAAAGTATGTAGAAAAGCAATTTTAATCTAGATGTGGCTCATTATTTGTTCTATTAGAACCTTCAAATGACAGAGTATGTTAAGTCGTGATTCCTCATATTGAAGCTGCTTTCATTATTTATACAACCCTGGTATGATTTTTTATTACAAAATTATAAAAATAATGTTCTCGGAAAGAATACAAACACAAAACAAAAGAAAACAGAAATAGGAAAACAACGCTTTATTGAAAAAAAAAATGGTCTATGGAAGATGGTAAGGAAATATATGAAAAACATGGGAGAAACTAAACAGAATGATAAAAGAAATGATTAATAACATAATATAAAATAAACGTGAAAATATATGACAAAAAATGACGAAAATAGATAGAAATTTAGAAGACATCGAATTACAAAAATAAAAGAATCGAAAAAAATGCGCAGAAAAGTCAAAATATCAATTGTAATCAAGAGGTGGCTGTTCTTTGTTACTTTAGAAACTCTATTTAGAAAAGAGTTGTCAAATCAAACCATTGCCTATTTTTTAACTTCTTCCATTGTTCATGCAATCAGTATGAGGAAAAAACAGGTTATTAGAAACATTAATGAAAATGCATTAGAACTTTGTTTGACGAAAGTAATTAGAAAAAATAAAACTAAACAAAGAAATATATAAAAGAAATAAAACAAACTGAATGATAAAAAAGATGATGAAAAGTATGAAGAAAATAAAAACTGCAGAAAGATATGAAAGTATATATATATATATATATATATATATATATATATATATATATATATATAATGATTAAAAATAATGTAGGAAATGGCTAGATATTTAGAAAATATCAAGGGACAAACCGAAGAATTGAGTACACAGAAAACAATGAGGATAATACAAGTTGAGAAAATATAAACCATCGAAATAGAAAATGGAAATAGAATTGAAAAAAATAGATGGATCCTAACAAATAGGGCAAAGTGGCAAGACAAGAATTGAAAACGGATATGAATAATAACAGTCGTGTTGAAGCAATAGAAAAAAGAAGAGAGAATATTAGTTATGTGGAACCAGAATAAGAGTACTGAATTTAAAGTTAATACAGATGAAATTACATTCAAAAATATATTTATATTCATATGATTCGTTGCCGGAGAAAAATAGATTAAAGAATTTAATGATTTTTCTGACGATACAACATTTCTAAAACTCACCTAATATTTAATGACAATATTTGAACTTTTATTTTTTATTGATATGATAAAAGCACACTGAAGATTTTCAGTCATTATCCTTATAGTTTTAAATATCAGATGCTTAATTTCACCAATTACCATTATAACGCCTCAACATATGAGGAAGGAAACGATAAAATCATAACAATAAAAATAATATTCTGGCTCACAGTAGATTTGAATTTTTATTGTAAATTAGTATAACAAAATCTTGTAACACGTTTCCATATCTCATCACGGGTATAACAACATGAAATAAATAAAAACACACCGGGTAACAAATATCTAGCGGGCAAGCCTGGCTTATTTTTTACAAAGCAGCCAAATTTGACAGGTGGCCAGGTGGTCTCGATCTCTACCCACGTGCTTGTCCCAATAATCGACTTTTCAATTTCAAGACACTCCAGATCCAATCATCTTTTCAAAACTCTCTTAATGAATCTGTTTGAATACCTAATTCATTTTATATGTACAAATGTTTATTGAATTGATAAGCGAATGACTAATGAAAACAAACGATAGATAAAGTGATTGGTAAGGATCAAATAGTTTGTTGATTGATGCGTGGAATAGGCCGACTGAGAAAGGTTATGGGAAAGTATACGTTCAACTAAAATATAGGGTGTGTGTAAAAACGAAATAAATTGCTTGATAATATTCTCGAAATCCTTTAGATTATTAAATTAATTTTCAGGTAATACGAGGTGTGATCTATAAATATTATAAATAATTTTATTAATAACAATATTTCAATTCACCTATCACGTTCAATCCGTGACAAGAATCATTTATGGAGCTGTAAGTCTCATGATATTAAATCTGGTAAAAAGAAGGATGATTATTGAGGCCATATAGTAATGTATACATCATCACCCGAGGCATTTAAGGCCTATAGTTCAATCCTTCCATACATGAACTATTTCCTGTCCTCTTACAAATCTTCTTAAGTGCTGTTGTACGATCAGGTACCGCAAAACTCAAACTGTGTTGCCTGCGATCATCATATTTGCCATTTCGCCATCGTTGTATTGGTAATATTTGAATTAATCCCATCAAGTAGCTCCCTTGTTCTTGAAAATCCAGTTTATAAAAATTTTCGAAGAACTTCACCTTTATGTCGATAATCTCTTTATAATCATTTTCGCATTAGCAAATGACGTGGACCAATAAAAAAACTGTAATATACCAAAAAACTAACTCACCCGGTTGATTGGTGAACACTTCCCTTGTCTGGGTTTTTTGAAATGAAATAATCATTTAACCAACAGGTAACAATAAACCAGGACAACGAAAAACATAAAATTAGATTAGATTGCCCCGGAACGCTCCAAGTTGTTATCAATGTTTCCCAAATAAACAAAATTATGTTTATATCATGGAAGTATTATGTTTTATATTTTCTCGGTACTATTAACAAATATCTTAGTAACCTAGAAATATCTTTGTGAAATATAATCATTATTACTGCCATTCAAATAAACTTAATGACAGAAATCAAACTGTTCCTTTAACTTTTTCAACACACATTCAAACTCATCTAAAACTCATTTCGAAGCAATGCAAACACACCTCATTTCATTCCATCCCATTTTAACACGTCTAAATTCTCAATTTCTCATATATCAACAACATTGTAACTGTCTGAAGTGACTGCAATTACACAACGCCTTACATCGTTGTCTCGTATGTACCGATGAAAAAACACATATGGAAAATACAGTTGTATTGAATTTCGTAACAACATCCCGAGGCATTAGATTTTAAACAAAAAAGTAACAACGGTATGATGACTGGCATCATACCAATGAATTAAAATAAGATGAACATCACTTACAGAACGATTAATTTAGAATTTCATTATGGTAATATATAAATTATATTACAGTTATTTACAGGATCTAATAACGCCATGAGATATACAGGATGTATTACTTGTTTTCGAAGGACAGATAAGTTAAAAATAACAAGGACTGTATTTACGTTTATACTAGACTGAATACCTATGATGTTTGTCGTTACTTTTACTATGTCTTAGAGCCCATTTTATTTCCAAGAGTGGAAGATGCAACTCCCACTTGTTCTGTAATACAAGAATTTTGTAAAAAATGTTTCTTAAACTATGTGATAATAATCAGGACATGGTTAAATTGAGGATTATTCCATAAAAAAACAGTTTAACACAAAGCAATACCACCTGCAAAGTAATGGAAGACGTTATCTTGATTTCAAGCTAACGCCTATAATGATTTTGCAATTGCACTGGTCTTACGCCATTTCTATTACCTGTCAGTGATTTAAGAATCAGTCAAATGTCAGTCTAACTATTTTCTCTAATTTCTGTAGTAAATCTTATTTCTTATTAATGATTTTTATTGCTGGATATTAGACAACTTACATGTCATTACGTATCATTCTGTCAACAAGGGAAAAGGGTTAGTTTTAGTTCAATTTAGTTCAATAATGTCAAACAGCGTCAAGTCTGTCCTTATAAAGAAGTACATGCAATTCAGGTTCTACATTCTTAAAAGAACTCTTTCAGCCCAGCCACCACATAATATATACTTTTTTTCTATCAAATTTGAGTGGAAATTTTGTAATTCAAGTGAACTTGCGAAAGACTAACCACTTGTATATTTGAAAAATTATGTTTATAATGTAAGGATTTCCAAATTCATTAAAAAACTTATTAAGAAAGCTGGACAAGTAATATTTCGTAAGCCCGTGATTGCACTTGGTTTCTGATAATCTTTAAGATAAAGCGCTGCTTAAGTCTGTGGGGGATACTAAGAATCACACAGCTTGCTACCAACCATATAGAAGATATGTTCTATTGGAGACAGATTTCGAGATCTTTATGACCAAGATGTTGATCTATTAAAGTTATAAATTCTCTAAGAACTAATGATTGGCACTGACTAGTAACTAATTAGCCAACACCTGTTGACACTGTAGTATATTGGGTAAAGATCTTTTGGTCCTATTGGAAACTTTTTGTAGCTGGACCAACTTCTCTTACCCAACAATTCGGCCTCGCTAAAAGTTTCTTAGCAAATTCTACCCACTCTATGCTCTTTGCATTTTTGCAACAAAGTTTGAAATCTGACGGACATTTCTATAAGTGTCTTTGACATATGTTAAATTGTGACGAAACTGTAATTTTATAAAAATGATGTTTCAGAAAAAGTACACTTACTTTTCGACTTTTTCATTTATAAATATAATATTTAATAAAAGCAAAACAAATTAATTATTATATGAAATGGGACCTTCAAATGACAACTAGTCTAAGTGTGATGATTTTTCGTTCTAATATAGACTAAAGAAATGAAATTTCTTTCCATGTAAAATCTATTAAATGGAAAGTTATTTGTTGGAATGTGATAACTATCATTCAAGAACATGTTCATGAATATATATCAAGGCCATTTGCCGATGGTCATGTTCAATTTCTGTACCGTGGTGCTGTTGATAAATAATAGTCAGAACATGAATAATATTGACATAGGTTATTCGCGGACATGGATTTCAATCTCTATACCCACTCAGAAAATACAGACACATATCGAACTAGTTACAATGGTCGTCATTTTTCAAACAAAAACCTTATAACGTCAAATACGAGGGTTATTCAGGAACTAAGAGTCGTTTACTTATATAAATTACATATTACAGAATAATTTCGTTGTATCTGTTTTTATATTACTACATAGTATTTTTTCCATCGTTTTCCGTAATGTTCTATAAGTCGTAGAAGTCGTAGAACGCTTTTAGATAAATGGTTTGTTCCAAACTTATAACAAATTCAAGATCTGGGATTAAACGAAAACTCAGCAAATAACAAGACGAATAGTCAAAAAAACTTTGTACTGGGTAAATGTATCATTTCATAAAGCTCATTTAGTGAAAACTTACGAGCTATAAGGTTCTTAATTGAAATGTGTTATGTGCTAAACTAAACTAAATCATCACACATAATAATCTAGACATCATCAATCCGTTTAGAACAAGCTACTCCACATAATTTTAGTGAAAGAATGTCGAAATGATAAATACTGACCGAATAACTAAACCATAAAAATCGATTCATAAACTCATACGTTCACGCCCGCTCTGACGCCCTCGCTCGCGTTACGTTCGACTTCAAGTTCGCGTTGGAAACTATTTATTAACAACTTTTTTTGATCGCAGACTGCACCGACATTATAATACCTTTTCGGTCGTGATTATTGAAAGTTGAAAACATATATAACACCAAGGTACATCACACCAGACAGAAAATGGTTAAATTTGGTTATTGCTACTGCGCAAACGTGGTCACATGACGTCACATGACCTGTTTTCATTGGCTAGGCGCTGGTTCGCGAGCGTCGAACATAAAAATTGATCATTTCCCAGCGCGAACTCGGCGCAATCTTGAATGCGAGCACGGGTATCTGTGTTTATAAATAACACTTCGACTTTTATTTATGTTCTACTCGAGCAACGGCGTCAACTCGGGTGCAAAAGTAAAAGTTTATAAACTGACCTTCATTTTATACAAAAAAAAAGGCAATAAATTACTTATTTTATATACGTTGCGCATAAATGACACAAGGCTGAATCAATTTTCTAATTAAGTTCAGAGCCCTAGATGGACCTGCCAGTATAAATAGATAATATCTGTCAAGTTGTGGAATTTGACACAAAACTGGATAATTTAATGTTGGTATACATTGTACAGATTCTCCTAATAAAACATTAGAACGTGTTGATAGACATAATATATGAAAAATAATATATATTTCATTTAAGTTTTATTTTCATCTCATTAATAAATAGTAATATCAGTGCTTTTACAATAACTCCAATATTTTTCTAATAACATTACATGAGTTTTTCCATAATAGTTTCGAAAATTCCTTTTTTTGATACTGAATCTTGAAAATATATAACTTTGGAGAATATTATAATCAAGAAAAGAAATTGATTTAAGCGCCATTAATAAAATTCAAATTTACAAACGTTTTATGAAAATTGTAATATTAGTAGATCATGTTCAGACCCCCAGTCGATGTCTATTTGGTTAGAACAAATAACATATCGTATACAATTTAAACATAGTTGATCTGCGAAGTCTCTACTTCTAAATTCTATGATCTGTGAGTGGAATACTGAAGAATACTCATTTCGTTAAAACGAAAATATCCAAAAATAAAAATGAAGAATAATGTATCTGGATAAAATCATTGTCATCGAAACAGTGAATATAAAACTAAACACTCATAACACATCTTTTGTTTTTTAAATATTTGCAGCTTACACATTCTATTTTTCAGTTTGCAGAATGACCGAGTAGACAAAACACCATTGCATGAAACAGCTGCAACGTATACAAACATTGAAACACGGCAACAATCATTCATATAATAATAATTCCACTTGGCAAGTGTATACATAGGTATCTTATTTTTATCTATAGTTGTATTTATTATTGCGGCATTCTTTTGAGAGGATAATATCTACTGAAAGTTCAAGCTGTCAAATCGATTGTGAAATACTTTAGAGGTGGGTGTTGTTGTCTCTAAAATTAACAGTTCCATTGTTACAATCTACAAGTTAATTTCTATTTTTGATTTGAGTCAGTGATCGACGCCCTTTTGTGGAGCGTTCAGTTTAAGTAGTAATACACCGTTCGAAATCGCGTGTTTTCTATCGAAGTGTATTTCAAATCAAATCTCACCATGCTCAGAGTTGAACGTCGTAATGTTTCATAAAAGGGTTAAACGCAATCGTTTCATTTGTTTCTTTTTCCGGAGAAACGTGTACCTGTATTAAGTATTTTAAATGAAATGGCACACGGCGTGATCGCCACAGATAAATCTCACTTCAATTTGAATGAACAAGCAGTATTGTTCCTTTTTGGCAGCTAAAAACCCACTTTAGAGTCGTCGAGTATGTCGAAAATTCATAACATTGAAGCATAATTATAGGTATACAAGTGTCACACACACAGCCACGTGAAATTCCGGGATCGACCCTGAAGAAGTATGACTTTAACAGGATGAACCTACAGAGATAAAACATATAAAAGTCGTTAGAGGAATTGTTCCACTGGATTTCATTCATGGTTCGACCATCTCCATTAGTATACACTCTCGCCATATTCATAGCATGAGACTTTTTTGAAATTCGGACAAAATTCACTTCGAAATTTGAGAAAAAATTTTCAAATTGTATGAAAGTAGATTGAAGAGATCTTTCCGGTGTTATTTTCATAGAATTATTGAGTATTTTGTATTTCTGACCGATTCATTTATTATAGTATTTTTGTAAACAGTTGTATAAAGTTATTATCGTTCAAAATAATTATCAAATCGTATTTTTGTTTGTTTCGCAATATTTAACTCATCTCATTCATATAGTTGTTCACTGGTTTCAGTTCACCCCTACAAAAAGCTCTGTAACCAACTGCTTCGCACTCCAAACAGGGGATTATAAATATTATAAACGTGCTTTGCTTGTATAACTTTAAATGAATAAATATATATAAACCCACACGTCGGATTAACTTCGGTTTCAAGTATATTGAAAATCTCTTCTCACTGTTTCGAAGGACCAAATTTATTTATATTTTGATTTCGATATAAGGAATTGTGTGCAGTATAAATTCTGTACGTTAATTCTTGTAGACTAGTACTAATTTATTTAAATACACCATTTGGCTTTACTATCCACCCTGCTGCTAGAGACTTTCTATATACTATCATCACTTTCTGGAATCTTCGATTTCCTGGAACTCTCTATTTTGTCGTAATAAATACTGAAAGACCTTCTTAAAAAATTGTGTCTATAAAAACAATAAGGAACCAATAGGAAACAAAATAGTTTAAACTAGTACGAACAGATAAAGAAAGGAACATGGACTGCAAAATTGTGAATCAGGTTGTTATTGGGATAAATATTTTGTTACTTATACGGATTAAACTAGAAGTTTAGTTGCGTATTTTAGTACAAAATATTTCAAAAAGCTTATGGTAATTTTCTTCCTCGGGAAATCCAAGTATAGATTCCTAATCTATGTATGCAGAATGCTTTATCTACTTTTATAACATGGGAGCGTATAATCCCATAATCACTAATCATTATCATTTAGCAGCCTATCTCGTTCACTGCTGGATTAAATCTCTCTTAACCTAGACCGTTCTGCTTGGTCCTAGGTATCTTGGATCCTTTTGTCGTTCGGAAAAATTTACACTTCTTTTTTATATAATAGATCCAACTTTTCCAAAATTTCATTGAAATTTAATTTAGAATGTGATATAGAGTGGCACATTCAAGATGGAGACACTTGAAATAATTCGTCGAAAGCTAGCTTTCACTTGTCTTTAAAATAATATAAGACTGTGTCAGATTCAAAACTGATATGGTTAAAATAATGAAAATATGGAAGTATCTTGAATACGACACACATTTATAGTATCGAGTTACATTTTAATTATTGTTAAATAATAAATTTGACTCGATGAACAAACTTTTAAAACAATAATTAATTATTTTCAATATCAAAGCAACGTAGAAATATAAATGTATCCATCTGAATTTATCAAATCTGGGTTATGCTCTTGAAAAACAATTCATCTTAAAATCCAACATTATTGCCAAGTTTTGGTTCTATAAATATTCACTTTCTAGTCTGATCTTAGATGTAGTAACCTTAATTTTAAACTTTCTGTCTAGTCACTATAACTAAACACCGTTTGTTTCGCTAGCTATTTCATTTTATTTCATCCCCAAATCCTTATTTTTAATTCAATTATTTATTGGGTGGCGGACTCACACCGAGAAAACGCTACTCAAAAAAAAATCACTCAAAGCTCAGGCTCCATAGAATGTCCTTGGATATCAAATCTTAGTAAAACTCTAAAAATCGCTCAGATCATTCAAATACTCGTCTAGGATCTTTATAGCACTTGTGGAAATGCCGATCTGAGCTGCAATTTCTTTTATTTTTAGGCGCAGGTCACTTAGAACAATTTTTTCTACTGATTTAATGTTTTTTGGAGTCACAGGACCTCCTGCACAAGAGTCATCTTCTTGTGATTTGCGTCTCCAACGAAACAACTTAGACCAATTTGTTTTGGAGTTAATTGAGAGGTCGTTCGAGCTCTATACGACGAGTACTCGGAGTATATTTGGAGTACAAATTTACTAACATCGATTCAATAACATAAATTCACATTCTATTTTATTTACATATTTCACTTCATAGAATAAAAAGGTGATCGAGCCCATTATATTTCAACAAATAATATAATTGTTAATATGGTAAATAAAAAACCCTCATCTCTTATTCTGTTGTCCATTTGTATCAAATATATCGATCTATAGACGGCAGTAAATAACTTAATAACAATTCATCATCAGGTATAGCACATACCGTAGTATTGGAAGATATCAAGTTTGAAATCTTAATTGCCTCTTGAGGCCAGTATGACTCCTCTAATAACTCTATCTGAATTATAGAAAGTATTTTTCGTAGGCCAGCTCAAGAACGTACAATTTCGAAAAAAAAATCAATGTCCATTCAAAAAATATTTAACTAGACCACTTTTTTAAAGATCGTGTCTGAACAAAAAATAGTAAGTTATTTTATTAAAACCATATATAAATTCTAATGATAAGAATCATGAAATTATCTAATCAGGAATAGTAGTAAAACTTTTCCCTTTCATCACATTTTTCATTTTCGGGGAACCCAAAAGTCGCTTTATGTTAAATCTGATGTGCAAAGCAACTATGGACAGCCAGAGAGACTTTAGGTTTGATTAGTAAGAGTAATGCAGATCTAGTATTGACTTTGTTCACTTGAAGGCCTGAGAACCATTTGGTTACATAAGTTTTTAGCAGCTAAAATGTACAAATCAAAAGCGACTTTTGGTATGGAATATGGTCATGATATTTTTCTTTGCATATCGTTTTACAAATATTGTAGTACCCCAATAACCTCATTGAACTAACAAGTTTGTCCACTTTCAACATCTTTTCATTTGTTTTTGATATCAGAGAAGCTCCTGACATTTGTTTGTACTTAACTGACTTATTACGATTTTAAAATCGCTTTTACCACTAGTAAACATTCTTCAAAGTTACTACATTACCTCCATAGACAAATTTTACAAATTTTAATAGTTTTCGAGCTTCCTTCGCTCTTTTTCGTCATAAAACAAAAAATTGCTTATCCACTTAGAAAGTGCTTTACCTTAACTGACTCATTTCCATTTTTGGAGATTTTGGAAGATGGATGTGAGGCGTATGCAATTACAACCAAGGGATTTAAGAAACTCTTCATCAAGAAAGTGTGAACAGAAATCTTTCCAGGGCAAGCCCCATTCACGTATTTCTTCTTTTTCGGCTCATTAAAATCGGTATTCTTTAGATGCTTATAGAAAAAAACTGTAGATTTGTTCCTTGTCGATATCTCATTGAAGATTGAGAACAACTTCACCTAAAACATTGACTAAGTTACTAAGACCCATCTAATGGGGTTTCTACATTAAATCGTTTTGAAATCCAAACGTAATTAGCTACTCATTCACTTATCCAAAACTCCTTCCTTTATCAGTACGAGTCTAGGTAATATGACTCTCGTTAAAGCATCCCCACGATTTTTTATAATCCACAGATAGATGCACTTCATCTTTCCGCTCCCCGCTTCTTTAAGCTACGTGTACTTCTTTGCAATAAATCATAGAAATTAAATTTAAATTAGAATATTTCTTTTTCTGATTCTGATTTTTAATATCGGTTTTTGGTTTGTAACTTTGTCATCGTAACTGGCCTAAATCATAACATTAATAACAGAATTATTTTATGGGAATTTGGTCGTAGAATTGAACAACCGACATAAATATTGTTCGTTATCAATATCGTTACATACTGGGGTCTGTAACTTACGGTTGTGAGAAGGATATTACCATAGTTATCACAGAAAAACATTAGTTTTCTGATATTGCTGACAATACTCTTTTTACTTTCAATTCTAGTATTCATAACCTTTTTAACCTTTATTTTGAGGTACTATACTCCACAGACGCTGGTACCTTATTCTGAACGTTGATTGAGAACAGTATTGCTAGAGATGGTCATATTATTGTAAATCATAATCTCATTCTCCCCAATTGAGCTTTGAAGTCTGCAAAAGTTTCTACAACTGCTCTAAGTAATCTGCAAAACTCTGTATTTGAACTAAACCATTCGCTAATGTTCTATAAGCGTTCTCAGTATTTTATTGTTGATTGTCGACTATATTACTAATAGTTTCCATGTACCTGGTCCCTCAAGGAACGTGGGCATGAAGAGATTGATCGGTATCGAGACGGCTCATGGCTTAACGGCTCTGGATCCCAAGGCTGCTTCGATCTCCAACCCTCCTCAACATTGGGCTTCTAACCCAGAGACCTATAGAACAACGAGTTGGATCTAGAAACTGTTAAACTGAATGCCCTATGCTAGCTACGCGAAATCGGAGGGATGGTCGAATTTGTAGCTGATCGTGAGTCGAGTGGGACAAACCAATACCGGTTTCCTGGAAGAATAGCTACCGAATTTCATAGATGCGGAACTATGTCACCACAGTTTGTATCTTTTCGGCTGCTTAGGAATCATATCGTATAAAGGTTCAAGTGAAAGCGACTCATTGATTTTGAAAAAGACATCGACCTTTGAAATTTCAAGTGAAGCCCACCTAATTTTCCTTTTGGGACTTTAAGGTTATCAAATATTCTTCATCTACTGCACGAGGGAGTCCAACAAGTCATCTGTAAAACCCAGTACTTAAATAAATCTTTTGATAATGTACTACTAGTCGAAATTTAACACGTCTGACCGCCATTTCGAGAGCCAGATTAAATTGTGTACATGAAATGGCGTCGCATCAACCAATGTATCATAAAAGTTATTCTACACCTTAAACTTACTTGATGCTTTTGTATTGTAAAAAAAGATCTTATTGAAGAAATATAGAAATTTTAGTTTGGAAAAACGAAGGATTTGACAACAATGTAAATTCCGAAACCCTTACAAACCAAACAGATACGGAATTCCATCATTAAGTTTCTAGTTAATTTATTACCATTTCCAAAGCATATTTTATAATACCTATTTGTTTATATTAGGGTGAAGAATAAGCTCGTAATGATTGTTATTTAGCATTAATAAATCGAATTCACGGCCTCATTAGATTTCTTAAAGAAAAAGATTTATTCATTGGGTAGGTCTTGTAGGATATAACGATCATGATACAAAAGGGAGACTTTGAAGGTTGGATATGGAGATTGATGTTCGTGTCTGGTACAAATCTAGAAGAATGGTTGGAGGTTATGCTCGGCACGTTTTGAATTTAAAACAGGATAAGATATAATCTAGCAGGTTTAAGTTGTTTTAACGCCAGCCGTTTAAATAACTTTTAGATCAAAGTATGAACGCTAGTTAATTCTCAAACCGCGTTTGAGGCTAATAAAACAGAAATTATTTCAATCCTAGTGCACGTGTAATAAAAAAAAATTCTTTAGCTAGAAAAACCGGTCTCAGGCACATACTTAAATAAAAATAAGTAGCTACAAGTCCACCTAATAATATTTAATTATTGAATAGGTGCTAATAGCACTTGGTGTAGTGGTATAACATTGCAGGTCATGTTTTTATTGCGTTGATGGTACACTTTAATAACTGTCTCGTTTGATACGCATGAGCATTAAAATAATTTACCGTTTCTACGCATTAGTGCCGCTGGCTGTCAAGTCTAAAAACCAATTTTATCGATATTACGGTCCATTATGCAAAGCTACGTCATTGATGTATTTACTAGTCATAATATTAGCGCAAATCCATTTCTTATCGCTTAATAATCTACATGCAGGTGATTGATACCCGTGAAGATGCATTAAAGAGCAGGCAATACACAAAAGACAATGAGTGTAAATTGAAAACAGATTGGATTCGAACAATATTTAACATAGGCGTGGTACATGAATTTAAATCTAAATGTTAGTTTTAAAACGACAACATAAACTGAATTAAAACATGTTTTACATTATCTTTATCTAACTTCACAGTCTTACAACGTTGATAACTAATTTTATAATATATATCAATTTTTATAGTATAATAACTTCATTATGTAATCTTGTATTCCTAACTATTAAATAGTTCTAAAGTCTTCTTCACATTTCTAACCTCAAATAAAAAGATAAAACTACTAATACTTCCCACATCAAAATAACGTCTGCGTTTGTAACAGTGACCCCACAGTTAAATTTGGAACTTGAACATACTATTTTTTAGAGGACTATTAGAGGACAGATTTGTAATATAGTAATAAATACTTAGAACTCATATAATTGAACCATTTTAGTTAAACATTAAGCCGGTACTATACAATGCTTATAATATTGGACGCTGATATGGTTGGACGCATCGTATGGTCGTAGTGCGCATGTCATTCGACGAATGTTTTCCTTTCAACGTTGGCCATAGAAAGTCGTGAGAATGCTACGTGTTTAGTATGAAAAACCAAAGTTGTCAGTGTCATGCAGTTTATTTTAAAAGAATTTATATCTGGTGTATGCTGTTCATCACTTTTTTGACACGTTTTTTATTTCTTTAACACGTTGAGCTCCGGTACAGTCCATATGCCCGCAACTGCGCTGTCCCCTCTGCCCAGAGCTGTCCTATGGACCGCTCTACGTATTTTATTTCGAACCTTCTCGCGGCTCAAGGGACTATATTAAAATGTGTTTTACAGTTTGGTTGAACTGTCCTTGGTCCTTGAAATATTACCTTACACTTGGCCCTTTTGTTTTTTCAAGATTTTTATACTGTACCCCGCAATCTTTCCTTACCTTATGACTTGGACCTTCTTTCTTCACTAGGCAATGGGTTTTTGGTTTTGGCCTCTCTTAATCAGCAACAGCCGCAGTTTCTTTCGTCGATAACTTCTTTGCTACCAACACTGATTTGAAATTCAGTGATTGTTATATTCTTTTTTGTTATTCTTTTATAAAGATTATTGGCATTTACCATTTCTGTACCAAATAACAGCTCAATAGCAATTTTCCAATGCCTCTTCAACGTCCTTCTCAAAGAAGTGTTGTAGCTTGGCATTTGATCAGACAAATCTATAGAAGATTTGCCTTTGTTATAATCGACCACAGCTTAAGGCTTTACAATCATTTCTGATCGTCTGTCAATGCTTATTGTCTCATCAGCATACTTTGTAGATTACATACATTATCCTTCCATTTTAGTATTGTTATTCCTTTATCGTTTTCTTTGCTAGTAACTTCATCTCTTCAACTTCTTTTGAACAATATCTATCGGTAGTCCTAGTTTTTCGCAATGTCCCCAATAAATATGTTTGGTTTCCTTGCAGCTTTCTGGCCAACTCCAAAGTTTATCAATTTTGGTTGGGGCTCAACGTGTTAAGAAAGTTTAGGTACGGTTCCAGCCTTTGTCAAACGTTCAGGTGTACATTGGAACGCGAACGTTGGACGCATTGTGTGATGTAGAAAGTTGATGTGGGTTAATATCTTCTATAAAAATCCATCAATTTTGATGAGTATTTTCTAATAAACAAAATAGTTGAGTTGAAGAAACTTAACATCAAAATATTTATATTGCTCAAATTTACATTTGAAATTCATAAGCCATAAAAATTCTGTTTACAAAAATAATTTCAAACATCCAACGACAACAACACTGATAGCTCGCGCCGCATGTTTTTAATGTTTAGTAGGAGTGGAACAACTTAGTACATATCAGCAATGGTGTGCTATCAGACTTTCTTTAGGAAACTTACTCCAATTTGTTTTTATAGACAACGTTTTGGTGAAACTTTTAAAAGACTAGAGAGTGTTTTATCAGAATCCCAGTTGTTTACCTGATTTAAGGTATTTTCAGGAAGATAAGAGTCGATTGAATATTAAATACACACATATACAGAGTCTTATATCTCTTAGCTATTTAGCTGTAATTCTACCACAAAGTTGGATTATTTCCTACCTGAATTCATTAACACTAGACTGGTCAGATGATAGATATTGGTAAACACTTCACTAATATCTTCTTATAGCTTTTGATATTTTTATTTGATGGCAAATCCTTCTGGCAATGCAAATAAAAAATTTTACTTTGTTCTCTTTTCTCTTGGGGTTTCTTCGTTACAAACCATAAATTAACCACAGTCCAAAATGTATAAAATGGTTGCAATGGTCATCTTCCAGACTTTGAGTTGACAGTATCTATTTGATCTGTTACTATTACACCAAATTGTAAATATTGTGGAGACTAATTGTCTGTGGTACATAGCCATTATTTTTCAGTTGATTTAACTTTGTAAATCATCTTATTCCTTCTTCTACGCGTCCTTACCAAGTGAATAACCTGACAGTAAACAACGAATCCCTCCATTTCTCTGTATACGAGTGGATAACCACAAAGGATACTTTCTGTCCTAATAGAACAAGATCCGGTAATATATGAGGATATTTAAGAAAATTAGGAAGTGATCCGAGGAAATGCAAACGATTTACATTAAGATTCAAGGAGATATCGAGAAAGGCAAACTCTCCCACGGACAAGTACAAATATCGTAAAGGGATAATTTTGCATCTGATTGTTTTTACCTTTATCTAATTCCGGCAGTTCCTTCCCTTTGATCGAATTGTGCTCACAATTGTATGTAGTTTCCTTTGCTAAGTAACATATTCCGACATTTAAAAACCGAATATTTGACCTGTCACAATAGGAATAGTATTAAGATATGTAGAAAAACAATTGAAAACATATCTAATGGTTAGGGAGACAACGATAAGAAATTGTTCGATGAATAACAGTATTTTCCAAATAATTTTAACCTTTTATAGTAATTTCACAAAATTCTAGTTTTTGGGAAATATTACCTGAGTTATTCATGCGGCAAACGCGCCATGTTCACTACCGAAATTTATAATACAGATACACTTTCATTCACCGTTTTCATTTTTCGACCATTTTCCCTAACAACTACCTCAATAAAACAAAATTTCTTCGCCACCCAACTGAAAGAGGCTTGGTAAAGGTTGCCTTTCTTTTATATCCTTTCCAATATACTTCGTAGCACGTTTCAGGACAAAGCAACATAACAACGTCTTTCTACCTTCCACGCTATTTCATGACACATCTTGAACGATACTCGAACTACGCCGCTAGATGTTTGGCACTACTTCGACAAGTTTAATTTAACACTTTGTAGTCGCTTGAGTTTTAAGGCAACTTTGGCCTATTGAAACTTCATTTAATATATGAATTTTATGTATTTAATTGAACTGTTATTATTATATTACTCCTTCGCCATCCGCCTATCCTTGATCCTTAGACTTTAAAGGAAAATATTCTAAATAGCTCTTGATGTTAACTTGTACACTCTTATTTTGATACAGATGGATTTCGATTCATATGTTCTTAAGAGAACCGTTTATTACAATTTATCGTGACGTTTTTTTTTTAAATTTAAACTCGTAGATTGGAAGTAATTTGGTTTTATATTGAAACTTCCACATTCCAATACTGTGTAGTTTTATGTTTTCTGGGACATTAACAAAAACTCATAAATCAAATACTTCAGCTCGGTCTTCAAATGGCACACCCTTCTAGGAATGTCAAGTATTTTTCTATAACATGAATTTGTCTACCAGCGATGGAAACTGCATTATAAATTCAATTCCCTTTATGTAAAGGCATCAACTTAAGAGCTTAAGGAATTTGCTTTGCGGCAGCTTGCGATTTTGTACTTTTTATTATTTTTAAGTTGTTTTTGATCTGTGCGTGACGGTTTGTTGTATACAACGACTTCGTCAAGTGTTGGCGGAGTTCCAATTTTTACTGTCGGTCGTTCTATTATTGTAAGCGAATAATTGCAAGTTTAGAAATTTACAGGGTTTTACCATTCACCTAAGAAAGCATATAATGAAAAATTACATGATAAAAACGGTTGTGTTCATTTATTAACATTAATTTAATACTGTCACAAATCAATTTGATGAATGGTACTCGTATTAACGGCAGAATCAAAAGAAATCATCGAACTATGAAAATTGTTGCTATGTAGTTTAAAAAGAGAAGAATAATTAATTTCAAGAACAATTTATCGATACTGGAAACCTCAATGATTCTGATTTTGATGGGGATAATATTGGCGGAATGGTAATTGATTTTTTCGCACGAAAAATCTGTAAACTGTTAATTTTTTTGTAATCCCTCTCTCGAGTACTCTTGAGCGGCATTTTGCTAGCATTACAATCTGATCTTAAGATCAATAAGTATTCTGCAGCTAACTCAAATTAATATTCAGTAAGTAACTTACTCTATAGATTTCTAATATATATATTGTACACTAATTAACGTACATTATTCTAATTTTGACAATCTTACTCCACCGACTCATAAGGTTTAATCCTTTTGAGTGTTCTCGCTATCCCTGCAGATTCAATGTGTTGGATTACCTCACCATTAGTATGATGTTTTTGATTTGTGGAAAATTTCATTACAGTTTGGTCAATGGTATCCATATCCAGCAGCTTATGGAGATTACTGTTTCGAATGTACCTTTTTCTGAAATCTCTGAATAATTTATAAACTACTTTGACTAGACCAGCACCATAGTTGAATACCAGACGAACAAGTGGATTGGTTTATAAAGCATAAACTTGTTGTGTACTAAGTGGATCAACCTATACATTTTTTTTCATATATTTTTATAAATATATGTTATTAAGGTCTATTAGCGAAGTTTACGAGTATAAATTTAGATTCATTCATATTAATCCTCCACTTTTTTGTCCATTTGTTGATTTTGTTAATTGATAAATGGAGTTTTGGTGTCGCTTTCATAGTTATTCCCTGCTGCTTATGTGGCAGTATCGTCAGCTTCGTATATAAGAAGTTTAAGAGAAGTTACAAGACATGAGACTTCTCCTCGATCGATTCTTAAGCGTCTCTCTATGTAGGCAAGTACATCTTCATTTAATGTTTCAACCCGTCATGCCACACTATAGAATGCCTGTACGACGTGAAGAAATATTGTGGAAAACTTTTTCTCTCCTAGTGGCTTTTCTTTTATATTTGTCATTCAGTGGCTCTAATCGATGGTAGAAAGGGTTTATCTAAACTCAACTGATGCCACAACCAACCTTAATACGCTTATCTATTTCTGATAGCTTCCAAACTGGTTGTGTTAAGAGCTGACTGAAATGGAACGTTACCAGTTCAATTCTAGTTTTCTTTAGCCTTTACAAAGTGATCCTTTTTCTCTTCCGTCACTTTCACATAACCTCTATTCGTTTAGCTTCAGTTGTTAAATTGTTAGGCATCATGTTTCACCCAAATTAATTTTTTTAAAATTAAAAACTATTGACGTCTGGACAAGCTTTCATTGTCTTAACTATTGCTTTAATATGTAAGGTTAAAGTGATCGGATTTCGAAACAGTAAAATCGTTCATTTTACTATCTATCAAATAAGTTTATCACAAATAAATGATTTGCATGGCAGAAAACGTAAAGACAGCTATTCCTATTGCGCATGTTTCTGACAAGCGAAAATTTCGCAAACACTTAGTTAATGGACTGTATAAGTAGCAATAGGATTTCATTTAAATCGTTTAAGATTAGTGGAGAAATCAGATATTAAAAAAAGATTCCAATAATCTCTGAATAATATTTTGTGTCAACTGTTAATTAACAGAAGAAAAATAGTCTGCGACATCGTGGCTTTTACAGGATGTTCACAGAGTCGGATTTGGTTATGGAAAACACTTGTACTTTAATTCTAAAATAGTATAAATCTAAACAAAAAGAAGTAACTATAAGCTTCTACTGTAGGTAAAAAAAGATAGAATGTATACAGACAAGTGACGTATTGTAAGTATGGGCTCCTACTGTCAGTAAAAAAGGATACGACAGGTGACGTACTGTAAGTCTGAGTTTTAACCTTGGACTATACAGTTACATGACAGTTATTAACGTCAGCCAATTAGGATGTTCATATGTTTATTTTGTATTTATGTTCTTATTTTAAATAAACGTTTCATTATTATTTATATATAGTCGATAACATAAACACTCTCAAACGTTGCAACAAAAACGGCATTACATCTAATTAATAGCAAAGCTGAAAAAAATTGAGTTCAACAAGACGTATTGATAAGAGATATATTTTTGTCTTGTTTATGTTGTAAAGTATTTGATTCTAATACAATATATTTCAATGATATGATTCTAAAAAGGCTAATTACTATTATCACCCAAAAATAATTGAAATGAACAACGTGAATAGAATCATCCTGTAATAGCTGCAAATCTTTCTGTCTTCTACTTCGCGAGTTAATTTGAAGCCGACGAGAATGCTCTTCAAAAATATTTACTAGGAAATTTCAATGGTATGCAACAACAAATTGGGCGTGTCCAAAGTTGTCCCGCTTGACTTGAAAAAATTTCGATATTTGACATAAAAAATTATATGTTAAATGAGAATGAGGTGTTTTTAACATTAATTTTACTTAATTATATATTTAACTTATTGTGGATGTGTGAAGAAATCTTACTAACCGGTCAACAAGAATGCACATCAAATGAATTTCAAGTTTTAAATGATACGTGAAATATTTTGTTTAATTTTCTCTTTACAAAATATTTTTATCAAAGTCCAAACTCAAGGTTCACTGATTAGTCAATACAAACCATCCTTATTACGGTATTTTGTATAATTTGATATATTAATTGGTGCACGTGCACCCCAGAATACAATTCTGCATATTATCAATGTCGATTGCTCAAAAAAACCTTACGTACTGGATAAGGTTTATAGGTTATGTCTTGCATCTAAGTTACAAGTTATAAACTTCGAAATGGCAGGCAAGACAACAGAAAGTTTTTATTTGGAGAGATATGGAAAGAAGCGCATACAAAAGAAGTTATGGACGAATATCAGAAGGAATTAAAGTCAACCCTAATTTCGTAAATCGGCTTCAAATTGTCTTGAAACTCATGTCCAGTGAATACAAAGTAAATTTAAGCGAAATTCAAGACTTTTTGCACTTTAACTGCAGCTATTTTGAACAGGAATTATCTATAATATAATATGCCAACTATTTTGTATAAAATATTGATTGATGGCTCAGACATTATTGATAGCGCCGAAATACTCTTTGGACTACTGAATGAAGGTACTCAACAGAGCCTAAACAAAGATGTTAGGAAGTACATGGAGCAATTCTCAAGAAAAAGCTTACTTACTAACTTACTTAATGCTTTGGACTTTTCCAACTTTTATCGATCTTACGGATGTTTGCATCAATTAAGCATGTAATTAACTAAAAAAAAACACATTTGTTTGCAAGAAATCGACTTTTTCATCAATGTAATCTCCTCTAAGAGCAATGCAATCATTTTAACGCTTCTCTAACTTCTCGATGACGTGCTTGTAGAGAAGGATTTGTCTTTGCCTCAAAGTAGGGTTCGGTTTCAGCAATTGCTTCTTCATTTGAGCTGAATTGCTCGCGGACGAGAATTTTTTTGAGATGAGCCAGATCTAGAGACTATACGGTGGTCGTTCGTTTTAACCATAGTTGCCATCGACTTGTCAATCGTTGCATTCTCTAGGTTAAAACAGTGGTTTTTTCTTCGATATTTGAGGCCGTTTTTCCTTGATTTTTGCATTCAAACGATTCAAATACTCTATGTAGCATTCGCTATTGATTGTCTCTCCCTTTTAGAGATAGTCGATGAAGAATATTCCATGCGTATCCCTAAATAATGAAGCCATAACATTCCCAGTTCACTCTGTTGTGTCTTTGGACGCTTCGCACATGGTTCACCGGTTGTAGTCCACTCAGATGATGATCGTTTTGATTTCGAAGTGATAGATCTACGTTTCATCCATTGTCACACATCGACGCAAAAAATCTGATTTATTATGTGTAAACATGGCCAAACACTGCACACACTCCAGTTTGCACACAAAATGTGTTCTCCAAATTTCATTTGTACACAAATGACATTTATTTTGTTGGAACACAAAACAACATTTACGAAATAACTTGGGTTTTTTCCAATTATAATTTGAAGAAAAATTATATTTGACAACAAACCTATTTATTCTTTTCGAAGAATATACAAGATATATTCAAAATAAACTAGAAAACAATAACATTTGGCCAAAAACAAATGAATTTCACATATCTAATTTGAAGTGGCTTTACCATATTTAATATTGATGGTTTTCCTAAATGTAATTTTGTAAAGAAATGAATTCTTCGGAATTTATTTGAAAAAAAAGGCATTTTAATCTTATTTAATCAAGAAATGTCTTTTCCCAGTCTAGAAATGCTTTTCCCGGAAGTGATTTTGACCAAATAAAGCTTCTTCAAATTTAATTTCAACAAAAACGGAGTTTTCTCATTGAATTTGGATAAAACCTAAGTTTTTAAATTTATTTTGTAAAGAAATGTTTTTCCTAATATTTTTCAGAACTTATTTGTATAGTAAAGAGATTTTATAAATTCAGTTTGGACATCAACTGGCTTTAACAAATTTAATTTGCACCGAAAAAGGAATTTATAAATTTATTTAGACAAAACATTTCCTGCATTCTATTTATACATAAATTTAATTTTGTTAACAAATAACTTTCCTATAAGTAATTTTTTCAAAAAATGACGATGTCATAAATTATCTGGATAAAAAACGCTTGTCCAGTTTTCATTTAAAAAAAAGTGGATTTTTCATATTCATTTTATCAAATATGGTTCTCTCAAATCTATTTTTGACAAAATCACTTTTCGCAGAATTTATTTCAACCAAAAGAGGCTTCTGCAAATTCAATTTGATCAAAAATGGCTTTCCCAAATGATCTTTCAAATTTCTTTTATTTCTAGTATTAAAAGAATTTGTTTTCTCCAAATCTAGTTTTGACAAAACGCTTCTGTAAGGTTTTTGTAAAACGAAAATGAATCGAAAGTAAATACAATTACTCGTTATCTAAATCGAGGAGATAGCTTCAACATATCCAGATCTAATCATCAGAGGGCATATCGTTTATCAGAAGTTTCGAATTAAGGTTGATTGCGCTAATATTTTTAAAGTTTCAAACTAATGTTATTTCCTGATTATGGTATTTCATATAATTATTTCAATTTGTAGGAACAACTTTTACCAGTATCAAAAAATATTGTGAATATTGATGTAAAATAGTAAAATGATAAAATTTCACTTTCTATTGCAGGCGCCATGTGTGTACCCGACATTCTGAAAAACCAGTTAAATCCAAACAACCATATTGTAAACCTACATTCAAAAACTATGTGATACGATGCCAAGGCAACCAAATTTGTAAGGGTGTGAGGTGAGACGATATAAGTATTTTTTAGTATAATTAAAACCCGTAAGTTGTTTTATTTGTTATTCAATTAACAAAATATTCTATTTTGACGCAATAATCAAAAAATCTAGTTCATCATCTTGTTGGTATCTATTAAATCAATGTCATGCTACCCATTAGTATTTACTTTTTTTAGGTATTATTTAAAAAAATTGTTTTATATCATTGACATGTTTTATTTTTTATTCTAGATTAGTTTATGAGACACATTATAAAGATGTAGTTACAACAAAAACTTCTAGCGATATGGTTTTTACGTGCTGCCCAGGATGGACCCAAGCTACCAACAAAAGTAACGGATGTAACAAAGGTAGGATCTTGATAAACAATTCAAATAGATAGTTGAATATTTTCGTACAGTTATAGCATGAATATTGTTATTATATTCATAATGATGCATCTTCTCAACTCTTCTTGTATTTCCATAACATATCCTGTCATTAAAATCAAGTAAATGTCATAGAAGTGACTTAGTTGCAGCTTCTGACTAAAACCAGTAACATGAATTGCAACTGACCAATAAGATACTATAACGTATTTATATACACTCTTTCTTCTCGAGGGATGAATTAATAAACACTGTCTCTTACGTACTTCATTTATTTACACACTATACAATACACTTAACTAATTTATTTATAAATATCACTTAAACAATTTCTGCGATTACTTTTACTAATTCGTTCTTTTCGTTACTATTCATTTAAAACTAAATAACTGCACTACATAAACATATTTATATACCACAAATAGAATTCTACAAAGTTCAAGAACAAAACGAAACACAAGAAATAAATAATTAGACTTTCCTTGAAATTATTTAGAAGAAATACTGTAAATTAACCGCCTTCAAAGGCACATCTCCCATTTATAAAAAACAAATTAGGGCGTCGCATGAATTCGCCGAATTTTAAAATTGCATTATAGCTAAACAGGGCCGGCCTAAGGACCCATTTCGTGAGTTTGTTCGTAACAATATGAATAAGTAAAACAAACGCAGGTGTGAACTAAAACTTACGTCAAAACTTAAGCCACGAACTTACATTGTCGGTGTTGCAGGTTTTCTGCGGTTTCCCTGCAACCTGTTGAACAAGTTCCCTAGCAAAATGGCCGACGATAGGAAATAATGCAGCCGCAGCTGTACCCGCTTTCAAATTTGAAAAGTCAAAAATTAAAAAGAAACCCAAACCGAGAAAAATGGTTTTTGCTTGCAAGTTCTCTTTTCGTTTTGTTCTAGCCAAAAATCCATGCAACCACCACAACCCCGGAACCAGAGGAGCAATTCCTGTATCAGGGCCCGCTTCAACAAATCCTCCTCATATGAAAATTTTCCGTATCCTACCAAATTCTATCCAACCAATCTCTCTTTACAGTCTTACATAAAGTTCTTGAAACGAAGATATCGAGGTGGGTTAGTTATCTCACTCTGTGGCCGCAGGTCAGCTTTGTGATCGAGGTATGGTTAATAAGCGCATGCGTAATGCAGCTTAACAAGTTGTGTTATCCTAATAATAATTATCATTTCCACAAGTAATAAATTGTCATGAATAAAAGTAGCTACTACGCAATGTAATATTTAAAAGTATTTTATGATGTAAGTATCCCTAGATAGCAGCGCCGCGCCATATCAATTCCATGAACTTGAAATTTGGACAACATGAGAACCACGCCGCTCTGTAGAAATTGGTTTCGGTTTCATGACCTAAATGTAAGACCGTGACTTTAAAGTACATGCGATACCTCATTTAAATGTCAAATTTTAATAATAACACTAGTTTACATGGTTTTCATACCACAGCTGAAAGGTATTATAGAGAGTGTCTCATAAATAATGTCGTTTTCCAGTGTTCACATATTACCTAACAACGTAAACAGTATTCTTTATAAAACTGTTAAAACTAACGTATTTGTCAAATTCATGTAATTTTGACAGATGACATCAAACGTATGGCGGAAACTATCAATACAAACACTGTAGAGAAAGCTTTTTTTTTCGAATGAATATTTTACATTCATTCATGTTCATAAAATGTTTCTCGTATACTACGGCGACTTTTACGATTATTTACAGTTTTTTGTATTCTACCGAACATAATATTTACGAGTAATTTTATGAGGTCGTTAAAGGCAATTTCTTGTCATGAAAAAATATTAGAAACAAAAAGAATAGCTTGCTATGTGATTTATTACTTGTTCATGACAAAAAAATATTCTTTAAAAAGAAGAAGAATCTTCATAAAGAAGATAAACCGGGTATCTAATAGACAACTCATAGATAATAGACCAATTGTGACATTGGCAACGTAATAGAGCGGCATTCTTTTCAATTTTCATACAATTTTGTATCCATAAGAGGTTAACTAATAGTAAGAAAAGACAAATTATTATACGGGTAGTAGGAGACGAGAATAGAAGAGAGCAGAAGAAACTGTCATCAAGGTTGTAGCTGCTGCTGAAAAAATGGTAATATACTAAGATCGCAACACTGACGTGCTTTACACTTTCGAAGATATAATTGAGATTCATTTAACAGCAATAAGTGACCGATCTTACCTCTTTCTCTTTGATGACGAGTATTTATGTGAGCCCCATGGAGAATATCGAACAACAACTATGGAACTATGGAAACAACAGTAATAAACAAAAGAGATGAAGAAGAACTTAAAAGAACCGAAAGAAAGATAATGAGAACTATAACAGGTCCAAACATAATACAGGAAGGAGAAAGAAGAGCAAAGAAAAACGAAGAAATAGAGATAGAACTGGGGAAGGAGAATATAGTGAGTTAAATAAAAGCACAAAGGCTCAACTGGGCCGGGCACATAATGAAAAGAAAACCAATTGAAATGATCAAAAGAATAACGCAATGGATACCATTGTGGCCAAGAGAAAAACTTGGAGAAACGGAATAGAGGAGGACTCAATATAGAAAACTGGATACCAAAATGGCGGAACCGAAAAGAGATAACAACAAAAGCTGCCAAAACAAACGACAAACTCAAAAAAAAGGCTTTAAAGCGCCAAAAGCGATAGCCATAATCCACGTGGGATTGAAAGGCTTGATGATGGTGATGATGATGACTCAAAGTCAACATAAAATTTAATATGTTCATTCTCCATACCTACATCTTCTAGCTATTCATTTGTCCAATATTTAGCAAATTGTATCTCTTCAATCTTCTACATTGTTTAGATGAAAGTATATCTCTTGATTCTCGTAATATTTAAATTTACTCATAAATAATTTATAGAGTCACCTTCCAAAATAAATGTAGATCTATTATGACACCTTCCATGAAGTATATTCAAACCAGCCTCAAAAATTTCTCGTATACCTATTATAGAGGTTTTCACAGAACGTATCTGGTGTGTTCTGTGGATGCTTTGCTTTGCTTCGAGGCTCTTTTGCGTTACGGAACAATCTTTGTTGTCAAATCGTGTTATGGGAATTGCTAATTTACCCAAAACGGGTTCTGAGTATTACGCTACGTATAGTGATCGAAATAATGTGGATAAATTTACCCATATTGAGATCTGAGTCCACAACGAGTTGTAGGTACATTGATCTAATTCGTCAATTGTGTACAACATATACATAACAATTTTTTATTTTTCTTTCCTCAACTAAATGACAACTTTAGTGGAATACTCTGTTTCGATGCTTTCATGTATTTCATAAACCAAACAACTTCCTTCGTTGTGCAATTAAAACTTTATACTATAATAAAATTTAAATAGAAATTTAGAAATTACATCTATATATATATATATATATATATATATATATATATATATATATATATATATACTTGGTCACTATTAAAACAAGTCAATAAATTTGAGTATTGCTTGCACTCGGCTAGATAACTAACAAAAACAATATATGTATGTCAATTGCTCACAAGAAAGACTGAATTTACTATTAGTTTTACCTGTAGATAATAGTCTTACTTTCAATCTCTTTATTATAATTAACTACAGGAACCTTTGATCTCTGTAAAATGAATAGTCATATCTATTTGTACAAAAAATAAATATTTACCTTCATCACTATGTATGAGGAGAATTTTTGAAATTAGTACCGTTTTGAAAATAAAAAAAAAACAGAACTACTTGCTCAAGAAGTTTCTTGTACCCAATATTGCACCTTAATACTAGTCCAAGCGCTGCTGTAGCGAAACTTTTACTAATCCCTAACATTAAAACCAAAAGTAGTGATTTTTGGCACACAAGTGGTTTTTGAAGAGAACTTTAAGAAACGAGCAGCCATAGAAAATGGAAAAACCACCGTTACCACTGGTATTTCGTCAATAACGTGGAGAAATTGAGAAATTCGATCCACGTATTTAGAGCGAGAAAATTCTCACTCTCTCTTCATGTTTTATAGAAAAATAGTCAATTTTGGAGATACGTGGACCCGAAGTGTTGTTTTTCAGTAATGAACCCCTGGTGCGACAGTTGTGGCGCGCATGCTCAAGTTAATTCGGCTCTAACTGTGTGATTTAAGTTTACTGAAATTAGATCTTCATGTTAATTGTTATAAAGTTGATTTTCCGATCATCCAAAATTGTCAGGCTATTCCGAAGCAATTTCTTTTATTCACGAATTTACTGAATGGAGATTTACAAAATTGCAAGTGGTGGAGAGGTGCAAATTCGTAGTTTTCCGAGAAGTTGATGTTTGGGTAGATATCCTAGGAAATCATAGAGTTGCACCTGTTCTTTTTAGAAACTAATTCAACTTGTGAGAATTATCTGCAGATGCTGCCAAATCCAATAGAATTTAATTTTTAATTTTTTTTGAAAAATAATTTAGATGAATTTCATCGGGATGATACTTGATTGACGAATTTCAATGCCATAACTAACTTGATTACGAGATCTCACACTAAACTGTTGTCAAAATCTCGTCTTGTTTAGACGAGATCGAGACTAGAAGATTCACGAGCTGATGTTAAACCCTAATTCAGTTGTACTAAACATTTGATTCAGAATATGAATGAAGTTATCACTAGACAAAGTAAAAAAACAATTCATCTAGAAAATTTGTCATTTTCTTTCAATGCACTCCACGCCACTGACTTTATTAGTCTACAAATCACTTGCGGCCGCCTAAAGACAGACACACCATACTACAAAATGATTTACTTAGCTTCGGGTTTCAGAAAAAAAAGATTTCGGCAAAAACTCCCCGATATTATTCGATACTGACTACTTATTCTTTTTGTCGCTGAAGGCGGGCTCCACTTGTTACTTTTTAATATGAAGATGATTTAGTCCGATAGCATTAAGCGAGCAATACTGTCGAAAGTTAAAAAAGGTAAATATATGAGGTTCCAAATGAAAAAACTTTTTGCCATTGTTATACTTTGTTCGTGACAGGTGAAAACCTTTTTTCAATAGTCCTTTCTCGATCAATACAAACTCTTATATATAACAGATCTTGTTATCCTTTCTAGGAAGTAATTTTTCTTATAATTTAAAACAATACCAATAGAGACAAACATTCCAGATCAAAAGAACAAGTACGACCAAAAAAATGAAATTATGATTAAATTTTAAAAACACTTGTCTGACTCTAGAGAATCAATAGGGAGTCAAATAATACTGAAAAGCTGGTCCATCAAGTGAAACAGTGAAATCGTTTAATGTTGCCAAAAATTACAAACAAAAATTAATGAAACACAAGCAAAGAAGTAAATGTAGAAGAATGGTAGACCACCAAAATATAAAAATTTTAAATAAAACACTGGAAAATGTATAGAAATATATATTCCTGAGACAATGAATACACAAATCAGAATCTCTATACTCAAAAGTTAATAAATAAGTCAAATAAGAAAAAAGATTTCTTTTCTTTACCTCAAAAAAAATCCTGTCTTTCACAAGTGAAACTTGGAAATTAAAGAAAATATTGTAAAGAAAAACTACATGTTTTTATACAATCTAAAATTAGGTTGGTATCCACTTTTTTTATGTAAGTTGTCAGTACTGCTGTAAGTGGATGTGTCATCAGGTGGGTGAGACAACGACATGGAAGATTGTTTTAGTTTTTTCAATTAATGGAATCTTCTATACTAAAAATAAATTGGATATTTACAATTACTACTTTCATTTCATTACTATTAATAAGGCTAAACAACAAGGTAACTCAAAATATGGAATAAGACCGAATTTATAGGCCCAGATATAACTCAGCGAACAGTTTTACCACCAGTCACTTTTTTTATAATTTCACTGGAGTAAAAAATGTTATCCGCATCACCATATTTTTATGCCAACAATAAAATGATGGATGAATTTGATACATGTTGTAAATCTGTTTTATGCACGGTAATGCTTTAAAACTCAGTTATGATATGAAGAAAATAAATTAGTGAGTGGACGATTAATATCTATTATTTTGACATAATGCATATAAACCAGCTGAGGAGACTAATCATGTTTATTTATTTAAAATTATACGTAAAATACGTGCAGTAGTATGAGATCCATTTACCTATATATTGGATTTATGAATTTAAACAGGTAAAAAATTAAACCACTTTTTTCATATGCTACGCAGACTATAATAATAATAATATTATTAAATACATCCTGAAAAACGATGACTAGATCCCAACTCTGGGTCAATAACCCAGTAGAAGTTATAGATTTTGTTTTAACGTACAATATTGAGTGATAGATATACTTCACCTGATAAAAATTGGACTTTATTTGGAGAAATACTTCGTTGTGGTAGATTGCAGGAAAATAATTATTAAATATAACTTCCACAATATATATCTACAGTTTTCGTAGAGGGATTGTGGCAAAATTAAACGCCAAATTGTACTAACTCTAATATATTCCGAGCTTTCGAATACTTATGTATTTATCGTCTGGGTTCTTGACCACTCGGAAATATATTAGAGTTAGTACACTATGGCATTCATTTTCACCACAATCCCACTATGAAAACTCTCATATCTAGCTGAAAAATCACAACAATAGTTTACAACGTCATCTTCACCTGCGTCATTACCCTTTCAGATGCACTCTTGCTACTAATATATTTATAATAGTGACAATTGAAAAAAGTATACGTTTATGAAAAGAAAAATATTTGTGTCAACATAAAATCGAAATAATTGCACCCGAAATTTCATGGTTTTGAATATAAAACCAACAAGATATATAACAAAAAAAATATTTATTTTGAGAAAAAAACAGCGATCAAAAATCAGAGAGCTTTTAGATGACTTAGTTCCGATTTTATGGAATATTAAGTCTCTCCTTCATTTCAAAATAGTCAAAATGTAAACTGTGTAATCTTTGAAATTAATTGTAAGCCGAGTCCAACTCCTAGTGTAGATTTAGTGATATTGTTTTCAAAAATGTTAATAAGCATCCAGTTATGGAAAGATCTTGCATTGTATGTAAAAAAAATTTATGTAAATCCAAAAGTATCTTTCTACGGGTAAACAAAATTGAGGTTATGTTATGTATGAATATCAGCTGCTGTTAATTTACATTCAAGTGATCTAAGACACTCAGTTATGTGAGTATCTTATACTCAGATAATGACGTCATTACTCAATGAATAAAATGAACGTGAAAGGTCTGTTACCCACAGCAAAAGAAACGAATTAACTAAAATAATATTATTTATAATAGTATTTACATCAATGACTGTTTGCAATAATTTAATATTATGTGATTACTTGCTTATTTTGATGACAAAATCTGACAACGTGATGTCCTCAACCTCACTTTCAATCTGAGTTCACAAAGCACAAGGTCTCAAACTTGAGCAGTTGCGGGTAAAAACTCAGTTAGGTCTCACTTGTGAGTCTGAAAAAGAAAGCGCATTGGAATGAGTTATGACGTTTCAAGTGAAAATAATCTGAGTTTATATTTATATTCAGTTAATATGTATTTTCTTTTTAGCAACATGCAGCAAACCTTGTCTAAATGGTGGTAAATGCGTAAAACCAGAAAAATGTGCGTGTCCAAAAGGATTTGCAGGACTGCAATGCGAAATTATTGTTAATAACCGTAAGTATTATGGAAAATTCACCAGAACTGTAGACCTTTATATTTATCCAGTTCAATAATTTTTAATTATTCTGTTTCATCTTTGCATAGAGCTCTGGAGTCCTTTCTAATTTATTAACTTGATAAAATTATCTATTAGACAATGTTATCGAATTTAATAGCGCAAATTGCTGCAAAAACCAGGCGTAAAAGGATCAAATTCCACAAAATAACACCAGAAATGGCTATTTTAATCAATTGATTTTAAGCATATGTTTCACAGCAAATTTTTTCACTTTTAAAAAAATAACAGGGACATTTTACAAAAAATGCAATAAAAAACGTAATTGTAGGTTTATAGTCCAGTCAATTTAGACATTCGAGGTTACATAAATTCCTACCAAGATGAAAATCAGTAAAATTGTTTAAAATAAATAAAAAATAACATTTGAATGTTCTACATCATTCACGTTTATAGAAAAACTGAATGAAAATATTTTAAACAAAAAATGTAGATCATAAAATTATTTACAAAAAACGTATTAACACTTTTTTTCTACGTGCAACTCTTTTTGAGATATAATAATTCAAAAAGTTGTAATCGTCATAATATGCACACGTTTACGCGCCACCTATGAGTTAGTGTATTTAGCGCGTTTTGAAGTGGTTTCCACAGTAAGACTATTCCACGGGTCTGTTGTGATTATGTTTACTTTGAAACTATTGCAAAGTAATAGAAATTAGCAGAGATGAAAACAATTTAAATTAAAAAAAAAAGTGAAATTTAATCGTCCGAGTCGTAAATTTCAAATACTTCTTCTTGCTGTTCTTCTTCTCCATCTTCATCTTCATTTTGAGTGCATGTCGCGCCTCTTTGAAATCAAACGGATTGGTGATTCAATATTAGAGCACGACCGACCTTGACAAGGTGTAAATGCCAGAGAACAAAACAGTCCGACTTTTTTGCATCCCTTTTTGCAGTTGCAAAAAATTGTGTTCAGCAGACCAACATCCAACCCCAGTCTGTAGGGTCTAGCTGATAACCAAGCCCCACTTGAACTTGGTAATATAATATCGTTACTGATCTAAGCAGGTAGTTTTTTATGAGCTACGTACATAGAAAGAAGAAAGCGAATGATGTTCCACGATTGTCTGCTCGCACGATAGTCCACCTTACAGTTATGGGGCTTCGGGGAGATTGTATTTGCTAATAAAATACTTAATCGATTTTCTACTTTTGACAATATCCTTTCCTCTGATGATTCCCATTTCCATGTTAATGTGTTTGTAAACCCTCGATACGAATAGTGAGAATCCTAAACCTAAGCACCAGAAACCACTGCATAGTCCTGAAGTATGTGTAATATTCTACGGAACTTGAAAGTTGAATGATACTGAATTCTAAAACTTGGTTTCGACGAGACGGAGTTATCAGTTACACGTCAAATGATAGAATTCAAAAGTATACATTTACGAAGGCTCATCAATACTTATGAAGACTTCTCTGATAAAATTAATTAATGTTAATGTTCCAGCTGACTGCCGAAAAAATTGTTTGAACGGAGGACAATGCTTAAAAAGAAATTCAATAGATATATGTAATTGTCCAAAAGGTTTCGATGGTCCCCAATGTGAAATTAATTTGAATAAACGTAAGTTTTTTTTACAATTTCCACATTTTTATAGTCTTTTTATATAAAGAAGCAAACTTTGCCGGATCTCAAATATTAATAATGAAGTATCTAAATCTATAATGTTTATAGTAAATTTTCAATGAATTTTGAAAAATTTATCAATAATATAAGCCATTTTTCTTATTTAAATTAACATAGAATATACACAAGTAACATGTGGAAGAAAAATAACTTCACAAAATGCTTCATTCACTATAAAGCTGCCTAATAAAAAATTCTTTGTTTATAGTACAAGAATCAAAATCAGTTAATTTGACCTAGTATTGAAATAACCAATAACATTGTTTATATTTTTTAGCTTATTGTACAAACGGTTGCGAAAATGGAGGAACTTGCATACGACATGAATTATGTCTCTGCACAAGGGGATTTACAGGAAAACGATGTGAAATTGATATAGATGAATGTAGAGAACAAAAACCTTGCGATCAAATATGTTATAATACACCTGGTAGTTATAACTGTCAATGTAAAGAGGATTTTATACTGCAGACGGATGGACAGAGCTGCAGGAAAGAAGGTATTATCATCATAAATATCTCTCCCTGATCGTTTCCTCAGTCATTGGGGCTGTTACCTCTTTGGAATGTTTCTATTCTTTTTTTATTGTATCTTTCCATGTTTCCCCATCTTTAGCCTGATGTAACGATACGTGAAAAGTTTGTTCTGTCACTTGTCATATCGTCTTCTATCTACGTGTCCAATTGCAACAATTTCTTCATGAATAATAATGACAGTCTAGTGGTCACAATTAACTCTTCCAGTATCTACTGATTAATTATGTTCGCAGTTCAGGGAATATCTTGTAGCTTTTCTTTTCAAATGAATTAAAATACCTACTTGCGCTCCGTAGCTCTAAGTATCCATCATTCAAAGTTATGAGAAGATTGGGATGACGAACATTTCGAACAGATTCATTTTAGTGTAAGACTCAATATCGCACTCTTGGTCAAGACTATTCTTCTTTAAACTTTGTCGATGCATACATCCATATTGCTTATTATTTACCACAGATACGTGAAGCTGTTTATCTTCTAAAGATCGTCAAGCACATGAGTCTACTACGTTGATCTTCTCGACTACCATTAGTTTTGTTTTGGTTCTGTTTATTGGTAGACGAAACTTTCAACATTTCCGCTCAATTCTGTTAAGGAGAACCGCCATTTCCTTTTTCGTTGCAGCGAATATGGTGATGTCTTCAGCGTAGCGTAAATTGCTTATTCTTTGATGATTTTTGATAAAGTTGACAAAGTCGAAAGCCTTGTTGTAGTTTATAAGTAACATTAACATTGGAACATTATGTTCGCAACATTTTTATATCATTTGCTTAGTGTTGACAAAACCGGCCCTGTTCTCTTACACTTTCGTTGTCCACGGAATACCTAAGTCATTGATTTTTATATAGTAGGACTTTATTTATCGATGCGATAATTATCACATTTTCGAATTGCTAGTCTCTGGGTTAAATTCCTGTCTTCCATCTTAGATTACATATTGTGTGAATGCTATTAGATCCTTCATTGCCCAATTTCTCCCGTGATGTCATCTGTCACATTATTGTAATTTTTTTAACAGTCTGGTGTGGTGAATTTATACACACAGTGTATCTTACTTACACAATTTATAAACTTACACTAAACTGTAAACTAACACTTATTACTAAACACTTACCTAATTTATCTAAATTCACTGTTTAGTTTACTTTTTACTAACCTAACCTAACCTAATCCTAACCGAACCTAGCCCGATGTGTTCACTATAATATCAAATTGTTAATTAACTCCCCTACTGCTAGAGACTCGTTTCATATACTATCATCTCTTTAAAAAAAAGAGCATTCTTAGAAATTGTCTCTATTCAAGCAGTCCTAATATAATAAAAACAGGTAAACAGATGTAACAGAAAGTACCCAGCGCATTCGCCAAACTATAACTTCGATTAATATATTAGAACAGGACCGGCTTCATCAGTGGGCGAGTTCTAACATAACTTTTACTCATAAATAAACTTATTGCTAATGCCACCCTTTCTACCAAGTAGCATAAGGCGTTTGATTGATCGAACTATAATGAAAACATCACAGAAAAAACTAAATTAAAACCGATTGAAGCAATTGGGTGTTATTCTTATTTTTTTTAGATGATGGAGATGTCGGCTTGGAAGCTAAAGATTTAGAATTCGAAATACTGGATAAGAGGCTGTTGAAACTCGAAACCGTAAGTCAACTGCTCTAATTTATAACAAATATAATACAAACTGATAAGAAATGGAGACTGGGTCTGTATTAAGTTAAATATATATAATTAATATTTACATCAAATATTGTTGTAAACATTTATCTTTTAGATGATGGATGAAAGTCACAAAAACGATGTATCAAAAGATGATTTGCAACACTTATACCGAGATATGAATTCGATTTCTCAAGATATAAGCAGTTTGAAGAACAAAATCAATGATGTAGTGAGTATATAGATATTGAATTGGAATAAAATATGTATAAAATTTACCACGTTTTATTTAATTACAAATCCATCTCTTTCTTTCTGCTGCTTATTTATAATCAAATTTTATTTTTAGGAGAATTACAAAAACGATATGTATGTGTTCAAAAATAAATTAACCACTATAGAGAAGAAAGCTGAAAAAGTAGACGAACTAATGTTGAAATATGACAGGATGAAAAAATGTGCTTTTTACAACAAAATATGTATGTGAGAAGTTCTGACTGATTATTTTAAGCTAGAAAATATTCTGTGTATATGTAAATCTTTAGTTAAGTTAGAGGAAATATTTTAAATTCAAAATATTTTGTGAACCTTACTTTTATTTTGAGAAGCCTCGTTACAATATGATTCGACCAGTACTTAGTAAAAATTATATAATTTGTCTTAACTTAATTAATAGTAAATAAAAAGCTTAAATTGGCAATATTTCATTGGAATCTGTTTGAATTTAAAAGTTTTCCTTATAATTATCCTTGTCCAGTGATATTTTTATATTAGTATATATAGGATACATACCTACTGAAATAATAAATAAAATTAGACAATAATATCAACAGAAATAATAAAACTGTGGGTAATTTATGAAAAATAAAATTTTGAGATGACTAACGGCAAGTTAATATGTTTTTCTACCCCTATAATATAGTATATTTCATTAGGAGTCTGCAAATAAGGACTTTTTGTTATTTACAAACAAGAGAACATTGATTTTAACTTTAATGTATGGAGAGTAGAGGTAAGGAGGACCATCTTATATGGGAGCTTAGCTTAAAAACTGTCCGCTTTTAGACGATAAATTATAATTCAAAATTTGACCAGAATGGCTCTCCTGTCAGACGAGATATCATATGATCGTTCAGTTCAGTCTTCCGTCTTATTTGAATGACTTACCTCAAATGTTTCCTACCGGGTGGACCGCGATTTCTCGCTCATCGCTATTGTAGATAGAGTGAATTATGCAGTGTTAAACAATTTTATTATAATTAAATATTGGAATACAAAATCTAAGCTATTCACGGAGTACAAAATAATTTTGTAAATATAACCTAAAAAAGCTACTTTGAGATAATGCTGAATGTTAATTAATTATTCTGATTTTCTAGAAAGAAAGTGCCAATTATTACTTTCTATAGCACAGAGATGGCTCTCCTTACCTCTACCCTCTATACTTTAGTGTAAGATGTATTGCAACCAATATTCGAAACATATCGATAATTAAATTTCGATTCCTGAAACTTTTCGATTATAGTAGTTATGCAACACTTATAACGTTTTAACATCGCTGATTGTCAAAAGTAGTAGTACCATAATGTGGGTCTCCCTATTTTAACTTAATTTTCTGTTTCAATCGCCTAATAAATACTGTGTTATATATTAGAATATTTTGAATATATACGTATTCATTAAAGCAAGTCGAAGTAATATGAATGAAACTCGATTTCCTATTCGGATATAAATATATCAATTCCTTGCTTTAAATAATGTGACAAAATGGGTATATTCTTTGTTGCTGAAATTAGGCCATCAAACTATAAGAAATTTTCGTAAATTATGGTCGCATAGCATAGCGCTACTAGTACCTACCGAAACCTCAACTTATTATATATTTTTCAATATCAAATTGAACTATCCAAATATTTATGTAAGTTGAAAAACTTTTACCCTTAAAAATAAATTTTCTACGGATAACAAATCAATAAAACCAACTGACCTTTTATGACCAATTTCTGGCCTTTCAATGTTATAATTGGATACTTTTGAGATAGTGAACATGGTAACAATCTTAATACAATAATTTTTAATGCATTATTACTTAATTTTTTAGTATTTTTCAAATCAATTAACTAAATAGTTAGTTAACACAAAATTTGAAATATTGAATCAGTTCTATAGATCTGTACTTCTTGCAAACAGTCCCTTAAGTTTGCTTAAAAATCCTTCAAATTCTTGAATACATTTGATTAAGCGTCTTGTAGTTATGTATACCCATTTTAATACTTATTATACCTACTGCCACTGTAATATTTGATTTTTAAATAAATTTTATAATAAGTTGTGGTTTTATTTCTTTTTACCCATAAATCTGTATCAAATCGAATTGAATAAAAGATCAATAAAACTTTATTGTTACACTGAGCAGAAAGATCTGTAGGTATTCTTATTAAATGTGTAGAAAATATTCTATACAAAAACTCATAGTTCGAATTTTCTATTTATTGAATTAATATAAAATAGTAACACATCATTAGGATTTACAAACTTAAGATTTTGTAATAGTTTTCTCGATTATTCCTTTCTTTATTTTCTTAATAATTCTGCCTTTGTTGGTTTTCTTACTTTTCCGTTTATCTTTATTCGATTTTTTACATTTCCTAATCTTACGGGGATGTACCCAAATTGGATAAGCCCCGTTGTCGTTCATCAAAGTTTTAGAATTAAATTTTTTCAAATCTTCTACTGTACTCTGATCCATTACATCTCTTTCGTTTTGATTCTCTTGATTCTTTTTCTTTATTTCTTCAGCTGTAGTAAAATTAATAACCTCTGACAATTCGGACATATTAACATCAACAGTATTTGATGCTCCTTGTCCTTGAGTATCTTCAATACCTAGAGTTTTCTTCAATCTTTCCAGCTCTTTTTTGCCATATCTTTCGCGTTTAACTTGACGCATTTTTCTCTTCCATTTACTTCTTAAACTCTTCGCCATGTTGAAAGTGAAATGTAATTTTTGATAATGTTAGCACGAAAGTTCACACAAGCAAATATTTACGTGAATCAAAACGGAAAACTTTTTGTTATTTGCAAACAAGAGCACATTGATTTTAACCTAAAAATTTGAGAAATATTGTAGGTAATATTCGAAACATATCGATAATTAAATTTCGACTCCTGAAACTTTTCGATTATTCTATTTATGCAACACTTTTTACGTTGTAGCATCGCTGATTGTCAAAGGTAGCAATACCATAATGCAGGTCTCTCTATTATAACTTAATTTTCTGTTTCAATCGCCTAATAAATTTTGTGTTGTATACAGGAATATATTTCAATATATACGTAGTTATTAAAGCAAGTCGAAGTAATATAAATCTAAGATTATATACCCGATATAAATGTTACTTCAATTTCGTATTCGGATATAAATCTATCGATTAGTAGTATCGATACGTTGTTTTATATAATTTGACATAATATATATGTTCTTTGTTGCTGAAATTAGGCCATCAAACTATAAGAAATTTTCGTAAACTATGAAAATATTGAACGAACGCAATCAATACACCTACTTTTATATGTATATAAAAATGTTTTTTATCTTCATAAACGAATTCAATTATATTTATTCTAAAAAAGATTACAACTTGACGTTTAATCACAGAACACATTCGACTTAACAAATTTCTCTTCCGTTACCGCTACCTATCACAAATTAAAAGCGTTCCGAAACATGATGTCCGCCCCAAAACGTGTTGAATTTGTAGTGTATGTATCACCGAACGATTCCGTTAGGGTTCTACAACATTTGCACAACGGTTTCGTCCGCTGAATGCGACGTAAGAGCGGGTTAACATCATCATGATCTGAATATACGAAAAGTAATCCGGATCACGTTAACTGTTGTTTGGAAAGTGTACGAAATAATGGAGCGACACCATATGATCATATAATTAATATTACATCTAGAGAATGCGAGGTATCGGAGTTGGTTCAAGTGAGTCCAACTGAACCTAGTGAGAGAACTTTCTACTCCAGTACATAGTTTAATATGTATTATTTGAAGAGAGAAAGAGCATCAGTTTGCCTCTCTAATCGCTTTTGAGCAATCTAACAAATTATCAAAATCAGCTGTTGCCTATTTAAAAACAAACAAATGCTTTTGTCAAATTATCTGTGTGATTTGTGAAGTTATTTGTTGGTTTTTAGACTTTACTATTTCGAAGTTGCTTCAAAGAGTTGCTGCTCGAAGAAGTACGAAATTTTCTCTAGAAAACGCGGATTCATTAACACAGTTGCCACCATTTTGATGTAGATCTGTTTTTTTTTCTGAGATTGCCTAATTAAAATCAAAATTTGTTTTTCTCCTTTGCTGTTCTGACCACTCGAAGCACGATTTTATTGCAATGCAATCAGCAACTCGTGCCCTCTCACTCTTTAACTTTAACCCTATGATAACAAGTTTTGATTTGAATATCGGATGTCGTTTCTCTCTGCTTCTTACATAAATCTCTCTCTTCAATATTAAATCTATGAGCCTATACCACATATTCTAGTATGGCATTAGGTGATGAGTTTTATAGTGAATCTTCAAAAAAAAGTTTTGTCAGGAATTAAAGGAACCACTGTCACTTTTTTATAATTTTATTATTTGGAAAAATGAGCAAGTATCTGGCTAAATCATTTAAAATAAGTACAAAAAACTAGCATAAATCAATTGGTTTTTAAAACATTCAATAAAATACAATAAATTTCATATCAAATATAGCGACCGGTAAAAACCGATCAGTTGGTACTAAATGTATCCAAAAATATAATTATTAAAATTGTTTTTCAAAAAGTAATAATATGTTTTAAAAAGGTAAATACCTTATTCTATTGTACGTATATAATATATAAAACATGTAAATATATATATATAAAATGCGCGCATATAAGTGAAAACTTTCACAGTTTTGTAATAAGCACATTTGTCAGTAAAATATAATCGAAACATGTATAGTGATGTTTAAGAAAGACAAATTTGATATGTTATTTCGTTTATAGATAATAATACTACTTATTGGAATAAAGTATGCAAACCTAAGAAACTTACAGGAAGAATAATTTAAAACTCAATGGAAGATCTGGAGGTATCTTATTAAAGAGGAACAGCATCAGAGGTTTCGGGAAGAATAGATTTGAAACAAGTTAATGAATCGAATAACTTTAAAATAAATAACACAGATCTACTAATTTGTATTTTGTTGCTGTTTTCAAAATTATTTGTAATTTTTTGTCCGATTCTCAAAAATTATTATCTGTGAATAGTTTCCACTTTTTTCAGCATAAAAAATATTCTCGCAGGTTATCACATTGCACCAAAAAACATTCTACATTATATTTTCAAATTTATTTTGTCCAGGTTTTTAAAAATACATACAGGCTTTGTTAGTGAACCTAAAGGAACAGAAAACTACTACATTTCAGATTGTGATCTAATAAGGGAGAGGAAATAGAAAACAGTTGCCCTAAATGAAATGGAGAGATTGGCAGAAAACAAGAAGGATTGAAAATATTGAACAGAATCCTCTTGGGATAACTGAAAATGTAGAAGGAAAATGAAGATTCTTTGAATACTTTTTTTGCAAAATCTCTATTATCAGAAATTATCTATGAATAGTTTTCAAATTTTCGAAGAAATTCGCTCAAATTATCACATTATACTAAAAAACATTCTACATTATTTTCTTGTTAATTTTGTGTGGTATTGTAAAAAATGACTTTGGGACAGAGAACATATAAATTTGATGAGGTCAGATTCAAATATATAAGGGAAATAGGGGATAAATAATAACCCTAGATAAAATAAAGAGATGGACAGGGGACAGGAAAGAATGGAAACATTCAACCAAAGCAGAGTCTTTGGACAAGCAATTGAACCACTAAAAAATTATATTGCACATATTTTACAATTTAGCTATGTCATAATAACAGTTTCCAAAATTATAAAATACAAAATCTATTGATTCTTATAAAAAAATCACCATAATAGGAATCAATTTTGGTATCCTAAAAGCCCTTACTAAATCACAAATTTGATTCTTTACTAACTTTCAACCTATGTGATTAAAATGTATGCTAACGCAGACAAAATAAATCCATCACACATCTTTTGAAATAATAAAATTACTACTAAGATAATGGCAGTTAATCTAAATCCTTTTCATTGATTTTTGCAAACATAAGCTGAAGAGTGTAAATAAAAAGGTACTAAGTGTCATTTTAAAAACAATATTGTTGTAAATGCTATAACTGTGGTAGGGTTGTGAGATTTTCCTTAGAAAAGTACTAACAGAAAGCCGATCATTAACTGCAGTTGTTCTCTGTTGTACAGTGAGATTTGAAAGAAACTTGAAAGTTGTTTAGAAACAACTCAGATGTTTAACTAAATGAGAAGTAATTTTCAAAGGACTAGTAGATGAGCCTGATGATCTGAAATGAACTGATGTTAACGCCTAAGAAGCAGATGACTAGTTCCACGATTATTTCAGATCTTTTATTTTTTGAAACTTAGTCCTTTTTTATTTCGGCTCTTCATCTTCATCATCTGATAATTTTTCATAAAGTTAATAACCTGAAAACCCCAATTATATCTAATATTAGTTATAAACCATAATCAGTTCTACAAAGCCAATAGGCAAGGCAAGTATTCTAAACTTATAAACTTTTTTTTCTGAAAAATATGTTTTATTTCCAGCATATACTCAAATAGAAAATAATATTGATATATTGAACTATTGAACCAGCAGTTGATAAAATATACAGAGCATATCAACTAAACTATAAATATGGTTTTCGTGATGAGTCATCTCAAATTGACATGAAAATAATATGTAAAAATTGAAGTTTCCACTTATTTCAGTCTTTATCAAAACGAAAAACATATAAAAAGCTTCAAGAAGTAAAAAGTTAGAAAAAAACTATAAATATGTATAGAAAAAATTTAACTAAGCTGTTAAATCTATCATCATATGGAAGCTATCAAATGAAATTTATGAATTTGACAACAAATCAACAGATCAACTGTTTATTCTGTGCCAAATTGATCCAATGATTCTAAAGATTTTTTTGGTATAACAATTTTAATGAGGTTACCAACAAAAAAAATAATGTTGAGAATTAACTTTGTTGTATAATGTAATCTATATAATACAAAATCGAAGTAAAATAAAAATGAAACCATCTAGTTTTAAATTTATATCAAAATTTTAGTCAGGGTTTACTTTGCAGTGATAATCATCTCAAACTGAACGATACTCCGTATATTCTCAATCGCACTCTACTACACATGTTTTAATATCACTTATTGTTATTCTGGATTACAAATTAAATTGAGTTTTAAATTGCTATTAAGTTTTTCATTTATCCAGATGGTATGATACCTAATTTCATATGAAACTTGGTTTTAGAAAAGGAATTAAGCTATTTTGGTACTATAAATGAAAAAAATACCTAAAACTATAATAATTATTTATGTGTGTACTTATAAAGGAACCTATGTAAACATATACATCAGATAAAATAGTTCAAAATCAAAATTAAGATTCAATGCTTCTATTAAAAATAAACAAATCAGAATTAAATTCTCTCAAGTGAAACTTCAATCAATTAAGTTTACCATTCTTAATATTGACAATATTAATACAGTGCAATCTATTCAATCTGAACGCCGCCCTTATGATGACATACTTCAACATATAATCCTGGAATTAATTTAAAGAGGTCATGTCTTTTGTTTTTGTTATGTTTTACTACACTTTTCCTAACCTAGAACAAAAGATGCCCAAAAGAAAACACCAACAAGTTTCAAGGAAGTTGGCATTTGAAATATGATAAATTAAATATACTTTTCTACAATAGACTGTTTGGTTTAAAGAGGTCCTACTTTATATGATTTGTGTCAAATCTTTGCGAATAAGAATAAAAAATTATAACAAATAATTCTAAAAGTATATATTGAATATAATAGGTGATAGATTGCTGTAGATCCCTGATTTAGAAGCATTATTTCTCCATTTGATTTATATTAACAAAACATTTAAATATTTCAACATTAAAAAACTCCATTGAAGAATTCATTGCGAAAAAGTTTTATTTATAATTAATATTTACATAATAAAAAGTTACAAGAAATTAAAACTTGTCATGGCAGTCATAGATGTAATTAAAAGGAAAAAAAGTAAAATAATAATTTGTTACGTTACATGCAAACATAACTACACAATTTACAAAATAATAGTACCATGTATATGTCAATATAAAACATTATTGATTAATACTATTATTAATTTTTTTAATTCTTATATTGTATACAACCCCATGTAACCAATTAAAGAATAAAACTTTTTCATAACAAAATCATCTTATTTTTTATATTGGTTTAAACTGAATTAATCTAGTGAGCATACTCATAATGCACGGTATTTGTTTCTGGCGATGCATAGTGATGTTGTCCGGGACGTTGCTCTCAAAATCTAGCGCTACACGTTGAGATACAAAAGTAAGTATAGTCAAGAGATCCAGCTCGAAGGCTTTTGTCTTCAATTCTTGGCACAGGGATTGAATGAACCACGATCCTTTGGTTGTGTTACGCCAAGAGTAATAGCCTTAATTAAAATGTTATTTGATAAAAATGATATGATTATGAATAATATGAACAGGGAAAATTACAGTTTATAATTTATGCATTATTAAAGATAATTATTACAAATTATTTTGGACTTTTGTTATATTATTGAGATTTAAAGAAGTAGATATTTTTTTCTAATTTTTATCGTTAATATTATCAAATACCTATATTACACTATTTTCAAAATGATTTCTGAAATAACCAAGAGCGGATTTAAGGTGAGGCCGTCGCTTCCCCAAGCGAACCATCACGATATGAAAAAAAAATTAAAATAAATGATATTAATAAGTATTATTATTTCATAAAAGTTATCACATGCTATATTTCTTGCCCAAACTATAAACCCATCATTCCAGTCAGTCAGTAAGTTATATAAAAAAAAAACATTGTAGTAGGCCGCTCAGTTGAAGCAAGAAACAAAAACGCAAAATTCACTAAATGTGTGATAAGATTAAACCTGTTCAAGCGCAAGCTGATTTTTCTTGACAGATGCAAGCATCTATCTGCTTACACTTGTAGTTCCTGTTGCGTTAGTTAGTTTTGATAGATATAATGAGTGAAATAATTAAATAATGGGAACAAAAAGAAATCCAGAAAAGCCTGCAAATAAAAAACCATTTCTCAAAACAAAAAAAGACGTATATGATTTTACCTTCAAAGTCAAAATGGTACAGAAAGGCTCTATTAAGTATTCATCTAGACATAGAGTTAAACATATAAAATAATATTGACACATTGGCTCCGAATAAACACTCTACCCTAAAATACTAATTTTTTTTTTTCGTTTATACCTTCTCATTAAACTTACAAAAAATATCAAAACAGAGTTATATTCACTTTGAAAGATCTCTGGATCCGCCCCTGGAAATAACTGTACTGGAAAAGTCTCTGTGTGAACTGTTTTAATAAGTTTGTGAAAGATGGGGAGTTAAAATGATATAATAAATATGTTAAAGACATACCCTTTACTGTAGAATAGACTATGAGAAAATCAGCTTGCACTGGTATTTTGTAGGTATTATGGATTTCCCCATCAGTCTCTGTTTTTGAGAGGTTGACGCCTCCATCAAGTTTGTCACCTTGACAGGCTTGCAGAAAAAATATTTTTGGTTTACCTAAAATGCGATTAAAAACAACACTTTTCCAAGGATTAGAAATGAAAAAACAAACCCGCTAAAGAAGGACACCTATCTGCAGTAAATTGCACCCATAGGTGATCAGGTTTGTATGGCGTATCTTTTGCATAAATAATTCCCGATTCTCCATGTGATAGAATAGAAATTATAAGGCAGTCATTATCACTATGATCCATACGAGCAGCTGGTAAAAAAACAATAACCAACAATTAGAAACACAAAAATAATTGTACAGAATGTGACCTTTTGAAATGTTATAGAAAAATCACAATTTGGGTATTATAAGTGATTTTATGGCATAGATTCTGATAAAGTCAATCCCTGGAATATGGAAAAAATAATTAAAATATTCAAATGACCTAAGCTTCGAGATATTAAAGGTTGAAACTCGAAAAATCTTTATTGCCAACACCTTAAGATATGAAAGCTGAAACATTGATAAATTGAAGAATCCAATGATTCATTTCTTATATTTTCGTGAAAATGATTAAACAAGTTTGAGTTACCTGCTTTTTGATATATTGAAGGTTAAAAGTCAAATAACGGGTTTTTTATAATTTACTTATTATTTAAGTGGTTTTAAGCATTACTTTAGAACTGCTGTAAAGATGCTCAACACCCATATATTGCTTTGTGCTATCTGTACCTATACAGATCATGTCTGGATCAACATACTTTCTTTTGAAGGACAATATGAACCTTGAAGAAAAGACTGATCTTGTCCTCTTTGTAGTACAACTATTATCATCTGCTCAATAATTCACCCACAGTTGCACTTATGTTTTATAAGAAATGTTTAGTCTACCTAGACTGTCTTGTCATTTCCAACAAGTTTAATATCTGCCTAATCTAACTTAATGTTGAAATCATTCAAATTTAGTAACTCATTTACAAGTTTAAACCTTTGACATCGCGAAGCATAGAATTTTTTTAAATTATTTTACTCCCAACGATCGGCTCTATTGAAAACAACAGGTATATTTATGAACTACAGAAATTGTAATCTACCTGTACATTCTATAAGCCTGAAGAATAAATTGTTAATTATTAACCTTAGTTTTGTATTTCTGTCACAAATTTGGATAGTAAATTTGATAAAAAAATTTTAATTCCAATTTTTCCATACAAATTTTACAGTAACATTTAATGATTTTAGTGATCTTTATAAACTTTGAAAAAATATTTTTATAAAATTGTGTTCTAGCAATTTAGTTTTAGACAAATTTATCAATTATTTATAGCTATTATATACAAATGTATTGATTATTGTTCTACCTTATCAATACATATCCTTATCAGTTAATAAACTGTCTTTAAAATAAAAAAAATATTGCAAAAACAAAAAGATAATGCTAATAATAAATAGTTCATTTTCATATCAGATTGTTTGGAATATATTAATTATTTACCTTTCTTAATATGCAATTCTATATCAGAATAATTTAGATCTTTAAATACGTGCACATCAAACCCTACAGCAATAAGGCACTCCTTAAGATTTCTGCAGTCTTCATTGGTACCGCCTCTTGGTTTTAAACTACCAACTTCAAAGAACTCGTGATTAAATATGTAAGCTAAACCTCTCCTCTTGTGGTTCATTTTATAATGCGTTGAATACTTTGCTACTGGCATTTTCGCATATAGCTCTCCAGTAGCATTACTTGAAAAACAGATTATGAGTATTCGTAATTAGTGTATATTAAAAAATATCTTACCCTGGTTTTCCTAGTGCATCTCGTTCATCTCTTTTACCATTACTCATTTGGCCAAAACACTGACCATCTTGGGCATCCTCAAAAGTCTCTTCAGCTGTGCTAAATCCATTACCCACTTGATCTGTACCTTTATTATCCATTTTCATGTAAACATTAAATCATAAAAATGGTTAAACAAGCGCTAATACAATTATAGTTCACACAAAGGAATTTGAAAAAGTACTCCAAACAAAAATAAACTACTGATTACTTATAATCTACAGTTACCAACATAATTCTAAAAGTCCAACTTCAACTATACACCTGTAACCAATAATATTATAATATTTAAATCATGTGATAAACAGTATCCAATGATAGAAGTACTACAGTCAAGTTTTAGAAATTCGTTAATCCCCTATTCAAGAGCCAAATTTTGACGAAGCCTTTTGAAATACCGTTAAGTCTAATATCCTTAGCTAATTCATTTTCAATTATTCTTAAGATGATTTCACAGTGGTTATGTCTTAAAACACATTGATGTGAGAATAAACAAAAATGGGTATTTTCACATCCTTTGTCATTATTATTAATAAAATTGGGCTTGAATGTAATTTGGCGTTATTCGTTATAATATTTCAATTTTTAACAATTTGTTGTTGCACTTGTGAAGTATTTTTCTATCTAAATGCAATGCAATTGAAAAATGAATATACGTCATATAAAGCTACCATAATCATCCCTTCTACAAATTTCTCTAGCCATGCTTTTGACTTTGACGTTTTCTTTTTATTTCCCGCCTATAAGTTGACCGTTAATCAAGCTGAAAGGTTAGCATTTATTTGTTGGTGATTTGAATCGAATTGTTGCCATAAAAAATGTCAGGACGTGGCAAAGGTGGAAAAAGTAAAGCAAAATCGAAGTCCCGTTCAACCCGTGCTGGACTCCAGTTTCCTGTAGGAAGAATTCATAGATTATTGCGTAAGGGGAATTATGCAGAACGCGTTGGGGCAGGAGCTCCTGTCTATCTCTCAGCTGTTCTGGAATATTTAGCTGCAGAAGTTTTAGAATTGGCTGGAAACGCCGCCAGAGACAATAAAAAAACAAGAATCATTCCGAGACATTTACAACTAGCTATAAGAAATGACGAAGAATTGAACAAACTCTTATCTGGTGTTACTATCGCACAGGGTGGTGTTTTACCAAATATTCAAGCAGTTTTGTTGCCAAAGAAATCGGGAACTGCAACTACAGCAACTGGTGGAAAATCAACGAAGACACAGTCTCAGGATTACTAGTAATTTACTTATAATTTGTATGTTAGTGTTCATTTTTTTTTGACTACTCAGCATAAACTTTGTCAGATTAACTTGTTTAATGTAAAGCATCTATTTTAGCAAAACTGGAAGTTCATTAACAGTTATTGGAATCGTTTAAGACACTTGTTTTTGATCCCTTCCTTAATAGATTATAACATTCAGGCTAGGTTTATGCTTATTTGAAATGTCTTTTAATAAATAATAATGTTATGAAGTGTTTGCTTTTCAAATATATATCACACTATTCCTATTCTTCAAAATGTATGGAGGCTTGTAATTTATCATTTTGTTGTATCTAGTTCTACACAAGTATTTCCAACAACCAATAAAAAATATTAAGTATTTCATGTTAGTTTTCTAAAAATAATATTCTTGGGTGATTAAATGCACGCAGATTTTAATACTCGGAAAAGCTAATGATGCACTAAAGCAAGAATTAATGAAGATTAAAGAATAATTGTTGTGAGTAGAGGTTCACAGTAAATTTAAGCAGGAATAGCTCCATCAAGAAGAGATTCTTGAAGGATGCAATTTAAACAGATACTAAGAACATGAGAATTAGATTTATGCAGTTTGTAAAAAGATCCTTTGAAATTTTTGGTAGTGTTTTCTAGCAGCGGTCAAAAAAGGAAGGCATATGTATTGTGGTTTCAATTGAACATATATATAAAGGTCTATGACAATTATTAGCAGTTTTCTTGGAAAACATTTTGACAAAATCTGTACGAAGGTTTCAAACTTTTTGAGATCCAACCAAAAGCAACAATTGGCCTAAATCTTTCTTAAATACTCATTCTCACACAGTCTAAAGTAAAAATGTTGAAGTAGTTAGATTCATCTTTTAATTTTTCACCATGACATGCTGCCTCTTAAAGTCCAGCTCTAATTCTACATCAATTTCATTTTAGCCTAAACAAGATTTGCATAGTTATTACTGCGTACAATACTTCAAAATATGCGTTATTCTTTTTGTCCTCAACTTGCTGGAGCAGTGTTGCGACAGGAAAGTTTTCAAATTTAGACCACAGGCTCATCAAGATTCTATCAGTGAATCGAAATTTGCTGATACAACTTTCATTTGAGATTTGTTTAAAACCAGATTGAAGAATCTACATTGTTCAAGAATTTTTCAGCAACAGTGGATGAAAAGACCTTAAGGTCCCCCTGAGACTGGAGCACTTCGCGATTGTTGACCTGGAACTCATTCATACATGTCCTGAGTCTAATACACACTAAACTTTTGATCATTTGTCCGAGATAAACAAATTTCTGGTGTTTTCTTTGGTAATTCTCATAACTTTGAATTAAAATTGAAATCTTATAAGGAAAAGGAAATAAATGAAACAACTGGTATAAATTTTGTTCTTTTAATTATGCTTTTACAATTTTTTTGGGCGTCATTAAAAAAAAGAAAAACCGAATTGTACAAAATATTACACATATATAACAAGTCTAATCCTAGAAGGATAACCTTCCACAGAAATAACATCTATAAATAACAGTTCGACACAATTTAGTTATAATCGGATTTTGTTAAATTTAATGAAAAAAAAAAATTGTTAGAGGGAGAATTATTTTTGTATACTATTTTTTAAAGTAGATCAGGTTAAATGTCCATTTGTTCCACTTAATTTCGATTTACTGTTATACTTTGGAAAAACATAATTCGATAGCTGAAAGAGAAGAATTTATTAGAAAAATTACAAATGCCATTAGACAAAATTTAAACTTATGAAATATTGAGATTTTGTAAAACATGTAAAACAAAATTCTATTTTATTAGCACATAGTTTATCTTCTGGCAGAAGCAGACAGCTTGAGTGCATCTGATGACAATCTATTAGAGCTTAAAGTGACTATCAAACACATTCAAAACTACATTGACATTAGTGTCATTAGCTAACTATATTTCATTCATTCAAGGTAATTATCGATTATAACCACCATTGTGATGCATGGAGAGAAAAATTTTCTTCCACAAAAGTTATGACTCCTTTCAATTATTACTATATTGATGTGGCCCTCTATACATCTTTTGATCCTTCATCAAATGTAACTTTGGTTGTATGCAGCATTGCTTAAACCTTTCGCTCTTTCTTCTGTACATTGGGACATAAAGATCATTGTGAAATAAGATAAAATGTGTATTCATTCTGACTTTAAATCACTGTAGGTCCATCCAGTCCAGTTCTTTGATGTTCTTGGGTTAACAAAGGTCCATTTGTTGTAGGTACTCCAGATGTCAAATTGAACTCTTCAAGTCGTCTCCATATTGTACCTTTGCTTATCTCTTGTTGATAGAACCACATAAAATTTTAGCAGAAGAAAATAAACATAAGAAATGTTTTTCTTTGTGCTTAAAGTCGGAAAAATCAATTCTGACTTTATTTCCTGGAACCTTCTCAATGCTCTACAAGGTTAGAAATATTGTATTTGGGTTCTAAACTTTCAAATATTGTTAGTGGTAGATTTGATGATTATCTTTCTGCTTTAAAAGAATGACACTCTGCGATTATGTGCTTTATAGTAAATTTGTCAAATTTAAAAAAGCTTCATCTCTGAGATTTTTGTGGCACTGACCATGGTTTCACAGAGTTTTCACTTCACAAAGCTTGTATGTTGATATATTGATTTAAAGAAACTGAATCACCTGTATAAATATAAGCCTGATCTACCAGTGATTGGCTATATCATCATATACCATCAACAGGGTCAGCTTCATCTGCCGAACTGATATCGTCACCAAATTCAATATCTTCATCAAAACCTTCTTCAACAAATGTGACGGTTTCATTAATCCTAACAGATTCTGGAAATTCTCCATATGTTTTCAAGTTACGTGCCTCGTCTGGTGTATATTTTAGAATAACATCCGCTTTGGCATCTTGATAATCCCTTAAACCTATGAGGATTATATCACCTTGATTTATCCAAACCTAAGAAAAAAAAACATCAAAAACTTATACTCTATAAGTTATAAAATGATCAACAAAACAATAGTATACAATCAAAGAAAAAAAATAATGGATTTCAAAACATTTTAGTAATTTGCATTTTCAAAACAGAGAATTGTTTGTATAAAATGCAAACAAGTAACCAAGAAAATGAACAAATACAACTGAGTTTTATTGGAGGAGCATTTCTGTGGTGGGGGACAATGAATTTATATAAAAAAGCTAACTTAAGAATAAAACAGCTAATTTCTTAAAAGCATAGCGGAAAATTTCGTAATATAGCACTCAATTTTCTGCTTATTGTTTTATCTGTGCACTCATATTGCTCTGCTAATTGTTTTCAGTATTATCAAAATATGAAGAAAAAACATGAGAACATGGAATATTGAGAGTTAAGCTTGAAAAAAATCAAAATTCTTCTGGGTGCTGAAATAATGCTATTAAAAATGGAGTTCTATTAAGCACTGATAAGAAAAAAGAATAAACCTATATAAAATTGGTCTCATGCTGTGGACACATGAACATTAAGAACTTGGAAACAAAAAATACATTAAGATGTATGGAGGCCAACTGCCCAAAGTTTTTATTACATACTTAATACAATTTTTCATGATCTACCTTCTTCCTAAGTTTCCCTCTAATGTGACATAACCTCTTAACACCATCAAAGCACATAGCTTCTAGCCTTCCATTACCTAGCATTTTTGTAACTTGTGCATACTCCTGTCCATCTTCTTTGAAAACCAACTCACGTTTCTCTGTTTCATTTTCATTCTTCCCTCTTCTCCGGTTCTTACCTCCTTTTCCTAAAATACCACAAAACTCCTTTCATAATATATTGTTATATTATCCTTAATAACTAGTATCATTAGTATTGAAAGCAATTATTCAATTATTTACTATAGTTATTGACCATTACATTTCTAATCTATTTCTGAGCCTAGTAGAAATCTTCTATATAAGATTATTTTAGTGGTTTAACTTCGAATCGAATAACATATTGAAGTTTAGTAAACAAAATAATAGTAGTCTAGTCGAATTACCTGTCTACATCAATTTGTTCTTAATTCACCAACTTTTAGGTTATGTTATAACTTTTAATAATGGAAAACTTAATGAATTCCATTATTAACGACCAAAATGCATACAATTATACATATTTGATTATAGTTTGGCAAATTGTTAATGTTTTTCAGAAAATTATTTTTCAAAATGTCAATAGGGGTGCACGATTCCAATATGCCATTGGAAAAATTTACAGTGCATATGGAACATAAAATAGTATATTAAAGATTAAATTTTACCTTTATTCTTCGGCATTTTGGTTTTTTAACAATATCACTTTAATTTGTATGAAAAATTTCAATTTTTTGACTTTTTCCAGTAATTGTTGAAAATATAACCCAGACCCCTGACTTGACAGGCAACCAGAATGAAAGAATTCTATGATCGCGCGCGCATACGTCTCTTCCGGCTACTTGCTTTTCAGATCTTGAAATGATTTTTATTCGTGTCAAAGATGGATTCCTATCCTGACGTACAGGAACACGAATCTTGTGCAAAAAGAATTAAACTTGATGTTGCCGAGTCTAATATAGGTGAATTGTGCAAAGGAATAGGATTTTCCTGTTTTTCCACATCATCAACGGGCCCGATTGACATTACTGAAGGTAAAATTTGTAAAATATGTTTGGTTGTTTAGGGAATAATTTTCTTCCAATATGGCGACCAGAAACAAAGGCGAACTGCGGACATTTTGTAGGCGTGGTACACTTGGATTTCAATTTGACTTTTACAAAAAGTTCGATTTTTCATATTTTTTCCACAATTAAACATCATTTCAAACCATTTTTTCGTATCAATTTCAATTATAAAAGTAATACTGAAGTAATAAATTTCGAATATTTTTATAATTTTGTGTTTTTATTTACCTCTTTTTCAAGGACATAAATGACAATAAATAATTTTAATCTATCAGTGTTTGCCTAATGATTATTAGTCGCCTTCATAGAATAAATAAAAAGTATTATTTTTTATGAATCATTTTAAAAAAAAGTACCAACACAGTGTCATGCGCACAAATTTGCTGTCAAATTGTTATGATTTTATATTTAAAATTTGCAAATTAAATTTTTAAATAAAAAAGTAGATAGATTATATTATACGTATTCCTATACTAAAAACAGTTCACGGCGAGTATTAAAACATATTTTTGCATCTTCTGAAATTTTAAATATACATTTTTTAACCCAAGTGAAAGAATTGTTTTTAATTGCAAATATTTTCAAAAAAGAGGCTTTGCATATTTGGTTGTCTAGTTGTAGGCATTTGAAAGGCAAATTAATCTGATATATAGTTACTTATGTTTTTGAAATGGCAGTTTAGGTTCTAAATCATTAAAATAATCAAGTTTAGTGAAGATGTATTTGTGTATATATATATATATATATATATATATATATATATATATATATATATGCAGGTTTAAAAGAAAACAACCAGTTACTCTTACTATTTGTAGAATATATTAAAAGAGTTAATATCTCATGACATCCATCCACGTGATATCAAAATTTATCCATCTCTACTCAAAAATTCTTTAAAATATACCCTCCAAACAGATAAATGGTAAAACATATTTTATTAATTGTTTGTAATAATTATTCGGTCAAAGACTGTCATTAATTATTTTTTTTGATATTTTTGAACTACTTGGATATATGAGTCGGTATATTTTTTGTTTTTCATTCTTCAGAGAAGAAATTATTTAAACAGTATAATAAAATTGAATATCTAATAATGTAATATTTTACGTCTTTCTTATATTTTTTAATTCCCTAATATGTATAATTTTGTGAATTCTGAAGTAGGAATTGTTTAGTTGAAAACAAACATAAATAAGCACTTTGGAAGACCAGAAGTTGGACAATAAAAATAAAAAGTCTTTATATTAATAGAATGAAATAATTACACAAATTTCAAATAAAAAAGACAAATTTACATGTAGATTCAAAAATTAATAATGAGGTTTTTTACAAAGAAAATTGTAGGATGCTGTACATAAATAATATAAAATGATTCCTACAAACCTTTCAAATGCCAACTTATATCACAGAATTTAATCCTTTATAACCTAAAATCAGAAAATGAAACATTTAATTAATTGATTAATACAATTGCGTATCAACTAAAATTGTTAATACAATTACAATGTACAAATAGATGCTGAGGTTTAAAAATTAAAACTTACAATTTTTGTTTGATTTCATGTCATATGTATGAAGCTTCATAAACACTGTTTTATGGAGTGAAAAGAATAAATATACATTGGAAGATTCCTTGCAGAAAATTTATTCTAAATTTAGATAAACCTTGAAATAATTGGCTGTACTGTATAGTCTTCCCTAATCTGGGCTCAAAAATATTTATATAAGAAAATAACTTGAATTTAATAATAATGAAAAAGAAAGAAATAGATCAGTTCTTTATATTTTATATTAAATAATTTATTTATTCCCAAACTTACCAGATCTTTTTATCACAACTTGAAATTTAGTGAATATTTTACAAGTATACTGGAAAAATACCTTATCTAATCATTGCTTGATATATTTATAGAGATTATTAGTCAAATATGTTGAGTTTGGTCACGTTTTTTTTTTCACTTATATTGTTAGGCTAGTCACATGCACTCCTCACATTATTTATATTCAAACTTCAAAACCTGTATGGAATGTTTGGAAATATATATAAAATAAAAAAAAACTTGATTTGCTATTTTAAACAAATAATGCACACATTAACAAACCAAAATGTGACAGGATCATCATAATGAAGCTGTTAAATCCTTGTAGATTTTTACTAATTAATTTCATCCATTTATTGAGAGGGATTATTTTAACTGCTTATATTTCTCCAATCTGCTCCATTTTCACATTTATTTATATTTTCTTTGCATTTCCTTCTATTATATCTTTCCACTCTTTGTCTAGCCCAAATTGTGATCTTTCATTTCATGTTCCTGATATTTTTTTGTGCCTCTATAAATCCCACCTTCTAATATTTCAAGACTAGTTTATTGTACTTTTTTTTTAATTTTCATCACTGTTGCAGGTTAATCCATTTTTTTCCATATCCAGTTGATCTGGAGGATTTTTCTGTTTCAACATCTTTAAAAAATAATAAGAGGGATTATTGAAAAAAGATGTAATTTTATGATTTGTTTGTTTTACTTTACAGGTATATCAGCAGATTGTGACTCAGGATATGAAGCCTCTACACTAGAATCAATGCCCACTCCCCTTCATCACACATCACCTCGAACAGATCCAGGAGATATTCAAGAAAGTATGTCAAGCATTTCTGAGTCCTTCACGCAAACACCGACTCACACAGATCAACACGATGTATCCCAGGATAGCCTGGAAATTGAAGATGATGATAACGCTTCCACTGTCAGTGAATTAAGCGGCCTATCCGAATTATCTGGTCAAGATTGGAAACCCATGGCTGGAAGTATGATCTGGGTAAGTTGGGGTAATATATCAACAAACCAATAAGAGTTGTAGATATTTATTTAGATGAATAGCTTTGTGGAAATTCTTGATCAACATACATACAATAAATAATAAGGTTAACAACTTTATACTGTTTTTCTTTTAAATTTTTCTATGAACAAATAATTTCAAATATTCCTTACAATGTTATTTATTATTCTTCAAATCCTCCTAATATCCAAAATAAGTTGGAATTTATTGGAAAGTTTTTTTATATTCATATTGAATACAATCACTCTCATCCGAACTAATAATGAACTGTCTTGTGTACGTTTGATAACCAAGTTATCATCATCAGGTGCTAAAAACCAACAAAATAATAAATTGATAATTAAAACAATGATTTAGTGCAATATAACAAAAGTATCAATTTTAGATTCAACAACAAATGCAAAAAGGTGTTAATCCTAGAGAAATTTTGGCAGAACTAGGAGTGGATGGACAAATTCCTGACTATGTAGATGATCTTACAGTATGGAAACTTATCATCAACATGTTATCTGAACCGCCACGTAGAAATAAACTTAGACATATCAATACGTTGGATGACGTTGTTAGATTATTAAGGGGTACTTATTAGATGTTTTGACTTTATGAATTGTACTAACATGATATTTTTTAGGTGCACAGAATATTATAGTCTTGACAGGAGCAGGAGTATCGGTTTCATGTGGTATTCCTGACTTCCGTTCTAGGGATGGTATTTATTCCAGACTAGCTATCGATTTTCCAAATCTCCCAGATCCTCAAGCTATGTTTGATATCAGTTATTTCAGTCAAGACCCCAGACCTTTTTTCAAATTCGCCCGAGATATTTACCCAGGAAAATTCCAACCCAGTCCTTGTCATAGGTAAGTAACTAAAAGAAGTTTGAATTTTACATTTGTTGTAATAAATATGTTTACAGGTTTATTAAATTATTAGAAAAACATAAGAAACTCCTGCGGAACTACACCCAAAACATTGATACTCTTGAAAAGGAAGCAGAGATCGAGCGAGTAATTGAATGCCATGGCTCTTTTGCCACAGCTACATGTACAAAATGTGGACATAAAGTAAGAGCTGATCAGATTAGAGATCACGTTTTAGCCCAAAAAATACCTCTGTGTCAAGAATGTCATCCTAATGTGGAAAGTTATGTATCTACCGATGATGTCAGGACAAATCAAGAGGGTATGGACTACAGAGAACTTGTTCAATCAGGTTTGTAACTCTATTTTTCGCTAAATTTTGTTTTTTATTTAAATCAAAAATATAATTTTGTAGGTATAATGAAACCGGATATAGTTTTCTTTGGCGAAGGTCTTCCAGATACATTTCACGAAGCAATGACAGAAGATAAGTCACAGTGTGACTTATTATTAGTTATAGGAAGTTCTTTGAAAGTCCGACCAGTGGCGCTGATTCCTAGTAGTCTACCCTCGCATGTTCCACAGATTCTAATCAATAGAGAACCCCTGAATCACTGTCATTTTGATGTAGAGTTATTAGGAGATTGCGACGCTATTATAAACCACCTCTGTAGACTGTAAGTATGAAGAACTTCATTAATGAAGATATATTCAATTATAATAAATTAATTGACAAAGTTAGATTATAAAAACTTCTGTATAATGCACTGAGACACAATTCATTTTAAGCTACAAAAGGCTGGTTGATAAACTTTAAAAAGCACCAGGACCCTGGATTTAAGAAGATTAGTTGTGAGAAAGCAAATGTGAATAACAAAATTTGTGTTTACTAAAGGATTATGAAATAAAAGAAGTCTTTAATGCCAACGAAACTGGACTATTTTTGGACTGTTCTTACCTGATAAAACGCTTATTTTTAAAAATAAAAATCGTCATGGAGGTAGCACTGTAAAGAGCAATTAACAATATTGTTAGCAAGAATATGACAGTTCAAAGAACTTGATTCATTGCTTACAGAAAAAGCTAAAAAACCTAGTTGTTTTGCTATTTCTACCACTGGACTGTGATGTTAATAAGAAAACCGCACGACAGCAAAAATATATGAAGGATGGCTCATTATAAAAGTTGAGAAGAAAATTATTAAAGAGAAACGTACAGCTCACAATTTAATTGCTCTATTGAAAGCTGTGGAAGTAAAATTCTTACCACGCAATATAACATCTAAACTGGAACCTTTAGAATCTTTGAATCAAACCTGTTATAAAAAGGAAGTTAATAATTGTGATAATTATTAGAAAACTAGGGCTTTAATAGATTGTTGTTCTTGTACATGTTTTAAATTATACAAGGTTATGAATATTTTGTCAACCAGTGGTTATAACTTTTTAAATGCCCTTTATAACATATTTCACAATTGCATTGTTGTAAAGTGAAATTGAAGAGAATGTTGAATTCAAAAAAATACAATGATTTTAATTTTTTTAAATGTGCAGCTTAAAGTTAAACAAAATTATAACTAACAGTTTGATATATCTTTTAACAAAAGATATAAAAGCTGGTTATTTACTAAATAAATGAATTTAATGCTTTTCTAGTTTGGGAAGTAATTGGGAAGAAGGTGTCTACTCTTCCCAAGTCTTGAAGCTAACGAATACACTTCTACCCCTAGAAGACCCGCCTCCATTGGAGGTGCAACATAAATCATCAAAACTGGACTTTACCCGCCCTATAGAATCAGAATCCTCCCGATGTATATGTACGAGTACAAACAGTAGTTCCTTAAGTACAGAAGCGAATGCAGAATCGCATTGCACATGTTTTCACTACAAGTCAATTAATCATGATAGCGAATTAGAAACTAAGATTGTTAAAGAGAGACATATGAGTATAGATTCAGCAAAAGATTCCGGTATTGGAGACAATTCCAATTTCACCGATAAATACGACGAATCAGATGAGAATGGAGAAGAGAAGAGTAGTAGTTTTTGCTTGGAAATATGTAACGAACCATCCACGTCTTCGGAGAATTTTAGAAAAAACACATCAGATTTGAGAGGATACTGGCAACCGAAAGTTAAGAAGAGCTTAGCCGATAGGTAAGTAAATGCCGGGTTTGAATTTTTATATGATTAATAATTTCTTTAATCGTTTAGGTTACCAGAAAATTCGTTCCATCTAATACCTCCGTGCCGATATATATTTCCCGGAGCGGAGGTTTACTACGATCCAGACGAAAAACTACATTACGAAGGTCATTCATCAAATTCGGAAGAATCAGAAAACGGATCAGAGTGCGGAAGTCAACTTGATTCATTGTAGTCTTTTTCACTTTCCCGTTTTTATTATCTTTAAGTATTCCCTCGTTGTTATTTTTATATTTTTTATGAAAGGAGAAAGTCGTAAATGTGCTCATGGTGTATTTGTTGTTAGTAAAGAGGTTATGTATATTTCGTGTGTGAGTTACGAGAAAGTATTATCCCATAAAAAGTGATACAGTATAAGTAATTATCAGAATGTATGTAGTGCAAAACATAATACGAACATTGGTTAGTTCTTTACTAAGCTACAGGTTGATTAAGTATATTTTACTGTGATATTGAATCAGTCACCTTCTAAATATGGACATCAATATGAATTAGAAGATGTGAGAGGAGTAATTATATTCTATAAGAATTTCCACACTTTTTGTCGCTTAAAACTATCTAAAATAGTCCATTTTGGCATTTGATCAAATTTTGAAAAACATTAGCTAAATGATTGAGCTGTTTGAACAAATATTTGCAGATACATGTCGACTGGGAGGTTTTGAACTAGTTTCACATAAATATTCGAAGCATTTATGGAGACATGTCTGTTGGAGGGTATTAAACTAATAAATCTTTAATAGAGGGCCAAAATTTGATGTTTGAAACTATTTACAAATATTTGAAGAATATATTAGTAGGATGTATTTAAATAGTTTCTTTTTGATAATAATAATTGAGGCAAAAAATTGAAGCGTTTCAAATCAGATTGTTAATTTAAATTGATTTCTAACAAAATTTTTTTCTAATTTCACACTTATACTTGATATTTTATTTTGCTTCCTATTTCCGATTTTTTTTTCTAAGCTATAAATTTATCGAGAAATAGAAAAAATATCGAAAACAGTTTCTCTTATCCATATATTGAAAAAATTCATTACAAAAAAGTGAAATTTGTCAAACTAGAATTCGTCATAACTACTCCTCAAAATATTGAATCATATAGTTTAGTGTCTATTGGAACACGTAGTTGTTGGTTCAAAATATATGGGTGAAAATAGGAATTTTCACGTAAAACACACACTTTGTTTACTGTGGCACTTTATGATTATTGTTTTTCTGTTATTTTTTGTAAGTGGCTGTTGTACGGAAGCCTTTTTTTCTAAATATACAATAAAAGGCACTCAATTTGGTAAATGAAAATACAAATTATCGAAATTCTGTATAAACAAAAAAAATTAGTTGTAAAAAAACCTCGTTGATCTCTTTAACAAAATGTGAAATTATTCCGTTTTCTTTTTTTTTTTTATTTTCTTCGATTTTTATTGAATGAATCGGTGACGTGATTGATTATTTATTGGAAACGTGTAAATGGATGAGAGCCGGGACTAATAGGAACCATTTAATTTAGGCGGATATCCTTTTGATGTCCCGCTCCTAAGAATGATTGCAAATGATGTGTACCTTATTTTTTATGTATAAAGGATAGGATATTGATAGGTCTTGATTTCTCAGGATAATTCTTGGAAAATCTTGTTGCATTTACTTTTCAAAACAGGGTGTTGCAGCATTTTGATATATTTGTTCGACTAAGCTGGAATTTATGGAACCGTTGATGATATTACTACTGAACACACAGTTTACACCAACACTCAATAACTACACTGTCTGACACAGTTTACTTTCAGTCTCTGATGACGATAACTTGGTTATCGAAACGCGCGTCAGACAGTGTAATTGTGAGTCTTGATGTAAACTGTGTGTTCAGCATCAAAATAGAACAAAATTGTAATTTTCAACGTTTACTATAAATTTAATCTTAATAAATAAAAATGTAAACTACAATAGTTGATTTGTAAAATTTACTGACTCCATTCATCTCAATTTGTAACTAACTAGTGAAATTAATTAATTAGTCTAATTCACTAGTTCTAAATTGTAAAAAATGAAGGTAAAGCTCATAAAAATAGGAATTAACAGGTCCTCTAATAGGTTTCTTGTTCTTTTTAGTGTCTTCTTTGTTGGTCTTCATCCGATCAGTTTTCCTGGGTATGCCTGGTCAGTTTGTTTTTTCGGTTATATTCAAAATGAACTAAAAGACTGAATCTTTTTTTTAAATCACCCTGTTAATGTATAACTATGTTTAGTTCGATATAAAATTTGTTGCGTCATTTTTAATAATATTTAATCGATATGATTTTAATCAAAATAATGTTGCAACGCCTCGTTTAATTGTTAGTTATAAAAATGATCTTAGATGCAGGGTTTCAGGTTTATTCGAAATTTTGAAAACAATCTCACAAATACGAAAGTTATTTATAGGTTGAATTTATCTATGTTACAGTTAAAATCTGTTTTCATTTAATTCTAGTCACACGAATTTTAGAATGTTTGAATCCCTACCCTCGTCCATGTCATCTGTTATCACATTTTAATAATCCCCTCCCCCTCCTGATAATTTTATGCATATATTTAAGAAACAAACTACTGGTTAACAAAAATAAACAACTAATTTAATTGGTAGTAGACATGTGACATCACAAAACTAGTTTTTCTACATTTTTCACTAGGAAATACTGTTTCCAGTTGAAAAATTTATTGTTTTAAAATTTTATCCTAATAGAACACTGAAAAGTCAGAATTTTTGAAATAAACTTCCGTGGCGTATTATTTTTTTTTGTACAAACCGGAACATATTGCCTTCCACCTTCCACTGCGAAGAGATAAAGTTATATCTGGGACTCCATCCAATGGTAGAAATACCTCTGTATATGCAATGAATTTAGACCTATAATAAGGACTATGAAAGTTTATTTCAATTGATCGTAGTTTTCACTACCCGATGAAAAGATGTAGTTAACTCTAGTTTGACTAGTAAAAACTAGTTTTAACTGAAGAGGTTTGGTTCACTAGTTAAAACTAAAATGATTTGAAAACGGGTTTTAACTGTAACATCTAATATATCAGATATATTTTGATTTTTTTTATTTATGTTCCAAAAATTTTTTAAAAGTTACAAAAAAGTCGTTAACTGTTTGTTATGTGCTTGAAAGCTGCATTCTCAAGTATGTATCATTAAAACTATTGCATCTAAGAATTTTGTTACTTTTTATTGTATTATTGTTCATCTGGATATTCCCTATTTTTTTAAAATAAATGTTATGTCCCCGTTTTTTTTTCGAAACTTCAGTGACTGTATACTAGTTGATACGCCATCTCTCAACAGTTCTTAAAAAATGTAATGAAGAATATAACTACAATTTTTTTTTAAATTTCATTATATAGAAGAAATAATTAGTTCGGTCAATTTGAACATGAAAGGATATGGAAATTAGCTTAAAGATAAAAATTTGTGAGAATGTTAAGGATATAAATGAATGATGAAAATCTAGAAAATATTTATTCCATGCTATAGGTCTCAATAATGGGTTTTTCAATTTTTAGAATCGTTATATCTCAAAAACTTAGTTACTTTTAGAAAAAAATGTTGAGACATTTTTGTAAATACACTACAATTTGTGTCTAACTTAATTTCATGATAAAACGTTTTACTGAAAAATAAAACAACTCGATTTTTCAAATCTGACATTCAAAAAATTGTTATCCGGGTACGGTATCATTGGGGATAGATTTTTGTAACCTTTACTATCATTTTTAAGGGGTAATTGGATCGGATTGATAGGCCAATAAAATGAAGATTCAAATTATAGTACGAAAGCATGTATTTTTTAATGAATTGATTTCAGAATATATTACAAGGTTTTATAATTAAAAAATGTTGAATTTTATTAGGGGATAGAAAAATGATTAAAAACTGCCTCAATAATGACTAAAAACATCTTGAAAAAAAGTTTCAAACAAAGATTTTAGGACAAATGTTTTTGTCAATTTCTGTTGAATAACTTTTGACGTATTTGTTTAAGATATTTGCAACAATTGAAATTTTCATATTAAAGCAGTTGAAAATTTAAAAAAAAAATCGAAAAACGTGAATTTGTCGATAATTTTTCAGTTATTTTTACTAAGAATAATTTCAGAGATGTAATTATTGGTTTTATTAATTCATGAAAAGTTATAAGCATTCATATTTTGATATAATTTTTTTTTAAATCGATTTCACCGTTTATTGAAAAATGAATGAATTAATAAAAAATAATAATCAGTGATTATCACACTTTGTAGATAGGATAACAAAAAGGTTCATATTTTTTGAATTTCCTTTTGCGAGATCTCTGTTTCCAATTTATAAAATGTGATTCTAGATAACTTTTTAGAAAATTTTCATCCCTTCATTTTTTGTAATCTATTTTCACATCTGTTTTCAAGAAAATAGGAAGTTATTTTTGGGGTAGTTTGTTTCTTTCTCTCAAATAAAATTCAATATTTCATTTATAAATTCCATGACTTTATGTTGAAATCGACTTTTATTGAAAAATACAGGCTTGTCATTTTTTAATTGTTATTTTATTGGACTATAAATTCAAGACACGAGCCCCTCGTCACAGAGTCTGTCACGCTTTCTAAGTTGATAGCCGTCATGATAATATTCGCGATTATTGCTCTGCTGCTCTATAAATTTATCTTAAAAAAAACGTTGCAAACGAAAATTTAGGTTCCCCTCTTCATAAAAAAAGGAAATTGAACTTTCCATCTGTCATTTATTTCCTTTGCTATTTTTCCCCAGTTTTTATTATTAATAGGCTACTACTGCTGAAAATATTTTATCTGCTATTCGTTGCTTGTGCATTACTTTCATTTTTTGTAAATGGTATAGAAGTTCATGATGTATATTAATAGTTCGTAATTGTTAAAAACGTATTCTCAAAATTATATTTTTATAAAAAATTTGATGTTAAATACACTCCCAAATTTTCAAAAATGTCGATTGTAAACATGGAAAAATTGTAACATTATATTTTCTTTGAGGCAATTTTAATAACCCACTGTAGAAGAGTGTTAATTTATAAGTACAGGGTGAACCACTTTTTTATCAAAATATTCATTTTATTTTATTAACTATATTGTTAAACATAATAAATTTGTATAATTTTTCCTCGTTATACGACATTTTTAAGCACCTCTAAAGATGTAAAAAAGGAATTTGGTTATAGTTTAGAAGGAGAATGAAAGTTAATATTTTTGAATGAAAGTAATTGTAAAAGCATAAATCCAGTTTTTAGGTTCGAAAACTAAAATCCAGTCATTCCAAAAGATCTCGATAACATATCAATTTTATTTTAGATGTTAATTTATTTCAACAGTCGATTCCGTTCATTGAGTTGTAAAAAACTATTTTTCCATATCTGAGTCTAGATCAAATTCTCAATAAAATCCGGTGATATATGTAAAACTTTCATTCTCCACATTGTATATGTATATGAAAATTCGAAAACCCTTTAGTTTACATTGGTTATCTATAAATAAAAATATCCAATGCTAACTACAAAAATTAAAAACAAATAATAGATTTTTGTGATTGGGGTTCAGGTTTTAAAAATTTCAGTTCTTGATACCAGTTTTTGGTGGTACTTCAACCTATTTCTGAATTTTCATTAACATTTCTCAGTATGAACAATAATTCATTTATTTGTCATTTAGATTTAAAAAATGCTTGACTTTTTTATGTAAATTCCCTACAGTAGTAAGTATATTTTTTAATATTATTTTTGTACAAGTATTTATTTAAATGTCAAGTGTTTTTATTAAATAAAGAGTTTTTAGTTCACTGATATTATGGACCCTATCCTTTGAAATATATTTTGTAATAATTTTTCTATTATTTCTTATTTGTGTGTACATATTAATGGTACTAAAGCAATAAAATACATTTGTTTCTTATAAGACTGATTGTTTTTATTAAATACCTATTTTACGAACCCAAGTTTTAAGAAAAAAATATATCCTTAAGATTTTCTTAGTAAAAAACTTTCTGAAATCTAATACTTAAAAAATCTACCAAAATATGATGTCTTAATTGTATGAGAGGTAAAGAAAGATTCGTTGGGTTCTTCGTGGATGGGATTAGGACATGGCCCTGATATAGAATAGCTTCCTCTGCAGATCTAGAGTTATGAGAACAGTGTGTACTGCAATAGGCTGAAAAACAAAAGAAGAGTGAAAATGAAAGAAACACTCTACAAACAAACAAACTATCCTTCGCAGAATACGAGTGGCGGGTACCGTATTAATCCCCATCTTCGGCCATTTTGGGTGGTTTACCGGATCACCAGGTTATACCAAAACCTACAACACCGATGTCTCAATTATAAACTGTAAATTTATTCAAATAACTTCACTCTTCGAAGGACAAATCACAGGTTTCTAGCGCTTTGAAGAACCTTCTAGGATGTGACATAGAATTTTATTTCACCGTGATCAGTGTTGATAAATCAACAGAGGGATTACACAAATAAATAAAATATTTTCTAACAGAGTAGAAATACTAAAAGTGGATTGAATAAATAAAGATGTTCATCCACGATTGTTGTATAATGTACCCATAATAACTCTGCTTGCTCGACCTTAATAATACCCATTAATCACTGCTGTCAAGGTGTCAAACTCAATGGCACAACTCGCAAAAAGTTTTAAAGTCATATACTTATTTAAACCCGTTTTTAGTAGGTATTCCCGCACAATATCTAACAAGCATGAACTTCGTCCAACAAGAAATTTTAAAAGAATGTTACTACGAGAAACTTTCAAGCTTAATAAATTTGGCAACTATGGCAACCCTAAATAATACTTAAACAATTTTTATTATCAAGATATAGAAAAAAACTGTACTCACAAAAATTGTACAATCACACTCGCGAGAATTTAATCTATTGTACGAATTCCCCTCACGGTGTCTATTCGATCTTAACAAATCTTCACACCAACATTTACTATAAGTCTCCAAAGCCCCCCTAAAACAGTGGGCAGTGTATTCATTAGTTAGCAAATTATATCTGGAACATTAGCGATAAAGTTGTTGATCTCATTGGAATTAAAAATTTTTTATTTTGTTACGCATTATCCGTCGTACTACTGTTTTTATTTTTTTGATTTCCTTAATTTACTTTTATCATTGTTCTTAACATTGAATAGAATGATGTTAAAGTTTTTTTAAAATTTCGCCTAAATAATTAAACCCAAGTTTTTCAGAAAAAGAGGTAATTAAATTCTATTAACAAAAGAAAAAATATGGGAATAAGATTTCTATACAGTAATAAAAGCCTAGAAGTACATTCAAATATTTGAATATATTTTGACATATTTTTAGAACCTATAATTTAGTTATATGACAGTGTGACCAACACAATACATGTCTATATAGAGAGCTTATCGAACCGTTACGTTTAAAAACTTGTAATATTTACTTCATTAATAACATATACATTAATCTAATTTATTATGCTAGAAGTAGAAAAATAGTTTTGTGGCCGCTCACAGACCAATCACATTTACTTCACGTAAAAATTTTTCTTTTGATTATACATAAAATTCAAGATAAAAAAGAATTTTCTTTCTTTAGATATTAGTACATTTGAATAAAAATAAAATCAAAAATGTTAAAAATACATTAGATAATCATAAGAAATACGCTCATTGGCTCATTTAGTACTGACTGATTTTGACAAATAGGCATCACTCATGACGTTAGATATAACCTTAAATTGAACTTGGAAACAAATGTAAACACAAAAAATATCCCTGAAAAGTACCTATCACCAGATTAGAATGTAATTCTGTGGAGTTGTCTAATTTTAAGTGTTTCTACATAAAAAAATCTTTTTAATGTTGATACACTCACATAAGTGTAGCTTTCATATTAACATCTCTTAAAATTTCCTTTAAAAATGTCTCTAAAAGATTTAAAATATACTCTCAATAATGGTAATACGCTATTTGCTGTTGGATGTAAGTATTCATTTAACGTAATGAAATTTTAATGTTCAGCCATTACTATTTAGTAGGAACATGGTTGTTGAAAGGAGATAGTTTACTGAAAGCAATGGATATTGCATTGGAAGCTGGATATCGCCTCTTTGGTAATATATGAAATATTATCCCAAATTGTTCTATTGCTAAACTTATTTTGTGTTTAGACACAGCTGCTATGTATGGTAATGAGAAAGATCTGGGAGAAGCATTGAAAAAACTGTTGCCAAAATATAATTTAAAAAGGGAAGATGTTTTCATTACAACAAAATTATGTGAGTAGATTCAACATTAATGTTTTGATATTAAATCAATCTCCATTATCGTTTTTTTAGTAATTTATTGTAATATTTTCGTTTGTTCATAATTTTCAGATCCATCTGAACAAGGAGATAAGGCATTCAACGCCATTAAAGAATCCTTGGATAAATTAGATTGTCAATATATTGACTTGTATTTGATTCACTGGCCTGGCACTTATGGGGTCAGTTCTAATAGTAGAGAAAACGCAGTTTTAAGAGATTTGAGTTGGCAACACATGGTGAAAGCTGTAAATTTAGGACTAATAAAGAATATTGGTGTCTCTAATTATACGACTAAACATTTAAAAGAATTGTTGAATAACAATCATGGCATAAAACCAGTTGTGAACCAAGTAAATCATAATTTATTGTTTGCTCCATTTTTTAATGACTTTAATGTAATGTACACATATTTCAAGCTGCTTTGTCATTGATTATTGAAAGGAGAGTTGATAGTCAAAATTACAGGAAAATCCTTAGTAGTCATTCAAAGTTTATGTATGTGTCCAATATACTGCTCATAGACAAACTCCTCAGGTGTCAGTGGGTCTATAAGGAAGCTGCTAAGGCTAAATACTTTTTGCATCTACCAAAATTCCAAATGAAATTTTTGGAGTAAAGCCCCATATCACTGTGCTTCTTTTTCTGTTTCTTCCGAATCTTTCATTCAATGATTTGCATGCATCACAGAAGCCATTGAGGCCAAATACTTTTTACATCTAGTGCTACCAAAATTCCAAAGAAACGCTTCTCTGAACCTCTTCAACTGTGCGTGATAAGGAATCCAAACTGAAGACTCTTGTTATTCCAACCTATTTCTTTGGAACTCCTATGTCACCATTAAGTCTATGACCTGGGATCTAGGTGCTTTTATAGATACTTGAATATTGGAATGAATCACTATGTAACATTTCTGATAGTTTCTTTTCATATATCCTCAATTATAAGCATTTATATCTGTAAAATTCTCACGTTGAGTCAACTGGCTGTCTTTGTACCATTTAATTGTGATTTTTATGATCTCTATGACCAGGAACTCAGGCTAATGATATTTGTATTTAGAAATAAATTAACCAGTATATTCAATATCTTCACTCTTTTTGGATCATTTTCTAATTTTGTTAATTTCTTAATTAGGATGATTATTGTTTTAGATTGAATGGCACCCTTATTGCCATCAGAAAATATTGTATGACTTCTGTAAAACTGAAAATATACAATTGCAAGCATATCAATCACTTGGTGGTGAAGGTAATAATGATCTTTTGGAAAACAAAGTTATCAAAGATATTGCAGCAAAATTGGGAAAAACTACAGGACAAGTAAGTGTAACCAACGTATTTATAGTAAATATTTATTTCATACATAAAACATGAACAAAATTTAATTTTATCAATACAATTTACATCAAAGCAGCTAATATCAATGCCATTTTAATTTATTTTTGGTTTTAGTTACTCCTACGTTGGTCTATCCAACAAAACATTGCCATTATTCCAAAGTCAAAGACGAAAGAAAGGATAATCGGAAATATGGAATTAGATTTCAATATTCCTGAAGAAGACATGAAAACTTTATTTAGTTTTAAGCAACAAAAGTATGATTGGGACCCAGAAACCATATTTTGAAATTATGAGGTACAATAAAATAAAAAATAATCTAATATTAATGAAGTACCTCCAAATTTATTATATATTCCTTTTTATTTTATATATTGTTAATTATTTGTTACATAAAAATTATTAAACAACCTCAGTATTTATAGTTTTATTAATCATCACCTAGATTCATAAATATACAATGTGATTCATAAAAAATTGATGTTTCCAAATGAATTGGTATTGTAGGGAGCGTACACATATAATTTCATCAATTTTTTACGAAAAACTTATAAACTTAATGTTTCATTGCCGTTTTGAAAGAAAATAACATATTTTCATAAACTAAAAGGTTTAAGGTATTTAAATAAAATACTTAATAGCATTCTAAAAAAATGTTCATATAGCAACATCAACTCTAATTTCAAATTAAATATGGTAAAATGCAAGATGTAAATCGGCTACTAAATGAAATAAATGTAGATTTTGAAGCTCAGCAGTCTTCCTGGACACCATACAAGCCTTCAACAAAGTATGGCTAAAGGATTATACTACAAACACAAAATTATCTACCCTAACCTCAGTAAGACTTATAAAATACTACCTTGCTAATTGACCTTTCCTGGTAAAATACAATAACAAACTCACTACTCTATCCAATTCCATCTGGAATCCTCAAGGAAGTGTCATAGGACCGGTTCTGTAATTAATCTTTACAGCTAATCTACTTGAAGTTTAATCTAAACAAGATCAAGATTTCGCTCAAAAAATAGTCCGTTAAACTCAAGTAAACATAGGCAGTACATATCAGTTTACCTTCATTCTCTGAAGACGATAACTTGGTTATCGAAACGCGAGTCAATGTACTTATGTGTTGGTGTAGTGGTAGTGTAAACAGTGTGTTCAGTATGAATATCACCAACGGTTCCAGTAATTTCAGCTTAGATATTCATACTTTGAAAGGAAACATCTCAAAATAAACTAAAATGAAATCTTACATACTAACTGTGCTAAATAACTATGAATTCACTAAGATCCAAGACTAACTTAACACAAAAACATATTCACCAAGTGGGAAAAGTTATAATTTGAACTAAACCAAATTTACGTGCATCACGTTAACTGCGTCAAAAACGTAAATTCAGTTATTTGGAAAACAACAAAATCAAAGAGAACATGAACCTATAAAAATATTGGAAGGAAAAATAATAAAGATAAATTAAAAATTGTATTTGCTCATAATAATATCCATTTCGCCTAAAAACTTGAGTTATGCATATGATACTTATTATATACTTCTAAAGTAAGATTAAGGATTTATTCACAACACAAATAATACACCCAAAATCAAAATATTTAAAATACAAACTGAACGCTGAATGATATAAAGTTTGGCACTTTCATGACGCACACTTTATAACCATGCGCCGGATGCGGAATTTAGTGACGCATGCGTCAAGGAGTTGATCGGCTCTCTCCGTTCGCAAAAGTCGTGACGCACATCCATTCCGCATCGTCTGATTGAGCCTTTAGGGCAGATTGTTAAACAAAATTTCATAATTTACAACGAGATGTTGAAATGAAAACTCTACATTTTATATTCTTATTTAATGAAGTAGATTGATAAAGATTGGATGTAATTGGCAATATCACACTGTATTCAATCATTTTAATATTTAAATCCTAATAACATTGAGTAATAAAAAATCTAGTCGTTATAAAATTTCAAATAATACTTGTATAATGATATGTCAATTCAGTTTGCAAAATGTTATAGATCTAATTTCATTTTAATTCCCATTAATATACTGTATTCAGGATAAAAAAGCGTCAAGGTTATAATCAGAAATAATCTCATATAAATATACACAGTGAAGATTTGAAGTTTTGAGAATAAACTAAGCTCAAAAACTACAGCAAGGTGTATAAGACAAACCACAAGAATACAAGCGGTTACATACAACTTATTTTATTTTATTCAAGCAAATAAGATGTTTGTACAGCTTCATAAGTTCAATACTCTCGAATATAGTTGTAAAAGAAGTAAACATGAGAAATATTAACTCGAAATTTTTCTAAAAAAAACCTTCTCCCACAAGTTGCTTTAAATATTCACTCTGCATCTCGAAAAATATTTTATAACATAATAAAGACAAATTAACCAGAACAGAGTTTAAACTCTTTCAAATGTTTGTCATAAACAAACTAACCCGATCAATCAATCAATAATAGCTCACTTCCGAATATATTCTGGACGTGTCAAATGCGCATGTATTGTTCAGACTATGTTCTGAACATACATTCCTCCACGAACGATTTAAAAACATCTATATTTGATTTAAATAGTTCTAAATAGAGAAATACGAATCTACGTTATTTTTTTTGTAATAAATTTATCTTAATTTGAATAAAGTATTACGTGTACATATGTATTTTTATTTATTTATTACTAAGAAAGTTGACCAAATAATACTAAGAATACATAAAAAAAGCAAAAAATAAGGGAAGTAATTCAATTAACTATTTGTTTTCATAATCCTACTCTATCCGAGCAAGATCGACTTAATTGCTTTTTGGGTACCTCTTTAACTTTTCCTCGAAAATACACGAAATTTAGCTTCATCCAATAAAAGTATAATAAATACCAGCATAACCTTATTAATAAAAAAGACGATTTATAAAACAAAATCGTTATACAAAAAACCAAAAAGTACTTAATTACCCACTTAACACACACAATACAATAAAATAGAAATCATAAGAAAACCAAAATAGAAAAAACGAACTGAAACTGTGAAGTAAATAAAACAATTGAGACACGCAGTGACATCAAAAATATAACCTGAAAATGTAGATATTTTTCCTATGTATTGAAAACTTGAGAAAATAAAGTTAATTGTGTAAATATTTTATTTCAAAATATCAAATAAGTTTATTTTGGTAACACTCTATTAAAGAATTTTTTTATCCGTAAATAAAATAAAACAAAATAGAAAATGTCACAAGTCAATTGACTATTCTTCATATACAATACAAACATATAAAGTGAAGAACCAACTACCATATTTTACTAGTTAAAAAAGCATTAAGAAAAACTATTGTTTATACTGTAATTACCTTATCAGTATTTTAAAAGTATATTTTTATTTGAAAATAAGTATGTATAATATCTATTTTATTTAAATTTTTGCCACCCTATGTATATATTCAAAAGGCTTAAAACCAATTAAGTTATCACGTATTTATTGAATAAATTTTCTGATAACTTGTTTACCTTGGAAACAAGAATATATAGATAAAACTGTTCACTTACATTAGCTATTAGTTCTTTTGCTTCCTATTCTCTTTAACCATGACAAAAACTTGGGTTTATTTAGTCCCCCTCTTTTTGTTCACGTTTGATGTAACGTTTTCAGAACAGAAGAATCAGTTAGCAAAAGATATGAAGTTTACTCTGCATAGTGGTGATTTAATGCCCATGGTCGGATGTAAGTCAATTTTTCAATAGTTATGTCTAGTTAAATACATTACTATTTTCCCTTTCAACATGAATAAACTCCTAAACTTATAACCTTACTTTTTAGTTGGAACTTACCTTATTCGTGGAGACGATTTGATAAAAACAACGTTGGATTACGCGTTGGGTGCTGGGTATAGACTGATAGGTAATTATTAAAAAAAATTCAAATTAATTTTGTAAAAAATCTCTTTTTTAATTAGATAGTGCTGCTGTTTACGGTAACGAAGAATCTATTGGTAAGGCATTAAAAGAATTGTTACCCAAGTACAATTTGACTCGTAAAGATATTTTTATTACAACGAAATTAGCTCCTAGTGATCAAGGAGAAAAAGCTTACAGTGCCCTCCAAAAATCTCTAAATAATTTAGATTGTGAATATCTCGATTTATACCTCATCCACTGGCCAGGGGCGCAAGGTATTAAAAGTGAAGGAAAAAATAATTCTGTACTTAGAGATGAAAGCTGGCAACAAATGGTTAAAGGAGTGAAAAACGGATTAGTGAGAAATATTGGAGTTTCAAATTATAATGTTAATCATATGAAACAGTTGCTGAATAATAATCATGGTATTAAACCAGCAGTAAATCAGGTAAGTAATTATTAAAATTATTGTTTTTAATACAAAATAAGCTATTTTAGTTTATATCAGAAATGAAATATTTTAGTGAAAGTTATTTTTAGGTTGAATGGCATCCTCATTACCATCAAGACGACTTACAAGAGTTATTGAAAAAAGAAGGAATTTTGCTTCAAACTTATTCGTCTTTGGGAGGTAATGATAATAATCAACATTTATTAACGGATCCAGAGGTTATAAATATTGCCACCAAATTAGGAAAAAGTCCTGCTCAGGTTAGTTAGACTTGGAGTCGTTTTACTCCTCCCCTCCATCTATTATTGTTCATGGCAACTTCAGCCAGTTCTCAATTCCTATTATTTTTAAATCTCTCTACATGCTTTTATCCATTTTTTTCTTTTTCTTTTCACTATCTTTGATCTTTATGACTATATGCCCTATAGAACCGTAATCTGTAAGCAGCATTAAATCGCCACCATCAATACTGATCTTGAAAACATTCTGAAGTGGATCTGATTGGGTTTAATATGGCAAAGGCCAAGGCTGCTGTTTTCACAACAAAGAAGAACCAGGACTGGAAAATGAAAGCAAAAAATAGGGAATCACTTCCAAGCTATGGGCCTACAATCTTGATTTTGTTTATTATTTATTGGTGTAATATTCTGATGGAATATTATGAACTTATACTAATTTTTTAGTCTGATTGTTTATTGTTATTTAATTGTTATTATCTGTAGGTTTTACTGCGCTGGGCTCTACAACAGAATCTCGCCGTCATTCCTAAAGCTCGTTCTAAGAAACACATTGAAGAAAACTTCGATCTCGACTTTACCATTCCAGAGGAAGATATGAAGATTTTAAGCAATTTCAGTCAATTGAAATATGCTTGGGATCCGGATACAATTGCTTGAATCCTACTTACTTATTATTATTATTATTTACTAACATAGGCTGTAAGATAATTTAACTAATTTTCTCGTTTTCAACATGAGTACAAATATTCATGACAAAGTAGCAAAATTAAGTTTGGACTGTTTTAAAATATTGCCAAAATCTGGTAAACCCATAAGTACGGAATGGACTGTATTATCTTGTATAGTACAAGATATTGATAGCGAATTGACAGTTGTAGCCTTGGGAACCGGATCCAAATGTATTGGAGCTTCAAAAATGTCTGAAAAAGGAGATATTTTGAATGATTCCCATGCGGAAGTTATGTGTAGACGATCATTTCTTAGATACATTTATGATCAGATGAGTTTGGAGTCTAAAATTATTAAATTCAACAAGGATGTTTCAAAATTTTTGCTGGATCCTCGGGTCAAATTTCATTTTTTCACTACAATGGTACCTTGTGGAGACGCAGCTATTTTTCAAATGTATGATAGCAGTGAATTGGGTGATATAGTTGAAGATAATGAAGAAGATCTAAATCCAAATAAAAGAACAAAAATTGATATTTTCAGAACTGGTGCGAAATGTTTAGAATCAAGTGATAAAATTGACCCAAAGCTATCGGGGTCAGATTTCCATGTCACAGGAGTCGTGAGAACAAAACCGGGTAAGTTTTAATTCCAATTTTATAAATATTTTGTAATATAATTTTTCAAAATTGTTTCTTTATGTTAAATTTGGGGAACAATTGGCTTTTCCACTTGAATTGTGAAATATGGATTTCCTGAATTCAAATCAATCAGAAATTGACTAAGTTTAATTTTACTTTTTATTTGTCTAATTTGGTCAAAATTTGACTTCTCTCAATTGATTTTGATCAAAAACAGTTTAGTTTCATCAAGAATTGTCTTTGACTTTCAGTTTTATCAAAAAATGGCTTGTGTAAGTTTTTATTTGGTCAAAATTGACTTTTCATAGTTTCCTTTGATAATAAATTGTGTGTTTTTACTTATAATTTCATGCAAAATTATTTTTTAAAATTTGATAATTTGATAAAAAATTGATTTTTAAAAAAAGGTTTTTGTATAATAATCATTCAATCAATCACTGGACTAATCTAATGCGATTGTTTGTTATTGAAATGTTTCAGGAAGAGGAGACCGAACCCTGTCTGTATCTTGCAGTGACAAACTGGCCAAATGGCTTCATTTAGGCGTTCAGGGTGCGCTTCTCTCAATTCTCTTAGACAGTCCGATTTATCTTTCCAGTTTCACATATCCATCTAATACGCCATTTAATAAAGAGGCATTGAAAAGAGCATTTTATGATAGATTCGGATTAGTACATTTTAAGGATCCTTACAAGCAAAACAAAATTATTTTCGGAAAAAGTTCAGTTCACTTTGATTTTTTTAAAGATGACTCTAAGCAAGCGTGTCCTTCGAGTATATCATGGTATCTAGGCAAAGGGAAAAGGTAAGTATTCAACTTAGTTTTTTAACTGATTGTCAATTCAACAATTAATATTTTGTTAAATTATACAGAAATTATATTTCAAGTTGATTCGAACAAAAAATGGCTTTTCAAATTTATTTTGGACATAAATTTAGTCAGAAGTTGGAACCTATGTTTAAATTGGTGAAAAATTGGCTTTTTAAAATTTAATTTCAGTTAAAAATTGGCTTTTTCACGTTCAATTTAGGCAAAACGGATTTTCTAAGACTTCATATGACTAATTTTTACTTTGGTCAAAAATTCCCATTTTTAAAAATGTGTTTTTATCAATTACAAATTTAATGAAAAATTTGCTTCTCTATTCTTGAATTTACTTTTTACCTTTAGTTTTGTTCCAAATTTCTTTTTATAGGTTTTTGTTTGGTAAAAAATTGGCTCTTCTTCTATTTGTAATTATGAAAGAAACTCACTTTTTAAAACTTACTTGGTCTTTCTAGGTTCAACTTTTCAATATTTCGTCAAAAACTGGCTTTTCAACATGAAATTTGGACCAAAATTGTCTGTAGATTGGTTAAAAATTGATCTGCTTAAGTCAAGTTTGGTTGGAAATTGGCTTTTCTACATTTTCATTTGTTGAAAAATTGGCTTTAAAGTCTAGTTTGATAAAAAATTGGCCTTTTAAAGCTTTAAATGTGAATAAAATAGGCCCGTCTACATTTAATTTGATGAAAAATCACTATTCGAAGGTTTTAGTTACATCTAGAATAGGTTTTTCAATATAATAAAGTCAAAAATAACATAATAATTACTTTCCATTGTTTTCGTGGTACTTCTGTTGTAAAATAAAAAAAATTCACTAAAATTAGATTTTCTATGTTACAGACTGGAAGTAGCAGTTGAAGGCAAACGTCAAGGAGTTACAAAGAAAAAATTGAACAACGAAGCTGGACGCCTGAAGATTTGCAAGCTGGAACTTTTCAAAACTTTCATGGATATTTGCGAAACCAGAAAAATCCAACTCAAACCCGACTGTGATAACTGTACTTTGTGTTATAAATATGTTAAATTTTTAAATCAGGATTATCAACAATCCTGGCGATACCTTAGGCAATGCTTTAAAATGTGGCCCGCCAAAAATGACGTTTTATTAAATTTTTTAGCAAAATAAAATATTTTCCATTGTTGACTTTTTTCAATTATATCACATCTGTTGTTTTTTATGGTGAGTTGCAATTTCTGGAACCCTCAAAATTACATTATGTGATGCGCGTTTCGAGCACCAAGTTATCATCTTCAGAGTAGTGGTAGTAGTAGTAAATAGTGTGTGCAGTATTCCACGTTAAATCATGTCACCACCTCAGAAAAAGGAATACATTTTTCAATTTATCTTTAAAATGCTTAAAATATGTTTCATATTTTTAAGGTATATTTATGTAATATAAGAAAATAATGTTGAAAACATGAATTTTATAACTTTTAGATTTTAATATTCATCATTTATTTGAACAACAAAGTGGAACGATTTTATTTTAATAAGTTTACCCCATAGACGCACTCCTCCTATTCTCCTCAACGAAAAGAAAGTTGCAAAACATCAATTAGGACTATAACTTCAACGATTGAGGCTTTTGATGTTCATTTCTGATTCTTCTAAAACAATGAAAATTGTTTTCAATTCTTGCGAAACAAGCAAAAACAATCTTCGATCAATAAAAGTTTTGAAATCGCCTTTTCATTCTTTTTGGAGTCGTTAAAAGGAGATCAGAAAATAGAGAATCCTGTATAGTCGTTTTAAGGTTAATCATTTTAGGTGTTCTGCTACTTTCTAGGTCGAAGTAGAAGTCCATGTAACTGTTTAGTCTGATAAATTGCTACTACACCACCCTATTCTATGGATTTAAATACGAGTGAAGAATATTTCTTGTTTTCAAACCTGAAATGGCTCGCTAAATAGAGATATGAAAACCTAGACCACGAAAAATGGGGGAAAATAAACGTTGAACAAATTTTATGAAGCTGTAAAGGAAATTGTGTTGAAAAATAAATATGTAATGAAAAAAATCTGTGCTTTATTTAAAAACTCACGAACTTTTTGACTCTCCTTTATGATGGATTTTACTATGTAATATTAATTCATTATGTCTGATACAGAAACTTTTATGTTTAATTTGGTCAAAATTTGCTTTTCTATTTTTAGTTTTGTTACAAATTTACTTTTGGTTAAAAATGGGCTTACCTATGTATAATTTTGACAAAAATTTGTTTTTTCGAATTCAGTTTGGTTAAAAATTGGCTTTTTATGTTTAAATTTGTCAAAATTTGATTTTCTATGTTTAGTTTGGTCAAACATTATTTATTTTTGAGAGTAAATTAGTTACAAATTGACTATCTAGTTTATTTTGTTAAAAAATTGGTTTTCTCATATATAATTTGGACAAAAATTTGTTTTATCAAATTCAGTTTAGTCAAAAATTAACTTTTTATGTTTAACACGTTGACTGCCGACTACGAGATAACTCGTAGGTAGCGATCTTTTCAAGGACGCCAACTACGAGTTATCTCGTACTGTATTCACTTGCCATTCTTGTGTTGCTACGATTAAACTCGTAATATATCAGTGCTAATATCGATAGATGGCTTCTTGGGAAAGAACAAAAAATCAATGTTGGCTTGCATAAAAGACAATTTATTTGAAAAGGAACATAAAAAATGTAAGTGTAAGAATTAAGTCAAATTACAGAAGTATAATAATATTTACTGTTTGTGGAACTTTTTAAAACAACCTTCCACACACAGAGCTGGCTTTTCACTACATACTGGACAGTAATAACGCGTTTCTCGGCGTTTTTTTCCTTGGTTACATATGCGACATGGTTTCGTTGGACGCTGTTTTTTTTCGATAGGCGGTAAACTCTCTAAATAATGGATAATGGATTTGCAATTTACTCTTTTTCGTAACGTGTTGAATTTCTTGTCCAATCAATGCGAGCACGAATTCCTCTCTGAACTTTATCAGTTTTATGTTAGAAGATGTAACTTTTTTGAAAATTTTGTGAGCATTGTGGATGTAAACCTCTATAATGTGCAATGCAACCTTTTTGGGCCATCTAATAGTCTTTCTTAGAGATGAATAATACGAAAGCATTTGATCTGATCGGTCAATGCCAGACATTCCATTGTTGTAATCTCGAATTATATTCGGTTTCATAGAAATTTTTCCATTGAGATTGGGCACTTCTATCATTTCAACAACATGCATGTTTGAAATGCAAAGGACATCTCGCTTGTCTTTCCATTTGCAAACAGTAACAGGACCATTTCGCTGCCAAATACACTCCCCTTTTTTCAATTTACGATTTACCAAATCTCTAGGGTTCCCTTTTCTGTTATTTCGTAGGGTTCCACACACATACGTTTTTCGTGTATTTAACAGTTTTGTAAGTGTAACAGAATTATAAAAATTATCCATGAAAACCGTGTATCCTTTATCGAAATAGTCCTCAAGTAAATGTAAAACAACATCAGTAGTGTGGCCTACGTTATTGACAGTTTTCTCAGATTTTCCACTATAAATCTTTATTTTCATAACGAGACCATCGGACTCACAAAGTTCATACAGTTTGATCCCATATTTGTGTTTCTTATTTTTTATGTATTGGCGGAAAATCAATCTTCCCCGCCATAGCAACATAGACTCATCAATACAAATATTTTTATCTGGTACATAGTTTTCCCGCATAATATTGTTGAAATGATTTAGAATTGGTCTTACCTTGTATAATCTGTCGGTAGATGGTATTGAGTTATCAACCAAATGAAAATAACGAAGTAACAACTGGAATCGATTTCGACTCATATGTGAGCGCCAAAAGTGTACATTATATAGCTCGTTTGTGCTCCAGTAATGTTCAATTGATGGAAAAGAGCAAGGTCCCATTTGCAGCAGAAGTCCAATAAAAACTTTCATCTCAGCAACACTAACGTTTTGCCAATTTGATAACCTGTTGGTGCGTTTTTCAATTTCTTGCGCAGCATATAAATTAGTTTGTTCCACCAGTAAAGCAAGAAAATCGTCCGAAAAAAATAAGTCCACTAGCGTTTGAACTGTAAAATTTGTCGTATCCAATTTCACACCAACCTTTTCTTTGAAAATAAATAATTCAGGACTCTGTTGAGTTTCTGTCCACAAATTATCATTCGCATTTGATGTTGTTGCTTGAGAATCATCGGCGTTATCTTCAGGTTCCGGATCATCTTCAGATTTTGAGACGACTTCATCTTCACTATCACTTGAATTCTCAGAAGGTTCATAATCGCTACTGCTATTCACGCCAGAAAGCTCATCAAATTCTGAATCACTTATATTTAAGTAGTAATCAATTTCACTTTGAGTCAATGGTCTTTTCCTATCCATATTGAGTTCTTAGTAATTCAATAATTATAAAAAGAACACACAAGAAAGACGTAAGTAATGCACTCAACAATGTCTGAGATATAACTGACGCGGACGATGATGACGCAATGAATGATTCAGCATTAGCGAAGCGACAAGTCAGTGCAGGTGTGCCTACGAATAAACTCGTAATTGGAAGAGATTACTGTTTCCGACGCCAACTACGAGATAATTCGTACAACATTTTTTTTTAGGAAAATACGTTTTTACTCTTTTATTTTATAACTATGCTCTAGATTTAGACTTTTTAATAATATAATGTAATAAAATCAAAATTTCATTTTTGGCCAGAAATCTGAAAATTACTGTGGCAGTCAACATGTTAACTTGGTCAAAATTTGATTTTCTGTGTTTAGTTTGGTCAAAAATTGGTTATTTTTAATGTGGATTGGTTAAAAATTGTGAGTTGTTTGTTCACATTTCGTTTGCTTCTCTACATTTAGCTTTGTCAAAAATTTGCTTTCCTTCGTTTAACTTGGTCAAAATTAGCTTTTCCACGATTGGCTTTGTCACAAATTTGATTTCTGTGTTTAGTATAAAAAATGACTTTTGAAAATATAGATTGGTTAAAAATTAACAGAATTTTTGCACCAAGCCTAATCTTTTTTTGATGTTATTTTCAGCATCTTCTTTTGTACCATCCAATATTTTCGTTTTTTTTTTCTGTTTATGTTTGGTCCAACTAGTGTTCTATTTCTTATTATTGCACTTAAGTCATCCGTGAATTCAAGTTCTTTCGGTATTTCATATAAGTTCCAGTCTATTTATCTGGTAGTCTATACGATTGTAGGATTTTTCACATCACTATGTTTATCGAGTCGAATGCTTTTTCGAAGTCTCTAAAATTAACCAGATATCTTCGATTTGCTTCAATATTATTCCCAATGACGTAGTAATACTAGACTGCGAATCAATTAAATTCGAGCTCCAACATTAGAACGAGATAGAAAGAACGTTAGTTATAGTTATCTTTGTTAAATGTTAGAAGCGTTCCTTGTATTGCACAGCTTCCATGTTCTATTTCTCTGCTTCCGTATCTCATTTCGCCAATCACCGTATAGTGAAACAAAATAATTCTACTTTAGACCTGAAACTGATTCTTTCTAAACTATATGAATCACCCAGATAAGTTTTATTATGTCTTTGTTTAAAACTAATCTAACCTGATCTTACCAAAACTAAATCACGTTACTTAAACTGTTGCTGTTTATTCTGAAACTATAAAATGATTATTAACAGTTAACACTATAGGAAATATATGCCTCGCCCAGCTTAAAACTATTAGCGGAGTACTAATAAACAACCCTTAATGCAGGAAAAAAATTTTATTGGAGCCCCACTACTAAATATTCACCATTGCAAAAATAATTGTGTATAACTTTATCCAAATATATATAACTACTAAATGATTTTCAACATTGATGACAGTTTTCATTGGATTTACAATACGAGAAGATTCTAACCTATAAACTGGAATTTAAATAGAATATTTTGCGTCATCGTCAATTTATAATATTGTACTTTTTATTTCGTCTTACCTACGTTCTAGTTCTCCAACATCATCTTACGATGTCGGTGAACTTTAAATTAACAAAATCAATATCAACAAATCCGGTTTAACAGGATTGCGTAATGTAAAAGAAATATATATATATATATATATATATATATATATATATATATATATATATATATACAGAGTGGAACCACCAAAACGGATTAAATAATTATTGAATTTCGAAGCGTTTGAATTTTAGCTTAAAATATTGTAAAAATTCGGCAATTCGATTGAGGTCCAAAACGTATGTTTATTTTGAAATTTTGTACATTGAGGGCTGATGACAGTATAATATTTTCATTATCCTTGCCAGAAGCAGCAGGATAGCATGTAACTGAATCTCTGTGGTTGATTTCTTTAACCTCTTTAAACGATCCAATAAATTCAAAATTTTATCCACTTGTCGTATTCTTCTTCTTAAAAAACAAGATACCCTCTTCCATGCCGAAGTATTCGCTGTGATGGAATCTGATCGAGTGGTAATTGGTCGACGCCAAAGAGCAGAGCTGCTATAAAAGCCGTAAGGAGGAAGAGAATGCAGATGTCAAAAATAATATTTGAATCTTAAAGGTAGAAGTGGAATAAAGAAGTGTCTATCTCTTATATTTAATAAATAATAGTTGCGAACCCTACACAACTGGCGCTTGAATCGTAACGATTATATTTAATTAATTTCATTTTTAGTCTACTAAACTGAAGATTCCACGATATAATGGACTCTCATGATCCACACTCTTGATTTATTCTATATTACGACTCTCGCTCGAAAAACACACCCGGAGTGGTACAACAGAGAGCCGACTGCAGCGATCTCGCTCGCTCTTTTATATACCCTCGTGGATTGTGCATAGAATGGTATCCTCAGACATTTTCCAAATAACATTGGCGTTATAACCTCAGTTGTTGACGTTCTGTTACTTTTTTTAGTAACTTAGATGGTAGATGGAGTATTTCTAGTTAGAAATGACATTCGAAGTCTTAATGTCTGACTGAAATTGATATTCTACCAAATAAGCTGTTCCACACTGTATGATTGAAATCATATTAAAATGTGTGAGGTGGTATGGACAGTATAAATATAAATAAGCTTTGCATTTAAGTTTTATCATTCAACCAGTCTAATATCGATTCTACTTCAAAAATGATTGAAAAATTTGTGGGGTTGTTATCGTTTATTTTATTAATTTATCCAAGTAATGGGTTATTGACTAAAGATCTCAAAGCTACGTTACCTAGTGGTGATCAGATGCCGATGATTGGTTGTAAGTATATAGATAGGGATCTCATGTATTTATGCTTTATTAGGTATTAGTTTGAATTATGTTTAATGAAGTAAAAGCGAAAAATAAGTCCTTTGAATCAAGGTGCCGAACTGGCCAATGACTTACTAAGTGTCAATCTACATTACTAAGAATTTAATACAATTCAACAAAGAAATCATATTATTTTTTATAGATTTTTTAAAATATTTTTGTGAAAAGCGATGAAATGAAACCATTTTTGAGGATTTCCAGTCTTTGCTCCTTTAGGAAATCGAAAAGTTATATATTAACTGCATAAATATAAGTTTTTTTTTTTAATGTAAAGCGTCTAATAATTTCAATATAGTATTAGTTTGTCACGTTTGGAAATCGTAAAGGTCTAATATCACACTTTTTAGTTTAATTCTTGGGTATCTTCACCTTCTGATCCATTGTTCTTAATAATTTTTCAAATAATGAAGCACGTCCTGTATCGTTCTCTCCTTCCTCCGACCGCTCCAGTTAGTTCTGCGCATCTTTTGCGCGCACGAAGCATGCGCAGTATAGATAAAGTGTCTCGAACAAGACAAAAAATGAATATTGTCGACACCGTAACGTAGGGACGTTTTTTTCCCATACCAACTGTCCATATAGGAGTATTACATATATGATTACAACGTCCCACAATGTAGTACATTTAGATTTATAATGTTGGCATAAATTGTTAAAAAAAATTTAATATTTAAAAAATGGGGAAAGAAAGGGATAATGGAAAGAAAAGTCCTATTCAGTTAAAAGTTTTTCAGTAATCGAACAATCCTTGCACCTTGGGAATCAGGCTCAGATCTATTGGTTACAAAAGTTAGTTTAAAATTTTCATAGAAAGCACCCCGAGCATTTATTATAGTGACATTAATTTTTTAACCAGTAATTTGATTATCATTGAAATCTGTTTTTTATTGAAACATCGCTCAATTCCGTTATTTTTATATGCAGTTTTGGTTCACTATTCATTGGAAATGATGCTTGGGAACACATAAATTCTTGTTCCAGCTTTTCCCGCACTCAAGTAGACCTTTATTCCGTATTCGTGTTCTATGTTGAAAATCGATATATATATATATATATAAAGGTCTACTTGAGTCGATTGAAACCATTGAGGTTTGTATTATAAACGATTCTGTTTGGTCCCTTGTGAATCGTTTCCGGGACGGTATTTTCGATATTTGGATGATAGCACGTGCAGTTATAAGAAACGGAGAATCCGGAGAATGCACAAAAATGTCATTTAAACGTTTCCAATAACTGTTACAAGGACGATTCCGATTAGTAGGTTGGAATAAACCTGATATAATCTTGAATGTACACAGACCCCTAATATGCAAATAACGAAATTAAAAAAAATGTACTCTAGACCTTCATTCAGCTATATAATTACGAAATCTCAATAATTGAATTGAATATTTTAATATAAACAAAGTTATACATGAGAAATGTTACGCGTTCATTTGAAAAATCAATTTATTTGATAGTTACATAACATAATATATATGCAAAATCCAGGTAATAAAATATTTTTCATTGTAATCAAGTTATTACTAACAATTATCAATATCTATAAATATCAACTACGCATAAACAATAAACAAGAGTTTTTTATTATACCGGGTGATTCACTTCAAGAAAAAATATTGGTAGTATCACCACCCGTAGTAATTCTTGATCTACTGTGGATTCTTCAGTACTACTCTTGCAAACTAGTTACTCCAGTATTGCTTATAAATTAAATAGATTCACTTAGGGACCTTTGGTTTCAATTATCATGCTTAAGACTGTCATTCTGTACCATGGACAAATTTATTCGTCCAAGTTCTGTACGTATATCTATAAGATATTTACTAGCCACATTATCATAAAACAAGTTATATTATTTATATATTGTATTTTTGGCTATATTTAGTAACCATGTATTAAATATTAGGATGAAACATACTTTTATGGCCTATTCATAAGCTTAACTTTCCGTTTTCCGTTACCGTTGACGTCTGAAATGCATAAGATCTTTCATAGTTGACGTTTGATGTCAATGTTTGCTGATAGGTCTGTCAGGTGATTTTCAGCAAAGGGAATGTTATCTTTTCCCGTCAGTAGTTCATAGTAACTTTCGTAGCAAAAGAAAAAAACTAATCACATTTGTCCCAATAAAAATATCACGAAAAATAAAAGCAGTACACACGTCAAAAAGAATAGATAAACGGCTGTTAGGTCAACTTTATAAATACGAGTGTAGAATTTGCTACGAACGTCAAGGGAAAGTCAAGTTTATGAATCGTTAGTAGTTTATGAATCTTTAGTAGGAACCAGCAGAATTAGAGGAACAGATAATGTTAGAAATGCAATAGATGACGCTTTAGCTGCTGGATACAGACTTTTTGGTAAGTATTTGTGATATTAATTTCTATATTTAATTTAATGAGTTTTTGTTAATGCATATCAATTGATCCATATAAAAATATATAGTAGCTGCATCTACATACAACAGATCACCTTTAATTAGATGGTTTCATGCCCATATTATTTATTATGACCGTGTTGACGACATCTAATGGTCTAAAGCTTAACTACTAATTTGACATTTCTTATGAACATGGGGAACTGTGAATATTATTAATAGTGCGAAATTTGAAAGTTAGGTAAGGTTAATCACCAATAATACAGAACAATTAATTTTGTTCAAAATAGTTTTCATATTCAATAGTTTTCAGTTACATATACGAGGGTTGCTACTAAAGTTTTGAGATATGGCAACACTAATGTGAATATGTTAAATCTGACATTGCCATTATAAAGTTTGACATTTTTAATGTAAACAATGCATAATCTTTATATGCACAATAATTGCGAATCAACAACGCACTAACTACATAAGATTAAGTATTTAGATGAGTTAGAACGTAAAGTCCGTGAATCTACCTCTCTAACAATTTGACATATTGTCCACCAATCATGTACCAACGACTTATTATTACTAGAGCCTACATCATTCAAGATAATACTTTTGAATCATTTCTCTTTCTATTAATTAATTCTTCGATGATGAATACAAAAGTATTGGGAAGCTCGAAACATACATTAAAATTAGTACACTTGGGTGTTTGATTGCCACAGTCCCACAATAATCACGTTCTTGAGTACGTTGGTGTTTCGATTCCCATATATTTATGTATATATTTATTTCGAGATAAATCTACTCCGTATACCGTTCAGTTGTTTGCAGTATAATTTCAAATTCAAATTAAAATTATTATCTCATTTAGAATAAATAAGTATGATAATTCTATTCGCAAAAACAAGACAAGTTGAGAAAGGTTAAAGTGTGTTTTCAAGAAAGATTTGAATCTTTATATAATTTTGCATCCATAATATGGGAACAATTCGCTATTCTGCTATTATCAGTTTCAATGAGAATAGTTTCGAAATTACTCAGATGAAGGTTGCGACAACATTTTTATGAACTGTAAGATAGGAAAACCACTTGAAATTGAATTAGTACTGTAACGTTTCGTGGCTAAAAGTTCGTGAATAAAACTGTTTAATGTCACACCACCAGTATCGATGATATCTTCGTCGTGTATCTTTTATATTTCAATAACGGCTCTACTGTGAGCTCTCGCCTTTTATACAATTCTGCAATCAATCCAGAATATTGTAGAACCATCTGCCTAGTTACATATATCTTCTTTTAGAAGAATCTAGGGTAATAGTTTAACGGTTATCCAACAGTAGATGGAGCAACCCACTATCTTTTATAGTTGGCGTGCCGCTGTGTATCCGTCACTGTATGAATAAAATTAACAGTACCGGAGATCCTATGAGTAAAGTTCTCTATATGATTTTGTTGTCACAATTAATCTTTATTCTAATTAAAAAAAATATGATATGAAAGCAGACCTTTTGGCATTTTAGATACCGCAGCGTTTTACAAAAATGAAGAAGATCTCGGAAAGGCTTTTAAAGAACTTTTGCCTAAATATAATTTAACACGTAAAGATATTTTTATAACATCGAAATTAGGTAAGTTATTATGTAAGGTGTTTTGAGGAATAATCTTTTTTATAGCAATTAGTTTAGATGATTAATTAGAAAAAACATTATCAGTTAATATAACCAACAAAAAAAACTCACATACAAGACTTGTAACCTATCTGTTCATAGAAATTTAGTACATAAAGGACAGATCTTATAAAAAAAATATTTCTAAATCAAAAAATCCAAAAAATAATAATAAATAAGGAGCTCTAATGATTGTGACGCTTTTTACGAATAAACTATAGCAGTATTTAAAAAAAATCATCATTATGATAAAAATAGATTTTACAAATTATGAAATTTTTTGTAGTGACTTCAATTGCAACTAAATTTGAAATGGGTGGAGGTGATAAATGGTTGTTGGGGAATCTGGGTGAAGGATATTTAATATTTTAGGGCTGACGCTTAAAGTATAATGTCCTAGAAACCAATTAATTATAAATAATTTTGTTTTTACATCTCTATTCATTCAAAATTAAAGATACACTACACTCATGAAAGTAAAATGGTTTTACAGAATTAAAAACCTCAAAACTGGGTATTTACACTCATGTACACACATAATGTTTACACACACCTTGATCAAATCAACCCCTTCTTAATTGCCAAAATTTAGTGGAAGCGTCCGACTATCCATCGACATTTATGAGGGAAACGATTGAGAAGACGAATGAGTGGCCGTCTACTCAATAGGCTCGTCCACCATGTAGATTCACAAAACATACCTAATCTTAGAGTATGCTCTGTGGTTATATTTAATGGTACTTTTGTTCAAAATGTTTGTAGCAAATCTTGTCATTGCTAGATGGCACAGCAATCTTGAGATTATTAATCCAACAAAAACGTTTTGAAGGATTTTTCAATATCAATTTACGAAAAAAAATTCGAAACGATTACATATAACCAATGAAATGTAATTTTCAAGCTTTTTTTCTGCTGTTATTGCTTTTATAGCCATAAACTACGCACCCCACGATCATGCATAACATAGTTTTTAACAATAATTTCTTGGTAAAAACTGGATTAATCACACGAAAACGTAAATGTACCAAACTGTTTGTTTTGCACCAACTCAATGGCGTTGGACGCTCGCGTTAATCTCTTTGATGCACCGCCACTTGAGCTATCGCCTAACGCCAAACGGCAAAGTTAATGCCGTTAATTATCGCATTAAGTCGTGGTATTAATGGCAATTCTCGTTAGTGTGGCCCCAAAGTAAGATGTACTCAGTATTCCAGCAAAACAGATGATTTTTTTTAGAAAATAATTACTCAGACTTATTCAATCAACGACAACTGACAAAGTTGTATCAGTTACAATTAATACATCCGCGTATAATTCAGTTATTGCAGAAACTGAATGAAGAAATGGATTAGTGACATTCCACATGTTTATAACCTCGAAATAAGATAAAATAGCCTGTAAGGAATCAAAACCTTTTTTAAAGCAGGATATTTTACAATTATTTGATATAATAGTTACACCTTCGGGTACGTTTTCGTTGGGTAACTTTCTTTTATATAGATGTTGGAATTGTAAAATTATTAATCAATTTCAGCGCCGACTGAAGAAGATTTTGGGAAACACGCTTATAGCGCGTTGGAGAAATCGGTAAAAACAATCGGCTGCGATTATTTGGATCTTTATTTGATTCATTTTCCTGGAATACCTAGTGATAGTGGAAACAATTCGAGAAATTTCTCCCAAGCACGAGACGAAATCTGGCAACAATTAGTTAAGGGTGTTAAAAATGGTTTGACAAGAAATATTGGCGTATCTAATTACAATGTCAGACACTTGACAGAATTGGTAAATAACGATCATGGAGTTAAAGTAGCTGTAAATCAGGTAAATTAATGAGAATATCAAGTTTGATTGAACAATTTTTTTGTTTTAAACTGTGATTTAACATTATTACTCGTCGATAAAAGTGTTTTGACGAACAAAGTTTGATTTTGGCTAATGTTATTCTATTAATTAGTCATATACCACGCGACATACAGTCTGCGAACGTTTTTTCCTGTCTTATAGTCGTCAGGAGAATCGAGTTTAGTCCAGGCTGAAACTATTTTGAAAACAAGCGGGCTTTTATTCACAATTTTCTAAATAATGGTGCTCCAATTTAGATTAAATGTATGTATCACCGGCCTCAAAACTCAACAACATTAAACACCATAGAAATCAGTGATCTGTCAACTTTATTCCTCATAATTATCAACAATCAGTAACAAATAGAAACCAATAAAAGTCAGACTCTACGCAGATGATCTCGGCATGTATGTTGAAGTCAAAATCTATCAACAATCTTCGTCTTATAATCTCACTTCTTTGTAGTGTTGACTAACCTAACCTAAAACCACTTCTCGAACTAAATGGTGGTTCCACAGAAAATATCTTAAGAACAAATGCAAACTAAACAATATGGCGGATTTTCGATGCCAGTGCCCTCGATGGTACGTGGCAGAACTAATCTATTTTCGCCGTTCATTTAAATATACAACCCAGATTATCTACTGTACTTCGACGATCATATCAGTGTCTACTACATCTGTATTTACAGCACAATAATGTTCTTGGTTTATGTGATCTTTATAAATGGAAGTTGACAATAGATGGTATAGCTTTTGTAAAATCACTGATTTTCACATAATTTGATGTTGAACATTGAATTTTGCAAAATTCTTCCCATTTACAGCACACATCAAGAAACCGTTTGGAAAACTGAAAGATATTTATTTATCTTGACAATTGACAGTAATGACACATTTTTATTATACTAGCGCCACGATTAGGAAGTGGCAGAACTAAATTTGTGTTGCCGAAATTTACGGACAACTTCACCTTATTATTAGGTATGGGTGGCTCTCTTTTCGTACACATCTCCTGTAACGATATTCGACAATAAAATTGGAATGAACACATTAACGATCTATTCGTCAGATGTCAGATCGAGAGACTCTTGATCTACAGGCATCTTATTAGATTCAAGATGGTTTATAGGTTCATTTCCTACTCCTAAGTACATGTTAAAATGTTTAGATGCTATAATAAATCAAGCATAGTCCATCATCTTGGGAGCTTACAGAAAATCTCCAATCGAAAGCTTACAAGTAGAAATAGAAGCTATATTAAGAAGGCCCTTTCTTTGTTCCCAATTATTTTCGAGGCCTCAAATCATTGCATTTTAGCATTTACAATTCTGGTAAATTGTTTCATTATCTTTAGTTTTTTTTACGTTAATGCTAGTCATTATTATTATTGATCTATCTTTTCTGTATTTTTGTTATTATGAACAATTAATAGGTTAAATATAAACCTTTTTTAGGTGGAATGGCATCCATATTATCATCAGGACGATGTTTTACAATTTTGTAAAAATCATGGAATATTACTCCAAGCATATTCGTCGTTAGGAGGAAGTGGAAATGCAGATTTGTTTAACGATACCACAGTAAAGGCAGTAGCTGAAAAGTTGAATAAACCTCCAGCCAAGGTGAAATTTTAGTTGAACTGTGATTTCTCAAAACATTGGTCTAACGGTGCCAAATCGCATAATTTTGAATGTACAGTCGAACCTGAGTAATTTAAGCCAAATATTATTCTCGCTCATAGAGGTTAATAAAACGTGGTGCTAGAGTTGTGATTTCCAAAGTGGTCCAGGTGAATCCCCAGAGGTCTACAAGAGATTATTCATCCTTAGATCAGTGATTCGTAAAGTGTGCGCTCAAATAACCACGACACCTTCTACAGAGGTATAAATAGTTTCATTGTTATATCAATGATTCCAAAAGTGGTTTAGGCGAACTTCCAGGGGTCCACGGAAGACTTTACTAGAGGTCTAGGTGTATATCCATTTCACATTTTTAATGAGGGAATTTTCACAGCATCTGAGTTAGAGTGAATACTAATAAGTATGAACATGATTTGGGTATCTCGATTTTGCCCGGGTATCTTTTACACAATCTTCAATTTCAAAAGAATAAACAAAAATTGAACTTTCAACTACTCTAAAAACTCTGGAATGTTTTTATAGCATTTGTTGTGACTTTTCTCGGAATGGAATTTTTTTCTACATTCACATTCATTAATCATCACAATCATTTTATTTTTTATGAATGTACAAGATGCAACTAATTCGTCATCTATAAACCATATAAAATAACCAATGAAACACCAACAATTGTCAAGAAGTCTTCAAAAATTCGTATATTCGTACTTGTTTCGCAGTGAATGAGTTTGTCCCATTCTCCAGTAGACTTGGTATTCTAAAGCAGGGTCCACACTATGCCGCGGTAGGTCGGGCGGGTGCGTTCGGCCGGCACGACGTCCACACCGAAAAGGAAGCCGACCGGATTATTTCCACCTACATTATAGTTTAATTGTAACTGAAGCCGCTCGGGGTCGCTCGGCACGTCCCCACTCTATATTTTTGTTCGGCTCGGCTTCCTTTGTTCTGTACCTACTTTATGCGGGCTGGGATCATCACGGTCCGGGCCGGCATTTTCTAACCCGGTAAAGCCGCTCGGGGCGTCTACATTAACGCGGCTTAGGCCGCCCCGGCATGGTGTGGACCCTGCTTAAAACAGCGGTATCATGGTACTCTAAGACCAATTGAACCTTTCTTGAAACAATTGTTGATGGTGGTGTAATTTATTGTGTACCAAGCTTCACGTACAACTTTCATAGTTAAAAACACGTTGATCTAAGGACTGATAATTTTATCAAGACTAGTTAGTACAAATCATTTTTGTGTGCTTGTAATTCATCTTTGAAGAAGCAATTTAGTATAGGCAAATTAGGCGATTTTGAGTTAAAACCTTAGATTAAATTTGACGGATTCTGGGAGGTTTTGAAACTCAAAAAAATTTTTAAACGTGAATAACACGAAAATTTTAATTCGAGAAAAGCTGCCGTAACAAAAAATATAGAGTACGAAATTTTGTATAAAAAAGTATCCCAGACATTTGTTCCTAACCTCAAAATTTTCACCTTGAAATGGTTTATACACTCAAAAATATTGGAGCAAAAAATGTACAGCACAAAATTCTCTACAGATTGGTCTTCATGCATTTTTTTCTAACCTCAAAATTTTGACCGTATAATGGGTTCATGCACTAAAAAACATTTTAAATCGCGAATAACTCGTAAAATACGAGGATTTCGACACAAACTGCCAGGACAAAAAATGTGGAGCAGAACATTCTGTACAAAAAAGGTTTCAATTCTTTTCCTAACCTTAAAATTTCATGACTTAAAGTCGATAGTAAATGGTTCTAAATCAATTTTATAAGAAATGAGAATTTCGAGCTAAATCTCTTCTCGGTCTCTTGTCGTTTCGCTAACTCGGATATAAGACAACGAGAAATGAATCAACATTGAAATATTCACTAGCAACCATTCCAATATCTTCATTAAGTTTTCAATGAAATTTTTTTTGTTGCCTTTTTTTCTAAACGCTCAACTCCATCGCTTTTTCTTAAAATTATCTCGTTCTGCTCCTCAAAACTCATCTTTCCAGTTCGAGCAATAATTTTTTTAATCTAATGTATCGAGATTAAATTTGCCGCTCCTTGACATCTTCCGTCCTACGCTGTAGCACATCTACAATTGAGCAGTGGTGGATTCACCAACAGGCTGAACTTAGTCTGTTGGTGAATTCACCACTGTTCAATTATACTGCAGATATCTTGTAATTCCATAGAAAACAATGACACTTCGGCTCTTCATGAAACAAACAGATTGACTTTAATTAATCTTGCGTTTTTGAGAAATATTACAGAGTTCTAGATTAAGAAACTTCACAAAGGTCTAAAAGTGGTTCTTACCTTGCAACTCAGAGGTTTCCATATCTAAAAATTACTGGATCAGAATATTTATTTCATTTATAGGATTTTCTCTCATCCAGTTTTTGCTGATTTAGGTATAATTCCAAAATTTTTAGTTAAAGACTGAAGTATGTTTACTTAAATCGGCTTATATGTGGTAGACTTTTTACTGACATCTTGTTCAACAAACAATAGTATTTGGGTATTGTTTTAGATACTTCTACGATGGGCATTACAACAAAATTTAGCGATCATTCCAAAATCAGTCAAAAAACAAAATATGGAGTCTAATCTAGACTTAAATTTCGAAATCCCCGACGAAGATATGAAGCTTTTGAGTAATATACCTCAAACGAAAAAATATAGATGGGATCCAGACACTATTATATAAAAAGTCAAATACTGAAGTGTAATTATCGTAATAAAATGTTTACTTTGAAATTGATTGTATAATTTGCATCCTTATCCTTAACAAAGTAATTTGGTACTTACATATCGTAAATACGAGGTCTGGCTATTCAATAACAAGAGTGGTTACGAAAAAGGGTTTTATTATAAAAAATTATTCCCATCCCTAACCACACACCTTTCCATACGTTTTTTTCATTAATCGAAGCAGTGCTGGAAGTCTTCTTTGGTGAAGGCCTTTAGGAGCTCTGCCGTTTTTTGCTCTACCGCTTCCATCGACTCAAATCGGGTCCCTTTCAAAGCAGATTTTATCTTCGGAAACAAAAAAAAATCGCACGGTGCCAAATTTATTGATAATTGATTATTTCTTTATTGTGTTTCATATCACAAAACTTTAGTAGCAGCCCTCGTATATACAACAAATACAAAAAGAAGCAATAAATTCGCATGATTCAGTCCCACAAATTCAGTTTACTGATTGCTTTCAACAGTATTTACATCTAAAAGACTAAAAGATGTGTTCTTACCGAAGACCAATTTACGACCTCGACTGCGCAGTCTCACTTTCCGCCATATTGGTTGTCACCAGCTGACTGACTTATACTTATTTACATTGAGTGTATAGAGTAGTTATTGAAATTAAAATGCCTTCTTATGCACAAATACAATGCGAATTGTAGAGGTGAAGATATCAGTTTCCATCAATTTCCTATAAAAAATATCAAATTACTTAACGAATGGAAAAAAATTTGTGGAGACAACTTAACCTCCAACACGGTAAGTGGTAAAGCTCTCACTCATATAGTGAGAGAGAAATCGAAGAAACAGTAACAAGTTTTGTATCACATTCGCTGCTCAACGTTTCGTTCATAAAACGAAAAGATTCAAATTCCTGCATTGAATTGATTGGCCAGAAGAACAATATGGCCGATAGTAGGAAAGGCCTCTCATTGGCAGTGGCTAACTGGCTGCGCAAGAACACACCTTGTGGTCTTTACATCATGATAGAAACTATCAAAGTCTCTCTGTAGTTGTAGCTTATTATTTGTTTCTGTTGATATATAGTCTCACTTTTAGGTATCTTCTTATCAAAAACTTTTATGCAGTGAATTAACTTATTCATTGAAAAGTCATTCTTCCTTCATACTTTGCTGGTATAGTAAACACTCGTACATCTTTTATACCCGGAAAGATAAAATTTGTTAAAAAAAACTGAATGAAGTTTAATTTATCTAGTTAATATGAATAGTTTTAATTGATAAACCGGCCGCATTCGAATTAATTTTTTTCCTAATACATACAGCACGTTTCCATAACAATGTGTATATTGTTTATACACGCGCCCTTCGTATTTCCTTTCCCGACGCTATCATTTTCCCTAGTGTTTATGTATATACAAACATACCTACTGTTGAAAATACATTGCATTAGCAACTGCCTTAGAAAACAGATGTGATTTTATTCAATTGACAAAATGATGATAATTTTAAAAGACGAAAATGTGATTACCAACCCACGACATGTAGTTTAGCTGTTTAAATATCTTTCAGTCGACATTGTGTTCTACATGGGATTTTCTAGTTGATTACTTGTATTCATCGTACTGTTTTTTTACTAAAGGTAAGGGTGTGTGTAAGTGTGTTGATTGAATTAGAAATTATTTTTATTTTAGCCACAATAAATAATTGAAATAAAGCACTATTTCCACGCGAAAATGAATATTTTTTAACAAACATAAAATTTGTAAAAAATATATTTCGCTGTCACATCAAACTCTATTATTTTTAAATTACGAAACCGATAAATGAAACATACAAAAAATTGACATAAATAAATTTGCTTCTATAGACAACTAGAAGATCGTGAACTTTACACATGTCACATAATCTAACCAACCGCGGTTACCGAATGTTACATCGACGACAACATAAATATAGTTCTATTCCCGATTAATTGTTATTATTCATTCAGACGAATTACGCCACTCGTTAAACTCATTCTAATGCATAATAGCCATCATTACTAGCTCATTGTATAAGATACTGATATCATTACCAAATATCAAATATTTATCACTTACCAATTGCGAGATAATAAAAACTACACAGTAAAAAGTTTTTGTATAAATACCATTGTTTTGCTAAACATATGGTGACTAAAATTATTGTCTACGAATTCAAATTATAATACAATTTAAAAGAATTTACCCAGATGAGGTGTAATTTTTACGATCTTTGAAAATAAGCTTACTTCAATAGTAATTATAGGGAAAGTTTTTTATTTTTCAATAACATCGTTGAAGATTTACAAAAATCTTAGTATTTTGTACATTGTTTTGTTCTAAAATTAGAAACATTAGATAGACGCCGTTTTCGTTTATGCTTGAATCTAAAATAGAACACTTAAGCCTCTTGATTTTTAAATAAATTTAGCAAGATTTATAGTGGGGAAGGCAGATTTTAAATTTAAATTGTTTAGATATTACAGGAAGTGTTAATTATTTTTCCATAAAAATCTTTGAAAAATTACATAAAATCTTAGTATTATGAATCACTTTCTTTTGTTGTAAGTTTTGTACAACGAAATTGTGATTTGATATAGTATAGAAACATCAGGTAGATAGCGTTTGCGTTTATGCTTGAATCTGGAATACTTAAGCTTCTTAAATTAATTTAGCAAGTTTTTTATTTGTAGGAGGGGGAGGGAGATTTTAAATTCAAATATAAAACTGAAATAAATCACAATATCATTCTACCTAAAACATAATAGTATGTCAAAGAAAGACAAGTTTTTTCAATGTATAATAAATTAAAATAGTTTTCTATGCAACAAATGTGGAAAGTAGCCTTTTTTCAACGATTTTGAAAATTGCGTCAATCACATGTGTTTTTTTACTTTTAAAAGTCCTTTTTCATATATTATATATTTATAAAGATTTTGAACATTTTAATCAAGATTAGAACAAATTAACAAAACAAAGGGAGAATTAGTAGTAAATAAATAATAAGTGGCATCAGTGGGATTTGAACCTGAAACCTCCCGCATGTGAGCCTCATACTCAAGCCACTTCACTACGGAAACCTTAATAATACACATTTTACGCACTACTACTTAAAGTATGTTTCTTGAATGAGTAAATTGAGTGGTATAGTTTGTGATTTTGTGAGCTAAATTGAATTATTTATTAGTAAATTTACAAAAATTGTAAAATTAACAAAAAAAGTTTCTTATTCGTGCTTTCAGCTCTTCAAAATTTACCGGTATCTTATTAGACCTTCTTCGAAAAACCCAAATTGATATATGGGTATCTCAGTGGTCATTAAATAATATCTCTTTTATCTTTCCTCCATCTGTCTGGACATACAGCATCTAGATAATCAAGCGCAATGATTCATTCTGTATTTGTTAAAAAAACTGTAGGCGTCTGTCAAGATTATCTTCCAGTAATTCCTGTGGGATTATGGAGTTGCTAAAGATACATTTATGAATGAAGACTACTGTCAAATTAACGAAATTGATGTTTTATTGATAATTTTATTTGTATTAGTATTAATCATCAGTTCAAGATCAAAATAATTAGTGCTGTATAAGTAAAATCATTCAGGAGCTAATTAAATATGTAATTGAACGTTACTAAATGATTTATTAGGTAATTAAGTGAGATATAAACTTAAAATTATTATAAAGAAATGGTAAAGATTGAGAATACTACTTGTTATTGTTTTTTTACATATACAAAATACCGCTACTATGTATTGAATAATTCAAATAAAAAAACAATTTATTGAATAACTACATGTAGTAAGGATAAAGATTTTGACTGATTAATTCGTTTCGTTAAATTGAAAGCTTGATATTTTAAAAACGTGAACGTGTGAACTCTATTCAAGGTTACTTAGACGATGCAGTGTCTAGAAAGTAAATAATCACACCTTATTCCGATCAACGAAAATGTATTCTACTATTTCTACTTGAATTATAAACAAAACAATTTACATATTCATCATTTTTAATATTAGCTAAATAACAAGATTCACTTTTAATTTATACAGTTATTTAAACGCCAAATTATATAAAAATCAATATGTTTCAATAAATTCGAGTATAAACTATAAAAAGAATATTTAGAAGCACCTATCACTTAACTAAATGAAAAAAATGAACACAACAGTGAAAACGAAGTCTCTACATTAGGTTTTTCGGAAACTATGAAGTCAGGTAGATCATAAATCAGCTGATTATGGATCTTAACCCAGAACCAGATTTGGATCACAGTTTCCGAACGTCGCGTTCAATTTTCGGTTGAAATTTCAAACATCATCTACAAAAATTTTAGAGTTTTATTACTTTTTCTGCGTTAATTTTTGCATGATATTTACTTAGTTGAATAGATGTTTAATAATTGTTATTGAGCAGCTATTAACGTATTCCAAAGGACGTTTAAGATCTTTTGTAGGTTGATTAGATTTTTTTGTTATAACATTTTTTTGAGTATTTGACACATCGATGTATGAAAATCGGGATGATTTTGTATGTTTGTGAATCCTGGGTATTGTCAGAACTTGAAAATCCAGAAAAAACAAGTATAAAGTTCCACAGAAATAGCTAACATTTTTGAGAATGAAAAAGTAAAAGTGCAAAATAGCAAAGAGGAAGGATTTTATTTTTAGAAAATAAAATTATACGTCCGAAGATTATTTATTGAAAAATTTTGATATAATTTTCTCCTAAAATCCTTGAAGCCCAACTGTCGATACAACTATGTATATTCAAAGAATTATATTTTTGTATATATACCTATGAAAGCAACAAATTGCTGTAATTTCAGTATCTAGTTGATTGTTCATGCAATGTATGACATCATTAAAAGGACATTGCTCCATTGTTTGCTATAGATTGTATGAAATATGTATTTTCTATAAAGGGTAGTTTCCCTACATATATCAATACTTTCGAAGGTTAAAAGGAAATATCGCGGTTTAAATTGATTATAAAAATAAATGGAAAAATGGAAAATATGAATAGCTTTAATTTCCGGACCATTTACTATAATTACAAGGGGAACTGTTTAAAGATGCTAATGATAAATAATATTTCATTATTTGAAAGGTTGCAATTAGGAAAATTTCCAATTCTAGAAATACTAAAAATAATAATGAACTGTTAGTATGGTTTTTGTTTCTATCAATAATAGTATCAGTCCAGTTACCAACGGTAAAAATCATCGATTTGTATAAAAAATTGGAATTAAGCTTATTTTATAATCATTTTATGAACCAAATATCACTCAAATGAATAAAATAAATATTACATAGTACACGTTAAGTATTACTTTATATTTCACAGTGAAAATTATAATTTTTTTGAACAAATTAACCAATAGAAAATCCACCATTAGGAGAAATTTTAAAGAAAATATTCATATTTAAGCTTAAAATATCTTAACAGAGTAATAATAATGAATATTACAATTTTTAAGTGCTATCCCTTAAAAATCACCCTTATTGCATGGACATTGTGAAAATTATACAAAAAATTTTTTATTAAAAGTTGTTTTAAACTGTTATATATGTTGTTAAATGTATGATATTATGGTTTTTAAGTTTATTAAGTTTTAACACGTGTTCATTCTTTCGATTTTGGGTATAAACTGGATCCTAAATATACATAAGACTATTCTTCTCAGAATTCAACACCCATTCAAAATTTATCTGTTGAGAAACAGCAGGTGTGCGCGTAGAGAAGCCGTAGCGATTTATGTATATATAAATAAAACTATGGAATTGGAATTGAGAGCTCTATATTAAGCTATATTAAGTCCAAACTTTCGGAAAGTATTCTCCCATCATCAGTAAAACTATAATATAAAACGAATACAATGTTTATTTTGAAAGAAGTAAATCAGTACAGGTAACTTTTATAAATAGCACCTCCAGGTACTTTCCAAAACCGTCAGCGAGAAGATATGAAATGAATAAGCATCTATGGGTATCGTAGACACGAAAAAAAAGTTCGGTTTAATATTGCACAAACTTTTTTGGTCATAAGTTCCGAATCAGAGTTATGTTTTTACAAATAAACTATATACTGCTTTATAATTAAAGCTGTATGGATTAGATCTCAAATAAAGTAGTCTGTTTGCAACAAAACATGTATGTATTAAAAAACTGCTACTACACGAACTATTTCTGTTTGAATTGTTAAATGACTACTCGTTTTATCTCAAATTCATTCTTTTTATCAATTTCCTTTTTCCTCAAATGTGTATTATTTAAAGAAATTGTGATAAAAAATTCAGTTTTGCTTTCTAACTTATAGTATGTATATTGTGAATATACTGTTGAGTTTCTTTATATTAAAAAAAAAATAAAGAAGAGTGGTTATGTGTAACTGTTGTGGTGATTTTTGAATTTTTAAAATATCTAAGTAAGCAATTTCTTTGGTTTTCAATATATTCGGAATTATTGGGTCTATAACTTAATTTGTGCGGTTTTTTTTCAAAATTTGAACGTTTATTTACGAAAGACGTGTACAATAGTATTATTCAAAGTATTGCCCATCTGAAGCTATGACCTTTTCCCATCTTTTTGGAAATTTATCGAACCCATCCCATAAGAACTGCGCCGGCTTGGCAGCCAAGCATGAATCAAGCCAATTTTTGATATCTTGCTCTGATGTGAACCGTATTCCAGTTCTGCATCGACCGGAACAAATGGTAGTCAGAAGAGGCAATGTCTGGGATATAAGGCGGGTGAGGTAAACTTCTCATTGCCTCGTGTCTGGTCCATTGATGGTTTCATCCGGATTTAGCAGTTCATAATACAGCACACCCTTCTGATCCCACCAAATAGAGAGCCATGGATATTCGGCTTTGCCGTTTAATTGGCTGGTTGGTCGAACTTCACATATGATTATTTGCGCTTGGAGTTGTAGTAATGTATCCATTTTTTTCGTCCCTGCTTTTGAATATATCCAGTTGCTTTTAAACGTTTTGAAATGGGTGCTTGAGTGACACCCAAAGATTCTGCGAGCTCTTCTTGTGTTTGCCAACCATCTTCATCGAGTAATGCTTCCAGTTCTTCATCTTCAAACATCTGCCCAGGACATTCATCGTCTTCCAAACTAAAATCAGCAATTTTAAATCGTGCAAACCACTTTTGGCACGTTCGCTCAGCTAGAGCATGTTCACCATAAAATTCCACCAAAATACGATGACTTTCGGCAGCATTTTTCTTCATATTAAGGTAATGAAGAAGAACTCCCCGCAAAAACACTTTTTCAGGAACTAAGTTTGACATATTTGAGTAAAAAAAATTATTGTCGTTAACACTTCAAATGGATGAAATACTGAAAAGATGTACAATGAGAGTAGCTTTCCAACGCAGGTTCGGAATATTAAAATGATATAATATTATACAAGTTACTCCATGTCTTATCAAACCGCATGAATTAAGTTATAGACCACATATAAAGAGAATTTGGATTTCTGCCTTACCGTTTGCATGAATTAATATTTTTTTTCGACAAGTTTTAAACCAACAAAATAGTGCATTCGAAAACCATGAACTTTAGGTATAAAATAAGGAATTTACAATAATTCAATTTGACAAAGTAAATATCTTTTGGTTGAGCAGGTAAAGAGGTTGATGTACGTAGTTTTTAGTTCAGATTCCTTGCGGCAATTTTATAAGAAAATCAACAATTACTTGTAGAATTTGGAAGAGTTACTTTATAACATCTTTCATATTAAATTTAATTTCATTATTTGTCATCTTACCCTCAATTTGAGCCCAAATTAGGTTTACTTCATTTTGTACAATACCTTCTGTAAGTACATCAATTTTTTCTACAACATTTTTCTTCTTGTCTTACTAGATTTGACTAAAATTAATAGTTTGCTTTCCATATTTCCAATTCAAATTCTATATTAGTCAAAGTACCTAAGTCATTCTCAAATTACAGCTTCTTCATCCACCATCTTTAGATATTTATTCAAACGCCTGCCTTACTAATATACAATGTCCATAACAATGTAAGCCTTGACGTCGAACCTGCTCAGTATTATTTGAAACCAATTTTCAAAAACAGTCGTAAACATGATGTAATGATAATCGTCAACCAGTTTTGATTCAAAGAGCAACAAGCCATTTTCGACAAAACCGTTTTTTGATTCTAAGTGTAGAATAATAAAACGTCCACCTTTACCGGAAGGATATCCAGTGGAAATTAAAAAATTTAGATCGCCAAGTCGACTGTTCCGTTTCCTGTGTTTAAATCTGAAACAAAAACATTGTTTTTTCTTTTCGACAGGGAATCACAATTTGCTTCTTTCTGTATTACAATATGAAAAAAACAGGACAAAATTTTAATAACCATTAAGTTTACGCCTAATAATATTAAATTGAAATCAACGAAACTGATTATAATAGTATATTGGGGAAATGGTTATTTGCATATTAAATAATTTTTCTACGCCCATGTCTGTAAACGTCAAAAATCGCACTGTGAACATTCCTTGTAAATAACATTTAACAATAACAAGCACGTAATCAGATCTCATAACATACACGTGCGTTTTGAGAAGAAAACTTAAACTTTTTGGTTTAATTAAATTACAATCAAATTTTTATTTACGTAAGACTTTATTTGGTCTATTTACACAAATTTAGTCAATTAAAAAACATAAAAACTTTTAGTATTAGCGAGATATATTTAGGATTGAAAGAGTGATGCCCCTAAATGTGGGCAGCACATTATGCAATTTCTTTAAAAATAGGACACGTTTTCTTAAGTAGCATGCATGAATGGGCATAGAACAAGTATAGTACGTTACACAAGTTGTAGAATACAGCTCTTGTTACGTAATATACTATTATTTCCAACACTATGTATCAGTTTGTTCAAGATATTTTAAGCGACAAATAAAATAAAAATTAAAACAATAAAACCCGTTTCGTAGTTTTGGTTTTTAGTTTCTAATCCATATTTTAGCTATTTACTGTATATTTTAACTATTACATTAATGCATGTTATGATTAATTTATAGTATATAATATTGTAAATTGATTAAAGTAAACAGCAACGGAACTCCATATCCTGATTTTGATAAGTTTTCTAATCCCTGATATTATTCACAAAAAGATTGCTAAAACAAAGTTCGTTAGGTAAAAGATGTTGATAACGATCTGAATGTTTTCATTGTGCTTTATGATATATGTAAATCGAACTTTATAGAAACCTAATTTTTTGCTTTTATTATCAGATATGGGCGGTGGATTAAGCAGTGATAGAGTGCAACCTGACGAAGTAAGTTTTTTAACACAATGTGTGAATAAAAATGTATTACAACTTTCTACTTTTATGGACACAATATTGTTTAAAAAAATAATAATTATTACTTTCAACTTGAAGTGATTGGTTGTCCTAAATTATAATCTTTATTACCTACTGTTAAGTTTTATCTCCTTCCGGGAGGATAATTCGCTAAAATGTTGAATGTTTCTGTTGAAAAATATACGAAAAAGTATTCCCTTATAAATCTAATTATTTCAAAGGACTTCTAGTTTGGAAGCTTTGATGTTTCTCTCTAAAGAATTGCGTGATGTGGTTAGTTGTTTGGTCGAAGCGCTCTATAAAAAAACGCACTTTGATAATAGCTTTGAAGACTACCAACGCTTTGCGTCCAGTTTGTATTCAGTCGCAACTACATTTCTTTCTCTTCAATTTAATTAAATTTATTAATTAGAGGTTTTTTTCATTCAATTTCTACCAATTCAAATTTAATTCTGTGTACAAAAATATTTACTAAATAAACATTTCGAAGCAGTTGAGCTTGCAGGATATACGCAACTTTTTTATTACGAAAAAATGTTATTTCCCATAAAAAGTTCTGCTTTGGGTTAAATGTAAAATGTAACCAGCAGATAATTGAATTTTTCAGTGTTATGCGAAGTATTTTGAAAAATATGCATCATATTAAAAAATATAAACCTACTTTTAGTAATATCGGAAATTATTATGATGCGAATTTTTGAAAATTTTACGAAATAAACTTTTTGTTATTGGGAATTTGATTACTTTCAAATGTTGCGTAATGTACAATTATTTGCATAAATATTCTTACAATTAACTCAAATTTAATAATTCACGGTAACTGAATCTGGCAACCATTCTAGCCAAATATTTATAATAATCAGTGATTTTTTAAGAGGTATAGGATTTTATTTTGGAAATAACCACAAAAAATTTGGAAAAATTGATGAAACATTTATTGGAGTAGATAGAACGATCAGTATAATTTAATTTTTGAATTTTGAAGGCAAATATTGGCCGCGGCACCGCTTTAGATAACCCATACGCAATGTACAATTTTGGCACACTCTCTCCAACATATCGGCCGGTATTTCACGATTAAATGCTTCAATATGGGCTTCCAGTTGCTGGTTTATCGCTGTAGACATTAACCTTAACATGGCTCCACAAGAAATAGTCCAAACGCGTTAAATCACATGATCTTGGCGGCCAATTGACGGGCCCCAAACGTGAGATGAACTGTTCACCGAAGGCGGCTCTCAATTTGGCCGCTGTTTCGCGTTCCGAGTGGCATGTGGCAACGTCTTGTTGAAACCACATGTCAGACTTATCCAATTCTTTCATTTTAGGCAAAAAAAATCGTCAATCATCACATGGTAGAGCTCGCCATTCACAGTAACGTTCCGGCCATCATCGCTTTTGAAGATGATGCCACCGGACCATAACCCACACCAAACAGTGACTTTTTCGAGTTGCATTGATAGCTCTTCTAATGCTTCTGGCTGGTATTCACTCCAGATGCGCCAATTTTGGTTGTTGACGTATCCATTTAACCAGAAGTGAGCTTCGTTGCTGAACACAATTATTCGATAAAAAATTGGATCTCCCTCCAACTTTGTCAGCGCCCATTCATCAAATATTAGACGTTGTGGGAGACCGTGTGGCTTCAATTCTTGCACCAGCCGTATCTTATAAGGTTTTACACCCAAATTCTTCTGCAAAATTTTCACGGTTATCAGTAATACTGACGGATACAACCGCAATATTTTCTTCGGTCCTCACTGTACGTTTGCGTGTTAGTGGTTTAATGTCCAATAGTGTAAACTGGGTCCGAAATTTAGCTTCGGAATAGTTCCCCAGTAGGCCGGCCAAACTACCTATAAATTAGAAGAATTGCACAATGCACTCTCTTAACCGAGCATGAATTTTGATAGTGAAATTCAATAATTTGCAAGCGTTGTTCGTTCGTAAATCGATTCGTGGTTAAATTATAGACCAAACAGAGCAAGTTTGACAATGACACAAGACATGATTCACGCGTGATCTGTCAAAAACAGTGTTGCCAAAAAGATAAGAGCAAAAAAATCACTCATTAAAATAAAAAAAAACGATATCTTCATCAATGAAAAATTTGATAATTGTTAATTGTTTATCAGAGTTGACTCGATTACTCTTCATTTAATCTATTTTTTTAGGTAAATACAGGCGAAAATTTGAAAAAATCGGAATCGGAAGAAACCGAAAATTTTCAAATCAATAATCGATCGTCTACAGATGTTTTCTTCTTGATAGTTTTTTTAATTTTTTTAACGGCTTTGGTAAGTTTAAATATTGAATCTTTTATACGAGGTGTGATGAAAAGTAGTGTTTTATGTCCTCGTGTGTTGAGAAAACACGCTTTAGTGGAATTATCTTTTCAGTGTATCTCATGAAACCTGGAAGTAATAAAAAAGATAACTAAAGATTGAAATCTATTTATAGATGGTGATAGTGTAATAGATTAGATCAAATAAGAGGGGTAATGAGGCTACCAAATACCTTGACTTAAAGATCTATTGTATAACGAACTTTTTACCATTACGGCAACATGCTATTCTTTCTATATATCAGGGTCTAGTTATTGATTTAGTTTCCATCACTTGATGAAAGCTGCGATTGGCCACACAAACGATATATAGATCCAGATCTGTACCATGTATTTTAAGAAATGATCGTCATGCCACAAGTCGCTAGTTCATGGATGCTAGAAATCTGTATACATCCATTATACTCACCAGATTTAGCGAATATCGATGCAATGTATAACTCTAAGAAAGTTACCATAGAGCAAGTCACTTCTAGATATGCAGTCGTGAATTCAATATTTGGTCAATCGAATATAATTTTTGAACGTTCTTGTTATTTTTCATTCATAGAACAAAGTTGGATTAAATTGAGAGATAATCTGCTAAATATTCAGTTTCAAAATGCCTTATGAATATTCCATATGATATAAAGCAAACTTAATATGAATTAACAAAATGAATACTGTAAACAAATAATTCCGAGCGAGTACAGAGATCAACTATTTGTATGATTTTATGAAATTTTAGATTTGCTCTCTAAGCTATTGTTTCTTTTATGGCGACATCTATAGAGTAATAAATGGATATGACAATTGCGGAAATATTTGTGGAAGAAATAACAAAAATCTCAAAAATCAAAACGATGATAAAAAATCACCACAGTGTTTGGGAACTGATAAAGTTAATGAACCGTGAGTATTTCTTTTGGAATTTTTTCTATTTATTTATAAAGGTAAACAAAACAACAAAAAGATCCAATATCAGCTCTAAAACCCTATTAATTATCTTGAAACTTGTCATGATAGATGATGTCGCTACTCAGTACATTTGACGAAATTTTCGACGAAGTTATTCTAACAAGCCAACTCTAATTATTGATTAATAATTTCATTCCTAAAATGACAAGATCGTTAAAAACTTTTAAACCTTTGTCAACCTTGTCAACTAGTTTATGAACGTGATCGTTATGGGATTGTGGTAATTAAACTCCCAAAGTGTACTTTTTTAAATACGTGTTTCAATAGCAACAAAAATCAACAAACATTTATGTCTATTGTCATTTTAAATGTTGCTTTTTGAATTAAATGCTCAATTAATTAATTTGACAAATTGATCAAATTTGGATATCTTTATACGCGTATATATTATTTATATTTTTACAATTCATTTCGACCATAATTACAGTCCCTGATGATAATTACATTACAGAGTAAACGTTGCGGTTTCATTGCCACAATCGCACAATTACCAACAATTATTTTTAATACAAATAACCACTGATGAGCAAAAGTTATTATATGCTTTTAAAAAATCAACACGTACTAAGTCGGTATAAGAAAGTGCGAACCCTCTTACTTAATATCTTCGCAATCCTGGACCCTTCCATTTTATGGAAATCACTGGATTGCTATTGCCTTTATCGGTAAGAAACGATCTTTGTGCGATAAACCCCATTTTTATATTTTACCACTTATAAAAACTAGTTTGCTAGATTGCGTATACGTACATCAAGATATTAAAGATTGTGGTTCATTGATGAAGCAAATTTTTATAAATAAGTATATAAGAAAATTTTTCAGATGAAATTTACACTTTAAAAAATTATTTTAGGTATCACATAGTTTTACAACAACAATCGTCCAAAGTGATGAATAGAATTTGTACTTCAGACTGTAACCATTATCCAGGATAGTAAGTATATTGATCTGAAGGAACAATTATTGATAATGGATTTTATTACTAGCTATGACTCATACAGAGGACAAATTTCTGTTCCTTGTTATAATTCCGTTTAGTACCATCAATAATTTAAATACAGATGATCCTAGTACGGACCTGAATACTGAAAAATTCCTAGACTTTCCTCTTTGCAATCATAAACTACTTTTTACGCAATTAGTTATATTTATTTCTGTATTTATCTATTTCTTAATCTATTATTCACGAGGGGTGATCAAATTTACATAATCAAATAAAATTCGTAAATCATTTCTTATTACTTGCAACCAAATTTATCTTAAAAAGCTTTGTTCATTATTTCGTTTATTTCTTCCATATGAGATTGTTTCTATTTTTGTTATAAATGAATTATTATCATTCGCAGGATGTAAACAAAAATTTCATTTGTATTTTAGCAGAAAATTTTTCAATAGATGTATGCCGAATCAAAGCGAAGCTGTTGTTAATAAAGTATTTTCCAGAACTGGACTTAGTAATTTTTTCACTGTAAGTATACACAAAAGGTTCCAAATCTGGTACCAGAAATTCATATATTCACTGCAAGAAATCTTCGGTTTGAGATTAAGCATTCCTGCAAGATTTTTATTTACTGCAAGTAAAATCAAATTGGAAACTGTTACTAGGACAACAAACCCAGCAATCTGGAATTAAACAAAAAGAGGGTTTTGTTGTAGTTTTTAATAAGTAATCAAATGTAGTAGCATGAGACATAATGTAGATCATCAAGGGGTTTTTAGTCACAAAATAGCTGACCAGATCAACTATGAGCGGAAAAGTAGTAGTATGAGACATAATGTAGATCATCATGAGGCTTTTTAGTCCCAAAATAGCTGACCAGATCAACTATGGACGTAAAAGTAGAAGTATGAGACAGAATGTAGATAATCATGGGGATTTTAGTCACAAAATAGCTGACCAGATCAACTGTGAACATAAAAGTAGTAGTATGAGACATAATGTAGATCATCATGAGGATTTTTAAGTCCCAAAATAGCTGACCAGATCAACTATGGACGTAAAAGTAGAAGTATGAGACAGAATGTAGATCATCATGGGGTTTTTAGTCACAAAATAGCTGACCAGATCAACTGTGAACATAAAAGTAGTAGTATGAGACATAATGTAGATCATCATGAGGATTTTTAAGTCCCAAAATAGCTGACCAGATCAACTATGGACGTAAAAGTAGAAGTATGAGACAGAATGTAGATCATCATGGGGTTTTTAGTCACAAAATATCTGACCAGATCAACTGTGAACATAAAAGTAGTAGTATGAGACATAATGTAGATCATCATGGGGCTTTTTAGTCACAAAAAGCTGACCAGATCAACTATGGACGGAAAAGTACAAGTATGAGACAGAATGTAGATCATCATAGGATTTTAAGTCACAAAATAGCTGACCAGATAAACTATGGACGTAAAAGTAGTAGTATGAGACAGAATGTAGATCATCAAGGGGTTTTTAGTCACAAAATAGCTGACCAGATCAACTATGAGCGGAAAAGTAGTAGTATGAGACATAATGTAGATCATCACGGGGCTTTTTAGTCACAAAAAGCTGACCAGATCAACTATGGACGGAAAAGTAGAAGTATGAGATAGAATGTAGATCATCAAGGGGTTTTTAGTCACAAAATAGCTGACCAGATCAACTATGGACGTAAAAGTAGAAGTATGAGACAGAATGTAGATCCTCATGGGGTTTTTAGTCACAAAATAGCTGACCAGATCAACTGTGAACATAAAAGTAGTAGTATGAGACATAATGTAGATCATCACGGGGCTTTTTAGTCACAAAAAGCTGACCAGATCAACTATGGACGGAAAAGTAGAAGTATGAGACAGAATGTAGATCATCATAGGGTTTTAAGTCACAAAATAGCTGACCAGATCAACTATGACCGTAAGAGTAGTAGTTTAAGACATAATGTAGATCATCTTGGGGTTTTTAGTCACAAAATAGCTGACCAGATAAACTATGAACGTAAAAATAGTAGTATGAGACATAATGTATATCATCATGGGGTTTTTAGTCACAAAATAGCTGACCAGATCAAGTATGACCGTAAGAGTAGTAGTTTAAGACATAATGTAGATCATCATGGGGTTTTAGTCACAAAATAGCTGACCAGATAAACTATGAACGTAAGAGTAGTAGCTGAAGACATAATGTAGATCATCTTGGGGTTTTTAGTCACGAATAGCTGACCAGATAAACTATGAACGTAAAAATAGTAGTATGAGACATAACGTAGATTATCATGGGGTTTTTAGTCACAAAATAGCTGACCAGATCAAGTATGACCGTAAGAGTAGTAGTTTAAGACATAATGTAGATCATCATGGGGTTTTTAGTCACAAAATAGCTGACCAGATAAACTATGAACGTAAAAGTAGTAATATAAGACATAATGTAGGTCATCATTGGGCTTTTAGCAACAAAATAACTGAACAGATGGACTATGCATATAATAGTAGTAATATGAGACATAATGTAGGTTACCATGGGGCTTTTGGACAAAAAAATTACCTCAAATATGAACGTAAAGGGAGTAATATAATACAGGATGTTTGTATTCATGAAGTTTTGGCCAGAAAATAGCTGAGCTACGGACGTAAAGGGAGTATTATGGTCATCATGAGACTTTTAGCATGAATTATGAATGTACAATGACTAGTATAGTACATAATGTAATATGTAATCATAAAATACTTGGTCAAAAAACATCTGGATGAATAAATCAAGAACGCAAAAGGAATAGTATGGGACAGAATACTGGTCATCATAAAGCGTGTGTGAACGTTAACATTTTTTATTTTTGTTAATTTTCAGCTGCTAGACCACGGTTACAGAATAACCAGGATCGCTGTTAGACCTCGAGAAACTCAAATTCCAAAATCTCTAGGGGAAGTGTCTCCAGTCAGAGATATAATACAAAATTGAAAACATGGAGCTGTGTGAGATACCTATAGCCATATTTTGTGATTGTACGGCCACAATGAAATTTAATAAGCCATATTTCCAGAATTAAAATTGATGTGGAATAGTTCCTACAGTATTTATATGGGTTATTCTTTATTAAGTGATGTTGTAGTATATAGTCTGATGTCAAAACCAATTAAACAGTTCAAATTTAGACAGGAGTCAAATAACAAACGTCTGTTGACAAAAACAGTGTTGTCCTTTCACTTAAGCAGGGGGAAAACTTAAAAAGTGACGGACTTGACGCCATTTTCATTTATTTACATATCAATACTGTAGCTTTTCCGAAACCTATAACAGCTAGAGTTATAAATTATATTTAAAATTGAAATTATATTTTTAGGAAGTATCAGAAGACTTTCAAATATGTTGGACTGAAATTTGTTACCTTTGCCTTATTGCTCTAGGTAAACTTATAAAAATGATCGCGGTTTATATTTAAAAAAACGTATTTTTAGTATTATCATGTTTACTTCTGGCACTATTCAGATTCCTTGTAGGATTTGTAGTTTGGATAGTTCTGATGGGATCTTTAACAGCATGTGTAATAGCAACAGTTGTTTTATGGTGTGTAAGCGTTCTACAAGGGCTTCAATACGGATCTTTGTGGTACACTTTCCTCTATTTTTTCAGGATATTATGGAAACATTCTAAGAACTATGTAGACGATATACCCGATAACCTTGTACCTGATGTTGACGCAAGAAAAACCTATACTTACTTGGTATTCGCCATTTTGACAACAATAGCTACAGTTATTATAAGTCTTATTATTTTTGTAATGAGAAAAAGAATCGAATTGGTTGTTCAATTATTCGAGGAATCTGGAAAAGCAATTGCTGCTATGCCTATTTTATTATTCCAACCGATTCTTGTGAGTAATAACTTGAAAATACATTCAATAATCGGTAAAATACCAATTAATTATGTTCTAATGTAAAGTTAGTTTATTCATCTTCATTTTCTTTAATCATTCATTTAGTAAAGGAATCAGTTCAGACTCATTATTCCCTGAGATTTACCGAGCTATGAGGTTTTGTCTCCATGAAGTAATTTAGTTGGCATATTACACTGGTTTATGGCGCTGCTAAACATACCACCCCAAACAAATAATCAATGACCGCCAACCATGAGTCAATAAAAATTATCCGCAAGGAACTGGAATGGGAATTTATCATTCAAAAGCACTTTTACAATAAGTAACCCTAATGAGGCTACCAGGGTATACCTAGCAAAAAGGAAGCAGGCAGATTCCATATTTTGGAAAAAATGTCATGTGATATCAAATCAACAACGAACTGAATGGATGGCAAAGAGATCAGTCTTACTGGAGAAATATTTCAGACCCATGACAACCCGAAAAGTTCTTAACCATATCAACTAAAACGTCAGAGGAATTTCTTGGAATATCATGAAATCACTTAAGATGCTAAGCATGGCAGAGGACTACAACTGTAGATTTTGCAAGCAAACTATAAAGACAGCAGAGCATCCACTGTCCTGCCCATTTGCCCACACACACTCACACACACACACACACACACACACATTCACACAGAATCGCTAGAAAAATAGCCTCTTTTAAAGGTCTTAGTATTTTGGAGACGTAAAAATAAAATACAGTCATACAAAAAATATCATTTTTGGTATAGTTGCAAACCGACTGGAAAGCCAAAAGAGCCACCCAAACAAGGCTAGGCTATTACAGTTAAGACTATATTTTCTGCTCTCACTTTAACAATTTTGCTTATTATCGACGTTATTTGCAAGATTAAAAATGTTAAGATTATTAATCACTTTTAATCTAGATTTATTTTTCAAATAAGTGGAAATCAATGAGAAAAGAACTTCTGTAACGTTTTCCGTATTTATTCACAGTATTTCTATTCGTAGAGTGAATTAATAAACACTGTCTCTTACGTTCTTAATTTATTTACACACTATACAATACACTTAACTTATAATAATTTACTTAAATAATTTCTGCGATTATTTTTACTAATTCCTTCTTTTAACTACGACTTTTTCTTAAAAACAAACTGCGTTTACACAAATCATTTATACAGCTAAATAAAATTCTACAAAGTTCTAGAACAAAAAGAAAGAAAAGAAATAAATAAACTTCCTTAGAAGTTATTTAGAAGAAATATTGTAAATAAATCGCCAACTACTAAAATAATTATATCCAAAAAACATTTAAGGAGTTATTAAAAATGTGAAAGACGCCACGTGAATTCGCCGAATTATTAAAATTCCAGTAGATGGACAGGGCCGGCCTAGGGAACCATTTTGCGAACAAGTTTTAAGAGAAACTCGTTATATTTATATGAAGAAAAAACAACTGTTTTGTTATGACCAGAAAGGATGTAATTAGCAGAATGGTGTTTGCTTCCATCCTGCTTTTTTTTGTTTCTTTGTTCTCGAACGAAAAAAGGATATTTCAAATGGTTCTTTTTCTGACACATTTTTGATCAGAACTAAAATACGGGCTTATATGAAAAAAGCATGTGTGAATGAGGCGTAGGTTTCGGAAGAACCGAGATCTGATTGGTTAAAGAAGCATGAATTAGTATGAAGATGGGTTTGTTAGCAGGGATGACGCAAATGAAAATGTGAACGGATATCCAATAGGTTCGGTTCTTAGGTAGTATTCTACTCCACTAAAGGTGTGAGTAGATGACTTACACTAATTAAAAAAAAAATATTTTTATTTCAACTACTTAAAAATCAAAAACTTAGTTGCAGAAATCTATAGAATATAGTATATGCTTTGAATTAGAAATGATTTACTGGTTGCATTAATTTTTATATAAATAGCAATTTTCATTTCAGACTTTCCTCTCATTAGGCATAGTCGTTGCACTATGGTTCATATTTTCTCTTTTAATAGAAAGTTCTGGTACATTAAGTGAGTTTCGTCTTAACGTTTTTTTCTACGAAAAAGACGCTTGGATGAAATTAACAAGATGGTACAACTTTATCGCGATGTTATGGATGGTGCAGTTCATAATTGGTTGTCAGCATATGATTATAGCCGGAGCTGTCAGCATTTGGTACTTTAAACGGTAAACAAATGATTCTTTTCACTATAATTTTGTTTGTTTGTTTAACGCAGCCAATTTATTAGAATGATATTTCTACTATTCAAAAAAATTCAAAAATCAGCTCACTTTATTTTTCAAAAATAAGACACTGTACAATTTTAATTATCTAATGACATGAATAACATTAACCGAAACTAACTGAAAATTCTTTTTATGTCAATAGTTACCAGTTGACAAAAATCAAAGGAAATTGATAATAGCTTGTATTATTTTTACTGTAAGTTGGTTATTTTTTATAAATACCTTTGTTAGACAGAATGCTCTAAAGTTTCCGAATGTTAATATTAATTAGGTCGAGTTAATATACAGTGCGTCCATAAAATAACGCATACATTCATTATCAGCTAGAAAAACAATCATTTTCGAAGTGTATTTTTGATTTTCATTTTCTGTTTAGTTTGGCATTGTGTAACATAAAATTGTGGGGCCTATTCTTTTGGAGTAAGTGTTTTCTGCTGAAGAATTGAAATAACGCCTCCATATAGATTTTTAGAAATTCGAGAGCGCTCAATTGGTTAATTTGATCTTTGGATTGATTATGGTGCAACCATTTCATGGCCATCGCATAATCTGGATTTGACACTGCTGGAAAAGCAAGAGTAAGATGGTTGGGACACATATGGGAAGCTGACCGGAAGTTGGGGGAGAGGAAGAGAAAGACAGTGGTAGAGAAGGATTTGGAAAGATTAAGGGTGAAAAACTAGAAACAATTAGCTTTGGATAGGCAGAAATGGAGAGGACAGTATGAAATCTGAAGGTGTAAGAAGAGACCAAATTTCACATAATAGAGGTCATGTTATTGACTATACATATATTTATAACAATTTTAAAATGAAGAGGCAATTAATAATGAAAACCCCATTATAATATTAGTAAATAATTTGTTGTAACTTGAAGTATTTTAATTACAAATCTTATTTTTGTATTCTGAATACGAACCAAATTATCACTATACAATCCTATTCAACAAAAAGTTCCAAAGAGTATAGTTTCTTAAAAGACATTCCTACTTTTTATCATACATCTAAAATAAAGTAACAAATTAATTTTTACTTTCTAGAGACAAATCTTCTTTGGGTACACCTGTTATACAGAGTACTGGAAATTTGATAAGGTTCCATTTAGGATCTGTAGCTTTAGGTTCATGTCTTATTGCAACTGTACAATTTATCAGAATGTTAATGAAGTTACTTGAAAAGTTTTTGCGAAATAGAGAGGGAAAAATCGTCGACTGTTTATTAAAGTGCTGTCACTGTTGTTTGTATTGTTTCGAAAAGATACTGAAATATTTAACTAGAAATGCTTATATTGAAGTTGGTAAGTATATATTTATTTAACTTATCTATAAGTTATTCAATAAATTACGAATCTCGAGATATTTAAGTTCAATTTCTTGAAATAGTAAATTGATATTCAAACTTTTAATGGCAAATGAAAATTACTTGACACCTTATCCTAAATCCTGACCTAATTGTTCAAGCGAGAGACACTCTCAGAATACCATAGAATACTTTCGAGTTCGTGGTTGATTCGTTTGGTTGTTGAAGCAAATCTATTGCGTTGCTTTATAATTCGTGAGTAGTATTAAATAAACAGTTCAGTATAAATATCTACGAACACTTAGATTTGAACAAAAATTCAGAATACCGATTTAGCTGTCATGTCTGGGCGTGTACAAGATGCCCGTGGGGACAGCCAAATATCCCGCTGTAAAAGTTTGATTTCATATGAAAATATTCATTTAATATACATAGCTAAGATCGTTTTAAAAGATATATAAAAAAATAATCTCTCAACTAACAGAGAGTGTGATGTTTGAAATGCATTACATCGTGAAAAATATATGCGCCAGTGTAGTTTCATGAACGATATACTCATAAATTGGTATTATATTCTGTTTGGGTATGATTACAAACTTTGCTTTACAATATAAAGTATTTTTGTAGCAAACTTCAGATTTGGTCACAAAATTATGACCACCTTAATCAAAATAAGTATTTGGAGGTAAAGTTATTTTAAATATGAATGGATATAAGTGTAGATGAAATATTTTGGTATAATTCTACAACAATTATTCGTTTACTTACCTTAAATCTCTCAATTAAATGAAATATTATCTCCATTTTGTATAATTCTTTGTTAAATTTATTTGCTTGGAATTCGGACACTGACCTACACTAACTTTCTACATCACGCTAGTCATAATCTATGAGGTAAATTTGACGCTAAGCTTAAAGTGTATCCTATTTAATAGGTAAAAATGCAGTACCTATTTGATTTAAACTAATTATCTGAGTTAATGATTTTATTTTAAGCATACTGCAATATTTTAAAAATAAATTACTTTCAGCTATTTTTGGACATCCTTTTTGTAAAGCAGGACAGCAAGCCTATAAGCTCCTTACTGCAAATATATTGCGAGTGGCAGCAATCAATTCTGTTGGTGATTTCGTATTATTTTTGGGAAAAGTTGTAGTGGTCATAGCAACTGTTCTAATAGGAATCAAAATACTTCAAGTAGGTCATGTTTTTGTGAAATTCCTGTTTATTTATTTTAAGTAGACAAGATAGAAACAAAAGCACGCCCGTGTCATTTCGTATGCACGTGAATCACGGAAGCGAAACCATAGAACAGGACTGTACTTTATAATAGAATATGAATTTTTTATAATGCTATAGTTAAATTCGATATCGACATCTGCAGAAAAACAGCATATAAACTTTTGAAAAATAAAACTACTTACTTCATTATTTATTTATATGATTGAAATCTATAGAACTACATTATCTACTACACCTTTAAAAATTGTTCGTCTCTCATTCAGTATGTCATTATTGATACTAAATAATTAGATTGGATTGTTTGGTAAATCGTTTTGACTTTCCCGCTGTGCATAGTAGATGCATTGCACTTCTGGACATCTCTAGAAGTTTCTCGGTTGAGTTGAATTTATACACACGGTGTATCTCACATAATTTATTTATACACTAACTATTCAGTAACACTTACATGCTAAATTATTTACTAATATTTGTGTACATACTAAAAACTTTAACTTAAACCAAATTTTATTTTCCAATCAATAATTATATAACCAAGAAGAAAATACAACATTTTTATTCTAATAATTTAATTTCTTGATCAATTATTTGAATAATTAATCATATTTTAGGATAAAGAAGGTCTTCAGCACATGTGGGTACCAATTACATTATCTGGTTTATTTGCATATTTTGTCTCACACTGTTTTATGACAGTATATGAAGTGAGTATTTCGAAAAATGTGATTGAAATTAAAAAAATGAACTTGTCTCGAATCAACTGTACTATTTTTTGTTTTAAGATGGTGATAGACACAATTTTTTTGTGTTTCTGTGAAGACTGCGAGAAGAACGACGGCGAGAACAGACCGTATTTCATGTCAAGAGGTTTAATGGAATTCGTGGAAAATTCAAAAAGGGCGTTAGATTCTAAAAAGAAATCGTCCACCGTAGAAGCGACTATACCTTCCATAAGTGAAGATGTTACTAGAAATTTTTCAGGATAACTTCCAACGACTGATTTAAAAGAATAATTATTGCACTTTAATATAATTAGATTCAAAATAGTAGATACTAAATACCTAGAATTTATTTGACTTGCGTTAACGACACTGTTGCTAGTTTATTTTATTTATGATTAATCAATTACACATTACAAAATACCGGATAATTATCCTCTCTAATGAAAACATCTTACTGTTGATAAAATGTATTACAATAACGTGGATTTATTATCAAAAATATATAAAAGTCCTGCAATAATTTGCCTTAAGAATTTCAATATGACAACATTGCTTTTATCGTTAGTGTGGGGGTTATTAAAAAAGAATAGAAAATAGCAATAACCGTAAGGTAGAGAGAGATGTATCATTCAACGAGACTATTTCCTAGGTCATCGTAACATTCAGTAGCGTATCATTATATTATTTATATCAATGTAAATGTAATATTACGATTAAATTGTAATTCAAATAAATGATAAATTGATTAAATATTTATCGAAATACACTCAATAACGGAGAGAAAATAATATCTACTCCATTTTTCAAAAGATTCCCAGAATTTTTATTTGTGTTTATTTCAAGTGTTCCAAAAAGTATTATTTTTTCGGTATTATTTTGTTTTGATAAAAATAGCCAATAGAAATTAACGAATTGATCATATTTACCGCGAATAAATAAGTGATTATACACTTGGCAGCGTGGTTTTATCAATATCACAGTTTTAATGCATCTAAATGTTCTTGATTTTAGGTTTCTTCTGTTTTAAAATTAGTTCTTTTTTATAGTTTTTGGATCATTTCAGAATAGCTTCAAGTTTAGATATAAGCAATTCAAATTGATCTTTAATGCCGCTAAGCAAGCAGAAATGCGTTGGGTAGCAGTTTTCGTTACTTTTTGGAGAGAGAAAGTTCTTTATATAATGATAACGAATACCGCCCGAGCAATCGAAAATAATCGATGATTTTCGAACCTCTTATGATTATTTTCCACCCACAAAATTTTAAATTTCGAATTGAAGGAAAGTTCGATGGTTAAAAATTTTATTTGAGAAATCAGAATGTAATTTTTCTGATAGTAGACTGTAACAAAAAATAAACGAAAGGACTGGAACAACTAGATGATTATTCAACGCAATTAAGGCTCAGTTTATTGCCAGGAAAATTCCAAATCAAATATGTATAAACAGAAATATAGAAAAGAAGACTTACCCATATTGATATTTAGATCAGGAATCAAAAAGCAAAATAGAAAAGACATAAATGAAATTTCTAAGAGAAATAGAGAATTAAACAAGATACAACAAAATAAGAAATAACATTATGAGAGAAAATAAAAACAAGAACGAAAGACTGAGAAGAAGCTGGACAGAGGCAAACCGAGGAATAACACGGAAGAAATAAAACAAAAGACACAGGATAGGCAAGAGTTCGAACAGTTGTAGAAAAAGGAAGCCACGAAATGACTTAACTCCAACAAGCCTTACTCCTGAAAAGGTAGAGTGGTATCAGGATTCAGAATTTACTTCCTTCCTTCCCATTTATAATTTAATATTCGAATCGAAACGTCCATTATAGTAACTTGATCCCACATGTTGTCTTCTTCGTTCATAGTAATTTTTCCAAGACTTTGGCATTTGCTTTTTCTTCACCTAACACATCTTTCTCCTCGTTTATTTCAAATGCCAAGTTCTTTCACGCCATTTGATTCATATCACCTCATTAAGATTCGACTCACATCGATAAGGAGGAATGTAATGCACAATTATAATCTTGAAGAACCATATTTCGTCGATAACATATTTTTTAAATTGTGTCCTTGTTATATTTACTAAACCAATACAACAGAATTGAACCAAATTTTTATGAAACTTTATCAATGACTCTCAATTTCCAAATATTAACATAAATTTGAGACAGTGTGATATTGATTTATACAGCTTTTGAAGGAACAATTAAATGATCGTACAAAGTATCTGAAACACTTTTAAACCAATTAAGGGTTACTATTAATTTATTTTAATGTTTACAATAAAACACGTCTTCATATCGAACAATTCAGACTTATTTGGGTTGCGACTTACTAAAGTTTTAGATTTATTTGCATGAAATTCTCTTACAATAACTGAATCATGATTTCCTTTCGATATTTTCAAAACATATATCTGATTGGTTTTGTGTGACTACGTCATCAACTAACAAACTGATAATTCTTTCACACAATACACGTTGAACATAAATAATTTATCAATATTAATATAAATACAATATCAATTCAATAAATGACCTTTTATTCATTATATCAAATTTACATACGCCACTGGAATACCTGGAATAACGTGAGTCATCACCATTATTCCTGAAGATTTAGTGTCTACTATTTAAAAAACATTCTGTAGCACAAAATATATATTAACCACAGCTAGAGATAAGGTATATAATATTTTGTTTTTATTCTATAGATGTTATGCACAAATGTTATTTATTTCTATTGTATATGAAATTTCCATGAAACAGAAGTCCTAGTTTTTATTTCCTTTAAAAACAGAGATGAATACAGTCGAATACTACAAGCAATGTTGCCACAGCCTTGTTATCTTGAAAGAAAGTTCACCTTTGTATTGATTATTGCGGTTCGTGATGCATGATGCATTATGTATTGCCTATACGGAAGCGTGCATAGATCATCATTATTTCTCATTTTACACAAAGATTTGGGGCTGTACTTTTACAAAATTCAGTTGGTAAAAAAGACAGATTTTATGTCAACTTACAAAAAGTGCCAGTACTGTTGTGTTCATGTGGCAACACGGTTTACGATTGTAGAGGCGTAGAGAATGAGTTTTATTTTTAAGTTGGTCCTTTGCGGGTTTGAGAGGAAGGGAAATCGAAGAGCCACAGACGTACGGACATCGTTAAAAAATAATTTTCATCATTTTAGAACGGATCGGTTATCACCAAAATTATTTTCTAATTTAAAAGTTGTAAATAACTTATTTGAAAATATGAAAAGACTTCATTTTAATCTACATAATTACTTAAGGGTCATCAATACTATCTTCACCTATAGTTTATTCTTAAACCCGACTGTGCAATAAATTAATCAGTTACCCATTTTCCATAAACGTACTAAATATGATTTTTACAAAGATTTTTCTCTGTTTTGATATTAGATTAAAGTTATTCTCGCATTCATTTTCTTAAACGATTTTTGATAATTTTCTGTATTGGTTTGGTGCCTCTGAATAACAGTTTCATTTTGACATCTGACTGGACGATGCTTTATTCGGTCATGTGAGGTTATTTCAATTTTAAGATATTATTTACAATCAATGTAATGAGTTTTTAGGAAAAGTGAATGTATTCATGAAATATGGACAAAACATAGAAATGTACAGTAATGAAATTTCTTGGAGTCACCTAACCTTGAAATGAATATGAATAATAATTTACCTCTATGAAAAGGTAAATTATTTATGGCGGTAGGGGCTACGTCTCGTAATTCTATTGGTGTATAATCAAATAATAGTCAACTGTCAAACATGAATCGGCGCTATCAAACGAACACCTAAGTTACGGTGTAATTTCCCTATATATATATATATATATATATATATATATATATATATATATATATATATTTAAGAATTTTTCGATAAAAAAATAGTATGAATATAAGCCGAAACAGAGAAAATAGTATAAAAACTCGTAACAGAAGGCCATTCCACCATTCCTTCCATTGGAACTCATGCAAGAATGAAAAGCTTTCTGTTATTCACTGTCAATATATAATGATGTATTCAAAATATTAATTTCATTCTTACTCGTCGAAGTTAGGTGTTCCAACTAGTTATTTACAAGTGTTTTATTTTTGTTCAATAACTGAATAACTGAATGCGGCTCTGGATATCGGCGTCTTTTCATTTCGTTGGCCGATGGTGTTGGGATTTATTTAGAGGTGTGTTAACATAATTGCAGTTACACTCTACACTAACGTGAATATACGAAAATATTACGTAATTTATAATTTGGCGCCAATATTTTGTAATCAAATAATATGATTCCTTTAAAGGATCAAGGTTGAATTCGCTGAAAATGTTTAATTAATCTATTCAATTATTTACAAACTGATAAAATTAATTATTGTTTCGAAACTTATTTCGGTTTTTTACAGCTAATGGATCATGTTACCCTTATTGATTATTCTTTTGACATTAATGTCTAGATACCTCCATCTTTTTTTTTAATATCGACCTTAGAGTTCCAACTTCCGGTTATGTTTGAAAATACCATAACAAAAAAACTATTATCTATACTATATTCTTATTAATCGATGAAAAAATATATTGTTTTAATAATTTTCTGTTATAAATAATATGTAAGTTATAATACCACAGCGTTCTTGGTTCGTGATTTAATTGAGATTTTGAACTATTTTCTTATTTCTAATCTCGTCTCCAGTGATGTCATATTTAATACTCATGATTATTGATTAGTGAGGATAAAATACCTATTAAAGAAAGCCTAAAATAACCGTTGATTAATAAAGAATCAAAATTAGATTATTAAATTATTCAGCAGATTTGTTTTCTTAATACTTTCTTAGTAATTTATTTTGCTGTAAAATTTAGAAAAGTCTGTGCTTCAATTATCAGTACTAAACCGAAAAATCCGGCAACAGCGCGAAAATAGCTTTCCATTTGCTGCCCTCTTTGTATTGGTTTTTGGTATCTTGGCTTGTTCGGTTCTGAATGTGCGCGTTTATGTTGAACGCGTAGTTGAATTGGTTTCGAAGTCGAATCTAAAAAGCTGAAGTAGCGTCATAGTTGTGTTTAGTTGTTTGCCACAAAAGGATATTGGTTAAAAACCGGTAAGTCAAACATCACTTCAATTAAAGTATGTAAGCGTGTATTTCAATGTATTATTACGTTTCTGAATAAATATTTTTGATAAATTGTCAATATAATAGTAAAAATCAAAAGTTTTATAACAAATGGCTTATTCAATGTTTGTACATACGTCATATTTTGAAAACCAGTTTTTTTAATAGTGGGCCTCTGGTTTCTTTAATGTACAGATTTTATTTTAAAATTTAAAGAACCGCTAATCGGTCTATATTTGCCAATAAATTTACATATAAATACGATTATAAGAGGGCTGGGTAGGTATAAAACTTGATTGGTTTACAGCTTCCTATATTATTGATTCTAACTGTTATATTTGTGTCATTAGTTCCAAACAGTAATATGCAGTTGCTTTTGTAAAAACCCGTCATTATGTTTCTACTATTTATTTCAACTATGTTCTATTTTTGAATTTATGAAGCTATCGAAGTAAAAATAGGAGATAGAATTGAATTTCAAATTTATATGTGGATATTATTGTAAGCTGTAGAAATGCAGCGTGTGAACTGTTAATATGTTTTTTCAACATAGAAAGTTCCAACATCCGTTATTCTTACTCCTAGTAGACAGTTGATTTGATTCAACATAAACGAGAGGTTTAGATTGAAGGCGTCTGAGTTTGAATGGGGTTTAATAGACGTTTTATTGAGAAACGCACGGAAAAAAATATTATTACCTATAAATTGGAAAGAAAATATTTACTTCTGTAGTAAACTTATCTCTTATGGCCTCTAGTTTATTTTTGTGGAAAATTAATTATCTAGTTAATGTTCATAGAATTACTGTAATTAAAAAACCATTATTTGTACATGCTGGAAACAAATAGAATAATTATTATCGCATGTTTGTTTTGATAAGTTCGTTATTTTTGATTATTTAAAATATTTATTTGGATATAAAATACTTACTTTTTGATAAAGATATTGCTGCTATCGAGATTTGTAATTTTTCTGAACCACCCATTTTAAAAGCGTTTTAATTTACCTCGCTTGGTTTGTTCACGCGGTTAATTTCTATGTAAATTCAATTTTAAATGTTTAGTAACATAGTAAATCAAAGATGGATGCTGCCATAAAATGGCGTTTAACACATTTTTCCACCACCCTCTAATTATTCTAATTTGAGAAAATGTACTAACAATATAAGTTTTAAAATATATGAAATAAATAAGAAAACTTTTACATTTAAATAAAATTATGTTGTAGAGAGCGTGCTAAAAGTTTCAGTTTATTTGAAAATGCATTAAAGCCTATTTTTCATAGCAAAGGACGAGGACTACTAGTGCATAAACTTTGCGGAGCTTTCAAAAAAATTAAGGACTCAATTAGAGTACTCATCGAAAAGAAATTTATAACTTCTTCGTAGTCGACTTCTCATACCTTAATACGCAATTTAATAAAGTCGACCAGTTGCATAATGCAGTATTAATATTCATCTGGTATACGTGAACTTGTTACTTGTTATGCGCTATCTTTTCATGACCTCTCCGTAAATTATTTCTCGGTTGCGAATTTTTTACGAAATATCGCACTTTTCGGAAATAATTGAAGCTAGTGTAAATTTAGGTTTATATTATTAAATGTCAATTAAAAATCAATTTAAAAACTTATTCTCGTTATTCTGTGTTGAAAGCTTATTAGATAATTTGGGAAAATGATTTGGTGTGAATATATGGTCGATAAGGAACTTCCATCTTGTCAACGTGAATCTTTTCTAAGTATGTCGTAATGTCTGGAAGACACTACGATTCCAATTGTGAGTAATACAACTAGACAATGCTGTAACTTCTACTGACTAAAAACACGGTAGTTTCTTGTAGGTTAAGATAGTACTTTGGGGAATTTAAAATTGAATAATATTGATAATTAATAATGATTAATGATGTTCACTTGATAATTATACGTTAATTTAACGATATATCTTACCAATTTCAACTTTATTTAGATAATTTAAATAATAAATGTTTTATTGCGCCGTGTACTGGCGGGCTATAAGAGATCTGCTACATATTATAAATTAAAATGTGTTTGTTATATTTGCATTTCAGTTTTATTCAAGGACGATCTAAACACATTGTATCTGCCTACTAATCGCCCATGTTATCTTTTTATTGCTCGTATTGCTGTTCGATAAAAACTTTTGTAATACTCAAATGCTGTCTGCGACCTTTACTTTGCCGCCTTCAGCTGCGTCTTTCCCAATATAAATTGACGTATGTTTTTGATCACTCGTTCCAAATCAGGATTAAAAAAACAATAATGATGCAGCTCAAATAAGATATCTACACAAATCTTGCAAATGCTATCAATAACATACTGTAGACATCTCGTAGCTGATGATCGGGTAGTCAAAATTGTTAAATAATTTTTATCAATCAAAGAAATCAGGAATCAACCAATTAACCTATATTTGCTGTAAATTGAAGTCATATGGTGAAATATGATTTTATTGCTTCTATACATTCAAAATTCGCTCCAAAGATGCTGTCACCGACAAAAACATGAAAAAAGTTCACAAAATAATTTCTGATCGCGGAAATCTGAAGTTGAGATAGCTGAGACCCTAAATATATCAAAGAGACGTCTTGGACAGATCTCAGAAGATTATTTGAGTATGCAAAAGCTCTGTTTCACGTTAATGATGCGCGGGATTATATTCGACCAGAGCAACAACGAATTGATGATTATGAGCAGTGATTGGAGCTCTCTAGTGTTATTGGAGAATCGTAGGAAAACCCCTTTGGAGAATAAAGTTATGTTTCATCAAGACAATGCACCATTGCATGAATTGGGCTCCGAGTTGCTTCCGTATTCCCCGTATTCTCCCAATCTAGTCCTCAGCGATTTTTTACTTTTCTCATACCTCATGAGGATGTTCATTGAACAGAAATGTTGAGCCGGTGACCTGTATGATTGTTTTATCCCTCGAAGGCAACTATATTGAATAAATTAATCATATTCTATCAAAAAAAGACTGTTATGCGAAATAAAAGGACAAAAGTTGATGTGGAAGATAGCAAATTTACTATCATATGACTGGCTTCTTCGTAAAACACCATTTCTTGCAAGACCTCGCCAGAGCAGATGAAAAAAGCCTTTTACTTACACTTTTACTATGTTTTTAAGAAAATAATTGGCAGTATTTTTTGATTTTACCTTGATTTTACAAAAAATATTCTTAAACTAAAATAATTATTTAAGCAGATGAAGAAAGTTTCTTTTAATTTGTTCTTAATAAAATAATTCGCAGAATTTTTTGATCCTACCTCGTACACATTTACAAAAAAATCGGGAGTATTATTAAACTGAAATAATTATTTAAGCAGTGTTGCCATATAAAAATTCTCAGTTGGTTGAAGGCAAAGTTAATTTGGAAAGATTTCTTATCATACATTTATTTCTATAAAAATGTTTTGATTCGTGAAATTATCAGTCCTTGAAATGATTTTTCACTAATTTATAGCTGAAAATGGAGTCGATATTAAAACCTGCTCTAGTTTACTCAAGACGACCTTTAAATGCTGCATGTGATATTTCAATCATAAATTCTACGCAAAGTTGTAGACGTACCCGAACTTACGCAATTACATTAAACTAAAACGTACAGGTATCTATCTTTTTTACTTTTTCCTCGACCTAAATTTAATACTGGAACACGAACACTAGGATCGAATCTAAAATTAAACCAGCCAAACCCATAAGTACAGTTGAAACAAAGTATTCTACTTTTCTTTATACACACAATATTTTCTCAATAATTTTATATTATCGACGGCATATTATAGAGTCCAAACCAAATAAATTTACGGTATTTTCCATAGTTTTCAGTTCTGTCACAATTTGGGAATTAAATATTTGAAGTGGTAACTGAATCCTGGCTTCCCTATCATATTTTAAACATTGGTCGTCGTTTGGCATCGGTCTACAGTATTTTAAGATTTATGATTGTAGAGTTCTAATTAAGTTCGTGTTATCTGAGGTATTAATTAGAATAAAAGTCACAAAAAGAAGTTAACAATATGAAGTTTAAAATAAAAGAACTAAGAAATGTGCAAAAATTGTCGATAAAATAACTATTGTTCTTCTTGTATAAAATTGTACAGGAATTAGGGATGGGAATTTCTATTGTCCATTTTTAGTTTATCAAATCACGAAAAATTGTTTGATATACATCCGGATAAGTTTTTATTGTTTTACGTAACTCAACATTTGCTCCCTATATAATATTTTCCGTTACAATGAATTCCATTAATGTAGCATACCGGAAAAGGAAGTGCAAGCGTCCAATGGAATTTTTAATGCCTGTACAATTATGTAAAAAAGTGTGAGGTGTGATCACAACAATCTTTACTATTTTGAAGTCAAGGTAAACAAATTGACGAATCAAATATTATTGTTTATTATTTGATAACAACACAATTTGAATATATATGATACAAAGGTCCAAAAAACTGAATTAGATATTATAAAAATATCTTAATCTAAGTAAGGAACATTGAAGTACGTATTTATATGTAAATTTATATTTTCAAATTTGTACAAATTCGTACAAATACAACTAAATTTGAAAATATTGAAAATAATTAAAGAAATGTCTACTAAAATTTAAACATTATCAAGTACTAACAAATTATATACAAAGCATAAAAACAAATACCGATTTTTCGAAATGACACTTAACATAACCTAACCAGTGATATTTCTTGGTCGAATTTACCTGTGAATTTAAAACAATCTTCGACATATCGTAAGTCGGGTAATTAATTTGGTCTAATTGACATCCTCGGTTATGAAATTATCAACGATTTTGTCGTTGCGCACGAGCAAAGATATCGCTGCGAATAACAAAGTGGACGCCATTTTGTAAGTAGAGAATTTAGTAATCGTAATTAAAAAAAAAGCATGGGAAGAGGATAGAATGATTACAAAGTGAATGCAAAGGATGGACGAGAGCAGATCATAGCTGCCCATATCTTCTTACGGAGCGTTATACTATACTAGATTATGACCATTTGTACCTATTTCCCTTGCATCTATGTTCATAACCATAAATCAACAGGTTTCGACCCTTGGAAGTAGACACTGTCTTTGTTAGGAATGCCGTTTGGTATTGGTGGGTAAAGAGCGGTTAAACAACATGTACGTTACGTGTGAACGTATTTACCGAGGGATACTAAAATATACCAATTTACCAATATGATTGACACATTAAATTTCCATCTATTTCAGGTACGATGGGAGAAGGTCTGAGTAAAGCTGTCCAACCGGAGGATGTAAGTAGAACTTGACTATTTTTTTATTTCATTTTCTCTTATTTTTTACTGTCAATATATTGTATGAAAATTCTTATTCTAATCACAACTTAAAATACGATCTGGATGCCGCGAGATTCCTAGAATTCTAAGAAACCAATTTTCTAATATTTGGAAATTAACAATCAGCATCTATTGCTTTTGTTACTTTAGCAACCATAAACGTGTCTCAAAATATAATTAATCAATCAGATATGTTGTTAATCCAATAAAACGACTGGTTTATTAAGAGTTTTTATTGGGATAAAGCAGATTAAATAACAAAAATATTTTACAGATAATAACGACTTGTCAGCAAGTTCTACATAACCATATAATCACTGTACTTAGTTGACAGTTAGTTGGTCTGTTCACAAAATAGAATTGTCAGTAATATCAACAAGATATTGATACTGATTCTCTTTTTTCGATTTGAGTTAATAGATTGTGAGATATTTCCGCGAAACTTATTTTTATTAATCGTGAAATTTTTTTAAATCGAATTGAACGTCGATGAAGGTCAACCGTATACCCAAAAATAGCACTTGTTGTCTAGACTACTGTATACATTTCCATGATTTTATTTGAGTTATCGGCAACATTGTAAATATATTGATTACGAATTGCATGTATATTTTTGATACAAAACGTTAAAAAAATGTATCGTCTTGGTTGTTTCCTTGCTAATATAGATTATATATTGGTAGTTAGTTTATGTTTTGATTTTGCCGGCAAATATTTAAATTTGGTGATATAACAATACACAATAAACACAAAATCTGTTTCAAAAAAGAGATTCTGTAATTTGTAATTAATTAAGAATTTAAAATTATTAATCTTGCATCATTTTGCCTTTTACTAACAAAACTGTATACAAATTGTGGACATATGGAATTTTTTACTATATAAGAAAGTGACTAACCTCCAGATAGAATAGACTCTACCCTTATATTTATACCTGACCCTAACAGGGTCGGATTATGTGTGGAGACTTTTAGAAAAAATCAGAGAAATGAAGAATCTTCAATTAAATCAGTTTTCGATATAAATGTCACTTGAATCAAGGCGGATTGACATGATACAATACAACGTTATTAAAAGCATGCGCAGATGAAGTTCATATGATTGTTTCATACAATCTAGTAACTTTTGGCTTAACAGATCAGCTGATTTTCGTAATACTTTGTTATTTTCATTGTTAAACCATGCACAAATTATAAGATCAAATTTGAGGTTAGGAATTTGTTTACTTTTACTGTTTACAGAGACTTGCATGCAATTTGTTGCACGTTGTATTGCATTATGTCAAGCGGCCATCACGATCGTAGTAGAAGTAGCGAGCCACTGAATAAATCGAGTGCGAATTGCTGGAGCACTTTTTTTGTCTCGTGTCAGAGCATCTAGGAGGCGTCTTGCGTTTATCTGGATCGAGCATAAAATGTAAAACAGTAATTCCAAAAACCTAAGTATACAAAAATTGTGTTATTTAAATTTAGGTAATTTATTTATATTAAAACTATTCATAAAAACTGTATTAAAACGATAATATCTATAATTAAACACAGATAATATAATTTTTTAAAAAAGTCTTCGTCTATTCGTAGTTATTAAGAATCTTGCGTAATACTTGAAATAAAGGAGCTTGTTTAATTAAGACGGGTTGTATAAACAATTAAGGCAATTAAACAAATTGAGATGCAATGTACAATACAGCTGTTTTTTCATTATTTATCTCATTTTAGATGAAAATGTCGCCACATAAAATTTGAATTATACTACTTTTATCTAGTTCAATTTGTTTTATTTAGGTAATTATATGGGATGTTTCATTTATAGATTTAAAATTTAATTGTAGCGATTATAACCAAAGTATCCAAATATTTATAAAAATTTCTTTTTGAATTAAATTCCCACTCGATCGTATAAACAGGAAACGCAAAAACTAGTTTCAAGGTTTTATTATTTACTAAACAATAAATCACTTGAGTGCCATGTAAAATAAATTGTTGAGCATCTGTGTTGGAAGGTTTACATTTCTGTATCTTACTTTTAAACGTCACTCATTTTCTGTGGCGATTACCGTGCTTCAAGATTAACTACTAGCTATATTTTTGAGTCATTTTTAACAGAATCTTGAATAAAATATAAAAAAATGCTATTGCACAAGAAAATTTTTGTATAGATTTGGACATATTAACAAAAAGGCGTAAGAACTAACTACTTTTCGTGTTGGAGATTGATAAATAGTTTTGCACTATTGCGCCAGAAATATAAATAGCAACATTCGTAAAGTATAAAAATAAAGAATGTTAACTGTTTAGTAAATTCCTCCACGAACGATTTATAAACATCTAAAATTATAATTTGAATTCAAAACTAGCTAGGAGAGTAAAATGTATACATTTAGTTAACTGTCCGAAGGTTTATTATTGGTATTTGTTAGTATAAAGTCAACTAGCACGTTTTTTAAATACAATTACATAGAAAACCACTTAGGTTAGATGTTATTTCGCGGTAAATATCACATAAATGATGAATGCACATGCGCCAGATTAAAAATCCTTCCCAATGTCCGAGGATACATTGGAGGTAATCGGAGCACGTTGGAAATTACAAATTTTTTCTCAACGATCACAGGATTTTAACTCCTGAACATGGTTTATTAGCACCGCGAACGCATCATTTCAAACTGCGCATGAATCTGGTGACAGAACATGATAGGTCTTCTACCGCGAACAAATTACTGTGTAAATATAGCAACCAATAGAAAAAAGTGAACAAGACATCTTTCAGATAAACTAATAATCTATTTAATTTGGAAGTACATAGGATAACAAGACTTTTGCGGTTTTTTGCACTATTCATTTGTTACCGTGATATCAGATAATAATTATTACTGTAATCATTTTACATACATAAACACAATAATAACTGTGTGTCAAGGGCATTTAATACAACAAAACCCGTTTACTGGAATTGATAGTTGTCGATGTCTCTCGATACTCATATAAATTATTGATAAAAAGATACAATTACAAATTATTAACATTTGTACATGTATCATGTTAAGTACAAAAATTATCAAGTAAAATGTCTCAAACCCAATAAATAGTACATGTAAGTTTTTTGCATCTTAAATCTTGTGGTGAGAATCTAAAAACTACGATGATGTTTATTGTTTAAGTCGTTGATATAAAAATATAAATGCATACGCCCGCAGTTCGTAGATTCATTCAAATAAACTAACTACACGACAAACTTTGTTAACTATCTAAATTTTACAGCCTATTAATATATTTATATTTTTAATAGCTAATCAAATTATGGGAAACTGTAAATGCAAGTGGTTTCCATGAAGCATTAATAAATTTTATGTTTATTTTTTATAGTTTTGATACTTGTTTTTCGAAATTTAAACCAAAACCCTGACCAGTGGTTATGTCGTAAATTGACGCTATATTGATAAATTTATTCGGAAACGTTGGCCTGTACTTTCTACGTCATATTCATTGACAGCTTTCTACGCGGGTAAAATAAACGCTCCATTCTGAATCAAGTGATAACCAATTTAGAATCGTTGTAATGCGCATATCTAATATGTTGGTTTAAGGTGAACAATGAAAACCAAACCAAAGAACACAGAAAGTACGCATGCGATTGTACAAAAACTAATTCGGACCCTCGAACAAGGGTAGTATTACTACGCCTATGGTCGTATTTGTTTACAACATTACGAACCATTCAAAGTAGGGCTCTTAAGGTTACAAATGTAGTAACGAAAAATTTTGAATTGTAATCTTTGTCAAAAGTATTGAGATTAGAGAGAAGAACAATTTGTGCATATGATAAAGTGTGTTTAATAATGGTAGGTAAATAGCGCTATATTCACGCTCTGGACAACTTTTTACACATTTGTCAAACGCAAGTTGGGAAATTCTCAATAATGAACATTGATACCATTCCTTTTGTCTACACAAGCGCCATTCTAAAAGGTTTTTGAACTTCTATTTATCGTATAAAGTACAAGATATTCTTCTTTCTCTCTACCATTCATAGTCAAAAGAATGGAAGTAATAGCCATATATGTAATACTTCTAAATGAACAGTTTATATAAGTGGAAGCCAAGGAGGACAGAATGGGAACGATTTCTCTATCCTCCGAGGTTCCAGCTCGGCTCGGTGCATTCTCAAGCATGCGCAGTATAGATAAAGTGTCTCGAACAAGAGAGAAAATGAACATTGTCGGCACCATTTTTTCCCTTACCAACTGCCCATATAGGAGTATTACATTATATGGTAATAGCTACAAGCCGTATCATTTTAAAACACAGTAAAATAATCACTATTTAAATATTGTTTATGGCTGTACGTCACATGCCGTTTCTCAACAGTACAATATGGCGTCAATTTTTGAAAACATTACATATACTGGTAAATATTTTGGCAAACAAACTACTTATAGTTCTCTCATTCTTATAACTTTTATTCGAACAAGAATCAAGAAATAAATACCTAGTGTTCGATATACATTTTTCCAATAAGTGGTTATTTATATCATAATGTAATTTTAAGTTAATGCATAGGAATGGTTGACTCTTCTATTTTAAAAGGTCTATTATAAAAACAAATGAGCATATGATCAAAATAAAGTGTTTTATGAGATTTTTGAGGTATTGTTTTTTGTTTTCAGTTGGCTGTATTCAAAAAATTACCAGCGAATCATAATTTGCTGGAAAACATCCAAATTCCAGAAAAGCCCGAAAATAGAAGACCAACTGATCGAAAATTTCTCATTGTATTTATAGTAATAGTATTACTACTAGTAAGTATTTTGATTCTTTATATAATTACTTATTACAATACTACTAATATATTAGATCTATCAACCTATTTGATTACTATTTGTTCTTTTTTTTTATTTTTAAGTTTGAACTGATCTGGTACATTATTGATGAATGGTTTTTCTTTATTTCCTGTTGTTTTTAATTGAAACAAATAAAGAATTTTGGGTTTATTACATCCCTCCTTCAAATTAGAGTATGTTACAATATAAAAATTAACAATAGCTTTCATGGATTCATTAATTGAGCTTTTCAAATGTTGAACTGCTATTATACATACATCTTTCACGTTACTTCCCTCTTTCAGTTTCCATTTTTGATATATACTTTAGTGAACTCAGACTGGGACCGAATTAGAGGATATGATCAATGCGGAAATGTTTGTGGCGAAAACAATACTAAATATAAAGATTGGTCTTGCACAGGAAAAGATGAAACCCATAATGTGTGAGTATTTGTGTGTCTGTTTATGAATCAATTGAGATGACAACCAAAATAACTTAGAACTTCTTCGTTTGATACGCAGGTGATCCAGTGGATCTTGAGTATTCATCTATAAAGCTACATAATACAATGTCCAGTAATTACTACTATGGTTTACTGGATTGAATATTTCGTGAATTTTACTATCTTGTTTTTTATTTTTCTTTATTGATCCTTGACCAAATCGCCAAATGGGAAACTAACAATCTCATATCTTTTTTAGGTACTTGCAAATTGACTCTACCGATGATACCAAAACTTTCCAAGAACTTCTATTTTATCCTAGAAAATGCGTTCGCAGATGTGATTTCGACTAGTGAGTTTGATTTATGTCAATTTATTTATTATATAAAATATCTAAAGAATTTTTAAACAAACAGAAGCCAGAGAAAGACTATCTAGAGTTATGGATAAAGGGGATATATAAGATATCCCTAAGGCACAATGATGATATTTGTAGAAATTGGTGAATCAAAAATGGTCAGCGGAGATGTTCGTTGAAAAAGAGCCTAATAAATTGTCCTGGACTTGTAACATTGAAAAGTGATGTCTGAAAATAAACTAAGCTAAAGATTATGAGTTTGTAATATATTATGAAAAATGGGCAACAGTAATTATGTTCATTTAAACAGAACCAAATAAACTTAAACTTGTACAGGAATTGGTGACTTAAACATGGATAATTGTTGATTGAAAAAGAGCCTATTGAACAAAAATGAAGGTTATAATGTACTCTTTACATTTATCAAATTCAGCCCATGTTGTACATAATTTATATTTGGTAAACAAGAAAGGCTTCAGAAAGAATAATGAGTGAAAAGAAAAAAAGAATAGGATCTAAAGCTATCAGAAAAGAAACCTCTCATTCAAGAAATGGATAAAACTAAATTAAAAAAACACACAAATCCTTAAAGTCTTCCCGAGGCTAGAACAAAATTATCTATAGCTTTCAATAAAGGTTGTACGAAAAGTATTTGTATGGCACCAGGACTGTTGATAGGCGCAGAAGAATTGAGAAAAAAGGCCAACATGAACAGAAACATAAAAAGACTAAATAATTCGTTAATAATATAAAAAAACTTCATTGATTGAGTCATATTTAAAAGACAAAAACCTCGAAGAAGACAAAACTAGATTGAGTTGAATAACTAATTATTAATATAATTTTTATATAGTTGGATTGTTGCTGTGCAATCTAACAAATCTGTAATTTTAACATTCATACTATAAAAAAGAAAAATTATATTAAATAAGAAATTGGAGAATGATCCACTTGATTAGTTATCAAAACAACTGGAATATTAAGTGAAAAATAAGTGATAATATTAACAATCATTTTTAGACTGTTAAATCTGCTTTTCACTCACTTATGATTGAGAAATGTTTTAAAATTAGAAAGTTCTTTTCTGTAATTACCTCTTTTTACATTAAGAATGCTTTTTTAAGTTAGTTGTTGTAGTTTCTCTACATTTAATCACACATTTGCAAAAGTTCTAAAATATTTACATAAGTATTGTCAAACTGTACTTGAATTATGACTGAGTTAGAATATTAACTAACCAAGAAAAACGTTTTTAAATTATTTTTAATAACTTATTATTCAATAGGAATAATTATATTTCAAGCTTTTAATGTAGATCCTTCAATTGGGCTACTATTTTGACGTGCAGACTACTATTTTGAAACTCAGAGGCTACTAAAGCAACTCTTTTAGTATTTTGTTGAGATTATTCCCTAATTCTAGTAAATATAAGTAGAATGCCTTTCAAAAATTTTAAATTTGTGATACTGAACATATGAAGTGAGCATATTGTTGAAAAAATTGAACAGAAAGGTCTAATATTTGAAATTGTTGTGTATTTTTTTAGCCATCTGTCATTTGGGAAATGTTTCAAAGACAAAAGTGATTCATCAAGATATCCAAGAGATGTAGATGGCGTATCAGAAAAGGTTGGCTCTAAAAGCGTATCCGAATATCTGAATAAAGTAGCCTGGAGGATTGTTTTGGCATGTGCTTTATCTCTGGGTGAGTTTTAATACAGTTCTTAATACTTATCAATATATTGTTCTTATATAATCGTTTTTGGTTATTTAAATTTATTCCATCACACATAAAAACCTATGAAACTACAAAAATATGGGGACTTATTAAAAATAAAGTATGAAGGTATCATAAACTTTTTACAAGTGTATTTATTCAAGGTTGTAATAACAATGGCTTTCATCCACCCTGTTGCTATCTTCTAAATAACAGGAATGGTGTCAAAACGTTTCCATATTTCCATATTTTTATTTTCTGTCAGAGGCAGAAGTACTAAATCTGGATGGACAAGCAAAAATACTGTAAACAGCCAAAAATGCACGAATCTAAAGCGACTTGTGTCATGCTGAAGAAGAAAGCTCAAATTCTTAACATGGACTCTATTATTTGTCCTCACAATTTTAGAAAACAATGATCATGATGTTGACTTTGATTGAAGTGCCTCATTAGAAAGCGTCGAGTCACTAATTTTCCATCAAGAACTCAAAATTTTTGCTTCCTGTATAGAGATTTTAACATTTTGTAATCTTTTTTGACACTGTTTTCCATTGACAACAAAACATAATGTTAATGCCTTTCTCAAGATCCATGACTGTCAACAAACACTGCAAACATGATTTCACGGAAGTGGTTATGGCAGCAAAACTACAATCCAGAATAGGTTCAAACTAGGATTTTAAAAGAGTGTAAGTTATCATTTATATGATCACCGATACCATATCTACTGTATCAAAAACAACCAAAATTGAGTTAAAGCTAGTATGGAAAGGTACACAAGAGAAAATCAAATACATAAAATCCCATGTCTGAAAGAAAGATATGGACTGCACCCTAAAGGTTCTTTCATCAAGAAAATAGGAGTTGAAAGAACATTTTGGGTCCAGATAGTCTCTTTTAGGGGATTTTATGTAAACAGGAGTTACTAGTATGCACACTGGATGCTTTTTGCTGATGTACCACCTAAAGATAATTGGAGAAACTCCCGTCAGCTCTCAAGGAAATAAAGGAAACAGCCGAGTACCTCCTCTGTGAGTGCGAGGCAGTCCATCGACAAAGTTTACTGTACTTACACTTCTTAAAACCAGTTGTAGCAAGTCGCCTAGCTCTCTCTGCAAAGTCGCTAGTACCTAACCGGTAAACAGTCTGGGATATACCATAGATCAATTGAAGGTCTTTACGCTTAAGCTTAATTTTATAGAACACAAATGAACATGCTTGAGCGATTTCATCAGTTATTAAATCCACCAATTCAATCTTCTCGGGCTACTTAGAGAGTCTCATATTTATTTTTCATTGATTTATTTCAGCTGTTGGAATAGGAATGTTGGTTCTTTTCAAAGTTGCTACAGCGGCTGTAGTTTGGGGAATGATAGGAGGTGTTCTTATCTTTGGTGGCATAGTTACAGGGTTAATGTGGTAAGTTCCATATAACAGCTAATTTATATTTCAAAACAACATTGTAGAATAATTTGAACATATTCCAAAGTCTTGAAAGATACATAAATGAAGAATTTGTACATAGTTCATAATTTTTATTACAGTATGGTTTACAATAGATATTTCGATCGGTTGTGTTGAACATTCTTTTTAATTACAGGTATGGATACTTCACTGCTGACAAATGGAATCAAAAAGATCCAGATTCCAAAAAAATGCTATTATTTTTTGCGATTTTCCTCACAGTTGTCTTACTGATTCTTTTTTGCATCACCGTATTTATGTTCAGGAAGATTCAATTGATTATTCAATTATTTAAAGAAACCACTAAAGCAACTTTTGCTATGCCTGCACTGATATTTGTTCCCGTACTTGTAAGTATTTCTTTATAAGGGATATCGATTCATTTTTGAAATGGGTATTATTTTACATAAACTTGAAAAAGATAATTTAATGAAAAATGAAGAAAAACTGCACAAATAAAAATAATTTTCAAAATTCTGGCCAAAACGATCCACAATACCACCCATACCGTCATAGTTAAATAGTTTCTTAGGAATAGCTTGAATAAAAGCATCAAATGGATCAAATGTGGCACAATTAAAGAGGAAGAGTTCTTAATAGATCACCTAGGAGTAAATACATTTTCTGGTTTCTAATTTTGGTCAATATCAATATCAAATGATGAACAATCAGTTAAAATTACTTCCATTGTTTTGATGAATTCGCTGCTCATTGTGATAAAAATCGTTAATATTCCTTGAGTACTTAATTTGTAATTTTATTAGTATAAAAATAGATCAGCATCAAATTAAGTATGTGGAAACTGCAGAAATGAGAATTATTCAAATGTTGAAGATTATTTGTGAAAAAATGTAATATCCGATGTCTGGATAATTTTTTCCTTCAAATCATAAATATTCAAAATCTTTCAAATCCTTGCTGATAAACATTGGTTATTTTAGTTGCCGCTTATTTGTCAGTAATTTATACACTTTGTTAGAATCCCTTTATTTTGGAATCAGAATTATAAACCAGATTTGCCATTAGTGAAGTTATCGAGGTCTCTAGGCACAGTCTATACTGTGAACACTGGAACACTGGAAGTTACCATAAGGAGCATCCTAACTAATCCTGGAGGAACTATTTGCAATAGACTCACACACCAACACGCCTATGCGGATGATGTTGACATCATGGTACCACTTAGACTCTTTCAGGAGCGGTTGAAGAATTGGAACGAGCAACTCGAGCTCCTCAAATTCAGTACTTGAAAATCTCAGATAAACTCAGCCTATAAAATGTCTTTTTTGAAGATAAGTGCGACGTGGCCTTACATATTATTAAATTTTCTGGAGAAACCGAAATAAATATGTTCCCAAATTGACACTTTGCTTGACAAAATTTTTCTTATGAAGATTTTTTACTTATCATATTTTTCAGACATTCTTAGTGGAACTAATAATACTAGTACTATTAATAATAACGACATCATTGATTTATACATCTGGTATATTAACAGAAATAGCTCCAGAATATTTAGCTTACAAATCAAATGTAGTAATGCAAATTACATTGATCTTAAACATCATAGTTGCATTCTGGGCTACGCAGTTCGTTATTGGCGTTCAATATATGATCATTGCTGGAGCAATAGCAAAATGGTATTGGGCAAAGTAAGTGCAATTCCAATTAATTCGTCTGTTCTAGTCTCATTATTAATTTGTGAAATAACTTATTGCTCATTTGTTTTAGGAACAAGAACTTTTTGGACAGTCCCATTGGTACAAGTGCGAAGGTTGCTTTCAAATTTCATTTAGGCAGTGTCGCCTTTGGATCATTGATCATAACTATTATTGCCATCATCCGATCTATTTTACAATCTCTTACTAAAAACAAAGCTGTCAAAGCTGTTGTGGATGCTTGTATTGGGGCTCTTGAAAGTTTTCTCAAGTTCTTATCGAAGAATGCGTATATTTTGATTGGTAAGTATTGGTCACCAATCTATCAATCTCCTTATATATTTCAAAAACCAATATATAAATGAGGATTTCGAAGAAAGAATATTGTAGCTCCTTCCCTTTTTTGAGACTTAATTGAATAACGCTTTCTTCTTCCATAGATTCTTTCATACTATTTCCTCTTTTTCTTTTTTATCCATTTTTACCACTCTTTTAGGTCTTATGCTACTTCCATTTCCCTTTTTGTGCCTTTTTTCTTGTCTCTTTTCTTATGAGGTTTTGTGATGCTTTTCTCTTTATGTGTCCGTACCAGTTTGAACATTTTTATATTATTTTGTTTTCTATAGGAAGCTTTTCCTTTTCCCCTAGTTATTCTATCCCTGCTGCTATCATTCTACTCTGTGTCATTTTTTTCATTACCCAGGTTTCACTTCCATATAGTCTCATTATTTATTCTTTGTCCTTTCATTATTATATCTTCCTCAAGCTTCTTTTTTTGTTGGTTTACTACCATTCTGTTACATTTTTTGATACTATTTTCCATTCTTCAATTATCTTTATCCATTTGTCCGCATTTTCTTAAATGTATCTGCTACTATTACTATATTGTTTGCATATTCTAATTCTGTAACCAATCAGTTTATAATTATTTGATCTTCCATCTATTTCAATCTTCTGCCTTACACTTTCATATATATTTTGGTTATCTCTATTATTTTTTGAGGGATTCCTATTTTTCTCATACTATTCCATATCATTATTCTGTCTATTGAATCGGATGCTGCTTTTGAATCAATAAATGTAATATGTAATTCTTTCTGTTGCTTTATTTTTCTGTATATTAAGCTCCTTAATATGTAAATTTCATCTATAGTTTGTTTCCTTTTTCTGTCTGTACTTTATTCCTCCTTTATTTCCTCACCTTCATCTCTTTGATTCTTGTTTATATATTCAAACCAACTGAAGATAAACATGTTACTGATGTAGTTGTATTGATAACAAGACATGAAAGGAATTTTCTAGATTTTATTTTCAGTAGAACAACTGAATTCCGCCAATGTAATTTTTTTTTTCCATTTTAGCTATGCATGGTAAACCCTTCTACAAATCTGGTAAAAGAGCAGCTAAGATCATTTTTCAAAATGCCGTTAGCATAGTATCCATTAATTATGTCGGTGACTTTATTTTGGGAATGGCACATCTGTTGGTCATATTGATTTCTATGATGATCACTGTTGGAATTATGACCGTAAGTATCAATGTGAAATATATATAAATTTTAATATATATGTAAAAGAATAATTTCTTCAATTTTCATTATTTTTGTTACAGGGCGCAGACACAGAATATTCCTTCATTGTATACCTAATCGTATTTTTAGTTTCACTCTTTGTTGCAATGACTTGTTTCTCAACATTTGAGGTAAGCTACTATCCATTGAATAATGCGGGTTTTGTTTCCTCGATTAATTTTGATGTGATGTTTGGGAAATATATCGTTTTTCATTCTAATTTCTTTTACAGACTGCTATTGACACAATCTTCCTTTGCTTTTGTGAAGATAGTCTTCTAAATGATGGCATGGCCCGTCCGTATGCCATGTCACGTGATCTTATGGAGTTCGTAGAGAATTCAAAGAAACTGTACGGAGAGAAAAAAGAATAAAACAAACATATTTAAATATATGTTTTGTTGACTCAACAAAACTAATTTATCACAAAATAATGCACTATTGTACAACGAACAATGTAAGCTAAGTAATCTAAATGTTTTTTGGACGAGGTGTATTGTATATTCTGATACAATATTATTATGTACAAAATAACCAAAATTTCAAAGAACTGTTATTATTTTCACCAAATTTCCTAAATACTTTATTGTAATGAGTAAAGAAAGAAACTACAAAGTGTCGAAAAATAACATCAATTTGACACATACCACAAAGTAATATTACCGGCTTCAAAGTATTATTGACTGAAAAATGAATTTCCGAACTGCATCCTTTATCAATGATCTTTAGAATGTACATTTAACAAATGTAAATTAACGAAATTTTTCATACAAATATTACTAATAGTTAGTAAAAACTATAGTATTAAAAATAATCATCAATAGAAAAATGTTGATAATAAAAAACTAGAACACCAGATCTGTGTGCCTTTTAAGTTGGATGGATGGTTGTAACCATTGACTGTTGTTCAAATGTACAATAATTGCACTTGCACTGCTAACTACTTTTGTGTACGGTAGTAAAACTTGATTTAGTGTGACGCGAAATGCCTTATTTATTTTTTGCCTTCCTTCGAATTTTCTTTTATTTGCTATTAGTAAAAACAAAAGTAGTAACAATGATAGTCACTAAGTTTATACTAAAAGTCGGAAACTAAAAAACTAGACCATCAGATATATGTGCCTTTGAAGTTGTTACCATTGATAGTAGTTCAAATGTACATTAAATGGAGTGTTTTAACCCTTCTAGCTATTTTTATTTACGGTAGGGAAACTTCAAATAGTGTTATTATAATGCTACATCATCCGTTGTTTGCCCATAAACTTTTATTTAAAAAACGAATTTTTTTATTAGGAAACATGATTATCAACAAAAAAATGTTAATCTTGATTTGAATAATTGTCGCTATTGCTAGTAGTTCAAATGTACTACACTATTTTTTCATTTAGTAGAGAAATTCTAATTAAATTTACATTTAGTTATTAATATAATATATATAAAACCATTTAATTTTGAGTCAAATTATTTTAAATCCAATTAACGAAATAGTTCTCTTTATCCCAAAAACCTCCTCTAATTACATAATAAAATTCTGAAAAAAAAGTGCCAATAAAGGAAGGGTGAACTGTGACTCAGTAACTTTGTATTGGGATAATTACACTGGGTTATATTTAAAATATTTGTAATTTTGGTGATTTTGTACAACACATCGCATTTATATATATATATATATATATATATATATATATATATATATATATATATTGAAATATGTTTTAATTTTGAAGTCTTCTCAGGAATGATATTTTTATGAACAATTTATTACATCTTTACTTATAAATATATGTAATTTACAAGCATTGAATTGTCGAAAGTTAATATATTCAATAGATATTGTTTTATTAGGTAAATAAAATTGTAAACTTATTAATGTGTTGGTAAAACAGTGTCTTCCAAAAATGTTTTAATCAATCACACGTACTATTGAGATTAAGGCCCACCGCTCACGATGCAAATATTTTGAAAAAAAAATCTGCAAACCAGTTGTTCTTGCATCGGTTTGGCCAACTAGTTAACGTATAACTGCGGGGAGACGCACACGAGGTGACTCGAATGAAACTAGTTTGCTTGAGTGATCAAGAACTAAATCTCAAAGTTGTGTCAAATCGACATTTGATAAAAAACTATAAACTTCTATCTGTCTGAGACAGTTCTTGTGCTGCTACGAACAGTCAGTTCGAGTTCACAAGTTTTATTTTGATAGCAAAACTGTTGCAAGATCAACTGGTTTGCAACTTTTGTTTCAAAACAGTTGCACCGTGGGCGGTTGGCCTGAATTGTTGTTATTGGTATAAAAATGTTTTTGATGTGGCTTTTGCATTATATTATTATTCTGGTTCCTGTATTGGAGCTTATTGTTAAGCCAAAACGTCCGATGTGATAACTTTGAGACTAACGGAGGCATTGTGGAAGACTAGTATTTTATAGTCCAGTTAAATATAGAGTTCATAGTAATAAATAAGTAATTGATAATGATGCGCCACTGTGATACGGGCCACTTTGAATCACTTAACTCTATTTTTCATCTCATTGGGAATTTAAGCGAAAGTGGGCTTTTATTTTGACTGGGCTATTGAATGATATTAAATTTTATGGTTTTGGCAGCCTTGATTGCAACTTTCGCTTTTATTTGTATACATGTTTGCTACTGTTTTAGCTTTCATTGTCAGATGTGTATTTGTTACTCATATACAACAACAATTTTTTTCATTAAGAATTAGTTTTAATTTGTTTTATATAAGATGTTCTTCCCATATTTTTGACAATAATGGCGGACTGAAAAAGATGTTTTATTTCAGGACACCTTTTGATTTTTTTTATATGTTCACTTGAATAGTTTTGTACATTCAATAAATTTCCAAATAAAGTTCTAATGTGTGATAGTTTTTTATTTTGTTTAAAACCTTATCTATCTAATTCGATTTGAGTGCTAGTTGAACACAACTGGCCCCTTTGTTCTTCAGTACTACAAATTTTGAATTTCGTTAAAGAAAATTGAAGATACACTGAAAAATCAACGATATTTTTTAACATATCCTCAAAATTAGCGTCTATAAATGAAATACTTTTACCCCACCCTGTATGAATTTTATTAAATAAAACATGATACACTGAAAAAACAAAGTTATTATTTAACATATTTTCACAATTGACGTTTACAAACGAAATACTTCTACCCCACTTTATATGTATAATTAATTACATTTGAATCAATTTTAAACTAACGAATTATGAATTTGATTTAATAAAACGAAAGATGCATTGAAAAAACAACGTACCTCTGTTAAATATTAAGGCAAAAAAACATTCCTAGTACAATGAAATACACCTTTTCAACTTTTCAGAAAATAAGTAAATACCAAAATTGTAAAAAGAGAATGAAAAATACTTTGGAATTTATTTGGACTGACGACTAACCTGGAGCACATACATACTAACCAAGAGAAAGCAATTGGGACAAATATACAAAGTCACCCTAAAACCCATCTGGAAAAATGGGTTAATAAAAAATTTCGTATTACAGGTTTACTATCAAACAATATTTTCACGTAATTTAAGTGTATTGTCTTCCATAATATTGGTATTTACAAGATCTTAAGTATTTTATGTTGTGTACAGTGATCTTATTTCATAATTCATATTTCTCTTATCTGTGTTTTAATTATCATTTGTTATTAAGTACTATGTTACATGAATACGCATCTTCTTCTAACTTCAATTTAAACATCATACTTTTTAGTTTATCTTTGGATGTTAGTTTTTTCTCTACAAACACACTATTGTACTAGAACCCTAAGAAAATATAACGCCATGGATACATTGACAAATATCATGATTAAATTTTGATGGTAGTAAAAACTAACATTTCTCTTCATAATCATTATATTACAACGTTAATGGGGTTTTCTCGAAATTAAGAGGCTTAAGTGATATTGACTCAAGCTTAAAGCAAACGACGTAGCTATAGCAATCTACCAAAAAATCTTCTCAAACATAGAAAATTAAAACACTATGAATTAACAACTATCTATGTCTTAGAAACCTTGGTATGTTCTGTGGGTACTAGTGTTGCCAAACTGCTTCATGAATATTATTAAGTTACACGTACCATTTTAAGTCACCGAATATGTCTAAAAATTGTGTATACTATAAACAAATCTGACAATAAATTTGAGTAGTACTTTCTCATACAACAGCTACTTTATTTTGTTTTTCTTGTCTATTGGTTTCATGTTAATTAAACATGACATCAGTGCTGAAATTAATTTGATGTAGTTTATATATCTACAATGCCTCAGATTTAATGAAACTCATAAAAAAATCAAGGCACGAAGCTACGTGCAATATGGTGTCTCATGTCTCAAATAGAACTAAACTATAACCCATAAATATAAGCTTAAATTATCTGTGATTAAACATTTATTACCGGAATGAAAACCTATTTTTTAGAAGCCCCCTAATATCTGGAAGGTCATAAATTTGTTTTAGGTACAAACCAGATGTGAACGATTTGACTCTTGTGTTTTTTATTGAAAATATTTACTTCACTGTACGTCTGGTTTTTACCAGCGGCGTTCGAAAGTCAAGTAAAAATATTGAGAAAAATTTGTAAGACAACAGCAATTTAATAGTGATATTGGAATAAGTTTTTTTAATTAATATATCAATTAAAACATTTCGCGTCAAGGATCGCTAAGAGGTTAAAAAATGCAGATCTTTCAGATAATATGAGAAGGTCTAACGAAATTCAAAACATTTGTTTTTTTAAATATAGAAGTGACAATGTATTTTATTACATATTCAATCTTGGGGTGTTGAAATATACTCAATTTTTTTCTTTATTTTTCATAATATAAATACTATTTTAAGTAAAATATTTTTTGGCATGTATTTTCTTACCAAAGTCAAAATTTTCGTGAGCTACAATCATTAATATTCGACACATTAAACTTATTGTTTTATCGGAAAAATTGATCGAAAGCACGTTAACATTTTTTTCAGTTTGGGAGCTTTTCACGGTCAATTTTCACTTTCAGGAGCGCACGCGTTTCAGATCTGCATCCAGGTCGACCTAACCTCTGAAAATCATTAGATTATTTTAGAAAATAACGTTACTATTTATTGTTTTCGACCCGGTCACTATTCAATCGGTTTAAAGTGATGTTTTAATTTATTTATAGTGATACATAAGATTCTGAATTACAAGTAAGTTCATAATGCTATTTATTTCAGTTACGAATATCAGGGATCTTTTGGTAGGATGATTTGCGTTTCTTTTCATATTTCATATCTTATCATCATATCATATCTTATTTTGAATAAATTATATTGATTATAGGTATATATTAATAAATAACGTGGTTAAAATGTTTTTAATTGAAATAGATCAAGGTGATTTATTCAAGATAAGTCAATAAAAAATGTCTAAGATTTGAGAGATGGAAAAATTATTCTAAAAATAGTTTTCTCCTATGAATTTTATAAAACGCATTGTTACTACTTTTTAAATCTAATAATAGTTGATTTAAATAATTCAAATATATAACAATTAATATTGATATCATGGAAATAGAAAGGGTAGGGAAGACGCATAAGCAAACTTATAGGCGCGTGCAAGCGAAGCCTACAGGGCAGTAAAGGGTATCACCCCTCTTCTTGAAAACAGATTCGTACCCCTAAAAATATAAGAAAAATGGTAAACCAAAATATATTCACGCATAGTGTACGTGATCAGGGTTATTTATTTATAGGGGCTCAACTTGCACATCAATTCCATATTTTGGTTTCAATTTTGAACACTTTGTCATCATTTTCTTGCATTTCATTTTTATAAATATTGACAATCATTTGTTTTTCGCTAGCATTAAAATGAAGCTTTTTAGTTCTCTTCTTACACAATAGGCAAATATAAACATTCTCACGGCAGTACGATTCCCACCCTGTACTACACCTGAACCAACAGCTACTTCAGCGATGTGGCGCTCCCCCTCCCACGCGGATTTTTATTTGTGCCGCGTTTCGCCCGGGATATTCACGTGCTGATCACGTACTTATCATTATTTTGATTTACTATTTTTTTCCCTTTCAGAGGAATGAATCAAATTGATTTTATTATAGTTTCTTCGACGTCGCCTATTTAGCACTTAAAAAGCGGAGGGTCGTAGTGTCCCGAACAATATTTGGGATTAAGATATAGGATATAAATAATTATAATTGTCACTTACGTATGAAATATTGCATGATAAAAAGATTTATTTATTATTCCACTGAACACTGAAGATTTGAACTGTCCGAACACTTGATCAAGACTAATATGCTTTATTATATCTTACCATTAACTAACAAATTCCTTCGGTTTGCGCTTAAAAACTGCCCTAATGTGATTTCACATTCGTTATTCTTCTTCGGATTGAGTAAACACGGCACCATCGCATCGACAACGAATCCGTTAAGTACTTACCGGACTGTCCACGTATTTTTAACCTCCTACATGATTGTATTATACCTTCGATTCTTTTTCATACAGATCGAAAAATTTTCAATTTAATTTTAAATACAATTCGGGAAGTAATTAGTTTTCGGTAAAATTTTTATTCGGTGTGAGCAGACTATATAACATTTTATTGTTTTATTATATATTATTATCTCTAAACAATTTCTGTTCGCGATAATAACAGTTGAGCAAACTAATCAATGTTCTGACCTTGCGATTTTAAAGCTCTCGTTTCCTGGAGTAACAAACAGTTAAAACCCAATGATTCAGCAAACCATACACATGGTCGTGGCAGGTGGGAAAATGTCAGTGCGTCAGTCGATTCTCGTGATTCTCTCTTGAAAATGTGAAGAATTTCTAACACTATTCATTGTTTTAAACGTTTGCTGTAATCGGGAAAAGTGCTTCAAATCATTTATGATGAGTACATCCAAGTTTAATAGGAGACATTCTTCTTATACCTTGGTTAACGATGGAAATCATGTTGGATATGATATACCGCAAGGTAAATATTAACAAAACTCTAGGGTGAATAGCGCGAATGATACATAACAATACGTAGGTAGATATAGGAAGCGTTGCCATATTTCCAATTTGCATAATAATGAACGACTGAATAAATTATGAATTGAAGATATTACAATAAATTATAAGCGAGTAGTTATTTTATTTGAGTAACAATATAAAGCACATTTCGTAAACGAATTTGTATATTCATATATATTCATACCAAATAATTAAATCATGAAAATATAGATCTTTTAATTAACATATTGTGGTACTATTTGTACGATTAATCTTTGACCTGGCTTTGACTCTTTAATATTTGTCTAACATGCAATTCTAAAAAGAAACTAAATATAAAAAATATTTATAGAAGAAAGAAGTTTTGATTAAGAAGAAATTTATTGTGTTAGCATACAAAAAACTTCTGAAACAATAAACTATTGAATTAATTAACTCGAAGTAATAAAAATAAGGTTAGATTTCATGAATTATTACTGCCCTTTTTAATAATGTGGAAGAAATTATTGTAATTTCTGGATCATAATAATAGCATTGCCCATAATACCTACCTTCTAAAAAACATGGTTAATGCTTTGTTGGATAGATACATTAAGTAATTGACTTATTTAATAAGAGCAAATAACAAAGAGAATTGAATTTTAGTTCTATGTACTTAGAATCAAGTATTTCTCTCCATGCATCTAAAACTGTCTTTAAATTATGAACTATGAAGATGCGTTCAGTTCATACAGGTGATAATTTATTACTGTCAAATTTTTTATAATATGACCTTCAAGTTTTAAATACGTAAAGAATCGGCACTTTTGTTATAAAGAAAACTATTACCGAACGACTTCTTTACTGCTGATAAAATTTATTATTATTCAATTATTTATCTCTATTTGACCTTGACACAAGCTTATTAATACGTAATATATCCATGATGCGCAACCTCTATTAAACACAAACGGACATATAATGACAATCGCTGTTGCCGCTTGTTTCTACGAGAAGTATAATGGATAATTATCATTTTCTTCTTTTACTACGACATATTAGGAATTCTATAGGCTAGTCAATCTAGTAATTGATATAATGTAAAAAAATAATATATTAATGTAGCTTTAACTGAAATGATGAAATGAAAGTATTGTAAACAAACTAAACGGAAGGGGTGAACAATTAATAATAAATTGGACGCCACCAGCTCTTAACGAACGACGTTAAAAGTGTCTAAAAAAGGTGGAAACACCTTATTAATTAAATTAATGATGAAGATTAAATAAACTAAAACTATCGCCGAACATTATTATCCAAATTAATATTTATTGCTGTGAATAATAGCAACAAATAAATTTATTGAAAAAATAATGAATTCACATTAACGAAGACATTAAATAGTGTAACGATTAAAAAGAGGTTGTAAATTGAAAACAACTCAGATTTATTGAGAATATTAAAAATAAGAGAGGGACTAATCTATGGAAATCTAGGATGGTTGCAGCCTTTAACTGAATTCTCAGATGTCGGAGTTGAATTTGATGCTTGTGATGGTGCACCGGTTTAATTCCATTGTTGTGGTTGAAACTGTCAACCTGGCAGCTGTAGAAATGCGGAAAATAATTAAAAAAGAAGGAAATGGGAAGACAGATAGAAATTACTAAAGAAGAAACGAGTAGAAAGAATAGATTTGAATAAAAAGGACCATATGCTGTAACATATAAAATAACTGAATTTATATATATCCAAACAAGAATCTATTCTATTCGTTCTGTTCCCAAAATAAATAGAAAATAAGGATTTACACGGAAACTATTATACAGAATTTGGTTAAAACAAAAGAAAATTAATAAAAATAAATGGAATTTTTGTGAATACAATAATAGGAAAACAAAGTTGAAAAAAAGCTTACTAGCTAATATAAATAATAAATTTAGTTTGATTTAAACATTGGAGTGTAGATAGGTAGAGGACGATTTAGAATACATTCCGAGATTTTATTAAATTTCTTGATTGGTGTGGGAGGTCGATAACAAATTAATTTCTTCAAAAAATGCCAGAATATATGAAACAGAAGTGGCTGCGGTGTCAGGATACGAGAACTAAGGAATATTGAAAATGTTTAAAGAAAAACGAAACAAGCCATGGCATGTTATATTATGCTTTAGTAGTTTTTAAAGATACAAGGAGATTTTCAAAACGTTATTTAAACAGATGTTAATCGCCCTATATAAAATTATAAATTGAACGGTTATTAACGAATATACCTTGAAATTATTGAAATTAATTAATCATTTGACCTTATTTAGCAAGATTTGCACTATTTGCCTATTGTCATATTAGAGTTTGATTGTGAGTAATTGGTGTGAAAAGATATTGCAGGTACTTAGTCTTCTTACATTTAATATAATTTTTTGTACATAAAATATATATATTGAAAAGATAAACCACGTAACTCCATTTTTTTTCCTATATAAACATTTTGATACCATTTGATAGGTAATTTTTAAACGCATCTAGCAGGAAAACTCGTAAAGACTCCAAAAATATTTTACAATCTAAAAGCTTTATCTGTTTTTCCTCAATAATTTTTCCGAAATTTGATATCTGGCCGATATTTCAACCCTTTATTAAATAAAAAACAGTTCTTCATTCAATTTTTTTCATTCTACTGTAAAATTGGGTGCTAAGAAGTTGCGATGTTTGAGACTTGAGGGCCAATTTTACAACCTAGGGTAAAATTGGATATTAAACTATGATTTAAACTCTAGTTTAAACCAAGAATAAACAAGATTGCTATGTTTAACAAGTTATGTTAACCAGACATTTTTCTGCCAGTTGTCACAAATATAAACAAAATTTTTATGGTATTTGTTTTAAAGTTTAATTGTTTAAAAAAATTGTATTAACAAAGAACAAAAAAAATCGTGCAATTCCTATGAAGTATTACTTTTGGTTAACCTTGTGAAAAAATACAAAGAAACAATCGAAAATTGGGAGAAATTGGCAAGGGAATTTAATGATGAAAATAACAAAAACGGTCAGGTTTTTGATAGAACCATAAAAAATGTGGGACAATTTTAAAATTCGATCTTCGAATAACTTTTTGTTTTCTCGATGCATCCACAATGTTTATAATTTCTTCATCAATATCGTCGATTTCATGAAATATAAAGTGTGAATCTTCAATCATTCTCCCAAACTCTTCATAATATTGTAAAAAAGTAAATTATGAGAAAAAGGTTCGAATCCTCCGTTTTATGTTACTGAAGTTTTAACTACTCCCAGACCACCAGTAACCGAAGCTTGTTTGTAAACGCCATCTATAGACCGGTAGCTTCCACTGGAAGGTCTTAGCAAGGACTCTTCCACAAACAATTGTTTGATCCTGTAATACTTCTCGTTGTGGTAAGGCAACATAAATACAAAATTTGCCGTATAACTTACTGAACTGACTAAGTTTAGAAAAATAATATATAAAAAGATTCTAGCAGCAAAATACTATGCTCAATTCTCAAATGAAAATTTTAACCATTGTGATCTTGTCAATGTCACCAAGATTAAAGCTTTCGTACGATGGCTGTAATCTGTGATTAATAAAAGTAGAATGTCATATTCTTTGTAGAAGAATCCTTGCGCAGAAACGACGTTATTTATAGATCCAAATTGACCAAAGAAAAAACTTGCTGTTAAAAAAAATGAAAACTGGTTTTGTAAAACAAACTCCTAATTATATTATAAAGCCAATTTGGATGTGGTCTTATCCGAAGAAGCCAATTTCAAATCTACGTATGAAAACAACCTCCCCTGGTAGGTTTCAAACCAGATTTTTCACGAAATCTTCTACATACAAAAAGTAAATACAGAAAAAAACACTGTAAAGACTAGAGTTGCGCGTCAATGTCATACTCTATCCACTCTTAAAACCCCATACGGACAGAAAACTAAAAAGAAACAATCTTGCTAACCTGAAAGATGGTTAAAGATGCCCTATAATTGGAGATGAGTTTATCACGCCAATAGAAGCTTAACAGCACACAAAGCAATCAATTACCTTATAGAACTATTGTAAAGTTTCGATTGCTAATAAAAAAAAAACATTTCAGGTCCCCCTAATTTTTACGCCGTAGTGGAATGCATAGTGTCATAAGCTTGATTTTTTCACTTATTTCATCCTCGAAATTTCCTTCATTGTCTAGGTATAAATACTGACTGATATAAGCAAATGCATTTAAACAAACTTCAAATATTTCACAGAGGAAATAATTGAAAATGAGTTGTATTTATATTGATTGACTTTGACAATATATAAAAGTAATGTTCTGTTAAGGGCGTTTCGTACAATATTCAATTATGTTTTTATCATATACGTGGGTTTCGGATAAAAAAAAAACATTAAATTTTAATGCCGTTCTCAAATTTATCGTCGTAGTTGATTCACCGTGCCTATTTCAAATTTATCTACTGGCCTTTTGTGTCGTTTAAGTTGAACATATTCTCTACTAGTGTAGATGTAATTAATTGCTCATTAAAAAAATTTCAACTCCTATGCAACATGTTCGTGCCACAAGATAAAGCAAAATATTTTTTCAATAAAGGTGTCTATCGTATAGCAAAAGGTAAGAAACATTTTATTTTGTTAATCATAATGGTTACCTGAATCAAAATTTGTATTTTATTTTGATTAAACCTTTTTTGTCTTTGTCTTTGTGACATAATAAAAATCTTTGGTTATGTTAACCTACTGAAAGGTTCATTTTGAAATGTAAAGCATCGTACTAACGTCTACCGAACATGTTAAGCACCATCTATCCTTTAACATAATTATTTTTCTTTCTAATATGTTCTAAGTATGAAGAACTACGAATCCTCTTGTGAATAAAGTAACGTCTACATGCTTGAAAAGTCTCTATATGCGTCACAAACACGTGATCATGTGAATGTGCTATGTTGTACCTGCTTTACTTGATCTTATCTCCAATCGTTTACGGTTTAGTGAAGTAGATAGATCTTGGTATAACGCATTCTTTATTTTTGTTTATATCAACTTGAAACACCTAGCAACATACAAGCTTGTAGATGGAATCCAAGCGTTTGTTGCGACTTGGATCTTATGGACGGTTGCTAAACTCTTACTTCTCTTTGTATATCACTGTCATCATCATCTTCTGTTTTATTCATACGTATATACTGATCAATAATGGAGTGGTGTCCGATCAGTAATGGTTTGCTGTGAGATTAATTTGGAGGCTCATTTGACCTTGTTGGAATAGATTGGGGGCTTACAACACAAGGACACTTTCTTTTTTGTCATTTTCTTCAAGAATTCCATGGTTATGCATGATAATGTTAAGCGAAACTTAGATAATTGTGTGGTGATATTCTTAAGAGGCTAGAATTCCAGCCATGATTTGGGAACTTTGTAGTTTTCTGTGGGCTTTTCTCAACATTTAACTGGAAACTAATTCAAGAAAATTTTATTTGAATATATGAAAATGTCGAAATAATTGTCAAGTGTTTTAATAGACTATTATTGTTTATTTAGAATGTATTTAATTTATATTTGCAGGACCGATGGCGGAGAAACTAGACAAGTTTTTACTCCTCATGTGGAAGAACTGGCTGCTTCAATATAGGAAACCAGTCCAAACTGCAGTCGAAATAATTGCACCTGTTTTGTTTTCAATATTACTAGTAGTAATAAGGAGTTTGGCAGATCCGGAGCTCCACAAGTCTATTGTATATCCGCCGTTTTGTACTATTCCTTTAGGTATAAAAGATAACCAATCTGGAAAAGCCTTATGTCCAGCTTATGATGGAATACCGTATATCGGACAAAAGATGTTGGAAAATTTGAATCCCTATGAGTAAGTATTATTTAAATTGTTACCACAAAATCGTGTTCCGCATAAAAGTGGTACAATTTACATTACGTTGAGTCAGAAGATGGTCTAAAATCGTTTCAATTCCTCTTCAATAAAATTTTGAATATTTTAGAAACTCTGCATAGCATTTACCTTAGTTTATTTGACTTCTTGTAGTGTTGTAAAAAAAGATTCAGTGGAATTCTTAGAATTGTAGACCCAGAATCTTCATTTACCTATGACGACTTTTGAATAAAACTACCATTTATTTTTGACAAATGTTACTTTAGATTTTTCCGTAAGAAAATTAAGAATTTCGTTCATTATTGTGCAGTATTCATTTCTGTTATGTAGCCACTTCCAAGGTCTATACCAGAAATATTGTTGAACTGGATGAAAGAACATAACCTCACAAATCTTGTTTTTCCCCTAAACTTGCAATGCTCTATTGGTATAATATGTTAGATGTAAGGACTTGAATGTTCGACTTAGGATGTGTTAGGGGTAGTTAAAACACGTTTAGATAAAACGTTTCCAGATCTTCTCCAGTTTCGTTACTTTTCTCACATACGTCGTCGTATTACACAAACTGCTTTTCGCGATTTATGTTCTTTGTTCATTCAAAAAAAGGATTGTGTGTTAGCGATGGTGAGGGTGAGGAATCTACTTATTAAAATAAAAATGATTAATAGAAATTGAATACACTATTGAATATTTAATGTTTTAATAAAATTATTGATAATTTAGCGAGGAAAGTCTACGTAGGAAACGAGATTTAGAATATACTACGTCGGATACAAGGTTTAGGTATGATATTTTTTGAAAAAAAGTAAAGACTGTACATCACTAGCACTTTATTTGTATATTTAGTTCTAGCTGTAACTTTCACGATTTAGTTAGTCATTGTGAAATTCACCAATTATACCACCATCACTTAACTCGTAGCTTTCTGTACTTGCTATTTAAATAAATATTGTTTTTATATCTTAAATCTATGATTAAACGTATAGCTGATTAAATGAAATGCAATCAATGGGTTATTGAGAAATAAGAAATATATATATATATCTTGATACAGGGTGTTATTTGGAACGAATTTCTTAAATTTTAAGTTATCATAACTTTGTTAAAAATTATTATTTCTAACTCATCTATTTGAAAGCATTCTGAATCCTGTAGCGTGGATGTTTTTTTACGTAAACAAATCTCTAATAATAATATCAATTTTTGTAGTCAAATGTATTCAATAATGTTAATAATGCTTATTCATCCCTGGAAATAATTTTGTTCAATTCCGACTGTTTTGTAAATGTATTGAATTTACCGACCTTAAGGTTGTTTACAACCCATATAATTCTTTGCAATTTATAAATAAAAGTTAAAATAATTCACAATTCAAATAGTCGAATGAGGTATTAAGACTTCATTCTTATGGAAAACTAATCTATTTGCAATCGAATAAGCCTTATGTGAACATATTACAACCTATCGATCAGTTTCTAGATTGCTGATTTGATTTATATAAGCCATCGAGCTACAAAAGCAGGTCGACAAGTCCATGATTTATCTAATTTCCCGCCTCTTGTCAAAAGGTGTCTGTCATTTAACTCCTGTCAAAATTTGATCAAGCCATGCCAGTTTGTGTTGACACACCTTAGTTGACATCCATTAATATATTCGTAATTTGAGATTATTTGTTTTTTTCATATTTTAATTTATCAATACAACTTTGAAACAATAATCAATTATATATTTACCATTAGATCAACTTTCTTGTTTCTAATAATATGACTTTTGGCTATAAAAAGTAGTGAAAAAATACCTAAATAAGCTAGTGAAAACCGTTATGATATCTTATTCTTAGCCTGAAATATCTAAAAAATGAGTTATATAATTTTTTATCAATCAAATTTCGTCATTTTTAAGAATACAAAAAAATCAAATGAAACATTTGATTGCAAACAATCAGACCAGGCAAATTTTTAAATTTGAAAATATTTCCCACAGTTTTCCTTCGGTTTTTTTATTGCAATTTAATTGTCTCCCTATAATATTTGTATTTGTGTTGGCTAATTATAATTTTATATTTTTCCTTTTTTTTTCAAATAATTTCATGATTATTTTACTTTGATCGCTTTTTTAATTCGCCAATTGTCTCAAATATTTTGTGTCTAAACTACGCTACTGTCACAAATAATAATATTTAATCTGTTTTTGTTACTTTTTTTCTACGAAAACAATTTGTCACTGCTTCCTAACATAGGATCTTTAGCTAATATGATTGGTTGCTATAATGCTTATAGGCGTGGGCGAAGTGGGTTCTCGCATTTGAAGGGAAGTCGCCTGGCGTCTTTAAATGCGATATCGTCAAACCCAAAAATCTCCGTTTATTTTTAAATTAAATAAAAACCTACAAAATATTGGCCACGCTCGTCACACAGCTTAGCTTTGTATACATACACAATTTACTGCACTCATTGATTATTACAACAATTTTGGATTCTTGTACGACATAATTATTTAAAATCTTTGCCCAATATCGAGGTTTTCAAGCACTGTAATGATTTAGGTCAAGATTGAGAATCTTATGAGCTTTACTCCATTAAAGAGTTCAGTCAGATGGATTCAATACACTATTACAACTGACCTGGAAGATATCTTCCATAGATAGAAGTTAAAGATTATTAAAAACTGCTTAAGAAACGATATGAAGCAGGATCGACAATCTGATTTAGCAATTCTCTCATTTGAAGTCCATTTGGCATTTATAGGACTTCAATAAAGCAAAAAACCGTTTTCCAATCTATATGCTTTTTAATATCATGAGTGGGCAAGCCCTAACAAAGCGTGTTTGGTAAGATAAACTCATTAGGTAGATCTTGGAAACGAAAGAAAAGGGGCATCGTTGATGCGACTCTGCCCACGTCTATTTTAGTTCACGCTTTTCTACTTTGATTCAGAATGATTTATGGGGCTCATTTTGTATCTACCAGCACTTTCACATATTTAATATTTCCGTCGTTTTTTTTTTAAATAATTCACTGCTAAATTTTATTTTGTCATATGAGTCAAATCGGACATATCGCTTTTAATTTGTTATATATATTTTGATGTAATATTTTATGTTACTGAAGAGTTTTCATCTGTATTTTCTCAACTTAATCTATGAAATTGATGTTCTAATTATTTCAGGAAATTTGTTTTGGTCTATTCACCAAAAAATCCCGCAATTGACCAATTGATGCACTACTTTCATATCGCCTTTAAAAATATAATTCCTTTCAATAATTCTCACGACTTGGAAAATTATTTCGTTACAAATGCAACAAATATGACGTTCGCTGGTATACAATTTGATGATTCTTACAAAGATATAAAAAATTTGAGCGAAATTAAACATATGGATATCTCAATAAGGTAAGAAATCAACCTACAAAGAGTAACATCAGAAATTTGAATCTTTTTTAAAGATGCTTTACTTATATTAGACTTACAGTTGAGATTGCTTATTATGTTTGATTTTACTACTACTTCTAATGGATGACGGATGACTCATAGTCAGCTTGCATGATCTGCGGTCTTGTCCATGCGAGAGACCCTGGTTTATTTTTAATTGGAATAGAGACATTTTTGTGTAAGATATGGACATTTTTAGGAATGGCTCTGATATAGGAAAACTTTTCTTCTGCAGTGCTGTAATTAGATTATAGGAGAGTTGTGTAATGTCTCGACGAACTAACTCTTTGGAGAGTGTGATAGATTTTGTTTCTTATGCGGGTACAGCTGCTTCTGTCGACCATTTGGTTAATGAACGGGTTTATCAGGTTACAGGTACAAGGAGTAGGCGAGGAAGACAAGGTAATTTTCCTGGAAATCTTCGAAGGGCGACGCTAGAAGCTTAAGAAGCAGATAAGAAAGTTTCTTCTCTGTGAGAGAGATCAACTTAATTCCAATATTCCAGTATAAACTTTTATAAGATATCGCGACAAATTTTAATAAATTTACGTGTTCAACTATATACCCACTATTTCAGTACTCGACTTACTTAATGTTTAACGTTGCTCAATATACAATTAATCCCCAAAATATTTCCTGAGGTTAATCTCAAATGGATGGAAATTTGTGGAAGTTTGATGGAAAATCAAAACCAAAATTTAGTCTCACGAAAACAAAAAAAGGCCTTGGAATATTTGGAAACAACAAAAATAAATTACTCCTTCAGTTCCATTCTCGTTAATTTTGGGGAGATTTGCTTCCAACATGCTAAATCATCAGGTTAATTATCAAATGATCTTCTCCAAAAGCAAGGCAGTCAAAGAATGGAGTATTGATCCTTTAGAATAATTTAATTGAATTCCTTTCAATACAGTATATCATTGATATAAACTAATTTTCAGGTTTCCAGGCGAAACTAGGTTTAAAATAGATCCATTTAATATTAATAACTGGAGGACCAATCTTGTTTTTCCTTTATACCAGTTTCCTGGTCCTAGACTGTATAATTATACAACTGGAGCTGCTCCTAGTAAGTAAAATATTATTTAGAATAAATTCAATTAAGGTTCATTTTTTGTTTTTGTTTCTTTCACCACTTGATACATTCCTTTTTCTGTTATATACATATTGTCTTTTTTTATTCTATAGGAAAACTTTCAATGCCTTTTCCTAGCTCTTTTCCTGTTTTATTTCTTCGAAAATAATTTGATTAACAGGAAGTTTCAATACTCCGGATCTGCTTGGACTGCAATCTTAGTTCCCATGAATTCAATAGGCATATACTAAAAATAATATATGTGAAGACTAAATTAATCATCAGATTTTTACATAAACTGTAATTCAACTATCTTCAGACAAACTGAGGATCTTCCCAGAAGTTCATTCCAATCTTCACAGTTTTTGATACAAACTGTCAACGTTTTGTTGCTTTAGCCGATTCCACCTACTACCATTTCGAGATATTTGTGTGATTTATACTTTACCAACCGGGTAGTAAAATGGTATTGGGGTTTATTAGACCCCGGTGTGTAGAGCTGAAAGTGGAAATGAACCGTTTGAGATGAAGAAGATGACTATGCACACGAATCAGGTTCAAAACAAACGGAAAATCAAATAATAAACAGCAAATTGAAAACTTTAATGTATAAAAAGAACAGATAATGATGCAATGAGGTTCCATTATTGTATAAATAGTGCTGAATAATCAAGAATAAAAAATTCCTGTTAATATTTTTATCTGACAGTATATTTTTGTTTAAGTTGAGTTCTGTGGAACTATATATGATATGTGTGCAATAAAGTTTTACAAAGGTTCTACTACTTAACCTGTCAAATTTCAATAAAACTATTTAATTTATTACTTCTTAGTGGTTCTTTATTTCTTCTATTTATGGTTTTTTTGGCTCAGACAGTAGAGCTATAGCGGCTGAAAAGGTGTGCTCTAGGCTAGTACCGGAGTGCAAAAATTTGGTGAGGGATGGCTGCAAGATCCAGCTCGTTTGGGTACCTGGTTTCTCAGGCAACAAAGACAACGACGATCGGACTCCCTCGCCAGACTGGGATCTGCGAATCCACCAATGGGCGGGCTCGGCAGAAATGGATAGAGACGCCTGGCATGCGACAAGCGAAGACCTGACCCTGTCTTCTCTACACCATGGGCATCAAGGACGATCAGGAGTGCCGTTGATGCATGGAGGAGGGCGAAATCGCAGATCACGTTATCCGTGAGAGCCCTGCACCCATACGAGCGCGATTCAAACCCCTTGGCAAGCCTCAGAACTTGTCGTATGACATCAAAGGGTTCAGCCAAACGAAATTTCAATTTTTAAAGACATAAAATAAAATTTATCAACAAAACCAACATACTATCAAATTGTCCTATACTCATATCACTATAGGAAGATAGTATTCAAAAAAATAATAATAGGTAGGTTCTTAATAAATATTAGCCCAGGACGAATTCACGATACGCCCCTTTCAATACTTATTTTTCAGGTACATATGGAAGATGTAGTTTTTCATAAAAGTGTTTCAAAGGATGTTAATGTAAAAATGAAATGAAAGTTTTTTTCGTATTAGTAAGGTTTTTGGTAAATAATAATACCAATAATTTATTTTTAGGTTACTACAGAGAAGGATTTTTGGGCATTCAATATTTTTTAACGTTAAGCATACTATTAGCAAAAAATAATGTTACATATGCCACAGATGATTTTTTTGATTTAATAAGTTGGTTAATAAATAATGAGTTTCCTCTAGTTAACATGCGACGATTTCCATATTCAGAATGGTATGAAGATATTTTATTGACGGCATTAAAATCGATGATTGGCATTATTATCATGTTAAGTTTCGTTTATACTTGTATAAATACCGTTAAATGCATTACTACAGAAAAGGAGAAACAATTAAAAGTAAGAATAATGATAATCACCAATATTGTTTGGTTAGAATATAATTTTTTCAATACAATAAAAACTACTGCAGCTCTAGAGCTATAACCTACGAAGTTCACTGCATTACATGTTATATTAGATATTTTCGTATTTGTTTTGGTCTTGAAAAAGTATTTAACCACAGCAGCAATATATTACCCTGAATGACTTTACATATATTCGAGGAAAGAAGAGAAAATAAGAACAAACCTTTGCGTTATAAAGAGATGTATAGAACAGCCAACAGAAAGATAAAAAAGGCTAAAGAAAAATGGTTAAGAGAAAAATGTCAAGAGATAGAAGAGCTGAAACGGAGACATGACAGCTTTAACGTACATAAAAGAGTCAACTATACTAACAGGAAAAGTCAAGTCGGAAAGTTGGTACACGACGAAAACAACAAGATCGTTATAGACAAGGAAGAGCAGTTGGAGATATGGGAAACCTACATCTGTTTACTGATGATCGTCATGTAATGAACACTCGTGATCTGGACGGACCCGAGATAATGAAAAGTGAGGTAATAAAAGCCCTAGAACAAACAAAGCATGGGAAAGCAACAGGATGCAATGAAATACCGCTTGAATTTTTGAAAGTTATCAATGAGAACAATCTAAATATCGTGTTGAACCTGTTTAATAAGATCTATGATTCCATCCGACTGGTTGAAATCTATGTTTAAAAACTCCCTAAGCTTAATGAGCCACACCCTGAAGCTATGGAACACGGGATCCCCTCTTTGCGATACAGGGCGATCTTGATTCAAAAATGCCTAGATCAACAAAAAGATATTAATGCTTGCTTTATCGATTACGAGAAAGCATTTGACACTGCCAACCACGACAAATTTATAGATAGATATTATATCGTTCAGGACTCGACACCAAGGATATTCAGATTATAGAAAAACTGTATTGGAATTAAACAGCATAATATCCAATAGGGAGACGTGAAAAGCCAGGACATAGGCATTGCTAGGGGAGTTGATATTCAACTTGTACCCAGAGCAAATATTTATAGAGGCACTGGAGGAATGTGATAAGGGCATCAAAATTAACGGTGTACCAATCAACAATCTCCGCTATGCGGATGATACATCGAAGATCTACAGATGATTGTCAATAGAGTAACTACAATGGGGGACAAAGCTGGTCTTGAGATCAACAGAAAGAAAACCAAATTTTTGGTGATTAGTAAGAGAAAAATACAAAATGTAAATCTATATATAGAAACGGATCCCATTGAGAGAGTACACCGGTTCAAATATTTGGGATATACAATAAATGATTAATGAACGCCCTATTTAGTGATTAAGATTAGAAATGAAAAAGTTCTTGAGCAACCGCAACTTGAGTTTTGGTACCCGATGGCGAGTCACGAAATGTTACGTACTCTCCACGCTGCTTTACGATGTGGAAGGGTGGACACTAAAAGGAGCAATAATGATACAATTAGAAGCTTTTGAAATGTGGTTGTATAGACTGATAGAGTAACCAAACGGAGGTACTAAGAAGAATGGCTAAAGATTTAAAATTGCTTGTAACTATTAAGAAAACAAAAGCGACCGGCCATATATTTTGGATTGAACAATACGGTTTGCTACAGCTTATCGTGGAAGGCAAGATCTGAGGTAGGAGATGGTTAAGTAGAAAGAAAAAATCCTAGCTGAAAAACCTACACGAATGGTTCCAAATACCAGAAGCTTCGAATATAATTCATGCGACACTGAAAGGAAAACAAAGAATGACCTAGCCACGCGACTCTTTTAAAAAAAATTCAATAACAACTTAAGTATTTTTAGGAAGCTATGAAAATAATGGGTCTGCCTAATTGGTTACACTGGACAGCGTGGTTTGTGAAATGTTTTATTTTTCTTCTGATATCAACAATACTGATGGTCATACTGTTGAAAATGAAATGGTACACTAACACAGATTTCACTGTTTTTACTTACGCCAATCCTTTTGTGTTACTGCTGTTTTTGATGGTCTACAATTGTGCCACCATCACATTTTGTTTTGCAATCAGCGTCCTATTTAATAAAGGTAATTAAAAATATATATTTAACTTGTATCTTGTAAAAAAGTTTAGTTGCAAAAAACTTTTTTCAAAATCTAATTCCCATTAACTCCTTTACCATGGAATTTCATGAACAGAATGAATCTGTCTTTCTTCTAAAGTACTAAAATACGAAATAATTGAATACCCCTCAGTTGATTCACATAGTATACAATAATTTCTTTTTTCTAGTCAATAACATCAAAATATTGATCATAAATTTTTATGTTCTTAATTCTTTTTACATTTTATATTGAAATGATAATAGAAATAATGTTTATCAATATTTATTTCTATATTTAACACCAGTTTCCATTGGTAAACCAAACCGATAGAGTTATAAAAGATAAAGAGAGCGGAATGTGGAATTATACTATTGCAAGAGAGATAAATAGCTTCGGTTTACCGCTCTCTATATCTCTCTACACCCACTACTCAATCTTTCGACATCATGACGATTCAAATATAATAAAGAGAGATAAAGAATAGTCTACCCATATATCTAATCCTCCTATTTGGACAGTTGGTATGGGAAAAAAGTCCCTACGTTACGGTACCGACAGTATCCATTTTCTCTCTCGTTCGAGACACTTTATTTATATTGCGCATGCTTGAGAATGAGCTGGAACCTCGGAGGATAGAGAAATCGTTGTCATTCTGTCTTCCTTAGTCGGAACAACTTCCACTTAAAGAAACTGTCCATATAGGAGTATACCGATGTTTTTTCGCACTCTTTCAGCAGTTTGGAACCACTAGAATAATATATCACCTTGCTCACTTTATATTTAATATTATTTCTATGACAAAACCTCACAGTGACACTGTAAATTCGTAAAGAATTCATTTTCTTTTATAGCAAACACTGCAGCAACTATTGCAGGTTTAGCCTGGTTTGTATCGTATGCACCATACTTGTTTATGCAAGAAATATATGACACTTTATCTCTCTCTTCAAAATTAACAGCAAGTTTGGGCTCCAATACTGCTATGGCATTTGGATTTCAAGTCATATTGATGTACGAAGGAATAGGAGAAGGTACAGTATACGAATTATCGTTTATATCTTAAAGGACAACGATGAAAACAATTTTTTACTGAAAAACCTTATTCATATATTTTTTGAGGTATTGAAACTAACTACTTTTTCTCCTTATTTCATATTTAAATGTATCAATTTGAAACTATCTTGAATTGAAATTAATCCAGATCACGTTTAGTAGCGTAGAAACCGAACGAAGTACTCGGGTCATTGTTAAATGATATGAGACTTTGAATGAGAGTTATAAATCAGCTGGAAGGAACGCAACGCCAATTTTAAGTTGCTTTTGATTATTAAATGATGACATTTTATTTTCATTTAACTGAATTGATATCAACCCTGTGATTTTTACGAACATTTACCCCACCTCACCTTTTAACTAGATACAGAAAAAAATTAGATATTCAATTAATATATAATTTATGGAAGCGCAAAAAGCAATGTTTTTATACAGATAAACTATAACTTTTTCAATTGTGATATGGTTAAAAATAAACAGCAAGGGTCAAAAAGATTTGTTTTAGATAAATGAACTTAGTTTTTCTGGCAATAAACGTGATTTCAAAAATATAACCGCCTTAATTTGAGTCAATTCGGCAACATTGTCAGCATAATCGCTCGTCAAATAAATTATGACTGTTGAAGTTGAAAGTCTTGTTTCATCAAGAACTTCAAAATATTAGACTTTGTGGAATAAATTAAAGAAATTTCAAAGAAAATATAAACCGATTTCATAAGTAAAATCAGTATCTTTTTCTGGGTTCTATAGTATATAATAAAAAATGGTTGATACACAAGACCAGATTTTAATTTAACTTAAAGATGAGCTATTAAAGTAAAGAATTGATACTACTCATTTCTTTGTTGTTCTATTGGCCATTCATTCAACCATCTAGTGAAAGTTTGATCAAGCAATTAAAACTGATCCCAGCAAATGTTATCAATATGAAATAAATTTGCAAAATCCCGAATATTAATTGACAAACAAGAAATTTGTTAATTGATCTACTAAAGACTGGTTTTAGTATTTTGAAATATGTAGGTTACAATATTTACAATGAATTTTCTATTTAAATTTATTTTTTAAATGTTTAATTCAGGTATTCAATGGGGAAATATCTTCAGTCCTAGTACGCCAGATGATTCACTAACTTTGGGTATGATAATGTTAATGTTAATATTGGATTCCATAATATATCTATTATTCGCTCTCTACATTGAAACTGTATTTCCTGGGGAATACGGCGTTGCACAGCCATGGTACTTCCCATTCACCTTACAATTTTGGTGGGGTATACCAAGATACAAAGGTATGTAAAAGTAGTCAAAAAGTATAATGTGAAAATGTAGTGCTTATTTTGATATCTTCCAACTTTTAGGTGTCGAAGACTTTCATGACACAACTTCGCAGGGGGAATATTTCGAAAGGGATCCAGAAAATTCGATACCTGGTATACAAATCAGTAACCTCAAAAAAGTTTTTAAAACTAAAGTAGCAGTTCGTAATTTATCTCTTAATATGTACGAGGATCAAATAACCGTATTACTAGGTCACAATGGTGCAGGAAAGACAACGACCATGTCAATGTTAACCGGAATGATAACACCAACTTCTGGAACTGCCAAAATAAGCGGATACGATATCAGAACCGATATGGACGGTGTTAGGAAAAGTTTGGGGTTATGTCCCCAACATAATATCATTTTTGACGAACTGACGGTTGCCGAACATATTTATTTTTTCAGTAAACTTAAGGGGTTAAAGCGAACAGAAACTGATAGAGAAATTGATAAATATGTTGAACTATTGGAGCTGGAACCTAAAGTAAGTTCTCAATTGATAGTTTGATTTCGAGAAATCTAGGCAGGTGGTGATTAAAAGGCATTTTTTGAGCAATTTTTTTCGCCAATTTGTTTTGATTCTAAGAGACAAGCCATCAGCGACAAAACCGTTTTCTGCTTCTAAGTGTAGAATAATAAAATGTCCACCTTAACCGGGAGGATCATTTGATCCAGTGGACAGCCATTATGCATGATCTGTTCTGAGAGTTGTAATGTTATATGGATATATTATTTAAATTATTGCCTGCATTAATCCAATTATTCACAAATGGCTCCAGATGAATCCTCTGGTATCCATGGGATAATTGACGGAGGTTTACACAAATTTATAAAGCAATATCTAACCTCCAAAATTTTGGAAATATGGTGAAAATCTAGTAGTCCGCCGAAATAAGTAATAATACCAGAAAAAAGTTTGCTCCCGTGATTTGGGATGTTGAAAAAATTTAAATAGATTTTTGTAATTAAAACTTTTATTTCTTGAGATGATGGCTTAAAAATTGGGTTAAATCATATTAGAAATAAATTTTTTATAAGTCAACATCTGTATACTACCACAAGTAATCAATATTTTCTCTGTGTACGAGACTGGTTACGAAAAAAGTTTTCATTACAAAAATTATTCTACATTCGAATGCTCCCCTTCAATATATTCCCCTTCCCTAGCCACACACCTTTCCATACGATTTTCCCATTGATCGAAGCAGTGCTGGAAGTCTTCTTTGGTGAGCGCCTTTAGGAGCTCTACCATCGACTCAAATCGGGTCCCTTTCAAAGCAAATTTTATAATTTTATCTTCGGAAACAAAAAAAGTCGCGCGGTGCCAAATCTGGTTAGTACGGCCAAATATTGCTTCACATATGGCGCGTTATGTACAGGTGCAAAATCGGGCCGTTTTTTACGAACTCGTTCTCGCGGTGTTGCCAAAACTGATAAATAGTAAGTCTGGTTGACAGTCTGATCCTCTGGAACCCATTCAGTCATCACGATACCGTTAATGTCGAAAACAAAAAAACGATCAACATTGCCTTGAATTTCGATTTGCTTTCTCGGCATTCACTAAAGCGCTTACACCACTCAAAATGACGCGCACTAGATAGAGAATTGTCTCCATAGTCCTCTTGCAATAATTTATAGTACTCAGTTGGAGTTTTTTTTTCAATTTAACTAGACGGAAACGTATTTTCGAACGTACATAGACAAGATATCTAGATATCCAACGCACTACTCGTTTCTTACCCCGTTATTTAATAACCAGACCTCGTAGATCCATTTTTCTCTTTTTATAACATTTTCGATAAAAGAATGGATCAAAAATTTTTATATTGCTCTAGAGGAATTCACAATCAAGAACTTTGTCTGGTGGAATGAAAAGGAAATTATGCGTAGGGATAGCATTGTGTGGTAACTCTAAAGTTGTAATGTTAGATGAGCCCACCGCAGGAATGGACCCTGCTGCAAGAAGAGCCCTTTGGAATTTATTACAAACCCAGAAAGACGGTGAGTCCGAGAATCTTTTTGTCTATTTGTATGTTAAATAAATGGAGTAAAATACTAGCTGAAAATCTGATGTATTAGGTAGGTATATCTTATGATCCCAAAAAACGAATAACTTCCACACAGTATTATTGTCGGGACTTTTATGCTTTTTAACATTATTCATTTCATTGTTAGTTGTTACATTTTCAAGAGATCTAATTATACAAGTGAGTGAATTTGAAACTTCATCTCAGGGTGTGGAAAACGAGAAAAACTGTCCCATAATCTTTCAAGTAGTTTAGAACAAGATTGAATATGAATCTACATCAAAATAGTTGATCTAATTTCCCCTAATTACTTTATGTTTCCAAATTCAAAAAAAATCTTTTATGGAAAGCGATTTTGAACGAATGAAGATGTGATGGCAAAGATAGAAACTCGCTGCACTAAGTAGAGTGTTGAAATAAAATATTTTTTCACAGTCATTTTTCCGTCAAACCAGCCTCATATAACATCATAGTGATATAATAACTATAAATTTATGTTTGCAGGACGAACTATGCTTTTAACAACTCATTTCATGGATGAAGCAGATCTTTTGGGAGATCGGATAGCCATCATGGCTGGTGGTGAGTTGCAATGTTGCGGTTCAAGCTTTTTCCTCAAGAAAAAATACGGTGCTGGATACAGTCTTATCATGGATAAGTCGCAGGAATGTGATATTGGAAAAATAACTCAACTAATGAAACAATTTATTCCTGACATTGAAGTGAGTAAATTACATAGTATCTTTCCACTTCCACCATACGAAATTATTTCCTATAACTTGATTTCTAGCGTTCTTCCATGCTAATGGTGTAGCTTCATCTATTTCACTATGTAGCAAACACTTAATACGTAATCAAACAATTGAATGAAATTTGCTCATATTTATATTTAACACCAATTCAGTTTTGATTGCAGTATCATTGTATCCAATCCTATTTTTCTCTGGAGATCCTCTTCCACTTTCTATATGAGGTAACGTACATTTTGAAGTGGGATACCATTTGTGAGAGATGTCATTAAAGTTCGAAGTTGTAAACACCACGACAGAAAGGAAAATCACCCAAAAAATCCTATTACAACCACTACTGGAATGAAACAGCTTTTGGAGACTACAAAAGAAGTGGGCCCTGACTTTTACAATCTTTATCTTCTTCTTTTTTCCAACTATTAAATAAAACTAAAATTATTGTCCTCATCTTTCCAATATTTAACTGTTTCATTAAAAAACAAATAACAAAATAATAAAATATAATCAAAGCAAAATCTATTTATTGTTCGATTCGATTGTTGTTATGTACCGATGATTACTGATTAATTTCATTTTTAGTTTGTTAGATTTGATTTGAATTTACTTCACAGGTTTATAGCAATGTAGGTTCGGAATTGACGTACCTTTTAGTTGAAGATCAGGTCCGTGTATTTGAACCAATGCTTCGACAATTAGAAACAGAATCAGAACGATTGGGTATAAGAAGTTATGGAATCTCATTAACAACATTAGAAGAAGTATTTATGAAGTAAGCTGAATAGATAAGAATCATGATTATGACATTTACATTATCTCCATGATAAATCTGTTTGGAATATATATTAGTTATTAATCTTATTTAGAGTTGGAGCTGATCACGGTCAAGAAGAAATGTATGACGCGGCAAATGGAAATGCGGTACTAAATGGTGGATTACAAAATGGATTTTTGCAACTTCAGAATGGAAGTACAAAGAAAACAAATACCTGTAGGTACTTCTGTAAATTATTCATATTATATTTACGAGGGTATTTTTTTAAGTAATAAAGTAAGAGAAAATTCAGTTATAAATGTAAAACGTACGAATAACTAAAACGTAAATATTCAAGTTGTGGTACCTCATCATCAAACAAATCTACCGCCTAACCGTTAAACTAAAAAATTTTTTTTTTCAGGTCAAGTTTCTATGGCACCCACCTACTCAGGAGGAATAACCCTTCTGGTTAATCAAATCTTAGCAATGGTGATGAAGAAAATTGTCTCGACTTACCGTTCTTGGATACTTCTTGCGATTCAAATAGCAATGCCAATGTTATTTTTAATAATAGCATTTGTAGTGAACCGTACTCATAAATTCACTGGACCACTTCCACCTATGCCATTAACTTTGAACAAATTTGAAAATCCTGTGACATTTATGGAGAAAACTAATTCTAGTTATGCTCAATATTATACTAAAGTTTTGAAAGATTATGGATATTCGGTTAATGTTGTGGATAATCTCACAGACACCTTGTTACAAGTAGTAAGTTCTGGATTTGTTTTTATTCCTTGTGAAAAGCACATCGACCGATTGTTTGTCTAATTAAGTGATAGAGCTCTGTTTCTGAGACTATTTAATTTCCACTTGAAGCTCATAACGCACTCGACCGATGAAATTCAACTTAAACAACCTAGCCACTTTAATATTTTTTTTTTTTTATTTTTTATAACCTGTACTTCTAATATCTCCAGGGTGTAAAATGTGATATTTTTAATAGATTCTTATAACCACACTAATATCAATTACCTCTACTATTTAAAATTATTTTTAGCCACATACAATGACCCAAAAAGTGGTTAAACAAATCAAATATATAATTTTTTAAATGGAACGCCCTATATTTGATCACATTTTCAAATTTTCTTTATCTGTAACCCAGATAGACAGTATTGGATTTCTATTTACAATTTATATATTAGTGAAACATTTTATAAGCGATGACCAAAATTGCCATGGATTTATTTCTACAAGTTTTCTAATACCCATGTTATTACATTCTATCATCTACTGACCTCAAAAACATAAGTCAAATTCTTCATTTTCTGTTGACCACAGAATTATAGTTAATAAGAGAAGCATTGCACTTAGTAAAAAATGAATCTCATGAAAATACTTGCACGTAAATAGGCTTTTACTCTTTTCAAAGTAGCATTGATTCGTTTACTGGACTGTGTTTTACAATATGTCTGATATCTCGATTGATATTCTGATTGATTAATTCTAGTTGAGACTAGAAATTTAATATCTGTTAACTTAACTATTATTTATACGTCTCTCTTTTTCGACTTCTCTTTTAGAACAATCCTGAAGGAATAGAATCAGAGAACTATTGGTCTGCACAACGTATGATAAATCAGATAGAGATTCTTGAAGCTTTTTACTACCAGCATTAAATCGATCTAAAATTACATTACAAACAAAGACTCGAATGGCTGTTTCTAAACTTTCGCCGCAATCCCGTAAATTCAGATCGTGTATTCAGTTTCTCATCTCTACTTCCAGCATTAAATTCCTGTGCATCAGTTATTGCAGACCATTCTTTTTCTAACGTGTCTGATGTCGAGCAGATCAACGAGTTCGAGAAAGACTTTTAAATTTGAAAGCTGCTCCAATATTTCCAAACGATAAATTGATTTTATTTTTCAATGTCTTTTTTGCCATCCCTCTAGTCACGCCTTAGGCCCGGGCGTCGCGAATCCATCACTGGTTCTATGATTATATCTGTTGTTGTACTACTCATTATCTTTAATTTGTTCAAGTTTATCGTTTATTCAACGTTCTTTGCTGCCCTGTTAAGTTTACTAATAGCACTTGAAATTGGCATGTTTGTGGTGATCTAATTTTAATGTTTTATATGACGTCTTCTGAATATAGAAAAATCCAACTTTACCCAGTTATTTTTTTGTAGACCAAAGATCATCCGATTCTAGTTCGGCGAAACTACGTAGCAGGAGCAACATTTGGTGAAACATCTCCTTCTGCTTTGCCATTTACTTTACCAAATTTAACAGCTTGGTTTAATAACGACCCTTACCACACACCAGGAATATCTCTGTCACTCGTATTAAACAGTATTTACCGAAAATTAGGAGGCTGTGATGATTGTACTATAGAATTTACGAATAGACCTTTGGCATACAGTGTAGAGACGCAAGTGACGCAATTATTAAATGGACAGAGCACCGGGTTCCAACTTGCTTTTAATATTGCCTTCAGTATGTCCTTTGTGGCATCGTTCTATGTTTTGTTTGTAGTGAAAGAAAATTATTGCAAATCTAAACATTTACAATTCGTATCCGGAGTTAAAGTTTATATATTCTGGATGACATCAGCATTTTGCGATATGTTAACCTATTTGCTTACCATTTGCGTACTGATGATCACTATGGTTCTGTTTCAAGAAAACGGATTTAAAACCGCTGATGATATTGGTAAGTTAATTCAGTTTTTAAATTTATGTGAATGTCATGTTACAAGAGCCTAACCAAACCTAATTTAACCATGATCAATACTTGCTTGAAATAATGATTGAGATGAAAAAATACATTGAAATTAATTGATCAAACACACAAGTAATGAAAAATATAGCTAACACTATAATGTTGTGTATGCAAAATAAATATGTAATACTACTTTATAACTACGACAATCATTCTGATAAACAGCGAAATATGTAGCATTTGATAATAAGAAAAATAATTAGTTTGATGAAATTGAATATATAAGAGTAATGAAACCTTCATTTAATTATTAAGAAAAAAACAGTTTTAAAAAAGCACTCGTCAAAGTCTGTGTCAATATGAAAAACATGGAATAACTACGAAAATAAAAAGAATAAACCTTAGACTTCAAAATGAGCCATTTGAACTGTTAAAAGTTAAAATCATCTGATTTTGATCCTTGCACTCCAAACAAAGGACTTTTTATTAGGCCGTCTTTAGTGAATTAAGGATTTTGTGAGGTTATTTCGGTATTATTGGAATTAATTTTTTGAGGTTTTACAAAATGTGGTAGCAATAAAGTCAGGGTTGTTGTATTAGGGGGAGAAAAGAAACAACGTTGTTTCCCGTTCAAGAGTTTATAGAAGACTGACTACTTTATTCACAAAAATGACAACGGGAATTAGATAAATTTGTTGTTATAAGACAGTACACTTTACAATACTCTCAACTAAAATGTTTCAGTAATATGTACATAGATTGCGCTACTACTACTAGTGTTTTAATTGTTGATACAATTGGCGAAAATTACGAAGTGGGGCGACATCTGTTAGTTTTCTTTCAAACTTCAATATAGGTGAGAAACAAAGCCGGAGTACGAACCAATTTTTATAAACAATAGAAAGTGTAATTTGAAATTTTAGCCTAAATAGGCAGATAATATAAGTATATAAAATGCTTTTCTGAGATAAAAACAACTACACATCCATAAGGTGCACTTCGAAAATAATAAAAACGTGGTGAAAATTGTAGTGTTACAGATGTACTATTTGTTAAAATCCAATTCTTTTGTCCAATATAACTCTTGTGTCCCTTTTTGGTAGTTTCGTGTAGATATTCAATTCTCTTCCTCCCGTCTTACATGAATAAAAGTATTTCCAATATTTAACAATATAATTCAAATTAATTGTTATCTCATGAAGCTGGAAAATTAGAGCTGACGTCAAACTTTTAATAGTTTTCAAATTTGCACCTTCTAGTCCACATAATACTAGGTATATATTCCGCTTTAAAAACCGTTTCACCTTCTTTTAACATGATGTTATTAAGGGTTGCTCCAATTTTCGTCATATTAGACCGATTTTTAAACTCAACTTTTTGTTATAACCAAATAAACACGTTTAGGGAATAACAGCAATTACAAAAATAACGAAAATTCTACAGAAAAGACTGAAAACACATGAAAAATTCAGTGTCATGTGGCGACACATGATTTTCGACCATAATAACAAGCATTAACCTAATTTCTACCTGCAGCTCTCAATTACAAAATTGAAAAGAACTTGAATGAACTTTCATATGCAAAACAATAAAAAATATAGTTTATTTTGGCTCTAATAATAATGTAAAATACAAAGAAATGCTTCAAAATCTTTCTCGAAAATAAGCAAAATCATGGTATTATAAATAGGTAGGCGTTGGTTTGTCCATACTACAAGAACTTTTTTCTACATAGAAGAAAAAGCTGAATCAAAATAAAAAGATTTTCATGTTTTTTTTAAAGATTAGTGTCAGGTTTTTTTTAAATGACATATGGTTTTTGAGTGATATGAGTCATTTAACTGAAAAATCTTTTTCTATTATTTCGTGTTAAAATTTCAGATTTATGTTGTATTTAAATATATTCTATTATTTAAATTACTTATGTTGTTTTTATTATTATAAACAAACATATAAATACAAATATTTATTAATATTATCGACTTTTTCTTTGTATAAAATCTTATTATAGACATAAGGATGATTTTTGAAATTGTTTTCAGGTCGAATGTTTTTTATTTTGTTTTATTTCGGATGGGCCTTTTTGCCGTTATTCTATTTATCATCTTATTTCTTCGAAGTTCCTTCTACTGGATATACCAGGATGACTCTTATCAGTATTTTTGGCGGTAGGTATTTTAAATGACAAATTTATGACTAGTTTTCATGAAAATATTTTATAATTACGCGGAATCACTACTTGCATTTATTTTTCATTATCAATAAAGAAACCTTAACGTAATGAATAATTATTATTTTCGAAATATAAACGTTTTTTTTAAAGATAGTTTGCTTAATTTATGTGTCACCAATTTTTAGGCAACGCCGCTTTTCTTGTCATCCAAGTATTACAGACTCCAGGTCTTGATTTAGAATATATCGGAAATGGTTTACATTGGATTTTCCTCATATTTCCTCATTATTCTTTAGCTACAGGAATTAATGAGAGTTACAAAGTTTATATGTTCCACTCTATATGCACAACAATTTTTAAAACATGCGAAGAACAACATATATCGAAGGAAATGTGCATGTCCTCGTTAAACCAAAGAATTCGCGATATATGTGAAGGTAATAATCTTACAAAAGTAATTGATATCGAATATTGTGATGATGGTTCTAATTATTTTTAGATCCAGACTTGAATTATTGGAAATGGAAAGCTCCAGGTATCGGAAGGAACTTACTGTATTCGTTCCTAACAGGATTATTTCTTTTTGCTTTATTAATCGCCGTGGAGTACAAATTATTTTCGAGATTATCTTATTCGATTTCACAGAAACTTTTCACGAAACGTCCTAAAACTGTACTAAATGAAGATGATGATGTTATCGAAGAAAAAGAACGAATGCATGTGGCAACTGAGAGTGGAATTAAACAGAATTATACTTTAGCAATTAAAGATTTGACGAAGTATTACAAAAATCACCTGGCTGTGAATGGATTGTGCCTTGGGATTAGAAAGTTTGAGTGTTTCGGATTGTTGGGTGTAAATGGGGCAGGTAAAACTTCAACATTCAAAATGATGACTGGGGATGAGAGCATTTCTTACGGAGATGGTTGGGTGAGTACTTTATCGTATTGAAAAGGACCCCATACAATTTATTTTAGTGATTTTATTAATATTTATAACAATACAAAACTGTACTTAGTAAATTTTAATGGGTTGCAGGACTGAAATACCTAAACTTCGAGTCCCAATCAGTTTCCTAAAATTGTAATAAAATTGATATTATATTAAAATATAGAGAAAAGTAGGTTAGGTTAGGTTTTCAAATTTTGAAAGTAAAAAATGGCTGCCGCTTAAACTGAATTTAGATATACATTTTGACATGCGGTTTGCCGCAATCGACAGAAGAGGTTGTCGTTATTAACTTCTATTTCAAATTATTAGAGGATGGGTTTTCAAGAACTACACATTTTGCAAAAAAAATTATACTATACATTTTGCCTACATCACATTTACTGACGTTTCGATAACCGAGTTATCTTCTTCGGAGACTTTTCCCGTAAGACAAATTCTATCGTTTGAGTTTGTGAATGATTCGTTGGGTTGTTGAATCCAATGTGTTGGGTTGCTCCGTCCACCACGACCGACGCTTAACCGCTGCACCATTATACTTTCGTTACGAACGCTAAGACAATATTCGCATCTGGTAGTTTTATTAAATATATTTACGTTATATATTATATAGCGTCTATAGTAATATAAGAGACCTGAATATATAGCATTGGAAACTTTCTATGGATCATATAAACTTCAATAGAATGTTGCGATTAACTGTCAACTGAATTCTCACTACATCCTAGTTATTAGAGTCGAAATCGATCAGTATTAAAAGAAGAAAGTTCCTTTTTTCTTAATACAGTAGATTTTTAAAAATAAATAAAAATTGAAATACAGGATCATTAAACAAAATCTGATCACAATAAAACTAAATTCTCACCGCATTCATCCACTTTTTTCATTATTTCTAATCTTTATTTCCCACTTCCCAAGATAAACATTGTTGAGAGTACCACACACAGAACGTACCAAAAAGAATGTCCACTTGAATGTAAATATCGGTAACAAAAATTTAGTTCTGCCATCTACCAATCGTGACGTTAGTGTAATAAAACTGTGTCATTACTGTCGATGTCTGTATGCCCTCATCAATTTCTAAATTCCCTCCACGTTTCCTTCAAATTTCGGTATACATTTTATCGGAAATGTAATTTATAATTATGATTTCTTATTCAATTCGGCTTAAATACTTCTCAGGTTTTAATTTTATATTATTATATATATATATATATATTTTATATATATAAAACCATTGACAACCATCTATATTTTATCTATATTTTAGCTATATTTTAGCCTTAACAGTGTCTTTTTTATATAGAAACAATTCCTATGTTTTAAAACATGAATACCTGACGATATTGATGATTTTCTGAAATTTTTGAAATATCTTCCAAATTGTTTATTCCTATCCTGTCCCATTAGCCATAAGTTTTTTTGGTTCATATTCATCCATAATAAGTTAAATTTTTCTATTTATTTTTTGTTCAGGTAATTGGTTATAACTAAATTCACCAGTGCAATCCTGGGTAATTTTATATGCTTCATGTTTCAATATTTAATGTTTCGACAAAAATAATCATTTAAGATAGTTTTTGCGGGATTTAGAAGACTGCAATTTATTGCGAGCAGTACAACAGGATTTCCTTAAAGTTTGGACAGTTGATTTTAATTTATTGCGACGTTCTATTGGAAATTTGTATGCCCTCCAATGTGATGATAGTATTTTCATTTTAGGTAAATGGTTACAGTATTAAACACCAACTTAAACAAGTTCAACGTATCATTGGATATTGTCCGCAATTCGATGCCCTTCTAGATGATATGACAGCTGAAGAATCAATTATTATGTTTGCTTTGTTGAGAGGAGTTAAATTGAAAGATACCTTCAAAATTGCAGATTATCTATCAAAGGACTTCGATTTTCATAGGCATTTACATAAAAAAGTAAAGGAATTGAGTGGCGGAAATAAAAGAAAATTAAGTACAGCGATATCGTTAATTGGAGATCCTCCTTTGTTGTATTTAGACGAACCTACAACTGGTAAGTTATTTTTTGTTACATATATATATATATATATATATATATAAAATCATTAATAATTCCTTTTAGGTATGGATCCAGCAACCAAGCGACATCTATGGAACGCTCTATGCAAATTACGCGATCGTGGAAAATGTATAGTATTAACGTCCCACAGCATGGAAGAGTGCGAAGCGCTTTGCACGCGTATAGCCATTATGGTTAACGGTAACTTCAAATGCCTCGGATCAACACAACATCTCAAAAACAAATTTGCCGAAGGCTATACGTTAACTATAAAATTGAAAAAACTGTCAGAAAATACAATTTCTGATACTGAATCGATAGAACAATTCATTCACTACAATTTCCCTGGAGCTCAACTCAGGGAAAAACATCAGGAGTTACTGAATTATTATATAACTGATAAGTCAGTTCCTTGGTCGAAGATGTTCGGAATATTAGAAGAGGGTAAACGACGCGATCTCGATATAGAAGATTATTCCTTAGGTCAATGTAGCTTAGAACAGGTGAGCCTCCAATTATTATAAATATAATTAATTTTTACCGACAGATTTCGATGATCAAATGTTGATCGACGTAACGGCTTTGTTCATAGTCTTTAAGTTTATTTAACACTCTATCTCATATATCAATCGCAACTTCAAAGTTTCTATCGATATTTTGATCGGTTCTTGTAGTTGAAGACTTTTTGCTGCTTTGTTAACCTTCCATTTAATTTTGTTCTTATGTTGCAGGTGTTCCTGACATTCACCAAACACTCTAATACTTCTTAAATTTAGTTAGTCTCACTAATTTTGTGCCTTTTTCTGTGTTATTTGTTTATTGTGATATATTTACACTATTTTTTTTCAAATTATATGAATACATTTTTTTTATTTGGTACCACCAAAGAAAATTTGTATTGGATAGAATGAAACTGAAAAATGTAAGAAATAAGATATTTTTTTCTGTATTATTTTAATAAAAATATTTATTTGAAAAATGTCTTTTATTTGATTTTTTGAAAGGTTTATACACCACTATTATCCATTTTTAATTTATTACTTTTAGTCACCAGATAAGATAAGATAATGATTACTAATCGTCTAAAAAACGATAATTTATTGGAGGACCTTCAAATAAGTTTTGGTAGCCAAATAATAATTTATTACTCCAGATTATTAATAGATTATTTGTCGACAACATTTATTATATTACTATCATAATAGTTTACCTCAAGTGGTTCAAATGAGATTCACTTTTGTGCCAGGGGGATGTATTAAATGTTAAAACACAAATGATATAAATTGTCCTCCAATGTTTCCTCTTTCATCTACAGAGAAATCAAAAATATTTGAGCATCATGATATTGATAGTTTACGACCAGTTTCATAATCCCACCCTAATTGGAACTTTAACTAAAGGTTCCTTAAAATTAAAGAGTCCTTTAACTTAGACTATAAAGTAGTCCCATAACCAATCTGTGAAGGCTCCTTTAAGCCTTTAAAACAATATTAAGGATGAGAAAGAACTAACTACTTACAATAAGTTAATATTCTAGGTTTCTCTATTTAAAACTATACCTGGTTTCATGGGTCGAAAACCTACGAAATAAAATTCTTTACAAGACAATGTGTTTACCATCACTGTTTCCAAATAATTTTTTCGATGTCGATATATTTTTCGTCTTCGGACAATAATATTTTCCTCTTCAGATGAGCTTGAGCTCGAACTTAATGTAAGCACCATATCTAACCGTTGTGCCGTAAGCCTTTTAATTTTTAAACTTTTTAAAAAGATGTATCGGCCAGCTTAGAATTCAAACATAATAAACATTTGCATTTGAAGTTGACGTTAAAGGAGACTTTAATCTGCTGACTTCCGACTTTACCATAAAGTTCAAATTAAAAGAACATTTACGCTAATTTGAAGGAATACCAAGAGTATGTTAATTGAGTATTAAAAATCCTTACATTTAAAACACTGCAGTGTTGTAACAAAAAACCTCCGATTTGAATTATTTATAGAGACACTTCACATTGAAATACCAGTCATACTTTTACAAGCAATTATTTGGAGGGGTTTTTAAAATCTGTACAAATTTTACTAAAAGTTAAAGCAAATCAATGGAATAAAAATGTGAAAACTTTGAGGTCTTTTGAACTATTCTCATGGGATAGACCTCGCTTGAAAGTTGTACGAGATCATAAAAATCACCATCACAGATCATCTATATAATACATAGGCGTGGTTACAATAATACTTGGGAATCGAACCTATTGGGTATGCAACCATTCATATTTTCATTTAAGTCATCTTCGTGACAAATGAAATCTCAACTTTATATTTTTTTAGTCAATCAGATTTTGTTCTTGCTGGAACTTCCCAAATTACTTCACCTGTGCATATCCCATTCATTAATAATTACTGAGAATGGGAAGACCAAGTCGCTCCTAATTGTTGTTCATCCCATCACATGAAAGCAGTCCAGAACTGGAGAATCCTCCATGCCTCTCCGGCTCTTCCACTAGGTCAAACCTTTCTCTATTCAACATAAACAGTAGTCCTGTTCGACGACCATGCCGGTTTTATTTTTGTGATAGCCGACTACCACGTGCTACTAGAGTCTTTGCCTCCCCTTTACTTAGTTGCTGTGTTTGCGTTGTCCTGCCTGGTGCCTTCAAAGTTTCGGCTTGTCTACATACAGCTGTAGTTAAGCAAATATTACTTAATCTATGAATAAGGTTAGGTTGGGTTATTAGTAAACTTGATCTAACATAACCTTACACAATTTCTAATATATAAAAGCTTGTCGCGGGCTTTAAGAATCGTCACTTGAGCTGTAATTTCGATTTATGAGTTTTTTTTGGGAAATTTATATAGTGTGTGAATAAAAACATTTTGTCTTCAATTATTTAGCACCTACAGTTTGCATTAATTAATTATACAAGCCTATATGGTAAAATATAGAGTTGTGGGTATGAATTTTTACTAAGACTTCACTAGAAATTGAATCGTTACAATTTTTACATTTTTACAGCAGCACTAAAACTGTTTCTTTAGGAAAATACGCACAAAACCCAGCAAGCTATCGACTATAGGTTCGAGTTAAAACTGAAAAAGAACTAGACAGTGATGCCATGCTCTGATTAAATTCCTTGAACTCATTGCTATACTTATATAAATATGTAAATTATCTAGCGAATTGGTTTGGGGGGATAAAAATATCAAATCGTTAAGTACATTCCTACTCACTAAAAATACACATATTTAACATATTATTCTAAAAGAAAGATAAGGTCAAAGTAAATATATTATGGAAATATGACGCTGGGATTATTATTGTGTGTATAAGGATGTACATTATTTATTTAAGTAATTGCTTTTTTGTAACATGGTATTTAGCATTGAATGTTTCTACTTATGTTTTAAAATAAACGTCACAAACAATTATATGACAAAAAATTTTGTAATTCATTTGAATAGGAAATGTGTTTGGTTCAGTACATAAATATTTTTGGCAACAATCGATTTATATATTTTGACTCCTTTTTAAATGTTTGTGTTTGCAATTTCAACTGTGCTCTCAGGCGTAGAATCTAGTGACATTTCTTCGAAGTACTCAAAGTCAAAAAATACGAAACACAAAGTGAATTGCAGTCTCGACTTTCTAGAGTTTATTTTTTGAATCATAATGATACAATGATATTTAAGTTCATTTTGGGCAATATTAGTACAAATATTTTATTAATTGAACTGTCGAATTATCATGTCTGGCAGAGTATTATAATAGATTTTTGAGAAGAATACGAATAAACGTTTATATTTATCAGAATATTATCAGTTTCTCTTATCTATTTAATTAGATCGATATTCATGTGAATTTATTTTCTCTGGCATTGAATAGTAGAGTGAGCCAAATATTTCTAGTGGTATTGGTGAAAAAATTTGCAGGTGAAGTAATTTATATTAATTCATATTTAATTATAAAATTTAAAGAAAAACATTATTTGCTATATATTTAAGAAAAAATAAATTTCTTTGCATTTAAAACAACAAATATACCATATTGTAACCAGAAATACATTTTAAAAGAAATTTATAACACAGCAAAAATACAGTGAATAAATTCATTTCTTCATTCATATATATTTCAAATGCAATTGAGAAATCATGAAATTTATCAAACTACAATTTTTTAATGAAATACCCCTTCAATTCTTAAGGGGTGATATTTAACCGAATCATAAATTCCAATAAAAGGGTTGACACGTGATAACTGATGTTAAAGGATTTCAAATTCTAGATGCGGAGTAAACGGCCCTCAAAAATTGAGGAAATTTATTGTCGATTCCAAAATTTAGAGCAACAAAATTTTTAGAAATTTTTAGAAAACAAAATTATAAAGGGCAATATATTTTTTAACTGTTAAATACTAACATACATAAATACACCAACACTCACGATTACACTGTCTGACGCGCGTTTTGAACTTAGTTCACCTCCAGTCTCCGAAGACGATAACGTGGTTATCGAAACGCGCTTTAGACAGTGTAATCGTGAGTGTTAATGTAGACAGTGTATTCAGTATGAATATCGTCAACGGTTCCAGAAATTCCAACTCAACACATAATATCCTTTGTGACCTCTATTTGCACCTATCACAGCAGCACATCTCGATATGTTTTTAACCTAGTAGTCGAATAAATTTTGTGCGATATCTGCCCAAAGTAGTGAACGAATATTTCTTAGTTCTTGTATTGTTTCTGGTTTCTATTTTATAAAAAAAAAATAATAGGAAACAATAAAATAATCCTGGAAAGTCATCTCCCGTTGCTTCTTGCTAGAAAACCTTGGTAGATGCTAGATTTCGGTATCCGATGTTTGGTTTCAGCTTGTCCCGCAAGAATCAGAATTAATCGTAAATGTGCCGGAATATGAAAACACTTGCTCTTCTGAAATGCCCCACAGAACGGGGGCTTCTATTTTTGCATAGTGTGAAATTTCCCCCATGCACCTGCAGAATACCTCCGTAAGCAGTTGTTTACTCTATCCAATAATGTGCAAATCGCTTTATAGTTGCGTCATTTGTCAATTGCTGAATAGTATACTTGACATGTTACCTGAGAAAATAAAGTCTAATTTGTCGTCCTAATATATCCAGAAGCCTTCTTCTTTTTGTCAAACGACTGACAGAAACATTTCTTTCTGAAGTGGCAGCTGCAATGGAATAGCATTGTCTCTCCGATTTCTCCGACTTAATACCAAAGATTCATTTTCTCGGCCGATAGCTGCTCTTGGTCCTCCAGTAAGAGATTCAGAAATAAAGCATCCGAATTCATGATTATGCCAATAAATTTACATGGTCGTTACAGTTCTCTGACTTACTTATTAAGAGGCTATCGCTTGAGCTGCTCTTATTGGCAATGTTTCCATACTTCTGTTAAATTTTTTTATTATGATATCTTCTTCAACTTTTATATGTGTACTATCAGAAATATTCCATTGGAATGTGATAAAAAAAGGAAACAAAAGTCCCCTGTGAAAGTGAGTTATTATTGTCGCGGTTTATTGAAGTCCTACAAGCGTCTGGATAAAGATCTAAAGATCAACATTCCAGGTGATAAAAACTTTATCCATACTTTTTGTTTACGAGACTTCTCAATAGGAAAGAGTCACCGGATACTGAATCGGCATTTTAGTTTGAGGATCTCAAAATAATATTTTGATATTCTCCCAATTATTTCCCTCCTTTCTTATTTTGTTCTTTTTTATTATAACTGGAAACGCATTATATTCAAATTAACGAGATAATTCGTCATTCACGTCATATATTTGCCGATTGTTATCGAATTTGATAAGATCTAAATCAACTAAATGTGATACCTTGACCGGGAGTAAATCAAACACCCTTCAAGTATAATGAATTCGTAGTATCAGTAAATTAATTTATCTAGAACTATCACATAATATATGTATTATTAACAAAATATCAACAACTAATAAGAGTTTTTACTCTTGTCAATTCAATAATATTATGTAGAAGATGAATACTATAACAATTGCCGAAGGTTACATCTATGATAACATAAATAACAAGTTAGAACAAGGGAAAAAAACTGTGAAGTAATTAACATGAACTGAACCGTACAATATTATAACTACAGCTACTTGTAATATTTAATTATTTAATAATTAAAGAAAATCTATCCATAACTTATAATAACTCTAATAATATTACTATTAATTATAATCATCATGTAGATAATTCACAAAAATTCATAATATATTGTGTTTTTTCTGATATTCATTCGGATGAATTACAGTAAGGGCGTACCAAGAATAACTGCTCATCTATTTATAAATATGAAGAAATTCCTTAATCCTTTCTTATAAATAAGAAAGGCAATAATTGATCCCATATAAGCTTAGATAAAGAATATCAAAAAGTAATTTTGTAATTTAAATTATAGATAAAGAAACGCTCACAGAAATTTCAAAATGTATATGTAGATTCGATATTATTGTGGTATCTGAATCTTCTGAATAAATGTATTTCCTTTGGGAACTGAGTTTTATATGATTCGTATTGTTAAATTAGAAAATTGCCACTTCTTGCAATTTTATACATTTGCAGACGTCTGCGCATACTACCAGATTAGTAATTATTTTTTCTGTAATATTTATATTCTAAAGCATAGATACAAACTTGCGATTTCTGGAGAGACCTATAAGTTTTTTAACTGCACTGGCAACCGTACCTCAAATATGTGGGATTCATATCAGGAAATAAAGCAGGCCAGTACAAATAGTTGATCTTTTCAGTTCGTATGATAATGATGATGATAGAGAGTGTTATAGTTCATAATAATGGATGGATACTAAACAGCTATACGCAATAGTTTTAGATCGAAATCATTCATTAGACAAATTCTAGCTTCATTATACACATACATACATACATACAAATATGAGCCCTAAATTGGGAAAGGCTGGATTTTTCGTTCAATAATTGTGTCATTTCACTACTAGTCCATTAAGGTCCTTTACTTTATTTTTGGTCGTCACTAGAAATCTTTTGTACCTTGATTATTTCTTTATAAATATTTTATCCTCTGCGTCTGTTTGGATATGTTTGTTTAATGAGAATGAATTGTTAAGGCATTTGCAATTCTGCTCTTTGTTAGTTTTAAATGCTGATATTACAATGTTAAGTAAGTTGGTTGCATTATTGAATATTTTCAGTAGTCCTTGTACCTTGTCTTCATTATTTGCGACCAAAATCTTTATTTTTTTGACTCCGTCGTACCAATAAACGTACCGAAAATTTTAAATTTTATTTGTTTGTTGTTTTCGATATTAAAGGTGCCACTCAGGATAAAATCCTAAATGTATACAACAAATGTTTCTGTATATTTAATATTTTTGATTAAAATTTTCAGATATAATGGGGGAGAAAGTGGATAAATTTCTCCTTTTGATGTGGAAAAACTGGATTCTACAATATAGAAAACCGATTCAAACTACAATAGAAATTTTGACACCTGTGATATTTTCTATTCTTCTAGTTCTTATAAGAAGCTTATCGACACCAAAACTTGAACACGAAAGAATATATGACCCTTTTTGTACATTTTCTACCGCCCTTTCAGATTTTTCTATCGATGGTTGTGCAAATCCTGATGGTAGTGATGCTATGTATGCGGGTTTATTGGATTCGATTGGATCTGAACCGTAAGTATGTTTATTACATGAAAACAAACTGAACTATGGACGAATCAGGCAAAAAAAGAGATATTTCAAATATTTTTTTCACATTAAGCGCATTCGGTTACTTTAGAATATATCTATTAATTTTAGTGGTCCAAACTTAACGATAATTTACACACCAGTAAATAGTAGTTTTGATCAAGCTATGAACTATCTGAACTTTACCTCCTTAATCGAAGTAATAGGCGTGGAAACAAGTCAGGAACTTGAAGAAGCTGCCTTAAGCCAAACGTCGTCGTACTTTGGTATTGAATTCGAAGGTGATCTCGACGATCCGAAAGTAGCAATAAGGTAGATTGTAAAAATGCACGCAGTTGAATATTATAGTAATATAGGATATCTAATTTTCGGCATTTTCTAGATTTCCAGGAGAAACTACTTTCCAGTTAGATTCTATAGGCTTCAAGAATTGGAAGACAAACTTAGTTTATCCCATATTTCAAAGTGCAGGTCCTAGGTCGCCTGATAACAATACTGGTTCGGTTCCAAGTAAGCAACAAATATTTTAACTTCACCCATCACTCGTTTTTTGTACTACTGAACTAAGGAAGTGAAATTTTCAAAAAGTCTCACATCTCACGGAAAAAATGGTCTGGCTTCAACTAGATTCTAGTAAAAGGATCTAAATCTTGTTTTATTCCACATATTTTAGCCATCTAAAACCTTGATTAGATAGATAATTTAGTGTAGCGATTAGCATAGAATTGTTAGGGAATTTTTGAGGGATAAAAGCAACAGAAGATTTCGTTTTAAAATCTACATAAGACCATTAGAGATTCTCTAGAAATCTCTTTTGTAATTTCTTCATATTCTGATTTGCGGTCCATTTTTAAACTCATCTCTAATGTTGATTTCAATGTTTCTTGCAAATCGTAGAATTAAAAAAAACATATTGTATGGTTATTTTGATATTTCTTGGATTTGTCCTAGTCCAATATCACTGTAAAACACCCTATAACTAAAATTTATTTCATCTTACTATTTTTTAATTTGTAGATTACAACGCTGAGGGATTTTCATTCATTCAACATCTAGTTACTATTACTTTAATTCTTGCTAAGGAAAATGTTTCCTCGGACAATGCCATTGAGTATCTTTCAGAAAATCTATTACCAATAATATATATGAGGCGATTTCCAGTAGCTTCTTGGTATTCGGATCTTCTTATACAGGCATTGTCTACTTTACTTGGAATGATAGTTATGCTTAGTTTCGTATATACCTGTATAAATACCGTTAAAATGATAACAGCGGAAAAAGAAAAACAACTAAAAGTAAGTTAATATAATTTTCCTTATTATATTCTTATAAAATCAATCTAAAAGTTTTTCAAATATATGAAGAAAGGGAAATTACGTTTACATCAATGACGATGTTTTTTATATTTTCTATTAACCGATTTCATATTTCAAATTCTCTATTAATAACTATTTATTTTTATTTATACCTTGGTCGAAAGTATGCATCTATTGTACCTGTTTACAGGCAGAAAGTTAAATATTTGTGCTTTGGTAAAGCTGCAGCTGTCACCACACGGGCAAAAGTTTAAGAGCTACTCGAAACTAAACTAATCATCCAGTAACTTTTTACCAGAACTGGTAACATTTAAATTGGTACAAACTTTTTGATGGTCGTTTGAAGTTTGATCTCTACATCTCAATTGCTTGTTAAACTTAGCAGTTTATAATGCGAAAAGTTTTTCTGGCGTTATTGACTATGGAAAAAAAGTTTAGCAACAAATTCGCTTGAACTTTCATGTTTCTAATGGAATTTCGGCAACGGTATACGGGAGGTTTCTTTACCGCAAACACAAAGTATTCAGTGAGGGAAAAATTGGAGGAAATGATGCTGGAAAATCATTGCGTCAACATCTGAGAGATAGCAGAGACTCTCTGAGGTTTATGTTCTGGGCATGAAGCGGAGCAATGCTAGACTGGTACCAAATGACCTGAATATTTTATAAAACAACGACGTGCAAAGGTCGTGACGATACGTAGTTTTTTTTTCAATAACTGGGATGTGGTTCACCATAAACTTGTTCCAGGTGGTTGAACGGAGTCAGAGGAGTAGTACTTGGCCGTCTATGTGAACCAATTCGTCGTAAACGACCAGATTCTAGCATGATTGTGATTGTGAGTCATCACTGAGTCACCGTATTCGACAGATTTGGCTTTCCAATCTCAAATGTCCATTGAAGCTAAAAAAAGTATTGAAGGTAATCCTAGTCGAGGCTTACAACAATTGTATGAAAAATTGGATTCGCCTAAAATTTGAACATACCACAAAATTATACTATACATGAACTGATTCAAGGCATACAAAAATTTGTGATTTTATTGTAATACATATAATGATGAAACTTTATTCAATTTTAGGAATCGATGAAAATAATGGGTCTTCCAAATTGGTTACATTGGTTGGCGTGGTTTATAAAATGTTTCGTATTTCTTTTAATATCAGTGGTTCTTATGGTAATACTTCTCAAAGTTAGATGGTATCAAAATACAGAGTTTACGGTATTTACACACGCGGATGCATCAGTACTTCTTGTATTTTTATTGTTATATGCATGCTCTACCATAACATTTTGTTTTGCAATAAGTGTGTTTTTTTCCAAAGGTGAGTTTATTCTCTTCAAGTGATTCTTAATCCTCAAAGACGCACTCTGTACAATTTGTACATTTTCTTTTGTAGCAAACACAGCAGCAACTCTGTCAGGATTAATCTGGTTTTTAACATTTGCTCCTTATGCTTTCATGCAGAATAATTACAGTGAAACTAAGTTTTGGAATAAATTATTACCCTGTTTGTTAACTAATACAGGAATGGGCTTTGGTTTCCAGATTGTTATAATGTATGAAGGTACAGGAGATGGTGAGTTGACAGCGATAGTATAGGTTTTTGATAACTTAATTTGAATGCTGAAAAAATTTTGAACTTATTTAATTTAGCGGTAATATATTTCTGATTTTATTCATATAGGAATCCAATGGAGTAATTTGTTCAAACCAAACACGCCTGACGACGACATGAGTTTAGGTCTTGTATGGATAATGTTGGCACTCAGCTCATTACTTCATATGCTTATTGCTCTTTACGTAGAAGCGGTTTTTCCAGGAGAATATGGTGTACCACAAAAGTGGTACTATTTCGTTACCAAGAAGTACTGGTTTGGTGACAATGAAATTTTGGGTGAAGAAAATATTTATAAATCACCAGTATTAATAAATAATTGATTATTTCGTTTCTAGATAATTCAAACATGTCTAAAGAAAAGTTTAGCGAATTCATTGAAGAAGAACCAAAAAATCTCAACGTTGGTATAAAAATATTCAATCTTCGAAAAACGTTTGGTAAAAAAACAGCCGTTAGAGATTTGTCACTTAATATATATGAGAATCAGATTACAGTATTACTAGGACATAACGGAGCTGGAAAAACTACAACTATGTCGATGTTAACAGGTAACTGAATATGATAATATAAAATACTAATATCGTTTTATCTGCAAAACAAGTACTCAATAATTGCTAAGGATTATAGGTATTTTTTAAATTTCACCTTCTTTTTTCTCTTTTTATTACTTTTTTTACATAATAAGAACAATCAAAGTCATTCAATTAAAGAAATTATCACTAAATTCGATGAAACAAAAGTTTACTACATAATAAGTAATCGAGAATAAATTACAATAAGCAATTTTAGAAATAAACTTGATAGGATTTGGTCTACACTAATCAAATCTCTTGAAATTCCGGGCCAGATGTGATCTATGCTCATGTGTGGTGACCAGGCAGTTCATTCCTTTTTGCCAATACCGCGAAGCTCTAATCTTTCTGTCACAAAGCGTGTACAAGAGAAACGTCATTAATTAAAAAGAAATTGTCGCCTATTGCACCCGCAAATGGCCTAATAATTGGGTCAACGTTTTTATACATGCATGTTTCTAAGCGGTCTTTGAGGTATCAAGCGGCTATTGGAACAAATTCCATCCTAAACGCTGATAGAACTTCTACTAAAACAGTTACCGGAACCACGAATTATTTATTTATTATATATCTGTAAATATACATCGCAGTACTCAGATGGAGCCTACACTCCTCTTGAATAAACAATTTCTCTATTCATTGATGGTCCAGTCGTGGTATTCCTTGGCCATTTGTCGCTTCAATAACTTATGCTTCCTAGGAATCCGTGGATGTAGTACATTTCTTTTTGCCATTAAATCAGTCCTACGGAACCTTCTGACAGTTCCTTTCGAAATTATTGAAGAGAGAAGCATGCAGTAATACGCAGGTAACGGTCCTAACATATGAGGCTACACAATTTGTCACATATTGATTGCATGTGCCACTTAGTATACTTAGCGGTAAATTCATATGTATAATTTGATGCGTATGGGTGGGTTTTAAATGATTTTGAAGTATATTTTACGATAACTAATACTTACCATCAGAGTTTTTTTCAATTTTTCTCTAAATATGATAAAAACATCCTAGAGATGAGATTTCTTTGATTCCTATTAATTGTTGAAGTAGCTTAGTGAAGCTCTCACTTTCCTACCAATATAGATTAGCGAGAGTTATATTTTGATTCAATTCTTTTGATAAAAAAATTGTTTTTAGGTATGATAACACCTAGTGAAGGCACTGCAATTATAAACGGATGCGATATAAGGACAAATATAGCTGGAGCTCGTGCCAGTTTGGGCCTTTGTCCACAACATAACATTATCTTCGACGAATTAACAGTTGCGGAACATTTTTACTTTTTCAGTAAATTGAAAGGATTATCAAAAAGTGAAATTAACCAAGAGATTGATAAATACGTTAAACTTTTGGATTTAGAATCGAAAAGAGATGCTAAATCTGCAACTTTATCTGGAGGAATGAAGAGGAAGTTGTGCGTAGGTGTCGCGTTGTGCGGCAACTCTAAAGTTGTCATGCTGGACGAACCCACAGCTGGAATGGATCCATCAGCAAGAAGAGTGCTATGGGAATTGTTACAAAAACAAAAAGATGGTAAATAATGATTTCTGATACAACTTTTGATATTGTTAATAGAAATAATTTTGTTTTGTTGTATTACTAGTTCCCGATCTAAAACAGTTTTATTTTTCATATTCTAAACGATAATTTTCAATTTTTTTAAACAGTATGTTTATCAAGTATTACATTTTAACCTGGAAAATATCGATGGAGCAAAGGCTATTGAAAAGTATTATAGCGTCTTTTACCCTGGAAACTCCAACATCATTGATTGGTATGTTTAGAGACAATTGTACAGTAACCAATGATATTCAACGATGAAGCTAGACCAAAAGCGTATCAGCTTGAAAAATTTTTTCTAATAATAGATTCATAGTGCTCATTGAAGATCATCCAAATAAAAAGTATGTTTAGCATCAATATGAGACAATCTGCTACCCACCATTGAATACCTGAATCAAAACGACACTCATTCTAGTGACCTGCATCGGGTGAAAGTCATAAGAAGCATGCAAAAACATAATAATCGACTCTGCATTTTAATATACATAATTTGGAAGAAGGCAAAACAGTTAACAGTGATTTTTACTGAAGATTATTGGTCAGAACGAAAATGTAAATCACATCTCATTTGCTCTCTTCCATCAAGATAATATACCGTGTCTAAGTCGAAGAAAACATTTAGAGTTTGGCTAAAAAACTTATTTTTTAGACACTAAATCGGGGACTATCATAATAATAATGCAATATGCAAAAGGTATAATTTAATTATAAAATAAGAAAGAATAGAACAAACATATAACAAAATACGAACTGAAAATTTTGTTTGTTAAAGATCGAACTATTCTTCTGAGTACCCATTTTATGGATGAAGCTGATCTTCTTGGCGACAGAATTGCTATTATGGCTGGAGGTGAACTACAATGTTGCGGTTCTAGTTTTTTCCTTAAGAAGAAATATGGCGCCGGTTATAGTTTGATAATGGATAAAACGAGGGAGTGCAATCCACATCAAGTTACCGAATTATTAAAGAAATTTATTCCGGATATTGAAGTAAGAACACTATTTTTCATATACTGTCAAGAAAAATCGTTAACATTTAGATTATTACGCAAACATTAGTATTAACACATTATCTAAATGACCATTAATAGTAGATATAATAAAATATTTACTTTACAATAAAAAACCAAATCATTTTGGGGTATAATTATCATAATGGATAGTTCTTCAGTATACAATCCCCGAACAGGATTATCCAAATTGATAAAAATTGATGTTAACAATAAAAACAGTTTCATCAATAATATATTTATTGAAAAATGAAACTTCTATCTATTTTCTCAAGACTTAGTCTTGCTTTTTCTATTATTCAGCCTCTTGAGAAGTAAATGTCCAGCTTTCGTACCATCTCTTGTCTTCGGTCGGGAGGTTTACTTGAATATGCTTTTTTATTCTCTGCCTATTCAATCCAATATCGTGATCTTGTGAATCGTACTATGTCCCGAATCCTCAGATTTTCTCTTATAGCTTTGCTTCTTATTTGATCTCTTAGGCTCAATCCCTCAATTGTTTCCAATGTTTCCATCTCTGCTGCTCTCATCATGTTCTTCGTTTTTGTTGTTTTTCCTCGTAATAATATTAATTTTAACTGCGTACTAAGAGATCACCACGAACACAAAGTTGTTTTGGATAAAAAACAACGTTGAGTGAAAAGAAATGGAAGTTATCTGAGGGAAGTCAGTATGGTTGCTGCCTTCAATTGTGCTTTAAGTTGGTGAAGATGCCGACATTGATGACGGTGTAGCTTTTTAAATTTATTTCAACTTGTTGCTTCTGATCAGCGTTGTAGAAGTGACTATTGCGTTACAATAATTAAATAACGAAATAGAAAACATATTTGAAAAAGTAAAAGTATAAGCCTGATTGATATATTACAGATTGACCAACTTTCCAGATTAAGAGCACAGGGCCTTGCTTGGTTCCATTCAACCCACACAATGTTTATTAATTAATCACCAAGTTTTTCTTTGAGTCTTCTCTCAAGACTTCTAGAACATATTTTATCTAGACCTGAGTTTAGATACGGCTACAGATTCCCTGTTTTTTATAAATCAGCATTATTATTTGAGCTCCCAGCTCCATGGGTATCTTTCATGAAGAGTTTGTCTCCCAAATCTTCCATGTACTTAATTAATTATTCCGATGACCTCCTGTAGCTCATTGAGTGATATCTTTTTGTCTTCTACTTGTTCAATAACGTTGCTATTAGTATCTTCATGATTTTCATTCGGTATTTGAATTGAAATACCGCTTGCAAGAAGTATTATTTACACCTGCTGTTATTTGATTTTTTTTTCGATATCGAGATTTGAATTCGATTTATCTCATTTTTTGGAAAATATCTCGGTTAGTAATAAATTGGCAGAGCCGGTTATGGTCACAAATTGAAGTAATTTTAATATATATGAGAAACTATCGAAAAATACATAATTTCCTCAGACTGTGTCAATTTTTTTGACATTTTGTTTTACTTATTCGTAGATACAAAACAACGTTGGCAGCGAATTGACTTATCTCCTGACCGAAAGTAATGCACCTGTATTTGAAGCAATGTTAACACAATTAGAACTGGAATCGAAAAAATTGGGAGTTCGGAGTTACGGCATATCACTTACAACCATGGAAGAAGTATTTATGAAGTTAGTTCATTAATTATGTTGAGCAACTTGAGTGAATTCTATTGCATGGATTTTTCTTTTATATTAATTTTGATATTCTCAATTTTGGAACGCTTTAGAAAGCATTTTATCTCACTAAGTTTGCCTTCTCTTAGATAAGATCAATCGTCTTTTCTTGTTTGATAAGCACTTTCGAGTACACCAGATAGGAAACACTGGAGAGAAGATCTTCTTATTAAAGAAAGAGGAGGAGGTCTACAGAGGTTGAAGTATCAACAAATATCGATCAATATGCTACAGTGTTTCAAGGAAAAGTCATACTAGGCTTCAGTGATAGGACACATACTAGGACAATCAAAAATATATAATATCCAAGAGGATGTTAACTTGACCAACACATTTACCATAGTCTGAGTACCTGAGTGATCTGTTAAATGAAGAGGCCGATATTTTAGCCACAGCAGAGCATCATCACATATAATTTTATATTCAAGAAAAGCAACAACCTAGACTTAGAAAGGATTCGTTATCTAAGCCTATGATTTTGCTTCTATTATTTTTTGTTATCATTTTTATTGCTTGTTGTTTATGCTCTGATTGTGATCCAAATGTTTACCATACATTGGACTCAGTTTTCAGACGTGATGGTTTTATAGTTGTAGTTACTATATTCCCTAATACTTTTTCCAGCTAAAATAATCATAGTTTCGTATTCATTTGAAACACTTTTAGAGTTGGGGCTGATCATGGTCAAGAAGAAATGTATGATGAAAAAGAGAATGGAATGAATAAGAAAAAGGCATTATCCTCCGAGGGAACGATTCTCGTAGGTAAGGATGTTCTAATGAATACATTATTACATTAGAAAGTTGGGTTATTAGTTAATAAATAACAGAATTGCCTCAGGTGTAGCACTTGACAGTTCCGTAGTCTTTCACACTTCACCGATTAAGGCGGTAATGCAACGACAAGACTCCTGTCAATATTAATAGTATTATTCTTGCTTAGGTTGATACATTCAATATTGATTATATTGATTATAGGTTTGGCTGTCTCAATCCGTCTATATTATCCTAGTAATTTATCATTCTTCTGTTCTAGTATTAGATTTCACAGAAGGGTTAAGGTTTTTCAAATGGTTTATCCGGTTTATTTTAACAATTGGATAGTGCAGGAATTTTTTAACCACCTGGGTTCTTATGAGCTCAAAATCCTTAATGGCTGATTGGTTATCGGACAAGATAATAATTTCCTATCTGAGATAATTCGTGTTTCAAATTGAACTGAACATAATTTTCGATTGCAAATATTGTTGCTTGGTATATTATACAAAAGAGTTTGGTTCTTGGTCCATACTCTAGTTTTATCTGCAGTTTTGGAATAGCCAGCGAACGATTTGATGGCATTTATATTCATTTCTAATATGTTGTTTTGATCTCATTTGCTTTAACAGCTTAGTTTCCAAGTAAATTTACTATCAAGACCAAATTTTTTCGCTATTTCGTTATATCTCAGATTGAATCAATTGAGGGAGTTTGAGCCTATTGCTGATAACAATAAGTAGCAGAATTAAATTTGTGTTTAATCTTGTAGTGATTTTACTTATTATTATTACAGATTCTGTGTCTTTACAACCAGTTTATACAGGCGGATTTGATTTAGCAGTCAACCAATTTTTGGCTATGCTTCTAAAAAAAGTAATCGGAACTTACAGATCATGGATTTTGATATCAATAATGATATTGTTTCCTGTTATTAATATGATAATTGTTATGACTATACCAAATTCTTCAAGTACAACTATTCAGCCCGAGATGCCACTCGATCTAACCAGATTCACCGACCCTGTAACTTTAGTTGAATTTGACGAAATTGAGTCTTCTTACAGTTACGTTGATTGTTATAATGACGTTTTGAAACAATATGGATTGTCAACGACTAAAAAAAATATAACAGAAGAAATGCTTTATTTGGTAAGTAAAATTATTATGTTTAAGAATTTAAATACACGATGCATTTTATTTATTATTATATTTATTCCACAAAGTTTTTTTTTATTCTTGAGCTTATATTTAGACTGAAATATAACGTGAAAAATCTATTACAAAACTAGATTTGGTTTGGACATGTATGCTACTTGAGACGATTTCAAGGAGGTCTTTAGATCTTGGTCAAACCTAATAACCGAGCAGGGGTATCTGTTGTTTCGGTGCATGTCGAATTATGCGTTTCACCCTCGTCTCAATGCAACGTGACTCGCCAGTATTTTTTGTTTCTTATCCCAAGGTGTCATTATAAACCCTGTGAGAATGCGAAGGGTTATTCGATCTTTTAAGCTTATGTTTCATGGACTTAGCATTTATAACCGAATATGGATTATCTATGGCTAATTGTTAGTTTAGGAAGAAAATATCTACCATATAAGCGATTAGTGAAGCCTTATTACTATGAAATAAATGATGCACTCATCACCACCTACGTGAAAAATGCTTCCAATTCAGCACCATATGCTCAGTTTCAGATCTTCTCTGTGGAGGCATATAAAATTTTAAAATTGTTGTTCACGTCCAAATTACACCAACCAAGGAAACGAAAGATATTTTTTATAATCCTGGAACTTATTGAAGCGGAGATGCAAAAGGTTACAATGAATTCATAGACCCCAATTGCTATTTTGTTAGCATACAGCGCTCAAGATGGTTGTTAAACCTATAACTTTCACCTACAATGCCCACGGCTTTTTTACATTTGTGGAATGGGAAGTTCAGCGATTGCGGACGTTGCCGTTATGGAGTTTAATTGCAATATAACCTAAGAAGAAGTGAAACGGAAATTTTAATGGCCACGGACATTAAATGGAACATAACAAAAATCGCTCCAAATCCAAGAAAATTGGTTCCACATAAATTAAAACAAATAAGATAACCTATTACAAACTTTGTGAAGTGAAACAGACTATCACATAGTAGTTCATTTCTTTCTTCAATTGGAACATTTTCAATTTTAGCGGCCTCAGATCTCTAGAAAACTTATTTTGGTTAGGTTAGAATAGGTATGACACTTATGTTAAAACTGATTTCATTTTGTACGCTCATTTCACAAAGTTTTCCATTCACGAAATAAAACATCACTTTCAACACTCACATCATAAGCAACTATTTTTCTGTCGTCGACGTCAAAAATTTTAGTCTCCAAATTATCTTGTGACAGCTTAAGAGCCGCATCATATGCTTGCTTGTATATGTAGAATGTTGTAGTTGTTTTTTCTTCGAACTAGACGATAATGCAACATTATGTACCTCTTCTACTATTCATCCTGTTGATTTTCACGAATTATACTGAAATTTGTTGATGTCTGGAATCTAGATAATGCCAATGCGCTGTGTTTATGATACTTCAACGCGCTTCGAAACTTCTTCGTTTTAATGAAGCCTCAGATTCAAAAATGAGGAGAATCATATATTTTTGTTCTATAATATTTCCGTACAAATATTATGTGTACAATAATTTTTGATATCAAGATATTAATGTCGTATTAGATGTAATATTTATGCTAACGATGCAAATGCTTGATTCACATGTGCCATAATATTTTATCTAGATAACATAAGGAAGCAATAAAATAAATGTTGAAGGCATTCGAGGAAGGGAAATCGAAAAGTATTCGTAGGAATAATTTATTTACAAATCTAACTCTGCAACTAATGATTTTTTCATTTAAGACTAGAACGAATCCCAACTTAGTTCGTCGGCGGTATTTGGTGGGTGCATCATTCGAAGAGCAAAGTATTCCATCAATCAATGAACACTATCCCAAGATTACAGCCTGGTTCAATCATGATCCGTACCACACGCCCGGTATAACCCTCAGTTTTGTGTTATCTGCGCTATACAAACACCATACTAATGTTACAGGTAAGTATACGTTAAGCAATCTGATGGAATGGTTTAGAAATCCTTTTTGCGGGGAGTGATAAAAATCAAAAATAATGAAAATCACCTTTTTACTAAGGTACCCCCCAATTTTTCTGAATAACTTACAAATACTTCCGGTACTAAGAGAAGATGTGCTGAAACTAACAGAGTCATTCCAAAAGATACGTAGACATGATTAGATTAGAGATGGGGAGACAACAGAGAAGTGAGCCCTCTGAAATAATTTTTCATATACAATAAATTTTTTATAATTACTTCAAGTATACAGTGTATTAAAATCAAATAAATTTTCTAAAATTCAAATTTTTCTTTACACTTCCCCGTATTATAATATAATAGTGGCATAAGAAGCATTGTTAAAGAGATATAAGAAAAACTTATCAGCGAATATAAGGGATAATTTCACAATTTACTAAAATTTACTTTTAATCTTTGGTGAGCATTGTAGGTAGAGGACGTTTTAGAATAGACACAAAGATTTTATTGAACTTTTCGAATTGAGTGAGAAATAACAGGCCTGTCACAATATTAATGGCTATTATTACTTGATCATGACTTACAGTACCATTGTAATAACAGCAGGCATAAAATTAATCTGCAGCTACACTAAATTATATGAAAATATTACGATTTTAGGTTATCTCAAATTCTCAAACAAACCGCTACCTTATAAAGCTGAAACACAATTATCTATGATTGTAACAGGACAATCTCAAGGATTCCAAGTGGCGTTCAATATTGGTTTCAGGTAATAATAAAGGATCCAACTTTCAAACTAATTTCGTAACGCATTTCCAATTTAATTTTTTGCTATTTAGGTACTCTTATATCAATTAGTTTGTGAATTATACTATTTTTTAGCATGTCGTTTGTGGCCTCATATTTTGTGATATTTGCGATAAGAGAAAACGTATCAAAGTCGAAACATCTGCAGTTTGTATCAGGAATAAAAACTCATATATTTTGGTTTGTTCATTATTTGTGTGACATACTAACTTATATAATTATCATCGGAGCTCTATTAATTACAATTGTGTGTTTCCAACAAGACGGATTTAAAACGGTAGCTGATATGAGTAAGTAAAAAATATATTTCGGTATAATGTAGTACCCGTTCACATGGTAAATATTATTTCAACTATTTTTAACTGTTTTCATTTCAGGTCGTTTATTTTTGATTTTATTACTTTTTGGCTTTTGTGTGATTCCTCTTTATTATTTGGCTTCATTGGTATTTGTGGTTCCTTCAACTGGTTACACAAGAATGACAATGATTGGAATTTTTATAGGTAAGCTATATATATATTGAAATATAATTCCAATCCTTTTTGTTATTTTCAATTTTCATAAATTCAAAAGTGATATGCCGTTTACCACCGGTTTGGATATTTTTGTGTCTCATCAGAGCCGTTCTACATCTTCTCGTTCAGAATCTCCAATCCGAACTGAAGACAATGTCAAGTATCGCTCTTATTTTGTTCATCTCTAGCGCCATGTTAATATCCTATTGGAGCCCATCTTTACGAAACATAGACACTGATAACATGAAATAAAATTTCTAGTGTTAGAAATCACCTTTATGGTTTTGAACAAAGACTGTCGTCGCTCGAAGGACCTTTTTATCGAAAGAAATGTCCATATTACGAGGTTATATTGAAAAATTCCTAGCCTACTATAGAACCAAACAAAATTTCAATGTCAAATATTTTATTACTCAACATATTCTCTTCTTAATTGGATACGTTTATTACAGCGAACCTGCAACGTCTCTAGACTTTAAAAAAATGTTTCTTCTTGCTCTGCAAACCAGATCTCCACAGCTTTTATTATCTCCTCGTTGGAAGAAAATTTACGACCTTTTAAACTTTTTTTTAATTGAGGAAAGAGATGATAGTCGGACGGAGGCAAATCTGGTGAATAAGGGGGTGTTCTAGTAATTGAAACCCTAAATCACTAATTTTTTGCATGGAAACATGAAATTTGTGTACAGGAGCGTTGTCCTGCAAAAACAAAACACCTTAGGATAGCTTTTCGCGCCTTTTCTCTTTAATTTTTCCCGTAGAGTGGTCATTAATCTCGAATAGTAATCTCCAGTTATTGTTCTACCCTTATCAAAAAAATCAAGCAAGAACTTTTCTAGCAGATTTTTGAACACGGAACTTCTTAGGTTTTGGAGAACCAGAGTGTCGCCATTCCATCGATTGTTGCTTTGTTTCTGGATCGTAGAAATGTACCAAAGTCTCATCCATAGTAACAATTCGGTTTAAGAAATCTATATCGTTTTCAAATCGAGCACAGATCGAACGCGATGCTTCTACCCTTGCACGCTTTTGGTCAACATTGGTGAACTATATGATGAACGCGTTCGTATGAAATATTCAGTGCTTCAGATATCCGTTTTAGCCCAATTCGACGGTCTGATAAAATCATGTCATGAAATGCATCGATATTTTCGGGGACTGATACAGAAACTAGCCTTCCCGATAGGTCATAATCTTTAAAGCTTGCAGTTCAGTTTTTTACGGTCGCATACGAAGGACATTGATTACCAAGGATATTAAGCATATCTAGGTAAATCTGCTCTACCTCTTAATTCTTTTAAATACAGGTACTTGATGATGGCTCGATACTCCAATTTTTTTATTTTCACAACTTCGGTGGACATCTTTTTTCTTTTGATTTATTGCGTAACTCTGTTTTACTTTTTTGACGTCAAACTTTACACTGACACTTCTAATAAGTTATTTTTCGTTGATATGGTAACGTAATATTTTGTTTATGCATGGAACTAGTCTAGACTAACTAGATATCGTACATAAGGTTTTATGACTGGAGTTTTTTTAGGATTTTTGACTCTTCTTCTTTGTCTTTTAATATAAACCTGTCTTGTTTACTTCTGAATATCTAGACTCCTACTGATTTCTTCCTGTAACACTGAGATCCAGCTCTCATATCATATTGTTGGTGGTCTCCATGTGCTTGGTTTCTGGTTTTTTGCCCACCTGATTTCCTGTATTCGTTCTACAGCCTCGTCTACGTCCTCTAAGTAAGTCATCTCATGACGTTCTTCAACATCCTGACATCTCATTATATTTTTAAATATTTTTTTTAGTTCACACAGTTCGTTTTAGATGAAATGTAATTAACAATGGTCAGTAAACATATACTCTTTAAATAAATCTAACTTTGAAAAAAAGTTTTATCTAAAAATTCGAAACAGACATATCATGGTAAATAGGCAGGAGACTATAGTTTTGATTCCCACCACTATAATCGACCACATTCATCAACACTTTGATCAATTAATCTATTGTGTACCTCGGACTGTTCACCGTCTAGGTAGCAAAAATTTATCAGTTAGGTAGCTTACTTTGTAGGGTTACTTCTTTTAGTTTTAAGAGTACTAAATGTAAGTACCGTATGTCATTGGAAAGTCTCGTTAACACACTTAACTCTCCTTAACTTGTCGTTACTTAATGAAAGGATCTTTTGGGTACAGTTGGTAGGAGAAGAAATAAATGTCTTTGATTGTTTTAGATCTGGGGTTTTATTGCGTGTTTGTGGTCTCATGAACGGTTATCAGCTGAATTATTATGTAGTACTAGTTCTATTTATAGCATAGGTAATAACTTACTTCATTTTGTAGGAAACGCAGCATTTTTAGTAGTACAAGTATTAAATTCACCTGGATTAGATTTAGAATATATTGGAAAGGCATTGGATTGGGTCTTTTTAGCTTCTCCTATATATTCGATGACATCCGCCATCTTCGATAGCTACTTAAAATATTCTTACCTCAACATTTGCGATAAATATTACTTTCCAATTTTACAACAATGTATTGAAAAAAATCCCGTAGAAGAATGTTTGGAAAAATTGGGAGCTGACATTGTAAAAATTTGTTCAGGTAAGAACGATTCGATTATAAGACGATATTTTTTATCTATTAGTAGGAAAATAAATATTGTTTTTCAGACATTAACGAAAATTACTTTGAGTGGAAATCACCAGGTATTGGAAGGAATATCGTATTCACTTTATTCACATGCTTTTTTTGGATAATACTACTTTTAATCGTAGAATATAAAGTATTCTCCAGATTGATCTATTATGTAAATCAAAAATTATTTCCACGTCATCCCATTGATATACAAGACGAAGATGACGATGTTGCGAGAGAAAAATTGAGGATACACAACTTAACGGATTCGCAAATCGTCAATAATCATTCTTTGGTATTGAAAGATTTAACAAAATATTATAAGAAGTTTTTAGCGGTCAATGGTCTAACATTAGGTATTGAAGGATCCGAATGTTTCGGTTTACTTGGTGTTAATGGAGCTGGAAAAACAACTACATTTAAAATGATGAGCGGAGATGAAAACATTTCATATGGAGAAGCATGGGTAGGTAGATAACAAATTCAAATCTAGATTTAAGTTTCCATATCGATTCTTTCTCAATCTCATACTTTTCTTGTAAAATACATTTTATAGGAATCGAATAGTTGTTTCCGTTTTCTTCGGACTGGTTAAAAACTGGCGTTGTTACTATAGCAGCGAAAGGTACAAAAGCTCTTCTTCGTTTGTCCTAGAATTAAATTGTTCAAAAGGGTTCGGAGCATTGATTCTTATTTAATAGATTTGTCAAAGGACAAAAGCCAAATAATCTTTAATCAGTTAAAACTTCTGGGTTATATTCTATATATAAGACTATCCAAACGCGACAAGGTATTATTGGTTGAGACATCATTTTTGGTAAAAGTGCAGAAGCTGCGATTCATTGGCATTCTCTTTTATGAGATTTTAATTCTTTGGATTACATAGTTTGGTCGTATCTTGAGAAAAAATTTGTGGTACACAGACCTTAAGAATTGTAAATTTTTTACCTCATAGCAGATCCCCAACCATTTAAAAGATTGATAGACAGCTTTCAGGGCGTGGTAGGATGACACATCTAGTAGCAGCGTTCTGTGAAACCCATGATGAAGAAAGTATGATAATCTGGTTCTTCTTGCAAAAAATTGAAGATTGAAAGACACTGTTGTTACACAAAGTTAGCAGCAAAGCTAAGTTTACCAAATAGTGCCTATTGTTTGGGTGAAGAATATATCTCTGAAGAGAATATACGTGGTTAAATGAAAGAATAAATTTATTATTTTTAAAACAATTTAGTTTTCACAAAACACATAAAATATGTTGATTTTCAATTCTGAATGCCGATTTTTTAAATAATATGTGAACATGGTGCTGACCAGCTTTGACGTGATTACGAAATTAATTTTTAAAAATTGGGATGTGGTCTTTGAATATTGTATTCAATATTTGATCTGTTAACCTTTACCTTTACAGCTCAATTTGATGAATGATTGAATGGAAGAATCGTATTGTTAAACGTACAAATTATTTTTAGATTGGAGGTAAGAGCGTAAAAACAGAGTTAGAAGAAGTACACCGTAAAATTGGTTACTGTCCTCAATTCGATGCATTATTGGATGATATGACAGCTAAAGAGACTATAATCATGTACTGTTTATTGAGAGGTATTGAATTGAAACGTGCAAAAATGACAGCTGTATATTTGTCGAGGGAGTTTGATTTCTTCAGACATTTAGATAAAAAAGTGAAAGAGATGAGTGGTGGTAATAAAAGGAAGCTTAGTACAGTTTTATCCTTAATTGGAGATCCTCCTGTTATATTTTTGGATGAACCCTCGGCAGGTACGTAGCAATACTAAAAATGACAAAAATTTCTGATAATAGAAGGAGTTAAAACCGGTATTTTAAAGTATTTTAAATATATTTGAAGAAAGTTTATCGAGCGTTCCCATTAGTTTGAAGAAGAAGAAGAGACAATAATTCAATTGAAATCACGTTCTTTTTGGTCAGGTCCGATAATGTCTTGTCTTCTGGTTATTCCATTTCGTTGAATAATGCTCAAAATAGAATAATATACATTAATTTCATATTTAAGGTATGGACCCCGCGACTAAACGGTATTTATGGAACTCTCTCTGTAAAATACGTGATAGAGGTAAATGTATTGTTTTAACCTCGCATAGTATGGAAGAATGCGAAGCTCTCTGTACCCGTATAGCTATTATGGTAAACGGTAATTTCAAGTGTCTCGGTTCTATCCAACACCTCAAAAACAAATTTGCCGAAGGATACACGTTGACTATAAAAGTTAAAAAACCACACGAAAGTTCGGGTTTACATCACACCGAAACCGAACCTATTGAAAGATTCATCAAAGATCATTTTCCTGGAGCTCAACTTAGAGAAAAACATCAAGAACTTCTTACTTACTATATAACCGATAAGTCGATGGCGTGGTCTAAAATGTTTGGTATTTTGGAAAGAGGCAAGAGGGGGAATTTAAATTTAGAGGATTATTCATTGGGGCAAAGTAGTCTTGAACAGGTAAGATCTTTGTGTTATAAATTTATTGAAAGAAAATTCCTCTAAGTATATTATAGTCTTTACTAGGGAATTCGGGAATTAGTAAAAGGATGATAAAAAATATTTTGATAAAATACCAAAAGCTTTCTAAATGGTGTGAAGAAAACATTACACGTAATATAAATTATCAACTTAATACACAAACTAGAAGTCAAAATCGAGAAATGAACATGGTAGATATGGCTATCTAAGATTCAAGCAAAACTAAAAAACTATTCAGAAGAGGAACCATTTGAATCACTCGACTCATCAGCCCAAACACCATCATAATAAGGCTTGAGAAATATACTTTGAAGCTAGTTTTGCTGTGAACTTATTTGCAGCATCAGAAAGAGCCTTATTAGTACGCCAAACTTTATCGCCAACAAAGAATTCAACATCTCTTTTACGCAGATTATAAGTTTTTGAATTTTTCACATAAGCCTCTTTTTAACATCAGAAAACACATTTTTTTTAAAGGTCCTATGTCCAAAACTAGGTCCTTTCCTTTTTAACGAAGTGAACTTATATCTACTTCCTATTAGAAGTCAATTAACAATTTCATATTCCAGAATTTTTGAAATCGGCGGAAGTCTCCTTTAGGCCAAACATTCAATTTGTTTATATAAAAATAGTTCAACAAAGGACAAATTGAACTGTGCTAAATAACCAAGGAACCCAGTATGTCACCAACAAGTATATACAAAACTACAAAAGGGATATGAAATATAATATGTAAATATTTCCACTCAAAAATAATATGACAAAATATTTTATAAAGAAAATTATTTACAAAAATAAGTTGGTAGGTTTATGTCGTATAATGTTTATAACAACAAAAGTAACGCAAGCTGTAAGCAGTGAAAACGTTACAATGGAAATATAAAAGTTAAATTTAATCATTTAATATGACTGAAATGATGAATGATAGAACAGTTGTAATGGACATTTCTAATAACAAAAGATCCAATAGAGGTTTCTTGTTGTGTGTGTGCTAACAATTTTTAATTTGTATAATTTTATTTGTATTTTCAGGTCTTTCTGACATTCACAAAACATCAAAAACCAGAAGGCGAATAGAAAATTACAGGAGACACATTTTTTTTCACTATTTAACTTTATTATTTATTTTCTTATGTTTAACAATAATTAAATTGAATGCGTTAATAAATAATTTATTTATATTCTAATGATTGTTTTATTTATTTTTTTGTAAAAAGTTTATATAGGCGCTACTCCTAACTGACAGTCTGTTGTCATACATGGTAGATTTGGAAGAGTTGATTTTTCAAAGTTTTGCAAAAACTTTCCTTAAGGAGCTATTTGGGATAAGCGAGATAAACTGCATTTTAATAGAAAGTATGTGGAAAACTTCTAACCAAACCACTTCTGCTGAACCAGCACTCAAAAAGAAGATGTCAATGTAAAGACAATATTCCTTAATCTTAATTAATTATTGCTAAAGTTACAAAAGTTGTTGCCAGCTCCATAAAATAAACTTTGTATGAAGTCGAACCAATGTTGTATGGAAAATATTTAATTCTACCAATAGTAAACACCGTATACTCAAATTATTTATGAGGAAATAGTTTTATTATTAGAGAAATCATGTCACAAAATTCAGGATGATGTCGTCTTCTGAGGTCTGCATTTTTATTGTTGCATGATCCTATTCACATTCAAAATCGGATTAGATAATTTTGCCTTTTGTTTTGAGGTAAATAAATTTTGTAAAAGTCATATTCGTATGTCTTCATATTCCTCTGTGAGGTGCTTTCTTCAGCTACGTTTCTTAAGGTAAGTAAAGAGGTTAACAACGACATATGATAGCATTTCTCATTGTTGTGTGGTAAGTACATGTGGTTTCTATGGAAATGAGTGGCATTAACGATAACGTTCTTTGAATAAACATCGTCTTTTAAAAACAAAATTTTTACTTCAATTCTGTGAATTTAAAACACATAAAGGCTGAAGCAATTTTCCTTCTTATAAGGATATTCGGGTTACTTAAAAAAGCCACAAAACCAAAGGCATTTTCTTATCAAAGTTCCGAAATATTGCCTGCATAACATAACTTGTATATGCCAGCAGACGAGACGAAGGGTAAAGCCCGTTAATCGAAACAGTCCAAGAAGCATTTCGAGTCAAAAACTAGAACCTTCATGAGCCCTATAATGAATACAAACAATCCAACGTTCTAATTTTCTAATTGGTGTAGATGTGTCATACTGTTACCATGTTTATCGATTTACCATAGGAAATCTATCCATGAATCTTTATTGTTGTTGATTTATACTGTCAAATTTAGACAGAATATTTTCGTTGAGTTTTTTACTGATAATTTAATTTTGATGCCAAGTTCGATTGAATTTAGCAAATGGCAGTGTACCATACCCGGGACAAGTATAAAGGGATTTGGAGATTTGTGCCATTTGCCTACCTTACTACCTATAATCGAGCTTCCTTCGCATGAAGTCGATAAGAAAAACTGTACGAACAGCAGATATCAAGGAAAGGTTAACGACTTGGGTTTTACTGGTTATGGTAGATACGTGTACCCACACGGTGTAATCTATGAAGGTTATTTCAAGGAAGGAGAATTTGACGGAGAAGGTGAGTCATATTGAACATATTACTTTATGTATTGAGCTACTAAATAAAAAAATCCTCTAATTTTCTCTCTAAACTAAATTGTATACTTAATATTATAGACAAAGTTATCATACATTATATTTCTATTCTCTTCTTCCCAATTAATATAATTTTCCTAGTCTTCCATAACACTTTGTTTTAATCTCGTCTTTTTCTCTATCAACATTTTCTGCTAAATCATTTTTACGCCTTAAATGTCTCGGGATTCTCATAATACTGGCACCATATGATTTTTTTTGTACCATATCCGGTACTCTAACTCTAATTGCTCTACTAATTTGATCCTTATTTCATTCAGATACATAAATTGGGATTCATTTGAAACTAATATTATTTAATTGCGAAGGACAGTTTACTCGTGAAAATCCTAGGTGATCAAATCCTCATTTTTTTTGTGGCTACAAACTTTTGACCTCCCTCTTCAGTGTATATTCACATGAATACTTTGTTCTTCACATTCAAATATCGTGTAAAATTTTAGGTGTACTTATTTATCCTAAAGGACAATCTCTGCAAGGGATGTGGAAGAAAGGAAAACTCATTGAAAGTATTTTCAGAACGAGTGATGGTCTAGAATATGATAAGAATAAACCTTATTTACAGATACCAGATAGAACTTACAGGTACCATTTCTCCTCAATAAGTTTTTGATTACAATCAAAACTATTGTAGCAATAATAGTTTTGAAGTATTATTAAGCTAAGTTAAGCCCTTTTGAATCTATAATATTCAAAATTTAAAGGGACGAAGTTAGACCAGATGGTAGTTTGAGAATTAGACTACCAGGAGAAATATCTACGAAAAAAGGCAAAGCTGATATACCAGAAGGAGCGTATGATACAGGTATGAAAGTTTCACATAGAGGTATGAAAGTTTTACTTGACAAACTTGTCTTATTCAGATGAGTCTTGCTTTTTATAACAAAATATTTTGTAATACTCAATTTAGATTCCATATATTGGATAGAAAAGTTAAACTTTTATTGAGCCACAGATAAACTGACATAAGAAACATGTTCACAACTTTAAATCTGTCTTCGCAATTGAATCAAGCTCTGGTTTTAGTGCATCATTAGGTATATTCTTCGAATGAAGCTCTTCACTTCAACTACTTATAGATAATGGTTCTTTTAAAGTTGTATCGCACTTTGCGTTATCCAATGTAAGATATATTTGTTCAAAGCTCTAAAACATCACCGATCATATCCTTGAACGTTTTTTAAGAAATCAGTAGTTTGCCGTCAAGAACATCATCTGGGTTTCCAATATACAAGAAGATTCGCCTTAGTTCTTCTACCTGATTGTGGATTTGGTCTGTCCAGGAATATTTTTAAATTGTGTTAAAACCGTAAATATTTTCTTCAGTATATTTCGTTTATCTAACTCACTTCTCTCAATAATTTCCACAATGTCTTGATTGTAATGGAGAATATTGTAGAAACGTTAGAGGAAGTGCGTAAAATTAAAAGATAAAATGATCTTTTTTACAAAAATCTGTATGTAATTTAAAAACTCAAAGCTATCGTATCTTCTCCTAATAATGAAATAATTGAGTTATTTTTTTTTTTCTACAGACATTTAAAGAGATAACAAAACATTTTTTTATAGTTTTTATTTATCTGGCAGTTTTTTCTGGTTGCAAAAGTGATTAGAAATATATTTTTCAGGGAATGGTTATTTCAGAGACAGTACTAAGTTAATATACGATATGGATCATAAAGCAAAAAGTATAGTTACCGATATGGATGAAAAAATCATCAAGAGACACTTCCGCAAAAATTCTGACGTACCGGTTAATTTCCTACCAGAGATTTACGAGTTTTGGACATCGGGTAGACAAACCGAGTACCAGAAGATAGTGAGAATCGTTGAAACACAAAAATCATATCGCCGTAAGCTTTATTTTGAAACATCTAACTCTAGAGAAAGGGAAATTGAAAACCGATTATTCTGATTCATTTTTATGACAGCTATTCTCTTCCATATATTCCACATTTGATACCAGTCTTGTTTCTAGAGCTCTGATATACAATTTTAATAATGTTTGATCACAATATATCAGTTTGTAGCTTCCTTACATATTTTCAGAGTCATCATTTTCGATAGTATTTATCATCTATGCTAGTTCTCATTAATTGCGTTTCTTCCTCTTCTATCTCATATTTTCAATCCAGCTTTTCTTTTATTATCTTTTCACAATATTGTTTCTATGTAAATTTTATATTCTATTTCGTCCTTTTACTTAGTCTTTCTTTTAAAATGTCATATTATTCTAAATCATTCTTGAATTCTGAAAATCCTAAATATGATTTGTACTCGTATTTTGATTTCGTTTGTTTTTTGTATGATACTTTACTGCATTGAGTTTTATTCTTTCTCTGTTATTAACAGTTTATTGTTTGTAGATACCAATTACTTGATTCTATTTCAGATTAGTTTCTTATGTCTTCTGGATCATTTCTTACAAGCTTTCTATCTTTGCATCCTCAAAATGATTAACTGATTGATATAAATAACTTTGTCATATAGCTTGAGAAATTCCTTCCGGTTTATAGTCTGGATAAGATGCTTGGGGATTTATTCCCTATGTTCAATTTGAATTGATAATTTATAATTCAAATACTCAAAAAACAAGCTACGTATTTGTTAATCATTTCTCTTAAATCATCCCATTTGAAACTGTATGCACTCATGAAGAATTTTATTAATCAATTAAATTTTTTTAGGTGCTAGTAAAAAATATAGCTTGAGGTCGTTTTAATTTGAGAATCTGTATATTAATCAATAATTACGTAAACAATAAAGTCTATTGTGTATTTGGTTCTTTTATTTTATTATTCACTTTTTTTTAGAATGTGAAATTATGAAGTATTTTTTGATTTAGTAAATTCCCTCACATCGATTTCTCTTTCTTTTGATAATTTTTCCTTATTTTTCCCTACTGTTCAGCTTAAAGAATTATTCTTTTCGTCAATATTAACCCTCGTATACTCTATACCCCATATGGGCAACCACCGGCCCGCGGGCCGGATCCGGCCCCGTGTAAGATATGATCCGGCCCGCGAGACATTTTGGAAAAACCCAATTAAAAAAATATTACACTAAACTAAGTACTTATACTTAGTACTAGTACATATACTTATACTAGTACATATCTTTAAAAGAAAACACTTGTTTGTGCTTTTTATCTTATCCGGCACCGGATATGATATGAATAGACTATAAAAATGTGGAGTCATCAATAGACTAATGAATCCCATAGTCTACACAAGTTTCCTTGTGTTTCCTTAGTTTACTCACGGGAGTGACGGTGAGGCGGCACACATCAAAACCTTCGATGTTTGCCGCCTCACTCTTTGATAATCACCGCCACTCGGCTTGCTCGATCAAATTCTTTGAAGTTTGCCGCCTCACGGGCTACACATCAAAAGATTTTATTTATTGCTTCTCGATTATTCTAAACTAATTTATTCCAGATTATTCCTTCATTTTGTCTATATAAGCGGGTGGATGGCCCGAAAGTTAGTTCAGTTCTATTTGAGCTACCGAGGTGATAACTCAGACAAGCGATATCCTAGCGAACGGCTAGAGCCGTCAACTTGCTTTGTGAATTTGTGTGCATCTTGAGTGGTTACTAACTATAGTTTGTTATTAAGTTTATTGAACGAAAAGTAAAAAAAAAATGATGTCTGGTGGAAAGAAACGAAAAGTAGATACAGGGGGTCGCCAGTTTCAAGAATTCTTTATCTTGCACAATGGTAAGCCTATTTGTTTGCTTTGTAATGAATCCATTTCAGTAATGAAATAATTCAATATAAAGAGGCATTACTCAACTAAGCATGCTACACAGCACTCACTGACAGGACAATTAAGAACAGACAAAATCCAGAAGTTTAGAGCAAATATTGAAAAACAGCAACAAATGTTTCATAAACAAAGAACACAACTTGATAATGTTGTGAAAGCTAGTTTTATAGTTAGCTCAAAATTGGTAAAGGCATTAAAACCATTTGCCGAAGGAGAATTTATCAAGGAGTGTATGTTAGAAGTTTGCGGTGTTTTGTGTCCTGAAAACAAAAAATGAATTTGAAAAAATTAATTAGTCAAGACGAACTGTTGTTCGACGTATAGAAATGATGGATAATGATATAAAAACAATATTGACTGGCTGGTTTTGAATCATTTTCCATAGCATTAGACGAGAGCACCGATTTGTCTGACACAGCTCAACTGGCTATATTTATTCGGGGTATTGATAAGGAGTTTACTGTTACTGAGGAATTGCTAGCTTTACAGCCACTAAAAGCAACCACTACAGGAGAGGATATTTTTAATGAAGTTCAAAAGGTATTCACAAGTTTTGGCCTGCCATGGTCAAAATTAATTGGAGTATGGTTTGATGGTGCACCTTCTATGGTCGGCTTACGAAAAGGTTTCATCGGAATTTTGAATGAAAAAGCAACAGAATTAAATGTGCAAAAAGATGATTTGATAGTCCTTCATTGCATTATCCACCAACAGAACTTGTGTTCTAAGTCCATTCGACTCCACAATGTTATGAATGTGGTAGTAAAAACCATTATTTTTATACGATCCCTAGGGCTTAACCATGGTCAGTTCAAGACGTTTTTGGATGAAATATCAGCTGAATATAACGATGTAACATATTATTGTGAAGTCAGATGGATGAGCAAAGGAAAAATGTTTAAACGGTTTTACGAGCTTAGAAATGAGATAGCAGACTTTATGAAAATAAAAGATAAGCCACTATCTGAATTGAGTGACCCAAAATGGATCTGTGATTTAGCATTTCTGGTCGATCTTACAGGCTATTTGAATGATTTAAATTTGAAACTTCAAAAACAAGGACAGTTAGTAAATGATTTGTACAGCCATTTGAAAGCGTTTCAGATCAAACTACGCTTGTGGGAGTCACAGATGCAGTCTGGTAACAGTTACCATTTCAACACGCTCTCTGCGTATGAAAATATTGCTTATGCTCAATATGCTGAAGAACTCAAGTTACTGTCGGAACAATTTTCGAACAGATTTAGCGACTTCAAAAACATGGAAGAATGTTTCAATTTATTTGCTACTCCTACAAAATGTAATGTACAAAATGCTCCAATACACTTACAAATGGAGTTAATCGAGATTCAAGAAAACTCACTCCTAAAATCCAAATTTGAAGACGTAGAGTTGTGCGATTTCTACAAAAAATACCTAGAAGAAGACAATTTTCCGCAGCTTAGAAAATTCGCAAGAAGATTGATTTCTGCGTTTGGCAGTACTTATAAATGCGAACAGTTCTTTTCATTGATGAAAGTTAATAAATCAACACATCGTACAAGACTGACTGACGATAATTTGGAAAATTCTTTACGTCTTTGTATCAGTGGAATTCATCCAAATATCGATGGATTAGTTTCCCAAATTCAAGCTCAAGTGTCTCATTGATTTCAGTGTAGTTTGTAACAATTGCTATAATGTAACAATGTAATTATTTAATTATAATGTTGTACCATTTTTTAAAATTTCATTTTATTTTAATAAATACAATAATCGCATTGTCAATATACACATACATGTCAATAATGAATACATAATACAATAATAACATTGTCGTATTATTTCATGTCTAATATCTATCGCAACAAAATATTATCACTACTTTAAAATGCACTAAGTACTTTTAAACGCGGCTCGCGAACGTTTTGCACGCTAAAGTTAGGTCCTCAGCATGTCAAAGGTTGTCCATACCTGCTCTATACAATCAATAATTGATTTTTGAATTATGTTTTTAGAGAAATCGATTCCTAAATACGACAAAAGAAGATTCATTATAATTTTCTAAACATATACATTAGAGTAATTTAATATCCATTTGTAATAATTACCATTATTTGATAATATCTAATGATTGAGAAGGAAAACTATACATAAATTTTCATTTGATCTGAAACAATAAATTCGATAAATGAATACAAGGTATTAACATTTGAAAATGACGTCGGACATTTAGCCACCTCTACTATTTCAGATGACGTGATGACGTGTAATTTTGATTAATTTCAACGAGCTATGCTAGTCGCATGTTATTAGCCTGCAAGGTGCTAGATTCTTAGCACAAACGTGTTTTATTAAGATATGTCCAATCGCACAATCCATTTGATTTTAATATTCTATATAATTGTATTCGGGGGAGATGCAGCGATTTGTCTTTAGCCTTAAAAAGGGCTTCAATGTCGGCTATAACATATATATAAAAATATATATAAAATACACTTTCTTTTTCAAAAGGAGTCGTTTTTCCGTAATTTCGTTCTCCAAACTTTACAAAAAGGCTACGTAATTTTCGCTGCTTTCGGTTTTTCCTTTTTTTTAGATAGTCGATTAACATTATCATCATGCGCATCTCAAAATACTCATGCCATAACGTCACCAGCAGACTTTTACATCTTTCAACACATTGGAGTCGGTTCCTCACGTGCAGTCCATTAGGTTTATTTTCCTGTCCAAATAATGTTTATAAAGACAAGTTTCAGCATTAATAGTATTTTTTTCCAAAAAGCAATGCTTTATCAACACACAAGATTCCTTTTTATCCATTTTTTTCAAATTAATAAAAGTTGCTTCACTCAAAATGTCACTTGTCACGTGTCAGAAGGTCAGAGCTAACTGAAGCTAACTGTAACGTTTTTCGTATTTATTCATATTCTTGAGATGAATTTGAACACTGTCTCTTACGTTCTTAATTTATTTAAACACTATATAATACACTAATAATTTACTCATAAATATCACTTAAATAATTTCTGCGACTACTTTCACTAATTCTTTCTTTTCTATATGACTATTTATTTAAAACTAACTGTGTTTACACAAATAATTAATATACCTTAATGAAATTCTACAAAGGTCTAGAACAAGAAATAAATAAATAGACTTTCCTAGAAATTATTTAGAAGAAATACTGTAAATAAACCGCCTGTCTGTAAAAGACTCGCCGAATTTTGAGAAATCCATAGTAGCTGGACAGTGCCGACCTAGGGAACCATTTTGCGAACATTTAATAGTAGTAGCACTATATATGTGTCAGCCTACGATTTTTAGCCTACCTAATAGATATAAGGATCTTTGTCACATGATGGTCACCTTGTATAATTTTTCTAATCAAACATCTATTCAGAACGGCCTCAATTACATTATTTGAATAGTAAGATATAACGTTACCGTATTCCACTAATAATGTAATGGACAGATAATGATTTATAGTACAAAACGTGATTAAACAACGGCTATGGCGGATCTGCATAACTGTATGCCATGTATTTTGAGACAAATATTTCCCATGGGTTTTCCTTTAGTAATGTATATAAGTTTATTTTGTCGGCATAATAGTTCTACCAAATATGCATACATAAAACAATCACCGGCAATAATAATACATATGATATTCGCCGTTTGTCTCACGTTTGAATGTTCAGCTGTAATTCTAAGCATAGAGAAAATGAGTAGAATGTCGTCGATTAGAGAAATGTATTATGACGCTGCTGCAACAGGAATGGGTATAATAATAATTTCGGAAATGGTATATTTTATTATATTCTACAGAATACATTTTGAATATTTAAATATAACTATACAGTTAATAGAACATAGAAGATATTTCAATATTGAATCACTTTTAACCGAAACGTATGTTAGAAATTCTTTGAGATATGCGAAATTCATAATTGGTTATGAATTTTTTCATCACACGGGCTTTGGAATATACAGAGTGTACTTGGACGCTTCGGCCGCTAATTGCATCATTCAAATCGGTAGAGCTATTTCTGATATAACATTCCATTTCATATTTGTCTATGGAGGTTCTTTGATAATAGCTTATAACGAAATGTTTAGAATTCTATTCAAATCTATAGAAACTACGTTGACTGATATACTGAACGGAGGAAAGGAGGAAAATAAGTCTAAATTCGAACAGTTACGTAATATGGTATTATATTATCTTTTTATGAAGAAAAATTTTCAACACCATGTTACTGAAATTGGATGTTTATGGGTGTATATTATTGGTTATGGGTTTGCTGTCGTATCACCGGCAACGTTTCTTATTGTACTTTATAACACGTTGGGCGACAAGAATACAAATTTGTTGCTTTTATATGATTTTGGGTATAACTTTCACATATTTTATAAATTTTGTGATTACTTTTATTTTCTAACTGCACAGAAGATTGGATTTTTGGTAAGTTTCGCTTTAATGAAAAACTAAGCATTAAAGTATGTTAATTGAACTAAAGGAATAGTTGAATTATAAGAGAGAAATAGAGACAAATGCTTTATTTTCAAAAAATTATTACAATTCGTAGACAAAAGCTTGTAAAAACTAAAATACAAACATAAAAATAACTAAATAAAGATACAAAAAACAAAATCCCAAAATACAGAAGAAAACCACAATAAATAACAAAATTATGGGTATTAGTAATAGATAATAATTAGTATATAAGTCTATAGAAAAATTAAACCAGTATATTATTAGGATAGTCGTTTACATAGTAGAAGCCACTTTCCAGTAAATATGTCCTCAAATTATTGCGAAATGCAAAAGAGATTATTTTATTTCAATTGGCAAATGATTGTACATTTTTTTGCATTGTAAAATATTGAGCCCATAAATAAACTTTTGAGGAAATCCCTGCAGTGAGCCCTGCTGTTTAGTCCGAGTAAATATCTAGCAGCTCTCTTTTGTAGTTTGAAGATTTGCTCAAATTTAGTCGCACCACACGTACCCCAGAAGGGAAGGGCGTACAGGAGATGTGACTCAATAAGGGCATAATAAACTGTTGGATAACTAATGAATAAATAAATAAACATTTGTAAAACATACTATCGTAATCATATTATTGGCATAAGGAAAAACTTGAAACAGATTAATAATTATTTTTCATCTAGTAGATTACTGTCAAATACGTGATATTCAATTAAAAATTGCAAATTTAATTGTCAAAGTCAGTTTGCTGTCAATCTTTTTTATCAATAATTATCACGTGGTATTTAAAGTTTATATTTGGTGGAATTCACCATTAGTGAACATGCCGACATACATTTGATACAACTTTAACTACCTATAACTCAGAAACGAGGGGTCGAATTGGAAATTTTTTTAAATTACAGCATTATTATCGAATTTTTTGCATCAATCTTACCGTAAAATTAATATACCGTTAGTTGAAACTGATAAAACAGCAGTCGAATCAATGAGTTTCTTTCTCGAGTTGAATCAGTGGTTAGGACAGATATATTAAGCAATAAAATTATTAGTACCGTTTTTTCATGTGATGCACACGGTATAATCTAGTGGTAAAAATACTATGCCAACTTATTGCATAATTTAAATGTAGAATCGGAAAGCTGATCATATGAATTACGCTAAGAGTTCCTTTTTTATCCATTCTATTTTCTGAATTTGGCTCCAAGTGAATATTTCTTGTTCACAAATTCGAAGAAATGGCTCGGAGCAACGGTGAAATCATCTCAAAATCTGTTACTCAAGTTGATAATCTTAAGAAATCTTATTTCTTTAAAAAGTCACTACTTAGTTTTTTTTTAACCGAAAATATGAATTTACAAATAATTAAACAGTGTGGTGTGAATACATGTATATAATTCAACTGATTTTTAATCATTACTCATTATTGAAATGATAGTATCCAAAGAAAAATATTTTTTGTTTCAGAGTGAAGATTTGATATCATTTTTATACAAATATCCGTTGAGTAAACTATCAGAAGATGAAGCGTGTCAAGTGAGTTTAAGGGAAATCAACACATTTTCAAATTTTTATGTTGAAATATTTATTTAACTCTTTCAGAGCATTATCTTCTTACAGAAGCCATAATTTCAGCAAAACTTACGTTGTGCAATCCAAGATTGTTTTTGTAAACTTCAGTCAACATCCGACTTTTATATATCCTGGATATTATAATCGCTCATAAACTTCTCCATAAGTGTCTGAAATAGCTCGTTCTTCAATTTTTTGACCATTCTTAATTCACATTCATTTTTCTTATTATTAATTTATTGGAAATATGTTTTTCAACTATCCTTGAGCCCATATCTCATTATGGTTCATCTAATCAAGTTTCCAGTAGTCATAAAAATGGACTGATTATGGTTTTCATAAATCTTTATTTAATATGTAATGACTAAATAGAACTTACGTTTTTCAAGCTTGACCATTTTTTTCATTCTACTCACTACCTCGGCCAGATCCGTCCTTTTTAGAATACACCACAATGTTCATTCTAGTGTACCATAATTATCCAGAAGAGCTCGGAAACTTTTAGTTATAATTTTTTTCCTAGGTAGAAATGGTGGTCACAACACTAGTTCTTGAAAAGCCCCAATTGAGGGCATCGAATATTTATAGTGTAGGAACGAATTTGATATCTTCGGTAAGTATAGTTTAATTATATTATCGAGATAATTATCATAATGAGATAATACATTGTGAAAATTATTTGATAAACATGATGAAATTGAAATGTCGGATCAGAATCATTTTTCTTCGCTATTCATAAATCCTCTTCGTAACTTCATGGTATTCATAAGTAAACAAATTCACTTTGGTGAAAATATAGCCACTAAATTTTTATAATATGCAGACTAAGCTGAAACATGAGGACTAGGCATAAAAGAATTACTATTTTCAGTGACAGTCAACTTCAACTGACTGAGGGAGGAGCACAATAGACATTTTAGGTCTAATCGACGCACGAGTGGGAAATCACTTCGTTGGGCTACTAGAATTATCAGATCGGTCATGAAACCTTCCACCTCTGGATTTTTTAGTGAGATTATATTAACAGCATACAAAAACCTCCATGAAATCTACCTCAACTTCTTAGACAACTATTCCATACCCATAAGATAAAACCCTTTCTCACTCACTTCGTCGATCGTTGGTGCTAGCAGTTTTTCTATGGTTTACCTGTAGCCTGGTGAACTATCCCCAAACCGAAAACAACCGTTTTTACTTATCTAGAGCTTTCTTTTCGTTCTCTTCTGGCCAATGGTCGATCGCTTTTCCTCCTTTCAGCTAGGACAACACAACCCCAGCCCTGCAGAGGAGCATGAAAATTTTTCCTTATCCATTCTTCAAACACCATCCAAAGAATCTCTATTCCTCTATTTTGAATGAAGTTCTATTGCAGACCGGATCACTTTTCCAAACATGATTTTTGGAATAGAATGATAAAATTGTAGGAGCCCATCAATTTGGGCATTTTTTACCTAATTATTTTATTTTTATTATTTTATAGATATCTGGAAATGTTGTTAGTTACGTCTTGGTTGCAGTGCAATTTAACGCTGCTTTTTCGCAATAAAATTGTTTCAAGGATTTCAAGGACCACTGCTATATTAAATAAACACGCTTTAGTATTGATTTAAACACACACAACGTCATTTGTTTAAATTGACTTTTTATTCAGTTGTAAATGATGATTTATCCTTCACTAATAAATATTTACTTTTGAGGTGGTCTTTTGTGTTTTGAATATATATGTATAATACGGTTGTTTTGTGCATATCTTTTATCTATGACTGCGACGTTGTACGATTAGGTTTCATTCGGCTTTCTCGTGTATGTCCGATACTTCAACGAAATCGTACGACACAGACAGGTCTGACTGTTGTAGTACAACACCGTCAATTGCATGATTTTTTATCCGCTAACCGGTTCATTCTTGTTGAAATATCAAATATTGCCTTGTCGTGCGTATAATTATTGCGGAAAATGGCGTATACGAAGAATTTTTTGAACTGTACCAATCATTTGGATGCAGTTGCAACTCCTCTAACAAATCAACATGAGCTATTTTTGCATCAAAATCTGCGATCTACTTTAGTTTTTTTTTATTACACACGAAGCGAGAAACGATAAAAAAATTTCATTTTGGTCTGACTTGACTGACAGCGAAGACTACACTGCGGCTTCTCGTACTTCTCTTTATTTTGTACTTTTCGATTATAAAATAATAAAATATACAACTGGTGATTTGAATATTTTATTTATAATAATACAAATACGAAAATTAATAAATATGTTTATGCTACAGATTAGGTCAAAACAAGTTAAACTTAATATTACCCGGTCAAGATCAAAATAACATTTTTAGTTGGTTAATTTCATAATATCGAATAGTATAATAGACTTGGATACTCTTAAATAGAAGAAGAAAGACAATTTGAATACCTAATTACCAACTCAAATTATGATTTTCAATAATTATAAAATAAATGAAGTTTCAATTTGCCATCTTGACAGTTGTTTTTGAAGTAGGTTATTTAAAAGTAACGGTACACCCTGTATACTTCCAATACTTTTCCTCAACTATGTGGACAAACTTTTATTTCATTCTTTTTTATTAAAATATAATAGAAATATTAAGAAGTTATTTTATGAACATACTGTATAATGGACATTCAGCTGGAGCTGGATAAAGACATAAAATATGTAAATTTTATTTAGAAAGAAGGCACAATATTATTTATTGAAACTTGTCATGGGCGATTGTCATGTTTATTTTTTTTTCTAATTTGACAAAAAAACTAGAGGTGAGTCAGCAATTTGGTTTAAATATAACCTTAACGTTACATTTCTGTTAATTTCTATATTAACCGGATAATATTCACATTATTCAATTTTGATGTTTTACAAAAACACTTATATAACAAATTTTCGTTCCTTCTTTTTCTTAAGGACGTCATTAGGCGTGTCCAAGTGGAACAAATTATTAACATTAAATTCTATTGGGGTCATCCATAAATTACGTCACACGAATTTTATGATTTTTTGCCCCTACCTCCGTCCTTGTCACAGCTGGTCACATTTGTGAGACTCCCCTCTCATTAGTCACATATTTTGAAAATTACATTTAAAAATTATTGAATGGAAACAGCGGTTCCGAAAGTTTTATTTCCATTATAAATTATTGTTCAATTAAATTAACATCAAAAAAATTAACCAAACAAAAATCGATTAATTATATTATTTAAAGAAATTAACAAAACAAATAATAGAAGATATAAACATAATCTTCAGTCCATGGATATTGAATCCACTCAAAGTTTTCTGGCAAGTCTGGTAGGAATTCTTTAACGACGATAGGTAAAACTCCTTGTTACCTCTTATGTAATTGCTTGTGTTGATTCTTAACTTTGTATGATGCAAAATATAATTTACAATAAAGAATACCTAAATTAATTTTTTTATTCATTTTTGTTGAATATGTTTTTGAGGTTTTCGTAAAGTAATAGTTTGAAGATTTAGATTCTAATAGATTTTGAAATGTGACATCACGAAATTTAGGACCATTTCCACCCCCTTGTCACACAATGTTAAAATTCGTAGACCCCCCTCCGACCCCCTTAACATGTGACATAATTTATGGATGGCCCCATAGCTATCTCTAATTGATGTAGGTACTGCTAATTGCATTAATAAATCCGACTAGATCTTAAGTACATCAAATGATTCCGTTTATCCTTTGAAACATATTAAGTATTAAATTTAGAGCTTATTTTAACCAGTATTTTAGTTTATTTTATCAAATTCCTATGTAATTAAGCCCGCAAAGTAGTTTTATCTAAACGAGACTACCTTTATCATGGATGTTTGTATAGATCAAATTTTTAAATTAACTTCATTTAAGTAGGAGTTATTAACAAAAAGGGTGAATTGTAATTATTACGGGAGCCTTTTGTTTTACTTTCAATATATAACTTGCAAAAATATTATTTTAAGAGTATTCCCACTATAGGATAATTTTGTATATTTCTTGCAAAAGTAATGATTATAATATGTATTTTTTTAATACTCCTGTTACATTATAAGGGAGTGAAATAATCAGCCCTTACCTTAATTAGCAGAAAAATATCTTTTTCGAAATTTACTTATTATGAAATATAAGTACTTATTTTTTCAGAAACATTTCTTAATCTTGATGATCTTAGTGAAGTTTTTTCCTAGTTACAATAGAATCAGATAAGAAAAAACATACAAGATATCTATTGTTTTTATTTTCAAAGTATTGTATTTAAAATAAAATTTTTATTTTATCCAAGTAAATTAATAATGAATGAGGTAAACGTTTCTAATTAATAGAAATTTTTGAAAACTACCAAATTCACAAAATTTACAAAATTTCAGGAGAACAAACTTACGTCGTAGGAAGTATAGGAAGTAATATCTCAAAGAAGGTGGACTAAGGAAATTTTTTTATAATTATATATATATATATATATATATATATATATATATATATATATATTGAATCTATGTTGTTTGTGTTATTAAAATGCTTTACAATAATTTACAAGATCAATTTCCTAACGAAAAGATATTACATTGAAGTTGCTTACTCAAATTTCATTACAAAAAGCCATGACTTAAAAAATCGTTAAATTCAAATTATCGAAACAACTATTTAAAAGAGGTGCTCGAAAATTTCACTATGCTAATAGCATCAATAAATTTTGATTCATTAAAATCATACTACCAGATTTTGTAAGGTGAGGATTTTGCGACATCTTAAAAATAATCGCTACGATTTTATAAAAGTTAAAATCGGCGGTATTCACATGTCTACGGATTATTTTAATATGAAGAAGCGATAAGTAATAGGTTTCAACTTCTTATTATTTTTTTCATTTGTCAAAATAAGGAAGTTTACTAAAATCAGGCACATAGTTGTTTTCTATCAAACAATATTACTTTAGATTGAATATGTTTACAAGTTGATTTGACGAAATAAAAATCAAATCAAATGTCTTTTTCACACCTAATCTTTCAACAAAATAATCCGAAATTCTCGTTAATACATCAATATTTTATGTAGTTATAACTGGAACAATTTTACTCACTAATTTTTTTTTCGTGAGAAATAATATTTGCACCACATTAATTGACTATATTCCTATTGTGCTATTGTGTAATATAAGATAAAAATTTACTAAGTAGGTACTACAGAAAAATCGTTGTTTTATTGCAGAAATTTCAATTTTAATGAATAAATTTGTAACATGTCATTCGGCTTGTTACTTTTGGCTTCAAACATTCCTTTGTTCACGTATTATGGCCCAGTAGCCACTTCTGATTTATTTATTCTAGCAATTGAAGTAAGGAATTTCTTTTTTTCGTAAACTTACCAGTCTATAAAGAAGCCAAAATAACAAGAATTGAAGAATCTAAATGGAAGATTAAGAAGAAAAAAGCGTGAATGTTAACAAGAGCTGCTTTTTTTGCTACAACTTTGTAATTATTGATATAAATGTTAATCTCGTAAATCCAGTAAATCAGAAAAATGATCAGTTCCAATACTAAGTTGGACCGGTAAACTTAATCAAGATATGAAATGTTAAACACTTCCACAAAATATACGGTATGCTGAGAAAAATATGTTGAAATGCTAAATATCTTAACGATAAGATAGGAAAGGAAACTATTTACATAATTCATGAAAAATTAGTGCGATAAATATATGAGACCTTTAACTATAATAGAACAGCCTCGCGAGTGGTGTCTTAATGTAAACTAATACAATTTCTTACTTAACTAAAAAAATGTCTGCTTACACAAACCTACATAAAGAAAGATAAAAAAAGCATTGAGAATACAACAAGGCAAGGAATGAAGTGGGAGGTCGATAACAAATTAATTTCTTCAAAAATTCGAATGTCAGAATAATTGAAACAGAAGTGACTACTGTGCCACAATACGTGAATGAAGGAATAATCAAAATGTTTGAAGAAAAACGTAACAAATTGAATGGTATTTTACAAATTCTTTCATCAATTGTCATTTGAATGAATAAATTGTAAAGCAAAGTTTAACTAAATATTTTAAAAATTCAAACAAATAATCATTCTCGTTCTTGTTTTTTGATTTGACATTCTTTTTAACTTTTACCATTTTATTATACTGTCATTATTTTCGTTTGATTGTTTTGTTTAAATAAATTGTAATAAGAAAAATATCATACCGTCCATTTAAAATCAATAAATAGAAAATAATATCATATCATAAAATATAGTGTAAAATACTCGTTATTCAGCTCCAAAACTAAATAAATTCTTCGTGACTTTTATCGGTTTAATATGGTTTGCTGAGTAATTCATATTTTACGAGATCGATGGTCTTTTAGCATATTTCCAACAGTGATGTTCGTTCGCGAGTACTTTAAGCTCTTTTCTTTTCACCTTGCCAGATGGAGTTAAAGGTATACTGTCGATAAACATAATCCCTCCTCTCAGCCTCTGCTTATCTTGCACCCTACTCTCTATGTATTTTTCAATTTCTTCTTCAGTTATTTTACCTTTGTAGCTTTCTTCTAAAACTATTAGTGCCATGGGGTGGTCTCCATCTTCTTCATGCTTCCTTCCTATAACAGAAATAAGACAATTTTATACTAGAATTTTTGTTTTGCCTGAAAAACTAGATACGGAGTCAACAAATCACACACCCATGAACACAAATATGCATAGAAAATAGTATAAATTCAATTCAATACGAGGTATATTCAACTAAATTATTTTATTAAAGGCGAAGTAAAAAATTGATAAAAAATCTGTCTTAATTTTCTTCAAAGTACTACCCTTTGAATATAACTGCAAGCATTTCGGGAAAGCTTTTTTCTAAATCTATTCTATATGTTCTTTCGTGGCCTGGAATGGTAACATTTTCTATGACAAAAATCACAGTGCTAAATCTGCCGAATGAAGTAGTTGTGGATAAACAAAAAGACTTTTAGTTGTCAAAAAATGGCTAAGCAAATCCGACTTGTAGAAAAAATAGTCACAAGAAAAAATTAAGCAGTTCGCCCACTTTTTATGTCATTTTTTCCGCACACCGTTTCGCAACCCCCTTTGTAACACCTAGCAGGTAACTGAAGTTCTCTTAGAACAACCTCTAACCTAAAATACCCTCACAATTAAAATAAAGCATCACATGACTTCAATGTGATCGTTATGAACCCAATTTATATTCCTATTTTCACTCACTTTGAGGTTAGGTACGTTTTAATATCCTACGCTATTTTCGTTTTGTTTTAAAGTGAAAAATGCATGCTATTTTGATTGAGAAAGGAGCTGAATATTATTTATTTACTAAAATATTTCAATTTCAAAACTTGGGACTCCAAAATATTTATATTGATTCGGTATAGATTTATTGTAGATAAACCTTCGAGGTTTATCTTAGTTATACCCTTCAAATGAAGAATTCATAAAAGATATATTCGTTTCTAGGAATTCAACATTAAACAATGTGTGCTATATTTAGAAAGTAGTGTATGTTGGAAACCTTCGAGATTTTATGCCACTTAATACCGTGTAGTCAAAATTTTAAAGCTGCACGTTTATTAGATCAGCTAAATATAACTTTTGTGACATATTATGCCAAGTTAAAGAATATTCCAAGCTTTCCTATTATTTAAATTAGAATGATGTTAAATTACCTATTACTACTGATTGTCGTACTGCAGGAAGATGTGATAATTCCAGCTCCAAAATAGCCGGCGGAATATGCCACCCTCTATATTTCAACATTTCTTTCAGTCGATCTACTACGTAGAAATAGCAGTTTTCATCATACATTACAACGTCACCAGTTCGGAACCAATTATCTTTGTCGTATCTTGAAAAAATAGAATGGAATTTAAACAAGAATTTTATAAAATTATTTTTCATACGAAGATCTCTGAAGATGGCTTGGTTATAGAAACGCGCGCGATTTCAATACGAATATCATTAGTAGTTTAATTTAAATCATTATCTTCTTTATATGTGAAATGATTATAGAGACATAACTTATCTTAAAAATTTATAAATATAATATTTGTTGGATTTTCAGTTTAGATGTTTGGGTAGAATTACCTATTTGAAAAATCTCTATTGTAGTAACCGTTCATGACGGTTTTTGCTTTAACTCGTAGTTCTCCTGGTTGATTTGGACCAAGAATTTCTTCAGTTTCCGGATCTACCACCTATAAAAAATACAAAATAATTCATATGCGTATTTCGAACCAAAGGATTGTAAATAATTTCCAAAGGAAGGCAGTCGAATCCGTACCTGACCTCTTCGAGAGGTGCCAATTGTTTGTACTAATAAGTCCCGTTGAAACTACTAATATTTTTTATTTTCAACAGAACAAGATAGAGAAACGATTACTATCTATTTCTTAGTTAAAAAAAATAAAAGGATAAGGCTGTGAAACTATTTGTACTACTGAATATATTAGATGAAAAAAAATTTACCAAAAAATTGTTTCTTTTATCAATCCAAAAATGCGAGTGGTACTAAACATGACAATTGCGTAAATTTTCTTTTGCACCTCTCATTTCTTTTCGTTCGGGTGTTCATTCTGTAGCTTATATCATGAACAGTAGTGCTTTATTTAATCATGAGTTAAAACTGAGTTTTTCTTGATCTATTAGCAATCTTGTTGAGTTTTTAGATTCAGGGAGATCAACTGTAGGATTTTTTTGTACTTTAGTAGAGTCTTGAATATAGCCCATATTACTCGTCGATAATATAGATTTTCATTGGTGAAAAATCAAATCTTCTTTCTTTATAATACTCGTATGAATTAAAATAATTGAAAGTTCAAATTTTCTATAGGGTATTTCCAGAAAGTACCTTCAACACTTTTCTAGCCTTTATATAAAATAGTTATTTATGCAACAAGTAAGTGAAAAAATATAACTTTACTCACGAGTTTCATACAAAATTTTCTCTACGTCCGTAGATTTAAATAAATTCGACAAAACTTTTATCAATTTTTATTTTGTAATAGTAATATTAACAGTACAACTGTGAGCATTATTAATTTGAATTACTATTGGTACTTGAACGAGTTCAAAGAAATACCATTGTCTATAGTTGTATAAGTACTTATTGGATTGTTGATAGGATCGTGAACATTTACAATATTGCTTCAAGTCTAACTACGGTTTCATGCTTTTTGACCGATTCAGAAATTACATTCTTTATGAATGCAAATGAATGAAAAAAAACGTGAATATTATAACAGACGTAGAAAAATATTATTGTGATTCACTTTCTAATGATTTGCAATTTTATAATCAAATTCCTACAATGATTTGCAATTTTCAAGAATCTTATCTCAAGGAAAATACTTTTGACAAAAAAATCATTTTTATGATCTGTAATTGGTATGTATGAAAGCTTATCAAGTATTTATATGGTATCACGTATTTTTGATAAAATTAATTTATTTCTAGATAAGTTTGAATTGATTTTCCGAAATATTGTTTTCCATATTAGAAACCTTAGTATAAGAATACGTACTTGAAAATAAGAAAATTTATTGAATTAGAATTAATAAAAATTTTAAAAAAGAGAGGACATCGAATGAAGTTAATACTATAGTAACTTTTTTAAATAATAGAGAATTCAAGTAGATAATACTGACAGAAAAAATTCTATAAAATTTGAAAAATATTTGCACGAAAACTTTAAATGCATATATGCAAAATGATTTGAGTCTGTCGAATATATTTCATCACATTTTCACACTTTCCCTTCAAAGAACCATATTTCAAATGATATGTGTAAAATTTTGAGCTCATTCACTGCAATAATTCATCCGAACATTTTGTAAAAAACAATTTTCTAGTTTTTTTAAACAAAGAAGAAAAATCAATTCTGTGTGTTACGAAGCTTTGTTTTGTAACAGAAAAATTACTATTTGAAGAACATTTGAGCGTATTAATATGGTAATTCTACAAACATTGAACACTATAAAAAAGTCATGAAAATTGTGAAGGAAAAGTTCAAAGTAGGTGGTAGTAGTCAATACGAAAATATTTGATTATTTATTACATTTCAAATTAGCATACCACCGTGAAAAAGCTGCATGTCTGATTCAGAACGTTGTTTGGAACTGTTTAGATAAAATAGAAATGATTTATTGCATTCAAATATGATCAAAGAAGCTTGGATTCATCACTACGTACCATCAAAATGCTAGTCATTTTAAAGGCGAACAAAAAACTTTTAGCAAAGGTTATGGATTCTGCATTTGGGATATACCTGATATATTTTCTACCGATTATTTGATATATGAAAAACTAATGATGAAAACAATGACCAAATTAAATTCATTGAACTCGTAATTCTTCAGGCAATCAACGTATGAAGCAGATCTTTCCGCCAACAATACTATTTTCACACCTGAATAAATTAATCATCAAAAAAGCGTTTGACTAATTGTATTTGTTTGGTTGAAAAACTTGTTTTCTGTTTACTAGATCGGAATTTATTGATATGGTTCAATAAGCAAAGCTAAAAAATATATTTTGAACACTAATTAACGGTTGGGGTTTTCGGGAAGTTATTTGCTTTTAGAATCCAACATATACTGAAGGAAATAATGTATCAATCAATAATTAGAGGAATTAGAGTCATCATTCTCTAAATCGTAAGACTCTTTGTTACAAAAATAAAAACCAATAATAATTAGGATTCCAAAAAAGTAGATCCATGTATTTATTAGGAGACAGGTCACACAAAAAACAAATCCAGGAATATCATGGCTAGTTAGAATAAAAACCAATATATTGAAGGTTGCAGCAAATTTTGGAAAATGATAAGCTTCAATATATTGTGCTAAGGACGCAATTATGAAAAGGACTAAAACAAGTATGCGGCTTATTACACACATCTTTCAATATATAAATTGAACAGGCCTCACAGAAATGAAACAAGAAATGTAAAAGAATGTACTGCGTTCACTATTTGTCATCAAATTTTTATTGCAAAGGAAAAAAAATGGGTATATGACACCAAAGCTAAAGAATAATACGAATTATGGGGACTTGAAATAAATATCCAGAATGCAGATTTAGTTTTGGGGAAAAGATCTATTAACTTTTATGTATTAAGGATTAACCAATACCAAGTTCAAACGTGTGTAAAAGACATAGCGCACGAGGAAAGCCTGTCACATATGGGCTTACTATGGAACAATACTGATTAAAGACAACAAAAAAAATATTTCGAAGCATAATACAGATTGACAACTTATATGGGAGAGAAGTATAAACCAATGACAACAACAATAAGAAACGAAATCAGGACAGTCGAATTTGATTATATGAGAACGTGTCTAAAAGTCACAAGAACCACAGAAATGAAGTAACAAGTGGGAGTAGAAAACAGAACGCTTGAATGGTATGGTCACAAAGAATGTCAGAGCACTGGAGGCTCAAGCAAATACTGCATTGGGAACCTCCAGAGAGATGATGACCTCATGCATTGCACATGCGATAATAAATTAAGACCTGAGAGTAGAGGACTGGAATGAAAGAGGAAAATAATGGCGAATTCCAAAATTATTTGATGAATTTTTTTACTCACCTTGTACCAAATTCCTCTCATCGGCAATCCAACAATATCAGGATTGCTTTTATACAATTCTCTTTGGGTTTTATTATGAAGTTGAAAACTAGTTAGAACACCTATTTCCGTTTGTCCGTACGTCGGTACTATATCGGTTTCCGGAAGAATTTCCTGCAAAGCGAAAATATATTTTTTGGATAAAGCCGCACCTCCTGTTGAGATTCTGACTAATGTATCACAGCTAGCGTCTTCGGGTTTACCGCATTTCACCAGTTCTGTTACTTGAAAAGGGGTTAAGAATACCCCTGAGACCTGTCAATATAAATAATTTGATAAGTTCCCTTCGTTAAGAGACAAAAACCAAAATATATTACGTAAAATTATGGTTTATAAGTTGTACTTACTCTATATTTGTCAACCAAGTACCAAAATTCCTTAGCGTCGAAAGTGCTGCACAAAAGTCTAGTAACTCCAGTAATAGCAGACAAAAATAATCCTGCACCAGAAGAATTCCAATATAGAGACCCATATGTTAAGAAACTAGTACCAGATTTTTTTATGTTCATTTCATATATTTGTCTCAGTTTATCCACATCATTATTTTGAGCTGGCGGAACTAGCGGCGAATGATGAAAATAGTAATAATGATTCAAACATATACCTTTAGGGAAGCCGGAAGTACCGCTACTGAAATATATAGCGGCAGTTTCCATGGGATCTTTGATAAATATAGGTTTGAACTCATGTTCTTCTTCTTGCGGTTCTATAAACTCAGAGAATACTGTGAATTCCTCCGTAGGACCGAAAACTACTATTTCCGTTTTCAATTCCAATTTTTTCGTAAAATATCTGATTTCTTTCAAAGTACTTTGTACTGTGAAAATAATTTTCGGCTTTACATCCGAAATTAATTTCTCAAGTTCAATGTTAGATAAAGTTGGATCAAGAGAACAAGGAATGGCTCCGATCATGTGAGAAGCAATTATCGGAACGCATGCATCCAGATGGTTATCTGAGCATCCTGTGACTATGTCTCCTTTCTTTATTCCTTTTTTCTGTAAAACAATGGCTGTTCTTATACATCTTTGAAGTAGCGAATCAAAAGTGTCTTTCTCTCCCGTTGGTGCGTATATCTAAAACGGTAATGGCAGAAGTAAATTTAATAGGAGCGCAAATTACATGAGATTAATTTATATGAAAAATTGACAATATTATAGCTTATAAAAGAATTTTTTGTTAACAACAACGGTAAATATCTCATTATAGCAGCAACTAAGTTACTATACATTTATTTTGTGTTGCAAATTGACAAAAAATTTCTGAAGACTACAAGAAATGCTGAAATTTGTCGATGGTGATATAGAAGTAACTTTAGAAAATTTAGAAGTGATATGTTTGATTTAAAAGAGAAAAGGAATAATTTGAGGACGAGCAACAGTCTTTCGATTTCAAAAACAGATGAAAAAACGTACAAAAATTAGAAAAACTCGTTACATCAGATTATTTGAGATATCGTGTGCCGTTTACTGTAGGTGAAAATTTAGTTTATGGGAACGAAACTGAGAAAAGAAGAAAAGTCTCAATAGAAAACCAATGTGACTTGAATATGCGCGTCAATCAAAGACATCATAGGTTTCTTCGAAGTAGATAGAGATTGAGAGTTGATTCCAAAGAGATACGTGCACGAAACAATGTGCACATCTGTATAAAATGTGCCTACAGATAACATTCCTGACACTGAGAGGCGCGTCAATTAAAGTCTTCATAGTTTTCTTCAAGTATGGGTACAGATTGGGAATTGATTCCAAGAAGATACGTTTACAATTAATTTAGAAATCTGAAAAAATACAAACGAATACCATTTTTGGTTAGGTTAGGTTAGTGTTTTGAAGAAGGTCAGTTCTGAAATTTTATGTTACATTTGAAACTTATTTGCTATAATCTTCACTGATAGAAGTTATTATGATTGTACAAAGAGAAAAAGGTTTTAGAAAACATAACTGAATGTTGAGAAGAAAATTACCACTTGTATGGAGCGGAAAGTGATCTCGTTACTGCTATGCGTAATTCGAAAGCATATCAAATGTATTTAAGTTAATTGTGATTTGTGAATTTTGGGTGAAATGGCAAGCAAATTGATCGAGAATAGAGAAACTCTCAAACTCCATTAACCAGCTTTGATCGATCATCCAAAAACATTTGCGACAGATTGAGACAGTAAGCAGAGCAAAGGTTTAGGTTCTCCATAATCTGTTCGAATAGAACAAAGCCAACAGATCTATCACATGCAAAGTATAACAATATACAGAACTGTTTTTTGATCACTGTATCTCGCTCGTAGTAGTCTCTCTCGAAGTAACGCGAAGTCGGATTTCCATCTCAAGAAGGCATATTCTCGAGATATACTACTCATAAACCGATTGATTTTTATCGATCCGGGGTTGAAAATTTGCACACTAGATGGCAAAATGTTGTGATATTTATAAAAAATGAAAATAATGTATTCGTTTGAATTCAATCTAAGTCCTTATTAATTTGAATCAAGCTTTCATGAATTAGGGCTGTACTACCTTCCGCTTACCTTAATATGGGCGTTTTCCCATAAAAAACTAATGAAATATTGTAAAAATTAGAACATTTGGTTTCTCTCAGATAAGGATAAAAAATAGTGTATCACTGGGGGGCTTCTTTAACACTTAGAGATCGTTATTTATAGAGGATCTTACGCGGAGATTGGTCTATCATTTATAAGGGTAAAAATGTTAATTTGATGAAATACCAGAGACTCGTTATTATAATGATCAAAAATCATGAATTTCTTGCTTATCCAGAATTACTTTCACTTTAATTAAATACTTAATACTTACCTGCGCAACTTTGGATCCATTCTGTTTCATTCGTTGAAAAAATACATTTCCTATTCCACCCAAGTGATCGGCGGAAAAATTAACATCCTGTGTTTTAATAATATTGCCTTCTATCCAATAGTTACTCATTTTTTGATAATATTATATAAATAGTAAGTGAATTGAACAACACTTTCAACGTAAATATGCAGCTTAATTTTCAACGAGTTGACTTGAAAACATAACGCTGACTTAACCTTGAATATTTAATAATTTATTGTTGATGATTAGAATACAGTGTAAATGATAAAAAAATGGGAGATAGTACCATCTACGCGTAAATATTCGTTGGTAAACAATTTCGTTTTGAAAATAGATAAAAATAATATTTTTAGAATGGATGATGCTTGTGGTTGTACCATAAATAAATTTGTGATGATGTTTAAAACGCGCTAACTATTTGAAAAACAAAACATTTATAAGTTTATTAAAATGTTGAAGTGATTCTCATTTCGTATTTTGCGAAGTGTTGAAATGTTCGTTATATACTCGTTTTTATAAATCAAGGAAACACATCGTATAATATTTTCTTAAATATATTTTATAAAAGATTTTGGAGCTTGACCTTCACAAACATATATCTTCACATTGACAACCCTAACATATAAATTAATCACTTATATTTTAAAGATATTCGTCGAAATTTCATTTTTTTTTTGTACTAATAAGATTCATAAATAGAATTTTTTTTGTTTTAATGCAGTTCTATCGTTTTTATAACTTCTTATTCTATTTTCTAAACATTGCGATGTCTGTCCAATGTTAACAGCAGCACGATTATTACAAGGAACCTCATATATGTTATTAATCGATTTTTCTCCTAATACAGTTCTGCTTTTCCATCATATAAACTCAGATTACTTAGTTAAATAGTTCATTTTGTATACAATTCTGCTTTTTGTTTTTGTTGATTTTGTATACTGTGACATCAAAAAATTATTTTGTTCATTCCAGATTATCTATTTCATGGTAATACTTGGATATTTGGATTCTTTTGGTATAGCAGTAACAGAGTCATTTATATAACAGAAAAGAGTTGTCTAATGATATTTATTATGCTTCTAAGATGTTTTATTATAAAATTATTTGAATGCTAAACCATCAATTCTATATTTCATTTTCAAATTTGAAGGGACTATTAGCTAATTTCAATTTTGTCCCTTTATATCTAATAAATCTTTCACAATTGTATTTGTTGTGACGAAATTATATGAAATTGGATTTATCCCATGAACTTATTTTTGATATAGTTAAAATATTGTGTAAAGTAGTTTGCAAATGATTACGTAGATGAGTAACCTACGTTTCAATTCCAATTGATCTAAGATGTTATGTTCAATATGGGAACCATTCTATTTTAGACGATTTTTTAATAGTTTTACAAATGTTTGTTAAATAAAAATTCTTTGCTTATTTCCGATTCGAATTCCTAGGGTCCTGTTTCAATTTTTTATAAGCTGTCTACATTAAACATTATATTAATAAAATATTGTGTTTTATTATTATTTTATTATATCATTTTCTCAATATTTCTTGAATATGCAGAGGGCAGACATCCCAATATCTAGAAAATGGCATCAATTCGACAAAAATGAATGAAACTGCATTAAAAAACGTCTAAATAGCACAAAAAATTCTTTCGGGCCCTATATATAACTAATTATTTCAATCAAGCATTAAACAGTTAGTAAAGGTGATAAAAGCTTGATAATGAAGCTAATTCTCTATAATATAATATAAGGGGATCGAGAATTTGGAAGCTAGTTCAATAATTATCACTAGAATCGAATGTATGAATAATGTCACTGCATTAAGAAATTAAAAACAATGGATTTGTAAAGGATAATTCTACCAAAAAAAAGCGAAGCAGTGAGGGTTTGAGTTTAAATGAAGAGAAAAAAATATTCATTGATTTGCGGTATCAAATGATACCAAAGGGAGTAGTAAACTCGTTGCCAAATAACGTCTTAATAACAGAACCAAATGGTGCACTCAACTTTGATTAGCTTATTCAAAAACAACATTTATATAATAGTATCTAAATAGCTAGGTTAGGTTCGGTTAGATTATTTGTACTAACATCAAAATTTTTAATCTTTACATACGTTTCAATTTGACATTTTATAATTGGGGAATGTGTAGCGCAAAAGGAAGAATTAAATTTTGTATGAAACGATTCCCAACGATTAGTCGTTCTTGTAACCGAGATATATGTCATTTGTAGGGACCCTTGAATTCAATGTTCAATTTTGTTAAAATTTAAGCAAAAAATGGAAAATTGATCTACAACGTGATATAATAATATCCATCGAATTCAACGCAGATGCGATAAATAAATGTTAATAAGTTAGATAAATACATATTACGAAACATTTTTCAGAAATTATTTCAAACAACTGGGAAATACTAGTTTCCTATTGATAAAAGATTAAACCATATTTGTTTCTTTATTGTGTGATTAGTTTATTTACTTAATGTATCAGTGAAATTGCAAAAAATACCTAATGATAATTTGAAGTTTTTCACATTACATGATCTCCTAATTTAAAATATATTCCATGATTATTGAAACGAGTGAAGGATGTCTACGTCAGTTGTCGGTTATTTTTCAAAATTGACTCCAAAGACAGTTCATAGTGAGATATAGTTTCCACAAATTTGATGGTAATAATTTTTTGCTCAAAGCAGGTTTATTATATCTTTTATAGCAATAAAATGTTTTTACCTGTTAAATTTAATGCACTAATAAGTGATTTAGTTAATATCTAGAAAGATATTCCACAATAATTGATAAAAACATTATGTTTCGGTCGTGATTTGAAAAAAATTAAAATACATTAACATTTTTATACGATTAAGACCACGTTGTGACTAATAAAATTGGTTCTCAGAAAATAAACTCACATTTCTCGGTAGAGGCACAGAGTGATAATCACAAATGCAAGTAACAAAGGGCACTGAAAAAAAGTACAACTGTCTACCTAAAGCTTAATAAATATTGTTTGACCTAGAGGAGGGACAAGGTTTGACCAATCCGGGTGAGAACTATCAATAGCGTTTAAAGTCAATTGCATACCGAGACTCGCAACATTGGGTATAATGTTATAGCTGGCTATATGAAGAGCCTAGGGCAGGTTCGGCACGTTTTTAATAAAAGGGCTAATAGCTGAGAGAGAAATTTCATTTTCTATTTTAATTTATGCCGAAGAGACATTGTGTTAACAGCTTGAAAATCAGTTTGGATATATAATAGGAGGTAATGAAAAAAAAAAAAAAACAGACTGGAACCAATTTGTTTGATTACTTTGAAAACACGTTTTGATGATTTAACAATATTGTGTACGAGTATTTTGTATATAGTATGAAAATTTCGTTCGGAATCACTTTTTTTGTCCTTATTATGAAAAATTGTATAAAACGCTAAGACAGGTTAACATAACATAAATTTGCCTGTACCATGATACAATCAAGTTTAAAATAGAAATACAATGATCAAACTTAAATAATATCATTTCTTCCCTTCGCTTCGGTGTTTGTTTATTGGTTCAATGAATCTGCATTAGAATTTTGAGGTACTTTGAGACACGGAACATTATTGTTTTGTTTTATCTTTATTTAGTTATTTTAATGTTTGTTTTTTAGTTTTTACAGGCTTTTGTCTACAAATTGTAACAATTTTTTTAACAATAAAGCATTTCATTCTCTCTTTCTCTATTCTCAAAAATACCGTCAGTTTTAACTGTCAGTTCATATATTCCCGGGTAGTTATTAAATTTAGTTTCTACTAAACAAAAATCAAAACATTGCAGATTATTTTCCAAAATGTCAATTACTAAGATAGCAGTGAGTATTCAATCGTCATATCAAAAGTTTTGCCATGGGCATACAAATTGTTATGTTTCTAAAACTAAAAGATCTTGAATTTTACACAGATCATTAATTTGTGTGAGCGGAGGTGTTGACTACTCAGATGTAAAAGAAATTAGAAAGGTGGGAAGCAGTTGCCGAAGATTACTTCGACGACAACAATTCAAAGCGAAGAAAAAATATTGTTGAAGTATTAACAAATAATAACGGTACCATACAAATGATGAAAATATATAATGTATTGTGTACTTTTACTAATAGTTAAAGAATTCTTTACATGTTTGTATGTATGGATTTGGAGTCTCGTATACACTGCGACCCAAAGAATCTATTATGTCCCCCTTTCTTCCTGTGATACTAGAGAACCCAGATTCTTCACATTCAATTTATACGAGAAATGGTTTGTATATTTTCTGCCCATTTGATACGACATTCCATATTTAATTTATTAATATCAGTTTTCACCAAGTTATGTTTAGAACTTAGAACAGTTTCTCTTTCATGGGGGTTATTTTTATATGTTGTAAGAACACAATTTGTGATTTATGATTTATATAGAAAATTAAAAAAAGTGAGGCATTTTATCTTTCTATTATTTAGTTGCTTTCGGTAATTTCTTCTGATGGTGCCAACTGGTTTTGTTTTTTATGAAGAAGTTATTAATTTCTTTGATATCTTATATATATGACTGGACAAGTTTTAGAACGGCATTAAATAAGAGTCATTTGAAAACTCAAATTTTCATTCATTATTTCTTTTGGGCAATATTGGTATAACATATATATATATATATATATATATATATATATATATATATATATATATATATATATATATATATATATATATATATGCCGGAATTGAAGGAGGGGCATGTATTTATAATTACCAATAAACGCAATTAGATATTGTACAAAATTCCGTAATCCTGTCATTATAAATAACTTTTTGATAGTAAAATGTTGTCAAAATTACTTCTTTAAGTAATCTAGAGTTAATGAAAATTTGTCCAGCTTCAATAATATAGAATAATAAGAATGATTGAAAAAAAAAATTATATGGTGTTATTTCCAAAATGAACACGACAAAAAAAGACATACCGAGTGAGATTTCTCAAATAATTGTTGCAAATGTCATTTTTATCTAGGAACATTTAAAACCGAGGTAGATTATGATATTTTATACAAAGCCCTTTAGAAATACTTGTATATCTTTTTCTATGAAATTTCTGTGAAGTATGATTAATAATTCCGCATTATTCATAATTTTTATGCTACTTATCAATCGAACAATTTTTAAAACAATCTAAGGACAACTAGTATAGAAATCCGTGGTTTATATTGTTAATATGCACTTAAGATATCTCACATTATGTGAATGTATCCTTCAGGCAAACAATAGCAAGTACTTTTATAGAAAAAGTACAAGTAAGTGCCGACAAAAATATTTATATTCTCATTTAGTTTGCGTCAAAATACGTCATGAGTTTGGGTGCAAACAATCCATTGAGGCCTTGTAAATAGAATTAGTATTTAGATTCAATTTTTACTATGGTATTAATAATATACAATCCACAACTTAAACGCACGAACCCTGGTCTCCCAGATGCACACGAAATTGTTTCATTTGTGTAAAAAATATAACGAGTGGCTCAAAAAGAACGCATGAATTTCAGTTTAGTAATGGTAGGGCGGTTGTTTTCTAGGTTAGGGCGTCTAGTTTTAGTAGCAATGGCGCGTTTTCGTTGTTGAAAATTTTGCGTACAGAGTTCACTGTTCCACGAAATGGTTGGCTTACTTCTTTTCGCACAACTGGATTAGTTACGAAGCATGATTGTCAAATGGAATGGAAAACTTCGAAGAAAGACTTTTGATGTGTATCGACGAGGAAAGACGCCATCTGTCTGATGTAAAGTGATCAGCTCACCACAGTGCTTATCGATATTCCAATGAACAAAGCCATAAATTGGATAATCTAAACATTGTATTCATGTGAGACGATTTTGTATGTATGTAAAAACAAATTATACTGGTTTTAATTAATTTAATTATGGAGTTAAAGCAGTATTTCCAGCCGTTAAATTTCTTCTTCTTCATCGTATTAGGATTTAGTCCTGTGTTTGCATCAATGGTTACCTAGCTGCAGCTGGAATGATGGAAACCAGTTTTCATACCAACTTGTAGGTGGTCGTCCTGGTGGTCGGGATGTATTCGGTTTTTCTTTCTTTGCAACCTAACCTAACCAACCTGTCATCTGCATTCTGTCCACGTGGTCTCTCTGTCGTGTCCCTTCACCGATTTCTCGCCCATCTCACTACATCTTGGATGTTACATATCTCCCTTATTTCATCACTCGTACGAGTTTTGTCAATCCAGTTTTTTCAAGTGAATAAAAATCTTGTTCAATAAATACCCTGTCGGAGCGGCTATGTGGTGGAATAATTATCCCCTCGAGGTAAAGGAATTTAACATAAAAATGGCCAAAATTCTTACGATTCACTAACATTTGTTTTTTATGCTTCCTTTGTGGTATAAAATCCACATTTAGGAATAAATTATCATTTTCGGAAATCGTATTTAAAATCTTTTTCTAATCTATACAATTCACATATAAATTTTGTTTGTTTGCTTACCTATTTATAGAAAATTATTATTCACACATTACGTGATATTTAAACTTTCTACTCACGTTTATTCGATTTACCTACATCAGAGCATGATTACATGTTTTCAGGCTCTGACATAGAAATATCAATGAATTATATTTAGAGAGAAAACCTATATAAATCCATATTCCAGGAACGTATTTCATGAAATTCTAATTTTTATTTATAGATTAAGAACTTTTGAACAAATGCATTTTAAGATATTATTATTTTGTAGCAAAAATATAACCACGAGAGGCAGTTATTTTATATCTAATGCAGCATCAGTTTTGATAAATATTTCCTATTCAGTAACGATTTGAAAAAAAAAACATTACTCGGAGATCTATAAAATTATTAATTTGAATAATTCTTTAAATCCGTCTGCCTATCCAAGGACGTCCAACTGAAAAACTGTTAAGTGTCTAATACATCATTTGTCCAATCTTATAAGCTAAAGTTAAGCTAAAAAAATCTGCTAACAAATCTAGCTTCTTCGCAAAGAGTGTTAGAGACTGTGGTTTTCCTATAAAATTTGTTTTGTTCAATTTTTCTCTTTTCTTAAACTACTAAATTTTATTTCACTCTACATAGTTGCCGGACACACACACACTGAGCCAGTACTACACAAAAAAACCCAAATCTAGCTCTCCAAATTATTTTTTTTTCTTTATCGGGATCTTTCCAAAAGAAGCCGTATCCCATATAAACATCCCGCCATTTTCTTAAAAAAAATAAACAAATCACAAGAGATTGTCTTCTGTCCTCTGATCTCATTTTTGCAAAGCATTCCTAGATGGAATGGTGAAAAAAATTCTTCATTTCTGAGTAGAAATAAGAACTTAAAGCATCAGGAAAGCTCTTGGTGTCAATGTGTTGACTAAAACTCAAGCCGGCCAAAGAAAAATTATTCTTATTTTGTATACTACTTCGTTAGTTTAATCAGCTACAAAGACCTGTTATTCTGTAGGAAAGAAAAACGCCGGAAACATGTTAAAGACGTATAAGTTCGAAAGGACAAAATTCGTGATATTTTAAATGAAGCAAAAGATGTTCAGATTGTTGAACAAAAATGAACAGAGAGTAGGTATTTGCAAAAGGAGTTTAACAATCGATCGTTTTTCTTATATCCATCTGTTGAAATTCTTACATATGTGAATAATCGACGGACCGAAAAGCTTTTTTGTGGATGAGATGCACCAATACGATATTGAAAGAAATTGTTAAAGAAAGATTGGACTACGACTACTACTACGACCAGTAGAAACCTGAAGAATGCCTTAACGAAAGCTTATCTGTATGAAGAGTTTTAACAGATGTTCTGACACCACGTTACTGCAAGGAATAGACAAACTCCTTAATTTCAGCGATTCTACTCTGCCTTCAAAATGAACTACTACATAGTTGGATTGGTTTTTAAATAACAGCCCGTCTCTGGTTACCACCCAACATCATCGGTTTAGTTTGAATCAGGAACGCTGCATTTATATATTAAAGGAATACATCAACATTCGGATTTTTTTTTCAAATCAACGGTTTCCATAAAATACACACTACATTGATTCGCGATCTTGAATTAATACATGTGAGTTCTGTTGAACTCAATCCCATCTTATCATATTTGTGTTGTGCACGGTTAATTGAAATATTTCAAATGTAATACAGATAATAAATTAACTAGTACAACCCTGAACTTCATTGTGTAATAAAACTGATAACACATAATGATAAAATATCAAGATCATTGCCATTATAAATATTATAATAGTTATAAAAGCAAAAAATACTTTTGTGGTTCCTAATGTTTATAATAATAAATATATAGAAGTCTCGACGCGTTGTACTGAATATGGCATTTGCAAGTTTTTACAAGTAATTTTACAGGTAACAGTCGATTAATCAAAATGAGTATTGAAGCTAGCGAAATGAGTGAAGGTATACTACTAGTATGTGGATATTCCTTGTGTCCTTATCTTCCAACAAAATTTTCTAATCCAAGTGGAAAGTGGGAAAATTTGAACAATCAAATTCACTTCTTTGTTATGGTACGACAACCTTTATTAATAATTCATACAATTTTTCTAATTCTCTCCTTTTAATATCATATGTTTCAATTCAACTCTCTTAATTTTTCCAGAAGGAGTCATTGGAAAACTATTAACAATTTTAATACCCCCCCTGAGCTTCATTCGATCCGGTACACGTTCTTCGACAAAGTTTATAATATCATTTTCATCGATATTTCCAAGATATGATTCATTTGGTATTATAACTGCCATCAGATGATCACCATCTTCGTCGTGGGGTTTGCCTATCACAACTACTTGGGACACCGCAGGGTGGTTCACTATAATCTAAGAACGGAAATAATTTTTGGAAATACTCTACTCATATAAATACTTAATATCATATAAATAAATAATATATCATTAAAATTAACTTGAGTAGCTTTGTCAAATGATTTCAGTTTTTTTTTACATGTTTTTCGGTTCTGATCCACTGCAACCCTTTCGTGACTACTAAATTTATTTACTATAGTTAATTCAGCAGTTCTTATTATAATTGCATTATCAGATTGCTGAATATTTTTTTAAACATTCGAATATATTTAAAATAACTTGCTGTGTTTATATATATTTAAATCTTTATTATTATATTCATAATAGTCTTTATTTTCACTACAATGTGCAATTTCATTGTCTTCATTCACATGATCTAAAGAACATCATATTTATTTAAAGAAATTTATGAATTAAATTAATCCTACCAATCCACGCTAATGCTTATCGCAGACTGTCTAGCAGGAATATTGCGAATAAATTGTGTACATACGCCTTCCGACAGCTTCGGCCAATAGAAATGCATTTATGTTTACGATTCGATGTTTTCATTGGTAAAAATTGGAGATGATGAATTTTGTCACACATTCATCAAGTCCACGTGGACGGACGGTTTGTTAGATGTTTACCGAATTTAGTACGGGGAGTAAACATTATTTTTCATTCGTATAACAATACTAAAAGTGCTGTCGCTTTGTGAGAGGATATAAGACGACATATACTATTCTTGAAACAGAAAAAATTCAGGCGTGCGGTATTATTATAGTTTATTTTTTTTAAGTGAACAAATGAAATAGTTTTTCATTTTCTAGTGCATTTTTATGTAATGTTCTTCAATTTTCGCGAATATCGTCAATTTTTTGGACTCCCACCACCTTAGTCGTTTCATATTCTCTACTTTTCTTCCTTGTTTTATTTTGAAGCATAAAAAACAATGTATACATACCTCCTCCAACATAGCCGGGCCTATATGCCAGAGTTTATATTTGAGCAGCTCTTTAATTCTATCGACAATGTAGAAACAACTGTCATTGTCGTAATAAACAATATCACCGGTCTTAAACCAACCGTTCGAATCGAAAGATTCGGTACAATCTCGTTTATAAAAGCCATTCATTATTGATTTTGTTTTTAATCTTAGTTCTCCTTGCTCATTGGGTCCACATGTTCTTCCAGTATCTAGATTCACAACCTATGAAATGTATCATCTTTATAAAAACTTACATGTATCTTCAATAGCTTCTAATGCACATATTTTCTTAACAATGTTGCTTGCAGTATAATTTACTAATCTATTTTTAATAAATGCTGAGGGAGTTGAATTTTGGTTTTTATATTTTTATAGATGTAAAGAAGTAGTCTTCCTTTAGTTTTAAGAAAGAAATATTGCATATTTAAGAAAGAGTTGAAGAAATAAACATTAAATGTCGTTTCTTTGTTTCTTAGGTGAGATTTAGTTATGTAATATAAGACAGTTTACAATTAATATCACTTATGTAAGTGCATTTGTCATAAAAATAAAATCTTTGTTTTTTAGAGCAACACATGTGTTTATTTCAATTAATTTGAAAATAATCTTATATACAATCAAAAATGTCGATACAAATTTAAACAATAAATTATCCTACTCAAAACTTATAGATGATTTTCATTTCAAAATATCAGTTTCTGCAAATATATTGTGTGAGGATATTCGGCAAACAACGATTTTTTCGACTGATTGTGTGATTAAAGAAACAAAAAAAATATTGCCCAATCAAAAATGTTTGTTTGACATTATATACAAGATTCTTGAATTACATAAAGGCTACAACTAACCAAAACTAACCCCTCTTCTGTATGGTTGATAAACCTCTACAATTAAAGTAAATACCTAAATGTTAGAGTTAAGTAATCCAAAACAACCCTTTTCACAGCAGTGCATCATCATCAATTACTTATTTATTGTTATGACCTTTATCCTCATTAAGTTATCTTTACTATAAATTGTCTGTGTTTAGTATTTCTGTCATTTTTATAGATTTAACTTCAGCCCCAGTTAGGTATTGTCTTCAATTATTTATTATTTAATTATTATTAATTAATTTTATAATTATTATTGTATAAGATCAGAACTAATATATAAAGAAGCCTGTAAAATCAATACTGGATTCATTCAAGTTGATATTCGTCTAGTACGCCAATCAGATTAGTGTAACCACTTGTAACTTTAAATTATTAAATCCTCAGTAACTCAGTAATTCTAGTAACACATATAACGAACTCATAAGGTTAGTTTCCTCAGAAGAGATGAAAAATTTTATTGTACATGAGTGCCAATGGATCAGTTTATATGATTGAACCATTGATTAAAAATTTTTCATATTAATAATCAAAAAATTTTATAAATGAAAAACAAATTGGCCTATACTCACTTTACACATAATATTAGGTAAAAGCATGCCGACCGAGTTGGGTTTGTTATGTAGACACAGCGTTTGTTTCACATTTTTCACATCAATCCAAGTTGCAGACCCAGCAATTTCTGTTTGTCCATATGTTTGAGAAACAACAGTTCCAGGTACAAGATCGCTGAGTTTGAAAAAGTATGCCTTTGGTATTGGCGCACCGGCAATCGAAAATGTTAACAAATTGCTAGTATCTATATTTTCAGGGCGACCTGTTTTCGCTAATGATATTGCGGCGTAGGGTGGGGGAAATAGGTCCGTTACCTGTCAATAAATAATTTAATAAAACTAAAGTGAGGTTTAATACATTAGAATCAGCTCTCTGTGACCCTGTAACTATTATAAATATATGAACGGATTAAAGCTAGGCATTGGTAAATTTTTAGTATAGTTCTTACAATATCAATAGCAGCAGATGAATCAATATTTCATCAACACGCACGGCACTCATACCAAATTATGAAATGGAAAATAATATTTGGTCCCCGTATAAAATGCGGCAAACATCTAACAAATAGTCAGTTCACGTGGACTCATAATCTCCCAAGCTTTGGAAAAAATCCTTTGAACATGTTATCAAAGAAGAAGATGAGTATGTGGTATCACCCTGTTTACAACCCATCATAATTCAATCTAATGATGACTGTAGTTCAGACGATTCTGACTACCATGATTATTTATATAGATACTTTGGAATTGAAAAGTTTTCTTTTTTTTTGTTTTATTTGCAAAGAATTTATTTTTCTTTATGGTTTTTGCTTTGGAATTTCTTTTTCCAGAAAAAAAACGAATTGGTTACAAAAAGAGCTGAGTTCACGTCTGGTACCCTGTTTAAACCAAACGCCCTTACAGGCAGGTACATTTTACTCGTCTATTTACATTTTATAATTTAGTTATATTCAGTTGTAGCAAGTTAACAAGGAATAATAATGATTTTTGTTTATATTTCAAGGACTACAATTAAGTGCAGATCAAACAATATTATCGGCAAAGGTTTTGAACCGGTTTTTATTTATAGTCTGCAATTGATATTGGAAGAACTATAAGTAAGATTGAGTATACCTTATACTTATCAAGTAAACGCCAACATTCATGAGGATCGAATTTTGAGACCATGACATTGGCTGCTCCTATTTTATATAATGCGGTTAAAGACATTATTCTTGTTATCCAATGGAATGAAGCATACGATAAATAGACTCTGTTTATATTATTCGTATGTCTACAATAGAAGAATGTTAAAAATAGTTTGGAGAAAGTCCAAGCAGTGTTTTGTGACTAAAGAAAGTTTTGAGTTTCCGATGAGTACTTTATACTTTTATTTACCAAAGTTTATTTATTATATCTGGAATGAATTATTTGTTGATTCCAAAAATTAAAAAAAGAACGGGAGTGAATAATAGAAAGAATCAATTTGAGCATGTTTCATTACATAGATTAAACTTTTATTGGGTCGTTATATTTTGTTACTCTTTTATTCATAAAAAGAAGTATTTGTTGGATTGAGAAATATGAAAAAGAACCAAAAAAAAGAGAAGTCACGTTTAAGAAAATAAAATATAAAAATCGTTAATCCTTTTTATAAAACCAATAAAAGTGTGCTGCTAACCATGAAGATGAACATGTACTTTTCGGTATTGATTTGATTTTGATGTACATATAACAACTACTCTACAACTTTCTCAATGACCTTATACTTTCTTATCTGATTATTTACATTAAATTAGCTGCTTGTGACATTATAGCGTAATGACTCAACATAATTCCTTTAGGAAAACCAGTCGTACCGCTACTCATCAGAATCACTGCTGTATCAAATATATTATCAACTTGTTTCGGTTCAAATGTATCTTCATCTGGATGAGGTTTCAAAAAACTTGAAAATGGTGTATATTTATCTGATTCGCCAATAACTATTATTTCTGTTTCAATTCCTGGAAACAAAATAATTAAAACAAAGCGTAAAGATTTCGAAATCAACCAAAATTTCCGATTTACTAGTTCAAATTTCACAAAACTCTGACAGCTCAATACTATGTTGGTATGTATTGTAACATTACTCAGAGATTATAGATTCAAAAAATCAAATTTGGGATATTGTATCAATTTTTGTAACTTGGTTCAAGAAAATAGGTGCTGTATACGAGGATGGTTTCAGAAGTACCTGGCCCAACAAAGAAAATACAAAAATTTTGGCAATTTTCAATTACTTCAATACCCTTTTTATGATAAAAATCGTCAAGCTCCTCAAAATTGTCATTAACTGACGGCATCATTTTGAAAAATCTTTAACCATCGAGCTATTTTTTCAAGTCTAAGAACAGAAAATAATCCGAGGGTGCTAAATCTGGTGGATACGAAGTATTAGGAAGCAATTGAAACTTTAATTCATTAATTTTGGCCATTGCAATAACAGATGTGTGAGCTAGTGCATTGTCTTAATGAAACAACACTTTTTTCTCAGTCTTATGCGGTCGTTTTTGCTTAATTTTTTCGCTCAAACTTTGCAATAAGTTCGCAATGTACTCGCCGTTGATAATTATTCCACGCGCATTACAAAAAACCGACGCCATGGCCTTCCCTGCAGATGGAACGGTTTTTGCCTGTGCGAACTAATGGATTCACGTTTCCTCTATGGTTATGAAATTGCGTAAACATTCGGCTTTATTTCTGTGAAACATTGCCAAACACTCGATGGAAACATCTTCACGATGCTGTTTTTTTATATTGTGAGCAAACGCGGCACCCATCTTACGCACAGCGTTCTCATGTCCAAATTTTCAGTTAATATACGATATACCGCACTTTTTGAAATTCCTACTATGTCTGCTAGCTCACGCACTTTCAGTCGACGATCATTGCCCCACTACAAGCGCTGATAAATTTGCTACTTTCTCCTTTTTGTGGTATTTAGCGGGGTCTAGATAGAAAAATTGAAATCATGAAATATAAAAAGTCATCTAGGAATTCTAGAATTGATAAACCTAAAAAGCAGAGATCGAAATCATAATGCAAGCTTCAAGAACACTGTATTCAATTGAAGTGCTGAATTAATTCATTCAATTAATATCAAGAAAATTTATCGTAATAAGATAAATTAAGGGAGTTTAAAAAAATTGTTGCTAGGAAAATTAATTCCTTAAAGTGTGTGTTAGTAAGTCCTCATCATTCACGACTTTGTCCCGTTGTATTACCTATATCTAAGTATATAATAATGTATTAACGACTCACCTTCATTTTGCATTGATGTTTCTATTTTATCAACCACTTCAGGTATAACAAATATAATCTTCGGTTTGATTTCTTTTAATAAATAATTAAACTCTAAAATTGACAACGTCGGATCTAAAGTAGATACAATTACATTTAGAAATAGACTTGATATGTAGACAACAACAGTGAACTGATTGTTGTTTGAACATATAAGAATGACATCTTCTTTTGTCAAATTTCTATTATTCAGATGAAGAGCAGCTCTAACACAACGTTGCAAAATTTCTTCGTATGTATCTTCTTTTTCCGTATCGGCAATATACTGAAATAGACGCTTTTTCATAATATAAGAAAGGTAACATGACAATCATAAAACCATAACCAAAACAATTATTTACCAGAAGTAGTACTGGAAATTAGTGAAGCAAGGATGTGAGGTGTTTAGAGAATTTATTGGTTATGCTGAAAGTATAAACGTTTTTAACCAATTAGTCAATCTAGGAGTTTCAATTTAAATGTGGCATCTAGCTGCTATCGATATCGTTATTATAATCACTTTTAGTTCCTTTGAGAACGTTAGTAAAAGACATGTGATAAATTACTAACCTGAGTTTTGGTGGGCAAAACTGTCGATATTTATTAATTTATACAGAAGTAAAATTATATTGGATAATTGGTACAGCATTAAGAATTACTTGTATTACTTATTTTCAATATGAAGATATTTTATGTGTTCATTCGAATAACACAAACTGCTAAAGAAGTACAAGAAGAACTATTCCGAATCAACGTAGCGTTTTAGTTTGTCTTAAACGTATTTTGACAACGACAAATTTGGGAAGTTGTAATTCGGTAAAAGAATGTATAAACAGGAACTTTGAATTAAACAACAAACCATTTGCTGCATTTTTCCGAGTGAACAGGTATTATAATGGTAGATCAGATATTTATCAACTGATGATCATGAGGATTGGAAGTTTTGCCTCAACTTACCATAAATATGCTACAGAATGTCTTAATATTCAACAAATCTGATCAAAAATCAGTAGCATTATACGTTGGAACCAACCGTAGGAATTATTCTGATTCTAAAATCGTCAGCAAAAAAATGGCAGTCAAAAGATTTTAAGTGCTTATTCTGTTAAAGTATAGATATTTTGGATTAAATCAGATAAATGATGGAAAATCAGAATTCATTTCTTTTTTTCTTAGGTAAAATGTGACAACTATGACATTCGTCGATAAAAATCTACTTCTTAAGATAAACTAGAAACGTAACGAATCAAGATGTTGACTATCGATTAGTCAAAGTCATAAAAAATTCGTGACTGGATACATTTTTTAAAATATTAAAAAACCATGAATTGTAACATTATCTACTACAAAGATAGGGAAATATCAATGGCAACAGAAAAAAGCCTTATGATTACGAGTATTCAGTTTTCACGACGAACCAATATAATTCTATATAAATGAAGGCATAAAAATTTGCATGTTCAAAGCCTCACCATATACATATTAACAACATATTAAAGTTGGCCATAATTTTTTTTGGGAGGAAATTAATAAAATAAACTTTAAAGTACGTATCAATCAATCAAGATTATAGCAAATTTATTGATGAAGCCATTGGAAGGAATTTAATTTTCAAAATGGATTAGAAAACAAGAACTTATTTTACAATCTTGCAATATTGATAACGGGTGTCGATGGTTTTAATATTATTAATTTTTTTTACCTTCATCCAAAATAACAAATAGCAAGATATTCGATTCAGATGGAGGAAAAATGTATATTCATAAATAAAAAGATTGAATTATATAAATTTGTTAAAATTTGATTTTGATATAATACATACTTGAGCAATCTTATGACTGTGTTTTCGCATGTATGTGAAGAAATGATATCCTAATCCACGTTCCTCATATTCAGAATCTAAGTGTTTGAAGAATATATGATTTTCTTCATCTGCTGCATAATTGGTCCTCAATTGTATTTCTAAAATTTTAGTTCCTCGTGTATACTGAATAATATATTTCACGTAGAATATAATGTTTTAGATACTTCTGATGGTATTATTATTTAAAATAATATATGTCGTCTTAAAAAATACAATATCTGGTGACTAATATGTGGTAAAGAGCGACTGAAAGCTCTAATAGAAATATAGAGGTTTCCCGGATTATTTTTGATATTTACTAGAAGTTATAAAAATTATTTTTACATAACTTTGTTTTATCTAAAATATTGAATGAGCTCATCAATTCTTCTGCTGTAAACGCTGGTAATTCTTCATTTATTACAATATTCTCCCGAACATTTATGAATAGTTCTGCAACTTTAGAAAAATTACATGTTACAGAGAAGCATTTCATAACTTTCGCAGTCAACATTGACTGTTTCTTAACATCTTAAGACTTGTTGGCAATCTAGAAACTTGGACAGCGTATAACATACAAGAAAGGTTGCTAGCGGGTGTCTAGTGAAAATTGAAAATCAAATTCCCCGGTTTTTCCAGGTTGACACTCACTTTTATGATGATGAATATTTATCCAATCACAAGCAAGGCTGGACACGTGGCAAACGAATAGAGATCGGGACTATTCCGGTAAATCAGTAAATCGGGACGGTTTGTATGAATTATTTCAGGTGCGGATAGGGTAATTGAATTTTTTGACAAATTGGTATGTTTTATAGTCATTTTACTGAACTGGATTCCGGAGGGAACATCGAGCAACAACTAATGGTTAAGAATATTCCTCGTTTGGAAGGACTGTCTTTGAACATGTCCTAAAGCTAGGCAACTATAGATACGTGAGTGCAGTCACGAGGGAGGTTCAACATGATGCGATTTTCGAGATCAGTCGGAAGGTTTTTGAGCTGTATACCAACATCAACTTGCAATGCCTAGCTGGCTCACTCACCCAGTTTATTAGAAAATTCCCGCCGAATTCCGGTTTCCAAGACTCCTAGATATTCTGTAACCTGACTCAGTTCCATCGATACTACCACGACAGATACCCTTCCGAACTATTCAACATACAACATAATCCCACCTATAGCAGTACTTGCAAGACCTACTTGATAGACAGATGTGGCTCATGAATGCCGAGTTTGCCTGCAGACGACTAGAACGTATCGAGACTCCTTCCTTTGGAGAAGAGCAAACCTGGGAAATCATCTACCACGAACATTCTTAAAACTACAACCTACAAAAGCTCAATATATACAAGTATTGGCAATAGTCGACGACTTTTTGACACCTGTTTCGGTTTAACTCATTGGAAACAACTTTTGTAGTATCTCACTGCCTTTTCAAACAGATCTACTTTATATCTACGCAACCCGTCTCTAAAGGTTTATTATTATTTATACAGAATTTAATAATTATCTTATAAAGAAATGGATTTTTTCGTTGATTTTGGAAATGTAATAAATGCAATTTTACCGTGTACTGTTCAAAACTATAACCATAGATTTTTAAATAAGGTTTAGCTTATTTTTGCTACTGAAATATCAAAAAGATATTTCATATCTTCTCTAGTGATTAGTGAGCTGTAGTCGTAAATAAATTGAAAATTTTTTACAAATTGAAATAATATTTTCATTTTTTTTGCCCAAAATTTTCTACAATAATATTCAATTCGCACAATGCTTTTCTAATAAAAAATGTATCTGAAATGGCAGATGAAAAACCAATAAAAAGATGTCTAGTTTACCCAACCGATTTATCGGGTGATTTAACACAGATTCCTTCATCGATCAGAATCGATAAGTGAAAACAATATTGATTGATATTTCGTATTTCGTTTACGGGAATGGATGTGTGTGTATGTGAAAAAGGTTGTGGTACATTTAAAGCATTGCATTTTCATTCAATTTAAAAAATTTTAAAAAAATTTCAGCAACGATAATTATGTTTCAAGTATAAATCTAAGTAATCAATGCTAACTTACCTCTAATGAAGTTAACCATTTGGATATTTTCCTAGAAATGGAATAATACACACAGTACTTGTAATATTTATAATTGTTATGATAAGACAAATAATTACAATAGCGAACGCAAATATTATGATGTTTCCCTAATTCCGGTATATATTAAATAGAGAATATATTAAAATAAATAAAAATATACACCATTGAAAAAATTATAATTGAATTGAATTTTTATATTTCATGGTTCGTTGATACAGTTCTATTTTTTTTATCGTATTGATGAACTCTTAGTCTATTTTCTAAATACTGAGATGTCTGCCCTATGTAGACAGCGTTATAATCAGTAGAAGGCACTTGATATATTTTATTACTTCTTTTGTTTTTTGGTGTTTTAAATTTTAATTTATTGAAATATTTGGATAATGTATTATGTCCTTTATGACTTATACTAATATCTTATTTATTAAAATTGTTGGGAAAGTCCTTGTACATATGGTAAGGAAAAATGTTTCATGTTTTGATGTTTCGTTTCTGTTTTGTTTTTTAATTGATTGTAGTAACTGTTTATCCTTTTCTTGAATATGTTACTTATAATTGTTTCCGGATAATTATTTTCTTTCTGCTTTTCGTTTTTGAATAGCTAAGTATCTAATTCAGGATCTGATAGTTGTATAGATCTATCAGCCAAAATTATTATAACTAATCTTTTTTTTGACATAGGATAACACGAATTGAAGTTTAAATATCTTGAGGACCAAGTTGATATTCATGATGAAGGTGATCTATTGATCAATATAAATACCCAAATTGTGTCGAAATCATATTTTGATAAAAACTTAAAGAAAAGTCGAAACGTCAGTTTTCATCTATCTTTTAAAAATTATTATAAAAAACTAATTTTGAAACAGAAGATACCTAAGATAAAAAACATTTAGAAATCGCATCCCGCATTTCGTTCGCCACACTTTTCTATTTATCCACTTGTTTGCCCGGGTAGCTCTGTCTTTCATAATTTGTGAAATTCCTTTCTTCTGGGTCCTTGAGGGTGTTTCTCGTCTTCTTCTATCCTTTGGTAGACACATCAATGCTTTCTTTGGCCACCTTTCTGCTCCATCCTCATCACATGTCCGTACCAGAAAAGTTTTTTAATCTGTATTCTCTCTGAGGTCGTTTATACTCGACCAGTTCTTCGTTATATATTTTCATTTCGTATATGCTCAGTTCTGGATATCCTGCACGATCCTCAAGTGATCCCTATTTTTTATCCTGTCCATCTGTTAGCTGCCAACATTTACATCCATACGTTAAAATAGGCTCCACTATGATTTTGTATATTGTCATTTTTTTGTTTGGGTTAATTTTTCACCAAAGCAAATGAGTTCTGAATTTGTGTAGCTTGTTGCACGGTATTTCTTATATATTCTTTTGTTGTTTCATTTTCCGAAATTTCGTATTTGAATTGTCTACATCGTCTAACCCTATTTATTTGCAGTTCGGGGTCTCTTTGTATGCTTTCTACCGGTGGATATTCTGTTTTTGACATATTGAAATTCAAACCCCATTTTGCATACTCGCCGCCCAGTTTTCTCAGCTTATACTCTGCATTGTCCTCGTCGCAAGCTATAATAACCTGGTGTCTGCGAACTATTAAGCACTTATCCTCTACATATTTTAATTCCCATTCTCGCAATTTTAGTTCTCCAACTACTCAAAGCTTCATGAATGTATATTTTAAAATATGTTAGTGATAAACTGCACCCTTATCTCAAACCTTACTACACATTTTGCTTTTCTGTATAAGTTCTGATCAGCTCGAACGTAAACCTTACCGTCAGATTTCGTCAAAAAATGAAAAAGCGTTTTCAACGGCATTTTAGAAAATACCGAGAAAGTTATTCTGGAAAAATTTCCCGTGAAAAAACAATAGAAGATGTTTTCTATTGGCTCCTAGTATCTTCAGACCCTGTAATTACGGGAAAGCGGAAAATTCGTGCCAAAAAAGGGAAGCAGTTAAGTAAAGAGGCGCTAAAATTGTTAGCATCGGGAGAGTTTTCGGATATTTCATCGGATGAATCTGATTCGGAATTTTCGGAGAAGCCTTGTAGCAGCGCAAGTTGTTAAATATTAATGTTAGTTTATATAAATACTTAGTAATAAGTACAATTCATTATATTATGTAATTAAATATATTATACTTGAAAAAAAAAAACGTATTTTCTAGCACTTTTACTAGCCAATATACCTTTTCTTAGGAAAAATGTTTTTTCTTATCCGCCGTTTTGTATTTTGAAAATGCAATTTCATTTTTATAGTCAAAAAACAGTAACCAGCATAAAAATCCCAATATTAAAATAAAAAATACAGTTTATAATAAAAATGACAGCCATTTTGGGTCCGCCATTTTGAATTTTGTAAAACAAATTGCCTTTTCGAAATCAGAGATCCGAAAAACAATAATAAACAAATTTTCATAAAAATCGAATCACTAGAAGTGTTTTTGGCCTCGAAATCGGGAAAAGGAAACACTGTGCGGCACCGTGTAGGCCTTGTCGAGATCGACTAATACGAGGCGAGTGGCTAATTTCCTGGCTTTACGTTTCTCCATGTAACAGGAAGAAATAAATTAATAGAATTTCTTAGAAATTACTTAAAAGAAATACTTTGAATAAGCCGCCGTCTATAATCAAAGGCGCGTCCGCCATTTATAAAAAATAGTTAAAAAGGCGCCGCGTGAATTCGCGAAACAATATTATCAATATATGAGCGTCCTGCACGAAATCAGTTCTTCTATATCAATCACATTTTTTTCAATTCAAATTTTCAAAACTTTGTCGTACAACCTTCCCATCGAGCTAGTTACACTAATGCCATTATAATTGCCATATTTTTTCTTACAACATTCTTATCTAAAACTGCAACTTTAACATTCTTCTGCTTATCGTGAAATATGAAATAAGAATTTGCAAATGAATCGCTGATGTAACGAATAACTTGTGCAATTTTTTTGTTTAGAAACAAACATATCTCAAATCGTGAAAGAAAGTGAATATATATATATATATACATATATATATATATATATATATATATATATATATATATATATATATCATAGAAATTTCAATAATAAAAAAGGTGAAAGAAATTTTGAGTTTCAAAGCTTGGGAACGTATTTTGACCGAAATAAAAACAATATTTTTCCAGAGAAGTACCACGGGTAGAAAGCGAAAAGATTTGAGGGAAGATAACAAAAGTCGTATCATTTGAATAATTTAGATATTTCCCTACATTATAATTTATATTAATGAAGAGTAGAAGTAGGTTAAGTAAAACGAAATGTATATAAATGAGTTAACTAATTGAGTTACTAACTGATAAAGTTAGTGATTTAAATATTACCAACGAGTTAATATTTTATTATTTTACATTAGTCCTGTTGTTCAAGATTATTTTTTAAATAGATATGCGAAGGAATTAATGAGACATTGGGTAAAATATGTATGTATAATTGACGTTTACAAAAGTTTTGGTATACGTATAAATAAACAAATAAATAATTTACATTGAGTTGGGAAATTTTTTAATATCCGTAGACAACCAATAACACCGACTAGATACTTCTGGATACTGAGTAATGTCAATTTAATGAAGTGAATAATTTATTCTATTTCAGATCTACATTTATTATTAATAAATTAGTAATAAAATTTCGTATAATCGTTTGTAATATTTATTTATTTCTCAAATCTCTCCATTCAGTATCATAGTTTTTAAAAGAACTCTCTTAATTTTTCCAGAAGGAGTCATTGGAAAACTATTAACTATTTTAATGCCCCCCCTGAGCTTCATTCGATCCGGTACACGTTCTTCTACAAAGTTAATAACATTATCTTCATCGATAATTCCAATATATGATTCATTTGGTATTATAACTGCCATTGGATGATCGCCATCTTCACCATGAGGTTTGCCTATTACAATTGCCTGCGACACTGCTGGATGTTTCTCTACGATCTATATCATAATAACACATAAATGTCACATAATTTATACAAATATACTATATACAAATAATTGAATAGTTTTATCAAATTTCTGTAGTAAAATATGTATATAACAATAATGTCTCGTTAATATGATAATAAGTAATCGTCTTCATAGATTGAAGATAAACTAAAACCTATTCACTTTTTTACAAATTTTCCCACAATTGAACTTCTTATCCCTAAAAGCATGTGCATATTTTAAATGAGCTATGTGCTCTTCAGACCGGAGATTAACAAACCTATTAGTCTGCCCGATATTTATACCTTTGTACTTGTACGATCGCGATTAACAAGTTGGAGTCTTTCAAGATGTGGCTGCACCTTGGATATTGAAAAACGAAGAAATTCTGAGACGCATCGGAAAATAACGTGATATATTTGAATTAATTAAGAAGAGAGAAACGGTGTATCTAGGACACATTATGCGAAATATCAATTTTTGCACCTACTGAAGGTAAAATTTAAAGAAAGGGAGGGATCGGAAGGAAGAAAATATCTTGGCTGTGAAACACACAGGCAGTGGACAAGAATACACGATATACAATCCTTAATACACATCGTAAGAAATAGAAGAAGAAGAATGTAAAATTGTTGATTGTTGAAAATTGATGAATACATTTGAACGCATTGATATTGTTAAATGTAAGAAGAAATAACTAAGCACAAACGACCTATTCCTTTCTATTTAGTTTATTAGTTATGAATTGAATGTTAAATTCCCCGACAGAGTGTTTTTCTCTATGGAATTCTTTTCACGGAAGTAAATTGGTTTTAGTTCACCTTAACTTTTAGACAATAACTTGGTTAACGAAACGCGCGTCAGCAGTGTAATTATGAGTGTAAACACTGTGTTCAGTATGAATATTACTAACGGTTCTAGAAATTCCAAGTTAAGCGTCATCGTAGACCACATTTAAACGGGTGACTTTTTGATCATTTTCAAATAAAAAAAAACGAGTAGCACACGAGAGAAATCATCGATTATGGTCTTTCATTTTTCATCTTTGTTTCCTAAACTAGTAGTAATACTTGAAGTATATTGAAACCCAATTTATACTTCTTTCAATATAGCTGGTGCTACATGCCAGTTTATATTTGACCATTTCTCTAATTTTGCCACGATGTTGTAATAAGTAATATCCATTGTCGTCAACCAATCACCCGAGTCAAAAGGTTCGGACTATTTCTTAATTTTAGAACAGACAAATTATTTCATTTCAGATAATTTATTTGTACCTACCTTTTCTAACATGGCTGGGGCTACATGCCACGATTTGTATTTAAGCATTTCCTTAATTCTATCGACTATGTAAAAAAAGCCGTCTTCGTCGTAATAACATACATCGCCTGTTCTCAACCAACCATTCGTATCAAAAGAATCGGAACAGTCTCGGTTATAAAAACCGTTCATGATTGATTTTGTTTTGAGTCTAAGTTCTCCTTGTTCGTTGGGACCACATGTCTTTTCAGTATCTACATTTACAACCTATGAAATTTATTATTTTATTTATTATTTTTACGTAAACTTAACCCTTGAATCGTTTGCAATGCACCTATATTTTCAACAATGTTGATGGCAGTATAATTTGAAAAACTATGCTTCATTTTTAATTTTTCCAAAAATTCCAAAATTTAAAAACATGTAAGATAACACGCAAGAGATTACATACAATTTCTTACCATGTTAGATTATTGCGCATGATTAAGTTAGTACGTGGTTAGCCATTCCGTAATGCTATTGCATAATTGCTACCACTAACTAAAACTTAACCATTTCTCATCTGTGTGGCTGTAAGTCCACCACAATAAAAAATAAGGTAAATAAGTTTTATCGAGATACATTACATTATCCATTGCAATGGAACGATTTATGAAAATGGCCCTCTAGGACACAGATTATACTTCTATTTTTCATTTTATAATTTATGTTATTTAACTTTAGAAAATGAGTTATGCAGTCCGTTAGATGCCTTCGTATTGCAAAATACTTGTTTTATATATCGCCTGAAAATGATTTGTTTGTTTACGAATTTATTAATAACTATAACAAATTGAAAGATAAACAAGAAGGCTATCAACTGCCTCAAAGTTTCAATTAGAAATATCTAGAAGATTAGCTAGTATCAGGTCTGAACCTAGATATAATATAATTTCTTGTATTGGAATTTTTAAATTATTCACTTTGAAGTCTAATTCCTTTTTAGTTATCTATGTATATGGCAACATCATTGAATTTCTATTGAAATTTTTTTATATTAATGAACAACAATTGAAAACGAGATAACATATACTTACTTTACACATAATATTAGGTAAAAGCATGCCGATAGAGTTGGGTTTGTTATGTATATACAAAGTTTGTTTAACGTTATTTACATCAATCCATGTAGCACATCCTGCAATTTCTGTTTGTCCGTATGGTCGAGAAATAATAGTTCCAGGTAACATATCCCTAATTTTGGAAAAATATGCCTCTGGCATTGGCGCACCGGAAATTGAAAGGGTTATCAGGTTACTAGTATCAATATTTTTCGGACGACCAGCTTTCACTAATGATATTCCGTAAGGGGGCGGTAAAAAGGTATCAGTTACCTGCCAATAAATAAATGAAGGGAATTGCATTTCATTTTCTTAATGTTTAGTTTACGTTAATTGAGTACCACAGACCTAATAACACAAGAGACAAAATACTTTATTGATTAAATACATCAAAAGGCGATCTAACATTGTGAACAACTAATGAGTGCAAAAAGGAGAGGGTTATCTTTGTCAGATTAGAGTCGTTTCCGGCTGCAGAATAAGTACCTTCTCATGCCGCCAGTGGTGTACTGATTATCGACCAATTTTACCATAAATAAAACATTTTGTAGTTATTTTATAAAATATTTTGTTTTTTTTTTAATATTTCGATCATGCTAATGAAATAATCTTATGTCGAGAATAGGCTAGTTGACTAAATTTGAGAACGGTTAATGATTTTCTATTATATCTATTTTATTTCAAAAAAACTATATTTAAAAAAAGCAATATTTATATTACGTATTTTGTATCTAGAAATAACAATTTAGATTTCCCTCGAAAACGCTGAATAGTGTCATGTCGTCTTGAATGACGTCATGGCATGCAAAACAAAATTGTTCACAACAACTGTCAAGTGTAAACGGTTTTCTAAAAATGAATCCCCGTTTTACAAGTATTGTATAATGCCTCAGTGTAAAGTATGTTCCAAACAATCAACCCACACGGGAAAAGTGGTTAACACTTGCTAGCAGGAATGACGCTCATTGTTTATCAATGTCAACATATAGAAGAGTGTATGTTTGTGAAAATCATTTCTGTGTAAGTACTACACATAATATTATCTACCTAGGTAATGTAAATGTAAAATAAAACTAATGTGTTTTGTCTAAGAATATTAACATACAAAATGCTAAAAACGTAAAACAGTATGGAGGATCCTGCTCTGTTGTATGAAAACGTCAACAGCAACAATAATGTCTTGTGTGACATAATACTTTTTGATTGGTAGTTGCAGTCACATGACTTAATACCTATTTTCATCGAACTTATTTTCTTAAAACATTAATAATCATTGATTTTTAAGAGGAATAGACTGTTTTTTTCTTACCTACGTCCCTTCATTTATAATTAGAAACTCTAAACCAAGAAATTCGGTATTGCGTAACCTAGATATCTACTTTAAAAAGGAAAGTAAAAGTATTAAACTAAGGAGATTTATTAAAAAAAATCTCGAGAATAATTCCTTGATTAAAAATCATATAGGAAATATACACACTACATATCTTTTTTTCTGACCAACAAAAATATCCAAGAAACTGGTACTAATAATATGAGGTAAAAAAATATTTCAATAATACTAACAACGAAAATAGCCCGCCACAATTTGAACTCTTGTGTTATTAGGTCTGTGTTGAATACTAATTCAAAATATCATAGTTTAAGTAGTTATTATTTTCTTCTCCACCTTTCTAGCAAGTATTTTTCAGGATGGTACACTTCACAATTCACTCATATACATTGAAACCAATGTAAATTATAACCAAAGCAGGTTATGATGTCAATAAATTCGGTTGAATATAATAAAGTCATAGAAACTATCTGTATCTCTGTGATTCACTATTCTAAATAATCTGATTTTAGTAATGAGAAATGATTTTACCTTATACTTATCAAGTAAATGCCAACATTGTTGAGGATCAAATTTTGAGACCATGAGATTGGCTGCTCCTATTTTATATGATGCAGTTAAAGACATTATTCTTGTTATCCAATAAAATGAAGCATACGATAAATATACTCTGTTTAAATTATTTGTGTATCTACAATAGAAGAATGTTAATGTCAATATAGTAAAGCGGGTTTGAGAGAGTCCAAGCAGTGTTATGTGACTAAAGAAAGTTATGAGCTTTTTACATTGAGTACTTTCAAATTTGATTGACCCGTTTAGGGTTATACTGAACACACTTTTTACACCAACACTCATGGTTTGTGAGTGAATCCACAGTTTTGATTTGAATTTTGTGTAGTCAACTACTTATAACAACTACTTTGGAAAGTACTATATCTTTACAAACGGTTACATTTCTCTCAATAACCTTATTCTTTTATAAAAATCAAAACAATTCAATAAGTTTTCTCGTTATCTGATTATTTACATTAAATTAGCTGCTTGTGACATTAAAGCGTAATGACTCAACATAATTCCTTTGGGGAAACCAGTCGTGCCGCTGCTCAGCAGAATCACCGCTGTATCAAATATATTATCAACTTGTTTCGGTTCAAATGTATCTTCATCTGGATGAGGTTTCAAAAAACTTGAAAATGTTTTGTATTGATCTGATTCTCCGATAACTATTATTTCTGCTTCAATTCCTATAAATGAAATGATTAAAATATTTCGAAATTATTAAAAATGTTATTATATGTATTAGTTGAAATTTCAGCGAACATAAACAGCTCAATACTATGAGGAAATTTAGTCTCACTTCATTTAAACTAGCAGCGTATGAGTGTAAGCAGCTTCTAAATGAACTAATTAACAGAAAAAAAGTGACTATAATATCCCTACCAGGGTCGATTGGGCAATGATGAAATAGACAGAATGTCTGAGGAAATGTTAGAGGTTTCTAGAAACGTAAATAAACTGGTGGTTGGTCTTCTGACAGGTCACTGTCCCGTTATACGAGGATGTATTGATATCTAGTTAGCCTAGACCAGTTCCATGCATAAACGAAATAATAGAAACGAAATAATAGAATTAGTGTCAGTGTAAATTTTGACGTCAAAAAAGTAAACCAGAGTTACGCAATAAATTAAAAGAAAAAAGGTGTCCACCGAAATTGTGAAAATCGAAAAATTGGAGTATCGAGCCATTAAGTATCTGTATTTAAAAGGGTTAAGAGGTAAGCAGATTTACGAAGATATGCTCAATACCCTTGGTGATCAATGTCCTTCGTGTGCGACCGTGAAAAATTGGACTGCAAGCTTTAAAAGAGGTAAATTTTCCATTGAAAATGATGACTGATCGGGAAGGCCAGTTTCTGTCCTCAAAAATATCGATGCAGTTCTTGATATGATTTTATCAGATCGTCGAATTGGGCTAAAACGGATATCTGAAGCGCTGAATATTTCATACGAACGCGTTCATCATATAATGTTTGGATGTTTACCAAAAGCGTGCAAAACGATGTAAACATGCTTCAGTTTTTTGGGATTGCCATGGAGTAATGATGATTGATTTTTTGGATAAGGGTAGAACAATAACTGGAGATTACTATTCGAGATTAATGACCACTCTACGGGAAAAAATTGAAGAAAAAAGTCGCGGAAAGCTATCCAAAGGTGTTTTGTTTTTGCAAGACAACGCCCCTGTACACAAATTTCATGTTTCCATGCAAAAAATTCGTAATTTAGGATTTGAATTACTAGAAGACCCCCCTTATTCACCAGATTTGGTTTCATCCGACTATCATCTCTTTCCTCAACTAAAAAAAAATGTTTAAAAGGTCGTAAATTTTCTTCCAACGAGGAGGTAATAAAAGCTGTGGAGGTCTGATTTGCAGAGCAAGAAGAAACATTTTTTTGAAAGGTCTAGAGACGTTGCAGGTTCGCTGTAATAAATGTATCCAATTAAGAGGAGAATATGTTGAGTAATAAAATATTATGACATTGAAATTTTGTTTGGTTCTATAGTAAGCTAAGAATTTTTTAATATATCCTCGTATACCACCATTTAGGTGTAGAGCCGTCGAAAAGCCAAAACGATTCTTCGAACAATCTAAATTTTAATCTATATCAGATGATAAAAGCTAATTATCGCTAGCAGTGAAATCTTTATTTCGAATCCTTAATTGTTCAAGTTTAATAGTACCTAGAGAGAATAATAATAAGAATTATGAAAATTTGAGAAAATGGTTGCCAGGAGAAGTTATTCCCAACTTCCAGTTCTCAAAATCCGTGCTAGTAATTGACAATGTTGTTCTTAAAGTTAGGGTCTAAGAGTCCTCATCATCTTGTTCTGTTATTTGCAAGTATCTATCTTTGTAATCATCTATTAACGACTTACCTGCATTTTGCATTGAGGTTTCTATTTTATTAACAGCTTCAGGTATAACGAAAACCATTTTCGGTCTGACTTCTTGTAATAAATGATTAAAATCTAAAATTTCCAACGTTGGATCTAAAGTAGATATAGGTACATTAAGAAATAAACTTGCTATGAAGGCAACAACAGTGAACTGATTGTTGTTTGAACATATAAGAATGACATCTTGTTTTGTCACATTTCTATTATTCAGATGAAGAGCAGCTCTAACACAACGTTCCAAAACTTCTTGGTATGTATCTTCTTTTTCCGTGTCAGCAATAAACTAAAATAAATGGAAGATGTTCGCTTTTTATACACCTTTGTTTGTGTAGAACGCTTAAGAATTACTTGGGGATATACAAACAACGGTAACATGATAATCTTACAAGCACGACAAAAACAAGAATTTACAAGAAAAAGTACTGAAAAGTACTTAAGCAATACTTATCATGACGGATGATCATGGGGATTGAGAGTTCTGTTACAGCTGACCGGCAGGATCTATCAATATTCAAAGGAGCTAATCAAAAATCAGTAGCATAAATTATTTCAAAGCAAAATCTTCGGTAAACAAAAGAAACTGCAGTGAAAAGATCGTTTTCAGTGTCTATTCCGTCAATAACTATGGATATTTTTGGTATCTATATTCAGGGTGTCCTGCATGTGATATCAGACATGAATACGTTACGAAAGCTTATCATAACTGAGACAATCGGTAACAAAAATCTGCCACAACATAAACTAGAAACATAATGAATCAATGATGTTGACTATCGATTAGACAGACAAAGTGACAGAAGATTTGTGACAACAAAAAACAATGATTAGTAACATTGTTCATTAATGACAGGGAAATAGCAATTCGAAAACCCTTATTGTTACCTTAGATGAAGAAATTTTTGGATATCAACCATTCATCAAATATACTTATGCTGGCGATCATTTTATGGGGAAGATAATTAATAAAAGAAAGTGTCTCCTTGTACCAACTAAAAAGATGATAGCAGATTTGAACAAGAAGCCATTGTAGAATATTTTATTTTCAAAATGTATATATGAAGTCAATTTAAAATATTTTTCGAACTAACTTTAATTAAGTGAGAGGAATGACGATTACTTTTATTTTTATTGAACTGTTTTGATAAATTAGACAGTATTATTTTAGTGACCTTCACCCAAATTATTACATTGTATAATATTATATTTGGATTAAGAGAGAAATTTATATAGATAAATAACAAGATGTGTTTTTAAATTAAACTAATTTCTTCAATACATACTTGCGCAATCTTATTACTATGTTTTCGCATGTATTTGAAAAAATGAAACCCCAAGCCACGTTCCTCTAATTCAAAATCTAAAGGTTTGAAGAATATATGATTTTCTTCATCTGCTGCATATTCTGTCCTCAATTGTAAATCTATGATAGGAAAATAATATTTTTTAGTTAGAATGGAATATTTTTTATCCTTTTGATAATAATATTATTAAAAATCAACTACAAACATATGTTCTCTTAAAAAATTCAATATCTGGTGTTCAATCTGTCCTTAAGAGCGACTGAAAATTCTAATGTTCTAATGGAAAGCTATAAAGAAGTAACCAAGAGAATTCACAAAAAACATAATTCATTATCCAACGCTTTTATGTAACACCCTGTAACTATAGAATCTGAACGAAGAATTACAATTGAAAATCAAAATAAAAAAATTCTGGTTAGTTGATGGAGATCTTGAAATATAGACCAAACACAATATTAAAAAACTGCAGTCATTTTTTTGATTAATATTATTTAGATACGTTCATTCTACGATATTTTATTCATTTTTCACATTCTATTAGTTTAATGTGATACATAAAGTGCTCGATTCACCACAAAAATTGACGTTTAATTGGTGAAAATTTCGAAAATGAATATTGAGATATCGACTCGACAGACGTGTCTAGTGGATCCGAAACAAATCGTGGTAAAGTAAGCCTATAAATTTTTGCATTTATTTTTAATTTCATACATAAATTGAAATAGGTAATCAATGCTAACTTACCTTTAATTACGTCAAGCATTCTGATATCTTACAACAAATAAAGTAATACCCAGAGTAATTACAAATTATGTCAATGTTCTGAAAAGAATCTCCACTCTACGGATATCGATGTTTTGAGGTCAAATAAACAGTTAATGATTTGCAACAATTTATACACTCAACTCTGATTCTTATCAGATAAAGAACATATTAACAAAAAAAATTATAACCAATTAAAAAATGATAATTACTAAAAGTAGATTATAAAAATTGCTTACATAGAGAAATAAAATATTTAAGAACTTTCACTCATAGTAGAATACCAATAGAGAATTTGCAAATAAATGAAAAATAGTTTTTGCTGAACTAACGTTGCTAATTGTTTAAGAAATGTCGATGTTTAAAAACAAACATATCTCAAATTGCGAAGAAAAGATACAGTAGTCGTATTATTTGAATAATTTAGAAAATATTGAACGTTTGGTATCCTAATCGATCTGAATTGATATATTAGTTCGAGTGATTTTTCAAAATATACATTATTTTTTTATGAAAAAAGAAATTTGTAAAAAACTGGTTATCTTAAGATGTAAAGACATCAGTGAAAATAACTCTTGTTTCATAGTGTTCAGATTTTTGTAATTTGATTGATAACGATATTTAAAGCATCTTAAACTGTTCAACGTAAGTATCACCATTTAACCGATTTATAACCTAGCGTTCGTAACCTTTTCGAGTACATTTGTTAATAGATTCTATACGCACGTTTAAGTTTTTTATTAAATTCAGTCTAGTATATAAGAAATAAAAAAAAACATTTACATCATATCTTGTATGTTTTTTTATCATAAGTATATTTTCTTTCATTTTCTATTTAGGTGGATGTTTGTTCTCTATTTATTATTTAATATATTGTTGTTAAGGTTTGAAATCAACGTGTTACCCGCTCCCGATTCCCCGATTTACAATAGGAAAAGTGTGTTCAGTAAGTCCAGAGACCCTCGACTAGGTTTACTTGGAACACAGAGTAACCCGTCCAGGCAGTTTTAAGCCTTGATCAACTACAAAGTTTCCTTAGGAAGCTTAGTAAACCTTAAAGATCCCTTTTCGCTCGGACTAACGGCCCACTCTCTCTTAATTGAAGGGTAACGGATATATCTGTTTTAAATTTGAGGTTAAAAGGAAGGAAGCAGTTATTTCTCACTCAAACAGGTTCTGAGATAATGCATCATATTTAAATTGCTCTTTTTTTATTTACTAAACGGCTGAACATTAAACTACAGTTAGAAGAATAAGATATTTATTGAGTTCAGTTTTCTATTAAGTATTATAATGTTTTTCGTATTTTTCATATATTTATACTCTTTCTATTCGGGGTGAAATAATAAACACTGTCTCTTACGCTCTTAATTATTTACACACATACAATACACTTAACTTATAATAATTTACTTATAGATATCACTTAAATAATTTCTGCGATTACTTTCACTAATTCGTTCTTTTCCCTACGACTATTTATTTAAACCTAACTCACTGCGTTTACACAAATCATTTATATACCTAAATAAAATTTTACAAATCTCTAGAACAAAAAGATATACATAAATATACTTTCCTAGAAATTATTTAGAAGAAGTATTGTGCATAAACTGCCGGCTACTAGAAAAATTATATACAAATGAACATCAAATCAGTTCCGTTATTTAGAAAAAAAGAAAAAGTGTCGCGCGAATTCACCGAATTAAAATTCCATAGTTGATGGACAGGGTTGGTCTAGGGAACTTTTTTGTAACAGTTGGTTGATTTCTGATTCTTTTCCTCTGCACAGCTTGGGTGTGTTAAATTTTCCTAAATGGGGATGTTCCGCGTGCGAGGTTCCAGTGGAATGTTACATATGATATCCGCAGACAAGATTCTTCTAGAAACTGGATCATGTGAATTTAAAAAAAAATAATACTCATTTATGCTATTGCAACACTACATCTATTCTTAATAAATTGATTATAAAATTTATATATTTTCGTTCGTTTCTCAAATCTCCCCATTTAGTATCATTTTTTTTAATAAAACTCTTTTAATTTTTCCCGAAGGAGTCATTGGAAAACTATTAACAATTTTAATACCCCCCCTGAGTTTCATTCGATCCGGTACACGTTCTTCTACAAAGTTAATAACATCATCTTCATCGAAAACTTCCAAATAAGATTCATTTGGTATTATAACTGCCACTGGATGATCGCCATCTTCATCATGAGGTTTGCCTATCACAACTACTTGCGATACTGCTGGATGATTCACTAAAATCTAATCATTAAATTTTAATATATTGTTTACCAACTTCTAAACGTTGTTAATACCTCAACAAATAACTGTTGTTATTAATCTGTAAGATATAAATAATGTAGTAATTCAAATTATAAATGAAACTGGTTCGTTTATTAGTAAAAAATGTTTTGAATACTCGCAGTACAACAATTTTGTGAATGTTGGGGAATGTTAACAATCAAAATTGTTACTTCTGAAGCGATGAAGGTCATACACAGTGTGAAGAAAATGAAAATTGGATAGGGCTGGCGTTCTTGGGTATATTATTGGACCTTTAATAATTAAAAAGATCTAGCTAATGAACTGTACTAACATTTGATATAAGATATAATAGACCCCTAGTTGGCAAGAAGATCTTGTTAATGCCAATCGGATGGAATTCTACCACGTTACTTTCATCCCGTTAGACAGTGAAAAAGAAGTACTAGAATCACCACTACGATATCCCGACCTCTAGATATAAAAAGTATAATGACTGTGCGTAGAGAAGTTTTTCGAACTATTGGAAAAAAAATTGTGAGTAGAACTCAATATTTGGAAAATTTCGAAAATTCAATAAAACAATGTATTTTTCATTATTTTTGTATGGATTCATATACGGTGTACAAAATTGATAAAAATTCAAATCGAGAATTTGTTATTTTCGAAATACTAACACTAAAATAACTTATCTGTTGTCTACCACTTCCAAATGAATGTCAATTTCAGCAATAATTCAATTGAAAACCAGCTGCCAAACTGTCCCCTATTCTACGCAAATACATTGATAATTGTTGCGAAATACCCGACACGTTTTTATTTTAACTATGATTTTGTTAGTTTTATAAACAAATCTCGACTGGTTATTTCTTTAGAACAAAATAATTATTCCATTTCTGGAGCTCGTTTTGTACAAACCTTTTCTAACATAGCTGGGGCTACATGCCACGATTTGTATTTGAGCATTTCTTTAATTCTATCAACTATGTAGAAACATCCGTCTTCGTCATAATAACAAACATCCCCTGTTTTCAACCAACCGTTTGTATCAAAAGAATCGGAACAGTCCCGATTAAAGAAACCATTCATAATCATTTTTGACTTCAATCTGAGTTCCCCTTGTTCATTTGGTCCACATGTTTTTTCGGTATCTACATTTACGACCTGCAATTGTGGGTTGCTTAAGACCGCTTGACATGACAATACGCAATATTTATTGATCAAAATCATGCGCAGATGAAGTTCATCTGATTGTTTCATGTAAGAACTTGACATTATTAGTTTTGTGCCATTTTTCTGACATCTAGTTACTTTGTACAAAATATTAGATAAAATTTGAGGTTAGGAATTTGTTTACTTTTACACTTTACAGAGACTTGCATGCAATGTCAAGCAGCCTTACTTATTATATTGGTGCGTTCCTACGGGACGTGAATTACACTTTCGTGAAAAACGTTTCTTTGGGAACATACAGTTCTTAAATTTTTTTTTCGTAATTATTTGCGTCCGACTCGAACTTGGACAGATCAAAATTGTTTGATTTCAAATGCTTGAGAAGCCAAGATGTCTTTACAACAACGTGAAGTTATAAAATTTAATAGCAATGAAAGATGTTGAAATGAGATTTGAAACTCTCTAAAATGTATTAAAATTGAGATAAAGTCATACGTATAATGTTTCTAAAATTATCTGGAAAATTGCTTTTTAATTCTGTATCAACCAAATTTGATGCTCCTTAAACTTTTCTTCGCAGTATTCTTTTTCTAATCCTGAAGTTTCATTTTTCGTTTTTTGGTCATTATGTCTACACAATCAATATGTTTCACTTATATATCGCATAAGAAAGAACTCATATCGGCAGAGCTTTTATCAACTAGCTCTCGTGAATCACATCCCTTGGGAGCACACCATTTTATTTTTTTTTATATATATTAGAATCATATTCAGTCCAATATTGTTAATACAGAATCTTGGGAATATTTATTCTCAAAACATATTTGTAGAAATTAATAACTAAAAGTTAGGATGTATCAGTTTAGCTTTCATCCTGAAGCATATGGATATTTAAATGTTTTTTCTGTATTGAAGATAATTAATGGCCAATAGAATGGTTTTATTTCATTTTCCAAACATTTTGTAATGTAGTATCAGCAAAGCAATTAAGCCTTCATATCATGTCAAAATTTATCTATTGAGAAGAAACACCACTAAAATGTTACCAAAATAATACCACCCTAGAAACTTTTAAGCTCCATTGTATGCTATTGTTGTTTATTTTAGAATACATGAAAAGGTAAATAATATAAAATATTTTTGTTCAGTCATAAAACATCTAAGATTATTATCAAAAAGTATAATGAGATCATAAATCATTCAACTCAAATAATACCAGCAGAAACTTGTTTCATTACTTACCTTACACATAACATTAGGTATTGGTAGACCAACAGAATTGGGTTTATTGTGCAAATACAAAATTTGTTTAACATCGTTCACGTCAAACCAATTTCCAGCTCCAGAAATTTCGGTTTGTCCGTATGCTTGATAAATAAAAGCACCTGGTAGTAAATCTCTAAGTTCTAAGATATATTCTTGCGGGAGTATAGCACCGCCAGTTACGAAAGTTAATAAATTGCTAGTATCAATGTTGTCCGGACGACCAGCTTTTATTAAAGATATTGCGCCAGAAGGCGGGAGAAAAAGATTGGTTACCTATTAAAAAACTGGATTCAATTTCTATGAAATTATGGATAGTTAGATAGAAAAATTACCTTATACTTATCAAGTAGAAGCCAACATTCTTGAGGATCAAATTTTGATACCATAACATTAGCCGCTCCGATCTGGTACGTAGCAACCAAGAACATCACTCTTGTTATCCAATAGAGCGAAGCATAAGACAAATAAATCTTGTTTATATTATTTGATAGTCTAAAAGACGAAAGGAATTAATAGGGTGGTCAACTAAGTTTCTAGGAACGAACAATATTTGCAAATATTGACGTTTGTTATTACGAAGTCAGAGGTAATTTAGAAATTGAGTAAATTTTTGATAGTTTACGCAAAAATGGAAATCATTCATCATCGAGAAGGTCAGCTAAAATCAGTTTTGATCCCGTGAAATATCGATGCTGTGGGCAACATGATTAAAGAATATTTACATGTGATTTACAGACGGATAGAAGCGTCTCTTGAACTTTCAGTTTTGAGAAAGATATCTTCTAGATGGATTTTGCATGCCAGATCTCCCAAAGACCGTCAAAGAACTGATTATTCGAAGAACAGTAGAAAAACTATAACCTAATATATAAGACCAAATCAGCTGATCCACCAAATCCAAATTTAGAAAACCAAATCGAAATTATCACTAAAAACCTCAAGAAACATTTATATAAAAAATTTGTGAAAACTATATAAATGATTCATGTACGATTAAAAAAGACAAAAAATCAGATTGAATATCTTAAAACTGAGATCCATAAGAACAAATTGTTCGTAGGAAAGATGAAACCAGAAACCAAATATTTCAAGAAAAATAATAACTAGAAAGAAAACTGTGTAATAAAGATTAATAAAATGGTTGAAATATCAATGGATTTTAAAAAATATTCTAAACAAGAAAAGTATGAAAGACGAATAACCATGATGATGCTCAATATTAGTCTACGGGATTAAGTTATTTGAAAGAAAACCAAAATAATGGACAAACTCTCAAGTGATTAAAAAGCAGAAGAGAAATGACGAAAGAGAAAAGCATATAGCACTTTCATCACATTGTGCAACAGAAAATTGCGGAATTAGATAGAAGCTTTAATTAAATGATTAGGTCAAGTTTCTATACCATATTTTATGATAGTATTTACATTGTAACAGCTGCTTGGGCCATTAAAGCGTAATGAGAAATCATAATTCCTTTCGGCAGACCAGTAGTGCCGCTACTGAATAAAATAACTGCTGTATCAAATACGTTTTCTACAGGTTTGGGTTCAAATGTTTCTTCATCCGGATGAGGCTCCAAGAAACTTGACAATTCTGTGTACACATCCGATTTTCCTATAAGTATTATTTCTGTGTTGATTCCTAAAAATTGAATGTTATATAAGGAAAAATGTCTAGCCTGTACGCTGGGTACATTAATTTGGAACCACCAATCCATCTATCTGAATGTGCTGTTTGACAGAGAGGAAAGAGAGCATTTAATTTCTTTATTTATTTTAATGGTTTAATATAGTATGTCACCTGAGATGTTTATCTCCGAAATTTTCAAGTTATGAGAGGGGATGAACGAAAAAACTTGTTTTTAATGGTTTTGCAAAACTGGGATTCACAATAATAGGTATAAACATATCTGTGAGAGAATTTGTATGTTGGAGCTCAAAAATATTGGATTGGATTCGATCGTATTCGGAATTCATAAACAAATTCTGCACAAAATGAATAAGACACCAACAATTTCGAGCTTTAGCTTCACAAGGTTTTTAAAAATATTTTTCCTTCATCTATATAAGTAGATAAATGTTGAAAATTAGCAATTTAAAAAATAAGAAACCAGAGAATCATTTTTTCTAAAGCTACTGTAATTCTTATCATTTTCCCACATTTATTCTTCTTGAGCTGATCGATGTTTCTCGAGGGCACCATGACGTCTTTTCGAAATCACTCTGTCTGGAAAGATTTTTTTCACAACCACCATGGATCCATTTGATGTGTAACTGGTAGCTTCGAAACCTATAATTTACTATTTTCGAAATTTCAACCTCTGGAGCCAATTATTGTAACATAGCGTTCGGTATTAACAATTAATATTATGACCGGCGCTTTCCCATAGCAAAAAGGGCCAATTAATTCTCTGTCCGATATTGCTGCCCATACTGTTACTTTAAGACTTTAAGAGCTTTCTGGCTCTTGAGTTTCTGATTCTCATTGTTCGTAAAGACAAATTTGACGGTTCAAAAATTGAGGTGGAAATAGGGCTTCTAAGAAAAAAGGATATTATCTAAATGAGAAAATCGACTAACTTGTGAATCATTGTAAATAAATATCACATACTAACTTTTTTGGTTCATCTTCTTCTTCTTGTAGTAGGACGAGGTCCTGTCAGGTCTGTCATCTGCCCTCTTGTGACACCGATGTGCAGCTATCGTACCAGCGTTTTGGGGGCCTACCGATTGGGCGTCTTGTGTCTGGTTTCTGTGTTTTGGCCCATTTGGCAATCCGTTCTGGAGCCATTCGTTCTACATGGTCTCTCCATTGTCGGCGTCTTGCTCTTACCCATCTAACGACATCTTGTACTCCCAGTTCTCTTAAGTTATCTGTGTTGGGTATTCTATCGTGGAGTGTGGTACCCTTTATTGTTCGTAATATCTTCATCTCTGCTGTTCTCATTTTTCTCTTTGTGTTGTGTCTGCCCTTGTTTCTGCGGCATAGGTTAGTATGGGTCTGATACAGGTCTTGTAGATTCGCGTCTTACTTTCTATGCTCATATATTTATTTCTCCATATAATATCCCGTACATATCCCGATATTCTAGTTGCTTTCTTGATCTGCTTATCTACCTCGTCTGTTATGTTTCTGCTGCTCGTTGTTTCTCCGCCCAAGTAGTTGAAATTCATTACTTGCTCTAGAATGCGCTCATTTACTACCAACTTGCATCTTATTGGGTCTTTGGATATTACCATGCTTTGTGTTTTCTCGCATGAGATTTGCATGTTAAGTCTCTGTGCCGTCAGGTTAAATTTATGAAGGAGGCGTTGTAGATCGTCTTCATTTTCAGCTATAAGTATAGCGTCATCTGCATAGCAAAGGATTCTCAGGCGACGGTTAGTCATTTCAAATCCTGCATTAACTTCGTTTACGCTCTCAATTATTTGGTCCATTATTATGTTGAAAAAGCATGGGCTGAGGCTATCTCCCTGTCTTATGCCGGATGAGACTTTGAGTTCTCTTGTTAGCCCACAGTCTGTTTTTATTCTTGTTTTGGTGTTGATGTTAAGTTGCCTTACTAGATTTGTATAATGCTTCTTGACGCCTTTTTGGTTTAGTCGGTGGATTACATCGTTGAGTTTTACTCTATCGAATGCTTGCTGTAGATCTACGAAACATGTGTACATGGGTTTATTGTATTCTATGGATTTCTCTATCAACTGGCGTAATATAAATATTGCGTCTATAGTGGATCTGTTTGGGCGGAAGCCTTGTTGCTCTTATGATATGCCTACCTTAGCAGTTATCTTATTTGCAAGTATCTTGGTAAATAACTTTAACACACTACTAAGTAGCGTTATGCCTCTGTAATTCTTCGTATCTGATTTTAAACCTTTCTTGTATATAGGTATAGTTATACAAGTTTCCCATTCTTCGGGTATTACTCCAGTTCTTTCTATTTTATTGTACAGTTTTATTAATTCTTTTTCGATTTCTGGGCCCCCGTTCTTCAGTAGTTCATTTGGGATATTGTCTGTACCTGGTGATTTTCTATTCTTTAGTTTCTTTATGGTTGTTTGTACTTCTTCTAATGTGATGGTTTCTTCCTGTTCGTTTGGGGATGGCGGGTTTGCGACTTCTTCTTCGTCCCTGCTTCCGTTGTTATCATATAGGATCTCAAAATGTGCTGCCCATGTTTCCTGATTTATAACATTTATCACTACCTCCTCGTTGATTGGTTTCTTCCTTTTTCGTATCATGTTCCATATTTTTTTCTGGCCTCCGTACAAATCATGTTCCATTTCCACTGAGAAATTTTCCCAGTATGTTTTTTTCAGTTCTTTTATTGTGTTGGTTGTTCTATTTCTCACTCTTTTATAGACTTCGTATTCTTCCTGTGTTTTAGTGGTAATGTATTTTAAGTACGCTTTCTTTTTTTCATTTGCCAGTTCCTTAATTTCTAGAGTGAACCAGGGTTTATTGTGTGTTCTATTCATGTCTATTGTTCTTTCTCCTAGGGATTCCTTTGCGCTGTTCTTTATGTTATTCTTTAGTTTCTCCCAGGCGGCTTCTACGTTGTCGGCTTCTTTTATAGGGTTTTGGACAATTTTTTCGCGGAGTCTGTTTTGATAGAGGTATTTAGTGCTTTCATCCTTAAGCGACTCTATATTAAATTTCGATGCGTAGTTGGGTGTTTTTCTTTTCTTTATTATGTGGGATACGCGGTATTTAAACAATACTAAACCGTGTTGTGTGCCGATATTTGCCGATGTTAATACCCGTACGTCAAGTATCTGGGAGGGGTGGACTTTCCTGTTGGTAATTATGTAGTCAATAGTTGATTTTTGGCCTCTCGTGTTAGCGAAGGTGTACTTTTGTTGTTCCTTATGATCAAAATATGTGTTGTTGATACGTAATTCGTTGAGGGCGCATACATCTATCAATAAATCTCCGTTATCATTCACTGCTTCTTCGTTGAAACTATGCATGATTCCTGGGATAACTGTGTTTCCAATTCTTGAGTTAAAGTCGCCCATAATAAACACTTTGTCTTTACTGGGTATTTTGTCTAACGTAGCTTGCAAGGCATCAAAAAAAGCTTCCCTTTCTTCTTTCGGTTTGCTTACATCCGGTGCATATATAATTAGTAGGTGTGTTCTTTCGTTGGCCAGCTCGACTGTTATTTGTATGATGCTATGACTTATATACTGTACTTCCTTAATATCTTTTTCAAATTTTTTATTCACTAGTAACCCTACTCCTCCCCGTGCTCGCAAGTTCTTGTCGACTCCACTATAAAACAGTATGTAGTTTTGGTACCTTTGACTGCCATTGCCTTTCTTCTTGGTCTCTGAAAGTGCGCAGAAATCTATTTTGTTTTTCTCTATTTCTAAGACCACCTCATAGTCTTTGTTGCTCCATGATGTAATATTCCAACTTCCGAGTCTTACTATGTTTTCTTTCCATACTCGATTTTTCCGTTTTCGTGCCGTGTCGTCGTCAATGCTCCGTCCAGTTTCCGAGGCTAATGTGACAGTTCTGTGAGCGTTTTTTCTTTTTACGAGGGGCAGGTTGCTGGCCTCACCCCTTAACCCTCCTCCTTTATCCGGGCTTGGGACCGGCAGTGATAGTCAATGGGCTACTCAATCCACCCATCAACCACCCTAGGCGAAGTTCTTTTTTGCTTCATGTACGTTGCATATTCTGAACGTATTTATTGTTACAAATATGAAGATTTTGCAAAAACGAGTATATTTTAAATAATTTCTTTGTATATAAATATCAGCGTTAGTAATCACTTACCTGTATTTTGTAACGAAGTTTCCACCATTTCAACCACTTCTGGTATGATAAAAATTACTTTGGGCTTGACCTCTTTTAATAAATAATCAAAATCTAAACATGACAACGTTGGATCTAAAGTAGCTACAGGTACATTTAGAAATAGACTTGCTATAAAGGGAACAACGGTAAATTGATTGTTGGTTGAACAAATAACTATAATATCATTTCTTGTTAAATTTCTACTACTAAGATGTAGGGCAGTTCTGATACAACGTTCTAAAACTTGGTGGTAAGTATCTTCTTGTTCTGTATCAGCAATGTACTGAAATACCAAAATTTTCTATACTTAGACTGATTAAATTTACAATACCAATCGCTTGAGATTGGAAGTAGGATTTTCACAAGAAAATTTAAACCCATAGATTCAATATTAGAGTATAGCTGGATAAACTTTCGGTAGACTTTAATGGAGACAAACATTAAAAGACGGAAATTATGAATTATGAAAAAATTCACTCGTATGAAATTCTGTTTGGGAGTGGAACCTTTAGAAACTAGAAGAATCTAGAACTGAGAAGCAACGTAACGACACCAGAAAATGCTGGAATGGTGAGCGACGCTCAGGGCGATCAACCAGACGTTTAGCTAGTGAGATACGAATCAATTGGTAATCGGGTAGAAAAATTGTATCCCAACAAAACGTTGTTGAAACCAGAACTAAGATAAAGTCGAATTTTCCTGCAAGCGAAATCACACACCTCAAATATTTCAAATACATTTCGTAGATATATACTTCAACGGTAGATTATCTCACGTTTTGGAAACACTCAAAGACAACAGTGGCAGAAGAGAGATAACTTCAAAACGAGCTCATGCAGTTATATGAACAAAAGTCATCAAAACTGTAGACGTATAGTTTAGATAAAAAAGAAAAAGAACATGGAGATGTAGTTAGCACCTGATCACTGTAAACTTAACCTCATTGAAGTTATCGTCAACTATTATGTAATTAGTGACAACTTGAAAAACGCTATAAACTCTGTAATAGCAAAGAAAATAATAGAAGAAATTATTATTTTTGATGGAAATGATGTCGAGGAAAACGACTAAATTATTTAGGTAGAAAGTGACTAATTATTATGATTAAAGGTTCGAGCTAATGTTGTATTATAAATCTGTTTAGTTAACAAAAAAATTTTCATTTTCATAGAATTCAATTTCTACAAATAAGATTTTGTTGAAATACATACTTGTGCTACCAAATTATTATGTTGTTGCATGTATTTATAAAAATGATATCCCAAACCACGTTCTTCATAATCAATATCTGAATGTTTATAAAATATATGATCTTCCTCATCTGCTGCATATTCTGTGCGAAATTGTAAATCTATAATAGTAAAGAAAATTACTTTTTGATATATCGAACCAACAATGTATTTGAAAGTTATTTCAAAATATAGCGATTACACATTCAAACACAAATTTTATTCAGAATAATTCTCTTTGTAAGCCCAATAGTATCACTGTGATAAAATAATGTCCCATATAAGAAGATATATGTCAATCTATACCAAACTTTCTTATATCTGTCTCCACCTCTTGTCTTTATTTTTTTCTCTTTCCCTCTTCTCCTGCTCTTAATAACTTTTATGATAATCTATTTTTAGTCATTTGGGGGACGTGTCCTAGTCATCTAGCTCTTCGAGCCCTTATTACCTGGGCAATTGATGATTGATCTTAAACAACCATTATTTCTTTATTTGTTCTTCTTCTATAGCCCCTTTCATCAGATTGAATTGCTCCAAAAATGTTTCTCAATGTTTTTCCAGCCAGTGTATTTGCAGCCACATTCGATAATATCCATAGTTCGCAGCAGTGGTTTACTATTGGATGAATATCTATTTTATAAACTGTTATTTGCTGATCTTGATAATATCTAGGAATTTAACACTGCTATAAGCAGATACTCAAGAAAATTAAAGAGTTTTTATAGCACGTACTCACCTTCAATTACGTTAACCATTCTAATATACTAACTTTTACAAACTTTTTTAATATAATGACGGACCGTTTCAAGTTAGTTACATACAAAAAATATTAAATTGCATGTTTTGAACGACTAAAATGGAGAAAATTCTACAATTCGATACTTATTCATTTTTAAATAACATTGATTCTAAGTTACACTGAAATAAAACGCTAATTCAAATCAAATAAACCTGACAAGCAATTTTTTCAGCTATTTATTCAATCTGATATGGAAACGCAATTTCATGGATACAGTAGGATTCAATTCGAAATGCTGAAAACAAATAAAAGTGCAAAGTAATCAGTCTCGATAGTACCTAACTATTTTCTAGAATTTTCAATTATAAGAGAGCTAATATTTATTGGAAAAGGAAATGAATAAATTAGATATAGCCATTTCATTTTTCTTGTACTCAAGAAAAATATGATTAGTATCGCCTATCGATACGTGCGCGTGTTTTTGATTAAAGTAAACGCTTTCGTAAGAGCTGAGAGAGCAAATCAAATTCAAGTCAATGTTGATCGTTTTTTTTCGACATTAACGGTATCGTGATGACTGAATGGACTCCAGAGGATCAGACTGCCAACCAGATGTCTTGGTAACAGTGCGATAACGAAAACTTAAAAAACGGCATCGATGTTGCACCTGGACAACGCCCATAAAGTGCTATTTGTGAAGCAGTATTTGGAAAGTAAGCGCACTCCAGTCCTCGAACACCCGCCGTACTGACCAGATTTGGCACCGCGCGACTTTTTTTCTTTCCGAAGATAAAATCTGCTGTGAAAGGAACCCGATTTGAGTCGAAAAAAGCAAAAAAGACTTCCAGCACTGCTTCTATCAATGGAAAAAACGTATGGATAGGTGTGTGGCGAGGGGAGAGGAGTATATTTAAGGGTAGTATAATTTTTATAATAAAACCCTTTTTCGTAACCAGTCTAGTTATTTAATAGCCATACCTCGTATTCGAGACATCATAATTGGTATTTATAAAGGCCTCTGCCAAAGGAGGGTGTGTAAGATTACAAATATTCAGAATATACGATTACTAACCATTTTTCGATAAAGTGCAACCTTGAAATTACTAGAAAGTAATAGCTGGAACCAATGAAAATAAAATGTGAAATAATGGGTGACAAAACTCAAAAAAAAGTTGTAATCGCATAATCAGGCAAAATCTATGACAAAATTTTTTGTCATAGATTAATTTATGGTACATAATGTATGGTACATTATTAAAAAAACGGTTATAATTCAAGATTAATCTTTATTGCTTTCAAATAAATGGACTATAACAATAATTAATAAGAGTAATTAATACTTAGATACATCTATATATATTTTTTCTAATAAAAAGAATATTTTTGCTTATTACACTTTGGAAATTGGATAATTATTATTTAAAATCACAGACACTGTCATTTTTTGTTTTGGTATTGGGTAATGTAGAATTGAACTACTATCAATTATAAGTAAAAAGTTTTTTATGTATAATTTTTTGTCGGATGTATTTCCACTATATTTTTTTCTACAGAAATTCAATAATCTTCTTCATCGGTATTAAAATGAAATCTTTTTGGAGTACCATCTTCATTCGAGTCCGTATCAGCGTCGTCATCTCTGTAAGTGGAATAATCTCTGATAATCAGAAAAAGACTGCTATGGATATAAATAAAAATAACTGCCAATATTCAGGAATGATTTATATTAAAGAAAGGCTTATTTTGAAAGATGTAGAGCCCAATTTCTACATATCGAAAGCAAAAATATTAATTTTTAAATTGGATAAGGCTATCCCCCATTATCTTTAACAGCCCTCGGTAGAGGGATTCATTGTATCACATGCCTTCTGTTTCCAATCACCTATTCAGAAAGATGTCCCTTATACTTTGAGGACACCGGTAGTGTACACATGACAGCACTTTTCGCTCGCTCGTTTGCTCTTTCATAACCTCTGAAACCAGAATGACCAGGGGCTATTATCACTTCCCTAGTACCTCAAGAGCTTATTGATTGTCACAGCAGATTCCTCCCGAACTTTCTGAATGAACTATAGCAATAATGCATTATTGATAAAATAGATCATTGAGTAAATAATTATTATTTTGTACCGCCCTATTAGAGTCTATCGAGACGAGTCTTGGGGAACGGAGGCGATAGGAGTGCTAGCCATCCACACTCTCGATTTATTTTATTCACATCGTTCTTTGACTCGAATCTGAGAGCTGACACGGAGCAGAGCGACAGGATGGCGAGCGCCATGTCCACTCACTTGTTTAGACTCGAGGAGAGTGTGGATCGGGCATGATAAATCTTATGGATACTATTATATTGATTAATTGAAGAATAAAATATGAGATCGTATAATATTGAAATTAAATGGAAACCAATTGAGTAGTTTTTTATCGAATTCATAATAAGTACTTACTGAAATTTTCTTTTCTTCAGCCTGTGGATTTTTCTCAGAAAACTGTCATCTTTATTAGTAGGATTTTTATTTTTCTCGTGACGATATTTCTTTATACTGATAATTTTTTTCTTACGTGAAAACTTTTCATTTTCTTCGTTACTGAAATCCTCTTCACTGTCACTATCGACCATTCGGTTTTCTGGTTTTTGCTTTTTATCTTCTTTAGACGTGTCATCATTGTCTTTATCTTCTTTAGCATCTCTTTCATTATTTTCATCAAAATAACTTTCATTATTATCGTCATTATTATCTTCACTTTCATTTTGTTCTTTGTCTTCGTTGTCATTAGTCTGCTCATCATCAGTTTCAACTGTAGCAAATTCAGATGATTCTTCACTTTCTGTTAAAAGCTTAAGGCCACTAGGATTTACAATATTTTTTTGCTTTTGCTTATTATTTCTATAATTAATTCCGTCATTTTCGTCAGAATTATTGCTATCTTGTTTTTTAAATTTTACTTGTTTTCTCATTTTACCTTCAATAGCTTTAACATTTCTGTTGTATTCTTCTTCCGCTGAATTTTCATCTGAATCATCATTATCATACTTCAATTTATTTTTGGTATATTTTTTAGTTATCATTTGATCTTTTTTCTTTTCTTTCTCTCTATTTTTCTCTTCATTCTTCCTTCTTATTTTCTTGACTTCTATATTATACTTTTCGTCTTTCATATTATTATATTCCAGTACATAATTTTTCGCGAACTTTTTATCATTATCTTGATTAGAATCTTCACTTGAATCATATTTCTTTATATAGTTTTTCTTTTTATATTTATTGTCATCTCTGTCTTGCTTTTTATTATATTTATTTCTTATGGAATTAGAGCTGCCATCATCTTCTGTATTTTCACTACTTTCATCGATAATTTGTTCAACATTTTTTTTATTTCCCTCATATCGATTACTCCCTTCTTTTTTGTTTTTTGGTTCTCTATATCCTTCTTTTTCATTGTATTCATTTCGGTATTTAGCTTTGTTAAACTGCTTACTATATTTTGAAAATGTTTCATGGTGGTCTTCGTCGTTATCATATCGATCGTAATTTTGAAATTTTTTACACTCTTTTCCATTACAAACTTGTTTTTGAGCATCTCTATCTGTAGCAGTCAATGATTCTACATCTCTCACATCCAATTCATACTTTTTGGTTTTTTTATTTTGAGCAGAAACTACGACCAATGCACTCACCAAAACTAGAATATTTACAAAAAACCTAGAAAAATTAATATTTTCAGATTATCAGAATAATTTTGCTTAGGAGACAATTCAAACTGTCTTTTATAAATAGTTCAATAAATTGAGTAAGCACGAATTCAAAAAGTGCCATGGCCATGGCGGGACATTGAAGGTTGCGTGTAATGTATATTTGACCAATCTTGTATCTACATATATGTTTAAAGGAAAAGAAAGAGCAATCGTCTTTTTGGGTCGTTCTAGATGAGCCAAAGTCAAATTTATTTGCAAAAGAAGCATATCAGACAAAATAATTGCTTTGAAATAACTTGAAAAAAGAGACATTATGATAATCCACTCTTTCACACATTTGATTTTTATCAGTGAGATGTGCAAGTTAATGGTTCATCCATCATACAGCCCTGATTGTGCACATAGTGACTTTTATTTCTTCACTTATTCGCCGGATCTTGAACCGTGCGATTTCTATCTGTTTCCTAGAGATTCCACATTAGAAGGAACAAGATTTGAGACTGATGAAGATGTAAAAGAAGAGCGACAAGTGAGCTTAAATTGGAAAAGACTTCCATTACTAAATGGAAGAATTAGAAATGAAGCAGCAGTCTCTTTATTTAGAGGCACATCTCGTATATACAGTGATAATAGGTGTTAATATTATCCTTACCTCATTGTCTTAAGAAACTACCAAACTAGAAACCGGAAGATACTTTTTAAGTGAATTACAAATTTGATCATTTTTTAAGTGACACTATTGACAATCTATTAAACCACGTGTTTATTATTTATCATTCTGTCGCGAGCCAATATTATTCATACGAATGATGTGTGAATTCAGATAAACTGATATGAAAAATCATTTTCAAAAAATTATTGCTGACGTAGGTCACATGGCGAGCGATATGTGTTAAATAATTTTATCCAGACTATAACTTTCCTTTACTCTTTACGAGCATTAAAATGAAATGGTGTTCACTATATTTTTAAAACCTGGCACGTTTAAGTTGGCATCTCAGTGGCGTAACGGCTTTATAAATTATCTTTTATAAGAAAACGTTTTAATATATCGGTTGTTAGCTTAAACTAAATAGATGCCCTATAAACCCAGATAGTATCAGTTTAAAGGTCAGTCAAATTTTGAAATGCTCCCAAAAATTTATGAATTGCCCCATCTATCTCATCATCCGTTGGTGGAACGTCTTCAAGCTGAATAACAACCAAAAGTATGAAACGAGGGTGACTCAAGAACAAGTTACAGCAAAATGATGCACTACATCAGTTTGCTGTAACTGTTCTATTTTACTAATTCTGTACTAAGAAAAGAAACTGCATACATTACTTTTTCAATAGATTTATGCTTTTTCGTTCTTGTTGTTCTTGGTGAATCCTCGTGAATCCACACACGGTTCTCCTAGCGAGTAGGAATATCATCATTTGTTATCGCGTTACGTTTCCTCTACGAAGCCTTTTGGAAATAGTTAAGCATATGTTGCACCCAACAGGCAACAACTTTTTTCACATGAAAATGATCATTTAAACTTGAAGTAACTGTTACGGATCCAATCCCTTCATAGGTGCATCTTGGATCTTCTTCTATAAGACGGAAATTAGGATTTACCAGCAAGTGTTTCATCACCTATCGATAGGCGTCCCCTTTGATAATCGGAACCAAATGCGCGCTGCAACCTCTTATGACTTTGTGTTCGCTTAAACAGACTTTGAAATCATAACAGATCATAGGGCGACTTGTTCTCTTAACAAATTTATTTTTCGATAAGAAATCGCATATACAACTATTAACTCTGTGGTAGCAGCGACCCAATTGCAGCCAGATCATACTTGTTCAGAATAGTGGTTATAGCTCTAACTTCTCTAGTTCAATAAAATATATGGAGTAACCCTCGAATCCTGTCAATAAATTAAGATTTTTATTGATAAAACCTTCTATGAAAAAATGTACTTCAACTTTGCATTTCAGTTCATTCCTTTTTCAGTTTGTCAAGCAAAAAAAAAATCGAGACTTTGTATGAGAATATTTTCACAATATTAATCAAATAATTGCTGTGTTGTGGACATTTTGTAGCTTTAAAAATGTTCACAGACAAGTCGCCAGTGGAATCTATCAAATTTCCATGAATGTTTTTGTTTTTTTTGATATTCTTATATTGAAATGCAAAAAATAAATTCGGAATAGTTTACTTTTATTTCAAATTGATGAATTGGCAACGTCGTAGCCGTTGACACAAGTAGATAAAACGCCGTTGAATTTAAGTAAAAAGTGTCGAAATTGTAGAAATTGTTTATAACAGATATTATTACGGATTTAACAAAAGAGTACTAGAAAAATGGAGAAAAAGTAAACATTTACTTTCGCTCATTAACTATGAAGTTAATTTGACTGTTTTTTTGTATAGCAACACATTCACGAAGACTATTTTCTTATGTGAGAAAAATATTTTGAAACGAACACTGATACGGCAAAATTAAATGCATGGTTGATGATAACCCAAACACTTGTGTGTCTTGAAAACTATAAATGTTGATTATAACATTTATTCCAAAACTGGATATATTATATCAGGTTTGTTCTTGGTAGCTGCACTGGCAGAATTATTTCAGGAAGTGTACACTAAAGCGTTCTTTTTAGCAGAACCAGCACTAGTGTCGCTGTTCTTAGTAACAGTGCAAGAGAACTACTCCACCCAGTTGACTACACTGCTTGCACTGGGGCTAGAGTCAGTTCTGCAAATCTTCGACATCGGAAGGACGAATGTAAAATATCAAAAAGTTCTAAAACGTTTCCCATTATTGTTAATACTACAAGGCCTGAATCACATCAAATACAACAATCAACAAATGCTCCATTACTTTCTGCACTGAATCGTTCTTTGTACTCGATCGAACTGATTCTCTACACTCATGAATTGGTCTGCACTGGTCCAGTTCAGTACAGTTTCAGTGCAGCTACCAAGAGTAAACCTATATTATCAGATTTCTTTAGTTTCTTATTTGTTAGACCCTCTCATATGTTTTTGTTGTTATATTAATTAGTTATTCCAGTAATTACAGTAAATTTGAAAACGTATTTGATTCTTCAGGTTCAATTATGTAAATGTGTGAATTAACTAAACTAAATCGAAAATTCTACTAGATAACTGAGTTAAACCATGAAAATCATATTGCATGTGGAATATAACGTGATATAAATTTGAAAAAAAAACGTCCAGATACCTTATTTGTTAGCTTAATTTTTTGACTATTGAAAAGTCGTATGCGCTAGAAACCTGAACAAACTTCTATTACATAATTTACACTGTTCCAAATATAATTAATATAGTTAATCCCTGGCAAAGGTAAGCGTTATATAAATAAACATTAAAAACCAGGTATTTGTTAAAATCCTACCGTCCTGTTTCACCATCCGCCATTGCTACTTCCTGACGTAGGTACATTATGAAAGCTATGTGAGTGTCTTATGCTAAAAATAACCTTTCTTTAAACTTCAATAAGCAAATCTATCTTTAAAATTTTTGTTTTAGTGCTACTTTCGCGTAAAACTAAAACGTTGAACTCGATAGTGTTTAATATTTTGTAAGTTTCAGTTTATTTTTCTTTAAATCATTCAATTCAAGTGCAGATTTAGATCCGAATCGATTGGTTGTTGTGAGTAAAAGTCTAAATTCAATAACCCAAGATGGCAGTCTTGCTTATTTCGCTATAGAAATATATTTTTATGAAATTTTTTCAATAAAATAATAAACGTTGCTTTCTCTACTACTTACATAAAAGTAATTACGGGAGACGTTTCGTTCAGAAATATGAGCGAATTTAAATTGTGATTGTGCTACAGAGATTGGTATAAGTCAGATTTTATTAAAAGAAATTACAAAAGGCATTGGGAAAAAGGGTTCAAATTGATACCCATCTTGATCAATGTATTTATATCAACGTTTCTCAATGGAGACACAAGTCCGACGAAGCTTGTCCGCGAAAAGTTTCAATGTTTATGTATTCTCGCGTTGATTCTATTTAATATAAATTGAATTTACTTCAGTGGATTATAAAAAGCTCAATCTTCTTATCTTTTAACTAATTTTGAATGTCTACTGTCGATGAACTGGAATATTTTACCTACAAGAGTACAATAACCTCCTATCTGACCGATAGATGTCAACACAAAGTAACGATTTCTAAATTAAAGCTGTGATATGCGTATTAATTAAAGCTAGACTTGTAAAGTATAATGGCCAGCAAAATCATTTACTGTTGTTGTTCAAACGTAGCTGTATAAGCTCGACTCTTAAGACGTCCAGAAGATGCGGTTGCACTAGGAAATTCGAAAAAAATTCTGAAAATAGTGATAAAACATCATGAAAACATGATTTGAAAGTATTGAGAACATTTTATGCTTATGAGTATGCAGATGTTATGATTCAGGGCGCTGTTTAGAGCTGATTATGCATAAGAGAATATATTTTTTGCCTCGAAATTTGATTACAGATGATACATGGATTCACCATTACACACCCAAATCAATTAAATATATAAGTGGACTGGACCTGCTGGGAGTCGTACAACTCCTCGGGTTAAAACACAATTAGATCGAATCTCATTTAAATTCTGCAGACCTGAAATAGTTTTTCCAAGAAAAGGAATGTAAAACAAATAATAAATTCGTCGTTGACACAATTAAAAAAGGGAAATACTGAGAATTTTTGCTGCACGATCAATTCGATGTAATTGAAGTTTTAATGAATTTTTTGGAAAGTGTTTTTGAGGAAATTAATTTTATTGCGTACTAATGAATCTAAATCTACGTCGTTCAATTGTTTACTTCGGAAAATATTTTGTTTTCAGTTATTTACATGTTACTAAAGATTCTAGACTAAATCCAGAAATAAAACATCGCCAAAAATAGAATTTAATAATAAGTAACTACGTTTTGATATGCAAAAATAGAATTTTCTTTGTTGATTCCTACCAGACCGTACATTTGGTGCTTTATACCTATAAATATTTGCTTTAAACAGGGAAGTACAAATGGGGTTTAATCAATACCAAAGTTCTGTCGCAAAATTCCAGTAAAAACATATTTTAACTATAAATGCAGTAAGAAAGCTTTGCGACTCTTAAAAAGTCATTAAAAGGAGGGAATAGAGAATCTTTTTGACGTAAATCCTTTTAGATGCTTTACCATTTTATCTGTCAAAATACGAGAATATTTAGTCTAAGATTGTCATATAAATTAGACTTACACTCAACTTTTGCCATGTGTCAGAAATATATTTGAAAACATAGTTTTGTGTTAATTAATCTTATCTTATTATCTGTTTTTTTAAATAATTACTTCATAATTCATATATGACATCAGATTTATTGGAAAAGATCAAAAATAAGGTCTCTATGCCATGACCAGTATCGTGATACCTAACTTTTAGTATTTTGGAAGCGAAATTATACTGTTGTTTTTCTTCCTATTTATTTAAACTGATTTTAAAGGTGGGGTAGATTTAAAAACACGTTGTTTCTTGCTTGATTACGTAATTTATTTATACACTTACACTAAGTGCAGTTCTATACACTAAGACTTATTACTAAATATTAACATATTAATTTATTTAAACATCAGATTATTTACCGACTTCTCGCTAATAAACAAGCGCTTATTTATACAAAGTTAATTTCTCGATAATTCGGTTTTAGAATGTGAACAAACAAAAACTGCAATAACAGTTTGTGAATAAATTACAAAAAAAAATATTAAGACATTACCGCTGTACACAAAGAAAACCAGCCCATCCGCCAAACTTTGGGTTCAATCAACATAATAGTAGAGGACCGGCTTCACGATCTACATCAATAAACAAAACAAACTACTATCTTTTGACATTCAGTGACTTATTATTTACACAAGGTTGACTACACCAGCGCACTCTGACTGTATTTGTAAGCTAGAATTTCTGAAACCGTTCGTGATATTCATGCTGAACACACTGTTTTCGCTACCACTGCACCAACACTCACAATCATATTTTCTGACGCGCGTTTCTATAATCAAGGTAAACTCTTCTCTCACGACATAAACTCTGTGTGCATTATAAATGACATAAGTGACGTTTCCCGAATGTTAATAAAGGTTAATGCACGATATTATTTATTAAGTACCCACAAAATAATCAGTTTTATCTTATATTTTTTACGCCATATGTATGAGCGAAGACGAATATGAATCCATAAAACACGGCAGTTTTACTACTCATCTACTAGCAGGAGCTTCGGCGGGCATAATGGAGTTTTGCATAATGTTCCCAATCGATACAGTCAAAACCAGAATGCAATCAATATCGTTTAAAGGAAAGGAAAGAGTGATCCAATTCCTAATTAAAATGATAAGACAAGAAGGTCCTTTGAGCCCAATACGTGGTATGTCAGCGATAGCTATAGCAGCCGGTCCAGCTCACGGTTTATATTTCGCAAACTATGAATTAGTAAAAGATAAACTAAAACATTTCGTAAAGAATGATCAATATGATTCTATATGTCATGGTATAGCTGGATGTACAGCTACGTTCTTTCACGATTCTATAATGAATCCATCTGAAGTAGTAAAGCAAAGAATGCAAATGCAGAATTCGGTTTGTAGGAATACTTTCAAATGTGCCGTAGATATTTATAAGAACGAAGGAGTAAGAGCATTTTATAGATCATTTTTCACAACGCTGATCATGAATATACCATTCCAAAGTATACACTTCATGATTTACGAAATATGTCAAAATATATTGAATAAAGAACGGGCTTACAATCCAGGGACACATGTTTTAAGCGGAGGAATAGCTGGGGGAGTAGCTTCGGCAGTCACCAATCCTTTAGATGTTTGTAAAACTCTGCTAAATACTCAAGAAGGAACAAAAAATGTGGAATCACTGAAGCAAGCTGCGGGGATTGTATTTAAAACTAAAGGTCTTCTAGGTTTTCTTGGTGGTTTACAAGCTAGGATGCTTTATACTATACCATCAACTGCAATATGCTGGTTTACGTACGAATTTTTTAAGTTTTTCTTACAAAATAAAACACATATTGAGCCAAAGAGAAAAGAATAATAAGTCATAAAAGATTTAACAGTATTTTTTTTCAATTTTTTTATACATTGAGTGTCTCTGTGTTATTTATTATTATACAATCAAGAAATTTTCTTTGTTATTATATTTCTTATCATTCCTTGGACATTTCTATAACTAACGGTATTGAACTTAAGGGAAAAAAAAATAAATTTTGCAAATAAAGAATCGAAGAATCTAAGAATACCAGGCTTATTATAAACAACAATATTGAAGAGAAAAACGACATGGTATATTTATATGGGTATATTTATCAGTTTTGTATTTGTGAAATTTTAATGTAACTGTCAAATTGAATTAAAAAGTTTTCTCGATGTAAATGAGTGACGTAAGTAACAAACATATAATTATCCGTTTTCCTGTATGATTTTCGAAAGGTTACAAATTTGATTCCCCATAGACGATACCATATATAATTAAAGTAGTTTACAAATTAACAGTTTCCTTTCATTGTTCTTTATAAATTTCCAAAGAAAAAAAATCGTTTTTTCTAAATATAGAATACAGATTATACAAATTACCTAAAAATTGTAGTAATATAACCTTTTTAACGTCATTGGTAATTTCATAGACATAAATACTCAATAAGGTCAGACTTAAAAGAAGAACCAATGGAATTTTTCACATATTTATATATATCATATACGAAATTTTTTTGATAAACAATACAACAGTAGCTTTCGCGACTTAAATTCAAAACTATATTTAACAGCTCAAGAATCTAATATAACTCATAAGAAATGGGGTTTTTCTTCTTTTAAATTGTGTGATAGTATCGACACTTAAGAAAAATAGTAAAGCAAAACAATGATCAGTGCGTGATCAGCACGTGAACACCCCGAGCGAAACGCGACTTGGCATCGTTATTGGTCCAAATCGGTGGCACCATAATAAACCACAAATAAAAAGTCAAGTGGGAGAGGCCACAACGCTGAAGAAGTCGTTAGATCAGGTTTAGTACAGGGACGGCGTTGTGTGGTCCTGTTACAAGCTCGGCTTTGGCGTTTTCAGCCCTGATAACGTGCACTATATATGAATATGTTTTGGTTCACTATTTTTCTTCGATGAATAGACTTTAACTTCCTCGAATAACAATAAAATACTTTCAAGAAAATAAATAATAGGAAAATATGTTTGAGTTCTGCTGGATAGATTTCAGTGCCTTTGCTTATCTTATTTGATGCATACGGCCCCAACAAAGGTGCTTGCTACACCCTGTATCTTAACCAATAATAATAATAATATAGTGAAATTCACAAAAATAGTATACAATCATTTCAATTTATGTATCATTCAGTTATAACCACTTGCCAATAACACCTACAATTTCTCGTAAAATTATTAGTATGGATTCAAGGGAAAGCCAAAAAAATTAAGAATATTTTGGATGAATCATATCAAATAATATTTTTAGATTCAAACATTAAGATATTATCAAACAATAATATAAAATATGACGTATACGTAATGAACACAATGATTTTTAGTTTTACATTGGCAGCGTCGCTAAAAACTAAAAGCTATAGATGAATAATAATTTGGTAATATTGTACTCATTTCTTTCAACGTTATCTATCTTTCTTCTACTCTAAAAGATTTATTTATTTGAATTGTCTTCTCTATTTCTTCTATTATTGATTCTTGTTCTGTTTCTAATGTCTCCATAATTCATCCAGCCCCACTCAGGTTTCCTCGTTATTCTTCTTGGGTTGTTCATTTCCTGTACATTTATTTTAATCACATGTTGTTCCACTCACTCTGTATAAACAAATATTTCCAAACCTTCTAAAATTAATCTCATGGTAACATATAAATGTCAACGTTCTCAATTTGGAGCATTTTATTCATCCGGACTCTCCTTTTTTTTAACTACTTTTCGATACAAAATCAATACCACCACTCCGAAGTATAAAGACGCCACTGTAAAAAAGCCAATACTCATGGGATATTTTTAGAGTTCACAATCGCCATTCTGTTTTCTCGTACGTGTTGGCAACTTTTCACGTCGAGATTTTTCTTTTTTCAGATTTCGTAAAGTGTAAACATGGGAAACGTTTCTAGTTCGTATTTCGAAGAAAAAAACGAAGACCCTTTTTGGTCCAACGACGCATCTAAATCGAAAATCGACGTAAAAAGTTCCACGAGTCATAATCCGATCAGTGCGAAAACGAACTTTAATGAAGCTGCAGCTGGTGAGTAATTTTTTATATGCATTTAACTGCAATTACTCGACCAAATAGTGATTAGTGCGATATCTTTGCTTCGGATGTTTTTTTTTAAATTTAATATTTCATTTTCTAATTTTCGTTTCTTAGCTGTTTAACAAAATTGAAGGAAAAATTTATAGTATCATCATAACACTGGAAAGCTTACTATGTTTCCTTTTGATAACATTTTTCTTTTATTTTGGCTTTGAGGACTTTTTCAAAAATCGAGAATTGATTCGTTGCTTCCGGCTCTTATTAGATTAGATTAGAAGAGCTAGGGCGTGAATGTAGTGATTTTTCAAGAAGAATTAAATTTCTCCAAACTTGCTCTGCAATGAATATATATAATTGTAAACAAAACTAACCACTATTTTGCCTGAAACTTTTGGAAAAACATAGCTGGAACTTGGAATCAATTAGATCAGAATATCACTTGTTCAAACATCACCCTTCCCCGAAAAATGGGACAGAGGATTTCCATCAAGAAATTTGCAGTCCTTGAGGTGACTCTATCCTATTGAAACCGATTGTATCGATCGATTCCAATAGAATTATCGAGCTCTAGTTTTCGAGTTCTGGCCGAAACAAAAGGCAATGGAAAGCTGCCAGGCAATTTTTAAATAGTGCGGCGGTTTAGTTCTGGCGAGGAAATGATCTGTTTCCCGATTTTGCCAGAATGTGAGCGTCTGTTAATGTAGATGAAATAGTCAGTTTCGTTGCTTTGTATATAACGAGTTATTGTAAACTGTTATTCCTCTCGCTAAATGATTTTTAATAGTCTCATGTCTTCTCTTTAACGGAAAGCTTCGTATTCATGGTGGTTTCTTCCAGTTCAAATTTATCAACCCAATAACTAATTAAATTCAATTCAATCACATGATTTAAGTATGTTTCGATTCCATTCAGTTAGTTCATGTTTGTCCACTAAAAAGTTGTCCAACTACATGAAACAAACTTTCTTAAGACACATTTGTTGATCAACTCAAAAATTTTCCATAATATCCTTATCAATTTTAGCTAAGATTAGTACTTCAATATCTGAAACATTGAAAATACCTTATAATGTAAAGCATACAAGTTATTATTATTATCGCCAATCTGTATAACGGTGAATAAAATGAGGACAACCTGTACACATATCCATTCTCTTACTACCCGTTCCCAATGTAACCAAGTTTTTAAATGAATTTAACGAAAAAATAAGGCTTCTGTCACTTAATAAAGATTGATAGTCGTCAAGCAATTAGTTTTTCGTCTTATTTAGTTTTTAACGACCCTTTTTCTCTATGAACATAAAAAAATTATTTCAAAGGTCGGTAATTAGTTTACTGAAATTATTTGCAGTGGCCATATCTCGAATTCTATTTGCATCTTCATAATATTTATGAAGCAGTTAATAAAATGTTTAATATTGTTCTCAAAATATTGGTTGTTGCTATTGTTAATCAATTTAACAACTAAAACTAAAGGTTAGTGATAATATTTATATATTATTTGCAATATAAATATTTATTATATGTAATTCTGCGACATTCTACATTTTTTTCTATTAGAAAGAATATAAAAAAATGTTTCCACACTTTTACAAGTTTCCTATAATTTTCTTTTAAATGAAATTTTGCTTTTTCAATCTAGAAAAATTATGTCTTTTGTTGCGTAATAATTAGTAAAAGAATCGAAGAAATTCAATAACTATTCTTTTGTAGTTTTTATGTGTTTGAAATAAAAAAAGTCATTGAAACAAAAAATGAGATATATGGGAGACATTCGGCCAAAACTCATTAATATTTTTATAATGGACAGTATGGAATATGTAGTGGATATATTTTCCATTTTAATTAAAAGTATCGCTCAGTTAATGATTTCTGAAATGGAGATTTTGAGAAATCGGTACTTACCTTACAGAATCGCGAATATTTTATGTGAGGCCTAAAACGGTGGCTCTTATAGACACGGAAATTTATGTGCAAACGGATCAGAATGAAGGTTTTTTCGTATCTCTAAGTCTTACTGCGTGATCCGAAATCGCCACCCTCCACGGAAAAATCCGTGGCCATCACTTTCACCTTATAGATCCAAAAATTTTTATAGAAACGGATCAGAATGAAGCTTTTTTCCGTGTCTCTAAATCTTACCATTTGATCCAAAATCACCACTCTCCATGGAAAAACCGTGGTCTAATTTTAATCTTAGAAACACAGAAATTTTAAAACTAAACCAACCTACCTAATCTTCTTCTTCTTCTCATGCTGTCCTCTCATTGAAGGTTGGCGACCACGTTTTTAAATGCGTCTCTGTCCCTCGCAGCATGAAACAATTATCCAACGCTGAAATTTGTCCATTCTCGTATGTTATGGAGCCAGGATTTCTTCTTCTTGCCGATTGCTTTCTTTTCCCCTACTCTGCCCTGCAATATGTTCTGTAGCAGTAGGTATTTGTCGTTGCGTAAAATGTGTCCTATCTAAGATGTTTTTCTTATCTTAATAATTGTCATCAGCTTTCTTTTGCGAACAATGCGTCTTAGTACTTCATCGTTGGTGATTCTGTCAGTCCAGGGTATCTTCATGGTGCGTCTATAGAGCCACATCTAAAATGCCTTAAGTTTTTTTGATCATTTGAGCTTTCATGGTCCAAGTTTCCACTCCTTACAACAGTACTGACCACACATAACATTCCATGAATACTATTCTGATATGGAGGTTCTTGACAAATGCCTTTCGAGCTATTTCAATTCTGATTTTGATTTCTTCGACTGGATCCATTTCCTAATCTAACCTAATCATCTGTATCCAATCGTCACGGATATTAGTCACTCGTGTAACGTTGTGCACTATGAGCAAGTATAGAATAAGAGTCAGAGAATAAATTACGAGATATACATAGCACTATCATCAATTCATTATTACTAAGGTTATAATCAAATTATTTATTAATAATTTTTTTGTATAATTCGTTCTAAATGAATGGTGGTGTTTATCCGTGGATAAAGTTTCATTCGGCGCATTTCTTTAAAAATGTGCGTGTCTCTAAAGTATATTAACCACTTACAACACGTATTACGTACTATACTTTTTCTACACCTATGTATCTTTTGGATTGAATAATAGTAATTTGGTAGATGCTTATAAAGGCGTTAATAATGAAGTAAACTGATAATTTTTATATACAATGTATAGAGAAGTTGTATTTAATCGCATGCTTATTAACTGATATTTTAGTTTTGATAGGATATTAATGCAGTAATTCTGTTTGTGCTATAACTTGAATTATTTTGTTTCATAATACATAATCGTCAATAGAATTTCTAGCGATGTAAAAAATAAATTTATTTTATTTATCTGATGTACTTAAATGAACAAATATACCAATAATTCATTTAATACGATGGTATTTTTGTTTTTATTATTCTTATTGGATAGATATATAATGTAGATATACTTTTAGAATTTTATATTCCGTGTTTAGATTTAAATAAAAATTGTAATAGATCAGAAGAAAAAGTACTATAAGAAAATAAAAAAAAAAAATCATGTGGTTGGTTTCTCATTTAAAAAAACTGAAGTAACATTTAATATGTTCTTCATTTTCATATATTTAATTTTGTGATAAAATTTCTAATGAAAATAATTGATTCAAAGCTAATTTTGTGTAAAACATTTTCATTTATGTCTATTTATACCGAAATATTTGGTACAAAAGGTATCAACTTCATGAGGATGTTTCTTTAGTTCAATTACAATTTCAACATCAACATTTTTGGAAAACCGAAACTTTATCGGAATTATCCATATTCATGTAAATAAAATGTATTTTCTTACAGTTACAAAAAATATTTCCGAAGCAAACAAAGAAAAATTAAGTGAGTTCAAATTGGAATTGGCAAGAAAACACGAAAAAAGAAGAGAAATAATAGCTGGCAAACGAAAAGAAATGGAGGACTTACGAGACGAAGTAGAAAGATTGAAAAAAGAAAATGAATCTTTGAAAGCGACTCGAGTAGATCCTTCTGACGATAATTTAACGAAATTCCGAGAAGAAATCGAGCTTCTTCGTCAAGAAAAAGCTGAGGCCGATTTTTTACGTAAACAAAATGAAGAATTAAAAGAAATCGTTGAAGAGAAATCTGCACTTTTAGAAGAAAGTCAAAATATAATAGAGAAAAACAGAGAACTGAGAATAAACATTTCCGAGTTACAAAATGATCTTCAACGGCTTAATTCAGAAATATTAAACTTCGAAACAGAGAGAGAGGATTATAGAATTCATGTAGTAGCTCTTAAAGATGTTATTTCCGTTTCAAAACACATGTTACAGATAAGAGAAACACAATTAAAAGAAGTAAGTAAATTATCTTTTCAAATTGCTCATTACAGTCTTTAAAAAGTTAATCAATTAATTATAATAAATGGTTTCCAGGTAAAGTCAACTCAATAGGTTGTTTTTTAAAGTATGTTTCACATTTTCTTTTCAGTTGAAGGAAAAAGTGGAAAGCATCGAAAAAAGTCTATGTACTAGAGAAGCAGCCATTTTGTCTGAAGATCTTAGGAAAGAATACGAGCGACAGATTGAAAATATGAGAAATTTGAGGCTTTTGTACGAAGAAAGACAACGGGCCGAAAGGAAAGAGAAAGAAGAATTAAGATCACAATTAGCGGATGTGAAGAAAGATTTAGAACACGAACAGATGAAACATGGGTAATTATTTCGAATAATCTAAGGTGTGCGTATCAGCTCTCAATTTTTAAAGTTAAAAAAGTTATTTAACAAAAAAAATTTTTCTACGCCTATGCCAGTGAACGTCGACATTTCTTGTGGTATTAAAACAATAACATACACGTGCTTTTTGATAACAGAACTTATATTTCACGACTTAATCAAATTACAATCAAATTTTTATCTATTTACGACTTGATCTCGTCTATTTACATTAATTTTGAAAACTTCATAACTTTACATTAGATTAAAAAGTGCTGTCCCCGAAATTCGACAACACATTCGACAATATCTCATAAAATAAATCTGCTTCTTAGCATGTTATGGATATAAGCTTTGAATCAAGTTATGAAGTCATTTTTTCTTTACTTCTTTATAAAGATACATTTTTTTCTCTCCTGTCCCGTATCCTTTGTTATGATCAATAAAATAAAAACGGGAAAACTAATAAAGTATTGCATGAAAACCTAAGAAATTTGTTTTAGTGAATTGGATGAAAGAATATCTCAGTTAGAATTAGATAATTCCAAAAAATACGACGAAATCAAAACATTAGAATCCAATCTTGGGCTTTCGAAAGCGGAAAATCGTGAATATCAAGAAGAACTAGCTGTAATCAATCAACTTTTCTCTGAAGCTTTACTAAGATATAATAAAGACATAGATTTGGATAAGCTTCAAAAACACCTTGAAGAAAATCATGGTCTCTTAAAAGACATCGTTGTTAACGAAGTTTCATCAGAAGTATCGTATGCCTTACCGAAGGTTCTTCTAGAATTAATAAACCAATTGCATGAGAATGAAGAACAAGTAGGAGAAGAAAACGCGATATCGAAGTGCGATCGAGGTAAACGTATATCTCACATGTTTCAACTTGTATATTTTTGTTTGTTAAATCGTTTATAGAAGGAACAAATAATTCAACCCGTCACCAAATGAGTAGTGCAGAAGAAATCGTAGAAAATCTACCAAAAGTATGGAAAGTGTTAATAGAACTTCTCAGTCATCAAATTGTTCCAACAAATAATCTAACGGATGAACAAAATAACGATAATCCCTGTTACAAGACCGTAGTAACTCCTAAAGGTACTAGCTTAGTATTAAGTGTAAGTCAAACGTTCATTAGACTCAAAGATCTCATATTGGAGAAGAAATCTCTAGAGAAAGAAACTGCACATTTGAAACATCTCAATTGTCACTTGGAAAATAGGCTTCAAGATCAAGAGAAGAGGTTAGAGGTGGTGCAGAGTGAATTATCAAAAACGTGGCTTGTCGTAAGTTTCATACAAACATATTACTCTTTGGTATACGTTGTTCTAACTTAGTTGAAGCCTCATGGATTTCTAGTTTCTTTGTAATATAATTAAATAAAATATTTTGATTGTCCTTTTAATTGATTTGATAGAGTTTTAAAAATCGTTGATGACAAAAGATTTCACTTTCTTCAACTAACTTTGCACAACTTAGATCATTATATACTCATCGTCAGCTAATTAATTTCCTGTCACGACAAAGTTTATGTTGACTCTGATTAAATAATAAATTTAGTAATTACCTTCATTAAGATTCATAACATGTTGTATGTCAATCAAAAGATTGGTTTCAGCAATTATTGCGAGGTTCAGCTCGTTTTAGTGTCAAATCACTCGAAAAAAAAGCAACAACGAGGCTAAGTCACTCCATAGATTGGGATCAGCGATTACTGCAAGATTCAGCTTGTTTGATTGTCAGCTCACTTGGAAAATGACGGTTATAAGGAGGCTAATCCGCTCCAAAGATTGGTTTCAGCAATTATTGCGAGGCTCAGCTCGTTTTAGTGTCAAATCACTCGGAAAAAAAGGACAACAACGAGGCTACTTCACTCCATAGATTGGGATCAGCGATTGCAGCAAGATCCAGCTTGTTTAAGTGTCAGATCACTTGGAAACTAACGGCTATAAGGAGTCTAATCCTCTCCAAAGATTGGTTTCAGCAATTATCGCGAGGTTCAGCTCGTTTTAGTGTCACATCACTCGGAAAAAAAGCAACAACGAGGCTAATTCATTCCATAGATTGGGATCAGCGATTGCTGCAACATTCAGCTATTTGATTTGCAGCTCACTTGAAAAATAAGTGATACAACGTGGCTAATCTGCTACAAAGATTGGGATCGACGATTATTATGATGTCCAACTCGTGTTAGTATCAAATCACTCGGCAAATAAGGGCAACATGAGGCTAATTCGTTTCAAAGATTGGGGTTAGCGATTGTTGCGATATCCAGTTCATTTGAGAGTCAGATTACTCGGACAGCAAGGGCAAAAACGAGACTATTTCGCTTGCTAGGTTGAGGTCCACAAAACCACCAGTGGGTCTACCGCCCAATCTTGGTGAAGCCAAAAGTGTAGCTATCAGAGCTCTGAGAATTCTGCGAGCAAGATTGAGATAAAAAAAATACCTAGAATTAGTCAAGCTAAGGCACACGTAGATAGGCCTTCTCTTGTCTTACTAATCAACTGCTCCGCTTAAACAGGTGCAAAATATGACTAGTGACTGGACATTTATACGAACACGGTCACATAAGACGTCATCTCCGTGCTATAGGCATTACGGAAGATGAACTATGATATGATCATTGCAAAATCTTTCTAGCTTCTATATATTAGATGTTGGAGTGAGTTATTGGTTTTTAAATATTTTGTATCTAAATGAATGAATGAAAAGTTTCATTTTCTTTTAGTTTCATTTCTTTAGAATTCGTCTTTGTGGATTAAATATGTCAACAAAATCTGTCTAGTTGCATCAATATTAACAGTATTTGTTCTTTAGGTTGGTAAACTTCAAAAACAACATCAATTGCTACACACGCAAGAAAAAATTCTGCGTTACGAGCTCGCCCAAAAAAGAAAACTTCTGAACGAATTAAAAGAAGAATTAGAATATAGCAGAGAGAAATGGGCCCAAGCAAGAGAAAAAAACACCAGTACTGAGGAGCAATGGAGACAATTGAGAAGTGAATTTGCTAACAGAAGAAATACCACCACAGAAGACGTAAATAATAGCGCTGAAAGTGGATATAGTGACGATAGAGAGGGTTTAAGTGACGAAGAACCGGGATATGAGACTGATGTATCTGAATGTGCTCAAAAAACTGGAGAGGACGCTGATTTGAATGAAGCTATTGTATCGATAAGTCAAATTGAGACAATAATCGATACTAACGAACAAAAGTCGGAAGAAGAAAATACACCGACTAATTTAGATAGTGAACAGCAGCTCACAGATTTAAATGAAATTTCTGACATTGAACAGATTCACGAGGTGAATGGCGAGGAAAAAATATTGTCTTCCAATATAAATAACACAGAAATGCCAAGTACGTCAACTTCTAGATTGGAAGAATCGAGGAGAACATTCGAAGAAAGGTTAGCTAAAAGAGAAGAACGACTTAAACGGCTGGAAACCCAGGCCGAAAGTTTGGTAACTAAAACAGCTAACACAGCAAATAGAAGCGTAGAAATTTGTAATAAATTAGACGGTTTACACATAGCTTATGGTCAAAGTCAAGAAAGTATAGATTCAACAACAGAAGACGACGTTGAACGAAATGATACCGAAAGTAGGCAACAAGCTCAAGATAATGATGGTGGTGATTAAAAGAATTTTAGTGCTCGAGTGTCACATATCACGGAAACAAAGTATTTTTATAGTACCTAATATCAATTTTATGGTTACCTATAATTAGGTATTATTTTTCTATTGTTTTAGAATTTGTATTAATATTAATTTGAAGAATGTTATTATTATAATTTTGACATGTACCTAGACATATTTTATATGGAAATAAATTATATATTAATGTTAGAAATTCCTAAAAATTAAAAAAAAAAACAATTTTACAACAGAAGGGAGAGTTTTTGCTTATCAGGAAGTTCTTGGTGATCCTTATTTGATGGACATGCCAAAGGAGATGTATATCCTGGAATTTTGTCCAGACGATGACACTAGTGTGCTACCGTCGGCGAAGCTAAAGATCGGATTTGTGATTTTGTCGAGTAGATCGTTGATGTAAAGTAGAAAGAGAGTAGGTAACAAGATGCATCTCTGGGAAACGCCTTGATCAGTTTTTGAGAAAGCTACTAAACCAGTCGATGAGTGATCTGAATTTATTTAGAAGGTTGACATGCTAAATCCTATCCAAAAGGCTGCGTTTGCTCTGGATTTCCCCTCGTTCCTCTATAACTTCAGTCCATACTTTGATAACAAGGAGATCCCCGGTTGATCTATGTAGCCGTATTGATCACTTTCAATATTTTTTCTGCTTTGGTCCAAATATTCTGATTCTTCACTTAAAAAAGAAAACGAAAATATATTCCACTTACATTTATTAATAATATATTCACATAAATTTACAACAAATAAATAAATATGACATTTTTAAAGAATCCCTGTGATATTTAACGAGATAAAACAATAAGTAGTCAACAGCCAGATATATCAACAAAACATTCATTACTGTCATTGTTGAAGATAGTTTGTAGATGTAATAATGTCATTGCAACGTCATTTTTCACAATATATATGAATGGTAGAGAATTTTTAAAGTCTTTCAACTTTGGTATACATTTCTTGAATTAATTATAAGAACTTCAACTGTAGGTTTAGTAGAGTTATGAGAAATCTTGTATATACAAAATTTTATTATTTATATGGGATAACCTAAAACAGAAAACTCACACAAATTTAAACCAAAGTATTGAAGTCCGTGTCCGTAAAGCGTCCACTGTACAGTGTATGATATTTAATAGGATATGATATATTTGAAAATTGACTAACAACTTCCTCTTATATTAATCCACTTGTGACAGTTTTAAATGTTAAAAATATTTTACACTCTTATCAAATATTTAACTATTCATACATAGACCTATATTTCTAAGACTTCCATAATAAAACCTCGTAACGATTGGAAAAAATAAATAAGACTGTCGTTAAATAACCTCCTATAAATTGGTGAAGTAATATAATATATAATTCGTTATTTTATTTCAATTATCTATTCCTAAGGTTTTGTAATTGTTCACAAGAAGGCATTTTCAAATTTTGGGCGTTATGGTATAGTTCTTGATCCCCGAAATTCCGTGCTTTCCATATCATCGATTCTTCTGTAAAAAAAAAAAAAATAAAAAAAATATATTTTACTTGGATCCTTGGGGTGCAGGGCGACGCCCCGCGAGGTCCATCTATTAAGCAATCATGACAACAAGGCGTCGGCCATGTTGTTCATGCGTTTCAAGGATGGAGGACATTCCGGAGCATTGCTAGTGATTATTGTTTGAAGTAAGGGGGATATAGTGAGAAATTAACTCCTTATGAGCGTGGTTGTGACAAGTTTAAGCTGCGATACGAAGATATGAAGGAATATAAGGACCAGTGGCCACACTTGACTGAATTAGGACAGACTGAAGTACCTAGTTTCCGCAAGAACTTTAAGAAGTTATAAAGAATTACATTTTCCAATGTATACTTGTATACCTGAATTATTTGGAGCCCTACAAGTTGTTTCATGATATTTGAAACTTTATATAAGGTCTCTCAAACAAAGTTTACCTTCACTTATTGTATGAATATTCAAAGGAACATGGGAGATATATCAATCGGTAGGCTTCCTCTTGGAAATTTAGTTGCTATTTAGTTTTCTCGGGAGAAGACCGTACGTTGTGTGTGCGTGAGTTTTACTAAAACGATAATTCGTCGAGTATAACGCAAAAAAAATCAAGTAAAGTTTCTTTTCTATGCTTAATGTGAGGAATAATCTGTATTTTTATTCATTTGTCAATCCACTGAGAAAAGCAATCAGTTTTCTAATTTCTCTTGAATAATAATTTATCTTTGTTTCACTGTAACTTTTGTGATTTTCCATTTTTAAAGCATTTCAATTGTAGATATTTAGATATATAACAAAATAAAAGCTCATTCCGTTCAAATTCCTGTATTACCAAATATCACAGTTATTTATATCACAAAAAATGGGTTTCTAATATTGATTCAATAGTTACTGCAATCATATTCCTGAGTTCTCAATATCTTGACAACAATTTGAACGAAACGAGTGATTCTCGAAAATATTTCGTATATGACATAAAAAACGCAATTACTGTAGCTCTTTTCCCTGTAGCAGGCATGTTTTAACGTCTGTATATATTCTTCTTCCACTGACATCTCTAATCGTTTCACGGATCCTTGATATTCCAGATGGAAATTATCTTTTACATAATAAGGTATGTTCAGATTGTATGTTTTCCGTAGTATGGGATATTTTCTAGAAAACAAAATAGTTTCCTTAAAATTTGATATTATCAAAATAGCAGATCAAATGAGAAGATAATACTTACGAGCTGGCTTGTAAGCTATAAGCTGGATCAGAAATGAATAAACTTGATGCCATAGATAATAATATTGCCAACAAAATGGGTAACAGTTGAATGAATGCAGTATAACTACTTTGTTGCTAGAAAACATATAAATAAAAACTTAATAAACTTCTTTTTCATTTTTCAAATTTATTACCTCCCTGTGATGTCCATGATGTTCCTGATGTGACTGACTAGAAGTAGTTTGTCTTTGCCATCGGCCGCCTCTTCGAACATAAACATTTGAACCACTGAAACCTCCACCGAAAAACATATTGAATAACTCTTCGGCTGTCGCATCAGACTCAAATCCCCTCGTAAATGTATGATGATGTGAATGTGAGGATACTCTGTCTTCATCAGATCCATACAAGTCATACTGTTTTCTTTTCTCAGTATCTGTTAGAACGGCAACTGCATTTCCTGATAATTCAAAAATGGTTAACACCTCAATAAATTCAGACAATCTTTGTAAGGCTACAGAACAGCTCTCGGTTTTTTCGTATCACTCAAAATCAGAAAAAACTTTATTGGCATGATTATTTTAACATCTACTAATGGACTTTTTATTTCTTCTCACGAGCATGGCTAAGTGATTGTAAGTTAATTAGTTCATACTACAGAAGTCTAGTTATAGTTTGATTTTATACAAATCACTTCAATTGAAAAAAAAATCAATTATTAGGACTACATCCTTAAATAAACCAATATGCTGTGGATATTGTGTAATCACTTCTGTTTGACTATATACCCTGATGTTTGGTTCTGATTTCTGTGCAAATTGTATCTTCCAACAATTCCATTGGTTAGGCACTGTAACTGTTTCTTTAGCATCCTTCTCCTTGCAGCCCTTTTTGCATTCATATCTTAAGAGTTTCCTTTACACTTCATAGTGTACCCAGCAGAAGCTTGTTTAGTGTCACAAAACTAGGAGAGTACCTCACAAAAACTTATTAATTACCACTATTGATGCTATTGTTTTTGAGACTGGCTGGCTATGTGGATTGTTGTATTTCTGATTGATTCAACACTTTTCAGCACCTTCAATAATATTAACTTCTATATGAAAATTATAGCTTAGCAACATTTCAGTTTAGAACAAATTGAATATTTTACAAGACATATAAGATCCACATATTCCAAGTTGTTATACACCCCTAGCCTTATTTTATTTTTACTGTCAGTGATATACTTGAATTACTGCTATTTAGGTTAAGATAATAAAAATATTTCGTGTAAAATCTGCTATTCTTAGAAAGTATAAGAAAAGTCAGATATTCTGAGCAGTATTACATACAAAGATAAAAAAAGTGACTCAAAATCAATTTTTAATTGTCCTTTTGGAAATTATAATTATTAAAAAACAATATACATATTAAACGAAATTTGTTACTTACCAACAGCTTTAAAAGCTTCAGATGCACCAGGACATTTATTTTTATCAGGGTGCATTTGCAGTGCCAATTTTTTATATGCTTTTTTAATTTCTGAATCAGTAGCATCTTTACTAACCCCTAAAATTTCATAATAATCTTTGCATTTTTTAATCCTCTTAACTGCTTCCTCCTGTTCTGGGGTATAATCAGGAGTTTTATTTTCTGTTTCTACTGGTTTCTGGGCTGTTGTTCTTTTTCTAGGTTGGATATTTTCAGCATTACTCGGCGCCATTAGATTTATTTGAATCAAAAGATCTAGAAGTCACAAAGTTTCATCCTTGAATTTGGATTATTATTTAATTAGAATTAACTATTTATTCTTCATATTTTTAAACAAATAACTTGCTGCTTGTCATTGTAATACTCACCAAACAACTAAATCCCAAAAGTACCAAATATTTAACAATAAATATGCGAAATATGTATAAGGTTTCAGTAATTAGTTATTACAGATACATATATTTAATATGCAAATATTAGTAATAATAAATACCTTTGGCTTTATGCGTGGGGAACAATTTCTCGGCTTTCAACAAATATTTTTCAGCTTTTTCTCTGTTTTTATCTCTGATATATTTTTCCGCTAATTCAATACAATGTAGAGCTTCATCTTTATTTCCTTCCATTTTTAATATTAGTGGTTTGAAATGTTTAATTAGTACTTTTTGTGGATCAATTTAACATTTAACAGCTGATGTCATTCTTTTGATGTTGACAGATCGTTTATCTACTGACGTATTATACGCAAGCGTTATTGTTCAGTAAAAAAATTTTGTATTTTTTAATAAATTAAGAAAATTTTAATAACCAAGTAACCCACAAATTTAAATACTATGAAAATACTTGACATAAATCACATGACATTTCCAACATTTGCAACCTTTGGACATTAGACTATTGGTGCATTTCACTAAAACTCTTTTGCGACTACTATCGTTGTGGTCGCGGCGAAATCGTCACTTTTGACGTCATGACTAACGTTCACGACGACCCTTGACAAGTGAGCTTTGAAAGAATTAGCGAAATTTTTAAAATTCAAGCAACGCAGATTTGATATGGTTTATTATAAGTACTTTTGAAGCATTCTTGTGACGTAAAACCAAATATTTTACCATCGCCGTAGAAGATATTTTCATTTTGCACCCTATTATATTTATGTACATTTGTTCATCTTTCAAATCGTAATACGGCTATCAATACGTAGATAACTCATTTTACAAATATGTGGGTGATGATTAGGCAACTCATTTGACAATTATCTTAAGGTATTTCAATAGTGACCCTAAGCATTATTTTCCTACGGAGCGAAGAATAACTTTAAAATATATTGTATTATTCTAGAATAAAACACATAACATACGAGAAAAAATATATTTCATTCATCAAAATTATTTTTTAATATTTAAAATAAATGTACGAATCTGCATAGGATTAAGAAGAATTTTCAAATTATTCACATCGTCTGACAGATCTTTTGCTTCTGCTATAACGCGCTCCTTCAAATTTGCTTTCCATTTATTTTGCGCCCATTTTTGGTATACGGAAATTTTTTCATCTGCCCACAAATCTTCAAGAGTTGAACCAACATTAAACTGAAGTCGGTGATTTTCTGATAACCATTGATTACCACCCAGAGTTGTTTCCCGCAGGTTTGATATCTCGAAAGGAGCAAATAGGTCCTGAAATAAAAGACGTCAAGTGCAAATGAGTCATTATATTGAAAATGTGTCGTTTCAAGGGATTTTGCTACAGTAAAAAATAGGAAAATGTATAAAATCATGGATCCAAACATTTTGTAAACACATATAGTTTACAGTATTTTCAATATTATAAAAAATTAAGATACTTTACTGTTGAGAATAATTCATATTTTTTTAAATCCCTCGTATACGACTATAGAAAATTTTAATAGCTGATGGCTGTTTTGGTAAATAATTATTTTGCTGCTAATGCGAGATGGTCACACTGCATGTGCAAATCTCAGTTTGCAAAATACAAGAATATACGAAACCTGTTTGACTTTTGAAGAATAAGGAATTAATTCTATAAATAATAAAAATAATACAAGGGTAATATGAGTGTGTGTTATATTTCCAAAGATTTATTAGAACTTACTTTCAGATCAACTGTTACTGGTAAGGACAATTTAGCATCTTCGTGAATTTCTATTACGTGCTCTAGCCTTAATAAAAATGTGTCTGCTTTCCATGGTTCTAGAGTCAAAATTTGGACGTTATCTGGCAAACTTCGTTTCAATCCAGCATACTGAAAATGAAAAAGAGAATTATTTTAATCCGAAATCATTTCCTTATTTTTGTATATATATATATATATATATATATATATATATACTTATACCTGCATGATATATTTGGTTTTATATTGTTCGAAAGATAAATTCTCTGTATCAGAGACAAACGTCCAAGCTGATAATAATTTCTCTTGAATTAATTTTCTTTCTTGTGCTGAGGCTGTTTTACCTAAAAGATAATGATAATTTAAAAAAAAATCATCGAAATCGGATAATTTTTTGAGAGCCAAAAAACGAGGGATCCGCGAAAATATGTATTTAAAAAAAACCTGCATCGGCCGGGAATCGAACCCGGGCCGCCCGCGTGGCAGGCGAGCATTCTACCACTGAACCACCGATGCTGATATTAATTTATATGCATTAAAAATATATATACTCAAATTATTTAAATGTACCCTAGTATTTCAAAATCACGTCTGCAAAAACAAATCGTTGTCGTAAAGTCAGAATCTCGTATCTTAAGTTCGTAGTGAGATTTATTAAGATTCTTTTTGCACACACATTGCAATATCTTTTGTATCGATACTGGTGATGATTAAGCATGGTGCAAAAACTCGTATGACTCGTATTTCAAATATTGCACGGCCACTGAAAAGTTTTCTTTTCAAAATAAAATCTATTAACGTTGGAAGTAGAAAGAAGATTGTTGAATTTTTTGAAAGGTTTCCAAATTTATCCTCGTATTACATTCATTCTCCACAGACAAAATGCATTTGATGACTGGCTACATTTTTTGTGAACTATATAAGAAATAAATCGAGCCTAGTTTTGTTACCTTCATAAAGAATTGGTAATTTTATACTGACGAGATCCCCTCGTTTCTTGGCTTTAGAAAATCGAAAATTCATCTGATTTCGATGAATTTTGTTTTAAAATCTTCGTTTTTACGGCGGATTTACGAAAAAAGTTAAGGGAATAAAGAGAAAAAAGAAGAAATTATTTGGTTAGGTTAGGATAGGGCGGGGTGTGCTAAAAATTCAGAACAAATGTTCACATTTGGTCTGCTTTTCAAACACCCCCGTGATTTTAAGAATGATTTGTTCATACAACTTTAATTATTACTTAAAATGTTACAAACGATTATATGGGAGAAAAGGTTAATTTTAAGAGAAATTGTTATTATTTTTAATTGTAAAAACATGATAAATCAACATTTTTTTAAAATTTTTTTTCAATTTGTTCTTTTTTGTGTAGATGATGAAAAAAATATAACATTTGATTATTGATAATTTAAAAAAAATTCATCGAATTAATTTTTCGAGAGCCAAAAAACGAGGGGAACGCGAAAATATAAAATTAACAAAGAATTTTTCATCAGAGATTTTAGTTTGTTTGAAGAGTCGTATGTAAGCTATGAAGTTTATGAAAAACATTCAGTATCGGAAGAAGTAGGAAGAGCAAAAAAACAGATAAGCTGAAGGCCATTGCAGAAACATAAGTGCTTCAACAGTGACCTTTCAAACTGTACAACTAGTACAAGCTGAAATTGTATATTTCAAACAAACACAAGCTTGTCATAATTACATCCTGTACAATTTTAAAATTAGGGAAAAGAAGGAATCGTGAGAAGGCGCTTGAGGATGGTACAGGAAAATGGAATAGCCATATATTGGTTAAAACAAGAACCTTTATGAAGAACCATTGCCCATGAAAAGAGATGAATCATCTACAATTTTTAAAAGAAATTGATTACCACGGATTTTATAATCCCTTTGTTCACTAATTTCAATAAACTTTCAATTTAAAATAGAATCTAACCTAACGCAATGAATATACTTGTTTGTTTTTTGTATATTTAACAAATAAACATCATTTTCTTTTATTGATTAGAACAATTTCATTCCCCCGTGTCTCATTAAGGATTTAAATTTTATAACATCGTATCTACTATTTGTTTTTTTAGGAAAATTTGACATAAGTCTTAAAAATGTTGTTTCTATTAATCATTTTTTGCCGAGAACATCAGTTAAGTACATAACTATTTTTTGCGTCAGATAAAGTTTCCATTATTGACAAGGGTGGTATCAGCAGAAAAGAAAGATTATCGGAAAAGTGATCCCCGTGGCAGTGAGATGGAAATTAAAACGAAAAAAATATCACCAATTTGCTAAATATAAAATACAGAAGCTTAGACCAGCGTATACGACTTTTTGTTGCTAGCAGTATAAACATTTTTTACAATTCTTATTTTATGGACTTACCGTCTTTATTTTCGCGAACACTTCCCAAAGTAACATAGTGAGTACCTCTGGCAACTAAACCCTTACCAAATGCAGTTTCATTTAAAGCTTCACCAACACCAAAAGCATCATCGTGTAAACAATTTCTATGAATCTGTAAGAGAAATATTATTCCAATCTATATTTATAGATAACTTTTCTTTACACTTACCATTAGCTCAATTTCCCCATCTTTCAAACTGCTACCTCCTTCTGCTCTATCAGTTAGTATTGCTAATTGTACATTTTCATCCTTAATTGCTATTTTTGTCGTTACAGGATAATAATTCCCAGATACGTTTTCTTTTAATCTTAAATTCCATGTTGGTCTGAAGTTCCTAATCCTCATTATGGTTTCACGACCATTGGAATCAGTGTAGAAAGTCGAATTCGATTTTATTGAAGTTTTATATCTTGTAATTACCTCTTTACCATGCGAATCACTAAAATATTTGCAAATTGAATAAACCATAAATCGATGTACATACCAACAGTTTATGTTGGAAACTGATCATTAATTGTTAGTGCTTATATATATTACGTACTCAATTGGTATAGGTCCAATTAGCCAATCGAATTCAATATAGTTTTGTCCTTCGTATACTCTAATAATTTGATTTATCCAATTGCTGAATTTCTGATGAACCTCAGATACAATCGGACCTTTATGCACTTGGAATTCGGCTTTATTAGCTACCTTAAATGTGTCACCGTAAGGTCTAAAAATGTAGGCACCTGATGATCTATTGCTAAATATCGAATTGTTTCCTACAAATCCCTTGTAATAGAGAAATTCTTGAGCAAAATCTATCGTCAGATCGTTGGTGGTTATTTGAGTGATTAAACCTGTTTGAGGATCAATGTCGAATTCAGCTCCCTAAAAAGTATATAATAAATGAGAAACTTGTGGAATTATTTCATTATATTTTCACTGATTTTTGGATTTTTTTCAAATGTTACATTTGTTTTATGTTGAAAAAAAGTGACTAAATGTTGATATCTGTCTATGGTTATCACCCCGAGAAAGAAATAAGGAATTTTCAATGGTAAACCAGTTCATCTAGTCCTAAAAACGCCCTTAGATCTGATTATGAATACTGAGAACAATATTGTCTGAGTTTCCCCCGGTAAATTCCAACTTAGTCATTGTTTGTGGGGCATTACATTATCAAAGTTCGTACCAAAGGAAACAACTGTGAATTTTAAATCTTATATCCAAGAATTGCAATTGAAATAGATTTCGAAGCTTTAACTTCAAGGCTATTTAGCGCGAATTTGGACTACGATTAGTTTTCTTAAATCAGCTTCATTCTGTTTAAGAAATATGTGATAAGCAGCTGTAAAACATTTTACACTACACCACCTACAGTACCACCATTCACCTCATTGCCTCTGCAGTATCTCTTGAATTATCCTAATTCTCATTACCAATCATCTTTCTAACATTCCAAAATCCAGTTCTAACTTTTGTTTAAGCATGTGTGTTTGTTTGAAATTTTACTCAACTAAACTGTAGGTAATTTTGAATTAATCCCATGCTTTAACTATTTCTTAACAAAATTTTTTTTGTAACGATTTAAGCTATATAAAGAACATCTTGATCTAACTTGGAGTGCTATTTATCTACATTAAACAAACAAAATCCCAGCCTCCGCAAATTCCTCAGCAACGTTTACGTATTCCTAATTTGCGTTACTTACTTCTGTTGTATCATTTTCAACGGATTGATATTTTGGTATATCGTTGCTTTCAATTGATTGTACGAAATATGATTTAAAACCAAGAGGTGGTATGTCTGCTGCCTGGAATACTAATTCGTTTTGAGCCCGGCTTTTTCTACCAGGTATTGTGAGAACCCCTTGGGAAACTGGAACTATTTGAGTTACTATTTCTGTACCTACAAGTGGAAATTTGCTTTATCAACTGGGAATCATCATGAGTTTTCAACAACAATTACCTTCTGGGTCCTTTACTGAATATTTATTACCAGTAATTGGTACTCGGATAAATTTATCAACGAGTCTGCTCAAAGGATTGTATATTGTTACAATGAAATCATTGTTTGTTTCCGTAAAAGCGCATTGACTTATATTAACTAATGGACAAGTCGTAAATCGAGTTGCAGGTATTGGTCCATCACGCACATGGTTTTTGGTTTTCTGAACGACTAATTTACTAGAAAAAAAAAGATAATTATCATGAATTTGTGTTTTAACGACTATTTTATACCTTAGAGCCGTTTTAGTTATCCATTCGCACTCTTGGAAACCATTTGATAAAATTCTAGCATAATCATTAGCGACATGTTGTTTTTCAGTACCTGTTATAGCGTCGTGATGTTGCATCACTCCCATCGCTTCACGAAGGACATTAAGATCTACTTTGTCAATAGGATCTAAGTCAGCTAAAGTATACAGTTGTTTGCATACCTATAAAAACAAAAGGAAAATCAAGCATTAACTTAATAAAGTTTATTAATTTTAATATCAATAGGTGATCCTTCTTTTTCTATTCTCCTGTGTCAACATGATACGATGCGCAAAACAAATTCTTCCACTCTTCCACTTATTCTTCGAATATGGTCGAAGTTATCCATTCTATATATCGCCCTCTCCTTTAGCTAGAAGAGTGAATGGCATTCTCCGAAAAGAATCAGCAATGTAGATATACTACGAGATTAGTTTGATGAAAGTGTGACTTTTCACTATGGTCATTATATTGTTAGTTTCTGCGATACTTGCGATGTCATTTGTCAAAATTTGTATAACCATACAATGCTGATGAAAAGCACGCTCGCATTAAAAATTTGAACATATTCTAAGTACATGTCACTTTTTCATTGAAAAATCTCTAGTACCCCCATAGGTAGGATACTACTTAGTTGATAATAGCTGTAAATTTCTATTTATTTACGGTTATAAATATTGGGCACTAGAAAAATAAAGCGAGTCACTTGTCGTCACATGTCAAATACTTACTTGTAAAAAGTTATTTCCTTCTCGTTCAAATCTTTTAATTGTTGGCCTTGAAGTGAAGTAACCAGTCCAGAAAGCGTGAGGATCAGATGCGTAAGGGAAGAAGTCGTCTTGTTTTTGAAACCATTTTTTCTTTCCATGGGTTTGATCATATATAGCTTTTATATAACAAGAAGGTGTGGAATAGAGTAAATTATATTTTGAGCCGTTAGCTTGTCTAGCGTTAGCATAACTAAAAATATCAATAACGTTGAATACGGAGCGAAAAAAATACAAAATGTCATTGATTAATTGAGCTGTTTCATTATGAATCCTTTCGATTGGAAACACACCAGTCGACCAAACTTATTTTTATAACAAAATATACCTTCTATTATAGTTTGTATTTATTTCTGCTAGTCCACTATCTAGTTCGATTATTTTAAACAGATAGATAAAATATTCAATTATTCATAGATACTTTTGAAAAAATTCAAGATTGCTTCCAAAGACATCCATTAAACGACATTTTAAGCTTCAATTTATTTAAAAAGTCAATTAGATATGAGGTCATAGATATTTATATCTAAAATATTGGTATTAAATATAATAGTGTCCGCAATATCAAAAGAAAAAAATCATTGATATAATTTAAATGAAAAAAATCTGAATTTGTTAATTATGGTAAGCTCAATGCAAAGTGAAGACATTCCAGTTCCAAACGAGAAATATTGATTTGTATTAAAATTTTTATTGTTGACGATTTATATAATGAAAGACGAAGACGTCAAATCAAAGTTATAGTGAGACATTGCTGCCAATTTAAAACGTCATGTGTCAATGTCATATGTCTGCTAGTCTGGAACGTTCTTGGAACGATTATTGGAAGCGTTTGAATGATATTTTCTTCGCACTCTTCGGCTATGCACGGCTCTTGTAACAGTATTTGCTATCAACCAAGTATCGAGAAGACCGTCTCGGAAACGGTTCACAAAAGTACCTAAGTCGTTTGGAACACAAAACAATCGTTCGTATAACGGTAAATGCTCAGCTGGAACACGTAATCGTCACCGAACTAATGACAGTTATTTGATGGATTGGAACGAACATATGCTCTCTTTCTCACCGCCGTGGTTCATAAAGGCAACGCTGCCTCAGCAGTGACGTTACATAAAATTTAATACATATTTGTGGCTGTTAACAGATGGAAAAACATGAATATGTATGTGAAAGTCGATAACAAATAATAGTATGACGGGTTGGAATATTTCAAACCGGTTTCATCATTTTTAATTACTTTGTGCTCAATCAAACCGTCTAAACTGATAACCATCCGGTTTTTGGATTTTGATGATTAATTGCTTTCAAATGTAAAAAATACGCTTTTCAGCGTTCAATTATCTAAGAGTTCGATATGTTTTCAATTTAATAACTCAACTATGGAGGGGTGAGAACTGATAAAAGTTTGACAATTGTAAATCTGAATTTATACACCATTTAATCTTATCAATTACTGGTTTTTACAGTGGGGATTATCAGCTGCCAAAAAGCAACCATTTCGTGATGATACTACTACATCGGTAAACATCAAAACTGAATATGATGAATGAATATACAAATTTCTTAATCGGTATAAAACATACCAGTCACTAGTTGATACTAGAACGATTTGAATGTCTTGTATTAAGTGACGCTTATAAAGTTATCTCCAAGACATATATTTTTATTATCTTGTATTTAATCAAATTTTTTGCTAAGATCTTAATTTATTGAAGATCATGTCTTAACTGATTCATTTATCATAGTACAGAAGAAGCTACTGAAGCTATAATCACGAAATTTGGAGACTAGGATCCTTCCTATAACATAAGATGCAAAAGAGAAATAATTTTTGGATTTTCTACCCCTCTGAGTGGTCAAATAGGAATCTTGTATGGGAGTCAATTTTGTCAGATCTTCCGATTTTGTATTTGGACTAAGCATTAAGAAATTGGTGCTTTGGTGTTTTCAAAAACAACCCTCAAAGTTTATTTTAAAATGTGTGTTTCCAATATAAATGAGTTACAATGCATATAATGGAGAGCGGTGATTAGAGTGTAAAGCCTGAAATGATACATAATCCATCTGTAGTTATCAGATTTTTTTACGTGCAATTACTCTTTTTGTGTATATATTGCAAATATAAAGATACGCAGCATATTATTGAAGCAATTGTTTAATAAGTAAAGCTAAAAAAATGGAAGCAGTATTTTTTCTTTTATTCTTACTTACGCAATCAACTTATCAATATTTTTGAACCAAGTATGGGCGTCTTGATAGTTAAAGTCTTCACCCATAGTAATAATAATATTGTTAGTATCATAAACTTTGGTAATATTATCGATCACTTCGAAGAACTCGGTGACCTGAAGAGGAAAAAAATAAATACAAACCTTATCAATTTGTCGAGATTTTTGAACCATGTTTCAGCATCTTGGTAGTTGAAATCTCCACCCATTGTAACTATTACGTTATTTGAATCGTAATAAATAAGTTGGCTGGTTATGTGGGCAAGAAATAAATCAACCTAATAAATTTTTTTCAATTGAAAATATTTTACCGTACAAGAATTAAACAAATATGGAATCTAAACAATTAATAACTTCACAATGTTTTTGTATCCATAATATCTCTTAAACAAAATGTATAGAAATCTTACGAGATAATTGGGATTCATTCTAAGTTCAAAATTTATTCAAACATGAAATTAAAGTAATTGAGCGCACTATGAAATATCTGAGATTGAGTTGCAATTAATCTTATGCAAAAGTGATTTTTCAAAAAATTGAATGATTGCTATGATGATATTTGCTAAATAATTTCTTTTCCTTAACTCTTATATTTCATCAAATGTATTTATAAAATGTTTCTATTGCTTACTCTTTTATCAACGTTGTAGTCAGGACTTTTTTTGTCATCTATGATGGGTTCATCTGAACATAATAGATCAAAACAAAATCCTCTGGGCGGAGAATATACATTGAACATAACTCCAGTGAACAGATCCGATTTTGATCCTAAAATTCATTTTGACTTTAACATGGACAAAAGAAAGAAGAAATGAGACATGTAAATAAATTCATTTTTCTAGCTATACCTACATTATTGAAACTTTATTGTTGACAAAAGGCAAAATATGAATAACTACCTGAAAATGGTTATGGTAGTACGCCAAACTCGAAAATTTAAAAGGGTTTTGTCTTATATAATATATAATGATTTACAAAAATTTGTACAAATTCTTATTTTATTCATTAAATACGAGTGTATCACTCCAACAATTTTATTCGTAAACGTTCATCATAGGAAAAACAGTTGATTACCTAAATTTTGACTTCCTCTCCATACCATCTCAGGTGTTCTTGTCGATAGTCTTTGAGTTTTGTCTTGATAATCAATTCGTCCAAATAATAAACCGTCAAATCCCAATTGTGCAAAAATTGAAGCCATTTCTCTGCTATGACCAAACGGATCGATCTGCCAGCCCATTTTTGGCCTACCACATTCTCCAAAAGAATCGTTCAACTTTCTGTGAAGAAAAATAAACTTGAAAAATTATACCTTTATTTTTATATTCATTATTTTTAATCTTGTTTAAGTGAAATATCATTTCCACTTTCCGACAAAACTTTTTTTGTTATAAACAAATAATATTTAATCCCCTACCGTAATCCCCAAGTCATTTGATCTATAATTGACTGATAATGAGTCGTAGCTTCATCATTCATACTCCAACCTCCACTTATAAATTCTAATTGTCCATTATTAACAAATCGTCTTACTCGTGCTTTGACGATATCATGTTGTTTTATCCACCATTTCCAGAAGAAAGCAGTTTCCACATAGATAAACCTGAAAACGAAGTAAATCTATTATTATTCTAATAAACACTGTAAAATGGAACAAATATGAAGTGCAAAAGCATACAGTTTCTTTTCTATTTTGTACTACCTGTATGTCATGTGTATTAATACCACCTTCAAACAACCCAAAAATATTTGATAATTTCAATTCTTCTTTAAAATTTTTCAGTTGATAACAATCCACGGAAGTTGTGTAAAACAATGAATTGATCAAGCATGATTTTATTGATGAAGTTGAAAATAGACTAGACTGATAATGTCAGTACAAGTAGAAAGAAAAAAAAATGTGTGTAACTGGATATTCAAACGAATTTATGAGAGATATATGTCTTTGATAATTAATCGAAGTATGCGAATACCAAAAGATATGATGTTTGAGATAAGTAGTAAAGAATTTATTAATCTACCATGATACGCTTTAGCAAGACCGTGCTTTCAATACCTGTCATACTTCGATCTTCAATAATGCATTAAGTACGGTTTCATGTAGAAAAAAGTGCCAAAAAAAACAATTGATAAACTTATTAATTGGAGCAGGTGTTTTAACAATCGAGAGATTGGATTATTTGCAAAATTATATGGAAAGAAAGATGCATGAAAAATGGACCAACAGTTTTTGTTTCGTGAGTTTCTGTCCTCTAAAAATAATCCACCAGATTTATAACTATGCGACTTCCAAGTCTTTTCGAAAATTGAGAAGTTGCTAAAAGAAACATTAACATTATGAACGCCATAATAGTGTAGATGAAAGTCATTTCAAAAGAAGCATTCCAGAAATGTCTTGAATTCAGTGTTCGGATGAATACACTGCTAGACATAGAAATTTTATGTACATATACACCTTGTACATTTTATGAATTAACTAACCTTCTGTTTTCATCTTTTCTTAATGAATCCATAACCGAATCCAAAATATATTGAACTCCTGCGTTTTGAATGGTGTTTCTACCTTAAAAAGAATTGGTAGCTGCTTTTTGAACGAACAAATTTATTGGATTACTTACTGCCATAATAGTACTGATCCACCGTCTTCAGCCAACCGACATCATCATGTGTATGAGGAACAATATGAACATTGATAAAATCACCATCTTTTATTGGATGACACGACTAAAAGTTAGAAGAAAATGTTACTTAATTTTAAAATTATTTGAATAATTTGATCAGTTGATTCGAAATTTAAATTGAAAACAAAGTCATTGCTAATTGTTTCTGGTGAAGAGGCGTATTAATAATGGAAGAAATAGCGAATGAACAAAGAGGCAAAAAAAACAAACACAGGACACAATATGAAACAAAACAAATGATAGATAAACATACGAGAAACAGAAATAACGAAAATCTCGAACATATTAGAAGAAATAACTGTGCAAGTATGCAATAGAATGTGAAGTGAATGTACTAAGAAACATAGCGGCGGTGAAGACACAAGATGAAATAAGAAACGACTTAATTCGATGTGAATTAACCATGGTGGGTGCGGTGCAACAAATCGAACAACTGAGATGGTTTGAACACATAGTGAGAATGAAAGAGGATAGAATAGTTGAGGTGATGTAGTGAACGAAAAGATAAAAAATAAAAGAAGACGCAGATTTTGAAGGCAATGTAATATCAGAAATAGCAAACAACCTGAAAAGAAAGGATAAACTTGATTGGGGGCAGGTCAAAGAAGAAGCAATGAATAGAACCAAATGGGGACGGAATGTAACCTCTTCACCCATAGCAGACAAGGTTGAGGATCACTAAGTTAGTATAAATAAGCTTATTGGATTGCAATCATTCACTCCCTATTTTGTCATAGAAAAGTATAATCTGAGGACAAGCAATTGCATCTAAAATGATCAGAAATCAAGGAGAACGTTGTTGTGATACCAACTTGGTTCTCGAGGAAAATATGTTGATAGTAACATATACGTGTAGCAATTTTTTTATGGAAATTAGAAATAGGTTTTAATTTAGGTTCTCATGAATCAGTCATTCAGATCGGGCTATAAAAAACAATCTACCTCGATATTTTGCAATATTTAGGTAATATTACATGTATGTTTCCACATAAAAAATAAACTAAGTATACCTACTAAATGTGCCGATTCAGGGTCGAATTTAGGGATAGAGCCCCTATCCCCCAAATAATTTATTATGAAATCAAATGGATTCTCTCATCGAGAAGTTTTAGTTGTCACGAAAAATCTGTGATTTGAAAGTCTCTGTTGTGGAAGCCCTGTTTAGTGGAATTATACAGAATTTGGAATATTTATGATTCCTGTTAATAAATTGGGTTCAAAATTCATTGATAGTGAATTAATGGATATTTAAAGTTTTTTTATGAAACTCACGTTATAACCACAATTTGTTTGAAACGTGGGTGGTGTAGGAGTCGTCAAAGGATTCGCATAAATCGCTGTTAGACCAATAAATACTGCCAAAAATAATAATAACGTCTTCATCTTTTCAGTAACTAAAATACAGGTTACATCTGGAATAGAGAAAAAATTTAATGACTATGACACATCCACCTTTATATGTATGTTCTCATTGAAATATATAATCAAAGAATTAAAAAAATATTTATTTGATAAAATGTGTGATGAAGCCATCATAAAATTTCTGAGATAGATTTTTATTTATTTGAAATGCACTAACCTTTCCCTGACAATTTTTGAAGGTTTCAATAATTCGACACAATGAATTTTATTACATTTTTTGTCCTATTTTTAGGGTTATAAACAAGAAAGTTGAAAGAGTATTGATTCTATTTTGCTGGTTACTGCGCAGTTCATGTGAAAATTAGATATTTCGAAATGTCCTTTCTAACATTATGAAGTCAAATATTCCTTCTTAATGATATCTTTCATGCACTTTGTAATTATATTGATTACTTTGATTAAATTTTGAGAAAAAGAAAAGTACATTTAGATTTTGTTATATATCAGCTCTGAAATATCTCAGTAAAGACAACTGCAATGGATATTGATTGATAATAATTATAGTCTGTCATTTTATCGCTGGCAGCGAGAATTCGAGGGATCTGGTCAAAAATAAAAGTAAAATATTAACTTTATTCTGTACACGAATTGCGTTGGTTTATATAAGACATGAGTTACATACGAATATATATTTCCGATGAAATCTGTAAAATTTTGATACAAATTTGACAAATAAGTCAGTTTTAATCTTCATATAAAGAAAAATGTTTTCGTTGTGGCATAATTATGGAGAAATTTACATATTTTTTGTTAGCACGAGACGAGTACCGCAAATCAAATGAGCGAGAAACATATCATTTTCTCACGTGTCTTATACTATAATTTTTCTACGATTGCGTTTTTTTATGTGCGCAAAATGATCTTCAGAATTAAAATGCATAATATATATCACATTAAGTCATTGTTATATTTTACTTAAAATTGTAAGCAACAGTTTCTTCCTGTAGATTTTTCGATTATTGAAACATTACCCGACATCGAAGTTAAAGTTGATTAGGAAACGTACTGCGCCTTATTGAATTTAGGTTTAAGTAGTGCTGGAAGCTACTATATTGATTGATTCAGTCATTTCGTTAATTATAAAATTAAGCAGCAATCCAATTAAGAGATCTGCAGTTCTATTAACTGAAATATTGTCAGGTGACCTTCAGAATCAGTGGCTTGTATCTGGATTCGGTAATTGCATGATCGAAACTTTGTATATTTTTTGAAAATTTGGTATAAATCCTCTCCTGTAACCGGTGTCAAATAGTTTTAATAAGAGGACGGAATAGAAATATTTCACATAAGCAAGTTTTAATTCTAAAAATTCATCTCAACAGCATAAAATTAAAAAGCAAAAAATGAGCATAACTTTATTAGAAAATACTTGTCATCTTTTAGAATTTCTTCAGGAGTCAAGGTTTTTCATTATTTTGAAACAAATTGTTCCGATTTTTGTTTTAAAAATGTTAAAGTTGATTATACCATCCAAAATACAGTCGTTTATATACACTCCATCTGAAAAACGTGCTCTCAAGAAAATAAAAAGTTGTTTTAGGAGTCCAAAGGTGTAATCTTTATTGATTATTTAGAAAAATAGAAAACGATAACTGACCAGTATTACACTGATGTGCTGACACGCTTTTATGCCGAATTTAAAAAAGAAAGACCGCAAAACTTCCGGAATAAATAGAAAAAAATAGGACCTTGCTGGACTACGTATGTAGGGTTAAAATGAGATGTGGAAAAATAGAATTTTTTTCATTAAAAAGTCACACAGTATTTTTGTAACAAAATATTGCATTTTTACAATGGGAACTATTTTTCTAACGTAGTAATATTTGCATTTTGCTCGCAAGAATAATTATTCTGATTTTACTAGCGGAAATATGAAACAATATTAGTCCTACCTATTATCTGTAGTCTTCTAATATATCGTATAGGTATTAGTTATTAAGAGGAGCGATCAAACTTGAAACACTAAACTACTGATTACCGACTACTCGACAAATATACTAAACTGACAACTTGTTTGTAGCTTCTATAAAATTGATAACATTTGTATAACTGTCTTCGTCTCAGTAATTATTTCTACAGGATGTCAATCAATAGTTGTCTATTGTAAATTATGTGATAGCCTATAGTTCCATATGAAAGCTAGCAACAAAATTTATGGACCAACAAGGAAGTTATATTTTCTACTGAGCATAGAGAAGTTCTATGAATAAATGTAATTTAATCGATCAGCTGATTTGATTGACTTTTGGATAAATGATACTCCAAAAGTAAGATCTCTTCTTAAAATTGCAACTTGCATATAATCATAATGGTATCAAATACCTATCTTTTATGAATCAATGAATAGAGCTTCATTTCCATATCAAGCAAGATACTAGCCATTTCACAATGGTTACTACTAATTAAAACTACTCTCTTTTTTGGGAAAACTTCATCTATCCTCGGCTACAGTAAAATAAAACTTCCAAATAAATACTAACAAATCATCAAGAACAAGGAAGCTAGATTAACTACAGGAGACAAAAAGTTTGGTTATATAATAGCACTCAAATTAATCTGATATTATACTAAAAATAATTAGATTTTTCTCTAAAAGTACAGGTAATGGAAAATTTGGGAGATCTTGCGTTAATTGATCAGCTGAGTTTCTTCATCACATGATTATAATCAAAACATATTATGTCTTAAGGCGCGTCCACACTGGAGCAACATTTTCCAACACAATACAACAAAAACTTGTTACAACATAAAATGTTTATATTTGTTGGAATATGTTGTGTTGCGTTGCATAAAGTTGGTGTTGCGATTAAAAATAAGTTGTAGTATATTGCATAAATCCGTTTTTAGCGGTAAAGATCAAAGGATAATATGAAACAAAGTGAAACATTTGTCAACATTGCTTTGATGTGGACAGATTGTTGCGAGTTGAGACCTGTTGCAAAATGAGTGACAGATTGCCTTATTTAAATTTACTTGACAATTGTAGACAACATCCATGTATTTGGAATCCTAAAAATATTAAATAAAAATGCAGAGAATCAAAAAATGATGTACGGAATGCAGTTTGTTCAGCTATAGGGTGATCATCTCAGGAAGAGGCAAAAAGAAAAATCCATAACTTGGTGGCTCAGTTTTCTAGAGAGTGAAAAAAATATCGCAGCAGAAAAAAATCCGGAGCAGGCGCTCACTTTCATTCCAAGTGGTTTGCCTACGATGCATTAGTATTTTTTCGAGACAAAAACAAAGTCCTAGCAAGGACAGTGAAGCCGTCCACCATATTCTTCCCTTTTTTTCAAACTTGGACGGACCCAACATTTACGCTTCCGTTTTCGTGAATCACTACACAAAACTACAGCAATGTGGACAAAACGTTGTACTCAACTGAATTTGAGATTCGACAAGTGCAAACATTGATTAACATTGTTGCACTAGTGAGGATAGTTTGTTTTATGTCAATGTTTAATGAATTTAAACATTTAGCAACTTGTTGCAACATAAAATTGCTACAAGTTGCCACATGTTGCTTCAGTGCGGACATACCTTTACAATACATTGAACCTCGTCAAGCTTCAATGCACGCGAACTTTTCTTGAGTTTCATCACTGTTTTGGAGTTTAGTCAGTCAGTCAGTACAGTCAACTTATTTGTCGATTTTAGATTTGTTCCAGCCGTCGACTTTGAGATCTCACTAAGAGATTAAGAAGTTACTTAGACGTTGTTGTGCGCAGGATCAGACTTTACATCATGTTCCAATGTAGTGTTATGAATACTAATACATTCGACTAGAATTAACAGATTTGCTTGATTTATCGAAAATAAAAATATTAATAAGACAATAAAAAATCAAAGTATGAAGTTAATTTGTTACAAATAAATTGGACCATGTACCAAAATGGCCGTTTAAAAAGTTCAGAACGACAAAATCAGAGTCCCACGAGCTGTCCATTTGAAATGAGGATATTTGGAACAAATCTCATATTTTTAGAATTTGCTTTAAAAGGTAGAAGAAAGTAATGATGTTTTACTTTGGTTGATGGGCCTTTTGGAGTGAATTATGTATTATAAATTTTATTTTTGTTCTTCGTTGAGTATTTAATTAATCGTTAATGTTCTTGCTCTGCCCTTGAACTATACATGAATCATTCATAACGTCACATTGTTACCAATTATGTACAACTCACGCTGGAAACTATCGAGCAGTGTCGACAGTAGGAGTCAATTTAAAAAAAATGGTAGATATATTAGGAAAATCTAGAGTCGTGAGTTCAATTGCAGTAAGAAGTAGAGTACCGACACCTACAATAGATGCTTCAAAAAGTCCGTGGACTACAGTTGCAAGTTCGCCGTATAGTGTAATATAATGATCTCTCAAACCATTAGGGAAAATTTCGAGAGTAATCAGTCTCCGAATCTCACATAAAATTGATGATTCAAACTCGAATAGTATACGTTATATCATTATTTACTGTCGAGGAATATATGACTATATGCACATAGTACAGCTAGAAACATTGAATGTGTCCATCCTGTATAATACGCTTAATTGTATTATTTAACGATAAAGTTTGACCTCTGCTTACCAAACAAATTCTTCTTTATCTATTTCGTACTCAGATATTGTTATATCTTATGATATTTATATAATAAATATTTTTCTAGTTCAATCAACCGGCTAAAACTTCTAAACTAGTATTCTATTCATTTTTTTAACTTTGTATAGCGGTTGACACAAAATTAAATAGTAGTAAAACAGCATTTGTGAGAGCAAGACGTTTCAACAGAAAAAATATTTCTAACATCATCGTAATCAGACGTTCAGTAAACTTTGACACAGACATTGCATTCAGTCAATGGCCTTGAAAAACATTACGAGGAAGCTGCGATTAGTTCACTCGCGTAATTGTGGACAGCAAAAAAAATTGTAGATATAGATAGTGGGAATTTGTGATATTTACAATTTCAACTTTCCTGAAAACATATTTTGACAACATATAAAAGAAACTAATGATTTAAAAGTACCAATGGAGTCAATATGAAAGCTTACTGACTTAAAATATTGCATAAGTTTCCTCCAAAACAAATCGTCGCCAAATTGCTTAATTTTTGCTTAATTTCTACGTATAATCCGTAATAATGTCAGAACAAACAATTGTAATAACTTTGTTACAATGTTGTGAATTAACTCGTCGTTATTTTTCTTTTTGCCATAAACAACCTTCATTAGAAAGGAAATCACTTAATTTATATTATGTATAACTATTTTTCATTTAATGCTACCATGATGTCTTTGTGGTAATCAGCATGGGATTTGGAAATTTAGACATAAAAGCAATGCATTTTGTACAAAATCATCATTCCTTTAAGCAAGAAGAATCATTACTCGTTTCCTTCAGAGCAAGGAATATTTAAGAAACGATTTCTAGAATTATTAACCTCGTCTTACGTATCAAACCAGGTGTGTTTGATTTTCAGTATGTCTTAAAACTTCGTAAACATTCTGCTGTCAAGTTTTTTTATGTTCAAAATCACACTCTATCAAAACACACTGAATTGTCTCTGAATATTTATAGTTATAATCAAGGTACGTACGCAATTTGTTCTCATATAAAATGTATATGTTACAGGAAAAGTGAATTCTCCAGTAAGAGTTGACTCTTCCTAGGTAAAGTCGACTCTTACTGGACTTTTTAGTAAAAGTTGATTAAAAGGGAAAAGTGATAAATTTTGAACAACATTTACTGGACAGAGTTGACTAGACCTAGGGAAAGTATACTTTTACTGCCTTGAGTTAGTAAAAGTTGACTTTTTGCAAGGGGAAAACCGATTTGGCCTTGGTAAAGTCGACTCTTACTTATATTTTCAGGAAAAGTTGATTAAATGGAAACAGTGATATTTTAATCAACAAGAAAGTCAGAGTTGACTATATCTAACGAAATTATACTCTTACTACCTTAAATTAGTGAAAGTTGACCTTTCGTAATGAAAAACAGTCTTCCTAATAAATAAATAAAAAAAAATAAAATAAAAAAAAATAAATAAAAAAGCAAAAACTCCTAACCTAACCTAACCTAACCTCAAATTCGGAGAATCACGACACACATTAGGTAGATAACTTTACAACTTTAAACTACTTTACGTTTACTGGGCTATTAATGAAGTTTTATAACAAACTGCAACTAATTATTGAAATGTAAACACTTACTGAATCGTTGGTCGCTGTTGTTAATAGCATCAAATAGACACGTGAACGGAAGACAACGGTAAAGACAGTAAACAACTAGAGCTGTAATAAACATAAACAAAACAAAGATATGCGCGCGAAGTTATATGAGAAGAGCAGCATCTCGGAATAAACTTTTACCAAACCACAGAAGGTATAGTTAAGTCTTCCTAGGTAAAGTTGATCTGTTTATTCTCAGTTAACTCTTCCTAGGCAGAGTCAACTCTCCCTAACAATCTACTTTTCCTATAACATATACACTAAATTAGCTCTATAAAACTCATACACTATTTGTCATAATCACCACTAAGTTCAAATATATTAGTCAAGTCATTATGTTTTAGTTTATCTTCAGTCTCTGAAGACGATAACTTGTTTATCAAAACACGCGTCAGCAGTGTAATTGTGAGTGTTGGTGTAGTGGTGATGTTAACAGTGTGTTTAGTATGAATATCACCAAGGGTTCCAGAAATTCGAACTTAATATTCCACTTATACAATCCGATAAAGAGGAAAATATGGAATTCAAGTTAATTGTTCAATCTGTTTAATAATACCAGCTGATCTGCATACTCTTTACTAATTTTGTTATAATGTACTGAATAATTAGTAGATCTAGAAACGTCGCTTCAGTACACAACAAGTTATGATGATGAGCAACGACGTGATGTTATTTGCTCTGTTTGATTACGACAAATTGCATTTTTATTTTATCAATAAACAAACCAATCTAGCTTTTATGATTAATAAAATACTGTTTGCTAAATCATAGATTCCTAAGAAATATTATCAATTTGACTTATCAATAATATAAATGATTATGTTGACATTATGGAATCATATCTTTATTCACATTCTGAAATATAAAAAGTGCGGAATTCAAGTGTTATTTAAAAAAATGTGTGTCTATACGGACTAGTATTTAATGTAAACAAACAATGACTATTTACTTGTATGCCAAGGACTGAAAGTGCTACTTTGTTTGACGAGTCTGAAAATTGTAAGACGAGCCAAGCGAGGCGGGCAACGGACGAGTCCAACAAAGTAGTGTTTCAGCCGCGGCGTACACAACATTTTTTAGATGACGCTTAAGATCCAAAACTTTTTCTATTACACTGAGGAAAGAAAATAAGTAATAAAGAATTATAAACATCAGGTGGCGTGGATTCGAGTAACTCTTCATCGCTGATGTTTTCTTTTTCATTATTATTCATTAATTTAGACAAAACTTCGCATAAAACAAATAATTTCAGAAAATTAAAAATTTATGGTTATGCAAAATCATCGAAGTGAAACTGTCAACTGTCAACATTGAATTGGCTCGAGTCACATTTGAGCAAGTTAAAGTTGTGTACTCCAGAGGGTCTCGCAAGTGTTTGGAACACTCAAAATGCAACTTTCGGTATGTAAATGAATACAGAATGTATGTAATGTACTAAAATGTAATGTACTAAAAAAGTATTTTTATAATGTTGATTTGACAGTATCCTGGCTAGATAATACAGTATATAACATGTATATATAATTAAAATTCGCAATATACAAAGAATATACCATAAGTACCATATACATATATGGTATTGGTATATTAGATGGATGGGGACATGAGATATTTATGCCTAAAGTATATCCTAGATATATGCCAAATGTACACCATGCATAGAATATACTAGTTATGTGTTGTTGTATCTGGGTGAAGTGTACCAACTTTCTGGACTTAATTTCCCGTTCCATGAAGTGTTAAGCATCTTAGTTGTTATATACTTGAATACAAAAGCACCAAAAATATCATCGTCTTCTTAAATTTGTTTTATATCTAGATTTATATTTGTTTTATATCTATATCTATAAAATATTTTTCTAATTGACCTGAATAAATAAACAAGTTCATGAAAATAGTTTTTGTTTGTTAATGAACAAACAGTTCAAATTTCAAAGGAAACAGCCAGCGTAAGAAAATTTATCCTCATTCTAACTTTCTGTATCTTCCAATTAACTTTATATTTTACAATTGAGGAGTAACACGAAAAATATAAAAAATAAGTAATGGAATGGAGATAAGTAAGAAATATAAATTCAGATTTGTTCTTATAAAGTTATTACTATCTAACCAATGATTAGAGTGGATTTATTCTACAAACTTTTTGTATTAATTACCAATAAAAACCTTCTTCTTCTGTATGAAATTGTTTTAAGATTTGCAGACTAGTCTTCCGTGAAGATAACCTTTCCTTGAACTTTTTTGCCCAGCTAGTAACTTGTTGGTTTCGAAGCAAGAAGAAATCGGAAGGGACCATTTGGATGGTACAGTGAAAAGGGTAATGGTTTCTGGTACAGTTGGACACAATTTGAACGTAGCGAGAGTAGAGGAGTGAGCCGGCTTTGTTGTCTTGTTGAAAGAGTAATCATTTATTCATCAAATAGAGCTGTTTTTCTTCAATTCGGCGTTGAATCTGCACAACATCTTGTCGTAGCATAGCCCTGTGTGAATTCTAGAAAACAGTTGCCACTATCTTTCCCGACTGTACGACAGTTTCCACCTTCGTTGGAGTACGTTATACGGGCGAAATATAATGTTTCGACCAATGTATCAATGTTCCATGATACGATTCAAAAATTTCTTTTTAATTCGTTTAAACAGCGATAAGCACTGCCCTGAAATTGTCTCATGGTAGCGTTTGTTATCCGGATTGAAAAAACGCGACAATCATCACGCCAACACCTTTTTCACCCACGAGATTTTCTACAAATGTCTCCAATTATCTCGCGCAACTTTCCTCGGCAGTCTGTCAATATGAGAAGAGCGATCACTTTGAAACTCGTTAAACCATTAAATCAATTTTTTGTAGCCTCTGATATTGGACTGTTTTCAGATCCGCTTGCTTCCAAATGCTCTAAAGTCTTATCTCGCTGGAATTTTTACAGTAGTCGTCTTCATGAGTGACTAGAATAAACAGAAACGTGTATTTAAGTCTTTATTAACTGAAAAATATCTGGATACTGGAATGTGGTTTGAGAACATGCCCAGATGAGAGAGGTCAAATGTTTTAGACGAAGATACAAATAAATAAATTCGACTTCTGCAGACAAATATTCATCATTTTCATTATTGAAAATTTGTATAATGACTAGATGAACGATGTTTTTAAAAACAGAGATTGATGTAAAATTGATATTTGATTTAAACGAGCAATTTAGAAAGGTCATATTAAAACACGCTTTTCGTCAACAATACATTCTAAACATAAAATTTAAACTGTCTTGCGCTGCGTAATCATATGAACAAATGCTTAATCACAGCCTATCTAGCACCAAGTATCTCTTATGAGAAGAAAGCTGAAAAAATGTGTAGTTGTATCCGATAAATAACAGTCCAAAAACTTTTCAGAATGGATTTGGTGTAAAGGGTAGCAATTGTAGATCAATTAAAGTAATCCGAGCTGAAAAATATAACTCAACAAAACTATTATGAGAAAACATACACCCAGAATGATTTTATTTCGTATTTTCTCACTAATAATACTTGGCGCTTCCTTTAAAATTTACCCTGAACCTACTGCGGCCTACCCTTATTTCGACGGACACATTTCATATACGCAGATTTTTCTCTATTTTCCATAAGAGAATCTAAGTTTTGAAATGTAGTTTAATAAAGAAATTCAGTATACGACTCATAAAAATATATTATATTGCAAATTCTACGAGGTGAGGTTGATTAATAAATTCTTAAAATTATCCTGTCTGTCAGCAGCTACTATAGCTAAAACAACAGTCAATACTATTATCACTACACATAATACAATCACTGTAATTAACAGTTTTCTCTCACACCGCGTCCTTTTAGCACAACAACAATATTGCTCACGGACGACCCTGAAAAAATATTTTTGTTTAGTGTTTTTATTATTAGCAAGGGAGGACCCAAAAATAAACAGAAATATTTTGAAAAAAATATTTAAATTCAAAATATTATCCATTACAAATAATACATTCAACCCACTTGTACTTCGACTGTTCTAAATTTTTTGTACTCATTCGTAGCAATGGCAAATAATTTCTTCCTAGCTTTTTGTTTGCCACAAATCGGATCTTCTTTGACACAAACTTTCAAATAAAATGTTTGATGTTCTGACCTGGAGGAACAACTCTGCATAAACCACGCTTTTGGCATCAAAAGCAAATCTTCTTTGCCTAGAGAGAGCTCAAGATAATCCACATTTTCGTTAATTTGGACAGTTGATGGGCATCCACAACCAGGTTTGTCATCAATAGACATCCAGCTAGTTTTAAAACGTGCAAACTACATGTACACTTGAGTTTTCCACGTAACGTCATCTTCTTAATCTATTTTCAACATTTCACAGATGCATGCTGTTCAGTTAAAATTGGCATTATGAAATATGAATTAAAATAAAATCAAAGTAGTGATTATTCTGGTTATTGTTGAGTCCCCGTAGTAATGTTATCTTAAATGGTTTCTTAGCATGAAAAACTAGAATATAGTGGAAAATAGCATATTTAAGAACAGCAATTAAAAAAAAAAGGTAATGGTAATAATTTACGTTCATTAGGTTTCAACTGCTAACAAAAGAAATACTTTAATTTAATTTCATCAATAACTTCAAAATCATAAAGATTTATAAAATAATACTTATGATGCAGTCGGAGCTGTTCATAATTTTATGTGAAAAGTATCGAGATGAATTAACAGAAACAAACAAAAACAAATTCTGCGGAAAAGAGAAAACATTTTATTTATTTCCTGGGTGAGTTTATTTACTTATCTCGAACTTTATTGCCTGCTCTTGCTATAGTTCGGGCGCAAAATCGTTCTCGACTGTTAAATGTTACTTAAATCCCTTGTTGTATATGTTTAGAATAGTAGTTTCCACCCCCTATTAGTTTAAATATGCGTGGTTGTTTGGAACGTATCATAGGTTATATCAAGTAAATTTTAACAGATGAAACTCCTAATCACGAAATTTTGCTGATTCTATTAGTTGAAAATGGAAAGATCAAAATATCCACAAAGATTGGGAAACATCCCTTAAGGTACTCAAAATATTTTGTAGAAGATGAGAGATATGAGATAATTACTGATGATGTTTGCAAGATCCAAATTAGAAAAAAAAAATGGCCAATCGGTCGTTAAAGTTTATAAACAGAAATAGAAGCCGAAATAGTTATTTCAATATAATTTATATACGTACTCCAAACTTTGAACGCTAGGTTGCCTAGAAGATCCTGCTCTACTAGAAATACTCCTCTTATCTAAATATCCTTCAAAAGCAGCGTTATCAAACGTATAAATAGATTTATCACTTTTTTTCGAAGATCTACTACTTCTTTTCTCATTTTCTAAAATAAATTGTTCTACTTTTTTTTCAGGTTTTTGAACAATTTTTTTCACAGAAGATTTATCTTCACTCTCAGTCTCTGACGATTCTAATATAACTGGGGAAAGTACTATTGCTTTTTTTAATTTTTTCTTTCCTTCTTGGTCATACCGGTATGATTGAGTATGTCGAAAGTTACTTTGCGCTTCTTCAAAACGATTGTGTTGTAAGCTGTGACGGTGGTGCATTGATTTAGCATTCACTGAATTAACATTGAAATTCTCTTTTTCTACAGACATTTTTTGAATCCACAAAGTTCTCTTGTATCACAGGTCAATGGATAACTCTGAAAATAAATAAATTTGTATTTCTTAGATCTTTTTACATGTTTTTATTGATAAATCGTCATAATTTTAGGTTTTTTCTAAATAAAAAAAATACATTCAAATATGAAAATTCGAATATTCTTGAGACAGAATCTAATTCAAATGAAGATAATTTTTAGAAATAACTCACATTCATAGAAACGAAAAAAGTTATAAATTAATGACTAAATATGTAATACTATCGAAATATTTTGGTTTGTGTGATATTGGTGGTCTTAAAACCTTATTTTAAGCTAACAGAATAAGCACATGATTTCACAAACATTCATCACTAAAAATATCAATGATAACATTAACAACATCAAACTACACCATATTACGTAGCAGCAATACGAGTTTTTCCTTTTTAATGAATCGGTAGTGGCAAAATTTATATATAATTCAATGTGAAGCAGAAAATTTTAGTCAATACCAATTCTCAATTCAAACCCGTATATTGCAGCTCGGGTTTTTATCGATTGGAAGAAACAGTTATAAGATGAGTTGACTGAATATATTGTATCAAAAATTAAAAAATATGTGAGACACTGATCACTATTCTATATTTATAACAGATTTTTCATTTGAAGATGAATGATTATATAGTTCGGAAAAATGAAACGAATATCACAATCTCCTATGGACAATTAAATCTTTGTTATTTCTCATTGCGCTAATTCAATGGATGGCTAAAGCTTATCTAGCTTAGATGTATGAGGATGGTCCCAGAAGTACCTGGTCTGACCTACAGATGGTGATTGTTGCTTGAAAAATACCACTGTATTAAAAATTAAGCAATCTATACAGCTTATGTCTCAAGTTTGAAGACGCTATGTTATTTGGCATCAATCAATAGTGTACGTTTTCATTGAATTTGTAAACATGGAAAAAATTGGTCATCGTTTTGTGATACAATACTTTTGTTTGAAAGACCTTAGCCTAACCAATACAAAAGCTGAACTAGATTCTACTCTGGGTAAGACTGCTTCTCCTTTATCAGCAGTAAAATAGTGGGTAGCAGAGTTTAAGCGAAGTCCCACGACCTGCGAAGACAAGCATCACAGTGGTCGACCAGAAATGTTGAAGAAAATCCACAAGGCAGTACTGGATGATCGTCGATTGAAAGTGCACGAGCTAGCAGACATAGTAGGCATTTGAAAAATGCTGTACAATGCATATTAACTCAAAAATTAGGCCATGAGAGAGCTGGGCGCAAAATAGGTGCCGTGATTGCTCATAATGGAACAAAAACAGCGTGGAGATGTTTCCATCGAGTGTTTCACAGAAATAAAGCCGAATTTTTGAGCCGTTTCATAACCATGTATGGGAAGAATAATTGTTTGCTTGGATAAAATTCTGATATAAACTTTGGAGAGGAAATCAGTAATAATATTCATCATTGTTTACTCATATTTTCGTGTTTTTTTAATTGTTATCTTATTGTGGAAATCAAGAACAAGTCCAATATTTACATCAGAAACTTAAGAGGTCTTCACAAAATTATCTTTTTTAAGAATAATTGATTATTTGTGAATTAATCAATGATAAAAATAATCAGTTCATGAGGAAAGAGATAATGTTTCTTATCGTGCAATAAATATAATAAAAAACAAACATATCTCTCAGTTGTACAAGTTCATGGTTATAATCCAATTTTATGCTAAGAATATTGCATTTACAGATAGCTACGTCACATTTAGGCTTCCTAAAGTCGAATATCTATAAACAACTGATCAACATGCCACCTTTCCTCTTTGGTATGGAACAACTTCTTTTGCAAAAAATTTGATCATTAATGTCCCATCCAAATTCTGAATTAAAATCCACTCTCTGACTTCTGTGACCACAATTTTCGGGCGGTTATATGTCTGGGAAGTAGCCTGGTTACTTTCAATGGTCTAGATCGTATATGTTTTTCTAGAATGAGTTTGAACAGCTCAGACTATTATGGTTCGATCAATTTTTTCATTGGTTACACTAGCCCCACGTTTCTATTCAATACTGTTAGTTTCCTTAAGCACACTAAATTGATACGAGCCACAGGTGTAGTTCCGAAAAGATAATCCCTTCGATTTTGCAGAATTTTTTGCAATAGCTTGTCTTTGATTAGAGGAGATGATCTCTAGAAAGAATTTTCACAAAGCTCCGTTGGCCCCACTTAATATTTCCAAAAATATTGATCGTGGAGAACAGAGTTCTGGTGCAGCACGCCGGCAAGAGGGAGGGTGGATAACTCTTGCTTTGGCTCGCTTACAAACTTGGAGGATATTGGGTTAGGTTAGGTTATGTCAGGATAGATTACGTTAGGTTGCGTTAGATTACGTTAGATTACGTTAGATTACGTTAGATTACGTTAGATTACGTTAGATTACGTTAGATTACGTTAGATTACGTTAGATTACGTTAGATTACGTTAGATTACGTTAGATTACGTTAGATTACGTTAGATTACGTTAGATTACGTTAGATTACGTTAGATTACGTTAGATTACGTTAGATTACGTTAGATTACGTTAGATTACGTTAGATTACGTTAGATTACGTTAGATTACGTTAGATTACGTTAGATTACGTTAGATTACGTTAGATTACGTTAGATTACGTTAGATTACGTTAGATTACGTTAGATTACGTTAGATTACGTTAGATTACGTTAGATTACGTTAGATTACGTTAGATTACGTTAGATTACGTTAGATTACGTTAGATTACGTTAGATTACGTTAGATTACGTTAGATTACGTTAGATTACGTTAGATTACGTTAGATTACGTTAGATTACGTTAGATTACGTTAGATTACGTTAGATTACGTTAGATTACGTTAGATTACGTTAGATTACGTTAGATTACGTTAGATTACGTTAGATTACGTTAGATTACGTTAGATTACGTTAGATTACGTTATATTTAGGTTACGTTGGGTTACGTTAGGTAACGTTACGTTACATTAGGTTACGTTACATTAGGTTACGTTAGCTTACGTTAGGTTACGTTAGATTACGTTAGATTACGTTAGATTGCGTTAGAGTACGTTAGATTACGTTAGATAAGATTACGTTATATTTAGGTTACTTTAGGTTACGTTAGGTTACGCTAGGTTACGTTAGGTTACGTTATTTTACGTTAGGTTACGTTAGGTTACGTTAGGTTATGTTAGGTTACGTTAGGTTACGTTAGGTTACGTTAGGTTACGTTAGGTTACGTTAGGTTACGTTAGGCTACGTTAGGTTACGTTAGGTTACGTTAGGTTACGTTAGGTTACGTTAGGTTACGTTAGGTTACGTTAGGTTACGTTAGGTTAAGTTAGGTTAAGTTAGGTTACGTTGGGCTACGTTGGGTTACGTTAGTTAATTTGACTATAGGTAAGTTCTTTTGGGTCTAAAAGCTAAAAGAATAGGCTAACTAAAAAAGTCAAAAGAATTTTTTTCCTCTACAATCAATATTTTCAAAGATATGTAACAAAATTGTAAAAAGCTTTGAAGGGATCGTTGGTCGGTAAAAATCCTTTTCGTAACTTTATCCCTAACCACTTTTTAATCTAATATTGTGGGAAATTGTTGCAAACATTTTCAGTTGGGTGGCAATGGTGGAATAAATACAGATTAAATGTGCAAAAAACGAGTCATGAAAATGATAAGTTTTGAAATTTACGAGAGGGGTTTCAAGAAGTGGGTATAAAAAAAATAGTGGAAATAAGTATTAATATTGAATTTAAACGAAACGAATAACTTACCATAAAATAAGAAACCACAAACTTAATTTCATCGTAAAATCGTCCCACCAAAAGTATTTATTATCTTCATTGTAAACATTAACATACGCCAGATTGAATATTTAGCATGAGATAAAATTATTATATATACAACACCCGATGCTTGCCCTCAAACTCAACTAAATCAGATCTTGTCGTATTTTATGTAGATAAGATAAGGTATAAACAACCATTTTCCGTAATAGTTCAGTATCAACTAAAGGTAAAACGTTTTTTTAACTTGTGATTGGATTATTTTATTGATTAGTTATGTTATGGTAGATAAATATTTAAAACTTTACATAGAACATTAGCAGTTCGATACTTCTATATATCTATTCCAAATTATATCTACAATTTGATATCGTATGACAATATTTGAATTTTTAAAACTGGTTAAATTATTTATCCAGAGATGATAAATTTTCATTTCTTGTCATATTTATTAATCAAATCCCTTCTGCACCATTTTGTAATCTTAATTTTCTCAATCACATTCCGTTTTTTACGTATACAGGAAACATCATTTTCTAATTTCTAAATTAAATTTTGGAAATATGATTTGAACTAATTAAACCAAGAAAAAGCACTTAACTCGGACATATAAGTTTTGTTCCGAATAAACTATAAAAGGTCACTTTTTGATTAAGTTATATCAACTAAATTTATAAAATATGGTTTTGTTGAACTGAATATGAAATACCAATTTCTGATAGAATTATTAGCATAAATTGAATTTAGAAAAGCAACTTTTTGACTTAATTCAAATGAGAAAAGCCAATCAAATAAGAAAATCGTAATTTCGATAAAATTGGATTTTAGAAACCATTTTATTGACTGAATTCTATGAAGAAAGATCAATTTTAGACAGATTTAAGTTTTGTTTTTTAATGAAAATGTCATTTGAATAATACAAACCACTTTTTGACATAATTTAAGCCAAAGAAGTCATTTTTTTGAACAAATGAAACCAATTTTTAGTCCAAATTTTTGACCCAAGTAAGCAGCATTTGTGGAAAAATTTCATTGAGCTGACTTAAATAAGGAAAGCTAATTTTGAATCAAATGATACAGAGGAAACCTAAATTTCCACAAAATTAAATTTGGAAAAGCTACTTAATTTTAAGTGGAAGAACCAGTTTTTCACCGAATAATATTAGAAAAAGCAACTTTTTGGACGATTTATGTCCAAATTATATTTGGAGAAGCTATTTTTTGATCAAATTTCGTACAGATTTACGTTCCCATCTTTAAACTTTACATACATACGACTCATTCTCCGATGGAGTTCTGCAGTACTATGGACAGCCGGTAGAAAACGAATCACACTTCGCAATGCACGGCGGGAGCATCAATAATGGCGGAGATGTTTACGTGACCGTAGCACAACGCCGACTGACGCCAGAATGTTAACAATGGCAAAGTGTGTAGTGCGAGAGCTTTGCAACCGCCTACAGCGCATGGCCGCTTCCTTCTGCCCGCATAGCATCTGCACGGAGCGAGCGGAGGCTGAAAAAAAAACGGATCTCATATATCTTCGAGATCTTCGTTAATTAATATTTGTGCAGCTGATAACGAAGAAATAGATCGCTGAATAACTAACATATTAAACAAAAACTATGAATTTCAATAAAGTTGATATAATCAACATCTTTTGCATAAACAATCGTTACGAGGGGGTTCAAATAAATGCATTTAGTACATTTGCCTTTTCCATAGTGTATTTTTTTCGTTTTATATTTTATTCAAAAAAAGATTTAAATTTAATATTGTGTGATAAAACTGTCGTAAAGTGTAGTATTGTTAAACAAATTTAGTAGGCATAAAATTATTTGACCATTAATTTGATTTGTTAGTTTTCCAAATAATTAATTTCATTTTTGTTAGATTCGATTTGTTTAAAATGATTTCTCTCATACAAAATCCATCACAAAATAATTACTACTTCAGAAATGGATAAAATTCGTGGCATTGTAATTTATCAAAGAACGAGAGATACGTAATGAATTGAATATTTTAACCGAACAGGTATTTTGCTTGAAAAGCTACATTTTAGAAAGCTATATGGAAGGTGGTACCGAGTTTACACAATGCTGATCAAAAGCTCGCTAGCTTTGAAAATTCAAACGATTGTTTGAATTTCTTATACAGTGCACAAAACTTGAGTACATACTTATGCACCTGAAATAAAAATACTATCTATCCGAAGGTCTTCATCCTTGTTCCCAAGAGAGCGAAAACCGTTTTTTCGGCTAGGACAATCATGGCAACAGTGAAGAAAAAGAAATAACTATAACGCATTTGTTGCAGAAAAGAGTTTTGTTCTAACAAAATTTCTCTAGAAAATGAAGTTAATTTTTGGATTTAATACCTCATATTTGCTTAATTTGCCCTCTGTTTTTTTGTTCCTTAACTTATCGAAAGAGATTTTCGAAAAATGAAGAGCAGCTGGTACAGATAAACGGACATTTTAAATATTTTTAGAAATATCATCTTGAGGTTTTAAAAAGAAATTTGCTGGGTACAGAGTTTAAAGTAGATTATATATTATATATAAGAGATACAATAATATTTTAGCGAGGTAACTTTCCAATCGCCTTGCTTGCTTGATGTATCAGATATGTATATGTACTTCATTCAATATCTAAATGTAGATACTATAAACATACAAACAGAATAATGTATATACAATGATCTGTAAGAGCGGACGTACTTTAGAAATTACAGATCGCAACCAGCTAGACCCGTCAACAGTCTAAGCTAAGAAACTCGCTTGAATCTATTTTGGTACTAAAATATTTATTTGGAGAGGAAATATACAGTATTATAATAATTTGCATGAAATACTTGAAGTGATTATCCATTTTTTAGAAGATAAAATGTTGTTTTGTCCTTTAATTATGAAATTTTTTTTAACCAATTACAGAAAAAGCTACTTTGAATTTTATGTTTTCATTGGTAACTGTATATATGATAGCAATTTTTATTGAGACACCCTGTATAATAACTTATGAAGCCTTAACCATGTCATTTTTTCATAATATCAGTACAATACAGTACAATACAAACTCAAAATTATTAAAAGCAAATTGGTATAAAATAAAATTTTGTTAAACTTGTAATTTTCGCGAAAAGTTTCATATGGTTTCATTTATGCCTGCATCTTTAAATATTGATGCCATAAAATCGTCACCTCTAGGCGCCAAATACACATAAAAATTTTGGAATCTCCGTAGTTATGTCTAATAAAATTCTTAAAGAAAAAAGCAACAGAAAGATAGAAATTAAGTAAGTATATTTAATAAATATTAAGGTCCAGACTCGTTACCAGACAATCTTCTGCGCAAGTTACAACCCGGACATACCACAAACAGGGGCGTAGAAGACAATATCGAATCGACATGTACGGACCCACTTGATTGTAGAGTGTCAAACCCTTGTGATTTTCAGTCAACTTTTACCTATGATCCTCCACTGAATAGGTAGTGGTCCTGTACGGACAAAGCGAAAACAAGAGTGCGACTGGATAGAATCCAATGGCTCGCGTGTTTCAGCATCACAGAGTCCATGCGTATGATCCCAACTGGGTCCCTTGACGTCCTACTGGTTCTCCTAATCTTGGATCTAGCGGTACAATTCGAAGCCATGAAGGCAGCAGCAGGCTGAGATCCACAAAGAACTGCAGGAGGAATAGCTTGGCCAGAGTAGGCTTCTGCAGAGGATAGAGGTCTTCCAGGCCGAAATATTCACTGTGATGGAATGCGAGTGCGCGATATTCAATTGACGCCGCAGGAACTCAGTAATTCATTGTCTTTAGGTAGCAGAACTGCCATACAAGCTATAACGGGCGATAAAGTATGCCCTAAGCTAGTGCTGGTGCTTAAGAAAGTCCTACAGAATTTGCTAGTAAAAAATTAAATGGAAACGGTAAATTATTGCAGAATTAGGATGGATATCTATTGCAGCCTTGGCTTCTTAATTTAATATGAGATTTGATGCAACCTTCACCAAATTTTCGATTTGTCTATTTAGTAACGTAAATTAAACTGACTACTTGAAATATAAATACAGTAAATTGCCACTGACAACAGCTGATTTGTGTAGTGGTACTTAACAGATTACTCGGGACTTGACCTCCGCGACATCTTTGATAACATGGTTAGAATAGTTTCAACGCAACTTGGCAACTTAGATATAAAGTTCAAAGAACCAAGCGTCAATTTTCCTTGCCATGCTTGGTACTCAGCTATAAATATTCTGTGTTCCATTAACAGCTTTAAAACAAGCTATTTTTCAAAATTTATAACGCCCTTATGCATCCCTTAGCGCACCGCCCCTAGTCAAGTTCGTATTGATTGTAAGGTTAGGCGGGAAAATCCCAATATTTTGTTCCGGGAATGCTCCGGAGAGTAAAAACTCCGTTTCTCAGAGTCTGATTCTCATCTGTTCTCGGTCTTCTTGATATGGAGCAGCTATCGGTTACTAAAGTGAACTGAAGACAATAATTAAAATTACTAAGTTAATATTAAAGTGAGAAATAACAATGAACTAAGAGAATTTAGTATAATTTTAGTGAATTGTTGCTTTTTTAGTGAAATATAGTGGATATTTTGTGATAAATTTATTGGGTAACAATTTTATATTAGATTTTTGGAAGTAGTTCTTTGAGATTTTTGCCGGAAAGGGCGCTGTCACCAATAAAAATCATCTAAAAGTTTTTATTTCCATACTAATTTCTAATTTCATCAATATATCATGATCACATCTAATTTTATTTTTGAGGGTCTGAGATTATTTCACTTTGTTAATCCGTTTACTTAATACAATTCATTTTGTTGTTGATTGCATACTAGGAACACTTCAATTTTATCATTTTTTTATTTATTTATTATCCTCAATAGATAACTAAACTCTCCAATTAAAAGGAAAGTATTTCTGCTCGACAATTTTTGTGCAATGTCATTATATCGGAAAATTTCTCATTTTGGTAAAATAGTTTTGTGCTCATTGTTTGAGTAATTTCTTCTTCAAAAAATTGTGAAAAAACCCTAGAGTTTGTTAAATTCTTTATCAATCTTCGTATAAAGTATATAGTATTTTTAACTATAGCTCAATTGCTAAATACTATATGACTATAATATTAAATCGTCTTATATTTTGCCTTTACACACTTGTCAATTTGAATAGATCCAGTTCTTTTGTTTGTGTACCGTCTAAATACCGTAAGCAGCTAACTGCTATTACATAAGTTTGTCCAGAAGCATACAGACATAACGAGGAAGAAATAGTTCAAACCTGATGATTGTGATTTTGATATTTTGATATAAAAATGAACTATTTCCCAAATTTTTTACTAACCAAAATATCCACCATTTTTCTTTAGAATCTCAACATGTTTAAGTAAGCTGTAACTTTTAAAAAATGGCGCAATTCGTCACCCACATCCAACCAACTTTGGTGGAATCTTCCCACCATCACGTTCCACATGTACATCATCACAAAGAACATCATAAAGAACACCATAAAGATCATCATCACCACGGAAAAGAACATGGTAAGGATCACGGAAAAGATAAAGAGCATCATCTATCAAAAAGTCCTCATAAATCAGAGCACCATTCCCATGAATATTACTTATCAAGTCATCACCGAGAATTTCCGGTACTTCCACAAGTTCCTGGTGACCATCACCACGAGGATCATCACCATCACATTAATGGAGGAAATAAGAGAGACTCTGAAAATTACGAGCATAGTAACAGCAGCGGATCTAGTAAAAGAGATTCCGGGCATTATTTAGATTCGCACGGTATTTCCCATGAATTCGAATTGCATTTTATCGATTCTCAAGGTATTCATAGAGATTTTCACGGTCATGGAATTGATGAAGATCATCATATTATGGAGAAGGATAAGCATCATAAAAGGAGCGATAAATCGCCTTACCGGGAAGAAGGTAGCAGACCTACGCCTCCTCAATTTATCAATATTCAACCAGTACATCTGGAGAACAAGTTACAGGTAAGAATTTTTAATGATAACATATTTTATGAGTAATAAAAATAAATTTAACATTAAAATATCCTAATGCTTATATTGATTGTACTAATTTCAAATGTTATTGATACCAAAGTATAATTGGATTAGGGATACCATATGAATTTAATTCCATAGAAATAAACGAGATTTATTCATTATTTTCAATTGGAAAATTTGCAAATTATAAATAGTAATGTACATTATGTCTTATTTAAAATGAAGATAGCTCAGGTTTACTATAAGATGACAAATAAGGTCGATTTTTCATATTTTGCTTTGTGGTATATTTGCTGCTGTTATTGGAAACCATTATAATAGTTAATCTCATCGAAAATTGGATTTGGATAATTCTCTATCAGTTTATAATTAACTTGTCAATTTCTATTAAAATCGCAATCAAGAAATCGGGACACTAAAACATTAAACCAGTCATCTATCAAAACTATCCCTTTTGATTTGAATCAACTTGTATACTGACTGCCTTTATACACGAATAAACATGCCACGTTATAAAAATGTCTGGAAAGCATTGGTATAAACATAATAGGGGTTTGGACGCGACCTTGATAACGAAATTGTTGTTTTGCAACATCCTAGTAATAAAACTAGGGCACTTTTAGAAATGGTAGTGATGAAATTAGTGTGATAAGCTTGATGTCGATTTCATTACTGAAACAAACATAACCAAGCGGAATGTATGGTACAATAAAATTATCTGTATATAGAATGAAATATAGCAATACACTGCCCAAAAAAAATGAATGGAACATATGTGATAAAACGTGATTAAACATTATATAATGAGGGTTGCCTAGAAAACTTCCGATTGAACAAAGTAACCAAGCATATTTTTCCATAAACAGGAAAAAGTCTCTGGGGGCTAGATCTGGTGAATACGATGGGTGGTCAACTAATTCAAAGTGCAATTTGTGAATTAATAAAGTGTGAGAAGGGTGGTCATGATGGTAAAGCAAGTCATTTTTCTGCAATTTTTCGTAATAATTTTCTAATATTGTTTCACCTTTTCGAAGATAGTCAATGAACACCATCCCATGACTATTCCAAAAAACGGTGGCCATCACTTTTGCACCCAATGAAACCGCAATCACTTTTTTCGGCAGGTTTGCCTTTTGCAATCCACTGTTTTGACTGTTTTTTCGTTGTAGCGGTAGATCCAAGTTTTATCCGCAGTTATGAATCGACGAAAAAATCTAACTGATCTACCACGCGGTAAGCAACGTTCGGATAGCTTATGTAAGCATAATTCTTCAGTTAGTATATGGAAAATGTGTTCTTTTGATATGACGATAGTCTCTTCTATATTTCTAACCTCAATTCGATGATCATCTAGTAGGTACCATTTGGTGGACTAATCGATTATTCACTTGTCGTTTTGAAAGATTATATTATACTGACAGACATCTTCTTCAATTTGCATAGTTAATTGTTTATCTCTTCTACTGTCATTATACCCTATGTCTTCACTTAATTTGTTATTTTAGGATGACGTGATAACCAGCCACTATATTGTCTTGGAGGATGAATATAGCGTTATTTATATTAAAATTATGGATATATTGGTGTTTTCTTGTTTTTTGGCCAAAGATATACATTTCAATAAAAACAGCGTTCTAATCAATCAATTTTCTTTATACATTCTATATGAAAATGAGAGTTTTTGATTGTTCACCACGACAAAATGGCCGACGTCTCAAATCATATTAGTAGAAATGACCTATAGTTGTAATAGATATTATCGTGAGAGCGTCATCATATTTAACAGTGAATATATTCCTAGTCATAAATATGTAAATATAATCAATTCTTTTTTCAAATTTTTCTGAGACAAATTTATTTTATACATTAAATCAATTTTCACGTTCTAAGAGAAATTTTCCTATTGGCCTGATATAAAAAGTCAGTAGAAGGATAATGTGCCGTCAGTCAGTCGCCTGTATAAGGATAAATGACCTTTCCGAGGATGTAGCGTCGTAATGGCTGGCGTCAGACTGTCCAAATGGCGATAGTTTAACAGGGTGTTTGTTACATTGTCTTTAAAAATTACAATTATTCAAATATTCAATTATAATTTAGAAAATGATTGTTATATTTTAAATATTATGAAATGTACTTAGTTTTGAGAATTGTTAAAGTAGTAGTAGTAGTACATCAAGCGCTTATTGTTCCATACATGCTCAATAGGGTTTAAGTCCGGGTTGCGTAAGGGCCAGTCTAAAACTCTTGAAGGTACTGGTGTACATTCTACCAACATGGGGACGTATTTTATCATGCATTCACATGAAGTCATTGTCTATAAAAGGGGCATGAAGAATAGCATGTGGTTCTAAAATGTCGTTAATAGCGCCCTCACAACTATTCTTCGATCTAAATCTGGAATTATCCGTGAAAAGTACATTAGCCCAATCTTGAATATTTCAGTTCGCATGTTCTCGACCGTTTCTAACCTAGCTGCGGTGTTTCTTACTCTGTTGAACAGCAGCGTCAGCTACTCTGGCTGTAATTCCGGCATTTCTTAAAACATATCTCACGGTTCGTGTAGCTATTCTTATATTGCGAGCTTCACCTAACTCTTGAAGTCATTACATGTCTTCGTCGTAAAGCTTGCAGTCTCGAAAATCTATTAATATGCATATGGCTGACTATGCGCTTGATCTTTTATCAAATTCTCCTATCTTTCGATGTCTACTTACTACCCGGGACCCAACAATTATTCTAATAGTGTAGCAAGAATAAAATTCCACAAACGCCGTTTGTATAAGCAATGTTGCCAAAGCTTATTTCTTCTTTAACTGTTACAACCATTTTGTAATGATTTTAACCTTTTGACCTTGTAGTGGTTCTTTACATAATTATCAGAAAATAATAACTATAATCCTATGTGACTAACTTGTCTATAATTAAAATAATTCTAAAAAATCAATTGTGCCAAGATGTAAGTTTTATTTTTTACTGCATTCTAAATAAAATATTTTAATTTCCAATTAATGAACTCAGTAGAATACTGAAATAAATCAAATTCGTTTTTGTTTATAGTTTTTTATATAAAGAATTGCTGGAAGAAAAGTTTATAATGAGGATTTGTAATTCTTTTGATAAAATTTGTTATATACTATTAATAATTGTTACATGTTAGTATATATATATATATATATATATATATATATATATATATATATATACTATTTCAAATAAATAGTTGATTCAATTTTTTAGAAAATGAGTCATAGTGTCATCTAAGCTATAGCAGTAATAACACTTAATCGCCTATAGAGAAATCGATTCATTTTCAGTGCAGCTTTATTCTAACAGATGGCCATACTAGTGAATTCACCAATTTCTCTAATAGATGGCCATAGTATACGCATCAATTTATAGCAGTGATCGATAACTGATGTGTGTGAATCTTTTAATAAATTTTTTAATATAATTTAATGATAAGCAACCTTATTGGCTAGATATTATGGTAAAATGTTAATATGTAAATGCAATGCATTTATATTGGAAAATTTATTACGTTATAAGGCGGAAAGTCTCAGGAAAAGATCTTTAGTTTAGTAGAGTACTGTAGATAGATTGAATAATGAGTTTTTTTATAATGTTAACATCAATAGAGCAGCAGACTATGAACAAATAATATTTTTCACAGGTTCACAAAGTAATTCAAAGTAGTAAAACTATTTTTTTCATTAGTTGGGATAAAAATTATAACAGTAAATAGACGAGAAGAAAGGATATATAAATTCAATTGTTTTTTGTTTCATAATGATTTTTTAAACAAATATGAACATTAGAAGAAATGCTTTTTTGTGTATCACAATATACTTTCCGTCATTTACATGACAATACATATTTTTGTGACCTGATTAAATTCTTTTCTATTTTTCAAAATTTGTTTATGCTGGTTGAGATGTAGGAAGTTTGCCAAAAACAATTTTCATAAAGAGAAATGTGCCAAAAAAATCTTTTTCGTTTGTTTTCTGCTTCTCTGACTATTTTCAGTTTTTTTTATTGAAATTCGTGTCTTGAATTGGATACATTAGGCAACCTTCCAAAAAAGTCGAGAATTTGTGTACTGCAGAATTTCTGTTCGATGTATTATTCAGTTTATGGAAGAAATGTGCTAGAAGTAGGAACATGGGGTACGATTAACAACGTTTCTCGACCTATTACGCATAAATGTATGTAAGGTCTCTCATCTTCCATCTTTTGACATATTGATTAAAATTTTCAATATGACTACTTTTTTTCACATTTCTGTTCCATAACTTTCTACAATAAGCTCTAACTTAATCAAATCACATATGCATGAATGCTCCCTGGAGTTGCAGATTCAGAGTATTTAAATTCTGAAATAAATCGACTAAATTCCATCACATGTAAAGCATCTCGAAACTTGTTCAAATTCTCGTTTCTTTCTAGAAAAGTGGCACATTTCTCTTTTTTTGTATTGTCATTTCGGCGGGCAATAATAGCATTTGAGGATTATAAGTTTACTCCAAACATAGTTTTAACGATTTCCACGGCAGTTAACTATATTGGAATTTTCTGGAACCGTTGCTAATATTCATACTGAACACTTACACTACACTAACACTCATAACTACATTGTATTTTGGTCGTTTCGAAATCCAAGTTATGTTAAAAGTCTTCAGAGACTGAAGGTAAACTTTGGTTAACTTGGTTATAGAAAGACAGATGTAATTGTGTATTGCTCCTAATTTGTTTTGAAATGATGTTTCCAAATTGTGTTTATTAGATGTCATGCTGCCTTCTGCTACTCATCAATGCTCCATCGTTGTCGAATACTTCCATAATATTCAAAATCATGGTCGAAATTGGACAGGGATGGAGTTGGGGTGATTTCTTAAGTGTTGATTTTGATTTGCTCTCGTTCATAAAATAAAAAGAAATTGCTGAAACCGCATGAGAAACCGATGAGCGGACAATTTGAGTTCGAGATTCACCTAAAGGTAATACGGGAATCATCGATGAGAACGTAAATTTTTTTAAAGGCTGTTGGTAGTAGTCGAAGTGTAGTTAGTGAATTTTCCTTTTGTTGTGTTTGATGACATTACCTGGTTCTGGTTTCACGATTTACCTATATATATTATGGTGAAGTCCCGTTGCCTAATTTAGAATATATTCATTTATTCTACATAATTTTTAAGATCCGCAATCAAGTTCCAGGGCTTTAGAGGCTTTAGTCTCCTATACCATTAACACGCTGCAGAAAAGATCTATCATAAAAAAACATTATGGCTAATTGAGGCCCAAAGGTGAATGAAGATGGAACATAACAGATATTTTTTAATAAAATGAATTCTGGATAAATTTATTTATTTTATTACTCATAGTAAATACTTTTTTGTTATTATTTTACTCAAACTTAAAAGTGGATAAACTAAACTATGGAGGAAATTAGTTTGTACAGATTTATTAAATTGAAAGTGAACATACTTAAAAAATCGCCATATTCATAGTGGTTTTATTGTGTAACATGGATATTTACAAGATTCTAAATATTTACATAAGAAATCAGATAGAAATTGAGGTTAGGTTAAAGCTATATATATATTTAGAAACGGCATTATGAATTTGAAGCATCTATTACTTATATACTTCCCAATCAAGCAATTTAAATACATTTAAAAACAAAGTATTATAAAAATTAACCAACTTAAAACAATTTTTTGAAATATACACGCCGCTGTTATTTCAATAGCATTTTAACAACCTAACTGCATAACATTTATGATTTTATTTCCTATAGAGAATAGTAATGCTGATGGATGGATAATAATACCACACAAAGCATCTTCAGGATCATAAAGAAACGAATAATACCACCATGCGTGAAAGGACAACTTTTATTTTCTTTTTTATTAATGCCATTCTTGAAACTATTAAAAATAACAATGATATACCATTTCACTGCCATCTTAAAATAAAAGTGACATAAATAATGCTCGGTAATTATTTTTAATAAATCACAATTAACTCATGACCTATTTTTACATCCAACTGGCCTACCTAACGACGTAACGCCCAACTTTATCCGGAGTTTAATTAGTGAAGAATTGGAGGTATGCGAATAGGTCGCAAGGTTAATTGAGATACTTGCGTTTTATGTTATCCAAAGCATTTATACCTCGAAGTGTAAATATAATACACAGGGTGGAACAAGTATGTGGTTCATAAATTGAAGGACATATTGTCTAAAATACATCCATTGAACAATTAGTTTATTGCATCTTTTTCTTGCATTTTGCGTAACTTGTCAAAAACGTCAGATTTGATCGAGGTTGTTTTTCTTCTGGAAGCGTCTCTTTGGTCCGAATCGTGGCCTTATATTTTGGAACCAAGAGTCCCAGTCCTCTATGGCCGTATATTTTGCTTTGAAAAATTAGCTGCTGCAGCATAGTATACCCATTATTATTTCTTGTTATGTGAACCAAATAGTCTTTTCTTTTTTCGTCTAAATATTGATCCATCCATGGTATTCTATATATTCCTACGAGATAGTTAGGTAATCACTTATTATTCACGTGTCACGTGCCTATAGAGCTTACCTCTCCTGGTTTCAAGAATAGTAAATGCTATTTCCGTAGCCTATCTCGATGTATACCCTCTCTGTTACAGAGGAAGGACTCGGCTGTTTCCTTATAAAAACGAAAAAACTTATCGGGAATTTATTAGCCTTTTTTCCTTCAAATGCGGTGCTTTCTTGCAATATCTCTTCCCATCTTATCGATGAACACAAAAAGATAACTATCCCAAAAATAGTCGTCAACACTTTCCGAGCTATGAAACCGTCTTTGCTTTTTTCGAAGCAAGTTCGCCCTTTGCTATCTACTGTCTTGACTGTTTTTTCATTCCAGAAGTGTAGTGATGAATCCAAGTTCCATCTGCAATGATGGAACTTGGAACCCTCAAATTAAACCAATGGGGTGAAACCAATCTGATTGAGTTTAATGCGGCAAAGACCTAGGGTGCTATTTTTACAAAGAAGGCTGACACTGCAGCTCAGGATTTGGGCAGCTTCTAATCCTCAACAGAATCTTCCATCTTTGGAATATTGCTCGCACATTTGGAGCTTGGCTGCCAAGCATTCCCTGGAAATGCTCGACTCAATACAGAAGAGAGTAGTTCGACTTATAGGCGATCCAGAGTTGACTAGAAAATTAGACAGCTTAGAGCAAAGAAGAGAGGACCTGACTCTGTTCCCGCATAGAGCAGTTTTTGTAAGACCTACTCGAGCACCGAGATTACCTGCAGACGCCTAGAAAATCAATTTATCGGGACTCATTTCTTTGGAAATGAGCAAGTCTGCGGAATCAGCTACCAAAGCACAACTTTCCCAAGCACTACAACCTACAGAAGCTCAAGATCAATATCCACAGTCATCTCCACAGGGCAGGCAACACTCGAATTACTTGAGGTTAGAAAGGTTCACCCTCTTGTGTTTGCTTTTTACATAAAAAAATAAAAATGGTGTCAAAATTTTGATTGATAACGAATACGAAATTGTTGGGGACTACTAAGAATTTTATGGGGTGTATAGATTTTGTTGTTTTCATATTTGAAATCAATTTTTAAAATGAGGAAGCTAAAAACCTTTTTGTATCATGAGAATATAGCACTACAGGAAATATGGGAAAATTGACTTTTGTTTTAAACATTCCAATTCCCAATTAGGTAAGTTAGGTTACTCAATCTAGTCATTTTTGAACCCATAATATATGTGGTTCAATTCATGACCTACTTTTTTGTCAGACCCTTTAGATCTAGATAATGTTTATTATGTTTTTTGCAATACTAGTAATGGATCGTTAGGGTGTTAGCTTGTAATTTAATGATAGAGCTTTCTGGTAATATAGTCGATTCAGCTAAATTAATTAAAACGGGATAATGATAAATTTGGATCAATATTTAGTAATCAATGTTGATTGTACATAGTATAATGATACTATTTTAAGATCGTAAATAGTTACTTTTTTCCGTGAAAACGATCTACTATTATTTCTACAAGACTGCTATGATTACACAGTTGAACTAATTATTAAAACTAGAAAATACTCCAAATCTAATTGGTCAAATTCACATTGTCTCCTTAGTTATGATCATTGATGCAAACTTTCATCATAACAGACTTAATAAACTCTGTAGTTTAACAAACAAATAATAAAATTAATCAGCCACATTATTAATACTTGAAATAATTCGAATTTAATCGCCCACTACGAAAGATGCCAATTATGATTTTCATAATAATAATAATTATTAATGTGACAATGTCGATTCTTTGTTATTTTGATATTGGGTGGAAAACATCTCTATTGATAAGGGATACGTTGGACATACGAGAAAAACATGATATCAACATAAGCAGTCGAAGATGCTTTAAAGGCTACTTGACATGATGCAAGACAACGTACATGCAATTTCAAAATATTGAGTAGGTGAATACTGCATCCCGGCTGTCACTAACAAAAACAAAACAAAAAATTCAATAAGTGTGTTAAACAAATATCTTACCTAAAATTTGATCCAATATTTTGTGACCGGTTTAAAAATGAGGAACGAAAATAAGTAAGTAAGTAACGAAGTGAAAAAGTGGTCAATGGAACACTATCTAAATATATACTGCTGCCTTGGTTTTGGAGCCTAGTGGATAGGTTGATTCTTAAGCCAAAAATAACTAGGTTTCTGCCTAGAATTGCAGTTTGTCAGCAATAATCCGATGATGCTGCAAGTGCGAAATCTTGCATGAATCAATCAGATGAACTTCATCTGCGAATGCTTTTTATCACGAAATATTGCGCTTTGCATTGCATTACACGAACAGGCGAAGAGCGGTTTATAATCCTTGTCTGGAATAACTTTGAGAAACAAATAATGAAGACATAGTTTTCTGTTCCTAATCAAGATACTGATTTAAACATACTTATGATTTTTTGAAATATGGAAGGAATGTTTCCAGATATGGAAAGCAATTGAACATATTTACCACGTCAAAGGTCGTTATTTAATTCTTCCTAGTAAGAGTCAATTTTCTCATACAATTTACTTTGTTGTATGCAAGAATATATATGTTACAAGGACTTAATCGACTTTATTAGTGTCACTGAACGATTCGGTTAATCCATTTAAGATAATCAGCCGGATCAATTTCTCTACAGGAAAATGGAAAAACATATTAATTACGGCTTATTTTATGTTCTACAAAGTATTTTTGCAATGGAAAAATATTTACTAATCAAATAATGAACAGAAAAACCTAAGAACTCAACAATTTTCAGTTGTTCATTGAGGTTAGGTTAGGATATAATAGAATAAAATTTCAAATCTCAAATCGTTCTCGGGGAGTAGTGTCCAGACATTTAACCATTCAACACTATCAAGTTGACGATACATGATATCGTGTTTGATTTTTTTAATCTTAATGCACCGAAATTTGCCTCCGGTTCTAATGATATTTTTCCTGAGGAACTGTTCAATTAATCTCTATCTCTATATCTATCTGAGGTCCTCGGAATATTAGGTATTTGGAATACTCATCATGATGCCACAAGTAAATCCATTTAATATAGCGCTTGAATCTCTCTGATCAATCTCAATTACTTTAGCCATTAATAATAATCAGAGCATCGATCTTCATGGTGCTTTGCAAAATCTAGAAATGCTATTTCAAATAATTTATTATCTAGTAGAACTTTCACATAAATGTAGCATGAAATATGGTTGTTATCTCATTGTTCACTAAAGAAGATATGTTTTCTATGCATGTAAACTCCTCGAAAATTGCTACAATATAGATACTTTTACTTAGGGTTATCCTAGGGAAATACTCTCACTCTTTCTGTAATAATTTCCGTTAATCTACTATGTATCAATGTCAAAATCTTAAAATGGATTATTTGACTAATTGCGAATACTATATCCATGAACTACACATTGAGGTTTCACAGAAATTATGTTACCAAGACTTTTGAGAGGTTTCATCCGCTCCAAGCTTCTCTATGATTGTTCGTCCCCAGTTCCCAAATCTAATATAGGTTTATTAAACTTTACCCACTTCACTTTTGTTTCTGCTAGTTTATATAAACTAATGAGCCATTCCTCTTCTTGGGACGACATTACTTTTTCCTTTTATATGCTTCATCATTATCCACTAATACTTTTAATTTTAGTCTATTTTTTTCATAATGGCTAAGAATGTTAAAAATTAGAAATTCTTTCTCTGACCTCCTTCATTGGAGCAAAAATGCTTCTATAACCTATACCACATTCACAACGTGAATTTACCAAATTCTAAAAAAATCTTTTTCTTCTATTATCTATACCTCTTAAGCTGACTACAACAACGTAATCTTAAATCATGAACTCGTATTTTCCTTTATCTTTGTGAATTAGATATTACTTTCTTCACTTTTCAGTTTGTGAAAATTTCTAATCTGGAAAGTACTGGCACTGAATCGTCTGAAATTTGGTAATTTCCTATTTAGTGGGATACCAAACGATACCTTTCCTAGTCTTTTAAAAGCTTAAGTAGCAAAATTGTTTTAAAATAATTGTGATTAAATCTTCAGGTGCTTTTTTCTGTTCATTCTGAATCTAAAGGATGACAAAACATTTTTTCAAAAATTGAATATAGACATTTATTCAGGACAAAAGCCTTTAATGTTATATTCATATAAAAAATTAGCGTACCAAAGTTACCTAGGGACACTTTTAGAACTCAATATCTCACCATGCATCTTAAACAAATCATGACTATAAACTAATTTGGATTTAGAAATATTAAAAAAATTGATGATTTACATTCCGAGTCCGTTCAGGCGTTCTACCCAACCGATTTGCTCAATTTTTTTTTCAATGAAAGGTATTGATGCACAGATCAGCCATCAACCATCGGATTTCATCTAATTTTCACCATTCTCAAGTTATACTAAAATGCGATTTCCCCCTGTACATTACTTATGGGAGTTTTTCATATACACACGTTCTATTCTCAATATCTCAGGTTCTATTCAAGATAGAGACTTTGTTTTGGTTTAAGAACACTCGCTGAAGCACCCTCTTTCTTTTGAGTTTTTGAACACTTAATCGGTTGTGTTGGAGAGGAGCTAGGCGCGGACATTCAATGTGGAGTTTTGGATTTTTGTAGGTTTTTGGCAATTTTTCTACATTCAAAGATCTATATCTCAGGTTCCAATATAACTACAGAGTTTGTTTTGGTTTAAGAACACTCACTGAAACACCTTCTTTCTTTTGAGTTTTGAACATTTAAATCGGTTGAGTTGGAGAGGAGCTAGGTGCGGTCATTCAATGTGGAGTTATGGATTTTTGTAGGTTTTTGGCAACTTTTCTACATTCAAAGATCTATATCTCAGGTTCTAATATAGCTACAGATTTCGTTCTTTTCTATTATAATGATTTCGGATACTTATTTAATGGATTCGATGCGAGCGAAGCCGCGGGTAGAAGCTAGTGCATTAATAAATAACAGCTTCAGTGCAGTTATTTTCACAAGTTCACGTTTAATTATAGAAAAACATAATTATTCGTACTATGGTGAGTTTACGGTAGTCCAAAACATTTACTGCCTTTACTTGTGATGGATGAGTCACTCTTTGTCATAGGAGAGAAGCTGAGAAAAACAGACTTATTTTTGGGAAATAGATCAATTTGCTATAACTGTAATAACTGTGAAACACATACTCTCCGACTGCAAACAATATAAACGCAACTGCTCCACCAAGATCAAGCAAATTGAGAAGTCTTTCGATGTTAATGACGAAGTTAATGAATGTCGAGTCAAGTTAAACTTGAAACAAATAACGGACTTAAAATTGTTTCTGAACATTCTTTATTCCTTAGCTCAATTACTAAAAATTGTGTGGTTTAAAAAAGGTTTTTCCTAAGATATGTGCGTGGGTTATATATTTTCATCCATCAAATGGGACATAACAGCCGTGACGCACCTTACTTCCCACGCTCTAACGAAATTCCATCCTTTCTAGCGCAAATCCTCGAAAAACAGCTGTTGAATTTCCTCAGACATTGATTATCCTTAGCTGTCCTTGATTCTTGTATAAAGGCGTGGTTTGGAAGGAGGAACAACCAATAAAAGCTAACTGGCAACTTACAATATATATCGGTGCCATATGAAATATATTTTCAGTAATTCCAACAGAAATAGATCACATTCTAATGTTAGTTTGTCAAGTTTTTATTCGGTTATTGTAACGTGAGACTGTGCCAAAACTGGTTAATCACTGCAGTTAGTTTAGCTTCAGACGCATTGCACCGGAGACGGTTCACGTTGTAGCATTGGTTAGAGCGCGGACGTTAGTTTCGGTCCAAGATGTTAGTTTTTAAACTACTTCCCTACTGTGGAGACTGAATATTTCCGGGAAAATCATCACGGCGATTTTGGTATTTTGATAATGATTCCTAGATAGCGATTATGAATGATAACATTCAATTTGAAGTAAGTAAAAAAGTTTTTTTCTAATCTGTTGCTTTAATAACTTATATCATAAATTTAAATGAAATTGCAACAGTTTTTTAGTCCATACTTATATACAGTATGTAAAAGCCGCATGGAATGAATTCCTATCTCCTAATGCGTGTCATTAATTGAGGATCATTAAGTGAAAAATTGCACTTATCAGAAAACATAACGTCTCCTAATTGGATAATATTCTACTCTATTCGTTCACAAATATAAGTTTTATCAAAATCGTTTTCCTTGATTTCCTGAGTAGCTGTCAGTTCATAAATTTGCATTCTATTTACTTTTAATATGCTGTCGATGTATGGCTAACATTCATTGTGGTGTATTCAATGAATCTGGGTTTTCATCAAACCTTAGCATCGCATCTAATTTGATTTCAAGACAGTCTTGACAGCTGTTTGTTTTATTTGCCTCACATGACCAAATTCGCGAAGCTGCTTCATTCTTTCTCTTACTTCTTTGGAATATGAGTAGTAAATCAGAAATTTTCTCATTAAATAGGCCAATTAATTTCTGTTGCGTTCGGGATTTATTTCTGCAACCAGCTAAAACTGTTATTTTATACATTTCAGATAATCCAACTATTTTCCAGAATTGTTAACGTATTTTGAATTGAAATTTTAATACTGACAACTTATAATTACAAATCGTTGTAAGCAAAATAATGTGAATACCCATTAGTATATTACAGTAAATTTTGGTAATCATTTGATTTTATTTCATTTAATCTTCAATGCTGCTATAAACTAAAAAATTATAACATTTTTGAATAGAAAATAAATAGACCTTTTAAACGATATACGAAGATAGTCTGAAGTTTTTTCTCTCGGAGAGGTAGTGTCGGACTCTCACTGACTAAGCCCCCACTTTGCACTTTACAGCGGAATCCGCTCTCGCACTTCATCGTTGTAAATGACTCCAACTTAAGATGTCAGCATTTGGGAATTATGTTTGCACATTCATTAAGATATTATCGTTAAAATTATAGCCATTTTGACGCTAACTTTCTGTTTGACATTCGTATGAATGAGTCACTTTAAATATTTTTTCTACGACCGTGCGTTTTAACCCACTTTCCCGCACGCATTTTAGCTTTGAAAGTGTCACTTTCCCGCACTAGTGCGGGAAAGTAAAATTATGCATATTTTGACCTTATTAGATAGTTTTTTACTTCGGTGGTTATAACTATTGTTACTACAGGTAAATAAATATTCACGAAATAGTCCATCAAATAAAATTTAATCATTTAATAAAATTTTTGTAGCATTTTTAATTTTTTGAAAATATAAAATAATGAAGATATTTTTTATATAACCTTGTACATTCTTCAAAGGAGTGTCATAGCAATTGCTATCAAACCACCCGGGTTTGATGGCAGTTGCTATGACAACCTAGGCGTGTAATTGTTACTAAAACGTCAAAGTTGTTCAAAACGTCTGGGAAGTGACCGAATAAGTACAATCTTCTTTTAAATTAAACCACATTAAACCAAATAACTCCATTGGACCGGCAATTCTTACTAGTCTACAGAATGCAACAAATTGTGTTTTCAATATTAAGATTTTTAATACTTAGTGGTTTTTAGTTAAAGTTTTGTATATTATTATGTTTGTTGGAATAAAATAATCTTTGAAAAATGGGTCGTTGTATATACGGTCGTAGAAAAAATAATGTTCCTAACTCATGCGTAAAGTGTCTTTCCCGCACTTGACTTTGATGTTTACGAAAAGCAGTAGGTCTACGCAAATAAGAAGCTGGATTGCTACTCTTATTTTCCTCAAGAGAAACATTACTTATTAGAATTCTTTCCAGTTTTTGCAAACCATTTCTGAACCATGAAAGCATCGAATACGCTTTTCAATTCATGTGTAATCATTTGAATCATGCGATGCAATATAGATATGAGTTCTCTCTAATGATTCAAGATTATTTGATGTTAATCGTTTTATTTATTTATCGACCAAAGTAGGTATCAAGTAGGTCTGTATTATCTAATGCCTTGTGTTCAAGTATAAAGTCCAATTCAATTTCCACTACATATTTATTGCAAAAAATTGAAACATAACTAATTCTCTTGAGCTCAAATAAATTTAAAATTAGATATTTTATCACCACCCAACGACAAAACATTTTGTATTTTACGAAAAGTATTCATTCATTCGCTTTTTGGATTAAAATTTTTGGATCCAAATAACTCATATTAACGCATATATCTGAAATTTCTAAACAAACTCAGATTAATTTAGCCCATGATCTAAAAGTACATCTTACTTTCGATTCCCATAATAAATTCCGGAAGACATATTCACAAATCAAAAATTAAACAACCAGAGAATTATTAATAGGCTCTGGGATATGGCTGAAGTATCTTTGAACTTTTCCAGACTAGCTAACGATTCAAAGTGTTTTTTTCGGCATTTTGATATATTATAACGGGAGATGAGTATTTTTATTAGTAATAGTAAAAATAAAATGAAAATGTGAAGCTATTAACACATCCAGTACTTTCTTCAATAATAAACATGGAAAATCACAAAACTACACTTTGTGTAAATTATGTATAAACAAATATGTTATGTTTATATTCATTTCAAACATAAATAGAAAAATTAAATTTAGAAGGGAGGAATTCTGAATACTAAACATTTTTATTTATATGAATATGGAAAGAAAGCAAAAAAAGTTCTTCTAAAAACTGTATTCAGAGTATCGAAATTTTTTTTACATTGGACAAACATGAGAATGTGGAAAAGTAGTTTCAACTTATTTTGTGTTAAATTAATGGAAAATTTCTACAATAAATGTGATCCATCTATGTTCGTAAGAATAATAGTGTAAACAACTTTATAGAAAGTAAACATCTTCTGAAACATGTCAAATTCTTCTCTTTTCATTTAATAAACTATTATTTTTCGAAAATTTCATATTCATTGTATGATAAACATAAAATCAATCGTTTATAGTTGAAAACAGTTTATTACATTTCATATTTATTATGAAAAATGTCTTATTTGTAAATTTTACCTACAACTACAATGTTCAAGCTCCTCGACTAAATTTATGATCTATGCTTGTTCTAAATATTATGTTGCATAGCAGAGATGCAGTTCACATATCCGCATTCAACAGATATAATGAACAGATTTAGACGAATTGCGATCATTACTCAAATTTTAACACGACTGATCATCGTACAAGATGAACTACAGTTAATTTAAAGCAGATATGCAAATTTTATGTGCAGTACGTTCATAGATAAATCGCGGAATGTTTCAGCAAATATATTTAAAACTATTCATATAATAATTCATATATAAAATGAACTTAACTTTGTTCTTCCCTAAATATATATATATATATATATATATATATATATATATATATATATAACAAAACAAACACAAAACACAAACATACAAACAGCAGAGAGTGGAAATTGTGCAGTGCTCAGTCATCGTAAGCCTGATCCAGAATGTCCTCAAGGCTATACGAGAGTGTGGACGATTAACACTTATGCCTCCTGCACTCGCCAAGATTCGAAAGTTTCTAGGAGGCGCCTCGGCGAGATTTTGAAACGGGAAAGAATCCACATAACTGTTATCATAATAGGAATTCATACGAATATTCATAATTTATTTCTGCACCTTCAGCGTTGACGTAATTCGACTCCTGCGCCTTAAAAACGACTATCTAAAGAAAAAACTGCTCTATCAAGAAAATGAAGTAAGTTATGTGTCTCTTGACTATATAAAACTTCCCTAAAATATTGGAACAGAACTGATTATTCTTAATTCACTAAATTCAAAACGATTTATAATTCCAAGAATGAAGTCCGGTTCTCCAGAATTGCAATATTATTTAGCTTATAGCCACAGTGTGACAGACTGCCGAGCTAACCTCATTGTTCGACCATATCACAGCGATATCGAAGAAGAACTCTCGTCGATTTTTCTGTGGTGTTCTTATATCCAAAGTTTATGCTTAACTAGCTAAAAATCTTCAAGACCTTCGATAAAAAATTGTTACTGGAATTGCCTCATAAATGTTGTGAAAGGTTAGAGAAACATTTGAGAACTAGTACTTTGAAAAATAAACATTACATAAATAATTTGTTTTTCTTTAGTTTTCTTTTGCTATAAGTCTCAAAATTTCCATAAGTGGAGGCTGTAAATGATTTATTTGAAAATGATCATAATCGCATAATGGCATTTTGTGAACTCATCATGCAAAAAGTAGATGCAGTGCCTCATTTCACAATTAAGCTAGTTTTTTTGCGATGAAACTTAGATATACTTAGATAGCATTAAATTTATTAGACTTTTCAGACAGTTTTTAAAAAAACAAAATGAAGGTTTACAATATATATTATGTTTTAACTAATAATTCCGCGTTCTGTTGATGAAGTATTCAATTCTATTTTAACAGTTCTAGTTTAACAGTTAATGCTAAATATGAATGGAAAAGTGCTATTTGATAAATCTGTGGTTTGCTTAGGTTGTTCCAAACTATTTTAATTTTCGTTTTAAAATGAATACTCTGTATATTAAAATAACCATTCTTTTTTCTAACAATAGAGTTTTGAATTGAATTAGCCTATAAATTACATACATTGGCTAATACAATGCCCACTCATATCGAGATAACTACTATCATACTATTTCTAAACTATATTACATCATTTTTACCGTACAGTTGAGATCATCTGCAATTTTCAGCAATTTATACAAAAATTAATTTAGAAGGACAAATTACGAGGAGTGTTTAAAAAAGTTCTACTTCTTTGCAATAAAAATTATAGCAGAGTTAGTAACTGGTAACGGTTGAGAAACAAATTTGATACATTCTGCTTTTTTGTTAGTTTGGAATATCCTGTCAACTAAAAATTAGAAAACGTGACTTTAAATCTTATTGCAATATTAAGAACAGGTTATTTTCCAATTTTGTGGAAGGTAGACCAAATTATACTAATCCCTAAGCCAGAGAAACCTCTTGAAGACACTACTTCTCACAGACCAATAAGTCTATTGCCTGTTATGTCAAAATTTCTAGAAAAACTACTGATTGAGATAATAGAACAACATGCACAAAAAGTGTACCAACCTTTCGAGGATAAAGAATACTGTTCGACGGCCTTTTTAGATATCGCTCAGGTATTCGACAAGGTCTGGCAGCACGATGGACTACTATACAAAATCAGGAAGAACCTCCTACACTTTTCCAAAACCTAAAATCCTACCTGCAAAACAGAAACTTTAATTCAAAATCCAAGAAGTGCACTTGGCCCTATCCTCTATCTTATGCACCCAGCTGATATTCTCACACACAACAATTTAATTACCGCAATATATGCAGATGACACTGCAGCGCTAGCATTACATCAGGACCCAGCTATGGCCTCTCATATACTGCAGGCAAACTTGGATAATAAAAGTAAATGAAAATAAATCTGTGCATGTTACCGACACCCAACGGAGAGGAACCTGCCCCACTCTAATACTAAACGGGCATCTTCCGCAGCAAAAAGAAAGTGCAAAAAACTTTGGAGTCCATCTGGACTGACGACTAACCTGGAGCACACACATAATAACCAAGAGAAAGCAATTAGGTCTAAAACTCAGCCAGCTGTACTGGTTAATAGGTCGAAAATCTCAACTAATAATCGACAAAGTCTATAGTACTAAAACCCATCTGGAGTTATGTTATTCAGCTATTTGGGGTACTGCATCCAACTCAAGTATAGCAATTCTAGAAAGATTAAAAATCAAAAGTACAAAAGATTTATGGTAAACACTCCTTGATATGTACTCAACAGCATTATCGCTTGTGATCTCCAAATTAAGTCAGTTAAAGAAGAAATATCTTCCCCCAAAAATATTCTTACCGCAAGGAAACCTATACTAACATTGGCTCAACCTCTAATGAGGCCTCCCACGCAGCGACGGCTTAGAAGGCACCTTCCGTGTGACCTGTGAGACAGATTTTAGTGTCATAGTGATGTGCTGTGTGGTTATCCCTCAATCAATCGATTTTTTTTGGAAATTGTCACTGAGTGATTCTTCTACAAGACAGTTTATATTGCTTTAAGCCATTTGCTAATTGTTAAAATTTTACAGATCGCAAATAAAAAAGGGATTAAAAAAATTTCAATAGCCTTTCCCGTTCAAAATAGTACCCCCGAGAAAATTTTTTCTTTTCACTTCAACTTTTTTCTCTGTCTAAAAAATTATTTGAATATTCCTCGTAATGCTTATCAAACACAATGTAGGTTCGCCACAAGTGACCGTGAATGAACGTTATTTTTATTACAATTTTCAGTTTTTATAGCGGACGTGTTATGATGCTATACCATAATTTAATTAATTCACTTCGGTAATAGCGTAATGACCAAGCTACAAATCAAGTTGTAATGAGAGTCACACACTCCAGTAGGGATCACGTATTCGGGTAAAATGAAACTATCTGGTTGTTGCATATTAATTTTTCGGAAGTACGGAACTGTAAATATTTATTTATTCATTCAATGAGAATACATTATACGATTCAATTCAATTATTTGTAGGTAATTAGAAACTTATTGATTGAATTTAGCTTTTACACATTCACGTTTCCTTAACTAAGCTACTACATCAGAAATGATGTTCTTTTCCTGTAACGTTAATGATGAAACTTAACATTTCCATTGTATGAAAGAGCGTAAACGATGTTTTTATCAATTATTCCATTAGTACCGACTTTCCCACCATAATTTAAAACCAAATTCTAGGGGAACAATAGATATTGGAAATAAAAATCAAAGACAGAGAAACAGAGTGTCTCTTAAGGTTTGATGTCGCATTTGTTATAATGAAACTGCGGGGTCTATATTCACATAACACACCTCATTTTTAACGTATTCGGTTTGTTTGGATGAGATTTTCTAATCAAATTTTCAAGGTTTGATTAATCTTTTAAAGAAATGTCCAACAATAACACGTAATTTAACTTGTTTCCTGAAACAGATTGCTATAGAACTTTTATATTGAATTTTAAAAATTCTCTAATAGATAGCGCTAGCCAAAATCAACATACCAGAGATAAGGAATCACATTTTACACAAGAATTTACAAATATCTGCTTCGACAACTAGATGAGAAATCTATAGAATATGAGGAGCCATCATTTCTTTGCTTCATTGTCCTCACAAAAGCGTTTGATCGTATTATACTGAAATATGTTATTTACATATCAATAAAGTTCAGATCATCGAAAATATATACATGATAAGTTTTAAAGAAGGTACGACATAGAAATGAAAATACAGATGACGCTATGTGCCGAAAAAGGAAATGATCTTCAGAGATTCAAAGATTATTACATACATACAAAAATGGACATGATGCACCTAAGACAAGAAACAGAAGCACGAATTTACAAAGCGACAATCAGACCTAGAATTATTTATACATCGAAAACGAGGCCAAACAATCTTTGGAGACCTCAGAAATTAAAATTCTCAGACGAATCTCGGGTACAACACTACTACTAGACGGGAAAACAACAGATGTAGATGTAGAAAATTAATAAATGGGTGAGAAGCAATGGAACTAGCATCTAAATCTAAAGACAGACTGATAAAGATAGCAAGAGTTAAATTTAGTAGAACTAAGAGTAGAGGGCGAATACGAAAGAGCTGAAGTGATAACCTAGCACTAGGATGAGGATATTTCAAAGTTATATTTATTAAGAAAATTGAAATTATGAAAAATACTAATTATATTAATAGCATTGGCTCGATGCGAGTTTTTATTGATTGTTAAAACTTCTTAATTTTATTAACTATGATTTCATATATTAATTTTGTTGCTCAACGATTATTTGCAGCTTTGCAGCATCTAGTATCAAAAAGCTTTCTTCCCGGTATTCTTCAGGTATTACGAGGATTTTCGTGAGCTGTAAGTTCCAGGTAACGATCATCAATGGTTCTGTTACTCTGGATTTTCCAGTTCATCGTTTAAGCATCCTTGTAATGACACAGAGTTATTATTGATTATCGTAGCCCTATCGATTGTCAAGTAAATTTCTAAGTGAATACTGTCCTGGTCCATGTATTTTTTCTGTTGTTTTGGTATGTCTGCTATATCCCAGTTTCGTATTTTATATTTTTGATTGAAGATGACAGATGCTGTACGGATGAGAAAATAAAAAATTTATGGAAATACCGCAATAAAAAATTGGTTGAAGTCAAATGTATTTAACCTGTACACACGAAATCTATTACAATATAAAGTAGGCATAAAATTTTAGAAACATAATTGTTTAATAATAACACCGAAGTGGGTAATTTATTGCACCTACACAGCTCAAAAGTTTGAAACGAATAAATAGACCAGTTATTGAGACAAAGAAATTAATTTCACACTTTGTGATATGAAGAAGTGATCACTTTCTGAAATTTTCACAAGATGCTCACTCATATACACAAATTTGTTAAAAGTAAATACAGAAAACCAAAATTTTTTCTATCAAATATATCGATATAGATCAAAGCCTTATTAACACGGTTTAAGCAAATTGAACCGGTTTTTTGCTTCAATTTATAATTTTAGTAGGACCTAAGGGATGGTAGGAATAACAGGCAATGCAGGGGTGAGTTGAAAAATTGGGGACAAATCGTGAATAATAGAAAGGAATAGAAAATTGCGCTTCGAATTTATTAACCACCCACCGAATTTATCAGATTTAGTCCCTAACGACTTTTTGCTGCTTCCTAATAATAGAGTATCACTTGTTGGAGAGATATTGCATACATAAATACGGAAATGCATTATTTTACTTAAAATATTACATATTATGAAAATGCTTATCAAAAACTCGTTCACATTGAGAATTTAAGACAAAGTTATTATAACCTCGAAAACAAGATTTTTTCTGTAGATTTCAAAAGACAATATACAGAAAAATATATTTGATGATAACTTCTACAAGCTGCGTTTAATTGTATCCCAAACATAGGAGAGCGGATTGTTTTTTGTGGACTGGCCTATCGGCCTAATAAACATTCTTTTTTTCAACGTTAGACGAATAAAGTTCTGCAGTCGACATGAAGCTGCTGTCAATGACTACGAGTCCGCTATTCGCGGCCCGCGATATGGAAATAGATCTAGTGAAGCACCGCTAAAAATACTGGACGAGTTTTTTGCCAGTTTCCTTCTTACTGCGGCCTAACACTATAGCGGTCGGAAAGTGTTTTCTTTTTTGTTATATTTTAATTTAAACATTCGAAAAGTGCGTGAAAATCGTAAATCAAACTCCGATCGAAATAGTGCGAATCTGTGGGAAAATTGAAATTTTCGTTCAATTATTTTTTACCTGATTCATTATTTTTGTTCTATAAAGGTTTGAGCTACATAGATTTATTTTGTTTGGACGCTCCTATATTTTATTGTCGATCACCAAATTATTGAAATTTAGATTCAACTTTCCAATTTTTAGTTTTCAATCAGTCAATGCAAATTATTCTATTACTTAAAAAAATTGTTAGATTTTTTTATCAATCGATTAATTTGTGAATCAAATTTCATTTTCGTGCAAATATATGTGGAAATACTTCAAGTCAATAAGGTTCGTAATTTAAGTGGGTATTGTTTTGAATGAATTTTCTCACTCGTTTAAATAAAAGATTTCCAGTTACATTTCCACAAAATTAATTGATATATCAGTTAAAAATAGATGACCTAGTTGTTATTGCCTGTAGTAAAGAAAATTTCGAATAAAAGTTGGGTGGTTATGACAGATTCTTTTAAATATTATAATATACAAAACTCAGTAGCGTGCTATTTTTGGGATTCGAAACAATAATATTTTTAATATAGCATTGAACACTTTGATTTGTGTTTTATACGTTTTTTGTTATATTTACTTGGATTTTGAAAGCTCCCTGTAAACATTTTGTAACCAGAAATTACTTTGATTTCATTTTGTATTTCTTTTTTAGATGTTTTCACTTTAAAGAATATGAAAACATAAAAGCTTAATATATTACTAATATTTTTGGAGAAAGTCTAGTAATTCTTTGATTACTGCACAGAACACTTCAGATCTTTGACTTTTTCTAGTTTTCAGAATTTTCATTTCCTGTGACACATCAACACTGATAGTTTGTCTCTTTGAGCTGATTGGCTTGTGAATCTGCTACTATAGCCTATGGTATTGCGAAACACGGATTTTGAACAACGTATTAATTGAAACTTTGATTTGAAGTTAAAAAATATATATTTAAATCTATCTATAGTAAATTGGAGGTCTGTCTATAAGAGGTATAAACTATTTATATGTGAAAATGAATGAGTTAGGGACGAAGAACTGGAAGGACGTTCTTTCACCTCAAAAATTGATTTAATTCCACAAGTAGTTATTGATTTGTGAACATTAGTCGACCAAAAATCTTATTGTCTGTCCAAAATCCGTCATGTAGATTATTTGGGCATTTTAGCAACTCTGCACCTATATCTAGAAGATATTTTGTACAAGATTCTGCATCTCATTGCTCTGCCTTCAAAATACGATTCTCATATTCCCAAGGTGTTAGCCCTGTACCTTCGAGGTACCTAAGTCTTTGGATAAAATGGCCAGGACATTCGCATGTTAAATACTCTATGGTTTGCTAATAGAATCTACAGTTGTCATTCTTTGCAATGCCTATTGTGTTTAGGTGATATTTGACGGAGCAGTAGCCTGTCAAAAGACTGGCCACCAGTTTATAAACATCACAAGATCCTCATACTCTTCAACTGATATGGTCATGAATATTGTGGATTGTTTTAATTTTGAGTTTTTCTCTAGTGTCACTCCATCTGATTCTCTAGCTATCCGTTCAGTTCGTTTTGGTAACGTTACAACAAAGACTAATTTTTTGTCTTCTACATATGTGACTGACTTATTAGCATTTTTGACCTCGACACATTCATACTTATCTCCCGAAGAACAAAAACGCATACAATAATGTTTAAAGTAATGTCGCAAGTAAAAATAAAAAATTGGTAGATCAAATCAAATTTCGAAAACACTGGATCCAGAGGTTTTGTCTAACTGTCATCTTTAGGATATAATCATCTATTTTCAGTAGCTTACATACATAAATAATTATTTCAAACAAACTATCAAATAGTTATTCAGTCAGTTATGCGATGGCTTGGTTCGGAAAGATTGCAAAGAGAATTTGGAACAAATAAATTAAATGTGTCTATTATGTCATGCGATAGTTAAATTAGGTTTGCTTATTACAAAACTCCTGCAAATATCTAAATATATCAACAATCATACCTGTACAATTACTATATTTGCAGAACCGTATACAATACGAAAATAATCCATTCTTAAACATCTCAAATCAAACACAGCATAAATCTAAAAAAACAAAATGATAAAAAATCACTTACTCTGATTTTGAGACCGATTTTTGGAAATTTATATTCTACTTATAAGTTTTTGATCCCGAGTTCGATTGATTTTAATATTTTTCCTCTTCGTTGGTCAGTCCATTTTGATATACTTCTCATAATAATGGTCAATTTTTGTTGGTAATTTGATAATAATTTATTATAAGTATTGTTTATTTGCTCTAATTCCCATTATGGATGCCCCCAAGTGAAAATAATCTATTTTTTTTTCATAACTTTTTTATAGATCACTCAATTTCAAGTTATTGTTGTTACTTCCGTTGAATATTAGAGTTGGCAGCACACAGTGCAATCAAATTTAGGTACCGGTTGAATGGATTAGAGTGCGGTTAAGCGAATAGTACCACTATGTATAATATAATGATTTGACTTAACCAAGATTCTATTTTTTATTTATCACCAATAATTTTATTTGTGGTTATTATTTTCAATAAGTTATTACTTCTTATAATGCATAAACACTGAAAATAAGTAAAAGCAAACTGGGACGATATAGTGCAGTTATCGGGAGGTGAGGTTAAATAGGATAAATATGGCACACACAAACACTGGTAAAATTTTGAACAAACTTTTCCAAAAAGTCCTATGATCGATTGTGAAAAATTATTCTGTAGCAAAACTTCTAATTTACCCAGCAAAAATTGCGGTACGTGTTTAATTTTGTACGCACAACCCAAAATAACTGTCCCAGCAGTCACAAGGTTGATTTCTGAACGTACCTTTCATCGAAAAATTGCTGCTACTTCTAATTGTTAATTTCCAGAAAAGACAGGACATATCTATGTCATTAAACATCAATCGTGCAACCACATTACAAAAACATTTATAACTAAAACGATAAAAATTAAATGCAGTTACTGACGACAATATAAATAACAAGCTAGATCGAGGAAGAGGAATTAAAAAGATCGTTCATTGCTAATTGAATTAATTATAGTTTTAATCTAAATAGAATCAATATCAATTGTGGCTAAAAAATTGATTTCTAGTGACACATTCAATATACTTAACAACGAAAGGTATATATATCATACAAAACCATTCAACATTATTAGTTCATATTTATACATTTTTTAATATAAACATCAGTATATGATTTAAAAGGATGGGATGCATAAAAAATAACGTGAAGTATTCGTTTCATTAAAACGTTTGCTCTATTTCAAGCACTTCAGCTACGTCTTAGTGTTTTAAAGACATTAACATCCTCTATACTATATATGAAAATATCCGATTTCAAGTTGAAGATGTCAGTACTTATGTATATTAGTTGGGATACATATATACGCATGCGTTGAGAGATTTTCGATGGTATAAGGAGTCGTTGGGATTTTTTTGATAATGGAAACAACTGAGTATGGAGCTGTCATTGAATATTTGTTTCTGAAAGACAATACGTCTACACAATTGAAAGGGGAGTTAGAAATTGTGTACGGAGACTCTACACCATCATTTACGATCGTAAAATTTTGGAATTCTTAATTAAAACACAAAACTACGACAACCATCGAAAAAACTCACCATATCATACTAGACGATCGTCGAATTAAGATTATGGAGATAGAGAAACTAATAACATATTAGAAGAGGGTATTTGCCACATATTGATTGAAGAATTATTCATAACATTTCCTAGGCCTTATTAATGCGTTTTACACATATTTCTTTCATGGATTCATAACTCTAGATGAAACCTATCTTGTTTCTTTGTTAAAATGAAAACTAAACCCTCGTATATGAACTCGTACCCAATCAATTTGAAAAGTTTAAAAGACAATTGTCATTTCAATGTTAATTTCATTCGCCCATGTATGGCAACTAAAATTCAAGGCTCTCTACATGATATTTTGACAGAAATATTTTTGACAAAATGTCATATGTGTTTTACGGCGTATTTATTTGGTAGTTCCTGTTAAATATTTTTTTTCAATATTCAAAATAAAATTGAAAATGTGTTTAGACGATAAAATCGAATTTCCATCTCCGCTAATACTCGGACTATTCACAGAAACAATCGGAACTTTCATAATGATGTTCATAGGATGTATGGGATGTTTATTTCAATATGGTATCGGACCAGTTATCCCATCATTTGCATTCGCTTTCGCTATATTAGCCGCTTTGCAGATGCTCCACGCCGATGGACCCGTCCATTTGAATCCTGGCGTATCCATAGCGTTTCTAATAGTTCAGAAAATGTCCTGGAAGAGATTTTTGGTCTATGTAGTAGCACAATACATTGGGTGTTTTTTGGGATGGATCACACTTTATTTAGTTGCACCCGACGAAAGTCAAAATATTTGTTTGTTACGTCTCAAATGGGAACTTTCACCTATACAAGGATTTGTCATCGAAATGCTAGGAGCAACTGTTTTGATCTGGATAGTACTCGGAGCTATAGATGCTAAAAATTCTGCTTTGAAAGATTCTCTACCAGTCAGAATAGCGTTGGGCGTTTGTGGTATAATTTTTGCCTTAGAACCTTTGACAGGAGCAGGTCTCAATTCTGCCAGATCGTTCCCGCCTGCGGCATACTATAATAATTGGAAAGATCATTGGCTGTATGAATTAGCTCCGATATGCGGAACATCGATCGGTGCCGTTATTTACAGATTTATACTTGATGATGAAGATAAATATTCTTTACATAGTTATCTCAAGAAATCTGAAGAAGGTGGTGAAGCTTGATATGTCCTAACATATGCGAGATTTTCGAAATTAGACCAGTTTTTTTTCTATTTATCATCAGAATTATTCAAAGGTAACAACCGTTATTATATGTTTTCATCTTTATATAAAAAGAATAAATCAAGATTTAAATCAGAGCACGAAATTTTCATATTAAAATTGTTTATATTGACTCAAAAATACTTTTCCCTATACTATGAAAATATTGATGATTATTTAGATATTTCATTCTCAAATTGAGACAATCCCAATTGTACAGCTAGGTGTCGAAGGTTCTTCTTGTGATTATTAGCAAGATTTACTCAATATTTAACTGTTTTGGGCTCTTGGGCGTGTCGATTCTCCTTTCTATAGTTTTCTATGACTTCCCCCAATATGTGCTCTAGCCATCTTAACTTGCTTTCTCTACTGTTCTAAATAGAGGATATCAATATTTAGACTCCTATAGGAAATTAGAAAATATGCGAAGTCATGTTAAACTTTTTTTGGCTGCTTTTATGTTTAGTACATGATATTCAATAAATGCTTCAACGACTGTTTATTAATAGCAAGTACTTCAAATAGAATCGTGAATATGATTTATGTATCAAAATATAATAGTATATTATTTAACTAACACTAATGTGGGTCTTTCCCCATTACTCCGAATTTATTAGTGCCAATCATTTGTGAGTGATATTACATTATATCATTTTCTAAATTCTGATAAAGTTTACACTCAAGTTCTTCTCCGACATTTTGAGAAACTCATACCTGAAGCTGGTTTCACAATAGACTTTATATATTGTACTCATATAAAGAAATCCATGACGCTAAATCGTGCAACCGTGATGGCTAATCACCTCGACTCTTGAACCAAACCATCTGCCAGGAAATTTTATTAAGATCTGTTACAAATTGAGCCACCTCCGCATTCCAAGTAGCTAGTATATATATATATATATATATATATATATATATATATATATATATATATGCACATATACCACTAATAATGTAGTTCACTACTATTGGCTACATGGGAGTTTAAAATAATTAGCGTTGGCTACAAAAACGAACGGTGTACATACTTTAGAAAAAGGGGCCTATCGCGTCACACTTCCAAGGAAGAAGAAGTATCAAACCATATATGTAATACTCCTGTATGGACGGTTCTTATAGGAAAAAACGTCTCTACGTTACGGTGCCCACAATATTTATTTTCTTTCTCTTTCTCACTTTATACTACATATATACTATATCTAGGAGTATTACATATGCATCAAACAAACAGCGTTTAATATGTAACATTGCTCAGAATGACAGATACAGTCAATGTCGAATGTCACGTCTGTCTATAGTGGAGCAAAATCGCCAAACATAAATTGTTTAAGGTATAACATGTGGCACCTTGTATGATTCTACGAAGCAGAGAAAGTTGTAAATGTACATTAAAACGTAACGACAAAATATTGAACACAGAACAAATATGTAACAGTTGGTACAATTTGTAAGGCGTTATAAATATCAAACATGACGAATACTGCCTCAACTGACCTTTTGGAGTGCTTGGTGTTTTTGTTCTACGATTGACAGGTGTGACGGTAAGTAGGAATACTTCAACTTTTCTATTGAAGTATGAATATCGTTAAAAAATATATATACATAATTATGTCAGGAAAGCAGGGATAATTTTTAAATAAATAATTGAAAAGAGGAACAATCAATCAATAATCAATAAAATGTACTGAACACTAAAGGAAACTAAATAGAGCACTAAAAGAATTGATAATAGCGGAAAACCTCCGTATCGGGAATACATTCTTCGGCAACTTCCAGAAAAATACAATGAAAATATGGTACTTTTCATCAAACTGGAAATTAGCACTAATAATAACGATTTTAAATCGATAGAAAGAACCTGGAAGCGTAAAGTTCTATAGGCCTATTAGATGGTTGCTCCAAATTTTGGAAAATATAGATTTTTGATCATTAGATCGGGGAATCGGGGATCAATGTATCAATTATTCGCTTCATACTAATTATAATTATAAGATTATAACGAAAAATTTGAATTTTTCCACAGATAATTTTGAATTTTATCAATTATCCCTTCCTTAGTAAATTATTATTTATTACTATTTTATTTGTGAAATAAGTGCGTTGGTTATCGTAATAAAATATTTAAAGGATGTCACAACTCATGAAAAGAAGATTCCCGTCCATAACCAGCATTGACGTTGAGGTAAGAATATTCTAATCAACAAGTTTATGTTGAATGTTTTATGTTACATAAAACTGTTATTTTATTAACGATTATGATGGGTTCATGCTCTACCAGACCTAGCATCATTTCTTGAGGTAGCAGATTTTTTTCATTATAAACTACCCACGTTTTATAATATAACAAAGAGATGTCCATAACATATAACATGTAGGTCTATCTCTTTTATTTAGTGAGGTAGAGTTTTTAAGATTTTTGCATGAAAATGCTAATTACAAATGTGAGAAATTTTTTTCTCAATGACCATAACCATTAAAAATAACAACAAAAAATAAATATAACAGTATCAAATCATAATATTATAGTTAAGGGTCACCAGAGTTTACTCAAAATGGTTAAACTATTCACGTGAACAAATATAATTTCGAAATATAGTACGTGACACATCCCTCATACGATCTAGAATATCCATTCCTGGACTCAGACTTTATTAAATAAGTCTTAGCAATCACAAGATCTCAAACATTAGACGATCTTATACTGAAATATGAGGTAGAATTTGCGAATACAAAAACTTTTTGTTTGAATATTGGAGGATTTTGAATTTCCAATTCAAACCATTTCACGTTTGGTCAAAACACCACAAAGTGACCATGCACAATTTAATTATAATTTGATTATATAAATACGGTTTTTATTGCGTTATATCTGATAATTTATAACAATAATATCTGAGGTTAGTCCAGTTAATCTTTTACCCAAATTCCTATTTTCTATATTCAATTTTGCTTTGAATCCGCTTATCAAATTAAACATCGGAAGTCGGAAGTTAACACTCTTTACCCTGAAATTTGAAATTCAAAATATTGAGGTGATTCGTAATGTCAACAAGAAATGCAAGATCACTTAACCAGGATGTATTCTTCAGTAAATCAACTATGAATGGTAAAGCCCCTTTCTGCTCTAAAAACTGCGACACATGTTCTTGAAGAAATGTTTCAACGTGCTGCGCCTTGAAAGCCATTGCACAGCACAATACAGTTGTAACTCTCCATATTCTCTGATTGTTTCTTCAATTAATAACCTGAAGTGACGTCTGTTAAGAACTTTTGCACGTATGTAATTTATGCAGCGTACTACTGGATCCATAATGTGCGCCGCGGGATTTTTGAATTTGGTGCGTATTTTTAAACCACACGTGCGCGGGCCACTTAAAATTCCTTCGCTGGCCACTGTGTGACCCGCGGGCCTAGGGTTGAGCAGCCTGGTCCTAGAGCTATTTTTTAAATTGTAGAATTGAGCAGCGGTTGGTGACAACAGAGTAGTTACTACAAATCTCTGGGTGTAATTAATTTCTTCTTCCGTCAACACACAAACAACACATGGCCATGTACTAATCACTTTTGAAATACTGAGTACTGGAATCATTTAGAGCATGCTATGCAAATATATGTATAAGATATAGTTTTGATCTGACATTATAAAAATCAGTGTCGTGAAGTTTCGGAAAATGGCAAATCGACTAATCGGTATATTTATTCTTGTTATTCATAAATAACTGGGAATTAAGCCAAGAGACGACAATAACAACATGAAAGATTCCTAGCTGCATATGTTTTACGGTGTTTACAACTTATTGAATTGATATTAATATAACCAAAGATTATATTGCAGGAAGAAGTTAATATTTTTCTTCTGATATGAAAGGAAATTTTTATAACCTAAATACAATTTAATTAAAATTATCAGTTAGCAAAGAAAAGATATAAATGCACAATTTACAGGTTTTACCTTCTATTTATAAAAGTCCATTCGTCATATCTAGACAGAAACAAGTTGGTATTTGTCGTAAATTGATTAATTGAATGGCCCTTTTTCGATTCACTATACGTGGCGTTCCTTCCTGTGCTTTTATTATTTTTAATTTTACTTTGCGACCAGCAACCGATTTATAATTTTGCAGCTATGTGGGAATATTAAAATAGGAAAAGATTAATCACGAAAATTCAGTAATAGATGATTGCAAAGTGCCCAAAGGGGAACAAAGATACGAGGCGTGATAAAAAATATAATGAATTAATTATACATCCAGGCTTGTCAGTGTGCCACTAAAGTCGCTTTTGAAATTTTGTTTACAGTGTCTTTTCTAAAACTTTAAAAAACTTTCATTGTGTTTTGTTACAAATAGAATAGAAGCGTCAAGGCAACTCTGTGACTGTGTCAAAATGGAAATGAGTAAGTTAACGATGAGGGACGCTCGTAACATCTTTTTACCTTAAAAACAGATGAAAATATTCTAAAAGCTGACAAACTTTTGTTTAAATAGATAAATGGTGATAATAAACATTATGAAAAGTTTTTAAAAGGAGAGAGACTTGAAAAATCGGTTATTTCAGCAGTCGTCAATAACGAAGCAAATTGATAATTTTATATAGATTGGACAATTGAGCTTCAGTTTGGATAAGAGATAATAATAATTCTGTTTGTTCTATGACTAAAATTATACAGAATCATCAATACATTTTCTATCAATGTAAAAGAAGGATTCAATCTGTTTAATTGACGTGAAATAAAAAGTGTTATTTTAATGAGGTACTACAATTATTTTGTATAACTAAATACCAAGTTTAAGTTACACAAAACAAAATATGATCTAATATGAAATCAACTTATGTGAATAATAATATATGAAAAACAAAAACGAAAGAAAAACTGGCACGCTTCCAGAATTTACACATCGAAAATATTCTGTCATCTTCATTAAATTATCAAAAAATAACATATCCCTGAATATTTGAGCGATCAAGTGGGTCATAGCCCAGGTATTCTACACAAACAATGTTTCACTGATAATTATTGATTTTGATTTGCTTAACGAGCCCAACTATTGTATCTTAGTGCAAGCAATGGAAATAAAGACGGAATTTTATTAAAAGCGAAGACATTTGACATTTAGAAAAATATTCTATTTAGATGAAAAGTGGATGAAAAGCACACACTCACAAATGTCTGATAAGAAAAAGTAGTTGCATTCCGAGGAAGATTTTTAGCGCATTACTAACGTTTTGTTTTCCGTCCGTATCAGGAATATCCCCTCTCAGGAAGCACGTAGCGAGGTCGGGATTTTCACATTTAATTCCTGTATAACTGATTGATTTCAATGCTACATGCCTCCATAGCACTGGTCATTGATACACAAAACAGAAATATTGTTACAAAATTTCTTGGAATACATAAATTATCTTTTCTGATACATCTTGGTAACTTCGAGTAACTTCCTTTATGTTTTGAAAAGGTTAGGTTTCAGATTAAACTGATGGTATGCGCTATTGACTGCAGTGAGAATGTGCTTGATGGACAAATGAATGTGACTAAACGACTCTTTGTGATCGAGGTGTCTTTCACTCAAAAATTTTGGGACAGGTGAAAATAGAGAAATGTATGTTATGTAGTGATGTCGTAGTCTCCATATATTGCACCAGAGTCCTTGGATGAGGTTTCTGAAGTTTATCAAGATAAACTTGGATATCTGATTTCAATTTTTGTTAAATTATAAAAATAGTAAATGTACGATCGAGGAATACGTATGAACAAAAAAGTTTCTATAGAAAAGCGTATCGCTATATTTTTTAAATTAAAAGACAGATTTGAATACAGGCCGTTCCGAAGATCTTCTGTAACTATTTATGTAACCGTAGGTAGAAATGAACCACAGTTCCGGTGACGACAGATTTCAAAATAAATTAACAGCAATTACCATGTAAAACCTAGTATTACCTCAAATTCCATTTGAAAAGTCCTATCAATCTTATAAAATTCAAACGACATCGACAGTTGAACGAACGAATTTTATCAATTCTAACGTAACTATCAATAGTTAATATTAAGACAAGTAAATGAACGTCAAAATATTGTTTTTTTTTGAATCTTATATACCTAGTTTTGGATGAAATATAGTATTCAACATGTGAATAATGGCTCTCTCGATACCAGCTTTTTTACAATGTCTATTATTGATAAAATGTTTCTACCAATATATTTCTGCAAACTAGTACATCTATAAACGAAGCGGGCTCGACACTAAGGCTATTTATAATTTAGAAATTTACAAAAACATAACCTAATTAACAGACATCTTTATTACCAATTTATGCCAAACAACGTGATCATTGTATATACTATCGAGTAATTCTCCATTTTATGAATCGATTTCAAATATTAGTCTATATACATCGGAAGCGTTGGGGTTGAGTGGTTTTAATTATTTATTTGACTAGGGAAATGACTGCAAACTCGTGTTTATAAATAAGTGTGATATTATTAAACTCATTATATGTTGAATTGAATAACGCTTCCGGTCATTACCATGTGCAATATAATTTAAGTAATAATAATTGAATTGGAATAATAAACAGGATTTATCTTTAAATTTAACAATCGATTCATTCAACAGTCATATTAAGAAGAAGACTATAACAACAGTAAAAGATACGATGTTTCTCTGATTATTCTCGGTAGTTCTTCCAGGAGTCTTGGAATAATTATTCTACATTTAATTATGACACATTTTTAAAACATGCCATTCGGCTTATTACGTTTTTCTTCAAATATTTTGAGTATTCCTTTGTTCACGTATTGTGGCACAGTAGTCACTTCGGATTTAATTATTCTAACTTTCGAGTTATTGAAGAAATTAATTTGTTATCGACCTCCTAATCCATTCAATAAATTCTATAAAACCTCGAAATTAATTCGAATTCTTCATCTACCTATCTACACTTCAAGCAAATGTAAATTTTTATAAATTTGTGGTGATTTTCTTCTTTCTTATTATTCTACAGCTGCAAAGTTGGGAGTTTCCACAACAATCACCAGACTACAAGCTCAACCTCAACTTTAACATCTGGGAATCTAGTTGAGATCTGAAACCATCCCGGATTTCCCTACATAAGTCCCAGCCTTATCTTTAATATATAGACTGAGTTGTTTTTAATTTATAACTGCTTTTGTTTGCTCTATTTTTTGAATAAATATATTTGTTGCTGAAACTTTTTTACTGTTATTAGCAATAAATATCAATTTGGATAATCGCGTCTGGAAATAGTTTTAACGTCGTTCATTGAAAAGCTGGTGGTATCCAATTTAATATCAATTGTTCACCCCATCTGAGTTTTTATATACTTTTACTGAGGCCGAATACCAGTTCCTAAGGAAGATTTGGGGTTACAAAATTCTTAAAGAAATTCACGAGCATTTTAGAATAATATTCAGATCTCACATACTTCTACATCAACTTATTCCAGAAAAAGTTTATTAATCCTGGTAGAAATCGACAAAGCGATGTTTTTTTGTGATCAAAGATCATTTATACGAGTCTTACAAGTGAGTTATAAAATATTCAGTTCTTAACTGTGAAAATCCATTCATCGCTATGTTCTACTTTTCATACTGTCCATTTTCACTTAAACTAGATCTAAAGGTTTCACACTCTTCAGCCTCTCTTTATATCGTATTGGTCGAGTAGCTTTATCACTTCGATATTAACTTGATTATGTAGTGTGTCTTCGAGGTGTTGATATCTACATTTAGTACATTGAGGTACCTGTGTTTTTAATTTGATATGAATCATGCACAAAACATGTCGTTTCAAAATTTTTGAACGGGACCTGTGTTAGTCGATCTGACAGTTGTTGTCCATATGTTTAGTTTTAAAATCTGCTTGTATCTAAGCAGTTTATTAAATGGAATTTTTTGTATATAATCCAATACATTGCTTTTTATATTTTTTATCTTTAGATCTCAGTTTAGAATTGAGAATCATTCCTAGATAGTTTATACCGTATCTCCATTAAATTAACTCACTAATTTATCAAATTTCATTTTCTACTTTTTGGATCATTTGTTAAATCAATTGTCGGCTCTTCGAATATTTAGTGTTGCTTTTTCCTCATTTGCTGCTTTCGTAAGGAGAGTAATGTCATCTGCATATTTGACGACTTTTACGTTATTCATATTTGTATTCATATAATCATTCTATACATAAGATTGGGTCTAGTACAAATGCCGAGAATAGGGTTACAACGTTTATTTTCTTGCACATGTTCAACCTCGGGAAGATACAAAAATCGGTGATTAATCTGGTGAAAAAGGCGGCTATGGATGGACGAAGAATAACTTTTATCAGCTTAAAACCAACAGTGGTGAATGTCGTTGATATATTTTTGAACAATATTTCTCATATCTTACCAAATGTAGGATCCGAAGTTTTTAGTTGTTACCTTTAAATGGCACTCTGATCGCATTATGTCTCACAATTATCATGACCTTGATAAGTGTACAATTCTAAGTAAAATGTATTATATCACTATATGTGTGTAATTCACTATATTTTTTATCGCTCCTCGTACACACGATCAACATGTAAATAAAACCGATCCATTTGACACCTACAAAAATAGTAACGAAAATAGATTGTTATATTTGTTCGAAACATGTATTTCGGTAAAGTTTAAAAAACATGCAGTTCTCCCTTCCCCATAATCAAAATTCGTCGTGATGACGTGAAGGAAGAATAATAATTATCTACGTACCTGCCACGTGAGAAAAACCAGCTGTTTTTTTACTTCTAAGTGCACATAAACGTTACGTGAATCGGTATTTAAACGCCATGTTATTGTTTATCTTTATTTATACGAGCATCATTAAATATAGAACGAAATGATTTTTTAGGATAAGGTTCGTGCAAAACAAAATAATAGTGAACACCAATACAAATATACTCAGTTACGTTAGAAGAATTATCCTCAAAATTAATTTCTTCAACTTGTCTATATTTAGAGCATATCATAGCCAATAATACATATGTTATCAGTTATTACGAATTATCTACACGTGATAGTCAGTTAACTTTAAGGATTATCATTGTAGCTTTCAGATCTAAACCAGAAAAAGTCTACAGTGGGAATTAGGAGAGCCCTCCTGAAGTCTAACGCAAATAGTACTAAATATGCCGTTACTATTCTTACCAATAAGACAAATCCAAAATTCATGTACAAGAATTTTAATAAATTAGAAAGACTTTTCACTTAAAAGCCGACGACACTAAAAGCCATCAGATGTAATGAAGAATTACAGCGTTCTTTTAACAAATTGACTTCTGTCCACCAATAGTTTACTGAATTGTCACCTATAGCATGGAAACCTAGTAGTTGAAGATTCAGAATTGCGACAAAACTCTAACAATACAAGATAAACGAAATTCAAACCCTGCTTTAATAAGATTCCATTTTATAGAGACCAAGATTTTCTTGTTACAAAGATAAATTTCTTCAATTTTTTAGACTTCTTAGACCTTTTTTATATGGTTTTGTTGATAAATATTTTGATAAAGACTGCAATAGTTTGAAATCGAGGTAATTTATCAACAAAAGCTATAAAGATAAATATACAGATGCCTCTAAATCGATCACAGGGGTATGAACAGCTAAAAAAACAATTACTTCATCCTCATAAACTCCCTTAGTTCTCTCTATTCCATACAAACGATTAATTCAAAACACTTTGGCTCACATTGACAATGATTTCTTCTTTCCATGGATCTAATTTAATTGAGTATATGAATAAATCCCAACACTATTTTTCAATACAGATTCAAGTAGAATAAATATACTTAACCTGTTCCTATTAGCAGCCGAGAAAGCGTCTACCTAGATATAGATCAAACTAATGTTTTTAGTGATTCTTTCTCAAAGTTTATAACATCAACTTTATATTCTTGCTGAATTGCTCCCGAATCCCCGAAACGTACATACGTACGTCATAAACTGAAAATCAAATCGTAATTATATGAATCATTCAAAAATTTATCCTTCATTTTATAAGTATAAAATTATGTACTTATATGAACCATACAAACTGTTCAATTTCTAATAACCAGATCTACAATTGAAGTAGCCAAATTTCTTTGTCAAAAACTTCTCCCTCGACCAATAAAACTTTCTCGTATAACGAAGGTCACACTTCGCGTAAAATAATAAAATCAGTCCGGGTCCTTGTTTTCTTTACATCCCTCATTCTCTTCTTCTTAGCCAGACAAACTCAACCTTCAAAATTTCTCAGAGGCGGACTTAATCTTCACAATTATATAATATTAATCTAAAGCCTAAAGCTACAATTTGTTTTATAATCTGTACCTTTTTGATGATCCTCACAAGCTTAACATCGATAAAAATAATTCCAAATGAACGTCTCACTAATTTTAATTATAAATTAAAAAAGTAACAGAAAGAATTTATGATGAAATTTTTATTATGATAAAAATTGGTAATAATCACAGGTGTGATATTTGACATTGCAATTTAAACAAATATTTACATTCTTCTCTCCACGGCTTCAGTTTCATTTGAATTTAAAGATACATAAACACATTAAATCCATCTCAAACTTGCAATAATTACTTAAATTGTCCGTAGTTTTTGTTTCTAATACTTTATTTAGATTACCAAAGCTCGCTTCAGCCGCAATAATTAATTGCAATAATGCCACGGGAAACTGAAACTGAGCAAAATTACATACTTTTGATACTTCATATTAAGTGTTTTAATAAATTAGGAACCGGGCTGAAACTCATTACAAAATTAAGAAAACGATTCAAACTTTGCCGTAACCTTATTTCAAAAGATTTAAAATGTACAAAAAGTCTAACAACATTTTCAGTAATAGTTCAACATCAGTTTTAGTCTAATTTTGTTTATGAACTTTTTTGAAAACGATTGTGTATTATACATGTACACAAATAATGTTTTGTCAGTTATTTATTATTCATTGAAATTGTAACTGTTACGTAAATATTCCAATCTAAATAATTTCCTTCCACCCTAAAAGCAATCAAATAGAAATATTATCTCTTAAAACAACCGATACCGAGCCTGTAACCACAAAAAAAATTCCTGCGAGGAAAACTCTTTCCACGTCTTTTTATTATCAAACCTACTTTCCGGTCGATACTAAGGGTTGCTAACAGCTATTGGCTCGCATCCCTTCCACACTTATTTCCATTTTCCATAGCTGCTCTTTCCAGTGGCAAAGAGCTAGTCGACATAGTTGGTCGCGCGACTGAATAATGCCGGTTTATATTAGTGAATATTCCTGAGATTTGCTCAATCTTATTTATAGAGCGACTGACTAATTGTCTGTCAGTTAAGGGGTTAGGTTTTTAAATACCAGCAATGGTTACAGAAAATGGACAGGTGAGTTTTAAAAGTTCTCTAGTCTGCTATCGGAAAAACATAAAATAAATTTTATATTGCAATAGATGAAGGTTGCAAAACATTTTAAAAATTACTACAATCCAATTTGTTGTACTAAATCTATCATACGTTAATAACCGATAAAGATATTTTTATATATAGTTGCAAGTTGGTATTGTATAAAGTTGCGTATAATACACCGGTAGTCGGGAACTATGTATCTGCAGTGAACCTGCATGATTAGATAATACTGTAGAGGTCGCTGCTGCTTGTTGCTCGTAGTTTGTTGTAGTGGAACTATGGCTTCTATAAAGGGATTCTGGTGGTTATCCAGTATATGGGTTTTTGAGTGCTTAAATCGGTGTGAAATTATTAAAGGTGTATCGGACACTTATTTAAATGGAAGCATTTTCTTTATATAATACTTTTCAAACAGTTTGGAATGCTTAAACTTTGACTTATAGTAAATTTTAACTATAAACAACAGTAATTTTTAAGGAACTAAAATAAATAAACATCCAGATTGAACGTTTAACTTCACTCGCGTTGAAATTTTTTTTATTAAAATAAACAGTAGTTACCACGCAATTTATATTGAGACAAACAACTAACATGTTGTATAATATGTAAACAAAACATAAGTTATTTTAACACATTCTTTAGTCTATACTGCGAAAAATATAGAAATGGGAGTAAAAAAAACATCACGTTTTCAATTTGTCAATAAAAATGAGATACGAGATAGCAATTATCCTTTTCTCAAATTGATGAAGTTCTGATGAACCACCTTCTACCTATGTCTATGAAATCTTCGACATGGCCTCTTGACTCAATTGAAATCAAGACAATTCCCAAAAGAGACTAAACATAGTTAAAGCTCACAGTTCCCATTAATGATTCAAAACTTAAAGTACTTGATCCTCTTCTCTGGAATCTTCACAAAAATATTGTCATACATAAAACTGGTAAATGGATGAAACTAGAGCTTGTATCTGAGTAAAAAAAGGCAGCGCTACGGGTCAAAAATAAGATAGCTGGACGTGTCATTTTAAATTTGTTAGACACAGATATAACAGAGGTCAAATACTTGAGAATGTTAAGATGTCAAAATAAGGAAAGCACATAATACCCACATGAAGAGGGGTTGGATCTTCCGGAATGGTTATTCGCTGAATTATACCAATCCGGGTTGGACCTACTTTAAGAAAAAAGCTTCTAAACGTGGTTACTCACTTATTTGTGCTGCATGGAGTAACAGTATAGAGTGAAGCTCTATTCAAACTCTGTATAAACTGATATTCCTAGGTACTAATTGATATTCAGGCTGCAGAGTGAAAACCCACACATAGTAAAGTAAAGATATCGATGAGGGTGAAAAGGAGATTGAAAAAAAAACTGCTTCTAAGTCTAATGATTCATTAAACTCTGTTTACACCATTCTTTGCTTTTGAGCTGGTACTTTCCTTTCCAGCCTCACGACTAGCCTTTACATTGGAGCTAATCAGTCACCATTCTTCTTGAGATGACAATATCTTCTTTGTTTCTATACTGCTTCAATACCTGTCAGTCTCTTCGGTTCTATTCACTAGTAAAAACTTTTCTTAGACCTCCCGCTTTGTCTGCTTTCTTCTTCTCCTTCCACCAAAGATATTCCTGTGACTGAAAATTTTTATTTTCTGCGAAGATTTCATAATGTAAGCGTATCCTACACTTAAAAATGATAACTTTACCAGTCTAACTTAACTGTTTGGTAATTGGCGTCTGGAATATTCGAAAGAAGTCGAGTAAGGTTAGGTTAGGTGCTTTATTTCATATATATCTGATTGGTAATATAATATTTTTTCATATTCCTTGTTCACGAGTATTTCATACGCTTCCAAGCTCAAAAAGTTAGTTCAAAAAACGCAGGGCTCATGTAAGAAAGCTCTTTATACAAAATGATAAATAATATATGAATGTAAAACTCAACGGAGAAGATATTGGGCAATGAACATAATAAAAACCAAGATAAATGATGAATTGAGGAGTGAAACAGCAAAACGATTGTGTTGTGGAAATTCAAGCTTAAATGAATAACAAAAAAAACCAAATATAAACCAGATTAGTCGCTCCAACTGTTGGATATTTAGTACTGAGCAAACCATATAGAAATTAACTCGTTATTTTAGTATTTCTTCCTGTTTACAAAGGTTTATTATTAATTGCACCTAATTAAGAAAGACAATCGTATTGGTTTCATAAACTATGATCAAACGCCGTCTTTTTCTCTGAAAAAGAAATAAACAAATCCAGATTTTTCCACAATAAAATCTCCTAGACCTATTAGAAAATTCCCTGGATCTAAAATTAGATCTACATAGAATCGTAAATAACAAATCGGTATATCGTATTCGTTAGTTCGGAATCGTCTCAAATTGATTGGTTATATTATAATTTACATAGTATTACGAGTATACGAGATCTGTTTCTCAAGAAAGGTACGTTTGAAATAAAAATAACTACGACATTTTGTTTAAAAAAACTTTTAATTTTTTCTAAAACTGGATGAGCAACAATCATAATCGACACGAAAAGCCCAATCAAAAACTTATTCACTCATCTTTTTTCATCAAAGGTGAAAAAAAAAAAATATTCAATCAATTCCTCAAATATAAATCGGAGATTTCGGGCGAGTTTCAGTTTCCTTTTTTTTTATCTAACACATTTGATCCCTTTTCGAGCGACAGAGAACTGAAGTTTCAGTTTTTATTCTCCTTTTATCTTCTACTGTTATTGAGTTGTACACCTGTTTCCCTGTTTCTTTTTTCCCCGAGGATTCAAATTATAGAAAAAATTCGTTTTTAGCATCTTTAAAAAAATTTACAGATGCTCTGTTCTTAACGACTAAAACGAGGTTGGCAGTTGACTTTTTAATTTTCTAGATAACTTTTTGCAGAATGAAATAGTTAATTATAATGTAAAAACACGTTCTATTGAGTTTACACTAGTAAACTCTCATTTTTTCTCTACTATTTTAATTATATATCTTCTCAATTTTTGGGGATTCAATTGGACAAATTGTAGTATGACCTGTCTACTTTTAGTTGCATGCAACCACATATTAAAATAATGAAATAAAAGGGTGCATTGATGTATCGTGTATGACATCATGTTTGTATTCAGTAGGTTCTTTGCGTGATATATATTTTCAGTTTATAATAGAAGATTTCTGATAACCTTATGCTAAAATTAGGATAAAATTAATTTTATTACTAGTTTTTATCGACTAAAATATATTATAAGAAGAAAAAAAAATTTCGACGCACTAATGATAAGTAGGCAGTTCACTCTAATATTTGGCAGCATTCTTTGGAGTTTAAGAAAACAATAATATTTGCTCTAAGGGGGATTGTACATATATGTCAACCACTATTAGTAGTAATGTATCTTAAGTAATAAATCATAGTTTAAAAAACTATAAAAAAGGGTTTTAGCAGTAATCAAACTGAAAAGTAAAAAATAATTCTTGGCATAAGAATAACATTACTGATGAGAAAACATAAAACCGTAGGGTTCTTTCTATGGCAGTTTTAAACTAATTTTACGTTTTGTAACCAATAGATCTTAGTCTGATTCACAGGGTACTCCTGAATGATTTTTTTCGTTTACTGAAAATTATTTACTGAGTAGTTTATTCTACTTTTCACCATTTACCTAACTCACTCAAAATGTTGATAACGAAGTTTAGAAGTCAATGTCACTCGTTGTAGTTTTTACTAGTTCCATTTCTAAACACAAAGTTGGTTCAAAAATATCATAGAAAGCACCTCACGTTTGATTATTGCTATTGGCGTGTTTTTTTTTTTGTTTTTTAAACTATAAATTATTTTTCACTTTTTAAATGATGCGCTTCGCAATGTTTTTACTATGTTTTATTTTTTGGTTTTTAGTTCAATTTGCGATGTTTATCCGTTTTTAATATGTATATAATATGTTGGGGGACTCCGGACTATATCTTTCTTACCTTCATACAAAGCATACGGAGAGAAATTTTTGAATCTTGTCAGTCTTAGACAAGTGTACAAATTTTAAATTTAATCTGATATTTTGAATTAAGACAAACTCGAGGAAAAAAATTGGTTATAAAGATGCAGTTGAAGCGAATTAATAAAACGCAAAGCGAATAGGTTGAAAATGCGTCATCTTAATAAATTAAGATATTTTCTGAATACTTTTGAAATGCTATATTCTATTGCAGAGCTATTTGAGACTATTTTCATATTTTTGGAAACAGGTGCAAAAGAAAAGCGAAGTGATTTTAACAGCTTCACGAAAACAAGTAACCTCATCACTTATACGTATTGTATTTGCATACGAAATTACAATACTGGGTGTCAATAAACAAAATAGATATTTAAACGAATAAATGACCTTTATCAACTTTACATATAAAAAATCACATACACCGAGTATACAAAAAGGTAGCTGTATTTATATAAGGCATGTTGGGTTATAATAATTTCATATTGGGCATTGGACCCTAATTCAATATCTAGTCACCTACACTTTCAGTCCATTTGAATTTAACTTTTGGTCAATTTCCGAGCTTTAGTGCAATTTTACTTTCCTTTCATATAATTCCAACAACTACTAACGTTAATTTTTTTGTCGAAATTTACAGTGATATAAATTTATCTCGTTCAGTGGTTAAAAAAGTTATATAGCATCATAATCCCGACTCAATTATTTTAAAAATTTCGCTGGAACTAAAATGAGATCTTCTTTAAGTTTATAACTTGCTTTACGACCACTGTGCTTTGGTACGGGAATTCCTGTTTGGCATACTGGAAATTCAAAGTTTTACAAGTTAATTAAAATTTTGATATTCTGGTCTTTTATTCAGACATAAATGTCATTTTTTTTTGGTGAATTTCATCTGGGTTATTACAAGGCGAGGAAGTTGACATTTAGATTCCCAAAATTAGACCTTAAAATCATCCCTATAAAATCAGAATTGATTAAAAGACCAGACAGCAGTCGTTGAATAATAGATTTGAAACAGTAATAAGAAATCAAGATTAGACATTAAACTCATTATTGACTTTCGCCAAATTAATGTAAATAAAATCGAAAATATGATGTAGACTTTGGTATAGATAAAAACTCTACTTGAAACGTACGAACCATGACCAATAAAAAGTACCGCACCCATACTAAACTTGTCTCGTACTTAATAAGTTCCCCTAACTGTCAATTTAGTGGAATACGATGAGATTTCTTCAGTTTTTGGACTTGACATCTATTCATTCCAGTTACCTGACTATGTTTAACCGATACTACCACGGCAAATGCTCTTCTGAGCTGTCCAACATAATAAAACCTAGAAGCAGTATTTACAAGACCTAATCGACAGGCAGACGTGGCTCATAAGCACCTAGCAAGGCAAGATCAATATCCACAGACATCTCTACAAGGCAGGCACCACTTGAACTACACGAGTGTAATATGGTGCTTGCGGTTTACAAAAAAAAGGCTACAATGAAAATAAGGAATTTTTTTGTTATAAAAAAAGTCCTACTTTATTTGAAATGCATTCAAAATGAAACTTTTGACGTCTTTCCCGAACACTACAATCTACAGAAGTTCAAGATCAATATCCACACGGCAGGTACCACTCGAACTACTCGATTACAATAGGGCTTACCCTCTTGTACTTGCTTTTTACATAAAAAAAGTTATAATGTACAGATCTCATCCATAATATGAGAATCTAGACGATTGCTTACTATAGAATTGTACTGTTGTGTTCTCTTTCACACGCTGACGTTGGTGTGTGGACACCGTAGGCACCATTCAAACGCTTTGCGCCGCGTCTCTAGTTATTTCGAACCATTACAGCATAAACGTCTTATCTGGCGTCAGCAGAAAATGTCGAAATTAGATAGGGAAAAAGACATATTATTAAAAGAATCCGTCCATTGTTATTGTGCATTGTACAATAAAAGTGACAGACAACTTTTTGGGCTTAGGACGCCTTGATGGCAGTTTTAATTTATATTCTCGCACATATATTTAAACATCCTTCTTTTTTCCTTTTCGTATATAATCGGTACCTTGTTTTCTTCGTATGCGATCACACGACTACATGCTAACACTGTTTGTCGACTACTGTTGTGAACGAGACGTCGCCTTTCGAGTATGAGATGTATTGACCACTGACGCTGTGCCAGGCGTAGAGACGTCAATCGGAACGTCTACTCTCAAGCATACAGCATTTAATAGGAGACCAATGCCTAAAATACGCTTCCACGACTGGTAATAACTCTTCGTTGCATGAAAACGATTTTCCAAACATGAATGTTTTGACATGAGAACGAAAGACATATAGAGGTTATCTGGCAAAGATCGTTATATTCATGTTTTGATTGAATGATTTTCACAATGATTTATTTTTGAGCTGTTTGAAAGGTTGCGTTATGTTGATGGCAAAATAATTTGTACGAATTTTCATACTCAGTTGAGCTTCGACGTCGAAGCACCGAGTTCGTACTACATCTTAACCTCTTGTTTTGATTATGGTAGTTGAATTACGTCTCATATCATAATAAAACCCCATTTTCTTTTTCCGTAGTCTGAGACCTTAACCAATATAGCTCACACTGACTAATGAGATATAGGATTGATGAATAGCACCAATGATTCGGCTCACCATGAAGTAAAAAATTGTGATATTTTAGAAACTGGACGAAAATATACGAAGCGTGATTAAAAAATACGATAAATGAAGTTTTATAGGAGAAAAAGTAGCCCCTTGTCTTATCACACGTTTCACAGGTAGCAATATTTGTATGTATAAATGTAAACAGATTTTATTTTGATACTCTTGTAGTTGGTAATTTATCAATTCATATAATTTGATAAAAATCTAGAATAGTTTAAACAAAGAAACGCGTTATTTATTAAAACAGACCTTATTCAATGTATTTAAGAAAATAAATATGAATAATATAACTTTCATGTTTACTGATCGCAATTTCTATTACTATTTTCATATATTATACTTTACTTTTGACTTTTATATCGATTTAAAACATCTGTAGATAAAGTATATGAAATAGAAACATTTTTTATGGATTTCTGAATCATCAATAACCTGTAATAACAAAATCTATAAATATAATTTTCGATTTTTTAATTGGCAAATAATCACGCCAAAAGATATTTGGCAAAATGCCAAGTAAATTGAGAATTCAAGAGCTTTGAATACATCTTACATAAACCGAATTGAATTTGAACATATATAAGTGATTTTTTAGATCACGGTGGCAAATCTTTTATGAAATAGAAATCTATACAAACGATCTTGAAAAAACCAAAAACCAAAAGTTTTGTTGATCAATAATTACGGTCAACTCAGTATATATCTAGATGAACCGTTGCTTGGCCCCTGACCAATTTATATATCAAAATAATAATTTATTCTGGAAGCAAAAATGTGATAAAATGAAAAATACAAACGATTTTGTTGCCTTCAAAGGAATCGCATTGTTAAAATAACTAAGATCTATAATAATAGACAATTCTAGCATTTTATAATGTAAATACTTCTTTAGCCATCAACCTTTTCAGTGAAGAAGTAAAGAATTTGAATTAATAACATTATATTTGACGTATTACATCCATTATATCAATAAACTATAGATTATCACTTCATTGCTTTAAATCATTGGTTCCCAAACTTATTTGTCCCATTAATCACTTACAAGATTATTCTGGCCCCCTGCTACATTAATACCAATTTCCAAATCTCGAAAAAAAGTAGACTATATCTATTTTTGGACACTTGCGTTGTGTCTGAAGGATCAACAGTATTAGAAAAAAGGGCTAGAATTGATTGTTTTATAGTGTTAATTAATTGATAATAAAATCAACTTAACAAACATTCAATTGAAACTTAATTGATTGTGCTGTGAGTGGATATGAAAAAAGCAAAGTTGGCCAACCGAAAAAGTTACTCTATCCAACTTTTTTGAAATCCACAAGAACAAATACTCACCGCCGATGTTCAGTAAAAATTAATTATTTTAGATAATTGTTTCCGAAAACGACTGTATTAATTTTTGTTTTAACAAAACGGTTCTACAAAAACTTGTGAGCAGTTTCTCAAATAAAACAGGAATGATTTTTTGAAGGAAATCTCATGATATAGACCATAAAAAAGCATACAAATGATACAATTTCGTACATTAACACGAGATACTACTTGTCCGAGATAGCTCAGTTTTTGGAGCTCCTCCTGAAGAGCTGGATCAAATAATTTGGCAATAAGAAGAAATACTCCCACACAGAGTGATAAATTTGATCTTTTGATTTGGTTATGGTGCCACCATTTTATGCTCATCAACTTATCTGGATTTAACGCCATTGGATACGTTTTTTTTACAATATACAATTTTTTTAGGATTAATTCATAGAGGAAAACACGATACAATGAGTTTTATTTGAATCTACCTCCTGCGAGTTCTCTTTATCTTGATTCGTTAAAATATACGAATTCCAATTAATGTATGTCAGAGGGGCAACGAAATATTTCCAGAAGGGTGGACTATTATTGGGGGTGGTGAAGAAACAACAGACGCGCCGCCGCGACGCAAGTATTGACCGATGACGTAAGAAGGCGTCGGCAACCAACGCATGGACTTCTTTGGGCCAGGGTGCATCCAGTGTAACCAGATATTTAACAATTGTTGTTAATTTCATATGACTGTGATTACGACGAGCTACTTCTTATTACTATTTTCATAAGTTTTGAAAAAAAGGTTTTTCCAAATTATATTTATATTAGTGACTTTAGTCGTTTGTGTACCTGTTGAAATTTTATAAGATTTTTACAAACGGGATGCTGAGGAAGTTGAGATGCTGGAGAAGCATAGTGTGCTAGAATGAGGTGTTTTGTATAATGTCGTTGTGTTTAAAATTTCTACGGATGGTGAGTTTTTTTATCACATAATTTAGTAGTTGATGAAATATTTTTGTTATTATTGTATCAATTTTTAAATCAATCTCAACAAAGAAGGATAAATGATGATATTAGAGGATCATTAACTGTAAAACGATGAAATGGAATGAAAATAATTATAGTTGTAAAATTGAAAACATATATTTAAAGCAAATCCAAATACAAAAGTGAAGAATATAGTTTTGAAACCCGAAATACTGTTTTATTGATGAATCAAATCAATAATCAATATTGGAAACTACGATGCCAACATTAATAATAAAATTATTAATAAATAAATTAAATATATGTTGAGATATTTACAGAACTTAACTCAAAAAATCTGTTATTCAGATGAAGATTGTCAGGGTGAAGCAAATAAAAATTTGAACGTAGTTTTCCCTGAGTTTTCATATAGTGTTATTCAAAAAAATTTTTTTAGCAATTTAAAAAAAATTCATCATTTAAAAGTTCCTTACATTTAAAAAACAACCTCACATTTTGCAGGTTACGTACCTACATGAATCATAACCTAACAATCAAACACTATAAATATTTTATGAAAATAAATATTAATTATAAATAAAATATTATTATACGCTGATTTTTTGACTTTTTGCTTTGGTTTCTACATTTTTCTATGGACAATTTGAATCTATTATTCAAAATATTCTCAAATTATTGCCTTTTATTAAATAGACAAATTTGTTATTCCCTATATGAATGATATCCATAAAAGCGAAAACTATTAGATGTTAGACCGTTAGACATACCAATCTAATGATGTGCGAATGTATACAAGTTATTCAAATCACTTCTCGACTTTTAGAAATTTTTTCCAAAAATTATAAAGTTTTTTCTGACTTATCACCTCTTAAAAACTATAAATCTGTAATATTTGCTGAAATTTAATTCATTCAATCTATTATTTATCATTCATTGAGAAATGTGATCTACTTTCCACATGTTTTTAAAGCCACGTCTCTTTTTCAATTCCAAATATACATGGAATAATGAACGAAAAAACATCCATAGACATTGAAATACTAGAGTGTGCATTTGATGACATTCTTGTTCTAATATTAGGACAAAATACAAAAAAACTTATGGTATAGTTGTCTCTGTCAAATGTGGAATGCTCTAATTACTTATATCTTTCTCTTTCGACTATTCTATTTTTACCTCAAACTAGATGATCTAAAGTTGTCTATTGCCAAGGCCATAGAGAATGTCGTTGAACAACAAATTTTGAGTTATCTTGATTCTAACATTATCAGTGTCCATCAATACGACTTTCGTGAATATAGATAACCGGAGATCTCCCAGCTTATGTCACCATTGCAAGTATGGAACAAAGAAATATGGAGAAACTCAAACAATCGCTCTGGACAAATCGAAGGCTTTTAACAAGGTCCGGGATTCCAAATTTCTAAATAAACTAAAATAATATTTCAGTTGCGTTTAAAGTACATGCTGGTGTACATCCCGTTGACAATAACAGATCACTACCATCAATACAGATCTTCAAAAAATTCTGGAATTCAGACATAAAATTACACTATCACTGCAAATTCGCTTGTTGGGTATTGAGGTTGGAAGTAATATGACATATTCATGTGGCCCAAATTATTCAAATATCTTGGAGTATTCTTCGCAATTGTTAAGTTCTGTTGTTGATCTGCTTCTAATGAAACCACTTTGATATAATCCTATATACTGCCTCATTTATCAGTATTATTGCATTTCAAAGATTGTTTTCAATAATGTAATGCCTCTATAGGTCTAGAGTTCTTGTTCAAAATGTATATTATACTCTGAAATGAAATGTTCATCTCGAAAATTAGACAAATTTGTCGTATATATATTTAATGTAGCAAATAATTTATGGAACAAAGTAATAATTTATGCTATTTTTAACTCAGTAGTGTTAGTACTTCATATAAAAATTAAATATTTTTCTCAATTATTGTGCCAAAAGGATCTGGATACATCACACTTGGGGAGCTATTTATAATCGATTTGTTTCAAATGCCTTCGCGTAGTTGCGAATAATTCTGAATTTTATAGATTTTCAATATAATTCAAGTACATACAACACGTTCGTTACTATAGAAATCAACGTTGCAAAACATTACGAAAATAACTGCTCAAGAGTTGAATTTCAAAATTTCTAATAATGCCAACAAAAACATCCATAAACCCAAACATAAACAACCTTAATTGAAATACACGTTTAAAGTCACGTTACATGAATTTTATTAGTTATTTTCTCAGATAAATCATCTATAGGTTAATCTTATGTGAAATAATGTATAAACTATGTCATAAATTGTAAATAAACAAAGGGTGTGTTCCTTAAGCTAACTTCGTTTAATTGAGAGAGAAGCGCCAATCTTCAGATTTATGAAAAACATTTATCGGATTTTGATCCAAAATATGTCTTAATCATAAAATAACATAAGTGTTTGATGAAGTTTATATTACTGATCTATATGAAATATTAAATGTTTTATCGCTATCTTAACAGCGTATTATTCCTACAGAACAATTTAATCTCAATGGCCAATGAATAATCCTTATATTATTTCATTTGTATATGTAAATAAAACAAATTCTTTCCGTTAATTTCTTAATTATTATGTAAATATTAAGTAAATAAAATACTTAAATTATTTTCATGGATTTGAATTTATTATCCCATTAAAAATCACTAATAGGCAATAAGCTCAAGGAATATTAGGAGTGGAAAATAGGTCAAGAACGAAACTTCAGTAGTGTGCGTATTACTATCTCATTTATTAAAAATTGAGTTCGACATGGACAAGGAATAATGAAAAACTACAAAAATATTGTGATCAAATAATATACGATAAATATAGCTTATCTGTGGTCTACAATTAGCTTGTACCACAAAGGTTTTGAATTTTTGAAAATCTTTTTGACTTATATTTATAAATGGTTCCACTTAGGAACGCGGAGCCCAACCTTTATCTACCTACTCCACGTTGAGAATTAGTTAAGGGCTCAATATTTTACAATGCAAAAAAATGCACAATCACTTGTCAATTGTAATCAGGGCATATTTACTGGAAAGTGCATTCAACTTTGTAAACGACTTCTATGCTTACCTATTACTATTACCTATAATTTTATTACTCATTCTTGTTTGCTTCTATATATTGAAATTTTATTTTATTTGTATCTGATCCCACTTATTTACCCTCTATATTTATGGAGAATTCCCCTCAGTTTAAAATCCTGAGAATTGAAAACGACTTATTAACATTGTCCTGACGCAGGGTGCAGCTACTAGCTCTTTGAATCATCTCGTATTTTTCGTATCCAATTTAAAATAGCTACATCATCATTTCCCATAAATCATCCACCAAATTGATGCATTAGCCGACGTGAAGATCTTTTAAGACACATTATGATATGACAGATAATAGTCATCAAAAAAGCAACATTTTGTATATGTAAGTCAGCTGCTTATATAGAGGAACCCTACAAAATGAAAGAGGGTTGCTGCTACACACCTCGAAAAGATACTCAAATTATTTGTGTATTTTGTATCCCACGCAACAAAAAAACTGTTCTCAATTAGAGTAGTGTTAATTAATTATTGTGTCAATTAATTTTAATTTATTGTACGAAACATGGTCTAAATATATTGACGGAGAAGGTATTCCTTTAATTAGGCAAATTATACACAGGGTTACGAAAGTTTCTTGCAAAACGCAAAACACAGATATTAGATATGATTTTATTTTAATCTACCTTACCAGAAGATAGTTTTTAAAGTTTATCTCAAAATAGTCGTACTGAAAAAACTTTGAATATATATAAACTTGTAGAGATAATGATTGCTTGTATTTTTAATTACCGTCTCAATATGAAAATGACTAGTAAATTCCATATAAAATTCATTGGTAAAATCCAGATCATTTAAGGATCAAATAATGAGATCATTCAGTATTACAACTTTGAATTGATCCAAATTAATATAATAGTTGTATTCGCATATTACCAACAGTTTGCACAGTTTAATATTTGTTTATTAATTTGAAAAGTGGTGGCATGAATATAAGGAAATTCTATTTATTCTTGTAAGTTCTTGTAGGTCAATATGTGGGGCTATTTTATGAGGGTTTCTCAAACAGATACTTACATTCACCCATGTTCAATTTCTATCGTTTATAACTATACCCCAAACTATTTATAACACATTTTATTTTGATTTGATGTTTTAATTCGGGTCGACATCTTTAATTTTTATATGTGAAAGTGTGTGTTTCAAGAGCTTTTCAAAAACACAACTATAAAAGAAACGTTGTGAGTTAAGATGAAGTTTATAGAGAGATATGATATGTTAGATAGAATTGTCGTTCAAAAGGAAATTTAATAAAAACGTGAGTAGCACAGATTTATGAAGCAAGGTGAATATTAGACATCTTGAAAGTAATTATAACTGTCAATATTCAGGTAGTATAGAGGTAGCTCATGATTCGTTATTAAATCCTCTGAAACCTCTACCTTTTAATGCCTCAACATATGATACGATAATATATCAGAAAGCCTTGAATGAATATAAGGGAGCAGATACTTTGGTCATCTTCTTATTCATATTAAATGTGACTCAAAACAGTTTGAGATATTAATAACATATCCAACGGCTAGAAAAAAAGGTTCTAGTTCCATAGATTGTTCAATGGTCAAGCTGAAGATAAGATATTGGAACTATATTGACAGTTCCTCTAGTATCCTCGCAGATCAGTGGAAAAATCATCTCTAATCTTGCGTGACTTACTTTGAAGGAGACACCATTTAATTGTAATTTCCACACTTCGAAAGAATAAGTGACATTATGTTTGTCACTCAATCGAAACTGACAAGCTATTGTTGTTCCTTTCGTATTGTGCTTTCCGAAAATTTTGTTTGTTCCTAAATGTGTTGTTTATATCATGGAACCATAAATCGAAATATGTGAACAAGAAACATAGCAACTAAAACAGGTTGTTGCAACAAGATGGATGTCTTGATCCATAGAAAGCAAAGAGTCACAATATTTTTTTCGTTGCGAATAGTTTGTTGATACAGAGGAACTTGATTATAATTTATCTATTCTAATAAATTCATACTTTGAACTTTGTATTAGCATAGATAAATTTAGTTTACAATCGCGTGTAAACGAAGCTAAGGAAATCATTAGGATAAAAAAGTTCATACCTAACTAGTGCCAAATGTCATTAGAAAATAGGTGTCTATAAATAAATAATGGATGTCTGAGAATAATTGTCGACAGCACGCGAGACAGTTTATTACCTTCAGCATTAATTATAAATCAATCAAAATATTGGTGTTTGGTCTGATCTAGTTGATTATTAAAATTTTATGACTTTCTATAATTAGTTAGCTTGTAAAAAAATAGATTTGAATGGAATTTTTAATAGAAGTATCACTTTTAATCGTAGATCCATTAACTTATCTAAAGCTTTCTTGCTGAGGAACTTGCTTTAGGTTAAAAAATTTCAAACTAAAACAAAATCACTCAACTTTTGAAACTATTTGAAATTATTACATCATAGGTTATGTTAAAATCTATCGTTATTAAGCGAAATTATTAAAAAAATACAAAATATATTAGCATTTTTTTTAACTGTACTGCATGTGATTATTCGCATAAAATCCTAGTCGAATCAATACTTTCAAAAAAATGTGCCATAATCGTAATGTGCCTTCTTCTTCTTCATAGCGTACCATATCAAGTCCCCTTGACGTTGACGATCAGCATGGCAGAACTCTCTCTATGTTGAGCTAGTCTAAATAACTTCAACCAAGAGGCTTGTTCCCTTCCAATTCCTTTACGACCGTAATGTGTCTACAACTCTATTTTTTCTATATATTCTTGTATAACCAATTGATGAAAGAAAAATATTTTCAATTACCATGTCAGGTGCACCTGGCAATCACAATGACGAGCTGATCCATGCCACTCCAAACAATTGTCATACAAACGTAAAGAGTCTGAAGGATTCCTAGCGAATATTCTGAATATTCCAATTCGCGAATGCTTCAATTGTGTAATCATTTTGCAAAAAACTGCTAAAGTACGAAATTCATTACGTGAAAAACTCCAAATTAACCAAATGAATTCCGGTAACGAGAAGTTTTACCTTTAGTTGATATTATATTTAAAAAATAAATTCATAGTTAATAAATTAGCATTAACAGTAAGAGTTGAGACTTTTATCACCTTCATATTCCATCTCTACATTATGAAATCAATAGATTTATGTGCTCAAATTTTTTGTGAACTTTTTATTTTGAATACTCTTTTTAAACTGCTCTGTATTTATACTCATATAATATAAATGTTCTAAATACTACTATAATTTAATGAAAAACTGAATTGAATAGGAATCACTGATAACAAAAATGCACTTGTTCGACTAGCAGCCGCCGAGGGTGGGAAGTATCTATGAGGGATCGAAGTCACCTATGCAAACAGGGTCTAAATTTTACGGAGGGTGATTTCGATCAAAGCGATATTGATGTATGAATCTGGAAAATCATTAAAAATATACAACTGACGTGATGAATTGGAAGCGTGATAGTGATTAGTCATTGGATAATGTTGAGGGGAGACGCAGACATTTTATTTACTTGTTTTATATTTTTGAATGTATTAATTTATTTTAAAAAGTGAAAACGTATAAGACCATTGATAGTTGCCGTTTGCTGATCGGTCTACCGTTGGTGACTTTCAAAATGAACTAATTTTATCTTTGCGTATGTCAAGTTATTTTGACGTATGACGTTAGAGCGTGATGTTGGGGTTATTTCTCTTTTTGGTTGTTTCTTTATGGTGGTCTTTTCTCTTTGCTTGTTTTCTCTTTGTTATTTTCCATAATATCGACTATAAATACCGAATTACATACCACATATCGCGTCAAAAATAACAAAATTTTTAGGTTAACGGCAGTAACGTCAAGTTTATGATAGGATATAGAAGTCACGAATGTCAAACGGCAAACGTCACCAACGAACGGCAACGGCTAAGTTTATGAGTCGGACTTTATAGTTACGCGAAGGAAATTCATACAAAAATGGGTGTAGTTTGGGTAGATAGCGTATTAGATATTGGCAGAGAGTCGAGTATATAGTGGGAACAACTGAATTGATAACAACGCTCGATGTGGTCAAATTATCGTCAAGTCATGCTCTTAATATAAATAAATACGTGAAAATTGAATGATTAATGGTTCATAATAGTTGTTATGTTATTGAGAGTGAAAATATAGGTAGATAGTGGATGAAATAAATGAAATTTTTGAAGTTAAATAAAGTATTATATAAATATTACTGTGTTTTCTTTAAAATATATCGGTAGTATAATAAAATCAACATTTATGAATATTAAATATCTTTAAAAACTGATTTTAATGTATATTAGAATCATATATAAAATATATTAACGATTGATTCTGAATCTCACTAACTCCCGCAAAACGTCAATGACAACAACATGATTATTAGTATCATTTTTTCTTTGGTATATACCACATACGTTGTTGGTAAATAGTGATTTAAATAAAACTTTTCTGCACTTAGTATAACATCTTTTAAGAACTCTTCATCCCGACAAACTGATGAATTTAAGCATACTTGAGAATAACTAAACAAATTGCAGGTAAACACCGTACAGTTGTACCTGTTTTTCCAATCTGATACCATTATCTTTGCACCTAGTCGGACATCTAAACTCTACAATGTTTATGACACAACCATCTCCAATAATACCGCCAACAATACTGGCACATAACCATAACACTTTTTATTATCGCACAAAATATTTGTTCACAATTCACTGGTTAACCTCAGATGATTCTAAGAAAATTCTTTTAGATATTTTTGAAAAAATTTTATACTTACTTCATCAGTGAAACGTCAAATCGTCCTCGTATAGTGCAGGAAACTACTAATACTTAGGAAAAAGGAATTATTTTCCAAAAACATGATTTTCAAATATTTTGAGTCAAGAAACATTCTTTTAACCTCGATTTTTGAAGAATTCTTCATGTACTCACCGCGAACGCCATCATCTTTCTGTATTCAGAATCTTGTCGAATTATCTTTTAGAAATAAAGCTTCATGTACCTTAATATGATTCAGTTTTATTGTAAATTAAATAAAAAGTTGACAGATTGGGAAAAGCAGAGAGAGAAGCAGCAAGTAAATTATGTGATACCAAGACAACTTTTTAACCACAAACATTATTGGATTCAATTGCTTTTTGAAATATTTCTGTAAAACGTGATTTTAATATTAAAAATGGTTCTCTATGTAAAAAAAATAAATAAATAATAAATAATTAAATGAAAAAAGTTGATCAATAAATTGAACATTAAACATTGAACATAAACTCTGTACAAATGAAATCAGTCTAGATATTTGGTCGTGTATACGATGTTTCGGTTTGTCTGAGTTCGTCAACCATAGAACAGACAAATCGATCAAATATCGTGATAACTGTGCCTCGACTACCGCTTCCTGGCACAAAAGTTTATTGTTGATTTATTCATAGTCAGTGTATTGCGTTTACTGCATATGCAAATAAGATTTTTACGACTTCAACCAGTAACAATTTCCTTTTTTTATATTATGATATTCGAAAACAAAAATAATTCATGTTCACAGACAAAAACAGAAAATTTAAATTCGCGTATTTCAAATGTAATCAAAAAACAAATTTGATCGAAAATTATAAATTATATATATTCTGGTTCTGTTGCATTCTACTGGTTTGCAGATATCCAATAATGCAGTATATAAACTGGCGGGTACATTTAAAATTTCCTAATCATTGTAAATATCATTCAGTTATATGTAACAACACGGTTAGCGAAGATTACAAACAAAGAAAAACCGAATACATCCCGACCACCAGGACGACCACCTACAAGATAGTATGAAAGCTGGTCTTCATGCAGCTGCAACTAGACAACCATTGATGCAAATATAAGTCCTAACGTACGATGATGAAGAAGAAGAAGAAGATCATTCAGTACTCTTCTCTTTTATACACTTTTGTTTCTGACCTTTGTGGTTAATGCTGCATCAAACAATAAAATCAAAAATACTCACATTGTTGTTGAAGGTTATATATAATTTATATAATTATGAAGAAAATCTTGATTATCTCAATAAGAATTTTAATATAAATGACCGTAATTTTATGTTAATTTGAATATTAACATTTGACGATTGTCAACGTCTCTCAGAAAATTTGAGACCGAATTCATTCTTATATAATGCTGTAAAATTAAAAAAAGTTATGAGTGGAATATTCTGCATTTTTCAGGAAATATTCGATGAGCGTTTTTCTCAACTTTTAGACGATTCATTATAACTAAAACCGACCCCAAATGGTGGATTCATTTGATAAAGCTGATCCAAATTGTGATTCCGCCGATCAACTAATGTCTAATAGGTGATCCCTCTTGGTGCGTTGCTGTTTTTTTTTTTTCGTTCTGTATCTATTATGTAGTCCATCCACTATTGTCGCTGTTGGAATGGGTGGTCGATTCTTAAAATATTGATCTGGTGATCCAGTTACTGGATACTGATGTGCAAATAAGCATTCACTCATATTCTGCTGAGTTTTGAGCTTCTTGCAATGACTTTTGACTGTATATCCTCTTTTTGTACACAAATGATGAGGTTTCTATAGCTCGAGTATCTTCCGGTTAATTCTACCAGACTTCCTCTTGCCTATGTTGATCACTACTTGCTTGATGCTGATCTCCACCAGTCGCCAATTCTACTAACGGCTTTCTGAAGGCTTCGCGTTGCCATCGCTGATTTGGTGCTCTTGTGGCAGTGTTCCCTACGTAAAGGTACGTTAGGTTTCTGTCCGTATTTGTGATACTTCAGATTGCATGGCAAAAAATATGTACGTAGAAAAAAAACTTTTTCTCCTTTTCACTCTTCAATGTTATAAAATCGTTGCGTCAAGTTTTGATCTATACAAATAATACTATTTAACAATAATAGTACTATATATATAGTTGATAACAATATTATTCTTTTTCGACATGACATAAGATTTATTTATTGATATTCTGTATTTTGATTTTGTTATTTTTTTACAGTCTGACGGAAATACGTCTTTCCTGCGTGCAGCACGAAATGGCCAACTCGATAAGGTCCTAGAGCATCTAAAATCGAATATTGACATTAACACAAGTAACTCTGTAAGTATTATTAAATCCCATTTTCCGTATTCAGTTGAATATCTACTTTATATTTTCATCAATATCATACGATAAATCATTTTTAAGTGTATAAATCTAGGGCGAGATTCCTTATATCGTACTCCGGTAATATCCTGTCTAATCCTTATATATCACACCTTCAAGTATCGTCATTCACACCTTTATTGAGTGGTTGTGAATTTGTAGATTGCCGGTCGGCTTTGTGAAAACAAAAATTGAATAGCTAGTTTTTTATACAGTTTTTGTTGAAAATTCTCATATACATTTGTAAGTTTTTCATGGCAGGAGTTTGATCCTTATTTTTTCCTTTATCAATGTCATTATTTGCCTGTAACTAGCACTTTCTATTCGAAATACTAAATCCAGTATTTCGTAATGAAATACTATTCACATGAGCTTCCATATATCTTGATACTTGATAATTTTCTCTTTATTTTCTCATTCTAGAACGGCTTGAACGCTCTTCATCTAGCTTCCAAAGACGGTCACGTAACCATCGTCGAAGAATTACTTAAACGAGGTGCTGTCGTCGATGCGGCTACAAAAAAAGGCAACACAGCTTTACATATAGCTTCATTGGCTGGTCAAGAAGAAGTTGTTAAATTGTTAGTTCAGCATGGTGCCTCCGTTAACGTACAAAGTCAAAATGGTTTCACACCTCTATACATGGCCGCCCAAGAAAACCACGACAACGTTGTTAAATACCTATTGGCCAATGGAGCGAATCAAAGTTTATCTACAGAGGTAAATTTATATTTTACTGTTAGCGATGAACTTATGAACCTTTATAAAGTAAAGTGACATAAAAACTGCTTAAAACGTATTTTGTTTTCCTATAACTTTGAGATTTCAACAATTTAAGTATCCCAAAGTCATCTTCCAAAGATCTCAACTTCAATATGGCCACATTTGGTAATATTGCTTTAGGTGTTAAATACATTTCAGTAGTTTCCTTAAATAATCAGAAACTATTATCAAACGTATTTTTGAATACATATCTTCAAATATCTCCAAATACTAATGTTAAGTCTGATTCCAAATTTGAATAAAAAAATTATTGTGTTTTACTGAAAAAAAAAAACACGCGTTGAAGCATTAGTGGTCTTTCTAAATACTCATAAAAAGGGAAAAATTTCTCCTGCAACTAGAAAAATAATTATTTTAAAACAATTCAAAACATTTTAATGTACCTACATTCAACTTCTTTGGTATGATTAGTTTCATGCGCAATTGGGAATTTCCTTTCAGTACATTTTCTTCAGTATATACCACAGCATCAAACACTTTTTTTTTATTTTTCAGGATGGATTCACACCATTGGCGGTGGCTATGCAACAAGGCCACGATAAGGTGGTAACAGTTCTATTAGAAAATGATACAAGGGGTAAAATAAGACTACCAGCATTGCATATAGCAGCTAAAAAAGATGACGTCAAAGCAGCAAAGCTACTCTTAGAGGTATATACATAAAATAATTAGTATCGCTTTCTAAAAAAGCTAGAAACGGTTTTAATAGATATATTTAACAATGTCATTAATTTGAAGTGTACATACGCTAATCGTTTTCAATTTAAACAAGATTTTGAAAGGTTTTCATTGATGAGATCTGTGGATCTTTCACCAATCCAGTCTAGAAGTCGTTTCTAGATTATTACTATATGGTTTTGAAAACAATCAAAAACAGATGCATTTTCTTCAAACTTTATTATGTGTTTCTGATGAAACCGAGCATCATCTTGAGCGCTTGTTTGACAAACTAAATCAGTTTTTCATGACACATTTCTTGTCACAAAAGCAATTTTAACTTGATATTCATTTATCAATGGTAATATGTTCATCATAGTACGTGCTACAGATTAGTCGTAGAATATTTTACTGAACCTTGTACAAATTCAAATCTGTTTTGTATCAAATTTCATCAATAAAACTCACACTCAAACCTATAGATAAAATAAAATTAAAATTGCCTAGATATCGATTTTCTCCTTGCTTCGATGTAAGTAAGTTTAGTTATGGTAGTTTTCTCAGTACCAGATCCCTAAAACATCGATTTTTCACTTTATCGTTATGTTCCATTGAATCATTTAAAATGATTCCGTTATTTTTTTCTATTTCATTCATTGATTGATTTCTATAAATGTATAAATCTGATTTTATTCTTGACAGCATCAATACGTCGCGATATACGATATACAGAGATAAATTGCAAAAGAAATATTGCCGCTATTTCCGTTATTATTTTTCTCTCTCTCCATGGTTTGAAAAGGATAAATGAGATCTTAGTTGACAAACAGTATTGCATATTATCACATCCAACACTTACATTGTTTGACCAACATCTCAAATAAGTCTGCACACAAATACATTTAATAAGAAAATTAACAAATACCTTGTAATAAGCTTCATAGTTGGATCTCACCATTTAAGTGAACGATCTTTATTTTTAAGCCAAAATTTAAATATTTTGAGGATCTAGCTTTTTTATGTTATCAACAACTTCTACAACGTATAGTAAGATTTAAGGAAATTATTATAATTATAGTCCCACAGTAGTAAATTGCAATATTTTATTTTTAGAACGAACACAATCCAGATGTAACATCAAAATCTGGTTTCACACCTCTCCACATAGCTTCACATTATGGAAATCAACAAATAGCCAATCTTTTGATTCAAAAGGGCGCCGACGTCAATTATGCAGCTAAACATAATATTACTCCTCTTCACGTAGCTGCTAAATGGGGTAAAAGCAACATGGTGGCATTACTTTTAGAACACGCAGCCACAATAGATGCTAAAACAAGAGATGGTTTAACTCCATTACATTGTGCGGCAAGAAGTGGACACGAACAAGTCGTAGATATGTTACTAGAACGAGGGGCACCAATTAGTTCAAAAACTAAGGTGAGTAATGTTTAATATATTTATCAAATCCAGAATATTTATGTCTGATAATTCAATTTTAGAACGGATTAGCACCACTTCATATGTCAGCTCAAGGTGATCACGTTGACGCTGCGCGCATTCTTCTTTATCATCGAGCACCAGTAGACGAAGTAACAGTTGATTATCTCACTGCCCTTCACGTGGCGGCTCATTGCGGTCACGTGCGTGTTGCAAAGCTGCTTTTAGATAGACAGGCCGACGCGAACGCGCGTGCGCTCAATGGTTTTACACCGTTACACATAGCTTGTAAGAAAAATCGAATAAAAGTAGTGGAGCTGCTACTCAAGCATGGAGCAAGTAAGTTGAAAATGTGATAAATAAAATACGGAAATTATTCAAAGTAGCAGTTATTTACGGATCCTCTGCCAACTAGCAGACATCCTTCCTTTTTCATGTGTTGAGACAAGAAATGACGAGTTTATACCCGTTCTAACTGTCCCTCTGTGTTTGTCAAATATGGATCTTTAATAATATTTTTCAACATCAAAAAGACTACTACAGAATAGAAAATTATTCCGAAAGAAGTTTTCCATAGATACTTCCAGACATAGATTCAACAAAAGAATATAGAGCCCATAGAAGCTTAGAAATTTATCTACTCTTACCACTAGAGAGCAGTTGCGGTACAGTATTTGGTGTAGTTACAAAGAAAATTTAGTAGATGTTGATCATCAGTTGGCCGAATCATATTTACGCATAAATGTATACAACCGCTTTCTCATCAGGTCAGGGTAGGTACAATAAATTTCATGGTACGCAAAATCATGGTAATAATCTAAGGGCTCTAAATTTTATTTTTCAATTCAACATTGGGTACATTTTTAATCAAGGATAGTACTTTGAAACACGTTAATTTACGTTTTTTATTTACTTCTAACTGATATAATAATTACCGTATTTTTCATCTTATCTTGTATGTCGTGAAAAAGTTATTAAATGAAAAACTCTTTCTCTATTCTTCGAATATAAAAAATCCCACTCTGTACTCCAATATAAAACAAAAGATACTCGTAGTTTTAAAGTGTCCTAGAGCTTTTTTGTTATTTATTCAGCCATTTTTCATTTTGTCATTGGCAGATGCAAAAAAAAATTTAGAGGAATATGTTCTAGGGTCGTTGAAATTAGCATCTATTGTTTCAATAGAAATTCGTCACCGTCATAATTTAGGGGCACTTTTATTGTACAATGCGGTCTTTTTTATTGGAATAAGGTCCTAAAAGAAGATATAAGACTAGAACTGCAAAATTTTCTGTTTTGAAATTGTGAAAAAACACCATCACCTTTAAAATTTTTCCAATGGTTTTTATATCAAAACAAACTTTCCGAATCATGAGTTTTATGAAGCAACTTACTCTTTTTTAATTATTATTATCCAGTTCTATTTTCATCACTTTCTAGCTCAATCCATATTTTTTCTGTCCCCATATTTCTATCAATAGTTTCTTCGTTCATTCCATTCAACAACACTCTCTAAAAACTTCGCTAGTCTTCTCTTGGACTTCAATTATCTGCTTCATTATTTGTAATTGTCGATTTCCCATTATTTTTACGTTTCCACGATGATTACAAATTTGCTATAATATACGCAATGTTCAAGGTATCGGCGCCACTACAGAAAGTGGTTTAACTCCACTCCACGTAGCTAGTTTTATGGGTTGTATGAATATTGTTATCTACTTACTCCAGCATGATGCTAACCCTGATGTTCCAACTGTAAGGGGCGAAACGCCGCTACATTTAGCAGCTAGAGCCAATCAAGTGAGTAATATCTAGTTGCCCAAATGAAAGTTGAAATAAAACATTTTCATTGTTTTTTTACAGACTGACATCATAAGGATTCTACTTCGAAATGGTTCTCAGGTTGACGCTAGAGCTAGAGAGCAGCAAACACCTCTTCACATAGCTTCCCGCTTAGGAAACGTTGACATCGTTATGCTACTTCTTCAACATGGGGCTAAGGTTGATAATACTACCAAAGATATGTACACTTCACTTCACATAGCAGCTAAAGAAGGACAAGACGAGGTATGTTATTTATTTTGAGCAGATCTGCTCATATTCCAGTTAATATTTACTAATTTCTCATTGTTTTATTCTTTGTATCGTTAAAAAAGTTTCAACTGTCGATCTTATTCTCAAAAATAATTGTTTCTATTTTTCTAATAATATTTTAATTTAACCCATAACCTATCAAGAAAACTTTATTTACTGAACTCTCACAACTGTTGGAGGGATCTTGTTTGAAGACGAATAATTAGAGAACAATATTTATGTTTGTGATTGTCGGCAGGTTGCAGGAGTTCTACTAGAAAACGGAGCATCGTTAGACGCCACTACCAAGAAAGGCTTCTCTCCTCTACATTTAGCTGCTAAATACGGACACCTCAAAGTTGCTAAACTACTCCTCCAAAAAGAAGCTCCTGTAGATGCTCAAGGTAAAAATGGGGTAACTCCACTCCATGTAGCTTCTCACTATGATCACCAAAACGTCGCCCTATTGCTATTAGACAAGGTAATTCTTATCAACTATTTTCATCAGAATCCTAGATATTTTATCATGAATTACATATTGAGTTTTTGATTTTGTTCTAGGGTGCTTCTCCACATGCTGCTGCTAAAAACGGTCACACTCCTCTACATATAGCAGCACGAAAGAATCAGATGGACATTGCAAATACTCTCTTAGAATACGGAGCCAAACCCAATGCAGAAAGTAAAGCAGGGTTTACTCCACTACATCTCAGTGCTCAAGAAGGACATGCTGATATGTCTGCGCTACTTTTGGAACATAAAGGAGATGCTAATTATGAAGCAAAGGTGGGTATATATGTATAAATGATAGATTATTACACATATAAATGTCCCTAAATACAAAAATCACTACAGAGCATTATGAAAACCATACCAGAATATTAATATGATATGTTTGATTCCAGAATGGTTTGACCCCTCTTCATCTCTGTGCCCAAGAAGATAGGGTACCAGTAGCGGAAGTACTAGTGAAAAATGGCGCGAATGTAAATTGTGCTACTAAAGGTGGCTATACCCCACTTCATATAGCCAGCCATTACGGTCAAGTAAACATGGTGAAGTTCCTTCTCAAAAATGGTGCTGATATCGAATCGAAGACGTCTCTGAATTATACACCCCTTCATCAGGCAGCGCAGCAAGGTCATGCGACCATCGTTAACATTCTTTTAGAGCATAATGCTGATCCCAATGCAGTTACAACGGTAAGAGTCAATTTTGATATTTTACTCACCGTAACAAATTATATTTTTGATTGAAACTAAAAAGGTTAACTAAAAAAATAAAACGAGGATAGGTTCAAAAATACTTTTTGTAGAATTTTATGAAACAATAGTGTTAACAATAGTAGAAGTCTAGAAAAGGTTAATAAATAAAAAATGAAGCAAAACGAACTTTTGACATCTAAACTATAAACTAGAAAAAAATTAGACTTTTTGAAAACCGTTTTCAACTGATCTGTCTGATTGACATATATTTTGCTTCGTTTGAGGCATTGCTCTGCTTCCCATTCTTTTTTATTTGGTTTTATCTCTTAAATGGAAAGTATCAAGCTTGAATCCCAAACTCCCGAGTAGTCCGATATATACTTAGCCCCGATGGGAGAAAGCATAATTGGTTGATGATTCGTTTTCTGTTTTTGGGAGAAAATCGCGCAAAAATTATTTTAACCATTTTCAACGTGGTCACACGTCGGTTGTTGGTTGTTGGACACATCCAAGTAACATGAAAACGGCTACTACGGAGGATAACATAACAAAAATCGACAAATTCGTATTAGTAGGCTGACGATTGAAGGTATGAGAGACAGTTAAGATAATAGAACTTCCGGAAGATTGTGTGCTTGATCTTCTGTATGAAATTTTGACCTTATGGCGCGTTTGCTCATTCTAAGATCACTTCAGAATACTGTTTGACGTGTAATTTGGAGGACAAATCATAGATCCTCTGGTACATAGCAGAAACCAAAGAATAGTGGGTTTCACCCGATGAACGTACTACAAGGAAGGCGAAGACTGTCCTATCGGTCAGAAAGGTGATAACTACCGTTTTCTGGTATTTACAAGATGCGATTCGACGCCGAATTAAAAAAATACAGGCTATTTGGTGAAGAAAAAAGTGCTCTCCTACTATGATAACGTTTTCTCCAGATTTGGCGTCGTGTGATTTATTTTCGTTTCCAAACTTGCAAATATTATCATCGGTTATCATCGCCACGAAGACCTACTTTGCAGACCTCTACTAAACACATTTTTCAGACTTCAGACAGGTTGAAGAAGTTGGAAATTACTGGGTCAAGTTTATTGACCTAAAAGAAGGCTATATTGGAAATATATCGCCTATTTTTCAACATTTTCGTTTCTGTTATGTAGGCTACTTATCGGACAACTCTTCTAAACGGATGATTTGTGTCATTTGAAAAAATTCCAACAATTTTTCATAAGGTAGCTCTGTATATAATCGTTAACCATCTATTATGTGAACCAATTAAAGTTTACACATCCATTATATGGTCGTGCCAAATAACTATTACTAATATGGCGAGTTTGTAAACAGATACATCTAGAAAAAAATTGTGGTCCAAGGACTTACGATAATTAGATTTAATACAATTTGATACGTCGAAGTTAAAATAAAGAATAATTTGTTTCTATTTTTTGTTAAAAAATTATATGGTGTGAATATGTCCAGTTTCCATACGAGTCAAGTTTCTGAGAAATTACAATTAAAATGTTTTGACACATTGTTACATATGAGGCTCGCTTATACAGTGTGGTCGTGAAATGACACAACTTGCTAATATTTTGGTCTTTTGTTTGGGGTAGCTTAATTCATGTTGTAATGCCCAAGGGTTTTCCTCAAAACATCGAGTCACATGCAAGGATTTTTCATCATTAGTTACGATCATTGGTCCACTAGTTTTAGGGCGATTTTAAATGCACACATTCTTCTTTCAGACAATTCTTCAAATCACAAGAGTTGTCTTAAAAGTTTCCGACCGACCAAAAAAACCAAGAAATTTTTTTCCTGAATCATTTTAATTTTCCAAGTTAATATACCAATGGTCTAACCTGTATAACCCTTCTAAATATTTTGTTTAGGAAACTAGTTGAAGTCGATGGGGGTCAGATCTGGTGAATATGGTGGGTGGTCAATCAATTTGGAGTTAAATTCGTAAAACGGGATCAACGAAGTGTGAGGAGGTGCGTTGTTTTGTGAAAAGCATTTAATTTTTCTCAATATGCGCTCGTTTTTTTGAAATATCTTCCTTTATCTTACCAAGCAATGATGCGTAATACTATTCTGTAATTGTCGAACACAATCCTATGACTATCTCAACAAACGAACGCCATCACTTTTAATTTTTCGGAGAAGTTTCGCCCTTTGCAATCCACTGTTGACTTTTCTTTCGTTTTTGGAATGTAGTGGTGAATCCAGTATCACAATCGCCTTTAAGAATCTCTCCACGTATATGCAAATATTCAGGCTGAAGACTGAAACTTTTCAAATAACCTTATAGCATAATTTGTAAATAAACTTGGCGTTATAGAAACTAACTTACAATGCATATTGAGCATCAACGAAATTATTTAAAGACTTTAATTTGCCTTTTGATTATTGCAGAATGGACAGACTCCATTGAACATCGCCCAAAAATTAGGGTATATCACTGTGATCGAAACCCTGAAAGTTGTAACAACAGTAACCAATATTACAACAACTACAACTATCAATATCGAAGAAAAATATAAAGTACAAGCCCCAGAGCTGATGCACGAGACATTTATGTCGGATTCTGAAGAAGAAGGTGGTAAGCTTTTATATCTTCATGTTGCGTTGTGTGCTGCTACTGCTATTTTTATATATTAGTTGAATTTCATGTGCATGTGCTCAATAGTCAGAGATGCAATAGTTTTTCATCAATACTACGTTTTTGAAAGTTGTAATCTTCTTCGTTATTGATAATAAATGTAAATAATGAAAACATTAGCTATAAAAATCATTTAACTGATAAGAATCATCAAAATATAGCTTTCATAAAGTTCCTCATTTATATATTAGCCCTTCAATTTAATATACCAATATGTTGTATTTCTATCATTACAAAAATTATATTCTCCGAAATTTTGGTTTTGTAATATGGCCGATATAATAGTGTGAATATTGTTAGATCTTTCTCACGGAAAATGACCCCATTTGAGGAAGAAGCAAGAACTAAAAATTATTAAGTAAATTTCTATCAAAAATCAAAATATTTTGTATGCTAGGCTACGCACTTTCCAGCTTACCCGTTATTGACGTTACTTCGAGAATTGACAGATTAGTTTATTGAAAAGTTTTGTAGCCAGTGACTACATTTTGGATCAATGGTTACGTAAGTTAATAGATATTGGTGAACAAAACATCGCGAAAAACCTCGATTTGATATCAATATAAATCAATAAGAGATGTGTAATATTTTCAATAATTTACATTCTAACTGAAATCGTATGGGCATGGAAAACAAATCTTCGTATGTTTGTGTCAAATTAGTAGATCATCCACATATCTGTACTACATTGCTTTGAGATTTCGATAGAGTTTACTGACATCATGAAAACTTCTATGTAAAACATTTATAAAACATCGTTTGAATCAAGCTCTTACAAATTTCAAATACAAACCAAAATATACAACAATCGTGAAAGGCTTTCCGATATATTTCAGTTGTTTTGATAAACTATAAACATAACTAATGATGAACGAATAATAAAATACGTTGCATAACAATTTATTACGTTCAAACAGACAACCTTGGGAATCTCTATTGTACATGTTTATATTCATTATTTATCCTTGACAGTAAATAAAAGAATCTTTATTGAAATCACTCATTCGTAAAGAATTTTGTTGTGTTCCAGTGGAATTGGCGCATCTTTATAATTACAATTCATTCGCTGAATAGTAAACAATATAAGCTGTTCATTGTTAGATATTTAACGATTAAATTTTATGGAATTCGAAGTATTAAAAAATCATAAAAAAATCTTCTTTTTCCTGTATATTAGTAAGCAGATTGATTCACTAGTTGAACTATTATATGTAACATTATTCATTACGAAATTAGCATCAACCAAAACTAGTTTTGAAATGTGTATTTCTTTTTGTATTTACTAAATTGTGTTTAAGAGGCTAGTATGGATGAAAATCTCATTTATTTACTTTGTGTTTTCAACTTAAAAACAACAATTGTTTAACTTAAAAGAGCTATATGTGACTTTCAAGAATTTTGATGAATAAAGCACTGAGCTTGTATATTTCCTCGGTTTCTACTCAAGACGCCTATTTAAAGTTATTTAAATTATTGATAAGCTGATACAAATCACCAACAATTGCTAGTAATTCCTCAAAAACATTGGCATTCGCTTCGGTAACTATTTCAGAACAGCGTTCTTCATGGTTGCATCAACAAAACTGATAAAGATGATTTAGAAGCTCGGAAATCTTTATAGTGCTAGGTTGGATGATGATCTTCATGCATTCAATGATAAAAAGTCTGCCTTTATATATTTAATAGTTAATTTTAAGTTACGTTTCGCACATTTGAAGTTCAATATTAAGTTCTTAACTATTGGTCAGTTGTGTGTGACTAACAGGAGTTTCATTGAATCGCTTTGCGAAACTTTAGCCATCAGCTAGTTGATAACAATCGTTTGAATGTTTTCAATGCCACAAAATGACGTCTCTTCAGATGAGTTGTTAATGAAGAAAAGAGGAAAAGTCAAGAGACCTCACGTCTGATAAATGAGGAGGTTTTTTTTTTAAATTTCTGTGTGATTAAGCGCAATTTCATTACGCAATATCCAAGTATTCCTAATGATTGGTTGCCCCTCTCTAGAACTTCGCGCTATAAATGTTGATTAACTCTTTGGCCTTGAGACACTCTTTGTGGATAATTATCTGGTTGACGAATGCTCACTCTTGCTTACTTTTTTGAAGAGTCGGGAACCATTACATGTTATTTCTAGGTTAAAAATCTAACTCTTCTCACCAGCGAAAAAAGGTATTATATAAGTGTAATTTTTAATCTATTCTGAGAAGTTGAGTCAGTCAACGATCTAAACGGATGAGTTATCAGATTCTATCGGCATTTTCATAGGTTCTCGTAGTTAAAACCCTTCTACTGGGTGGCTCATCATCCATCGACTCTCGTCCTTATGAAAATGTGGAAAGAGAAAGCTATAAACACATAATGAAAATGGTGTAGAATCACGGAAGCTAACTCTTCACGAAACGAGAAGACCTCCTAGAATCCCTCACAGAACTAGAAGACTACGCGCGAACATAGAGACGCGAAATATGGGTGAAATGTCCTCTTTTGCACCCACTCGCGAATTTGGTGTGTTAGAATTTCCTTTATAATTCAAATTGATATTCATTAGTTATAATACTATTTACATTAGTCCCATATCTAACTTGAAACTAACACCCATGCGTCGATCTTCATTAGACATAATAACCACTCGATTTTCCTACGACCCACATGTACATTATTTGTTAACATCCTAATTCCAAAGATCCAGTTGATCTCCACGCTTAAAGGATAAAAGCAACTCATGTGGTTATTTATAAAAATGTTGATACTAAAGAAATATTTTATTGGAGTGTTTTTTATTAGCAGGATCAGTAGAATACCAAGAACAGAGTGAGTAAAAATGATGTCATTTATTAAATATATATTTTATATCAATCAGTAGCGTTTCAAAATAGTTTATACTGAAATAAGAGGCATTGTTTGGGAATTAGAAAATGATTTAGACTTAATTGGGTTAAGATTCTGTGTGTAGTAAAAAAAAATCAAACTTCGTGTTTTTATACAATTAAGTGTAGGAGTACTTCCTCTCTTAAACTAATTACAACTTTGATTGAGTAAGGGACACAATGGATCCTTTGGGTCGCAGTATCTATGACACCTTAAATTACCCACAAGAATAAATGGGAGCTACGATATATGATAGCATAAAAAACGTGTCAATCAAATCGGAACATTGAGGCCATGGTTGTGTTTGTTTTAATGCTAATCACAGTTCGTTCGTTCTTGGGAACACAACTGTGAACTCTGAACTTCGAAAGTACTGAAATGATGCCAATGCCTCTCTTTTTTGACTCGATAACCAGCTGTGTCAATAAACACTTTTGATACCCGAGCTTTTGGTCTCTAAAGGACTTGCTGTAAATCTAAATCTACCTTACTTACCAGATTTAGCATGTTTCGACACAAATTTCTTAAATTGAAAAAGTCATAACAAAGTGAATGAAAGCAATTTCGAAAGAAGCCTTTTAAAAATAATTCTAGTCATGGATTCATTGGTATGAATATATCCAAGATCAATTAAAATTTTATTCTTTTTGACTATAATAGTTTTTACTATAACAGTTCATTACAACTCTTTATTCATTAATACATTCTTGAAACTATTTGTTTGTGCTACAATTAAATTTAATATCAAGGATAGCCTGCCACTGACCATATAAATGATGTAATAAATTGATTATATATAATTAGTAAGAGTAGATATCGATATCGAAATACAAGGCGTTTTTTTCATATAAAATAAGTGTTAATGTACTCTATAATCGTGCAGTTGAAATACGTGATTCTCAAACATAATCATGATGTCATAAGTTTCTACTCTGGTCTGAATAAAGAATAAAAAAAGTATTGTTAAAGAAAAAATAATATAGAATTAAAAATATGAGTTTTATTTATCAGATTGTTGAATTAATGTTGCGAAGGCCGCAGTTTATTTTATAATTTTTGTCATCTTTCACCGTTAGAAAATGTAAATCAACCTACAACATACCGTTAACCTTGTCTAAAATAACATTATATATAAAAATTTTGTGTGGTTTCCTCAGATGATCTTAATGAACATATTTCGTTGCATTACTTTAGCTTCAACTGCGTTCCATGGCAAATCTTTGGTTGCATTTTACTGTTTAGGTCCCAGGGTAGTCCATGAAGTACCTGGCCCAACAATAAAAAACAAAAATATTGGAAAAAAATATACTAATTTCTCAACGTGATCTCCTTTCAGCTCTATACACTTTTCCCAGCGAAATCCAATAAGTTCGATATCCTTTTTATCTTAGCCAAATGCTTGATATCTTCGCTCATACGTTGCAATATGTTGGCCATATACTCGCCGTTTATAGTCAATGAAAATTATTCCACGCTAATCCCAAAGAACCAACGTCATGACTTTGCCTGCGGATAGAAGGTCTTTGCCTTCCTTGGAGCCGATTCTCCCTTTTCACTCCATTCTTTTGATTATTCTTTTGTTTCGGGTATGGAGTGATAGACCCAAGTTTCATTTATGATTATGGAACGATGCAAAAATTCGGCTTATTTCGGTTAGATATTGCCAACCACTCGATGGAAACATCTTCACTACGCAGCTTTTGATATAAGCTTAATGATTTCTAGCTCTGCAACTTTTTGAAGGCAAACATAATAAATGTGTATAAAAACAATTCCAAACATTTTATCATAATATATTTTGAAATTTTCAACCTTATTATAAATATTATACATATTTTTGTAATCATTCATTGTTTGTAGTTTATTTTGGCATTAATAATATATAACCAAGCCTATCTAAATTTATTTGCATTCATAGTTACGTCCATTAAATATCTTAACGTTCACCAATATGTATTTGGTAATTTTATTACATAATTTTCGCTGTACAGGATTTTTTAACTTATTGTGCCTACAGTCGTAATCAGAAGTGGAGATGAATGAATTTTTTTTAAAATCACATAAATTTGCAAACAATATTTTAACCTTAAACTTGTACACTAATTTTAAGAAAATCAGATTCTTCTTCGAACTATCTGTTTTCTCATCATACGATTAAAATGTAAAAACAATTTTTTGAAGCGACAATTTTTTGTTCTATTGACTTTTATTAACTTGTTTTGAAATGGTTAAAAGTAGTGATTACCTTAGTTGTTTCCATTAAAATGATAAGTAATACAAATAGCAAAATTTATTTCTAAGTACGATGATGCATCAAATGATAAATATGATCTTTACTTTTGACTACGTCACTTTCAAATCCATAACATGTGGCCACCAAACTTCAAGATCGATTTCTTATCGTCGCTCAGCATGCATGTTCAAACAGCACGATTACTACTAGGTGTAGGCATATAATAGCAAGCTTATGCAGAACTGGCTTTTTCTCTAGCGGAATCATTTTTAATAGATATACAAGGTTCACTAGTCTGTATGAATCATCGCCATAATTAAACACTCTAACTATTACCTTAGAACGAAATTATAAACAATTTGTTTGTGTTCGCGTGAGATTTCAGTTTCGCGATTTCGTCAAGGGGAATCTGAAGCGGTTTCGAATATAGGATTGTGCGCATTTTAAAAATCGAATTAAAAATTTTTGAGTTTTTTTTTTTCTAATACCGAGAACTATTTTGTAGAATTCAAACGTAAATTCTTATTTATCTATAAACAAATCAGTGTTAACCAAGTTTTTCTAATTGTAATTTTTGGGTGAGAATGTGGATTTAGTTCACTTGGCGGAATATAAAAAAAGGAAGATGGTAAAGAAAACGGCGAAACAAATACATATTAGAAGAGTTTTGAGTAAGTTAATTGATATTATATAATTCAACAGAGATTTACTAATTGTTTCGTCGCACTAGATCTATTAATAGTACAATTAGTGTTAGATATTAACACTAATTACAAGATTTAACACGTTCTGTTTTAGACAAACATATTATCAAAATAAAGTTCAATAGATTCATCTGATCTCTTGAAACTTGACTAACATTCATTTCTAGTTTTCTGATTATTAAGTGACGATTATATTGTTTCATATAATTTTAGTTTCAACTTCAATTTAAGAAAATATAGGGTGTCTTTTAAATAATGTTTGTTTACATACAAAAAATCATCTTTATTGAAGGTACAGCCCTACTTTTTGATACCTTGACAAAAGCATTCTATGGGCTTAGACGTGATAAATTGTTGTACTGCATTTTCAATATCTTTTGCGGATTCAAAATATTTTCCGCAGAAGAAGCTCGCCAAGGATCTGGAAAAATAGTAATCTGACAATTTACTTGATTTTAAATAAATGTCCGATAATCTAGTGGTACTAAGTTCAATCGTCAAATCTACTCTATTAAAACGATCAAACCAACGCTGTGTCGTTCGCTCATTAATTGTAACTTCCCCTTTAATTTCACATATTTTCCTTGCTGCCACAGCTGCTCCAAACTTTCATTTCCAATAGTGTCTTGAATACATAGAATTATAGAGGTGTAGAAATTTCCACGTATGAAAAGCAACATTACTCATGTAGCATCGATTATGATTTTTCAAAATCTTCTAATTGTGCTGACACTATGATATTTTAATAACAAAAACTACACTTCATCTTACCTCGAGAATAGACATCGTCAGATTTAACGAAAATGTGTTTACAAATCAAAAGTGGTGTTCCTCATGGTTCAGTTTTCGATCCTATATTATTCTGATATTACCAGTTTTTAAGATAGTTGAAAAATTACCTTGATTGTCCCTCGATATGTTATCCTTGCAATCGATTCTAGGATCTTGATAATATTAAAACCTTGTATAACTCTAACAGACTTTTTTTCAATAATAACAAGATTGTAGTTATATATTTTCGAGGTATTTCCTTCATGTTATGGAATTAGATCAGCTGTTTAAAAAGTTTTGTAACTTTTTCTAATATGAATCTCATTTACACTATTGGCTAGTACTCTAGGTTTTTTCTATTCGTTCTATTTCTGAATTTTAAAGATCAATATGTTATAAATATGTCCGTGCAGAAAAACAAAACAACAACAAAAATTCCTTCATATATCAGTCACATTACAAAACAATATTAATAAAAATCGTGCCAGCTATTTCTGAGATATTTGAGTTGATTTAAACCCAAAGATCTGTCTACTACATTGAGCAAACCAATCTGAACCAAATATGAAACACTCGGATGCATTGCTGGAAATTAAAATGGAAAACAAAGAAGTTAATAATTTAATATAATTCTTTATTTCGAGTTTGATTGATGTAGAAAATGAAAATATAATTATTTAGTGATCTTAACTAGCCCTCGTAATTCGAACCAGATAGATTACGATATTTACTCACGAGATAAAACAGTGCACCGTTTCTTAATACAAATCTTATCCGATAGTGCAATGTCTTACTTCCTTAAAAAATGTAATTGTTGATAACCTTATTCAAAATATAACAAATAGTTCGTTGAATGACGGTTCAACAAATGCACCATGTTGATTCGTAGCCTTCCGATCTAGTGTTGTTTAATTTCGGTACAAAAATGGATCATCTTAGCAAATATAGAAGAGAATTTTCAAAGGGAAGGGGTAGGTAAAAGATAACGAATTTTTACTATAATTTTGTAAAATTTCTACAGAATACCTTGTTAGAAAACAAATTCTCGGTTTTTGTTCTGGAGATTTTTCACTAACGTTTTGGCTCAGCTTTTACTTATTATCATTTAAATCTACTATAAGAACCTTAATTTATATGCACATATTGAAAAAAATAATATTAATTAATAGGTAAACATGAAATTAGAGTGAGTCATAAAAGACATAAGATAAAAATATTACCGTAGTTTGAAATCTAAATTCATTAATATTTCTGACGTTATTTACATAGTACAAACATCTTAATATTTGGAAAATAGATTGAGAAATCATCAATACGCTTAATACATGAAATGCACAAAATAGCAAAAGATAATTATTTCATTATAAAATTACAAATAAAACGCAGGGAGAAGTTTTATAAATGTGATATATACATAAAAATTAGAAAAACATTAACGTTGATACCAAATATAAATTTCAGTCAGTTCACAAAAAAAGTCTTTTCTTATATTGATATTTAAAATTAAGGAAGTTTTGTTATGGTGTATTTTGATGTTCATTTTGTACTATTATTATTGTCAGTTTATTTCCTCGATGATTTATAGATTTTCCTGCCAGTTGTATCCACGTTTTTCTAAGCACAAGCCCAAGCATTTTAAACCATTCTGTATTAATAGCATTCCAACCAGTAGAAATACATTATTTCTTAAAAATCTGATTTTTTTCATCAAGTTTTCAACACTTTCTGTGTAGAACAATGTGTCGTTCAATAAATACTTCAATTTCGGTAATCATTTCTTCATTGGAGCTAAATTTTTTCACCTGAAGCATATGTTGTAGTCAGAGGAGGGCCAGTCACTACGGTCTTAAATAGAGTGATCATTTATCAACTGGAAATGCAATTTATTCAGTTTTATGAAATAAAAATCTACAGTTTCTGTATTCAATCAATCTAATATTCAGTGTTAGATGTTTTTATCTATGTCATGATAGCCATTGAGCAAAATACCTTGTACGACAAAAGATACATATGGTATAACTACGTTAGCTGAGTTTTTAGGTACTTTGGGCAACTTCTTCCGGCTGCTGTCCATTCAATTCATAAGCACAGTGATGAATTCATATTTCATCTATTGTCATATATCATAGCAAATATCCATGTTTAAACAGTTCCAAATAGCGCTTTGAATCGATACTCAATTGTCTTTGATCAATACTGTCCTAGCGCAGAACCCTTTACGACCAAATGTTCTCTCATTCGTTCAAAATCGAATTGATATGACTCAATACTATTTTGAGGACTTTTTTTATATTTTTTTAACAAGTTTAGAGCGTTCAACATCATTGTTGGACAATATTTGAAGTCAACTTACTACCTTCTAATACTTTTTGCCGATGAATCAGAGTTTGAAAAATTTTTATTAAACCGGTGCTTTGCTTGTATACTACCTGTTCTCATCAAAAAACGACGTTTAATCGATATATCAAACTGATTTTTATCAATTTTCCAAGCCATAACAATAAGTCGACTCTAAAACTCTATTATCTCAATCCAGACTCAAACAAATGATTTAATTTTTTTTTGTTTTATGGTCAATACCATCTGTGTATCTGTCCCAAGGCTTATTGAGTAGTACTCGTATCGACGTCAGTAGAGTAGAGGTAGTTCTCTATATTAAAAATTAGGACCGATAAAAATTATGCTAAGAATTTTCATATATATAACATAAGGATATAAATTAAGGGTTGAATGTAGTTTTGAAGAACGTATCATAAAGAAGTAAAAACATAAAAAGATTGTTTATAAAATAAAAAAGTGAGGGAGGACCATTACCATTTAGGGGTATGAAAAATAGATGATAGACACACAGAATTTCAGCCAATTCGGAGGAATTTGTCAAAACGAGAATTTTGTATGTAACATTAGTGATAGACAATTATTATATTTAAAATTTTTACTTAAATGTTCTTTCTTATCCTAAAAATATTCATGGAATTCATACAAGTATCCATTTTTTCTTTTAAAGTAGTTATTTCTTATTATATTTGACTCATATCCTCGACAAATGGAATTCTTATCACACCATTAGTAACTAACATTTCCGGAAAGAATTATAAAAAATTATTATAATTCTAGTAGAAACGGATTTAAAAAATAATTGAAAAATGATAAATAAATGTGTATTTTTAATAGTAGTGTCAAAAAAATTCACGTAAAATTTTCATACTTCACTATTATAATACCTGGAATTTACTTACTGTTTAAAGAAAATAAGAGAAACTATTTTCTGGAGTCTTTCAAGTAGTTTAAAAGCTTCGCTGGCTTTCATATACTATAACTATAAACATAAATATAAGAAGTAAATTTTCAATGACTTTTTGCATCCTATGTATCCAGCAGCCGATTAATTCTTTGATGAAAATCGGTGATACGTAACTATCGAAGAAATCATCTCTAACTTTGGTAAAAGCATTATTTTCAATAGGACTGTGGCTCGTTAAAAACAAAGAATTTTTGGCTAGTTTTCTAATGTCACAAAACTTAATTATTAAATCAATTTTTATGTGTAAAGAGGGTAAAGTAATTTTCACAGATTTATGGTCCGTTTTTTACATTTTTCTAACAATGCTAAAAACGGAATTTTAAAGGTCAGCTTGTTTTATAAAGTGATCTGAAGAGTGAAAGTGCTCTGCTATCCCATTCACAGATATAAAAACAATAGCCAGTTTGCAGCCCCAAAATTAAAGCCCCTACCTGTACATCTATGCAAGCATATCATTTATATTCTCTCAAGTGAAACTCATATGCAATATGCAAAAGTATAATATCGTTATGGAATGAAATTAGTTTCAAACTTTATTTTGATCTTGCGCTCATTTGATACAAACGTGTGATCTAAAGCTGCTGCATCTTCTTTTGAATGAAACTTAGCTAGGGAAATATATATATCGTTTTCGATTAGATACAATTTTGAGTCCAGTTTGCAATAGATTCGATTATTTCAATCCCGAACATGATATTAAAGATTTTTCTTTGGTCAAATATAAATCTCTCATAAGGTCTTTTCACTATTAGAAGAGTCAGCTTAGTAGTATTTTTCCATAATACTCCGTAATCTTTTCGCTACAGTATTTTTCTTTCGAAAAATTAGTTGTTAAACAGGAAGTAATAATCGTATACTTGATTTTTGGATTCATGCTACTGCACTTGTTCACCAAAAGGCATCTGTTTAATATTATGTGTCAAACATTGTAAACAACACACGATTTGTCTTGGTTTTTAATTTTGAAATAAGCTCCTCAACACTTCTCAAGGACAGGCTACGTACGGCTTTTTCAGCTTTGGAGAGTAAATTAAGATAAAATAAGCTATGCAAATTAACACGGCATTTTCAAGATTTATGAGTAATCGAAATGTTTTGATCTTTTTACCCATCAATAATATAATTTTACCTTTTTTTATATTCATGTTCAAAGATGTGATATCTACTAAATTTTTTCTTTGTTCTTTACTAGGTATATACACATAATACGAGTTATTTCTTGGCATTCAAGTTGTTTGTAAACGTTTCACTAATGCGAGGACTTAACTGATTAGCAAAATATTCGATATATACTTATAACTAAAAATAAATTATTACTAGTACTATTTTGTAAAATAAAACGAAAAACATTATTAACTTCGTTTTAATCCTACAATCAAGGACTCCAAATTCTAGTAGCGCCTGAATGAGATTTTAAAATAACATAAATATCATTAAAGATTCAATATTTGTACATCCATCAAATCCCGATGCTGTTTATAATTAATTATTCTAAAAACATTACATCACGGTGAAGATATTTGCTTTAAATGTAAATACCTATCCCTGAAAATGTTAATTTTCATATCATAAATCCAACAGTTGTAGCTTTAACGTTGTAATATCAACAAGATAGTGGAAATAAATAGGTTAGTGTAGTGGTATCGTCTATAAAACGAATAGTTGCGAAAAACCAAATAAAAATCAGTCTTGTGTATTCAAGGGAGCACCTGATTGTCTTTTTGAAATCATGACATAGTATTCAAGGTAAATGTGATGAATTAGAAATTGTGGAACAGTAGAACGTAAAATCTTTAATTATACAAGGTACCGTCAAAGATATATCAGGAGTACCATATATTCTTCATTTCAAACAATATCATCAGTTGAATCCACACCATTGAAAATATTTGAAAATAAAAGAAACACTTAATACTTCATTTATGCATGGTTTTTCTTGTGAGCTGTCCATCTTATAATTCCTATACAAGGCTTGTCTGAAAAGTTGCCAACCTAACAAAGAAACAAGACACTTTTACCCATTTTCAAAAAGTCTCTTGTTAAATCTGGTGATTACGGTGGGTGGTCAATTGATTCGAAGTACAATTCGTGAATTTAAGCCAATGTGGAAGGGTGTGCGTTTTCCTAATTTATTTATTTACCAAAATAATAGTACATTGCATTACAAAGTAATACAAATTACAAAATAATCCGACAGTGGTAAACGAGTTTCCTGTTTGTCGGTCTGGAAAAGCACTTTCTTTTTCTTCATATACTGTGGTTTTTGCAAATTATCTTTTTACTCTGTCAAATAATGATGCGTAATACTTTTTGTTACTGTTTTACCTTTTTGAAGATAGTCGATGAACCCAGTCCCATGTTTTGCCTCTTTCGGAGAACTTATATCCAATATCATGACTATTTCTTTGATTTCGGGAGTACAGTGGTGAATCCAGGTTTCATATACTATTGTGTGATGAAAAAAGTCCGGCTCATTTGACTCAAACCGCATTGGCAAGGCCTGGGAAATATTTACTTGGATGCACTTATGGTCCAAAGTAAGAAAACGTAGAGTCCAACGTCCAGATAGCTTACACATGCCAATAGTCTCTTCTATTTTTTTAACTTTTTCAATAATATCGCTAGTTGTCGCAGTTTTTGGTCGCTCATCAAGTCACGTTTCAATTCAGCTAAATAATGGTGCAGAGTCTCTAACAACAATCAATGGTGAATATATAACTTTTGCGAGGATCCTAAGACAAAACTTCTACTCTAATATAATAGTGCGAATATACCCAGTTTCTATGGTGAAAATCCTTACATTAGGCTACGAATTACTTCCTGATGTGTCCCATTCTCCAGATTTAATTCCGAGTTATTATTTTTCTTCCAAACGTGGAATAATGTATTGGCAGAAAAAGAGACTTGACTCCATTTCATGATCAAATATCCATTTTGATGAGAGTGACAAATTTAATTCTTTTGGAAAGGGAGAAAAGTTGAGGAAAGAAAGCGACTTCCATGTAATTCATAAGTTATTAGGAATAGTTTCTAGAAATTTCAACAAATCTACATACCTTAGTTATATCAAAGACCCTATAAAATAGAAACATTTAGTTGATATTTTGCTTTACGCTTGTTGTGCTTGATGTAAACCCATAAAAAATATTCCAAATTCAGCTGAAATCGTACACTCTGAAAATCCGTTGGAATTATAACCTTTTTCTAGGATTTATTATTAAATTTTATGATTAGTACGGTTTCCGCTCGAGTTGAAAATGGAAAAGGAATATTCAAACACAAATATAAATTCCTATACATATACTTTTATGCATGATTTGAAAACTGGAGGTTATTTTTTTTCTATAAAACGGTGAATATGTCAAATATAGAACTTTTAAATCTCCACATTAAAACTTCGGAGCGTCTATATTGTCACCAATATTTCATTATAAACTCGTTCGTACGAAAATAACCGATTGGACGTGTTGATTCGTAAACGACTTGCGTTTGTATATAATATTTTTTCTTCCGTCCCATCTTGTAATTATAAAAAATTACTAATTTGTACCTAATTTAGCACCAATCTTGGAAAATCTAGATATATTATTCTCCATAGTCGAAGCGTTCTGAAGACTACAAGAGGCCCATTGAAGTCGAAGCAAAAATACTATTCGATTGAGATTAATCGTCGTGACGAGATACTTAGACCCACGATTTAAAATAAGAGCATAGTGAGGACCTGGAAAACATATATCCCCTTCGACTTCGAAGGTTTTCAATTTGCCGCAGTTCGCAACTATGTTGAAGTATTGAAGATTTACGTGAAGCTGCCAGAAGCTGCCAGAAGCTTTAATTAAGCGATAATTGGTTGTCTCAACATGAGCAATTATCGAAGCTCATGGAACAATATTCAACGAAGTACCAAATCGTGAAGGCGTGTTAAGCCCCGATGTAGTTTCCTGCGACTTAGTCCTTGGATGAAAATGACGCTAAAAGGATACTGGTTCGATGAAAAAGATAGGGCTGCAACTAATACGATGGGAGCACATGGTCAGAAAAGAAAATTCGTGTTTTCTGACATTGGGAAAGAACCGCCAGAACTAGAACTGACTATCTCTCTTCGACATGGTTATTTAGCAATTTTTAGTCTACATGTCTTAATAATGATTATAATTTATTAGAAACAAACCTTCCGTGTTCAAATCTGACATTTATCTCAACTGCATTGGCTTTATACCTTCATTATAAATTGACCCCCTCCCAACTTTGTTTCACAGAAACGTTTGATTTAGAAGTATATGTAATATATACAGTAATGCATTTTTATTTTTTATGAGTATATTTTTCTATTTTTTTCAGGATATTTTCCTTCTAATCTTGAATATATCATGTGAGCAATGAAAATTTGCAGCTTTAAGTATTTCAAATTAGGTTAATTCAATTCCACAAGGAACGGAATTTTTCTCGTGGTCTCTAAATTCATATTTCATCCCTGTAGAGCCATTAAATCACAAGGAGCGTAATTAATTTATTCTAATTAATCCTTTCAAGGAATTTTTTGTTATAAATGGAGTGAATAAGTTTATTTTCATCTCAACTAATTGTTGTTTTTAGCTTTCCAAATAACAGAAAATTTCAATTGAAGTCGATTGTTATGGTCAGGCCTAATTTTTCTAAACTATTAACAAGGTAATATGAAAATAAGTCTGCTAGTATCGTTTCTAGACCAATACCATGTAGAACAGCAAATAAATCGTTATGTTACATATATGATTAAAAATGTGAAAAACCTGGCTTCGTTTCGAACAAAAAACATGATCATGAGCTTCATATATGTGCTATAATCTACTAAATCTCTTTAAGACCTTCAACAAAGAATCGTAACTGAAAGATAAAATATGTTTTTTTTACAATAATTATAATAATCTGAGCCTTTTCCTCGAAAATATTCGTTCTAAAAGAAAGATACCGGCTCTTTATCAATACTCTCTAGCTTATTTCAAATTAGGCCAAAAAGACGAATCAATAGAAAAATATACAATGAACTGCATCTAAATAATTGTTACACATTTTGTATTCTGTTCTCTGAAATTATTTGAAAACAGATGAGTAATTTCGTACAGTTTTGTATCCATATTAGCAATAATATTAACAGGGGGTCAAATTATAATAAAAAATCCATTACATAAAACTTAAATCGACAATCCTTAACAACAGGGGAGGATGTTTTGGAGATATTCGGTGGTACAGCGCCACACGAACGCCACGTCTATCTGCCATATTTCTGCGGTACTTCAGTTGTAAATCGTAAGTGATAATAAGAAAAAAAATATTGTACCAACAACCGAAAACCTGAAAGCCTTAATTGTACCACTTCTATCTCCACATAAAAAACAAACATTTATAGTATTTAAACTTTTAATACACATTTAATATTATGACTGGTTGATGACTATCAATAGCTCTTTCTAGAAAATTATAATTGTAGGAGAACACGCTTATTTTCAAATCAGTACCTTATAAGTTTGCTTCTTTGTTTAGTTTGTACAAGAAATCAACAATCTCATAAATATTTTTGGAAAATATCTATTTCAAAATTACTAATGTCAATTTATTACAGATATGTGTTATAAAGAAATTATTTTTTATTAGACGTTCACTATAAAAACTGTTATTAACTAGCGATGTCCATTAAATGAAGATGTACTCGATGCCCCTGACATGGAAAAATACATAGATTTGTTATTTGTATTTAATTCAAGTAAAAATACAGTTCTTTTTTTTTGAAATATGATGAACCAGTCGTGATTATTTATAACACTATCTACAGATTCCGTCGTTCCTAATGAAAATTCACAATTTTAATGAAATGAAATCTCAATAATCTGAAATACGAAAATAAACTTCTAAACCAATAATCAAATATTTCTCTCCTTCAAGCACTACTTATTCAAAATCTATTATTTTCACATGTTTTGATATAAAATATAAATTGAACCTACAACCTACAAACATCGATCAATAAGCCCGTGGTCTGACAAATATAGAACACCAAAAATCACATCTTCACATATTTTCTTTGAATAATCAGCCATCATTAGACATTGAACGGAAATAAATCATGACTGAACTGAACTGACACAGAACGTCCAAAATAAGTGGTTACACCAAAAAATATGTAAAAGTCCTAATAATAATGATGGAGAGAAGCTACTTTCCAAATATGTGCCGCGTTTCCTAACAGTGGGATAAAAAAACTACAAATTTATGATTCAGAATACTATTTGGTGCAGTATATGCAAAAAAGGTTTTTTTCATTGATAAGATTATGATCATAATCATAGATAAAACCTGATTTCACCATTATGCGCTCGAACTAAATTAGTACCCATTTAAATGAACTGAACCTACCAAAAGTCGTCCGAAGCGAGCAATTACGCAATAATTTTCTGGCAAGATCATGGAATCTGTATTTGAGGATGGTAAGATGAGAGCTGAATACGATGAATTTAAATTCGAATTACTTCCGCACCTACTAAAGTCTTCAGATCTATTTCTCAGCGACTGTAAGTTGTTTCAATACCTTAGAAGGAAAATTAATTAAATCATCGCTGAATCAAAAGCCAAGAAAAAATGTTCTATAATAGAGAAGTTGGAAAAGTGTTGGACTGTGTATTAATCAATAAATCTTTCTTGATGAATATAACTATGTTTGACTAGAAAATTTTCTGATTTATTGACCTATTGTTAAGTCATAATTTATATTAATGGTAGTTAAAGCTATTAAACCAAGCTGAAGTATATTCATATATATCTTTTCAAGTATGTTTGCGAGGTCGTCAAATTGACTATTCGTTTATTAGATGATATTACATTGAAGTCAAATCCATCAAATAATTTTTTTAGGCCTGGAAACAAAAAATAATCACTCGGATCTAAACCAGGAGATTTAGAACCAATTCGTTACCTACAGCTGGGTTTTTTATATGAACAATAGAAATTGTTGTACATAGTATCCCAGTGCAAATGCGGTGATTGATTGTTTTACTCTTTTGAAAGTAATCATGCTTGTTGTGGGATCAGGTGCCCTCTTACCCTAATCTTGAATGAAGTAAGCTAATATTTTCATGATAGGGTTACCGTTATCATAACTGAAAAAAATTATCCAAAATTACCAAATCAGAGCTTTTGAGAAGTCATTTGGTAGTTAAAGAATTTATTCTTTATGTTGATCCACATCATATTTCAAGGATGATGAAGTGTTTAGAAAAGGTGGCTCCCGAATTATATTGGCATTCTTACTAGGAGTTCACAAACATGGCCTCATGAAACAGAAATGAAACAGTATATTGAGGCTTTACTAGTTCTAAGTTCTATACTAAAATTAACACTTTCCAGTAAACTCATTTTTTAAAGATATATATTTAACTAATGGTTTATACCGTCTGTGTAAACATTTGTCTTTGCGCACTGTTCAAAATTTCAACAATTTCAGCAGATTAATCCTAAATATGACACACAATATTTCATGTTTAATACCTCAAGATATACGGGGAATGGAAAAAAATGTATAATTCGCAGGATTTGAAAAATATAAATTTTTATTTCCCAGAGTGAAGACAGAAAACGCCATATAGCTATTTTATAGATATTCATAGTTTCCAGATAGTTATGAATAACTGGAATGGTAAGATGCTTAGAAATTTGATCTTGTTCCTACAAGAAACAAATCAATAATGGAGAAGAAGCACCTTAGATTATCAACAACAGGAAAATTCAAGGCTATATTCTATTTCTCGTTTCCTAAGTTGAAGCCACAAGGTTTTTTTCAGACAATTATAAGAAACATCTGCTCAAAACCTGCCTCATTAGGCAGAAACCTGATTTTTACTAAGATGGATTGAACAAGTTGGTTTTGCGTTCTAATAAATGCTTCATTTTGTTGAGGTATCTAATGAGGAAATTAGGATAAAAATTGTGATTATTTAGGCTTCTCGAATTCATTTCATTGAAACCAAATCGTATGAAGTATTTGAAATCTCTTATTCTTCTACATCGGAAATCTCGAAATTTATACAATATTTTATATCTAACCGCAATCTATTATTCATTTTAGTCCGTCTTCTTCAGCTATCTTCATGCTACTCAAGTAGCGAAATGTCTCTTGGGGTTCTTTAAACAATCTTTTAAATGATCTCGTAAAACACGCATAGCAAATTGATCACCTGCAACTCGCTCGATTGTAAATGATTTTGAAGTCGCCGCCTTCACGTTTAATGTTTACAAACACCACTTTGCGTAATATTTGAAAATGAAAGCTTCCGAAATAACGAGTTTTTTTAGTTTCATTTATAGATGTCGATTTAACCCACTTTTTATATGATTTCATTCACTCAATTAAAAGCAATAAACTCGTCTTCTTATGATTCATTTTTCGTAAATGGTTTCTTATTATAGCGACTTTTCAAATGTTTTTTTATACTTAAACTATAGTTCAATTATTCACAATCTGTTAATTCGTAATATGTTTATTCTAATATTATTACCAATTGAATTTTTTCATGACGGGATCTGTAGGAAATCCTCAATGCCAGCTGTTGATTATTAAGTCAAAGTAATTTCAAATGAGGCTTGAAAAATGAAAATGTTTAATATAATTTAATCTCTATGTTCTAAAAAATCAAATTTCGGGCGTTCCTTATTTCTTTATTTCAATTTTCAGGATAAATAATCTTAATTTGGGGTTTCGGTTAGGATATAAATTATTAAATTATCTTATTAGATGAAATATATATTATAGCTTCTAGCACAAGTAGTTGTTATTGTCGCATTCATAACCATTTTAATGAATTATTTCAACTTTGGCAGAGATATTGCAAATGTATCTAAGAGTATCGAAATTAGTTATATTGAAAAAACTAAATCCGGTTAAAAAATTTTAAATAACAAAACTCATTTTATCTTCATGAAAACTGAAGATCTGGGAACAATGTTTTTGAGCCTTCTAACACTTAAAGCTCCATTGTAGGAGATAAATTTGATGTTTGAACTTCTCTTTGAAATGAGATCGAATTTGGAAAATCTATATTAAAACAGATCTTGAATCAAGTTCATTCATGACTTGAAAATATGATATGCTAAAAAAGACTTGATTATTCTTTATCAAAGATGTAAAATTTATTTCATATACTTTTGATCTTCTGCTAACGTTTTGTATACTTAAATTATGTAATTAAATATTTTGCTTTCATTCTAGAAAAAAAAATATTTGATTGAAGATCACTGCTTCTTTTATCAATTCTGCTTATATTTTCTTATGTTTTTCTTTTAATTCTTCTTCTTAATCATTTTGAGATCTTTTGTATTTTTTTGTGACCAACGAACTGAACATTCCTTTCTTTTTCTCTCTGGTAATATGTTAACTATTTTCAGTTGACCACTTTTTCTTTTGTTCGTTCAGTTTTATTTCTCCCTGCCCTATTTTTGTATTCCCTTCTTTATGACAATTATTTAGAACATTTTTTTTCTAAATTATTTTCTGTTTTGTTCCTATTTTCATTTACTTTGTTTCCACCCAATCTTCTTTCACCACATTTCTTCGTTTGTCTACAATTTCCAATAGTTCTTATATATTATTTTCTAATATGCTTAATATTTATCTGTATTAACGCTTGGGAGATTCGATTATTGTTTTAGCTTTTTCCTCGGACTAGAAATATAATGACTTAACATGTATTTACAAAAAAAGGGCTTATAGAAATTTAGCGTAGACCATCCCAACAACTGGCATTGAGACAAATACATACAATTATTCCTTGATTACTTTAATTTGCATTGCAACATGCTTTTTGTGTTATAAAATTTGTTTCATGTAGTTTGTGTGAATAATACCATTTTTGAAATTATAAGATTGCGATTATTATAAAATAAATGATAACGCTTAGAGCTAGCTCACTAAAGAAAGAATGATTGAAGTAATATTATGGCTGCTTTTTTAGAATATTCGCTAGACTACTACTACAATAATATATATCTGCACATGAAGGAAATTAGTCCATCAGAAAATTTTGGGATCAGAAAACAAGTTGTCAATAGAATAAAAATCTTTTCCTCTCTCTTCAAATTCAAAATTACATGGAACAATCTGCTTGTACTCCCTAATTCAATTGATTCATCCTTTCCTACATAAAGTGACTTTTTTGTTTTGATTTTTTCCAGGTGAGGACACCGTTCTAGGTGATCACACATACAGATATCTCACTGCAGATGAAATGAAATCATTGGGAGATGATTCTCTACCCATCGACGTCACTAGGGACGAAAGAATAGACTCCAACAGAATGGTTTCTAGTTCTGATTCTATGCCTCCACTTATTATAGAAGATACTGTTAGTCCTGAACACATTACTCAAAATTATGTGGAGTACATGAAAAAATATGCACCAGATAATGTTGATATTAACAAGCTTCCAATAAATATAGGGTGAGTTATGTTTTTGTTTATATTTTTAGCTATACGTGATAATGTAAATTCAACTTGTCTTGATTTCTCCTCGTCATTGATTCCTCTGTGTTTTTCAAATAGCAGGAATTCATGAAATACTGCCTTTAGGCTGTTTTAATGAAACTTTTATAGCTTATATCCTTGTTTTAATTAAATAATGAGATTATTCTCCATTTGAATCAATACAGTACACGTGAATGAAAAGTCTTGTCAATCATCATCATCATTTTGTATGTAAATATCGAAGAGAAAATAATATATGTTTTGTTTTTTTATAATGCTTCAGGAAACTACACTGGAAAAAGTAAGTTTTATCAATTATTGTTACAAATTATTATAAAAATGATGAAATATTACGTTAAATAAAGCATGATATATTAGTTTTCAATGATAAAATGTACGTAGTTCGTGTCACTGCATTTAAATATCCTAATTTTTTTTAATTATATTCATTAACATAAAACGACTGAAAATTATTTTATTTCGATAATACTCCACACACCGACTCTAAAAATGAGTTGAAGATCCTGGAATAATGAAAAGTCAACAAAAATTTAAAAAAGCACTGTAAAACCTAGCCCCAAGCTTGAAAGATGAATTTGTGTCTTATGGAAATAGTCCAAGGTTTGTTTGGCTGCATAATATTTTTTATCTAACAATTTTGATAACAATAACTCCAAATTGAGTGTTAGCTTTGCCTCTTTCTCATCTTCGCTAGACCATCATATACGTCCAAGTTAAGACGATTCCTGATTTTACGACAGTCGTTTATGGCACACCTGAAGTCGATTTCTATAGTGTACCATTAGAGCTTACAACTTTAGGCGACAATATTGGTTATCTCTTCACGCGATTACTCGTCCTTTCATTCTAGCCCTTCGTGTTGAGCCTTCAGCTGTCAGATCTAATAAGCTTTCACAAAAGTGTTGTTTATTCTACCGGTATCTTCCCGGAACGACACTTCAGCTTTTTCGATATACATGAAAGCGATACTGAGCACACCAATTTATCGTTTTGAGAAACCGAAGGTAAGCAATTTACTTTTGGTCTCTAAAGAAGACAATTTGGTTATCGAAACGCGCGTCAGACGGTGTAATTATGAGTGTTGGTGTAGTTAAATATTTACTGAGTGTTAGGGTTTCTACGTCATACAATATGTTGAAAGTAGACCGTAATATTTCGTAAAAAAGTCTTAAAAATAACCAAAAGTGTAAACCCTGTCTGGTGGGCCATTCAAAATATTTATTATGTGAAGTTTCTATCAACAGAAATGATATTAACACATTCTTTACTAAAGATTTTTGTAGTTAATTGTTGATTATTCATTTTTGCGGATTTCAGAATTTTAATCAACAAGAACCTTATCTAGATAAAGATAGGATATTAGGTTAACTTATACTCGTCATGTTAAAACATGAATCAACCAAACCCTGAGGTTTTGAACTGTAGTGAAACGAGGATTCTTATCAACGGCCAGCATTATTTTCATTCGCAAAATATACTAAAAATGACAGTACACAACTTACTTATGAAATAAAATTCTTATTAGTATGTTATTTACATAAAGCATGAAAATCCCATCTCAATTCCCTTTAAAGTATTGCTTAGTACCGACTTATACTTGGATCCATAACTTAAGTTCGAAATGGCCTACGTCTTCTTTGTCGTGGCGTTCTTAATGCTAGGTGTGGCGTGAAAAATCTTTTCCAGCACATTTTGTAATTTTTTGGAGGAGAAAATAGCATGATGTTAAATCTGGTGAGTTAGGCGGATGTGGACAACCAGTGAGAAATCAAAAGTGATTGTGGCACTGATTTTTCATGACTCTTGATTTGCACGTCATTTCGTATATATTTCAGTGTTATAATTAAATGTTTGAAAGAGCAAGATCCACTTTTTATATGTTTTCATTTGTTTTCAAAGTCAAAGAACGTCTCAACAGTTTTAGGCCTTCAAATCATTTTCACTTTTACGTCGCTCATACTACTCCAAAACAATCTTTCCTGGTTGAAAATATGGGACGTATTTTTTCCCCACACTTTGTACAATTCTTCATTGTCAAATAATTATCGTATGTTTAAATCGCAAAATCCAGTCACAATGAATAATAAACATTAATATATTCAATCAAAACAAATTAGTTACATTCATACATAACCTCTAAACCGATTCCTATTACTATGCTAATAACATTCTCGATGATTCAGTAATAGCATCATTGCTAATCTAACTACGATCTTGTCATTTTATTCTTCAGTTTTCACGACACCTTCTCTTGCAAACGTTCGTGAACTGTGAAAAGCGATTTTGGTAGTGCGAGGCTTCCGCGTATGAAAAGTGTGGTTGAATTTGAGTTAAAAGTAGGCGACACCATCTTAGGATTAGATATTATTTGTGTAGAAGTAACTGGAAGTTTAAGCGTTAATTATAGAAAAAATTGTGAGTTAATTTTTTTCTAATACTATTTATGAAATCTAATAATATGACCAGTATTTCTGACAACAAAAAATACAAAAAAAAATATGTTCCTCCAATCCTCTGAGCCTCATTTCCTCGTGCGTTGCTCTTTGTTTTTGACTCTTGACAATACGAAATTACAACTTTTGTTTTTATATGAAATGTTTTTCTCCCCTCCTATTTCTATTTCTACAGCGGCTTTAAATAAACAATATTAGTTATCACTATAGAGGTCATAAATTTCTTTGTTTTCTCCAATCACATTTAATTGATGTACAATAAAAAATTTAAAATTATTTGTATTAGATATAACCTCAATTTGATTTCTTATCAAAATCGTATTTACTCCAAATGTATATCGTGTGATAAAATTCAATAAATGTTTATAAACATACAAATTCTGGTGTCTCAGAAGTTATAAAACACTTTCAAATTGCGTTATTATCCTTGGTGCACCAAGTCATGATATCATCACCCAATTTATGTATTTACGTATACTTCGAACAAATGCGACTATAATATTATTTGTTGTTTTACAAGGTTATGATATTTGTCGAATTAGTGGATGGTAAGCTTGAAAAATGGACAATAAAAATTCGTTTCACACTTTTGTTTACTTATTAAATCGTAGACTAACATTCATTCTTACTTTTATACTTGAAGAAAGTAACGGACTTGACTCAAAACTAATCATTTCCAAATCATTTAATTCTAATTAAATAGAACAGTAAACTTCCATTTTCTGGAGTACCAATGAGGTAAATTACTAAAAGAAAGAAAAATAAATAAATGGATGTTACAATACAAGAACTAAAAGCTAAAAGCAAATAAAAGTGGTAAAAACAACAGCGATAACCAAGCTATTAGGTGTTTAGTGGGGGAACGAAGAAGAATTAAAAAGTGGTTCGATGAGGTTGATAACGAAAAGAATAAGAATAAAGAATATTGAAATAACTCTCACTAACTAATCAGGAGGAGAGTAAGATCAAATTCATAAATAAAATAAAAAAGTTTGTAGACCAAAAAAAAAGAAAGTGAGGTTCCAAGAATTAAAAAGGCATTTTTAAATAGAGAAATAAGATAAAATTACCAAAGAGTACGTTTATTTTGTATCAAAGCTGTACAAAAGGTGAAGTAGGAAAATCGATAGCCGAAAAGGTAGAAAACTTAAAGAGCTGTTGAGAATATTTATTAAATGTGACTAAAGGTCATGCTGCAATAAGTACCCATGACCGGAACAAGCATAAATATAATGACGTTATAGGAAACTTCATATAGGCTAGAAGAAATTTAAAGCATATTAATAGTAATCGAAAACAGAAAGAGACGAAATGAGAACAGAATACTCCAAATTAAATAAGCTTGCAAAAAGCAAAGGAGTTTTCATACTATTCGATTGCTTACCAGCAAATGTTTCCATTTTAAATATAGGTGACTTAGATATACCAAATAAGGTTATTAGACTTCTGAAAACGACTCTGAAACTGAAGCATGAATTGGTCATAAATCAACAGAATTTGTGATCAAGCTAAGTCTTACATTTCGTAGATTGTGAGCCTCAAAGTTCCCCATATCAAAACTGCTTTTATAGAAGACCATTTATAGATGAACAGTTATTAGGAACCGCAGTATCGAGGATGACTTCAAGGAGGTCGAATCCTTGGCAAGACATTCTATAATCAGATGAATCAGAATTTGTTTCTTCCTCAAAACTTTACGAAATGGAAGTGTGTTGTAAGAGATCCAAAGAGTAGATGTGGTATAATTTGGTAAATATTTCTTTGATCTCACAGCAGTTAAGTTACAAAGAAGTAGTCCAGACCTGGTAGCAATTATCATTCAGATTCTTCGTATTTATTAAATTTTTCCTCAAAAAAGTTTCGGTACAGTAAAAGAAAACAATGGAATAGTGTGAACCATTATGTAATTATCATCGATGTCTGGCGCTGGTAGACAACTTAACTCTGTTAGCAAGAACAAGAAAGGAGTTATAGAAGTTAGAAAACCATAACCTGGGTGATAAGATATGTCAAATATCGGGGTAAAAGACTTTCTTAACCACAGTAATTACACGACTTTGTGGTACTTAAGAAATTCAAATTTGACAGATAGAAAAGAAAAAAGCTAGTAATCAATACAGAAGAGTGAAAAAGAAGAACCAATAAAGAACTAAAAGATTTATTTATAATGAGGAGAAATGTACATTGACAGAGATGGTGGCTACAAAGATGACAATCTTTGGACTACTTAATTGCCATAAATGTCGCTATTTGAAATTTGAAAACGAGAACTAAAAGAGTAGTTTTATCATTTATATATATATAATAAAATATGTTTTATTGAAAGAAACTCATATTTTATTTCAATTTAATACTTTATTACTTATGATAAATTCAAAACACATCATATAAATATTAAAAATTCACAATTATATTGTCTGACGCGCGTTTCGATAACCAAGTTATCATCCTCAGAGACCCTAGGTAAAGGTAGTGGTAGAGGTGAACAGTGTGTTCATTAGTAACTACGTTTCGAATTTCTAATGTTTCTTTCGTTTGTTTGTTGAACATTACACCATAATAATTGCGTAATGCTAATAGTTCAATGTGTATAGAAAAACGTGGTAATTAATCCACAAAATTTCTAACAATATTTGACATCAAATAAATTCTTAAATAAGTTTGTTTCTGATATTTACAAAGGAGTATCTTCCAACAGATATCATGCTGATAAGATTACAATTACCTATTCTGAACGATCGATCCGATTCATTTCAGTTTTTGTTTGTTATCATAAAATAAACCTAAAATTTTCTTTGCAGTTTTCTGGTTTCGTTTCTGGTTGATGCTCGCGGAGGTGCAATGCGTGGTTGCCGACATTCGGGCGTGCGAGTGATAGTACCGCCAAGGTGCGCCCCAAGCCCCACAAGAATAACATGCAGATATGTGAGGCCTCAAAGAACGCCTCATCCGCCGCCGCTGATGGAAGGAGAAGCGCTGGCGAGTAGAGTTTTAGAATTGGGGCCTGTGGGCGCCAGATTTTTAGGGTGAGTATTACATTTGGAAACAAACAGTTCATAATTCCGATACATTATGTTTTAACCACTAAAATGTTGTAAGAAATTTCGACAACCATCGAGATGGTCAATTTCATAATGTTTTATGAAAAATATAACTAAATATCGGGATTGTCTGTTATCTACTCAGTTAATATCCTAAGACACTATTTTAGTTGACTAGTTTACAATCAAGAACTAATTGTGGGATTTGGAAACCTGTTAAAGTATGCAGCCTAACTATATTCTGGTTATCATTCCTTTAGTTCCTTATTTCAAGCAGATATTTAGATCGTCAAGCTACGATAACTTTGTTTCAAAAAACTGTTCTGTTTTCTGCCTTCACATTTAAAAAATACAGTACAAGGAACGCCTTTCTCAATAGGAGGACATTTTAGTATTCGATAAATCTTTATAGTTGTTAAATTTGTATAAGATTATGAATTTTTTCGTAGTGTGATTAGATTCATTAACTTCAAAATTCAATATTCATATTCTCTATAATCGATTCGCTTCATATTTCTATCAACCAATAAAAACATTCAGGAAAAATTTCACACATGCGGATCTATTTTCTTTGGATTATTATTTTTGTTAGAAATTATCTGCTTCTCCGAAACAGAAAAATGACGTCTATAATTTGTTGTGTATTTGTGAAAAAGTCACACAATTAGTTACTAATTTCCACTTCAATTAGATAAGAGAAATAATAAAAAAGTTGAATAAACAAAAGAGATTGAACATATCAAACCTGAATGTCATGATAGATTTTTTTCCATATATCAATCAAATGTATTCCTCCTCCTCACCTCGGATGACAAAACTTCGTCCTTTCCTATTATGTAACATTTCTAACAATTGTACAATGAATATTGAATCTAATTCTTTTTTATCTTCGATTCTTAATTTTTGGAAAGATGTCTATGCGATAGTTTCTCAAGAAATTTTTGAACGTGTTCTGTTAATATTGTTCGCGAGTTTTTTGAGTGATGAATAGCCATCAGTATTTTTTAATTTATAATATGAATATTTTCTTTTGAAAAAAGGCAAACTCTCACCAGTACTATAATCAAAGTGGAGAAGATTTGACATCATCAGATCTTTTTAAGAAAAACATGACATTAAAAACTTTTTTATAGAGGTACTTTTCTATTTATTAGGTAGTAGGTAGTTTAATGACGCTCTTGGTGAAAAATTTTCCTTTATCACTCATCTTATCAATTTTTCTAATAAATTTAAAAACTCTGAATTGTGTTCACAAAAATGGACATAACTTTTGCCTTCAATTTTAATGTTCAATGAGACCTTTTGGGTTCGAAATTTAAATACAAGCTAAAGGAAAAGAGATTACAGCCATTAAATCTACAAACTGACGGAAAACTTATTGTAAAGAACGATCTAGCTTCAGATAGAAACATCCAATTTCCTTTTTTATAAAGTCCTTGTTTTCTGATCCATATCGAATACCAAATAACCGTTTTTTCTGTCGTTAAATAAAAAGAAATATAGAGAAAATTTTCTGAGTATAAATGCGTGGATACAGTTTTATTTTTTACTTTCAGGCCAGTAATTATAGAAGTACCTCACTTTGCTGCTTTGCGCGGCAAAGAACGCGAAATTGTGATACTTCGATCTGACAATGGAGAGTCATGGAAAGAACATTCGGTGGATGCTAGTGAAGAAATCCTAAATCAAGTCTTACACGACAGCTTCGAAGCAGATGGTAAGCATTTTAATTTGAATCCAACAAACTTAGGTAGAGTAAAGCACAGTAGGAATAATTAATCGCCACGATTTTTCAGATAGTTTATCTATTCATTCGTTTCTAGATTTGAGTCAATTGGAAGATGTATCTTCGGGAAGAATAACAAGGATAGTGACTCAAGATTTTCCGCAATATTTCGCGGTGGTTTCAAGAGTAAGACAAGAAGTACACGCCATAGGCCCAGAAGGCGGTATGGTTTCAAGCACGGTAGTGCCTCAAGTTCAAGCAGTCTTCCCAGAAGGAGCTCTTACAAAGAAAATTAAAGTTGGCCTTCAGGTAAATTTATTCAAACCTCGTAAAGGGGTCCCTTTGGATAAATTAAGAAAAATTACTGTTAATCATATACCAAAAAAGAAACGGTGGTCTTTGATTTGGTGAATTTTTTTATTGATGTTTGATACATTTTAAAAACATGTTGAAATACATGTACTACTAGAAAAGATCGAATAAAGGATATTAGATAGAAGGCTTCTATTATTTATTAGAGAGTGAATAAAATATCATATATTTTGCTCCAGATTTTCTCTTGAAAAACTAGAACTACATTAAGTGTTAAATTACTGTAGACTTTTAAGCTCAATAGAAAAAAATATTTTCATTCAAAAGGTCAATTATATTTTAAAATGATTTCAAACCTATGTATACAGTAGTTATTCTAAACGTAGCTCATTCTGAACTTCCAATTTTGAACGCCACGAGAAATAATCGGTAAGTGTCGAATAGAATATTCTTAGATGCCATTTTCGTAATAAATTTACACAATTTCTTAGCAATCGTCAATCGGTTTATGATTATTTGCTTCAGTATAACGATCATAAATATCAAAAAGTGACACCTTTGTAGCAATAGAAGTCGAAAGTTCAGTGTAACTATAAATTCTAAACGATTCTAAAATGGAAGACAGATGCGTCTGGAGAGAAATATTAAGAAATACTAAATTTTTTGAAAAATTGTTAGAAATTCTAGAGATATTGGGTAGCTCTGAGAAAAACAAGATGAGAAGAAAGAAGTAGAGGAATTTGACGAGAACACAAATGACAGACCAAAGACAATCAAAAAGAGACAAATAAGCAGAGAGACAAATACAGGAAAGTAGAATTGATGGAAAAGAATAATAAAAATAGGTATCTGATAATAATTGGAAACGAAGTATACACATCAAACGACAAATAATTGATAGAAAGAAATCATGGGAAAATTTTTAACAAAAGAATTGAAATGAAAATAAGGAAAGTTCAAAACGCAGTATGAAGGAAGAAAGAGAAAACGACACGTCAAATGGAATGGATGGAATGACAATGAAAACTAAAACTCCAGCACTCTGATGATCGGAAGGGCATAAAGAGAAGAAGCAGAAATATTAAAAAGTGAGTGAAGTTTGACAGTTAACCCTTTCGTGAGTTCTATCGGGCTTAAAAGAATATCTGCCAGCAAAATTTTTAATACAGAAATTTCTTAGAATTGTTATGGACGATGACTTTAAGAAAGAAGCACACGAAGTGTTAATATTTTATGAAAGATAAATTGTGTCAAACATCAAAAAAAAATTATTTTCTAATTTTTACACAAGCCAAATTAAATATGTAAATACAAATTTGTTAGTATTTTTTCAAAAAAAAATTGAAAAAAGAATTTTGAACACATTTAGAAATTTTATATTCCATATTTTACCAAAGAAAGTACAACTTATTTTTTTAATAAGGTAGCAGTGAGTGTTCTAGTCATTTTTTGAAAATGTATTCTCATGTTAATCTATCTATCGACCTAACTGCGTAAAGTTACTTAAATTATCACAAAAATATCATAATAAAAAATAATCAAGTTCAAGTGAATTGGAGAGAATTAATCATTTATTTAATTATTGACAATTCATGTAGTTAGAGCAGAAGATTAGAAATAATTGAAAATAGTTTTTTGAGAGAGCTGATAGCATTAGATCAAAATAAATAAAAGAAAGTCTAAAAGCTGATTCAAGTAGTAAAAAATCATACTTCGAACACTAATTATGCGGTCAGAATTCATCAACTCGCATTTTTTTTTTTGAAACTTCATTGCGTATCGCTTCTGGATCAGTTTTTCCATCCTCGATTTCTTATTTGCAACATATTGAATTTTACTTGTTTTCCGTTTATTTTTACTACAACTCCAGCTTTATCCCGAGAGATTTAGATAATGCTACGTTTAGATTGATAAGGCACGAAATTAATGATATTTTAAGTTTCAAATAACTTCCTCCATATATATATATATATATATATATATATATATATATATCTAATAATTTCTAATAATTAAATGACATTTCAATGCGAGTAGTTAATTTGTTCTCATTTGTAAAGAGATGTAATTAGTAGGCACTTTATTAGAAAGTGAAAGAATCGGGCCTCGCAATTTAGTGAGGATTGCACATTTCATTCATTGCAATTTGATTACATGAATGAGGGGCAGTAATTAAACAACTGATTGCATGCAAATATTATTCTTTATTTGGGCACGTTGTTATGTGAAGAAAACTCCCACAAATATAAATTGACGTAATAATTTAAGTAACGATGTCACCGAGTTGTAACTAGTTATTAATTTTAATGAATTGGCATAGTACAAATATTTTAGTAGGGTATTAAAAACATGACAACATGTAGAACATTATGATTCCTTTTTTAAAGTGTTTTAATTTAGAGATTGTATCAAAACTTGCTTTAAATATTCCACATTCAAGAGTTTACAAGTTTGCAGTAAAAAAATCCTCAAGTGATAACAATTATATTTTTGTGGAATATGTTCGATATACATACAAGGTTTGGGATAATCAAGCAAGGCGACAATAAACAACTTTATTAGCAAACTGACGTTAACCATATACATAAATAAGACACATCATAACTTACTTGTAAACAAAATCATGTAATCTACATAGAGGTGACGTTGTAACGATTGCAGTTAAAATTTTAAAGAGCTCATTAAGGAGTAAAACATATCAAAATAAAATGTGAGAAATAACTTAATTATATAAATATTTACAGTAATTTAAATTCCACAGAATTCCTAATATACAATCGGTGTCTTAAGTATTGAACGTTTCGCTTGTAAAAGCATGCGCCATTTTTATCAATTTTTGTAAAATGGACGAAATTATGATGGTATTTACATTGGTGCCAGATCTTTGATTTTTCATGTAATTTCAATTAACGTTGTTTTGTGAATAGATCACTTTAGAAAATGTTTTTCATGTGATGTTTTCTTTGCCTTGTCATAACAAGGGTGGATTCGCGAGAGCGTGAAGTTTCAACAATAAAATTACTAAAAAATAAGTTTTGCAAAATAAAAGAGCAATGTTTTCATTAAGCATTTCTAGATTAATTATAGTGCATGACGGTTCCACACGTTCAGCATAAACCGTGTTATTATAACCAGTTTCAAGATAATATTTTTGTCACTTGTTCTCGGTTTCTTCAATCATTATTCACGTTTAATTAACAATCTTCTTTCTTCATATTCTCCCAACAACAAAAAATACTGTTATTTTTGTATCTGAACTTAATAAACTAGGAATAATCTCAAATAATATATATCTTGAAAAAATTACTGTCTAATGAATTAGTAAAAGTTTCATGAATCTTCTACATTAAAGAATATTTAAGTTGATATGTAACAACTGAAAGCAAACCTTTAAATGACATTCTATGATTATTCTACCTTACAACCTCTAAATATAGCAGGTTTGGCTTTACTAAGAATGAATGAATGAATGAACCAAATAAATACACACTATTCTCAAGTTATAGAAACCACATATTTTACGTTTGATATTATTCAGATATATTTTGTTTTTGGAACATTATTATTTCCTAAAAGTTCCAGTGTATTAGATACTTGGATTTGGAAATTTTCAAGCTAATTAAAGTGTATTTTTAGGAATAAATTTGAATATACGGGACCAGTTAAGCTCACTTGAATGAAAAACCCATATATTAGTGTTTTGGATATAGTACTTTCTCACCCAAAGAGAATGTGGCTTGACCAGTATATACTACCAATTCGTGTTTCCTTAAGTACAAAAAGTGGCCCCATTAGAAACAAAACCCAATTTAAAATTTTGAATTGTTTCATTGGTATCACATCGAGATCATTATCAGACAAATCTTGATTCAACCATGTTTTATATAAATGAACACACCAATCTGGTTGAACTTTGCTGTAGATTACTCATAAGATTATTAATATTAAAAAAGGTCTTAATTCAATGTTTGAGCTAAAAACACATATTAAGATGATGTTTTGGGGATTTGTAGATTCTCTATTGCAGTAATCGAGTCTCTTTGCTAATAATCCACTAGTTTTGACTCCCCGAATCTTTAAATACTTTGGTCGAGTTACCTCTGAAAAACAGCTGGAAATTATATTGACCTTGAAGCTTATAATCATAACACAAATCATTCTTTTCTAGACACACACAATTTATTGCAACTTTCAATAAATACATTAAAGATGACGTTAAAATTATCAATTATATCATTAAAGTATATGAAATTATTTTGCATTTCTTGAGAATAACAAAACTAAAAAACATATAGGATGGACGAATTGAAATAACAAGTTTATTATATAAATAGATAGTAGAATTACCTAATTATAAATACCACTATAATATATCTTCCAAAACTCTATCTTACAAAAAATTACACTCTATACTTTTCTGTATATACCTAAATGAAGCATGCGGCGAAAATATTTGTGTTACCGTGGAATGTTTATATCAATAGTATGTAAAAGTTTCCAGTTTCTAATTTTTGTTTGGATAATTAAGAATTCTGGAAAATCTGTAATTTAAAATACACTGCAATCATCTACAACGTACTTCTGTTCATTTCACTAATAATTAACCATTCATGTATGATTATCATTTCGCCGTTAGCCATTAGCCATTTAACATTGACGTATGAAAGGTGTAGAATCCTCCAGACCGATTAAAAAACTTTCAATGATCTAAGAAAGATTTACTAATAAAACTATCAATACTAATGGCTCTTATAATCAATGATACAGTTTATTAATATTTCAATCATCTTAAAAAATAGATTCAAATCGAACAAGAACACTTCTTCAAAACTACTGTATTCGTCTTTAAAATCCATGGCCGATTTGTCTGTCCGACATTATTTTAGCATTGAGTAAATGATAAAACTATGAATGTTCCCTCTTTCCAAATAGATTCAAACAAAACTTACTATAGGAGCCACATTTTATCTACCAATCACAAAGTACTTTTGTAGTAGGGGAAGGTTGCATTGTGAATCCAAATATATCGAAGCTGCAGCAACAATTTGTAGCACATGCTTCGAATATAATGATATAAATACAAGTTTTCACGTAACTTAATATTAAATTTAAATATAGGCATAATCGTTTCAACCGTTTCATTCTAAATGACCCTTGAACAAACGACACATCTCGGTAAGAAATTCCTCTTATATATTGGGGTCGTCAGGTCTTCTTTTTTATTTCTAAAAAAGTGTAATTGATATATTTGGATATCCACTTTAGGATAGTGGTAAAAGTAGCAAACTACCTCATAGATTATATCCATTATCTAAAGCTATCCGTAATCGAGATCTTGTTATTCTTTTATGGAGCAGCTGACTTCTTAGTTGATGGCTTTTTCTCTTCTTCTTGGTGTCTTCACTGCTCGTCGCGATCTGTATTTCCATCTTGGATATATAACGTAATCATCTCCGTTGCCAGCGTCAGTTGTCTCATCTAAATATTGCAGAAGTAACTAGTAGACCTGTAACTTGAGTGTAACAAGTTAAATGTTGATGTAATTTTCTTTTGAAAACAATCAATTAATTTCAACGGGGAATAAATATGAAACATTTTAGTTTTTTTGGATCCTGATATATGAATTAATATTACCATTATACTATTTTGGCTATAATTAAAATATTATCGAAATGTCGTAATTGGTCCTAGAGTACCCTACACTATTCATTAATTTGTGCTAAATTGGTTGAAGTTAACTATTTCGCTGACTGTAGGTCGATGTTGTGATGTAAGAATAATATATAAAATGTAAGTTCTAACAGTATTTAGTTGAAGCAGTGAAGAAGTATGTTTCAATACGGCGAATAATGATTACAACGTAGTATAAATACAAATTCATCACTGGATTTTTTAAGACTCTTCGATGTAAACAGTATGAGTGCCCAATAAAATTTCAGTTATACTAATAAACTAACGTTTCATTTTTTTAAAATCACCAATATTGATATTTGGCTACAACATTTAGAAAAATCATTACAGTTATATATCAAAGAAGTAAATTAGCGTCTAATAAAATAAAATAAAAAATAACCCAGAAACTTTATAAACAGATAATTCTGTCTGATTTCTAGCTTTTCGATAATTTTAGTAAAAGTGCATTGACAGATAGGACAATCAATCAAATTTAACTTTATTTCGAGTTAGGGTCACTAAAAAATTGTTAAAGTTCGATGAAATGAGAAGATGGTGATTTCTCATCGTTAATGAAAAGTTATTTTACGACTTTCGAAATATCTGTGAAGTTATGGTACGGTCAAATTACATATGCAAGATCGCAAAAGCTCCCATTAAGCTGAAAATATTTTTTAAGCGAAAGCTGGCGAAGTTTTGCCAAAAGCTAGGGCAAGAGAAAAATTGTACACTTTATAATTATCTACAAATAAATTGTCTCGACACTGTTTTGTTTGTTTTTTAAAATAAAATAATTTTTTATTATGATATTTCGATATGCCTATTTCACAGAGAAGAAATCCATAATCGTATAATACTTTTCTTGTTTCTGTTCTTTTTCTTCTTGTAATAAGAGCGATATCTTCTTGATAATATAGTATGAATACTATTTAGATGGCTTTTGAACATTTGGATACAACTGTCTTCTTGAAAATTGGTACATGCTGGTGAAGAAGAATGTAACTTCTATAATTACATCCGGGAATTTTTCACGCGCGGGTGAAGCAGAAGCAATTATGGATGAAGAAAAAAGGGAATTTCATTGCTGGTTCCACTTTTGTAATAGAGTTACTTATTTCGAAAATTACTACATATTCTAGTTAATCTTGTTTCGCAAACAAGTTGAGATTTTAAAATATTCCTTCTTCATCACATCCTAGTCGGTTTTAATTAGCGAGTTTTTGGCAATTAAAGTATTTCTAGGTCCCAAGGTTGTTTTCGAAAATAAAAAAGAGCGAAACGTTTATATATTGCACTTAATCCTGAAAAGACCACGACAGAACAGACAAAAACAATTCCAAAGGAAGACTTCCAGTAATGGAATATATTGCCAGTCCAACGGCAGTGTTTTGGAAGAAGTTAATTGAAAAGTTATCTTACCAGTTTTTACAATTGTACATCTTGTAAGAAAAAGTATTGAGACAATCTTTGTAGATAATTGAATGATCCACATGTTTTGCATAGACTAATTTCATGATAAAACTAATCGTTTGGGTGTAAAACATGAAAAATAGAGAAAACAAAAATTTTCATATAATTTGACCAGACTATTAACTGACATTTGCACTTGTAAAGTCCCAATAGATATTTTCTTTATTTTAATTTAGCAAAATTATCCAATAATTTCTTATCTTTTATAACCAAATTCTTTTTTCAATTTTGTTTTGACTCATAACTGTGGCTTTTGAAATTTGGAAAGGATTTAAATTCAAATTTCTTAGCTTATTCTCAGATTCCTTGTGCCTAGAAATTATGATTTATTTCACATAGACTCCATTATGTTTCACTTCAAGCATTTACTGGATATAAGAGATTCTGTGAAAATTAATTCATTTCCTTCCAAATATTTTCATTCGAGACGCTAACAAAATGACTTTTTTTCCTCCCTTCGCCAATTTCTTCTCTAATTTTTTCAGTAGATCTTCCGAAGTCGTTACATTCATCTTCATATATTCGACATTCTCAATCAATGTTACACTCTCTGTTTTACTCGGCTGTGATTTGTACAGTTTTGCTGATTAATATCCAATCTGTTTCCTCAAATACTGCAAAAATTATTTTTTGGATCTTATTCATCATGTGCATATGTTGAGAGTTATTGTTAGAAATCTCACCTTGCTTCATACTATTTTGACGTATTTCCCTTCAGCTACCTCGTTGCTTTGCTTTTTTTTATTTTTTATAGTCCCATACACCATACCCAGCTTATTTCAAAGTTCATATTTAATTAACGCTTGGTTTTGCTGGATCGAGTCATTGGCATGAGCGGTAAGCTCAAGCTCCCCCATTTTCTTTTTACTTTAGCCCAGTTGTGTTAGAAATCCTTTGAGGAGGAATATATAAGATGAAAATATATCGACTCCTTCTTTTTTCATCTCATTTTTATCCCTTATAGTGTTTCCACGTTACATTCAATTTGGTCATCTTGTATATACATATTTTTTACATTCCAGTTTATTTTTGAGTTTGAGAGTCTCAAATTCTTGGTTGAATATTTGAAATACTATAGTTTTCTTATTCATTTTGTTCTCTAAAACCGTAGCTGTATTCATATTAAAGTCTATTTTAAATATCGGTATCATAGTTAATGTCTACATCTTCTTTATGAATATCTCTTTTATTTTTTAATAATGAATAACTTCATATTAACTAAATGTTGTAGACAAAATCTGACAAAAACAAAGCACGGTTCGCAGATGTTCTCGCGAAAACTTCTACAGATTATCAACTATTTTATTGGGTAATCTGCTGAAAGAAAATGTCAAATTACATCACACCATCATTCCATTTCATTTATTTACTTTTTCTTTTGCACGCCACACAGCTATTTGTATTTATGTTCGCTGTCGAGCCTTGCTTTGTGTCACACCCTTCTTCCTTATCCTTTCTTCCTTCATTTGCTACTTTGTTGTGTTTCTCTTTTTAAGGTAAGTATACGCTTGTGCTGTTCTAGTGTCATTTCATATATTTTTTATTACTGCACATAAAAAGATAAATAAATGTTTTGCTTCCACGGTTATCAATTTGAAAACTTTCTCTATTTCGGCCTCTAAGAAAAAATCAAAAATGTACAAAACGAAGTCAGACTTTTTAAGGATTTTAGTAGATTATATTAAGCGGGGGCAAACACAACCCTTTAATATATCAAATTGAATTGATATTTCATGTACCAAACGTCTTGCAATGAAATTGATAGAAAGTAAATCATTCTATTAAATTTTCGAAATGAACATTATTTGAAAAATAATCATAAAGTCTACTTCCGAACTTTTCTCTAATATGTCTTCCTCAAGCTCTAAACACGTAGAATTTTTTGAAAATTATGCGAAATAGATGTTACAGTCGTCCGGGGTCTCAAAAGAGATGTTCGCAGAAAATTACGCCTAATTGAGGACCACGATCCCCTCCATTCAGTTTATGTTATCAACTTTGTTAGTTACCAAATCGTTAATTATAGCACATAAAAATTTCATTGAATATACCTATTATAAAAATATTCGGTTAAATCCTTGGGACATTCGCTAACGATAATTCATCTTCTAGTTAATTTGTTGATGTTATATAAATAAATCTACAAAAAGTACCCCCTATTGCAAAAGCAAAATTTCTCTTTAGGCTCAACCAATAGATCCTGAACTAACGGCAAAACTTCTCGGACATGGCGTAGCCGTTTCTCCAGTTGTAACGGTGGAGCCGAGAAGAAGGAAATTCCACAAAGCCATCACATTAAGTATGCCTGCTCCTCGTGCTCATTCTCAAGGGATGATAAATCAATATTCTGGATCTGCTCCCACATTGAGACTTCTATGTTCAATAACCGGTAAGTATAAAAAGGGGAATAATTTATTTAATGTATAAATAAATGACAAAAGGGGATTTGGGTTCTTGAATTTAAGAGATAGATAATGAATGAATATCACACACAATTCTGTTCCATATAATTGAAGTAAATTTTAGTGAATTTCCTTAAATCGCTTCCCATTTGAAATATTCATCTGAAAAATTACTCAAATCTACATTAATTAGAACAATCCTTGACATAAATACTTTTAATTCAATACGATGACGTCCTAACTTGTTACCTAAGTTCAATACATACTTTCGATAGTTCTAGTATCGTCCATCAATTTATTTTTTGACACATTCATAATTAAACATTTATTTTGTTTCATAATGCCTATGAATATCAAAGTCTTTCAAAACAGCCCCGCAGTCAAGTTTCTTTTTAAATGAGAGAGACAAAGAAGTTGTGATACGTTTTTGAAGATAAAAGTTTTATCTTGGATAGCTTCGTGATAGAAATGGTCCTGATATAGGAAAAAACTTCCTCTGCAGAAATAAAGATTTGTGGCTTTTTTTAGGAGTATGATTTTTATTTAGGGGAGCTTTCACTGTGTTTATCAGCTATCGTGGATGAACTGAAATTTGTAACATTTATAAATTAATAAATAAAACAAAATAAAATGGCTCCATGAAACCAACCGTGGTTGGTAGTGGGTATATTACTACTCTACCGTCGGCCATTTGGCTGATGATAGGGTCCACCAGGTTACAGAAAACCCGTAAAAAACCTGCAATACGGACGAGTGGACGGGTTGGTTTGGAAATACATTTAATAGCCTTCGAGGAATCGTCGAGGAAAGCTATAAAATTTTTGATAGCCGAATGGAAGGACGGGGATAAATTGAATGTATTTCCAAACGTCCTGAAAAAGAGAACTAACGTGTTTTCCTATATAGTTTGATATAGATATAAGCCACAGGGGTATATTTAACTTGGTGCAATTCAAAAATCACTTGTACCGAAATACCGAAGTATAGACGTCAACGTTTTGAAAACAGTGAACAAACTAATGTTCTTTTATTTATATTATTATCAGATAAATGCCGTCACTACCTATTGAAAAAAATCTTTCAAATCCAATATACTGATTATAAGAAGAAAAATAAACCAAAAACGCAGCATCTAAAGGACAGTTACATGATTTTTCATGAATAAATTTCCATTGATGTAAATAGGTCATACCTGCTTTAAACTTCTCTTCAGAATATGATCCTCTGAATACATGATAATTTGGTTATTACTTCATTATTATAATTATTCCAAAAGTTACTACTGAAAATTTTTAACATAATTCATATTCATTTTCGTTCAATGAGACTTGATTGAAATGTACGACAATAATCCTCCATTTTGTATCCTAAATTAGCTGAAGCGCACAAGATGGATACAAACTATGAAATGAAAATGTTGACTCTATTTTAGCTTGACTTTGTAATGCAAGCTATTTATTCATTATCTTCTCTTACTTCGATAAGTGGATTATCAAATTTATAATAACATGTCTGATAGAGTTTATATCAAAAAGAATATTTGAATAGTGTCTCGTTCGATACCTTATACATCAATTTATATAATGGGACAAGTAATTGATAGAAGAAATTATATCTAAGGAAAGAATGATGAACAAACATCGTTAAATATAATGTTTTTAAAGTATTAATATTAAAATGAAAATATATGTGGCCAATATTGTGCAAACTGTATTATAGATAGCAGAGAATAATAAGTAATAATAATAATAACGGATAGGATACAAAAGGATGATATTAAAAAAGTAGTGCTCATGAACTATCACAATCTCAATTATGATCATGAAGATCCTATAATTTCACTTTCAATAGATACAGTTTGTATAGAAAAAGTTGTAGATTTTTCTGTTATTAGTTATAACAATCAAATGTTTCACATTTCATTAGTGAAAGGTATTTATTGTGATACAGTACATCAACATTTAACTATATTTAAGAAACAGGAAAAAAAAGATTCTCATAATTAGAGATTACGGTAATAGTAGAAGAATTTATGAACTTGTTGAAGAAGGAGGTTTAACTAAAACTCCCACTAAAACCGGTCGTCCAAATCTCTTAAATAATTATGGAGAATATTTGAGCGTTATTTCAATTTTTCCATTTGAAACTATATTACAATACAGAATCCTTTTGTAACATTATTAAGAAGAATAAGTTTCGTTCTTACAAAGTAAAGCTAGATGATCGTCGCAGCAGAAAGGATTGCAATAAATAGACAGGATGGTTCATCATCAAACTTTAATGTTGCTGTTCGAAATTACTTTAATGAAGTTTTCAAATATATATAAAGATTTGAGGACAATATAAAGTAAAGTGATCTACCAGATCCCCTAATTCATCACTTCCGCACTATTTTCCAGGAATATCTAATAAATATTTTGAACAAAATAAAACCTGATAATCGGGAATATTTTTTTGAATCTAACAAAAATCTAAGTTACGTTGTTTCGTGGACACATTGTATATAGGACAGATTCACAGAATTTAAATTGGCAAAATTGCTTCATTTGTCTACCCGATAGTTGCTTTTGTGTTGTTTGATGATTCATTATGAATGAATTCAATCCAGAACAAGTTTGTTTTTTATCAACGTAATAATTCTGTTTATCATTTCTTTGGTGTACTGAATGGTCCTTCGGGGTGACTAATTCAAATAAAAATGAATCGTTTTCGGATCACATTAACTCTAAATGATAATGTACACCACGTGTCATGCCAAACAGTATGCAGTCAAGAAGCTGTAGCCGCCCTATAACGAAGCATTGAAGAAGATTCTAACAATAAACTTGCCGCCAATCTCATGTATTGGAGTGATTTTCCGTTGAATGGAAAATTTTACGACAGTAACTTCGCTCAAAAGCTTTAAAGATAACGAAGCATTGAAGAAGATTCTAATCAATAAAGTTGTTGCCAATCTCATGTATTGGAGTGATTTTCCGTTGAATGGAAAATTTTACGACAGAAACTTCGCTCAAAAGCTTGAAAGATTCAAATGATTATCGCATGTGCCACTGATTCGGCTAATGAGCTGAGGCAATAATTGCTGTTAATAGTGAATTTTGAACCCTCGGCGAAAGAATAATTGCCGTGAAGATCCAGTTAATTGAACACCTACAAATTCAAAGAATTGCACCTTCTACGAGCTGGCTATTGGGGTCGCATGCCCGAAATCAACTTTGAACACGTCATGCGATGTCCTATTTTCTATTTTTATATGACATAAATTTGTGTAACTGTAGAAAAAGTACCCCTCATAATTATTTTAGTACGTTAACTCGAGAATTATTCCTTTGTTCATAAATAAATCCAATTCACATGTCAACCTAACAAATATTCATTATAAAAGAAAATTCTACTGCTTGACCCATGATATAATTGAATTAATCAGACTTAAATTTCGATAAAACAAAATTTATTCTTATTGCTTATAAACTCTCATGAAAATAAAAACTATCATTTCCAAACAAACAGTATAACAAATCCCCAAATATTTTCTTTATTATTTTCGTTATTTTTCTTTCTGTTATCATCAAACAAATTATTGTCTTGATGTTGTGTTGTGCCCTGTATTTTTTGTAAATTGTTTTTGTCGTTAAGGGGTTGGCAAGCTTTTGTTACAAGCGGTAGATGAGTGAAATAGTAGGATAGATTTGTAGATCATAATAAGTATTTTTTAGAATAGACATTTTTCATAGTATAGTTTACTTACCAGGTCTGTTCTGTAAATTGCAATTCAATTAGCAAAGAAGAGTAGTTTTGTTTCAAGGACATTAACAATTAAACAATTTATAGGAATACATTATATTTATATTTCCAGTGGTGGATTTACCAGCAAGCTGAGTGGGCTGTAACCTGGGGCGAAAAGTTTAAAAGGGTGGCAAATTTTAGAGTCAAAATTAACAAGATTTCATATGACAATATAATTAACGATTTTGCAAATTCAAATGCCGCCAAAACTGTATTGTAAGATTTTTTAATAAAACGTAAATTGTACATGATTGTAATGTTATTTCCTCAAATCGAGGATCTTACATCTTCAATTTTATTGATATAAAATGCAATTTAGATAACTAAGTTATCGAATTGCAGAGGTCTGCAGAAACAAATAAATAGCCTACAGACGTCAAATCGGTAAATCCGCCACTGACTGTTTCAAGACTGTGTAAAATTTATACAAAAAGTGGCCTGGACTTCTATCGGATAAGTGACATTTGACATTTTTAATGATTGTCTTAAGCACTAAAAGTAAATGTTTTTACAGTGATGTCAGAACAATATTGCTAATACCAACATCAAAAATATTCAAAACTTTTTCTTTCCTTTTTTTACGGTGTTCCGTTTTGTGGGTGTGCCCGAAACCTTGCGGTATAATTTTATAAATTTATTAAACGTAAATTCCGGTTCACCTGAGTCCTCTTTTTTTTCTTCCTTCCATAAAAGTTCTAACGACTGTTCCTTCTTCAATATCTTTCCTCGTCCTGGCTCTAAACTATCTGTCCGCCTCTTTCGTGGTCGACTTTTACACCGTGTTCCAATTGGAGATCTATCCCTTGCTATTTTCACCAGTCTATCGCCTCTCGTAAGCTTAATACGTTGGTTGAAGTTGTCGTTTCCAGATATTTTATTTCAGTTGTCTCGTTTTGATCCTTCCTTTTTGATGTTTCTGTTCCTGTTTCTTATATCCAAATCAATATAAGTCTGATTGTCGATTTTTAAATACATATCTTAGTTTCTTGTTTTAGTTGTTTGTTCCGCCATACTACTGAAGACATCCCGCGATCTTATTTACTCCAGGTACTTGTCTTCGTACCTTGTCTTATACGTCACCATAACTGGTTATGTCAATTCCGGTTCAACCGAATCGAATTCTGTAAATTAAATATTTCTGGAAATTGTTCTTTTGCATCAAGATAAAAGTGGTAATTTCGACATAACTGAATTGAAAAAAAATCACGCTAGATGGCGCTATATAGATAGATTAACCAAATTTTAGACAAATCTACTCTCAGTTGTAATAAATAATTTACAGAACCAACCTATGGGCATGTATATATGCTTAAACATATAGTTAAAATATTTGATTGAAGATAGGTGTAGTCAGCTAATCCATGTACAGACAAAAATTAAAAAGACAATTTTCCGCGGATCATGAAATTAAATCGGAATATACCTAAACTCAGGGACAGAGTTTGCCAGCCTCGTGCTTTGTGTTTTCAATCAAACGAATGACGTCATTGTGACGTCACAAACAAAATGACTTCAGGCAATACAATCATATTTAAATAGTAGTTCAAAGGTCAAAAATAAACGTTGCTAGAGAAATTCAATGTTGAATAGCATTAGAGTTTATTGAAAAATAGGGAAATAATTTTAAATTGACTCCATACAAAATTGTAAATTATATAACTTGCTACATTCTATAACTCACTTTATATATTCGAAGTTTTAATTTGCCATTCACGGATTGTACCCCGAAGAATTTTTTTCGAATTCTATATCAAACTAGATATTTTGAACATGTCCATGACTGTTTGCAATTGGGATTGTTCTAATAATGAATTAAAAAAATCGTTCCTGATTCATAGCTGGTTCTAAGCATATTTTTCAATTACGCTTGCATGAAAAATTTATGACGTATCAATCACATATCAGCCGGACAGATCCCAGCTCAAAGTGGAAGGCTCTTATTCCTTCTCCCGAATGCGAGATTTGATCTTTGATGAAATTCTTGAATGCACGAAGCAATACATGAAACACTGCAGAAATGACGACGTATAGTTCATAACAAGCGACGAGGAATGCTTACTGCAGGTGTTAGGGTCCTCCACAGCAGTAGCAGTTTAGATGAAATTTAGCTAATAACTGTCCAATCATCCACCGTACAGTTCCTATGTTGCATTCCTGTCCTACGGTGACCATTTTGGCAATGGGAGCTGAAAACGTGTGTCGCACGCTGTTTCCAATCGAAGGCGATGTTACGAAAGTTAATTCTACGATTTACGGTGATGTTGAAAAAAAGAAGACTCATTTCTTTATTTGTTATCAATATTCAAAAAAATTAAAATACTTTCTGCGTTTCCATCCAATACTCAATTGCTTCAGCTCTTTCGTAATAATGCTCTAGTTTTATTAGTTCAGTAGCGCCCTCGCAAGAATCCCGCGCATCATAATAAAAAAACATTCCTAAGCAGCCGATAACTCATTTGAAGTTAGCCTTTATAGTTTCTTGATGAAAATTCAGAAGCTGCTTTGATTTCCATTGAATAGAGCTCAAATTTTATAAAAGATGTTGTCGCTGGGAAAAAGGAGTTTCTATTTTTTTATGTAAAATGGGATACAAGTGCACTAGAGTAGTTAGAGTGGTGCCTGTAGGTATAGATCTTCAACTTCTGTAGGTTGTAGTGCTTTGAAAAGACGTGCTTTGGTAGGTGGTTCCACAGTCCTTCTACAGGGAGTAATTCCGAAAAATTGATGCTTTGAGCATCTGCAGGTCAAATCGGTGCTCATGAGCCTGTCGAGTAGGTCTCCTGTTCTAGTAGGGATTATGTTGGATAGCTGCCGTGATAATAACGGTAAACTAAGGTACAAGAAATTGTTAATGAAATCACAGCCATAGTCTCATTTATTGAACATTGACACCGCTTTTAAGAATAAGGTATTTTTTTATGTTTTCAAATGTCCTATCTGAATTTAGAATATAGATAATAGTATTAAAAACCTTTCTGGAGAAATTGATATCAAAAACACATGAATTTCAAAAATAGACATTTACGATTCCATAATGGAATTATTTCGAAAAGTAATTTTTTTCAACAATCATGTAATTGGAGATTACATATAGTCATTAGATCTAATTTATTTGGGGTGTGAGTTGAATTATTTATAATTTTGTATTGGAGTCGTTAGATTGCAAAAGTAAAATTTTCATAATGACGTCATGATGTCACTTTTCTGGTAAAAACTAATGCGCAATTGTTGAAAATTTTCACGTGCGTACCCAGGGGTGTTTCGGAAAAGATCTCTCAAAGGTAACTAACTGAAAATTTTGTGGGCTGCCCCCCTTTTAGAATGTCTTATCTTAATCATTTTATTTGTTAGGTATTTTTGAGAAATGAATGTACGCAGTTATTGGAAATACGAAATATAATTGATATCTAATATTTGCTTGAATTGAAACGGTATTCGTTCTAGAAGTATGTTATTTCATTTTAGCATGACCATCGAAATCTGATTAATCAAGTTCTATAGGAATTTCCTCTATTGCTAAACTGAAAATTTTGATTTTGAATATGTTGTTCGTAGAGGTGATCTATTCATTACTTGAAATAATCAGATAAACACTGTAAATATTCCCTAAAACTGTGTATCTTCACTTCGATATTTTGAATCTATGAATTCATATATATATTTTATTTTGCCTCTAGTCGTAACTTTTATGTTATTTTACAAACAGATGATAAAAATCACGAAAACACAAATTGCAATATTCACCTTCTAGATTTGCTGCATTTGTTCGTTACAATATTTTTTATTTTATGTTTTTTTTTGACCCTCCTTCGTTAGATCAGTCGTTTAAATTGAAACTATAAGTGAATCGACAGAGACTACACTAAGTTAGTTGCCATTCGACTGGTCTTTTCTGAAACATTTAAACTGAATGCTTTGCTTATGCTGCTTTTGACCACTGCATCGCTTCACTTAGTCAAAAGAAAAAATATGGATGGCCTTAGTGAATGTTCAAAAATGCTTTTAGCTTTTTATGCTACGTTATTATGATCTCTTATGTTAATGATTCCTTCGAAATTATCACTGAACAATTTAAGAAAAGTGTAAAATATTTCATATTGTATTTCCACTCGTTTTGTATAAAAAAATTAGCAACTAAACTAGAATTTTCTGTTATATAAATATCAATTACAGAAAAAATATTGGAGGTGTCTAATGAAAGATAAAATTCCACTTTACTTTAAAAGACTGTGTTCACTTTTACTTAGCAATAAATCTATGAAAAACTTGGCGGAGGCTGTAAACTCCTCGAATGTTTTGTTTCAAGCCTCCAATTTGTTTTTTCCCACTTTTTACTATGCTTCAAGTTCTTCTCGATTACATGACACCTTTAGGTGCGAAATCAGCTGATCGTATTTATCCACGATGTAATAGAATAGAAAGAATCATATCATATGGCTATGACCTATTCACTTCGTTCACTTTCAGAATCCGGTTTACTTTCCAAACATTTAGGGGTTAACTGAATCATAATTTCCGAAAATCCCTTGTACGATGGAGCGAAATAAAGCGGCAAAAAAGTTGATAATTTAGAGAAAATGAAATTAGACCAGAATACTGATTGAGATAGATCCTTGCTACAGTTATATAAACTGTATCACTTACAACAAAACATGCAACAGAAATGATAATGGGAGAAATATCTTTTACTTTGTGCGATGTTTGTTGAAGATAACTTTTATGGCTTTCTGGAGCGAATGTAGCGATTCACAATGAACCAAAGAAAATGAAGAGAGAATGGGATGCATCAAATCAAATCAAATAAAAACTCAAGCTGAATATTTCTCAGTAGTATATAAGAAAAATAAGCCTCGAGATTGACGAAATAATAATTTTAATAACTAATAGTGATCGAAATGGGAGAATGCCACATTGAAAGCACTCTCAAAAGAAAACAAGTGTGAAGACGTAGTAGCCGATCGTACTAGAATAACAATATGCCTTAAGAATTCAATTTTGCGAACAAACACACCCGAATGAAATAAAAGGTACGTACACTACTTAAAAGAGGCCATACTTGGCAAAGCCAAGAAGATTTCTGAAGATTGTAGATTGAAGAACATGTAGGGGGATGATCTATGAATATGGATACTGAATCGAATGATCCAGTGAAACATGCATTAAGAAAACGGGCTGGGAGCACAGCTCGAATACAATTGCAAATAACTAATAACAAAATGAATACAATATTTACTAATAGATATTATTAAGATTCGCATAGCTGGGCGCGATAACAATCGATGGTTTGAACGTCATCCGGCATTTAATTTGTATATTATACTTCATTTTGGACGATATGAAATATGACAGCAATTCACTTTTCGTTTCTTTCAATATCTCAAATTGTTATTTCGTGTTATCGGTTTTCAATCAACACTATATAAAAATGGAGTGGTAGATTCAATAATACATGGTCTATATTCAATTGACGATTTTCTGGTGATATTTGAGTCACTTGACAAAGGATTGTTTGGGGATAATATTTTTCCATGGTTGCTATCTAAATCAGTTTTAAATTGACTAAATATATGTGAAGCACTCGTCAATAGGTTAAATAAATATACTACAAGTACCACAAGGGTTATGGAAGTAAGAACAGTCTAATCTACGATGGCTATTCAGAAAGTAATGAACGTTTTAAAATAAAAAAAGTAGAAAAATAGAGAAAAATTATAACCTACAAGTGAAAGAGTTACTAAAAGTCTAATTTTCTACACAAACTAAGGCAGATATAATAGCGATGGTCAAGCTTTGAAATTTCTTCGTCAAAAAATATTGACACCTGCGATCTCAGCTACTCAATGACACCTACCGGTAGTTGTTTGTCGCTGTATTGGCCCATATTAAATACTACAGATATGCAAAACGCCGTTGGGGACCTAGGGCACTTAAATCATTTAAGTCGAGGTTGAGTATTCAGTCTCTTACTTTGGGTATCTTTCTCATTATTTCGTTTCTCTACCTAATTGAGACATCTGTATTATTTAATCTGAGGTACAAGTACAGTACGCAAAGTACAAGATTGGATAACGATCCATTTGAATAATTTAACGAATTCTTAGTAATTTGTATAATTAAAGAAATTAAGATGATTTTTAATAAAAAAATTCTTACCTAAAATTTGGCGGTAAACACCTACCAGGAACGCTTTATATTATCATTATGTTCAATTATCTATCAACTATTTATTTTTCGAATAGCATAAAATTTTAGTTGCTAATTTTTTTGTCGTAACTAATTTTTTCGGTACCTTCTCAAATATTTTATAATCGTATTTATAAAAACTTAATTTTAACAAAGGAAAGCTACTGCTTATGATATCGCTTAGGTGAACGGTATGTTCACTTTTTAGTACCTCTGTAGTTGCACTATGGTTTTGGAATTATGTTAAAAAATAGTTTGAATGTCATTTTTAAAAATCATTCAAATGGAATGTTCAAAGTGAACTTAGAACTGTGAATTGAAATATTTGATATGATAAGGTTGATGTTAATATTGAACCAATAAATTTATGAAAAAACTGAAAGTAAGTTTTTAAATGATAGATAGATGATGGTTTCTTTTTGTCGGACCATAGCATCCAATTTCTTCAAATGGCACCAATATTACCCAATGGCGTCTTATTCCAAAAACTGGGATTTAAACACAAAATTCAAATAAATTTTTGTTCCGTCCATTTTCCCCGACCTTTTATAAATATAAATATATATCAACAGAATATTCGAATTCTACTTTTACTTTTAAAAACAAAACACAAATAAATATTGATTCAAAAGTAGATAGTGTTTATGAAACGTAGAATTTTCTATCGCTGGACGATGCCTCAAGTTCAAAGAAATTGTTTTTTAGACATTTTGATAGTTCAATTATCATATTCTATGAAACCATAAAGCTCATAATACATCGTAGCATTTGTATAAATGGTTACATGTTAATGTAAATTATTATTATTGAAATATAATAAAGTCAACGCTAATTTTTGTCCCCATTGTAGAATACGAATACAACCGCATGATAAAAAATATAGAATGTACGTAACGATCATTCCACAATAGCATATATTTTTTTAGATCAAATTGTTATCGAAAATAATGACCCATTTCCATTTTATTCAAGATAACCTCCATCTTAAAATCAAGATTAGGGAGATACGAGAAAGTAGAGCTTTACCGGGAAATGCCGTCGATATTTGAATAGATTTCAATCGATTATTACATAATACGCAATTCCGAGAAGCGTCCATATTATCAGTTCATCCTTCAGCACCCCCTAGCCAGAGTAAATAATTTGTTGTTTCCAATATATCACCTTAAGATCTTAAATTACTTAAGTTACTTTGCGCATGGTATATCAATGAGTTTTACTTGATTGATTCTAGGCTATCAAAATATATTTTTTGATAGAGTTCGAAATAGGTCGAGCCAATTTTCACCCATTATTTGAGGCAAATTTTCTATTGAAAAGGAACTAAACATATAAGATGTTTTTTCTTAATTTTAAATTTTAATAAAAATTTAAAGAATTAATATCTTATTGAAGTTTGAAAATATATTCTAACTTAATTCTACTACCAATAATAAACTTTTTTCTGTCCCTACCTTGGAGTTAAATTCAAGTGAACTACTATATTAATTGCCCAATTAAAAAACGTATTTATAAAGTGCAATATCATTTGATCCCTTCGAAATTCAGATACTAATATTTTCTTAAAAGGGTAAATATCAATTTTATCAAGAGAAGAAAAACTCTTCATTCCAAATTTATACCAAAAAAACACACTCTCTATCGCCGCATCAACCCCCAATATTTTCATACACAAAGCATTGCAATTTGCTCCCATTTTATGAAGTAACTTTGAGGATATTTTGGATTTGATGACTTTGTTTTTAACCCTTTCAACTGATTTCTCAATTTGGAAAACATTTGAGGTCTTCAAAATTCAACTCAAAATTGTGACACGAGATTGCGGACTCACTTCCAAGCAAACAAACAACAAAGGAAAGATATAAAAAATTGGATTCGATGTATAGATGCAGTTAAATTTCATAATTCAAATTCTTGAATGGAAATTCGTCCTCCTTCTAATAACATTACATATATCAATAAAGTGTTCAATGAAACAATTAACTAAGGACTTTTAGTACTCATCATCTCTTTTGAATTATAAAAAACAAGTTTTTCTTAAGCTCACCAAGACCAATTCTTTTCTTAGATCTGCTCGGTTTGTCATAATTTCCATTGGTATATATTTGATGATTTCCAGATGAGGAGTATCACCTCATTCTTCATTACAGTAAAACTTTTGATCAGGTTTATGAAACATTTCTTTTCGAAATTATACATCCTTTTCACGGAAATTTGGCAAAAAATTACACTGAAACATTATTAACAACAATCCTGATAATTTTTGTGTATTATTTGATTGTGTTTATTGATAAAGGCACAACATTCTCATCAAATGCTCTCAAATAATTGTTGATTATAAATATCCAATAAAGAAGGTATATTGGGGGTTTTCAGGTAACTTTAGATTTAATTTTACTAATCATGTACTAAGAAATGGGTTTTTATTCTCTTGGAACCGCATGATTCTATAATTAAAGTAACAAATACCCAAATGTACAAATCATGATACAAATTTTCAAATTTGAGAATCTGCATATTTTCGTGGAATGATTGACGTATCTAACAGATCAAATACGAATTATTTAAACGTGACTTTTCCATTTTCTTCAGGTGGAACAACAAGAGCGCAGTGGGAAGACGTAACTGGATCCACACCCTTAACATTCGTCAATGATTGCGTATCCTTTACAACAACCGTGTCAGCTAGATTTTGGCTGATGGATTGTAGAAACATAGGAGACGCCACAAAAATGGCAACAGAATTATATAAGTAAGTATACCATGATTAGAAATACAATTAAAATCTTGCAAATCGGCTCATGCACCATTCCGAGAAGAAATTCAAACTTGGGCTTAAGATTTTAAAGTACTTTCAATACAATTCTATATAGCATAACTTAGTATAATTTTCATTTTACATATGATTTTGCTGATCTACTTCTACTAGGTGGGCAAAGCTTGTCAACCGTTGGTTTTCCACTATGATTTGTCTCAATTAAAACAAACTTTACATTTAATTTATTTAAATTGTAAATGTAAGAAAATTGATGCCCAATTTATTTCATTTTCCATTACTCCTGCCAAAACTAAAAGTGCTGAGGACTTGAAGAGTTTGAGGCTTCTTCTACAAATATCCTAGAATAGTTGAATGTAGAGATCTTGTCAACCTGGACAAATCAACAAATTAGTAATGCAACCTGAATCTGGGTTATAGGTCGTACATTGTGCGCCTTGGCTGTTTCTTAGTGGAACCACATGCTCTCTACATCTAGTTCGTTCAGCTTATGGTAACCGTAAATGCAATACCTGAAATGTTCTAACCGGCTTCATGTACAAAGAAATAAGCTAATCATTCCAATCAACCAAAGATATACTGTTGACTGCTCTTCATGCTGAGCTATTAATTTTTGATAGATGAAAATGTTCTTGGACTGAAATTGTATATTTTATGGAAGTTGCGGGGTTTATTATGAGAACATTGCTCTTTCCATTATGCCCAAAATGATAAGAGTTTGGTATAAAGTAATATTCGTGTAACCTGTTAATAGCAATGCTTCACCACCATCCACAATGCTATCAGTAAGTAAAAGAATGAACATGTTTAGAATTCAGACTATTCTCAAGAAGTACAATGTATACAGGTCGAGTCTAGTCATAAACTTCATAAGATTTTTCAACGTAACTTGTCTTTTTCTCCATTTTAAAACATTAAAAGTAATTTTTATATTGATCGCTTAAATAGAAACTACCTCGCTTTTCTCAATTTAAAGTTGACCCTATCGATTACGATAAATTTAATTTCTTTCGTTCAATGCCCTAATAGATGTTTTTGATCTGAACAACAATTTTTTTCAGGGAAGCCATACACGTACCGTTTATGGCTAAATTCGTCGTATTTGCGAAACGAGTTGATCCTTTGGAGGCAAGACTGAGAGTATTTTGCATGACCGATGATAAAGAGGATAAGACTTTAGAACATCAGGAACATTTCACTGAAGTAGCAAAGAGTAGAGACGTAGAAGTGTTAGAAGGTAAACAACAGTATGTAGAATTCGCTGGAAATTTGGTGCCTATCACGAAGAGCGGTGAACAATTATCATTTTCCTTCAGAGCGTTCAAAGAGAATAGACTCCCGTTTTCTGTTAGGGTTAAAGATCAACACGCCGAGGCTGTCAGTAGATGTTTGTTCATGAAAGAACCAAAAGTAAGTATATCATTTTCAAATAGGTAATGTGCGGCTGTATATTAATAATTTTGTGATCTTACAAAATTGTCTTGCAACAGAAATTATAACCGTTTATTCTATTGGTAGAGACAACTAGAAAAAATAGTAGCTACGAAATCAGTACCTTTTATTTACATTGTTTCTAAATAAATCATTTCAGGTACCGAAAGGTGAGCCGCCACAACAACCGATTTGCATTCTCAACATAGTCCTACCAGAAGATATAGTAACAGATACTATATCTCTTACTGATAGCGACTCAGTTAAACACTACAGGTTCTTATCAGAAAACTTCGACTACTTCAGACCTGACCCTAGACTGGCAGACATGAGCAATTTATTAGGTGAAGATTGGGTATCTTTAGCTAACCAACTTGGACTTACCACATCAGAGATCAATGTAATCAAATCAGAGTATCCTGATAGTGTAGCTAAACAGGCGCAGAGCATGTTGAGGTAATTTGAAATTTTGCACTAATTATTTTTCAGATAATTGTTGAATAAAAAACTAATACAAAGTAGTTCAAAATTATGATGTAAGTGTCAGACGTAGTTTTGTTTCTTTACAAACATAATTCATCAATGACCAAAAAATCAATTTTATCCCTATGCTGCTAGAACTGGACTGGACTTTAGTTCCTCGAAGAATTTAGATCATTGATTAATATTACGATTTGATACGGCTTCATATGTGGTGGTGAAAAAGTAAAACAAAGCAGACCAAACAGAAATTCGTTCATTGATATTAGTGCATTCATAGCGAAATTCAGTAATTTGAATGAGATTACTTCAAATTTTATGTTGTTTCCACTTTGTTTTTCATAAAATAACGAAAAGTTTCATTTCAGAATGTGGTTGTCACAAACCGGCAACAAAGCACAGACGAACACACTAGAGAACGCCCTTAAGAGAATAGGAAGAGAGGACATAATACCTCAGTGCCTAAATGTTGACCAAGGAGGTCAAACAATCACTAGGATAAAACAAGAGGAGATAGGAAAATATAGACTGAAAAAAGATGTAGATAGTATAGACAAAGAAAAAGGTGCTGTGAAAGATGACGTTGCCCCAAGGGCAGTAGTTGACATACAAGAAGGTAAGTTACACATCATACGAGTTCATAACTGTCTTGCCAAAAATTATCATCAGTTTACAAGATCGTCTTAAAAAATGGTTCTCTGAAAAGTTTATTATGCTTTTGTCCTAGAACTCATAATACCTTTTCGAGAATCAGCATATTGGGGGTTTTAGCTTTGCCTTCATTTTCCCATTCTTTCTGGTTATTTGCTACTTCATTCATTTGTCGTATTCTTTTCGTCTTTCTTCTGCTTTACTGTGTTATCTTTCTAGCCAAGCTTTCTCGGGTCTTCTTCTCTTTCTTTTCTGAAGTCTTCTTGCTTCTGGCCCTATGTTTTATTTACATTTCTTAATCTATTCCCTATCCCTATATCCTTTTCCATCTTTTGTGAAAATCAATCAGGTATTCAAATGTGTCACTTCATTATTACATCTTTCTCATGTTCTCATTATCCTATTTGCTATTTTTGATATTTAGCGCACTACCACATCTTCAGGTCCTCAATTGTCTTCATCTATAGGTCTCATTTTCACTGGTTCTAGGTGTTGTGTAACAATTATTGTCTCGAGTTTATATCCATCACTAATATTAGCAGAAACTCCTTGTTTCATGTTCAGGGAGCATCGGTTTCTTTGGTACAATCTAGAATTATATGTCTCAAATTTCAAATATATATTATTAATATCAATGAATAATTGATTTTTTCAGTTAAGCGGTTTGGCATTAAAGATAAATATTCAGCTGAAGAAAAAGTGTTTGTTAAATCTGACGAAGACGAAGAAGAAGAGCAATTCGATAAACCAGTAGCAGAACGAAGAGAGAAAATAGTAAAACGTCTCTCGGCCGAAAGAACAATTCCAGCGTCTTCGCAACGCCGCGAAATAGTTCAAGAAATAACAACAATTAAAGAACAAAACCTCGTCGAAGACAAAATAGCAGAAGTGCTAGGAAGAGAAAAAACCACAGACGATATCACCACAAAAACGATAACAAAAACAATAGTAACGCCGGAGATAAAGACGGTTTCTAAAACAGTTGGAATAAAAACCACACCACCATCTGAATCAACAGTTTCGGAACCAACTTTGTCTCCAGAGCAAACGCAAGCTGGCAAAGCCACTGTAGTTACAGATACACGCACAATCCAACTCGAAGAACCGCACAAGCTGTCGGAAGACGCGGAACTACTGGAGAAGGTGACGCAGAGTTTCGAGAAGAAGAAGCCGATACCAAAGTTGATCGCTGATGAAGGTGAGACCTTATTAATTTTTTCTCGAATCTGTCTGTAATAGGTAACTATCCATAAATTGCCATCAGATTTCTTCTTAACTTGCCAAAAAATAATTGCTCGAATTAAGTTCTAATTGGATGCATTTAATGATCAATAGCATACAGATTTTAAGAATTTACAAAGTACTTCAGAGTTCTAAATTGGTGAATATTTATTCAAAGTTTCTTTACAAGTCAAGCGAAATGCCCTAATCTCGTACAATTCGCCTGTGAGATGGAGAGAGATCGGATTGTTGGGTTAAGTGAAACTTGTCTATCAGAAAGAAAAGTTTCCAATAGGACCTTCAAATCCGTACGCTCTATACTGCACTGTCAACGGGCGAGGGTTCAATAGGGCCAAAGCCATAGAATGACCATAGAATAAAAAGTTCGTCAATTGAAGCTTCTGCACGATAGTCGGACGATGTATTTAAAGATGGGATCCATAATTTGATATAGAATGTTACAGTTAGACGTTGTAATGTATGTGGTAGAGAATAGTGGAGCCTTTTCATGCCAAACCATGCGTGACATATCACATTTTATCAAAGAATCCGCAGTCTTCCCAATCCACCGTTCAGTTTGACTACCAATTGATCATGTCTGCCAATTGACTGGTCATAAGCAGTTAAATTTGTAGCAGACTTCTAATTCTAATAATAATCTGCAACTTTCGATCGAGTTAAGGTAGCATGGGATATAATGGAATGTCAGGCGCAATGATAAGTACCTCTTCATGTCAAACCATGAGAAATCCAAAATTGCATATTGCCGAGCCAGCTGTCTCAGTAAGCTAGCCGAAGCTGAAAATCTAATAATTTGAGTAAAGGTCAGTCAATATGTCTTCTAAAAGTTATCAAATTTGGATTAACATATATGTGTTGTCTGTTAGTATTTGGATGAAATACTTAATTCCTTTCATTTTTTGAAATTTCTTTTAAATATTCATTCTTATTCACACGTATATTTAATGGAATCATATTCCAATATGCTTATAACTATTTCCAGATCCCAAATCACCAAAATTCTCGAAGACACCACCTCCTAGTCCAGCTGATTTTATAACAAGAGAGCAGGTTGCCTCAGTACAAGGTGAGTTTCAAAATTTTGATTACGCTTGGATTTTTAACATAGTGCTTTTTTAGTTGTTCATGTGTATAGAATACTCATAATTTAATAAAAAAAAAACAACTTCCGTTACAAATTTGGAAATGAGTATTCTCTACACCAAATGTGGCATATCAAACCCCAAATTATCCGATTACTAACAATTTTTTTACTCTTCTTGATATATTATTTACCAAGATGATAATTTATAGTAGAAAATTTGGAAACCAAATAATTTTTACGTATTGTATTAAAAGTTGCTACAATAAAAAGGGTACCTAAGTCTTAATATTGTTGTATCTGCACTTTACCATCATCTTTCAATAAAATGGTTGGATTAGAAACGTAACTTTACTTTAATGCTATGTAATTCTTCAAAATATCAATAACAGCAATATGATGTATGATATTTTCTTGAACAAATCTACCACAATTTTCCTAATGAAATTCAGAACAAGATTTATATCACAGTAGAAATGAAATGGCACAAAAAAATCTTACAGTGGAATATATTTATTACTTACTACATTGCAAAAACATAGAGACGAGATTTAAAAGAAAATAAGAAACAAAACAGGGAGAGTTACTGAAGCCAAACATAAAACTGGGACAAATATAAAAAAGGCAAAATGATAAGTCAAAAAATTGAAACATATACGATTAAAGAAAAAAACTGAATTAAAGAAGATAAGATACATATTTTTAATCTGGTTCATATAGATTTCGAGTGTTGTCCTCGTGGAATATCTAAGAAATGTATATATTTCCAGTCATCAACAAACAATAACTAGAATGTATTATGCAAAAGTATCACAACTTTTATCACAAAAGTGATATCGATTATACTATTCAAAATAATGACTTTGAACGTGTATATTTATTTAATTAGGTATAGACGTTTATACAAAAATGAGGTCAAGTAAATAAGTATCAAGAAGAGAAAAAAAAGCTGTGAATATTTAGTTTGAAACGTGTAATTCGATTAAAATCCTAGAATGTAGCATTTAAGGATTCGTAGGGGAAAACATATGAGTGCACGGTATAACTAAAGTGAAATAAATTTTTATCTATAGAAATGACACACAGTATACATCTAGTATTGAGTAGTTATAATAAATATACACCACTATATAATAGAGATTTTAACCTATTTTTAATAACCATTACAGTCCAACAATGAAAATTTATAAATACACAATTATAAAATGTATATAACAATTCGAATTAAAAAATATTCATTAATTCATTTCAAAACATACACCCTAACGTCATAATAAACACAAAATATTAAAAACCAGATATTCAAGGTCTTTGACAAACATTAGAAACGCAAAACGAAGTGGCTACTGTTACTTTGACGTACACGTAAATATTTTTTTCTATTCTCATATGTTTTTAGAATAGTGAATACTTATCGTATCAATAATTGATTAGTCACATTCCTTTGAAAACTGTTCAATGCTTCAAAACAAAATTTTGGAAAATGATAGCTGTAATAAGTTCTAAATAAATGCTTATAAATATAACCTAATTAAAGTTTTTTCTCTGAACCTAGCATTATATATAGTAATGTGTCTAATATCCCTATTCGGTTCTGAATTTGTATGTTAAAGATTCCTTTTAATTTTCTTTCTGTAAATGTAAATCTTCTATCAGACATTATTGTTGTCAATCTCAATTTTTCTTTTATGTTGAAATCAATAAAGTTTTTTTTCTTTTCACTAGAAAATATTCAATTTTTAAACGATCCAAATCCAATTTTTTTAGATTCTCTGTGACATGTGCATCTTGAAATACGTCTCTATACATCATCCTTCCTTAATACATTCTGTTTTATTATTTGTTTCAAATATCTTATGTCGTTAATAGTGAGATTTTCTTTTCGATTTATTTTCAAATATTTAATAGATATGACAATTGATACTAGATGGAGCTCATATACATTACAATTTGTGTTTCTACTGTGAATAGTGAAAGATAGAATGGATAGTTTGTAATTCCATCTCCGATAGTGGCGTTAGGGTTAAGATCAATTTGATCGACTGTTTTTTAAGAAAATATCATTATTTTAAGTCGTAAATTGATGATACTTACTGTTAATCATCTTGAAGATAGGATCTCAAAATTTCAAATAGGTATGAAAAGCTAAAAGTACAACTTGAATTGTAAAGAGAAAAAGAATAATTATTACATGTGATTTTCGTTAAAAATAAAATCTATTGATCTTCTTCGTTAGGTTATATCACAGTCATACGTATGCATGACTTAATTATGAAGGTATCATATGGCCTCCTTTGGACTAAATTGGATTACGTTTCAGTTTATACATTAATGATTTGAAATTCAGTTTAAGTAAGATTTTTTTCGCGTTCGGTTACTTGTTCTTCGAGTAAAATTCGCCGTTTATATTGAATAAATTGGATATTTTTGACATTTGTTTATAGGTCTGCTAAAGTGGTAAGTAAATTTGTTTAATTGTGAAAAACACAGCTAAATAACTACAATAGTAGATTTAATGATGAAAAAAAAAGAATATTGAATATACTATGAATAAATTTGTGGATAAAAATATATTTTTTTATCAGTACTAGTGAGACATATTAATAAAATGAAGTGGAATATTGACATAGTTTTAGAAATTTCTGTTTAACTAAAAAAAATTTTCATAAATATAGAATGTAAAAATTTTTTCTAACCTTATTATTAATGTTATAAATATGCTAGAAACTATTATCTAATACACTTAAATGTCACGTTTTTTCAAATTACAGCATATAATTTGTTTAATCAAATGCATAAGCCTGTATTTTTCCAGTTTTTGAAACCCTCAAGTAATGAAAAATATTTTTCATCTTATATTTCCTATACCTAATTCCCAAATTATTGATCTTGGCGTTTTGACTAACATTTTAGAAAAACTATATAAAGCAGTGTACTTAAACGAAAAAATAAAGACAATGTAAAAATAAAGTCGAAAACGTTATTTCTTTTCCAAAATACAGTAGTTTTAATTTTGATTTCTAAAGCATTAAAAAAATTCCATCTTTTCTAAACGCTTCTTAAATGATTGTACTGTGACATCTAAGCTAGATTCTTCCTTTTCCAGTAGACTGAAGATTTTTCTAGATTGAAGACATTCTGTCATAGAACTTCTATCAAATTAGTTTTAGATATCTTAAATTCTAGTTTACACTGTTCTGTACCTTTCAAGTAAGCAAGGATTCGCTCCCAATTTTGCAGGTCCTAAGTTGTGATTATGACTGACACAACTTGTAAAGCTTCCTACTACGTTTTGATACAATATTCTCGTTATTTTCGCTTCTTGCTAATTCTTTGATGACTGATGTTTTCCCATGTTAGAAATTTTACTATGTAGGCTGACAGATTCAACTACATTTTATTATTGATTATTTCCACCTTTTTGTTATCTTTCATCTTGAACTTTTAGCTTCCTTATCGTTTAAGGAAAGTATTAAATCATCGACAATAATTTTAGTTGTCAAGGTTAAAAGACTAAAAAGCCGCGTTAATCCGAAATCTTCAAATGCTGCTTTTAATTTATCACATGCTTCTTTAGCTGTTCACGTCGTCGTATTATACGTCCCAAAGCTTTTCGAGTTCTAAATAAATCTGTATCTCTTATTATAGCTCAAGCATCTCTTAAGACGTTTGCTCTAATTAATTTATCATCAAAAAGTTGAACAAATTACAGAGCTCAGAGCTTCATTTATGTCTTTCACGTCTTCGGAGCCCCCTGAACTCCAACTGTTGCAATTTTATGTACATCTTTCCAAAATATCGGCTATATTACAAACGCATTTCTAGAGATAGATTCACCGATCTATAATAACATAAAATTTTAATATTTCTGTTTTCATAACGAAAAATGACTTTATATCTATTTTTGTTTTCATGCACAAAGGAAAGCTTTTAAAAACATAATTAGTTCGTATTACTGATAAGAAAATATATTTGTATCAAATATTTTTTGATAGATTTGAATAGATCGTTTTCATTTTACAATTTTTGAACACTATGTATCCCCTACCGTGATATGCCACATTAAAATGGAGTTTGCAAGTCGGTTAAACCAATTAGATTTTGTTTAGTTATTGAGCGTTTGAACAACAAATAAATTCAAACGCTGAGTAGATATTTTTAACCTTATTTATGAAAAATTGTGTTTATGTTCCCTTCCCTTACCTTAAACAATTTATTATACCCTTCCTCGAAATGACAACAATAGGTATATTTGTTAATAATTCCAGCAGCAGTGTTGTCATTTTTTGGAACATTTTGTACTTATTCAAAACACTGACCAAAGAACACTGTCAAATGTGCAACATGCTTTTGGTGCGAAATTGGCTTAAGCTATTCAAAAGATAAAAACCAAATTAATAACAACAAAATATTCCTTTGGCCCTACTAATACAAAACTAATGTTCATTGTTAAAACGATTAACCAGAAAATAAATCATTTTAAGGGCTAACTAATAGTTTTTAGTATACTCTAAATACCGCTTACAGTTCTCAGCTTTCTGTTATACTCACAGCTTTCTGTATATTGCCTATTACTGTCAGATTATAAAATAGGTCTCAATACAATATTCATAGTAAATAAAAAAAAATTACTTCAAACCAGTAATTGATAAATATAACTTTTTAAATTTTTATTTTGAATTTTCCTCTTATTTGGTAGAATTTCAAGTTATTAAAACCATGGAATCAGCTGAAAGTTGTGGTTCGTTGCGTGAGGTAGGCAAAATGGGATTAAAGAATCTGTCATTCCTAAGACTGATAAACGATTCTTCAATACCCACCCCATCCAGTTTCCAAAATTTCAGAAAAACGTCGAATTTTATGCCTTAATTCTCTTATATCCAGGATATCTCTCCATTATTGTTCAAATCTGTTATTATGGCCTCTAACTACATTTTCTTCTGTATGCTTATTTATTAGTTTTCCTTCTCGATAACTCATTTCATTTCTTTGTGTCTATATTCAGAAGTCGCAACCGTTCGATCTTGGTAATCGCCGAAGTATAGATCGGGGTGTTTAAGCAATTAGAAGCGTAATTCATTCATTTCCGTCACGGTTTTCATCAACTAGTAACACGTTGATGGAACAGAGCTCACATCAGCTCTCAAATCGCTGGTACAGAACGTCTAATGTGGCACGAACTATGTGGCAAATAACGTCGTCATATTATTGTTGTCTGTATCTCTCAATATAGGCCAAAAAAATTGCTAATTATAGAGCGCTAGCCGTCGAAAATATTCTCGGTTGACATTCCCATTCACTCAGAATTGAGCCTCGTGATTTTTCAAAGAAAATTGGGGCTAATTTCCAACAGCTTCAGAACTAATTCAACGATAAAATTTCATTGTCTATGATCGTTTATCTTCATTTCATCTATTATAATTGGGGTTAGTTTCTACCAGTTCTAGAGCTAATTCAATGAACAAACTTCATTGTCTATGATCGTTTACCTTTAATTCATCTATTAATACCATACATACCTCGATGTTTATCACACATAGATAATTAAAGTAGATTGTAAGAACGTATCACCTGCATGAAATTCACTATAGGAAAACATATCGAAATATTTTTTAAATTCAATATAGACCGAAGTGAAATCGAAACGTCGAAAAGCATGTAGTTAAAATCAAAATCATTTTATAATCTGACATATTGTAAATTAATGTTACACTAATTTCTATCGAGCTTACAGAAAACACTTTTCGCTTGAGAGTGTCCCATGGTTTAACTAAGAAAGCCAATTTTCAAGCACTATTCGTCGATAGCTGATTGACACATCTTATATATCATCCCATGGGACACTCAACTTGTTTAAGCATGAAGTTTTTTTTTTCATTTTTGATAATAAAATCCCATGCTGCGTTTTTATTAGTGCGAAATATTGTTTAACGTCGTGATTGTGGTGTGGTATGAAACATTTTGTGTTTTTATGTTCTTTCATTTCGTCACTAACATATTCAACCACTATTTTTCTTATATAATAAATTTTTAATAATACACAAACAGATATAGTCATAGTTGTTATACATATACAATTTAAAACATCTACAACTTCGATGTTTACTGCAAACAATTTAGATTATAGCTTTGATCCATCCATCCATTCATTGAGCCATCGGAAGTTGGTTAGCGATATCGTTCGTAGAAGCGGGAAAAAGTAGATTGTGGTACAGGGATGAGGGTAGCTAGGGCGGTAAAGAGAATCGGACATTCTGATATAAATTCGACAAAATTATGAAGATTCATAAAGTAATAATTATTATAGAAAATATCGTCCATTTCTAGTGATTTAAAACATAATTTTAAAAAATACAATTAAATATATGTATTTACTTCGTCCCCCGATTTTTTCTAAAAGATAAAAAATTATCGATTTCAATTTTTATTTTTTAGAGTCAGTCTTGCATAATACTTTTAAAAATTGAAATATCTGTTGAAATGTACTGTCAAACTGCAATATTAAACACAGAAAGCATTCATTATAAGGAGAAAGAAACAAAAGCTTACAATAAAACTTACGTAGTAGCTTTAAATTCAATAGGTGCAGATCTCAAAATGTCATTAAACTGCACTAAGTCAAATATTGTGACACTTTGGAAGAAAATAACGAAGAAAGTAAATTTCACTGTTCGTCTCTATAGGAGTTAATTTTAGAAAACTGAAATTTTCATGGATTAATAATTATTTCTGGCGAAATTATTTTTACCAAAAATTGAAGCAAGAAGGCAGTAATTCAAAACAGTGAATGTTTTGGAATGCCATGTCATATGAGCTAGGAATCATCTTCCAACCATTTTCACTGAGGGTTTACTAGATCAGAATATAAATTTTCCAGATTGAAATCATTTTGGAGTAGTTACAAATTGTTCTCAAGGATGAAGGGACCATCGACTTAGTTTCCAACAATCCCTGCTCTAATATTAATTTTTAATATTGTTAACTTATATCTATAAAACAATTTGAGGCAAATTAAACAAACTGATGTTGCCACGAAAACTGTTCAAATTATTGTTAATGAATACCAATCTGAGTATATTACGAAGAATTTCTGTAATCGTATTATTTCAATTTATTCTAAAATTGAAAACGATAACTTTGTTGAAAAGAGAATGAAGAGGCCTCTCAAACGATATATCACAAGCCTATAATTCCTATTTCAAAAATTGGTATCGCGTTTTTCCATCGTAGAAAGTCAATTTATAATATTTGACGTGTTTTACAATTTTCACAAATAGGTACAATACCCGAAATAATCAATTTATAATAAAATATATTTCATAAACAATGATATTTATACGGAAATCTAATTTCCATTTGCTTATTACAAATAAAATGGTTCCATTTAGAGATACTGTAAAAACTACTTTTAATTTTAATGATGTTAGAAGTTGAATCAACATCTGTTTGTGTATTTTTTACACTTTGTTAATTTAATGAGATGAATATGGTATAAATAGCAGATTAACAATTTTTAATTTGATACCGATGAATTGCTCCATGAAAAAGACAAAAATTTGCCTTCGAAAATAACTTGGTTATTTAAATTTTTCACAGAAATTTTGAGGTTATGCGAAAAAAATGTGAATATAAAAGTTGTCTATAACTTTTTTCCATTGGACTCATACCAGAAAACGAAACGTTTTTCACCTTTAAAAACCACTTCCCGACATTAAATCATCTGTAAATTATTTTTCATTTCATTTTTGTTATATTTTCTTTCTTCTCCAAAATATTCCATCCCACTATTATTTTTTTTTTTTGGTTTCAAAAATTATCGACCCTGGTCTAGTGTTGCAATTTATTTCAACACTTTCTGAAAGAGAAAAACCAAAAATTAGGTTATGTTAACTTTTTTAATGTACAATGCCAAGGAACCTTCAAAAACAATTTACAATAACCCTACAAATATACCATCTTCATTTATTGAAATTTACAGAGTGGTGGATAGAAACTGGTCCACCCCTATATTTAGCAGTATCTAGTAGATTTCAAGTAAATGGGTTGATTTTTGTTCATAAGGTAACATTTCAAATATACAGATATTTGTCTACCTCCCACTTCCTCGAATTATTTTTATTGGCTAGATAGTGTACTTTGTAGCACATCATTGGAAAGGTATTTACGTATAGTATACAGTTATAATAATCATCAATGATTTTTTCTAACAAGTTTTAATTAATTTAAAGAGTAACATCTTTTGAAAATGAATCGTGCTAATTCATTTTTTAATTCACATTGAGAGAATTGTAAAAATACCTAGGAAAACTACAATAAATAGAACAAAAAGAAAAAAGAAAGGCAAAACGATACACTAAATGATGATAGACTGAATAAAATGGAACAAACTGGAACCCTAATAGTTCTAGAAAAGATTAAGAAGAATAGGATAATTTTCTAATGTGACTCGTGTTTCTTTTCTTTATATAAGCAGTACTGGAGCTCTTTGTTTTTGATCACCATAAATTCATTTGAAATTATTGGCTACGATAAATATTCTAAAACCCAAAACTAATTTCTTAAACTATTTATATCAAGTAGGATTATTTCCTTTTTTGATATTGGAAGTGGCTCTAAAACATGAAAGATTACTGTATTCAAAGGGCGTGTTACTGTATTCAAAGGGCGTGTTGAGAAATGACAAATTTTTGTAGCGTACAAATATGCCCCCTTCATAACATGTTTCAGCATTTACTTGTAATTTAATTATTACTGCCAAAGATAGAGGTTAACTGCTTTCTGTGAATCACTCTGTGTAGTTTTATATAAATTACTGTATTATTAATCCCTTTTTTCCCATAATATTTTACAATAATTATTGTTTTTTTTTAGAGAAAATCTTTCGAAATACTTACTAAATTTTGTTGATCTTTTATTGGAATTTGTATACATCATCGGATCAAAGTAATTACCACCAAATATTCCGTACCAACTTTGCAACAAATGTAACAAAAATAATACATTAGTTTCTTTTTCATTATAACATGACATTGAAAATGTTCAACAAAATGAAAGTATGTACTTCAAAAGTATTTCTCTGATAAACTTCGTCCATGCCATACTAACACCAGTCCATCTCATAGACACTTCCAAAAATATGTTTATCTCCAACTGTTACGTGGAATAAAAATTCTAATCTTCCAATTAACGGTTGTTATAAATTTCCTCATTTTCCTTTTCCCTTCTGATCACTCAGCTTCAGATATGCGCTTAGTGAACCGTAATTGCAAACTCCATAAAGTTGAAAAAACAACAAGGTACAAAATTTCAAATATGAATAATTGTGTATGCATGGAATCGCATCCCATTCACTATTGAGTTTCTATGATGGTGAAAAGGAAATTATTGAAGCTAATTGTGAGAGGGATGTGAGTGTGAACTCGGTCAAAAATCTAGGCCTCGGGCTTCACGTAGCTAAGGCTACAAAAGGTCAGTGAAAATTTTAGTTCGCTTGATTGGGAAAAATAAATTAAACTCAAACCTCAAATATAATAAAGTATATTGGAATTTCTTAATTTATTTCGCTCAATTTTACTTAAGGATTTAAATCGCTACTAGTTTGGGCATAAAGAAACAATCGTTTTCGCTTTCGGGACTTTTGCGATAAATAGTAGACGCTTATGGAGATGTGGAATGCCTATAGAAGGCTTTTTTATAAATATAAATAAATCGCTGTCGTATTCCTTCACATCCTGCTCCCATACCTACACTTTACACTCTGAAAACGTTCATACATTTCATGTTATTATTTTGAATGTGCTAAGATTGAAAGGGGCTACATAAGCTCCGGATAATGATTTATTTTCTGAATACTTGATTAATAAGAATTTAGTTGCACATACTACCCTACCCAACGTTAAAAAAACACGTTAAATACACTGAAGTTAGCCCTATCACCACCCTTTGTTATTTTTCCCTGCGACAGCAAGTGCATCGCCTCAAGACGATGATGATTCGCTGGACACGGACGGCTTCCGAGAAGATCAGTATTTACTCGAAACACCAACATCTGGTGAAGAACCAATTTCTTCTCAAGAATACTCTTCCTATATTACTAAAGATATAGATAATCAAGATGTAACAGATTACGATAATATCTACCAGTATTACCAATACCAAGCTAAGCTCTTCAACGGGCAACGCAAACGTTTAGCTTCCACGGAAGACCTAGACACAGATGTGATAGATTCTACCTCTAGTTATCTGCCTTCCAATATACCTAATAGTGATTTACCTGGAATTGCGAATATAGATTTAGATAAACTGAAATTAATGGAATCCAAGAAACTTATATTAGAGAACGCAAATATTTACGATTCGCCTGAAGAAAAAGGATCTAAAGATTCGAAACGGCCAGAAGATTGGGAACGTAAAGAGAGAATAACTGTACAACGATTACATGGCGGAGGAGGAAAAGAAAAAATTCCACCCTCCGAAGAAAAAGTGACACTGAAAACTACCCCCGACAAAAAGGTTACTTTGGCATATTCAGAAGACACCAAGACTGTCAAGGAATTAACCCATAAAGACATGGATCAAGCAGTGATTAGAACAGCTCAATCTAGTAACTTCTCAGAGCAAATTCTTTCAAATAAAACCATCGATGAAAAAAGGAAACAATATAAAACAAATGAAGAAAGAGAAAAACCGATTCAAATACACCGAAGTACCTCTCCCTTATCCAAAAAAGAAATGTCGCCATCTTTAGACGGCATTCCCCCGACTGTAACTGACGAGAACAAACCTACCTTAGAACTAATAATCGGTCGTAAAGAAGTTAGGACCAAAGAAGCTTTAGCAACAGCGGAAAGTAGACTGACTTTATACGGAACAAAAGACGTTGAAATTTCTATCAAATCTCAATCACATATTTCTGTAACAACAACTAAACGTGATAATACAGGTAACAAAACGTGTCATAAGTTCGATGTTGGAATGTGTACGACAGCAGGAACTGAAAAAGACATTCATACTGCTTTTATTGATAAGCAGGATTCTTATATTATACCACCTGTTACGGAACCTACTTATAAAAAGCGCGAAGAATCTGTCAATTTCAGCGGAAAAAAGCAAATCTTCACCTATCATGATACTGATGAACCATCATCTCAAGTAGAATCGCCTATAAGTGACAGCATCTCTCATCACGTAACAGACACTGGAATCTCTATCACTAGAGGTACCACAACAGGTACTATGTCTAGTCCTGCTGAACAATTTCAAGGAACTCTAATTCAAACGACAGGTTTTATATCAGACATTCCAGTAGAAGAGGAATTTGAATGTACCGACGCTGGATTAAGTCCTATACAAGCTGACGAATTCCCACCTCAAGATTTTGACGACGACATCAATCAATTCACAGATATAGGTACCAGCCCCATTGAATTTCCAGAATCAGCATCTATTCCTTTATCTCAAGTAGATACTTCAGAAGCTGGAACTATCACAGATCACGTAGATATGAAAGATTCGACGTGTAGTCCAATCCAACCAGAAGAAACTTTACATATCTCTGCTGCTGAAAAAATTAAAGACGAAGAAATACTTGCAAATAGAAGAGGTTCGGGTGATGTAAGAGCCAAAATAAAATTTTTAGAAGAACAAGTAAGTAGATCACCTCAGAAAGATTATATACGAAGAAAACGTGAGATTGTTGATTCCGAAGATGAAATGTCTAGTATGAAAGACGAAGAAACATGCAGGGGGTCTACTGAAACTTTAGCTCAAATCGATGATGATGAATATAAAATGGAAACTATAACCGAACATGCAGTTAAAGAAAAAGCAGAAGAAAAATCATTGTCAATACAAGAAACCATGACTAAAATTCAAATAACAACACCGGGTCATATTAAACACGTTGGTAAAAAAATTGCGGAACTTCAAAAAATATTTTCGAGTGACACTGAAACTAGTTTCGACGATGATTCAAATAAATCTCCAATTAAAACTAAATTTAAGCCTAAAGATGAAAAACAACCAATGCAAGATATTCTAAATCACGATACCACCAAAGAAACAACCCAAATTCAAAAGGTAACAGAATATGAACCAATGGATGATGATATCGATGAAGCTTACAAAAAATCTGTTAAAGACAAAAAATCAATGTTCGAAGAATTAATCTCTAAATCACAGGAGACTACTCCTACAAAAAAAATTCGGCGTGACACGTTAGGAGAAACCAAAAAGCATGTTCCAGATTCTGGGGAAAAGCATATGAAAACCTATACAACTCAAGCACCGCTACCAGATACCAAAACGATTTGTGATGAACACAAAAAAGAATATACCGATGATGAACTTAAAGAATGTATATCAAATTTAGAAGAACAAGTCCTGGCTGAAAAACATAGAAAAAATATTCGAGCAATTATAAATTCCATCGAAGAAAGGCATAAAAAGACTGATGACCCGAACATAGAACCAGTCTGTATAAAATTGAAACATGTACCTCATTACACCGAGGAAGAGGAGGAAATATTAGAATTTACTGAACCCAAAGCTGTATCGAGCGGATTGAGCAAAATGTTCGACAATCATATCAAAATTATTGAGACTATTAGCGGTTCAGGCTTAGCAGTTTGTGAAGAGCCTTGTACTAAAAAAGAAGTGTGCAAATTAGATGATTTCACAGAAGAACAAACAAAAGTTATAGATATGATATCGAATGACAATGACCAAATAGAAATCAATAAAAACGATTCGAGGCTAAGCGTATTTGAAGAAGTTACCAAAAAAACTGAAGAAAGTCCATTAGATATACATCAATCAACTCAAAATGAATGTCTTGATTATATAGAAATTTCTGAAAAAGTTACTGAAAAATCATTTAGCACGCGGACGCCTCAAAAACCAGACAAAGATAATGAAATTATTGAAAATGAGATAATGAAACCTGTTGCAGTGACATCCGTTAAAGATAAACCCTCGAAAACGCTCGATCTGAAAGATTTTCACGAAAAAATTCCCAGTAGTGAAATAGAAATCAGAAGAATGATGTCAGAAGCACTAGAAGCGTCTAAACAAATCCGTCAAGAAGTAAAAGAATTAAAACCGGATTTAACACCAACTCCTGAAGGTCAATTGGTAACAATACTACCAGAGACAGAGTCCATAGGCTTAACAAAAGCCGAGAAGGATCTAGAAAATATTCGCTGGTCAAGTAAAGGATATTTAGATGAGGAAGCTAAATATTCGATTGAAACTAAAGAAGTCCCAATAAAGAAAAAAATATTAACTGATGGAAAACCAGAAATTATCATTGAGAGCAAAGTTCAGATAAAGGAACTGAGAGACATGGAGAGAATCAAATCGACAGAAGTAATTTCTCAGAAAACGATTACAGTACGGAGACAATCAGACGAAAAGAGCGATAAAGATATTTCGAATATACGCAATGACAAAACAACTGCTACCCCTTTAGAGAAAACAGATGAAAATATACACGTTGACATGGATGAGAGGACAAAACAAACATGTGACAAAGAGGAAACACAACATACATTTATATCTGAAATAAAGCCTACAGAAATGACAAAATATGATAATGAACAGCCTGATGGATATCAATCTATTGGTGTGATACTAGTTGAAAAGGAATCACCCGGTCCAACATCCTTGGCACCAATGTCACCGGTAAAACCCGTTCAAAACATACCGTCAGAACAGATCACTGATGGAAAAGGTGAAAAGCATTCACCAGTTGAAGAAGATTACAGATCAATTGAATCCACGAAGAAACCAACAACGCCAGGAATAACTGACACTGTTCCTGAAAAGCAGGATGACAAAATACCTGACGATAAAGACGTTAAGATGCAGAAATCTCCAGTTGCATTGATAGGAGACGGAAAATCTCCTATCGAGAAGGTACAAACTCCGTCTTCATCTAAAATGGAACCCATAGACTTACACAAATCTGACGATAAACAGCATACCGAATCTCAACCTCCTAGTACATTACTAGGTGACAAGGAATCACCTGGTCCAACAACACCATTAGCACCAATGTCACTAGTGAAACCCCTTGATAAAATAGAGACAAAACCGATCACTGATGAAGAAGGTGGAAAGCATTCACCAGTTGAAGAAGATTACAGATCAATTGAATACACGAAGAAACCAACAATGCCAGAAATAACTGACATTATTTCTAAAAAGCAAGATGACGAAATTCCAGAAGATAGAGACGTTAAGATGAAGAAATATCCAATTGCATTGATAGGAGACGGGAAATCTCCCATCGAGGACGTACGAACTCCGTCTTTACCTAAAATGGAACCCACAGAATTACACAAACTTGACGATGAACAGCCTGCCGAAACTCAACCTCCTAGTATAATACTAGGTGACAAGAAATCAACTGGTCCAACAACACCCTTAGCACCAGTGTCACCTAAAAGGCCCGTTGAGAAAATATTGATAGAACCGATCACTGATAAAGAAGGTGAAAAGCATTCACCAGTTGAAGAAGATGACAAATCAATTGAATCCACGAAAAAACCAACAATACTAAAAATAACTGACATTGATTCTGAAGAACAACATGACAAAATACCTGATGATAAAGACGTTAATATGCAGAAATCTCCAATTGCATTGATAGGAGACGGAGAATCTCCCATCGGGAAGATACGAACTACGTCTCCACTTAAAATAGAACCCACAGAATTACACAAACTTGACGATAAACAGCCTGCCGAATCTCAACCACCTAATATAATACTAGGTGACAAGAAATCACCTGGTCCAACAACACCATCAGCACCAATGTCACCAATAAAACCCGTTGAAAAAATATCGATGGAACCGATCACTGATAAAAAGGGTGAAAAGCAATCACCAGTTGAAGAAAATGAAAAATCAATTGAATCCACGAAAAAACAAACAATGCCAAAAATAACTGACATTGATTCTAAAGACCAACATGACAAAATACCTGATGATGAAGACGTTAAGATGCAGAAATCTCCAATTGCATTGATAGAAGACGGAGAAACTCCCATCGAGGAGATACGAACTCCGTCTTCACTTAAAATGGAACCCACAGAATTACACAAACTTGACGATGAACAGCCTGCCGAATCTCAAACTCCTAGTATAATACTAGGTGACAAGAAATCACCTTGTCCGACAACACCATTAGCACCAATGTCACCAATAAAACCCGTTGAAAAAATATCGATAGAACCGATCACTGATAAAAAAGGTGAAAAGCAATCACTAGTTGAAGAAGATGAAAAATCAATTGAATCCACGAAAAAACAAACAATGCCAAGAATAACTGATATTGATTCTAAAGAGCAACATGACAACTTACCTGATGATAAAGACGTTAAGATGCAGAAATCTCCAATTGCATTGATAGCAGACGGAGAATCTCCCATCGAGGATATACGAACTCCGTCTTCACTTAAAATAGAACACACAGAATTACACAAACTTGACGATAACCAGCCTGCCGAATCTCAATCTCCTAGTATAATACTAGGTGACAAGGAATCATCTTGTCCAACAACACCATTAGCACCAATGTCACCAATAAAACCCGTTGAAAAAATATCGATGGAACCGATCACTGATAAAGAAGGTGAAAAGCATTCACCAGTTAAAGAGGATGACAAATCAATTGAATCCACGAAAAAACCAACATTGCCAAAAATAACTGACGTTGATTCTAAAGAGCAACATGACAACTTACCTGATGATAAAGACGTTAAGATGCAGAAATCTCCAATTGCATTGATAGCAGACGGAGAATCTCCCATCGAGGATATACGAACTCCGTCTTCACTTAAAATAGAACACACAGAATTACACAAACTTGACGATAAACAACCTGCCGAATCTCAACCTCCTAGTATTTTACTAGGTGACAAGAAATCACCTTGTCCAACAACACCATTAGCACCAATGTCACCAATAAAACCCGTTGAAAAAATATCGATAGAACCGATCACAGATAAAGAAAGTGAAAAGCATTCACAAGTTGAAGAAGACGACAAATCAATTGAATCCACGAAAAAACCAACAATGCCAAAAATAACTGACATTGTTTCTAAAGACCAACATGACAAAACACCTGATGATAAAGACGTTAAGATGCAAAAATCTTCAATTGCATTGATAGCAGACGGAGAAACTCCCATCGAGGAGATACGAACTCCGTCTTCACTCAAAATAGAACCCACAGAATTACACAAACTTGACGACAAACAGCCTGCCGAATCTCAACCTCCTAGTATAATACTAGGTGACAAGAAATCACCTGGTCCAACAACACCATTAGCACCAATGTCACTAATGAAACCCGTTGAAAAAATATCGATAGAACCGATCACTGATAAAGAAGGTGAAAAGCATTCACCAGTTAAAGAGGATGACAAATCAATTGAATCCACGAAAAAACCAACAATGCCAAAAATAACTGACATTGATTCTCAAGACCAACATGACAAAATACCTGATGATAAAGACGTTAAGATGCAGAAATCTTCAATTGCATTGATAGCAGACGGAGAATCTCCCATCGAGGAGATACGAACTCCGTCTTCACTCGAAATAGAACCCACAGAATTACACAAACTTGACGATAAACAGCCTGCCGAATCTCAATCTCCTAGTATAATACTAAGTGACAAGAAATTACCTTGTCCAACAACACCATTAGCACCAATGTCACCAATAAAACCCGTTGAAAAAATATCGATGGAACCGATCACTGATAAAGAAGGTGAAAAGCATTCACCAGTTAAAGAGGATGACAAATCAATTGAATCCACGAAAAAACCAACAATGCCAAAAATAACTGACGTTGATTCTAAAGACCAACATGACAACTTACCTGATGATAAAGACGTTAAGATGCAGAAATCTCCAATTGCATTGATAGCAGACGGAGAATCTCCCATCGAGGAGATACGAACTCCGTCTTCACTCGAAATAGAACCCACAGAATTACACAAACTTGACGATAAACAGCCTGCCGAATCTCAATCTCCTAGTATAATACTAAGTGACAAGAAATTACCTTGTCCAACAACACCATTAGCACCAATGTCACCAATAAAACCCGTTGAAAAAATATCGATGGAACCGATCACTGATAAAGAAGGTGAAAAGCATTCACCAGTTAAAGAGGATGACAAATCAATTGAATCCACGAAAAAACCAACAATGCCAAAAATAACTGACGTTGATTCTGAAGAGCAACATGACAACTTACCTGATGATAAAGACGTTAAGATGCAGAAATCTCCAATTGCATTGATAGCAGACGGAGAATCTCCCATCGAGGATATACGAACTCCGTCTTCACTTAAAATAGAACACACCGAATTACACAAACTTGACGATAACCAGCCTGCCGAATCTCAATCTCCTAGTATAATACTAGGTGACAAGGAATCATCTTGTCCAACAACACCATTAGCACCAATGTCACCAATAAAACCCGTTGAAAAAATATCGATGGAACCGATCACTGATAAAGAAGGTGAAAAGCATTCACCAGTTAAAGAGGATGACAAATCAATTGAATCCACGAAAAAACCAACAATGCCAAAAATAACTGACGTTGATTCTAAAGAGCAACATGACAACTTACCTGATGATAAAGACGTTAAGATGCAGAAATCTCCAATTGCATTGATAGCAGACGGAGAATCTCCCATCGAGGATATACGAACTCCGTCTTCACTTAAAATAGAACACACAGAATTACACAAACTTGACGATAAACAGCCTGCCGAATCTCAACCTCCTAGTATTTTACTAGGTGACAAGAAATCACCTTGTCCAACAACACCATTAGCACCAATGTCACCAATAAAACCCGTTGAAAAAATATCGATAGAACCGATCACAGATAAAGAAAGTGAAAAGCATTCACCAGTTGAAGAAGACGACAAATCAATTGAATCCACGAAAAAACCAACAATGCCAAAAATAACTGACATTGTTTCTAACGACCAACATGACAAAACACCTGATGATAAAGACGTTAAGATGCAGAAATCTTCAATTGCATTGATAGCAGACGGAGAATCTCCCATCGAGGAGATACGAACTCCGTCTTCACTCAAAATAGAACCCACAGAATTACACAAACTTGACGACAAACAGCCTGCCGAATCTCAACCTCCTAGTATAATACTAGGTGACAAGAAATCACCTGGTCCAACAACACCATTAGCACCAATGTCACTAATAAAACCCGTTGAAAAAATATCGATAGAACCGATCACTGATAAAGGAGGTGAAAAGCATTCACCAGTTGAAGAAGACGATAAATCAATTGAATCCACGAAAAAACCAACAATGCCAAAAATAACTGACATTGATTCTGAAGACCAACATGACAAAATACCTGATGATAAAGACGTTAAGATGCAGAAATCTCCAATTGCATTGATAGCAGACGGAGAATCTCCCATCGAGGATATACGAACTCCGTCTTCACTTAAAATAGAACCCACAGAATTACACAAACTTGACGATAACCAGCCTGCCGAATCTCAATCTCCTAGTATAATACTACGTGACAAGGAATCATCTTGTCCAACAACACCATTAGCACCAATGTCACCAATAAAACCCGTTGAAAAAATATCGATGGAACCGATCACTGATAAAGAAGGTGAAAAGCATTCACCAGTTAAAGAGGATGACAAATCAATTGAATCCACGAAAAAACCAACAATGCCAAAAATAACTGACGTTGATTCTAAAAAGCAACATGACAACTTACCTGATGATAAAGACGTTAAGATGCAGAAATCTCCAATTGCATTGATAGCAGACGGAGAATCTCCCATCGAGGATATACGAACTCCGTCTTCACTTAAAATAGAACACACAGAATTACACAAACTTGACGATAAACAGCCTGCCGAATCTCAACCTCCTAGTATTTTACTAGGTGACAAGAAATCACCTTGTCCAACAACACCATTAGCACCAATTTCACCAATAAAACCCGTTGAAAAAATATCGATAGAACCGATCACAGATAAAGAAAGTGAAAAGCATTCACCAGTTGAAGAAGACGACAAATCAATTGAATCCACGAAAAAACCAACAATGCCAAAAATAACTGACATTGTTTCTAAAGACCAACATGACAAAACACCTGATGATAAAGACGTTAAGATGCAAAAATCTTCAATTGCATTGATAGCAGACGGAGAAACTCCCATCGAGGAGATACGAACTCCGTCTTCACTCAAAATAGAACCCACAGAATTACACAAACTTGACGACAAACAGCCTGCCGAATCTCAACCTCCTAGTATAATACTAGGTGACAAGAAATCACCTGGTCCAACAACACCATTAGCACCAATGTCACTAATAAAACCCGTTGAAAAAATATCGATAGAACCGATCACTGATAAAGAAGGTGAAAAGCATTCACCAGTTGAAGAAGACGATAAATCAATTGAATCCACGAAAAAACCAACAATGCCAAAAATAACTGACATTGATTCTGAAGACCAACATGACAAAATACCTGATGATAAAGACGTTAAGATGCAGAAATCTTCAATTGCATTGATAGCAGACGGAGAATCTCCCATCGAGGAGATACGAACTCCATCTTCACTCGAAATAGAACCCACAGAATTACACAAACTTGACGATGAACAGCCTGCCGAATCTCAACCTCCTAGTATAATACTAGGTGACAAGAAATCACCTTGTCCGACAACACCATTAGCACCAATGTCACCAATAAAACCCGTTGAAAAAATATCGATGGAACCGATCACTGATAAAGAAGGTGAAAAGCATTCACCAGTTGAAGAAGACGATAAATCAATTGAATCCACGAAAAAACCAACAATGCCAAAAATAACTGACGTTGATTCTAAAGAGCAACATGACAACTTACCTGATGATAAAGACGTTAAGATGCAGAAATCTCCAATTGCATTGATAGCAGACGGAGAATCTCCCATCGAGGATATACGAACTCCGTCTTCACTTAAAATAGAACCTACAGAATTACACAAACTTGACGATAAACAGCCTGCCGAATCTCAACCTCCTAGTATAATACTAGGTGACAAGAAATTACCTTGTCCAACAACACCATTAGCACCAATGTCACCAATAAAACCCATTGAAAAAATATCGATAGAACCGATCACAGATAAAGAAAGTGAAAAGCATTCACCAGTTGAAGAAGACGACAAATCAATTGAATCCACGAAAAAACCAACAATGCCAAAAATAACTGACATTGTTTCTAAAGACCAACATGACAAAACACCTGATGATAAAGACGTTAAGATGCAAAAATCTTCAATTGCATTGATAGCAGACGGAGAAACTCCCATCGAGGAGATACGAACTCCGTCTTCACTTAAAATAGAACCCACAGAATTACACAAACTTGACGATAAACAGCCTGCCGAATCTCAACCTCCTAGTATAATACTAGGTGACAAGAAATTACCTTGTCCAACAACACCATTAGCACCAATGTCACCAATAAAACCTGTTGAAAAAATATCGATAGAACCGATCACTGATAAAGAAAGTGAAAAGCATTCACCAGTTGAAGAAGACGATAAATCAATTGAATCCGCGAAAAAACCAACAATGCCAGAAATAACTGACATTGTTTCTAAAGAACAACATGACAAAACACCTGATGATAAAGACGTTAAGATGCAGAAATCTCCAATTGCATTGATAGCAGACGGAGAATCTCCCATCGAGGAGATACGAACTCCGTCTTCACTCAAAATAGAACCCACAGAATTACACAAACTTGACGACAAACAGCCTGCCGAATCTCAACCTCCTAGTATAATACTAAGTGACAAGAAATCACCTGGTCCAAAAACACCATTAGCACCAATGTCACTAATAAAACCCATTGAAAAAGTATCGACAGAACCGATCACTGATAAAGAAGGTGAAAAGCATTCACCAGTTGAAGAAGACGAAAAATCAATTGAATCCACGAAAAAACCAACAATGCCAAAAATAACTGACATTGATTCTAAAGACCAACATGACAAAATACCTGATGATAAAGACGTTAAGATGCAGAAATCTCCAATTGCATTGATAGCAGACGGAGAATCTCCCATCGAGGAGATACGAACTCCGTCTTCATTTAAAATGGAACCCACAGAATTACACAAACTTGACGATAAACAGCCTGCCGAATCTCAACCTCCTAGTATAATACTAGGTGACAAGAAATTACCTTGTCCAACAACACCATTAGCACCAATGTCACCAATAAAACCCATTGAAAAAATATCGATAGAAACAATCACTGATAAAGAGGGTGAAAAGCAATCACCAGTTGAAGAAGATGAAAAATCAATTGAATCCACGAAAAAACAAACAATGCCAGAAATAACTGACATTGTTTCTAAAGAACAACATGACAAAATACCTGATGATAAAGACGTTAAGATGCAGAAATCTCCAATTGCATGGATAGCAGACGGAGAATCTCCCATCGAGGAGATACGAACTCCGTCTTCACTTAAAATGGAACCCACAGAATTACACAAACTTGACGATGAACAGCCTGCCGAATCTCAACCTCCTAGTATAATACTAGGTGACAAGAAATCACCTTGTCCGACAACACCATTAGCACCAATGTCACCAATAAAACCCGTTGAAAAAGTATCGATAGAACCGATCACTGATAAAGAAGGTGAAAAGCATTCACCAGTTGAAGAAGACGATAAATCAATTGAATCCACGAAGAAACCAACATTGCCAAAAATAACTGACATTGATTCTAAAGACCAACATGACAAAATACCTGATGATAAAGACGTTAAGATGCAGAAATCTCCAATTGCATTGATAGCAGACGGAGAATCTCCCATCGAGGAGATACGAACTCCGTCTTCACTCAAAATAGAACCCACAGAATTACACAAACTTGACGACAAACAGCCTGCCGAATCTCAACCTCCTAGTATAATACTAGGTGACAAGAAATCACCTGGTTCAAAAACACCATTAGCACCAATGTCACTAATAAAACCCATTGAAAAAGTATCGACAGAACCGATCACTGATAAAGAAGGTGAAAAGCATTCACCAGTTGAAGAAGACGATAAATCAATTGAATCCACGAAAAAACCAACAATGCCAAAAATAACTGACATTGATTCTAAAGACCAACATGACAAAATACCTGATGATAAAGACGTTAAGATGCAGAAATCTCCAATTGCATTGATAGCAGACGGAGAATCTCCCATCGAGGAGATACGAACTCCGTCTTCATTTAAAATGGAACCCACAGAATTACACAAACTTGACGATAAACAGCCTGCCAAATCTCAACCTCCTAGTATAATACTAGGTGACAAGAAATCACCTGGTTCAACAACACCATCAGCACCAATGTCACCAATAAAACCCGTTGAAAAAATATCGATAGAACCGATCACAGATAAAGAAAGTGAAAAGCATTCACCAGTTGAAGAAGACGACAAATCAATTGAATCCACGAAAAAACCAACAATGCCAAAAATAACTGACATTGTTTCTAAAGACCAACATGACAAAACACCTGATGATAAAGACGTTAAGATGCAGAAATCTTCAATTGCATTGATAGCAGACGGAGAATCTCCCATCGAGGAGATACGAACTCCGTCTTCACTCAAAATAGAACCCACAGAATTACACAAACTTGACGACAAACAGCCTGCCGAATCTCAACCTCCTAGTATAATACTAGGTGACAAGAAATCACCTGGTCCAACAACACCATTAGCACCAATGTCACTAATAAAACCCGTTGAAAAAATATCGATAGAACCGATTACTGATAAAGAAGGTGAAAAGCATTCACCAGTTGAAGAAGACGATAAATCAATTGAATCCACGAAAAAACCAACAATGCCAAAAATAACTGACATTGATTCTGAAGACCAACATGACAAAATACCTGATGATAAAGACGTTAAGATGCAGAAATCTTCAATTGCATTGATAGCAGACGGAGAATCTCCCATCGAGGAGATACGAACTCCGTCTTCACTTAAAATAGTACCTACAGAATTACACAAACTTGACGATAAACAGCCTGCCGAATCTCAACCTCCTAGTATAATTCTAAGTGACAAGAAATTACCTTGTCCAACAACACCATTAGCACCAATGTCACCAATAAAACCCGTTGAAAAAATATCGATAGAAACAATCACTGATAAAGAGGGTGAAAAGCAATCACCAGTTGAAGAAAATGAAAAATCAATTGAATCCACGAAAAAACAAACAATGCCAAAAATAACTGACATTGATTCTAAAGACCAACATGACAAAATACCTGATGATAAAGACGTTAAGATGCAGAAATCTCCAATTGCATTGATAGCAGACGGAGAATCTCCCATCGAGGAGATACGAACTCCGTCTTCATTTAAAATGGAACCCACAGAATTACACAAACTTGACGATAAACAGCCTGCCGAATCTCAACCTCCTAGTATAATACTAGGTGACAAGAAATCACCTGGTTCAACAACACCATCAGCACCAATGTCACCAATAAAACCCGTTGAAAAAATATCGATAGAACCGATCACAGATAAAGAAAGTGAAAAGCATTCACCAGTTGAAGAAGACGACAAATCAATTGAATCCACGAAAAAACCAACAATGCCAAAAATAACTGACATTGTTTCTAAAGACCAACATGACAAAACACCTGATGATAAAGACGTTAAGATGCAGAAATCTTCAATTGCATCGATAGCAGACGGAGAATCTCCCATCGAGGAGATACGAACTCCGTCTTCACTCAAAATAGAACCCACAGAATTACACAAACTTGACGACAAACAGCCTGCCGAATCTCAACCTCCTAGTATAATACTAGGTGACAAGAAATCACCTGGTCCAACAACACCATTAGCACCAATGTCACTAATAAAACCCATTGAAAAAGTATCGACAGAACCGATCACTGATAAAGAAGGTGAAAAGCATTCACCAGTTGAAGAAGACGATAAATCAATTGAATCCACGAAAAAACCAACAATGCCAAAAATAACTGACATTGATTCTAAAGACCAACATGACAAAATACCTGATGATAAAGACGTTAAGATGCAGAAATCTCCAATTGCATTGATAGCAGACGGAGAATCTCCCATCGAGGAGATACGAACTCCGTCTTCATTTAAAATGGAACCCACAGAATTACACAAACTTGACGATAAACAGCCTGCCAAATCTCAACCTCCTAGTATAATACTAGGTGACAAGAAATTACCTTGTCCAACAACACCATTAGCACCAATGTCACCAATAAAACCTGTTGAAAAAATATCGATAGAACCGATCACTGATAAAGAAAGTGAAAAGCATTCACCAGTTGAAGAAGACGATAAATCAATTGAATCCGCGAAAAAACCAACAATGCCAGAAATAACTGACATTGTTTCTAAAGAACAACATGACAAAACACCTGATGATAAAGACGTTAAGATGCAGAAATCTCCAATTGCATTGATAGCAGACGGAGAATCTCCCATCGAGGAGATACGAACTCCGTCTTCACTCAAAATAGAACCCACAGAATTACACAAACTTGACGACAAACAGCCTGCCGAATCTCAACCTCCTAGTATAATACTAGGTGACAAGAAATCACCTGGTTCAACAACACCATCAGCACCAATGTCACCAATAAAACCCGTTGAAAAAATATCGATAGAACCGATCACAGATAAAGAAAGTGAAAAGCATTCACCAGTTGAAGAAGACGACAAATCAATTGAATCCATGAAAAAACCAACAATGCCAAAAATAACTGACATTGATTCTAAAGACCAACATGACAAAATACCTGATGATAAAGACGTTAAGATGCAGAAATCTCCAATTGCATTGATAGCAGACGGAGAATCTCCCATCGAGGAGATACGAACTCCGTCTTCATTTAAAATGGAACCCACAGAATTACACAAACTTGACGATAAACAGCCTGCCGAATCTCAACCTCCTAGTATAATACTAGGTGACAAGAAATTACCTTGTCCAACAACACCATTAGCACCAATGTCACCAATAAAACCCATTGAAAAAATATCGATAGAAACAATCACTGATAAAGAGGGTGAAAAGCAATCACCAGTTGAAGAAGATGAAAAATCAATTGAATCCACGAAAAAACAAACAATGCCAAAAATAACTGACATTGTTTCTAAAGACCAACATGACAAAACACCTGATGATAAAGACGTTAAGATGCAAAAATCTTCAATTGCATTGATAGCAGACGGAGAAACTCCCATCGAGGAGATACGAACTCCGTCTTCACTTAAAATAGAACCCACAGAATTACACAAACTTGACGATAAACAGCCTGCCGAATCTCAACCTCCTAGTATAATACTAGGTGACAAGAAATTACCTTGTCCAACAACACCATTAGCACCAATGTCACCAATAAAACCTGTTGAAAAAATATCGATAGAACCGATCACTGATAAAGAAAGTGAAAAGCATTCACCAGTTGAAGAAGACGATAAATCAATTGAATCCGCGAAAAAACCAACAATGCCAGAAATAACTGACATTGTTTCTAAAGAACAACATGACAAAACACCTGATGATAAAGACGTTAAGATGCAGAAATCTCCAATTGCATTGATAGCAGACGGAGAATCTCCCATCGAGGAGATACGAACTCCGTCTTCACTCAAAATAGAACCCACAGAATTACACAAACTTGACGACAAACAGCCTGCCGAATCTCAACCTCCTAGTATAATACTAAGTGACAAGAAATCACCTGGTCCAAAAACACCATTAGCACCAATGTCACTAATAAAACCCATTGAAAAAGTATCGACAGAACCGATCACTGATAAAGAAGGTGAAAAGCATTCACCAGTTGAAGAAGACGAAAAATCAATTGAATCCACGAAAAAACCAACAATGCCAAAAATAACTGACATTGATTCTAAAGACCAACATGACAAAATACCTGATGATAAAGACGTTAAGATGCAGAAATCTCCAATTGCATTGATAGCAGACGGAGAATCTCCCATCGAGGAGATACGAACTCCGTCTTCATTTAAAATGGAACCCACAGAATTACACAAACTTGACGATAAACAGCCTGCCGAATCTCAACCTCCTAGTATAATACTAGGTGACAAGAAATTACCTTGTCCAACAACACCATTAGCACCAATGTCACCAATAAAACCCATTGAAAAAATATCGATAGAAACAATCACTGATAAAGAGGGTGAAAAGCAATCACCAGTTGAAGAAGATGAAAAATCAATTGAATCCACGAAAAAACAAACAATGCCAAAAATAACTGACATTGATTCTAAAGACCAACATGACAAAATACCTGATGATAAAGACGTTAAGATGCAGAAATCTCCAATTGCATGGATAGCAGACGGAGAATCTCCCATCGAGGAGATACGAACTCCGTCTTCACTTAAAATGGAACCCACAGAATTACACAAACTTGACGATGAACAGCCTGCCGAATCTCAACCTCCTAGTATAATACTAGGTGACAAGAAATCACCTTGTCCGACAACACCATTAGCACCAATGTCACCAATAAAACCCGTTGAAAAAGTATCGATAGAACCGATCACTGATAAAGAAGGTGAAAAGCATTCACCAGTTGAAGAAGACGATAAATCAATTGAATCCACGAAGAAACCAACATTGCCAAAAATAACTGACATTGATTCTAAAGACCAACATGACAAAATACCTGATGATAAAGACGTTAAGATGCAGAAATCTCCAATTGCATTGATAGCAGACGGAGAATCTCCCATCGAGGAGATACGAACTCCGTCTTCACTCAAAATAGAACCCACAGAATTACACAAACTTGACGACAAACAGCCTGCCGAATCTCAACCTCCTAGTATAATACTAGGTGACAAGAAATCACCTGGTTCAAAAACACCATTAGCACCAATGTCACCAATAAAACCCGTTGAAAAAATATCGATAGAAACAATCACTGATAAAGAGGGTGAAAAGCAATCACCAGTTGAAGAAAATGAAAAATCAATTGAATCCACGAAAAAACAAACAATGCCAAAAATAACTGACATTGATTCTAAAGACCAACATGACAAAATACCTGATGATAAAGACGTTAAGATGCAAAAATCTCCAATTGCATTGATAGCAGACGGAGAAACTCCCATCGAGGAGATACGAACTCCGTCTTCACTTAAAATAGAACGCACAGAATTACACAAATTTGACGATAAACAGCCTGCCGAATCTCAACCTCCTAGTATAATACTAGGTGACAAGAAATCACCTGGACCAAAAACACCATTAGCACCAATGTCACCAATAAAACCTGTTGAAAAAATATCGATAGAACCGATCACTGATAAAGAAAGTGAAAAGCATTCACCAGTTGAAGAAGACGATAAATCAATTGAATCCACGAAAAAACCAACAATGCCAGAAATAACTGACATTGTTTCTAAAGAACAACTTGACAAAACACCTGATGATAAAGACGTTAAGATGCAGAAATCTCCAATTGCATTGATAGCAGACGGAGAATCTCCCATCGAGGAGATACGAACTCCGTCTTCACTCAAAATAGAACCCACAGAATTACACAAACTTGACGATGAACAGCCTGCCGAATCTCAAACTCCTAGTATAATACTAGGTGACAAGAAATCACCTGGACCAAAAACACCATTAGCACCAATATCACTAATAAAACCCATTGAAAAAGTATCGACAGAACCGATCACTGATAAAGAAGGTGAAAAGCATTCACCAGTTGAAGAAGACGATAAATCAATTGAATCCACGAAAAAACCAACAATGCCAAAAATAACTGACATTGATTCTAAAGACCAACATGACAAAATACCTGATGATAAAGACGTTAAGATGCAGAAATCTCCAATTGCATTGATAGCAGACGGAGAATCTCCCATCGAGGAGATACGAACTCCGTCTTCATTTAAAATGGAACCCACAGAATTACACAAACTTGACGATAAACAGCCTGCCGAATCTCAACCTCCTAGTATAATACTAGGTGACAAGAAATCACCTGGTTCAACAACACCATCAGCACCAATGTCACCAATAAAACCCGTTGAAAAAATATCGATAGAACCGATCACAGATAAAGAAAGTGAAAAGCATTCACCAGTTGAAGAAGACGACAAATCAATTGAATCCACGAAAAAACCAACAATGCCAAAAATAACTGACATTGTTTCTAAAGACCAACATGACAAAACACCTGATGATAAAGACGTTAAGATGCAGAAATCTTCAATTGCATCGATAGCAGACGGAGAATCTCCCATCGAGGAGATACGAACTCCGTCTTCACTCAAAATAGAACCCACAGAATTACACAAACTTGACGACAAACAGCCTGCCGAATCTCAACCTCCTAGTATAATACTAGGTGACAAGAAATCACCTGGTCCAACAACACCATTAGCACCAATGTCACTAATAAAACCCGTTGAAAAAATATCGATAGAACCGATCACTGATAAAGAAGGTGAAAAGCAATCACCAGTTGAAGAAGATGAAAAATCAATTGAATCCACGAAAAAACAAACAATGCCAAAAATAACTGATATTGATTCTAAAGAGCAACATGACGAAATACCTGATGATAAAGACGTTAAGATGCAAAAATCTCCAATTGCATTGATAGCAGACGGAGAAACTCCCATCGAGGAGATACGAACTCCGTCTTCACTTAAAATAGAACCCACAGAATTACACAAACTTGACGATAAACAGCCTGCCGAATCTCAACCTCCTAGTATAATACTAGGTGACAAGAAATTACCTTGTCCAACAACACCATTAGCACCAATGTCACCAATAAAACCTGTTGAAAAAATATCGATAGAACCGATCACTGATAAAGAAAGTGAGAAGCATTCACCAGTTGAAGAAGACGATAAATCAATTGAATCCACGAAAAAACCAACAATGCCAGAAATAACTGACATTGTTTCTAAAGAACAACATGACAAAACACCTGATGATAAAGACGTTAAGATGCAGAAATCTCCAATTGCATTGATAGCAGACGGAGAATCTCCCATCGAGGAGATACGAACTCCGTCTTCACTCAAAATAGAACCCACAGAATTACACAAACTTGACGACAAACAGCCTTCCGAATCTCAACCTCCTAGTATAATACTAGGTGACAAGAAATCACCTGGTCCAAAAACACCATTAGGACCAATATCACTAATAAAACCCATTGAAAAAGTATCGACAGAACCGATCACTGATAAAGAAGGTGAAAAGCATTCACCAGTTGAAGAAGACGATAAATCAATTGAATCCACGAAAAAACCAACAATGCCAAAAATAACTGACATTGATTCTAAAGACCAACATGACAAAATACCTGATGATAAAGACGTTAAGATGCAGAAATCTCCAATTGCATTGATAGCAGACGGAGAATCTCCCATCGAGGAGATACGAACTCCGTCTTCATTTAAAATGGAACCCACAGAATTACACAAACTTGACGATAAACAGCCTGCCGAATCTCAACCTCCTAGTATAATACTAGGTGACAAGAAATCACCTGGTTCAACAACACCATCAGCACCAATGTCACCAATAAAACCCGTTGAAAAAATATCGATAGAACCGATCACTGATGAAGAAGGTGAAAAGCATTCACCAGTTGAAGAAGACGATAAATCAATTGAATCCACGAAAAAACCAACAATGCCAAAAATAACTGACATTGATTCTGAAGACCAACATGACAAAATACCTGATGATAAAGACGTTGAGATGCAGAAATCTTCAATTGCATTGATAGCAGACGGAGAATCTCCCATCGAGGAGATACGAACTCCGTCTTCACTCGAAATAGAACCCACAGAATTACACAAACTTAACGACAAACAGCCTGCCGAATCTCAACCTCCTAGTATAATACTAGGTGACAAGAAATCACCTGGTCCAACAACACCATTAGCACCAATGTCACTAATAAAACCCATTGAAAAAGTATCGATAGAACCGATCACTGATAAAGAAGGTGAAAAGCATTCACCAGTTGAAGAAGACGATAAATCAATTGAATCCACGAAAAAACCAACAATGCCAAAAATAACTGACATTGATTCTAAAGACCAACATGACAAAATCCCTGATGATAAAGACGTTAAGATGCAGAAATCTCCAATTGCATTGATAGCAGACGGAGAATCTCCCATCGAGGAGATACGAACTCCGTCTTCACTCAAAATAGAACCCACAGAATTACACAAACTTGACGATAAACAGCCTGCCGACTCTCAACCTCCTAGTATAATACTAAGTGACAAGAAATTACCTTGTCCAACAACACCATTAGCACCAATGTCACCAATAAAATCCGTTGAAAAAATATCGATAGAAACAATCACTGATAAAGAGGGTGAAAAGCAATCACCAGTTGAAGAAGATGAAAAATCAATTGAATCAACGAAAAAAAAAACAATGCCAAAAATAACTGACATTGATTCTAAAGACCAACATGACAAAATACCTGATGATAAAGACGTTAAGATGCAGAAATCTCCAATTGCGTTGATAGCAGACGGAGAAACTCCCATCGAGGAGATACGAACTCCGTCTTCACTTAAAATGGAACCCACAGAATTACACAAACTTGACGATGAACAGCCTGCCGAATCTCAACCTCCTAGTATAATACTAGGTGACAAGAAATCACCTTGTCCGACAACACCATTAGCACCAATGTCACCAATAAAACCCGTTGAAAAAATATCGATGGAACCGATCACTGAAAAAGAAGGTGAAAAGCATTCACCAGTTACAGAGGATGTTAAATCAATTGAATCCACGAAAAAACCAACAATGCCAAAAATAACTGACGTTGATTCTAAATACCAACATGACAAAATACCTGATGATAAAGACGTTAAGATGCAGAAATCTCCAATTGCATTGATAGCAGACGGAGAATCTCCCATCGAGGAGATACGAACTCCGTCTTCACTTAAAATAGAACCCACAGAATTACACAAACTTGACGATAAACAACCTGCCGAATCTCAACCTCATAGTATAATACTAGGTGACAAGAAATTACCTTGTCCAACAACACCATTAGCACCAATGTCACCAATAAAACCCGTTGAAAAAATATCGATAGAACCGATCACTGATAAAGAAAGTGAAAAGCATTCACCAGTTGAAGAAGACGATAAATCAATTGAATCCACGAAAAAACCAACAATGCCAAAAATAACTGACATTGTTTCTAAAGACCAACATGATAAAACACCTGATGATAAAGACGTTAAGATGCAGAAATCTCCAATTGCATTGATAGCAGACGGAGAATCTCCCATCGAGGAAATACGAACTCCGTCTTCATTCAAAATAGAACCCACAGAATTACACAAACTTAACGACAAACAGCCTGCCGAATCTCAACCTCCTAGTATAATACTAGGTGACAAGAAATCACCTGGTCCAACAACACCATTAGCACCAATGTCACTAATAAAACCCATTGAAAAAGTATCGATAGAACCGATCACTGATAAAGAAGGTGAAAAGCATTCACCAGTTGAAGAAGACGATAAATCAATTGAATCCACGAAAAAACCAACAATGCCAAAAATAACTGACATTGATTCTAAAGACCAACATGACAAAATCCCTGATGATAAAGACGTTAAGATGCAGAAATCTCCAATTGCATTGATAGCAGACGGAGAATCTCCCATCGAGGAGATACGAACTCCGTCTTCACTTAAAATAGAACCTACAGAATTACACAAACTTGACGATAAACAGCCTGCCGAATCTCAACCTCCTAGTATAATACTAAGTGACAAGAAATTACCTTGTCCAACAACACCATTAGCACCAATGTCGCCAATAAAACCCGTTGAAAAAAAAACGATAGAAACAATCACTGATAAAGAGGGTGAAAAGCAATCACCAGTTGAAGAAGATGAAAAATCAATTGAATCCACGAAAAAACAAACAATGCCAAAAATAACTGACATCGATTCTAAAGACCAACATGACAAAATACCTGATGATAAAGACGTTAAGATGCAAAAATCTCCAATTGCATTGATAGCAGACGGAGAAACTCCTATCGAGGAGATACGAACTCCGTCTTCACTCAAAATAGAACCCACAGAATTACACAAACTTGACGACAAACAGCCTGCCGAATCTCAACCTCCTAGTATAATACTAGGTGACAAGAAATCACCTGGTCCAAAAACACCATTAGCACCAATGTCACTAATTAAACCCATTGAAAAAGTATCGACAGAACCGATCACTGATAAAGAAGGTGAAAAGCATTCACCAGTTGAAGAAGACGATAAATCAATTGAATCCACGAAAAAACCAACAATGCCAAAAATAACTGACATTGATTCTAAAGACCAACATGACAAAATACCTGATGATAAAGACGTTAAGATGCAGAAATCTCCAATTGCATTGATAGCAGACGGAGAATCTCCCATCGAGGAGATACGAACTCCGTCTTCATTTAAAATGGAACCCACAGAATTACACAAACTTGACGATAAACAGCCTGCCGAATCTCAACCTCCTAGTATAATACTAGGTGACAAGAAATCACCTGGTTCAACAACACCATCAGCACCAATGTCACCAATAAAACCCGTTCAAAAAATATCGATAGAACCGATCACTGATAAAGAAGGTAAAAAGCAATCACCATTTGAAAAAGATGAAAAATCAATTGAATCCACGAAAAAACCAACAATGCCAAAAATAACTGACATTGATTCTAAAGAACAACATGACAAAATACCTGATGATAAAGACGTTAAGATGCAGAAATCTCCAATTGCATTGATAGGAGGCGGAGAAACTCCCATCGAGAAGATACCAACTCCGTCTTCATTTAAAATGGAACCCACAGAATTACACAAACTTGACGATGAACAGCCTGCCGATACGCAACCTCCTAGTATAATACTAGGTGACAAGAAATCACCTTGTCCAACAACACCATTAGCACCAATGTCACCAATAAAACCCGTTGAAGAAATATCGATGGAACCGATAACTGATAGAGAAAGTGAAAAGCCATCACCAGTTAAAGAAGACGATAAATCAACTGAATCCACGAAAAAACCAACAATGCCAGAAATAACTGACATTGATTCTAAAGACCAACATGACAAAATACCTGATGATAAAGACGTTAAGATGCAGAAATCTCCAATTGCATTGATAGCAGACGGAGAATCTCCCATCGAGGAGATACGAACTCCGTCTTCATTCAAAATAGAACCCACAGAATTACACAAACTTAACGACAAACAGCCTGCCGAATCTCAACCTCCTAGTATAATACTAGGTGACAAGAAATCACCTGGTCCAACAACACCATTAGCACCAATGTCACTAATAAAACCCATTGAAAAAGTATCGATAGAACCGATCACTGATAAAGAAGGTGAAAAGCATTCACCAGTTGAAGAAGACGATAAATCAATTGAATCCACGAAAAAACCAACAATGCCAAAAATAACTGACATTGATTCTAAAGACCAACATGACAAAATCCCTGATGATAAAGACGTTAAGATGCAGAAATCTCCAATTGCATTGATAGCAGACGGAGAATCTCCCATCGAGGAGATACGAACTCCGTCTTCACTTAAAATAGAACCTACAGAATTACACAAACTTGACGATAAACAGCCTGCCGAATCTCAACCTCCTAGTATAATACTAAGTGACAAGAAATTACCTTGTCCAACAACACCATTAGCACCAATGTCGCCAATAAAACCCGTTGAAAAAAAAACGATAGAAACAATCACTGATAAAGAGGGTGAAAAGCAATCACCAGTTGAAGAAGATGAAAAATCAATTGAATCCACGAAAAAACAAACAATGCCAAAAATAACTGACATCGATTCTAAAGACCAACATGACAAAATACCTGATGATAAAGACGTTAAGATGCAAAAATCTCCAATTGCATTGATAGCAGACGGAGAAACTCCTATCGAGGAGATACGAACTCCGTCTTCACTCAAAATAGAACCCACAGAATTACACAAACTTGACGACAAACAGCCTGCCGAATCTCAACCTCCTAGTATAATACTAGGTGACAAGAAATCGCCTGGTCCAAAAACACCATTAGCACCAATGTCACTAATTAAACCCATTGAAAAAGTATCGACAGAACCGATCACTGATAAAGAAGGTGAAAAGCATTCACCAGTTGAAGAAGACGATAAATCAATTGAATCCACGAAAAAACCAACAATGCCAAAAATAACTGACATTGATTCTAAAGACCAACATGACAAAATACCTGATGATAAAGACGTTAAGATGCAGAAATCTCCAATTGCATTGATAGCAGACGGAGAATCTCCCATCGAGGAGATACGAACTCCGTCTTCATTTAAAATGGAACCCACAGAATTACACAAACTTGACGATAAACAGCCTGCCGAATCTCAACCTCCTAGTATAATACTAGGTGACAAGAAATCACCTGGTTCAACAACACCATCAGCACCAATGTCACCAATAAAACCCGTTCAAAAAATATCGATAGAACCGATCACTGATAAAGAAGGTAAAAAGCAATCACCATTTGAAAAAGATGAAAAATCAATTGAATCCACGAAAAAACCAACAATGCCAAAAATAACTGACATTGATTCTAAAGAACAACATGACAAAATACCTGATGATAAAGACGTTAAGATGCAGAAATCTCCAATTGCATTGATAGGAGGCGGAGAAACTCCCATCGAGAAGATACCAACTCCGTCTTCATTTAAAATGGAACCCACAGAATTACACAAACTTGACGATGAACAGCCTGCCGATACGCAACCTCCTAGTATAATACTAGGTGACAAGAAATCACCTTGTCCAACAACACCATTAGCACCAATGTCACCAATAAAACCCGTTGAAGAAATATCGATGGAACCGATAACTGATAGAGAAAGTGAAAAGCCATCACCAGTTAAAGAAGACGATAAATCAACTGAATCCACGAAAAAACCAACAATGCCAGAAATAACTGACATTGATTCTAAAGACCAACATGACAAAATACCTGATGATAAAGACGTTAAGATGCAGAAATCTCCAATTGCATTGATAGCAGACGGAGAATCTCCCATCGAGGAGATACGAACTCTGTCTTCACTTAAAATAGAACCTACAGAATTACACAAACTTGACGATAAACAGCCTGCCGAATCTCAACCTCCTAGTATAATACTAAGTGACAAGAAATTACCTTGTCCAACAACACCATTAGCACCAATGTCACCAATAAAACCCGTTGAAAAAATATCGATAGAAACAATCACTGATAAAGAGGGTGAAAAGCAATCACCAGTTGAAGAAGATGAAAAATCAATTGAATCCACGAAAAAACAAACAATGCCAAAAATAACTGACATCGATTCTAAAGACCAACATGACAAAATACCTGATGATAAAGACGTTAAGATGCAAAAATCTCCAATTGCATTGATAGCAGACGGAGAAACTCCCATCGAGGAGATACGAACTCCGTCTTCACTTAAAATAGAACCCACAGAATTACACAAACTTGACGATAAACAGCCTGCCGAATCTCAGCCTCCTAGTATAATACTAGGTGACAAGAAATTACCTTGTCCAACAACACCATTAGCACCAATGTCACCAATAAAACCTGTTGAAAAAATATCGATAGAACCGATCACTGATAAAGAAAGTGAAAAGCATTCACCAGTTGAAGAAGACGATAAATCAATTGAATCCACGAAAAAACCAACAATGCCAGAAATAACTGACATTGTTTCTAAAGACCAACATGACAAAACACCTGATGATAAAGACGTTAAGATGCAGAAATCTCCAATTGCATTGATAGCAGACGGAGAATCTCCCATCGAGAAGATACCAACTCCGTCTTCATTTAAAATGGAACCCACAGAATTACACAAACTTGACGATGAACAGCCTGCCGATACTCAACCTCCTAGTATAATACTAGGTGACAAGAAATCACCTTGTCCAACAACACCATTAGCACCAATGTCACCAATAAAACCCGTTGAAGAAATATCGATGGAACCGATAACTGATAAAGAAAGTGAAAAGCCATCACCAGTTAAAGAAGACGATAAATCAACTGAATCCACGAAAAAACCAACAATGCCAGAAATAACTGACATTGATTCTAAAGACCAACATGACAAAATACCTGATGATAAAGACGTTAAGATGCAGAAATCTCCAATTGCATTGATAGCAGACGGAGAATCTCCCATCGAGGAGATACGAACTCTGTCTTCACTTAAAATAGAACCTACAGAATTACACAAACTTGACGATAAACAGCCTGCCGAATCTCAACCTCCTAGTATAATACTAAGTGACAAGAAATTACCTTGTCCAACAACACCATTAGCACCAATGTCACCAATAAAACCCGTTGAAAAAATATCGATAGAAACAATCACTGATAAAGAGGGTGAAAAGCAATCACCAGTTGAAGAAGATGAAAAATCAATTGAATCCACGAAAAAACAAACAATGCCAAAAATAACTGACATCGATTCTAAAGACCAACATGACAAAATACCTGATGATAAAGACGTTAAGATGCAAAAATCTCCAATTGCATTGATAGCAGACGGAGAAACTCCCATCGAGGAGATACGAACTCCGTCTTCACTTAAAATAGAACCCACAGAATTACACAAACTTGACGATAAACAGCCTGCCGAATCTCAACCTCCTAGTATAATACTAGGTGACAAGAAATTACTTTGTCCAAAAACACCATTAGCACCAATGTCACCAATAAAACCTGTTGAAAAAATATCGATAGAACCGATCACTGATAAAGAAAGTGAAAAGCATTCACCAGTTGAAGAAGACGATAAATCAATTGAATCCACGAAAGAACCAACAATGCCAGAAATAACTGACATTGTTTCTAAAAACCAACATGACAAAACACCTGATGATAAAGACGTTAAGATGCAGAAATCTCCAATTGCATTGATAGCAGACGGAGAATCTCCCATCGAGGAGATACGAACTCCGTCTTCACTCAAAATAGAACCCACAGAATTACACAAACTTGACGACAAACAGCCTGCCGAATCTCAACCTCCTAGTATAATACTAGGTGACAAGAAATCACCTGGTCCAAAAACACCATTAGCACCAATGTCACTAATAAAACCCATTGAAAAAGTATCGATAGAACCGATCACTGATAAAGAAGGTGAAAAGCATTCACCAGTTGAAGAAGACGATAAATCAATTGAATCCACGAAAAAACCAACAATGCCAAAAATAACTGACATTGATTCTAAAGAGCAACATGACAAAATACCTGATGATAAAGACGTTAAGATGCAGAAATCTACAATCGCATTGATAGCAGAAGGAGAATCTCCCATCGAGGAGATACGAACTCCGTCTTCATTTAAAATGGAACCCACAGAATTACACAAACTTGACGATAAACAGCCTGCCGAATCTCAACCTCCTAGTATAATACTAGGTGACAAGAAATCACCTGGTTCAACAACACCATTAGCACCAATGTCACCAATAAAACCCGTTGAAGAAATATCGATAGAACCGATCACTGATAAAGAAGGTAAAAAGCAATCACCATTTGAAGAAGATGAAAAATCAACTGAATCCACGAAAAAACCAACAATGCCAGAAATAACTGACGTTGATTCTAAAGAGCGACATGACAAAATACCTGATGATAAAGACGTTAAGATGCAGAAATCTCCAATTGCATTGATAGCAGACGGAGAATCTCCCATCGAGGAGATACGAACTCCGTCTTCACTTGAAATAGAACCCACAGAATTACACAAACATGACGATGAACAGCCTGCCGATTCTCAACCTCCTAGTATAATACTAGGTGACAAGAAATCACCTTGTCCAACAACACCATTAGCACCAATGTCACCAATAAAACCCGTTGAAAAAATATCGATAGAACCGATCACTGATAAAGAAAGTGAAAAGCCATCACCAGTTAAAGATGACGATAAATCAATTGAATCCACGAGAAAACCAACAATGCCAAAAATAACTGACATTGATTCTAAAGAGCAGCATGACGAAACACCTGATGATAAAGACGTTAAGATTCAGAAATCTCCAATTGCATTGATAGCAGACGGAGAATCTCCCATCGAGGAGATACGAACTCCGTCTTCACTTAAAATAGAACCCACAGAATTACACAAACTTGACGATAAACAGCCTGCTGAATCTCAACCTCCTAGTATAATACTAGGTGACAAGAAATCACCTGGTCCAACAACATCATCAGCACCAATGTCACCAATAAAACCCGTCGAAAAAATATCGATAGAACCGATCACTGATAAAGAAGGTGAAATGCATTCACAAGTTAAAGAGGATGTCAAATCAATTGAATCCACGAAAACACAAACAATGCCAAAAATAACTGACGTTGATTCTAAAGAGCAACATGACGAAACACCTGATGATAAAGACGTTAAGATGCAGAAATCTCCAATTGCATTGATAGCAGACGGAGAATCTCCCATCGAGGAGATACGAACTCCGTCTTCACTTGAAATAGAACCCACAGAATTACATAAACATGACGATGAACAGCCTGCCGATTCTCAACCTCCTAGTATAATACTAGGTGACAAGAAATCACCTTGTCCAACAACACCATTAGCACCAATGTCACCAATAAAACCCATTGAAAAGATATCGATGGAACCGATCACTGATAAAGAAAGTGAAAAGCATTCACCAGTTAAAGAAGATGACAAATCGATTGAATCCACGGAAAAACCAACAATGCCAAGAATAACTGACATTGATTCTAAAGACCAACATGACAAAATACCTGATGATAAAGACGTTAAAATGCAGAAATCTCCAATTGCATTGATAGCAGACGGAGAATCTCCCATCGAGGAGACACGAACTCCGTCTTCACTTAAAATAGAACCCACAGAATTACACGAACTTGACGATAAACAGCCTGCCGAATCTCAACCTCCTAGTATAATACTAGGTGACAAGGAATCACCTGGTCCAACAACACCATTAGCACCAATGTCACCAATAAAACCCATTGAAAAAATATCGATGGAACCGATCACTGATAAAGAAAGTGAAAAGCATTCACCAGTTAAAGAAGATGACAAATCCATTGAATCCACGGAAAAACCAACAATGCCAAGAATAACTGACATTGATCCTAATGAGCAACATGACAAAATACCTGATGATAAAGACGTTAAGATGCAGAAATCTCCAATTGCATTGATAGCAGACGGAGAATCTCCCATCGAGGAGATACGAACTCCGTCATCACTTAAAATAGAACCCACAGAATTACACAAACTTGACGATAAACAGCCTGCCGAATCTCAACCTCCTAGTATAATACTAGGTGACAAGAAATCACCTGGTCCAACAACAACATCAGCACCAATGTCACCAATAAAACCCGTCGAAAAAATATCGATAGAACCGATCACTGATAAAGAAGGTGAAATGCATTCACAAGTTAAAGAGGATGTCAAATCAATTGAATCCACGAAAATACAAACAATGCCAAAAATAACTGACGTTGATTCTAAAGAGCAACATGACGAAACACCTGATGATAAAGACGTTAAGATGCAGAAATCTCCAATTGCATTGATAGCAGACGGAGAATCTCCCATCGAGGAGATACGAACTCCGTCTTCACTTGAAATAGAACCCACAGAATTACACAGACATGACGATGAACAGCCTGCCGATTCTCAACCTCCTAGTATAATACTAGGTGACAAGAAATCACCTTGTCCAACAAAACCATTAGCACCAATGTCACCAATAATACCCATTGAAAAGATATCGATGGAACCGATCACTGATAAAGAAAGTGAAAAGCATTCACCAGTTAAAGAAGATGACAAATCGATTGAATCCACGGAAAAACCAACAATGCCAAGAATAACTGACATTGATTCTAAAGACCAACATGACAAAATACCTGATGATAAAGACGTTAAGATGCAGAAATCTCCAATTGCATTGATAGCAGACGGAGAATCTCCCATCGAGGAGATACGAACTCCGTCTTCACTTAAAATAGAACCCACAGAATTACACAAACTTGACGATAAACAGCCTGCCGAATCTCAACCTCCTAGTATAATACTAGATGACAAGGAATCACCTGGTCCAACAACACCATTAGCACCAATGTCACCAATAAAACCCATTAAAAAAATATCGATGGAACCGATCACTGATAAAGAAGGTGAAAAGCATTCACCAGTTGAAGAAGACGATAAATCAATTGAAATCACGAAAAAACCAACAATGCCAAAAATAACTGACGTTGATTCTAAAGACCAACATGACAAAATACCCGATGATAAAGACGTTAAGATGCAGAAATCTCCAATTGCATTGATAGCAGACGGAGAATCTCCCATCGAGGAGATACGAACTCCGTCTTCACTTAAAATGGAACCCACAGAATTACACAAACTTGACGATAAACAGCCTGCCGAATCTCAAGCTCCTAGTATAATACTAGGTAACAAGAAATCACCTGGTCCAACAACACCATTAGCACCAATGTTACCAATAAAACCCGTTGAAAAAATATCGATGGAACCGATCACTGATAAAGGAAGTGAAAAGCATTCACCAGTTAAAGAAGACGACAAATCCATTTTATCCACGAAAAAACCAACAATGCCAAAAATAACTGACATTGATTCTAAAGAGCAACATGACAAAATACCTGATGATAAAGACGTTAAGATGCAGAAATCTCCAATTGCATTGATAGCAGACGAAGAATCTCCCATCGAGGAGATACGAACTCCGTCTTCACTTAAAATAGAACCCACAAAATTATACAAACTTGACGATAAACAGCCTGCCGAATCTCAACCTCCTAGTATAATACTAGGTGACAAGAAATCACCTGGTTCAACAACACCATCAGCACCAATGTCATCAATAAAACCCGTTGATAAAATATCGATAGAACCGATCACTGATAAAGAAGGTAAAAAGCATTCACCATTTGAAGAAGATGAAAAATCAATTGAAACCACGAAAAAACCAACAATGCCAAAAATAACTGACATTGATTCTAAAGAACAACATGACAAAATACCTGATGATAAAGACGTTAAGATGCAAAAATCTCCAATTGCATTGATAGCAGATGGAGAATCTCCCATCGAGGAGATACGAACTCCGTCTTCACTTAAAATAGAACCCACAGAATTACACAAACTCGACGATAAACAGCCTGCCGAATCTCAACCTCCTAGTATAATACTAGGTGACAAGAAATCACTTGGTCCAACAACACCATCAGCACCAATGTCACCAATAAAACCCGTTGAGAAAATATCAATAGAACCAATCACTGATAAAGAAAGTGAAAAGCATTCAACAGTTAAAGAAGACGACAAATCCATTGAATCCACGAAAAAACCAACAATGCCAAAAATAACTGACATTGATTCTAAAGAGCAACATGACGAAACACCTGATGATAAAGATGTTAAAATGAAGAAATCTCCAATTGCATTGATAGCAGACGGAGAATCTCCCATCGAGGAGATACGAATTCCGTCTTCACATAAAATAGAGCTCACAGAATTACACAAACTTGACGATAAACAGCCTGCCGAATCTCATCCTCCTAGTATAATACTAGGTGACAAGAAATCACCTGGTCCAACAACACGATCAGCACCAATGTCACCAATAAAACCCGTTGAAAAAATATCTATAGAACCGATCACTGATAAAGAAAGTGAAAAGCATTCACTAGTTAAAGAAGACGACAAATCCATTGAATTTACGAAAAAAGCAACAATGCCAAAAATAACTGACATTGATTCTAAAGAGCAACATGACAAAATACCCGATGATAAAGAAGTTAAGATGCAGAAATCTCCAATTGCATTGATAGCAGATGGAGAATCTCCCATCGAGGAGATACGAACTCCGTCTTCACTTAAAATAGAACCCACAGAATTACACAAACTCGACGATAAACAGCCTGCCGAATCTCAACCTCCTAGTATAATACTAGGTGACAAGAAATCACCTGGTCCAACAACACCATCAGCACCAATGTCACCAATAAAACCCGTTGAGAAAATATCAATAGAACCAATCACTGATAAAGAAAGTGAAAAGCATTCACCAGTTAAAGGAGACGACAAATCAATCGAATCCACGAAAAAAACAACAATGCCAAAAATAACTGACACTGATTCTAAAGAGCAACATGTCGAAACACCTGATGATAAAGATGTTAAGATGCAGAAATCTTCAATTGCATTGATAGCAGACGGAGAATCTCCCATCGAGGAGATACGAACTCCGTCTTCACTTAAAATAGAGCCCACAGAATTACACAAACTTGACGATAAACAGCCTGCCGAATCTCAACCTCCAAGTATAATACTAGGTGACAAGAAATCACCTAGTCCAACAACACCATCAGCACCAATGTCACCTATGAAACCCGTTGAAAAAATATCGATAGAACCGATCACTGATAAAGAAAGTGAAAAGCATTCACTAGTTAAAGAAGACGACAAATCCATTGAATCCACGAAAAAACCAACAAAGCCAAAAATAACTGACATTGATTCTAAAGAGCAACATGACAAAATACCTGATGATAAAGACGTTAAGATGCAGAAATCTCCAATTGCATTCATAAGAGACGGAGAAACTCCCATCGAGAAGATACCAACTCCGTCTTCATTTAAAATGGAACCCACAGAATTACACAAACTTGACGATGAACAGCCTGCCGATACTCAACATCCTAGTATAATACTAGGTGACAAGAAATCACCTGGTCCAACAACACCATCAGCACCAATTTCACCAATAAAACCCGTTGAAAAAATATCGATGGAACCGATCACTGATAAAGAAGGTGAAACGCATTCACCAGTTAAAGAGGATGACAAATCAACTGAATCCACGAAAAAACCAACAATGCCAGAAATAACTGACGTTGATTCTAAAGAGCAACATGACGAAACACCTGATGATAAAGACGTTAAGATGCAGAAATCTCCAATTGCATTGATAGCAGACGGAGAATCTCCCATCGAGGAGATACGAACTTCGTCTTCACTTAAAATAGAACCCACAGAATTACACAAACCAGACGATAAACAGCCTGCCGAATCTCAACCTCCTAGTATAATACTAGGTGACAAGAAATCACCTGGTCCAACAACACCATTAGCACCAATGTCACCAATAAAACCCGTTGAAAAAATATCGATAGAACCGATCACTGATAAAGAAAGTGAGGAGCCATCACCAGTTAAAGAAGACGATAGATCAATTGAATCCACGAAAAAGCCAACAATGCCAAAAATAACTGACATTGATTCTAAAGAGCAGCATGACAAAATACCCGATGATAAAGAAGTTAAGATGCAGAAATCTCCAATTGCATTGATAGCAGACGGAGAATCTCCCATCGAGGAGATACGAACTCCGTCTTCACTTAAAATAGAACCCACAGAATTACACAAACTTGACGATAAACAGTCTGCTGAATCTCAACCTCCTAGTATAATACTAGGTGACAAGAAATCACCTGGTCCAACAACACTATCAGCACCAATGTCACCAATAAAACCCGTTGAAAAAATATCGATAGAACCGATCACTGATAAAGAAAGTGAGGAGCCATCACCAGTTAAAGAAGACGATAAATCAATTGAATCCACGAAAAAACCAACAATGCCAAAAATAACTGACATTGATTCTAAAGAGCAACATGACAAAATACCTGATGATAAAGACGTTAAGATGCAGAAATCTCCAATTGCATTGATAGGAGACGGAGAAACTCCCATCGAGGAAATACGAACTCCGTCTTCACTTAAAATGGGACCCACAGAATTACACAAACATGACAATGAACAGCCTGCCGATTCTCAACCTCCTAGTATAATACTAGGTGACAAGAAATTACCTTGTCCAACAACACCATTAGCACCAATGTCACCAATAAAACCCGTTGATAAAATATCGATAGAACCGATCACTGATAAAGAAGGTGAAACGCAATCACCAGTTGAAGAAGATGAAAAATCAATTGAATCCACGAAAATACAAACAATGCCAAAAATAACTGACATTGATTCTAAAGACCATTATGACAAAAGACCTGATGATAAAGACGTTAAGATGCAGAAATCTCCAATTGCATTGATAGCAGACGGAGAATCTCCCATCGAGGAGATACGAACTCCGTCTTCACTCAAAATAGAACCCACAGAATTACACAAACTTGACGATAAACAGCCTGCCGAATCTCAACCTCCTAATATAATACTAGGTGACAAGAAATCACCTGGTCCAACAACACCATTAGCACCAATGTCACCAATAAAACCCGTTGGAAAAATATCGATGGAACCGATCACTGATAAAGAAAATGAAAAGCATTCACCAGTTAAAGAAGACGACAAATCCATTGAATCCACGAAAAAACCAACAATGCCAAAAATAACTGACATTGATTCTAAGGAGCAACATGACAAAATACCTGATGATAAAGACGTTAAAATGCAGAAATCTCCAAATGCATTGATAGGAGACGGAGAAACTCCCATCGAGGAGATACGAACTCCGTCTTCACTTAAAATGGAACCCACAGAATTACACAAACATGACGATGAACAGCCTGTCGATTCTCAACCTCCTAGTATAATACTAGGTGACAAGAAATCACCTGGTCCAACAACACCATCAGCACCAATGTCACTAATAAAACCCGTTGAAAAAATATCGATGGAACCGATCACTGATAAAGAAAGTGGAAAGCATTCACCAGTTAAAGAAGACGACAAATCCATTGAATCCACGAAAAAACCAACAATGCCAAAAATAAGTGACATTGATTCTAAAGAGCAACATGACAAAATACCTGATGATAAAGACGTTAAGATGCAGAAATCTCCAATTGCATTGATAGGAGACGGAGAAACTCCCATCGAGGAGATACGAACTCCGTCTTCACTTAAAATGGGACCCACAGAATCACACAAACATGACGATGAAAAGCCTGCCGATTCTCAACCTCCTAGTATAATACTAGGTGACAAGAAATTACCTTGTCCAACAACACCATTAGCACCACTGTCACCAATAAAACCCGTTGAAAAAATATCGATAGAACCGATCACTGATAAAGAAGGTGAAAAGCAATCACCAGTTGAAGAAGATGAAAAATCAATTGAATCCACGAGAATACAAACAATGCCAAAAATAACTGACATTGATTCTAAAGACCAACATGACAAAAGACCTCATGATAAAGACGTTAAGATGCAGAAATCTCCAATTGCATCGATAGCAGACAGAGAATCTCCCATCGAGGAGATACGAACTCCGTCTTCACTCAAAATAGAACCCACAGAATTACACAAACTTGACGATAAACAGCCTGCCGAATCTCAACCTCCTAGTATAATACTAGGTGACAAGAAATCACCTGGTCCAACAACACCATCAGCACCAATGTCACCAATAAAACCCGTTGAAAAAATATCGATAGAACCGATCACCGATAAAGAAAGTGAGGAGCCATCACCAGTTGAAGAACACGATAAATCAATTGAATCCACGAAAAAACCAACAATGCCAAAAATAACTGACATTGATTCTGAAGAGCAACATGACAAAATACCTGATGATAAAGACGTTAAGATGCAGAAATCTCCAATTGCATTGATAGGAGACGGAGAAACTCCCATCGAGGAGATACGAACTCCGTCTTCACTTAAAATGGGACCCACAGAATTACACAAACATGACGATGAACAGCCTGCCGATTCTCAACCTCCTAGTATAATACTAGGTGACAAGAAATTACCTTGTCCAACAACACCATTAGCAACAATGTCACCAATAAAACCCGTTGAAAAAATATCGATGGAACCGATCACTGATAAAGAAAATGAAGAGCATTCACCAGTTAAAGAAGACGACAAGTCCATTGAATCCACGATAAAACCAACAATGCCAAAAATAAGTGACATTGATTCTAAAGAGCAACATGACAAAATACCTGATGATAAAGACGTTAAAATGCAGAAATCTCCAATTGCATTGATAGGAGTCGGGGAAACTCCCATCGAGGAGATACGAACTCCGTCTTCACTCGAAATAGAACCCACAGAATTACACAAACTTGACGATAAACAGCCTGCCGAATCTCAACCTCCTAGTATAATACTAAGTGACAAGAAATTACCTTGTCCAACAACACCATTAGCACCAATGTCACCAATAAAACCCGTTGAAAAAATATCGATGGAACCGATCACTGATAAAGAAAATGAAGAGCATTCACCAGTTAAAGAAGACGACAAATCCATTGAATCCACGAAAAAACCAACAATGCCAAAAATAAGTGACATTGATTCTAAAGAGCAACATGACAAAATACCTGATGATAAAGACGTTAAAATGCAGAAATCTCCAATTGCATTGATAGGAGTCGGGGAAACTCCCATCGAGGAGATACGAACTCCGTCTTCACTTAAAATGGAACCCACAGAATTACACAAACATGACGATGAACAGCCTGTCGATTCTCAACCTCCTAGTATAATACTAGGTGACAAGAAATCACCTGGTCCAACAACACCATCAGCACCAATGTCACTAATAAAATCCGTTGAAAAAATATCGATGGAACCGATCACTGATAAAGAAGGTGAAAAGCAATCACCAGTTGAAGAAGATGAAAAATCAATTGAATCCACGAAGATACAAACAATGCCAAAAATAACTGACATTGATTCTAAAGACCAACATGACAAAAGACCTAATGATAAAGACGTTAAAATGCAGAAATCTCCAATTGCATTGATAGGAGTCGGGGAAACTCCCATCGAGGAGATACGAACTCCGTCTTCACTTAAAATGGAACCCACAGAATTACACAAACATGACGATGAACAGCCTGTCGATTCTCAACCTCCTAGTATAATACTAGGTGACAAGAAATCACCTGGTCCAACAACACCATCAGCACCAATGTCACTAATAAAATCCGTTGAAAAAATATCGATGGAACCGATCACTGATAAAGAAGGTGAAAAGCAATCACCAGTTGAAGATGAAAAATCAATTGAATCCACGAAAATACAAACAATGCCAAAAATAACTGACATTGATTCTAAAGACCAACATGACAAAAGACCTGATGATAAAGACGTTAAGATGCAGAAATCTCCAATTGCATTGATAGCAGACGGAGAATCTCCCATCGAGGAGATACGAACTCCGTCTTCACTCAAAATAGAACCCACAGAATTACACAAACTTGACGATAAACAGCCTGCCGAATCTCAACCTCCTAGTATAATACTAGGTGACAAGAAATCACCTGGTCCAACAACACCATTAGCACCAATGTCACCAATAAAACCCGTTGAAAAAATATCGATGGAACCGATCACTGATAAAGAAAATGAAGAGCATTCACCAGTTAAAGAAGACGACAAATCCATTGAATCCACGAAAAAACCAACAATGCCAAAAATAAGTGACATTGATTCTAAAGAGCAACATGACAAAATACCTGATGATAAAGACGTTAAAATGCAGAAATCTCCAATTGCATTGATAGGAGTCGGGGAAACTCCCATCGAGGAGATACGAACTCCGTCTTCACTTAAAATGGAACCCACAGAATTACACAAACATGACGATGAACAGCCTGTCGATTCTCAACCTCCTAGTATAATACTAGGTGACAAGAAATCACCTGGTCCAACAACACCATCAGCACCAATGTCACTAATAAAATCCGTTGAAAAAATATCGATGGAACCGATCACTGATAAAGAAAGTGAAAAGCATTCACCAGTTGAAGAAGACAACAAATCCATTGAATCCACGAAAAAACCAACAATGCCAAAAATAACTGACATTGATTCTAAAGAGCAATATGACAAAATACCTGATGATAAAGACGTTAAGATGCAGAAATCTCCAATTGCATTGATAGCAGACGGAGAATCTCCCATCGAGGAGATACGAACTCCGTCTTCACTCGAAATAGAACCCACAGAATTACACAAACTTGACGATAAACAGCCTGCCGAATCTCAACCTCCTAGTATAATACTAAGTGACAAGAAATTACCTTGTCCAACAACACCATTAGCACCAATGTCACCAATAAAACCCGTTGAAAAAATATCGATGGAACCGATCACTGATAAAGAAAATGAAGAGCATTCACCAGTTAAAGAAGACGACAAATCCATTGAATCCACGAAAAAACCAACAATGCCAAAAATAAGTGACATTGATTCTAAAGAGCAACATGACAAAATACCTGATGATAAAGACGTTAAAATGCAGAAATCTCCAATTGCATTGATAGGAGTCGGGGAAACTCCCATCGAGGAGATACGAACTCCGTCTTCACTTAAAATGGAACCCACAGAATTACACAAACATGACGATGAACAGCCTGTCGATTCTCAACCTCCTAGTATAATACTAGGTGACAAGAAATCACCTGGTCCAACAACACCATCAGCACCAATGTCACTAATAAAATCCGTTGAAAAAATATCGATGGAACCGATCACTGATAAAGAAGGTGAAAAGCAATCACCAGTTGAAGAAGATGAAAAATCAATTGAATCCACGAAGATACAAACAATGCCAAAAATAACTGACATTGATTCTAAAGACCAACATGACAAAAGACCTAATGATAAAGACGTTAAAATGCAGAAATCTCCAATTGCATTGATAGGAGTCGGGGAAACTCCCATCGAGGAGATACGAACTCCGTCTTCACTTAAAATGGAACCCACAGAATTACACAAACATGACGATGAACAGCCTGTCGATTCTCAACCTCCTAGTATAATACTAGGTGACAAGAAATCACCTGGTCCAACAACACCATCAGCACCAATGTCACTAATAAAATCCGTTGAAAAAATATCGATGGAACCGATCACTGATAAAGAAGGTGAAAAGCAATCACCAGTTGAAGATGAAAAATCAATTGAATCCACGAAAATACAAACAATGCCAAAAATAACTGACATTGATTCTAAAGACCAACATGACAAAAGACCTGATGATAAAGACGTTAAGATGCAGAAATCTCCAATTGCATTGATAGCAGACGGAGAATCTCCCATCGAGGAGATACGAACTCCGTCTTCACTCAAAATAGAACCCACAGAATTACACAAACTTGACGATAAACAGCCTGCCGAATCTCAACCTCCTAGTATAATACTAGGTGACAAGAAATCACCTGGTCCAACAACACCATTAGCACCAATGTCACCAATAAAACCCGTTGAAAAAATATCGATGGAACCGATCACTGATAAAGAAAATGAAGAGCATTCACCAGTTAAAGAAGACGACAAATCCATTGAATCCACGAAAAAACCAACAATGCCAAAAATAAGTGACATTGATTCTAAAGAGCAACATGACAAAATACCTGATGATAAAGACGTTAAAATGCAGAAATCTCCAATTGCATTGATAGGAGTCGGGGAAACTCCCATCGAGGAGATACGAACTCCGTCTTCACTTAAAATGGAACCCACAGAATTACACAAACATGACGATGAACAGCCTGTCGATTCTCAACCTCCTAGTATAATACTAGGTGACAAGAAATCACCTGGTCCAACAACACCATCAGCACCAATGTCACTAATAAAATCCGTTGAAAAAATATCGATGGAACCGATCACTGATAAAGAAAGTGAAAAGCATTCACCAGTTGAAGAAGACAACAAATCCATTGAATCCACGAAAAAACCAACAATGCCAAAAATAACTGACATTGATTCTAAAGAGCAATATGACAAAATACCTGATGATAAAGACGTTAAGATGCAGAAATCTCCAATTGCATTGATAGGAGACGGAGAAACTCCCATCGATGAGATACGAACTCCGTCTTCACTTAAAATGGAACCCACAGAATTACACAAACATGACGATGAACAGCCTGCCGATACTCAACCTCCTAGTATAATACTAGGTGACAAGAAATCACCTTGTCCAACAAGACCATTAGCACCAATGTCACCAATAAAACCCGTTGAAAAAATATCGATGGAACCGATCACTGATAAAGAAGGTGAAACGCATTCACCAGTTAAAGAGGATGACAAATCAACTGAATCCACGAAAAAACCAACAATGCCAGAAATAACTGACGTTGATTCTAAAGAGCAACATGACGAAACACCTGATGATAAAGACGTTAAGATGCAGAAATCTCCAATTGCATTGATAGCAGACGGAGAATCTCCCATCGAGGAGATACGAACTTCGTCTTCACTTAAAATAGAACCCACAGAATTACACAAACCAGACGATAAACAGCCTGCCGAATCTCAACCTCCTAGTATAATATCAGGTGACAAGGAATCACCTGGTCCAACAACACCATCAGCACCAATGTCACCAATAAAACCCGTCGAAAAAATATCGATTGAACCCATCACTGATAAAGAAGGTGAAAAGCATTCACCAGTTAAAGAAGACGATAAATCAATTGAATCCACTAAAAAACCAACAATGCCAAAAATAACTGACATTGATTCTAAAGAGCAACATGACAAAATACCTGATGATAAAGACGTTAAAATGCAGAAATCTCCAATTGCATTGATAGCAGACGGAGAATCTCCAATCGAGGAGATAGGAACTCCGTCTTCACTCAAAATGGAACCCACAGAATTACACAAACTTGACGATAAACAGACTGCCGAATCTCAACCTCCTAGTATAATACTAGGTGACAAGAAATCACCTGGTCCAACAACACCATCAGCACCAATGTCACCAATAAAACCCGTTGAAAAAATATCGATAGAACCGATCACTCATAAAGAATGTGAAAAGCATTCACCAGTTAAAGAAGACGATGAATCAATTGAATCCACGAAAAAACCAACAATTCCAAAAATAACTGACATTGATTCTAAAGAGCAATATGACAAAATACTTGATGATAAAGACGTTAAGATGCAGAAATCTCCAATTGCATTGATAGGAGACGGAGAATCTCCCATCGAGGAGATACGAACTCCGTCTTCACTTAAAATAGAACCCCCAGAATTACACAAACTTGACGATAAACAGCCTGCCGAATCTCAACCTCCTAGTATAATACTAAGTGACAAGAAATTACCTTGTCCAACAACACCATTAGTACCAATGTCACCAATAAAACCCGTTGAAAAAATATCGATAGAACCGATCACTGATAAAGAAAGTGAGGAGCCATCACCAGTTAAAGAAGACGATAAATCAATTGAATCCACGAAAAAACCAACAATGCCAAAAATAACTGACATTGATTCTAAAGAGCAAAATGACAAAATACCCGATGATAAAGAAGTTAAGATGCAGAAATCTCCAATTGCATTGATAGCAGACGGAGAATCTCCCATTGAGGAGATACGAACTCCGTCTTCACTTAAAATAGAACCCACAGAATTACACAAACTTGACGATAAACAGCCTGCCGAATCTCAACCTCCTAGTATAATACTAGGTGACAAGAAATCACCTGATCCAACAACACCATCAGCACCAATGTCACCAATGAAACCCGTTGAAAAAATATCGATAGAACCCATCACTGATAAAGAAAGTGACGAGCCATCACCAGTTAAAGAAGACGATAAATCAATTGAATCCACGAATAAACCAACAATGCCAAAAATAACTGACATTGATTCTAAAGAGCAAAATGACAAAATACCCGATGATAAAGAAGTTAAGATGCAGAAATCTCCAATTGCATTGATAGCAGACGGAGAATCTCCCATTGAGGAGATACGAACTCCGTCTTCACTTAAAATAGAACCCACAGAATTACACAAACTTGACGATAAACAGCCTGCCGAATCTCAACCTCCTAGTATAATACTAGGTGACAAGAAATCACCTGATCCAACAACACCATCAGCACCAATGTCACCAATGAAACCCGTTGAAAAAATATCGATAGAACCCATCACTGATAAAGAAAGTGACGAGCCATCACCAGTTAAAGAAGACGATAAATCAATTGAATCCACGAATAAACCAACAATGCCAAAAATAACTGACATTGATTCTAAAGAGCAACATGACAAAATACCTGATGATAAAGACGTTAAAATGCAGAAATCTCCAAATGCATTGATAGGAGACGGAGAAACTCCCATCGAGGAGATACGAACTCCGTCTTCACTTAAAATGGAACCCACAGAATTACACAAACATGACGATGAACAGCCTGTCGATTCTCAACCTCCTAGTATAATACTAGGTGACAAGAAATCACCTGGTCCAACAACACCATCAGCACCAATGTCACTGATAAAACCCGTTGGAAAAATATCGATGGAACCGATCACTGATAAAGAAAGTGAAAAGCATTCACCAGTTGAAGAAGACGACAAATCCATTGAATCCACGAGAAAACCAACAATGCCAAAAATAAGTGACATTGATTCTAAAGAGCAACATGACAAAATACCTGATGATAAAGACGTTAAAATGCAGAAATCTCCAATTGCATTGATAGGAGTCGGGGAAACTCCCATCGAGGAGATACGAACTCCGTCTTCACTTAAAATGGAACCCACAGAATTACACAAACATGACGATGAACAGCCTGTCGATTCTCAACCTCCTAGTATAATACTAGGTGACAAGAAATCACCTGGTCCAACAACACCATCAGCACCAATGTCACTGATAAAACCCGTTGGAAAAATATCGATGGAACCGATCACTGATAAAGAAAGTGAAAAGCATTCACCAGTCAAAGAAGACAACAAATCCATTGAATCCACGAAAAAACCAGCAATGCCAAAAATAACTGACATTGATTCTAAAGAGCAACATGACAAAATACCTGATGATAAAGACGTTAAGATGCAGAAATCTCCAATTGCATTGATAGCAGACGGAGAATCTCCCATCGAGGAGATACGAACTCCGTCTTCACTCAAAATAGAACCCACAGAATTACACAAACTTGACGATAAACAGCCTGCCGAATCTCAACCTCCTAGTATAATACTAGGTGACAAGAAATCACCTGGTCCAACAACACCATTAGCACCAATGTCACCAATAAAACCCGTTGAAAAAATATCGATGGAACCGATCACTGATAAAGAAAATGAAGAGCATTCACCAGTTAAAGAAGACGACAAATCCATTGAATCCACGAAAAAACCAACAATGCCAAAAATAACTGACATTGATTCTAAAGAGCAACATGACAAAATACCTGATGATAAAGACGTTAAAATGCAGAAATCTCCAATTGCATTGATAGCAGACGGAGAATCTCCCATCGAGGAGATAGGAACTCCGTCTTCACTCAAAATGGAACCCACAGAATTACACAAACTTGACGATAAACAGACTGCCGAATCTCAACCTCCTAGTATAATACTAGGTGACAAGAAATCACCTGGTCCAACAACACCATCAGCACCAATGTCACCAATAAAACCCGTTGAAAAAATATCGATAGAACCAATCACTCATAAAGAATGTGAAAAGCATTCACCAGTTAAAGAAGACGATGAATCAATTGAATCCACGAAAAAACCAACAATTCCAAAAATAACTGACATTGATTCTAAAGAGCAACATGACAAAATACTTGATGATAAAGACGTTAAGATGCAGAAATCTCCAATTGCATTGATAGCAGACGGAGAATCTCCCATCGAGGAGATACGAACTCCGTCTTCACTTAAAATAGAACCCACAGAATTACACAAACTTGACGATAAACAGCCTGCCGAATCTCAACCTCCTAGTATAATACTAAGTGACAAGAAATCACCTTGTCCAACAACACCATTAGTACCAATGTCACCAATAAAACCCGTTGAAAAAATGTCGATAGAACCGATCACTGATAAAGAAAGTGAAAAGCATTCACTAGTTAAAGAAGACGTCAAATCCATTGAATCCACGAAAAAACCAACAATTCCAAAAATAACTGACATTGATTCTAAAGAGCAACATGACAAAATATTTGATGATAAAGACGTTAAAATTCAGAAATCTCCAATTGCATTGATAGCAGACGGAGAATCTCCCATCGAGGAGATACGAACTCCGTCTTCACTTAAAATAGAACCCACAGAATTACACAAACTTGACGATAAACAGCCTGCCGAATCTCAACCTCCTAGTATAATACTAGGTGACAAGAAATCACCTGGTCCAACAACACCATCAGCACCAATGTCACCAATAAAACCCGTTGGAAAAATATCGATAGAACCGATCACTCATAAAGAAAGTGAAAAGCATTCACTAGTTAAAGAAGACGACAAATCCATTGAATCCACGAAAAAACCAACAATGCCAAAAATAACTGACGTTGATTCTAAAGAGCAACATGACGAAATACCTGGTGATAAAGACGTTAAGATGCAGAAATCTACAATTGCATTGATAGGAGACGGAGAATCTCCCATCGAAGAGATACGAACTCCGTCTTCACTTAAAATAGAACCCACAGAATTACACAAACTTGACGATAAACAGCCTGCCGAATCTCAACCTCCTAGTATAATACTAGGTGACAAGGAATCACCTGGTCCAACCACACCATTAGTACCAATGTCACCAATAAAACCCGTTGAAAAAGTATCGATAGAACCGATCACTCATAAAGAAAGTGAAAAGCATTCACTAGTTGAAGAAGACGACAAATCCATTGATTCCACGAAAAAACCAACAATGCCAAAAATAACTGACACTGATTCTAAAGAGCAACATGACAAAATACCTGATGATAAATACCTTAAGATGCGGAAATCTCCAATTGCATTGATAGGAGATGGAGAAACTCCCATCGAGAAGATACGAACTCCGTCTTCACTTAAAATAGAACCCACAGAATTACACAAACTTGAAGATAAACAGCCTGCCGAATCTCAACCTCCTAGTATAATACTAAGTGACAAGAAATCACCTTGTCCAACAACACCATTAGCACCAATGTCACCAATAAAACCCGTTGAAAAAATATCGATAGAACCGATCACTGATAAAGAAAGTGAAAAGCATTCACCAGTTAAAGAAGACGACAAATCCATTGAATCCACGAAAAAACCAACAATGCCAAAAATAACTGACATTGATTCTAAAGAGCAACATGACAAAATACTTGATGATAACGACGTTAAGATGCAGAAATGTCCAATTGCATTGATAGCAGACGGAGAATCTCCCATCGAGGATATACGAACTCCGTCTTTACTTAAAATGGAACCCACAGAATTACACAAACTTGACGATAAACAGCCTGCCGAATCTCAACCTTCTAGTATAATAGTAGGTGACAAGAAATCACCTGGTCCAACAACACCATCAGCACCAATGTCACCAATAAAACCCGTTGAAAAAGTATCGATAGAACCGATCACTGATAAAGAAAGTGAAAAGCATTCACTAGTTAAAGAAGACGACAAATCCATTGATTCCACGAAAAAACCAACAATGCCAAAAATAACTGACATTGATTCTAAAGAGCAACATGACAAAATACCTGATGATAAAGACTTTAAGATGCGGAAATCTCCAATTGCATTGATAGGATATGGAGAAACTCCCATCGAGAAGATACGAACTCCGTCTTCACTTAAAATAGAACCCACAGAATTACACAAACTTGACGATAAACAGCCTGCCGAATCTCAACCTCCTAGTATAATACTAGGTGACAAGAAATCACCTGGTCCAACAACACCATTAGCACCAATGTCACCAATAAAACCCGTTGAAAAAATATCGATAGAACCGATCACTGATAAAGAAGGTAAGAAGCAATCACCAGTTAAAGAGTATGACAAATCAATTGACTCCACGAGAAAACCAACAATGCCAAAAATAACTGACCTTCATTCTAGAGAGCAACATGACAAAATACCTAATGATAAAGACGTTAAGATTCAGAAATCTCCAATTGCATTGATAGCAGACGAAGAATCTCCCATCGAGGAGATACGAACTCCGTCTTCACTCGAAATAGAACCCACAGAATTACACAAACTTGACGATAAACAGCCTGCCGAATCTCAACCTCCTAGTATAATACTAGGTGACAAGGAATCACCTGGTCCAACAACACCATTAGTACCAATGTCACCAATAAAACCCGTTGAAAAAATATCGATAGAACCGATCACTGATAAAGAAAGTGAAAAGCATTCACTAGTTAAAGAAGACGACAAATCCATTGATTTCACGAAAAAACCAACAATGCCAAAAATAACTGACATTGATTCTAAAGAGCAACATGACAAAATACCTGATGATAAAGACCTTAAGATGCGGAAATCTCCAATTGCATTGACAGGAGATGGAGAAACTCCCATCGAGAAGATACGAACTCCGTCTTCACTTAAAATAGAACCCACAGAATTACACAAACTTGACGATAAACAGCCTGCCGAATGTCAACCTCCTAGTATAATACTAGGTGACAAGAAATCACCTTGTCCAACAACACCATTAGCACCAATGTCACCAATAAAACCCGTTGAAAAAATATCGATAGAACCGATCACTGATAAAGAAAGTGAAAAGCATTCACCAGTTAAAGAAGACGACAAATCCATTGAATCCACGAAAAAACCAACAATTCCAAAAATAACTGACATTGATTCTAAAGAGCAACATGACAAAATACTTGATGATAACGACGTTAAGATGCAGATATCTCCAATTGGATTGATAGGAGACGGAAAATCTTCCTTCGAGGATTTACGAACTCCGTCTTCACTTAAAATGGAACCCACAGGATTACACAAACTTGACGATAAACAGCCTGCCGAATCTCAACCTCCTAGTATAATACTAGGTGACAAGGAATCACCTTGTCCAACAACACCATTAGCACCAATAAAACCCGTTGAAAAAATATCCATAGAACCGATCACTGATAAAGAAGGTGAAAAGCACTCACCAGTTGAAGACGATGAAAAATCAATTGAATCCACGAAAAAACCAACAATTCCAAAAATAACTGACATTGATTCTAAAGAACAACGTGACAAAATACCTGATGATGAAGACGTTAAGATGCAGAAATGTCCAATTGCATTGATAGCAGACGGAGAATCTCCCATCGAGGATATACGAACTCCGTCTTCACTTAAAATGGAACCCACAGAATTACACAAACTTGACGATAAACAGCCTGCCGAATCTCAACCTTCTAGTATAATAGTAGGTGACAAGAAATCACCTGGTCCAACAACACCATTAGCACCAATGTCACCAATAAAACCCGTTGAAAAAATATCGATAGAACCGATCACTGATAAAGAAGGTAAAAAGCAATCACCAGTTGAAGAAGATGAAAAATCAATTGAATCCACGATAAAACCAACAATGCCAAAAATAACTGACATTGATTCCAAAGAGCAACATGACAAAATACCTGATGATAAAGACGTCAAGATGCAGAAATCTCCAATTGCATTGATAGGAGACGGAGAATCTCCCATCGAGGAGATACGAACTCCGTCTTCGCTTAAAATAGAACCCTCTGAATTACACAAACTTGACGATAAACTGCCTGCCGAATCTCATCCTCCTAGTATAATACTAGGTGACAAGAAATCACCTGGTCCAACAACACCATTAGCACCAATATCACCGATAAAACCCGTTGAAAAAATCTCGATAGAACCGATCACTGATAAAGAAGGTAAAAAGCAATCACCAGTTAAAGAAGACGACAAATCAATTGAATCCACGAAAAAACCAACAATGCCAAAAATAACTGACATTGATTCTAAAGAGCAACATGTCACAATACCTGATGATAAAGACGTTAAGATGCAGAAATTTCCAATTGCATTGATAGGAGACGGAGAATCTCCCATCGAGGATATACGAACTCCGTCTTCACTTAAAATGGAACCCACAGAATTACACCAACTTGACGATAAACAGCCTGCCGAATCTCAACCTCCTAGTTTAATACTAGGTGACAAGAAATCACCTTATCCAACAACACCATTTGCACCAATGTCACCAATTAAACCCGTTGAAAACATATCGATAGAACCGATCACTGATAAAGAAGGTGAAAAGCATTCACCAGTTAAAGAGGATGAAAAATCAATCGAATCCACGAAAAAAACAACAATGCCAAAAATAACTGACATTGATTCTGAAGACCAACATGACAAAATACCTGATGATAAAGACGTTAAGATGCAGAAATCTCCAATTGCATTGATAGCAGACGGAGAATCTCCCATCAAAGAGATACGAACTTCGTCTTCACTTCAAATTGAACCCACAAAATTACACAAACTGGACGATAAACAGCCTGCCGAATCTCATGCTCCTAGTGTAATACTAGGTGACAAGATATCACCTGGTCCAACAACACTATTAGCACCAATGTCACCAATAAAACCCGTTGAAAAAATATCGATAGAACCGATCACTGATAAAGAAAGTGAAAAGCATTCACCAGTTAAAGAAGACGACAAATCAATTGAATCCACGAAAAAACCAACAATGCCAAAAATAACTGACATTGATTCCAAAGAACAACATGACAAAATACCTGATGATAAAGACGTTAAGATGCAGAAATCTCCAATCGCATTGATAGGAGACGGAGAATCTTCCATCGAAGATATACGAACTCCGTCTTCACTTAAAATTGAACCCACAGAATTACACCAACTTGACGTTAAACAGCCTGCCGAATCTCAACCTTCTAGTATAATACTAGGTGACAAGAAATCACCTGGTCCAACAACACCATCAGCACTAATGTCACCAATAAAACCCGTTGAAAAAATATCGATAAAACCGATCACTGATAAAGAAGGTGAAAAGCAATCACCAGTTGAAGAAGATGAAAAATCAATTGAATCCACGAAAAAACCAACTATGCCAAAAATAACTGACATTGATTCTAAAGAGCATTATGACAAAATATCTGATGATAAAGATGTTGAGATGCAGAAATCTCCAATTGCATTGATAGCAGACGGAAAATCTCCCATCACAGAGATACGAACTTCGTCTTCACTTCAAATTGATCCCACAGAATTACACAAACTGGACGATAAACAGCCTGTCGAATCTCAACCTCCTAGTATAATACTAGGTGACATGAAATCACCTGGTCCAACAACACCATTAGCACCAATGTCACCAATAAAACCCGTTGAAAAAATATCGACAGATCCGATCACTGATAAAGAAGGTGAAAAGCACTCACCAGTTAATGAGGATGACAAATCAATTGAATCCACGAAAAAAACAATAATGCCAAAAATAACTGACATCGATTCTGAAGAACAACATGACAAAATACCTATTGATAAGGACGTTAAGATGCAGAAATCTCCAATCCCATTTATAGAAGACGGAAAATCTCCCATCAAAGAGATACGAACTCCGTCTTCACTCAAAATGGAACTCACAGAATTACACACACCTGATGATAAACAGCCTTCCGAATCTCAGCCTCCTAGTATGAAGTTACCTGGTCCAACAACACCCTCAGCACCAACTTCACCTGTGAAACCAGAACAGATCACTAATAAAAAAGATGAAAAGCATTCACCAATTAGAGAAGATGACATGTCAATTGAATCCACGAAAAAACCATTAATGCCAAAAATAACGGACAGTGTTTCTAAAGAGCACGATGAAAATATACCTGATTATAAAAAAGTTAATATAAAGAAATCTCCAATTGAATTGATAGGAGACAGACAATCTTCCATTGAGGAGATACGAACTCCGTCTTCACTTAAAATGGAACCCACAGAATTACACAAACTTGACGATAAAAAGCCTGCCGAATCTCGAACTTCCAGTATAATACTAGGTGATAAGAAACTACCTCGTCCAACAACACCCTCAACACCAATGTCAATGAAAATAGCGACAGAACAGATCCCTGATAAAAAAGCTGGAAAGCATTCACCAGTTGAAAAAGATGACAAATCAATTGAATCCACGAAGAAACCAACAATGCCAGAAATAACTGACATTGTTTCTGAAAAGCAAGATGACAAAATACCTACTGGTAAAGACGTTAAGATGAAGAAATCTCCTGTAAAATTGATAGGAGACAAAAATTCTCCTATCACTTTGGCTTCAGATAAGTTTCCAGAACAAACATCCAAAAAGTGTACAGATACAAGAAAGTTTTCGGAAACTGATATAGAACCCTTATCATCAGAAACTGAGTCGTATCATAAGATAGATCGTATGTCAATCCCTCCGTTAGAGCTACATCAAAAGAAATGCTCTCAACAGTATGACGTTTCAACTTCTGACATAATTATGACGGGTGATATGTTGGAAGTAACTCTCACTGATCACGACGAGAATAAACTTCATTCGAGAAAGAAACAATTTTCCTCAACTAGATTAGCTACTCAATGTAAAGTACCAGATGAGGAGCATGGTAAAAAGAAGGTATATTCCAGGCAAAGTCCAAAATCAAAGCCAAGAAAATTCAGGGCTGATTCAGATTTGAGTTCGGATGAGGAAAAATTGATTCAGACTAGACAAATCACAAAATCAAAAAACATAAAGAAAAGTACAAAAGCTAGAAGTGAGTCTATAGGTAGCTCCAGCGCAAATGTACATAAAGTTGTCAAAGAGAAACCAAACTGGGATGATCTCGAGATCAGGAAACTACCAGGACATGAAAAATTACGTACCGAAATAAGAGAACCATCTAGAGGTTCTAATGAAGTTCAGAGTCAAACAAAGAGGTCTGTAACTAAATCAACAAAGTCTGATGGAACTTGTAAAGAATTAGTGAACGATACGTCAGGTAAAGCTGCGAAAGTAAAAACTGATAACAATTCTAGTCAATTTGGTAAGCGATCTTTCACAAAATTATCAAGTCACAATAGTATTTCCAAAGAGGCAATGAAAATGAAATCAGAAAAAGTAATTAGGCAGGCTTCCAATATCAAAACATCCGTAACAAGTATGTCGAGTAGTGAAAGTATTTCTTCAGTGAAACCTGCTATAAAAATAGCTTATAAAAAAAAAACAGTTGTTTCTTCTGAAGTCCCGGTACCACAACATGTTGCTAGAAAATACGATAATACCGTCCACAGGTACATGATGTCAACTGTTTCAAGAGATATGAAAATTGAAAAAAAAGATAAAACTAAAAGTAAAGATAAACGGGATATAGATAATTCTAATGAAAAATTGAGAAATAAACAAAATATCGATGATAGAACTAAAGAAAAGGGTCCATATCCTAAAACTAGCATTTCCGATGAAAAAAAATGTACGCCAGTCAAAGAAATCAAACTCAAAGAATCGCAGAAACAAATAACAGATATAAAATCATCAATACACAAAATTAAAACCCACTCAACTCCGACGACTCCTAAGAAGAAAGTACACAGCAAAATAATAGATTCCAATAAATTAACTGAAACTGAAAATTGTTTGGCTAGAGAGGAAACGAAAATATATAAGAGAGAGGTATTTACGCGAATAGAAAGTCCTAAACCAAGTCCATCCCCAACTAAATTGCGTCGTACCATTGTAAGTGATCATATCAAAAAATTCAGCGATAAACCGTCCTACGATAAAACCGTCCAATTTGCCGACCGTACCAGAAGTCAAAGTGTAATTCCAACCTCTTACCAAGAACTAGTAGACGAAGGACGTAAAAGTACCAGTCCCACTTCACTTCCAGGTAGCCCAATTAGAGTACGATCTGCAAATGGTAATACAAAACTAATAACTTCGGAAGTTTTTACGAGAACACAAAACTACACAGGATCCATTGAAGTAATTTATCGGCAACCTTTCGAAAACATCAGAAGAGTAGCCTCAACTTTAAGAAATGAGACAGAAATATCTTTAGTTGATACTACGGATTCCAGCTTATCAGAATCAGTGGCACTACCAAGTTCCCCATCAGATCACGAAGTAAGCTCTGATGCAAATGGCCGATTCAAATCTTTATCCCCTACATCGCCGAAATCGAGAAAATCCCTAGAATCTATACACGAATCGTCTCATAGAATATCAGATTTAATTGCTTGCGCCAACGTACAAGAAGATATAATGATTCAAGAAACGGAACTACCGAGAAAGTTAGTCATGTCTCAATACCAAGAACTCGCCCATTCGGAAGCTACTTCTGAAAAAACAACCGATGGAAAAGTTGTATCACCTCCTCGAAGAAAATACCCTTTCCCATATGTAGAAGGAAGTTCTTCAAAAGGTAACACTTCCTCAGCGCTACCCGAATCTATTGCGATGTCCTCCTACAGCATGGCTTCTCGAATAGACACAAGTAAAGAGGTATTATCCCCAAGTCCAGTAGGTGTCGCTTTTAGATCAGTAAAATTTTAGTTGAAATAGAATCTTGAATTCAGTTTTTTATGAATAGGCATTTAAATATTTATGTATCTGCCGTTTTCCGAAGTTGAATCTTCAATAATAAATACAAGGTGACTAAAGTCAAAGATAAAATATAGTGTAGATATTTTTATACTCTGCGTCCATAAAATATTCCGAAACTATTAAATAAATAATAATCTCATAAAAGGCTAAACGCACTTAATCAACTATTTGTTTGTAAATTTCCCGATTTCCTTCAATCAGCTAATACCAAAAATTTTAGTTGTTTCCAATTAATATAGGGTAAGCAAACATCAAAATTCCTATCCACTTAGAAACTACCACAAATCTGCAACTAGTCGTCATCTGAAAGATCGTAGTGCTATATAATAGGCTACATAATGTTAAAGAATGTAATGCCGGTTCTGTCATAGTCTTTTCGTCATTGGAGAAACATTTGTACATGTCATGAATTTTCGTTTGTTCGTTGTTGTTAGTGGATATCAGTAATTGCATAATTACGTAATTCTTTTCAACGTGGTGTTTATTACATTCAGTAAATTAATGAATTCAAAAAAACTTTTATATGTTCGCCCACCCTATAACAATTTGAAACAATATGTTATACATTTTACTACACAAAGATGAATTACCTCATACACCAGATCATAATTTTAAAAAACAATTAATTAAAGTGAAAAATCGACTTGTTTCGAGAATATCTAAAACTTATCATCGTTCATTGAGCTATTAAGGAATTAATGCTTTACTTTATAGACGCACTGTATAAACAAATCGCTTTTAACTGTTTTCAATTTATTTTCAAAAATGATAATGATTGAGGACCTTGTGTATTTTCATGGATAATCCAAATGTTTTCAATTTAACTTTCATTTAAAAGCGTTATTTAATAATCTCGTTAGAGATAATAAAAATTAAAAATATAGTTCTCCAATTTTTTTATCTGATTGATTTTTTGTTAAATTTGTTACCTTGAAAGGTTTTTAATGAAAGGAATTAAATTTTACATTCTATTTTACATTTAAGTATATCTAAATAAGAATCGTAGTTTGTTTCATAAAATTATTTTACTGGGTGAGCAATAAACATAATGCAGCTGTATCTTGTGATCACTTTATCGTTGGTTTTGTAGAAAAATTAACGCTTTCTTTGAAATCTGTTTCTTACGATTATCTTGGAAATCAATATTTCCTCGGTTTTATTTTCACCAATTTAGTGTAAAAATTTATTAACAAATTTCTGCGAGCAATAGCTTTGAAGATAGAGCACTATACATTACTATTATCCTAATGGCATTTCGAGAAATTCTGAATTTATAGATTCTTGTAAAATCTTTTAGACCTAAACTTGCCCAAACTAGTTTCACAGCTTGCTAGAATAAACTAACTAAGATTCTGACACTAAAATACTAAAATATACAGGCTGTTTCATAGTTATAACTTCTGTAATGATAAAACTCATATTTATTACAAAATTATACGTCATAAAAGTTACTGTTTATGATGTGTACATCAAAACATCAAAACTTGGAATTTTACTTACATTCTACATGATATACCGCGATGTATAGAAAACTACTAATAATATTTCTTGGCGCAAGGGAATCTGTAATAGTAACGCTAATTTGGTATTTTCGAGATCCCAGAATCTATGTATTCAGATCACGGACGTCAGAAATTACCACTTACTGTATAACCAATAATTGGATTGGTTCAATTCAGCTTTTTCAAATGGATTGTATGGGTTCCTTTTGATTCGAGTCTCATAAAAAAATAGATTATCTCCGTAAGATAACTCTAATCGAAGTTAAGTTATAACCTCACTTAAGCTAACCAGAAAATGAATCCGTTTCTAGGTCTGCTTAACAACATCAAGAGAATAAATAAAAACGTGAACGATGATTTTTTTTAACTTTTATCTTAGTGTACCGTCTTTTCTATCTTAAACCAATCCCCCATCTCTTAAAAATAGACCTTTCAATCAAACCGCTCCCTCAATTTCTCAATCCAGTTCAAAAAGAGAAACTAATCCAGTTATTGGTAAAGCTCATGGGAAAACTAACAAATATATTTTTTTAAAATATTACCAGTAATTTCCCTTATATATGATTTCACAAGCTAATAAAATATACTGATACTCTTTTATGAAACACCTAGTATATTCAATCAATTTTAGTGTTGAGACACTCTGAGAATGATGCATACTTTAGGAGAAATAAGGTAAGTACAACTCGTTTTAAAAAGGTACACGACATTGAAAATCAAATAATCGTTGTGTGGATCTGATACGAAATATGATAAAAGATGATGACTAAGGTCAATATTACATGAAATTAGTACATCATTTTTTGAATAACCAAACAAAAAAGTTAGCGACCATCATTCATTGTTTTATTGGACATTTGTAAATATTTTCCATATTTTTGGAAGACTTTTCCTATGCGAATTTCCATTATTAATATTAAAAATGCAAGCATCAGAAGTAAAATTTTTTTTATTCGTCTCCAAGTTTCGTCGAAATCAATATCAAAAATCAATACCTACCTACCTACCTACTAAAGTGTCATTCTTCTGTTTCTAGCCCACTTACATTCCATTTCTAAACGAAGGCAACGTCCAAAATTAGACGCCTACTTCAATTCCTTTTCCACGTAATTATAGCTTTACCCTCGACTAAGGAATATTCTAATTTCTTTTTTCGTTTATAAGATATTCTTTATCCATGTAATACTAGTAACAACCTTTAACCTCATAATTTGTACCTGATCCACAAACGATTTACAGCATTATATAGTTTTACCTTACAAATATCGAAATATTTGGGGATACGTAGTGATATGAAACAATTTCTGAACTACTACTTTTTGAATACAGGAATACTCATAAATCAAGATGTCTGCAGCCGTACCACGGATAGCCGTTACTCAAGAAGAAGATAACGATTATGATATCGATAATGGTACTAACCATTTATCGTTAGCAGAAGCGTTGACTGATATAGAGGATTTATACGAAGACGATGATGACAATATAGTTAAAATACAGAAGTCAGCTAGGAAATCCAAACTAAAGATAAAACTCACTCACGATGACGCTTTAACAGATCTTGAAGATTTTGAAGCTTCAAGCGAGGATGAGAATAATGCTATAATAAAGCATTCGCAACCTATATCTATTGAAGATTTAGACTTGGAAGGTGGAGTTTTTGAAGAATCTTATAAAACTAACAAGACAACCAGGAAAGGAAAGAAAAAACTAGAAACGCAATCTTCAACTATACAAAAGAACGTTGAAGATGTAAATTATGAAGTATTTGAAAATTATACTGACGAAGAATTGTTCGATACAGATAATGAAATATCATCTGAAATAATCCCCGATGCTAATATTGATCTTGATGCTTATAATCTAGAAAATATGAATGTTGCTGACAGTTTTAACAAAGATGATACAAGAATGTTCTCTCTAGCTCCATACAAATTAGATTTCAATGATTCAGGTCATTTTCTAAGCACCACATCCCTTTCTCCAAATTTATCAGACTTAACTGATATGGAATTATTGACGTCAGATCATGAGGATGGAAAAACTTCCAAAAAGCTGAAGCACCGAAAAAGGAAACAAAAAACTAGTAGACGACAATCTTTAACTGACGTAGAAGATTTGCACGTATCAGATAATGATGAAAGATTTAAATCTTCAGTTTGCAATCCCAAAAGGAAAATTAAAAAACATAAAGTAATCAAAAAAAGTTATTCATTAGCATACGATTCTGATAACGAAGATAACGCTCATTTACCTTTTCCGATCTGCAAAAAGATAGCTGTGAAGAAACAGAATGTGCTTAATATACCGGAATTGAGTACAAACTTCCCTACAGATACTGAAGATTTTGAAGATGTAACAGATAATGTGGTATCTCCAATTTATGAAGATCATGACGAAGCGTTTCAAAAAAGATTAGAAGAAATGGCAGAATGTTATAGCAAAATCGATGAATCACACATTTCCATTAAAAGAGACGAAATTCGTGAAATCAATTCATTTAGAAATAGTGATTCTGGTAAATCTAACAGTACCGATAGTGAGAATTATCAAACTGATAATAATGATTCAGGTAATAATGAAGAGGTTACTGATTATGACATCAAATTTGCTGGCATCTTTTCCGCGAATGAAAAAAAGAAAGTTGATAAATTAGTGATTCCGATTCAAACAGAAGAACCTATTACAGATTGTGAAAACGTAAATAGTTCTGATGACGAAATCACTAAAATAATACCAATAGCATTTGCTAAACAATTAAAAATGCTCACCGACGAAGAGGAATTTGTGGATGATTCAGATGAAATTGGCAGTTTTCCGGACATAAATTTACCCCCACCAGCACGAAATCTAGTTATACTTAAAGAAAATTGTTCCTTACCAACAGTCCAAATTGTACCGATGGAAGATATCCCAGCTGAATACCCAAAAGAAGAATTTCCAGCTGCGGAAACAGATGAAGAAAGTGTTTCTGAAGCTGAAGAAGCTGTGGAAATTCCTAAATCAATATCGGTATCAGATTTCACTTTGCCAGATTGTGGGTTTGTTGAAGAAACTGAAAATAAATCAAAGAAACTGCCAGTAACTGCAAAAGGTGAGGAAGATTTGACAGACACTGAAGAATTGGAGCTAAATACTCCGAAAAGACGTCGTGCCCCAAAATTTAAACATCTTCACGAAAAGTTTTTAGCCGAGAAAAATAAGCTTTATGTTAAAATGCCTGAGCAAAAGATTTCAACTGATACAGATGATGTTTATCTAAGCGACGATAATAGTGAATACCACAGTTTGTCTCCTTTATTGAATATTCCAACCTTACCGGCACCGGAAGGTTTCACTGATATAGAAGTTGTAGGAGATTCATCCGATGATGAGCCTAATTTCAGAGCGTTGTCATGTACTCCTCAACAAATGAGGGAACTGGGAGGGGAAACGATTATGTTGAGAGATGGTTCAGGGCCTTTTTCAATACAAGATCGTTTGGATATAAATAAACCCATGAAAATAGCGTCAAACTTCATAACTAGCCCTGTGCACACAGACACAGAAGAATTGCATACTTCGGGAGATGAACCTGAAACATATTCTAGAGCGGAAACAGTCACTCCCAATCAGATCCATTTTGAATTGAATCAAGAAAGTGAGATCAACGTTGTGAATGAATCCAAAATAAAGCTGGCTTCTGAAGGATGCATGTATTTAAAAGGAGGCGGTTACATTGAACCACTCTCTGATATTGAGTACTTTTCTGCAGATGAATTAAATTTCGATTATCTTCCGAAACCGCTTAAGCATGATTTTAGTAACGAAATTTCATTGAACTTTCGCGATGGGTCAGTATTCTACAAGCACCAAGAAGGTAATGAATATATTTTCATTGCATAAACACATATTTGTTTGTTATCGTTACAGATAGATGTTGATATGTTTTCTAGCCGTTTACGAATTTTGTATATATAAACATACATTGTCAGTTTGAGGTATAGACTTTTTATAAATTTTAGGTTGTAATAGTTTCCTAATATGGCCGAGATTAGGTTGATATTCACATGATGTCAGATCTTTATTGGAAATATACTCAACTTTGTTAATTAAAATGAATCATCCTATATCTACATCAAGTGTAGAGTAGTAGTCTTCTAACACAATAATCTATAGATGAGTTTCTTTTGATACAGCTTATCCACGCCATGATTTGGATACATTTTTCACGTAATCAGTTTGGTTCAACGTTATTACTAACGTAGATCTAGTCCTGTGATTTCGGTTAGAATATAAACTATTAAAGATTTTTATGTTCACTTCTACGCACGTCGGTTGTCAGTTTGAATAGACCTCAACATCGTTATCCAAAGAGGTATAAATATATGCGCAAGCCTTAGAGATTGCCCAGTGACACTAAAACGTGTCTGATTGGCTCCACCAAGGATATAGACCTATAAGGAGCCCCATGTACACAACAGTTTCTGATTTCACACTCTCTCAAATATTGTTGTAATCAGAACCATCTGAATAGCTCCAAAATTATGGCAATTATCTAGATGAATATTCAGCATTTCTGGTTAAAAATAATAAAAATAGTATTTCCAAAAAAATTAAAGATTTGATAACAATGTGAATACCACCATAATATCGAAAATATTGAAATACACTTTGAAACCAGAAATTATAAAAACCTGTTTTGGATATAAAATTTGTATCAATAAAAGTATGTTGATGTTTTTGTCACCTGATTTTTTCTAATATAATCACTTGGTGAATGTTTAAACAAAAATTATCTGAAAATTATCACAAAATAAAAGAAGAGAGGTATTTGAAAGCAAGTAATACCACTCATTTAATAACACTTATAAGCTGAAACTAATGATTTTCTTGAAATCTTAATCTACCTGAAACCTATAAAGTTATTACGATCACAAAATTTAGGCTTTAATGTTGGATGATGATGCTGTAACAGCTCATTGACCGATTGAGATCCAGAAGCGTCGGAAATAAACATTCTCGATGGCAACTTCTTCCTTTTTCGTTCTATCACAATTGTGTATGGGGTTTGTAGGTTAGTTGCTTTATTAATGAATATTACTGAAAACATATATTTTGAACCATTCTAAGCAATTATATTATCAAAGAAAAGAGAGAGATGACAATAAGAATAAAAAAAATACCAAAAAACTTCCTGAAATAACCGAAAGAATGATGTTACGACAAAATTTTAATAACAAAAAATCGTTTCCAATAATTGGAAAAACATCATAATCTTTCCTATATCCAAAAAATAAGCAAAGAAATCTCAAAAAACGTACTTATATCTTATATAATAAGAAAATTCGATCACTTTTGTTACAAAGAGAACTTCCACCAACAAATCTCTCCTCTAGGAAGGGATCTAAGAGACAGAAAATGGAACTCAAACGTAAGACAGAAATGTTACTTGGGACAGACTAAGAAGAGTCACTTGGAATGGTAGAGCGCAGACCCCACGCTCTGTTGGTAGACCTTCAAGGAGGTGTATAGAATCGTGGATCTTATCATCCCAAAAGAGCTGACTTGACTTGAATAAGCCTCAAGGAGAAAAGCAGAACGATTTAGGTTCCAGGTTTCTATTTCGTCACGTCCTGTGCCTTTAGACAAATATTTCGTTAGTATTCTCTCGTAGTTTGAGCTATAAAAATCGTCTCGTCTAAATGCTTGTGCTTTTATGATAATCGTAATCAAACCACAATATTTATTTTTGATTCAATTGCAAGTTTTGTGCCTGTTGAGTGAAATTTCTTATAATAGTTGTCACAGGGAATGAGTGTGAATTTAAATCTTAACATAAAACATCTTCTATTCCTTTAAATACGTCCACCTTTATCTCGAGAATGAGATGTTTTTTCGTGCTTTTATCGTAAAATATTTAGATTCTAAATCAATATTGTCCGTAATAAAACTTCGAATATATGAATATCTTCTAATTGTATTGATGATAAAGAAAATAAGATTCTGCTATAAAGAATTAGTTAACCCTAGTCTAGTGTTGGTAAAATATGAAAATCCCACGGTTGGTACTGTAAATTAAACATCTCTCTGCATATTGCTACTGGAAACATTGTAGAGATTGCAAAGAGAGACATGTTGGAGAATATGCGACATTTGTGTCAAAAAGAAAATCAGTATTTTCGACTTTCAAGGCGACATTGAGTTGTTTGAAAATTCATTGCAGATATCATACTTATTTTAATTGTGAATTGAACATCAACTTACTTTTTAAACAATTTTAAATAGAGGACGCAAATCATGTAAGTAACAAAATTGTTTTTTCCAAATTTATTTACTAATTAAGCATGCTAAAGCTCAAAATTTTGTTTAATTGGCACTTGCAATTGGCAAAACAGATATATAGAATCAAATGGTAAGTTATACCGATGAAATGTGGAAAAATTCATATTTATTTTATTAAAATCTTTTAAAAGCAGAGAACCTCTCGCAAATCTTTCAAAGGGGTGGAGCACTTTCGGGATAATATTTATTTAACTATTCATTGGTTTTTCTAATTGTTTCTCCATGTAAAAAATCATGATTAATTAAATTTTCGCCCCAATTATCCAACAATGAATACAATGTTGTTTATATGAAGACAAGTGACAGATTTATGTAATGACAGACAACATTAAAAACCTGGCTGAAAGATTTGCTGTCCTCAAAAAAGATATTCTTACGTCAATATATTCAATGACATTCCAAATTTTCAATTAAATTTTGATTGAATTCCATGACATTGGATGAAATTAAAATTTTTTTTCCCCTTTCCATTGAAAATAATTAAACAATTAAACAATCGTTTATACTTTATACCCCTTATAATCCTTATTAACATTTATGCCTTTAAAAAAATTAATATGAATTTTTCATAGAAAAATGATAATGATGTAACGAATGATGTTGAATGCTAAAAAAATAAATATTCACGTTGGTTATTTACTAATTATGATAATTGTGTTCTTATAGAATGGGAAACCACAAGACAGCCGCTTAACTTGGAGCCAACAGCTCCACCAATAGCCAACGACGCAGCACAGCAAGGTAAGATTTTTCAAATGATATTTTTTTATTGAATATGACATTTTAATCAAAACAAAATTCTCAATATTTAATACAACAAATATTACAGTAAATCTGTATCAGGTATATGATCAAGATAAGTAGCTCATACAACGAAATGGATGGAAGTCTTATTTTTTAATTATCAATGCGTGGTGATGGTACTAGAAAATTAGAATATTTGTAATCTTTGGATCATTCTACGTAGTTTTACTAAAGTACTTTCACTTATAGGTAACAATATGTATGTAACAACAATTTGAGTTTTGTCGTTTTCTCACGAAGTAACTTCAGTTGTACAAATATATAAGAATTGGATTTTGTTGTATTAAATGTATTTGTGGGAATTCTGTATTGAAAAAAAATCAACTTTATACTGATATTGATTGAGAAATTTGAAGATATCTTATTGTCACTTAATCCTAAGCTATTACTATTTTATTTTTTTACTTTTTAACTGGCACTGTTAAGAGGTGTTTCAAAATAAATTTCATATTTCATGAATCATTAAAAAAAATAATCTAATCATTTTTACACATTCTTATTAATTTACAAAATACAGAATTTTATTGGAATTTGTTATGGAAAATACCACCATCGAATACATATTAGAGACTGCTGGACCATGTTCTTTGGCTATAACCAAGGAAAATTTGAAGTTGTAACACTAAGAAGTTTTCTAGAGTTTTCACATAATGCTATAATGCTGTAACCAACCTCCTATCCTCAAAAAAGTAGAAGACTCTTTGAATTAAGTTTCGGATTCGTTGCGTTCTGGTAGGGGGTTATAGGCTTATAATGAACTTTATCCGGAAACAAAACAAGAAGTCAAGCTAATGGATGGAACCCTGGGGATTAAATTTTTGCACCAAATGAATCTTTCTAACGGTGTAATAACGATCTATAAACATTTGAAGCACTTGCAGTTTTTCTAACTAAAAAATCTGTAACGTAACGTAAAAACTGATTTACTACGTACGGGTTTTACTACTCATAATAAGCTGTATTTTCTGATATTCAACCAATTTCTTCAAAATTTTTGATCCGTTGATAATGAAAACCCTGCAAAATCATCCCTTTGCATACCCCACGTGCCTTTCGGATTCGTTATTAAGCTTTATTTTGAGATACCTTATATTTAACACAGATTAATTAATTCCTGTTTAGACAAATATCTAAAAAAAGGAGGACGATTCTTAGATTAGAAAGTATTATAAAGTGACAATAAGATACTGATTATTTATATTAATTAACATGCAGGTATTTCGTAACTCTTTCATGTCACACTAGTAGCACCACCATCAATCGCTAATTTCATCTTCATCTATCATTTATTAATTATTTTTTATTTTGTTTTAATATCTCTTTTTTATTTATAAGCCGAAGGATGCTCTTTGTGCATTATTAACACAAAACAATCACACAAATCGCTTTAATTAATTTTTCAGCATAGTCTAACGATTTTTTATTATTATTACTGTTTACTAAACTTATTTACTGTCATTAAAATTAAAATAAAATGAGCTTCTCAGCTTCGATGAGGCAAGTAACCTCTATCATCAACAGGAGCGACTCGTATATAATAATAAAAGTTTTTAAAAACATTTCGACTTTCACATATATATATATATATATATATATATATATATATATATATAGAAAAATATAATCCAATATAAACCATTACAAAAAATAAAAAATATAGCGATACGATCCTGTCTATCAGCTTACAGCTAAAAACTATTGTACTCCTAATGCCCTTTCGGAATTTTGAAATTTTTCCGTAAAGTTAATCAATTTGAATTTTAGTCAAACGATTTTACTAAGTAAAAACGAAATAAATCAGCTGCGTTATCGGTATATAAAAATATTCGAATACAAGCGCCAATTATGAAAAAATAGCAATTATTAGTATCACAAACTATGAGAGATAAGTATAACTAAATTCAAGATAAATTAGAATTTTGAAACGAGGGTTGATTCCTTTGTACTATCCCTGACCCTTTTACAATTAAAATTTATTTTTCAATCTAACCCCCATTACGGTTAAAACATTTCTAATGTGTCTCGAAGGACTGCAAATCACATATTATCCAAAGAAAATCATTCAGTACGCAAGAGTTCAAGTTTCGAGAGCAAAATCTGGAGAACAGCAGATGATTTCAAAAACAAAAAGAAACTACAAAGCTTATAATATCTTTAGAAAAACGACAATATAAAATAGATATCACCAAAATATCGCCATATTACAAAACATAAACCAAAATTTATAAAAACCTGTGTGGTTGAGTAGTGAACTCAATGAATGTTTCTGTCAACCCTGATTTATTTTTTGATATAATGATATAGCGAATTAGGTGAAGTCTCCAATTGCTGTGAGCCCAATCTGAAAAATTGAAATCTTAAACTATAGCGGCTCATGCAATGGTGGATCTTGATTGGATGCGTTAACTGATACAAGGAAACACTTATGCGCTACGTTTTTCTTTTTCTATGATACTACAACCCGCTGGGGGCCGTGACCTTGATACTTTTTTTTCTCCAATTATTTCTGTCTTCCTCCAATTGCGTACATTTAGAATACCGTCTGCGACTTCTTCCTGCCACATTTACCGAGATTTTCCAATTGGCATACGCCAAAATTGGATTCAAGTACTTTCCTTGGCATTCTTTCACCCATTTGTACTATACGGCCTGCCCATCGCAGTCTCTGTACTCTCTACATATTCCGAGATCCTTATATTCCTGATATATATCTCGGGTTATTTGTTATTCCTTATGTGTCTGGTTGATTCTTTTTTTTTCTGACATTTCATTTCCATCCTTGGTAATCTCTATAGCCAGTTATGTGTAATCTTCTTGTCCTTTTTTCCTACGTTGACTGCTCATACCTCCTTTGGTTTAACGTGCAGCTTCATTTACATGTCTTTAACCGTGGGTAGTTATCTCCCCATTACGTTAATATAATTTGCAAAAGCTGCTATTTATGATGATCTATAACTAAAGATGTTTCTAGAATAAATTGTCATATTTCTGATGATGTTTTTCGTAGCTATGTTGGACGAGTGCTAAACCATCACCCTGTTTAGGGTACCTAGTTATCTCGAATTGATTAGTCAGCAGATTATGTATAAGTACATACACTATTATGATTTTTACGTCGTATCAACTTTCCTGGTATTCCAAACTCGTTCATAATAACATATAGTTTGTTTATGTTAATAAAATCATAGGCCTTCTTAAAATCCTCGAATATTTGGTGACATTTCCCTCACCCTTCTTATCTTATATCTCAAAAATATTCAATGTTTGGAAAATTATTGTAGAATTATCGTAAACTTCACAATATTTATAATAAATGTGAACAATATTAAACGACGAAAGTAGATTTTTACAAAAATCGATTTTTGTGATTATTGACCATTAATATCTTAAGATATCAAGATTTCATGCGGTTCTTCAGACAATTTTTAGAATGCCAAAACCGACTCCAGCTTTCAACATACTTAAATTTAAAATGCAACAATTTTATAGCTTATAGTTTAAGGAGTGTCTAATTTCATTTCTAGTTTGTTATATTATATGGATAAGGTTAAACCCATAATAATTTGTAGTTATACATCGTAATTGTCTAAATTAATATCTTATTCGTAAAAATATAATGTGTCATGTTAACACTTTTTAAACTGATCAGTTGCAATACAAATATGGGCGAAAATGTGTAATATAGCTGTAATTTGTAATACTTATTTTCAATAAATTCCAAAATTTATAACATTGTTCTAAAATTCCCATTTGAATAGAGTATATTCCATTATCTTTGGAATTGACAACAAAATACATTTCATTTTTTCTGCTCGTATGTTTTCGATTAAATAAATTGTTAAAATTCCGAAACGGTGTTGGGAAGCCAAATTTTTAGTCCAATTGTGCTTAGATAAACTCTGATTAAACGAGGATGAGAAATATTTATAACTGCAGTTTTCTCTTCAACATATAGTGGTTTTTTAAAAATATTTTAAATTTAAGCACAAACTTCACAGAAATTAAGTACTCAAAAAGGACGAAATTAAAGAAATAACACCAACAATTTTAAAATTTGATCCTTAGACTAATTTTATATAAAATGTGGTATTCCGTATAAGAATGTGTTGGTACAAGTTTTTAAAATATTGGCACAAATTTGATTGATCAAAAATCAAGATCATTTATTTTCTTATATACAGTTTAAGAAGAAAGCACCTCTATATTTTCACAAGGTCATACAGGAGTAAAGAATTTAAAATATTGACATTGAAAAATAAGGACAATTATCAATAACTTGCTTGAAGTAAAGACGAAAAATCACACATTTTCATTTCTTTATTCATTTTGTTCACAAAATTTGCCCCAAAAATTAAACCATATGAAAGAAAATATTAGCAAAACAAGTAATTTTTCATAGAACGTTCTTCGTGATCCAAAATTAAAAATTTAATTATCAGATAAAATAGTTTTTCAGTCATATACGTGGTTTTTCAAAAGAAATGGAATCTACTCAATAGTAAAAAATCTTTATAACTGGCAATATCAAAAATTGTTAATAATAACAATGTGACCAGGATTGAAATGTTCAAATAACATTTTGTCAATACTATTAGTATTTCAATCTTGCCAAGGCACGTATAACTCGTGCCTAACGATTCGTGCCGAATTATTATCATAATTCTTACTATTAATGATTAAACTTTCCTTATCAAAAATTTTAAAAACCATGGACTTCAGTTGATACTTTCAAAATATAGTATAACATTTAAAAAAACTTCTTTCATTTGAAATTATAAAATGAGATACATACATAATTTCTTAAAAAAAATAATACCACATAGATATCAGCAAATTGATAAAAGATTTAAGCTTCTAAAAGTACTGGAATGTCTATGAAAAACCGAAAATTTTTTGAAAATCACAAATCAGAAGAGTTTCATATAAATACGAAGTTCAATAAAAAATATGGTGAATTATTGTACTAAAAACATAATAGAAGGGGTAGCAATTCATTTATCCCAATACTGATTTCGTGACTTGAGCATTTCTGGAAGGTTTTTTACGAAATGACTTTTATATGTTCTGTCGTGGTCTCCAAACGTGCTAATTGTGGTGAATAAAAAACCGTTGGTTCATTTTCAGGTTTTTTTCTTTGTAAATCATTTCGCAAACGTTCCAATTCCCTTTATGAAATTTACACATATACAAGTTTGTCCACTTTTATCATATTTTCACTTATTTTAGATATAGAAGAACGTCTCCACCTCTTCTCGTCCTTATATGCCTCATTTTTATCTATTTATAAAGTTGATAGTGAGGTTGACGTTTGTACGCGACAGTACAAAATGGCGTCCACGCTGTCATTCGCAACGATCTGCTGCGCGTGGGCGGCGTAATCGTTACGCGCTCGCTCCGCTTAGACACCATAGACAGATTTTAATACTTCATGAGCTTCTGTTTCACTTTTTCCAATTTAATGCGTTGGATGCGATGCATACTGTAAACATAATCTTACTAAAGCTTCTATAGTAGCTGACCTAGCAACTTAATAGATTCAAATTTGTAATTGATTGCTGTTATAAAACTGTATTCACATTTTTTTATCGCACTTCGTAGAAAACTCTAGACTTTTCATCATACTTTTCATCCGAGTTAGGAAATTATCAATCGATATAATCAAATGAATCCATGCTGATGACTTTCAAATCTTCCAATGTGGAAAAAAAGTTATGTTATGTAATATCGATTTATTCGTTTCTTAAGAGTACTTAATTACTGAGTTGGACGTACGTCGGACGAAAAGGTCTGCACAATAGCATGCGCATGCCAAGGTAATTAAATGTGCTAAGAAAGAAATTGATTCAAACAATTGTGCAACACCGGCACAGCTTCAGCAACTCCGGCGATTTTAAATTCATTCTTCAAATTCACAGATCATTCACTTCTCATCGGCAATTATAACATACCAAATTAACAAATAACAACTAACGAAGACGAAAAATGTTATGACTACACTTTGGTTAATGCAAAGATATTATGAAACTTCTTTATACACCATGGACCGCTATGTCCAACTGTCGACGTCAATATATTTCAAACTTTTAGAGTAATATATAAATAAATTATAGATAATTTCAATTGATATCTGTTATCAAAAATTTTGAAACGCTGGTATAGTATCATCGTAAACTTTTACATTGTACTGTATCTCTCTAAGTTGTATCATTAGGTAAAGTGCTCTTCTCAGTATTATACGAGAGTTCAATTACTTTATTTACAATTCATATATTTTTATCAAATCACAGGTCATTGAAAATAATTTTCATTTTACTCAATCTATAAATATTCTAACACATTGATCAAAATTTTGGTCTATGATCTTGGTTTTAATTGACTATATACATATTTGAGTATATATGTTTTTAGTGTATCTTGAAGCCTCCTCTGTTTTTTGATAATCTGCTATTAGATTCTTTTATTTTAATTAGAATGTTTCAATATGATTATCATCAATCGCTCTAGAGGAGGAGCTGCATTCTAGATTTAAAGATTATGAAATTTCGTCCAAATGCTTACCATGCTTTCTATTGATTGCTGGATTTAGTGAACCAGACTAATGTATGAATTATCTCAGGTTTGTGTACATGACCGTTTTGTTTAGGTTCACCTTCAGATATACTTCATGATTAACAAGGCTGAACTCAATGATCTATTGTTGTAGTTGTATTCTATCCGTGATTAGGACAATATCGTTGGTGAATTGGTTCAGAGAGTCTCTATCCACTTTTAGATTTGATTTCCTAGAACTGGATGCATTTAAACTACTTGAAAATGTGTGTACCATAATAGCTGCGAATTATGCTTGGAATACTATGACATACTGGTCAAGATTTTAAATGTAAATATGCCAAATGATGTCTATTGTCTTCTTTTTTACCTCAAAGTTACTGTAGGAATGAAAATGTCCATGTCTCTAGTTGCCTCGTGATTGATGGATCAATGCAATACCTTTTCAACTTACAGGCGAATGTAAAGGAATCAGCTCTGGGTTGCAAATGGTACTATTCTCGTTATCTTCGTAATGTATACACAATCCAGTCTTTGCACACACTGGAGTTACTTAAAGAGTATAGATCTGAGGGATTTTTTTTTATAATCTTATCTACTAAGTCTGGAGCAGGTCATTAATTTGTAAACTTTTGTGAAATCTATTCATGAAATTATACAGAACAATATTCAATTTATTTCATCTTCTTAATCTATACCAGTGTCTCCTGCGCATTACCAGGAATTCATTTTATCTTATTTGACAGTTAGACTGAAGAGTACCATATATCTTTATCTGCAAATTATGAGAGCCATATTAAAGATCTATTTTTTTAATAGATATTCACCTACCTGGCACTCAGTTTGTTACATACGAAAGCGTGCTTTTACCTAATAGCAGTATGACTTCAGTTCCTTTAGATCCGCCCTTATTGCATAGAACCACCTCCTATACCCAAATAGACGCTATGCTTGAAACTATGTTGTTCGAAGTGCAACAACAAGAAAAACTGTTTGGATTGGACTTGGACGTTTTAGAGCCTGAGCCACAATGTCTCAATACTTTAGAATTACTTCCTAGTACTGATGCAATAATAGAAGTACCCATTAAAAAGATGATACGTAAACCAAAAATATATGAAACCACACAAGAAATAATTATAAATCAAGATGAATCTCCTTACGATTTAATTTCGTTTACTGGAAATCCGAAAGCTGAATCAGTTCATGAGTATGATGAGGTAATTTTTAAAGAAAACGTAATAGATCTAGAAGAAATAACCAAAAACATAGATAAGTTAGTAACAACTGTGGAAGAAGAAGAAAATAGACTACTACTCACTAATCATCCAGAAGATGAATACCTGGAGAAACCTTATACTTTTAAAATTGATTTTCAAAGAGCAAATACTGCGTCTAGTGAATCTTTAAGTGATCATAATCAAGATAGTCCGAATGAAACAAATGAACAAAAAGAATCATCTGCTGATGAGGATTATGAATACATCGAAAATACACCATTATCACACGCCATGCATATTAGAGACAACAGAACAGGAGATGATATTTGGTGGGAAGGAACTTATCGCAACCTTAGTATTGTACCAGAAGAAGACGAAGAAAATCAAAGCTTACTAGGCAGTTATTATTCTAACAAATCTTATTCTACCAAAGCTTATTCGCCATTAATTGAAACGACAGTTTTTGAAAGATCTCCTATACTAAACGCTTCCAAAAGTGAAGCTTCCGTCGAGATTAATGAATCGAGTGATGAAAGTTCATCCGTTATTTCTTCCAGTTCCGAAGAAGGAACATACGAAGTAACTAATAAAGTAGTTAAGGCTGAAGTGAAACTTTTAGTTAAAACGTCAGATAAAGGCAAGGAAGCTATCGAAATTCGATCGGTACGAGAATTTCTAGACGAACCTATTCAAAAGATCGATAACCAAGATCTTAATAAGCTTCAAAAGCAAAAAAGTCAAACTTTACCCAGTAAGTTGAGTGAAAAATTGAGCAACTTCACCCAAAAGTTTACTGGATTAATTGACAAAAAGAAATCCAGCTCATATTCACTTTTGATGGATAATAGTACGAAGGAAAACAAGGATAATTCGTCAATGAAACCATCATATGTCCTACAAAATTTGTTTATCAGAAATATAGATCAAGATAAAAAGTCTAATTTATTGGCTTCAAAAGAGATATCGCGCAGTAAAACTGAACTCCTTGCTACTACAAACAAACGTTTTCCTTTGAACTATGATCCAAGTACTTGTCCAGAGGAACAAGATTCGAATCCGAAAATTGATCTTTTTGCCAACGTACCTTTCTATCCCTGTTACGAACAATATACTAATAAACCTGATATTCCCTGTGTAACTGAATTTATTTCTAATCCATTCATCGAGACTCCCGATATCCCTGAAGCATACTGTGATTGGCTACACGCAAAAGAGGATGAACATATAGGTAACGTTGGTGATTTAAAATTGCTGAATTTAACTCGTGCTGACTCATACGCATGGGTTTGGATTGTAGTTATTTGATTTGTTAACTAATATTATGAAACATATCGTGCATTAGCCAAGGTAAGAATATTATTTATAGATAAGAATCTTTGATAAAAACTATATTTACGGTTATAAGTTTTTGGTAGTTTAGAAAAGCTTGTTGGATATTGCATGTTCTTACAGGAATACCGAATATAACTCGTACCGAAGACCGACCGTTCGTTAATAAAAAATCGCTTTACGATTTAACTAATGCTCTAATTCAATCTGAGTCACGCGCCGAACCTTATCATACCCACACAGAAAAATATTATAAACACGATCTAGAAAAACCGCTCGCCGAAGATGATTCAACTCCTAAAGATGATAAAAAACGAAAAAGAGGTATTTTTGGCACTCTCAAAAATTTCGTTAGTAAATCCATCGATTCCGATTCCGATTCCGAAAAATCATCCCCTAAAAAAGATAAAAAGAAGAAAGATAAAAAGAAGACGTCAGTTGATGGTCCTCCTGTACCACCACCAAGAAAACCCAAACTTCCAACTCCTCCAATGGATTCCAAATACGATGATATTCCATATTTCGAAACAACTCCGACAGAAACACCCGAACACGCTATCAGAGTTACTAAATCTTACAAACCTTCGTCTCCAACACCAGTTACAGATTCAGATGATTTACTCACAGAAGTACCAGTCAACATAACTCACAAAGCTAAAGAAATTGTTCACGCAGTACTAACAGATGGAGAGCAGAAAGCTAGAGATAGACGATCGAAATCACCGAAAAAGCAAAAAACTATAATCCTCGAGGAGAAAGTTATTAAAACTTTCTCTCCATTAACTGTCGAAGGAGAAGAATTTACAATAACCATAGATCCTACGAAAAAGGATTCGCCAAAGAAAACAAGGGAAATATTCACTCTAAACATTGACGAAACAGATGCCCAAATCGAAAAAGAAATATTAGAAAAGTCTCCAATCTTACCCGAAGATAGTTTGATTAAACCGTTCGTACACATACAAGAAGAACCCTCTAGACCTATAAGAAGTCATGTATATGAAGATATTTTAGAACCACAACTATGTTTATACCCCGTTAGAAGATTTGATTCAGCTGAAATTAAAAAGCTTACTAATGATTTAATCCAAAATGAAATGTGTTTTACTGGATGGGCTGATGATAAACACAATATATTCAAACCACTTTCTATTCCACCTGAAGAACTAGAAGATAAAGAAATTAATAGTAAGATAACAGACAGTCAAAAATTGAAACGCAAACATAATGCTAAACTCTTTGGTATATTTGGAAAAATTTCTAAGGACGATTCTGATGATGATAGTAGTAGAAAAGAAGTAATCGAAAAACAAGATAAAGAAACATCTAAGGAAATCCTTGTCACGTCCGAAACAGTACAAGAAGATTCATCAAAATCTACTAAAGTTAAGAGAACTAAAAGTAAATCTAAGGATGACAAAAAATTCTTGGGATTATTTAAAATAAGCAAAGCTGAAGAGAAGAAAACTGCTTTTTCAGATACTGCTATCAAAAATATGATTGAATCTACCGCTTTTCTCAAAGAAGAAGTTGACAAATATCACGACGTTAGACCAGTAGAAAATATAAATCGACAAAACGGGACTATTCTAACTGAGCCAGTTTTTAAAGAAAGACATATTATTGAAAAGAAAGATTCTATCAAAAAAAGCAAGCCTAAAATTATACTTACCGCTAACGCTACTGTAGATATACAAGACGAAACTAATGACATGAAACAGAAAAGAGAAAGTAGTCCTTCCAAGATAATTACAGCAATTGAAGAATCTAAGAAAACAATTAAGAGGACAGAATTAAAAATTGAACCAATTGTTCCCGATACAATTTCGAAAGTACCTCCAGAAAAACTGGAAAATAAAGATGAACCACAAACTAAATTTCAAGAAACAACAAATAAAACAGTTGAGTATTTAGCAGACAGTAACGAGTTTTTGATAAATAAAAAAGAAGAAATCAAAAACACCTATGATGTTACAGGTTTGGTAGCTCATGAAAAACCAATAGTTGAAGAAAACATCGAAATTACAGAAACGGTTAAAGAACCAAAAAAAGCAGATGAATCTTCTAAGAAATCTAAAACCAAAGGAGAAAAAGGTAGCTTCTTTGGTAAATTTAAGAAAAAAGAAACATCTGTCGATAGAGACAATACAAATGAAACAGTTACCTTATCGGCAAGTGTTGTGAAAGATATGTCTGACAGTGATACTTTCTTAAAAGATGAAATTGAGAAATATCATGATGTTCGTCCTGTAGTAACGACTCGACAATCCGAATTCGACGACCCAAAGCCAAACATAATACCCAGAAAATCCAAAAGTAAACAAGTAAAGATTGATGCAATTTTAGATATGAACAAAAAGGAAGATGAAAGCAAACCATCTCCAGCAACTATTAGGATAGAAACTAGTGATGCTGGTCGTTCGAAACTTATTGCAATAGAAGCGGAACCTATTGAATATAACACAACAAAAATTGTGGAATTAACGGAAGAAAAGTCGCCTAAGAAATCAAAAGACAAAGACGTTGGAAACATATTTGGAATATTCAAAAAGAAGACAGGGTCTTTGGAAAGAGGTACTAAAATTGAAACTGTTACTGAAAAAGAAAACCCTGCACTTTCTTCTATTGTTATCAAGAATATAGATGACACTAAATCATTTTTGAAAGATGAAATTGATAGATACCATGATGTAAGACCCATTATACAACAGCCTATTATAGAAGAACATGTTAAAGTAGATGTTAGAATAAAAGCTCTGAATAAAAATCAAGGTGCAGAAAAATCACATAAAACATCTAAAGACAAATCAAAAAAAGATACTGGAAACATCTTTGGAGTATTCAAGAAAAAATCCGGATCGTCAGAAAGAGGTGTTATTGTGGAAACGGTGGAAGAAAAACCTGCGCTTTCCATAAATGTTGTCAAAGATATGAAAGATACTGACACATTTTTAAGTAATGAGATAAATATTTATAATGACGTTAGACCTTTTGTACAGAAACCTATACAAGAGGAATATATCAAAATTGATGTAAAAGCAGCACCAGCAACTGAGCAGCCTGCTGAAAAAGTAGAAAAAAAGTTTAAAGAAAAATCAGAAAAAGATAGTATATTTACGAAAATCAAAAAGAAAGCAGGAACTTTAGAGAGAAATGTTATGACAGAAACCGTAAAAACTAAACCTCAGCTTTCAACAACTGTGATTAAAGATATCAATGATACTAATACATTTTTAAAAGAAGAGATAAATATTTACCATGATGTTAGACCTGTGGTGAAGGAGCCCGTGCAAGAAGAGCATACTAAAGTAGACGTCAGAGCGGTGCCAGTAATCGAGGAGACTACAGAAGAAGAAGCTAAAAAATCTAGGAAACAACCAGAAAAAGACGGTGTCAGCTTTTTCGGAATATTTAAGAAGAAAACTGGATCATTGGAAAGAGGTGTTACCGTTGGAACTATTTCTTCACAAAGTGAGCCCGCTCTTTCAATCACTGTTATTAAAGATATGAATGACACTGACACATTCCTGAAGGAGGAAATTGGTAGGTACCATGATGTGAAACCTATCGTGAAGCCATATCGTGAAGTTGAAGAAGAAAGAGTAATCGTAGGAGATAGTGGAAACGTCACAATAAAAGACAAAACTCCAGAAAAGTCGAAAGACAAACGTGAAAAAGAAGGAAAAGGAGTGTTTGGCATATTCGGAAAGAAAGAAAAACCAGTTAAGAGTGATATCAAGAAAGAAACAGCGGTTTCACAAGAAAAACCTGCTCTATCAGCCACCGTTATAGAAGACATGAACAAAACTGACACATTCTTGAAGGACGAAATTGATAAATACCACGATGTCAGACCTGTAGTCACGCAGAAAGTTCTAGAAGAAGAAATCATCGTACATGATAGCAAATCTGTCGCAACCACAGAACAAACTCCAGAAAAGTCGGAAGAGAAACGTGAAAAAGAAGGAAAAGGAGTGTTTGGCATAATCGGAAAGAAAGAAAAACTAGTTAAAAGTGATATCAAGAAAGAAACAGCGGTTTCACAAGAAAAACCTGCTCTCTCAGCCACCGTTATAGAAGACATGAACAAAACTGACACATTCTTGAAGGACGAAATTGATAAATACCACGATGTCAGACCTGTAGTCACGCAGAAAGTTCTAGAAGAAGAAATCATCGTACATGATAGCAAATCTGTCGTAACCACAGAACAAACTCCAGAAAAGTCGAAAGAGAAACGTGAAAAAGAAGGAAAAGGAGTGTTTGGCATATTCGGAAAGAAAGAAAAACTAGTTAAAAGTGATATCAAGAAAGAAACAGCGGTTTCACAAGAAAAACCTGCTCTCTCAGCCACCGTTATAGAAGACATGAACAAAACTGACACATTCTTGAAGGACGAAATTGATAAATACCACGATGTCAGACCTATAGTCACGCAGAAAGTTCTAGAAGACGAAATCATCGTACATGATAGCAAATCTGTCGCAATCACAGAACAAACTCCAGAAAAATCTCCAGAAAAGTTGAAAGAGAAACGTGAAAAAGAAGGAAAAGGAGTGTTTGGCATATTCGGAAAGAAAGAAAAACTAGTTAAAAGTGATATCAAGAAAGAAACAGCGGTTTCACAAGAAAAACCTGCTCTCTCAGCCACCGTTATAGAAGACATGAACAAAACTGACACATTCTTGAAGGACGAAATTGATAAATACCACGATGTCAGACCTATAGTCACGCAGAAAGTTCTAGAAGACGAAATCATCGTACATGATAGCAAATCTGTCGCAACCACAGAACAAACTCCAGAAAAAACTCCAGAAAAGTCGAAAGAGAAACGTGAAAAAGAAGGAAAAGGAGTGTTTGGCATATTCGGAAAGAAAGAAAAACTAGTTAAAAGTGATATCAAGAAAGAAACAGCGGTTTCACAAGAAAAACCTGCTCTATCAACCACCGTTATAGAAGACATGAACAAAACTGACACATTCTTGAAGGACGAAATTGATAAATACCACGATGTCAGACCTATAGTCACGCAGAAAGTTCTAGAAGAAGAAATCATCGTACATGATAGCAAATCTGTCGCAATCACAGAACAAACTCCAGAAAAGTCGAAAGAGAAACGTGAAAAAGAAGGAAAAGGAGTGTTTGGCATATTCGGAAAGAAAGAAAAACCAGTTAAGAGTGATATCAAGAAAGAAACAGCGGTTTCACAAGAAAAACCTGCTCTATCAGCCACCGTTATAGACGACATGAACAAAACTGACACATTCTTGAAGGACGAAATTGATAAATACCACGATGTCAGACCTATAGTCACGCAGAAAGTTCTAGAAGAAGAAATCATCGTACATGATAGCAAATCTGTCGCAACCACAGAACAATCTCCAGAAAAGTCGCCGGAAAAGTCGAAAGAGAAACATGAAAAAGAAGGAAAAGGAGTGTTTGGCATATTCGGAAAGAAAGAAAAACCAGTTAAGAGTGATATCAAGAAAGAAACAGCGGTTTCACAAGAAAAACCTGCTCTCTCAGCCACCGTTATAGAAGACATGAACAAAACTGACACATTCTTGAAGGACGAAATTGATAAATACCACGATGTCAGACCTATAGTCACGCAAAAGGTTCTAGAAGAAGAAATCATCGTACATGATAGCAAATCTGTCGCAACCACAGAACAATCTCCAGAAAAGTCGCCGGAAAAGTCGAAAGAGAAACATGAAAAAGAAGGAAAAGGAGTGTTTGGCATATTCGGAAAGAAAGAAAAACCAGTTAAGAGTGATATCAAGAAAGAAACAGCGGTTTCACAAGAAAAACCTGCTCTCTCAGCCACCGTTATAGAAGACATGAACAAAACTGACACATTCTTGAAGGACGAAATTGATAAATACCACGATGTCAGACCTATAGTCACGCAAAAGGTTCTAGAAGAAGAAATCATCGTACATGATAGAAAATCTGACGCAACCACAGAACAAACTCCAGAAAAGTCGAAAGAGAAACATGAAAAAGAAGGAAAAGGAGTGTTTGGCATATTCGGAAAGAAAGAAAAACCAGTTAAGAGTGATATCAAGAAAGAAACAGCGGTTTCACAGGAAAAACCTGCTCTCTCAGCCACCGTTATAGAAGACATGAACAAAACTGACACATTCTTGAAGGACGAAATTGATAAATACCACGATGTCAGACCTATAGTCACGCAGAAAGTTCTAGTAGACGAAATCATCGTACATGATAGCAAATCTGTCGCAATCACAGAACAAACTCCAGAAAAATCTCCAGAAAAGTCGAAAGAGAAACGTGAAAAAGAAGGAAAAGGAGTGTTTGGCATATTCGGAAAGAAAGAAAAACTAGTTAAAAGTGATATCAAGAAAGAAACAGCGGTTTCACAAGAAAAACCTGCTCTCTCAGCCACCGTTATAGAAGACATGAACAAAACTGACACATTCTTGAAGGACGAAATTGATAAATACCACGATGTCAGACCTATAGTCACGCAGAAAGTTCTAGAAGACGAAATCATCGTACATGATAGCAAATCTGTCGCAACCACAGAACAAACTCCAGAAAAAACTCCAGAAAAGTCGAAAGAGAAACGTGAAAAAGAAGGAAAAGGAGTGTTTGGCATATTCGGAAAGAAAGAAAAACTAGTTAAAAGTGATATCAAGAAAGAAACAGCGGTTTCACAAGAAAAACCTGCTCTATCAACCACCGTTATAGAAGACATGAACAAAACTGACACATTCTTGAAGGACGAAATTGATAAATACCACGATGTCAGACCTATAGTCACGCAGAAAGTTCTAGAAGAAGAAATCATCGTACATGATAGCAAATCTGTCGCAATCACAGAACAAACTCCAGAAAAGTCGAAAGAGAAACGTGAAAAAGAAGGAAAAGGAGTGTTTGGCATATTCGGAAAGAAAGAAAAACCAGTTAAGAGTGATATCAAGAAAGAAACAGCGGTTTCACAAGAAAAACCTGCTCTATCAGCCACCGTTATAGAAGACATGAACAAAACTGACACATTCTTGAAGGACGAAATTGATAAATACCACGATGTCAGACCTATAGTCACGCAAAAGGTTCTAGAAGAAGAAATCATCGTACATGATAGAAAATCTGACGCAACCACAGAACAAACTCCAGAAAAGTCGAAAGAGAAACATGAAAAAGAAGGAAAAGGAGTGTTTGGCATATTCGGAAAGAAAGAAAAACCAGTTAAGAGTGATATCAAGAAAGAAACAGCGGTTTCACAGGAAAAACCTGCTCTCTCAGCCACCGTTATAGAAGACATGAACAAAACTGACACATTCTTGAAGGACGAAATTGATAAATACCACGATGTCAGACCTATAGTCACGCAGAAAGTTCTAGTAGACGAAATCATCGTACATGATAGCAAATCTGTCGCAATCACAGAACAAACTCCAGAAAAATCTCCAGAAAAGTCGAAAGAGAAACGTGAAAAAGAAGGAAAAGGAGTGTTTGGCATATTCGGAAAGAAAGAAAAACTAGTTAAAAGTGATATCAAGAAAGAAACAGCGGTTTCACAAGAAAAACCTGCTCTCTCAGCCACCGTTATAGAAGACATGAACAAAACTGACACATTCTTGAAGGACGAAATTGATAAATACCACGATGTCAGACCTATAGTCACGCAGAAAGTTCTAGAAGACGAAATCATCGTACATGATAGCAAATCTGTCGCAACCACAGAACAAACTCCAGAAAAAACTCCAGAAAAGTCGAAAGAGAAACGTGAAAAAGAAGGAAAAGGAGTGTTTGGCATATTCGGAAAGAAAGAAAAACTAGTTAAAAGTGATATCAAGAAAGAAACAGCGGTTTCACAAGAAAAACCTGCTCTCTCAGCCACCGTTATAGAAGACATGAACAAAACTGACACATTCTTGAAGGACGAAATTGATAAATACCACGATGTCAGACCTATAGTCACGCAGAAAGTTCTAGAAGAAGAAATCATCGTACATGATAGCAAATCTGTCGCAATCACAGAACAAACTCCAGAAAAGTCGAAAGAGAAACGTGAAAAAGAAGGAAAAGGAGTGTTTGGCATATTCGGAAAGAAAGAAAAACCAGTTAAGAGTGATATCAAGAAAGAAACAGCGGTTTCACAAGAAAAACCTGCTCTATCAGCCACCGTTATAGACGACATGAACAAAACTGACACATTCTTGAAGGACGAAATTGATAAATACCACGATGTCAGACCTATAGTCACGCAGAAAGTTCTAGAAAAAGAAATCATCGTACATGATAGCAAATCTGACGCAACCACAGAACAAACTCCAGAAAAGTCGAAAGAGAAACATGAAAAAGAAGGAAAAGGAGTGTTTGGCATATTCGGAAAGAAAGAAAAACCAGTTAACAGTGATATCAAGAAAGAAACAGCGGTTTCACAAGAAAAACCTGCTCTATCAGCCACCGTTATAGACGACATGAACAAAACTGACACATTCTTGAAGGACGAAATTGATAAATACCACGATGTCAGACCTATAGCCACGCAGAAAGTTCTAGAAAAAGAAATCATCGTACATGATAGCAAATCTGTCGCAATCACAGAACAAACTCTAGAAAAGTCGAAAGAGAAACGTGAAAAAGGAGGAAAAGGAGTGTTTGGCATATTCGGAAAGAAAGAAAAACCAGTTAAGAGTGATATCAAGAAAGAAACAGCGGTTTCACAGGAAAAACCTGCTCTCTCAGCCACCGTTATAGAAGACATGAACAAAACTGACACATTCTTGAAGGACGAAATTGATAAATACCACGATGTCAGACCTATAGTCACGCAAAAGGTTCTAGAAGAAGAAATCATCGTACATGATAGCAAATCTGACGCAACCACAGAACAAACTCCAGAAAAGTCGAAAGAGAAACATGAAAAAGAAGGAAAAGGAGTGTTTGGCATATTCGGAAAGAAAGAAAAACCAGTTAAGAGTGATATCAAGAAAGAAACAGCGGTTTCACAAGAAAAACCTGCTCTATCAGCCACCGTTATAGAAGACATGAACAAAACTGACACATTCTTGAAGGACGAAATTGATAAATACCACGATGTCAGACCTATAGTCACGCAGAAAGTTCTAGAAGAAGAAATCATCGTACATGATAGCAAATCTGTCGAAACCACAGAACAAACTCCAGAAAAATCTCCAGAAAAGTCGAGAGAGAAACGTGAAAAAGAAGGAAAAGGAGTGTTTGGCATATTCGAAAAGAAAGAAAAACCAGTTAAGAGTGATATCAAGAAAGAAACAGCGGTTTCACAGGAAAAACCTGCTCTCTCAGCCACCGTTATAGAAGACATGAACAAAACTGACACATTCTTGAAGGACGAAATTGATAAATACCACGATGTCAGACCTATAGTCACGCAGAAGGTTCTAGAAGAAGGAATCATCGTACATGATAGTAAATCCGTCGCAATCACAGAACAAACTCCAGAAAAGTCGCCGGAAAAGTCGAAAGAGAAACGTGAAAAAGAAGGAAAAGGAGTGTTTGGCATATTCGGAAAGAAAAAAAAACCAGTTAAGAGTGATATCAAGAAAGAAACAGCGGTTTCACAAGAAAAACCTGCTCTATCAGCCACCGTTATAGAAGACATGAACAAAACTGACACATTCTTGAAGGACGAAATTGATAAATACCACGATGTCAGACCTATAGTCACGCAGAAAGTTCTAGAAGAAGAAATCATCGTACATGATAGCAAATCTGTCGCAACTACAGAACAAACTCCACAAAAGTCACCGGAAAAGTCCAAAGAGAAACATGAAAATGAAGGAAAAGGAGTGTTTGGCATATTCGGAAAGAAAGAAAAACCAGTTAAGAGTGATATCAAGAAAGAAACAGCGGTTTCACAAGAAAAACCTGCTCTATCAGCCACCGTTATAGAAGACATGAACAAAACTGACACATTCTTGAAGGACGAAATTGATAAATACCACGATGTCAGACCTATAGTCACGCAGAAAGTTCTAGAAGAAGAAATCATCGTACATGATAGCAAATCTGTCGAAACCACAGAACAAACTCCAGAAAAATCTCCAGGAAAGTCGAGAGAGAAACGTGAAAAAGAAGGAAAAGGAGTGTTTGGCATATTCGGAAAGAAAGAAAAACCAGTTAAGAGTGATATCAAGAAAGAAACAGCGGTTTCACAGGAAAAACCTGCTCTCTCAGCCACCGTTATAGAAGACATGAACAAAACTGACACATTCTTGAAGGACGAAATTGATAAATACCACGATGTCAGACCTATAGTCACGCAGAAGGTTCTAGAAGAAGAAATCATCGTACATGATAGCAAATCCGTCGCAATCACAGAACAAACTCCAGAAAAGTCGCCGGAAAAGTCGAAAGAGAAACGTGAAAAAGAAGGAAAAGGAGTGTTTGGCATATTCGGAAAGAAAGAAAAACCAGTTAAGAGTGATATCAAGAAAGAAACAGCGGTTTCAGAGGAAAAATCTGCTCTCTCAGCCACCGTTATAGAAGACATGAACAAAACTGACACATTCTTGAAGGACGAAATTGATAAATACCACGATGTCAGACCTATAGTCACGCAGAAAGTTCTAGAAGAAGAAATCATCGTACATGATAGCAAATCTGTCGCAACTACAGAACAAACTCCAGAAAAGTCACCGGAAAAGTCCAAAGAGAAACATGAAAAAGAAGGAAAAGGAGTGTTTGGCATATTCGGAAGGAAAGAAAAACCAGTTAAGAGTGATATCAAGAAAGAAACAGCAGTTTCACAAGAAAAACCTGCTCTATCAGCCACCGTTATAGAAGACATGAACAAAACTGACACATTCTTGAAGGACGAAATTGATAAATACCACGATGTCAGACCTATAGTCACGCAGAAAGTTCTAGAAGAAAAAATCATCGTACATGATAGCAAATCTGTCGCAACCACAGAACAAACTCCAGAAAAGTTGCCGGAAAAGTCGAAAGAGAAACGTGAAAAAGAAGGAAAAGGAGTGTTTGGCATATTTGGAAAGAAAGAAAAACCAGTTAAGAGTGATATCAAGAAAGAAACAGCGGTTTCACAAGAAAAACCTGCTCTATCAGCCACCGTTATAGAAGACATGAACAAAACTGACACATTCTTGAAGGACGAAATTGATAAATACCACGATGTCAGACCTATAGTCACGCAGAAGGTTCTAGAAGAAGAAATCATCGTACATGATAGCAAATCCGTCGCAATCACAGAACAAACTCCAGAAAAGTCGCCGGAAAAGTCGAAAGAGAAACGTGAAAAAGAAGGAAAAGGAGTGTTTGGCATATTCGGAAAGAAAGAAAAACCAGTTAAGAGTGATATTAAGAAAGAAACAGCGGTTTCACAAGAAAAACCTGCTCTCTCAGCCATCGTTATAGAAGATATAAACAAAACTGACACATTCTTGAAGGATGAAATTGATAAATATGACGATGGTAAAATATCCTATTCAATACAAGCAACAGAACTAATTAAAGCGGAGAAGGATTCTGAAACGGCTGTGGCTGATCAACCAATAGAACAATCCACACAGATTGACAAATCTGAAGATGCAGCTGAAAATGGTTCCGATAAATATTATAAAATTCGTCATATTTTGGAAAAAGCTGAAAATCAAACAGTTGAACCTGATTTTGTAAAACATGTTACATTGGAACCTGAAAGAAAACTTGTCACAATTGAAAGAGAAATCACAATAGAAGTATTCGATTTGGAAGGTAAGCCTGAATCTACAGCTGTACTTAAACAACAATTACCAGGATCTGATAGTTTTCTAAATACTGAAATTCATAAGTACGATGATGTTCCACCAATTGTCCAAAAACCTGATGTAGAAGCTTCACCCAAAGAATCAAAATCAACAGCAGACAAAGTAGGTTTTGGCTTTTTTGGATTATTTAAGAAAAAGGGCTCCGAAGAAAAATCAGAAGTCACAAAAAATATACAAAACAACGAATCTTTAATAGTTGAAACAGTGAAACAAGAAGTTAAAGAAGAACCGAAATTAGAAGTTGCCACAATGAAGATTCAAGGAGATATTTCTAAAATTAAAGAAATTGATGATGGCAACAAAACTGGACTTTTCGGAATTTTCAAAAAGAAGCCAAAAGAGGAAACGACAAAAGTAAAAACAGAGGTTTTTTCAAACGAAGTTCTTGAAAATATGAGAGATTCAGACTCGTTCTTAAAATATGAAGTCGATAAATATCATGATGTACGTCCCGTAACAGAAATTGCCGAATCCTCAGAACCAGTTATTAGAGAAACTATCAGTGTCACTGTAGAACAAAAGGAAATACCAAACAATGACGCAGAAATCAAACATATACCAGAAGAAAGAGAAAAAGTTGTTTCTTCAACAATAACCGAGTGTCAAACTGATAGAAGCGGTTCTACTGAGCTGAAATCAACCGAAAATACAGTTATAGATTCGGAAACTTCGTCTAATGTACCTAAGAAACATAAAAAAGACGGTGGTCTTTTTGGCATTTTCAAAAAGAAACCACAAGATCATAGAGCAGTTACTAGCCCACTACCTTTATCTGAAATTGTTATTAAACACATGCAAGATAGTGATAGATTTTTAAAAGATGAAATAGAAAAATATCAAGATGTTCGCCCAATTAGTAAAGAAACCATTACAGGAGTTTCCTCGGTAGAGCAACCAGTTACCATGAAGGAAACAGAAACACAGTATACTGATGGACAAGAAGCTACAGAAAATCAAGAAGAAAAAAGCGGACTGTTTGGTATTTTTAAGAAAAAGTCAGGATCATTGGAACGAGATGTTAAAGGAAAATCAAAAGATAAAGAAGCAGAAATCACACCTCTTCAGAAAGATAAAAGACCAGAAAAAAGAAGTCCTATATTTGGTATTAAAAAACCAAAAATTGTACTGTCAGAAGATACTATGAAAAACATGTATATAACTGATAGTTTCCTAGAAACAGAAGTCGAAAATTATTATGATGCCAAACCAATTATTGTGAGAACCGAGTCAGAAGTTGTCGGTAATGGAGAAAAAATAACGAAAAAGTCGAAGGATCAAAGTAATGACACTGGAAGAGCAGGTATTTTTGGCATTTTCAAAAAAAAGACCGAATCTCTAGAAAGAGATAATAAATTAATTACCCAAGGTTCACCACTGGATATCGAACATCCCGAAAAACCTCCTAGACAATTAGTCACAAAAGATAGAGGGACTGAAAAAGCAGGATTTCCATCTCAACCTGATATAGATATTGAAAAGATGCCGGAATTATCCACAACTACACAAAAAGAGTTTGAACAAGTCAATACATTCTTGCAGACAGAAATTGATAAATATCATGATGTAAAACCAATTATTTTAAAAGAAATTGAAGAACCTTCAATCGCAGCAGTTGTTACTTCACCTCCTTCAAAAGAAAAAGATACCAAAATGATAGATGGCAAAGGTTTATTTGGAATATTTAAGAAAAAGTCAGAATCGGTTGAGAGGGAGATTAAGCAAGAATCTTCTGAAGAAAAATCCGAGAGTATCGGACCCAAATCTGTAGTCGAAAAAGAAAAACTACCATTATCAGAAAAAACAAAACAAGAAATTAACGACAGTAACAAATTTTTACAAACAGAAATAGATAAATATCATGATGTGAGAATCATTGTTGAAAGTAAGAAAATGAGAAGCTTGGACGAATCACTTCCCAAAGAACCTTCTGATCAACAAACTGAGATGCCTGTGAAAAAACAAAAAGATGGGAAAAAAGGTGGCTTATTTGGTATCTTCAAGAAGAAGACTAGATCATTAGAAAGGGACGTTAAAGGTATAAACAAAGATATAGCAGACCAGCAAACTAAATCTGACGCAACTTCTGTTTTTTATAATATAACTGATAAACAAGAACCAACCAAAACTGCTACTGAAGTAGTCGATAGCGATACATTCCTTAAAACCGAAGTTGACAAATATCATGATGCCAAACCAGTTCCACATAAAGATATTTCGTTGTCTGTTGAAATACCAACACAGTCATTAACGACAACAACTGACAAAATCGAAAGTGATGCTACAACTAAAAAGTTATTTGATCAGTTGAAGGACGAGAGTCCGAAGAGAACAATATCCACCACCGTCACAAAACAAGAAATACCTCATGGAGAACGAACTACGATAATAACAAATGAACTAGTAACAGGTACTATTCAATTACCTACCGATACTTTAAATGATATAGAGAAATTAGAAGAAGAAATTAATGCAAAACTTGAATTCTTAAAGAAAGAAGCAGGTGCTACTGATGATGAGATTAAAAAAGAAACAGTGATTGAAAAAGCAGGATTTCCATCTCAACCTGATGTAGATATTGAAAAGATGCCGGAATTATCCACAACTACACAAAAAGAGTTTGAACAAGTCAATACATTCTTGCAGACAGAAATTGATAAATATCATGATGTAAAACCAATTATTTTAAAAGAAATTGAAGAACCTTCAATCGCAGCAGTTGTTACTTCACCTCCTTCAAAAGAAAAAGATACCAAAATGATAGATGGCAAAGGTTTATTTGGAATATTTAAGAAAAAGTCAGAATCGGTTGAGAGGGAGATTAAGCAAGAAGATTCTAAAGAAAAATCCGAGAGTATCGGACCCATATCTGTAGTCGAAAAAGAAAAACTACCATTATCAGAAAAAACAAAACAAGAAATTAACGACAGTAACAAATTTTTACAAACAGAAATAGATAAATATCATGATGTGAGAATCATTGTTGAAAGTAAGAAAATGAGAAACTTGGACGAATCACTTCCCAAAGAACCTTCTGATCAACAAACTGAGATGCCTGTGAAAAAACAAAAAGATGGGAAAAAAGGTGGCTTATTTGGTATCTTCAAGAAGAAGACTAGATCATTAGAAAGGGACGTTAAAGGTATAAACAAAGATATAGCAGACCAGCAAACTAAATCTGACGCAACTTCTGTTTTTTATAATATAACTGATAAACAAGAACCAACCAAAACTGCTACTGAAGTAGTCGATAGCGATACATTCCTTAAAACCGAAGTTGACAAATATCATGATGCCAAACCAGTTCCACATAAAGATATTTCGTTGTCTGTTGAAATACCAACACAGTCATTAACGACAACAACTGACAAAATCGAAAGTGATGCTACAACTAAAAAGTTATTTGATCAGTTGAAGGACGAGAGTCCGAAGAGAACAATATCCACCACCGTCACAAAACAAGAAATACCTCATGGAGAACGAACTACGATAATAACAAATGAACTAGTAACAGGTACTATTCAATTACCTACCGATACTTTAAATGATATAGAGAAATTAGAAGAAGAAATTAATGCAAAACTTGAATTCTTAAAGAAAGAAGCAGGTGCTACTGATGATGAGATTAAAAAAGAAACAGTGATTGAAAAAGCAGGATTTCCATCTCAACCTGATGTAGATATTGAAAAGATGCCGGAATTATCCACAACTACACAAAAAGAGTTTGAACAAGTCAATACATTCTTGCAGACAGAAATTGATAAATATCATGATGTAAAACCAATTATTTTAAAAGAAATTGAAGAACCTTCAATCGCAGCAGTTGTTACTTCACCTCCTTCAAAAGAAAAAGATACCAAAATGATAGATGGCAAAAGTTTATTTGGAATATTTAAGAAAAAGTCAGAATCGGTTGAGAGGGAGATTAAGCAAGAATCTTCTGAAGAAAAATCCGAGAGTATCGGACCCAAATCTGTAGTCGAAAAAGAAAAACTACCATTATCAGAAAAAACAAAACAAGAAATTAACGACAGTAACAAATTTTTACAAACAGAAATAGATAAATATCATGATGTGAGAATCATTGTTGAAAGTAAGAAAATGAGAAGCTTGGACGAATCACTTCCCAAAGAACCTTCTGATCAACAAACTGAGATGCCTGTGAAAAAACAAAAAGATGGGAAAAAAGGTGGCTTATTTGGTATCTTCAAGAAGAAGACTAGATCATTAGAAAGGGACGTTAAAGGTATAAACAAAGATATAGCAGACCAGCAAACTAAATCTGACGCAACTTCTGTTTTTTATAATATAACTGATAAACAAGAACCAACCAAAACTGCTACTGAAGTAGTCGATAGCGATACATTCCTTAAAACCGAAGTTGACAAATATCATGATGCCAAACCAGTTCCACATAAAGATATTTCGTTGTCTGTTGAAATACCAACACAGTCATTAACGACAACAACTGACAAAATCGAAAGTGATGCTACAACTAAAAAGTTATTTGATCAGTTGAAGGACGAGAGTCCGAAGAGAACAATATCCACCACCGTCACAAAACAAGAAATACCTCATGGAGAACGAACTACGATAATAACAAATGAACTAGTAACAGGTACTATTCAATTACCTACCGATACTTTAAATGATATAGAGAAATTAGAAGAAGAAATTAATGCAAAACTTGAATTCTTAAAGAAAGAAGCAGGTGCTACTGATGATGAGATTAAAAAAGAAACAGTGATTGAAAAAGCAGGATTTCCATCTCAACCTGATGTAGATATTGAAAAGATGCCGGAATTATCCACAACTACACAAAAAGAGTTTGAACAAGTCAATACATTCTTGCAGACAGAAATTGATAAACATCATGATGTAAAACCAATTATTTTGAAAGAAATTGAAGAACCTTCAATCGCAGCAGTTGTTACTTCACCTCCTTCAAAAGAAAAAGATACCAAAATGAAAGATGGCAAAGGTTTATTTGGAATATTTAAGAAAAAGTCAGAATCGGTTGAGAGGGAGATTAAGCAAGAAGATTCTAAAGAAATATCCGAGAGTATCGGACCCAAATCTGTAGTCGAAAAAGAAAAACTACCATTATCAGAAAAAACAAAACAAGGAATTAACGACAGTAACAAATTTTTACAAACAGAAATAGATAAATATCATGATGTGAGAACCATTGTTGCAAGAAAGAAAATGAAAAGCTTGGACGAATCACTTCCCAAAGAACCTTCTGATCAGCAAACTGAGATGCCTGTGAAAAAACAAAAAGATGGGAAAAAAGGTGGCTTATTTGGTATCTTCAAGAAGAAGACAAGATCATTAGAAAGGGATGTTAAAGGTATAAACAAAGATATAGCGGACCAGCAAACTAAATCTGACGCAACTTCTGTTTTTTATGATATAACTGATAAACAAGAACCAACCAAAACTGCTACTGAAGTAGTCGATAGCGATACATTCCTTAAAACCGAAGTTGACAAATATCATGATGCCAAACCAGTTCCACATAAAGATATTTCGTTGTCTGTTGAAATACCAACACAGTCATTAACGACAACAACTGACAAAATCGAAAGTGATGCTACAACTAAAAAGTTATTTGATCAGTTGAAGGACGAGAGTCCGAAGAGAACAATATCCACCACCGTCACAAAACAAGAAATACCTCATGGAGAACGAACTACGATAATAACAAATGAACTAGTAACAGGTACTATTCAATTACCTACCGATACTTTAAATGATATAGAGAAATTAGAAGAAGAAATTAATGCAAAACTTGAATTCTTAAAGAAAGAAGCAGGTGCTACTGATGATGAGATTAAAAAAGAAACAGTGATTGAAAAAGCAGGATTTCCATCTCAACCTGATGTAGATATTGAAAAGATGCCGGAATTATCCACAACTACACAAAAAGAGTTTGAACAAGTCAATACATTCTTGCAGACAGAAATTGATAAACATCATGATGTAAAACCAATTATTTTGAAAGAAATTGAAGAACCTTCAATCGCAGCAGTTGTTACTTCACCTCCTTCAAAAGAAAAAGATACCAAAATGATAGATGGCAAAGGTTTATTTGGAATATTTAAGAAAAAGTCAGAATCGGTTGAGAGGGAGATTAAGCAAGAAGATTCTAAAGAAAAATCCGAGAGTATCGGACCCATATCTGTAGTCGAAAAAGAAAAACTACCATTATCAGAAAAAACAAAACAAGAAATTAGCGACAGTAACAATTTTTTACAAACAGAAATAGATAAATATCATGATGTGAGAACCATTGTTGAAAGTAAGAAAATGACAAGCTTGGACGAATCACTTCCCAAAGAACCTTCTGATCAACAAACTGAGATGCCTGTGAAAAAACAAAAAGATGGGAAAAAAGGGGGCTTATTTGGTATCTTCAAGAAGAAGACTAGATCATTAGAAAGGGACGTTAAAGGTATAAACAAAGATATAGCAGACCAGCAAACTAAATCTGACGCAACTTCTGTTTTTTATGATATAACTGATAAACAAGAACCAACCAAAACTGCTACTGAAGTAGTCGATAGCGATACATTCCTTAAAACCGAAGTTGACAAATATCATGATGCCAAACCAGTTCCACATAAAGATATTTCGTTGTCTGTTGAAATACCATCACAGTCATTAACGACAAAAAACAAAATAGAAAGTGATGCTTCAACTAAAAAGTTATTTGATCAGTTGAAGGACGAGAGTCCGAAGAGAACAATATCCACCACCGTCACAAAACAAGAAATACCTCATGGAGAACGAACTACGATAATAACAAATGAACTAGTAACAGGTACTATTCAATTACCTACCGATACTTTAACTGATATAGAGAAATTAGAAGAAGAAATTAATACAAAACTGGAATTGTTAAGGAAAGAAGCAGGTGCTACTGATGATGAGGTAAAGAAAGAAACACTGATTGAAAAAGCAGGATTTCCATCTCAACCTGATATAGATATTGAAAAGAAGCCAAAATTATACACAACTACACAAAAAGTGTTTGAACATGTCAATACCTTCTTACAGACAGAAATTGATAAATATCATGATGTAAAACCAATTATTTTAAAAGAAATTGAAGAACCTTCAATCGCAGCAGTTGTTACTTCACCTCATTCAAAAGAAAAAGATACCAAAATGAAAGATGGCAAAGGTTTATTTGGAATATTTAAGAAAAAGTCAGAATCGGTTGAGAGGGAGATTAAGCAAGAATCTTCTGAAGAAAAATCCGAGAGTATCGGACCCATATCTGTAGTCGAAAAAGAAAAACTACCCTCATCAGAAAAAACAGAGCAAGACATTACTGACAACTTTCTACAAACTAGAGGAAAGGTACCTGATGAACAAAAAGCTAGTAAGCAAAAAGACAAAAAAGATAAAAAATCTGGTCTTTTTGGTATCTTTAAAAAAACAGATTCGGAAGTCCAAACACCCGTAAAAGATTCAACAGAACTATCTGTTGAAGAGAGTGAAATTGTAGGTACATTTTCAACATCTGAAGTAGATCGCTACCACCAAATTCGACCAATTGTCGAAAAACCAGAAGAAACAAAAGTGAAATTCAAGGAACCCCTCATTACAGAAATACCTCCTCCGAAAGTAGCAAAAACTCCAGAGCCAAAATTAATTAAAACATCCCATATAACTCACGAAATATATACTACAGAAACGCACCTTAATAAGTTGGAAGACGTCGAAAAAGGAAAAAGTGAAGTCGAATCATGTCTCCCACATGGAACTAACTTAGATCAAATACCTGTCGATAACAAATCATTTGAAGAAACAATTCCTAAAGAAAATCTTACTTACCGAGAAAGTATCACTGCGGCTATGAAAGATACTGACAATTTTTTGAAGCAAGAGGTTGCAAAATTCGATGATGTACGACCTCAGTATACGTCAACTTCAAAACAGAAGTTATCTAAGGATTCTGTAACTAAAGAGAGCAAAGGGTTATTCGGTATTTTCACTAAAAAGGAATCAGTGGAGCGAGAAGATGAATCAAAAACAGAAAAATCAGGACAAGGAAAACACAGAACCGAAGATATCAAATCAATTAACGACTCTGATAAATTCTTAAGAAAAGAAATTGAAAAATATCACGACGTTCGTACTCAAGAGAGAGTACCAAGTGCACCGGAAGAAAAAGAAATTGATACAACTTATAAGAGCGATGTTAAAGCTAGTCCTTCAAAAATAACTAAAGCGGAACCAGGAGGAACAAAACAAATAGTTATAACAGAAAAACATTTTGTTAAAGAAGGAGGATATTTAAGTGAAGTATTCGTTGAAGAAAAAACAGAAAAAAGAAGTTATTCACACGTGGAAGCTGATGATATAAATAAAAATTTAAATCAAACCTCAAATTTCCTCAATACCGAGCTTGACAAATACGAGGATAATTCAAGTGGTAAAAGAGAAAAGTCCAAAAAGAAACCAGATACAGATGTTGAACCACAATTTTCTAGAGAAGTAATAGCGAATATGATAGCTTCAAGTGACTTTTTGAGAGAAGAGGTTGCAAATTATCATGATGTCAAACAAAATTACAAACAAGAAGAACCACCTGTAAAGGAAAAGACCAAATTATTCGGAGGACTATTTTCTAAAAAGAAATCATCCGAAAAAGAATCTGAACCAAAATCTGGCGAAGAAGAACAATCCAAAATAAAAAGTAAAAAGAAAACGAAGAAAGGAAAAGACGAGACAGCTAAACCTGAAAGCAAAGATTTCTCTAAGATAGAAACCGACCGCTATCAGGAAGGTAAAAAATCAAAAGAAGAGAGTAGTAGTTTCTTTGGTCTGTTTTCAAAGAAAACTAAACCTCAAGAACAAGACAAGAACGTTGATGAACAATTAACACAACAGCTGTCATCTGAAGTCATTCAACATATGAAAGACAGTTCTAATTTTCTAAACACAGAAATCGAGTTGTACCATGATGTTCGCCCAGATTTTGTTGATAACTTTCAGCCTGTCACTTTATCACCTATAAATATACCAGATACATCTTTTGTTTTAAAACAAGAAGCTTCTCAAAACGACGCTCCCCTGAAATCAGGACGCCATACCAGGCAAGAAGGATATCAAAAAATTGCCGAATCTTTCACCACTCCTACAGTTGAAATAATTAAAGACGAAAGTCCAAAACGAACAGTTACCACGTATATAACAAACGAGGCAATACCTAGAGGAGAAAGAACTACAAAAGTAAAAACTGAGGTTATAACCGGTACTATTCAGTTATCACCAGAAATACTGGACGATATTAAAAAATTGGAAAAAGAAATAAATACGAAACTAAACGAGCTCCGACAACAAACTGATCCTACTGAAGATATTATCGAACAACCTTCTAAACTCAGTGAAAAGTCAACCGAAATGACACCTCAGTCTCTTCAAAAACAAAAAGTTGTTTCAGATGCTCAAGTTAAAAAGTCAGAAATACCAGACAGTCCACTTCCTGGAAAAATAACTGAATTATCTTTCGATCAACCTCCCAAAACAGAACAGAAATTAAACGAACAAATATTAAAACAAATGCAAGATAGTCATAGTTTTCTCCTAACTGAGCTAGAGAATTATGACAATGGAAAACCAGTGATAGTGACCGATCTTGATGAAGACCCTAAAGTTAAATCTTCAGGTTTGTTCGGAATTTTTAGTAAAAAAAGTGAAAGTCCAAAAATCACTAAGAGAAGGTTAAAAAAGGGAAAAGAAAAACCAATAGATGAAAGTGATAAAGTAGGTATTTTAGATAAAATAGGACGTAAATTGACTGGTGGGAAATATGACGTAGAAGAAGCATCAAAAAGTATGAGCGATAATGCTACGAGTGAAGTATTAAGAAAAACAGGTGATATTTCAGATTCAACTTCTATCGATTATGTAAAAGAAAGTTCTAGAAGAGAACACGAATCAATAATTACAAAAATAATAGAAGAAGGTGCAGCTCAAACCGACCAAGTGCGTGAGTCTGCGAAAGATAACGTTAAAAGAGCAGAACAATCAATTACTGATACCAACAGTACTTTTAAAGAAGTGATTAAAGAAAAATCAGTGATCGAGGATGCTGCAGCAACAGTTCAGCAAACGGAAGATAAAACTAGAGATGCTATAAGAGCAGGAAAAGTTACCGCAGATAAAGCTGGTAAAAAAGCAACTGGCTTTTTCAATAAAATATCTGGAAAAAGTGAGGAAAGCGATAACAAAAAAGATAAAAAGAGCAAGAAATCTAGTGGTATATTATCTAAATTAGGAGGAAAGGGCAAAGTTTCGTTTGAATACCCAGAAGCAACTATTATAGATGAAAAAATCATTTCTACTGATACTGATTCAAACATAACAGATGATATAACAAAAACGACACATTCCACCCAAGAAATAGTGAAATCAGAAACTTTTACTGAAGACTTACTAAAAAGTTTCGACGAAAAACTTGAGCACGTAAAAGAAGAAAGAGATTTGAAAGAATCCGCTGCCGGGGGCATTAAAGAATTTGAAACGAGAACTGAAAATATCAAAAAAGGTGTATCAGAAATGACTCGAAAACAAGATGAGAAAGCCAAAGTGATAACAATTCCAGAAAAAAATGTTGACTCTTTTGAAAAGAAAATTGATGAAAAATTTAGCGAGACCATGAAATTATCTAAAGAACTCATCAAAAGACATGATGAAACTGCGAAAAAACCTACTTCGCTTTCACAAAATTTATTAGAAAGCCAAAGGAAAAGAATAGAAACAGATGTTAGTCTTTTAGAAGACGATATCAATAAAAAAAGTAAAGAAATAAAAGAGCAGCTTAGTGATGAAATTATTTATGTTCAAAAAGCTATAAAAATAGAAAAAAGCAAATTGGGTGAAATGGGAAAAGATATGGGGAAGAAAATTGGCAAAAACGTCGAAATAGGTATAGCTTCAACAGTTCAGAATGTAGAAAATGCTGCGAAAATCTCAAAATCTCCTGAACAGTCTTCTTCCAAAGAAATCGTTGAACAAATAGATGATTCAGTTAATGTCATTCATAAAGAACTAGAAAATTTACCAACAACTAAAACAGATATTGAAGAAATTATTAAAGCAACTGATAGAAACGTAGAAACTAAAGCATCTACAGTTGAACGAGAATCTTCGAAATTGATAGAATCCACTAAAGCTGATATTGAAGGTGCTAGTGATATTACTAGTTTTTTTGATAAACTCGAAGAAAAAATGGCAGAAAAAAGAAAGAAGAAAGCTGTTGACATAGATGAATCGATTGATAATAAGATATCCGATGATTTTAATGCAAAAGTCCAATCTGCAACGAATGTAACAATAACGAGTGAGAAAGAAGATCCATCGAAAAAATTAACTGAGAGATCAGATAAATTTGGAAGTGCAGATAAATACAATATTGGATATTTTCAACAAATTCCACCACTAAAGTCAGACATTCGACAAGAAACCATGACTTTTCTTGAATCTGAATGTCAAAGAACCGATGATCCAGGAATGAGTCGGGCAGTATCTGATTACGGTTCCCAAATAAAAACTGGCGTTAAAGATCGTACTAGGAACATCTCAGAAGCTAATATTGACCTTTCCAATTTATCTCAAGAACATGAAAGGGCGACAATTTCGTATGTAATGACACCGAGTTTTAAAGAACGCATTGTATCTACGAGACTAACCCAAATCGGTAAACCTCAAGTGATAGAAATAACATACGATTCTTCTTTAGATAGCAGTAGTGACAATTCATATATAGTAACTGAACCAGATGATGAATTGCCAATGAAAACACCTCTTTTTCAAATGGAATCGGGGAGTTTTTCAAGATCTGGACTTACTACAAGTTCTAATATATTAGAAACATCTAGTGAAAGTAAAATCATACTTAGTGACTCAACTAAACCTATAGATATCGTATTAAAACAAGAAGAAGAACGGTTAAAAGAACATAAAAAAGAATCAGAAGCAGAAGTGGATATAATAGAAAAAAAATTGCGTGACTTAGATAGAGCTTTAGATTCATTAGAAAAAGTAGAAATAGAAATCGATGATAAAATTGACAAAAAAACAGAAAAGAAACTACGACGAGTAGAACGTAAATTCGAAAGAATGGCATCCGAAGCTTTGGATACCGATACAAAAGAAGGAAAAAAAATACAATTGACCAGTCCGGAAATAGAAATAAAACGCGAAAGTGACTACCAAACATTAATATCGCAGCTAAGCATCGAAGATCTCAGTGACTTTCAAAAAGAATACAGCCACTTGTGGGACGAACACACTTTCTCAAAAAGCAGTGACCGAGAGTCAAAAACGCCGGACAGCCAAGCAGACGCGCAAGAGCTTCCACAAGGTAGATGTTAGATGTTGCTTTAAAGAGTCTTTCTTCTCACAAAACCATTTTTCACGCCTAACTAGATACTTTAATACCACTAATATTAGCCCTTACTTCAATATTTAAAAAATAAAGCATGATGTCTAATCAATCTATCGTTCCCCCCACGAAATAGTGCTGCAAACATATCGGGACACGCCCTTTTAGGATTAAGTCAAACATAATAACATATGACAAGTAAACTAATAGTTTAATATCTTCATCGACAAGGTTCTAATGAATTAATGAAGTAAAAGAATTAAAGGTAATAATAACTATTCAGTGAGTTTAATGATGTTAGAGCTCTTTCTCAAAATATCAATGAAACCTTGCAACTTTAGAGGTTATTTTTGACGTAATCAACCCTCATTTCTGTGTCAAAAGATTTTAAGATGCGAGCGCAATGTAGGGAAAAGTATAAGTTGATAAAGCTTACTCTACGATAGTTATACTATTACTTTCGATCATGTTTCTAATGTCATCTATCAAAATTTCACATAAACGTGACAAATAGTTAGAACGATAACTGGACAATGTTATTTTTAACGATTGAAACGGTTTAATATCAAAAGAAAATAGTTGTTACTATGTTACCTATGTTACCTAAAATTATTAATAAGATTCTAACATATCTATAATTTGAAAAGTTGGTTATATGTTGTCTATAATTTTCTGCTATGTTTTGTTCTCATCATTTTTCTAATTACAAAGATAATGCTACTTATCTATCACTTCCTATATGAGTTATACTATAAGATGCTGTCCTTTGACTGTGAAACCTGTGAATAAACTTTCAAGAACACTTTCCAACTGCATTTTCCGAGCTTGGTAGTGAAATTCTACCATTTTTAACCACATCGTCATCAAGTTTGTACTTGCTTTACTTGAGCAAGGAACAACGTATTCTGGAAATTAGATTACAGCAAAGATTTCCTGATATGAAATATGACATATAATTTTATTTTGATCCGTCATCTATCATCAATATAATTCATATTGATTTTTTTCAAAACTAACTACCACATCAATAGTTATTAATCTATAAGAATTAGAACCTTGGTTGACTTAATCCTAAAATGTTCACCACCACACTGGAAAAATCGTTCATTGTACAGCAGAAGCTTCAAATCAAAATCTCTCTCCGATAATGAATATTCCCGTAGGTGAAATAGTTTACATGGGCCCTGTCAATTTAAATAAAGATCACACAATAAACAAAGCAGGTGTCGAAGTAGATGTAATTCCAATTATGCGATCTCCTTGTCCATCTCCTAAACCGAGAAAAAAAAATCCAACAACACGCTCAAAATCAGCGATGAGTTACTATAGAAACGAAAGACTGAAAAATGACGAGAGTGGTAGCTTACCAAATTTAAAATCTTCATCTTTGAAAAGCTCCTTAGTTGATCTAGTGATACAGATGGATCCGAAAAAATTCACGAGTACACAGTCGTTGATTAGCGGCGAAAGTGGAATCAGATCTAAGGAAAGTACAGAATCTCTTCCAAAAGGAACAATAATGAAAGCTGTAGTTAATTGGTTGGAAAAATCGAGTCCTTTCAGTTCATTTGAAAACCTCGATAGAAGTATACCCGATCTAATGGAAACAAGTTGTTCTTTGATTGACGACGAACTAGAATCTACAGACGAAAGATCCGTGTCGAAATCAGATTGTATAATACCTGATATAAACATATTTTGTGAAGACGATTTAGACCAAGGTAATATTAGAGTGTGTTCAAACAATAAAGTGTTTAAATAATTAGTAACTAGACCCGATAGTATGACGGGGCCCGATATGTTTGATTTTTTACTTGCATGACTATATACACAAACTTTTTCCATCAAAAACCAACAAAGTTAGCACAAGCAAACTTTGGCTTTTTTATCGTTTTGTTTTTTATTATTATTAATTCATTTCCTTTTTCTTTGTCTTTCATGTTTTTATTTTCAGTTAAGTAGTTTTATAATGTATTGGTGTACTTTGTTTTTTTACGGTAAGTGTGGTGATAGGAAGTTTCTACCTTCCCCTACATGTAAAACGAACATATGCCTGTATGTAAGAATTGGCTTTAAAAGGAAAATTTACTAAACTGTTTATTGTACTGCTAGTATTCCCCTAACATTTAACCGCATTTTTAGAAACCAGCTGCGACCTACTAACAGAAGCAGCTTCCCCACTAACATCTGAAACTAAACAATTACCACAACCCAAACCTCGAACCACGACCAAATCATCAGATGCGCCACTAGAAATTATCGAACCACACGAAGATAACACAAAAGAAGACAAACCTAAATCTCCTGTTAGAGATGATCTATTAGATACTGACGATACACTAGAAACTTATTCCGATAAAAAGAAATTCTGGGAAAATGTCACTCAAGAGTCACAAAAGCGAATCAATCTACAAGAAAACGCTGTAGTAGAAAAACCGTTGCTAATTAAAAAAAGAGTTTCCATTCATGAACTCGGAGCACCTCCTGTTCCAAAACCAAGAACCGTGCTTCAAACGTCTAAAAGTTTAATAGAATCTGATTCGGATATTACTACAGATCTATTCCAACCTTCACACGATGAATATAAACAAGTATCAATTAAAGATAGAACAGTTTCTTTCGAATCTTCTACTAGCGAAAGTAGTGGTCAAGTTCAGACTGATCTAACAAGAATATCAGAAAGCGACACGTCATTCCAAGAAGAAAAAATAATGTCTGAATATCAGGCTTCTTACCAAATACCGTCCGAAAGAAAAACAAGTCCTAAATCCACCGATTTACATAAAACTGAAAGTATAGACTCAGACAAAGCTCAAAAGGGAAGTAGTCTAATGGACAATACTGGATACATATCAGACAGCGAAGATGTTGAGCATTATATATCTGATTCAGAGATAGAAGATAGAGTGCCTCAAATTAGAGATAGATTAATGAGCGTTTTCGTTCCATCGGCATCATCCACAAGAAAATCTTTGTACGAACGTTCTGCCTCTTTGCCTACCGAAGATCTCTATGAAGTATCTGCTAGAGCTATCAAAGCTCGAAAAGATTATTACGAAGAACAGATTCGAAAAGAGATGATTGAGGAACAACTTACAAGCGAAATTGAAGAAGAACCATCTCCAGAAAGAAAAAATCTTCTAAGTTCTATGGACGATGAACATACAGATGCAGACGCTAGATCTATTGGCGAAGATACTGACGAACTTGTTGAAGAATCCGCTAAAACTGTTAGCAAATTAGCTGAAATGTTTGAGTCATCCGCATCTTCGGATAAAACTAGTGAAGAAAAGAAAAGTGTTGCAAAAGCTTTCAAAGAATCGATGGAAGACAAGGAATCTAGAACACAAGACTCAGATCTAAGTGAACAAGAAGATAAGGAACCTATTAAAATGTCTGTAAAGGATCTAGCTAAAGGTTATGAAAAACAATTAGGTAACGTAATCGCTGGTCAAAGAGTCAGCTTTCTAAAAGAAACTTCAATAGACAAACAAAAAGACGATAAAGAAAAATATGAGACTCCTCCAGATGTTGTAGGTTTCATCGAAAGTACTGATCCTGCATTAACAAGTCACGAAACGCACAAAACTCTGCAACTCGTTGAAGATCAGCTTTCACTATCACCCACAATTTTATCTAAAACGCACAAAGATATTGAAGCTGATGATCAACACCCGAACATTTATGAAACACAACAAAGTGTTTCATCGGACAAGAGTACGGATCTACTAGATGGTAGCTATTCTACAAAAATAGATTCCATGGAAGTTCTCGTCGATAAAAGCGAAATTGAAGATACTGAAAAGATTTCCGATATAGATCCAGATTTAGAAGCTAAATCTTTCGATTCTCTCGATCAAGAACATTCACCTAAACAAATACTAGATGAAAGTATTCCAGAAATTACCGTAACCTTGTCGGGTAAACAAAGGAGAATAAGCGAAGAGAGTGATGAATCTGAACCAAAAGTGGAACACGTCGACATTCATTCACCTATAAAAGAAAAATCAGATGACGAATCACCTATAAAAGTACCACAAGAAAATATTCAAGATACAGTTTGGGAAGTTTCAATCGAATCTCATTCTGGAATGGAATTTACTGAAAGCGTGAAAGAGCTGTCGGAAAAATTTCCAACATTTATAGATGAAAAACAAGATAAATTTATAGAAATACAATCGAATCTTAAAAAACGAGCATCAGAAGATGATTTATCAGCTGATATTACACAGAAATTTATTTCAGAAGAAATCAGAATGGCTCAAAAGATTGCAAAAGACGAAGAAGATGATTTGCAAGAAATAGCCAAGGAAAAAAGACAAGAAATGATGGAAGAATGTGATGACTTACGAGAAATGCTAAATGAACAACAAAAAATTTCCAGTTTACTCGAAACAAAGTTGTTACAACAATCGGCTGCGCCAATTGATGATTCTATTAGTACGGAACCAGCAGAAGACAGTTTAAAATTTTCTGCTGAAAGAGATGATTTCAGTAGCAGTGCTAAAGATGAATCGGAATTGGGATCTGAAATTCACCAAGATCATTCAGATTCTTTTGAATTAGACAAGATTAAATCTGACGCTCAAACAGACATCGAAAAAATAATTTTAGACAGTTTATATCAACAAAAAGTTCATCCAGAAGAAGCGAAAAAAATTGCGAGTGCGTTAGTGGAAGAAATTGAAGCCGAAATGCAAAAGCGAGATGCTTCTCCTCAAGAATTTATTCAAAAATCTATTCAAGCGTCAGAAAAAGGACAAGTTGCCGACTTTCTAAAGCATTTGGCTGAGACTAAAGGTCTAGATGAAAGGGAAATCGAATTGGTAGAATCTGTGCTAGCTAGAAGACAGAGAGAATTGGGAAAATTAAGTAGAGGAGATACGCAAGCTTCTAGTATGGAAATTACTGATGAAGATTTGAAATATAGTGGAGCTGAAGCAGACTACTCTTATATATTAGAACAGATGAATCAACTAGAAGCTGAAAAGATTGGTGATGTAAAGTTAGAAGACAATACTTCCGATGACCAAACTAAACGGTTTCAAGATCGAACTGAATATGTAAATAAAATAGATGAAGCACGCACGGAGGAAACTAAATCAACCCAAGACTTCATGAGTCGCGAAGATTCCAAAACAAAAGCAATCAAACAAAATATATTCGCTGTATCTACCGAAACAGTAAAAGCTGAAAAATCTCTTTCTGAAGCTACCGATGTATTTATCTCTCCCGATAAAATTTTAGCCGATATGCTTGCAAAAGAAAAAGAAACCGTCAAAACACACCTCGACGTCGAAGTAGAAGAAACAATACATGTGATATCAGATGAAAGAGAAGTCTTAGAAAAGGAACTTCAAAAAATTGATGCTTCGCTAGAGCAAGACACTGATAAAATAACCAAAAAAGGAATTTTGTGTACAGATACAACTACATTTGAATCACTAGTTTCTGAAGAATCAAAAAAAGATACATCTCTTATAACTACTAAATTTGAAACTGATTTAAAATCAATTGAAAAAACTGGAACATCAGTCACAGAAACATCTATTAAAGTAACAACTGAGGCTGATGAAATATCTTTAGAAGAAGAAATCAGCACTTCGGAAAAAATTGAAATAACACATAAAGATGAACATAAAGAAACAGAATCGAACATCGAAATTGATAAAACTCACTTGGTGAAAACGAGTACTATTACACAAAAAGATCAAACTCATAGGGAAATTACAGTATCTACTACATCTACGGAATCGCCAGAAGAATTAGATAAAGTTTTAACAACATCCGAAATTATAAAAACACATGAAACAATAAAGAGAACATCTAGTAGTGAATCTAAATCAAGCCTCGATATCAAATCTCCAAGTGAAACTATTAAAAAAGACGAAACTGATGCTTACAAATCATCTCCAGTTATAATGAGAAAAGGTGTTTCTGAACCAGAATCGAGTAGTAATAGCTCTAATTTAAAACCCGACAGAAAATCCGGAATTGAATTTGAAAGTTATTCCAGTTCAGGAGAAAGTCACTACCATAGTTTCGAAATTGATAGCAGTAAAAGTCGACCTTGTTCTTCCGACGTAGAAGGACTCATTGCGGCCGGTTCGTCTGAATACGAAAGCGCCCTCACTTCCCAAGATTACTCAGCAAGATCGCACATAACGTCAACAGAATATCAAACTGCTGTAAGTAGTATGAGCTCTAAAGAAAGTATGAAGAGTTTAGACAGTGAAAGCTCTGGGAATCTGGCAAGTGTTGAAGCTTCGGAACATTCAGAAACGTTGGTACCATCGACAAGTGACTTAGATGATATTCTTGATTCGGTAGATCAACAATTACTTGACGAAGTCGAACAAAGTTCCGCTTGGACTGCTCATGGTCCTGCACGACAAAGTACCGAGGTTAGCGATTCGGAAATACTTTCTTATACAGGAGTTGAAGAATCGGTAGATATATCGGAAGAAGACGAGGTACATATCCCTGATACACAGTCCAAAATGAAACGATCTCATGAAATGACTTTCCAGCCCGAACCTAGAATACTCGTACCGGAATCACCTCAAGGTGAAACTGAAGATAAACTTGGTACTAGTGTTGATGAAGGTAGTTTACTAAGCGTCAGTGTATCCAGTACATCAAGTACTGGTGCACAAAGAACTGTGATTGAACTTTCTAGAGCAGATTCTGAAAGGGGTAGTTTAACGGTCTCCGGTACTTCCGAACACCTCAGTTTAGACGATGTAGATAACATAACTAAGGGCAGCAGAGAAAGTTTGATCATAACACCAACTTCACATACTACGGACATAGGTACTTCAACGGGTAATATTCAACACGATTTAACAGTGGAATCAGTCACTTTAACCACTACAACTATAGATGAAAATGGTATTCAAAGTGTTAGTACCCAAGTAACTTCAGAAACTCAATCACCAGTTGATGAACAAGTAACAATCGTGAAATATGAAGAACCTAAAAAGAAGGGTCACAGACGAAACGAGAGTACATTCGTTAGTTCTATGATAAGTACTACCACCAGAGCAGAAGTTGTAAGAAAAATTCAATCTGATTTAGCAGAAAGCGACAAATATACCTCAAAACTTAGTTTTAAAGAAACAAGTAACGATGAAAAGAAAGATGTCGACGAAAGCGAAAAAGATGAATATTATGAGACAGAAGCCGATCAAGGCTTCCATAGGGATTTACGTGAAGGTCGTTACTTTGAAACTGAATCGGACAATGAACAGGACAACTTAGACTTATCACGACCGCAATCTCATCTTAGCAAATCTGATTCGGAGCGTCCACCTTCAACAGGGGATTCCGAACTTGCTGATTTAATAAAATCTTCAGATTGTACTGAAATAACGGATCCCATAGAGAGGCCTGCTTCTCCCGATCCTCTCGACAAACACAAAGATGATACTCCTGAATTAAGTTCTGAAGATAAAGCAAGTATAGGGGAATTAGAACAAGAATATTCGTCAGCTGTACTTAGATCCCATGAAACACATTTTGAATCTAGAAGATCCATTTCAGATATTTGTCCTCCAAAAGATGCATTAGAAAAACGCGACTCCCATGGAAAATCTAGTAGTACTTCTAGTGAAAAATCCAGTTTCGAAGAGGCGGAAGCTGAAGCTGCTTTTAGCATGGTAGCACATATTTCCCCTGCACACAAAATAAAACAAATTTGTCCCATTTTGGAAGACGAAGATGCGGAAAAACATGAAATAGAAACGAGAGAAAGAGCTCAAAAAGAATTAGAAGAACGTAGAGAAAGAATGATGAAAGACTTAAGTCCAGGTTTTGTTCCCGATATTAAAATAACTCAGCATATGGCTCCATTAGTTGACAAGAGTTTCCGATACCCTGAGCTAGAATTAGAAGCGAAAGAAAAACTAGAAGAAGATTCTCCAGCAGGACCCGATACCCCTGCATCTGTTTCTAGCAAAAGCTCTGAAGAAACTGATCAAGGCAGAGAATATGTCTTGGATCAAACAATCTCTTCAATTTCCGAGGAACCGGAAAGCAAAATGATCTCTAAAAGTGAAGGAGTAACTGCAATTGAATCTACTGTAAGAGAAGGTTCTGAAAAAGGAACGGATACTCCTAGCAGTGATTCATTCGAAATGTTGGAAAAACCAGACTTAATTGACGATTTCGTTGTCATTGAAGAAGTAGGCAAAGAGGCACATGAATTTGATTCCGAAGGAAAAAGCGTACAAATTGGTAAAATTGCTCAAAAAGAAAAACACGATGTGGAAGTTGAACGCTATTTAGCACATTCAGCTCCTACGCCTCTGACGAAAATGACAGACATCAAATATTATCCAGATGGTACATCTTCTAGCGAAGAATTAGCCTTTGACTTTGAAGAAAGTCCACCACAAGATCAAAACAGTTCTAATAGAACATCAACAGTAGATTATGGAACCGAATATGACAGAGAACTTGAAGCTAATAGAAAATGGATGGAGCAACAATTCCAAGGTGACCAAGCTGCTTTAAGAGCTGCGGGATACGGATACGAAATGGAATTCGAAAGAGGTCCTCTAGAAGATATTAAAGAAGAAGACATAAATGATCTGGCTGCATCTAGCTACGGATCTCAAAGAGATTCCGGAGGAAGTATTAAAGATTCTTTCTCAAGTACACCTGAATATGATGTATTAGCTGGTAAAAAATATTTTACTCGATCTGGTGACCACGATGATATCTCAATGTCGAGTTTACAAGAATTTGAAAACTTGGAAAAAGCAATGTCATTAGAAATGCGCAGATTCCATCAAGGATCACAAGATTCATCGAGTAATGGTAGTTTCAAATCTAGATATTTAGCCAACAAAGGAGGACAAGGTGATGATATATCTGTAAGTTCTCTAAAAGAATTCGAAGGTCTCGAAAAAGCGTGCATTGCCGCTCACAAAATTGAAATTATAGTTAAAGAAGAAGAAGCTTTGTTAGCTCAAATTGAGGAAGGTCAAGAAAGTATAACTTCCGAATCGGAAAGCTGCGAAACCATTTCTGGTACTGAAAAGAAGATAATCGATACAGACGATGAGGAAGATTATGAAAAGAGAATGTTTGAAATCGATGAAATTATTAAACAAGCACAATCCAACGTTGAAAGATTCATAGATCTTAAGGAACCCGATAAAACAGAATCACTCGGAAGAGGAGATTCGATTGAAGAGGTATCGAAAGTCCCAGAGCTTGATTTAGACGCACCGTTAGTTCGTTCAACAGTAAAAGTTCAGTGGAAAGAAGCTGACAACGTAATGGTAACCTCTACAGATTCGTTAGATTTGAAACCAGATAAACCAAGTCACCATGATAGCACAGATAGCTTAGACCAAAAGACCGGCGGCGACGTAATGACCGCTAGTACAGATTCAATTGAGTTTCAAGTGCAAAAATCTGCTAAAGATATTATGACCGACAGTATAGAAATAAAACCAGAAGATAAAAGTTATATGGTATCAAGCGATTCACTAGAATTAGCTGCAGCTACCAGTTCAGGTAACAATGTTCTTCTAAGTGATTCCATTGATGAAGACGGATCGAGAATTGGAGGATTTGGAGATCATAGTAGCTCAAGTACAGGAAAAGATTTTAGTTCTTCTGGTAAAGACGATGAAATCGAACACGATATGGTACAAAGTGTAACAAGCTCGACAGCCACTCATGCCACTTATCAATACGATACTGACTCGGTTTATTCCGGAAGTTTTACTAGTGGCGGTTCAAATACTATGGTATCATCAACTAATTCCATCGATCAAACAAGACAGTCGACGTCTGTAGATGTAGCAGCTGCTGTAAAAAAGGTCTGGTTCGACGAAGATGTTAACGGTCGAAGGACGACTGAATATGTAGATGATTCGAAGCCTTACGTAACTGAAATCATCGAACCCGTGGAAGATGAATCATTTTCCCACATTGTCCATCGAAGAATTGACTTACCACCAGACGTAAAAAAAATTACATTCACGGGTTCCGAAGCAGAAGATCAAATGAGACAGTTTATCCAAAACTTCAACGAAGGCGAGCAAGTTTTCGAAACTGAAGAAATTGACGAAGCTGGTAATATCCACGTCAAAAGAGTAGTTCAAAAGAAATTCATCGTTAGAGACGACGTTTCCGATCAACCCTTAAAAGGTTCAGAAATCGAAGATTATTTCAAGCGATTGAACAAACCTGAACTTATTCAAGGACAAGGTGTTATCAGTAAAATAACGGATGCTCGAGGAGTTATAACTAAAACTGTTACAGATGGACAAGGAACTACGACAATGACTCAACAATTCGATCTGCCCCAACTAACAACACTAACAAGAACAGGTTTGTTGAAATTCCTACAAACCGAAGTAGATCAAATTGTATTTCTTTTTATTTTTAGCTTATTTTTCTCAATCGTTTATCTAGGTTTTTTGTGATATAAATAGTCATCATTTTTAATTTCTAGTAAGTTATTTTGAGTTTGCATGACGTTGATTCTGCATGCTTTGGTGAGTATCATCTCCCCTATTTAAAGCAGACGTGTTACAATAATAATTGTTAATAATTATCTATTTTATACTATAGGTGCCGATGCTACGGCAACTTCCCCTTCTACTAAAGACACTGCAGCTCCATCTACAAGTCGACGTAAGTGAAGTATTACTATTATTATTAGAAGTAATCATCATCGGGTTATTATTAAACAATAATTTGCCGATTCTCTAATTTTTATAATTTATTAGAATATGAATTACAGCTTAAACTTGATGAGACAAATTTTTGCTCCTAGCTACAGCACTGTTAATTGAAAATATTAATACTTTTCATGAAAAGTACACTGCTCCGCAAAATTAACGCATATTTTTAAAATTAAAACATATTTTGTAAAATAAGGAAATGTCTGTTTAGTAAATCGAAGAACAATTATGTTTGTGTGAGCCTCAAAACTAATTCCACCCACAAATCATAGACCTTCGTAGCTGACATTTTCTGTAATATAACATGTGCAAATCGCTCACTCCTACGACGATCAGCACTACAGTCAAAATCGAAACTCGTTTTTTAACAGTCTATTGCTAAAATCACGGCTGCACAGATCTCAGGCAAACTGAAGTTGTTTCCTGTGATGGTTTACTGTTAGAAGAGGACCAGTTGTTGCTCTACCTAGAAAAATACTGTTATATGTCGGGCTTCCAAGTACTATATTTTGATTTATGAGGTAATTCTCAAAAATCAATATTGATTCGTCGCTCTGTAATGTCCTTATGCAAGTCTTCTTTGGTTCGTTTCAGTCTCTCTATACGGTGTCAGTGCCCTAGAGATCGCAGATTAGTCCACGACATAACAGTTGTTGGGTACAGTTAAAGAATATTATTCTCAAATGGATTTTCCATTTTACAAAATATGCATTAATTTTGCGGCACAATGTATACCCACAGATAATTCTAATTTTGATCAACTAAATAAATTATCCCAAGAGACACTTAGCAAAACTGATAAATCATTCATATAATAATTATTCTCCGACCAATCTTTTTCTCTCTTATTCTCATTATGGGTCCAATGTTATACCACCTTCATATATAGATAATAAGAAAGTTTCTAATTTGGTGTAGACTTTTTGAAACTCGGTTTATGAGACTTGGATGGAGGGATGTTCCTGATACTGGAGGCATTATATAGAGAATACATTTATTTAACAAAAACTATACGAATACATTGAATGTTTAGAACACTAATGTGAAATTAATAGTTAATGTTTAAAACCCCTTCTACTACTTCTGTGATAACAGCCTAAGCCAAAATCTATTTCGAAACATAACCTCAAAAGTTATTGTATTGTTTCTTTGAATAGAGCATAATTTGAAAGCAATAATATGAGTAGTTATCTTGTGATTTTGAGTCATAGCGGGGAAGCTACGATTAAGTACAAACAAAAAATAGCCCCTGTGAACAATATGAACCCATTTAGTTTTAGTGTATCAATCCAGTAGAATTCCCAAAAATTGAAAATATGGACATTATGAGTTATTTAACGTGAACCAAAAGTTACAATAAATAGCAGCAACAGAAGGTATATAAAAGTTTTAATACTTCTAAGTATTTTGATGCAGTATTTGTTAGTAACTATGGTAGTCAAAAGGTTGCAAACCACATTATTATCAGGGCCGAAGTAAGCTCCATATTTTTAATTAGCCTTATTTAGAGCATTCTCTCACGTGTAAAAGTTAATTTAAGTTTTCTTTTTTATTAAAAAAAGCATTGGAACTAAGTATATTTCTGACAAAATTCTACACATGAAAGCCCATGTTTGCAAATTACTTACAATAATACTGAAATAACTTCACAAAATGCTTCATTCACGAAGAGACTGTCTAATAAAAAGTTCTTTGTTTACAGTACAAGGATAAAAATTGGTTGATTTTCATGTTAACTTGACAGTGTTTACTGCAATTTATAAAATAGGTGATTTGTGACTTCAATCACTAGTTACTGTGTTTTCCTCTAGTTTTGGTAACAAATTCAATTCACCTCATATACAAAATATTTGACTAAACCTCTGTGCTAATACATGCTATGAGAATAAAATCTATCAGTATTGTTAATTGTCTCTTCAATATTTATTTATACATATATTCGTATCCAAATAAATATACTAACAATGATGTATAAAAATGTTGGATGATGTTCATTTTACCTACTAACGATTTTGCGTTTTCCATTTGATGTGAACTTATTAATTTCAAGTAGATTCATATACATAACAAAAACATAGACAAAACATTGCAATTTTATTAAAAAACGAAATATGATTAATAAATTACATTAGAGAAACTGTATAAGACAATTTATTACATCGAGTATAGGTTAGGAGAGAAGTCTTCTAATGAAATGCATTTGAAATGTTTTATGTCAGAAAAAGGTATGAAATAGAAAATCTCTGGCATCTAGGGCCATCCCACATTTTGAACTTTTTGAGTGGAATTAACAAAAATCAGCTGTGAACACTGGTTTCCCAAGTATCTTGGGCGGGGACAGGATAGATCCTTTGGGTCGCAACGTATATGATACCCCAATATCCACATGCAAATATTAAAATATATGCAAACGGTTATATAATGCCACAATCTTCCTCTTCAATGAAATTGTCTGTTATTTTGCCTATTCAATGTATTTTTTCCATTTTAAAACCTATAAACTCATTTTAAAAAAGTCACATAACTGTACAACAAGTTTTTAATTTAGTTGAGATGGTATTCAATTTTCCGTAATAATGTTTTATCTTAAAGAAACTTGTTTAAAATTTTCATTTTAAAACTATGTTTGAATTTTTTGATAAACATAGGCAGTTTTTTGCATTCTACCTAAACAGACAGGTATACATTGAAAAAAATATTTCAGATTAATAAATTTTTTGTTCACATCAAATGGTACTGAATGAATGATGTAGTATATTTTGATGGTTCTGTTTGGTGTAGCCCAAGTAACCCGTAGAAGACCTCTGCGTTATGAGATCAGTGTCGAAGACCAAACTGAGGTGGATCCTAGGGAACATGATTGGCGTTTTAATTTACCCAAACATGGTAGATAGGCTGATGTTCTATTTATATATAATTGTTACACCCTTCAAATTTACATATTTATATCACGAGATTGACTATTGGTAAAATGCATGTTTTCAACTTTCATCATTATGTATTGCAATTATTTCATCTCAATGCACATTTATTCAAATCGACCTCTTAGTGCCTTTGGTTTCTTGTAGCAGGTTTACAAAATTCCCAAATTGTATATATTCCAAATATTTAATACTTCTATATGGACAGTTTCTATAAGTGGAAGCTGTTCCGACTAAGGAAGACAGAATGACAACAAATTCTCTATCCTCAGAGGTTCCAGCTCGGTTTTGTGCGCATTCTCAAGCATGCGCATGAAAAAAATGAATATTGTCGGCACCTTAACGTAGGGATGTTTTCTCTCATACCAACTGTCCATATAGGACTATTACATATATGATATATTCATTCATCTACACCCAATGCACTCAATTCCTTTGTAGTGCACAAAGAAGAATTTGCAACGAAATCTCAAGTAATAACAGAGGGTAGCTCAGCAGATTAATTTCAATCTAGGTTAGATAGGTATAGAAACCACCATTTTGGGATATTATAAAATTTAAACAAAAAGTTTGTAATTTGATTTATTTCAAAATATATTTGAACTAGGTAGTTATTCTAGTCATAATGCTTATTTGTGCTGAAATTGAGGGAACCTATTATAAGTATTGTGATGTTGAGATAGATCCAATTGTGACATCTGAAGAACGAGCAAAACTAAAAACTGATAGTAAGATTTATTTTTTTATAGGTTATACTACTAGTCAATCCCGCTATATATCTAATAAGTTTGAAGTTTACATTTATGTTCAGCACACAATTTCCCACTTTTTTTCATGATTTTGACATTTTTATGTTGAATATTTTCAAGTGTTCCAATATAGTGTGTGTATTTTCTGTAACTAGTCATGTTTTGCACATCCTATACCTTCAATAGAATATGGGGACAAAGCCTTGCTAGTGATTTGGAAGTGTACATAAGTTTAACATTTAGCAAATTTCAACATTTTATTCAATGTGAATTGAAATAAGAGAGAGTACCTTCTACATGCTTTCATATAGAACTAAAAATTAAATAATTCTTATTTTCCCCCCTTTCATCTGATAAGTATAAAAAATAATACAAAAAAATAACTGATGTTGATTGTTATTCAACAAGTACGTATGTTCAAAATATGACTATGTTCGAATTGTATTTTTTCACATGTATATAAACCTTAAAAAGTACATACACTTCTTATCTTCTCGCATAAATACTACTCCAAGTAATCGAGAGTAATAATTCCAAATTCAAAGATTTTATCCTGTTTGCAACGAAATTATACAATCAATTTTATATTCCAGTAATGTTGAGTTTCTTGTTAGCTAAAATCTAATTCAACGGAAATTTCTTTGTAGTCATTAAAAAAATTAAATTCCAATGCAAACTAGTTACTAAAGCTAATCAGAATCAGTTTCAAATAACTAATAAACATTCAAATATTGTATTATAATAAAACCAGATAAATTAGTGAATATTAAAAACATCAGAGATTCAATGCATACTGCATACTCTTCTAGAGTTTGAATCAATATTTGAATTCAATATTATGAACAAAATTGAAATATCTAATTATTATTATTTTTCATACTTACATCTCACTAACTGAATAAAAAACAATCACAAGAAGTTTCTGAGTTTAAATAATTTTCATTGATGCACATAATACACAATCACTCGTCAATTTCATATTAATATTCACATTTTTTAATAAAAGATCACTGAAAATTCACATATTTAGTATTTCAAAAGCATATCAAACACTAAAATCGGAAATGTAGCACAATTCACAATAAATGATTTCACAGTTCGCAGGAATCTTTATTAGTAGATATAGTAAATGTATTTCATTTAAAATAGGAAATTCCACGAGAAAAAAGAAAATAGTTATAATCTAAGCTAAATTTATCAACCTAGAATTTCAACTGATCAATGATTTTGGAGTTTTTTTTTATTTCGTATTCACTGAAAAATGTTATCAGTAGCTATAACTACAATAATAAATGTAAATTATATTAATGAAATAAATACAGGTAATTATACAAAAAATTGTATTGGAAGTATTTCTGATTTGGATCTGTTTATCAACTTGATGTTAGGAATTCACAATTAGACTGAGGTACTATAAAATTTATTTTGTACTCCAAATTTACAAAACTACCAATATTCCCAATAAAATAGTTGAAAAACTAATTTAACCGGACTCATGATGAATTTTATTAACAAGTCTCCTGCAAATATCAGTGTGCTATGGAGGATTGTGTAAATTCAATTTTTTCAAAATTAAATTGTTCTAACATTATGTAAAATAATTTCATATTGAAAATATCATATGTATGTAAACCTTTTCGTCCTCGTATATAATTTCATAAAGGCAAGCTGTTATGTTGCATTTTTTAAAGCCCTCGTATATGGGTGATACCATCTTTAACTGTGGTCAGTCATAAAGCTTTGAACAGCCAAAGATTTTTTATTTCCCCACCCATATTGAGATTGACATCCTCAAAACACCCAAAAATGTTTTTTATAAAAGAAAAGTTTCGAATCAAAAAAATATTATTCCAGTTTTGAATCTCACTAAATAATTGGTTGATTTTGGTTTTGTAAATATTTAATTCCACAGTAATTAGTAACCTACAGTAGTTTGCTGAAAATTTCTTCTTCAGTATAAACAGAGATGTAAGAGCCAGCTGAAACTATAGTCAAACCATTGTATAAACTATAAAGAATACAATGGTCAAACACAAGCAAGCTAGAATTAATTTAGATAACTGTTAATATTTTAGAAAAACCTTTACCTACCTGCTTTTTGTACATAAACATTAGTTGATTATGAATAATTTGATGGTTACATTCATAATAAAATTGTAAATATTTATCACTGTACATACTCATTACCTTTTTTAATAAGTAGAGATAATTTTTTTGTGAATGTACATACTTTATTATTTGTGTATATACTTAACAATCCTTTTCCCCTCACAAACTAAATACCCAAAGTTTTTCCTTCATACTCTTCATACAAATTTATTTCCTTGAAATATCTCTTATTGTTAGTTTGTGGTTAACTCTTCTTTTCAGATTTGGATCATTTGAAGTGCACTTTCATATTTTTTTAAAATTTGGCATGTTGAACCTCCCCACGTCAGAACAAAAATGGTTAATGTTTTTTTTTATTTTGCAGCCGAAGGAGAGGAAGGAGCGGAAAAAGAGGAAACGGAACATGAAAGGTAACATCCCAAATGTTAAAAACATGTCAATTAGGGCTGGATAGTAATTTAAATATACTTAAGTAACACATTAGACGGCTTTAAATGAAATTTATTTATAAGCTCCAGCAGTACAGAGACATTTTTTACACAGACTAATGACAAAAAGAATATGGATAATCTCTTAATGACCATTAAATGATCAATTCGCGGTCACTATGTGACTATAATAGATTTGCAAGATTTCACATTAGTTTTTATATGAAAAGGGAATAAATACTATAAAGTAAGTAGAATATTTACGTCAATCTTGTCAATAAACGATCGGATCCTAATGCGAATATTCGGATTGTGGTCACTTATGTTTGGAAACTGAACTAAGTGACTGGATAATGTCACACGATAGGATCAAATTCTTTACGTTAGGAAGACGCTACTTTCGCATGAGTGTAAATTTTAAATAAAGCGACGACTCAGGTCATTTAAAATTTTTTAATACTGCATATTCAAATAAGACGGACGGAAGACTGAACTGAACGATCATATAATATCTCGTCCGACAGGAGCGTCATTCTGGTCAAATTTTGAATTATAATTTACCGTCAACAAGCGGACAGTTTTTAAGCTAAGCTCCCATATGAGATGGTACTTCTTACCTCTACCCTCCATACCTAACAGAATAAAGGTACAATTTCAATTTGATGCTCGGCGCTGACTTAGAGCGTCAAATGGTACAATTTTGACTAAAGTGTCATCTTTAATAGAGGCCATTTTTTGGCCATGTTTTACCTTACTTATGAGTGATGTAAAAAATTGAACACGTTTATTAAAACTGCCTTGTGCCCAGTATTCTTTGAAAACCTGTTTTTTCATGGAAAACATTTAAGGCCGCAGTTTGACATATATGTTTCTATACAACTATCAAAGAATAGAATATTTTTTAATAGTATAAAGTATAAATAAATCAGTAACCACAAATACATATAACATATTATTTTATAGGGATGACGACATTATTTTGACTACTCTAAAATTCTGATGATAAAGTATGAAAAATTAAATAAAATCTTTGGAGTTAAGATCACTTATATCAGTTTTCAGAATCTAATTTTTACCAATAGAAGTTTTTTTTTTAATTTTTTTGTTGGCACTCAAGAATTCTAAAAATGTCCATTCTGTTACATATTCGAGCTTGTTTAACGGAGTTAGTTTATAATAAAAAGTCATAGAAATAGAAAAGTAACTTGTGGACTTAAATAAATTATAAGTTAGGTTAGTTAAGTCTCGTGTTTAAATAAATTAAGTACGTGAAAGACAGTGTTTATTAATTCACCCCACCGATAGAAATAGTATAAATACATAAGAAAATAATTACAATATATATTTGGTTTTGCCGTTTCCCCATTGAAAAGATTTTTTTTAAAACGACAAACATATTTTGCTCATTTTCACCGATTTTTGAATCCAAAAAACTCGCCAATATTTAGATTTACTGTTTATTCTTTTTTTTTTTTTTGTTTTCAGAAGAGTAGCTGATCAACATCAACTTTCCGAAGAAATGAAGCAGCTCTTAAAAGAACTTGAAAAGGAAACAAAGCAATAAAGAAGTCAAATCAAAATATAAAATTAATAATATTGACATATCCCTATATCTTCGTAAAAATTCCAGATGTGACAACTAAATGTTACTATTTGACAAAAAAATCTTGCATTTCAACTTATGCTTTAAGCTTGCTTATTTATGTTTATTGAACTTATTGTGGAATACGACATTTGGTCCATTTTAGCACCTTTCCTGTCGGAAATATGCCGTTTGGTCCATTTTATAGCACTTTCCCACTTGGAGAGAAGGCCGTTTCCAAAAAATTACCACTAAATTAAAATCTAGTATTTACTGAAATTTGATGTTATATATATTTTTAAAAGCAATGTATATTTCAATTATTATTTATGTAACGAAATTCTTCAGAATTGAAGCTCGTAAATATTTTTGCCTGCTAGAATTTTACAACTCAAAGTTTTAAGAAAAAAGAACAATTTTGAAGGATTTTTGAGAAACGACGTACTTATAGAAAGAAGTAAATAACACTAACTTACAATAATTTTGAGAGTATTATTATGCTGAATAATTTGTTTTTGTTATAGCTGTTATTTTTATATATGTGTATATTACTTTATTGTAAGTTGAGGTTACGTGTTTGTATAAAAATGAACGAAAGCAAGAATGACCATTTTTTAGATTTAATAATGTTATTTAGCTTTTACGATTAATGTTTTTCGTATTGTGACTTTTCTTCAGTTTCTTTTTATATTTAAAAATGTTTACAGGTTTGTGGTTTCTCCTGGTGAAATTAAATTAGAGAAACTGATCAAAAGACACTGATTTCAACGTTATTTAATTTCAATTCAATGTGAAATACCTGAATATTTAACCTGTGTATCAGAAATAAAGCTTTCAATATATAAATTCGCTTTTTCATTATACCATTCCTCTAAGTATGCTGATGACATCGCACTGAAAGCATGAAACGCAGCATATTGTTACAAAATCATCTCCGCCCTGGAGCCGGTCCTGTTTAGATATAGTAAAATTCGGCGAAGGTGCCGCCTTTTTATAACAGGCGGTTTATTTACACTGTTTCTTTTGAATAATTTATAGGAAGGTTTATGTATATATTTGTTTTGTTTATTTATTTCCTAATAAAATTCTTTTGTATATATAAGAAGTTAATGTAGCCCAATTTAGATTATATTAAATGGTCGTATTGAATAGACCGAAATAGAAAGTAATCGAAAAATTTAAATAAACTATTAAAGTTAGTTAAGTGATAAGTGAATTTTAAGTTAATGTAGTATATAGTGTTCAAATAAATTTTGAACGTAAGAGACGGTATCGATTAATTAACCCCACGTATAAAAATCGTACAAATAAATAAGAAAAACATTACAATATGATCACACAAGCGGATAAAACGTCCAAACAGTTGACCTTGCAATAGATAACCGAATCTTTGAGGGAGTTCATGCTTCCTTGGTCCCTTAAGAACCCTCAACAAATATAGGCCTTCTAATAGGCCCCACTTGACATTACCAGATATCGATGTTCGAAGAAACCTATAGGACGCATTGGCTCAAGCCTTTTATATCATTAGACAAGCTATGAGGCTTGCCCAACTATTTAAACCGCGGTCGAGTGAGTTCTGAGCACTCATAGATGACGTGGTCTACAGTTTCATCCTTCTACATGCGCCAGCAGCACTCCGGATCGTCTGTGATGCCCATGATGTAGAGATCGCATCTTAGATGACCGTATCCGGTTAAAAGTCCAGTCCAATTTCTATTTAATTGGAACATTTGTTGATAAAATAAGCAGAGGACCTATCTAGATATATGTGCATTAACTTGTATGCTCATGCTAGGTATCTCTCTATCAATTTCCGCTAATGGACCCATTGGAGGATTTACTGATCCCAGTTTGGCTGGCGAGTCCGCTTCGTCGTTGCACGAGCATCCAAACCGAAGCTTAAGGAGAACCACTTTGCCCAATTCTTATGACTCAGATTGTGAGTAGTTACAGGTGAAGTACTAAGGTAAATAATATCTTCGTAACGGCAACCGCTACATTTAGACTTCAAATTACCAAATACATATCGTCCATCAAATAGCAACACCAAAACCCTTTACTCAAGGTATTATAAAAAATCATGAACAATTTGAAAAGGCTAGGTTAGATTTCCCAATTTCATATTAGACCAAAGTTTAAACTATGCACAAATTATCAGTAACGTTTAAGTCGAAGTTTATAGATAAACGCAATACATAAAACGTGAAAAGTCGATATCTGTGGTTGAAGCTGACGTTCGAAATTTAAAAGTAAAATAAACTTGTTGCTAGCTTGTCTTGATGTTAGGACTCTATTGAATGAAAATATTTTGATAAAAACTAATATAGATCCAAACGTCAATTTTTTTCCTCTAATAAAACCTAACTTTCATTTAGAATAGACACAAAATCAAAACTATTTAGCAACAGATTGTCAATATATTGATCGTGTAGGGTCTGTTATAAAGTTATATATTAACATACCAAATTAAAGTAATAAAAATGAAAAGTTTTTATAGGTTATAATAAGCGAGAGTACTCATTACAACGGAATCTGCTACTTCACGTCCATATTACCAAATGCGCGAACTACTAAAGAGAGTTTCTTACGAGAATGCAGGAGAATTTGAACAGGTATTTTTATTTTCAGTAAACTTTGTCGAAGCGAGTAGTATATAATCACTTGAAACGTATTTTGAAAATTTATTAAATTCTTGATCCTAATGGCAGTTATATTTACCACTATTGATAAAAATTGAATTTGCCAGTATTTTTCGACCAATATCAAATTAATAATCTGAGTCATAGATAATTTTCCTCACTTTAATCAGCGATCAATATTTTCAATTGAATTTAAAAAAATGATGACTGAATCATCGTTAAACTCTAAAATGAAAAGACTGTGTGTTAGCAATCAATTTATATTATTTTAAATAATGGCTTAAACACCATAATAAAGAGCCTCATCTCACTGCCAATATATTCAACTGACTATTTCCTTCGAAAAATTTAAGCCAACCAAAAAGCTGTAATATTTTATGTTTACCTAGCAACGATCAAATTTCAGCGATAATACTGCACTAGTGCAAATTATCGATAATTTGCACTAGTGCCAAATTTTCGTCTAGGATTAATAAACATCAATTGGTTTTAATTTTATATTTTAAGAAAAGGAACAATTATTGTTTATTTTAAATTAAATTTTTCTCAGGAAATAGTCTGCCAAAATGCCCTCTCGTGTATGTCAAATTGTCTCATAATTTCCTCTCGTGCGCATTCGCGCACTCGAGAAAATTAAATTATCGACAATTTGACATGCACTCGGGACATTAATATTGATAATTAATAGTCAACTTATCTAGATTCTTAATTTTCTACTTTTAGAAAAGCATGGGGAATACCTCACTTATTTTTGAAATCGATTAACCGAAAAAAATTATAGTGTTGAAAATTCTAAAAATTCATTAAAGTGAAATCAAGTAAAAATGGGTGATGTGAATCATTTTTTTTTAAATTGATTAATAAATTTTTCTAGTACCTCACTGAATTGGAGGATCGTGTGGCATCGGAAATCTGGGTCTGACAGATATCACTCAATACGCCATATTTGTAATATAAAGCTTGACGTCGGCTTTTCCGAGCAAATCGAATTATTTCATTAAAAAATTAATAGTTTCAGTTCAAATTATTCAGATTTAAAATTAAAATGTCCCTCTTTCCTTTGGAATCAAATCCAGATGTGAGTAAACGAAATGTATTCAACACATATTTGAAAATTCTAATATTTGTTTGTTTTAGGTTATGAATAAGGTAAGTTTGATGTTTATTTACGCCGCAATCATCGTATTAATTTTCGAAAAATTGCAGTTCATGCACGTCTTGGGTGTACCTGAAAAATATAAAGTAGTCGATGTTTACGGTTTGGATACTGATGCTCTTGCATGGGTTCCTCGGCCAGTAATTGCTCTTATATTGCTTTTTCCTTGTAGTGAGAAGGTAAGCAATTCATCAATGTATCGATTTATCATAAAGTATTCCACATTTTTTTAATAGTTTAATTAAAAAATCGATTATTTTAAAATAAATATTTACTTATATAGCTATTTTTATGTCAGAACAGTATTTATTTATTTTCAAAATTTATAGACACATTAGTTCCAAAATTAGAGAATGAAATTAAAATGAAATATTTAACTGTTCATTGTTCAGAAAACATGAAAGCATTGCTATTTAACCAATATTGAACTACCAAGATATACATTAGCTTATAGATTAGAATTAAGTTTTTATTGATAAAAAAACTAATAAAATAATATTATAATAATAGGCATCTTAAAAGTGGTCATTTGAATTTTGATGTTGCCGTTTAAATGAATGGTCTTTGCTTACCAATTTTTTATTGTCTTTTATTGATTTTACCTCATACTGGGATTGATCCGTACTATACTATTTATTGAAGGGAATACTGACCAGTGTGTGGGATATATTATGGTAACATATTGTTGGGATTTTTCAAAGCTTTTGAAAGTTAGAAGTTGGTTTCTTTGATACTGCCCAAACATTATTGAAACATCAATATTAAAAAATAAACTAAATCAATTTTCCATTATTTTTGGTATTGCAATGAATCTTCTAATATTGTTCTTCGAAATTGAGATTTGTATCAATTTTTTTTGTTGATATGACTTTTAAGATCAATATTCTGTAATCCACTTCTTACTATCAACCACCAAAGGTCAGTTTTACAGAAAATATTTCAATACCTTGTAACTTCAGGATTTAATGTAAAATTTATAAACAAGTCTAAAGATTCTTTGCTTTGAAAATTGGACTAAACAGTATCAGCATCTTTAATGGGCAACATTCCGTAATGAGTAACTTTTGGAAAAGTTCACCCTGAGTCTACTACATGAAATTAATTCTATTTATCTTAGTCATATGGTTATCAATTCTTCTGGAAGTACATCGCAATTTCCAAATTTTAGAAGCTTCTCAACATAAAAATAATTATATTTGTAGTATTATACACATGCACAGAAAGAAAAAGAAGAATTGCTTAATAAAGGACAAGAAGTTAGTCCAAATCTTTGGTATATGAAGCAGAAAGTATCAAACGCTTGTGGTACCATTGCATTGATCCATAGTATTGCAAACAATGAGGAAAGGTACAATTTATATTTTAAGTTTATAGAAAAGTTTTTTGTTTCCAAGTATGTTGGTTTTCTATGGTAAATATGATCCAGTTGAAGACTGGAGCTATTATTAGAATATTATATATTTAAAGAAAAATAATGTGAAATCAAGAAAAGTAAATATTAATAATTAAGTATTTTAACATGTTTTGTAGAGTACAACTTGGTGAGGGTGCATTTAAAAAACTATTGTCTGATTCAAAGAATATGTCACCTGAAGAAAGGGGAGATATATTGGTAAAAGCTGAAGATATAGCTTATAAGTTGATTACTACTCATCAAGAATTGGCTATGGAAGGGCAGACAGAGGTAGATTTTTTTGTATTCAACAATTGTTCTAATATATCAAATACACCTTATTTTTTTTTAGGTAAATCCCGATGAACAAGTAAATCACCATTTTGTAGCCTTGGTGGAAAAAGATGGCGACTTATACGAATTAGATGGAAGAAAAGATTTTCCTGTTGTACATGGTAAAACCACACATGAAACTTTCTTAGAGGTATGTACAAAATTGTCACTTCTCTTTAATAGATAAAATTAACAGCTTCTTCAGGTAATGGAAATGGCAGTCTATATTTCAAAGGTTTTAAGTTAGGAAATATATTTTAGGATGCGGCTAGAGTGTGCAAAGAATTCATGGAGAGAGATTCTGAAGACATAAACTTTACTGTGATGGCACTAGTGGAATCTGAATAAATCCAAATCCAAGGCGGAATAACAAATATGAATTTGCTTACAAAGCTTACTTTAATTTTTTATGTTATTTTCGCTTAATCCTCTGTATTCTTTTTTCGATGTAGCTTTTCCACGTGCCTTGTTTATAATTGTTTTTTTGACTCTACATTTAAATTGTGATATGAGCATTGAAGCCAAATAAATGATTATTACTTTTGTTTTATTTAAATCATTTAAATTTAGTTTATTTTGTGAATTAAACAACAAATGATTGTAGATTTTTTGAGGAGTCGTTTTGGCTTTTCACCTCTAACTCTACTCTTTATCTCATTGTTATATGCGTCCAAAATATGTAGACTTCTCCCAATGGATGCTATTTTTGAGCGTTCTTGTATCCCACTTCCCAATGGGTTGACAGTACTCTTTGAGGTACTAAGCCTTCCATATCTTAGAATGGTATTTAAAGGTGGTGGTGATCTGTCAGAAGATAGATCACCAGTTTAATATCGTTTCTGGACATCACGGTAAGTTCCTCAGATTCCTTCACTGATATGGTTATGAATTTTTTGATTTGTCTTAGACCTGAAGTGTTTCTATAATGAAACTTTGGCTATTCACTCAATTACTTAAACAAACAAACACTCCTGAGCACAAATATTTATTGCTAACAATTCTGTCCGAAAATATTGAGTGATATACAGTTTCTAGTCCAAAAATGCCCAATCCAGCTCCTTGAGCTGGTATTGAACCATTTATATATCAAAGAAATACATTTCGAACTTGCAGAAGACTGATGACCATTGGTTACCATTTTGAATAGGATATTTGTGTTTATCATACTATGCGTTTGGTCCATTAGTTTGTAACTGCATTTCTACCTTAATAATTTTTAGAATTTATAAGTGACTTGTAAGAATTCCTGCCTTTAATTCTTCTATCTGGATAAGCCTGTAGTCTCCACTAAATGCCTCTTTTCACTATACGGTGAAGGAAAGGTAAGTTTAGCAGTGCCTCTAAGGTGGTATAGGGGCAAGCTGGACAATAAAGACATTTGATATAAAAGAGAAATTAGAATAATTCTCATATTTGATCAAACCATTTTTAAGAATTACCAACTTTTGATACAAGTCTTAATATCAAATTGTTTACTACCACTTAACCTCACGATCGTATCCAGCTCATTTGGTTACATTGTATAAAGAATGACTTTACAAACTTTAAACACATGTTAAATTATTAACGAAAAATTAATAATTTGTCTGTAATTAACTTGTAGCATAGGCATTAAGTGAAGTATAGCAATTATGTTGGCATCAGCACAGAATTGATTTTTTCTGACATTCATTTTGGCGTAGAAAAAATTATTTTATAACATAAAGAAATGATATGCTTAATTTCAATCAAAAAAGACTATACTACTTCATCATTTTTATTTTAAAGCGAAATTAATAAAAACGTTTTGTTTATCTATGTACGAAAAAGCCATAGAATACACCATAAGCATCACATTTCACATAGAAAGTTTAAGCGCTTAGAACATAAATTAGTATTATGTTCTAAGGTTAAGCGTTAAATATAAACAGGGATACCACTTCATCAGAACAAGTAATATATATTCAAATATATCATTTATGCTCATAATGGATCCCAAAGTTACAAATTAGAATTAGTTTTAAATAAAATATTCAGTACTGCTATTCAGCAACCGTTTTGTACATTTCAATTACGTATTGATAAGGATATGGGAATAATTGTAGTACATTAATGGACTTGCATCGCTTGTTTGATTTTGAAGATACGCTGACAGACCAATCCAGGATGCTACATGGCAAAAAAATGACCTTGAGTAATCCGTGGAACTGTAGTTTGTCCCAGTCAACGGCGTCTGTCAATGTATTTTTGGCAGTATTCAAACAAAACATTTATAATTGGTAAAACGATTATCAAAATTTAAATAATAATTCCAATTAAAATAATAACCTTTACAAAAATAATAGTAGTTTAGGAATAACATCCACGATGGAAGATAGAGCCAATATCCTAAGGCAAATGAAGGTTTGCCGATTTTGTCTTTGTAATGAAGAAACAGACTTGTTAAATATCCACGAAAAACACCCACAAGATCCCGAAATACCAATTCCGTTACCATCTCTACCACTGCGAATTATGGGCTGTATTGCTATAGAGGTAATTCAAAACGATGGAATGCCGCAATATATATGTAAAAGTTGTTGTCACTTAACAACACAAGCATACATATTCAAAATGAATTGTAAAAAAGCAGACGATGCATTGAAACTTTTTCTTGTAACAGGCCAGCTTTCAAAACCTTATATGCAAAACGTTGTTCAAATTAAAGTTCAACTTGCTCCAGATAAGTTTATCACAGTAGTTAATGAAAATGAAAAGTCTAATGCAGCTACAATCCAACAAGAATTTGAAAATAATAAGGTTTGTATATATCAACATATCCCATATTTTGCATAAAATATGTTTTATTTTAGGAAATTGAAGTGGAATTCCAAGACGTAGAACAACATGAAACAGAAAGGGTACTCTATAACACTAATGATGAAGCTGAAGCTACTAATGATTCGATATCAAAATATACAGAGGTTGAAAAAGTGGAAACATCCATATTTCCTTGTGAATATTGTGAAAAAACGTTTCCTTTGAAACAACTTTTGGATTTACATATGTCTCAACATAGCAGAGAACGTAATTTCATATGTGAAATTTGCAAGTGTAAATTTTATACTAAATATGATCTTCAGAAACATATTCGTACTCACAATCCCATAAAAGAATTTTCATGTTCTTTGTGTGATAAAACATTCAATAGGTATGTGGAAATTTTTATTTCATTATGTATCCAAATGTTAAAACAAACAAAATGTATCAGTCAAATTATTTGTAGTTGTAGAATTTACAAAACAGAGCTGTAAATTGTACTTACATTGTTACTTTTTTATCATTGATAGCTTTCTCCTTCTTATGAATCTGAAGCTTCTCTAAAAATTCTCCTTTTCCTGTAATTGATTCAAAAATTTTTGAATCTTTTTAATTGAATTGTTCTTTTTTTATATTTATTGGTTTGTTAATGCAGTTTTATTTTTTTATAGTATTGATGACCTTTTAGTCTATCTTCTAAATACTGAGATGTCTGCCCTAATGACAATATAATTCAATATTTGTGTTTCTTTGTAAGGAGTTCAAAGTAGTTATCTAACTAACATTTATCATTATTAATTACATAATAAAAAACAGCATCATGATCATCTTTGGCATTCAAATGTACTACCTGGCTGTTTGTTAGTAGCATTAAGTATTGGAAAGCCTTGTTGGTTCTAATTGCCTGGATAATCCAGTGAAATGTTTTATAATTTTAGGGAACCACTTTTAAGGAGACATATAAAAACTCACGATGAAGAACCTAAGTTTACTTGCCAAGTATGTAATGTTGCATTTTTGCGAAAAGAACTTCTAGAATATCACATGGAGAAACACAATAAAAAGAAAGCATTTACTTGTAAAATTTGTAACAAAAGTTTCGTCTTTAAGCAGGTACATCTGAAAAAAATATTAATATGGACTTCTATTTATATTAATTAAGAGAGACATAAAATTAACCAATTAAATTCTTTATTGATTCTATAGGGTCTTGAACGTCATGAAGCTGTTCATAGCAACAACAAACCTCACAAATGTAATTACTGCGACGCCAGCTTCATATCAGCCATAAAGTTGACCAGACACATCACCTCTCATGCAGGGTTACGACCCTATCCCTGTAAACTTTGTGGAAGAACATTCCTTCTCAGCCATCATTTAACAAGACATATGCGTGGTCACTATGCCACAAATGACTCAATCGGTCCTTATAAATGCCACATTTGCAGCATGTCATTCCGAACATCAGAAATTTTGATTAACCACAGTGCTATTCATTCTATGGTTAATCTCAAATGTGTCATTTGCAACACTACATTTGAAACAGCAGAATTGGTTAAGGAACACATCACTACACATTTGAGTGGCCTTCCTTATAGCTGTGGTAAATGTGAATATAGCTTTGAAACAGAGATGCAATTAGAAGAACACGAATTAGACCATGCAGAAATGGAGTATGAAGAACAAATTGAGAAAGAGGTATTTAAAGGCTCCTCTGTTGATGGGGTCGATGATGATGATGAGCAGAATGATACAGCAGAAGATGAAGTAAGAAAATTAGTATTTGCATTTCTTAATTCACAACAAATACTTCTAGTATTTTCATGTATTACAAAGAATTTATTTACAGGCAATGCATTTCACAATAGATGTGGACAATCCAGAACTTACTTTACAACTTACACAAAAATCTACTGAAAAAAAATCTGAAGATGTAAATAGACAACGCATTGAATTTTTGAAGGATGAAGTTGATTTAGAAGAAGATGTCCAGGAAGAAGCTGGCGATGAAGAGATGGAAGTTGTAGAAAATGAGCCTATTAAACCTATTGTACGCCAAGAAGGAACTAAGGTGTACCAAAGGAGGAATGCACTCAACAAAAACTTACCAGATGCGAGGTAAATTAGCTTCAGACTTTAACCATTGCCGAAAATTCACAATGCCTTTGGAATTTTTTGTTCATTTTATATTTTTAGTTCTAATCCCTTGAAACCAACACCAGCAGAAACGGTGCAACAAACAGCTACTACTGCACATGATACTTTGTTGGATTCAACAACTTTACAGGATAATAAAGTCAAGATGGGTGACAAGATTGTCAAAGTTCAGAAATTTATATTCACCAAAGACGAAATGAAAGCAATGGCAAAACAAGGAATTTTAGAAGTTAAAGGTATATACTTTAAAAAAATTTGGATTGAAAGGTTTTTTTTTCTTTTTTATATTACCAAATCCAGTTGCCATCTCTCTAGGTGTCCATACCATTCCAGCCTCTTGTATGCTGTCCTTTATCTCTTTTAATCATAATTTTCTCCATTTGCTATGATGCCTAAGCACTTTTTCAAAACTGTACTTTCTTATGGTTGTTCCATTTATTTTTCCATCATGTATTTGGTCTTTTTTCTTTTATGTCTAATCCTTTTTTTGCTATTCTTGTTTTAGTATTTTATATCATATGCATATGCTGCTAACTCTAAGGATGTTTGTGTAAGAGTCCTTTTGATCGCAGCACCTTTATTATTATCTCTTCTGTCAAACCTTTTACTGTTAGTACTTTCCCTTTGATCTTACCATTGTCATTTTTGTTGATACTTCCTTGTCTTTCATGTCTCTCTTTAGCTTTTTTTGTCCATACTATCGAAGACTTGTTTAAAATTGATAGTGTGTGTGTCATGTTCATAGCACTTTTCCGATGTCTATGTCATAGTGTATATTCTGTCTATATTGGGTCACCCTCCTTTAAAGTCATGTTGGTATTCTCCAAGTATCTCTTTCATGTGCTCCACCATTTTTTGTAGTATTATTGTAGTTTATATTTTGTATATAGTGTTTAAAAGCATAATTCCCCTTTTTTCTTAAATTGAAATTCTCACAAATACTATCGTTGATTCAATAAATATAATAATTGTCATTTTTCTAGACACAATGTATTAAATTTTATAATGCTAAAAATTTTATCAAATTTGACATATAACTAATAACCATTTTAGGTGGACAAGTAGTTTTGAAGAGCGCAGGTCAGCAGATTCTCAACGCCTCACTGAAACCGATGCAAAAAAATGAAATAGATTCTTTGTTAGACAAAAGAATTAACAGTGGAGTTCAAGTTAGAAAATTTGATAGGAAAAGTGATAACAGTGTTGATACATAAAAATATTGTTGTATAGAATGAATTTAGTATTTTGTTTGTCTCAGCCTATCTACAATTTTACTCAGTCGAATTAGAATGATAAGTTGATTAGAAGAAACTTTAATCCTCAAATTCAGCAGATACATTCCATGAGCTTCTAGGTAACTCTAGTTTTATCTTATTGCAGAACATATTTTCAATTATTGATAACAAAGTTCTGGTATATTCTGATACAATTCAGTCCCTGGTACAAACAAATGTTTTTTATAATATATTGAACTGCTGAATATTTTTTTAGTAGTTCTATACAACAAGAAAATTATTACTAATATAATTCATACAAAATATTTGGAATTTAGATGTTAGTTTATTGTCTTAACGACTATATAGAATATAAAATTACATTTATGAACTTTATATAGGAAAAAATTGATGTATGAGGTGTGATTATAAAATACAATGATATATTTCATCAAAACAAATAACAAAATCTTCTTCAAAGTACTAAAAGATGCCTGAAACAATTTCTAGAGTGCTTCTTTTGAAATGGTTTTCATGTACTCTCTCACGGCATTTCAATATTATGAATGGTGAGTAAAACTGATGTGGACTTACTCCCATTTCATATTGGAAATATTCCAGTATCACCTTGTAAAATTCCAATGAAATTTTTGCCATTAACTTTTGAATTATTAATGGTTATTTTTAGGTCAAAGTGAGTCACTTGTTTTTCAATGTACATCCAGATTTATACCCCTTAGGCCATTATTCTTGTTCATTTCTCAAGAATGCTTTGCATGAACCTGTAGAAGTTTGTAATTCAGCTCTTAGATAGTCAATTGCTTGTTTGAATGAACAAGTTTGTCCAAGGCGGAAGTTAACATTTTGTGAGCTTCTTTTGCACTTTTGTCAATTTGAAACAAAACTTAATATGTTGTTAACGATATTTATTTTACAACAGACACGATCTCACTATAAATTAGTAGACTACCAATTCAGAAGGGGTTCAATAGTTGAGGGTACAAAACACAAATTTTCAAATAGATACAACTAAAGCAATTGCTGTTATAAAAATCCATTAACCATATTTTTTGATCACACATCGTACGTGTTAGCAGGATCAAAATCTAATATTTATTCTATCCCTCATTTTTTTCATTTATTTGTGCTTCAAGTGGTTTAAATCTAGATGAATTATAACCTTTCTTTCGATACTAATCCAAATTTATGTAAATGCATGTTTAATCATTATGTATTTGCTGCTTTTTGCAATGATTTTTTAGAAAACATGTTTTATATTGAGACTTCTCAGTTTTTATTGTTGCAAAACATAAATGTACTGTATTTATAGATCGAAATCGAAATAAATGTGTTTAAACAGTGCGAAATTATTGTTTTTTCTCCACAATTTAGGAAATGTATGATAAGCAATTGAAAACTGAATCAGTGCTGCATTAATGTATAATTAGAAGAATCATTTCCATTATTTAATCGTTAGAATGGAGTAAACATAGTCCAGAAAAAAAGGTGGGGTCGAGTTCATTTTTCCTTGAATTTTGATTAGTCTTAATCCAGGTGCGGCTAACATAAAAGATTGTTTACGTAAATCTTCTTTTTTAATAACAATTTGGAAAGCGCTAGAACTACTAACTATCCCTACAATATTCGTTTGGTTTTTATTACTAAAGCTTTAGTTCTAGATTGAATTTAAATTTCATGAAAATGAATTTATATGATACTGAAATATCATATATCGTCTGTGTGTGGTATTATTCCCGTTTTTATAATCTTTATCACAATAAAGTATTTAGGATTGCATAATCCTGTACATACAACTCTGATTTGAGGTTAGAATAGTTTGTTTTCAAATTAATAGAAATAAAAATGATAAAAGCTGTTTTAATAGATTTGAGTGGTACCTTACATATAGAAAATCAAGCAATATCTGGATGCGTTGAGGCTTTGAAAAGGTAAATATTCTAATCTTAATTGTTAAACAATTTTTTCAAATTACTAAATTTCAGGCTCCGTGAGAAAGAGCTTTATATAAAGTTTGTGACGAATACTACAAAAGAAAGCAAAAGAATTCTTCATCAAAGATTAACACGATTGGGATTTGATGTAAACAAGGAAGATATTTTAAGCTCATTGACAGCTGCTAGAAATCTAATCGATCAACGTAATTTAAAACCTATGTTAATGCTTGAACAAGCAGCTCTAGAAGATTTTGAAGGGGTAGCATGTCCCTCAACAGACACTCCAAACGCTGTAATTGTTGGTCTTGCACCAACAGAATTTCATTATGAAAAATTAAATGAAGCTTTCAGGTAAATCACTTCAATTGAAGATAAATATTAACATTCTAGGTGATTTATCAGAGGTTAATAAACTGAGCTAATAGTAAATTTATTAGAGGTAATATTTGTATTACAGACATTTACAAGCAGGTGCTCAATTGATAGCCATACATGCAGGAAAATATTACAAAAGGTCCGATGGTCTGGCACTGGGACCAGGATTTTTCGTTAAAGGATTGGAATACTCAGCAGAATGCACTGCTGAAGTAGTTGGTAAACCAAATAGTTCATTTTTCCTATCTGCTTTAGGTTCTCAGAACAAACCAGAAGAAGCTATTATGATAGGAGATGTAAGCAAACTATTTATTTTTAATCTTTTAAAAGCATTTTTCCCAAACTTTGTTATTTTCTTATTTTATGATATTAATAGCTTCACTCTTTTGGATAGAATTTCAACCTTAGTATAAGTATGCAATGTGTGGACATAGAATCACCACTAGTATCCATAGTTAACATTTGGCAGGAGTTTACTCTATATAACTAAAGTTTATTATATAAATAAATAAAACTATTGAAAGTTTTTTTTGTAGGACGTGACTGATGATATACAAGGTGCAATGAAAGCAGGATTACGTGGTTATCTCGTCCAAACAGGAAAGTATAAAGTTGGCGATGAAGGCAAGATAAGTCCACCCCCTTCAGCTGTATTTCCAAGTTTCGTTGAAGCCGTTGAAAATATTTTAACACAAATTGAATAATTCATTTAGTAATAAGTAGTATTTAACAATTTGTATATTTATAAAACTAATCTATTAAAGTATTAATATATGACAAAACTCTGTTTCAATAAATATTTAAAAAATACATGTAAAGTTCAGTAACATCTAAAAATTTAAATAATTTATAAAAGTTATAGGTCTATAAAAAATATGAATTAACGATGTTATTTACGAGTTGTTTAAATCCTCTAGTTTTGATTATCTGGTAAATATACAATTTTTTCATTTTGTGCTGGAAGCTGCACGTCTGCAACAAAAAACAAACATTTAAATGAAGTTTCCATACATTTTATTTATCAATAGATGTCAGGTTCAACCTGTAACCATTAAAAATCACAAACCACCTATTTTATAGATGGTTCATGCTGTTTATTTTATTTCAGAGCTGTAGATAAGTCTACCAGAGTAAAATAGCATTGGCAATAATAATATTTATACAAACAATAAGCATATTTTAGCTTTGTTAGAAATTACATGTTTGTCCAGCTAGTTATTTCTAGTAAAATCCAAACGTCTTTAAAAATTAAAATGTAAAAAGATTGTATTTCATAAATACTTAATCAGCGTTTATTTCAATATAAATAGATTGTCTGGGGCACTTTGTAAATGTTAACCCTTTTGATTTTGTTTCATTTCCTCCTTTGATACTGATTTTTTTAACATGTACTTAAATAAAAGAATAAGCGATTTCAAAACATTTTCAAATATTTATCATAACACTAGAAAGCAAAAATATCCAAATTGATTGACTGGAGATTTCCAGCTTACAGTGGCTAGATACAAAATTGTAATCTCCGGTTTGATTTCCTAATAAAGGTCTAGTTAAGGACACAACTTAAAAGAATATTTTGGTATAAATCCATTTAGTGAATAATTGTCATCATAATGTAAATGATATTTTAATCTACTGATTGGAGAATTCCAGCTTACAGTGGTAGAAAGTGAATATAAGTTAGCAGTGGCTCAGTTCATGTGACATTAGGACCCTGATAAAGAGTAATTAAATAAATAAATATTTCAATTACTAAAGGTAAATAGGTTATCGAAACATGCGGAGTTCAGTTTAATTATTATTTAATTTTAATATAAGCAAGATATTGAAGAGAGTTTAGGTTAAGTAAGGAAAGAAATATACTTACTTTATTAATACTGGTAAGTTAGATACTTTGGCACCATTACTTTGCTTTCCAACTACTTTATCCTTAATACTGCTATTATTTGTCTTATTTTCCTTAACTTCTGTATCAACTAAATCAAATTCACCAACAACTTTGGTATAAATGTTTGCATTATCATCTCTATTTCTATTATTTTCAGTTCTCATTGATGACTTTTTTAACCTCGAAGGTTTTTCCATTTTAATTTTACATCCAACTTTTTCAGGTACATTTTTGGTTATTACTGGAATCCTACTGGTTTCCCCACTACTAATATTTAAACTTCTACGTTTCAAAAAAGCACCGTTATTACTTTTTGGTATATCACTTGAGAAAAGACAAGAATTTCTTTTATTTCTCTTTTTAACTCCCTCAGAAGACAATCTACTGGCCTTTTTTTCAATATTAACTTTAACATCGTCAGTAATATTAGTGGTGGAGATTTTCAGCTCGAGCAGATCTTCGTCCGACATATTTTCAATGTTGGTGTTTTCAACAGAAACTGTTGATATGTTTTCCTCTTGATTTTGAGGAGTATCGACAGAAAGAAGAGACATATTTTCATCAATAGCTTGAAGAGACGAGTTAGAGGCAGTTTCTGGTAGCGCTACACCTGCGTCTATGTAGAAGTGTTGATCTAAGAAGCTCATTTCGCTAAAAACAAAAAATAAGCACTAAGCTAGAATAATAAGATAGATAGAAATAAGAATAGACATATTTCGTTAACCTAAATACAAGTTTTTGATGTAATTACAGTAAATTTTTTACAATCCCTGAAGAGCTAGGTCCATATGTATATGAGAAAAAACTGGTAATATTTTTCCGAAAATTAGGAACTCAGTTCAGTTGATATATTCATAGTTCTCTATGGCTTCCATTTATAACAAAAGTGAATATCTGAACTTTGTTTTTTTTGAGATTTTTGGTGCATTAATCAAAACTTCATATGTCCAAGTTTTAGTTTTCAGATAATTAAATTTTTTGAAAAAGTTAACAGATACAGTTCCTTCCAAAAAATTTATCAAATTTATCAAAAACAAATTATCTCTATTACCTCAATTTACTTACCTCACATTAGATGAAACACTTTGAGCCCTGGATATTATGCTAGAACTTTGGCTTTGAAGTGACAAAGACCGACGATTATTATCTCTTCCAGGTCTACTTGTAAAATATGCTGAAACATACACACACCAGAATCAATTTTGTGGCTTTTCAAATACATATACTACAGTAAAAAGAAAATAGAGATTCATTCAGACAGAATCACATCAAGAATAGGAGGCTTGCCTTGTTTATACTTTACTTACTGCTTTCTTGTTCAGTTCTAGATAAAGAATTCGGTAGAGATTTTCCCAACATTATTTTTTCTTCTTCTTCTATTTTTCTCTTTTCTTCCAGTAAACATTCTTGTTTATTGATCTGTGGTGATCGCATTTCTTTTAATTTTTGCTTTAACATAGAAATCACATCTTTGTCTTTTTCCAACATTTCAATTTTTGAAACGAAATTTTCCAATTTCATTTGTAGATTACGGTCAATGGGCATCACAAGCATTTGTTTCAAAGTTGGACATATTTTGACGACACAAAGGCGTATCGTCGATACTGGATCATCTGAAATTGAGATAAATGAATTAATTATGAAAGTTTTTACAAATTTTCAAAATGCACAAATACAATGGTTGTTCACTCGATGTCCACAATCTGTAAACTAATACACTAGATATATCCTCTTCTCTTGGAGATTATTATATTTGTACAAGTATTTCCAGTTTCATAGTTCTTGAAAATGTTTCAAGCATCTTCATTAAACTCTATCTAAGTACCTCTTCTATACTCTTTGTATTTTATGATATACATTTTTGAAATATCAATTGCAAAACCTTTAATGAACTTAATTACAATTATCTACCCGTGTAACTTACTGTTTTGTTTCACGAGCCAGAGCTTCCTGCCCAGTATCCCTTTATTCCACCAAGCATTAAAAAAAATTGTACAAGTGATTATCAACTCATTTGTTCCAAATTAACTTTTTCTCTATCTTGTTTTTATTGTTTGGTAATTGATTACCACAATAATTTTATAAATAATACGTTACCTCCCAAACTAAGAAGAGGTAAATAGAAATGTTCCTTGAAATATTTCCAGCTGAATATTTTAATAGCATCATAACACATATTGATGAATATGTGCCTGGTATAACAAGAATTGGAATTGCATAAAAGTTTGATTAAATTCTCACGGATCCATTTTCTATGATTTTCTTTTATGTTATATCTGAGGAAAATCAAAAGTGTTCTAGCCGCTTGTGTCCTTACTGGTCTAGCTCGCTAAAAAGAATAAAATATTCTATAGATTTATCAACATATATGGCAATAGATTTTTTATTATGAAATTTCTAGATCTACCTTGCGGATGTCAGTTTTCTTTCATTACTATACTGAAATTATGATTTAAATTTATCATATATAGATACTTACGGATTCTATTGTCAATTTCATAATAACGGGTGTAAAATGTTGATGGATAAAATCTGCTGGCATACAAGTAGGCAAATTCTCCAACTGTTGTAAGAAAGCCTTCCTCCTACGCCAATTATTGTTGCTATATATTTCTACTTGACATTTTAACAAAGCTCTGCCAATATCGAGAGTAGATTGGCTTGTTGCTTCTCTTGATAGTAAACCTGCGTTAGTGAACAGGACTAGTGTGGTACCTATGTTTGGTACCAGCCCATCCAATACTTCTTCAGAATCGTCACGAATAAGTTTTAGCAAATCAGGCAGAATTTTTTTGCTCTCAGCTCCTAGAATAAGAAAAAGAATATTTTGGTGTATATGTATATATATATATATATATATATATATATATATATATATATATATATATATATAAGATCAAAATTACCCAATATTTTTGTAATTTCATGTATGCAGACAGCCACACTTTTTCTTACTATATAACAAGGATCTCCAGCCAAATCTTTGAAAATAGAATACCATTTATTCATCTCTGATTTGAGGAATGTGACAACAAAACGAGTCACAGCTGGAAAATTAGATGCACAGTATTCCCTGCATGTTACTGTCTAAAAAATTATAAATATATGTAGCATTGAATTGGCAGCTTTCATAGTGATTGAAAGCTTTATTTTGAATTGTGGTTTGCACTAAATTGTCCTTCAAAACATGTACAAATACAAGGTGATTCAGAATTATGTACATTATATTCTCATAGTGCAAGATTACTGTTTCAAAGATCCGGCAAATGGTTTCCATTATACAGACATTATGAAAACTAATTTCAAGCTACCATCAACCCTATCCCAAATGGAATACAAAGTACTTCTGAAAGTAAATGAAGTTTTTTTAAGTCACATTTTCCTTTCAATTTTTGAATACTTGAATAAATTCTCTCAAAACTTGTTTCCTTAATCTTTCCTATACATAAAAGGTGCTCTTGTAATGATTGTTATAATGTTGTACATGTATTTTCACGTAGTCTATAAAATTTTCCAGAATTCATTTGATATGGTGATGAAATTAATATTAAATTAATAATTCTAATATCTTATAATGACTTTCAAAATATGGGCTCCATAATTAAAACCTTTTGGCAGATGTTTGAAAAAATAAGACCCTCAATTTACCTCTTTCATCAGTTGTGACCCCCTTATTACTTATATTCAGGAAAAACAGTACAACTTTTTGTAACAAATTGTGTAGACAGTTGTAACACTATAAACTATGTAAATTAATATACATAATACTGGACGACCTTGTATAAGCCCCAGACAATAACATTGTCCAGTGCGGGTTATTAATGATTATAGGGATTTACATGAAAAACAATTCAATTTCAAATATTTTTCTGGGGAGGGGTCCAATCTAAACTATATTATTCTTATACCCCCTGAAAGTCTCGTGCGCACTGTTAGGTAATACGGACATATTAGAAATAATATTGAAATAAAAATACCATTCCTGGATCTATATCAACATCTTTTTTATCTATTGATAATCCTCTTCTAGACAATTCTTTATAATTATCTAAGAACCATACACGGTCTCCATCTGATAAGTGTGTCTGTAAATTGGTTAGTAATCTGCCATAAATTTTTGCTACAGATGGGAATGTTAGATCTCCTTGTTTTCCACATTGAATGCATAGTCGTTTTACTAAAGGTATTGCTGTAGATGTAATTGTTTCTAAAGAAAAAATATATATATTTGATTAGAGTCACATAAAATATATTTATCATAGATTGATGACTCTACATACACACCAATATTGAGGATTAAGTCAAATCATAATCTATTGAAAAAAGAAATTCACATCTTAATATCAATTTAAGCCATTAAATTTCTCTATTTCTATCTTGAAGAATAATTTCAAAAATCAAAGAAGCAGAGGTATTAGCTTCTCAACAAAGGGTTATTCCTTTTTAACTGTTATTCAACAACAAACTTTCCTAATGAACAATCTACAGAAATTTTTGGAAAGGTACACGTTATAAAGTGATACTCTACTAATTGCAACTCACCTGCATTTAAAAAAGGTATGAGAAGAACAGCTGCATCTACAGCTGCTGCTCTGACTTGCATATTTTCATCACTTGATAATTCTACTAAACATGGTAAAAGGGCGATTTTGACATTGATTTCATTTGCTATACCTTTGGCTATATTAGGTAACTCTGAACACATAGCCGCTCTAACTTCATACATGCAATCTTGACATAGACTCTGTGTCAATGGAACTATGTCTTTTTTTACACTGAAATATCATATTTTAAAGTCAAATGTTGGTGTTGGATGACTATATTCATATGGTTAATGAGTCAAAATGAAGCATTATACCAATAATTATTTAGAATTTTCTATTATAAGGCAAATCTTACTCAAAAGGTGTTATTTTTGGATGAATGGCTACTTGTCCAAGAATCTTACATGAAACTATTCTATAAAAAGTAGGCCTATTTAATTGAGATAGTTTAACTGCAAACGGTAATACCTATAAACAACGGTTTGACTTAACTTTTGTGAATAACTATATTATATGAATATAAAAACTTACATCAGTTCTGAGCATATTATCTGATAAACATTTAATGACTTCAAGTAAAGTTTCACTCCAAGCACTTGCCACAATAGGATCTTTACTATCTATACCCTGAAAAACTGGACGCATTAAATTCATATCGAGTTTCATTTCAATAAGAACTTTAAACATTCTACTTGTAACCAAATGAAATTCCGATGATGAATTAACTGGTAGTTCTTGTTGAATTTTCGGCAAAATTCTAGTGACGGTGCCATTGCGATCTGTTTGTAGTAATGTTGGAAGAGCTTGAATTACGCTCAACTTCTGGAGATCATCCCCTTTCCTGAAAAAAGTTTAATTGAACCGAAAATATATTTATTACTCACATTAATTACATATATAAATCTTGCCATAGTAGATTTTTTGATTCCTCAACTTCATCAGTTTCCATTTTTGTAATGCATTGTTCTACTTTTTGAAAAAATCAACAATTAACTCGAAATGATGTACATGACATAATTTATTTATTTAAATTGTCAAATGGAAAGTATGTCAAATTACTGTGTACTTGTACAGTATAAGACCATTTCATAATTAACCCAAAAAATTGAGGAATCCGCTTTAGTTCTGTGGTTTAATGAAAAAGCGCCACATCCATATTAATTTAAATATTTAAAATTTGGTCGCGATCAGAGTATTCAGTTTTGTTTAGTTATATTTTGTGTTTTAATATTAAAAAAAAACTCACGTGAGAATATATAGAGTTCTTTCTATGGGTTTATTATCATATTGTGGATCAAGTGAATGTCTTTGGATTTGAGCCGTAGACTTAAAAATATAAAAGTGATTGATTATTTATAGATATTTAGTATTTATTACTTACTTTTCCGGCCGAGGGTCTATCAAGTTGTAAACTTTGTAATTCTTCATCGATTTTTTGAACTTTTGACTTGGATGGTGAAAATTGCATAATAAAAAGTTTTTTAAATAAAAGCAAAGTAAATGTCAGTTTATATAAATAATGAATCTTTTGTTTTATATGCTTATGACGACAACATCGATTCATTTGAGGGTAAAAACTCTTACAAAGCAAAAATTAGAGTATTTTGCTTTTCATCGAAAATTCTTTCTTTCAACAATGACATCCATGATGTCTATAACCTAATTTTTTAAATTATTTAAATTATACAAATATTGTTTTGAAATGATTAATGAGAATATAATAGGTAGTGTTTAATACATTATTGGAAACAATTCATACAATAACAATTCTTTTTACTTAGATCGTGAAGAAAACTCGAGTATGGAGTGCCAAAATTTGAACATAAACAACACCAATTTACTTTCTGGGGCCCATCAGATTGAAACCAATGAACCCCATATTAATGATACAGCTTTACGGATGATGGTAATAATAAAACTATTCATTAATATTAATCTTTTGATATAAAAAAAAACATATTGATTAGATTATTTTATTTATTGATAGCAAAAAATGGGCTACAAGAAAGGATCTGGATTAGGAAAGAGTGAACAAGGGATTACGAAAAATCTAGATGTTCGTTATCAATTAGGTAAAAAGGGATTAGGTTCGAAATTGTGGAATATAGAAGATGTCATGGAGAAGTGGAATTTTTCATTGGAGGTCAGAACGTACCTTTAGTATATCTTCAATAGAAATGCAAAGTAACGAATGTGATTATAGTCTACTTTCAGAAGTGCTAAAAAAACGCCTCACAAATCAGTGCGTGGAAGTTATTTCCTTGATTTACAAGTTACTACCCTTTACAGTGAATTAATATTTGCAAATTTGCCTCATCATTCATCAATTCTAAATGAATAGTAGTTGTAATTTTTTTAATGTTTATTCAATAACAATTAGAATTTACAACTCTATACGTTATTTTGTTGACCTGGAGGCTACAATGAAAAAACCTGGCATATGTCCTGATGATACTTTTCCAGTGAGAAGATTTCCTCTACACCTCATGTTAGGTCTGTTGGCAGCTTCTCTTTAGTCTTCAGCCATCTCTTGTGATTCCAGCCATTGGTAATGCATTAGGCTTCTCTGTTGTATTGTTTTTTATACTGCAATTTGAATGTTTTCATGTATCATCTGGTTTGAAACATACCATGGAGCTTCAACACTTGCTTGTAAAATCTTAAATTGTGCCCCACAGTTCTATGACTTAAGATTGGAATGATGACAATCTTGTACAATAATATTTTATTTTCTAACAATATTTTTGCCTAGCTACCAATATAATTTTCTTATGTAAAGGTGTACATATTTGCATTTATTTTTAATGTGTTCTCTCCAGTTCATTTGGTGTCTAGGTGCATTCCTAGATATTTAATTCAATATAATTGTGGAACTTGTATGTTGTTAATGTATACTGAAGGACATTTTTATTTTATTTATTAGTGTAAAAGTTACATTTCTCTTTTTTTAATATTTATTCTACACCTTTTGAGCCATTCTTCTACTTCGAATATATGTTCTTGTAGATTTGTGTATGTTAGTTATAAATTGAAAAGAAAAAAATGATTTTTCACATTCTATACTTTGCATTTGTATCTACTAAGAATATACAATTAAATCAATTTGGAAAATTTAAGAACTATGAATATAACATAATATCTCTTCCGCTTCACAGAAATTCACACTATTACTTGTCTTTAGGACGTGGCAGTTAAAGAAGAACTACATTGGCTAATAAATAATCACATTCTAGATTGCATAGAAGAAGAAATGATAACATGGATTAAAGAGGGACAACCGATTAATGATGTTAAAAGTGAGTGCAGGTTTTGTGATCAAGAAATACTTCATAATGTTATCGATGCAAAGGTAAGAAACACTTGAAATTAAGCATAAAAGCTACTTTCACCTCTAATTAAAACTCACATGAGTGACATAATTTTAATATTTTGTTGCAGAAGAGAATCCCAGGTAGTAAATTTGATTTGTTCTGGGGCATTAGTAGTTTTATCAGATAATTGGGAGATGGGGGTTATTTTTAATCAAAACACTATTTTGTCTTGATATTGTATAATCGAACTTTATTACTGATTAGTATTTTGAACTTTATTACTAAGGTCTAAGTTTCTGAAATTATTGAAGGATTGACTTTGTCAAAAAATCTATTAGAATGCGATCATGGGCCTATTTTAGTTGGTTGCAGCAGTTAAAATTATGTGTCTGACTTTAGGGGTGATCGGCATCACAGAAATTTGCGTAGACTCGCTTAAGTAAGGAATAGGACTCTGCTACTGGGAAAAGACTTCTGCAATGCACTAAACCATTTTTTTTATATTTAACCTTTTCCTACTATTTGAGTAAGATTTTATGATCTTTTCAGAATATATTCGATGAAATGGATAATCAGAAATTATGTCAAGCAAGAGCAAAATCGAATCCTTTCGAAACCATCCGATCTGTATTTTTTATGAATAGAGCAGCTTTGAAAATGGCAAACATTGACGCTGCGACAGATTTCATGTTTACAGATATTGACGAAAATGTATGTATTTATTCATTGTTCTTATAAACTAGATGTTGGTTTTTTATATTTTGATAACAGCTTTTTAAGAAGTTTTAATCAAAAATGGATTTGTTTGTTAATAAGAAGGCACTAGGCACCAGCTTTAGACTCTATTTTCTAGATTAATCAACAAATAAACAAACTTCACAACAAAATAATATCATCCACTCTGTTACCTACCGTATCAGGGCTTTTGGCTGCTCTATTAGTTTCTTGTTGACTCTACCAAAATCCTTTTTAAAGTCCACAAACATCACATGCTGAAACAGTGCCAGTAGTCTCCGAGTTTCTCTTCAATGTTTAGAAATGCTAGTGGTCTATAACTGTCGATTTTTTCAGGATGAAATAATCAGTCCCATTTCCATTCTGTTGGCATTGTTCTTTTCCCATATATCCTTGATAATGTCGTATATTTTTGTTATTATATTTTCTCCTTCATTCGTTATTAAATCATATGTAATGTCATCTAGTCCTGTGCTTTTCTATGTCTTAGCTGCCTCATATGATGGTACCTCTTCGTGTTGTCATCTTCATCGGTTGCCTCTTGGTTACTTTCATGCTGTTCGCTCGTATCTTTTAAAGCGGCTTCAAAGTATGTTTCCCATTCTTTCTTTTCTATTCTCGATAACGCACTCCTGGGAGTATTTGGTGCTATGATGTAGCGGAAAAGTTTTCTGCTCTCCTACAGTATAGCATTTATTCATTGTCTTTTCTTCTGCAGCATTTTTGTGCTCTGTATCTCGCACGATTTCTCTTCTTGTTGTAATCCACTGCAGCCATGTCTGTTTTTTGTCCTGGTATGTATTTGGTACTGTTATCAAATCAGTTGAGCTTCCCCCCTCCCAGTGAGTATGTGATCGATTTGATAATGATATAAATCAGCATATTTATTTGGCTCTTTTATATTTACTTCAATAACTAACATATCCTTTTTAAGGAACATTTTCAGGAGCACAAATATCCAATTTATTTCGCAGACGTTTGTGCTGGACCAGGTGGCTTTAGCGAATATATACTATGGCGAAAACAATGGTATTTTAAAGGATTCGGATTAACTTTAAAGGACATAAATGATTTTAAGCTAAATGAATCGACTTGTGCAAGTGGGGCAACATTTCAAGCTTTTTATGGTAAAGATGGAGATGGAAACGTGTGTTCTCCTGAAAATATTTTAGATTTTAAGGCAAAAGTTTTACACGAAAGCGACCAACAAGGTGTTCATTTTATGATGTCTGACGGGGTATTAAATACTTACATTTTATATTATGTTAGTCATTTTTGGAATAGGATCATAATTGATTATTTATTGAAATGAATCAATCGAAAAATACAATAAATTTGAATAAAAAGTTAAATGTTTTACCTATTTCTTGTCATTATGGAATCTAATATTTTTCCTCATTTGAAAACTTCCATTTTAGAAGTTCTTGTGGATACAAAAAATTCAATAACTATCCATGTAACCTTCACACTGAGAAAGGAAATGTTCCCTGCCATATAGATGACGTTAGATACCTTGGTATACATTTAGATCGAAGGCTTACGTGCAAAAACCACATTGGACCAAAAGAAAACTACTTGATATTAATCTTGATGGATCGGAAGTCTAAGTAATAAATTGGAAAGACTTCAATCGAAAACATTGAGACAAGTTGTTAATTCTCCTTGGTATGTACCAAACGATGTGATACATAGGGACCTAAAAGTTCCTACAGTTGAGGAAGAGCTCGTGAGATACAGTGCAATTTATGTAAGAAGGCTGGAACCATCTAGTGAATAATAAATTCATACTTTACAAAGAGATTATCAAGCCAATTTAGTGCTGCTGGTACTGCATGTAATTCCAATATCAATATATTAGAAAGATTGCAATCCAAAACATTAAGACAAGTTGTTAATGCCCCTTGATATATGCTTGATATTTAGGGACCTAAAAGTTCCTAAGGTCAGAGATCGTGAGGTACAGTACAATTTATGTAAACACGCCCAAACCATCTGGTGGTGAATCTACTATACAATAGCATAAACAAACTAAACTGAGCAAAAACACTTGATTAAGTTCATAGATTTAAATGAATGTTAAAATAAAAAAATATTGTAAATGGGATGCCAGGTCTCTAGCTTAAATTAGAATTTTAAAGAGTAATCAATGGATTTCGAACTTTATGTTCAAATCACAATATTTTTCTTGACTACAAGTGCCAAAAGAAAAAAATGTGTCTAATTAGTGAAGAAATTTTTTTTTCTAGGGATTCTCTGTTGAAGGTAAAGAAAATTTTCAAGAAATTCTATCCAAACATATTTACATTTGCCAATGTCTGGTGGCTCTGGAAATAGTCAGATCACACGGGCATTTCGTAACAAAATTATTTGATGTTTTTACTCCATTTAGTGTAGGATTATTGTTTCTAATTTACAAATGTTTTGAAAAAGGTTAGTAAAACTATCGTAAAGTTATAGGTATATCTTTTATATTTCGTTTACCGCTACACCAAATCTAATATCACATCGTAACCTTAGTGTTAACCGAATATCTTTATTTCTTTTAGTGTCTATTTTCAAACCAAACTCTTCGAGGCCTGCAAACTCGGAGAGGTATTTTATTTGTTCCAATTTGAAACGGGACTCTTTTTATGAAAAAGTAAAAAAATTTTTATGGCTAATAGTTAACAGGCTATGGGAAATAAAAGATGATAAGGATGTAGATATATTGGAAATAGTTCCATTAAATCTATTAAAAAAGGACCAAAGGTTTTATTCGTATATTGTGAAATGTAATGAAAAGTAAGTATTTTAATGTTGTTATCTATTTATAAAAAATATTTTTTTTTTGGTTGCAACAAGATTTTTTTTGATTCATTGAAACTGAAATCCAATAAACTGAAAAATAAAAGTTGGAAAACTTAAAACTCATATTTTATGTTTCTTTTGCCCACTTTTGCACCTTAATGATAGTGTATTATAATATCTAAAATAATTTTATTTGTGCTTGCCAAGAGTGAACTAATATTTATTGGAATAAGAAAGTAACGACCAATCAAAAAAATGGATAATTTAGATTTTTCATGCACTCCAGAAAAATATTAGTATCACCTATCGATAATTTGTCGTAGCTGCAAAATGGTGACTGTAGAATACCCAATTTATAAAGGTGCACCTGTAAAGTAACAAAGAAGTAGACTATTCCATAAATTTTAATAGGAAATGATTGGAACTACTTTATGATCGATTATTTGATTATATATTATATACATTTTTCAGTGATTATTTAATATAACAATTCCTCATGATTTTTTTATTTTTTCATTATCCTATTGTTGTAAATGGTTACATCAACAAAAAAGTGCCAAATAAATTAAAAATCCAGGATAATATCTATACAGTTATCCAATTAAGAACAAGGCAATGACAGTTCTTTGATAAAAAGTGAAAATTATAATATAGGAGAGTTTTAACGATGAGAATTGATAGAATAAAGCCAGAATAATGTTTTGAATTCAAATTTAACATAAAAATGTTGTAATGGAGTTCTGTACAATTCAATGAAATTACCTGGTTACTTCCTTCCCTATTCTGTATACCAAATCTATCTACGGATCAACGACCAGTAAGTTTTTCCGAGAATACAGCTCTTTTGTATGTATCGGAAAAGAATATAGTCATTCAAAAACAGATTTAAAATGTAGGTGCCATCATAGTAAGGATTTGAACCCAGTCATATTATCTCATCGTAAAGAATAAGGGGACTTTGGATCAAGGAACAATAGACCTCAAAAACAATGGAAAATCGATAGAATTCCATTATTTCCAAGTTATTTCCATGCCAACGTCAATTTGAACTCACCAAGGATCATGGGATATTACAGCGAAAGAAAGTTTATCTATGGCTACTAGAAGAAGGATACCGATATGAGACTATACTCGATTTGCTCCAAAATGTTGGCTTTTAATGTCTGAATCTATATTTGTAAAATGGTATGGTGTTATACACTATCTTGAGAAATCCCATCTACAATCTCCAGAAAATCGAGATCATCTTCATATATGTCTTCTGCAGCTTTTACAGTTGCCATTTTTTAAATTCTTTAAACACAGTAAATCAGAAGAATGTCTCGTTACTTATGATAACAGAGACAATAATATTGTATAAAACCTATTGCGATTATTGTTTCTGCTCAGTTTTTAAACACAAAATGACCTAAATTATAGGTTAGAAACTGTTAGTTAAGTTAAGTTAAGCCCCCGATTTCAAGGGTTAAATTTAATGATAGTTTAAAGACTTTTAAATTTGATGCAATTCAAAAATTTAATTTAAACTAGTGTTAACCTTACGGTGCAAGTGGTCATTACTGTACTATCAAATTAATTACCATATGTTTTGTTTAGTTTAGCTCTTAAACAAACTGTAGCATTGAGAAAATTGGCTACGTTTTGTCGAAATCCAACATTGATTGAATTCAGGCAGGACGAATTAAGAAAAAAATGTCTTGAGCTCTGGAAGATACCTGATAAACCAAAAACAACTCCATCTCCAATCAGCGCTCATGAACTTATTAATTCAACTATAGAAAAAATAGGTAACATACTTCTTCAATTAATTATTGGTAATTCTTGTAATTTATTGACATCAGTTTTATGTGGTTGATTGTTGTCTAATTTCTTCTTTAGATTGTTTAAAAGTATTATTTAGAAGTCAACAAATTTTTCTACCTCTAAATACTCCTTGCTTGATGTTTTCACTGAAAATCATTTCAGGTGCGTTCCATTGAACCACCGCCATGACCTTGGCCACAGATACAATAGTATTCCTTTCAGTAGATTGTTCTTTTGTCTCTTGTATGATATGATTATGGTGTAATAAGAAATAACTTCACCATTATGCCCTTAATACCGCTTCCATCTTGCGTACCACTTCCCTTGTCCAAATTATTTGATATATGATATGCACCGCAATTTTTGTAATGTCGAATATCTTTCGATTTCTGATCTTAACTATTTTGTAGATTTACTTTGCTCTTTGCGATTCTCATCTTGGTAGTTTATACCGCTCTGCTACTCAATAATTTACTGTTGTCAGCGATAGAGCAAGGCCATCCAGAGAAAAGTTTAGTTTTAGGTTCATTATATTGAAGCTGAAAAAAAGTTTATAAATAATACTCAGTAAATAAACATTTATACAATAATTATGTACAAAAAATAAGTATATTGCTTCCCACCTTTGACTAATTTATTATTTAAACCAATATTTCACCATTACATCATGGATAAACAATTTGAGATTGAATTAAAAATTTAATAGTAGTTTTTATAACTGACAACCTGAAATTTTATTAAAAATTAATTACTGTTTCAGAAATTATTTCAGTACAACCAAGAAAAGTGGACCAAATAAAAGCATTTAATAAACTGATCTCAGATATAGAGGACTGGTATTACTTTCCTTTATACAGCTCTCAGAAAACAAATAACTGTAATTTTTATACAGGTAAAAAGTTTTTATTTTTCCCAGTATAATAACCTATAAATATTCCATTATATTACTTAGGAACCAACAATGCAGTCACATGTGTCTCATTTTAATTGGTTTGCACATCCTCAGTAAGCCCATAAAAATTTTAAAATTCTACCAATGAGAATAAGGAATTTACGGGAAAAATTTAGTTCAAACTAGCCAAAACAGAAAAACTTCCATTTTTATATTTTTTAATTTATTCTATATTGAGTTATCAACCTGCCTGTTAATTTTATTTTAGGTACCAATGGAAAAGTGTATAGGTTTCAAAAAGGAAAATGGATAAAAATAAAAAATATCCAATTATGTAATGGAACTGTCGTATATGCAGAATTTGTAAACGAAAAATGCGTTACAAGAGTGAATGGAAATAAACGTTCTGAAAATACCAGATACAGTCTACATATTATCGACGGTTTACGCTTAGGCGAAAGAAATTTGGCAGATCTCACATTTTCTCAAAGGTAACTATTTGATTTGATTCAACCTCTTATACAAGAACAAAATACTTACGACAAATCATAAATTTGGTTTTATTTATAAGGTGAATTATTTTATTAAGACCAAGTGAAAGTGTAATATAAAGTTAATTTATCTTAAAGTACTGCCCTTTGCTAGCAATACACTTACAAAACACAAGAAGCATTTCTGAAAGGCTTCTTTCACAATGACTTTTATCTGTAAACGATCTACGATTACCTTGTGAAATTTGAGGGAACATATTTCACCAGTTTTGCACCCGTTTTTGAGGTTAAAGGATGCTCTGATGTTATATATATATATATATATATATATATATATATATATATATATATATATATTGAAATGATCAGAAATCTAAAAGCAAGTAGGTTCGATTAGTTTTACTAAAGATAATAATTAAACTAAAGGCAGAAAATCAATAAAAAAAATAGAAGAAATTGAATTGATATTTGTAAGTTAATTAATTATAGTTATTTTATATATAAGGAATTATTTATTAAAAATGATATATTCTAAAAGGATTGCATATGTACAAATCATAATTTGTATCATAGAATAATGTTATTAATTATAAATTAATATAAAACTTAGTGGAAGATTGATTTTTTTAAAAAAATATATGAAACTGTTGCCAAAATGACCCATAATAGTGAAAATTCATAAACTATTAATGAAATAAAAGTGTATTTAAAAACATAAATATAAGAACTGACAAGTGTTTGAAAAGTGAAGGACATTGTGAGGAGACAAGAGCAAAAGTCTAGTCAGTCATATTATATGGTTGCTAAAAAAAAAAGGGAGGATTATTTATTGGAAAAAGAGTATCAGCAGAAAAGAGAATGGAGAGTGCAAAGTTATAAGAAATAGAAGTTAAATTTGAATCAAAATACAAAATAATTGCGAATTATTAAACATGAATGGAAGATAAATATCTGGACTGAAGAAAATCCAATGAGTTGAAGATTTGTTACTAATCCAATGAGTTGAAGATTTGTTACTGACAATTCACAGAAGTAAATGCAAGTTTTAGATCTGATATTGCAAGATATTATCATCTCAGGTCAGGTCCTTCACGTATTATTGGCCAATAATAATAATAGTAACAATATAAAATAATTTAAAAAAAAAAGGAATATTACCTATACTTACGTTGACAATGGATAAAATTCCTTATTTGTGTTAAGATCCCTTTTCCGTAGAAATAATATGAATTGTGTAGTATAATTAAATTTTGTTCAATGTATCATATGTAATCCTTCCACAGAAATAGAACTTCTTGATTATATCATATAAAATTGACATAATTTTTTAGTATTTTCCTTATATTGTACATCTAAATAATAGAATATTCATCTGAGTCGATTTATAACAGAGAACTGTGTAGAATTATCAAATTAGAGGAACGGCTAACTTCAGGTTAGACTCATAGGCGTACTCAACTACATTTTATTAAACTTTATTTGAATTAAAAATAATACAATTAACTTTTAACATAAAACTTTTATTGTTTTGTTAAAAGGAAAAACATCCATAAGTTATTTATTTATGCCAGAACTCAAAGAGGGAATGAGTTTCATGCCCGGCAAATAACGTGCTAGCGACAACAATAGAAAAATAAAAACAATAATAGAGGTAGAAATAAATAATTACAACATATATATATATATATATATATATATATATATATTAATATTAGGGTCAAATTGTTCCATTGTTTTCTTCCTCTATCCCTTATAAAGTTCTCTGATGAATGCACTAAAATTTTATCTAGTACCCTACCTATATTAGCTCTCTAGGTAATTTCATTTCTTTTTATATTACTCACATTTTTATCTACAGAATCAGAAGGCTGCTTCATCCATTGTTCTTTCTATTAAGTTTATTACTGAGTATATATAACCGCAAAAAGCAAAAACTTTTTTTGTTTGAAACAAAATTTTTTAAGATTGGTAGTACTTAATAAGTAAATCTTGTGTGTAGTGTAGTTCAAAAGTGTCATCTAATGTGTTCTATTTGTATTTTAGACGGGAATTGTTAGAAAACTATTGCAAATCAGTTAATAAGGAGAGTCAACCACAAACAATAAGAATTCGAATGAAAATTATGGATCATCTAAACAATATCACTTCGAATTGTTTGATTGGTCAAAGTAAAGATGGTGGTACTTATTCGAATTTACCCTTATTGGGTTATAATTCATTATCGGAAACGTTCTCTGTAAATTCATTACTATTATTAAAAGTTAACTCAAGTAAGTTTTGGCATTTTAAAACGATGCATAGCGGAAGCTAATTAAATCATTGAAGAAACATCCACAAAATGTAATACTGCACTTGTAATGCGATGCTCAAAATAAGTTAGAGTTTACAACCACCACACTAATTAGAGGTGATAAACGGTGTGTTCAGTAAGGAAATATTTCAGAAATTCCAATCTAAGTCAAGTTATTGAAATATATTACCACAATTGTATGTTTTCTATCTAATTTTTCACAGTTATATCTCTGTTGATGACTGAAGTTATAAGAAACATCAACTTGTCAGTTCATTGGCATATAAAATAAAATTTGAAAACAAATCTTTCTGATTTTTGAAAATAAATTCCATTTACCAGTTCAATCAAAAGACAGGAAATAATAGATAAATGCACCACGAGTGTATATGTACATCGGACAATAATGACAATATTTTTCTGTATATTGGTGTTCTACGATAAGCTTGTTTCAGTTTACAACGTTATACTGAAAGTATACAACGTCCCCATTCGTGGAAAAAAGCGTGATTTTTTTTATTATTGTTTTTACTTCAAATTTCTTTATTATATTTATTTTTAAGATACTTAACCAATGCTATAGTAATTATTTTTAAATTTAATTTTCATATTTTTTAGGTCAATTTTTCCAGTGCGCATTTGTATTAAGAGTAGCTATTTTTATAACAAATAATGATGAAAATAATGAAAACGGTTTACTTTTAGAAGACATTATAAGTGAAATAAAACGAAAAATCTGAAATATATGCAACTGTACATTTTATACTTTATTTAAAAAATAAAGAATTTAAATAAGATATTTTTTTAATTAAAATGGAAATACGAGGCGTTGGTCCTCTAAGCTAGAAATGCATGTACCCCAATGTTGTATTCATAAGAATCATTTCTGGAAAGCTTCTTATCTGTCAGGTATGTTGTCATAATACTTCACTTTTAAAACATTTCTTATTGTCTGGAAAAACTAAATGTCTAAATCTGTCATGTAGACGCGTTTCATGTTAAAGAAAGTCGTTGACTCTTTTGCACAATTCGTTTTTGAGGTCTCGCTCACTACTTGTACAAAATCCCAAAGTTAATACATCACCATACCGAGATTTTAACATATTGTGAGGTTCTTTGGCAGTTTTTATCAACTTGAAAAAAATCGTCGATCAAGATTCATGTTTAACTATATACTTCAAACATTTCACTTTGTTGGTTGGTTTAGTATATTCAAGTTTCACAGTTCTTACTGTAAAGTTCCAGTATTAGACTAACAACAAAAATGCTGTTGAAATATCAAAAAATTAGCCACAGTGAGGTAGTCTTCAATCCTCTACAATTTTTTTATTCACCCACTTCCTTTTCAAACTGTATTAAAAAAAAAACAGGAATTGTTTAATGTTTTAGATCATGAAATCAGTACTGTTGTATGATGTTTTGTGATAATTATTTTAGTTACACCAGAACTCACAATTTCATTGTCTGACTTGCAGTTTGATAACCAAATTATCTTCAGTAGAGGTAGAAGATAATGTGTTGAGAATTAATATCACCAACACGCTATCTTCATCTTATAGATGATTATTTGAGTGCATATTTGGGCTCTGCCTTCAGATTATGATATATATAATGTGGAAACTTCAAAATCATTACACTAAAGGTACTATAAAAACACGAGCAAACAAACTATAAAAACAATTCTGTTCTTTATTTATAAAATAAAATAAGAGACATACTGATAGAATGCGTAGAAGGCGCAAATTAAAAATTCACTTCATTTATCAATATAAATATTATAAATTATACTAAAAACTATATATAAAAAAATATAAGATTATTTAAAGAGTTCTGTTGATACATATACATATATATATATATATATATATATATATATATATATATATATATAATTATTATAATCAAATAATGATATTGGTCCGAAATACTTCTCAACACAATTTTTTATTTCCCCCAAAATATTCTTATCGTTTGATAATACATTTTTCCTTTTGGTATAAGATTATTATTAGAAGAGAAACTTATATAATCTACAAAATTATTTGTTAAAGAATGCAAAAACCAATTAAAAATTTTAAATAACTCTTCTAATTTTCCGCTTTCTTTGTTCGCCAAATAAATTCTATCTTCTATCAATCAGTCTGTCCCAAAAATTAAATTATTCATAAAATAGAGTTAGTTAATAAATACAAGATAAAAATTAAGTAATTATGAAATTAAATACAAAAATAAATCCCATCTTAAAAGATGATTTCAACTGTAAATGAGAAATCCAAGCTATCTCACTGAGAGAATGGCTCCAAATTCAGGTAAAAACACTTTCACAATTACTACTATGTACATTATCTATTGCAGACCTGAAACAAATGGAATTTTTTATACTTTATGGCCAAGGTTGGTTTAATTTAGATAAAAACAGCTTACAGCTTTTATTCTTTATCAAGGGATGTATTTTATATTTTTCTGGTTTCTCATTTGACATTTTATAGAATGCCTAGGAAATGTGTGAAATATAAATTGTTTCTTATATTGACGGCTTGTTTTAGGCATTATACACAATGCCTAGGTAATCTATCGATAGCCAGATTTCAAACACATACTTTTTTTAGAATTACAATACAGCTTACATACATACTTTTTTTAGAATTACAATACAGCTTACGGCGTTTCAATTTCAACATTTATTCATAGCAACCTTATATTAAAACTTACATTGGAAGATTAGAAGTTGGTTACAAATTTAACCTTCCAATACCATATAACAATCAACAAATTTGAATTGGAGGGTATTGAAAATTTTGAAATAAAAACAATAACATACCTTCCTAAATAGATTCATCAGAATCATCAAATGTATATTTAGACTTTGCAACATTCCTTCCTGCCCTTGCTGGCCTTATAACTTCGGTGGTTTGAGCTTTATTATCTTCATTGTCACTTTTACTAAGACCAAAATCATCATCGGATGATGCTGCTATCTTTTTTCTACCTCTACCTTTTTTTGGAATTGCGTCACTCAATTTAAAATCATCGTCGTCATCGGAAGGCGAATTCTTTTTCTTTGATTTTGTTTTCTTTATTGGCGTATCATCGTTAATAACAAAATCATCATCATTATCTAAAACAGGATAATCATCATTTAAGACAAATTAATCGATTAATCTTTAACAATATAAAAATATTTTCATGACTTTAACGGTCGACTCTATTCGCCCATCAAAACTAATGTTCCTTTGTTATTTTGAGCCGAAATAAAAAAAAAATCACAATTTCTCAAAAGATATTAGCAGGCCAACCAAAATATTTCAAATATACAAAAATGCATACTGGAATAATAGTTTATGGCGGGCTGTAATTATCTCAATTACAGTCATCCATCAGAGTCATATACCTTTGTCACTTCCATCTGAAAAATCTTTCTTCTTCTTAGCTTTGACCTTTTTGACAGGAGCGGAATCCTCGTCATCACTAGACTTCTTCTTTTTCTGCCTAGGTTTTTTAGGTTTATCTTCCTTAGGTTTAGCAGCTTTAGACTTCGATTTGGGTTTTTCTTTCACTGGTTCAAAAATATCTTCTTCGCTGGAATTGTCCCAGTTAGGCTTTGATTTTTTCAACGTGACATCCGAATCTGATTCATCAGATTTCTTTCGTTTGTTAGTTTCTGATTGTTCTTCTTCATTGTCTTTTTTTCTACCTACTAAATTATCAAACATATCTTCAGACGTTTCGTGTCTTGGAGTAGGTTTCGTTTCATCATCGGAACTTACTAGAGTCTTAAAAGAAATAATTTAAATATTAAAAGTATAAAAAGTCCAAAAATTGAGATTCTTTGTTATGACACATTGTTGACAAACTTTCATTTAAAAATATGTACTTCCTAATGTTTTGTGTGGCCATATACATTCTTTACCTCTTTATAATCGTCAGGTTGTATGACAGCGTCATTATCAAACAACTCTTCCTCTTTATCCGATAATTTCTCATCTTCATCATCAGAAATAGCGTATTTAGTAACTTTTGTAGCAGCTCGTCTGTTCATAAATCTTTCTTTTACAGTTGGACTAGGCGATGAAAGAAATTCAACATCTGAGCCTGACCCTGAAAACTCCAGTTCATCTTCATCCTCTGATCCCACTTTCTTTTTACGCCCCTTCTTCTTGGGTGTACCATTAACTGAAAAAAAATCAATATTTATATGAATGACGAATTTAAAAAAAGTGTCCACCACTTACTATTAGGAAAGTTGAGTTTAGATTGTTTCAATCCATCTCCTCCTTCTTTCTTCTTCTTCACTTTCTTGTCAATTTCGTCTGGAGTACCCAATTTATCTTTAAGAGTTTTTTTGCTTTTCACCATTGAATCGAATTCATCTTCTTCCTAAAAAAATTTAACAACCTTTTAATAGCAAAACAACATATCAATGGGTGTCTACTTGATTGAAAGTTTTAATATGAATTTACAAACCTCTTCAGCAATATTTTCTTTCTTAATGCCCTTATTCAATCTATTGGCTTTAGTTTTTACAGCCATTTGAATTTTCTTTTTTAAATCTTCACTAATTGTTGGTGCAATTCTTTCTCCCATTGGTGAAGGCATTGTTTCACATAGTTTCACTTTTTTTCTGCCCTAAAAAACAAAATATATCTCTTATATCTTTTCCTACACAACTTTTGTTTTCTGATTAATCGAAGTTTACTGCCACCGCGATTCCCTCATCTCAATCCAATTTCAATCCCATTCAGGATATTGTCAAATAGACAATGGACACCCCTACAAGCATTTGCTTAATTGAAATTGAATTTGATAAAATAATTTGATTACTTGTTTGTTATTTGAAAAGAAAGGAATATTCCAAGATATAACATTATTACTTACCTTAGTTGGTTTTTCCTACATGGTAAGATGTAACAGCAAAATAAAATGTCAGTAATAATAATACAAAATTAAAAATATTCATATCAATTTATCAGGCTTTACTAATATTAAGAGTCAAAAGTGAATTTATATGCTCTCACAGTATAGGATTTGTGTAAAATGTTGAATGGAAGAAAAACAACTGCACTAAGATAAAATCTGGATCAAATAAATTATTGTTTTACTGAGGTTAGTTCAGTTATTCACTGTATCATTTTTTTATAAAATATTCATTTATTCAATACGTACCGCTTCTTTCTTCATTTGCATCTGATGTAATTCCTTCAAATGTTCATCTCTCTCTTTCTTCTCGATTTTATCTAAATTTTCAATAAAAGCGTCTAGATCTTCTCTCCATAAATCAGAAGGAGACTTCTTCTTCAAAATATTCAATTCTGTTAATTTATTATCTTTTTGATTTAATAACTCATTTTTTCTTTCTTCGGTTAACATCCACATTGACATACCTAACACATAATGCTATCGTCAACATCACTAGATTCAAAGAGACTGATACAGGGTACAAATCCAAAATCTTCCATGTTCTTTATACTTTGTATTTTTATTCAAATGGTAAGATTAATAATAGTCTAATTGAAAATCTACTTGTTTGACTAAAAAAACAAAATATAAAATATTTCCATCATCTTACCTAACAGATAATCGAATTTTTTAATATCTGGATGATTTGCTGGGGTTTTCTTTTTTTTGGAAGGATCCTCGTTTTCGTCTTCTTCGTTTTCTAAAGTATCTTCTTGTTTTTCTTCATCCTCTTCATCAACATTCTTAAATAAATGATATATTTTAAATAATTACCACTAAATGATCAATTGCATCGTTGATTTTTCATCTTCAGAATTAGTAAGTTCACAGTTCATCAAATACTACCTTAAAACCTAAAATAGGCTCGAAAGAGGATGACAAATCCAGATTTTGAGAGCAAGCTATAGAGACAGAAGAATATCTACTCTGGGAATGGCCTGCCAATTCCAGCAAAAGACTTAGAAACCTCAAAGATCTAGTCTAGTACTAACAACTTAGGAGAACAAAACCTAAAATAGCCTCTTTTGGGAGAAGTCGATGTATTTTGGAACCAAACAATGAGATGTTGAGTCTTGTACAAAATATCTTTCTAGATATACGTGAAGGGCGGCTGGACAGCCAACACAACTTCCCAAACAATATAAATCTAATAAAGTAAGTTCTCAAAATTTCATGTTAATAGATTAAATGCTTAATATAGATTTTATATCTATAAGTGAAGCATTTATTATTAAAAAAAATGTATCTATTCATTCAGTTGAAAGTTGTAGAGCTACTTTTCACAAATCCTCTGTACAATGAAATCTAATGTCCTCTGAAGATATTTGAATAAAAAGTTGAACAAAGATTTTCTCAAGTTGGACTAAGCTTCTTCCAATTATTTACTCAAATAACCAAGATTACGTTCTGTAAATTAGCCAAAATTAATAATTATCTTCCTAATATAACGAATTAATTATAAAATTTGTAGTAAATTCTTACCTTCTGTTTCCATTCTTGCACAGGATCAGCAGGGTATCCTCTTTTGATCAATTCATCTACAATGGTTTTTCGTTTCTTATTTTCAACAACCAATTCTCCATTACATTTTTCCATAATGAACCTAGCTTGTGCAGAAAGTTTTGCCGCTTCAGCCCCAAGCATCCCCGTAAGCCAATCTTTTCTCATTTCATAAAACTTGAGACGAAGGACGTAAAATTCTTTAAGGATGGTCATAACAGAATCATACCTAAATAAATAACAAGAATATAGAAAAATTGAAAAAACGAGGTGGAAATTGTACTAAGTACAGAGTTAATATTATGAACATATCACAAATCTTGGTTTCTTGATACCAAACAGTTAAAATTCCCCAAAATTAAGTAAATCTCCTGAAAAATCCACTCTTTCTCATTAGATACTATTATATATGGATTAGAGGTTATATTGTACTGCAAGATCAAGTTTTATTGTGCCCCCTACAGCTCACCTTCCAGTTCCATAGTTTTAATTATTGTGCTGGTTTCATGGAGGATAGATCTTTTCTATACAAGCTTACCTTTTGAGGCATCCATATTCGTCAAAAGCGCACATAGACGTAGTATGAAGAAGTGATTGTAATTTAAATGTTTTATGAAGTCCTTCCTTTTCCATAATCTCCATTTGGCCATTTTGAAGGGTAATGACGTATTTTATTGTGGTGTCTGTTGTATAATCTTTATAATCTGAGAGGACAGCCTTTATTTTTTCAGAACCTTCAAAATATATATAAATTGTATGTGTTATCAAATAATTTTTCAAATTTTTTATAAATATTCTAAGAAAACTTCAAAAGTTAGGAATGTAACCTTCTACCAGGGTAACAAAGATAATATCGCATTGAACTACATTTGAATACAAAGTTCCGATGCTTACCATGCAACATGGGCTCCAACACATTTTCTTTATAATTCTGTGTCCATGTACCTACAGGTAACTCTGTTATTTCGATTTGGTCCCTTTCCAATATAGATATTTCTCCATTAATTACATACCTGGAATCTCCACAATATTCTATAGTACCTGTGAAATTTTTGTACCATGGTAGTAATTCTTTTGGTTCTTCTCCATCTAGCATGCGTCTTACATTTGCAACAATATCTCTTGGATTATAGTTAAGAATTTTCGTCATCCATCCAGTACCAATTCCTTGAATGTAAAAAAAGAATTAAAGCCTGTGAATACTTAACACATATTCGCATATTGAATATAGGAATCTTTTTTCATATAACTACTAAAAAAATTGAAATAAATTGAATTCAAATATAGAAATCTGAAAAAATAATGAAAAAAGCACAAATCTATCTAAGAGCAAAACAATTAAATGTTACATCTGCAGGTGATTCTATCTTTTATATTGAACACATTGCTAAAAATTTTGTCCAAAAAAAGTAGATATTAAGTTTATAAAGCTTTGTGGGTATCCCAAGCATGGACAAATCTACGGACAACATAAATAAACTCAATGTGTTGCATCTAAAAGATGAAGACAACTCCATAAGGAATTTAGATTCGAATTTGTATACAGTCATTTTCAAAGATAATCAATTCAGATTTAAAATTTATACCTTGGCACTACGATATTTTTTTCACAAAATATAAAAAAAAATTAGACCATTTGAAAAGGTCATTCAGAATGTTATATTGATCCCATGAACCGATTTTCATGATAAAATTAGCATTTTTTGTTTTGGTTTATACACCAAATTAGCTAACCCACTAATTAGAGCACCAGATAGGGATGGGTGATTTTAGCAATAACAGAGAAGAATGAAAATGGCTGAGGGAAACCTATGTCCAAAATGGACAAAAAAAATCAGTAAAACTAAATATGTTGAGTAATTATTAGCATAGGATGTTAACTGCAAATATAAAACAGCAAAAAAAACCTTGCAGCATCGATTTTAACATATTACTTACTCAGCCACTAAGAATAATTTTATTATTTATAGAAGTCGAATATGAGTGAATGAGTAACAGCACTCCTATAATTTACTCTCTTAACTGAAAGGAGAATTCAGCTAGAATAGAACGAGTAGGTGCTAATAATAAGGATTTGACTAGAAAATAGCAGTATATTTACCATCAGCTCCATTAACAAGTACCATAGGCAAAATAGGAATATACCATTGTGGTTCAATCTTCATATTGTCATCATACTCATGCTTCAACAATGCATCATCATGAGGATGGAAAATTAATCTGGTCAAAGGCGACAATTTGGTAAAAATATACCTAGGACTAGCTGAATCTTTACCACCTGCTAACCTGGTACCAAACTGTCCTCTGGGTTCCAATAAATTGATGTTATTGCTGCCAACAAAATTTTGAGCCATATTGACTATGGTCATCGCTAGTGAAGTATCACCATGGTGATAAGCTGCTTTTTCCATAACAGAACCCACCAACTGACTTACTTTCACTTCTTTCTTGTCATTACGTTTTATAGCGACGTAAAGAATCTAAAAGAAATTTTTAAGTTACTATTTTGGAGACAGAAACTTTGTAGATTAAAAGTAGCACAAGACTAGTTAAAAACTCTTAAAAATACACTAAATGTTATCTCACTTATGAAAAAGGTGTATAACTAACCTTCCTTTGACCAGGTTTCAATCCATCTACCAAACAAGGTATAGACCTAATATTATCTCCATTAGAAAACAGTACAAGTTCCATATTGATAAAATCTGTGAATGTCACAAATCTTGTATCTTTAGCATAAAGATATTTTTCAGGAAGTCCTATTTCTTTTCTTCTTCTACTCTCTACCATAAAATTCGTCAACCATTCCTTCCTGTTTTCTATTTGTTTCTTGCTAAATGCTAAAACTATATGATCGTCATCTTGTTGGCCGCTATACTTAAATCTTATCCTGTGTCTATCGATATTAGTAAAATATTCTCGACCTTCCTTCGCATCGGAAGTACCCAAACCTTAAAAATAACAAATTTGTAAATTAATAATCCAGGATATTAAACCATCCAAGCAATGTTTATACAAAGAACAAAAATACCTTTGTAATATTTGACAGAATACGTATTACTATTGGGCGTGTTAGATCTCCATTCTTCAAATTCCGGCAATGAATAGAAGGACAATACTTCATTCTTCTTACGAGCTTTAACGATAGGTGTGATGAACTGTTCGATAAAATTCTGTTTGAGCAATTCTGGCCAATTGTGATGTATAAAATTAATAAGTAAACCTTTTATATGAGAACCATCCTGATCCTGATCAGTCATTATCATTATTTTTCCGTACCTATTAAACACAAATAAGAAAACTACACATTATACTACCATTTAAATGTTACTTCTTAATTTCATTTGTTACAACTGAGAAATTGCAAAAAAAATCTTTCATATTATTTTTACCTCAAAGTTTTCATATCATCCGGAGAGTTATATTTTTTCTTGTACTGTAGACCCATTATTTTGATGATGTTGTTAATTTCTTGATTTTCCAAAATCTGTTTGTGTGTTGCTTCCCTAGTATTTAGCAATTTACCTCTTAGGGGAAAAACACCGTAATAGTCTCTACCTACCACAGCTAAACCAGACATTACAGTACTCTTAGCTGAGTCTCCCTCAGTCAATATTAGAGTACATTTCAATGCGTTTTTAGTACCTGCTTCATTTGCATCTTCTAACTTCGCTATGCCTACAATTAAAACAAATTAATACTGATAAAAAAACAAGAAATTTTATACTTAAAAATGTTGACTTTCACTTTAGGAATCCCAACATTACAATAAAACAACAAACTGATTTGACATCATAATGAATATAGGGAAAGGGGGTGCTAGAAACACGAGCGGATTTCTTTTTTCTTTACTAGAAAATGTGTTGACCAAATCGCCATTAACAGTGTGTATCTAGGGTATATATGCATATACTAATGTGCTTAGAGTGATCTATTTCAGTCTGTCTTCTTTAAACGGTGATTTTTTCTAATTATTTTAGGTATTTAAATTGTAAATATTGTTTCAATACATCTATTATCGGCCAAACTAGTTCTTCCTATATGCGATAGAATTAACTAGTATAGCTTTGGTTATACAAACAATCATACTTTAACAAATAAGTGTTTTTTTTAATAAAAGCAAAAATCACATCTCAATTTTTAAAATTATTTTTACATGGTGTGCTTTGGTTGCACTTAGAATTGCAGAGTATCATTGCCTAACCTAACCTCATTGATAACACATGATAATGAGAAGAATTTTTACTTTCACTTTGTAAAATTTCTGTCAAAAACTTCTCAATCCAAATTGAAAAAGAAGAAAACTTTATAATGTAGTTTAATAAGTAAACTTTCAATTTTAAGCTGCAGTTATTAGCTAAACACGTTACGCATGGCTGGCAACTAGAAGCAAAATGTACAAGTCCTGACATGTTTTTTCAATTACTTTCGACTCTGCTAAATTGATTTAGACTAGGCTGTACTAGTTTATTCTAGAGTGTGAGTGTTTATATCAGGATCAACTAGTTTGAGCTAGGTTAAACTGATTATCCTATTGGGCCTAGGACAAATTAGTTTGGACTAGTCAAAACTAGTTTATCCTGCAATGATGTTTGAACAGATGAACATAATTTCTGTCAATAATTTAAATAAATACACATAAGATTTATTGTTCTAATACCAAATATATTATACCTTTTAATCGACTTTGTTTCCTACCACTAGTCTTAGCCAATTCATTTTGTGCTTTGAATTTAGCCCACGACAATACAGTTTCCACTATACCACTTTTGGTAACTTGATTAATAAACTTTTCAGACAAATTGCATTTCGATCCAAAGCTCTTCATTTGCAATGTCATGTTTTCTTTTGTTTGTGAATCGAAAGTAGGATTTACAATTAAACAATTCATGAATAGCCACATATGGTTTTTCACTTGAAAGGGCCTGATATTAATACCGCCTAAAATAATTAAATAATAATATGTAATATAATTTTATTCAATGCCATTTTTATAAAGACAGCAACAGGTAAGTCGAAACATCAAATCTTTAAAAAATTATAAAACAAACTAATTTTAAACAGACCTAAAATCAAGACGATTTAGAAACATAAATATTTTTACCTTTATTTTTCTTTTTCAAAACCTCTATCAATTGTTTAACAATCATATCTGTGACATAATCAACATGTCTACCCCCTTTTGTAGTGGCTATACTATTAACGAATGACACTTGTTGAAACCCTCTATCAGAAATAGTAAGAGCAACTTCCCATCTTTCGTTTACTATTTCATGAATAACTTTTGGCTTCTCATCACTATCATCTTTTCCTTTTATATACAAGTCTATGTAATCTTTGAAGTTTTTAACAGGAAGTCGTTTGTTGTTTAAAAATACCTTCAAGGATAATACATTAGAAACTGAAAAAACCACTAGCAAAATTCGTATTAAAAAGTAGAAGCTTTTATAATTCAATTAAATTATTAACAATTCATATTTGTTTATAACCGATCAAAAATACACCCCCCAGCAAAATTAGCTCATTATTTCTAGCATCTGGATATGCTTATCCATTAGGCAAAAACATTATATAAGATCATTGGTTAGGTCGTCCCAGTCCAAACGATCTCTAGCAAAACATAGTAATGTTTCAAGATGAGCTGAAGTTTAAGAAAGTCCAGTTGCAGGCTCTCTGGATTTCAAATCATAAGTTCAAATTATTTCCTCATAGTTGTGATTATGATTTCTTGATAATCCTGAACCAAATCTTGATATAATTTTGTCTTGGCATTTTAAGCTGCAAAAATAATTGCTAATTTCCATCACTGATACTCACTGAACAGGTGTTCATCCCCATTCCTTTAAACTTTCCTAATGCTCTAAAAATTGACCACCTGAACACATGTACGTGTGAGAAGTCTTCTCACAATAAGTGCTAAACACTGGGTAGTTATTATTTGGGCAAACAATCATTTTAAAATTTGAATTAAGTCTCAGAACTAGGTCATAAATCATCTTAATAAATGTATTTAAGATTATGTCACTTAGCTCCCTCCATCTCATGCACTGTAAAATTACATGTTTTAACATAAATTATTTATGTTCCTAGTTCTGACATGTAAATTGCAATCTAATAAATTATGTATTAATTTTGCTGGAAAATGTATATCAAATCAAAATAACATATTAATTATCCATAAACATACTTTGACGCCTCTAGTTGATGCAGCTACATCATAAGCTCTTCTAGACATTAGTGCAACTATATCCTGGTCCAGTTTTTCCATTTTAAATTTAGATAAATCTGGCATAAAAGTTATTTTAGTATAATCTTCCCCTGACGCTTCTTTTATTTTAGGTTCAGATGCTTTTGTCATGTTACTACCCCAAGTTTGCTTAAACTGTTTTTTATATTCTTTGGAGAAAGTCTCAACTGTGAATTTAGTACTAAAGATGTTGCAGAGTTTAGCACCATAACCATTCCTACCACCTAAGAATTAACAGCACCCATCAGTTACTGTCATTCATTTCAAAAAGTCATTTCTACGTTGAATGAAACAAGATTGTTCGAAATTATATACCTGTTACTTTTTCTTCATTATCGTTATAATTTGATGATGTTAAAAGGTGACCAAAGATCATAGTTGGTACAAACATTTTTTCTTCTTTGTGCATTACTACAGGTATACCTTTACCATTGTTCCATACAGATATTATGTTTTCTTCAGGTTTTATTTCAATTTTAATACAGTCCATTGATTTGTCACGTTGTTTGTTATCAGCAGCATTTACTAATATTTCATCAAAGATTTTATACAGACCTGCAAAATTCACACAATATGTGTGATTAAAGCTACTGATTCATCAACTTAAAAAGTAGTTATTATACCTGGTACAAACTCAATTTGTTTTTGAATCATCTTTTCTCTCTCAGTGTCATATATCCACATGGTTTCTACACTTTTTTCAACAGACCCAATGTAAGTATCAGGGCGTAAAAGAATATGCTCCAATTGAGTTTTTTTCTGATAAGTTTGCTCAATAATCTCCTTTTTCTTGGTTGATTTTTGAGGTGGAGCAGCACTAGGGGAATTTTCCTCATCTTCAGTTTTGTTATCTGCATCTCCATTGCTACTAGATGAAGCAGCCATTTTGGAGAACATACTCTGGAAACAAATATTTTTTTAGTGGAAGTTCAAATAATTGGGAAGAGAAGATGTATATTTCAATTTATTATAAATACATTTAATATAAATATTTCACTAGCTACCTAGGATAATAAAAAAAGATAACAAATATGAGCAAAAGTTGCAACATATCAAAGCAACTACAAAAATTAGGCTATCTACTAAAAATACAAATATATAAAATAGGATATAGATATTTTCAAAAGGATTGATAATTGATTAATGGACTTATAGATGTTATATTAAACAAATTAAGTTTTATAAAATTCCCATTTTTTGCTTTGTTATTATCTAGTATCTCATGTTGTTTTATTTACTCACATGTTGAGTCATTAAGTTAGGAAATCATATTAAATGTGATCAGAAAGTGGTAAATTTTCATAAATACACAATGATATATCTTTACCTTGCGAAGGAAAATTTTATACTTTTGTAAACTTAATATATTACTTGTTTTAAACCAATTTAAGTACAAGTTAAAAATTTTCATTTTCAATTATTTTTCCAAAACAGTTTTCTAACCCGCGTCGGAAAATGAGCATTTTTAACCTCAAGTGTGGCGTCGGTACTGTTTAATTTTATAAATACATTAGAAACTTACCTTTATGTCAGCCATCCTCTCAGCGGAGCTTCGATAATGTAGATCTGATTAAAAGAACAAATGTTTATTGAAACCACATAATAGTTGTATAAAACTGTTTAAACATCTACACAAATAAGAAAAACTCGTTGCTCCTCTTGACTTTAAGACAACGAAAATGTCTTAGGCTCGGATTAGTTCGTTATATTTCGGATAGAATTTAAGTGTAACCAGTAAAAAGATTTAATTTTAAATTCTCCCTTGAACTCCACCAATCAGATTTGAAGATATGAAAATTGAAAGAATCCAGAACCGGTTTTATCTTTTAAGTAAATCAATATGGTTGTTTTGTTTTTCTTTTGCCTTTTGGTTTATAATTGCCGAGATGTTAAGATCTTTTATAATTTATACTTTATTTTTAATGCGAAAATAAATTATAAATTAGAAACATATCTAATTGAAAATAATCCATATTATATGATTACGTTATAATTTATATTTAATTCAGAATATTCTGAGTAATGAATTAGAATGTATGCCAGATAAATTTGAACGAATCATTTATAATAAAATATGTTCCGTTGTTTAGTTTGAAAAGCAAATAATATTATCAATCAAAATTATGCGTAGTTCAAATATTCCTAGACGCGTTAGTTGTCAACTATGACATTTGTGACACTAACTGCTTCAAGTCAAGTGACATTGTTGTTATTCATTATTTACTACAATAATTTTTCCGCAGTCGTTTTCGGATAGAATGAACAAATTGAATGTAGAAGGTATTTTATTATGACCGTAGAAAAATCACGAATTGAAAAAATTATCGATGAAATTAACTCAACAAATGCTAAAAAGGTAGCTCTTTTTCTGGTCCTAGGATTTGCCTGTTATCATGGAATACTTCATTTGAAATTTGGTATATTTCATATTCATATAATCACATATTAAAAATGCTGAGGATATTTGTTTAAGGTACTAATTCATGTAAATGGTTGTTAACTGATGGAAGATATAAAGGAGATAAAGAATGGCAACCTTATGGATGTATGCTACATCAATATACTAATAGGTATATAAACTTATAAAATGTTTGCTCGATTGAGGATCATTATATAATTTTTAGTGATACTAAACGATGTCTCCGTTACTTAGCTTATATAGGATTGGAAACTCACTTTGTTTTCATAGGAGATACAAGAATTGGAGAATTATATTATGCTTTTGTACAACATTTGAATCAGAAAGAAGATGTTAGTCAAAAACCACAAACCTTTTTTATGAACTATACACATGTTGATAATAGATTAAAAATCAAAGTTGATTTTATTTGGTCACCTTTCATCTCAAGAGACATAGTGGATATTTTTAGGTGAGCACTATTGTAATTAAATAAAAATATTATATCAGGCACTGATTGTTTTAGACAATGGGATGTTTCAACCCATCCTCCTTCAGTAATAGTAGCTGGAAGTGCTTTATGGCCAATAATGTCCTCAAACGGATCAGAATCAAACATAAAGGAATATCAGATGAATTTAACGAAATTAGTTCAACCTATAGATAATTTATCTAATAGAAAAATATGGATACTTTGGGCATTGCAAGCTCCTGTAAATGAAGAAAAATTAAAAGCCCATGAAAAAATGATTACCAATAGACTAATTGATCTTTACAACACAGCCTCAATTGAAGTATGATTACTTTAAAAACAAGTTAAAATTCCTTTTCCACCCATCCAGATATTCCCAATAATTACACAGGTACACAGTAGTTTCTTATAACACTGTATGTTATGTAATATTTGATAAATGTAAATAATACATTTATGATTTAGTTTTTAATTATTCCTTCGTACAATTTCAATAAAGGTTCTTTCCATTTCCTTATTAACTTTCTGCTTTTTTTCTGGAATGCTTACTACACTAATATATTTCTGGAATCACACTCATTCCAATATCTTTTTTCCTGTCCTAAATACAAAAATAGTTTTTTTTGTAGTAGTTTTTTCATTGCACAACTTTAATTTAATTTCAGGTTTTATCACATTCTGCTGCAGATCTGTGGTGGAGTACTTGTCTTGTAGGTAAAGGGATGCTGCAAGAGAGTCCTGATGGTATACACCTTGCAGAAAGACCACGTAAACACAATACACAAATATTGCTCAACTTGTATTGTAATGATAACATGAATTTTAATGATGGTACTTGTTGTAGTTCAGTCGAACCACGAACTACCCTACAAATTGTTACTTTTGCTGTAATGGCTATGTGGTAAGTTGAATAAATGGTTTGAATGATTAAATACATTCGTGAACTAGCTCTTGTATTGAGAGCTTTTCTAAAACATTGTTAAATCATCCATTTTTCACTCAGCGGATGTTACTGGTAAGAATTTTAATTGCATCCCCCTAATTCGCAAGTCCCTCTTAATCCTAGCCATCACAGTAAAGAATTTACATGATTATTGCTTTACAGTCCTTTCTACACAAACTGTCTAGACCATATTCCTTGCTTGTTTCTCACTTGAAGTACATCTAACACTGTGAGCTTTGTTATTTCGCATATGAAGCCTGTTGCTTCAAGCATCTCAACAGGATTTAGTTTACTGCTGGATCAAGAAGATTAGGTGCTAAGTGAAATTGTGCCATGTCAAATTCTACATTAGAATTGCCTTCTCTTCTGCAGTTTACAGTTGTAAAGGATGAAAGCTTCTCAATAAGAATTGCTTCCAAGTTATTGAACTTTGAGATTATTGTGTGTGGCTCATTAGATTCTAGAGCTGTCATCATTTATCAGCTCGTAACACTTTGTCTTTTCTCACCCAGAAAACTTCATCGTGCATCCTCTTCTTTATTTCTTGCTAAAGGTATGATTGAGCGCAGTTAGGATTGAAATTATTGATTTTTCGATTTCATAAATTTACAAAAGTTGGGCTCTTAAAAAGGCTTTGGACAGATTACACATTTTAAAAATGTCTTGCCCATTGTCCACATCATTAGTCTCCTGGTCACTTTGTATATCATGTATAACATTGGTACTTTTTAAGATATTATTAGCCCATTTTTCTCAACGGGCAGCATCTGTCTTCATTTGATGAGCCTAAGATATCGAGGAGAGGATCCACTTCTTTGTTACCTCTATATTATCAAAAGGCAACTGACCAGCTGGTCGCAGACCTCTTACTATTATTAAGAAAGTTGTAGGTGTATTTTTATTTGGTGGGTTTTCTGAATCCTTACTAGTTACGGGTCGAGTGTTCAAATTTGATCATTTTTAATTTTTTTTTTCAGTGTAACCACGACAATAGTAATGATAATTCGGCGGATAATTCTTAAAAATTTTGGCAAACCGATCTACGATTATCATAGTTTACCAGAAAACGATATCCAGCCTCATCAACCCCTTACCACACACAACTATTACTTTCTCTTCAAAAACATATCAAAGATGTCACTTATAGTAGTATACTTCTTCATATGCGACAGGACTAATTTCTTCATGAAAGAAAATAAATATTATTCAGAGTTTAGTTTTTGGCTGCCGATCGGTTATATAACAGTTTTAGGTTTATTTTTTATGGAAGAAAGCAAATTTAACAAAGTGTTACATAGAGATCAGTTGAATGAATGGAAAGGGTGGATGCAAATTGTTATTTTGGTGTACCATGTTACAGGAGCATCTAAAGTATTGATGATAAACATGCATATCAAAGTACTTATTTCTGCTTATTTATTTTTATTAGGTTATGAACAATTTTGCTACGTATGGTATAGAAATGACGTCGGTATAATTAGCTTTTGTCGGATGTTGTTTCAACTCAATTTCGTAACTGTTACTTTGTGTCTTAGTATGAATAGGCCTTATCAGTTTTATTATTTCGCACCTCTGTTGTCTTTTTGGTATTTGATGATTTACTGTTTTGTTGCTTTTCCTCCTCACATAACCGCACAAACATCCGAGAATAATGTGATGCAATATTTTTATCTTCTTATTAAGTTCATTACTTTTTGTAGTGTGATTACCATACTTTTTATGTCGGAAGTTTTTTTCGAAAAGATCTTTGTAACGAGACCTTGGAAGGCTCTATTTGTTACAATAGATGATGATATTCACGAATGGTGGTCAAGATGGAAATTGGATCGTTACTCGACAATGTACGGTATGGTTTTTGGTGTTATAATGATTTTATCACATAGATATAACATTTTTGATGATAACAACCACTCTAATTTATTTTCTAGGGGTATAGCTTTAAGTTCGACTTTATTAGCTTTAGTCGGAATTGGTTCTTACTTGATGTTCACTTTTCTTTGTCGAAATGAATTAGAATGTAGCGAAATACATTCTTATATAGTTTTTATTCCGATAATAAGTTTCATTCTTCTGAGAAATATTTCAGGAGTGCTTAGGACTAGATATTCAAGTCTTTTTGCTTGGTTCGGAGATATTTCTCTAGAGTTATTCGTTAGTCAATATCATATTTGGCTGGCCGCAGATACCCATGGGGTTTTGGTACTCGTACCTGGTTATCCAGTGTTAAATTTGATTATAACGACGTACATATTTGTTTGTGCTTCACATGAGGTGCATAGTATTACAAAATCATTAATTCCATATGCTGTACCGAATGATTGGAAATCTGCTTTAAGAAACCTAATTTTGTTTCTTGCTGTTTTAGTACCGATCGGTATAAATGACGGGATGTTTTAAGAAGTGTAACATTTTTGTGATAAATACATTTTTAAGTATGATTATGTTTTATTCGTTGTCAAAAAAATGTGGATTATTGATGTTCTAGACTCAAGCATGCCGTAAAATTGAAACAAGACATGTTTTTGATACATTTAATGAGAAAACACTAAAAATAAAAATATATTCCAGTTGATAGAGATAATTTATGTGGTGTAGTATTCAGGTCCCATTATGTAACAGTCTTTATTACCAGACAGTTGTTTCAGATAGAGATTTTGTTCATTTGCCAAGTGCAATAAGGCAAAACATGCCAGGGGACAAGAAAGTTTCTCCTTTTCTTTACTCGGCATTAATTCCGGCAAGGCTTTGTATAATTCGGAAAATGTCTGAGGAATCAATTTACTTCGATTGTTTTGGCCCTAAAAACATAAATATAAAATGTGTTCACAGATTATTTTTACATGAAAACAATGAAGGAAAATATGCATGAGTATGCATATGTACCAGCTACATAAATCAAAGACTCCCTAGTTCATGTTTTCTTCCTGAAATGGTTGCTTAGGAGCACTTTCGATGTATCAAAAGTTTCTTTCATAGATTTTATATTCAGCGTATGAAGGCGATGGACTATTAGTATGTTGGTCGGCAGTAAAAACAAAAAAATAAAATGAGCTACTGCAGCTATGGTTATTTGCAAAAGGTCAGTAGTGCGGATTATGAGGTTCTCTTAGTAAAATCATCAATTTAACTTGACATTGAAAGAAACAGGTTACATGTTTAATGTTGCATCACAGGACATCTAGAGATATATTCTTTACTAGATAATGTAAGAATGAAATTCCAAAAATTGGTGTTGGTCTTTTATCTACACTAAATGTAATAAATTTCATTTAATAAACAAGATCTACAATTATTTTTTCTTACTGAGGATGCTCAGTGTTCTGGGGCAGCTGTTGGGCATGTCCTCGTGGCCCCATTTATACATATAAAGACCAGTCTGAACATTTGAAAGTTTGAGTTTCTTGGTGTTCCATAGCCCCAGACCACTGCCCAACAACAACAAACAACACTGCATGTGTTTTGAAATTTCTACACACTATCAGGGCTGGTTATATTATTTTCTTGTTTATTCCAGAGGAATTTACTATCTAGAGTCTCGGATATTTCTTTTTGATTCATGTGGAGTATTATCAAAGTCGCTTTCTATGTCCAAAAATATATATAATACATTTTCGTTGTTCGTCAGAATATCACTTGAAAATCATGCTGTGCTGTGAAATTGATTTTCAAGATAAAAATAGTAACATTTATGGGTTATAATAATTCCAAATCTAAATTTTACCTCTACTTCATTGGTTAATTTATACCAAATGGCCGATTTCAGTTTCTTCATATCTATCTGCTTTGCTTTTGAAGCATACTGAATGTAAGTATTGGGTACCTGTCGAAAATAAAAAGATAAATAAATAAGTTTTGAAAAAGCATTATTCTTATATAAAACTACCATTTCGGGGTTTTCAACTAAATGTTCAGCTAGATTTCCTGCGTTTGCTAAAATATGCTCTTCATCATCTGCAATGCTGTCTCTATCTCCCATGTCGTCGTTCTAAAATAAAAACCCAGAAGATCATGAATCATTCATTTGGTTAGTATGAATAAAATTATTAATTAGAAATATAACAAATACTGCATGTGATATGTTACAACACATAAACTCAAAGTTGGCAATTATACTTAAACATAAATATTTAATTATTGGTGACATATATATATATAGATATGATGAAAAGTAAAACATGTTAAAGTAATTGTTACGATTATGATAAAGTGAAGATAGAATATTTCTTGTGTTTTAGATCACTCTCACCTTGAACACAAAAGAAAAAAGTTAAAACTACTTGTGTTACTTACTTGTGTCTGAGAACAATATAACGAATCATTTGGATTCTCGTATTTGTAAGGAGTTACTTTAAAATCCTCTTCTCCCAAGTCTGTAATTTTTTCTTTCTTCTCTACAGGACATACTCCTGGTTTTGCCATTAATTCTTTGATAGTGGCCATTATCCTGGCACATGATTGGTCCATAAGTGGTAGAGTTACCCTGAGACAATATATACATAAAACCGACATCAAGTATAAATTTGTATTCGGTACTTGATATAAGGATGTGCAATGATAAGTTTGAGTAAATAAAAATCTAATAATTCTTACTTGTCAACGTCGACCTCGAGTCTCTTTTTGATTACAAACTTTTTAGAAAAATCAACTTCTGGCGGTTCTGGATCAAAATCAATCATTACCACTTGGTTCTTTTTTCTTCCTTTTGACAATGCTTTAACAGTTGTATTTATAGTCTGACCAGAAAAACGTGGAACAGACCTAAATTAAAAATATAGAATAAAGAATCCATTGAACAGGTATGGGTCATTCTAATTCTTGTTTATATATATATTATACTACTATGGAACTTAGTCAATAAATATTTTGAGGAAAGACTAATAGAATCATAAAATTAAAAAACATTTGAAAACTTACCGTCTAATAAATTTGAGTTTCCAATGACTTGGTCCTGCCCAAATTCTATCGATGTACTTTCCATTATTTGTGGTTACAACTGGATTGAAAGAATATTCTGAAGAGTGAATAGTGCTTTCCATAGGTTTGAAATCGACAACGTTCGCCACTCCTACACGAAGTTCAGGTCCCATAGAATTTCCATGTCGTATTTCTATGACTTCGTCATTGTCTGGATCCACTGGTTACAAAAATTTCTATTAAAACTTGTTATAGAACAAATGGAGAATGTGAAGAAATTATTACTTCCTAATTGACACTCTCAAGAGGACTACACATACATAAATGCACAGAGAATCTAGATATAAAATAATTTCTACTGCTATATCTTTTGACAAATGATCTTTCGCCTAATTTCAATCTTGTATGATAATCCAGTATTTCTATTATACATATTCATCTGCTTTTTTTCTCGTATCTTCTCATGTGTCAGATGTGGGCTTTGGTACCTTTTTTACTCATGTATCACCGTAAAGATTGCCTTAAGCTAGTTTTCTCCTTTTCTATCTCTTCCAGCTTTTCTTTTGCTGGTATTGCCAGTTTATAACCTGTTTTGGTAATCTTTGTAAATTTTTGAATCTATAAAACTGTTCTTAATATCATCTTCAATTTCTTTGTTTGTATGTAGCTCATTGTAGGATATATGGCCATTTGAATCAGTGATTAATCATTTACTGAGATATACTTACTGTCAACATCATTTGTTTCAAAAATATCATGAATTGAACCATCTAATTCAGCAACTGGAAATCCCCGTTCGTCATAAACTACTGGTTGTATTTGAGACAAAACTGTTTTATCACTGTCTCTGAAATTACAAAAAAATCAAGTGCAAAGAAGAATTCTACCTATAAAATATACAAACAATTTTTTACAATTAACCAATTAAAAAGAATTACCGTTTCTCCTCTTGATCAGGATCCCACTGGTCTACTATGAAATCATTGAAAGTTGGGTTGATATTGAAAACTTTGTCAGGAAAAGTAAATTTCTGTAAAGATACTTTAAAGTCTCGTTGCACAATAGGGTCAGATTCTTCAATAAATTTTTTTCTTTTGTCTCTAAAACAAAATAATACAAAACAATTCTAATAGGAAAAAAACAAAATATTCTTCTTTAAAATTGTTGGTGATTAAAACACTTACTTACAATAAAATGAAAGAGTACGAAGTCTCTTTAAGTGAATTCGTAAATAGGTTATCGATGGTACCTGTGTCAGCATTAATCCGAGTAGTGAAATCAGTCGGTTCTAATTTTGGCAACTTTCCTAGATTTCCTTTTGGATTTCTATTAATAGTGCTTTTAAACCCAGTCTGGGTAACTTTTTTACGTTTCTTTTTTTTAGCAGAAGCGGGTTCTTGTTCACCCTCAGAATTTTCTGCTCCTTCATCTTGTAAAAAATCAAAATATAATAATTAAAAATAATAGAAGCATTAAATACAATAGTTTATTTTATTTATTTATTTTAGTCTATCCCACAACTAAATATAAAAGTAATAACAACTTTTATACTAACCATCTTCAGGAACTGTTGCAGATTCTGCTACTCTGGCCATGTTACTGGCTAATTTTAATCCTTCAGAATGCACATCATCTACTCTAATACCATACACTTTTGCACTAATATCAATGGAAGTACTGGCTACTTGTAAAACATCTTGCCGAGATTTTTGGCACAAAGGCCTAAGCATATCAATGATTTGAAGTTTCCAGGCATTTTTTGATGTTATTTTCTAAAAGAAAAATATTGTTGGTATTAACAATTTATTACCACTGTGTAAAATTAGAATTATTAATATTACAATACTCCTCGGCAAAATCAATGTACCATTTTGATAAAAAAATTCCCAATTTTAAAATTAATATATTTACTAATTTTTATCTCTTGTACAAAGCAGAGAAGATTTATTTAAAATTTACAAAAATGAGCTTAAAATAAGATCTAAAAAACAATTGAGAGGTCTATTGGCATTAGGAAATTATTAATTATATTCCAAAGATCTACTAGAGATGATAGCCAAAATACAAAGTACAAATTAATTTTGTTAGAGTACATATAGGAAAGATAAATAAATAGAGATATCATAAACTGTTTAGTTTGAAATTCTATCATTAAAAATATCAATAATAATAAAGAACAATTTTTTTTATAAGATAATATGTAACACAAATCTGAAAAAGGGAATAGAGACATAGGGAGAATTGATTCAAAACCTGAATTCATGATATTAGGATGTTACCTCTTTGAATGTTAAAATTTCTTTCTTGACTCTTGTAAAATTTGACAAGTAACTATCTCCTCTACATCGAAAAATATCTGAAGACGTATATATAAAACCTCTTTGAAAATCTCTCATTTGTAAAAATGAAAGGTTTAAATAATATTTTAACAAACATGCAGAAATGTCATTTCATACTATAAAATATATAAAGCTTTTGTTTATTTAAACAAAAACTTCAAACTAAACAAAGTAAGCAAAAACATATTAAATTATTTAATAGATCCCGGAACTGCTTTCATACCAAAGTTTTAAGGTGCTTATTTGTTTAATATTAATGGTCTTACATTTTCGGTAAACAGATGGGTGTACATTACAAATTGTTCCTTAATGTAAGTTTCATTCAAATTAACTTTAGGAGTTGAAATACTTGATAAACGTTTTTGAATTTGAAGTTGACTTCTCCTATCTGCTCTCTCATCTTCATCATTGGACATTTCTACAGTCGATACGTTCATAGAGACATTTACAGATCTTCGTAATGGAGATGAGAGATTTTGCATATTTACTAATAATGTCCGCCTTCGCAAATCAACATTCATTGGAGTTGATGTATCCATCTTTTCAATTTTCACTTAAATATAGTAGATGAAGGAATGTCCAATAAACTTTGATGATAAAAAGTCGTCAACTGTTACACTGTCCTTAATATTGTTTAAATTTAACATTAAAATTATAAAAAAATTATTTGTTATAAATACAAATTACACCAAAAATCTACAATAGCAAACTACAACCGTTGCACTGATTTTATATTTTTGATTTAATGACACATGGCAGTAGAGTCAAATACAAAAACCGTTGAATAGGCATATTTTCGAAGGATCCACGAATCTTTTTCCAATATCTCTTTTGTTATGGTGTACCGTAAATGATAGGAGATGTATTTATCTTACAAATATTTATTTATCAGTATGTGTGAAATAATAATGTTCAATCATACTCTAAACACATTTGAAATTCAATTAAAAAGTTATTGTGTTAAAAATGGGCTAGACATGACATTTGTCTAAAATATCAATTCAAATACTGTGCTCGGATATGTTGTTTTTGTAAGGGACAATCCCTTATGTTATATCTGATATAATTTATTTTCTACAACAAAGTTACTTAGTCTTAGATAGTTATTAATTCAGAGAGCTTTTAATTTTTCTATGTGTAAGAAAGTATGAAACATTTTTAATAGATGGTGATATTTACGCGGCTTGTTTAATGCTTAAATCAACACCACTTACGCCTCTTATTTTCTAACGAGTATCAATAATAAATCGATATATCTTGTTGAGATATTAATTTTTTTTAAAATTAAACTAATAGTACTCATAGCACATCATTCTTACATCCTCAAACACCAAGTATGTTGAAGAAGGATGATTTGCTCCTTCTCGTTCGGCAATCCACTTTATTTCGATCTCACTGCTCGGATGTGTAAGGTTATATAAATTTTTCAATACTCTGTCATCGAACTCTATAAGGATTTATCGAGTTCGATGTCTGAGTAAAATCTCTTTGCTCCGAAACTGAAAGGAGAGCTCTTAGATTTGTTTTGACGTTTCGTCGTTTGACATTTCAATGCTAAATTAGCAATTTCAATAGAGTTGTTTGTACTTAATGTGTTGTTTTTGTAGTAAAGTTACTGTTTTGACCAGCTAACTTCAATTATTTTGGGTTAAATTTTTTTCATTTACTGTTCTGCAATTACCACGATCAATCTATACAACCTGCTCTCTGCTCGTGTTGTGTTCCATAAACAGTATTACAGAACGCAACATCAGTAAAAATTAGTGAAAGTGACAAAAAATAACTGGTCACAGAACATAACCTAAGGGTATGTTTTGTGTGTGTAACGGATTTTTATTTTTCATTTTATTATGGAGACTAACGAGGAGTTTGTGAACGTTGCAATTCGTATTAAACCTGTTTTTGATTACGAGAAACAAAATTTACGTGTTATTAGCCACAAACCACCTGTACGTTGCTTTAAAAGTTGTACTGAAAAATATTACCTCCTTTTTTTGTAGGTTTTATTACTAATAGATCGTTCTCAAACATTTACATTTAATAAAATTTTCACCGAAGATGTCTCTCAAGAATCGATTTATAATTCAACAGTTAAGCCTTTGGTTCAATATGTTAAACAAGGGTACAATTGTACAGTGTTTGCTTATGGTCAAACTGGGACAGGAAAAACATACACCATGGGGACCAATTCAAATGTAAATAAATATTTCTTTAATTGATAATTGAAAATCTAAACTATATATAGTGAATTGTTATTGTATAGTTGATTATTTTGTATTAATCACCTTTGATCTACAACTATTGCATATTAACAAAAATAGAACAAACAATATTTCATTATTATTATTTTTATTTTATTTTTCCACTATTGCATTTTCATACTTTTCCTTCTTATGAAGATCTCTAAGTTAGTCCGTTGAGACTGAGTTCTAAACTGCTATTTAATTACCAAAAAATGCGACAGGAACATTTTATATTTATTTTAGGTATCTAATGAAAAAGAGATTGGTTTAATTCCACGAGTTTTAAACCATTTCTTTGAATGTGCCAATGATGAGAATACAGGAATTGAGATATCTGTGTCTTATATTGAAATTTACAATGAAAAAGTATTCGATCTTTTACAAAATAAACCACTGCAGTTCAAAGGTAAGGAGAAATGATAAAAATAAATAAATATAGTACAATCCCATGTAATATCACTCCCTAAATCAATTGGTTTGGATTGCCTTCTATAGAACAATACTACACTGTAAATAGTATTACACACACTGTCAACAACAACAAGAAAATGTACCTTCTAAGTTCTGGAAATTTTTTTATGGTTTTATTATCCTAGCCCTAATAAACTTTACTGTCAGCATCATGCATACTGATCTTTCTAATAAATTACAAATTGGGATTCTTAGCATGTGTAGACTGTTGTTGACCATGACTGTAGCTATCATATTCTTAGCTGCTCACAACCTTTAAACTGTAATGTCCAGTAAAAGTAAATTATTGTGAAAAGACAAGAAAGTTCTACTTATAAATGCATTATAAGCACCTACATTATTGGAAACACACTCACTCTATCACAAAGATGTCTCAATTTCACCAGATATTAATAAAATAACTAAAAAAATAAATCATTCATTTTTAAGATATATTTGTTTATGTTAAATGAGTGGCTATTTGAAAAGTTCAATTAGAGTTTAAAAATCTAAAACTAATATTTTTGTATATAAAAAACTAAATTTGGCTTGATTCTATATTCAATTTTTAGGTTTAAAAGCTTTGGGATGTAGTACAGAAAAAGTTTTTAATTCTCATGAAGCCAGACATTTTTTAAATACTGGCGGTAAGAATAGACACACAGGTGGTACTAAGCAAAATTCCCAAAGTTCTAGATCCCATGCAATTTTCACTATTTATTGTGAAGTTAAACACAAGTAAGTTTGAAATTATAAAAAGTTTTCCACACTACATGATTACCCGTTTTTGTTTCTAATACTTTATATCAAAATATTAGAAAGAAAGTTGTTCTTATTACTTTTTATAAGAACTTTGCAATGAAAGTAGATCATTTATCAGATTTTATCTTTAAGAAATAATTATAATTAATATGTTGACAATTACTTGAATTACTTCACTAATAGGTTTTAAAACTTTTTGTTTTCATGTAAAATATTTTTTAGAGATATGGTAACAACTGCTAAATTAAACTTGGTGGATTTGGCGGGATGTGAAAGTGTGAAGAAGACAGGTAGTGATGGTAGTACTTTCCAAGAAGGAATCAATATTAATCGTGGCTTATTAGCCATAGGACAAGTAATGGATGCATTGATTAATAACGCCACATTTATTCCTTACAGAAGATCGATTATTACTTCTTTATTACAAGATTCATTGAATAAGCAAAACTTTGTTTCATTGATAGCTTGTGTAAGTCCTTCAATTGAAGATACAACAGAAACTTTACAAACTTTAGAGTTTGCAAAAAGAGTTGGGAAAATACTAAACAGGCCTGAGGTGAACGAAGTTGTTTCTCTGTATAGAAAAGAAAATCCAATGCTTTTTAATGGTAAACCAAATACTCCATTTAAGAAACCTCTTTTGACTCCAATCCATAAACACAAACCCTTACAGCCAATACTTGAATCCAATTATTCCACTGTTACAGATCAAATTCATAGTATAAAATCCTTATCTCCAAATATATCTGTTAATTCAGATATGACTCAGCAACTTTTAAGTCCTATTATAAAAAAATATATGAACGCAATGGAAAATTCTTTAATGAATAAAATGGAATTGATGCTCAAAACTTCTATCAATGTACAATCTAGAGAAAGTGGAGTTAATAAAGAAAATATAGTACTAGAAACCCCAAGTGTAAATTGGAATTTGATTCAAAATCAAGTTTCAAAGATCGTTAGGTCAGAAATGGTACAGTTGACTGGAAGTATATTTACAGCAACCAGTAGTCCAATCGGAGACCAGGTAAACAACGCAAGAAAGTGTTTAACTTACGACGATAGCAATAATAGCGATTCTGGTGATAAAGAAAACGGATTTAAAGTACCTTCTTTCACTATAAAAAATATATCAAAAAAAGATTCACTTGTTTCGTCTCCAAAAGAAAATATTACATACAGACGTAGTGAAAGGTTATCTATGAAACGGATGTCCCTTAATAAAACCAAGTATTCTGATCAAACTGTTGTAATACCAGCTAAACGTAGTCAACGTTTGTTTATGAAACAAGCTACTATTTCTAAAGTAAATTTAGATATTTCTGCCAAGGAAGATTTAAGTGGATATTCTTATTGTGATAAAAGACAATCTGTCATATTAAGGAATAAAACTATTGAAAGAAAATATCAATCTACAGGGACAGAGCAGAAAGTTGAAAGCTCTAGAACTAAAAATTTAACAATTTTAAAAGTTCCTACAAGGAAGAAGTTATTGAAAGAATCAAGGTAAGTATATTTTAATGTAAAATAAAAAGTATCTTTAGTTATTTCTATATTTAGAAACGATAGTCCAAGTACAGCCCACACCAAAGAAGTCTTGTATATTCTTAATAATGGAAAGCTTAAAGAACTATTAAAATTGCAAACAATCGGTGAAAAATCAGCAGAACAGATGACTTTATTTAGGTATGTATATATACAAATAACTTCTTTCAAAGCTATAACTAATGACGAGTATTGAAGTAGATTTCGAGTATTTAATCAAGTTGTCATTCACTTTACTTCTAATTGCCAACCAAAAACTCTGATGTTTATTAAACTGTAATACAGGGGTGCTCAAACTTGAACTGCTGGCGATCTACCTCAATATTTTTAGACTACTTACGATTGACTCTGAAAGGCTGCAAGTATGTGTGATGCAGTGTTGTCGTACATACACGATACACCCTACCTACCTAGGTAGGGTGTACCGTAGCATATATAGATATTAGCTTTCTGCACAATATAGGTACATTGTTTTAGTCAAGGTTTGGGTTAGGTTTAGTTAGGTTCTTCTCTACAATATCAATGAAAAAACTCATAGTTATTCAAAATTGCGAGTTTATTGGTTTTTACAAAACAAAAGAGTTACATATGGTGTTAAACCTAACTAAAGAGTGGCTTTGGATGTTGAAGCGTGGCACTGCATGTCCTCAGCATACTTTTCATAAGATGGTACGTAACTACTGAGTGCTAATCTCAAGCATGATGACATATGATTGTCAGTTAGTCGATTGCGATATTTTGACTTAATTATCTTCATTTCATAAAATGCAGACTCGCACAAGTAAGTTGACCCAAACAATGCCGTCAGTTGAAGGGCGATTTGCCTTAGATTCGGATATTTATCTTCAGATATAAAACACCAGAAATTTGTATCAGATGCTGTAGCTTTGAGATGTATATCTGATATAATCTGCACCAACTCATTTTCAACAGAACATGAGTTCATATTAAACTGACTTGCTATTTCAGTAGCTAATTCCTCAATGTTTTTACATGAAAAAGGATAACTCATAAATGATGCTATATTTTCCAATTTACTGCAATCATAAAAACGCATTTCGAATTGTCCCAAAATATTTGATAATTCAGCCTCATACGTATCATAATTAAACTGAGGAATCCTTGCGTTTACTGCTAATCATCTCAAAAATAGTTTTTCCTTTACCTTGAAGCTCCAAGTTAACGATGTTTAAGTGCATTGTGATGTCAGTCAAAAATGCCAAATCAGTCAGCCATTTTTCGTTTTTCAAAATCTGAGTGTCATCACCTCTTTCGTCTAGAAAAGCTGTTATTTCGGGCAATAATTCTTGAAACCTTTGTAGGAACTTTCCGCGACTCAACCACCTGACGTCTGTGTAAAGAACTAAATCAGTGTGTTCAGCTGACTCCCTATCTTCCAACTGCAACTGAAAGAGCCGCCGTTGCAATGGAATGAAAAAAATGAAGGGAATTCTTCATTAGCTCGACACAATGCCACAAAACCGTTTTTGTTTCCAGTCATTGCTGGTGCTCCATCGGTTGTAATGCACACTAATTTATATATTGGTAGCTCGTAGTTTTTTACAAAATTAAAGAAAACTTCATATATATCTTCGCCACGGGTCTTCCCCTTCAGAGGAATGATTGTCAAAAATTCTTCCTTAGCCGACATGTCATTGAATACCATCCGAATAAAAATACACATCTGGGCAGTGTCTGTCATATCGGTGGATTCGTCGAACTGTAAAGAAAAGTATGTACATTCCATGATATCATGTTTTAGTTTATCTGCGATGCCCTGACTCATAACTTCAATACGCCTTGTGACAGTCGGACGAGATAACTGAAGTTCTCTAATAGCAGACATGATTTCTGTTTTATTTTTAAAATCTCCAAATAAAGTCTCACCCGCTTCAATAAATGCTTCCTTCACCACCGATCCATCTTCGAATGGTTTCTTCTGTTTCGCCAATATATGAGATATTTTAAATGACGTGATCGTAGTAGCTTTTGATTGTTTGGCTGGTCTTGTGAACATGGTTTGTTCTTTTTTCAAACAAGATATAAAATCACTTACTTTTCGTTTTCTTAATTCACTCTGTGGCGAAAAATCCTTTTGAAAGTTTTTATGAACCGTTTTATGATGCCTCTCTAAGTTACCACGCTTAGGTATTGCAACTGACGCACGACAAATAACACAAATGCACTTATCCTTCACTTCACTGCACTCATTTTCCACTATTTAATAATAAACTTTGTATCGACGTAGTATCGCTATCAAGTTACAATTCAGAATGACTCCAATTCATGCAGGCACAACATTTATATCGGCGTGAAAGAAAGTCTCGAATGTTCCCGTCAAACGCGACGCCCGAAACTAGACAGTACAGTCTAGTCTAGAAACAACGCGACAAGTGCCGCGCGTTCCTTTGATAAAGCCGCCTTTTACCGCAAGCAGTGTTATTTTATTATGTAATACATTTTTGTAGTTTAGTTACTTACCTACTTATTAAAAATGTTTTTCTTCTCGAGATCTACTCAAAAAGCACTCGCGATCGACTGGTCGATCGCGATCGACCGTTTGAGCACCCCTGCTGTAATATGATCAGTATCAACTTCAATGTATATGGTGTTCATGTGGCAAAATAGAGAAGGTGATTGATTGTACAGTAAACACCCAGTTAACCAAGCCTCCGGGTTAACCGATCCTGTCATTCAAAAATAACAAACATAAATAAAGGTCTTTATAGCGAAACATTTGAATTTCATAAGAACTTTAAGAAAGGTGAGGAAACATTTACTGCGAGTGAAAGATGGCTGAACCGATGGAAGAAGAGGTATGGAGTAAGGTAGCTAAATATTAGTGACGAGAAGCCATCAGCACTCATCTGAAATCACGGAATTTCCAAAGAAAATGGAAGAAATTGTGTTGAAGGAAGGATTTTTGGTCAAATTTTTAATTTCGACGAAACGGATCTTAATTTTCTACCTCCTAATGTAACCTCGCTTATACAACCTCTAGACCAAGGGGTTCTAGAAGCGATGAAGAGGATCACCGAAGGTTTCTCCAGGTGATGATTTTGAAGTTAGACGAAGGAATGTCTATTAAGGATGCCTTAAAACAAGTCACATTAAAAGATGTGTCGTACACCGTTCCACTGCTTTCTGTTAGTGATGTGTACCTCCAAGCACTTATTATAAACGGTAATAGGCGTCATTCGGATACTGCCCATCAAAATAATTGGAAATTCACCCTGAGTCCAGATTTTCGCATGGTCATTTCAGCCTGTATGCTGTCCTCGTGGCTTTAAATTGTATCGCTAGATCCAAAGGTAGAAGACCCAATAGAACGACATGAAAAGATGTAAAGACCTAAAGACATTTATTAATAAGAAGTAATAAAAAAACGGCTTGGAATGTTGTAATTTTAATCAGTTTTCAAAAAAGAAATGTAGAGTTGAATCTATATATCTGAAAACTATATCTAAGAGATGTTAAAAGAATTACTAGAGAATAAAGAATTCAAACGGAATAGTAGAACTGAAAATTAAACCAATTTTAGATCACTAGGAAGAAAGACAACTGAATTGGTGGGGGTGCATCTACATAGTTACTAAAAGACACTGAGGTAGAGGAAAAGAAATTTGTGGCAATAAAACGTAACAAAAGTAACACAAGTTGAAACATAAGATAAAATGAGTGGTCAAAGGGGATTCATATATTAATTTCTATAAGTTTTCTTAAACAAATAAAGTGACTTAAAATCCACTCCATTTCAAATGCTTAAACTCAAATTTTTCTAGGCTATACAATGTGGCTACAAATTGATCTAGTTAATATATTTTAGTTATTCGTATTGGTATCGTATCAATCACTCATAATAAGAACAATTTTTTTGAAAATAACAATTTATTTCCACTTCACAAAACATGTATAAAAAATGAAACATGTGAAATATTTTATTTTCAGAAAAATTAAAGGCCGGATAAATAAAATATCTGACTTGAAGGGTATGCCAGGATGGGGAACCAAAAAATTTGAAAACTTCGTTGAACAGAATTTTATAAAAAAAGAATTAATATAATTCAATATTTTAAATATTGATTAAAAAGAATATAATTTTAAATCGAAATACAGATAATATATTTCATTTATACAAATTTTTGTATTTTTATTTTTATATAAACTTTGCACACACCCCGTGTTCTTCTATACTTTTATTTCTTTTATTAATTGTTCGCCATCCACTTTTTCCTTCGATCCTGACTTGACCTATCATTTGTTACCTTTTCTATTTTTTCGCTTCAAAAATTCTTTCACCAATGGAAACCTGCATTATCAGATTACTGGAGGGGAATATATAGAAAAAGAACGAACCGAGAAATAACTGGCGAAGATATGGTAAAAAATTCAAAGTGCAGCAAGTTGGAACATTTATGGAGAGAAGGAACAAAATAAAAGCATACAATATGATGCAATGAACTTGGTAGAAAAAGATGTGGCAGGGTTAGGACAAAATGGTTAAAAGAGGTTGAAGATAACCTAAGCTGAAAAGAAGTTAAGATACTGGCAGGAAAAGACAAGAAACGAGGAGGAATTGAGAAAAGCTGCTCATTATATAATAAATTGAAAAATATAAAAATCGAACAATTCTGTTTATTAAGTTGGAAGGTTATTTGTTCATATCCATGCACTTTTTTATTGCTTACTTACATCATTTTGAGTTTCTTGTATATAAATAAAAAACGTTTTATTAAATTGTTTATTGAATTATAGAAATATTTTCAAAGTAGAGGAAGATTCTTTAGTTTTTTAGACCATTTCTTTTCTAAATTAGTGCACTCCTCTTTGAGTTTCTCACGTAATGCAGACTTGAAATCAGTGGAAGCTTTACTGGTATTTTTCTTCTTTACCTCAATTTCGAGATCATCTGTGAGTCTAAAATAGTAGTTTATGACACAAACATGTGCTGCCAGTGCAGCTACCAAGAACAAACTTATTTAAGAGCTAAATTGCTTAAGAAAGATTTTATCGGAGCAAAAAATTCTATTGCCGCCAGTCAAGGACCAATCAAATGTTGTTTTTTCTATCACGAAACATCAATTCATGCTTTAATTAGACCATAAAGCACAAGGTGATTTCGATTGTAGAAGCCTCTTAAACAGTTATTTGTAATATAATTAAAAAATGTTTATTGCAATTATAACAAAATTTCACTTAGTTCATGTTTACTTACGATTTAAATTTTGTTTCGTTGCGTTTGACATAAACGACAACCGGTACAATTCTAACTATCTCATAAGCTCCTTCTTCACCAGACGACATGCTATGTTTGTGATATAATTTTTCTTTTTTTATACGACATATTGTGCTATTGGAAATTAATAAATTTTATTATCTCATCGATAGGTGTTGTTTGGAAAAAAATGTCAACAAAAATAGATAGTTTTATATCATAAATAATATATTAATAACAGATATATAAATGAAAAAGTTTTGTTTTGGAAAGGTAGGAAGTCGATTTTTTGTGTGCTACATCTTATTAAGGCATCAAAATAATCTTTTTTTAAATGATAATCTAAAGGTGAAAAATTGTATATCTAAAATAAGACAGAAACGCCATTCTTTAATCCTGATTCCATATTCTGTTTCTGCATAAAAAATGACTTCGTAAATAAACTTTTCCTTCCCAAGAACAAAATCTTGACTTATAAAAGGATTATTTTAAATATTCTCTGCACCTTTTTATAGATACTTACGATTTGGTTTTTTTCTCGAAAATTTTAATATTATTCTTATTAGGCAAAGAATTACAAGTTTTCACTTTTCTGCCAATGGGTAAAACATTAAAAGGAATTGGGGGCAATGATCTAATTCTTCTTGACCATCTTTGAGGAATCGAATCCCGCTCTTTTTTAATTCTTCGTTTTGGAATTAATGCGAGTTTTGGCCTAATCGCGTGAATAACTTTAAATTTTGTCTTTAATCTCCCCTGCATGTTTTTATGATGTGTCACCCTTTACAAAAAATGAAAGGAAAATGCTGTAACTGTCATTGCAACAAATACAATCTTGATCTGTGCTATTTTTATAAATATGAAATTCCTGAGAAAGTTTTGAAAACAGTCCAAAAGTGAATATATATAAATTTTTTCTTTATAAAACGTCCTCTTTTGATAGAAAATTAGTTTCAAAAGAACAGGTATTTCGGTCTCAAAATCAGACGATTTATCGAGAAAAACAAAAAGGTCTAAGGAGTAAAACAGATTTATAAAAAAGTCTGATATTCTCGCACCTAATCATTTGTCGAAAAAGTTCAATATGAATGGAAATCAGGTAATTTTTTATATATTAAGATAGAATATTTATACAAGCATGACTAGACTATAAAACATTTGCCTGGTATGCAATACCCAGTTTTTGCATTATTGTACAATTATGCTATTCCATTATCTAGAAGAAATACACGAAATTTATCTTACAAACTAATATAGAGTCAAAAATATTAAGTATTTTGTGATGGTTATTGGGAACAATAATTCCATTGTCATATCTATTGTCAAATTAACTTCTTTACCTGATCCTATTTTTATCTTAATATATGGCACAATTTTAGCTGTTGAGTTTGTCTAGCTTTTTTAGAAATGATCTTTTTCTAATTTTCATTATACCTTGAGAAATGTTTTTTATCACATTATGTTTTGTTTTATTTAAAAGTACTTGAAAATTAATTTCTCAAAGGTAGCATGATAGCAGCTAACCCCATGAATCTTATATAAAGTTACTTTTTTACTCATATGCTGTAGCCAAGAATTGTAAATAAATATTGTGAAGTTAATAAAGCAGATATTCATTATCAAAAAATTGCTATTAAATGAAAAACAATACAGAATATATTTTTATTTTAAAGTTCTTCTCAAACCTACAGTATGATCAAATAAAATAGGATTTACAAATTCTCCTTTCATATCTACAATATAATACATGAAATGTCCTTTAATTTTCAACGCCAAATGTGTCTGGGCTGTTAATCTCGAATCCACAGCACTAACGTTGTTCAAATTCAATGTAAACATACGATTTGAAGCAACAGGAGTATATGTTACCACTGTAAGTTGATTCCCACCTCTCCTTAGAATTAGATACCTCACAGATCTCAATGAATACATCCAAACAATTGATAAAATACCCCATCCTACAACAATCAAGCAATTTGAAATAATGGATTATAACGTACGAATTTAATATTACCTACAATACCACAAAATAAAGATATTCCGTTTCTGTATTTATTTTCACCCAAATTAATTTTTTCCCACCAATGATCTCCTGTGGTTTGATCAACTGGAGCATCTCTTAATGTTGTGTAAGCTGTTAATGATAAATAAGACCAAAAACCGAATTGAGCAAATGCGAACAAGTTCATTAGTTTAAAGTATTTAGAATTATCAAATTTGTACAAGATCACATCTTTAACGACATTCGTATTAACATCTATAGCCCGTTCACTAAAGTATCTTTGACAAACAAATTTTCGGGGAGGAGTATATTTATTGAAGATATTTAAAAATGTCCACTGTTTTGAATAATTCTTGCAAACATTCCAATACCGCAACATTTCATCTATATATATGATAGAACTTATTTATATAACTTATAGGTTTATTTGAGGTTATATTTTTTGTAGATCAAATATATCAAAAACATGACGTTTGACCTACAAAATGAAATCTTTAAACTCGTCATATTGTGGCTGTTTAAAGTAAAAATAAATGGATGTATATTTTATGGAAAATAATGAAAATTGCAACAAGGAACATTTCATCTATGTGTATAACTGAACTCATTTATTGAATCCGTAGACAATAATATATACATGATAAAATCTATAGATTTATTTGAGGTTATAATTTTTTGTTTATCCAATATATCAAAAACATGACGTTTGACCTACTAAGTTAAATAATAAAATGCGTCATATTGTGGTTGTTTAAACTGAAAATTTCAATCAAGGAAAATGTAAATAAAATTTGGTTTTGATGATATTCAACAATTCTGTTATAATTAAATATCGAATTTGAATTAATATTGACATAAAAATAGTTGATGGGTGACAGCTGACAGTTGACTGTTTTTCAGTTATTATTTGCTTACAATTTTCAAATTTTCAAGGGATTATTTTTAATAATCAGACTGTTTAAATGTAAAACATGGATAATGCCGATATGATAATTAAAAGGAGACCTTCTCTTTTCGACTGTGAACTCGAAAAACCAGTTCTTAGAGAATTTCCAGAGCAGGTTAACAGTGAATTAGTGTACCCTTTAGACTATATAGAAAAAGTAAATTCTGAAATTAAACAGTGGAAAGAGCATTGTTCAAATTTATTGGAAGAGCAAGCGAAATTTAAGAAGAAAAAAGTTGAACTAAAAAATACCATATTTGACGAGACTGTTCTCTCCGAAGAGCATAAGGATTTCTTGAAAAGTTTAGAGTTTGATCACTATTTAAAACATGCAGAAAGGTTATGTAAAATGTTGATGATTGCAGCTGATTTGAATAATTATAATAATTCTTTTAAAACTGAAAACTTATCTAGAATGTATGAAAATGTCCAAAAACAAATTGTTTCTGATTTCAGAGAAAAACATTTTAAATAATATAGTTTTATTTACAAAGTGTTACCTTTTTATACCTTTATTATCTGACACTGACATATGATCTAAAAATTTTATAATAAGTTCATTACGAAATAGTAATTATTGTTTTTTGTGGTGGTAGAATTTAAGAATTGTGTTACAAAACTTTTGTAGATGTATATTATGTGTATGAACCATGTAATTAAACTGCAATAAAGACTTGTGTATGTTAATTTTTGAATATTCTAGTACTATTGTTAAACAATAAATTTTTTAAGACAGACAGATAATTACCACAAAACTGAACTTCAGGGTGTGATACCAGTGATTAAAATTTTATAGCAGCTTAACCTTATGCTCCTTATTTCATGTAGTAGGTCTCATACATGAGTATTGGGACAAGTAGTGTTCAGTATGAATCATTCTGCAATGTGTGACTGCTACAATAACTGCTTTTGTGAAATCATGTTTTTTTCGGGACATATAGAACTGTGTTTAGTTTTCTTTTAAGAACCAAAGATGCTTATGATAATATTGTAATTTTGAAGAATGTTTTGAAATGGTATGGCTGATTATAAAAGTGAAAATGAATCAGTTAAGAACAAGGAATGGTCAGAATGTTCTTGGATCTGAAAATGGACCAGGGAGTATATTGACGAATTTTTATTCACCTAAAGTTGAACTAACCATGATAAATATAAATATTGCCAAAATAATTGAATGTGTTAATAGAAACACATTTTGTAGTATTAAATTAAGATTGGAATTGAACATATCTCAACAGAACTTTGAATAAGTTATAAATCAAACTTTTATAATTGGCTATATATACTGTGCATAATGCATCTAAGAATAAAAGAATTGAAAATATATGAAGTTTACTCTTAAGTACGCCACTGGTGTATACTATAGCCAGTAGATGTTATGGGTAGTGTACCTCCATTAGCGCAAATTTGATCGCTACAGCTGTTTTCATAATCTATAGCATGATTTAAAGTGAACAATGTAGCAGAATGTAAATTTGTTAGAAAATTTTGATTCACAAGAGCATTATGAATGTGAACAGACAATTAAATTTCTATCATTTTTATGACATAAAAGTAATGTCTTACTTTACGACCTTGAAATGTAAATAACTTACTATCGTCGTTATAACGGAAATAGAATATGAATCGGTGAGTTTTTAGTCTCCAGTATGTGCATTATTTCAAGATATTTCATCGTGGCAGCGACGCATCTTTCGACTATTTTTAGGACAATTTTATTATTGGACATTAGACACACTTTCAACATAATATCGATTATTTTGGTTTGGCGTATATAGAATTTGATATTATTTTTAAATGCCTCGTGTCTTATTTGTATAGCCAAAGATTTTTACGAGGCGATGAATATATAATCGAAACTCAAAAAATTATTATTATTAATAATTGATCTAATTAATTGTTCTTTATTATAAAAAAATGAATATCAACTACTTTTTACACGTACTAGAGGTGTGAAGCTCAAATCACTACACAAATTAATATTTTCTCATTTAAATTGATAAGTGTGTAAGACTGCTTCATTCAGGTATTTTCGTCCTTTTTTATAATTTCACGTTGGCGAGGTAAGCATGTTATGAAGTAACTCCAATTAACTTGAAATATATAAGTCAGCGCGTTGACGTCATATATGAAATATTAACTCTACAACTATGATCGTCGGTATTGTGGGTGTTCTGCTGTTTCTTGCAACCTGATGGACCAGTTCACCAGCCAAATAACCGACGACAGAGAATAATACCCGCACTTACTTTAAATAACAATTCAATCTATTACAACCCCAAAAAGTAGTTTGCTATCACTCCATTCGCCAATAAACCAACGAATCTCTTTACAACTATAAATCGCATTTTTGACTTGTCTAACGATTCTACTTGTGACAGTTATTTATTGTAGAATTTATAGAAAAGAAATTCCAATCGTTCACAATTATTAAAAGGAAAAAAAGTCAATCTATTTATATATATATATATATATATATATATATATACGAGTGTGAATGAATGAATGAATGTTTGTAAAATAAAATAATTGTAATAGCTAGTTAAGAAATTGTATATTTTGAATATTTTATTCATTATAAAGAACAGACCCGGTCTTAAAACTATTATCATCTGACCTTATAACCATAACAATTTATCGCAATAAAATTTTTTAATTTGACCTCACAATATAATACCCTGAGAATAAAAAAAAATAATAATAACATAATAGAATAAAGAAATTCAAATAATTATTAATGGCGCCCAAATTAAAATCTGATTTTATTTAAAAAAAAAATTTTTATAAAAATAAACATTACACATTATCATACCATAACAATATATATATATATATATATATATATATATATATATATATATATATATATATATATATATATATATACTAGCTAAAAAACCCGGCTTCGGAGTTGATATGAGATGACGTGGTAGAGTCGAAATAAAAAAATAAACTATGACGTAAAAAGTAAAAAAAAAGTTTATTGAAAACGTTTTCTCATTATTTACAATACTTGTTTATAAACAACATTTTTCATTTTATTGTTCGGAGTATATATACATAAATTTTTTGGATTTCCTACTCTTGAGCAAGCTACATATAGCTGACCGTGAGAGAAGCAGGATTCTTTGAGTTTAATGCCACAATATTTTAAAGTTTGTCCTTGCGCTTTGTTAATTGTAAAACTAAAGGCTAATTTTATTGGAAACTGCAGTCTTTTAAATTGAAATGGCAATTCCGAAGAGATCAGAGGTATTCTAGGTATAAATACTGTCTGTCCTTTGGTCTTTCCAGAAATAAGTTCAGCTTCAATGATATTATTCGATAGCTGTTTTACGATCATTCTAGTTCCATTACATAATTTTGGGGAGTTGAGATTTCTGAGTAGTATGATTGGAGTTCCAATTTTTAGACGAAGGCAGTGTAATGGCATTCCTGGTACTTGTAAAGAATTTAGAAATTCAGTGGGGAAGTTGACACTTTCTTCAATGGATACCATCGTGTCGATCGATTTATATATTTTCTCTTCACCAGGTATTTTCTTTAGAATATTAAAATTGATATCGTCAACAATATTATTTTTAGTGGCCAAAATTGCTCTTTGAAATAACCACTCTGCATTAGTATAGTTCTGAATAATATTTGGATAAATTTTGTCGATTAGTTCGTCTTCAGTAGTGGCTATATTACAGAAATCACTATTAAGTTCAATGAGGCCGATCGTTTGGTCAATAGGATATGTACCTTCGCCGATTTGTAAAAGTATTTTAGCAAATTGTGCTGTTGTTTCATCTCTTGATAATTCAACTCTCATGTTTTTAAATTTAAGACTTTATTGAAATTGGAATTTTAAATTTCGCGCCACTACTACACATGCTACAATTGCTCGCAACGCTTTTGGAAATGCAACCCAAACAATCGTTGTCCTGAATGAAGTTCAAATATTCGATAACAGATGGCGCCACTATACTTAATTTCCAAGTTGTAGGGTTGGTTCCTTATATCTTTAGAAACACGCCCTTTAGATTAAAACGGGAACTTTCTAGCTTCTGTAGCGGTAGCGTATGTAGTAAAGGCGCGAAATTTAAAAACCTAAATTTTTAAATATTTTGAGAACTAATTTGGATAACTAAAATTATGTCGCTTTAACTCCAAAATATACGTTAAATAATGACGTATAAATACACAAAATTTAACAACTTTATTATAGTAACAAATGAAATTTAAGATTTTATTGAAATTGGAATTTTAAATTTCGCGCCACTACTACACATGCTGCAATGGCTCACAACTATGGAGACTATACACTATGACTATTGGAGTGTATAGTCTCCATAGTTGTCTTGAACGAAGTTCAAATATTCGATAACAGATGGCGCCACTGGACTTAATTTCCAAGTTGAAGGGTCGGAAAGTCCCTTAAAACATGCCCTTTAGATTAAAACGGGAACTTTCTTGTTCGAGGAGGGATAAAGGGCTATCACACCACATAAGTCCCTTTATCGTGTCGGGACTCCTTTTTAAGTTTTATCGACTTAGTTTTATTATATATAAATAGATAGATATAGATACATTATTACTATTAGCCATGGTATTGATAAATGTTTATGATTACGAACAATATTAGTTAATGTTTGTTTATAAATTCTAATTCTTTTAGATATACATAGACAACTGTCGCTTGTCTATGAACTTTGACGTTGACAGTATCCCTAGATCTTTCCCCTTTTTAAAGATTTTATTTAACTAGCTTTTTTGTAACTATTTTACTTATATAATCTATTTATTAAAAAAATTGTAGGTGCTCATTTTTATTTTTTCGAAAATAAATAACAAAATTTACTATTATGAGTCATTCATTTATTGTAAACGAAAATTGAATCATTTTATAAAAAATTCTGACTATTCATAATCTTTTCAACCTCCCACGCGTTTCTAATATAGAAAATAGGTGAGTTTTAACTGTCTAATTTTCGTTCTCTCGTGAATTCCACAAACTATAAATATTCTGTAAACTTTTGATTTTAGACATATTTCACCACACGCACGTTTTGTGTGTAATATGCACGTGCTTGCGATGTCTCACGTTCATTACCGTTTTCCAAAATAACTTTTCTTTTATTTCTTTGTATAGATTTGGTTTTTGAGATAAAACATTTTGAGCAGTTGGGGATATTTACGTCGTTTAAAAATAATATTCAGAGGGACTTTTATTTCTTAATATATAAAAAAATATAAATTAGAGATTGAAGAGGAAATATACCAGGGTATGTGAGAAAGTATATTCAAATGGAGAAAAAAAAGTAGACAAAAATCATGTACTAATGAAAAAATTCAAAATATTTATGTGAATAACTACGTCACATACTGTACAGTGTTGTTTTTTACAAAGGTTAAAATTTACATACCTTGATTAAAATTGAATTGGCCAGGTATCTGATAATAAAGGTATGCAGGAAATAGATTATCTTCTACACACGTATGTTTGGCAGCTCTGGTTCTTTTATCAATGATTAGCAAAATACGGCCAAGGGACCAGCTGGGAGGGAATGGATTTAATCCGACGAAAGTTACGTTGACGATGACATCATAAATAACAAGCTTGAACGAAGTAGAAGAATTGTGGTTAGGTTAGGTTATTGTGTTTTTTTCCTGAGAGTTGTAAATAAAGTTTAATATTCTATTCGCGAGAAATTATTTATTCGCAAGAATTACACTCAGAGGGTTGCAAAAATTCATAAAAACTAATGGAGCCACCCGTCAGCTGTAAATTCGAGTAGAACAGATTCTATCATATGGTTATGTCTCGATTATTTCGATTGGAGGACAAACATGAGCGTCGACATCCAGATGAACCTTACACACGTTTCTCCGAGAATTGTAGTCTCGTTTTGCAACCTTGTATGTGTGGAAGTGTAGTTCTTCATGGAGAATTATCACTGAACAATCTGGAAGTCAAAGAATAATCGGAAAACGCCGGGGTGATCGCAACATTCACGCTCTAACTGCCTCAATGTTCTCAGTTATCTAATAGACCGAGGAACTTCAGTTCTTAATTTCGTTCAACTTGCAGTGTGTCTAAACGTATTCACCCACATAAGAATTTATTCACGGTCCGGAATAGGGGTCAATGGAGTTATATTATAACAATATCGAAAGGTACTGGGTTGCGATCACAAAACATCAGCTCATATAGTAATTAGGACTCAGGATATTACGGGTTTAAGGGTTTCTTAGTTATCTCATGTTTTATTTTTCTTAGTAGTTTTTTAAATGTTTCTTCTTCCAATCTCAAATATAATTCTATAGTCCTGGCTAGATAGAACAAGGCAAAACATAAATTTAGATGCTTTGCATTCTAACATAGATTCGGGGCGCATGTTGGGGGGTCCGTATCTACTGGAAAGCATTTAAAAAAATAAAGTTATGTTGCCGCACCCTGTATAAAGATTAAGTGATCATATGTCGTTTCAAAAATATTTTATAATCGTTATAACGAAATTTAATGACATAATCATGTAGTTGATGATGTGTTTGTAATGTTTAAGACCATTTTACGTTTTAAAAAACATAAAATTAGTAATATGGTTAACAAAAAACTATTCTAAATATAAATATAAAATATCAATTTAATTAGTATATTATCAGAAATAGTTCAAATCGAAAGCGAAATATATGTTTAAAAAATTCAACTATCGATAAATCGAATATAAAATGAATAAATCAAAGTAAAATTACCCCGAAACCCTTTCGAAATCTATTTGTACGCTAATGCAAACTTGTCGTAAAATTCCTTCTGAACATCATAGACTGCTGCCATAATTGGCCGACGTCGTTATCGATGCGTCTTGGCCACCCTGTTCCCATATAAGGATGCTCGACGTGTTATTTTTAAGTGCACTCGAAAATCCCTATAAAAACGACGCCTCGCGTCATTAGCACACTCGTTTATAACCTCGCTTAGCGTCGAGTCCTTTCATTTTTTTAGAGGTTGGTACATGTTTATCGGATTATGGGGTAACTACCCCTATTGATTAACAGTAGATTCGTGATTTTAAATTATCGAGATATATTTAAATAAGTGTAAATAGTGTTATTTTTTTAAAATTAATTTAATAGCGAATATAGGGGTAGTTTTCTTCCAATAGTTTAGTGTTTTTGTGAAAGTGTTTAGTTCTGATTTTTTTTTCAATTAGTTATTGATCAGAGGGTAAAGTGTAATAACCTATGATTTTATTAGTACATATTAAATGTGATATTGGAGTCAAATTTTCTAAACGTAGTGATTAATTACCATCGTTCGTTTAATAGTCATATTCTTGTGTGTTAACCAGTGTGAAGATTCAAGCGAAACTGTGAATAGAGTTGTGTTCACAGCTCCTTGCTTTGTTGAAAAATGATCGTTTCGTTAGACGCATTGTTACTTGATATGGAAAAAGGATTTATATAATTAACTTGAACATTGAATGACGGTGGTTATATAAATGAAAATTACCATAACCCGTCGCAAAGAGAGGTCGATTTGATTGGAAAGTCTTGTGTGTTTGGTTGAATTGTGAAGGTTTTACCACGAAAGTTACGTGGAATTCTTGCGTGGAAAAAAAATTTTGTATCCAAGCCGAAAAAAAGGTTTTACCCACATCTCAAAAAGCTTGCTGAATATTGGTTGGTAGAATACGATGGGTTATACTTCTTTCTTTTTGTACAATTATTAAATAAATAAAGTGAAACTCGGCAATCGACATTATTTATGAAACACCCTCTATATTTGCTTTTAATGTAGTCCAAATCGTTTCTATAGGATTAGGCACACAGTAATTCGTAGAAAGGTATCAGGACCAAGTATCTACGTCGTGTGTATCAAACTAGTTTCGTCTTAATGCTCTATATTTCTGTTTGAGTCTCAGTAGGTCTTAATATTTCCTATATATATTATGTTGTGCTATTTACATCGGGCAAACAACGCAGTAATTTAAATATAGAATCAAAAGTCATCAAAACGACAAATTTAATTCTCTTAGTCTTTCTTTTTCGAATATTTTTTTATTGTTGGTTTATTTGAGCTAACAACTATTTTTTCGTGCTATTTTGATAAAACACATGAAAATGACGTTGGTATAGTAGCTTATTTGTTTCAGTCGCTGTGCCATCAATAAACCGATAGAAACATGTGTGACGACGATGTAGCGGCTCTTGTCGTCGATAATGGCTCGGGAATGTGCAAAGCCGGTTTTGCCGGTGATGATGCCCCACGTGCGGTATTCCCCTCAATCGTAGGTCGCCCTAGACATCAGGGTGTCATGGTAGGTATGGGTCAAAAAGATTCCTACGTAGGAGATGAAGCTCAAAGCAAAAGAGGTATCCTCACTTTGAAATATCCTATTGAGCACGGTATCATCACCAACTGGGACGATATGGAAAAGATCTGGCATCACACCTTCTACAATGAACTTAGAGTAGCTCCCGAAGAACATCCTATTCTATTGACAGAAGCTCCTCTTAATCCGAAAGCTAATAGAGAAAAAATGACTCAGATAATGTTTGAAACTTTCAATACGCCCGCTATGTACGTTGCAATTCAAGCTGTATTGTCGCTTTACGCTTCTGGTCGTACGACTGGTATCGTACTTGATTCTGGTGATGGTGTTTCCCATACCGTACCAATCTATGAAGGTTACGCTCTTCCTCACGCTATACTTCGTTTAGACTTGGCCGGAAGAGATTTAACCGACTATCTTATGAAAATATTGACTGAAAGAGGATACTCCTTCACCACTACTGCTGAAAGAGAAATTGTTCGTGATATTAAAGAAAAGTTGTGCTACGTAGCTTTAGATTTTGAACAGGAAATGGCTACTGCCGCAAGTTCTACCTCATTAGAAAAGAGTTATGAACTTCCTGATGGTCAAGTTATTACCATTGGTAACGAAAGATTCCGTTGTCCGGAAGCTTTATTCCAGCCTTCATTCTTGGGTATGGAATCTTGTGGTATCCATGAAACCGTCTACAATTCGATAATGAAGTGCGATGTTGACATACGTAAGGACTTGTACGCTAACACTGTACTCTCTGGAGGTACCACCATGTACCCAGGTAAGGAGAATTTCAAAAAAATTTTGCTATACTCAATTATTATATAATGAAATTTTTTACGTAAATATTGATACAATTGATCTTTATGACTATGAATTATTTAAATGACACTGATGATTACAAAATTGAAACAAATAGACACTGCTCGGTTAAATCCTCTGATTAAATTAAAGTTGGTATTCTCCAAGAAAATGTCCTGGGACCTCCACTCTTCCCGATATTCTCTTCAGAATATTAGAAACCAATGACCTCATTTTATACTGATGTAACTATAGCAAATCACCTTGACTCATCCAACCAATGGTATACTAAGTGGCGACCACAAATCAAAAACAACAAATGAGTCTAAATAACCTTTAATATGCGCCAATTTGCCCTCCAGTAACTATAAATAATGCACAAATTCCATTAGTTACTTAAACGAAATACCCAGGCCCCCATCAACCAGAAACTACCCTGGAAAAACGTATAGAGACTAAAATCAGACTATTAGACACAAAGTTTCGTTAAATAGAATTCAGCTTTGGGAAAGTGCCAAACAAATATATGTTAACATAGTTCAAAGGTTTCAATCCGAGGCACTAAGAACTTCAGCGAATGCTAATGAGTTTTCAGCTAAATCGTCATATTTTGGGCTTCCTTATACGCATCTACGCTGTGTTGTTTCTTATGCGAAACACCCTGTATAATGCTATATTCCAAGTTTCATTAAATTACTTTTATTTTTGTAAACATTTTAAAACTCGTTTTTTCTTGTAAATAATTTATTAATAATTTTGTTTTTGAATCAAATTTGCCGCCCTATGCTATAACCTATTCAGGTTACTGGTATATCCGATATGTTTCCTCTGATTTGAACTTGACATCATGACCATATACAACACATTCCATCTAAACAGACAAAAAAACGAATAATGTCAGTTAAATAAAATGAGAATGCGAACTATATATTTATGAAATATGAATGAACTTTGTAAGGTCGATGACAATGAAAAACATTATTTGGATCATTGTCAGAAGCGTGGATTACTTAATGATTGTGTAACCTTTGGACGGGATCCAATTCGATTTTCACAATTTTGGAGAAACAAAGACAATCGTTCATTATATCTCGTTGAAATATAAAATAACGATAAAAATCTGAAGATACTTAATGATAGGCTCATAACTTTTTTAAATATCCTTTCTGCATATTGGTCAATAGATTTGTGGAAATTTTGAATTTTGATACCCGTATCAGAAAACAACATAAAAAAGGCGTAGTCAAGAACATAATTATGTCTTAATCTTTCAGAACCTCATTTGATTAAGAAAAGAAAATAGGTTAAAACCTTTGTTTTTTGTTTACAAGATGGGTATGTGGTAAAGCAGACGGTGAAATTCAAATGCTTTTGAATAAATTATGAAACCCTTTAAACACGGTAGACAAAGACAACTTAAGGATTTATTAAAAACAATGCTCAAACTAGGCTGAAACATGCCCACTTTATTCACTTGACTAAAATTTGTTTATTACTTTATTAAAGGTATTGCTGACCGTATGCAAAAAGAAATCACCGCCTTGGCTCCGTCAACAATCAAAATCAAGATCATTGCCCCACCTGAAAGGAAATACTCTGTATGGATCGGTGGTTCCATCTTGGCATCACTATCCACCTTCCAACAGATGTGGATCTCCAAACAAGAGTACGACGAATCCGGCCCCGGAATTGTTCACCGCAAATGCTTCTAAAGCACTTATTGCAATATTGGTTGTGTATTTATTGAGTACAATACTGGAAATGGTGTTACTTGTTTTCATATGTTAATTCACCGGTATCTTGAGGAGGCAATTTCTTGTAATTATAGTTTATATTTTGTTAAAAACATATTTTATACTGTATTTTATTAAAAGTCCAATTATTAAAAATTTTTAATTTAAAAATGAAACATCTATGTTTAGAATTATAGAAAGTGAATGGATCAGTATTGTACTAAATGAATATTCATATTTTTATAAAAAATATTATCCTTGAGAGGCCTTACATCCTAGAAGACTGTTTCAAACCTTCAAGAAACTTGTAAAATCTGAATCACTACATTGTTTTTGTAACTTGATTTTCAAAATGTATATCAAAATTTTAATAATTATTATTTAATGTAATTTTAACCTACTCTTGATAGTAATTAGGCATTTGAAATCTAATCAAAAAATTGGTTGTTTATATTTTATATGAATATTTATAGTAGTAGGTGTAAAGATTTCAATTGCAAAAAGTTACCTGTACTGTTTAGAATAAATTAATATTCCAAAATAAAGTTTTGTTATATAGTGATTTGCTCATTCATTTCTACCTCTAACATTTTCAGTTTTTGAAACTGAGTTTTATTTTATTTCTTCGCGAAAACTGGTAGCTTAGATAAATAGTGTGTAGGGATAAACTACGAGTTGCTTTACCAATTGTGGGAATTTTATTTTAAGCAATTAATTTGAAGACTGTTAAGATCATTCAAAAAGAAAATAATTCGAAAAAACGCATTTGTTGCAATTTTTGATATTGACTATTTGATCATCATCTGATCTACCCGAACCCAAAGATTCCTAGGTACTCTGCGGAAACTATGATCGGGTCGACCCGAAGAAAAATACTATTTAATAATTTGTCCACCGTGCTCTCTGAAAACGTATGTTTCTGATAAAAAAATGGAAAATTTAAAAATTATTTATTCCCCTTGAATGGTTTTATACTATTAATTCTCATAAGTAGTATTTATTATAAAATATGGAAGAATTAACGCACCAAAAAGTAATAAAAATCAAAATTGATCCTTAAAGATAGGCAACTAGAATTATTCAGGATTATATACATATTAAATATCTAAAAATGATTGACATCCTAAAGGACAATATTTATTTGTGTGATTTTAGAGAGAAAAAAATAATTTTCTATTGTGCTACTGAAAATATTGCTGTCATTGAATAAAGTCCGAATTCTAACCTCTGAATTGTGACAGTAATAAAGAACCACATAATTTTTAGCATGCATTTGAAATGCTTACTGCAAAAAATGTTTATTACTAATTTAACTAAATTAAATATTATACGAGTGGTAAGCAAAATAAAAATGTTTGGATTATTTAAAAAAGCAGTTTGCATTTTAGGTTAAGTATTCAGTTAGTTCTTCGAATGATGCAAACTCTTTTTACTTTAAATCAAATTTTTCAAAAGAAGAACAAACCAAGATTTTAAATACGTTAAATGACTCCAATACTAATCACTTATCAAGGTAAATATTTTCAATACAACATGCATAATGAATGCTGGATACTTTACTAAAGAAAAAATTTCAAAATCACTTCCAATTCGACTTTATTCAAGTTCTCTAAAATTCTGTAGTTTCTAATTTCAAGATTTCGTGTTCCAAAGAATAGAATTAAAAATATTCATGCATGGAAAAACAAGAAAGGTCCATTTAGATCCTTACATGAAGTACTTGAGGTGGATGGTTTAGGTGAAAAACTATTGCATAGAATATGTGAAGATATAATAAATGAAAAATGTGATAATAATACACTTGATTCTACAGAATTAACTAAAAATAATTTAAAAATTAAACGACAGAAACAGATTATAACTCCACCTATTAACGGACAAATTTTAAATGTAAGTAGCAATTCAAATGAATAGTTATAAGTATTAAATATTGAATTTGAATATAGTTACATTTACTTTTGATAAGAATTTTATAAGTTTTAACAGAGACGGTCTTAGCCATTGTTGGGGCTCTGGGCAGGTCTTGGGAGTTCTTGGGCCTGGTCCTACCCTACTGGATTCACATAGGACCTGCCATATTTCTATATCCTTACTAAATACTGGAAATCTAGTTGTAGGAAAAAAATTTTTTCTCTTAAAATGAAAAAATGCCCCTACTCAAGACCAGCTTCTTCTTTCATTGCCTTATCCATTGCGAACATTGGCTATTCTTATCTTGTTTGTTCACTGTGTTTCTAAATATATCAACAGATGAGACTCCAAACCACTGTCACAGATTATGCAACCTTGAATGCTGTTTTCTCTGTGGTCTCTTCTTATTATCATCGGTATTTGTCATGTTTTAGTATGTGGTCTAAATATTCCAGTTTCTGTTTTTTTAGAGACGACTTTCTTCTCTTTTCCTACTCTCTGCTTAACATCTATGTTGGTGATGTGTTCCATCCAGGATAGTTTCAAGATATGCAGATATATATCCACATTTCAAAAGATTCAAGTAGTTTTGGTCCATGCCTCTACACTATTGAACACAACAGATAATATGTAGCACCTGACTTAGTCTTTATTTTAGTTATAAAGAAATAAAATCCGGCACTGAGTTTTAACTATCTAATATCTATGTATCTAGTGTCATTTTTGAAACCAAATTATTGTTTCTAGAAACTTATATCTGCAGTAGGTGTACATTTGTCCCCCATAGGTATAAGTTGGGCTAAATTATCTCAAGAACAAAATAAATTAGTGAATTGGAATTTTGATAGTTTTAATAATTTACCTAAGAAAATGATGCCTAACGATAATTTTGATATGGTAGGTATTTAAAATGAATATAGTAGTTCCTTTTCTTGATGAAGGTCATATGATTTTAGGTTATTAACATTATCAGAAAAATACCATCAAGTGATGTTTATATTTTTGAAACTTCACCCTCTATGGGTCCACAAAATCAAACTTCAGCATCAGCTTATTCCCAACAACTAGAATTAAGTGCTATGCTATTCACATTACTGAATACCAGCGTGCATCACAATGTTACTTTACGAAATGTTAATGATACAAATACACCGTCACCTACGTCAATTGAAAATAGAGTATTCTATCTTAAGTCTAGGTTATCGGCAAGGTAATTTTAGATATTAATGATTATTTTTCTTGGAATAATAACAGTAATTGGTTTTATTTACCATGAGGTAATCATTCATCTTATTACCCATTTGCTAGCTCTAATGACTTTATTCTTTTTGACCTCTGAAGTAATTAATTGTTATCTAGCTATCAATTTCTTCTTTTTCCTTGAGCAGAAACCCTGCAGTGCTCGTAGCAGCTTTTTGAAGCAGTCTGCACATTATTGAAAATATATGTATTAACAAGTTGAGCTCCAACCAAAATTGATAAACTGTTCCTTGCGCATAATTTTTTTTTTGTTTTCACTTCATATTCAAGGAAAATTTCATTTGATTATACCTGTTTCTTTTCCAACATTCTTTTATTATGTATACTTTTTTGAACTCTATAATAAAAAATATACAACCCTTTATTGAGTTGAACTGAGAACCTTATTTTGAAAATATCTGCCAAATGATTTTGATTGCACACGAGTACGGGGGAGTTTCAGAGGGAATATACCCTCTATTTGTATGGAATGGATATGAAATTAATTATCGTAATGTCTTTTAATCACTCCAAAAAAATTCTGTGGTTTTTGCTTCCAAGCCATTTTCTTGTCTATATGCATACATATAATCACTCCCGAAATATGCACCAATTGGCAAATATTTCCAATTCAGCCCTTTTAAGGGTTTTATCTCCCTTATATTTAGAGAAATGAAGAATTTATTATTTTTGAATACACCTAAAGAGGATGAATAACTTCCATTTTTAATTAATATATTTATTTTGTTCGGTTGTAGATTGTTCAGTACATTAGTGGGACAAGAAAAAGTGGCTGCTGTTACTACAATAAATGAATTATTAAACGATAATGTAGAAACCAGTAAACCATCTCTACCTTGTACAAAAATTATGGTAGAACAGCAACTAAAAGCTGCATTTGATTCTCAAACACCAGTCAATAAAGAATTGTTAGGACAAGCTTTGATGCTAGTGATAACGTTCATGGATTTATGTGTTTACAAAAATCCAGCTGCATTAGATGCTGTTTTTTCTGTATCAAAGAAAAATAAAAAATAAAATGAGTATGTACATAATTGTTGTATGATTTCTGACACCCCAAAAGTTTTTTTTTAAATACAGTACTGAATCAATATAAAATATAACAAAGCTAAACTCAATTTTGATGTTTCTTAAATTCTCAAAAAAATGTTAAAGTGATGCTTAAAAGTGAAAAAATATGCCAAAATTGGTCTCAATGGAAGTAGTTGAAGGGAGAGAATGTGTAAAGATGATAAACAAGAGAAACATGGATGTGATCTACATGGAGAATGGACAAGAACATATGTGGAGTGTTTGCAGGCTGAAACAGGAAGAGGAAAACTGAAGACGAGACAGTGGGATGAGGCGGAAACGGATTTGTATAAGATAGGGGTGAGGAATTGAAAAAAATGGCTGGTAAACATGCTGGACGTGTAAAAAGATGGAGTCTGAAACCTCCCCTATAAAAAGCAACTCAAAGCTTGAAAGAGCGGCCAAGTTCCACAGGAGGAACGTCATACTAGTATACAGAGTCGGACACAAGGGCGGAACACTGAATCGAGATAACACAGTAGACTTTATAGGCCCATGGCTTGAAGTTTCTCTACTGCTTTTCTCCATCGCTGCATTGCGCTAGTTTGCTATCCCTAACTTCTGTAAGTCTGTACCATACTAACATTTCTTTTGGTTAAGAAATGTTCATCAAAACAATATTATACATAATCTAGTTTTGAAGTTTTCATTGTTTCAAATGTATTATAAATATCCTAGCATGCTTCCCCAAAAATATTCAACAGTAGAGCTACTTTTATCTTTTCGTCTGCAGTGCTTTTTCCAGAAGCTAACAAAAATATTTCAAATCTTTGCTCCCATTTTGGTCATCCATGTGGCTCCTGTATATTAAACGCTTCCGGGGGCTGGAAGTATTCCATTCTTCACTATATTTTTGATACTTTGGCACGACTTTCGTATTTTTAACTTCTCGTTTTATTATTACATTTATTGGAGGGATTTTTTTTTCTTTTAGAAGCTAAAGACGATTTTCGACTACACTTCTAATACCATATTTCGTTGTTTATTGTTCCATTTCTTGTTTTTATATGTTTTATTAAAACTAAATTTATTAGTACTTTCACTATCAAGATCATGTTTTTTTTATTACTGTCGTCCTCTCCTCTTCTTTTATTTATCTTTTTGACAGGACCAAAACTAAATAACTAAAAATGCACATAACTTAAAACTGAGGAACAAAGTCTTCCTTACATGCATCTTCTTTTTGATTTTTCTCCACTTGTAAGGCTCTTTTCACCCACCTTTTTTCTTCCACTCAGGGTATATGCCCCAACCAATGCTGTCTTTTTGCCTTTACTATATAGCCGACGTGTGCCTGACCATATCACCTTTGAATTTCTGCATTCGTTCTTCTTCTTTTTTATTCATGACCCAGCAATCACTACCATATAACATCGTAGGTTGTATAACTGTCCTGTAAATTCTTAGTTTTGCTACCCTTGAGATATCTTTAGACCTTAATAAGTTTTCTATAGCTCCAACTGTTTTATTGCCTCTTGCCAATCTTTTGTCGATTTCTTTAATTTGGTCATATCTGCATATGTTAGTTCCAGGACTTTGACCTCCTCCATATGCTAATGTCCCCAAATGTCTAGCTTTTTTTTTATTTCTTTGATACTCTCATCAAAAAATGTGTCTTGTATGTTTTTCTTCCTCTATTTTTCAGGATCCTCCATATGTCGCTCCTGTCTATTTTATCAAAAGCTTTCCCAAGGTCTATGAATCTTCAATTACTTTTCGCAGTTTTTTTTCCATCAACTTGTATACAGTAATAAATTCAGTAAAATATACCTGAAATTTTTTAATAAACGGGCGAAAAATTTAGTGTCGTAAAAGTGGCTGTACTTGTTTTTAATTATATAATAAAAAGGTTGAAACGATATTATATAATATTGCAGGGAAATAAATGAAGTAAATTAACCACTCTAGGTATCTAAAGTTTATGACCTCCCTGTATATTGGCATGATTTATTTTTGGCCCCATTTTCATATATTTTAAACCTTTCAGATAATTTCGTACTTATAATAATGAAAAACCATAATACAATAATTAAAAAACACGGCTTAGAAAACCACACACTTACCTTTACTTAATTATTCGCAAGAGCCAGTAATTTATAAAAAAATCACGGGATTAGAAGTTCCTGAGAATTAAAAAAAAAACTAGAAACCCGAGAAGAAACCACCAATGTGAAAAAACAGATACCTAAAACTTAAGTAAACACTATGTGACGCTAAAAAAATAACCTTGAAATAAGAAACTTTTCTATATTATATTCTGTTGGTTGATTTTAATTGATCCAAAAATATATCTTCAATCAAATACGAAATTTTGAAAATATGTGTATTGTATTGTAACGAACGTTTATGATTTTTCACCCATGCCCTTTCCCGCGTTCTCTACCACTGATTTTCAAGGATTATATCGATCAGTGCGGTAAAATACTCCTAGGGACGTATCGGCGCCACGCGTCCCGACACGGAGAAAACACAGACGTTGGCAGTAAACCTGACGCAGTTCTCTAAAACCTACCGCGATACTTTTTTCTTTGACTCTACGCGACTATTTTAATAAAAAGTGTATCGAATATGCTCTAGTTGTATCTCATTTACCAAAATGGATTTGGAATTTAGGTTAACTGTCATTGTAAATGTAAGTAGTTTTTGGTTTGTTTTCTTAACGAGTAATAGTTTTCAACGTTGTTACTAGAAAATGTTAATTTAATTTTAGAATTATTTATTTGGATTGTAGCGCAACAGAGGCGGTACTCGTTATTTTTCAAAGAGTTAAATAATATATAAACAGTAAGAGAAAAAGAAAAAATTCCGTTGTAGTTACAATTATGTGTAAAAAAAATTAATTCAGAGATACTGAAATTTTACCTTTCAAATTCTTGATGAGAACACAATAATTTAGATCATTTTTTATACAAATTTTTGGATACTAAAACATTCTTTTGAATTCAAATTATTTATCGAGAGGTAAATTATTGTATGACTAAATCGCACTTATGATATTAATGAGAAAGTTTCATCGATGTACAAAAAACAGCAGCATTGGACTATTTACAATATTAAAATCTGCTAGTTAATTTAATTCGATTAAGTATATATTACATAACGAGCAAAAAATTACTAAAAGTGTGATGTTTTAAAAAATATAGTATCATCAATTATATGATTTGTTAACAATAACATACTATCTTCTTATACAATCTATTAGTGTATTGGTAGAATGATGAAATTTATTCATATTATTATCATAACATAATTTTCGTGATTTTTTAAACTGATATCAAAAAAATAGTTGTTTTTAGACGATGGAATACTGATAGACAGTGTTAGGAGCTTTCCACGTTCGTATAACAAAAAGGACCCTTACAGAGAATTTCTATTGGCTTACCAGTAATTTATAAAAATCGTTAATTTAATGCATAAACCAAAAAATTAACAACAAGAATCTTTAGTTTAATGTTAATTTTAATTTAGTTTTAATTTTGGCTGCATAAACCAAGCTTAAATCGATTTTATTGACTAAATTCTACTTTTGAAAATGAAGCAATCAGTTATTACTACAAATATGGAAATTATGAAATATTCTATATTACTGGTGATGAGTAATTAATTGCATATACCTACAGATTTTTCTACTAATCATGCAACTTGATTACTATATATATATATATATATATATATATATATATATATATATATATATATATATATATATATATATATAAATATTAAAGTTCCCTACAAAAACATTATAATGCATTTAATAACTTTCTAGAATATCACTTTTATTTAACTTTATTTAAAACAATGGAAGTTTATATTGAATTATTGAATTTCTTAGTGCTTATTTTTTATTTCATTTAAATTTAAAGATAAAATCGTGTTTTACATAGAAGTATATTATGGTACCCCATTATTTGGTATATATCTCTATTTTGAAATTCATAAAGAAGTAGTACCATTATTTAGGCAACCCAAACAACAGTTGTGTAATATGTGCTGTTAAAGAAAATTTCTCTTATAAAACGAAACATTTTCCAGATATTTACAGTTCGTTGTGATGTTTATGCAAGGGAGGTAGCGTGAACGTGGCATTTATCCGAAAAATTATCGTTCAGTATATTCGCGAATTTTGATAAATTGTACATTAGGTAACTACAGTGTTTTTTTATCGGTTCATACAGGTGGTATTTCGTGTTTGTAGTGTGAAATTAGCGGATTTCAGTTTTAGTGTGGATTATTTCTAATAAATTATTTGACAGCCGTCTTCACAACAGGTAAATAAACATTTCCATTACGAACTATTTTGTTCTTTTGCTACGACTTACCTGTTTTGTTTGTGTACGGTTTCTTATGATTAAATAAAATTTATATAGTTCAATAATTATATTTATCTTTATGTTGGTAAACAGTTTGGGAATGTATAGATAAATCAGATTTACCTAAACAATAATGATAATCATGAGGATTTAAATTAAGTTATTTTAACCTTGAAATAGTTCTGTTTTTTATCATTTTTATTTCTTGAAAATAACCGTTATTTAAACTAATGTATTTTATGTCTGTCATTTGTATTTGACACATAACTGTGAAAAATTTTGTACAAACTGATTTCCATTGTGAAATATAATAGGTAGGTGTTATATATACATATAAAATTCAACTAAAACAAACTTTATTATTGAATAAACAAAAGTCGATAAGTGAAGCTGTAATATTGAGGTTAATATGTTATCTAATTTTTTTTTAATTATATTTAAACAATAATATGAAAGACATTAAAGGATACTTTTGATATTCATAGCGAATTTGACTTTCAAAAATCGGAGATATTGATTTATATTCTAGTCTAGAATAATTACGTGCTTGCAAAATATTCATTTATTAACCCAATTAAATGATATATAAATCAACCTAATAACGTCGAATATATCCAAAAAAGAACTATAAAAACTGCCATCTAATAAATTTAATAGAAAAAAATTATTGAAATGAAGGAAGATATTTATTGATCAATTAACATTTGATTTGAGTTAGATATGATTGAAATTAAGAGACTCTCGCGTCTACCAAACTAATTTCTTGAAATTGAAATTTATTGATTTTTATTCCACATGTATTTATGCTTAAAAATCTAAAATTGATTGATTATGAACTAAAACAATGCATAAAAGTTGCTAAATTGTAGGTTAAAATGTTATTACAGTGAAATATATTTAGTTTGTGAGTAAAAATGAGACAAAAAAACTGTACAAAAATGTGGTTAAATTTTGCACGTTTTCCTTGAGTGACAGAAACAATATGGCCGTTTTCCCAACTTCCGCTCAGTTATTGGATATGCATTGAATTATAATAATTTTTAGTTAATAACTCTTATTGTTGTTCGATAACCGTTATAACGACTGACACCACTAGAAAGATTAATTTCTTACCAATCAAATATATACTCATATATCGTAATAATTCTAATAATCACGATTACCTATCCATAACTTTCAACAATTCTGATTTAATTTGTAATCAAAGAATTTACTATGGCTCCCATAAAAAGTCATGTTAAAGAAGCGAACTTTGAACTCAAATTTCTTTAGATTTTGATCGATAACACATTATATAGAAGGGTACCGTTGAATTCGTCATGACAATATCAAAAAATATATATCTTGTTTCACATTTCCCGCGAGCCTCCTTAAGGTAAAGTTGAACGTTGCCACATTTATTGGTCAGATTGAAAATACAATAATATGGTGGAGCCTAATTATTTCGGGACCTGTTTACTTTGGAATTTTGATCATAAACGTATTCCTTTGAAAAATTTCACTTTTTATGCATTATCCAATCACATTCGGTGGTATATTCGGCATAAATTTATTTTGAAACCAATTTTCGAAACATATTCATGCTTGTATCGAAGTGATAATCCAGGTTGGAATCGGAAATATTCTTGCCTAATAAACATATTGTTTACTCTACCTACCAACACTTAAATTATATTTTCGATGAAAATAAACAGTTTACCTTCAATGCAGTTGAAATTGTGGCGTAGGAATTTTTACATATTAAAACCATTGTATATAATATATTTAGGATTGATTTTACTTAGATACCTTTTTTTCTCGTGAAAATATCGTTAATTTTGCACAGTTCCAGCAGTATACACGATCATATTTCTAACTATGGTGCACTACGCATGACATGAATCTATTACGAACACGTATCCAACCATTGCTGCTGGAACACCACGTTCAACGCAGGTAGGAAAAAGACGAAAATAATCGTTTTTTCTGATATGCCCGGATCCAAATTTCTTCAAAATATTTTTGCTCGTCTCGAACTGCTACTGTACTAGTTCAATTTGTTGCTGGGACGTAAAACTTTTTGTTTATTACATGAACTTTATACTGATGATCAAGTAGTTACAGACATTCTGAACAAACCTAAATAGTAGAATACAATGAAAGTTTATGGTTAATAATACAGAATCATCAATAAATTTTCCAACATATAAAAAGCAAATTCAATATATTCAACTGATGTACTGAAACAAAATAATTCATTTCAGGATGTTTGATTTCAACCGATTAAAAATATTCTACAAGGAAATTTATAGTTGATTTATGACATAAAATTTTTGTTGCGCACTAAATTATTCACGAAGTCTCCAGTTTATGTGCGAAATCGATTATTATAACCTAACTTTCTGTAAAATCATTATATTATGCGGGTGTTTATGCATACCGCGAATCGTAACTCATTTTGAATAAATTCAACAAGTTTGTATGGTTAACAGGATGCATGTAGAATTTATAATGACGAAGTCTAATCATCGAATGGAATTTTAAATACAATTATAAATAAAAATTACGTCCCTGTCATATCAATTAAAAAATATGGCATGTTGTTTATTGCAGATAGTTCTGCAGTACTTACGCAAAAATATTTGCGTAGAAAAAAATCTTGATAGAAATTATTAAGGTGACTAATTATACTGGATGTTTCACATACAGGTGACTGGGTCTCTAAGAAATATAGATTTCTAAAAAAGGATGTCGATTTCTCAAAAATAGTCCATTGTGTGTCATTAGGAAACGAATACCCTTCGATTACCGCGGCGGGTGTAATTTGGGCGCTAACCATCCTTCTTTACCTGTCTGACCAAGAAGGGTAGATAATCCGACATGTATTTTCGGCGCTAAGAAGTGCAGGTAGGTCGCGTCATAAAATAACCCAATAGAGGGAAAGTTGATAGATTTTTAAGTAGGTTAGGTTATGTAAATCTCTTATTTTATATGTAATATGTACTTAAAGTACTAAATAAAAATATAAAGAAATATAAAATTTACTTTATTCTGTAGAGTGTTACAAAAATGTTGTGAGGAAACTTTATTAAAGGCAGATTTTTCATTTAAAAAAAGTGCAAAGTAGCCCCCTCTAACGGTAAATTTTTTCAGACCTTAAGTGATAATAGGTCATTTCTCTTATAGGAAAATCTAAAAATACAAAAATATATCTTATTATAAATGTCGGTGATTTAATAAATAACTGTTTTTCATAAATCATGTACTTCAGTCGGTTAGCGCCCAAAATACACATAGGATTAAAATGACCCTTCGGTCTTGGCGACTAGTTTACATGTTGTAAAAAGTACATTAATCCTTTAGCGCCCAAATTACATCCGCCCGATTACCGTCGTCAACGTGTTACTTGAGAATTTCGGAAACCATTGTTTACTGTTTTTATAACTAACCACATTTTACTTTGTGTAATATAATAAGGTTAAGTTTAGTACCTAAGGAAATTAAAATGACTACATTTTTATGTAAATCAATAAATTGATGTATGAGAATTTTTTTGCTTTTTTCAATATTATTGAGCATAAATTAATTTCATATTTATGCGCATATTGTAGGTTTTACATTCACATATTTGGTATTAGTTATCAAAATATGTGAATTCTGTGAAAAAATTATCAAAGTCACTTAAATTTATGTGGAGGAAAAACCAATTTTGAAGAAACAAAAAGTCAGTTATATAATAAATTAGTATATTATATTATAAGGATTAAAAGTGCAACCGAGTAAATGCAAAATTGCGAGTAAAAATAGGCACTTTTAGTCCGTATGATATATACTATTTTTTCTCCAACCAAGTCAAAATTAAAATAGAGTTAATTTTATTCAAAAATCGTTAATAATTTGGTAATAAATTTGAACACATATCAATTATAACAGCGATAGCAAGTCGGTAGTCATGGATATCTGGTATTGTTGGTAAATATCGATTGTCAAGTAGACGTACTAATCATATAATTTTTGTAGTAGTTTAGTAGTACTTTTAGTCCTAGTATTAAAAGTAGCGTTTTTAATCCTAGGATTAAAAGTGTTGCTAAGCAACGAGCAAATTTTTGTACAGTAAGCGAATTGATGGCTTTTGCACCTGAAAATAGTACAAAAATGTCAACATTTTTTGATGGTTGGAGAAAAATAATATTTTTCATTTATTTATCAATAATGGAAAAGTATTTATATATTTTTACTTAATATAAGCGTGGAGGACTTGTTTTCAAGAAGACTGGCTTGTCGAGGACGTTGAAACCCCTTACCGCAATGCAGGCTTCAGTTGCACACGCCCATTAACTAATTTTTGAATAACTAGACAGGAAAAGATGCGGAAATATAATAAAGTTTTTGACCATCTAGCTTAAAGATGAATCTCAATGTGAACACCTACTTGAGTTTACTGACGCCAGAGTTTTTGCAAGAGCTAGTTTCTGGCTTGCTTATTTATGGCCTATTATAACTTAAAACAAAAAACAGATTTCGAATTAGAAACAGATTTGTTCTCTCTATGAAGAGGGCGGATGTAATTTTGAAGCGGTATTACGAATGACGGAACAAGTTAGACAACAACAACTGATAATTTTGTGTGTAATGTCAGATTAATGACCCTTATTCGTTTTTTATAAATAGCGGAAGGAATAAAGGTTGATTCATTTCGTTATACTCGATTGGGAAAATCTCGAGGTCTCTTTTATTTGTTCCGTCAAATCATAAATTGCTTTAGTTGCACACCGCAAGTAAGTATCTACGTAATAAATAAAAATTGTCAATATTCGAGGTTAGGCGACCGGTTCTTACAGTTATTTCCGTAAATCAAGTAGGAAATAATCGATGTATGACGGATTTCTAAGCTAAACCACATAAAAGTTTCTTTCGTACAAGGAGATTACAGATACAGGGCGAGTTACTAATAGTATTGTTAATTGTTCATTAGTATGATGTCTGTAGGTTACACAGTCTACAATTATCGGAGTTTTTCAGATGAAAATAATCATTTTCCTGAATATATATATATATATATATATATATATATATATATATATATATATATATATATATATATATATATATATATATATATATATATATATGTAGAATTTTCTCTAGTCTTTCGAGCAGAAATATCTTTGTCAATCTCCGTAACTTATTTTTAATTCTGAAGGTAGCAGATTAAATAATTTTTTCATATTAAAGATGATGGAATTTTTTACCAGATCAGAGATGGGTATTGTTGAATAAATGACCAAAATTTGTCTTCTAGTAGGGTAACTATGAATGAGTGTCTCAGTTGAGTTGTGAAAGTGTTTGCAAAGCAACAAACGAATTCTAAAATGGAGAAAGCAGCTGTTTTTTGTAATTTGAAGATAGATTTGGAAATGTGCAAACTACAAGATCCCCAGAAAGGCAAACAATAGCGAAGATGCGATTCGAACGAGTAGTAAGTTGTTAAAGCAGTAAGAGAATCGAGCTATTCGGACTCAGATTCAATCGCAAAACAAACAGAGGATAGTTTTCTAGTCTCTACATGAACGGACCGTTGAAGGGCACCGTTAATATATAGACCAAGAAACTCGATCGAATTTGAAGATCGTATTAAGTCATTGTTGAGTTTTGGAGGTTGTGAAACTCTTTTGTAGAATAAAACTTTGAAGTTTGAAGATAAACCGAGTTAACCTTCAGTTTCCAAATACTACAAAGAACAAAAATCTTTCTCTCGAATTCAATGGATGCAGATATATATTTTATTTTCAAATTTGTATGTTGTTTGTGTTTATTTTATAATTTTAATAAATTAATTTCGAGGTAGATATATTCTTTAATGTTGTCCCATTGTGTTATTAATATATATTTAACACGAAAATTTTTCTATAACGACATATTTTTTGTGAATTATTTCTTTTTCTTTCATTGATTTCGGAATAAACTTCAATGACCATGAACTGGGTGCTGAATTAAATCCCAAACTAGAAACTTTCCAAATATGAATTATTAGAACGTTCTTCAAAAAACAGGTTTTACTAATAAAGTAAAAGCACTTCTACAACTACAAAAACAATTAAATATCTATTAGAAATCTAGAAGATACCTGATAGTGGAACAGAACAGACAAATATCACATACAATCACATACGTGATTGTTCCAAAGTCGTTTCAAATGCCGAAAAAGGCAGGTCTTTATTTAACTCTACGAAATTAGAAATTATTAGTTAAGAAATGTTTTTTTTTCACTTTGTTTGCGGTTGCAACATAAACTACTTGCTTTTTTTCGTATTCCTAAATTTTTCAGAAAGTAAAGAAAATTTTAATTTCAATTTGAAGCAAATGTTTTCGATAGAGAGTAATTCCTGCTTTGTTAGTGAAAATATATTGAGGTAAAATCTAACGATGAGGCAGGATGGGGATTACATATTTAATAACATTTTCTCATTTCCGTATCATAATGCAATATCACTCTCATCCTAAAAATGTTCTATCGGGCTTTAATCCGGACTGCGAGCAGGCTGAACAAACCGTATGACCTTGTCAAGATAAGCAGTGATTTTCATTCAGTATTATTTCAAATAAAATTTTTCTCCAAGTATCAGTCATTAGTATTATAAATCTCCAATAGAGGGTGCACGGATGTAAAATTTTTCCCGAGCGACATTAAAGAATTAATAAAATTTGTAAAGAGTAAAAATAATTTTTAGATCAAATTTGTCGAAAAAATTTTTTTGCAGCGTGAACGGGACTTGAGCCCACGATCAGCGAATCTGGAGATTGACGCCTTAGCCCGTGCGGCTAACGAACGCAATTAAAGTGGTGGGATATACTAACAGTAATAAGTTATAAATGAGAGTTACAAACAAAAAAACTCACATACAGATGAAGCTAATATAAGCGTGTTAAAAAAGTTCTTCATCTTTAAACTAAAACGTGTAGGTGGATGCCCAATCCTTTCGATGGGCAGCGACCAAATGATAATAAGGGCTTGGAGGCACACATCACTGAGCGCGAGCAGAGGAATGGTGACTACAAGCCCGCTGTATTGAAGACGGTTCTAGGAGGAATGACTTGGCAGGTGCAGGTTTCTGCGGGGGACACCCCAAAATAAGCGAATATCTTTCGCTTGGGGAACAAGCTACCGTCTTCCAAGCCGAAGTTTTCGTTATGATGGAATAAGAACGCGCAATGCACAATCGACTCCACAGGAACACAGTAATTTCGATCTGCTCAGACAGCTGAGCTGCCATACAAGCTATAACAGCTGAAAAGGTATGCTCAAGGCTAGTGCTTGGAGTGTAAGAGAGTTCTTCAAAATCTGGTGAGTGATGGGTGCATGATCCAGGTAGTTAGGGTGCCCGTCTACTCGGGTAACAAAGGCAACGATGAAGCGAACACACTCGCCAAACTGGGATCTGCGAACCCACCAATGGGCTAAGAACCCATCCTTGGTGTTGCCAAAAGCGCTGTCATCACGTCTCTCAACAGTCTTTTCGCAAGGCGGGCTTGGCGGAGATGGATGCAGACAAACGAAGGCCCATATTGATGGAACCCCCTCGTTTCTCACCAAACAACTGCTCCAGATATATAGGCGCGAAATCAGACTTGTGACCGGACTTCTAACCGGTCACTGCCAACTAAGACATCAGCTTCATACCATAGGCATCACGGATGCCTAACGACATTAAAGGATTCAACCAAAGTGACTGATCAGCTTCTCAAAGAAAATCGGACTTTGGTAACGTCAAGTGGGGCACGACGGGCCTATCTGAATGCCTATGTGCCTCAACAGCTTCACGGCCGCCCACACCTATGAACTATGAACGTGTTATTATGTCTTATTATGACTTAACTTCAAAAAAAAATGTATTTTCTAATTTAGTGGTAACGGAGTAGCCCCCTTTTTGCAGCAGTGCCTTATATTCACAAATTAATTGAAGTATCTTAGGTATTCTATTTCTATCGTTACATTATCAGTTTCTCTTACCGGAGAGAGCTTCCTTACGAACATTATCGTATCTCCAAAAGTAATTAAACTAATTCAGGAAGTGCCTGTTCACCTAAACCTTCATCATTATAATTATTATATATGCAAATGTATATTTCTTAGAGAAAATTACGATATATTATATTCTCTGTCATTGTCATTAACTTTTAACTTTCACAATGAACGTAACCGGCTACAAGTAAACCACTTTCACTTCGCCGTTAATCGACGATGTATTACTCAATATTGAATATGCTATAAGGTATCTACAAGTTTAACGTTTTGTTTTTTCAATTTGAGAGTGCAATAACCTGTAAAACGTTTATCAAAGTTCTGTTAGTGTGGTTAAAATTGATTACTTCCTGTTGTTTATAATGAAATTTAGCAGATATCCTGCTGCTCGAATAACTTGAAATTTTACTTATCTAAAGACGGTATTGGAACCATCGAAATTGAATACCTACTAAATAATAGTATCAACAAGGATGAGCTACAACTCGTGACAATGTTTAATCCGTTGAGATAAGGATGTGCCAACTCGGGGCGGGGATATTTCAGGTAAACGAAAAGGTAATCCGAATATATAATACAACTCGTGATAGATTCATTATTACCTGGAATTTACCACCTAATCCACTTATTAAAATTGGAAAATCCAAAAATCCTTACATAACCTAACCTAAATTCAAAATTTTATAAATAATAATAAAAATTGACGGAGGACAATATTGTTTATTTGACTATGATATAACTGATAGCATAATTACATTTGGATCTGAAATAAATTCAAATTGTGTAAAAAACTCAGCAACATTTCATTGTCCCAAGTAATTTGTCCAGTTGTTCACATTATATTCCATCGATCTTTTGCCTTTTACCAAATAAACTTTCAACAACGTACATTATTAAAATCCCGAACTGCATAATCTTCCGTAACGAGTTGTTTAATCTTCATGGCCACCACGATCACGAGTTGGCTATTATTGATTGGTATTGAAATCACGAGCTTGGCGCAAGCCTCTTATTTTCTTAGTTTTCTTTTATATAGATAGATCGAAAATCAAAATACCTTCCAAAATTTTATGTAAAAATGTCATAAAACTGTGATCTACAAAGATTGTTTGAAAAGACATCTCGACTAAAGATGGTGCTAGATACCTCAATCGCACATGCAACTCGCAACATTATTTTTACTTTGATTTTGTCTCAAATTTTTTATGAAAAAACGTTTTCTTTAACTCTTAAAAGTTTTTAACTCGGGGAAATACAGATTCATGCTCACTATGCGGCTTGTATTCATTTGATAGCCATTGAAGTAGTGTTCTGAGATCTTCATATTTATTTTCATTGTCATTTAAATACGACGAATTACCAGCAGCGTGGAAATGAGTTTGTTTCGTCATTGTACGCGATTTTGTGCATCTTCCTTCCCATATTTTCATTTTGTAGTAGAAGCAATTGATATTTAAAATGGTTCTTCATTATTGCTCAATCTCCTTGAATTCTTACGATAATTCTTTTTTTTATAAATGGGTTCTTCTTTTTACAATTAGATTTAAAATCTACCTAATTGTTGCTTGTAAAAACTGAGTAGAACATTTCCCTTCTTTGATGCTGTGTGGTCAATCGTCAACCAAGAGATATTTGTGATTGATTTCGATGAGGTTAGGAATTGTTTGTACAAGCCGAAAACTACTTACTTTATATACGCTTTGACCTATTTTTGTGATTTATAGGAAAATACAGGGCTTTGGAAGGAGACACATTTATCAAATGAAAATAATGAAATTAAGTGGGGAGGCGATTATCTCTAATGGACTAAAAAACATCTAAATGGTATTTGGAAGTTTTTACTGTAATTTATATGGTGTTATTTGTATAATGTGATACGAAACATTAAATTCTTAATTTCATGTTATCTTTCATATCAAATTATCTAAAAAAAAACTATCAATATTTTTGTAAACACTGTTGAAAATTTGTCAAAAAAAAAACAAATTTCAATAAAAAAATATGGTACATTATACGTGTATGTAGATACATTATAGTCCAGGAGCTGTCAATCCAAATTTTTTTTTATGAAAATAGATCAAAATTATTGGAATCGAAAACGCGAGGGAGTTTATATGATAAACAATTTACGTAAATAAATTTTTTTCACCGTGAGAGTCAAGCAATTATTATAAAATGTGTCATTAGGGAGAAAATGATTATTTCTTCTCCCGCATTTGTGGTATAGACACAATTTGGGCACACCATTAACCCCAGGACCGAAAATCTAGTCGAAACATTGGGCTTCATCAGAGAAAATGCGTCAGTTGAAAGGCAGAAATTAGGTTTTCGACAGGATGGTACCGCATACTGTGAAACACGTTTAACTAACAATTTCTTGCACGAAATTAACCTGTTTATTGGTTACCTACTTTCGTGCTACTTGATACAATCAGATTATTTTTTTGAGGGTTTCTAAAATCATGTCACTTCGCGGATCTATCAACTTGAGAAATACAAGTATAGGCAAATTAGACTTTTTTGGAAAGATAATTAATTTTTGGATGCCACATGTTTTTTCCTTGTTCAATTCGCTACTGTAGAAAATAAAGATCATAATATGCTGACCACGCCTATGACCTTGCAGTTAAAAATACTTAATATCGGTATACATATCTCCGAACAAATTTCCTCAATAAAACGATAATTCGTCTACCTCTCACTGACCGATACCTGACCCAGGAAGTTCTAAGTAACCTTCCTAATGTCCTAATAGTATACAATAGAACTAATCCTCTCCGATATACCTGAAACATTATTTTGGGAAAACTCAATACCTACTAGCTGCTCATTGTTCCATAGTTACACGTAACAAGGCGAGGCGTTTGGATTCGAGGAGAAATTCGTCTTTAGACAGCGAAGCGATCAGAGCTCGAACGCCAAGGTCTAAGCGAAACTGCCTAGTTTTCAGAGACTTAGTTTAATCTTACGTTTTATATATTTTTGTGTATATAGTTTTGTTGACGAATTTTTTCCTTCGTGCTTATACTACTCTCCCCTCCTCGCAGTAGCTGACGAGTAGTTCACGAGGATTAACTGTTTGATACGTCTCACCAAATATCGTTCGTCAATAAATAATTGACTAAATTTTCAAATGGTACTTATTTGATACATTTACATAGACTGAAGTGCTATACTCTGTTTTTAAGATAGTTGTGACCGTGCCAACCGATTTCCATTGGTGCTAGACCTACCAGATTCTTCTTCAATATATCAGTCTAAATTCTAAATTTGCTTCAATTTTTTTATAACAAATTTATTTTCCGGTGTTTACTTCAGGATTTCACCTTCGAATTAAATGTAACTCCAAAATAATTTAATATAATGACACAATTTCAATTCAAAATGTGTAAGTTTAGATTTCAAACAAGGTGTCTATTAATTATCTTTTGTTTGAAGGTTAAAAACCGTCAATTTTGTAAGTCGTGTAACTCATTGCAAGTCATGAAGGTTTTATCTTATCCCGCGGGTCATTACACTATTTTAACTGGGATTTGTGGCTTTTGTCTCACCGGTCACAGATTATCTATTCAGTCTTGTGAGTCGGAAAACGTTTACACTGAAAAAAATTGTACAACATATTGCAAAATATGAATATTCATTTGATTATAGTAGATACTTGGAATCATCTATCACTATCTAATGGAGAATAATTTCTGAAATTTTTTAGTTCTAGGCACGAGTGGTTATCCACCTTAAATTTGAATTTAAAAACTCTTGTTTACTTTACGTTAATGTTCGCGTTGTAAACTATTTATAAAATTTTGATTTTCTTTTATCGCTGGGGATTTAATTATCTGGCGTTTAACACCAAGGTATGGCATACTAGAAAATGGTTGAATTTGGTTTTTGCTGCTGCACATGCGTGATGATATGAACTAGATATCTGTTTTCATTGACTACGCGTTAGAACGCGAACTCAGCGCAGACTTGATCACGAGCATTTGTTTATAATTTGTTTATATAAACAAGGGCATTCAGCGCGGACACAGACCTTAAATCATACTTAATATTGTTACGCTACGTTTACAAGCTGTACAAGTTACCACGAGAAAGTTTTTTTCAAAGTGGGTACCGCGTTGACTCACAGTCGATCAAAAACTAGGTGTTGATGATTCAGAGGAGTGTTTATGCACGTTTTTAGGTAATGAATCAGATTTTTTGCGCCGATATATGACAATGGATGAAACATGGATCCATCAGTTCACTCCCGAATCAAAACGATCATCATCTGAGTGGACTGCAGCCGGCGAACCATGTCCGAGGCGTCCAAAGGCACAACAATGAGCTGCGAAGGTTATGGCTTCAGTATTTTGGGATACGCATGAAATATTCTTCATCGACTATCTCCAAAAAAGAGAGACAATCAATAGCGAATATTATATAGAGTTGTTGGATCGATTGAATGCAAAAATCAAGAAAAAAAGGCTTCATATATCGAAGAAAAAACCCCTGTTTTACCAAGACAGTGCACTGATTCACACGTCGATGGCAACGATGGTTAAATTGAACGAATTACACTTTGGATTGCTTCCTCATTCACCTCATAGTCCAGATCTGGCCACCAGACTACTGACTATTCGATGGTCTCAAAAAAATGTTCAAATGAAGAAGCAATTGCTGAAACTGGAGCATATTTTGAGGCAAAAGACAAATCCTTCTAGAAGTACGGCATCGAGAAGTTAGAGAAGCTTTGGAATGATTGTATTGCTCTTGAAAGAGATTACACTGATGAATAAAATCGATTTTTAGCAAAAAATGTGTTTTTCTTAGTCACACGACTTACTGAGTGAAGGGCTTGGTTGGGCATGACACAAAAAAGTTTGGGAACACTGCTCGAAACGTAAAATTACAATGAGAGAGAAGTAATGAGTCATTATATGCGCGATTTTATAAAAAAAAATTGTCTATCAGTATTACTTGATATACAAGTGTTTGTCACGTTTATGTTTGTATTATTCATAAGTGGGATTCGAACAAATTTTCTTTTTGTTTTATTTTATTTACTGTTTAAATTTAACTTTAGAGCACGTATTTTATACCGTCTTTTAAAAATAACTAAATGTATAAATAAACATATACAATAAGAAATTTCAATGTATTTTACTTAAAAATATTTATTTCAATTATTATTAGTTATTTGCGTTGTATTTAATTTTTCACTGAACAATAATTCGTCGCAATTTTCTATATCTGTGTAGGCGTCTAAATTATAAATAAAAGCAGCGTTGAAAACTAAGCGATAATCATCGTAGATATACCTTTATTTTATGTTTTATGTAATTTATATAGAGGAAGAAATTGAACACATTCCCTTTTTAAAACGAATTTTTTTTATGTCAAAGATAATTTTCGGACTTGTGGTGCGCCCAATTTTCAACACTCTACCGTATTGTAAGCAAACATATATAGAGAAAAAGTTGTGATGTTTTGACTTGCCTCATATTGGGGTTAGTATGGTCAATAACAAATAACGCAAAAGTGTTTTCATCAGTATAGGAAATTGCACTTACGTGTAATCACCTTAAAACCCAAAACACGCAAAAATGTATTAAATAAATAGTTATAGTTCTTCCATTATCAATTGCAGAAGACAGTTATGCGAGGAACAATCAATATTTTATAAATACGCACGGCATTTATACCAAATTAAGAAGTGAGAATTAATTTTTACTCCTCATATAAAATTCGGTAAACATATAATAAATCGTCAGTCCACGTGAACTCATCATCTCCACTGTTTACAAATGAAAACATCTAATCGTAAACATAAATGCATTTCTATTGGCTGAAGCCGTATGTATACAGTTTCTTCGGAATATTCCTACAAGAAAGTCTGTGATAAGCATTGGCGTGACTTGGTGAGATTAATTTGATTCATAAATTTCTTTAAATAAACAGAAATATGGCGTTCAACAGACCATGGGCGAATGTAGACAATGAAATTGCACTGTATAGTGAGAATAAAGACAATTATGAATATAATAATAAATATTTAGATATATACAAACACACCAAGTAGTAAATAAGTAAATAAATTTTCAATTCATCGAAGAGTCCCGAAAGACATTGCTGTGGATCATTCACAGAACGGAAAAACATGTAAAGAAAAACTGAAATCAGTTGACAAGACTACTAAAGATTTTATATGTAGGACAATTTAATGTTATAGAGTACAAAAAGGACTCAGTTCACGTCTGGTACCCTGTTTAAACCAAACTCCCTTACAGGCAGGTACATTTTATTCGTCTATGTAAGTTTTCACTTTTAACGAATACCTTCTTGCTTAAGATAAAAGTATTTATAAAAATAATAAATTTATAAAATGACATATCAAATAAAATTGTCGAGTTTGTCATAGTTGTATTAAGTTTTTGGACAGTGCCACGTGATACACGAGTTTTTCGGTTTGCACAATCGATGAAAGCAAAAAATTCTGTGTTTGTTTACAGGGAACACCGACATTGACCACTACGAATAATAAATAAAAATAACAATGTAATTATTTTAGGTCAAAGCCATTTTTAGTAGATGAAAACAGAAACATTAATTTTCATAAAATGTTTACTGTTATGACTAGAATATTTGTTACCAAATTTGGCATTATATCTATTTATCGTAAATAATTATTATATTTTAATGTGATCTATATTTAATACGAAAAATAAAAACTGGTTTCTCATGAATAAATTCCGAGAATGGATTAATTTTGTTTTTAAAAAATACGTTAATTTCGTATTCTAGACAAACAATAATTTTAAATATAAATATGATATTCAAATTGGACATTTTATAGAAACTTGACACATTTAAATTTCTTGATTGCTATTCTCAGATCTCAAAGCTCGTAGAACAAGGAAGAGACCTGCAGAAAGATTGGCCCTATGTAAAATTAGGTTACAGCTTATGTCATGATCAATGGACCTCCAGCTGGCTATAAAGGTAACAAAAAATGGCTTTATGCAGCAAATATGGTATTAACCAGCATCTAAACATAAACAAATGTCAGAAATTGTTACCTCCAAAGTGATTGGAATAATTCAGAATGAGTTGAGTGACACAACCTGTCCATGTTTTTCATAGTTTGCTTGTCATAATCTAATTTAATCTATGTAAGATGTTATGTTACATTCTAACTCCTATGTAGGGTAAGACCATACAATAAATATTTGTTTTATGATGAAATATTACTTTAAATTTATATCAGTATTTTTATTTTTTTTCCTAATCAATATGTCTTTAAAATACCTTTAAACTACGGGGAAACGCCGCAAATCAAAAAATAATGCACAAAAGACCAAGAACGTTCTGCTTTGGGGTTCTCAGATAAATCTAATTAATCTAGAATAAGTTTAAGAATATTCATTAAATTGGATTTTAAGAATCAAAACAAAAACATTTCGTGAAAGGGTCGTGAATGTCAAAAACGAAATATATGAGTATAGTTAACAGGTACACGAGTAACAAAGAAAACATGAAAATTTTGGAACAAAATATTTTTATGTTCCAACGTAATCTCCTTTTAGATTTTTCCAGCGATGTTTAAAAGTTCGATATCATTTTTATAATAAGAATCGTCAACCTCAATGATATCACTTAATTGTTGGAAAATCCTTGACCACTCAGCCATGTTTTCAAGTCTGTGAACAGAAAATAATCCGAGGTGGTTAAATCTGGCGAATAGGGTGCATGAGGTAGCAAATCAAACTTGAATTTAATAATATTGGCCATTGCAATAACGGATATGTGAGCTGTTGCATTGTCTTGATGAAACAATATTTTCTTCTTAGCCAAATGCGGCCGTTTTTGCTTGATATCTTCACTCAAACGTTGCAATAAGTTTGCTTAATTCTGGTCGTTGATAGTTTTTCCTTTTTCAAGTAAGTCAATAAAAATTATCCTACGCGTATTCCAAAAAACCGATGTCAATGGAACAGTCCTTTGCCTTCTTTCATCTATGGTTTTGAAACGGTCCAACAATTCGGCATTATTTCTGTCAAACATTGCCAAACACTCGATTGAAACATCTTCACGGCACTGTTTTGTTCCATTGTGAGCAAAAATTTTATTATTTCCCCCAAATAGAAAGAGATTTTTATGAAAAACAATGATTTTTAGTTTATGTTCGTAATCCCGGTATCCCGAGGGTCCAGAAAGTTGCCGCTATTATATACCTATGTCGACTGTTGAATATAAAACATTTCTTGACCTCCTTAGAGGTCTGTTTTTCTTAATTACAAATAAATACGTCACTCAATCAAAAATATTTCGAAACTCCGTAATACACATATCAATATCTATGAGTCACGTTTAAGCAATGTGTTATTGTTTATCATTTTGATCACTTTTGGAAGACGGAGGATTTTAAAGATTTTACAATACGAATTTTGTATTATTTCTTAAAAAGGCCGCGTATTTTCTGATATGACGATTATGTGAACAACTAATTATACAATTAGTATTAAGTCAAAAAAAATCACAAATCACTTAGCACTCGTAAGATAATTTCATTTTATATTGATCTGTAAGTAAACAAACTGTAAAGTAAAGCAGCGGTGTGCAACTTTTTGGGTATCGGGGGCCAGATTACGGATGGTTTTCCGTACGTGGGTCGAAGTAAATAATAAACAAATTAAATATACGAGGGCTGTTTTTTTTCAATCTCCGATATAAAGAAAAGACGGGTGAATATACAAAAAAAGTTATCACCAAAAGTTTTATTTCCCTACATAATTGGCATATTTGTGAATAAGTTATGCGATACTTTTCTGTAGCGGGTGGATTTTGAATCTTCCGGAAATTCCATCGATAGTTCACCTAAGAGTTTCCCTAACCCTGAACAATGTCGTCTGTAGCGGTCGACTTGTGTTCTTGACCTCCTTCATCTCGAAGATCAGGCCATCACTCATGAAGCTGTCTCCACATACTCAACTCATTCTTCGATGAATTTCCGCTGTACTCTTCCCTTCTGTCTGCAAGTAACGAATAACAGCTCGCAATTCATACTTGGCAGAGGAATCAATAGCGACAGCCATGTTTATATGACTGCAATTCAACCGGAAATGACCTGTTGGAATCACCAGTGACAGTGTTTGTTGCTAAACCTCTCCAAAACGGCTTGGCCTATTCTTATGAAATTTTTTTCAATTTTCTACCACTAGATTAGATATGTTGATCGAATTATTGCATTGTCGTAAGTCTGACAGTGTGAAAGCCGGACTAAAAGCAGGATGTCGTAGGAGTTCGATACTATCAAGTTCTTCGATCTTATTCTACTTAATATTCACAGTATGGAGTTTAACATTGTTTTGTTGTAATATAGCCCGCTTTTGATTGACTAAACTCGCATATTTTCCCGATAAAATTCCAGAAGTTCACATAAATCGGCATTGATAGCTCAATAAACAATAAATCTTCATTATTTCACCAGAAACACAGAGTTCTGGTAATTGTCCTTTGATTAACTACTAATTTTTTTGATCATCCACCCTAGATACTTGATCTTGAGTCTAGCGAATTTCACGTTTCATTGCATCTTAGGAAATGCCCTCTGGTGATGTTTGTCACACTCTCATTCTATCCATAGGCGGTCGAGTCCTACGACAGAAGTTAGTGGTTGGAGTTCCGAAAACGGGAACCCCCAAAATCACCTTCAAATTCGTTCATAGACTCAAATATATGTGAAATAAGTGTATCTGAAAGGGAAGGGGGTAATCCTTTTAGTGTTGATAGAGTATGTGGTAAAAATCCAATCAGTGGGATCTCGTTGGTATATTGGAAAGTTGCCAATAAACATGTTCTTAAAAGAGAAATAAACTTTCTGGTTGCGCCTCGTATATTCGGTAGACATTAAAATATTTAAACTATCCCTACTCTAATAATTTTTAGTGCGAAATAGTTGAAAACCACCGGATTTGCCAAAACAATTGTTAACGAAGGTTAGAAATAAAATTCTATCTTCGAAACTCGGAAGATTATTTTTAAAAAAAGTAATATATCTAAAACAGGTTTATAAACACTTGGAACAATAACTAATTAACTATAAATGCTAATGCTTCTGATAATAATTCTAACTACGTGACATAACTATTCATATCGGTAAAAAAAGAACCTACTAAGATAAGACATTCAAATTTATCATTTTTATGAAGGTCTTCTTACTTCGTCGCAGACATAACTAGATATTATATTTGTTATGCATTATAAATTTACTAAAAAATTTGTCAAAAAATCTTCAGAGACACATTGCCTTTTATAAATAAAATTCTGTTACGAACTCGTCCCCGAAATGAAGCCGGCTCTGTCCGATTATAATGAAAGTCTTGAATTTGGCGGAAGCGGAATTCGTTTGAGGTTTGTTTTTATCATAGAGACGGTTTGTTTACATTGCTTTTTTTTGAACTAATTTCTAGGAAGGTCTTTGTACTGTTTTGTTTGTTTATTTTCTACAATTTTTGAGAAATTCGTTTTGAGTATATAAATCGAACATGTTTAGCGGAATTCAAATAAATTGTAAAGTTAGTTGAATATTAGTGAATGATTAATTATTAAATAAGTTAGTTAAGTGTAGTGTTGGTGTTTAAATAAATGAAATAAGTAAAAGATAGTGTTTATAAAATCACCCCACCAATAGAAATACAAATAAAATAATAAATAATAAAAACATGACCAACAACATGTGCAAATTAAATACCACGTAGTTCGACAATGAAAAACAAGTTTCAGTTAATATTTATCTCAAATGTGAAGTTTCCATGAGAGGAATTTAATTTTCGCGGTCAAATGTACTACAGAATCGAAAATTGCATCGCAAGTTTATATTGTTAACGAAACGTCAAAACTGCTTCTTATTGCTACAAAACTCATATTTTTACAAGCGACGTCATGATATTGAGAGACAGTAGACAAAAAACTTATCTATCAAGAATTGTTCAGTACTATTTGCTTTGGGATGCTGTTGAACGAGAAGCAGATTTCTTCTAAAACCCTTTTACAACTAGAAAGAATCTGTTATTTGACCTTGAATCACTGAACAACGTTCCGACTTTGTAAATCACGTCTGGCACACATGTCGCAACATTGGGCATAGTTTCTGCAACATATTCTTACGGGCGGGGTCTATCAAGACAACATATTAATCACTTTACTAATCGATGTTGCACATTACCATTTCATGAGTTTTAGTATTTCTAAATATGAGACTTTAAAAAAAATTATGTAAGAATTTTTATTCTGACGTAGATTGGAACGTAGGGTTAATGCTATCAACCTATTGAGACGTAGTCAGAGCAACGCAGCACAGTGTAGTTTTTGTGGCTTACGTGTTTGCTAGAGCGCATGGAAACGAAACTAAAAAGATTATCATCATCAGAATCACGGGTGCCTTATGACGATGCAGGGAATGTCGTTCAATTCAAAGAATATATGTATGTCACCTACATTTAACGGTGTAAATTATTGACGATCTCCAGAATTTGATCTTTACAGCATTCCATTGCTATTGCCACAAGTAAATCTTGAGAAAATTCAGCTGAGAAATGGCTTCAAAACCACATCTACTGGGACATTTGGTCAAAGTCATTTCTTGATGCCAAAACTGCTGACGGAAACAAAACACGACTTTTTTAAAGCACGACGATTTCATCAGACGAGGAACACGGAAAAATTTGCGAAGAAAGGATTATGGATTGTACTACAAGCTTATCTGGAGTGTGTTTGAAGAAGAATTGGATCCTGCTGGTCAAAAGAACTCAACTATTGAGTCTGCTTTCTAGGTTAGTGTTGTCGACGATTTTAATGATTACCACGACGATTATTAAATTCAAACAATGGCTATTTCATTGTTATTAAAAATTCGATTATTGTGTTAAACACACAAAAGGTTTTTTAATTAAATACTAATTCATAATCAACATTGTTTTCATAATTTCTATTTTTCTGCAATAATTATTTCCAATTAATAAATTTACGTTCATTGTTTCAGGTTTACCCGGTCGACTCTGATGAATTTGAATACAATGGTAAGTCTTGTTTTTGTGACCTCCGTTTGTATTGAGAAATTTTAATTCAAATTTTAAATACGTTTTTTTCTAATGCATTATTAAATATTTAACAATGTTTCTTGATTTGGTTTTTTAATTATAAAAAATAAAAATAGTATGCGCTCATTTTTTGCATAAGTGCCTTCTGAATCATCTGTACACCCATATCCAATTACATCATGATCATCGAACTTGCTTCACAGATCTTTCCTAATCTGTCGAAGTGGCTTTTTCTTCGAATTGTTTCTCGCGGGAAGCGATTGATTGGTGGGAGAATTTAGTGTATATTGTGTCCTCGTATAGGTGAAACGACTCTTCTAAAATATAACACACACTGGTATCGTCGTTCAAATCAGCCGCTCCAATAAATTCGCCACCAGATCCTTCCTAACAAACCATTATCATTAATACCATTTTTTGAAGGAAACATTCTGAAAACGGGTAGAAGCAATTTGGAGCAATATGTCCTTGTATTGCCATGTGACCGAAATAGCTTCACAAAAACTTATTTAAGCACCAGTATGATGAAGTATTGCTCACATATTTAGATGTCAGCCTTTAGGATGCTCGTTTCAACACGAATAAGAACAATTCGACTTATAGAAGATCAAGAGTTAACCAAAAACTTGGACAGCTTGAAACATAGAAGAGAGGTCGCTGACCTGATCATCTTTTAACGATAACACCCCCGCAGATTCTCATACTCCTACTTAGAGCAAGATATACTCAACAGACAGAAGTGGCTGCAAACGCCCAGATCGCCAATTTATCCGGACTATTTCTTCTGGAGAAATCCAAGCCTATGAAATTAGCTACCACAGCACGTTTTTTCCGAACACTATATAGAAGATCAAGTACAATATCCACAGGCATCTTTACATTGCAGACACGACTTACCAACTATTCCAGAAGTTTTAATTCAGCGGTTTATCTACATGAACTTACCTTAGGTTTCAGATAACCCCATAGAACAAAATCTAGAGGTATAAGATCTGAAGATCCTGTGGGCCACCTTATTGGTCTTAGTCTACCAACCACCTTCCAGGAAAACCCTGGTCTAAAAACTCGAACATCAAATAAATAATTCACCGTCTTAATGTAACCAGATATGGTTGTGTTAAGATTGTTGTCTTTTGAAAACGTATTGGCAAGAACGTCCTCCAGCGAGGATTATCCTCACTTCAATGAAGCGTCATCAGAAAACGTCTTCTTCTTTCTTCCACAATAAGTCTATCACACGTACCTTCTACGATATATTTCGTCACAACGGACTAAGTAGAGGATGTGAAAATAATGCTGTGATATAAAACCCCTAGTTTCTGAGTAATAGGCATTTAAAGTTGCGAAATCAGAACTTATGTTTAAGTATATTTTCTAAATACATACGCCCATTATGAATTTTTAATGGATGATTACGTATGACTATGTTGACTCAGAATTATTTTCACGTCATCTACTCACTTCTTCAACTTCTACTTGTTGTGCAAACTATATGTGTATATAAAATGTTTCTAAAATAATGAATTTTCTCCATAATTCAGCAGCACTCTGTATATCCCCTTAAATGAAATGATTTATTACATACTACACCTACGAACTTCATAACCTAATTTTCTCCAAGGTTTGCCATGAACTGTGCGTGATTCGAAATTATCAATATTAACCTCAATAGTATGTTTGTAAAATTCATTTTACTCGCTAATATTTTTTAACGGCCACGATCAAAATAGATATTTCCAAAGATCTCAAGTTTTCTAAGGAAGCGAAACAATTAGAATAAAATTGCGCTAGAAGTGAATGTGTTGATAATCTCGATATAAATTTCCTAAATCAGAGGTTATGGTGGTCTTAATCGTAGTGGTGCTTAATTAGATTGTCTTAACAAAATTATTGGTAGAAATGAATCCAAATTGCTTTTGTGATGTTATAGTACAAGTATAAAATTAATACAGTAGAAACTCGATTATCCGGTCGTCAATTAAACGGATTCGCGATTATCCGACCGTCAGTTATACGGATTCGCGATTATCCAACCGTCAGTTATACGGATTCGCGATTATCCGGTCGTCAGTTATACGGATTCGCGATTATCCGGTCGTCAGTTATACGGATTCGCAATTATCCGGTCATCAGTTATACGGATTCGCGATTATCCGGACTATTAACTGAGACCAATTAAATAATAATTGAATAATATTGAGTAACTATATTAGTCTAAGCTAACGCTACCGGGTCCCATGAAATACCTTTGCTCCTAATCGGAAAATCAAAAAAACCCAGATGTTTTAAAAATATTAGAGTGCCCTTAATTTATAAAAATCAAAAAAGGGAATGAATGAACTGTCATACCAGTCAATGAAATATTCAACACTTTTATCCCTGAAGTAAAAAAAAACAGAACGAAATTGATGAGTAAGGTAATGTACTACTATTGCTAGATGATGCGGCAACCCATTCTTCAGTTGAATTGTTAGAGAGAGAAAATGGAAAGTAAAATTTTTGCATCCTAATGTGACATCCTTGTTGCAACCAACGGATCAAAGTATACGTAGGTTGTTATCTGTTGATGAAGATGATATAGAAGTCGTTTTATCATTTTTTAAAAGAACGAATGTAAAGTAGTGTTGTGACATGGATGTAGATCGGGATTTTATTGAAAGGAAAACTTTAAACAAGGCTTGGAATAGAGAACTTAATCGGGAAAATGAAAATTCAATAACCAATACGGATAATTCTATTTTGGACTATCAGAATGAACTAATGTTAAAGATACAAATATGTCAGGATTATAATGATGATGATATCAAAGAGTGGGTCACTTGTGACAGTAATGATCAAGGCTTTCAGATTATGTCTCGGATGACGAAATCGTAGAAACATATTGAGATAAATGAACAATAGGAAATACAAGAAGATTAAACAGAAGAAAATCTAGACATAGAGAGTGATACTGTGAGTTAACTACGGTTGAAATGAAGGGAAAAAGTAGCTTACGTCAAATTCCAATTACCAAATATTTTAAACAAAATTAAACTGATTATTATTTTTGATTAATAATATCATCATTTATTAATAAATATTACTATTATTAAACTTATTATATTTCACAAAACCCGCTTTTCTTCATACATTCGATAATCCGGACTTTCGATTATCCGAATCCCTAACGACAACAATTAGTCCGGTTAATCGAGTTTCCACAGTTTGTTTCCTCAGCTTCCTTCAGTTCACTTGTAAAATGGGCGTGAACTTGAGAGACCTCAAACGTAGGTTTCAAACTACAGATACTGAAAAATTTGGTTTTAAACGTTACTGACAGTCTGGGGGTAGTTTGAACTTCAGTTTAACATGAAACGGAGGATCCGAACCAAACATTTTCAAATTGTTTAATTTTTGGTGGATTGACTGAAGATTCGCATTTTTTTGATGAATTGATCGATAATGATGAAGAAATTATAAACATTATCGTCGCGCCGAAAAAACACAAAGTTATTCGTTCTAGAGCGAATCTTTAAATTATCACACATTTCGTAAATATGTTGTAGTTATATTAAAAACATGACATGACCATTTTTGTCATTCTCATCATTAAATTCCTTTGCTAACTCCTCCCAAATTTTTCCTTTTTCTCCCAGTTTTTTGAATTCGATTGTTTCGTTGTATTTCTTCACAAGGTTAACCAAAGGCACTACTTTATAGAAATTGAATGATTTTTTTTGTTCTTTGTTCATTTTTGTTTATACAACTTTTTATTTCAACTTTGAAACAAATATCGGAAAAATGTCTGTTATATTTATGATAACTCTGACTTGTAAAATAGAGCAACTTTTTTTATTCTGATTTAAACTAGATTTCAAATCATAGTTTAAACTTCAATTCAATCTCCAGTTTTACATTATGTTGTCAAATTAGCGTTTGGTAGATTTGAATTCCTCTACCAACTATCCCAACTAAGAAAAAAATCTAAACTAAAGCAAAAATCGAATGAGCATCTGTCACAGCGGCCATCGAAGTAATTTATTTTTAATATTTACGAAACGATATTTATGTAAATTCATTTCCTGTTTTGTAGAAATTGATTTTACACTAAACAAGGACGGATTATTTTTTAACGAAGCAACCTTTTGTAACCTTGACAGAATTTAACGATTTTTGTCTGGTTTCAATTACTTTGTTTTAATTACCTCAAATATGTGTTTAAACTTTAAAAAAGATCAACAACATTGAAATGCCAATGACAATCTTAATAAATATTGTATTGATTTACAAATGTGAAGTGCGTATTATAAACAAATATAGAGGAATTTCGTATAGCCGGAATTCCATGGGAATTTTCAATAATTTTCAGTAAACCATGCATAGCAAGCTGGTGTTGATATACAGCTCAAAAACCTTCCGTAATAGATCTCGAAAATCGCATCATTCAATTGAAACATATTGAACCTTCCTCGGAAATGCGTTCTTACGGGTTCACATATATAACTTGAGAGTATGTTTTATTTTTGTATGGTTTTTTAATAAACAAAGTGAACTTTATCCGAAAATGTGTAGTAAACCCGATATCTCTCATTCCTGAACTAGATAATTAAGCTCTAAAGAAAATAAGATTGATACGAGGTGGAAAAGATTTTAATTTTGAAAAATGAATTAACCATATATGTAATGCATAGTTCCTATAAGTGGAAGGTACTCCGACTAAGTGAAACAAATAGTGTATCGTTCTCTCTCTCCTCCGAGCGCTTCAGTTAGTTCTGTTCATCTTTTACGCGCATGAAGCATGCGCAGAATAGATTAAGTGTCTCGAACGAGAGAGATAATTAATATTGGCACCTTAACGTTTGTTCCCATACCAACTGTCCATATAGGAATTAACTGAATAAATTATTTACGAATAATATATTTAATAACGTTCTATGCTAGAGTAGCGATGCACCAAACAACGAAAAAAACATTGTAATGACAAGTTGTTATATTGCAGTTGTTGTATTAATTTATGGTTGATAATTATGTTTTTATATTCATTTCATTGTCGGTTTTATGTTGTAATGATAAAAATTGCGACATTTATTTACACAACCATTATTCGATGGTATTTTATTAAATTAATAAATCACAGCCGTAAAATATTTATCGTAGACTTCTTCCGATAATTCAATTTTTTTAATTCTATATTTTTTCTAAGAAAAATTAATCATAATTTATTTAGTATATGCCTTTAGCGTACGAAACAAATATTCCTATCATTACCATCTTTATAGTATCTGGATTTTGGATATATTTAACTTGGATTTAGGAATGCGCACTGATTATACAGGGTCCTTCACGGAAATCGGATGTTTTTGAAGTGGGGCTCATGGTGGGAGGGACACGTGACTGGTATCTGACGTTTCCTTTGTTCATAGTATTTACATTTCAGTCATTGAGATAGAGCCGTGGACCCTAGACCAACACTTGTACGCGTATGACAGTTTTGTGCGAAATTACGAATCCATAACTGCTGTTCAGCGAGATTTCCGCAGTTAGTTTAATATCCATCGTAATGCAAGTGTCCCTTCTCGCAACACAATATTGCGGAACCACCGGGTCCCTAACGAACTGCTAGCACTCCAGAGAACATTGAACGAGTAATGGAAGCCTTTGTCAGAAGCCCACGCCGCTCTATTAAGAAGCATTCAGCAGCACTTCAAATGAGCACAAGTACGATAAGACGAGTGCAACAGTTAAAAGAGCAAGATTCCCAGCAGCGATTACCATTTTTCAGGAAAATGAAAATTTGATATTGTTAATAAGTGACGAAGCCCATTTTCATCTGAATGGCTTCGTCAACAAAGAAAGTTGTCGGTATTAGGCAGAAAGAAACCCACAACAGCTTCACGGGAGAAAATGTATCTAGAGAAGATTTACTGAATGTATGAATCTAAGTAAGAACAACTTACGAAGAAGTCCTATCGCCTCAATGCACATCTGAAAATGCTAGACTTGGCAGATAATGCAGCGTGCTGATTCTGTTGTGCAGACGACGAAACCTCTATCCACATTCTTTCAAAGTGTGAGACACTCCGGAACTCTAGAGCACTAGACCTGGGAGCGTATGAAATAGAAGACGAAAATATATGGCCGCTATAGCCATCCAACATTCTGGACTTTTTAAATGGATTGAGATTAACAGTATAATAGTTGTTAACACTGGTTTCACTAGTATTGAAGCAAGTAAGGGAGACACATCAGATTCTTTAAGTCAATACTTACATACATGCAATGAACTTGATTAACTATTAATTCAAACCGAAAATCTCTGATAAACATTATCGATATTATGAATTGTAGTTCAATGGAATAAATTTTATTTTTTTGTAATTTGCTTATTAAAATAAACAACAGATAAAATGTAAAACAATCCTTGATATAGTAATGTTAAATCAAATCGCTTTGTATTACAACTGATATCTTATCTTTTTTTATTGTAATTGCGAAAGTAAGTAGGTATACCAAAGCGTATCAATTTTTTTTACTTAGTTATCGTTCTTAACGTTATCGAAATTGTCGTATATATACGTTGTGTATGTTTCATTTAAACGTATTTAGTAAGTCCTTGAGAAATTAACTATAAAATTTTAATACTATCGATTTCGCATTTATACTTATTTTAAAATTATATGAGATATCTTAATTTTGTCACAACATTTTAGTATTTTTTCTCGGTGATAAAGTGTAGATGTTTTGGTGTATCCAATACGAAAACGTTTGACATAAACTGCGGTAATTATTTAGAATTGAGACTCCAGGCAAAAATCGTTCCAAAAATTTTTTCACGCATTTGGGGTTGTTTCTGAGGGTACAAATAGTAAATTTAAGGCGGGAAAGACATATTATTTCCATTATTTTAGACATTTTATGGTACAACTTATACAACCTAACCTAACCTAACCAAGATGGTAATTATTTAGAATTGGTTGCCCTTAAAACACTCGTCAGTTAAAGAGGAACATCTAGGTCATATTGAAAGGAAAACCAATGACTGACCTAGTTCTGAGAAGACCCTTTAATTAAAATGGAATACGAGGAAAGGAAAGTTTCAAGCACATGCGGGTTTCACCGCCAAAATTTTTACTCGAAATGAAAGTTGAATCTATAGCTATGACACTGAGAGAAAAACTTATAGTACTTAAAAGGAAATCAATGACTCAAGTCGCTCTAAACTGACTCCTATTAGAGTTGAACATCAAGGTAAAGGAAACCCAGTGACTGACCTCCCTTTAGAAAGACCTTTTAATCATCAGAGTGGATTAGGAGGCCATACTGAAAGGAAAGCTTCATGCACATACGGTCTCATCGCTACAATCATTACTTGAGTTGAAAGTTGTATCTGTTTCTATGACACTCAGACAAATTCTTATAGTACTCGAAGGAAAAATAATGATTTAACTCGATCTAAATATTATTAGGAAATGTAGTTCTTGGAAGACGCTTCTCTATAATAAAGGAATTTGTCATTTTTTCATGAATCTATCACGAATTCTGAGAAATCGAAAGTTCATTACCTAAATACAAGACGACTGGAGAATCGACGTATTTCATTACTTGGCTAGTTTCGCAACTAGAACCGCGATGAGTGAATATGAGTTAATAAATATTGTATCTAATGATAAAATAAATTTTCTTAATGTTACATGATCCTCAAGACATTTAAACTTCAATTCTTGTCAAACTATATCTCAACAATGATTATAGTTTTGGCTGATAGAGCTATCAAGCTATGAGATGTTAAATTGAGACGCTTAACTATTCATGAAGCGTTAAAAGGAAATAATTATTTTGAAAAAATGAATGATAATTACGAGAAAGGATAAGCAAATACTATAATCATTCAAAAAACCAAATAGATACTAATCATCAGATCAACCATTTCTTATCATATGTACAAAGACTTTTCCAATAACTATCAAATTAATCCGATAAATTAAATTAAAATCTAAAACACATAACAACAAACTAAACAAAAGCCGTAATATTATATATCAAGTACCTTATAACGATTGCGACACAATTTACATAGGACAAATATCTCATTATTTAGAAAATAGATTAAAATGTCATCAATATGATAAAAAATGAAACTGCATTAACAACCCATGGAATATCGAAAAAACACATTCAAGTATAAAAAATTTCAAACGGAATTGATTACACGAAAAAAAATTTAAAAAAATTGATAGCTGCTTATTTATTTTGAGATATAACAACTCATAATAATCTATGGATCTAAGGATCTAAGTAAATGTACCGTTTCTTTAAATTCACCACACCCATTGGCATTGGGTGATTGTGAATAAAGAAAAAAACATTACAATTCAAATGAATGACTAAAAAAAAAACCAGCGAGCTGTTTGCAGCTAGTCTATCATATTAAACAACAAAGGAAACTGTGTTAACACTATAAACATGTATTTAATTTATTTCGCCTAGGAAAATCCGACACGCTTGAAAACAATATTTTATTATTAATTGCTTATCGAAATAAACCATTAACAATTTCTACTACTCTATTATTAGTTTTTTATTACATTCGTTGAATCCATCGCGTATTAAAAAAATAACAATACCAATCAAGAAGATGAATCATCAAAACGTTTAAACAGCAAAATAACTAAAAATAGCACTTGTTTAAAATTAATTCTTTGGTTTAATTTATTTTTTTTACATATCATCAGGTATCTTTGTTGGGAGGTTCCCAGTTCCAAGTTTGTTTTTTTATATGAACGTTATGCCGGGCGTTCATAAATTGCACGCTAGAGCTAAAGTTAATCCACCTGGTGGTCTGTTTATTGTGAGGATGCTATAAATTTAACGTTGTGCCTGTCCGCAGAAATATTTACATTACATAGAATAGATTCATCATTCCGGATAAATCAACTGTAAATTATTTATAACTTTCTTCAACGTGAAAATGCGATCCCTTTCGAATGATGGGTACAACCCCCAATTTTTGTTAAAGGGAAGTAACAATAACTGTAAAATCTAATAAAATGTCAAACACTAACAAGAACTATAAATGTCAATGCAGTAGATGTTTAAAATACTCACTGAGAACTGAACTGAATAAAAATGTTTTCTTTAACCTTACTTAGTCATTTATTTATATCAAACTTAATGTCCCAATGAAATCTAATACTATTAGATCAGGTGATCGCGCGGGCCATTTTATTGATCCTCGGCTCCCTATTCACCAATTTGGAAATATTGCAATATTCCTCGGTGAAATTCCAAACAAAATTCTTACTAATGAACGAATAACACCCCTATCTTGAAAATGGCTTCAAAGTAGGAGCCGAAACGTCGACAGTTTTCAAAATGCCCGTGTTCTTTTGTTCATAATCCACACCGCGGAAACCTCACCACACACACACACACACACACACACACACACACACACATATATATATATATATATATATATATATATATATATATATATATATATATACATATATATGTAGAACTAGGTTCATGGGTTGAAATGGAATTTTGAAAATTCTCGACGTTTCAGCTCTCACTTTGAAGCCATTATCATGATAATGGCCTATTTCGCTAATGAGGGTTTTGTTGACAGTATCCTTATTTTCATAGGATCTACATATTCCTTATTTGACAGTTTCTTTTTCACATATTTTGACTGAAGATATCGAACTCGTACAGCTCTCGATTCATTCTTTTAATAATTTAGATTTGTAATTTTGTATTCATACACCGAAGGCATCAGAATTAGTTCACATACATACATATATATATATAATACATATAACAGTTATGTTATTAATGATTATACTTTTACTTAGTGTCAAGTGTTGACCCTAAGAATTGCTCGTTAAACTCAACAGTTGATTTATGATTCTTTCACAACAGTTTGTTAATCGTACACCTTGACTTATAAATGGACATTATGATTACTCAATTTGAGATATTTGCAAATCTTTTTTCTTTACTTTGTCTTACGTACTCACTATATTAATTTTTAATTTATAGACTGTCTAATGTACGAACCACAGTTTGTTAGAAATACCGAAATGTGTACGGTGCGATATGTTTTACTTCTGTTCAAGCAATAAACATAACTAAAATCGAAGAAAAATAGTAAACCAAAACATATTCACGCATACAACACGTGATCAGAGTTGAAAACGTCAAAGTCGAGCATGTGCCAGGACCGCAATCAGCACTTAAGAAAAGATTTGCGGTTTCATACAACAGATTAATTATATAAATCTACCTCGATAAACATATTTTTTATCCCCTATCATATGACATTGAGCTTCCGCTGTCTTCAGCATTTATAATAAGGGGCACAACTTGCACATCGTTTTCCTGGACTATAGTTTTTCAACTTATCAAGTCTAATTCTTTAATAGCTTCATGAAAAAGATTTTTTTTACGTAAGAACATTTAAACGTATTTCGGTAGACACTTGAAGATGTTTATTCGATCTAATAAATGCAAAGTCGCTTGGTAATCATGCTTCGATCACACATCGATTGTTGTTTGTAAATTATTCGGATAAGTAATTAAATGATGAATTATATATTTGTTAACAAATTTGATTGTATTTATTAAAATGAAGTTGCAAATAAATAAAATATGACAATTCATTAGTTAATCTGATCCTAACGGGAGCAGCTCCAAGATCATCTCCTCATCATTATCATGGTAATGCTAGATCCTGATAGTTATGATATTTATTCGAATTATGATGTGACAAATGCCTCTTATATTTTTATAACGACTTTTTGTTTCTCTTTTCAGGATTCGTACGAAACACCACCTGCTCGATCGTCAAATTTCAGTAATAAAAAAAGACGCTATGACTCTCCCTACGAAACCGTTATGCAGCGATAAGCAATCGTTGCCTCTGCGAGCAGCAGGTGGCGTTGCTAAACGAAGACAGGCCTGTTTAAGTGCAGCCTGGGCTGATCCGCCTATTATCAGAAGAGAGAAACGTAGAGCTATCTGTTCGTGGTCGGTAGGATACGGTACTCTCACCGAAGCAGACGAAACGTTGTCGGACTGTCAAGATACCACTAATTACAACGAAGGTGAGTTTATTACACATATTATATATTTTTAAATGAAATAGAATACATAATTATTAGGGTTAGTACACTTTGGTGTTTAATTTTGCCACAATCCCACTACGAAAACGCTCATAATTTAGCTGAAACAGACTTCGTTTCAATTGCTGCAACCTATTTTGCTCGGTGGCAAGTATGAGATCCATTCGAATGTCTACCGCCGTCTTTAGGTCAGGACAGATAGTTCTTAGACCATCCTCGTAAGCGTAACAATGATTAGAAAAAAATATATTGTTCCTTTGTTCGGTCGGGAACAAATCGCATATCAAGAAATATTAATCTTGATTTTTTTACCATAGCAGCCACGGAATCGTGACGTTTATCAATCTTAATACAACATTGGTATTAGGCAGATATTATTGATATGGTGGTATCTGTTTATATGTTTTAACATTGCATTAGAATAGTGAGAGTATCATTTGGAACTTTACGGTATCCATTGAACTCACCTGGCATTCTAACTTAATTTTACTGCCGTGCTCGAGAAATAGCTCAAAACTGCGTATACGTAAATTAATTTAATAAATGTTTGTGAAAGTACTATGTAATTATTTAAAATTCTATATTGCTTAATTATTTTATTTGTGTTCGACGAAATTTTCTCATTCATTCATTAGGAAGTACAAAACAATACCAGAAATATAATTTCATTGTCTATTTTCACATCAATTAACATCTTCCCACAATGGCACACAAAAATAGAATAGAAATTTTCATGAATTCACAACAACTATTAAGTTTTAGACCATTTAGACCATCAAAAGTATATGTAAAAAAATAACGTCAGTGTGAAAAGTTAGATCATCGGTACATACAAAAAAGTGCATAAAAAAATAAACATGATAATGAAAACAAATGTCTTGTTTTTTTGTTAGATAAGAAATTTTTCATACATTCTTCGTAAATGTAACAATTTTCATAATTCAGAGCCACGAACTCAAGAAACAAAATGTCTTTTTTCTGCACTTGCACCATAACTCATTTGATGAATTACACTTTTATCTACGTAATTTATGACCTACATTACCGCTCATTGAATAATATACTATTATCAATAGAAATTTAAAAAAATACTTTTAAAAATAAATACAAAAGGTATAGTTGAAATAGAATTAAAAAATTATAAATAACTGAAGTTTATTTTTTTAAATTAAAACTTTCCAAATGATGCCACTATTGGAATAAAGTCAACAGGCATTAAATCCATATTAGTAGGGTGTCTGGAACAAAGTCAACAGGCGTTAAATGTTTATTAGGAGGGTGTCTGGAACAAAGTCAAAAGGCGTTAAATTTATATTAGGAGGGTGTCATGGAATATCACCTCTTTTCGAAACCATTCTTCCTGAGAACATCTGCTCACAACTACCATCTAGGTCATTAGATGTGTGTCTTGTTGTCTGTCTTGATGAAACCAAATCCTATAATTCATTATTCTTGAAGTTTCAAGTTCTGTAGCCAAAAAAAACTTCGCTTTCGGTATTAAGAGTGACGCTGTTTCAGAGAAAAAAGGTCCAATTATCATCCTGAGTACTCTACTCATAATGTTACTTAAGGACTACGTAATGGTTTCTGTTGATTGAATTTGGGATTCATACTGTTCACGTAACGACAGTTTTGACGTTTAAAAACCAATTGATATTGAAATGAGCCTCCACAGAGAAAAGTATATTTTCAAAATTGGAAAATCGATTGAGCATTTAATTCGAGCATATCTGTGAAGTTAAATTCTTTAATTTCAAATGTTAATTGAAGCTTGTACCGATGCAGTTTAAGATTAAAGTTCAAAGTTCGTTGGAAACTTCATCGCGATACTAAAAGTAAGACTATTTCTTGCGTTTGGAAATTGTTGATCTTCTCGTATAGACTCAACAATACTCTCAATGTTATCTTCAGTTCTAATTGCTCTAGGGTGACCTTTTGCTTGCGGTTTGCACGTTGAACCGGTTCAATGTTGATTTGACAAGTGCTCGTTTTGTCCAACGATCGATCATTACTATATTGTGTTGTTGTTTCTGTTTTCAGGAAAAGTGGCTGAACACGCTTCCTTATTAGAGCCGCGGGGTCGCCGTTTAGTGACTACCTCGATTGCAGTACCCCATGCGTCTCAACCGATCGTTGCATCACCGAGTACCCCTATCATTAATAGCCACCGTCCCTCACGTACGAGACCAGAACATTTATTCGGTATGCCTGGAATCAAGTCCCTTTTGGGCGCCAGGCGAAGAAACAACGGTATAGAAGGACCTAATTCCCCTTTGGTGGCTAGGAAGGAAAACGGATCCTCCACCATGCCTACCGTTAGACCGGCAGCGAGTTTAGCTAGTCTTAGAAAGTGCGAGACTGTTTTGACTCTTACAGGATATCTCAGGTGAGTTGACGAATTTGAATTTCGGTTACTAGAGAATGATTGTAATAGAAATTAGGAAATTAACTATTAAAAGCTGACAACGTTGCTCAATTATGTAGTTTTAAGTTTTATACTTACTTATACATACATATTTAATGAAAATCGATAATTTTGAATTATAAAACAACAATTTTTTTAATTCTGGATTCTCAGAAACGCGTTCAAGGTAACTGTTGTACTAATCAAGGAACACCAAAAAACCAGTCTAGTATTTTTTATCAACAGTTAGATAACATTTTTATTTTATAGTTTTCAGTTTTAAAAAAATTTAAACAGAATAAAATCATTGTTAAGTTTTTTTAAGAAAACACACAGCAATTTAACAACATTCAAAATTAAATAGATGGGTACTATCACTAATCAGATCGTCTAATTACATATTTCATGTACTACTAAACATGAGTTAAATATATTATTTGTAGTTTTTTCATGTTTTTGAACATTATCCTTGTTGTTTGTTACATAAGTTACGTCATATACATATAAATAAACCAAAATATATTATGATCAAGAATTTTTGGAGGAAAGCAGACAGAGTTATGATGGGAGGGAAAATCAAATCATGAAATTTGTACACACGTTTATAAAGTCAAAAATTTTATAATGGTTAAGTCACTTAGAACGAATGGACGAAGACAGGCTTTTGAAACGAGTTGCATGGAAGATACCAGAAGGCAAGAGGAACAAAAAAAAACGGTGGAGGGAAGCGGTGGAAGAAGACCTTAGAGAAAGAGAAACAGCAGAGCTGGAGAGAAAAAGCAAGGGGATGAAAGAAATGGATAGAAATTACAATGCTATAGACCTAAATGGTCGACGAGTTAAAACTATCTGTATATGGCAAAATACTTATAGTAAAATCATGAAAATTTCTACGTTTGGGTTTTTGGATACGATCTTTTTAACTAAAATATTTTCAAAGATGGCCGACTTCCGGTAGAAGATTATATAAATTTGCTTTTAATACAAGAACATGTACTTTCTTTGCTGCTATTTACATAATATTCGTTATTAAATTGAGAACAAGCCAAACGATTTTCTAAAGTATCAATAATTGACTAATGACAGTTAAATAAGTAGCATTTATTATAAAGCCTACTAAAAGTATACATAAAAAATTAAAACTTGTTTTAAAAAATACAATTTAATAATTTAAAACCTCAAATATCTCGGAAACGACTAAAAGTTGGAATAGGATTAGTAAATACAATTTGATTCAATTTTTTTACAGAATTAGAAAAGATAAAGAAAAATCCCTTTTTTATTTCTTTGTGCTTGTATCTCTAAAAATTTACAGAAAACATTTAATATCTGGAGGTTTAAGGTTCAGGTATAGGAAAGTATACATGATTTGCCTTATTTTTTACTCCTGAATGAATTAAAATAGAAAAAACCGCGTGATTATATTAAAAAAAATAAAGAAATTGAATATTTATGAAGTGAAACTTTGAACACTTTTCATATACACCCTGTATAAAATAAAAAATTTTTCAACATAGATTCAAATACGTCTGACCTTGCTAAAAGCGACTGATCAGAAACCATTCTCATATCTTTAAGGGTATCCTCGTAAAAAAATAATTTATAAGGGTATGCAACGGTCAATTTTTTTACAAAAAAAAGTATGTATTTTTCGAAAAAAGTTTTTAGACAAAAGTATACTAAAATTTTACGTAGATTCCAAAAATGTATTAAAATAACAAGGTTAAAATATTTTCGTTAAAAAGATCGTATCCGAAAACCCAAACGTAAAAATTTTTATAATTTTACTATGAGTATTTTTCCATATACAGATAGTTTTAACTCGTCGTGGGACACCCTGTATATATTATAATCAAAGATTGAAAAATATCATATTGATAAGAAAAATTGTAGATTGTTTCCAGAGTCGTTTTGCACCTATACCTAGAAAATATTTTGTTCATGACTCTGCATATCATAATTTTGCTTTCAAAACATGTTGACTCTTACCAAAAGAGGCTGTTTTCTGGTTTTTGGTCCCATTTCCCAAGCTCTTAGCAGTACTCCTTCGAGGTACTTAATGCTTTTGCTGAAATAAGCAAAATAGCTGCTGTCTCTTTTGCTTGCTCGCAGATTGCCGTGTCCGCTTTGACTTTTCCTTTCAGAAGACCGATCACCAACTCAATGTTAAAAGTCCTTCCTGACGGGAAGATTACGATCTAAAAAAAAACCAAAAATTTGGGAATATTACTAGTAAATAAAATATCGATACTTTTTAAGCATCTGCCAATTATGGAAATCATAAGATCGATCTTATTATCACCATTAATAATGTTTAAATCGAGTTGAGAATAATTCTAAAGAACGGTCATGTAGACTAACTCCATATGTTCATGGAGAAATTTTCAATCAACCTACTTCCACTACATCATGTGATTATAATTAAAAAATGAGTCAACTATCAAATTTCCTATGTTTGTTGCCAATATTGATGTACCTGATATATTGTTAAGGTAAATAATTGTTTCAACACATAAAGCGATAAAATTAATGGCATTTTAATTGTTTGAATATAATGTCGAGGTCAATTTTTCTGTTACAAGTTGTAATAGTGTGTGTTACTCTCGCAACACTTTTCTAGCTTAACTACATTTGAAAAGTGTTAAATTAATTACAACTTTAGCATCAGGATAATTTCTTATTTCTACCTACGAGGTGTGGTTATTAATTAACGAGCCTAACGCTGCTACAGCAATTGTACAAGTGCGCCAAAGGTTAACGACAGACAGCTGAAGCCTAAAATTAGAAAAAATGCAAATAATTTATAAAAACAAAATTGATGAAAATATTGAAAAAAGTCGTTCGATTTTATCGTCGGCTAAGTATTCGTTTGATTACTGAATCTATAAGAATTGACGAACTGGTGCCCAAAATTCTCATATTTGAACAAGAAGCTCGGAAAAATATTTGTATTGACACTTTAAATGCAATTAATCATGAAATCGTTTCTGTACACTTTATCTTCAGCATACTTTATCTTGTAACCTTGTAAAAAATAATTAATTCGCATCAAGTGTGTATCCCAAAGAGCACAACGAATAAAAGCAGTTATAAATTATCAACTGAGTTCCCAGTTGTTGGAGTTGACTTTAATAAGATGATGATGTACCGGTTGCGTCCTTTTTGAGGTTCAATTCCAACCTGACAAAAAATAAATAAAATGAGGAAGGAAGCGTGAACACAGATGGAAACTACTAAAGAAGGAATGAGTAGGTAGAACAGATTAAAATGAAAAGGAGCTTATACTTAACATAAAAAAACTGAATTTATATTTTTTTAAAAATGTTGTGAGCAATAAATAAAAAGTAACGAATTTTACTAATTAGTAACACTTGTGAGAAATAAAGTGTAGACTCGCGGTCCTGGAAACGTTTAAATGAAAAAGCCGGCTGGATATTTCAAAATAGACGTCCTAGGCTTATATGCAGACCACTTAGGTCTATAGCCCTGTAATTTCTCTCCTCTTCTTTCGGTCCCAAGCTTTTTCTTTTCAGCTTTGGATGTTTGATTCTCTAAGGTCTTCTTCCACCGCTTCTCTTCACCGTTTTTTTGATCTACCCCTTTTCTCTTCCAGATATCCAATCTCTGCTTGGTTTTATTTGTCATTACCTACCCTGACTGTATGTCAGGGTGGGTCTCAAAATTTTTTTTTGGCAATTCTCAGTTCCGATTTCCTTTTCTTTACGGCATTTATTATCTAGTAGTACACCAACATTGTCCTATTATTCAAATTAGTAAAATATTTAGTTTGCATTGAACTATTATCAGTGGCAATTTGTAGTGTTGTGTGTTAAGATACAAGTATTTTTATTTATATAAATTATATGAATGTCACCTGAAAATAATTATTATGTTCTACTTGAGTAGTATGGAATGAACGCGACTTGAACCTGGGACCATCTTGCTTATACTTTAGGCACTCCGCTTTCTTTCTTTCTTTGCGTACTAGTGTAAAATAAGGTTTTACGCATTCGAAATAGTATCAAAAGTACTTAACGCTCGGTAACAGTAAAAAAAATTTTGTTTTTTTACTAAACTTACGTTCGTACTTTATATGCTCTTTCGAGTGTATAAAACATTCACACTGGTGAATATTGACAGAACTTGTTCGACATTTATTTGTATATAATTTTTTAGTAGCAGGCGATTTATTTACAGTGTTTCTTCCAAATAATTTTTAGGAAAGTCTATTTATTTATTTCTTTTTGTTCTAGAACTCTATTTAGGTATATAAATATTTGTGTAAACGCAGTTAGTTAGCTTTAAATAAATAGTCGTAGTGAACAGAACGAATTAGCAAAGTAGTCAAAGAGTTTAAATAAATTATTTAAGTGATAGTGACAAGTGAATTATTGTAAGTTTAGTGTAGTTATAGTGTGTAAATAAATTGAGAACGGATGAGATTGTGTTAATAATTCACCCTCCGAACATTAAGAGTGTGAAGAAATACGATAAAAACGTTACAATAGAATAGGACGCATAGAAGTCGGCTGTGAGGGACTAAAATATCTTCTTGTATTGAATCTGACATTTAAAATTCAAATTGAAACATATATCTATATATCTATTTAGAATTTTCGGTGCTAGAAAAAATATTATATGAATTTCGTGCGTAAAGGCCATTTTTCTATTCATATAATTGTGATTACAAGTTGTTACATAAACCATTTTCAGTGAAATTTTCATCAAATCCACTTAATAAGTTAGCAGAATTTTCACTATTGATTCATTCACCCACCAACCAGCTATTTTCTTTGATCTGCCAATTTTCGTCATAAACTTTTGATATGTTACAAAATATTCTGCATTCTACTGATCGTAAATCTTATTAAACGTGATGCGATTTTGAACATTAAACTCCAACACGTGCTTGTGTGATATCTAAGCTATCTTTATCTAATTATATCTTTCCGTATAATTTTTTAATCGAACCAATTTTATTGAAAGTATGCGAATAGAACGGGGGATTTATCTGTTTACGTAATTGCTGCAGTATCCTATTAGCGTAAAATCATAATCCGCATTAATGTCTATAAATAGATAGAATCTATTGCTGGAGGAAGTGGGATTTCATCATTACAATGTAATATTTATAGACAGTTTGGAATTTGATAAATCAACTACGGTTTTACGGGGCAATCGTCAAAACATTCACGCCCAACACCATTTTTCAAGTTTTTCACATACATACGATTCATTATCCGATGTATGTGCAGCACTATAGCCTTCAGCCTGTAGAAAACGGATCACACTTCGCAATTCACACGTAGCATAACGCCGACTGACGCCTTAATGTCAACAATGGAGGAGTGTGTAGTGCGAGAAGTTGCCTACTTTGCCTAGTTTCTTCTCTCCGCGTAGCGTCTGCACGGAGCGATCGGAGGTTGAAAAAAAACGGCCCTCTTATACAAATAACCAAAAGTCTTCTATTATCTCCAGTTTATTGACAAAAAGAGACTTAATAGCCGGGTAATATATTATATTTTTTTCGAAATCGCCCAAATTCAAAAATAATTATGAAAATATTTGGAATTGACGCTAGCAGAATAGTTTATGAGTGCCGCGTTTAGCTATACATCTGAATAACTCGACTAGAATTTGGAAGGACCCGATTAGGACCTTGACAAGGATCTGATGAGAATGTAACGCAGATCATTGATTAGGTCCTGTTCAGTTTTACCTTATATGGTTCTTATCAGGATAACCTTATATCTTTTATTCCTCATAAAATATGTAGAGTACAGAACTTCTGTTTAGATGTTTTATTTTTTCAGTTTTTGCCTCGATTGATTGTAATCAGTATTCAGATATGCAGTTATTTGGTTGTTAATTAATTCGGTAACAATAAACATATGTAAAAAAAAGAAAAAGATAAATATGTCTCGAATTTCTTGACATATTTTGATTACGAATAGAATAATGTTTGAGATAATATACATGTTAACACGTCACTCAATAAGTCTTGTGTCTAACTAAGAAAAAAACTGTATTTTCTAAAAATCGATTTTATTTATCAATCTTTCAAGAGTAATACAACCATACCAACGCTTCTCTAACTTGCTTCTAGAAGAATTTGTCTTTTGCCTCAAAATATGCTCAGTTCCAGCAATTGCTTCTTCATTTGAGATGAATTTCTTACTGACGAGCATTTTTTTGACATCAGCGAATAGCAAGTAGTCACTTGGGGCTAGATCTTTACAATGGATTACGAAGCAATTCCAAGTGTAATTCGTTCAATTTAATCATCGTTGCCATCGACTTGTGGATGGGTGCATTGTCTTGGTGAAATAGTGGTTTTTTCCTTGTTTTTTGCAAATAAACAACTCAATGTAGTATTCGCTATTGATTGTCTCTCCCTTTTAGAGATAGTCGATGAAGAATATTCCATGCGTATCCCTAAATAATGAAGCCATAACCTTCCCAGCTCACTGTTGTGCCTTTGGACGCTTCGGATATAGTTCATCGGCTTTAGTCCACTCAGATGATGATCATTTTGATTCCGGAGTGAAGTGATGGATCCATGTTTCATCCCTTGTCACATATCGACGAAAAAATTTGATTTATTACGTGCAAACTTCTCCAAACACTGTTCTGAATCATCAACAAGTTGTTATTTTTGATCGACGTGGCACTCATATGGAAAAAACACACTGCCTTCGGATATCTGTACGGCCTCAGCTATCTCTCGCAATTTACGATTAGGTATAACCAGTTTGTGGGCTTTTTCGATGTTTTCTGAAGAAACTACCTCAATTGGACGACCAGCACGTTTACATCGGTGTCTGTACGACCACGTTTAAATTCAGCAAACCAAATGGTTCTTTTCGATAGAGCAGAGTCCGGATATCACTTTTGAAGCCATTGCTAAGCTTGTACAGTATTTTTTTTTTTCATCAACAAGCAATGATTAATTAGCACACGAAATTATGTTGAATCAATTGTTTTGAAAATATTAAAAGTAGTTTACTTTTAAAAGTTGGTAATTCATAAACGTCATATGAATTTGACAATGACAGCGCCATGTGTGTGTCAGTCACATGATTTGTTGAGTGGTGTAATAGCATTTTGTATGAACATTAATAAAATAAGCATTTCTCAAAAGGTAAAAAAGAAGAATTATTCAAATGTCACTTGGACATTCGTATTATTTCGATAGTGTAGGACAAATTTTTATTTAATACATTAAAATTAGACTTTTTTTACAGAAATGCGTCGTCTTCTAGCAGTATAGAACCACTTCAACCCGTTAACAGATTAAGAGTATCGCCTAACGATTCCCATTTGCGTATGTGTTCGCGTTGTTCCAGTCTATTAACTTTAGCTTCGAGTTCGAGATATTCTTTAAATTCTTCAACGGGAGGTTTCGTTGCGGTACCACCCGGCGAACCACCGACGTTATGCAAGCTCTGCTTGTCCGAGGTGCCTTCGCAGAATGTCATGCGGATCGGGCAGTGTGAGTGTGCCTTTTGCTTAGAGGTAAGAATCTTATTATATGTAACAAAAGTCATCATATTCCGAAATTTGATGTGATACATTATACCTATTTGTTACTAATTAAAGAATCTATTTTTGTCTATCCGGTTAATAGTATATTGAATTAGAGATGGTCAAAGTTAGACTCTATATCCTCACTATTCAAAGCTTGTTCTCGATCCGATCTCGGTTTGATCAAGTATTATCAAGTAAAAAATATGATATCATATTGTCATACGAAGGTCCAATGGGTGTCTTGCAAACGCAAGTACAGGTTTATTTGTTCATCATTATTTTGTGTCTTCAGTGTTCATGATTGTAGTTTAGTCCCAGCTACACCCAGACTTCACATGGGTGAAACCAAGGAACTATTGATTGAAATTCGTACAAAAAATCTCAATCTAGGCAAAAGTGACAGTACCATTGCCGCCGAATTAAAAATACCTCGACGTACCGTGGACTACAACATGAAAAAATATGGACACCAGGAGCTTTGGCGATAGAAAACGTTGAAGACAGCTTCAAAAAAACCGCTGAAACCACTGGAGATAAACGTATTGTATTTATAAGTAAACGTGATCGACGACTCATGGGCCCAGAGATAACAGCTCAGATCAATGAATCTAGTGATCCGATCAAATTAAGAGGTCTCAGTGGGCCAACGAAAATAAAAAGGCAGAAGATGGTTTAGGGATGTTTAGGAGTAGGGGTTACTGGAGACCTGTTAAAAATGGAAAGAATTTTGAAGAAAGCTATAAAAAATACTGAAGAAAAATGTAGTATGTTCTGGCCACCGCCTAATGACAACGATTCCAAGTATTTCTCGAATAGTTCTGAAAGAAATACCTCGACGTACCGTGGACTACAATGTGAAAAAATACGGAAACCAGGAGCTTTGCGATAGAAAACGTTCAGGGCGGCTTCAAAAAACCACAACCGCTGAAGATAACCGTATTATATTGATCAGTAAACGTGATCGACGACTCATGGGTCCAGAGGCCCAGAGATAACAGCTCAGATCAATTAATCTAGGGATCTGCGTCAAAATAAAATTAAGAGGTTGCAGTGGGTCCAAGAACATAAAAAGGAAGAGGCTCGGTGATGGTTTGGGGATGTTTGGAAGAAGGGTGATTGGAGACCTGTTAAAAATGGAAAGGATTTTGAAAAAAGATGGCCATAAAAAATACTTAGGGAAAATATAGTACGCTCTGGCCACCGTCTGACGACAACGATCCCAACCACTCCTCGAATAGTTCTGAAAGAATTGGACAGGAAGAATCTACTGAAAGTACTGATTTGGACGTCACAGTCGCCTGACCTCAACCCGATTGAGTTGTGAGACAAATTGAACAGGGAAGTTAGAAAGCAGCGTCCTAATTCCACTCCATATCTTTCTATATTTTTTCTTCAAAATATTAATATCAAAATCAATCATATTGCTTTTATTTGTTGTCTATCACGCCAAGTATAGGGTGATGGTTGTCCTGTTCATTCTACAAATAGGATTTCTGATTGGCTGAATATCAGTTTAGTGAAAGATGGTTTGGGAAAATAATCGATTTTTTTGTATTAGGAAGGGATGTTTATCGAAAAAAAATTCTGAATGATTTACTTTACTGAAAAACAGGTTTTTTTGGATTACTTCTAAACCATACTGGATTTTTCAAAACTTAAATTATATTAGGAATTATTCTTTTGCCAAGTTGAGATAAACATAGAGAATTTTTTCTCTGTTACAAGAGTCGTTCCATCTATACAGAGACACATTATAACACAATTAACTAGTTTAAAAAAATTATAACCTTGATTGAGAATTTCGCGTTTATCATATTAATTTTATATAATTAACCACAATCATGAATAATTTTTACTGATATAGTTAGTTTATAATACTTGGTGAAATATTTAATACTTTTATATATTATAATATGTTTACACTGACGCAATTCTCATTTGTTGAAATTAATCGTATCGATAATTTTGATAAAACAAAGAAAACACTGCTTATCCTCCGGTCCGGAGATAAATAACATCCAGTCATTACATACAGTTGGAGAAACATATGAACCGAACAAGTTAAATTTGAGGACACTAGAAAAGCCTTGAGTTGTCGATCAACATTTTCTTGTGTATTCTCTTGAGAAACAAATTAAATTCAGATTTTTCATAATAACTTTTCGTTACGAAAATTTTAATACAATACTGTGGCTTTTTTCACGATCTACAATTAACGTCCTTCAGATTTTTCACCTATCGTTCATCGTTATTAAGATATCGATCGAAAAATGAGGTATTTAAGGGATGTCATTTGTTTTATGCTATTTTCTCGAGAAATAATTCTTAAGAGGAACAAGCACTTCGAGCTAGTTTAGCTTTTTTTAGTGCAGAAGCAGAGCTAGTGTGTGTATGTGCACAGGGCAATCAATTCTACAGAATCTAACGAACGCTTATAAGTACACATCAGTTTCAAACTCTATTACATTAAGTTAGAATTAAATGGCTCATTGGTCACTGTTGTCCAGATTCTTTAAAATAAAGAAAATCTTATGAAGGATGTCGAAAAGATGTCTAGCACGTCATTACGGATGGTACAGTTGTTTATGAAGTTATTTTTAAGTAATAAAAAATAACAAAAGCGCTTATTTTTTAAATTCTTTATCGTTTTGATGGTCCTGGCTGGAGAAGTTTCTTCACGGTAGACTCTTCAAAGTCGTGACAGTGGAAATATCACCATCATTACCTTCATCGAGGTCTTTGTTGAGAAGAATGTTGACTCTGGCGACGTTGTTGCATGTTTGATCACTGCAATGCAAACACAGCAACCGATTCCTGCTTTCCTGCATCCATCAGCAGTCCAACGTTTATATAAGTTTCAAAAGCTTAGGTGGAGTGGGTTCGGTTGTGGTGCAAATTAATTCCACATTCCCGATGAGAAAACTCCGTAGATATTTCTGGAAAACGTGTTGATGGATTGCGTTTTTCGTTGGCCGAAGCAGTGAAATATTATCAAATTTGTTCTTGATCTGAAGTCTTTGTTTTCCTTATTTTTTGTATCACGAATCTGAACAGTTCTCTTTTCCGCCACATGCATTTCAACAGATGTTTTCAAAAATGAAACAATTGCCCATTTTTCGACATGGACATCAAAAAAAGTCATATATACCTGAGCAAAACCCAAACTCCAACGGCTGTATAGGTGCGTTCTATGGCGGGACGGACATTGTAACATCGAGAGAGATTTTTCTGGAAAATATTAAAGAAAAACGTATTTGTAGGTATGGATACGCTTACAAGTTTCATGCTAGATATCTTGTCGCTAAGTTTCACGCAAATATAGCAAAAAACAAATTTGGACGATGGACAATTGGTGGTAAACATGTAAAAAAAAAGCAACATGAAAATGGCGAAAAATCAAAAATTTAATTTCGGTCGACAATTTGACGTTAAGCTTTTTCCACCCCCTGCACGTAAAAAGTTAGATTCATAATTCACAAATCACATAAAAACAGTGTAATAGTTTTCTTCATCATCATGATTTATTTACGTGTTATTGGTCACTTTGGCCCAATTCTCATTACTGGTAAGATTTAGTACAATTCGAAAATAACATTTGCTAAAAAGGAAACGAATTGACATCATTTTTGAAATTAAAAAGACCAGGACAAGGCAGATGAACCCTGTATTTCACGTTTTGTTAATCTAATTGCTGTATTCAGAGCCCATTACACCTCCAACATGCTTCTAATCTTGAACAAAGCTTAAAGATTACACGCTGACACGTTGCTCACGGTATTTTTGCGTTAGATTTGTCGACTTATTCTTATGAACCTTATTTTTAAAGTACCTCCACACGAAATAGTCAAGATGGATAAGGTCGAGGATTCTGAAAGGGCAGTTGATGCTATCTGTACCTTACGGAATTTTTCACTTTATCTGTTTGATTTAATAAATGAGAAGTGCTCCCTTTTTGTTGAAACCATGTTCTTAAATTGAAACCTTGAAGTTCACCAAAAATTGAGCATTCAGCGGTGGGTTCCGTCAGTCTTCATAAAAATAAGGACCCTTTATACCTTTAGGAAACTTATTAGGTCATTCAATGATCTTTGGATTGTGCTATTGTCTTAGGTTTACTTTTGCTCAGTTTCGACAGTTCTGCTTATTAACTTGTCCATTCACCAAATCGTGTCAGCAACCGTCACCAAAAAGTCGTTAAATCGTCGTAGCGTTTAGTGGAACGATTTTCGGAGTCTGTATCCTTCATTTTTTGTAATTTTTTAATTGCAAATTCTCCTTTAAAATCGGAATACAGTAAGGATTTTTTAATTCTCTATGATTGGCTTCGATTTCAAATAGATAAAGACGGATTCGTTTGTTTCCATGTTCGTGGACTTTACGAGTTCAAGCAAAGTTTTGAATTCCCATCTGTGTTTTTCAACATCAAGCTACATTTTCTGTGTTATTATCACATTGGTGCGTTGAGTGTAAACTATGCGTCCCGGATACTGCTCCATTACAGACTTCGATTTTCAACAATGTCCTATTTAAAAATGTATCGGATCTTTGGTAGAAAATGATTGGCAGGTGCGGTCAATTGAAACATTTCTAGATACTCTATAAAAGTATTTTCGAAATATTCTGTTATGTTAAATAAAATTTTTTTCGACGTTCAACAAACTTCCAGGAACATAAAATTGAATAATAGAATAAAAGTTGTTTTAGACCAGATAATTTTAAACTTAATTTTACAAAATTGTTTATCTCTAACGGTTTTTTTCATTAGGTTTTAACATTCCAACGCATTTAATTATATATTCAACAATAATGAATATTACACAACCTATGACGACATTTCATATATTTTCAAATTTCGTTAGCCTCCTAGGCACACTTGAACTTAGTATATTTACATTAATTAGCATAAAGTAAACATCAACGATAACTAGCCAATTTTAACAATAACTCTAATCAGTAGCCTGGAAAATTATGTATACGTATGTATATGACGAGGGTCATAATAAACTCCTCCTCCTCATAGTAGGCTCGTTTTTTTTTCATTCAATTCATGTATGTAGCTGGGGATGTACCGAAACGAAAGAAATTTTGGGGATTATTAGAAAAAATCAATCAGATTAACCACAATGTGCTTTTTCCCATACAAAATTTCATTTAAACTTCCTATAGATTAACACAAAAATTTATTAAATCACGATAATGTCATACTTAGTGAAGATCTGAACCAAGATCTCACAGCAACCGCCGAATTAAGATTTTTGTTAATATTCACTGATTGCTAAGAGTAAAAAATGCGCTATAGTCTCTTGCGGCACGGTGAGCCATAAATTTTTTGTACTTTTGAAATTGCATTAAAAAAACACATAATATCGCCCAAGTGAAAACCCTCTCGCCGCCTGCGTTCCTGAATCTTGCCTCCTCATATTTTCGAAAAGTCTTTTGCACATAGCACCTGGTATGCTACATGTAAATCCTGGATCCACCAGTACACTTCTGGAACGAAAATAAAAACAGTCAAAAGAGCGAACCGACTCGAAAAATTGCAAAGACCGTTTCATCGGCCGTTTTTTGAGATACTTGTAATCATTTGATAAAAAGGAAACGAACTGACATTATTCTTGAAATTGAAAAGACCACGACAAGGCAGATGAACCTCGTATTTCACGTTTTGTTAATCTGATTGCTGTATTCAGAGACTGTTTCATCGGCTGTTTTTTGGAAAAGTCATGGGATTGTGTGCATCGACAATCTTCCAAAAGCTAAAACAATAACATCTTTGATTGATAAGGGAAAGTTGCACCAAAAAGATTGCATTAAAAATAAAATGAAGCGCTTTCTCATCAAGACAACGCACTTTTGTACATTTGGATCATCGCATCAGCTAAAATTCACGAATGGCACTTCGAATTGGTTGACCACCCAACGTATTTACCAGATCTCAGCAACATTTATCTGTTTCCTTATATGAAAGCTGCAGGAGGCATTATGCATATGTAAACGCCTATTTGATGGAGAAAGACGGTTAGGGGTGTTAAAAATATTAGAGCATGGCTGGATTTATAAACTCAAAAGGATACTATGTTGAAAACAAAAAATTATGATGGAAAAAGGTGTCTTGTTTCTTTGTTAAGGGATAAACATTTTAGACAACCCTCGTATATTTAAATCCATGCAGTTAAATGCTTGTAATGACGTATAAAAATCCAATAATCAATTATAATAATATAATTTAATGAAAATACTACTACCAATAAATTATCAACATTTATAATATCATAAACAATCTTCTGTTCTCACATTTTGAATTAAATGTTGTCGTAAAGGTCGAAAGTGGGGCCCTTCTCAAGGCAGATTGTTGGGGCGTGAATGCTAGGACGACCAATTTTTTTCAATCTATTTTTCCGTTTTAAACGTTGAGAGCAAATTGTCTTCGGTCGTTTTACGCTTTTTTTAAATCATTTGAATTACTCTGAATCTTGTGTGCAAAATAAACATTATTGATTTGATTAATTACTGCTAACTACTTTTTTCTGGCCTTTTCGGATATCCATATTGATTTCAAAAAATAATGTAATGTAATATTTTCCATAACTAAAGAAGAAAGTTCAAATTTCTCACGAATGTCAATGTGAAACAACACGCGTTTATAAGAAAGTTCTGATGGGTCAAGTTTTTATTGGTACTTCTGTTATCGAATTAAAGACAGAGCAATAAAATACATGAATAACGATAATATTATTCCATTTAAATATCTCTATCGTTATTGAATAATTTATTTTTCAATATACGAGGTTGGTTTGATAATAAACGATTTTACTTTCACAAATGATTTCGTGGGACAGAACACTTCCAATATTCCAACGAATCAAAAGAGGCCTAAATTCAAAGAAGATGTATGTACTAAGAAAAACATAAAAAGGTCTGTGAAGTAAAATACTCATAGTCAAAATTTGTCTTTTCTCCATGTTTACCAAACAATTAAAACCGTTTTCGGTTACTATTAAAACTAATTTACTGTTAGTTTATATAGAATTTCGTTTTCGCAACATATAAAAATCAAATTTAAACGCCATTGAATGAAAAATATTTGTGACTCACCCTAAATGGTAAATTCCTATAGAACAAACATAAGGAGATGATAACCAGTAAAGCCACAAGAGCCCTTATTAAGTACAGAAACGTCGTAGGGAAAAGTTGGGCTTGTACTCAAATATACTGCTGTGAATATACACGATGATAGTGACTAAAGGGGGCCATATATTAAATTTTGAATTCGTAGGTGGGCCAGATTGAAAATAAAAAAGTTATAAAACATCCGTAGATGAATCGAATGAAATCTAAAAGCTCTAAACAACATGATTCTTCTTTCTGTGACACATTGCGATCGAGGGCCTTATTAACTCTTGAGCCTTGCCCTTTGACATGACTGGTTAAGAGAATAAGTCATCAGTGATAAACGGAGATTTCCCTTCCCGAGACAGGCTTGGTATTACCTAAATCCTTCTGTTGGATTGGCTACCTGACAAAAGAGAAAATAATAGAAAATGGGGTAGTCAGAAGAAAACCAGTTATAGGAATAGTTCACAAAAATACTCCTAGGAACCTATAACTGAAGACTACAACTTGAGTAAGAATAATTCAGGAATATTAGGAGTCTTGTTGGGATATTGCTGCTTCAATGAACACCTGAAGATGCAACGTGCAGATTCTGCTACGTAGAGTACGGAACCTCTATTCACAATCACTACACTACAATCTTTCGCAGCTAGAGCGATCCCACATTCTAATTATTATGAAAAAAGATCATCTATAAACACTGAGCATCCCCAGAGTCGCAGCAAGAAAAGGGATGGATCCTTTGGGTTGCAGTACATATGACATTCTGAACTACATGCAACCCCTGAGAACTTAGTTTTTCTCCAAACTGCAATTGTATATAATATGATGTTTTTTCACTGTCATTACTGATATTTAAAAGTCTAGCGGATCATAAAGTGTATTGAAGTAAATGGTGGGCATTTTGAGCATTTGCTTGAAGTTTTTTTATTTTTGTTTACAAATCTGTTATTGTTACATATTTAAGGAATAATAATTTTTTTTATTGATTGTGCTACACGAATCAAAGAAGAGTAACCTTTTTTTCTAGAATTTAACACTTTTTAATATTTTTGTATTATTTTAGTTTAGTTTAGCTCAAAAAAAGTTTACTTTGATTTAATTAACACAAACAAGTGTAACTATCGCCCTCTATTAACAAAGTTAAATTAGAGTGCAAATTATGATTCCTCATGCCAAAAAACGTAAAATTGCCAATTTTCAAATTTCAAATTGAGAAAACATAAAAAATTATTGCGAAAATCAAAATTTAAATTTAAACTCTCACCCTGTATTTTTCGAACTATTTACACAAATAATATGATACAGTCTTGGTTATAGGAAACATACACCATAGATGGGTATATAGCAAGTATTATTTGAAAATATATGTTACAATAACTTCCCTTTTGGTAAATTCTTTATTTACGGAAATAGTCGCATAGTGTTGAATCTGGTTAAACAGTAAGTTGTTCCCCTTCCAACCTTAGTTTACATCATACCTTGTACATTAAATTTTGTTACATTGTCATTGAAATCATACAAATATTCACTACCGATATTAAAATTGAGTTTATTCTCCCTAAATTTGAGATAAAAAGTTTATATACAATAATCAAAATGAAAAGTTATACTTAATTTGTTCGCATCCTGTATCAATATCAAGAGTTTTTATGAAAATTTTGTGAAATAAAGCTTAAATTAAACGAATGGCGTTAAAAAAATGAATATGGAGCTTTGTTCGTTTTACAAAAGAGAAACAGAAACGAACAAGTTCGAAACAAACTTCTTTTCGAAATAATTAACTTTAAGGTCTATAGATTTTGCATACTCTTAAATCAATTCTGAATTCTACTCTGAAGATAGTGACACACGGGTCGCTTCTTTAATTTCAGGCATCGATTTTATCATCAACTTTTGTCATACTAATTAATAGCGTTACAAGTTAACTAAATAGTGGAATAAGAAAATGTTTACGAATTAGTTACGTTTTGAATATTATTCTTAATGCAAGATTGCGGTCGTTGACACTGATGACTTTATCCTTTTTACACTTGGAAAGCGCCGTTGGAAAATTTTTGTACCCTTCCGGTTTTAGAACTTGGGTTGAAATTCCTCTTTCACGATGATAAATCATTAGGATTCTCTCTAATTGTTCATTCATTCTATCTTCTTTTGGGTTCGGTTATTTTTGATGATTCGATATATGTAGATTCCTCCCAATATAATGATAACGATAATCATACGTGCAGGTGCTTGTTTGGGACAAATTGGGACTATTGTTTCTTTGACCTACAGCTTCTACGTTGATTATTTCTTCATTACTTGTACTACCTCCAATATTGACTTGTCCCAACTTCGATTCGTTATTATTTCTCCTCGGTCTTCCAGCAAATATTTATTTTCAGCTGTTTGAAAATGCTCAAATTGATAATGTTTTCAAAAATTAGCTAATTTAGCGCAATTACACAAGTTTCTTCTGTCACTTTTTTTACTCAATGTCCTGTTATGGTCGCCATGAAGTATTATGAGTGCTGACTATTGAACCCTCGGCTAGAGCCTAATTAAATACGTAAGCTATGGATAATACATTTTATTCCAAACGTCACTTACTCAAAAACATTTCCTTATTACACTATTTAGTTGACTTGTCGCGGTATTAATCATAATGACAATAGTTGATACTGATGTCAATGAATGTCAGTCTTCCGCTATCGATTGCAATTTTCAATCCAAGATGACTCACTTGTGGGGGGAACTGTTTCGTCCCTGCTTGGTTATTAGTCTGGTACAGCTTTATAGTTAAATGATTCATCATATAATTATAAAACGATTAACAATGCAGTCAATGGAAAAACTGGTTTATGTCGGTCAATTTTCATTAATAGTCATAGGTTTGACGAGTGTAAAATTCATTGTTTATATTTTCTTTTCAGTGCATGAAGGCTTATGCAGAATTCGAAGTAGGCCAAGGTGCTTATGACATTTCGTGTCCCGATGCGCAATGTTCCTCTCAGGGAATTTTAAATGAAGAAGAGATAAAAAGACTGGTTGGAAACGATTTATTAGACAAACATAAAAAGTATCGACTTAATAGAGGTAATGGTACATCTTGAGAAATAATAATCGCTTAAGGTGTCATCCATAAATTATGTCACACGAATTTCATAATTTTTCAATTTTTCAAACGTTTGTAATGGTATATCATAGTGGTTTGAACAGTTTTCTACCTATCAATTCTTCTTTCAGTGGTCAACGGAATCGAAGTGTGGGAATGTGCGTGGTTCAAATGAAAAAGCACTTTTTCTTCAAATGCGTTTCCTTCCTTGCAATTTCCACCTTTACCATATCAAGCGATGAAGCGTAGGTCCTCACCTGTTATTGTTTTGCATTTTTGAAGATGATCGATTAAACTATGAATGCGTCTTTAACTTTTTCGGAGGGGAAACGTCTTTTGCAAATTGGTTTTTCGTTTCAGGAGTATGGATCCAGTTTTCATCTAAAGCAGAAGTTCCCTCATAAACCATTTTCAGAATACTTGTTATCAGTTTTAGTTGATACATTCAAATACACTCTTGTTGTAGAGCTTCTCTTGGACCCTTGGGGATGCACTTGGACCACTTGAATCACATCTAAAACTATGAATCGAAGCAAAAATTTGGTTGATTTTGTTTAAACCACCATCAATAGTAGTTGAAACATGTCCATTCAGATGCGTTTTTAATCAAAAATAAGCAAACGCGTTGCTCAAACTCATCAATAGCTCACGCATGCATAGTTTTTCAGTCAGTCTATGGTGACGATATGGCTGGTTGTCGCAATTTTTGGCCATCCTCCACTCTCAAGCTGATACGGCTACGCTTGAATACAACTGACCAGAATTTCATAGTCGTAAATGATGATGCAATAACCGTACACAATGTCTAACTCCTCGTTCATTTGTCTAGGCGTATTTCCATTTAAATCAAATATGACAACTCCACTTAATTTCAACCAGAAAAATCTACACAACGACTGATTTACCTTATTTCATACGTGTAAAACCCTCATCTGTTCTATAATGTCGATATTGACATAACCTTCATTACGAGCCATCTAAACGACCTACAAGCCTATCGAATGAAAGAATCTCCTTACCAAAAAACACTTCTTTCAACCTGGATCATTACTAGATGGCCCTTTTTCTTAAAGCACAAGAGAAAACTTTTTCTTATCCCTCCTACGGCTGCTAGCGACGACCTGGAATCTACTTTGCTTTTCTTTAGAATTTCCCTATCTTCTACATTCCACCTCGTCCATCGTCGGTGTTGCAGGTAACACACGAATAAAGTCCCTATCCCATTCACAAACAACCCAACGAACCTCTTTCTATTTTGAGGTACGATTTCTGTTTTAACTGTTAGCAGATTTTGGTAAGGAATTCCGTCTAGATCTAACCACATCTCGAATAGATTTGATTTTGTATTTCGTAACTTCCGACAACTGACATTGTACAACACGCTTTCACCTCAAAATCAACCAATACGTGCATTGAAATTCGTCAGTATACATGCCCAAAGTGTACCCATTCTAATACATACTTGAACCTTAAGTTTTGAGTTTTACTATTTCAATACTTTAGAGGTTCCAAGGCAGATGACTCCGCGTACCCTTTGTCACACTTTTCCTCTCAAAATGTGACGTAATTATAGATGGCCTCCAATCGTTTGTGTTTCATATTATCTATTTTTATATTATTGCAGAAGTAGAATTAGATAAGTCGCGTACGTGGTGTCCTCGAGCGGGTTGCGAAACCGTCTGCAATTTATGCCCCCAACAGAAATGTTCACCGCAAGGGGTGTTATGTCCCACGTGTACGTCGAAATTTTGCAGCAATTGCAAACTTGAATGGCACGAAGGGCTTTCCTGCGAAGAATTCACTAAACAGATGTCGAAAGAAGGCAAAAGTGAAGAACTCGGAATACCATTCGATTCAGATCTCATCAAGTGCTGTCCCATGTGTAACGTTCCTATTGAAAAAGACGAAGGCTGTGCCCAGATGATGTGCAAAAGGTGTAAACACGTTTTTTGTTGGTATTGCCTTGCTAGTCTAGATGTAAGTACATTAAAATTTTGTTTATTTAATTTACAGGTTAAAACATATTAAACCAATGTACAGCCTCCAGGACAGTTGATACACAAAATTGTGATATATGTGTCTAGAAAAGTTATTAAACTTCTTTTTTAAAAGTTCAAGCTTCATGTTACCTTCGAGGCAGCTAGATATGGGCCGGTGTTTTGATACCTTAACTTTGCCACATCAATACTCAAAAAAAAATATCATATTATTTTATATTTATCGTTCATAATGCCCTCGTTCGCGAAAATTCCCATTCGTCCAAGACTCAATTAAATGAAATACAATGCAACGCCTTGGGTGTGCTAATTTATGTGTTTTTTTTCATATTAAAATATACTTGATAGAAATATTGCAAAAAACTAGGGTTATTGATATTTTTTAGGTTAAGTTATACTTCATACTTATTTTTTTTTCATATCAAGAGTCCCTTGATAGAAATTTGCAAAAAATCTGGGATTAATATTTTCAGGTTAAGTTAGGTAAGGATTTCTTTTCTTCGTGTTTGCTTTTTCTTTGAAAATCACGCAATGTTACACAAATTTATATTTGTTAAGCTAGATTATGCTAGTATCACCTTTCTTCATACTTTCTTTCTTTGAAACGGACGTAATGTTAAAAAAATTACATATTTTTTTGGTTAGGTTAGGTTCCCTTTCTTCATACTTACTTTTTTTCATATCAAGAGTCCCTTGATAGAAATTTTGCAAAAAAACGAGTTAATAATATTTTCAGGTAAAGTTAGGTTAGGAATCCTTTTTTTTATGTTTCCTTTTTCTTCGAAAATCACGCAACGTTATAAAAATTTATACTTGTTAGGTTAAATTATTGTAGAATTACCTTTCTTTATACTTTCTTTCTTTGAAATTCACATAACGTTATGAAAGTAAATATTTGTTAGGTTATCTTAGGTTAGGTTTCTCTTTCTTCAAAATTAATGCTTCCTTACTTTGAAATTCATGTAACGTTACAAAAATTAATATCTTTTAGGTTAGATTAGGTGAGTTTAGGGTTCCCCTTCTCCATGATTTATGCTCTCTTTCTTCGAAAATTGCGAAATTTAATATTGGTTAGAAAACATGAAGCATGAACAAAGGGATTGCTAACCTAGCCTAATCTAAAAATATTAATGTTTGTAACTTTACTTGAAATTCAAAGAAAACATGAAGCATGAAAAGAATCCTAATCTAACCTAACCTGAAAATATTTATTTTTTATGACCACTTCTCAAACTTAGCCATTGTTTAAATATGCGAGGTAAATAATTGACAAAATTTAATGAACAGTCTCTAGTTTTATGGATTTCCAAAATGTCTAGAACTTCTTCCTTACATGGAAGTTCATCCGAGCATTATTTTTTTCGCAAAGTAAAAAAAATCCTTCAGACGTTGATATATAAACAATTACGCTAAAAATTATGATATTCATTATTAACATTGACGTGCTGAACAAGAAAAAAAAATGAGATCCATATATTAATTTTGTTTTGAACAAAATCTTAATTTGACTGGACTAAAGTATCCATGATAATGAATGTCAACTTGATTCAACAGCAGATTTCCGCCACAAATTTCATTTTTTTTATTGTAATTTCACAAAAAGTGAAATTTAAAAAAAAATTGAGAATATATTTCTTATTAACTTTTTTGTTCAAAGCTCACTCAAAAATATTCTCTACAAGTTTTTTTCAATTTATCTTCACACAAAGCTATTAATAATTTATATAATAAAATAAATGAATTTATATCGATATACGTACCACTAAACTGTTCATGTAGATAACGATGTGCTAATCCCATTAACAATATGACGTTCTCAACACCCAATCCGAACATTCTTGTTACTCTAGGCCAAACATTGACATCGCCTCTTTGATATTTTTTATAAATGTAACGCCCATCGGCAATGTAAACAAAGAACAGTGCCGGCTCCGACGCTTCGCAGAATATTACGTTTTTATTTCAATAAAATATTTTCTTCATTTTATGATATAATTGCATTATGAAGGTAGTTTACCCTAAAATTGGAATATCTTTCTGTGACGTATTGAAACATCGATGAGTGGTAGTTTCTAAATCAAGATATTTTTCTGGAACTATAGTTACCTTTTTCTTTCTCCAACAACAAAATAAAAATACAAGTATATTCTAATATTCAAATAAAATATTTTATTAAAAAATATATCAATAAACAAAGTATTGCCTTTGATTATTGAATTGATTTCGAATGTTTTCATGCAAAGATAACGTAGCTGAGTAATTTCAGTTCAAGTTTGTTAGACTTTATACATAAGTCATGCTGTGGATGAATGTGATGAAACTTTATTAGAAAAAATGTAATGAAACCCTCAATACTGTTCAAGGGCTCATTTTTGAATATGTTCCTTTTGTCTTGGCAGTCTTCGTTCAAGTTTAAAAAATATCATTTGTCTAAAATTTATGTAAATAATCATATCCCAGGAAAATTTTGGATTTCAAGTTATCATATCCAGAAAAATACGTTGATATATTTGAAAATTATCAATTTTCAATACCTCGTCATTTTGGAATATACGTTGTCTATGGCAAATTTTAAAACGTGATCGATTAGTAAATACGAAACCCCTAAAAAAATTTTCAAGTATGTTGAGATCGACTGTCTACGGAAGGTCTGCCCTGTGAGACATTAATTCTTGCATAAAAAATATGTTTCTGTCTGTTTTGATTGATTTATAACCCTGTTAACATTACACATAATCTTTTATTTTAATGTATCACAATATCTCAATATATATACTAACGAATAGTTCTATCGGGGCACTGTCGCCTTAACAAACACCTGAAGACGCTAGAACTAGCAGATAATGTGGCGTGCAGATTTTGTTGCACATTATCTCGAAGTGTGAAACACTAAGGAACTCCAGAGCCCTACACCTGGTTCTGAATTCTTAGGTTGTTGGGTAGTTCTTTTTCTCCAAAGCCCCCCATTCGTTTTTATTTCCCCAAAGATTATCTTCAACAGCATTACTTCTTTTCGCTGTTCTTTTATTTATTTTGCTCCTTTCTTCGATTTCGGTGTTCCTATTCGAATTCACAAACTTTTTCTATCTTATATTTTCCGTCTTTTCCGGATCAATCACTATGTATTAGATTCTACCGACCATATTGAGCTTCATATAATTTGTTTTTTCTTTGGCTTATTCTAATTTACACAATGTCCTTTCCATTTCCTTTTCTGTTCTTGTTATGAAAGCTAAATCGTCTGTATATAATTATTATAAATTAAAAATATCCATAACAAACAACAACGTCATAACAATGATATTGATATTAATTTTATTAGACAATATTTTAATGATTATTAATAAATGCAAATATTTTAAGTGTGTTTACGTTTGAAATTTCATTAGTCGTTTCTAATGATAATAAGTTGCAAATATTTTAGATCATGTATTTAAACGTGATGCTTTCAGGACGACTTCTTACTCAGACATTACGACAAGGGGCCTTGCAAAAACAAATTAGGACACTCCAGAGCGTCAGTGATATGGCATCGAACTCAAGTAATCGGCATATTCGCCGGTTTCGGAATTCTTCTCTTAGTAGCATCACCGCTTCTTCTTTTAGCCGCACCTTGTATAGTGTGTTGCAAATGTCGCGTGTGTAATGGCGACGAAAAACCGGAAACCGATGAGGAAAACCCCATACAGGAATCATGATATGCGAATCTGTCGAAATTGTTGATAGCCAAATGAAAATGTACAGGTTTAGAAAAAGAAAAGTTTTTTTATAGAAAGTTTATTTGATATTCATATCATGGTATTTTGATAAAGCTTTTAAATTTTGGCTGTATTTTAGAATTTCAGTTTTTTTATGAATTTAAAAGAATACCTGGATATAAAGTGATATGTGATACATTACTGTGGAGAAAAGTTTATTTTTTCCCTGTACATTTTTCTTTGTACGAAACTAAGTAATAAATATTCGTTAGTCATCGTTTGGTGGTTCTATCATTGAGTTATTAGTTTGGTGATGACAAGTGACTCGAGACGAAAAAAAAATATTTTTTTGATTATATATTTGATTTTGAGATTTTCGTAATTTATAATTCATAAAAAAATAAATTTTATGGAAAGTATTATGACGTTTACAGTTTTGTTGATATGACTTTGATGGTATTTGGTTTTTATTGTTACCGAGTGTCACAAAAAACTACATTCAGACCTATCAAAATGATATTTAATACATTATACCATATTAAATCTATTTTCATGTATCCTCTCTGTATCAAGGATAATTAAAGAACATTTGCAAAAAAAACTTTCTCTCATTGATGGTAATCTGACTAAATCCATCCAAGTCTCTTCAAATATAATTTCCAAAATAAACCTATGAATAACTGTCTAATTTCCGATACCCCTGTATACTTTCCTAACTATTTTTCTAATTAGAGTTTAAACTTTCACCATTTAATGTCAATATTATTTTTATGGTTTTGCAGTTTCTCATGGTGCTTAGAACTTTGTTGGCGGAAAATTTTACCCCTCCGTCATTTATTGCGTTGGAATTTCTGGCAACGTTGATAATCATATTGAATATACTATTTCCTACCATTACACCAACACCCATAATCACATAAACTATTTGACATTCGTTTTGATAACAAAAGAAATTTTCAATCTACCTTATGCCTCTGAATATGACAGTATGTTTATCAAAACACCCTTCAGACAGTTTAATAGTTAATGTTGGTGTAGTGATAGAATTCTCATCATTTTCTCCACATTAGTCTTTTCTTTCTTTAACCTGCGCTACGGTCCCTTGAGAACCAGGGCTTTCTCAACAATCGACTGCCAATCCTTTCTGTCCTGAGTATGACGTCGAACCTCTAGCTGGATCAGGTCCGCCTCAATCAATACATGGCTTCTTTCCATGTGTCCCAGTCACCTCAGACGCGCCCCTCAGATGAACGCCACCAAATCTTGTTCCCAATACATCTGGTCCAACTCAGGATTCCTCCGGAACCTCCATGCACCGTTCTCGTAAACACGGCCAAAAATATTTTGAACTTGTCGTCGATATAGTCCATGTCTCGCATCTGTATGTGTCTAAAGGACGAATTATTGTCTTTTAAATTGTGAGCGTTGACCTTCGTGAGAGCCCTCTAAACATGACCGCTCTCTGGACTGCTCAGAAGCATCTGTTCCCCGCAACAACTCTTACCTTGATCTCTGTATCGTTATACAGAAGAAAAATAAGCACTCTTCCTCCTTCTAACGTTGTCTACTGAGTAGTTTTTGAGGGCTCAGTTTGCCTTTTCTAATTATTAATATATGTTTCCCTTAATCATTGCTACCCACCCACTATTAACTTCCTTCTTCCGGCTTTTCCCACTAGCAACACGCCACGCCACCTCACGTGTCGAATATGTGTGCATATGTTTTTCTATGATGGAGTGTCGTGTGATGGGCTGAGTGTGTACACAGATTATTGAATTAAATGGAAAAGCCTACGCACAGATATTCGACTTGTGGCGTGGATTGATGATAGTGGTTTTCGGACATTACATTATCTGATGCTTGTTTGGATAAAAAAGTTATGCATAAGTTAAACAGTCTGTGAAGACTACAACCTAATTATCGAAACACTAGTAAAATAGTGTAATTGTGAGTCTTATACCACATACAATTCAAGAAATTCCAACTTATTAACCTTCAATATTTATAGTCTGTTAACGTTTCCATGGCTTTGTGTCTTGTGAGTACTTTTATTTTTAATAGTAAGTCGAACCTAATGGAAGACTGTCATCAAAAAATTTTGTAGTTATTATCAGATGGTAGGGGTAAATATCTTGGTTAGATGTTAGTAATAATGATTTTTTTCTTCTACAAAGTAAACGGGATATAATTACCTTCACCAGAACGGGTTTTTGTACTTACTACTTACTCATTTCTAGTTTTTTGGGACACTTGATACATAGACAAGGTGAGAGTATGAAATAACATGCTTCTAGTGCGTTTGAAAAAAAAAACTGTGATAAAATTACGTAACGACACTATTGTGTACTCATATATATATATAGGTGTATTAATACACAAGCGGTCATTTATTTTGATGTACTGTTATCTCTTAGAATTGGAAAATTTCCTATCTTTGAAAATAATATCATATGAAGCAATTTTTTTATGTAAATTAGCAAATAAAATATTTCGGTGATTATATACAGAGTGACGTACCATTGGTGCTAAAAACTATGAAAAACAACATCAAATATTCTTCCTCTAAACTGACTCATGTCCTTCCATTTTTAAAAACATATTCAAGGTTATATCTTATTATTATACAAATGTCAATCTCATAAATTTTTAATTTTGAATCAAAACAATTCTTGTTTTATGTATTTAGGTTAAAAATTATTTTTCGCAAATTATTTTTGATTATCAATTAAACAATTTCAAATTTGAATATATTATGGTATTGTACTCCTCAATTATACCATAAAGGTTTGAACTATAATATATTTCAAATAAAAATTTATTTCTATCTTAAATTCTATCGTAAGTGATTTACATTCAATCTTCTTCACATTCAAAGCAATGATCTTAAACAAAGTGATCAATAATAAAAAAATAAATGTTAAAAATAAGATTAGGGGAGCTTTATGTACATTTTTTACAACTATGGAGTGAAAATAAGATGTAATGATAATTAATTTCATGCCATCAACTACCCTATCGTATAGTAATACAATTTTCACATTCAGTTAATGGTAAAGAAATGTGTATATATACCCAGTTTTGTTAATTTTATAAAAAAGTGCCTTTGGATGGTTATCATTGTTTTCTTACTCCCCATTAAAGGTATATGGATTCAACATAATCCCCAATAATTCTATCAACAAATAATATTAAAAGTCAGGTTATGTTCATCCAAATTTCTCTTCTTCACTTTTATAACTAAGGAATCGTCTTCAACAAGGTTATCCAGAATTACGTACTAATTTTTCAAACATGGTAGTAGAGGGACTTTATGTACAATTTTTTTGGAACTGCCTCATACATGATAATTTTTACATACAGTTAATGGCAAAGAAAAATGTAACGATTGTTAAAATATACTCCATTTCGTTCGATTTATAGAAATGGAACTGTGGGACTGTTAATCGTTTTTCAATATAGGTATATATATTGAACTACTCCTTCAATTTAACAAACTACTTAGTCTTAATTTGGGGTGTGTAAGATAATAACATGGAATTAACTATCCTATTCGTAATCACTCCCAAATTATGTAAATGAAGCCATAAGAAAGATCTTGAAAAAAAAATCAGACTCAAAATTAGTCTTTCTCATTTTCAAATTTAAATATATATTATAGTATTATGCTAATTAATGTTAGTATATGGGTATATAATGTTAGTATAGTATATACCCCCCAAGCATCAATTTTTTTTTCTAAAAGAATTACTAATAATTCTATCAAAAAATAATTTCTATTAATAATAATATGACAACTCAATGTTTATCTAAATGTCTTTTCTTCATTTTCATAACTTGGTTATCTTCTTCAACAAGGTGATTCAGAATTAAATACTAGTGGGAGTACTGAATAAACTGTTTACACCACGACTACACTAACACTCACGAAGTTTACCTTCAGTTTCTGACAGTGTAATCTTGAGTGTTGGTGTAAACAGTGTGTTCAGTTTGAATATCGCCAATGGTTCCAGAAATTCCAACTTAACTAGTGGGAGTAGAGGAACTTTATGTTCAGTTTTTTAGAATTGAATACTAAGAGGTGAATCTTAATATCTGTTTTAATTATGGAACTCGTATTGCGGGAGTGATCATGAGACATTATGATGATTAAATTCCATGCCACCAACTACCCCATACCTTAGGAATACATGATAATTTTTTAATTCAGTATGTACTCCTTTAATTTAACAAACTACTCTAAATTGGATGGGGTGTTATAGGTGGTGACATGAAACTAATTAACAACCTCTTGTCTCATGATTATTCCCAAAATATGTGTTAAAATATTTTCCATTCTGTTAAATTGATAGAGAAGGATAGTTGTCACTGTTTTAAATATATTTTGATCTACTTCTTTAAGCTGCTCTATTCATTTGGGATGTGGTAGATGGTAACAGGAGATTAATTATCTTTGTGTGTTATTAATCACTTAAAATATGTTAAGGAAACCATTTGATGCATTTTTAAAAAAATAAGATTTCCTATTCACCCTTTTAGAAGGTTGTATATTCCATATTATTTAGTTTTAGAAAAAAATGCACATATAGAAAATTTGTTTTCGTTTATAGTAGTATCTCTTCTTGTATATAATATTACCAATCAATTACAATTGGAAATTTGTACCTGAATGTGCTACATATCACCTGAAAAGTTTGATAACTTTTTAGTTGAGATAACAGTACTATTGAATTTTGAAATGACTGGCTTGTACGCTTTACTGATTTTAAAATTGGCTTATTACTGTACATATATTCGAAATAATTTGTTGAACGTACGAAAAATTAAAATGTATATTTTTTCGCAGAATAATAAGAATTTTACTTTGTAATAGTGGTGCTTATCCAAGATTTCACAGTAACGTAAATGTAAATGATGATAATAAAATAATTAAATGATATTACATCATGTCTAGTAAATAGAAATAGACATAGTCGTAACTTATATTTTTTAGTACAAAAAAATTTAATTTTACATCTTTGATAAGCACTAACACGCAAATTTATTTTAACCAATATGCTTCTAACCGATTGAAATGGATTGAAAATTAAAAATCATCATCGTTAAGTTTAGTCAATTATACATTTTTATTTTTCTTGATGTTTGAAAATACATGACTGTATTTTTTACTAATAAAAGTCACGAAAAAAGTACAGAGTATGATACTTATTATTTTATATGAATATCTTGTCTACAGGAATATGGTTTTCAAATTTTTATAAAAATTCAGATCCTTGGATGCTTAATAATGACAAATTTTGTCTAGTATTGGGCAAACTTCTGTCCACATAAAATTTAATTCAAAATAGTTGAAACTTCTTCAGTTTATTAGATTTATTTATTTATTTTCTTGTATAAATTGTCTTGATTCAATATATCGAAATATATTTAACAATTTGTTTTTTCAGCTTTTATAAAAATACAGTGGATAGAGTAGTCAAATTACGATTAAAAGATTCTTTCATCTACGAATCAGACCAGGTGTAGAATTTTTGTTAAATGAATCAAACATTTTATACTAAAAAGCCTTTATTTACCTCTAAATACTTCACTTTTTGTTAAAACCTTAAATTAAATGGTTCTAAAGAGGTGGTACCATATTTTCTTCTGTATAGTCATTAAACATATGCCATATCGATTTTTGATTCCTTTCCCTTTGAATAAACTTTTTTCATTAGTTTCTGTACTGTCAAGGTAAAACATGTATCCCTTGTCTGTTTCTTTCCTAAATAAACCCCACCTAGCTTCTTGGCCGCCCGCGTGAAAAATAAAATAAGCCGCCCCTCAAGCAATTAAAATACGGTTTCGAGCATCCGCCCCTTGCAATCGTCCGCCTGCGTGATGGACACGCAACACCCTACCGGTAGGCCCTGGATCAGTATTCTTTAGGATTTTTATATCCACAAGTTGAAAAAATAAGATAATGGACACCCTCAGGAAACCAGCCCAAAGGAAAACCAAAAAGCCAATGGGAAAGTCGAGTAACAAGTGATCTGAATAAAATGGGAGTCCGTGGATGGTGAAGTAATACCCAGGACAGGATAAAGTGGAGAAAAATAGCGGAAAAAGTCAAAACATGCAATGAATTTTAGTTTAAAAAAGAAAATGGTTATAACGTGGATTGACACACAACAATAAATGAGTCAAAGAGCTCTTGTTGGAGCAGTTACTATTCCTACCGTCCTACGACAATGTCCGATACCTCATTTCCACTCTTTCCAGTCGCAGCAGTTCTTATCGTACCCTTATTTATTTTCTTATTCCATTCATCCATTATAATCTTGGTCTTCCTCTCTCTTTGTTCCTGTGGGATCCATTTCATTATTTTTTGGGAATCTTTACACCCCTCGCCCTCCCTATCCTTTGCATGTACCCGTATCTAATCAACTGCTTTTCCTGAATATGTTCTATAATTGTTTCTTTCAGGTTTGCTTTTTTATTATGTTGTTTCTGACCCGATCTAACCATGACGCTCTATTTGCTCTTCTAGAGGCATCCATTTCCATTTTTTCTTTAGTTGCATTTTTATTCTCAACGTTTCAATCCATACAACAACATACTCCTAATTATTGCATTGTATATTCTCAGTCTTCGCCGTTTCCTTTTTCCAGTATTCCACAATACTTCATTTAGTGATTTAATTATTGTTCTTCCTAAGTTTTTTTCCCTTCTTTGTCAAAAATAACTTTATATTTCTTACATCTCGCTGAATTTTCGTTGATTTCTAGTTGTATGTTCGTCGTTTCCTTTCCTATACACAAGTACTGTGTCTTCTACTTCCATCTGCAGTCGCCATTTTCTCTATTTTTCTTTTAGTTTGTGTGCCATGTATTCTAAGTAATCTCTGTCGCTAGCACATATTACCTGATCATCCGCAAACTGAAGAGTGGATAACCAGGTGTCATCATCGATTTGGATTCCCGTTCCATTGCATTTCTTCTTCCATGTTGTTAGAGCTTTTGAAACATATGTGTTATGGAGACGCTGCAACCTTGTATCAGGCCTTTGTTGACTGTGTTTATGTACCTACTGTATTGTTTAAATGGTATTTATTAAGATAAAACTGATTTATAAAAAATTTCTTAGTAACACAATTTTTAGTTATGTTGGTTAGGTTAGGTTAGTTATGTTGGTGTTTGAACACAAAACCAACACTCACCCAGTTAGCCAGAGAACGATGGTAAACTAACTTTGGTGTCAAAGATGATAACCTAATTGGACAGTGTAGTTGTGAGTGTTGATATTGTAGTAGTAAACATATTTTCCATTTATTCCGTATGATACACACCACTGGGTACAGATTAAATTTTGACCCTTACAAGGTCGATGACTAATATGAACAATCCATTTATAAATAATAAGTAATAAAAATGAAAGTGAGCAAAATAACAGTTTATGTTTAGATTATACAAGTTGATTCAGAGAATTCAATTGTTCGCAGTTGCTAAAAAATATTGTTATAAATAAGTTTATCGAATTTTCAGATAGTGTCCCATTTCATTATTATATAACAAAATTTCTATAACTGAGTAAAAAGGGAGATACTCTACTACCACTGACACTACGGCACTCAAAGAATCTTGGCCTCGTCCACCACATTCCTCCAGTCATCACGGTCCAACGCTTGTGGTCTCCACCCCCTCACACCTAGCTCCCGAAAATCCTTTTCGACATCTAGGAACTGGGTAGGAGATGGGTTGTATTCACTAGGATGGGGTAGAAAGTGGAATGAATTTATTCTACAGAATTGTTCATATAAATAAATCTGAATAGGCTAGTTGACAAAATTTGGGAATTAGTTTAAAACTATAGCTTAGCATCTCTATTTCACCCCAAAAATATATTATTTTAAGAAAAATAGGTTTTTTACGTAAGTATTTCGATTTTTTAGAAAGGAACTTGAAATTGACCGCGAAAAAGACCAAGACTGTCATGGAGTCTTGAATGACGTTTTACATCACGCGAAACAACTGTGTTTGTTTATGACAGTCAATTGTGTTTTTTAATAAATAATGAATTCCTCGTATTATAAATACTGTATAGTTCCCCAATGTGAAAGTACAACGATAAAACGCCAGACAAATGATTCATATATGTTCCAACAATAAAGAAAGTGGTTAAAAATGGCAAAGAGGCAATATGCTCTTACTTTGTGGAAATAAGCCTATTATATGGGCGTTGGTACTGTATCAAAATATTTTACACATATCCTATTCCATTTCACAATCAAATAAGTTGTACAGGATAAGGTGTCCCATGTAAGGTGTGGCATTTAAAAACATGACTTTATTATTTACAAAATTTGAAACTCACACAGTAAAAAAAGATTTTAGACTCGAAAATCACGAAAATTCAATAAACCTTAGTTTTCTGTTTGAAAATTCATTTTCATTTTGCGGAAGTTTCTTTGTTTTTACCATTAAATCAAAAAACACAATAAAATATAGGGTGTTCTAATTAAAAATTCCAACCCTTTATGATTCAAAAGCCAATAATCTAAAATTTTTTTAAATTGTAAGAACTTTTGGGATTAAAGTTTTTTTTAACTCCTACAGGTTTGGAGAAAAGTGTTTGACACCCTGTACATAGTAATTATATAACATGTAAAAAATAAACAAAAAAATAATATGCAGAAATAATTTATAGTTACTAGTGTATCAAAGTTTAATTTCAAATGTCAAATACTATTAATTATAATTATTACTAACTGGTTTGGTGAGTTTTTAAGTTTAATATTCAATTAATGCTAAATATCTAAATTAATATTTTTACTTTTAAATTATTATGCCCAAACCCACATAAGCATACTGAAAAACTAGGCTCTGAACAGTAGTGTTTGAATAAATTATTTATGTGGTCAAATAGGATGAGATTTCATTATTTTTTTAATAAAAATATTGTCAATATAGAAATATTATAAAAATAAATACTCATCAAATCAAAATTTATTTAGAAGATGAATTAATTTCCATTAAAAAATGAACCTGCAAGATATTAATCGAAACAAATGTTTTGCCATTTACCTAAATTTTTTAAATAGAAAAATCCAGATCAGAACTACCATAGAGCTTGTAACCTAGGTTAGGGCATTTTGGCAATTCGAAAAAATCTTTGACATCAAAGCAATTAGTAGAATATTAAATTATACCATAAACCTAACCTAACCTAACCCAACCATAATCGCATAGAATAATGAATATATTGAGAAATGAATTTATAATTTACACATTTCACAACTAGAAATTATGTTTGATAAAATCACGCTATTAGTCGTTTTTAATAATAATTATGAAATAACAGAAAAATACACGGAAAAAAGTTACCTTCTGAAGAGGATCCTATTGAAAAACTTCTGGATTGAAACTGTAGTTCAATTGAAAGTAGTAGATTCCACTTTTTTCTCTGGATAACCATAGACCTGTTTATCTTAAATACTAAGCGACCAAAAGAGTTGATTCTGAGTCTTAAGGGGGTATTCACGTCTAGAAGCCTAAAAACATTCTCACTATCCATTAAAAATAAAAAAAATCAGAATTTCAATGAATGTCAGGCCGGTGAAGAGGGGACTACAAAAAACTGGCCATCCTGGTTGACAAGATTTGGAACAAAAAAATTTGAAAAATTCTTAATCTGTCAAGATGTCGCTATTAGCAAAAAAAAATAAAATGGCATCGACATGTACTATCAATTTTTTTTGACCTTTTAGAATATTTTAAAAATACTCCAAATTGAAAATTTTTAAAATCCAAGTGAGACGCGACCAAATTTCAAAGGAATCGGTCGGGTAGAACAGATATCATGTCAATCACTTAAAAAAAATGCGTTTTAATTTTGAGTAACAATCTATAATTATATTTGTAGGTCCTACACGCAGAAATCTTAAGCTCTTCCACTCTTTCCTATTTTTTCCTTTCGATTGTCATTCCCGAATTCCTCAGTCTCTCTCTCTCTCTTAGGTCTTCTATCACATCTGCGTACCATCTTTTCCTTTTAAGGAAATCTGAGTAGACCCGCTTTTGGTCAGGGGTCAGATTTTTTGGCACCAATTTCGCTCAGACTTTTGTCATGTGTAATTCATCGTGTAAAATTTTTCCAACCGTTTCTTTATCTGCATTTACAGCCTCGATAATAATTCGAATGCTCATTCGATGATCTGCACGAAAATTTGGTTGATTTTGGTCACTATTTCCGGAGTTGAAACAGTGCGACCTGGGCGCTGGTCATCTTCAGTTCTCTCTCGGCCCTACTTAAAGAGCTTACACCATTCGAAAACACACGCGCGAGATAGAGAATTGTCCCCATAAACCTCTTGCAACATTTTATAACACTCATTCGGAGTTTTTTAAAATTTATCGAGAAATTTGAGATTGGTATGTTGCTCTAGTTTTTTGTTACACATGGTTTTCGGCACGAGAAAAAAACACCTTCGTTTCTAACTGCTACTGCACAAATACTATAATAGTGACGGAAACGTGTTTTGGGACGTGCATAGACAAGATATCTAGAAACACAACGCACTACTCGTTTTTTACCCCACCCGTCTAGGGCGACCTCTGGGCGTTCAGTCTCGTTATTTAATAGACAGATCTCGTAGGTCTCTCCATAGCATTAAAACTGTTAATGTTAACTCAAACAGAAAGCGAGCAGAAGAAGTATCCAAGTTTTAACAAATTTTGAAAATAATATTTTTTCATACAATCGAAAATGTTATTCATATTAGTTAATAACACTGATCATACTCTGTTTGTATCTCTTGAACTTGAACGATTTGTTGACTCTGTATTGGTCATTGTACTTTTTTTCGGTCTAGTCGTTTAATTATATTCAAGCCTTTCTTGTATAGATGCATCTACCTACATCACTTTCACACACATACAGTTATATTTTTGGGAGTTTTAACATGGACGGAATCTGTGATAGAACTGTGATTTATTATAACCGTCTGTGGCTTAAACTCGTTATATCGCATAATATTTATTTATATGAATTGTTCAGTTTTTGTAAAATTATTGAACATCAATTACGAAATTGACATTATTTTAGGTTTATAATAGAAAAAGGGCATATGGGAAACAGTGATAACGATGTTAACAGTCCTGTAGCTAAGTATCAAGCACCATAGCAATTATAAATCAAATGATTTACTTTCTTAAAGCAAATCATCATCATTCCGTTTAATCTCTTTGATTATGGATAGTGCTTGGAGTGTTTACATATCCCTTTATTGGGGTAGATTACTCGCTTTGTTCTTATGTTATTAGTCCTAGCTTCGTTTGTTTTCTGTTTTTGCATTACACTTTCCAGTCTACTATTTCTAGGATTCTGGTATTTTCTTCAATTTGGTTTCTCTAGGTATTTCTTAGTCTTGGCCATAGAGGTATCCATTGTGTTATCCTCCTCACCATTTCTGTAAGTTTCCTTCTCATGATGTGTCCTACCCAATTTATTGTTTGTGCTTTTACTTACCTTATTGTATTTTCTCCTCCGAGTTCTTCTATTTCTTTATTCTCCTTTAATCTTCTCTCTCCATCTCCTGTAATTTGTGACCAAGCTCTCAGTTCTCTCGTTTATCTTCAGGTTTTCTTCTCCCTTTTTATTCATGTACGCCAAATGTTCTATACCTTTTTTTGTAATCTCTTCTTTCTTTAAACGTGTGTCTTAGATAATTAAAAAGGATACAGTTTTAAATAATTTCAGTGTCCTTAGGAGATCCATTCTTCTTTCGTCTTGCTTTGAAATCTTCATATATTTGGTTTTTTCTTGGTTTAGTTCTAGACCATCTTTTCATTCTTCTGGTTCCAATCTGTTTTTGCTTTTCCCATTACGTTCTCTGAAACAGGATTTGAGAGATCGAGTTACCTTGTTTGATTCCTTTGTTTATTTCTATTTCTTCTGTTATCTATCTATATATCTTATTTTTATTTTTTCAACTTTTATTAATATCTCCAATTTTCTGGGTACCTTTAGTGTTTAAATCTTCTATCATTTTTTATCTATTTATTGAGTCGAACGCGCTTTTAAAATCTTTAATTATTATGTGTAGCTCCCTATTATATTCCCTTATATTTTGTATTATTCTTATTATTTTGTAGATTACGTTGATTGTGGATCGTCCTGGTCTGAATCCATTTTGGTAGTCTCCCAGTATGCATTCTTCGTATGATTTAGTTTAGTATTTATTAAGTTGGCATGTATTTTATATGTAATGTTAAGAAGTGCTATGGCTCTTTTTACATTAATTGTTGAAAAAATTACAATTGCATTGGGTACTTTGAAAATTTTATATTTATCTTATTTAGCTTCATTTATAAACAACCATTAAGCTGTGGTGTCATTCTTGCTGGTAAACCTGTACATTAAATTGATATTGTTCAGCTTCCAGTGTTCAACAGAGCTATATTGAACATTATAATAAAGTCTCTGGCACAATAACACCTTCGTTTCAGTTCATTTTGTATATTTGTTGCCCTTTTTAAAACTCTAATATAGATATTTAATTGTTTTGTTAAAATATTTAGAATTGATGTTCAACATTATGATAAGGAATCTGAAAAATTTTAATTATTCTTATTTACTTTTGTTATATGATAAATTTCTTAGTTCTGTTGTGTGACTTATTTTGTTTAGACCCAAGTGGAAATACAGGAACAGAAGAAACTTGATAAGTGAAGTACAAAATAGTTTTTTTTCTTCAAAATATATATTTTCTTTTGATTCATGCGTTATAATATACGGTGTGTGCAAAAAATACTATAACGGATTAATAACACATGTTATTAAGCCGTTGTTTTACTTTTAGAACACATTATATATAGTTTTAAATTTTAGTAAATAATATTTTCTATAAATTACATTTACACAACTAAAACATAGAATTATTTTTAATTTGGTTTGAAATAAACAAAAGTTGTAAATTTTTTTTTCACAATATAGATTGTTATTTAAGGTACAAAAAATTGACATCAATAAAATGTATCAATATTCTTAGTATCGTCGATGAAATCTTTTATGCTTTTTCGTTAGTGTCAAATCTTATTTTGAAAATATTTTGAGTTTTATTATTTCAAATCCTTATATTTCTTATGGCATTCTGTATCTTTGATTATTACGAACAACCTTGAACTTTTGCTGTTTACTTGTTAATTATTTTATTATTTGCTTAAAATGTTCAATGCAAATATTATTTATTGACAAATATGGAAAAAGCCCCATTATATTAATATTCATATTATGACAATAATTCATTTTATTTCTAGGAAACCAATACATATTTTTCAAAATTTATAACACACCTTATTTGTTGATTCATTGGGTTTATGATATTTTACATTTTTCTAATTGATATTACATTTGTAAACAGTCTCGTAATTTTAACATTTATATCAACTTTTATAATCTAATTTTATTCAGTCCACTTATTGGTTTTCTAAGTTTTGACTTACCTGTAGACGAACTACCTTAAAAAAGATGATTAGATGTTTTTCCTTTACTGGTGAATGGAATACAGTTTTATTGGTGTCAGTTAACTTGAAAATTGTTGAAATGTTATAAAATCTGTTTGAGATATATAAAAACGAACAGAATTATTGTAAATATGACAAAAATATAGGTAATTTCTCAATTATTGTTTGGTCATCTATTTTATAAAGCAATTGTTAACTTTAATCCGTTTGCGTTTAAAACAGGAAGTAAAAAGTACTATTTGTTTATATTGCTTTTGTACATTTCTAATTATGTTCGAAATTATTAAAAAATGGAATTTTATATCATGGTGCAAAATTGTTATGTAGAGTTTCCTTAACAAATCGAAAATACAATAAGATACAACATCTTTGTTTATATTTATATATTTATATATTTATATATTTATTTATTTATATTTATTTATATTTATATATATATATATATATTCAAAATATGCTGTATCTGTAATGTCACAGTTCATAAATTTTTCATTAATATTTTCTACATAGAAGAATTTGGGTAAATTAATCAGAGAGAACTTGAGTTTGAGTAAAAAATTGCATCCTCTTCTAAGATGCTCGTGATACTGACTTACTGTTTATATAAAAACATGTAAAATTCCTTATGAAATGTTATCTAGTTTCTCTAAAACTTTCAAAAATATTTTTCTTCAAGTTTTAACATATCAAATTCAACACCAAATATATGTAAATACTCTTATTGGGTTGACGACAAGGTAATTTCGGTTTTTTAGTATAAAATAAAACAAAGAATAGTTTTTAATCAGTTATATATTTTCTATTTTGCTTATTGACCTCCTGCCATCTTTCTTTCAGCTGGTCCTTATCAGCAAAATTCTGAACCAGGTGCGATTGAAGGTCATCCTCATTGGCATCACTTCTCAACCAAGCTAGAATAGTTTCTCACGAGTTGCCAAAGATGTTTGAGGCCAGCATTATCATGGTGGAACACTAAACTTTTGCGATTTGACAATTCTGGCCGTTTTGATTGCTCCATCCAGTTTCATTAATTGTTGACAGAAAACATCAGAATTGATCGCTTGGGTCCTTGGAAGCAGTTCATCTTTATAATCTCACCAAACTAACAGCATAAGCTTTTTTGTTGTTTTTCGGAACAGTTATATGACGATCCTCTTCAATTATGACTTTGATTTGGTGATCATCAACTTCGGTGGGCCGATCAGAATGTTGTTCTTCAACGTGAAATATGCCGAACATGTTCGTTTCTGCACTCACTTAAAATTAACTCACAAATTTAATAAAAAAATAACGCACCACTGGCTTCTAAAGTTGCGTCAATGTGACCAGTATCATGTGACAGCACTAACATAAAAAATAAAGCAGAAGCGAAAGTACTTAGTTGTCAACCTTATATTATCAGCAGTTGCCATTTCTGTAGCATTGTTTTATTTTCAGTTCTACTGTCTTCAGTTCTTTCTTAGTGTTATTGGTTCAAGAAACTCTACAAAAAACGTGAAGATTTTGTTAAAATCTATTTTTAATCCCGGCAAGGTAACTCCTATTTGAAAAATAGACATTTACTAGCTAATAATTCTGTGATTCTGACATAGTTTTATATTATAAATGTTAATCAATATTAATCACACTGTAGAAAAGGATAATGTTGTTAAACTGAAATTTTGACTCTACTTAATAGTTTGCATTTGAAAAATTGTTAATATTATAAACCGAATTTCAGAAAAGAATATAATTATTACTACATTTTGTTTAATTTTCAAGGCATATGTATATATACTGTTGAAAAAGTTATTGTTAGTTTACAAAATTAGGTACTATGTACTTATTTCTGATTAATAAATCAACTAAATATTAGTATGTGTTGTTTTCTTTGACCATTCCCCACACATTTGCAAACAGTATTAATTTCAATAGAAGCTCTCTTCAAATTATCAAAATCAATGGTATAGAACCAAGTATAATAAAATATTTTCGACGTAATATGTCTTCATCTCGTTGAAATTTGATCCATTTATAAATGCAACGTCCAAAGCAATGCAAGGCACAATATTTCTTAATAAAAAGCATGCACTGTCCATCTGATCTTTTCATGCAAGATCTCTAACTCGCAACATTATCGATTTGGTACCATATCATACATACTTTTAGCTTAACAACCAAGCTATACATCAGGCTCCAAAACAAGGCAGCAACAGATATAATTACATATTGACAGTGATTCACTAACCACTTTTTCACTTCGTTACTTTAGGCCGCTTGACATTATGCATGACAATTTGCAAGACTATTTCCTTCGAAAAATTTAAGCCAACCAAAAAGCTGTAATATTTTATGTTTATCTAGCAACGATCAAATTTCAGCGATAATACTGCACTAGTGCAAATTATCGATAATTTGCACTAGTGCCAAATTTTTGTCTAGGATTAATAAACATCATTTGGTTTTAATTTTATATTTTAAGAAAAGGAACAATTATTGTTTATTTTAAATTAAATTTTTCTCAGGAAATAGTCTGCCAAAATGCCCTCTCGTGCATGTCAAATTGTCTCATAATTTCCTCTCGTGCGCATTCGCGCACTCGAGAAAATTATGAGACAATTTGACATGCACTCGGGACATTAATATTGAAAATACGTGCCATTCAATTCAATGGACGAATATTCCACGTTACCTAACATTATGTAATTTCTATGCCATCACGTCATTATTGTCACTAATCAAAATTCCATAAGTAAAAGTAAACAATTTCCTAACCTTAGATTTTATTGATGAAGGAACATTTGACAAACTTCTAAGAAAATAAAACATATGATACCTAAGAAGCCCTAACCCAGGGGGTAGTCAATGGGTTAACGGGTTTTAGAAAAATTTTGAAAGAAAAAATTCTTGAAATTAATAAAAAAGGGCATATGCTTTGAGCCAAGGAAAACGGAAATTTAAAAATCGCAGGCCTATTGGAAATACGTGTAGTAGGTTTGTCAAATAAAAATTGGAATGTGAAGATCTGAAAGCAGAATTCGTTACAAAATTGCTACGCCTGTAAATACCCATCTGCTTCTATGAAATATTTTTGAGTTTAATTAGGAATTCAGAGAAAAATTTGTCTATAACGGGTGTGTCTAGAAAGCTAGAGGTTAAATCAATTTCATTAAATGTAACAATTGCTGTTAGTTTGCGACATAATAATATAATGGAATCTTGAAAGGTTAGATAAAATCATTTTAAATTGCTTTTACGACATCACACTGGTAGATTGAACTCATCGGCGGTTCTAAGGGATTTTTGATTTTTACCTATAAAATATTCTTCATTCAATGTGCTCTCATATTTTTTATATAAAAATTGCATTTGAGTATGTCACTGAAGGAAAATAGTATATTAATAGATTAGTATCAATGCAAAAGTGATTGTTTGAAATACGTCTCCAATTTTTTTAGTTTTTTTCAAAAAAATATACAGATATCTTGCTGTTTCGCCCGAGACCTTCTAAGGAAACGTCGCCACAATCTGCTAATTTTTTCTTCAGTTGTTTATAGGCCTACAGGCATATCTGGCCCTTGGCTGATGTTTCATTTTTTCTGTTTTTTGCCTCATTTTGCCAGTCCCCCCCTTCCTCTGTTAGTAAATCTCTTCTAACTTCCTCCAACCACTTTTTCCCTTGGTCATTCTCTTCCTTTCTTACCGTTTAGCACTCATTTTACCGATCTATCATCTTTCTTTATATCCCAATCGTTTTGCTCCCTGTGCTTTTATGACAGTACTCTGTTTCTTCTTCTTCTTCTTCTTCTTCTGTATATTCAATCTTCTTTGATTCCACCGTAATTATTTTTTAGCATTTCACGTTTCTATATTTCCAGTTTATTATACTCTTCTTTGATTGTTGTCCAGGTAACTGATGGTCTTATTATTGTCTGGTACAATCTTATTTTAGCTTATTCTATTTGTTTTTCTATTCTGTAGCTATTATTTATATTTCAATTTATAGTTATATCAGTTTTCCCATTGCTTTTTCTTGCCATCTCTTCCAATAGCTTGAATACAATTTTAAGTTATATCCTGGATCTTACTATTTTCCTTAAGTATGACTTATTGAACTTGAAGAGGGTTGTGGATAATGGATCTTCCTGTCTCATGTTTTTCCACATCTTAAATCCGTTGAAAGTATTGACCTCTACAATTATTTGGATCTTGGTTTTTTGTATTGTCATTTCCTCTAGTCTCTAATCTGGTATATTTAACTAAATGTTTGTGATGAACAGCATATGCAGACATTTTGTTCTAAAACATTCTCTTGAAGTTTTTTCTTAATTAAAATTAAGTCTATTGTCGATCTCACAACTTTTAAACCTTCTTGGTACTCTCCTAATTTTTTTTGGAATTTGTCTAATCTATTATTTTTGTTATGTGCAGTAGATTTTACATTCTTACTTGGGACCTTTTTTGTGACAAGAGAATTATTTTTATTAGAAATAGCACGTATATATTTGTAATTAAAGTTTCGCATATATTATCAAGCATTGCACGACTTGGTGCAGCCATACTTAACACTTTTTTGTTTATAAATATAAAACTTTATGTTCTCTATACAAACGGCAATTAATTCCAGTTTGACGACATAACATATCTTTTAACAGAAGTTTAAATCTGTGCCTGACTATTGGTGAAACTATTTTCACATATCAATAACAACCAGTGTAGGACAAAGCAATACCGAAAATGATTAATTCTAAAAATCACGTGCAAATCATATTTAGATAGGCACACAGGAGATTTGCAAAGATAATATAAGAAGAAAAGAAACATAACAAACGAAACTAAAGCACAGAGAAAAAATAGCTTCTGATCGTTTCCTAAATATTAATGCGGAAGACATTATTAAACACTATTTAGATAAATTTTTGTAATAATGTAAATTTAATAAGGTCCCAAAATAATTAAGCAAAACGTTTCTACTTATGAAACTAAATTTTATGAATGAAATTATGCCTCTTCAAACAACTAGATCTAAATAGTCTAGTATGACGGCTCTTAAATCAGAAGGTCGTTAAAGGTTAGTTGTAGGCCACGATAAATTAAAAACGTGAAATTCGACTCGATTAACAATCACGTACCTTTAGATAAGCGACACTAAATTATAACAAGCCTTGTATATATAAAATTCATCTTGTAACTAGCATTAGTATTTTGTATCAATTCCTTATTCAGTGTAATAAAGAAGAGACAGTTGTGTAAGTTAAAAATGTACCAGTAATTTTGAAAATATGGTTTAATTAAGCTAGACTAAAAGTTCAAATCGGTGTTATTTCTACGTATGTAAAAAGTTAATCAGCCTATAAAAAATTTCAAAAGTTCGAAACAACTACCTACCATACTTCAAGGAACAGATAGGCACAAATGATCAATGCTAAAGCCGATGCCATGGACAGTAAGTGACATTGTGCACATTAGATCTGTAGCAACTACACATTTATACGAAAATGAATTAGATGATATGGTGAATTTATATCGATGCTGAAATTGCAATAAAATCTGAAAATTTTGAATAATTTATCTGCCACTCACAGATCTCAGATGCTATTGAAGCAAGAGCTCTTATCATGATTCTCCCGTTAGGTTAGTTTAGGTTAAGTTACCTGCAGCATAGCAGGATACTCATTTACCACCAGAGTAAATATTTGATATTACTTCAAACTGGCCTGAGCGATTCGATTACACAAATTTTGAGGTGGTATATCGAGTTTGACAATTGAGACTGAAGAAAGAGAAGCGGCAGTTTGTCCTATCGCAAAAAAAATGAAAAATATTGACATATGCTCGTTAGCAAAACATAGGAGAACGAAAAATACAAGTGCAATAAAATTTATTGAATAAATCATTGAGTAGAGAATACAAACTTGATTATATGTCACAAATTAATGTTTTTTTCCAAAATGTTAATTTTTTTATTGATTCTATATCTACATTTTGGTTATTCAAGCTTTTTATGTTCTAGTTTTTAATATATAGACACTTAAAAAAACAAATATCTTTAATTAGAGCTGAAAATATCTCCATTAAAGTAAAAAAAGCTGATTATTAAATAAATATATGATTAAATTAAATAAGCAAGGTATATTTCTGTTAATAAATAATTGTTATAGAAAAATAAGATTGAAGAAATGAGTTTTTATTCGATAAAACCTTAGAAAACTACATTTGACAGCATAGTAGTAACGACGAAGATAATAAGCATTGAAAAAAAAGATTAACTTCCTAGGGTTAATACGGACCTGGTAATATGGCGCCTAAAGTTTTCTAAATACTCATAACTATATCAACGAGATAATTATCCAATTTCAATGTATATTATTCGTCTAAACATAAATCAGACACAACTGCAAAGTTGTGAAATCGATTTTATATTGGTAATAAATAAACATGCTTATTTCCGAATAAAAATATCATAGACATAAGACATAGACATTGCAATAGATTCGGTTTACTGTCACTGAAATTAAGACAATATGGATCGTAAACAATGCCGTTCAAACGAATATTTACGTTAAAGTAGTGTGGATAGGAATCGTGTATCGTTTTCTTTGTTTAGTACGTTTTTACTATGAGATTTCAGCGTTTACTTATAATTCATATTTGAACTGTTTTTTTTTAACATTCTTTGAAAGATAATGCAGATAATTCATTATTACATAGATTTATATATGCCTATTCTAAGAATCAATGATATTTCAGTAGTTTTTTGAAAGCGACTAATTAACCGTTATTTTTAATAACAAAAAGCTACCCAGAGCTCATACAACATTTCGAATCAATCTATTAATAATATTTTTTCAATTAATGCGGAATTATAGATGTTTTATGTATATTTTCCATTAAATATTGTACACAGTTTTCAGTTTTGTTTGTATTAACTCAACGGTGATTCCGATTGAAGAGTGACAGCTGACAGTTGACAGTCTAACATACTCATTACTTAAGGGTTACCACTTTCACGACCTTCCATGGGAATGCTTAATCTTTTTAAAAACCAAATACTTCCAACCAACGTAACTAATATGATGTTTATGTTTAAATTAAACGAATACATCAAAATCTTTATTTACAATTTTGTATTAAAATCATAACAAAGGCAGTTCTAATGTTTTGATGATGCCAAGTAAAAGTGGAAATAATAGAGCCGTTCAACTGCCATTACCTTCCATATACACAACATTAAGGTTATGTTGTGTTAGTAGGGAAAAACTGGATCTAGATTGGTCGTGGCTTTCTTGGAGACCTGAGGCCCATCCAGTTTATTTCCCGCGATCTGGAAACTTAGTTAACTGACTAACCACCCTATCTTTTTTCATTTCTTATTGTTTTTAATGCTCCGTATGTAGATTGTGGTATTTTTAGCCGATTCATCACTTTCCCTTGACAGTCTAGTCTGGCAACTCTCTATTGTGTAGAAAATAATAATTGAAACGAAATTTTGCAGGAATTTATTGTTGTGAAAAACGAAGTTTCTAAAACTTACGCGCGTTTGGAAAGCAACTTGCGTTTCAGCACCGGCGGGCATTGAATTGCTATAAAACTTTAAATACCACCAGAGGCCGCTGCCATTAAAATTTCTTTAGAGTTATATTTTATCTATTTATACGAGAAATAAATGTAGTTCTTAATAAACTTACCATTTTACATTTGTTAATTTTTTACTCGCGTACAAAAAGTAAATCATAATTTAGTTCCTTCTATCTAAAAAAATTACCCAACTCGAGTATAACTTTCACGAAAATTTTCTTCGGTTTCTTTAGTTATTTATCAACATAAAAATAATATTTACCCAACAACGAAAACAGTTTAACCATAAGAGTTTTGAAACTAATCAATCTGTCAGATTTATGTGAAATCTCAAATTAGAAAAATGACGGGAGCTAACAATATAATCACTGTAGCGAAAGTTTTGAACATCTTTCGTCAAACCCAAGTTGGTTGTCCACACACTCACTGTTGAAATATAGCGATAGCAAATTTATTCTTTTAAAAATTTGAGTAATATAAATATAAAATTATTTGTTTTGGTACACTGTACATTAATTTAGAAATACATCGTATTCATTTTATTTATCAAAATAAATTATTTTCTACCCTGTATATCACCACTTCACTCATTTTTTTTTTTCAAAAATTTAATTTCGGAACCACTTCCCTAGTTCAATCTATGCTAATTCCTTTAGTTCCCATCCGAGTCGGTGAAAGAGGTCGCAGCCACCGTCCAGTGGGTGTTGTGTACTGTTCAGTTTAGTGTTTACCACTTCTCACTTCTCGACATCCATACAGATTTTCATCTCACGACCATTTAGATATTTCGAGTCGCAGTGGTAGAATAGCCGCAGTTACCAGTCGGTAACGTTCGACAAGATTTTTACGCGAAGAGCACCAAGAGTGTCGAAATAAACGACGGTAACGATGACCACGCGCACGTGGTTTTAGTGATTAAGTGGACGTAGATTAGTGATTTTTTTAGTAGTGATGAACTAGGTGATAAGAAATAAAATACTCCCGTTCGGAGATGTTGTCGAATGTTGTTATCCCGCTGTTGGGCTGTTTCGTCGTCTTCGTTTATACTACGGTAATTTTTTTAATCGAAAATACAAAATTATTTTTATTACTACACCTTATATATTATAAATGTTAAACAGCAAATCAAACATTCCCAATTAATTAATTTAATAAAGTAGAAGATTTTAAGCCAAAAACTTGCATTACTACGGATATTTTGTCTTTGAGTGAGAAGCGTGTCAGTTCATTAAATTTGCGGCTGTTTAGTGGACCTCGCAGTTATATTTACATTGTATAATACTTATAATACAAACTAAACTCATAAAAATATATGTATCATTAAATTAAAAATCAATATTTTCATATTTCTAACAAATTTTTTTGTACAGGATCTACGTTAGTTTGGACTATAGCGCTTGTAAAATTGTGAACCCATTATTTATTCATACTTACCCAGCAGGTATAAACCTGTAAAAATGTAGGTGAGATAAATAACTTTACGAACATTACGAACGAATACAAAATTTTCTCTAAATACTAAAAATATATTTCATCTATTTTTTAAATTAAATAACTGTTATAATTAAATTCCAATCAATTTAAGATTGACTTCAATATTTTATAATACTCAAATTTAGTATTAATATTATTCTAACCTCAAATTTATGTTATCGAACTTTCATAAACTATTAATCATTTTTCGGTTATTTCCGTCAAGAGATTTTAACTTGTGGTTTATTAAAATCATCATTCAAACTGGATACATTTTATCTTATTCACCGATTTTGCTCAATTTTTTCCGAATATTAAATTATAAAACATCTACTGTGGTACAGAGTTTATTTCAATTTCTAAAATTTAACAAATTTATATTGAACAATGGAAATTTGTTTTATTTTTCCATAATTTTTAAAATAAATTACCGGTGATGAAAAACATATTCAATAATAACATGAATAGTTAATAAAAGAATAGACTTACGAGGGTTGATATTTGAGTTTTGAGATATACAAGAAAAAACAAATAATTATAATTGGATATGGTTTTATCAAAATATTCTACATTGATATTAATCCACTTTTGCATGCGTTTGAAACATTTTTTTCCATTCCCACTCTTAAACATGTGATTTGAATGCATCAACCGCTTCTTCAGGTGTAGAAAAACGTTTATTTTTGATCTGCGGGAATAAGAAGAAATCATTGAATACCAAACAGCGGCTATACGGCGTATGACTCATTAATTCGATGTTTTGACTGCTCAAAAACGTATTTGTTTGAACTGATGTTTGAAATCTCGCTTGAAATTGTTTTGGTGGAGAATTATTCGTCATCTGGTAATCAAACGCTGGTTTAACATTCAGAATTAGAATAATTTTTTGAGTGACAAACCCTTTTCAGTTTACTGTCGCGTTGATTAATCTGTATGCTAAACTATTTTTTCGATTTAACTTGAAATACAATAATTCTAGGTCGACACGGTTTTCAAATTAAATGACCCTCTCTTATCTTACAAGAATTCTCCGGCTGACCGACCGTAAGCAATTAAGTTTTTATAAAAATTGCAACAGGTAATACATTAAAAAAATATTTTATTGCATTTGTACTTAAGATGGTAATCAGTTGACTTAACAGTTGTGGGTACGTTGCAATTTTACGTGTGAGTCTTATTTTTGTTGCAAATAAACGTTAAAGTTAAAATTGACGTTATCTACACATATATTATGATGCTGTATAAACTCCGGGACCCAGAGGCGTATTATACGTACTGCCACTCTATTAGAGCCCTTAGTTTTGGAGTAATCCCAAGTTTTTTATTTCTTTATCATGAGTGAAAAGGGTGAGGTTAATTGAAAAACTGGATTCACTCACATATGTTTATTCATAAAATCAGCAGAATTAGTCAATAACTTCAATTAAGATTATGATTTAAAGAAAGCTAGGTTAGGTTAGGTGACGAGAGAGTTTGATATATCTTGAGTAGCAACAGAGTATATATTCGTGAAGGTTCAAATAAGTCTAGAAAATGTGTGTACAGCTTAAATTTTGAGATGAGAAAGTGGAATCGTTCACCCCTTTATTGTAAAAGATGTTATAAGGAATTGGAAAGTATCAAGAGGTTAACATTTATAAGATTAACCAGAACAATAGGTACGAGGAAAATATTCTTATATTAGGACCGAAGAATTAAATATCCCTTATCTAACCCAAAATTATGTCTTATGTCCTTTTGTCTTCCCTTTCTTTTATGCTTTATTATTTTGATTTTTATATTCTTTTTGTTGGCATCTCGTGTTTTCAGATGTTTTAATCTAACCTAACCAAAGATTTTATATTTTCAAGTTTACACGTGTTATCGTTTCATTTGAATATGTTTAGAAACATCTAGATATTTTTTTGAAAGCTTGTTGGGTAAAATTTGATCTCTCTTTATAGTAAATAGCCATAATTGACATTTTTTTGAATATGTAATAATTATTAAGCTTGTTTGTAGAACTGACCTGTTTCTTTTATTAGGTATTGAACTCTAATTTGAATCAGTTGTAACTAATTCTATAATTATGACGTAAATATAATATTTAAAGTTTCTTCATTTTATTCCACCACATCGAGGGCCGTATGGAAATATAGCAATGAGAGATCCAAATAGACAGCTTGGCCCCGATGCCTGTATTTCTAAGAATATACCTCGTTATTGTTAGAGTATCCTAAAAGGACAGGACTTCTTTCGCGATCTTTCAAAATATCGATTTCATTACCCAACTGGTACTCATAAATTAAATATTGCGCCTGTAGTCTACAGAGTGGTATATATAAATTATATTTTAGTTTCACACTCGATAGATTCTGTTTTAATTAAGCTCATTCTAGTCAAAATTATTCTTTAAAATAACCAATATAATTATTACGTGAACATAAATAGTTTTTAAATTCATACTTTTGAAGCTAGATCTGTTATATTCGACACAAAATTATAGGTAATAATTAGTATATAAGTCGTATATGAGTCCATAGCAAAAATCAAAGCAGTATGCAGCATGTCCGGAATTGAATATTATTATTAGAATAGAAGTTGTTTACAGTTTAGCAGGCACTTCTCAGTAAATATGCCCTCAAATTAATGCAGAGAAAGATTATATAAAATATAAAATATTGAGCCCTTAACTAATTCTGAATGTGGAGTCGGTAGGTAAAGGACGTGCTAAGTAAATAGCCGTGCAACAATGTTTTTGGAATTGGAGAAGCGTATTATGCATGGGTAAACTATCTGCTCATTGGATGCCGAGTTTGCTCACTTTGTGCATTCGAATGAACACTTCTCAGGCTATATTGATGCAGTTGAAGCAAAATGAGTCGGGTTTTTGCGTCGATTCATAAAAAAACCTGGATCCACCACTACACTCCAAAAACGAAAGAAAAGTCAGTGGATTGCATGGGCCAAGATGTTCTGATAAAAGCAAAGATGGTTTCATCGACCGGATAAGTGATAGCGATCGTTTTTTGGGATAGTGAAATTGTGATAATCGACTATTGACTGATTAACATGAAAATACTTTTTCGTTGATCGCTATGGCTAAATTTCACGATTTGCACTTCAAATTGGTTGACTACCCACCGTCTGCATCAGATCTGGACCCCAGCGACATTTTTCTTTAGTTCAAAGCTTAACTTGCAGCAGAGAGACTCCTATCAGATGAGGACGTTGTCGCATATGTAAACGCCTTTTTTGAAGAGAAAGACGGCAAGAAAGAAGACTGTGAAAAATAAAAATGATTAAGGGAAAAAGTCGTGTTTCTTTGTTTGGTCGAGAACTATATTTTAACTGACAATTTCAGTTGTTCTTATAGAAATACTGTCGTTCATATCTACTTCAATGGCAGCCTTTTTTATTTTCGCCGCTTAAATTTTAATTTTAGAAGTGAAATCGTATATTTACATCTTTTATATTACTTCTGCTCAACTCAACAATTTCGTATTTTATGGTTAAATTTATTTATTAGTCTTTTAAAAACACAATGATTGGGAAGTCTCCTCTATAAGGCATAAGACGATCTACTTTCATTAACCTCACGCAATATAATTTTGTCAATGATATCGTCAAAAACAATGGTCATCTTAAGACCAGTTTTCAATCTTTTGAGTTCAAATATTGCTCCGATTTAAATTTTTGGGTTCGATTCTCATGCTGTAATTTTTTTTCAAACTTAAAAAGCTATTCACATTTTATTTACCTTATATACGGTAAGTTATGCACGCAATAAATCACATTATTTATTATTATATTGTTTGTATACATTACAAAGTGAGGCAATGTAATGTAATTGGTTAAGTAGATCGTCCTATGCTTTGTGGAATAGTCCTTGATTTCGAGCACATTCTAAAAATATCAACATAACCTCATTGTTTCACATTTCCTTAATCTCTATTCTATTACTAAGGTATGGCAACGTTGTTCAAATGTAACCTAGTTACTCGTTGATGTGCATCGATTTTTATAGTGTAGCACATTTCCTTTTTTGTAAATTAATGTAAACAATAGGATTATAGAATACATTTTACGTAAAAAATATAAACATAATACAGACTCGTTTTGTTCAAATAGAATATTTGTCGGTATCGTTTAAATTCTTGACATTGACATATAGAAAATTCTTCCTTTTTTTTGGTTCAAACCAAAGCTAAACTTAACCAATAATTTCTTTCCGAAATAGTATGTTATTCTATTCTCACATTTAGGATATTTACCATAACCTAAATATTCAGATTTATGTACAAACTACTTTTCCTTCATATGATTCATTGACTCATTTATCTCTATTTCTTTTCGTAAACCATAGAATACAGTTATGATCTATATTTTTTTGATTAAGTAAATTTGGGATTTATGTATTCTGATTGCCATTTCAATACATTATATGAAATCAAATAATTCACTACCTTAAATATTACTGAAATTACTATTCGATTCGATAAAATTAATGCAGAAAATTGAACGCACTTGAACGTGTCAGTTAATTGTATTCAAATAAAATGTCAAAATGTAATGTATTTCAAACTGTATAATCAGTGTAATTTTCAAAATTTCTGGTAATTTCCTGTAATGTATTTCAAACTGTATGAACAGTGCAATTTTAAAAATTTCTGGTAAATTCTTAACATGTTAAATATTTCATTATGGAAGTTGTGAAAAATGAATTGGATTTTTACTCGAAGTTCGCAAGTCCCTTAATTTTTGCTCTTCCCGAAGCTAAAGACCGAGCTTTGGCCGCCTCGTGGGTCAAAAAAATCAAAGAAGATGAAAATACTAACGAAAAATTGAAAACGGACTACATAAAACTATTACTCTTTGCATTACAAAGAAGAAAACTGGTCGGAATTTTTACTGATGATCCTACTAAATATGAAACACTCGAGGAATTCCCAGATGAGTATGATCTCAATGCTATGGCACAGGATCTCATAGAAATAGAACAAAAAGAAAGGCGTACTAATATAAGAAGACAATTGCAAGGTGAGATGGGGGATTTCCCTCCTTACACCACCGATATTTCATCTGATTTGCGAGAATATGTGGCTGCACAAGATATCCCTTGTTTTGGTGTACATTGTTATTACGCCATATCAAAAGATCCTATTACCAGTTGGTACAATGCTGAGAAGGGAATATTTCCTAAAGCTGCTAAAAGTGCAGTTAATACAGATAGCCCACTCCCTCCAGACCTTAGTCCACCTGATACATGTGCTTCATGTCCTGGACCTGAAGGAAAAGAACCTTGTTCGCCGGGATCTCCTTCACCAGATCAATCAGAACCAGATAAAAGAAAGAAAAAGTCGAAAAAGAAATTGGGAGGTACTCCCCCCGTTAAACCTCTAGTTACTGAAACTCAATTAGAAGAGGAAGAAACGAGAAAACCACCAACATGGAGTTCCAATTTGATAGAAGTGATTGAAAAACCACGAACTGCAACTGGAGCAATACCAAAAGTGCGTTCGGCAAAGCAACTTCGAGAAGACGATCGATTTGGAGATATAGATTCCGAATTAGAAGAAGATTATAATGAAATGGAAAGAGCTTTGAAAGATTTTCAAAGAGGCGACATTCGAGAGCAGCGAAGAAAACGGGAAAAACGAAGTAAAGCGGATGATTTAGATGTGGAAGAATCTTCAGAAGATGACAGAGAAACCGTTGAAAATGTTGAAGAGAAAAGTGATTTGGAAAACTTTTTTGATCTAAACGAAACGGAATATGAACAAGAACTCAAGGAAGATGCGTTACTTGTTAAGTACTTCCGGGATACTATAAATAAACGGATGATTCAAAAAGACAAAGATAGTTTCAAGGACAACATTAGAGGTACGTTGCCAGCCCAATCCGGAATTCCTTTGACAACACCTAAACCATCTGTAAGTCCTAGAAGGTTGAATATATTCCCGCCCATATATGCTTCTGAGGAACCCCTGCTAAGAGATACAACAAAACAAACAGATACAGGTAGTCCAAAGCCTACCTGTCCCTATTCATGTAGTGGCAGAGATGCGGATATGGACAGAATATTCCAAGAAGCTGCTGCCATTGCCAAATTAATGGAAGACGATTTAGAAGCCGATTACAGTGATACAGAAGAACGTTATGTGGAAGAAAAAATTGATGAACAACCACAGTTTCCCGAGCCTGAAGTTCCACCTAGCGAACCTACACAACCAATTACTAGGGGCTCTCCAGCTGCTCACAAAATATTCGCTGATGTTATACCTCCTTTAATGGAACAACTAAAGCCAGATGATACCGCTCAACAACGACAATATCCATCAGAAACATTAGAACAAGATAAAAGTATAAGCATGCCGATGCCAATTCCTCAAGAACCAACTACAAACCAAGAATACGATTACTTAGATTCGTTATTTGAAAAGGATAAGAAAACAGCCAATACGCTTAAAAACGTTTCACATATAATATCTGATGTGAAGCAAGACCAAGAAACGTCATTTATGACTAGTCCTAGACAACAATACAGTGATGGACAATCTCTCTCCCAAACAAGACAAGAAATCAAGTCTCCTGCAATTACACCTAGTAGACCAACAAGTACAACAAAAATCACCCAATCGTCTACCAAAATAACAACTTCTGTACCAGCAGCTAAACAGAGAGAAACGCCTGAATCTGCAGAGGATGATAGGATATTTGATTTTGCGAGGGGCTATGTTCCTCCTGAATATAAATCTCCTCCTAGATATAAGTCCCCTTCTGCTGGCGTAGGTTCGGAATCACCTCCTTATTTTATGTCTCCTGGGAAGGATGGGAGCCCACCAGTTAGAACACAAAACATCCCTCCGCGTCAGTCGGCACCACCTGTAACTTCACCACCTGCTGGAGATCGTACATGTCCATCAGCAAGACGAAGATTGAATTTTGCTGATGTTGATACAGATACCTTTTTAGCACAGTCTACGGCAAGACAACAAGGTTTTCTCCCTTTATCTCCTATGCAAAAACCTAAAATGGGTTTTCGTGATATGGATACTGATACTTTTCTAAAAGAAGCTATGTCAAGGCAAAAAGATTTACCACCACTCTCAACGGATACTTCACCGCAAAGGGGTATGCGGACACCTCAAAAAGAAGGCTTGACAGGAACGGGAAGACCCTCACCAACATCCGCGCTTTTCAAAACTCCTCCTTATTCGCAAATGCTTAGTAGTGAACAGACTCCTCCTTTCTTTGACTCTCCACAATCACCAGCAACACCTCCATTTGTTGTACCACAATCAAAAGTCGAAAATTTATTTGACACATCAATGGGAGATCAATATTTTTCTCCTCCTCCTATATCTCCTGGCACGCAACAAAGGTTCGATAGAGGAGCAAAATCACCCCCTTTTCCTAAATCTCCCCAAACAGCCGATAATTTATTTGACACTTCGATGGGTGATCGATATTTCTCCCCACCTCCCTTGTCACCTGGAGGGCAACAAAGATTTGACGGAGTAAAAACACCTACTTTCACTAAATGTCCTAAAACACAACAATTTTCACCATTGGATCCTGGTTTCGTTAATTTAGCGGATACATCATTGGGAGATTTATATTACTCTCCTCCAGCATCTCCGGATATGTCTCCTGGAATGCAAAGGATGCAACAATCACCACCAATTCAAAGCTTTCAGCCTCGGAGTGCTGAACGTGCTAAACAACAAGGTGTGCGTGATATGCAACAATCGATCAGAAGGTCACCTCCCCCAAAAACTGCTGGTTCTTCACCTCCCTTAGACAAATTTGGTTTACCTCCTGTGGTGCAATTATCACCAATATCGAAGGTTGATTATAGTCAATTATATGAACGACATCCAGATCTTCAGTCACCTGGTCGTAGACAGCCCCCATCCACAAGAACTCCCCCTGCGGCAGAGCAAGCTCCTTCAGCAAGACCTCGATTGGGTATCTATGATGTGGACACTGACACTTTCCTTGCAGAAGCAATGGCCAGACAAAAAGATTTACCTGCGTTGCCCGCTGATTACCCAACTCCAAGTATGCGAACACCTCCTAGAAGAACGTGGGAATCACCGGAAAGGCCCTTTTTACAAACACCACCTAATTATCAAATGCTTGATGCAATAGAGACTCCTCCGTTTTATGATTCTCCACGAACTCCTGGCGCATCACCTTCACCTCAATCTCCTGATGTATCTCCTGGAATGCGACAAATGTTAGAGCAATTACCACAAGCTCAAAGTTTTCTCCGTTGTAAAGGTACTAAACCAAGTACGAGTGGCGCACAAGCATCAGGCAGGTCAGGACCATCACGCAGATCGGCACCATCTCGTAGAGCTCCAACTCCATTACCGACAATTGCTGGCTCTCCACCCTATGCTGATCAATCTGATGTACGTTATCCTACTGAAAATATCCCACCTTCGGAGAGCACTCGTCGTTCAAATGCTCAAAGTGCTAGACCTAGTCAAAATAGATCCAGTTATCGACCATGTCCAAATCCCCAAGAGCGTCGAAGAAGTGGTCAACGTCCAACTCGATAGAAAATTAATGTTTTTTCAGTCGATGTCCATGTTTACAATAATATAATAGACCTAAACACTGTCGATTTGTATCTCGCCCAAAATAAAGCGAATTAAAGAAAATCATTTATTTTCATAATATTAAACTTGATTTTTACTTATTGTAATACTGCGAAAGTTCTAATGGTCCTAATGTCATCTTAAGCAGCTTCACAATTTTTTTCGGGATTCCTAGTAGATAGAAGATATTTTTAAAGAGATCATAAATCTTTAGAGAACGTCAGTCAGTGAATGGTGTCAGCCAGCCAGAGTCAAGACCAAGCTGACAATCTCAACATGCATGGTTTTGGTAGAGATATGGAGTCTTGACGATTGAGTTTATGCAGCAATAAACAATCATAAATACAACTGTATATACGTATATATGTATGAATGCAATTCGTAGTCTTCTGATGTTTGTTACCATCATCATTCACAACCAAAACCTGGACAAATCTTTTAGTTAGGAACAGATTGACCACTCAACGAATAGTCTAGAATGATTCTCACTTATTTCGCTACCTAACAGAGTTTCTTGACAGCTGTTGCCACAGATGACGAGGTAAGAGCAGCAATTGAAGACTGGTTATTCTCACAGATCGCAAATAACTAGGCCTTAAGTGTATAGAAGCTTGTATGACAAATTTTTAAGGCAAATGTATGTAAGAAAATAAGAACACTGGTAAGGATATTAAAAAATAAAGTTTGATGTTTATAAGTAAACAGACCTTAATTTCCAAATTACCTTCGTATAAGTTTTAATTTTGTTGAATCAACTAATAGAGAATTGAAATTCCTTTTAAATCAGATGTCACATGACATACAATGCTAGTTAACAATCATAGGTAACATAATACCTAGAAAATGTATTATAAAACATGGGTGTTTTAAAATAAATATCTAAATCATTCTGTTTCGGGTATAATCAATTCAGTTAGTTATTTATAACCCATAAATAAGGGTTAGTTTCAGTGTGTGATAGACGATACGAATATTTCAATTTAAATATAACTCAATTTGGCAGATCTGTTTCACCTATCAACAATTTTCGATTCTTTTAGGATAATATTCGTGTATTTTGTAAACCAAATGTTTAGTTGACAAATACCTATCATTCTCCTTTTAAAATACAAATAAATTTTTGTTGTTACCTTCTCAATCTATAGCAAGTCAAAATTCCTAATAAAACAAAGTAAGATTTGATATAATACATGATATTTCATATTAATAAATGTCAAAACATTCAGTACAATATGCCATTATAATAAAACTTATTTAAAAATTTTGATAGTGTATACAGTCGATTCTGGATTCAAAAATGTAACTCGATTTATTATGGAATTTGCATCGTGTGAAATAGAAGGTCAAAATTTAACACATATATATTTAAAAGTGTAATTGGTTAAGAAGGGCTTTCAAATATGTCTGATACTGTAGAATTAACTGCAGTACCAATTGATCAAGAATACTTCGATACCTTGTTCTTAGAAGATAGAGCAACTGCTGATGTAGTTCAAAAACTTGTTAGCAATATGTCCAATGAAGAAAGGCGGTCAACAACCATGACAAATCGCACTCCAATTCCTCGTGGATCTCCACCTCCAGCTTCACATACAGGACATTTTTCACGAATACCTAGACCAGGACAACCAACAAGAATGGTTCAACAGCAATTTACAAATAGACCACCTCAAACCACTGTAACCACAGATTCCTCTGAATCCCGGCAACCTTCCAGAATAGCTAAGTATATACCTATAAAAACGACCCAAGCAGTACCTGAAAGTGGAGGGACTCCCAAAGTATTAATACATGAAAAAAATAGACAATTACAAAATCTAACTAATAAACCACCAATATCAGTACCCAGATCCAATGCAGATAGAAGAATTCCACAAAAAACTGTTACGAAGGTGCCACCATTAAATGCTAGTAGAGTTATAAATAAAATAACACCATCGAGTGCTGATAGAAATATGAGAAGGATACCTCAACCAATTGATAGAAGAAGTATTGCAAGATATGATGAAAGAAAAGAAGATTTATCACAGTTAAATTGTCCTGTAACACCATTTATAGCAAACGAACAGAATACATTAGAATCCCCTTCTTCTGATCTAAAAGATTCTAACCAGCGCGATGGAGAATTTCCAAGTGTTAAAATATTTAGTGCAAGCTGTGTAGCAAAAGAAGAACCTATTAGATCTTTTACATCACAGAAGAAATATATATCTTCTTGTAATTTGAAACAAAATAATAATCGTGAGGATTCTTTAGACCCACCAATTCCTCAACAATTACCGACACAATCACAAATACCTAACAAGTCCTCTGAAATGCCAAGAACTCGAAGTCAATTACCACAAGCTCAACAATATCCGCAATGTAACAACTCATATTCAGATCCAAAAAAATTCAATCATGTGCCTAATATATCAACGAGGCGGGATATGATTGCTCTCGAGAGAAAAAAACCGACAAGAAAATCCGCACCTCAACCTACAATGCCAACTATACCCGCTACTCCACCTTTAAATAACATATTTAGGTTATCATCACATAGCAAACATTCCCCTTTGTTCTCAGATTACCCGAGATCAAATATTTATCCATTTTCGCGTAGTCAAAGTACACCACGAAATACTCAAATTAAATTGGCAAGTCCAGAATTAACAAGCAAGTCAAGAAATCGGTATGATAACATCCATCTAGGTGTAACTAGTCACCCTGGTTCGGTCTTTCGTCGGAATCTATCAAGCCAGTCTGCTCTAGTTACTCAATCCAGAAGTGCTTCTAGGACAGCAGGTGGTACAGGCTTTATTCCAACTTATCGATTTGGACCAACTAATCGCACAATTCCCGCTAATTTCTCAAATACAGGTATATATGTTAACAATAATCGCATTATTGAGGAAGACACTAAATCTTTTAATGGAGTCAAAGCAATGGAACTACCTCAGTTTCCTGAAACTAAAGCTACAACTAAATACTCGAGTGACATATGTTTCAATAAGTCTGTTTGTTATTAGTTGGACCAAAGAAGACTTAACAGTAAATATGATTATGTAATTGTGAAATATGTTTGAAATATAATCTAAAAAATATTTCTATCAATCTTTCCACTATTATTAATTCATATATTAAGTATTTGAGCTATTACTGGCGAAAGGATTCTTGGAATTATTAAATCGTAAAGTTTCAACTTGTGGTAATAGCCATAATTCACTTGATGAGTTATGACTGCATTAACAATCGTTAAAACATTATTGTTATATTTTCTGCTATGTCTTTGCCACGTAGGAATGGGAAGTTATAAATTATGTTACTTGTTGATGTGTTCTAGAGGAATAGCCCTTTGTCTGCTACGTAGAGAAATATCGAAAAATAAAAACTCAGTTACTGAAAGATGTTATTGTACCTTCATACATCAATATATAATAATTTTGTTTCAATCACGTCTAGTTTCTTTGTGACAGCTACATATTCATGTCTAACTTCATATACGTGTCTTTGTAGAATAACTTCTTATCTCAGCGACGAAATTACCACATCGTTAATTGAGCAGGGCTCTACAGACTATTTTTGATTTCCTGCGAGGAATCAAGATCAAAACCTGAGCTCCACATAAATATTGTGTAAAGTTTGTGTGGCTGCTATTATGTTGGGCTAAACAAGATTTAAGTGATTATTATTTTTGTTTGTCTTAAACAAAAGGCATTACAATCAAGTCCAAATACACTATCCAATATGCAAACAAATTAATCCTACTCAGGACTGAATTGCCTTGTCAAAGATTCCAAATCGATCAGAAAGTCAGAATTCTACTCAGGAACTTGTACCAAATCAGCATGATAAAGTATCTGAGTCACCCAAGATATGAATGGCAATTATTGACCCAAAGTGAATTTAATCTGTCTAAAACACGAGAGAGTTTGGGGTCTAGGTTAAACGAATGGAATTTACTTTCTCCTGATACGAAAATTTCTTATTTTCGACATCGTGACGATTGAATAAAACTTGATTTTTCTAAAACAGGTTTGATAAGATCCAAATCCAAACTCAGTGAGGCAAAAATTAAAGTTATCCACAAATACGGCAACCAATAAAGGATAAAGGTTTTAAAGAAAAACTGAATAAGCAGGAAAAAATCTCCTAAAAATGTCTTGTAAACGTTATCCAAAATATTCTAGGAAACCATAAACGAACATAGAGAGAGGTCTCCATTCTTAAACGATTTTTGTTTTTTTTTTGTAGCGCGTTGGTGCCACTGATCAACAATTTCATTTTGACAACTGACTGGACGATGCATTATTCGGTCATGTGTGAGGGTGTTGTGAGGGATACGGTCAAAACATATAAATCCACCGTGAAGACCTAACCTCAAAATGAATGGATAGCTAAATATATTGAAATTATTATGCGTCCGTCTCTAAAAAGATAATGTAATTATGGCGGTAGAGGACACGTCTCGTAATTCTGGTGGTGTGAATTGAATTTCTTCAACCGACCTTCCTCACATGAGCTTCTAAATTTAAATAATATTTCCAGAGTCAACTGTCAAACATGAATCAGTGCTACCAACCGACCATTTAAGTTAGGGTGTAATTTCTCTAATGTATATTTTTAAAAATCTTTCTATAATTAAATAATGTGATTGTTATATTCATCCAATATAAAACTTAAATAAATAAAACACATTGCAGGAAAAATTTTTTCGCTCGATCCAAAATTTTCAAAAGAATAACCTTAACCGTTCACAAAATGAGATTTTTTTTTGAAACATCCTGTACGTTCTAAGAAATTTCAAGGTGTTGGGGCCAAGCTGTCTGGTCGACTCTCAAACTAAGAAACAGGCCCTTTCATTCTCGAGAACACTGACTGATACAGCGTTGTACGTTTTGAATAATATCTTTATAATGGCCCATTGTATAACGAGTTTTATTTTCATTTTATGGCATTTCTCAAGGCATATAAAGAAGAATGGCATGGGAAAGATTTGCTCTTGCATGACAACTACTCTATTTTTAGTTGCATTAGGTATTATCATGGTCGTCTATTTAATAATTTATTTTTGTTGGAATCATTGGTAGAATAATTAATATCATCAATTATCTGTTATTTTCTGGACTGACATTATTTGTATTAGTTTGAAATAAGCCAAATTTTCGTTTACGTCACCAAGGTTATATGTCTATGGAGAAGTGTATATACAAAAAAATTACTTATAAACATAAAATAATGGTTAAAAAAACGTTTGTAACAAAACATTTTTTGGCTTAAAAGCTTATCAATGTAAAATTTGTGTTAGATTTAGTTGGGAGTCATTTGTGATTTTTCTTCACGTAGTATCATACATTTTTGAGGTTATAGTTGAATGTTTTATGAAATTCGAATAGTGAAGATGGTGACATTAATGTTTAATTAGATCGAGAAAATGGAGTCGAATTCGAATTATTTGCTTAGTTGACTTCTTTAAGTCAGTTTTTTTTGTTTAAAAAACCTATTTACATCACCTTCACATGATGTTTTTACAGAGTCTTATCCAATTTTCCACGCTAAATACGAAAACGTGTGTTTTGTTGATCGGAAAGATAAACATCGAGCTATTGGAGATTTTTTACTTAATTTTTCATTTTTTCTTAGAGAGAGCTGTCAAACTACCTTAGCTATTTCGGTCACATGATTATGTTAAAGATAATATAGCGTCCAACCTCAACCTCCAAAAGCTATAAGATTGATATTTTATACCCAGACCGGACCAATTCCACAGCCGCAGAACCAGTCGTCTCTGTAAAAACAGTAACCTAGGTCTGCGTTTAATTCAATCAGTTTGCTTCTGCACCATTCAGAATGCTTTCAATATTGACCAGTGGGTTAATGTCTGCGGAGGTATAGATCTGGTTGACCCCTAAAACATGACAGGGCAGCTGACAAGATGCATTTCTGGTGAAAGCCAGCGTTTACTTCGAACCCTTCTGAAATGTGTCTATCGAAGGCGACCGAATGGATCGAGCTTTGAGAAAACTACTAAGCTAGTCGATAAGTGAGGATGACAAATCGTATGATCCTTATTTATTTAGGAGATTGGCGTGATAGATCTTGTCAAAAACCGTCGATAAGTCAAGAGCGGTTACCCGGATTTGTCTATAACTTTTTACGAAATCCGTACTGATCGTCGCTGATGACGTTCGTGGACTCAAGATAAATCAAGGTTTACTGATTAACGATTTGACAATCACTGGGACCAAAGCAATCGGATGTTAGTTGTTGGGTAACGACTTATTTCCATTTCTGGGTTGAAATGGAGCAAGTTTCCAAACTGCAGGAATAACATTTTTTTCGTTTTGTAGGGAAAAGTTTGCATAGCGGACTTATTAGTTGAGTTGCGCAATTTTTCCATACAATTGGTGGTATTTCATCGAGTGGCTTTATTGTCCAAGCCTTGGAGAAATTTTGCTACATCTTGGTGTCGGAATTCTATTTCTGGCATCGATGAACCAACTCTGGCCTACAGCAGCTCTTGGAATCAGAGGGAAAACTTTCAGACCTTGTGGAATAATGTAGCAGCGACACACTGACCTGTCTGTTGTTTGAGGAGCTTAAATTCCTTCCAAAATTCAATCATCATCAGTTGTGTGTTAACAAATCTGATTAGGGACATTTTAAGAGTACGTAATGTTGCAGTACAGTTGTTTCATCAATTTATGATTCAACACAAACAAGATTAATATCATTGAATAGGTTTTACCCTGTCATCTTTATAATCGTTGATATTCAAATTTCATCAATTGAAGGGGAGAATACTGTATACTGGTATTTTTCAATTTTTCACCACTGTTATAATGAGAAATAATTTTCTACTGCAATTTTTTACTTCTAATTATATTATATCGCATGGGTAATTTCATTGTAATTATTGCATCCATCTCGTGGAAAATTGCCTTCAATGTAGTTCTTAATAAAAATATAATTCGTAAAATTAACAACTAGTTGATATTGTTAATAATCACCACGTATTTTAACAGGAAACACTGTTATGTGGATGACCTGTAAATTTCTATTAGATTAGTGATGTGGGCGGATGCTTATTATGATGTTAACTAAACTATTTGATATTTTAATAAATCAAAATGATAATTGATGAAAGTAATATTCGTAAGGAGCCCACACGGAGTGAAGTTTTTAATCTGCATCTGTGTACAATACAAAATTTGAAACAAAATCAATTCTTATACACGTTTGTACAGTTTGGCAAATACAAGAGTGAATGTCGACAAATGTACGGTAAATAATCAAAGTACTAATTCTGTACCCCCGTACTAATCTCTACTACCATCATTTAGTAACGAGCATTGACAGGCGTGGCTATTTCACATTCATTCCTGTATTTGCCAAAGTGTATATATAAACTAGACGCCCTAGTAGACAGATAATTTTTTTCTGCTTTTTCTTATTAACTAAGAATTCGCAAAGAAAAATTATATTCTTTGAAAGGATGTATAGATTTCAAACATAAATATCTTATTTTGAGAAAAATTCATTCAATATGTAAATAAAAAATGCTGCTGAAGCTTGCACATGTTCTCCAATGTTACATTGAAGTATTATGAGGAGTCTATTTCAAATTAATCTTATTGGGAAGCCACGTAACGTTCAAGATGATTCTTTCACTCCTCTTAACAATGCTGGAAGTCGGATACCGGAATAACCTCCAGATATTGGGTTACAACTTTTAAATGTTTCCTATATCTAAAAATGTTTCTTGAGTGATTTTTCAATTCAGAACAGTCAAAATCTAATGAACAAGTGGGACTCAAATTCAACTATTTTGGTCGTTAAAAGATGCTTTGAACAAAGAAACTCTCGGTTTTTATTGCAGTTAAAATGTTTCTGCTACGGGTCATCTTTCATAGACTATCGACCTTCTGAAAATGCCTTAAGCCTAAACCTAAACTCTTGACAAAATATTATCTCCGTAGACTTGAAAAGTTCAGTTGAAGCATTCTTTCTTATGATTATTTGAAGAGTATATAAAGAAAGGAAAAGTTTGGGATGGTATTCTTGGAACTTGATTAATTGAGGAAAATCTAACTCGGGGGAATTTTCTTCAAATAACAATGAACCCCTTAATCTTATTCATTTGGATGGAGCTGGAGATGGAGCTTCGGTAAAAAGGTGAACGAATGGTGCCAAAATCTTTGTGTACATATCCGAGAGACATCAGAGACTCTTAGCATCTATTATGGATCGATTCAACATATTTTGGAACACGTTTAGTGTGAAGGCTTCAATTCTGGACTATTCTACATCAAGACTTAATGATAATGATGTCGAAACTGTCCCACAATTTAGCAAAAGACGCTCCAAAAATGAGCTAAAACCACAAAAACCCCACCAATGTTGCTCAGATATCAAGATGTTGATCTTCGATTACTGTGGTGTGGTTCATCATGAAATCGACGCAGAAGGTCAAATGGTAAATAAAGAGTTCTTGCCATGTTGAAATAATTCGTTCTCAATAACCAGATTTTTGAGTAAACATGGATTTTTCACCACGATGTTGCTTCGTCACATTCGAGCATGAACCATTACTCACCGTATATACCAGATTTAGCTCCCTGTGACCTTTTCTTCTTTTCTAGAATCAAAATCCGCTTCGTGGATAGCGCCATAATTCCATTGAAGCCAGGGACGAATACAGAGATTTGAGTTTCGGAGAGGGGCTTAAAATCTTAAAAAGAGGGCGTCGAAAGGGTCATTAATTGCGATTTATATTATCAAAATTATTATTACTTATCATATTGATTTAACATATAATACAGTGTTTCAATCAAATTTTATATATATATATATATATATATATATATATATATATATATATATATATTTCTCAAACGCTAACTCATTTTGAAAAAATAATCGAACTGAGACATTTTTCAAAGTGGACAAAGGAATGCAGCAGCTCATTAGATATGCATCTCTTCAATGCGCAAAACGTGTATCTACTTGTGGTCATTCTTGAAATATATTTAACAAAATAAAAATCGGAAAAGAAATGGTTTCTGATAACGCGACGTGTTAGCAGTTACACCAGAATCCGTCTGCCAGTTTTTTTTTATATTTTTCGGAACGTTATTTTAATTATATATACACAGAGAAAAATATAAACAAATAAGCTAACTGACGCCAAGACCCATTAATATTGTCTCATGATAAAGCGGTTAATTGTTATAGCAACATTTAAAGGTTCTATTTGGAGTACTACTCCTAATTTTCGGGAGTACACTTATAAAAATCTACATAAACAAAAAAAACCTTTTCAATATCATAGGTACTCATTAGGTATCATCATTATATATAATTTTGATCTATGATGATATGCATCAATCATTACACGCTATTTATAAATTTGTCGTTGCTGCCTTTAACCTAAAAATGTCTTTTTTTGACGTGTGTATTGCTTTTTGTTTTTTTGATATTTTTGTTGTATTGTCCGTTATGAATGGATGATATTATGAAAAATAACAAAATAAACAAACCCAAAAGATCACCATTAACAAACAAACAGAAAGAGAAACATCAACATCACGCTCTAACGTCTTACGTCAAAATCACGTGATAAACGCAAACGGATGTGATTGTGAAGTCACCAACGGCAGACCGATCGGTAAACAGCGACATCAAACGGCAACTATTAATGCTTTCATGCATTTTAATGGTTTTAATTTTGAAATAGCAAATAGCGGAAAGTTAAGTTTTTTCATAGACCTTTATTCTCGAGACATAGATATGTGGAGTAACTGCTTTGGTACATCATGTCTCTTATATCGTCTATCAAGGTTTCTTACATCCTCCGCTTTGCTTTTTTTCTTATAGTCTTATTACTTCTCCACGTCTTTTTAATATTCCCTCTTTACTTATTTGTTGTTTCAATAGAAATTTAATTTGTTTCTCTATTGTGTCAACAAATCTTGAACTACAGAAACTATTTTGTATGCCGTGAATCGATCTTTTCAAATCGATTGATATCTACATAGACACATAGACTCCTACCCCTACTGAACTTATTCAACAGTCGCTTAAAAATAAAAAAAACAACAAGCAGTTTTTCGTTTTATTTTTTTTTTTTTTGATAGAAATAACTAAATTGGTTGCATATTTTATTCCAACACTGTATAGTGACAGTGCAATAATAATTAAACTTACAGTTTTTGTTAGTAGACCGTAAGCTTGTCTAATATTTGATATAAAAAAGTTAAATCGAAGAAAAGGCATATTTCTTGAATCACCTTCAATTTTAAATTCCAAAATATTAATTACCAATTCATATTTTTCGGTTGTCCGAAAACTGTAATTAAATACCTGTTTTTCGATTAGTCCTTATAAATAAATCATTGGCAATCGATAGTTAAGAAGATTCTGAAGATAAAATTTCGAAGTATAAAAATAAAAAGATTGAAAATTGGATATTAGACGAAATAAAAGAAAACAAGCTAACAGATTTTTTGAATTTAAAGTATCTTTTCAGGTAGACCAGTGGAAAAATAAAATTTATGGGATTTCTGAGGCTAGTATTATAAAAATTCATTTTCGAAAAATAAAATTTCGAATTCTTATATATTACTGGAATAGGATTAGCAACTAATCTTACCATACAGAATTCATTACCCGAAAAATTCAAAACTAAATATAAGTGGTCTGACCTAGGATACAAGAACAACCTTTATTTGATAAAATTCGATTTTATCATTCAATAAAGTTGCCTTCGAGGGTCATATAACGGACATACAATATTTCGATACCATTGTCATAGTACGATGTGCCTCAAAATAGGCCTCAATTTTAACAATAACCTCTTCATCAGCGCCAAATTTCTGCCCAGCGAGCATTCTTTTGAGGCCAAAGTCGCTGAGTGCCAGATCTGGACAACACAGCAGATGTGGAAGCATGTCGAAGCCCAATTTATAGAATTTTGCTAACGGTTTCATTGATTTCTGCCACGATGCAGAAACAGAAGTTCCTTTTTCTTCAAATGGGACTGGTTTCCTCGATGTCGTCCATCAAACATTCCAATAGTGCTACATAATAGACGTTGTTTATGGATTTTCCTATTTTACTATCCGCCTTCTAAAATACTGATGCCATAACCTTGAAAGTATAGTTTTGCTGACTGTCGATTGAACTCCGATATGAAATGCTGTAGCCAAAATTCGGGTTTATTATGAATGAATAGCTTCTAAAACTGTTTTTTTTTTGTTTTTGTCGATAACAGCCTCTTTGAGCAGTCCACTGCGTACATCGTTTTCAGTACTTATTTCACCATGTTTCAATTTAGAAAACCACTTCTCAACGATTGATTTTTCTGGAGCAAAGTCAATAGTATTTCATTGCTAAAAAAACACTATTAACACACAAAACTTATCTTTTGAAACTTGGGACCAACTGAAAATCATGTGGATTTAATAGTAGTAGTGCCATCTATGTATCAGCCTACTAAATTTTTGCCCATCTAATAAAGTATCGACTCTATATTAAAAAAAGACACTTAACTAAAACATTAAGCACTTTTGTAAGTTTTCAAGTTACCTTTGTATATTATGTACAGAGGTTTATTTATTACAGTTTTATTGCTCTTCACATGAATCAAATGAACATTGCATGGTGCGAATATCTCGTAATTGACGATCATTTGTCATCACGCCGCGGAATTATCACTTATAGCGGTTAATGTCAGTTGGTTTCCGGTTTTTCTATTGGGGATAAATGATTGCATGGGTGAAATGTTGTCAGCACTAGGTGCTAGTGAGAGGTATGCATGTAGGAAATATATTTATCTTAATATATAAACGATACAGGAAAACTTCGATAGTACATATTTACTTATAATACCACAGTATTAAGTTTATAAAAGAAAGAAACTTATAAGCAAACCTTAAAATGATTTATTTTCCTCTGTTTGATAGATTTTTGTTAATAATATCTGCCATAATGCACTTACACGATGCTAACTTTGTATATGTTGTGATGGCACGAAACTTTAGACTAAACGTCTTAAGTTGAGCTGGTAGCACTGCATTTTTAGATATTACCATTATTAATTAGTAAGTTCTGACTGCAGTTGATTTGTTGCTACACAAAGTAAATAGTGGTACATACGATTTAGAATAAAGTTTAGAACGATTACAACGCGCATTTGGTGATGAAAGTCTTCCACGAGCAGCTACATTTCCGTGGTAGGGCGAATTCAAAAGAGAAAGAATACTGATGAAAACATTGAGAAAGTAACTCGTGTGATCGAAGAAGGTCCAATATACACCTATCAAGCGATTGTGATAACACTTGGTGTTGGATCCGCAACAGGAAATTCAATTCAAACAAAATTGCAGATTTTGGAATAGAGGAAATTCTAGATTGTAGATTGTTTGGGAAATCGTTTTGACTTTTGCTAGAAGATATCTTGTACAAGACTTTATATCTCATTGTTCGGTCAAAATAAGTAGACTCTTCCGAAAGGAGAATACTTTCCTGCGGTGTCTGTGTCCAACTTCCCGAGATATTAAACCTACTACTTCAAGGTACTTACGCTTTTGAATTAAGTGGGTAGGACATTCGCAGAGTAGATGCTTTGCTATTTCCATGGTTTGGTCGTAGGATCTGTAGTTTTGCCCTCTGCCATGCCTATCGTCTTAAGGTAGTATTGGGCAGTCGAAAGACCTTTCAGTGGTTTGATGTCATTTCTGGTCATCACGGGAAGCTCCTTAGACCAGGGCACACCAATTTCGGTCGTTTTCGAGTTATAGTTTTATTTTATTCAACTAATTTTCAATCAAAGGAGATCTAAAATGAAGACGATTTTTCTAGAAAAAAAAATGTTTTATGCACCTATTGAATTAATCATCTTTCTAAAAAATCTTTACCTATTCATATTCCGAGAAAATGAAAGGGATTTGTTATAAATTCAGCTTTCGTCGTATCGGCTGTTTATATTTAAATTTAATCTCTACGTAGAATCCATTTATAAGAAATTTATTTAGTTTCCGAGATCAATCGAAAACAAATTTATTTCTTCAACATATTTTATACAAATCTTAGTGGGTGCGATTATTTTTCAACATCAAACAAGTTCGATCTACTTTCTACTGCATTTCCAAAAATTTTTATCAGGTTATTTATGACGGAAATGGTCCTAGAATTGGTTAGATCACTGTAATCACACGATTTGTACATGAGGATAACAAGTGAATGTCTACCTTTTGCACACAAAAAACGATTCATTAAGTTTTACTATTCAAACACAATTTTATTGGACTTCATGGTTGATGTTTAGACTAGCTTTAATAGCTTTACACCAACAGATGTCTTAAAAAATAGTACCCAAACAAATAAAGTGTCTGATTAACTTGAACATTTATTTTTATTCTTTGAAAATTGTGGTATACAGTTAAGTTTGGCTTCTAGTCATCCACTTGGTTCATTGGCGGGTAGCTAGAGGTTGTTTGCGTTCAGGAACATTTTGGTGATTTGTTTATTTTGTGTTCCGTTAGATTTTTCGAAAAAATAAAAAGGGTCAAACATAGTATTTTTAAAAATGAAAAATCAACACTAGACAAAGAATTAAAAACGATTGATATTTGTCCAAAAGGACCTCCTATTGGTGAAGAAATGAAATTTTAGAAAGAAAAATCCTAACCTTAGAAAGCGGACATGTCCTTCATACAGTTTCAAAAATTTTGTTCTCATAGTTGTATGACCATCAATGACGACCGCCATTCAAAAAATATATGTAACCATGCAAAATATTCCAAAAGTAATGTAACAAACATTCGATTTTTTTTGGATAAAACGCTCTATATCTATTCAAAATTTTTATTTCTACATTGAAAATTAGCTAAACTTGGTTTTATCTATCCAAGTTTTGCCATTTTTCGGATATACAATTTTTTTCGGAAATAATAAATTGGCGTAGAAGTTTAATCCCAATGAATGATCTGGTACAACTTGAACTGTCAACCGTGGTGATATTTGTCATTTTCCCATCCATCCGTTGGGGAACCTTTCGGTACAACCCTCGTAGGATACTAATTACGTTTAATGATTAATTCAATCTCGTCTAATGTCCAGATTTTACAAATGGCGCCTCGATGAAACTTTAAAAATAGATGTAATGTGTAAAAAATAGTTAAAGAGTAAATAAATATTGCAATACCATCAACTGTGGACGTTTGATGTAAACAGTGAGTTTGGAAAAAGTGGGATAAAATTTGAAACGCCCACACTTCGTGGTATTAATATTTTCATTTACTATTTTTTTGTAGATACATCACAGTCCTGTACGTATACGTTCACAATATACTTTTCATCATTAACATCTACAATTTAAATAATTCTTAAAGATTTACGCAAGCACTTGCATCCATCAGTGTTTACTATTTATTTGGTATCACATTACCACATACTCAGAAATTATTAAGTAAATACCCGACGATGATTGGAGTAAAGATGAAATATAAACTAAATAAAGCGATTGAATGAATCGCGCAATAATTATTCATATGGTTTTCTAGTAATCAGGGGACCAAAGAAGATACATAAGCACCCGCAGCTATGGAATTCCACATCTCAATTTGGTATTCAATCATTCAACATGGGCACAAGAAAAACTTTTTTAGATCTGTAAATGAAATACTTGATTTCCTTCCTTATTTGTCATAATATACAGTTATTGCTTTTGGCCGAATTGCATTCATTTCGGACTCGTTTCAACTTCCCATACAGTGTTTTCATAACACACTATCCATATAAGGAAAATAACGACGGATGTTTAAAGGAAACTTGTTTGTAAATTCCACACTACATCAAGGAAAAAACTAATTCCATTCATTACTGACTTGTATATAGAACTATTATATTCGCAGAGAAAGTGGATCTGAGAATTAATTTCAATCTGAACGCAAAAAATTAAATTTTCATGATCATAATAAAGCAGAGGATCTGAAACTATATTGGTTACTAAGAACAACTTTCAATAAAAAATTAAAATAAGGTAGTAGTATACGAACAAATACTCTGGTTCACAACTATGGGGTTGTACTAGTAAAAGTAACTATACTTGCCTGCAAAGATCCAAATACCAATTTAAAAGCAATCAAATAAGAGATGATGAAGAGGAAGAACGACATCATAACCACGATAATCAAGACACAATCCTCAGGCAAAAACGCACCAAGCACTTCAAAGTTCTCTAAAAACCAAGATCGATAGTTAATAATCACAATAGTGAAGTGCGCAGAACTTTAATTTATTAAGTGAACCATTGGGAATACTAAGGACAGTGAGTATCAGTTAAAAAGCTTTCAACATTAAGTTAGTTCTATTTGTGTCAATCTCATATTAACATTTTAATGTCTTCAATACCTCTAAATAAAATAACAATCCAACAATCGCCTCAGTAGTGTTTTGGGATTGGAAGGGGGTACACCTCAGCAATTTCATGGGATGACAGTAAACTCAAATATACTGCGAAATATTGATCAAACTCCAGCGATCAATATAGAATCGCGCGGAGGGAAGACTGTCAAAGGGAGTAGTGCTTCATCTGGATGCTCGACCCCACGTCGCTTGTCAAACACATGTGCTTTTTAAAAACTTTGCCTGGACTTATCCTCCAGCGATTATTACCTATTCCACAAATAAACACTGAAGTGGCAAACGGTTCAAGAGCGACGATGAGGTCCTAGCTGAGGTCACACGCTTCTTCAACGGATTGTGGAAGACTTCTTCGAGTCTTCAAAAATGTTTTTAAAAAAATGGAGACTAGATTAAAAATAGTTAACAGCTCAGAAAATTATTGAAAGCGATTTGACAATAAGAAAATTGCCTCAATAACTAATACATAACAATACATTGCATGAAAATACTAGAAACAATTATTCCTCGTACATGAGAAGACTTCCATCGTCTTATTTTGATTTTGCGATCTTCCGAGACAAAATGACGCCACATTATTTGAGAAAAAAGGACCGTTGCATTGAGAGAACATTATAAACGCCAAAAAAGTTAATTGGCGTGGTAGGATTCTAACCTAATTTTGTACCAAAGATTCAAAATCATACAATGATGAAATAAAGCATTTTGAAAATTGCTAATTAGAAAGATTCTACTCGAACATTCCTATATAATTTGATTTGATTATTATAATCAGAGAAGGGTACTAAAAAAAACAATGAGGGCGTAGGGCAGGTATAACCAGTTATATATCTCGAGCAAATACGATAGTTTGACAGTCAGTGCATGATGGTGTGTACAGGTGTGAAAGGCATTGTATTCGAACACCTGTTCACAATAGCGGTCGTCGGAATGTTGTAGACGACTATGAACACCTGTGATACGATATCGAGGTTCTTATATTGTTCAGGATACCACCGTTCGTTCTCGGCTCTTCTTCAGCCGATATGGCGATGTGATAGATGCAGTTGATAACGTTCTTAGGGGAGAGTAGTGCAAATTATAGTTTCGCGTGATTTATTTACATAATTTGAATATTATACAGAATTCAAGGTTTCTAATTAATATTTTGACGTTTTTTCTAAAATTTATCTTGTAATTGTATCCAACTAGAAGCACTTAGACTTATTTAGAGCAGTTCCGAACCAGGATATTCCAGAAAGAAAAATTATCTAATCTCGTTACAAATTTCTAATTTTGTACGAAGACTTTGAAAAAGCTGGATCAGTGAAATATTGGAATGTTAGGTTTTAAAAAGTCGTAAGACAATTTAGATAATTTATATACTTGAAAAAAGTATATTACTCGCTAAAACTTGAACATTCCAAATGTTCAGAAAAGAAAACTGTATAAAGGTTTTCTATTGGGGAAAAATCCAAGACGAAAGTATTAATCAGAAAAACATGATGCGTTTAATGAGATTTCTTATTTATAAAATGTTCCATTTCAATGTTAATGTTGGAATACAATAAATTATTCTGATGTGAACAGCAAAGGACTTATCTCAATGACTTGATGGATTTCTGAAAGGTTTATTTCGGAATGACTTTGATTTCTGTATCGTGGCCTTCTCAAGATCGAAAATGGTTCAAGGAAGAGGCTTTTTAGTTCATTTTCTATTATCGTGAAGATCCAGAAGTCGCTTGGGGCTAAATCTGTTAAACATTAAAAAGATTTTTAGCGTTCTTTTTTAGATCGAGGTAAGTACTTCTTGATTTTTATCTTGGAATCTGATTACGTTGTTTAAGATCTATATTTCACGACATACACGTTCTCAACAAGCTGTATTAACTAACTTACAAGCCGAAATAGTTGCATTGCTGCTTTAAAAATTCAAAAATCGTATTTCATGATTTCACCTCGTATAATAACGAAATGTAAAATAAGATGATACACCTTTAAATATGTAAGAAGCATATCATAATATAATATTATTTTGTATTCTAGTTATTTGTACAAAACTTTGTAGTATTCAAATTTTGTTCCTATTTCCCCTACAAGTATCCTCCTCCTACGATACTTTGGCAATTTTTACCCGACAAAAGGATCGATTTCAAGGCACCCACTTGTTAAGAGAAGAAGACAGTCTATTTCTTTTATTTAATAAATCATGTAAGTCGATTGTTTCCATGAAATCCGTGAGATTAACTACAACCTACAGAGTGGAATAAGTATATAAATTCTTCAAATCAATCAACTTATTGCATATAAATCGTCTATGAAATTTGTGTCTAAATTTGTATCATACGGTTATTATAAAACTAGGCGAAACAAAAATAGTAGATCACATAATTATATACAAAAAATGACTACTTTTTCCTTTACTTTACTTTACTATTCATGCTTAATATTATTTATGTCTTTTTGATTCTTTATTCTAAAATTTTTAGCTCTTTTCAATCATCATTATCCATATTACGTCTAATAAAATACGAGAAAATGAAAACATTTTTATAGTCACTGTTTTGGGACAACTCTGTTATTCATCTTCAACTGGGAAGTTGTTTGACTTCTCTGTTGACCCCTAAAAGAAGACCCGAATCGTGAGATCCCTTGCATAAAAAACATTGTATGTGTATATGTGTGTGAAGTGGTTTATGCTCGAGGCCAGATGGTCGTTTTATTCTTTTCTCATTTCAAATAATATGCTGATTTTATGGTGGTCGATGTCGGATCACTTTTATGAAAAATAAGAGGTCTGGGAAACAAAAATATGTACTGTTCTGAAAGGAATAATTTTATTGTGACAAATCTTTTGGTTTTTTTTTAAATGATTTCAATGAAATCAATATGAAGAACTCGATCTTTTAGTGAACGTCTGGGGAATCATTCAATTTCTCGTAATATAGTTTTATCAAATATACGCGTATTACAACCAGTCACTGCTTAAAATCGTCAGATCTGTGGTAGGAAACAGGACTTCCCAATTTATGTGTCGTGAAACTGTAGGAGGTGCATGAGCTAACTGACGCATTCATGGTACATTCCATGATTCAAAAACCACAATAAATCTTATTTATTCACTTCATTAGATTGTACATATAGGAAAGAGACATCCTTATCAACATTGTCTTCAATTATGATGATTACAACATTCATTTTATAGCTTATAATAATAATTTATTAGTGCAATATTCAGTTTTTTTATCGAACTAATTAGATAAAATAGTTATTTTATATACACACGAAAAAAGATTATGTGTTATTATTCGGGTTTGACTGAAAAAACAATTTATTAAACACCACTACTAATAAGAATTTCAATGCAAATAACGCAATATTTATCCCACAAGACAATATGGCGGCTTGTTGTCACGTCACCCGGAAATGACCTGTTCAATACTATAATCGTCCGTTCTTTTTGTATAACGTCGAATATTTCGGATCGGTCTCTTCATTAATAGCTGTCAGTTGACAGTTAAATTCATAAGTTGGTAATAGGCGAATTCACCTTGACATAAACGCAAGCGCAACAAAAGTCTTATTGAATGACCTCCGAGATCTCAATTATTTGATATTGTGTATATTTTTAAACGGTATGATGAAATATTTTAAAAAAACTGACTTAAAATAATCGTTCTAATATTCAAATTATGCTTTTATGAAAATACTGATTGTAATAGAAATATTTTAAACAAATTTATTTATTCAGAATTCGTTGCAATATTCTCATTTCGCAATTTAAGGTTCTAATGCAAATAAGTATTTTTTGTACTATTGTTGTTTTTAGTAGAGACCATAGAGAACATGAAGAAAACAATTTCGAAATGTCGACTGTTTCACCATTGATCTTCACCTGGAACCTTTGCATAGTTTCAGTGTTGCCACTAGCTTGCTTCATTTAGAAATCGCGCTGGAACCAATTCATTTCGATCAAAAAGAAATCAGTTCTGTTATTTGAAAAATATTCATGAGACAGATGTGCTTTTAATTAAAGTTTCAAACATAACTGCTTGTATAAAAAATAAATCTCTCATTCGCTAATATGTCGAAGGGCAATGATAGCTTTATTTGCGGGTAACTTTTAGAATCAATTCCGATTCATATGATAACCAATAATTGATCACAGGTGTAACGTGCATGCTTAATTCCTAAGCAAACATCATAGCAAAAATATACTTATCAACTATTGTCATATGTTTACGAGTTCGAATTCGAAACTGAATCTAATTTTTCATCCTTACAAAAACCTCCATCCTAACTGATTCGTAAGCAATAATTAGATAAATCAAAGTGACCCATGAACACGGAACTGTTACTAAAAATTCAGAATTGAACGAACTGCGATGATATAACCTTTTTATCAATCTTCCTCATCAAATTAGGCGGTAACGACTTCGTCTTGTGGAAATTTAAGGTTAGGAAAGCCAGATCTGCTAAATACGTTGGGTGGTCAACCAATTCGAATTACAATGCATGAATTATAGCCATTACGATCACCGAAGTGTTTTTCTAAACCAAAAAAACTTTTTTTTCAAATTGCTGTCGCTTTAATACAATTTCTCGCTTTACTTTATCAAGCAGTGATGAACACAATCTCTTGTCTATCCCGAAAACAGTCGCAACTACTTTTCCGACCGATGAAACCACTTTCACCGTTTTCGGACCTGGTTCATCCTTTGTGTATAGTAGTGACTTTATGTTTCATATATAGTTAAGATCGACGCCAAAAATCCAACTTATTTTGTTTAAAGGGCGTCAAAAAGTCTAGGAAACGCGCTCCCAATATCATTTTATCAACTTTTTCGATGAAATCACTGGTTGTCCCAGTTTCTGGCCATCTCGAATGATCGATGTCAGAGCCGACGCGGCTACATTTGAATTTAGATGCACTAAATTTTACGGTATTGCCTTTCAAAAACTAATATTTTATGACATTTCCAGAAAAATTTTCATAGCGACTTATACTATTGTCATATAAAAACTAAGCGTACAAAGAGGCTGAAATTTCAATAAGAATCTTACATTGATGAGCGCTGCATCTTCAGGTTGAGGTCGGAAACTTTTCAGACAACCCTCGTAGCGTATACAACCGAAATCACAACTGATTCGGAATCAGATCCGTCAAAAGTCAAGTTATTGTCGCGAATTTCGCTCTATTCTTAATTTGAAAGCTTCTTTAGAGGTTTTGAAACTGGCCTTAACAAGAGATAACAGTTTTTATGGAAATAATTAAATACTTATTTCATTTTAAATCATCTCATTTTGTTTTCAATTTCCCAAATATCAATAACGACCTCATATTTATGGAAACAAGTTTATATGAGACATTCTTATCAAAATTTTGTTGTTTTTAACATGATGGTTACAAAACAATAACATACCATTTATAGGTTTCCAACACATTATTCCAATAAAAGATTTTCTAATTTTATACAAAGCTGTTGATGTTGATAAGAATGAAATTAATTAATTGAATCTATAGTTATGCAATTGCGCCATTTATATGAATTGTTTACATTAATTCAACGATTTTTCAAGAACGAAAGAAAAGATACTCGTTCAAAAACTGAATTCGTCTTAACAAATTTTATTATATATGAATTGAATATTTTTTCTACTTTTCATGCTACTGTTATTAGTGCAGTCATAATTTATGATTTAATAAAAATATTAAATGATAACAGTTAAAAAGAAACCCAAAACATTTGCCATCTCTAAATAAATAACCTCAAAAGTATTAAACACGCTTCTTTAGATTTCCAATATCTTGGAAATATCAAGTTACCAGCTCTAATTATTCTGTTTTTCAGGATATATGTAATCCCAAAGCGTGTCAACGAGACGGTGATAATCAAAAACCAGTTTGTGGTACAGATGGGCTCACCTACCCTACCAGATGTATATTCGAAAAAGCCCGTTGTAAAAACAAAAACGTAACCATAGAAAAAAGAGGACCTTGTAAAAAACTTCGACCATGCTCTGAATGGAGTAGTTTCAACCTACAGAATCCTATATATAATAATACGTAAGTATTCTATAATACTTATCCATGTCGTTGTGGGTGGAAATGTGTAGAGATTATTCAGAAATCAGTACAAATAAAAATTAAAAAAAATAATAACTTCAAATTGTTTACTGTGTAACCTCAAGTGTAATAGTTCATGATTTTAAATTTTTAATGTCATATGACTATCTAATCGTGCTGTTGCCAGATTTAATTGCCGCTCTTATTTGGATTATAATGTGTGAGATTTATGTAATTGGTATAGAGTAGGGCAAGACGACGTACTTAACATTTAGAAGTAAATAAAATAATAAAAAAAAGTTTTATGAAACACTCATTGAAATATGTAATTATATATAGAAAGTGAGAAAATTTCACTATAAAAAATACACGAATTTAATAGATTACTGTCGGTAAATATTTATTCTAAAGATGGTATTCTTTCATCAATTATGGCCGATGTAAAATGCTTTGTAGGTTCCTTCACAATTATATTTTCTTTCCATCACCTATAGGTTCGGTTACTCTTTCTTTAAGTGCGCTCATTTGCAACCTAATTCAATAACTATATATTGTAACTCTAACAATAATATTACATCACTCAATAAGTCGTGTGACTCACTCTCAGATGGCGCTGCCATTGTCAAATCCATATGACGTTTATGAAGTACCAACTTTCAAAGACTATGTGTAAAATTTCATGATATTTCGATTAGTCAAAAAAAAGTGACAGCCAAGTGAAGTTACTTTCATTATTTTCAAAACAATTTCGTAAGTTAATTTATCATTGCTTCTTGATGAAAAAAATACTGTACAAGCGCAGCTTCGTTAAATTCAACGAATTACACTTCGAATTGCTTCCTCATCCACCGTATAGTCCAGATCTGGCCCTCAGACTACTGGTTATTCGCTGATCTCAAAAAAATGCTAGTCGGTAAGAAATTCAGCTGAAATGAAGAAGCAATTGCTAAAACTAAAGCTTATTTTGAAGCAAAAGACAAATCATTCTACAAGCACGCCATCGAGCCGTTAGAGGAGCGTTGGAATATCTGTCGCGTATAGTTATTATGTGTTTATTATTTCATAATCTCATATTTTCATAACTACATTAACGTTATTATCTGTTATTTGAAGCTTCTCACCAAAATGTCGACCAGACGGTACGTACGATTCGGCACAGTGTCATTATGGTGCGCATTTTTGTTGGTGCGTAACACCAGAAGGAATACCTCTACCGTATACCTCATCAAAACTAAGAAATGACAAAACCCCAAAATGTGGAAGAAAGAAATCTACAAGAAGGAGATCTTCTACGTCGGGTCAACAAAAACAACAGAGAAATAGGATATGTAAACGGCAGGATAAATCGATGATGAATAATAATTTAATAGATAGCTTTCATAACGAATTTACACGGTAAGAAAATTTCATCATTAACTTTTAAAATCCAATCATTATGTGATGTATCAATTAAAAAAATCCCAAATTTGCAGGTTTTCTGGAAGAAATGATAGTGATACTGTAATAATTACCTGGAAATTCCAGACGTTAGACCAAAATAGCGACCACATTCTGGATAAATTCGAATATAGAGAACTAAGGAAAGTTGTTAGAAAAGTAGTTAAACCCAAAAAATGTTCCAGACATTTTCCCAGATCTTGTGATTTCAACAAAGATGGAAAAATCAGTTTACAAGAATGGGACGACTGTCTTACGAGAGTAGCAAAAATGGATTTGGACGGTAAGTGTTTAATTTGCTAAAATATGGGTTTTTGTTAACTTAGAAATGTTGGAATATAATTTGTAAGGTTGCTGTCTTTTATCAAATAATTTTATCATATACATCACTTGTGAAGTATGGATTAGGATAAGGGGTTAATTACGATCTAAGAAGTCCCAATTTCTGACGCAATTTCGAAAATCTGTAGACGCTTCCCCCATCGCTAAAAATGGACATATTATAGGATCATTATTTTCTCAATCATCTAATCCATCAATTCTAGTAGGTTTCCGAGGAAATCTTCATTTAACATTTAGCGAAAATATCTTCTGGTGGTTGGACGAAACGTTTCGGGTTCCAAACGTCAGATTTTTAGCGTAAAATACACGGTGGGGACAACATGGAAGGCAACGCACTTTGATGTTGATCGAAAACGGACTCTCGTTAGCGAAACATACTCCCGAAACAAGTACAAGGGTTAGTACGAAAGCAATACTCATTTCGTGCAGTGACAACCCGACTTCAGAGTAATAAATTTGTTAAAAACACTGGAATATACCACATTGTTGCACGTTTAGAACGCCGAGTTCTTAAGAACCTGACAAATTGGAGAAAATTCTTCATATTTCAACATTTTTTTCGTAGGTACAAGTTTGTTTGATCGGGTTTCTATCTGTAGAGTTTGGTTTCCCTATTAAACGAAAGCTTAAAAGACAGAAATCTTTAGATAATAGTAGAATCACCTCAACCCTGCCTGTACATGTACCAATTGGTTATTATTAATGTTTGTTAAAACAACAAGGCTCGTATTCATTGATATTTAAATAGGAATTTAGTATGTACACTTTTCAAAATTAGATTAAACCAGTAGGTAAATTATAAACCATTAATTTAATTGCTTTGTTAACTCCTCCTATAGATGAGACACTAACCTAGTTAGGTTTAGCATTCGCGTACTTTGTTTTGAACTTAAATAGTTTCTTTGCGTGTGTTCTTGTCGCTGAATCCAGACGGGCGCAGCCAGAACACATCCAACGACAGTGATGGCGACGATAACGACAATAATGATTATGCAGAAGATCCATTCGGACCTGGAAAGTCAACACCACCTGAAGGTACGTTGGATATTGGATTAGTTGTTTCTACTTTTTCCATACAAGTATTTTCTGAATAATAAAACAAGTAAAAAAGTCGTTGCAGTAAATATTAACAAAAAAAATTATAAAAGGGCGTTTCCATGAAAAATAAAACAAAAAAATATCAATAATTTCATCTATTTAATGATTTTATCTTCATTATTATATGACAATGGGTGCGGGAGTACAGCAATTTTACGATATGTGCACAAAATGGTGATAGTTTAAACATCTAGGTTCTAAGACCATCACAAAAATAGACACGTAAATAGAAATTCAAATGAATTTTACTAACGAGACAACAAAAAACTAATCAAAAACATAATGAATAGTGAAATTTCACTAAGATATATAATTTGAACTTATAATAAAGTTTCTTTTATTGAAGCTATATGTAAAATTTAAATAATAATTGGTTACGTTTTCAATTAAGTAGTTTGAGGTGTGATAATCATTTGTGTGTAATGTTGCAATGCTATTATTGAAGTAGATTTCCATTAATTTTTTTAAACAATTCACATCATCGTAACCCTTCAAAGGATTCTACTTTTCGTGTCATAAACTATTTCCTCATCAGTTCTAGGAAGCTTTGATGAAGAATCTCCTGAAGTAACAGAAGATCCAACTGATTGTTTGTCTGATAGAAAAACAGCGTTAGCAGAAGGTTACCAATTGTATGTACCTGAATGTACACCAGACGGCAGATATCAAAAGGTAGGTTAAACAAAGAATATTTTATTTCGGACTACAAATATACCATTTAGTAAATATATAAAGGAATTCCTATTTTAGCTCTTCTTTGAGTTTTAAAATAAAAGATTATTTCCACTCAGTGAATAAAATCGACCACTTTGTTATTACATAATGTGCTCTTTAGATAATAAGTGTTCAAAATATAATAAATAATTTGAAATTTATGAAAAACAATTTGTATATTTATTAATATTCGTTTTATTTATACACTTGTTGGTTAATTAATATCTTAATTAAATAAACAACTGATATAATTAAATAGATAATAATAAAATATTCCATGCAAATAAATTAATATTGCAGATTCAGTGCTACAAATCTGCGGGATACTGTTGGTGCGTGAACGAAGATACCGGAAAAAATATTCCGGGGACGTCAGTGAAGAATGGTACCCCCAATTGCGACCATTTGAAAGCAAATACCAAAGTTATGAAAGGTTGTCCGGATGATAAGAAATTTATATTTCTTAAAGAACTCATTCAGTTCCTATACAATAAAATGACGGAGATTACCAATGGTACAAATACTAGGTATGACTTTTATTATTTACTAAACAAAACACATCTGACTTCTTTAACCCACAATCACGTACTAGATGATTTTACTCATGAAATTACTACACAATGTATACTACCAGAAGACTACAACTCACAATTACACTATTAAATAACCAAATCATTATTTTCAGAAAATAAAGTTACATAGTTTATTTATGGTGTTTGATTATAACTTTGGTATCGAGATACATGTGTAATTGTGAATGTGGTGGTAATACACAGTATGAATATCAACAGAGATTCCAGAATAAAATATTTAATCAAAGTAATTTGAAATTATTTTTTTGAATTATTGTAAATGTACAGTTTTTTTCAGTAGCTTTAACAACCTCGCCTGGAAGAAGGATGAGCAAGTTGCGACGTGGAGTTTTGTCATTTTCGACAAAAATAAAAATAAAATGTTGGAAAGAAGTGAGTGGAAAGCATTTAAGGATATGGTAGGGGGCGTTAAAGGGTTAAGAAAGTGCGGCAAAAAGTTGCCGAGATACTGTGATAGCAACAAAGACAGACAAATTAGTATGACAGAATGGTTAGAATGTCTTAGTATAAAACAAGGTAAATATGAATTGTGTTTATAAAATTTTATAGTGTAAATGAAACATTTATTAACAATCTCTTTATATTTATAAGTTTTCTACTAACTTTTTTAATTAGTTTTAACTGTTTTGGTTTCTATTACTGTTTGACTCATTTTCAATAACATTTTAGCTTTTGTTTTTGTCACAAATTTCTTTTGGTCTCAGCATATTATTTTTACCACTTTATTATCTTCCATTTGATGTAGGTGGATATACACAAACTCAGTTATTTTTCTTCTAAGTCATCTGATTGGGTTTATTTTCAGTTCTACCTCTATACCTCTGTTCTTTATTATTTTTTTCCTAATAACCCCTTTGTTCTATATTTAAATGTACCCATGGTATATGATTGTTGGTTTAAAAGATGCATGGAATAGTGTCATTTTGTTCTTTCTTGAAATGTATTTGCTAACAAATTCCATTTTTATTAATTGATGTGTCATGTCATAATATGAGAATCTACGCTGATTTAATCTTTAGTTTTTTTTGTTAATCTATGTTTCAAATTGAACTTAGGGCTCCTCAATGTCTTAACGCATCGTGGGCTACATATCCTTCTCATGTTCTTCTATTTTTATTCAATTCTTTTCCGCTTCAAAAGGCAGATTTTTTTAAGTATAAAACGGTCTATCGATTTCTGGCAAAACTACGGAAAAAAGTCAAATAGCAAAGTTGTAGGTAATACAAAGATCTACAACTTTTGTATCTACCCTTTCTACACATAGCTCAAAATTTATGTGAAAAATTGAAATAACAAAGTTCTACGTCTTTTATTTTTATCTTTTACAAAAAAGATTTTTTTTTTCATGAAACTTTGTGAAAATTTACCTTTTCATGTCCCAAATACACTGTAATTTATTTGATTTGGAATATTTATTTTTTAATCTTATTTTGATTCAATAAAAAAACAACCTAATTTTCAATTAAAAATTCTCACGTCAAAATATCAGTTTTTTTAAAAAGTCGTTGAGTTTCTTGGTTGTTGAAATATCTACTTTCTGAAAATATAAAAAAATATTACCTTCAATATGGTCAATTTTCTCAGAAAAATCAAAAAACGAAAAAAAGTCTCATGAAATTTTTTTTAATAATTTGTTCAGTTTTTAGATATTTATTGAAATTTTACACCCCAAATTTTCCAAAGTTTTGGTTACTATCTATATGAAAAGCCAAATGTAAATATTAGTTATATTATTTCCTTGTGTTTAAATCTTTCTACACAAAAAGTCAAATCTTTAGTAGTATCATTATTTCAAAAGTTTCTCAATCTCTAATCTCTACCCACAGAATCTGTATAATAGACAGTTGTACTTAAATGAACTTATGAATATTTATTAGTATTTTACTTTTAGGTGTCAGTATTCCAAATTTACATGCATCACCGAGAGCAGGAAAAACGAACCCACTCAATATGTTAAAAGACGATTAATAGTTACAAAACGAAAATAGTGTTAAGTGAATTAATTAGTGAACTTCGAGAAATTAATCATGTATTTATTACTATCTACAAAATAATCTAAACACCGTTCAGTAGGTGCAATTTGTATATATTTCAGCATTGGTTGAGAAATGATAATTTATGTGTTCAAGAGATTTTGCATAAAAACATTATTGTCAATATCATTTAAGTGATTATTTACTCGATGGACTCCAGTGGACACAAAGACTGGTTAAGATTAACCAATGAAACTGGCTGCAATGCCTTCTCGAGTCTTGTGATTATAGTGTAATGTATAGCTTTTTTCTTTGTGTATGAGTTGAACAAATGTATTCAAAAAAACATAAATAAGGCTATATCTAAATAATAGTGTAGTTGATATTAGAGGCAATATTGGCAAAATCATCTTACAGTTCAAACAGTAATATGATACAAGAATTAGAAAACATATATTGACTTTTTTTTCTAATTCCTTTTTAAGCCCATGAAAGAGGTTTTGTAGATGTTTTACTTGATCTACTTTCACATTTTTTTGAATAAATTTGATAACGACACACAAAAGCCTATTTTATATGTATATATTATAGAATAGAAGTTGTGTTAAATTATTGAACAATAAAAAGAACATCTAATCAGTTTTATGTGAAAGCTATATTGAAAATGTTTCAATTTATTACCACAAACTTTTAATTCGAAGCACTTGAAACTTCGATGATGCCATAGCGATCCATTTAAAATAAAATAGAGAGAGATAAAAAGAGTGGTATCGGGATGTCCTTTTCTCCTCTAACAGTTGTTCATGGCTACTTGAAACTTAGATAAAAGTTTCTATATAATATAGGAGCTGATATAAATTATTGAAAAAGTTGAAATTCAAAAATTTCTCTCGCGGCTAGATATGGTCATATCAGGTTCAAATTTTCAGGATCGTCTCATGTTTAGGTGTACTTTCGAGGAAAAAATCGCTGATTCAACTGCGCACATTTTCGTCAAAAATCGATGGATCTGTTCATAGGCTTTCATAATTGTCATGTCAAATGTCACATTAAGATGAAACTAGCAAAGTCAAGAAGATCTTGCTATACGATAAGACAAAATATAATGAATAAAAGAATTTAAATGATAAAATATAATAATTTAATTTCAATAATATAATTTAATATATGTCTAATAATTAGTATTGATCCTACTTTTTATGTGACACGGTATTAAAATCTTAATAATACTAAGAATTTCTGATATAGGCATTTTCATACGGCTACAATTATTTATTTATTGATCGAGTATCTTGAAAATAAGCAAATTTTACTTTTTAATTCGCTTTGTATTATATAATTTTCATAATAAATAAATAAAACAATAAACTTGTCCCTGATTCTACCATGAATTTATAAAAAGCCCAATATAACTGTTGTTGTTTGTTTATATGCTTTTTATATTAAAATTATTATGGATTAAGTAATAAAAGTTGATGTTATTCTTTCAACACCCTCGCACAAAATATTTGTGTTGCTCAAACATTTTTTAGATATAGTGGGACTTAACCAAGACTGAACTGATGCACATTCTAACTTCTATAACTCTAATATACTACAATTGAAAGTATGGCTAATAAATACATGTCATTAATATAAAAAAAATTTAAGACGCAAAGATTAGTTAGAGAAACACAAATTAGCATATAACGAATACAAATAACCAATGTGTCTTTGTTAAAGTATTTCAAATAAAAATAATTTTTGTTACAAAATCTGTGTTTCAATTCCTCACCTCTGTAAACACAGCAAACATGTTCCCGTTCCACTTAATCTAGAGCGTTATAATCGTAAACCTAAGTGGAACGGCTTAAGAGGAGCTTTGAGCGTTCAGATAAATATTAACGAATGGCAAAACAGAAAAAACAAAGCGAAAGCTTCAAGAGGTTATGTTATAATTTGTTAGTTATTGAATTTTTTTGTGCAACGCTTAACTGATTAATATTAAAGTAAAATTGAAATATCTTCGCCCAAAAAAGTATTTCAATCGCCGTGAACACCATTAGAAATAGCATTTTGTAGGATAAGTCGAGCTTTTAACAATTTCACATACCTTGGTCATGACATTAGAACTTATCTCTTAAAAGTTCAAATACTACGTTGAGCTACGTGAAAGAGGGAGAGAATAAAGCTACGTAGTTTTTATTCAAATGAAATTTTGTTAACCCTCTACTGTACATATCGTAAAGCAGTTTTAATATTTTTTTCACGTTATATTGCACAAGTAACAACTATGATTAATCTAACCTAACCAAATTTGTATATAATAGACTTGTTTCCACTAAGAATAAATCGGATGTTTTAAAGTTTCTAATGATTAACCATAATAATTAGTAAAAAAAGAATTTTTCATTAAAATAATAAGATTGATAATATTTTCGGAAAATAAAATCGACAAACACCAATCAGAGAAACGCATTTAAGCGTGACGTCACACCTCGCGAAACGTTATGTTGTAGCTGCCCTTTTCCTATATATTGAACATGCTATTTCGAATTTTCAGCAATTATTGATAACTTTAATCTTGAAAGAAAGGTATAATTTGCTATGAGATCAGGATTTAAAAAAGCAAACACCGGTAATTTTATATATTTTATTACTACGTAATAGAAATATTTTTTTCCATTTCTTGACTAGCATACATTTTCGCTACTTCCCTTCGCGTTTTCACTAATATTCTGTGTCCTTTACAATCTAAATCTTCGATATAACATTTATCTCTGCAGCATTTTTTGCACAACCTATATAAACATTTCGAACCCTAAAAACAAGAAGAAATATTATTAAGAACAGTGTTGATAGGATACATTTCATATCAAAAAAATGTTTCACCTGTTGAAATTTTTTATAAGGAGCTAAGTCCTGGAGAGTGTCACTATAGGTAATAAATAATTAGTATCCTGAATAAAAATGTTATCATCATTGTTGGTTATCGAATGAAATAATAAATATATTAGATACATTGACCAAACTCAAACAGAAGCAAACTGTTAAAATTTAGTACTTAAATAAATCTGAATCATACTAGAAAAATGAGTACTAAGGTCATTGTATTTTAAAACATGTAAGCAACAAATACCGACCTAGAAAAATTTAATAAACGTTTTTGTCACGAACAAGTCCGCTATATGGTTGTCCGATTGTATGTAATTCTAAAATTCTACATTTCAAACTTTTGTCTCCAATTCAGACCAAATTATGCACAAAGAGAAAAACGAATAAATATGAGGTAATAGAAAGTAAACGATAGTTTCCTCGAAATTCACATAGATTGAGAACAAATTAAGAAGTAGGGAATGGACTGATGAATGGTCTATAGGTGAACATAGTATTATCTCAGCGTAAATACTCAATGTCTCAAAAAAATCTTACCAAAGGGTTAACACAATTTGAACATTTATCTGAAGGTCTGTCTGAAATATTATCTGGTTTTTCAGGTCTCCTATTTATTCTTCGAAGTTTTTTCATTTTCTTTCTGCTGATAGTATTTCCTTCAGAGTCTTCGTAATGTCTTTTGTTTACTATTTTCTAAAATAAAATTGAGGAAGTACAAATTGTGTTCATAAATCAATTTTATCCAATATTAATATATTAAAGACGTCTGGGAGTTGAATTTAACTAGATACTTTCATGACAAATTCTGTTTATTTATTATAATTCAACGATATAAAATAGATCTGTCTTCAATATAAGACATATTTATTATTGTAATATTTAATATAGTTTTTTTATAAAAAAAAACATTTATTGAATTTAGTCTTTGTGAGTGCAATGTTCATGGTATTAATATAAAGTTTAGTGCCACTTCAAACAGTGAACTACCATTTCTGAAAACTTCTCAACAATAAAACATTTTACTGATGAGTTAGTATTGGTAGTGACATGAATTAAGTATAAAATAGCTAGTTAAAACCCTCTAACTAGCAAGTAGAAAAAAGATTTTTCATTTTCATCCAGTATCAGTGCAAATATTTTATACCAGGGGAGTCATGAACAGCGCCTTCTGTTATTTGTTATATTTATACTTAGAAAAAAAAAAAAACAAACGTGACCTGACACATATTTTTTATTCTCAATAAATTCCATCAAACATTATTTTTTTTAAATTTTAGAATGTGTAAAAATGTGCTTACTTGTTGAATAATTGAAACATGTGTGCTCCTAAATCTCTAGAATGTCCAACTATAGGAATCTAGCAAGAATAATGTGTATAAATAATTTTCATATCAATTAATTTTATTGTTGTTTGCCTTTGTTAACTTTTATGTTTATACCAGTTGACAATTCCCATCCTATCTTTTTTATGGTTATACTCTGATTAATATATTTTATTTCAGGAACAGTTTACAGAAAAAATTAAGTGTCTATAAAAATGTCTCAAATTTAGAATACTCTTAATCTAGACCAAGAGTTTCTCCTATTTGGCAACCTATTAAGCTGCGTATAAATTTCATCTGAATATTTGTGAAACAAAAGGCCCAACACCCTTATTATTGATCATTAAAACATTTAAATTTGTATTGCCTCAAATAAAGAAATGCTTTTCATTTCCAATCTTATTCTTCTTTTGGAATATTTTAAACTGATTTTCATTATTTTATTTGGACGTTATATCATTTAATGAATAATCTAAGTTATCACAATTACTTACATCATCATTTTTCTTTTCTTCTATTTTCTTTATATGGTTTTCGGGAGTTTCTCTCACATATGATTGACACAGCCATGGAGGTAAAATCATATTTTGATTATCTGCTTCAGTAGTTTCGACCCATATTTTCAAACCATTATGATATGGTTCATACATATTCCTAATTTCCTGTACAATATTTCTAAATTGTTCCATAGTATTTGCAGCACCTAATCTAATTCTTAAATAGTTGTTCTCAGATATTGATAAGCTGAAAAAGAATATTGAAAACCTACTAAAAATCAACAAGTGCATCAAAATTTTAATGATGTGATAGTCTTTAAATATGTATTATATGCTTACATGTGTTGAAACAATTTAAATAAATGTCCTCTTATATAAGATAATGGACATGGATACTTCTCTGCTAAGTTTAGATAATCTTCTGCAGGTATCCATGCTGGTGGATTGTCTCCCATAAAAATAGCTGGATTGTATAAATTACCCTCTGCCGTCATTACACCAACAGCACCTGTCTCTTCTAAACATCTAAATACATCTTGGAGACATTGGATATTTCCGTTTGATATGACTGGAATATTCACAACTTCCCTACGAATATGATTGTGAAATTTTTTTTCTAAGTTAGTAGTTCAATAAAATTCTAACATATATTTTTTTCATTTCAAACTATTTTATATTGATGATTAAGTAGCCTTCTACTTAAAAGAATCCTTAATAAAAAAATGAAGACACCATAAAAAACTAAGGGAGAACAAGAAAGGATAGGATATACCCAATAAAGGAACTGGTGACACAAAAAGATGACATTTTAGATAAATGGAAGACATCATCATTGTTGTATATAAAGAATTATAAACTTGATCCAAATTTTCAATACTAAGTCAGACAAAATATGTGTTTACTACCATTGCAGTTGGGTTACTAGGGTATAATAAATGTTAGTAATAAATTATTCACCTTACAGCCTTTACGTAACTCCAATCAGCCACTCCAGTAAGAGGTCCTTTTTGTTCTCTGGTTCTACCATGTACAGTCAACATTTTGCATCCAGCAGCTTCCAGCATTTTAGCATATTCTATGGTTTTCTCTTTACTTTCTAATCTTCTTATTTTACATGTTACAGGTACTTTTAAATTTTTACTTAAAGTACAAACTACAGAAAAATATCATTTAATATGTTGTTTTGTTACAATAAAAGTTCCCAATTAACAGACTAAGCTCTACTAGATATTTAACTTAGCAAATAGCAAAATAAGAGAAAAAAATCCAGTTTTATTTATCTCCTTACTCTCCTTAGATAAAATCAGCAAATTTTCAAAATAGGTAAAAATTATATCTATACTAGTTTTTGGAAATGTATTTTTTGTCTAAATTGAATTATAACCACCCTATAATAACTTTCCTTATATAATACTCACCGATATTTTCCAACAAAGGCCATTCTTCCTGCAAAAAAGCTCCATAATGACCCCTTTTTGCTATAGCTTGAGGACACCCTAAGTTAATATCTATAGCTGAAACATAATCTTGAGCTAGTAATGCAGCTTCTAACATTATTTCTGGATCGTTTCCACAAAACTACAATAAAATATCCAATATTATTTTACACATGTTATAGTACAAATACGAATGTTAACTTTGTACAGATTTCTTACCTTACCTGAGCAATTAATGGTCTGTCTTCTTCGCAAGAAGCTAAAGCTTCTTTTCTATATTTGGGATCTTTAGTAAATATAGCACTATGTAACATTGGTGTATAGCAAAGTTCGGCCCCATATTTTCGACTTAATAATCGCCATGCCAATTCACTGGCATCTACCATTGGAGCAACAATTTTGATTGGAGAGCCAAGAACGTCTTTCCAAAATTCCATATTATAAGGATTGGAAATAAATTAATTTATAATAAAATATATATACAAAAATTCAATTATAACCTAAATTTAAGTAATTCAACAGAAATGCTTCTTCTTTTGTCAGAAGCCATTTACTATGATAAACAACCAGTTACACGTAGCAATAAATTAAAAATTGTTTATGTCTTGTTCCACACAAATCTAGAAAGGAACGAATAAAGATGTATACGTTTTGGCAATTAATAATTTTCTGTAAAATCGAGGTTATTTTTTGAAATAATTTCGAAAAAAATGATTAACTATGAGTCATTTTTGACATATCAATTTTTGTTACTCTCATAGTTTATTATCATTTGTTGTTTCTTGACCATTAGTCTTATGTAATCTTGTGCAAAAAATAAGGAGAAGATAGGACGTCCCCTTGGCTTACTCCTACACAATTAATTTCATCTAGTCACTCACCTCGGAGTTTTGTTTCGCAGGTTTCTTGAAACCTTGCATGATTCACAAATCACGTTAAAAACATTTATGTTTACGTTTATTGTCGTTGATACCATACAGTTAAACTGTACCCATTTTTAGAACTAATTTACAAACTTGTGTAAGAGTTATTCTAAAAAGAGCTGTTTTGTTCGTTTGAGGACGTTACCCAATTACTCAGGTGTCGAAGTGTCAGTCCAACGTGATAAAATCAGAAATGATTATAAGTAAACAGTTTTGTTATTTCTACACAGTAAAATATTATATTATCACTTAGGCAAATACGTTAAAATGTATTGTAAAAGATATGAACTCAGCACAGCTGACAAATCAAAGCAAAATCACCAGAACAACGTACAGAATAGAATATTCATTAGTTTTTAATTTAAATAGAAGTAGAAGATGAACCGAGACTGTTTATGTATCAAAGTTCTTTTTATATAAGACAATCGAGGTTCTTCTAAATTCTACTGGTACCCATAAGAAGGTGTCTATGTTATGCGTGTCCAGTTTGTTGAAAATATTCATAATCACTTATTAAACTGATTGCAGAAGAGGTCAGAGCTTTAATAATTGCCTGGCTATCGGATAGAAATATCAGGTCAATCCGATTTAAGTATACATACCACTACTGTTGACTTCGGAGCTCGACATTATTATATAAAGCGAGTTTTAGCATTATAGGATATAAGTAAATAATTTCACACCTTTACCAGTTCAATATAACTTGTTTCCTGCTATTCAAAATTGATACTTTATCTTTTTGTACATTATGATAAGGAACATTGTCAATTTCGAACACAGACTTTGGAGGCAATTATTTTTCTAGCAACAAACTTTTATAATTTATTCAATTCATTCATTGTGCTAGTCCAAATACCAGCAAGAACAATAATTAGTCTTTGTCCCTCATACATCTAATGAATAATCTTAAGGTGGTATAGCCTCATTTGGGCTCATTCGTAAATAGTAAGAATAACCTAGAACAACATTAATGACAAATAACAGTTAGTTAAGACTCAATAGAAGACTTTCAGATGAAATTAAGTTGTTGTCATATAAAACACTAATAATCCTCAGCCTTGCATTTGGATCAGAAACCAGCATATTGAGCAGAATCGTCGAAAACCGAACCACAGATTCAGTAAAACGACACCAGAAGTAGAGACAGAAACTGGGGAACTAGAAGAGGGAATTGATAAGTACAGTGGTGGATTTACGAGCAGACTAAGTAGGCTGTAGCCTAGGGCGACAGGCTCCAGGAGACGCTAAATTTTATTTCTATTGTTTAAACATTTACGATTTACAAAATTAAAAAAAAAACTACTGTTCACACGCCGAAGACGAGTTTTAATGAGATTTGGTCACAGTTGCTGATCTTCATTATTCACAGCTGAACAAGAGAATTTCAAGTATCTGTTTCGAAGAACGGGTGATGGAATTAATCTCATACAAAGAATATATCAGATAAATGAGGAAAGACATCAAAAAAGAAGATTTGCTAAAGCACCTGATAAAGATACCGGATTGGCTGCGAGAGATTATTCCAGAATTAACACATTTAAATAATTGACAACAACAATAATTAACAAGATATTTAAGAGGTCCATAGAGGCGACAAAACATTAATAGCCTACAGGCTAATTATCTTTTGTGTGTGAGGACATTCAAGTACCTAGGTGTAATAATAATAAATGACGGAGATAGGATAAAAGAAGTAAGAAAGATAATATAAGCAGTGAATGGAGCAAATAGAAAAATGCTACAAAGCAAAGAAATGAATACAAAGATTAGCATATATAAAACAACAATAAGGCCCATCATGACTTATGCTGTAGAGGCAATGAGTTTGACAAAGAAAGAGGCCGAAATAATGCTGAAAATAATACTATGGGACCGAAAAAACAAAGTGACGTTTACAAAAGAAGAACAAATAAAGAAATAAAAGAAGTGCCACAGAAAGAGAATGTGGTAAAAGTAATGAGAAAAGGAAGAGTAAGATGAAGAGTTGGGGAAAGAATGATTGTAGACTGGACGCAGAGTGTATGAGGAAGGTGGGGGTCAAGATGCTTGGATTAGGTGGTTATGGATTTTAAAAGAATGGATGTAAGAAGAACTGGGTGTCCCTGAAGAGGACTCTACAAAGTTCAAAGGAACGGTCAAGTTCAAATGGACGATTTATGGAGAAACCAAGTTCATTCTCTGAGTATTAAATAAATATATATAAATATAATCGAAACTTATCTGAAATCAAAGTGTAGAGATGACGTTGAATATACTTTCCCACCAGGTACTAATATAACGTAGTTGGTGCGAAAGAAATTTTTAATAGTTCATTATTTTCAAAGAGGAATCGTGGTACTTGTTCTCTTCGGAGATTATCACTTTTGGTTCCAAAAGGAATTTGATTGAATATCTAGCATTTTCATTTTATGCATGAATTTACAGTGTACAAATATGGTGAATTTATTTCACCGCAAATTGAGAAGGGGTGTATATATAACTGACGTAAAAATAACTTTAACTGGAAAGAAATGATTTTAATCAACATGTTCATATGAATTGTCGTGTAGTATATTGACACATTTTCGACTGAAATGTTTAAAGTCTTTGTGTTCCTTTTAATGGTTTTTGAATCTTCTGGTTATTTAAATAAAGTTTCTTTGTTTATATTTCCAAAACTTGTGCAGGTGGTTGCTTTTCCACCGAATTTGGAAAACTTGTTTCCGGTTGGGTTACTAGATACTTTTCTTATTTCGGTAAGATAATACTTCTTCTAAAAAGTGAAATAATGTATACTACTTTCCGTTTTTAAAAAATAAAAACTTACATTTCCACAATAATATAATCTTTATAAAAATTTAGTGATTTCTATGCGTTTTGTGGTTTAATGACAAACATTTACAACTACTAATAAAAGTTTTTGAAAATTAACTAAAAACAGTATGCTATCAGTATACTATCAATATTTCGCTTAACTTGATCTTTTGTAAAAACGCCGCTTGATACGAGTCAATCAACGTGCAATGCAATATGTTTCACCCAAACATGTGTACATAAAAAGCTTAGCCGATTGATTAAGACAAGATCTTGATCAAATTTATCGGTTTCGTTTCATTTTTATGACGTGCAAGCTGCAATTCTATGTAGAAATTGGTTTAAGGATCACCCAAATGTCGCTCATATCAGCTGATCTATTATGCAAGGCTCTGATTGTTCAAATATGACTACAACTAACCAAAAACTAGCCGTTCTCACTTCTATGTGGCTGCTAACTCACCAGGATTGAGCGTCAAGTAAATAAATGCTAGTAACAAACATCTAAAATCAAATAGGAAGTTTTATCCACCGAATGACGTGATGTGATCAACGTTTGACTGGTTGTTAAACCTATCGTGACCAGATTTGTCTCGATTACAACTAGCATGAAATTATATTGGCACCAAACTTTTGAATGGAAGATCTTTCCTGAATTGATTACATGAGCTTCATCTGCGTGAGCTTTTGATCCGAATGCATTGTAATGCAAATCAAAATACGTAAAAATTTTGGGTATTAAAATTGCAGCTAGCTGGTAAATAATTTTTATGTTGTATTGCGGCTCGTAAACTAACATGTTAAGCGACCTAAAATTTTTTGTATAATTTTAGTGACTATATTTATTAAATTATATTTTGTAGGATCAGAAAAATGAAGAAGAACTTAACGTGATGTCGCGTATTCAGGACATCAATTACAACAAATTCAATAACAGATTATATTTTGGCCTGAATAAACAGGAACAAACAGGTTTTATAATCAAAGTTGTTCAAGAAAGGAATAAGAGATTTTCCACTTGTGAGTGAAATTAATTTCTATAATTTTTTTCATTATAATGATGAATAATGACATCCTACACTACACGTTATGTTTAGCAATTCTATATAGTTTATACAGAACTATATTTTGACTTATAAGTTAGTATAGGTTAATGTTAACTTGATACTTAAAGCCAATCATCTGAAATGATCCAAAAGAATTTATGAATTGCTTCTCCTCAATCTCCTCCATCATCCATGCTCTCTTAATGATCGTATCGATGTACCTAGGAAGTTTCAAATATTACAGAATGCATCGAAAACAGTGGAGCTCAACATAAACACGAACAAAACAAAATTTATGACCAATCTTGTTAGTTGCGAAGGCATTTCGTTGAATGGTACCTTTATAAAGCAAACCAGCTCGTATAAATATTTATGGAATGAAATCCACATCGGGAGATACAATCAGACCTATGGCATGAAGAGTCGAATTGATTTGGCATGTGGTGCATTTGGAAAAGTAAAGCATAACTTCAAATCGTATATCCCAATATTCCTGAAGAGAAAGTTTATTGATGTGTTACAGAGAAAAATTGATGCTGGGCCTTTCTCTTAAGGACAAACTTTCTAATAACCAATTAAGCGAATTTCATAATTAAAATGGAACTGGGCTGACCACGTAGCTCTAAGTTTGCGGATAGACGTTGGGCAAAAAATATTTTGAAGTGGAAACCTCATCCAGGTCGAAGATGGTCCGACGATATTAAGAGAATGTAATGAATACCTCAAAGAGAGGACACAGGTGGATCTAATTATGTGAGGTTTATGTCCAGCAGTAGACTCAGATGAGTTGAATGATGATGATGATCAACAAGTCAACTGCAGTCAGAGTTTACTAGTTAATGATGGTGATATTTCAAAATACAGTGTTGCTACATCTAACTTCTTCAGATTCGTTGTTATTTCAAAATATACAGAGCGGCACTAGAATAATGCTAGTAACAAAGATATCGATGGATAATAGCTTGTTGAGAAAGGATCGTTCCAAAAGTGAAGAAATAGCTATTTTCAGCCCCAGTTGTGTAAAGTAGTACTTTCGATTCAATCTATCATATCGAAATCGATAAAATTCTTTCTTTTTAAATGAGTCCATACATCTACAATCTAATTCAAATTTAATATTAACAATTTCGAAAACTCTTTCGTAATTTGGAATATTGCAGTATGATTCTCTTTGAAATGTGAAATGAAATTTACGTAACTTGTTGCTTTTATTTTGAATGGTTCGTATTTTAATTACTAAAACTTACATAAAATCGAATAATAGATCAACTAATGGAATAATATGTAACATAAATCACGTTTAGAATACGTTAATTTTAACCAAATTTTTGATTGAAAATAATTCATTTGTACTAATGGGTATTACCATTTAATCTTAATTAAAAGATTTCTTTTTGAATTAAATTCATGCTCAAACAAATTAAAAATGAAATTAGTCAGTCAGCAACTAGTAAAACAGATAGGTACGATTTTGTTCGTTGGTATTCCGATGTTTGTTTGCGTTTTCCCAGTGGAACAGTTTACATATTGAAGACATAAAGAAAATAGGTAGAAGCATTAAGTAAACAAGTTTGACGTGAGGGTCATGGTTCACTATTTATAGAATGTTCATCAAAAAGAACATCGTGGTACTACAAAGATATTTATAAGGACAACAAAAACCTATTAAATTTCCTAAGATTTAAGCTAATAAATGATACATTCGATGAAAACAATGTAATTTCCAACTTTACTTTTGCTAAGCATAACAGAAAACAGAAAAAATGATATGACGACAAAGATAGCTCTGTAAAATGGCAGATTTTCGTTAACCAAATAAAAAAAAGTTATTACTTAAACCAATCATGGTTGAATGTTGTATATATGATTGACTATGGGTTGATCCAACCACCACAAGCAGTTGAAAAATTGTTTTTAAAGGTTTATTCATAAGTTTTCAAGCACTAACAAGCATATAGTAATTCAAAGAGTAGGGATTTTCCTTGAGGTGGACATAAACGAACCCCTATCAACTATGTGATCATTAGAAACTTTCAGAGTAATGTACAACAGCTATGAAAAAAACCAATACGATAGTGCAAAAAAAGTTGATTAGCATGAGCAAGGACTAAGAGCTTAAAATACAAAAGGATGAAGAAAAATATCCCAGGAAATGAAATGAGGCAAAAGAAGAAGTTAATAGATTCAAAATGAATAGTTGGAAAGTATTAAGACAAATAGCAGATTCAACCAAAAAAAGACAACAGAAGATTTTCGACAAAAGAGAAATAAAATTAAAAATAAATGCAAAAAATAAAGATACATGGTAAACACAATCAAATGAAAATGGATCTATGATAGTACTACATCAAAATATATCCTAGAAAATGGAGAAATAGAAGAAATAATAAAGAGGTTGACAACGCAATAAACAAAATAAAAACTGGAAAAGTTTACGAATATTAAGAAAAAAAGTTTTACTAGTAGTAAGAGTAAAAATAGGTTACCTAAAATAGAGACTTTTAGTTCATTTAAAGCTATAACCAAACGCAAGTAGCGTTAACATACACGTACTCAGAAGACTCAGAAGACTATAAAGAAAAACCCAGGAAGGAGGAGAATTATATCAACATGCATAGATATGAGGACGGCTTTTGACACAATAGGCAAAGGAACATGTGGGTTTACTTAGAGGAAAGTGAAATACCAACGTAACCAGTGGGAGTAATAAAATGCCCCAAACAGTAAGAGGTTAGATACAGATTGGTAGAAGAGAATAATGTGAAAAGGAATAAAAAAGTAGATCGTTTATTTTGATCATAAAATAATTAAATGTATTACAAAAAGGGAGAGAACTAAATAAATAGGCAAAAAAATGTAGAGCCAGTCCACTTGAAAATGGTAAAATAAGCTGTTCTTACTAAATACATTTGTATAAATTTATTTTTCAACAGCAATATTGTGGAAATTTCAAAATATTTTATATATTTACTTGATATCATCAAATAATTCCAAATCAAAACAATTAACGATAACATTTTCTTTTAGATTTTTCATATTGTCCTTTCAAAATATGCAAATTTGGAACGAGAAGAAAAGCTACAAAACTTACCAATAAACGTAGTTAATGTCAATTGTCATCAATTTACTGAATTTTGAAAATAAAACATTGCGTTAAGTATATGTAATATTGAAAGAAATATCGTTCGACCAAAATACTTAGATTTAAAAAATTGTTATGAATCTGTATGAAATGGATGTGGACTTAATGTTGGGAATCATTTACTGAAAAAAGTTGATTCATTAACAATGAATAGGGTTTAAACACTCTTATATGCTCAGAAATGTTGTTATGTAAATAAATTTATACCATTTGAAATTAATTTACACGGCTTGATACTTTGAAAAAACTTATTTCAAAAGTAGATACCTACATTTGTAGTGTGCATTTCATCGCAACAGAAATCTACATATAGATTCAGAAGTTGTTTATGACATGAATTTTCAAAATCAATCGCATTATTTTTAGAAATTGGCTTTAGAGCGTTAATACTGCTTAATTTCAATCACGAAACAACATTTGTTTGTTTATTTTTTGTCTAGTAAACATTTATTAAAAAAAAATTTCAATTATCAAAAACCCGAAGATGTCTGCGTATAGTGCTTATCATATCAGTAATTATTGAGGATTATTCCGCTATTCTCTGTCTGTCCCAATCACCAGATCTTGAAGACAACTTCTAGGTGGATTCCTAGTGGTCTATCTGCTCTGGAAATCATAACCAAACCATGTTCGATAGTGTTAATATCATGGGATAGAGCAAGACTGTCCAAACTATTAATTCATTCCGTTTCAAGCTAACGATGAGTTTCAACAGCACCACGTGAAGATGAATTGCTTTAATTTGCATTAATTCTGTTCGATCATCCGATAACTCTTGTTTGTTCTCACCTACGAGAAATGAATGGTGAAATGAATAACAAGTTTGTGAATACTGATTTATATGTTCTAGAGTCCATTGAAGTCGGTAGATCTGGTCTTGATCATTCATCTTCTTAATGTGGTAATATATACACCCCACAAAAATTATCGCATCACCCATTATTTTTTAAATATTTTAAATGTGTTCCCTTTTTTCGAATTTTATTATCATTACGAATTAAAACACCAATAGATACGCCTTTTGCAACATTTATTTTATATCAATTTAATCTACAGAGGACAAAAAGTTTGATTTACCAAAACATAGAAAATATTAAAATAATTGTACAAAACATCTATACAAAAAAATGAACGGTGCTTAAACTAAAACCAGCCAATGAATTTCTAATAGTGTGTGTTGCCGCCCCTCGCTCTAATTACAGCTTCCATTCTTCTTGAAAGGCTTCTAAACAGGTTCTAGACGTTTCCTGGCGGCATGTTTTCCCAGAAGTTGAAAAAAAACATTTTGAAGATCATAATTTTTGTGGGGTGTATATATTTCAATTCCAAGAGGCCATCACGCATTTCTTTAAGGTATTAGTAATGATATGATGGGACTTTTGCCTAGGTTGAGTCTGTTATATCTATCCGTTCCTATCCTTATAACGATTCTATATACAGACATTGAAAAAGTTGAATAAGACCAAATACGGAAAATTTCCACATGTTTGCGTCTGTGCAGATTGTGTGAAAGTGTGGTACGAATCGTGCGGAAAACTTTTTCATTCGTAAATGATCATTTAAAATTGAAAATACTAATCCATTTTAGATGCCGGTGGATTCCACAGTTTCATGTATTTTCAATCTCCGATGGATCAAGATCAAATAGTGAATAGATCAATTTTTGTCTATTTAAATTTATAGTGTATAGCTAGAAATAATGATGAATATAACTGGATTCATATTTTTCCAATCATCAATTACGAGTTAGCCTAAGTGTCGTACACAAATTAAATTAAGCAATCTAACATTCTCAAAATCAGCTGAAAACCGTTGAAAAATGGTTTCTGTGTTGTTTGTCAAGTTATTTCTTGGATTTTAGAACTCATTATTTCCGGTTTTATTGCGAAATGGCTACTCAAAAAGTTGCTACTCAAAGAAGTGCGATATTTCCTATTGAAACGTGTTTTAACTGTTTGTAGTGTTCTGCTTAGTATAGGTAAGGGGTAAATATAATCTGAAAAGCTAGCGTAATGAAAACTTGTGGAAAATGAACAGGATTCTGACTGATGAGCATCTAATAACTCCACTTGAAGCTTTAAGTTTGTCTTCTTACTTTTCAGCTGTCACTGGGTTACCATTTTGCAACCTTACAAGGAAAAACTCAGTTTGATAAACTTGAATGCAATAGTGGGGATTAATTTTCAAAAAAAATATTTTGAATTTTGTGAATGGCTCCAAAGCTTACTACAAAAATCCTGTAAAATTTTTACTTCGTTGTTTCATTTCTTGTTTTAACCGGTACCAAATGATTCCATTGTATTTAATTCAGGGAAACGTGGTGGCCATTCAAGTGGACTTCTTCGACCAATCCACCTATTAGGAAAAATGTTATTTTCTATATTTTAATTACCAATCTCTTTCAAGGTTTTCCTTATGCTAGTAATATGATCTTCGTTATTATGTAGTGTAAATGTTCATTCATTTATTCATCAGAAATTTTTGATTGTCTCTTTATGGCGAACGGCATGTACAACGATCTAAAAATGTACAATTTCGCCTTTTTATCATAACGATTGTTTGTGAAATAAATGAGCCTTTAGCCAAATGAGGTTTAAAATGTAAAATAACCTCGGTAGCTCAAAAGTTCGACAGCGCACCTCACAATCCAATAGTTGATTGGTCGAAACTAGCAAAAAATTAACAAAAAATGTTTAGTAGTGTTTGTTAATATACCAAGTGCTTAGTTTCATATAAATTATAAAAATTAATCATATTCATGTCCGCAAAGAACACTGATGACTTCATTTATTACTAACTTAAGAATTTAGATTAAAAAATTAGTATAGTAATCTTTAATAAACTTTAGTTCAAGGTTATGGTTTAAGTAGTATTGTACCAATATTGTGTCTTAACTCTCGAGTACCTTCAAAAACTACTGTTCATAAAATAAAGTTCTTCTTCCAGTGCCTGCTTCATTCTAATGAAGGTTGGCAATCATCCTTTGGAATTCCTCACGATCTTCAGTTATGCGTATTAGATTTACTGCATCACGTACATGGAACCAATCTCTAAGAGTTCTCAACCATGAAAATCTTTTTCTACCCAGGCCGCGCCCGCCTTCTATCTTCCCTTCCATGATCAGCTGTAACAAGGCCATTAGTCGATTAAATATGCACAACAAGACATCGAATTGCCTTCTCTTTGCGGCGGTTTACTGGTAATTGTTCTATGTCAAACCATTGATTTTCTATGTCGTATGCAATTCGCTCATCAACTTTGTCTTCCTCTCTAATCTCACATACTTTTCTTGCTGCCACGGCTGTTTTTAATTCTGTTCTTAACAAGTTGCGACATGTTTTATCTGGTCGTTTTTTATATCGTTTAATATTTTATTTGAGTCCAAAGCAACAGTATCTTCTATATCGTAATCGATAATATCCTATAAAAAATTTGATTATGTCGGACTAAATGTTAATGTTGTTCCTTTAGATTTCTGTATAACTCAATAGAAGTTTGCTGCAACTGGGCATTGCATTACAGCTGAGGCTCCCATGTTGTCGCTGGATCTGGATTGTAAGGATTAAAAAAATATTTTTTAATAAAAATGTAGCCATGAATGTTTCCTTGATTATATATTTCGTTGAGGATGCGTTGATTGCTAGATGGCTGTGGGTTCCGTGTCTATCTAGTCAAAAATGCATCTTTCTTTTATTCGATTTATATAGATGTTTCATATATTACCAGGTGGATCAGCGAAATATTGTAAAAGCATCTAGAGAATAATGTTTAGAACTACGTCCCTAGATGTCAACATTTATAATTTGTTTATATGTTAAATGTAAAATTTAGATATAATAAAATAGTAATAAAATTTTTTGGTTTCAATATCACTGTTTAAACTTTCTAACGACCGTATGCAGTTAAGAGCTACTAAATAAGCTTGTCCAGGAGCAGACATCCGATAACCTATATAAACTACTATGTGACCTATCGTACAAGACTGAGTCCTACTACATAAGCTTGTCCAAAATAGAGAACCTTGATAAATGACGGAGTGATTAACCATAAAACATTATATTCTATAATTATTTCTTTCAACTCAAACCCATCTTCCGGTAGTTAATATTTATTAAAATACTGATTTAATTACGCTCTCGGTATAGTAGATTCAGTTTGTTATATTGTACATCATGAACTCAAATGTTTCTGATAAGGACAATGGGACAAAGTTATTAAATTAGTGTAGTTTCTTGGTTAAGTGTAAAAAACTGCGAATTTATCTAATCTACTACTAGGTAAAACTGCTATTCCTATGATCCAGACAAGAGAAGTGAATGTTGAGAAAAATATTTCACTTAAAATAAAAATAAATGATTTAAATTGGTTTATTATTAAAAATATTATAACTACATAATATATTGAGGAGGTATTTGAATAAAACAAAATGAATGTTGATTATAAATAAATGAAAGTATACGTGCTAAAATCTGGCTCACGTTAAAAATTTTATATAAGACAAACAGTAAGATCTCTTGTTAAACATATGAAGGAGCACGAACTTGATTACCATTTTCCAAAATGTTGTAGAATAATTTCAACCAGAGCAAAATATCAAGAGTTGTGTACTTTTCTTCGGTTTCAGTTAAAGTATAAACAATTGGTACTTAGATGGATTGGGGCATTAATATGAAATTAGATACCACCAGCTTTTTATGAATCGAAAATAACAAGTTGAAGAGAAAGCTGGAAACATCTTATAAGCTATAAAAACAAAAAAAAAATAATAAAAGCAGTAATATAATACAAATAACTTTAAACTTGTATATGATAGAGATAAGGAAACTTTTCGGAAGATGCTGAGTGGTTGCAGCTCTCATTTTTTTTTATCTAAGGGTTGATGGTGAAGTAAGTAGTGGAGGCGGTGATTCATTGTATTTTTCAACGTTGTCTTTTATGCTATTCCAGACGCTTGTGAAGGAAAATGGAAAATTTACAGACCAATTGATGTGTTAAATGTTTGTTCGATTTTTTGAATACGATGAGAATTTATGGATTTGGTAACCAGAGAATTGATTTAAAACGTATTCCTTTGTTATTGACAAATTTGTTTTGGATTTATCTCAATCGGTATGGGAAAGAATTTGTTGTCTCTAGAAAGTCTAGATTGTAGAAATCTTGAGAAAATTTTTTCTATAGTATTTTCTAGAATACAAATAGGAAATCGCGATTTATATACAGTTACGTCTATAAAATCGTTGTTTATTCCACAAGTGTCTGAGGGTATAAGGGTCAGGCGAGATAGCGGTAGTGGGTTCAATAGATATTCAGTCTGAACGATGCCACTACTACTACATGGCATGGTAATCAAATAATTCAGTTTTCATGATATGTCGCGTGCCACGATCGTTTAGACGAGAAGGTTGTTACAAATTCGTCCAACTTTCATGATTTAGTGTGGAATTATTTATATATTTATATCAGTCTAGTTTCAATTAAACATCAACTTTTGTGTGGAATTCTATTTTGAAGCGAATCGATTATAATCAGACATTTGGAAGACGATACAAGTTAAGACCCAAATTGGAGAAGGAAAGACTAATAGGTTGAGAAAGAAATGTTGATTTCTACATTATCAAATTCACTTAGTATTTTTGGTCGATCACGTATCTGTATAGATAATTTTATCTTTGTTCTTCTGATTAAAGGCAAAGGTTTTGGTTGGACATATATGTAACAGGTTGTGGTTCGTGGTTGCATGTTTTCCTCTACATCATCCACCTACAGCACAAGATCTTATGATTCTGGTACATACATACTTTTAAAATTAACTCCTACATGAATTAAAAATTAAATATGTGGGTAATTTTGTAAATATCTGAGATGGTACTTTTCCAATTCAGTTTTAGGTAATTTTGTAATCAACAAGAAGCTTAGCGTTGTAAATTAGAAAGCTACAATAACAAAAACCGTGTTTTTGCAATAAATCGTTGCAAATTATCTCTTTCATAATATTATTACAAAAAAAGCTCATTTCTAGATGACGAGCTAGCAAAATCATCTAATTTGAAACGATATCAATCCACATGAGATCCTTGAGTGTCAAGTGCTTTGCTGTTTAGTGTAGATTTTAAGCTGGCGACGTTATTGGTCCATATTTCTTAAAAAACGACCTGGACAAGGTCATCACATTAACGTCGAACGGTATAGGTCGTATTACCTACTGATTTTGACGATATTCATTTCTTCTCATGTGCAGGGGATGTGAAGTGCTACCGAGATTATACGATTTGAATGCTTTAGACTTTTCCTTAGAAAGTTTTTCTGAAGCCGCGAGTATATCTCCAATCTCCAGTCTCAAATGGCCCTCAAAGTCAACAAAACCCAGGCTATCGGTCAAATTTAGCTTGATTCATGTACGAAATGCTTGTTGGAGAAATCGTGGCAGACTGATTGATGTAATATTCCGTGCCAAATGGCATTTATAGGCATTCCAAAATAATTAAAAATATCCTTTGTTTAGTTTTATTTAATTTTAAAGATAAAAGCGCTCCATAAACTTTGGAAACAAATGTATTTATATTCTCCAAAATTTTTAATAAATCAAAAATATGATTAAATATTAATGTCAATAATCTGATAACCCCAAGTATATTGAAAGTATAACATAAAACACCCGGTAGATTGGAATTGGGATGAACCTAAATATATTCTTCACCAGATCCCTAGACTGTCACATCCTGCAGTTGTACAAATTGCAGCAGGAAGTCGAATTTACTACCACCTTATGTAACTCATTGCGCTGCTTCCAACGCGCCTTGGATCGATACTCTTTCGTGCTTTGACGTCGAAAGGTGCTTTTAGCTCTTTGTCATGACACCGCTTCCAGTATGCACGTGACTGAACACTTATATACCACGAGCAGCCACCGCTATGGATTCGTCGTTATCGTCGTCATCTTCGTGGGTTTTCTGCGATGTTAAACACGGAAAACGGTAAAGGCAATTTGGGAGACGGCGGTAGCGTGATTCAATCCAACAGGCTCCGCCGTCAGCACGGCTTCCAGCTGCCGTTGCATCCCCTGCAGGTGAGAAACCAGTTACTCCCTGAAGATGATATCCAGATTTTTTGCACTGTTTGAGCTTTGCTGTATTTTGCAGGGTAATTATATTTTTTTGTTATTTAGATTGCACAGTATATTATTAAATACCAGGCTTTTGTTTATTGTCAATGAAAACAATTGGACTTTATGCTTGTATATTTTTTGTATCGCTGAAAATTTTTGAATAAAGGCTACGTATTCTAGTAATAACGTTTGTTTTGCTTTTAGCAATGCTTATTGATGCTATTATTAATATTTATTATTCACATTATTATCATTTTAAAAATTGATGTTGATTCATAGCATTTGATTTGCCGCCATTTTATGAGAATATTACCTTATTATGAGTGATCACAACAAACAGTTTCAGCTGTTGTAATATAATAATCATATTAGAAGATTTTATACTTAGATACTATCCACACATTGGATTACTTTATGTCTGTGCGGGCATTAAAACAGTTTTCCAATAACTTAGTTTTTAATAAAAAAATATAAAATTACGTTTTTATATTATTTGATTGTATTTACATAGAAATGGCAAGTCTAGAAGATCCCGTTGCTAGATTAATATCCTGCAGAAGAGGTTGACTCATAATCCATTGATGATTTGCTTGCTAACTTCTATGAAATGTCATTGTTTTAAGGAGATGCTGTCTCCTCTAAATATCCTTTAGCAACTATTATGCACCAAGTCGCTTCAACGTAGTTATATATGCAAAACGAGAAGTGTATTTTGTAATAATACTGAATGTTTTTCCAAAATGTGATATTTCTAACAAGATGTAAAGTACAGCGGCCATGTCTATAAGTTAAGAATAGTCTTTGTTCTCAGCAAACGTTGTCCAAATTAATACACCCAATTTTTCTGGTTGTAAATCTTTTGCTTTTCAAATTTTCGAAAAAAACATATATTCTTCATATTCCTTAAAGTATTCTTTATCATCGAATATTCAACCCACAACGCACTTTCTACAGTAAAGCACAGTTCTATAGCATTTTTTGACATCTCCACAAAAATTGTCATTCTTTGGATTTTCTTGGTAACAAATTTCGCGTTGCCTTTTCAGCGTTCTTTGCAATTTCGTCTGGAATATAATTCTAGAATTGATACTTTAAAATTTTAAACATTTAAATATTATCTCAATATTTACCGGCCGCAAATGATTTAAAATTGTTTTTTCATTAACTGATCTTTCTGTTCAGACGCGACCCGTGCCACAGCACCTTGCAAGCGGCAACTAAACTAAAGTATTAAGAATAGACTATAATAAAATTTCTAATCTTCATTGGCAAAATCTTATGATACTGCTATGCTATATTTAATACACATGGATTTGGGCCTGTTCAAACATTTTTCTATACAGTTTACAGTTCTAAAAGACCAATATAAGATCGAAAATTTGTATAAGCTCAGATACATTTTTGAAAATTTAAAAAAATAGTTAGATTATTCTGTAATAATAACCAAATAACAGAAAACGAAACATACTTATCCAAGTTTTAATAGTTTTATTATGATTTTTATTTTGTCACTGGCCACTGTCACATGACACACCCTGTATAACTTTTTCCAAAAAATGCGTATCTAGAAATACAAATCGACGTATCCAAGCTGTTTTATTAAAGGTTAAGTGATGAGAATTCATCTTTTTCTTTGAGGAAATTTGTATAATAAAAGTATTCAATCCAAAAAAAACCAGAAGCAAAATCGACTTCAATGAACTACTAAAAACTCGCTAGACCTTAGCTGTTATGCGTTGAATAGTTATCAACAAAAGTCGAATTAAGGTCTAATAACAGTGTAGCGGAATTCAGAACACTTGATTGATGAGGTTATTTACCCTATCTTAAAACCAATATATTAAGGATAATCGTACTCATAAGTTATTATTTTAAGAATCTAACTACTCTATTAACTGGGTTCAGCAAACCCTCAAAATAGAGAAAGTAGAAATATAAAACATTTTGAATTTAATACATTGTATTGTTCTAAAAATCAATATAGCCAGTAGCAGAAAAAGTTCTGTAATTTTCAAAAAAATGATTCATTTATCACCTACCACGAAAGTAAATATGAACGTTGACTTAGACCACTTAGAACATTAGCCCTTTGATCAGTTGCTGGTTAATAATGTTAATAAAAACGATTAGAATCTTTCTTATAAATTCTGCTGAACTATAATCACACAATTGCCTTTACTAATAGATTTTTTTCATTTAGAATATGACTGGAATATAAGTTTCATCTATATAAGTAAACAATAATTTTTATACTTCACACACACTTCAATTTTCTTTAAAATTCTAGGCTTGAATATTTAATTGAATCATTCTGAATATGAATAGAGTTTTACGTAGATATATAATATTTTGTTTTTAACTGAAGAAAACGAAATATTAAACAAATGGAAGGAACGATTCAAAGAGTTACTAACAGCGGGACATATAGAAGCAGAAAAAGACAAATAACAGTCAGAAAGAGAAAACGGATATACAACAGGAACAAGCGCAATATGTGCAGAGCCAGGACCAGAAATGAAAAAGCGTGAGGTGATAAAGACGATAGAAAAACTAAAAATACATAAAGCATTTTTATTAGATGAAATAAAGACGGAAATGACAAAGTACTTAAGAAACTTGGGTACAGAATATTACTGGATTGCAAAAATTATAGAAGGATATCGCTACTTCATACTAAGTACACATGAAATGACACACAGACAGCATTTAGAACCAATAGTTCAACGCAAAATACAACTTATGAACATACATAGTTTTGTAACTTATAGAGGAGTGAGACACGGAGGCGTTTGAAGCCCGTTATTGTTTCTAATAGTCATGGACAAAATAGATGAAAAAGTGAACTGAGAAGGGAAGAAAACATACATAGGATACAACACATTGAAACCAATCTACATGGACAAACTAATGTATGCGGAGGACCTACTCAACAAAATAGAATACAGAAGTGAAGTGATGGAATGGAGCAAATAAACATACAAAAGACAGAAATAATGAAAATATCAATCAAACCAGAAGAAATAACCTTAGAAAAGAAGAGCTTTAACAAGCAGAAGTATCTAGCGACAATCTTAAGACCAGATGGAAGAACTGAGGTAGCCAATAGGGTGAATAAGACAATATCTTCATATGTAGGCCTGTACAGAATATTCTTCAACAAAAAAGAAATAACGGAACGTAGAAAACGAGAATCTAGGAATCAGTACTACTACCAATGCTGATCAATGGTTGCAAAAAATAACAACATGTGAAATGAATATACTGAGAAAAATATCGGGCGTTGGAAAACTCGATATCATAAGGACCGACAAAATTAGAGGCGAATTAAACGTAGTGGGAACGAAGGAGGACAGAACATTTAAAGTGATATGGAAAACCCAATACAAACAAAAAGAAGAGAAAAGGCAGTCTTAGAAGGAAATGGAATGGAGAAATAGCAAAAAAATCTGGAAAAAAGTGTGTGAACAGAAGACCAGCTAAACAGGAAGCAAAATATAGAATTAAATAAATAGATACAGTCTACTGGTTACTTTCATAAAGTCAAGGTTAATTGAATGATACTTCGAGCATTTACAAGAATCCGATTTTGATTGACAGTAATTGAAAATACACAGTTGAAAGTTACATCGAATTGGTTGGCTTTCAATCTGAGAATTCTTAATGACAAGTTTGGATAGTCGATTTGAATAATTAGTATCTACTTTAAAAATCGATTCTATGGTTCAAACTCACAAACGTATAGGGTAGTTTAATAATAGATTTAATAAAATAGAAATTCTATAGTGCTTAGAATGTTAATTCCGTTTACTTGTTGAATAATGAAGCTATTTATAATATCTGCTTATTCATGAGTTGCAATCTGGTTATTCTCGGTTATGTATATTAGGAAGAATTACAACCACCTTTGGATGTGTTCCAAATGAAGTTAATTTCCTTAACGGGCGAAAATAGTAGAATAACCACAAATTAAATGTTTGCAGGTTAAAAAAATGGTAAATTTCAAGAGGATGTTAGGGAGAATTTATAATTTCAAAAATTTAGTTACAGACTAAGCTGTATTTTTAAGTTCTAAACAGAAAATTAATTGTATGAAGCACAACCAACGCAAAAACTATGGATAGATAAATGATAAATACATCAAATATGAGGACTTTACGATAACTGGAAACAAAATAATAGAATACTATCATAGAGATATGAAAAAACTGATAATACAGGTTAAAAATCTGATTGAAATAGAAGTGGTATTGACAAAATCAAAGGAGATGACATAAAAAACAACTTAACAGGTATGGTCATATAACCTAAAAAGGTTTTAAAGTGGACACCACAAAGAAAAAGAGGAAGAAGAGAGAGAGAACATAGATAAGGTAATGCAGGAGATAAGTGGATTCCAATATCTTGGAATGAACTAGGATTAGATATATAAACATAGATGAGAAAACAGCATATTTATTTAATAATAATACGACTTCTTCGCCGGCGCTACAGCCATTTGTGGACACTGGCTTATCAAGGATATCATTCCAATGTCTCCTTTCTCGAACTACCAATTTCTTATACCGAGTTCATTTCCGTACAATCGTGAGGAAGCTCTATCATGATTCATACGTGCCAGATGTCTCAATCTTCTAAACCCTTGCATTTATACCACTTGAGTTCACTAAAATCTATTTCCAGCTCAAAATTATATCGACTCCTCCATCTATCACCTCCACAATATACGCCGCAAGAGCATTAAGTTTTCATCATTCTTTTTTAAGGCCCAAGACCCCCACCTACAAATCATTACTAGGTGTAGGAGTTTTTTCCGTAGAAGTCTAAGTAAGTCATGATAAAGTTGCTCGCCAGTATGATCCGCTGCCTGATTTCGGTTGTTGTATCACAGAGGGATCGTCTACAATTTCTGATCATCATCATTGTGTACCGTATTTTCTTGTAGATTGCTAATCGTTTCAATGTACTTAGTCTTAATATCGATAATCTAATTCCATTCTTGCTGCTTAGGTTTTAAGGTTAGGAAAAATTTAATTTTCTGTATGAGTACGTCCGGTGAGATCCAAATCAACTACGAAGTCAGGTACTTCAACTAATCCTTTCGCTTATGTTTTTCTTATCTTATTTCCTTGGAATTATGGAATCAAAAATTGTTATTTTAATTAATTACACATGATATGAAAGCAATATAATTATTTGAAACTTTAAATGAGTGCAAAACGTACAGACGGTGCTTGTTCTAGCCGCTGCCCCAAAAGCTTTCTCTTAAGTAGAGCTTTTTGTAGCAATAAATTATTCATGTCTACTAAAGCGTTTTTATCATCCTTCTTAATTTCTTTATTCCATGTTTTCATGATTTTATACGTCGAGCAAAAATATATAAAGTTTAATAAGTCGACGTTCTGTTTTTGTAACTACGTCTTTGTATACAAGGTGTGGGTATTACTTAACAAAATTAACGCTATAAAATATTTCATTTCGAATTACATAACTTTTAACTCTCCCCTCCTAATACTCCATGTAAACCTTGTGTAAGATATTGCTGGTGGTCTTCATCAGAAAACTTACAGCTTCAACAGACTCAAATATTGTTTCTATTTATATACTCGCAGGACGCAGATAAAAATCAAACAATGCAAGTTCTGCCTAATGCCACAGATGGTCTAACACTGGAATTAGCTGGACAACCAATACGTAATGAGCCGGCGCATTGTTTTGATGTAAAATCGCAGTACGGGTTAAATTTTCTTTATTCTTTCACAAAGCGTGAAGAATCTTGAATAATAGTTCAGGAATCTAGTGAAGGTACATAATATCATAAAGATCAAAAACAAAGACTTTGAACATTGATCTGGTTATTTGATGGTCAGATTCAATCAGATTGTCGATTTGTTATTCTGATTTTTGATGAGAATCATTCGACCACATTGAAAATCCCTAGAAAACACGCCATAGACACTCATTTACGCAATCCCTATATTTAGCGGAGAACATCTTGCTTTTTAGAACGTATTCAATCTTCTAGACCTCGAGAGGAAGCTTTTATTTTAGCTGGAGGTGCACATTCTAGACATCCTCTTCTATTGAAACAAATGTCATTTGCAATCAGAGTTCGTTTATTAAAAACAAATCAACGCCCTGTATGGGGCATTAACGAGAGAGAACTTTTATTTTATTCTTGAAATTACATACAGAATCGCGCCTAGTTCATTTTTAAATCATATCTTTTATTTGAAATAACAAAAACTGATTTTTTTATTAAAATTTAAATCCATATCCATCATTTTTCCAACAGCTGCTATTCTCAAATTATATATTGTAGCCCCAAATATTCAAAGATGCATTATCAACAAAACATTACGTTTTGTTGGTTGTTGTCATAGCAAAACTTACAGAACCGGAAGTAATTTGATATCCCTTTATTCCTTTTACGCTTGGTCGATTACCCAAAACATTTGAGGAGCAGACAGAAAAACGATAAAAGTCCATTAAGTGTCAAATTTATTGGTATGCGCCAACAGCATCGGTCGGTACCTAAATAAAGTGGAAGATCAATAATGGTCATATTTGGAAGGAACGATGAAAGTCCATGCGTAATTGATTTGTATTTGACTGGTTGTTATCAATATTTTACATCTCAGATAGGCAAGATTTCTTTTATATACAATATTTTTCAAATATCCTCAAAAAAATAATCTAAAGGCGATAAATCAGGAAATTTGATTGACGACTCTATTCTTCCAATCGATTTGTCTTGGAAAACTAACATTTAAGTAATTTCAAACAATGGTGGGAATGCCCGATCGTGTATTCAATGTTCCAATCCATCTAGGATTAGTATAACTCCAACATTCACAATTATGAAGATTAAATGTAGATACCATTCATAAACGTGGATTCAGTGGAAAATACTGTCATATTTGTAAAAATAATTGTATTTAAACATTTATTTTGTGAATAGAATTCGAAATATCTGAAAGATGAATTGGTAAACACTATTTTTACTTTTCAAAGGTATGTGTTCACCAAAGACAAAAGAAACAATCTCAAGATCAGTCTCAGATTGTTGTCTACTTGAAACTCCACAGCAATAATAATCTCCAGACTAGGAATTTTTAATTCGTGTGATTTTTGGAAAATGGATTCTTAACAAAACGCTTTACTTAAATAGTAGATTACAAAATTTCCAAGCAACGGAAAATTGAAAAAAGGGTGGACTGGTGAGGAAAAACGTTAGGGGATTTGTGCAGTGCAATTCGTACTGGCAACGGATTTAGAGATCGTCAAGCGGGATATAAAATTTGATAATGTAGTGCTTCTATTTCCTGTTATTTCTATCTTTTGATCTATCACCATTTTTCGGCTTGTTCTTTTTTTTCCACTCCGTGAGATACTTTTTTTAAGAAACTCTTGAAGGTCTTCTTATCATTGTAATCTGGACATCACAACAATCAATGTTCAATTACTATCGTAAAAATAAGAGTCTCACTCAGTAGGAGTTTCTTAAATTGTTCCACAAATTAACACCAACACTCTGTTTTTACACTAAGCACTTGGATCTTCTCTCTCTAGGTCTCTACAGTCGAGGAGCTGGATTACCTCGATATTACGATTTTTGGTAACTTTAGTGGATTCCTATTTTGAAAACATCAAGGTGCATCAAGAATGTTCCTTATAACTTTATCATTGATTCTCTATTTTGGTTGGGTGTAGTTTTTGCTAGCAGATGCCCATAGTCAAAACCTGTAGGTCCAAATAGGTTTCGGATTTGATTATATGTGGTACTTGGTCACCGTCTTTTTTTTGTATACATAAAGCTTCTTTTTCTTCTTTTTCTTATTCATTTTTTAAATTTCATGATCTGTTAGTTTTGCAGGTTCCTCTGTATCTGTTCCTGGGTGGTGGACTGCCAGCTGTCCATCCATCTCTTAGGTGGTCGTCCGGGTTCTCTTTTCCCTATTGGTTTCCCTTCAAGTACGATGCGTGGTAGTCTCTTCCATTCTTCTCACGTGGGCGTACCAGTATCTTTATCTTTGTCTCCCCCATCTTACGATGTCTTGCACCCCACATGTCAGTGTTCCTGATTCGATCTACTCTTGTTTTTGCCATTATAGTCCTGAGCGTTTTCATTTCGGCTAACCGCAGCATGCTTTTCGTTTTGTTGGTTACTTCTCTGGTTTCTTTTTCATTCGTGAAATTTCACCGATTTATTCTTCTTTACGATTTTTGGGTACAATTATTAATTTATTCGATAATTGATTTCCTTCAAATCTAGGTATCTTCTTACTTTATTATGACTCTAACAGGTTTGCTTATTGTCTAGGAAAGGTTTGTTCGGTTCGTATTTGAGACCTTCATTGCAAACTTTGTCAAACGCCTCTGGCACGTCTAAGAAGAGCAGACCTTCTTTTCTTCTAGTGATGTTTCTATTACATCATTTATGCAGTGTACTTATTCCACAGGTCATGAATTATTCGTTTCCATCATAATTGTCAAAATTTGTATCAAACACTCCAAATTTCCCGTTTTCTTGCCACGAATAAGATAAAATTTCTTCCACATTCCAACCAAACTGTTTCACCTCATACAGATTAATCAAATCCATCGCCTCATCACCAGACTTCTTTCTTTATTTTTCTTATTAACACTCATTTTGATTGATTTAACCAAAAATTAATAAATACACGGTCGCGGCTCGCTAGTTTCCAATCAGAATCTTCCAACATTGACTAAAAACCTGAAACTTATTCGCAACAGCTAGAACTTTTCTACGATACTGTACTCAGAGCCATGTCCATCTGCAAGTTCAGCCTCATGGCTACCTTCAAAACTATTTTGCCTCAGGTGTACACTACCATATTATAACTTTTTTTAGAGTTCATACATTCTTAAATTTGACCGTGTTTTCTCACAGGTGTGTTACTCTATTTTGACCTCCATTAAATGCTTAGTATTATTGTCAGTAAAAACATAACATTTCATATTATCAGCTTCTGTTAATCCAGAATTCATAGTAATAAAATTATCTATTTCAGCTTACAGGTTGGCTGGCGTTAGCTATCCTCTCGGGTGGTTCATTTTTAATATTGATTCCAGCTTTGCCGATTCACGTCCAGCCACCAGTTCTAGCAGTATTATCTTTATTGCTGTTACTCCATCTCACGACTCATCTGGGCGCTGCATTGGTCGATCCCGCCGAAGCAGCATTAAGAGAAAGAGAACCCGAACCAGTACCACAACTTGATAGGTATGTACTGTCTTATTATTGGTAACGTCACGAGTCTAATGAAAAAAAAAACAAGAAAAAGCAGAATAACGGAAGTTGGAAAACCTAACAGGGATAAGAATCAAAAACATCAAAAGGGGATATTAATCCAAAATAAATTTCTGTGAAAACAAGAACAAAGAAAAGGTGAAGACAACAAAAATAATTGAAAGGTGGGTTGTGTAATTTGGAGAGCTACTAAAGAATGAAGATTCAAATAATGTGGAGCTAGAAATAAATGTGTATAGTGTCAAATACGTTGAAAACTGTGAACTATCAACTTTTTAGGAAATAAAACAAGGTACAAAAAATAGAAATTCACCAGAAGAGGAATCAATTTCATCAAAGTTACTGAAATAGGGAGGGGAAAGCCTCACAAGGATACTTAATAATCATTTGATTACTGCGTGGAAACAAAAAACAATGCCAAAGCCAAAATTTCTTATTTTCTCTATAAATAAAAAGAGACATACTGAATTGTGAATATTGCCAAATATTTACGATGTACTCTCAACGAATAAAGCGATAGATTATAACCCTATGCTGGAAAAGTAATAAGCGACTACCAGTGTGACCTCAGAGTTTGAAGGTCTACGACCGATTAAATTTTTAGTATCAGGAATATCAAAATCACATTCTACATTTATAAACTTTGAGCAAGCATATGTACGAGTAGAAAAAAGTTGAACTTCAGTTTTAGATGATTTTAAAGTACCCAGAAAAATATAATACTTGATAAAATTACTTAAATAGCTTAACATAGTGTATTCTAAATACATTTTGGCATCCACTAATGATGTGGACTTAACAGCATAAAAATGTCTAATTAAGAACTGCACGGATATTGGGAAAAAGATAAATATGTTGTAAAAGGACAGACGAAACACTTCAGCAGTATAGACACAATAAATACTGAGCTTGGTTTTAAAAGAGTAACTCAATTCAAGTATTTTGGCTCAATCATTACTGAAAGAAATGATTTAATGTAAGTTAGGATGGTAGCTAGCAACTGATGCTGATTTTCAATTATTAATGCTCTTTAATGAAACTTATTGTCACCTATGCACAGGAAACTTGGTCTACCACTCAGAAAAATTCTGAGGAAAATATACGGACCAATAAAAAATTTGGAGAAGTAATTTACAGTTGAGTAAGTTATAAATGATCACACTGTTTACAGACGTTAACCAAGATATCGTCTTCAGAGACTGAAGGTAAACTGTTTATCTTGGTGTAATGGTAGTAAAAACAGTGTGTTCGGTATGAATATCACCAACGGTTCCAGAAATTACAAAAAAAAAGAAATAATATACGTTTCTAAAAACTAAACAAATAAAGTGGATGAAAAAAGTGCAGCAAAGAAGATCTAGAGAAGAAGATTAGAAGCAAAAAGAAAGATTGGACGCGCCAGAAAAAGTGGTTAGATGCGAGAACCAGGCCTAGAGAGAATGAAAGTTAAAAATTGGAAAAACGAAACCAGGAATCGCGCGAAGTGGGGCTGTGTGAGAAGGTAGCCAATGTCATCAATATACTGTAGTGAATAAGTGAATAATGTCCTAGTATTTAGAAAGTTCTACCAATTTCTCGAAAATTCAATAACGTTCTAAATATATCTGAGGAACTTTTGTTGGTTGAAAAAGCGAATTTTCTTAGGTATAAAACAAAAATAATTTATAATGTAACTAACAATAAAACGATAATAAATGTTTTGATATGATTAATTAATTCAAAATAATTACACATAACATCCAATTTTTCAGAACAAAATACGCCCACGTGATCGAAAGCGGCAACTGTCACTTGTGCCTAATTCTGATCAGCGGTCCTAGAACAAAACATTGCAGCTCCTGTAACAAGTGCGTTGCACGTTTCGATCATCATTGTAAGTGGTTGAATCATTGTATCGGCGCAAGAAATTACGCACTTTTCGTAATGTGTGTTTCTACGGCGGTCGCAGCCGCCGCAGTAGTAACGGCGCTAGCCGTCGCTCAATTAGTTTTGCATCATTCCTCGTGGTATTGGAGTAATCAGCAAGAAGAAGGGGATTCAACTACCGACAAAAAGGTAAGCATCTTTAAAATGTTGAGAATTTAGTTAGAATCATAATTTTTAGTATACAAATCCTTTGAAAAATTATCCAGAGGTATTTTTTTAAATAAACAATGTTGAGAAGATATTGAGAAGCAAACATATTTTTCAATGTTAAGAACAAGTGGATCTACCAGCTAGGAAGCAACTTTACTAGATGAGATGTTAATTAAATTGTCTTTTGGTACTTCTGAAGGAATTAAGAAACTACCTTTAATATCTTTCAGCCTGCAAGTTCATTGGTATACCCATATCAATCTATAGGTTCAAAGTAAAAGAGTTCACACCTCAACTTGCACAGAAGCGATGGAAAGACCTTGTCACGTATAGAGCTTCTTGCCCTTCCTACAACATGAAACGTAGCTTTTCAATAGGAAAGAATGTTAAAAATAACGGATATATTCATGGGTACACTGTCTATTGGAAGCTCTTCCTTCTCGAGTAGGTTTCAGCTCAAATGGTTTCTGTAAAATTTGTAAAAACTAGAGCGATTACAATACTTTAGAAGTGAGTAATCTGTACAAAGTTGAAGGGAAAGAGTGACCTTGAAACTATTTGTAGAGTTAATCGAACGTTCCAATTGGCTTAAGAAAAATAACACTCCAGATGAACAAACCCAACCTAACCTATCTATATATTTCAATTGAGTAAAATGAGCGTATTTTCCAGGATTCATTTATACCTGATATAAACTCAACAACATCCTTGCCTCCGTCCTCACTGCCGTCCAGTGATGCCGCTTTTCTAGCAGTTGTAGCAGCCTTAGGTCTTCTGGCAGCCATTACAGCTGGTCTATTGCTGCATCTGTGCTTTTTTCACATATACATTTCATTTTTGGGTCTCACCACCTATGAATACATTAGAAATCAAAGACAGAATCCAGTTCCTGCTACCAATTCTCAACAAGAAGAAGTGCAGGTATATAAAAAATTTTTAATACCGTATTAAAACTCTTAGTTTCTCAGTTTGCTTTAACAAGTTATCTTTTATTTCAGATAAATAATAACCCAAATCTCAGACATAGACCTATAAATTTAGGTTGCGGTGAACAGAAAACCAAAACCACGCTATTTACGTGTACAGTTTTGGAGGAAACTTTCTCAAATTGTAATGTCGAACCAACACCAACTCCACCCAGTACCCCACAGGATTGCCAATTGTGCGTTATGTCCAATAATTCTATAGGTAATTTAACTCTATCAATCTAGTGCGGTAAACATATTTATATATTTCTTACAGCTCCCGAAATCAAGCCAGTACAACAAAAAAAAGTTAGAAAAAAGTGGAACTGTTGTGTATCGGTGCCAGATAGTCCGGACGATCCCCATAGTCCCTCCGAGCCAAAGTGTCTTATATCTTTATGCAAGCACAAAGCGAAAAACAAGAATCTACCTGCACTAGAAGGAAGATCTCATCGAACACACGGGCATTGGTCGAGTGCTAAATTAAGAATGATATTTAGGGTGCTGGGTAAGTGAACCAATCAATATGTTAAACTTCCGTCTTATGTTTGCTTCAATTCAATATATAAAAGCTGAAATCAAGTAGCAGAAGTTGTTTAAAGTCGAATTTAGTATAAGAATCATAAAAATTAGATTACGAGAACCGTTGTATTCGTAGAAAGTAGTCATTATAATTAGTCATCCCTTTACAGTAACTACACACTTCACCCTCTACTCCCAGCAAGGCTAGAAATCTGCGGATGTTAACGTTTTTAACAGCGCAGATGTCTGCTAGTCGTCCAAAATCGATTAACTTTCGTTGGTACTTTTATTTATTTAGCCAGAAATCCATCGGGACCGAATCTGGGTTGTACATAGGTTATGAAAGCGTTACAATATTATGTCTATTACCAAAAACCGCTGTTCCCTTAACGACGAATTCTTGGCTCGTTTTCTTGGTGAAGAATTCATTGTGACGTAGCTCTAGTCGCGGACACGTAACCTAGCACATAGCAAACGGACAAACATTCGTAAACGCTCAATATTTTATGCTGTGTGAACGATCCTTGATACACCGGGCTTTTCGTTAGCATCCACCGTCTTTCTCTAAACGGATTTGCCCATTTATACCCACGAGGAGTCGATAAACATTCCTCTCCGTACAGTTCTTTTGTTATGTTTTGTCAAACTCACAATTCTGTGTTAATTTTTTGTGTCACTCATTTTGGTAACACGTGATTTACATACACTTCACTTAAATTGAACAACTCTTGTTTTAACGTTGATCACATCGACATTTTGTCAGTTATTTGTTATTTAATCGCACACATCGTGTAACTATTATTCCTTGCTTCCTGGACTCTTTAATACATGAAATCCTCGCTTTCTAGACACTCATCAGTAAATCCATATCGGTATAAGAACTTTTATAGTTAGTGATTAATTCTCCATTCTCTAGATATATATCAATTTATTGTCTTTTCATTGCCAATTAAAAAAATATATATGTACCAATGTAGAACTTTACATTCTAGGTAATTTGGGACACAATAAACGAAACCCTAGCCAACCCACGCAACTAACTAGAAACAACCAAGTGGTGCCTAATTCTGACCAAATCCTCTCTACTCAACCCATTCAAACCATCAACAATCTAGTACCTGTTACCTATCCAGAGGTAACTAGAAGAGCTAACACTTTACCAGCTCTTCCAGCCCCTCCCCGTCGTAGACTCATAAGTGAAACAGAACTGGCAAACGCGCTTTCCGTGTTACAACAGCAACAACAACGTTGCGGAGCCAGAAGGTCTCTTTATCGTAGAAGGAGAAGGAGCGTCGTCCATAGACCCAAAACCCCAGCCCTTTCTCCTATTAGAGAAAGCGGGCTGTCTAATCCTGCGTCTCCGTCCCGACAAACTTGCACCGTATCAGCATTAAGTGGAACTACGGGTAATCGTCCATTTTAAAATGTGAGCTAAAGAAAATATTGCATGGTCATTTTTTACACTTTAACAAAAGTAAGTTCTCCAAACTATCCACCATCTTCAATTCCAAAATCAAATATTTTGCATATGAAGGTTAGAAAATCCTTTAGTGAAAAATTATGCAAGTCTCAATCGATTTTAAAAATTGACCTTTCAATAATATCAATTAACGCATTGATGTGTGAAAGTCTATATCGCTGGCATTAAAAACCTCTTGTAACGTCTAACAATTGTATTTTTGCTATCAAAACTTGCAAAATTCAGTCAAGATTTTCTTCATTTTTATTCCATTTTGACATTCATATTCGATCTATTTGTTATTCTAAATTTATTTCACTCTCATTACTCTGGTGTAGCTGTTACGAGTATAGAACATGATAATAGAATACCTAACGAGGTAACTAGAAGACATACAAAGCTCACAGACATCATAAAGTGTAAGTCAAAATGGAGATGGATAGGTCATGCTGGAATGATATACCAGAAATAGGAAAATGACATTGTATGCAAACGACACAAGACAGAATAATGGGAAACACATTAGAAGTTGTCCAAGAGCAGCAGATGGATAACAATTGATGAAGAGGAAAAGATTTTTTGTCTAATGACTACAAGCTACTGAAGTATGGAAAATCGAAGGCAACCAAATAATATTTATCTACATTGGGTACAATAAGGGAAAGTGTCTTTAAAATTATAGTCACACGGAAAACTAGTAGATCCTGTAAAATTAAAATTTGAAAATCACTTGATTTGCCAAAAAATTATCAATATATTTTCCGATATAATTAACAATTAGATATTTTTGATGATTCAGAATTAGATATATTTCTTAGACAGTTTATAAACAAAGTTGAAATTTAAAAAAATATAATATCAAGTAGCTCGAATATATCTATGAATTCAAATTTTTCCTCACACTGAATTAGCTGATGTCAAGTTTGATAATGTTTTGCAGAGTGTTACAATATTTATCGACTTGGAAACAACTTTTCAGTTAATAAATAAAAAATAATGCACACTGAAATAACAAAAATGAGGGTGCTAAAGACAAATATTAAAAGTAACACCTGGGAGCATGTGAAATAGAAGACCAAGATCTCTGGCAATTAAAGCCATCACACATGATAAACTTTATAAAAGGAGTGGGATCAAAAGATTAGCTGTAAACACTAGGTTCTCTAGTATCGTAGCAAGAAAGGGGGACACAATAAATCCTTTGGGTGGCAGTGTATACGAGACCCCAAATTCATACATACATACAAACCGAATTAATGGGGAAATATATTGTGTAAACATATTAACATCAACTTATTATTCAATTTAAAATAAAAATTTATACACAGTTCTTTTTCCAAATGTTTCTGGGTTAAAATAATTTATTCACTATTGTATTGATTTATTTATTATAATTTTAGACTTGACACAGAAAATAGTTTGTAATTTAAGTAGGAAATCTGAAACCGTTGGTGATTTTTTTCATCCTGTTCTCGTTAACCACTACACCAACACTCAAAATGACACTGTCTGAGTTTCCCTTCAGTCTCTGAAGACGATAAATTTGTTATCGAAACGCGCTTCAGACAGTGTAATTGTGAGTGTTAATGTAGTGGTAATGTAAACAGTGTATTCAGATTTTAATCAAATGTGCTTTTAAGACTAATTTTAATATAAAATATAGGAAGTTTTCAATTGAGGATATTAAATATTGTAACACAATTAAAGAGTTGAATTGATAAATCTTATAAAACAGAACATGTTTATATAAAATGTTTTAAATCATTTTTTACTCGATCAAAATATATCAATGTTTTTGTGTTGAATTGTTAATAAAATTATATTTATTACAAATGACTCTTTCTTTCGTATCAATAGGGGTTGATCAGACACTTACTTTTGACTAAATTGAACTTATTTCAAAACTTAACTGCACTATCTCATCAGTTTGAACTTACCACCATATAATTATTTCTATTATTTTATTTATTTTTAATCAAATATTGTCATTATTTCGTTGTTAAAAAATTTTCATTATCCTTTTGTCATATTTCTTAACTGTTTATAGGTATAAAAGCATTTCTAAGCACTGGGCAAAAATTTAGAGGTAAATATTATGGGAAATTTGAGTATATCTTGACATTACTAAAGGGTGCATTACGCTAAGCGTTCACGGTGCCTGAAATACTCTTTTGGGCGTTCCACATAGCGAGTACGATCGTTATGGTCTCGACAATCCTTGTCAAGAAGTGGGTGGAAGCGACCGTTGAAAGAATTATCGAAATTTTTAATAACTCCACTAAAAACTCAATAACTTACAAATTATAATATAACCTCTTAAAGCTTTCGCTTCATTTTTTTCAGTTTTACCATTCCAACGCTCAAAACGCCTCGTAATCAATAAAACGCCTCGTAATCAATTCCACTTGGGTTTACGATTATGAAGGTGGATTTATAAACTCTTAGACTGACGCTCTCGTTGCGTTACGTTCGACTTCACATTGGATAGGCGTTTTTTAATCGCAGTTCGAAATATGTTGAACTTTGACTTTAACACTCTGGACTAAGTGGAACCTACCAATCGTGACGCAAGTTTAATAAAAATGTGTCATTACAACCAATGTCAGTATGTGATTCGTCAACAATTTTTGAATTTACGCTATATTCCTTTCAGATATCGGTACACAGGTAAAGTAAAAATCAAATGAGAAAAACACACAGCGTAATTATGGCGTCGCCACTCACTTACTGTCGATCTCACTTTACGTTATATCCATCTCTTTTACTCTGAACAGCCAGACCAGTGGCGTATCAAATACAAATTCAAACAGTTGATTGTTAACAGTATACTTAAGTTTATGTCAACTTTATTTATTAATTTATTTATAATACCCAAGTCCACTAAAATTCGTAGATCACTTGAAATTGGTTCAAGAATATGACAAAAGCGGATAATCAAATTAACAAATTACAACTGGCAATCTTACCAATGTTTAAACACTATTAGTTTGAATGTAATATTTACTACATTTTTAAAAAAAATTCTTTAGTAAATTCAAGTTCATAACAAAGAAAAGTCAACCTAAAGATAAATAAGTAAAGATATTTTGAAAAAATTTTCTGGCCTCACAAAAATTTGAAACAGCCTTTCTCAAAGTTTGAAAAAATTATTTTCGCCAAATTTGAAACGAAAATCAAATAGAATTTACGTTAGTAACACGTTAAAGATGACAGTAATACCGGTTTTTAGTAAAACAAATAAATTTCTAGTTTATGTCTAATATTGATTCATAGATAAACCGGTATTACAGGTAATTTTCAAATTAGTCATTACGGTGGCGCACATCTATCGGTGTTTATTGGATGTACAAATCTCAGTTTCTCTCGAGATACGGTCGAGGTCGGTGGTGTCGATTGCTTTGTTGTTAAGGACGCGGGTGAACCGTTTTATAATTTCCTTGAAATTATTTTGTGTTGTTAGCTGCATTAAAGGATTATCTTCAAGAAAAAGGTGAGTCTTTAAGCTTTCTATTTTTTATTAACGAAAATTATACGTTATAAATTCAATTTAAATTTTACTTTAAGACAATTTAAGTACTTTTTAAATTAGAAGTAAGACTTGCGCTCTGATTAGCAGTTGTTTACATACAATTTGCTTTGTAACTGCACTTTGATTTCCTTTCCTTTTTATATTTTGAATTTCTCTATTTCCTTTTAGCTCAAACTCAATTTTTCCAGTTTTATTTGATTTTATTTTAATACTTCTTTTTAATCAATTCACAAATTTTCTTATTTTCTCTTTCTTCTCTCCCATTTTATATTTTCAATAATTCGTTTCTTTCCAATTGTTTTTTTTTAATGGTCATTTGTATTTTATATTACTTTTTATCCTTTATCCTTCAATAATTTTTTAAATCTAAATTTATCAATTATTTTTTTATTCATTATAAATTGAATTTCGTATAATTTTGATATTTTTATGCCGTTTTATTATCCGTGTATCAAATGTTTTATATTCTTTTCTTTTCCATTTATTGACTGTTATTGTACTATATTATCATAATTGTGGAACCTACTATTAATATTCCTGCCTCACCTTATATTCCCTTGTCTTCAGTATTCTCTTATACTTTTTTCTATTCAATTTAGTAAATTTTTCATTAGCTTCTGTGACTGTCCACTTTTTTCTCGTGCAACTAATAGTATTTATAAAATTATTTCCATTTTTTTCACGTATTCTTCTACAATTGTCTTATTTACGTTGCCAAGTCTATCTTCTATCTCCTTGTCTATGGCTTCATTTATTTTCTTGATGCGCTCAATATTTTTTTTTACTAATTATTTTTCTCCTTTGATTTCATATTCTTATCTATTACCTAATTTATCTATTTCATTATATATGTGTTGAATTTTCTTGTTCAAATTTCTATTCATGTTCTTGTTATTTTTTTCTTTATTATTTATGTTTCTTACAACGGTACCATCTGTCATAATTTTATATTCCTTTCATTTTCTAAAGTCTATGATAGATTGTGTTATTGTTATTTTATTTTATTATTTTCTATAATTAGTGGTACCAACTGCTTTACCTTCTTTTGCCATTGCCATTTCATTCATTATAATCAGTGATTTTCTCTTTCTCCTCCTTTTTATTTATCAATTCGTCTTTATCAATTTTTCTTTATCTTTTTTTGTATTAATAAATTTATTTTCATATCTTGACATATTTTCTCAAGTTTTCATTACTTTCTTCTATTATATCTATGATTTCATCAATTTTCTCACTAATAATTTGGTTTCTTTTTTTTATTGTATATTGTTTGTTTTCACTATTTTTTCATCAATGTTTCTAATTATATCCATATTTGTTATTGCTTCAACTTTCATTTCAACTGCCTGCGTCCTGCTTATTTCTTTCCATACGTTTATATTTGAATATAATTTTTACTTGACGGTTTAGTCGTCATATATTTATGATCTATTTGTTTACTTTTGAGCTATGTTCTAATTAGCTTTATTTCACGATAATTAATGCAATTTTTGTTACTCCCTTCCTTCGTACAGTATTTCTCTTTCAAAAAGGGGTGGTTTTTCTTACTTTCGCACAAAAACTCAAACGGTATCATTTTTACTCGTTTTCCTGACTCAGAAAGAAGTAGTCGCTCTTTTTTCGTACAGAAACACGATCGTCGCCATTAAGTGTTATGGGTAACATAGCTCAACCGCGTCGTTCAGACTTGGTTTCAACCCGGGCAGTCGCACCTGAGCTCTTACTCCATACACTATGGAAGACTGAGAGTGTTTTCTGTTTCTTTCCAAACTCCATCATTTCTCCTCGTCTATCTCATGCAATTAGAGGTGGTCGCTCTTTTTTTTCTAATAGAAACATATAGGAATCATTTCTAACAGTATTTCTCTTTCAAAAAGGGGTGGTTTTTCTTTCCTTCGTACAAAAACTCAAACGGAATCATTTTTACTAGTTTTCCTGAATCAGAAAGAAGTAGTCGTTCTTTTTCGTACAGAAACACGATCGTCGCCATTAAGTGTTAAGGGTAACATAGCTCAACCGCGTCGTTCAGACTTGGTTTCAAACCGGGCAGTCGCACCTGAGCTCTTACTCCATACACTATGGAAGACTGAGAGTTTTTCTGTTTCTTTCCAAACTCCATCATTTCTCCTCGTCTAACTCATGCAATTAGAGGTGGTCGTTCTTTTTTTTTCGAATAGAAACATATAGGAATCATTTCTAACAGTATTTCTCTTTCAAAAAGGGGTGGTTTTTCTTACCTTCGTACAGAAACTCAAACGGAATCATTTCTACTTGTTTTCCTGACTCCATAAGAAGTAGTCGTTCTTTTTTCGTACAGAAACACGGACGTCTCCATTAAGTGTTATGGGTAACATAGCTCAACCGCGTCGTTCAGACTTGGTTTCAACCCGGGCAGTCGCACCTGAGCTCTTACTCCATACACTATGGAAGACTGAGAGTTTTTCTGTTTCTTTCCAAACTCCATCATTTCTCCTCGTCTATCTCATGCAATTAGAGGTGGTCGTTCTTTTTTTTTTCTAATAGAAACATATAGGAATCATTTCTAACAGTATTTCTCTTTCAAAAAGGGGTGGTTTTTCTTACCTTCGTACAGAAACTCAAACGGAATCATTTTTACCCGTTTTCCTGAATCAGAAAGAAGTAGTCGTTCTTTTTTCGTACAGAAACACGATCGTCGCCATTAAGTGTTATGGGTAACATAGCTCAACCGCGTCGTTCAGACTTGGTTTCAACCCGGGCAGTCGCACCTGAGCTCTTACTCCATACACTATGGAAGACTGAGAGTTTTTCTGTTTCTTTCCAAACTCCATCATTTCTCCTCGTCTATCTCATTCAATTAGAGGTGGTCGTTCTTTTTTTTTTCTAATAGAAACATATAGGAATCATTTCTAACAGTATTTCTCTTTCAAAAAGGGGTGGTTTTTCTTACCTTCGTACAGAAACTCAAACGGAATCATTTTTACCCGTTTTCCTGAATCAGAAAGAAGTAGTCGTTCTTTTTTCGTACAGAAACACGATCGTCGCCATTAAGTGTTATGGGTAACATAGCTCAACCGCGTCGTTCAGACTTGGTTTCAACCCGGGCAGTCGCACCTGAGCTCTTACTCCATACACTATGGAAGACTGAGAGTTTTTCTGTTTCTTTCCAAACTCCATCATTTCTCCTCGTCTATCTCATTCAATTAGAGGTGGTCGTTCTTTTTTTTTTCTAATAGAAACATATAGGAATCATTTCTAACAGTATTTCTCTTTCAAAAAGGGGTGGTTTTTCTTACCTTCGTACAGAAACTCAAACGGAATCATTTTTACCCGTTTTCCTGAATCAGAAAGAAGTAGTCGTTCTTTTTTCGTACAGAAACACGATCGACGCCATTAAGTGTTATGGGTAACATAGCTCAACCGCGTCGTTCAGACTTGGTTTCAACCCGGGCAGTCGCACCTGAGCTCTTACTCCATACACTATGGAAGACTGAGAGTTTTTCTGTTTCTTTCCAAACTCCATCATTTCTCCTCGTCTATCTCATGCAATTAGAGGTGGTCGTTCTTTTTTTTTTCTAATAGAAACATATAGGAATCATTTCTAACAGTATTTCTCTTTCAAAAAGGGGTGGTTTTTCTTACCTTCGTACAGAAACTCAAACGGAATCATTTTTACCCGTTTTCCTGAATCAGAAAGAAGTAGTCGTTCTTTTTTCGTACAGAAACACGATCGTCGCCATTAAGTGTTATGGGTAACATAGCTCAACCGCGTCGTTCAGACTTGGTTTCAACCCGGGCAGTCGCACCTGAGCTCTTACTCCATACACTATGGAAGACTGAGAGTTTTTCTGTTTCTTTCCAAACTCCATCATTTCTCCTCGTCTATCTCATGCAATTAGAGGTGGTCGTTCTTTTTTTTTTTCTAATAGAAACATATAGGAATCATTTCTAACAGTATTTCTCTTTCAAAAAGGGGTGGTTTTTCTTTCCTTCGTACAAAAACTCAAACGGAATCATTTTTACCCGTTTTCCTGAATCAGAAAGAAGTAGTCGTTCTTTTTTCGTACAGAAACACGATCGTCGCCATTAAGTGTTATGGGTAACATAGCTCAACCGCGTCGTTCAGACTTGGTTTCAACCCGGGCAGTCGCACCTGAGCTCTTACTCCATACACTATGGAAGACTGAGAGTTTTTCTGTTTCTTTCCAAACTCCATCATTTCTCCTCGTCTATCTCATGCAATTAGAGGTGGTCGTTCTTTTTTTTTTCTAATAGAAACATATAGGAATCATTTCTAACAGTATTTCTCTTTCAAAAAGGGGTGGTTTTTCTTACCTTCGTACAGAAACTCAAACGGAATCATTTTTACCCGTTTTCCTGAATCAGAAAGAAGTAGTCGTTCTTTTTTCGTACAGAAACACGATCGTCGCCATTAAGTGTTATGGGTAACATAGCTCAACCGCGTCGTTCAGACTTGGTTTCAACCCGGGCAGTCGCACCTGAGCTCTTACTCCATTCACTATGGAAGACTGAGAGTTTTTCTGTTTCTTTCCAAACTCCATCATTTCTCCTCATCTATCTCATGCAATTAGAGGTGGTCGTTCTTTTTTTTTTTCGAATAGAAACATATAGGAATCATTTCTAACAGTATTTCTCTTCCAAAAAGGGGTGGTTTTTCTTACTTTCGTACAAAAACTCAAACGCAATCATTTTCACTAGTTTTCCTGAATCAGAAAGAAGTAGTCGTTCTTTTTTCGTACAGAAACACGATCGTCGCCATTAAGTGTTATGGGTAACATAGCTCAACCGCGTCGTTCAGACTTGGTTTCAACCCGGGCAGTCGCACCTGAGCTCTTACTCCATACACTATGGAGGACTGAGAGTTTTTCTGTTTCTTTCCAAACTCCATCATTTCTCCTCGTCTATCTCATGCAATTAGAGGTGGTCGTTCTTTTTTTTTTTTTCTAATAGAAACATATAGGAATCATTTCTAACAGTATTTCTCTTTCAAAAAGGGGTGGTTTTTCTTTCCTTCGTACAAAAACTCAAACGGAATCATTTTTACCCGTTTTCCTGAATCAGAAAGAAGTAGTCGTTCTTTTTCGTACAGAAACACGATCGTGGCCATTAAGTGTTATGGGTAACATAGCTCAACCGCGTCGTTCAGACTTGGTTTCAACCCGGGCAGTCGCACCTGAGCTCTTACTCCATACACTATGGAAGACTGAGAGTTTTTCTGTTTCTTTCCAAACTCCATCATTTCTCCTCGTCTAACTCATGCAATTAGAGGTGGTCGTTCTTTTTTTTTCGAATAGAAACATATAGGAATCATTTCTAACAGTATTTCTCTTTCAAAAAGGGGTGGTTTTTCTTACCTTCGTACAGAAACTCAAACGGAATCATTTCTACTTGTTTTCCTGACTCCATAAGAAGTAGTCGTTCTTTTTTCGTACAGAAACACGGACGTCTCCATTAAGTGTTATGGGTAACATAGCTCAACCGCGTCGTTCAGACTTGGTTTCAACCCGGGCAGTCGCACCTGAGCTCTTACTCCATACACTATGGAAGACTGAGAGTTTTTCTGTTTCTTTCCAAACTCCATCATTTCTCCTCATCTATCTCATGCAATTAGAGGAGGTCGTTCTTTTTTTTCTAATAGAAACATATAGGAATCATTTCTAACAGTATTTCTCTTTCAAAAAGGGGTGGTTTTTCTTACTTTCGCACAAAAACTCAAACGGTATCATTTTTACTCGTTTTCCTGACTCAGAAAGAAGTAGTCGTTCTTTTTTCGTACAGAAACACGATCGTCGCCATTAAGTGTTATGGGTAACATAGCTCAACCGCGTCGTTCAGACTTGGTTTCAACCCGGGCAGTCGCACCTGAGCTCTTACTCCATACACTATGGAAGACTGAGAGTTTTTCTGTTTCTTTCCAAACTCCATCATTTCTCCTCATCTATCTCATGCAATTAGAGGAGGTCGTTCTTTTTTTTCTAATAGAAACATATAGGAATCATTTCTAACAGTATTTCTCTTTCAAAAAGGGGTGGTTTTTCTTACTTTCGCACAAAAACTCAAACGGTATCATTTTTACTCGTTTTCCTGACTCAGAAAGAAGTAGTCGTTCTTTTTTCGTACAGAAACACGATCGTCGCCATTAAGTGTTATGGGTAACATAGCTCAACCGCGTCGTTCAGACTTGGTTTCAACCCGGGCAGTCGCACCTGAGCTCTTACTCCATACACTATGGAAGACTGAGAGTTTTTCTGTTTCTTTCCAAACTCCATCATTTCTCCTCGTCTATCTCATGCAATTAGAGGTGGTCGTTATTTTTTTTTTTCCTAATAGAAACATATAGGAATCATTTCTAACAGTATTACTCTTTCAAAAAGGGGTGGTTTTTCTTTCCTTCGTATAAAAACTCAAACGGAATCATTTTCACTAGTTTTCCTGAATCAGAAAGAAGTAGTCGTTCTTTTTTCGTACAGAAACACGATCGTCGCCATTAAGTGTTATGGGTAACATAGCTCAACCGCGTCGTTCAGACTTGGTTTCAACCCGGGCAGTCGCACCTGAGCTCTTACTCCATACACTATGGAAGACTGAGAGTTTTTCTGTTTCTTTCCAAACTCCATCATTTCTCCTCGTCTATCTCATGCAATTAGAGGTGGTCGTTATTTTTTTTTTTCCTAATAGAAACATATAGGAATCATTTCTAACAGTATTACTCTTTCAAAAAGGGGTGGTTTTTCTTTCCTTCGTATAAAAACTCAAACGGAATCATTTTTACTAGTTTTCCTGAATCAGAAAGAAGTAGTCTTTCTTTTTTCGTACAGAAACACGGACGTCACCATTAAGTGTTATGGGTAACATAGCTCAACCGCGTCGTTCAGACATGGTTTCAACCCGGGCAGTCGCACCTGAGCTCTTACTCCATACACTATGGAAGACTGAGAGTTTTTCTGTTTCTTTCCAAACTCCATCATTTCTCCTCGTCTAACTCATGCAATTAGAGGTGGTCGTTCTTTTTTTTTCGAATAGAAACATATAGGAATCATTTCTAACAGTATTTCTCTTCCAAAAAGGGGTGGTTTTTCTTACTTTCGTACAAAAACTCAAACGCAATCATTTTCACTAGTTTTCCTGAATCAGAAAGAAGTAGTCGTTCTTTTTTCGTACAGAAACACGATCGTCGCCATTAAGTGTTATGGGTAACATAGCTCAACCGCGTCGTTCAGACTTGGTTTCAACCCGGGCAGTCGCACCTGAGCTCTTACTCCATACACTATGGAAGACTGAGAGTTTTTCTGTTTCTTTCCAAACTCCATCATTTCTCCTCGTCTATCTCATGCAATTAGAGGTGGTCGTTCTTTTTTTTTTCCTAATAGAAACATATAGGAATCATTTCTAACAGTATTTCTCTTTCAAAAAGGGGTGGTTTTTCTTTCCTTCGTACAAAAACTCAAACGCAATCATTTTCACTAGTTTTCCTGAATCAGAAAGAAGTAGTCGTTCTTTTTTCGTACAGAAACACGATCGTCGCCATTAAGTGTTATGGGTAACATAGCTCAACCGCGTCGTTCAGACTTGGTTTCAACCCGGGCAGTCGCACCTGAGCTCTTACTCCATACACTATGGAAGACTGAGAGTTTTTCTGTTTCTTTCCAAACTCCATCATTTCTCCTCGTCTAACTCATGCAATTAGAGGTGGTCGTTCTTTTTTTTTCGAATAGAAACATATAGGAATCATTTCTAACAGTATTTCTCTTTCAAAAAGGGGTGGTTTTTCTTACCTTCGTACAGAAACTCAAACGGAATCATTTCTACTTGTTTTCCTGACTCCATAAGAAGTAGTCGTTCTTTTTTCGTACAGAAACACGGACGTCTCCATTAAGTGTTATGGGTAACATAGCTCAACCGCGTCGTTCAGACTTGGTTTCAACCCGGGCAGTCGCACCTGAGCTCTTACTCCATACACTATGGAAGACTGAGAGTTTTTCTGTTTCTTTCCAAACTCCATCATTTCTCCTCATCTATCTCATTTCTAACAGTATTTCTCTTTCAAAAAGGGGTGGTTTTTCTTTCCTTCGTACAAAAACTCAAACGGAATCATTTTTACTAGTTTTCCTGAATCAGAAAGAAGTAGTCGTTCTTTTTTTTTCGAACTGAAACTTAAACGTTCTCACACAGTGGAAGACCGAAAGTGTTTTCTGATTGATTGCAAAATTTCTATTCATTTCTACTCTTATTCTATTACTTACGTATTTCTTTATAAAAATAAAAATCGCTTTCGATCTTATGAGAGTTAATTCATTATTTAGAGTAACCATCAGGATTCTAGATCGTGGAATATGCCTATAGGGGAAACCACGTTAAAAAAAACGCGCCGAGTATACTACCTCGTAGGTGGTGCGGAAAAGTATACATAAAAGAACTTCTTCTCAACATTCTTGTTCGTTGCATCCTGCAAACTTAAACTCGCAGGAGAAAAGGTGAAATATTTTCAAGGCAAGTACATGATCTTCAATTTTTGTGGGATATTTTGCTTGAAACGTGCTGCTACGGATTTTTAAGGCCAATTTTTCACGAAGTACTGTAAGGAGTTATGCATATTCAACTTTATTTTACTGCAGGAGAAAATATTTTTTGTTAGATCACGAATATAATTCATGAACATCTCATTGAAAAATCTTATAAGACTATCTTGAAGATTGAAGTTAGATGAATAAAAAAATATGTAATTTCGAAAAGAGTTTATTCATAAATAACATCTTTAATTATTACTAATTGAGATTCAAATCGTTCTCGTAATCAATATATAAAAAATTATCGACTTTATAATTGTCACACAGGAAATATCTGCGACAAAGTAACACATCTAAAAAATGTACCATCTTCTATATTTCGCACAAATATTAACTAAAAAAGGGGTTGCTTTTTGTTCCGTTTTAAAGTTCGCTTAACTACCCTTAAGTACAAGAAACTTGACCCTTATTTGTAGTAGTTCACGAGTAATGTGGTAAAAACTGTTACCAGTCTAAATACCACGAGGAATGTACAAATACTGGCTTACACATGGTACTGGAGAGTCTGGCAGAAATAACATCACTCAGAATGTTTAGAGACAAAATCACCAAAGAAAAACCGCTCATGAAAAATGAATACTAATCAGTAGTAGTAAGTGGGATCGAAACACCAAACGAGAAATGAACAGAAATATCATCAAATGATACATAGACTCTAAAGCAGCACACAGAACTGGAATAGAAGTGTAAGGGCCAAGAACTAAACACTCTGAAAGCCTGGGCAACACACAAAGTATTCTTCAAATAGAAATTTATGCAAAAAAATATGTATCATAAAATCCAAAATACTTTGAGAATGCCTAGTCGAATTCAACGAGCTAGGCAAGAAAAATAAAGCTACCCTGCATTGGATTCCGGGACAAATCGGAGTGGAGGAAAACGAAATAGGTGACGGATCAGCTAAAGCAGGTGCAGACAAACTCTTGATAGGACCCTTGTGTGGTATCTGCTACAAAAGAATAGAGAAAGCTTTGGAAAAAAGCTAGCTAGGAATATAACCAGCTACTGGGAAACCTACAGGGGTTGAAATAGACAAATACACTTCTGGAAAGCTATAACCAGAGCAGATTACTGAATGTATCAACCTATTTTTTTAACTCAATTAAAATTTATGATAATTTTCTTCAGAATGTCTCTTTGTGGCGAACGGGTTCCTTGGCATGTACAACGATCTAAAAATCTACATATTTCTTAAACAATCATTTTATAGAGTTAAAAAAAAGAGTGGAGCAGGTCCATTTATATGTGCCTTTGCTTATCTGTAGTATGTCTTGTAGTTCAAAAGAAACTAATCGAAATCGAGATTATCCGAGCAGTAATTAGATAAATCATCGAGAGTAAATAATAAATTTTACTTTTGTCCTATTTATAAAAACTATATCCTGTAAGTTGTAAAAGGGATAAATAAAAATGCATATAGCTTCTCAACATAGTTTACTGTTAAGCACCAAAAAAAGCACGTTTATAAACTTTTGTTTGTAGAAGATGAGGAAAACATAATTTATATAAAAAGATTTTTTAAGTAGTAGAATGAAAATGCCCTACACCCTCTCAATATATAAACTTATAAATACAATAATCATTAAAATTGGTACATGAAACAACGATTTTTTAAAACTCTTACAATAAAGCTCTGTGATATATTCTCAACAATTAAGGCCACCTAACTAAATAATTAAATAGGTATGTATATAATATATTAATAAAGAAATATTGTAAAAAAGTTCTTTTTATAGTTTGAAAGAACGTCGACAACCTGAGTGAATTGGACTTTCTTTAACCGTAACATATCAGCTGTATGAAAACGTACTTTAATTCACTTGAAGACTCGTCCTGCAAATTTACAAAATAGTGTACACTGAGAAATTTATCCAATTCAATAGAAATGTCAGTTGTGATCGTAGTCTAACTTATTTTCGAATATTTTTGTAATTTGTACTCAATCGAAACGTCAGTTTCACAAGGCAACTCTACTTTTTACATTTTTTCATAAGTTAGGCTATGTTCAGATTAAACATATGATAGATCTCAGTGTATGGGTGACTTACATCAAACATCAAAAATCGAGTTTAAACTAATGGCAGTATGACGAAAGCTAATATATTTTATTTATTTTTTAAAATTTTAGTGTAAAGGCGTACATTTGAATTTAAGATTACAGTTACAGTGCTTTTTGGTTTATTGTGGAAATTAGTCCAAAATGGCCAAAAGGACTCTCTTGTAATCACCAGAAGTATCGCCCTGGAAAGGATAGGAATGTCAGTATAATACATGCAATGCCACGGTAAATACTTAAGCATAAGCAGCCAATCTCTAACTTATACAAACACCAGTGCATTATATAAAAACTATTAAATACGATAATAATATCAATTTTGGTCCATTTTCAATTGTATCAGTGACAATTTAAATTTTACTATACTCTCGATTGATGATTATTAACCTACAATAAATAACATTGTAACCAACCATTTCATCCCTCAACTTCACTTACTTACTTTGGTGCTTTTATAGACAATCCCAGGCATTAGAATAACATCAAAAAATCTTCTAGAACATTTTCGAACCCTCCAGAATTTTCTATAACTTTGTAATCGTATAAAACAAACTCCATTCATTGATGTAAAAAGAATAATATAAATAAATTTCTTTACATTCTTATTTTTCAGACATTTCATCGTGAATTGCATTGTGACGTTGATAAAAAGAATGTTTTTATCATTAATTACACTGTTGTCGATTGAATTATGACAATTTTCTTAATAGAAGAGAATTTTGAGTTGTTACTAACAAGGTTTTGTATTGAATCTTTTGTAAGACACTTTGCTTTTTGATGATCTGAATCGGATTTTACATGGGTCCATACCTATAATGATCTGAGAGGCATTTCTGGTTCATCTATTCTCTTTTTTAGTTCATTTAGGTTGGTACTGTCTGTTAGAAGAAGCTATTTTTTGCTAATTCAAACTAGGCACATGTTTGGGTTCCCTACTCTCGACATTTAATCAGCTTCTCTTCAACTTGCAATCAATATCTGGTACCTTTGCACTAGAATCTTATTTTAAATAAAATCTTCCGTTCCATGTCAAAACCTTTTTACATGTATATTTGAACAGAGATTGACTAAAAAGCAATAATACAGTAAAAGTACAAATAATGCAAGGGAGTGGGTATAAAGCAGAATTTGGAAATTGTCTTCATTTTTTATTTCTAGTGTTTTAAATGTTTGCACTGTGTGGTCTACTAAATTTTAAATATCAATGTTCGCAATTTCATGTCTACTGAATATTAAACTTCAAGCAAATAGCCGCATTGTTTTAAACACATTTCCTTTGCATACAATTCAACCAATTCCATATAAAAATGTTATGAAATTTAGGGATATCAATGTAAAATCTTTAACTTGAACGCCATCTTACAATATTTCAATAGAACTTGATTAAAGGATATAGGGATTTGTCTTTGGCTAGCATTTGATTTAATTTACAGTCCAAGCGGTATAAGCTAAAATACTGCATAATATATAGTAAATGATGTATATTTAGGAGGACAAAAATGGGTTTCAAGTACAAACAATCCCAAACTAGTTCCCATGCACAATATCAAAAAAAGCGTAGATATGGTTCCAACAAATTAATGTCCTACTCACTATAAATTTGAGGTTAATAATTACTTGGAAAATACTTTCAATAACGATTTAGTCGAAAGATGTGGAACCCTTTTTATTTAAATTTATTTCTACTTCAATTCCAAGACATTACGAAAGAAATATCTAGCAAATTTTTCAATCTAAAGTAATTATTACATTTCTTGGCAAATGAAATCTTTCAAAACAATAGATATTGTCGAAATTAATATTTTATATGGACATACACAACAACCCACTCTTGTTTTAATACTGATCGATTCTTATTCTTATAAGTACTTTATTCAAAGAGGAGAGTGGAAATCCAGTGGAGCAGTTGAGTTTATTATTCATATAATGTATCATAATCATGTTTGACTGAATTTTACATTGATGTCATATCCTAAGTTACACACAACATTTTTCAAGTAGAAAATGTATTTTCACAAGAAAATATTGAATAGTATGAAGCATATGGCATGAAATATTTTAAGCTTATAAGCAATCTTATAAACAGTTTAGATATCCATGATTAAAAAAAAATTTTCAATAATTCTCAGCTTATTCTAAAAATTTATTGCACTCATAAAAAGTAGAGATTAACTGCTCATATATGTCACCATCAAAAGCTAATACGAGAAACAAATATTTTACAGTCACACTTCAATAAAACAAATATGAATCATTATTTTTAACCTTCACCTAATTTTAATGAATAACATCTTATTCGCACCAAATAAATTTTTATTTATTATTATACAATATGAAGGTACACTGTTTTCATTTTATGCAATGGGAATTGCTTTAACTTAATTGTCAAAAATGAAACAATTAGTAATGCCCCTAGTGGGGAGAAGGCATCATAAATGACCTTGTCCTGTTAAAAGTTCATTCGCTAATCCAATGTCGCACCGATTTAATTGGAGCAATTGTTTCATAACAGGCAGAATGTCTATTTATGTGTCTAAGCTTATTTCATACCAGGTATCTCTATTCATCTTCGCCGAGTCTACGTTACTTGAAAGACGTGATAAAAACACTTTGGACTACACCAAAACAGACTGGATGAGTTACTGGGCACCCAAACGAGCAGGATCTTGCACCCATCACTCACCAGTTCTTATAGGACTTTCACTCCAGCACCAGCCTAGAACACATTGTTTCGGCCATTATAGCTTTTAATGCAGCTCTGTTGTCTGAGAAGATTGAGATTACTATATTCCTATGGTGTCCATTACAACAGAGAATACTTCGGCTTGTAATTCAGTATAATATTCCTTAAACAAGAAAAATTCATTTATTTTGGGGTGCTCTTAGAGTCACCAATCCACTGCTCTCTCTCCAAGGGATGGTCATTTGGTTATTGACCATCAAAATGGCATGGCCAGTTGTTTCAGCCAGCAATTCTTTGAGGATGTTGTCCTCATAGCTTCAAATTGTATCATTATATCAAAAAGTGGACTTAGTAAGACTACAAGGTTCCTAGTTGAGGTCGAACATATGGACCCTGTGATACTAAGACACTCAAGCTGCAGGGCTATGTCCAGTTACATTTAATTTTAAATCCAGTGGAGAAGCTTTGGAAAAAGACCCATTATACAAGCAAGGGCACTTCTGGATGCATCCAAATGTATTAAACTCGCTACCGAAATAAAGATTAGTCGACAGTATATTTCAATTCACCCTCTTAAAGGATTGTGTCTCCTTTATTTTTCAGTTATAAAAAACTTTTGAAAGTACTATCAGCTCTAAAAATAAACGTATCAACTGGATCAAAAATATTCAATGATAAGCATTTTTGACACATTCAACTAATGATTCACATATATCCCAAGAAATCAGTTCACAATGAATAAATTACATGCAATGATGTCATAATGATACCATCACCGAATTCGACGAATCTACTTTATTGGTTAATAAATTATGATTGATTTGAAAATAGGAAAGTATTTAATCAAATTAAAAATATTAAATATCTCATAACCTAAGGTAATGTTTTTAAATAATATAAGCTAATCAATATTGCCTTGTATATTTTTGAAAATATTAACAATTGTTTAATAAAAATAAAATATAAAAAATGTTTTTGTTTCTATAAGAGACAATCCCTTATGACAAATGATATAATTTATGAAGTTGAGTTTTTCTACAACAAAGTTTCTCAGTCATAGATAATTATTTTCAAGTTTAAGAAAGTTTCAAACTTGTTTGCTAGATAGCGATAGTTTGCATTAATTAATACTTGAGTCTATACCACTTAACCCTCTAACAACTCGAAGCATGTTAGCTTGTTGAGTAAGGATAGTTTGTTTTTATTGAAGAATATCTGTTAACTCATCCAATGATATGTTAATCTTATAAATGAAAAACTATCATAATTTGTAATTTTGAAAAGACAACTCAAAAATATACAAGGATATAATAAATATGTGAAACTTCGTTGATATTTACCTGTACCCAGCTTTCCAAAGTCTTGCCGTATTTATCCAAAAAGGCTTGTTTGATGTCAGCTAAATCGATTTCAGATCTAGATACAATGATACGAATTAAAGTCTTGTCATTTGTTCCCAAACCAGACATAGCATCGTGGAGACGTTCAGCGAAGTAGCCGACTTTGCTCTTCACGCATTTCACTGAATTAAAAATAACATTAATAACAATAATTAAGGATATTAATATATGATACATACGTAATAATAATTGATATACGTCCTCAATTACACACTTAGAATTAGTGTGGAAATATTTTTTTAATATTGAAAATCACGTTTTCTCAATCTTAATTAATATTATCTACCAAAAAATATAAATATAAAAAACAAAATATTTACCAATTCCTAATAATCCCTTTTCAACATTTCCTGAAAATTCTTTCTTAATCGACTGTTCAATGTCTTTGCCTGTTAACCTCTCGTATTCGGCAAAGGTGGCTCTCAATTGTTGGTAGCTTCTTGTGATCAAGATGGAATTGAAGATAGATTCTTCTGTGCCCCATTTTCCTTCACCGGCTTCAATTAAAGCTTCGGCATCAGCTAAAGCTTGTTGTTCATTTACACCTTGATTTTCATCCCTGTTGGCCTAAAGGACAGAAATAATTCAGATTAACTTGGGAATGAATTCAAGCTTATTGCTGGTTACTACAAATAAACAATATTCCAATTTGAAAACCATTCAGAAAAAAATATGAACTCTGAATTGGTGAGTTGGTTAGAATATTTTTGAAATTACTTTTAAAATTCAATTTAAAGTTGAATTACTCCTTTTCTAAATAAGTGTACTGTAAAAAAGGAAAACAGAAGATTTTGTATATACAGGTTCTCTACTGCCTAAGATGTTTATCATCAACTGACGCAGACCATAACTCTTTTGGTTTCTAATTTTACACTTTGAGTCCTCATTTCTAAGAGACTGTTTTGTTTGAAAAATTGTCAGTTTTTAATATAGTCGCATCTAAACTACCCCGTTTCTTTGTGGACATTATCATCTACATATAGTGCTCCACACCATACAAGGGCGCAGACTAGACACGGAATTGAAGTAGTCTTTGTTTCTCATCTCAAGTTGTTAATATTGAAAACTTTTTTCATTCTAACGAAAGTGGCTCTTGCTTCCTCTGGTAACAGTGATAATTAAACGTACTACATAAGTACCCAGTAAGTAGAAGCACCTTAATTTCTATTTATAAGATAATAAATGTTATCATTAACTAAATTTTTCAAAAAAAGTCACTTACTTGTACTAGGGAAATACACAGTCTTTTAAAGTGGCCGGAAGTATCTCCTTTCAAGTCTTTTTCTAAAGTTTTTCCATACACTGTAAAAAAATGACCATAAAACCATCTGTGTGTATTGTGATTACTAAAACTAAATATAATAAAATATTTATCAAAAAATAGATATTTTTAGTAAAAGTAGATAAATAATTATCATTTTTTTGTGAGCAAGATTTGTTTTGTTTACTAATATGTGTATTCGGATGGTAATATTGATTTATATTTTCATAAAAACAACGGCTATATAGTGTATAGTTGTCTAGTATCTAGTATATTTGTATTTCCATACAATATACTGAGTTACATGAAGAATCTTACATAATAGCATGACAATAAATAATTCTGAGGTTTATTGTAACCTTATATTTCTATGTGCGTTACCATTGCACTATCAATTTTTAATAAGAGTACAAATTACTTTTCAGTGATATATGCAAACCATGCCGGAGATATAGTCAAGCTCAGGCATAAGTTCTTCTGTTTTTACATACATCGGATATAGGGCTAATTTGCTTAAAATATAATTACAACTACTACTATAGAGCAATCTAACGAATTGTCAAAATATGATAAACAAAAGCTTTTGCCGTAAGTTTTTGTGTGGTTTATGAATTTTTTTATTCGATTTTACACCCTATTATTTCCGGTTTTATTGCGAAATTTTTTCTTCAAGAGTTGCTACTAGAACAAGTGCGAAAGTTCTTCACGGAAATGTGGCTTTCTCGTCTTTTTTCCACTATGCAGTTTTTTGCTTAGTGTAGGCAAGCAATAAATAAAATATATTGGAAACTTGTAGAATATGAGCAGGATGCTGACTAAACGGATTAACTCCACATAAAGCTTTGAGTTTATTTTTGTACCTTTTATCTGCCACTGAGTTATCACTTTGCAACCTTCCAGACTTTTTACTTTGTTTTATAAACATGAACGCAACAGTTAAAACAAATGTACAAAAAACTTCCGTTATTTAAGCACGAAACAAACACAAGCGACCTAAATTTTTTTAATTGCTTGGAAGTTTAACTGACTAAAAAAACTGTTTCAGTGAGACAACTATAACAAGTAATTATGGAGTATTCCCATCACCATAAAGAAGAAGCTAACAGGGGTACATACGAGAAAATCAATTTATTTCCCTACGGCCGCCAGTTTGACATAAATCAGTTCTTTTCTTAGATTGCCTAATTACTAGTATCTAAACCAGTACTTCTTCTTTTCTTAGTTTTTTTATCTTGACCTAATTTAGTACATTCCTATTACTGTATTAATTTTATTAATCGAAAGTAAAAAAGTAGAAGCTATGAGAAAATTAAATGCTCTAACGAATTAGTTTGAAAACTCACATGCATATTTGTTGGATTAGAACATGATAACAACGCTACACCAATCAATTAAAGACTGAATTTTTGAATATTAAAACTGTTTCTATAGTTTCCTAGGCAATAAACCATTAAAGAGACTAACGTATAAATAATGTTTTATGCAACATGGTGGCCAACTAGTCAATCGCGATTGACAACGTAATTACCAACTGCAGCATGCATCATCTTGTATTATTTTTCATTGGCCTTTCCGTCACATTACGCAATATAGCTTTTTATTTTCGGCACACGATGAAATAAGCGGGAACCGTGTGAAACACGAAAGCGGAGCGGTTGTCATGGTTTACAGCTGTCTGGGAATACTGTGATGCGTCACATAGAAACGATACGTGAAAACATAAACGAACAGCTACAAGATATCGTCTGCTTGCTTTTTCGCTACAACTTCACGAATCAAAAAAATATCACTGATACTACACCATTACTTATTTTTATTGGGAATGTCTTTGAAGATATCACGACGAACGAAGAATTATTAAGTGTAATTTCATTGAAAAAACTCTTGACCTGGATATATTCAAGTATCTCAGAGCATAGACTTTGCTATAAACTCGTATCAATGACAACTGAGGGGGCTCCTGCAATCACAGGTATTCAAAATGGTTTTATAGCTCTTTGCCACAAAGACGAGAATTTTTCAGGTTCACTTTCATTTCATTAGCTTTCATTATTCTTTCATAACTTTCATTAGCTACTACTTCATAATTCAACAAGCATTTTCTTACTTCAAACAAACAAAAAATGCATACGTAATTGTGAACAAATCTATGCTGTTACATTCAAGATTTCTAGAATTATATAAATAATAGATCGCACAGAATTTCGTCAGTAAACAGTAGATCTTGGGTCTAGTTAAGTTAGAAATATGCTAACAATAAAATTTTCAAAATGACATTATTGCTAAAATAAAAGTTGTCTACTTGGTATATTGCTGTCTATATAAAATTAACAAAGCACTTGGTTTTATTCTATTTATATTTCTAATGATCATAAATAGACAATATATGACGTGTATAATGTAATCGATAATTCGGTGAGGATGACCTTTAAATTTTTTATATGCATTGTTAAAATTGTTGTTGAAGACAAAATTTATGAAACGTTTTTATTTATTTTTTTTTTCTGATTTGGAAAAATCACAGAAGTATTTTGAATTGACTTAAAATTCAATTAAAATTAAATTTGAGGAAAATATACAAGTATTTTTTATACAAAGCGTGTGGCTTGATCGACGAGAGTTGGATCAGATGAAAATATAATAAAACGTGGACATTGCCAGAAATAAATTCAAACAATTGAGGACGCATCACAACGTCTTACCAAGGAAACTAACAGACTACATTCACTACACTATGATTGATTAGTCCGGGCATCTAAGGTCAGGCAACCAACTAAACCAAACTGGCAGTGAAGACAGCGAGAAGTACGAGAACAAACAAAAAGCTAAATACGTCAAAATGGACAGGATTCCGAATAGGGTTAACTTCAACTAGTGGATCCATGCTTCAAGATCATTTTTAGTCTATGAATTTGCCTTTTCTAAAAGTTGCGAGATATACAACGTCGAATCGGAAGCAAAAAGGAGTAGAGTAAATCGCACAAACAATAAGACGGACCATTGAACCCATGGAAAGAGCAGCCTAAGTGCCCAACAAGTGTAAACAATTTATATAATAAATGAAAGTTTGAAAGATTGTTGTTATTGCTAGACCACTGTGAACAAAAGACGGTTTGGGTCATAAAAAATCAAAAAATTATTATTTTCAATAATTTTTTGTTTCATTTAGTTTTTATTTTTCGGCGCATTTAAGATAAAAATGAGAATAAGTTTGAAAACCAAAATTTCCACACTTTTTTGGGGCCAAAACCCCGACAATTTGTTACAAAATTATAAAAAATACTTCAACTATATCAAAAATTAAATGATTACGTTAATTATTTTTATAATTAATAATGATTCCCCGAGAGGTCAACGTTACGTGTATGGTAAAGATAAAAATAACACATCTTTAAATAGAAAGTTTTTTTTCCATTATACGTAAACAAACATCCAATAAAACAACTTAGGTTATCATAGGGATAAGTCGCTTTCAATAGAAACAATACACGTTGATTATCCATAATTTATAATTTGAACATAAATCGAATCTCATTATTGTAACCTATAACCTCTCTGTTATTTTCAAACTGTTAGAGTTCTAAGTAGTAATTCTCATCTCTACTACGTTCACTAGGACCTCGAAGTAACGATTATTCCATAGCAATAAAAATTTATATCAGTAAAAATAATTCGTAACTAATATTTGCTTTTAATTTTATGGCTTAAATAAAAATTTTAAAAGCTTCACTATGGTGGTTTATTATAAATTTATTTCTGATGATGATATATATATATATATATATATATATATATATATATATATATATATATATATATATATAGATATATACAATTTACGAAGGGAACATCAGAAATAAATATATATCTTAATATATATAAATCTCGTGTCACAATGTTTGTCCTCAATGGACTCCTAAACCACTTAACCGATTATAATAAAATTTGCACACCATGTGCAGTTCGATAGTTTAAATCTCAAATTATAGTCGCAATTTTAATTTATTGCTAATTATTCGTCTGTTATTATTTGACAGTCAAAAATATCTGTTAACTCCAAATGATTCTAACAGATGTCGATACCTTTCGACTGGGTTGAGTAAGTAATCAATAGATGGCGCTGCTATGGTAAATCTACGAACGTGTCATATAAGCTACATTTTCACAGCATAATTACCACGTGTTGTTGACGCTATAAAGTTAATTAAATTTATTTTGTAGTGAACGAAATACCGCATAATTCAATTATTTCCACTTTTTAAATTTTTGGTGTTAGCATAGCCGGCCACGTGTTACTTAGACTGAAATGTTAATTGAATTCATATTATAATGAAGATAATACAGTGAAATTAATCCTGCTTTTTACTTATTTGTGCTTCATTGATCAAAACTTTATAATTTAATTTGAATATATGTATGTAAGTAAAACATTGTGCACCGATTGGTGTTAAATTAAATTGAAATTGAAAGTATTTATAATTCAAAAAAAGAGACATTAATGTTTAAAAGTTTAAGACTGTCTGCCTTGCCTACCTCATTCATGATGTTTAAGCGTCACATGTTATTTACTGTATTATACTGTAATATACTTATTTGTTATAAAATTAAATGGAAATAATAAATCTGATAAATTTTTATTTTGTATTGATTTCTGCTTAATATCAAGTGTAAGAACATTTTAATTAATTGTGTTCAACGTACTTCCCCTTCAAATCTCAATCCAGTGAATTTGTATACCACCATCAACATTTTCGTCTTTGTTCGTAAATAATTTCATTGTACTAAAGGGTTATAGTAGTAGAAAGTCAAATAAGGAGATCACCATTTTTTTTTTCAAATACCATCTGTGTAAATAAGCATAGTGGACTCCGTGTCTGATGTTCTTTTATCGTTCCTCTTAGATTGTTTACTATAATGTAATATAACAAAAACTTCAGCCACAGCAACGCGTGGCCGGGTCAGCTAGTATATATATATATATATATATATATATATATATATATATATATATATATATATATATATATATATATCATTTCACCTGGGGTAATAGATGTCAAGTTTCATCCACAAAATATTGGTCATTTGTTACAATATAAATCAAGCATTTTGTTAAGAATGCAATAATAATTTAACGGGAATCCGTGCGAAATATTTATTCAGAACTACATCTATTAACTAAGACGCCATTATTGTAAGAATCCAAAACTAGACATGTGCGTTCCACGTGTAACTTTCGCTTAGAAAGCCCACCGACCAGCCTCGTTTTAAGCGTCTTCATATTTTCGACTTCGCCAGTTATTTATTTCTAAAAAACTTTTTTCGACGATCAACAATAATGTTTTTAATTGTGTATTCTTAAAAGTTTTAACTACCAGGGTGTCTCTGGGGGCCAAATCTGGTGAATACCGATCTTGAAATCATAAAAGATTATAATGTGACAGATCGTATTTCATTCATTCATTCATATGTCTATGGCAAATAGTATGTATCACTATTTCATTTGTTAATTAACTGCAGTCAGAGCAGGTTGCTAGCTCTAGCTCCTTTACTTTCGTGGTATTTCAAAATATACAGAGTGGTCCTTGTAGTAGTAAACATTGCTAATACTCGTCAGGTTTCTCTAGTAGTGGAAAAGGAATTTCAACGACATTATCTTTGGAATTAAGTAAAATGTACCCCTCATCAAAGATCGTTAAGTCATATTTCAATCGCGGCCTATATTGTCAATATGAAAGGATAGAAATGTTCTGGCGTCATATCATGTTTGATATATTTATCTTTTTGACATAGTTAAAGTAATAATTTTCCCGTTAATTAAAGAAGCTTCAACTACCATGTGAGAATAATACGACGCGAGAATGTTTTATCACAAATATTTGTTAACACTTTTTACTATATGAGAATTACATCACAAAATTGCTGTAATCTAGGTAAGTCTCTCATCGTTATAACCTTGACTTGAAAATGTATCGAAACCAACAACTAACAGAATCATAGTAATCACCTCCCAAAATAAATTCACGTACAATTGTTTATAAAATTATTCAAGAGCGCAAGCGTAAGCTATAAATATGTGGTTGGGGTAATAATAAATTTAAATTATGTTAAGTTGCATCGAAATTTGTAAAATAGAATCATAAATTTTGCTCAAATTGTTTTTTATCAGTGATATATTTTTTATTTATAATCCATATATACAAACATTCACGTTTTTTCATATTTGACTCTGTTGACGCATTTCGTTGAAAATTTTTATGATTAATCGTATGCAGGTTCATGTTTTTAACTCTCAACTAGTGACCGTTATACTTTTGGTAGTTTAGCAAACTTTTTACATTGTTTTCTCGTAACTTGTTTGTGAGAGACTCCGCAGTTTCATAACATATTTTAATTTGAATGTTCAGGTACTTAAGGGGGAAGATGCATATAGAATTAAAAAAAATAACATTTTTTTTGCATAAAATGTTAGTTTGAATCTTTATAAATATGTAAATTTTTAAAACTGAATTAAAAAAAAATTCCGGGTTATAGCTGTCGCGTCGCAGGCGATCGGCAGAGAGAGAGATAGCGAGAGAACGACGTAGGGAGAGAGGGGAAGAGAGGAAGAGAGAGAGAGAAAGACGTAGGGAGAGAGGGAAGATAGAGAGAAAGACGTAGGGAGAGAGGGAAGAGAGAGAGAAAGACGTAGGGAGATAGAGGAAGAGAGAAAGACGTAGGGAGAGAGGGGAAGAGAGAAAGACGTAGGGAGATAGAGGAAGAGAGAAAGACGTAGGGAGAGAGGGGAAGAGAAAGACGTAGGGAGAGAGGGGGAGAGAGAGAAAGACGTAGGGAGAGAGGGGGAGAGAGAGAAAGACGTAGTGAGAGAGGGGAAGAGAGAGAAAAAGACGTAGGGAGAGAGGGGAAGAGATGAAGACAGAAAGAGGGGGGAGGGGGAAGAGAGGAAGGCAGAAAGAGGGGGGGAGAACGAGGGGGAGAGGGAGAAAGGCGTAGAGAGAGAGAAAGACGTAGGGAGAGAGGGAGAGAGAGAGAGAGAGAGATATGGAAAGAAAGGGAAAGAGAGATGGGCAGAAGGGAAGAGAGAGATGGAAAGAAATGGAGAGAGAGTCCAGTCCACACTGCTTCGTTTTTCAAAGCTACTGTAAATGAATGGAACCTTCACCATATATCCCTGGTACGACTCCTTCCGACTATTTTTTGTTCGCAAAGCTAAATGCCGAGTTATTACGTAAAAAATTTAATAGGGATAATGAAATTGAAAAATTGGGGTGTACGAACTGATGGATCGTACTACGTACGTTATTTTTAAGTATTGAGATGTACGTCAAAACAAACATCATATAGAATAAATATTAAGAAAATGCGGGTACTTACGTTGTTCATAAAACTGCGCAATAGTACGGATACCATAATTGGACAAAGTGCACAATATTTCGATGATGGCTTCTTCATCAGTACCCAATCCAGCTACGGCATCGTGAAGTTCTTTGGCATAAAATTGTGGTAGCGGTGTCATAAGGGCTACCATAACATCTTCGAATTTTCCGCCCAATTCGCTCTTCAATTCAGAAACAAGATCTTTGCCGTATGATGTTTTGAAGGTTTCAGCGATTTCGAGACGTTGGACGATACCTCTGCGTGCCAAGACGTCGATGATGGCTTTCTCGTCCGTTCCGAAACCTTTCATAGCCTTCTTTAGAGTGGCGGCATCGGCTACGGGGTCGAAGGGATCGGCCGGGTAGACAGTGGGTGTACACTGCAACGGATAAACAAATTGTAGATATAAAAAATGTATTTGTACTTATTTGTATAACAGCTTTAAGGCAAGATTCAAGCAGCAGTGGGTCGAAATTCGTTATGTGCCCACAACTAAAATCTAAACAAAAAACAAGGTGACGAGGGCTGAAAAGTTGGCATGCTAGCATAGAGAAAATAGTCTTCTTTAGATAAAATTGTATTGTGTCACAATAGGCTTTAGTTTCAGCGATTATCTCTTTATCGACCCAAAAATTCTATCCGGCTAGCAATGTATTGAGGTCTGAAAACTGAAAAAAGTCGATGGGTACCAGATCTGGAGAATACAGTGGATGCGGAAGAAACTCGAAGCCCAATTCATACAATTTGGCCATTATTTTGATTAATTAGAGACACGGTAGATTGTATTGATTAAACAGTACTTTCTCCTTCTTCAAATGGGAAAGTTTTTCCGCGATTTTTTCGTTTTTACTCTCCAATAATTCTAAGTAATAGTCGCTGTTTATGGTTTTTCCCATTTCAAGATTAGGGTTATTACAATCACTGAAATAAAACAGCTCTAAACAATCCTTAGAGTCGACAATCACTGTTGTTTGTGATGGATTGTGAGCTCGCGCAACAACAATTTTGAACAGACCTTTTGCATACGCAAATATCCATTCACAATATGTCCAACAAGCTCCTCTGATATCTTAAGGGTTTCAGTTATCTCAGTCATCCAAAATTATTTTGTGGACTTTTTTGATGTTTTGATGTTTTTGATTGTAATGCTATTATTACAATAACCTAACCTAACTTAACCTTATGGTTAGGTTAGGTCAGGTTAGGTAAAATAGGTTGACCAATGACCTTTCCAATTTATGTGTGTTTTTTGTGAAGGACCTGTTATCTACAGTTTGTATCAAATGGATGGAAATAATAGGTTATGGGCACATAACAAATTTTGACCCAGTAATGGTTGATGATTATATTTATTAATTATTACATAGCGATATACAAGCCATATATATAGCTTTTATACCTCAACCCTGTTTTTCTAAGTGTCTTTACATTAGCAATAGTAGGGGGATATAAAACTTTTCAAAAGTCAGTCAAATTTGCTGAGCAACATCAATTTTTTCATTATTCTGATATATTACCCCAGACTTACGATTCTTTAGAAATAACTTATACATAGAGGAAGTTCTAACATGTTAAGGACGTCCCTTTTTTGTTCAATAGCAGATTATTTATGTTCTTGTTACTATTTCATTCATTACAAAGCTCGTTTCTAGGGAAAAGTCGTAAACCGAGTATTTTATAACACGCTAACGTTCCTAGTCTTGTTGGCGCTCTAGAATCCATAGTTTTGATAAGCTAGATCAATAAAGCGGGTCAAATAGAAATATCATAGGCGTGGTGCGCAATTTGTTATAGATTGATTTAGATCGAGTGATACGATAAATAATTATGAAACCGACATCTTATTCCTAAAATATTGACACATTTTTTAACATTATTAGTACAGAGAGGACAAGATAACAAGTTGTAAGTACTTAGTCGACATATTATCAAATTGGTGAAGAGAATTTGTATTTCAAAAAATTTTTAGAACATAGATGAATCCTGGTTAAATGAAGTACATACTTATTATTTATAAAAGTTTATTATGAAGACATAGATTCAAAACATTAAGAAAAATGGTGCTGAGATATTGAAAAACGGAACCACATCCTTTAGTATAAAGATTGATATGGCGCTCTTTGAGATAATGACTGAAATGTTAACATTAACCTCACATCTTCGCCCACAGATATTCAAATCAATATTCCAATAACGTTCAACGTGGCATAATTTCTCATTAATATATTAAATATGTGAGTATTTGCCGCATGACGTAATAGATATTCATACCGTAAACTGAACAAGATTGAAGAACGAAAATAAGAAGGAAAGAGCTAAAAATAAATAAATTACTGTAACGTTCGAAGGTTAATTTCAGATCGGATGAGTCACAGAAACTTTGCGGGGAAATATTCAAGGTACCTATACCCATTTAGAATCAAAAGTGAAACTTTAAGAATGTTGTTTCATTACGTCATGTCATTGTTTATTTTACGGCAGTGATTGCATTTATGAAAAATATGTAATTATTAAATTTACAGGAAAGTAATATTCTCATTTTTTTTATCAAACTTTATTTCGCTGTCTGTTTAGGTGGAATTTTCTAAGCAAATTTTTACCAACTCATTGATTCGAAATTTCGCATACTTTCTGGTTGTTGATGACTTGAATCAATAAAAAAATTAGTCCAATGTGTAATAGTATCACGTTATCGACTTTTTTCTCATTTAGAATAGTATTTTGAATTGAATTTTACAAATTTCGTAACATATTTTTATAAAATAAATCATTTATTACGTAACATATCCGAAATTCGGGAAAATTAAGGCTGGTTTTTTTGAGAAATCAATTTTTGCAAAAAAGTTCATTTTTTAGTTTCTTCGAATAAAAAACGTACATTTTAGAACAAAATGGTGCTGGTAGGTCAATTTGGGCCATAATGACGGCCGTTTGAAATGAGTGTACTTGTTGAAATGCTTAAATAGCTTATCCATAACGTAGACTTACACGTGGCGGCATAGGATTCAAAAAACGTTTTTCGGAAAAATGGAAGCGGCCATATTTCCTCAAATTGAATATAAAATGATATCCCAAAGTTTGAAAAAAATCGATTTTTTGCCTGGTGAATCCATTTAGAATGGGCCATTTACATATCTCCATAGAAAGTCCAATAATGTAAGTTCAGGAGATCGCGCTGGCCATTCCAACGATCTTCGCCTTCCTAATAAATATTGCATTGCGGTTCTGTCTGACATCTAACGTCTGACTTTAGTAATTGTGGTGTTTTATCTTACTGGACCGATATCGTTTTCACTGGAATCTGAAGGTTTCCTGGATTAGGATATAAATTTGCTAAAGTTGGACTGACATCATTTTGAAGTAGTTCCAAATGATTCGAGCCATTCAAATTGCCCTCAATGGAAAAGAGGCCAATGATATGGATTTCCGGCAATCCCTGCCGAAACATCTAGTCCAGTGAGTTGACCAATAGCGGCAATTTCGCATAACATAACATCTTCTAATTGGATAATATTGTTCGTTATCCAACAAGTAAAACTTTCGCTCACAAAAATAAATTCTATAGAAATCGTCTTCCATAAACTTCTGAGTAGGTATTACTTTATAGGGACGCATTTTATTCTCCTTTAATATGTTAACTATCCATGTATTGCTAAAATTGAATGTTATGCATAAATAAAGCACCGCATCTAAATTGATTCCACCAAGCATTGGCAGCTGATTTTTTATTTTCCAATATCATCAAACTCGCAAAACTGCTTCTATATTTTATAAATTCACTCTTGGGATGCAGACGTCCTGTTGCTTTCAGGTTTTATCTCCGTAATCACTTTTTTCAGAATTGAACTTTCAAATTGTTATGGGATTACTACACTTTCCGTTACAATTCAGTTGTATTAGTCTCTATCGTCAATCATTTGGCTGAAAAACGAGATCTAAAGATTACAGAGAAAAGGCAAAACTGTCCGAAAAATATATTGACGTACGGTGTTTGGTTTTTAAGGAATGGAAATGCGAGGGGTATTAAAAAAAGACGACCGCTTATTTTACTCAAAACAAAGTAAATCTGAATTAACGAGATTTTATATTTTCCATCGAGTATAATAGCGATTTAAAATTTATGATCTCTACGCTTATTGAAACAGATACCGGAAATTTGTAAGGTAATTAATAATATCAATAATTAGATCATTGTTTTCCTTTTTAAAAGTTTTTAAATACATTCCAAGACCGGATAAAAATATCTAATCTGCTCGAGTTGAATTTGAAATATCAAAAAATGAATAATTACTTCCTTATTCATATTTCCTACAATAGGCAATACTGATAAGTGTAATCAAAATAAGGATAAGTGTTTGTTTAAGTATTACAATATATGTAAATACGAGAAGTTATCGATAATTTATTGTTTTTAGAAAAAGGAATTTCGATTTTTTTTTTCTGTTTGAAACCTTCTCCGGGTTGCAAGTATTATGGTTATCTGGATTATAGGACTTTTTTCACTAAAAATGTTTTCTCTCGATTATTTTTAAATGCGTACATAATTTAAAAAATATTTTACATCACATCAGGAGGAAGGATTATAAAAATGTGACAACCTTTAACAAGTACGAAGGGACGGATTCAAAAGTTCGTATGACTTAATTTATTGACATGCGTAATCCGCTTCTCATCGTCTGTAATCATTGTTTTGTGGTATACGTTTAAATATCGGTTTATCAAAATTATTTGAATCATATCGACTTTTTCAAATTTTCCACGACTAAAGCGTTATCTTTAAATTCAATGTTCCCGAAAGAAATCGAGCAAAATATTTCATAAGTATACGGATTTCTGATTCAGGCTATATTTCAAACAATCAACGACTTCCCTGCGAATTTCTAGGTGTTCTACCCAAAATATCAGAAGTTAATTTTGTGTGTTTTTGGATATTTAAAATCGGTGAAAGCTACCCTCAATTTCATTTATCAATTCCAATTTTGGAATCAGATCTATTCTCAAATTCCTACATACTTTACACAGAAACTCTGTCAACTTCTCGAATTGTCAGATAAATTCAAAAACACCCTTCAATATTTATTCCTAAGTTATTTTTTCTATACTCTGTTGTCTATTCCGATTAAACCAGATTTAAAATATATACATACGCTTTTAGATGTAGCAAAGCTGAAATAATAGCTTTTTTATGAAAAAGTAGCTGAGCCGTACATTTCAGCTATTGCATTTGAAAAATTAAAAGCCCCATGAGAAAAGTAGCTGACGCCACAGTTCAAGTTATTTTATATATGAGAAAAGTTTCTAATCTATTTTATAACAATAAGGAATGATTTTGTAATAAATCGATCAATACTCTCCACTGGGGTATTCACCAGAACGGGGATGGAAAACAACCAAAAAGAAAAATAGGGAGAAAAAAAATACAAATTGAAGACTTATAACCTAAAACACCTGTTCAGTTAATAATAAAATCGTTCATCATCGAAATAAATATTACGTATAAACATTTATATAAGACTTGACAGAAGAGTGACTTCCGCTATGTTTCTATTGTCATCTGTCAAAATTTCGTATAATTCTAACAGGTAGATTAGTTTTTTATATGCATGTACAAAATTTTATTTTTGTGTAAATATGAAGAAAACACAATATTTAGTATTAATAAAACCAAGGAAAAGTTACATAAATTATATTCTCAAAAAATATTGTTTGTAAGTGGTTATTTGCTTATAAAATGATGCTGATATCCGGGGCCATAAAGAATCATATTGAATTAAAACTTTGTCAAAATGAATTCTCAATAAATACAGAGCGTGCTTCGTACCCTATTAAACGTCAGCATAAAGATTTGACATTGTTTCAGTTGCAGATACTCCTAATGACAGCTGACAAGTTGGTTGGAAATTCAATACCAACTACTACTAGGTCAGTTCAAATCCTGTTAGGTTAGATCTTTGAAGGAATAATGTTTAATTTTCCTGACAAGATGTGCTGATCATCACAAAAAATTGAGGTTAGAATAACAGCTGGAATGTTACGTACATGATTAGACAATTATTTGTAAATCTTTAAAGAATATACAGCTGGAAATTAGTTGTGTGTCTAAGTTACACCTTATAACACAGTAATCAATTTTCGACGAAGCTGCTTTTATTTTTTCTAGAATGTATATAATATTTATAAAACTGCTGTTAGTTTTTGATTATCATTGAGTAGAATTTATTCAAAAAATGTTGCAATATTGGAATTATCTCAGTAATCGTAATGGCAGTTGACCGAGACAAAGACGATCGTGAGACAGAAGTTGTGTCAGTGTCACAATTCTGATACTTGGTACACCACGTCTCAGAAACCAACCAAAGGGTATCATAGCGTGATGTATGAGGTATCAGAGTTGTGCAGAGTGGGACTACACATCATCAGCTCAGAGGTTAGGGGAGACCTCTGCCTCCAGGTCGTCGGCTTCCTCACTCAACAGCTATTATGACTATTTACAAGCTTTGAAATTATGTAATCCTCATAATAAGAAAAACATAAATATGCATATACAGAGTGGTTCTAAATTTATGCGACAAACTTGATGTGAATCTTCTCCTTCGGAGGTAGTGAGTATAATCAAGTTTGTTTTTTCAAATTTAAAATAAACATTTGAAATTTGAAAGACCTAAACCATTAATATACGAGGGTTATCTATTGTTAATAGTATCTTCTATCTCTATAAACAAATTTTCTAAGACATCAAGAATTTTTATGCATCAAGAGATGTTATATATGACATATACATTTAGAGAAGCCCTCTTATGATTACAATTATTGATTCGTATAGATGATTTTCACATTTCTTATAAACAATAAGAATTTACCGTTTTGATTTGACTGGATGGATTTAACACTAACGGATCCAATCAGGAAAACCAATCACAGAAGACGTATCATTTTCCACCACAAATTTAAATAAAAATGTCTTTGAACAGTCGAAACATGAAATTGATGGGTTATCCGCCGTATAAACCTTGTTTTGCACATAATGATTTCTTCTTATTCCCATAGATCAAAAATAAATTGAGAGGTCAACGTTTTTCTATACCTGAAGAAGCGGTTGATGCATTCAAATCACATGTCCATTTACATAGATCCAAGATTCGTCGTCTGCCACGATTTTTACTGCATATCTTTGCATCAACACGTGCATTTTGCAATGTCAGTTTTCGCACAGCATCGATGCTTTCTGGCACACCAGTAGACTTTTACCAAACTCATCCTGTAACGAAGTGTGACCACAACTGAATTCGTAAAACCAGCGAAAATATAATGCTTCATCACCAAAAATCGAAGCGAGTTAAACATAAGCCATAAGCAAGTCATAGAAAATCATCGCACGAAAATGTTCGCAATTTCATTCCATTTTTTGACCAAGATCAATGTTTCAAGTAATGTGTATGACAAGTTCAGGGTACGTTCGCCATTAAAAATGTCAAACTTTATGATCGCCATGTCAGATTTGACATATCCACATCAATGTTGCCATATCTCAAAACTCAAATAACAACCTTCGTCTAGCTTTGTATAGCTTGGGATACCTCACAAGTACAGATTAGCAAACCAGCAGTAGTAACTACTTGATTGTGGAACTGGGTGTAAAAACTATAAGGATTATAATACAAACTGACTGACAAGCAGAGGAATTAGTGAGAAGTGTCAAATAAATGATGTACTTAGATGGATAAGAAAGAGTCTCGGAGTAAATTCGACCAGCTGGTTGAATCCTGGAAGCATGGCCAAAAATCACAAGAGAAATTTTAGGACGAAGACGTGAACTATAAAGATGGCGAAATAATTGGCAATTTATATCACAGTAAACACCGAGTAGATCGGAACCAAAAAATCGATATTCATTCTTAGAGAAGTACATAAAAACTAACTCGTTTCAGATTTATCAATTACTTTGAGAGACTATCTATAAATGTATTATTTTTTTCCATGTTTCGTAACAAAATTCGTGATGTAGCTCCGGCTACTTTTCTCATTTTAAGCTACATCTTGAAAAATCCGCTTGCGGCTTTTTTTATTTAAAGATATCATACTTACTTCCTCATAGCTCTGATGTCTTTTACGAGGTACAGGCTTACGAGATTTTAGAAAGAATTTCCAAGAAAAAAATATATCCCACAAACACATCGTTTTTCAATTAGCCCAGGCAACTTCAATTAGATGTGAAAATTTTCAACAATCTAAGATTCACAAAAACTATTAACGATTTTAAGGATTTTTTTAATGTCAAATAACATAATACCTACTACAGGACAAAATTTTGAATGTTTATACCGATTAGAAATTTATAGGTCTCAGATCAATAGATCTAGGCGAGCTATTCCACTATTATATGATTAGAGAGCAATATACAGATGAATGTTCAAGGGATTGAGAATGCAGTTATTGAAAAATAAAGAGATATCCTTCAAGAAATTATCAGTAGAGATGCTTGGATGAGTTACTGCATTAATTAGATATAAAGGAATACCTTAATTCACAACTATTGGTTGGCGACAAGTAGAATAAAATACTTTTTTTAACTATAAATAGCTTTTAATCGATTATATATTCTCCATTTTGCTCAATGACTTTTTGCCATCTTTTTTCATCTTCATGATTCCGCAATCATAAAATTTCTGGTCCTTACCAGCAAAAAATTGAACCAGATGCGATTGAAGGTCATCGTCATTTGTGAAAGTTTGACTGCACGGAATAAATCAGTATAATAAACCAGATCAGTGCTGTATGGGGGATGTGGCATCACTTCCCAGAGAAGCTGCTCCAATAGTTTCCCACGAATTGCTAAAGATGTGCAAGTCCTTGCATTATCATGGTGGAACACTAAACCTTTCCGATTTGACAATTCTGGCCGTTTTTCTTTGATTGCTCTATCTAGTTTCATTAATTGTTGACAGTAAACATCAGAATTGATCATTTGGTTCATTGGAAGCTGCTCAAAAACACAACACCTTTGTAATCGCATCAAACTGATAGCATGAGCTTTGTTTGTTGTTCTTGAAGTTTCGATGTGGTTTGTTCTGGTTCATCGTGTTTGCTCCATGATCGTTTTCGAACTATGTTACTATACAGTACCCATTTTTCATCACCAAGAAAGGTATCAAGCTTCTTAACCAGCCCAAGACATTTAAGTGTGATACATGTAGCCTCTTCGCAACCTCTCGAATGACGATTCTTTTCAATTATGACTTTGATTTGGTCATCAACTTCAGTAGGATGACCAGAACGTTGTTCATCTTTTAGGGAAAAATCTCCAGAACTGAATTTTCTAACTACAGTTCAAGAAGCTTTTTGATCTTTACTGTGATCAGTTGTTACAACTGATCACTAGATTATTTTAATGTCTAAGAAAATTTTTTAGATACTATAAAATTTCTGAGATTCAAATAACCAAACGATTATAATATGTAATTTTAGATGGAATGTTTTATTTATTTAGAATACATATATTTAGAAATAATAATAAATGTTATTGTAAATATACATATATAAATAATTATTTAAAAATGGTAAATTAGATTTACAAATTTAGTTGAGGTTAGATTTATTTAATTACTTTGGTTTATAAACACATTCTAAATTTAATTTTTGTATTTGTTAATAACTATAACATTTAACAGACATTTTTACAACATAATATCAACAACTTTCTACAGCCAATATTTTTTCCTGAACTCATCAAGTCATTTATATGTTTCTATTATAAACTAGGAATTATTAATCTACGAAGACAGGTTTTTATGTATTAAGTTAAACCTAAAATACAGTAATCCAATCGCCAATATAGAAAAATTCACTCGTATAAAGGATATTTTAGAAAAATATAGAGTAATGTACCTTATAGACAGAACAATCAGTCAAGGCATCTGGCAGATCACCTAAGGATTCTAGAATCGATATAGTTAGATAACAGTCCAAATGCATAAGCATGACGGATAATGACTGCATAATATGCCACCTAAAGTTCCTAATGAAACATTGATGACAAATTTTCTTCACTCACGTATAAGTGTTATTTAAATGAAAGTGTCAACTATGAATTTAAGCCTAAATATCTTGAATGATAAGTTAACCCCTAAATATTTTCGCTGCAACTTTAGTTTACGTCATATTAAAGAGATGCCGTTCATGTTCTATTTAGAATAAGGCGATTGGTTGACCTCGAGCTAAGAAATTAATGGCGTCTCCAATAAGAGAAGCGCGCGAAACAGTGGTCTATTTAAATCGAACAATGTTACACATATTCAAATCTTATGAGTTTTATGGACATAATAATGAAATTACGAAAAGAGACGAGTCAAACGACAATGTTTGAGTATGCCATATACCATGATTGGTAGTATTTTCGCAACTGGAATAGCTGCATGGGGGCATTTTTGGAAAACATTCATATTTAACAAACGTGAAAATCCGATTTCGTATCTTCGAAACACTTCGAAATACAACACAATGCAACCAAATATAACGCAAGCAAATGAAAGTTTGGTTTATTATATTTACATTCGCAATACCACGTGATGGAGAGACGCCTTTAATTTCTTGAAAGGAGAGAATAGAAAAGGACATAAAATTCTTCTCTTACACATGGGCGTTATTGCTCGTGTCCAGACTTTCCTATACAGGGAATTTAAAACAATTGGGCAAATGGGCAAAAACCACATTAATTCCTAACAATGTCAAGTCCCAAAAATGTCAATTCAACCTTTGGATAAATTATCTTTTCTATTTTTCATACAAAATAAGATTTTTTTATTTAATTTACTGAATTTATTCTAATTTCTTTTCTAAAATTAACATACAAGACTAATTGTTAATACGTATTTTTTTAAATATTAAAAAGTGGGTGGTCCTATTACCGCTTATCATTACCAATCGGTAACATCCAGTATATAGAATATAAAACAAAAAAAATCGGAATTTGAATTTTTTTTGGTAATAATTTGAAAAAGTACAAAAAATTAACTTCTTAAAAAAAAAGAATCCAGGCGTTAATGAAATAAGCCGGCCAATAACAATTAGATCATTTGAGGGTGGAACAATAGTAGGGAATAAAACAAATAAAAAATATTAGATGGAATATCTCCCAAAAACGTATGGAATAATTTTTCGCGTAAACATTCTAGCTAAAAGCACAATAATTACCACATTCTCCTGTACATGAACCAAAATTTATTATTTGCTTTTTTGTTTAATCAATTTGTATACTCATTTTACTTTAAATCATTAATTATAATTATTATCAATTAATTTGCATTCAATATAATTATTGAAAACTAATCAGTATGAAAAATTCTTCAAAAAAAAATTTAATAATAAATTACATAAATAAATATGATAAGTAATATTTTCTCTAAAAATTTAGTCATTTCTTTGCATAATTATAATTTTTTTAAATGGTTACACATTCTTCTTAGTATATTTAATATAATCAAGTAACATCTATTAATAAATCGTGAATCAGAATTACTATCAATATATCTGAAAAACTTTCATGAAATTCAAATTAAATTAAATCTGCTATATATCATGAATCTATAAATATAGCACAATTTAAATTACATCAAATATATTTTCTGAAAAACATAACGCCCATATGTTGTATAAAAATTGAATTTTTCCGAAAAATAATAAAAAAAAGTACTTACTTTGAAAGGATAATACTGTTGGGTCATATTTGCTTGAGTTACTTGTGACTAGAACGTAAAAAATACCAAATATAACTAAATAATATTTAATAACAAATTACAGACTAGTGCTAGTTGCTAGTTAAACTGTTATTGATGAACTGAGTCACAGACCATGAAAAATGCAAATATATTTGAGTGAATGAGACCTCCAAGCATGACATCATAGTTTTAAATAATTATTACACTATAAACCTAGTGAGCAACAACATATTATTTAAGAAGAATTTTAAACCAGATAAGTTATTTGATTCATCATTAATTACTACATATTTTTTTTGTTAATCATAAGTTCAATATCATGTTTTTATATCATTAAGATTATTTAGAAAAAAAGGAATCTAATATTACGTTTTATAAAGAGAAATTTATATCGTAAACAGGTTTGTAATCTATTTATAAAACAGGTCTAAATTTAACTAAATCTGGAATAAATATTGTAAATGAAGTAATTTATTACAATTTTTTTTATATTCAATTATTTTAACACGATATTTTTAACTGAACGAAAATCAATAACTGCCTTTGAGGCAGACATAAAAAAAATTACTAAACTTAATCCAAATTTATTGGTAATTATTATTATATATACATATATAAATTATCATAGATACAATTGAATAGATATATTCCAATAAAAATCCATGAACTACTTACAAGTTATGGATGAATATAAATTGAGTCACACCCACCGAGTTCTGTGTCACAAATGCTGCTAAAGAAATTCTCTTTTCGTTCACTTGTCATACCAAACCGGCTACGGTGTTTCAATGGACGGTGTTCAAATCGTTTATTTTAAGCGTTGCGTTCACTTGACTTTCAAACGATACCACGTTATCTAAACACCAGCCGACTATTTTGATAAGTCTATCATGTATTTTTTCATTACAGGTTGATTTTATATATTCTGGATATTCTAAAAATACCATTTACCAAAAGTACCAATGTCGAGGTCATGTCAGAAGTACCTTAATATCTATATTGGTATTTAATCGTACTCATAAGTAACGTTATTAAATATGATTCTGATGTATGAGTAATTTTGAATAGAATCTATTATTTTACAAAATAAAAATTAAGTCAAAGTTTCCATTATTCTAGGAATTTTTGGTACCGATATTTTAAACAAATTGTACTTGTAGAACTTTTTTTAGTTATTATCATAAAATATTCATTCAACTTTCGTAATACTAGACTAGATTATATATTCATTGTTTGTTTTCAATATGAAATAAGACTGAGTTACTGAATATTAATTTTAAAATTTTCTCTTAACACAATTTTTGTTTTAGAAAAGTACTGCGAAATATTTGATAGTAGGAAATGATAATAAAATTGAATTTGAATTGCGTCTCATTTATAACAATGTGTAAAGTAACCATAAATTTTAGTTGCTAAGATTATTGTAAATAGATGAATTGTTAAACAATTTTAGGAAATACTTAAAGTAACTACCATTTAGTGGAGGCATTGTGAGCTAAACGTAATAAAGTGTTAATTGACGAGGATACACATTCATAATATGCATAAATAACTAGTTATTTTTTTCTATTAAATTCGCATATGTTATATACAATGTATAGAATTTGTAAGTTTTAAAATATTTTTAGTTTAATAAGATCTTTTTTATCTACTATGTATGCAACTCAAAATACAGCCTTCGCTTATTTATTGAGAATAATGAATTGTAGTAATTATTATTTCAAATCGTATTATTTAACGAATCGAGTAAAAATTATGAAGCAAATTAAATGAATTTTGGATGCGCATTCTATTTTTATGCCACTTTGAAGCTATATCCTTTTATAATTAAGTTACGTATATATGCTAAAATGATGCTATTTGTATAGGTATATGGTGTAAATGTTTCCTAATTATTATATAAGCATAAAAAATTTTCTGGGACGTACGCGTATTAGTTCATTTCCGAGCTCTAATTACAAAGCTGTTTCTTACTAATGCCTATGAAGCAGTCACAAAGTCTATACAAAACACATGACTAAATAATTTAGTTCCTAATACCAATGATACATATTTCTACGTCATTACTTTTGTAGAACGAAAGAAACTACTTCCTTTTTCCGATACTTATGAATACTTGCCAATCCACGCAATGAGTTACTGATATTTATTTTGAATATTCAAGACAATGACATTTTTAACAAATGCTCTTAAAATAAATGCAAATATAAAAAAGAACTTGAAATATCCTCTGACAATTTTCTTTAATTGAAAAAGATTAGAGCCGGTTCTGTTGGGATATAATTAACCATAGAAAATTCCATATGAATGCTTCTCCAGCGATGATATACCAACTGCACACAAATAGTTAAATATTATATTAGGAAATAAAAGTATTGATAAAATTTTTAAATAATTGGAAAAAATAGTCGTAAGTAAAACGTAGGAAATCAATATCTAACTAAAATAAAATTTATAACACAAGAAAGTATTCCAAATTTTTTACATAATGCTTCAAAAAATTATTGTTAAAAATTATGTGCAATCCATCTTTCATCCAAATTTCTAGATGTGCCTGGAAAGTTTTGATAGTTGGCACTCCTGATTCACGAATGTTCGGAAACGTTCGAGATTATTCGAGAATGTTCGTCTTGAATTTACAGTTTATATAAAAGCGATTCAGGTTGGCGGCAGATCAGTATATTCAAATACGTGAAGTGGATAAGTCACTTGTCGTGTATTGTAACTGTGAAGTTTATTGCGCTTTATATACTCCAATAACATTTGTCAATACAAAAACAAGCAGAATGGTAAAGTCTCCAGCAATTGGTATTGATTTGGGCACAACATATTCCTGCGTAGGTGTGTGGCAATATGGAAAAGTAGAGATAATTGCCAATGATCAAGGAAATAGAACAACTCCAAGTTATGTGGCGTTCACCGATACTAAACGACTTTTAGGAGATGCAGCGAAAGGTCAAGTGGCGTTAAACCCCAGTAATACAGTTTTTGATGCAAAACGTCTAATTGGTAGAAAATATGACGACCCAAAAATTCAACAAGACATCAAACATTGGCCGTTTAAAGTCGTAAATGATGGAGGAAAACCAAAAATTGAAGTTGAATTTAAAGGACAAAGAAAAATATTCGCTCCAGAAGAAATAAGTTCCATGGTCCTCACAAAAATGAAGGAAATTGCAGAAGCTTATTTAGGAACCACAGTTAGAGATGCTGTTATCACAGTGCCAGCGTATTTCAATGATTCGCAAAGACAAGCTACAAAAGATGCAGGTGCAATAGCTGGTTTAAATGTTTTACGAATTATCAACGAACCAACTGCAGCAGCATTGGCATATGGCTTGGATAAGAATTTAAAAGGTGAAAAGAATGTCCTTATATTTGACTTGGGTGGAGGTACTTTTGATGTATCCATTTTAACAATAGATGAAGGCTCCTTATTTGAAGTAAAGGCAACAGCCGGTGATACCCATCTTGGAGGAGAAGACTTTGATAACAGGTTAGTGAATCACTTTGCTGATGAATTTAAAAGAAAATTTAAAAAAGATCTAAAAAGCAATCCAAGAGCACTTCGAAGGCTACGAACTGCTGCCGAAAGAGCTAAACGCACATTATCTTCTAGTTCTGAAGCCACATTAGAAATTGATGCACTTTTCGAAGGTATTGATTTCTATACTAAAATTAGCCGAGCAAGATTTGAGGAATTATGTTCAGATTTGTTCAGAAGTACTCTTCAACCTGTGGAAAAGGCATTAACAGATGCAAAAATAGATAAAGGGCACATTGACGATATAGTTCTTGTCGGAGGTTCTACGAGGATTCCAAAAATTCAACACCTACTCCAAAATTACTTCAGTGGAAAACATTTAAATCTTTCTATCAATCCAGATGAAGCAGTGGCATATGGCGCAGCGGTCCAAGCAGCAGTTTTGAGCGGAGAAACGGATTCCAAAATCCAAGATGTTTTATTGGTTGATGTTGCTCCACTTTCCCTTGGTATTGAAACAGCTGGCGGCGTAATGACAAAAATTATAGAAAGAAATGCAAGAATACCATGTAAACAAACTAAAGATTTCACTACATATTCTGATAATCAACCTGCTGTTACTATTCAAGTATTTGAAGGTGAAAGGGCCATGACAAAAGACAACAACCTTCTAGGAACTTTCGATTTAACTGGTATTCCTCCTGCACCACGTGGAATTCCAAAAATTGAAGTTACTTTTGATTTAGATGCAAACGGTATATTGAATGTTTCTGCTAAAGATACAAGTTCTGGAAATTCCCGTAATATCACTATCAAGAATGATAAAGGACGTCTCTCACAAGCAGAAATCGATAGAATGGTATCAGAAGCAGAAAAATACAAAGAACAAGATGAACACCAAAGACAACAAGTTGCCGCTAAGAATCAACTGGAAAGTTATATTTTCCAATTAAAACAAGCTGTTAGAGACAACGGAAGTAAACTGTCTTCTGCAGATAAATCTACTGTTGAAAACGAATGTGATAGTTGCTTGAAATGGTTAGACAACAATACGTTAGCTGAGAAAGAAGAATTCGAAGAGAAACAAAAGGAACTGAGTAGAATTTGCAGTCCAATCATGGCGAAGATACACCAAGGATCCCAGGGAGGAGGAATGCCCGGTGATTATAGGGGAGCATCAAAGGAAAGTGGACCAACTATTGAAGAAGTCGATTAATTTTTTTTTCTCATTATTTTTAGACATTCCAAAAATTGTTCAATTGACTTTTTGCATGCACACTGTATGCAAGTATTTTTTAGTTGATATTTTTATATTTACACTGTATCCAAAGTATTTATTTTTCAGTTGAGTTTTTATATGTATATAAATATCATTTGATTTTTTGTATGTACACTGTATATTTTCTAGTTTTATTTTTATATGGTATATTGTTGAAATTCATTTGAATAAATAACTCGTATCAGAGTTTTAATCCACCTTTTCCTATTTTATTGTTTATATCAAATTATTATAAATAATTTTCAGATTCAGTCCTTCCTCACTTTCTTTACTAGTATTTTGAAAAATAATTCCACTCTTTGAATATCTTTTAAAATATGAAGTACAGTACAAAAATAAACAAGAACAATCAAACTTATAGAATTGGTTGTTTTTATATGTTGTTTACATTTCATCTAAATGTACCATTGTTCATTTGTTAACTCTTACGTAAGTCTTTCCCACCTCTTAATTGGCCTCGGGATGTAAATAAATACCAAGGCCAATCCTTCACTAATCGTGGCCTCAATTTGTCTCGGGAAATCATAAGCTTTTCTTAATTATTGTAGCTAAAATGAGTTTTTTTTTTCATCAAATTAGAATATTAAAAACAAAAAATAGCTACATTTTGAATAAGTTCTCTAAGTATGAAAAGGATTTGAGGTGATAAGTACCTTGAATTTCAAGTCAAAATTGTATCTCAAGTATTACTACACCTCCCGATGCTAGCCCATACCAGGATTTTATCAAAGGTAAGGTACAATTAATAAAGGAATTAAAAAAGGGTATGTTTTGAATTTTCCAATTCATTGATAAAGAAAATAAGCATCACTAAAAACATTAAGGGACGAAGATGTAGTGCCACCGTTTCCAGATTACACTAATTACAAAATGTTTTGATATTATAAGGGGACACAGAAAAAACTTTGGGCGAAAAACTTGTAGGGGACTTGAGCTTGTTCAACGAGGTTGTTTTTCAAGCTGTAAAAGATCCAGTGAAGAGTGGAAGATTGATTGGGGGACTTAACAAACCTTGGAGTCCCCAATATATATTTTTTAAATCTAATACTCAAAATACATAAATTACTAGGGTATAATGAAAAAAAAACAAAGCTTGATAACTGTCTTTTTAATCATGTTGAATACATTTTATAAAATAATAAAAGATTTCAAACTCTCTTGATATTCCTGCAAACACTTTTATTAGTACATAAAATCCTTCAATTATCCTAGAGACATTAAAAAAATGGCGATACGGTCCAAAATAAATATTAATCCTCCAAAAAGAAATACTGTCCAGCCCGTTTTTGTTCGACATCTTTAACAGACTCCAGCTTGTTGATCCTTGGTCTAAAGTTGTTTGGATCCCGTCTAAATGTGATGCCTAGAAGTTCCAAAAACCGGTTCATACCGGCTAAGAGAGTTTGTGGAGTGTGTGCGGTTGTTTTCACAGAGGGTGAACCCTCGAACACGATCACGCGGTCAGCTAAATAGGTAGCCATAATGAAATCGTGTTCCACAACGAATCCAGTTTTCTTTGCATGAAGAATGAATCTAAAAAAAAGTTGAAAAAATTTCTTCATTAGTATATGCTTTATTAATATATTAATAATAAGGGCATTATTTGGAGGAAGATAGGTTGGAATTTAGCTTACGAATTTTCTAGAAAAATTAAACTCAATTTTTATAATTATAATATTTTGTAAGTTTTACCAAGTTGTCACAAAGAAATTTTTAACAAAGATTAATCTCTTACCGTTTTATAACTTTAGCAGCGACTAAACGTTGTTCGGAGTCTAGGTAGGCACTGGGTTCATCAATGAGATAAACATCAGCTGGTTTTCCTAAACAAAGTGTCATAGCAACTCTCTGCAATTCTCCTCCTGACAGATTTTGTACTTCTTGATCAATTATGTCTTCTATCTTCAATGGTTTCATTACATCTGCTATAAACTGAAATAATTTCTCATTTTAGAAGCACACATTTTGATTTTAAAACATGGGTAATATTTCACCCTTAATACCTAATAATAACTAATACAAAAGCGGAGTATTTTTGAATTACCTGTGGATGAATATATGCATCTCTAATTTTTTCATGTAACAGTTGCCTAACCAATCCTTGAGATTTTGGACTAATCTTTTGAGGTTTGTAGCTTATGTGAAGTTGTGGCAAATCACCTTAAAAATGACCTATTTAGCACAAGAGATACCTTCAAGAAACTTTTAGATCTAAAATTCCATTTATTTTTTATGCAATAAGCTTTCATTACCTGAACCGCTATCAGGTTCTAGATTTCCCGCAAGCATTCTAATAAAAGTAGTCTTTCCAGTCCCGTTTTCTCCAAGCAGTACTAATATTTCAGAGTCCGAAAATTGTCCCTGCACAACTTTCAATTCAAAATTACCCATAGTTTTTGTCATAGCTGGGTATTCATAATGATTCATACGCTTAACTTCTTCTTCTGTAGCAGATTCTGCTACTTTGAATACTAAAGATTCATCTCTGAATCGAAGATTTTCTGTTGGAACAAAACCATCAAGGAAAATGTTGATGCCTGCAAAAGATATGATATATTACAAACTCACGGAGTTGGAAAAATATTTTTAAGTGACAACAGCTTAAAGATCAAAAATATATCTCAATAGACAATAATTTTAATTCATACTTCCAAATTGACAGTGGTTTTTGATCACTGTAAGAAGATAGGTTTAAATGGATTTTGAAAGAAACTTTAATTAACTTACCTTCTCGAACTGAGAAAGGCATAGTAACTACACCATATGCACCAGGCACTCCGTACAGGCAGCATATGAAATCTGATAGATAATCCAGTACACTCAAATCATGTTCTACCACAATAATAAACCTGTAAGATAAAAAATAAAAAATTTATAATACAATTTGATAACTTATAGTATTGGAACATTTTAAGTTTAAAGGATCTAAGGACAGGTCCATTTTTTACAATATAAATGTAGTATATGGTATCAAGTTGAATATTCACCACTAGAAATTGGCACAACTGCAGACAGTATAATATTGATAGTAAAATAGAAAAAAATCGAATCAAAATATTTTATGATTAGTCTTATACATCAATGGTAGATTCAAGTATATATTAGATTGAAATTCTTATCTTAATCAGGTATACTAATACTTCTAATCAATGCTTGTGGATTTCCTTGTAGAATCATTAGTTTTTATTATCACAGTACTGAAAATCACAATAATGTTACTAATAAGATTTACAATATATTTAACACACAACATGCAGTTTAAATTCATCTAATTTAAAGAAGAGTCTTCAACCAATGCATATTACCAGGCATGACATAAGGATCCAAAATTTGGACACTCAAGACTGTCAATATCCTGAAAAAATGAACGTTTGGGCTGGTGATAGATCGATCTATACCAACTAGATGGTGCTCCACGAGGTTTTTACCAATAGGTGGATTGGAAGACGTGGTACGCTAGTTAATAAGAAACTCCAATTTCCCTAAAGGTCAATGGAACACAACATGCTAGATATAACAAAAAGGAATCGTAAGAGAATAGAAAAGATATCGCAAAAAACCCAGTGAATCAAATCCCTCAAATGGCAATGGGAAGGAAACTTGGCAATGAATAGACAACAAAAATGACAACATGATCCCCATGAGACATCAAAAGACCAAGAAGAAGACCTAATGTAAGATGGAACCATGATATAAAGAAGCTAGCATGTACAACTTAGACCCAAAAGTAGACACCAATGGGTTTGAATGAAGGATCAATATATAAACATATATAAATGAGGCCCCTATATGAAAAATCATAAAGATAGACTGTATATGATGATGATACAGTTTAACATAAATTTACTGGCAATTTTAACACTTACTTGCTAGGATGAAGCAATGAACGAATTGTTCTGGCAGCATTCAAACGTTGTTTGACATCCAAGTAAGAAGATGGTTCATCAAACATAAATATATCACCATCTTGGATACATACCATAGCACATGCAAAACGCTGTAGCTCTCCTCCAGAAAGTGCAGATATTTCACGTTCCTTTATATAATTCAGATCTAATAAACAAAGTAATATAATTATTATTATGATGATTTATAATGATTTATTACAGAAATATTTTCTAATACTTACCCAGCATGGTACAAATTTGATTTAAATTATCTAATTCACTTTTTCTATCCAAAAGTTGACCAACAGTACCTTTAACAGCTTTAGGGATTTGATCAACATATTGTGGTTTGATTAATGCTTTTAAATCGTCCTCCAATATTTTTGTAAAATAGTTTTGCAATTCACTACCTCTGAAGTGGCTCAAAATTTCAGTCCAATCAGGAGGGTCCTACAGCAAAATATTATATATTATATTGAATAAAGAAAAAAAATTGCTTACCATGAATCTACCTAAATTGGGTTTTTGTTTACCAGCAAGAATCTTTAATGCTGTAGATTTACCAATACCATTAGTACCTACAAGTCCTAATACTTCACCAGGACGAGGAATGGGCAATCTATGTAGCTTAAAAGAATTTTTACCATAGCGATGAGTAGTTTCTTTTTGTAAATTACTAGGCAAATTGATAATAGCAATAGCTTCAAAAGGGCATTTCTAGAAAAACATTAAATCAGATTAAAAAACATTAATAAGAAAGTATAACAAACCTTAACGCATATACCACAACCTATACATAATTCTTCAGATATAGTAGCAATTTTGCTATTGGGACTAACTTCAATACAAAGTTTTCCAAGACGAACTACAGGGCAAGATTTTTTACATTCCTGTCTGCATCTCTTTGGTTTACACTTATCTACGTTGACAATGGCAATACGAGTGAGTTTGTCGGACTCCTCCATTCCTTTTCGCTTGGACATTTTTCTATAACAAGGAAACAATATGTTCAGTAATAGAATTTCATTTCTAACCTCAAAAAATAATTGAAATTTGAAATGTTAAATGGATTCAATAAATTTGTATCAACCTTAAAACTAATAAATAATTTATTAATTATCTACCTGTCGTGTAATTTCTTTTCTAACAGAAAACAATATTCAAAACGTCATCAAGAACCGACTTGCCATGAGGAGACGATTGGAAAGGAACTATTTGAAACTTGAAGCTAGCTGATAAAAGAGTTGTCAATATATTTTCTTCTTTTTAATTTATTCTATAAATGGCCTAATGAACGCTAGAACTACTTTTTCATTTTTTGGAAACTCAAAATATATTATCTTTGATACTATAGTATTGTAGTATTTAATTTAAATCTCACTTGTCTTGAAATACTTTATTAATGCTTTTTTGAAAAATCAACTTTATAGTTATTGAATCATGGGATATTTTGTTTTTATTCAATCTGTCAGCTCACCAGGTTAATCTTGTCATCTGTCAGTTTTTCTCAATTCAATTTTGGTTAGGTCTTTATTCTTAGATAATTCATTAAAAATGGCTAAAGTTGACATGGAATTAAAAAAAGTAAGCAATTTTTCAATTGGTCTTACACAATGTATATTCATCTATTTCAGGCTTTCACAGAGTTACAAGAAAAACAGCTAGAAACTACACAAAAGTTGAGGATAGCAGACATTCAAATAGAAAGTCTGAAAAGAACAAAACAGCATGCGTCAATTACCGAAAGGTAATTTTGAATTCATACAAGAATGTTCTTATGACAATTAATGATCCACATTTTATTTTTGTCTTAGAGAAATCAGTTCTTTGAATGAAGGCACCAGGACTTATGAATCTGTAGGCAGAATGTTTTTATTAACTCCCATTGGAATGGTGAAACAAAATTTGAAAACCAAGCAAAGCACTGCAGAAGAGAAGATTAAAGTTATAGAGAATAATAAAACATACTTGGAAAATTCCCTTAAGGAGGCAACAAATAGCTTACGTGAACTAGTACAAACTAAAAAAGAATCTTGAACAGTTGTAACTTATGTTTAATTTATTATATGAAATTTGTACTGACAATATAAAATTGAATTAAATTATATTTGTTACTATTTTCCCATTTTCCAAACCCTGAAGACTCATGTGCAAATATATTGCATTATTGGGAAGGTCTGGCAATATTCAAAATTCGCCATCTTAGGAAATACTTTTTATTTCAAAATATTTTTTACACTTTTATCACAATTTTTGCTTTTGACACAACATAAAGAAAACATTAATTACATTGTATCATCAATTCCTTGATGGCCTCTTCAAAAAGCAATGGATCTGATTTTGGAGTATGCTCAACACTGGAAGGTTTATTGAGAAGCTTGAAAATTCCAGTTCCTATAGCAGCAGGCATTCCCATTATAATATTTTCCGACACGCCGCTAATCTTATCACTTTGGCCATAATAAGCTGCATCGAATAAGTGATCTGCCGTTTTCTCAAACTGAAAATAAACAAAGTTATATTAATGAAGGATATTTCAAGATTTTATCATATTCGAATACTTACAGAGGCTAAATTTAGAACAGATTGTTTCATTTTAGACAACCCTTGACGTGTTATACCTAAAACTTCACCAGTATGGGTCATTTGAGCTGCTAGTAACATAATATGTCTATAATCTACACTCATACCATGATTCTCCATCACCATTTTAATTTCTGACATGATTGTTTCCCTAAATTAGAAAAACTAATTGAATCGAGCAAAATATATGAAGTGTGATCTTAACATACAATTAATGAATTTCTGTAGTGAGATCTTGAAGGAAACATTAACGTTATGTTTAGTTTGACATAAAAAAATGCCAAAAATAAAAGATGTTATGAAGTAGAAAACGTTTTGAGACTGATAAAGTTACGAAAGAGTGGATGAAAACCATTCTTAAAAAATGCTGTAGTCATAAACTGTTACCAAAAATATTTTCAATTCTTGCTTTCATGTTTTTTTTTTGGAATTCATACTTTAAATGATATGTAAGGGTTTCAAATTTTCAATAAAAAAATAAAATAAAATTACACTAGTTTACATTGGAAAGTATTTGAAGATTACACACTTGAAATGCATATTAAAAACGTCTTATTTACCTAGCAGCTTCTATCCCAAGTGTATGATAAACTTCCATAATATTATTTGACACAGTTCTTTTACCGTCTACACCATACGTTGCCATTACTTCCCGTAGATTATTTCCTTCGACACAAAGACTATAAACTGGTCTTCCATGTTTATCTTCCCTAGCTATAACCGCCCTATTAACTGTCGGCAAACCCTGAAACATGTAAGAACATTATCGTTAATGTATTATATATTATATATTTTCGTTATTAGGTGAGTTGTGAAAAACATTTTTATATTTAGGCAACACCTGTTAATACTTAAAATTATATTTATTGAACTGTTAGATATATGATGTAGTGGTGATGTAAATTAATTAGTACATGTCCAGACAACCTGCAACTGGACATCTGTTAACCTCAGTACATTGAAGGATACGACTACAGTTTGTTATAGATTATTTGGTCCGAGAAGGCTACTAGTAGTCAAATATGTCAAGTTCTCCGATAAGTACCTGAGCCTATTTGGCAACGATCAACGTGTCTTAGTTTGCAGAAAGGCAAATGGTGCATCAGTAATGACATGGAGTGGCATTAATGCAGAGAGCCACACTACATGGTGAACATACATACTTCGAAGCTCACAGGAAATGTTTTTCAGGTTTTTTATTTTATTATACCTTCACATAGTAATTTTTTGCTCAAATTCTTTGCAGTATTTTTGAATTTAAATAAAGAAATGGTCTATAAGATTGTATAAAGATAGACTATGTCTAGAATCGATATCGAAATTTTCATATTGATATTTATACCAGAAATTTTGTTTACAAAAAACTTACCTTAACTACAACGTTTGGTATTTGCTCTTTCAACTCACTAAGAGCAAAATTCAGCCTTCTAGAATGTTTACTTTTATTTGGATGAACGGTTATTATTGTATCACTTTCTACACAGACATCTGCTGGTTTCAGTTTCAACTTTGATGTACATAAACTGAAATTTATTAAAATATCTACATGTTATTCAGGCGAATATCATTGTAAAATAATGGTAACACAATAAGACGAGTCTGAGTGAGAAATAACTACTCAACATTGATGAGCTATACAGTACTAACTTCCTGTTCTCTTCCTATAATTCAAGTTGTCACTAGTCTATTAATGTGACTATGAAAAACTGTTTACAACGATTAAATCTAAGTTGGAATTTCTATAACTGTTGATGATATTCTTAGCTCATTTACTACCTCTACACCAACAATCACAATTTCCCTCTGTCTAGGGCTTCGAGGCTCGAAAGACCAGACATTGTAATTGATGATGTAGTAGTAGTAGTAATAGTATATTTGCTTATAATGTATAAACTAATATTATCGTATATTGGTTTGTTGTAGCCTTATTTGAACTTTAGACACAATAGAAAAGAAGCAGAACTTGCAAAATAGAATAAATTAATTACCAAGCAAAGAGAGATTATTAATAAATAAATGTTGAATTAAAATTATGACAAATTGTTCAAGGTTAAATATAAATTGTAAAATCAAAAGCAAAAATTTACCTGTATCGAATTGTTTCTGCATTTACTTCTAATTTTAATAATTTTATTCTTTCATAGTTCAACTGAATTAATAAGAATGCACCTGTTTTGGTATAAACATCATCAATAAAAGTTGATATCTGAAAAAAAAGTATTTGATATGTGTTACACAAAAAAGATGTAATTAAACAGAGCTTTTAACCACTTAAACCACTAGTACACTAACCTCTCCTAAAGTAGTTCTTTCTATTCTTCCTTTCACCTCTCGAGCAAACCATTGATCAGTATCGTTTACCAAGCTAGCTGTAATTATTGGAGTACTTATATTCTTACTAGCATTTATAATTTCCTTTATCCTAACAAAATAATAAATGAAAATAAGTTTGTACTATATAAAATGAACACTTACCTAGGTACACCCTGTGTAATGTTCATACTAGCGACGCCAGCAAAATGAAAAGTTTTTAATGTCATCTGTGTACCGGGTTCTCCTATACTTTGAGCAGCTAAAGCGCCAACAGCAGTACCTGGTTCTATTATGGATCTGGTATATTTTTGTCCACAAGTTTCTAAAAACGTTACCAACTGGCTACAAGTCAATCGCTCTATTTCTTTAGCAACGAGGCTGCTACCAAATTTTTTAGTTACTCTTTCGACTCTATCCGCCACAGTATTCATGAAATTGCTAAAAATGACGTTTATTATTATCCATATCATTTTTTATAATATAAATGTAATTTCCTTCGATTTGCCATTCACTGTTTTTCTTTTCTCCCTTGAAATACATGCAATTTTGTTATTTCTTACTATCTTCATATCAATTTATCCAGTATAATACTTTTGTTTTGATATATTAGATACCATGAAACAATGTACTTACACTAATTCGTTTCTGAAATCTTCACTGCACTCCTCAAGAGCATCAGTGGCAATAAACGCTTTTGTTGCCCTTCGTATTTGATCTCCATCCAAAGATACTTCTTGCCTATAAGGACACTTCGCTTTAATATGTTCCAACACCCTTTCAAAATCAACAGGACAGTCTTTACCTATAAACAACAATTGATATTTGAGAGAAAACTTTAATTGAAGTTATTATTTGCAGTACCTTCCATGTAAGTTGGGTCCAGACCATCACAACCATAATTCAACTGAATAATATCTCCTTCTGCATTTCTCACCGATCTATCATAATGTACCACAAGATCTTCTAGAGCCTGAGAAAATAAATATTCTTTAAATAAGAGTATATTTACAATAAAACAACAATGCTATTAGAATTGCTTTGGGAAGCCCTTTCATTGAAACCTATTTGATAATTGGTTCAGAAGTGGATCCAGAAATGGACCTTTCACACCACGAAATAAATAGTCTCTAATACTTAAAAGATGATATTTTTCGAAATTAAAAAAAAGTAAAAGTAGAAAGTATAGTAACAACTTTCTTATTTTTCAGAAACTGAAAATTTTCAAGGTTTTTTTATCTCTTTTAGATCAAATTATCCTTAAAAGTTTTATAAAAATATGTAGCCATTTAACCCATGGTAAAGAAACATCAGATCTAGAGAATACTCAAGTAAACCCAAGATATAAAAAATCACCTTATAATATTTTGTAATTTCTAAATACTAATTTCACTTATATTGTGGATAAGCAAGTTAAAAAATAAAATAAAATGAATGTTTGAGGTTAAGACATATCAATTATTGTATCTTTTTTCATACCTTCACTAATCGCCTCTGCATGTATCCAGTCTCTGCGGTTTTTACAGCGGTATCCACCAATCCTTCTCTTCCGCCCATAGTATGGAAGAAAAATTCCGTAGGAGTCATGCCGGAATAAAAACTATTTTCTACGAAACCTTTTGCTTCTGGAGTTTTGGCTAAAATTAACAATCATATATGATAGATTTATTTATTATCAAAGAAGGTACTAGTTCAAATATTAATGTTTCTCTTGTACTAAACTGAGTACAGAAGTTGAAATAAATTCCATTGTAACACACAAAATGTTTCAGGTGGTTCTGTCTGGTCTAAGTATTTGTATTACTTCTTAGAATGTTTTCAGCTGTGTAATCATGAGGTAACATGTACAAGCATTTTGCTGCATAATTCTTAAAAATGAGGATTTATGTGTGAGAAATTTTGTTCTCCATCGGTAAGTACATAAAAAACAGTTTTAGAGAAGTAAAGAAGATACTTGAAGTCAAAATTTAACATACACAACATAAAATCATCTACTAATAAAAATGTTATACTTACAATAACGTTCGAAATGTGGCAGGGAGCGATCATCAAATCCATTTGGTACCCTTTTTCCATTTAAGGCTTGTTGGCCAACACAAGCAATCATCTGAGATATATTAATAAAAGAACCTAAAATAAACAGAAAAATATAAATTAACTAAATTCATTTCTTTTTCAATCTCCAAATCAACGAAGAAATTACTAAATTGCTCAAAAAAATATGTTTCCAAGAATGAACAGGATCCGAATAATCTTATAAAGAGCCTAATGGTGGTCACAGCCATCAGAAGATGGTTGAAAAAACTATCCCACAGGTTCTAGAAAAAGTCAAACAGTTTTACTTTATTTTATTTTAACTAGCTTTAGAGATTGTCAAAATATTAGATGACATTATAATTCAAAATACCTTTTGATCCTGAAAGTGCCATAATAAGAGGACTATTAGTAGAATGTAACTCAGCTACACAAGCTTGACCTGCATGTTCTCTTATCACAGACAATTCTTTTAATATAACAGCTTCCAAAGATTCTTCTACAGTACAACCAGGTTGAGTAGGCAGTTTTCCTTCGTTCATTTGTTTGATATATTCTTGACATTTTGCATAACTGAAAAAGAAAATTGTCATTATTCATTAAATATTATATTTGTGTGAGATAGAAAAATATTTACCCTGTATTGAGGAGTTTGTTTTTTCTTCTAATTAGGTTTTCCCCTGGTGTCACGTCTCCTATTCCAATTGAAAATCCAGTATTCATTAAATAATTTGAAGCTAATCTGGCTGCCGAAGAAATTGTACATAAATATCCTCTTGTTGTAATTGTGGTCATTATTGTGATGTGTATCTATTTTATTTTCATCATTGATATGTATTTATGCTTATTTGTTATTGATTAGTTGTAGAGAATTTATTTTCTTGCTCCAACCGATTTCTCAGAATTAAATTTTGTTTAGTTTTGCAGTTTTTAAAAATGCATATCAATATAATTTGAATTTGTTACTAATAGATTTTCATGATTATAATTTGCCACAGAGCCAGCAATAAAATATTTTTTATCTGGCCAACTAATGTATTTTCTCTTTATTTATACTATTTCAATCTACTATTTAAATACCCCGAAATAAAATAAGGACGCATAGTGAAGTTAATGAAAATTTGTGTCATCCATCAAACAAAAGCTGCTTCAAGTCATTATATATAAGATATAAGACAAGCTACTCACCTAACCTCCACATTGCTGCAATTGCATATTCTTTCCCAAAATCTCTCAATATTACATAAAATATATTGCCTCCTTTTCCTCCATTACCAAGATGACTCTTATCCAAAGTTCCAGCAATCAATTCTGAATTTCTTATAAGAACATAAGAATCTTTAACGCACATTTCTCTATTTTTTGTATAAGCTTTACCCTTTGCTTCCAGATTGGCTTTTACTGGATACTTTTTGTTGGGGCGAAAAATCAAACTGCAAATTTGTTTACCAGACCACAAAGGCACAGGCTGAAATATAGGATGAAAATATTACATCTTATAATATTTACAACTTAAACAAGAACAAACATGATTCATAATACATTATATTGTTCAGGATATAACCATTTCTGTTTATAAAACTTACATTATACTTTAATAAAAATCACTGCTGGTATTTACCTTTATAATACAAGGAGTTGGCAAATCTATATTCATATGTGTATCACTGCCAGCTAAAAGGGTTGCTGCTAATTGGGTAGCATGAGAGAAATCTAAAAATGTATCCTTCTTTGTTAACAAATAACCCCCAGTGAGAAAATCTTGGGTGGCAGCGATTAGAAGTTCTCCATTCCTAGGTGTAACCAAATTACTTTTATTCTAAAATCACGAGTGTTTTCATTAAAAACAAATTTATTGATTTAATACAAAAAACATTTCATTGTCGGAAGATCAGTACATTCAAAAACAATAAAGAAAATTAAATTATTAAATTATTTTACTCGGTCTCGATTTATGTTTTTGTTTGTCAATAGCATTAAAATATAAGCCCGAGGCTCATCTCTTTTGATATCCACTTTTTCAAATATGATTTTTCTTCAATATTTCAGATTTCAGAAGCACCTAGATGTATCAAAATCTTTTAGCTTATAAAAAAATAATAGCATATTCTGAAAGAAACATGGACCACAACAATAATAAGATTTATAAACAAATAATATTAGAAATATATCACAGAAAAATTATAATTCCAATAGAAAAGAACAATGAAGATCAACCAAATGTTTCAACAAGTAGTAATAGTGAGGAAAGTATTTGAAACTAAAGCATACAAGAAGACCCAGATGAAAATAGTAAATGTAAAAGCAGTAGCTAGTAAAAGAAATGTAAAACAAACAAAGGACAGAAATAGTGGAGAAAGTCAGAAAATAAAACCCACATTTGTAACAGTACAAATATTTAATTATTTTAAATGTTTAGTTTGAACTGTTAATGACAATAATAGCATTTCATAGAAGATAACTGAGACTGGAAACACCATTCAAGGTGAAGAGAGAAACGAATGATGAAATTAAGAAACTGTGGGTACGAGAGGGACCAGAGCTTTCATCCAACACCTGAAAAGGTAAAAAGAAGAGCAGTTACTAGTAATAATTACTCTTCCATTACAAATATTTTGTAATGCTTAATTTACACATAACTATATTTTTGATTGTTGACAATAGTGAAACAAATTTATAGTACTTACTCCCATCAATATAAGTGCTTCAGCTTTAGCTTCCTCTGTCTGTGGTAAATGTAAGTTCATTTCATCACCATCAAAATCAGCATTGTAAGGATTGCACACACATTCATTAAATCTGAATGTTCTATTATTGTGAATTTTTGCTCTGTGGGCCATAATTGATAATTTATGTAAACTAGGCTGACGATTAAACAAAACTACATCATTATCGTGAAGATGTCTTTCGACCATATCTCCCAACTAAAATTAAAATTAAGTTTAATTAATTGTTGTGATAATAAATAGAAAATTCATTGCATATAATACTGACTGTATGAAGTTCACAATACCTAGAAATTAAAAAGGAAATTCATGAGTGTCAATATCTTACCTTCAATTCTTGTGCCAATTTTTCACGGTTACCATACTTCAAAAACTTTTTAAACTGGGATCCTTTTTGTTGTACATAATTAGCTCCGGGCCAAACATCTGGACCATTTATAACCAATTTTCTCATAGCATTAATATTAGCATGAATAACCCTTTCAGGAAAAGTTAAAATTTTAGCGATATGTTTAGGAATACCTACTTGATCAATTTCGAGATTAGGATCAGGAGAAATTACTGTCCTGGAAGAAAAATCAACTCTCTTGCCAGATAGATTACCCCTAAATCTACCTTGTTTACCTTTAAGTCGCTGAACTAACCCACGACCTGGTTTTTTAGGCTACAAATTATACAAATTTTTGACAATATTATCAAGAAAAAATTGCTGAAAGTAATAATTTTGACATAATAGACCAAAATAAAAGTACTATTAAAATCCCATGCACGGTGTCTAGAATTATTTACATTAATTTCTAGATCTTTATTTCATCATGTGCACTTTTTATATAAATATGAATACCATCTGAGATATAATGATTTTAAAATATTAGAATAATCAATTTTATTTTATTAAATACCACATTTTATAAGAGTACTGGGTAGTTTTTAAGGGTAAGTAACTATTATTACATCAATGTTTCAAATTTTTAATAATTTGAAGAAATTATTTTGAAACATGTTTCCTTACAACTCCCTATGCAAAAGGTACTTTTGTAATAATTCAATAGATATTTCCATTTTCAACTCCAACTTGAAGGAATACATGTATCTCACTGTAATAAAAAATGTTACTTAATAATATTCATTTACCCTCCGAAACTACCCTGAATTGGATAGACAGTAGTATGAAATCAATTATTTCAATGTCTATAGTAACTCTCAAAATATGAAGGTAAAATTATGATAAGAAAGATTTAAAATATTATAATTGATTCATAGGTCCAATATTTCTTACCATCATAGCTAGAGGTATTCCTGATAATTCACTATTGATGTAAAGAGCAGACTGAAGTTGTAAAAAATCCCAACCTTCTTGGTACATATTTACAGAAGCACCTGATTGTTTATGTTTTTTGATAACATCATTAATAAATATTATTTCAGATTGTTTCATAGTTAAATCATCTTCATTCCTAGAACAAAAAAGGATTTCACACACCAGTTTATAGAAGAATAAACTGATTTCTTACGTTCCAGCTTTTAACTCTGATATAACAGAAGGTCTAATGGTCACTGGTGGGACTAACATTCTAGTTAAAATTAAATCTTTTGGTTGAGACCTAGAAATGAATTGTTTAATAAGCATATGTTTCTTAATGTTACTTCTCAAGAAGCCTACTGATAACTCAAATCTCCAATAGCCAGTATTCACAAGTTTTTCCAAAATCAATTAAACTTAGATATAGGCATGTAAATATAAACACCTCTTAGTCTTTTGTGCAAAATCCACTTGTGTTGAAAAAAAGTTAAGTTACTATTGGACAAAAGGGAAATACATAATTATTTCACTTGCCTCTTTTTGTTTCTTAATAATCAATTTTTTGGTGCATCTGATTTAAAAAAATCAAAATAACTGAAAATCAACTAGATTCTAATAAAGTGATAAAAATATTTCTAAGAACAATGTTAGGATTTACTTATGATATAAACAAACAAAGGAAAATATTTTACAAATTTTAGAACAAAATAATGATTGAAATCTACTAATGCTAAACAAAGGTACTCAAAATATTTGTCATACCTTTTTGGATCCATAGCTAATAAAAGAATATCATTTTCAGGAATTCTTTCAAATAATTTCAAGACATCAATTGGAGTTAGAATCTCAGCAATTGGACTTCCTGTAAAAGCTGATTTAATATCAGGGTTACTTTCTATGGCAACAGCAAATTCTTGTAGCTGATCATTTAGCAATTGTTGTTTATCTTTATCTCTGTTTCTTTCATGAACTATTTTTAGTACAGAGTTGCCAGTACTACCTTTAGCAGTCATCTTTTTAACAAATCCATTGTGTTCCTTACAGTTCAAACATTTTGTGTTTTTTTTGCACTTATCTATAATTTTCTTTCTTATAGCTTTTTTTGTCATATAACTTAAATGAGGATTAGATAACCTAATTCGATATTGATGCTTCTCTTTTTCATCTAAAAGAACATGGGCACATTTTTTACAAATCGATTGTAAAATGCATATAATACTCCGAAAATAACCAACATGAAACACTGGCAATTCTAAATCAATATAACCAAAGTGACCAACACATTCATTAATATTTTTTCCACAGGTTTGGCATGGCGAGTCTTTTGAGTTAGTTCCCTAAAAAAGAACAATATTTGTAACATTCTATATGTAAGTTAAGTATAAAAGAGTAAATTACCAGTCTTTTGTCAAGAACTCCGTATGGGACAGGAGTTCGTTGGACATCTTGATTATATAGATTTTTAGCTACTACATGAATATGAGACTGTTGTTGCATACTCTCTGCGCTTTCCACACCAAAAGTAACATGGGAGCTACAAAATAAAATAGTTGTAATTCTATAATAAAATATGAAACATGCCGCCTCAAAAAACTCAAAAATAATTCATCAATGAATCTAAGAAATGATTGAAAAGAATTTTTTGCTTAAAAAGAACTTATCATTCATAATAAGAACATGAAACTTCTCTGGAGACAATAAAGTAAGTTTTTATTTTTAATTATTAATAAATAAACAATGACAATACTTACATTTTTCTGGCCACGTCCGTTTCCCGGTACTGTTCTTTAGGCATTTTAGAAATTAATAAAAATCCAATAAATTAAACAATCTATGTAATTCGCTTTAAGCTTACCACATCTTACAACAACTTTTAATTCATACTACATAAAACTTTAGAATGTGTTGTCAATTAAAATAAAATGAGGCTAAGTTCTTCATCTTTTTTATATAATATCTTGTTATATTTAAATGATCAATTTTCATACTTTACTTTTATAATTTGGCTCCCCTGAATAAGAAGAAGAAGAAAACACATTCATTTTTGTGACAAATATAAATAAATTCCTTTATGGGGTTATGATTAATTATATTATGACTTAGCTTCCAAGAGCATTTTGATCTACTTCTAGGGGTTATAAATATGTGCTATTTTATGTGAAAATACTAAAACTAATCATGGTAATGGAATCAAAAACAACTAGCAAGACTAGTTGCTTAAAAGCTTTATTATTACGAGCTTGGAGAGAAAGATGGTCAGATTTGCAATGGGGCATAAATATAAAAACTGTTCTTCCTCGAGGAGTTAGTGGAGATGTATACAATTTAGCAGATTGCATTTTGCAGCAAGCGGTTGTTGGTGCTGGAGCAAACCAGTTAGTTCTCAGCTATTTAAGACATTCTCTGAGTGCTCAACTTGTTTCTCATGCAGCTGTTCTACAAAGATTGAGCAAATATAACCAGTTAAGCAAAGTTCATTGTGTATTCAGGTGAAGTTATTTAAATAGATCCAATTTTAATCATGTGCTAGATAAAAGTTGTATTATCATTATATTAAATTCATGTATCTTTCAGTCTCCTTGAATTTTTGGAGGGAATGTTACCAGGTATTACTGTTAGCTGTGGAAAACCAGAAGAAACTGTACTTGCTACAGCTGTCTTGTCAGTAGCTCTATGGTTATTGCATATCTTACAACATTGCCAATCTGATACAATTATTATTAAGAAAGCATCTGAACTGCTTAGAATAATTCTAACAGATGATTTCTATATATCCATGATGTGTCTTGCTAGGTATAATGACCCTGGTAAGTTTTAGTTTTTTGCAATTGACTCAAATAACATTAGCTTTAGAACTGCTCCAAAAACTGCATTGTTTCAATTATTGTTTTTTGAAGTTTTATGAATTTTAAATAATTATCTAGCAATATTTATCATACAATAAGGTAACAAACTGCTTTTCTTCATTCATTCAATTAAGTATCCAAATGTTTATTATTTGAATGACCAGAGACAACTATTGGTTTAGTTAATCAAGTCTTTGCTATATTAGTAATGCTATACCAATCTAATCATTTGTTTTTTTATTTCAAGTTATTTTAATTGTTTCATAAAAACACCAAAACCACAAAATGTTCTTAAATATAGTTCTTAACACCTATGTGGGTTATTTTTAGACTTATTTGCTGAAACAAACAGGAAATGTCTAGAGTTAGAAACAATTTTCAAAGAACAAGATGAAATACTCCCTTATATAAGAAAACTTGCTAATATAGATGTAACTATTCTTCATTTGCCAATTAAAACTGAAACTTGGCCAGGTTCTTTAATTCAATGTTGGTTAGAGGTGAAACTAACTGGAAACCCTGGTACTTCGACTGCTATATTGGCACAACAACTTAAAATATTTAAGAAATTGAAAGGATTTAGTAATGCTAGACTATATGCTGAATTAATGAGAGGTAGCTTGATGTCTCTTTATAATGTCAGAAAGACTACACATGAAAGTCAATGGGGTGCTTTTGCTTTTTTAAAAGTACCCCACATTCTTCTGGAATTGGCAGGAAGTTCAGATAGTATTAGTATTGTAACTGCACTAGAGCTGATGTTGCAGCATAGTCCTTTGCTGGATGCCATGGATGCTAATAGTTCTTGTTCAAATTTTGAATGTTTATTAGATGAGTTATCTAAAAATAAATTGTTATCTGAACCACAAGTCAAGATGTTTTTGGAAAAGAGAAAGACACCACCATCTTTGAAAATGGATTCAGGTCCCGGGAATAATATGCCAACTTATTGGCATATTTGTGCAGAGAGTACATTAACTGGTATACTAAAAACACTTTCTTCTGATTATCAGAAAATTCAGGTAAAAAACTACAAAAAGCAGTGAAATTTTCTCTTAGATTATCTTTCTAGGATGCTCTCTTGAAGATGCTACATCAAGTTCTTGCTGGAAACAGCTATGAATTGATACTTGCAGTGGCAACTGTGCAAGACAAACTTGGTACCCTAGTAAACAGATTGATTAAATTCAATGAGTGCTCAAAATCAGCTGGCGAGGCTAAATCTCAGCTCTTTGATATAACATTTGTTATGTTGGTGACCATTGTTCAAAATTATGGAGCAGCAGCCGTATTGGATTCTGATGGAGAGTCATTATTTGAGCAGTGGGTAAGGTCATGTATGGTAGAAAGGCACAAACCAAAAGCTGCAGATCAGATACTTAGATTAGGTGAGCAAACAAAACTTTGATAACTTTGAAGGGAATATAGAAAGTTGAATATTTCAAAATTCTCTTCAGTTTGTATTTGTTTTGCCTTAGCTCCAATCTAATAGTATACATTTCAATATATCGTGCAATAAATTGTAAAAAACTTAACTGTTGCACTCTATAAAGGTGTTGTTTAAGTCCACAAGAATGGGAATTTTAAAACATTAATTTATTGATCAAAAAATGCAAATGCCAGCTAAAGGACAAATCCTCACTAACATATTCCCACTAGCCTCTGGTAAAGTGGATAGAAATACAATGGAATAGTTAAGTTTATTATAATTAATCGATATAATCTATTGAAACTTAATTGAAATAATGAAATTTGCTATTTTAAAATTACCATGAAATGAAAATTTGCCTTATTTATTTTAGGTGACCCTGTTATTATTCAATCACTGCTAGAGCAATTCAACTCAGGAGAATCTGAGTTCAAGCCAGGAGTGAAATGGCAAGAGATCCTTTTCAATATACCTGGCGTTATGCATGAAGTTCTGGTAGCTTGGGAACAAGGTGCTCTTGTACCTCAAGACGTGAAACGAATTCTTGATGCCGTTAGAGGTAAAATGTGTTGCTTGCCGATTGTTGCTGCCGCATGGTTGTGTGCTTACATGCGAACAGCACCACAGGAAACTCTACTCAAACCTATTAATATGGTGCAACAACTTCTAAATTTGAATATAACTGCCACAGAAGAGGATAATTTGAACGATAGGTTATGATTATTTAGTATTTAATATAAATAAAATGTGGATTTATCAAAATTAAAATATAATCTATAAATTTTCCAATTGGATAGTATAATTTTTGACCATACACTAACAGGATCGCAAATCTATTCTAAATTTAATCAATTTTAAAGTTAATAGAGACTATAGAAAACTGATTCATCACAACTTTTATTTTTCAAATCGTCAAATTCTATTGTGTATTTGTGTTTTAGATGGCAGTTGACCTGTGAGATTATTAAAAAGATGCAAAGAGATGTACAGTTGCCACTGCCTATAAAAACGGGTCATTATTTAGTTTCCAGACAACCTGCAACTGAACAATTAGGACAAGCTTGGAAATTAGGTATGTCTTTAAAGAAAAAAAACCTTGAGTGCAATTTTATATAGTTATATATATAGCATAAAGTTATCCTCTTCGGTAGTAAATTGTTTTAATATGAAACCTTAGTTATTGAAACGGTATTGATCCCAATTCCTTTTATTCTTTTGATCTTCTTAATCTTCAATGGTATTACCAGACTCCATTGTTTTTTGTTTATCTAACCATCTTCATTTTTACGATTATTGTTTGGTTTTGTTTTTGTGAGTTTAAAAAGTGGTAAATTTTCATTTTCCATTCAAATTTATAATTTGATTATGAAAAATCTTGATGGAATAATATTCATCTGCCATGTTCCATTTTTTCTACTTTTAACTACAATAAAAATACAAGTCTTGATATTTTTTAATTTTTGAGGTATATCAAGAGGTTGGTTGGATAATAACTCCGCTGGTGCCCTTCACTGTTTATTAGAAACAGCTGGTACAAGGTGGCTAGTTTCAGCAGTTATTCATGAATTAGTAAAACTTCGTTACAGAGATCAACTACAAAGAGGCATTGATCTGGCTTTGGCCATGTTTCATGTGGACATAGTGGGATGTACACAGCAATTGTTGTCACACGTTTTACCACAATTATTATATAATGATGTACAAGCTGATGGTCTGATGGAACCACAATTACCTGCACTGGCTTACGTTACTAGTTATTGTGTTTATACTGCTTGGGATGCACTATCTTCAGAGGTGAGTTTTTAACACAAAATTCCACCTAAAAATACTAATTCTTTCAATATTTTATGAGTGTCTAAAAATATGTTCAACTATATAATTGATTCCCAAATTTTTTATTTATTTTTTTGTGACATATATCTTATCTAAGTACTCAATTTTATGTCCAAGTCTTTACATTATTCTGTTAATAACAGTAACAAAAATAAAAGAAAAATATATATATTGTATAACAAATAAAACATAAAATTATGTACAATAATCAGTCTTTACAAAAATAAATTAATACAATTTAAAAATTTAATCAACTTCTTCAATGGTCGGACCACCCTGTCTTCCTCCAAATCCACCAGCTTGTTGACCACAGCTACCGGACATTCCAGTTGAATATTGGTTATTATTTTGATTTCCTTGGTATAATTTGGCCATTATAGGACTACATACTTTGGTTAATTCTTTTTGTTTTTCTTCATACTCTTCCTTATCAGCCAAAGTGTTGCTGTCTAACCATTTCAAGCAGCTGTCACATTCATTTTCAATAACTGATTTATCTTCAGATGATAGTTTATCTCCACAATCTTGGATAGCTTGTTTCAATTGGAAAATATATCCTTCTAATTGATTCCTAGCAGCGATTTTCTGTCTTTGGCGTTCATCTTCTTCTTTGTATTTTTCAGCCTCCGAAACCATTCTGTCAATATCTTTTTGTGAGAGACGTCCTTTATCATTCTTGATGGTAATATTGCGGGAGTTTCCAGAGCTTGTGTCTTTTGCGGAAACATTTAATATACCGTTTGCATCTAAATCGAAAGTGACTTCAATTTTTGGAACTCCACGTGGCGCAGGAGGAATGCCAGTCAAATCAAAGGTTCCTAACATATTATTGTCTTTCGTCATGGCCCTTTCACCTTCAAATACTTGAATTGTGACTGCTGGTTGGTTATCTGCGTAGGTAGTAAATGTCTGTGTTTGTTTGCATGGAATTCTTGCATTTCTTTCGATGATCTTCGTCATAACTCCCCCTGCTGTTTCTATACCAAGAGATAGTGGAGTTACATCAACCAATAAGACATCTTGAATTTTGGAATCAGATTCACCACTCAAAACTGCTGCTTGGACAGCTGCTCCATATGCTACAGCTTCATCTGGATTGATGGATAAATTCAAAGATTTTCCGTTGAAATAGTTTTGAAGCAGTTGTTGAATTTTGGGAATTCTTGTAGAGCCTCCAACCAATACTATATCGTGGATTTGTCCTTTATCCATTTTAGCGTCGTTTAAAGCCTTCTCAACTGGTTGAAGCGTTCCTCTGAATAAATCAGAGCACAATTCTTCAAATCTTGCCCGGCTTATTTTTGTATAGAAATCAATATCTTCGAAAAGTGCATCAATTTCAATAGTTGCTTCAGAACTAGATGATAAGGTACGTTTAGCTCTTTCTGCGGCAGTTCTTAGTCTTCGAAGTGCTCTTGGATTACTTTTCAGATCTTTTCTAAATTTCCTTTTAAATTCTTCAGCAAAGTGATTCACTAACCTGTTATCAAAATCTTCTCCTCCTAGATGGGTATCACCTGCTGTTGCTCTTACTTCAAATAAGGAACCTTCATCTATTGTTAGGATGGATACATCAAAAGTGCCTCCACCCAAATCGAATATAAGGACATTCTTCTCACCTTTCAAATTTTTGTCTAGTCCATATGCTAATGCTGCTGCTGTGGGTTCATTTATAATTCGTAAAACGTTTAATCCGGCTATAGCACCTGCATCTTTTGTAGCCTGTCTTTGAGAATCGTTGAAATAAGCTGGTACGGTGATAACAGCATCTCTGACTGAAGTTCCCAAATAAGCTTCTGCAGTTTCTTTCATTTTTGTGAGCACCATTGAACTAATTTCTTCGGGAGCAAAAGTTTTTCGTTCTCCCTTGTACTCTACTTGAATTTTAGGCTTACCACAATCGTTAACAACTTTGAACGGCCAGTGTTGAATATCTTGTTTAATTTTCGGATCATCGTATTTTCTTCCGATAAGACGTTTTGCATCAAAGACGGTGTTACTGGGATTCATTGCGACTTGATTTTTCGCCGCATCCCCCAAGAGACGTTCTGTATCTGTGAAAGCCACATAACTCGGGGTTGTTCGATTTCCTTGGTCGTTAGCAATTATTTCAACTTTTCCGTGTTGCCACACACCAACACATGAGTATGTGGTACCCAAATCAATACCAATTGCTGGAGCTTTAACCATTTTTTTTTATTTTAATTCACTTCCAAATACTTTTACTTCACTGAATTTATTTATACTTTCAAACTTTGTGATAATAATGCACTTGATTTACTGTAACTTGTCTGTTCACTTTTCGCTTTATTCGAATATACTGATCTACCGCCAACTTCACTCGCTTTTATATAAAACGCAAAATCGACTCGAATATTCGCGACTAATCTTCCGAAGTTTCTCGAACAAGGGAAACATTACATCCAAATGAAAATAAATTTCTAGAAGTGATGTGATTGTACCAATTGCACAAACAACTTTTCGGATTAATAATGTACATTTTTGTAGATGAATTAATTTGGAGTTGAAAACACATTATTCGGTGAATCAATTTATAATAATTTTACTCTACATTTATAACATCTCATTTTCTAATACTTCATGTATGCTTATAGGAATATTTAAAATATATTTTGCTTGTCATTATATGTATCATTATTATTTAACATACCAGAAAATTGTCAAATTCGAAAGTAATTGATTATAAATCATGAAAATCCATTAATTGCTCAAATGAAGTATTCCATTATTATCTACTCATAAATGTATTGATTGACTTATTTGAATCTTCAAATGAAAAAAACTGATATCATTATAGGCATTTAACTTGTTCTTAGTTAGAAGAATGCAAAAGTGTATTTATATGTTAATCTATATTCTTCAATCATTATTGTTAATAGTGAATATTTTAATTCCCAAAAGGATTGGCTTAGAGAAAAAAATGGGACGAGTAGATGTCTCATCTCAGCATAATCTAATGATTTAGATCTATTAGACAATTCTATTTCTACCGTATAGATATACTAACCATTAATTTAATAAGTATGTCTGATATTTGTAAATTCACTATCGTTATTTTGATACAACTAATAGTATAATTTCCATATATATTTTGGATGTAATTATTTTTAATCATAAAAGTCAGTAGTGCAATTGATCAATACCAGTTGAATGTACTCTAGAAATGGGCAACTAAATCGATGTTCGAGAACGAAGAAAAGTCGAGAATATTCGGTCTATTTTGAAGTTTATATGTAATTTGAGGTTAGTTAATTGTTTATATATGAAACTAATATGTTATGCGTAATATTAGCTAATTTTTTTGTATAGTCAGGGAATAGGATTTATTATCTTCATCCATTAATAAGTATAATATAAAAGTTTGAGCAATATTTTTTGGGACCAACTACTGTGTGAGTGTATGGCAGCACGAAAAATTTAAAATAATGAACATTGACCAAGGAATTAGAAAAACTCTAGTCAAATGTTTTTGCTAAAACATAAGCTTAGGAAATTACCATTAACATCACTATCAAGATTAAAAAAATATCGGCGGAATGGTTTTAGACGCTAAAAATATAAGTAATACAAGGAATGTCATATATAAAAAATTGTTACTAGAAATCAATTAGGAAGTTGTTTTATTTTCCAAATAAAATAAACTATGCAAGATTGTGTAAACAGTTTAACAGTGGAAGATAGATCAATAGTTGAAAATAAATGCAAAGGCTGTTTGAATACTCTAGTGGAAAAAGAATAGTACAAAAAAAAATAGGAAGTTATAACTAAGTTTGTAATCATGTTTTGACAAAATTAAATCTAGGATTGAAAAATAGTAATCAATATTCACAAGGAATGTCAAGAGTTTGTGATCAGCAAGCTGGTGGTAGATTTAGATAAAAATGGCTGATCCAACAGATGAAGAGGTTGATTAAACTTAGACAAATAGTTTTTACTATTTCTAAAAAAACTGATTCCTGTACAAAATTACTTTTTGTTTTGCAAGCTACAAGAAATAAATCTCTTTCTTATAAACATCTTTTCTTTATTAATATTATTCATTCTCCATCACATTAAAAATATATTTTTCTTTGTTGTATTACTCTTCAAAAGTTAATAATTTTTAAATTTTTTTGGAAAAAAGTCTATCTGATAACTATTGTCTATTTACATTTAAATTCCTTGGAAATAAAACGTTACCAAATGGAGAAGGAAAAATGTTAAATATTAGTAACATTGAGAAATATCTGGAATAAAAAAAGTTATTTACCTATTTTTATAACACCTAATATGGAAAAATTTGTTGAAATAAATTCTTATGGGATAGTTGAGTAGACAAAAAGAGACTTTTACTGCTTAAATAAAGAAATAGGAGTGGTATACTATCCCTAAAAACTAAAACGCCCAGGAGTCTAGAGGTAGGCACAGTCCGGAAAAGGAGCCAAATGGGTACCGAAGGGCAGTTTTTGGTTGATATCAATCTCTTAGAATTGATGAGAGTTTGTCATGTCAGATCAAGACTCGGTGTCCTATCTGGGACTCTACCACGGGGAGGATTGCTGTGCAGAACTTGATCAGGAGGGGCTAAAAATTTCAAGAGCTCATCAGCGGAGTTCTATTAAGCTTGCGGTTTCAAACAGTATAGGTCGCCCTACCGCTTTCAATTCGCCTTTAAAATTTCCGGTCATAACAGTTCCTAACCCAAGTTTAAATTTTAACACGATGTGACCATAACTGAATTTAATCAGAATACATTTTGAACTACTATGATTATGTATTTTATGTTTCAGGACTTTGACACAGAACCCCCAGTAGCAAAAATGAGTCGTTTATCTGACACAAAAGAAGAAGAATCTAAACCTTTGGAACAATTGATAATTTCACTACGTCAACTTCTACACATGTTCGAAGGAGTTATTCAAGAAGGATCTATCACCCAACAAACATACTTTGCTTTTTATTTAATAAAATCCCTAGTAGAAGTAAAAGTACCATCTGCTAGTGCAGTTTTGGGGGCTATTCCACCTTCTTTGATATCCGATTTATTGAAAACGATGCCGGAATTGTTCAGTTATCCACTTTTATTACATATCCATGATGTTGCAAGCACTTCTGGTAGAATCAACATGGCAAAAGATCTTTGTATTTTAAGAAACTACCACTTGAAAAATGTAAAGGATAATAATAATCGATAAATACTTGGAATATTTACAAGAGCAGTACCAGGTATAATTTTACGAGTTATTTTTTGATAATATCAGCTCAATTTGAAATGAATCAGATCATTTGCAAAAATAAAACTATGAATAAATTATTTTGTCAACTTCATTACCTCAATGTGTGTTTAACTCAAAATCTGGTATTTTGACTTTTAAATCAAAATTTAAAAATAAATAACACAATATTTAATTGTTGACAAGTTAATTTAGAATTTATTAATTCTTACAATTTTAAGGCATTTGAGGAGAAAATATATTTTATTTGAAATGAGAGATACTTGTGTTACTTACCAGTATTTGCTACACCCTCTTTTATATATAATGTTATAAATGTGTCAATTTTAATCTTTGCTGCTATAGCTAATTTAAGCCAGTGAAATTTAGCACCCTCTTTTGTACTAAGTTACAGATACATTTTCTATTTTTTCAGGATAGGATGAAAATGAAAGGCCTCTGAGGATATGGATGGTAAACAACCACCATATGAAGCTAAATATGATTTACACTTTTATGTTGCATGTGTATTGTATATAAAAATATGATTATGATTAGTCTTGACTTGATTACTTGAATATATGAATATTAATATCAATAAAAAATTAGTTTTCATGTGTTTTTGATTATAAATTTACATTTCCAATCCTGCAGATAAGAAAGACTAAGTCACCTTTTTGTATTCTCGTTAATTGGATATAAGATAACCAAACGTATTAATTTATTGAACGAATTCTTTAAAGGTTGAGTAAAAAACAAAAAACTTGAATAAAAAATAAAAATTTATTTTCTTAAATAAACTAAACAATAAATAATTTAAAAAATCAGTCTTTTACAAATAAAATATTTTTTTACATCTAATCAACTTCTTCAACTGTAGGACCACCCTGTCTTCCTCCAAATCCACCAGCTTGTTGACCACATCCACTAGGCATTCCACCCGGATATTGATTTTGATTTCCTTGATATAATTTGGCCATTATAGGACTACATACTTTGGTTAATTCTTTTTGTTTTTCTTCATACTCTTCCTTATCAGCCAAAGTGTTGCTGTCTAACCATTTCAAGCAGCTGTCACATTCATTTTCAATAACTGATTTATCTTCAGATGATAGTTTATCTCCACAATCTTGGATAGCTTGTTTCAATTGGAAAATATAACCTTCTAATTGATTCCTAGCAGTGATTTTCTGTCTTTGGCGTTCATCTTCTTCCTTGTATTTTTCAGCCTCCGAAACCATTCTGTCAATATCTTTTTGCGAGAGACGTCCTTTATCATTTTTGATGGTAATATTGCGGGAGTTTCCAGAGCTTGTATCTTTTGCGGAAACATTTAATATACCGTTTGCATCTAAATCGAAAGTGACTTCAATTTTTGGAACTCCACGTGGCGCAGGAGGAATGCCAGTCAAATCAAAGGTTCCTAACATATTATTGTCTTTCGTCATGGCCCTTTCACCTTCAAATACTTGAATTGTGACTGCTGGTTGGTTATCTGCGTAGGTAGTAAATGTCTGTGTTTGTTTGCATGGAATTCTTGCATTTCTTTCGATGATTTTCGTCATAACTCCCCCTGCTGTTTCTATACCAAGAGATAGTGGAGTTACATCAACCAATAAGACATCTTGAATTTTGGAATCAGATTCACCACTCAAAACTGCTGCTTGGACAGCTGCTCCATATGCTACAGCTTCATCTGGATTAATGGATAAATTCAAAGATTTTCCGTTGAAATAGTTTTGAAGCAGTTGTTGAATTTTGGGAATTCTTGTAGAGCCTCCAACCAATACTATATCGTGGATTTGTCCTTTATCCATTTTAGCGTCGTTTAAAGCCTTCTCAACTGGTTGAAGCGTTCCTCTGAATAAATCAGAGCACAATTCTTCAAATCTTGCCCGGCTTATTTTTGTATAGAAATCAATACCTTCGAAAAGTGCATCAATTTCAATAGTTGCTTCAGAACTAGATGATAAGGTACGTTTAGCTCTTTCTGCGGCAGTTCTTAGTCTTCGAAGTGCTCTTGGATTACTTTTCAGATCTTTTCTAAATTTCCTTTTAAATTCTTCAGCAAAGTGATTCACTAACCTGTTATCAAAATCTTCTCCTCCTAGATGGGTATCACCTGCTGTTGCTCTTACTTCAAATAAGGAACCTTCATCTATTGTTAGGATGGATACATCAAAAGTGCCTCCACCCAAATCGAATATAAGGACATTCTTCTCACCTTTCAAATTTTTGTCTAGTCCATATGCTAATGCTGCTGCTGTGGGTTCATTTATAATTCGTAAAACGTTTAATCCGGCTATAGCACCTGCATCTTTTGTTGCCTGTCTTTGAGAATCGTTGAAATAAGCTGGTACGGTGATAACAGCATCTCTGACTGAAGTTCCCAAATAAGCTTCTGCAGTTTCTTTCATTTTTGTGAGCACCATCGAACTAATTTCTTCGGGAGCAAAAGTTTTTCGTTCTCCCTTGTACTCTACTTGAATTTTAGGCTTACCACAATCGTTAACAACTTTGAATGGCCAGTGTTGAATGTCTTGTTTAATTTTCGGATCATCGTATTTTCTTCCGATAAGACGTTTTGCATCAAAGACGGTGTTACTGGGATTCATTGCGACTTGATTTTTCGCCGCATCCCCCAAGAGACGTTCTGTATCTGTGAAAGCCACATAACTTGGGGTTGTTCGATTTCCTTGGTCGTTAGCAATTATTTCAACTTTTCCGTGTTGCCACACACCAACACATGAGTATGTGGTACCCAAATCAATACCAATTGCTGGAGCTTTAACCATTTTTTTTTATTTTAATTCACTTCCAAATACTTTTACTTCACTGAATTTATTTATACTTTCAAACTTTGTGATAATAATGCACTTGATTTACTGTAACTTGTCTGTTCACTTTTCGCTTTATTCGAATATACTGATCTACCGCCAACTTCACTCGCTTTTATATAAAACGCAAAATCGACCCGAATTTTCGCGAAGTGTCTTCGAAAGCTCTCGAACAATAAATATGAACGACAACTGGTAAAGATGTTTCTAGAATGGAGAACGGTGTATACCAATTACACACATATAATATAAAATAAGTAGGATATCATTTTATATAGTTGGTTAGTAGTTATTCGAAATATTCCTTATAATAATTAGGTTCACGTTTTGTAATCACTTGAAATGTTTTGTATGCAGCATTACAATTCGTAGAATCTATTTTATAACCAAAATGGAAAATTAAAACCTCTATATTTTAAGTAGTTTTAGTATTCCAATTCTTTGAAAAATAGCATTGAAGAAAACTGAATTCTAATTATGTATATAAATAATATGATGTACTATATTATAAAATTAAAAGACTGAGTAAGAAAATTGAGTGCAATAAAGCAGCGGAATAATAGAAAACGGTTGAATAAGGATCTAGAATCCGTATCCATCAATAAACTTTCATAGCAAAGCAAAACAATACTGGAGTTATTAGGTAAAATCTGTCATTAGCATTTGAAAGTTTGATAGTATACGTATCATTGATAAAAATAGTTTTCAACAGTAAATTTAAAGCTGACCATCGGAATTGAAGTCATACAAAATCGTAAATATAAGTACTTATGGGAAACTATGATGGGGTTAACCCGATAATGATCTGAATATTCAGAAACTAATCGAGTTAATTTGATCGTAGTTTTATGATATAATTCTTCATACCTTTAATAATAACTGAAAGTAGTCGAAACATCAATATCATATGCTTTTAAACGAAATTTCAATTGATAGAGACCTATAATCAAACCTTAGCAACAAAATCATTTAAAAGAGGTCTTATAAATAAGAAATTTATTTTTGGAGTTTACTCCTTAAGAATCGATTTGCATATATAAGGGGCCCGGTATGAGAAAAATGTGAGGAGTAAAATCTATCGATGAATGACCTCGTTACGTTTTTGGTGCGCACCCTATGATGCGCAACTTTCTAATTTGTCAGTGTCGACATACTTATATTGCTGTTTTTATTATAAATATCAATAATTAATATTGTTATTGTGAAGTTTTGATTTTTATCATTGTGTTCCGCTAAAGTGAACTGAAAGTATTTTCAAATAACTATGGCAGAAAGAGGTGTATATGATATTGCTGGAACATCTAACAAACACGTGGTTGCAAGGTACGTTATAATTCATGTATTATATGTATGAGCATGTGCAATTTGTATTTATTAAATATTTTAATAATTATCGATGTAGTTCATATAAATATATACATAAAATTAGATAATCAACCCAATATGAATTATCGAGATTATTGACTATTGTAAATAATGTAAAATATTTCGTCAATTAGTTATAATAAATGTATATGAAATGAATAAATTGAATAAATATATATATATATATATATATATATATATATATATATATATATATATATATATATATTTGTATATTATTTTCATTAATTAACAAATTTACCCTTTTATACAGTATCAATCTTTTTTAAGTTAAATAAACTCTTTTTGCGTCTGGTTAGACTATCGAACTTAAGGAGTAACTCCAGTCGTGCGTCGGAGCTGACACACACAATTTTTTTATTAAAAAAAAGAATAACTAACTTTTAAGCCTTAATTTTCAATCCGAAAAGTTACGGGTGCAATTGGTTTACGTCCATTTGCCCCCGCTCTAGAAATTTCTGGTCTTTCAATCAGCTGTTTGTAGTTTGTACTGCTCCAAAGCTTTAAAAAAACAAATGGAAATATTCTACACGAATTAAATTTGTGAAGATTCCATTATTTACTTTATTTTTTCTCTAAAGCAGTGGAGCGATTTAATTTTTATTTCTACGGATATTCGTATATTCTATATAAATTTGTCGCTGTCCGGATCACAATACAAAGAAATTATTCAAAACCTGTTCTCTAAGATATCCCGCCGTTTCACTGATAACATTTGAAAACTCATGTGGATGGTTTTTTGGTATTTGCACACTGATGGATATAATATATTATACACGATATTTTATAAGATTTATCGTTTTAATCAAACTCATTCCAAATTTTTGAAATAATTATCACCTGATTACATATTATTAGAACTGTCTAATCAATAGTGTTTTGTTTAACTCTTACTTGCAATTTTTGTGGAAAATTGGTTAGTTATTTAAAAACAGAGGTTCATTTTTGACAGGTTTTAATACTTAGAGAAAATGAATCACTTCCAATTGAGATATATACTTAGGTATCCGCTCTTTCAAAATTAATACATTGAAAACAATAATCTTTTCTGAATATTAACATAAAAATAGCTTATTGGTGTTAACTTTAGTTATCGATAACTCCGCAAAAACAATTTTAACAATAATATTTCGAATCTGTTATACGAGTTAATAAATATAATAGCAAGAAATGATTCATTTTTCTTCAATTTTTTGACTAGAATATTAAAACTTGCTACAATTGAACCTCTGTTTTTAAAAAGTACACTATTGATTAGAAAGGTATGATAGGTAATAAGGTCATAACAATTTCAAAAGTATGGAATGAATTTGATTCAAACTATAATTTTTATAAAATGTCGTGTTATGATATATCCATCAGTTTATTAATGCTAAAAAAATTTAAATACAAGTTTTTAATTAGTTCTTAGTTATTTGGACAGCAGTAAATTTGAATAGAACCCGTAACAATGAAAATTAAATCACTCAACTGAGAAAAAATACAGTAAATAATGCAATCTTCACAAATTTAAATTTGACTAGAATCTTCCAATTTGTTAGCGGAAAGATCCTGGCAGAATAATGATTGAGTTTATTGAAAAATCGCACATTGTTAGCTCCGTTTTTATTTCAACTACCAAAAAAATATTAAATAATTTGAACCGCCCAAAAAAATGAAGAAAATAAATAAAATAGTGCTCTTGGAAAACGTATACTTCTTACAGAAAATGAAAGCCTTTCATGAAATCAATAAGTAAATAGCTTTATTTTAATTTGTATCGACTAATAATATCAAACTTGTAGTTGTTTTGAAAGATTTGAATATATAATTGAATACTGTTACTTTCACACATTTTTGACCCTTCTGTATCATAATAGTTGAACTCTTTAGTGGGAGATCTAGAATTTAATACAAAACGATTAAATGTAGTAAGTATACAATTTCTATTTTGGATTTTTTTCTCTAAATGTTTAAGATTATTTTTTCTGATGAACTTTCTTATTAAAAAAGAGAATAATTTTTTAATATGCCATTGACCTAGAGAACTTTTTATTACCAATTTGAAGCTAAACTTTTAAATATAATAATTATATATAATCAAAATGATCAATTGTTAAGATAAATTTCATAAAGTTAGTAGTAGTAGTAGTAGTAGTAGTAGTAATTTATGATTTTTTGGGTTGAAGGTAAAAGAAAAAAAATAATTTCAAAACTAATTTATTGTTTAATATATACAATAAAATAATATATACAAAAATCAGTCTTAACAAAAAACATGATAGATACAACAAAATAATATTTACAAAAATCAGTCTATCGAAAACATAATAAATACAATTTAATAGCTCTAATCAACTTCTTCAATGGTCGGACCACCCTGTCTTCCTCCAAATCCACCAGCTTGTTGACCACAGCTACCGGACATTCCAGTTGAATATTGGTTATTATTTTGATTTCCTTGGTATAATTTGGCCATTATAGGACTACATACTTTGGTTAATTCTTTTTGTTTTTCTTCATACTCTTCCTTATCAGCCAAAGTGTTGCTGTCTAACCATTTCAAGCAGCTGTCACATTCATTTTCAATAACTGATTTATCTTCAGATGATAGTTTATCTCCACAATCTTGGATAGCTTGTTTCAATTGGAAAATATAACCTTCTAATTGATTCCTAGCAGTGATTTTCTGTCTTTGGCGTTCATCTTCTTCCTTGTATTTTTCAGCCTCCGAAACCATTCTGTCAATATCTTTTTGCGAGAGACGTCCTTTATCATTTTTGATGGTAATATTGCGGGAGTTTCCAGAGCTTGTATCTTTTGCGGAAACATTTAATATACCGTTTGCATCTAAATCGAAAGTGACTTCAATTTTTGGAACTCCACGTGGCGCAGGAGGAATGCCAGTCAAATCAAAGGTTCCTAACATATTATTGTCTTTCGTCATGGCCCTTTCACCTTCAAATACTTGAATTGTGACTGCTGGTTGGTTATCTGCGTAGGTAGTAAATGTCTGTGTTTGTTTGCATGGAATTCTTGCATTTCTTTCGATGATTTTCGTCATAACTCCCCCTGCTGTTTCTATACCAAGAGATAGTGGAGTTACATCAACCAATAAGACATCTTGAATTTTGGAATCAGATTCACCACTCAAAACTGCTGCTTGGACAGCTGCTCCATATGCTACAGCTTCATCTGGATTAATGGATAAATTCAAAGATTTTCCGTTGAAATAGTTTTGAAGCAGTTGTTGAATTTTGGGAATTCTTGTAGAGCCTCCAACCAATACTATATCGTGGATTTGTCCTTTATCCATTTTAGCGTCGTTTAAAGCCTTCTCAACTGGTTGAAGCGTTCCTCTGAATAAATCAGAGCACAATTCTTCAAATCTTGCCCGGCTTATTTTTGTATAGAAATCAATACCTTCGAAAAGTGCATCAATTTCAATAGTTGCTTCAGAACTAGATGATAAGGTACGTTTAGCTCTTTCTGCGGCAGTTCTTAGTCTTCGAAGTGCTCTTGGATTACTTTTCAGATCTTTTCTAAATTTCCTTTTAAATTCTTCAGCAAAGTGATTCACTAACCTGTTATCAAAATCTTCTCCTCCTAGATGGGTATCACCTGCTGTTGCTCTTACTTCAAATAAGGAACCTTCATCTATTGTTAGGATGGATACATCAAAAGTGCCTCCACCCAAATCGAATATAAGGACATTCTTCTCACCTTTCAAATTTTTGTCTAGTCCATATGCTAATGCTGCTGCTGTGGGTTCATTTATAATTCGTAAAACGTTTAATCCAGCTATAGCACCTGCATCTTTTGTTGCCTGTCTTTGAGAATCGTTGAAATAAGCTGGTACGGTGATAACAGCATCTCTGACTGAAGTTCCCAAATAAGCTTCTGCAGTTTCTTTCATTTTTGTGAGCACCATCGAACTAATTTCTTCGGGAGCAAAAGTTTTTCGTTCTCCCTTGTACTCTACTTGAATTTTAGGCTTACCACAATCGTTAACAACTTTGAATGGCCAGTGTTGAATGTCTTGTTTAATTTTCGGATCATCGTATTTTCTTCCGATAAGACGTTTTGCATCAAAGACAGTGTTACTGGGATTCATTGCGACTTGATTTTTCGCCGCATCCCCCAAGAGACGTTCTGTATCTGTGAAAGCCACATAACTTGGGGTTGTTCGATTTCCTTGGTCGTTAGCAATTATTTCAACTTTTCCGTGTTGCCACACACCAACACATGAGTATGTGGTACCCAAATCAATACCAATTGCTGGAGCTTTAACCATTTTTTTTATTTTAATTCACTTCCAAATACTTTTACTTCACTGAATTTATTTATACTTTCAAACTTTCTGATAATAATGCACTTGATTCACTGTAACTTGTCTGTTCACTTTTCTCTTTATTCGAATATACTGATCTACCGCCAACTTCAGTCGCTTTTATATAAAACGCAAAATCGACCCGAATTTTCGCGAAGTGTCTTCGAAAGTTCTCGAACAATAAATATGAACGACAGCTGTTAAACATGGTTCTAGAATGGAGAACGGTGTATACCAATTACACAAATATAATATAAAATAAGTAGTTTATCATTTTATATAGTTTTTTACCATTTTGCTGATATTAATTCACTCAAAAACTTTTTAACTTCACATATAAACGTATTTAACAAGCAAAATTGCATACAATTTATTTGTTTACTATTCGCTTTCTTCGAATACACTGATAAATGCCACTAATCTCAGTTGCTTTTATATAAATATCAAAATCGACTCTAATATTCTCGAATATGAAGCATTCAACATAGCGGTATATCTTCGCCCCAAAATTTCATGGTTGTATGTTACATTTTATAAAAAATTCAGTTATCAATGTAACAAGGTTCTACGTTTCATAAGCTTTCTTCTGCTACTTTCACATAGATGATAGAACGTATACAAACCTCTAAAATAAAAAAATTACAAAGTTGTTTGTTTTCAAATATTACGATTGGGTTAAGTTCTCAAGATAGAGTTTTAACGAAATTGTTTTGGTGTATGTTATAAAAAACAACTATGTGATATTCTCTCAGGTAGTTCAACTTTAAGGTTATGTCAAAACGTTTCATGTGTTGATGTGAGGAAGAAATTGGAAAATTAAATTAAAATTAAAGAAAAAGAAGGTACTGAAGATGAAAGAAAAGAATATGAATTCCACATAACCGAAAAAGAGAGGATAAGGAATGAACGAAAAAACGATAGAAAAGGAGAAAGAGCTGTTTTGTTTTTTGATCTACATAACGTCCTCGTGTCCAAAAACTAATATTAAAAAAGTAAAAAAGATAAAAGTAAACTAAACGTTTATAATATGACGGCCCATTTAAAAATAGGGACAAAAGTATATTGCGCAGTATGGCCGAAGACTTTACAAGGAAGAGCTGGAAATGACATTGCAAGTTCATTTTATTAAATTCGAAATAAAGTCTTCACTGATCATCCTGAAATAACAAAGTTGGTGGTTTGGAGTGATAGAATAGAAACAGTTTTATCAGTTACGCAGTTGTTCAGATCATACAATCATACAAAAATGTGGTTAAAGTTACAATGACATTTTCTGTCCCCGGTTATTTTTGTATACAAGAAGTAGACGCAGTGCACAGCTGCATAGAAAAGAGTTTACGGAAAATGAGAAATTTTTCTCCAATTTCACTTGTACTTTGTTTACTGAAAGTAAATATACGTAGTTCTTGTCGTGTTATGCAGATGCAGCCAGTGGACTTCTTTGACTTCCAAGCAAGTGCACGCCTCTGGAATTATAGCTTAGTACCATAGATAGATCATGACATAGTAAAATACAAAACTTCTTTCACCCAACTTTTATAAGATAACCAATGTAGCAATAATGAGCAAGCACGAATTAATATCGTCCAAGGAACATTGCATCTAAAAACCGTGACACCAGCTGTGCACTATAACACGGGTTTCCCTCTTATTTAAGATACTATTTACCTATTTTCATTTACTCTACCACTACAGAAGACTCACAATTACTGAAAGTAAACTGTGTTTCTTCAGTTTCTGAAGATGAAAACTTGCTTATCGAAATGCGCGTCAGACAGTGTAATTGTGAATGTAAGTGTAATGGAAGTGTGTTTCAGTGTAATTAGACAGAAGATGATAATTTCAATAAAGAATTTTCAATCTATTATTGGTCTTAAACTTAAATGTACCTATAGAAATTTTATAAGTTACTGTAGACTATGAATTATTGTTGAGCCTTATTTAAAAATAATATTCGAAATTCTACCGTCAAATATTAATACGAATATTGATGTGTGCAATTGGTATTCCTCCATTCCAGACGTTTCTAGAAATACCTCACTACACTTTATATAGGGTTCGACAAACTTCGAAAGTATTCGAGAATATTCGCGTCGATTTTGCTGTTTATATAAAAGCGATCACATTTGGCGGCAGTTCAGTATATTTGAATTAAACGAACAGTTAAAAAGAGAGTTACACAGCGGTTTATTGTGCGAAACTTTGAAAAAGTATATAGAATTGAAATATAGAAAATGGTTAAAGCTCCAGCAATTGGTATTGATTTGGGTACCACATACTCATGTGTTGGTGTGTGGCAACACGGAAAAGTTGAAATAATTGCTAACGACCAAGGAAATCGAACAACCCCAAGTTATGTGGCTTTCACAGATACAGAACGTCTCTTGGGGGATGCGGCGAAAAATCAAGTCGCAATGAATCCCAGTAACACTGTCTTTGATGCAAAACGTCTTATCGGAAGAAAATACGATGATCCGAAAATTAAACAAGACATTCAACACTGGCCATTCAAAGTTGTTAACGATTGTGGTAAGCCTAAAATTCAAGTAGAGTACAAGGGAGAACGAAAAACTTTTGCTCCCGAAGAAATTAGTTCGATGGTGCTCACAAAAATGAAAGAAACTGCAGAAGCTTATTTGGGAACTTCAGTCAGAGATGCTGTTATCACCGTACCAGCTTATTTCAACGATTCTCAAAGACAGGCAACAAAAGATGCAGGTGCTATAGCTGGATTAAACGTTTTACGAATTATAAATGAACCCACAGCAGCAGCATTAGCATATGGACTAGACAAAAATTTGAAAGGTGAGAAGAATGTCCTTATATTCGATTTGGGTGGAGGCACTTTTGATGTATCCATCCTAACAATAGATGAAGGTTCCTTATTTGAAGTAAGAGCAACAGCAGGTGATACCCATCTAGGAGGAGAAGATTTTGATAACAGGTTAGTGAATCACTTTGCTGAAGAATTTAAAAGGAAATTTAGAAAAGATCTGAAAAGTAATCCAAGAGCACTTCGAAGACTAAGAACTGCCGCAGAAAGAGCTAAACGTACCTTATCATCTAGTTCTGAAGCAACTATTGAAATTGATGCACTTTTCGAAGGTATTGATTTCTATACAAAAATAAGCCGGGCAAGATTTGAAGAATTGTGCTCTGATTTATTCAGAGGAACGCTTCAACCAGTTGAGAAGGCTTTAAACGACGCTAAAATGGATAAAGGACAAATCCACGATATAGTATTGGTTGGAGGCTCTACAAGAATTCCCAAAATTCAACAACTGCTTCAAAACTATTTCAACGGAAAATCTTTGAATTTATCCATCAATCCAGATGAAGCTGTAGCATATGGAGCAGCTGTCCAAGCAGCAGTTTTGAGTGGTGAATCTGATTCCAAAATTCAAGATGTCTTATTGGTTGATGTAACTCCACTATCTCTTGGTATAGAAACAGCAGGGGGAGTTATGACGAAGATTATCGAAAGAAATGCAAGAATTCCATGCAAACAAACACAGACATTTACTACCTACGCAGATAACCAACCAGCAGTCACAATTCAAGTATTTGAAGGTGAAAGGGCCATGACGAAAGACAATAATATGTTAGGAACCTTTGATTTGACTGGCATTCCTCCTGCGCCACGTGGAGTTCCAAAAATTGAAGTCACTTTCGATTTAGATGCAAACGGTATATTAAATGTTTCCGCAAAAGATACAAGCTCTGGAAACTCCCGCAATATTACCATCAAAAATGATAAAGGACGTCTCTCGCAAAAAGATATTGACAGAATGGTTTCGGAGGCTGAAAAATACAAGGAAGAAGATGAACGCCAAAGACAGAAAATCGCTGCTAGGAATCAATTAGAAGGTTATATTTTCCAATTGAAACAAGCTATCCAAGATTGTGGAGATAAACTATCATCTGAAGATAAATCAGTTATTGAAAATGAATGTGACAGCTGCTTGAAATGGTTAGACAGCAACACTTTGGCTGATAAGGAAGAGTATGAAGAAAAACAAAAAGAATTAACCAAAGTATGTAGTCCTATAATGGCCAAATTATATCAAGGAAATCAAAATAATAACCAATTTTCAAGTGGAATGTCCGGTAGCTGTGGTCAACAAGCTGGTGGATTTGGAGGAAGACAGGGTGGTCCGACCATTGAAGAGATTGATTGAAGTTAATTAAATTGTATATATTATGTTTTTTGTAAATATTGAAGTATTTATTTAATAAGACTGATTTTTGTACATAATTATTTATTACAAATAAATTGTTTTTTATATTTATTGTCTTTTTTCCCCACTTATAACTGGAACCAAATAATACATTTAATGTATTAACATTTAAGTATTAGTATTAACTTTTAACATTTTTAACATGCAATTCAGGCCATCTAAAAAATTATTGATGGTAGGAAAATATTATGTTCGAATTTCTATTAAACCTATTGTTTATCTTAAATAAATAAGTGATAAGAGAGTTAATACACAAATAATCGTGATCTTTTAAATCTTATACGAAACTGTTGCGTTATATGTGAAACTTTTTACAAAGAATGTGTATTGTTATCTTCGAATGCTATATTTAGACAAATTCTTACATCTTACGTCATAATCACAATATTTACTTAAATTATTTATTCCCAATCATTTAAACAACGAATTAATAATTAACATGATCAACGAAATAATTTCTGCACTCTATATACACATAACCTACAGACATATTTTAATATATTAAAAAATACATTTGTGCCAGTTTTATTTTGAGTTATCTATTTGAATAATCGTTGAGACTAATCTTGAAAAATCCAGTTGATTACTTGATTAGAAGTTATTTCTGAATTATGTATACAACCTGACGTATGTACTTTAATTAAATTTTAAATTAATACTGTATGAAACCGTATAGTGCGCCATATACGTAAGCATGCGCTCGATTCATCGGGTCCTCTCGACTCTATCAACAAGAAATCATTAAATTCTAACCACATGAAAAGTTACGTTGCCAAATTGTACGATTTGTCGTGTATTTGAAATATATTCACATATATACAGATATTTATATTATTAAACATTAGTTGGAAAGATTTTTTAACAATTTCTTATAAATTTTCCATACTTCAAGAAGAAATATTTAGCGAATTTTAATATTTTTAAAATTTGTGATAAAAAATGAACTTAGTGGTAAATTTGCAATAATCTCAATATATACTGAAGAAGCAAAAACAATGGTTGTTGATGAATCTAAAAATGAAGTAGGAAGTACCAATAAAATTTCATATTTAGCACAAATATAACATTCAAATATTTTAGATTAAATATCCCAATAACAAATCTCATCTGGTAATCAAGTAGATTTGTAAAAATATAGATATATAACCTGTTCAATGCAGTGATTAAACTTTTTTGGATATGTGTAATACGTAGAATTTAAAAAAATTACTTAGTAGGCACAATAAATCATCTGTATGCGATATATTTATAGACAGGTCGTAAATATGATTTCTAACAACTGATAATGGACATTTGGGGATAAATAGGAGTCATTTCTATTTTGTTAATATTATAGAAACATAAAAACGTAATTTTAATAATGCAAATGATACAGGTAGGTATAAATTTAAAAAAAAAACATGACAACGTAGCTCAGTATTCCCACTCCTTATTACTGACTATTCAAACTCGGGACGCAGTCGCATGGAAACCGTTTTTATTATTTGGCAGGAAACCTGTTCAGTTTTTAATTGTTTGGTCTTGTAGCTGTATTTATTTATCAATGATCGAATCGTGTAGTAGGTATCGAGCGATTGATGTTTATGAGATACAAAACAAATATTCCTCTAAAGATGAATTGAACTCTTCGTTCGGGTTATCTAAAATCATAGTGTAGGTGTCGACGGACAAAATTTTCATGTATTTATTGAAAATTAAATCGAAATATAGGTAATAATATTAACGGGTCATTAATGTGTACGTGCCACCTCCGATGAATAAAAAGTATGTGAAAAGTGACATGGATTCAGGTCTGGGTAGCGATGAAGACCGGCGAAGTCGGACTAAAGAACAAAAACAACTGCATAATCAACAACTCCTCAGCGGTTGTTTTATTGATGCTGCAAGTTTATCAGATGAGTCCGAAATTGTCGATCAAAGAAGAAACGATGAACGCAGGCAAGGTGCTTTGTTATTTCAAACATCAGTACCCCATTTTTCTATGGTTCAAATACCAAACGATGAGAACTTTTCATTTCCATCAAATAATTTGAATGCTCCCCAATTTCCTGAAACTAGTACCCCATACAATTCTATAGTGCAACTTGATTCTGACGAAGCAGCAAGAAAATCTCCATTAGGTTTTTATGTTGATTTGAATGATGTCAATGAAAGCCCATCATCTCTGCCTAATCCATCAGTTAAGAAAAATATATTTTCTATGGTTATAGATTTTGAAGGCCCAAAAAAAGAGAAACCGGTCAAGTTGAGCTCTTCTTTAATTTCTTTCCGAAAACCTAAACCTACTAATAAGTCCAATTTACTGGGTAAAAGCAGTGGTAGTTTGTCCTCCAGTGTCAGTTCTATAAATTCAAATAGAGATTCTAATTCTGTAGCTGGAACTAGCCGGCAGTCAGAAGAACTAGAAATCAGATCAAATGGTAAAGGGGTTAGTATTGAAGTACTAAGTGCTTCACTTATCAAAAACCTTTCGGTTTCCTCAAAATCATCTAGTAGTAGCGAAAATGCCCCTGAAAAAATTAGCGATGACATTGATAGAGATTCTGCTAAAGAATCTGTTGATGAGGAGCACCTTGAATGTGATAGTATCCCTGAAAATGATAAAAACAGATTGGATACTCAGAATGAGCCAGATTTCGGCAATGAAGAAGGAAATAGAAAGCCAGACAGTAGCAAACTTGTTGTTAAAAAAACAGGAATCACTAATGGCTTACAGGTAAGTGAGAAAAAACTTGTTGGTGTTTTTAAATTTTTTAATTTCTTGGAAATGTTAGTGAAATATTTGCATGTTGAATGAGTGGTACATTTGTCATATATACAGAATGCTGAGGTTGTTTAAAGACACTTGAATTTCATAATAAGAAAAAATAAAGAAACTTTGATTACAAAAACATCCTTATTTTTTATTGAAACCAAAAAGAGGTATATATAACTGATTATAATGATAAAAAAGAGATAATTTTCCAATTAAACAAATTTAAGAATAAGCTCAATAAAATAACTTAAAATCTTAAGCAATGAAATTTTGTTTTTATTTCTATTTATATAGTTTAAAAAAATTCCATTTTCATTATAAAATTAGATTTTTCCTCATAAATACTTAAAAGTCTCTGACTTCCTTAATTTCTTCAAAATTACATTCCTTAAAAGCTATTTAGGTAAATATTTAATGATAGAATATCAATCAGAAAATTAATAACAATAAATAAATGTTGAAATGATTTATTGAAAATAATTGTATAAATGTTGAAATTTTTTGCTATTTATTGACCACCATAATATTCCAATCAACCCTGATCAAATAATTTTAAATATACTTTTTCTATATATAAGGTAAAAAATTAATAAATAATGTAGAAGTTGAATATTTTAATTTTAATAACTGATATGAAAGTTTGAATTTACCTAATTCAAAATCTAATCACCCCCCAATTATAATAATGAATAAAGTTAGTATTTTTATGAAAAAAGTAATATAAAATAAAAAATTATACATAAAAAACTCTTATACAAAAAGTTAGTTTATAATATTATATAATGCTCCAAAGGTTTTTTTAAATGGCGACATTAATTTTTTCAACATTAATTTTAATCTTGTGCCAAAAACTATTTTTTACTTTTTAGTTTGATTATTGCTAAAACCGTGTTTTTATTTTCGTTTGTCTTAACCTATAATTTATTTGATTTATAAAAGAACATCGATGACTTTCATTTCATGGATCTAATCATGACTTTATATAATCCATATATTTATTTTTTTATAACATTCTGTTCATACTTTTCGAAAAAATATTTTAACTGATAGAATTTTTAATCTTATCTTATCTCCTTAATTGCACTTTCTGACTGAATGACACAAATAGAATATATTTAAAGTTTTTTATTATTAATTTTGATTACTTGAAGATAGAAAATTATAATATTTTAAATAAATAAACGTTATTTACGACTGTTTTGCTGATTTCAAACATTGTCGTAACATCATGACTGACGACGAACATTCCGGACGGCCAAAAACTGAGATACTGATATCATCGTTCACCAAATGGTACTAGGCTATCATCGAATTGAGGTTAGTTTGGACCAAATGAATATTTCTTTTTATTGAAGTGAAACCAAACGAGTCGGATTTTTTTACGTTGTAATTCTGGTTCAAACCTATATCCACCACTACACTCCAGAAACAAAAATCAGTATTTCGCACACTAGCTTTGGAGAAGTTGCACATTTGAAGAAGAAGAAATTGTATCATCAGGAAAACGCACCTTCTTACACTTCGGTGATTGCTTCGGCTAAAAATCATGAATTGCACTTCGAATTGATTGACCGAATTCACCAGATCCGGCCGCTAGCAACTCTTACCTGTTTCCGAATCTCAAAGTTTCTTTTGCAGGAGAGAGATTTTCGTCAGTCGAGAACGTCATCGCATACGTAACCGCCATTTTGAGTAGAAATATGGCAACCATTCTTTGGAAAGTGTTAAAAGATTATAGGGTCGCTGGATTATGTGTATAGACTATGTTGAAAAATACAAATGATTTATTGAATTTTTAGACAACCCTCGTGTTCATAAATAACAATTAAACATTATTTATTATTATTATTATGAGATTTGTATTAACTATTTAATGATAATTTTATCTCTGGTAGGAATGTTTAACGAAGATGCTACAAATAGTTTTGTTAGGAATGTTCCGATGTTTAGATATAATTATATACTAATCCGTCTATTTTTACGAGTTCTAGGAAATTTCAAAATCCATATTTCATTCGTTTCAAAAATTACTATTTAAAAAAATTACAGTAGTTAGAGATAGAGAGAGGTTCTTTGAAGTGGTTTCGAATGAGATGCGAACATTATTCATGTGGGCAGAGGGATATTTTAGGCAGGGCTGGATTTGAGTTGTGGATCGAAATGAACAGGGCGCCGGCAGAGTTTGATCCCGAGCCCCCTCGCTACAAAATGAACAAAATCTTTTTCTTGAACTGGCCCAACGTCTCATTTTTCCGAAGTCCATCTAAAATTCAGTAAAAATGCGTGGCATGACCTGAGCTTTCCTGAAACATCTCTTGACCAATAGATTAACAGACTTACAAGATTTAAAAAATGCTATATAACTCACTGTTTTACCTTGGCGTATAATTTCAATTTTTTCACAATTAACCTGAATTAAAAATTCATTAGAATTTGTTTTTTGTCATCATTTTGTATGGAATATTGTTAATTCTAGTATTTACGTAGTACACTCTGTAGTAATAATGTGTACGTTGCATTCAAATTAATATTCTAATACCTTCACCTTTGATACCTATCGGTGTGAGTCTGAATGTTTTAAGCTTAGATCATCATTATATCATCTTTTTGTTTATACTTCTCATAATTTTTAACAATTTCTACTCATTGTTTATTATTCATTCCGAAATTACAGTGGTTACGAAATCTTATTTTACCCAGAAGTAATTGTAAATACTACGAAATAGCCATTGAGAATCAGAATATCATAGTTTTGAACATTTTAGTATGCCATTCGATCTGTTATGTCCGATCGACACTGTACGAGGCATGACGGTGCGTTTGCCTCTTCTCGCCTTCACTCACCTCGCCTCCCTGTCGCTCTGGTTTTTTTTTCATACGCGACTCAAAGGACGTGACGGTGTGAATATAGAATAAAACGAGAGTGTCTATGTTTAGCACTCCTGTCGCCTCCCTTCTCGAAGACTCGAGTGTCGAGAGTCCCTAGGAGTCGCCTCGCACGACTATGGATCAGGCAGTACGTTTTTGTTATACTCCAACCTGCCAACAGTAGAACAACAAATATAAGGAATAGTTTCATCACAAGTTTCCTTATAGTTTTACTTTTAATATGCGTTGTAGGTAGAGGACGTTTTAGAAACGGCACCTAGATTTTATCGAACTTTTCGAACGGAGAGGTCCATTGAAAGTGGTTGTATGTTACAACATATATTTCGATCGCTTTTCTGAAGGCTTGCAAAGTATGTTCATGCTTGGGCTTAATAGAACAAGTATATTTATTATTTGACATTTCACAATTTTTTCAAACCATCTAAAAAGGAATTCTTCACGTTTGTCTCAGCCATCACGTCTCCATTTTTCGGAAATCGCTTGCCACCAATTCGTTTTTTTAAATTTGGGTGATCAGAAGGAACCGGATCTGGTGAATATAGCGAATGAAAAAATAAATCGTAAAAGGTTTTTTCTTTTTTGTGAGCATTCTCTAGTCTCCCGAATGTTTCATTTATTTTGATACATTTACCAATGAATTCCTTTCGTAATTTTTTAGAGAGACTAACTATATATTCAACATTCAACAACTTACATATTTTTTTAACAAAAGAACTTTACTACCCTGAGCCTTCATCAGCGCGCTAAAAACAAAATAAACTTTTGACAGCATGTTATTAACTTAATCCTTTTCTGCATACCTGGTGGCACGTTTAAGGAAAAACCAACTTAACTACATCCCTCTACCATGATATCCTATTTCTTACGTACACGATCCCAAACGTGATGTTTTGAATTTAAGTGTTAAAGGCAAAACTCCACGGGGAAGCTAAGTGAGTCGATCTCGAACGTCTTTGTCTACTCAACGATGCTAGTAGAAGTTAGGTACGCGCGTGCATCTCGACATAAGTTTAGTTTCACGTTTTGTATCTATTTTTTGTTTGTATATATATATATATATATATATATATATATATATATATATATATATATATATATATATATGCTTTATGTAGTTAATCGTTATTGATTTTTGTGTTACCTCTCCACCACTCTACCGCTACTACCAATACAAGTGATGATTCAGTCGCAGCAACACTGTCATTGTCAACCTAGACATAACCTCAATACGGAGCTGCTTAAATGACCTACAAGATCAATTCTCGCCACTTGGATTATTGCTAGACGACCTTCAAGGGTTCAAAAGCTTGATCTGGACTAGGTGTTTAAACTAAAAATGATTATGAAAAAAAAAAGTTTTGTTTCTTTGGTAGGTCGTAAACTTTTCAGACAACCCTCGTTTTGGAATTAGTGAGAAAATGTTAAAGAATAAGGATCGGTGAAGTTGATTATAAAAAAATTGTGGCACTGAAGATGCGGATGCTTATTAGTTAATTTTTGTTACTTAATCCTTAACAAAATCTTAATTATTTGGATAGATAAAAAAGTAACACTCTATATAATACTATTAATAGTAGTTGGCAAATGATATGTCGATACGGTGATAAATTAAAAACATTTGTTAGAAGTACTAATTTCATTAAGTCGCCGAGCATGACTGTGAATGAATCATTTTCACATTGATTTGCATAAATTTCAATAGCCGACAAAATTTTCAACATCGAAATTTAATTTATTCGTCTTGTCACGTTTATCTAAAACATACTGTTATTTTTGACGGTCATGGTAATCAAACAAAAAGTAATTTTGATATTTTATTACACTCCGCGTATTATCAACGATTGTTCCATGACTTGTTGACACATTGAAAATAATATTTTAGAATTACTAATTACGAGGTGAAATATTAGAATTAGTCTCCTTCAAAGTAAAGCTAGTCAAAATGATATTAGACAATTCACACAGTAAAGTGACGAGCTACTGTATCAGAGAAAAAATATAGGATTCAAGAGGGATTGAATGCAACATCGACAATGTTTTTTATTTAATTTAGTGTAGAAAAAAATTGTTCAAAACAGCGGATAATTGCATGTGCAGAAGATTTAGCTTCAATAACCAGAACAAAGGAAAATCTGCTAAACTAGAAGATGCTGCAAAAAAAGAGAAAACAAAGTAAATGGCGGTAAAACAGAATATCGTTGGTAGAAAGGGATACAAATGAAATAAAGCGGTAAAGAGCAGAACATATAAGATAAAAAAATATTGTAAATTCGAGTACCAACGAGCAAAACACTTACAAAACAATGAACAGATTGAGATAAATAAAAGAATAGTGGGTTTTAATAATGGTATAGGAAACAAAACTGGTTTTACGGGAAATGAAGGTATCGAGGAAAGGTTTTGATGGAATAAAATCAAATGAACGACTTTGGGGAAGAACCAGGAACAGAAGGATCTGTATAAATACTCATCAGTAATAGTACGTAAGATCTCAAAGAGTGAGATAGTTGGTGAATACTAAAAGGATGCCGGAAAGAATATCTGCAAAAAGGATCATTGAAGAAGGGAAAGGAGGTACAAGATAAAGACGGAGGCTAAAGAAAAAATGATGATTAGATGAAGATTTAGAAGAAATTAGAGAGGGAGAAACGAATTGGAGTGTAAAAGTAAAGAATCACAATCTGTTGAAAAGAATTGTGATCTTTAAAAGCATGTAGTACTCTAAATATGTATAATTACGAAAAAAAATAACGGTGAAATATTTGACTTAGTTTTCTTCATAGTATTGTTACATTTTTTGCCTGTTCCTACCAGAAGCGCCATCTGATTTTTCTGAAACTTAAACTTTCGACTGTTTGCCGGAACAATTTCCCCAATAAAACAATCCTTCGACTAATACCTGTTTTGGGAATCCCGTGTCCCCTTTCATAACCTTCTCAATGTCCTAATAGCATGCAATTAACTTACAGACAAAGCATTGGATCGAACTGCTAGGACACTCCTCGGGACAGCAAAGCGAGCTGATCTCAGCGGAAATCCGCTGCTCCTAGAGAATCGGCACGCGTGACTTCGTTTAATTTTACTTTTTAATATATTGTTTTTATGGTATATATGTATTTACACTTCTTCGACTCTAACGCCCAAACGCTTTTCCCTGAAAATCGGAAACTAGAGAAAAGATGGAGCAGTATTTGAAAATATACGGTAATTTGATCAAAAAAAAAGGTATGAAAGGTGTATCAAAAAAGGTGAAATTTCGAAAAAAAAGTTATAATGACGATAAAAAATTTCGATAGTTTATAAAATTAATGTACGTTATAGATACAGACAAAGCTAATGAAAGCGTTCACTTCATCTATGTGAAGTGTACATTTGAAACTTTAAAATATTGACGCACGACGTCGTAATATTAGTTAAAATATTCTATTCAAATTCATTTTAGATCGTAATCTCATTTTCGATGTGAAAAATACAAATTACCATTAAAATATGGCAAGGGCTCCCATTTGAGTAAATTACTGGCAGTTATTATCGAAGGCCACGCATTCATGTGAGTTTGTGATGACATAATTTGTATAGTTGTAATGGAAAAAAATACTGTTTAACGAGTCTCCATATTTGTTCGTGATCTATTCGACCATGGCAGAATTTCGATCTTTTTTCAATAACGCATGATTCGTAAATTAAATTAATCTATAAAATTAACTAATTGCATGTCAAGGAAGGAATAAAAGTATTTTAATTTTAATTTCTTCTTCTTATCATCTCATTGAAGGTTTTTAAACGCGTCTCTGTCCCTCGCAACATGAAACAATTCCTCGACGGTGAGATTTGCCAATTCTCGTATGTTACGGAGCCAGGATTTCTTCTTCCTGCCGATGCCTTTCTTTCCCTGCATTATGTTCTGTAGGTATTTGTCGTTGCGTAAGATGTGTCCGATGTTATCTTAACAATTGTCAACAGCTTTCTTTTGCGTCTAATGCGTCTCTAGTACTTCGTTGTTGGTGATTCTGTCAATCTAGGGTATCTTCAGGATGCGTTTATAGAAACACATCTCGAATGCCTTAAGTTTTTTTGATCATTTGAGCTTTCAAAGTCCATGTTTCCACTCCGTACAGCAGTACTGACCACACATAACATTCCATGAATCCTATTCTGACTTGGAGGTTCAAATTTCTGTTTGCAAACATTGAGGACTACTCGACAAATGTCTTTCGAGCCATTTCAATCCTGATCTTGATTTCTTCGTCGATTTTAATTTACACGTTTTTATATTTCTACTCAATTAAATACTTTTCCTTGCATTGAATAGTCCAATTAATATTTGGCTTCATCATCAAGTTTACATAGATGAAGGGTTTGTATGTGAATCGCAACATTAAATCTCTATTCCTTTTTCTAAGTTAAGGTCAATTTATAAACTATAACGCCCGCGTTCCAACGCCTAGTCAACGAGAAGTCGAACGTAACGCCAACTAAAGCGTCATGGTAGGTGCGAACGTAAGAGCTTAGAAATCCCCCTTTATGGTATAATTCGTCCATAGTATGTTACGAGGCTCATTGGAGAACAGATTACGCATCCTGTCCAAAGATATCAGTTCAAGGTCGGTCCTTCTATTCCAGTCTTACTTACGACTTAATGATTACGTTTCACGCCACTGTCAGTTTTGGTTGTATGCTTAAACCTCTTCGTTTGTGACAATATCGATTGATAATCCCACTGTTTCGACGTTAGTGTATATGTTTGAACCCAAGAATCATGCTAAATCAAGCTCTTGCTATAAGTAGCTTTGAGCTAGTTCTTTAGTGTGAAACTAACTTGGTAGACCTTGTCTAATTTCACTTTATCTCTCAGCCTTGAATACGCTTGGGAACATAAAGTAAAATCAATCAAAAAGATGCTGTTGGCTTCTTAAATCAATAGTCTTTGAAGGAAACTGAAATTTTGAGTTGCGTCAAAAAAATAAATATCGTCGGTGGTCTGGAATTGTGCATCCTCGACACGTCAATTTACTATTTAAATATTTATCGGAATTCGAATTAAATTTGTATTCATCGACGATATTAAAAAAAAACAAAAGATCTATCTATATGTACTTACTCATATCTAGCAATACGGGTTTGTAATAATAATTAGTACAAACTTTGAATTATACAAATATCGATTAATATAACTCGTTTGAGTGAAACTATATATATAATTAATATACATTTACTGGGAAAATAAGTTTATCATGAAAGCTTAAATCAAATGGAAATAAATAAATAACCTTAATTCCCAACGAAAGAAAAACTGCATAACTCTATAGACCAAGTTACAAAGTAAAGAAGAATAATGTCGTATTTACCCTCGTTATACTACCCCCTATTTAGAAATATTTCTTCTGAAGTGACTGTACCTACACAACGTTAACTTTTTGGACTCATCCTTGCTCACACTAGGCTGCCCACCGACAACAGTCCTCTGATCGACTCTAGCAGCATCTTCAGTTCAATCTTTCGCGTGAAAAGATGGAATCTACTGTAGCCTAATTTCATTACCGAGCAACGACTTCGTAGATGTCTGACCTGAAGACTCCTATCACTGTATCTTGTAGCGAAGCAAGTCCAATGTTCTAAACAGTCTTCTACGAGGTTTTTCGGAATCATTTTGGTATATAGCTTTCTTATTACGAAATATTGAGTTAATATCTGTCTGTCTTCCACGCTTTCAGGGCTTTTCTTCAACATTCTATGCTAACCAAACACTTTAGCGCGACTCAGAATAATCACCAAACACTTTTAGTACTTTACTGTAAGTTTGAGCCGTTTACTCGCACAAAATTTGATCGCGATCCATTGTTCGAGACGAGCACCACGAACATATAGCTGTAAGAGAATTAATGATTGCTCGTAGTTTCAAATACATGTATGGATGGAGTAAACTCATTTCTTAATTGTCCGAATTCGTATTCAGACTTGTTTAAAATATGCGGAATTCAAATAAAACAAAAAGGAACAGTTTCTGTTCAGAATCAGCAAGATGGAACATACTTCCGGAAGTTTTCCATTCATATTGATCAATAATTTCAGATTTTCGATATTTTCCATCATGTTTAATTAAAATTTCGCGACCAACCCCGTATAATCATGTAGTTTTGATTTGATTTATTGGAGTACATTTGAAAATTGGTCATTTATCATTATTATAATAATTATAGGGGAGTGGCTATTAGATCGAAAACAAGGTTCTATGAACTTGCTAATACGATGTTAACGACCGATTTCGTAGGAAATACACATAAGAATTAATTGATTGTGGTAAGTAATCTCAGCGTCAACATTTTCTAAAAAGCGACAGGTGATTGGATTTTTTTTATATCATCGTAATTTAATGTATCGTAATAAATTGGAAAGTGACAATCAATTTTTCTATCTTTAAAAACAATGAACAGAGGGTGTCTTATAAGTAATGTCGGCTTTCATATCATCTTTACGAATAAAAAAGATAGGTACAGGATCAAAATAGAAATGGAATAGATTTTAAATACGATCATTGATATTGGAACGAGCACCCGTTTCATTGGAACGAGCATCACTTCTAGTTATATATGTAATACTTCTATATGGACAGTTTCTATAAGTGAAAGCTGTTCTAACTAAGGAAGACAGAATGACAACGATTTCTGTGTCCTCCGAGGTTCCAGCTCGGTTCTGCGCATTCTCAAGCATGCGTAGTAGAGATAAAGTGTCTCGTACGAGAGAGAAAATGAATATTGTTGGCACCGTAACATAGGGCTTCTAGTGAAGTCATCGAAATGGTCATTCAAGGAATTTTTGATGGTTAAATGTTAAATTGAGAATAATCAGTTGCACTTAATTCTTATGTGAAACAAAAGGGGCAAAATTTTTTTGATTCAAATAGGGATCGCCAAATTTTAAAAAATTTGTCAAAAATTGTAAATATATCTAAAGAGAACATAAAAGCCCTTTATTTACGATAAATGTTTAGTATATTTTTTTGACTTGGGCCAGCCAATTTTATAGTATCTTCTCAATTAATTGATGTTTAAAATTCTTCTTTAAACCCGAAAAGAATTATTCTAATTGTGTTTATTACTTTTTGGGTGTGATAAAATAACAAAAATTCCCTGAAAGCCAAATATAGGTGGAGAGCTGGTGTTTATCATTACAAATAAAGTTTTAAAAATCACCATCGATCCTATGTGTGCTACAAAAGTTATTCGGGGTCAAATATCAAAATTTGAGGTTTTCTCAAAAAAAATTTCGAACCAAAATTGTACATCTCAAAATTCTCTACAAAAACGGTCTGCATGATTTTTTTTCTTACAGTTACCATTCCTGAGATATCGCGATTCTAAGAGTCACATTGTATATTTCTTAAATACATACTCTTTTAAAGTCTACTTGAACAGTTATGTTTTCTTCGGCATATTCTTCTTTCTTTCTATTTCTTCTTCTTCTTCATAAATTGTTCAAATGTGGATGAGTCATTGATCTCTTCATTAAAATCACAGGAATCTTCCCCTATTGTACTCAACTGGACGTGATTCGCCGTTAAAATCTACGATTTTTCGTCACGTATATGTTTGATACGTTTATCAATATCCACTGATTTATTTTATTGTTTATTTTCTGAGAAAAATCTTTAGTTTGTCTTACCTACCACGGCGGGTCATTTGACTGGTAGTACGATTTATGCCAAAACTATAAAGTGCCTTCCAGAAAATAGTTAGGTTGGTTACAAACCGATAAATTCGCTATGATTCCCCAAGTTTAGTACAACTTTATTGACAACAGTTGATATTGTTATAAACTAGGATTATTTATTACTATTGATAAATAATTGTTTCCAACGAAAGCAAGGTGTAGATTTATTCAATACGTACCTAATAAATTCCTTAGTCAATAAAAAATGTTTTTATTTCTTTCCACGGACTCCCTTTTCCGATACCACTCTATGGAAACTCCTTTGTATGGCAGATTTGCCGCCCTAGGTTACAGCCTACTCATCCTGCTGATAAATCCAACATTGGTTGTCTTGGTTGGTGTAGCTTGAGGTGCGGAGTTTCCGGAGTTTTTTATTTCCAAAGAAAGCAAGGTGCCAAATACGTGCCCAAGAAACCGAACAAATTTGATATAAAATTTTGGTTAGTATTCGTTGTACGTAGCAAATATATATTGAACGACTTTGGGTAAAGATAAAAGTAGAGAACCTTCAACTCATTTTGTAGGATGTGGAAGAAATATAACCACGGACAACTTTTTTACACGTCTACGTTTAGCAACCAAACTTTAGCAAAAAAACTACGATATCTAGGACAATTAGAGCAAATAGAAAAGAGCTACCAAGATTGAAGGAACTAATAAACGACGACATTGCACTTTTCTCAACCAAACTCTATCGCTCTAATAATTGTATTGTTGATAGTTTACAAAGCCAAATCAAGAAATGAAGTTATGATTCTCAGTTCAATGCACTATTCCGTACTAGTTGAAGAAAATGACACTAACACCGGAGAAAATGCAAAATACAACTGATCTATTACATTCTCTGACCCTTATTTCAAAACTTATAATTGTAGGAATTTTATTTTCTCTTGCAGAACGTAGTAAGGAACCTTTGTATGAAAATTAAAAATTCTCAGTTCGTTTCCTTCAAACACCGCTAACTAATTTCGAACTGTAACAGTATTTTCTGTGACGAGTATACGTGACTCACCAAGTAACCCATTCGCCTTTTTTTGGCTAGTTGTCCTCAAAAAAATTTGTACTCCGAATTATTTTGTTGTAATAATTTTTTGAGTTTCGTTTACGGTTCGCACTTCTAGACCATCGGACCGAGACTTTTATAGTATGGACGATTGTGTGCATTTCTTAACGTATATATATATATATATTTGTCCTAAAATATTATTAAAGGGAAATAACAATAAATTAACCTAACCTTGCCCAGCGGCGTAACACTTATCAATGTAAGTTGGGAAATATATTTGCGCATGCGGGGGGAGATTCTTACTAAAATTTCAGCTATTTCGGACGGTTCGTACTTGTTTGATAATGGGGGGAGGCCAAAATAAATCGAAAATGAAGATATCTTGCTTTGTTTTCGAGATATCGATACTTAACGTTAGTTCAAAATTCGCTTTATTGAGCAGATGGCGTTCAATACTTCGTTTAAAATGAATATTTTATCACTTCAAATTCAATATGAATCTTGTAATTCAATAAACAAAAGATTTTTTTATATTATTTACCCTGATACTCTAAAATTATATTGAAAAAAACAGATTTTTATAACAAAATGAGCCATTTTTGATAACTTTCATCACTCTGTGATGAATATAACTCAACATACGATAAATACATGAATGATTTGATGTTTTTCATAAGGAATTGTCGGTTGTTTTTTATTATATATAAAATAAAAAAAATATTTGATGATAGTTTGAAGATTTAATTAGTAATTTAATGTAAAAATATCCTCTTTCGAGCAAAAAGTATGTTCTGAATGAAATTATTTATTTTCGTTTGGTTTATAATTGAAAAGCCAGACTACTGTTGTATTTTACAATTATCTTGGAAAAGGCGAAGCCCCCCATGAGAAAAAAAAATAATAATAAAATAAAACTAAAATAATCCTCACGCGAGAAAATTTTTTAGACAATTTTGGCTGTAAAAAATTCACGATTTTTGAACTTTTTACACTTGAAGTGCACCACGAGAATGTTAGGCTAGGTTAGGTTGATATATACAAATATTAAATAAAAATAAATTTTTCCAATTTCAAGTATCGATATCTCGAAAACGAAGCGAGATATCAAAAATTTTATTCTCTATTTTCGACTTATTTTGGGTCGATTTACAAAATGGCATAGTCAAATCCAGGCACCACGGAAATCGTACTCGTGCCGTAAATGGTATAAGTGAGTCGTGGAGATTTTTTAAAAATTGAGTATTGAGCTGTCATTGAATATTAACCAGATGAGGGATATATGGTGGGTGTTCAATCTCTGATGTTTCGATAATTTTCATTGCAACTGTCTAGGAAGTCAGAGTAATTATCACGTTGACGTTTGATTCCTTAAAGTCGTAAAATTTTCAGTGCTTTTTCGATATTCAATTAACATGAGGAAAAAAATATTTTAAATTAAAAAAGTGTGCTCAAGTTATAAAATAGAATAAAATCGAATTTCGTAAAAAAATAACTTTTAAGTTAAAAATAAAAAACTAAAAATTTCATTTTGTATTGTGAATACTAAAGTTGTAGATCTTTTCCATATGACTTGTAGTTTTGCAGCAAAAAAACTCACCCTTCCACTTTCGGACCTCATATCGTCAGTAAATTATTTTTGTTATATTGTCTTCCTTTCCTAATGGATTCCATCTTATTAATATTTTGTTTTGGTTTAAAAAATTATCGATTATACAGAAGCTTCCTTACTAAATTTGTAGATAAATTCTTACTCATTCTAATGTTTTTTCTAATTTCATTCCAAGATTTTTCATCATTATCTACTAATACATATTAAAGTGCCAGTACCATCATCACTTCAGACTTATTAAAATTATTGTTGCGTTCTACAACATTCTATTTAGTTATCGTAAGGAATGTAATGTACAATAAAATTTTTTTAAATATGGTCAGGATATTAACAATGCGTATATTATCGCACTTAGTGGCCTAATAAAGATATACATGCTTCGGACGTGTTAACAGTTGCATTTTTGTTTTGTTTTTGATGTGTTGTGTTTATCATATCGAATGGATTCTACTTGTTGTATCGAGGTTAGTAAATATTTTAGTTAGTACACTAAAGGTATTTTCTACAAAAAATATGTCTTTTTGATTTCTTTTAATGGTGTTTTTTCACACCAAGTATCAAAAATGTAAGGAGGCTTAAAAATTAAGAAAAGTGAACACAAATAACTCTAAACCCCGTTTAAATGACTTTTTATCAATATTCAATATGACTACTAATAATAATTTAGAAAAAAAAGGATTTATAGACACGATCTATCTTAATTACATTATTTATTTGTACATTAATTATTCACTAACACTTACACACTAAACTATTCACTAATACTTAACATCTAATTTATTTAAACACATCGTTTAGTTTACTTGCCACTATAACATTAAAATATTATAATCTACAATTTTCGTTTCCTTGAAATTTCTACTTTGCCGTTATAAAACAAAGGTCTTCTTTGAAATCGACATGAGATTATTTGATCATTGGTTGAAAACAGCCTTAACATGTTATAGTAAGTATTTTATTTACACTGATACAACAAAGTCCAGACTTCTTAAACTTACACCATTGTCTATTATATACTGCTTCAACTTTTTTCTTCTTTTCTTCACCTTCATTTTTCGAATCAACTAATTCTGCTATCGAATCAAGACTGACTGATCAACTGACCTCGTATCGTCCCTAAAACCTTTATCTTCTTATTTTATTATTATTATTTTATATTATTATTTATTATTATTTTATTATCTTCTTATGTTACCTTCTATTACTTTCAAAATAGACATTGGTAGAAGGATGGCGATCTCTCAGGACTGATTGCGAAGTGTCTAAATACCTAACCTCAAAACTAACAGTTTCATGACATTGGTAGAATGATGGCGAACTCTCAGGACTGATGGCGAAATGTCAAAATATCTAACCTCAAAAATAATAGTTTCATGACATTGGTAGAAAAATGGCGAACTCTCAGGACTGATGGCGAAATGTCAAAATATCTAACCTTAAAACTAACATCTCGTCAAGATATCCCAATCGCATATGCAACTCACAACATATGTTATAAATGAGTGCAAGCAACATCTGGATTTGAAAATTTGAGCCGAAAATATTTTATCTAATAAAAGTAGGTTTTCGTAGAGTTGATTTCAGAGATATAGTTTGTTCAAGCTGGCCCGACCTGCTGATAGAGAGAGAAAGAACAACGGTATGCTACTCTCTATCTCTCTACTCTGTTCTGATTGAATTGCCATGACTTCGAAGCTTGGAGTGAAGGTAATGACAAAGGAATCAAAAGCGATTAATGAGAGATAGAGAGTGATGAACCCAAGCTCTTTCTCTTTATTGTAATAGTACAATCCCAGTTTAATGTTTCTTTCTCTATTTTTGATATCAACTTATGGTCGTTTCATCTATCCGAGGGCATGTTATAATACATATATATCTTATATTGTAATTATCATTAAAAATAGATGTTTCCATAATATCAATATCAAATCATCAATTTAATTTACAATCGATTTTACGATACGACAAAGTTCTATAACCTTGAAATTTTCATATCGTTTATCCTAACACGATATCATATAGGTCAGACTGTCTTTATGTACACTGGACAACACATAAAATTAACGAACATATAATAAAAATTTTATTTATTATCTTAAACTTTCAAAATTATATTTATATCACTTTCGTCGTAATTCGGTGAACCCTTTCATGAAATGTAGGTCGATGTCCTTGAGACTTTAGGTGAGGGTGTGACTCTGTCCATAACCTTGAATGTACACTGTGTTCTTGTACCCGTGGGTAGATTTAATAATAGTTCGTCGGGTTGTTATTGTTGGAATAGAAACTCGATTTTTTAGATAAGAGCTCAAACAACAGATTTCAATTCGTGATATATTCGTTATACAGGTCCAATAATAAACGCCTTGCGTAAATTTTCTGATAATATTGTTTGTATCCATATTTATTTACCTGTTATTTCATTGGCGGAGAGATGAAAAATTATCCGATAGAGTTAAACACAACATTATGATCAAGTTGGAGTTTCTGGAACCGTTCGGGATATTTATATTACACAACCATCAATACTAATTGTGCGTGTTGGTATAGTGAAACCTACAGTCTCTGAAGATGATAAATTGGTTATCGAAACGCGCGTTATACAGATGTAATTATGAGTGTTAGTGTAGGGGTAGTGTAAAGATAAATCCTGTGCTCCACATATATCTTGTGTAAAGTGTATGAAACTCCTATTAGGTGGGCTAAACAAGAATCTAGACATTTGCCTTTTATTCAAAGAGAAATTTCTCAAATTCAGCGAGGCAAAAATCAAAGAGGAAATATTTAATGGTGCACAAATTTCTTTGAAGGAAAGATGATCTGGAAAAAGTCGTCTGGAAATGTTTTGTGAATGTTTCCTTGAAGCGGAACATTATAAAGACTTTATCAATGAACTTTTCATAGGAAGCTTTAGGATGTAATTTAAAATACATATCTTGCACTCTTATCTGGATTTCTTCCTCGAGAATTTGGGTACTGTGAATGACGAACAAGGAGAACAATTTCATCAAGACATTTCCTTAATAAAAAAAGTTCTATCAAGAAAAAAAAAAGTCTGCGATAAGCAGTGGCGTGGTGAGATTAATTTAATTCATAAATTTCTTTAAATAAATGTAGCAGCTCCAGAATACAATTATACCAGTTTAGAAACATTGCGTCAAGTTTTATCAACTTGTAGTTTTAAACACAAAAATCTGAATAAACGGATGGCAAGGATCGTTCGATCGCGACAAGATTATTGACGTCAGATAAAAGACTACCGAAGTTCTAATAGACACATAATTTATCTAGATGAAACATGGTTTGATAGTCACGATGTAGTAAATTTTGGTTGGGTTGGCCATAGTAAAAATGGCTGTTTGAATGGGCCACGTTCTAAAGGGAAACGCATTATGATAGTACACTCTGGAATCAAAGAAATAATTTATTAATATCTGGTAAAAAATTGAAAACTGTGCAGCTGATAATCTTGAAGATATGGCAGTCAGTACCAATCTCGGCAACTCCTTAAGATACCAAATAGTAGTAGGAACAAAGCTCAAATTTTAGCATTTATGTCTGAAAATGTTCCTGTCAAAGATCGTTGAGACCCAACAAACAAAAAATTTCCTACTGTTACTGAAGGTGGAGGAAATTTATTATATTGACAAGCTGTGCAAAGAACAAGGTCATACTTTTCCTATTGCATATTTAATCCTATGGTTATGGGTAATATGGGCTAACGTAAAATCAGAAATACGAAAATTTGATTAGTCTCCAGAACCGAGTAAAGAGGTTGTTGAAGTCTTGAAGAAAGTTCTAGCAACAGACCGCTAAGAGCTTCGGAAAAAAATGTTATCAAATAAGAAGTATGTGGTATCACCCTGTTCACAACCCTTCATAATTCAATCAAATGATGACTTTAGTTCAGACGATTCTGACTACCATTATTATTTATAAAGAATTGAAATGTTTTCTTTTTCTTTCGTTTTATTTGCAAATAATTTATTTGCTTTTAAATTTCGTTTTTCAGAAAAGAAGCGAATGGGGTATAAAAAGGGCTCAGTTCATATCTACTACCCTGTTTAAACTAAACTCCGTCACGGGCATGTATATTTTACTCGTCTATTTACGTTTTATAATCTAATTTTCAGTTGTAGCAAGTTAATATGGTATAATAATGATTTTTTTTAAGTTCCAAGTGCGTCTGTCTAAATAACGTCGTATAATGATTCGATTGTCTTTTAACGAATACTTTCTTGCATAAGATATACAAATTTTTATAATATGATATTTTTATAATCTGCAATTAATATTGGAAGAACTATACGCATTGATATGTTAGACTAAGAACTCATGGACCGCACAACAAAACCCCTCTGGTGAATCTGGTGGTCAAAACCGCATGAAAATCCATTCAGTAGTTTTAGACTTTATCGGTAAAGACAGACAGACGCAGCGGATCACTTTGTGTTATATGTAGTGACGAGAAGAACTTAGTTTCAATCGATTCGTTAGCCGCTAGAAAAATACGTCAAATGTGCTAATTATACGTAGTATTATATTGAAACACGAGACCATAACGTTTCAGTCTAGATAAGAAATTTCTACCAGCACTGCGTAAATTGCTTACCACCAGTACAATTCCATGAAGCGAACATAAATAACAGTGATGCGGTTCATGTCGTTATCAAAAAAATAACGAAAATAACATAACTTGTGTGATGTGATATGAATTAGTCTAATTTTTATTTATCGAGGTAAAAGAATGGCTGTTTTGTTACAGACCTGTCCACAGTTCGTTAAACTATCTGATTTGGAATGTCAGAAACCGAAAGTGGACTTAAATTTCACACCGAGGATGAGCAGGTAAGGATTACATCGTATTCTAACAAAAATTTATTTTTTACTGTTTTAACGAAAACGAAACTCGTAATCAAATTATTGTAACATACAAAATATGTAAGATGTGATCATATATTTTTAGTATTTAGTATAAAATATGTTACAGTTTTGGATAGAATTGAAATTAAATTATTTACAAAAGTGTTTTGTAATTTTGGGATCATCATTTCCCTAAAATTATACAGAATACGATTACAAAATTTGCATGTTTATTGAATTGAATATACGAATGAATCTTTTGTATATCTTTCATCTATGTTTATGAAATCAGTCAAGATTCACGTGTGCAGAAAAAAATCGAGATTCAATTATCTAAAAGAGAAGTAGTTATTTTTTTATCCTTTAAAACTACGTTATAAGGATTTATGTTCTAACCTAAACAAATGAACGTAGATTTGAAAAAATAATATTTTCAAATTTTGGCAGTCGAAACGATATTTCTAATACAAATATCGCGTAATTCTTAGTAGGATAGTGAGGGGCCATAAGTCTTCTAATATTTCCGTCGTGCCCGACTTGAAAGAAAATCCAAAAATAACCGCAATTATTAAAAAAACATATTAAATTTGATTCTTTTGCAAAACCTAACCAAATACCATCTATTTCATCCAATACCTTTGTTCCACCATTGTTCTTACTATTTTTTGTACTCATTCTTCTTCCTCGCATGTTTCTTAACCTCTTCAATGTTATGGAATCGGTGTTATATTACAAACATTCCTCGTATTGATTGTAAATTGATGGTACATATAGGGTTTTCTATTTGTGAGATATCCAGATATTTTTATACTTATATATAACTATAATAACATAATGATTTAAATATACGAGGTATATCCAAGTTGTAAGCTCCGTTTCTATTTCAGCAGCGCTGCGTTCGCAGTTACTCTGATTAAAGCAGAAGAAATGTTCGCTATTTTCGGATCGATGGTGATGACGTGTTCTTCGTAACGCTTCTTTATCCTGTTAGCTTCAATTGAAAATACCAACGCTTGTGAAATCTGTTCTGTTATTCGTTTTCCGAATCCAAAGAAAGATAAACCAAGTCAAATTTATCGGTAATTTTACAGTCAAAATGCTATTTGTTATTTAATGATTAGAAGATGGGTCAAACAGATGGGAACGCCCGTGTTTGTTTACTGATAAACTGGTTCCCGCATTTAAAGAAAAGCTTAAGATTAACTGTTTGTAAAGTTTGCAATTACTGCTCTTGCTATGGAATATCCGCAAAACTGACGATCACTAATCCATGAAATTGTTAATAAAATTTCGAAAACTTTGCTTACGTTGGGTATCCAAAATTGAGTATCTCACTATATCTCAAAAACTAAACATCGATCAATGGAATGGAAGTACACATTGAAAGTTAAGTTTGATCTAATCTTAACACTTCGAAAACTTATGTGAGCTGGTTTTTTTCATTGATTTCTTACTATGAAGCCAATCAATCAATGGACACATTTACTGCTAGACAATCAAGGAATTGCGCTGCACAATACAGAACAAGTGCCAAGGATTATTATCGAAAGTGTTGGTTTTTTTCACCGATTTCACCCGGCAAACGTGACAAATAAAGTATTTGGCTGGAACATGTTTGATCATCCTCCGTACAGTTTGGAGCCCGCTCCTATCTTTTCTTACACCTAAAATTTTTCCTTGGTGATCAACTCTTCAACGATGATGACGAGCTAAAAAACATGTTACCTCATAGTTAAAAACACAGGCGGCAATATTCTATGAAGAAGGCATTCAAAAACTTGTGCCACTCTATGGCAAATATAAAAAATTTCGGAAAGGATTTTGTAGGATAAATATTTTTTCTGTTTTAAATAATCAAATGGTTATACCTCGTATTTTTTGATATTCTGATTTTGTTTATAATCCAACACGGTTTCTTTGTTTATCGAACTTCTATTCAAAAGTCAATAACATTTTCTCGATATGTTTTAATGCAACGCTTATCATTTGGGCGATAAAACAAAGCAGCAATATCAGTTGTAAATGTTTAAAGGTTAACAATATTCAACTACATCAACTTTTTTTATTATTATTTGTGGTCTAACATATTTCAAATTAGTGAAACATTCTTTCAAAATAGCGGAATAACTGAAATTCGATAAGGATAGTGATGTCCACTTTACAGATCCATCCCGGAGAGCTCATGGGTGGAAAGTCCTCTGCTGATGTCACATTCTGTAGGCTACAGGAGCGCGCCACACCCATTGGAACCTGAACACAGCGATAATAATTCAGATTCTGAAAACGCAAAGAAAAAGGAAAATTCATATTCACAACCAAAAAAAAGTGTCAGGAAATTAGGAACCGATCTTCTCAGGATGTTTCTGGAAGAAATCGGACCCGATGTTGTTGTAGAAGTCGATGGTCATAAATTGAAGGCGCACAAGTGTATTTTGGCATCGAGATGTCAATATTTTGCGGCCTTGTTGAGCGGAAATTGGTTGGAGAAGAACGGAAACGTGATTTGTTTGGAGGTAAGTTATTTACAGTTCTAATATTAAGAATTTTTATTCAAAAGAGTTTACTATATATTATATAGCTACGTAGGGTAAATAAAAGTAAACTGTTATATGTAGATGACAGCACGCTTTTGCAAGCAAGGGTAAATTTGGGGATTAAATACTTCATGTTTCAACATTACCAGCGGTCTGGGGGTAGTTTAAACTTCAGTTTAACATGAAACGGAGGATCATAACTTTTTCAAATTGATTACATAATTTGAACTAGACGATGATAATGAAAAAGTTATTGATGCGAAAAAACAAGAAGAAAAACTCGTTTTTGTTATTTTCATTTGCCCACTATCTCATTGTTTCCTTTTCCTGGTTACTGTATCATTTTTTTTAGATTCGATTTTCTTTGTTAAAATATGTTTATACAACTTTCTTTAACAATTCAACTTTAAAACAAACATTTTGTTCATTCTTGGTTTAAACTTTGTAAGTTGAGAATGTATGCTAGGGTGCTTTTGTTTCAACTATTTTTTTCTGCCCCATTGTGATGCTTGTTACAAGAATGCAAAAAAAATTTCATGAAAATTTGGGCTCTTAATATTAAGTAAGGGGGTTGACAAGATTTCCCCCTAAAGAATGCAAAAACTCTGATTTTTTAATTGATCTATAAACGTAAAACCCTTTTATACAATCGATGTTAACAATTTTCGACTATTTATATTTCTTTACTAAAAAGTATTTTCGATAAAAATTTGAAATTACAAAAGGTTTATCATTAAATATCTCCGAAAATATTGATTTTGGACACTTTGTGTTTCGGACCTTTTTTTCAGAAAATTAAATTTTCTGCAAGGTTTCTGTTCAAATTTTTTGTAGCTCTTGTTATTCACGAGGTAACTGCGAAAAAAAACTGTAGAAATTTAAAACTAAAAAATCAGAGTTTCTGTACATTTTTAAGGGAAAATCTTTACACCCCTCGGTCGAAAACTTAATATTAATGGCCCAAACTTTCAGGGAATTTTTTTTGGCTACTTGCAACAAAATGGCACAGAAAAAAAAGCACCCTAATGTATACTTAAGAACACCGGTAGTAGAATTTCCAGCAATTTCCGGCTCCAGTTAGACGGAAGAATATATATTCTTGCATAAAAGCGATTCTTAAACTCGCTTTAATATGTACAAGTTTCCATGTCATTTTTAAACGTGGTTGTCCCAGTTTACCTTCAGTCTCTGAAGAGGGTAACTTGGTGATCGAAAGTCTCAAAGAACTTGCTAATCGTTAGGTTAAAACTATGATTATTTCAAACAATTGGAAACCAACATTATATATGAGAACCTTTATAATAACCAATTATCCATAATTCGAACTTTATCCATAACTTATACAAAACGTGAGTCATTATTAAAATTTAACATCTATTACATATTACCAAATGTGTCCTTCAACTTGTATGAATAAGATAATTACGTTTTTTTTCATAATTTCAAATATACCTAATTGAATCACGAGCGCTGATTTTATCTATAGATTACTAATGAAGTGTTAAATTTAAATTTTTTTGTTAGATGAACAGGAGCGGACTGGGTTGTTAATTGCAAGGTTATAATTCAATTAATAATGTTTAATTTTGTCAAATTGAAAAAATATATTAGATATTAGCTTTCGCAATCGTCAACGATCGCAGGACCGAAGCAGTAAAGAAAAAAGGGTTAAATTTATTTTATTTTGCTGAAGGGATCTAATTGATGGGTATAAAAACGATGTCGGGTTTAAAATTTTTAAATGATTGGGCACGCCGTAACCTAAATTTACTACACGTCTCTAGAATTCATAATAGCACCGATATAAATTTTTAGAAGTGGGATATTTTTCTTATTTCTTCTTGCAACGCATCAATCGTTTGCTTACGTCACCAGCGCCGATCGAATTTCGACCGTCAAACTACAGCAGGATCCATGCCACGTTGTTTTTTTTACCATCCTGTCGCGTCGTGTTTTATCAAGTAAAAGTAATCGGTTTTGTTGTAGTAAATAGGTACTTTCATTTTTTCAATAGCATATTCCAAACTTAAAATTTACAATACATATTATTGTAACAATAATGTAGTAGTTTTAAGGTGTTACTTGTGATTTGATTTTTTTGTGTCCATACTGGATCTACCCGGAATATTGTTTATTCAAAAAAAAAAAGGTTTTTAAAGCTTTTTAAAACTAATAATTTTTAAAATTCACGTTAAACATGGTGCAATTTTGACTTTTCATTTCTTTTGAATGAAAAATAAAATGACATTTCTTATGGAAGTTGGTTGACACCTTTTGTTAGTTATCAAACGTTAACTAAATTAAATTAATTAATTTTTACTCGAACACCATAAGTCCAATAAAATCGTATTTGCTCCAAATTAAATGTAATATATTTGTTTAAACTTTAACAGTTGGTATCTCAAAGTAAAGAGGTTCCGTGCACATAAAAACTTCTTGTTTTTGCCCCATGAATATGTCTATCGATCCATCTGTTCATCTGGTACATACCGCGGATTTTAATAGTCTTAAAATCGTTATTTTCAGCAACATAAGTGGCCTTTGCAAAGGCAAGTCGTCTGAAGAACCACGAAACAACCCCCGCTCCATTTTTATCAGAAAATCAACTCTTTGTCGTCAAAATAGCTACAAGTCACTCTAGCTAATAGCATTTTGTCAAACAGACCGGCTGCTCTCCTACACAATCGGCGCTGATGACGTAGTACCTATGTGAAACGGATCTTGGGCGGTATAAAATATACTTCTCGAGTTTGTTAATACTAATCCTAGCTCATTATGCAGAATCAACCCATACAGCACTTGGCCTTCATTCCACAATTACAAAAAGGTGTTTAATTTACTATGTCGTTGCAAAAACATAGATTCGGTTTGATTACCAGGTATCAAGGCCAATCGTGGTCAAATATTGTAACTCCAACAGAAGAAAATACTTACATCAACAACGAAACAACCGAAGTGTCGTAATTTTTATCAACTAAAGAAGATAAATCAGAAGAAAGGAAAAAAGGAAAAATTAATTGGGATATTTGATTGAAATTAACAGACCTGCACATGAAACCATTTTATTTTCTAAGATCCCAATGAATGTCATATTTTAAATTAACTTTATCCTCTCGACCACAGGGACCTCTCCACTGATTCGCCAAGTCTTTTGGAAATCAAAGCATTCAATACCTGTTTCTTTGGTATTTCAATTATCGTTTTCGCCTTTACCGACAGCATTATGATCTCGTAATAGAAATATTTGAAAAGAAAACAACAAAAAGGTCAACTCTCTAATAGCCACTGAACACAAAATAATGTCAAAAACACACTAAAACCCAGTAAATACGAACATTCTGATTCCAGCGTGACGTCATGCGCGAGGCATGTCAAATTTGAGTGTTCAAAACGAAGTTAAACATGAGGTTTGTTCCAACTGCTAGTTTGGAACGGTTATTGGAAGCGTTTAAAGGATATTTTCTGTGCAATCTCCAGCTGTGTACAGTACTTTCTATCAACCAAGTATCGATAAACCGTCTATTTCGCAGAATCGTCACCGTACCATGAACGATTTTTTGATAGGTTGGAACGAACTTATGATATTCTTCTTTTAGTTTCCGAACAACGGTGGACGAGATACTATCCGGACATTCTGATCTATTCATCATGATCTAATAAATGAAACCATATATAATTTTATTAAATAATCTGGCTACTTATATCAGGATTTTGAAAAAAGTTAGTAAATCTGTAGTCTTTTATACAAACTAGATCATGTTCTAATTATATTACTGAAATAAAGAGCAATACAATCTCAAGGAAAATTAATAGTGGTTTGTTGTTACAGACGCGTTCTTAAAATAAATACATTTTACGGAAACTGCGGTTTCTATAGTTCAATTTAGAGAAACTGATTTAAATTTACGGAATATTTATTAGTTTCGTAGTTGCAGTTGATTGATTATTTTTATATAATGAAATAAATCAGATGATTCACCTTTAGACATAATATTTATGTTTTAGTTCTTATTTTTAGAAATACAGTAGAATTATTTCTGATTCTGGGTTACGTATGCAATCAATAATGGAAAGCTTAATTGTAGGTAACAGTCGATAAGTGAAATCTTATGAACGAGAGATTTTGCAGATGGGTGTGTTTACATATTTCTTAATTCTTAATATCTCCTATCTAGGTATATATTCTCGTGAATGAATGGTCTTGATTTATTGATAATGTATTTTTTCGATCTAATTGTGATATGTGCGATTAATGTTTAAAACAAATCATACTTTATTCAATTAAACATTCATTCTATATTATAAAAGATGTTCCATTGACGATTCGGGCTCGTCATATAAGAAAAAAGTAGCTACCAATGTAGTAGGGGATAATATGAAAACCCACAAAATTCTGATCGAAAAGCATCAGCATCCATATAAAATGATACCAATTTATGAAAGACGATTTCGATGGGAGAACGTATTTTTATAAATTGTCTAAATAGTCCTAATTGGTCGAACTAGAAAGAAATACTTAATACAGGTACACAATTTCCCGAAATTTCACCGATACCCTACCCAGGGCGCTCGGAGTTCTAAGTTACCTTCTTTTGGGAATTCCAAGTTTCCTTTCTTTTAAAACCTCCTTTGTCTGTTGTGCCTTTGGACGTTTTGTCGTTTTGATTCCGGAGTGAAATGATAGATGCATGTTTCATACTTTGTCACATATGGACGCAAAAAAATCTAATTTATTACGTGTCAACATGGCCAAACGCTGTTCCGAATCATCAACACGTTGTTGTATTTTATCGACGCGGCATCTACTTTCAAATAAGCTTTCTGGTCAAATGTGCGTGCATAATTGTAAACACACTGCCTCCTGATGTCTTCACGAACTCATCTATCCCAAGCAATTTTAATTTACGATTAGATATAACCAATTTGTGGACTTTTTTGACGTTTTTTGGAGTAATCACCTCAATTGAACGACCAGAACGTTCACCATCGTCGGTGTGTGTACGACAAAGTTTAAATTCAGTAAACCAGTACCAAATGGTTCTTTTCGATAGAACAGAGTCCGGATAACACTTCTACAGCCATTGCTGAGCATGTACAGTATTTTTTTTAAATCAAAAAGCAATGTTAAATTAACACACGAAATTGTTTTGAAAATAACTAGACTAGTTTCACTTAAACGACTGTCACTTTTTTTTGACTAATCGAAACGTCATGAAATTTTACACTTAGTCTTTTGAGAGTTGGTACTTGATAGACGTCATATGGATTTGATAATAGCAGCGCCATCTATGTGTCAGTCACACGACTTATTGAGTGATGTAGTAGTCGCCATTAAACATAATTATTTTTAATCTCAACATTTAATCTGTTTTTGAATCGATTTCTCTTTGACCTATTTGTATAAACAAGATCTTAAAACGGGAAAGTATGTTTGTAGTTATTAACAATTATAATTCTTAGTTATATATATATATATATATATATATATATATATATATATATATATCGCGTCAATAAAGTAATGAGTAATGGGAATATGATCGACCTACATCAACGCGCTTCTCTCTTTGTATTCGTCACTTAATTAATTAATTAGCAATATTGCAAGTCAATGAGAGGTAACGAAAGTCGTTGTTTCCAATTTATTGAATCGTCAATTGTTTGTCGATAAATCATAAAGAACAATTACGAGAGTATATTAGTCACATTCGGACAATTTGTTTATTAAGGTTGGACAATATTAGATTATTTCTCTCCAGCACGTGTTGATTGATATAATGGGTGCGAACGAGGGAAGTAAACAATAAAAAAAGATCAATTTCAAGAACTTCGTTAAGTATAAATGATGATAAAGTTGCATGTCCTTATGATGGTTATTCAATCAATCGATCACCTATCGGCTGGGTGCGTTGCGAAAACGATATCTGACGGTCCATATAAAAAATAATAGTCTTAAATAATAATTTGTAAATTGATATGCATTACAAAAAAATTCGATCGTGTTGCATAAGTTAAAAAGGTGATAATGATGAAAAACTAAGTATAAAAAATATCCAAAAATTTTTCTAAGATTTTTCTAGAATTCAGTGTCAATAAAAGTGACACATTACGAGTGAAATAATAAAAGTTGCTAAAATATAAAAATTTAAGTGATTTGCAAATTTGTAACATTTCAACTGGGTTGGCAATAATAGTAAAGGGTTTATTTCCATGAAATGAAGGGATTTTATCTTATTTTCGTCATAACTCCATTATTTTATGTATTACAAAGTCTTATAAAAACTCATTTGAATTGTTTTTTAACGTTCTTTAAAAAAGATTTAATACATTTTTTTCGTAAAATTTACCGTTTTCGACTTATTCAATTTCCAATTTTTCAAAATCTTCGAGTTCCAACATTAATAAATCATAACTCGGTTTGTATATGTAACAAAAAAAACATTAAAAACATAAAAATTCTTTTTTGTAACAAAAATTCAAAATTTCAACCACGAATAAGTCAAAAAGTAATGATTTTTCGAAAAAAAACTCCATAAAATAATTTGTGCTCAGAATGATTTATTCTACGATTAATAGAAACTACCTCCCCCTAGTTGGAGTGGTATTCACCTCCAGAGTAAAAACATATATGAGCACAGGGTGAACTTTGCTTTTTATAGTATTTTTTTCAAGCAAATCGATGCGTCTTGGTGGAAATCTGAGATAAAAACCGTTGTTCACTGTACTATAATAAAAATACATATGTATAACCTAAAAATGAAAGTTCACGCTACTTTTTTTTGATTAATAATCGCCCATAAAATTTATTCCGTATTAATTTGCTTATTTCGTGAGTTTAAAATGTAAACAGAAAATTACTATGAAGAATATACAGATAAAATTTGGTAAATAAAAACTAATTATGGTAACAATGTAGACAAATTTGATTTATAACGTCAATAATATTTGTCTAAAATAAACTTCATTGTTTAACAAATGTTGGATTGTTTGTTATTCGTTGAATTCACGCTCGTAAAATATAATAGTGTAAATAATTACTACTGCAGACGTTCGAAAATATTATGAACAAATAATTCATTAATAATATTGCTCAGTTTATGTTTTTACTTTTGTTTGAAAATTAATCACTCAAAAACTGATTTCCAATGTTCACCTTGTCTGTTCGAAGTATAGCCTATCGTTTTATACAGTTTTAACTCAAGCTCCTTGATTGAAATTGTCACACTGCTTTTTCAATACCTCCCATGCAAGAATTTCGACATGGATCTGAATAAATAGTAATCAGACGGGTCAAGATCCGAACTAAATGTTGGATTGGTAGGAGTTCAATCTATTATCCCCTTCAAAATACGATTTAGCCTGCAGTACATCAATCTAATTACTTTCAATGAACTCATTTCCCGTTCTCCAAAGTTCATGTTTGAGTGTGGAAAAGAATGAAAAATCACAAGGAACTAAATGCGTGTTTGCCAAAAAGATTAGTTATAATCATGCTGGAGTATAATGGGGTTTTATCCTGGTGGCTATCCATGGATTTTCTAACTACAATTTGAGCCTTTATTGCTAATTGCTTTAGTTAAACGCTTCATAACTGGCAAGTAGTATTTCTTAATGACCGTTTGACTTTCTGGATTTCATGGTGAACCACATCATGGTAATCAAAGAAAACGGTGAGCATCATCTTATTTCTGGGCTGATTTTTTTGTTTAGGCTCATTTTTGGAACCCAAATAATTTGTTCAATTGCTTACAACGAAATAAAATGGGAGCATTAGAAAAGTTGCCATTGAGCAAAGTGGTTGAAATGCAGATTTAAAAACTTTATTTATGTATGAAAATTCTTTTTGAAAAATCGTATTTTCAGCGATCTATAATTTTTTAACTGTAATTATCATCAGAAAGACCATTTTTGGGTTAAATTTTTGATGATGAATTTGTTCATTCCAATTTTCCAAAATGTCGCAAACGTAATTTTTAACGATCTATTTCGTACTCTTGAAAGTAAGTTATATTTAAAATTCAGGAATTAACTTAAAATTCGTATTGCAAGACCCATTTTCTTGACTTATTTGCGAATCTGAGAAGCATTTAATACGTTAGCGCGAAATAAATGCGGTAGAAAATATCCTATTCTCTAAAATAATCCAAAAATAACATTCCTGTGACTCAATGGTTTATCATATTACAAAGCGTATTTTTAACTTTCTTAAATGAAAGATTTAGTCATCCTAAAATGTCCATAAGTTTAACTTTAGTCAGACACTAATAGGTCTGAGCTATTTTAAAATTCTACTATAAAATTTTTTAAAATTTTGTTGTTACGGGTAATACCAATTTTCGGTAATCCATTTTATTACTTACTTACCGCACGATCGTAGCGGCCGGGATATTTTTCAGAAGTTTAGCAAACTTGCACAAGGACATTCTTTTGAGGATTGATATCAAATAATTAGTTTAGTATAGGATTATCTTTGTTGCGAATTCGATTCGATAGTTACTATTCGTCTTAACTCCCATTCTTCTAGTATTTCACCTTTTTTTTATTTACCTAAGTTTGTGCATATCAGTATTGACATTGACATTAATTTCATCACTTCCGGGCATTTTGTGCAAATAAAATTTTTACCTGCATGGACATCACGTTCTTCATAGGGGATGCAATTCAACATTCGTCTCTGTATTAGCCAAGATAGTAGTGGTTTTCTCCTTTAAAGAACGACAAATAATAATTTCGAATTATTAACCTCGTATACTATTATAAAAATACTATTGAGCCATTGAAAAGTTTTTGATTAAGTATTTGAGAATATAAATAACGATTTTATAAACGTTATTATAAGAACAAATGCTAAATTAACTGAGTTTGGGTTAAACATTGCGACTACTCTCACGTGTCACACTGTCTCTGTCAAGCCACTGTATTGCTGTGGAATGTTTAACTACAGGAAACAAATATCAGCGCTCTCCGTTTCTGTCTTCAGTTAGGAGTCTACTTGAGTTAGTGTTTTAATACCTCCTGTAAATATTTTCAATAAATAATTACAGTTTATGATAATTTTCGTCAGAATGTCTCTTTATGGTGAACGCGTGTACAACGATTTAAAAATCTACATATCTGATAAACCATAAATTTTGTCAAATTTAACTGAGAGTACCTTTTTGCTAAAAAATCGATTGAAAATTTCATTTTTGTTATCTTGAAATTGTACAGGTTTTCCCTATAAAAAATACGGATTCATAATGTTCAAATGTATAACTTGGAAATTTACTGATTTCTCAACTTTAAGGGTCTATAACTCAGAAAAGAGTGGTCGCAGCAGAAAATCAAATCACATTGTATATTGGGTTTATTGAACTTTCATAAATTTATTTTTGAAAGGGGGCGTAGAAAAATTATACCGTTCTAGACAATTGACATCGTGAAATTGGGTGGTTTCAAAATGTATTTTGAAAGGTGGGGCATATACATATATTTACCTTATTTTTTATTCTAATTAAATTCGCATATGATTCATATTTTAAACAGTTAACGTGGGAAGCTGGAAAAAAACTAGTTTCGTTCACATACAATGATTACGCCTTATTTTTTTTTTTAATTATCTGTAAGTGAAGTGACCGAGTTTATAATTTCTTTAAATCTATAACTCAAAGTAACACATACGATTATTATTTTATTAAAAAGTTATATAGATAGTATCTTATGTATAAATAATTTCACAAGGAGAAAGTTGGATATCGAGTTCCTGCATTGAGAACCCTTCTTAAGACGGGAACCAAGAACTTCTTCTCTTCCCTTTCATACACGGAACCAATAACACGCTACAGTTGCCGGTATTTTCGCTAAAATCCGGGAGTTACAGTGACTCTTTAAGTGTCAGTGTCTTACACATCCACACTGAATTTTTAAACATATTTTGGAAGCCGTTTTTGTTGAATTTAGAGGTGGTTAGGTTAGGTTAGGTTAGAAGAATAATGAATTTTGCACTTACATGACCAGTACAACTTTATAAGCTTCGGTTCGACACCTTTTTTTAAATATTTAAAAGTGTCAGAAACTATAACCCGGGTTCTGGTAGATCAGAAATCGGCTGATTGCGGATTCTAACCCAGAACGAAATTTAAATGACAGTTTCCGAACATCGCTGTAAATTTTCAGTGGAAATTACAAACTTGAAACATGGTCTGTAAGAACTTTTGATTTTTATTACTTTTTTGAGCGTTAATTCTTCAATGATATTAGTTGTATAATAGAATAGAGATGTTTAATAATTGTTTAGTTTAGTAGTTATCAACGATTTAGCCCCTTAAATTTAATACTAATCAGCTATTTTATGATGAAATGCAGAAGAGTATGAAAACCGCAAACTTCAGTAACCTATCAATGACGCTGATCATAAGAATTGATAGTAAACAGCCATTCAAGGGGAATAAATAACATTTAAAGTTCAAAAACCATACACACATGAAACAATCCATTAGCTGATCTCATTTACTTCTGGGTTAGTTTCAGATCCGTATCGTGTTAACCCAATAATAGTTTTCGAAAAATCCTACACTACTCATGACGAGTTTGTCGATTACAACACCAATATAGACGAAAGAACCTTTTTTCGCATTTTAAGAAAATGTTCAGACTTTTTATTTCATCATAAATTCTCCACAAATATGACAAAACTTTCGCAACTGCGACGCTTATGGCTTATATTTTTACTTTTGTCGTTTTCTTAACTACACCGAGCATTCACTTTGAAACTCAAATGTAAACTAAATTAAGAGAATAAATGACCCATTCTATGAGAACTTTCTGCTCATGAGTACAGACCAATTTAATGACTCTTCATAAAATTTACTATCTGCAAATAAAACAGGTTCTAAAAAACATTATTTCGTGTAGGCCAGTGTAATGAATAACAAAAAGAAAACTTTCAATTTTGATAACCATATAAAGCTCATAAATGTAACTAAACGTAAGTAAATTTACTATGATTGGTATACACAACTTTCTAAAATGACATCTAGTAAAATTTACATCTATATTTAGTATTTAATTTTTGTCGGTGGCCGTTTCAAATTTATTGCTTCAATAACAATAATTAAGAAAGTTAACTTCCAAAGTTGGTTGGATCGGTGTAAAAGTAATAAATGTTTTCGCCCGAAAAGTATACGATATATCTTAGAAAGATTAATTTATCATATATAGATATACGTACGTGAAAGTTGACTGTTTAATTACAAAACTTTTACTTACATTTATCCTTAAACGATTGGTATCATTTAAAAATTGTATATTAAGACAAATCAGTACATAGAAATATACATTTTTTGTATAGTTTGACGAATCAGAATGAAAAATTTTTAATTTCAAAAATGAAGAAGAGACAGTTTATCGCTTATATTTGTTTCAGGGTTTTTCTTACGAATCTGTGTACTTCGCCCTATGTCACATTTATAGCGGCGCTGCACACGTTCCGGATTCTATCAGTTTAGTTGAACTAGCTTCTTTGGCGGACATGTTAGGATTAGAAGGTCTTAAGGAAGTTGTGGAACATGCATTGAAACAAAGACACTGCCATAATTTTCATAAGCCTTGCGCCGGATGTTGCACGGGAGTTTTAGAAGTATTACCGTTATCAGCTGCTTACGGATTAGATGATTTGTATAGAAGGTAAATTATAAAAAAAGTAACAAATCATTAACACAATATATTCAAATTATATTTTTTTATGTTTTGATTCGGGTTGAAAGATGGGGTGGGTAGCCCTTTTTGTCAAAAACTCTTGTACAATCAATGAGGAATTGACGTAATGCAAGACCCTGTCTTCGAGTTACATATGAAAAAACTCGCCTTCTAAGCCTCCCCAAGACACTATTATAAAACTGCCCAAATACTGTTTAGCCCGCAGGAACATATTCTCGATGCCGTAGATACCGAAAAAAAATTTCTTTCAGTCGTGACCTCGATTTTGTTTAACTTTCCTAGTTACTTTGTTCACTGGTTTCGGGTTTAATTTGAATTAAATCACGATACTTTGTAGAAAAAACAGTTTTTGTATGAAAATACACACTAAACACAAGACAATGTGCTATCGATTTAAGTCTTGAAGTAAAATTGTAATAGAAAGCCTTCTTGCTATACAGTTATGGACGAATTGACGCAGTATTGTTTGTTTCCGGAATTTACGATTAATTTTTTCGTGCGAACAACAGATCTTATCTTCTATACACTTGTCCTGTGAGGATTAGAGCAAATATCATAATTTCGATTAATCTTGTTTGCGAATGAGCATCAACTTTTATAGGTAAGATGTTTAGTAGCATTCCAGTTGTTTCAATAGTTCTAAAACTCTAAAAGATGAGTGAACAGGTGAATAATTGGGTGAATCCCTTTGTAAATAAAACTTCATTCTTCATCAGGTAGCTTCAATTGATATTGATTCCGATTTTTTTGAATTGAAATGTCACGAAAAACTGGACAATATTATGAGTTTGGTGACTTTATTTAATGAAATTTTGGTGTAAAATTGGCTTAATTAATTTAATGATCTAAACTATCTTCATATTATTGCTTAGATAGATTATAAAAGTGATAGAAACAGTCAAAATTTTATTTTAACAGTACTCCAAGTAATCAATGAACAAAATTTCGTAAAAACGAATTTAAGACAGCTCATAGTTGGATTGTACGTGGTCAGGGAACATTGCAAACATACGCTTTCTGATAGGATCGTCGTGCCCTGCTTAAAACAACCAAAGGCCGATATTCTTTCTAATCAGCAACCTAATCTTAACATTTTAACGTCACTCTCAAATAACGTGGTGTACGTTTCGTTTGTGACACCTATAATAAGGAGATGTCGTCTGAGATTACCAGGTCCGGATAAAAGGCCAGTCATCATTACGAATTTTGCGCCTCTTAGAGTGGATCAATTGATTGGTAGAAGGGGCAGAAGGCCCATCTATGTGAACCTTAACTTGTCTCATACGAGCCGTCTCCATAAATCTTCGCATAGTTTGTTATACTTATAGCCACACCAAACCACGTTGTTGCTTTTCTTACGGTAGTGACCAGGCGCCTAAATGAGCTGGAACCTGCATCTATAAATCACCAGTTCTTGTAGGATATTTTTGCATTCTAGCGCAAACTTATAGCACACCGTTTATGGTTTTTGAGGCAGCTCTGCTGTCTAACCAGATTGAGATCACTGTCGTTCTATGGTGTCAATTACAACAGCGATTACTTCGACATTGAACTCGGTAGCATGTTTCCCAAGCGAGAAAACTTTTCTTTTTTTTTGGGGTGTTCTTCGCAGAAGCTTGCTCCAGTCAAGTCATTCATTCAGAAGCCATATGTGTACCAGTTGTCTTCATTACTTAGTATTGCGGACTTTGTCAGTGAAATGTGCCTCCAAGCACTTATTATTTATAATTGGGGATATTTTTTTCAGTTGTTTGCAGTGGATAACTCAACATTTTGTACGAGTATGGCCCAGCAGAGCGTTTGCGAGTCTACCAAGGGATGTGAGAGAAAAGTGTTACCAACAGCATGTTGTTCATATGAATGCAGACAAAGTTTTGGAAACTATATCATCTTGCGATAAGGTATGGACATTTAAATAACAAAATCCGGAAATCTTCATTTGTCAATTAAATAACTATCAAATATTTTTAAAATTTTTCAAATATTTGTTAAATTTCTGACAACATTTGCATCTAGAGAATATTCCAAAAACGTGTCACAAACAAAAAACAATATAGATAAATCTGAAGGAACCATTGGGATTCGGGGTGGAAGTATAACTTCACCATGAAATTTTCCACTTCAAGATTGGTACCTATGATTTTTTTTTAGTATTTCGTGTCATTACACAATTTTGGAGCGTTCAAATTTCGAAACAAAATTATAAATGAGCCAATCTTCAATCGCAAATTATGTGGTGACATTCCCTTCACAGAAAATCCAGTGAATTATAAAATTCTACAGGATAGTTGAATACTAACTAAGAGAACTGAAAATATTTATTGTATCAAGTTTTTAATAAATAATGATTTTATTTTGTACCTTTGTACTCTAGTATCTAGTAATTATAATTTATTATAGATTCTTGCAACTTTACCGGCGATGCGTTGGGCCGAACCTGTCAGTCAGCTAGTATTGCAGTTAACAGACGCCTGTCATTTGTATCATCGTCAACATTTCTCAGCGGTTTTGGGTTCACAATACGTTTTAGGATTAGATACTGGCTTGGGTTTTGGTGTATGTCAGATAGAAGATCAAATGGTATCAGCCGCTAGAAATCTGGGAGTTGAACAAGCGTGTCGAAGTTATGCCAGGTAGTAGATTTTTTTTAAATGGTCGCTTACAACATAAAATTTGTTAATTTGATATTAAAACGTTTTATATATATATATATATATATATATATATATATATATATATATATATATATATATATATATTTAGGTGTTGTAAAATGTTGGATCAAAAATGGACTAGACCGTTTGCTGATATGTTGAATAAAGTAAAACTACAATTAGAACAATGTCTCGTCAGTCAAGCGGATAGGTTAATAAGAAGCAACGCCTGGTTAAGACTCGATACCGCCTTGAGGTATATTTGAACATTTCATAAACGAATTTTGCGATTATTTCGATTTAATTTTTTTCTAGGACTCGTATTAAAGAATTAACTCCTCACCTTGAACCGACTAGTCGTCTACCTCGTTCGACGATGTTCCGTAACAAGAAACCCAACAATCTAAAACCGAACGTTCAAACTACCGCCTTAAGTTCCTCAGATTCGTCTCGTAATTCAAGTCCAGGCGTTAATCAACAAGTACGTTTAAATGGAACTAACGGTAGTTCTTCTTTACGTCGAAGTCTTCTTTTGGCTGCAAAAGCTCCACAAGTCCCTCCAAGTCCATCCATAAACCGTAGAAGTACTTTAACCCAACCTACTGCCGCTAGTGCTGCCAAATCTACAAAAGGATCTATCAAATCTGTACCAAAAGCTAATATAGGCAGAGATAGGAGTGGTGAGTTTGGATTTATAAATATCGAATATCGTAGAGGAATTTTTTACATTGAATGAAGTATAATTTAGAATATTCGAAGCTGCCTACTATTAGTAGATAGTAAACTAAAAAAAAACAAAGCTCATAATTTTCTGCTTGAAATTGTGACGTTTTTTCATTTGTCAACCTCTGTTCTTATACCTGCAGTTCCCCTTGACACGTCGTCCCCACTTACCAATTCCATATTCTTTCTGTGAGCGTCATCGCCGTTTCCCTTTCTTGAAAGATTGTGTCCATTGCCTTTAATCGTCGACATACCTTGGATGTATTTCATTGTATACAACTTAACGTCATGTCACCTCTAATTCTAATCCAATTCTTATGAATTCACCATACCACTTCTGATTTCTACTCCTTGCGCTTCCAGCTTTCTTAAGAATTTCGCCATCAACAATTACTCGATTCCTGCGCGCTGCTTCTATAGCAAATCCGTGACACTTATATATTCTTTTAAGAACTTTACAGCTTTCTAGTACATTTTTATGTGCCCTTCCTATATATTCGGTAGCTGTGTAGGCATAGAAGCAAAAGACAAGTTATGGAGAAAACAAGAATATAACTATTTGAATTAGGCAATCTAAGAAAACAGTTGATCTATGTCAAACTGCATGGTAGAAAAATGTCGACAAAGATATGTTTCCGGTAGGAAATTTCGCACTTCTTTTAGTAGCAATTTCACAATAAAACTGTTAATAATAAAGTATAAAATCGTACAAATTAATACTTCTATTTATTTATAAATCAACTGGATACTTTTTTTGTTAACAGTTACTATCAAACCTCCAATACAAGTGCCCCCTCCCAAACCATCCACGTCCAAAAGATCTTCCACAACAGTTTCCAGAAATTCAAGCATGGGTAAAAAAGACGCCCCAACGTCTCTAACGACCAAAAGACCTGACAGTAGATCTAGCTCCCCACTAAAAAGCGATAGCCGTAATAGTTCGCCAAGAAAACTAGATAGTAGGGTTACGTCTCCAATAAAAGCTAACATACGCAGTCCCTCGCCCTTAAAGGACGCCAGTAATGCGCCGCGAAGGATAACGAAAGGAACGCAGGCAGCGAAGCCTGTTCAAGCACCTACGATGCAGAGGTCTAGCACGTTTTTGAAAGAAGAACCTACTGTTATTGGCAAGGTTCTGTAATTTAGCATTCCTGTTAGGCGAGACTTTGAGAATGTAAAAAAATATAGATAGCTCTTGATGAAATAATAAAAAAGGTTGTAGTCGAAGCTATTTAAAATTTTATTGTGAAAGCGTGGAATGTCCTTTTGATAAGGACCAAATATCAATAAAATTTAAATAACCTCCAATCTTGTTAAGTCATAAAAATGTATAAAATTGATATAAATTTATTTAATATACCAGTAGTTTTGAAACGAATCTTTCTCTTGAAAAGTTTATTGTTGAGGTAGATTATTTAAAGTATCGAAAAAAACCTGTTGCACATTCTCCAAGTTTACCCTACTAGTCTCTACATTCCTAGTCTTTTTTTTTGTTTTTATTTTGATCTCGTTAGGATTTACAATGTAGAAAATAATGTTATCGTTTGTGATATTTTAAACATCGTATAATTTATTTTCGTTTGAGACAGTTTCCAAGAGAAGTGTCCACATATTTATGAGTGAATAATAGGTATAAATTTTCTTTAAGTCTCTACAAATCGGTATTACAAAGTGTGTCACCAAACTATAAATTCTAAATTTTATCACCATCTGACCAAATTAACTTTCATTTTATGATATAAAATTTATTTTTAGTACATCAGTTTATCAAATGCTTTATTTCAGCAGCATCTCATTTATTGGTTCATTTGAACGGCTCTTTTTTTGGTTCACTTTTGATGGTGAAACTGTAATGAAATGATGTAGTTATTTCTTTGAAAGAGACTGAAAAATAATTTCACACCAACTTGTGAACAAGTATGAATTTGTTCCCTTAAATAAAAAAATGGATCTATGATGAAAAAATCATAATCACTTCTTTGATGATTGTTGTTTAACATCTTGGTTCAATAAGAAAATAAACATGATAATTATATTTATAAAAAATTGCTATTAAATATAGACGTTTTTAAAATTAACATGTATTTTCTAATTGACTTATTTTAATTTTATATTTATTTTAAATAAAATTTTGATATTCTGATATGTGGTCGGTACTGATTCTAAGATATGGGATAATCTGAGATAAAGCAACCATTTTAAAGAAATTTATGCAACTTTTTTGATATCATGCTAGTTACAAAAATATTAAAATAAGTAAATAGTTACACAAATGTCTCAAAGACTGAATTGGATTATTGAAAACTTATGTTTTATACAAAAAACAAAAATATATAATTAAAGTTATGTTAGAGGTTATATTTCCATTTTCTTTTTAAAATTGTTTTAATATATTTTAATTTAGGGTATCATACCCACTACGACCTAAAGGATATTATGGTATACAAAACCAAAATCATGTTGCAACCAACAATTTTTGAATCCGAATATTTAGACTCAATTATTAAAAAAGAAGTTGACAGGATATATGTAGTCTTTGTGTCTGAGTTAGATATATGACAATAATGAAAAAGTCGGAAAAAATTTGAGTAAAATTTATAAATTTCATTTATTTATATAATTTAAGTTCATAATTACTTCTTTTTCGTTCATTTAAACTTATTTATTTCATCTTATTGTAATGTTTTTCTTATTTATTTATACGATTTCTATTCGCGGGGTTGATTAATAAATACTGTCTCTTACGTTCTTAATTTATTTAAACATTTTACACTACACTAACTTATAATTCACTATCACTTAAATAATCTATTTAAGATCTTCCATTACTTTGACAATTCGTTTTGTTCACTATGATTATTTATTGTAAACTGAACTAAACTGCGCTACAAAAACTTCTTATATATATCCCAAAAGAATCCTAAAAATTCTAGTAAATAATGAAACAAAACATGCTCTGTCAATTTATCTCAATAATTTATTTTTTTCTGAGAAGACAATTTTCAGCCATCTAAGTTGTCTCTCTTACTTCTTATAATCATAAATCAAGAATACCTAATTGTGGTATGACTTGCTGAATAGAGCAAACTGCTTTGAGACGTACGGTTTCTAATACAAACATAATTAACATATGTGACGGGAAAAAACTTTTTAAAAAAAATATGTTTACAGCACATGATCGAACATTTTGGACGTGTAAAACCAAGGATGCTTATTTAAAGATTATAAACAAACTTACCTTAAGAAAAATTCAATATTCACTGGTTTAATTAATGCCTTTTCCTATTGTGATTGATCTAGGCTTAGTGCCATCGGTGAAAACCACAGTTAACCTATTTTCTTGAAATATACTTCACTTTCTAATAGTATAAAATGGAACTGATGGTTTATCTTTGTATATAATTGAATTGGTTTTATAATATTCGTAAGAATGTGAAGTATTAGTAACATAATAAATAAAAATGTTATATTTATGTGAATTTTGAAATTAATATTTATACCTTTATGAATAAGATTCGTATATATAAAAGAGATTTAATTAAAAAATTATTTTTGCTAATACATAAGCTACATAGAAAATTGTGTTTGCTGGTGTAATCAAAAAATTCATACTGACCCACTTCTAGTATGAAGTTCTAAGAATTTTTTTTCATCTTGTTATGTTTTCATATGTATGAATATCTCACTACATATATTTTCTCTGATTTTTCATTGTACAACATCCATGTTTTACGCTTATATCTAGGAATTGATCACACAAGTTCTTCCTCATTAGTAATATGTAAGACTACTTAATGTTTCATTAACTCTGTACGAATTTTATTCCAGTATTCCATTTTAGTGAGTTTCACTTTAGACTCTTTCAAGCTCATGGAAATTCCAGCTACAGGTTGTAACCTTACCATTATTTTCTAATTTATTTTCCAATCTGTAAATGTGTCAGAAGTTTGTGTACTCATTAGGAATATTGTAAAACTTATCGACTTTGACTAACACATTTAATACATTCAACGATCCGATTTTCCTGGCATTCTAGTCTAGTTACTCACTTTTTGGGTTATCTGTGTATTAAATTATATACTAGTTTCTATTTAATGTTTGATCCCAAAGTTTTTTTTATTTGATAAACATTTTCTATGTAGGAATTTGTATATGTTACATTGTGCAATTTGAATTTAAAAAGATGTTAGCTGGTGCCATCTAATGAATATTTTGTCACACATATTTCGCTTTTCTCGTTGTTTTATCTATCTTCATTCTAATGCATACAAATTCAACTATTTCTTGTTTATTTCAGTTATTGATTCTCCAGTTGTACTTTGGTAACGTTTTCATTTTTTATATTGCCCCGCCTAGTTTTTACTGCTATCCTGGGGTGTTTCATTTGCATTACGTATATTTTCGTGTCCAGATACTGTTCATTCGGTAGTATTTTTTTACTTTATTCATTCATTAGTTATTTCTGGATTTATCCGCCTACCATATCAGTAGAATTCTTAAGATATTTTTATATTGTTTTTCTTTTTTAATTTATATCCTTATATTTACTTCTTTTTTATATCGGTCATTTTGAATTTATGACTTTGGTTTTTCTTACATTGATTTCTACTTTAATTTTTTCAATACTTATTCAACTCTCTATAAAAGGAAATCGTTCATAAAACAGAAGTTGCACAATTTCAATTTGTTCTCTGTTTATAGTTCAAATCGTTAAAACAAAGTATTATTTTCCCCATTTTTCTTAAAATAGTTCCATTCTTGTAATACATACTTAACTAAATTCACTATCTTATACTAAAAATTCATAGTTTTTACGTCTTCTTTGGCTATGTGCTAAATCTAAATCCCTTTCTACAAATCTTGAAGGTTTCTAGGTATTATTTAAATGTATACCTTTGTATTTGCATGTAATTTATAATAAATTGAAAAGGCTAATGTACTTCGCTAACATGTTTTTATCGTACGACATTTTCTAAAACATTTTGTTTGTATTATAAGTGAAATACATATTTTAAATCTTAGGTGCTGTTCTTAAAAGCTATTTATTTAGTCATGTCTGTGGTAATGACTATCCCTCCCACGGTATTTTGTAAGAATAGCAAAAATAATGAGATTTCTTCATTTTAAACGAAAGCTTTCATTTTTCTACCTTGTTTTAAGCCATAGTTTTAAAATAGACAATATCGAGGTCTCATTATTTCTTGTTGTACAAGATTAATATATTTGTATTTTTTTCATTGGAATTCTTTATTAAGAATGTCTGATGTTTTGTTTGTTGTATAGTGAAATAAATTGAATATTTTTAGCTGTCTTTGATTTAATTTGAACAAATTACCAAAATCTTAATAGCTCACAGGATACAAAGCAAATAGAATGAAAAGAAACATAAATAATATTATAAATAATTCTGTATTAATATCTATCTTAAGTAAAATAAGTTACAAGTCAAAATTAAAACTGTCTTAGTCTAATCACAGTTATTACATTTTTTCCATCGAAATCCATAAAAAATATTCTAAATAAACATAAAACATGCAGGACATGTTGAAGAGAGACGGCATATCAATTTTATAGAATGATCTATATGGGACGCACAGGAATGCATCTGAAGAATACTGAAACATCGAGTTTCCTCTAATCATCAAACTAGTATGCTAAAAAAAATAAAATAACTTATGACTATAAACAACCCTAATAATCAATATTTGAATAACCAGTAAATTCCAATTTACTAACGAGCCAGCAAAAGATTTTCAATTATTGATGTTATGCTAAAATTTATCAAACAAATAGACCCAATTAAAGATCAGTATTAGTTGAAATAGTTTGATTGTTATCGCAATTAACATCAACATTATATGTGACTTTTATTATTAGTGGCTCTTCTTCTCTAACTCAGTACTGATACATGTAAATATACATAGATAATGTTGAAATTTGAAGTTACTTTGTGCAATGGAAAAAGGGGTACACATATTATTCTTCAAATTTCTATATAATATAGCACAAAACGAACCATTTACCTGTGACAAAATTGAAATTTGTCTAGTAACCCAAAGTGTGCAATAAAATTAGTTCAATTTCAATCTTATTTCAAGTAAATTTAATATTAAAATTACTTACGTGCTGATCTATTAGCAAATCCATTAGTAGCAGCAGATCTATTTCCTAATATGGCACCCGGTCCACCTCCCACGCGATTTCCTGGGCCTCCACCGAGTCCGCCGCCTCCCATTCTACCTGGTCCACTGCTATTGCCCACACCAGAACCACCGCCCATTCTTCCACTAACTGCATTACCGCCTGGACCTCCACTAAATCTAGTAGGTCTGCCGGTACTATTATCCCTAAAAAATAAAATTTGCAAGTAGGAGCCGTTATTGTTACAAATCGAAATTTGTTATTTATCTCAAAGTGTAACTTATATAATATTTGCTTGTACACCAAGAGTTTCTATATAATTTAGCAACAAAATCCAACCTTAAGTAAAATAGATATTCCTTAAGGGCAACCAAAGTGCATAAAATTAACAAATGAATCAAGTAATTGGTTCAGCATACCTAGATCTAAATCCTACACCTCCACTGGTACTATCACCTCCGGGTCCTCCTGCTCCATTTCTAGGCCCTCCTGGTCTACCACCACCTCCGCCTCCCAATGACCTACCTCCTCCACCAGATCTATTACCTCCAGGTCCGTTTCGGAGGCCGCCGCCGCCTCCTCCTCGGCCACCTCCACCACGACCACCGCCTCCCATACGATCTTTACCACCGTATTTACTAAAACCTCCACTTTTTGCAAAACTAGAAGGTCGATTCGCGATATCAGCAAGTTTTGGGTTTATCACCTGAAAATATTAATCAAACTCAATTAAATCAGAAAAAAACTTTAAAAATCGAAATAAATTACAAATTGATTATGAAAAGTGATGCACCTTACGAATTTTCAATGTATACTCTCACATATATTAATATAATTGAGAAACAAAAATCAGTTACCTCAATTTTGTCTTAGAATTTTTTCAACGTCAAATTATATCTAGTAATTTCTAGTTACCTGATTAGCTTCCTTCAAAACTGATAGAAGATCTCTTGCTTGTCTTGAATTGGCTGGAGTAAAGAAAGCGTAGGAAGTACCAGTTGTATCTGATCTTCCTGTTCGACCTATCCTATGAATGTAGTCCTCGGAAGAGTTTGGATAGTCAAAGTTTACAACATATTTTATTCCATCCACATCTAATTAGAACAAACAGATTAGATAATGTACCACAAAACGAGTTACATCACTTTTCCAGATGGACATTTAGCAATTTTTACAAGTTCAATGTACAATAACCGCTCATTATACAACAATCGATTTTTTTCAATTAAGGTGTAGAAATCTTGGTTAAATACTTATTTTAAAAAAGAAATAAACAAAATAACCAAAATACCACTTTAATGTAGCACAATTCCGACACCTAGATAATAAACGGTACATTACCTTGGCTCTAATATGTGCAAAATAATATGTAAAAATAGCTTTTTTGGAAAAGTGATTTTTTTTCAAACACTAGTTGAATGTTTTCGATTTCCCAAAAATTGTAAATTTGTAGTTATAATCGTCTGACAACAGCTTTAGAAAATGGTTGTATGGCTTTATTTACAACTAGTTATTAAATTCTATTTCTTCTTTTATATAGTTGAGAACCAAGACAAATTATATTATCCAATGGTGTTAAAAATATTCCCTGTGGAGTAAGTTTACCTTGGAAATTATTAGGAAAAGTTCATCATGTCCTGAAATTTCCTGATTATTTTCAATATCCATTTTTATTTTTCCTCTATAGGGACAACAAGAGGCGAATAAAGTTAGGGAACAGCGTGTATGATAAGAGAGATTGGCTAACTAGAATTAGGCTTCCGTAAAGGTGCATTTAGATGTTAACCTATTTCCCTGTTCTAACCTATCTCCTTTGTTGTTAATTAAAAATTTTTAATCTTAACAAAACGATGTTCTAGAATCAGATTTGTGTCAACTTCATTTGGGTAATCGAACCAATACACTTTTCAGAAATTTACTGATATAAAAATGTTTATCAATTATTTTAATTGTAACTACATATTCAAATCAGCCTCAACACTAACTAACAGTTTCCTACAAACTTAACGCATAATTTGTTATTTGGAAAAAAATTATGAAAGAACTTTATGTTTCTATTACTGGTTTGACTTTCTGGCTAAAGTTCGCCAAAATGATAATCTCACCATCCCCAAAGAATGTGTTGCAGATATTGCGTTAATTGGAGAATCCTTCTCACAAGTAAAAGTGGTAAAACCCTAGAAGGAGAGTCCCAAAAAACAGGAAGACATCAGACCAGGTCAGGAATCATGACAGATATTTGCATTTTCAAACACTAGGGCAAAATTTGTTACATTTACCTCGGTATGTATCATGTATTTAGGAGATTCCAAAAAATGTTTTCAGCTTTTTTGAGATTCTCATGCCAAGAAACCCCTTTGTGATCAATTTGACAGGAATTATAGGTAAAAGATTTTTTTCATGTACTTAAAAAGTGGTAACCTTTGAAAATTGGGCATACTGTGAATGTAGTCGAAAGCTATATGAATAGTGCCTGAGACTGGACCTTCCTACTGTATAATGAGAACAAATTTTGCGTATTTGGCAATTATTGACGTGTCCCAATATACAAATTGAACAAAAGGCTTGCACTATGTTGCATACAACCTAAATATAGTGTGGCACTGGATTAGCAATAGTATGTAGTGACTTTAATACAGACCAACTTCATAATTCGTCTGGGGAAATTATTTACTTTAAAATCTATCACTTGGTTTGTTAAAATAAAAATCTTGAGCATAACAAAGCTGGACCACATATGGAAAAATTATCTCGTCACCAAAATGAAATCAGAAATTAATTTTGTAGCGCTTTATGATTGAAATATTTTCAAGATATAAAAATTTAAATTATGCGTTAATTTAGTTAGTGTATTCATTTGGAAATAAACAAATTAAAAGACAAATATATGTATTAAAATTGTACCTATAATAAGAGCAAGTTATAGCTCTGAATTTTTTTAAATAAAACATTCAACTAGAACTAAAAATAGTAACAAATAAAATGGAACGAGAATACTAACCATAAAACTGAATAAAAATCCATGTTGCTCTGAAGTTTTTAAGAATTCATTGTGTTAACAGCTATAGTAGCAATTGTAAGTTGGCTGCTGCAGTGTTGGGATAGTGACGCATACTATTTCTTGCGTAACTTATTACATTTGAAAAAATCAACATTCAGGTACGCATCGACGTCATATTCCGTTTTATTCACTGCAGGACCGACAGGATGACATTTTTTCTGATATGAAACGCAGCTCGGCCAATATTAATACGATTTCCTGGAAGGTTGACTGATAAGCCGAGCTACTTGCAATGGGGCACTTTTATTTCACTTCTGGCTTTAATCCTATCAGTCTTCGATGACAAGAGATTTTATACAAACAAGTTTTTATGTAAATTTCCCTATAAAACTATCTAACAAATGGAAGTTACTAAAATCGTTGATCACATTTAAATATGGGGCTACCACATAGTCCAGTTAAAAGATAATAATGAATTAGAGCTCAAAATTGCAAAATACAGTCATATATTTTTCCAGTATAAACATATATTTGGATTTCTAAAACATTGAAGAGATATAGAAAAGAATGAATCCGTTTGCCAGCTGTTGATGTAATTAGACATATTTAATACAAACATAATAATGAGACATGGGTTAAATTAAACAATGCTCAGTCATCTTAAGTCGCTCAATAGATGGTAATTCATATCTTTCATTAAGCTGGAAATTCCTAGTCAAACTAATTTGACTGTAACATCTACTATTCTTATAAAATAGTAAAAACGAGTGAAACGAATTGTGTCAGTAATTACCACAAAGACTCATCTGATATAATCAGATAAATTAAGTCAAAATTATGTAGAACTCATATAATATTGAATCGTATAAAGTAGTTCATATATTTGATACACAATTAGTTGTGAACGAAATGTTTTTGTTTTATCTTGAGACTAACACATGAAGCACATTTTTATAAAAGTCCATGAAAAAACATCATCAATGTATTTTTTCAAAATAAAAGCTAATTCCTCCTTTTTCAGCCCAATTCCTATCAATTTAACACAATCATTAAATTAATTATTGTAGTGGCAGCCCTCAAATAAGCCAGAAGTGTGTAACAGGTTTTCAATGTTTGAAGTGACAGAGTGCCCCAGTAGTTGTATTCTAAGTGCCATATCCCCATCGGTCTTCTGATCCACTTCAAAGTGGGGTGCAGACAGCCAGAGGCACCGCAAGAAACAGAATTGCATCCTTTAAGTAAGAACACAACAAAGGCGTATCATAAGCAAAACGTTTTTGTTTTCGTTTCATATTTATATTTAATTGCTATGTACGCTCATCCTGCATGTGCCTCTGAAACAAAGGAATAAACCAGACTGATTAATCAAGTGTCAAAATAAAATATATCAACTTAAGATTAAAAATAAATATAAACTAATGTTATTATTGACCTCGCAACCCTAATATCTAATAAGACTGCTCTATAGTGAAAGTATCAAAGTAGAAAGTTCTATTTTATTAACCAATATCTTCAAGAAATTCACTTATTCATTTTGTCAAATGAAAGCACAAATTAGTATTCTTAGTTTTCCAAAAAGTTAAAAAAGTAAGTAGTAGAAGTGTGGATAGATAGCATAGATTAAAATGTTGCTAGATGCACACCATTCATGTATTTTTATGTAAAGTAGCTGTTGTACAGTGAGGTCTCAGAAATGTGGTACAATGGCTTTAATGCATAATTATCAGACACGAAATGTGTTTTAACAAATAAACAATTGCTTTGAGGGGTCTATTTGCCCCCGTGAAAAACTACTAAGCACCGATCTAACAAAGTTTCATCATTTAGAAACTTTTTTTTCCACCGAAAAAAAATTTTTGTAAAAAGTAAATCCTCAATAATAGTGTATACCAAGAGTCTTTAATATACACATGTTAATCCTGAGTATTCTTAGTTACTTACAAAAGTTGAACAGAATTTAATTTGTAAATCAATTTTCAATTAAAGAGAAATAATTATAGAACTTAACAAAAGACAAATCAAACTATTAGAAAACTCAAAAAACAACAATTTGTATCAATAGCAATAATGATTTTTTGATATACACATATTTGATTGTGGTAGAAAATATTTTTCATGTTCCCGTAATTTGCAAACTAATAAAAAAACTTACAAGTAAAAAAACAAAAGCAATAATTTTTTTCAGTTCCAAAGAGTGGTAAGATTAGTGTAATACATTTTTGACTGAAACTAATAAGTTTTTTGGTGAGTAGAGAACATGTAATTAATGTCTAGCTTAAAACCCAACCCAAGAAAAAAATACAAATTTGACATATTGTCATTTAGGCTTCATAGACCTATACAGTGTTAATTTTGATATTTTCATGCTCTATTTACTAGAAAATCAGAGTATCACAAAGTATACAAAAAATAAGATGATTCCTCACCTGAAAAGTTACTATTTGAAAAATTTGTTAGAACTCAGAGACAGCATTTAAATGTAACAAGCATCATTAACGAAATAAAATCTATTTATTTTTCATTATGAGAAAGACAAGAGATGATTACAACCTCCCAAGTTTTTTTTATAAAATGAAACATTATTATCAAAACAATGAATAAAAGATATAAAATCTAGTTAGAATTCAGTATGTCAATCTACTGCATTATATGAAATACGAAAAGGATGTGATATCTCAGCATCGGGGAAAAAATATATAAATATCAGCTCACCAAACCAGTCTGGAAATCCCACAAAAAATGCTACTATAGACAACAGTACCCAAATTTTAGCACTGATGTTAATATGCAAAATTTCAAAACTAAACATGGTTCGATTCCTAATATCATTTACATGAACTTAATGCTCACCTAATCCTCTAGCAGCTACATCTGTAGCAACCAAAATAGTAGATTTTCCATTTCTAAATTCATTTAGAACAAAATCTCGTTCTTGTTGGCTTTTATCTCCATGCATGCATACTGCTGGCCAGCCAAATCTTTTTATTGCCCTTGTTATTGCTTCTGCCTTCTTTTTAGTTTCAACAAAGATCAAAATTTTGGCATCAGGCTCATTATTATTTCCTATTTCTTGCAAAAGTTGATTAAGTCTGTAAGAATGGAAATTTTTATTGAGGGCGGACAAAATTGAAAATTTTTTTACAAAAATTGTGACTGTATCAGTTTGGTCTATTCTAATTAGGAAATTTATTAATTTTACTGTTTGATATAAACTTCAATTTACCAAAACATAATAACCTCATATAATTTTTTTATTATCTATTGCATTTTTTTAATTTTGAACTGAAAAAATGCAGTATTTGCTAAAACAGTAAACCTCAATCAGCAATAACCCCAATATGTATTATACAATTTTTCAATATTGATGTTATTTTAATAATTGTGTCATAAAAAAAAAACAATATTTTTGATACAAGTATAAATTATTTCTACTCACTTAAATTCTTTTTCAAATTCTTGACAAACATCAACAATTTGGAGTATATTATGATTGGCCGAAAGCTGGAGAGATCCAATGTTAACTTGTACATAATCTTTTAAAAAGTCTGTAGCTAGTTTTCTCACTTCTTTTGGCCAAGTTGCGGACCACATTAAAGTTTGTCTGTCGGGTCTGATTTGTTCAAGAATTTTTCTAATTTGTGGTTCAAAACCCATATCCAACATTCTATCAGCTTCATCAAGTACCAAGTATGTGCATCTTTCAAGATTTGTTGTGCCTTTTTCAAGAAAATCAATGAGACGACCTGGAGTAGCTATACAAATCTCAACACCTCTTTCTAAATCTCTTGCTTGCGGCCCTTTAGGAGCTCCACCAAATATACAGGTATTTCTAACATAGGAGGAACTTCCAAAATCACTGGCCACTTGTTGAATTTGTTGGGCCAATTCTCTGGTAGGAGCCAAAACAAGTGCAATTGGACCATCACCTCTGCTTATAGGAGGTTGGTTGTTGATATGTACTATTGCAGGAAGTATGTAAGCCAGTGTTTTACCAGAACCTGTTTGTGCAATACCAACTAGATCCTTTCCACTCAATGCTATTGGCCATCCTTGAGCTTGAATTGGAGTAGGTTGATCATATCCTTGATTTGCAACTTCTTTCATAACATAATCAGGAAATACAGCTTCATCAAAATGTTGTATGGGATTGGGGGCGTTTCCATCAATGGTTATTTCCTTTGCTCTTCGATACTGCTCAACTTCATATGGTGATCTATTAGCTACTGAAGGATGAGGAACATAAAAATCTTTTTTAAATGGCCTCAATTGAATGTTGTCCCATTGGGGTCTATAAAGACGGTTTCCTTGAGGGCCTCTATTAGCACCACCTCTGCCCCCACCTCCGAATCTACCTCCCCCACTGCCGCCTCCGCCACTTCGAAAACCACCACCTCCTCCTCCTCCACTTCTAAATCCCCCACTTCCTCCACCTCCACTTCGAAAACCACTTCCACTGCCTCCCCGACCTCCAGCACTTCTAAATCCTCCACTATCATTCCCACGAAAACTGCTGCTGCCTCCAGAATTATTGCGACCTCCACCTACACTTCTGTCATTTCCACCACTGTTGGAGAAATTATCACGACCTCGATATGAGCCACCACTACTTCCAGCTCCTCCACCACCTTGTCTTCCAAAGGACCTAGAAATAAACATTATACTAACCACATTGAAATTTTCTTAATGTCTTTCCGTTATACACTATATACACATTCCTTGTATTATCTTTAGACAATATAACATGATTTATTGAAATTTTCCTAGCTGGTGAAAGAATAAGATACTTTAATGTAAAAATGAGTTCTCAATTTTCTAATTATTGTTTTTTACATAAAGTCAAAGGAAACCATTGAATAAAACCAATGAAGCAAGAGACTGAGTATGAAATAAATACAGGATTTCCAGGAACTCTCTAACCAAATGCAAATGTTTAGTTCAAGTTTATATCATACTGACACTTGAAACAAATGTCTAAAGAAGAAAGTATTTTGTGGTTTTGTGAAATAACATTGTATCAAATAGGGCCAGCCAATTAAAACTCAAAGGACAAAGGAAAGTCAAAAACTTAATTAGATTGACCTGAATTTACTATAGAATTTGTTAAATTAATGATATACTAAACATAATTCTAAGCTGTACAGCCAAATTTCCCTGTCTTCATTGCTAGTGCTATTTAATCAATCCACAATTTTTTAAGTTTACATTCTTGCAATATGTTTTCCACTTATCTGTATTCCATTTTACAGCTAAATCGCAAATTACTATTTCTTAATCTAGCAAGTGTCACAACTTTTTTCAATCACTATATAACAGTAACCCATTTATCTGATATAACTATAGAACTTGTTCCTTGTCCAATATAGTCACATCTAACACCACATACTGACTTTTCAAAATTAAAAAACTGCATAATTTCACGACTCAAAGAATTTTATTTTTTCAAGCACATACTTCAGAACAAATTTAAAGATGGTTTTTTCTGATTGACTGAAAATCTATCAAATTAAAATGTCAAAGGCCCAAAAAATTATTTCCCAAATATGAGCATAATTAACATTTGAGGAAGCAACGTGTTGTTGTTTCGATCTTTATTTTATAAATATATGAAAATAAACACAACTTTACAATTTGTAGTCAATAGCTATGATAACGAATGCTTAATTCACACGGCCATTTTGTAATAAATGTAAAGTATTACAGAGAATCAAATAGTAAAATATACGATGAATAGGAATAACAAACCAATGAAAAATAAAACTCACATTTCAAAACTTTCGGATGAATGAGGGAAACACGTAAATATTCTAGATTTTTCTTTACGTCTCGAATCGCCAATCGCGTCAATGTATAATCATGTAATTGAGTTACTCTTCGTCATTCACCTAAATAACAGATATAATTACAATTGATAGTAAAATATATAACTATAAGTTTTTTACTTTTACCTAGAACTTTTAATGATTCATAAATGTTCAAATTTTATTCCTTCAACAGAACTGACGTATTTGCTACCACCAAAATATGGCAGAAATGTAACAGGAAAACGGAAGATTACAGACTACGTTCGTTTTGAAACTCAGAGTACAAAAGGAGCGAGGGAGAGAGAATCATATTATATATGTTAGACGAAGATAACAAAAACCTTTCTGCCAATCACAGAACTAGCTACAGTTCTCCGAAGAGATCGCCGACTCATTCTAGAACCTTTGCAAAAAAAAACATTCAGGATAAGAAATAAACTATAGAAAATAGTTTATTCGACCTTTTAGGAAAATGTGAAATAGAGATAAACTGTAAAATTTAAGAATGCCACTGTATGTTTAAGTTCTAACGCATTGATAATAATTATATAAATGGCTTTTCGGATACTAATAGGGTTCACTCGATCATAATCTGAATGCTGAAAATGTAATCTGGATCGCGCTTCAGTTGTTCGGAAAGTGATCGATGACTCTAATCACTTCATAACAATTGGTGAATAACTATTATACAACTGAATAAATTAAGGAGTTTCTCGGTTTATAATAGTTCAAAAACCTTCCAGAATGGTGATGACAAAGGACTATGGTATAAATGTAGCAATTGTAGATGAATTGAAATATATGGAGTTAAAAACTTTAATATCATAGTTTATTATTGAAATATTTTGACAGGTAAATGTGAAGACATGCCATCTGATTTTGAAACCGTTTACCAAGTTTTTAAACGAACATATCCCTACATGAACTGAGCTGAGAATAAATAGAGTTAACATTAAACAGAGAGAGAGAGAAAGTATTGTAGCTTATTCAAATGAGCCCGAACTGCTGAAAGAGTATCGTTATACATTTATGTAATACTCCTATATTGACAGTTCTTATGGGAACAAACGTCTCTACTTTATGGTGCCGACAGTATTCATTTTCTCTCTCGTTCGGCACAATTTATCTTCCTTGGTCGGAACAGCTTCCACTTATAGAAATTGTCCATATAGAAATATTACATACATGTCGGTATAGTACTTTCAAAATCTCTACTATATTCTGACTAGATCGCCATGATTGCCAGTGGTGGAAATAAGGAAAAAAACTGTTGATTGTAATATCGAATAGAGAGAGTGACAAACAGACGCTTTCCTTTTTATTATTTGTGTACAAAGTCAACTACACAAGCACTCTTCGCGCAAACGATGATTTTTAAAGTGCACATGCGATCGGTCCTACACTGATTTGGAATAAGACCCGCGAACATTCTTAGTATTTCACTGTAGCTGTTTTAATTCGAAATCAATTTAGGTCAGATTGCATGCGCCCTTTCAAAATTGTAGTTCATTACTAAATATTTAATTTCCGTGTCACACAAATTCAGTAAATCATTGAATATATTCATGCCAAATAATAATTGTGAATATTTTCGTAAAAATGCGCATTGGTGATCATTAATTAGTTAAAAATTGATTTAAAGTACTCTAAATTGATTGTTGAACAAATCCAAATATCCGAAATGATTAGTAACGAATCACGTGCATTCTAAATTACTAAAAGCTAGATTAGCTTAATAGATTCCCATAAATTTTCTTTCTGTTCACATCATAAAATGAATTTCAACAAATTCGGAATTTTTCAAAGTTCCATTGCTCATCCGCAGTTTAATGGAAATTCAATAGATTTATCTATTTCCTTAATTTAAAATTCATTGATTATAGGATGGAAAAATAAAAAGACTTCATATTTTTAATCTGCTTTATTGTGTACTTCGCACATACAGTCAAAGTAATCTTTTAATCTAGAAATAAATAATTTATCACAGAATTACAACCACAAAAAAATTTGTGTAGGACAAAAGGTTCTGAGTAACCAATCAGATATGGAGTCAGATTCTCCAGTCCCTCATTAAATAAATAAGAATCCTACAATTGATCGAAATTTTTAGTCTCCATTTCATTGCGTAAAACTAATATGAGAAAAATCAACAGAGGGATTCTACATAGGGAGTAAAACTGTTCTAAATATTACATGTCATATCAAATTATAAAAAAATTATTTAACGAAAAATGCATTTACAATATGCATTCTAATACTGATAAATATTTAAAAAAAATCCAACGTAATACACCTGTATACACGATTACACATACTTAATACCCTGAAACAAAAAAAAATAATCAGTGACAAGAAAATAAATAATCTTCATACAGTGAAAATCAATTTGTTTCTGGAAGCAATAGAAATATCTTACCATTGTTGTATCCTTTCTGGTATGTATTGGGCACACTGAATTTCTTGAAACCCTGATTATAACCACCCTTATTAAATCCACCGTTTCCCCATCGGGAACCCCCTTTACCGAAATTATTCGTTTTATTGGCTATTTCATTCAATTTTGGATTTACAACCTGAAAGATAAAATACAATTTACATAGAAAAAAATTTTTGTTCAAATTTAACATGCAATTGATTCCAAGAAGTAATTTTTGATTAAATGTAGGGAAACTTGAGGATGGGATCCAGACAGTAATGGTGTGGACACCGAAGGCATATTTCCCAAATTAATATCCCTTTCAAAAGCACTCATGCTTAACCGTCAGTCTCAGCTAAGGCATGCCAAATTGAAAGGACAAAACTTTTGATAGAGTAAATATTGAAACTATTTCGAGATTTTAAAAAGTTCACAAAAATTAATCCAATTTATTACCAATACTTTTTCTACAGCTTGAATTATTTACAAAAACTTTTTAGAGGAACGAATTTGTTGAAAATTCGAGGGCGAGCAGGGGAAATTTCGGTAAAAAAATTGCAAAAAATTATAAATATAAAATTATATAAATAATAAATAAAAAAAAAGAACTTTTGATGAATTAATACGCGTTTATTTTGGTGACTACATTACCTTTTCGTTTGTAGCTTTATTTGTGAGAAGAAAATTTGAAATTGTGTAAAAAAATGATTTTTCAGAAATGTAATTTTTAGATTCAATTTGATCAAAAAAAAAATTAAGACAAATACACTACCGGGTAAGAGGTTTTGACCTACTCCATAACCCATTTATTTAATTGCAATAATGCACTTCCAACAAATTTGACAGATAGTGTAAGTGCGAATCTTGGTTAACATTTTACAAATCAAATTATTTACCTGATTAGTTTCATTGAGGACGGACACCAAATCCCTAGCGTGTTTGAAATTGGAAGGTGTGAAAAATGCGTAGGATGTACCAATAGAATCGGAACGACCTGTTCTGCCAATTCTATGTATATAGTCTTCAGAAGAATGGGGATAATCGTAATTTACAACGTATTTTATCCCTTCAACATCTAAACAATGAAAACAAAGTTATATTATTTGTTCAACTAAAACTGAACTAAAGAAATTTTTATTAGAAATAAAACAAAATATATTTCAAGATTTTGTATGTATTTTATTTGAATATTTCTTTAGCTCAGTGACCAAAAATAATGTTAAAATATCCATTACAATTATAATGGGTTAATAATGGTTTGTCTTATCAAGTTTAATCTGTATAAATTTCTAGTCCCTAAATAAATAGCAAAATAAATTTTTAGAAATAAAAATACTTAAATGAATTGAGTAAAATAAAAATTTCATACTTATAAATTGATAGACAATTTTATGTTTATTTAATAGAAATATTTGAATCAAATTAAATAAACGGAAAGAAAAAAAAATTGAAAACATACTAACCAGTTTTAAAGGAAAATCCATGAAGTTGTGATGTGACAGTGAAAACACGATTTATAAAGGTATAGTAGCAAAGAAAATTCCTGCTTGCTTCAGTTGACCTTCTGCCACCAAACTGGCGACTCAAAATATTTGGTCTACTCAAACATGGCAGAAAATGACCAATGGTAAGACATTAATGACATCTGTTTTCAAGTGCTCAAAAATCCCACGTCGTAGTAACTCAGGTTTTCTAAGCAGTAGGTAGGAAATAGGAACAAGGAGGGTGTAGAGATGATCACCAAGAAATATAAATTGAAAGGATTTTCAAGAGTTACGAAGTTTATCAAAAGATTTCTTATTGTATAAATACTGGAATGTGATTAAAGGATTGACAATCTCATGATCTATTGGGAAGGTTAAAACAAGTGCCATATCATTTAAATATAAAATAATCTTACAAAGGTCTTCAAATTTTCATTTTTCCAGCTGAACCGTCCCGATATAGGGCGAGACAGCCTTCATAGAGGCACTCGCATGAAACAGAATTGCATTCCTATCATAGAACACAAAAAAGGCAAAAACTTAAAATCGCTCATCGTGCATGTGCCTCTGAAAAAATAAAAAAAGGGCGCCCAGACTGATAAGTAAAATTAATATAAACACGCACATATTTTAACTTTTAATCCATCAATAGAAACAGTAGTTTCAGTATGGATTTAAATTTAGAAAACGATAGTGTTGTATTGAAAAAGTTCAATATTTAAATTATTGTGTTAATAGGAAGTTCTGTACTTCCATAAAAAAACTGTAACCAGTCTGAAATCCCAAATCCGAAATGCTACTACGCCACAAAATTTTTAGTTACGTCTTCCCCAACTGGAGGGGTATTAAAATAAATCACAAATGAACATGGTATAATTCCAAATAAACCGATTTCATTGTTTTCCCGCCCGACATTCAAGTTTGGAACTTACCTAACCCACGCGCTGCTACATCAGTAGCTACTAATATAGAAGATTTTCCTGATCTAAATTCTTTTAAAACGTAATCACGTTCCTGTTGGCTTTTATCTCCGTGCATTGCTAATGCCGACCAACCTACACTTCTTATAGATCGTGTAATTCCTTCAACTTTCTTTTTAGTTTCAACAAAAATTATAATCTTGGAACCAGGTTCCGGGTTGGCGTTAATTTCTCGTAGCAGAGATCCTAACCTTGAAATAAAATAAAAATTTGTTGTACAAAACCGAAGTGTTTACAAACTGGAACAAATATTTGCGATTTTAAATCAGGTCTTCTTAGAGGTAAAAGGGTGTGCAGTACAAATAATCACAGATTATTTCATTTTGCTGTCTCATCATGTGAAGTAAGGATTTTGTGAAAAAATGATAAAAACAATTTTCCATAGAAATAAGCTCTTTGGAAAATATTTGGCTCATTATTATATACATTGAATATAGAATTACAAGTTTTTAGAAAAATTGAGAAAATGTTGGATATTAATAAAAAAACATACATGGTTTTATTGGTACATTACGAGTTGATCTAAAAAAACTTCAAGCTCTGAATTATATTATTTAACTGAAAGTGGTTCAAAATTGATATTTTTTTACTTAAATAAATTTTGTCAACTTACTTTGTTTCCTTTTCGTGTTCCTGGCAGACATCGACGATCTGAACAATATTGTTATTAGCAGATAAATTCTTGGATCCAACATTAATTTGAATGGGATTTTTCATGAAATCTGATGCCAACTTTTTCACTTCTTTGGGCCAAGTAGCTGACCACATAAGCGTTTGACGGTCTGGTCTCACCTGACTAAGAATTTTACGAATTTGGGGTTCAAATCCCATATCTAACATTCTATCAGCTTCGTCCAAGACTAAGTAAGTGCATCTTTCTAAATTGGTGGCTCCCTTTTCCAAGAAATCAATCAAACGACCAGGTGTAGCAATGCAAATTTCAATACCTCTTTGTAGATCACGAGCTTGGGGCCCCTTAGGAGCGCCGCCAAAGATACAACTATTACGAATATTAGTTGACCTACCAAAATCATTGGAAACCTCTTGAATCTGTTGTGCGAGTTCTCGTGTAGGAGCAAGGACTAAAACGATCGGTCCTTCGCCTTTATTCAATGGAGGTTGGTTATTGATATGAATTGCAGCAGGTAATATGTACGCTAACGTTTTTCCTGACCCTGTTTGCGCAATACCTACCATGTCATGTCCGCTCATGGCAATCGGCCACCCTTGAGATTGAATAGCGGTAGGTGCTTCATACCCTTTGTTAAAAATTTCAGTCAAGATGTAATCAGGAAAATTGGCTTCATCGAAATTCTGGATAGGATTAGGAGATTCACCTTCTACAGTGATTTCTTTTGCTTTACGAAACTGTTCGACTTCGAAAGGCGTTCGGCCTGCTACCACGGGATGAGGTACATAAAAGTGTTTCTCGACGGGGCGCAAATTTTTAGTTCCCCATTCTACTTTTCTCAAACCGTTCCTCTCATTATCGAATCTATCGTTTCTAAAGTTATTCTGATATCCACCCCCGTTACGATTCTGGAAATTATTTTGCCCGTATGGTTTAGAATAAGAGTCATTTTTATATCCCCCACCGTTACTATTAAAATTACCTCCCGATTTATTATACCCACCCCCGTTTCTAAAACCGCCCCCAGAATTAAAATTGGAAAAACCGGAAGAGCGAGGTTGGAAACTTCCACCACTTTGTTGATTGTAAGACCTGAAATAAAAGTAGAAGTTATCGTAATGGTTGAAATTCCGACGTTTCAATTAATACCAAATATTATGTTTGTACTAGAAATTTTGAACATCACATTAATGCGCAGTTTAAAATGTATTTTTGATGTCTTCGAGCAGAAATGCCTAACCCCGAAATTGTTCTTAATACATCCACCAATTGTATCCTCAAAGCTGTGTAATGGTGTTCAGTCCAGCAAGATACTTGCAATTTTTTTTATATTAACCTCTAATTGTAATTATTATTCTTCGAGAAAGGCATGCCTAACATTCCGAACAAAGCATGCGCATTTAAAACATTCAGAAAATATTCTGAATTAATTTACAATAATTACCGCTAACAAAGCCATCAACACCCTAGTATAGTTTCTACAAAATGCCTATCGATCGCCAGAAGTCTGATATTCTCAACAGCGTTGTGGGGTCATAACGGGATACAATAAAAACATGGCGGCAATTCTAACACTAACGACATCTTTTCACGATCAAAAATTTGACGTTGCAGTTGGGAGTACAGTCAGCCAAAAATAAATAAGAATTTACGACAATCCATGTGGAACTAAATTTCACATGGGTCCATGCGAAATATTTACTTCAAATTTCACATAAATACTAAGCAGACATATTTAAAACCTTGTAAATTATCAGTAAACGCAAATTTGGCGATTGTAGACCGTAACATATTTAATACTGCGCATGAACGTGAGCTTTAAGAATTGTATTCAATTAAATTCAAATAAATATATTTTATTAAATTTTATAAAAATATAGTTTCAATTCAATTTTTCAATTTCAGTTTGATGAAAAGGAAGTAAATATTAAAAATACAGGGAAAACAAAAAAAAGGAAGTCTTTGTATTAACCTGCTTCCGCAATCACCTAAATAGTCTTCGACCTTTGATAATCTGAAGTCTAATATTAATTGATTCTACAATCAATATGGTGTGGAGCGAATTCCTACCCTTCAGAGTATGCGCTAGATGTATTGATTGTAGTTCAAAGGATGTGTTGGCCTCTTAACTAATAAAGGCGTGGCAAGAGAAACTGCTTAGCAACAACTATTATCACCAACCTAATTACACCCAGTTTAAATGACTTTAATACAAAACCACCAATTTATTTCAAATAAAAATGGCGGCTACAATTATAATTTTTAGTAATTTGTAATTCGAATGAAATTCACAAAAATGAGATAAAAATTACTATTTGGAAAAACTTAATTGTCTTTTTAATTTTTTGTTTCTTTAATGTTTACCTAGTTATAATTTTAATGACAAAATTGAGAAATCACGTACTTAAAGCAGACATATTGGAAAATTCCAAAGCATAAAATTAGATATAGAATTGATTAATACTCACATAATTACTTTCTTTTGAACAAACCACGAAATTTATTTCAATTAAGACGATATTAATACTTCAAATACACTTGAAAATGTAAATTTGCAAATTCAATTGAACAGCTAAAGTAACACGACCGATCCCTTCGAAGGTTCACAGCAAAAGAGAATGATTTAGGATGAAAATGTAGAACATCGACTCTGACGGAAGCGGAAATGACGTCATGTTGACATAGTGTTTGGTTGGCTGCTAGATTAGAGCAAAGCAAATAATTGGTCTTGAGAATTTTAATTTATTCATGGTGAATAAAAAATTTCACGAGATATCTTTAAAAAAGTAATGAATAATAATCTATTCATAATTCCTCATTGTCCTGAAAAGTAATTCTATAGTCGGAATTCTAAAAAGGTCATTTCTCACGGTTGGTATGAGTGAGAAAAGGATAAATTATACTAGTGGGAGTACTATTAATAGAAAATAATTGAACAACAAATATAAAAAAAATAATTAGAAATTTTAAATAAATATTTCTACTTACTTATATTGAAGATTCTAACTTCAATAAAATATAAATATATACAAACTTTTGTATTATAAATTATGGGAAAGTTATAATTTTGATCATTCGGGATGATGAACATCATGAGACAAATTGTCATTAAACTCTTGTCAATATTTAGTATTTAAGCTAAAAGCTATATTAGATTTAAAAATGAGTGATGAAAATTTAGAAAGTAATACAGTCAGTAGCAATACGAAAGATGGTATTTTTCAAATACTTGTCCTTGTATCCTTGTATAAACTATTTTTTATTTCAGTTGAAAAAACAGAAAAAGATGAATCTGTAACTTCAGTATCAAACACATACGACTCTAAAAATGTTTCTTATGATGGTGATATTGCAATATATACAGATCCTGTTACTGGTAGCCAATATACCTGGGATAAAGATAAAAATGAATGGGTATTAAAAAATGATGTTATATATGATTTTGAAGATGATACCCACGTTTATACAGATGCAGAAGGCGTGAAGTATTTTTGGGATAAAGAAAAAAATGCATGGTTTCCAAAAGTAGATGACGATTTTATGGCAAGATATCAAATGAACTACGGTTTTGTGGATAATACAAATTTAGAAGTCAAGAAGGAAGAACCTCAAATGAAAATAGAAGAAAAATCAAAGAAAGTTAAAGGAGAAAAAAGAAAAGCTTCTGAACCAACTTGGTTTCAATTAGATGAATCACAAAATACCAGTGTATATGTATCTAATTTACCTATCGATATAACTGAGGAAGAATTTATAGATTTAATGCAAAAATGTGGTTTGGTGATGAGAGATGTTCAATCAGGCAAGTTTAAAATAAAATTGTACAAAGATACCAGCACAAAAAACTTGAAAGGTGATGCTTTATGTACATACATAAAGGTGGAATCTGTTGATTTATCTTTAAAATTATTAGATGGTTATGAATTTAAGGGCAACAAAATAAAAGTAGAGAGAGCAAAGTTTCAGATGAAAGGTGAATTTGATCCTTCTCTTAAACCAAAAATGAAGAAAAAGAAGGATAAGTTAAAAATAAAAAAACAACAAGAAAAACTGTTTGATTGGCGTCCTGAAAAGAAAGTTGGAGAAAAATCTAAGCATGAAAGAATAGTTATAGTTAAGAACTTATTTGATCCAAAAATATTTGATACAGATGTTGGTCTAATTTTAGAATTCCAGCAGGATTTAAGAGAAGAATGCTCCAAGTTTGGAGAGGTGAGAAAAGTTCAAATATATGACAGACATCCTGAAGGAATAGCACAAATAAATATGAGTACACCTGAAGAAGCAGATCAAATAGTTACAATATTAAATGGTAGATGGTTCATGAAAAGGCAACTTTCTGCTGAAATATGGGATGGTAAAACTAAATACAAAATAGCTGAAACAGATTGTGAGATAAGTCAGAGATTAGACAACTGGGATCAATTTTTAGAAGGTAATGAAGACAAAAAAGAAGAAAATAAAGTTAGTGAGAAGAAAAGTGAAAATGAAACTGATCAAGATGCGGAAAAAATAATCTGAAATAAAATATACTTTTTAGATTGACCACTATTTATTAATTTTCTTCTTGTTTTTATTATAACACACAATTATAATGTCGCACATTTTGATAAACAAGTTATACTTTTCAGTGACTGAAGGTAAACACATCTACCTTTCTCTAGATATAATCCATGTTTCTATAACCAAGTTATCATCTTCAGAGGTTGAAGGTAAGGTGATTTACTTTTACCCTCGGAGGAGGATAACTTCGTTATTGAAAGCACGCTAGGGAGTATAATTGTGTTTGTTTCTTGGTAGTATGAACAGTTTATCCACTATGAAACCTGTGACTTTGTTTTGAAGATGATAAACATTTTTAAATGTCATCATACATCTAGTAGAGTAAAATATGGCAATTCAGTTTGAGGGGTCCAATTTTTTTTATGTAAATAGAAAAAATAAAAACAAACTTAAATATTTATTTATTTACAAAATCGATTACTTCTTTCTGATTTGGATCAAAAACTATCATATTTTGTTAAGTTACACCTCACATCAAACAAATTTGGTATGGCAAACCAAAGGAGTTGGAGAAAAGTAGTAGAGAGACTTCCAATGAAATAAATGAAAGGAAAACACGTCGATTTGTATTTAATAAATGATACAGGGTGTGTTATGTGAGAGTGTAAACTCTCATATTTCATAGGCAACTCCCCCTATATTATTTATTTTTTATATTCTTCAGAAAATTCAACAGTTCGTTACCTATCTTTAACTGCTTCTGAAATAACGTTTGTATAGAAATATCTTCTACGTTACTCGGGCGTGATTGTTCTAATAGTAAGCATGATTCGTCTTTTCAAGACATATAAGTGACGGGGTTTAGTTTTGTATACAGTACTTTCCATATATCCCTACAAAAAAAAAATCTAACGGCATCAGATTAGGAGATCGTACTGACCATTCTATTAGTAGCATTAAAGATTTTAAAAACTGCGATGACATTAAATGCGTAGTATAGTAAATTAAATTCTCATTTGAAAGTTATGACTATTTTGACAAATCTATTAATATACGAATTCATTAAAAAATTGTACGTAAAATATATAACTGCTAAATTCATATCATTTTCACTTGCTACACTAGTGCTATTTTGGTGATTCTTCGAACAATAATTGACAGATGGGCACTTTTTTAACTTTTCTCTCATAAGAGATTATCCCACTTATATCCACCCTCCAAGATACAATCTATGAGAACATATGATCATAGTTTAACTATTATATTAGTTACTCCATTACAAAGTAAGCGCTTAATCAAACGTTGTGGAATGGACGTGCGTTACTACTATTATGGTACGGAGAGAGCCAATCAGCACTTTGACGCATCTCTTGTTACGCGAATGTTTGGCCCACTATGTTCGCATGGAGCGGATTAGATGCGGAGCGAAATGTGCATCATGAATTTTTAGGTGAATAAGTTATTGAAATAATCTTTGAATGAAAATCAATTATAGTTATAATAAAAAATTACTACGTTTCAATTTCTAATCTTTGTTTTTCAATCAAATTAAATATATTGAAAATATTTGTTTTATTCTGATTGTTTATTTTTGTAATAATTTTGACCATCCCGTTCCAAATCCGCTATCGTGTGAACATAGATGACATATTACGTGTGTCACGCTAACTGCGTCAAGAACATAAATTCATATATTATCTGGAAAATAACAAAATCAGAGAGAACATGAAGTTGAAAAACTATTGGGAGAAAAAAATAATAAAGATTAAATTGTAAATAATTATATTTAATAGCTCTAAAAAATATCAATTTCATCTAAAAACTTATATTAATTACAATACACAAATAACACAACAAAATACAAATTAAACGATGTGACGTTTGACGCTTGACGCACATATACTGGCCGTGCGCTCTATGCGGAATTCAGTGACGCATGCGTCAAGGTGCTGATTGTTCATTCCGCACTGATTGAACCCTAATATTATGGAGTGTAGAGAAGGAGGAACATCTCTTATGGACGGTACGTTTAAAATATGGTCTGAATTCTGTAGGGATAATATGTGGCGCTGATTGTACTATGGGATTGAGATCTGAAGTTAAACACTTACTGTATAAGAAATTATCAAAGTTGTAACTAACGTTTGATTATATTCATGTGAAAAGCTATGCAATCCTTAATATCTTATTAGATTTTTATTTTTTATTAAGAACTTGATATATTTCTGTACCTGCTTGCATAAGCTAATTACCAATGATATTTTAACAAAACTATAATTATTATATTTGTTTCGGATAGAGTTCAATATTTTATTTCTATGAACCAAAATGTTTTATTTTCAATTATTTTATTATTCTTATTGATATTTTTATATGACTATAACTATTATATTAGTTGCTAATGAAGTTCAATATTTTATTTTTATGAACCGAAATATTTTTTTTTATTATTCTATTATTTTTATTAATCTAATTATATCGCTATAATTATTATATTAGTTACGGATAAAATTCAATATTTAATTTTAATCAACCAAAATGTTTTTTTATACTATTTCATTATTGTTACATGATTCTACTTTTTTTTCATATTAGAATATATGTATTATTTAAACCAAATAAATAGCTAAATAATAAAGTTAATTTAACGAGATTCTGTTTTGTTAATAGTTTCATTATTTTAATACATACTACTAATTTCATTATCACGGTGCATTATTTAAAGCATTACTATACAGTTATTTTCAAATCAGCGCGTAAAATTCAAGCGAATACCCTCTATAATCAGCGCCACCTATTTACCCATCAAAAATCAGCTCACATTTTTTAACCCAGAGACGTTCCTCCTTCTCTACACTCCATACCTAATATTAGGCAATAATTTGAACCATATTTATAAGGTTTCACGAAACTTGTTTCTTTTAGTTTTCTCAATTAGGCGAAGTAGATTTAGCTGGTTTTAAATCTAGGCTGCTTATATATTATATCTAGCTCGTTTACGAAATAGTTGATTGAATAGGTTAGGTTGAAATTATATTCTAAAATAAGTATGTTTTTCAATTAATTTATCGTACATAGAATATATTTATTCGAGATTAATATAAAAAAAGGTCTATGGTGGTCGTGTCTAATTCGAAATCATTTCATCGTATTGTTTCCTTTCGCCATACATTTATACTCTACTATACTTCGTTAAGATGTGCCCGGTATCTATAATAAACGCACTTACCATATGACAAATAAAGATACTTAAGAAAAAGAAGAGTAATTAACATCTGTTTAAAATGTGAATTCATACGTTTTTGCCCAACAGAAAATCATACTATATACACTAATGTTTTTTAAGCTTCTTTACTATAAATTTTGCTATGTTACTCCAACTTCAAAGGTTGTACAAGTATTTCCTACATTACATTTAATCGGTGGGTCTTGGCTATTAATGTAATGAAAATATTCTTGAAAAGCTTTTTAATTTTATTGATATTATCCTACAATTCAGTTTTGAATGATACAGATATTAATCTCTGTTCATCAAATATTCCCCACAGAAAATTGATTTCTCAGCTTTATTTTCTCTTTTTGTCCGGGGCGCAATTGTGCGTAGAATGAGAAATACGAAAATTTGCGCATCGATTCGCTCAAAGTTCGGTTATATTCGGTTGCGCCTAATCGCTTTGCGCACTTTGTCAAGTATCATTTTGTTGGCCGGCCTGGTTGGAGCAAGGTGAGGTTCTGCATATGTAAAAATATTAATTTGTTCGAAATGTTTTATAAATCCTAACAATTTAATGAAATCTTTACTTTGCTTGTTTCTAGTCAATAGAATGTTTTCCAATATATAGAATCGCGGATAGCTTTCTAAATCCAATTTTTATTATAGATTTTTTATATTGGAAGCCATTATTAATCAGACCTGCTGTCAAATACACTGCTATAATGCAGTACAATAACGTTTATCAAAATAATTCTGTGTAAGTATACATATTTCGTTATTCATATTTCAATATTATTCATTTAAAACTTTGTCTTTCATTATTTAAAAAATCTTTGAAAAATTGTGAAAATTAGTATCCACCATTTTGAATTTTGAATATGAAAGGTAGGTGTCAAATAAGAATATTTAATTTAAGAAAGCAAATTATTAATATCAGTGACCTCTAGCCTTATAATTGATTTTAACTTGACGAATAAAGTTAAGATCCACTAGGTCACTATGTTGAAATCTGTTAGACTTTAATTTAGATAAATATATTTATCAATTGAACATAATTTCAATTTATTTTTTTTAATACCCCACAAGTATTCTTCGGTCAATAACTGTTACTTTTGAAGCAATACACATTTATCTTGTAATTATAATCAATCTCTTATGCTAACCGAAATCTATAATATTCAATTTTTGAATATTTAACATAAAAAGGGAGAGCTCAATATATATATATATATATATATATATACGATGTTTTTGTCCAATCAATATAAATATAATAAATCAATTTATGCTAGTATTTTCAAATAAGGCTTTCAATGCTTGATACTTTTGAAATATAAATTGTTCTTTTCTTTCCTGAGCAATTAGCATATGCAGGTTTTAATTTAGTAAAACTACAATTTTTATTTAAAATATAATAATAGTATAAAGAGGCTAGATATTTTATATAAGAAATATTGTTTAAAACCTGCATATTTAACAAATTTTGAAGTTTTAAACTTAGCTTGTAGCAATTCTTCACATTGAGCTGTCTTAAGAAAGTTTTGTTACTAGTTATTTGCTTCAATAGAACCATTTTTATTAGCTATACTATTTATAGAATACAATTAAGATTTCGAATATAACAAACCAAAGTTTGTTTCTATCTGATTTATAGTATAATAGAAATCCAATTTTTCTTCAATAGTGTTTTCATGCAACAGTTCCAAATATATGAAATAATTTGAATACAAATAAGTACATTTAATATTACCAGTTAACTTTTGAACATTAATAGTCACTCCATTATATTTGCTTCAGGAAAATTTTTATATTTTTCAGCACTTAGGAAAATTGTATCAAGTATTAATTAGAAATTTGTGATAAAAGGTTTTCAAAAAATTTACTAAAATTGAATTAATGGAATAGTGCTTGTGTTAAGACAAGAAATAGGAATAACATTATTTAATTTTGGATACAGCAATGTCAAATTGTCTGTTCTAAACTGATATTTTTTGTTTGTTTGAAAATCTATTGCCCTATTAACTAAAAAGGTTCAGACCTAGATCTGATAGAGGCAATGACCATCACTTCAACAAGCAACAGCAACAGTCCAATTATTGGTGTGGACCCCCGCATGTTATGGCAGCTGTGCAAGATTTCGGAGGCCCAAAACAGCAATACAAAAAGAAACAGAAGCCAGAAAATACTTTACAGTTAAGTGTACCCATGTGGCATCAACAAGACTTGAAACCATTTAGGTAAGTTTTTCTTAGATTTTCTTATCACTGTTTGTGATGGTCTATAACTAATGAAGTTTCTGGGATAAATGTAATTTTTCTTGTACCATATTTCATATTCCTATCTAAAAACAAGGTTGCCATTTGGCGCCAATTAATTTTGGATGATAGATATGACTATAAGAAAAAAAATTGGATAATTTCACCTATTACCTAGGTACTAGAGACAGTATGAATACAGGTGACAAAAATTTTTTCCTACTGGGTTATTGTCAAAATATCACAAAAATAAAAATTATGTAAACTTCATCACAATTTCCTTTTTCCTGTATGCTAGGCTTGTTATATGCTCTGCTCAATTTTATTTTGCCAGGACATATATTAGGTGAGATATTATTCTATATTTTCATTGTAGGAGCATTATCCTGGATCCTGTCACAATTTCAATTTGATCAGGATTTATTGTTAATCTCCATCTATTGACCCAATATCATTCTGTTATAGTCTTGACTGTATTTGTTCCATTTCTAACATTGTGTCATCTACAAATTGCATTAAGATACTATTACTCAGTCCAATTAGAACTTGTGAAAGTCCTTGTTGCATGGAGAATGATAGGGAAAATATTGAATCTAACACACCTAGGATTTCTGAGAAAACATGATCTGTGGTAGCAAACTATATTTATGACTTAACTAGATTATGTTTATTTTTTTAAGGAAAAACTTCTATGAATTACATCATACGGCTTTAACTAGGACACAAACTGATGTAGATAATTACAGAACTAAGATGGATATTATTGTCCGAGGTAATGATATCCCTCAACCAAATTTTTGTTTTGAAGAAGGCAGTTTTCCTGAATACATTATGCAAGTTCTATTGAAACAAGGATTCAATGAACCCACAGCTATTCAGTCACAAGGTAAATTCCAGTCATCCATATTTTTAATTACTTAACTAGTACTTTTATTTAATTACAAATTGATATTTATTTCTTCAAATTTTTCTCATTCTTATGTGTTTTTTGTTATAAATAGTCTTGAATTTAGGTCTCTTGATAAAAAAAATGATTTAAAAAATTATATTTATAACATTTTTCTGGTGTAATATTTTATGTGCACAATAGGCTTCTCTTTATTTCCAATACTTAATTTGCTGATGGAACTATGGTGTTATGGTGTACTACTGAGGTCTGTCATTTTTAACTTTATAAATGCAAATCTGCAAAATTTTGTATATGTCAATTCAAATAAATTTATAATAACACACATTTTGATAGGGACACTTGTTTTATTTCTAATAACAATATAGAAAGGAGAAATAATTTATCGTTCCTACAAATTCATAATTTCTGTTTGTCCTTAATCAATTTTTAAATACACACAAAACTTTTCAATTACATTTAACTATTTTTGTTTTGTTTTTCTATTTCCATATTCTTTTTCTTGCTTATCATCAATTTATATTGTAGGCTTTCTATACTACTCTTCTTCCAATTTTTTAATTGACTTCATTTTGAATACTACTAGTACTTATGAAATTCTGTTCTTAATGTACTATAGATTTTGGGAAATGAACATTATCAAACTAATTTTCTTGTAATTGTGATTCAATTTAGGCTGGCCTGTCGTCCTTTCGGGAAGAGATTTGGTGGGTATTGCTCAAACTGGTTCTGGAAAGACATTAGCATATATGATACCCGCGGCGGTTCATATCAACAACCAACAGAGACCACAGCGAGGTGAAGGTCCTATTGCACTCATTCTTGCTCCAACTAGGGAATTGGCTCAACAAATCCAAAAAGTAGCACATGAGTTTGGTACTAGTACAATGATTCGTAATACCTGTATATTCGGGGGCTCCCCTAAAGGACCTCAAGCAAGAGATCTTGAAAGAGGTGTGGAAATTGTGATAGCGACTCCCGGTAGATTGATAGATTTTTTGGAAAAAGGTACCACGAATTTATCAAAGTGTACTTATTTGGTGTTGGACGAAGCAGATAGGATGTTGGATATGGGTTTTGAACCTCAAATTAGAAAAATCATTCAACAAATTAGGCCAGATAGACAAGTTTTGATGTGGTCTGCCACTTGGCCTAAACAAGTTCAGGCTCTTGCTGAAGAGTTTTTGGAAAATTATGTACAAGTAAGCTCTTTTTTCATTTGATTAAATTGAAACAAGCAATTTAAAAGCTTTATGGATAATTTTTTAATTCAATTTCTGTGAATTAATTTTTTTTTCGTAGGTAAATGTTGGAGGTTTGTCATTAGCTGCCAATCACAATATAAAACAAATTGTAGATGTGTGTGATGACTCAGAAAAAGAAGACAAATTGATTAAACTCTTGAAAGAAATTGGATCAGATAGACAAAACAAGATCATTATTTTTGTAGAAACTAAGAAGAAGGTGGACGACATAACAAAAATTGTTAAAAAAGAAGGTACATCTCTTTAGATAGAAGAGTCGATAATTATGAATAATTTAACATTTTTGTTATAAAAAAAATTGTTTAAGTAGTGTATTTTTCAGGTTTATCTGCTATTTCTATGCACGGAGATAAATCACAACCTGAACGTGATTATGTATTGAATGAGTTTCGATCTGGAAAGTCTTCTATATTAGTTGCGACTGATGTAGCTGCTAGAGGATTAGATGTTGAAGATGTCAAGTATGTTATAAACTTTGATTATCCCAATTCCAGTGAAGATTATGTCCATCGTATTGGAAGAACTGGTCGTTGTCAACAAGCAGGTAATATTTTAACTCTTTAGGAACAATAGTTCGGCCTTCAGATAGGTTCGTTGTGCCCCACTTGACGTTACCAAAGGCCGATTTCCTTTGAAAAGTCGATCAGGTGTTTTGGCTTGAACCCTTTAATGCCATTAGGCAAGTTGTGATGCTTCCCCATGTGTTTAACTGCGCAATTTCATTTATAAAGAAATTTGTTCAATATTTTCCTTACTCAAACAATTGTCTCAAAAAAATTCAAAGAGTAATGACAAAATCAATAGAGAGACAATGCGCTTGAATCTAAAGAGGTGTTTGGTGGTTGGCATATTAAAACCTTATGATCTCATATATAATAGAAGGTAAAATGATGCTTGGTGAATACTTTCCATGAAATTGTGAATATTAACAAAACCTTTTTGAGTGTCACAGTTTTAACATGAACCAGGTCTAGAGTAAACCACCATATTAATTAATAGCAGTACTTTCATTGAATATTATGAAATATTTTTCCTGATAGTATTTATTTCTTCTCATCTGTTGAGTAATAGTATTTTTTACTTGATAGGTACTGCATATGCTTTCTTCACACAAAACAACCAACGGCAAGCTAAAGACCTAATTGCTGTACTGGAAGAAGCAGGGCAAGCAGTCAACCCCAAACTTATGGAATTAGCACAACAAGCCAAAAATTCCAATCAGAAACAACACCGTTGGCAAAACCGCAACAAAGACAATTCATCACCAAGTAGCCAGAATTCAATGGGAAAAGTTAAGACTTGGACCAATTCCAAAACTTTTGTTAACGGAGAATTTAAACAAAACAATGGACCTAGATCAAATAATAATTCATTTAGGAATGATGGGATGCAAAGAACTCAAAGAAACAACTACAATAATTATTCTCACTATCAAAATGGACAAATGTACCAACCGTCATATAGTCCCAATAGTATGTATCAACAACAGCAACAACAACAGCAGCAACAGCAACCACATCAACAACAGATGTTGGGTAACGGAACACAAAGAAATTATGGTAAGGAATTTTATGGTGGCTCCGTTTTATTTGATTCTGACAGACATTACGAATCTCCCAAGGAATTTATTTGTAAGTAAAAAATCTTCCAAGAAATAACACTTCAAAATTTGTGTAGTTGACACTTGCAACTAATGGTTCCATATCCATTTCATTTTGGTTCATCCTTTTTTTTTTCATGATCAAAACTGTGTAACAAATATAATTAATTAGTTTCTGTAATTGTAATAAAAGTAATGGTCAAATGGCAAACACCTCCCAGAGATATTTTAATGTTTAATTTTATATTTGACTGAAATTTAATGAAGGAATTTCCAAAACCAAGTCTTTTTTGGTTTCTTTAATTGCAAGATATCGTGTATTTAAAAATAATTTTTTTCAAGCATGTGACGTAACATGATTTGGCTAAAACTTTAAAATGAACCACAAAGTTCACCAAAATCATCATTCTACACCTAAAGAGTGCTATACCTATTGTAATGGTTTATAGAAGGCTTCTCAAAGATACAAGTGGCACAAAGATAACACGTGGAATAAAAAATAAGCAGTTATATGCTAAGGATAGAGGTAAGGACATCCGTTAACCCCAGTATATCCAAGAGTATGACTACAGTTTGCTAGAGAAGTTTTGGACTGGAGAAACCTTAGTCTGTGAATGATGACTCCATTTGCTGAATGTTTTGAAATGATCGCCTGTATTTAACCAAGGCAAATCAGTGGATGTCTGGTTTGACATTAATCCAAATCAACATTTTTAATGTAATACAACTACAAGTAATTCTTTTCTCATTTTTTTTTATAAGAGAAAATTTAATCGTGTTAGTGCTAGACTGGATGATATGGGGTTGAATATTATTTTTATATATAATAACAGAAAGATGTTCCAGAAAATTTAAATATTTATCAACAGGTGCCCACGAACTAGTTTCTGGTCAAATTGGACAAGTATTGAACACCTTTGGAACACAACAAAACAGGAGAATATAGATGTAACGATTACAAAGTGAAAATGGAGATGAATAGGTCATAAACTATGGAAACCAACAACAAACATAACCAGACAAGCATTTAATTATGATACAACGGGTAGATCGGTACGAACATTGAGAAGAACTGTAGAGAATGAACTGCAACAGATATAGCCAAAAACAAAAAAGAATGGAGGGTCTTCGCCAATAAATTATAGGAAACTCCCAAAACGACGCATGAGGATAGTGAAACAACTGTTGAAACAAAGAAACATGTCAACCACTTCAGAAAAAGTAGTTTCGAGAAAAACGCGTTTAAAGTTTGTAAAAATAATACCAGTAGAATAACTCGTTCCACTCGGCCGGTTTAGTCATTACATCACAAAATGTACTGTATCTCGGGAAATAATGGAAATTTCTAAAAATCCGTTCAAGGATATATTCTTAAGGGTTTAAGATTTGAAAATATGCAAAAAAATTGTTTTTTTCAAATTTCTAAACCAAAATACCCACTTAAAATCAATAAATCAACTGAAAGTTTTTGCATATTGGATAATTATTATTGTTTATTATGTAGAAAAGCAAAAAAGATGTCCTTCAACATTTTTTGGAAATAAAAAATGTTTTACAGTTAATCACTTCTATTAATGAAACTATATAGGTTCTAAAAATATTTTTCAACATAGATTATTTGAAATAAAAAATAAAATAATTATTTATATTTGTTATCCACTGATATCACTCAAATTTGTTTTTCATCATGAATTTTTAAGCAGTTTATCATCTTAATAAGAAATGTTTAAATTACAACAACAAATTGAGAAAACGAATGAATCCTTCCATTTGATAAAATCATTGATAACTAAAAGTGTCCTATCCTTCTATGATACTTTCTAGAAGACTTGCGTTCATACAAATCAATTCTTATTCATTTCTGTGTAAGTAAACATTTCTTGTACAATATTCATCTTGCTTAATTGTTTAAATTTACTGGGAACTGTCTATCACAATTGAATGAAATGTTTAATAACCATATTGTCTAGAGACAAATTTCATTAATGAATATGCACTAAACAACATTGTTTATTTAAGATATGCAAATATTTATATTGTTCTGTCCAGTCTAAAGTGTCTATTTGAAATAACTATTTTTCTTAGTTTAGTATGAAAAATCATTTTATAATAATAGTTCAGTGTTAAAAAAATTATGTTAATGATACATATATTTATATTCGTTATACATTGTATTATTATTTCATTCTCTTCTGACTGTGATGATTTCAGTTGGTTTTATTGGTTTTTCAAATAAAATTCAAAGGCGGTAATTTCAATTTATTTGCTGCCATAATGAAATTTTTGAATGGACGAATTTTATGAAAACTTTTAATTACTTTATTGTACTTCATTAATTGATACGTAATTTGTTGAATTCGTATTTGCAAGTATCTTTTACAATTTTGACCCATTTATGAGCCTTTCTGTTGGCTTATGACTGGTAAGGTGTTAGTTTAACATGATGCATATCATAGTTGCTGATAAAGTTTTATAGTTTTCTATCAGATGGTAGACTGTTATTACAACTCATTATGGTTGAAAAATCAATAGCCAATATATTGAGTATTGGTTGTAGATACATAAAAGATGGATAAAGTCTATCTATGGTTGTATATGTGGAGTATTTGTCCACAGTGTAATGATGATACATAATTAAAATTTGAGCTTTGTTTTTAAGAACTTTTAAAAAAACATAATTGATAGCTATTTTATTCAAGTTTTAATTAATTTGACATAGTTCAGAAGCTATAATTGAGTTTATTTGACATAAGACTTTAAGCAAAGATCATTTTGGTGTAGTCACAGAAAATCAATTCTCTCAGATATTTAACAAAAATACCTGTATAAAATAGTTAATTAACAAAATTTGAGTAAATTTGTCTCTAGCCAAGTTTTTATAGGAACCAAAATTCATACATATATTATCTTTCACTAGGTAATAATTCTCGTTCATACGGAAATCAACGCTACAACGATCGGCAATCTTACCAAGCTCCTCAAACCAACATGTACACGATACCAACACCATACATGATGCAATCTCCCGCTGCAGATGGTATGCAATCAATAATCAACCATAAATTTTTCCAAAGCCGAGGATTGCCTGCTACAACCAATCCTTGCGCATATCAATCGATGGGTCAAAGTCAACCTACTCCGGCCTACAATCAATACGCAGGTGGTGTACCGTATGCAACTTATCAATACACACAGCCCCCTACTGCCGCCGTGCAGCAGTAATTATTTTTATTTTGTTTAAATATTTTCATAAATTTATATTAATATTGGTTAGTCTGTGATGACATCGGAAGATAATATTTAAACGTGAATAAATTATTGTGAAATGGTTAAATATCTATATATATATATCGGAAATTTATCACGATTAGAGTGACTATTTTTTACTATTTATGGTTAATCTAAAATCTCATAATACGAATTTTTTTCTATTGCCAAAATTTTTATTCATGTTTAAACATAAATCGCAGACTGGTAGCATAATACTAGCACGTCGGAAGTCTCTTCCTAAGTTTAACTGCTTGTAATTAGAAATTTCGGTGATCTTTCATTTGATTTTACAAGAAATATATTTTCCGGTTTTAAACCGTACGAATTTTATTGTATATTATAAATTTTCGGTTCTAAATTTTGATATTTGCATCATGAAACATTGAAAATATGGAAAGTTTATAAAAATGAGAACTATATTGCTTTTTTGTACAAATATATAAAGAAAAAAATCATTTACGTTGGAAAATTAACGTGGAAAAGGTTAAATACTGAAAACTTGAAATGTTCATAATGGATTTTAGTGTTTACCAAAGAAACGTACTCGATATTTAACCGACGTGGTGGTATATTTTCAGTGTTAGTTCTATCGTTCCCTTGAACCCCTTAAGAGGCTCTCCGTCTAGCTGTTTGTTTGCTGCTACGGTAACGACATTATGCCTTTCCCTGCTGATGTTGGCCGTTCAGCAGTTGATGTTTATATATCTTAAGAACTGGATTTCAGTAATAACGGATTAGTTTTTCAATTTACAAGATTGTTTATTATATTCATTTTTGTACTTCATGTTCAAAATATTAAAGTAAAAGCCTTCCTTTTCTAGAAAATAAAAGGATTATTAGAAATGTCATTTTTATCAGTAAATTCGAAAAAAATTTCATCGAATAGCTAAGACCAATTTCATCTGAAGCAAATCGACCAGGAAAGTAATTATTCTGGAAGTATAGAAAACATGAATAAGTGTCCAAATCTTTTAATAATTATTAAACAGAAAAATATCGATTCTATACTTACAATGTTCGTTATTATGGGAATCCACTAAATTAGTATGTACTCAGTGTGAGTTGTTAGCTATTAGTAAACAGTAAATTGTCTGTATGCTGTTGAAATGCACGAAACGTATAGAAGGGGAGTTTTGGGCTTATTTCGTTATAGTATTTTATACAATATTGATGCTTCTTTGTATCAAACAGAACTAGTTGATATAAAGATTAAAAAAAGAGTTAAATAGATAAAAGCAGTCAAAACTTTATATTTCGTAATTAATAGGATTGTGATATTTACTTATTCCTAGGGACATTAAATTTTTTATTGAAAACTATTTATAGTAACTACTAACTCCGGAAATAGTAGAATCGAGCCGGATTAAAAGAGTCATTAAAACAGGGTATAGTACATTTTTTCTCTCTACTTTTACACTGTGATCGTTACACTAACAAAATAATGTTTAAATACTGAATTACTATATTATATTGTCCCAGAAAATTTAAATACAAATATATATTTTAATTTATTCGGTAAATTAATTATAACTAATCTTGTGATTTATTTCTGTTTATTGATATTTAAATATTTCATTCTTTGTAAAATTTTTCAACTCCGAAACTGGTTTGAATTTATTTTCTATATTAAATAATACATTATTCCTCTTTTAACTAGATCTTTTTAATTAATTGATTGAAGTGAATTTCGAGCTGCTGAAGCTCGCAGAATTGAGATTTGGTGACTCTAATCTATTTATTTCGAATTTTGATTACTGTCTAAATGTCATGTAAAATTAGATGATAGATAAATCTCTGAGGTTTGTGTTATATGTCTTTTTAAAGCTAGTATAGACTAGGATACAACATTTTTTGTTAGAAACATCAGCTTGTATCTGATACAATGTTAAGAATCCACACTAAGATCAGTGTTGTTCCAAAAATGGAAATTTCTGCTGATGCATATGATGAGAAAGAAGGAGATGATACACGGATATCCCGTCAATTTTTGCGAATTGGTGGAATACATGGTGGCAACATGTTGCCAATATCTCTGTATTAACCTTTACTTACAATTTTGGACAACTAATAATTTAAAGACTATTATAATTTATTGCTATAATAGTGTTTTCACCATAGTATTGTGATTTGGTAAATTAGTGGTAAATCAGTTTATTCGAATTTAAGATATTACTGTCCGAATGTCACGCTAAGGTAAAATATTTATGATACATATACAAATATCTCTGGTTTATGTATCTTCAACATTTACAACTATAAGTAATTTTGTTATGATTGGTAGTAACTTAATGTACAAATGGAACAGTGAAATATGAGTAAGATCTATACCAGTTTTGGGGCTATGAAAAGAATCACAATGTTGTAGTTATTATTGGTTTACTAAGAGATTGTATTTAAAAAAAATTGCAATATGGCAATAGCTTTTGAAGTATGGATGTTTGACTGTGCTAATTAAGCCGGAGTGAGAGAGTTGTTAACGATTTTTAAAATAGTAAGCGTCGGGTGCTAGTGACTCTCGATCGATTTTTTGATTTTTTTTATATTACGGATCTTGACATGACTGCTTGTGTCGTGTAAATATTTGTAGTATTAAGTATATTTAACTCGTTCGTCGTTTAGCGTGGTGCTTTAAAGCGCGCACGTCCATCTGTGATATTTTAGCGTGTAAAGGTAGCAAAAGAATAATATAACTTTTTCCGAATCGGGAGAAGCGCCCAGATAAAGCGTCGATAAAATAGATCAGTCAATTTTGATGTTTATAGTTTGTTGGAACTATAATAAAATATGGTACCAGTTGTCGAGAATTTATAATTTTTAAATTATCTACTTTGAAAGATCAATCTAATATCGGTTTCAATAATTCTTATCACTTTAGTTGTCGCAATACTGAAAGATATTGGAAAGTTGTTTTTGATGTCTGCCAAATGTCTAGTTTCCACCAAGCGGACAGGTCGAAAACAAAACATGAATTGTCTATTTGAACAGAAATTTCGAACAGTTTTGTTTTGAAAAGGTTTTAACACTGTTGTGGGTCCCCAAAGGACTGCGTGTTTACACCAGTCACGAATAGAAATTAATAAAAACTATTTGTTTTAAATTTGATTCAGTTTACATAGAAACATCGGACACCAGTTGGGAATGTGTGCCGCGCAGTAAATTTGAGAAAACAAGATCACGAGGATCTATTTTTTCTATTTCATGATAAAAAAGTGAATGTCGGTCATCTTTAAGGCAAATAGGAGGAAATATCACATCTAAGATCTTAGAGAAGATAAAAGTATCAGAGATGAAGTTTTAAGAACTTTTTAAGAATGTCAAGCACATATTTTGATGATCTGATGCATTTATTTGGCCCTATCATTAGCAAGAACAACACCATGAAATTATAGCTCATTTAGGACGAAAGGAAGAAGCTGCTGCAATCTTTTTATAATTACGTCTTATCGATATTGCGATTTTATGTTGACTCAACTTCATCGGTGGAAAGCATCCTTTTTCTTTATTCCGTTTTTGTAGTTTGTGTGACGTTCCACTGTAGATCAGTAAAATGAATTTATCATCAATATTATATATCTTATAGTCTTCTATTTATTTAATTGTTGTTTTTTGCATTTTCTTTATCTGTTTAAAATCGCATTTTCCGACTCTGAGCACCAAAAATTTTCCAACAAATACGTTTAATAAAATTTAGTACCTAGTGACTGATGTAAAAGCAATGTGATTTACATTGGATGGAATGTGATATTTTCTATTAAGACTGAAATAACTGTATATTTTTTTTATACTGAACGGTTACTAAGTAAAACATGTGAATTCAACTTGTTTTATTTAGATCGTGTTTTTGTTGAATTAGAAAAATATAGAAGAGCGATTCTCTAAAATCGGATTATGTGCAAATCGAAAAAATAATATGCACAAAAAGAAAGTTATTCCATTATTCTATAATGTTATCAAGTTGCGCCATTGCATAGTAACGATTGACGATTTTATATAAGATTTTTGATATTTTCTTTTAATTTTTTTCCAGTCGGTAATATAATTATATATTCTGGAATGTAAAAATCTCGAAGATACCTCGTAATTATTAGGTGTAGACCAGAACTGCATTAAAATCTAATAGTAATTTATTGATACGCGCGAGTTCCGGTCAGTATTAGTACATAGTATTATCAGAGATCGGGGTAAGGTTTCTACCCGTTTAAAAAAACGAAGTTTTAGTTGAAATAGATAGAACATGATATTTTATTGACAATTCATAATACCAAATTTGATGTCTGTATTAATAACTATTGTGTTATATTTTGGATAAGAAAAAGAGAAGTAGATCAATAGAGCGGTTTTGATACGCATTACCCTTTGGATAGCGTCCCCTTATCACTACACCATTACTGCTAAGTTTTAATCACTTCTTTTTGCCAGTTTTGGTTACCCATAATTTTATTTTGGAATCCGTTTCAATTTTCTACAACTTCATAAGAATCTAAAGAAATTACATAATTTTATAGGCACTGTCAAAAAGTTTTCGAAAACTTGCTCGCTTTTTCTGGAAAAAATACCCTCGAGAAATTGCTTGAATTTTTGAAATGATCAAAATAGTGATTGAACTTTTGTGAGTTTGCTTGGATTTTCTATCAAACAAATTGCTCGAATTACGTAACTATCTGTATTCTGACAACAATTCATTGTTTAATTTTAAATTAACGTCCTTATGGCGATACCAAAACTCTTTTTATTTCCGTACTTACATTGAGTTTGTTAATATGAACATCTTATTATATTATGAGTTATAATGTTTTTCCATCGTTCATATTTTCACGTAAATCTGCCAGCGTTGACGATATTTGCATAAAAATTGATGTTTTACTAAAAAAAACAAAGTCCGATCTCTGATATGATTTTAAAGAAAACGTGTTCTTAGTTACGTGGCCCTCGCACGATGAAAAACTCTCTAAACTAATATAATAATTATTTATATACTCTTCTGTAAGTTTCCAGCAAGTGCATTTCTTGTATGTAATACAGTATTAATATTCTAGTTGTAACTTTTTAATTTCATTTAAATTTTGTTCACTGTTTTCGTTTTATTTAAAATTGGATGTATAAAACAAGTCCATGAAAAATTCAAATAAAGGTTTAATTACATCAATTTTTGTTCTTTATTTGTTAAAAGAAACATTCCTGGTAGACTGGTTTCAGGAATCTTTCTTTCTGGCACTAAGTACCTAACCTAACCTACAAGTTCTCATCCAGTCTGGAAGGCTTTTGATAACTTCAAACACGAAAAACTTATCGAAGTTCTTAGAAACATTGGCACTGACGGAAAAGGTATCCGTATAAATGCAATTGAATTAAATGTATCTAGCTCATCATAGAAAGGAATTATAGCCAAGCAGTCATCAGAGCTCTAAGCTACAATGTAATGAGATCCAGACTGGTTTGCGAATGCCTGGAAGTTTTAAATGAGTTAAGTAAGAAGAAAAAGTTATCCTCCAACGGGTTCCGGGACACACTGGAGTGGAGAGAAATGGAATTAGCTTATTGACTAGATGACAGCTACAGAAGAATAGACAAACATTGGAAAATAAGGAGATAGGAAAAAGACGTAGTTACTGGAACAAGCTACAGGGTTGACAGATTTCTGGGAAATTATAACCAGGGAAGATCTGTAGAATGTATCAATCAAGACAAGAATAATATACAAATACTAACAGGAGTCTTTTCTACAGAACTCCAGAGCATTACATCTGGTAGCATATGAAATAGAAGACGATTTCTAGAAGCTAGAGCTAACCCATATCCCTTTTTAAAATTAGTAGGTTTAATAGATCATAGTTTCTCGAGTACCACAATAGATATGGTTTCTTCATTTTAATTGGACGGTACTTATCTTCAAAATACATTTTTATCCCTTCTGTATATTATCTTATTAGTATTTGATCGTGTAGAACAGCGTCACAAAGAATTTGTATGAAAATCACTGCTCTGCATAAAGGATGTCGTGAATCTGTTTTTGGGTACAGCTCTATGACCTTGACCTTAAAATATGTAATTTCTGGGATTATTCAGACTATGTCCATGTATATTTTTAACGCTATCTACATGGGGCAGATATCCCAGTATTCAGAAAATAGACTAAAAGGTCATCAATACGATAAAAAAAAATAAATTTAATTATAAAGATTCAAAAATTCTTGGAACGGAATCTAATACACGAAAAAGAATTTTTAGAAATGGTTCACGTTCTTAAAAACAAAAAAGATCTAAATAATTTAAGTAAAATTTATTGCTCTATTTTGTAAATTCTAATAAAACTACAAATAATTTCATAGATGGCTGCTACATATTTTTGTGATTAAAAACTAAGGAAAAAATAAATTTTATTTTGATATTCGTGGTGTAGGTGATCAATTGAATAATATAAGTACCCAAATTATAAGTGTCAAATCATATTTTGATGAAGACTGAAACATCAAAATTTTTATATGTCTTTCAGAAGTTATAAAAAAAAACAGAAGGTACCTATAATTAAGACGATTTAGAAACAAAAATGTATATTTATATAGGGCACTCATATCTCCTCCATATTTTTTTCTGCTGAAAACTTCGTATTTTCATTATGCACTATGCACACGTCGGTGTAGTTGGTACAAGTTATAAGATAGATTTCTATTTTTTCGGTATGTAGTCTAGAAGGAGAAACATCTCAGTGTACCAAAAAATGTTCATTGAAAGGAATCGAATTAAGGTGAATAAATTAAATTCTTATTTGAAAGTCATAACTATTTTAACAACAATAAAATCACAAAAATATAATAACCAAGGTTTATAAAAAAACACGTTCATATTAAATCATTATCCACGTTTTTTGAAGAATTTAATTGTAAGTAGTTGAGATTTTAAATACTTTGTATTTCTCAACTAAACAAGTCGGTGTAAAATATTAAAATTTTCAACTTAATCACTTCACTTTGTTTGTAATTGCTAATTTCATTTCCACTTGTTGAACTAGCGCTATTTTGATTAGTCTTAGAAAAATAATTTTCTGTTCACAAATGGACACTTTTTCGGCTTTTCCTTCATTCAAGACTGTACTCCTTACATTCTACACTCTATACTTTTAGTGTACAACTATCCTATGACCTTGATCTTGAAATACACATACTACACCGGATGCAGCGGTTCGTAATCATTCGGACACATACGCTACAAACTCAACATGTGAGAAAAGTAAAACTGAAACATAACCAGACTAGAAATTTGTTAAATGAACTATTCAATACTCCTGATTATAGTACTATAATCCAGATATTTCTGATTTTACTTTAATGTAAATCAGTTAAGCATTCCACTAAAAAATTCAACAACTTACAAATTATAAAATAGCCTCTTAAAGCTTTCACTTTATTTTTTCTGTTTTGCTTTTCCTTAATCTCAACGCTCAAAACGCATCGGAAACCATTCCACTTGAATTTAGGAGCTCTTGAGTGGAACGGGAAAGATCGTAGACGTAAACGTGAATGTCGTGAGTGCTTAGGGGAATGCACCCTTTGTATCATATATCAATTCATGTTTTTTACTCTATGTTCGGCAGGTCTGATGGACAGACTAATATTTTGATAGTTTTTTATCCTTCGCACGTTTGTGAAATATTTTCTTAACAGTACAATCACTCTTTCAATCAGTTAATAAAAAACTTTCCAACAAAATTTATTGTTATTTTTATTTTTTTAAAACAGACGAATGTAATGATCAGTAGCTGTATAGTATAATTAATTCTCTATTGTTTAAGAATCGGTAAAACACTCAAAGTAATATTCAATAAATTGAATCATAACTGATAAAAGTTCATAATATATGTTTACATTTTATGGATGAATTTTATTTTTATTTACTATCAACATCTCTTGACTTACGAATCGGTTAGTAAGAGACGAAATATGTCACAATTCCAAATTTTCATTGTATCTTGACGAAAATAGCCCGTTTTCACATTACATTAAATTTTTCGTGATTCGGATGATTCACATTAATGAATATGCATTTTAAAATTATAATTACGTTTTTTTGAGTATATTTTACGAATGAAAAACAATTTTTCATGATGTACTCATTCGATTTTACCCAAAATATCTTGATATCCACTATAATTACGAGGTGTGATCCAAAATTTATGTGAATGAATTTCCATATTAATGATCATAATATAATTTCAACATTTGAATCAATAATATAAAATTAATTATAACACATTTTGTGCTCAATCGACCCTGCTCTTCCCTGTTTCCACGCAGTCGAATACAAAGTCTTTAGTTGTAATTTCACTACCTAGAGTAAAACTGGATATCAAACTGAAGTTAAATTATAAGTTAATCTCTATATTACATCAAGATTGTTCTATTTTAAAGTCCACGGGATATATGATTCAACGTTTCGAAGACTAAACAAACTAAGGTTTCCATCGAGGGATGATGCTAAATTAAATCCGACACCAGCGCCATGCGCAGTAGCTCCCCCACTCTCGAGCCCGGTCCGTCTTTCGCTACGTCGCACATACGGGTATTTGAACGATCTACACGGTCAAAAATATATTTTTGCTTCTATTGATTCTAAATGATATTAGTATATAAAAAAAAACTCTTAAATGTGTTATTTGAGCATATTTAAATCAAATAACAAAAACATTTTTAGTCATCGAAAATATTTTCTTCTTCGCTGCTTGAAGAATCTTCATTTTAATTTGGCTTCTCGGCTACAATTACTCTAATGGTTTCGGGTAAAAAGGAACCCAATTTTCTTTTTTTAATTTTTCTCATGCTGGTAAGAAGGGGATCTGACCTTAGAAGCAACCGATTATAAATATCCCTATTGCAGTTTTCCCTGGAAAATTTTTGAGCAAAATCTTGATGGTATGTTCTAAAATGTTTGTTTCGCGCTTCCGCAGCCTCTTCAGAAAGCTGTCCAATGGGCAGCAATGCGTCTTTTATTATTTTTGCACCAAGAATAAGTATTTTGTGCATGGTTGGCGTCATTGGGTTCCAAGGGTATAAACTTACATACAATCGAGCAGTATCCATTGCGTAATGGTCATATTTGTCTGTGTCGATTTTATACCCACTTGAAATATTCTCTAAAATAACCTTTAACCTATAGATCAGATCATAACTAATTCCAGTCATTTCAGAGGCTAGCTTTGGGTCATCAAAAAATTTTCTGCTCGTGTTGCCATCATTTGTGTTGCCAAAATTTGATTTTGGCATATCAACCAGTAAACCTGTTTCCCTGCGAAATCTAGCTTGGATTTCTAGTTTCTTTTCCTTTTCTAGACATTTTTCAGCTTCAGATTTTCTTTCGCGGTACTTTTTAACTGGCAATTTATATGCTAAGTGAAGAATGCTTTCAAAAAAACGAATCCTTGCATGTAAAACTGACAACCCAAACTCTGTAGTCTTAGGACTAACTTCTTTTCGAACATCCAAGTTATTAAATTCCTTGGATGTCGCTCCACATAAATAGCATTTGCTTGTAGATTTAGTGCCAGTGGCCGCGTTGCAAACTTTGCCGTCTAACATTGTCATGATAAAGACGTGCTTAACCAAAAACTTTTGTCCATTTAAGTCAACTTCTGTTGGGTTTAGTGACTGCGCAGATTTTTTTACGTACTCAATTTCTTCTAGCGTAACATCGACACTTTCTTTCTGAAATCGGAATCTTATAGGTCTGCAGTACCTTGGGGATGAAGGTGTTGGATTTTCCCAGAGTACATTTTCATCGTTTTTTCCATCAATTTCAGAGGTACAAAACAGCTTTGAAACACATTTGAATCCGAATCGGAATCATTTTCAAATTTTTGTTTGTATTGGGATTGTTGGGAGCCGTCACAACCCCATTTACAAATAATTTTTAGTTTGTCCTTCTCTTCTTCTTTTATGCTAATTAGGATTTCTTCCAGGTACATAGATAAGCGCTTAATGGTCAGATCAATTAAAGGCTGTAAATTACACTCGACACATGTAGTTGTTACTCTAATTTCTTCCGAAGGTGGATAACACATCTGTTTTGCCTTTTGTAAAAGGGAATAACATGGAAAAAACTTTTTGTTGGTGACTCTAATGCTTTCGTATTGTCGACGAGTTAAGTCTGCATCAAGAAACATAGCTAAAGCCTTACCCCCGAAGAACTAGGTGAAACTTAAACAAAAACATATAATTTAAAACTGCACCAACATCTTAATAGTGTTTTTTACAGATATTTTCACACGGCTTAGAAAACCAATTTTTTAACAACAAATGTATGAAAACATCCCTAAGGATTTTATATTTGTTTAATTTTTACTAAAAACACGCAAAAATGTCTTCAAACACTTAGTCTATATAATAAATATCCTAAATATTAGTTTTAAGCTTTTAAAAAAGTAAATTCTTCCTAAACACATCGAGCATATAAACACAAAATTATTGCAAGAAAGTAATGAAGATCTTATAAAAAATAATATTAATAGTACTTATCCGCGCTATTCCGCGGCAAATTTTTTGATTTGCCAATTCTTAAAGCTCTAAACTTTTTACTGAATGGAAAAATATAGCGTGATCTAACTTAATACCATAACATGTATAATATTAAACAAAAATAAAAACAAAAAAAAATGTTGTAATATGCATAACTTCTTAAAAATCGAACCCTTACCATAAAACTAAAATAAAAATATTTGATTTTTATCAAAACTTGTAAGTATTTACCTGCAATATCCAAATCCATCATTACTTTTTCAATATTAAAAGTCCAAACAAAAATATTTACAGCTAAAGTTGACAAATTCACAATAACGCTTAAAACAATCACATGTATCCCCCAAGACGGTCGAAATCAGAATGGCCTTGGCGATGCTCCCTGCATGGTAGAGTGATGAAAGGGGTCAGGTATAATTCATAGACTAGTCATCTACTTCAACCAGCGGTTTAGGTAGTTTGGTATTGCATTTTGCAAAATGGACTTATGGCCGCTCAGATTGTTTAAATACCCGTATGTGCGTCGCTCAGTATATATATATATATATATATATATATATATATATATATATATATATATATATAGTATATAATCTTAGCTCAGTATTTACTTGGCAGCCGTTAGATGTGGAAGTGCTGATCGCTCATCCCAAATAAATCGCGGACTTAGCTTACAGTGTTTATCACCTCTTCCACAAGCTAAAGAAATGCTAATAAACAAAAATGCTTTTGGTCCACTTCTTAAGGAATGCATAGAAAGGGTCGAATAAAAAAAACCGTGACTTAGAAGAAGTGTTGAGAACAACAAATGGGAACATTGAAAAAAACTATCTATAAAAGTTTGCAATTGAAAAAAAAATTTTTAACACAAGTATAAATAGTAGAGTGATACATTTTATGGAGTTATTTGTAGACATCGTTTACAATTCTGTCCTCGTTTTCTTAATGACCTCTTCAATTTTGTAGAATCAATGTTCTTTCATGCATCTTTACATGTGTGGTGATAAGAAAAAGTTATACAGGGACAGGTTAGGCGAGTAAGGTACACTAGGCAGCGCATTTACACTATTTTTAGCCAAGAACGGAAATGGCTGTGTATGTATTTGCATTGACATGGTACAACAACCAGTCTCCTGTCTACTATAAATCAATTTTTTTTAACGATCGCTTCCCAACACTTCCAAACAATCGGTTTGATTAACGCTTGGCATAAAAAGAATTGTTTTAATGTTTCATTTGACTTGTAGAAATTGTTTTGGACAGGATGAAGAGGGAGCTTTTCATTGGCTTGGTTTGTTGCTTTGATTTTCGGTCATAATCATATGATTCATCTTCATTAATGACAGTTGACAAAAGATCCGGATTAGTTTTAAGCTGCCCGTAGTTAAATTTGGCATCATATAGAACGAAATAAAAACAAAATAACCCTAGAAAAAAATCACAGTAGGGGAGAGGCGTGAAATCACACACAGCGGGTATTGTTACGCATGGCCCTTTATGTCAAAGTTATCATTGAATGTCGACGTTATATAATTGGATAGGCACGTGTCGCACACGTATTACAACAACTCTGTTGCGATAAATTTCTCTTCTACGCTTGTGTTTTTTGGAGCATTTTTGTATGAAAGTAGCTCTTTTCTGTACCAAGGGGCTGGTCCCTATTGAACTAAATACTGTAAATGTGTCGTGGCAGTAAATAACAATATTTTTCTCACACGTCAGACCGTGGTGATTTTACAGAAAACTCTTGCGGCAATAGATCTTGGAAGAAAAATCCGAGAGGTTTCCAGGTCATTTAACATTCACGAAGCACAGAGCGCACAGAAAGAAAAACAACAGATCTGATCCAGGATTGGGAAGACCCTCCCTTTAGCTGAGGTCGAAATTCAAATGGCTCGTCAAGTTCTGAAATTAACTAAATTGATTTCATGTTATTTTGTAAAGTATTTTTAATAAATACGATTTTCACAAATAGCTGATTTGTGTAACATTGCCAGATAACATGCATATCATCATTAGCCACACAAATCACAAAACTTCTAACAGCACAAGCCACTTTGATAGCACAGATGACACTAAACTGGTAATGAGTTGCGTTTTCTAACCTTTCACGAAAGAGATGTTCACTACAAGGGCTCCGCACACGGCAAGGCTATTCCGGTTAGTATTGGGTCTACCTAGCACGTCTACATCCACGTTATTCACAAAATTTAGCACCTACGATTCTCTGTCCTTCAAGAAAATAAAAGAGTTCTAAAAGGGAAACGTTTTCAGAGCTTTCCCGTTATTTAGAAAGCTACGACAGAGTATGTGAAATACAATCCGAAACAAGTCTTCCGGAAATTAATTTAACTTTTGGAAAGACAGTATTTTGTGGGACTATGTTTGGGGTGATTTTTTGGCCTTGAGATGGCTTTTTTTTGTGTGGCATTTATTCAGTTTGTGTGGAGAAAAGGGCAAATCCCATCAAAGGTGTGCATCTCGGATTCTATGGTTTACTAAAACACGTATACACCATATAATAGATGGGGAAATTATTATTTTTTCCTTAATAACGCAATAGGTACTATCTTGGCAACCTAGGTAATATTTCAGGTGGTCATGATTTATATCCAAAATACTTTCAAAGCAAATGTGAATTTTATCGTAAATATCGTGAGTGGAGGTTTGTTATTCAAATATTTTATAAATTCCATTAGTTCCTGAATAGTGACTAATTGTACTCTATAAATGAGTGCGATTGTTCTCTGGATTGGATACATCTGCGGAAAACTCGACGTAGCCAACATGACTAGAATAATAATCGTTTTGATTATTTCTATACATTTTGCTATGTCTAAAAAAGTTACAGACGATCAAGGTGTTGATTATTGCAGTTTATCTTGTGAAAATAGTGCACATACAGTATGTATACGGAGAAAAGCAGTAAGTAATTTTATTTTTCTTTCGACAAATCACTATTTAAAAAATATAATTATTTATTCGAATATTAAGTTATGAAACAACCTATTAGGTCGATTAATTAATTTTTATTACAATACAAACATTTATAACAACATATTTGTTTATCATTATGATGTATAATTTGTGACTTTATGTGATATGAATAGTTTTATTACATTGTGTTCCTTATTTTGCTTCGTTGTTTGTTTGTGAGTGGATAAAAAATAAAATCCTCCGTAAACTTAAATTAAACAATTAAATTGGATGCATTTTCCGTTTCTATTATTCTTTACTAATTTAAAAAGCTCACTCTAGCGATAATAATGACAGTCTCATTAGTTTTGGCATAAAATATTCAACCGTATATTTTATGAGACTCAATAATTAACGGCTTAATAACTAACAAAGTTTATAACTTGAACTAAATGGAGGGGCCTGTGGTTGAACATCTGTTTCGTCTAATTTTATTAAAATTCTATAATTTTGGGCTTACAGCCTTCCATCATACACTTTGCATGATAAAAGTGCCCAAAAATCTTCAACTGGACAAGACTGAGGTATATTAGGAGGTTATCTTCTATAATGACAGTACACTAAGTCCGGCCAAAACATTATATCGTTTCTAACGTGATGGTGACATACAAAATCAACTAATTTAGTGAGACAATTATTAATAGACAGCTTTTCCCCTATATAAGGTCTGGATATCCCTCTTGCCGAAATCGCACACCAGACAAGGTCTTTATCATCGAAATTATCTTTTTTTTAATTTTACTTTGTAAGGGCACTCTTCTATTGGTATTTTGGTATTCGTGCTAATTGGTTTGAGGAATATTCAGGACACTTTCGGATTTTTGGGTAGTTTTGACAATTTCTTACTTTCCGCGATAAAGAACTCTTTGAAGTATGGTATTTATGCGCTAATTTTCTTCTGTTTTTTGTTCTTACAAGCATTTCTGCTCTTTTTCGGGTAAATATTCCATCTTTTTGGAAGGTTCAGACATTGTATTCCTTCTTCACATTCGGCTATACTACGGTGAATACTTCTGCGTGAAATATTTTGGTTTCTTTCTTGGCAGTTGTTCAATCAAATTATAAACGTTTTTTCTTATTTTAATTCAACTGAAACTTGTATAACTAATATCAAGAACATTAACTATTTTTTGTTTACAACTGTGCATTATTAGGTTTCAACATTGGCTCGCTTGAATCTCTAATTTTGTCGTACAACGATTTTTTTAAAAAATATTTTGACTGTTCAGGTCGACGCCTTGCACTCAAATGATCGTGGGTTCAAATCTGTGAAATGTTCTTTTCGTTAATTCTATATTTTTAATTGAATTAATTCGATTTCATAAATTTGAAAATAAATAATTCATGTAAGCCGTTAAGAAAATGAAATTTTAAATGTAAAATAGCATCGATAGCTTAATGGCTCGTGAACGCGACTTACGATCATATAACTAGATAGAATATCATTAGAAACGTGAATAACGAGTCAATATTTCTAATAAAAACTTGTAATTTATTACTCTAAAACTATTTTTAGTCTCAAAATTATAAATTAAGGTTTTAGTAATCAGAATTAAATATTTTAATCATAGAGATGCGGACCGGCAGCACATTGTAATTCATTTATGGAGTTTTTAAACGACGAATCCAGACAATATATTTTGGATATTCACAATCATCTACGAAATCAAATAGCTCTTGGATTAGAAACGAGAGGTTTTCAACCTCCAGCATCAAACATGAATGCTCTCGTAAGTATATATTAGACATTCAAGCAAAACAATAGAGAAAATAGTATCTTCTAGTTAACGTTACAGGAAAAAATAGATTCTATAGGTTTCTAGTATATTTATTTCTGAGAACAACAACATTATTACCAAGAAAAATAAGTATTGTCTGAAGCATGTATATAAAAAAGCCGTGAGCAGCAGAGCTCCATCACAAAAGTCGAATTTTTCGTCGAATGAAGAATTTAACTAATACACAAACAAATCTTTCCGTAAAATGAATTTCTTAGAAATGATATCAATTCTCAATCTTATTTCTTTATATGGAAAATTTGCTATTCCTCAATAACTTTTCATTTCACAAGTTAACTCTCCCTCTCGAATGAAATTTCATAATTTCAATAGACCCGGTGGTCTCGAACCCTCTTGTTCAATTCCAATTGACAACAAAGAAAAAATTGTTATAATGACAAGAAATTTCGAAAATGGGAAGTAAAAAAAATTACCCTAGCAACGATCATACTCGTGTTATTCATTAAATAGGGGGCGGTCCAGTTCAACAATTACAACGATCAAAATGATTTCAGGAGGTCTCAAAACATGGGAAAAATGATGTGCCCCCCATTTTTTTTCTAGTCATGCCTACCGTAATAGTCTAATTTTTCCTTGAAAAATTCGATTAAAAATTTGTAACTAAACTAAAACTCTTACGCCTTTTGGTATATCAGTAACCAACATATCTACCGAGAGCTGTACCACCTCAACATGTAACAGAGAAGATTACACCAAGCATCTAAGGGAGAAATCAGATGAATCACAACCAACAGAAGAAATAGATCAAAGTTTCATGGTAATCCGAGGTTTAATAGAATTTCGAATAAGGACAGCTTTAGCAAGTGAAATTACTCTTTAAGGTGTTTCTATTCGTAATAATATTTGATAGATAGCGCTAGCTACGCCGTTTGCATTTATGCTTGAGTCTAAAACACTTATTTTCAAATAAATTTAAATTCTGATTTAGAAGAAGACGGAAATTTTATGTAAAAATGAAACCTGGAGTAAATCACGGCTATTTCATAATAGCTTTTCAGAAACAGATAGTTCGTTGTATAACTGAATTCAAATTAATTGAGTTATAAAGTTACAACACTGCATAGTAAATTTTTTGAGTATCCTTATAATAAATAAATCTTTGACTGAAATTACTAAATTATATAGTAAAATTTTATGGAATGTTTTGTAATTTTTTTATTTTGAATTGAGTTATTTTGTTCAGTAAATTTACTAAATTGTTGTGCGTTAAAACTTCCTACACATTTTTGGTAAGATTACCAAAGAAATTCTTTACAGTGTATGACAATGATAGATCACCCGCTAATCTTTCGACTTGTTCATTTTCGTTTTTTTTTCATCATCAAATGATAATTACATTCTTAGTTATTTATTATTTATCATTTGCTCTATGTAGTCGATTGCCTATTTCGCTTTATTAGTTCTTTGGAGGGTACTAGTGACTTTCTTGATATATCAATCTATCAGGAGGATATGATATCTTCTTGCTCTCACCTGTTTGATTTTATCCGTAAAAATAAAGTTTATTGATAAGGAACTTCGTGTTAAACAGTTTCATTGTCTAGTGCCATGTTTATTGTTTATTTTTTTTTCACAGGTTTATAGCAAAAATTTGGAATATGTCGCACAATGTTTAACAAATACTTGTCAATATGCGCATGACGTTTGTCGAATAACTCGTAAGTATTATTGAAATACCACCAAATTTGACTCGCCTCGCACATGACGTCACGCTGGAATAAGAATATTTTCTAGGCCATTAATATTAGGTTGGAGTTGTTCATATTTTAATGTGTTTTCAATATTTTTTTGTGTTAAGTGACTATTATAGAGTTGACCTACTGTTATTATTTTCTTTTCAAATATTTCTTTGGTTTCCAAAAGACTAGGCGAAGCAGTGGAGAGGACCTTGTGGTCGAGAGGGTGAAATTAATTTAAAAAATGGCAAATGAATGTCGTAAATCACAAAATAACAAACACGATTTCTATTTTTTCCAATAATTATACTTATTTTATGTTTTTGTCGATTCTCTTGTAGAATTTCCAACAAAAAGGGTTTCAGTCTACCTAGAAATATTTAGATAAGATACCACTTATTTATGTGTTATTTATTTTAGAGCGTGTTTGTTCCAACCAAAGGGATAGTTCCATATAATGCAAAGTGTCTAGGTTGAAAACATTGTTAATTTACCTATATATGATTCGATCAAAGAAATAAATAAAATATACCCATAATATATCACAAAAAATATTATTAAATTAAACAAATTTCATAATTTTGCCAATAATATTTTAAATAGTCTCTTATTCCACGGAACAGGCTGGAAATTATATTCCTTGTAAACCGCATGCGGCTTTAAGAACGTACTTCACATTTTGATTCCAACGTGACGTCACATTGTGCGAGAAATATGGCGCGAGTCTACGCATAAGCATACCGTTGTATGTGTGTCGTGTATGACAATATACAGTTGTTTGTATTCTTTAATTATTTTACGACACCCGGTATATTATATTGAAGATTGCTGTTGCTTTTAGATAAATATCCTAGTGTTGGACAAAATATAGGAGTAAAGTGGTTCTCTGGTAAAAAATATGATAATTACAAAACAGTTATAAACGAAACAATCTATTCATGGTATGAACAAGTAACATCTTTTAATTCCTCGTGGGTGGAAAATTTCCCAGAGTAAGTTCAAGTTTTAATGCGAGGTTTTTAGAAAAAATGTTTATATTTTTTTAGTAAACAATCAATATACAATTGTTTAGTTTATAGAAGTTTCAAATCTTTAAGAAATCAAAGTTCGAAGGAAATTTGTTTCTAGTCATTTAAAATGTCTTTATAATTAGGCTTCGGCCGAAACTGTTACATGTTACAAACTCATTATCATAAAAATGAGTCTGGGTTTAAATATCCATGAGTGGCCGGTTCTTATCCTTCTTATAATGCTTAATTCATTAACCTAACCTAACCAGGTCACTTGGTGAAGGATGTGAAGGATAGAGTGTAAGAAAGTAATAATGATGTTCATGTTTCGCTGTCACGCTAATACTGGTTTTTCTTTTTTGAGATTTTAAGTCGTTATGGATACTTTGTCAATGATCGTACGGGTTGAAGCTATTTTTGCCTGTTGGTCTACTAGCTTGTTACCTACGATACCAATGTGGGAAGGTAACCAAATGAGAGGTTGGTAGGATTCATGTATAGATTGGACAATAGGTTAATCCAGGACGGGGAAACTTTTTTCTTCGCGTGCCAATTTTTGCTAACGAAATATTTGGCGGGCCAAGTTGAGGCATTTACTAAAATAAAAATATTTAAATTTATTGTGCAATATTAAAAAATAACATTTTTCATAACATTTAGTTAATTGAACTTTAATTAGCTGCGAAGTAGAAGGTTGAGGGGCGGTGGTCTTTATGGGAACATGTGATATGTGTAACTGTTTTTGTTTCTGCACGACTTCATCATAAGCCAGCTCCATTTGTGATGCTGAAATTTTTAACAATGAATAAAGGAGGTCATCTGAAAGCCTATTACGAAGACAATTTTTTAATTATTTAAAACGTTTGTTCGCACAAATAGCTTGTACCAAACGTAGCCATTATTTTCTGGGCGTGCGCAACTATATTTGGGTATTGTGTCCTAGATAAGGACTTCCAATTTGCTGGTGTTCAAAAATAGTTGCCTCAAATTGGTAGTGCGTTCGACGACAGTTTTGTTTGCTGGTCGCGGCCCGGATTTCAACGCTTTGCGGGCCGGATATCCCCATCCCTGGGTTAATCGATAAATATATTTTGAATAGATGAAAATAAGTTGAGAAAATATGACCAGATGGGCAGCTAATAACGGTTGTCGGCCATATCTCAGGAACGGATTATATTATAGGGAAACATTTTTAATAAAAGTGACCCCGAGAAACACGTGGAAAATCAGTATTCAAGAGCAAAGTGCAGTAATTTGAGCTGTTCTCATAATAATCTTATCATTGCTCCACTTTCTCCATAGTTACCCGGACATATTATCGGAAAATTTGGGAGATATGAGCGAAGAGTAGGGAGAGTGCATGTCTCAGGAGTCTACACATCTGAGACGAGCATTAATACGATTTTTTTTTAGTTTTGCTCAGTAGATACATATTTTATTTCGTTTTGTACCTATATAGCTTAAACCCAGAAACTAGAGCTAATAAAAATCTAATTATATATTTAAAAATAGCTTATTATATGTAGTCAGCAACAGCTAAAATATAATATAAACTAATATTATCGTTTAGCAATAAAATCCATAGAAAACAAAGTTGATTCATTCTGTTGATTCATATCTGTATTAATAATATAATTTTCAGTGAAAGAGGAATCGAAGCTTACGCTCAATTAGCATGGGCTAACACCTTAGAAGTCGGTTGTGGATTGACGTTCTGGTCGGAGGACGGTTGGCATATATATTTTTTCGCTTGTAACTACGGTCCCGCGGGAAACATACCTGGAGTTCCTATGTACGCAATTGGCACCGCCGCTACCGATTGCTCGGATGGTATGGAACCCAATAAAAAATTCAAAGGATTGTGTGGACAAGATAGAATCAATAAGAAGGAATCACTTTATTGATGTTTTATCAAATATTTGTTTGAGCTGTAAATTGATAACATGATAAATTAATAAAGTATTTTGTTTTTAATTATATTTCTAATCGCACGATGTCTTTTATATGTAACACTGTCGCTCAAGCTTTGTGGAGCTCTTTTTAAGAGATGCTCAGACGTTTTGTTATACCTACAGTTCGTTTCCAGCCCCTTCTATCTCCGTCTATCCATAACTATTTTTTTTTTACTTCCTCATCCCTATTCTTTCCGAATTGGTCTCCATTAATTCTTGGCGTGACTATCACATCGTTAGACAACCTCTACGGAGATGCATGGAAAAACCGAGCATGGGACAAAGTAAGGAACACATAGATAGTATTTTTGATTATATTTCCAATCAACTGCTCCATTTAAACAGACACTATTATGACTGATATTTTAACCGGAGAAGGTTACCTAAGTCGCTATTTCCTGCTACAGATATTATGGTCGCTGCTGAATGTCGCTGGTGTTTAGAGGAAGAAGAGGTACCCAATTGACCACCGGTTTATGGCTGGCCATTGTCACAGTTATAAACTATGTATTTGATTACGTGTGTAACCAAATATTTTGGAAACATGTGTGCCTCAAGTTTTATTTCGGTAACTTTTTTCGAAACATAACTATGACAACTGAGTAATTGGATTTATTAACAGTCATATTTATGTATTAGTAATACCTGTAAATGGTTTTTTATTGGAAAAATTGAACAATAAATAATAAAAAAACGTTTTTATCAGGTAAACACTCGTTTCTCTGATTTTTTTGCAGCGTCATACCCATATATTTATATCAACTTTATGAATATTAACCGATAAATCTAATTGAGTCAAAAAACCAATATAACTGGGATTTTTCAAGTCATTTAAATTATCAGTAAAAGCCCAATGATGTGTGGGAAACACTTGTAATATCATTATAATATCATGTAGTGATGAATTAGATTTACACATTTAATTGCAAACTTGTAAATTGAATTTTGTGTTGAGTGCCAAAAACGAATTATAAAAACTTTTATCTTTTCTTCAAAAACCGGAAATTAAATAAAAATATAAAATAACAAAACAAAAGAATCTATCAAGGAGTTTTATAAATAAATTGTATTTGAACAAAAGTTAATATTCTTCGTTGGCCACCATTTGTTCCTATTAAAGCATCACATCCTTGGCATAGTTTCAACAAAGTTGAAATTTTCTTTTATGAGGATGGTTCCAGATGTACCTGGCTTGACCTAGAGATGACGGTAGTTGCGTGAAAAATACCAATGTATTAGAAAGTACACAATCTATACAGCATATGTTTCAAGTTTAAAGACCCCCTTTTTTAGTATTTGTTTGGCAGCCATCAATAGTCGAAAGACTGTTCTTTCGTTGTCAACAGTAAAATATTGGGTAGCATAGTTTAATCGAAGCCGTACGACCTGTGGATTAGTAACGTAGTGGTCGACCAGAAATGTTGAGGAAACTGAATGATCGTTGCGTGAAAGTGCGTCAGCTAGCAGACATAGTAGGGATTGAAAAAGTGTGATTCCAGACATATTAACTGAAAATTTGGATGTGAGAAAGCTGTGCGCAAGATGGGTGCCGCGTTTGAACACAATTTCCATCGAGTGTTTACATAAATAAAGCCGAATTTTTTCGCCGTTTCATTTGGGATGCTCGTGGGATAATTCCCATTGATTATCTTCAAAAAGTAAAAACTATCAACGGCGAGTATTATGCGAACTTGTTGCAACGTTTGAACGAGAAAATCGAACAAAAACGTCTGCTTTTGGCTAAGAAGAAAGTGTTGTTTCAATGCACCAGCTCACATATCCGTTATTGCAAAAGTTTGAATTGCTACCTATTAGCTAGATTTAGCGAGATGCAGAGATATGAAGAGTTGATGCAGTTAATGGCTATTTTGAAGAGCTTGGCGATCTCATGTATTACTGGGACCATCCTCGTATACTATTGTTTGGCTGTTAGGAATTATTTTGAGGGTTGCTGACAGCTTTGAGCGTATAGGGGGTGGAGGTTAAAAATGAAGTCACGCACGTGACATGACTGCTGTCAGCAATTCACACATTGAATACTTGGTGGTTCAAGAAGATTAAATCTAAAGCTGCTGACAGCTTGGTAAATACAGAGAGTTGTACGACGGGGTCGGAATCGCTTACCTGTTGTACTCATAGGTTGCATGCAAATCTCTTGATGATCCCTTGAAATTTTTCGATTTATATATTATTCATGTAATATTGTAAAGTGTGGTAATACAAGTAGGAATTTAGGAAAAGTTGGTTATCAATTTATTTGGTTTATTTGCGTCCATCTAGTGATTTTTAATCTTTCAGTTGTACTTATATCGTACTGTTTTTATTTAAATTGAAAGAGGTACTTGTTAGTAAGTGACATATTGGGATTCCAATTCCGTGATAAGAAATAAAGAGTAACTATCACAAAATGTTATACATTTTATAAAAGCTATAATTCGGAAAAAAGTGTTGTCTATTTATTAAAGGAGTGCATCCACTTTTTTTATATTAACTTCAGTCAATGTGATGTATAAAATATTGAATTGAATGAAAGACAACATATCACTTAGCTCCCCAAAAGAAAATTTTAGTCGCAAACTGTTAGATTTACCCGAAGAAGCAGGAGAATCATACTCAGTTTATTTTCAAGTCAAATGACAGTTAGAAGGATCCGTCTTTATTGGTTCAAAACAACGATCCATTAAAGATGGACGTTTTATTATTCTATATATAGTATTAGAAGACGATTTTATCGACGATGGATTCAAGGTTACTAGAATAACAGAAGGTTTGTTGACATGCGCATGCTTTTGTAAACAAACGATCAGCTGCTAGAACACCAACTACGTCATTATGTTTACATTTTTGTTTTGCTTATATTTTTATGTCAAACAGAACCTCACTAACATCATGTTCGAGTTATGAGGATGTGTGTTATCTATTGCTGATCTGGCTATACCATCGAATATATTTCTAGCTAACGAATTTATTGAGACTCACAGCTGTGAAGAACCGGTGACGTTACTTGTCTACTGCGCATCTTGTTATTGTCACAAACCTTCTATTATTCTAGTAACCTTGGATGGATTGTTGCCTTTCGAATTAGAACAAGTTGGCGATTACCGTCACGACATGAAAGCGAAGGTTTTTGAATATTGGTTCGAAAATATACTAAGCAGGTTTAAATGAAAAGATTCTGAGCGATTATGATTTATTACTTTTCTAATTAACTATACAATATAATTTAATTAAGCATAAAATAATTAAAATGTCAGTCGCAAATTTGTTAATAGTATCACAGAGTAGCTATTATCACACTTTATGTCCCGTTAATAATAATCACAATATATGAATTTTGTAAATTGATATGTATCATTTTTTGATAGATTCGTCACTAATTTTTTTACAAACACAAGACGTATGGTTCGTCGCTTTAAACGATTTATATTCGTCATTGCTACCAATATAAAATGTGAGTAATATGTTTTCATCGGATGCCGCTTGGCATCTTTCGTTGTAATGTTTACAACATCCGGATCCTTCGCATCTATGAAGAATTGTTGCGTAGGGTCTCATCTGTAATAAAACATACAAATAATCAAACATTCAATAACTGGGTTATGGAAAATATTCAAAGTGGAATTGTCTTATGAAAAAGGCTGATACTGTTCTTACAGTAGTAATAAATCAAAATTAGTATTCTTCTATTTACCATAATTTAAGTGTGTAATGCTAAAGAACGAAAAAACACTCGGTAGAATTTATTTAAACCATATAAGGTAAAATAATCAGTTATTCGACAAGAAATCTTTCTAATAAGATCAAATATTAGGGGGAATCTATTTCTTGTCAACAGATGACACCATAGTACCTTTCTGTATGAACTGACAATCTAAGAAACAGCTGATCTATGTTAAAATGACAGCTGTAGGGTAAACAATTGACTTTTTCTTATATACCCATATTAGCTTAGCTTCTCTTGATTTTTTTTGATATTTCGGTTGTTCTGTATTGTTTTTTTTTGCTTTATGGTGCTAAGAGGACTTCATGGATACTTTTCAGATCTATTTTAATGAAATTAATGCAGCCAAAACTGAATATTTTTGCAGTTTTTTATTCAGTCTGCAAGTAAGCTATCGAGCAATTCACAAAATTTGGAATACTTGGTTTCTTAATGGAAATTAATTGTTATTGTTGTGTTCAACTTTATCAACCATGAATGAGTTCTTTTTAATGTTTAAAGTGATAACCCAGTGGTAGCTGAAACGTATAAGGACAAGTTTCCTATATACTTGGTTTTCAGACTATATTTACCCACATTAAGCACAACACCGTGAAAAAAGAAAACAACTAAGCCTCGTTTCCGGGAGTAAATTTCGCACCCCTTCAAGTCGCAACTTTTTAATGAGCGATTTTGCGATAAAACAGAATGTCTGAAATACAACAAATAACTTCACAAACCTGTTTGCCCCACAGCGGGTGTTTTTAAAAGGATACAGCTGATTTTGGCAATTCGTTAGATTGCTCAATACAATAGAAACAATTTTTAATACTGTGCTCACATTCCACATGTTACGTAAGTCAACACTAAAGATAAGTTGATGAACCAAGCCATTTTTAGTGATTTAATAGATAAATTTAACCTATAAAGTTCATTTTGTTGATGGCCAAGAATTTTAAGTAAAAATAGGAAAATTTTCAATTATTGGTCCATGCTTCCTACTATTTGTTTGCCTTTTTTGTTTTGAACATCATTAAACATTATTGTTAATAATGCCTTACTTTAATTTGAACACTTCATTGTAGGTAGAGGACGATTTAGAATACATTCATAGGTTTTATTGAATTTTTCGAATGGAGTCGATAACAAATTAATTCCTTCATAAACTCGAATGTTAGAATAAATAAAACAGAAGTGACTATTGTGCCACAATACGTGAACAAAGGAATATTTGAAATGTATGTTTGAAGAGAAAAGTATCAAGCTGAATGGCATGTTACAATCGGTGTAATCAAAAAACAAATAATTAATACTCAACAGTTTACCTTATTATTTGATCCATAAAACTGTAACGCTATGTATACATGTACAAATCATCAATATTTTAATTTTTAGATTATGTTTATTGATATGGGTGTTGGTAGATATTAGACTTCTTACAGTGTTTATCTAGAGGAGTTAAGTGAATTTATTATAGGTTTTATCTGCTTTATCTTGAACGTTTTTCAAAAACCATTTGTTATTTCCGTATCAGAGATAAATATTATGTTGGTTTTAATCAGTTTTCTCTAAAATTTATGAGTATAACTGCCTTAACAAAAGATAATACATTTTTTAGCTGTAATTTTTCAGTTTTTCTATTTAAATAAGGATTATTGATGTTTGTTGTTGATGTGAATTTATTATAAAAATATTGACTCATTGCGTTGTTTAAATTCTATATGTGCAACGTGTGACCTTCCCTTAAAGATGTAACTGATCGAGGTATCAAAAAAATGTTTTCAAAGTTAATTGAGTCTTTATAAAATTACTGCACAAATTGAAATATATACAGGATTCATTTTTTTTGGTATTACTTTCTTTCTTTATTTACTCTTACTATTATCCCAAACACTATAATCATTTTTTGATAATTTTTACATTATGGTAATATACGTTAGTATCCATAAAATAACTTTACCCAATAGCGGATTTCTCAGTTAATTATTATAGTTGATATATGATCATTTTTACTATATCACTATATTTTTTCAACTTTCCCATTTCCATTTTATTTTAAATAAAGAGTGTTTTGAATTTCATTTATTTTTTTGATATAAGACAAACAATACTTGTTAGTGTGGAAATCTGCAAAGAAAAATTGACTTTTTATAAACCTTGTGCACGAACCATTGAGCTATCGAAGTTATTTTACATATGAAACCTAATTTCGTAAAATCATGTAATGATAAAAATGCAAAAAATAGCATTCAGTTTAATTAATAATCTAATTAAATTGTGAGATAAAGTTCGGTACAAATGTCTTCACTTCCTTTTCATGTTTACCGAAAAAATTTTATTATTTATGTATTAAAAATATAGACGCTCACCTTTCTCATATATTCCTTGTAGGTACTTTCCCATGCCTCATTTCCAATAATCTCTCTCAAGTATACAACGCGGGGCTGTGGTTCTTTACAAGGGAACATTTCATAAGAAACTCTTTCCATGTGCAACGACCAATCATCACTAACCAAACTTCTACAAATGGAAATGGCCATATTAACAAAAACTATCACTCTTATAAAAAACATCATTTCGAGGTATTATTTTCTATCCAAAAAATGTATACACACAGTTGCCCTCGATTATAGATTATGCGTGACTGATATTTAAGTGAAGGTTACTGCAAACGCCGCGTGGTCTCAATTTTAAATGAAACAAATCACATTCGAAACCGGCATTTTATTTATTTTCGTTGGTAGTACCTATCCAATCAAGTGTTCGTCGAGTATATTGTTTGGATGGGGAAACCTCTTCTTCTAGCACCTGCGCGGGAAATATCACGACACACACAGGGAAGTGATGAAAGATAACTAGAGAGTGTAAATGACACCGAATTCTGGGAAAACCATATTAATAAGTAATAAGTATGGAATTGGAAAAATCTCGAATCGGTAATCTGTCTACAGTCGCATCATAATTTTTACATTGCGGTGGATTTTTTAATGTTTAATAAAAATGTGTTGGTATAACTGATGGAATACAGACTATAACTGATCGTAGCATTAATTAAGATAAAAATGTTAATGAAAGATGAAATATTTTAATGATTGAGATATTTATACGTAGAAAGAGAAACCAGTATAACGACTAATGTTAATACTGGTTTTGCATTCTCCTCAACGGGATTAACAACAATGAAGATAATATTAGGTTATTTTTTTCAAGTCCATAGCATTGGACTACCAAACTGGTTTTATTTCATATATATAATATGGAGAAATATGCACCAAATTCTCATATTTTCAATGAATATATTCAGAGTTAATTATTGAAATACATATATGAGAATCCCTTCCAAGTTGACATTTCAACTGATAGAAATATCAAGGAAAACTAAAGTTCTTTAGCAACGAAATATGATGACACAGAAAAATTAATAATAAATAAAGGAGCGAAGCAAGGCGATGCACAGAAATGTAACACTGAGAAAAAGTCAATAAGAAATAGAGTGGAGTCTAGTATAGTAGGAAATATTTAAGCTGTAATGAAAGAAATGTTGTCGAGCAAAGAGTTAGTTACTTAATCTTAGGGCATTTGAAGCTGTTGACTTTTTCATTTTTTCTTATCCTGTGTCTTTTGTTTTAATGTCTGCCATCTTAATTTTTAATTTTCCCCCGCTGTCTTAATTTCTTCTGTCTTTTTTTTGAGTTCGTGGTTCCTATATCTTCCGGATTAACCTTTCTTCTCCCATTTGAAGCTGTTGGCTTTTTCATTTTTTCCTATCCTGTGTCTTTTGTTTTAATGTCTGCCATCTTAATTTTTAATTTTCCCCGCTGTCTTAATTTCTTCTGTCTTTTTTGTGAGTTCGTGCTTCCTATATCTTCCGGATTAATCTTTCTTCTCCCATTTGAAGCTGTTGGCTTTTTCATTGTTTCCTATCCTGTGTCTTTTGTTTTAATGTCTGCCATCTTAATTTTTAATTTGCCCCCGCTGTCTTAATTTCTTCTGTCTTTTTTGTGAGTTCGTGCTTCCTATATCTTCCGGATTAATCTTTCTTCTCCCATTTGAAGCTGTTGGCTTTTTCATTGTTTCCTATCCTGTGTCTTTTGTTTTAATGTCTGCCATCTTAATTTTTAATTTGCCCCCGCTGTCTTAATTTCTTCTGTCTTTTTTGTGAGTTCGTGCTTCCTATATCTTCCGGATTAATCTTTCTTCTCCCATTTGAAGCTGTTGGCTTTTTCATTGTTTCCTATCCTGTGTCTTTTGTTTTAATGTCTGCCATCTTAATTTTTAATTTGCCCCCGCTGTCTTAATTTCTTCTGTCTTTTTTGTGAGTTCGTGCTTCCTATATCTTCCGGATTAATCTTTCTTCTCCCATTTGAAGCTGTTGGCTTTTTCATTGTTTCCTATCCTGTGTCTTTTGTTTTAATGTCTGCCATCTTAATTTTTAATTTGCCCCCGCTGTCTTAATTTCTTCTGTCTTTTTTGTGAGTTCGTGCTTCCTATATCTTCCGGATTAATCTTTCTTCTCCCATTTGAAGCTGTTGGCTTTTTCATTGTTTCCTATCCTGTGTCTTTTGTTTTAATGTCTGCCATCTTAATTTTTAATTTTCCCCCGCTGTCTTAATTTCTTCTGTCTTTTTTTTTGAGTTCGTGCTTCATATATGTTCCGAATTAATCTTTCTTCTCTCATTTGGAGCTGTTGATTTGTTCCATATTCGATTCTCCTAATTTTATTTTCTGTGTCTTCTTTCGGTTTTTTATCTTCGTTTAAATTTTGTGTTCGTTCATTTTCATATTCGTTATCATTATACTGTCGTTGTATATTTTCAAAAGCCTTTACTCCGTTTATTAGTGTTTCGTTTATACAAATTAACATATCAAAAAGAGAAAAGAAAGAAAATACAAAGTAAAAAATTGGAAGATGTAAGTTTGAAGTGTCGAAGAAATTCAAGTATCAAGGTGTAATTATATTGAACGAAGGAGATAGAACAGAAGATATGAAACGATGACACATGTATATAATAGAGGTTAATGCTAAAGAGGAAGATTAAGCTCAATATTGTTGGATGGATTTGGAAAGAATGGGAAGATGAATGGCAGAAGACGGAAGCAAAAAAAAAGGATATTTATTGGTAGATTCTCACGTGGAAATTATTGTTATTTGTATCATTTCAATTAATTATTTAGAGTTGAGTGAGCTTTTTAAAACAAACTCTAATATTAACAACAAATATATACAGTTTGAGTAGATGATTTTAAAAAATATTCGACGTGTTCAATTCAAATCAAAATTGTGTCTTGAGATTGTAATTCATTCACAAATCAACAAAGTATGATTTTTTTTATAAATAAAATCTTATAGTATTTTATTTCAATATATCACTGAATCCATATATTTCAACAGGTCTTCAAATCAAGATAATAATACATCGACCTAAAATTGTGCAAAATTGATAGTCGCATAGTGTAAAAAATTCGACTACAGAGAGATGTCAAAGAACTTGGTGTGACGACATCTTCGCCAATAAACTCGTATTGTGGAATGTTGTTACTAATTATTTACATAACGTACTGGAATAGGGAGGTATAATTGAAGAACTTATTCATACAACACTGAACTTAAACTTGGTCATATCAGTTTATTGAGGTCAAGGATCAATAATTTTTCGTCGCCGGATGTTTGTTCACATTTAAATTCTAGAAGGTGATTTTGTGATCTCCATCTAGGACTACATTTTCATCCAATTATTTCTTATTATTCACGGAGTTCAAGTTAGGAAAACCTAACCAAACCTATTGTTATTTAACAACATGCACTTTCAAGCTAAAAAAGAAATCACCGGGAAAACAAAAATATCGGTATTTAAGATTATATACTGGCCAATATTAATATTTATGGAAGTGAATGCTGGAAATGAAGTACTTAAGGAGACTAAAGGGAATAACAAGTAAAGACAAAATTAGAAAACAGAAGAAGAAGGGACTCAACACTACCTTTGGTTAGACATAGGGTTATGTTTATATTCTTTCTGTTGTTAATAAATATTGTATATTGTGAATATTGTAATCTTTTTTTGATCCACTGAAGAAGTGTTATTTATAACTGGGTGAAAAATAAATTGGAATTTGCGACTTAGTTAAAGAAAGTTCGTGCCATACCGACCTTACACTACAATTAATAGTCCTATAATTTATCTACTATAAATAAAAATGTATTAATTAATGGGAAAAACTTTGTTTTAGAAACTAGTGAAGCTCAAATTGTCTTAATTAATATTGATTGAGTTGAATTGATGTATTAGATACATTCATAAATTACTACAAACACTTTGTATGGGATTTTAAGATGTAGTTCTGAGGAATGTGGTAGATTTCAAAATGAATTTGGCAAAGGCAAAAGTGATGTACAACGAACCGGATATACCGAAAAGCAATAAAAGTGGAAGTAATTAACAAACGAGCGAAATAATATGGCGCGTATTCGGCAAAAAATTGATTATGTTCAAATCGAGAATGCCAATCTAAGTTAAGAAAAGAGCGTTTTACCATTGCATACAATCAGTCCTAAAATACAACCTGAAGACTGAAAACCGACATAAGAGAATACCAGGTTATTTTAGTACTTTTGCCGTACTTCTTGCTCCTACAATTAAGAAAAGAGTTACTATAAGTGGTGGGCTGAAAATTTCGTAGGCTAACATAGAAAAAAAGTTTATTTGCAACCATCAACGTCATTGAAGGCTAGAGAACAATACAATGATTATAGAGGTCATATAATACAAATTCTGCAGTACGATTTGTCAATAGCATCCAAATAGATTTTAGTTCCGACGATAACCTCTTGATCAGTACAAAATTTCTGTTCCGCCAGCATCCTCTTGACTTTTGCGAACAGGAAAAAGTAGCTGTGGGCCATATCTGGAGAATGCGGAGGTCACTGAAGTGATTTGAATGTTAATTATTGTAATTTATCCAACGTTTGATTGATTTGTTTTGATAAAACAGCATGATCCTTCTTCTTCAAATGGAGCAGTTTTTCCGCGATTTCTTCCTTTAAAAGTTCCAATAATGCTACGTAATAATCATTGTTGGTGATTTTATTCCTTTTTAAGACAGTCTATGATATAATACCTTGAGCATTCTAAAATACTGATGCTATAACCTTGCCAGATGTGTTTTGCGTCTTTCCACGCTTTGAAGTCGGATCATCACGCACAGTCCCCTCCGCTAACTGTCGATTGGACTCCGGTGTGAAATGACAGAGCCATGTTTGATATAATATCATATATCGATGCCAAATTTGGGTTTATTACGTTCAGCTCAGAATCATCAATTCATTACGGTTATTCAACATTATTTTGTGGACTTTTTTGACGTATTCGTCGGTGAGAGCTTCTTTAAGATGTCCACTGCGTTCAATGTCCTTAGCTACTTTCTCCTGGTTTAAATTTAAACTACTTCTTCGAAGTAATGCTTCAACACATAACGACAGATGTCAAATCTATACACATGTCTTTTGACGGTTAGAGTTAACAATAATTATATACATTTCATTTTAATGGCGTTCAATACGTACATAATTTAAATAATTCCTTTTATTAAGTTCTTGTTAACTATATTTCGTTTAAAATTGAGTTGTTTTTGGAAAACATCTTCTCTTATCATAGTTTGCTAAACTTGTAGTGAATGTTTAACATGTCAACTATAAACAATAATGATATACAAAGCTATAAAATGATATCGGATTGAACATTAAATTTATACTGTTTATAATCTTAGCGTAAAAATGGTTGTATCTGAATTAATATTTGCATCATTATTTATTTTCGGAGTGGTATCTGGTAGGAATTCAACAGATATAGAGTTATTTTCTGAACATATCTCCTCTGTATCAGTTAATAGGTACCCATGTAAAGAGCCACAACCAAGAGTTTTTCAATTAAGGGAACTTATTAACGATGAAATGTACGAAAGTTATTACAAAAAGTACATAAAAAGTGTGAGTATCTTTATCTCATCATATTTTTATTAACAATCTCTAGTCTAAATACAAAATTTAGATTTCGTAACGTCGTTTCATTCGCGTTATTATCAATCTGACTTTTGGAAAGTTGTAGTGGATTTGTTTTTGTTTATGTGCATAATTTGAGTAACTTTATTTTAACAAATAAAAAGAGTGATGAGAATGATGAATGCTGTTTTGGAAAAGAAAAAACAAAGTGCTATTTGTATTTATCTGTCTTTGTTACTAAATCGTAAAAGTAGTGGTGCCATAAGGGAGCGTGCTTGACCCAGTACTGTGTCTACTATGTACATAGGATATACCAAACATGAATGTGGAAGAAGCTGCACAAAAGATACAAAAAGTCACCAATAAATTCAACGTAAAGACCAAAAAGAGGAGAATTGAAATGAATGGAAATGAATGAAATGAATGGAAATCGGTAAACATAAAGTATACAAAATAAAAACGAACAATCAAATGTAAATGGAATGGAGATATCATATGGAAACACACCAAGAAATGTCTTCAGAAAGCTTAGATGGAAAAAAGAAAAATATGTTTGAGTAGAGAATCCTAAATTTTAACACATGTTCATACTTAAGCAAATGCCAGATCAATCAACTTTGAATAAAAAATTTCAATACAAAGATCATCCTACTATTGAGGATGTACCATACGATATTTGAAATGCATATCTGCATAGGGACCTCGACTTATCAGTTAACAGTTAAGGAATAAATTAAGATATATGCCCAAAAGTACGAAGACGGGATACATAATGTTAATATCGAGATGCTTCAGCTGCTCGATCAACATTACCTAAACTGACGAAACCTTCAGACCTATTGAAAATGTACAAGCAGATCACAGTGATAAATTAAAGTTCACAGATTAGAACTAGGTGATACCAATGAGTGATAACTTAGATTTAAGGATTATGTATATATATGTGGTTTGTGGGTTGCAATCAACTGTAATATAACTTGAAATTTGAATTTTATTTCATTCAACTTCCTATATTATTTTATTTGATAAAGAAAATTAATGCGTGGTCAAATTATGGTACGAAATTTCTAGTTTAACTCTATTTTATTCAAGTACCAAAACAAGAGGTATGATTAAAACAAATTCGATGTTTATTTACAGATAAGACCTTATGGAACAGTTCTCCACAGGTGTGAATTTTCTGGTTGTTGTGTAATATTCAATCAAACTTGTAGAGCAAAGGAAGAAAAACTATCAATCTTAACATTTTATAACGCTGAGCAAGACCAATATTTTCAAATAAAAGCATATAATAACACTAAGTGTGCTTGTTATTAATAACGATTTTGTTCATGTAGGAAGAAGTTGGTTTTTTGTAAATTTTACTAAAATAAATAATACTTATAAATGATAATACACTTTTATTTTGCTTTGTGTAAAAAATATTAAATATTTTTGAAGAGTTTTTTGTATTTTCTAACACCGTAAATAGATATTACAGCATACTGTCTGATAAAATCTCAAAAAATACGAAACTAAATGTTAGTCGAGCAATTTATATGCCAATATTGACATAGATCAGATACGTGGACTCTCACTAATAGATTAAAAAGTGAATTGGAAGCTGCAGAGATGAAATATCATAGGCGCGTGCCTGTAAGAGGTGTTACAATAAAGGAAAGATTAACATATGACCAATTACGTCAAGATCTGGAAATCATATCGTTCAAGAAGCTCATTGAGCAAATACAGTTAGCTTGGTGGGGTCATTTACAAAGAATGGAAGATTCAAGACCAGTGGAGAGCGTATGGGAAGCAAAATTAAGCAAAAACATAGAAAAACGAAGACCTAAAGCGATATGGAGCAAAGTAATTTGTGCCATAATACATAGAGAGAATCAAAAATATCAGCACTTGATAAACAAGAAAGTAAGCTTAGACCACAAGCCACATAGAGAATATCAAATTTATGAAAATGTTAACAAAGTAAATACTACGAGGTGCCAGGAAAAATACCTTGAACCATTTTTTACTACACTTTATCATACTTACTCTATTACTTCGTTTAAAGTGATTATTTAAAACAAATAATCACTAACTTCTAAGCCACTTTTATTAACCTAAGTGGTTCATTTTCAATTCATGTTATATAATGATGGTATTTGGTTTAACCAAATGAGGTTACAAATGTAAAATTGTTTTGACAGTTCACTGGTTCATAAACGCGGCTTAGAATATGCAAAAAGTTTATAAAAACCTTACTTAAAATTTATGAAGAAGTCGCAACTAAACCAATTATCGAAAATATAAGACAAGTTTAGGTATTTTTGTGTTTTAATCGGAGATCAAGATAATGAATTGTAGTTGTTATATGGTGAGATCCCGCCAACCATTTTGATGATTGCTTTTCTTATATGACAAAAACTGAAGATTATTCCAAAAAACCTAAGCGTGAGATCGAATATCAAAATTTGCCATCTGACATCTATTTTGCACAATTTAGACTTACGACGATCAAGCTTGGTTCCAATTTTGGTTAGCCACATTTAATTGTTCAAATTGAGATTTAGTAAGAGATTTGTGGTTGCCAAAGCAACCTCCAGAACTTCTTGACTTCCGACCCAAGAAGTGGAACTTACTTGACAAAGAAAAGTAAAATGACTTAACGGCTTACTTTAATTATTTAATATGTCTAAAAGCAGTAAAATAGCCTATCAGTAACAAAAAATATCTCCATTATATTAGCTGTTTTAAGTTTGGAATGGATTTGAGGTGTTTAAGACATCGATATTACAGATTTACTCACAAATAAACAAACAACGAAGCAAAGTGAACAAAATAATGTACATAATCTGTCCATTAGAAGTGGGATTTACATTACTTCATAAAAAAGCAGCTTCTGCAATTGTAAATGCAACAAAAGATAACTATTATGTAATGTTAAGTAACTTCATTATGATTTGCTTCAATATGAATAGTTTAGAAATCATTTGGTATTATTTAAATTACGTTTAACCTACGTTACCAGCCTGGTGATATAATGTATCATTTCCCGGACACAAACTGACGACAAAATATAGTGATATATTACGACACAAAATGAAATAGTAGAGATGAGATGTCGTAATGGACGCGAAGCCCTCTACTCATAGTTATAACGATTCCGCAGGCATACATAAAAATAATTGAAAAATTTTCCCAATAAAATTTCCAAAACTGCCAAATGTTTAGTTTTATAAATAAATTACAGTTTTTAGCTAGTCGACTACAACATTCATAATAAAGCCTTGTTTTTTCTTTTTTAATTATTTTTTTCACTTTCTTTACTTATTTTTGAGTGAATCCGTAGTTTCTCACGACATATTTTAAGGTGCTTCACACCGCTGCAGAAAACGCGTGCAGATGTCCCAAAATTCAGAAGTCACCCATCTGTTTAAAATTCCGAGTCGTTATATATACAGGGTGAGCCAGAAAGGCGTACGATTTTACAAACTCTCTTACGTTTGAACGTTATGAGAGGGAGCTGTGCGAGTGGTAGGGATGAGTAGCTCGTTTCTCGGAAATTTAGTCGCGATGAATCACTTCACCGGAGCGTAACGTGCATTCTACATTAAACATTATTAGAAAAATGGCGATTTTTTGGCGTTTCTTTCGACGTTAGTTTGGATTACATGACATAAATCGGTGTCCGAGGGATCGTGGGTCAGAAAGTTCGAAGCTACTGGTTCGACTCTCAACCAAAAGCCTACGGGTCGCATGTTGTCGAAAGATCTATATACATCCGTATAAAATTCAAATTGGAACGCTTTCAGAGTTTCAACAATATTTTGTTCTCCGACGAAACCCATTTTTTTGTCAATAGACAGAATTGCCGTTACTGGGCTGCAGAGAACCCACGTGCAAAACATCAAAAGCCTCTGCATTCGCCGAAAGTAATCGTTTAGGCGGCCATATCAGCGCACGGAATTGTCTGACCCTATTTCTTCCAAATTCAACAAGGGCAATCTGTCACTGTAAATTCTGAACGATACATAGCCATGTTAAGGGATTTTTTCTTTCCACAACCAGATTTGCTGGGAAACTGATATCTCGCCGAGGTGACATTGCATGGCCGCCTAGAAGTCGGGACCTAACACTACCGGATTTTTTTATATAGGGATACCTGAAAAGTAGAGTCTACTCCAATAACCCAGCCACGCTTAATAAGTTGAAGTCATCCGAAAAGAAATAGCAGCTATTTCCCGCGCAATGTGACAGCGAGTTTTTAGCAATTTGAGATCTAGATTCAAGGAATGTTTGCAGCGCGATGGTGCAGACCAGGATGATGTTCTCTTTAAGAAATGAATTTCCCAGATGTATATTTCAAATAAAATAAAAAATGAGTTATGGTCATGAATACGATGAGATGCTATTGAATGAAAACAAACCACAAAAAACGTAAATAGTAAAATTTATTGCGGTATTATTAATGATGTTACTTTATGATTAATCAAATCGAAATTAGATGTACTTACGTCAAAAGTTTGTGGACACGATAGTTACACAACGTGACGGTAACCGCGAATTTTCCTTGTTAGTGTGTAGCAATAGTTTATAAAATAAACGAATTTATAAACATTTCACGGTGTTATGACGTTCGCCAAAAAACATTGAATTAATTGGTAAACCAAAAATCGTCTAGAATCGATAAGGATTCAGCATTCGAAGTATACAAATACAGTAGCGAATGATTAATTTTCAAAGCTATACAAAATAGACTTGGACAAATTTCAAACACTTCTTGGTATACATGCATATTATTGTAAAATATTCGGGAGTCAATGTTATGCTGTGACATAAAAAAATGTTTTGTACGAACTCTCGTTTCTGAGTTATATACCTATAATGTCGCGTAACAGGGACAACCTGTACGATCTAAAGATAACAACCGTTCGCCATGAAGAGACATACTGAGGAAATTTAAATTAAATTGTAACTATTTATCCACTATATTTTTAATAAAACAATACTCTCTATTTCAAAACTATCTTTTATCATCGTGGCAAAAGTTATCCAGTTTCTATCAGAATCCAGCAGGTTTGGTACAAGATTCTCAGCAGTGAGGATGTTGGTTGTTCCTCTTTGGCATATTTAAACAACATCCTCACTACTGAAAATCATATTCTCATGTATGTAGACAAATTGTGACATATACAAAACAAGTAATGAACCCTTATTAACACACACACCTAGTCCAAACCCGTCCCTTTTAAATTGTATTCCTCAAAAACCGATAAATTTCAGGAGAAGCTTGAATATACCTCCTACTCGTCTCTAGAATTGTGCAAATCCTCATCCGATTTATCATCTAGTCGAGATCTTTCCGATTCTGGGTGGTACCTATTTTTTTGTTTGTTCTTTTTCTTCTATTTAAATCACTTCTAGTTGCGATACTGGCCTTATATGCCTGGCGTACTCCATAAGCAGCCTCAGTAGGATGTTGGAGTGGTCCTCACCTTTTAAAATTTTTTTCTGACGGTTTCGTCCTTGTTATCTTTTGGTCCACCTCTAGAAAAATTCAAAGGGCGTTTGCTGCTTGACCCCGTCTCATATTTTGACACAATTAAAGTTCGTACAATGATCTCTTCCGGTACCGACAGATCGAGTTTTGTTTTGTAAGCCTTTACAAGTAACTCAAAACCGTTGGATAGTTGATATCAAGGCACCAATGATATCTCGACAAGTTACATGCTGATCTACACATTTTTGATGCATTATAGATAGAACGAATGGGTTGATGGAAGCCGGCTTCAACGGAGGACAAACCAAAATAAGCATATTTTTCTTGTTAGACAAAAAACATTACTGTCTTCTACTTATTTTACAACTAAACTCCCAAATACAGATTATGACTGATCTTTTAATTGGATACCGTGTGTTCAGTTCTACTTAGTACAATGGCCAACTACCTGTCTTTTGAGAAAAGCCCGGTTCGGGGGAGTAGAGAATACGCGGACTGAGACCATGCCTTTCGATGTACTTGTACGTACTTCGGATGCGAACAAAACCCGGACTGTGTGACACCATTTCCATTAGCATCACCGTTGATCCGGAATGTCTTTAATGCGTGGAGGAGGACGAAACTGCGAACCACATCATCGATGGATGCCCAACACTCATACGTACGAGGACATCAAAAATATCTGTCCAAATTTGTTATAGTTTTAAACAAGCGTAACGCGTAACTAATTAGTTTCAAAATGCTCCGAGCGGCTCTTGTTTCTGTTTCAATACCAACCGATTTCAATGAAATTTTCGTAATTTTCTAGATTGGGTTACATCCCTCCGATTTTGTTAAAATTTTAGTATGTTATATTATATATATATATATATATATATGTATTCGTTCTTATGAATGTGAACCATTTCTAAAAATTCTCTTTTCCGTGTATTAGATTGCGTTTCAAGAATTTTTGAATGTTTATAATTGAATTTATGTTTTTTTTTGATATTTCATGGTTCGTTGATGCAGTTCTATTTTGTTTATCGTATTGATGACCTCTTAGTCTATTTTCTAAATACTGAGATGTTTGCCCTATGTAGACGGCGTCCCAATTAGTACAATGCACTTGATATATAATATTACTTCTTTTGTTTTTTGGTGTTTTAGATTTTAATTTAGTGAAATATTTGGATAATGTATTATGTCCTAAATTACTTATACTAATATCATATTTATTGAAATAATTCGATAATACTAAAATTTTAACTAAATCGGAGGGGTGTAACCTAATCTAGAAAATTACCTTTTTACAGGGTTGGTAAACTTGATACTGGAAATCTCATCTTACGAAAAAATTTTTCATATTACTGTGGATTAGCATATATTACACAAAAACTCTGCAAAACGGACAATAACATAAATACAAGTCGAAATGATAGCCAGTTACAAATAAGAGAGCTTCTAAATTGTATTATGATCACGTGTGTAATGGGAAATGCTACGTGGTTTTACCAAATTCATTCGAGTATAAATGCTGCGGTATAAAATTTGATAGATTAATAATAAATTGAATCTCAATTGAACTCAAATAACTTTATAATTTTGGAGAAGTTTTTAAAAAAAAATGGCAAATATTTTTACGATTGTTAGTTTTTGTATAGTTGTTACTGTAAGTGGTATACCAATAGAAAGATTAGATATAGAATTCGAAAACCATAGCCAAAGAGCTAATTTCTCAAAGTATCCATGTGAAAATCCGCAACCGAGACTTTTTCACCTGGAAGAAATATCCATGGAAGTATGGGAAGAATATAAAGACAGTCTCAGAGAAGTAAGTAATTTTTAATATTATTTGCAACAGTCTTTATTCAATTATTATTCTCTCTCTGTTAAGATATTATGGAATGAACTTTCCACTTGTATTGGGATTAAAAATCTTTAGTTAGCGTGTTAATCAAACTTTAGTATGAGAATGGGAAGTCCACAGGTATTTCAGTAAAAAAAATTCCTTAAAACATTTAATAAAAGTTATTAGATTTATATACCACTTAGTTATATAATAAATAAATTAATGTCATGATTAGCATTAGAATTTCCTTACACAAATGTGTAAAAGTTCTTCTTTTTATTTGGCGTATTAGTGTATTTTTTACCGTTAGCAATTAAATATTGTAACGTTTTTCGTATTTATTTACGCTCTTTATATTCGTGAGATGAATTAATAAACACTTGTCTCTTAGGTTCTTAATTTATTAACACACTATACAATAAACTTAACTCATAATAATTTACTTATAAATATCACTTGAATAAATTCTGCGATTACTTTCACTAGTTCGTTATTTTCACTACGACTATTTATTTAAAACTAAGTAACTGCGTTTACACAAATCATTTATATACCTAAATAAAATTCTACAAAGTTTTAGAAAAAAAATAAGCAAAAGAAATAAATAAATAGTCTTTTTTAGAAATTATTTAGAAGAAATAATGTGAATAGACCGCCCGCTACTAAACAAATTATATATAAATAAACATCAAACAAGTTTTGTCACACGTATTTTTAAAATTCCATAATAGCTGGACTCTGAGTGGGTCTAGGGAGGTTAGGTTAGGCCCCGAGCAGGAAGTGGCTCCGCAAAATTACTAATTTGATCATTTATTTAAAAAAAAAATTGGATTCCTATCAAAGTTTGAATTTCTTTCCAAAAATTGTTTGGAAATTTAAATGAAATGTACGGTATTTAAGATTAAATGGACAGTGAAATAAGATTTTAATTTATTTTTACTATGAGCTGATTTCGATTTCTTAGTGTGGGTGGACAGGGCCGTCCTAGGAAAGCATTTTACGAACTTGTTCGTAATAATATGAATAAAAAGTTTCTACAAAAATAAAACAAAAGAAATATCAATAATTTCATTTATTTCATAATTTTGCTTTCATTACTTGACAATTCTCATAATAATTGATTCATGAGATGAAAAATATGATTCATAAATAAAAGTTTCAATTAATTCGGTGATTGACGGGAATGAAAGTAAACATGAATCGTAAATGTTGTATAAAGAAATCGAAAAAATTCCGAAGAAGCAAATTTTTGAAGGATTTGGAGACTTTGCACTTTTTGAATATTTGGCAGTTGTTTATAGAACTGTATATAACAAAATTTATGAATTGTAAAAGTCACAAACGCAAAGTATTTCTTTGAATAAATTACATATACATAATAAATTATATTTATCTTGTCTACAACTAACTGTTTCGAATATTATTGATAAACCTCTGAAGTGAGTCACCTCATAAGCTAACATCTCGGATTAGTGAGAAACCTATATTGAAAAAAATGAGTGAAAAAAAATAATGGCTTCTTGAATTTTCTCTTAAACAAATTTCACTGTATCTTGAAATACTAAAAAAGTACTACTTTTTATGTGAAGAACAAAACTTCAATTGTATATTAGATCTTCAATGTAGTGATCCGATTTCCCCAAGAAAAACAATTCATCATTAACAACATTGATTAAAAATTCATTTATTTTTTCAGATAAGACCTCATGTAACTGTTTTACATCGATGTCAGAATTCAGGATGTTGTGAATTTAACAAAAGATGCAAACCAATATTGGAAAAAAAAGTTGAACTCGTTTATTTTCACACACTTAGAGACAAATATTTTTCCATAGAGGCTATCAATCATACAAAATGTCAGTGTCAGGATTATGTACTAAAGTAAGAATTATAAAAACGGCATCCAATTTCCATGTCACTTTTACCAGTTTTTTGTAAACTGGTACAAGCCTGATGGGAAACATTTGGTAATTTTTCATTAGTGCATTCGTTTTTGCTGAAGTGTAATTTGAGATGTGAGAAACTTGCGCAAATGACCGTTGGTATTCTTAATAAAATCAAAGCAATAGATAAAAATAATGCAATTCAAACAATTGGAGAAGCAAGTGGACTTTTCGTAAAAGAAGGCAAGGCGAGAGAAGAATTAAACAAAATATTTTTCATGAATGAACTTTCGCATCTGATCGTTGCTCGCTTTCTTTTCCTCGTGGTAAACATGACGCCACTACCAATAATGATAACGGAGCTGAAGAAATAGATCTGAGATGTATTAATGAAAATTTGCACTACAGCATGTGTAAATTGGTGAAATCTTATTGTACCTTATATATTTATAAATATATCGAACTTTCAAAATTAATGATTTTTTATTTTGAAATCAATTTAGGCAATGATCGGAAATTAATTTATCACAGAACGTGTAGAAAAATTAAAGGGTCGTATAACTGAAAAAATGATTTTATATGATGTGCGGTAATATATTTTTTTTCTTAAAACTCGTATACTTTTCTCGAGAAACCAGTTTCAGTCGATACGTCACCCCGTCTTTTTATAATCTAAAAAAATTAAATAAAACTTCATTCAAAACGTCATATTGATTTTTCCAATTTTTTTCATAATTTTTCAGATACAGCTTGATATTTTATAAATAAAAAGAAACAGAAATTATCAGATTTTAACTTTAACAATAACTGAAATGTACACTAATATACAGTGTGTAAATGCCAAATGACAAATTCATGTATACAGGGAGATTCATTAAGAATGTCCAATCTTTGTAGATTCTAGACCTCAAAATATGATGATTCTGCTCAACATGCCTTATGCAAATATTGCTAGTTTCCGAGATGTTCAATAATTTTTTATGTTTTCACAATTTCTCTTTGAAAATTGGCAATTTTACGTTTTTTGGCATGAGGAATCATAATTTGCACTCTAATTTAACTTTGCTAATAGAGGGCGCTAGTTACACATATTTGTGTTAATTAAATCAAAAGTATACTTTTTTTGGGTTAAACTTTCAATTAAAATAATAAAAAAATATCAAGAAGTGTTAAATTCGACAAAAAAAAGTTACTCTTCTTTGATTCGTGTAACTCAATCGGTTATCGAGTTATTTGCTTCTAAATAGTTCAAAAAATTTTATTATTCCTAAATATGTACTGCCAATCAATTTAAATGGACCTCTTTATTTAGATTTTCTTCAAGAACATTTACACGAATTACTAGAGGATATACCTCTCGCTTTAAGACAAAATATGTGGTTTTTGCACGACGGAGCACCACCACATTATTCTTTACAAGTTCGTCAATACTTAAACGAACAGTTTCCGCATCGATGGATTGGTCGTGGAAGTGAGTTTGCTTGGCTACCAAGAGGCCCTGATTTAAATCCTTTGGATTTTTCAATTTGGTCGCAAATGAAGGCATTAGTTTACAAAGAAAAAAATACTTCTCTTTTACAACTGCGACGGAAAATAGAAGAAGCCACGGATGTAATAAAAAATAATAGACAAGGATTATTTGATATTAAGAGATCTTTACGAAAGCGGATCATAAAGTGTATGGAAGTAAATGGTGGGCATTTTGAGCATTTACTTTGAAGTTTCTTATTTTTGTTTACAAATTTGTTATTGTTACATATTTAAGGAATAATAAAATTTTTTTATGAAAAAATTAAAATTTATTGAACTTTTTAGAAGCAAATAACTCGATAACCGATTGAGTTACACGAATCAAAGAAGAGTAACTTTTTTATTTTGTAGAATTTAACGCTTTTTAATATTTTTTTATTATTTCAGTTGTACGTTTAGCCCAAACAAAGTTTACTTTGATTTAATATAAAAACAAGAGTAACTAGCGCCCTCTATTAGCAATGTTAAATTAGAGTTCAAATTATGATTCCTCATGCCAAAAAACGTAAAATTGCCAATTTTCAAAGAGAAATTGTAAAAACATAAAAAATTATTGCGAAAATCAAAATTTAAATTTAAACTTAGAATCTCGGAAACTAGCAGTATTTGCATAAGGCATGCTGAGCAGAATCATGATAGTTTGAGGTCTAAAATCTACAGTTCAGAGATTGGAAATTATTAATGAATCACCCTGTATATTTATGAAAAATCTCGAAATAAAATAAAATGAAATATAATAAAATCTTCGAAAGAAATTTGCTGCAAAAAGACCAAAAACTAAAATAGGTATAATGCCAAATATGATAAAACGTAAAATATTTAAAACAACTATGAATATCAATGAAGTAGATGTTGAAGAGTTTCACTTTGGCAATATTCTAATTATAATCCCAATCTTCAGTCGCTTTGGGCGGGAATTTCAAATACCTGTATGCTGTGAAATTTTAAATTTTATATATTTTCATTTTTTAATTTACTCAATTTTAGCATTGTGTCCAATAAGTAAATTCATTCAACTTTTTATATTTTATACCAAAGTAGGTTTTCCCATCAAAATATTATGAATTTTTCGTCATTTTTTCACAAACTTTGAGGTTATGTCGAAAGTAAAAGTTATACTATCTACAACTTTTGTATAAAGAAATAACGTAAAACGGTTTTTATCCCTTAAATAGCACCCAATTTCACTAATTCCCTTCATCACAAGTTCGAAAGTTTTCTTTCATTGTTTATAACCTCAACTATATAATCTAGTCGGCTGTTGCTGTTTCTAATTTAATTTTTTTTCAAGCTATAAAAATCCCCCATCCTATAATGGCGAAATTAAATAATACGTATAAATGTATTCAGTCAAATGTATTTATTAGATATTGATTACTATGTTTTAATATTGTGCTGAAAAATAATTTATTCATAATATTCATATAATTTTGTCAAATATTAAGATGGCGGTATTTCCTTTTCCATTCTGGTTAACTGAATATTTCTATCTGTCGAAGTCGCCGGTCCAGCAAATTCTCCGGTTCTCAATCGGATTCTAAGATCCAAACATCTTAAATCCGTCATCAACCCCTGACCTTTATCCAGAAGATTATTGTCTATTCTAACTTGCTGATCTTCGAGTGCGTTGTAAGTAGCTTTGGCACAATTGATTTTGTCTTGTAAGTCTTTGCGTGTTTGGCGTAATTGAAGAACTTCTTCTTTCAGACCTTTTTCTACTTCATCGCGAGCAAGCTCAACTCCCGGCCTGGAAATTAATACAGAGAGAGTTTGTAATTGATTGATCGATTTATTAGATGAAGTAGTCGTATTACCCGCAAAACTAGGTGACGCATTAGAAAGTACATATTTAAAAATAAAAACAAAATTTTTAGTTAAAATAAAAATGAATAATTGTAAAATAATAAGAATAGTTTATTATTTTAAAATAGCTCTCGTTGAGCTAATAGATATTACTCGAATTATTACTGTATACTTTGTGTTTGAGACATCCTCACAAAAAAGTGAAAAGGCGTCAAATCTAGACTACCAGGGGGCCATAGAATATTACCTGTTTTTGAAATCAAGTCTGTTTGTTGAATACAAGTTCTAGAAAACATTATTTTTCAAGTTTTACGTTCTGGAAGCAAAATATCCAACTTCGTAACAAATCGTTCGGTATTAACAATGAACAATGATTCTTCTGCTCGATATTTCTGTCTATATTGTCACGTTAGGACTATGCAGTGGTTTCTAAAGCTTGAGTTTAGAAATTTCACTCACCCAGTAACGACAATGTTAACGGTTCACCAACCCATTGATATGGAAATGGGCCTCAAATGGATTACGCATTTTATTAGCAAATGCGAGCGTTTCTCTTAAGTTACATTTTTTCAATTCTTGTGTTAATCGAAGCTTCTATGAATGCAATTTAAGATCAAAATTCGAAATTCGTTGCAAACTTCGTCGCGATGAATGTATCTTCTCGTACAGACTGCAAAACACTCTCAATATTATTTTCGATCCTAGATGTTTTAGGACGACCTTTTGTTTGCTAGAACCAGTCTATTCAAAACACTTCATCTACATTTTAATATAATTAACCCTAGGAGCTTCACTAATTCGCTGTAGTCCATATTCAGAACAGTAAAATCGCCCGGTAACAATGTATGAACGACAGTTTTTGTAAAATGTACGTAACCTCCCACGCCCGTGCGCTTTCCACACCGCATAAAAAAATGATGCAATATGCACGTTATATCGCGCCACCCCGTATTCCAGCAAACAGTTTACAAAACAGGTGATGAATAATGCCACGGCTGCAAGTTTAAAAATCTAACAGTTACCTGTAGGATCTATTCTCTAATCTTGTTTCAGCCAATTTTAATGCATCGGTTTTCGCTAATAGGGCAATTTCCAAATCTTGTATTTCCTTTAGTACTTTTTCCATTTCTTCTCTCATTTTCAATTGTTGCCATTCAACCTCGTTCCTCACTCTTTGTATGTCATAAATACGTTTACGTAAAGTAAAATCGACTCGATCTCTTTGTGCCAACATATCATTCCGAGCCCTTTCTCTGACAACGAAAAGAGATTCCCGTAGTTTTAATGTATCTGTTAGTTCGTTGTCTGCCATTTGTTTTGTGTTTCTGGTATGCTCTAGCCACGTTTCGTAAGGGACTGAGCTGTAAAAATATTTTAAGGATAAGGCTTTCATTCATTATGTTGGACAATCTATACTGGGTCAGGCAAAATGAACGGAAAAAGAGGAACGATACGCACTGATAGTCGCAAAAAAATATATGATATAAATAACTGAAAAAGTTCTTGGGAAACTCTATGTTCCCAGCTTGATTGTAAAATGTCTTGTATTAGAAATGTTTAAGAGCTACACAGGTCACTGTTTCAGGAGAAGCTCTTCTAACCAATCCAGGAGGCAACATTAAATCTGCCTCTGCCGAAATATACAGGGTGATTCATTAAGAATGTCCAATCTCTGAACTATAGATTCTAGACCTCAAAATATGATGATTATGCTCAACATGCCTTATGCAAATATTGCTAGTTTCCGATATACGTGGTGTTCAGAGTTTAAATTTAAATTTTGATTTTCGCAATAATTTTTTATGTTTTCACAATTTCTCTTTGAAAATTGGCAATTTTACGTTTTTTGGCATGAAGAATCATAATTTGCACTCTAATTTAACATTGCTAATAGAGGGCGCTAGTTACACTTGTTTGTGTTTATTAAATCAAAGTAAACTTTTTTGGGCTAAGCTTACAACTAAAATAATAAAAAAATATTGAAAAGCGTTAAATTCTACAAAAAAAAGTTACTCTTCTTTAATCGGTTATCGAGTTATTTGCTTCAAAAAAGTTCAATAAATTTTAATTTTTTCATAAAAAAAATTATTATTCATTAAATATGTAACAATAACAAATTTGTAAACAAAAATAAGAAACTTCAAAGCAAATGCTCAAAATGCCCACCATTTACTTCAATACACTTTATGATCCGCTTTCGTGAAGATCTCTTAATATCAAAATCATATTCGGGAATTAAGCCGTGGTTTAATTTTTCGTTATCTTTTCTACAATGAGGGATACACATTTTCAGCACGAGTTTAAGGTTAACATTCGGTGTGGTGTAATATGTGGGCATTTAATAGGTCCGTTTGAACTGTCAACCAATTTAAATGAACCTTTTTATTTAGATTTTCTTCAAAAACATTTACACGAATTACTAGAGGATATACCTCTCGCTTTAAGACAGAATATGTGGTTTTTGCACGACGGAGCACCACTACACTATTCTTTACAAGTTCGTCAATACTTAAACGAACAGTTTCCGCATCGATGGATTGGTCGTGGAAGTGAGTTTGCTTGGCTACCAAGAGGCCCTGATTTAAATCCTTTGGATTTTTCAATTTGGTCGCAAATTAAGGCATTAGTTTACAAAGAAAAAATTACTTATCTTTCAAAACTGCGACGTAAAATAGAAGAAGCCACGGATGTAATTAAAAATAATAGACAAGGATTATTTGATATTAAGAGATCTTTACGAAAGCGGATCATAATGTGTTAAATTAAATGGTGGGCATTTTGAGCATTTGCTTTGAAGTTTTTTATTTTTGTTTACAAAAGTTGTTATTGTTACATATTTTTACAACTTTTTAGAAGCAAATAACTCGATAACCGATTGAGTTACACGAATCAAAGAAGAGTAACTTTTTTATTTTGTAGAACTTAACGCTTTTTAATATTTTTTTATTATTTCAGTTGTACGTTTAGCCCAAAAAAAGTTTACTTTGATTTAATATAACACAAACAAGTGTAACTAGCAATGTTAAATTAGAGTGCAAATTATGATTCCTCATGCTAAAAAACGTAAAATTGCAAATTCTCAAAGAGAAATTGTGAAAACATAAAAAATTATTGCGAAAGGTAGGTACCTCGGAAACTAGCAATATTTGCATACGGCATGTTGAGCAGAATCATCATATTTTGAGGTCTAGAATCTACAGTTCAGAAATTGGACATTCTTAATGAATCACCCTGTATTATATATATATATATATATATATATATATATATATATAGAGAGAGAGAGAGAGAGAGAATACTTTGAATGACTAAATTCAGATTTCTCACAAAATTGAATAACGTAGAACGATCAATTCTGAATTGTACACAGGCATTTGTTTACCAGCAGTGTTCGAAAAAATTAGAGAAACCAATCGCAGAACAAGAATCATTTTCCACCACAACATTGCGAGTTCTCACATCAGTTCAAACAAAAACGTTTTCGACTAGTCAAAACATCCAATTGATGAGTCAACCACCGTACAGTCCTTATTTGACACCCAATAATTTCTCTTTATTCATGAAGCGGTTGATGCTTTAAAATCACATTTCTGGTAAATTTCTGATACTTATAATCAGATTGAAATAATTATATTTTCAAAAACTGGGTCTTTTTAATTAAAAAAAATGCTCATTTGTTAAGTTTAACTCATGAATGATCAAATTTGGTGATTAATAATATTTAATTTATTTCGGAAGTTGTCGAAATGTCTACAAGTTTTATAAAACAACAATCAGAGATAAAAATATTATTTCATTGTATTTCTTGTTTCCTGTGTCAATATTGAGATATCGATACGTGCCGTTTATTGACATTAGATTACCTGAAATTATTAATTTGTCATTCATTGTTAGTAGCAAAAAAATTTATAACACAAATTCGTAATTCTGAGAAAATAACAACATAAATTATTATTTATTACCCTAGATACTATATTATGATTTACTGAATTCACAAATTGTATTTTTTACTTTCATGAATCGGATGAAATTACGGGGGTGATTGAAAAGTTTCCGAACTCAACTTGAGTATCATTTTTGAAAGGCAATACACCTACACGAATGAAAGAGGAATTAAGCACTGTGTTCGGAAACTCTGCACCATCTTTTACGACCATAAAATTTTGGGTAGCCATGTACTGACTATGTAATTATAAATATTTAAACTATCTGCGCTTTGGGTGCCGCGTTTGCCCATTTTGGACCATTCATATGAACATTTCCCAGGTCTTATTGACGCAATATGAATCGTATTTTTGTCTCGATTCATAACTACAATCCTTAGACGAAGAAATCGTGGTTTCCAAAAGACGCACCTATTCCAAAAAAGGCATAACGGTTTCATACGCCGAAGAAGTGATAAAAGTTTTTTGAGATAGTTATGGGATCGGGTAACCTCATAGAGAATAACAGGAAATTTTCACTCATCATCGCTTGATAAGATAAAGGAAGTTATTTCAAATAAGGAACCGCATTCGAAAAAAAAACAAAGTACTTTTTCTAAGGACAACGCACTTTTTCACTCCTCGGTGGTTGCCATGGATAAAATCCACGAGCTGCGATTCGAATTGGTTGATTAACCACCGTATTTACCAGATTCAACATCCAGAGACTTTTTTCTGTTTCCTAATTAGGCAACTATTACTTGAAAAGGTTTAAAAGACTAAAGTATTATTGAAAAAAGTGTATAGACTTCAAAGGAAACAATATTGAAACATAAAAATGCTTTTTGTTAGTTTGTTGGATCTTTTCAGACAACCTTCGTATATGATGAAGACGCTTTTCTATATATGATTTAAAAAGTATAATTTTTCCTAAATTGTTCATTTCATCGATTTTAAACAAAAAATTCTCTTTGATTATTCCATTTATTTCCAGAAATTTAGCTATTATACAGTTTGTCCCTTTTGAAATTACGGATTTTTAAGTATAGCAGCGATGTTCATGGTGAACACACTTCACACACACCTCAGACCTTCAATTACACCGTCTGACACGCGCTTAGATAACTAATAACCGGTTTCAAAATACATTTAAAGGAAGCTTTAAATTTAAAGTGCCCATTAAATTATTAAGTCGCGCGTTTCATAATTGCTATTTAGCCTAAATGTTATCTTAATTTGAACTTAAGGTTAAGTCAGAAATGTCAGATGGAAAAATAGGTTTTGTTCGAATTCTAAGTTTTTTAAATAAGTTGAAAAAATATAAGGTTTATGGCATAATGGCTGGATATCATGCTACATTAAGTTCGAGTTCAAACTCCTCTGAAAACGAAAAATATATCGACGTAGAAAAAACTATTTTGAAACATACCCTTTAACAATGCGTAAAGGATCTATTTTAAAAGTTATATTGGCACAGTTCTTGTCCAAAGTCAATTGATCTTTGTCGATTTCATAAGCTTCAGTTTTATCATTAATATCAAGATTGAGATAAAATTTCACTTCTTCTAGTTTGTTTAGCTTCTCCCATGCGGACTGGCATCTTTCTACTAACATTTTTTTCACATTTTCTACTAAACAAAGTTCCTAAAAGAATAAAAGAATGGCTCCTATTCAAACCGATCAATTTTACTATGGGGTAATTCAATTAAATAGTTGTTATATTCTTAAAATAATGACAGTTCAATAAATAGTAATGTAGTTGAAAAGTATTGACATTTTTGTTACCTTTTTTAATTCGGTATCTGCCTCATCGTAAGTGAGTTCCGTACCTTGTCTACAATCTCTCATAGAAATGCATTCCGAAATAATACCGAGAGGAATTCCAAGGGCATCCAGTTCTCTTTCAGTGTCAAATTTTTCATCTTTGAGTAATTTAATTTCGTGATTCAATCTATCCAAACAAGAAATTAAAACCTGCAACATGAATTAATTATAATTTATATAATATATATAATTATATAAACTATAACTCGATGCTCCTTGCACTTTGGACATGCGCTTAACAAAAAGAGTATCTGAATATAGAGATAAAACAAGTTTAAGACGGTGTAGTTTGTATAAACTGTGCTTGAATTTCCAATTTATGTAAAAAGATGCTTAATTGGGGTATGCTTTCTGAAAAACTCTCGTAACGCCATCTGTATTCAAGACTTTGCTACACAGAGGACGAAACTTCCATGATATAAAAACTACAAGGTGTGCTATTACGCACCAACTCGGGATGAGTACACCTTGTAGTCTTTACGTCATGGAAACTTCTATCCACATTCGTTCGAAGTGTGAAACACAAAGCACTGCACCTGTTTGCGTATGAAATAGAAGACGAAGATCTCTGACAGCCACAGACACCCCGTATTCTGGATTTTCTAAAAGGATTGAGATTAAAAGATCGGCTGTAAACACTGGGTTCCTCTGTACACATATTTTCCACGATTTTGTCGAATATATTTTGTAAACTAATACATCCCATAAATTTGTTTGTATCTGATAATTATGAATTAGAACGAAGTCTTTGCGAGTTAGATTATGAGCGTATTCGTTGTGGGATTAAATTAAACACCAAAGTGTACTAATATTAATATATTTCCGGGCTTTCGAATAATTATATATGCATCGTCTGAGAGTTAATTAATTGAGAATTGCGGCGTTTTAAGTTTCGTTGATTCTTTTAAACAAACACATACACGTTCTTTTTTCTTGCTTCTGTCATTCTTTGAACATGCCCATATCATACCAGTTGTTTCTTAATTTTCTCTTTAGTCAATCTAATCTTTGATGTCCTAGATGCCCTTCTCATTGCATCAATTTCTGTAGCTTCTATTTTCCTTTTGTTTTTTTCGTCGCCACTTCTCCTATATTAACTAGCCATCACATTTTTTTTTATTGTTTCATTATTTTCCAGAACAAGATCCGTGGTCTCTTCACCAATGCAGAGGTATTTTGTTTTGTGATATTGATTTGAAGATTCCATTTTTCGCACTCATCTTCAAGTTTTCTCGTCATGTATTCAAAATCCTCTTTCTGGTTTGCGTAAATCACCTGATCATCGGCGAATTGTAAAATGTAAAAGCAAGTATCCTCGAAATAAAACGTTATCTGCTTTGAATAATAAAGTATTCTTGATTAACAGCGACTAAAATAATTTGAATATTAATTTATTCCTGATTATTTATGGTTCATTTAATTCGGAGAAATAATTCTTGATTTGATACAAATTATACAAAGGAACTTCCTCTCAATCACAATTAATTAAAAATTATTTGACATTGGAGTTTATGATAATATACATATAAATTGACCTGGAAAACTAAGTCTTCAAATTCGCATTGTCTCGCGTAATTAAAAAGTTTGAGATCGGTATTCATCAATCAATATGATTGAAAACACTGGAAAGACTAAGGGAAGATAGTCATACTTACATCTCTCCATCTATCAGTTTCTGTAATTCTGTCTGCCAATCTGACGTTGTTGTGATAAGTGTCCCATTCTGTTCTAATTCTGGTCTCGTTTCTTAGTTGTCTTAATTCATGTCTTAAACAGAATGAATCGTTTCTTCTTGTATCATTCGTCTGTTGCATTTGCCATTGTTTTGCATACCAATCAGCTAAGCTGATGTGTTGCAACGGTTTTTCGTAAGTAACGACAGACATTTTTGTCTTATAGCTGGGATCAAACCTTTTGTTACTAAAAACTATCATTATTGGGTTAAAACGTTTGTAATGAAGATTTGATTAACACATTATTGAGTGAAATCTAGTCGAAATATGTCTTTGGTTAGCAGCAGACAGTGTGTATACAATTATGCATGAACATTTGACCACGAGAAAGCTTTTGCCGCATTTATTGACAGACAATCCAAAACATCAACGTGTTGATGTTTCAGAGTAGTGTGTACATGTAATAAATCAGAGTTTTGCGTCGATGTTTGTCAATGGATGTAACATGGATTCATTACGTTACTTCGGAATCAAAACGATCATCATCTGAGTGGACTGCAGCCTGTGAACCACGTCCAAAGCGTACAAAGGCACAACAGCCAGCTGAGAAGGTTGTGGCGACCTCATATGTGTCGAAGTTTCACCAAGACAATGTACCGATTCGCAAATCGATGGCAGCGATGGTTAAATTGAACGAATTACACTTCGAATTGCTTCCTTATCTACCGTATAGTCCAGATCTAGCCCTTAGTGACTACTTGCTATTGTGATGCGCATGGAATATTGTTCATCAACTATCTCTAAAGGAGACAATCAATAGCGAATACCACATAGAGTTGCTGGATCGTTTCAAGGTAAAAATCAAGGAAAAACGCCCTCTTATGTCGAAGTTTCACCAAGACAATGTACCGATCCACAAATCAATGGCAGCGATGGTTAAATTCAACGAATTACACTTCATATAGTCCAGATCTAACCTCCAGTGACTTCTGGCTATTCGCTGATCTTAAAAACTACTCGCCGGTAAGAAATTCAGCTCAAATGATCAAGCAATTACCGAAACTGGAAGTTAGTTTGAGACAAAAGACAAATTCTTCTACACGGCATCGAAAAGTTAAGAGAAAGGTTGGAGTGATAGTTTTGCTCTTAAAGGGCATTATATTGATGAAAATAAAATCGATTTCTGGAAACAAATGTGTTTTTCTTAGTCACTCAACGTATTGAGTGATATATTATCTAAAAAAAGTCGCTGGCTCGTTTTTCTCACATGAAAATTAATTATAGCAATTTACAACTTGCAACGTAAAATCTTAACTGTATATTTTGATGGTTAATATGTTCGGTAAGAAAAAGTTGATGAAGTAATTAATTTTCTATATGTCATTATATTATGAAAATTAACATACCTGGGGTCTAAAAGGAAATATTAGTATCAAAATAATTCAACGACAATACTTGTCAAAAGATGAAAACGTCAACAAGGAACCGTAAGTAGTTAAGTCGATAAAAATATTTTCAAAGAGATTGTCGAAAAATAGTTTGATCAATAATAACTAAGCTGCGCTATCGATTACATTTTGTATTCCAGGCAATACGATGGTTAATTTGGGAATGCGATAGAAAGTAAGAAATAGATTATAAAACACTCGATACGACAAATACAAAGGAATATTCTTAAGTAATTAGCTGAACAGAGGTTTGTTATATTGAGGTTAGGTTGCTCTAAAATTTGTTATGAAGAGGAAAAAAATAGTTTACTTATGTGACATTTTTAAGTCAATCTGACATGATTAAAAATTTAATTTTACAAAAAAGCGTGCGTATTAATACTTTCGACACTAGTTAAAAAAGACTTGTATGTATGTATAAACAAAATTAATTTGTAATTAAAAAATTCTGCATATTAATGTTTCAATTATATAACTAACATTCTATTATTTGTATATTGCAGCTAGAACAGTTTCTTATGCAGACTTTTTGCGATTATAACGAATTTCTTTAAGCATCTTGACATGTATTGTTGCTACTTGAAGATAGTAATAGTTCAGAGTGCTGTTTATCGCTATTTGAAATGTTTCAGCTACTGATGCAATAGGAAACTCTTCACGCAGATTGGAAAAAAGAAGCAGCAATTTTATTCTTATTTCCAATAGTCCTTAATGTACTCCCAAACGACCGTTTATTATTATTTAAACTTCAATTGAATGTAATGAATGATTTACTATTATCATGTGATCATTGTAAATTTTTATTTGATAAAGTGATTAATAACGCAGGTATGAATTAATAAATTCCGGTATCACCTAAACAAATAATAATGCTCATTCATTGATGAGTTCATAAAAGATGACTAATTAATTTGTGTTTATTGGTTTTATAACTAACATTGTGTATAGATACTAATGATAATTTTTTTTATGCTGGTGTAAAATATTTGGCTATAAATAACTGTAAACGGAAATTAAATCAGAGATAAAAGAAATTTGTGAATATAGATTTTTTTTAATATGAAAAGTCGATATTAACATGATCTAGATTGAGACGAGATTATGTAGTATTGTGCTAACACATATTTTTAGTCACATAAGAAACTGAATTATTTCACTTCAAGACACCACTCCAGAGGCTGTTCTAGTAAAGTTAATGGTCTCATAAGTATATTTATCGCACTAATTTTTCATTAGTTATGTAGATAATTTTCTTATCTTATTGTTGAGATTTGTCTCAACATACCTTATATTTTGTGGAAGTGTTTAAAATTTCAAATTTTGATCAAGTTTACCGTTCCAATGTTTTATTTGATAACTTATAACCAAAAATTCGGTTTCTTCACCTTCTGATAAATTAAACCTCCGAATAAATCGAGTTATTTTCAAATAAGTTATTAGGCAGTCATAACTGTTCTTAGTAGAAGTGCAAGAGAACTAGTTCACTCAGTTCACTGTACTGCTTGCACTGGGTCCAAGTCAATTCATCCAGTGCAAGATTGTGCAATAAGTGTAGTCTGGAAACGGTGGAAATCTTCGTCATCGGACGAATGTAAAATATCAAATAGTACTTAATCGTTTTCCATTATTATTAATACTACAAGGACCGAATCACATCAAATACAACAATCAACAAATACTTCATTGCTCTCTGCACTATATCGTTCTTTGTATACGATCGAACGATTTCTATACTATGAACTAGCCTGCACCGGTCCAGTTCAGTACAGTTCCAGTGCAGCTACCAAGAACAAACATCTTATTAGTTTGGACTTAAACCAACTAGGGAGAAGGAACGGTAAATATTTCATTATAAATATTTTTATTCGTTTTAATTCATTTCGCTATCAATATTTAGAATATTATTATATCGGTAACTTTAAAGCTGTAGTTTTTATTAAAAAAAAGCAGCTTCTTGTTAACATCTATGCTTTTTTTGTATGATTATTTTTTTTACTATTCCTTCATTTAGTCTCTTCAATATGTGACCACTACTAAAATTTACTTTTATTTGGAGTTTAGATAGGTAGAGAAAGAATTCGATTCAATTTCGAGGTTTTATTGAATTGAGTGCGGTGTCGATAGCAAATTAATTTCTTCATAAACTCGAATGTTGGAATAAATAAAACAGAAATGACTACTGTGCAAAAAAACGTGAACAAAGGAATATTCAATGTTCTTATTTGTTTGTTATATAGTTTTTCCAAATTTCTGTGTCATACAGTGTGTCCTATTCATTTATATGAAAATACATAGATTTTTATATTGTTTCACAACTTTATTACTTGTTTATCTTCATTAAGTTCTAACATTAATGACTAATTTGGGAAATCAATTTGATACGAATGGTAAAATTATAAAGCATGGACACCTTTTCCACTTCCCACAGATATATCTAAAATCAATTGTTCATTGAGATCAGACTTTATCATTGTTTAGATAATAATGGACAACATTTCGACCATTGAATATGTTGACGGTTTCATTTTTTACTACTTTTGAGAAGAAAGTTGAACTACCTTTAAAATAAAGGTTCACTCAACCACGTTCCTTCTAAGATTTTAGGGATTGTGTTTGAATGTACTAGAACAGGGGTTATAAACTGTGAGTAGTGAGGGTTAGCTAGACTATACAAGGTAGTAAATTTTCAAATTTCTCCCTATCTTTAGTATCATTTCTATTCTAGTTTCCAAATTTCGACTGTTTACCTCTTGCATAGTTTTGAGTCCTTAGCTCGCAACACCATTCGAAAGTAAATATATAATAAATTTTTTAACAAATGTGAATAAATTATAGTTGGAGATTTTAATTTGTTTTATTTATGTACATTTAAAACCTATACTGCCGTTAACAAGATTTATATTTAGAGAATATTTAATCTGTTCGGAATTTGTAGATGGAAACATGCAAACTCCTTGTCGAACGTGTTTGTACCAATCGATTTTTTCTCCTATCTTGACGGGAGAAACAGGACCTGTAGTTATAATATGTCGAGGTGAATCGGTGAGGTACCAATCTGTCCATAAGGCAATACCGTTACAATTGAGATTCCTAGAAAAAAGTTTAGAACAAATATATCAGTTATCTTCCTAAATTTTGAATGGGCCATTCTGTTATTAAAATTTTTATTGATTTCAATTTTTTTTGCATAAAAACTATACATAACCGGTTGCAATGCCATTTTCATTTAATATTAGTTTTCAATTTGAAATTTTTTGTTCATCAAAGTGATTACAATAAAGTCTATAATAGCATGTGGTATTATGTAAATTGATATAACATTATAATACTTACCCTTCTAAATCGAATGTTCCCTTATAAGTTTCAACATTTTCTGGTGGATCAACAATACTAATTGTCGCAAGTTCTTGAACCGGACTCAAGGCATACCCTGGATATTCCCAAAGAGGTTGGGCTTCTACATTGTCATCACTAATATTACTTGATGTCTATAGAATAAAATATTTTGATAAAGACCGAAGCAAGTCGGAACGTCAAATTTTTACATGCTACGAGTGAGGTTATTTTAGTTTTCAGATCATCAGGCAACACTGATGTGAATATGTCAATTCTGTCATGAAGTTTGATATTTTTAATGGTGAACGTATTCAGAACGGGTGCTATTTGAGTTGTTTACAGATTCTTGAGACATTCATCTTGGTCAAAATATGCAATTAAATATCTTAAAAAATCTGCACGCCGCATTATTTGCAAAGTCTGTAGCTGATGCCACAGAAGGGTTCAGGTTCCGTGAACGGCTTGTTTGTCCCCGTTTCAGGTATATCAATTCCCTTCGCTCCGGTTTGTACCGGAATATATTGTAGGTTATTTTTATTTTTCTTGCCTAGCTCGTTCAATTTTTCTACACAATCCCAACCGACGGGTTTGGATTTTATTATATTGGAGCTTAAAATTCTAATGGCTGCTGAATATCGAACAGGACACTGTTTATTTCTTATATGGGGTTTTGATCCCACTTCTACAGCTTGGAATTGAGGAAAATTTTTGCTCAAAACTTAACTTTTCTGATGCATCATCCTGAGGTATGTCCCAGGTATGATCATTATTGAGGAACGGTTTTTCTTTGGTGATTCCACCTCTAAACATTCTAAGTGATGTTTTTCCTGCCACGTTTTCCAGTACTATGTGGCGAGGTGGGAGATTCAGCATCACTTCTAGTGCATCTGTTGGGCTTGATTTCACGGCCCCCATTTCATTATTTTTGACAAAGAAGGAACAAATAACAAAGAAATAAAATGTAGAATAAACAGAACAAGAACTAAATCACTGAATGGAATAGTGTGGGATACTGAAATAGGAAAACAACAAAAAACAAACTGAGGATATACAAAGTAATAATCAGAAGGGCGTTGGTATATGGATCGGAAACATGGAAAATAAAAAAAGCCACGGAAATGGACATGTTGGGAAGAGGTTAGATTGAGTCAGAAACTGCAAATGAATCTGAAAAAAACAATTGGTTTGGTTCGGACACGTGCAGAGGATGGAGGAGGAAAGAGTGCCATAAAAAATGATCAAATGGTTCCCATAGGAGCTGCAAGTACAGAAAAAGAGGAAATTAGGTATTAGACAACGTCGTAGAACGTTTAGAACCTTCTATGGGACAAGAGAAGCTTTCAGATTTGAATTTTTTATATATAGAGGACAAACATCTCGAACATCTGAAATCTTCTTGTGCTAGAGATGATTGAATTAATACATTTCCTAAAAAAAGATGATTTCAATTCTTTTGGTAAATAGCTCCAAGGAGAATTTATGTTTATGTTTACATATCATAAAATACCAGTGCCTTAATTTTTTTTGTGAAAGATTTTACCCTCCATTTGGACTTGTCTGCAGTTAGGTTGAAGATACCCCAACAGATTCCGATAGAGGGTCCATTTAGGGCAAGATCCGCCCTTGATTCTAAGATTCAATCAAGACAGACAAACTGAATGAGTTTAGTAAAATGTTTGAATAAAAAGTATTTTTAGAATACAAACCTGAATTAGACGATCAAATGTGTCCATCTTGAAACCTTCACAAGTTTCCAGAGGAGATCTAATCTTGTATAAGTCCTTAAAGTGAACGGCGATACCATAAATAACGACTTTTTGAGGAAATATTTGTACATCATCAGATACTAGCTGTTTAACATCTCTAAGTAAATATAAAAACAGTAAATTGTCCCATGGTAAAATGCTTGTGCTGAAATATGGCTCGCTAATAATAAAATTAACATCTTTGAGATTTGTCTCTTTTAATTCTTTTAAAGATGGTATCACCACTACGTTTTTTATATTATTTGTAAGTATGAAGTCTGATAGAAGACTTCTCAAAAGATGGTTTGATTCGAAAAAATACATTTTTTTAACACCCAATTGAGCTGCAGATAAACCAAAGTAACTTGCATTTCCCATAACTAGAACACAACTATCATTATCTAAATTTTCTTCAATAAATGCTAAATATTTTTTAATTCTCTTAGCATCGTTCATCTGTCCTATTCTGGTTCTTGGTACACTGACGTGTAATCCACAGACACATTCTGGTTGTGAAAAATGTTTTTTTGGTATTTTACTTGAATCAAATTTCGTACTACTAATTAAGCTAAACCAAAGTGAATATTCATCATGACAGCATATTAAATGGATTTCTTCACCCTTCTCTACTTTTACTTCCTCGGGTAAGTAATATACTGCTTGCATCCAATGATCTCTCCAAGGTATATCACACTTTTCCTTCAATTTGGTCCAAGGATGGGCCCAAACTGGAGCACAACTGAGAATTATTTTAGATTCTGTATCCATTTCAAGTTCCCACCACATGAAAACAACCTGGGCAATACCATCATTTTCTGCTTTTTCTGTAAACACACATGAATTTTCAAAGACTAAAGGTGTTTTGCCTGACCAATCAAATTTGAATACTGGTTTTGGTGATATTATAGTATTAAAAGAGTTTGCAGGAAGTTGACTAAGCTGAAGATCATGCACAGCTGCTGAACCAGCACAGTTGTCTATGGATTCTGGTGCTTTAATGAGCAGTTTACCTAAAAATTAGTTTGTTGGAATAATTTAACATGAGTGAACTATAATAAAATATTTTTTTAATTTCACATTGAATAAGTCAACACAGAAATTAAAGAAAACATCGATGAAAATAAAAGTGTGTTTTCAAAACATGAAGAATATCGTTAGAATATTCTCTATCTTAATTGGAAATTTAAAAAAACGATTAGAAATAAATCAACTATGAGATAGATATATTGATAAGAGAGTTGAGGTAAAACAATAGACTTAGAATTACACTGTCAACATATCACATTCTCACATTTTACTCACCATCATTATCATACACATCCTTAATTTTATTCCAAGTGTGTGCAAGTGGACATTCAACGACATGAGCAAATATAGTAGCAGAAGAAGGTACAACAATGCATTGTTTTTCCAATAAATGGTTATGAGCATGCTGAAATGTTGATAATGCTCCTTCTCCTATTAATTCAGTGTCAAAAACTTCAGTAACTAGAATATTGCATAATTCTTTCATGTCCTCGCCAACAATAATGTCCGTAGACCTCTTAGGTATTATTTTAATTTTATCTGCATATCCATTGGACACAATTATTTTCTTTGCACATTCACTCATGGGTTTGAAAGCTTCACAAGCTGTTACTGAATCAGCTCCATTTCTTACTGCCATCATACTGAGAAGTCCTGTGCCTAGAGATGATAAAATGAGAGAAGAATTGAATTTCTCATTCAAATGTAATAAAACTACCTGTTCCTATATCTAGAACGTTAGCTTTTTCTCCTTGTGAGTGCTTTTTGTCTATCGCTGCTTTTAGAGCTTTCTCATAAAGTTGGTTTCGTTCTGTATCGTGTAACATATCTGCAAAAGCAGCTCTAGCAACTTCTTGGTGATAGTCATATTCCTCACTTTGGACAACCCAGTCATTAGACCCAGTAATGGGATTCATCTTCTGAACAAAAATACTCATCTTTGCTTCTACTCTCTTCAAAATATGAGATTGTAATAAATACTTGCATTTAACAAACATATAGGTTATATTTATTATTTGATGAAATTAAAAGCGAATTGGATTATTATGCAACCAATCTTACATTTTGTTGAGTATGGTTACATACAGTGTAGGTACAAAAGAAATAAAAGTCTAAGCTATTTAATAAAATAGTTAGCAGATACATATTAGCGTATTTCCTATTTGTGGATTTAAGACATGTTATTAAAAATATTATTAATCTATTTACAATTATTTAAAAAGTGTGTTCAGTAAGCGCTGATATAAGCAATTATTAATTTAATTGTTGCTCTAAATAATTAATAGGAAAAATACAAATTGATATTGACAATACCCAGAAGATCATTATTGTTTCACAATTAATTTGAATAATCCTAATATGAAGGGGCTTAGAAATAAAACGTTCTCAATTTCTTGGAGCAATGTACAAAATATTCAAATTTCGCGCTATTTGATTGATTTTTCGACAGGAAACACCCCACCATTTTCCGGTCACCATACCAGATACGCAATTTCCCATTTCCGTCGTCTTCCCATTTCGTCATCAATCGTCAAGCATTCGCCAGAGTTGTTAGTGAGCTCCAATGACTTTTTTAAATAATACAAGTAAAAATGGATAATAATAATATGTTGAAGTTATGTAGACTGTGTTTAGTTAAGGACGATGTTAATATACCAATTTTTGAGGAACAAGGTGATATTAGGCAAATTTTCTTGAAAATTAGTTCGTGTCTACCGGTGAAGGTAAGTTAGCGTTACCCGCCATATTGTTAATGTATTCTTGATAGTTGATATTCGACAGAATTTATGTTTTTGACATTGTTCGCCCGTTTTACTGGACTATAATTTGATACTATCGGTTCAAAGTAGATAATGCGATTACACTTTTCCAAATAAATATTTGGAATTGGTATCAATTATTGCATTTATTATTCAATTTAGGCGTTGGCTGGCAATAGCTTTGACTAATTGGTTTTCTCAGTTTGATTTAGTTGCAAATAGTTTCATTTTTTTTTTCAAATAATTGGGTATATTCCGTTTTACAGGGATATGCAGCAACCTAATATTTTTATGCAAAGATCAATACAATAGGAGGCGTAGTATAGGGCAGGGGGGGGGATACGATTGGTTTATTGTAAAGGGTCGATTAAAGTGTTAAATCGTGTTTGCATTATCTTAACTTAGTTTTTTTTCTTCATTCTCTTCCATACAAAAATAATTTAGAATCTAGTATATCTTTGACAGTACGTTTGTTTGAATATCCTTTTGTTGGGGATGTGCGTCGGCCATTTTGTATTCTTTACACTCATTTTTCATGACCTTTTTCATACAGTTCTTGCCCAACAACCAAGTTTGTGTAACTTTGTAGCGGGTACAGCCTGTACAGTCGTTTCAAGAGTCTATCAGTGGCGTACAACCCACGCCATCGTTTTAAAAGGGATTAATGCCGGCAGAATTGAATTTTTGTTTACATTCGTGTGATCGTTTAGATTTAAGTCTGGAATAAGAAATAATAAAAGCCCAATGCTTGACAACTCCAATTAACATAATTTTTGTTGTTTTCAATTGGGCTTACATAAAAATAACAGAGTTTTTCGCAGAATTTTTTTATAAATATAAAATTCTGTAGCCCGATTCTCTGTACAGTATGATCATTTAAAGGTTGTTCCTCTGTATACAAAATCTTTGAATGGCCCAATCTAATAAAACATTTTCATCTGTTTTATTAGGGTTATCAGAAATAGAAATGAATGGAAATTGAATCAACTTGATTTGTTTTTTAAATAATGACCTCAAAGGATTTTTTTGTGTATTAACCATCCTGTATCATATTAATGTAATGTTTTGAATTTAAAATTGTAGTTATTATACAAGAATTAGAATCCATGAAGTAAAATCTCGAAAGTACTAAGATACATCATTTCTTAAGTATTTCATTAATGAAATCTTTTATACTAAGTATATTTTATACAAATTCAGATTTATTTTTATTTAAAATGATTTTCATGCTTCCAAAGAGCTTTTTAAAATGGTTAATAGGTATATTTCACATATAAAAAACTTATAGCTCTAATAAGTATTTAAATCAATATTTTAGAAAAGTATAAAATCTAAGAAAGATTAACGCCCAAAAGAATATATTTTGATAGAAATTGTGATTGTATACCAATAGTCAGGATTGGATTGATTTAAATCTGCTGTTTTTTTTTTGATTATAAGGTTCATTTAAATAAAAGTTTTCCATTTACTATAAGAAGTAGTATAATAAAAATGTTGTTAAAAAATAGGGTATACAGAAGTGAACAAGAATATAGCTACAAATTTGATTATATAATTAAAAAATATTTTTACTCATTTCCATACTATAAATGTCCTTGAACAAAACTAGAATTCCTGAACATCTTTTCTAAATATGCTAAGAAGCATTTGACTTTATTAAATGTTTTTAGTTGGGTTCGCGATTTTTGTTCCTTATGCTTAAACAAGCTTTCATTAGCCTCACCTGTACGTGGGTTTGTTTCAGAGCTTGCGTTTTTTAGTCAAGGGCACTAAGAAGTCAACCTCTGGATTCGCCAGTCGTGGGTTGAAATCCCGTCCACACTGTAAAAAAATTTTTTTTGGCAATTTTTTCTATAAATTATAACTGTAAATTTTCTCTTAGTATTGGGACAAATTTTACAACTGTCTGCCCTTTTTTGGAGATTCACTATACTATCTGCATCAGTATTAATTTAGAATATAACACCTTAGATTTTATTATGTTGTCGTGAAAACTTTCATCCCTGTACCCTCTGTTAGAAATTTACAATACCAATGACTAGATCGTATAGAAAAGTATTTTTCTTGGCAATAATTGAACTTAAAAGTGAAATATATATTGTTTAAAAAAACTGAAAAACACGTTTTTAAAGCACATCAAAAGTTATTTTCAATTTTTTAGTTCGATATGCTTTATTAAAAGCGTGTTTTTTTAGTTATTTTTCAACTATTTATCAAGATACTGAATACCATTTTTAATTTTCCTGTAAAGTAGCATCTTTAAAAGGGTCTAAGTGATAATTGTACTTCTTATTAATGAAGAATTTTGAATCCTTGAACTAATATTTCAATTTTTTGCTGGATTTCTCACAATTTCTTCACCATTCTAATATATAGTTTTGATTTTTTTCATATAAAACTGCCAAATACTATGTAAATATTTCTGTCACTTTTCAATTCTTCAAAGATTGTCCTTCATTCCATAGAAAAACTTTCATTTGAATTCCCAGAACATAATATTAATTTAAAACAGTGAAATAAAGTTTTTGTTTAAATTACAAATAATCACATTTAAATATGTCAATGTTTGTCTTAAGTTCTGCTCAAATTTTGAGCACACGCTGGTTAACGCCTGTCTCATTAATTAGAGTCACAGATATTTCCTTCAGTAATTTAGTTTTACTTTGTTAATCCTATTGAATTGTGTTTAATTCATAGTTTTATATGGTTTTCTATTGTTCACAGGTATCCCGGGATGACCAATTGCCTAAAAAAATATGTGATGGATGTTCCTATAAGTTAGATATGTTATATGAATTCTGGAATACAAGTGCTAATGCAGAAAAACAATTATTAACATGGTTAGGGGAGGCTGGAATGTCGTCACAAATGGCGGATGGTACAATATCAGCTGTGGCTCAACAAATCAAACCTGCTGATGCATTTGTCAAACAAGAAACAATAGATCCTCCTGACATTCACATGGATGATGATGACGATGATGAAGAGGATAAAGACTATATGAAACAGGAGGATGTGAGCTTTTTTACTGAATTCTAATTATTTTTAATGTTAATTTGTGTTTGTTTACAGAATTCAAATAACGTTGAAGAGCCTCCTCCAAAAAGAGCGCGGCGAACAGCTGCCGTCAAAGCTGCTATAGCACTAGACCAGAACAGTGACGATGATGACGATTCGGGAGAGCCAATGACCAAGGTAGGAAATAGATTATTATTTTTTGACATTTTTAGTGATATATTTATAAAGGAATCCTTTTCGACATTTTTAAAATATTCATATAGTGATAAGGATAGAATTTGTTACTAATATCTTTAAATAACTAGATTTTTGTTTTAAATTGTTTTTATTTAACCCCTTGACTGCTCTGGATGTATATGTTGTCCAAACAATATGTTCTTCATTGTTTCGGCATCCAATAATGTAAGGGAATATTCTTTTGAGCAGTGTGGTTGTAATTCCATTTTAAAAACGCAAATATAAATCTAAATCAATTGAAATAAATGCTCACATAACCTCAAATCTACAGTGGTGTTCAACCCTTTGACAGCTCTGTGTTTAATCCTTTGATGCATATGTTCAACCAAAAAACATGCTTCTCATAAGTTCTGACCAAGTGTTTTGGCACCTCAAACCTACAGTTGGTGTTTAACCATTTGACAGCTCTGACTGTTTTAACTGTTTGATAGCTCTGACTGTGTTTTAACTGTTGGATGTATATGTTCGTATAAAAAACATGTTCCTCATACCCTCCGAATGAGTATTTTTGTATCTTGTATTTTAGTTTATTGCTCAATATGACAATTATATTAGACTATATTCCCTGAGTATTATTAAAGATTAAACATCTGTGAGCATGTTCCAACCAAAATTGACTTAGTCGACCGAACACAAATATCTGCTAGCATTCTGTGAATTTTTTGGATTCGAGTTGCGCATTCGACTGGTTTGATATAAGTGTTCAACGCATGAAAATGAAACTTCTATTACTATGTACCGAAAAACTATCAAATTCTGACTGGGATATAACTTCAAACAAAATTATTTACAATAATTAAAAATTACAGTACCAATTATTCATTCTCACATAAAAACTATAAACAATAATACATTTCTACTATGTGAAATTACTATAGAAAAAGCAAAATAGACCTAAAATTGAATCTCAATAAGCAAACTAACAAAAAAGTATATTTGCATCAAATATTATTGATAAATACAGTTAATACTCACACAATAATAATCATGAATATCACAGAAGAAGGATAGGTCTTTGTTGTATAATACATAATTCTCATTAACCTTGACATATTGTATAGGAATCCTTGAGTTAATTACGAATATAAACTTTTTTACTTTCTTTTTTTTTAGAATTTTTGATTTGTTTATGTTTCTAAATGTTCATGATTTTAGGTCTCTTCTAATTTGAAATTATGAAAGAAATTAATTTTAAATCAGAAAAGACCTAAAATCAGGAACATTCAGTAGCAATTACGAATATAGCGAATTTCAGAAACAGCTCAGGTCTTTGTTTTACAATATGTGGTGATTTTCACTAATTCACCCAAAACCTTGACATAACATATATCAAATCTTCCTCATGAATCACTCTAAGGATTTTTGGCAATTATTTAAGAATCTGAACAGTAGTTTTGGAGTTAATTACGAAAATATCGAATCTCAGAAGCAGTAAGGGTCTCAGTTTTGTATCACACTAAAAAACATTAATTTTTTGTGAGGTGTTCAAGCACAAATTTTTGAAATAATTTTTCTTTACATTCGTGTAATGTATTCATTTTTCACCCTTTGCCAATAATCTTATTAAAAAAATAATAATCTGTGATTCTGCAACTTTAAAAATTTTTATCAACTGCTTTACACTAATAAATATGCAATAATTGAAATCAATGCGCATATCGAGCACAAAATCTCAAAATGCTTGGTGCAGTCAAAGGGTTGAATATTACGGAATTTTATACTTTGAATTATATTTTTTGCCGAATATTAGAATTTTGTTACAGATGTAGAGAACTTGAAAATTGATGACAAAATCTTAATTTAATGGAATTTTAGTGATCCTAATTCTTTATTTCTTATTCTCCTTATTCTTTATTTATAGGTATCTTATATTGTGTTTTGAGTCAAATTGAAAAGTTATTAGAGATTTTTGTAAATGTTGAACTAACTATGGCCATTCAGTAACGTATTAGGAAAACAATAAAAAATTAATAAAAAGCTACGATTTATAATCAATGAATCTTTTTGTAAAAGCAGAAGTTTTCTCCAAATTAATTTTTTTTTAATATTCATTTATTTGATACAATCTTAATATTTAAAATTGTTTTTTCAATTCAGGGTATGCCTTAGTCATTTAGGGTGATTGCAGGGTGTTGATTAGATTAAAAATGTAGTTGCCACAATTTTCTTAAAGTTCTAAATAATAACAAATGTCAAAATGGACTGAAGAATCTCTGTTTATATGTTAATCTTTATATTATTTTATGATTTACTTAAATTTTTCATATTTTATTTTGTGATTGTTTTATTTTGTAGTGGAGGAAGCAGTTTTCTTTTTCGTTCTTTCATCTTGAAAACATAATTTTATGTTTTCTCTAATTAGGAAGAACAACATGAAAATTAGTTAAATCCTTACACTACAGTGGTTCTTAACAATCACTGAATAAAATGATGTTAAATTTATTGCTAAATGCTCATTGAGTTTGTTCTACTTTGAACTAGCTTGATGATCATCAGCAATATCTTGTGTCATTTGTGTTGTCTTCTGTCAAAATTTATGTATAATCCAGAGAATGGATTGAATTCAGCATCTACTTTATGCTGTTTTTAATTTAAAGGCTCTGATGGAATACATTTTTTATGACTTGTGGTTAAGGGGAATCAATATTTCGATTGTTTGGTTTTGGAAAAATGGTTTGGCAATTACATCTCATAATCTAACTTAACTCTAAATACTCATAATTTCTCTGTTTGTTCATAAATTGATGTATGTCATTTATTGACATGTCTGATAATTTCTTTTACTTTTCTTAACAACCTTGTACAATTGCAGGTCAAGATTGTTTTGATGTAACCAGAAATACTTTACTTTTTGATTACATTGGACAATTTTGAAAAATTGTTAAAAAAAAAGAGTTAGAAGAAAAGTATTATTCTGTTCAAATTTCAAGATTTTTGATGGGGAAAAGTGCCCAAAATTAAACTTGAGTAAATGTTCATAATTCTAATTACTGGGATAAGTTTAAATTTTAGTTGAGGTTGTTTTTCATAATTTTGGTTTGAAAATTAATCTAATGTTTAATGAAATATTGCAATTTCCTATTGTCATTTCTTCAATCATAAATAACAATCATTTTCATTGATATTTGATTATAAAATAACTAGTTTATGATATATCTTTATTCTATCTGTGATCAAAAATCGTAGATAACAAGTAGAAGTTTGTATGTTTAAAACAATTTTATTGATTAACATAAACATAAAATTGAATAGATTTTCTTAAAAGTTACTGACTTTCCATTGTTAAGTAATATAACATTTTCTAATATCTTAAACACATAGATTATGCAGGTTTTAATATTTAGTTGATATGAAACAATTATTGATAATAGCAAATTATATAATTTCCACCTACGGGTTTGTTTAATAATATACGCCATAGTTTGGTGATTTATTAGCTAAAGTTATTTAAATTTTTTATTTACATTGGGTTGCTAGTGGTTACACAAGGTTAGTTCCATGATGCATTGGTTACAAATGCTGTTTTTCTAGGTATAATTGGATGTTGTTTGATTAGGATATGGTGACATGTATTCAATGCATTAATTACAATCCTTTATTTTTGAATAATACTATTTTATCAGTTGGTTACAAGTTTTTTTCAGATATTCACGTTGTGTCACTATTGTTATCTTATTATACTTCTGAAATTAAATTTTGATGCAAATGAAAATATGAGGTTTACATTTTTTGTGCATTGGTTACAAAGCTTTGTTTGCAAATAATTTTTTATATCGATATCTATGAGGCGCATTGGCTACAATGCTGATTTTCTAGTTATAATCATAATGTTTCACATATTTTGTTTAATTAAATCAAAAGTAGTTGAGATATTTTCTTGTCGATAATTATACAAAAGTGTAGATTTGGGAGACTAATCGAAATATGAATAGCCATTGGTTACAATGCTTCAATTCCAAATAGTTGCTACTATCAAATTATGATTCCATAATTTTGAATATGAAGCATATGTTTGAACATTTTTTTCCATTCCATACCAAAATGTGAGGTTCGTTTTTTATGTATTGGTTACAATGCTACTTTTTTAGATAATTGCACTTTCATTTTAACAAATTATAGTACGGCGTTGGGTACAAAGTTTCGCTAACAATTGATAATTATTTACAAAACTTGTATCAATATATGATTCCATGATCTAGAGTATGAGGAATGTATTCTAAACATAGGTAACAGTTTTTCAGAAAATGCCTTGGTTACGTTTCATTTAAAAAAAAAACCTATTCTAAGCATTGGTTACAATGCTAGTTTTGTAGATCACCATATTGCCTCGTTTCTGTTATATAAAGGCCGCTTGGCATGATGTACAATGCAATGCAAGACGCAATATTTTTTTTTTAAAAGCATGCTCATATGAAGCTCGGCTGATTGTTTCATGCAAGATCTTGCACTTGCAACAATATCGATTTGATGCCATTTTTATTTCGTGCAAGTTTCCATTCTACGGAGAAGTCTAGTTACTTGTCGCGTTTCAACCAATCTGTCCAAAAGGCTCCAAAAGCGAGAGAGGAGCAGATATTATTAAAGTTATTCAGTTATTCATTGACCCCTTTTTTCTATTCCTTTCCAGTTTCATTTCACTCTATGAAATCTGACTTTGGAAAAAATTGCATGCAATTTCTTGCACGTTGACTTTTTTAGACTTTGAAATCAGATTAATATTTATAAATAACTAGAGATGATAAATTTTTTGTGGATACACTTTATATAATAGAAATTCAATGTTTATTGTTTCAAATGTGTGCATTTCCTTTTTATTTCTTACTTTCATATCTAATTTGCATTATTGACATTTCATATTATCAAACTTATCTTTTCAAGATATTATTTTTTATCTGAATTGAAAAGTACTTTATGTAATATCTGATTCTGAATTGTCGTTCGTGGTTCGTTCACCTTCGAATTTTTTTTGTGGGTCACTTCCGATCATTGTTGATTCTGAATGTGTTTTAATAGTAGGTGGTAGGATTGGAAGTTCCGTAGGTTCATATGCAGAATCAAAAGATGTTAATGTGAATATACTGTTTATTTATGTCCTTCAGTCTCTTGTTTTTCTGTTTTTTTTTTATTTGGAAACCCAGATGACAAACATAAACAAAAAATAGTAGTAGGAGACAGTCTATAGATAAACTTCTACAGTGGCCCTGAAGTCGTTTTATGTAAAATAAAATCACGAAAAGGCTCGTGATTAATGGTATGTATTTCAGGGGCTCTAATTGTGATCCTCGAACAAAGCTAATTGCTTTTGATTTTACGGAAAAGATGCGATCTACTCACTATTGTTGAATAGATAATTTTGTCACTTGTTAACTCTCAGGGTTTATTGTTATATATTTCAACAATCCTCTCAAATTTTTTCATTAAGATACATGTCATATTATGCAAGCATATCGCCGAGGCGCCTCGAGTGTGCAATTGTCGTGCGGCTGGAAAGATTCAGGTCGCAATTTCCATATGAAACAAAGAACTCAAAAATTTATTTTTCAATAGTACAGCTTCTAGTTGAACCTCGAAAATTCCACAAATAGTGAAAAATTCAAGAATTTTTCGTAAATTAAAAAAAAATTCATTTTAGACTCTTTAAACAGTGGGTTAATCTTAACTTAAGGTTTTTTCAACTAGAAAATAATTTAATCCCAAATACAATCCATTTTGCCTCGTTTCGATAGGACGTTTAGTTTTTTCCCTATCTTTCCAGCCAATTAGTCAAAGTTTTCATATATAAAAAAATCGTCAGTTTCTTGATTGATATGCTAATCAGCGATTCCTGGTTCAAAGACTGCCTTTCAGATTCTTCATAAAACTGAGGTTCGAGTCTACGGTTCTGTTTTCACTACGGCTATATTAGCTTCTCCATAGTCCGATGACGAAACATGAAATTGATTCCCGTGGAATTTTCGCTTTTGTGGCTTTCCAGTACGTTCACCTTGTTCATTTTCGGATATCTCTGACAAATGAAAACTTGAATGCTAAATGTAGCTTACCTCAAGCTGACGCAGCCAGCTCATATATACATACTTTTATCCCTACCGTTATAAAGATCTACGAACAGTTAATAGTGTCTCGAAGGACCGTTAGTCCTTTTGAATTATAACACATACAATATATCGAGGGGCGGAATGCGAGCTCTCCGAGCGATCCAGCAGCTCGACCCTTGCTCACTATGTTTTCTGTAATTCTTAAAATATTTCGAATTTGCTTCTGAAATTTAAGGGTTAGTTTATGAAATAAAATCGATTTTTTTAAAGCCAGGCTCAGAATAAAACAATTTCTAAAGTATTATTTAATTACATACGAAGTTGGAAATTAGATGATATTAAAACCTGCATAATTTAGATGAAGATCGGATTATATAATAAAACCAAAAAATGATGTATCTACAGGTAGAAGATGACAGTGAAGATAGTGATAACGAAGATCACGAACCTGCATTCGTTGATGTACCTTCAACGAGTGCAGATGATCAACCTGGTCCTTCAGGTGTAGGCAAAGATGGAGTAGAAGCACCGTGAGTACTTGTTTTATTTTACATCAAATTGTACCATTCCTGCCTGAATGTACATCGGTGGTTAAAAACTGGTTTCGTCAATTTTTATTTTTTATATTTTGCTAGGTTCTTTTTTAGTTTTGTTGATTAATATAGTATTTCTTTTGATTAAATAAAATTTGAATTGAAGAAGAAAAAATTAGAAATTACATTGTAACATTAAAATAAGTATAAAAAAAATAAGATGATAAGATGAAGTATTGTAGGAACGTTATGTGAAGATGTCTGGATTGTTTTCCTTGACGAAACCAGTGTCGAAATTATTTAGTTTTGTTTGAATCTGAATTTGCATCAACAAATTCGTTTTATTTTTCGAAAGTACATTCAGGCAATTATTTTTTAAACCAACAGCAAATGAAATGGATTGTCCTCAATCAGTAAAAAAGGTCATACATAAAATTTTTATGTCTTCCTATATTCAGAACAGATTTTCTTTTTGCAGTTTGTTTTGTTTTTCAGTTTTGTATGTATGGGGAGATACTTGTGTTCAGTTCTTTCATATTTATTATAAGCATGACGAATTAATGTTTATATCGATCGAAAGAATATTTTCGAAGTTTTGTCTCCAGCATTCAAAATTAATACGGATCTGCATTGAATATTTCCCGATATTTTTCGAGAAAAGTTTAATGGAGTGAGCAAACTGTAAAATTAATTTTTTTGCAATTGAAAGGCATGTTTTGGTAACTTGAAATAAGTGAAAAATGTTGATTCTTTTCAACATTTTTGTAATGGGACGTGTTTGCCTTATTTTTAAATTGGATTGTGACATATGTTTATTTTGCTACTTGACCCGTTTGAACAAATACAAATTCATCTGAACTTAATGTTGCAAATGATTGGATTATGTGCTACATCTACTTTTTGCAGTACATAATTTTTGATTGTTTATGAGCATTATGTGTAGATGAATTGTATTGATTTCAATTTTTAGTGACTGGAGAATCCATTTATAATCAATTAAAATAACTAAATCGAATATTTTCATTTTCACATATTTGAGGGAGAAAATCAATTGATAGATTTTGAAAATTTGCTGTTGGTATTTTTGATGTGTAAGTTATATTTTTTTGCATACTTGAAACAAATTTCAATTATTGAAAAAAATTGAATGTGAAAAACAAGTACTCGGATCAATTTTGAGAAGAATTTGTTTGAAGTATGCTAAACACGAGTCTTTTTATTCTTATCGAATAATTTTCAAATTTTGTTGAAATTTTGGCAAAATTTATGCTCATGTTAAGTTCTGTATTATTTGATACTGAACAAAAATTATGTTCCAAAGCAAATTTGTTTTGGAGATACATGCTCGAAAAGTTCGGCAGTTTTTCAAGGCTCTTTCGTCTTGAAACAAACTTAACAAACAAAACATTTTCAAAATACTTATTTTGAAAACGTTGATGCAGCGAAAGGACAAATTTGTTTCAGCATCTGAATGTTCAAAACCACGTTAGTTTTGAGAAATTTAGTGTCGAAACATTTGTTCTATTTCTATAACTATAAATTATCCAATATTATATTTTTAATTTTGGAATTTCTTCAATCTAGTTGATATTTAAATTAGATGGTGCTTCAATTACTTTTTATATCAAATTTCATGTGAATTTGCAGTTTAGCTAATTCATTATCTACACCAATTAACAGAAAATAATATCTGCTTTGTATATTCTACAAGAATTGAATTTTTATTGCCTAATGTGCTTGTCTAGTAGTGCAAAGTTCATTGATGGTATTTCAGTGTTTTCAAATGTTCATTGACTAGATTTTGTGATATAAAATTGATAAAGGTATGCGCCGTAAGTTTTCGTATTGTCAACTTGCGAATTTTTTTATTTTAAAAACTGGAAATTTATCTTTGTTGAGAATGAATGAGTTTTTTGAAATTGGTTAATTATGAGTGAGAAAGAATTATTTACCACAAATCCAATTAACAATTAATCTTAGTTTTTTGCATGGTATTGGCCTTTTCATCACTTTTTTATAGTAGAATGTACGTACAAAATAAACTCACTGACCTGGAAAAATTGCTAGCTAGACGAACGTCTTTGATTATATCTGTGGTTCACTATTAAATTTGGGATATAATAGGTATATTGAAATTTGTCGTAATTGGGTTCTATCAATAGGGAAAGGGTGGTTGAGGTTTAGGCTATTTAAAACCATCGTTGGATGCTGTCCGATCCCGTGTTCTCGAGAAGCCACTAGATGTTGATGCGAAGATTCTCCTACCCCCTATGGTCTTAAATCAAGAACAGAAATGTATTTCTCCAATAGAAGATTCTGATATCCAATTGGCTGTGGAAAATAAAAGATTTTTTTGAACTTTCTACTTTTTCTATCCTTACCCTTGTTTTCTTTTCACGTACTTTTTTAATACAGACAATATTTATTAAAATTATATATCAAATAATGTAATGATTTTTAAAATGAATATTGTTTGTATTATCAAAGTAAAAATACTTCCAAATATTAACATTTGAAGGTAAAATAAGATGAAATAATGATTAAAAAATAATGTATTATACTCATTAACTCATATAATTTGTTGTATACATCGATAAAATCGTCATTGATACCATTAATTTGAATTTTTATTTTACCTTTAATATGTTTTGATAATAGAGGAGAAAGCAGATGGGCATTTTAAAGGTAAGTGGCGTATCTATAATGTATATTATCGAAGTTGCGTTCTTCATACTGCTGAAGCGACCAGAAACTTCACCACTGAACTACGTGCAGCTAAATTCACGAACGTTAAAGTGACAATTATTAATGTTTATTCGTCTTATGTCTCTTGTGAGCACGGTAATCTTAACACGTTGAGCCCCCTGTAGGCCCGAAATTGAACTTTGCCCAGCCCAGAGCGGTCCTATGGATCGCCCTAAATATTTAATTCCCAACCTTCTCCACGAACCAAATGACCGTATTTAAATGTTTTTTACAGTTTGGCTGGACCGTCCTGAGTCCTTGGAACATAACCCTAAATTTATTTTGATTTTCTTCTAGTTTTCATCGACAAAACTCATATATTTGATTGAAATTTTTAATTTGTGCTACCTATTTTTATTAATTTTTTGAGGAGTAAAAAAAAACACGAGAAAAAACATTACAATATGAATACAACAACAAATTGTTGTTACAATCGCAATTTTTAAGTTTTTTCGCATATCACTTTTAACTTTGGATTTTCCAATAATTTTTTTACTGTACTATACAATCTCTTCTCACCTTGTGACTTGTACCTTCTTTTTTTACTAGGCAATGGGATCTTTTGGTTTTAGCGTCTCTTGATCAGCAACCGCAGTTTCTTTCTTCAATAACTCTTTTGCTACACTCATTCGTAAATTGTAAATTACTATATTTTTTTTGTTCTTTTTAAAAAAATATGGTCAAAAGCAATTTTCCTATATCACATCAACGTCCTTCTCAAAGAAGTGTTGTAACTTAGGTCAACCACGGCTTGCGGCTTCACAACCACTCCTGATCTTCTGTCAGTGCTCACTGTCTCATCAGCACGCTTTGTAGAAAGCATCAACAGAGCGGGCGCACTTCTCATTTCAAATATGTTTTTCTTTATTTTTCCTTGGATCACTCCATACGGAGTATAAAAAACAAAACAATTTATGGGCTGAGTGAAAGTTTGAAGTTTGCTTAAGGCTCAACGTGTTGTAATCAATTTCCATATGTTTTACTCAATTGGCGAGTTCGGACAAAGCGAAATTCATACTCACAACATTCAATTAATTATTTTATTCGTTAAGATTATTGTACACTTTCCTCTCCTAATTGAAACCAACGTCATAGTTGAGCGATTCAAACTTTACACTTGTGAAGTTCCATTAACGTATCAAGTTACTTTTATTTTTTATTGATGTGAATCTAACGACCATAAATCTAATTGTTTATAGCTTTTGTGTACAATACAATTCCGGTTTGTAAATAGATAGGAGGTTCAGGAATATACTCAGATCGCATTAGGGACTTTGGCCGCTTTGTTCATGACATAGTTGAACTTATTTACGTATCCCGACAGATAAATTTGTTCTAGGTTTAAAATCAAATGGATTTGTTCAAAAGTCCCAAGGGTCAACTGCTTATTACGAAGTATTTGCTTAATTTTTCATTGGAAAAACATAGATATAATTGAGGGTTTGTTTCTCAAATTTGAGTTATCTGGAGGAAAACTAGGAGTACTAATATACTCAGATGGTATTATTTTAGTCATAACGTATTTTTGCCATATAATACCCACAACAAGATTTTTTTTCAACTGACTTAGTTATCAATTTTTCATTTTGTCTAATATTTAGCAAATCGTATATCCTTATTCTTCTATACTCTTTGAATTATTCTCGTAATAATTATGTTTCTTTAACAACACTTTCTATTATTAGACCCTACATAAGGTTTATCGAAACCAGCCTCAAAAATAAATCGCAAATCTACCTTATTTTCATAGACTTATGCAAATTACTGCGAATGATTTAAGTTATGATGCTTTGCTTTGTGCCTTTTTAGCATTACCAATAGAGCGATGACTTTATATGTTTAATAATTGTAAAATCGTGTTGTGGGATTTGCTAATTTGCCCAAAACGCGTTCTGAGTAGTACCCTCCGCTCAATGATCGAAATAATGCATACTTCGAATTAGCCAATTGAGTATAAATTTTAATTTAATGTGACTTATTTGAGTATTGCACGTTGTTCAAATCAAGTGGGAGTCAATCCAGGTTTTTGTCACAATTTTTTGGGTAACTGTGGTACGAAGCACTCCTTTCGTACTAATTTTGATTGAATCACGTGACGTTTTTTCATGTTTCATTGAAAGAAGGTAAAAACAGTTGATATTTAGATTATGACGCAAGTACCCTAAACTTATTTCCATTAACACATTTTAGAACTTCATTGTTCTTCTGAAGTATGAATATGAACCGAAAATTAACCGTAGACATCGAAAACTTTTATATAAATTTTGAAAAATAAAGATTTGCACTTATTCTATAAAGAATAAAAATTGGATTTAATCAAAAAATCGGTTCTGGTTCGTAAAAAGTTGAGAAACATTGTATAAAGACATCATTACATTTTATTATTTAACATTAATGATATTAATTCAAATAGAAAGTGGTGACAGCTCTTGAATTAATGTAGCATGACGAAAATTTTATTCTGATAAAGAAAGATTGCTACATACAAAATAGAACCAAACAATTTTTTTGATACAAACAGCAAAGCTTTCAATCCTGTAGATAAGATTAAATTTCTAATATTCCCAGTAGGATTGTTTAGAACGTGATAGTCGTTTTCACTAGTTTCCTGTATTTTGAATATATCGTATGGTTCAATTTTTTTTTCGCTTTCGAAATATCTGCAAAAATAATGGGTGGCGCGAAAAGAACGTATAAATTTGATTTGATAAGTGGGAGTAGGTGGAGCGGGGGCTGGTTATTTCGTAAGTTAGGGCGTCCTGTTTTAGTAGCAATGGCGCAATGGACGTGTTTGATCGCTTATTCAAATTTATTCAGGTTTTTTTATACTTTCGCGGTTCTCTCGTTTTTTGGCTCTAGAAAATTGAAAAATTCGATTTCGATAATTTTTTTTAAATCTTCGTTTTTACGGCTGATATATGAAAAAAAAATGAGAAATATCTCACCTGGCGATTTACTACATATAGTTTAAGGAATTGAAATTTGATCATAAGCTCATTTCTTTGCATATAATTGTTCATAGCTTTTTTACAAAGCATCAAAACGCATTTCATATGTTTTTATTGTTAATTTTCATAAAAAAACGAATATTTTGAAATAATAAAATTAAATTTTTCATCTCGTAATAGTCAATCTTAGTAAGATACCATTCTTTTCAAAGTCAACTTTTAATATTGTTTACTTTACAATTAGGGTTTTTTTGAATGTTTTTGTTCATGTCAATTGTTATTATTTTTAATTGTAAAAACATGATTCAAATTCCGTCATAAGGTTTAATATTCTCTAACTTTAATTTAAATAATTCCCAATTTAGGGTTTTTGGATTTGACGTTGCCATTTTTATATATTCTGGATTATCTTTTAAGTTTAACTCACTAAATGTATTTAATACTTTATCAAAATCGTTCATAAAATAATATTTTTAAAATTATTAAATTATCTCTTCCCTATTCAAAGTTTTGATAAGGATGGATAATAAAGGAATCAAAATAATAAGGAGACTTGGCACTTACAGCTTGTCTGAAGTCCTGTCCCTCGTTGAGTACGTAGATCTAGTGCCGAGGTACTGGAGTACTTAGCCGGAACTTTATCGCACTTTGCGTAAACTCGCGACCGCATTAATCCGAATGACTGCGCCAATTATAAATTTCGGGTTTCGAAATTTATTTTTAAAAAACTTTATTTTTGAATATTTGAATGAATACAATTAATCTCAAGATCGAACTAATTATAAACATTAAATATCATCGAATTGTTTACAAACATCTTATTTATAGTAAAATAGTGCTGATACATGTTTACGTTATTTGATACAAAAATGAATAAATGCTGATACATGTTTGTGATATTTGATACAATGGTATTGTTTTAAAAATGTCCTTCAGAAATTCTTCGCATGTAACTTTCATCAACATTTTTTATTTTATTTTTTTTTTCAATTTGTTCGTTTTTTTGTGTCGATTATAAAAAAATATAACAACTTCATTTGACTATTTGGAAAAAGTTATCAAAAATTATACGTGAATGAGTCCATTTTCACGAACATGTTTTTTTATTCCCATAATTTTTTTCGTAAATCCGCCGTAAAAACGAAGATTTGAAAATAAATTCATCGAAATTGGATGATTTTTCTATTTACTAACCAAAAAACGAGGGGACCGCCAAAGAATAAAATTAACTTCTTCAAAAGTAATGAATTTAGTATTACTGTTTAACGGCTTTTCGGCTCAGAGTTCAATGTTCCACGAAATGATTGGATACCCAATCACAATACAATACTTTTTTGGGTTTCCTTTTTTCGCACAACTGGATCAGTTACGAAGCAGGCGTCTGGTCGTCATCGCACGGCGTGAACTTCACAAAACGTCGACAGAGTCAGGGCGTCGGTTCTTCAAAGTCCTCGCCGCTCCACAAGGCGGCACGCTCCAACTCTGAACTTGTCTCGACGCTCGTTGCAGTGCATACTGAACGATGATTGTCAAAAGTACTGGATAACTTCGAAGAAAGACTTTTGTATCGATGCGGAAGGACTCCATCTGTCTGAAGTAATCTTCTGAAATCATCAGTTCATTACAAACACTGCATATAGATATTCCAATGAACAAAGTCTAAAATTGGATAATCTAAACATTGTATTTCATGTGAGTCCATTTTGTATGTAATCAAAATAAAGCAAATTATACTGGTTTGAAATTCATGCGTTCTTTTTTGCGCCACCTAGTATTTACATTATTTGAGAACGTATTCATCACAAACGTTTCAAAACTAATAATGCAACGTTTAAGTTAACATTAAAAAAATAAATAGAAAAAAATTCACCGTAACTTTCGAAATATACTAGACCGAATGATTATTCTCATAACATTTATACGAGGTTAGTCCCAAAAGTATCACTACATTGGTGTTATTTGTTATCATATGTAAATAACATCCTTGTAAGCAATCCTCATTTGATTAAGTAAAACGCTTCCAGCAGAGTTTCCTATTCCTGAAATAGTTATGGGACTAAGTTTTCGGAATAGCCTTCGGTACACGTCGTATTTGTTTCAACCGTCCCTTTAAACGGAGTATTTAATCTGAGAAAAAGTCGTAAGTCTCAGGAATCTTTGTGGAATCTGTTCGGTAGTTGTGTTATATATTGCATTGTAGAAGGTTTGATTTATAATAATTATGGCACGCAATGTTTCTAGTACTTTGAACATTTTTATAATCAAATGAGATGATCAACTTTGTTTTTATTTTGTGTCGACTTTGATATGCTTTTTTTGGTCCTGGCGATTCGGAAAACTGCAAACGCTTTTTTTCTAGATCATGGATAGCATTAAACCTATTATATGTGACTAAAGGAAATAACTAATGTAATTCGTTCCTGTTTAAGCGGTGATATGGCCATAGAGATCTCTCTAGGGATATTTGAACACGAAAATAGACTCAATACTTTTGGTACAAACATCGTATATTTGTTGTATTTAAACTTTGACTACGTGTATTAGTAGACAAAATTAATCGCCGAATTTGAACCGTTATGATATTCAGAGCAGAAAATTTTCTTAGTCTCCATATGAACGATACTTGGTCTTTAAGTACAAAATTTTTGGATTACTTTTCACTAAATTTAAGCTCTATAAAGGTTTTTTTTAAATTGCTTTAGCATTAGCAGTTAACATTTTGAAGCACGTTTGCATACTATATTGGAACGAATAGACGGATAAAAACATGAATACGATCTCTTCAACTTTGAATTTGCTATTCTATGTTGTGTCCTCGAATAGGTGAAACCACTATTATAAAAGAAAAAATTCTCGATTTAAATTTACTTTTTTTAGAGTACAACCAGCCCCCAGCTTGGTTAATGCCTAATATATAAAATAATCTTAGTTTTGAAAAGTTGAACATTTAGATAATTTCAAAAAAAATATTTTTCTCTACAACAAAGTGTAGATCCTAAAATGTCATAAAATTGGAGTCGAACTAAGATGTTCAACAATTACTAATTAAAATAAGTATAAACTATATTCTTGAAAATCAGAAAAAGTCACTGTACTTTGAAGAGCAATTTAAGAAAACTATACTGACCGTATCGCCTTCGAGAGTAAAGAAAAATCTCAACGTATAATTCGAAGGAAATTTTAGTTTTAATTTGGTTATTTGTTGTTAATCAGATTCTAGTCGCAAATAATTTCTAAATTAACATGGTGGGAGAAGTAGGAATCTTGCGCCTGCTATTTCTAAACTAGAAGAGTATTTACTTACGATATATACAAGTAGACTGGTAAGTACTAACCCCAAACTGTCCCCATACGATATTTGAAATTGTTTTACGAAATGGGAATTTAAGTATGAACTACTTTTATCATTGTAAATTTTAATATAACGTTTCAATAAGTTAAAATAAAAACTGTTTCACTAGATTCTCACTCAAGTTTTTTTCGGTACCTACTCTGCTTATTAGAATCGAAATTGATCAGTATCGAAAAAAGTGTTAATGGAGAATTTAGAATTGAATGGTGTTAGGGACAAAAAATGTTACAAATGATTCAAATTGGCTTTAAACATACAGTAGATGCTAAAAACGTTAATTTGTAAAAATGATAACAGAATCTTATCGAAATAAGGGATTAAATAATCCACTTTCTTCGGCTAACCCATATTCAAATTTATTATACGGGGTTTTTACATATCTATACAATATTGGATTATTTTTCATCATTATTGTAAGATTTGTAGCTACTTCAAGCCCATGTCTATACAATTCTGGTTTAATAAACCTAAAAGAAGTAAAATTAAAAATGAATGAGACAACTTGAAATAGTTTTAGATTTAATTATTTCTAACCTTAACAATTATCTTCAATATTGTAGGAAAAAATTTAAATAGTTGAAAATTTCGATTTATCACCATTATATAAAATTCTATTATTTTCATTTTCTCCATACTGATCGATTCAATTTCTAGTAAGTAGGATACTGAGTGCTAATCTACTTTGATAATTTTTACGAAAAAAAAGTATTATCATTAATTCTAATACCAAATAAAGTCAGGTGTTGCCAAGGATCATTCTCAAAAATGTATGATTTTTTATTTTTTTAATTAAAACGCCTTACTGAAAGTTATTTTCTAATTATCCACTTCATTAACTTTCTAAATTTAGAAAAAGATCAATTCTATTGCATTTTCCTCCTCACATATACCCAGTTAAGTTGATATTTGAAAAACAGACCCAACGATGTGATTTCCCAGGGTTTAAACATTTGCTTTTGAGTGCCACTGTGTATGTTTTTCATGATTTTTCAGGTCAAGTCGAATTGTAAGTATTTACATTTCCATTGAAGTCACTTGAATAATTTTGACTTACGAGGTATGGCTATAAAATAACGAAACTAAAACGGCGATCTAAACGAAATGGCTTGCGCCAAATGTCAGTTAATTCGATTGCGTATGCGGAATTCCGGTTACTATAAACTGTGACATTTCACTTGAAAAATCGCATCGGAAACTTGATAACTCATTAAGTGTATGGTAATTAATATTTATGGCGTACGCGTGTTTGTATGGTTTAAGCATTTTCAAGAATCGAGAATACCTCCTGGAATTGTGATCAATTTGGTCTTCGTACATGTTGAAACATTGGTAATAATTTGTGATTATGCAATTAAACTGCAGGATTTGATAAATTTCAACATTCCAAAAGTTTATTTCAAATTGGTGTCTAAAAGGATAGGAAAATATATTAACATGTAAGGAACCAAAGTGTTCTAGTTATGGCCTTCACAAAGCGCCAGTATTATGTAATGGAAGACCCCATCTTCGCTAAATTTGTAACAAGCCAATCAAAGCATTGATGATTAATGGATTCTGTCACCGGATTCTTGAAGGTAGAAGCATTAATCAATTACTCCATTCACTTTCTTGTTGAACTTTGTGAAAGTATCAGGAAAAAAGATCGCGAAATTTGGAAGTTTTTCGACCTTTCAGCGTCGTCCAAAAGTTGATGAACCATTTTAACTTTGTATGGTCAATTTTCTTGCAATACCTGGTGCTCAATATTTTGACGGATTAACAGGTTACCACCAGTGCTTGTAAAGAAGAATTCACTAATATTTCTGCATTGAATTTGTTTTATCAAAAATTTGGGGTCTGATTTGCATCATTTACACATTGACTCGAAGGTTTTGGAAAGTGGTTAATCGGGGAAACTCTCATTGAAAACATGTAATAATTTATCACCTGGAGGACGTGACATTGAAATGCTGAAACCGAATTGAATAAAATATTGTACAAAAAACTGGATAATTACGTAAAAATATTTGTTAACCATCCAGAGGCGGACCATAAATTTTTGTTGAACGCATATTTGAATACTGATTGGTATGAAAAAAAAAACGAATTAAAAAATGTTTCGTTCAAATTTAAAATGTTTGTATCTGTATCTGCATTTTATCCCGCTTTTGCAAGTGGTAACTCATTAAAAAAACGTGGTCATTTTTATGTCATTCGAGGTAATTGTTTTATAAATAAAAATGATTCAAACTTGTCATAATTTTGATTTCTTCGCGTTTGAAATAAAAATTCAACCTGTATATTTTCTATTTTCAGATCTGCATTCAACAACTTAAAAAATCTTGGAGTTATGTCATTTCAAAAACTGTTGTACTGTTCAAAGTGCTCGGACTATTTTGATATTGAACACACATGTCCTGTAGTTTATTTATCTTGTGCTATTTGCGAAAATTTGCTAAAAACTGCGAATATTACAAAACACGAATGTTACCGCTTAAGTTTAAAAACTGAATTTGACACGAAAATGATTTTAAGTGATCAAAATACAAAGAAGAGAAAGTATGGGAGTCGAAAACCCAAAGAAAAAGATAAAGACATAAGAATTAGAGTTTCAGATGAACGAAAAAGATCTTATCGTTGTGCCGATTGCGAAATCCAATTCGAATCCAGAAATTCTTACAGGAAACACAAGTATCAAATTCACAACGAAGATAAATACAAGGTTTGCACTTTGTGTGGAAAGAGTATCGTTAGTCTTAGCCAGCATTTGAAAGGAGTCCATGGGAATCCGAATAGCGTTAACTGTTCCCAATGCAACAAAACATTTTCTTGCAAAAAACATCTTCAAAGACATATGCTTGTACATAGTGATGTATTCAATCATGTATGTACAACGTGTGGGAAAGGATTCAAAACTTCGTTTTCATTGCGGGTACATATGAGATCGCATGATGATATAAAACCATTCGAGTGTCAAATATGTGCAAAAACTTTTACAACCAAACAATGGAGGAATAACCATATGAAAACCCATCAGTAGTTATTAGGGACGAATAGGATGATGAATAGTCAATCTAGTAGCTCTTATTGTACGTTTCTGCCAATATATGAAAGAGCTATAAGGTTAAACTATATTTTCTATTCACTTTATTCTGATCAATTCTATATAAAATTGAACTGTAGTATTGTTTCGACCACCTGGAAGTGTTCCACAAATATAGTTTACTTGAACCCGATGATTATTTTGTAGTAACCCGATAGCATCCTTCAAGCATTTTATAGTAACTAAACTTGAAAAAGTGTTTCAAATTATTGAATATGTAATGGAAGATGATGTACTTCTCACTTCTAATACAGAGGTCGACATAAATCAGGCAACAAAGAAAAGAAATTAGAAAGGGGTTACTGTAAGTGTTCAAATTGATACCCAACTTGATCAATGCATTTATGTCAACGTTTCTCAACGGAGAGGCAGCTCCGGTGAAGCATGCCAAGCTGCCCGCGAAGAGTTTCAAATTCTTCTCCAACTGCAGTTCAGAGGACGGGAAGGGTGCGTGGTCCACTTGCAAAAACGCGATCCTTGAGAAGGTCCCACGGGAAGAAATCACAGGGTGTCGGGTTACATAACCGTGCGGGCCACTCAACGAATCCTTGTCTGCCTATCCATTCTCCAAAATGAACATTAGGGTACACCCGCGCACATAACGCTTGGTGCTACGAAGCTCCATACTGCATGAAATAACGGATGTCGCGAGTGTTAGATCCTTGTCTATTTGCCCACTTAAATCTTCGAGCATTTCCAGAACTTCGGAAGTTGTTAAAATTCAATAAACCTATAAACTTGGACGACCACTTGTCTAAAACACGGACATGCTTTGTTTTCATTGACAGCGTTGGACTTATGCCGATTTTTCAAGAGCGCTGCCAGACTTAAACCGACCTCTGTATATTAATATCAAATTTAAAGTTGTTTATACTGTTTATACAAAATTTTGAAATTTGAATATTCACTTTATTTTTATCATCCACGACGGCCTAATTACTTTTTAGTGATTCAACTACTTTTTACGTTGTTGATCGTTTTATGGGTGATAAATCATTGTACTCTAGACCTATGTTATAGTCTATTTTCATAAATGAAAGAGTAAAAGAATGATGAAGCAGTCGTAATCCATAGGCGTATCACTTTTAGTAGAGAGTGAGAATATTTTTTCAACTTATACGTCGAAATTTTGGCAAAAATACCATTTGTATAAGTAGAATAAATATATTTGGTATTCACTCATATTATTATCTCATAATTAACTCGCAAACGGCTAAAATGTTTCAGTTTTCCATCAAATTTGGAGGACATTGTGACATACTGGTTGAAAAGGTATAAAGGTTTATTAAACATTGATTTTTAAACAACGTTAGGTTCACAACGAATAATTTTAATATAGAAACTTACCAGAGTAAGTGACGATAATTCTTAAAAATTCAAATCGGAAAATGAACTGTTGCAACCAGTATTCCCAATGAGTAACTCGATTTGAACGCTCACTCGTACGAATATGTCGATCCGAAGATAGTCAGCTCTCCAAATTTCAACTTCTTCACTTCACCGTAGCTCTGGAAGACTATCCCAGGCGTCGAATATAAGAGCCTTAACTCGCGGCATTTCTTACAAAGTTGTCCACTCAAGTCAAGTCCACTTCATTTAACAATTCTTCAATCTAGCGATGGTAGAGTGATTTTGTCAAAATGCTATTAACAATTTTGATTACCAAATTCATAACTTCAACAAAACGCTTCTTGGTTATTATGGACTGAAATTTCATCATTTGGTGGTTTATTTTGCGCCGAAGAATCTGGTTCCATCAGTTGTTATTGAAACAATTTCATTCAGTTTAATTCCATTGTCTTCAATGCTTTTTGCACGGCATTCGCTATACCTTCCCCTCTAATTTTTCCTGAGAGCGGTAGCATTCCTAGAAATTCTTTTCGTATCTTATCCCTCGGGACAGCGCCAATTATAATTCCCATAGAGTGATTTCGAGGATAGAATAGGTTCAAGGTAACTGGAACTGTTGCTGAAGACGAAAAACTGCTCTTTCTCGTAATATCTGCAGAATACTAGAAATTATACTTTTGGGGAGAATACCATTGACATTTGTGCATAGGCAACAAAGATTAACACCAATGCTAGCATAATGAATGAAGGAAAGCAATCTTCACCACATCGAGCTGCGGCGGTTTTGCAAAAAATAAAAACGTTCTGTTTTTAACACTTCCATATAATAATAGCTGCTTTTCTTCTCAAAATAAGCGTTTACGTATGCGACACTGTCCAAGAAAAGCATTTTCTTTTTTCTTAAATGTGGTCGCCTTTAACACGTTGATATTAGTTTCACCTGTATGTGGGTTTGATTGTTTGTGAGCTTGTTTGTTCGTAACTCTCCTTTGGACTAAGAGCAGGTGGCTTATTTAATAAAGATTTCGTTCGAACCTTCGATCTCCGTGTGGGAAATTGAGCATTTCGACAACCTTACCAATTACATCGTTACGGCTCTATACAAGTTTCAACGAGATTTAGGTATATAAGCAGATAAACCATAATATGAGATGTCACTAAAATAATTATTAGCGTGGCTCACTCTAGCGAATTACGCTCCGGGTAAACGCAACATTAGTCGTCTCACTCTATTCACTATAAGAATGGTGAATCATTTTTACTTCGCTAGTTTCAGTTTAGCATGTTTTTTTCACTGTATGTTGTTTTTTTACAGAACTTTGTACGCCGACGGTTTATAATTATTTTCTCCTTTACTACATAGATGACTGCATAGTAACTCCGAAATCGGTGTGAAAAATTTGGAAATGTAAAAAAATCTATAATAAAAAAGAAAAGTTGAAACATATTTGAAAAATCAGCGAATATATTGAATAATATCACCACAAATTTACTAAAATTTTCTTTGATTTGAATACTTCATTGTAGATACCTATCTACATGGATGATTTTAAATGCATTCCGAGGTTTAAGTGAATTTATCGAATGGAGTAGGAGGTCGATAACAAATTAATTTCTTCAAAAACTCGACAGGTTAGAATAAATAATTCCGAAGTGACTACTGTGCCACAATACGTGAATAAAGGAATATTCAAAATGGTTGAAAAAAAACCGTAACAGGCCGAATGGCATGTTACATCGTTATCTTAGGAACATGTAATGAAAACTAGTATTTTTTTATTGATTATGAAAGATTTATTGATCATCCCAATTCCTCAACTTTATGGTTTTTAATGAGATAAATTACTTAGAAAAATTGAGTTGATAATTCCAAGTATTTTCCAGAAAATGTGTACCGATTAAGAAATGTGAACATTGTCGATTAGAGTTCCAGAACGAAGAAAACCTTCAGCACCACATCAAAAATTTAGGAGCATACTTGAAAGCCTATTGCAAAAAATGTAAAAACTTCATAAGATTAGAAGAACGTAAATATCATTTAGACGCTACTTATTCTTGTTCGATTTGCAAAAGGATATTGAAAGAAAATCTCTGTTTATCACATAAATGTTTTCACGACGAGACAACGCAAAAATCCGCGGATGGCATTAGAATACCGTGCTACATTTGCCAAGAAACATGTTTTTCAGAAAAGGATTTGACTGCTCATGTTACGGAAACGCATACCGCGTTGCATCTCGCGATTTGTAAATGTTGCATGACAAATTTCGAAACTGAGGAATCATGTCATCAACATTTCCAATCAGTTCATAAATTACAGCTACCTTCTCTTTATGTTAATCCCATAAAATATCTTTGGTTTAAACAAAAATCCAATGCACAATTAAAATATAGAATAATTTGTAAGTATTGTTTGTGTTACGGGTGTTTCAAACATAATAACGATCCTTTTGCAGAATGTGAGAAAGAATAAAAAACATTCATAATACTTAAAGCGGATAGAATTCAATCCCGTCAACTTTCCGTCCAAAATTTCGTCGCAAAATTCACTGTCTGAATGCGTTCGCGATGTTAATATGCTGTATACTATTCCCAAGAATACAAATCAGATGCGTGATCCTCCAAAAAATTTTCATCGTTCCACTATTCGAACGAGCTTTTCTTATAATTTATCTATTAAGAGAAAACGTATTGTATTGTCACCAGTGAAGCAGCTATTGTGCAACATGTTCTAGTTAATAATTATCAGAACCATAATTGTTTCACAAAATTTAATCCTTGTGTCGAAAGGATTGGAATTCCTATAAATGTAGTGCCTTGGTTACTGTTTCGTTAGACTCTTTCAGCTTGACGTGCTACATTATGAAGTGATATGGTGGTTTCTGGTCTTAAACTTCTATTTGAGTGGTTTTATCTAAAATGCTTTGTGTGTTATATTTTTGTTTGCAGTGCAACACGCTTTTTCGAGTGTTCAGGGTATGCCCAGTCCTCATAATATTACATCTTTTTGTTGTTAACTATCCTTTTCCATTTTTTTTGTACACCTAGCCATTTATTTCCATCTTTCAGTCTTCCTATCCTGACCTGCAACCGCTCCATCATCATCCTCTTCCCAATATCCTTCTTATATTTACCAGCCATCTTCCTCTTGTTTTTTATTATTCTCTCCCCCCAGTACTTCTTATATTTCACCATTTTCCTCATTCACCATAAGCTCCTGATTTTCTTACATTGGAAGTAATTTGTCATCTTCATTTGCAAATGTTTCCTTCAAAGTACCTCCTGCTTTGTGTGTTATAATTGATCATTTTGGTTGAATTGAACGGTTTATCAGTCTAAATGGAAATCATGAAGTTGATATTAGAGATATAGATATTGAGGCATGCTAGTGGAAACGACCTACTGAGACACAGAAATAACATGGGCATACCAATCTCTTCACTCCATTCGGATTGGGTCGCTATGACGTCGAAGTTTAGAGTGGGGGGACGGCAAAGAAGGAGAAAAACAAGTTGAGAGAGAGAGAGATGAAAATATTTTTTAACATCAATATCTAACCTTAAAATCTATTTGCTTCATATTTCGATGAACAATACTTCGGTCCGGACTGAATTGTTGCTTGTGGACATTGGGATCTTTTAATTTTGACCAAAATTTTCTTTTGGTATAAAAGTACGCAGCAAGTACTACTTTATTACATCCTAGATCATTTATTTGAATCAAAATGTATTTGCTTACTAATAAATATGACTATAATATCAAGAAGATTATGTCACTTTCACCGTTAGATAAATCTGTTATTTTTTAGTATTAAGTTATTTTATTTCCATACGGTCTAAGAACCGTACTGTGTGCTATTACATAAGCGTCTTGTGGACGTTGGATGCTCAATGACAATTTTTAAACACTAAATGATTGCATTAATTGAGCACCATATTCTGACAAAAAATTTTTATGGAGTTTCTCCACGCTGCTCATGTCGCGTTCGTTCGTTAACCTAATGACCTGATGATGATGACAATTAAACAAAATTTTTATATTAGTTCATTGTTATCGGCTGAATTTTAATATATCCGAACCCTTTGATTCATGAATTAATGAACGTAGTGACGTCTGTTGACCCTAGTGCTTTTTCTTCTATCTTGTGTCTTCTTTTTTGTGCAGCTATTTTCCTTTGAGTTCTTGGCCTTATAAAATAAATAGAGTGTGTTCGAAAAATATTTTTTACACTTTTGAGTCTCAATAAGCTTTACATAGAGTTTAATTTTGCTGCCTCGATCAATTTTAATGTAGTAGAGCTCTAACGACTAATCAGTTAAGTAATTTTGAAAAATGTTTCGATTTGAGTTTCGTCTTGTTTTTTACTAATGAGGGATTAACACCAACATAAATAAAAAAAAAACAGAATGGAGGCTGTTTATAGTGACTTGTGTCTATCATTTTCAACAATTAGGGGGTAAAAGATGCATCATATTTTTATAGTGCCATAGAAGCTTTAGTCAGACGTTTTGAAGTGTATGGAAATAAAGGGACAATATATTGAAGAATAGTTATAGTTTTTTTAGTTACGATTTTTCTTCCTCTTAGGCTAAGAACTCATGAATCGCATTTATTAGTAGTTTATAACGTGACTAAAACAAATTATCGTTCAGCGAGAATCTCTGTCGGTGATCAACCAATGCGAATTGCAATTCGTCAATAAGTCTCGGCCATCACTAAGTGCGTTGTTCTGATAAAAAAGCACGTTCTTTTTCAAGTTCGGTTGTTTCTTTTCCGATGCAACTTCATTCGGAAAAGGAATGTCCTTCGTTATTCAGCAGGTCCAGATTTCATCTACAGCTTTTAATCAATCAAGAAATTCCGAAAAATGTTCATTCAAATGCACATTTGGTCCAATACGAAGATAGCCTATGGTAAATACATTTTTTCGATGTGTTGATAACACCTACTATCTCTCTAATCCTAAACATCCAGCATCATTTGGTAAACTTTTCCGATTATATCGCTGGTTGTTGCAGTTTTTGGATGTCCCAAACGATTATCGTCAGTGAAGCTGCCATAAGATATTTTACGGTCGTGTTTAAATCCTCTGTAGCTGGCTAATAAACATTTTCTTTGTTTCTTGATTTATCAATGAGTAAATCCATTGAAGTACTAACAATAACTTCTATGCATCGCAGTTTTTCTGTTTATTTTCATATTCTTTTAAATGTGTATTCGACAAAGTCAGTTCTGCTTAAAAATATTCTAAGAACGTCAATTCAAGTTCGTTCGTCCAAGTCCGGCGAGTCGCTCGTTACTGAGTAACATTGTGGAGTTGATACAAGTGCTCGTTTGTTTCTATGTTCTTATCTCCTTTATCTCGCACCAAACCTGCGAAGATTTCGTGAATCGGTTCCATATTCATAAATCTCGTATTTTTGTTACTAAATTCTTGTTTTAATATGGAGCGGAGTTTTTTGTTCATCAAAGGAACATCAGATTTCTCATCAGAAAACACGGGTATTGTTATTAATAACGAAAACAACTTTAAATGGTGACATAATTGTTGATTCCTATGTATTTAAATTTATTGCTAGTAGTTTGAAATTTCATCGCTTCTAGATAATATATGATAAATAAGTTAAACATTTTCCAGATGGATAAATGGTTCCTCAACCTGCATAGACTGTGAAAAGTCATTTTCCAGCAAGCAAGACATGAAAAGTCACATTCAAAATTTAGATGCTCACTTGAAAATCTATTGTTTACATTGCGAAAGGTTCATTCGTACGGATGAAATAGATTCTCATGCGAAACCGACATATTCCTGCGCCATTTGCAAACTTATATTAGACAATGAGTTTTTACCTACCGTCCATCAGTGTTTCCATGAAGACAGAGCTCAAAAATCAGCTAACGAAGCCAAACTGTGTTGTGCTATTTGCAACAATGTATTTTTTTCAACAAAAGACGTTGATGGTCATATGAAAGATAAACATTTCAGCGAAAACGATTACAGTTGTAAATGTTGTAAAGTTTTTCATAACACTGAAGAAGAGTTAAAAGTTCATATAAGTACGAAACACATTCGAATTATACCAAAGGAAACCACTAAAAGGAAAATACCGCTTCAAGTCATCAAGAAAGAATCTGAAAATTGTCAAAAAAAATGTAGTCAATGTCCTTTGAGATTCGAAACAAAAAAAGAATATCAAGCGCACAAGAGACATGCTCACGAAATTTTCCTTTGTTATATATGTGGTAGAAAAATGCACATAAATTTCTTAAGAACGCATTTAGATATGCACGAAAATAACAAAAGGTTTAAATGTAAATTTTGCGATAAAAGGTTTCGACTGCCCGGTACGTTAAGAAACCATCAGATGATACATTCCAGCGAATCTAATTATCAATGTCAAGTGTGCGGTAAAGGCTTCAAGAAAGCCTATAATCTGAAGGTGCATTTGAGGATACATTCTCCTGTTAAACCTTTCGAATGTCTAGTTTGTAGGAAAACTTTCACTACTAAACAGTCAAGAGATAATCATTTGAAAACGCATAAATGAATTTGTGATATTTTATTTGTAATTTGTTGTTGATTATTTTTATAGGTTATACACTAATTTTTTTTAGAAAACATGTTTTAAAATGTCCTTTTTAATATACGTAAAAAAAGGTTTTGTTTTTTGGATCCTGCTTGTGATTCAATATATACAACGGCGGTTTGAAGGAAGAGTCATTTTTTGGAGGTATAAATAACTTCACGTATCGCCAGCAACGCATAGTCGATAATTTGCATTTAAAAAATGCCAAAATTAGGTGCTAAATAGGTGCTAAGTTCAAAAATTAGATGCTCTGTAATTTTTACAGCAACGCAATGAAAATAATTACAATATATTAATTCTTGAGGTAATAAAATAAGGTGCTTATTCATTAGGTGCTGCAGAGTCAATATCGTGAAAGTGCCCAAATAATTAATAAACCAGTTAATTTGCGGGAGATAAAGAATCTAAAAAATCAGGTATCTCTAAAATTAAAATAGATAATCAATCAGATATTAAGTAAGCAGGAACATTTGGTACTAATTAGGAGCTTAGGAGAGAAAAATTCAGGATACCTGATACTACTATAAAAAATGCAAAATATAAAATTATTTTTTAAAATGCAAAATATAAAATTAATTTTTAAAATGCTGAATATTTAAGTGCTTTAACGGAGAAAACCAAAAAATTGCAATTCAATCAATTTTTATGGGTGATAAAAGCCATAGATCCGCCATGAGTTATGTAGTACGTCCCGGGGATGATTTTTTATATTCGAAACTGTTAGAGAATGAGGTGCTAATCAAGTGCTCACTAAATAATCAGAAGACAGTCGAGAAATATCATTTCTACGTATTTCATAACTCATTGCAGCTCTATGGCTTTTATCAACCATAAAGTTCAATGTATTACAATGTTTTCTTTCTTCCGTTAAAGCACTTGAATATCCAGAATTTTGAAAATTCATTTTATATTTTGCCTTTTTTATAGTAGTATCAGGTACTCTGAATTTGTCTCCCGTTTGCATATGATTTTTTCCATCTAAATTTCCCAAAGCACCAAATGTTTCTGCTTACTTAATATCTGATCGAGTATCGATTTTAATTTTAGAGATACCTGATTTTTAGATTCGTTATCTCACGGAAATCAATTTAACAATTAGTCGGGCACTTTCACGATATTGACTCTGAGGCACCTAATAAGCACCTTATTTTATTACCTCAACAATTAATGTATTGTAATTATTTTCATTGCGTTGCTAGTAAATATCAGCACCGCAACTTTGAGTATTCCGTTGCTGTAAAAATTACAGAGCACTTAATTTTTGAACTTGGACCTAAAAAGTACATAATTTTGGCGTTCTCTAAATGCAATATCCTGATTTCGTGTTGCTGGCGAGGTGGAGCTCACCTTCCCATCAAATCGCATATACCATGTTTTTCCTATCTCTCCTAATGTTTTCTACATGATTCTTATGTCCTTTGTATCTAGTGTCGGCGTACTACTCTCTTTATATGATCAAGTCAGTGTTTCCGGAGTCTTTCTAATTTTCTTCTGCTCTCTCTTGGTCATATGTTGTGGTCTTCATGGTCCATCTTTGTTTGTCTTCTCTTCCAACATGACGTACCGAATGCTATTTTAAAAGGCTCTGTTTTGAAAGTAGTTTTTTGAAAACCATCTTTAGAGGCACTAACCCATTTCACCCTAAATTCACCCTTCATCCATTGTCGAGAAAACATATTGCAGCACATATTTCCCAATCAGCGAGATTTTCAATAGAAAGTCGCTATTTTAAAATAACTTAAAAAGGCGTATATCTTATTGGATAGTTTTATTAATGGAGTCTGTAACTACTTAATGCGCATGCTCAAAACGCCAACTTCAAAGCTGCGGACGCGTATCGGTCGCATTCAGCGGACGTACATAGAGCGGTAAACGTAGTGACTTAGAACTTGTTGAACATTCTCTGTGAAGCCGTTTGTTTTAACGATTTGCGATATATATGAATCACTTATTTACTTTCTTTTTAAAGAATTACGAGATATATCGATCACTTGCACATTTTAACATGTATATATAAATTCATAATTTTTCTTCAAAGCTACAACTTAACGATTTGATCACAAAGCACAGATGATTCAACAAATTTCTGGTCTGATTTGGTCTCAATTTTTTTCATCACTTTTCATTTTCTCTACTTTTTCCCAACAAAAATTCAAAGCACTTCGAAACATGGCGCTACAGAGTTTCGTAACGAACGTGCCACCTAAGGATTCCGCTAGGATTGTTGTTGCTCTAGGGTTTCGTCTCCTGGATACAACAATTCACTCTTTTAAAAATTAGCTGTGATCTGTACAATTTCAAAAATTGTTCTTGGTTATACACTAAATTAGAAAATGAACTGAAAAAACAAGCAACGCTTTTTCCTTAAGATTCACACTGATTTTTAATAATAGATTTTTGAAGCTTTCTTTTTTAAATGTTCTTCGTATAAATTGAAAATATTTCAGTTTCTGTTAGATGCATGTCTTATAAATAATTTTTTTGAATGTTAAACACAGTTTATAACTGAGCTTACTAGCTGTTTTTCATCTTTCTTTCATAATAGGTCTCTGACTGCAAGGTTTCTGAGTGGACTGAGTAACCTGCACTGTTGCTGGTCTCAAGACCGGACAAAAAAGAAGAGTTGGGAGACAGGTTAACAGTCTATACCCCACCAGAAAACAAATAACTAGATCAAAATATCGACAGAAAGACTCGAATATTGTAGATTAATGGTTGTTTGTCAAAATTTGAAACTACGATTCTCAAAAGATATGCTACCAATGGAAAAAATCTAAAACAATAAAAGTGCATATAATTGAGATGCAATTTGTATACATATACATTGTTTTTAACGTAAAGTAAACGGGTTGCCATATATTATAAAGTAAAGTAAAATATCTGCCTTCACGGGGTTTTGTTTATTAACGCACCCCTTTAGACATAAATGCGCCTCATTCTTGAATGGTTAATATACTTCGTGTTCACTTCATTTTGGTACCATTGAACAAATCTGTCTGTGAACGATTTTCTGGTTTGAACTTATCTGTGAGCTGAGTTTAGTGTAGAAATCCGCTTCGTGAAAGCGTGGGATTTCTACAGACCTCTTACTTTTAACATATCACTAAAGTCGTGTGACTAACTAAGGAAAACACATTTTTTGCCAAAAATCGATTTTATTCATCAGTGTATCATCTTCAAGAGCAATACATACATTTCAACGCTTTTGTAATTTGATTTTTGCTTCAAAATAGGCTTCAGTTTCAGCAATTGCTTCTTCATTTGAGCTGAATTCTTACCGGGTAAGATTTTTTTTGAAATCAGCGAATAGCCAGTAGTCAATGGGGGTCAGATCTGGACTATAGGGTGTATGTGAAAGCAATTCGGAGATATATGAGGTCGTTTTACCTTGATTTTTACATTAAAACTATCCAATAAGTCTATGTAGTATTCGCTATATATATTGATACTCGATGCACAATATTCCATGTGCATCCCATATATTGAGCCATAACCTTCCCAGCTGACTGTTGTGCCTTTGTACGCTTCGGACTTGGCTCACTGCAGCCCACTCAGATGATGATGATGGTTACGATTAGATACAACCAATTTGTGCACTTTTTTGTTGGTTTGGTAGTAACCACCTGATTACCTCAATTGGACGACTATCAAACCAATAACAAATAGTTCTTTTTGAAGCCATTGCTGAGCTTGTACAGTATTTTCCTTTATCAAGAAGTAATGATATAATAATACGCTAAATTGTTTTGAATTTGAAAATAACAAAAATAGCTTCACTTAAATGGCTGTCACTTTTTCTGACTAATCGAATTGTCATGAAATTTTACACACAGTCTTTTGAAAGCTGGTACTTCATAAACGTCATATGGATTTGACAATGGCAGCGTCTTCTTTGTATCGGTAATTGATTGATGGAATAATAACAGACATTTTTAACTTTTCATCGTAAATGCTCATTCGGAAATCAGATGGTCAAAGTAAACTTGGCTTGTGTCGTAGACCACACAAGTGACTTGTGTATGGACGCTTCTATTACCTTTAATAGGGTATTTGAGAGTGGTCAAAAATAAATTAAATTGTTTCTCACTCATCGCTAAAAGCCTCAAAAATTCATGAAATACAACATTTATTTTCCCCACTTTGTTAAAAGCATGATAATGTTCGACAGTTCGCCAATTAACTAGAAATGACGTCATTATATAGTACACGCCCGATGCAGTCCGATTAATGCCATTTTTTTTTGGCTATCCACGGACCAGTAATTTTATTGTCTAGTGGTTTACTGACGAATTAATGATTTCCACCTAAATTAAGTTTTGTTTTGTGTATTTTTATTATATTATTTTATTATATACATCAGAAAGCAGTTAGTTCCAAACAATTACAATGGCAGGTGTCTTCACAACTAATAATTTCTGTGCTGCTGAAATTAGGAACATTTCTCTGTAACTAATTTGCCAAATATCAATTACGAATTTATTCACTCATGTCCCATTTGCAATAATTATACAGAGTTCAAATTTATATCGTATTTCTAATGATTATAATTGTGCAAGCTGCAAATTTTACAGCTGGCGTCTAAATTCATAAAGTATTCTTTGAATTAGAATCTTCTAATCTTATTAGGACACCCTTTATATGGATATTATGAACACAGTCAAGTAGTTCGATGCTTTATTAATGGAATCTATTGAAAGTGTATTTTTCTCATTTTTTAAGAAGAAAATTTCATTCAATGTATTTTTTGAAATAATTTGAAACTTGAAAGTTCAAATAATACAAAAAGTCCATTTCTTCTACATTGTTTATCCCTATTTTACGTACACATTGTATATACTTTTTTCTTCTCATGCAAAAAGTGTAACTTTTATATTTTATATTGATATTATATTAAAAATGAATAATTTAAATAAATTTTTCACAATCAAGATTTTGTATTTTTTTTTCAATTTAACGAATTTACCTGTGATTCTAATGAGAGTATACCACCTGAGGCTTTAGTCCTTCAATTTTCAATGCCTAAATGTTTTCATGTATGATCATTCGAACAAAATTGTTATGTTCTTGTGAATTCAGTATTCTGTTATTGAAGTTGATCCAGTGCTGCTTTGATCAGAACTTCACTATTCCCGACGAACTCATCTAGTTATTGCTCTATCAGCAATACCAGTATTGGAAACTCAGTTGCGTGAGTCAAATGGGATAAATCAGTCGAAAATTTTGTCTCAGAAAAAAATTCACAAAAACATCAAATGTTATGAAAACCAACGTTAAAAAGCAAAAAGTTAAGACGGCTAGTGGTAATGGGTTTATTAAATTCAAACAAAGGGTTCTTACAGGTTATGCAAATGATCTGAGGGTATGTTGATTGAAGTAAACCTGTAGAAAAACGTGTGTACAGAAACCTCCCGCTAAAATTGTAAAAAGTGAGAAAATTAGTAAGCACTAAGAGACCTCGGTTGTAGAAAATGGTATTATTACAAAAATTACAGTTAAACAAAACTCAGATTGGAAAAAAATGGAATTAGAAAAATAAAAACAAAAAAAAACATTTATAGAGTACCTACTTAACTGACGAAAGCTCTACTGTCTTTCTATTCACCCACAATAGCAGCGTCATCTTCCTCTTGTCTATTTTCTTCTTCATGAAAGTCATCTTTATCATTTAAAAACTTTCCAACCTATTGTGATACCATCACATTTATTACTCGTTCTAATGTGATTCTAACGCAATTATTAGGAATAGTGAACCTTTTCTTGAGCTGCTCATACATTTTCTCAATTATATACCGGTTTTTGGCATGGATTAAATTTAAGTTCCGCTTAGGAGCAGTCTAATCCAGAGTAGAATCTAGATCAGCTTTTATATTGGTTGGTGTAATGCCGTTCAATTAAAGGTATTGGATCACATAAAGATGACAAATTTTTCCTATGTTTACACATTCACTGAAAACGATCATTATTGATGGCTGAAAAATTATAAACAAACTTGAAATATATGCTGTATAGATTGAGTACTTTCTATTACAGTGGTATTTTTCAACTACCGCGATCTCTAGGTCAGGTCAGGTACTTATTTATGGAGTTAATTGGAGAACTCTAGAATTCGTTTAACCCTTTAGACAGTTGCAATTCCCTTATGATTCAAATTTTCAAAAGCAAAAAGAAGTATTCTATTTTCGGGGGTCATTCGCTTTAGAAATGAAGGTAGATGATTATGGACCGGCTTCTATAAATCAGTTATATATGTTTTCATGCGTTTAGTACCACTTTGAATCTAATCAGGTCAGTTGGTGTGTGTTGACATAGTAAGAGAGTCGATCTACTACGTAGATTTGAGAAAAATTTGCCAGAATTTTTTTTTGTAAATAATTTAGCTTGACTTATTGGAATCGACTAAAATTTAATCCCCGTCTCATAAATTTATTATCCCTGATGGTGATTTGTAGAGTGACCCGGAAAGAAAACCTCAGAATGTGGAATGGCGCAAGCCAGACTCCCATAGTCGAAAAAGAAAGAATGAGTAAAGATCTAATTTGTCTCTTCAATAGCCAAACAAAGAGTTTGTGCCTTAAGGTTGAACAATCAATAGACATTTTTGCTAATTGATTTTGGAAAATTGATTATCACATTGAATGTGGGTGTATGTTTGTGTGATTCCTCAACCTCTTTACTTCCCTAACGTGAGCCCTCCTTTTTCTTTTTCCTGGATTAAAAATAGCTCCATTACGTGGAAGAATTATTTCCAACGCAGTAGGGTTTCATATTTAATTGTATATTTGAATAAAATGAAAAAATCAGTCTGAAGGCTTCATTTCGGCATCTCTTATATTTATAATAATAGATAAACTTTTTTCAGATCAAAGCGTTACAATAATTTACAATGTATAAAATGCGGTAGAATGTTCTCCCATCCGATGGCGTTGAAGAATCACAAAAGAGTCCATCAAGAAAAGAAAATAAATTGTGACGTGTGCGGCAAAAAATTTTTATTTAAAAACACTATGCTAAGACACAAACAATCAGTTCATTTAGCCGATTACACCAACAGGTGCGATTTGTGCGACGCCGCTTTCAAAACTCCTCTAACTCTCAAACAACACAAACAGAACGTACATTTAAAAAATTATAATTTTGCTTGTGAAATTTGCGGACGGGGTTATTTTTTGAAAAAGATGTTGGATCATCACGTTAAAGTTGAACACGAAGATGTTAGGTTCAATTGCGAGTTTTGTCAGAAACCTTTTAAAACATTACAAGGCTTGGATTTCCATAAGGTTGTCCATGATCCTAATCATAAAAAGAAAGAATTCACGTGTAAAGTTTGTTTGGCCGTTTATACTTCCAGATCAACTTATATCGTTCATATAAGGAAACATAAAGTGAGTATCTTTTTATTTATCACCAAATTATGGAAACTACTAGGTCTGGCTATTAAATAACGAGACTGTGAGCCTAGAGGGCGCTCTAGACGAGGGGGATGAAAAACGAGTAGTGCGTTGGGTATCTAGATATCTTGCATATGCACGTCCCAAAACACGTTTCCGTCGCTATTATAGTATTTGTGCAGTAACGACCGCGTTTTTTTTCGTGGAGCAACGTATCAATCTCAAACTTTTCGTTATATTGAAAAAAACAACGACTGAGTGCTATAAATTGTTGCAAGAGGCCTATGGGGACAATTCTCTTTTGAGTGGTGTAAGAGCTTTAGCGAGGACCGAGAGAGCAATGAAGATGACCAGCGTTCAGGTCGCCCTGTGACTCCGGAAACAAATACCAAAATGTGCGTGCAAATCGTTGAATGAGCATACGGATGATTGCCGAGGCTGTAAAAGCCAATAAAGAAACGGTTAGAAAAATTTTATACGAGGAATTACACATGACAAAAGTCTGTGCGAAATTGGTGCCAAAAAATCTGACTAATGACCAAAAGCTCTTGCGTCAACGGGTCTGCTCAGATTTCCTTCAAAAGTTAGAAAAAGATCTGCTTTAAAAGGGACCCGATTGGAGTCGATGGAAGCGGTAAAGGTAAAGGTTTTCACCAAAGAATACTTCTAGCACTGCTTCGATCGATGGAAAAAACGTATGGAAAAATGTGTAGCGAGGGGAAGGGAGTATATTGAAGGGGAGCATTCGAATTTAGAATAATTTTTATAATTATAATAAACCAGTCTCCTTATTTAATATCCAGACCTCGTATGTACTCACTTTATCTACTAAATGCTGTATTCAGTATTAGCCCACAATGTTATACGAGGTGTGATAAATAAATACAAATAACGTATGTCCCAATAGTTTTGGAGATAGAGACAGAGATTCGTTGGATAAAGTTTGGTAGGATAATGAAAATTTTATTAGGAGGGTTTGTTGGAGTGGGCCTTGATATAGGAATTTTCCCTTTGCAGGGCCGGGGTTGTGGTAGTTGCGTGGGGTTGTGTTTGCTAACTTTTCTGTAGGAGAAAAAGCGAAAATATACGATTTTTAGCTAGAAGAATTGGAAAAGAGAAAAACGGTTAAAAGGGAACGGGCGGATACAGCTGCGGCTGCGTTATTGCCTATCGTCGGCCATTTGGCTGTAGAACCGGTTTACTAGGTTGTAGGGAAACCGCAGAAAACCTGCAACACCGACGATCCACGAAGAGTGTATGGGGTGGGTGTGAGAGGTCGAGGTTTATCTGATGAATATGGAAGTGCCCGCGAGAAGTCTGCCGGCAAATAGTTATGGCACAAAAATATATATTTAATCAAACTTTTCTTATTTGTCATAATTAGAGGCGGTTTAGTAATTAACAATTTATAATAACTCGAGGACCTCTCTCAACTAGGCATAATTTTCTGCAAAATCTCTCATTACGTATTCTACGCCCTAATTGTTTATTTTCGCATCGTACAATTTCCCAAAAATCTTTAATTGGACGTGCTTGAAGTAAATTGTAGTGGTTATTTTGTTTTGGTACAAACGACATGTTATTTGATAAGCAATTTTCAGTTGCTCTTGCATAATGAGAGGACGGTAAGTCCGGTCAAAACATTATATCGTCTCCTTCGTATAAAATCGACTAATTTAGTGAGGGAGTTGTTAATATACCTTTCAGAATCTGCAGCTCCTCCCCTTTCTTGACCCACGTAAAGTATGGGTGTTCCTCTTATCAAAGTCGCACACTAGACCAGAAAGTTATCAGCTTTTTCTTCATAGTTTGCATTATTATAGAGCTCTTCTATATTAGTGATTCCCAAAGTGGTTCAGACGAACCCCCAGAGGTCTGCGAAAGTCTCGACAGGGTTCCTCACAAATTTCAATTGTTAGATCATAAAATGTATTGACGAGTTTTGGGAAAATAGTTAAAATGTGAAGAAGAGAGAAAATGTTGACTACATCTAATTGGTATCCGTACTAATTGGTTTGGGTTCATATTTAGAATACATTCCAAAATTTTTCGGTATATTTGAACATTTTTTGCTAATTTTCGCGGTACTTTTTGAAGTATGGTAATCACGCGCTAATTTTCTTACGGAAACCCCGACTCTGACTTTGCTTTTGTTAAAAGCCTTTCCGCTCTTTTTCGGGTGAAAATTCTTGGTCTTACACTTTTTGGGAGGTTCAGACATGGTACTATCTTAGGTTTAGGGATCTGTTCAACTAAATTGTAAATGCTTTTTCTAATTTCCTACTATTGCGACGTACGTTATGTGATAAAATACGATTTGACTACTTAGATAGGAGAGGTATAGAAAAGGTTGGTTATGTAGAAGGAAGAACAATTTATGGAACAATGAATAACAAACTTCGTCAGAAATATAAAGAAATCGCAATCAACAATTACAAAAAAAATAAAGAAAATTATAATATCAGTAGAGTGAATTTAATACGGAAATTGTTTTAAAATATACTAAAAAACATGTCATTTAAATTTATCTTACATTTAGGTGGGAGAGGAAAACTACGTCTGTGATATATGTGGAAAATCAGTTACGAAGAAGGCTAGTCTCAAAAACCATATAAGAACCCATACCGGGGAACGTCCATTTGTTTGTAAAGACTGCGGAAGAGCATTCAGTACAAATAATCTACTGAGGACTCACATGAGAATTCACACAAACGAAAAACCGTACATTTGTTCCATTTGTAAGAAAGGATTTAGACAACGACCTGCGTTGAAGATACACATGAGGTACCACACGGGTGAAAAACCTTATCTATGTGTTTTGTGTGCCAAATCCTTCATCAGTGGTAGTTTATTGAAAAACCATAAATGCGCTGGACCCAGTTGACTTTATAAATAAAAAAATTTATGTTGGAATCTACCATTTTCCTATTCATTCCTCAATTTTTCGCATCAAGTGATGGATGATAATAATTTAACATCAGGATGGATACCTTGGAATCTGCAAATTCCATAGAAATGTTTGCGGTAGTACGGGACATCGGCAAATTCATCTCTATTCGCCATATAGAAAATATTGATTGTAAAACGTTTGTAAATAAAAGTTTTCGTGGTAATTTTAATGACAAACTATAATAGTCCGGTCAATCTAGATATTCGGCAATTCACAACAAGCTATAAATCAGTTAAATTGTTCAAAATATATATAAATAAATAAAATTTTCTCTGTTTTGGTATTAGAACAACGTTATTCTCTCACAAATAATCGTGTCAGAATGAACTCCATTCTTCATCGATTTTTGGTAATTTTCTGTAGTGGATTGGTGCCCCTGGAAAACAGCTGACAGCTGACTGGACGATGCATTAATCGGTCATTTGTGAGGTTATTTCAATTTTATTACTTACAATAAATAATATTGAGTTTTTAGACGAAGTAAATGTAGTAATGTACTCTGGACAAAATATACGAATCTACAGTGAATAAATATTCTAAAAATACTAGAAATAAATCTTAAATTCAAATAATATTTCCAAACTGTTAAACATGAATCAGTGCTACCAACCGACCTCCTACGTTATGGTGTAATTTCCCTAATGTATATTTTTAAAAAAATTTCCATGAATAAATGTGAATACAAGCTGAAACAGAAAAAATAGTATAAAACACTTATACTAGAAGACAAAAAATGTGAGGTGGTGTACTTAGCGTGTTTTTAACGTGGTTTTCCAATTTGTCACTATTGAGAAATAATAGAAAATACCAAAGGTTGGAAAAAATAACAGCGATATCAATTAAACAACATGAGTGAACTTTATTCGTCTGGTTTGGACTCTTAAATCTACTTATTCTTCTTCTAGATCGTTTTGCTCTTCCTAGTCATTGTAAGTACAAGTAAATTGCATCAATAGCGATATATCGTATGCCATCTCGTTTTAATCAAACGAACCCTCTACTGTCAGTGAGTCAACATTAGAGCCTTGACAATTTGTACATGCCAGACTTCTTCGCAACCACATTTAGCGCTGCATCCCTTTTTGCAGTTGAAAAAATTATGTTGTTCAGCTTTTCCGACTCAAGTTTCAATTAGTTCTAATGTATTGTAGACCAACTTCCTTCCAACTTCACTCTGTAGGGTTCAGATGATCAACAAGACATTCTAATTTCATCTGCTCTTTCGACACGTGCATTTATTAATTTTTTCATACCACGTTCAACAGTAAAAACTTCACAAGTTTAGCATTAATAGATCAATATTCTGACATTTTTGTTATAAAACTCAAAACAGTACAATTTAGGTTAGGATCAACACGAGTTTTCACTACAGAGTAGAGTATTTATGTTCTAATTTGACCGGACTAATTAGACGAGACGAGACGAGACGAGACAGTGAAACCAAGAACGACTATTTTATAAATGGCATGTATAACTTCGTACGCCGGGTTTGTTTTTGTTTGCACTACACGCAGGTTCAATTAAATTTTTAATATTACAAATTATTCACAAATTTTATTATTGTAGGTTAGAAGAAAAACCCTTAATAGACTATTCAGCTATAATGCATTGTCAAGTAGATTACCAAGGTTTTACTTGCGAAATTTGCCAAAAAAATTTCGCTTCAATCTCCAACCTTCGAAGACACAGAATAACCCATCAAGAAAAAACATTCGCATGCGACATGTGCCCAAAAGTATTCCACCAAAAGTACAATCTCGAATATCATAAAAATTTTAAGCACTTTCGAAAATTCACGTGTAAATGCTACTACTGCGACCAAGTGTGTTTGAACAAAAACGGTCTAAAACTACATATAGACAACGTCCATTTGAACAAATATAAATTCGGCTGCGAAAAATGTCCCAAAGGTTATAATTCGAAAAGTGAATTAGAAAAACATATTAAATTCGATCACGAAGGTCTGCGATATAACTGCCTAGTGTGCGAAAAACATTTCAAAGATAACAATCATTTCAAGCAACACATCAAAACTCACGATCCGAATTACACAAAACCAGAGTTTACCTGTTTAGTATGCGGAAAAATTCTTTCTATGAAATCTCACGATCGACATATGAAAATGCACCAAGGCAATGTAGGAAATAACGTTGTATGCGATATTTGCGGTGTTGTTGTTTCAAGTAAAAGTCATTTAATCAACCATAGGCGTACACATACTGGAGAAAAACCTTACAAATGCGATTTTTGCGAAAAACGATTCGCCAGAAGTGAAACTTTGGCCGATCATCGGAGGGTCCATACCAAAGAAAGACCTTATATTTGTTCGGTTTGCTGTAAAGGTTTTACCCAAAAATCGGCTCTCAATGTCCATTTGAGGATACATACTGGAGAAAAACCGCATTTCTGCGACGTTTGTCAAAAGAAATTCACCACAAAGCATTTATTAAGGAACCATAAGTGTATCGGTCCACATGTTGATGAGGATATTAATGATGACAAAGCTAAAACAATTGTTACTGTGACGAGGTTATCATCGTTGTTTTAACGTGTATATGCAAAATTGCCCGAAATAAAAAATACTGAACTTGTAATCATTTTTTTGTCTAAGGAATTGATACTAAAGTTTTACGCCATCTTATGTAAAAATAATTGTCTCAAATCTGCGCAAAAGCTAACAGTTTCAATTCATCGACGGTAACGGTGATGGAAATGGTGGAAATGACAATTTTACCCTCAACTATACTCGTTATCGAACAAATCGATACTCTCTCGTTCAAAAGTCTCTAGAAAAAAATTCGTTATTTCCATTCCTTCTCTGATTTTAGCTTCCCAAAGCTATTAGTCTTAGCTTTATAATGAATGAACTATGTTGTTATTGGGTTAATTTTTGGTAAAGAAAAAATATCAAACGAAAATGAAGAGGAAAGAAAGTATAATCTTAAATTAGTCGAAATAATAATTCATTTGAAATTAACCTATTAATGTTTATTGGCCCTAATAACAGCTTCCAATCTCTTTTTCATGGACCGAAGGAGTTTCTTTTTCGTAGCTGTACCATTCTTCAGTGAGCACCGTTTTGAGGTCTGAATCATGGCTAGTGCCTTACGCAACCTGCAGTATGTGGACGGGTATTGTCCTGTATCAAGATGAATTTTTCGCAGATGAAACTGACGCGACCCGTGACTGCACGAATCTTTTTCCAGGTAATCTGTAGACTTGTCCTCCTCAATCTCTACCATGCAGACTCACTTTGCTTCCGACTGCGAAGAGAAGGGAGCCCTATTGTTCGTCAGTCGAATTAACGTGTTCTTGGGCAAATCGTAGACGGGAGGCTGCGGCTAATTTGGAGTCAGTAGCTGACCTTTTTGGCTTAAGGTTAGCTTCCTTAAGACTTCTGATTGTTCAGCTACTTCTCGCGTTTCTCTGAGCTCTTCTTGGACTTGAACACCAGTGAGGCTCAGCGATGTGCTGACAATGAATTTTTCATCTCTCTCGGATGTGCATCTTATTTTTAAGGAACTGCGTTTTCGACGAAAGTTACCAGTGTTTTGGTAATGACGGCAAATTCTGAAAACAGCAGACTAACTCATGCTGAGCGGACTGACAACTTCTAGCTAACTCTGACCTTATCGCATTAGGGTGACTACTTTACATTAGTTTCAAAATTTAAATTTACTTATTCGACAGAATTGACATGGATCATGGAATAAAGATTGTTTGTATATTTTGACTTTTCCTCTATTCTCATCGATGGAGTACGGACCAACGATGAGGTATCCTGAAAGTACCCACCCGACACTCACTTTTGATTTGGTCAAACCCACAAATCGATTTGTTCGACGATTTAAGTGGTCCGAAAAATGAAAAAACATATTCCAAACCAAAAATGAATCAAGATCCTCAAAAAATCTTGCCAAAAAAGATGCTGTTTTTTCTTCGTTGGCTTTCGGATTTTCTAAGATCTGTTCAAAAACACGTTCATGGTTTTTGTGGTTATCTAATATCATTTTTATGAATCCCGTCCTACTAATTAATTCATCAATATTTATTTCGTGCAATAATGTATATACATTGGTGATTTTGTTAAACATTTCGATAGCTGTTTAATAGGATACAGACTTAATTTCCGAACGACAGCTTTTTTGTTTTTTGTTATAAATGTTTTAAGATTTTTTATATCATTGTTTCTTTTTGTGCAATATATCTGTAATACCTGATATGAAGTGTTATTTTTTCTTACGTCTTATTAAAAAATGATTTAGATACGCTCCTGGGTAGTACAAAAGTTTATTCGTAAATACTGTAAAAACACAATTTATATGAATACGTGCAACTAGAACGGAATATTCATTGTAATACGACGGCGGACCATATATACGGAACAACGCTCTTGAAATTTTAAACCTCGACTCGGCAGTGTTTAAAGTTGAATTAAAATTTATCGGTACATTTAATAACAAGAGGCGTCTCCTGGAAAAAGCAATGTGAGATCCACTTCCCGTATAACCGGCAGATAACTGAAATTATCTTAGCCGAAACGAACTTTTTGGAAAACTCTCGTATGCAAATTTTCAGATGAATATACCGAATAGTTTCACTTCCATAATTATAAACGAATAATTTCTAAAATAATTAAGACTTCTGGCAACAGACAGTAAATTAATTCTGTCTTCTATTCCTGTTTGAGTAGTTTTCCTAGTATCATCAGAAGTCCTTTATATTTAAAAATATAACGTCTAGCTCTTGGACTAGCCGCCTGTTAATTCTACGGAATATAGCCAAATTGCCTCACCTAAACAAAAACACCTTGTTCCAGCGAAACAATCTCATTCATTTAAGTCCATATACAACATTCCGCGAAAATCCCAAACACAGTATTGCAGAGGATCATCAGCACCATTTTAGAACCAAACGATATCCTCTTACCTAACTAAATAATATAACCAACACCAAATTTCATAACCTTTATATCAAAACAGAATATCTGTTGTAATTTAGATAAACGACAGACCCACAAAATATTTTTTTTATTTAGAAATAGTGATCTAAATAGTTTCATTTTTCGTTGGTTTGGATATTTTTCAAAAAGCTTTTAAAAAATAAAAAAAAAACATCAATATCTTGATTGTGTTTTAAATATCGCCTTCTCCCCTAATTCTTCATATTTGCTACATACTGCCTTCCTTTCTAGATCAGAGGAGCCTGTACAGATACAGTGTGGTATGTGTTCTCTCTTATTTCCGAATAAGAAAGCCTTTTTAGAACACTCAATGAAATTATTGGGGGATTATTATAAATGCTGCAAATGCTTTGAAAAATTTGAAGATTGCGTCCAGCTTTATCAGCACTACGAAAATCATCGACTAAATGAAAACGAGGTTGTTATAACTGAAGAGATGGAGCTAAATTATGAAGAAAACGAAGCTGTTTTGCAAAATTCCGGAAGTGAAACGAATGATATGTTATATCTTCTTGATGATAATTCATACGTTAACGAAATAGTTATTGAAGAAGATCAGCCCACCGAAGGCGCAACTACGAATTTGTCTCGCAAAGAAACTGTAGATATAGTTAATTTCGAACACGGCTACGTAGTTACCAATATGGAAGATTATAACGTTGAAGAAGAAGTAGAAGAAGATGAAGTATGTAACGTTACAGATGTAGCTTATACACCAACACGTCCTAGAAATCCTCAACCTAAGAAACGGCACGAAGTACCAGATTTTTCCGCTACAAATTATTTGTACGTAACGGCTAATCAAGAGATAGAAATCGATCATTTCAAATGTTTGAGATGTGAACAATTATTCATAAGTAAATTCGGATTTTTTAGACATATTGAGAAAGGGAAATGTTATATAAATAACTGTGATGTTTGTACGGCAACTTTTTCGCAAAATTTATACTTCTACAACCATTACGTAGCCGAACATCCGGATCGTGCAATATGTAAATTCTGCTTCAGAACTTTCATGTACGAAAAGAACGTTAAAGAGCATATGTTACGTCATTTAGATCAATTTAGACATAGATGCGAGGATTGTAATAAAGGCTTTTATACTGTTAGAGAATATAGGAACCACTATAAAAATAGGCACATGGGAATTCGGCATAAATGTAGTGTTTGCGGAAGAAGCTTTGCTGATGAATATTATTTCAAGAGACACATAGCAACTCATGCTAAAGCCGTTAATAAAATTTCTGTGTATCAGATCAGTCAATAAACTGTAATTTTAAATTGGAAGTTTATTAAAAATAAACAACACATGTCCTTTCCAAAATACACCTCTCAAGAGCTTCCTACAACCCTCCACCATCCGAATCGATGATATAGTCAGTGTTAACTACTTGTTTTATATATTAGACAAGTTTAGTGAAATAATCTGGTTCTTTTTCGGTGTAGTGTTATGCACTTTATCCATTCTTAACTATACTATTTGCTCTTTTTGTATTTACTGATAGTCCATCAGGTGTTCTCGATCTTAGATGCCTGATGTATCCTTCCCTGGCGTGATTGTTCAGCTCTCTCAGCTGAATCTAAGAGTCTTCAAAATCCTCTTCTGTTGCTGTCCTACTACAACTTCACATGTTCACAGCACATCGTCATTTCTTCCCACAAAAGATTGGAACCGTAATTAACAAGCATGGCGAGCGATTCCACCAAGACATTACTACCAAGGTAAATGAGAACCCTCCATGCTTGGGATCCATACCGGGATCGTCCTATACCAAAAATCTAAGCGATCAGAATCTTTCAAATCATTGTAAATATAAGAATTTATTATTTTTTGTTGTTTCATGTTTCAATATCAAACGAAAAAACTTAAACAAATGATTACTGGCTTAGAAATGTGGTCCCATTAGTTTTATTTGGTTCACGTATAAAAATTTATCGCTGGATTGCTTAATGAGTGAAAGTTTTCATCTTATGGAAGATTTTTTCCATTCTTTATCTATTTTGAATAACTTGAAAAACTATTTTTAAACTTTCTTGTTGCCTTCAATAAAAATCAAACACAAAAGTGCAAGACTCACAAGAGTGTTGATGCAAGGCCAAACTGGACCCTGTTTGACTAAGACCAAGACCACTTATTACACTCCAAGACCAAGATCAAGAATATATATGCAAGATCAAGGCTAACCTGGTCATATATGTAAGTAAGATATTTGGGTGTCATATACATTTCGACCCAAAGGACCTATTCTGTCCCCTTTTCTTGGTGCTATACTGAAGAACCCAGAATTAATAGTTGACCTGCCTGTTTTAGAGTGGGATTAACTTATCAGTATCTTGGTGTTGCATTTCCTCGACGCCAAGATCATCTGTCCTTTGGCCATCTCTGTTCATGATATTTATTGTAGTTCGCTGTAAAGGTGTAATAAGTATTTTGTGAGTGTTACTAAAATAAACTTTTTTATGTAATTATTTCTGATAGTGTCTTGACCGAACTAATAAAATATTATTCTTATTATACAAACAAAAAATATATTCATGTAAAAATTAATAATTTTCTTTTTTTAGGTCTATTGAAGTAGGCAACTTTAAAATTCGTAGTTTTTCAATATATCTGACAAATATTGACGGAAAAAAACCTATAGCAAAAGAAAAACAAACAGTTTTTGTTCCCAACAAAAAATCAGAACTAAATCATGAAGAACCTTTATTGGATAGGAAAAAAATCCATACGTGTTATGTATGTATGCAGAAATTCGCAACTTTAGATGTTTTATTAGAGCATAAAAGAGAACATTCGGAATCAGAAGGTGAAGATGATCTTTTCGAAGAAGATACATCTTCCCAGGACAATAAAATTTGTACAGACGAAAATAATGCTAAACAGAAAGTGAAGAATTCAGATGATTTAGAAAAAAAACCCGAACTACCTCAACAGTCCAAAGGGAAAAAGAGAAAATTAAAAAAAGTTTCTAGTATTACTACTACGACTATTAAAACTCAAAAAGACGATACTAAAGAGAATAAAGTGAAACCTAAAGCATTAAATGCAGACACTATTAGTTTAGAAAAAAATACAACTACACAAAATAATGTTAAAACCCCATTTAAATGTGATACTTGTAATATTTTTTTTGCAACTTCCGATGAAGCAAAAACTCATATACCTCCTTCAGCTGCAAAATGTAAATTTTCTTGTCATTTGTGTAATAGAAAATTCAACACTCTATATGCTTTAATAGTTCACATAATGCAACATAAAAACGACGCTTTCAAGAATCAAAACAGTTCCAAATCTCTATATAATTGTAAACTATGCGACAAGAACTTTGCGGATTGTTTCCAATTGAAGAGACACGAAATAAAAGTACATAAAAAAGAAGCTCACATCGAACCGGCTTATACGGAACCGACCGAAATAATTACGACCCATGTTGTTATTAGAGAACCCGATACTGAAACACAACTCACTTGTGATTTGTGCTACGACGTTTTTAATACCAAAGAAGAACTCGATAGTCATACAGAATTCCACAAACAGTTAGATTCGATCACACAACCACTCTCTTACGAAACTAATAAAGATGACGGTAGCTTGAAAATTTTCGAAGACAAACAAGGATTAATAAAAACTAATCAAAAACCTCGAAACAGTCCTTCTCAAAAAAAGAATATTTCTTCTGAAACGTTCACTTCTTTACCATCTACTAGTTCAACACAAAATAAGAAAAATTTAACGGCGACGATCAAGGAGATGATTGCTCCTAACGAAATTAAACCCAAACAATCTAAAACTATATTTTTACCTAATATAGAAGAACAAAAATTAGAGGAGAAACGAAGAAAAATCTCCTCTAAAACTAAAGTTGTATATCAAAATAACGAAGTAAAACGAAAAAAAAGATTACTTCCAAAATTAGATTTTACTAAACCAATTAATAAAGCTGGTACTAGTTTTGAACAGTCAAAGGTAGCTACTCCATTGAATCCCCTAACAGTTGGTTTTCCAGTTATATCTCAAGCAAAATTTGCTTCTTCCAGTTTTGTTTCCACATCACCTTCTACCTCGAATATTCCTTATATTTTTTCAACATCTAATTCATATGCGACGAATCCTCCTATTTCTCCTTTTACCCACATATTGTTATCTAACAGTAGTTCAGTATCCCCATCTCTTTTAGTGCCTCCAACCTCCACATCTATTACACCGAGTACGACTATCGATACAGTATCTAGTGTTCTAAACATACCCGAAACATCCATGCATTTACCAAAAATAGAACGTGTTATGAGTTTAGCACAAAGCATCGAATCTTACGACAAAATCATCACAACAAGTGAAGCAAGTAAACTAAGTCAGAAATTAAATGAAATAGTTATTTTAGATAGTGACTCTTCCGACGAGGAAAAAAATTTAATTATAGACGAAACCTTATTAAAAATTGAACCGAGCGAGAAGATTGGTGAAACTGATGAGGTCGAACCTGAACCGGATGACATAGACGATCATTTTGAGGAAGACGAATGTCATACGATAGCCGAAAAATCGAAAAATAACGAGGATTTTCCAAAGACGTGCTCTAATTGCCAATCAATTTTTTACGATCAAGATTCATTTAATAGTCATGAAAATAACAAAATTAATTGCAAACGCTGTGATCATTCATTTTGTAAAGTTACGGACCTGAAGACTCATTATATTTCTGTACATAAAGAACTTTTTTGTTCGAAATGTCATTTTACCACTGAGGTAATTGTAGAATTTGCAAAGCATGAAAGTAATGAATGTAAAAGTCTTGAAGAAAATAATGAGTCTGCAGGAAATAAATAATGATTCTATTTTAGTCAAGTATGATTTTGTTGTATCATTTTTTATAATATCTCTATTTATTTTTTTAAGTAAACTGAGAATATAATCTATCTAAAGGTATTTTAATTTGTTAGTTTCAGTATAAAATAATTTTTTCAACACCCAAAAAATGTATTTTCTATTGGTTGTTTCATTGCCAAATTTATTAACTGTGACGAGGTGAAAAAAATGTCTAGATTATTTTTCACATTAAAAAAATTTACACGATATATATTTCAAAATATTCTTCTAATTCCCTTTCCCTTCATTTGTGCTCTCTTGGCGATAGGACTCGTGTTACCCTTGTTCAATTGCTGCTAGTAGAAAAAGAAAAAATATCGGTATACCACTCTCTATATTACTTTACTCTATTTTGATTGGATCGCCACGATGTCGAAGTTTCGTGTAGTGGGCATGGCAAAGGAGGAGAATAACAATAACAATTTTAATAGCGAGTAGCAAACCTCCCTCTCTTTCAATAGCACAATTCCATATAAATGCCGCTCTCTCTATCATACCAAAGCAGCTGACGTTTAGGATAGCGATGTAACGGAAGTGGTTATATTGGTTATCGTAGTCGGAACTGAAGTCCGAGGAAGATGAGAGATCTGCTGTACTTCGTCCATTTGTTTATTACCTTTTTGACGGCTACCTTAGAATGTATTTTTTGTTTTCAACCAACCTACCACAAAGTGAATGAACAAATAGTGCACTCGAGGAAAATTGATGTTTAGCAGTTTAATCGTCCTCCATCATGAAGTTTTAATAGTATCTGAGAACATAATTTATTTGAAAATAATGTTAAACTGCTAAACAATTATTTTCTTTGAGCTGACAAAACATATTTTAGCGTATTTAAATTCAGTACTAAGAAATGTATGGAAAATTAAATCTTGTACAAGTTGTAAATTAAATCACATGAAGTGATTCTAGAAGAAGCAAATTATATTTAACAAACAATATTTTCTTGGACTAGGTCTCCAGGATTTCTTCCATTGATTGTGTGACATTTCATCTTATTACAAAGTTTCGCGGAAGAAATCCCAAATAACGCTTGTTTTTGGTTCTAATAAAATGTCAAACATTAAATAAAAATAAACAACAATCATCAGATATTCAATCGTAAAAGAAACAATAGAAAATAACAGGTGTGAGTAATAAACAGAAAGCGCGCTGCACGATTATCTGCATGACAAGTATAAACCTGCGTTGCTTATTTGGCCCTCTGGTTCTAACCTCTGATTTCAAAGTAGCGGAACACAAGTCGAAATTGAAGATATAATATCAATCGGAACTTCCGACCTTTTGGAATTGGAGTCGAATCTTTGTAATATCCCTAGTTCAGGTCACTAAAGTATTAGAATAATATCATTATTATGATTTTTTCGAAATAAGCGCTTCCTCGCAAATTTAAGTCTCTACATTAGATTAACAACTAAACTGTTGTATTGTAATGAAAAGTACTATGACATGAATTAACCGGTAATGACGTGTTGTAGTACACTAATATTTGGCCTCTTCTGGACTTGAACATTCCATACAAAGATCGTCACGTATTCCAAACATAGAAATTTATTGTAGTCTGTATTTTGTTCTTTTATTCTTTCTAAAATAACAATAAGAACATTTTTCGTGTTTGGGTTCCTCTTTTTGTCTTTTTTTTAAGACTTGAGTCGATATGTCAACCAACATAAATCAACAATGATTCAATATTGATACCAGAGATACATAAAATATCGCAGCACTTTGTTATTACAATGAATAAACTATATCATTTTATCCCCGATGAAATAAAAATTCGTAGAGACTATATAGTCCATCGTTTTGCTGTATCTTGAATATTTCTTAACTGTAATTAATGAATTCTTTCATTACATCATTTAAAATTTCTTCTATACACTCAAATTTCCAATTTCACACATCTTCAATGTCTTTAACTGCTGTATGTTATTCTTCAAACTTTGACTTTTGATATTTTCGATGAACTTGATACATTACCATTCCTCTAGAAGTTCCACTAGTTCCAGCTACAGTCAAAATACCTAATTTTTCAAAATTACCAGTTTTTTATATAGTAAGTCTAAAAATTCACGTGTTGAGGCATGAACACGTGGACTATCTGGTGGATGCTTTTCGACGATCATTACTGTGTCTAGTCTACTATATTTGTATTTGAGGCATATGAATGTTCTTGGATTGACGTAACTGTGATCGTCATAAATTAAAGTAGAAAATATAGGCAGATGAGAGGTAAAGAAATTTGATAGATTACTGCTAGAAAATGACTTTCACGCAAACGATAATTTGATTTTGAGCATGGAATTTAAAAAAAAATTCTTCCTATTTAGAACACACAACAGAAAAGCGTTTGAACATATGATTATTTATTTTGACAATTGACATTGACAGTAATGACAGATTTTTATTACACTAGAGTCACGATTGGTAGGTGGCAGAACTAAATTTGTGTTGGTGAAATTTAAATGTAAGTCGACCTTTTTATTGGACATGCCACCACTGGAAGGTTAATAGTACTGATAATGTACACGAGTTTAAAATCAATGTTAGAAGCAGCAGGATAAGTTGTTAACGTTAGGGATTCGAGGGATATATACGTTAACATACAATAACTCAGAAATTTTATTTTAGTCAATCTCAGTTTTAACTTTATTTGAAGTATTTGCTATGGTTAAACATACACAATAAAATATTTTGTATTTGTATGTTCCTTTTTGTTCATTATGTATATATAATTAATTGATATAATATATTACTGTATACAAATCTCATCAGGTAAAATAAAACATTTATTTGTTAATATTTCTCTTTATCTACAATCACCTTTGAAGATTTATCCATTAGTGAAATGATGAAAAATTCAATCATTTCACTCGATCGTTATTAATATTTATATTAATAGCCATTTTTTCTTTGTTTCAATATAATTTACTGCCTTTCCCTTAACGTCTGTTGTTGTCATCAGTTTCAAAAGTTGTAAGAAACGATCAATACCATTATAATCATATAAATCATATATCAAATTTCAAATGGAATGGAAACTATAGGCTTGAATTACATCGTTTGAAAAGTCCTTTTATTCTCTATTGTAGCATGTAATCTTTTTCAAGTTTATTGAAACAATTATTACAGAATTTAATGAAATCATTTGATTACAGAAATTCGCTCCAATACAATCAAAAACTAACGTATAATGTAATTAAATGTAAAACACTAAAAAGAACAAAGCGTGAATTACATGATCGAATACATTATTTGTTATTTCAAATCATTTGAATCAAAAGGTTTAGTTTTTTATAGAAAGCCCTTCCCATATCCTCATACAAAGATATCTAATAGTTCAAGATCAGGTGATCGTGTTGGCCGCGCTTCTTTATCTATCGGAAATATTGCGTTCAAGTACTGCCGGACATTGCATTGGTAAAGTGGGGCTCCATCTTGATGAAACCAAATGGCATTCGGTACATGTTAAAAGAGAAGATCTTGGACTGAATTATAGAAAAATGTCCTGGGTATTTGAAAGAAACTTCATTCTGTTAAATAGGAATCCAACAATATGTTGAATTTCTGATTAAAATTTGGTTATTGACCTGGGGGGTACACAACCGACAAGTCCACAATCGGTTTTTCTTATATTATTATTAGACAGAGGCTTCATTTTGTCTTTGGTTTTAATACGAGCAGTGGCATTTTTAAATCGAAATAAACTTCGTGCTTTGATTAAAACGTGCAAGTTTCAATTTTCACCGCTTTTCTACGGTTTCGAGTTATATAAAAAGGAAAAGACTGCTAGTGGTTAACGAAGCTGTGCTTAAGAGAGCTCTCTGAAATGTTTTTTTATATATTTGCCATTTTCAATGCTTGTCTCTTCTCATAGTAGCTAATATGCTTTTTAAGCAGATACTTTCTTATATGGACTTAGCAAGCATCAAAGATTTTATAGCAAAACGATGAGGCACATTATAAATGCTTCTTTGTATATTCGCAATAGTAATCTTTATCAGGAGACTGTTGTCCAGATTATCAAGAAATTAGCCAAGAGTCGTAAAGATAATTCCATCCTCATGTCAAGATTGAGGCCATCCAGCTTCATGTAATACTGGGTTAGTTAGTAACAAACGTTGATAAGTATGCCTTTCCTCTACAAAGTACTACGTACGATATGCTATTTTCAAAAATATAATTATATTTTTATCAGCTCTGGTGTTAGTTTTAGCTATGTAGGTATAATATTGAAAAAATATGTATTTATTAATAAAAACTTCACCAAAAAAATGAATTATTGAGTTTTAAGAACCTTCCCTGATATATAGACTTTTAGAAAATGATATATCATATACCAACAATAGTCAGATATCATTTCCGTATCCTAGAATCTTACTAGGACCCTTTCATGATACGTTAGTCTTGAAGCTGCTCTTCGCTCATATCTTCTAAATTCAATTGAAGCAAAGTCTTTCACAAGTTCAATATAATTTTCATTTCATAAAATTCTGCATATTAGTGAAGAAAGCTGTTCAACTTAGTCATGGTATTTTAAAATTTTAGTACATATATTTCGTAAGTTGTTTTCATCAAAAATACCAACCGACAAAAACAGTTATAGTGTAATTCATTATGTACTTTAGTGAATTGTCTGCAATCCTTTCAATCTCCTTATTTATCTAAATTGAATACAGTAAGTATTGAAGTATGGATCTTCTGAAGATACTAATTATAACTTTTTTTTAGGTCTCACCCCAAAGTTGATGATAGGGAAATATTAAAAACATTTGGATGTTTGCGAGAAGCGTACGTTCATTTGATAGATCTGAAATATGATAACACAATCGACTTCAATATTATTGGTTCTGCTAACGATCGCAAGAAAACGCACACCTGTTACATTTGCATGTCTAAATTTTCGTCTTTAGAAGATTTAGAAATCCACAAGTATGTCCATTCGGGATCGGACGAATCCCAAACTGAAGAAGATTATTATTGTGATGATGACTATATTTCTTTAGTTAATGAATGCGAATTCTTATATAAAATAGAAAGAAATATGTATAGGGTAGATCGTGGTAAAAAAACTAAGGATCCGAATGAAGATAGTAAACAAAATGAAAACGAGAATAAAGATGATATAGAAAAGGAAAACGACGAAAATGGATGTAAAACTAATTTGACAGTTGAATATGAAGATGCCGATAAAATCGAGCAAATAAATGAAAGACAGGAAGAAAATACAACAGATATAGAAAAAGATACTACTAAGGAAGATAATGAGAAACTAGATGAAGAAGTCTTTGAACCTGATGCAACTTATAGATGCGAAAGTTGCGATATTTGCTTCGGTGATCCGTTTGTAATAAATTCGCACAAAGTTAAATGTAAATTTTCTTGTGTTACTTGCGTTAAAAGCTTTAAATCAAAATGGGCCATGCTTATTCACATTATCGATCATTTAAACAACAGCAAACATCCAGACAAGAAATATATCTGTCAACTATGTAAAATAAAGCTGTCGAATTCCTTAAAATATAAGAGACATATATGGACTCATAGCAAAAAAGCCATAAAAAAAATCATGGAAGCAAAAAAGAAAATACAATTGCGAAAAAAAGAAGCTAAACAGAAAATGAATGACTTAAAAAGTAACCAATTAACGTGTGATTTGTGTTTCGATACTTTCAAAACAAAAAGCGAATTCGATGCACACGCTGCTTTCCATAAGGAAATGGATCTCATTTCTCAAGGTGAACATCCTGATTTTATAGCGCAGGAGGAAAATGAAACAAAACATAATAAGATGAAGAGAATTAGTATTAAAAATATGAATGATATTAATAATATTAAAAAAATTGCGGTACCTAGACTTGAAATTAACAAACTGAAAGAGAAAAAATCTCCACCTGACAACTTTTCTTTGGAAGTTCAAAGAACGGGACCGCTAAGTTATGCAGTTACTTACAAACTTCCAGCCATTCAGAATAAACCAACTTGCATTCCCATAATTCCTGTTAAAGAATCAATTAAGCAAGAACCTACCGATAATAATAAACATTTTCTTAGTGTTGATGATTTGATTAACAAAACTTCACCGACCGTGAATAAAAATAATGTTAATATAATGTATAAATCAACTCCAACAAGCTCTTCCACGAATACATTTATCGCTCCAACTACTATTGGTACCAATCATAGATATAAAACAGTAACTAATTCATATATAGTGAATAATAATTCAAATTTAGGTACTGGATCTATAGCACAACTCGATCTCTCTATACGTAATAATCTAAACAATATTAGTTATATTAATAAACAAAATAATATCCAGCAAATTAGTTGTAATGTAAATAACGCCCAATTACTTAACTATAACAAAACTGTTACATTTCCTCGGCAGATTAACCCACAAATTAGAGTACGGAATATAAGACTACCTAGTGGTCAAATAGTAGTTTCAAATAGTGCGGCAATTACTTCGTCTCCAAGATATTATCATCCTCAAAACAACCAGTATCCTAATAGAAGTATTAAGTTAAATCCTCAAAAACCACCACAATATTCTTACGAACAAGCGAATAGTAATAACATACAAAATATTACTAATTATAATCAGTACAATCAACTAATAATTTCTAATCTTCAAAACCTTCCAGAAGTTGAAGTTGATCGAACTAAATTTTTACCTGAAACTTCGAATTCTTCCACTCATATTATTGCAAGCAATCCTTTTGATGATACTATCGTACAACCTGAAGCTAATACAAAAATGTTTGAAGACCAAGATTTCATCAGTTTGAACCAGTTTGAAGAATTGTGTAAAAGTAAAGGTACATTAGATAATATCACTTCTAGAGACGCGAATTTATTCAATTTTGAAAAAAATATAGAACAAACAGTTAAAACTATCAACAATTCCAATACTAGTCAAAATATGAGAAGCGATAGAGAAGAAATAGGTATTGTTAAGAATCCCCTTTTATCTGAAATGTTATCCACTCAGAACATATCTTTCAAAAAGGAAACGAATGATTCTTTCGAAACAATAGGTCATAATTTAAAAGGAAATAATGAAACTATACAAAATACGGAAATCTCTCTGTCGTCTTTACTTTCTCAAGATAGTAGCGGACTATTCAAAGACATAAAAGTTGAAAATACTAAGGAATATAACATTGATAAATATCCTCGTTTATGTAAAAGTTGTCCTAAAGTAATTTTAAATTACACTTCGTTAATGTGTCACAACATGGAAAAAAATTCTTGTAATTACTGCCCGGAACAATTTTGCGAAGTATCGCAATTGAAAAGTCACTATTACTCTCAACATAGATTGTTATTTTGCACTGTTTGTAAATTTTTGGCTAATAATAACGATGAATTCGTCATCCATAAAAATAACGGGAAATGTTCAATTCGGGATGATTTGTGGGGCAGCGTCAACGTGAACCAACAGCTTCAAAAATGAATGAACCATTCCGACTGATGACTGATAATTCCTAGTTAGTTTCTGAATGCAGTATCAGGAAAACCTCCAGGTGGGCTAAAAACTCGTAGGCTAGCAAGAAAAGATATTTTTTTGGTTTTATTATTCAATATAGTTGCCTTCTATAGTTTTTCCTCATATTTGGTATTCATGCCATATTAAGCGCCATAAGGACCGATTCATAAACTCGACTTTACATTTGCCTTTTGCGGGTGACGTAAAAAATTTGTAATTCTCGTTGACGTGTGTACTGCTTTTTGTTTTCGTTATATCTTTGTGTTTTTTTTTATAATCCAGTATTTATGGACAATATTATGGAAAATAAGAGCTTTTTTTATTGGGACGAACGTGACAAACGCAAACTGTGTTTGACTCTTTTATATTGCTACAAAAGATGTGACGGCAAAACATAAAATTCGTTTATGTTGAAATTCACTAACGGCAGACCGATCGGCAAACTGCAACGTTAAACGACAACTATGAATGTTTTTATACCTTTCGATGTTTTAATCACGTAACGGCAAACGGAAAGTTTATGAATCGGCTATAATTGTTTCACATATAAAGTGTAAGTGTGTTGAATATAAATAGGATAGCCACCCGTATTTTTTTATTTGATAATACTCATAGATCGTATGGGTGATTAGCGTCATTAAATTTACAGATAATGGTTCATACATAAATAAATTTAAATCTCAGATAGATAGATCGATTTTAAAAACTTTTTTTAAATTATGCTCTTCACTAGTCTAGAGGGTCTGATAGTTCGTCAGAGTTCGTTTTGTTGTTAATTGCGGATACTGAATAATTAGTCTTCAAATTTTTGTATATTGATTTGGAGTGCAGGTAGGAAATATATATTACAGATATGGATGTCGTTTGTCTTCTGAATTTTGATACCAATCGCTTCTAGGTTTTATTGCAGAGGAATTTCGCCAGTTTTGTTGATGGTATGATAACTTTTGGGAAGTGTTCTTCTCATCATCAGGGAAACTACAATATAAAAGAACACAATATTACAACGTTTATCTTATTGTGTTGTTCTAATTTGTTGTTTTTCTAATGATGGAAAACATGGAAAAGTAGTTCAATAAGGAGTTCTTATTTCCAAATTACTATAAACCACACTAGTTTCCTAGTTTTTTATATAAATATATCTAATGACACATTTACCTAATGTGTAAAATACCAGTTTTTAATAATTCTATAAAATTTTATATTTTATTTTTGTTAAAAATGTTTTGTCTACGAGAAATCGTAACTGTGAAATGAACCAAAGTATGTTTCTAATAGAATCCTTGATATTATTTTGTATGTAGAAATTAATTACTTCTGATTTCTTCAGAAAAAGACATATAAGAATATATATTAATATATATGTGATGTGTGAAGTAGATTATATAAATAAGAAACTTATCTCTAGTTAGAAAAGTATTCTAAATGTGCAATTTGATATGTTATCAATGTGCTGTGATTTTTTTGAATTTATAATTGATTTAGTTGTATTTTCTACCATTTACCGAATTATATACTAATTATAATTAAATGAATAGGTTATTTGACATGATCATCTCATTTAAATCAAGTTTTCAAATCGTCTAATAAAACTTCCCGCTAAAATGCTCACTATCAATATGGCGGTGAGTTGACGTCAATACATAGTAAGTTTGGCTGACTTAGATGTATTTGATGAAGCCATTGAATAGTGGCCAGATGTCGGATCGGATTTGATCTGGAGAAATATGGATCTAATGAAGGTGTAGTCTTACTCCGCTCCGGTTTTTCGAGCGCTAGTCGAAAGACGTGACTGCGTTTATATAGATTAAATCTAGAGTGTGGATGGCTCGCAATTCTGTAGCCTCGGCTCGCTAAGACTCGTATCGATAACCTCTAGGAAGCGCATCGCGAGAGTCTGGATCGAATTATGTTGAAATCACAAAATAAGATGGAATTAAGTATATTCGATCAATAGGTTGGGATCTATTGTGTTGAGATATAAATTACATCTAAACATTCACCTTTTGAGGATAATTGTGTTTATTCAATGATGGTTATCTTATGATTTACCTGTGAATGTTCATTTCTGTTCAGTTTCTTATTTTTTAATTCATTAAGATGAAGATTCTGCTTAGAAGAGACCATAGAACATTTTTTTACGTGAATTAAGTCATGATTTCTAAAGTTTTAAAGATTTAAAAAACATACAGGATGTTTTATGTAAAAAAAATAGAGCATTGATTATTTTAGTATGTACATGCAATGTTACATTTCAAATTGTTTTGAACTGTTTCGTGTGTTTAATTCCTTAAATATGAAAAAATGATTTGTCAATTGAAAGAGCTCTTTCGCCTCCAATGGAAAATAAAATTTATTACATCATGATTAGGGTGGTTCTCTGTAAAATTTGACAATCAGACCCGACAAGATTCGTAGAAACCCAGGTTTTTGGAGCTCAGAACCCGGACATGTTAACAGGTTTTTAAAACATCGTGTAATAAAAACAGTTAAAAATGTCATAAATCGCCACTTTATCCATTTTGACACCTAAAATTTTTAAATGTACCTCACAAAACAGAATTTTGATTACAGCTGGTTACAAATTGTTTCATTATAATAAAATTAAAAACAAATTATTTATATATTCTGTTGCAAAAATAAAAACTTATTAGATTATTAAAATTTAGTCGAATTTTTAAACAGTACTCTGTATATGGCAAAAAATTTGTAAAAATTAAAGAATTTGGATTCCACGTGTACTAAATCACATCCGCGGTGCAATGCGTTGACATGTGCAAAGCATAACATTTCGTTTTTGATTTTCTTTCAGTTTGTGTTAAACGTTGTTGGTTCCATAATTTCCAATTTCTTAAACCCGTACCAAACTGGGACAAATCCGGGGAAACCAGGATGGATGGAAAAATAATTTAAAAAGAGCTTTACCGAGCAAGTTTTTGAGTGCTATATTTTCCCAGAAACACTTGCTATGTACAATTTTATGAAGATTATTTTTCAAAAAAGTGTGGCGTATATAATATATTTAATGGCAAAAAATTGAAGGTGCATGTTTGGGAAAACTAATTTAAGTCTTTTTCAACCACATCCAATAAATAAAATGTATAATTCAAAGAAAAATGTCAATACCTAACTTTTAAAATTTTTATTTCAAAAAATGTTCACGATAAAGTACGATTTAATGACTTAATTTTCATTATAATCCAATTAATTTCATGTTCTATTGGTGGCGAAAGGACTTAAATCAAATTATATTTTAATTTCGTTTGAAATTTGGTAAGAAATTTTAAGTTAGTAGCAGTATATTACTCAGTAATTTATGTCGTATGTGTAGTGTTTTTTATAGTGCGTAGCGCAGTATTGATTAAATAAATGTATTGAAATTCTTTTAAATTATTTAACTTCAAAAACAATCCTCAATTAAAGTCAATACACAGAGATGCAGAGTAAAAAAGATGAAAAAGCAAGCAAGGATTTGTAAAATTATGAATTTTTTGTATTGTAGTTTATTTTTAACATCAAATTTAATGAATAGATTTTCTTGTAAACGTGTTTTTGATACTCTAACCTCGCCACATTATATATTCTAATTGTTTACCACTGCATATTGATGTAGAATAAAATTTGAATTGTATCACTAAATAAATACAACTCTATCTATTGTAGTAAGACAGTCTTAGCTTCTTTACCGTTGACACTACAATTAATTTAGCAGACTAATTTCATCTTTAGCTTGCGAAATAACCCATTCATACCTTACATTGGATCTTGTACCCGTCATACCCTTTGAAACTATGTGTGAAGTATTGAACACATGCTTAATATCAATACCTTAACACCTGAAATTAGACTGTCTGGTCTTTTGATTCGGATATGAATCGGCGATTTGTATTAAATGGTGTGCTCAGTACGAATATGACCAATGGTTCCAGACATTTGATCTGAGTATATGTATAAGTGATATATTGGGAGATTGAAAAGTGATAATTGATCGTTAATTCTTTCTATAATTTGAAGTTGTTTCACAGATATTATAATATTATTGTAACCAGAAGAGCATAACATATCCGGCGTTGTACGCTTTTTGAGTTTCGGACAACAGAAGCGACCAAAAACAATTGCAATGCTTAATTATATCCATTAGACGTTCGTTAATGCCTCGTCGGACTCGATATTTTGATCTCTATGATTTGTATCGATTAGAAAGACCAATATTAGACAAGGACATGCTAAGGGCAGAAGTATAAGCAAATCCATGTCAGACAATTGAGGAAATCTCTTATTAAAAAAATTAAGCAGAGTATGTGTTTGGGTCTCACATAATCTGTACTGCACAAGCAACGTATTGCTTCAACAGCACCATACAGAACCGTTTATTATCGCTTTTTATTTATTTCTTCATGGAATTATTTTTATCTCTTAAGTCGATACTACACGATGCATCCAACGTTTGCGCCAACATTCGCGGTGCAACGTACGGCTGAACATTGAAAGGAAGGTTGGATGCAATGCTACAATTATTCTATGCGTCCAATAATATTCACCTTCTAATGTAGGGTTGAAGTTTGGACGAACGAACCTTATCTAAACTTAATAGAAGAAATGAAAACAGTGCAAAAAAGTGATGAACGGCATACTACGGTTATGAATTCTTCTAAAATAAATTATACGATATTGGCTTTTCATACAAAACACATAGTATTCACGCGCAAGAGGACAAGAAGTGTGCATAGTTGTACCGAAGTGTTGGTTCCAAGGCCGACGTTGAAAGCATAACATTCGTCGTATGACATGCGCATTACCACCAATCATACCAGCGTCTAACGTTTGAAGCATTGGACGCATCGTGTGACACCGGCTTTATATGCCGAATGAAATCCAAGTTGTCCCGCTGCGTATTAAGCGATTTGTATACATAAACCCTCTTTTTAAATTGATTTTTCGTGCAAATCAATTTTGCGGTTGTTCAATTTTCACACATATCTATTTAAATTATATGAAACTGGGATACATTTTTAAAATAATTTCAGGCTCGCTCTTTTAGTCTGTATTCAGTTTCATAATATTTCTAAGCTTCTGTTTTTTAGGTATAAAAAAGAAAATAATCAAAATGAAACTTTCTTACTTAGACCGAGTTTTTCGAAGGAATGCTACGTTAGTCTGACCCGCTATAACTTGGATAAATTATTGAATAATACATTATTTTTTAAATCAAAGAAAAGGTGAACAAGGAAACATAAGAATGGTGAAAGTATTTGTTGTCATTAATTGTTGATAAAACCCTCAATTTATTAACCCCTAAGTATACTACTCCCTCTCAATTAGTACTGGTGGCAATTCTTCAGCATTAAATGCTTTTAATGAACTACGTAAATAGTTATCTCCTTGTAGTAAATTTTCGCGCCAACAAAAGATAGGTTTCCGGTTGTTATTTATGTTGTGCAAATATTTTTACCATTCTTAATAAATAATTCTAATAGTTTACTAAAGTTATTATAATACTAATATTTTTCAGATCAAAAATGGATGCAATAATTGAAATATTTGAAAAAAGGTATCCCGATAAACCTCTTCGAAGATGTTACGTAGACCTTCCTGATATATTACAAGATAAAAATCTGAAATTTGTTAATAATAGTGTTAAATTGAAACCAGAAGGTAGACACAAATACGTGTGTTACGTATGCTGGTTAAAATTCAACTCTGCCTTTGATTTGTACAAACATAAAGAAACCCACAAAGATGAACTTGATGAACCCATCAATCCGGCTATGATGCAGAATCAAAGAAAAGGAACAAAAACAAACTTTCTGAGATCTCAAAAGAAATTGTATAGCCAGAGAAGAAAAAGACAAAGTATTTCTTCAATGCATACTGAAAATAGTGATGCAATTTCAGATAATAATATTGAAGAAAGAAACGAAATTGAAGAAGTTATTAGGAATGATAAAAAATTAGAAATCGGATATTTTTATATAGAAGATTCAAGAATTAGCGATACGGGAGGAATAACAAAAGTATTAAGGAAAATAAATTCTAATGAAAAAAGAAAAAAATCAGCTTTAGATAGTGATAATAACAATATTTCGACGTCTCCAAGCGCCATTACCAATAATTTAACCAAAGATATAATAACCTATGATTATTTAGAATTAAAACACCAAAGACTTCCCATTGATAACGAAGATAATATGGAAAAAGTAATGGAAACGAAATACGATGAACAATCTGTAGTTAATTGTGAAGATTCAGTTGTAAATAACATTGAAAATCTTGTTTCGATTCTCCCGTATCAATCCGATGAAATTCTGGTAGATTCTGTGATTCCCGACTTTGTAATAGAAGAAACCGTAGTTTTAGATGAGTGTGAGGACGACGAAACATCTAAAGATAGTATTCCATTAGAAAATATAGATTCTTCGATTCCATTACAACTTTTAGAACAATGTGCAAGTACAAATAACGTGCAATTTACTGAATGTATCGAAACTTCCACTAAAGTTATAGAATATGAAGCTGGAGAAGTTCTAGGTACAATAATCGAGTTTGAAAATGAAGAAATATTGAAAGGAATTGATGAAAACGAAACAGTTCTTGTTATATCTAGTGATTTTGGGAGTATGATTAAAGAAAATACAGATAATTTAGTAGATAAAGAATTTCAGCAACATAGGGTTACGAAAAAATCTTGTGGCGCAATTATTTCATTGTTAAATTTCCAGTGCAAAACTTGTGATATACATCTAGAAACGTTCAAAAAATTTGCTTTTCATACTTTCTACAATAAAACTTGTATTTTTTGCTGTAAAATATGCGACAGAACGTATAAGGACACGCACGATATATGCAAACATATGTGCAAACATAAGTACAAATATAATTTTTTCATGTGCCCCTTTTGCCCGCATTATTTCTACTCGTTCCGAAGAATTCTATCACATTTGGAAAAACTTCATAAATGTAATGTTCTTAAAAGAAAACCATCGGATTTATTAAGTGTATATCATAGATTGAAACCAATTGAATGCCCGGGTGTATACGTTTGCCAGCAATGTACACATGTTTTCGAATCAAAGTCAAGTCTGCGATTGCATTCTTCAAATTATTGTAAAATCTCTGGTACTCATAAATCGTTTTCTAAAAAAACAAAGAAGAAAACATGGCGAACTTCTCGAAGTAACGACTAAAAATTTTTAAAATCGTTTTGACAATATACAGATACTTATAGAGCAATAAATATGTGAGGCACATTTAGAGAGTATTATATTCATATACCAGCCAGACAGGTCATGTGATATGCAATAGAAACTCCCAGCTATTGAATACCCTTAACGTTGGCGATAAGCAGGTCTATCTTGAGCTAGTCTAAATAACTGTCCTGCTTCTCTTATCCCAGTCCATTCTCTAATATTCTGCAACCAAGAGACTTGTTTCCTTCCAATTTCTCTACGACCTTCGATTCCACATATCAAAGTCAACTGGATGATACTAAACCGTCTACCACGCATTGTGTGTCCCAAATAAGCTATTTTCCTGCATTTAATGTTAACCAACAACTCACGAACCACACTTGCTCTGTTAAAGACTGCATTGTTTGTTTGCATAGCTGTCCACAGTATCTTGAGCATGTGTCTATATAACCACAATTCAAAAGCCTCTAAGCGATTAATGGGATGGAAATTTTAAATTATCATTAGAGAAGAGTGATCTCATTTTAAAAAATGCTACCTCAATTCTACATTTTATTCCCTTATCGGGATCCAGTTGTTCAGTAATGTAACAACCAAGATATTTGAAACTGGGCACTCTTTGAATCGTTTGGTCGTTTACCTGTAGCTGTGTGTCATGGTACGGCAAGCGACTAAATACCGTATATTTTAGAACAGTTAATCTTTAGCCCCATCTCTCATCCTACTCTGTCAATGGTGTTTAAAAGGCATTGCGATCCATTCAAATCGTCATACATTACAATTGTATCGTCTGCGTATCTGATTGTATTTATAAGTTTACCGTTAATTTTTACTCCATACGATAAAAGTTGAATGCACAAAGCAAAAAATTAACGTCAGTTCCATGGGTCGAACATCATGAGTATGCTGATGATGCATTGCTGGTGTAAGCACTTTTTCCGAAGGCGATGATCTTTTGCAACAGTGCGCGATGTAGACCCGTCGCTTTACTCTTACAAAGCTGAGCAGTAATTTTTCTTGGATATAGTGAAAATGTCTGAAATTCGGTCATGTGAACAGTAGTGTCTCAATTCTGTAAGGGAAACTTTCTGTAGATGCCAAGAATGTACTACAAGCAGGAAAGGAATAAACTTTTTTCTTGAAAATATTGATTATCCATATTAATAATTCTTTTATAATATCAATACTAATGCCTAGTCGGTATTAATTGCTTCAGTAGTTCTTTTTGAGTCGCACTCCAATCTAAGTGTCGCATACCTGCCCACTAGGTCAGATTCTTGGAGTTTATTTTTTATGTTGATACAAGCTTGACAAGCCTAGATGATGTGTATCGTACTTTCCTGCTCTATTCCACACAACCAGGCCCTGCTGGTGTTATAACTGTGATAACTTACTTCCGCATATCTTGTGATTAGACCTACGTAGCTTTTACAATTGTGACTAGCTACATTAACACGATTAGATCCATGTCTATGTATTTACCCCTGTCTCCTTGTCTCACATCTTAGAAGTGCTTCTTGATTTTGAATCCTGTTTGCGCTTAAATGAGGCTACCTCGTCGGAAATTTCATTGCCTCTAATACATCTAGGCCTAGAGATCCAGAGCTTATATAGTTCTGTATCAGCTAGCTCTGCTCTTGGATATGAAGGTACGATGGCCTCATTTTGGCCCCAATCTTCCCTGTTGAAAAGGTGAGCGGATTCTGTTCAAAAAAAACTTATATATTTACGGGAACTTGTTAGTGATTTTTTAATAATGCACAGGTTTTGATTCTCTCTTTGCAGCTTTACGCCAGTGATCATTTTTCGTTGAGACTAGTCAAGTGTAAGCGTCAATTGATAGTCGTATTAAAATGGACACGCAAAATATTATCAAATCTCTTTCTTGTAGCTTCGTATTTCATTTTTTACCTTCCTCTTATTTGAAATACTCGTCAACAAACTCAAATATCCTCATTTCAGAGTCAAATTTTTGTATATGCCTCACAAATTTACTATCCTTGTCGGAACTGGGCTTTAGATTCAATAGAAGTGTTGTATATGCTCCAAACGATGGCTCCATCTTTCGTCTGAACTTTTAGTTTTGTTTGTATCCTATTCTTACACTGGGTCACTAGAACGTTTTAGTTGAACCTTATCAATTTTAAAGAACTCAATGTTGTTTTATTTTACATTTATTTATGTTTGTTTGATTGTTTTTAATAGTTTTAAATTGCGCCCCATTTCATGCCGTTATTTTATATTATGTTGTATATGAAGTTAATTTTTATATATGTATTACAGTATTTAGAGAATGTAAATAAAATGTTTTTATTTTCCTTCAAGTATTTTCTTTAACAACGACATTGATAATACTAGGTTTCTGATTACGTTTATGTTATAATAAATTAATTTTAGGTTAAATGAAATATTCGAAGAAATCGACAACATAAATGTAGCAATTAACAATATTATTGAAGAAACCTGTAGTTATGCCAATATGTCTACCAATTATAATGAAGAAATATGTATTGCTTCATCTCCACATTCAACTGAATCAGATCTCTCGACTATTAGTGTCGAAAATAGTGTACAAGTTGATAATGATGAACATAATAAAGACATTGAAGAAGACATTATATCAGTGAGCGATTCTGAGGAAACTGTCGATAATAATATTGAAATATTAGACGATGAAATAGAAGAAACTAATGATATGGAAGAATCTGATCCTCTTTCTATTTCAAAAACAAGTCAAATGGATACTTTAATTGAAGATACGCCCTTTGGTTTACATAGAAAGTTCATTTGCGCAATATGTGATAAAAGTTTCGAAACAGAATCAACCTATTTATGTCACAAATCTTTAGAAAGTTCGAATGGTCTTCATACTCGCCCTAATGTCAAAATACAGAAAGTATATCCTACAATTTCTAATGCTACTTCACAAAGTGCCACGTCATCTAATACACCACCACAACGTGAATTCCCTTTAATAAGAGTTAATCCTAATTTGATGCCTAATACAGTTCCATCGACATCACAAGATTTAATAATAGATGAAGATAGTTCGTCTACCTTTTCTAACATACCAAAAAACTCCTCACCAATTACTATTGATGGAGAAATCTATTTTTTGGTACCAAAAAATGAGAGTGCTCGATTACAGTTACAAAATTCTTTCAAAAATCAAACCACAGGCAGTTTTATAGTCTCAAATCCTCATGCAGGACATTCTTCAATTGCTAATACATCTACACACGAGTCTCAAAGACCATATATTACTATCAGCAAAAATTTGTTTGATGATTCTAGCGATACTCTTGAATTTCAGAGATGTATACCAGACCGTAACCGTTCAGTACCAATATCTACTATAAATTCAATGACGCACATGCCTACACCTATGATTGACATCGAAGCCCCCGTCATTAAAAAAAATTTCCATCAAAAACGTAAAGTTGGTCGAAAAAGTATAAATCATCAGAATAAAATAAATATTGGAGGTAAAACTTTCAATTTAGTCGAGACGAATTTAGACGAAATAGAAACAAGGAAAAACAGTAGATTGGATACTGATTTAGTAAGCATTAATATTGACGGCAATTTATTCGATTTAGAACCAGTCAAGAGTCAGAAAAAAATCTTTAGTTGTAATACCGAACCAAAATTCGAAGAAGGTGTTATGACACTTGGAAAGAAAATTTACAAATTGAAATCGGTACTGAAGAAGAAGAAGAATGTGCTTCCCAATAGATCGTACAAAAGAGATGAATCGAGATTGAATCTCGAACATTGTTATAACGGCAATAAAAATAAAATGGTGAAAGTAACGAATATAACACCTATAGCTTATTATAAAAGTAATGACAAAGATGCCGTGCTACCAAAAATTACAAATATAATGTCGGTAGAATCTGATATGGCGCAGTCTGATGGCATAACAGTTCTAACTGATGATGGTGCTCCATTAAATACCATACTCTGCGCTTCTGTTAGTGAGAATGACGACATAGAAAGCGCATTACCAATGACGTTGATTGTTAATGAATCAGCCATGCGTGAAAAATTTTCGGAAACGCAACCAATTGTAATTGACTGAGTATCATTTTTCTAATTGTATAGTCTATTAAGTTGTAATGTATATTTTATTTCCGATATTTTTATATCTGGACGGTTAAGTACTTAGCCTACAAACGTTTTTAAGTTTGGACTCAAAAATATATCACACGAGGCAAAATCTGGAGAGTACGTTGAATGACGCGGCAGTTTGGTAGTGACTAAAAAGGATGAGTGTCCGGTGCGTTATCATGATGGAAGAGCACTTTTTTCATTGCTAAATGGGGTCGTTTTTTTTTCAATTTCCCGTCTAATCGGCCCAATAATTGTACATTGTACAGCCTAGTCACCGTTTTGCCCTTCCCTATGTAGATCAAATCTTGTGAATCCCTTTTTGGAGCACATTTCAGGGCTAAAGTCCAATACTTTGACTGTTCTTTGGTCTCTCGTGTGTACCAGTGTATTATCATGAAACGAACCAGAAACTTCACATTGCGTTTAAATAACATTAAACATTGATTCATATTTGCCTATGTTGCTCAAAATTTCATGCCGGATACGACTAACGCGATCTCAGCTATCTTACGCACCTTCAATCTTTCTCTACTAGATATAGACATATGTCGCGTTATTATCCATGGTCGTCGTTGTCAGGGCACCTGGACATGGTTTATCAAAAGCAGATGTTAAAATTGCTCCACCAGTTTTTGACGGTCACCACCCAAGAATTATTGTCACCATAAAAAGTATTCAAACAGCACTCTTGATTTGGTTTCCATTTTTCTTATAGCCGCTAGAACTCGATCAAAACAAAAATACAAGTCCAAATCGACATCCGAGAATATACTAGTGAGGCTAATTACTTACCCGCTTGCACAAATTTATGATTAAGTAATTAGAAATTTTATTATTGCTTTTTTTGGTACGTATCGACTAACGGTGGCAACTATTTAAAGAATTTATTAGTATAAATTTTAAATACTAATAAGTAATGTTCGTAATAACAAATGATAGTCCAACTACACGAACTCTTTTTATTTTTTCTGAATCTCTAAAGATGTGTGCACTGAGGTAATGGAAGAAGAAGAAGAAAATTTCCTATAGATCAATTTTTTTTCAATGGTCTGCTCAAGAGGTATCAGTTGTTGATAGTAGATACTGGAATCAATAATTTGAACAGGTCGGAGCAGTATAATACTTTCTTCGCGTCAGTCAGTACTCTTTCCTAAATTGTTGTCGTGAATTTTAATACTTCTTTTGCTACTTCATCATCAATCAATCAGTTAAATACGGGTATCAAGTCAGAATGAAAAGAAAAGTTTATATGGTGGGTGAAAAAGTAAAATCTGTGTTGAAAGTAACTTGAAAAGAATTGATTAATAAAAATTCTGGTCGGTGACTTTCTATCAATTTTCTGGAAAAATCACAATTCGGTCACTGTAGAACTTCGGTTTTTGGACGTGCTTTTCTCAACCCTATTTACAGAAATAAAAGTAAACGCATTTCCGATTGATCATACGTTGCTTTCAGACAAAATAATAGTTTGTCCAGGTTCAAGCAGCACAAAACTCCTCCAATCCCACCAAACACTAAGCATCATCTTTCTTCCCGTCAAATTATTATTCTCATCGGTCCTAATCGTTTGTTTGGAAAATGGCTCGTTTAGTTTTACAGAGGAAACTACGTTCCTTTAAGTTTTCTGTTGTAAATTCACTTCCTTTTCTCCACAAGATATAAAATTTAATATTATGGAAAACGGTTTAGTCTAGGAACGCACCAAGTACCTATCCATACAGATACTTAATTTTTTACAATTTATACAAAAAAAAATTATAATCTTTTGCTTTATATCGTCGAATTGCTTGCTTTCCTATTAATCGATAAGTACCATCTTTTTGGTAAAAATTTTATTAATTTTTCTCCTATAGATTTTTTTGTTCCTTGCTAAGAATACATTTTTTTTTCGTTGCTTCAAACTTGAAAGTCCATAAGAGTTAAATAAGGACTGCAATAAGGCCAGCTTATGCCATCTCTCTTGGAGAACAACTTTCCAAATAAAATTTCACGTTTTGTATTAAATACGTATTGGACGTGCGCGAGGCTGCTGGAAACGTGTTTTTTGGTTATAGTTGAAGAAATTCTGCAGTTTTGACACCAAGAAATCATCTAATATTTCCACATAAAGCCTTGATTTACTGTGAGGGCTAATAATTCTTCGCATTGATATCACAATCTATACAGATAGTTTTGCCTTATATTTCGCAATCTTCGTGTATCTATTGATATAAAAATGAGGTTCATTTGAAAATGTGAAGCTTTTATACTTTGAGAAACGCCTAGTTTATAAAATAAAATCAAATTTATATCGAAAATCTCTTTTGCTCGTTTTTCTGGCTGAATTTTGGCAGCATGCTCTATAATGAAGTTAACGTAATTATGTTAACTTTGGTTTTAATACATCTTGTGTAAACTATTCGTTTATGGGGCAGCTGTTTCTTATTCTATTGTCGTCTCAACAGCCTATGGATCTAGTGCTCGTTACTCAATGTCCTATTAATACGAGAAGCTTGGGTTGAGTCCCTCTTTACATTAATACGCAGTTTGAGTTATGTTCTACAGTATGCTGTCTAAGAGCGATTTCATTCAAACTTTACATTGCAGTAACTGTTTGGTGGTCAACGGTATAATTTGATATTTGTGGGTGGGTTGTAAACGTCATCGACGCACACCGCAAAATAAACATATCAACCCTTTTTAATTACTAAATTAAAACTAATGCAATGAAGAAGCGTGGCTTTGAAATCACACCGGCATCCCTGCAAAAATTCGTATTTTTCACCTGAGGACTTTAAAGTTTTCGAATATGTGTCACAGGAACAGGTATTTATTTCATGTAAAAAAGAAATGATGTCGTATCGAAAGTAATAATTAATAATAATAAATAAATAATTCATCATGAAGTTATTTTTCACAATAATTCTCACTGTAAAAGACGACGACTATTGGACAGTCAGCTTTGTTATTAAAATAAATCACGTTTCTTTTTACTTTTATCACGTTTTTCGATATGAAAATAGACGGGAAGCAAATTTTTCATGAAATTACTTCAAAAGCTCAAGTTTTGCACATATGCCAGTTTGATTTAACAGAGAAATATTTTTATTCTTTTTTATATGTTATGTAAAATTAATATCAAACCAAGATATTACAATGTTATGGCATATTTAAGTTGATTTGACTGCTTTGTGACTTATTAAATAAGTTTATAAATTTATATTATATATATATATTTGAGGAAGGATTATACCTTATCTGAACAATACTTTTTTCGTACCATTCCATAGTCATTCATCTTAGGTTTTGAACTATGTGGAATTCACTTCAAGGGTAATTTATAATAATTTTATAAAAAATTTTAATCTCTAGATTTCTAATAATTTTTTTCGTTCTCGAGACATTTTCAGGAAAGTGATTTTTGATTTTTTTCTGAAACTCAACATATTTGAATTAAAATCTTTCAAATTCTTAGAAAAATCCATTAAATTGCTGGCATGCTCATTGTACCATATTGATGGACGGGTAAAATATTTCATTTTAGATCTATAACTTTTTACTTATCTTCAATATATACCTCTTCTTCAATTATTTGGAACCGTTACAGACGTCTACTTCTGTTAGCTTCTTCAAGACAGGTCCCCCATATTCTTATTTCTTCAGCGACTTAAACAGTGAAAATGTACAATTTTTCACATAATATCTTTTCCAATAATCAATTTTCATTGGAAATCAAAGTATCAGTCTAACAATTCTTACCAAATTTTTGTTTTCCAAACAGTTTGCAAGTTAAAAGGACGACAGTGACACGTATTCTAAGTCATCTTAAAAACGTATAATTCAATAACAATAAACATGTTATGCAAAAAATATGCACTGGATATACTTCTTTTAATAAATTATGATTTTCATATGCGGTTTTTACAACTTTAATTATTCGTTGCTTTTCTATTTTAAATTTTCCTTTTTTTTCTAACTAAACGAATGCTACGGCTATACTGATTTGTTCACAATGATAGAGACTTATAATTTTTGACGACCCAGCAACTCTGTATAATTTAGTACAGGACTTGAATATTAACCATCTAAATGTTGATTTGTTGAAGGTCAACATCTTTACTTATCGACTGTTAACATGAATGTAAATTATACCGGGTCGCCACAAATTATAGGAAATATAGGCACCGCATTCGTAACATCTGTCGGTTGCTGGTGTTTAGTTTAGTTTCGTTAATTAATTTCTACCATGAGCAAGTAAAGTTCCATTCGTGTGTGAAAATCCTACATACATATAAAAATAAAATTTGCATTACATAAAATCAGAAACGGAAAAGAAGATAATCAATAATAATAACGAATGTGTACAAAAATTGATTGTTCAAGAAATGTTTCTGCCTTTGAAATACTGTCATTCATGATATTGTTTTGGAATTTTTCCATTTTTGTAGAGATATTATTTATGTTTTAATAAAAATATGTTTGTAATTTTGTGTCTAATTCAATTAAAATCATTTTTTTCACACAAATATGTTTCCGCACTTTCAAACTTGTCCAATACAATCCAAAAATCTTCTCATCTTAAACGTTTTCGATCCTTTATTAGTCCTCGGCAAGTAGCTGTTTCCCAGTCTAACTATCCTTCTGATTCCGTCCGAATATTGTTCATCCAATATTATCTTGGCCTTCACCTTTGCTATTACCTTGACCTTGACAATTTCTGGTTATTCGTTCTAGGCTTATTCTATTAAGAAAGTTGTCTGAAACGATTTTAACGTTAGGAAACAGAAAAATCGCTGGGAGCCGGATCTGCTGAATAACATTGGTGGTCAATTAATTTGTAAATTTTAGCCAAGGCGATCACACAAATGTGAGGAGGTCTGTTGTTCTAATGGAAAAGCCTTCCGTCAAATGCAGTCGCTTTTTGTAATTTCTCTATTTACCTTATCAAGCAGTGATGAAAGAAAAACCTCTTAATCACTTTACCGACTCATCTAAGGTCATTGGATTGTTTGTGAATCTTCTCGGAGGGTTTTTCAACGACAATGTTTAATTTCCTCCCTTTGCAACAACTGTGGTTTAACTGTAGAACCGTATCAGAGCAGTTATAGGATATAGAATGTGACAGCTAAGATATGGGACTATTTAAATATCGGATAGATATATCGTGGGTTTGAAAGAATTGATTAAAGTTTGAATTACTACTCCATGCACCCTATTCGCAAGATTTAGTCCTCTCGGATTATTTTTTGTTCCCAGACTTGAAAAAATGGCTCGGGGGTTAAAGATTTCCCACTAATGAAGAGGTGATGTCGGCAGTTAATGGCTAATTTGAGGGGCTTGACGATTCTTATTATAAAAAGGGTATCGAACTTATTGAACATCGCTGGTAAAAGCTAAAAGGAGATTACGTTGAAAAATAATGATATTTTTCTAGAATTTTTGTGTTTTCTTTGTTGAGCCAGGTACTTCTGGGATTATTCTCGTAATTATTGTTAGGAAACTACGCCTGTCGATTTTATTTTTTTTTATTTATCAATTACATAAATTATTTCGTTATTGGTGTATTTTTTACAATCTCACTCATGACATAACTTGGACAAAAATTGAAATTAGTATTTTGGAATACTATGATGTCTAAGATAGGGAAATAAAAAATGATTAATTACTAACATTTTATGGATAATGGCGAAAGCGAATTCAGTAGTTAGTCTTCATAGACACTAATAGTAGTCTATCAAATGGAACAGGAAAATTTCCAATATGTTACCTAAAAACTGACCACGAGAAATTTTATTAGCTCTACTGAAAAAGTTTTTGCGAGGTATCATAGATTTCTTCCAAACCAACGATATGCGGTGCGTCTAAGCCTTTAAATAAAAGTAAGTAATCATATAAAAGCCCATCAAATATCATTAGTTTGAAAATATAAATGAAATAGAATTCTATTCCAATGAAAGAAATCTAAATCTTGAATTTGATTGTTAAAGTCTGAACTACAAACTATATAACATGCTTAAAAAGTATTTTTCTTCTTTTGAATCTTTTTTGCACCATTTTTTATTATGTCTTGATTTTGATGGGTTTCAGATGTCATTTTGAAATATTTGAATCTAATGTTATAGTCTGTTTCCAAAGGTGAAATGTGTTTGTTAAGTGTTGCGAACAAAGGAATAAACAAAAACATTGATCGTGATTGATACAGAGATCTGTATTGTTTTGAAAAATTCAAACGGGATATTTCTCATTGTTAAATTTATATTTTTACATTAGTTTTTAAAACTATGAAAAAGTGAACAGCAACTTTGAAGCAGCTTGTTGATTCATAATAGAATTGTTTTTTATTCTACTAAATCGATTTAAATAAACGAAATTTAATGTTAATTTTAATTTCAGTTGCTTTTATGATGACCGTCTTTACTCTTCCTTTTCCATGGATTCTATTTCTACAACAGTACAACTTCCTAGTTTTATGGACCTTGTAAATTCCCAAAAACAGCATACGATTACTGAGAATATCATGGAGACGTCAGTTGTGGATCAGTTGAACGATTCAGACGAATTAATGAATTTATTATCAACAGAAGAAAATTGTACGGCAATCTTGCAAAACATATCGACGAACGAACAATTTCAAAGGTTAATGAACGAAGAATCAGAATTTGTACCTACAGAAGAAGTTGAACAATTGATAAATAAAATTCAACCGCAAACTCCTCCTCAACCTGTGATAAATATTATAGATTCTCGTGTATTAGATACAGAATCCATAGATAATTTAGCTAGTAGTTTAAATAATGAAATAGAAGCAGAAATTAAAACCAGTGGTAACCATAAATCCTTAATAAAAGATGTTCACCAATGCGATCAGTGTGGTAGTGTCTTATCCACTAAGAAACTTCTTAAAAAACACATGTTAATTCACACTAAAGAAAGGGACTTTCCATGCGAAGTATGTGGGAAGTTATTCAGGTTCCGATATCAAGTTACAGCCCACATGAAATCTCACAATAAACCTACCTACCAATGCGAAATTTGTTCGCAAATGTTTGTACATAAATCTCATCTAAACTTCCACCGGAAAAAACATTTAGGAGAATATATAGCAACATGTCGAGGTTGTGGTATGCAATTTCGGACTACTAAAGAACTTAAAGAACATAAAAGTCATTGTCATATCGAAGATTCAATCATTTGTGATATTTGCGGTAAAAAATTGAACAGTTTATCGATACTAAAAGAACACAAATTAACCCACGATCCAAATTACGGCAAAGAAAAACCCTTCGGCTGTGAAATATGCCCTAAAAAGTTTCTCAATTTAAGAAATCTCAAAGCGCATATGAAAATCCATTCCAACGTAAAATCATTCGTATGTAGCATTTGCGGTAAATCGGTCAGCAGTAAGACATGTCTTTTAACCCATCTCAAAATGCATACGGGCGTTAAAGACTTTCCTTGTGATATTTGTAATAAACATTTCGCATCCAAAGACTACCTCATGGTACATAAAAGGATACATACTGGAGATAAGCCGTTCCAATGTAATATATGCGGTAAGAGGTTCACCCAAAAAACGTCTCTAACCGTTCACGTTCGATTTCATACTGGACAGAGACCTTATAAATGCGAATGCGGAAAACAGTTTGCTACAAAGAGTCACCTGATGTCGCATTATAAAACCCACGATATTGGAGGGGTAGATATAGAGTACATTACAAATCATTTCATTTAATATAATAAAAATTGTTGTTATTCACTTGTTTTTTATTGATTCCTCGAAATTCCATTACTGAACTGAATATTTCGAACAATGCTTAAAATTTATACAGAACGCGATTAAGTTAGGGGAAAAAATTAATTATTTGAAAGATAAGAATAATTGAAAGATTATTTGTTTCAATTCAATTATTTCTACGTAGTAAACAAAAATTAGGTGATTCATCGCGTATTTAATAAACTTTATCTATAACTGTCAATCAGGGTCGATCCTAGTATGTGTGCAAGGCGTGCACCGCACGCGGGCGGCCAATGAGGACGCATCTAATTTTATCAATATCACGCAGATTATGTATTTCTTAAAATAAAATTACATAGATCGAATTAATATGGGAGTGGTTTAATTTTAAACCGGAGTTTTGATATAAAATATTTTATAATTAAGTTACAGAGCTGAAATTTTTCTCTAGTTAATCTCAGTCACAATCTGCCACCTCTGCGGAAGCTTTCGGATGCCTTTTTCATAAAAATTTCTCGGTTAGATTCTTACGATTGCAACCCCGCATTGCATTCGAATCGCATTTCGCTTCTCCGAAACAAGAAATTGTCGCATGGTGACAAATCGGGACTAAAAGGAGGATATTACAGTGTTTCCCAACCCAATTCGTTCAATGTTTTTATCGTATAATGTATGCGGTATGGGGTTGTCTTGCAGTAATATCGCACCGCTTCGATCTACAGACAGGTTACTATAATACTGTCCGTCCACAGTTCGTTGATCAGTGAGAAAATCAACCGCAATAACTCCTCTAACGTACGTAGAAAATACCTTCCTAGCCGACTAGAGTAACCTTAACTAGCGCGCCTTCATCTTTTTTCCTCTATTCCAAAGACTCGCGTTTACTCTCCGAAATATTATGGTGCGCCCATGTCTCGTCAAATTTCCAAGCGTGTGAATTTCTACTCAATATTCAGAAGTCTTGGCACCCATATGGCTGAAATTTTGCGGTAACCGAGCAGTTGATTAATTATTTGCTCAGTACTACTTACGTTGATGCCCAATTTTTAAGCCATATCTCTTACAGTACTGCGTCGGTCTCCCAAAATGAGTTATTCCGCAGCCATTCTTATCTGTAACACTTGTTATGGGCCGTACACTTGAGCGTTGGAGAGGTGCTCATTCCCGAATTGCTTTGCAATAAATTTTCACGGATTTTACATCATCTTTGACCAAAAAACAAATACTAGTCCGTTGCGCAGCAGGTACCGGTACATCCTTGCTGTAAGTATAATGAAAAGCGAAGTTACGCGCTTCTAGCTGATCTCTACAGATCAGTCTAACATTTAATGCAGCTACTTTTAGGACAATAAAATTCTTTGGGCGTTAAAAAAAATTCTTATTTATATTTGAACTACCCACCGTATGTTAAATTTTGATTAGTTACTGAAAAATAAAAAATCGGTTTTTTCGACAATACAGTTTGAAGAAGAAAGAAATTTAGTGCAAAATGTGATGGGCCGTTAGTGTCTTTTTTTTTTCTCATTTGATAGCAAAATTCGGGGCACAGGTGGCATTAGTTAAAAAGTTTTTATCCAATAACAAGGAGTGTGATTCAAATACATTTAAATAGTTCAAGACTGCTTTCTATTTTGCAATTCTTGATACCACAATTTCCTCGGAGTTTCATAACATTTCTAATGAAAATCTTATGGAAGCCTGCATGGACTTAGATATTAGATATACAGGAGAAAGTCTGTAAAATATATAGACGGAATATCCATAGTATTGGATGTTATAGTCTAAAATGATCTGATACTCTTTTTTTCAAATTCTGCTCTACCATAAAGAATTTTTCTAACCCCCCATTATTTAGAATTGCTCTGTATCTAATTAATAATATACATTATGCAGTAACGAAACGAAAAAAGTAATAGTTGAATACCTCTTATGTTGCAGAGGCAAAAAAATATCGTTTAAGTACTCCATGACAATTTAGACTTTTATTATATCGGGTCTAAAGTCTATTTATTTTCAAAACAGACTCAATGCGAACAAAAGTATGTCCGTGGCGTTCCACTTGCGCGTAAAAGGCCAAAGTGAGAAGATTGAACAAGGTTTTTCGAAATAATGCCATGATTGTATTCGATATTGATATACGCAAGTAAAAAATTAGAACATTTTGAGGAATTTACAGATAATAATAGATTCTCTGTATAAATCTATAAGACTAAGGAAAACGTTAAATGATTTGATCTATTGAGGTTTTTACTTACTAAGGGCTCAAGGTAAACAGTTTTTATTGGTTTATATTTCTATTTACAAAGGTTGCTGGAAGAAATTGAACTTTAATGACGCTCAATGGAGGTACGTTAGCTTGTGCTGTACAGTTATTACAGAATTTTCCTTTTTTCGGTAGTCAGCCGTTCTCTAAAAAGCTCTTCAGTCTTCCAAAGGCAGTGATCTGCAGCCCGTAAAGTAACGATGTTCCTTTGATTTGCCAACCAATGGCTTAAATTTTTCGTTAGTCATTACTTGCTGTTTCCTTAATGATATTTTTCTTTTTTAATGTTAATGTTTTGTCAGGAAGAAAAATAATCCCGTTTCGTCAGCGTTAAAAACATCATTGGGATCGTATCCATTCAATAAACTCTTCAATTAACTTTTCCATTCTGTGCAAACTCCTTTGCTTACGCGTGAACTTTCACAGCAAAATTTTCAGAAGATCAGATCATGACGTTTTTTGAAATTTCCCAACCAACCATTGCTAGCTTTAAAATTGGATAGATTTGCAAACTCTCAGCTTCTTTCTTTAGTAATGGTCCGCTACCACTGATATTTTTATTTCTACACTATTTTAACCATGTAAACATCATCATCATTATCAAGCCTTTCAATCCCATGTGGATTATGGCTAACGCTTTTGGCGCTTTAAATCCGTTTTTTTAGGTGGATTACTCCTCATTTTCTTTATAGTTTGTCGCTTTTTTTGGCTGCTTTTGTTATTATTTTCCAATCTTTTCGGTTCCGGCATTTTGCTCTCCAGTTTTTCTCGGCCTGCCCCTTCTCCTTGGTCACAATGGGATCCATTGTGTTATTATTTTGAACATTTCAATTGGTTTTCTTTTTATTATGTGCCCGGCCCAGTTGAGCCTTTGTGCTTTAATGTATCTCACAATTTTTTTTCTTTTCCCAGTTCTCTCTCTATTCCTTCGTTTTTCTTTGCTCTTCTTTCTCCTTCCTGTGTTATGTTTGGCCCTGTTATAGTTCTCATTTTCTTTCTTTTAAGTTCTTCTTCTTCTCTTTTGTTTATTACTGTTGTTTCCATCGCATATGTGATTACTGGTCTTATTAGGATTTTGTAGATTTTTATTTTGTTTTGTTATGTAAACAAACATTGTTCTGAATTGGGGAATTCAGTGATTTTTCATCATTTACAAATAAGACTTTTCTCTATTGTTTACATTTAAAGCCAAAGATGATTGAAGTTACAAATGTCGACGTTACAACTTTCAGTTACTCAAGTTTTGGACTCCGACGGGAAAGGAATACAACATTTAATGAATTTACAGAGGTTATTCCGTTTTCGAGATTCAAATTTTCAAGGTTAGACTGTATATATAAAAATATTTTCATGAAAACGTGCCCGCACTATACATATTAATGTGAAAATAAGAACTATTCTGAGACATGTATAATTCTTTTTTGAAATAAACTTCAGTCATACAGAAATAGCAATCATCAAAATGGTTTGTGGGTTCTCGCCATACCGTTGGAACTGCAAAAGGCATACTTCTTCACTACCCTCCCATCCAATGAACCAGCTGTTACAGCCCACATGGGAAACACTAGAATATGTGATATAAGCATTTTTCACTTTTGCAGAAAATGTTCTGGCTTGTGACTTCACCATAAATTCTCCACAAATATAACGAAAGTTGTAGGGAGAAAGTTAGAAACTGAGGTGCGTATGACTTGCTATTTCTTGACTATATTGTATCAACCACTTTGAGACTCAAAAGTAAACTAAATACGAGAATAAATAACTTCACTACATGCGAACACAAAAGAATTTGAATAACATATTTAAAAGTATTAGGGATTTATTATTATTTGGAAGAACATTATAAAATAATTGTTTGAATTGTGTTATTGTTGAAATTTTTAGACGTTTCATATTATCAGACACTTATTTTAATTGAATTTGCTTCTCATTCAAAAATATGGTAAATATATTAGGTAAGTGTGTTGTTTGATATGTCTAAATGATTTCGGTATAAAGCTAACAGTTCACTTTTTTAGGTTTATGTATTTATTGGGAGATTTGAGTGAATTTCTGATGAAACAAGAATCAGGCAAGAAAGTTTTCCAGTGTAGAGAATGTCCGAAAGCCTTTACCACTAAACATTACTTCAAAAGCCATCTACTAACTCACATAGGCGTATTTCCGTTCGAATGCGCCCATTGTCAAAAGAAATTCAAAAGGAAGCAAGATCTAAAGAGTCATACTTTAACGCACAACACCAATAGAAGCACTTTTACCTGCGAGATTTGTAAAAAAATCTTAACCACGAAGTCCTCGTTACTAATCCATCAAAAGCGACATTTGAAATTGTATAATATTTTTTGTAATTACTGTCAAAAAGGTTTCTACTCTAAAACCACCCTCACTTTACATATAAATTCTAAACACGAGGGTAAAACGACTTTCGTATGCGACATATGCGGTAGGTCATGTTACGATAAAACTAGTTTAGAAAATCACCGAGCCAGACACGATGAAAGTTACGGCAAAGAAAAAAACATCGAATGTCAACTTTGTGGTACGAAATTCATAGATCAGAAATACCTGGCCGTACATATGTACAAATTACATAGCACCGACCATAACCACAGATTCGTTTGCGAAAGTTGCGGGAAAAAACTTTGTTCCAAAGTGAGCTTGCAAGAACACATGATCGCGGTACATCAAGGTCTCAAACCACACAAATGCGAAATTTGTAATCAGTCATTCGCTAATCGTACTACTCTCAAATTGCACGAAAGAAGACATACAGGTGAACGCCCTTACAGATGTACTTACTGCTTGAGGGCTTTCACTCAAAGCCATAGTCTCAAGATGCACCTAAGATTGCATACGGGAGAAAAACCCGAAATATGCAGTATATGCCAGAATAGTTTCACTTCTAAGAGTATGCTCAAGTCGCATATGAAAACTAAACACAAACTATTCGATGATACGCACCCTAAGGAAGTATTTTAAGGAATGATTAAGTATAAGTATACGTTATCTGATCGAAGATTCAAAAGACAAGAAAAGCAGATGTAACGAAACATTTTTAATACTCAATTGAAGCAAAAGTTCAATAGAATCTTTCACTTTTCTCATTTGGAAAATAATCTTAAAACAATTAATATGGATTATCAAGATTGCCAGTTATTACAATAAAATACTCTTCTACTTTCTAAATGTTATTTTAGAGTAAAAAACGAATAAAGTAGCGGCTACGTCAACATGGTGAACGCTAGCAGCGTTGTCAGATTGTTCTTGGAATTTAATAGAAAATAACTGAAATAAACAAAAAGTAAAAATTTCACAATATAATAAATGAAAACTCCACATAAACCAACAGGACCTCAACGTGTTTTGCGTCACATTCACGTATTTCTCTTTATAGTTCTGTACGAGGTCTTGTCGTTGTGTTTGAAATTTATTCTCTCAGTTAGAAACTTTCTTGGTAAGACAAGCACTAATCGGAGTGGTCCTCACCCTTCTATACTCAATATATGACTCCACACTTGCTATTGGGATCGCATTCCGTGTTAGTATTTTTTTAAATTTTTTCGAAATGTATAACCTAACTTAACCTCCTATCATTTCATTTGTTTCCACGGTCTTCCCAAATCTTTTTATTGAGCGCTTGAGTGTATGTTTAGCTCTTCGAATAACATTTCCTATTAAATTATTTTAAATTACTATTATTTTCTTTGATAGAAATAGAGATATACTAAGAACGAAAAGAAATATCAGCAAACTTTGAACTGAGCTAATATGATTAAAACGTGGTTCCACTAGAAAAAATCACATCACTATTGTAAGTATAATAAATATTTATTTACCCGAATCGGTCGTTCAAGGTTCTCATTTCTTTTTGAATCGGTCATAAAATATTTTTCGGGCCTTCGAGGCCAAACATTTTAGAGATTTCCGATGACGAAATCAGTAAAGAGAAAGTCATAGATATCAACCATAGAATAATAACTGATGACTAAATTTTAGTCACCAATATCTTCTTATTGAGAAAGTATGCTTTCCAGATACATTCATTATTTGAAAAAACTAGGTCGCCCTCTGCGAAATTGTGATCTAGCTATGTCTCTTAATATTTTAGACAACATAACGATTCAAGTAATCGCTTATAAAACTATGACGATTAAACATTGCAATTAACATGAAAGAAAATGAAATGCACAGATTAGACTCTGTTGGATGACGGGACGGAATTGTGACGGCAGAAACAAAAAAATAGGGATAATAAATCAAAGAGTTTATGTCAATCAAGACCAAATTGAGGCATAGATATTGTGAAGTGAAAATGCTTTAGTAGCAATAATAATGTGTGCATGTGCAAGATCTCAGTATGCAAGCAGTACCAGTTTAGTCTTCGAAACTACTATGGGTACCCAAGCACTCCTCTTTATACAAAGAAATAAAAGCTGCTCTTCTTGATATGGAACACGCAGATGAACTGAATTTTGTTAAACTGCACTCTCTAAACCCGTATGCGTATTCTTGAATATTTTAATTCAGAATTAAGCCTTAGTCTACCACGTCTAATTAATTCTACTGATGCAATATTGTTTCTCAGAAAATGTTAACTTTTTTGATTCGTAAAGCTTCCTGGACATATTAATTCCAGACAGACCTTTATGTTACTATCAAACAGTATTGCACTGATTCTCTTTTATATACGAGAATGGTCCCAGAAGTACCTGGTCAAAAAAAAACACAAAAAAAAATGGAAAAAGAAATTCTAGCTGTGTTCAATAAATTCGATACTCTTTTTATAATAAGAATCGTCAAGCTCCTCAAAATAGCCAATAACTGCCGACATCACCTCTTCATTGTTTGGAAATTTCTGAACACTAAGCCATTTTTTTAAGTCTGGGAACAGAAAATTATACGAGGAGGCTAAATTTGGTGAATAGGGTGTATCAGGTAGCAATTCAAACTTTAATTAATTAATTTTAGCTATTAGATTAACGGATGTGTATTGATGAAACAACACTTTCTTCTCATCCAAATGCTGCCGTTTTTGCTTGATTTCTTCGTTCAAACGTTGCCATAGGTTCCCATAATACTCGTCGTTGATAGTTTTTCAGTTTCAAAATTAAAAATTATTCCACGTACATTCCAAAAAACTGATGCTATGATCTTGACTGCAGATGGAACGGTCTTTGTCTTCTTTGGAGCCGGTTCTCCCTTTTCAGTCCATTGTTATGATTTTTTGTTTGTTTCTGGTGCGAAGTAATGGACCCACTAAATACTCGACCCCATAGGGAGTAAACGCACCCAAAGTTTCTGTTGTCGTTACCTCATTTGGTCGACCACTGTGACTTATATTTATATCTGTTGTTAAAGGGTCTACGATATATATATTTAGAAAATATTTGAGAGTCATTGATGGATGTACCTGAGTTCATAATATTATAAACTTTTGGCTATATGTGTTCAAATGATATTAAATGATAACTTTTGCGGTACAGATCTAGTTTTACATTATAAAGTTTACTTTTTTCGAACAAATCAATGTATTACTTTTGATATGATTGATTAAGCTGGAATTTATGTATAAAATGTACGTAAATTATTGTAATAGAATATGAATATTGAGTGATAGCTTACAAATATTTTTAGTATAATCAGAACTGCTTATGACACAATTCTTTGGATGTTTTTCTATGTATGTTTATAGTACTGATTGTTTTGTTCTCAACGGTTTACGTAGACATAAATGTTCTGGGAATATGATTCCCGAGGGTCTTTTGTAAAGTGTGCAAAAAGAATCTTAACTACCGGGTACTGCAAAGTGAAGAGGAAAGATTAAATATTATTCACTTTTCTTGTTAATATACTTTTTATTTCTTGCGGTTTCCCTTCCTTTATATAAGTCTGTGTTAGTCATTTCCATGTACGGGATGTTTTACTATAAAATAACTCCCCTTATTTAACTTTGTTTCAAAAAAATTATATATATAAAAGAATATAAGTAGAATTCATTAGGTTCCGGGATACATTGGAGAGAACAGGAAATTGAAATAGCAGACAGACTTGCCAAAGTATGGGCGGATAACCCTACACAGAACCTGAACCCTTTTGTTGAATCGGCCTCATAGATAATAGAGAAAACACTAGAAAAAAGTGTAGGGGATAGATAGGGGAGGAACATTGATTGCCACAAGACTCTTTATGGGTCTCAAAGGACACTGAAGACACTATGTTTAGAGATGCAACGTGTAAATTTAACTATATAAGGATGAAACCTCTAGCCACATTCTCTTGAAGTGTGACAGACTACGAAGTTCCAGAGCATTAAACCTGGCGACGTATGAAATAGAAGGCGGAATATCTTCCACGTAGTGAACTTTCTGAAAGGAGTGTGATTGATAAATCAGTGGTAAACACTAAGCATCTCCAGTGCTTCAGAAAGAAATTAGGACACAATAGATCATTCGGCTTGCAGTAAATATAACAACATTTATAGACATCGTTATCCTATTCCCAGTGACTCGAATCATCTCCAAATTGCTCTTCGTGAGGTCTGGAATGCTCTGCTCGTAGAATGCGTCAAACGTTTTATTTCTTCTTCGCCTGAGAGGATTAGAGCCCTTCGCTTTTGCAGATGAAAGTATACCCGCTATTAGATGATCATATCTTGTTAGAAAACTGATAACAATGAAGAATAAGATTCAAAAAAACTGTGTTAGTTTCTTTTGATTTCTTTATTCTATAATTTTCCTTAACAATTAATTAAATTTTTATATTGGTGAAAGATTTTGTATAAATAGTTATAAATAAACTAATTTATGCTATAAATTGAAAATATTTAACAAAATTATGAGACCAAATCGGAAGTTTATTTTCTTTATTAACTTCAAGTTTGTACTATTCCGTGTTTGTAATGCCTATACTAGTCCTTTTCCAATCTTTGAAAATCTTCAAACAACTTATGTCACATTCCCCAATGGTTTCTTCAATTTATTTTCCCGGTGTTTCTTAATAATTTTTATTGAATGCAGTTGTATTGGAAGAAACTAGGCCTCAACGTTCAACATTATATTATAGTTACAATTCTCGATTTTCATTCCTTAAGACATTATTTTCCTTTTCTTATTCAAACATTCTCACACAGTTGTTAACGTTAAAAAATATATTTACTTAATCATGAACCATCTGGACACTATTTTTTTCCTTGCAGCTTTTTTGTAATGCATTTATTTCGTCTAATTATAACCAAAAAGGATTCTTAATTCATCAAATTTTTTCTCTTGGAATCCGGAGAAGGACAAGACGTACTAAAATCTGAGGGGGTTTAATTATAGTGCAAAATTACTTTTAACCGAAGCATAGTATTTGTCGTACTGCGTAGTCATTTATTTTTGAATATGTCATATTTTCATATACTTATTTGAAACATTTATTTAACATTTTGAACATAAATTATTCAAATTCACGTAATATCGATACGTCAATGTAATGTGCATGGGAATTTGCTACAATTAATTAATTTTGGAATCTCTTTGTGATAAGAAGATATTAAATTTTTGGGAAATGTTTGGAAGTGGTGTTAATGTTTCCGATTTGTCTCCAAAAACTATACTTGAAAAGTACTTGCCGAAATGAACTATTTGAAAAAAACAATTGAATATCATAATTCAAACATTTTTTACCAGTTATTAGAAAAACATTAAATTTCACTTTTTGAAAGAATATTTGATTCCACCATTTTATCAGGTATTTTGATTTGAATTTGAATTCAATATTTTGTGAAATCTCAATTTTATTATTCAAACTAACTTCTATGTATGCTTGTGCTAAGGAGGCAGATTCCCAGCCCCTTCCCAGCCCTCCGTGACGTTTTATGGATGTAATGTTGCCCCTTACATTGGCGAGAAGAGAAGACATATTCTTTAAAGGGTGACCTTGTAGCTTCTTTTCCATTTTAAAATCAACCTAGCAATTGATTCTTTCTATTTCTTATTTAGAGTTAATTTGTTTCGTTATCAATATCAGCATTTATTGACAACATCCTTGATAAAACTTTAGATTTCTGTCCGCATTTGTTTTTAATGAGTGGGACCAATTTTAAAAACTCATATCAATATTTCCACATTGAGTAGACACTAATTTTTCGTTTTGTTTTATGACAAAAAATAAGATGAACCTCACTTCCAAACATTTACCAAACTTTTGTAAAGTGATTGCAGGTCCTTTAGTTTATTAAGAATCGTGATTTCATTTTAAATTTTATTATTTTAGTCAAATTAATTTGAACAAAACGAAATCATTTCGAATTCGAAGTTTCAAACAAATTTTTAGGTTCACGATTCATTTTGCTCGCAATTATCAAATTAATATGACGAAATAATTTTTTTATTATACGCTTTATTATTAATAGTAATTAGATATTAATGAACTTTCTCCTTGTGTAAATAATATACTTTTTTTCGAATTGAAAATGTACTGAATATGTATCGTTTGTAGTAAATTATTTTATACAATAAAATTCGTGAAACTTGCAAGTGATTTTTTATTTCGTTCTGATTTTTATATAAATATCAATTTTATAAATAATAAATCGTATTTTTATCCGATTGTGTAGAAATTATTCAAGAAAAAAATTTTATACAGAAGATTGTTATATATCAGGAATTGATTATTGCTCAAAATTTATTTTTATAACAATCATTATAATTTCTAATGCAATTCAACTCGAAACAATTGCTGAAAAAACAACATTTTTTAGCTTGTTAAGCTATTTAGTGAATACGAATGTTTAACTAATGCAGTAATAATAATAATAATAACTTGGAGTTTTCGTATAGGCTACAAACTGCATGAGGAGTTCGGAATAAGTGCATTCTGTTTTTAAAATTTTACAGCTTTATTTGAAATTTTGTAGCAAAGCTTTATTAATTTCTTAGAGAGCGCAAAATTCGTATAGAGTTCTAGTTAAGTGACTTCTAAAGAAGTGTGATAGTTAGATTAGCTTCAGTTGCTTTAAACGGCGTATAACGACCACATAACAAGTTCTTAGAGGAAAGTTTACCTTCACCTAGGTGTTAACAAATCAGTTATTTGAAAAGTTCTCTATGAGTACTGTCCTTTTCAGATGAATATCATCGTAGTCGTCTCCTCTGGCGTACAGATAAAATTTAATGGGAACTGCAAAAAAATTCCTGACTTCTATAGCTTTCATGGAACAGCACGAAATTAATAATACATCCTCTCCATCTGTAACGTATCTTTGGGCTAACCAATGATGGTTGACCATATTCTTTCCATCAAAAAAACTACTTTGTTTTTTAATAACCAAAATTTTCATCCTTAATATCTAACCAACAAACGTTTCATCGTGTTGCTTGGTTAACACACCTTCACCAAAGTTGTATCTCTGTCTGGGTTACATTCGTGCAATGTTGCCTAATTTAAAATAGAAAATTATTATGTCAGAACACCACCATGATCGCCTGATCTGTCTTCAATTGAATATATCTGGGACATGATTCATAATAAGCTGTTGTGTTAGATTGATAGTAAGTTAAAACTCTTAATTTGTCTATCAAATCAGCAAATAGTCAGTATGTTTATATTGTTTTAGGTTACAATACTTGTTATGGTTTTCGATCGAACTCAATTAATAACCCTGAGGATCAATATTTTGTGAATTGATACAGTTTGTATCCTCAGAAATTATTCTTAGAATTCTACTTAGAATTTAGAAAAAAAGATTTTTTGTTTGGCCGGACAAAATCAATGCATTTTTTCTTATTATCTCATTGTATTAACTTTTGAGAAACAGTCTTAAAATAAAACTTTGAAATATATAAGAATTTGAAATGCAGTCTTGAAAGAGAACTTATTCGAAAAATACTAAGATTTTATTTAAAATAAACATAATATTTAGATCCTGCTTTAAAGTTTGTGAAGTTTTGAAAATCGTCTTAAAATAGAACTTATTCAAAAAAATACTAAGGTTTTTACTTGGATAAATAAATATCAAAATATCGCATGAAATTATATTTAGATCCTGCATTAAAGTGTGTGAAGTTTTGAAAATCAGTCTTAAAATAGAACTTATTCAAAAATATACTAAGGTTCGTTCTTGGATAAACAAATATCAATATTTTGCATGAAATTATATTTTGATCATGTATTAAAGTGTGTAAAGTTTTGAAAAGCATCTTAAAATATGACTTATTCGCAAAAATAGTAAAGGTTTGTACTTGAATAAAATAAATAAAATATTTTGTATAAAATCATACTTTTATCAAGCATTGAAGTAGTGCCTTAAAATAGAACTTGTGTGGTTTGTACTAAGCAACTAAAGGGCTGGAGACTGCTTTAAAATAGGGTATTTGCGTTTTTTAAAAAATATCTATTTTTTTGTTTATTTTATAGGTTCTTGATATGAAATAATGTGAAAATCTGAAATATTTTATTAAAAGTGAAAAAATATTTAATAAAAAATTAAAATTATATAGGAAAACGATTCTCATTGGTTTTCAGTTGTAACGCCGTAGTTTTAATAAAAACATTGAACAGTTTTTATCTACTAGTTACGTATAAATTAAATATTTTTCTATATATAAGAATAAAATGAAGAAACCTTTTATAGGGCGCAATATAGCGGCGTTACTGAAATGTTTAAAGTACCCACGAAATTTTTGAAGTTTCAATAATTTTTTCATTTATAAATGTAGATCAAAGAATTAAAAAAAAATTAGTTATACATAAACTATCCAAATGTAGTTTTTTCTCAAACCATGCAAGTACCCTATTATTCAGTATTTAATTGATGATGGGTTTACTTTAATTTATACATATATATTTCACTCTAATAAAGAGTAGGTACTTATCATTTAATCATTTATAATAAAGTGGTTGCATTAATTTTATCTAGCAATACAAACAAACTATCAAAAGTCTAATACATTTTTGTTTTAGATTGGAATGTAAAACAAACAAAGAAAGTAACGACTCTACAAAAAGAACTTACGTTCGATCAAAATCGTCTCTAACTTGTGATCTATGTAAAAAAACTTTTAAGCATAACAGCAGACTCAAACTACACCTTTTGTCACATACCACGAACCGCCCATTCTCTTGTGATTTATGCAATAAAACTTTTAAGCGTAAACACGATGTATCAGTACATCTTAGAGTTCACGAAGTGATTGCGACGTTAGATTGTGATATTTGTTCAAAAAAACTCAAGTCCAAAAGTTCGTTCGTCATTCATAGGAAACGACATTTCAAAGAATATGTTGCAAAATGTGAGATTTGCAACAAAGGTTTCGTTACCAACCAAGAATACAATAACCATATGGGTTTCAAGCACGGTACCAGTAGTCACGTTTGTAATGTTTGTGGTACCGCTTGCTACGACAAATCTGCGTTGATAAGTCATATGTCAAGGCATGCAGATAACCTCAATCATAAATTTGTTTGTGAAACGTGCGGAAAAAAATTGTATTCAAAAGTAACTTTGAAAGAACATATCGTGGCAATACATCAAGGACTAAAACCGCATAAATGTGACCAATGCAATCAATCTTTTGCTAATCGGTTAACATTACGGCTTCACAAAAGGAGACATACCGGCGAAAGACCCTACAGATGCACCTACTGCCTTAAATCATTCACTCAAAGTCATAGTTTGAAAGTTCATAATAGGCTACATACTGGAGAAAAGCCCGAAATATGTAATATCTGTGATAATGGGTTCACTTCTAAAAGTTCAGTAAAATCGCACATGAGAACCAAACATAAAATTTATTCTGCTGATGTGTGCAAAAGTTTGCACCAAAAGTAATCTGGAAAACGAAATGCGTACACCATATTTATTATGAAACTAATTTTGATATATATCATTTTATTATAGTTTTTGTTTATGTAGCTATTTTATTAAAACTGCGTCAAAAAATATGTACAATATTAGATCGCTGTGTTTTATTCATAAATTATGATAAAAAATTTATCCTATACAATGCAATGGGCGTAAATTTAATACCCACCATCAAATTTCAACTCGTAGTTGTCCTGAAGATTAGACAACTCGTGACGTAATTATATACGTTGTTTACAGTTTTTTCGGTAAAAAGGTGAAATATCAACGGAATATAATGTTCATTGTGAACGTCATGTATGTTGAACAACTAAAAAAAAGTACTTTGGACAGTATTTAAAAGTGCCATCCATGTAAAATGTTACTGAGTTTTTTAAACAGTTAAAATTTATTTCAGATCCAATCCAAAAAATATTATCATCGGTGAAATTTGGAAAGATTTATATTATTTATAAAATTGTGAATTTAGGTTAGGTAATCTAACCTATAGCAGATATTCTAGATTTTCCAACTTTACAAAGTGGATTAGGTACTTAATGAATCTGTCAAGAATTGTAATATGTACTCGGATTACCTTTTTTTTTTACCTGAAATATCCCTGTCCTGAGTATGCGTATCGTTATCTCAACGGATGATACTGACGTTTTCATACAAAACACGTAGCATTTTCAATGTTGGGTACACCTTTGGCGCGGGTCAATAAAAACCTACTTTCCAAGGCTGACGTTGGAAGCATAACATTCTTTGAATGACTTTATTTCATATGCAGGCATAAAGTATATATTATGGCCGGCGTAGGCATTAAGGCGCTTAAACAGTTCTCGATTAGCTTCTTATTTAAGAAAATATAAATTTACTTCTATATACAGGAGTTGTTTGAAACTCAAACTGACGATGTCAGCCGTCATCATTATAAGTTGGGAAATATATTTACGCGTTGTTCGTATTTTATACGGTACAAACTGTTTGCCAAAAGCAGTTGTACCAATTGCTTTTGGTACCAACCAATTGCTTACTTATTATTATTACTATTATATTTTTTTATCGAAATAAAATGTATATTTTCTGTTTGTGAAATTGTGTTCTGACGATGTGCCTGCTTAAAAGAAAACTGAATAAAAATATTTGAAATTGTAGGGCAAACAAAACCAAAACAAATAATAATGTTGTAGAAGATGATGACGACGAAGTTCAATTCGTCGAGAAAGAATACATGTGCTTAGACTGCGGTAAATATTTTATGTACAAATGGCAACTCGTAGACCACCTTCCTGTTCATACCAGCGCGCGCCCTTTCAAATGCGATGTTTGCGAAAGTTGGTTTAAGCGTGTCAAAGATGTTACTATTCATAAAAAACGTGTTCATGTACGACCTCATTATACTTGTGAAATATGTCAGAAAGTTCTTAGTAGACAGTCTAGTCTGGAGGAACACATTATTAAGGTATGTATTTCTTAAGACAACTACACGTAATGTTTTTATTACTGCGTTTCTTAATTAGTTCCACTAAAATGGTTGATATCAGATTTATTTATACCTTTTTATATTTTTCTATATGAAATTGGAAATTCTGATTTAAGAAGTATATATAAATCTATGTTGAGAGTAAAAACAGCTTCCTTATTAGGGTGACTTGAGTTTTTGTGATTTTTACTTTTCCAAGATTGAAGCTGGCCCTATGTTATTTAACATAAAAATGGATGAAATCATAAAAAAGGTGCGGCTAGGCAACGATTACGGATTGAGTGAAAGAGAAATCAAAATCCTGTGCTATACCGGTGACGCCATCATGAAGATGACTACGTCAACTGAAAAAACCATATGCATAACAACATGAAAAGAGCCCATTAGATGTATATCAAAACCAGGTCAAATAAGGGCGTGGGGACAAAAAATCCGTACATTTTTAGACAACCTGGCAAGTAAAGTAACCGTGGACTGAGAATTTTGTTAATTGTTTCTCGTAATTTGGCAGTTGTGAAATTTTCCAAGTATAAACATTACACCTTCGTTGAAAGTTTACCTTAAAGTATGGAAAATCTGGGAAGAAAAACGAACGATGTGAAATAATTTTATGTTTTATGAACAAAATCAATATCTGAAGAAATCGTTTACGGTTATTCACTTTGGGAATAGTCAGACAACAATTTACTATATCTGTCGGCGTGTTGAGACAGGTATTTCGATTGAAAGAAAGTCAGGATCGGCCAGAAAAGCAAAAAAAAATCCAAAAATTGGAGAGAACTTGTTGTTGAAGGTGCTTACGGCAAACTTGGTATCAGCTTGCGAAAATTGGTTTGAAAATTTCAGATGCGATATATCATCCTTTATATTGTCTTTCAAGGTTAAAATCTTGTTTTCAACGTTGGTAGAAATATCGTTTTTCAAAGTCCATTTTAATAGAAATTGACGAGATTAAACACACGTCTTTGGATCGAATCCGTTACTTACCAATACCATTTTGAACCTTTCTACTAGTTCACTCTTTTTTCCGGACATTTCCAACTCGCGATTCCTCAGTTCGGTTTTCATTTCCGTAACTTTCAGGTTACCAAGTCTCTTCGTAAAGTTTTTGTCACCATTCATTTACAATACCCCACACCTGACACCAATGTAATGTTTTTCTCATTTATTTATAATGGTGTGGTGAATTTATAAACACTGTCTTTCACGTACTAGATTTATTTAAACACTCACACTAGACTTAACTAATTTATTCAAATTCACCTGTTGGTTTTCTATTTCGCTCCATTCACTATGATTGTTTATTATAAATTTACTCCGCTGTACAAACTCGTTTATATATCCAAAAAATTCTAGAAAGTAAACAAACAAAACAAATTAATAAAAAAAACCTTCTTAGAAATTATATCAAAAAACAAATCATCGCTAGGATTAAAAACATATTTATAAAAACAAACCTCAAACGAATTCCGCTTTCGCCAAATTTTAGACTTAAACCGGACAGTGCCAGTAACATAATAACTTTAGTGGAACTATTTTGAAAAAAATCGTAGAACGTAGTATGTACTCTATTTTGTCTTCTGTTTTAGGTTCATAAGCGAGTCGATAAGGGAACAATTTACCCTAAAAATTTAGTCCACAAAGAACTTTTAAAGAAAAATTTAATAAATATGAGATGCGAAATTTGTGGGCGCGGTTTCATCACTGAAAGAGTTTATAGAATTCACATGAAATCCGCCCATGATGTTATTATTTTAGAATAAAAATGACATGAGTATATACGTACACTCCATTAAATTGATTCATGAAACAAATTAAAATGGAACATAGTGAGAACTGAAACGGATACTATTACTTTATCGGGTGGATTTTTATTTTGATTTTAGAATATTTAGTTGTAGTTTAGCTGGGAAACCCGATGGCGATTAGCCCACCGCTTCCATGATTATTTTGTACAACTAATTTTCAACGAGAATATAGATTTCTTCACTGTTGTCTTTAATAGCTATAGATTTGGTTTCCTCTAAGTATATCAAGACTATTTACTTTTCCATTCTGCTACAAAATTTCTATATCAAACGGAAGTTTAGATTTACCAATCAGGGAGAATTTTACTTTAAGGGCAGTTTCTTATTATAATAATGTTTAAATTCATTTACAACTCATCTTCTTGACTTGACATAGCTCCTGTTCCATTTTATAATTGATAAATATCGGGTTTCAAAAGTTAATTATATTTCCTAATAGTTTTTAGTAAGGTTATGTTAATTTTTTTTTAAATAAACATTCTCTATAAAAAGTGTTTCTATGGCAAATGACATAAATCCGACTGGTACCAAACTTGTTTGTTAAATGGAAAAACATATTTTGATATTGAAAAGGAAATTAACTGTATTTGAATCACTGTACGAGTTTTTGGAATTCCATTCCCTGTAAAGAAAGGGCATAATGCATAACTGATAGTAGCTTAGTTGGTTATGGTTGAATTTTACATTGTGATGATTTTTCACTTATTCTCTATGTTATTCGAAATGCATCAGATGAAATATATTTATTTCCTCGATGATCTTATGAATGGTAAGTGTTATATTGTACTGAAATTTCCTCAAAACAGATCAAATTTAAATCAAGAATTTCTTTATTTGTTCGTGACATACTACGTCAACAAATTGGACAATCAGAATACGTTTTTCGAGAAAAAAGAACATTTTATAATTCGACTTTAATATTTTAGGCAAATTGTCACTATTAAAGTTTTAAGATATTAAAAAACTAAATAGGATAAGAAGTTTGGATCTATGCCTAATTCCGAACAATTCTCCACTTGAAGTCTGTGATGAGAAATCGTTTTGCTTACAGACAAAAATAATGCATATAATTTACTTGTTTTATGTCATTAATTACTTTGTACACACAAGTGAAAATTCGTGCCTTTTTTCTTACTTAAAACCTCCAGATTGTATCGCATTCTATTAAAAAATCATTGAGAGTATTAATTAATTAAGTGGAATTTCTTATTTTTCCATTTATTTTCATTTGTTTTAGGGTTCTATTTAGTCAAGCAGTAAAAGAGCGTCAAAAAAAAGTTGTCGTTAGATCTTATCAATGCGTCATAGCTAAAATTAGTTCCGAAGAATACGATTCGTTTATCGTGGAACCGATAAAATTGGAAATTCCATTGATATGCACAATTTGTAACACCTCGTTTACCAATAACATCGATTACGGCTTTCATTCCGTACAACATAATCTTCTTTATGAATGCCATTTGTGTAAAGTATATAGTAATAAAAATAAAACTGTATTCGAAAAGCATCTAAGAGGACATGATGGTGTTACGAAATTTAAATGTCCAATATGCGAGAAACCGTTCAAAGCTCTAAAAGATGCATATGAGCACAAACTCACTCATGAAAATATAGAAACATTCAACTGTAATTTATGCAGTAGACGGTTTTTGTCTTTATCTTTGTTAAATAATCATATAAGTTTTGATGACTGTGCAAACATCGGGAATAATAAAACCGATAAATTCAATTGTAAACTATGTAATAAACAATATAGAAACGCTTCTGGTATATCATATCATAATTTTCGAAAGCATAAACACTTAATTGACTCAGATATCTTCATCTTTTGCGAAATCTGCGGCGTCGATTTTCCGAATAAAAGTAAATTAGAACGGCACTTGAATACACATTCTGCCCAGAAATCATTCACATGTGAATTGTGCTCTAAATCCTTCACACAAGCCAGCTCCCTCAATCGACATATGTATACGCATACGGGGGAAAAGCGATATACATGCAATTACTGCGGGAAAAAGTTTCGTTTTCATTCTGCATATGATTATCATACAAAAGTTCATAAGGGAGAAAGGCGATACACGTGTTCGCTGTGTGAAAAAAAATTTATTTCTATGGGAAATTTGAAACAACATATGAAACAGTTTCATAAAGATGCAAATCAATAAAAAAATTCCATTACCAAATCACATAATTGAAATAAACAATTTCAATATCTTAATATCCAATATAACAGATGGAATGAAAAGTTTGTAGGTTTGTAGTTTGTAGGATGCCATTTTCATAGTATGATTTGTTTTTAGCTCCAATATACGCATCAGTTTCTTTTTTGGCGCAACATTTCTGTCTTCTTGAGCTTTGATAACAGGAGACAGTCCCCGAGGGTCAAATCTAGAAATAATGTTGGATGGGGAAGCGTAACCCACCTCATGCAAGTTTGTATGGTGCATTGTCTTGACAAAATGGCACTTTCTTCTTCTTCTTCAAATAGGGTCGTTTTTCCACGATTTCGTCCTCCAAACGCTACATAATTGTCACTGTCATGGTTTTCTCGTTTCAACATAGTTGATGAATATTATATCGATACTTCAACGGTTCAGTTCAGTTTAGACCACACGGCTCACTGTCGATTTGACACCGGAGTACACCGATAGAGCCACGTACCATCCATTTAACATATCGACACGAAAATTCGGGTTTGTACGAGCTTTAAACACTTCTCAGAATCATCAATTCATTGTTGTTTTTGGTCTATTTAATCTCACAAGGAACTTACTTCGAACAGAGCATTTGCAAACACAAGCAATCATTCACTTTGTGACCAACACGTTCCTTTGATGTCTTGAATGTCTCAGCTTCACTTTACAGCTAACCGTCAACATTTTTGAGCTTTTCTGATGTTTTCGAACAACTTTTGTCCACTGTTCCATCGAAAAACGAAATTCCTTTTTATCCATCTTTTAACACTAACAAAAGTTGCTTTACTTAAAATCCTAAACTAATAGTACGATACCTGTCAAATTTATATACGTGTTTTTTTTTGAGGTTAAGTTTAATTGAAAATTATACGAATAACGCCTACGAACTTTTCAGTCCACCCAATACTTCTACAAATGTCAATGAAACATCACGATAAAATCTAGTGATGGAGTGTAGTGGTAAGGAGAATCGTCTTGAATGGGGTGTAGTGAAAATGATACGAACTTAGCAGTTATAAAGAAGTGAAGTAAAGTCTCAATTACTTACCTTTAAAATTTCTCAAAAAGACACTGAGATGGTACTCCTTACACATTATTCTAGTAAAATGAACTGTTCCAACTCGATTTTGCTGTATTTGACATAAGCTGAGATATTGTAATCTTATAGTTGAAAAAAGGAGAGTTGTGGTGGTTATTAACCACGAAGATTATAAAAATCAATACAAACTATGTTGAACCTACGCAAAAGACAAGGTTAATAGAAATAAAAATTACATTCGTAATCTTATTAAACATCTAAAAGGTAGCTATTGTACACTTAGGAATTTATGTAAACACAATCAAACGAAGCGCGAATTGTTTACTATAAGTCTCAGTTAGAAACCATAAAAGAAAATAGAAGTAATGTATATAGAAATTGTATTTACCGTAATTATCCAGGATATTGATCATTTTCCACCCATATTCAATTGTTCCCGGGATCGATAAATTGAATAAATACCTTTTGGTTTGCAGGTTGTGTGGTATATTACGAGGAAAGGATAACGCTTACGTCTTATGTCGACTGCAGTGATTAATGTAAATAAGTACTCACCCCAATCGGGAATACAGGGTGGAAAATGAACGACATGTGGTCTCTATCTGATACTTATAGTAAACATCTCGTGCTTTGTTAAATTATACGGATTGTGTTTTATATTTATGTACATAAATTCCTAAGTGTACAATAACTACCTTTTAGATGTTTAATAATATTATTAATGGTTTGTATTAACCTTGTCATTTGCGTAGGTTCAACTTAGTTCATATTGGCTTTTCATGACCTTGGGGCTTAATAACCACTACAAAGTATCAAAATGATATTTTAAGGTTGATATCCTCAAATAATCATTTTATTTTACAAATATGCTATTTGATGTTAAATTTGACGAAAAATAAATGTTTGTGTTACTTTTAAAATCTTATTTTATTTCCTGATATTCTTATGGAACATTAAAATGAATATTTTATCAGCCTCTTACGTATTAATGGAATTAGAGGAGAAAATAAATATTTGGAAGTTCTTCAAAATCAAATTATTTCCACAAAACTTTCACTTACTTTTGGGAAATTTGATTTGAGCAAGACGTTCGTTCTGCTATTAATGAACGCGAGTTTCGTAATTATTTAATAAATAATTTTAATAATAAAATTATGTCCTCGCGTGGTGCAACCGAGTGGTATGACTTCTTATATTAGTTTCGGCACCCTTGAGAATATAGGTTTTAACAAATATAAAATGCTTCAGCGGAGCTATCCACATTATGAACTAGATCTTACTCTAATTACTTTAGATCTGTTAAAAGTTTTAACAATCAAATATGAAGGAATAGTAGGTGATACAACTACAGTATCAAATTTAGTGTCAACATAATTAAAACACATATAAACGAGGTATTTATTATAAAAAAAGTTTTTCCAACAGTTTTCTGTTCAGCATAATCAGAAGAACTGAGTTATACGCCGTTTCTAGGTTATCAAAAACAGTTTCAACAAAGTGACAATAATAATTATCAAGTTGTAGGCTACCTGGTAATGTTAATTGTTTTAGGTTTATATCTTTGCCAGCAGTAAAAAAATTTCCAATACTGGTATCGAAAATAGGATACGGCAATAAAGGCATCCAGGCGCAAATGTCTCCAGAAGAATATAATTCTTGTTTAGTTAAACCAATTCAACTTGAAATTCCTTTAATATGTAGGATTTGTGATACTACATGTACCAACAATATTGACTACGGATTTCATTCCATAAAACATAATAATTTATATGTGTGTCATATGTGCGAAGGATATAGTCATGAAAATAAGAGTGTTTTTGAAAAGCATGTAAGAGAACATGAAGGCATTACGAAATTCAAGTGTCCTATATGCGAGAAACCTTTTCAAACTTTGAGAGTGGCCTTCGAGCACCGATTTATACACGAAAATAAAAAACCGTTCGTATGCGATATTTGTAATAGGGAATTCTACGCATCATACTCGTTGAAGAAACATAAAAAGCAAGATCATCACGAATCTCCTATTTATCAAAAAAAAGATAAATTGTACTGTAAATTATGTAACAAGCATTACAGAAACTCTTCCGGTATGTCTTACCATAATTTCCGGAAGCACAAAGATTTATTTTGTACGAATCCAGTACTTTGCGAAATTTGTGGTTTGGACTTTCCTAATGACAGCAACTTGAAGCGACACATGAACAAGCACACCACGAATAAACTGTTTTCTTGTGAAATTTGTTCAAAATCATTTACTCATTCTCATACGTTAAATACGCATAAATTAGTACAACATACCGGAGCTAAACGTTATAGATGCGAGTACTGCGGCAAAAAGTTTCCTTTCCACACAGCATATGATTATCATTTGAAATTACACACAGGGGAAAAACCGCATGGGTGTCTCATTTGCGAGAAAAAGTTCGTTTCTATGGGAAATTTAAGACTTCACATGAAACATTTTCATAAATGTACCACATAAAAAGTTGTAATATATTCTTTTATTATTTTTTCAATAGTTTTGACATATATCGTAATAATTCTGATCGTTACTATATTAGAGGTGATTGAGTGTAAGGACTCGACATCACTTTGGAAAACGATTCTTGGTCAAAATTTTCATCAAACTAATATTTGTCTTGAATAGCAAACTGTTTCAACCTAAATGTCTTCTTGACTCCATAAGAGTTAATACTTTGCCTGAGTTTACACACTGTTTTGCTTCTCGATGGTCGTGTGAATGGCAGACAGATGGCGTTGGCATTATCAAATTTATATGACGTTTATGAAGTACCAACTTTCAAAAAACAATATGTGGAATTTTGTTTAGCGCCTATTTTCAAGGATGCTTCCGTTTTGGCATTTTTATATTATTGGTAATGAAAAAATTGATTTGTGATACGAGTTGCAACACATGATAAATTTTGTGAAAGTAGGCCGATATATATAGGAAAAAAACATGTTTGAAGCAAGTATACCAGCGTATAGAACAACATGGGGCCTTTTTTAACACGTTGTTATTAGTTTCATCTGTATATTTGTAATTGACTAGATTCGCCAGATTTAGATTCATAAATTTCTTTTTCTATTCTTTGCATAAAAGTAAGGAAGATACAGCTAATTACGTTAGAGCGCAGTCCCAGACTTACAAAATCGAGATGCAACCAACAACACATCTGTTCATAATAAAGAAAGGTTTAAAATAGCAAATCGAACTTGAAAACAAAAAATAAAATCAGATCAGATCAAACACGCTTCTCTCATCAGTAATTTTAATCTAATACCAAGTTTTTCAAACTATAATTTACTTTGAAGGACTGTTATGGAGGATAAAGTGGTAGAACGGCCTCAATCTGTAGCAAAATACTCAAGATTTTGATAATCAGTATTGACTGAGAAGCTGAAATTATCAGATTTTCAAATTCCATACGCGGTTTTTTTCATTAGTTAAAAATCTCAAAATAAAATTGTCATTTCCGCTTATCATAAAATTCGACATGAAAGTAGGAAATACCTCAAGAATCAAAAGTTATACGGTGTACTTTTAACCTCAGGGTGAATGCCACCTCTTTTCGGGGGTGCAAAGTAACCTCAAAGTTCAATATCTTCACGATGAAATCTGCTGAGTTTTAGGCTAAAAAAACGTGTTTTGAATTTTTTAAATATGCATTTTACGAAAGAATCATTTGTTGTTAATTTATTTTCATACTTAATATTTACAGAAAAATACTTCACTTCACACTTGAAAAAATGAGACAATTATAGGTTAAACAACGAGATATCGGTCAATTTTTGAAGAAAATTTGTAAAAGCTAAAAAGTCTTCAAAGTTACTATCTTATCACCGGAGATAGATTTAAACATCTTTTGAGATTTTTTGGTACCATTATTTCCAATACGATCTCATTATACAGGGTGTCTCTATATTCAACCGACAACGCTATACCACAGAGATTGGTATATTACTTTTGGTTAGAGGCAAATTTCTACAACATCGTTCATTTTAGTTCCATAAAAGGTTATTAGTTGTTTAACTAAAAGTAATTAGGCAATTCAAAACAAAATTAAAAAAAGAATTTGCACCAGTGGTGTAAAAAATAGGGAGATGAAAGCGACAACTAACCCTGACAGCGCGTCACAGGTTAAATATTTCCAAAGTTTATTTATGTCAAAATATTACTTTATTAAGGAGCATATTGGTCATCAAATTTGAAAAAAAAATTTAAAGGCGTTCTTGATTTATGGCAAATTTTTCATTTAAAAGTTTGACACTATATCTCAGCAACTAGGCCCCGTAAGGGTTCGTATTCCTATATCAAAATCTTTTTTTGAAATCTCTCTGCAGTAGTGCGTTGTTGTAAAAACACCCTGTAGTTATATATTGTTTCTCTTAAATATGAAAACTTATTTTTTCTTCACACCTTGTACGTTCAAGAAGGTAGAATTCACAACCAACTGTCAATCATAACTACTTTTTGATGTAAAATTATTGAAGTCATATATGTAATAATTCCATATGGACAGTTTCTATAAGTGGAAGCTGTTTTGATTAAGGAAAACAAAGATTTCTCTATTCTCCGAGGTTCCAGCTCGGTTCTGCGCATTCTCAAACATGCGCAGTATAGCTAAAGTGTCTCGAACGAGAGAGAAAATTAATATTGTCTGAAATGTGTGATTTTTAATAATTTTCATAAACTTGTGGCTGAAATACCCACGCATAAATGTCTCTTTCTATTGATAGTAAGGACGCGAATAAATATTTACGTAATTGTTTAGATTTCCCGATTTTGTTTTCCAACTGATATATTTGCATGTAAATTGGGTACAAATTGAAATCTCGACTGTCCATTAACGTTCATTGTTTCAGATTAATGGAAGCAATAAACAAATATGCGAAACAAATATCAAAACGAAGATTTGGTAATAAAGATATCCAAGCGCAATTATCTCAAGAGGAATATGATTTATATTTGAAGAAACCAATTAAATTAGAAAATCCTCTAATATGTCAAATTTGTAATTCTTCATATACAAATAACATCGACTTCGGATTCCATTCTATAAAACACAAACTTTTATATGAATGTCATATATGTGAAGGATACAGTCATCAAGATGAAATTGTATTCGAAAAGCATATAAGAGAACACGAAGGCGTAACGAGATTTCAATGTCCCATATGCGAAAAACCGTTTCGAACTTTAAAAGGAGCCCACGAACATAGATTAAAACACGAAAATAAAAAATCAATCGAATGCGATTTATGTCAAAAACAATTCTACTCTTCTTATTTATTAAAAGAGCATAAGAAGGAAGAACATTATGAAACTCTAGCCGATCAAAAAGAAGAACAATTATATTGTAAATTATGTGACAAACATTATAGGAACCGTTCCGGTATGTCTTATCATAATTTTCGACATCACAGAAACTCTACGAGTAGAGCTCCCGTGCTTTGCGAAATTTGTGGTTTGGATTTTCCCAATAGGAGTAAATTAAAAAGTCATATGAATAAACATACCGTTGAGAAACCGTTTTCCTGCGAATATTGTTCAAAAACTTTCACTCATTCTTCTACGTTAAATGTACATAAATCGGTGAAACATACGGGAACGAAACGATACACTTGTAGCTTCTGCGGAAAACAATTTCCTTTTCATGCCGCGTATAATTATCATTTGAAATTACATACTGGAGAAAAACCGCATGGGTGTCTCATTTGCGAAAAGAAATTTGTTTCACTAGGAAATTTACGACTACACATGAAAAATTTTCACAAATGTACTACATAAAAAATAATTATAATACAAGATTATAAAGTCTTATTTGTTTATCTCCAATTATACCAATATCAATATTCAGTACAGGTAAGTACTTAAACTAATTAAATAATTATATTATGAAAAGAAGCTTCACATAGAAACTGTTAATCCAGAAGTGTCTAGTCAAGTCACGATCGAAAAGTGGTAATTTCGTAAATTCAGAAAAATTGTTGTCCAACGAATGAACGAGTGAAACAAAGATAGATCCACGGTAAAAGATGAATCCACAGAGCTCTAAAAACCGACTATCATTCATAGTGGATATATAACTTGCAATCACTTTTGCTGGGAATAGATCGCTCAAGTAAAGGGATCAAACTACTGATCCATCCTCACAAATGATCTGTATTCTTTGAGGCTTTCAGTTCTGAGTTTACTCAATATATTACAGTTTAATATCATTAGCATATGGTAACAGATCTATTTGAATTTAGGGTTGGGTAACAGCTTCAATCTAAAATTCCACCAAAGCTAGTAATTGTTATGAGATACTAGTTTACGAAAAGTTTTTGCCAGTAATACAAAAATTTGAATTATTTAAGTTTTATAAAATAAGTAAAAACTGATACTAAGTAATTTCTTATTACATATTCGGTAAAGATTTAGATACACTTTTAGAATATTAATTATGAAATCAATCCTCATATAGATTTAGAAAAAATGTATGTTAATAGTCATCTGAAAAATCTCGTCCACAGATCGAAACGGTACGTTCCATGTTGGTGGACTGAGTGAATTTCGATCATTCTTCAGATGAATTTCACGAAATGCTAATAAAAAACAAAAGTGTATTGAATAAAATAAGCAGTTCCCAGAAGTACTATTGGAACAAGGGAAAAGAAACTACGCAACAATCAGGACATTTAAGTGAAAATGTTATTTGAACTGTCACTGGTATACATGTTGATAGAACAGACTATTTAATTGTAGTGAATTTATTTTATTTTAGGAAAAAAAATTTGAAAGTGGACGTTTTGAAGTTTTGTAAATACCCTGTTTTGTATTTAGATTCATAATTTCATAAACATGTTTTGCATAAACATGATTAACTATACTGGGTTATGCCAGTATTGAACATATTTTACTAAAGGCTTTGAAATTCAAATGCAAAATAAATCAGACTGTCCCGTTTTTGAACAAAATTTGTATGGCCTCTTTCACTGGTACTACTCGTGTTTATCAATTCAAATCTCCATTACATTATACAGACTATAAAACTTTTTCTAATTAAAAAATGGTAGTAAATATGCAATAATTAATTGCAACAATTACTCTATTCAAGCTATTACAATTGTGTCAGAGGAAAGTTCACATTTAAAAAAACAATTTTGAGACAATTGTTTCAGTTTATTGATAAAATGTTTGTTATATATTGAAATACTTTACTTAAGAATTTATTTCTTTAAAAATAACATCGTCTAAATGTAAACCATTGCGTTAATTGGATCAGGGAAGTCGTTTTATTGGAATAAACTTCAGATTTGACGTAACCCTAGAGAAAAAAGTCCGTAGGTGATAAATCTATGTGAAGGACTAGAGCTCTATCAGACATGTGTGAAGCTACTCCGTCTTGCTGGTTCCATATTCTTTGATTATAACCATTAAAGTTTTGCACTTCAGGCAGGTAGAAATCGTGTAACATCTGGACTTAACGTTGTGAATTTACTATAATAGAGCATCGCAGCCCATACGGTCACTTCAGGGGTTTCTGATGTTTATGTTTTGGATTGGTTGCGCTATAATATTGGCAATTTTGTTTCTTGACGTAATCATTGAGATGAGTATGAGCTTTATCCGAAAAACAAGATGTTGATAAATGTTGGAAAGCGCTTAATCATCTAGTCAAACTTCTGACAAGCATCCGAGGGCTACAACTTTTGCACCAACTGTATTTTGTGAGGATGCAAACCCAAATCTTTGTTTAAAATGTGAAATAATGATGATCTATGTACGTTTAAATCAACAGCAAGCTTCCGAATAGACAAATCAGGCTCGTCACGAACAAACCGAGTAACAAGTTTTTGACCTTTCTAGAAGGATGCCTGTATTTTGGTTTATCTAGTGTTGATCCAGTCTCTTCTAACTTTTCGACCCAATTTCCAATCAGTCGAGCTTCTGGCGCATTATTTAAGTGACATACTTCTCGCGCCCTTCCGAATAGCTGTGATCACGCAATAAACAATACAAAGGTAAACTTTTTTTTGAGATACCAAAACTGATTTGAATGTCTCTATTCACCAGTTGAGTATTTTAAGAAAATAAAATGTTTTGTTTAAATATTTTGCATCGGTGCATACGAAGTCGGTTAGTTGCTAAGGCGGATGGTATCAGTAAGTTATTTAATGCAGTAAACTGTTTCCATTAGCATCACTATGATTTATGTTTCGAAATATATGCGGCAGTAATTTCATTATTTATTAGTAAAAATGCATAAAACTAATACAAAAAACTATTGTTGATAATTTCACCAACACAATCCTTTTTCTTGACAAAATAATTCTTGGTCGCGTGATTTTTGCAGATAAGTTTCCAGGTTGACTGATTCGTTGAACATTATTTACATAAAAATATGTTACAAATATTTTATGCACACATTGACATTATTAATAATGAATATCAATAAAATTACATAATTTTTGAATTTATAAAAGATACATGATGCCTTTGGGTAACGTTAGTCATCAATGGGATTGAAAATGTCTCTGGCAATTAACAGAATATAGAGATTATAACTTATAACTTTATTTTACTTAAGTCTAGTAGAGCGATTAACAAAATTAGTCAATTTGTTTTAGGATTGATTTCAAACTAGCTGTGAATATAGCATCAACAAGAAGAAATAGTAATAAGGGCATTCTCGCGAAAATTTCCCCAGAGGAATACGATTCTTTAGTAGTTGATCCAATAAAATTAGAAAATCCGTTGATATGTAAAATTTGCAACAGTTTTTTCACCAATAACATCGACTTTGGTATTCATTCTGCGTATCATAAAGAGAAACATCTATATCAGTGTCATTTGTGTGAAGGTTTTAGTCATAGAGATAAGACTGTATTCGAAATTCACATAAGGAATCACGAGGGGATCAAAAAATTTAAATGTCCTGCATGCGAAAAACAGTTTAATTATTTAAGGGAAGCGTACGAGCACCGATATCAGCATGAAAATAAGAAACCATTCAAATGCGACATATGCGGTAAACAATACTTTGCTTCTGCTACGTTAAGGAAGCACAAAAATTCGTATCATTACGAAAGTCTCAGTGGACAAACCCCAGATAAATTCATTTGTAAATTATGTAATAAATCTTATAAAGGCTATGCCGGTTTATGTTATCATAATTTTAGAAATCACAAAGATTTACTTGAAACAATACCTTTAATATGCGAAATTTGTGGAGTTGACTTTCCTAATAATAGTGGTTTGAGGAAGCACATGGACAAGCACAGGGAACCGAAAACTTTTAGTTGCGATGAGTGTCCTAAAAGGTTTTCTCATGCCAGTACTCTCAATCAACATAAATTGGTCCAACATACTGGGGTGAAGCCTTATAAATGTAGTTACTGTAGTAAAACATTTCCTTTTCCATCGTCGTATAATTATCATCTCAAATTACACACAGGTGAAAAACCGCATGGGTGTTTACTCTGCGAAAAGAAATTTCTATCCAAAGGAAATCTAAAACGTCATATGGATAATTTCCATAAACTGTCTAAATAGAAGATAATTACTTAATTTATTTATTTCTATAATCAAGTTGTCATCAACATACTAAGGTTGTCTGGGGGAGTTTAATCTTTTTAAACTAGTTTCTGTATTGTTCTTCAATATAGTCGTTTACGTATGATATAACGTCCTCGTCTGAGGAGAATTTTTATCCTGTACGTGAAACTTTAATGTTGAGAAACAGATGGGCAGATCTAGTTTGGTAGTCAACCATTTTGAAGTGCAATTCGTGAATATTAGCCATGGCGATTACTGTGTGAGAAGGAACGTTGTCCTAATGAAAAAACACTTTATTTTTCTTAAAATCCGGTCTTTTCTTGTAATTTCTTTTCTGACCTATGGAACTGTATTAATCTTCCTCGGAGTTGGTTATCCCTCTGCAATTCATTGTCTCAAATGTTTAGTCGTTTCAGGAGTGTAGTGGTGTATCGAGGTTTCATATATACTTATGAATCGACGCAAAAAGATACATTTTGTTTAAACTGCGTCAATAAGTCCTGGGACATGATTATTTGCTTTTGGTTGAAAGTAAGCAAACTCGACACATAGCTTACACATACATAAGTCTTCAGTAAGTATGTGGTAAATGCTTTCTTTTGAAGATGGCATCTACCTCTCTAACCTCAATCCAATGGTCATTCAGTTAGACTTTTATCGCTAGTTTTTGACAGAATCGGTCTCGTTTTAAATAAGCCGCCCAATATTTTTCCGTAGTAAATAATGATTTAGTCTTCTTACACAGTGTTCAACTTATTTTTTACAAAGGTGTACTAAACAATATTAGAAAGCAAATTTTTTCTGTTTTTTTTTTCGGTAGTCAAAATAGTTTTATATTTTTTGTTTTATGATGTTAAGAGGACTCCATGGTTACTTTTTAGATCTATTATAGTGAAACTAATACAGCTGCAACTGAGTATCTTTTCAGTTTTGTAGCAAGTAAGCTTTCAAGCAAATTTAAAACACTTTTTTTGGATATTAGTTTTCACTGTTGCGTTTATGTTTACCAAAGATGGGTTCTTTTCAAGTTTGGAAAGTAAACTTTTCAAACAACCTTAGTATGTAGAAAACTATAAACCACAATATAATGGAGAGATTTCCAGCGTGGAAAAATTCAAAAGTCCATTTTTATCTTAAAAACTATAAAGGATTCCAAGGAATTCGTCTTTATTTATCATATTATACTTATTTATCACTATTCCAATACTTTCCAATGAATATTCATTTGGAAAGTGAAAATGGATTTTGTAACTTATTCAACCAGTATATAAATATTGTTATCAAAAGATTTTTGCAAAATATGTTGATATTAACCATATAAATAAAATACAAATATTAAAAAAGTTAAATTTCTTCTTTTAATTACAAATTCGTAAAAATCCGACCTTTGAAATGTTAGTCATCACGATTATTTCTATCGAGTTGACAGTAATTTTGATTTGTATGTTTTATATTTTGTAATTTGTGTTTCCTACACCAAGGAACTCGTTATGAGGCGAAAATGCAGTTAATTTATTTCTCGAGTGCGCGAATGCGCACGAGACAATTTGACATGCACGAGAGGGCATTTTGGCAGACTATTTCCTGAGAAAAATTTAATTTAAAATAAACAATAATTGTTCCTTTTCTTAAAATATAAAATTAAAACCAAATGATGTTTATTAATCCTAGACGAAAATTTGGCACTAGTGCAAATTATCGATAATTTGCACTAGTGCAGTATTATCGCTGAAATTTGATCGTTGCTAGGTAAACATAAAATATTACAGCTTTTTGGTTGGCTTAGATTTTTCGAAGGAAATAGTCAATAGAATCGAGCTTCTCTTAACGAAAAACGCACTCTAACTGAATCGCAATCAATAATTAACGACTTCGATGTGATCCGTGGTTTTCTTCTTGTTTTGATGAGGCAAAACCTGCAAAAACTGGTCCATGTTCATGTTAATCAAACTATTTTATAGAGACAAAGTTAAGAAAAAACTACATTTTTTACTAGAATTATGTTTTCCTATTTCTAAAATTGTCTGTTTCAGGTTTTCAACACAAGATGACGATAAATGTTGGACGGAAGTATCGAAACAGAAAAATGATAATAGGGGTATGCTTGCTATCATATCTCAAGAAGAGTACGAATCATGTTTAGTTAAACCAAAAATATTGAAAAACCCAGTAGAATGTAAGCTTTGTAATGCTTGGTATACCAGCAACATCGACTTAGGTTACCACTCCGCTAATCATAGTGCAAATGGATACTATAACTGTCATTTGTGTGAAAACTTCACTATAAAAAATAAAAGTTTATTCGAAAGGCACGTACGAGACCATGAAGGCATTAGAAAATACAAATGTCCTGTGTGCGAAAAACAGTTCGTACATCTAAAAATGGCATACGAGCACCAATTCTACCACGGAGGTCAAAAACTATTTGAATGCGATATTTGCGCAAAACAATTCGTTTTTTCATCTTCGCTACACAACCATAAGAACTTCAAACATCACAAAATTCTCACCGGACAAAAACAAGACAAATTTGATTGTAAATTATGTAACAAACATTATAGAAGTTATGACGGTATATCTTACCATAACTTCCGACATCACAAAGATTTATACGATTTCAATTCTATACTCTGCGAAATATGCGGAGTGGATTTCCCTTCAGAATATCGATTAAGAAGACATATGAATAAGCATACTGGAGACAAACCGTTCTCGTGTGATTTGTGCTCAAAATCGTTTACACAAGTTGGTACACTTAATCAGCATAAATTGGTACAGCATGCTGGAACTAAACGATACACCTGCTCCGATTGTGGTAAAAAATTTCCCTTCCGAGGCGCCTATAGCTATCACTTAAAATTACATACAGGTGAAAAGCCGCACAGTTGTTTGATATGCGAAAAAAGATTCGTTTCAATGGGTAATTTACGACTTCACATGAAAAACTTTCATAAACTTGAATCAAATAATTAACGCAGTTCTATAAAGTATTAAGCTATTTATGAGCATAAATCAAATATACATCCTCATACAATAAAGTTTGGTGAATAAAGTCAAAATAGTTGATCTGGCAACACTGGCGATACTATCTATTACACTTGCTTAATAGCAAATAGATAAAAATATAAAATCTAAATATATTATAAGAGAATGAGACACCGCAAGTTTCCGTAATTAGTCCAACATTGTTTATTGTAACCTCAAATATTATTTTGGAAAATATAACAGCAAGAATATACGCTGACGACCTAGTTGTTTTCTTAACAGATACAAATTTGACAATGAATAATTTTCCCCAAGATTTTCTTTTAGAACTGGAGATCTGGAGTTCGCAAACAGGTTTATCAGCATGCTATTTGTTGAGAAAAATTAACACCTCGAACCCTAATCTTATACTACATGGCCAAAATCTGAAAGTTCTAGCATTCGAAAAAGTCGTGGGTATTCACTTAAACATCCATAATTTTATCTTGGTGCGCCAAAAGAGATTGAATGTTTTGAAGGTGCTAACTCATCAGAAATAGGGGGCTTAGGGACTAACTGTAATGTTGCTATAAATCTCTTATCAAATAAGTATTAGACCATAGTATATTACTCGACAAAAACACCGTCATCAATCAGCTAGAGACATTCCAAAAGTTCGCTTTCAAGATTATACTAGAAACTCTCAGAACTACACCAGTGAAAAGTTTACAGTATGAATTTGGGGATCCAAACTTAAGTCTAACGCGAAAACTTCTTACTGGTAAATATGCAGTCACTCGTCTTGCCAATAAGTCAAATTCAATATAGTATTCTCATTGAAAAACAGAAGACCCCAATATTGGTTTATGGTAGAATTAGAACGTTCTATCAACAAATTGACTTCTGCCCATAATATAAAATAACGGTTAGTAAAGAGTCCAAATTGCCCCAGGTTTTATGAGATACAAGTTTATCGCGACTGGAAAGTTGTCAAAAATACCAAAAGATGCCTCTAAATCGGTGGTAAGCGTGAAGAAAGCTGTCGTAATTGATTCACATAAACTCCTTTATAAACTTCCATCCTACACAAGCATACTCTCAGCAGAACTCTGCTATATATCAAGCCTTCACACATATAAACCTAATTCGACACCAAAACAATTTACCCATTCTTAGAGACTTCTTCTCAGTCCCTTCACTCTATATAAACATTTCATTCAAACTTTCGGTTCATCACTTTAAGAAAATTATCTACTTTGCCAAAGAACGAACAGCAGAACTGTTGGTTATGTATAAAGCCCTCACATATATCAACCTATTTACATTCGTGGGGTGAATTAATAAACTCTGTCTCTTACGTTCTCAATTTATTTACACACTATACAATACACTTAACTCATAATAATTTACTTATAAATATCAGTTAAATAATTTCTCCGATTACTTTTACCAATTCATTGTTTTCACTACGATTATTTATTTAAAACCTTTTAACTGAGTTTACACAAATCGTTTATATACCTAAATGAAATTCTACTCAGTTCTAGAAGAAAGAAAAACAAAATAAATAAGTAAATAGACTTTTTTAGAAGAAATTCTGTAAATAAACCGCCTGCTACTAAAAACAATATGTACAAATAAACGAGTTCCGCCATTAATAAAATTTTTAAAATTCCATAGTAGCTAGACAGGGCTGGCCTAGGGAACCATTTAGCGAACTTGTTCGTAACAATAATTTATTTATATTTATTTATATCTATTCACATAAGTTTATTGTCGGAGGTTGTATGATTATATTTGAATATACCTGTTCACATACATCCTTGTAAGTATATAATATAAGAGAAGTTGACAATTTGACACACAAAGTTAGCTTTGAAATTTATACTTTATGTAACATACTTTTTGAATAGACAAATTTATTCAATAATTTCATAAAAAATGTCGTACACATTTGTAATAAGTCAGAGTAGCTGAAGCTTAGTGTTGTTAGTTCATATTTCGAAAAGATTCTTGCTGATGAAGATTAACAGTCAATGAAGCTTATTTGAAAATCATCGGATAATCTTAGTAATTATATAGTTAGTTACTACAATAAATTTTTGTGTTACCAATAATTGAATTTTTTTCACATAATTTCCATTATTAAATTTATATTTGTTATTTTACCTTAATAAATATCTAACATTTTTCATTTTATATATAACACTTTTGGCGTTTCTACCTAATTTTGATTCTGACGACTCTGACATATGAATTAGTAGATTATCTACCCTTAACTTGTATTTTATTTTAGAGAGTTGACTCACGTTAAAGTGGAATTATTAGAAGATGAAGTAACAAATCTCCATTCGTGCGACGAGTGCGGAAAAATATTTATAAGCAGAAAGAAATTGAAGAAACATCAAATATCGCATAGCGAAAATCGTCCCCATTCGTGTACGATTTGTAAAAAAACATTCCGCAGAAAATATGAAGTTACAAGTCATATGAATACGCATAACGGCAATACATATAATTGTGAAATTTGTTCGAAAGTAATGAAATCCAAAGGTTCATTAAAAATCCATATGAAAAGACATCTAAAAGAATTCATAGCGAAATGCGAAATATGCGGACAAGGTTTCGTAACCAATCAAGAATATCAATTTCATATAGGTTCCAAACACGGCAACGCTACGTATATTTGTTATATCTGTGGTAGGAGCTGCTACGACAAAGCCACATTACAAGGCCACGTACTAAGTCACAAATCAGATTATGGTTCAAATCCTAATATCAAATGTGACGTGTGTCAAAAAACTTTCCTCCGAGATCGATACCTACGACAGCATTATCAACGCGTACACAAAGATGGTGGTCAAACTTTTGTATGCGATCACTGTGGTAAAAAAGTGAATTCGAAACGTAGCCTTAGAGATCATCTTTTAATCCACCAAGGTTTGAAACCTATCAAATGTAAAGAGTGCGGTAAAGGCTTCGCTTTAAGAACAACGCTCAAGCTGCATATGCGTACGCATACTGGACAGAAACCTTATGAGTGCCCGGACTGTGGAAAGTCGTTTACCCAAAGAACACCCTTGACGATTCATATGAGGTATCACAGTGGTGAACGCCCATATAATTGTACTATTTGCAGTACAGGATTTGTTAGTAAAGGAGCTCTCACTATACATCAAAAAAATAGACATAGAACTGCTTGAACGTAGTAGGATGTACCAAACTAACTGCAAGGTTTGAATTTGCTACAATTCACTCAGTACCAAATAGGTACATATCCACCATTATAATGAAATTGATCTCATGATGCTAAAAGCTAGCGAATCTTTTAATTTCATGATATAAATAATATCATGTAATTATCTACAAAAATTCTCCTTATACTTGTTATTCGTAATTCTTTTACCTGCACATTGAAAAGGGTCGCTACTAATGACATGTAAATTCGTCCGTGGATCATACTGAAAAATGTTGGTGTCAGTTATTGAAAATTAACGTGGGAGAAATTTGATTGTTTGCGAAAATTTTACGTTTCCCACAAGGTCTTGAAAAGTGGAGAAACTTAATGGAGATATTGCTAAAAGAAGCTGCATTATGAAACAACGCTTTACATATTTATTCGGCATCACTACTGGCACTACTTTAAAATATTGAAAATTCTGACTCTTCCTTCCTTATTCATCTTTCAATCCATTTACCTAATTCGTAAGGTTCTCCAATTTCAGAAAGATCGTTGCACGGCCACGTTCAGAATCAGTTGAGGGCTCAATATTTTACAATGCAAAAAAATGCACAATCACTTGCTAATCAAAGCCAATCCAATCGATATAATCTTTTCCCGCATTCCGCAATAATTTGAAGGCATATTTACTGGAAAGTGCCTTCTAGTCTGTAAACGACTTCTATTCTAATAATATTTAATTTCGGACATGCTATGGACTCATATTCTAATTATTATGCTCCGCTAGTTTTTTGTTTGTAAGATAGTAAGATAACTATGAAACATGCTTATACCCATTAAAACGCATGATTTATCAAAAGTATGGTCTTACTTTGAATATAAGGCAAATTTTCTTTGATTTTGAAAAGCCCATCCACCTGGCATTAACGTAGGTTTGTTTTGGTGTTTAAGCATGGTTATGAAAGAAATTCTGAATTAAAGACTGGCTTAGAAACACTTTTGGGCTGACTTATTTAAATCTAAAGAGGGCTGTTTAGTTGTTTATTTATTTAATGTCTTACAAACCAAAAAGTGAACTTTTGGATGAATTTTGTGACTATTTGTTAGAGACACATATGGTCGAAAACTTTTCTCCTACTACGTGGGCGGTAGAAGTTGCCATGTTTACTAATTGTGCGAATTGTTTCATTGAAAATTTAATTATTCCTAACATTTCAAAGACCAATTTACTTATAGAGATTAAATAAACCCTTAAATCCCGGCGACCAATTTACATGTCGAATTAGTTTAGCAGATTATAAAGTTTACTACCGCTGGTTTCATAAGATTACATCAAAATATTTCTGGATTTGTAAAACGTTGATGGATTAACTTCATGTGATTGTAATATAATTTTGTTGGTATTAACGAGGTTTTTATATAAATTCTTAACATAATAATAAAATTAAATCTATTGAAATTTATTCACTTCTATTAACCCCAAATAAATCCAAAGATCATTTTGTGGCTAATTTCCTATTTAGATGTGAATAAATAGTTTTTAGATTCTGAGAGATGTTTTTAAAAAAATTGTAAATCAGTGGTTCAATGTATTTTTTTATATATAAAATAAAAATGTTTATTTGACAACAACGATGAAATTTGTGAAAGTATAAATAAATTTTAGATACAACTGGAATTCTTAAAACCTGCTCAAGATAGTTGTTCGATTAAAAATTAATAACGAATGCTTGAGTCTGTCCCTCCATTTCTTCACAAAAAATTCATCCATCTTGACAAATAAAGACCAAACGGGAAAAACCATTTTTCAGATTTCATTTGCCACTACCAGAAACGTGAAAAATTATAGCTCTAGTAGAAAATCAGCGTTTAAAATCAAACAATTATAAAAGTAACTGGAAAATACGATGATAATCCAGGATCATCGATAATACGACACATTCCGACGCTCCAATAATTTCTTCTGTTTCGAATTAACATTTTTTACTTGTGACTCAGTGTTTGTGCTCATATTCGTGCGTTACAAAGAAACTAAGAATTCAAAGTCATGAAAGTAATACAGATTATATAATTTTTTGTATTCCAATCATCAATAGAGGATTAAAATTACTTTCAGATTTTTTTTTAATAAGGACTTAGTAATCGATTTCAATTCCTTGCGAAAAATAGAAATTACTTGTAATTTTTCTGAAAGAATAAAAGTTCTTTCCAATTCTTGTAAAAGAACCGGACCATAAAATCATCAAAAACCCTTTTTGAAGTTAGTCCTTTTAGATGTTTCGCCATTTTTTCAGCCAAAGTAGCAGTCCATGTAATTGTATGGTCTAAGAGAGTGAACAATTGATAACATTGTTAACAAATGAAGATAAATAATTGAATTAATAGCCCTTAACCTTTTTTCTTATTTTAGAGAATCATCTCACGTCAAAGTAGAATTATTAGAAGATGAAATAACAAATCTCCAGTCGTGCGATATATGCGGGAAAATATTTGAGAGTAAGAAGAAATTAAGAAAACATCAAATATCTCATAGCCAAAACCGTCCTTATCCGTGTACGATTTGTAAAAAAACATTCCGAAGAAAACACGAAGTTACTAATCACATGAATACCCACAACGGCAATACATATAATTGTGAAATTTGTTCTAAAGTACTAAAATCAAAAGGTTCATTGAGTGTGCACATAAAAAGGCATTTGAAAGAATTCATAGCGAAGTGTGAAGTGTGCGGACAAGGATTCGTAACCAATCAAGAGTACCAGTATCATATAGGTTCGAAACATGGTAATGCTACGTACATATGTAATATCTGCGGCCGAAGTTGCTATGATAAAGCAGCGTTACAAGGCCACTTACAACGGCATAAAACAGACTACGTCACTAATTCTAACATTAAATGTGACATTTGTCATAAAACTTTCCTTCAAGAACGATATTTGAGGCAGCACTACCATCGAAAACATAAAGATGGCGGTCAAGCTTTCGTATGCGATCATTGCGGTAAGAAAGTGAATTCGAAACGTAGCCTTAGAGATCATCTATTAATACACCAAGGTTTGAAACCTATTGAATGTAAAGAGTGCGGTAAAAGTTTTGCTTTAAGAACAACGCTCAAGCTGCACATGCGTACGCATACTGGAGATAGACCTTATGAATGTCCGGATTGTGGGAAATCGTTTACTCAAAGAACACCTTTGACAGTTCATATGAGATACCATAGTGGCGAACGTCCATATAATTGTACTATTTGCAATACGGGTTTTGTTAGTAAAGGAGCCCTCACTATACATCAAAAAAACAAACATAGTACTGCTTGATTCATTTATTGTTATGGAATTATCACTCTATTGAGAATTGAATAATTTTTTTTACGAAGGCAGTTCAAATATAATCAAGACAAACGCTCTGGTAAATTAATTTATTATAGAATATAATCACAAAAATGTACAGTTGTTCTAGGCTATTCATTCACTCGGACACCAAACTCTTCTACCTCGTCGTCGTGATGACTTTTTAACCTTCGAAGGCTTCTTTCAGAAGACCAAACATATGTTAGTCGCAGAGTGATAAATCCGGACTGTAGGGAGGATATTTTGGTATCTCCAATCCTAGTTATGATATTGTATCGAGCATGAAACGCGTGGTATAACGGTGCGTGTTATTCTGAAGAAAAATCGTACTTTGTCTGCTTCTCCGTTTCAAGCGAGAAGCAGGTTTCACATGTGTTTCCAGGAAGTTAGATTAGTATGCAGCATCTTTCTTTGAACGCTTTGGTCTATTCAAATACAGCAGCGATTTTTGTTTTGATTCGACGCTCCTTCTCGACGGTTTGCGGCCATCTTTCTTTGAACGCTTTGGTCTATTCAAATACAGCAGCGATTTTTTTGATTCGACGCTCCTTCTCGACGGTTTGCGGCCATCTTTCTTTGAACGCTTTGGTCTATTCAAATACAGCAGCGATTTTTTTTGTTTTGACGCTCCTTCTCGACAGTTTCGCGGCGATCCTTGAACGCTTTCGTCCATTCAAATACAGCAGCGATTTTTATTTTGTTTCGACGTTCCTTCTCGACGGTTTGCGGCCATCTTTCTTTGAACGCTTTGGTCCATTCAAATACAGCATACCTACTAAGGCACTTGATATTTGATTTCGTGAACACTGAAAATAGAACATCTTTAATGCCTTCTCACATCGAAAATCAAATGACAATACGTTGCGCAAATGCGGAAGGTACTCGACGAAAACTATGCCACACCGTTAGTAAAGGGCCCAGCTAACAGTGTTTTCTCGATCATATTTGAACCGCTTTCGTATAAGGAACATTTATACATCATTATATAGAAGACAGAACTGAGTACGGTTATGGATATTTAGCTGTTATTTATACCAAATTTTTTTCTATTATTTTGTAAAATTTTCCTTATCTAATTATCAAAATAAAGTCTAATTTTTGTTTTTTGTTAATTGTTGCTATTTTAACCTTAAGGTTTCCTACAGATTCTTTCTGGAGTGGTATTCAGTATGAGATAACACAATTATTATTAAGCTTTTTATCGAATCCAAATTTTAAAATTAAGAACAATTAGGAACAGTTGAGACCTTTTATCAATTATATATTATTATTATGATAATTTTATTATTTCAAAATGTGTTTTGGTTAAATAAAGCATGCTTCCTCATGACCTCAAAGTCTATCGTCGTAATCTTCCATTATAACAATTTCTATCTTTTCCTTTTCGGTTAAATGAACTATAATAATGAAATTAATATAATGATAGTTGTTACTGACAAACAGATCAATTGAAAAAAATAACCGTGTTTTTGTAATTTTTTTTAATTAACGTTGTACACATAAATTTTGTACATCACTTTATCAGAACTTGTATTCGTAAGAAGAACCGTCTCATGAATTATTCTGTTCAATAGATTGTAAATTAAATAAAGTTAGAATTGAACGGTCTGCGGGCTATCAAGGTAGCCTTTAACCTCAAAATTTTAAGTGACATGGATTCCGTTAGAGAAAAATACAAACAAATCGAGGAATTCTATTGGAAGAAATTTAGAAACTTCTTATAGACACAAAATCTGTTAATAAGTATTAATTCACTTTTCACATACCACTTGCAAAAGTTGAAGTGATGATTTGATGAAAGTATTCGGATTATTGTGCAGGCTGGTGATGATTTCGGTTTTGTTCAAGTAGCTGCCTCAATTTTTCTGTCTGATACTCAAACAGGCGCCTATCACGACGATGTACCTTTTAAAAAGTATTATAAGTAGTTCTAAAACAAAGTAATACCCAATCTTCCTTCACGAATATCAAAATCAACGATGTACGGTTTAGTAAAAATGCATGACTAACTTTATGTATGTATGTTATGCAATAGAAATTTTAAGATCACCTCCATATCACCCAAATCTTAATCCAATTGAGCAGATTTTGACCAGCTTAAAATCGTTTGCTAAAAAAATATCACATTCAATATAAATAATTTAAAAGATTTATGTCAACAATTCTTCTCCTTTTTTCTTTTACTGAGTGACTGCAAACATACAAAAAAACGCGAGTAAAAACAAAAATAGAAACTAATATTGAAAAATTCGTCATCATTTTAAGAGTAGTGCATCGGAACAGAATTTTTCTGATGATAAAGAAGCAGATACTGAGTATCTCTAATCTCATATCATTATTTGTTTTGTTATGTTGTTTTCCTGCTATCCTTTACAATATTTAAAAACAATTTGTCCAGACTATGGATCTACAAGTCATGCAGAGCTTTTTATAAAGAATAATAAATATTTGAAACTCATTGCTATAAGCATCATTTTCAAAAATATCCAATATTACTGGTTTTATCTACGTATTGACAACACTGTAAAAATTCATTATCAAGCGGTAGAACCCTTGTAGACGTCTGTTTTTTTTTTCACCGGACAATGGACAGTGTTTTTTGCCGGATTCGCGGTGGTTTATGATTTATAGTGTCCGGTGCATGTACACACATCCATTATAAATCATACACCACCTCGATTGCGGCAACAAACACGGTCCGTTGTACGGTGAAAAAAACGGACGACTACAAGCGCTCTTAATGTTTGGGTAAATTCCATTATTCTAGCCGAATACGCTCTTTTTGTGGACTGAAAGCTCTGCTTTGTAAGGAGATACGTATTAGTCCGGGAGCCAGGTGAAAATTAAAGATAATTGGTGATATGCATCAGAGAGTTATGTAATAAAGCCTAGTGAACGTCCGTTGCGGCTTGGTAGGTGGGATATGCAGCAGTAGCCTCCCACACACGACAAAAAAAAAGAATTTCAGTTAATTCTGCCCAGTTGAAAATTTGTAAGCTTATTGCTAATATATAAAATGTGATATAAAAAAAAATCAGCTAGCAGTGAATCGAGGAAAACCTGTTCAGCTAATGCAATAGATTCTTCCGCTTAACTCCTCCTCTTCATAGAAGCTATCATCAATAAAATTGTTATTTGAGAGAAATTCACTGAAAATATATTAGGATAGTTATAGCTGACGTTCACTATACAATTTTCTGATGCATACTGATAATCTCTTAATAGGAGCTTGGTCGTGTATTTCTGTTGCTGGCTCACGGACTATATTCTACTGTACATGGTACCATTGAAAAAATATGTTGATAGATATTTTGAAGTACGTCTCGTATACTTCTTATCATTTTATACATAAGTATTTAATAAAAACATATTTTTCTTTATAAAATTCGTAAATGAAATATTAGTTTATAAAAACATAGTGTGTGAAGCGAATTAAGTTAAATTCTTTGTACATAAATATTTTTGTGGAAAAAATACTCACAACTCACTTTTCAGGTCGAAAACCAAATCAAGGAAGAAACGTTCAAAATCAAAATTATCGCAAGATGTAGTTGTAAAAGAAGAAAATTCGGAAGAAAATCATTTGAAATTCGCCTGTGAACTATGTGACGAAAAAATAGGTTCGAGTATATTTTTCGCAATGCATTCTGCTAAGCATTCCCTCGATCAAAAATACCACTGCCACTATTGCAACCACAAAAGTTCCAAAGTCAAAGGTATAGTCAAGCACATGAAGTTCCATGGAAACATGGGCAAGGAATATCAATGTGAACTTTGTATGGCGACATTTCCAGAATGCATTCAAGCCATAGAACATAAAAATTTCCATTCTGGCGAAATGCCATATCGGTGCGACGTGTGCGAGAAACATTTCATGTTTTCATGGCTGCTATTCACCCATAGAAGATTGTTCCATCCTAATATCATAGATCCCGCTTCTCTAGTTTGCGATATTTGTAATATGTCATTCGGTACTAGATCAGGATTAAGAAAACACCATTTTCGTAAGCACAATAAATGTCCGATGGTACCACCATTATGCGAAATATGCGGCAAAAGCTTAGCAAACAACGAAACCCTGAAGTTTCACAAACGAACACATACCGGAGAGAAGCCACACACGTGTACAACATGCGGAAAAAGTTTCAGGAAAAAAGGATTATTAGTGGAACACGAACGCACACATACCGGAGAAAAACCTTTTGTTTGTCCTTATTGTCAAAAAGCGTTTTCTCAAAGAGCCCCGCTCAAAATCCATCAGAGAATACACACCGGAGAAAGGCCTTATGTTTGTAGATTATGTGGAAAGGGTTGTATTTGTAAAAGTGTTTTAGATGCTCATATGAGGAGCTGCCGGGGAATTATTCTAGAATAATTTGCATTTCCTTTCATTTATTTAATGAAAATAAAATAAGTATCATTTATTGTTATTGCCAAAATAAATAATTTTAAAAAACAGTAAAAATGTCTATGATTAGTATGCAATTATTATTGTATAGATACCAGAATATGATTATTGTCGGATTGTGGTAATAAAACACCAAAGTTTTAATATACAGTGCTTTTCAGATAAAAGTATCCACCTTTAATAACTTTTGTAATACTGGTATTTAGAAAAAATCCAAAAACACGTCAATTTATGTTGGAAGGGGCAAGCATTATGGCTTATTTAAACTTACTGGAAAAGCCACCCCCTCACCCCTAGCAGCATCCCCTTTATTTTTTTAAATTACTTTTCATAGTTTTTATGTATAATTTGGATACTCCTCTTTGAGCTGATTTCAAAAATGTATAATACTTGTAGGTTAAAGTGGTTAGTTTATGAGATAAACAATTTTTCTTTTAAGAACACAAATTTTACTTATTATTTACTTTCACCTTATTTGCCTGTACTAAAATGGGTTGTACAACAGTTCAAACTCTTTAATCTTTTTAACTGTGCTATTTACTATGAAGTTACAATAAGTGTTCAAAATGAGTACCATTCACTTCCATACAATGGTATAATCTATTTTGAAATGCCTCTCTGACATTGCTTAATACGGCTGGATTTAATTGTCGACATTCATTTTCTATCCTCTCTCGTAAATCATCCAGAGATTGTGGTTGGGTAGCATAAACTTTTGTTTTTAAATACCCCCATAAAAAGAAGTCTAGGGGTGTTCAATCCGGTGACCTAGGTGGCCACTCCATCATCTGCCTCCTTCTACCTATCCAACGAGCGGGGAATGTTTCGTTTAAAAATTGTCGGACAGGCATAGCATAGTGTGGGGGAGCTCCGTCTTGTGGAAATACCAGTAAATCTTCGGAAAGGTTATCATCATTTTCTATTATTGTTGTAATACGTGGGTCAACCCCTTCCCTGAGTAACTCAAGATATTATTCACCATTTAAATTTCCGTTGATGATGATGATGAAGAAAGGTCCAACAATGTGGTTACCTAGGATACCACACCAAACGTTTAACTTTTGGGGATGTTGTGTATGGAATTCACGCATAATATGTGGATCACTTTCAGCCCAATATCTACAATTATGCCTACTTACTAAGCCATTTAATGACCATGAGCATTCATCAGAAAAGCAAATATTGTTTAACAATTGTGGATTGTTATTGATAATTTGCGTCATTGATTCGCAAAACTCTAGACGACGATCAAAATCATCTTCATTCAACTCGTGCACCAACTTAACTTTGTATGGGTGGTACTTGAATTTATGTAGAACTCGGAAAACTGTAGAAGATGAAATACCGATCGCTCTACTTATTGTTGACAACGATTGGGGTTGTTGAGCCTCTAAGCTGACTTGCCCTAAAATTGCCACTTGGATTGCTTCGTTATTTACGAGTCCCTCTCGCTTATGCACTTTATTGCAAACAGACCCTGTTGTGGTAAATTTCTCCATCAGTTGAATTACATACTTATGAATTGCATGTCTTCCGTCATGTAATTCGTTAAATATTCTAGCAGCAGCTCTTGCACAATTATTATTTTGGTAGTATAAACCTACAATTTCAATTCTTTCTTGCAAAAAGTAAACCATTGCAGAGAAACAAAATAAATAATGTATCAAATTACACTATCAATAGTGACTACAAATTCTAGTTGACAATGTCAAACTTTAATAAAAAGTAGAGTTTTTTGTTGTTTGGATTTTTTAAGTAGAATAAATAGCACAGTTAAAAAGATTAAAGAGTTTGAACTGTTGTACAACCCATTTTAGTACAGGCAAATAAGATGAAAGTAAATAATAAGTAAAATTTGTGCTCTTAAAAGAAAAATTGTTTATCTCATAAACTAACCTACAAGTATTATACATTTTTGAAATCAGCTCAAAGAGGAGTATCCAAATTTTACATAAAAAAATATGAAAAGTGATTTAAAAAAATAAAGGGGATGCTGCTAGGGGTGAGGGGGTGGCTTTTCCAGTAAGTTTAAATAAGCCATAATGCTTGCCCCTTCCAACATAAATTGACGTGTTTTTGGATTTTTTCTAAATACCAGTATTACAAAAGTTATTAAAGGTGGATACTTTTATCTGAAAAGCACAGTATGTATTCATCATGAAGGACTGAAAAATGAATGTTTTCGAATTGAGGAAACTGCGTAGTAATACAGAGTGAAATTGGATTACTGCAATCTACTTTTTATAAAACCATAATATTTCAAGATTCTGAAGAGACTCAGCGCTCTGAAAAGCACGAAAGCATCAAGAGTAGCCGGCTCTCTGAGCTTCCTCACGTTGAAAAATATCAAATGGAACGTATAAAGCAAACTATTGTTAAGAATATTCACATGGATTGACCGTTGTTGAAACAAAAATCTCAATCGAAATTGGGATTCCAAAACTTTTCAGTCAGTAATGACTGGTTAGAGAGTTTTAAAAAACGTTATGAAAAAATAGCCGAAAAAATAAATCAGTCAATATGGGAAATCAGCATAGATATTTTGAAGGTGTCAAGACTTTATCTATTAATTATGTGAACTATTTAAAAGCATGACTAAAGTTTAAAGATTAGTTAGAAAAAGTCAACAAGCAAATGATTTTTAAGCAAAAAACTTGGAGTTATTAATACCATTAGTAAAGTTAAACCTTTAGATCAAGGCATTAAATATACATTTATACGATTTTACCGTAGAGAAGTTGTTGATCATACTGCCACGTATTTGGACGAAAATATTGTCCCTGAAATTAACATACTTATAGTAGTAAAATACTCAGAAAGGGCGTAGTATGCAGAATTCAACGAGGAAGATATTCAGAATTGTGTGACTGACGGGATTGAAAGTGAAGGTGAATCAGATATTTAAATAGAGAATTCGAAAAAATTCCAAAAAGCAACAAACTTCGAAGGATTTGGAGACTTTCTACAAGTTTTTTGTTTTGAATAAGCAGCAGATATTGACTATATTTGACAAAATTTATGAATTGGAAAAACATAAGCTGAATATTGCGTCCTAACGCAAAAGAAGTTAACAGATTTCTTTGAATAAATCGAATTGTATTTTCTCTATTTGTAAAATTATCACTCTAATAAATTGTATTTATCTTGTATACAACTAAATGTTTTGAATACTATTAGTTAACCTCTGAAAGTAAGACACACCTTTCCTGCACCTCTATAAGCTAAACTCGTCTTAGTTAAAAACCTCTATAAGCAAATTACAAATCGCGGTTGCTTGAATTCTCTCATAACCAAGTTTTGCAGTAAAACCTTATCGAAAGCTCAAAAACATGTGAGCAATCTGAATTCGTTATAATATAAAAAGTTCTCTTTTAAAAAATCATATGTACAGTTCGAAGTAATTTCAACATATGGACTTTGAAGACATCTATTATTTTTCTCAATGACAATTTTTGATATCTCTTTAAAGGACTATGATGGGGTTAATCCAACCATGCTCTTAATGTTCAGAAATTAGACCAGATCACGTTCATTGTTGTTCGGAAACTAATCAGGTCGTAATCACGATCCTTCTACTCTGGTAGACTAGTGGGTGAATGCGATAAGCTGATGGGTTGTTTCATTTGTCTATTCTATAATTCAATAAATATTATAGTAGAAAGTGTAAACAAAAAAAACAAAAGTTCTTCTAGATCATGTTTTATATTTGATATTTCGACCGAAAATTGAACGCGACGTTGGGAAACTGTGTTCTAAATCGCTTTCTGGGTTAAGATTCCCACTCAGCTACCCTAAAATAAAACTTATACCACAGTTTGTTGTAAGATTAATAAATATATTTTTATTAATTCTCTTGTCACTATATCATTTTGTTTTCAATAAAATGATAAAATTTTATCATGCAAAACGCTACTAACTATCTTTGATTTAGTTCTGTACACATAAAAAACTTGAAATAGTTAATTTTCCCAGACAAGATTCGAACCCCTGCAGTTTGAATGCACGGAACATCAACACTAAATTGTGGGCAACTTTAAATATATCTTAATTTTTGAAACAATTTATAAATTGAAGTACCCTTTGAAACAATATAAATTTCATTCAAACCTTTCAACATTATTGAATCTATGCTTATATTTCTCTGTTTTGATAATTTGTGTTGATTTCTGTGTTAAAAAACAAACCAAAAATGGATACAGAACATGAAAATGACTTCTCTTCAACACCACCAGAATTTATAGAAGCTGCTGAAGTTCCTCACTAAATTTATTTCCGGAAAAGTCAAGGAAAGTATATAATATGACATATGAATTTTGAACTCGTAAAAGAGTTTATTAATAACTATAAATGCCATATTCTTGTAACATTAGATATCCAATATTTGTGAAACTAATATATAGATTTTTCTGTTGATTATTATAAAGAAATTCGATCATTACAATGCACTGTAGGCGACTGCGAAGCTCTCGCACTACACACTCCGCCATTGTTGTTATTCAGGCGTCAGTCGGCGTTGTGCTACAGCTACGTAAACATGTCCGTTATTATTGATGTATGAATTGCGAATTGCGAATTCGTTTTCTATAGACTGAAGGCCATAGTGCTGCAGAACTCCATCGGAGAAAGAGTCGTGTGCATGGGGAAAACTTCATGAGTGATGACCGTAATGATGTGCATGATGAAGGGTGCCAAGGACGCAAAATTATTGTTTCATATGAGCTTGTCTTTTATTTATAGCCTATTGGAGGTTGACAAAAAAACGGCTTCGTATATTGTATATTTGTTTAGAATAAAATAATAGTGTTTTTAATAATGTAACAAAATTTTCCAACAAATATACTTAGCAGTCGCAGATAAAATGTAGTATTCTACTCGCTTATAATGAGTTATTATTCGTCAACTTCATTCGTGAATAATAACGTATGTAAGCCTGTACGTCCATTACCCAAGATATTTTCCATTGATTTTTTAGTTGCAAATTATAATGTTATTTATTTCTCACTATCCCAAAAGTGATTATATTCCACAATTTTTTTTATTATGCTTTCTAATATGAATATGTAAGTAGATGTGTATTAGTATCATGATTTTCTTAACAAACATTGTTCTCACATGATTATTTTTTTAGGTATTTCGACTCTGGTATTTTGAAAACATTACTTTACGGCCCAGGTCTCACTATAACGCCTATAAAACAGGAACCCATGGATAATTTTCCACAGATGAACGATAGCAATTTGAATAATTTCAATGGTTTCAATGAAAGTTTGAATTTTCCTAATCCTCTTGATTTACCACAAGATCTAAGTCGGTCGGAAGGACCAAGCCTACCCAAAGATAATAATATTTCGAACGAAAATATTTTGAATTGCTTGAAAAAGAAACAGAAGAGAAAATCGAAAGCTGTAGATAAACTTCAACCTCCTCCTTTAGACGAACCAGTTCACTGCGATATATGCGATGTCACTTACAAAAATAACGTCGAGTTTGCTCTTCATACCGACAAACATAACGAAGACGGAAAATTTGCTTGCCATCTCTGCGAGTTTAAGAATTCTTCAAAGTACCATATAGAAATGCACATAAGGGCACACGAAGGTACTACGAAATATAAATGCGAAGTTTGTGACAAAGCCTTTACCGTCAGCACCCACGCCATAGAACACAAATATTACCATACCGGCGAAAAACCTTTCGAATGCGATATATGCGGGAAGCATTTTATGTTTTCATGGTTTTTAACATCACATAGACGTACTCAACATTGGGAAGTAGTTACAGGTAGCCCTCTAGTTAAATACGATTGTACTCTCTGTAATAAACATTATACATCTTCAACTGGTTTAAAAAGGCATAATCTCAGTAAACATAATTCCGGCATAGATCCTTCAGTACTCTGCGATATATGTGGAAAAAGGCTCTCCAGTAAGGAGAAGCTCAAATTTCATAGAAGAACTCATACTGGTTATAAACCTTTTTCTTGTGAAATTTGTACTAAGAGTTTTTCTCGGAAGGAACAGCTTAAAGAACACGAGAGGGTACATACTGGAGAGAAACCTTATAAATGCCAGTATTGCGGAAAAGGCTTCACCCAAAGGTCTCCATTGAGAATTCACGAAAGAACTCATACGGGAGAAAGACCTTACATATGTAAAATATGTAATAAAGGCTTCATTTCTAAAGGAGTAATGGATACACATATGAAAACGTGTGCAGGAGCAAATGTAGATTATTAAAAATTTCAATATTCTCAAAAAAAAAACAAATATTATTAATATTTTTTCAGTTGAATAGGCAAGAAGTTATTCATTAAAAATGTCCTATTCTAGAGAAATGGTAGAGAAATATTTTTAATGCACTTATACATTCGCTCTATAACTTTGTTCGTTTATAAAAGACTGTTAAGAAAGAGTGAAGAAGGAATGCCTATCTTCTTGGAAGAAATACAAACTTTAATCATCTTTTGAAAATTTTATTTCGTTGGCAATTCCTCACTGAAACTAAAACACACAACATTTCATTACAGATTTAAACAAACGTTTCATTATTTGTTAAAAATCACGTTAATTAATAGTAGATTGTACAAATTTCTCACGAGTAAGTGAGAAATATGTTATTTTTCGTGTCGTACACTGTACTTTTTCAGAGCATTCTTTATTTTTATATTTTCAAAATAAAGTTAATAATTGAAATGCATAATACACACAACATTAAATGATTCTTATATTTTATTGAAAAGTGTCATTAAAAGTTTTAGTTGAACAATTTTGGAAGGAATTTCTGGTAATTGGAATATTAGTTGGGTTCGAAGTTGATGGGGAAACATATTGAACTTTCACGGCATTTTTGTATTCAGATTCTAGTGAGGTATAATGCCGAACTGATTCTACTTATACAAGTTATACAACTTCTTCTATACTTCTACTATACAACAATCTTCGTCTTGAGTCTTCAAGTTTTTAAATGCGATTAATATTTAAAGTAACTGAAATAGGCAACAAATAACTTACAATCTGTATTTTCAATGTACCTAGAAAAAACTGAACCTTGTTTAGAATATTTGTATCATCTTCCATTTCCCCTAGAGGGCATAACTATCGCTCTAAGTATATCTGATCTCGTGGCAGAGATACAGGGTGATTCCAAATTCATGCGACAAAATTTAGGAGGTGATTGATAGTATGAAATTAAAATGGATCTTTCCTATAACAAATTTTCCTTAGCCCATCCCATTCCGAGGTAACACCCTTAAAAGATGGTGACTAAAATTGAATTTTTATTTTTTTTTTCTAAAATTTCAGCTAGAAATATGAAATTGCGTAATTGATGTAATTAATTTGGAAATATATATTTTTTATTAATAAATTTTATCCCAAAACAAATATCTGCACAGAAAAAAATTGCCACCATTATTTAAAATTTTTCTAATAAATTGAGTGGAAAACAGTAAAGATTGAAAAAATACCCGTAGTTAGTTCTATACGAGTGCATGATTACAAAATTTCAAGTTTCTAGCAATACTATTATTTCAGAAACAGAAAAATGAAAACTCAATTTTAGTTACCACCTTTTAAAGGTGATATTTCGTAAATGGGTGGGCTGAATCAATCACTTCCAGAATTTTGTCGCATGAATTTAGTATTTGCGTTTGTTCTTGTATTTTTGATTGATTATTTTTTCCGCACGGGCTCAAATTGCTACGGGGTCAAGCTTTATTTAGAGTTTCTGAATATCTGAATGTTGCATTTTATATCAAACAGAAATGATCAAATATGACTATTTTCCTGAATTTGATAATGAAAAATATTGTCCATTTGTATGAATCCTTCGAGAACACACTGTATTCTGAATTAATTTAAAATTTACAAAGATTGAAAACATAAACATTTGTTTCAAAGATTGTATTAGGACATTTTCTTGTTTTTTTTTTTTGGATAATTAGGTCATTTTTCAAAATATGATATTTTAGATAGAATGTTAAGTTTGAGAATATTAATGATATTTGTTGTATATTATATATAGTATGTCGAAAATGTATTTGATAATATTTAAATATTATGCTGTAATGTAAAAATAAATCTGAAATGTAAAAGCTTTCAACACATAATACCCTCAGTTCGAATTTTAATCTATTTTCTTTATTATCAATAATTGTATGCTTTTGGTGAAGAAGAAAAATAAAAGAAGAATAAAATTGTAGGCTGTGGATACAGTGAATGTCAACCTTATTTCTGAAATTCTGACCACATTTTTAGAATTAATTTCTCCTTGTACTCTCCCTATAAATTAATGTACATGTGACCCATTAGAACTATCTTCTTTTGTATATCAATTATGGTTTACGCTTATCACTCACTATGTATTATTTATTATTAAATTATAAACAGCAGGGGGTTCGCGTGTCTCCAAGTCACAATTAACCATAAATTCAAAATTCAACGTTTTCAAAGTCATTTCATAAATTGAAGTGATTTTATTCATTCCACAAAAAATACTATAATACTGAATACATTGTTCACACCAACACTCACAATTACCCTATCTGACGCGCGTTTCGATAACCAAGTTATCGTCTTCAGAAACTGAAGTTGTTTACCTTCAGTCTCCGAAGACAGTAATTTGTCTTTCAGTATGATACTGAATTGATCGCGTTGTTGTGATGGGACATATCCATCAGAAAAACTCCCTTTCTATTCTAAAACACAGTTCACATGATTTACTGAGCAGAAACTGTTTGTTGGAATCCTATTTTCCGCCAATTCATTGGTAAGGTAGGTAGGCTCATGGTATCTCAATATCTACGTCCTCGAATGAACTTAAAATCAGTTCACCATGGATGTAGTAATTAAACATGCTATCATTGTTTTTCTAAGGAAAATTTGTTGAGAACCTTGATTTGTTTTTACTTTACAAGCATAAATGTAAGTTAATGTATTAGATTGTTCGGACAGGAACTAGTCATTATATTTAACTAGACTGGACTTCTAAACTAGAAATGTTAGTTACTAGCTTATGTATTTACAAGTTAGTTCGAATATAATGGATTGTATTTATTTTGAAATTGTCCCATCTAATCTATTCTAATTTTAACGGACAAGAAAAACCTAGAAAAGATAAATAAAAAGTCCGAGAAAGTGGGTGATGAAAACTCAATATATTTGAATATAAATACATGTTGAGTATTTATGTTTTCTAAAAAAATATGATCCATTAAAATAATCTAGATAATTAGCATATTAAAATCGAACTTGATCTCTTGAGTTTATTGAATTCAATTTATTTGAATGGTAAAAAATGGACAAACGAATAATGTTAGGCTTTATCATCTCAACAGTTTTGTATAAGTAATAGTTTGAATAATTTAAATGAATCCATTTATTTATATTTTTAAAATTGGATTATCGAAGTTGGCTTAATTGTCTCAGTCTCTTAATCACCTAATATACGAGGGTGAATCAAATATAAAGAAGACTTATTTTTTAAAATATTTATTTTGATTTTAAACGCACAAACAATCATAGTTTATTTTTCTACATAATCTCCTGATTTAGAAACACATTTTTCCCAGCGTATAGGTAATTTTTTAATTCCTTCCAGGTAAAAAGAGTCAGGTCGTGTTTGTAGCCAATTGCGCACATATGCTTCAACCTCATTATCGCTGTGGAATTTTTGCCCTCCCAAAGCTTCCTTGAGAGGACCAAATACATGGAAGTCGCAGGGAGACAGGTCTGGACTGTATGGAGGGTGTTCCAGTGTCTCCCAACCCAGTTGCTCCCATTTTTGTACTGTCAGGGCTGCCGTATGGGGGCGAGCGTTGTCATGGAGGAGAATCACTTTTCTCATTGGAAGGTGTCGTCTTTTGCGGCGATATGCAAGTCTTGCATATCGCAATTGCAATATCCGAAGTTGTTAGACGCCTATCACCTTCAACAAGTTGACGAACACTGTCGATGTTGCCCGCTGTAATGCTGGTGCGGGGTCTGCGGTCATGGCTCTCATTTTCAACACGTTCACGGCCCTCCACGAACTGTTTATGCCAAGCAAACACTCTAGCTCGCGACAGCGTCTTTTCCCCGAACTGTGCAGTCAATTTTCTTAAGATTTCGGCCGGTTTTACACCTTCTGCAGCTAAAAACTTTATAACAATACGTTGCGCAATAGAGGGAGGTACCTCCTGCTCGGACATCGTAACGATGGACACTGAGCGAGTCTATGATGATGAGTCACGTGCTTCCCCCACTCCTGACAAACCAACCTAACAGCCAATAACAGCGGAACGTTCTTCCATCACTATTGCGCGCGCAGGTCCAAAAGTCTCGTTTATATTTGATTCACCCTCGTACAAGGTATGTTCTGAAATTGCTTCCAGGTGAGCCTGGACCGGATTGCTATTGAACTTGGTATGTTGGACCGCCTCTGCCGAGCCTTCATGCTTCCCTTCAGAGCTGATATTATTCTCGGAAATAGAAAAAAGTCTGGGTACTAAGAAGATCCAATTTCGCGCACACTTCCCTCACACCTAATTTTTCTGCCACAACCTCAAAGTTTTGAGGGATATTCAATATATCAGCAATCATTCTAATACTCATCCTACAATTAGATAAATTTTTTACTCGCGACATATTTTCCAGAGCACTCTTCCTCTACCTTATCGGAACAGTTTGCGCCACTCAATCATGTCGTGAGTCTCTTTGACGGTTTTATTAAGCTTTACACAAAATTTGATCGCTAATTCTGCTACTCCAATCGTGCGCGTGCAAACTGCCTCTCAACCACACGTTCTCTCATGAAAAACCGTTCTACTACTTTCAGAACAGACCTTATATGTATACTACACGTGCTAGAATTGAGCTTTACTTAAGTTATTAAATGGACAATAACGTTTTATTTCCATAAATATAGAGACGCAGTTGTCAGATTGCTTAAACTAATCAAAGAAAAGTTGAAGATATTCACACTTGCATTTATCGATCTTGACACTTCAAGTTTTCATATTTCTTCCTTATTTCCACTTTAACTTATTAGAACTATCACAATTGAGTCTGATGTCCTCTTATGTATAGTATAAAAAATGTCGATCTAGGTACTTTATTTAGAAAATTACACAAGAACAAGACGAAAGATTTTTTGCTTACGAATGAATCCAAATAATAAAAATAAACAACAATGACAATTTTTTTTAGAAAGTATATATATTTTCTGTTGATTTTGCGACTTATCGACGTTCACACGTGCGCAATACCTGATTATGTAGGCTGAGCTTATTTATATGATTATTTACGATCTCATTTCATTTTTGTGACATTTTTTTCATGTCAATGTTTCAATTATTTGATTACATCTCATTCAAAGCAAGCAGAACTAGCTCTAACTCCCCAAGTGAGGGTATTCTTGTTCCCCACGAAGTATCTTACATCCATTCTTATCAACTGTACTACTGTTGGAGCAGTCATAAGGACTTAAATCGACTTAAGCCTAATGTATCAATTAAAGTTATTCAAGTAGTTAGGGGCATATGTTGACTTACGACCTTAACAACAAGAAGGAAGTTAAAAACTTGATTTATGGCTATAATAATTGATACAGCTGATTTTCCAAGTTCCACTTAAGACCTGAATACCAAACGATTACTCTGATTTCCTGCTATAATGTTACCGAGATAATGCTCAAATTGTGACTAAAGCTTCAAGCCCGCGCATCAAAGATATTATTTTTATGATAATATGATTGTATTTAATGTATCTCTACTTAGACGTAGACGTACTGTTATTATCGTAGTAATTTTTATGTATTATTCGTATCTACCAGATATCTCGTGATTTACAAGATAATAAAAATTAAGAGAATTGTGAGAAACAATTAATCAGATAATTGAATTTTATTATTCCAACATTCTCAGAGTATCGTAAATAGTATTTTCGTTTAATTTTTGCTTATGTCTTATCTCATTCATGTTCGAATTTTAAAAATACAAATTAAGATTCACGTAGTTCCATAGATATAGAGCTTAAGTTTCCAAAAGACTGCGCTTGCGAATAGGATTGTAGTTATATTGTTTTATAAAGCTACAAATTTCAGTTGATGGTATTTAATTATTGACTTGTGAAAACCTGATTCTAACTAAACTGTTCACATTTAGACCCATTAAAAGTAAAAATACCTAAAAATGAAACCTAGTTTTAGAATTGAAAATAAATATTTAAACATGCTCACTGATATTAGAGGTGGTCCACTAACTAAGTTCGAAGTAACAGCCTCCTTATCCTTCACTTAGTTGCATTTCAAATTGGGTGACCCATTGAAGGTGGCTGAAGATTTTAATTTTGTTTAGCCTCTTTAGACAGATGCCTTTTATATCATGAATATGATGATTCCAGTTGAGTTGAGAATCGAAAGTCATATCCAGGATTTTGCACTAATTCACAATATTATCAACATGGATTTTTTTGGGGAAAATGATATTCCTAGATATGGGGTTCTCTCTTGTAGAAGGTTTTTTGTAGAGGGAACGTATTTACCACCGAGAAGCTGTAGAACTTAGTACTGATCCTTGAGAAATGCCAGTGATTGGGGAAGGCTTACAATTTGCGGAAGCCCTAAAAGCTCTACTCTTATATCTATAAACTCGTTCATGGTGAACATTTAAAAGAAACAAGTTTTCACAAATATGGAAATCATCCGTTAAGGCTGTTTTGTTTTGATGTGCCAACAATACACAGAATCACTTTGGTATTGAAGTAGCGTCGGAGAAGACTGTTTACAATTAGTTTGCAGAATTTTCATGTCATGGTCGGTGAATGTCGAGAACATCGATGCTAACCGCAACATATTTAAAATAGATCGGCATGTGACTTACAGACAGATAAAGACGTCTCTTAGAATATATGTTCCAGATGGATTTTTATCGCCTCAAGAAGCTGTTGAAGACATTCAAAACCATGTTCCCGCGACATTAGTTTCAGAGTGGAAAAAATGTCACCAAAATTGGGGACGTCTCAACCCCTGTAGATTGTTGCAGTAACTAACCTTCTCTTGTAATATAACTAATACGACTTGCAATTCACCTATAGTATGTGGATATGATGATTATTGATTGAAGGAACTCGTAATAACTGTTTGGTTCATTATAATAATATGAAATAAATAATTTGGTATGATAAAACATGGTTATAATATTGCCAGTGGAAACTATTCGTTCTGGGTGTAAAACTGCTAATATCAGTGAGTTATAGCTATTGCAATAGATGTTCTACCACAAAAAAATATGTGTTCCATCACTTGTAAAATGTAGTTTTTACGTTTTTTCTCCTATAATTATAATATAAAGTTAAGAACCTACCATCTATATTCTTGTCTGAAACTAATCTTATAATTTATTTGTTTTCTATAATTTCTAAAATACTCCTCGCTGTATTTTTAGAAAAAGAGAAATAAAGGATTTCGTATTTAGTTTTTATTATTTATTTTATGTCATTTCGTAATTGTGATTGTTTATTTTCATTGTTATATATTTGTATTAATAGCTAAAAAAATGTGTTACCAATTTTTTGTAAGGCTTGTTAGAATAAGTACTTGTATTTATGTATTTATCTAAAACTATGTAGAAAAAATAAACGTAATCGAGTCATAACCTCAAAATACCACAAATTCCATACAAAAAGATATATTTATACGAATCAATTGAATATTACCAAGAACTTTAAATTTTTGTATCTCGGCTCTTATTTTATTTCAGTTGATGGAATTTCTTGTAATAGTAGTAATTATAGCCCCTCATAAACCAGTATAATGTACCTAGATACAGAATTTCTTACAACCAAATGAACCAAACATTGTGGTATTGAACGGTTTGGTTTGAAATTTATCAATTGAAGATTGCCCATCTAAACTATATTCAGCAGGATTGTTTCTTAATAACACATGTACCTAACTTGATTTTCTTAATTATATAAATATAAATATTTTATAGGAATCTCAAACGTTTCATTTCCGTGGCTCTTATAAATTCAAAATCACAAAAACATATAATTACATAATATATAAACGATTAAAGTGATGAAATACACCCACAATACACATAAAAACTAACGTAGAAAGTCTGTTATGTGAGTGGGTGAAACCTTGGTTTACCACCCACTTCTTATCCTGAGAAAATTTCTCATACATAATAAAACACTGAAAGGAGGTAACGGATAGGATGGGGTAGGTATCCAAAGCAACCTATCTTAACCGAACCCAACCCAAACTCACCTAACCAACCCTAATCAGAACTGATGCAGATTGAGAAGGCTGACCAGTGTCCTCGGGGTCTTCCTCGAATTAAAGTTGGATGAATCTCCTGTGGTTCGTTATCATCATTGTCATTATCTTTACTTTCCGCATCGTTGGTGATAACATATCTTCACACGGTTCTTCACAAACGGCATCATCAGTGCTAAATGCTCAGTGGTACGTTGTCTTCGTTAATAATCTGTGTTTGAAGTTATGATACATTTTACGTTACTGTGGACAAAACCAGCGTGTTTATAATAGTTAAAAATCGTGAGTTGGGCCGTGAGTGAGAGGGTATCATTAGAATAACATCAAGAACAGTGATTTTTGGGTACTCAACACTACTGTTTAAGTGTATAATTTTGAAGATAAATGTTTCAAAGTTTGAATCTTCCCTTGATCCATGGATATACAGATAGAAACAACATAGTTATACTTCTTTAGTATTCATTATGGGAATGTGCAGGACAATTGTCAACTAACAGCAGGTTTTTTGTTATTTCCACTGTCAAATGCCGTACATTTTTGAAACATCTGATAAATTTATTTCTGTACTGTTTCCACCTCTGAATTTCAACGTCTTATACGCGCGGTTGATTTATAAGACACGCCGGTCTTATTGAAAATTTCATCTTTAAATTGCGCACGTGGAGCAAAACAAACTTTTTCTAACCAATTGGTTGCATTATTCTCTTGAACTGACAAAGACTTGCCACCAATCTTATCAGTGACGATGTTGTGTTTTACTCACGAAATATGTGAAATTTTGCATGTTTAACTGTCTAGTGAATAAGCTCGCTTAAACTTGTAGCAGAGGTGCGTTAACTGGTATTCCTTGGTCGTGTTGAAGCTTGAACCACTGTAGGAATAACTTATCTACCTATTTATAATAGAAACAGTGGCTCAATATCTTAATGGGGATACGCTAAACTCATTTGCGGTGTACTATTCCACTTTTTCATCAATTGTAGAACACTTAAGTTACACTGAACTCAATAGGAGTAATTGGTCTGAATTATAACTACTAAATACCTTCCGTACAAACATGATATTGGACAAACATCTATTTAAAAGAGTTTAAGAAGACTATAAGTAATACTAGCTTAGTCTTTCATTGGTGAAATGATTTATTATATGTGCATAAAACGATTAACAATGAAGGCAATACAAACGATAGTTTTTGACGGGCAGTCATCACTGATACAAATGAACACAGACAAAATAGAAGCTCATAACTAGGATTTTAACATAACCTGTTATTTTAGTTTTCTTTTCAAATTATTTTCGCAAACATCACACAACTAATTCTAGTAGTTACTACATTAAATACGCTCTCTGGTGTCAACGTGGGTTATATTTCGTTAATATCGTGTTTATGAGATTCTATGGGCTCTGTATTCGTTGCTATGGTATATTTATATCCCATTAAACCAACGGTAAAAAAAATGAAGTGATTTCTGCGTTTTTTTCTATTAGACTCTATTTCGTTTTGATCTGATAGTTTTGTAATAAGACAAACTATAACGTATGGTTAGATAACAACAACATGTATACTAATTAAATAAAATAAATAAAACATTTGAATTTATTATTACTTTTAGATCAATGAATTTCATATCATTTTAAACATTTTCAACAGCAGTCGATTATATGTCAACCAGCTCCTTTTAATTAAGCATAATTCAAAATGTTACCATTGACGGTAATGATATGATTTTTAAAAAATAATCATATTATTCAGCTGTTTAATGAGACGCTGCACTCATAACCTATTCTGCTCGCCTCGATTCCAAATTTTTACATCTTTTGAATAACTATTATCATATGAATGAAGATTTTTGATTGCTTAGTACTTCTTAAAGGTGCGCTGATTTCTCATGAAGCTTAACTTGAGTTTTTCTCCTTTGTTTATAAGACTGTGAGGTTAAGAACCAAATTCACTTGTGTTTATATCTGCAACTAACACCATTACCAAATCACTCCAATTGAGAACATGATTTTGAGCAGATATAATGATGAGAATATGAAAGAGCTTAAGTATGTGCACTGAATTTAGACCAGGGTCGATAATTTTTGAAACCCATTGGGAATGGAAGAGAACATAACAAAATGGAAGTGAGAAATGCATTTTTAAACGTATCCTCAAAATTTATTTATTTATGTGGATATTGGGGTATAATATACAATGCGATCCAAAGATTTATTTCTTGCTTTCACTTCTATAGCTTAGTATAAACAATTTATATGAAAAATTCCATAATGAAGCTTTGGTTTTCAATTTCTATCTTAAAAAAAGTATTTTATACGTTATTCGGTAAAGATTTACCTTTTTATGTCCGAACTGTAGTTTTTTTTTATTTTGATTATTTTTTTCACCTTATTTTCAATGAAAAATTCTGACGTCAAAATATTTGAAAAATTCTGTGGGCTTTTTATTCGTTGGAATTTCTACTTTCTAAAGGTGTAAAAACCCTAACGCGAAAAATTTGTTTTAATCATCATGTATAATTTTAGCATTAATAAAAAGGGTGGAAAAGCTGGAAACATATTATGAATTAAATTAAAAATTGAACAACCTAAAACTATACCCGGACACGATTATCGAAATTATTATTTATTGCTAAGAACAATGAAAAAGATTCACCAATCAATAAATTTATTGAAAAAATAGTAAATTCGTATTACCTTCGTATCTAAAGGAACACAACGAACAAAAGCATTTATAAATTAAAAACAATTCACACTTATTTATATATTAAAGATAAGACTTGGACTTATCTATGGATAGATGCAGGGAAAAAATAAAATTAGGAAGGATTCAGGAACGCAGATGGAAATTACTAAAGAAGGAACGAATAGAAAGAACAGATCTGAACAACCAGTTATCAGTGAATATAGAGAATAAAATCACCACAAATTAATTAAAATTTGAGAGGTGAAAAACTCGAATGTTAGAATATTTAAATCCGAAGTGACTTCTGTGCCACAATACGTGAACAAAAGAATCTTCAAAATGGTGGAAGAAAAACGTAACAAGCTGAATGGCATGTTACAGAATTTTCAACTGAAAATTGAAAAAATAAATAATCCAAATAAAAAAAATACAGTTTTTTCACCGAATTTCGTAAAGATAATACTTTTTTTCAAATCAAAAACTTGGTTATTTGAATTTTTCCCATACATTTTTAGGTTTTGTGAAAAAAATACAAAAACAAAAGTAATGGATCTTTTCAATACCTTTATTTTCGATGTTTTCCATAGGACTTATCTTACTGCAAATCCCCTTCCACTTACCAACCACATATCACCGGTAATTAAAAAAAAATTCACTTTTGTTTTCCTTTTCCTTTTCCAATGGGTTTGATTCTACTACTATGAACTCTGATTAGTGGAGACGTTTGAAAATTGAGAGTTTCAATGATGTGAAGATGTATTAGTGGTTGCGGTAGATTTATGAAGATCGCAACATTTTTTCTCAATCGGTAACTGTTTCTTCAGTTGTGTGGGAATTGATCTTTTTATCAATATTAGGAAAAAATTTTGTCATAAGATTTCAAAATTCCAATAACGTTAGAATTTAGTCTCCAGTTTGAGTAGATACCTTTAATGGGTGGTTAAAAAAATACTCCTTGTCCCAAAAGCATAATATTAATCCAAAAGATAAACTTTCAGTAACAATGTTTTGTTTTAGGGATGAAGAAATAACCGAAAATATTTACATAGTAATTAGTGGCAATAAAAGTGCGAGAACCGACGGACAGCCACCTTATTGTAACGTATGCGAAAAAGATTTCAAATCATCCATAAAATACGCCAAACATTCCATAAAACATTCTTTGGATGGCATATTCAGTTGCCATATTTGTCACATAACCGCAAAAATGACGTTAGACCAAATCGAAACACATATAAGAATACATGAAAATAAACCAAAATACACCTGCCAGTATTGCCAAGCAAAATTATTTTCGAAATATTCAGCAATCGAACATGAAATATGTCACTCTGGTATAAAAGGCAGCAGCACTGTTTTTTGCGAGTTATGCTCCAAAGGATTTATGTTTCTTTGTAGTTTACAGGCTCACGTTAAAAAATCTCATCCAGATTGTGTTCTAAAAATTAACAAAACAATCAATAAAAAAGAGACATTACCGGAAGAACATCTCCCGGTACCCATATTTCCTTCCTCCAGCATTTTCTGTTATATTTGCAAAAGTACATACAAGGATAATATTAACTACGCTTTACATTCGGTGCAACATAACGAAAACCGTAAATTCAACTGTTATCTTTGCGCTTTACAATCTAAAATGTCCGATTCAGAAATTGTAGATCACATTAAGATGCATCTCAACGCTACCGTTCACCGATGTTCTGTTTGTGACAAAGGATTTTCTAGGAAAATCGATGCCGTCGAACACGTTTATTTTCATAAATCCTATAAACCTTATGAATGTAAACTTTGTAATACCAACTTTATGTTTTCAAGATGTTTATTGAGTCATCGCAAAAATCATCATAACCTCACTAATAAATGGGTTAGAGGTTGCACAGCGTGCGATTTTCACCAATTGTGATTTCCAGTATGTCTTATTTAATTCAAATTTGTTTATTGTATGAAATTGTATGTAATTAAAGAACCCAAAGATAAAGTAAAAACTTGTTATTTTTAAATCCATTACCATTTAAACATTCTCTTGAATCGTTGATTCTGGAAAACAATAAGGAATTTAATGAGCTGTGTGATGAAAGTACGGTGTAATTGCTGGACTTACGAGACACACGGACAATGAAATTGCCGACAGGACCCTAAACTGTTAAAGATGTGAGAAAGAAGAAAAAATTATACATTGCTCCAGTAATATGGCTACAGACAGGCCCAATTTTTCATTTAAGAGAAACCTCTAAGAGGCCTAATCAAAGTGCAGATAAAAGCTGCTTATTATAGATAAAAACAACCCTGCTGATTTGAACTGGCTTTGTGGAATAGAAGAGGAAACTACGAAGGATCCTTTAAGAGAATATCGAATTCCTATGAACACTCGAAGAAAAATCCTAGGTTTAGACTTACGGAAAGGAATAGGGCGGGTGGACGAAGTAGACTGCAAAAGGATTATGATTCTCAGGAATAATAATAATCAACAAATTGTCAATTTATTTTTCTCTTAATACGTGTGGGACTGTATTTTATAAGTTTATTACTTCTTTTGGTATTTGTTCCATATATCCTTTGATGTAGTACCTGGATGAAGTGTTATTTGCAGTATACTATAACATTTACTCATAAAGCTGGGGATGAAAACAAAGTAAATAAAATATCTTTCTCATTGCGTTTAATTTTGTAGTACCAATTCTTTGGGATATTTTCCATTTGCTCATGCTCATGCACGAGGTGCAACTCAAAACAGTGCCGGAACTATTGAATACTTCAACACCCGACCTACCATCTAAAACTATCTATTCGGATTTAGTATTACTTCGGTTTATTCCTACATTTCTCTCTTCTCTGCTTCTGTTTATGTCTTGGTAGTTTTCTTTGTTGAGTTTCATTTAATCACCGTTCCATAGGAATTCTCTAATCTTCTCCTTCCCTTCTCTATTGACTTCGGGCACATACAGAAGATTATAGCACCCCATATATATCCTTCCATTCGATCATTTTTCTTGTCTTCCGAGTTAAGTACCACCGCCTATTGTATGAAATCACCTCGGAGCTTCATTCTCTTTGCACACCAAAAGAAGGTGTGTTCAGCTGAATCTTCCTCCTCCCAGGATGACGTACATTGGTCATATCTTGAGTGTCTGATCTTCTGATTACTCGGTGGGTCCATTATCCTCTGGTGTCGCTGCTCCATCTATTTTGCCACCTTAAGTGATTTTCTTCTTTTTCCTCTTGCTTCTTCGTTGCATTTCTTGTTTCCTTCTTGTGTTGTGGTGATAAATACTTGTACTTTCCTGATATTCAATTTCAGCATAGTTGAATTTCTATAGAATCTTCATTTTTATAGTTAGAAACTAATCTTATATAATATAGAATAGAAATCCAGTGGAAAAACTGTTGGAGGAGGTGGCCTCATATAATTTAACTATCAAATAAATAAAAAGTGTTGAAGAAAGTCGGTTCTTGGACGAAGATATTTGGGTACCATGTATCCCAATATCACACGAATTGACACTTCAGCAATTTTGGTATAAAAAACTCCAACGAAACAGTTATAATGTACGATTACTTGAATTTAGCTAATATCAATTATTAGAATATTCTTGTAAGCCTTGTTATTATAGAGATAAAATTTGATTCTGTTAAACTGTTAATCGATAGAATTTTTTATATTATTTTAATGTTAATATTTCATTTTTCGTTTAATTTTGAGAGCAGTGTAATTTATTCTGTTTTAATTACATTTTTTCTAAAAAAATGTCATTCTAGGTCCGCAGTAAACATTAAAAATGGAATGAACGACAATAAATGTAACATTGAATCACAGTCGGAAAACTCGAATAAAATGAAAATAAAAAGGGAAAAATTGAAAGACGTCGATGACGATGATGAAGAATATCAAGAAGAAGACGGTGTAGATAGCGACGAAATAACAGCCAAACCGAAAAAAGTGAGAAAAAGAAGATTAAAAAAAGAGAAAAATTTACAACATAATGAAATCGGAAGAAACCCAGTAAAAATAGCAAAAATGAAAAGAATTACCAGAAAGAAAAGTGATATAGCACATCCTCCACCAGTAGAACTGGACGAACCTATACAGTGCGATCTTTGTAGTGATACATATAAAAATAACGTGGCCTTTTCTTTACATTCTATCCAACATAGCGACGATGGAAAATATTCTTGCCATATCTGTAACTATAAAAACGCCTCAAAATATCACATAGAGATGCATGTACGAGCTCACGAAGGTACTACCAGTTACAAATGCGAAATTTGTAATAAAGCGTTCACTGTTAGTACCCACGCTTTGGAACACAAATACTTTCACTCGGGAGAAAAACCGTTTCAATGTGAAATATGCGGGAAACATTTTATGTTTTCCAGATTTTTAGCTTCGCACAGACGAACACAACATTGGGAAATTATTACCGGCACTCCTTTAATAAAGTACGATTGTACAACTTGTAACAAACATTACACGTCTTCTAGCGGTCTCAAAAGGCACAATTTGAGAAATCACAACTACGAAGGAATCGATACGTCCGTTCTTTGTGACATTTGCGGTAAAAAAATCTCTAGTAACGAGAAGTTGAAGTTCCATCGTAGGGTACATACGGGATACCGTCCTCATGCTTGTGAAGTATGCGGCAAATGTTTCTCTACCAAAGAACAGAAAAAGGAACATTTGAGAGTTCACACTGGGGAGAAACCGTATATATGTAAATATTGCGGAAAGGGATTTACGCAAAGGTCGCCTTTGAAGATTCATGAAAGGTCCCATACTGGCGAAGCACCTTATATTTGTATCCTCTGTACTAGAGGATTCATATCTAAAAGTGCCATGGATAGTCACATGAAGCATTGCAAATTACACATTCCTTTCGATTAATTATACAATAATTCGAAAAAAACTATACGGATAATGTCAGTCTCTGAAAAAGATAACTTAGTTATCGAAATTATTGTCATTTAGTGTTAATAGTGGTGGTAAAAAGTGTGTTCAGACAAACAGTATGAGAATCCTACTTATCATTTTTGATTTTTTGGTAGGTAAAAGCGGAAACGTAATATAAAAGAGTCTTTTTTCAAGTTCTGATAAGCCAGGAAGAAAAGAATATTCAATAACCAACATGATTTCATCACCAAAAGATTCGTATATTCATACTTATTTTTTAAAAAAAAAATCACAACTCTGCAAATAAGTCTTTCACCAGTGAACGTCTAGAAGCTCTTCGTTGGTATTGAAACTTTGGGATACTAACCAGGCCTTCACTTCTAAAAAGAGATGATAGTCACTTGGTGTGAGTTCAGGACTATAATATAGATAGTATAATAATTCGCACGTAATCTGTTAAAGAAATTCTTTTATCACTTTGGCACACATTGTCATGCATAATAAGCAAACCAAATGGAAACAAACCTCTTCATTCGCCCAAGATATTTTTTATTGTGGTTTCCTGTTTCATGTAGACACTGTTTCTTCTTTGGTCCAACTCTAGTTTTTTCTAGTGAGATGCATGTACATTTGTTGCTTTGACTCCGGATTGTCGTACAGTAATAATGTTCTTTAAGAAACAATTTTCCTCACGCGATTCGCCTTCGATAAACTTTTTTGGAATTCAACGGGCATACACTTCGAAACTCATAATTGGAGGAATCATCGATCCTTGTGGTTATTTGCCCATAGGTCTGTGACCAAAGAGGAAATGGGGCAAGCGGTAGCGGCAGTTCTCTAACGTATATAATGAATATCAAAAAAGAGAAAGCACTATTATCGCTCAAAAATTGCTTTGTTTAGACGATCTGTTTTACTGATCGTTTCCTTGGAGCTTTAGGGGTTATCTGCAACGTTTGAATCACTTAAAAACTCATGGACATTTGAATCAGATCGATCTTTCTTCTGCACTTTCGCGCTTCTCTGGATAATAAGACCACCTACTGAACACCTTGATTACTACCACTACAACAACTTTTATAATTCCGAACATCTGTGGTATAAGCAATCTATTTATTGCATCTTTGTGATTTGGATTTTTAAAAACATATCAACTCCGAAAATTTGTACTGTTCAAAACAGCAAAAAACCCTCATTTTCACGAAGAATTCCCATGAATATATCAATTTTTATAAACGTCATTCGTAGGTTCCTCAAGTCCTTTATACTAGTTTTTCCAAATACAAGAAAATAAGTAGAAAAAAATAACTGTTTTTACGTGTTTGGTTCTACCTTTTTCGAGAATCACTCTTGTAGTCTCAAAACGCCGGTTAAGCTTTAATTTCGGTTGACTACATGTGTGAAAAGCAAAATATTAGGGCGGTTTTCCACCAAACAGACTCGTCAAAACAGAAAGCTTTGAGAAACGTTGTTGCAACTAAACGGACTCAACTTTGAAGCTTTCACTCATTTACATTGGGCAGACAGTGTTCAATACGTTTTACAGTGTAGATAACTAATTAGACACTACTCCTTTTTCGGTATAACATTCAAATTCTGCCTCTGGTGAACGATATTAAAGTTTAATGTATTTATGTCTAGTATCTGCAATTTTAATTCCATTAATTGTGTTAAATACGGAAACTAGTTCCTACTATGAATACATTTTTTAATTTCGTTTTCATAGTACATGTTTTGTTATTAAGATTGTTTTTTACATCATCAAATGGGATGAGCTCCATCACGCATGTCTAGAGGAATATCACATAACGTGGATGGGAAATCCTTCACAGCATTATTTTCACGTCATCTGCTCACTCTCGAATTTTTTGCCGAATCACTTCCTTTCTCATTTGATTACTTCAAAATCCTATTCTCTAATAACTTCACTTTAAATTAACAAATATCTCTAAAAACCTCGTATTTCACAAGGAATTCTATGATTTCTGATATTCATTAAGTCTCGGAATACCTTATATACACACCGCGCAAGGCACACATAATACGGCATCTAAACATACATATTTCGAAAAATATTTCCATCTAACCGCCTGTATGCAAAAATCCTTTGAGGTTACCGTCTTTACCAGCAACACAAACAAAAAATTGTCTCCTTCGAAGACAAATGGAAGTTTTCGATACGGTTTCTGTTTGGTAGAAATCCACGACGTAGTCAATTTTTGTTTACATGCTTTTCATATTAGAGAGAGAGGATTTTACTGTCAATTTCAAAATATCGCTCGTCTGAAACCTTATTTGAAATCTTACTCAGTGATTTACTCAGCATTATCAGTGTAAAAGAAACTGTTTTTTTGTTTATTAATGTGTTGTTGTTTTTCTAGAGTTTACGGTCCATTATATACTAAATATTTTGAATAAATTAATTTGTAAATATATGTTGTATTCAATTACCGAAAACGGTTACTACCTGAATATTATACTGCTTGGCAAACGAATCAAGAGCTCTGAAATGCGCAAAAGATAAACAGAAAGTTCAGTTCAAGTATAATAATTCATTATTTTCGGGAAGTAAAGTTGGTGAAAAAATTTCGGAATTCTGAACTGCCAATTTTATTTCTATATTGTAATGTTTTTTTTTTTATTTACTTAAACTATTTCTAAGGGTGGGGTGAATTTAAACACACTGCATCTTATTTACTTAATATATTTGAGCACTTACATTAGACTTAACTAACTTATATAATTTGTTTAAAATCGTCGGTCACTTTTTTACTATTGCCTTTCATTCACTTAGACTTTGGATTATAAACTAACTCTCACCGCACGAATTTATGACAGAAAGTAATTTCTAGAATTCTAGAAAGTAAACAAATAAATATAAAAGTCTTCTTAGACTGGTCAAAAAAAGACAATACAGAGATCGGAATAAGTCAGGCAACGCTCACAAAAAATAGACATAAGTCCAGCTTATAAGTTTGGCAACGCTGTCGAAAAAGATTAAAATGAGTAGACGCGTTTTGAGAATGAATAACCGATACAAGTTCACTCTTCAAGAAAGAGTTTTTTTTTGTTACGGATGCGGATTACGAGAAACTATGTTTACCGAATTTTAACAACAGTGTGGAAGACGTACCTGAAGTTATTATAAACGGGCTCTGTTGCCGACGACTAGTATCTGTATCAACTAACTAAAATATGTATGTAATATGCTGCAAAGGATGTACTATCGAGTTTAGCGTCCGCGACTCCTCCACGCACTTCACTAGGATGATTTCGAACGAAGATTGGAATTGTGCGAGCTGTACCTTGCGTCTTCATTGAAAAATAATTGAAGCTGCCTGGGGTGTGTGGGCAGGTAATCTTGCGGGAGGTCTCGTGGGTCCGTAATTTTTTGAGGGTCTCATGATGGGTCAAAGTTATTTGAAAATGCTCGAAGATTTACACGGACAAATGGACAACTTTTCATGCAGGATGGAGATTCACCGCACTACGCGTTATGTGTGCGGGATTACCTTAGTGTTCATTCCGGAAAATGGATAGGCAGACGAGAATTCGTTGAGTGACACTCTATGATTTCTTCCTGTGAGGCTTTCTCAAGGACCACGCATCCTTCCCGCTTGACATGCTTCGCCGGATCTACCTCTCCGTTGAGAAACGTTGCCGTAAATGCATTGATCAATATAGCCATTAATTTGAAAACTTACAGTAACCTTTTGTAGAATCCCTCTTGTAATTTCTTTCATTTTATCGTTGTATTTTTTCTCTAAATGGAAATTTACTGATCGACTCATACCGACCTCTGTATAAAAAAAACGTCAAACAAATTCTGCGAACTGGAGCTAACTTTTATACTTTCATTATGACTTAACAGGACCTGCCTCGCGGTCCATGTCGTGGACGAGTTCATTATAATATAATTTATTTAGTACTTAATACACACTTTTGAAAAAAGTAGACGTAGTGCAATTTTATGTTATATATTATATACACGGACGTAAGAGATTCTGAAAACAGCTTTGTAATAATTTTTTTTATAATAATATATATATTTACTATAATTAATGACTGAATCTATTAATTTTATATGGCGTGGGTATTATTTTAAGACGAAGTTGTTGTCATTATATGTAATTATTATTTTTAATAATAAATATTGTTCTAAAAACGTTTCTTTTTATCACAGATTTTTTCTAAATTAAAAAAAAGTAAACGAAAAGTTCTTGTTTACGTGATTATAGTTCGCAGTCCGCGCCACTACTGAAACCGGAGAATTCCAGTAATGACGAGTTGGTTGTGAGTGGTAGTCTTCTTGAAAATCATAAATTCACATTGTAATAGGAAATTATCAAGTTATCCAGGTGCTATTGAACAAAACAAAAGACGCACACCTGTTGTTATGTTATTATTAAAAAAGGAAACGAAGATCGTCTTCTAACGAATTAAATACAATTAGAGGTCAAGAATATTTGATATAAATCACACTCTGAATATATTTTAAATAAAACATGCCAAAAAAGAACGATAAGAAAAATTAGTATCAACATTAAGGTGAGTTGGTAAGTTTTCGATATGTTTGGGAAACTGTAATATCTTGTCCGTTGTAGATTGTAGATGAACGTATCTGTCAGAAATTATTTTCTATCGTTTCATATCTGTATGAGTCCAGTTGTGAATTAAATAACCCAGGTTGTTGTTTAATCATTTCAAACAATCTCCATCAGAAAACGACGTGATTTTTAATATTTTTTATTACTAGTACAGGTCATAAACCGTCTAGAGGTCTCTTGTTCCGCATCTCTGTCTTCTGCATTGGTCGCCCACGACAACTGATTCCCGTATAACGCCTGGCTCAAACACGGCTAGTAATTTAGTCAGCTAGCTAATAATTTAGTAGAGTAGCCAGTACCCACTAATAATTCAAACTAGTTTGGTACAGGCACCAAAAAGTGGTACCAAAATGCACAAGCATATACGTCGTATAAACAAAATTATAAAAAATATTATGGATATCATTTTGACAGAGTATGAAGAATTTTGGAAGAGCTACAAATAGAAGATCATACATTTAATTCACTGAAAATGACGAAAACTTCGTTTAATTACCTGTTTAAGTAAGACTTTCAGTCTTCCAACACGTTTTCGGTCACGGTCTTTATCGTGGTGCGAACCGCCTCTTTTCGATATCACGGTTTGTTGACTAAAACACAAATTTTTATTGGAATATTATTACTATATTTATTAAACCTATTTCATGCATTTACATTCATTTTAAATGTAAATAGTTTTCTAGATATAAATGTTAAAATGAACATTTTGTTTGTGAAATAATATGGTACGAAACAAAAATTCTTTTAATAGACCACGTGTGTTTTCAAGAAAATATCAAATCATTTTTTATAGCTACAGTGGATTACGCCATTACGTCTAGTCGACACAGCTTTTTGATTCATCGAGCCTTTTTGTTTTATTGTATTTCATTCTCTTACCATACTCTTAAATTTAATATCACCCGAAATAGTTGGCGGAAACCTGGAATGAGCGAAATGCGCCTCAAATTAAAACGCCTACAACCCTAACCCTGCACAGAAAATTTTTTCTTTATACCTCAGTCGAAATTTCGCATCTTTGAACCTATTTCGATGTAGAAAGTTAAGATTCGTGCATTGGTAAAGTTGCAACTGCGCCCTCTGTAACAGCGGAAGCAAAAAATGCTTTCACGAATGACATTAGTTATTTGTTACTTACCATGTTTTGTTCACGCTGGCTATTTACGATTGATGGTAACTAAAGATAGGGTTTGACAATGACGTGTGTAAAATAGATCAACTTTATTAAATTGAAGAATAACTTTAAAAACTGATCTTAACAGAAGAATCTGCAGACGATAAGGAGATCGGAGATTACTATAATTGAGTGGAACTAATTATACAAATACTTCATTGCCAAGAAGTCTTTCAGTATGGACTTTCGACTGGCTATGAATAAAAATAGTATACACCATAATGGTAGAAGTTTGAGAGTTCTGCACCGAGTGTCATGATCTTTGAACGTACCTTCTGACAGAGTAGGATAATATATTATGTCTTCATACCTTGGTCGAAAGAACGCATATTTTACACGTATTTTGAGGCAGAAAGTTGATGATTCGTGTATTGGTAGGTGATAGCTTTAAACTATGGGCCTAAAATCACGGCGCAAACTTTCTGGATCGAGATACTTTTGAGCACAGAAGTTTGAGAGCTCTGAACTGTGCGCAGTGCATAAATATCAAACTATCTACCCTATTAATGTGATGTACTGTTCCTGTTCTTGTTCCTATCAGGGTTATTGCTAAAACCATGTCCCACAAAAAATCCACCCCCAATTTCTTCCAAAAACAAATCACAAGAAAATATCAGGGTAAGTACAAACAATAACAGCTACCTAACGTAAAAAAATGTTTGGTCTGATGTGATCTAGTTTATTTCGTTTGTATCTCTCTGAACGCGTTGTTTTATATAGTTATACGTGTTTTACTGAAATTTACTCATTTTTAGGTACGACGAACGTAAGAAAAAACGAAAAACAAAGACTCTAAGAAAATCAAAATATAAAAGAAAATATCCCGATGATCATCCTCCACCATTAAAACTAGAGCAACCAATTAAATGCGAGGAATGTGACTCAATGTTCGATAATAATATAGATTTTGCATTACATTCAAAATCACATGACCAAGACGGTAAATACACCTGTCACTTATGTATAAATTTTAGAAACGCATCCAAATACCAAATAGAGATGCATGTACGAGCTCACGAAGGCACCACCAAGTATAAATGTGAAATTTGTAATCAAGGTTTCACTATAAGTACTCACGCCGCTGAACACAAGTATTTTCATACGGGAGAAAAACCGTTCCAATGTGAAATATGCGGAAAACATTTCATGTATTCTTGGTTCTTATCCAGACACAGAAAATCAACGCATTACGAAATCCTCACCGGGAATCCTTTGGTAAAATACGACTGTTCCATTTGCAACAAACATTACGCTACAGCTTCTAGTTTGAGCAGACATAAGCTAAGTAAACACAAAAAAATCGATGGTTCCGTACTTTGCGATATCTGCGGAAAAAGATTATCTAGTAGAGAAAAACTAAAGTTTCATCTTAGGACGCATACAGGTTATAAACCCCACGCGTGTCATTACTGCCCGAAAAGCTTTTCCAAGAAAGATCAACTCGTCGAACACGTTAGAGTACACACCGGCGAAAAACCATATATTTGTAAATATTGCGGTAGAGGTTTCACTCAAAGAACACCACTGAAAACCCACGAAAAAACTCATAACAGAGAAGAATCAACGGCTTGCGTAGTTTGTGGTGTTTCCGGAAACTGCCCACATTTTCCTAAAAAATTTCCTCACCGTAAAAGTATTGCTCCTTGCGTAATATGTGGTGAAATCGGTCCTTGCCCCCATTTACCAGCTATGCCTTTGAAAACTACTAAAAATGAAGGTATATCGTGCCCTGTCTGTGGATCAGAAAATCTATGTGAACACTTACTTAAAATGAGTATGATGACGCCGACGAGAGACGACGGAGCTTGTTATATTTGTGGAGACTTGGGTTACTGTCCCCATATTTCTAGAAACCCCTTTAAAACGAATGAAGAGATCACATGTAATATTTGCGGGCAAATAGGATCTTGTGTACATTTACAGAATATGATGACGTTTCCGTTCCCATCTTAATACTAATTATTAAAAAAATCGTGAATACTTTCAGTTTTTTTTCCAAGAAATAGATTTCTAAATACAAGAATGAACAATTACCTTTTCCCAGTAATAGAAAAACGATCTTCTGAATAAAATCTGTATTTTTTCTACTTTAATAGCCGATTGAATTCAAAAAGAAAGCCTCAATAATCGAAGTACAGCCCATCATATCCTACATTCAACAAACTCCTTGAGACCTTGGTAAATCCATTCATTAGAGTTAGATGCAAAAAATTGTCGCACTACATTGTCAACATCTGTCGAAACAAGTTTTTTCCACGCAAATATTTCTCCATGAATCTAGATAAATAGTAATCTGACTTCGAACTAACCCTGGATATTTCTCCGAAAAATTGATGGTTCGACCATCTGGAATGATTTCTAAACCTTGATAATTCCAATCAAACACACAAGACTTTCCCCTCAAATCGACCTCACTTTACGACGGATCCTGGTTATTTTTTTTTTGTCTAACCACTGATTTTCCATGTGCCAATAAAGATATTATTGTCCACATTCTTTGAGAGTATATTTGGTGATCCTTTTCGATTTCGTTTCCTCCCGACCAGTTCGTTTATTTCTGTCAGATACGAGACGTGTATTGGAGTCTTAATGATGCTTTATGTATATTAATTTTGCAGTTAGTACAAGATTAGATATAATCATCATTCAAACTGTTTCCAATCTTGTATTCTGAAATGTATGCCTTAAAATAAAAATGCGTCTCCCGGTGAAGACTAGTGGTATGAAACGTTAATATCTCGAAGTATATTAATGACATAACCAAACATATAATTTCGTGTCCCGAGTTATCTGGAAAAAAATTGAAATGTCGAATTCAAATGCTGTTTGATATCGAGCAAAGCAATGGAAAAGCGTGCTCAGTTTGATTTGATGCTATTTTTATTTCAAGCAATTCTAGGTAGAATTATTTTGGATTAACAACTAACCAAATGTTAGTCAAATCAGTTGATTGACTTGATAACTTTTTTTATCTATGGGAAATACGAGTATAATGGTCCCGTTGTTTCGCAGCTTTCTTAGGTTTTTATCAATATAAGTAAGATCCTTACAAAGACTCTTAAAGTACCAAAAAAATTATCAGTGTAAATGACTTGTTGAAATGTTGACGTTTATATAGTAGAATTATAAATTTTGTTCCAATCTCATTTTTACGATTCTGAATGAAAACAACATTAAAAATTCTATTGTATTTTGTATTTGACCCCGTTTCAACAATTTTTGAATTTCTTAATTATAAGTTATTTATTAAAATACTTTATTTTTTAAATAGCATCACATGAATCTCTCATATAGCTCCGGATTTTCAACATTTATGATTAAATGTATATTTCTCCATATTTCATGGTCTATTTTATTCTAATCTATTTTCCAAATATTGAGATGTCTGTCCTATATAAACAGCTTCACGAATACTACAAGGAACGTTACATTTAATATTACTTCTTGTATTTTGTATCGTACAGAAAAATTTATGTCAAGTTGTGAATTCTTATCAAAAAACTTCTATTTACAATGGTGGTTGGACAAAATAATATAAATCCATTTCCTGATAATATGAACAAATATTTAAAAAATGAATTGTATACAAATTCAACCCAGCTCATGTTGCTCTATCTCCCAAGAAACGTGAGTGATTATTAGTTCTAGATACTGTTCTATCCATTACATCCCTAATCACAATGTATAGCTACTGTAAAAAACACAAAAACCGTATTAAAAGAAACTAATTGTCCTGAAATAAGGATGATTAACCTATTCAAAACATATAAAACAACAATCAATGTAAGTAATAATATTGCAAATGAGTTTATTTGTAACAATTGTGTTTATATACGACAGACATCGCAATATTTGGAAAGTAGACCAAAAATCATCGATACGAACAAGAAACCATCAAGGACGAAAAATTATACATTTATACATAGATATTAGAAAACAATTTAAAACAAAAAAAATTACATATAAATAGAAATGAGAAATATATATTAATGTGGGAAGTGTTCAAATGTCAGCGTTCTCAGTATCAGGTAATATTTTTGTACAAATTAAAACGTGAAAAATAATTTATTGATTTATAAGATTGTTTCACTTGCCGTGATAAATGGAGCTTTCTAATATTTTTATTGTTAGTTTTTCTAAATTTTTATACATACTTTATATTTTAGATATAATTAAGATGAATTATTTATAAGTTTTTTTATCAAGGACTAGATTTGGAACGTCAAATCTATGAAAAGTGCATATTACATTAATACATTAAGTCACTGCGTTTCATATAATTTTTGTTAAAATGTCTTGACTTTATGTAGTTGTGATATTGATCATTTGTAATTTTGAAAGCATTTTTATTTAAATTATTTTATCGTAGTAAATTTTTTTGGAATCATGACTTGTCTGTTTAGTAAAGTCTGTAAGTCAACAACTACTAGTAGGATTTTAAATCTAATTTAGTTATACAACCATTCTTTTATTAATAAATATATATATATATATATATATATATATATATACTTTGTTGATAAATTGTCTTGATTTTAGGTCTTGTTCAATTCGTTTTAAAACAGACGTTTCGACCTATTGTGGTCTTTAGCAAAATATAATTTGACATTCACAACTTTTATAACCATAATAATCACTAGATCCCTTATAACTTGAATATTGAAAGAAAAATCTATTTTCAACCACAGTTAATAATTTTTTATTCTCACTTGTTAAATCTTAAAACAAAGTAACAACATCCAATTCTATTATTCATAGTTATATCTCTCTCTTATATTTGAATCTGTTTCAAGGGTTTTTTAATTTATATAATTAGTTATATGTTTTTTTTGATATTTGATGCAGCTTTATTTTTTTATCCTATTGATGACTTTTTGATCTATTTTCCAAATACTGAGATGTCTGCCCAATGTAAACAGCGTCACAGTCATTAGAAGGTACTTGATACAACAATACTTCTTTTGTTTTTGATAATGTATTATATCCTTCATGGCTCATAATATTTTGTCCTTGTACATATGGTAAGGAAATGTGTTCAACCTTTTTGGGTCACAGTTGATCAGACAATTTATTGAATTATGGAACTATTTTGAGTCAACGTGATTCCAAAAATACAACAATAAGACTCTCGTATATTTTACTACATATACTCAAAAATGAGTAGCTTTGTTAGATTTCAATATACTTTTAAAATAATGGTTTCGTTTTTAGATGTAGATTTTTATGATATTATTATATATGTTTAATCTCGCATTTTGATCTCTATATATTTAAAGTACTATGCAATTTTGTTGTGCAATTGTAATTCATAATCAAAACTGTTGATTTATTGTGTGTTTATTATATATAGAATGAGTTAACCAACTGAATTACCTCCAAATAATACAACTATCTCCATCAGTTCAACTTAACTATAGACGTCATATTTTCTTAATATCGTAATTCTCTAAGTTAACAAACTCGCAAACTTACACTGATGGACAAAAACTGTTTCTTGAACATGGAGCTGAATAGCATTTTATTGCGACTTTTATTGTTTAATAAAGATCACTTATAAAATCGTTACGTTAAATATTTATTTGTAGCACATTTTATTTTTCTCTTTTATGGTGGGTCATCTTCCCATCGGCCTTGATACAGTATTTTCATTGTACTTTACGTTAATAAATTCCTTATTCTCAGTAAAAAATGGTAAATGAGAATGTAGAAATTGAATTTCTAATTCATTCATTCAGCTGCCAGGTGATTAGAGGAATGTACAAGTTCATCAACTAGCAGTTTGTAGATTGTATTCATATTTTTTCATTTTTATTATTTATTATTTTAATTCATAACCATTTAACTTACCCTCACTTAAAAAATCATCCACCCTCTTTATTCATAGTTTTTCTTGGACTCTATGAACAAGCGTCATTCACAAATAGAATATTGAGCTTCTGCATTAGACAATCATGAGAAGTATATTATGAATTTTCCCTATTGTAAAATGCAGCAGTAATTTTTTTCTCCTTAGGACGGAAAATAAGAAGTGATTGTTGCCAAATAACTTACCTAACCTAACCATTTGATTCTCTTTGAACAATCGAATGTGTCTCGCCAGTATTAGAACGAGGCGTGCATGTTGGGTCAGTATATTGATTGTTGGATGTTCCCGTGAACTCTTATTATCTCCATTACATCCCAAAACAAAATCTTGCCATCCTGAAGGCGCTGTAGATACTGTTAAGTTAGCATTATGAAGAATTTACATATTCAATCTCATGCTTTCCTTTTTTTGGAATAACTATGTCTTACTGAAATAGCAATCATTAAAATGGTTGGTGGGTTGTCGTTGGAACTGCAAAAGGTATACTAGTTTTTTTTCCTTTTATCCACTGATCCAATGACAGGCTACAGCTGATATAGTATACATGAGGATCCCCTGTTTATCATGACCTCCAATTATAACAAAAATATGTCGTTTTCATATTTGTCTGGTCTGGCTTGTGAATTTTCAAATATAACAAAAATCAGGAGAAATTTTGCAACTGAGCCATGTATGATTTTTTGCTTTTAAAAAACTTTCCTTAACCAAACCGAATCAATACAAGTAAACAAAAAGGATCTGAATAACTTATTGAATAGTGATATTAGCAATATGTTTTGTATTATTTGGAAGGTATCAAAATAATTCATAACTATGTTATGAAAATCGTGTAGGCTACTGTTATTTGCGGACCAAATTTTATAAAAGTTTAAAAATTGTAAATATCTAACTGTAAATTAAAACTAACATTTGTGGTAAACTGACGTTTGGAGGACAACGATATTTTCTTAAAGTAAAATTCATTTATTGATCTCTTCTATAAAGTATTTTTTATGAATATTCAGTTGGCACTCAACCTACATTTACTTTTTTGTAACTTCATTTATTTTTATGGATTTTATGGATATAATGAATAAATCTATTTTACATTTAATTATGCTAGTTGATTTTTTTCATATTTTATATGTATTGGAAGCAAAATGTGAATAGTTGGTTGTAAAAAATATTGAAAAAAACATTTCAATCAATGTATTATTCGAGCTTTGTACCGTACATAAATGTTGATGGTACAATTTAAACGGTGTTGATATAATAAAAATGATTGTACTATAACTAGTTTTATTTATGTAATAGTTGATTATTTGAAAATATTAACGAAAGAATCAGGATCAAATGGTATTTTGTGAAAATATGTGCATTACTTAATAATTAAATCAATTTCAACTACATATTTTTACGTATTCAAGAATTTTTAACCTAATATTAATTACAACATGCACAGTTAATGTGAAACCCAATTCCTAAATCTTTTGCTATAACTTACTTCGTTAAGAAAACACTTAGGAATTTATTCTCAAATTGAACTTTAATATTATAGATTTAACATGCATGTTATATACATGGACATGGACATGAATTTTTCTTTACTTCTCCACTTATATCGTAGTTTCCGAAAGCTTGAATTTTTAATTAAATAAAGAGTTATCATTTTCCAATATAGTGGTTTATAAAACAAAAATAACTATTTGAAATTATAAAATACTACAATCAAGTGTCATTCAAAATAAGAAAAACCTCTTCTGTAATTTCTGTCTTATTTGATCAGGTAGTTTCCACAAGAAACGGTTCTATATGGTATGTAATAGTACGCTTGGCTTTGCTCTCTCTCTCAGATTATAGAAAGTATTATATATTTAACAAACATGTTTTATACATTGATATGGTTTAAGGTTAAGGTTAATAACAGTTCTCAAATTTGGTGCACATGAAGTTTTGTATTTATTGGTGAAACAATTTTAAAACAAGGATAACATTTGAGTCATTATTCGGAGAGGAGAACATGTTTATTTTTCAAAAATTGAGCTATATCATGAATGAAGATCAATTGGAAAAAAATAGGTCGAGTATGAAATAAAGAAAATAAATTCATTGCAAGTAAAACAACTTATTTGATTTTAAAATACAAAAAATATTTTTTTGTTTTATATAGTAATATAGATGTGGTATAAGGATCATTGATTTGTATAATTTTTCATTAAAATTTATTTGTAACAAATATTTCACAGTACCTATATCAGAACTATTGATTAAATTGTTTGTAGAAACACTAAATAAATTTATATAAAATTATAAATAATTAATCGCTGAGAATCTGCCTCACTGTCATCTCTAGAGGAAGAAACTATTATCGGTTCTAAAAGATCATCCACAACCCTTGCATTTGAAGATCTTTTACATAATTTATGTTAAAATTAGTTTTTTTGGCTGCAACTTCATTTTTTACTCGGGCCCAATTAAATTCTGAAAAGTTCGATTCAAAATGATATGATGGCAGCTCAGGTACAATTTTATTATTTTGTAACGCTATTCAATTCATATTAAAATGTGTGGTAATCCTAAGCATTTTTTATTTCCGTTAAAATTTTATTCAAAGAATGGCGTATATTTTGATAAAAATCGAAACGTCAAAATCATTGAACATTTAGATGCATTTATATAACAAAAGGTCTAAGAAATTAAAGAAATTTATATCGATCAATAGAGACACTTTCGTATAGGGTCATGGGAAAATTAAATAATTATAATTTAACAACTATTTACTAACAAATATAATTATAAACATGAAAATTTTATATTTAAATAGGGTAAAGATGAATATAAAAGACAACTTGGATTCGCTATTAGTAAGTTTTGCATATATATTGTAGTTAATAAAACGTATGAATTAACATTATCTTATAAATTGTATAACGTATATTGATATAGTATTTAAAACATTATTAACAAACTCATTTCCAGATTTGACATTAAATCGTCAAAGTTACCGCTAGCGAAATCCCCTAAAAAAAGAAGACTCAAAAAAGAGAAAACATCCGATACCGAAGAAGAAAAGAAATCGCGACGAAAAAATACAACACCGAAGAAAGTTGTTAAAAAAATAACTGTATCTCATCCTCCACCAATCAAATTAGAAGAACCGATTCATTGCGATAACTGTTCGGATTCCTATTATAATCATGTCGATTTCGCTTTTCATTCTATTAAACACAGCGAGGACGGTAAATTCACCTGTCATATTTGTAGCAATTATAGAAACGCTAAAAAATATAGTATAGAAATGCACGTTAGAGCTCACGAGGGTTCCACGAAGTTCAAATGTGAAATATGCGGTAAAGCGTTCACCATTAGTACCTACGCTATCGAACATAAATATTTCCATACAGGCGAAAAGCCGTTTCAATGTGAAATATGCGGGAAACACTTTATGTTTTCTCGACAATTAGCTTCCCATCGACGAACCTCCCATTACGAAATCCTCACCGGTAGTCCTTTGGTAAAATACGATTGTAGCATATGCAAAAAGCATTACGAATCGGCGTTCGGTCTTAGACGTCACAAGATGACCATTCATAATAACGTCGATTTAACGGTCATATGTGAAATTTGTGGAAAAACCATTTCCACTAAAGAGAAACTTAAATTTCATATGCGCACACATACCGGTGATAAGCCGTATCCTTGTGAAGTATGCGGGAAATGTTTTTCTAAAAAACATCAGATGATCGAACATATGCGCGTACATACTGGAGAAAAACCATATATTTGTCCCCATTGTGGAAGGGGCTTTTCTCAGCGGACTCCGCTGGTGTTACACGTGCGTACCCATACGGGGGAAAGACCAAACGTTTGTAGAATTTGCGGAAGTGGATTTATTTCGAAAACGTCCTTAGAAGCGCACATGAAAAATTGTTTAATACCGTTTCCTACGTATCAATAATTTATTTAATGTTTAGTAGATTCGGGATATTTTCGGTCAGGGTAATTTTTTTATAAAATCAAAACGATGTGGTTTCACAAAGTAAATATGAAATTAGTCATCCACATTAAGGGTAAATAAAAATATCAGTCAACATACTTGTTTTGTAGTCTTCTGCTTTCCAAAATGAAGATCCAGACTTTCTATACAGTGCTGGCACTTCAATGATTTCAATATCGATTTGCTCCAATGGTATCGAAAAAATGCCATATCAAAAATAGACAAAAGAAGACGTAATAGATATAACAGATAACGAAAATAAAAAATTATATTAGTAACATCACGATAACATCATAATCCTGTGGATTATTCGATAAATCTGTTACACAATTCTTTTTTATATATAAAAACAAATAAGCGAAGAAGTATTTACCTCAATTTTTCGGAAGGTACAACATATGGTGAAATACAATTTATTCTTCAAAAATACTACTAAACAAAAATTAATCTTAAATCGACCGTGACAATCACTGTAAACGAGAACAAATTATAACCTGCAAAATTCTTCAACTTAACAACAAGGACTATTAACACCAATGTATCTCGATCCAACTTTATTCTGAATGCTTCTTTCCGAAGAAATGATGGTTGATTGCAATATATAATAGACTTAAAATGTATGTATCATCCAATACTATATATATTCGATATACAGAAAAAAATTTCGAAAGTATCAAGATGGTCTACAACCCCTCCTCTTTCCCAGTGCTAAAGCGTGAGGAAGATTGGAAAGAAACCGTATCAAAGTAACTTCAATCCAGTACGAATGCGTCTTATGCCGTCCGCTATCAAGTTCACTAATCCTTCTGTGTAATTCTGCGACGCCCAACATGTAGACTTCAAATTTATACAAATACCGTTCTTTTTGTATAAGTAGCTCTTTAGGCTTGCATAGTTAAGAAGCTTGCCTAAAGTTGTTGCGAACAGTACTAAAACATTGTAGAGTGTAGAGTAGACCTATTTTGAAGAAGTGGCCGTTTAACCGTTCGGTATCAGATCTAATCTTGTGGTAGTTCTTCCTAATGTCTTTACATTATTTTTCTTTTTCTACCTCTACTCTTACTTTGACCTTGTTCGTTTTGTTGCTTCCCGTTTTGAGATCGTAGACTTTTGGTAGACGGTCTATACGTGATTGTATTACCACTATCCAACACTTTTTTGCTTTAAAATATTTGCTCCTAAATCATCGACTAGGATCGCGTGAAATTACTTCTAGAAAAACTTTTCTCTTTTTAATTCGTAAACTCATTATGTTGGTCAAGATTCTTGATAAATTGTACCGCTTTGGTAGAGAAAAGTACTTTCAAGTTATTTCCGAATGGAAATTTGTCATCTATCATCATTTCCAAGTCGCGCAGCGCTTCTGTTGATGTTAGTGTTGCCTCGCCTATGTCTACGTTCAATTATTTCACGAATCATTTCTGACGATTCAATACAACCATTACTATGTTATGACACGAAGCCTCATAGCATAGCAGCCTTTACTGACGACTTTTAATTCCATCTTTATTGGATATTAAAACCACGTTATAATCTTGAACATAACTATTTATTTTGTAATTCTCCCAGTGACGAAATAAAAACATAATTACTGTTCTAATATCTTTTAATATTTGGACATTTTCACTTAAAACCCGGATACAATGAAAAAAACCATATACCTATCTCTCGTAGTTCATAATGCTTGGATCCGAATGTTTTTAGATATCGATGTAACTGACTAATTTTGTCTTTAATTTGTTGAACTTCAGTGGTTATATCTCAGTTTACATAATCGGTGACTTGTGCTAGGGCAGAGTGATAAAAATGATATATGATTGAAAATTATTATTTACAAAAAAATGTGAAAAAATGTTCTATTCAATGATCGTGAAGTATTTTAAGTGTTTTATAAAACTTCTTAGACGTCAAATTGACAAACATTTTTTCTGGGAAAACGGCTCCAAACATTAGAAAACTTTTGTTAAATATTAACATCAGCTTCATTATTTGTTCTTCCAACTTTTTGAAAAAACACTTTTTTTATTAATGCTACAACATGCCCATGCTTTTTTTATCAGAATCAATCACTTTCACTTGACATTTCTTTACAAAAAGAGCTGAGAAACAAAATTTATTCAAGACAGAACAATTCGAAATTATTATCGCAGCTAAAAACGTATTGTCTTGGTGAGAGATCATTTTCCAAGCTGAGTTATATAGTGATCGCTATTGACGATTTTCCACATTCGACAATTCTTCTGGATAGGAGTTTAAAAAGCATTATAAAATCTAAGCGCATTCAACAAGCGGAGTTATAACATCAGCGATGTATGGATCACATTCATCTTCATGATGTTTTGCCTGATTGGTTTCATTTTGTTTTGAAAAAGTATAGGACTTCATTTTGATCAATTACACGCAGTTTTATCTGAAATCTACATTGCGATTCTTCTAGCTGACCCTCAATTTTTTTTCAGGAACGCTAAGTAAACTTAACCTCGTGGATTTTGTTATCCTTTTAATGAATTAGCACTTCTAGGGTAAATTTCTCTATCTCCCAACAATTCTTAGTCCTTTCTTGAAGAGTTTATTCTCTTCATCTCCCATATAATCAATCATATCGAAAGTTTAATTTTTCTAATGGTCTCGAAGCTCATAGAATATCACCATATCGTCTTCTTCTTGTTCAGTATCGTTTTTATCCGATGTTTGAGTTCAAATTATGGTTATAAGAAGTTCCTAACTTTTTAATTGTCTAGAGATCAGTGATAAACGGAATAAATCTATTTTTATTTATAGAAAAGAAATAAAAACTGTTAATAGTGTTTTCAAATATGTTTCTTTCTATGCTTTATATTATATTTAAATCATAATTTATAAAAGAAGACATTTTGAGCTCCACTAATTTTACTTAACCACTTTAATATTACGATACATATTTGTATTAAATTGATTAATATCCATATTTATTTTAATGCAATTGTATACTGAATGAAAATTTTAAAACTTTTTAATACTGTATCTATTTATTGTTTCATGTTTTTTGTTATGTAGTGTAAGTAATATAAACGATTATATACTTTGTTGTTTTCATTAAAAAAACATCATTCCAAATAAATAAAAATTTATTTTGTTACATAAAATCCCTCAATTGTTCCATTTAATTCCTAAATGTTGTGAAATTATTTATATATTTAATATAAAACAAAAAATAGCGCCCAAAACTCAAATGTTTCAACAACATTCAAACCAAAAAGAGTGTTTATCTTCATTAGAGTTCTTGTGCAAAACCAATAAAAGCATGGACTGTGATAAATTATTTCAAAATGATTGTATCTCTTGAGTGGAATATTTGTTGTGAAAATTCCTATAGAAACAATTCATGATAGTACCTTATGTACATTTTGTATTATAGTAAGGTGAATCACATTAACTAGAAGTTTCAATCCAATGATAAAGTTACATAATTATTATTAAAGTGCTGAAAACGACCGCATTTGTTGAAGTGAATTCAAATAGAGAATAATCTAAAAATGTATTTCAATCAAATAAATTATTTAAAGTATTTGTATATTTATACTACTAGTACATACAACAGAAAGTTATTTGGCTGGTGAAGACAATCTGCAAGACTTGATAATTCTGAACTTTCCCAATAGAAAGTCTCAACTCATTAAGACAAATCTAATTGAAAATACTCTTTATGCCAAAAAACCAACAATATATTATTCCTATCCCTGTTTTAACAAAAAATACTGCAAAAACATGATCTTAAGATAGCTCAAACCTCTTCGGATAATTTAATCTCAGTCTCCGTAGCATCGCTCCAAATAAAGTACAATATATTGGATCCATTTGGTACCCATCACCCATATCTTTTGACAAATCATACCGCTCTTACTTACTTCCTAAACTTTTCTTATCTTCATAATATGAAGTAAGATTTGTTATCTTCTGAAACAACAATTTTAAATTAAAATCCTCTGCCAACTTAAGGCTTTATGCAAATCATGTTCTCAAAAACTCATTTGACTTCATAAACGCCTTATAACAGAAAAAGTTCTTCTTAAATAAGAGATCTATACTTCAAAGTTCAAAAAACCATAGAAAAATGAGACAACCTGTCAGTTTTCCCACGGGAAGAAAGGATCATATCATATATCTACGACCCGATTAACTCCATCAGTTTTCTAACGACAATGAACGTGATCCGGTTACTTTCCGAGAATTCAGATCATGGTCGAGTTGAAACGATCATAGTTTCTGAAAACTTCTATTGACACTAACATCTTCAAATTGAAAAAAACTAAAATCAAATTCTTTCAACAAGTCGAATAGCGCTAAACTAACCTCAACCAAAAAAATTATTCAATTCCTTAAAGAAATCGAAATATTTGAACCTAGAACAAAGAAATAAACGCATCCAACTAGGTGCTATACCCATACACCTTACCTAACAAAACGATAGATGACATCTCTTAAGCTTAAGGAATACTTAGGTGACAAACGCTTCAAGAACTAAGATGAAGTCTGAGCAGAAGTCACACGCTTCTTCAACGAATTGGAGTGTCACTTCTTCGGCTTAGATATACAAAAGCAGAAGCACCGTCTTTCAAAAAATTTGTCGATAAAAACAGGTTGAGTTTACTTTGGGCATAGTATTCATAGATTCAACTATAATATACATTTAGTTCATTAGATTAACGCCTAAATAATTCTGAAGATAAAACTATAAAGCTAAATAATAGTTTTATTGTCGGGGATGTTGATATTAACAAAAAGGTCGATGAAAATCACGTTCTTCAGAGGAGATGTAATTCAATATTTGTCGAAGCATTAGCCAGGAAAGTAGTTGTTTTCTCCTCTAAGAAACGGCAGTTTATATTTTCGAAATATTAAATTTCGAAATAGTTTTAAGCATTACTATAAAAAGATAAGTAAATGATTATACTATTTTCACTAAAAATTCTGGCAGTTATTGAAGATAATGTGTAGGTGAGGTTTCAATAGTTATTTTGCACAGTAAAATTACTAATATTCTTCTTATTTTAGCAAATCTAAAATGTCTAATAGACGAAAACAAAAAATTAAAAAAGAATCGAAAAATAGTGAATTTCTCGATGTAATTAAAAAAGAAGAAATAGAAATAAAGCAAGAGAAGGAAGATGCCAGTTACCCGGAAGACGAGAAGAAAGAAATAATTGTTAAATCTAAAAGGGGACGGAAAAAAGGTAGTAAAAACCTTCCAAAAACCGATCAACTAGAAAAATCTAGACGTAAAAATCAGAATCCTAAAAAAATAGTTCTACATCATCCTCCTCCTATGGAATTGCCGGAACCTATACAATGTGAAATTTGTAATGCATCTTACAATAATAATGTAGATTTCGCTTTTCATTCATTAAGTCACAGTGATGACGGAAAATATACGTGTCATTTATGTAACTATCGTAATAGTTCAAAATATCATATGGAAATGCATGTTAGAGCGCATGAAGGTACTACTAAATATAAATGCGAAATATGCGATAAAGCTTTTACAATAAGTACGCACGCTTTGGAACATAAAAATTTCCATACCGGAGAAAAACCGTTTCAATGTGAAATATGTGGAAAGCATTTTATGTTTTCTTGGCATTTGGCTTCTCACAGAAGAACCTCGCATTACGAAATCTTGACAGGTAAGTTTATTTTTAATCTTAATACTATCAGTTGCATCAAATAACAAATTTTCTAAGCAAAAAGGTGTTATAACAATATACGAGGTATATCCAAAAGTCAATTACCAAAAAAAAATAGATATTGTACAAAAATATACAAAATAATTTTCTACATAGCTTCTAATATTTTGTAGGCACTGATCATAGGTTGGTAATATGTTCTTTCATCTTGTATTGATCATGGAAGTATTTACTACCAAGGAAATATTTTTTTTAATTGCAGCAGAAGATCTTCTACAGGTTATTTTTTATTTACGAAAACTGACCAAACCTTTAGCTCTAGCTACCTCATAAAATTTCTAAAACCAGAAATTTCATTTCGCATAACTAAAACATATTTGTCGCATTCGAAATTTCATTTGTTTCAAGTTTCGACATTTTTGTATATGCGTGGTCATATGACCTGGATATCTGTTTTTATTGGCTAAACACTGGACAGCGAGCATCGAACAAGTTTGGCCATCTCCCAGCGCCAACTTGACTTGAACTTGAACGCGAGCACGGGCGTTTGTGTTTGACTTCTGAACGTCTGAACAGTTTTCAAAGTTATTTAGTAAAACTCGTTAAATAGTCAGTATTCCAAATTTCCCATTTTTCCATAATCTTAAACACACCATTCATAATCACAATTTGGAACTTGATACTTCTAATTTTCATACAAGAGAATCTCAAACAGGGTTATTTATCATCAACTCTGATATAACTTTTCTTCAATCTTTCAACACAAATTCTTCACATATACTTATATTAAACATGATCTGGATTGTTTAAACAACGTTTCTTTGAACTATTCATGATGCAAAAACTGTAGATACTAATCTTAACACAGTAAAAGACTGTTCAGCGAGCTTCCAATAATTTTGTTCTAGGAAAACCTTTGGTAAAATTCGATTGCATCGAGTGTAATAAGCACTACGAGTCGGCGAGCGGTCTTCGACGACACAACATAAAGAAGCACAAATCAAATGAAATAGATTTATCTGTAATTTGCGAAATATGTGGTAAACGACTTTCGAGTAAAGAGAAACTTAAATTTCATTTACGCACACATACTGGTTATAAACCTCACGCTTGTCACGTGTGTCCGAAAAGTTTTTCAAAAAAAGATCAACTGATAGAACACATTCGCACACATACCGGCGAAAAACCGTATGTTTGTAAACTATGCGGTAAGGGATTTGCACAACGAACTCCTTTAAAAACCCACGAACGAACGCATAACGCGGATCGACCTGGGAGTTCTTGCACACTTTGCGGACTGGTAGTTAGATCCAAGGTCGAACTGGAAAATCACATTAAAGTCTGTTTTGCTGCACAATTACCTTTTGCCGCAGCATATGGTTTAAATTATAAAGTGGAACCACAAACCTAAAACGTTTTATTTCTATTTTTCCTTTATTGTATTATTTTGTAGGTACTTTCATTTTCGATGTTCATTTTTTATTTCAAAAGGGTTCGAGTACTGTTAAATAGAAAGCATTGATGACATTCAGTTCATGTAAATAAGAGTTTGAAAAAGCCACCATTCTAAAACTAAATACAACTAACACATATTTGCAACCTTATATGATTAAATATTTCTGGCCCAATTAAAATATCCACCTTTAACTTGGCTAACTTTAAATGACTTGTTTTAGTAATTAAATTTTTTCTTTTTATTCATAGACTTCTCAACATTTTTCTTTAATTTAAATATGATGCGGAGGTAAGATATTTCTAGGTCTACAACTGGCACGCTTTTTTGGACTAAACTTCAGTCTCTGTCATATCAAAATATCAATCAACAAAATGGTTGGTGAGTTCTAGCATACCATTGGAAATGATAAAGACATATTTTTTCTCTTCTCCTTCCATCCATTGAACCACGCTACAGTTATTCAAAAATTGCTGATATAGAATAATAAAACACAAGAAGTTATCAAAGAATTTAACAGAAAAATATGTTCAAACAGGCGATCTATGCCAAAAGTTGTGAGCTGAGATTTTTAAAGCTCCTCTATGGTTTCTGATTGCAGATGGGCAATTGTAACTATTTCTAAGCATACTCTATGAAATTCAGATCATGCGACCTCGATGGAAACTCTAAAATAAACAAAACTTTAATTTTCTATTTCTTCTAAAATCACTGCAGTTCAACGTCGTTTCACGCATTATTTTCGATAAAAATTGACTGATGCTCTGATATGAAATTATTGGCTACTATTTCATGCTTATGCACCTGTTTGTCATATACAATCAATCTATGATAGCAAATTCCTTCATAGACCTTAGTTATACCTCCTTCAAACGAATGAATGTTTTGTTAATACAATGGCATGAATGGATTTATTCATATTAGTTTAATTTCTGTAATCATTCCATAACGAGACTCATCTGTTGAAATCACATCCCTTTATTCATTACCCAATTGTTGTGGATCTAATGCCCTACTTAATCATTGTTAGCTTTGCGCAATTGCATTCTACTTAAAAGTCGCTTGTGGCTTTATGGATTTTTCTACTTGATATTACGATCGATACAGAAAAACCTGGGGCATTAAAAAATGTTATTTATTTCATCTGTCTGGATTGAAGTCCCTTCGAGAAGAGTCTTGGTTAATTTTGTTCTTAGTGTAAGTAAGTTTTGCACAGATGTTCAATATCCTTATTATATAACTAAAAAACAGCAATTCTAAATTTAGACTGTTTATCAAAAAAAAAAAAAAATAAATTGGAAAATTCCCCAACAGTAACACCAAACTAATACTCTATTTTTCTCAAATGAAAATCCATTTGAAATGATTCTGTCTCATCGAAATTAGTTGTCTGTAAATACTGCAAACAGGAACTTATCAAATTTTGTGACAATTTGTAAGGTTACGAGAAACGAATTCCAAAAATACTGCCATAGTCATTTCTAATGTTGGAAATAAGATAGTCTAGATCAATAAGAATTTTCCGTTTCCCAATTAAAACTATTTTAAATGGATTCTTTGAAAAAATTTACTTACTTTAAATTAAATTTTCATTGCTTTCTAATTCACAGCCACATTTTATGTACAAATATCATTGACAAACTAGCATTGTTGTATTAGCATATATTTTATTTTTATTATTTTATATTATTATTATAAGAATTATGTTTTACACACTATGTGTATAAAAATGTGGGTTCATAAATTGTCGTACATAGGAAATTAGAAGATATGCCCAAAAGATTTTAGCACATATAATTGAATCCAAAAAACGCCCCGATGCAGTACATTGTCTATAAAACAAAAATTGATAGTTCAAAACTATTGGAATTGGAAACGGGACGTTTGCTTGGAGTTGAACAATGTTTAAGAAACCTTGATTATCAAAACGAATGCATTAATGTATAGAGTATATCTATAGTGTATTTGGAAGAAAATTTCATTAACTTTCAAATATATTTACTTAAAACAATTTTTTTGGACAGATTTAGAAAAACCTTTGAAAGTATGTAAAAGGGGAGGAAATTTCTCCACGATAGTTTCGTAATTTCAGAAAGTGGAAGAGATGTTTTCTTCCGATGGTATTTACATACGGAGTGAATCAGCCAAATGAAATAAATTCGTCTTCATTTATTCGTTTTCATCGTCTTGGTTATCTTGAAAACGCTTAAAACACTAGAAACACGTGGATAAGGTAGACATCGCATTCGAAAGAGTATGCTTCAAGCTAGGGATGGAAATCGATTGATCGAAGAATATTTTCCTTGGATCAAATAAATCGATTTTTTAAATCGATATGTTATACTGAATCGTTTCACTCTTAAAAATTGACATTCGATTTTTTCTGTTTTGGTAAAAAAAATATTTTTCACAGGCTGTTGTGAGCTTAAAGTATGATCCTATACTTTACTAGCTAGACCAAAAAAAAATCTCATCACCATGTTGGGATCATCTGTTTCTTGTTAGCGCCTTTCTTCAATTTTCGACAACATCGCTAATAATAAGCGGATCCGCTTGGATCTCAGTAGACTTGACAGACTGTTGTTTTTAAATAGCTTAGATATGAAGCAACTTTTTAATGTAACAAATACATTTAGAAAATAAATAGATTTATATTTACATTGTAAATACAAACTTGAAAAATCGATTTCGATTTCGTAGAAATCGATCTTTTAGACATCCATTTTTTAATGAAACGATTGATCAGGTAACGAACGAATCGATTTAAAAATCGATCATTTTTGGAAACAATTGCCATTCCCTACTTCAAGCTAAATAGCTGACAGTCGTTAATCTTTTGCGCATTCGTACTTTTTCTATAGCTGCGCTTGTCTCGTTACTCAATAGCTACACCTCCTAACTTTTTCCACCTCTTCTAATCTACAGGTACCTCTATAACGGAATGATTTTCTCTCCGTGTGCGCTTCGAAAGTGTTGTTGGTTTGGTGTTTAGTTGTTCAATCTACTGTCGAAGAGCCTCAATTCGACGAATAGTTTTTTATTGTCACCGCGTAATTTGATGAGTTGAAATGGAGAATATAAACTTGTTGCAATTCCAAATTTGTATTGAATTGAATTCTCTGTCTAGATCACCCATAATATGCTTGATCCCTTCAAATTTTTGAAATGTATAAATTCCTTTGATAATTAGCATATAATTTTTATTACATTACATTACATTATTGAATATTTTGTAGTTGCTACGAATCATGAGAAAATTTTATTTACACATTTAATTACAATTCTATGACATTCATAATATCTCAAAAGTTATATAGATAATCTATGTGCATTTCTGTATATCTTTTTGTTGATAATGTTTTGGTCTACGGAGCACCGTAATATCGTAACAAATTGCAAAATCAACATTTATAGATTATATTAGCATTATTATATATCTACATGTTTTTAATTGTTGATATTTATAAATAATTATTGACAAGCATATGTAGATACTATATAAACTGCTTGATTGGGTTTGGGTTTTAAATTTGAGCAAAGGAGAAAGAGAAAAGAGAATTTATAGCGTTTTACTGTTGAATATCAGTCTTTTTTTATGTACCGTTCACATTTCTGTATGCCTCAATATAAAAATACGGACAATTGAAGTGAAGTGGGGTATCGCATGGGTTTTTGAATTTAGAAAGTGTTTTGCAATTGTTAGAAACGTTACATACTTGGGCATGTTTCTTTTCAAAAAGATTTGATAAATTGTTTCCAAAGTATCTTTTTCACAATCTTTAGATTCGTTTCAATCCATCAAAAAACCCTCCTTGGTACGGTGAAGATTCTGCGCAATATAAATTACGTGTTCCAACCGTTATACGAACGATTCTGTTTTGTGTTCGGGACGATCTTTTCGATATTTGATAGCAAGTACTGTTTCAAGAACCGTGCATAGCCGGAGATTGCACAGAAAATATCAGTCAAACACTTCCAAGAACGGTCCAGGCTAACAATTCGGAACAAACCACCTAGAGAATTGTATTGAATGCGTAAAAACAACGAGAATGATAAGTTTTATGTGAGTTTATAGCGTTTTAGTGCTGACTTTGCGTATTCTTGATGTAGCATTCACATATCTTCATCTTTCAATATAAAAATAAAGACGATCCACAAAGTGTACCTGCCACGAACGGGGTTTTCAATTTTCAATATGGCTAGTCTTACCTGGTGCGTCACTTATTCTACTATTGGTAAAAAATCTTTCTCACAATCCTTGTCAACTTTAGTCACCAATTGTATCAAAGGAGCAAAGAATGAACGATAATGGTAAGTTTTATGTGCGTTTATAGCATGTTACTGCTGATATTGAATCTTCTTTATGTAGCATTTACGTTTTTGTATCTCCCAGTATATAATAATTGACAAACCAGAGTCAACTGCACGTACTATTTTGAAAGACACAAGAAACTAATCGCATCACTGGGTTTTCAATTTAGAAATGTTGGAACTTGGAAATACTTGAGAAACCTCTTGCAAAGGATATAAGATTTTATGGCACTTCACTTTTGATTTAGCATTTTTTTTGGTATACCACCAATTTTTACATGCTTGAATATATAAAGATCTACATTCCTGAGTAAAGTTGACCTTCCACATTCAGCAACATTGTGTAGTTCGTATTTGTAATAATGTTTTAGTTTAATATACTACAAATGCTTGTGAATAATTATTAAATTTTCATTGTTAAGTAGAATAAGTATTTTTTTTCAATGAATTGTATGTATATTTGAGACTGATTTCTTTTTCTGATATAAAGCACAATTATTGTTATTATTTCGTTTGTAAATTAATAAAAAGTTTTAGTATAGAAATGTTTAAAACTATATTCACCAATAAATCAATTAATCAATCATAGAATATACGTCAATTTCTAGTTCAAGGGAGACACATACATAAACCCTCTACAATCATCTAGTAATTGTTTTAATAATTTTGGATTTTAGAATTAAAACATGAAAGTAAAATGGTGATTATTTGAATGACCTGAATAACAACACTGTGTAGTACATTAACTAATTGTTATTTTGTTAAAATAAGAGTTTTTTGACAAATCACAAAAAGTAAAAAATGACAATGACCGTCGGTTTGAATTCTGCAAGATTTTTATAGAGCTAATAGAAGATCATGGCAAACTGCTGAACTATTTTTTCATGCTTTTGAAAATTGTATTTCGTCATTTGTTATTTAGGGTATTTAGGAGTATTTTTCGTTGAAATACTTACGTACTAAAGATATAAACCATATAACCATATAAATTTTGTCGTAGGTGGAATATCTTGTCCTCATTCAAAAATATATATCAATTATTTTAAATTTAAATCTTTTATATGAAAATATCTTTCATTTTTACTCGTATGAAAAAATTGCAAACCTCAAAATAGTGGGAAATTCGATGCCCTATAACATAGTTCGAATATCTGTCGCAACTGTTCCATTAGAGCAAAGTAGAAAAGTTAATTCTAAATGATACACCAGCATTTGTTTGCCAGAAGTGTCCGAACAAATCAGGGAAACTAATCGCCGAAGAAAAATCATTTTCCACCACGACAATATCAGCTCTAACACATTAATTCAAACAAAAACGTTTTAGAACAGTCAAAGCATCAAATTGATGGGTCAAGCTCCGTATAGTCCTTGTTTGGCACGCAATTATTTCTTCCTATTCCCATAGATCAAAAATAAATTGCGAGGTCCACGTTTTTTTACACCTGAGTAGCGGTTAATTCGTTGAAATCACATGTTTTGGAGGTATCTCAATATTTTGGAAAACAATAAAGTCAAACCTAATTATAAATTTGTTTTTATTTGTCTTCTGTACTTGCTCACGAGGTTAATACGTTTTCAATTTTTTTCATCATGATTTATCCTTTAGGTATCTTTTAATAAAAAATCAGTTCAAAATTATATCTACCTATCTACCTATTTCAGTCAAAATAGGTCGAAACAATTGTTATCTTGAACTGATTTTTTATCAAAAGAGTCCACAAATCAAAATACATTTTCAGAAAACCAAATAAAGAAGTAAAAATTTAAGGAAACGTATATTTTTAATTAGGCACAAAATATTTCTCTTTCGAAAAATTTCATTTTTCAACGCCAATTTCCCGAACTATGAAAACACAATATTCATGGTAATTCATGAATATTTGTTAAATGATACAATTTTTCAATCAAATGCAATATTTTTGTCTTTTGGAGGTGATCAAGTAAGTATTTGATGGATACATATTTTGATACATATTATCTAATTTACCATTTCGATTTTAGGAAACAAAAGATAAATTATAAAAAAATGAATTTAACTTATAATTCATCAGGACGAAAACTCAAGGAAACAATTCAAACTAACGCTTTGAAACAAAAATCTAGAAAAACATCACCACATCCTCCACCTCTACTTCTAGAAGATCCGCTACAATGTGATGATTGTACAGCTACGTTCAATAATAACGTGGATTTTGCTTTTCATTCTCTACTCCATAGTAAAGACAATAAATATACGTGCCATCTGTGTAACTATAAAAATTCCTATAAATATAAAATTGGTATTCATGTTCGAACCCATGAGGGTACGAATAAATTCAAATGTGAAACTTGCGGGAAGGGATTTATGGGTCAAAAGCAAGCAGAAGAGCATAAAAATTTCCATACCGGAGAAATGCCTTTCCAATGTGAAATTTGTGGGAAATATTTTATGTTTTCTTCACGTTTGGCGTCGCATCGAAGGAGTTATCACTACGAGGTTTTAACAGGTATTTTCATCAAGGTTTATAAATAAAAACTCTATCACTCCAATATTATATAGTTCAGTAAAAAATCTACTTTATCGCTTTTCTCTAACTTTGTTAAACCACAAGGATTAGACAGATTCCAGACGTGACTCATACATTCCATTTCGACATTTTTCTTGAGATTTCTCCATTCTTGCCATCCACGGTCCTCGTTTTGGCATTGTTTGAATGTAACTACACCATTGCAGTACTATGTTTTTCATTGTTAATGCGTTCAACTTTTACTCGTTATCATATTTATCCTCTTATTTCGTCTCATATAATCAGATCAGCCAGATTTCTTGTCATATCCTCAACGTACTCTTTTTGTTGTGCAAAAATAACTATATCGTCAGTAGAGATTGAAGTAAATTCCTTTGTTTCATTATACCAATCTTCTCACATTTCCTGTACCATCTCTGTAAAACCTGTTCTTTGGACACGTTATCATATGCTTCATCTGTATCTATAAATGTTGATTGCGTTTCGATGTACTTGGCTTCTTTTCTGTGATTTGTATTATTATAAATACATTGCTAGACATGACTTACTTTTTCGGAATCCCGCTTGTTCGTCGCTCAATCAGTCCTTATGCTGCTCTATTCTGTCTTCCATAATTATAATAAAAACTCTTGCGATTGAGGGGATCAAACCCATATCGACCATCATCAAATTTTTCTTCCCATTATAAAATATTGATAGTCTAAAAGAATTATTTAACTATAACACTGCTGCTCCAATATGCCTAAAGATCTAATTACTCTTTTAGGAAAACCTCTGGTCAAGTTTGATTGTATAGAATGCAAGAAACATTACAAATCAGCAGAAGGTCTCAGAACGCACATTATAAAAATTCATAAAGCCAACGAAATAGATCTAACAGTAATTTGTGAAATATGCGGCAAAAAACTAGCCAACAAAAAAAGATTGAAATTTCATCTAAGAATTCATACTGGTTACAAACCTTTTGCGTGTCATATTTGTCCGAAAAATTTTTCTAAAAAAGATCAGCTGATAGAACACATTCGCACACATACCGGCGAAAAACCGTATGTTTGCAAATTATGCGGTAAAGGATTTGCACAAAGAACGCCATTAAAGACCCACGAAAAGACTCATAATGTTGATAGACCTGGAAATGCTTGTAATTTATGTAGATTTGTTTTTAAGTCGAAAATTGAGCTGGAATATCATGCCAAATTATGTTATTCCGCGCAGACAGATTGCAACAAGACTTAGAATAAGGAGATTTTGAATATTAACGCTGCTCTGAAAAAATTGACTTGTAGGAAAATTGTTGATCTCGACAATCAACTTATCCATTAATTACTTCTCTCCTCAACGGTTATATTTATTCAGGTTTGGATGATGAAGACCCACGGCTACAATAATTGTTGAGTGTAATCGAAAAACCTATTTTATAAAATAATAAAGACTGTATTTGTTTTATATTTTGTTTATTAAAAGTAGAGTTCTGATAATCGCTACTTTCGCCTCTATAATTACCATGTTTGGTCTACCCAACGATGTACGAGTTTTTCCACTGATACCTAGAAGCTTTACCAGTTAAGCTGTCTTAGAAATACATACCACATTTATATTTTAGGCACCTAGATACCCTCCGTGAAACACTACTGTTCATTTTATCATAGACAGCCATTTCAAGCTTTTGAAGAAAATAGGGAAATAAACGAATAATGGAAAAGGAATACTCAGTGAATAAGTTTCAGGATTCGAAAAAAAAAAAAAATCAATCGGACAGTCCCTGGACTTCGAATCAGATCTATTGGTTACAAAATCACGTATTTTTTGCAAGGCAACATGAGATTTCTGTGCAGGGGCGTGGTCCTGCAAAAACAAAACACCTTTGGATAGCTTTCAAAGACTTTTCTCCATACTTTTTTCCGTAGAGTGGTCAATAATGTGGAATAGTAATTTCCAGTTATTGTTCTACCCTTAAACAAAAAAATCAATTATTATTACTCCAAGGCAATCCCAAAAAACTGAAGCAAGAACTTTTCCAGCAGATTTTTGGACACGAAACTTCTTAGGTTTTGGAGAACCAGAGTGACGCCATTCCATCGATTTTTGCTTTGTTTCATGACCGTAAAAATATACCCAAGGCTCATCCATAGTAACAATTCAGTTTAAGAAGTCTACATCGTTTTCAAATCGACCAAAAATCGAACCCGATGCTTCTACCCTTGCACACTTTTGGTCAACATTCAAACATTTGGGGATCCATTTTGCAGCATTTTTTCTCATGTCCAAATTGACGTGAACTATATGATGAACGCGTTCGTATGAAATATTCAGTGCTGTAGATATCCGTTTTAGCCCAATTCGACGGACTGATAAAATCATGTCATGAACTGCATCGATATTTTCGGGGACTGCCATAGAAACTGGCCTTCCGGATCGGTCATCATCTTCAATGGAAAATTTACCTCTTTTGAAGCTTGCAGTCCAATTTTTCATGGTCGCATACGAAGGACATTGATCACCAAGGGTATTAAACATATCTTCGTAAATCGGCTTACCTCTCAACCTTTTTAAATACAGGTACTTGATGATGGCTCGATACTCAAATTTTTCGATTTTCACAATTTCTTTTAATTTATTGCGTAACTCTGGATTACTTTTTTGACGTCAAACTTTGACACTTCTAATAAGTTATTGTTCGGTGCTATGGTAACGCAATATTTTGTTTATGCATGAAACTGATCTAGGCTAACTATATATCAATACATCCTCGTAAAAACGTGTTCCTCCGTATTTTTTACTTCTAAGTTCAATTTGCTATTTTAAATCAATCATTTATACACACAGATGTGTTGATGGTTGCATATCGATTTTGTAAGTCTGGGATTGCGAGCTTATATAGTCCGTTAAGTAGGTCTATCTTTTTTAGTCTTATACGAGGAATACAAAAAGAAACTATCAGAAAAATCAGATATACAAATGAAACTAATGGAGTAATATACATAAATGTCAATTAATACTTTGGAAACAACTGAAATAGTGTCTCAAATATGGATATTGCGAAGTATCAAGCAGAACTAGGGCTTCACCCTTTATAGAACGAACGGTCTCATTCGTTTTGTCGAATATCGTCTGTCAAAAAAAAATAGATTTTTTGAGCAAAGACTGATGAGTCTCGTGTTATTGTGAAACCCAAAACATTTTGAGTTCGCTGTTAGTTGTTAGAGTTGCAATACGAGAAACTTTTCAGCATCTGATCAATTGAAGATTTAAAACGAATAAAGTGTTTCTATTCTTATTTGAAAGTGCAAAAAATACGCTCAATATAAAAAAATTAGAGAAGATTCTCCATCTTTCAGGTACGTCCCATTGTTAATATAACTGAGTTGTATTTTACTAGACAATAATATCCTAATAGTATTTTTACATTGGAATTCTAAATAAAGAGTAAAAAAATTACAATAGAATATTAAGTTCGCGGGTGGAACTTTTCATAGATCTTCAGCTTAGAATAGATATAGAAAAATAAAGGGAACAAAGTCAAAAAATATTATAGATTTTTAGGCAATAACATTATTTACTGTATTTATTCTGTTTTGCTTTATTCCTAAGCAGAATATGAATATTACGAAAACACCTTTTATGTCTATGTAAACTTTAGTTTAACTGTTAATTTATCTTAACCCTTAACATATGTAAAACTCTTTGCAGTACTTAAAAGAGCGACCCAAGAATCTCGCTAGCATTAATAGTCGAAAAAGTGCTTCTATCTTATTGTTTTTATAAACATAAAGATATGTAGAAACCAGAGAGCAGACGTGCGCACCTATTATTTCGAAAACACGAATAGAGGGGGCTGTGAGAGACACAGAGCAAACGTCCTGTGAGTTATGTGACTGACGTAGACCGTGAAGCCGGTTGTGTTTTATTATGTTTATAGAATCTAAAGTTTGAAGGTTGCGGAGCATTTACAATTTTTTGTTTACGTATCTCTTTATATTGTTCTTATAACTGTGGTGACCGTTTTTATAGAATCAATGTTAAATAAGCGTTTTTATTTGTTTACGAGTCTTCAACAATCGTAGTGGTCATCACGAACACATCGAGATACACAAGTAAAAAGTGTGATTAAATAAATTAGTGTGTTAACTGTTAGGGTATACTTTAGTGAATAATGAATAGTTTAGTGGATTTAGTGTAAGTGTATGAATAAAGTGACAATAATTGAGTGTATAAATTGTGTATAAACCCCAGCGTATGAAACTATTTATAGTTAAATAAGAAAAACATTCCAGTATATTAATGGTTTACTCATCGACATTTTATTTGTTAAACAAAAGGTATACAAATTCAATTTCTATGTTCATACTATAATTTCCACTATGCCAGTGTATGAGGTTTTTATAATTTTTGTTTCTTTCGACTCCCACCAGAAAACAACACGTGTGCCACCACCACACACGCCTTACGCTAGCCCTGAGCATTTGACATATGATATGGGCTGTTAATTATTTTAATTGCAATGTACTAATGACAATGAATAAACGGTGAAAAGTTTTCAAGTGAATACAGCTAAATAATTTCCTTCAATAAAACTTTTATTTCTACAAATACCAGGAAGTTTTAGTATATCAGTTGCCAAGTAGTACCAAGACAATCAACGTAATTGTAAGACCATTTTGATAAAATATAAAATTTTTTAAATAAATAATAACGAAAGTTAATATTGTAGGCAAAAGAAAAGGAAAAAACTCAAAGATTTATCCGAAATGAGAATGAGACTTAAAATGCAGAAATCAAAAAGGGATCCATCTCCTCTACCTGAATTAGTTAAACGCGAACAACCTATATATTGCAATGAATGCGATAAACATTTTGATTACGATGTCGATTTTGCTATACATTCTATTAAACATAGCTCGGATAATAAATATAGATGTCATTTATGTTCGAATTATAAAAATATAAGGAGAGATCGGATGGAAATACACATTAGACGTCACGATAAGTAAGTAGTGTGGTATAGATACAATTTTCTGATACAAACGTTTAAATTACTTTTTTGAAGATATTTCTCTTCTAAGCTGTTGTTGTTACAGTTATTAATAACTGTATTTGTTATTGCTACAACTATTTTTGACAAGCATCATGTTGTAATGCAGTTTTCTAAATTAATGTGCAAGGATTTTCTACAGAACTTGTATATGTATACTTGAAGACGCTAGGTTTAGCAGAGGATGCAACTTGTAGATTCTGCCCCTTAGAGGACGAACCCTAGATCCAAATTCTCTCTCTCGTAGCGCGAGAGACGGCAAAATTTAGTAGTTTAAAAATAGATTTTTCAAAACCAAAATATTTTACGCAAAAACATTTACCGTGCTATAGCTGAATGTGTAAGGAATACCATGTCTAAACGTTCTAAAAAATGGAAAAGAATTGTTACCCAAGAATTATTAGATAAGTAAGAAAAGCAAAAGTTAGAGTCGGGGTTTTCGTAAGAAAATTTGCGCGTGAATACTTCAAAAAGTATAGTATTGTTGAAATTAGCAAGAAATTGTCGAAAAAAAGTTATAAATATATCCCAAACCAATTAGCACGAATACCCAGATGCTGTATTCAACTAAGGAGAATACAATTTGCTAATGAGAGAATCATTGTTATGGGAAAAACTCACATTTGCCAATTTAGAAAGATGACCCGACCTTATGTGAGACGAGGGAGGAAGCTAAAGATTCTGAAAGGTATATTACCCATCGCCTAACTAAATAAGTTGATTTTGTACTTCAACATCACGTGGGGGACGATATAATACGGGAAATAGATGTTAAAATCCTAAGAGTTCGCAGAAAAATACTCATATATAGTAGAGGAACACTAACCTGGTAATTATCGTTAATGAAAAGTTTCATTCAAGATACTTATTAGGAAAATATGGTTAAATATTTTGTGCCAAAATTATTGGTACTTACGTTAGAGGAATAGATCAGCTGTAAACCCTTAGTATGACAAAACAATCAATGACAAAAAAATCTACCAATGGTTTGACATGAACAATGTCTTAATTTTGATTTCATGTAACGATGCACTCTTTATACTTTTGATCGGCTGCCGATGTCCTTAATTATTTGGAAAACTTGTATTTAAATTTTTTCTATAAACTGAAAAATGATCAAATTAAATAACTTTATGAACACACTGTATCCAATAGAAAAATCAAGAATGTTGCTTCGCATTGGGAATACTAAAATATTTTTCTGTTTTAGTCCGAAAAAACGTGGTCGCCCTGCAACTGGACGAAAACCAAAAATTAGAAAGCGAGACTTGAACGGAAAAGATTATAAAAAACTTCCGCTACCAGATCCAGTGAAATTAGAAGAACCTATCAAATGTAAAGAATGCGATCAGTACTTCAATACTAACTTGGAGTTTGCTCTGCATTCTATAGAGCACAGCAAAGAATCCAAATATTCATGTCACTTATGCCGCTTCACTAATCTACGTAAAGACCGTTTCGAAATCCACGTTAGGTTGCACGAAGGTAGTACCAAGTATAAATGCGAGATATGTCAAAAGGCGTTTAGGTGCGGTAGTCACGCCGATGAACACAGGAATTTCCATACCGGTGAAAAGCCTTTTCAGTGCGAAATTTGCGGTAAACATTTTATGTACTCTAGAGGACTTGCGAATCATCGCATCAAAACTCATTCTCAAATATTAACCGGAAAACCGAGGGAGAAATTCCGCTGCGAATATTGTGAGAAGGAATTCGAATCATCTACGGGTCTTACCAGTCATACCAATATCAAACACAAAAATATACAACCAGATCTCTCTGTTATATGCGAGATATGTGGTAAAAAAATATCTTGTATGGGTAGGTTGAAATATCATCTCAGAGTACACAGCGGAGATAAACCGTACGCGTGTCTGGTGTGTCCTAAAAGGTTCGCCATGAGGGATCTCCTCATTGAACATTCTAGAGTGCATACCGGAGAAAAACCGTATGTTTGCAAATATTGCGGTAAGACGTTCGGTCAAAGATCGCCTTATAGATACCATATCAAAACTCATACTGGAGAAAAGAATTATATTTGTCCTCTATGTAATAAAGGTTTCATTTCCAACGCGGGAATGAAAAGCCATGTAAGAAATTGCTTTAAACCTTAGATAACATATTTAGTTTTGGATGCTTATGAAAAACGTTTTAGTTTATTTATCATTTAATAGAATTTTTTCAAGTTTTACTCTCACTTACACAAATTGATCTTCAATATAACGTAACTAACAGGAAATATTATACATTCTATACTCTTCTACTGATAGTAACATTGAGTCTCAGTGTATATATTACTATATTACAAATAGAGTAAGCATGCCTATAGTTGAAAGCGTCTTGCAAACAAATACTAAAATGCAACAATTATCGTGGGATATAGAAAAATAAGAAATCTGATTAGAACAGGAATATACTAATTACAAAGAAGAAGAACAGAGTGGGTTTAGAGCTGGAAGATTCTGTATAGACAACGCAGTTGATAGAGAAGAAAAGAGATGGACATAGATCAGTACGCCTAATGTTGATAGATTTATAAAAGGCTTATGATAACAAACCAATATCCAACTTATGGGAAGCTCTTGATGATGGTGCATCTCCCCTACACTTTTCAAAAACTTAAATGGAAATCCAAATCGACGTTAACACCTGTTTATACACCCTCCAATTTGCAGATTATCAGGTAAAATGTGCAAACTACAAAGAATAGAAAACTACGAAATAATAAAAACTATAAATATATAGGATTTATTGTTGACAAGGACAGATTATACAAAAAAAATTAGAATAAACAGATCAAGAACAATAGTTAAATCACTAAATGGAATAACAAAATAGGAAAACAATAAAAACCTAGGATCCACAATGCAGGATTAGGAGTCCGTTGCTATATGGATCGGAAACTTGGACAAATAGCTAGAAAAAAAAAATAGAAGCCATGGCAATGGACGCCTTTAGAAGAGCAAATAAAATGTCAAGGTTAGAAACGACACAATAAAACAGCTAATAAACCTAAAAGAAATTATAGAATATATAAAGGAAAAACAGTTGATTTGGTATAGACACGTGCAAACAGGAAGAAAGGAAGACCAAGATTATCATGAATCATTGAGTGTAAGAAAACTGAACGAAAAGAGCTGCAACAACAGGATAGAGTGTCTGACAACGTCGAAGGACGTTTTGAACCCGAATTCTATATATAAATTTAATTGTGCGGTGTAAATAAATTGAAAATTATTAAACAGTTGCTGGTAAATTTGTCTATCTACTGGTTTCTCTTTCGGAAAGGACAACAATACATAAATCAAGCTCTTTTCCTTTCCGAAGGCATGCTTGCTCACTCTATCTGTAATATCAACTCACTACACTTCTCCATACGTCAAAACTGTCAAACCAATGACTCAATTTCTCCCTTTCAATGGAATATTTCCCAGAAAATAATTAACTCTTCTTCCGAAGCAATTTTACATTTTTTTAGTAGCGATTCTACAAAAGGAAAAAACTTTGGTGCCAAGTCAAGACTGTAGAGTAGATGGACAATACCACTACTTAAGGGATCTCGGATTTTTTAACGCCCCAATTAACTGTACCAAATAAACTTCGGTATACCAGAAAACTGTAACTTTTTACCTAGCAATTCTGACCGTATATTCTTCTTCCTACTTGATTTTGATGATCAACTTCCTGGGGTTTCCACAGGAAGTTTTGTAACATTTAAATGTTTCGATATAATTCTTCCAATTCTTCATTAAGGCATCTGCTAACACCTTATAAGTGATTCTTCAACTCTCAAGTTCGATGTTTTTTGTTAGTGTCAACTTTTATCGTTCCACCTTAACGAGAATCGTTTTCTAAATTAAATAACCCAGACAACTTTTGTTATGTATAATGTATTGTTTAAATTATGAAAAATTAGATGTGTGGTTGATCAATTTGTCGTTTTCAATTCGAATTTTGATTTTTACTCTAGCAATTTATCCGACCATTAATATAGAATTTGTATCTCGATATATCGTCTATTCAATAACGAAAAATGATATGTAAGAATGTATAGCATCATGTAAGTTCCCATTAGATAATATTAGAAATAGGTAATTAAAAAATCGATCGTTTTTTTTTATTAATTTAGGAGTAAGTGAATTTGGTTATCTAATCTAGGTACAGTTACTGAATTTATATTTTGTTTATAAAATAACAAATAGAAGTATATATTTTGTTTATATATAGGAATCCTTGAATTTGAAGGAATCCGAAGTAGTACTTAATCACATGATTTTTCATGTTTTTCATTCACCAATCCGCTAGAATTATGTGCCATACCCACTTATTCGTCTGTGGATTTTGATCTTGAACTTTTGTAGATTGTGGTGTTTGGGAAAGATGTGCCTTGGTAGGTGATTTCAGTTTTCCAAATTGACGTTTTGGGCGTCTGCAGGCGAATTCGGTGTTCATGAAACACGTGTGTCTGTCCAGTAGGTTTGCAAATACCATTACGTAGGATTATATTGGACAGCTTGGAAGAGCCTCTTCCGTGATAGTAGCTCAGCAACCTTTCTTCTATGATCTAAGCTCTCCCAAGTTTCTGGCCAACTCTAGGTCCCCTATAAGTCTCTTCTGTATTGAGTAGAGTTTCTAAGGGTATGCTTGGGAGTCGAGCTCTGAATGTGCGAGCTATACTACAAAAATGGACGAATATCGGCATTAAAAAGCCTTTGCAGGGTATATAGCTTTTTGCTTTTAAAGAATGCTCCAAGTTTGTGTGAAGCTGCATTAGCTAAACAGTTTATTAATTCCGGAAACGATCTACAAGGAAATGGAAACTGGATATCTTATGTTAAATGCAATAGAAAGATTCAGTCGAGAAGTACCTGCACGTATAGGTGTTTTTTCTAAATACATCAAACTCTAGCCTATCAATATTCCTTATTACGAAGATATCTAAAAATGGAAACTGTCCAGTGTGTTTAGTATGAATATCACCAACGGTTCCAGAAAGTCTATTATAAAAAGAAGATTTGGAATTGCCATTTTGAGTTCATTATCAGATTTTTGTATACAATTTTTTAACTTTCTTTTTCATATACTTTAAACAGTCTCTAGATCGTCTTATTGAGATGGATCAGTCCCCATGATCTATCTGTACACATCAGTTTCTAACATAACTCGCTGGACTTGGATTTTTTCACATCTTCGCCACTGGGCTCGTCGGTTATTTCTCGATTAGGTTCAATCCTATATTCCTCTTCACTAATTTTTACCAGGTCCATTATTGGTTTGAAGATATACTCATAGAAAATACGAGGCTGGTTCAAATATTATTATTAAGCTACAGAGCTGAAATTTATTACAGTTTTTCCCCACAGTATCCGTCTCATTACATCTCTCCGGAAGCATTCGGATGTCTGTTTCATAAAAATCTCTCGGCATGAAAGATTCTACTTCTGCATTGCTTTGGAATCGCAGTCCGTCAAGTGCCTCTTTCAATGGACCAAATAAAATGAGCCGTGTATGCGGTCTGGCGTTGTCTCGCAGCTATATCGCACTATGGATTGGAATATCACGTCGTTTTGATCTATAAATAGGCTTTACCATGTTCTCTAGGAAGTTAATATAATACTGCGCGTTCACAGTTTCGTCTGTGGTGAATATTTTCGGCTCAAAATTCAAAAGTCTTGACATAAAATTTTACCAAGCCAAGAAGTTATTTAATACTACCTACTCTGATGCACTTATCGCTAGGGCTGGGCAATTATCAAAAAATATAATCGATTATATAAAATAATTGATTATTTTCGATTATTTGAAAATAATCGAATAATCGAAAATAGTCGATCATCAATCCAAAATAGTCGATAAATCGGAAATAAACGATTAATCGAAAATAATCAATTTTCGATTATTCGAAAATAGGAAATAAAGCTTCAAAAGAACGATTGTGGTTTGATTCCTACAAAAAATAAGATAAAGGGCGAGTATACCACTAGGAACATACAGAAGACATTATGGTTTGATTCCCAAAAAAAAAAAACCAAATAATGAACCTACAGAAGATATTTGGAAGCAAGATTCTGATATTGAATTATGTTGAAACAATTATTTAGAAAATAAATTTTTTAATCGTTAAATTGATTATTATATTATTTGATTATTTGAACGATTGTATGAAAAATAGTGTATGCCATAGCCGCGAAGCTTTTTAACGACCTGAAGATTATCTTGCCTCGGCCGCAAGCGGTGTTGGCGATAACCGTCCTTTCGGTACGTTAAAAAGGTATTTCGCGGCCTAAGCATACAAATAACTATTTCAGTCTTTTACTTTGTAATAAAGCCACTTAAAAACTCTCTTTTAAAATCAATTAAACTGTACCAAAACCATTATGCATTTTTGAGAATGAAAATAGGCAAGAAACATTGTATTTTATAAAACCAAATTCTCATAGGATGTGGTCCACAAGCTCCACCTTACACAACAATCTCTCGCCGACATCGACACCTATATTAAATAAAATAAAGAAAATAATAATGATATTTTCTATTTTTTTTAAGGTAAATGCCATTTGTAAAGAGCTTTTTAAGAATAATTTTTGTACCTAGTTAACTAAATAAGCTTAAATGTTATATACCTAATTATCAATATGATGGTATTTGGTTACAGCGATTAATTAAAAGGGAGTGTGCTCTTAGTTAATTTTATGTAATTGATTAATATAATCAATAATTGTGATCCATTTATTACAATATGAGCCAAAGAGATCGAAAACTCAAAACAAATATTTCTTGATTACGGCAGCTATAAAGTTGAAAAATAACATTGTGATTTGATTCCCACCCAAATTAAACAAACAAATATTTCTTATTATTAATTTGTCAAAGAGAGAATTTTATTCTTAATAGGTAAGTTTCTGCAAAGAAAAAAAAAAGAAGTTGCCGATGTCAAGTTTTGGATTCAGTATACCTACAGAACAGAGTATTGAGTTACAGGTTACAGGAACACAAAAAAGTACAAAAGTGTGAAAATCATGAAAAATAATCAATCTTCGATAAATTAATTATTTTCGATTAATCGAGTATTTCCGATTAATCGATTATTTTTCGATTATTTTCAATTAATCGATTACCTATTATTTTTAAAAATATTAATCGATTAATCGATCACCCGATTAATCGATTATTTTTCGATTAATCGATTATTTTACCCACCACTACTTATCGCGTACAGTACTGCGTGAGTCTCCCAAAATTATTCTCTACTGACTATAAGTACAGTAAAGAGCAAAGTTACGCAGTCTAGGCTGTTCTCTACGCGATAATTGAAAGATATGTCTGGCTATTTTACATTGTACATTTATGTTTTAAACAAAAATCCAAAGTTTAACAACTTAGGTCATATTATGGAAACACTGTATAATCACCATGTGAATACTTTTAATTTAATTGCAAATTTTATCTCAAAAATTTTTGAAATAATTGTGTTGTAGTAATTCATAGCTAATTGTAAAATTTTAAATTGGCTGTGAAATGATTGAATGAATTCAGTAACCTATTACTAGTAATCGTACTAGTAGTTTTATTATATGAATGGAATTTTATGTACACACTTTATTTTTACCATCAAAATAACTTGAAACAAATACTAAGAACTTGTAGAACATGTGAAAAACACCTAGATATTAATAACAATGTAGAATCACTTTTTAACTAAACATTTTTTTATAATATATTTTTTGTGATTTCTATTACCTATATATTGATTTTTTTATGATGAATTGGTGAAATAGAATTTTAAACATATCAGATATTTTGCTGTATTTAACATCCATCCTATCCCGTTTTTCCTATAGCTTTTTTTGATTCAAATTCAAATGAAGAAATTTTAAAATGATGGTCATCAATTGACGAAAATATTTACACAAATGTTCTCACTTCGTGAAACCATAATCTGCTTACAGACGTTGATAAGGAGCCCATCAGAATTGTACTGAATACAACAAGCCAAGATAATTACAGTAAAATTAAATAATAAAGTGAATTTTTTGCCTCAGAGTTTTATTTGTAACTTAAAAACTAAAGTGAAAGTTACATAGCACTTTTTGATGAACAACACTTTGTTTAGCTTACAGACTGCAGCTATTAGACAAAGCAATATTCAAAAGCATTTTTTTTTGAGTGGACCATCAGTTTGAATGAAATCGACGTCCGCTGAAAATACTATCTGGAATCAGAGCCACAAAAATATGGTTGTTTAACCCAAATACCATTGCAGAAGTAGTATTTGCTCTCATCTCACGTATCGACCTCCTATTGAAATAATGGACAAGTATCTCGAGAACGTAGACAAGATTATAACTGAACCAGTGGCAAGTTTATGTTATTTGAAAATTGCAGTATCTTACTTTAATCGTATGCAAGTAATATGTCTGGAGAATGAATAAAAAAATACGCAGAAGAGGAGTAAGTCATGAAATCGAATAAAAATCACGAAAATTCGTTGATGCCGCCAAAGAAGATGAAGTAAACAATGGAAATAAAAAAGAAAACGCGAATATTCTATAGTTAATAAAGATTTTTATATGCTGTGGACTTCAATAGAAAGTGATAATAGAAACAAGAAAGTAACAAGTAACAAAAAGTACTTCCAAGGCAAAAAAATGAGAACCGATAGAAAATTATCTGCATTGGAGATACGAGAGAATATGTGTGGTACAGACATCAACGAAGAGTGCGTAGGGTTAACCAAGAAATATGAAGAGGCATTTGTTGGTATCATTGATTTCCGATAAAATCTTTTTTTAATCCTAGAACTGATTTCTATGTTTTGAACTCTATCAAATATTTTTTTAAAAGAATAAATGTTCGAAACGTTCACAGTAAGAATTATTATTTAGTACTTCACAGAATTAAAAGAATTGTTTCGTTCCAACAATTATTGCTTAAATTATTTCTAACCTTATGTGTACAAATAAGGCCAATATACTTTTTTCAAACTATCTTGGTGAACAATTTTCATTACTTAATGCATAATAGCTGCTAAGAATAAAGTTTCCACTGAATACAATGTCTATATAAAACAAAAAACCTTAAAGTGGCACAATTTGGCGTCTATCACATTAAGTCTGTCTGTATTATATGAAAAAACTTTTATTTACAACCATATATACAATGCTTGTCATTATTAACGTCATTGAAGGTTATAAAGTGTCATATTACACATCTCTACAACCCGCCCTCATTTCCGGCCCTTTAAAATATTGTGATCGTTAAAATTATTCTCATCTATTCTAGATGAATATTTTTTTTTAAATATAAGACATTGACAGACATTATAATATTTAATGGCAAACAATAAAAACCTACAATGAACTAAAATACATAATTCTTCCCACCTCGATGTGTAATATACTATTATCGACTTTCATTTTCTAAACAGAAATTGCAATAATCACGAGCGTCTGTTATTTTATGAACATACTGTATAGTTTTATTTGGATTGGAACTACCATTACACACCAGAAATTTATCAAAATATCTGGCAGGCTACTATCTTGAGCGATTCTGTCAATATCTTTGACTATGAATTTTAATCTTTTTTTGCGTTTCAGGAAACAAAAACTTAAAAAATTGAAACTAAAGCGAACAATTAATAAGAATAAATCCGAAATTCGACAAAATTGTTACAGGTTAGCCAGAAATCCTAGGAAAGAAACAAACGAACCACCGCTTCTTGACGAACCTATCAAATGTGAACACTGTCAAGAAACCTTCAAAACTAATTTAGCTTTCGCCATTCATTCTGTTAATCATCGCAAAGATGGTACCTTTTTTTGTCATTTATGTAATACTACTTTAAAAACGAAATACACAATCGAAACTCACATCCGAACCCACGATGGTTGTCTAAGGTATAAATGCCAAACTTGTGGGGAGTATTTTAATGGTAAAAGCGAACTAAGAGACCACGAGAACTGTCATATTAGTGGTAGTCCTTATCAATGCGAAATATGCGGCAAACATTTCCAATTCCAAAAACATCTCTCATCACATATACGAGGACTTCATAATAAATCCAAATCGTTCGAGTGTAAAGAATGCAACATAACCTATAAATTTCCATCCGGTTTATACCGTCATATACATCTTAAACACAAAAGCGTCGATCCTTCCGTTATTTGTGATATTTGTGGTAAAATACTTTCTTGTAGAGAAAAATTGAAATCGCATCAAAAAGCTCATTCGGGAAATATATTTAGATGTTTGATTTGTAGTAAATCGTTCGCAAGAGATGTTCAATTGAAAATACATATGAGAACGCACACCGGCGAAAAACCATACGAATGCAAATTTTGTGGTAAAGCTTTCAAGCAACATTCACCTTACAGATATCACATAAAAAACCATATCGGCTTAAGACCACACATATGCCGATATTGCAGTAAGTCTTTTATTGCTAAAAGTTCCTGGAAAAACCACGTAAAGGGATGTGAACTAAAAATGTTGAAAAGATCGAACGATAACGTCAATCTAAAAATTGATTTGTATACGGGCGTCATTGATCTGTAAATATTTATGTAAACGTAGATAAATGTCCGAGCTTAATACAAATAAACATTCAAAAATTCGTATTATAACGATATTTTCTCTCAATCATTCAATCACACATCAGATGAATAATAAAAAAAACTTTTTGAATGGCATTGAAGTTGAGACAGAATTTATTACATTCTTTTCTCTATTGTTTGTGTTGAGTGAATTCGTAACCTCGGGATACAATTTTGATTTGAATTTTAAGTCACCTCGAACACTTTAGATCTTTTTAAACTCGAAACATTTACTAAAAATAAACGTATTTTTTGAGCAACAATAATTAAATAGAATAAGCGCTATGATATTTGGTATCGCAAGATAATTTGTTATTGATAATGGTTTGTAATTCGGACTTTGTGTTGTTACTTTTTTTTAAGTGAATGTTATCAAGTATGTATAAAAACACATAAGTTAGAAGTTCATGATATCTACCACGAACAAAGCTATTAAAGTTTCATACATTGTTGTCAATACGTGGATGATAACAGTAATATTAGGTATTTTTTAGTATTAAAAATAATTGACACAACGATTTAATGATTAAAAGAATAAGAGAACGATTTTTGTTGGGTGTGTTTTAAACAAAAGAAGAAAGACTTCATTTGACATTTCATAAAAAAATTATTCGTGGTAAAAGACCCAGCATGGCTTCTATACCAGCAAAGTATAATATAATTGGTTAAAACTCACTAAATGCATTTTCATGCTTACGAATGTCTCTTAGATTACTTTACATTTAACTTCATAAAAAGATTGTCCTAATATTACATAGAAACTAAAGTAAAACTATAATTGGAAATCTGAGGATACCAAAAGTGATCTACGTACCGTTTTAAATCGCAAATAATGAACATGCAATGTATGTGTGTAAGAACTGAATAAAAGGAATCAGTCAAAATGTACAATTGTCGAATTGTCGAATTGTCGAACATTGTTGATAAACATTAAAATTATTTACAGATGATTGTTACATAAACGAACATTAGTTTTGCTTGAATTTTCACATGAAATTCGCTTTCTTTTCCACCAATTCTATCAATTACTTTACACTACGAAAACGAAACGAAGCAGATAATTTTTTTTATAATACCTAGTTGACTTGTTTGTAATTTCATACTTAATACCTGATATTTTAGTTTGCATAGGAGATTGATTCCTTGAACAGTAATTATGTTTGTACTATGATTAGAATTATTTTGTTTAATAATGCAGAATCATCAATAAAATTATCCAATCTAACTGACGTTTTGTAAGAAGTCCTCAGATAGCTATCCTTCACTTTTTGTTATCAGATGACATTCTTGTATAATTGCGTGTCATTCAATTTGAAATATAACGGTAACCTCTTATTTTTTATTAATAAAGAAACAACTATGTCGCAAATTACAAAAATTAGATTCCAATTAAGTGACAAAACGTGTGGAAATATTTTTTTCATAGCTGGTGTAATGCTTCAAGAAACCGTTTCTTAAAATTGTTCTTAAAATAGTTGTTATATCTCATAGCTACTTTAATAAATCTTCTTTTTGTCTTCCTCTTCTTCTTTTTTGCGTAATAAAAGTAGCGGCCAAAGAAATTATAAATACTACCGAGGTATAACAATAACTACCGTAGCAAAAATAATGATTAGAATAGTAGAGAAAAAAATAAGAAATAATGTCGAAGTCACTCTAGAAAATTCATGATGTGGTATTGGCAGTGGAAGAAGCACAAACGACTTACTATTTAGAATTAGTGAGACATTAATAAATAAAGGAAATTTACTTATGCTTTATATATTTGGAGAATGCTTGTGACCAAATTATAGAATATAAATGGTAAAAGCGAATAAGAATCGAGGGAATTTACCACAAATATAGATATGTACTAAGCCCACTTCTTTTCTCAATGGTTATAGATAAAACAAAGAAATGAGCCAGATGAAAACATTCAACATGGGGGGACTAGGATTTACTTAATATTCTTGAAATATTAAATACAGGAATTAATAAAATGAATCTAGAATTGATTACAAATAAAACTAAGACATTGAAAATGCAAGAGAAGATAAGATACATAATATTCAAATACTAGAAAAACAAACTGAAAAGATATGAATTTCCAAATAATAAATCAAAACTTGAGCACAAAATAAAGGAAAACGGTGAAAAAAGTGTACCTTGTTTTACAGAGACATGGACATTGAATGAACATCAAATAGCCCGTAAATTGCAATCCAAGAAAATAAAACTGAAAAATGAATAATAAATTAAACATATAGAGGAATACTGGAGCGGAAATTACTTAGAGATAAGATATATGAAGCACAATTGAGATGATATGGACTCTTCTTCTTTAATATATTATAGGCCTTAGGACTCTAGTTCCCAACTTGTCATCCTTGATATGTTGATGTCCATGAATCCACCCATCTTTTTGGAAGTCTTCCTAAAGGTCGTCGTGTGTTTACCGTCTCGTGCGATCTTTGCTACTCTTTCCCTGGTCATTTTGTCCACGTGTTCATTCCAAGCTCTTCTACGTTTACGTCCCCATCTGACTATGTCTTGTTTGAACTCATATGCCGTACACCCAAAAACAGAATACCAAAAACAACATTCGAATCTAAAACAATAGATAAAAACTGTAATGAAAGAATAAATGAAAGATACAGCTGAAACAAAGAGGATAAAAGAACAAATAAAAGATAGAAACGTATGGAGAAAAAAGTTTATGTGACATGAAACTATAAGACTTGTCACTTAAAAGGAAGGTAATTTTTGAAAACTTGATCTGATGATGCTACAGAAATTTTACGATTAAATTACAGAACTGAAATTGTTTCTAGTTCCTCTAGATAGTCTTAATCACTCTCTCTACACTTTTGCCACCTCTCTGGAAACTTTCGGATATATTTTTCGAGAAAATCTGCTTATCACGAAACTATTCTCGCACGAGGTATTCTACCACCCCATTGCTCTCGAATCGCAGTTCGCCAAGTGCCTCTTTCAACACAACAAATAAATAATAGACGCATGGCCACCAATCGGCACTATAAAGAGGGTGATCCAGTGTTTCCTAACCTAATTCGTTCAACTTTTTTATCATAGGCCGAGCTGTATACGGTCTGGCGTTGACCTTCAGCAATCGCGACTTTGTGCTATAAGTAGGTATACTAAAAAGCGAGGTTTTGTCAGTTCTTTACATTTCGTAGCTGACTAGTCTAACATCCAGTGCTGTCACTTTTGCGACACTAAATTTTTCACACTACGATTCAATTCCGCTTTATATTTGAACTACCATCGACAGAAAGAATATTTATTGGGAATACTAATTTAGAGTAGTAATAGATATGTTTAAAACTCCGTAATCATAAAGATTTAATTTTTAATAATATATTTTAAATAAAATTATATTTGTAATCTAAGATGTTTTAGGACATGTCAAAAGAAAAAAAGAGAAAACTACTTTTCTAGCAAAAAATTGGACAATATAGAAAAATATTTTGTGAACCCTGCCGAATTAGACATCCCCTTAAAATGTAAAAACTGTGATCAATATTTCAAAAACAACGTAGACTTTGCCTTACATTCACGTGAACATGATAAGAATAAAATGTACACATGTCATATATGCGACTACCAAATTAATAATAAAACTAATTTAGAGCTTCACGTACGAGATCACGAAGGTAAAAAAATGTATAAATGTCCCATATGCGAAAAACAATTTGCACGACTAGTCGTCGCTTATGAACATCAATATTTGCACAATGGCCAAACACCTTTCCATTGCGATATATGCGGAAGAGGATTCCACCATTCCGCGTCCGTAATAACCCATAAAAGAAAAAATCACCCTCATATTCTTAATGACTCATTGAATACCTTCAGATGTATAATTTGTGAAGAAATTTTCACTAGTACGGCTCAATTGAACAAACATAAATTCAAATCGCATAACCAGCATCGCTATAACATTCTTTGCGAATATTGCGGTGCGCAATTCGGAAGTCACAGCGATATGTTACGACATATGCGCACCCATACAGGTGATAGACCGTATTCTTGCAGATTTTGTGCTAAAACTTTCGCCATAAACAGTACCAAAAATATACATGAGCGGATTCATACAGGGGAAAAACGGTATACTTGCTCGTATTGCGGGAAAAAATTTGCTCACGACTCCGCGCATCGATACCACATGAAGATACATACCGGAGAAAAAGATAAGAAGTGTCCAATTTGTGGGAAAAAATATATTTCCGATGGAAATTTGCGGATTCATCTGAAATCTTACCACGGCTCTATCAACATTAATAAAGCTATGTAATGATGAAATGAATTATATATTTGAATAAGTTAAATTTGGAGAATAAAATTTCGTTTTTTTGTTTTTTATTTCTTTCTATTTTATTGTTATCAGTGAAATTGCTTTGGGTTTATAACAAACTGAAGTTGGCGTGATTATTGCTCAAAAAAATTAGATAGTAAAGAGGAACTTACAGATGCAACGTGTATAAGTATTAGTTACTTATGCACGATCCACCAGAAAACATCGATTTATGACATTCTCGATGTCATGCGAACAGTTTTCGAGAAATTGTCCTGTACAAATTTCATATGGCACGCTGTATAATATTTTTTACGTTTAACATCAAACCATCAATCAACCACACAAACATAAAAATAATTATCAAGACGGAAGTATAAAAACAGAATAAAACTAATAAAAAATTTTGTTTTTGAATAACCTATCTCTGAAAACGATAATTTAGTTACCGAAACGTGCGCCAATTAGTGTAATTGTGCCTTAGTGTAGTAGTAGTAGTTAAAAGTGCAGCATGAATATCATCAACGTGTCCAGATATTCCAACTCAATTCCCTCATTTGGAGTGATAAAATGAACACAAGCCTGGACCTTGTAGTTCATGTAAAACTTTTTGCACTGCAGCACAAACCTAAAGCATACCAGTTTGGTTGTTATCGCTTTTATGCGTCAAGTAAGTATCGCCCGAACACATTCCATCACCAAAAATATTTTGGATCGGTAGTATGTTCCCCAAATGAGAAAAATCTGCTTATTATGAAGTGTTCTCCGGAGAAGTCTGCTCCGGCCAGCTGTTTATTTTAGATTGGGGGTTGGAATCCATCGTGTCCCTTATAATAAACAAGAGGGACACCACATCACATAGACCACCAGAGATCCAGTCGTAATTCTAACGAGACTACAAAAAGATCAACAAAAATAAAGATAATTGAAGAACTACAAAATGGATAAGTCGTCAACAAATATAAACAAATATAACGAGAAACAGCCAAAATTTATGATCCTTACAAGGACCAAACGAGCTGCTCAAGGACATTCTGAAGCAGTATTATATATCTCTTTACGGAAAAAGACCCTACTTATTGTAAATGCCTTCTTATTAACACTTATAGGTATAGGTTTTGTCATTGAGAATATCTGAGCTCAGGTTTTGCAATCACATCATTTACTCTGATATTTTTTTTATAATTTTGAACGCTATATCTTTTAGTGATACGAGTAGAGCTTAGCACGAAATTAACAGTTTATCTAAATTACAATGTCTTGAAAGATAAAATCAAGTCTGAAATACGCATATTTGTAAAGCTCTTCAATGATCAGTAAGTCGATTGTTAAAGTAGTATGAAGATACCAAGACATTTTCAAGACGCTCTGGTCAATTCCGTCGTAATGCCACAACTGCAGTACGAAATAGATTTTTATGATAGAAAACTGCATAAAACCTCAGCCAGGAAATTGCAAAAGTACCGAGAAGAGCTTAGGAAAAGTGATTAAACCCTTGGCAACAGAATAAGGTTAAGAAGACCAGCAACGGATTAACATCGCGTTCAGAGATTAGTATTACCCAGAAGACACCCGAGTTGGAGAGCAGCTGATTAGGAACGGGTCTTGTTTAGTGCAAAGTACAAATTTACTGTTTCAACGAATTATAGTCGCTGGGAAGAACAATCTAATAGAACAATTTAAAAAGAGGGTGAGTTTAGTACTTGGCTCTTTGTTTATTAGCAGCAGTATATTGTTTAGTCTGTTAGAAATTTTGGAAATCAAATATCAACAATAAGAAAATTCGAGGAGGTTTATTTATTGTTTTAGAATGTCGATCTAATTAAATTTGTTTTAGTGTTTTCCCAAAACAAGGTAGAGTGAAAGCTCGGATAAAAGTAGAATCACGAAGAAATGGTATGAGAGGGATCCTAGCCAAAATCCCACAACAAGATCATGATCAGTACATAGTGAAACCTGCTGAATTAGAAGTTCCACTGACGTGCAAAATCTGCCATAAGACATATACGAATAATATAGATTTTGGATTCCATTCCATCATGCACAGTAAAAAAGATCTATATCAGTGTCATATCTGTGAAGAGTTTCAACACCAGAAAAAGTCAATGCTTGAGAAACATATAAGGGATCACGAAGGTATAAGAAAGTACCAATGCCCTTTATGCGAAAGACAATTCCCTACCCTAAAAATAGCTTACGAACATCAATATATCCACGAAAACAAAAAGCCGTTCGAGTGTGATATTTGCGGAAAAACGTTTTCCACCTCAGCTTCGGCGAAAAACCACAGAAGTAAAATACATTACGAAATTATTACTGGCAGAAAACAAGAAAAGTTTGATTGCAGTTTATGTAACAAACATTACAGTAATCACGCTGGTTTATCCCATCACAATTTCCGTCATCATAAAGAATTTTGTAAATCGATGCCGGCTCTTTGCGAAATTTGCGGTATGAATTTTTCGAGCAAAGCGCAATTAAACAAACACATGCCGACTCACACTGCTGACAAACCCCATCCTTGCGAATTATGTTCTAAAAGCTTTTCCCGCCCGTTTGATTTGAAACAGCACCGATCCGTGCATACTGGAGAAAAACGATATACGTGTAGATATTGCGAAAAGAGATTCGCTCATAGTTCCTCTTTTAATTATCATTTGAAGTTACATACCGGCGAGAAACCTTTTAGCTGTATAATATGCGGGAAGGGATATATTTCCGCGGGAAATTTAAAACTTCACGTAAAGAATTGCCATAAATCTGAAAATATCACATGAAATTGTAATATATGAGATTCAAAGAAAATGGTTTGTTTTATTTAAATCTACAACAGGTAAATAATTGTATGGAATTCAAAATGTGTTATTAACTCACTTTTCCAGTCTTTTGCGGGCTCATTTAATTTCTCGTTCTTATTTTTGTGAACAATTCATCATTTTCTATAAAAAATCAGTATCAGTTTTTGTAAACAAAATATGAAACAAAACTCGTGAAGATGAGTAACGATAGCAAGAGAAGAATTTGTAATTTAGACACAATATTTTAAGTAGAAATAACGATAATCTACTAGTTTGTGAAAGAAACCGAAAGGTAGAAAAGAACAAATCATTTAATTGCAATATGCAAACAGCAGCGCTGAAGGCGTTCCATCCTGTAGACGTTATCTCTAATCTGATATAGGGTGCTCTAAATACGCTGTGTAATCGCAATAAAGTCACGGTGGCCTGGGTATCGGAGCTAGAAGGTCACAATAACAACGAAATGGCCAAATAAGCTGCGTCAATGCCATTCATTGGATCGGAATCCTTCTGCTTTACCACCAAGAAATATGCAGAGTATAATTATAGACTATGCTGATATAACTCACTAGGTCAAAGCGAAACAATACACAGAAAAACGGTCAAAACTGTTGTGTCTGTCAACAGAGTATTGTGAGCTCAATAGGTATCTAGAAATCATGTTTTTCACATAGTAGATTCTGTGGATCAGAATAAGGAACTGCGAAAGCCACTTCTAAAGAACTATAAAAAATATTCAGTCTCTAAACTAATAGACATTGTATGAAAAAAGCTGGTGGATCCGACCTAGATTCATAGAACTACAATAGATCTCTAACCGCCTCATTAAAATACATCTAACATAGGTAAAGAGGATAACAACTTGGTGTTATACATTCATGTTTGATATATGTGACGAATTCAAGGTTTTTAAAATTACTTGTGACAGTTTTTTGTATACGAAAATCAGATAAAAAAGTCTCAAGAAAAGGTATTATCGAAAAAATTTAGTATCCTCGTTTGCATTATTTCGTCTAAAGCCGGGAATACATCTGCCAAAGTTTACCTTTGGTTTATTTTTATATTAATGGTCATTTGCAGCGATTATACTTTAGTTCCAGTGGCCAACGTAACGAACGTTCGTTTTTCATCATCTGGAATCACTTTAATTTAAAGAGAAAAGTTCCGTTTTCGTTTATGAATTAAAAAATTAATCAAATAATTGGATCAATTTAAAATTTACATAGATCAATTACTATTTTTTTATTCTTTACCCAATTTGAGGCTACCAATTTTTTTTGAAGACAATAAATCGATTATCGCAAAGAAGATAATTATTTTGTCAAAATCTTGAAAATTCTGTAGTCAGCAGTCGAAATCTTTGATAAAAACTGAATATAATAGAGTTTTTTGTTTGTAATAATAATTTTTGATAGTAAAGTGTTTTTTTGTTTCTTATATACGTTTGATGGGTAGTAAGTTGTAAATCATACCTATTGTAATATCAAATATTAATTAAAAGTTTGTTTCAGTGTTAGAAAAAAACGGAAATACGAAAAAAATAAACTCAAAGAAAACGGAGAAGTCAAACCACGCGAAAAAAAAACCAGAGCAGTTTATACCAAAGATCCTATGCTATTAGCCAAACCATTAGATTTAGATGAACCTTTAATATGTAAATTCTGTCTAAGAGAATTTAAAAATAACTTAGATTTTGCATTCCATTCCAAAGAACATAGTAAAGATGGTACATATTCTTGCCATATATGCGATTATTCAAACATTTCTAAAACTCCCTTTGATCTGCATATGCGAGAACACGAAGGTATTAATAAATATAAATGTCCTATTTGTACAAAAACGTTCAAGCAAAGTAAAGATGCCATGGAACACAAATATTTCCATACAGGCGAAAAGCCCTTCCAATGCGAAATATGCGGGAAACATTTTCCTTATACCAAGAGTTTAACCGCTCACCGACGAAATACTCACTATGAAATAATCACAGGCAAACCTCTACAAAAGTACGACTGTAAAGTTTGTAATAAACATTATGAAAGTCACTCGGGGTTAGTACGACATTATTCATCGAGTCATAAAGAACTCGGTTATGATTACTCAGTTGTTTGTGACATTTGTGGAAAAACGATCGCTACCAGAAACAAATTGAAATATCATCTAAGAGTCCATACCGGTTATAAACCGCATGTGTGTCAAGTTTGTAATAAAGGTTTTTCCAAAAAACAGGAATTGAAAATACACGAGCGCATCCATACGGGTGAAAAACCTTTTACTTGTTCGTTTTGTGGGAAAAAATTTGCGCAGCTGGCTCCTTATAGATACCACATCAAAACTCACACCGGAGAACGATCTCACATTTGTCTCATATGTAAAAAAGGTTTTATTTCGTTGAGTAATATGAAAATTCATATGAAAAATTGTGATCAATCGAATATCAAAATCGAGGTGTCTTAGATTTTCTCGTCACCTACGAAACCTTAACGAAACAATCAACTGTCCCACAGATATCAAGAAAGTTTTAGACCTCCTCGAAGCTAACAACCCGTATTGTGACGATTTGTCACCTGAAATAGCAAAAAAAATGATGGAAACCATTTCTTGGTAATCGAATTCAAGCCTCGTCCCCTGGCGTTTATATCACCTAACTAAAAAAAAAGAAATATGAATGAATGAACCTACTGTTTACACATAAAACTACCTTTATTGGATTTTTTTCTTTAGTAGGTTTCTTTGTTTTAATTTCGGATGAAACGGCGCTAGCTGTATTGGATGCCACCCCTCCTTTCAACGAAGTTTTTTTATCGATTCTTTTAGTGGCTCTGGAAACTTTTTCTTCGGTAACAGGTGTTGTTGTTGAAGTGTTACTAGATTTCTTGATACCTTTCGACTTATTTCCTCCAATAATGAGGTTTCGTTTTGCGGTGGTTACTATTTTTTCTTGGATTTAGTTACGCCGCCGCTAGTTTTGACGGAAATTTCTCTTGTCGAAGTAGCCGATGCCAAATGGAATGATCCGGAAGCTCCTCTACCATTAGTCTGTACAAAAGAGCCCGAAACTACGGATGCTTTCAAATATAATTTGATGAATGGTGCCCCTTTTTCTGCGTTAACATTATAATTAGCAGGAATTTTAACACTTACTAATACACCAACATTTACTACTACACTGCCTGACGCACATACCAATAACCAAGTTATCGTCTTCAGATACTGACACTTCTCCTTCAGTCTCTGAAGATAATTATGAGTGTTGGTGGAGTGGTAGTATCAACACTGTGTTGGGGAAATCAAAACGATGGATGACTTCTATACACCACAATAGGATATATATTTATTTCACGGAGTAATCTCTTTGTTTTTATCGTTGTGGTAAGGATTTTTAGGATTTCAATTTGGTAAAATTCTAGTAATGGACAAATCATTACTCTGCTTCAGTATGATACAAAATTTCACGCGTATTTACTATGCAGAAGTTAGCAAAAAATTGAGCGAGCTGAAGAATATGGTTGATTGCCTCGCCTCCTTCGAGTTGCTTAAGATAAACCGACAAGAAACGAAGTGACAATTAGACGAGTCACTCGCGTTTCTTCTTATAGTCTGCATCAGGCTTAATTAGCAGTGATCCTAGCATATATCTTATTTAGACACTGCTAATATTCAGGCCCATGAATTTTTAAGTAAAGATACATACTTGATACTACTAAAATAAAATGAATAGCAAATTTGAACTGTCTATCAAATATTGTGTGTTTACGTGAAATTCTTGATGAATATAAGAAATGTATTCATTTCGTTTGTATATTTAAATCGTATATTTATTCAAATGTATAAATAAATAATATTTTGTAAGTAATATTCGTGATTTTCTTTACTATATCTAATACTGATGGTTGTATGGTACCAAGGAAACGTCATAATGTAACAGTCGAAGTTGAAAACGATTATTAGAAATTCCAAATTACATAATATAAGGAGAAAGAAAAATAATCACAAAACTGGTAATATGAATTCAAACTAACGGTGTATCTTAATCGTGTAATTTGTTTATACACCAACTAGTAAATATTAACACTTACACGCTTAACAATTCACTAATGTTTATGTACAAACTTAACATCTAATTTCTTTGAATAAAGTCTTTGGTTAACTTTTGCATTCACTTGTCACTGCAATCGAATACTTAATTGATTTACGGTTGCTTCATATATTAAAACCTTATGGTTACTTGAGATCTCTAGATTACTGTAAACAAAGAAAAAGAGTTTCTCAGAAATTGTTTTTTTTTGAAAACATTAATAAGAAAGCAAGCAGAACGAAAAAACAAAAAAAGACTTTGCGCATCCGCCAATGGTCGATAATATATTAGAACAGGACAAGCTTCACGGTATATATTAGTGGCCGAGTTCGTTACTGAATGAATCTTGCTCAAATTAATGTAAACATGAAACTCAATGTGTAATTTTTTCACGTCAAAAGCAAATGCAAAACTATGATAATTAATTTTCATTAATATTACATTAATTAGATATTCAAAATGATGGCTATCGACACTGTAACACATAAGTATCAGTGATTTAGCTTAGTAAGTATTGATTTTTCATCCGTCTCCTTTCGTGAATAACACTCATTATTTTTTAGGTTGAACAACAACAAAAAATTTAAGAAAAAAACTCCAATCACAGTTCCAGAACCAGAAATAGACGAAAAAATGATGAAATTAATCGACATATTAAAACTAGATAAACCACTGTTATGCCCAACGTGTAAAAAAGCATTCAATAGTCATTTAGAACTAGCTCTCCATTCCAAAAATCACAGCGAGTCTAAGATACACAGCTGCCATCTATGCGGATTTTCCGTAGCCACCAAATTCCGAATAAGAAGACACATCAACGGTCACGCGGGTTACAAATGTCAAGTTTGTAACAAAATATTCCGGAAAGCCCGTGCGGCATTAAAACATTCCTACAGTCACACCGGCGAGAAAATGTACCAATGCGAAATTTGCGGTAAACATTTAGCGAATTCGAAAAGTTTAGATACGCATTTAAATACGATTCATCATGAAATTATAACCGGGAAACCTCTAGTCAAATTCGACTGTCCTCTCTGTAAAAAACATTACGAATCGGAAACGGGTTTACGAAGACATTATTCCAGTATGCACCGAGAAATGGGTGTCGATTTAACGGTGATTTGTGAAGTTTGTGGTAAAAGAATATCGAATAGAACTAGACTTACGCGACACATGCGCACACATACCGGACAAAAACCTTTCCCTTGTTCAATATGCGTTAGACATTTTGCTACCAAGTGTTTATTAACTTCGCACATGCGGGTGCATACTGGTGAAAAACCGTACGTTTGCTCTTTCTGCGGTAAAAGGTTCGGTCAATCTGCGCCTTATAGGTATCATATTAAAATTCACACAGGAGATCGTAGGTATAATTGTACTATTTGTGGTAAAGCTTTTATTTCTAATAGTAATCTTAAAATTCACACGAAAACATGCTGTGCCTCTATCAGGGATTAATTTACATACACGTACACATATAGATGTATATCAAGGATTCAACACTTTATAATATTTAATACATTAAACTTACAGTTTTGATCGGTCATGCAAACTGTTTATTTTTACCTCAATTCCCAAACCAATACCTTTGTTTATGAATTTTCCCATTTCTTCTCCAAGTGTATTGTTGTCTTTTGATTATATAAAAATTCCCTCGATGGTTAGCTTTTATTTCTTCAGATTTCTCTCCAATTGCTCTAATCTATCGTTGGTCTCTCTTAATTCAACTTCTTATAACTCAAACCAGGTGAGTTTGTGTCAAAAACACGTGTACTGAAATATCTGTGTGACATATCAAGATGCAACACTCATTTGGAGCTGCATTGATTTCTTTGTTTCCTTTCAGAAATAACAAGAACTGTCTTTGGTGTTAATTTACAGGATATCCAATAACCATACCAATAACTATCTTTAGCTCGTCTTTGCTTAATGAAAGGATTTTTTAGGTCCAGTTAATAGAATAGAAAGAGTCAAGACTCCACGTTTCCGATTTCCTATTGCTATCCCAATTATTCATAAGTAGGCTTGATGATTCTATATAAAAAATATAAAAGGTAGTGTGCTCTTGGAAAAAGAGTTATCCAGACTTTCTTCGTGATCACTTTGTTCATTGTGTGCACTCCGGTGTAGTACATGTCAAAAAAACTTCATTTTTTGCGCCCAGTGAACCCAGTAAAGATCTTCTTCACTTGGTAGTTCAAGGCAAAATAATTAGCACGAGAAGTATAGGACGGCCCACAACATCGTGGATAAAAAATTTGCGTCAAAGATTCCAGAAAACTCAGCTTATCCGCGTAGCAGTAAATAAAACAATGATTATCAATATACCCAACATGGAAGTCGATGAGGGACACTGCAACCGTACATGTCCATATGAGCTCTAAGTAATTAATTTAGAGTTAAATGCTGAGGAAACAGCTTTACTGTTTGATATAATACATATGTTTCCATGGTCATGGTTAAGTTGTACGCGATGGGCTTCGCATGAACATATAGCTATAGTAGAAACCGGTATTGGCGTTATTTACTTGAAGAATTGTCATAATTGACAAGAATACACATGTTCCCAGAGACGCATACTTTAAACATCAGTAATTGATGTTTGTTTGGAATTTATTTTGTAAATTATATTTATAATTTCTTCAAAATCTTTTTTTTTTATTTACTGGTAGAGTTAATGTTGAATCAAAGATGTTTTTTATATAGGTAACGCCTAATCACATTTTTTCTTGATGAAGGGAATTATTATCAGTTTCTTCATAGATCGATTAGACGTGGAATCGAATCCTCAAAGCATGCGGTGACTCGTCATTTTAATCCTTTGGTTTTTTAATTTTTGAAACATATGAAGACATTTGTATGCACAAGAAATTAATAACCGACAATAATTATTGTAAAAAACAGAAAGTCTCGTATTTTATTGGAAATCAAACGATTATATTAAATGATGTGAATTATTTTCTGATATCAGAGGAACCATTTTCAGACAGTTCAATAGTTTTGTGATTCCCATTATAGATTTTTGTACAAATGTAACTTTTTGTACAAATTTAAAAGTTTGTAAGATTATTGTAAATAAATAATTTATTGAGAAATTTGTTTTTTATTTCTATTTGAACTTGATATATACGTGACGTTCGTCAAGGTTGTCAAAATATGACTTTTCGTTTAAGAATTAATTTTTATACTTTTAACTATGAAGAGACCTTAGAGAAAATATTGCAGATACAGTGAGTGACATATAAATTAAATTGTACTATTAGACGAGAGAGAAAGAATATCGATTTACCACTCTCTATCTCCTTCTACTCGCCATTCTCCTCTTTTGCAATTCCTACCACTTAAAACTTCGATGTCATTTCGTTCCAAACAGAATATAGTAGAGTGAAATAGAGAAGTGTATATCGATGTTATTTCTCTCTCTGCCACCCGTTCGGACCCATACCTCGCTTTCTCTCTTTACTATTTTCTCTATGGTAAAATAATGTGGAAATGTGTCACAAAATGTTTATCCTGCTTCACGTAAAATTACCAAAGATCGATATCCTTTGAGCAGCCAAACAGGCACTTTGACAACTCTGAGGCTTGAGGGACGTCCATGATATCCATAATGAGGAGATGCGGTATTAAATGACAAAGTTCTCCTAAAATGCCACTCAAAACTCGAATTTCGTACCTGTATAAGTAGAGCAATTGTTCGATAAGAGAAACGGAAGCCCCATCTATGCGTACCTTAACTTGTCTCATGTCTGGTGCAAGCAGACTGTTGTAATGTATTAGCAACACTTTTGGCTACAGAGAGAATTAATTCTGAACTCACTGGAGGATTTGCTGATCCCAATCTTGCGAGCGTGTCCACTCCACCGAAGCTACGGAACTATGTTGCGAAAGGAACATGGAGAGTTAAATTTTCAAATTGATTCAAAATTGTCTTGTATATAATCAACTGTCTTTGTCGAGCTTTTTCATAATAAATTTCGTTTTTGTATTGTTTGTTTTTGTATTAATTAAATCACATTTTAGGTACAAAAAGACTAGAAGAAAATATACAAAAACGAAAAAATCGAATAGGATATGTAATCGAAATTCCAAATCAAAAATACAACAATTGAATACAAACAACGGAAGAATAAAAGTAACCAAAGAAAAAGAAAATAAAATTCAAAACTTATTTGATAACGAAGAACCAAGAACATGTCCATTATGTGAGAAAACATTCGAAAACCTATTAGATTTCGCTTTCCATTCCAAAACTCACGAAAGCAACGGTTTCTACTCTTGCCACATTTGTAACAAAAAAGTTTTAAAAAAGAAATCATTCGAAAAACACGTACTATCTCATAAAAGATTCAAATGCGAGATATGCAATAGAATCTATAAAAGAGAATCCACAGCACTGAATCACTCTCATAGCTGGGAGAAAGATTTTGATTGCAAAATATGCGGTAAACAGTTAAACTCCGAATGGGGTTTAACGACGCACATGGCCAACATCCACATGGAAATCGCTTCGGACGGACCTTTATTAAAACATCAATGCAAAATTTGTCTCAAATCTTATCTGTATAAAAGCGGTTTAAAAATGCATTATTCTAGTCAACATAGAGAATTGGGAGTAGATTATACAGTTATATGTGACGTTTGCGGTAAAAGTCTTTCGTGTAAAAGCAAACTTAGACAACACTTGCGTACCCATACGGGAGACAAACCTTTTCCTTGTCCTATCTGTTCTAGAAAATTCATTACCAAAGATCTCATGACTTCGCATATGAGGGTGCATACAGGGGAGAAACCCTACATTTGTATGTATTGTGGTAAGGAGTTCGCTCAAGGTGCTCCTTACCGTTACCATCTTAAAACTCACACGGGAGAAAAATCGTGCAGCTGTCCGATTTGCGGTAAAGGGTTTATCTCTAAAGGCAACATGAGGATTCATTTGAAAAGTTGTTTTATCAAAAAAGAAGTTGTAACTGTAAATAGAGTCGGTATGGTCGTTAATCCCCAATGCACCACGTCTGCCTAATTATTTTTGGATCTGCAAATTATGTTATAGAATCAAGCGATATTCAAATAATTAATCAAAAACTGGTAATATCAGACCATTTAACACTATTTTATTCCCTAAAACACATTATATGCGTTCCAAAAAGCAAAATTCTATCTATTACGGTGACTGACCATAAAGACAACGCTGCTTTGAACTTAAAGTGACTCAATAGTGAATTTTCACGGAGTTAACGATCTTAAAAAAACATATATAGGCACGATCTCCATCACTTTAGATGATGTAGATGAAACTGTATTTGCAATTTTTTGAGGCAGGTTCGATTTAGGAATGTAGAAACCGGATAGAGGGGCACCATGACAAAGTTGGTTATAATCTTAATACAATTTATGTGAGGTAATGGGTATTTTGAGCGTTACTTACACACGATAAGCGAGAGGGATTCGCACACGTTTTTCTTACTGTGAATGATGCACATCGGCGACCTGTCAGCAGACACTGTCATGCGTACCAAAAAAGGTAAGGTAAAGGAGAGCGATTGAAGCGAGAGAAAGGAGGAAGCGACCCAAAGGGAAAAAAAGAAATCCAACCCGAAGTAATGTATTGAACACTTCGAAGCTGGTGTACGGAAGAAGAGGCAAAGGTTTTAGAGTTTCGCCAAAAACTTCTGAAAGGTCTAAAAGAGATATAAACTAGATCAAGAACATTAATTACAATGACTAAGAATCCATCCATACAGAAACAAAAAACTTTGTAACAAATGTATAGAAGAGGGTGAGGCATCTCAATTGTGCAATTTAGGTCTAGAGAGGTTGTTGTGGGAAACGTAAACAAGAAAAATTTAAAAACGAGCAAGCACAAGAGGTTAAACCCTATTACACTCAAGTAGTTAATGGTGCCTGTCATGTGTATATTAATGTTGAGCTTCTGTATGTTGTAGTGCTCGGGTAAGACGTGCCTTGGTGTTAATCAATCACGTCTGACTATCGAGTAGGTTTTACGAATACTTCTCGTGGTTGGATTATGTTGGACAGCTCGGAAGAGCATCTGCTGTGACAGTATAGGTAAAACAGAATCAGGTCATCGACATCTCTATTGTGTCCTAAGCTGGCCAAGTTTTTGATCAAGACTGAATCGCCTGTAAGTCGAATTGTTATTCTGTATTGAGTCGAGCATCCTCAGAGTATGCTTGGGAGCCGAGCTTCGAATGTGCGAGCAATACTCCTAAAGATGGACGAATCTGAGTATTCATTGATCTCAATGAGGGCTCAAAACTTTTATGAACCTACCAATTCGGCTATGTGGCTATTGCTTCCAACTTCAACACCCAACAAGCGAATTTGCGGTAATATTTTATGTCCAGGCAGGACCAAATTTTGAGCAACAGTGCCAATAATACACTACTAAAAAGTAAACTATTAATAAGGGCTACTAAATTTAATTACAAAAAGTGAGAAGGAAGAACTAAGAATAGTGGGACGAAAGGGGAAGATATCTGCGGTCAATAAAAGTTGACGACACTGAACTGCTGAACGGAATAAGAGGTTGAATAGTTGAAAGAATTAAATTATAAGAATCGTTTAATAGCAAAAACATGAGAATAGCACTGACTCTATGGGGAAAACTGAGCAGGAGAATATTTATTGATCCAACCCAGAAAGTGTGCTTATAAGGCGGGACACACATTCACCTCAATACAAGTAGTTGCGCAATGAACTTCAAAGCATTTGTACGACGAGAAAGTTCATAATTTAGGGTTAGTAGAGTTAATAGAAACAAATGGTGGTCTCAAAATGAATCACCAGGAAGCACTAGAAAGCTGAGTTTACATCTCAGAAAAATCAACTGGAAAGAAGTAATTCTACAATACTATAATATAAGAATGGTCTATGTAACACTAACCTTGGAAAAAATTTATGGAATGAGGTAGTGAGTACTGCGTCCAATATCGAGATATTTTTCTGAAAAACCAAATGGTTAAGTAGTTATAGTAATTGACTGTCTTGGTGGTTATAAATCACAGAGAACCATTTACACATGATTCCATGGTACGATTAATTCCCAGGAGAAAATTTATGTAGCATCTCCTTATCGGCTTGTATTGGTCTCTACGTAAAAGAAAATTAGGATTCTTGTTCCATCATATTCAGTCAACATTGAGGGCTTTTTTATATAAGTATTAAAACTGACTTAACGGTCATATCATGTAAAATTTGAATAGATAATATTATGTATATGCTAAAATCTAATAATATAATAACTGTCACGAAAGTATTGTCAATTTCTGAAAGGACAAACCGCCCTCATAGATGTTTGTATCCAGATCAACTTCCAGGAGCTATTTTCCTGATTGTTCTATGAGTTTTCGGGACATATTTCATATCTAGATGTATTTATGCCGTCAAATAAAGCACATGAATTACTGAAATTCCTTGTACTTTCATGTAGGCTTGCTGAAATTATAATTAATTACAATTTGCCCGAGGTATGTGATACCTACCCTATCATCGGGTTAATGACTAAATGTGTTCTGATTGTATTCTTATACCTTGTACAAAATATTCTTGAGTGCTCATATGTAAGAAAAGACTTAGTTATTAGTAAATAAAATATATTTCTTTATACAAAAATGTTAATCTTATTTTATCCGAATAATATATTCATCCCAACAGAATGAAATTGATTAGATAAAAGTAGAAGCTTTTTGACAAGCGATGAACAATGAAAATCTATAACTTTTCATAGGTCATCTGCAGTATGCAAACATCCAGCATATGTGCTGGTATTTTTCCATTAGAACTTTATTCATTGTGATCTACTTGAATTTGGTTAAAAAGAGCTCAAAAAGTTTTTAGAAATGTTAGAGAAGACTTTATCACTGTTTATAAACTAACTAATAATATTTAGATATTTAATTGAATTATTACTATTACAAAGAATGGAAAGGCCCTTTCATAATCAGCTTCAGTACGTCCTGTACTTAAGCGTACTATAACCTTTACTTGCTGCGACCATAGCAAAAAATTGAGAAGTATATGGTGGTATCAAAGCGCTGACCATTGCTCCGCGTATAGTCATGATACTCAAGCCTGAATCATGTGCTAGGATAAAATCCGAGCTCAGTATTTTTTGGACTTTCGACTTTCTTTCTCTCTTAACTGGTAGGTTACAAAAGTGCGATGTTCCGAGCCGCAACATGACCAGCGAGGATCAAGGGTAGTATACTATGGTCACCCAGACGGAACGGTTTGTCTTTCCTATGAACTTTTTCACCTTTCTGTAGTTTTTTTTCTTTCCCACATCCTAGGATGTTTTTTCACCTGTGAGTAAGGCGTCTTCGCAGGTCTTGGTCCTGACAGTTTATCCAGGTCATTGGAAATTTTATTGCAGCAAAAATGCGCAGCAGCTTAAAATATGTAAATAAAGTTTTTTGATATTTTATGCTTTATTTTAAAACAAATGATGCATAAGATATCCACGGTTTTAAACGAACTGAAAAATAAAAATTTATTGTTTGTAATCTTCTCAGTTGGGAAAACGAACCAACAATCTATTCATTTTAAAACGAGGCTTTTCGCATTTTCGAATTTTCTATACAGGCCGAAATATAGACAGTGATAGATTTTCAAATTAATACTCTGTTCAAAAATAATCTTTTTCTTCATTTATTCTTCATTATTATTGTGATGTAAGCATTTCAGATCAATTTCTCTTTCATTTATTATTGTTATAACTTAAGCCTCTAGATTACTAAAACATCGCATGATTTACTAAATTAATCGGACCATATAAAACAGTGAGGATTTATGTGAGTTCATAGAAAGCTAATACCCTCACTATAAGGTTTCTGTTAATGACAATGATTGAATTATTACATTAATGACTAAAATTTGATAGAAAGCGATTCTAAATAAGAAGCAACCCCACAAGATTGGTAGATATGATCCACATACACCGTATTAGGTTGAAACAGTTCAGGCTTCTCGATGATTCGTTTGATTCAAAACTTCTTGCAGCTTTATCTGAAGGGATCTGGATATTTTGGAGAATGAAGAACTAGCTAGCAATGAAGAGAAGATACACCGATATGTATCATTTAGATGCTTGGCAGCCAGTAAAATTCTCTGACGAAGACGTTTAAAAGCTTGTTTATCGATACGATGAGAGTCCCATTGTACTTGGATACTATCGGACTAGATTTGTAATCGTTCTTTCTTATGTAGACAATTATACTTATGTATAAGATACTTATAAATAGTTCTCATAGTATAATAACATATTTTAAGCTAATAAGTGTGTAACCAGAAGAAAAAATTACTATTTTAAATATTCGTTTACTTGATTTTCAGCATCAGAATATTAAATAAATTATTTTGTAGGAAAAATAAAAGTCCAGTAAAAAAAACTGATGATCCATCAGTAAAAAGATTGGAAAAACCACCAAATGAAATTACAAAAAAAGGTATTGGACACGTGAGGGGTGATAATGTTGTAGAAGAAGAAAAGCCGGAAGTAATAGAAGAGAAAGTACGTAAAAAACGTGAGCACAAACCTAAAAAACCGTCACTAAGAGAAGTACAAAGATTATTACAAAAAGACAGCAATCCTAACATAATAAATTTGGACGAACTACCTAATCCTTTAAAATGTTCAGTGTGTAACGAGTCTTTTCAAACTAATCGAGAATACGCTTATCATTCAGTAAAACACAATAACGATAATCAGTATACATGTCATTTTTGTGATTACAAAACTGATCAAAAGAAACAAATCAAAGCGCACATGTTGCAACACAGTGTTTTTAAATGTAAAATATGCGAGAAAATTTTCAAAAAACGACATTCGGCGTATAAACATGGCGAACGACATATGGAAAATAACAAAGTACAATGCGAAATATGCGGTAAAAGTTTGCAAAGCCAGTCGTTGAAGACTCATATGAAGATTGTACATACTGATGAAATGAACAACCAGGCGCATTTCTGTCCAATATGCAATAAAGCTTATAGGTAAAGTAAAAATTCTAATATAAACTAAGCTATATGTAGAGTGTTTTTGCGAGTCTCGTTGGGCTATTTTTTTAGTAAAATAGGGTAGTTTCACGCGGGATATGACATGTTTTTGGAATGGCCCAGAACGCGTCCAGTTGCGACTATATTAATCACTATCGTCGGCTTAAAAACTCTTCGTAAAACGTCGCTAGCAGCCTTAGTGCCAATAGGGAATTTTCCTCTTGGGTCTAAAGAATCTAGTATTAATTCAGTGGGTGAAATGGCTTGAAGGTCACTTAGAAAGAGTTCAGATTGTATTGCTGGGGCTGAATCGACACTGGTATTGGTGGTACCGTTTCTAAGACTAGAGCCTTTAAGTTGATAGTTTTGTAGGGTGCAGTAGGCGTTTGCTTTATATTCTGTAATGAGTTGGATGAAGTTTATGTGAGTACTTCTGAGTACCTCTGTCCAGAACAGTGTTCATATCGGACGTCCAATTGAGAATACGCGTAAATCCTAAGTAAACGGCTTCTCTGCGGGTCTCAAGACGTTTACCCGAAAGTATCAGTCGGAAATTACATGGTAGAGGTAATACGCTCAATTTAATAATTAAATCAGGAGATTTTGGGATCAGAAGTTGAGATAGCGTTCGTCTGTGGCGGAAACAATAGTTGTCGGAGTATCATACGCATTATAGGACTTCAGTCAATGAGGTGAATGGTTAGATAAGCGATAACCGTTATTGAATGTGGCGGACCTTGTCGAAAGCTTTCTGGACATCCGTGCTTATGGGGGCAGCGTTGATTGCCTAGTTACGATACTGTGAAGATGATTCTGATCTTGACAAATCGTTTAAAGATTTATAAGGCCACAAGGTTCACACTTAGTAGGGTCTTTGAGACTGAGAACCGTGTTGGAAGATTTCTATAATCGAGGAATGTATAAGAATAAGAGACAGGCGTTGAATATGTCGCTTACGCTGGAAAAAACCACCATATGCAGGTTTTTTAATGCATTTTCAGAGGTTCCGTCCCGTTTGGGAGCATAGTTTCTTCATGTACATGCAGTGGATGCTTTCATACAGATTAATGATTCTGCTTTATACCTCTAGTTTGGGACAAAAAAGTATTTTTGTCCCAAAACTCAAGATCCGACTCTACATGTTTTTTTAAGCCTGCATAACTTTTGTGAAAACGCCAGATCGTGTCCATAATTTGAGCTGGCTGTGAAGTATTTGAGGTTAAATACTGTCTTGGGGTGAAAGACTGAAAAAATGTCACTAATATATCTTTTACCCTGTAATTATCTACATATTTATTTTCCTTGAGTCTGAATTTCATTCCGAATGATCCTTTTTAAAGTAGATTCATAAATTTGGTTCACTGCCCGCTATAGAAATTGCAGACGACTGTTTTTCTATAGTATCAACTACCATTCATAAAATGGTGCTATCTCTATTATCCAGCAAAAATCTTATCTATGATAAATAAATTATTTTCAGGTACTCGTCAAGCGTGAGGAAACATATTTCAGCTAACCACAGAGAGCTTGGTATAGACGTGTCTGTAGTTTGCGACATTTGCGGCAAAAGAATATCAAGTAAAAGCAAACTGATGAAACACCTGAGTATCCATACTGGAGATAAACCGCATTCTTGTACTGTTTGTTATAAAAAGTTTAGAGCTATAGACACTCTACGGTCTCATATGGTGGTGCATACAGGAGAGAAACCTTATAAGTGTTCGTATTGTGGTAAAGGTTTTGGACAAAACGCTCCGTATCGGTATCATATCAAAACACATACCGGTGAAAAAAACTATTCTTGTACTATTTGTGGAAAAGGTTTCATTTCTAAGGCTAATTGGAGACTACATATCAAAACTTGCGATATACTTGCTACCGGGAAAGTGAAATTTTGAGTTACTTGTTTATAAATTTGTTTATAAATTTATTGTAAGTAACATTAAATGTCTTAAGTTAAGTACAGTTTGCGAAAAGTTCCTATGTGAATATATTAAAAATTTGCTTTTGAGATTTAAAGCTGCAAAACATTGCAAAATTTGATAAAATGGGTATAAACAACATTGAAACTTAATGGATAAATATAAACCATTATATTTCTCGATCTTTCTAATTCAATTGCACTGGAATGGTGTCAATTTTTTTAGCTGCAGAACTTGCGTTATCATAATTTGTTTTGATATATTGAAAGTTCTTTTTGGTAATTTCAATAAAAAACACAACGTTGTCTTGTTAGTGCTAATTAATATTGTGCTAAATCGGCAATGCCTCTAGTGACTTAGAATTAGGGAAGCTGAAACCCTACGACCTTGATATTAGACGTGAATAAAAACATCCATATCTGTGTAACAGTCTCAAATAATCATCCTCAAAAAAAGCCACTGGCTGCCTCACAACCTATCTGGAATTACTGAAGGAATGTATTGATGCTGTTCGGGTTTCATCGAAAATAATAATAAGTACTTAGAAGTTGATTACTTTCGGTTTATGAAGATGACAACTCACCTCAGATAATGTAATTGTTTGTGTTAGTGTAGTGATTTTTTTTCTTTCCGTTCAAGAAAATCTTCTTGGTAAACGGTCCTTGGCTCGTATCGGACGCTATACCGACTAAAACCCCTCCATTAGCCTCAAGTGAGTTACAAGGGTCGGGTTTTATTTCGAGGTATAGATTTGTTCCTCAATACCTCAGTTACGTCTTTCCGTTTTAGTGAGTTTTCTAGATTTCTTCTCCATTCTCTCCATATCAAGCTTTCGTAAAAGATATGCTCCGTTGTTCAAAATTCTCAGATCTGCTCACTTAATCTGCGAACTTCTCTTTTAATTTATCCCTATTTTGAGAGCATTTTTTTCTCTTCTACTAGGCAGTCTTTCGTTGAAGATGTTCGATAGGTCTTCATGACTGCCAGTGTTTTTTAGATTCTAATCAGTATATTCATATGATTTTGTTTTCTCTGTGCCGGTACAGTACTTCTTCTTGTGGACTCCTTCTTGTCTTATTTACCTTTAGCTATTTAACGAATGTGGTACCGAATATACATATAACAAAATAAATCTTCTAATATTTAATTACTTCTTGGCTGGTGACAAGTCTGTTTTCTTTATCTTTCTTCTGATTGTCTGGCTGTGATTAAGACAATTTCGGTTTTCAGTGCATCTAATCTGTGATATCCTTTACGACTCTATTGGTTGTTTCAATTTTATGGGCATCTTTGTCTAGTCCACTGTAGAAGGTTCTGCGTATTCAATAAGTGTTGTGCTATAGGGCATCGGTGGTCTTATAAGCTCATTTAAATATATACAGACCTATATATACCTAACCACAGGGGTAGTGCAGTGATAATAGTGAATACAAAGATAAGTATATGATGGAATAATAATTAACTTGAATGTGTTAAAGACTGTATTACTTTTTGCTCCAATTCCATACAAAATGTCTCTCGAATTGATTATTTAGGTACCACTACTTTGGCAAAAAATGGATCATTACCAACGTTCCAACTTCGAACCATGAACCTTCAACAACCAACAAACTTCAAGATAATCCAAAGACTGATAATAATACTAAAATAGAATTGGATAAATAATTATTTGCAGAATATATACCGAATACAACTGAATTTCAAAAACCGACAACTTGCGCTGTGTGCCCTGAATATTTCGAAACTAACTTGATTTTGGTCTCCATTCGTCATCGCAGCACGAAAAAAAAGTTGTACCACTGCACTTTATGTAATTTTGAAACAACAAAAGAAAATTGTTTCAAAGGATACATAACTAAACACAATAACTACGTTTGTAAAAAATGTAACGTACCGTTTTAGTTCAAAACAATTAACTTTTAACACATTAAACTCCATAGATAGAGTAGCTGTAGATGTTTCAACATCTTCTTTCCGCAAAGGGGGAAGAAGATGTTGAAACATCTCGTGAAGCAACATCAATTAGCAGAACATCAAGGCAAATCACCTGGTTCAGTTAAATGTTCAGTTTGTTCCAGAGAAATGATACTCTTGTCCACAATGTCCACACTGGTATCAAACCGTTCGTTTGTAACATTTGCGGTAAAACTGACTCATACAAAAGTGGTTTAGAATATCATTTGAAAACTCAAGCTGGTATCCGTGAGCACAGTTGTCCTATTTGTTACAAATTATTCACTTCCAAAAGTAACATGAGAATTCATGTAAAAATATGTGGTGCGGAAAATAAATAATATTTTTTGTATAATTTTCATTGTTTCATTTTCGTTGGTTTTTATGAAAACAGTTCTGGATATAAATTATCACCGTTTCCAGAACTTATTACCATAAATGAAAGGTTTTATATTTTTAATAAATTGTACTTGTTTTCGGAAAATATAACATGGATGCTTCATATTGTAACCAATCTCGTTCTACTCCTAAAACGTCAAAAATTTATGAAGTTTACTTATCTATCATTTTTGATAATGAAAATACGTTAGATTTTGATAGAATAGTGCAACTCAACAAAAATGAAATCGTAAGTATTATTTTTTCGCTTAACATTGTTCAAAACTGATTTTTTTTATATAAATATCCCTTAGAATAAAAAAATACTACTATTCCGAAAATTTCTTAATAAATCAATTATATATTGTAAAAAAATCTATTCATAACAAAACTGGTTAGAATTGGGTAAAATAACTGTAGATCTGTGACAGATTAAACGATGCATTAGTAAATTGAAAAAATAGAACTTTTATTATTATAATATTAAATTTAATTTTTAAAATCATACAAATATACATTTTTAAACATTCTCATCTATAAATACGTCAAATAATTATTAAATTCACTTCATAGTAAAATTAATTTTAAACTTATGATATATAGAGTGTCCCGAATAGAACCGACACAGCATTGTAGTGGATAGGGAAGCCCAAAATATGACGATTTACTTTTATAAGAAGTTGCATCTCTTAAAAGTTATAGGACCCCAAAGAAGAGCACAAAATTTCGAAAAACAATTAATTTCTTTGCAACTCTCTAACTTAAAAATACCAAATTTAGTATACTGTACGAGAATATTAAGGGCATTAAGTAATGGTAAGAAAAAGGCGATTGATCCATTTTGGGAGGTTAATTAGGGGTGAGCTAAATTTAAAATTTCATTTCAAGTTTTTTAACTGTCAATTGATTTGGAAAAACATTAATTTTTATACCATGAATAATATTCTAAATTTTTTCTTATAATTTTTCATAAAACTTCGTTATTATTAAAGAAGAGTAACCAAAAACATGTTTTCAGCTATGTTGATAAAAAAGTTCAAAAAATCAAAAATTGGCTATGAATCAATTATGGCAATTTACAATTCACTTCTTCTACTAATTAAATTGTTATTATTTTTTTTATGAGTGGAACATTCTCATTTTCCGAACAAGTGAATATTTTATTGGTATTAGGTTTTCCTGAAGGAAACTGTAGAAGAAGCGTGGGAGGAAATTTCCAGATCATCACAGGGAAACATTGAAATGTTGAAAGCAGAGCTCGATAAACACTAATTTTATAGTGATAATGGAAAACATACTGTTCAAATAAGTGTACTAGTTTTTCTCTTTTTTTTTGGCAGTATATTGAAGATCTAAAACTTCTTAAGGATGCAACTTGGTACAGAGATAAATTTCCGGCAATCGTCATATTTTGCACTCCCTATACGCCTCTGCACTGTCAAATTTATGAAGTTTGATATCCAGCCTCAAAAGTATGTTCACGTGGAAATTATAATGGTTATTTTGATAAATTATTTCAACTGAATTGAGCTTGCGTAGTAAAAATTCGTTTTGAGTAGTTGTGTTAAGTAACATGTTTTCAAATACCTCAACATTGTGGCGCGGAATTGCGGATTAACTCACAAACAAACAATGAAGTAAAAGTAACATTGTAGAGATAGAAAATCAGTTCACTGAAAGGTTTTTGAAATAGAAATTTTTCTTCCATACACGCAGGAAAAAATGACCTTCATTGGTTCTGTCATTATTCCCTTCCTTCCTCATTCCAGGTACGAATATTTTGGATCGACATTAGCTTCTCAGGTAATTATTATGAAGTCCACTAAATACACTGTTTACTCTAACACCATCCCACCCCTCATAATGATATTGTCTCCTTTTCTCCATTGTCTTGTTACAAATTCCACCAAACGGGTCAGGTCCTACTTCAGCTAATCGGTCTGCTATTTGATTCCTCTCTACTGCAGGGTGTTACGAACCCATTGGAAAGTATCTATATTCTTTTTGTATAGCTCATGATTTTATCTAAACATTCCCAAACCATCTTATGACTTGAAAGCTCCAATGGCTCCTTGCTATGTAACTTCAACTTTGAAGGATTCCTTTGAGGTAGACATTCATATGAATATTTCCTTATCGATTGACTGATTAGACGTTCCTAAAATATTTTTTTCTTTAGTTTCTTATGTCATTTTAACTGAATTAAAGGAAACTACTGAATAAGAATAGGGATACATTTTAAGATAGAAAATAAAATATAGTTAAAGTAGGAAATTGACGTATATGCGTTTCGGGAAAACTTTTCTTTAAACTGCTAATGAACCACTAATGCTGGAATGAACAGATTATCGATAAATCCATTATATGTCTTGAACATGACGATTATTTACAGCTGTAGTAACGTAAATGGTATTATAATGATGAAACTACAATGCGACGAATGTCCTTCGACCTTTAGCAACAATCGCAAATTCATTCGCCACAAATTGCAACACGAACGACAACGAGAATTGATAAAGTGCATAATGTGCGATATTCCCGTACAAAGAAAAGACTATCAATACCACAGAATATTTTTTCACGCTGTCGAAAAGTATAAAATGAAATGCTCCGTCTGCGATAAATATTATTCCAGAGTACTACACTTGAGAAAACATTACGCTGAAAACCACGAAGAGTTTGGAATAAAGAAAACCGTGATTTGTGAATTGTGCGGCTACGGTACTTACAATAACGCTGGATTACTGAATCACAAGAGGATAAGGCATAACGAACAAAAATTATTTTTATGCTCGGCATGTCCAAAACTATTTCGAACAAAAACGTTGCTAGATTATCACATGCCTGTACATACCGGAGAAACTCCATTTCACTGTAATATTTGCGGTAAGAAGTACAAGCATAGATCAGGTGCGTTTTTTATAATATTTTTCATTAGCATAAAAGAGTTTCAAGTATTGTACTCCTCAATAATCTCAGCAAATACGTTGTGGCGTTCCGTAAACTGATTGTACTGAATCAAATAATGTTATGTTGTAATCATCGTTTATCTAGATTAATTTTTCAAAATTTAAATTAATCACAGCAAAAATAAAATATGTCTATTGCTGTTGAATCTAGTAAACGAGTAGTTCAAGGAAGATCTAGATTTTTGCAAATTAGACGCCAAAAACTTCACGCATCAGCTCAATAATTAGATAGCACGCATTTTGTTGCAAACACAAATTCGCCTTTAGCCGCGAAAAGTTTTCAATCAATTTTTTATAAGAAGCTCAGGATATCCTCATTCCTGTAAAAATATAGACTAATTGTAGAAGTGGATAATCAAAGAAAACAGCTGATCTTCGTCAACATGGCGGTCGTAAACTGATGAGCAATTGATGTTATCGCTTCTACCCCTGTAAGCTTTAATTAGTTTTTGTGGTAATGATAGTCGTTTTGTATTGATTTTTTTTTGTAATTTCGTGAGTACTCTATAAATACTTATTAGATCTACTTTAGTGAAACTGAGTATTCCTTCATTTTAGCCTAGAGTTCTAATACGAACATGTCTCAGTGGCTATTTCAATTACTGATTTTCCAATGACTCCAGAAATATTCTGATCCAATAAATGCTGCTTTTGTGGCCACTCCATAATGTAGTGCCTCTGTATCAAGACTATAGTGACTTTTTTACAATACCCAATTTATTTACAGTGTATATTCCCATACTAGGCCAGAATGAGGACTGAAATTGTATGATTATTTTGGCCTTCTTAATTAAACTTATTGGAGAAGATATACTTCGTCTTAGCACCACTAGCGCTGTTAAAACTATGACTTGTGATTCGTACTATATCCTATAATCTATGTTTAGATTCACACTCTATTAAAACAAGCAGAAGTTTCTGGATCCAAAAAGCAAATTGAATATGTATTAAATACAATACTGCGAATCGCCACTGTCAACGATCGAAACCAAACTAAATATTTCATAAAATGCAAATAATGGGGAAACTTCTTTTAAATACTCACCCAGCTTTTTTTATCTGAATGCACGTGTTTTTTGGCGGAACTACTAAGAACATTTAATTAGTAAAATTACTATTTTCGTGGTTCGAATGAGTATTATAAGCGCTTCTTCAAAAGTCGTCTTGGTTTATATATGGTTTATATAATATAATGATGAAAAGCATTTGACCGGGGGATATAAATTTGGCCAAATTAATTAACTGATCTATAGTTTCACAGAGGTACCTTCAAATTCACTGGTAAATTCGACCAAAAAGTGTCATATGAGTCAGGTAAGTATCCGAAAACCAAAAAGGGACATTCGTTGTTACTAAATCGGTTTACCCTAATTTTTAATTCAGAGTTAGTTCAGGTTTTTCTCTCTTTCATTATTTAAACGGCCGAATTTACCACACTTGCTGTCTGGCCGAATTTACCACACTTGCTGGTCTGGCCGAATTGACCACATTTGCTTTATGGCCGAATTTACTACCGTCCTATTTGACTATGTCTATGTCAAATTCTATAGTTGAGCATATGTTTGCTCTTGTTGCGCCAAATACCTGACAATTTCGTTTCATTTTTTTTTCAGATTGTTTTATTCCAAACAAGTTCATACAATTGTGGTATTGATATTATTTTTGGAATATTCATTTCAGGACTATTTTATCATGGAAAAATCCATAAAGAAGAATATCTAGAATGTCCGCATTGCTACAGACGATTTATAGCCAAACATAATCTAGAATCTCATAAGAAAGTATGCAAGTTCGTATTTTAAAATCAATTTTTAATTGAGAATTTTTTTTATTTATCACTATAAAGAAGTGGAATTATGTATATTAATGTTTGCAAATAAAAATTGTCCATTTGAGTTTTATTTCATTGATACGATAAATAAATAGGAATACAGAATTATCAACACAACACTCAAAAATTCATAAGGATGCAATTGTAGATCTAGGGGAGAAACTACACACATACCTCTGATGTGTTGATGTTGTTTACATCATTTAGAGCAGTGATTCCCAAAGTGGTCCTGGTCAACGCATAAAAAACCCTGAAAGGCTAGACAGGGTCTTCACAAGCCCATGTAAACCCACAGAGATCTAGGAGGTAGGCTACACACATTCCTGCAACGTGTTGCATCATCAGGGGAGTTATTCCCAGATTGTTCCAGGTGAACTCCTAGAGATCTAAGGGAAATATTACATACATCCCTCAACGTGTTGGTGTTGTTGTATAATTTAGACCAGTAATTCCTAAAGTGGTCCAGGTGAGCTTCCAAGAAATCTAGGAGAGAAACTATACAAATTTTCCAAACATATTGTGTATTATTTATAACAGTAATTTCAATAGTGGTGCAGGGGAACCCCCAGAGGTATATGGGAGGCTCGACGGGTCTACACAAATTTCCATCGTTGTAGCTTCACTTTTGTTGACTATTTTTTGGGAAGATGGTTGAAACGTAGTATCATTTTAAGTACCTCTGATTTAGAGAGTAAACTGCACTCCTCTTTCTTAGGACATCCTACGACTCGGTTTGCTTAGTAATATTCTTATGGTTGGTAAAAATTCTTTGATAATCTGATCATCAGCAATTCCGCCATCAGAAACCTCCATAACCTTCCCATACCGGTTATGTCTCGTTTGGTTATTCGATTATATTTTGGGCAGCTCTTTTAAGACATATTACAGCGGGTAAGTATCTTTTTGGATTAAATTTAACAGAAAGTTTATAAAGAGTTAATCCAAACTTTATTGAAATACTCTATTTTTCAGATCATCGAAAACTAAACGTAAAACATCCCAGCGAACACAAGATCCAGACTTTATTTTTCAAAAAACTAATAAAAACAAAGAACATAAGCAAAAGCGACAAAAAAATCCCGAGAAAGAATATAATTTAGATCAAATTGTGAATCTCAATGAAATCACACAACCACTCATATGTAAAATATGCTCAAAAGCTTTCCTGACGCACGTGGAATACGGTTATCATTCCAGAATTCATAACGAAGACGGTCTATATTCTTGTCATCTGTGCGAATATTCTATAGACACCAAACACGCTTTTAAAAAACACGTAAAAACTCACGACGTATTTAAATGTGAAAAATGTGATAAAATATTGAAAACTAAATTTTCCGCCGATAAGCATGTTAAATCTCATCAAACTCCTACGACTGTACAATGCGAACTGTGCGGGAAACATCTCAAGAAACAATGTTTATATTTACACAAAAGATCTCTACATTCCGATAACAAAACTTTAGCGAAATGTCCTATTTGTGGTAAAGAGTACCAGAATTCTGGGAGTTTGCGTCAACATTATTCAGCATTCCATAAAGAAATGGGTATCGACATGTCGGTGGTTTGCGATATTTGCGGTATGCGTTTATCTTGCAAAGCTACTTTAGCTCAGCATTTAAGAACTCATACTGGGGATAAACCATTCGCCTGTCAATCTTGTCCGAGGAAGTTTATTTCTAAAGATATTTTGGTGGCACATTTGAGAGTTCATACTGGAGAAAAACCGTATATATGTAAATATTGCGGGAAGAGATTTGCTCATGGAGCTCCCTATAGGTATCACGTGAAAACTCATACTGGAGAAAAAGATCACCACTGTCCGATTTGTAATAAAGGATTCATTTTGAAGGCTCCTATGAGAAATCACATGAAAAATTGCCGTTCTAATATTAAATAGAACTTTCAAGATCATTTTTATATTTTTATTTGATTATTAAATTTTTAAATTATGTTTGAGTTTCTTTTAAAACAATTAACTCCAAATTGTTTTATGCCTGTAGTAATATGTCAAGCTAAGTATACAAGATACGATAGATAAACTGTAGAAAAGGAGCTGGAGGAAATTGATAATTTAAGGGTAACTAGTATCCAATATGCATATTTAATTCGTAATATCCACTAGAGCGCCTCTTGAGTAACAAACTGAAGCAAGAAGCTGGACTGGGCATTTCTGGACCTCTCCATCACTCTACGAACACCACCCACCATTTTGCAGGTAGAGTTGCTAGCAATAATCAAAGGTGCTTAGGAGTGTTTGGCTAAAAACCTCTCTAAAAAGCACATATCCATTCTAGCAGACTTGCCGACCTGAAGATCCTGAAAGCTCTTCACTGCACATGCAAACTAGTATGGGAGTGTAAACAAACTCTAAAAGCACTAGCTAACAAAAACAAAGTAACCCTGATGTTGCCTTCAGGTGATCAGTTAACACCAGGAAATAAGAAACTAGACAGCTTTGTCAAAAAAGGTGCAACGACTACATATCTTCGACCAGATCCCTACCGTGGTCTTACGAGATGCCACATCAATAACGAACTGAATGAATGGCTAGATAATCAAATGGAGTCTTATTGGAGAAACACTCCAGACCTAAGTCAATCCAAAAGATACATAACTATATCAGCTAAGAAGTCTAAAGAACTTCTCCTGATGACCAGAAATAACATAAAACTGGTGGTCACTCTTCTGGCAGATCACTGCTCCATCAAATACTATCGTAACAATATGGGCAAGCAAGCCATGGACACAGCAGAGCATTCCCTCTGCGAATGTCCTGCCCATTTTACTAAAAAGCTCAAGTACCTTAAAGTAGTACTAACACCTAGAGAAGTGGGTCACAAGAACCTCAAAAAATAGCCTTTTTTGGGAGGAGTCTATGTATTATAGAAGCATAACAATAAGATGTAGAGTCTTGTACAAAATATCTCTAGGTATAGGTGCAGAGTGACTGTATGGCCAAAACAACTCCCCAAAGCATCTATATGAAAAGGCAACAAATCTGTCAAAAGGCATTAATTATTTGTCTCCTCCAAATTTCAACATACTACTTGTTAAGTCGGTGTTGCTAGTCATTGATAAACTTTCTGCAACATCCTACTTAAGACTTTTTGGAAACCATAGGCATCTCACATGGATCAGCGATTTCGTTTGAATGAAGAAGTTTCCCCTGAGATTTGTACAAACGTATAACTTCGTAGGATTATTAATCGCAACGTGGAATATTTGTTGCGCAATTTCAATATCTTGGTCAAAAGGTGGATCTTCCACAATATACTAGTGATCAAACAGCAGTCAAAACAGTGAATCTGAGTCTAAAAAGGTGGATTTGAAGTCATGGCGAATGTTACACAGTCTTTAATAAATATTATACCAAATTATGGGATGTATAAAATGAAAATTTGGATAAAAATACTGCATTTGGAAAAAGAATAACATTTTTCTGTACCAGAACAATACATACATACGACCCATGAATTCATCTGTTGTCTACTCTGTTATTATTTGTCTAACTCGTTGCAATCATATCATAAACAAATACACATTTTCAATGCCTCCAGAAATAACAAATATAGATTATTTTCTTGTTCGAATAAAACTATAAAAACCATCTTTCCTTTTCATATGTGAAGTATTTTCCATAACCCATAACAATGATTTCCCCATTCGCAAAATGTGTCTTAGTTGACGACAGCTTCTTGGTTTTCGTGCTAATTGGTTTGGGTTATATTTAAAAATCTATGGTCTTAATATTTTTGACCAATTGTTGTTAATTTACGCTTTTTTTTTTTTTTGGAAAAACCCCAGTTTTTGGGAGGTTCAGACATGATATTTCTTCTTCACATTCGATTGCAGCAAGGTAAATGCTTCTGTGTGAAATACTCTGGTTTTGAGAAGTGCTTAGGAACCTGTCCAATCAAATTATAGATATTCAACATTTTAATGCAACATAAAAAAGAAGTTTTCGAGGCAATGTCAAAAAAATAAACAATTATTTGTTAACAAAGTTATTTTAATATTATATTATTATAAACTATTGCGACATACGTTAGGCTTAAGTCGAATAGCAATTTTTAGGTGCGGAAAACCTCGTTTAAATTAGATTTTTTGACTTATTCGTCTGGATTGATTGAACGTTTCATAATCTATGTTGTTTTTATGTTTCATGTTAATAAATATATGACGTCTATATTTTTTTAGATCTAAAAAATTGCGCAAACGACAACAGAAAATCAAGAACGATATCGCGTCTCTATTCGAGGATAATTGGGATACATTCGTTAAAGACGAACCTGACTTAGATTTCGAAGAATCTAAACCTCCCGTAAAGAAACGCGGAAGACGAAAATCACCGGAATTAGTATTGGAAAAATTTATAAACTTGAACGAAGTAACGAAACCGCTTATCTGTACACATTGTTCCAAAGCGTTTTTAACTCATATCGAATTCGGTCTTCATTCGACAGTACATAATGAAGACGGTTTCTACTCGTGTCATATGTGTGATTATCGAAAAGATAATAAAAAATCCTTCAAAATCCACGTGAAGAGTCATGATCTTTATAAATGTGAAAAATGTAGCAGAATTTTAAAAAGTAGACTTTGCGCTTATAAACATTCGCAATCACATACCGTGCAAAATCCCGTACAATGTGAAATATGCGGTAAATACTTGAAGAAACAATGTCTATCTATACACAAGAAGATACTGCACAGTAACGAAAGATCCAACTTCATAACCAAATGTCCCATATGTGACAAGGAATATCAAAATCCCAGTAGCTTGAGACAACATTATTCCGCTTTTCATAAAGAATTGGGTATCGACGTTTCCGTCGTTTGCGATATTTGCGGAATGAGATTGTCTTGTAAAGGTAAACTTCCACAACATTTACGTACTCACACAGGCGACAAACCTTTCAGTTGCGATATTTGCCCTAAGAAATTTATCGCTAAAGATATCCTTGCGGCGCATATGAGAGTTCACACGGGAGAAAAGCCATACGAGTGTAAATTTTGCGGGAAAAAATTCGCACACAGTGCTCCTTATAGATATCACATCAAAACTCACACAGGCGAAAAAAAACATACGTGTCCTTTGTGTAATAAAGGATTTATTTCAAAAGCTAACATGAAAATTCATCTGAAGAGCTGCACCACTCAGATAAGATGAAAAAAGAAGAAAATTCTAATTTAGTTCATTTGGAATGTGCATAACTTCACCATGAGGAAATTGAGTTTGATAAATTAGTGACTAAATATTCTAAAATGTTTCAAAAGTTAAGGCGATCAATTTGAACATGAAACGTGTTTCAGAGCTCGATAGGACAAACACAATTGCAACTTCTGCATGAACGTATTCTAAAACATGAAGTAAACTTTGGTGGCACCTAGAACCGGACAGATTTCACTGCAAACCTTTGTTGCTTGTATTCGAAAGACCGATTTGTTGAAATGATACTGTATTTAGTTTATAATTTGTTTATTGATATATATTTCTAACAATCCGAACGAAACTGGTTACATATTTTCTTCTTCAGGACTACCCCTCTTATATCTAAGGGTAAGAGATGCAATATCCACTTATATATTTTACAAAAATTAAATTTTGTACACCTCTAGCATCTGACACCGATCACATATATAGGCGTCGAACATTCATGAATGTCAGCACAAGCTTCATTTATAATAATTGAAGCATTGTATCCAGTCCTCGTCGTTAACACATTACAGACCGTAGTTGTTGACAGACATCTTGTTTTAGCATTGAGTTTCTATAATGACTCGATAACAGACTTTTTCAATTTTAAGGTATAGGTTAAAGATTGGTTGAAACGAAGAGACTCTTGAGGCTTCTTCTTTTCATGTCCACATGTAATGCATCCAGCGTCTCCTCCTTCACCAACATTCATTGTCTAAGTACGAACTCAAAAACTTCCCCAGTGACTTCCAAAGTGGTTCAGGGGCACTCCCAGGAGTCCACGGAAAGCTGTACAACAGTAGTGTACTTAAATTTCCATAGTTAGGTCTGATTGTTTAACGAGTTGATAATATAAGGGAAATGTATCAACTAAAACTAGTAATAAGTATTTTGAAAGTGGTGGTTTGGGAAGTTCTGAGTTAAATAAACGAAAAACCTAGCAAAATAAAAACTTCAGCTAACCTAGAAGCTGACAGGGAACTGACGCTTCGCTGGGGCATATTATGGGGGAGAAAGTAGCTACTGGGTCAAGCAACTTGCTTCCCAATTAAAACATTCGATTCGCCCTGCAAGTAATTGGTTTTGCCGACTCTCCCGCTACTCGATGAAGTGATCTGCCGACATTAGCGAGTAGGAGAGCGAATGTAAGTCGCTGATTCACTCATTCTACTCGGTCCGTGTAAATCAGGCGTGATGGATCGTTAAGCGTAGATATTGACGAATTGAATGGCAAGGAGTCTGTTTATAATATCAGGGTATATTTATCATAAATATGGAAATATAAGAGTACTATAATCGTTGAGTCTTTCATAAGTTCTATCGAGCTTAAAATATATCGCTTCAGTTAAATGTTTGAATATAATTTTCAGTTTGTGAGAAGGATTAGAAGAAAAAAAAATGATTTGCTCAGGGAATAGAATTACTTTTAATAAGTTATAGTTTTTTTAAGAACCATCTGGGTATTCAATTGATTTGTTAATTGTGGGTAGCGTCGTACTAATTTATTTATCATCAAATAGTTTTTTCTTGATAAAAATGAGTATTATTTATTTAGTTACAAAATTCATCAAACAATATAATCCTACGGGTCATTATTTGTAATTAAAATTAAGTAAATAAAATTTTCAACAGTAATATTTTTGTCTTTTTTCAAAAAAAAAACAATTTAACTAAATATGAAATTTATAAAAACATAAACCGTAAAGTTAAGGGATGTAATAAAACTTTATGGGATAGGTATTTAAAAAGATAGACTAACAACTATAAACTATCATATACAATGTATCCCCCGATATATGAAATTTTGTAACAGATAATTTCCCTCCTATATCTATGTACTTGTTTTCAGAATTGTCCAGAAGTTGTCTTATTCTCTCATTGATCTCGCTGCGCGAGTTATTCTGCTTTTTGTATATCTCACTATCATTCGGAATTTGATCTTGATAAACTATTTGTTTTTTCAATTCCCACAAAAAAAAATCATTCTAAAAGTTCTGGAGATCTAACAGGTCAACACGTCAGATTCATTCTTCTAAATAATCTTTCACGAAACTTATTATTAAGTTAATCAGTAATCAATTACCCACGAAAAATTCATTATTATAAGATCTGTGGATATAGCAGGCCAACAAATCACAATCATTCTCTCAAACATTTTCCACCAAACTTATAATTCAGCCAATCAGTAATCCTTTATGTAGAATGAGTAGTTTCGTAGAAACATTTTTTGAAATACTAACTTCTACTTTAACAATGTAATGGGGACTGCATTGGTTCCAGTGTCGACAGTTTTGAGAAGACGGAAAACCATTTATGGAAAAGTACTATCGTCAAAAATAGTGTATTAGACCACTAGGTCAGAAAGCTTGAGATTCGCTGTTATGACGTGCAGTACAGAGATTACATACCTCTACCATTGAGGCGTAATTTTTTTCATAGTCATAATATGTCGAAAGTAAGTATGCATCTTTTGCATCTGTTTCGAGGCAGAAATTATATACCTTAACCTTCCTCTTGAGACAATCTATCTATTGGTGGAAATCGCAGAAATATCTGTTCAATAGCTTCTAAGTTGTATCATAAACAACGTAAAAATTCGGCAAAAATAACATATAGTGATTGTTTCATAATCTGTAGTAAATAATACCAAACTTTGACAATTTATATATCTGAACCTTCCTCTTGAAAACCGTAGAAAAATCACATCAGTAAGCACAAAACCTTAACAATCTTCCTTTTAAATCACTTTATTGTTATATGTTTATATGCTTCGAAAGTCTTTGATTTATAATATGTAATATAATGTTTTGTTTAATTATCTATAGTGATTGATATAAATTATATACATAAACCTTCCTCGTAAACCATTTTATCTATTAAGTAAAATCTGTTTTATAATATGTGATGATAAAAATGTTCTTAATAAAATTTCATTTTTGCAATTCTTTCAATTCGGACCTGTTCCTAATTAAATTGTATGAAACTAATCAACATATTTTTAGATCGAAGACCAAAACAAAAAGACTGAAAATAACAAAGAAGCAAGTTAAAAATGAAAGGAATGACAGCGATACAGTATCAGATAACGATTGGTTTCCGGACGGCGCTAATAAGAAGAAGAGAATTTATAGAAAAAAATCACAGGATTCGCCGACAGAACTAGAAAAGAAGAAACCAGTGAAAAAGAGAAAACGAAATAATGAAATAGAAGATAAGCATACAACATTTATTAAATCAGAGATATCTTTTAAATCTGAAGATATTGATATTGAAAAATCAGATCTTAGTAAACTATTCGATTCCGATGATGAAAACGATAATAAAGAAGAAAAACCCGGAAAGAAGAAAAGAAGAGGAAGAAATATAAAATTAGATTTAATAAAAATAGAGAAATTTGTTAATCTCAACGAAGTACCAGAACCTGTTAATTGCAAACAATGCGGTCAAACTTTTCAAACGCATATTGATCTTGGAATGCACTCTATATGTCATTCTAAAGATAACTTATACACCTGTCATATGTGTGACTTTTCCAAAGATAAAAAATCCATTTTCAAAAATCATATCCGAAGCCACGATCTTTGGAAATGCGAAAAATGCGGCAAAATTTTCAAAATTAAAAGATGCGCTTACAAACATTCAAAAACTCATAACGCAAAAAGCTTCGTACAATGCGAAATATGTGGTAAAGACGTACGAAACGTTTATTTAGATACCCATAAAAAATTGGTGCACGCCGATGAAAAAAATATTCAAATTTACAAGTGTCATCTTTGCGATAAAGCTTATAAAAACTCAACCGCACTCAAAGGGCATTACTCCTATAATCACAAGGAATATGGCGTTGACACGTCAGTAATTTGTGATATTTGCGGTATGAGATTGTCCTGTAAAGGCAAATTAGGTCAGCATTTAAGGACCCACACTGGAGATAGACCTTTCCCGTGTACCATTTGCCCGAGAAAGTTCATTTCCAAAGATATTTTAAGAGCTCACATGAGGGTTCATACCGGTGAAAAACCTTACGTTTGTATGTATTGCGGTAAGAAGTTCGCCCATGGTGCTCCCTATCGGTATCACATTAAAACGCATACCGGAGAAAGATCTTTTGTTTGCAGCGTTTGCGGAAAAGGTTTCATTTCTAGGGCGAATATGCGAATTCACATGAAGAGCTGTATGTTTCCTGTTAAACTGTTCAACGAATATCCTTTGATAAACAAATAAAATTTGTAACAATTTGTATATATAATTTTATATAATCGCATCAATGAAGTCGTCAAAAAGACGATCTTCGGAAGTTCTCATAAACAGCACAAATTTTGAATTATTTTTTCAATTTTTGCTTTTTCATATTATCTAAAATCAGAAATCTTTCAAAAAATATACATGCCTACCTAGCATAACAGTGAACTTGCGGAATTAAAGCCAAACAGAACCTGAAAAATTACGAAAATATCCTCCACAAAATTGCAAAATAAAATTTTTCTACTCTCTAAAAAAAAATAAGTTAATATCTACATTTCTAAATTTAAAATTATCCCATATAAAATTAACAAATAGTCGCTTGCAGCTGAATATCAAAATCACGTTTTATCAAGGTTTATTTCTCAAATTATACAACTATCTATTACCAAATTAAGTACTCTAATTAGCTCTAATTAGAAAATGACTTGAAAAACAACAATTAAAATAAGTAATTCCTATTGATATAAAATATCGAGAAAGAACTGACTTTTAATCAAAATATATGATTCCTACTATTCACCTCTCAAAATTAGTTCGAAATTTGATATTTCGAAAACATAAACTACCGTTTTTCAAAGGAAAAAACAACTACTTTCCTGGTTAATGCCTCGACGAATATTGAATTACATCTCCTCTGAAGTGCGTAATTAGGGAATGAAAATCTCGCGAGATCGGGGCTCAAGCGAGATCCCGCGAGTTTATGAATAACAATACTGCGAGATCTCGCCAATTTCGAGATCTCGCGAGATTGGCAGTTTTGTGTGTATTTTTGCGAATAATCACAATATTTGAATAAATTAGGAAAAAAATAATAAAAACTATAAGTATTATAAGATAAACATTTATTTTCACGAATTTTTTCAATAGACTTTTATGCATCAAACATTGATTGACGTATATGCCCATAATTTTTTAATAGACTTCTAAGTAGTAAACTTTGACGTACGTATCTATCAAATAACAAATGAAAGAAACAACCAGTCTTCTCTTCTAATATCAAACAAAAATCTTTTATTAATAAAACAGTTCTTTTATAACAAACAAAACAACGAGAAGTCAAAAAAATGAAACTTATTATCTAAGTTGAGTTGACTATTAAACTGAGATATTATTATCAATTAAATAAAACTATATCTACTCAGTAGATCCATTAGATATTACAGATTAATTAACAAAATATACCAATCAAATGAAATATTTGTTCAGTTTAAATCACAAGCTATTATTACGAATTATTTTGAAAGTAGCTCCTTAAGAAGCACAAAATGTCCAAAGAATCGTCTGCTAAACGGCTTCTTATTTTGTTGGCCAGATAACCAGCCGCTGAGAAGGCCCTTTCGGATTCAACGCTAGTTGGAACCACAGATCTCAGGCAGTTATCCACGAACTGTAAAAGTTCGCCTTTTGACCCCCCGGACTCGTATAAATTCATTTCCTTTTTGATTAATGCCTCCAGAGAATTCGTAGTTAGTTTTCTGTCTCTAGGTTCTTTGAACGCAGCAGTCAATGTTTCCTGAAGTTCTTCTTGCAATGAAATACTCTTGCGTGTCTCAAAAAGAGATGAAAGCGGTTCATTATCGCCATCATCAAATTCAGTTGTATCATTAGCGGTAGCAGCTGATGTTGATGCGATCGACCAAGATGGATCTGAATTTGTCTGTGTCTGTGAATTAGTCAGACTGTGTTGCGGATGCAAACGCTCTATAAGTGATTTAATTTCAGTTCGAATCACGTTTTTCGGAGGTAATTTAAATGTTTCGTCTTTCGCAAACTCTTCTTTATCTGCTTGGTATTTAGCTGGATCTCTAATATACAACAAGCATGCTGTCAAATTCGTCCGACGCTCAACAATGCGCTTTCTCAAGGAGCCAGCTAGTTTTTCTGCCAATGGAGTTTTTAGCTCTTCCAGTTTGCGAATCATAAACCTAAGTGTTGTTTCTGCGATAGCCAAGTCTGTATCTTGACGACATAACACCTCCACAGCCAGTTTTACAGGTTGAAATGCCTTGTCTAAGTTCGCTAAAACCTCATGTTCTTCCGCATTCAAAGAGTAGTTCGGATCAGCTTCCAGACTGAGGTCGATCAAAGCTTTGCTGACACACAGCTTGATTCTAATAAATGTAGAAATCATGTCTGCTAGGCTTGACCATCGAGTTTTACAATCAAGTTGTAACTTAATTTCTTTTCCAAATTCTTGCTTTACGTATATTTGCAGAGTATCATTTTTAGTAGGTGATCTTTTAAAAAGTTTCACCAATTTCCTAACTTTCTCCATAATACCCGCATATTCTGCATTTAGGTCTACTTCTATTCTGGGCATAGAGCAATGAAAAACATCATCATCTGAGTCTGAGCCTGTGCTAGAAATTTCGTCCATTTCCAAAGGAATCTCATCGTCGTTTTCCTCATTTTCAGATTCTATCACAGGTTTCTCAGTATCAGTTTGTTTTTTATAAATAGTATCTATTATGCCAAGTTGTACTCCATGGGCATAGCAGAGCTGATGTGAAGGTGATATCAATCGACCCAACTTTTTCATCACACTTGCCCCATCTGTAGTAATATTGATAATATATTTTTCCAAAATAAGGCCAAATTCGATTAACTTTGTTTTTAAAATACTGACACCACTTTCAGCAGGCACACTTCCAAAGACGCGAATCAGCCCCAAGTTCCAAAACAGAGCATTGCCGTTCAAAAATGTGTATACGTTTACATTCATGTATCGCTTGTTCATAGAAGAAGTCCACTCATCAAATGTTAGCGTAAATCTGTGATCATTCTCCTACAGTTGTGCCAATTCACGCATTATTTTCATTTTCAATGTCATGCCATAATTCATAACTATAAGTTTAATTGTGTTTGGGGACATAGGCAGTTTGTGTCCCGAAGAATTGAAGAGATCTCTCATATCTTTTGAAGTACAGAAAACACGGAAAGGTAGTCCATCTTTGGCTACCATTCTTGATACTTTTTTCTCCATAGAAGTATCTTCAACCGGGAGGAAATGATCAGTAATTTTTTGCCTCTTCTTCCTTACTGGTGGCACTGGTGCCGACGATCCTGGTGATTCTGGACTAACATTCGACGTAGATGCGGATGCTGTTACTAATTCCATGTTTTGATTAGTAGCCCCAGTATTTGATGATGGTGGCGGCAACGGCAACGGCGTTTTCGTGTCAATTTTATGAATCGATTTTAAATGCACATGTAAGCCACGCGGAGATCGATCTTTGGTTTTAAGAATCTTCTTACAAAGTTTGCACTTAGCACTCAATCCATTTTCCGCTCTCAAAAAGTATTTCCATACTTCCGACACACTCTCATAGTCTTTATAAACTATATTCACCGACATCGTTCGTTATTCCACTCGGAAATCACATAAGAAACTTTTTTTTGTATAAATAACCAAAAAAATACTCGAATGCAATCAAACTCAATCACGTTAGCTAGCAACAACTATTAGTGAACAAAACAAATGCGCGCTGCACGCCGGCTCAATTTTCGACCAACCTCAGGCAGGCCGCCGCCTCCCGCGCACCGAACGAAACCGACAGATCGCAACTTCGTCCGTGTCAGTCCGCGCTTCGAATAAGAATAAGACGGTTTTACGCTCGAGTGCAATCTCGTTAAACTCGCGAGAACGAGATTGCATTCCCTATGCGTAATGTCAATCGATTTTTTCTTCGTTATTAAAATCGCCAACGTCTCGCAGTTGCAAGGAAGAGTTTGTAACCCCTGACTAGTTTCGACGTTATTAGGTCTCATCAGAGTGGTTTAACAACTCTCATTCGTGAGCCGAACTGAAGACAACGCCAAAAAGCGTCGTTATTTAGCTCATGTAGTTAAACATTCCCCTTCGAACGGTCACCGGAAACATCCTCACTTCTACCTGCGAAGCACTGGTCAGGTAGAAATCCAGCGCAGTCGCCGATAATGTTTAATGTTTTACCACATGAACTAAATAGCGACGCTCTTTGACGTTGTCTTCAGTTCGGTTCTCAAGCCCGAACGAGGGTTGTTAAACCACTCTGATGAGACGAAATAACGTCGAAACTAGTCAGAGGTTAAAAATCCCTTCTTGCAACATCGGGGATATTAATATCTACAAAATGGTCTCTATAGATGAGTTGTATTTGAATATTGATTTCTCCTTTGAAGAACGGCAGAATATAAATATGTGTTCTTCATTAAAAAGTATGTAGATCATAAAATTTACTTTTTTACTTTAATAGTTTTGATTCTATAAGATATTTTCTATTTTCTATTAACATGTTTGTGGTTCAGATAAACTCGTAGAAATATTTATGATAAATATTTGTTTCCATTATCATTTATAAGGTTAGTTTTCTAAATTATATGAACTTAATATTTTATAGCAAATGTATAGTACGACTATACTTAATTAATTAATTTCACGATGATGAAAACATAGTTATACGAAAATATAATTTTTTTTTAAAGAAAACCGTGAAGAACATTCCTTATATACATAAAATACATATTATTTTAACAATACTTATAATTATTTTCTCTCTTTTGAAAAGTTTCTGGATTTGAATAATATAAAAAAACAAAAATTTTGAAAAAAAATAGCTTTTTTGAGGGACTTTTGACGAAAAGGCTTCACTGAAACCACTCATATTTCTGTATTTTTAAATAGTGAGCACTTATTTAAGAAATAATTTGAGTCATTATATTGTCCAATGGGAAATGCGTATCATTCAACCATTCTATCTTGGTAGTTGTATATGCGAGAATAGAGTCTGAATAGAGAAGATCCATACTTTTGTTAAGTTTCTAATTGTAATAAGTAAATTCCAGGTACAATTATTACAACTTCCCGAATCAGATTTGATCAATTGTTCGCAATACAGTACTGAGCACTAACAAAACTTGACCAAGTTAGTACATATAGTTCCATATACTACCACAATCACCATCTATAATCGGAATATACTTCATATAGAATTGAAACGATCAGTATTAAAACAAAATGATGAGCTCCATGTCAACGATTTAAACCTGATTAGGAATGCCATTAGAAATTCAAAAATAGAGTTTTCTTGGTTTGTGCTCCCTATCATCGAGAATCAATAGAACTATGTACTTGCCAGAAAAGCTTAGGGCTGGCCAGAAACATCATAATGTTTGGAAATAACAAGGAATCAACACAAAATGGATAAAAAAATTATACATAACATATATAATTTTTACGGTATTTACAGTATTCTCACGATCAAATGCCAGGCTGGAATGGTGGAATTACAAATAGCTTGATCCAAATTATAGATTTAACACTTTATATCTTTATTCCAGAGAAAATAGTTATTTATTTTGTTGATTTGAATTATAATTATGATAGAGATCTATGATAGATTTATACTTTGATTTATATTTAACAGAATTAAAAGTTTTTTATACTTCGATTGACCCAAACTTTTACCGACTCTATACAATTAGAGAAAATATTGTGGGGAATAAAAGCATATCATAGTAAAATAGCTAATCAAGCTAATTGCAATGTTCATTTGTAAATTTCCATAGAACGTGGCTATGAATTATAATAAACCAAATGTCTAAACTTCGGTATAATGAAATTCGGTTGAACGAAGATTGAGATTGATCCAGTGGTGGAAATTGAGTTTGCGTATTAAAAACTTTAGCAGAGTATAACTTTATGATAGGCTTAATTGTGCTGATTACAAACATGGCTTTAGTTAGTTGATCTGATCTAACCAATTTTTTCGCCTATATTGTTATTTGCGAAAATGCAACTCTTATAATTGAAGACATGAGTTGATAAAGGTGCTATGTCCACTTTTTAAAGTTTTGAGTAAATGAGGAAAACGCGTTTCAACTCGGAACTTTTTTACAAAATTTTCAATCAATACAAACAGTATCTCATAAGGTCGGTATTTGTTTGTACTACTTAGCTTGTTATTTTATAATCAAATAAACTTTAATGATTTATAGTTATTTTGATTTTGATGGACATAGCACTTTTATCAACTAACATTTAAAGCGAGTTATACTATTTGTTTTAGTGGATAGAGGACCTATGTTGCTTTTGATTTGAAATAACTTGGAAAATCACTCAGGTATATTGAAATAATTTTTTATTTCTTATGAAACTAAACAAAACACAAGTTGACACAAAGAAACTCAAAGCCTAATAGGTCTTCCGATTTTTCTTAGGGTTTTTTTTAGTTTCTTCCAAAACAATATCAAAGTACCATCTGTAATCTGTTGGTATGAATTTCAGTTGATCTTGCAGATTCGATATCTTTTCACTAGTGAGACCACCGCATTTAGGTAACTTCTGTAAAACCACTTTTTCAGCTTGTACTACGGTTTCCCTTTTTTTCTGCAAATCGACTTCCATAAATGGACCGAATAGGTCTAAATTAGTTTTGTAAGAGTATTTGCCAAATTCATTCACTCTAATCCATTTGACCTTATCGCGGAAGTATATTTTTTGATTTTTGTATAAATGGAGTTTGGCTGGAAGTGTTTCAAAATCATAGAAAAAATGTTCCATATTGAAACACAAACTCTGTCTGGTACTGGCAGATTTTATTATTTCCCGATATTGGTCTGGTATATAAATATTTTGGTGTTTCCGAAGAACTTTCTCAATTCGTCCAAAGTCTCTATCTGAATCTAGGTAGCTGTGGCCAACCTCAGGAAATTTGTGATCGATAATTTTGAAGACATTATTCAATATCAAGTATTCGTAGAGGCTTATAACAGAAAAGTTTTTGTTTTGTCCCCCACATTGATCTGACCAAATTATCAAATGCTCTATCTCTGCATTTTCTTCTTTAAGTAACTTGCAAAATCGAAGTAAACAACTTGCAATTTCATTGCTGCCTCTAGTGGCGATGTCTTCAGTCCATGTGAAAAAATAGGATTTGTGTCCTGAACTAGTTATACAGTGGATGCCAAAGTTGTACAGCCACATTTGCCGCAAATAAAATGATTTAGACGTTGATAACTTTGGTAGTGGCATTGTTTGTTGGAGGTCCATTGTAATGTAACATTTTTCTTTATCAACAACTATAACTTCTCGGTCAACTTTCTGCAAGGCGAAGGCAAATTGGAAATTTTCGGTGTGCTCTGAGGTATTTTCCCCAGCATCGCTTATACTGCAAGTATCGCTTTTCGGGGCACCAAAAGACAAATTAAACTTTGTTTCGAAAATATGCCGATAGAAGGAGGCCTTAACCATATATTTATTTTCGAGTTTTCTCTCTTCGCATTGCTCTATATAAAGTTGGTGGAGTTTATTAATATTAATAATATAATATAATATTAATATTATATATTGATTTTTGTTCCTAGAATAATGCGATTCTTCAGAAGGAAACTGCTTGATGTGGTTTTCAATACAGGTAATTACATCTTCAGGAATCTTTTTAGGATTTGTGTGATGACCCTGCTTATGCGGCGAGGGGGCTACCTGACCAGCTTTTAGCTCTTGTTGAGCCCGAAACACTTTTTTCCTTCCAATTCTGTACAGAGAGCAGAAGGCATTTTTGCACACCAGTACGATTTCTTTGTCACATGTTACGATGACGATTAACTTCGTACATTTTGATACTTTTGAAAATCAAGACATTTTTGGAATTAATATCCAGTTTATAAAATTTTTCCAAAATTTTTTCTCTGCTTTGAATGCTAAATCTCTCACTACACTTCAGGCGACAACTTTCTTTACATAGTATTCCGTCTTTTATTACTTTTTTTTCCACGACTTTACCAGTTTTTTGAGATACATATGCTTCACCTTGTTGTCTTAACTTTGCAGCTTTGTTTCTTTTCCATTTCTCGGGATTCCGTGCTCTCTTTTTAGCTACTTTGAAATCTGGTTTAACCGTCGCACTGTTTCTTATCCCATCAGCAGTAACATGAAATTTTTGTGTATTGTTATGCATTTCGTCTTGTGTTCCTCCATCACCTTCAACTTCCAGAATATCTTCGTCTAGTAATCCTAAACTTGCAACGTTTTTTGAATTTCCAATGGTTTTTTTGTCTAGGTTTTCGGCCTCTTTGTCATTTTCCTTGTCATCAAAAAACACTTGACATTTAATTCTATGAACATTTTCATGTTTGGTCCTATTGGGGAAAATAAATGAGTCAGAATATCCTCCATCACTGGAAGGTAAATATTCGCTGCCTGATGTGACGCTCTCTTCATCACAATTTTCTATAGACTCTGGAAAAAATTGCATATATTTAGTAGGGAGCTTCCAATAGCTATTTATGTAATCAGTTACGAAATGCCTAATTTTGTGTAACGCGTGAGATTTTTGTGTGAGTTCCGCAAACATCTCACAAGTTACACAAAATTGCATTTCTTAACGTATTACATACAAGATTTTTTTCTAATTTTGAATAAGTAATAGTAAATATAGAATATTATTGATAAAAATTGTGAAAACAGAAATCAAGTCTGTTGACAGCTGTCACTTCATGTCAGTTTGACGTTACATAATATTCCATTTTTCGTAACCAGTTACATAATATTTTACTTTGTGTAACTAGTTACACAAAGTAAGACCTTTCATAACGTCAATCAGTTTTAAAAAGTGTCACATTATATGTCAAAATTAGAAAAATGTTATTTTATGCTCACCTGTTTCGGAGCTGCACTGCTTTTGAAGTCCGCTAGTGCTTGGTTGCCCAACACTATTCACATTTTGCAGAGACTTTTGTTGGGCGATGTCTTGCATTATATTGTTTTCTTCAACAATTTTCTCTGTACTTGGACAGGAGTTCGAATAACTTTTATCCTCTGAAAAGTACCGAAAAACGAATAATATTAAAAATATTCCAAATTTACCTTTTTAGAATAAATTTAATGGTAAATGGGGAGAGCAAAAATAATAATAGTAAACTAAAACAACTTACCTTCACTAGGAAGACATAAATTCTTATCTGTTATCAATGCCAACATTCTCTGGAACTCATGATGAACTATTATTATGTAGTTTTAAAACCTATTCCTTCTTTAGAAATCCCGGATTTAGTTACAGAAACAGTATAAATATTATAAACATAACCTTAAAATATAACATAGCACCCGAACATGTGAACAGAACTTTCCAATAGTTTAGTGGATAAAGGTGCTATGTCAACAAATTGGACATAGCACCTTTATCTACTAATATATGGCGAATGCGTGACTGACATAGCACCTTTATCAATAAAAATATCCCATATTATTGAAAATCTGACAATCTAGGTTTATTCAGGGGTTGCATTGGGTTATTAGAGAACCAAATAAACCAAAACCTAATTATTTGAAAAAAGTGGACATAGCACCTTTATCAACTCATGTCTTCAATTTATAAAATTATAAATAATTGGGAAGATATTACTTGTAAGTTTGAAGAATTGAGTGTGTTTAGAATTAATTAGTTACCTATTCAAAAAAGAGATTATGTAATCAAGTGATGTCTGCAAATTTTTAATTTGAAAATGCTTTATTTTTTAGTTTCAATTATACCATTATTTACAAATTGTTATTTTATTTCAACCACTTTAACGGACTCTTGAAAAGATTCTTTCGTGTTTGAAACTCACGACCTTTCCACATATTAGATTCAAAAAAAGTGTTTTCTCTTCGAAGAACGATTCTACTTTCGAAGCAGAGTTGATAATGGAAGTCAGGAGAACACCTTCTAACTTAGAACCAGCTGGAGACTCTTCCTCATGAAATGGTATTCGGACTCAGTTTAACTATATAAACAACTGGTACTTAGATAGGGTGGGCAATTAATATTAAATTGAACGCCACCAGCTTTTTAACGAACAACATTAAAAGGTAGAAATGCTGGAAACACCTTATGAGTTAATTTAACAAACTACCCCGGATACGATTCTCCAAAATAATATTTATTGCTTCGATCAATAAAAAAGTATCAACAACAAATAAATTTATTAAAAAACATAAAAAGCAAACACACGCAGTTACAAATTAAAAACAACTCGGATTTTTATCTATTAAATATAATACTGGGAAATCTCTATGGAATGCCGGGATGGTTGCATCCCTCAACTGAATTCCGAGTTGTTGGAATTGAGTTAAATTTGTTAATTTGTGGTGTACTGGTTGAGTCCTTCGATGCACCCCCAGCTTGGCAGCTGTAGAACTGTGGAAAAAAAGTAAAATGCAAAAGGGAACAGAAAAGCAGATGGAAATTACTAAAGAAGGAAGGAATAGGTAGAACAGATTTGAATAAAAAGGAACTTATACTCGAACATAAAAAAACTGAATTTATATTTTCTTTACATAGAACCAAACAGAAATCTGTTCTATTCTTTTCGTTCTATTCCTCGAATGAATAGAAAATAGAATAATACGAATTTACACGAAAAATACAAAATTTGCTTAAGAGGAAAATTATAAAGATAAGTGGAATTCTGTGAAAAATATAGATAAAAAGCAAAGTTAAAAAGATATAAGAAAAACTTACTAGCGAATATAAAAAAATATAACCACAAATTTTACTGAATTTATATTGATTTAAACACTTTTAGAGTGTAGATAGAGGACGATTTAGCAACGTTTATCGAATTCTTCGAATAGCGTGTGAGGTCGATAACAAATAATTTCTTCGAAGACTCGACTGTTAGAATTAAAATTTGACTACTGTGCCATAATACTTGAATAGAGGAATATTCAAAATGTTTGAAGAAAAACATAACAAGCCGAATGGCATGTTACAAACTTAAATGTCATTCTACTATTACTATAATCAGTTCTTAAGTAATAGCATAGCAGAGCTGTCTAACTCTATCTGTATAAATTATCATCAAATACAAAACATGCACAATCATTAAATTGATGATAAAATAACATGATGTGTTACTAGCGTTTGATAGAAAGTCACAGCGAAGTTATTGGAAATCGTACCGATATTGTATGTACCATAGAATAATGGGGAGTACTCTTTATATTATGTTGAGTAATCTGCACAAAATGTTTATACTATTACTAAACATATATATTGAAGTGTACTAATTCTAATTTGCATGTAAAATTGAAACATAAACAGTGTAAGCTACTTATTTGAGACAATAAAATTACTATTTATGTTAACTCCTTTTGTTTCCGAATATTTTTTATTTTATGATTCTTTGAACTTGTTTCCGATTTCCATCTTTACTTTATCGCTTGAATATCAGAACAGTAGTTCTTTTTTACCCTTGTTTTCGAATGAATCGATGAATCAAATTAATCTATTCAAAAATTATTCAAAAGCGCGTTGGGTTTGATAATTCATAATAACATTGTTTGAGGTTTCCAACCTTGAAGGAATACTAATCAAATCCTTGCTTTCGTTACTTAGACCATGAAAATGAGGTAAATAATGATGAAAAGTAACATTTCATGCATAAATTATTCTATAAACTAGAATTTCTTATCACAGATATATCTATCCGTCTTCTCTTATTGTGTTTTAGTTATTTATTTAATTATGAAGTTGATGTTCTTCTCTGAATCCTTGTTGTGAATCTTCATTGTTTCCTCTAGTATTCATCATTCATCTCTTAGTCTGTTCCCATTATTCTCGTACATATCTTAGTGACTGTACTTAGTAATGTGATTCCTCTACAATTGCCATCAATGTTGACAATTTAATCAAACCCAAAAATGTTTTTAACGATAATTGATGCCAATATGCAACTAAATATGAATATTTAACAGTTCAATAGGTTAATAGGATAGAAAATAAAAGGAACGGAGAGACAAAGAAAAATCTGACGCAGTACTAAGTTGGCAAAAATCAAAGTTAAAGCTGTGAAATTCAAAGGTTCTTAAACTATTTTTATATAATTTACTGTTTCTTGCTTTAATTAAAACAATAAATAAACAAATGTGTGTTTTGTGTCTCTGCGACACTTGAAATTAGACAACACCATTGAAAATACAATTTATAGAAGTAAGTAGTACAAAATTAAACAAATAATCGTGTTTTATTAGTAATACGATTTTATTTTGTAGGAAGGAACGCAACAATAAAAGCCGAAGGAGAAAATTCAACAAAGTCACTAAAAAATCTCGTAAAGTGATACCTAAAAAACCTATAGTAGAACCAGTAATTTTAAATCAAGCCTTAGAATGTAAAAAATGCTTTAAATACTTTCCCAATAACGTAGATTTCGCCCTTCACTCCGTCGAACACAGCGAAAATAACGAGTATCAATGCCACTTGTGTGATTTCAAACTCAAATCCGTATACCGTTTCGAAAAACATATCAGATGTCACGAGGGCTCAAATATGTACAAATGTGGAATGTGTGACAAGACTTTCAAGATAGGTACTCACGCTTTAGAGCATGTTTACTTCCATACAGGTGAAAAACCTTTTCCGTGTGAAATATGCGGTAAACGTTTCATGTATAGTCGTTTACTAAGCGCCCATAGGCGTTTATCCCATTATTCGGTCTTAACCGGTAAGCCCCTCGTTAAATACGATTGTAAAATATGCGGCAAGCATTACGAATCATACCCAGGTTTACAAAGACACATGTTCAGCAAGCATGATGAATCCGGCATTGACCGCTCTGTAATGTGCGATGTTTGTGGCAAAAAAATTAAAAACAAAGATAAACTGAAGTTTCATCTGAGGATTCATAGTGGAGATAAACCGTTTTCTTGTGTTATTTGTGGTAAGAAATTTGCTAAAAAAGATTTTCTTCAAGCTCACATGCCTGTTCATACTGGTGAAAAACCTTTTTCATGTAAAGATTGTGGTAAAACATTTGCACATCGTGCTCCTTTGTGGTACCACAAGAAAACTCATACCGGCGAAAAGCCCAACGTCTGTAGGTTTTGTGGAAAAGGCTTCATCTCTAAACCTGCCATGGATAGCCATACAAGGAGCTGTAGAAAAGCTGCTTGACTTATAAAATGCTGCAGATTTTTTACTTTATTATTTACTTGAAAAAATATTTTCTGAGTTTGAATGGCCTTTCTCTGAACAGAAAAAAAAGCTTAGAGCTAAAAGACTGCGCTGGATATACAGTATGCTTAACGTACCAATAATTACATATGGGACTATAGTCTGACATACCAAAGAAGTGAAGTACAAAACTCTTCACCTGGTAATATATAAAGTAGTCCAAGAACCTTTCCCAAGATATCCATGGAAAGTACAGATTAGAGTTTGATACAATCGATGACTATTAATTTGTAAAAAATATTCTATGTGAAAAACCAAAGTAACCAAATTTATGGTCATAATAACGAAGCTTATATGAAGTTGAGTGGCACTCGTGGCATATAAAAATACGGAATATATTCTAGAAATGTCAAGATGTAAGAAGAAGCTTAGGAGGTTCCAGAAAAACAGCTAAAAACAGAAAAACATTGAAAACGATATAATTCATTGGATAAAAGAAGACTGAAGTAGTATTTTAAACCATTTTAATATGACTCATGAATAAATGTCTATTTCAATGAATTTATAATTCTGTTTCATTCTCTTTTTTTAGTACCCGCTCAATTTCCATTATTGATATCTTAATAATAATCGTCAGTTGATTCAATGTATTAAAAAAGTTGTAAATATGCACAATATATCATTTAAAATTAGTCTCTACTTTAGAAACAGTAAGGATCATTATTATTAGTCGCGATTCAAAGTTGAAGTGCGTTAGTCAGATTGGATTTGTCTTTTGCCTCAAAATAAGCTTCAGTTTTAGCAATTGCTTCTTCGTTTGAGCTGAATTACTTTCCAACGAGCATTTTTTTGAGACCAGCGAATAGCTAGTAGTCACTCTGGGCCAGATGTGGACTATACGGTGGATGAGAAAGCAATTCTCGAAGTTCACTTTAACCATCGTTTTCATCAACTTATAAATCGGTGTATTGTCTTGATGGAACAGTGGTTCTTTCTTCGAAAAGTTAGGCCGTTTTTCTTGATTTTTCCAAGCAAACGATCCGAAAACTCTATGTAGTATTCGCTATTCATTGTCTCCTTTTGGATCAACAGCTGACTGCTGTGCCTTTGGATGCTACAAGCTACAAGTCCACTCAGATGATGATCGGTTTGATTTCGAAGAGATGTGATGGATTGTGATTTATTACATGTTAACATGGCCAAACACTGCTCCGAATCATCAACATGTTGTTGTTTTTGATCGACGGTGATTAAACGCGGCACCCACTTTGAAAAAGCTTTCTCGTGGTCAAATGTTGATGCATAATTGTAAACACACTGCCTTCTGATATCTTCACGGTTTCAGCTATCTCACGCAATTTCAATTTACGATTGAGTATAACCAATTTGTGAACTTTTCTTATGTTTTTTGGTGTAACCACCTCGATTGGACAACCAGAACGTTCATCATCAGCAATGTCATATTTGTAATATGAACGACGAGCCTCTTATGAAGTTGGCTCAGAAACTACCAGTTCTTTACAGTATGAAGGACGCCAAGTTGTCACGTTGTCGTTCATGTTTGAACACGCACCGCACTGAAGGTCACGGTATGTCACGTCACGTCACGTCACAGCATGGATATGTGTGGATTAACCTTTATTCTCCTCATTAATGAGAAATAAAAACATTGTATGCATCTCTAAGTGATATAGTGTTTAGAAATGTAAGTATTTCATTGATAATCATATATGTTCCTATTTATTTCTTAATTGATATTGATATTATTATTGAATAGAGCCTTGGCTTGTAGAAAACTAAACATTTTTAGATAAAACTTATTAAACAATATAAGTCAGTTCTTTCCAGTATTTGATTTTTAATTTTAACTTTATTATGTTTTAGGATTATCCGTAAAAAGCGTTCGTCAAAGAAACAAATAAACAAAATAGAACAAACGAAAAGGAAGCCCTCGATTCTGCCAGTAAAACTGGAAATACCTCTATCATGTTCACAATGCAACACAGATTTCTACACAAATGTCGAATATGCCTTACATTCCATAAATCATAGTAAAGATGAAAAATACTCTTGCCATTTTTGTGAGTATACAAATAACTCCAAGTACCGTCTAGAAGCCCATGTTAGAGCTCACGAAGGTTCTTCGAAGTACAAGTGCGAAATTTGTAATAAACCCTTCAATATAAGCACTCATGCAAAGGAGCATAAGTATTTCCATACTGGAGAGAAGCCTTTTCAATGCGAGATATGTGGTGGACATTTTATGTTTTCGAGAATATTAACCAAACACAGGCGATCGGCACATTACGAAGTTATTTTTGGAAAACCCTTGGCCAAATACGATTGCAAGGTGAGTCTAAATCAAAGCTTTGAGGTTGATATTAAAATCATTCGTAGAAACTGTAAAATTAATCTTCTCTAGAACTTTTCTCCACATATCTATGTTCTAATATAAATATATAAAAATATATCCTCTTTATTTTGAAAATAATTCAATTATTGATTGTCTTTATTAAATAAAACGTTTCTTTCCTTTTAGATATGCAACAAGCATTACGAATCTCTTCCCGGTCTTCAACGCCACATGTACAGCAACCATAACGACAACGGTGCTGACTGGTCGGTAATATGTGATATTTGCGGAAAAAAAATTGCGTCAAAAGAAAAGTTAAAATACCATTTAAGAACTCACACGGGAGACAGACCGTTTGCATGTGTTTCTTGTCCAAGAAGATTTCCAAAAAAGGATCAATTAAAGGAACACGAAAGAGTACATACAGGCGAAAAACCTTTCACTTGTACTTACTGTGGGAAGAATTTCGGTCATAGGGCTCCGTTTAGGTATCATATTAAAACGCATACGGGTGAAAAGCCTTATAATTGTCCTATTTGCGGGAAAGGGTTTATATCAAAAGCTGCTCAATCGGGACATGCACTTACATGCATAAAAAAGTAATAAAATAGAAATGTTTGTAAAAATTTTTGATTCAATCAGAGATTTATTTTTTTATTACAGATAAATAAGTATCCAAGGATTAAAAACGATTTATGCCTTTTCTACCCAAATAATAATTGTTATAAAAATTATCAAATATTTGTCTTTTTGTAAATCAAATTTAATAACTGTTGCTCTTTTTTTATTTATTTTATGTTCAAGTTAATTGATTTGGCAGTGCAGATAATTAAATAAAAATCTACAATTAGAGATTATAGGAAGATTTTTTTAAATAAATGGAGTAGAGTGTATCTTAAAAGAAGATTTGATTTGAAGGCTATACAGCTAGAAATTTTTTATTCACATACATTGTCGATTTTGGCTCCACTAGATTGTATAACTTAAACAACAAAAGCCATGTGCACTGCAATGTAGCCTTATTTCTGTAGAGGATGCTAAGTTTCTTTAAAGTTATTGTGTATAAAACACAGGTACTTGTTGAAACCCAGAGAAGCACTAAGATACTACTAAATCCAAAATATTAGAACGCTTTGATATGTCGAGAATATACGCCTACAGCTACTTTTAAACAATTAAATAATTAACACCCAGTTAGCACAAACATATACCTAGTCTTTTAAAGAAATATACAGTGTATGTTTGGCATATGCCTAGAAAATACTCAAATATCCAGGATATATTCTAAGAATATATATCCCTCAAATTTTAAATCAAAAATTTTATTAAAAATAAGAGACTTAAATGTTCCAACCCCATGCATTTATGCAGGTGGCGTAGTCATCTAGCAAAATTTTTTTGGAATCTTGGCAGCATTCATTCTCTGTACATTTATGTATATATTATAGATATACATAAATGCATCAAAGGTATGTTTTATGTTGAAAAGATGTATATACCTGAAATAATATACTTTCTACTTACATATTCAGTACATACTATGCGTATTCATGTGGGTATCATTATTTAATAAATATTTTATGTAATGGTTTGAATCACAAACATATTTCTTATAGTTTGTAAATCTCTTCTAAAGCGCATGTGTGTGGGATAATTATTTCCTGATCAATTTATGCTTGAAGTTGGAACAACGTATAAAGAGTTCGATATATATATATATATATATATATATATATATATATATATATATATATATATATATGCGACTTCTGATATATTCTTTGCAGATTAGAATGTATATACATATTGTATCCTGTGTTATCTGGGTACATAAATAATATCCAAGTAGTACATTTGTTCTATTTGTTGGAGTATAAATTCTTATTCAAATTGTTTTCTACTTTTATAAATTGTTAATTTCACCATAATAATAGTTCAATGAATGGAATTAATTGTTTGTTTTCATTTTTTGTTTCTTCCATATTGACTGGGATATTTCATTATTGCAAAACTTTATTTATGGTCAATTGTATAACAACTGTACTAACTTAACTTCTCTAGAGATTTCTTTGTTGAAAAAAATAGGAAAACTAGTTTTTTTATAAAATTACAAGAGATTTTATTATATTTGAAATGAGTTAACTGAAGAAACTCATTTTATAAAGATTGATGATTAAATCTCATACGAAAATTTGATATGTATATGATGTAACATATTTGGACAATAAAATATGCGAGGCTATAAAAAGTATCAAAAGTCAAGAATGAAAAATGAATAAATCAACTCTGCACAAATATTTTTATTTCTAAAGATACCTCAACCTACAATGACTAATATTATTTGTGGTTATTTCAAGAAAATCGAATCCACACTTCTCCAACTTTCTTGTCCAAAGAATTTTTTAGTCGGCATTGGAATGTCGAGACATTTTAGAAAAAAGTAGACAAGAGCTCCTGTTTTTATATAGAATTTATACCTGCCAGATTATGTAAAACCTATTCTTATTAAGTAAATCCTAAGACAGCATCTTATTCGGAAATTTATGTTATATTTTTGTGTTATTTATGATATTAGTGCAAACAATAATAGTTATATGTAGAAAAAAATTATGGTACGATTACGAAAACAAATATTTTCCATGCATTATCTAACCGTTTTACGTTGAGTACATTATGATATGTTCCTTGCACTTTTTGATTTTTAGAAATATTTCTTACCCAAAATATTCGTAACATTTTGCACTCTAGTCCTTATCTGTTTATTTTATAATAACAGAAGCTGAGGATAACCCATATTCAATTTAATTCATTTAAAATTAAATGACTCATATCCCAACTCCAAATAACCAAACAAAACAAAGATAGGAACATTAAAAAGTTAGGATAGAAACCGTACAGCTTCGAAAAAAGTTCAACTCATGGGATGTCCGATGGATTGTTAAGAATAAGTATTTGGATAAGAGCTAGCGTCAAAATTTCTAACCAATTGGGTCGTAGCATCGAAAATCGCATGTATGGAACACCGGCCTTAATAGTTCACTAAACTAATTTTATAGAAAAATGGTTTTCAATTGTTTTACAAAAAAAAGCTCCAGTAGTTATGCTGAAATCTTATTTTCCTTGTTACTTTCACCAAACGAATTTTAATTAATTCCTTTAAATGCTATATATCATTGAATATGTGGTGTTTCTAAAAAATAAAAAATGAAATGTAAAATATTTTAAACCAATTTAAAATATTTCTAAAATGCTTTATATTTTTCAAAGAAAGAAATATTTTGTTTTTATTTCTTCCCGCGTGTATGAATAGAGTTTTATAATTTTTGTATTGATAAATATAGAAACTAAATGTAAACATTCCAAAAACATTTTATATTTTTATAAAATTAGTGCATTAAAGATTCTTATATTACAAAAATAAAACTTGTATTTTAATTATACAGAGTGCTCCGATCCTTGATGCAAATTCGGGAGTGAGTAGATGACTCGAAAATAATGCTGTGACAAAAAAAATTCTCAAACGACCACTCGTTTCTGACTTATAGGATTTTACAACAAAAATTTACTCTTTGTTTCATTCGATAAAACATTCTGTAGAAAATTATCATAACTAGGATTCTTTGAAAAGTATGAATACTGTTATGTTTTAATAGGGATGAGTCTTTCCTAGCGAAATTTGGTTCATATATTGGTGTATGGTACAATAATGAACTTTTTTTAAATCAATTAGAGATCAAAAAATACATGCAACACGTAAAAAAAGTTGCGTGTCTCGCTCAACAACTTACGTTCCGAAATTATAGCATGTTACTACTAGTTACATAGTGTATATTTAAACATGAAGTTGTTCAGGTGATCTTGCTATCATCAAACGATGCTCTACTAACACAAACTCCATATCTTCATGATACTAGCTCTGAAAGACAGATTATTAATGTTGAATGAATAAAGATAGCACCTCATCCACCTCAAGACTGGTTTTCTTTTTTATTTATTTCTTAAATTGAGATCATTTAATGTGAGTGGTAGACAGATATATAATTCAAGTTTGAGACGGTTCTTTCATTTGTCAAAGAAGTGCTGGTACTCGGATACAGGGATAGCTTTTAGCCGGTCTGTTACAACTTTTTAAATATTTTCTTATGTCCCCAAACGACGTCTATTTCGATAAGTTTTCAATTATAAGGAAGATGAAAGGCGGTCAGTTCTATTCTTATAATTAACTCAATCCATCATTCATAATACATCACAGCAAAAAACATAAAATACAGACTACCAAGGAAATCATTCAAAGGACTTTCTCTGTGTGGTTCTTCTTCCATCGACTTTCGTCTTTCATCACTGTAGCACCTTGACTTTTAAGTCGTACTAAACTTCTACCTATCGCTATATCGAACGTTTCATTAATCAATTTTTACACCCCACGGGTGTCAAAGACGCAGACGAGCATCGTTTCCAATTTTCTCATGCAAGCTTTTTGTGACATCGAACCATTTGGTGACAGCGACTGTTGTCTTTGGCGCTTATTTTTAGAGTCATACTCTAACATACATAAAAAGCGATTTTTATGACCCGTTATATTCGTAAAATCACTTTTTGTCTGCTCCAAACAGTCTTGTGCGATTCGATGTACTCGTAGCTTGTGCTTTACTGAAAGTTTTTTCGGAACCATTATTATATAGAGTTTTCTTTTCGCGATATATTAAGTTGAAACTGGCCACGATCTTGTAGGATTAGGATATGTCAAAGCGCATTTTGACTAATCTCCCTTCGTCAAGTTCAGTCACCGAATCATCCAATGTCTGAGGAATTCACACATAGTTTTGCCAATAGAAAACAATTATTAAAATGAAAATACATGTTTTGAACTCGAGATATGTCACTTGAACTTATTATTTCGATGTACTCAAGACAAACTGTAAAATAGTTCATTTTCGGTACTGATCTAAATGTGAAAATGTTATACATATCTTCATTTATATCTTTTATAGGTTAAAGCCTCTTCAAAACACACCAAGAGTATTAGCTTTGTCAAATTGTAACAAATCAGTAGCGTGTATCCTTTATTAGCCTGTACCTCGCAAATTACAAGGTAATTCTTTGAAATAAATAATGGATCAATGTTTTTCTATTATTATATGTTACTTAGAAGTTGAATGCAGGTCAAATGGTTGATTTGAACTTAACAAAATGGTGGCGATTGTAGTATTTAATTTCGTTATACTAATATATATATTTTTAGGGTAAATATTGTACCAGAAATAAAATTAGAATATGATTTTGATTCCGAAACTGAGTGGATTCCAAAAGAAGAAAAAATGAAAAAGACCAAATTATTCAAAAAAAAATTAAAAAAAGAGAGAAAGGAAATGAAGGAGAAACTAAAAAAGGAAAAGAAATTAATAAAGGACGGTACAGAGATAAAGAAACCAAAGAAAATTGGAAGAGAAAAGAAAGAAAAGAAACGTAAACAGCGTATTAGCGAAGATCATCCACCTGTCGGAGAATTAGACGAACCGATAATATGTGATGTCTGTGAACAAACGTACAAAAATAACGTGGCGTTCGCCTTACATTCCATAGTTCATAGTGAAGACGGTAAATACCACTGCCATTTGTGTTCATATAGAAACGCTTCAAAATACCACATAGAAATGCACGTTCGAGCCCACGAAGGTGCGACCAAATACAAATGCGAAATATGTAATAAGGCTTTCACCGTTAGTACTCACGCTTTAGAACACAAATACTTCCATACCGGCGAAAAACCATTTCAGTGCGAAATATGCGGAAAACATTTCATGTTCTCTTGGTTTTTAGCGTCGCATAGACGAACTTCACATTATGAAATCCTAACAGGTAGCCCCCTAGTTAAATTCGATTGTACTATTTGTAATAAACATTATGCTTCCGCATCGGGTTTGCGAAGACATAACCTAAAAAATCACAACGAAACCGGCGTAGATACTTCCGTACTTTGCGATATTTGCGGTAAACAATTGTCCAGTAGGGAAAAACTGAAATTCCATCATCGCACTCATACGGGTTATAAACCGTATGGATGCCAAACGTGCCCTAAACATTTTTCAAAAAAGGAACAACTCATCGAACACACCAGAGTACATACGGGCGAAAAGCCGTACGTGTGTAAATATTGTGCGAAAGCATTTACCCAAAGAACTCCTCTAAGAATTCACGAGAGAACGCATACCGGCGAAAGACCAAATATTTGTCCTATATGTAATAAAGGTTTCATTTCGAAAACCGCCTTGGAAAGCCACATCAGAAGTTGTTGTAACAATTCACAAATTTTAATACCTGAAACTATGCCTTTGCCTTACCATTCTTTCTATACAACAAACTCTATGACTCCGATGACTCCCGGTTCAGAGGTTTCGGAACTGGAACATAAATTTTCACTTTCTGATGCTTTTCTTGATCCCCGACAACACGTCGATGTCATAGGTCACATAACTCCCATGTAGAACTTTGTTTAAGAAATCCATTGAATCCTATAGATTATAACATTAACGAATAAACAGAAAAAATAATGGAATAGACTGATTTTTTTGCTCAAAACTCAAAAATAAAATTGCCTTAATGACAACAGTCTAGACAGATAACACGGGACTAAATAATCTGAGTAGTTTGTGTGATCAAAAAACTGAAATATGTTGTAGAAAACAGAGTAAAAAGAAGGGATAATTTCTTAGTATCTTCTGTAGAATTCCCGGAAAGCTTTAATGTGTATTGTCTTGTCTTTCTCAAGGTTAGGAAAAGCCAATCAATTGGTTCTAAATCTAGTACATAAGGTGGTTATATACAGATTGGAAAAACATGAGCTGGAATTAACGGGCTACAGGCACTTAAGTCTAAAATTTAACTTTCAAAGTCATTTCCTCATCTTGTTATTTCTTGTTAACGACGCAACAGAATCTTAGAAAATTGAAGTGGATGTAACAAACATTTGTCTTGGTGCTTCAAGTCTCAAAAATACGTCACGATTTGCATTAGTCATACAACCATAGATCTGGTCGTTGATTTGTTCTGGTCTGTCTTTTAGAACCTTCGTAATTTTGTAATAATCCACAATTGTGTCACTTATACTTGCCTTCTCCAATCAACGCAATAACTGCAGTACATTCTTCTGGGGTACACAGATACACTAAAAATTATAATTAACGAAATATATGACACAGAAAAATCATTAAAGCAATAGACAAGAAACTGATATAATTATGGAGGAATCACATTACTAAATATAGTCAGCAAGATGTAAACTAAAATAATAGAAAAAAGACTAAGAGAAAACAATAAAAAAACTATACCAGATTAACGAAAAGATAAGAAACAGATGTAAACTTCACAATTAGACAAAAAGGTGAAAAAGCAATAAGAGAAGGTGAAAAGATACACTTGTATTTCATAAATCCGACAAAAACATTTGACCTAGTCAATAGGCATGATAATGGAAAATATATGGAAAATTGGGTGCAGTTGCGTAATATCTTGCTTGCTACAATATCGACTGTTTCCGTCAAAAAATTATTAATTGATGAAAGTTTCTGTTTTCTAAAATCAGCTATTGATCTATTGTCTATCCCGGTGTTTTTCAGATGGTAATTCATTGGACAATGTCCATTGAGCATACTAGTAACTCCCCTTAGCTCATTTTTGCTTAATTAAAGGGCCTTTTGGGATCATTTGGTACAATAAGAAAGAAATCTAAGATTGCTTCAGACCTGGTGTCTCATTCCATGTTTCTGACTTCTTCTCGGTTTCCCACTTGTTTATAAACGTGACGTAACGGATTTTTGGGAAATATATGTAAGGTTGTGGTCCTATAAAAGGAATTGTCCGCCTTTTTCGCCAGGTGATCAGCTTGTTCATTGCAGTGCATTCAGTTGATTTTCTACTCTTCTCTTTATATGACTTTTTACTAAAGTATCAACTAATTTTTTTAAGAAGTTAGTTGGAGTATCATCATTATTCGATGTTTGAAATCTAAACAGTACGAAAAAGTTGATTCCAGCCGCGTCTAGCATATCGTAAAAATCTTCGTGTTTTACGTTTATAATAATGTTAATATCTCTCTTCAAGCCCGTGATATCAAATACTCAAAGGTTTTGGTGTCTACTTCCGCTTACCACTCTATGATAGATTTGAGATACTCTGGGTTGTTCACTTTAAAAAAACTTTAACAAAGTATTGGAAGGAATTTGCTTAAAATTTGACGGTTGTCGATTGAAAGATAGAAGAATATAAAAATATAATTAGAAGCGACCTCTATCCGTCATACTGGGGATATTTTAATCGTTGTTTCTTAATTTTTCTTTGTTATTTTGTATTGCCAGTTTGGAGAGATATTATGGTAAAATAACATGGTGGTTGGGTGGAATTTAAAAAAATATCGATTTATTTTATTTATAGATTATAATGTGTTATAAAATTATTGTTCGCACGTACAAATGTGATATAAGGGGTTAGAGGTTATTTAGAATCATTTAATTTTTTTTTCAAATGATTTATCGCAATAGAAATGTGGGTATCATTATCAAAATGGTATATCAAATATATTAATTTGAAAGATATAGGATGAAAATTGGAAAAAAATGTGATTATTTCTAATACTTTTAGTACCACGTCACTCATTATAATTTGCTAGAACAATACTATGTGTTTCTGAACCATATCCTATAATATTTTGATAATATCTTTCTCTTTTTCATCTTTAACTACCTGTATCTCATAAACTAACAAAGTTGCAAGAGAGATTTCTGTCTCTTTTTTAAAAATGCCTCCTAGATCTACTGTGTAATGTAAGATTAAACATGTTACCTATAGTCTGAGAACTTTTATTAATTTCTTTTGCTTTGTACGGAGAAAAATTGCAGATCTCGAACAAAGCTTCTTTAAGGGACCACCCTACCTACCCTTTATATCAAATATTTGGAAAATGTACTAAAAATATATTTGAATATTATTTTGTTTTATATTAATAGAAATGTAGGAGCTCTATTGTTGATTACAAAATGTTAAAGTTTTAATCTATATTACATACTTAATAACAAAGTTATTCTATTTTATTATAGATATTTTATATTTAAAAAGTATTATATAATAAAAACTTTTTACAATCTTTTCTCTCATGATTTCTCCTTAAAATAGCACAGTAGGATTTATATAAAATTGAGCATAACGCAACATTCATATGTATACTAATGACGTCAGGGTAATGAAATGGTTTGGTTTGACCGATGAGTCTACCCCGCTTCGTAAATCTTGTGGTAATTCCGGCGCATGCTTGAAGAATCCGTGAGGCGCTTGTGCAAGCCATTAAAAATGATGACGCGTTTCAAGATGGCGATACACAGGGTGTTGCGTTGTTTGTGTGTGTGAAAAAACATTATTTATTATTTTATGAATTTTAACCTTAATTATTCTTTGTGGTGGTGTTTTTTCGGCGTTTTGTGAAGGAACTTTTCCAATGGCAGAGACAGACGAAAAAGAGTGAGTTTTTACTTAATTGGTTTGTTTTATTTAAATTTTCTTTAGTCTCCTATGAACGATAATAAAGAATACCGATTCCATGTGTGCGTTAAGCACATGCGCAATGTCTTCGATCCTATTAAAAAATATAATAACCAAAACATTTTGAGTACAACTCGTATTATTGAAAAGAATTAATAAATATTATATACAATCTTAGTAGTCTTATTTACGTTAAATGACATTTGACGTAGTTAGGTTTAAATGTTGAGTTATTTAGAAAACCCTGTGAATGTGATATTGGTAAATGGCTATTCAAAGATTTTAGGTAATATTATTGATTTTTTATTTTTCTTTTCTGTTATCAATAATATCTCACATATATGTTACTATATTAGATAATTTACTACAATGCTATATTAAAACATTTTTCGAAAATCATTGTAATAGTACTACTTAAATAATATGTAGAATATTGGAAGTTGTGAACACGGAGCAAATCAGTTACTTCTGGTAATACCGACCAATAAATTTTCTAAGTAATATAACTAATAGCAAATAATCAGATGAGGCTTAATGCAAAAGTATGGGTTTTTCTTTATAGAAATCGTTCATAAGATATTATGGAATCATGCATGCATTTCTAAGTACATATACTTTTATTATACTTGAATAAAATTTTGGATACATAATAATCATATTAGTAAAATTTTAATTTTGTAGTGTTATAAACTAAAATATAACAGTGTATAATACAGTTTCACATAATATTGAGCACTTCCTATGGATACATGAGAATATCAGTTTTTATTTCTATGAATATATAAAGTTTAAGTACAGAGTATCGCTAAATAATAATATACATTGGAATTCAAGAAATGAATTATTCATTATAACAGTGATACATTTACTAAAAAGTCTTCAGATTTGTTAATACTTTTTCTTTTGTGAAACATTCATTTTTAATGGCCTCTCTTTGCACATGTTCAATCCATCTTAATCAATTTTCTCAAGTTGCATAACTACCAAGTAATCCAACTACTAGTGTACTATTAGTAGATATAGAATACAATTTCCTGTGATCATATCAGTTATGCAAATTAATTTGTCTGCACAGCTCTCATCAGTTGAACATTAATCTTGTTCTCAATTGTGGTTCTGTTTCGAAAGAAATTTTCTTTTAACTTTAAAACTTTAAAAATTGTATCTGTCTATTACATTTTATGACATTTATTTTCAATTTGTTTTACCCATTATTATAATTACATTATCTTCTTTAAGGCTTCATTTCATAAGTGTTTCAATTCATAATCATATGAAATTGATAGTTAGTAGTGAAGTATGACGTTTCCATGGTTGACTATTGGTATTAAAAAATTATATTCTAAATTTATAGGTTTGTACTATTGGGTCCAATACAAAATTAACTGTTATATGTATATTTCTTTTAGTATATAATTAAACTTTTGCATACTCCTGTTAACACCTCTTTTATGGAGTCAAATTTTATTTGATACAGTTGAGGAAACTGTATAATACACATGTTGTAATTATATATCCTATAAAAGTCGTAAGGCACCAGATGTTTTTAGAAAAGAACTGTTTATAAGTGAGATTGTTATTTATTATTTATTAATCTACTCGGTTTTCTAAAATTTTTATTTTTGTAACCAAATTATCTATCAAAATGTTTCCTGGATATTTTTGGAAATTTACTCCGTCAAATGATCACCTTGTTAATCGTTGATATAAAAAGTAACCTACAAAAGTGTGTGAAACGACTTATACAAAATGTGATTATAGACCAGAATAGAGACTTGAAGACCATTAAAGATGAATATTATAAATTTTCTAACAATAGTTTTTATACAAATGATTACTAACTGAATAGTTCTAACATTTTAATCTTTCTAGGTTTGTATTACTTTTTAAACTTATTAAATTGTATTTGAAAACATAATCAAATCTTTCTATATATATATATATATATATATATATATATATATATATATATATATATATATACATATATATTTGGGATCTAATAGAAGTTTTTTTGGTAATTTTTTCATCCACCGATTTGGATGCTCATTCGATTGTTATTTATATCCAGTAAAAAATATTAGCCATAATAGTGTATAATACACTAAAATATTTAAATATAGTTGTATTAATGTATATGTTTATAAAAGAGATTGAATATTTCTGTTCTTACAGGTATGTGCTGTGAATAGTACTATATTTTGCTATTTTTGTGGGAATTTAATGAATTAAATTCAGGTTCTATATTATGTACACTAAGAATTGGTTTCTAACTTAAGTTTTAGTGAAAACTTCAATACAAATTTAGTTTTATATTTCATTTCCTGATGTTTCATACAATATTGACTTGTTTTATAAGATAATAAGTGTATGTTGTCACTACATGAAATTCATAATTACTTGAATTTTGCCGGAGACGTATGACACTATAGTGAAAATAGAGGCGATTTACTTACTTCTAAAGCATTTTTTTGGTCTACACTTCTTGTCGATGATAATTATCTAGCCTGGGATCTATGTTGACCTTATATTTTGAATGTACATGTTTGACACAAGGAAAGCTCAGGGTTTCAAACCAAAATATTTTCAATTTATCTAGATAAATTTATATATACAACATATGCCACATGTTTTAAATTTTATTATTTCAAATTTTGAAAAATAGAGGGTTCCATTAAAAACCCTTTGAAGCATACTTATCACATTACATGTTGATATAACAGAGAAAAAATTTCTTTGTATAAAATATATATTTAAGTTGAACTTATATGAAAATGGAGACCGATGATACTAATATACTTTTATGTTTCTAAATCGTCTTGATTTTAGGTCTCTTCTGTAATTTCAGGCTTTATCAAAATATGATATTATACAGACTGAAAGTAGTTAAAATTTTATAACAGAAGAGATCTAAAATGAGACGATTTATAAACATAAACTTATAAAGGTATAAGAAATCAGAAATTGGTACTAATATATTGAGGATTTTTTTTTATTTAGAAGCGAATATTGTTACTATTCTTTAGTAGAATAGGGAATAGAGTTTAGCAGTAATACTATGCTTACTCTATACCTCAACTTCCACTCTATGAAATATTTTAAAATATTATTAGCTATCATAGTTCCATCCTGTAAACTAACTTCGTATAATATTTTATCATCTTATTTGTGAGACTTTCAATTTAAATAATGTATATTATTTTACTTTTATACAAAGGTCCATTAAAAGTATTTTGGAAAAAACGTTATCATTAAAAAACGACTATTTAATTATGAATATTGATTAAACTGAAAAATAGAAGTAAATTTCATTTCGTAATATTATATCAAAATATTAAGTCGATCTTCGTTTACCTTTGTGAACTCTCCTAGATTGTTGCCTTAAGGGTACTAGATAGATTCTTTAGTTTTATCAATTTTTTTATTCCTATTTATTCTCTAACCTATAAATCTATTATCACCATTTTAATTCTAACAAGAGTTCAAATATTGTCTCAGAAAAGTGACTCTCGATTAGATCTTGGTTTCTGTTAATATTGAAACTGTTCAAGACAAATTCTGCAACAAAAATGGCCTTGAGACAAATGTTATAACAAACTTTAGATCTACATACATGTAAAAAATATTAAGTAAGCCAAAATTCTTGTCCTTGAATGGTTTGAAATTGGGATGAAAGTTGGTACAAATGGGTCCGGAGATAATCAAGGATGAGTCTTGAGTGACCATTTCTTAATCATCTTAAGAAAGTTGAATCTAGCTTTGAAATGCCTATAAAATTACTTGATTGAGAATATTATCTATCGAATGTAAGGAAGTACCAGTATCATCTACCATATTACTCTAGTTTTTCTTTTAAAGTGTATTTTTACATCCTTAAATTTATTTTATCGGTGATGGTATATGAAGAAACTATTTTTGCCAGTTAATGTTTCTTAAGGAGAAAATAATAACTGATAGAAAGAAAATAAAAAGATGGTAATAGAGAAAAAACACAAAAAGAAAGATTAAAAATGTCAATGGAATCAATAATAAAGAAAATAAACAAGGAACGATGAATTTGCAAATAGTAAGCATGAAAACAGATAATTGAGAAAATAATTGGAGGCTGGAAACTCTTTTAAAAACGAAGAGTAGACCAAGAAAGAAATAGAAGGAATGGGGGGAAGACTTTGGAAGAATAGAGGAAGATGGCAAAAGAAAATGGTGCAAAAGTGATCATTCAACATCTGATTTGTGTGTAATCCCGATTAATTTATATCGTTCAAACATAACAAACCCCTGGATGTACCTAATCAACGTATTTAATTGTTTTTATTTACAAAAGTCTATAATTTCGAAACAAAGGTTCGTATGACAAAAAATTTGGCATTGAATGTATAATGATTTTTTGTCTAAAAAGGAATCATTTGCTCAAATACGAGGGTGATTCAAGATGAAAAATTTAGTGTCTTGAAAGTGGCTGCAGTGGGTTTTAGATTGGTCGGTTACGAAGCGTAGGGGATGGCGTAAACTCGTTTATATTTGAACCATCCTCGTAGTGTTGGGAATGTTCTTGTTTTGTGAAGGTAAAGTCGTCCAATAACTGTGTTGGAAAGGTATTAAAAGAATATAACAAACGAAATATAACTTTAAATTCAATACTTCTTTGTAATCTGTAATATATCGGACGGCTCTAGTTGGTTACAGTTCAACGCTTGGAAAAGTACAGTCATTGTTTTCTGTCCTATTTAATGCGCGCCATCGATTGATTTGTGATTTTTTTATACAAGTAGGTATTTTTGTATTTTTATTATCATAAAATACGCCTTGCTCGTTACTTGGCTTAAACGTTTTCTGTTATTGTTTTAATCGTAAATCTATATAAAAAACGAACATGTTCTTTTTTAAAAATTATCTGGGCGTCCTAAATTATATCTCTAGATTATTACTGCACCATCCGACACACTGCCTGTCAGTATTTAAAATGCTCTTAGCTGTACTGTACTGTAGACGTAATTTGACGAGCATGTTACGACCACTACTGATTTTATGTTCATTCGTTTCGTTGCCATAACGAAGTTACGAATGTTTTTGAAGGAATAAATTATAGGGCAGTTATTAGTGAAAGTAAATACATTCTGGATCATCCTTATAATTTTTGTAAGCTATTTTATCATATTCTGGCTTCTGAGTTTTTCTTTTCAAGAAATCTGGTACTTTAGAACAACCAATCATTTTTATACAATCCAAATTTCGAATTAGTTTTCTAATATGAAAGCTATTTCTCCATTTATGTAAAAAACGTGTCGAAAACTTTGAAATATTTGAAAAAAAAAAAATTAGAATTATCTCGTTTATATGCATATCTCTTGTCCACGTGGTTATTTAATATCATTTCAATAGAAACCAGGAGTAGTATAGCGATTGTTGTGGATTTATGGGACATTTTTAACAATTTTCAAATCAATTATTAACTATTAATCGATTGAGTGACAAAAATGATGGTTGTGTAAAAATTTTAGTAAAAGAGGTTTCACGCAAAAGAAATTATAATTGTGTTTAAAAATATTATTTCGATAAATTTCAATTAAAAACAGGTGGTGTGTTGGTGTATTTAATAAAGTTGTGTTGCAAGGTATCTGTAACGAAAAGTGAAAAAATGAAATAAAAGCTTTAGTAATTTTAAAATATATTAGCAACATTGAAATTATTTCATGTATTTAATAAAATCTGTATTATCAATTGGTAGCTAGTATAGGTACCTTTTTTCAGTTTTTTATGGAATTCTTACTGCTTTTTCGATTTTAATGTTTATTTTTCAACTTTTTTTTGACGTTTTGACCTTACTTCAGTTTTTATCAATGCTAGATAATAAATACTATTAGAATTATTACAAGAAAATATGGAAAAGATCGACGTAATCCGTATAAGAAACTTAATATTAATTCCAGCAAATTATATATCTAGACAAACTTTCCGTTATTTCTATTTTTTTGCATACTTTAACTTACGTTTCCGCATGTCTTCGTCATATTTTGTCTTTTGTCATTTACGTATATAAATTCTTATTCATTTATCACCATTCAAGCTCGCTTTTACTTTGAATATAATTTTAATGTTGAATAAAATAATTTTGACACAGAAAAAAGTTTTTCCTACGAGTATTTTTGGTTTTCCCTTTTACATTTTTAATTTGACCTGATAGTGTATAACAATTAAGGAACGTATATTGACCATTAATAGCTAAAAGACTGAATATTTTGGTTTATTTGTTTGGTTTAGGATATTCTAAATCTAGTCTAGATACAGATAACTTGTAACTAAGCATTGAAGCCAGTCATTTAAATAAAAAGGACATGTTAATGCAATAAAGTTTGCAACGTATTTGAGAAACTTTTAAATTATTAAAATAACGCCAGTTGAATTAATTAAATATGTCCCAAAGTTAAATTAATAAATATTTGTTATACAAAATCCAAAAATTGATAATTTTAATGTCTTTTATGTCTCGTTTAGTTTATTTTCTCGGCCTCGTTTTAGATGAAAATGAGACCTATGTTTAAAAACCAATAATTTTATATGGAATCACATCTTTTCAAATATATTGACTATATAACCCTCAACCCTTCAGTTAGTTTGTGTATAATCGTATCAAACATAAAAGTGGAAGGAACTTGTACTTCATCTAAAATATATAGATAATTAAGTTCTGCAACTTTTGTCCTTTCTAATTTCGTAGAAAAATGCGATGAAAATTGTCATATTTGAAATTTTTTGTGTCACTTGTGATAACTCAGAATTACTAACCCTAAAACGATACTACTATCACATAATGTAGTAAACATCAGAAAACGGTACCGATGAATCGGTCGTTGCATATGATGAATTGGTTGGCTTCGTCTCTTCGTACAAAGTATTGGGGACCTAAAGATTGCTCTATTTATTTTTCCAATCTGCAGCGAACATCCTGTTTGTTGTAAGCGTGTTCGAGATTGTCTGACATGGAGTTGTTTCCACTTCTGTTTGTTGTAAGCGTGTCTTTGTCTAATGCTGTTGGTCTTAATGACCGATAGTAGTCAGAAATCAAAATTACCGGACCTGAATTTAGAGAACCATCTTTGGCATGTAATTGCGAAACTCATCAAGCATTTGATGGCTGATAAACTCTTGTGGTATGGCCATTTTACACTAAATTGCAAAAAATTCTAATATTTAATTATTTAGGAGTGTCACAAATACAAAATAAGCTGACAAATGACAATTAAATATCGATATGTGCAGAAACGACTTTTACTCTCCGGTCCAACTAAATAAAAAATTAAGAAATATTAGTTTTGAGGAAAATTCATATTTTTTAATATAACTCATAGACGACTGAAAAATTTTAATATTTTTTTAAGAGCAACTAGTTTTTTTTTTTGGTTTTTATCAATAAAAAAGTTTCTCATGTACTACAAATTTCAGTAAAGAGTATAAGCAATATTTCTTTGAATTTATTCGTGGTATTTTGAAAAGAAACGTTTAAATCAAATAATTTTATACCTGGTGTCGAATGTCTCAATAACTTCAAATATTTTGCTCTCTGAGGAAACTATTGCAATTCATAAACATCTTTTTTCATCTGACCTGGCCACCACTATATCGTGCAGGTCTCTATCTCAAGCTTCATTTCTTTTGTGATGAGTTCCTCTTGAGGTGATGAAAATCGGTGTTCGCGCATCTTTTATTTGACAGTGGTCAGTTGTTTACCGCGGTTTATGTGAAATCCATCATTGTCATACCTAAATGTTTCTGTAAAATCGATTGTATTGCAGTCAACGGTATCCTAAGAGACGCCTGTATCTGCCTGTAAGTCACACGACGATCTTCTTCATCATGTTAAATTCAGCATCGATGGTTTTTGGAATGATAACCGATTTTAACTGACATTCTCGACATTCATGACCGACGGACCATGACGAAAATTCTACAAACTAATTGTAAACACTGTTCTCGGATGATGGTCCTTCACCAAAAGTTGCACGAAGTGATTTTATGCATTGTTATTGAATAAGGCCTTTTTAAAATCATAAATTATCATCTAATGTGAACAGGTGATTTCCATTTTTTGCATAATTTCTTTTAAACGCTAGCAGTAAAAAATTTGTCAATTTTTAAATTGCCACTGGCGTCGCAACAATAAATGTCAATGTTCACAATTACATTGCTGCCATTTTGGAAAAACTTGAAGGCAAACCTCGTAGCACTAACAACTTTTAATTTTCCATAATTATCAAGAATTGGCCATATTTATCAAGTCGCAATAGTCTGGGTACCTATAACTTATCCTATTCAACTCTTATTTTCTTTAAAAACTTTAATGCGAAAAATTTTATAAAAACTGCCCGTTTCAAGATTATTTATTTCTATTCATAATTACTTATAAATAATTTATGATTTCACTGTATACGTAATATCTATTCATTCTGATCTACCGTACAATGGAACAACTTTATTTTCGAGTAAATTCAGAGAATATTGCTTTTGGCGAAAGCATTGGAATATATTGTTTAAACCTAAATCATTATTTACAGATTTCCAATGGCATTTTTCACACCTATCGTTACAATAAATGAAACTCCCCCTCCAGAACCGTCTAAAACGCCGAAAGTGAAAAAGATAAAGATAAAAATTGAAGGTAGCCAAGAAGGCGTCATTTCAGGCGAAATAATAAAACCGAAACGTGGCAGACCTAAGAAGATTGTCGTCGACGACGAAAAAGATCCATCGTGGATAGAAGAAAAACCTAAAAGAAAAAATAAATCACCTCAATCGGATTTCGTTAGGAAGAAATCAACCAGAAGAAGAAAAACTGATATGAAGGAACCAGTGCGAGATGCCGTAGCCGAAACAGTTGAAATAAAAAAAGAACCTAAAGATGACAGCTCCGAAAACGAAGTAGTAGATATTAAAAAAGAAGTTAAAGAAGAGCCCTCTGATTCTGTAGAACTGCCTGTGATAGTACCGCTTTCCGAAGAGGAATTCAATGCTCTCATGCCTATGGAAGAAGAGAAAAAATTCAAATGTCCTTTATGTTACAAAGAAAAACAGGACGCTACCGAAAGATTTCCCAAAGAACTCAAACAGCATTACAAAGAACGTCATCCTGGTAAGAGACTTCGTCAAAGTAGATTTTCCAACGAAGTGCATCCGTGTGATATATGCGGTAAGGAATTCCGCACCCATAGCGCCGTTAAAGACCACATCGAAACCCACAACAATTACTTCTACTGCGAAATATGCAACGCTTCCCAGAAGAAAATTTTAGATCACATAATCCATTTAAGGATTCATTCCGAAGAAGAAATGTTCAATTGTCTAATGTGCGACTATCGCACGCCGGAAATCAATCAAATAACAGAACATATTAACAACCACGATGATACTCTCAAGTACTGGTGCGACGCTTGCAAGAAAGGCTTCCAGATTCTTCCTTGGTTCCAAGAACACGATAACTATCACACCGGTTTGAAACCTTTCGATTGTGAATTTTGCGGAAAATGTTTCCTGTATTCAAGGTACTTACACGCTCACAAGATCAATCTTCACAAAGACGATATGAACTGTCCTAGTTTGCACGAATGCGTCATCTGCAAAAAACAATACCAACACAAGAACAGTCTCAAGTTACACATGAATTCCCACACCGGTAATTTTTCAATATGCGATATTTGCGGCAAAATGCTTTCCAGCAAAGAGAAACTCAAATTCCATATTCGTATCCATACTGGTTACAAGCCATACAGTTGTTCGTATTGTGATAAATCGTTTACGAAAAAACCGATACTCGTCGAGCATACTCGCATTCATACCGGCGAACGACCATATATTTGCGATTATTGCACCAAAGCGTTTTCGCAAAGATCTAGTTTAGTAATACACATGCGCGGACATACTGGCGAACGGCCGTACGCTTGCCAATTTTGTACTAAGGCTTTTGTCGCCAAGGCTATGTTAAACATACATTTGAAGTCGTGTAAAGGTTTGATAGTTAGGCATGATGATTATTAGATCATTTTATACCTGAGCAGAACTTTTTTCTCTTTTTATATATGTGTTAGCAGTATTTTGTGATTGTTTCAACTTGTAAATAATAAACATTCCCGTTTAGTTGAATATTAGTTGTGGTGAAAAGGAAAAAGAAAATAATATCTTAGTATCTCGAAGAATCGAAATAGCTGTCGGTATAAGGTGAGTTTTTGATTAAAATTTCTTAACGAAAATAATGTAAAAATATGATGAAATGTTTCGGTTCATCGGTATTTGGTATAAATAGCCATTCATTTCGAAAGCGCATTCAACATTTATTCGTATAAAAATAAAAATTAATAGGAAAATTAAAACTGAATGAGAAAAGTCCTTATATGTCTCATTTCTGCCAAAATATTGATTTGAGATGATATTTCCAAATATTTTTTAATCCCCTAACCGAAAGTATCCCGGTCTTCCCGGTAAATTTTGACGACTTATAACCTAGGAGTTTTTTGGTTATACAAAACCTTGCATTTACGAGGTCTGTCTGGCTATTAAATAACGAGACTGGTTACGAAAATGGGTTTTATTATAAAAAATATTCCACATTCAAATGCTTCCCTTCAATATACTCCCCTCACCACCAACCTTTCCAGACGTTTTTTCCATTAATCGAAGCAGTGCTGGAAGTTTTCTTTGGTGAGCGCCATTTTTTGCTTTACCGCTTCTATTGACTCAACTTTGGTCCCTTTCAAAACAGATCTTTTTCTAACCTTTCAAGAAAATCTGAGCAGACCCGTTGATGCAAAAGCTTTTTGTCATATGTAATTCCTCGTGTAAAATTTTTCTAACCGTTTCATTATCGGCATGGGTAATCATCCGGATGCTCATTCGACGATCTGCACGCACAGTTTGGTAGATTTTGATCACTGTTTCCGGAGTTGAAACAGTCCCAGGGCGACCTGGGCGCTGGTCATCTTCAGTGCTCTCTACGCCCTCACGAAAGCGCTTACACCACTCAAAACACGCGCACGAGATAGAGAATTGTCCCCATAGGCCTCTTGCAATAATTTATAGTACTCAGTCGGAGTTTTTTTCAGCTTAACGAGAAATTAGATATTGATACGTTGCTCCTGTTTTTCGTCACACATGGTTTTCGCCCGTGTAGGGCGCCCTCTAGGCGCGTAGTCTCCTTATTTAATAGCCACACCTAGTACATACAAAAAGTTCAACTTCCTAGTTTTGAACTTATGCAGCTCTCATCTGAACATAAGTTTTATCAAAAAAATTGGTCTGGCGGAAATGGTTGGTCTTACATTATGTACGGCGATTTATTGAAAAATTTATTACAAAATATAGGCATAATGGACTTATTTTTTATTTATTTAATTTTAAGTCACAGCTTACAAATATTATGAAGCTGGATTTGTGCAAGATGTGTTTGCTAAGAAAATGAAAAACAACTTACCCGTTACAAAGGGAATTGCACAAATTCTCGCATTATTTAAAAAGTGATCGCTTAAAATTTCATCTCTCTTCAACGCCCGTATCCAACATTCACGTCGTTCTTTGGCTAATGTCATAATTTGTTCTCCTTTTTGTGAACTTTTGGGAATCTTAAAAAAACGAACTTGATCCCTGCTAGCAACCCACGATTGCACAAAACCCCGGTATTTTTACATAAATCCACTTCTTATGAAATAATATATTTCTTACCAAAAGTTATGTAATCTCAAGGTTATTTTTCAACATAAATCTCAAAAAAGACATGGACAAGTTTTCCAGTGTCCACTACCAATAAACTTGCCGCCAATTCATTCAAATGTGGATTGACGTTGGTTTGGAAGTGATGTCCCTTCTAGTCAAGTTTTTAGTTAGTCAAAAGGAGCTGTTTGTTTTCAACATCAGTGTGTGGACGAGCGTTGTTATAGATTAGCTCTCTTTCAGAGATCATCATTCTGGAACAGTCTTTTCACAATGAACAGCTTTAATTCACTTGGTGGGGGAAACAATAACGGCAGCCATGTTTACTTGGCGGTAGCACAACGCAGATTAACACTTGTTGGCAATAGCACAGTGTGTAGTATGAGAGATGCTTGTCGCTTTCTGCTATTCAGAGCGATCTAAGGTTGAAAAAAAACGACATGCGTATATCTGGGAATGCATTAATAAAGAATGTTTTAATAAATCCAACGCCATCTATAAATCGAAAAGCGCAAACACTGATTTGAAAGTCTACTTCTCAATGTTTGCACTGGTTGCAGTAACCAACCATTTCTATTTATATTATTGTTGTTTTGCATGAATTGCATAAAACAATTATTTTTTTGTATGTTCCTTATTTATTGTTCCTGTTATTTATAATTTTAATGGCCGCACATATGCAACACTAAATCATTTTCATTGTACTATCATATATAATATAATCACCTTTGTGTCTTGGACATTCAACATCTGGTGCGGTACTCCTGTCTTCAAGTGTTATATCGTATCTATATCAGTGGCCCGATGATCATCCTTAGCTGATTTCTTTCGGGTTGTACAAGACTGTCTCTCATTACTGGATGACCCTCTGCAGAGTGTTTTGGTGTGTCGCATGTCAATGGTTATCAGTTGTCTAGTCAGAAAGCTGTCTTCAGCTCTTCTCTAATGAAATCTTCAGGTAAAATTACCCTTTTATTTCCCTGATCTCCAAACATTCAATACTTTTCTGTACCATCTCCAGTTGATAACCACTGCTTTGAAACACTCGAAAGCTTGTCGGCTGTTCGCATCAGATATAATTGTGCTTGTCCCCTGCGTGAAAGATTGTGGATTATAGTATCCACCGTTCCTTCTGCCCCCAGTTGTTATATTATCAAACACGATGCGTTTCAATTCTTACAACTACTTATTTATGACTAGATGTTTCACGCTCTAAACACTACCACTTTGTGAGTCAAATATTTGATTCGTGTATGTTGCATTGAATAATTGTCAAGAAATTTTACCACGTAGGAGCTTTTATTTGATCACTTCTTTAATTTAAGATAAAACTGGAAAGTACTGGACAAATAATTTCTCGCAATGTAATACATCAACTATCCACAGTTGTGTTCACACGTTTATATGAAAATGGAAATTTAATTATGATTAAAAGGTGTGATGAGGAACCCATGACTGAAAGCATCATTGCAACATGCTATACTAAAATTTAGTTTGTAATAAGTGATTGAGGAGTAGCTCGTAGCTCACACATGTTCTATGGGATTGATCTTTGAGGACTGTGCTGGCTTTAGCATAACATCAATTGAATCAATTGCGAGTCCAGAAGTATCTGGAAGATCATCAACGTTAGCACCTACAGCTGTTGCTTATGGAATGACGATTGTTTGAACCATAGTTGTACTGCCTCGGCAAGAATGTATTTTCTAGATAAAGAGGAAATCTTAAAGCGCTTTTGGCACGTAGGTTGCTTTAATACACTCTTCCACTTGGTGAACCTCTTGAAGTGTAATTTGATGTTATATTTTGATGAGTACCTTCTAAATTTAGTTGCATAAAACGGTTTTTATCTCGGGGTATGATTCATATGTCTTTTCGTGACGTAAACGTGAAATAACGCGAGTCGTATGCCTTCTTGTCCCTATGTATACTTTGGATGTTTGTGTTTTTAAAATCTTTTAACAAGAATGTCTATTTTGACGTGATTTAGTGTTGTTAAATGCCATCTCGAAGTATTCATTACTTATTATTTATTATCAAGTATCGAAGCTGAGGAAATAAATTCTTAATAACGTAGATAAGTAGAAAAGAAACGCATTTTCTATTCTGCTTTGATATTTGTAAATCTCAGTACCTAAGAGTGTAATATACTTAATCAAAATATTTATTGATGTTGTAAATCTAATTGTATTAGAAAAAGTGTAATTCAATGTGCGAAAATTATTCGTGTGGACGTAGATATTTATTTATTTACCAAATATTGATTTCTATAATTTGTATATATAATGATAACTGGTTAGGTAAATGTTTACGTGTTAAAAAAATTGAATTGTAATCTCTTCTTACCAAAGGAATTCGCTTATATAGCTATTACTTCAAAAACATATTTTACACATTAAACATTCCAATTATGCTATTCCGTTTCCATTGTGACGTGTATCTTTCACATCTCGAGTTTACAGTACATCTGTTGCCGAAGAAATTTCAGCTGTTGCTGACCATATATAATATGCTATTTTCAAAAAAATAATTAGATTTTTATCAGCTCTAATTTCAGAGTTGCAGCTATGTAGGTATAAAACAGAAAAAACTTGATTATCGAGTTCTGAAATATTTGACGTATCAGAGACCCAGAAACTCTGGTAGCGCTTTTCCATGAGGCTTTATTTATACCTCATAAATTCTCCTCATAGAGGAAGTGGAGCTTCATGCTCATATGACAACCTATATTTTTAAATTGTAGCGGAAATTTTGCAGAAACGAAAGCTGTTCAATTAAAGATTTTCTAAATTGAGTATCTTTCGTAAGTTATTTAATTTGGAGACCATCAAAAATACTAGATTCAATCTTTTCCAGGATTTCCAGGAAATTTTTGGCAAATATAAGAAAAGCAGTTTTATGATGCCTGGTTTTTATATGTACTGGTGGAAGGATAATTTTGTCACGAGCCACCCTCGAATCCTGCACTGAAGTTTTTTTTCCAGGCTCAATATTTTTTTTAAGGGCCAAGTTCTGGTCGCCCAATGCTTTTGTCTAGCTCTACTATCTCAAAGACGCTCATTTTTATCAACAAGTTTTTGATATCATAGAGTTTTCTTCGGAAAATTAATACGTAATTCTTCAATCTCCCATATTTAAAATGTATTTGAATGTCTTTCAGTCGTGATGCTAATAATTCTAAACCTCGTTCATAATCTATTACAAGACTATCTAATTTATTTTGGGTGGATCATTTTGGTCCATTCAGATACCTCCAAAATCAGCATCATTTTTTGATGAGCTTTGTCCTTCAATATCTTGTTCTAAGGGTTCGGATATATTTTTAGGCTCTAAAGAATCAGGTGAGCGCCGCAGTAGCCATTTGACACAACTAGTACTTGGGTACTTCCATTTGGCTAGATTTTTATTGTTCAAACCGAGACCATTTCGTGGTTCTCGCCAAATTGGAATTCACTTCTTTAACCACTTTTCCATAATCTTAAATATTCCATATACGACTTAGAAACACAATTGGGAGTCCAAGACTCATCATTTTTATACAAGAGCTTCCCAAAATACTCAAAATAGGTATTTTCCACAAACAGAAAAATAATGAAATCAAAAACAGAATAACTGGAGCTGTTTTTAAAATAGTTGAAGGTCGATTTCAACAACAATATTCGCGGCAACAGATTAAAAAGTAAATTTTGTAAACTAGTATTAACTATATTTTGGTAAAGTTCTTTAATGACAGCTGCAAATTTGTACAATTTTCAAGTTCATTTGATTAAAAAATTCCCAACAAATATTTTTTCTCTTTGACATAAAAACCCAGTAAAAATTATGTCTTTAATACTTTCTACTACTGATTTTCACACGTTTCCTCATGTGTCTAGAGATACCCTAAATAAGGTGATCGGTATATACTAAGTTTATTATATTTCATCCCCTCTATCTCATATAGGAGAGTCATCGGAGTTTTTAGAGGGCGCTGTGAATTCTTTTTTCTACGACAGATTTTGCTAGTACATAATTGAGGATAAATTTCTCAATCTTGGTGGCAAATTGGAGGGAGAATCAACAGCGACAGCAATGTTTATGTGACTGATCTCAACGGGAAATGACCTCTTGGAATCGCCAGTGTCAAGGCGGTTCATTAGGGAAGATGCGCAGTCTCCTACTACGCACAACAATCACCTGCTGTATTCCTGGCTATCATACAGTGCAATCGTTGTGAAAAAACAACCCTCGTATGTTTATATATATTTTGAAATGAAAGAAGCATTTGACATTTACAAAGAAATAAACACTATATAGTCTTTGATTGTCTTTTCCCTATTATTGTTTTGATAAAATTTTGACTGAGAAGAATTATACAATTATACAAATTTGCGGCTTATTATTTTGAATCTCTTATTGTCTCCAATATTTAAATTTAAATTGTTTTTTGGCGTTTTTCGATATACAATTGATTTCTAAACAAAGGAAATCCAGCTTTGACAGATGAGAAGCACAATTTTTTCAAAATATAGTTATAGTTACATTGAATAGAAACATTTTTTTGTTTTTATTATGTGATAACTATATCAGTTCCAGCATATATGGTAGCTATTGAATTTGATAGTACGTCCATTAATAAAAGTACCTCTTTATAAAGACTTTTTTTTTCTTTACGCCTCGTACTTTTTCAGGTATCAGATTTGTTCATAACTGCGTAATGATAAGTATACTGTGAGCAAACAATGAATATTGCTACGTCTCCATATGAATATCAATTACCACCTTAAATTATTTCCCTCTATACAAGATGTTCCAAAGTAGTATTTTTGATATTACATGGAAAGTTAGGTCAACTTTGATTAAGGTTTCATGTACCTAGGTTTTGCCATCTTTATAATATTCCTTGTTCAAACTGTGTCCCATTTACTATTTAATATAGACCAATACCATGGTAAACCTGATTTGCAGATTTTCATTAATTCTTCTAAATTGTTTGCTCACATAACATAATATGGACTCGACTTTTTAAATTTCCTCACAGAAAAAATCAAAAGGGATGAAATCAAGTGAACTTCGTGGCAATTCCATTGATCCACATCTTCCTGTCCACTGGTTCCTGCAAACTGGTTTTCCAGAAAATTTATATTAAGAACATTATGTGTATCTCCTTTTGACAAATTTGACGGTAAATACGATTTTACCTTTTTCCATATAGCAAGGAGATGTGTTTAGTTTAGTTGCAAATTGCGAGGTGCATTGTAAATTCTAGTGTGATTATGGGAACTTTGAAAGGGCGGCTTAAACGCCGAAACATCGCTTTAACAGTTATGTTACATCTATTTAAGTTAATATACAACTGAAACCGAGTATATTTGTAACTTTTTTAAATGAGTCTGCATGTAACATTTCCATCGTTGCGTTCTCAATTTTAACGAATATGAGTAGGTTAGTGATAAACCAGTGGCAACTCAGAAATACTAGATAAAACGTAAGCTTTAGGTAGAGTTAACCTCGTTTGATTAGACGCAAAAAGTTTTAGCTATAATCCTACTCAAGTTCCCAATATACTTGCGTTTCAGATTATAATTACCGCTAGCCTACACTGTGCACGACACTGCGAAATGGGAAAAAAACGACAAAGCCACTTTCCGGTAGAAAATTTCGCATTTCTTTTCGTGGCAACTCTTTAAGAAGCAATTTCCCAATAAAACTGAAAATAATAAGCTGATAAACTCGATAAAGCGAAGGCAGACAAACCCTTCATGGGACCGAATCCTTCTATGATATCAGAAACAGAACAGAAGCATTAGAAAAGATGGTAGAGAGGAGCAAAACCAATTATAGGGAGAACCTACAGGGGCTGAGATAGACAAAGACTCTTCTGGAAAACTATAACCAGAGTAGATCTGCAGAATGTATCAACCTAAGTAAGAACAATCTACGAATACTAACAGGAGTTTTATCGAGGCGCTGTCGCCTCAATGGACATCTAAAGACTTTAGAATTAGCAGATAATGCGGCGATTTTGTTGCCTAGAAGACGAAACCTCTATCCACATTCTCTAAAAATGTGAAACACCAAAGAACTTCAAAGCACTATTACTAAAGTCACCTCACATTGTAAACCCCAAATCTATGGATTAAGAATTGTGTAATATTTTTTTGTAATTTTATTATTGGAGCAAATGAAAAGATCTTTGAAATTAATCGATGTGTTTTATTTCTAATTCCTACTACTATTATTATTATTATCATTTATTTACCTTTATTTTATTAATTTTTATTAATATGAATGTAATTTTAGGAAAAATAGTAATTCAGAGGAGATTCTCATTGTAATCGATGAAGATATCGAAGTAAAAAACGAATATATCGATATAAAAGATGAAAATGATTCTTCTTGTTCTGCTTCTTCAAAATACCTTTATATCGACGGACAAAAAATTGAATTTGAAAATATAGTTGAAGTAGTAGATTCCGAAGAAGAATGTAATAGAAATACGAAAACGCATTCGTCGTTCAAAAAGTTAGGCCTTTGTAGCATATGTGGTAAATTTGTGAAAAATATCGATAAACATTCAGTAACGCACGACAAAGAAAATTGTGATCTTTGCCACAAAACTTTTAAAACTCGCGACGAATTACAAATACATAAGAAAGATCATAAGAATGATAATTATCAATGCAAAGTATGCAATTTATCTTTCAAAGATACTTTGGATTTCGTATATCATAATTATATACACCTTAAGACATATTCTTGTACGCTATGTACGTTCAAAACCGCCAGAAAACACACAATAAAGGGCCACGTTCTTCGACATCAAGGTAAATTCAATTACCACTGTGATATTTGTGGTAAAGGCTTCTTCATCAAATGTTTGTTGGACTCTCACATGGATATGCATTTGGATATTAAAAAGTATTCATGTCAATTTTGCGATAAAAAATTTTCCGTTAAGGCTTACCTTCACGGACACATGTCGCTTAATCACAGAAAGGAACTTTTCGGTATCGACGAACTCTTCAAATGCGACGAATGCGGCAGAGAGTTTACTTTTCTGAAAAGCTTAACGCGACACAGAAGCGTTATGCATCAAATTGGTAAAGATCGTACTGTAGAATGTCCCGTCTGTCACAAAATGATAGCTAATAATTATAATCTGAAGGTGCACATGAGAGTTCACACAGGTGAAAAGAAATACTGTTGTGATCTATGTGGAAAAGCATTTCCAGCTTATAAGAATTGGAAGAAACATTGGAAAGCTCACGAAAAAAAGAAAAATGTTGTACCGAAAGACAAACCAGTTTTAGGCTTTTTTCTGGATGACTCTGAAAATGTTGACCTCAATGATATGGGCGAACATTTTATCATCGATTTCGGTCTCTAATGTATTTAATAGTTTGTTTTGTGAATTCCAATTTCATTATTTATAAATATTATTTTTTAATGTAAAATAAAACAGTTCAAGTTAAGTTTTGCCAAAAATTAAGAAATAATAAAACCCCAAATATAATTTCGTTTTTTTTTATTTGGTTTTCATTTCATATTTTCAATTTTTACTCAAAAACTTATGTATTCAGTGATTGAAATATTGCCTGGACTAAGCGTGACATAAATACAGGACTTACAGAGTATCACTACGATATAAGTTATTATGAATTATATCAAATCAGTCTTAATGAACTTAACCTATTGTTGACTGAGTCCTGTAGACAGGTTGGCAATACTAGTTTCAGTTGACACAATTCATTGTATCCTTGACTGATTCTATGGGGATGTTTTGGGACCTTTGTAAAATGATTATGTTGGTTATACTGGGCGCCCCCTGTAAGTCCAGATGGGTTTAAGGGTACGAACACAACTAGGACCTTCGATTCTCGCTCAAACTCCCGCACTGGTGGTCATCTTGAGGCTCGGACCATCTCACTTTTGTACCAGTTTATTGAGAACAAGCGTTCTATAAACAGGTACTATGTTATAGTCGATGGTCCTTGTTGTGTCCGTACCCTAAAGATACAGTTGTACAATAGAATCTTGTTACCCATTTGATTTGAGGCCAATAAGCCAATACATATGGCTTAATTTTAGTCCCAGATGCATGCGTTTGGTAATTATATGCTTTTTCCAAGACGACGGTCTAAATTAATGCCAACATATTTGGCATCTTCGACGTGCGCAAGTTTCAGTTAATATTTATAGAACACGTTTCTCTTCGCAACGCAAACGTCAAATATTGGGCTTTAGTTTCAATAATTTTTGTGTACCATAGGCCAAGGACGTTACCTAGGGGAACGATTGAGAGTTTATAGGATATCCGTAAATTCGTTTCTTTGTTCCACTAGGAAGTGTATGTCGGTCATATAGGATGTTTACAAGAGGAAGTGGGGTTAAAGTAAAAGCTTCTATAGTTTAACTGGCAATCTTATGTTTCATACTTTGTCAATCGCTTGGGTAATATCAATAAAAGCCGCCAACAAAATTTCTTTACATTCGTCAAATTGCCTAATAGCAAAATATAAAAAATGCCAAGTTGTAATGTACCTACACTTACTATTATTTTGATTTTACGAGTACCATAATATCCCTAGAGCTTGAATTGTTTCCGAAAATTTTTTTCGAGAAATATTTCACAAGAATTAATTCGAACTCGTGGGAGATGGACGTGTGAATAAATTTTAAACAAGAAATAATAAATAAAATTTTTAACATATTGATGAGTGTTTATTTTGGTTTGATGTTTGGTTACTTAATAAATTAAGGTGGCTACGGCACAATTTATTCTTGCGTTATCTATATAAGTTTCAATAGCGAATTTTCCTGAAAAAAAAATGTTGGGAAAGATAGTTTGAAAGAAATAAAAATTGAGGTAGAATACTGTCCAAATATGACACACACAAGACAGCTGTCAAGCCAGGGAAATTATTAATTTTGCGGTTAGGTCACGCAACCAAAAAAATTTCCAAAAAATTAAGTATGTTGTTATAGCAACTTGTCAAAGTAAAGGCATCTGATTGGCTTAAAATGACAGGTATAAAATCTTGAATGGAAATACCACAGCTGGTTACGAGGAGATATCTTTATCAATATAAATAACCTGTTTAGTCCCATCACCCAAAAATGCACACCTTAGATCATTCAGTTAGATGGACTCCTATTTTCCACAGCGTAAGGAAGGTCGCAAAACGCTAACGAGTATAAACAGGTCCTCTTAAAACAAGAAAAAGATCGAAGAACTTTGTAGTATTGAACTCCTATCACATCCAATATTTAGTTCGGATCTTAAACCGTCATATTATTATTTATTCAAATTAATGGTAAAATTCTTGTGTTGGAAAAATTTTGGATCCAAAAGAGATCATCTAAGCCCAAAGAATGGTTTAACAAGGTCTCTTGTTGAAAGTTGGGTCAATACTTCGAATATTAAAGTTTTCTTTTTGTATGTTTATTCAAATTGAAGTTGGAAACCAACTTTATTTATTTGACGCCATCTACAGAATCGTGTGTTTTGGCATTAGAACTTTTAGATGTTTTGCGCCACTTTTTCGGCCAAAGTAGCAGTTTATGTATATGTATGGTTGCATATATACAATGTCCATACAAGTCTATATGCACGTGCGCCAACAAAAACGATTTTTTCACAAAAAAGTGGGACTGTAGCAGTTATATCTCCTCATAGGAAGCATGTAGCGAACTCGGCTTTTTGCATTTAATTCCTCTATTGCTGTAGATGTGCTGCAACGATAAAAGTTATCGACATCAATCAACATCAAATGACAATAGACGTCAATTCGTGTCATTTGAGGTCATTTTTCATTTCATAAACCAATTATTATGAGAATATGAAATTTTATTTGTAAATTTTAAATATTAATTGAATAAATTGAATAAAAATTAATGGTGTTTTAATGAATACTAACTCTAATATGTATTATAATTATGGTAAGTTTTGTGCATTGGCTATTTAAAAATGACTTGTTCCTACCAGACACAACATTCTTTTGTTTTTTAGGAAAATTAAAACTGAAATTGACGACTTCCTATATTATGATATACCCAATCAGATGTTGAAAAACCCCAAAGTAACAAAAAAAGGAAAAACTAAAACTGTCGTAAGAAAACAAAGAAAATCACCTCAAACGAAATATCTTCCGAAAGTGAAACCGAATCACAAAGCAAGAGCTTGGGTGTGCAAAATTTGCTTCGAAGAATTCGATTCGCGTAAAAATATGTTCGATCACAGAAAATTAGTCCACGATGACATCGACGATGTTTTCAAAGAAGACGTGAAACTACAAAAGTATACGTACGACGAAGTCTTGGAATTTTATACATGTAATAATTGTTCGGCCGAATTTCAAACTAAAGAAGAAGTAGAGAAGCATGTAGAATCTCACGATGAAAAATACGACTGTCAGATTTGTCAGCTCACCTTTCTGGGTGCCTTGAACTTTTCTGTACACATGCAACAACATAGAGAGGACAATAATTTTCCTTGTCCGATGTGCCCGCATACAGCTAGCAGAAAATCAGCTATGCTGACCCATATAACTCGAATGCATTTTAGGAAATACGATTTCCAATGTCGCACTTGCGGAAAATGCTTTAACGACGCCACAACGTTCAAAGAACACGAGAACTTCCATTTGGGTGTAAAACCGTTCGTTTGCATCGTTTGTAGCAGAGAATTCATTTATTCTCGTTATCTAGTAGCCCATCAAATCCGCAATCATAGAGTAAGCGTCTTGGATAAAGATTCCAAAACGCAATGTCACATGTGCCCGAAAATGTACGCCAGGAGCGAAACGCTCGTCAAGCACATGCTGACCAAACATTTGACTTATCACGAAGGACCACACGAGAAGAAGCACCTCTGCGACGTATGCGGTCAAGGTTTCTCCAGAACCGATAAATTGAAAATCCACTATCGCAAACATACTGGAGAAAAACCTTATTCTTGCGTTTACTGTAGCAAGAGCTTCATTAAAAAAGATTATTTAATTATGCACGAACGTATCCACAACGGGGAGAAACCATACGTGTGCGACTACTGTGGTAGATCGTTCAACCAAGGAGCTCCTTTGAGGATTCACATGAGATCGCATACAGGGGAGAGGCCTTATAAATGCCCCCACTGCGAAACTGGTTGTGTCTCAAAAGGAGCTCTCAACGCGCATATTAGAAGCTGCTTGAATTCCGTATTATAATTTCAGCATATTATAAGTTAGATATTACTTCGATAGAATCGTTTACATGTTATGATTTTATATAGAAATTAATTTAATTTGAATTGAAAGAGTCTTAGCAAACTATGTTCAGTATATATTGTCTTGACTTTATGGAATAAAAATTTCTATATTATACCATTTTTAGTTTCCCGTCTTCGTTTTCATTAAATTGAAATCAGTACATAAAGTTTTGTTATTTTTACTCCCTATTAAATAATGAACAGCCTTGATATATTCCATTCGTCCCTCAATGAAAAGTATCTAAACATAATGGAATATATAAGATGAAACATGTGTCTATTCACAACACGACGAACATTGAAACCAGCCGTTTTGTATATCTGCCCTCTAACAGAAAAAAAAACACAACATGTGTTTCGCAATTTTACTATAAATCGGTTCTCCTTCCTTTTTCCTATCTTCTTTTCTTCCTACCCTTCTAGTTAGTTTCTAGGTAGCTGAATAAATATCTGGTGTTACATTTTTTTCTTATTTTGGAGACTACTCAGTTCTACCTGCATATTTAAAGTTTTCTCGATAATAAGAAAAAGGGATTTCGGGGGCAATTGATTAGCTTAAAAAATTGAACAGAATAAGAAACAAAAATATTTTTGTTAAAAGGTAATTAAAGAAATAATAAATATATATCTATTTTGAAGCAAAATGGGCTTAGATTTCTACATTTAATTCTAAATCTGTGAAACACAGATGAATTTAAGTTATTTGTCTTCCTTTCTTAGGCTTATACATTCCTCTAAGGCAAAATCACATCCAATGCTCTATCCTCATCACTCATTATCTTTCTCAACTACTTTTTCTGTATTTAAAAATTCCTCTTTTGTACTTTAGCACATATTTAATGTGGTCGAAAGATGTTTCTTCTTCAGATGATGATGAGTTCTTTCGAAGTGTTGAGCACTTGGCCTGGTATCCATATTGATACTAATATATGCCTAATTCAAATGCAATAATAGACAATATTAGGTAGCTTTGTTGATCATGTGATTCGGTTTATTGGTTAAAAATAACCAGACCTCATCACCTCATAAGTATGAAATGGTACAAAAACTGTTTTATCCAAGGGCTGAAGCTCATGGGTGATATTGTTGGGTAAACACAAGATAATATAATTTTTTTTCTGCATCTTCAAAGATAATGTAAGTTACATGAGATTACGCCCTATTGAAAATCAAAAGAGCTTTTTCAGTTTTTATATTTACAAAAAATATTCTATCCATATCACGAGCTACCATGCTCGATTTAGAATTCGTATAAAGATCTTAATCAAGTGATAGCTGCAATGATAGGTGGAATTGCTTGATCTATTCTGTTGCCCACGTAACTATCATAATATTTTGAGTATTCTCCTCAATTTATTTATGTTTCAGTGCTTTTCTATTATTGAAAACTATGTTTATATATATATATATATATATATATATATATATATATATATATATTGAGTTAGTATTCACGAAGGTTGAATATACCCTATCAGTTAAAAATTTTTTCCCGCTCAATAGTTTATTTGGGTAATACACAACAAATAAAAATAATACGATCGATTTTGATATTTACGAGGGCCGTTTTTTCTCAACCTCCGATTGCTCTGAGCAGACGCTGCGCAGGCAGAAGAAAGCGGGCGTGCGCTGTAGATGACTGCGAAGCTCTCGCACTTCACACTCCTCCATTGTTGAAATTCAGGCGTCAGTCGGCGTTGTGTAAACATGTCCACCATTATTGATGCTCCGGTCAAGTGTGATTCATTTTCTACAGGCTAAAGTGAATAGTGCTGCAGAAATCCATCGGAGAATGAGTAGTGTGTATGGGAAAAACTTCATGAGTGATGGTGTCGAAGGTTTAAAGATGGCTGTAATGATGTGCATGATGAAGGGAGCTAAGGACGTAAATCTGTCATTTTAGATGACCTGGTTCAACGAGTTGAGTTAAAGAAAACCGCAGATTCGCGATTACTGCTTTGTCTACGGCATTTCCAGAAGTTTCAAGGTCTGTTTTATACTAGGCTACATTGGCGTCAACTTTCTTTGAAGAGGGTTTTGAAAAGCTTGTCCACAGATATGACAAAAGTCCAATCTCTTCGGTGATTATGTCGAAAAGTAACCGTAAGTGTACCAATCTATTGGTAATAAAATTATTGTTTTACATAAACTTGTCTTTTATTTATATCCTATCTGAGGTTGAAAAAAAACGGCCCTCGTATATTCTAAAGAACATATATATATAGATAAGAATATAGTATTAATAAAACTATCACAAAGCAAACAATTGCTGGATTGGCAAAACCTCGAGCACAGAGAACAATCGCCACTTAAAATGATAGGTACGTGCAAAAACATGTTTACAACGCATTTATAGATCACTATATGACTGGCCCCGTCGAACTAATAATTGTTTGTCTAGTTTTTCAAAAAATCCTTAAATAAGTTTGATACGTTTTCCATTCAGAGCAAGGTTACACCAAAACATGCATTTTCAACACAGATACAGTTTATTCTACTGTTGAAAATCGTTGTTCTTCACGATCGGAAATAAATCTTGGGCATGTGACACTTTGTCGAGAAGCGGTTTAAACGTCGCCTCTTCTATGATTTTTTACAAATTGTTTCAAGACTTCTGGCTAATAAAATTTTTGTGTTTCCATGAGTTAAACCTTCAACATTTCGTAATAATTAACTCAAAAATCTATGTATTTAGCTCAACATATATTACGTATCTAATCTGAAAAGTTGATGCTTCGTTCGGTCAAATAAAATGTCAATAAAAAACTATGCTCGAGTTGTAACTACATATATTTCTTATTTGATAAAAATATTGGTAATGTTACCTAATTGATATGTATTGTAGTGTTGGTTTCGCAATGTGCTTATGTTTTCTAAAAACATTTGGTGCCTCTCTACGACAAAGTACGTAAAATCTTCTAAATTGAATTTAGAAGGCTATTAGGTTATCGTATTCACTTTTTTTTCCAGACTTTTGACTCCCTTGGAGATGGACGTGAAAATGGACGAAAAGTTTTTTCCTAACGTAGATGTCGACATAAAACAAGAAGAAAAATTTTTCCCTAATGTGGAGGTTGACATGAAAGTAGACGATAAGTTTTTTCCAGCAGTAGAAGTGGAAATGAAAGTAGACGACAAAATCTTCGAAGTTGATAATATAACACCTCCTACAAGAAAAGCTAAAGAAATGGCTCCAAAGAAAGTGAAGATAAAATTAGAAGAAGACGATGAATTCACAGAAGAAGATTATAGCGATGAAGAATATACCCCGCCTGGATATAAGAAAAAGAAAACTAAATGTCCCAAAGAAAAGAAACCTCCTAAACCGAAATCGTCTAAAGTTAGAGTGAAAAGACAGGAGCACAAAGTTTGGACGTGTCGAAGATGTTTGGAGGAATTCATGTCAAGACGTGAATTAACAGATCACACGAAAACGTACCATCCCGAAGAAAACAAAGAAATTCAGCATACATTCAAATTCGATGAAGAGCAAGAAATATATACTTGCTCAACCTGTTCAGCAGAATACCAAAGTCAAAAAGAAGTAGAAGAACATATTTCTAAAATTCACGAAGAGTTCTACACCTGCGACGTTTGCCAGCACACCGCGACAAAAGCTTACAAGTTTGCTCTTCATATGAAAATCCATAGTGCTGATGATACATATACGTGTCCTTTATGTAGTTACAACACACTTAGAAGAACATGTCTCCAAACTCACATCAATAGAGTCCATTATCACAAGTTCTACTACACTTGCCCTACTTGCGGGAAAGGATTCAACGATTCCGTTATATTCAAAGAACACAACAACGAACATTTAGGAATAAAACCCTTCGTTTGTGTAGTTTGTAATAAGTGTTTCGTTTATTCGCGGTATATGCTCATACACCAAACGAGATACCATACGGTCCACATTGAAGGTACCTTACACAAAACCCAATGCAGCATCTGCTTGAAAGTGTTTAGTAAAGTAACAACGTTGTTGAAACATATAACAACGAAACATAGTGCGAACCCAGCAGAGAAGCCCGAGAAGCGTCATCTCTGCGATATGTGCGGAAAAGGATTCGGGACATCAGATAAACTAAAAATTCATTATAGGATACACACTGGAGATAAACCATTTGCTTGTAGATATTGCGAGAAACGTTTCACGAAAAAGGACTACCTTATTATGCACGAACGTGTCCATACAGGAGAGAAGCCTTATCCTTGCATGTATTGTGGGAAATGCTTTAATCAAGCAGCCTCACTACGCATTCATGTTCGGGGCCATACTGGCGAAAGACCTTACATATGTCAGTTTTGTAATGGGGGATATATTTCTAGGGGATCTTTGAATTTACATTTAAAAATTTGCAATGGTATAGCTGTAATGTAATTGTTATTTTAAAATAATTTTACTTTCAAGATAATATACAGAGTGGTACAAGTAAAATTTGCATAACCTTTGGTGTTACGTTGAAATTTGGGAAAAATACGAAAATAGGTCAATTTCAACATAAAGAGGACTCATTTTTTCATCCTTTAACGACCCTTGACAAACGTTGAGTAGCTAAAAGTGTTCTCCCATTATATAACTCCTTGGATTATTCTAAAAAATCACAATTACCGTACAAATTAGCCTCCTCTACAATAGTCTAACTTCCACTCTCATTTTTATAATTAAATTACATTCCATTCAGTCATTCTTTATCGAGGCTCTTGATGTGATTAAGGTGGTGTAGCATAAACTTTGGATCTTAAGTAGCAACGCAAAAAATGTATTGGAGTTGAATCGGGTGACTTAACTGTCTTATTCATAGACCAGGACAACAAGTAAGCTATTAAATTGTACATCGTATCGTGGAGGCTCTGCATCGTATTCCCATATCTAATTCCCATCATAATCCAGTCATTTAAGGATTAATGAGAGATGATTTTTTGTTTTGTTATTAGAAGTAAGAACGAATAAAAAGAGTGAAATTGATGGATCAGCTGTAAACACTGGATTCTACAGTATCACAGCAAGAAAGGGGGACACAATAGATCCTTTGGGTCGCAGTGTATATGAGACCACAAATCCATACATACAAAAACGAATAACGCACATGGTCTTCCGACCCGTGAACATGCCACAGAAAATTGATCATGACGAAAACTTTGCGTTTCTATATTCCTACCGTAGACTTTCAAAGATTGTCCTTATGATTTGTTAATGATCATGGCAAACGACGAATCTTGTAATCTTCCTTCTAGATCGTTGCTCTACTAACTGTTGAAAATAACCTTGATTGTTGTAGGCTTCATGTCGTCAGTCCATTTCGCTCAAAGTCGATTTGTCTTTTCAATATAGGCGTTCGAAAAAGTAGGAATGTTGAGGGAGTTAAAAACAGATAGTTATAGAGAGTGGTTTAACTTTTTGAGAACTACCGAATTCTACGATAAAAACAATCTTTGTCGTTTTGTCCTTTGTACTGGTGACAGGGTTGTACAGACAATTGAAGTAACTGCAAAATAATATATTAATTCACAATCCTTGCCATTTAAGGTTTGGGTGGACTTGACACTGGAAAAAGACAATTAAAGTAAGATTAAAATTGACCTGTTTTTAAAATCTAAATGAAACTTTGAATATATTTAGAGGTGTGCAAATTTTAGTTGGGTCACCGGATATAGTAGATTTTAGGTTATGAGACAAGGTAATAGACTGAATATGTTCAACAAATCCATTTAGCTTTAAATATGTTACATTTTTTTTATTGAATTATCTGAAAATGCAATTTTAGATCGAGCTAATTCATTCCGTTTCAGAAAAGTAATTTATATTTAGTTGAATTATTGATCGAAAGTTTAATAGTTTTTGCAAACTATAATCGGGCAGTAAATGACATTATTTGTTTATTTAACATAAAATCGCCTGGAATCTTCCAATCGGTGTAATGTCATAATAAAAACTACTAGATACAGTGAGTTTCAGAAAATATATATAATTCAACGTACTATCTTTTTTCCCGCTTATTACTACATAAAATCAGTCGTGTGACTAAGTAAAAATCGAAAAACCAAAAATCGATTTTATTCATCATTATAATCTCCTTCAAGAAAAATACAATCATTCCAACGCTTCTCGAACTTCTCGATGCCATGCTTGTAGGATGATTTATCTTTTGCCTCAAAATTTTTACCAAATTTCTAATCGGCGATCATTTTGTTGAGATCACCAAATAGCCATTAGTCACTGGGGGCCATATCTCGACTATATGGTAGATGAGGAAGCAATTCGAAGTGTTCAATTCGTTCAATTTAATCATTATTGCCATAGACTTGTGAATTGGTGCATTGTCTTAGTGAAAAAGTGGTTTTTTTCTATAAGGCTGTTTTTCCTTGATTTTTACATTCAAACAATCCAACTACTTCCCAGCTGACTGTTGTGCCTTTGGACGCTGCGGACGTGATTAACCGGCTGCAGTCTACTTAGATGACGATCGTTTTGATACTGGAGTGAAGTGATGGTCCATGTTTCATTTATTGTCACATATCGACGCAAAAATATTATTTATTACTTGTAAATATGGCCAAACACTGCTCTGAATCATCAACACGTTTTTGATCGACTATGAGTAAAGGCGGCACCCATTTTGAAAAAAGCTTCCTCATGGTCAAATGTTCATGCATAATTGTATACTGATATCTTTACGACCTCAGCTATCTCACGCAATTTCAATTTAGTATTAGATATAACTATTTTGTGGATTTTTTTGATGTTTTCTGAAGTAATTTTTTTCATCAAGAAAATAACAAAAGTAGCTCCACTTGAATGGCTGTCACTTTTTTATGGCTTATGTAAATGTCATGAGAGTCTTTTGAAAGTTGGTACTTAATAAACGTCATATGGATTTGACAATGGCAGCGCCATCTGTGTATCAGTCACACGACTTGAATGATATTATATTACGATTAGTACTATAAACTTAAGTTGTTTGTTATGTGATATGAAAATTTTTAGGATTGATGTGCAGTGACATCATACCTCACTGTTTTCATTCACTAATATAACATAGTATACAGTAATACCTCGCTTTACGCGAACGATGCTTTCCGATAAAATACCTTCTAAGCGAAATACGCGTATGACGAGGTCAATGAAATAACAAGGAAAATCCATTACAAATTACTTTTATTATCTATAAGGTTACAAAAAAACGAAATACATATTTTAAATTTTCAAGAAATACTAATAGAGTGGAATGTTTCTTGCGCTTAAGTAAAATTTTTTCGTAACAATTGACACCGTTTTCCATGGATAGCCGCAGATATAAAACACGGTTGGCATCACTACCCGAACTTTCCTGCAAATCTAGACTAGAATATTTTTTTAAACACCGAATTGATCAAAATGGAGTTAGTTTGTTTTGACAGTAACCCGATTAACAAGCAAAACAGAGATTTTGTCCAACTTTTTTTGTTGAGTGAGTGGTATCTAACTAACGAAATAAGAAAAAGATTGGACGAAAAATATTACAGTCAGATCGGCATGTTACAGATGTTGTTCATTAGACATCAATTAAAACGGGTTTCAATTTATCGAGTATCTGTCGAAGTAAAAGAAAAAAATCAACTAATCAAGAGATTTGAATTTATGAATTCAAAAAATGACTACTGCATTTGCGTACCTTTAGCACGCGATTCTTAAAAATTGGCAGTACATACTAACTCTACTTTATCGCATATTTTATTTTAATAACATCTGGGGCCCTGGAATTTGTTGTATTTGTGTGTTCAAAATGCTGTTGAATCATTACCGTAACTGCTACTTCCAAATATACTATTGAAAAAATCTATTTGGTGAACTAAATCAGTTAAAAACTTTGTACCAATAAGGATAGTATATTTTACACTTAGATAAACATTATTAAAGATATATGAAACATGGTATTTCTTTTATTTCAAACCTTTTTAATCCTTGAATTATTATAATGAATAATATTCAGTTTACCTGTATATACTTGATGCAGAAAATTCGAGATTGAAAGACGTGTAAATAATACTGTGAGATAAAAAAAATGTCTCATAAGACACTTTGTTTCTGAGTTCTAGGCCTTTAAAGTCTCGAAATGAGAACTTATATTCAAGTATATTTTCTAAATTATACATTCGAAAATTATGATTGTTCTAATGGATGATTACTTTTACAGGGACAACCTGTATAATGTAAATGTAGCAAAAATTAATTTTTATATCGAATTTTTAACAAAAAGGTACTCTTTGTTCAACTCTATAAAATTTATGGCTTAGGAGATTTGTGCATTTTTTGATGGTTGTACATACCACGGAAACCGTTCGTCATAAAGAGATATTCTGAAGAAAATTATCATAAATTGTAATTTTGGAAATATACTTAAATATAAATTCTGATTCCACAACTTTGAATGCCTATAACTCGGAAACAAGGGGTTGTATAAGAAATTATTTTACGTCGCAGTATTATTTCCACGGCATCTACTCACTGGCGAATTTTTTGCATAAAATCAAACCCTGTATACATGAAAATGAGATAACTCATTTGAATGGTACTAAGGTTCACGTTTTTAAGTAAAAAGCAAGCACAAGAGGGTAAACGTACTACGCTCGAGTGGTACCGGCAGGATATTGATCTTAAACTTCTGTAGCTTGTGGAGAGATGTGCCTTGGTAGCTGACTTACACTTCTTCAAAGAAAGGAATCCCAATGAAATGACGTTCTAGGAGTTTTCAGGCGAACTCGTGTTCATGAGCCATGTCTAGACCAACATAGGCATATGTGAAGGCACGAAATATAAAATTGAGGGAGTTATAGAGCAAATATTCCTAAAAAAAATCAATTTCTACGCAACCCTTAACCAACTTGTAATTATATTCCATTAATTAATGGTAAGTAGAAAGCGATTGAATCATTCTGGGGGACTAATTTGGGTCTAATAGTTGGTTTAAAAAAGTTTATTTTCATACCATGGATAATAATTTAATCCTAAAACTATTTTTACTCCACAATTCTTCTCGGGAATCATAGTTTTTGTGAACGTATTATAAAATTCGATTAGTACGGCTTGTATTAAAAATATTCACTAGATTAGAATATACATAAATTCTGTTTTATCTATTTAAAAACGTTTTTGTTTGAATTGATATGTGAGAGCTCGCATTGTCGTGGTGGAAAATCTACGATTGGTTTCACTGATTCTTTAGAACACTTCTGGTGTACCATTCAGAAGTGACTGTTATACGTTGCTATAATAGATCGGTGGAGTCAAGTCCAGTTAATCCGAAAAATAGGCGACCATTTGCTTCGAAGTGCTTCAAGCGCAACCAGCGAAACACGGTGGCTCGAGGTGGTACTACATCACCAAAAGTCGAAACCATTTAATCCACGTTCAAAGTTATAGAATCGCATTGCGCTGTATGATGACAGTCTAAGCGTCCAACCTTATATAGGTTTTTGATGTCTCAAAACAAAGAGTAACCGTGAGCTACTGATTGGAAACATAAGAGAATTGAGTACAATTTTCATACCAGGAATAAAACAATACCGTGAGAAGAGTCGATTCATAATCTACATGGAACCATTTCACGTTCAGCAGGAAGGTTTGATAACAATAACAAAAATCAATATTGAAGAGGAATCATACCGAATGCTTCTCCTATTTTTAAGGCAAAGCGGGTGATTTTCATGACAATATGCATTTTATTTACTACAAAAAATTACTTGAGACCAAACTCATATCACTCATAGCAGTGTTTGCGTTACTAATAGGTAATGCTCCGTATTACAAGGTGCAGACTAAAGGTTTCAAAAAGATGAAATGAAACTGTTGCATTCCGAAAAGTTTCTGGAAACTGTTTTGAAATACCTCTTTCGGATTTGATCGCCAAACGGATATTATACGTCCTTAAATGGTCGACACATCTGCAAGACAAAAGAAATACGCAGGTACCATGTCAGGAAATTGCGGTAGTTGATTTAGAACAATTACATCACGCTGAACCAAGAATTGGTGCACGTGGATTGCGGAGTGAGCACGCACTGTGGTCGTACACGCCGAATGCGACGTAGCTATTTCAAAAATACCTTCTAGAAAGTTCACTGTTTAATCCATTTAAAAAATGGAATTGATAGTATCTGGCATTGGAGTTATGGAGAAGACGGTAAACTATCTCATCGATGAAACCCAGCTCGAACTTGCCTGGACTTCATAATCGTTTGACAGCATGTGCAACACTAATAGAAAACATATCTTCCTCTTACCCAAATCTTCACAGAAGATGGTGCGAACCGTGTCTTTGCTAATGCTCAATTCCTCTATTATCAAACGTCAGTCGTTGATCTCTTGTCGGCATGTTTCATATTCACTCAATCAAATTCTGTTTATTACCGGCTGACTCGACTGTAGACTATCTTCAGTCGTTTCCTTTCCAACGTTAAATCATTTGAACAAATTGTCTACTGACGTCTTCCATCTCCTACATTTTCACTAACATGTCACTGCTTTCGTAAAAGAACTTGATGTCAGTTGGTTGACAATGACTACGCTCGATTGTTTTTAGACGTTTTTTTACATAAAAACCAAGCACAAGTAGGGAACCATATTATTCCCGACTAATTTGATTTGTGCTTGCCGTGTGGTGATGCCTATGGATATTCATCTTGAACTTGGTAGCTGATTCCACAGATTTGGAATTCTCAAAAGGAGTTATGATAAATTGACGTTCTGTTTGTCGAGAAGGTCTTGCAGAAACTGCTTTAGGTGGAATTATATTGAACAGCTTAAATGAGCATCTGCCGTGGTATTATCGGTAAAACAGCATCGGCAACTTTTCTTACATGCTCTAAGTTGTTCAAGTTTCTGTTCAACTCTGAATCGCTTATAAGTCGAATTGCTCTCTTCTGTATTGTATCCTCAGAGTATGTTTAGAGCCGACCTTCAAATGTGCTAGAATATTTCAAAGATGGTAGAATGTGGACCCTGGTTTTTCCCATGACAGTCACGAGGTTTCCTGCTAGGCAACGCTTTTTGTCATTTCTCCAAATCGTCATGTGCAAGCACTTCCGCCTTCATAGGAGTAATTTGACTTTATAGATTAATATGCAGAACAGAATTTTTTTCCTTGTAGATCACCTAACCAAAATATTACTGTTTTCAATGGAAAATATAAATATCAGATCTAACGATGGAAATTCACGTAGTCCCGTCGAGTGTCTCGTGAATCGTTGGGGCTCAACTGGACTACTTTGGGAATCACTGATGTAGATTGATTTGAAATTTCTAGATTATCTATTAAATTTCACCAAATCGACGAACAAATTCTGAGAAAGTAAGTACGGAAAAAAACTTTTTGTTGTCATTTTCTCATAATTAATTTAATTGCTTTATATTTTTTAGATTTTTTAAGACGGAGTTCTTTGTAAAAGAAGAATTCGATCTTATTGAAGGTTCAACCAAAGGGAATATAGATAGTTGGTTGGAAAATTACGTTTCCGACATCGAAGACGAGATGGATATTTCTTCTAGAATAACCTTGAACAAAAAAACGGAAGCAAAGCTGCGAAGAAACGCTGGTCTTAGTTATATATCCTCTAAAAGCAATAAAATAATAGAAGCAAGAAAACTGCGTTCACCATGTGGAAACAAATGTAAAATAGGCTGCTCGAAAAAAGTCAACGAAACTCAAAGAAGGAAATTATTCGACGAGTACTGGGCGTTAGCCGATCTGACAAGGCAACGGAATTACATAACTTCCGTAACCACACCCATTATGCCCAGATATAGGTACGTTAATGGCGATAAACACCGACAACTCAATAACGCCTTTTATTTCGGAATAGACAATAAAAATATACGAGTATGTAAAACGTTTTTTAAAGCCACCCTGGACATCAACGACAGAACAATCAGGACCGCTTTGGGTAAAAAAAATAAAGACGGTTTAATCGAAGCCGATATGCGCGGAAAACACAAACATCATCCGACTGTCGGGAAAAAAATCGAAGAAGCCATACGGAAACACATCGAATCAGTTTGTGTTTCGAGTTGCTCGAATGATCGTCAAAGCATAACACACTTTTGGAAAGATTACAAAAAAAGTTCAATTGAATCCGATAAAGAATACGCAAGCCTTGCTACGTATGGAAGAATATTCAAACAATACATATAGTAGATTTTCAATGCGAGAGTGAGATACCTATCATTTTGGTTTTTAAGAAATCCTTTCCCAGGTCTTCAGTATCAACTAGCTAAAGATCCATAGTTCAAAGTACAATACGAATATTAATAAGCAGTGAGGTCAAATTCAAATAAAGATTGTTTGGAAATAAAATTATTGTTTATTAATTATATTATAATATAAATTAATAAAATATAATAAACTTGAGATGTTCCATAAAATTTTATTCGTATTATAATTATTATACAGATATGAATGAACCCAGAATGATTCCTTTGCATCGACTTCTGACTCATAGTCTATTTTTATAAATGAGAGCGTATTAAAATAATGAAATCAACGTAATACAAGTGTCATTTCTTTTAGTAGTGAAACAAGGAAACATTTTTTAGCAGAATTTAAGTAATCTGAGTTTATTACAAAAAAGATCCAGATCTGCTGTTTTGATAAAGAAAACTGACACTGCAGCTCATCATTTGGTTAAATCTGATCATGAGACATCACCATCATCACCAATTCGCTTGTTGGATATTGAGATTCGGAGCAATATGTCTTGGTATAGTCACGTGACTGAATTAGCAAAGGCAGCTTCACAAAAACTTGAAGCCCTCTTTGAAACCAAAAAGCTATATACCCCGCTACAATTTCTAATTCTATACAAGTCCAGTATTTGTCCATCTTTGATATTTGGAGCTCGACTCCCAAGCATACCCTGCGGTTAATCGACTAAAGAGAAGAACAGAAGACTTATAAACGATCTAGAGTTGACTAGAAACAGCTTAGAGCATAGAAGAAATGTCCTTCCACGGCAAATGCTCTTCCATACTGTCCAACATAATCCTACCTAGAGCAGTATTTGCGAAACCTACTCGACAGACATCTCCACATGGCAGGCACCATTCGAACTACTCGAGTGTTATAGGGTTAACCCTCTATTGCTTGCTTTTCACAAAAAAAAAATCGATCCTAAATGATGTTAATTTTCCTCCATTTCAAGGATCTCTTTTCAAAAATATGTATACCTTACATGATATAAGCGAAAAACCAAACACAAAGGTGTTTGTTAACAACTTTTGAAAGTTTTTATGGGTTTCTTTCGAAACTGAAACATCCGCCATGATTCAATAGAGATCATAGAAAATAATTCGCTTAAAGTACTGAAGGTTATAAAAATTTGTATCAAAATATGTTATTTCTTGGTGAGTCCGGGTCAAATTTAATCTCGAGGTATGCAATTGTTGATTTGGTCTTGATTCTTATTTATATTGTTGATATCGCTGCTTTCCACTACACTTAGCACTCTTTATATTAAATAAAAAAGTCAGTAACGAGAATTTGAAGTCTTTATTCAACACTGATATCAAATAATGAAATTTTATTTTAGGAAAACCTTAAAGAAACATTATATCACAAAACACGAAATTAGTAGATCCTGTGATTCTATAAAATCAGAATGTGAAGATGAAGATTATGGATACCCTGCAGAAACTACAAACATTAAATTGAAACAAACACACAAAAAAATCAAAATTAACAAACAAAGTGATGATGAAAACGAAGATGACTTTGAAGAGTACCCTGACAATGATTACACATCAACCAAAACTAAAAAAAACCAAAAATCTTCTGAATCTAGAACAAAAAGATCGCATGTATTTAAACGATGGCCTTGTAAGAAATGCGATGAAATTTGCTTTACAAAAAAAGATCTAGCCGCCCATAGGAAGGAAAACCATATTAAAGAAGAGCCGGAAGAACACACATACCAATTTGATAATATTCAGGAGCTCTACATTTGCAATACGTGTTCTGCAGAGTTTACAGCGGAGGAGGAGGTGAAAAAACACATTAAAACTCATTCAGAACAGTACGAGTGTACCGTCTGTAACCAAAAATTTAAAAAACTATACGATTTTGCTATCCACAACTACACGCATGATCCAGAAGGGCTATTCCGTTGTCCATTATGCCCATATTCAACTTTGAGACGTACTGGTTTTTCGGTACACATCAACTTTACTCATCTAAAAAAATGTAATTACGTTTGTGAAACTTGCGGTAAAGGTTTCAACGATATGGTTTTATATAAAGAACATCATAACGAACATTTAGGCGTCAAACCGTTTACTTGTATAGTTTGCGACAAAATATTTACTTATTCGAGATATCTGTTGAACCATCAATTACGCTCACATAGAGTCGGAATCATTGGTCAACTCCTTCCTAATCAATGCTCGATATGCAAAAAAGTTTTCAGTAAGATGAGTACCTTAGAAAAACATTTTCAAGATAAACATATCAAAAACAATCTACCTCATGATAAAAGGCACTTGTGCGATACGTGCGGCAAAGGTTTCGCCCAGAAAACTAAACTAAAGATTCACTATAGAGTTCATACCGGATTTAAACCGTATACTTGTTCTTATTGTTCGAAAAGTTTTACCAAAAAAGATTATTTGGTTATGCACGAAAGGGTACATAGTGGAGAAAAACCGTATTCTTGTGAATATTGCGGTAAGTGTTTCAGCCAAGGTGCTCCACTTAGGATACACCAACGGACGCATACTGGAGAAAGACCGTATGTTTGTCAGTTTTGTAATACTGGTTTTATATCTAAAAGTGCTTTAACTATGCATTATAAAAATTGTACTCGATAATATGAAGCTGAATAATAAGCTGTAAATTATATGGTAGAAAATAAATTTATTCTTTAAAACTATTTTTAATATATGTATACTATATCCACAAAATCAAAGGGAATTTTATAGAGAAACTAAACACAATTAAAAGTCTCAGTTACCTTCAATTAGGCTCCCACAAAATAATATTATCATTAGTTTACATAGCTTTCATTGGTTTTAAGTTTATCTATGGTAGCTTTATCTTTATATCTGCACCCAAGTCTAACAATGATTAATTTGACTCTGTTCACAATACCTCTACTTTTGTACCTTCCGCTCTAGTCCGGCTACCAATGAATCAAACTTCTCTTTAATATTACAATCTCTTCATCTTTCATTTGTTGCTTCAGTATACTCTAATCCAGGGATTCCCAAACCATTTTAAGCAAGAGACCCCTTTTCCTAACTGAACTGATATCTCAGACCCCCGTAATTATTTTAAAATTAATTAAAAAATTTTATCTCAATTTTTTTTTCTATTGATACAAAATACTTACCAATTTAGAAACTTTGCGGTTGGTTAAGTGAGTGAACTTAACATTCTTTAATCATCAAAATAAATACAATAAAACTCAGTAAATAACAAGTGTAATTAATAATTATTAATACAAGTTACGTAAGAATACTTGAGTAGGAATTATTTTTTGAAAAAACGTTTAAATCGCTAAGTGAAGATAAAAAAATGAAAAATTCAGTTCGATGGTGACTTTCTACCTTTTTAACTAGTCAAGTTATTCATCTTCTACGGACGTGTGCACGCTTATCGATTGTTAGGTTTTTTTAAAAGTACAAAAATGATACTTCCTACTAAAATATTAGTCATTCTCATAATATGTCGCTACCCCTAGAACAAGTTATACAGAATCTAAAAACACAAAACTAACAAAAATCGTAGTTCAGATCTCGAACTTAACTTAAAAAACTTCGTACAAGCTAAATGATGATTTTAAATGGCGATATTTGGAATCTTTAGAAGATCTAAGGGAGTGCTGGTACTAGGTTGTTTTTCTACCTCTTGCCTTTTAACCTCAATATCTCACAAAATCAAATCTCCATTAACGCTCTGTCGTTCGCTCATTAGCGGCGGTGTCTCCCTCTCCAGTTTCACATATTCTTCTTGTTTTCACTTTTTTGCCAATAATATTTTAAAAATACAGGTGTTTCATATTTATCGCAACGCCATATTATTTATTATAAAAACATACTGCGTCTTCAATAAACAAAGAGAGTATGGTTGAAAGAAAGTAAAGCAATTGGAGTCTTCATAGAATTAGAGACAAGTTACAACGTGTTTAAATTGAGGCGTAGGAATTTTCACATATGAAAACTCTCTGTATATCAGTGATGTAAATATTAATATAAATACAAAAATTGTATTTACATAAAATTTACAAAATAAAATGAAACCCCTCTCGACCAGTAGTCATATGAAGTTAAAAAAAAATCATGAATTTATTTAGGTTAGTTTCCGAGAAAAGAACCAATACAGCTCCGGGATCGAGAAATCTTCTGGACTCGATCGCTTCCCTCAATCCGTCGCGAAGAGCCAGAAAGTAAAAAAAAAACATTGCATAAAGTTTGGAAATGACTTAACTTAGTTTTCTGTTTCTCTTGAAATAAATATTTTAAACCGTGAACGCACTCCGGGCTCCGATGATGATTATCTTTTTTTGCAAATTGTTGAACAATGATCTTTGAGCATTGACGGTTTATAACTCTATTGTTTTTTATGAAATCTAAACGAATCCATTTTCAGATTACAGCTATTTTCTTGCTCTATCAATGACCTAACACAGTGACATCTACCAACCATTGTTTCTTTTGCTCGAACCTAATCAATATCGTCCGATATCTAAAATCTATTTATAGAAGAAAAATAGTAAACCAAAACAAATTCACGCATAGATCATTTGATCAGAATTGAAAACGCCAAAGCCGAGCATTTTACAGGACCGCAATTTAAGAAATAATTTGCGGTTTCATGACATTGAGCTTCCGATGTCTTCAACATTACAATAAGATGCTCCACTTGCATATCAATGGCAATGTATATATCCCACATTTTGGTTTCAACCTTTTCCTGGATGCTTTTTCCACTTATTCTTTTAATAGCTTCATGGAAAATATTTTTAACGACAGAAAATTGTTTTATTTAGGTAGACACTTGAAGAAGAAACCCGGCAAAATTGACCGTTTTAGAAATAACTCATCTGTCTACGTGTCAAACATTTTAAGAAAATTATGCAACAGACAAATAAAAACAATCTCACTGCAGTATAATAATACGATGCAATTCCTTTAATATACTTGATCTAACGGCTTCTTCAGCGATGCGGCGCTCGCTCCTCCAACGCGGCTTTCTATTTGTGATTTATTATGGTCCTATTAATTTGGACCAATAACGATGCCTCGCCGCGTTTCATCCGGAATGTTCACGTGCAGAGCCGCGTTGATATACAGTTCGTAAAGAATTCCAAAAATATTTTCCTTTTTATTTCAGTGTTATTGTAGTAAGTTATTATAACTCAAGATCATTTATATACCATCAATTCTTCAAAAATAGTTGAATAATTAATTCATGAATTAATAAGTAATAGATAATTTTATCTAGATCAGAAATATATTGAAATTAATTGAGTGGTACGTTATAAGCTACTTTGGAAAAACGTTTCTTTGAGCGCAGCGAATTCACAGATTTCCTTTCCTTTTTTACCCAGTTAATTCTCAGATTCAACGAGAAAAATTTAGCAATTTAATGCCTAATTTTCCTAGTAATTAGCCACAAAAACAAAGTATGTTTCAATAATTTTGGTTGAAATTTTTTCATAAACTTATCTTCGAAAATAATAAACGACGAAAAATTTTCAAAGCATTAAACTATATTGTCATTAATATACCCACTTTATTTTAGGATAAAGCAAGAATATGATTACTATACAAATAACAGACCTACTCGAATACATAAAGTTACGAAATTCACCTACAACCAGAATTCAAACGGCGAAGAAGACAGCGATTATGGACCGACACCCAAAAAAAGATATAAAAAGTATTCTCAAGTAAATAAATCTATTTATCCGAGAAGGCAGTATAACATACTGAAACAATGGCCTTGTAAGAAGTGTGATGAAATTTGTTCCAGCAAAAGAAATCTTTCCGCGCACCGGAAGGAATATCACAATAAAGAAGAAGAAGAGGAACAGCACACATACCAATATGACGCAGTACAGGATCTTTATGTTTGTTGTACTTGTTCAGCAGAGTTTACAGCCAAGGAAGAAGTTGAAATGCACATTAAAACCCATGCGGAACTTTACACGTGTACGATTTGTAACAAAAAATTTACGAAATTGTACGAATTCGGTACTCACAATTACACGCACGATCCCGAAAACAAATTCCGTTGTCCGTTATGTTCCTACACGACATTGAAAAGAACAGGATTTTTGGTTCACGTGAACTATACTCACCTGAAAAAATTCAATTACGTTTGCGAAACTTGCGGTAAAGGCTTCAATGACCTAGTGTTGTACAGAGAACATAATAACGAACATTTAGGTATTAAACCGTTCTCTTGTATAGTTTGTTCTAAAATGTTTACCTACTCAAGATATCTCTTGAGTCACCAATTACGCGCTCATCGAGTAGGTATCGATGGTCAACTACTTCCCAATCAATGTTCCATTTGCAACAAAGTATTTAGTAAAATGAATACTTTGGAAAAACATTTTGAAGAGAAACACGTTAAAAACAGCCTGCCGCACGTCAAAAAGCATCTTTGTGATACTTGTGGCAAAGGTTTTGCCCAAAAAAATAAACTTCGAGTTCACTACAGAGTACATACTGGTTTTAAACCTTACACTTGTACGTATTGCGCGAAAAGTTTCACAAAAAAAGATTATTTGGTTATGCACGAAAGGGTACATAGTGGCGAAAAACCGTATTCTTGCGAATATTGTGGTAAGTGTTTTAGTCAGGGAGCCCCACTTAGGATCCATCTAAGGACGCATACCGGGGAGAGACCGTATATTTGTCAAATTTGTAGCTCTGGTTTTACGTCAAGGGGTGCGCTAAATATGCATACTAAAAATTGTGCAGGTAGCTTGTAAAATAGAGATTATACGAATTATAAACTATAAATTACAATTATCGATTGCAAATTACTATGTGTTAGTTATTTTCACATGTAGCAGATTATTATTTCTTCAATGCATTCTTATATAGCTCCGCCAATAGACAGTTAATTATAGCTTACTGCTTCAGTATTTTGCTAAAATATATCGCTAATAGAATCAAGTTTTTCTCACAACTTTACAGATTGTATCTTAAATATTTATTCTGTATACTCCTAGAATGAAAATTTAGCTGCGAAAGCTGTTTTTGTTTCAATTTTCGTTTGTGTCATAGTGGTTATATAGGTATAAGGGTTTAACTTTGATTCCTAAACAACCTTACGTCCATAAAGAATAATTTTAATATTAAAACTGACTAGTATAAGTAGAACTATCCCTTATAGATCCAACTCAACATCGGAATCAAAAAATGAACTGTTACAACCATTTCATCAGTAATATTGTCCAACTTCCATATTTTCTCTTCTTATTTAATCGTATCATTAACTGCCTTCTCACAGTTTTCTGGTTCCAAATTATTTACAGCCTCCAAAGACAACTGTTAAACATCAATCATTTTAAAGAATTTTTTTCTTGAAACTTCTCCCTTTATATGTACCATACCAGTTCAATCGAAATATCGAGATCTAACCACCATCATTTAACGATTTTTTGCTATTTCGTTAATTTCATATTCTTTGAATATCTAAGGAGGAAACACAAAGATTACAGTTCTATTTCACAGAACCACGATGGAACTTCATATTCTTTGAATATAGCTTTTCCTATAATTTTTTTAACCACTTGGTTGTTCGAACCATTCTGGAAAATCATCAGCATTCATGTCTTCATGGTAGTCACTGGAAAGAGTAGTATCAAAAATCAACAATTAGGTAATGTCTGCTCTATATTTAAATATCGTTTTTGTTTAAGTAGACTTTTGGGGAATCCTTATCATTCTTATCATTTCGATCAATGACAGGACCTTTTTCTACTGTTGGAGATTCTTTTTGATAGAAAATTAGTAGTACTTTCCTTCGAAGTCTTTCTTCCAAATGATTTTCTATTTGAAATTTTTGTCTCTCTGGAGTTTTACATGCTGTTTGAGACCCGCCACACTTCTCGTCTTTAGTAAATGTAAATCGTAGTATTACTAGTAACTATTCCCATTGTATCATCAATACTTTTACATAAATGTTTGTCTGTGGATGATTCAAAACAATTAGACCTCCTTACTATGTATCTAGAATCTGATTATCGGTGAGAGCCAATTTAATAATAAACTTTTCTTAGCTGCCAAACGATTATCCTGGTACTTCTTTATCAGTCTTATTCTTAGATTCATAAGCAACACACTGCACCGTTGTATAAAAATTCAAGTCTCGAATAAGTTGTATATACAAGAATTAATTATCACACAATAAAGATATTAAAAAATAGCGTCCATTTAAATGTAGCAAGCCCAGATGGGGTAACGCCGCTCTTACGAGCTTTCTAGATCTTTTTTTCTTTCTTTGTTTCGGGGTAGATCAGTCCCCATTCTCTTCTGTTTATATCTTGTGGCACATATCCTGCCAGGCTCGTCTATCTTTCGTTTTTTCTTGTCAGTTCCACATCCCAATTCTCTTAAGGTCGTCTTTTACCTCTTGCCACCATGTAGACCTTGGTCTTCCTCTTCTTCTAGCACTTCCAGGGGTCCAATCTAATATTGAGTACGCTACTGTTTCCTCTCCTGCTCTCCATACATGTCCCAGCCATCTTGCTCTTTGTTGTTTAATTTTTCTTACTATGTCCTCTTTAATTTCTTGTTCTATTTCATGGTTCATTCTTCTTCGGTACTCATTTTCTGTTAGTTTTACTGGTCCTAATATTGTTCTTAATATTTTTCTCTCAACAATTCTTAAGTCTTCTTCTTGCTTTTTTGTCATAGTCATAGTTTCTGCAGCATACATCATGACCGGTCTAATAACTGTTTTATATATTCTCATTTTTGTACTTTTTCCTAGTATTTTGTTTTGCAGTAGTTTTTTGTTAGCGTAATATGCCCTGTTAGCTGCTGTTATTTTTTCTTTGACTTCTGCCTCTTTATTTCCGTCACTACTTAAGGTTGTTCCTAAGTACTTGAATGTATCTACTTCCTCAAAATCAAAATTTCCAATTTTTATTTTCTGTTTACCTCCTATAATACGTTTATCTAGCCTCATTATTTTTGTTTTCTTTTCATTTATTTTGAGACCCATTTTACTTCCTTCTAGTACTATTTCCTTTAGCATTTCTTCCATTGTGTTTCGACTTCTTGTGATAAGTTCTATGTCGTCTGCATATGCTACTATTTGTCCACTTCTAGTTTTTATTGTTCTCTTGTCTATTTTACGCATCACATATTCCAGTGCCAAATTGAACAGCTTCGTTGATAAAGCATCCCCCTGTCTTACACCCTGATTTATTTCAAATTCTTCTGTGTTCCCCACTTGTGTCCTTACTGTGACTGTTGTTTTCTTCATTGTACACTGTATTAGTTTTCTTAGTTTGGGGGGTATTCCCAGTTCTTTTAGTGCCGACATGAGCTTACTTCTTTTTATCGAATCAAACACTTGTTGAACATCTATGAAGAGTATTTCCACTTTCCAGATGTAAACCCGGTTTGGTACTGCCAATTATGGTTTTGGTTTGTTTTGAAATTCTTTTGTGTATGAGTGTTAACAGTATTTTGTATGCGGTGTTTAGCAGCGTGAGTCCTCTGTAATTCTTACATATCTGTTGATCCCCTTTTTTGTGTATAGTAATAATTTCACCAGTTTCCCAATCCTCAGGCATTTTTCCTTCGATCCATATCTTTTTGATCAATTCATATAGCCGATATTGGAGGTCAAAGCCTCCATATTTTATTAGCTCCATATTAATGCCATCTAATCCAGGTGCTTTTCCATTGCGGCTTTTATTGATTATTTCATAGATTTCCTCTCTTGTTGGTTCATCTGTATTTTCGGTTGCATTTTCTAGATTTTCTCTGTATCTCTGTATTTTTTGCTTGCATTTGTGTGGTTCAATTTTTCAATATTCCATTTCTTTTTTTTTAGCATCTCTTCTACATCTTTTAACCTTCTGCTTTATAGTTGCTGTAAGTACAAAGTGGTCCGTATCTGCGCAAGCTCCCCTAAATGATCGGACATCCTTTACAGAGCTTTGTTTCCTTCTTGTTATTAATATATGGTCTATTTGCGTGAATGTTTTGTTGTCCGGGGCACTCCAAGTCACTTTGTGGTGGTACGGATGCTGGAATTTGGTGCTGCTTATGACCATATTCGTACTTATAGCTAAATTGCACAATCTTGTTCCATTATCATTTGTTACATGGTGTACTGTATGTTTTCCTGCAACATGTTTTATGTAATCTTCTTGACCTATCTGTGCGTTAAAATCCCCCAGTACTATAGTTTTATCTTCCTTGGGTGTTCCTTCGATTTCCTTCTCCAGATTCTCATATAGTTTTTCTTTTTCTTCTTCTTCAGCATTTTCTGTTGGTGCATACACGTTTAAGACTGATAGGTTAAAGGGGGCTGCTTTTACTCGTAAATACGCTATTCTCCCGTTTACCGCCCTAAAGTCTATTATATTGTCTTTTAGTTTTTTGCTTACTATAAAACCTGTCCCACCTTGCCCTTGTTTCTCGTTTCCTGAGTATAAGAGGGTGTACTCTTTTTTGTTTATAATTCCCTGTTCTTTCCATCTAATTTCTTGTATGGCTGCTACATCCACCTCATATTTTCTTAGTTCAGCTGCTATTTCTTCCATTTTTCCTGGAGCCAGCATACTTCTAACATTCCATGTACTAATTTTAATTTCCTTTTTTTTATTTACTTTTTTATTTATTATTTTATTTTTTTTATTTTTAGTTCTATTTCCCATTTTATTCTTGTTTTTTTGCTATTTTCGGTATTGTTTCATTATCCTTTAGCACGTCCTTGATCTTGCCATTGTTTTCATTGCATATTTCCATATTACCATGGTTCATTAGTTTTTTTCGTCTCTTGAGATTTTATTTAAGTGCGCTGTCTCCATTCCAGGTGATCGTTCACTTGTCGTTCTTTTCCCACTGTTTTTTGGTAGGTTCCTTTCCATGTCCATCTGATCTTTTTGGAAACTATACATATCATAAACATTTCCTTCCACGTGCAGCTTATCGTATTTGATATACGCTCTTTTTCCTTCTTGCTTCGCCTTCTTAAGGTAGGGTATTAGTACTTTCCTACTTTGTTGTACATTCTTGGTATAGTCCTCGTTGATCCATATATTCGTACCCTTAAGTTTTTTTGCGCTTTGTAATATTTCCATTTTCCTTTCTCCTCTATTCATTTTTACAAGTACAGGTCTATTCTTATTTCCAGCAAAGTTTCCTATTTTTCTTATTTCACTTGCCTCTACGTTTAAGCTTACATTTATGCCGGTTTTATTTAGAGCACGTTCGACTTTTCTTTTAACCTCTTCCAATTTCTCGTTTTCATTATCTTCAATGCCATGGATTATAATATTGTTTCTCTTTATTTCGCGCTCAATCATTTCCATTCTCGCTTCCTGTTTCTGTATCGTTTGTCTTAACTGTTCGTTTTCTGTTCTTATTTTTGCCATTTCTTGATTAATCGGATCTAATTTGTTGTCAATAGCCATTATTTTTTCATTTAAAGCTATAAACATTGCTTTTATTTCCTCCATGTCTTCATTCCTTTTTTCCATTTTTTGTCCGCTAACCACAGTTTAACAAATCAAGCGTACCGGAGGCGCTATTAGTCAAAAACCTACTCGGTTCAACTTTCAACACGCGATCTGACCCAGTTTGCCAAACCGTCGTTAAATTCTTAATCCGCCATTGTATTTTTATTTCTATTGGAATAGTAGATGCGATAGCAGCTGGTTTTCGCTTATCTTTTGCTTCTTTTTTTCTGATGTTAACAATTATTACTTGCTGAATTTTAATGGATTATAAATTTACTTTACTTTTATTATTTTATCGGTCAATCCACTGATAAATAACTAATTAAAACTGACTTACTGTTATGATGTATCAATCCTAAAAGGTTGTACACTATTTTTATAATTTATTTTTCACTTTTCATTAGTTTTTCTTGGGTTTTATGTAGACCGATCTAACACACTTCTGTTCACTAGCGAGCCAGGCTGGTGATGACAGAATTTTCACGGTTTCCCCTGCATAAAATTGTAATCACGATGATAGGCTACCGAAAACTCTGTGCCTGAGTCAGTTGCACTTTTGTTCACAAAGTTACAAGGATCCCGTAACATCGATCAGACTTTCTGTTACGCAATTTGGCCGTCGATCCCTACGAAGAATTTTGTTAAAATATTTGAAGATGTTCCACCTGTTAACGGCTGAATGCCAAACGCGTGAAACCTACTGCATCTCAACGAACGAACATCAGAAAGCATCATAAGCGATGAGGCTTATTTCCATCTTTGTCGTTACGTGAATTATTGTTTCTGGGACACTTGAATTCTGTGTATCACCATTAAACCCGCTCAAGGTTACTGCGTGGTGTGTTGTTTACTTTGGAGGAGTCATTTTTTTAAAACGTCGAAGGCCAAACGACAACTGTGGATGGCGCGGGCTACTAAGCCTCAATTACCAATTTTTTCCTTCCTCACTTGAATGGATGGAGACTGGAGAATATAAGGTATCAAAAAAACGATGCAACAGCACATTGAACAACTTCCTTGTCGCTTAATCTCTCGTTTTGGTGATTTGCACTGGCTGGCCAGATCACCAGATTTAACCGTTTCAAACTTTTTTTTATGGGGTTATTTAAAATCTTACTTACGTATTTTTCTCTTTTAGTTTTTATTTGAAATACCTTAAATAATAGAATATTATCCTGGAAAATAATATAATATTTTTGGAAAAACCTGGTTAGGGTTCTCAATTTACTTTTTCTCAAAACTTACTGCGGCAATATAATTGTAACAATTTAGCGGATCTAAGTGACCACATTTTGTTATTTTTTGCGCTAATATTAATGGTTTATTCATTAACTTCTTTTTCTGCACTTCATATAAAGAGTGTCTCATAAAAAACAGTTTGGATGATAATATAAATAAATAACCAGAAAACGTAAACGTTTTTTTTTATTCACATGTTTCCCTTCCTCTCATTTTTTATTATAAAAGCCGACAATCAAACTTTTTTTCTAATTTTTAGAATAGTTTGCTTGTGGTTATATTTTTGACGAAAATAGTCAATAATTCAATGATTCAATGTTGAAGTTCCTACGAGAAGAGTTCAATTTTTTCGAAATCACGGCGTTAATTGCACCGCATCGCAAATTTTTAATGGTGCCGAACAAAAAAAAATTCACGTGAAACAATTTTTTCCATTTTCTTCTCATTTTAGTGTTCTTAACTAGAAAAAATAATTAAGGTCAATTTATAAACTTGTAATAAATGAAATTTCACAACAATCCGTTGCTCTAATTTTTACATCGATCATTTTAAGAGCATAACAAAAAGACAGCCCGTATAAAAACGATGGCAATGGCTACACTGGTTGGTCTACAGACATGGTAGACATCGCATTTGAAATAGTGGGCTTTAGGCTAAACATTTTTTGTCTCAAATTTGAAGCCTAGCTTGCGCCTATGACTAAGCACGCTACTCCACTGGCTTTAGATATAGGTTTATATACCAAACCAAATACAGGGTGTCTATTTGAAGTAAGCACCTCATAAATGATTTAAAGTTAAGTTAAACACCCTATATGAATTGGATACATGCAGTTAACGGGCAAACCCTTGTTTATTGGTTACAATTTCAAGTTTCTAGCTTGTGGTATAGGATATTTCAAGAATTTTGGAAGCGCCACATCATATTTTAAAATCTATAGCTTCGTAATTTCAGATTTTAACATAACTCTAGCCGTCATTACTTTAGTCCAAAACTTTTCGAGCTTACCCTGTATTGTATTGTGTTTCATTCACTATCATTATCTAATATATTCAATTACGTCTTTATATTTGAAAAAAATATGGATATAATTGTAATACAAATTATTTATTTGTTCGCCTGCTAATCGTTTTTATAGTTCTAATAAAAAATTATTTTTAGGTACATATTACCAAGCAATATTTCCGAATCTCTCACCTCTGAAATTCATATAAAAACTGAAATTCAAGAAGAATTAGAACCGCAAATGATACACATCGAGCCGAAATCAATCACAAAACAAAACATTGAAGTTCCTCCTCCATATAAAACAGTGGTCAGAGAAGGTTTCCAATTTGTAGTACCAACAATAAGTCGTCAACCGCTTACTCCAAACCAATCAACCTCCCAACCTATAATTAATTCTCGGATATATAAAAAAATTGTTAAAGATGGCAATACTTTTATAGTACCACTCAAAAGCGACGAAGCTCAAAATGTCAAATACGTTAATTTCATGAAAGTTAGAATACCCGAATTAGATGTAAACAATACAAATAGAAACAGCACACACCCAGTTATACCAGGAAAAGTTAACAATAATGGTCAAGTAGCTACATCCGAAATAAACTTTAAAAATAATAATCAAACAAAAACGGTTTATCAAGCACTACCGAATCAAACTAATAAAAGTTCTATACAAATAATACCTATCGTTCAAGAAGCTACATCACTTTCACAAACAATGTATCCAATAGTACCCATTAAACTTGCTAACAGTTCGGTACAAGTACCAAACTCCGGTACTGTACAAAATCAACTTAATAATAACCCAATAAAAACATCTAATATTCAAACTTCACTATTAAAAACGACACATTCACCAATATCTAATGGAACATCTAGCTCAAAACCTTTATTATCAACGGTACCAAATCAACTTAATATCGGTTCGGTACAATTTGTATCTAAAAATCGTTTGAATTTATATCCGACAGTACCAATTCAACTATCTAATAGTTCAACACAACTACAAAATGTCAAGACTTCAACATCTGTTCCAAATACTGTGTACACAACATCAAACACATTACCTATAAAAGTTGCGCATTCACAAATTATCAATCCACTCGATATAATGCGTAAATCTTTTGTGTTTTCATCCGAACATCCCAAGCAAATATTCCTTATATCAAACCAAATAAAATCAGTTCATGACGAATATATAAACCCATTCGATTATTCAACTACACCCCCAAACTATACTACAATGACCGAAAAACCAAAAGAAAAAGTTAAAAAGTTGGACATCTCCTGGACGTGTTCAATGTGTCATGAACAATTAGAAAGTAAAATCTCATTAATCGATCATTACGCCGAGCACAAACAGACAATGGACAAATTAGAAGAAAATGACATCGTAACTGAAGAAGAGAAAATTGGTTTACTTTGTCGCGTATGTAACGTTTACTTATTTTCTGAAGGAGCTTACGAATTTCACATCCTGAAAAACCACGCACCTAAAAACGACCATTGCACAATTTGCTTTCAAACATTCGAAGACATTTTTAAATTGTGCTCTCACAGCGTTTGTCATTCGGAAGATGCGTCAACGTTCACGTGCTCGGTTTGCAGCAAATTTAAAACGAAAAATCTGACAGATCTAGCAGATCATTTATCTAGAGAACATAAAATCTCACCTATTCACTGCAACGAATGCAATAGAGACTTTTATTCCCAAAAATGGTTCGAGGATCACAAAGCTTTTCATTTAGACGAGGATTGTTTTAGTTGCAAATTATGTCCGTGTAAGTTCAACAGTAGATCCGGTTTAAATAAACATGTGAGAAAAGAACACGGAGAAACCATTAAATTGGTAAAGTACAAATGCGATATTTGTAACGTAACTTTTCCTTATAAAAAAAATATACTTAAACATAACAGATGTTTACATCCGTCTAAATCTTACCTGTGCAGTACATGCGGGCAAACTTTTACGGTTAAACACAAATTTACGACACATCTAACCAAACACGAGGAACAAAGTTTTATGTGTACAGTTTGCGGAAAACGTTTTAGAAAAAGTTGTCAATTGAAATTACATATGAGGGTACATACTGGAGAAAAACCTGCCAAGTGTCACTTATGTGACAAATCTTTTTCCCAACGATCAACGTTAACCTTACATTTACGATATCACACCGGAGAACGGCCCTATAGTTGTAATTTATGTAAAAAAGGATTCGTTTCGAAAAATATTCGAGATCATCATTTAAGAACCTGCGAAGGAAAATCAGAAAAATCTGTAAAACGTACTAGAAAATGTTCGCAAGCGAAAAAATAACTACGTTAATCAATAAGACTGATACAGTATCTTTAGTATGTAATACTAAGAGCGTTGATGAAAAAAATACTAATCGGGTAAATAAATATTTATCAACAAGTTGATCCAATAAATCCAAGGTCTCAGTGAATGATTTGACATCGTTATCTGGAAAGAACCGTATTCATACGCGGAAACAAGAAATAATCACTAGATGTCAAATCTTGGCTGTATCGAGATATTTTACCTAGATCTTTACAACTTTACTTGCCTTACGTGACACAATATCGATCTCTGTTGATGGTCCGGTCTGGATGACCAATTAATTGATCAATATATAATCCAGGATGTTTTAATTATAAGTTTCGTCCTCCGCTATATACTTGCAAGATCTGAATATTTTGAGATGTCCTCCGCAGAATTCTGATCTAGCTAAGTCGTTAATCCTGGAGATATCGATATACCAGATCCATTATGCCATATTGCAGATTCAACGACATTCATCCAATGTTTTGATAGTAACCTTTTTTATTAACAGTCACATGTCACTGGGCACGAAAAGCATAGGGCATTCACCTATAGCCTGCTTCCAGATTTTTTCATGGCTATAATCATTTGTGTGGCGTTATCTATAAGGAACGGTGGTTCTTCTTCTGTTATGTACAATTCATAGAGAGCGTGGTACTGAACTGCTAGTAAAGAGAGAAAGAATATGGGTGTACCTTTTTCTTTATTTGTCTAGTCTATTCTGATTGGATCTCCTTGACATTAAAGTTCCGAGAGATAAGATCATTAAAGTAGGACATTAACAAGTTTGGATTTGATTGGCGAGAAGTAGATAGAGAACCGATGTTTATCTAATCTTTTTTAATTGGATTCCACAAACCGCTCTCTCTTACTATTAACTCTGCATTAATTTTCGTCTTTTAATTAATTTTTATAGAATTTACCGTTTTGTCAAAAAACGCAAAAACATCAGTTAGGAGATTTTAACCTTTTACAGATACGGAATCGTCAGAGATTATCAGCATTCATTTTAATGGTGTTTTCTTATTATGCTGATGCTATATATATCGGATCGAGCTACTTCAAAAGCCAGCAAATATTTTTGATTCGACAATGAATAAATAAATTATTAATAGATTATTGAAATGTAAAAAATGCGCATACAAATTACTTGTTTAATCCTGCTACAGATATTGAAAATTATCAATATCTTTAATTTTAACTTGTACTTTTGTCATATTTTATAATAATCGGCCCTTTACTGATAATTATTCTAGTTATTTAAGTTCTATTATAAACAGTGTTTTTTAAATAAAATAGTTCTCCTCCTATGTTTTTTTTTTTTTCGTAAAATTTGTGAATCTAGAATTTCTACGATTTTGGACTATCAATTGATGGAAAAATACGGTAAGTTTAAGGTTCGCGTCAACCAGATTGGCAAACGCGATGGCACTACGAAATACACCTATCCCCCGATTTACACGATACTTTTCGCTTTTACACGGTTTTCCAAATAAGTTTTTTTTGTTTTTATCGCACTCTACTAAATGCTACTGTGATTGAACACGTGCGCTGTGTACACATCTCACGGGGAATCCCGAGCTGATGTGCTGACTTGCTGCACACGCACACTGTGTATGTATTTCTTCACATAAAATTAAAGTTTTATCTATGGAAAATTGTATTTGAGTGAAAGTTTCACAATTTCAGAAATATTTAATTTTCCATATTCGCAAATTACAAGTGAGTGCATAATTATGATTATTATAAATTAACGGCTGTGATTAAAGTAAAATGCAGAAGGAAAAATACGGGAAAATTTTGAGGGTAATGATGGCAATTTACCAAATAGGTTTAATCAAAATAAAAAAATTAAAACATTTTAATTGGAATAAAAATTAATTATTAAACTTTTGTTAAACAGTCTAGTTATGGTGAATTAAAACAACTGGTTCTTTTATTAAAGGTATAATTTTGTTCTTATTTGGCGCTTAGTGCTTGTAAATTAATGAAAAAAACAATTATTATAATATATAATTTGTTGATTTTTTTTTAGTTAACCAATAAACATTAGGTAGAATTCTCTTACGCTTTGATAAAGTTTTATTTATAATACATATATAATAAAGAAATAAATAATAAATAAATTAGTTTCTAAAGAAAAGTTATTTCTTTAGAAACTAAAATCGAAATTTTGGATCGCTTACGAAAGGGAGATAGAGTAGAGTAGATGTTGCAAAATCATATAGCATGAACGAAGCTACAATAAGAACTATTAGAACAAATGAAAACACAATTAGAAAGAGTATTGCAGCTTGCAATACCACGAGTATGGGCACAACAATATACACCAGAACTATCGCAATGGAAAAAAATGAGAAAGCGTTAATGCTTTGGATAGAAGATCAAACACAAAAAAGAGTACCCATTGATACAAGCGCAATAACAAATAAAGCATTACGAATTTACGAAAAACTTGTAGAACAATTACCATCTTCTTCTTCAACTGAAAAGAAGCCAAATTTTTTGGCAAGTCTTGGCTGGTTTGAAAGATTTAAAATAAGACATTCGTTACACAGCTTAAAATTAAAAGGTGAACTTGCTTTTGGCGGCGTAGATGCAGCCTAAGAATATCCAGCTAATTTTGTAGAAATTATTAACGACAATTCATACACCCCGGATCAGGTTTTCAATGCTGATGAGTCAGGGTTATTCTGGAAAAAAATGCCTGAAAGGACTTATGTCTCAAAATTTTATAAATCGGCTAGTGGTCATAAAGCAGCATAACAATTCTTTTCTATAGCAATGCTTCAGGTGATTATATTATGAAACCATTAGTGATTAACAAATCAAAAATGCAACGTGCCAACGAAGTAAACATCAATAATCTTCCCGTTTATTGGAGGGCTAATAAGAAAGCGTGGGTTACTGCTGCAATGTTTACTGAATGGTTTCATGAATGTTTTATTCCAGATGCCAAAAAAAAATTGCCTTATCAAACACTGCGATTAAGCAAACAACGCTCAATAGCTGTTGGGAAAAATTGTGGCCAAATGTAGTCAAAAATGAACATTCCATTTCAACGTTAAATGATGAATATTGGCAGATGGCGCATTCATTGGGCGGAGAAGGTTTTGATGATTTTACTGATGATGATATCGCAGAGTTAATGCCTGATAAAGAACTAAGTGAGAATGATTTAGTTAACTTAGTTTGCGAAAGTGAGTCTGACAAATCTGATGAAGAGGAATTAGTACCGGTAACATTCACTGATAAAGTCATCCGCGAAGGATTCTCATTGGGAAGAAAGCTTATACAAAATGACACAAACGTTGAAATGGCTTTACGATTCCAACGTGACATAAATCGCTGCTTGGTTCAATATGAAGAAGTTTACAAGGATCTTACAAAAAATTCGTGGCAATTGTTAATAACCGATTTTATTACCATCTCTCATAATGTAAATATTTCTGCTTCAAACATCGAATCGGCACAAATAAATTCGAGTGATGAAAGTGAATACGAAACTTCGATTCCGAAAAAAAGAATGAGAGTAATTTCTGACAGTGGTAAAGGATAATAAAACACCTTTGGTTTTATTTTTTGTTATTCTGTTTAATGTATTGTAATTAAATAAAAAAACATTGTTTCCGTAATATATTAAATATTTTAACCTGTCAATGCATTTTATTTCTGTGTACACCTAAAAATATAGAAAAAAAGTCACAACTGTTAAATAGCAAAACTATGCATTTTCTGCAAGCTTTTTGATTTACACGGTTTTGACTTGAAAATTTTTAATTTTCGATTTACACGTTTTTCTCAGGAACGTATCCACCGTGTAAATCGGGGGATAGGTGTATACTGCGAATATAAATAAATGATAAAACCAAAATACAAGGTGTCTGAAAGAAAGTTGACCTTTGTATTGCTTGTTGCGTGAACGCAGCTATACGGAAGGGCGCGAGAGGTATGTCAATCGGTAGCCTGGCTCTTGGGAATTTAGTCGCTATGGAGAGTTTCTCAGCAGCGAACCGTGAGTTGTGCGTGTGTGAGTTTTACAACAACAATGTTTCAGCGGCTGTGGCTGTAAAAAATTCTGCTTAAATGATGCGCTAGGAGCTCGACTGATTCTAGAACGGTCGGAAACGAAGACTCGGTCTGAGACGAGCTATTTTACACATAAATTTAAAGTCTCAGGATGCTAGTCATAGGTTCGGCTTAGTAAACCAGATGCTTGAGCGCTTTTCAACGTTCACCGACATCTTGTTTTCATTTTCATCTTAATAGACACGTCAACAAGCAAAATTGCCGCTACTGGAATGCAAATAATCCAAAACATAAACATCAGAAACACCTACATTCGTCTAAAGTGACTGTATGGGCTGTCAAAAATTGCTATTTGAAAATGAAAGGGGATACATAGTTACAGTTAATTCAGAGCGGTATGTGCAGACGTTAGACGATTGTACCAGCAAGACAGAGCAACTTAACATACATCCAATCGATCTCTGTCACGAGAATGTGACTGAGAGGAAAAAGAAAGTAAAGACCACCCCATCCAAGTATACCATATGTTAGGGGTTATTTATTTATTTGATGGAATTTACCAATTTTTAATCGAGAAGAATTTGGGGACTGTCATCACTGTGCATGACGAACCTTTTTTGAATATGAATTGTATAAACCGCTGATTAATGAGTTTTCATTTCTACATATACCTAATAAAAAATTACGAAGGTATGAGTTTCATTTAACCAAACATGATAGTTTAGTTGACAAGTCCTTTTTTCAATATACTTTAATAGGGTATCACGTCGACAAAAGGTTGTTGGAAGTCACGTACTACCTTAATGACCTAATTCAATATGCGTCCCGTTATCAGCCAAATTTTCATCTTCTATGAACGGCAGACAATATTTACAAATTATTGAAACTCTAAACAATATTAGAGTTGGACTTTTATCCAATATTATTTTGAAATTGTGTATGTCCTTCTACCGATTCCTCATTCTGTGTCTCTTCTTCTATATGCTCTGGCTCTTCTTTTTGCTTATTTGGTACTTTTTCTGAAATAAATTTACTGATAAAATTTTTTTTAGGCAAGAAGAAGTAAAATTACTTTCTAGTTTGAATAGAAGTATAACATCACATTCCATTTCATCCAGTCACAACGTACAATGTACATCTGATGAATCACCAATCAACGAAGATCAAAAACCTCTTTCTTTCGTGGAATCTTACAAGAATCCTTTCGATTATACGGCTCTAGCAGAGAACAAACTTCCCAGGAATGCATCGAGATATCGAAGATTGTTTAGAACACCAACCAAAACAAAAATTTGGAAGTGTGAACTCTGCTCCGAAACACGAACTACTATAGAAGCTTTACTGGATCACTACGAAACTCATAAGAAAATAAGAGATGAATTGAAAGACGCCGAAGATGAGACCGAGGATTCATTCAGTTGTCCAGTTTGCAAATTCACATTCGATGATGTAGAAAAATTCAAACGACACGTGATCTTAAAACACGGACCGAAAGAATATTTTTGCGACATTTGTAAATACGGATTAGCGAATTACGTTTTCCTCACAGTTCATAACGCGATACAACATAACGAAGATCACGAAACGTTGATATGCGCTGCTTGCAAACGGTTTTCAACAATTTCGAATGATGAATTAATGAATCACATCGAAGTTGAACACAAAACCAATAACTTTTTTTGCGACGAATGCGAAGATAGTTTCATTTCCAAGGAATGGTTCGAGAACCATAAAATATTTCACGTTAAATCCCAGATTACACGTTACGGCGAAAAAGTTTCCAACAGTAATGAAACATCTAGTAAAGAAAATATAAAGGATATTATATACAGGAAATTTCACTGTAAAGATTGTAAACAAACATTTCCCTATAACAAAAATCTGGAAAGACATCTATGTTTAATACACGGAATAAATAAAGAGAGTTTCAGTAGTAATGTTCATGGAAAAACTTTCGATAAACAAAACGCGTTGAGTACGAATTTGAAAACACATAAAACCAAAGAATACATTTGTTTGGTGTGTGGTAAGCAATTTTTACGTTCGCAAGGACTAAAAATACATAATAGAATACACACGGGAGAAAAACCATATAAATGTCAACATTGTGACAAATCTTTTGCACAAATATCGCAACTGAAATTACACATCAGGGCGCATACTGGAGAACGTCCTTATCCATGTGGCAACTGTGATAAAAGATTTATAACTAGGTCTCGTAAAGATACCCATCAAAGAAAGTGTACTAAATAGAATTTAAAAACAATAAGGTTGTTATTTTTTCCACAAGAATAACATAACAAAAATACTATCGACCATCCTTTTTTCTCTTTTGAAAATAGGACAAGGTTATAAAAACAAATTATATTCTGCTATGACACATTTAAGAAAAGAATTCTGTAGAGAAACTTAAAAAAATGAACAATTACTTGATTACTAACACTGTGCATTTAGTTATTATTCGTACCGACGCGAACATCAACCATATACATATGACTTGCGACTCATCATTAATACTTGTCTGGTGGTTTTAGTCAGCAAAAAACTATTTCTTAAAAGTTGCATAAGGAAAAATTTTCGCACAATTGATGCGAAGAGTTCTCACCCGTGAACAAAAACTACAGGAATTCAAAGCAACGGTTAATTTGTGCTGATGATGCTGATGAGAAATAGATGGACAAAAGCCAAGGTAATCCCAAATCCCAACTGAAGGTTTCTTTCGATATTCACGTCATCGTGCATCTTCACATCAGCTGTCATCACTGGACAGTTCGATATTAGCGTCCTAAAGCCGAAAACTCTATGACAAGCTGAATTTTGCTCAACAATGAACCACGCACCATTCCGCATTGATAGTGCAAAAGTTTTTAGCAAAAACAGGCATTCAGAAGATTTCGCACCTACCCTATAGTCCCGATATTGGTTCCAGCGACATTTTGTATTCACACCTTAAAAGCGTAACTGATGTTCTAAACGAGTTGACGTCATGTTTTAGATTATATTATAATCGTTGTATAGAATTGAATGAAACATCAATAAATAAAATTTTATATAATAGTTATTTAGTTTCATACAAAATTTTTTCTACGTCCGTAGACTTAAAAAAACTGAGCATTATTAATTTGAACAAATAATGTATGAGATAATGTTTTAGATTCTTTGGGTCTATAGCCAACTGATTTAGATATTTACTTTTTTAGGGTGCCTTTTAGTTTTGAATAAGTCGACCAAAGTGTTAAAGACTAGTAACACTCTTTCCGTCAAGCTGAAACTCCTTTTAATTAGACACAAAACGTATTTTCTTGAACGAATATCAAGAAAAATAAAAGTGTGACAGTTTATTGGAGAAACTAATTGACATGAGAAAGAAATCGTCTACATTCCATTATTTTGATAAAACAATTTTATAATTGCGTTAAAAAATGACACGTTACGGCACTTTTTTTCACGCTTTTTAACCGATTCAGAAGTTACATTCTTTATAAATCCAAATGAAGAAAAAAAACGTGAATATTATAACGGACGTAGAAAAAAGTTTATTCCCTTGTTTTTTATTTATAAATTCCCCGTACTTAATTGCCACACCTCGTAGTAGTAGTCGTAAAATACAAATCGCGGAAAGATGTATTGATGTGTAATAGTTTGCTTATCAATTAAACGTTTCTGTAAATAAAGTTTATTTTATATGAAATGCCAAATAACGGGTGAAAATCAGGATTCTCAGCGGTAGACGAAATATTCAAGGAAACCAAGGCTTAAAACTGTTTCTAATAGATAGCCTATCCTAGTATAGATATGTGTCAAATATAACTCACGATAGACGTTTGTCGTAAACTGAATTTTTGGAAAACATTTTTTTTATCTCGAGAAATTTTAGCTACAAATTTGGTCAAATTACAATGTTTCCTGCATTAGATTATGGATAGTTATTGGCAAGACTCGATCCCGATAGAAGTAGTGTCCGAAATTTTCAAGTATTTATCTAGAACGGATAGACTGTCGTGTTCAGTAGTTTGCCAGAAATGGAAATATGCATTATGTAGACAATACTTATGGGAAACCATTGTACTTCGTGTGGATAAAGATTTTCTGGAACCAAGTACCACTTTGCTGGTAAGAGAATATTACAGACACATAAAAACATTAGAAATAGGATGGGATAAACCTCTGGTGCAAAATAGATGGCTGCCACTTAAAGTGCATGATTTGACGAAAAGAATGGTACACTTTATATTTATATTGTACGAAAACTGCGTTCAACTCAGTTGCTTCAGGTTCTTTGATTGGCACGATATATACGCTTTCAAGAAAATTATTTATCATTTGAGTAGGTTTTTGAAGTAAGTTCTTTTTATATATTATTCAAATATTGCTGTCCATTTAATCCCACATTTTATGCTACTATCATATTCAATCTTTCGTTTATCCATAACTCCTCTAATTAATTACTACGAGTAATGTTTTAAGTATATAACGTATCTTCCAATAGTTTTTACACAACTTATTTTATATGGTAAAATACTATATATAACTATATTTAATATATTCAACCTTAACGATCTAACCTTGATGTGTCTCTTCATGTTTGGCCTCAGTATTGTTGTTAATTATATAGATTTTCATTATTTTTCTCCTTGTGTATGTTATTTTCTTTCAATTCTTCCTCCTGTCTCTGGATGTAGTCTTCTTTTTGATATCGCGTGATACCTACATATAAAAGTGAATCATCCCATCATCTTTCAAGAGGTGTCTCCATACTTTTTGAGAATTGTCTTGGTCACCATTTTAACAATTTATACTTCCTTCTTGAAATCAAACTTCTCACTACATGACTGATTTATCTTTACCTTCATTTTAGCTACTCTATCGAGGATGTCTGTTATTTTCCAGAATCTCCAGGTTATATATTGCCATTATAAACTCGCAGGGCTTGTTTGATATCTTTTTCATATTGATAGAAGGATTTTTTATTGCCTAAGATGTATTCCCATTTTTTGAAACTAGATCACCTAAGCTTGACTCTTATATTTAGAAAACTGATTTTCCATACATAATTTAATAGCGTGGCATAGGTAAAAAATTCATAATTTCATCTTCTCCTTGTTGCAAGAGTCCTTTTTTCATATAAAGGAATCTCCGCGATCTTTGATTAAATTCCTTCCTTCATACGTTTATTGGTTTTTATTGTTTCAGTACTTATTTATTCAATATTTTCAAAGAAAAGTATGAAATAAGCGATGGCTTTGCAGCCTTTTAAAAGATTGTACCTACAAGCATAATTTTTAACTTAAATCATACACGGTAATCACCTTATTTTTTAGGATACAATCGAATTTGAAAAAACTGATATTCCACAATATTAATTTACCAAAAAATGAATGCTTGCGAATCCTCAACGCCTGCGTGGGATCCAAATTATCGGTGACACATTTAGAAATTCACAACAACTATTACAACTTTAACACGGCATTCGATACAATCGAATTCGTGGTGTTTTTAGAAGAATTTTTATGTTTAACAGAATTAAGATTGGATTATTTTATTCTCTCAAGACCGAAAGTCATGGATGTGATAACGGAAAATGGTAAAGATCGACTGAAATTTTTGGAAATTTATTTTGATGAAACAGATCTTCATAGCATCATAATTCCGGAAAACAAGTGGAGAAAATTAAACAAATACTGTCCTGATATCAAGGTCTCCATAAAAATAAGTGAGTATTATTTATTTATATAAATTGTCCCATATTGTAATTAGTAATTAAAAATTTGCATAACTTTCGTCCATTGAATTCAATCATTTGAATGAATTTGATGTGAAATCGTCTAAATTGTACAGAACATCAAAAATCAATCGTTGAGTTATAAAAACCTTAATTTTAATGTTCTTCTCTGATGTGTTGACTTTGGAAAATGACGCATCAAACATCAACAATAGTCAGACGTCATATTCGCATCTCAGAAACCCTAGTACAGTTTTTCCATGTCGTGTAAGTCCTTATGCATACCCTTTCCCTACTCTTCGCTCATATCCTTAAAGAAAGTGGAGTTTGATGCTCGTGTTGTACTAAATATTGTTAAATTGTAGCAGAAGGCCTTCTGCAAGTTCAATATAATTTTTAGATTTTTCATTTGCGAGAAATTTTTACCTCGGAGATACGAAAACTGCCCAAGCCTTCAGTTCTAACTCACTCTAAATTGAATATATTCCATAAGTTGTCTTATTTGGCGGCCATTCAAAATACCGGTTTCAATCTTTCTTAAAGTAAGCCGAGCAGTTCCCATCTTTAGTAATTTAACAAACTGCTTAATGATGCCCAGTATTATATGTACTGGTGGAATGATAATTTTGTCATTAGCTAATATAATGAATTCTGAACTATATTTTTCTCAGGCTCCATATTTTCTCTCAAGGGCCAGTTTTTTCTTACCCAAAGCTATTGTTTGGCTTTAATGTCCCAAAGACATAAAAAACAGAGAAACTTAGTGTATGTCAACAAATAACTGTCAGTAGCTTGATGCGTATAGTTCCAAGCCCATGTGTTTCAACAAGGTTTCAATATAACCGTGTAATTCTTTACATCTTTCACTATTTTTCCTTTCAGCCTTTATGCTAACAATTCTGAAGCTTGTTTAGAAAGATTTAAATCTCTTACAAGATCATCTAAATCGTTTGGAGAAAAATATTTGGATTCATTTTACATATCTTCAAAATCACCATTATTTTGTGATAAGCTTTGTCCTTCAATGTCTTTTTCTAAGGGTTCAGATGTATTTTCAGGCACTGGAGGGTCAAATGAGCACTACACTGGACGTTGAACACAACTACTACTTAGATACTGCCTTTTAGCTCGATTTTTAGTATTTGAATCATAATCTTAAATATTCCACACACAATTTACAAACATAATTGGGAGCCCAAATCATTTTTATGTTATCGATTAATATAACCCTTAAAGAATAAAAATCAAAAACAAACTAACCCAACTGTTCAAAAAATTTTTATGGTAAATTTTATAGAAAAAGTCGTAAGTGACAAAATTCTGGGCAAAAGACAAAAAGTTGAATTATGTAAATAGAGTGCATCATAAATATTATCTGTTCTACAGGGAATATCTGCCATTATGAACAAATAGAATTCATCTTCTTGATGGATACCATACCACTAAATTCATTCACAATGGTGACTAGCTACAAATTCGATCAAAAAGTTAGCCGAAATTTCGGAAATACTCTTCACCGTTTAATTAATAACTACCATAATACTATAGGTAAGTTTATTTACTCACCACCGAAGTCGGGATTGTCCAAGTGGTCTTTTCCCAGGTGAGACTTCTTCCCACACTTACCTTATTGTACTGTAACCATAAACATAACCCTGTAACTGGAATCACTCACATTCCCTCTAGTCTACATTGAAGTAGTCTACAAAAGTATATATGTATATAAATATATATACAAAAGTATATATATTTTTTTTGTTTAGAAAGAATAAATTTGGATCTCAAAAACAACAGGGAAAATCTAGACGACGTTCTTCTGGATATCATCTTGAAATGTCCCAAATTGAAGACCTTATTTTTTGATGGGATCGTGAATGATAATATGAATCTATTTCATGAAATATGTCACTATAAACAAACTGCGAAGGGTGAGTAGAGTTCAAGTTGATAAATGAAAACTCCTACAGCAAAATAATATAAAAACTCAATGTTTATATCTGTTATTCCTTTTTGCCGATTGCTGATTTGATCCATTTTAACCCTACAACAATTCATCATCAAATTCTTTCATTTCCCAATCCAAGCTTCTTACACAATTGATGCCCTTTAGCAATGATTATTATTCAATACACACTATTACTTGTCATATTACTTATTAGCAATGCAACTAGTGTGATTTATCATCTCACAAAAATAAGAAATATGCAGTTTCCGTCTGTGTTGTACTCTATACCTTTCCTATAATCTACATGAAATCTAATAAATTACAATGAGCTATTGTTGAAAGTACTACTATATTTATATTTGTGCGCATGTACATCGTTGTGCGAAGAGCGCATGATCTTTTGTATATGTGGAAGAGTTCATGCGCACCACGTGTGTCCTGACAGGCCCCAGTTCTATGTTCGACGTTCTATTGTACTGATGGTTCTTCTATTGTTCTTATTAACAGGCAGTAAAGCCTTTTTTATTACGAGTGATATGTATAACTTTCTGGAATAGGTCGTAAATCAAAATTTTAAACATTCCGTGTAAATAGTTGAAAAAATAATTTTCATAGTATATATTCAAATATATCATTGATTTTTTCACAGGAATCCGCATGAAGGTTTTGCCGAACAAGTATAAATCTTTAACTAATGTAGTACACATGTTTTCTTAACTGTCTAAATAAATTTTTCAAATTGTTTTTTGTCTTTTATTTTGAATAAAACCGTAAAAATTACCTAGTATTCAATATGCAGTAAAAATGTGCTACTCAGAACATACGAGATAATTGTTATTTTCATAAAAACTTTTACTTGGATTATTAGTCACAACCATAGACCTATTTAAGGTTTTGGATCCGCCTAACTTAATCTTTTCATAAGTAGTTCCGAGGTGCCAGCATTAGAAAGAGAAGTTCGAGATAAAGCTAAAGAGGGCAAAAAGCCATGCTAATATGTAAAATATAAATAGGACTATCAGAAATACTGTTCAAAGATCTGATTTAAATTGACAATTTTTTGAAAATTTTATAATGAATATAAATTGATACTTTCATTGTATTTACGAGTGATATATAAATAAAATAATAGGAGTAATTCAACTATTAGTCAAATAGGTAAAAACGGAAGAATAAATCATATTTTCTATAAAATCTTGACATTTCTAAACCACAAACTACGCCCATATTTTGAATGAGTCTCAGGTGATAAGACACTAACGGACAAAGAGTTCTTAAAGATCCTTCAGGAATTCAAAGATAAAGTATCGTAGGCTCCAAATATAAATTCCTTTTATTTTGCCCATCTTTTTATGTTGTTTCTCTTGCACTACGCTGGTATCGATTTAAAATCGTCCATAACCTTTAATAAGTTGATGTTCACAACCAACAAATCCTATTTTATAAAAAGCCTTTAGTAGTTGAAACATAAAGTAGGCATATCTTGAGATTAATTGGAAAGAAGAATTAGGTTATAATGTCAAATATAACCAAATAAACAAAAATTTTGAAATTTGAATCTACAAATACACATTTCTAAAGATCGGCTCTAAATGCTTACCGATTTTCCGAGACTACAAAGAAATTTTATAATCAGGTTGTCATAGAAACAGTTCTTAAATCAATAGAACCTAAAAAGAAATATCTATACACAAAATGACCGAGACTGAGGCTGATGAATTAAAAGAAGTTGTTGAAGATACAAAAGGCTCTGTTTCAACGGATGGTAGTTCATACACAATAAAACCATCGTTACAACACAAGTAGGTAGTGATTATCTTTTTAGTTGTACATAAATTATCATTAATAATTCATTTGTGCAGTTAGGTGAATTCTATTAAAACTAATTTATTACAATAAACACATCGTAACAATTCATAATAGCCATAGTATTTTTCAAACATCTATAGTATCATTTGTGTAATGAAAGTATAAAATTTTATATAATTACATAATAATAAATAAAAATCCAAGCTGTTAATGATACAAGGTTGAGTTTTTTCAATATATTATATTATTAAAAATAAATATACTAGTTCTATTATCAAATAAACAGTTAGAGCAAAAAAATCACATGCAATATTTTTTACACAAAGATATTTGAAATTGAACCAATTGTATATATTTTCAAGAATAGCTTCTATAATACTGCCTATTAATGTTGTATTATTTACACATATACACACAATAATATTGAGCGTTTAGATTTAAGGAACTGCCAGTGAAGGAAATTATTAGAAATATTGTTGCAGCTGTATTAACAGGAAAATCATATGATCCAGATCGAGCTAAAAGCTGGTCTATGCAGATATCAAATGAAGTAAATGAAAAAGTAAAAGGTACTGAAATTTTTAAATTATCTTATCCTGACTTTTAATCAAGAAAATTTAAATATAAAAAGTTCTAATCATAGTTTTACTTTGTCTTTTCTCTCTTCCTTTTTCTATTTTAATTTGTGACCCCTTCAAAATAAGAAGCTGAAATTTCGCATAGGTTTAGTGGCAGCATAAATTGTAAGCTCAGTAGAAGTTCTGGTGCTGTTGACTATGAGAAAAATATAAAAGGGAGAAAATAACAAATATGAAAAATAATTTCCACATTGTACACTGTGGGTCCAAAGACCTACTCGAAATACTCAATATTTTACTCTATTCTCTTCTAGTGTAAAATGAATAATTTGTTCACATTGTGAAATGTTATGTATTTCCTATAGATTTTCAAAAAAATTATCTATTTTTTAGATTTACAAATGAAGAGATATAAACATATTGTACAAGTAATTATTGGAGAAATGAAAGGGGCTGGTGTAAAATCTGGAGTAAGATGTATTTGGGATTCAGACGTTGACAGTTATACTAGTGAGATATTTATGAACGTAAGTTTATATATCATAAGTTTAGGGAAATAAATGTGTTTCATAACTCAAACTCAGGAAGATTTCTCATTTATTGTTATATTCGTTTAATATATCAAGACCTCCCATTATCAGTAACTTAGTTTCCATTCTAAAAGTTTTACCAAAATTACTATTGTAAAATAAAGTCAAATAATGTTTGAAGTTCAAGTAATTTTTCAAATTTTCTTTACACCTCTATGAATACCTACTATTTTCTTTTAGGACACCATCTTCTGTGTAACCACTGTATTTGCAGTATATCTTTATTAGTATAAACTTTTTATTATTATATATAATGTAGATAATACAATTTTTAAAAATAAAATATATTTTTTTAATCTCAGCCTTTTGATTATTTCTATTGCCCTTTTAAAAAAAAATCATTCATCTTCTGCTTGGGTAAAGCTGACTCTCCTGCACCGTCAACAAGGTTTGCTATTCTTCGGGTTTTCCTGACCTACATTTTTTACTAGTCTTTTCCGAGATGTCCAAGATTCGGAATGCCAAAAATTCATTGATTTTTATCATTATTTTTCAAACCTCAACCACCATATCTGAAGTAAATTGATTTTCCTTCCTTCATTGTCCTTTTTCCTATTTGTGATTGAACCTTCGAAGGGTTTTGTACTCAAAGACTCTTCTTGTTGTATTTTTACACCTTAAAACTGAGGCTTTTCCATTTTTGCAGTTTTAATAATGCTGTACCAAGCACAATTATGGTCCCATGTTTCTTGCTTTATACCAAATTCAGTACAGTTGGGAAGGAATGACCTGTTATCATAAATTTCATATCAATTGTTTCCACATCCAATAGAGGGTCTTGAACAAGTTTCAGTAGAGTGAAAGGTTAGTTTCTATATTCCTGTTTTGCCCAGTGCATGAGTCAAAAAACAGAACACAGCATGTTTATACAATTGTTTCCTAAGGCATGAAACGAGATCTTCAAAACCCCTTACACTAGTAGTCTCATCCCAGACATGCATATAGGTAATGCTGTTGTTAAAACAAGGAATACCAAACTGGAACACAAATTTTTCTCTATTGAAGTTGTGAGAAAATGCAATGCCTTTCGATGATCAAATATACAAAAATATTTTTTATCCTGCAGGGCCTCTGGGGTGTGCTTGTTCTGGTCACCTTAAGTGCAATTTTCTTTGTATCATGACGTCAGCTATAAGTTTCAGATCACCTGGACTTGGTTCAGTAGTATTTTGAAAGAAAATAACAATCTGTCTTTAAACAACAGAGCTTGCTTCTATAAAACAGATATCCAGCCATAAGGTAGGAGGGCTTTTGCCCACTAGGATTCACACTTGAATTTCGAGGTGAAGCTAAGAGTACCATAAACATGTTTATGGTTCATATTACACTGAAATTTCACATAGTTGGTGCATGTTACACATGACAATTTTAAAATATTTGCATACTGAAATAGGTTCAACATTGATATAGACAATAATAGTTTGATGTATGGTCATGAAAAAATGTATATATTTATTGAAAAAAAAAATGAAGGATTACATTCGAGTCTTAATTTAATTTAGCATACAGGATTCGTAAGTTGGAATTAAATATTTAATGTTTATGAATGCATCTTCTCCTCCGTATCTTTCTAATACTTGTAAAGTCTCATTTACGTTATCCGCTAAGTTATCTCCTCTCATTTGACTGTAATCGATCTCGTCTCCACAGTTTACTGAAAAATTAAATATTGATAAATAATTACATATATTCTTAAATCGGTAAAATGCAGTCCATTGCCTCAATAGCAGACTAAAAACTGGTTCTTAATAATCGAAAAATAAATACTTCATCTATGAATAACTGGTCTTACATAACATAATAATAATTATTTTTGAACTGGCTACATAACTAGTTCCTCTCTTGGACATTATGTCAATATCAATCAGAATCAATTAACTCATGAGTGCTTAGTTTGTTTTTCAGTTTATAGTTTCATTTCATAGGTTATGTTATGTATGCTATGGAGTGTAGAGGAGTAACGTCTCTGGGTTAAAAAATGTGAGCTGATTTTTGATGGGTAAATAGGTGGCTCTGATTATAGAGGGTATTCGCTTGAATTTTACGCGCTGATTTGAAAATAACTGTATAGTTATGCTTTAAATAATGCACCGTGATAATGAAATTAGTAGTATTAAAATAATGAAACGATTAACAAAACAGAATCTCGTTATATTCTAATATGAAAAAAAGTAGAATCATGTAACAATAATGAAATAGTATAAAAAAAACATTTTGGTTGATTAAAATAAAATATTGAATTTTATCCGTAACTAATATAATAATTATAGCGATATAATAAAAATATTTCGGTTCATAAAAATAAAATATTGAACTTCATTAGCAACTAATATAATAGTTATAGTCATATAAAAATATCAATAAGAATAATAAAATAATTGAAAATAAAACATTTTGGTTCATACAAATAAAATATTGAACTCCATCCGCAACAAATATAATAATTATAGTTTTGTTCAAATATCATTGGTAATTAGCTGATGCAAGCAGGTACAGAAATATATCAAGTTCTTAATAAAAAATAAAAATCTAATAAGATATTAAGGATTGCACAGCTTTTCACATGAATATAATCAAACGTCAGTCACAACTTTGATAATTTCTTATACAGTAAGTGTTTAACTTCAGATCTCAATCCCATAGTACAATCAGCGCCACGTATTATCCCTACAGAATTCAGACCATATTTTAAACGTACCGCCCATAAGAGATGTTACTCCTTCTCTACACTCCATAGCGTATGCTAATTGACCAATTTAATGAATTGTCAAATTCAGCTGATGCTCACTTAAAAATGACCGCCGTAGAGTAAATAAATGCTTTTGCCTCAAGTTTTTGTGTAGTTTGTGAAGTTATTCATAGGATTTCAGACCTTATTATTTCCATTTTTATTTCGAAATAGCTTTTTAAAGAGTTATTACTTAAAGAAGTTCGAAATTTAACTCCCGGAATGGTATATGTCGTCCAGTTAAAAGTTCCTCCATGTTTTTTGAAACTGTTCAAAATAAAATACATTACCAGAGTATGGAATAACTTACCGTTTTTTTCTTTGTACATATTAAGACAAGGTAAAATTTGTCTATAATATGGTACCAAAGCTTCACCAACCATATCTCCAGATTTCACTAAATGTTGTAAAATACGCAAAGTGTTACACATCACCTCTTTATTTTTAGTTCGAAGTGCATCTACAACACAAGTAAATTTATCTAATACCTGTGTAGATTTAGTATAAAAATGTTATCAGTCACATTCCACCACAGTTTTTGATTACACTAACGCTTTTGATTAACTAAACAAATTTTATACAACTCTGCAGTAATTTAAATTTGACTGGACTATGCCCAAAATAAAAATTCAGAGTTTCAAGGAGAGCATATCTCTCTCATATAAATAAAAGTTTCTTTGAAATTGTACTACAAACAAACATATTCATACACACATTTTATAGCAAATTATTTGGCAATTATTTTTACAAGATACCAGTAAATTTTGGAAATTTAATACTTTAAACCTGATTAAAACACTGCAAACATTTATAATTCTTCTCATAGTACTCAATACTTAGATTAGATTTTTTTCAAGAAGAGTATGCTTACCTTTTATGGGTATAATTAATTGAGGAATGCATGGGAAAATTTTGTTTCCTCCATGAGTTAGTAAATCATGAATTCCCTGTTGGGCAAATAGTTTATAGGGGTGTTCTGTTTCAACAAGTCCTTCAAAAAACATTGGCAAATAATAATGAAAATCTAATTTTGTTATATCCGCCTATAAAATATCAATACAATGAAATAAGTAGTTATTTAACATAGTATTCGTAAAAAACTTACTTTCCAAGACACTTTGTTACCTTTTGGATCTGTTCCTATGGGTAAATTACCTCTCAGATAGTTTGTTCTGAACTTTCTATTAGTTGAAGGAACTTCTTTATAAACATCGCATTTAGGAGGTGGTAAAACACATGTATGCTTTTGTAGGGCTTGAACAGTAAATGCGGGTACCCAAATCTTGCACCCGTTTTGCTGTTTTTCGCCGGTTTTAGGTCTTGACTCCTTATCTGTTACCATTACGGAACAAAATGGTATGAAAATGGAACACACATTACTTATATGAAAGCAGTAATGTCCGATGCTGACAAGATTTTGTTGATATGGAAACGATTGTTTTGTCAATTTTATGGAAATTGAAATCTGGGTTAAGACTTACGTGATTTGGTTTTCTAGAACCTTCGCCATATATAGATATCACAAAACATACTTTTTGCTTCATTGTGCGATATATTTAACCGAAAACACTTATTAGAAAATGTTGTAACTTACAGAAATATTACAAAGTTGATATTGTTATAAATTTTTATATTTTCTTTTCAAAAATGTCACTTTTATGATAAAATGTTATATTTAGTAGGGTTATGTTATTTGCGTTTGATTTAGAAATTTAGAAAAATTTAACGAGACAAAGATAAAAAATTATGCTGCATCTGATTTTATAAATATCCATTGGTGTAAAAAATGAATCTTCAATGCCTTATTGAAAGATTCTCAATATATGTATATGGTTTACACAATCTCATTAACCAAAATTCTACTGACACCATTTGGTATACCCTTTTTCAATTACCTTTTTAAAAATTATAATAAATAATTATAACAGATAATCTTGAAAAAATTTGAGGATCCTTAGGCCTTCTTGAAAAAAATTACATATTTTATATTTGCCAACGGCTCATGTTTACCTCATCATAAAAAAGTTAATAATTTCTTACATAAAGATACAAGTATTGCAGTGCGACATACATGTGCAATAGTGACAGCATTTTGTAATAAAACAAGTCTACGAATAACTACCACATTGTATTTTTGAGTAATTAGTTTATTGAAAGAGAGAATAGAACGTAATAAATTGAAACGACTTGAAATACTTTATTATAAGATTTCTAAAAAAACACTCAGAAAATTCCTGCCAATAAATTTATTTATCTATTAAAATCTGTTGCAACCAATCAAAAATTTGACTGGTATTCTGGTTCATAGTTGTAAAAAAACTCGTAACATATTAATTCGATTCAAGAATGAACTGTATCAAAGATTTCATCAAATTGATCAAACTCTGTGAATTAACCAGATAAATCTGGAAACATTAGAAAGTAGGTTAGTGAGACCATTGATTAAACTATATAATGCAGTAAAACAGAATGAATTATATCTATATTTAGCAATTCTAAATTATAAATGTTTGAAAAAATACATTTTATTTACGTTGATCATAGCCAATAAAGGATTTAAAAAAAAAGGCACTATCAACACAAATTTTTGCAAACTTATCAAAATACATAAGATTGTGTAATGAGTGTGTCATTTTTATATTCAATATCTCAATTTAATCAATCAACCCCTAACCAACAATTAATAATTCATCAGATGTAAAGGTGTATGGAGGCACTTCCAAATTCAAAGGAGCAGGGCCTTTACGGATACGACCTGAAGCATCATAGTGAGAACCGTGACATGGGCAATAATATCCTCCAAAATCTCCAGCATTAGCAATTGGTACACAACCTAAATGGGTACGTACACCAATAACTACCAAGTAAGATGGATTTTGGACACGTTCATTATCATGTTGAGGATCACAAAGGGTATTTATAGCAACTGATTGTTCTGATTCGATTTCAGATGGTGACCTATGACGAATGAATAGAGGTTTGTCTGAAACAAATTAATAGTGAAGCATTATTTGCTTGAAATAAAAACCATAACAAATTTTAATAATTGTTCAGTACATTAGATATTGATCTTCAATTAGTTTGTGGGTAATGCTATTATTCTTAAAAAAAAATAATAAAAAGTAAAGACAGTATCAATCAAATCACCACTCCATCCAAATAAAAATATCTTAAGTCAACTAACTATTATAGTCATCACCCTACTTAAAGTTGTTGTAATTTTAAAAAGGCAATTTATACCTAAATAAGTTCAATTGTTAAAAACTTCTGCTTACTTCTCCATTTAAAGGTAACAGATTTTCCTTCAGGTATATCAGCTAGTTTAATTTCAATTTTGGCCAAAGCTAATACATCAGCTGATACACTCATAGAACTGCTAAAATGAGTAACTATAGACTTTGCACCATAAGCAGACTGCTAAGGGCTGGTCCATCTGATATTGTAATGTTTCTATTGGGTAGAGAGCTCTCTTTGAGAATAATGCAATTTGGTTTCCAGTATTCAATTGGCTACTTACTACTTTATTCACAGCTTTAAAGTAACCAGGAACATTTGCATATATCATTATTTTAATATAAATAAACTATTATGCAGCAATACCACATTTACAAAAGCGCTATAGTAGTGATATTTTAAATTACATAATTGTCAATGATATCAAATGACAATTATTTAAGGTGTTTTTGTAAAGGTACGTATTTAGTTTATCTAAACAAACACGTATAAATTTTCATAATCTTGAAAATGCGTTTACATCATTCTAATAATGTACTTAGAACTGATGATATTAACGAATAAACATGTTTATATTATCTACAAGTGTTGTCATTTTTATTGTTAATAAATGAATGAGACTAAAATAATGTACATATGAACTACGAATACATACCTATGAACTATTATAGCACGTGTCGAATCTGACATTTCATTTTGCCCAGCTTTAAATTACAACGGAATGTTATTATTTAAAAAAAATGACTCAAAATAATGATGATAGCTTTAATTAGCTTCAAGTTATTAGAAAGCAGAGAAACATCGTTTTCCTGAATAAAATATTTTTCTTACAGTACGTAGGAGATAAAGCCTATTATATCAACTAGGAAAAAAACTACAAATTGCTCATAATTTACCGCTCCTGATTAAGTATCTATAATCTAATAAATTCGATTAGTAATCTAAATACTAAAAACTGGCTGAGGTGTTTTTATTGTAAAAGCAGTCGGGAAAAGGGTGAGGAGTTAAAAATATCGTGATTAAGGTAGGTGAGGTTAAAATACACGATAGTGAAAAATCTGTTGATATTTAGGCACCTACAACTTTCCACTCACAACAAATTATTAATGCCTATAAAGATTCCAAAACTGAATATTTAGGTTCTCCAACAATTTACATGAAGACCTGAAGTTAAATTTGCCACACATGAAATTTAGGAAGTCACCAAGAGACTCCACAAACTTGAATTTCTCTTACTTATAGACCAATAAAGTTTCTATGATATAGATAATCAATTCCAAATACGAAAGTTTAAAAGAATTAATCATTTGAGATTGCGTAGGTAAGTGAAAAGTTACTATATAAGATTTGTTTATTCATATTTATAAATATTATCAAAATAGTCTCCATACTTATACCAGAGCTTTTCCCAATCCTTGAAATACTTCTCTAGCTTCATAATTGCCATAAATTCGAGCTTTTCCAGTGATATACTTTTAACGCTCATTTATACTTCATGTCAGTGTAGTCGGCCGAGCAAAATGCGCGCGCCTCAGTAGCAAGATATTTGGAATTGACCATTGAATTTAAAGTTAAGGGAGGAGCAATAAACAAAAGTTTGGTGGACCAGGATGGTTATTGCATATGGCGGTCGGCAATATCCGTTTTACCATAGACGTGGAATATAAAAATTATTTTAGAATGAATAAAAAATTAAGAACAAAATGACAGAGTGCTAAAATAACTATATAAAAAATACATATAATTCAGATGTAGAAATTTTACTGTCATCTAAATATAATTAATTTGGTTAATATTCCGAGTATAATCTGAACTAACAATAGTTTTACAAATAAAACCACCGCAACAATCAAAATCAAATGAGCTGGGATGTTTAAGATGGTTACTTCCGTCGCACTTGCCGTCTATGTAAATAGATAGCAGCTATCCTTCCTTTACTTTTAATTCAATGGTATTGACACATGCTAGTTTACTGGCAAGCTTTTTTGCATGCGAGTTTAGTTGAGAATACTGTGGTTCTTTGAATGTAACATAGCGTTCTGTAGATTGATTTTAAAAGTCAATAAAGGGTATTAATTTCAATACAAAATAATCTAAGCCAGTACTCATTTAATACTTTACTTTTTTTTCAACTCGTAATAATAAGTCGATCTAATGTTTTTGATATTTTTTTCACATATTTCTTTTTATGCCACTTGTATTGTTGTCTGCTCATTTTTATTTTGATACAACTCGCTAAACAAACGAAAGAAACATGCTAGTACATATTCACACATGCTAGAGCACTGGTGATTCCAGACCCCAACTCTTTACTAGCACGAAAAAAGTGGAGCTGTGTGTTTTCAAGTTCTTCATGTCACCTGTGTTGAATTTGTAGGTGGTACTCCATCTCGGAAATAGTTACACCACAAGTAAACACTTATTTTACGAATATCACTCACCATAGGCATTTACTCAAATTTCACATTATTATTTGGAAAAAAATTGATACAATTTCTTTAAACTTTTTTCTCTTCAAAAAAGAAAATTGCCCAGTTCATAAAATTATGTCTAATCTTGGTTAGTATATAAAAAGTAAAACTGATATCATGTCAGGAGACACATAATGAAAAAAATTGATAATAAGACTCTCTAAACCTGATAAAAAACTTATCGTTACTTTCTGATACACCTCGTATATTTTTTAGCACTTTTACTAAGAGCTATTTAAAGTTTAACATACACTAAATTTGGTATATCACTACTTAAAAAAATTTAAATACACTGGAAGGCAACTAAAACATCAATTATTCACCCTAAATTGTTTTATTTTAAAGTCAAAAGGTACAGTTGGTTTGAATACTTAAAGAAATATGTACATAACAGGAAACAATATGTCTGGAATAATTTTTCAAGTAAAAATAAATAATTTCATTTACGTTGGATTTAGAGAATGGCATCCTCAACACAACTTTCTACAAACTTGGTACAACCAAGTACATAAAAATTGTGTAACGAGTATACCCTTTTTATATCCAATATTTCAACTTCTAACCAACGATTAATAACTCATCTGATGGGAAAGTGTAGGGGGGCACTTCCAAATTCAAAGGAGCAGGGCCTTTACGGATACGACCTGAAGCATCATAGTGAGAACCGTGACATGGGCAATAATATCCTCCAAAATCTCCAGCATTAGCAATTGGTACACAACCTAAATGGGTACATACGCCAATAACTACTAGGAAAGAGGGATTTTGGACACGTTCGTTGTCATGTTGAGGATCGCGAAGGGTGTTTACAGCTACTGATTGTTCTGATTCGATTTCAGATGGTGATCTGTGACGAATGAAAAGTGGTTTACCTGAAACAAATTTATAATCTCATGTTTTAAGTAATTAATACAGTGGCTACCATCAGATTGAATATCTGCATCAACCATTAAACATATTTAAGTAAGTGGAAATTTGCTATTATTTTGTAGATTGTCTGTTATTCTTCACAAAAAAAACTAAAAGGCAAAGTAAGGTAAAATTAAATACTTTATTTAATTCAAAATGTAGTTGAAGTTACTTTAGCAAAAAAATTTTATAAGATCTATCATATTTGGTAAATACAATAAAGGTGAAGTAATTTTACCATGGCTCGAAAAAGGGTAAATTTCTGGATTTCTTCCAGTTTTTCTTCATGCTCATACCCATATTTCATTTTTAAAAAGAGCAGGAATTTCATTTCTCTGCCCAAAAAATATTATAAAGCAATTTCCAGCACTTAGTTAGCATACTTCTCAGTAAAATAAAATGTCATATAAATTATATTAAAATTGTAGTATGTCCATTGTTTCACTTAATTTTTCCACCTCATCTTTCTCAATGAAGCAGTGGAAAAATAAAAAAAATCAATCATTTTTCTTTAAACAGCACCTTTGTAATGGTATTGAATGAAAGTGAAAATCGGAGTAGGAATATCACAGAAAAGTGAAGCATCAATATGATCGTTAGTTACTACAAAAACCAGTAAAAAGGGCGAATTTTTTTACTCTCCAAATATTGAAATATATTTTATTTATAATTTCTATTAAGAAGGGTATGGGTTAAAAAAAATAAATAGAAAGGCCACAGGTTGCACCACACCGTCTCCTGTAAATTTTACACAAATTTAAAAATTGGAAAAATAACTGTATAACCCACATCTCAATATTATGCTCTCTGGATGCTCAACAACAAAAATAAAAACAAAAAGCTGGGAGCTGGGTTTTAGAATTAAAATTATTTTTTGCTATATATATATATATATATGTATATATATATATATATATATATATATATATATATGTATATATATATATATATATATATATATATATAATGTGTGTGTGTTATTTCAATGTAAAAATATATTTTGCTTACCTCTCCATTTAAAGGTAACAGATTTTCCTTCGGGAATATCAGCTAACTTAATTTCAATTTTGGCCAAAGCTAATACATCAGCTGATGCACTCATAGAACTAATAAAATGAGTAACTACGGACTTGGCACCATAAGCACCACCAACACTGAATGCTCCAGCCATTAAATATGTGAAATTCTTTCTAGAATCCTCAGATTCTTTAGATTTTTTATAGGGATCTTTGGTACTATCCCTACGGTAGTTACTGAAATCTGGAACACTAATATCTGTGTGAGCCCATCTAATTTGAGTGCTAACAGCTGGTCCAACTGAAATTGTAACGTTTCCATTGGGTAAAGCTTTGCTAAGGGCCAAGGGAGAACTGCTGGACCAAGGTATATATACTGAGGTTTTCTTTGGGAGAACTGCAATTTGGTTTCCTGTATTTAATTGGTTACTTACTACTTGACTGACAGCTTTAAAGTAGCCAGGAATATTGGCGGGTTTCAGCATTTTGCAATTTTGATATTTTTTCTTAAAAATTTATTATGCAACAAAACCACCTTTACGAAAGCACTGGCGTAGCGATCTTTTGAATGACACAATTGTCAATTATGTCAAATAAAATATATTTAAGGTGTCTTCACAAAAATAAAAAATTTATAGGTAATTTATATGTTCAATTGAAAAATAATTTTTACATATTTATAATCTTATAATTACATGAGACCATTTAAATATTTCTCTATCAAAATAGGTGGTTATCAAGAAATAACTTCATGTTTCATTGTATAGGACTCTTTCATTATACAACCACATGAAAAATGTTATTTTTTCTGTATATTTATAGCTTTCATTGTCTTTTCTATATACATTATTCTTTTTATAATAAATTTATCAGCCTAAATAGTATAAAATTAGTTTTTAAAAAGTATTGATAAAGTTCCATTATAGTTATTTTCCCTGATGTACATCTGAACTACTATACCACGTGGCCAGGCTAATGTTCCAAGTTCCAATGGTCTGACATGTTATTGTCACTTTGTCCGGTTTTAGGTTACATCTGGATAGGTTATTACTTTTGAAAAGATGGCTCAAAATAATGAAGAAACTATAATAGCTTTAATGAGTTTAGGATTAAGTGAACAAAAAGCAAAGGAAACTTTAAAAAACAGCGTAGTTACCAATACTTTGTTAACTATTCTACATGAAGTAAGTAGAATCTTACTTTCACTTCTGTTTCACAATAAGATATTTTTCTTACATTAGGTACGAGGAGTGAACCTTTCAGAAGGTACTGGGGCCCTTTTATATCAACTTGGAACAAAAATAAAACCACAAATTGCGCATCATTTACCGCTTCTGGTCAAGTATATATCATCCAAGAAACTTGATAGTACATTGAGAGTAGATAAAGCCATAGAGTATGCTATTTCCCACATTAACAACCTAAATACCGATGAACTAGAAACTTATTGCGGCGTTGGAATTGTTATAACACCGGAACAAATTGAAAAGGCCGTTGAGAAACAAATAAAACAAAATAAAGATGAACTACTTGAAAAACGTTATAGGTTTAATACTGGACCACTTATGCAAAAAGTTAGATTCGAATTGATATGGGCGGATGGTAAAGCAATAAAGAATGAAATAGATATGCAGGTATTGATTTTTCATATATTTTAAAATGTGGATTATGAAATGATAATTAATACTAAATTTTTGTAGTTGTATATTTCTAGTTAGTTTTTATCAGTGTAATCATATTTATTTATATCTTGTGAACTTAGGTGTCACCTCACTACATAATATAAAAAAAGTTATCTGCATGTCTGTTTATGTATTTGTAATAAACTCAAGAATTATTGATGAATGGATTTTCATGGACTTATCACCAATGAATTAAGTGATTCATTGAATAGGTTTTACCAAGTATATGTGTAAATTAATTGAAATATGATATACAATTTCTTTATTCAGTCTATTCATTTTTTAGATCTCCCCCTTCGTTTTTTAACAAAGTTTCTAGCCTCCATCGTATTAATGTATCTGTCATCATTTTTATGTTTCAATTATTAATGTTTATTAAATTAATTTCATCACAAAAATTCAATATAAATCTTAATTGTTATTACCGACATAACAAAATTTTGTTGTTCTAAGGTATTTGATCTTCTGGGACCAAAGACTGAAGCAGATTTAGGACCAGCACTAAAACCTGAGAAGAAGGTCAGTAAAGTTGCCAAAAATGAAGCAAAACCAAAAAAAGAATCACAGACAACTGAAGTACAAATAGGTAAATGAATGCATTAATAAAACGATTATCAAAAACTAAAGGATTTTAAAATCAAATTTTGTTTTAGCAGAGGGTCTTACTATTATAGATGTGATGAAAAAGCTCAACTTTCATGCTCCAGGGGAAAACTATAAAACAGATGGATACATTGTTACAGATAATACAGAAAGATTATTGAAAGAGCATTTAAAAATCACTGGTGGACAAGTATGAATATTATTTTTTAATGATACTAGTGTTGCTTTTAAACACACTTATCCTTAATGAATTTTCTACAGGGATTGTTAGTAGAAACTCTATCCTATAAAACTACTTTATAAGTATTTCAGAAATGTAATGAATACTAAAAATGAACTTTATTTATTTATATAATTATTATTAGACCCAATCTCAAAAAACTATTTTCAACAAAATACCATAGTATTTAGAACAAAAATAGAAAAGTTAGAAGATAAAATAGCAACAAAATTAGTTCAAAATAAACAATGTAAACAAATCGCCTACTATTATATAGATGTATATAAAAATAAATATCAAACGTGCCGCGCTTTTGACGAATTTTAGAATTCTATCATAACCGGATAGGGCCGGCTTCATGTCAACGAGTTCATACAATATAAAAAAATTGTGTTTACAGATTTCGCCTTAAACATTTATTTTCTTATCAATACAACTTCTGACACTAAATTAAACAATACCTAATTCCTGCAGATAGATATGAAAAAATAATGTTTGTAAGTGGTTCCTGTGCAACAGTTAACTACTTCTAAATTTTACAGTGCTAATTATTTATAGGTAAGGACCAGATTTCCTCCCGAACCCAATGGTATTTTACATATTGGTCATGCTAAAGCTATTAATATTAATTTTGGATATGCAGCTGCACATAATGGTATTTGTTTTCTGAGATATGATGATACCAATCCTGAAAAAGAGGAAGAAAAGTTTTTTACTGGAATCAAAGATATGGTAGACTGGTTAGGTAAAAAACTTTGATATTATCTGGTATAAAATTATTTCTCAACATACATCGTATTAAGATTCGGTATTCATTGTAACATAATTTTTTCGCCGATTCCTGTGTTGCATTAGTACTTGTTCTCATTGACTATTCAATATAGTTCAGTATTGTCTTCCAGTCTTTGGTTAATAGGATTGGTTTAAGTAGTAAGTAGATGCAGCTCATAGCATTAAGGGCACTTATTTGTGAGATCACTAAGATTCTATTAAGTGTATCGTCCCTCTTTATGGCCAATACTGGACATCTGCATTATGGTTCTCACTTGGTGCCTTGCAAATATGGTATGAATGCTTAAACAGTATCCCGAGCCTAGTAAGTCTGTGTCTTACTTGTTGAGGCACTTCAAATTGACTAGCTTTCATCTCTCAGATAGGATAAATAAAAATGAAGGAAAATATTTATATTAAAAGCATGATATGTACATGGTAAGATTTTAGTAAAAGATTTTTAGGTTATACACCCTACAAAATTACCCATTCATCTGATTATTTTGATCAATTGTATGAATGGGCAATAGAGTTGATCAAAAAGGGACTTGCTTATGTTTGTCATCAAACTGCTGATGAGATGAAAGGTTTTAATCCTGAGCCCTCCCCATGGAGGGATCGTCCAATTGCTGAAAATCTACAATTGTTTCAGGTAATTTATTTTTTTCAAGATCACAATAAGCGAAGTAAATTTTTGTTTAAATATTTTGTTAGTTGACATCAAAATTGTGATTTTAGGATATGAAGAATGGTAAAATTGATGAAGGAGCGGCAACACTAAGAATGAAAATCACTTTAGAAGAAGGTAAACTAGATCCAGTAGCATACCGAGTAAGATTTACTCCTCATCACAGAACTGGAGATAAATGGTGTATTTATCCAACATATGATTACACCCACTGTTTATGTGACAGTATTGAACATATCACACATTCTCTGTGTACTAAGGAATTTCAATCGAGGTAATTAATCAAATACTAAAACATGGTTTTATTTGATAGTTGATGTTTCCTTGGAATTTTTAGACGGTCAAGTTATTATTGGTTATGTAATGCACTTAACATTTACTGTCCCGTTCAGTGGGAGTATGGTCGTCTGAACTTCAATTATACAGTTGTATCAAAAAGGAAAATAGCTAAACTTATTACTGAAGGAATTGTTAAAGGTAATCAAAATTTCTAAAAAAATGAATCATTAAACTTTATTACCTTTCCTAAAGTTATACATAAATGATAAAATGTAAATATCTGTAAAAAATGTTCTATTTAAGATTGGGATGATCCAAGACTATTTACACTAACAGCTTTAAGAAGACGTGGTTTTCCATCAGAAGCTGTCAACAACTTTTGTGCCCAACTAGGAGTTACAGGTGCTCAAAGTACGGTAGATCCATCTATGCTAGAAGCTTATGTTCGAGATTATTTAAATAATACTGCTCCAAGGTGAAACATAATCTATAAACAATTAAATCAAATATTGTACAATTATATCTTTGCAGGAGAATGGTTGTGCTGGAACCTTTGAAAATTACTATTGAGAACTTTCCTCATGATAAACCTATTACAGTGGCAGTTCCTAACTTTCCTTCTAAGCCAGAATTAGGTAGTCACAATGTTACTCTTGATAGGACTATATACATTGAAAACAGTGACTTTATGGAGGTAGATAGTCTTATTATCTAAAATTTGCATATTTCGGTGTGTGTATTATCATTATAAACAATATTTTCATTAATGTGACCATTTACTAGAAATTAATGCATGATTTGATATTTTGCTAAAACTTGTAGTATAACCGTCGATTTATAGAGCATTAAGGTTCTAAGGGTCGAGAAGAAATGAAAGAGACCAAGTCAGTTCTAATCAGGATTGATTTTTGTTATTTCAAGCACTAAAACAAAAGTTGGTTGTGTTTTCTTCACACCAAGATTTTTATGTTGTGTTTGGTTTGACTGCCTACAACTGGACCTCTGTTATTTCCAGTCTATCAAAGAGCTACAGTGTGTTGGAGATAATTATACGATTTGAAATCCTCATTTATTGTTTATAATAGTGTATATTATAAATTTATTTCATCATAATTCAAATAATATTTTTTATAGGTTGGTGATAAAGGTTACCGAAGATTAACAAGATCCCAATCTGTTGGTATTCGACACGCCGGCTTCGTGTTAGAAGTAATAGATGTCAAAAAAAATGGATCTACTATTAAAGAAGTTATATGCAAATGTACCGAAGTTGATAAAGTGAAATCTAAACCGAAAGCTTTCATTCACTGGGTTAGCGATCCACGAGAGATAGAAATTCGCTTATACACTTCATTGTAGGTTATCTGAATTATTAATAAGGAATTTTTATTCTTATTGTGCTTCTTGTTGTTTTTAAGATTCAAACATAAAAATCCTGAAGATCCCAATGAAGTACCTGATGGATTTTTGTCAGACTGCAATCTTGATTCTTTAAAAATATTGAAAAGTTATGCGGACAAATCTTTATTAAGCGCTAATGTAAGTGATAAGTTCCAATTCGAAAGAATCGGGTTCTTTTCTGTTGATCCGGACACAAACATGAATAAAGTAAGTTATTTTATATTTATTATGTTTTCGATCATACGAGAAGAAGTGGAATGACAAAGTCTCATCTTATTATATCATATTGCAATACATTTGGATTTATTAATTTATTTAAGACTGCATTATAACTTTACCCTTCAAAGTTTGACTTTTAAGTGAATTCTGTCCATATTCCTGATCCTCTTGTGCTACTCATACTGTGACAGTATCACCCTTGTAGTATCCTCGATAGTTTTGGTGTTCTTGAACGAAGTGAAGGTGCTACCTAATAGTGTTATCTCCTAATGAACGACATAACTGATTGAATATCTGATTCAATAAATTTTTTTTATTCAATGTTATATTTTTTAGTTTACTTATCTTTTTTTTTTAATTTCAGTTGGTCGTCAACCAAACAGTTAATTTGAAAGAAGATGCAGGGAAATGATTCAAAATATTACTTTATATAATTTGCTTCTATTTAAAAAATTGTAATATATTTTGCCGCACTAGTGTTTATTTATTACTTCTAATTTCTAACTTAATCACCTGATGTGATAATCGAATATCTACTTTAAAAAAAATCACCCCTGTGATATTCTATCTCCAGGATGTGGTAAGCAAAAGGCTTTACTTCCTGAAAATGGAAAGGCAACTGCTGTTATCAGTGCCAAAAGGGCACAAGGAAAGAGAGGTACCTTTTATTGACTTATGGAAGAGCGGAAAGGGAATTGTTAGGGGATTACTGTACACTAAAATCGCTGTGGTTGCCACGACTCCAAACGTCTTTTTGGCTATATTTACTAGGACGTATGTAGGTAGGTGAACGAATTTGATGGTTACTGTGCTTTTCTATAGATTAGTTGGATGATAAACCATTTTTTTAATTCCCTTTTCAAGTTAAATTCTCTTATAGGTCCGTGTTTATTACAAACCTGCTAGTACTAATTGTATTGCTATTAAAAAGTAAAACGCTAGGCACTATCAGAAAGTCAATAACTAGAAAGTTATGGACGCTGGTCTTAGGATCGAGGTTTGCGAAGATATATCTATGTATATTATTGCTCTACTCCATCCTACAGCCCCGCACGAGTTCTCTTCAGCAGCCTAAAGCCGACAATAACATTCGAATCAGTCGGGAATCAAACGTAGATGGTAAAGATCAAGCAACTAAGACGGCTCATTTAGCGTATAAACTACATACACGAATATTTTTACTATCAACCTTAGTTCTCTTATTTACATTGTACGTAAGTAAAGTGTTTTCATTATTTAAATTCTGTAATAAAAGTGTTTTCTTTCTAACCGGCGTTTTAAGAAGAAAAGCCTAAATTGGGAGACCCATATATATATATATATATATATATATAACTAAGTCGCGCGAATCGAATCTCTAGAAGTTGCCTAGTTCGGCTGAGATCTAGGCGTTTAAGCTGGTTTTTCCTAAAATACGCATTAGCTATCAAAAAGATTAAATTGATTGCATGTTATTAAGACAGTAAGAAAATTGGGATTGCAAAAAAAAGGTAACTTGGAATTACCTGGGTGGGTATCGTTCAGTTAGGGGTGGTTATGAACAAATATTGTAACACATCAGGGAGTTTTACATATTTTATTAATTGGAATCACCGTTTATATAGAAGGGTTTTTCTAACTGTCGCTCTTTTCACTATTATTATATTATAGTCACCCCGAGGCACCAGAATATTCTTGTAAGTTTTTTAAAATACTTGAAACATTCAGAATATTTGATAGCTATGTAATTATATAGACAATGGCCAAGTTACAGAAAAAAGAAGCACGATTTTTAATGGAACAATCAATCTAACCTCGTTACAATTAAATGTTAAATAAAGGCAGTGTCACATTAGCATCAAGATAAATTCCTGTTAGGTTATATTTACTACATTGTTTTGTATGGCACAAGTCGTTGAAATTTTTAATAAAGATCTGTATGAGTCAAAAATTGTATTAAATATAATTTTTTTAATAATTAAAATTACTACAAGAGGTCTATAAATTTAAGGGTAAACTAAATTGTGTTTGGAATCCGGACATTTAAAAAATACCGTTACGTTATGTTAATCATATATTCAACTAATCGCTATATGTTTCATCTGGAGCCGTTCCTGGAATTTTATGCATTTTTGAATTCTGTCAATTTGACTATGTCAGATGTCAATTTGTACAAAAAGTGTACGTCATTTTGATCTTTAGAATCGTGAGTAATAATTTGTGTAATTTATAAATAGAATAAAGCCACATCAGACATCGTTTAGATCTTTAAATAGATACAATCGACTCTCCCTCTCTGTTAACTACATTCTTCATTAGTTAAAATGAGTCTTCAGTGGACACTAATTGCCGGTTTTTTGTATCTGGAAATTGCGGTGGTACTTCTTTTGGTATTACCTATAGCTTCTCCAAAACGATGGAATTCGTTCTTCAAATCCAAATTTTTGCAAGGATTGCAAAGACAGGCAGGATTCTACTTTTTGATGTTACTAGGAATTTTAGTGCTGTTTCTTTTAGACGCCATTAGGGAGATGAGAAAATATTCAAATACTGGTAAGAAACAATTATGATTATTATGTCAAAGTTCAAATTAATTATTAGATTGAGGAATATTTGATTTGCTTTTTGAAATTCTATAGGAATAAAAAAAAATAATTATTACAGAAAGTGAAGAGCACGGACATGCTCATCTTGATCGGGAAATGCAAGGTAGTATGAGATTATTTAGAGCCCAACGTAACTTCTACATTTCTGGATTTGCTTTATTTCTTTCACTTGTAATAAGGAGACTTGTTATACTAATTTCTGAACAAGCTACTCTTCAAGCTCAATCTGAGGCTTCCATGAGACAAGCTCAAAGTGCCACTACTGCTGCTAAGAGTTTATTAGCTCAACGAGGAGAAGAAGCACAGAATCAGAGTAATGAAGCCCATGATGAAGAGGTGAGTCCACATTTATCTATGCATTCAGAATATTTCTAAAAATATTTATTAGTTAGGTACTGTATAAATAAAATTGACCTATTGCTAAAGTTTTATATTAAAATATTTTCAATTTAAGATTTTTTCAGGCCTACACTCAAATAGTAATAATTGTTATTTTCGTAAGAACAGGTGATAACAACCTTTAGCAATAAATAATATAGATTGTTTATCTTGATAACCTATAAACACTTTGATAAGAGTTTCTGAGGCTAAACTAATTAGCAAATATTTTTTTAATCTATTTCCTTAGGTCTGCATAGAGTAACAAACATATATTTTTCTTTACAAACAATGTTTATCACCACAAGTTTATGAGAATAGAGTGAAATAACTACCAAATAAATATATAATATATTAATTCTTCTCACTATCACCATAAAATATTTCAATGAATATTCCAAAGAAACACTTCAATTCTACATACATTCTACAAGAATTATACATTAGTACAAAATGTGAAATTTCTGAGTAGGTAAACAACAAGATCTCCCCATTTTTAGTTGTGTGATGCCAAAATTATCACATTTAGCTACTTTTTTTTCTGAAAAAACTCTCAGTGGTTATAATCATCATTTACTCATAGTGCCATTACAATTATATGCTTTAATACACGTCTTACTAACACTTCCCTTCATCTCAATTCCCAAGAAAATGTTTTTTGAAAAAGTGTGCAAAAAGCCACTCCTTTTTAGCTGTAGGTAAAGGTTCCTTTAATTTTTAATGGTAATTGACATAACTATTAAGTTAATTACACATTTTTGCCATTTTTATTGTAGAACTGAAACAATGTTGAATTTGAATAACCCTTTTAATCCATTAGAAATTTTAGTTATTTCTAAGAAATTTGAGGACTGCTTATCTTCAAATGTGAATATTTTCTACCTATAGAAATTTAAAAGCAAGGCCTTTTTTATTAATTTTAGAAATAAAACCAAAGATAATGTTAAAGTTACAAGTTTGTACAAGGATAATTTTTTTATTTTCAGATTAATGAACTGAAATCTAAAATTGTTAAACTTAAAGAGGATCTTAAATTAGAACAGAAAGATAAACAGGCTGTTAAGACTCAAGCTGACAATTTGGCAAAAGAATATGATAGATTGGCCGAGGAGCACAGCAAACTCCAAAAAAAGATAACTATTCAAGGTGATAAAAAAGATGAGTGATCTGTATGGTAACATCTTTGTACTTAGTAACGTTAAGAGGCATAGGTGATTGGTAAAATGGTCATTAACTTCTATATTAAACTTCACATTTATAATAATATTCTAAAGTGAATCATATAATGTTTATTGAAGAACAATTTACAAATCCTAGCTTTGATAGCTTAAGAAAAATATAGGAAACATGATTATTTATTGAGTAAATTTTCTATTTTTAGAAAAAATATTGAAGCATTTTTTATCACCTGATAGTAAACTAAAAATTTTATTATTCTTACAGTCTTGAAATTATAAATAGTTTCTGGTAAATAGTTGTTGAATAACTTTATTATTTAAAAAAGAAAAAAATTCGCTATGAGTTGTATAAAATAATTATGATTAATGTATAAACAATTCTTGTTAACTATGGCTGTTCTGATAATCTTTAACTTCTTTACTGATACTGACGATTGTTTATCAGAAATTCATGTTAATTTATTATTAGGAATCTTGATGGAGTATAATCGATCCATTATTTTTAGACATTAATGTTTAGGAGTTGATAAAATTTCCGTTAAGATTAACCCTTAACCACAGACATGAATTTGATTGACATTACAACAGACGGGAGTCAAATTGACTCTTTGTTTTTTAAATGGGTTTTTTTTAGAATTAATATGAAACACTTGAAGATTTATCTAATTAAAAATTATTTTCAAGTTTAAAACCCTTTATTATAAAAATCATAATTATAAAAAACATTCTAAGAAAATAAGTAAATAATTATTTTAAAATTTAAAAACGTTTAAAACAAAACAAATTTATTCTAAAAAAAGATTAAAAAAATATATTTAAATGCATGTTGAACATTGTAGGCATACTGGACGCCTGCATCTAGAGCATAATGTAGAAGTTTTCCTTTTTAGTTGCTTGGGGCAAATTGAACAGTATTTTCTAATGACGAGTTTACCTACTGGTTCTATTGGTTGCTCTTCTTTTCTTCCCAAAATGTTTCTAATAGCTACTTTTATTTCCTGTCTTACATGTGAATTACTCTGTCTTCTCTCTAATTCTTCAGTGATAAGCTGCTTTCCAAGATTTTTCATAAACTCCAGTCTTGTATCTTTTCTCAATTTTGGTACTTTTAAAAAGAATATATGCATTTGCTGCACATATATCTAATATTCTAAAGAAAATTGCCATAGGCCATCTTTGCGTTCTACGGCCAGTAGAATATAAAGCACATTTTTGATCTAGACTGTCAACGCCAGACTTTGTAGTATTATAGAAGTGAATCATTTCTGGTTTGTCGACGTCAGGATCGTGAGCTGCGGAGGAATGCATTGATGACACGAGTAATACAGCCTACTGTTTTTTTGGTACATGTGATAACAAAGTGACATTTTCCGAAAAACCATAAAGGGAACTTCCAATTTGTCTCGTCCTATTAGGCTGAAACTCGGGAGGTATTTCCGATTTATTTTTTTTCAAAGTACCGACGTATGTCAAGTTTTTGGTCTTCAAAACATTAACCAATTCGATGGATGAAAATCAGTTATCAGCCGTTATGTTTCTATTGCTTCCTTGAATAGGTATTGATAAACGTAGTACTGCTTGTGTTGGAATCAACAATTTTTTTTCAGTTTCAGTAAGCGTATTCCCATCAGTTTTTTTCCCACAATACAGATATCCGTTATAAAAATAATTATTTCTTGAATCAGTTAGTGCCATTAGTTTCACGCCATATTTGCATGGTTTCTGAGGTATATACATTTTAAATTTGGATCTTCCTCTAAAACTTATAAGCATTTCATCCACACAAGCCAAATGTCCTATAGTGTAAGCAGCTTGACAATTTGCAACAAATTTCTCAAATATTGCAGAAATAGGTGCTAGCGGATCATTCTCCTTTCGTTGTTATCTGGTTTCTGAATCATCAAATCTAAGGCATTGTAATAAAATAGCAAATCGATTTCTATTTATAACACAGCAAAAATATCTCTGCCTGTCCCATCCGTTGAAAACAACGAAGTGATATTCTCGTTATTTGATTTGAAAGCCGCAGTATATATAAGAACCCTAAAAAGGCATTTAGTTCAATCATGTCCAAGTCACGTAAATCCGATTTTGTGGGATCCTTATATAAATCTCTCATTTTTGATAGCTTTTGATTAGAACATTTAATAATTTCTTCTAACATATTTACGTCTAGAAGGCACGTCCACTATTCTTTTTTGGATATTTTGTCTCGCTGGCGCAGAGGATGGCGCAATCCAGGAAGTTGCCTTATTATATTATGTTTTGGTGTTCTCACATATGAACTTACTAATGGCGTCTTAGACCAACGAAATTTAGATTCTCCTTTTTTCCTTTACCATAAAAATATTTATTTTTGTCTTCCGTTTCTAAATTTTCATCACATTGTTCATCTTCCTTCAAATATTCACTTTCTTCTTGATCAGTATCACTGTTATGATCACTAAGAATGTATTCAGAATCACTGACATCACTATCATTGTTGTGATCCGTCTCAACTTCATCACACCACCTTGTTAGGGTTTCCTCAAAATCTCTGTCAGTTACTCGAACCCCTTTTCTGGATGGTCCCGAACAAGAATCCATATTTCTATAAAAAATGATAGTATATAGAATCCCTATACAATAAATTCTTTAAAAATATTTTATTATTTACCTTGTAAACTCACCGGTTTATATATTAAATATTTATCACGTAGGGAGTCAATTAGACTCCAAAGATGCGCGCAAAACTTTAAAACCAAATAACGTAAACAAAACAATGTTGTTGATCACTTCAAGTTTTCAAGCGTATTTACTGAAAAATATTAGATTAGAGGGTACCTCGAAGTTTGAGCGCTGATGCGCGCGCAAACAAAAAATATTTTGATTATAAATTGCACATGGAGTCGATTTGACTCCTGACTGTGGTTAAGGGTTAATGTAAATCTACTAGTTATGTTTTTAATTTATATTTATCCATTTTTGTATTGTTTTTAGTTGTTGAAATAAATGCGTTCCTTCATATATTTTTCAATTATTTGTCTTGTAATTGAATTGATTTTTACTGAGCGTCAAAAACAAAACGGCGTCAATACAGAGCTATAATCATAAAAGGAATTTTCAGTGGGGCCTCTACTACCATCAACTTTTTGTCATAGCTATACATCTAAAACATAACTAAAATTGCACATAACTTAAAACTATGGAACAGTTTTAAGTTATGTGCAATTTTAGTTATTTAGTATGGGTACAGTCAAAAGATGAAAAAAGAAGAGAGGACAATGAAAAAACATGTTGCTTGCAAACCGGATAATGAAAGTACTAATAAATAAAACTACTAGTAAATAAATACAGTTTTAATATAACATATAAAAAGAAGAATTTGAACAACCAAAAAAATTAGTGCTTGGGCAGTGGCGTGCCTGCCATCAGTTTTTACGTTAGGTTAGGTTCTTAGTTAGATCTTTTGATTACCTATAACTTTACCATTTAACTTTTATCTGCAGAACATATAGTTTTGGCGGAAATAAAAAAATCATATTTTATCTTAAAAACTCACCCCCACCCACTTCCCGATCTCGAATAACTCGTAATTCATTTTTTCCTTCATTATTTTTATATCCTCTGCCTTTTCTAATAGGTTTCATACTACTTTAATTTTTTTTTCACTTTTTATTATTTTTGATGTCTTCTGCCACGGTCTAATAGCATTAGCAAAATAGTAAAACTATTCTTTTACAAAAGTTTATTAATTAAATATCTCTTGAAATGATTTTGCAAAATAATTAATTGCTTTGATGTAATAAGAATATTATAAATGAAAAAATTGATGAACTAAATCTTTATTGCCACCAAAAACTGACGGAGAAACTTTTGTCCAATGCAGTAACATGATGCCACCATTTAACTGGTATAAATAACATGTCTCCAGGTTCTAAAAGGCATTTGTATAATGTAGATTTCACAAAATTTGGATAATTTTTCAAATCTGGTTCTAACGGATCTACTTGAGCTGTGTTGTTTAGTAATTTATCTTCATGGGGATATAAATACTCTGTATCTTTAGGTGAAAACAGTATTACTTGCTTCGTACCATACACCTGAAACAGAATATTAAGTTTTGTCAATTTGTAGTGAAAATTACAGCCACTGAACAGAATCTAAATACCCATAATTGTCAAAATCAAGTAATTATTGAAGAATTTTTTGATTTTTTACATGATCGACTTTTCAAGGGCACGATGGGCCTATCTGAAGGCATATGTGCTCAAGGCTTCTTTGATCGCTCACAATGCTCAAAATTTTAAATTCTCTGCGGCTATTTTCTTCAATGTAACACAAGTCAATTTACTGTTACGAACTTGTCCATGACATAGACCATGAAATCGGTCCTGTCCAGTTATAATGGAAAAGTCTAAAATTGTTTATATTGTTTCTTTTAAACTAATTTCTAAGAAAGCCTTATTATATATTTGTTTCTTTATTCACTTTCTAGAATTCTAGAAAATCCTTAGTTTATAATTCAAACTCATAGTGAATAGAACGAAATAGTAAAAAGTATCTGGTAAATTTATATAAATTACAAAGTAGTGAATAGTTAATTATCATATAAGTAGTGATAAGTTAATTATTATAGTGTCTAGTGTAAATGTGTAAATAAATGAGGTAAGTGACATTGTGTATAAATTCGCCCCACTGATGAAAAAAGTTTAAATAAATAAGAAAATTACATTACAATATCATTTTATTCTAAAAATTACAACACAACATTATGTAAAACATTTTTCAACTTATCCTAATACTTCATATTAAAATTAATTTCATTTTTGTTCATTTTTTATCTCATTTTTTATCTCATTTAATATCATTTTGAACAGAAAATTGCTTCGCTTCAATTTTTAACTACATTCAAAAAAAGGTTCTCAATTATCAAAGATAAATCTTTCTTCTCGCGAACAGATCAAATTATTTTTTTTTTTTTCAAAATGAAAACTTTGCATATCATTTAATATCCATTAGAAACAAGAAATAATATTGACTTAAGGCAATATACCATACCTGAGCAAGAAGATTGTTCTTTGGATCAGTATGCAAGGGAGATAATGTTCCTTTAGGTCCGAACCATGCATTTATATCTGGTTCACATGAGTTTTCATAATCTAAACTTAAACAACAATATTCTGGAATACAAATATCATCTTTTAACTCAGTTATCTAAAAAAAATTACTTATTGATTCTACATGACATAATAAAGTATTTTGAATTATAAATATTGATGATAGCAACCTATTCAATAAGAAAACATTTTGGCAGATGCTTAAGGGAAGAAAAACTAAAACCCAGTTTCGTTGAGAAAGTAGAAGCAGTAACAAATATACGGGAAATAAATAAGATATTTTTTCAAATAGCCAGACTGGTTAATTGTGTATGAACAATAGATATATTTGAGATATAATAAAAAATAAATCAATTTGCTGATCATACCACAACAGGGCTAACAGGTGAGGAGAAGTTGACATATTTATGGGAATTTTGGGTCGTCAAAATTACAGTAAAATGTTCCATACCTTGATTTCTGTAAAATGATTAGTATTTATTGATTAATAATCAAAGCTATATATCTACCTGTTCGAATAAATTATGTTGAGCAAGGTATCCAATATCTCCATTATCACTTACGTAATATTTAGTGATAAATTCTTTAAGCGTCATTAACTTCTGTGACCAATTTGCATCAACATAATGAGAACCAATTTCAACAGGAACAGTTCGATCACCTGCCAATTCTAATAAGTAGTTTAAATCGAGCCATTTTTTTGAAGCTGGCCAATGTTCCAGGCAACCTTGAACAGTTAAGGTTCAATCTAAATTGTTTTTGCCCATTTGCACCGTAATCCCTAATCCACTGTTTAAAATAACGGGCTATTAAAATACAAACAACGGTGGTTTAAATCATAATTGCTTGCACTTAATATATACGGTTCAAGTTATGTCACAGATTTGGGGAAATTTTCTTAAAAATTAAAAGAATTGGCACATATATTCAAATAATACAATTTAAAGTTATACAAGCAGTTTCTTCGTGTTTTTTTTCCTATTTTAAGATTTTCTAGTAAAATTGCTAAATGCGTAAGATCATCAACTTCTGATGAAAAAATACATCTAAATAAAATGAATAAAATCCCATTATCATATATTAAAATATAATATAGTTTAACTATGGTTACTGGAAGAAGTAGAATTGATATGAGACTATCCTCAATTTGCTCCAAAATATTAATAGCTGTTGGATTTAAAAGTCTGAACCTTATAAAAAAGATAAAATATCCTAATTTGTAAAGTGATCCGCTTTATTATCAACTCTCTAGGGAAATTCCACATATAAAATCTCCATAAAATCGAGATTATTTTCATATATGTCTTCTGCAGCTTTTACTGCCAATTTTTTAATTCTTTTAATACAATTAAACTAAAAGAATGTCTTGTTACTTATGAGAGCAGAGACAATAATATTGTGTAATACCTATAGCGATAATTATTGTTTCTGCTGTGTTTTTAAACACATTATCAAATTATAGGTTAGAAACTGTTTAACTAAATCAGTTTAGGCCCCGATTTCGGGGGTTTAATTAAATGATAGTTTAAAGACTTTATTGGTTTAACACACAGTGCAATTAAAAAAAAATTAAGCCATTGTTAAAATTTACACCATTGTTAACCTTAGGGTGCAACTGGCCATTAGTTACTTACATTGGAATCTTATTGAAAATTTGTTTTTAAAAGAAACCGTGGAAATACTGATATAATATGTATATAATGAACAACATAAATACATATGAAAGTAAACTAATTTCTGAAGCAATAGCTTATTATAGATTATAAAATGTATATTTTATCTAATACAGATTCCAATGTGGTTGGATTTTTTTGACACTTCGACCAATTATCATATTTCAACAAAATTACACAAAAACCTTAACAAATTACATATCTCAACCTTCTTTATAAATCACTATCTATTGGTGAAAACCACATGAAAATCAGTTTGGTAGTTTTTGAGTTTATCGCCGACAGATATAGAAACTGTTTGTATTAACCAATATTATTTTAACTTATAGGTAATACACGAAAAAAATGAATGAAGAATAATACAGAAGCAAAATCAGCTACAAATAGTCAGAAAATAGTACATGAGAAATATGAAGTTAAGTTCTGTTTCTGCTATCCTAGTAGTGATGGTGAAAAACTACTAATATTGCACCTTGAAAAGCTTCTATTTACAAGTGCAAATGTGTTTTACAAAGATGAATGCAGAATGAATTACACTGATTAGGGATGGGAACTAAAAGAATGGCATTTAGTCCTCTTAAAAATGACATAATTGCCTTGCCCACCAAGCACCATGAATATATTTTGCCAATGCAAAACCAAAGTTATAAATTTTTCATTTTTCAACCATTTGAGATGCACTTTTTTCTTACACAAATGCAATTTTGATTCCTCATCAATAATTTTTGTTAACAAAGTTTCCTGATGCTCTCCCGAATCAAATGCACTTTGTTGCATCTTGAACTGTCTTATTACTCAGTAATTCCTAAGTTTTGTGTTTTATTTCCCCAACTAAGTTTTTATCTAGGAATGTGAAATTATTTTGATATTTCAGAAGCTTACCTGTCAATTTAACTGGAGTTTGAGGTAGGAACCATTTGCTATTAAAATATTCTATTGAAGGAGAATCTATTGAGTCTACTAATATGCCAGAAATCTTAGAAAACTTATCATATTCTGTAATCTTCCGTTTATTCTTAATTTCAACTTTAGTTGAATCTTTCAAAACATGTTTATTTATTTCTTCTCTTAAAACTTTGGCAGAATTTGTTAAAATTTCCAAGTTATTTTCTAATGGAGCTCCAAGTAACAAACCAATATCGAGGCATTTTAAGCACGTTTTTAAAAGCTGTTCCTTATTGCAATTGTTAGTTTTTAAAAGTATGAGACATTTAACAAAGCTTGCAATTGTAAAATAATGTCTTGTATGAATTGGAACATCGCTCCAATGTCCACTATTCAATTCATCATTTAAAAAATCTAATATACTATCTATTTCTAATAATTTCATATCACATAATGAGTCTGTTTCTAAGGAGTACTTTAAGCAGCTTACCAGTAATTCTCTCATGTCAACATTCCAAGTACCTTCCTTTATACATTCCAACTCACAATAATCACTAATACATCCTTTTAGTTTCAAATATATTACGTGTGTGTTTATTTTATCCATTTCATCTTTACCTGGTTGACAAATTACAGATGCTTAACTTGTAAACAGACGATGAACTAAATTTCGTACCCAATTAATATAGGTTCTTAATTTTTTATTCAACAATATGAGAGGCGAAAATAATTTAAATATTTTGCAATCAACGAATTTAAAATACAAAATCTTCTACAATAATTGTCGCATTCCGATGACAATTTGAGCACAATCGATCACATGGATACACAATGGTTAAAACCGACGTTTCAAATTATCTTTTTTTAAGATCTGTGCGTCAAGACATTTTTCTAAATTTGACACTTGACATAAAACTTACCGAAGTTTGTTCCATTTGATTTTTCTGTGCAAAGCTTATAAACGACGAGCCCATAGGTTCGTGCACGATGGGTGCATTCCACTAAGCACTTACGACCACTTAGTCCAGAGCGTTATAATCGTAAAACCAAGTGGAATTGATTAAGAGGCGTTTTGAGAGTTGAGATAAATGTTAAGGAATGGCAAAATAGAAAAAATTAAGCGAAAGCTTTAAGAAGTTAAGTTATAATTTATAAGTTATTGAATTTTTTTAGTGGAGTGCTTAACTGATTTACATTAAAGAAAAATCAAAATATCTTCTATGGCGATAGTAAAATATTTGGATGTATGTCACAAGAATCCTTCAAAAGTACTTATAATATACCAAACCGCATCAAATAATGAGATAGATATTCTAATGGTTGTTATCTGCATTGCTTGAGTTTTGAAAATTCCATTAACTATTTCAACGCTCACTTTCCATTGACATGGAGTATATCAAGGAACGCAAGTTAAGCGAACGGAGTTATGAAAAATTGACTTTATAAAAATAGAGAATTGTATAAACAGTGAAGTTTATGAATAACTGTTATATACTCCAATTCGAATCCCTTATGATTGTAGTTACATGAAAAGGTAAACAAACGCTTATTAAATTACAATGTTGCTTGTGCTAGTGCTTTCATCGTTTTGAAATGATTACCTGTTGCAATTTAAGAATCCTGGAGTTATTTTGAATTAAAATCATTATAGTATTTCACATCAGTTACTTAAATAGAACTTAAATCGTTTGTCAGTTATCATTGACCAAGTTTTGATTAATTTATTTATAGGCAACTGATGAAAGTACTAATTATTAGAGAATTTTGAATAAAAATTATGTTGAACATTAAAAAAAATCTTTTTCAATCCATGTAAGTCATAGTTGTGGAACTATTTCATATAATGATCGTTGATTTATAAAATAATTTAGATATAATGAAAACCTGTATCTTAAAAAATAACTAAGTGAAATTATATCTATAATTAATATGGTAAACGTTTTTACATAGTTTTAATGTTGATTTCATGACAAGTTATTTTCAAAAACTTTTTGACTGTAATTAAAATAATATTAGTATTAATAATATCATAATTTTCAATAGTATATCAGTAGTACAACATGAAGTAAGTATGTGCACTAAATACTAGGCTATAGTAGAAGTATAAAATTAACTATATATAATTTCAAAATACAATAATTCTCTTCAATCTAAGGTGTGACAAAGTTTGTTTCTTAAAATAATAATGCATTAAGAAATTTGTTAATTAAAATTGTATGTAGTACAAAACCCTGAAGGCTATTCCTGTTATTTTTTCTTGAGGTAACCTATGTAGATTTGTAAATTTGATGTTCAAAATGGAACATTTTTTTAATCATCTGATAATAAATTCTTTATACTTTAAACTTTGTTACAAATTGTTTTTTATTGTTACAGATTTTTATAAAGGCATATAATGAGCATGATAAGCTTGGTATTTTTCTAATTATTATTCATGAACTTAAAGCTTTGTGATGACTGAGTTCAAGCCTCGGTTTCTAAAACCTTCAAATACAACTAGTTTTCTGGATAAAGATGAATCAGTTTCTATAGAAACTACGGATTTTATTTATAACAAACATTTGTCGCAATCTATTCAGACACAAAGACAACGTTTACCAATTTTTAATAATAGGAATCACATACTGTATCTAGTGGAGAAATACCAGACATTGGTTCTTATTGGAGAAACAGGTTGTGGCAAGAGTACACAAATTCCACAGGTAAGCTTTTTGTTTTTCTGTACTATATTTGATATAAACGAAGTTTTTGCTCACTGATTTTATTTATTGCATTTGCAAACTAGATGTTTGTCAGTAGAGATTGTGTACATTTTTATAAGTATCTGATAATATTTGAATAAAGTTGCTTCTAGTTATGAAATGTTATTTGTACTTGAGATTAAGGACTTCAAATGATTGCTAACTGAATAAGTTCAATGTAGGCAAAGACAGAATCTTCTGAAGTACCCAAAATTTATTAATCTAGAATATTTCTTCAAGCACATGTTTAGAATTTAAATGTGCCTCTTTGCATGACAGATGTCAGTGATTATATTATATTTCAAGGTTTGGAAGACTTTTTGGGTTCAATTTAAAGTGACATAAAATCTAATTTTCTTTGTTTTCGTATTGATTTATGAACAACAGATATAATTATAGAAATAAGAAACTAAGTTTAACACCTATAATATTAATTTAAACAAACTTTATTGATATGACATTTAACATAGTAAGGTACCTCAGCTTATAAACCGCTTCTACAGGTGTAAAAAAACTTTGACCTCTCAGTCTATTTTTGATCTGCTGGAATAAGAAGAAATCATTGGGTTAGGACTGTACGGCGATGATCCATAAATTCGATGTTTTGACTGTTCAAAAACGTTTTTGTTTGAATTGATGTGTGAGACCTCGCATTGTAGGGGTGGAGAATGATTCGTCTTCTACCAAGATCAACTAGAAACATTTGATCACTCATAGCTGCTGTTTATCTTCCTTTTCTTGCTAACATAAGCGCCAGCATAGGAAAACCAAATATATATCTTCAGAAAACTGAAACTTGCATCTATGAAACGTTCAAAAAAATAAATTACTGCTAGGAAAGAAGAACAATTTCTTGGTTCCAATCTGAGGATCACCAAGAATCCGATTTTCAATTTTTTATGACAACATTTTCTACTATTTAGAATTTTTACTTCAGCGACGATAACCCTTTGAAGAAAATACCTTGTCTATCTATGAGAGAGGATATCTCTTTTGAAGGTGTTATAGAAGCTGCCACTGCAAACTTTCTGAAGTAAGCCAGCGATCAACGTTGACAGTTTAGGAGAATTGGGGTCAGATTTTCGCTCGATGAAAACTTCAAATTTAAGGACGATGTGCGCTGATTTTTTGTCTAAGTCTTAACAAGATAAGGATTTGATAAAAATGTACGTAGCCAAAAAAGTATCAGTGGAAAAAGTAGTGACTGATGAAGAAAATACTTCACTTTATCCAGTTGTTTTTTTGGTTAATGTTTGGAGTTTATAAAATTGATTTAGTGTCCCGGATTTCTGTCACCCAGAGTTGGACATCCTTGTATTTGTTATGTTGAATTGAATATTTGAAAAAAAAATGTGAAAGAGATGTGAATTGTGGCTGTTTAATTGGTCTCCTTCTATGGGGAGACACACCATCTTAACCAGTTGTTTCTATTCAGGATATTAGCTTATACAGCTTTTTCCTGTAAGAGTTCCAAATATTGTATTCAGTAGAGAGTTTTCTATTCGTTGATGATGGCCTTTCATCATTCATTGTAGACTTGCATCAACAATTTTATCTATTGACTTCACTATTAAACATAAACATACACTAACAGTCTGAAGTTATTGCCCACCATATAGTTTTCTTTCTCTAATTGTCGTGTATTTAAATTTGTTCTTCATAGATGTAACCTCTTTTTGCTTTTATTATTTCGGTACCCAATTTTAACATCCTTTGTAGCAATTTCGACAAATAATTATCGTCTATTTAGTTCCATTCGTTTTCTAGGATATTCCAGTAAAGTGGGGCACCGCTTTCTGTCTTCCCTGTACAATTTGTCTCAAAACAACTTAATCGGGTTGAGGTCGAGCTACCAAATCATTATTTTCAGTACAGTCTTCCTTTCCAATTCTTTCAAGATGAATTTTCTTCTGATCAGGCGCTAGTCTGAACGTATTACATTTTCCTTAAATATTTTTTCAAAATCGCTTCAATTTCAACCAGGTGTGCAGTCGTTCTTCCTCCAAAACATCCCGATACCATCACCGAGCCTTAGCCATGCTTTACAATCTCGATTGCACATGGATCTACCGTTCATCTTTAGCCCATTGCAATCTCTTAATTTTATTTTCACGTCTTATATGAGGTCTCTTCAGTGCCACCCTTCCAAAGCTTTTTCTCTTAAAGGCAGGTCTCTAGATTCATTGATCTGAACTCGTAAGTCGTCGTTCACGTTTACTGATAAATACAATACGTTTATCTTCTGTGGTTATTGTTTTTCCTCAAGCCAATAACGAAAACAATTCGTTTACAAAAGAAGATGTCTTCATCTTAAAGTATAAACCAATTGGGACTAAACTACAATCATAAACACCAAAGAAATAATTCAATATGAAAGAGAAATTTGTTAAAATGTATTATTTTGAAATTCAATGAATAGATTATGGGGTGGGCAAAATCTTTTGGCCGGTAGTATAAGTTCATTGGAACACAAAAAACTGCCGTTTTCAATCAGGGTAATCTTCTAAGAATTCCTGTTAGAATGTGAGTTTGCATCTGCCCAAGGGATAGTAGTACATTTATTTTGATATTTTTACTAAGGGCACTTCGTCAATGAGTATTTATTATTCTTGCCCAGCTTCTGCTTATGTTCTTGCTCCCTATTCAAATTCAATCATTTCTAAATTTCAATACTTTGCTTTAAATCAACCATATCGTAAGATCTCTCAAAAAGAAATGGTTTAGCTAAAATTACAACTAACATTTTGTTTTATATCCGACGAATATGAACCCTGCATATTCTATCTGAATGGGTTTAGTATTTAGAAGAAAATAAGTATTTGTCTTCTTGAATTTATTCCAAATTAAACAATCTATTGTATAGGTTTTGTGTCGATTATATTTTGAAAACCAAAAATCTCAATTTTATTTCAATCACTGTTATTTCTAGAGCTCAAATTAATTTTAAATTGAAACCATATGTTACTATATATTTTATAACTGAGTAATGTATATTATTTTATCTTTGAAGTTTAATATTGAGGAAATAAATATTTCCATAAAAATAAGATGTATTTACGGGCACGTTAATTTATTTTATGAAATTGTTAAAAGTAAAAAACGACAATATACTTCTTCTCTTTTGAAAACTAATAATTTTCCATTGTATAATTTCATTTGCTCCTATTGAGTGAAAGTAGCTTTCTGTTGATTTGGTTTATCAATTAATGTTCATTCTCAGCAATATCTGGACTGTGTTTCCAGTATTTTTTGATTTAGTAGACTCAAATCTTCTAGATAATAGCGAAAAGCGTTATACAGCTGCAGTAGAAACGTACGTTGTTAAAGACACAATGACCGTAGAGAAGACACTGAAACAATAGAATACATAATTTCCGCTAGTATCCTCAAGAGTCATTTTGTAATGAATTCAAGTTTGTAAAGCTGATTCTGTGTGTATACCTTACATTACCAATTGGCACTACACTGTTCTTGAAGAACCTTGGCTTCCCGGACAACTATCCTCCATCCTTCTCGATGTTTTAATTTTCTCCGTCTACTTCTTTTATGTTCTGTTCTACGCCGGTATCCAAGTTTGTTTCCTCGACCCTGCCGCATTCGTTCGACGTGACCAAGCCATCTTAGTCTCGCACCCTTTATCTCTGCTACTAGGCTAGTCTCTCAATTCAGCGTAGTACGGATGCGCTATTCTTCTTGGTCTTGGATTGGGTTATAGTTGTGCAAAAGTACTTTCCTCTCACACGAGTTAAGTCTCAGCTCGTCTCTAGAAGCAAACATGATAACTGGCCTAGATCCTCTCTTTTGTGCATCTGCTGAATAGGCGGGATTTCAGCATCTTCTGGGTCCCGTTTCCAGCTTTCACTTTCTCCTGTATCCACAGTGCAGTCTCGTTATTTTCAGATATGAGAAAGTTGTCAACACGCTCGTAGGTGTAATTATCTACCGTAAATGCATGTCATGTTGTGCGACATGAGCTGAGCTTCATCCACACTAAGCCCTGCTCGCTTGGATTCTTAATTGAATGTCCGGAAGTCCTCTCTTAGCTCTATTTATTTTCTGCTTAGCAGGTCAACATCGTCTGCGTAGGCCACCTTCTGTCTTAATTGGTTGAGTAAGGTAGAGTGGGCTGTAATAAATAGACGCCATGTCCCAATTTAAACTGTTCTCACATTTAATTAATATACAATTTATTATTGGATACATTTTTTAACAATTTTATATTATTTATATTTATTTTTGGCTGGCAACGTGCTCTGGATCTCTCAGTCTATATACGCTAATTTCATATATACCACTTTTTTCCAAATTTGGTTTTTATCCTTAAGATTACCCAACAATTGTTTTAATTGTATTATAACTCTTTTACTCATAGAAATATTCCTTTCGGTCTATCCTAACCTAATCATATTTTTCTGAGTGGTTCTAGGGGTGCAAATAACATTTTTCAAGTGGTACAATAGTTATTTTCGTATGCACGTTTTTTAAGGGCACATGAGATTGCTAATTCTATTGAATGATCCACGAAAACATACACGAAATACAAACAAAATTTTTTATACCACTGCGAATCTGTCTCCGATGTAGAAACATGTATAGAAGATAAAATATAACGTTTCTTATCAGCAGCAACATGGGGCATCATGAATTTATTTTGGAAGTAATTGTTCAATTTTCATTATAAATTATTATACCAATAAATGAAATTAGTTTATGATGAATTATCAATCAATAATTGACTGTGTTCAAAATAAATCCTCCATAAAGTAATATTTCGTTAAGCATTAATAGAGGTGCAGAAATGTCAAATTTTTCGAAACTTGTACCATAGTATATTAGTAGGATCTGACATTATATGTATCTAGAATTTTGTCCTCGGCCATTTCTCGTTATTTTTTGTCAGCATATGGCAAATACGTTCATGTCTGTTAATCTATTTATTGCCATAGGTATCATAAATAAAGTCTTATCTAATATCAATAATTTTATAATAAATAATAGATAAATGATACATTGTAATATGATCCATGGTCCATATCGTTTGTAACACTAACCGGAATATTGTAGTGTTTTTAGATTGGTGTAAAAAATCAAGTAAGTTAGAAAATATATTGTTCATTGTAACGCTCATTTTTAATATTCACTGCATAGAAAAATCAATATAAAGAATATAGATAATAAATATATTTTATGTCGTTATATTCTGATTGAGTATTGTAGGAATTTCAGCTGTTTAAGTTAGATAAGACATTAGGTCAACACCCACATCTATTGTCAAGATCATTTGTATCGTTCCACCTTGTTCGTTACTCTTCTCTTTTCTGTAGACATGGCGATTTGGAATCGATTAATCAAAGAAACGATTCCTCGGACCAATCGATTTCTTATACTGGATCGATTCAGTGGAAAGATATTTCATCCTTGATAAATGATATTCGATTTTTTCTGCTTAGATAAAAACTATAAAATTATTTACAATTAGGTGAATGTACTCGTAATATTAGGGTGTTGCCGGTGTGTACTTAGTTTACGGTACTTGTAAATAAAGTCACTCTCTACATATTTGCACTGGAAAGGGCATAAAAGAAAAATTTAATCATTATTTATCGCAGGCAGTTGTGCATCTAAAGTTTTTTCAACTTCTTGGCAACATCGTCAGTGATGAGCGAATGAATTAAAAAAATCCTCGATTTTACTGATAAGAGATTGTTAATTATGGTATCTCTCTTGTTTTTCATAAAATGGATTCATATTTACATTTTAAATACAAACTTGGAAAAAAATCGATATTTTAGACCTCGATTTTTTTATGAATCGATTTATCAGGTTGCGATTGCAATTGATTCAAAAATCGATCTTTTTTGAAAATGATCGCCATCGCTAGTTCTGTCGATGGCGTGGCGCCCATTCCACGTATACAATTTTGGTGGGTGTCGAATTTCTTTTTTTAATGGAACGAAGTTTTTTGGAGTTTCTCATGCCACTCTATATAAATATTATAGTTTAAGAAGTTTGAAAAAACTGTAGATTGAAAAGCGTCTACTAGAATCACACACACACAGGTTATCCTAATTGATTCAAATAAACATTATTACAAAGTCTATCTTTTTTGGTTGACATCAATAAGCAAATTCCATTGCTTAAAACGGAAATTCAAAAGCTAAGCCTTACTCTTAGGAAAATTCAAATCTCTTATTATGTCATTAAAGTCTTCTAATGTAAGAAAATGAGATTTTGACGGGTGCATTTTCGTCTTAAAACAAAAGGACATTGGGTTGAAATAGGAATTGGGGCTTGGAACAGTGGAACAAAATACACTTGATCGATGAGTATCTCTTTGAAGTCTGTGATCATCTATGTAGAGCCTTCTCTTTCGTGAAAGAAGTGAGACATATCATCCAGATTATCTGAAACGGCATCCGTTATGATGTGGATTGGATATCTCTAAAGGTGTCGGGCTCTGTTTTACGTTATATGGTGCACTAACAACGATAAGCACAGCAAGACCACAGCCTTTCCCGTTTCACTTACTTTAGACTGTTATAATTATAAACCTACACTACCGGTTAAATTTTTTGCTCACCATACATGTTTGCGACAAATAAATAAATTTTTGAAAATAATTGTTGTCTTGTTATTTGGTTCCATTGGTTTCAAAAATTTTATGTGGAAGTAGGACACTGTTTGTTGTTCCTTTCCTGTTCTATTTGTCCCACAACATCACAATTGGGTCGAGGACGGGCGGCCATATCATTATTTTCAGTACATTTTTTCCAATTCTTTCAATTATTCTTTGCACGGCTTCGAGGAAGGCTTGGGATCGTTGTTATGCCGGAGGATAAATTTTCTGCTCATCAGGCGATGGGTAGAACGTTCTACATTTTCCTTCAATAATTTTTTATGGTATTCTTTCTTGGAAATATCTTCAATTTTAACCAGTGGATTTTCCTCTAAAACGCCCTTTTCTTAGACCCAAAAACATCAAAATTTGACATATCATTTCATAAAACTCTTCACTTTACAGCAATGTCTTAATTTCTTTTCATGTTTCGATAGAGGTTTTCTCACCGCCATCCTTCCAAAAATGCCAGCTTGTCTCAATATCCATTTCATTGTATAAGTATTCAAAGGCAGATCCCTAGATTCATTGATCTGAGCTGTTATTTCTGGCCCCCTGAGTCGTCGATTACGTTTACTGATCAATATAATACAATCATCTTCAGTGAATGCATATTTTTTCACGTTGTAGTCCACGGTATTTGTAATTCGGCGGCAATGATACCGTAACTTTGCTTAGACAACCGATAATTCTTTGATTTTACCCACTTTAAAACTTACAAGTCCGAATTAACGAGAACGGAAAAAATTTGAATACGAACTTCACAAAAAGATGTCTTGGACCAAAAAGTATAAATCACAGCACAACTGGGACTAAACTACAATCATAAACACCGAAGATATAATTCAAAGTTGAAGAATAAATTACAAATCAGCCGGTAATTGCAAGTTTTAACTTGTCGCACTCGCTAACAAAATATAATCATAATTTAAACAAATAACGGACACTATTAGTTTTAGTTTGTTTCGATCTTTGCTTGAAAATATGAAAGAAATTTGTTGAAATGTATTATTTTGGAAATTAAACGGATGGATTATGGGGTGAGTAAAAACTTTTGACCAGTAGCGTAATTTATCGACAGTTTTCCTATCACCGTGTAAGTAAAAAAAAATTAATCGTTCGGATCTTATACTATTTAATATTTAAAAAATGTCCAAACAACAATTTCTTTTCAGGTGAATGAACGCCAAGTGTTCTAGCCGTACTTCTTCCTCATAATAAGAAATTCAAATCGTACTTTCTGCAAAAAAGTATGCAATATCCAAGAACTTTTTCATTATTTCATACTGACCGCCTTCCACGAAGATACGTACCCTAATATTGATTTTATCAAAACAAAAAACGAAACTTGACATAATGATTTGTCCGGCATCGCAAATTAGCAAGTTCCTATTAACTTTGCTAATTATAATTTTATTATTTTATTTCTACATGGATTTTAATTTGTATCTCAGATTACAAAATTATCCTTTAGACAACGATAATTCGTCAGCGATTACCTACGAAAAAGTAACGTGGTTAAGCTGTCGAATAAATCCACTGTGTGAAGTAACCGTAAAAGGAGTTCTTTTAGACCATACTAACTATTATGTTTTCGGTCCGTTGGTCCAAATAATCGACAATATTCTTAGAATAAGCGACATAAAATGGATAACCCCCAATTCTATTAGTTTCTTTCATATATTCGTAGCGATCCTTAGCGCGAAATGCGTGACCAGCCATAGTTTGGCTTATAGGAGAATCGGTGTTTTGCTATTCGAAATAAGAACCTGGTTAGATGACCTAGACGGTCACGTAGCCAGAGCGAGGAAGCATATTAAGGGGGAACGATCCGAAATCGGTACAGCAGGTTATTACATCGACGGTATCTGCGACGCAGTGGGTTGTACAGCGTTAATTATTGGCGTTTTCGTATTTTTAAGAAACAATCCACCTAGAAGGGGATACATTCTACTTTCTACTACATCTGATAGCAAAGAGCCTAATATTTTACATAGTTTTAAAGTAACCGTTAAAAAAGTTGCGAAGACCGTTTGTTGCTTTAGTTTACAACTCATCATTAGTTCCACGGCTTGGAACAGATACATAGCGTTGTATCAAGATTTGTTAGAAAATTACGATTTACCTGGCGTCGATAAAGTAAAACAATGCAAAGTTTTCAAAAATTCGTTTTTCTTTTTCGTAGCTTGGCTGTGGCGAGTAATAAACGTTCATAATTTATTACATTTATTATTACTCTCGATATTTTGTGATAAGTTATGGGAATTTTTGAGGAACATACAATACGTTGGTTATGGTGTATTAATATCTGTTATAAGTATTACCGAAATTAATATTATAGACGTTAAAAATTTTATATTTTACTCTTTGAATGAAACCGAAATCGTTTGAGATTATGACGTATTTTTTTTATACAAAACTGATTTTTTTATATACGGTATGTCGTACTTAAACTTTTATTCTTCTCCAACTTCATTTTCTTCTTATTTTATAGTGAATCTGCTTCGAAGTAAGTGAAACGTGAATCTCTAATATTGTTTTTCTAATAAACGTTTTTTCCACGTCATCTAGCGCAAATTTTTTTTGATGATGAGTGAAAAACGAATCTGCTTCACTTTTTTCTACCATTTTATTCTTTTGAAATGCGCATATACAACTCATACTTATATATGTCCGGAAATTGATGCATTAAGGTTCGAATATTGAAATTTATTGATCTGATGGTACAGTTTGTTAATATTCTTCGATCTTCCTACATCAATACACTTTTTCCGTCAGTATTTCTCTTTCTAGAAGAGAAATGTCCTCAGCGACCTCGTCTTAACGGCTCTAATGCTGTCCAGCATTTCCAAATGTTATTCTTTCAACGATACATTGAGCCAAGGAAACAAAAAGTGTAGCGGGACGATGTCGGGGCTGTATACCAGTTGGAGTTTAATGCTGATCTCGTTTCGTTAGGAAGAACGATTGAGTGGACTCATTTTTGTGAAGGAGTTCCAAGAATCTTCGATTTCCACTGATGACTCTTTGTTTTAATCGTAGTAACACTTTGACAGAATGGTTTATACAGGTAGCGGAAATTCGGAGTGTCTTCGACCTTTTCCCGGCCAACATCCTGTCTGACTGGATTATCGATGGATAATCATTCCTATAGGTCTCCTGAAGAATTGCCAAAGTCTCTGCTGGCATTTTATTCAGTTTAACGCAAATTTTAATCGAGTACCGCTGCTCGATCGTTTTATTTCTCAACCCCCTGCTGGAATCCAACCCTCATATCGTTCCAGAAGCTCGGAGTTCATTGCGGCTCTGTCCGCTGTGTTGCCAAGCAAAGAAAGTGTGAAAAATCTCGAAGCCAAGGGCCAAATAGGCCTTAATTGCTACAATAAACTCAAAAATTCAATATAGAATAAAGGAAATGGGGATTGGACATTCACAATTGGACGATTTTCAGGATTTTTCATAAATAGGTACGATAATGAAATAATTTCGTTTTGACACACTATATAAATTCAATAAAACGTTAGTATCATTTCCGGTTGTCGTATAAAATAAAAAATATTACAATGTACATTGATATTTATAAACGTTTGAATATAAAAAAAATTGTTTGACCTTTCAGTTACCTGTTTTATCAAATCTAAATAAATGGCAAAGTGCTATAAGAAAAAAAATATAAATAAATGTCCTCGCTTGTTAGTAGAATGGCGTGAAATATTAATGATTAAACATACACGTAGAAATAGGTTCCCATTTTTTTTATTTGGGTATTAACTTTTAATATTTCATGATTTGATTTTTCATGCTCTGATTTAGAATTCGTTTCCTATGCTGATATAAATTTCGTGAGATATTTCCCAATTTTTCTAAAACTTGGCACAATGATAGTTTGAAGCAAGCTGATTAAAAGCCTCGAAATTTAAATTCCAAAATTCCCAAAAGCCTCAATGTGCAAGAAATCTTAAATCCAAGACCCTCCCCAACTCCTTCAAACTCCCACTGAAGTGTCCGATGATACCTTGAGCGGAAGGAAATTAGTTTTGGCTAATTGTTCTGAAATTATACTTCGAAGCAAGCTGATTGTAAGTCTCAATGGACACTACATCCGAAAACCCCCCAACCTCCCCAAAATTACACCTGAAGAATCTGCCTTGATTTAATGATGAAGTTTTTTATCCAACGTACCTACCCCATTGATTTTTTAATCAGCTTGCTTCAAACTATCATTGTGCTAAGTTTCAGAAAAACTGGCCGAAACCCTCTCTACTTGAACTCTTCAGGGGTAGTTTTGGTGCTCCATGCCTATTGACCAATTATTTTTCTTTCAGGGTATCTTCGGATACTAGTAGGGGTAGTTTTGACGGGGTTTTGTACCTATTGAGACTTTTTAATTATGTTGTTTCAAACTATTATTGTGCCAAGTGATTGTTCTTCATTGAAATAATTGGTCGTAGAAAAAATAATGAATGCAATTTAATGGCTGTTAAGAAACATTACGACACTCGTCAAGGTTCGTATTGTAACTTTCATACATCTATCATTAAATAATTGTTGCATAATATACTATGATTAAATATTTAATTTATTCGTTATCGAGAGTTATAATAAAAGCCACACCATCTTAAAACCACAAGAAAAAGTTGCTCATCATGATTCATCGCTTTACGATACACATTTTTTTACTAAATTTACCGAACTTTATACAAAATGTCGAGGACGAAATGACAAAGAAATAGTGGAACTTTTGCCTAAGCAAATAACGTTTAAGTACAAATTGCTGTTAATTTATTCTAATTAATCTTTTTTATTGTATACCTGTTTACGTACAAATCACTGGGGTTATCCATTTCAAAAGTTATACTTATTAGATAATGTACTTTGGAAACAAATATTATATGAAAATGTTGTATTAGCTCATAAATATATTTATTATATTATTGTTATATTTTTTATAGATTTATATTTATTTTTGTTGACATCACGTGGATCGAGTCATTGAATATATATCAAAGGTAAGATGTATACAAAGTGGGATTTGTCAAATTGGCTAAATTTAACACCTAAAATTAAATTGGGCGGTTTTGATTTTCTAGATTCTGGGAGGTTTTGGGATACTGAATAAGTCTAGCAACTCTTAACAAAATTACGGGCACGGATTTTCGAAATTTTGGGACTTGAAACTTGAAAAAATTTTGAATCTTCACATAAAAGTATCGTAATTATTTGTTCCTAACCTCAAAATTATCACCGTAAAATGGGTTCATGTGCACAACAACATTTTGAATTGCGGATAACTCGAAAACTATGAGGAAATCGACACAGACTGCCGGGACAAAAAATGTGGAGCACAACATTCTGTACAAAAAAGGTTTCAATTCTTTTCCTAACCTCAAAGCTTCCATTATAAAATGGGTTTAAACCCTCAAACATTTTTTGAATCGCGAATAACTCGAAAACTACGTTGAGGGAGATTTACTCAGAAATAGTGGCTCCAACGAAAAAATTGACTAAATACATTTTTTGTAGAAAATTTGGTGCACTACTTTTTTTATTCGAGCAGTTTTTTCAGATTCCTCTTAGTTTACGAGTTATTCGCGTTTCAAAAATTTTTTCACTTACAAAATATCGAAAACCCTTACCCATAATTTTGTTAGGAGTTGCTAGGCTTATTCAGTAACTGAAAATCTCTAAGAATCTAGACAATCAGAAGCGCCCAATTTAATTTCGGGCTTAATCCGTTTTCACCTGTACTAAAGTACCTGGCCCAACAAAGAAAAAAATTTTTTTTTCTTTCAAACAGTCATGTAAGATAATCTTTTAATTTTTGATCATATTAGAAAAAATAATTATTGCGAAAGTTTAAGATTTGTATTTTCCATTATATATTTATGTTATTAATCATTCACTAGAGTGTTTTTATTCACGAAAACTTAATATTTATGTTTTTAAAGAGATTATAACTTGGAAACGTCCTAATAAACTATTTTTTTTATATATTTTGTTTTATTTATTGTTTAAAACCACTTCCTTATAGATCAACCTTTGAAAACCGAATATGTAGTAGGGGTGAGTTTTTAAAGGTGAAAAAACGGTTGATTTTGATTTGCAGTAAAACTACAAGTCCTTTGGAAAAAAGTTAATGGTAAAGTTGCACGTAATAAAAAATTCTCCAGCTTTTTTATTTAAATTTCTCTGACATAACATCAAAATTTATGTGAAAAATTCAAATAACCAAGTCTTTGATTTTTCTAGTGTCATCTTGAAAAAATATTTTCTTATGAAATTCGGTGAAAATTAACCTTTGTATGTCCCAAACATGCTGTAATTTTTTTAATCTAAAATATTAATTTTTGTTGCGTTATTTTGACTTAATATCGAAAAACCTGTTGATGTGAAAATGTGACATTATTTTTGTAAATTTTCTCAGAAAAACCTAAATATAGTAGGCATTTCAAAAAGTATAATACATCGCATATTAACTAAAAATTTGGACATAAGAAAGCTGTGTGCAAGATGGGTGTTTCCATCGAGTGTTTGCAATGTGTCACAGAAATAAAGCCGTTTTATAACCATGAATGGAACGTGGGTCCATCACTTTGCCTCCCTCTCCCCGAAAAAAAAGAACTGTCAAAACAATGGACCGAAAAGGGGCAACCGGCTTCAAAGAAGGCAAAGACCGTTCCATCTACAGGCAAGATCATGGCGTCGGTTTTTTGAGATGCGCGCGGGATAATTTTCATTGACCACCTTGAAAAAGGAAAAACTGTAAACGAGTATTGTGCGAATTTATTTCAGAAATTAAGCAAAAACGGCCCTATTTGGTTACGAAGAAAATGTTGTTTCATCAATACAATTCACCAGCTCACACATCCGTTATCGCAATGACCAAAATTAATAAATTAAAGTTTGAATTGCTACCTCATCCACCACATATCACCCCCTAGGATTATTTTCTGTTTCCAGACTTGAAAAAATGGCTCGGTGGTGAAATATTTTCTATAAAAGAAGAGGTGATGTCTCGTACATAATGAACATTGCTAGAAAAAGTGTATCGAATTAAATAAATATATTTTTTTTTTCAAACTTTTGGTGTTTTCTCTGTTGGGCCAGGTACTTCTGGGACCATACTCGTATATTGCTTGAAAGCTTACTTCCAGATAGATTGAAATATATTCAGTTTCAGCTGTATTAGTTCCACTGACATAAATCTAAAAAGTATCCTCTTAACACCATAAAACAAAACAGAGACTCTTTTTTTAAAAATCTATTGTAATAAAAATTCATTTTGAACCTGGCGTTTTATTTCGCCTCATATTTTTTCTCTTCTTTCGCAGTATCTAATTGAAGCAGAATGGCCAAAACAAATCGGCGTGTGCGAACCGAGAAGGGTGGCTGCTATATCTTTGGCAAACAGAGTAGCCGACGAAACAGGCACTCTAGTTCAACAAGATATCGTTGGGTATGCCGTTAGATTCGATGCTTGCTACAACAATCCAAAAATTAAGGTAAGCCGAAGTTTACTAATTTCAGTTTTATTGATGAAATATTTGCCTTACTCTTAAAAAAAAGTCCAACAAACTTCCAGAGAGAATTTTTTCGGCACTTTCCAAATTATTTGGTACAAGAAAAACGAAGTTTTTTCACCCCTATTATCATCAAAAATTATGTTACTTCGTTACTATGTTTTACATCATTTCATATATACTAAAAAAAGTGAAAACCTTAATCGACAAAGTTTTTAAATCCATTTCTTTGTCCAGCCCCAAGCGCACCTTGCAGTGTCGAACATGTGGAACCCAAAATTTTGTCACACCAAGTCCCTGTTCATTCGATATGCTTTGCAAAGGAGAAAGAAGGTCATTGCGAGATACGGTTATTTTTTAGGAGTGGAATTTGGGTGATTTTTTGATGTTGAGGTGGTTTCTTTTCGTGAGGCGCTCGCTCAATGTGCACGTTGCCTCTCTATCACGCGTGGAATCGAATTTAGGTAGTTTGAAAATATAATAAAACCAAAAAATCAAAATGCAGCTTTTGTGGTGTATTAACTAGGGCGTTGTATTCTCTCTCTCTCTCCATTTGACTGGTGAATGAGTTAAGCATGTGACACCAGAAAAACACCGACGAGAGGGGCTCAGGATTCACCGAATAACGATCGTGAATCATCGAGGAAAGTAAGAATTAGATAGAAGGGAGAGATGGGAATGGGGAAGTTTCCTCTTGAGAGCCATTCTGCAAAAGCTAGTAGAGAAGTAATTAAGTTTTATGGTTCGACTTTGCACAGTTTAGTCAAATTAACAATAATTTATTCTTCTTTTTAAAAGTGCTCGAGTTTAAGGTACTATCTACGTTTCCCCATATGAAAAGGGTGAGCATGAGAGACTTTAATACAGCAGACTTTGCGTGGAAGTATGCCAAAAGCACAGTTTCTTCCTTGATTTTTCGGGAACCAGGAATTTGGTGGTTGTTCTTTATAAAATAACAATGCTTATAATTCTATAGAAATTCTGCGGGCAGGAAACAAAATCTTACATAGTTTGAAAGATGTCTCGGACTTTATTTCCAGCCTCGTAAATGTTCCTGTTCCAACAGACTGCAAATACTGGATTATGCGCAATACGAAAATTGCGTTAAAGTAATGAAAATAAACTTTCACGCTCCAGCAATAAATTGAACTAGTTCAATACTAGTTCGAGACGGCTACGCGCATGTCAACATATATTTTAGATCGTTTATCGTGCTTTATCAAGTTGTAAAATATCCATAAGATGGAAATCGGAAAATTAGTCGGTAGTGGAGATTAGAGTGAATGGTCCAGTGAAATTATAAAAAAACAAACATAATAATTTTCCCTTTTTTCGTATCTGTTTCAGCAGCAATTGTTGAGGACGTTTTCGTAACAGATTATAGTTAAATAATGCGTAGTGCGCCGAAGTGTGAAATATGATCTTAACGTACTGCCAGAACAAACCTTATTGATTGGTCTTGAATTTTATTTTCAGCCCTCGTTCTGGTATGTTACTTGCATCACTTAGTATACATATTCTTTAAATCATGATGCCCCGTGTTAACCTTTGGTGCCTGTTTTACATAAAACATGAAATGAATACAACAATTAACATTTTTATCAAACAGGTGCTACGTACGACCAATTATAGCTCATTTTATTTTTTAACATAATTTTTACAAATTTTATCTATAGAATATAATTAGGTATGTTATCAATAATTTTTTATGGAAATATTTCTAGTGTAGGACGTTCAACGTTAACTATTTTCATAAAAAGCTTGATAGCACCTACACTTTTTTAAGTACATATCATGATTTGAATTGTATTGAAATTTTATATATTTCAATTATACCGGGTGGGCAACTGAGAACAGCGTAGCCCTGTGCGGTATCGGCAAACGCTTTGTGACATCGGAAGTTACTTTTGAGGCAGCTGCAGCTGCTTTGAGGAATCTCCTCGTGCGTTCTTGGTGACGGAGGAAAATATTATTCAGCTGATTTGCCGCCGGGAGTGCAAGCCAAGAGATTTAGCAAATTTTCAAAATTTATCTATTCCTACGTATTTCTGGATACACGAATAAATAATTGGGGGATCTTAAGAGATAAAGGCCAAATATGACCTAGTCCCCATTAGTGATCTTCCCGTACTTTCACTAGTACATCGGTCAGCATATTCGAAACGCTTGAAGCAGCAATTTAATCATAATAATATTTATATTAAATCCAGATAAGTTGCGATTTATAGCCGAAATCTAAATTTCGTTTTAGCTTCCAAAATTATATGCTATAATCCCAAATCTTATCCTGTAATTCTTTTATCTACCCTAAATGACGATGATTATTATTCATTCATTTATTTATTTCTTCATGATATGTTGTAAACGTCCCAAAACTTTGCGTCTTTGCTGTTAACCCTACCCGATTTCCTCTCTTATGCAAGTTGCGCCTTCGACATAGGGAAAACTGCCCAGTACGCAAAGGAAGTCCAAAGATCCTCGACCAGAATCCCTTGGATCAAAGGACAACCCCTCCGAAATTTCAAGTCCTATAGCGAACGTACCCCCAATGATCCCTTTCTATTTTTTTTTCATTTACGTTCGAAAAAAATGGATTAATCAACAGGATAGTTGACAATGTTTTATTTTTGCAGTATATGACTGAAGGTATACTCTTAAGAGAAATGATGGCAGATCCACTTCTGAAAAACTATTCCCTTATAATGTTAGACGAAGCTCACGAGAGGTCGCTTTATACTGATATCTTAATGGGATTAATGAAAAAGATTTTGAAGGTAGATGATTTTTATTAATATACGAGGCATGTTCTTTCAGTAAGTACCGTTTTTAAAATCCCGCGACCACGCATTTACGATGTGTTCTGCATCTGTCAACATTCCTCAGATGCCAGTACGGTTGTTTAAGTCTGTTCAAAATACATTCTCCAATCGAGAATAATCTCCTCCGTGCTATTCAAAACAAAAGGCGTGGAATGATGAGTGGAGGCATCATTTTGCTTCACGATAATCCAGTACCACATCCCGATTTAAAACCCAGGGAGTACAACTTCGTTTCAAAGAACATCTAGGTGTTGAATATGTTCGAGTGATTGACAAAATAGGCGGTAGACATCTTTGAAGGCGAAATTCAACAGCTTAATGGAGAATATGGCAGGTCCCTGGAATGTGGAAATAATGTTTAAAATTAGATCAAAGTACAGTGTTTAAACAGTGTTTTTAATTACGAAACGGTGGGGTGAATTTATAAACACTGATTACTAAACACTAAACATCGTTTGGTTGTTTACTGTTCACTATCCCGATGTATATAAAACAATACAAAGAAATCTTCGCCTCACCAAACTTTAGATTAAACATCATATTGGAACAGGACCGGCTTCACTGTCTATAAGATAATTTATGTTCTTTTTTAACTAAAAACGGTACTTAATTAAAAAAAAAACAAGCTTTGCAATTAATCTTCAACAGAAATTCGATCAAAAGTAGCCGATAATGATTTTTGTTTATGAGAGTTTAGTTTATTATAGGCGATTTCTTCTTTTAAATAATGATGATTCTATATAGAAACGGAAAGAACTTCGACTAATTGTAGCTTCCGCTACATTGGATGCCAACGAATTACAGCAGTTTTTTAATGAAAACCCTACCGGCAATAAGAAAAACGACACCGCAGTTATAATGTCAGTGGAAGGAAGACAATTTCCTGTTGATATATTTTACGTAGCTGGTAAGTGATTTATGTGAGTACGTCCCTCATTAGCGTTCGTAATATACTAGAAATTGATAAAAGTAATGAAATACCTTTTTTCAAAACTTAATTACAGTTATAAAAAAATTGGCAATAGTGCGCTTGAATATAAATAAAATTGTTGTATATTTTGTTATTAGAACCAGTGCCATGCTATATTCAAGCCTCTGTAGACACTGTTCTAAAAATAAACTCGTCGAAAGAACCAGGAGATATATTGGTATTCCTAACCGGACAAGAAGAAGTGGAACGAACAGTAAGACTACTAAATGAACACGAAAATTTAATCGAACAATCAAGAAAAAAGGAACGGATGATGATTTTGCCTATGTACGGATCATTACCTCATCACGATCAACTAAAAGTTTTTAGACCAGCACCGGATGGTTGTAGAAAAGTTATTGTCGCCACTAATGTCGCCGAAACATCGGTTACTATACCCGGAATTGTACACGGTAATTATTTATATTTGAATCGATTCATATTAACAAAAAATTCACGATTGGAAATATTTCTAAATGATAACTGGTAGCCAATTAGATGGACTGATACTTCTTCTGTTCTTCCATTGAGGAAAAAACAAAACTTCTAATAGAACTAAGGTGAACCATGAAAAGTATGGGGAGACCAAAGATAGAATGGTTGGATGCAGTTTTGAAGGATATTAGAGAGGTAGAACAAAATTGGAGCGAAAAAGTTATTGTTTCCTTTTGGTGAATCCAAAAGTTCAAAATAACATTCTAAGCAACTTACTACTCCTTATCAAACGATAACACACTTAAATTTGAGATTAACGAGCTCAAAATAAGTTTCAATTAAACATATTTTCCAATCGATTTAATATATTGAACCGTAAAGTTCGAATTAATCAAATTGTATATTGTTTACCATTGAAGCATTACACCATAAAATTACCTGGACTCCTACTTTGGCCGAGAAAGTGGCAAAACATCTGATGGATTAACGTCGATCTTCCACAACTATATTCTCTTGGCTGATAGAGTTATAGACAGAACGAGGACAGGGTTGTCCAAGTGGACCCGTACCTCTGATAGAGAGAGAAATAGCATCGGTTTACCAATCTCTACTCTTGAAGTCATGAAATTATTATCCTCCTTTATCGTTCCCACCACTCGAAACTTCGACATTACGGCGATCTGATCAGAATTGAAAGTGGTATTCCGATGTTCTTTCTCTATCCATCACCAGTTCATGCCTTCTTGAACAAGCTCTCATACCTCGTTCGCGCTATCTTTAATATTACCTCTATACCTTGGCTGCTCTTAATTATTTCGAAAGAGTCGAGTATTTTGAATGCCCTATTCCAAAATGGTTTTTACAAGTAACGAAAACAATTTTAGAAATCATTCTTATTGTTTTCAAGGAGTTGAAATCCATTATTAATTCCTAAAAAAATAAACGGAATGTATTGTTCCTATACGAAGGTTGCTACTTAAGTCTTGAGTTATTTCGAATGGATACTTCCAAAACATGTAATTTGAACGCATCAACCAGTTCTTCAAGAGTAGAAAAACGTTGCCCTTGCAATTTATTTTTGATCTGCGGTAATAAATTGAAATCATTGGATACCAAACAAAGACTGTTCGTCGGATGACCCATTAATTCGATGTTTCGTATGTTCAAAAACGTTTTTATTTAAACTGATGGGTAAGATCTAGCGTTGTCGTGGTGGAGAAAGATTCTTCTTCTGCGATTGGTTTCTCTAATTTTTTTGAACACACAAATGCTGGAATAACATTCAAAATTGGCCGTTCTACTTTGTTGTAGTGAAATGGTGTCCAGTTATTCCATAAAAACAATCGACCATTTGGTTCGAGCGCCAAGAACTTTGTTGGATTTGACTCGTCTTGAAGTCTCTAGTTTCGGATTCAAATGCATAAATCCATGATTCGTTGCCTGTCATGATCTTATAGACGTCTTTTGAAGCACCGTTATTGAATTTTTTAAGCATTTTTTTGCACCAATCGACACGAGCTTTTATTTTTGAGCGATTGTCAAGTTATGCGGTATCCAACGCAAACAAACATTCTGACAGGCAAATGTTCATGCAATATTGATTGTATGCGAGTAGAACTAATTATTAGAATGCCTCAATCTCACGGTATGTCACATGTCGATCTTGCAATAACGGTTCACGCATCGATGTTTTATGGTAGAAGAACCGATTTTAGATAACCTTCAATAAATTTTTCCTATAGCGATCTGTGACCACGATTGAAGCGAAACACGGTGAATCGAGATGAGACTTCATCTCCAAAAATCGAAGCGAGTCGCTCAACACAGTTCTATTGGTTTAATCCACGTCGAAAGTCATAGGAAATCATCGCACGAAAATGTTTCTGTGAGCAACTCAAATAGCAATCGTATGACAACACGTTCTGAGTACGTTCACCATTAAAAATGTCAAACTTTATGATGGAAATGTCAGATTAATGTAATGACATCAGTGTTGCCACCTCACTGATTGTTCTGTTTTGCCATTTTCTTTTTGCTGTTGAATAAAACTTGAAAATATTTTCGACCCTATTGAAGTCATTAAAAGCGTCCAAAGAAATATAGAATCGTGTCTTTCAACATAGTTTTGACGTTGGTTCTTTCAATTTTTTACCACTCTTTCTCTGCCGAAGAAGTTCATAAAACTGTATGTGTAAGAAGTTTTGCCATTTTCCTTCGTTGAAAAGAATAAGAGAAGTACCAGTCCAGATAACTGAATAATCCACAGTGTGTACTTACATTTTTTTTCTAGTTGTTGATTGTGGATTCGTTAAATTGAAATGGTATAACAATGAAGCACACACTGACAGCTTAATAACTGTTCCTATTAGTAAATCTTCAGCAAATCAAAGAGCTGGAAGAGCAGGACGAGTAAGATCAGGAAAAGTTTATAGGTAAAAATCTCTTCTAATATAAAATTGATCGCAGCGAGTCAGTAAATGAATCAACGAACAATTAAAAGCATAATAATCAATTAGTGAGTAATGATGACTATTACTCATAAGGATTTAATTTATGCGTATGAGTAATAGCTATTACTTGCGAATAGAATACTTTATAAACAACTATCAAGGAAAAAAAAAAACAATTTAATGTCGTATTTTGCAATTTGAACTGCTGGGAACGTAAAAGATCCGGAGGAATGTTGAGAATGAACGCGAATATGTCGCTGGTTCGCTATTAAACATAATTTTAATTTGACATTTGACACGTTGTAGGTGTGTTAATCAACAGTTCTTGTTATGGAATTCCCTATATGCTGCTGAATTTTAATTTTCTTGTATCTAGCCAACTGTTCGTTATATAAACCCTCATGAGCACGTACAAAGTCTATCAGCCTTTCACTAAGAGAAGTCATTTTTCAGGGTATCCGCAATTACAAACTACTCTAGAAAAGTGAGGTTATATTTATGATTTTCAGCGACGTAAAAAGTTGGTTAACTCCGACGTTAAAAGCGCATACAAACGCAATAATTGTGTGCGTTATCACAAGGTTTGTTCTTGGTAGCTGCACGGATACAAAGAACGATATAGTTCAGAGTAGTGCAGAGAGCAATGGAGCGTTTGTTGATTGTTGTATTTGAGGTTATTTGATGTGATTCAGACCTTGTAGTATTAACAATAACGGAAAGCGATTTAGTACTTTTTGATATTTTAAATTCGTCCGTTGACGAAGATTTAGTGCCACCGTTTTCAGATTACACTTATTGCACTGCACTGGCTGAACTGACTCTAGACCCGCTGCAAGCAGTACAGTGAACTGGGTGAACTAGTTCTCTTACACCGCTACTAAGAACAGTGACACTAACGCAGGTTCTGCTACTAAGAACGCTTTAGTAAACACTTCCTGAACTCGTTCTGCCTGTGCAGCTACAAAGAACAAACCTACAGTTTCTCAACGAGTTGAACTATCTTTGACATTTATGAACACTTCTAGAGCGCGTCATGCTTGCGTTCATTCGGTTTACCGCTTAATGATACATATGATGAAAAGTTTGTCCTTGACTTATTCTAATTCACTGTCACTAGAATCGTGTAAATTCATTTTTTTTTATTTCAATTCTGTATTCTCACGCGATAATAAATATTAAAGTTCGTGTGAAGCAAACTGACATTGAGAGTAAACATTTCGATAAACAAGTCGTTGCTACGATACCGGAAGCAAAAGAAAATTCTTCCCGGGAGAGAAAAGGCCACTTTTGTCCCGCATACGAAGGAGGAAAAGCGAACGATACGTCCCGGCGAGAAAAAAATTGGCCCACAACTGAACTTCCCCGCAGCCCAGAGTGGTACTACGCACGATGTATTTTATTTAAAACCTTCTCCACGACCCAAGGGACCGTATTTAAATGTGTTTTGAGTTTAGTTTGATCGTCATGGTTCCAACATTATCTTATACTTGGTCCATTTGATTTGTTTTTCATGATCTTTAATTTCAATGTAAAACAAAAAAGCTTTGTTTTCATTTTTTTTTTATTTTCTTCGACATAATTCAAATAATATTTTATTAAAATTTGTGCTACCTAATTTTTGTTAAATTTGTTTTTAAGTGTATAAAAAACATGGCAAATTTAAGAGCATCAAAACGTCACGCTCTGAGCCCTGGGGAAAGTTTTAACGGTAAACTTTCCCTCGGTGTGAAAACACAAAAAAATTCAGTTTTATCAATTTTGGCTGGGACTCAAGAAATTCGTTCAGTTCCTTCGGTCTTTAAGTCTAGGTTTTTTTGATCCATAGCACTTCAGGAGCGCTGGTAACTTGTTACAATTTTCCAGTTGAATAACATAATGAATATTGAGTATACTTTTTAGCATCTAGTGGAAAACCCATAGTGAGAACGACTTGTACTTCTTGTTTACTTCAGCCAAATATATGGGAAACACTTTTTCGGAAAAAAGAAGTGGAAAGGCACTAAAATGAATATTTTTACATTAATTTTCAAACCAAACCATTCGCAAAAGTGATAAACAAAAAGTTTGCGGTTTTTAGTCATTGAATATTTAATTACTTGGGGAAAATTAATAATATAATAATTATGAAACATAGTTTTTAATGTTTAAAGCAAGTTATGGGAACGCTTCTAGTAACCTGACACCGCTAGACTGCTGAATTGCAATCCCACGGATACTTTTCATATTTTAATGTCATAATGAGATATTTTTTAGCTTTCAAGTTGTAAGGTCTTACTTTTAGTTTGTAGAAACAAAAATTAGTTTTTAAAAAATAGTTTTAATAAACTACAAATTTAATTAGCATTTTGAATATGAACAATTGTTACACAAGTCACCACTGGGACTATTAATATGAACCAAAAGGTCTCGAATATCTTATTCTATTATTGTAGACTATATACTGAAGACTATGCGGTAAAGTTGGCTGATAACACCCCACCTGAAATGGTACGAAGTAATTTAACGTACCCAGTGCTTCAAATAAAAGCATTGGGAATAGCCAATATACTCAAATTTAATTTTCCCAGTCCGCCTCCTCTAGAAAATTTGAAAGGCGCTTTGGAAATTTTGTATGCGCTCGATTCTATTGATATTGACGGGGAACTGACGAAACCTTTAGGTTACAACATGGCTGAATTTGCTTTGGATCCTTTATATTCGAAGGTTTTATTAAGTTCAGGTGAGAAAATTTGGGAAATTACCTTTAATACGTTTACATACCTACTACATTTTTTACGCTAATAAAATTGCGAAAATTTCAAAATTTTAGAAAAAAATTATCAATCAAATTGTAACCAATACATTCTAGTTGGTTCATTCAAACTTTTAGGGCCAATTCTAGAGTAAAGCTAGAGATTAAACTAAAGTTTAAACCATGGTTTGAACTCTAGTTTAAACAAAGAATAAACAAAATTACTTTATTTTACAAGTCATAGTTAAACATACATTTTACTCCCAGTTGTCACAAATATAACCAAAGTTTTTCCGGTATTTGTTTTAAAGTTGAATTGGTTAAGAAAATTTTATATACATAAATGAACGAAAAGCAATTTGAAATTTCTCTGTGCTTTCCATCAGGACGACACATATCCGAACACGTCATGGCCAAAAATCACGGATTGCACGTCAAATTGGTCGCAACCCACCAGATCTGGTACCTATCGACTTTTTCCTGTATTATAACCTCAAAGTTTCTTGCTGGAGAGAACAAAGATGACAACTATTATTAAGAAAATTTAAAAAGCTTAGAGCGTTGCTAGACTAGATGTATAAACTTAAGAGACTATGATAAAAATGAAAATGATTATGAGAAATGGTATTTAGCAAAATATTTCCGTCATAGAGATATACCACCAAATTTACGAATCACCTTTGTATTCTCTATAATTTCACCTCAATGCTGCCATTATTTTGGCGTGGATGATTTTTTAAACATGCATATGTTTTAGATCAATATTCGAACATGTCTGTTGCTACGTATTTCCAATACTGTGTGAGCCAACAAAGTCCTGATTTTTTTCCACACACATCTCACCTAAATTAAGACTTCTCTATAATTTCAGTTCAATGCTCTCCCTTATATGAATAAATCAAATTCAACCTAATTAAAAGTGTTTAGCCCTTATATGTATCTTAGTGGTATATACCTATACCAAAATTCTCGGGAGAGTTCTGTAATTGACTAAATTTATCTGTCTACAGATAATATCCATTATAAATATTTGTTAAATCAAGTTTTATAATTCCTGGGTATGAATTTTCTAAAATCCTAATCAACTAAAATCTACTTTTAGGCGAATTCGGTTGCTCCGAAGAAATCCTCACAATAATAGCAATGCTTCAAGTTGAAACAGTGTTTACAAAACCTACCACTGGAAATTCTGTAATAAAAGCGAGAATACAAAAAAGACTTTTCGAAGTAGAAGAAGGCGATCTTATAACATATTTAAATGTATATAACGGTTTTATCCAAAGTGAGATGTCACAAGGGTTCTGTCATAAGAATTTTCTAAGTTACAAAAGTTTGAAAAGAGTTGTCGAAATAAGAAATAGATTGGAGAAAATGATAAGAAGTTATGGCATTCCTATTGAATCGTGTCTAAGTAAGTATTAGCCGTAACTCTCACAACAAAAAGTACTTCTAAATGAATCACCTGTTACAATATATTTACATATTTGATTATAACTATACATATAAATTGATTCATCCCAACCAAATTTCATGAATCTAATATACAATCTATTTTAAGGATCTACAGAAACAATAAGAAAATGTTTGGTTAAAGGATTGTTTCCTAATGCTGCATATCTTCATTACAGCGGTGTTTATAAAACTATAAGAGGAGATATTGAATTATTCGTCCACCCAGATAGCGTTCTATACACAATTCCACAACCACAATGGTATGTTCAAAAATGTACTGTTTTGTGTACACTTTTACCTAAAATTGATTAACAATAAAAAAACCTACTCTCCTTTACACTAACATTCATGCCATTCATACTGTTATATCATAAAATAGGTTTTATTTATTATATTTCTATTTTATTGTTTCAGGGTTCTCTTCTGTCAAGTTGTGCACACAACTAAGCTATTTATGAGAGATATAACTGTAATTGAAAGCGATTGGCTATTAGAATTGGCACCGCACTTTTATTATAAAACTACTTTTCATGAATAAAATGTTCCATACACATATAAACAATATATTTTGAAAATGTTACAATCTTTGTTTTTTTCTTTCCATATAATCCTGTACATTATCATATTTTCTTTTGTAGAGTACTGACACATCGTTAATATTAAAAAATTTTATTATATCCTTATACTTATCATACAAAGTAATAAGCCATGGTTCAGTGTTTTCCTCAAGAACATTATTTACAAGTGTGTACTCGCTAAACTTATTACTTAACACAAAAAGTTTGTTACATAAACAAAAACTAAATGGAATATCCACTTTCAAAGTCGATACCAAACTTGAATTAAAATTGGAAATATCTACAGTGTATAGCTGAATAAATTCATATCTATAAATTGAAACTGCTAAATAAACAATTTTATCAAAATATATTTGCATATCTATTATAGGTAATGCCAGTATTTCAACTTTTTCTTTAATCATTTCTTCAGAAAAGTTTTGCAGTAAATTTTCGTTTTGAATAAAAGAATTAGTGTCAATTAAACTTAACTGTTTGCCGCTAACAAAATCCCAAAATCTGATAGTACCATCTCCTGAAGAAGATATTAATATATCTTTCAATATTTTCAACCTATTCACAAACTCTGTATGGCCTAAGCAATAACTAGCGATATTATAACAGTTTGGAAAGTGTGATACTCTGATCTTCTCATCTCTATCACTAGTTATTAAATACTTTCCACAGTCACTTATAGCTATATCTAAAATTACACTTAAATGTCCAAGAAGTAGGATAGGTTCCAGTTTTTCATCGTGAAGTTTGTATAAATATACATCACCAGTTTTATCTGCTACTAAAATATCGTCGGAAGGCGTGAAGCGTGCTATACTAGGTGCACGATTCACTATAAATGTCTTCACTATGTTAAACTTCTTGTCGTATACTAAAATTTGTTTATTTTCTGTTGAAATTAAAATGTAGTCGTCTGTTTTTGAAAATTCTAATGATATTATATTTCTTTCTTCCCGTTCTAGAACCTTGATTTGGTCATCTCTCAAATTTTTAGGTATAATTGGTTTTGGAATTTTCAGATGTAGATCCGTTGAAATATCATATCTATATTGAATAACGTTATCAGCGTAAGTAATATACATTTCAGATCCTTTTTTCTTCAATAAAACCATAGTTAAAACAATTCATAAGCAAAAATAACCACGATATGTTTTCATAATAAAGGTTGTTTTCTTCTTCTCATTTTTTTTGTATAAATCAAGCAGACATAAATAAAAAAGAAGAATATGCCCAACACTAGTTTAAAGTACTGTCAGAATTTAATATTTTTGATTAAAGTCCCATAAAAATTTATCTTTATTATTCAATGGCATTATCTCAAAATAGTATACGCCCTACATTAAGAGAATGGGCTCCGTTGACCGAACTGTTAGCAAAATTGCCGACAAAACATCAGAATGGTTTACTTTATCAAGAAGTAAAAATCACCTGTATCGATGTTTTACCCGAATTCATAGCTGTTGGGACAAATGTTGGAATTGTTTATTGGTTTGATCGAAGCACAAAAGATATACAGAGATTGAGATGTGAAGTAAGTTTTTCATAATGGATTGATTATATTTTTATGTTTACTTACATATGTTTTTGAATCTAAAAAAATTAGTAATGCGAAAATTGGATCGTCTTGTTTATATTGTCTAACAACCAATTTTTCAAATTAATTTACCTTTTTTTTTAAATTGAATTTCACTAGATCCTGTTTTATGTTTAAATTGAAAATTTAATAATTGAAACAATTTTTAAAATTTAAATAAATCTCCATAACAAAATATTTGTCATTCTCAATCTTATCTATATACATAAGTATTTTGTTTAATTACATATTGGGAAATATTTAATTAGCATAATAATTGAGAATTTATAAATTTCTTAATTGGCATAGGTATTATATGTATGTATATTAGGGTATCAAGTACACTCAAGGGATCTATTGAGTCCCTCTTTATTTCTGCAATACTGGGGAATCTAGTGTTTACAGCTAATCTATTAATCCCACTCTTCTTAGAATGTGGGATAACTCTAGCTGTCAGAAATCTTTGTCTTTTGTTTTATACACTCCAAGGTATAGTGCTCTGGAGTGTCTCACACTTTGAGAGATTATGGATATAGATTTTGTTTTCTGTCCAACAGAATCTGCACAATGCATTATCTGCTGAGTCTGGCATCTTCAGTGTGAGTCTCAAATATTTTCCATCTTTGCCACTCAATGGTTTGCCTGTCTAGCTCAATGGGCATGAGATTGGGTTTTTTCTTCCTAATGAAGGTTATTAGGTAGGTCTTATTTGGGTTGACATTTAGTCCTACCAATTAACACCACCTTTTTATGTGGTTGAGTCCTCTTTGATCTATGTTACGAGTTTATTCTCAAAGAGCCCACATAAAATTTTGTCTATTAGTAAGTTCTACATAAGCATGGATCTAACTCCCCCTTGTGGACATCTCATGTAGCAGAAGCATTAATTAATAGAACATAAAAATACGTTATTTATATAGTTATTTTTTTAGAACAATATTTCAGTAACTGTCCTAAAAATCATATCTACTGTTGACTACATGGTAGCCTGTGGAAACGCAGTCGGTAATATAAGTATTTTTCAAATACCTAAATCATGTCCAGATAATCTACCAGAAAGTTTAAAGCCAAAAAATAAGCAGGTAGAAAGATACACTGTAACATCATTGCATAAATCTCCTATAAGTGCAATTGAATGGTCTAAGAATGGAATGAAATTATTTTCTGGTGATAAAAATGGTTGCGTGGTATTAACAGAGATAGACTTTTATATGGTAAGAAATTCAAATCATACAATATATGATATTAATTAGATAAGTTTTTTAATAAAGATAATCAAAATTAAGTGAATGATAAGAACTGTAGTTTACCATGATAGTAATTTTATTTAGATGAATAAAAACATTCTGTTCAGCTTAAAATAATTATAAACATTAATCACTACTCATTACTGATACTATGCTCCTTTACATTTATCAATTATATTAACTAAGTCATTTTCAAAATAACTTGCTTGATAACTTGGTTAGCAAAATGCTGATTAGACTATATTAGTATAATGGTAATCATCATCAACAGTTCTAGAAATTCCAACTTAGCCATCTCTTCATAGTTAATGGGCATTGTATATGCTTTCTTGTTTCGAATAACACATATATTTTCTTCTTTTTGCATAATTTTTTCTTACAGCACATTTGTAAATCATATGATATTTTGAACGAAGCCTATGAAGTGGTTCAATTAAGTTACAATAAGCAACGACTTTTAGTATCAACCACTTACAGAAGTATTATTTGTCAAAAAGTAGAAAAGTGGAAAGTATCACAAGTAGGAACAAAAGATAGAAAAGTGTAAGTTACAAATCAAGTAATTTGTGAATGTTTTTATTTGATTACAAAAATTTTTGTTGTGCTAATATGAAAATCTGAATTTTTTCATAATATTTATAATCAAAAATATCAATGTATCATACATTGTAGATTGATAACAACAAAAGAATATCATCTGATCCATTCTTCATTATCACACTTATATATTTACTTTATCCAACAAATATTTGTACTATGCTGGTAATCTATTTTATAGACTTGGTAGTTTCGGGGGTATAATATATCAATACAGTGAAAAACCTTCAGATATTTGTTTGTATTGTACAAGACCAGGATTACGACTTTGGTTAGCAGATATTGAAGGAAATGTAGAGAAAACACTTCTATTCAAGGTAAATTATAGTAAGATATCATTGTTGAGAGAAACTCTCCTGGCAAACACAAATTACAGATATTTTTATATTTAATTCCTCAAAGAGTCATTGGAAGATGGTACTGCTAAGTTAATTCTTTAAAAATACTGTCTATAAACTTTCTACATTCTTTAAGGAAATTATTCATGATATTCCTTTTTATTTATTGCCATTACAAATTCCCATATTCAAAAGGCGTCAGCTGCAGGCACGGTTTCAACTTCTGAGTTTGGGGTGTCACGAAAAAAAGAAACAAAGAAAAAAAAAGTGAAACTGTGGTATAGGTAAATTTTCCTTACTGAAAAACAGCAAATCCATATAAAGAAATAAATACACTATTTACATGAATCATTTATTAAATAAACTTTTTCAATATAATAATACAAAGTCCTTTAAAACAACTTTTAGATGAAGGTAGATTAGGTTAGACAGACATAATATCACATCTAGTACCTGTAGTTGGTATTTGGTAGGAGAGTTCCTGTACAAACAAGCAAAAATATATTTACCGTTAGTTATTTTCAGGAAATTTTAACTAAGGAACGTCCAGAAGTGCCATTAATAAACCCAATTTCAATACATTTGAGAAGGTTAAAACCACAAAAGGAACCTGCATTTGGAATTTTGTTACCATTCAATGAAACATTATTAGTCACATATAACAATGATGTTCTATACATTTTGGATCCCAAAGAAATGGCCGTTATTTCTACAGTTAGTCATTTGAGAGGGTGAATATTTTTGCAAACTTCAGTTACTAAACAAATGTTGAAAAATTACAAATCCTACTTCTTTTTAGCTTCTGACTAAAAAAAGTCATTTGCCCTATATTTCCTTTGTTATTGAATATTTCTGATTTATTCTAATAAAAGTAAAATCCCTTGAAAGAACTCATTTATAAATTTTTTCAAGGTAATTAAACCAGCTCCAATATAGATGGAACTGAATATTAAAAATTGACTTTAACTCAAAAAAATCGATAGATTATTGTTTCATGGTTGTTAGTTTTGTTATTGGGATATATTTTCCATAATATTCCAGTATCAGCTCCTGTGGCAGTTTTTGAACCATCTTTATACACCATCTAATGGTCTTAATTTTGAATGTTTAGGTAGCGTAAATTTTCTATGTCATATTTTACAGTAAAATTCTTCTTAAGTAACATGTCATTTTGTTGAGGCTGATATAACAATGTATGTAGGACCTTGATTAGATTTATGTTTATCTAGATTTAATCGATTTGTTTTGATTAAAAGCAACTTGTTACTTTTTTTATTAAAAACCTGTGCAAACCAATGTATTTTATGTGTTTAAGTATTTATTGAAATTATTTTCAGAATCTTGAATGTCGCTACACATAAAGATGAAATTTTCATATTGGAAGAAGATCGTAGTATAGTGAGGATATCAATTAAACCAGAAATAAAATGTGGTATGTTTTGTATATGAGATTTTTCATAATTATTATTGACATGTTATTGACAGAGTATTGTGTGAATTATCTCTCCACTCCTGATGCGAACTATTAGGATCTGTTAATCATGCAGTTACATGATACAAACTGTCCCTTATTCTACCCTCCATTAACTGACCGCTCCTAATTGAAACCAATGTCATAGTTAAGTGATTCCAAGTGTCTTGAGTTCCATTACCATATCAAACACTGTCCTCACATCAATTTTAACTGTTACATAAATAATATTCAATCTTGTTATACTAACTATTATTTGTATTTTACTGTTTTATCAGTTTTATTCGATTAGTTGTACAAATAGTCTATTCTGATTTGATTAATTTCATGCTAGGTTCAAGTTTTTATTCCCAAAATTGATGCTCATTCACTTTCTCCTGTTGTAACACTTTAAATAATTGGAAAACTCATGCTTTATTTCTTAATTTTAATTCTAAACGTGCTCTCTACATGGTTTTATAAATATTTATTTATTTTTATTGAAGATTAAATTAATATCATTATTTAATAGATTTACTTGATAGAGTCTTTTCTACCTCTTCCAAATCTAATTTTTTGAAATAGTAACAAATTTTATTTGCTAGTAGTATAAAACCCAGAATTTTAAAAGTTGAAGTTGAAAACTAAATTTGTAATTAAGATACAAAATTAAAAAAAAACTTGTTTGGATTAAATGTAAATAAATACAGATTCTTAAAAAATGTTTGCAGTAAATTAAATCTTATTTATTTTTCAACAGGAAATACATTTGCATCTACAAAAGAGACATTTCTGCCACTGAGTTCTCTAAAAGATTTAACATCAAAATTACAATCAAAAAATATAATCACAGCAATGCCAGCGCTAGTAGAGAGTTCCTTTGGACAAGATCTAAATATTCACACTGATGACACATTAATAATGAATGCAGAGGAAGCCAAAGAATCTCCAACAGCAAGTGGAAGTTCCAATTCCCATATTCATCGAAGATTTGAAGAAATTGGTAAACAAGAATTTGAAGATAATATTTTATATAAAAAGAGTAAGCGTAAGAAAAAACGTTCGCCCATGGATACCAGTACCTTGAGTATAAGTTCTAATAGTTCAGAAGAAAAGGAATCTAACTTGACTAGACCAACAATCATGAATTTAAGTACTGTAGGTGTTTTGCCTGATTTAAGAAGTCCGGAATCTATAAAATATGATATCGAATATAAAGAAAAAATATTAGCAGATGTATTGAATTTAGATAAAATCAGAATACTGGATATAGAAGATAGTTCTGGTGTAAATAATGTTCCAGACAACAAATTTCTTGATGATAAAACTTGCAAGCAACATTTAATTGATCAAGAATATTCTTTTAAGCAAAGCTCTAGTAAAATAGTACCTAAATCAACATCATATTCAAAAGAAAAAGATAGTTGTACCATATCTTCAACTAAATCTGAATCTCAAAGCAGTTCCGAATCAACTGTAACGAATTTACACAAAACTCCAGAACCTACTAAAAAGGTACCACATGATACAACTTTAATATCCAATGTTTTAGATCCACCAGGTAGGTCAGAATAGGGAAAAATGTTATATGCAGTATGACATAACATTACACTAGTCATTATTAAAAATTAAAAAATCTGAATATTTTTGAAAACCGATCTGCAATGAGATTTCAAATACGTTAGTTCTTAATTTGCAAAAAATTGACGTTTGTAAACTATAGATTTGTTCTTAGTAACTTAGTAACTAGTCCAGGAAGTGTACACTAAAACGTTCCTTGAAGGTCTAAATCACATCAAATAATCTCAAATACAACAATCAACAAATGCTCCATTGCTCTCTGCACTATATCATTCTTTGTATCCGATCGAACTAATTCTATACACTCATGAACTGGCACTGGTCCAGTTCCATTGCAACTACCAAGAACAAAACTTATATCCCTGAAGCAATGTCCCCAAATAAAACTACTTAAGCTGTGAATAATTAAAATTCCACTTTTATTAATGACAATTGTAATGGTACCTGGATAATAAATCCTAAGGTTGAATTGTATCACTTCTTTCAGCTTGCATGAACATCCCAAATACATGGGGAGTAAGCAACATCCGTTTGAGAGATCGAATGATCAATGTGATATCTGATGATTCTCTAAGTGACTGGGAAATTGTTTAAAAAATACTCACTATTATTTTTTAATATATATAAGCCTAAATGATCTAATGAAATTATAGTCAAACATAAACAAGGTGGTCCAGATTTATGTATGTTAATTTCTAGAGCTGGTGGTAGATACAACACTTTAAGGGATGAATTAGGAACCTAATTTTTCCAAATATCCGTTATCATACAGGATGGGTAGTGGTATGAAATTCGTACTCAAACTGGTTGGTAGATATTTTTCACTCCTTAAAATAGTTGTACCTTCCTTATTATTTAGCTCTAGAAATTAATGTAGCTGGAGCATATATTATTTTTTATTTTCACATTGTGATATTTTCGTTGCTACAATATTAATATATTTTTTTTATATTCAATGATTAAAATTATGACAAGAAAATTTGTTATCATTTTTCTACGACACTATGGGCGTTGAATGTATCAGCCTAATTAAGAACAACCTACTAATACTAACCGGAGTCTTGTCGCCTCAATGGACATCTAAAGACGCTAGAACTAGCATATAATGCAGATTCTGTTGCATAGAGGACGAAACCTCTATCTACATTCTCTTTAGTGTGAGGGACTAAGAAACCCAAAGCACTACACCTCTGAGCGTATCCAGAGCATTACGCCTCTGAGCGTATAAAATAGAGGAAAAAGATCTTGGGTAGATACATCCATCCCACATTAACTTTCTAACAATACATACATGACACTATAAGAAGTTGACTTCAGATATTTCAAAGAAATAGAGTAAGCTAGTGATAATATTTTAAGAGACTGGCTAGTTTAGCACATTTAAAGTCCAATTACACCTACAGAGTGCTCAACAGAGACCCAGTCACTATGTATCGGGCGAGTAATTTTGAGCAAGTTAATTGATAGAACCACTTTATTTTCTCCGCCCGTGTAATCATATTTGCGGCAGGCGAGTACCCGTCTTTTATTTTCTTACCATTATCAGTTAATTGTCCAACGAGTCAATTATTTTCGTTTTGAAAATGTGAAAGTGAAACTATATTGAGTTTATAAAAGATTACAGAATTTACGAGTTTTTCTGAAATTTCAAATTGGCTGCTTATAGAGACAAACACCTGCGGGATGCAGCAATGACTTTCGATGTGGCGGAAGTGGGGGTAACATTTCTAATGCAATTCGCGGGCGAAGTGGAGCCACAGTACACATGCTTTTCATACGAGAAACAATGGTCGTATTCAGCGGACGAAACCGTTGTGCAATTGTTGTACAAACCTAGCGAAATAATTCGGTGATACATACGCTACAAACTCAACACGTTCTGGAGCGGACAGTATGTTTCAGAACGCGTTCAATTTGTGCTAGGTAGCGGAAGTGAAATTTGTTAAATCGACAGTGTTCTGTGATCAAAAGTCAAGTTGTAATCACTTGTCTATGGTTGTAACCTTTCCTAGAAGAAAAATGATTGAATTCGTTTATGAAGATAGGAAAAATAATTTCGAATTGCATGAATTATTCTGTATAATTTCGTTTTGAATTATTACAATGACAATATTTATATACATATAAAAGTACCTCCATATTAACCATTTAATGTAAATTTAGCTTGTGACTGTATAGCAAAAGGATACGATGAAATAAGGTGGTTGTAATCAGTACGAGACAAATAAACTTGGAACAATAGAGTATTCTAATGGTTGACAGTGTTATAAAAAGATTCTGTATTTGTCATATTATAAAAATAAAAATCTACTACTTCGTCAAAAAAAGATTATTGTTAAAAATGGCTGATGAAGCAAGAAAATTTCTCCAAGATATGCTGAATAGAGTAAATGGGCTACATTGTATACTTATTTCTGACAGGGATGGCGTACCTATGTTGAAAGTTTCCAATGATAAAATTCCAGAACAAATAACAAAACCGAATTTTGTTTCCACTTTTGGTTTGGCGATAGACCAAGGAAGTAAATTAGGTTTAGGAAAGACTGAAACTTTAATCTGCACTTATTCCCAATACCAGGTTGTACAGATGAACAAATTACCTTTAATAGTCTCTTTTATAGCCAGTGATAGTTGTAATACAGGTCATATCTTGGCATTAGAGAAACAAATAGATATAATTGTTGCCGATTTAGCTTTAGCTGTTACAGAATCATAGTCATTACATTTTAAATCGCACAATTATTAGATTTTGTAATATGTTTCCTATTTGAATAACAACTTTTATATTTAATGTCAAAATGTATAATTTATAATACCACTATAAGTGGAAAAAGTGTACTGTTTATATAAATTTTTCTTCATATATTTATAGGTTCATGTGATAATTATTTTTAGTCAGCGGCTAGTTATGATTATGTGGTTGTATAGTTAGAGACACATCACAATAAATGCAAACTTACACTCAATTGCAGTATATACCAAAATTTACTATACATTTCAGCTAGTAATATCAAATAATACTAAATATGGGCTAAATCAAATTTAGAAAAACGCATTTTTCTATATATTCATAATTAAAATAAAAATCTTTACCCCTTATGTAAGTGATGAGGTACCTGAGTACCTTTGGAATATTGAAATTTAAAGAAAGGTATGTTTTGTGCTCTAATGGTATCTGTGAAGAACTGTAGACTATTTAATTTTTTACCTAGTCAACTAAATCCAATGTTTTGTGAAAACCAAAATTTTTCACTCTCAATAGAGTGACAAGGTAGCCGGGTACCTCTTTGCATTTTGTATAACAATGGAAAAAGTATTTATAATTTCCTACAAAAATTTGTTAAAACAGTTTATTTCTATAAAAATTACAAGTTCTTTGCTTATACAGAATTATCACTGCTATCGAATCAGGTGTTACATGTTGGACCAGTTTTCCAAACCAAACTGGTTTCCTACAGTTTCTTTGTGTTTGGGTTCTCTGCATATGTAACTTCTGACTCATAGATATTGTAGATCCAGTCTTGGTTCTTTGCCAAATATTGCTGATCTCACTTGACAATTTTTATTTTATATTTTCACCACACAGTAGACTCGATTATTTCAAAAACTTTCTAGAAATTGTGGTTTATATTCTATCTAAATGATATATGCTACCATAGATGCAATGTCAATGATTTATAAAAAAACTACTAAAAGACCAACGATTTATTCTGTGTTTTATCAATATAGTACGAACAAATGTTTACAGTCAAGGGTCAATATCAAGCATGATGCATTGAATCAATTGAGTGTTTCTTGAGCAGGGAAAACCATGTATCTCCATTCTTCTACCCTTCGGTCGCCACAAAATTAGTTAACTAGACCAAAATAATAATATTCCACGTGGAAGCAAATCTGGATTGTTTAGATTGCATATAAACTTTATGAAAGTACCTGGACACCTCGTCACTCTCATTAAGGTGTTTTATTTGTCACTCTCATAAGGGTTTAAAAGAGGGTTTGCAATAAAACTGCCATTGACGTAAGATTGTACTCAAATATCAAAATTTATTGAAATATAACTAGAAGTTTTCTAAATAAATGTTTTCTGCAATATTTTTCTAGCTAAGTATATATTATTGTATGTTAATAGTTATTTTATTGATAAATTAAATTAAAATTGCAACGTTACTGAGTCACTAGTACATTATTTATTCAAATGACTTTAGGTTCTAAAAGTAGTTATATTTTATTATATCGATACTAGATTTCATATCACTGTAGTTGTAATCATTTGTGTTGTTGATATTTTTATGAGTTCTTGTAATTTTTTTACATATTGTCGCTGATAGATTTGAAGATATTTTCATCAGTTGTCTAGATGTGCATCTTTTGATTCTCTATCAAATGACATTTAAAAATAAAAAAGACATTTTTTGGACTTAAGCCATGATATTTGGTGTTCGCGGAAAAAAGTGAGGAATGTGTCAATATTTTCAGACACCTGAAAGCATGCCCTTTCACGTGAACTTCGTCAAACTGACAAAAAAATATTTACACCATTTACCTTTTATGTAAACTGACCTAAACTAATTAAGTCAGATATTTTTTATTAAAATTTTCAGAAATACGACGTTTTTTCAAGGGATCAAAATCACAACTGTCACTTTTCTATAAATGTAAAAGGTTAACCACTAAAATAAAATTTTGACTTGTGTCAGTTTTCTTTAGTATAGAATAATATTGATGACTTTAAAATAAATAATCTAATGAATCATATACTGTGATCAGACATTAAACATGTTTTTAAAATAAATTTAAAAAAATACTCTATATATTCGATATACATAATATTGCAGTTAACATACCAATAATTATTGTAGTATTTTTTTTCCATTACTTAATTTGTATTCTTCTGTAAATGTTTGAAATTTTTGATATTAGTGTTTGAAGTAGTTGTACTTTTCAAACTCAAGATTGTTATAAAATCTGTGGTTTATTATTAGTACAATTTTCTATATATAAAAATGTATTTCACTTATACAATAATATATTTTGTAATATTTTGATGTCTTTGTTTGTTATTCCCTTACCAGAATTATAGGAAAGTTATTTGTTATCAGATGATCATCATGGAAAACTATGACTAAATTAATTTCAAATTCTAAAAAAAAGGAAAATTATCATGAAAAAAAATCGATTATTAGAAGATGGAATGTTTTTTTGTAAAATCAAAATTGAATAATGAAAAACAATAATTCAAAGAAATAAATTAATAATAAATAATCCAGCTAAGCAATATTCAAATCTATTTTACATAAAAAGTGTCTTATCTACTAATTCTACCACAAAGTTTGAATATACAATTAATTCGTAGTTCTTTCAAAACCATATCAATAAATATTTGGTTTTAAAGAAAAAAAGTTTGGAGATAAATTTGAGAGGTCACTCGTTTGAACCACATTAGACGATTAGTCTTTGGTTGTACTTTCAAGCAATGGTAAACATTTTTCCATCTTCTGTATACATTTTTTATAATCAGTTTCACCTTATTGCGTTTTAAAATTAATCAGTGCAAGGACATAGAACAATACTCACACACATTCCCACTACACTCTGGTAAAGTGGAATGGAACCATAACGTTGAAACTGGTAAATCTCATTATAATCATTATAAATCTCATTAAAATTAGTATTAATACATGTCTTCGTACATTAGTCATTTTTTTTAATTTGATTACATACATACTCATGTATCATTCGGATGTGTTGTAATTAATGGTTTTTCATCAATTGGTAAAAGCTTGTTAAATTACCTGATATTTTTTTTTTTCGTTTGTACCAATTATTAGGAGCAACTCACTGCAGTCTAAACATTGAAGATGAAGTAATTTTTTTAATAAAAAAATATATGCTTTTGACTTATCAGTAGTTTTTGTTTTACTGAAAGTTGTGAAAGAAAATTATGATCTATGAAGCAGTAAAATTGATATTAGAAGAAGATGAAAAATAATCATCTTGATTTAAATGAGATATTGATAATAAACAAAACATAATGTCACAAACACTAACTCATGGTTTTTAAAATATGTGTGTATAATATTATTCAAATAAAATATACCTAATTTGAAGTTTGTAGTTATTAGAGTCGGGCATGTGAACAGTCTTGGAAAAACCATATAAATTGGTATAGGAATGTTGTGGGGAACATCTCCATCTCCTATTTGTATATTTTGAATCTCAGTAGCTAAAAATATTTTATAATAATTCTATTATATCAAAACAGGTATTATAGTGTGAAAATATTGAATAGATATTATGTGTGGAAAGGTATCAAGAATACAATTCAATAATGTTTTATCTTTTGTGGGGTCGTACCTGCTTAATACGTCGAATATGTGCATTAAATTTAATTACAATATATAGTTCACGTTACTTGTAGTATTTAATATATCATAATGTGCATATTACATACTATTAACAAAAAATTTCCATGCTATTAGTTTTTGAATCCTAAGATACTAAGTTTGGAGAGTCATTATTGCTTGGATAAGTCCTTTGCAGCCCCTTTAATCGCTCTTGTCCTAGCCAATGGAGGTTTTCCAAAATTGGAAACTCCTTTAGGCATCACTAGCTTGAAAGCAAGTCAAAATCCTAGGATACTTTTTTGGACGTTCATAAGAGCTTGGCAGGTGTAGAGGATGTGTATAGAAGTCTCCTCCTCTATTCTACAGAAATGTTAATCCAGCTTAGCGGCCCATCCTGTACTGTATCTATATTAGTGATTAGACCTAGTCTTTGCCTCCCGACTACTTATCTGTAGTGTTTTTGCTGCCCAGAACCAAGTCCTAAGATTATTAAATTATATATTTATAAAAATGCAATTGAAATGTTTAAAGATCACTGATTTCACCAAAATTGGATGGATTTTAATTCAAAAGTAATTAGATTTCTTCTTACAATTGCAATATACAAGCAAAAAAATATAGCACCAAACTGATACTAGTTGCAAGTATGAGATCTTCCATAAATCAATCAGTTGAGCCTCATCTATACATGTGTGGTTCAAAATATATTACAAGATATATCTTTTCCAAAAATTGTCATATTCTAACCAATTTACACAAAACCTAGACAAATATTTAAAGCTTCTTCGTAATTAATTCTATCTATGAATGATAATCTGTTCCATATTTTTCAACATAAACAGGCAGCAACACAAGTTTTGGTCTTATAATATGTAAGTTTGTTTGATACAAAGTAAATATTTATATATAGCTCAACAAAAATTATAGAAAAGTTTCACCTTCTTTTGCATATCCTTCTGCACACCCACAAGTTTCTACTCTTACTAATTGTAATTCTATTGATTTTACTGGGACAGCACATTTAACTAAAATTATTTTTCCCTTCAAAGGTTTGGCAATATTACAGCAAACAGACTCAACATGTCCTCTTAATAAAAAATTTGGGGCCCCTGGAATTGGAATTATTATAAAACAATACAATTACTTAATAAATCCATACCTGATCTTCCACTAGTTAAAGTTGCAGGACTCAACTCAAAATTCAAAGGAGTCTTTTTATCTTTGAGAGGTAATTGAGGACAAGCATTGTATCCAGGTTTGTACTGTACTAAAAACTGTTGAGTCTTTTGTAAATCTTTTGATAAAAATGATCTTTTAATATCACACTTGATGGTATAACCGATATTTACATAAACACCATGATATGTTTCATATAGAATTCTGTTGGGTTTGGGCTTTAAAGGAATTTCAAAAGGTATTTCTGTAACCCCAGAAGGTAGTTTGCCTGGACCACATACTTCACATGCTATCCCTAGTAATTGAATAGGCTAAAATGAATATATTATTTTTTTCAATTAAAATAAATAACTAGCAATGAGGAAATTCCAACTTATCAGTAAAGTTAGAGTCTACCTTTACAGAATTATAAAAAGCTTCTAGTATCCCTACGTTTTTAGAACTAATTTGTAAATTTACTGATCCTTCCATAGTTAAAGATATTCCTTCATGTTTGAAGTCCGAATTTGTTGACAAAGATATCACACCCGTTAAGTTTTCCTAAAAATGATTTTAATAAAACCAAAAATATACTGTGTTGAACAAAAATTTACTCCCTCGGTATATATTTTATCGGCCCTTTTCAGATATATTTCTATATTTATTGACATGTTTTATTTATTTTGAAACAAAAATGATAATCTAACTAACCTAAATTTATTTTTTTATTTGATATACGTTTCATAAATCGAAGCGCTCTTCTGATTGTTGGTATGTCACATCAGTATTTACTATCATAGTCATAATTAGATATAAAGAAAACGATATGAGTTTAATAAAAATAGTGTATTAATTACAATGATATTTTCTTCATTATAAGGAAAATATATTGTGTATAACTATTGATGGGCTCAATTTTTATTAGATTAAAGTTATGAGCACGAAAAAATGCCTAATGTTAAATTTTTGTATTGACAGCTGTAAGAAACATGTGAGAGGGGCAGACACTTTTGGTTACCTACTTTAATCAAACAAAACAAAATCATTTAAACATTTAATAATTATTTGTCTAAATTAGACGGTGTCATAACTCGAATAGTCCCTGTTATAAAAAAACTTACAACTACAAATGTTAGAATAAAATAGAAATGAACGTTGACGATGATAATATCTACGACGATTCAGGAAATGAGACAAGTGGCGATGATGTTGATTTTGTTATTGAGGTAGACAATGCGTCACATACCAAGGAACTACAAAGCTACGATGAAGAATATCAATATGAAGTACTATCAACTGACGATATAGTGCAACATATGATTGATTGCATCAAGGAAGTTAACGTTGTAGTACAAATACCTGCAACTGTTACCAGAATACTTTTAAATTACTTCCATTGGGACAAAGAAAAACTTATGGAGAAGTTCTTTGATGGCAATCAAGATGAACTTTTTAAGGTATGAGTGAATCAGTGTAAAAACCAACAGATATATCATATTGATAGTAGTCACAAATATAGTTGTTAGAATTTCTGTTCAGTTTAGTGTTAGCTAGGACTCTAATAACAATAAATTATAAGTTGTTAAATACATCCTTCGAATTAAAAGAAGCCACATTTTTCATTTGTATTAATGTAAAATGCTCAATTTTATTAATTTTTAAGGAAGCCCATGTTATAAATCCATTCAAGAAAGTAAATGTAGTCAAACGCAAAATAGCAAATAAAGCTCTAGGAACTGAAGAATGTGATATATGTTTTATGGTTTTCTCACCTAACCAAATGACTGGACTTGAATGCGGACATAGATTTTGTTATCAATGTTGGAATGAGTATTTAACAACTAAAATAATGGAAGAAGGTGTTGGTCAAACTATAGCATGTGCAGCTCATAATTGCCCTATTTTAGTAGACGATCAAACTGCTATGAGGCTGTTGAAAGATCCCAGGGTGAAGCTCAAGTACCAACATCTTATTACAAATAGTTTTGTAGAATGTAATAGGTTGTTAAGATGGTGCCCAAGTCCAGATTGTAGTTATGCTGTTAAGGTAAGTTATATTTATAATTTTACATTAAATAAACTACAAATAACAAGAATTAAGTGATACAAAAAATTTTGGGCTCTTGGAATTGTCATAAAACAATTCAATTAAATTCATACCTGATCTTCTGCTAGTTAAAGTTGCATGACTCAACACAAAATTCAAAGGAGTCTTTTTATCTTTGAGAGATACAAAAAATATTTTTCAAGTTTTATTAGAATTGTGATGAATTATAATAAACGCAACTGAATTCCCACTCCACTTTATACTAGAGTATAGCGGAAGGCTGCTGCATAAACCCTGCATACTATTTCAATAGTTCTCTCACTTTTGTTCCCCATATATATTTTTGATATATATGACAGTGTCTCTCACTCACATTCAATCATATGCTGATGACACACAGGTCCTACACTACTTTGATCCTGTGATCAGTTTAAAGAACATTGCATGATGTGTGTGTATTGTATAGTTTGTCAAATATATATATTAAAAATGAGAATATTAATCCCTCTTTTTACTTACAAAAGTATCATTTATTTTATACAAGCCAATTCTGATCGTTTTTGATATTATTTATTTATATTGTCTTAAATATTTTCTGAAACATTTGAAAATGGATTGGCTTCTTCCTACTCAGTTTCTGTATGAAAACTAATTGATTAAATTAGAATCTTGAATATTTTTGTATTATGATAAGTTTTGTAGCCTTTCTTTTCTCATGTGCTTGCTATTTTCAAATTTTTTTCTTTTTGTCAATTTCATTCTAATTCTAGTGGTAATGTGTTAGTAAGAATTTATCTTTGTCTCATATTTGCTTTTGTTGATTAATTTTAAAGTGGAAACTTTGTGTTTGGTTGAAATTGATATTTAACTACATTTTTTTCAATACCGTATACTATGATCAATTGTTGTAGGTAGCTTATGTAGAAGCAAAACCAGTAGCTTGCCGGTGCGGCAATGTATTTTGTTTTGCTTGCGGTGAAAACTGGCACGATCCCGTCAAGTGTGGTTTACTGAAAAAATGGCAAAAGAAATGTGACGACGATTCTGAAACATCAAATTGGATAGCTGCAAACACAAAAGAATGTCCAAAATGTAATGCGACAATAGAAAAAGATGGAGGCTGTAATCATATGGTATGCAAAAATCAAAGCTGCAAAGCAGACTTCTGTTGGGTATGTCTTGGACCCTGGGAACCACATGGTAGTTCATGGTATAATTGTAACAGGTATGTAATATTGAATATGACTTTATTATATCTATATTCCTTTTGAATATTGACTAAATAAATTTCACTATAATTTGTTCTAAGTTGAAATATCTTTTTAAGGTATGATGAAGATGAAGCTAAAGCTGCTAGAGATGCACAAGAAAAATCCAGAGCAGCCCTCCAGAGGTATTTATTTTACTGCAATCGTTACATGAACCACATGCAATCCCTAAAGTTTGAACACAAACTCTATGCTTCGGTTAAAGATAAAATGGAAGAAATGCAACATCACAACATGAGTTGGATAGAGGTACAATTTCTAAAAAAAGCTGTTGATATACTCTGCCAATGTAGACAAACACTCATGTACACTTATGTATTTGCTTATTATTTAAAGAAAAACAATCAATCTGTGATATTTGAAGATAACCAAAAAGATCTGGAAAGAGCCACTGAGCTTCTTAGCGAATACCTCGAAAGGGACATAACTCAAGAAAATTTAATAGATATAAAGCAAAAAGTTCAAGATAAATATAGATATTGTGATGGCCGAAGAATGGCATTGTTAGATCACGTTCATGAAGGTTACGAGAAGGATTGGTGGGTTTATAGTGAATAAATTTGAAAAAATATCTTTTCATTTCAGGTGTACCTTAATTATAGCAATGGTACTGATTACATGATTTTTCAACTATGTTGTTTCATTTATTGTTTATTAATAAGGCGAGTGCTAGGTAACAGTTGTAATGTTACAGTAATAAAAAGGCAGATGAAATGGTCAAAAAAGTGCATTGTCATTCATCTGGAATACTTTGTTGGGTTGTAAAATCAACATAAATGTGGATGAAGTACAACAGAACATGAAGGAATTCTTTAGGCCAAAGATAAGCAACAGTTTATATTACAACAATCACCAGTTCATAACAAATACATAAAGACAGGAGAATTGTAAAAAATAACTGTCTGTTAATGGAGCATTATAAGCTAATAGATATCTGAAGTTGATGGGGTTGACTGATTCTTTCGATCAGTAGAAGAAACCAAGAACTGGAGGACTAGAATTTTACAATGTGCCAACAATAATAACTAGAAACTCGGTAGAAAAACTTATTTCAGACTATCCACAATGTAAACTAACAAACCAAAAACCTCTTATATGCTAAGAGAGAACCATGAGAATTTGGTGCTTGATGGGAATGAGAATAAATAAACAAGTAAACTGGGATAAATAAGTTTATTTTGCGCCATAATTTATTCTGTTCTAGATTTTTTTTCTTCCGGTTCGTCATCATCATTTTCAGCATAAGTTGGTTTTGGCTGAGTATTTTTGTATGCAGGAGTAATCCAATAAGGATTTTCTTCTGCTTCTTTTGCATACTTCAAAATTGCTTCTCTTGGATCTTGATCATCCTCAACTCTCTTACTCAATCCCAAATTTCTAATAACATAACTGCTAAGGGTACCTCCGCTAGAAGCTACCCTACCACCTTGACCAGAGGTGATAGGCAAATCTGGCCTCTTAGATTTTACTGGATCTAATCTGTAAAAAAGCATATTTACCTTCATTGCTCTAGTTAGTTTCATCACTAACAAATAATTCAACAAATATTATAGATATACAGAAAATAAACAAATAAATTTCACTAACCTATCTTTCTCAATTTGCTTCCTACTTGTTTTCCTTCGTTCTTGTCTGAATAATGGCAAAGCATGTGGTGTTATAATTTGTTGAGAACTGACAACTTCAGACTGCTGAGCTTTTCTATGGTGTTTGACAACACAAAGCGTAGCTCCTCTTAAGCTGCGTCTTTCGTCATAATAACATTTGATCAAGCCATTTCCAGTACCAACAAAAATTTGATTCAATTTTGGATGCCAAGCTATTTTGATTGTATGTGAATTTGTTATTTGCATTTTTCTGATCAAATTGAAAGATTTCGTTTCATAGAATAGCACTACTCCATTTTTCTGACCTTTAAAAAGTGTTAAACAGATTCAAGCAAATATATTTAATCATACAAACCTTTCTCTAGTGATAATGCAGTAGCCACAACTTCATCATTAGGACTAAAAATAGCGTCGGTAGTATCATACCTGGTGTATAAATCTCCTACTTCATTTATAGATTGTTTAAAGTTTCTAATATCCCATAACTTCATAGTTCCATCACAGCTCCTAGTTAAAAGATTATCACCAATATGAGAAAAGCATATACTCGTTATTTCCGCAGGTGAATGTGCCTTTCTTATTTGCTTTGCCGGGGCTACTGAACTTTTTCTGAAGTCCCAAAGTTGTATAGAACCATCAGCACAACCACAAGCTATCACTTTTCCTTCTCTGTTATAATTAACTGCATTCGGAGATACCTTTAGACCATTTTGAGCTCTGCACTTTATTATTTGTTTATGTTGTTTACCACCTAAATCAATAAAGTCAATAGGCTTACTTTATAATAAAATATTTATCATTATTTTACCTTCATAGAAATCCCATGTTCTTACTGTTCCATCTGCACTTGTAGTTAGAAACTCTTCTTTTGTAATTGGATTCCATGTTCCTGCTAGCAGACCTGCTGTATGACCCTTTGTTTTTGCCTGGTCTGTTATATACATATCTCCTTTTACAGTTTCAAGTTTTTCAAATCCATCCCTGTCTATTACTTTAGCTTGAGTTGCACCAGATATGACTAGCAGCAGATCTCCTTTAAATGCAAAGTAATATTTTATAATAAAATGATCTCAGAACCATATACAGCTTCCCAAAAAATAAGCTTAAATATAAACATTGCTAAGATCCAATTTTTGACAAATTTGATCCCCAGTTTTAACCTAATGTTAGAAAGTAAAGAAATCGAATACATAACATCCTACAAATATCTGGGACATGAAATTCAAATGGGAAGAGGCAATCAAACCTGGGAGAACTAAACAGAAGGATAGGTCTTATTTGGGTTGCATTTGGCAAGCTGAGACATGTATTCAAGTCAGATATACTGACATCTTTTCAAAAGTTCAATTAATTACATTTAATTTGATAGGAAAATTCAAATAAAATTAGTGTTTTTGTGGCAAGGCGAGGTTTATATTCAGTCATTTTAATTATAAACTGACAGTTAATATTTTGTTAAAAAATATATTCAGAAATTTTACAATTCACTAATCTGCTGATATTGATTTCCTTAATCATTATTACCTGTACTAGAATAGTGCAGTCCTCTAATAGGATGATTGTCAGCAGGTTGTAATGTTCTAAAACTCCTCATACTAGAATCCATACCAGCAAAGTCCCAGAAACTAACATCATAGTCCACAGAACCTACAAGAAATTATATAGAGAATAAATGAATTTTTATATTTAGTAAATATGAAAAAGTACCTGATGCAAGACGAGCACCACTTGGATCTAAACACAGGGCAGTAACAGCTTTTGTTCCATGTATCATTTGAGTCTCATGAGTACAAGGAATAAATAGATTATTATCGACAGTTTCTTCCGCTTCTTCATCACTAGCATCACTCTCAACCTTTTTTTCATTACTATTAGATTTTTCTACATTACTAGGAAGTAAATGATCTGGAACAGGAGGACCTACAAAGTCTTCATCGTCACTTTCCTCATTACTTTCTTCAGCAGTTTCTACAGATTCTTCAGGTTTTTTAGTAATTTCTCTGGCAGTCGCCTTTACTTGTGCTATCATTTCCTTAATATCGAAAGATTTCGCTTTCTTTCCAAAAGCAGATATACCCATTACATTTTTCAACTGTTGGGATTCTGCATCATCTTCTAATGATTGTATAGCTTTAGGGGGACCGAATGTTCCAAATGTACCAGTTGCTTCGACCTTTTCAGAGTTTTGACTAAAGTTTGCACTTATTTTTCCAAAACTAATTTTTTTATTCATTTCAATTATCTTTTTCTTAATATATACATATATATATATCGCTTTTATATTGTTGACATTTTCAAATTAAAACCTTAACCTCCAAATATATGCTTCTTCTTTTCTTTTTATTTTTCTCAGTGAATTTCAATACTTAAAACAAAGGACAAAATAATTGCTTCTGGTTTAAAACAAAGAGTTCCATTAATTGGTGAATTTTTTTTCCTCGGTTTTTATTTCGTGTCAATTGTGTTACTTAGTCTATGGCTCATAATTCGATTGAAAGAGCGTAAAACTCAACGTCACATCTGTCAAAAGGCAAAACAGAAATACGGCTAGTCATCCTTAACTTATTTTCAGTTTATTTCATTAAATAATCAAACAAAATGACTCAAATGGATGCTGAACGTGAGAAAAGTCTTCAAGAATACCGGAAAAAACTATTAGAACACAAAGAAGTTGAGTCTAGGTTGAAAGAAAGTAAGAATTGTTTCACAGCAATTACTTTTCTTTCATAACGTGTTTCTTTTTCATTTTAGTGCGAGAACAGCTAAAAGATTTGACAAAACAATATGATAAATCAGAAAACGATCTCAAAGCTTTGCAGAGCATGGGCCAGATTGTTGGAGAAGTATTGAAACAACTAACTGAAGAAAAATGTAAGTAGGTGAAAACCTAATTTTTAACAAAAAGGTAATTTTCATTTCTTCAGTTATTGTCAAAGCTACTAATGGTCCTAGATATGTAGTCGGATGTCGTCGTCAATTAGATAAATCAAAATTGAAAGCAGGTACAAGAGTTGCACTAGATATGACTACATTGACCATCATGAGATACCTACCTAGAGAGGTAGATCCTTTGGTGTACAATATGAGTCATGAAGATCCAGGTGATGTTACTTATGCTGCTATCGGTGGTTTATCTGAACAAATTAGGGAATTGAGGGAGGTGATTGAATTACCTTTACTGAATCCTGAACTGTTTATGAGAGTTGGAATAACACCACCAAAAGGTTAGTAGTTTTTATATTGGAAGATTTAGATAATTTTTAGTTCATACATTTCAGGTTGTTTGTTGTATGGACCTCCTGGTACTGGAAAAACATTATTAGCTAGAGCTGTAGCATCTCAGTTAGATGCAAATTTCCTGAAAGTGGTTTCTAGTGCTATAGTTGACAAATATATTGGGGAATCTGCAAGACTTATCAGAGAAATGTTTAATTATGCAAAAGACCATCAGCCTTGTATAATATTTATGGATGAAATTGATGCCATTGGTAATTTGATAATTATTTTTTTGCATATTCTGTGATTTTAATAACACTGATATTTGTTAGGTGGGCGAAGATTTTCAGAAGGTACTTCAGCTGATAGAGAAATTCAAAGAACACTCATGGAATTATTGAATCAAATGGACGGTTTTGATTCTCTGGGGCAGGTATTATTACTAATTTTCCTTTTTGTGTATACAAAAGATTTAATACAACCATTTTTAAATTTCCAGGTGAAAATGATTATGGCAACCAACAGACCTGATACATTGGATCCTGCTCTATTACGTCCTGGCAGGTTGGATAGAAAAATAGAAATTCCATTGCCAAATGAGCAAGCACGTCTTGAGATTTTGAAAATTCATGCCCTTCCTATTGCCAAGCATGGTGAAATTGATTATGAAGCTATAGTTAAATTATCTGATACATTTAATGGTGCTGATTTGAGGTAAAGTTAAACATGAACTCAACGATCGTTCATGACATACTCAAAAAACAAATGAATAAGATTTTTTTCATGTGGTTTCCACTAATAGATGTAATATTATTGTAAAAAATTGCTTAAAGGCCACAGTTTCATAAATTATCTTGTTCAAAGTTACCAGTTGTAGTTATCCATCAGAGTTATTTAGATGACCTAAAATTGTATGTTTCTGATGATATTTTATGATAAATATTTTGAATGTCTACAATAACATTCAAAATGATTTTTATTTAAAGTTTTTTTGTTACAGAAATGTTTGTACTGAAGCAGGTTTGTTTGCAATAAGAGCTGAAAGAGAATATGTTATACAAGAAGACTTCATGAAAGCAGTTAGAAAAGTAGCAGATAACAAGAAACTTGAGAGTAAATTAGATTATAAACCAGTGTAAACTTAGTTTTTTTTATTGTGCCTAATCTAAGATTTTTTTGCTATTAAAATTTAATAAAACATCTTTTGACTTTAATAAATAAGTAAGACATTTAATTTCAATGTGTAAATTAATGTCAAAGTTTATGTTTTATTTATTTAAGTTAATTTTACATAAATGATTTACATTTCATAATCCTCAAAAGTTGTCTACAAAGATCCAGGTTATTTTACAATAAAAATTTAGTAAATTTGCACCCCATGACCCCCAATAGACCGCTCTGAAAATTGTACTAATCACTAGTCCATAAACCAAAAAATTATACAACAATACTTATTAAAATAAATTTATTTACATAATCTTTTCATCAAATATTTACACAATTAATAAAATTGATTGACTTATGTTATATTTACGGCATTTTCCAACTTTTCTAATTGAGATCTAAGATTAATATCATAACCAACACCTCTTAACCTTTCTACGATTGCTACCTGTTGACCAATTTCTTTCAACACATCTTTCACATCGGTAGGTATAAATTTCGCTAAAATATACATCAACTGAAAATAGTTTATAGCGTTAAAATTTAAATGTTTCTCTGTAGTACTTATAACACAAGTACTAAATTCCAGCTTCACCTGAGGATAAAGAGGGGATTGAATGATTGTTTTAATAAGATTAATTGCTAGGCTTCTTTGTGGATGGAATATGACCAATTCAAAGAGTCCACACAAAGCTTTAGTGATTATAAGTTTTAATAGTGGAACAGAAGTAGTACTTTGGATAGTGTCGTTCAAGATTTTTATTACTTTTGATAAATTATTATCGCATTCTTTGACTGGGTGTTTGAAGTAGCAATTGCAAATTTTTTCCAATACTGTTTCAGCTGTTATATCATTTTCGAGACATTTTACTATAGGCGAATCAGTAGTAGGAAAATAGGGTATGTACTTTGTAATCAAATCCCTTAAACTCCTTTCTAGGAATACATCAGAATCAGTTTTTAACTTCACTAACGCTTCATAAAATAAATGCCATGTTTTTTTAATAGAATTTATAACATATTCATGAGGTGTTTTTCCTAATATAAATTCGGAAGGAAATAATAAACAATGCATCAATTTGGTTAAAGGACTGGAGCTTCTATTTCGGTTATAAAGAAGGGACCCACAATGTAAAAATGCTAATGATAGAGAAATGTATATCCTAAAAACTACAGACTCGTTTTCAGGATGATTTAAATATTGCGGTAACCATTTATCAATGCTCCCAAAACATAATTCGCATAATTTATTAATTGTATTCGATTGTATATGACTTTTTATATCACTACCTAAATATTCAATAAAACCTCTTAATGAATCTTCTGAAGAGTTTATATGCGATTTTAGAAGAGTGGGAAAGTGATCTAATTTTGTGATAATGCTTGTTAACTTGGTTGAAGATTGTGTATTCAAAAGACATATTTTCATCCAGCATTGAATTACAGAAGCTTCTTGAAGGTTATTTAATATACAACTGCTAGGATACTCTGCCAAAACTATAGTTAAAAAATTTGATGCTATCTGTGAAGATATGTTATCATTAGTGAAGTAATTGAAAATTTCTGAAGATAAATGTGGAATGAGAAAATACAATTTTCCAGCAATTGTTCCTACAGTTCCTGGAGCGTTGTGGCTAGGAGAAATTTGTTTCAACATTGGGTAAACATAATTTTGAAAAGAGGAACACCAGACTGACCAAGAATCCGGACTTTCAACTTTCCCCAAAGTGTATAGCAAAGTTTCCAATGCATTTGTCATATCAGCATAGTAACATGATGATAGATATTTTATTAACCAGGTGTTTAATAAAATCCACTGATGCAAATTCATATGAATGCTAATGTTTAAAATGTGTTCAAAGTTGGTTATAAATGTCTTTATTAAGTGGAATTTCTTATTGTCCAGTGATGCTTCTTGAATCCAAGTTAGAAGTAATGGTGATGTTTTCTCTATACTTAAGCCTCGCTGTACTTGCATAAAAATCTAAAATTAAAAAACAAATACGGATTTTGGGAATAATGTTTCATACAATGATTCATGTTATTGGAAACTATTTCTTGGTCATGTAATTACAATCTGCCAGTGAAAATTTCAATTAAAGGTAATAAATTATAAAAAATTCCATCTCTTTTGGGTAAACAATATCTAAATATAATGTACCTAAATAGTCCCATACCTCCCAGGTATTTTTTATTTATTTTTTTACTTTCATTATTCAATTTTTGTAACTGCTTTAAAGTTATGATAATAAACATTTTATTTAAAACAACCCAAAAAAAATATTTTCAAGATAAACTGATGCTCTGTCACTTCACTTGATTATTCAATGTCAAGAAAGATTTAATTTTTGCTGAAACTGTAGATTTTTGTGTAAACAACAGGTCTTAGAACATTCTGTTTTTATTTTGAATCATTATTCACTTAATTCGCTTGATATTGTCTTTGAGCCAAATACAAATTCTTGTACATTCTAACTATTTGCACTAGACTAGACATTTACAATGAAAGTACTCCCATTATCTTCATTCCACAAAAAAGATCCTACCTACAGAATCCATAAGGATTCAATAGGATGAAGAAAAAGTATGTCTAACGTCGGGGCTCTGAGTATTCTCCAAGCTTTTAAAAAAATAATTCATTACCACTATTGTTTAGTCAAGTGGAGTGGTAATCTAGTAGAATATTGAAATTTATTTCTATTGATACACTGGTAGATTGTAATAAGTTGGTTCAATATTCTAAAACATATCTTTTACAAGTCAAAACATTTTGATATAGTTCATATTCTACTTGATTGGATGCCAAATAAAAAGGTTAAAATAATTTTTAACTCTTTTGCAATCAAACAGAAAAAATGCAGAATATGAGATATTATTTTCTAAGTTTTCAGTAGACCCAATTATTTTCCAAAACAATAATATTAATATGCCCAATATTACTATTTTTATATGTATATATTTTATATAGCTTATCATTTGAGATAAATGAAAATAACTCACAAAGGCAGTGAAAACATTCCAAATCAAAGGATCACTCCTTTTTTCTTGTGATATAGCTTCCAAAAAGGATACAATTTTCTTCAATAGCTCTTCATAATTCAAATTACTTAAACTAGCAAATAAAAACATAACATGTACTATTCCAATGTGATTTAATTCTTTTAATTTGTGGGGCCCTAATTGGGAATATATCCTCCCCTTCATCTTCCCCCAATGACTGGGGTATTCTCTTAAATGACAATTCAAAATACCTAAAAATATTTCAAAATCTTCTTTGCATTCATCTGGAGAGGAAATTATATTATTCATGGATGCCTTTATTTCCAATGCACTTAAATTTGAGTAGTTTTTATTTGATATGTTCAACTTCTTGCTATAAAAATCCCAAATAATTTGATATATATCAATTCTGGCATGTTTTAACCAATAATCTGTTAATAAGGGAGTCAAAATTTTAAAAACATTCAGCAGCATATCAGAGTCAGCATCTAAGAGTAAATTTTTCAATTTGTTCAGCAATAAATCATAATTTGGCCTTATCCTATGACACAAATTTCCTTCATCTAAAAGAGATTCATTTTTTAAATGTAATTTTGATATTTCTACTAGGATCCAAAGAGAAAATACAGAATCTTCTTGTTCCAATATTTTGTTGAAAATCTTCCAAAATTGTTCTCCATCTTTGCTTTTCTCCAAGTAAAACTGAAGTAACAACCAGAAATTTTTTACACAATGGCAAACAAAAACTTTGCCAGTTTGTCTCTGATAATTCTTTTTACTTAATTGTATAAAATTGTTCATTATAACTTCAACAAACTCGTCCATGACACAATCAGGTGGTTCACAAATGTAATTTAAAAATAGTATGTAATACTGTATTTCTAAAAATGTGTGGAAATATTGATATACCGGATTTTTTGCATCATTATCTTTCCACGAAGACAATTTTACTACAAAATCGTCATGCAAACGATTGATGTGAATAACACTATTAACAATACATTTTATTTCCTCAAATACTTTTTTCTTGTAGCGATCTTTTCTATTAGGAAAATTACATATTTGTAGTGATTGTTTAATACCAGTTAAAGCTTTGTTAATGAATTCTCTTGCATAAAATATTTCTTCTGTATTTAAAATAACATTGTGCAATGCAATTTCTTGAAATAAAAACCATTCTCTTTGTACTAATCCAATAATAACATCAATTTCCTCTACAATTCCTTCTAAGTGATAAATATTATTTCCAATATACATGTTTACTTCCTGTTTTTGAACGTCACTATTTTCAAAATATGACCTAAAATCACCGTAGAGACACATATCATTATTTTTTTCACAACTAAACAAATATCCGTTCATTTCTTGTTTGTAAAATTGTATATTTTGAAAATAAAATAGGTTACATTCATATGCATTCTATGAATTTACCGGCTTTTTTTCTGTTATGTTGGTACGACTTGTGTATGGGTTTGTCCCTTGAAATAATGAAATACTACTCAATGTTCCAAGGCTTATCCACAAAACAATACCAATCTGAGGGTATATTATGTGTGTTTATCTTTAGAAAAAGAAGATCTTATCACTTTTATCTAGTAATTTGGTTGAGGAAAAATGTTTCCAGACCTCCATACGTATATCTAGCCAGACCAGAGGTTATATAGTAATAAGAAGAAGAATTGAACCACAGTGATGAAAGTTTATTTTCATAGTTTTTAATGTGAAAATTTAAATATTATTTACTGAAACCGTGCAACTATTTTACAATAATCATGTCAACACCCGGAAATGCTATGGATTCTCTTAGTGCGGCTTTGAAGTGTAACATAATTCCAAATCAAGAGTACCTTTTACAGGGTTCAGTGCTGGATCAATATGTTGAAGTTCTATTACATCGCTTAAGGGGTTTATGTGACAACGTTGATAGTGGCCCGGAGACATTTCATGATCACGAACTATGTTTTTCCTTACGAATAAATACAGGAGGTACCAACGCGATGCCAATGTCCGTATTTTCCCTAAGAGTTCGTAGAGCATTAGATGTAAACGATACACCGTTTCAATTACGATATATTGGACAGCAAGAGTTAGGAGATAAAAATAGACCAACAGTAGTTAGATCAAGTATTGACATGGCTTGCAGTTCTACAATAATAGACTTTTTAACTGAACTTGGTTGTAGACTTGATTTTGAATATATTGCAAGAGGATATATGTTTAGGAAAGGTAGAATGAAAATTACAGTTTCTAAAATTTTTAAAATGGGTGGAAGTAAGCCTGGTGAAAGTGTTGAACCTATTTCTCAAAGTTACTTGGTTGAACTCTCTGTTTTGGCACCATCTGGACAAGATGCTATTGGTGAAGATATGAGAATATTTGCTGAACAGCTACGACCTTTAGTACAATTAGAAAAAATTGATTACAAAAGACTGGGAAATATTATGTAATTTTTTTATGTTTTCATATATGTAGTTTGTAAGAAAGATAATAAATAAGCTTAAACTCTTCATGTTTTGTGAAATCTTTTTATCAGTATTAATCTGAATTAGAAAGAATTAACTTTTATCAAAGTATTGCACTTATTGTCTTTATTTTATGATTTATTTTATGGGAAAATAAAGTATTAAACTTTTGTCTTTATTTATGATTTATTGTGTGAGAAATATTGACCTTCCCTATTCAGTGATCTTTTTTTTTAATTTGTATTTCATTTCAATATATTTATCTTTTTTGTTTTGGGCCCATTGCATAGATTTTCAGTTTTTATTTCCATAAGGTATTGTAATGGTGGTTATATGAAATATTTAATCTTTTTATACATGGATAACAGAACATTTTTATAAATTTTGAAAATCATTGGGCACATGTAAATTCATCCTTTTTGTTATTTACCACAAAATAACCTCTAACTTCTGTGGTATACTACCCAATTATATTTAAAAAAGTGGTAGTTGACGTTGTACTTACAAATATAAAGAATAAACCTTTTGCCAGTTAATTATATACATTTTATTATCCTAGCTAGTTTTGAATTCAAAATATAATTTTGGATGTCATGAATTGTTAGTGGAGGAATGTATGTTTAGAACATATTCTGAGTAAAGTATGCGCATTTGACACGTCTAGAAGAAATTCCCAATACATTCATAATGTGTCCCAAATTATATACTACCTGGTGATTTTTTGTCTGTTAGATAAATATGAAATTCTCAAAATGTTAAGTTTATTCTGTTATGGATTGTTGTGTTCTCGTTTGCCAAATGTTTACCTTGTTACAAGTAGATCTTAGTATGGATGTTATAACAACTAGGAATAAAAAAAAGATAATTTTGCTGGTTAAATATTAACATTATTTTCATTAGTTTATTTAGAATAATTCGTGACATACTGTTACTTATAATGTATAAATGTGATTTTTGTGGGTTAATTATTAGAGCTTCATCTACCTAGGGGATACGTATATAATAAATTTGTAGGTTTCAACTTTTAACTTGTTATAAAGTATTAATTACCTTACAATTTCTTTATTATTAACAATATATTGTTTCGTGGTTATAAAATTAATTAGTTGTTTTATTTCTAATTTCATAGTATTTGACATTATATTGAATGCACTTTATCATTCTTCAATAACTAATCTTTAATAGACGAAGTTTCGTTATCAGCTTCAGGAATGGTTTCCAAAACATCTTTTCTAAGATTGAAATCACCTTGTTCTTCTGAAAATACACTGAATTCTACAAATTCGTCCTCCTGTTCAATCAGATGAGACATGTATAAATCTACGGGATCTTTATAATCTTTTTCAGAAATAGCCTCTGATACTATAGTTGCTTTTCTATATACCTAAAAAGGAATTTGAATTAAATAAATTATAGATTTAACAAGAATAAATTTATTCAGAAATATTCATTCTAAATACTGGATTTATAGGTAGTAATGTCCTTTGAACAATACAGTGGTATATATATAAGGTTATGTTTTTAAAATGAATTTGTTGCCATTTTTAAAAACGGCCGAATTACTGAGTTATATTTGGTTTTTGTTCTAATTTGAATACTGCCGTATTTTAATAATACATTAATCAAAATAAATTATGAGAAACTTGTAATAACATAAAACTGAATTCAGTTAGTGACAAGGCGATAAAAATTATAAAAGAAACTGATTTTAAATCAAGAATAAGAAATTAAAGAAAGTTATTTTTGTTTTTGCACATTAAGATTGTAGATTTTTATGGGGAGTTGTTTTGGCTTTACAAACACTCTGCATCTATACCTAGAAGATCTTCAGTACGAGTGCACATGAAGATATAATCTAATGGTATATTATTAAAAGAATAAAGAAACAGTAAGATCATGAAATTTCCATATATGTAATACTCCTACATTGACAGTTGGTAAGGAAAAAAACATATCTACGTAACGGTGTCGACGATATTAATTTTCTCTCTTGTTCGAGACACTTTATCTATACTGCGCATGCTTGAGAACGCGCAGAACCGAGCTAGAACATCGGAGGATAGAGAAATCGTTGTCATTCTGTCTTCGGTAGTTAGAACAGTTTCCACTTATAGAAACTGTCCATATAGGATTATTACATATATGGAAATTTATTTGAAGTATAGAACTCACCTCAGAAATGTCATCTCCACCAATGTCAGACGTTTGGTAATCACTCAAGTTGCTAATTGACGTTTCTTCTATTTTTTCATCAAGTTTTGTTAAAATATCTTCCATTATAGATGCTGCAATTTCATCAGGCTGCATTTCAGCAATTACTACAATAAAGAACAAAAGTAAATAAGGTAAAAAGCGTGAACATTAAAACTACTGAATTTTAAAACAAATATTTCACTAATGATTAAGAATTAGAATGAAAACAAACCTGGTTTTGGCAAAGATTCTAATTTTGAATAAATAGCATTGTGAATAGTTTTTAAATTTTGTTTCTGTTGTTGAGCTATTTTTTCGCGTATAATTTTTTTGTTGACTTCTGGTAATACGAAATGGAGAACTAAGTTTGCTATTATTTCATCTTCTTCGTCGACTGACAAGAGTCTGGAGAAAAAAAATTAATAAAAATCTCAACTATCTGTATATAAAGAAATCCACAAAATATAGGAGGGAAAAATTATATTGTTGTAGAGTAATCATGATGTATACAGGGGTTTTCCAAAAGCGTATTGTTTGAATATTTTCTCCTTACGAAAATGGTTATAAAACTGTTATTCATAATGTATTCGTTGAAGTTCATCTAGATCATTGGTTCCCAAACTTTTTTGTTTCATTGACCACTTTCAAAAATTTACTGGATCCGGTGGACTACAGCTACATTACTACCAATTTCCAAATCAAAACAAAAAATTTGTGATTTGCAAAGACACCACAACTCGTATTAATATGAATGTCTGAACAAGCGTTGCCGGCAGCGCGGCAACGGCAATCTCGACGCGTTGTACTGAATATGGAATATGCAAGTTTTTACAAGTAGGTACCTAACAGTCGTTGAGCTTCTTAAAATATTATAGATCCCGCTTACAATTGTGGACACCTGGTGATTCGCCTGAACCACTTTGGGAATCACGAATCTAATGATTTCTCTTTAATTTGATTTTTTATGTTTCACTAGAGAATAATGGGTAACTATGTGAATATTTAGTTTCGATATAAGCTTCCCGCTAAAATGCTCATCACCAATATGGCGTTGCAGTAACGTCAGTATATAGTAAGCTTGTAAATAGTTGACGGTATTCTTAGGTAATTTTTATTTGTTATAAAATGTTTGGAGGTGAACATTTCACTTTCAAACGTCGGATAATGTAATTGTGAGTGTTAGTGTGGTGTAAAAGGTATGTTAAGTATCACCAATGGTTCCAAAAATTCTTCTAAGCAAATTAAATAACAGAAATAATGACAATGTAAATAGTAACAGCTTGTTATTCATGATCTTAATAAAAATTATTTGCTAAGTAATAATTAATTTTGTTAATAAAATGGACTGATGCAATTTTATTACTATTAGATATTGTTAACTTTGAATGTTTTAAAATCTTCATTTTTTTTACGTTTTTTGTCTAATCTTTAATTTTAAATGAAAAATGAAAAAGCGCTTACGAACACAACTACTTCAGCGTAATGCTCCCTATCTATAACTTTGTGTTACTTGATTGGTGTTCAATTGTTCAAATTCAATGTCTTTTATCAAAATTATTATGCTTTTCACAAATCACGAAAAAAATTTGTCTTTGGAATTTTTTAGACTTTTAGCTATAAATAATACTTAATACAATTCACCTTATTTTTTGATAACAAAATTAAGGTTAGGATTGATTTGTAATATTTTTATGTTACTTTGTGAATAAAAACGTTAAGTTCAGAGCTGTATTATTTTTTATTTTACTTACTCTTCATAAGCGTCCTCTGTTTCTTTTTCTATTTGTTTCGCTAGTTTTTGCACGTACTCAGTACTACTTTCTTGAGAAACAAAGTCCATTCCTTCTGTAATAATATCTTTCAAATAAAGATCGACGCTTTCTTGGGTGATTTTTACAATTTGCTTAAACATTTCGTCGTGCTCTCTTCGTCTTCTCAATTCTTTTTGTCTTCTTCCAGCTTCTATTGCTTCGCGTACATATCTCTCTCTTTCGTTTAATAGACACATGGCATGAGCTTTGCGTTCTTCCAGTAATCTTCTTAATTCTTTATTTAGGAAGTCGAGAAGAGAACCCACAACGACTCCTTGAAGTTTACCCAAAGAACATTGCAATTTCTCCACCTGTAATCAAGAAATCTTGTAGTATATATCACTGTTTAATAGAAAGCTTGATGTAGGTAATGCTTGACTGATAATCATTAACACGTTCGCTGCCGATGACGGATTTATGCGTCATAATGATTTATTCCCACAGACAGATGACGCAATACTATGATTTACAGAGATCAGGACTGTCTAAGCTTTCGGAGTTTGAATAACTAAGATAAGAGCAAAATAAGGATTGGTTGATCTATGGTATTATTCCAGCGTCATCTAGGTTTAAAACATAGTATAAACTATCGATTAATCGTCGGGCTTTAAGTGAAAAGGAACTAGAATACCTCTTAAATCATTCGGATGGTGAATCATTTCAAGAATAGGATAATGAGTACTGCGAGAATTCGAATTCACATAATGATGATGACAGAGAAAGTGATAATGGGTTAACTCCATTGAGTTGAAAAATGCTTCTCTTTTAAGATATTATACTATTCATATTTCAAGTTTATTATAACTTAAATGTTGAATTAATTCTTTCCAATCCTTGACATTGTTGTGACATATTTCAAAAATTCTTAAATAAAAGAAATTTTCTAATCATTAACGTCTAATTATTTCGCAAATACATCGTTACCTAATCAATAATCCTCACAGTGCTGATAACCGCAACCTTCAGAATTTTCATTTTATAGGAAATACTGGATTAAATAACCCCAAGTACTTTCAATTTATTTATCACCGATAGTTTCTTTGGTAGTAAACTTTCTGTAAACAACGAGTGTATCGAAAATTTGTTTTTGAGTAAAAGTATAAGAGAAAAATCAAGGATATTGAGTGGAAGCCAGTTGATATTCAAACAATGGTTTTTCTACGATTATGCCTTCACATGGGAAATGAAAAAAATAAAACGGATGCAGGATTATTGGAAAACTAATGAATTGTATAATTTTGGCTGCCACAGGTAATACGATTATCCAAAACAAGGTGGTTACAAAATTATTTCAACAACAAATTGTAGAAATTCATTATCTATCTAAACTTTAGCCAGTACAAAAAGAATAAAAAGCATACGTTCGGAATAAAACCTTATTTCCTAACAGTTTTATATTGCAAGTAATTACTTTCCAGCCTCGTATTTTGTATTTTTTATATCAAAAAATGAATTATCACAAATCTGGCTTCCGAGTATATTTTTAATTAGATAATTTACAGAAACCGATGAGTAGCTGTTTCCAAGGAGTGACAGTACGAAGATCTCATCAGCAATTGTGAACAAGTATATAATTATGTTAAATAAAGTTTCTAAAAATTATATTACAAGTTATTCATTTGAATCATGAGAATAAATGAATTGTCAATATTTGTAATTCTACAAGTTTCCTGTTTGCAACGACCATGTCAAGATTTATCCAAATCAATGACAACAACTATGATTCGAAAAACATCAACATGATACCAATTTATGTATCGGTTGTTGGGGTCAACTTTTAACTTCCTTTCGACACCGAACGTGTTAATAACTTTTCCAGAAAATTCTATAATATTTAACGCTTACTTAGATCAGTATATTTTTAAGTAATAGCACAGCTTACCTTTGGTCCTTGAAGATGTTAACTTAGTTATCGAAACGCGTTAGATAGTGCAATTGCTGGTCGAGTTCAGTAGAAAAATGACAGAATGCTATAAAAATATGCTTACCATTCTCATTTGTATTAGTTCATCCCGTTGCTGAGCTTTAACTCTGAATTTCTCCCTCTTCTTTAGTTCTTTCTGTTTTCGTAGCAAACCTTTGGAATGTTTAAGTTCTTGTATCAATTCTTTACAAGTATCTCTACCTTCGTATATCTATATAAAGAGAAAATATTATTATAATTAATAATATTTCAAATAAAATATATACCATAATTTGAGCAGCTCTTCCTTTTATGATGCTTTGTAGTGTGACCAGAGCTTGATATTGGGCTTCTTCTTCTACCGAAATACCTTCTACTTCCGGTGTATGTGGTGCTTCCACGAAAGCGTCTACTCTCGTTCTTAATGTCGAAAAACGTTTGTCGTCACCTTTCCTTAGATCTAGAATAATAGAATTGTTGATAATAGACACGATATATAGTTTATTTTACCTTTGAGTTCTTCATGTAATTGTTTCAAAACTGGAGCCGTCCATTTAGTTTCTCTTATACACAGACGTCTCTTAGGCCAGTTGGAATGTAATGTACGTTTGTCTATTTTCGTTGCTTGATTCAGCCATTTTGGTAAAGTACTTATATGCTCAACACCTGAAAACATATATGCGAATCGAATAATAAGGATTAAAGAAGCCTAAGATTTAAAAAAAATTAAAAACTAACAAAGTAAGTGTGGTAAAAATGATCCTTCACATTTAAGATAATTAAATATTGAACATTATTTTTTGGAAAAAAGATGCTAAGGGTGAAATATTTTCAAAATATATCATTAACAATGAGAAATAAAAAAGCTTCTCTCTTAACAGAATAAAACTTTGTATTTTCTAGAATAGAAAAGAAGAAATGAACAGTAGTTTTCAAAATATATCAGAGAACAATTTTTGGCTTCCCATTTGAGATCCTAAGGTAAAAACTACCCCTCATAAGTGAAGTTAAGAGAATAGTTAACCCCATTATGTTTTAGAAGGGATATATGGGTGGAGGATCAAACATTTACATTATTACTCACCAATAAATTGTGCTTTGTATTTTTTGAGTTTTTCGTCGATTATGAAGTGCCAACGTTTCGGATGTTCACCATGACGAATTAATGGAGCATAAATCTCCGATTTTTTATCAACATGTTCGTCGACAATATTAACTGAATGGTATTTTCTTCGTGTACCTCTTTGTTTCGTTTCAAGTTTCCTCAATTCTATATAAAAAAAATATATTTGAATGTATTCAAATTTACCTTTCATTACATTACATTCATTCTTATATACGCGCATTAAGCGTTTCGAATTCTCGAGGGTAATCGAATTCAATCAGATTTCATTGTAATTTTCTATCTGTCACCAGTGGAACTACACTTTTTAATTATATTTTGTCGTAATTCTAAGAATTGTGTATATTTCGTATTTATACATATGAGACAAAGTGTATAAAGCTAACGTTAAAAAATGAGATGAGACACGTTCTTGTCGGCGTCCTTGTAGTACAAATTTAGAAACTTAAATTATGTTTCATCGTAATTTCAAATTTTCAAATCACTTACCTCTAGCAGTTTGTTTTCGAATTTTTTGAATCTGCTCTTCTTTTTCGGCCTCTTTCTTGGCAATGTAGTTTTTCATTCTCATTTCCGTTCTATTTTTAGAAACTTCATGTAGTTCGTTTAACATATTTTCCAAAAGCTGTAAACGTAATTCTTGAACTTCGTTGATTTCCTGTTCTCTACAAGAACAACATCAAACATTTGCAATTATTCCAAACCCTCACTCAGTGAGTAAGAAGAGACAAGTAACAATAATTTTTAATATAAAATTAAAATTGATGCCTTTAGTTTTATAAAAATGTCATATAGAACATTCAACACTTTTAGGCACACTGAATAGCGTCTTCTCATGATTCTTATAAAGACAATGGGACGAAATTATTAAATTATTATCACTGTTACAGATGTGTGTGACGCTTAATATTGATCGTTATAATTTCTTATTAGTTTTATTCCCAAATGCAGAATTCTCTCTTTTGAAACAGTGGAAAGTATCTTCGGGGAAAATTGTTAACTCTATTGCCTCTGACAAAATTATTAGTCCAGAATTTGACAAGCTGAATTTATCTGTTTATTTAATGTGTGTTTACAACAAATATTCAGTTGTGATACTGGTACTATATCTATAAAAAATATATCTGGCATGAAACATATTTTTCATACAGCTTATACTGAAGCAGCAATAAAAATATGATTAACGAGCATAGAGATTTGATAAACAAACGAATAACATTGAATAAAATCCTTACCTGAATGCCCATTCGTCGAGTTCTAAAGCGGTCATATAATTTCTGAATTGAATCAAGGAATTTTCGTTTCTAATGTCTGGTTTAATTTCTTTTTCCCACGCCGCTTTCATTCTTGCTCTTTCGATTAATTGGATTTCGCGCATTCCAGCCGGCAGGCCACTGCCTACAAAACGTGACAACATTTTTATAGATGATCAAGAATTGAATTGACATTTTCTATTATATTTTCAATAATCAATTACCATAATAGAGTTTTATTTAATGGCAACCCCTATAGAATGCATTATAATGACGAGCTTGATGAGTTTACTAACAAAGCAATGATTAATGATGTTGCTATTTGTCACAGAAGGCAGATTATGTCTATTATCAAATTGGTTAATTTCAATATCACTAAGGTTGTCTTTATTCATAATCTAAAACAGTGCTTAGATATACATAAATACATCGTATCCTGCCTTCAGCAGTGAAAATTAATTGCTTTCGGAACAGTTCTAAGTTGGCACGAGTTAGAGTGAGTTTAACGGTGGTTTCTGGTCTGACTCTGTCTCAGATTTTGTTCACGCTTAAGCTCCTCTACCTTTACCTAGCACATATTAAAAGCGCTCGATTCCGCTAGGGTTTTACAATAGATGCACAACGGTATCGTCCGCTAAATACGACCAATGTTTGGACGTCACCAGTGTTCCCAACTCTTAATAATTCATCTCCCTAAAGCCTCAATCAAAACCACTAAAATCCCTACAACTACTAGGGATTCCCCCTATTATGAATAACATTAAAAGTAATAAAACATAATAATAAACAAATAATGAATTTCAAACAATCAATAAATAATTTCATTCGGCAACTTTTTTTAAATTATTCTTCAATTAACGAAAACTCCAAGTTAAAAAACATTTTCCTCAGATTCTATTGTTCACTTTCAAAAATTCCTAAAAATATCTTATTCCCCTAAATTTGACGGGAAAATCTCTAAGCTGGGAACCCTGGACGTCACCATAGGTTGGACTACTCGTTTCCAATAAACAATAATAAATTGGTTGAAATAATCATCCGTCTGACGTATTTTGAATACAACATTTTTCCGCTTTTTCACTCAAGGTTCTTCCTTTATCAAAATGGCATGTCTAGGCAATACATAGATAAAATATGTTGAACTGATTCACACAAATTCCACTCGTAGGCCATACTGTTGTATGAACTGCTGCTTTGGCCGAAAAAGTGGAAAAACATCTAAAAGGACTACGTGAAAACGATCTTGCAGGATTATGCTTTTTTCCGATTCTGATACTGGAATTAAAAACAATTTTAATTCTTTTAGAAATCTCTTTATAAGGGATCAACTAAAAAAAGGACCATTATGAAATATTACTCATTTGATAATTGGATTGCGAAAAGAATGAACTAGAATCGATTTTTGAAAAATTGAATTCTCGAAAGCTTATCAAAAATTTTTAACTGGTTGACATTAGTTTTAATATATGCTTTTCTCTAAGTATGTCCTGTCAACATAGATGAGAAAAAAAGAAGTTTTATCCAATTTTGATTCTTGTTTTAACAAATGAGATTTTTTAGTGATAATAGCGTCTTTTGAAAACCAAATTTCAAAGGAAATCAGTTACCATTCCATTTCCCAAAGTTGAATTTTGTATGGAAAATACAAACCCCATTTTAGAAAATCTAGCTTCAAAATTTCCGGATCCCCTTTTCCAATTATCTTATATGGTGGCTCCCATGGATCGGTTTGCGTCGTAGATTCTCTAAACTTAGTCTCAACTTCCACGTCTCTAGTTTTTTGATTTTCCCATTGTTTACGTTTTCTCGATATTCTTTCTATGGTAAAAGTAGGAGAGGTTTGATAAGGGATGATATCTTTTGGTGGAAAATTCATAACGGTAACAAAAAATTTGGATCTATAACAATAAAAAATATGCGTTAGTTTCAGTATTTGTTAAAAAATTCTATAAGAAAAAACAGGCATATATCGTATATACATATTAATACATATTAAATAGTCATATGTAACGTACCTGTCGATTCCGCGGACATCTGGCGGTCTACAAAGATGTCGATCTTTCGATTTACCAGTAGACAAACATTCTTCATACTTAGCGATTGGTCGTTGCCTGCGTTTAACAAGTTGTATTCGAGGTCGAGTAGGTAAATCCGAGAACATGTTTGGAAATATTGGACATATTTGCTAAAAACAAAGAAAAAAATATTTCGATGAATGAAAGTTTCATAGAAAACTCGCAAAGTTGACGTATTTCTAGTTGTACATTAGTCCTAGACTTAGACTGCTGCTGTGTAAATTTAGTTTTTATTGTATATGTTAGAACAGAAGCTTCTTTTTATTCATATCTTCTCTACCTACTCGTTCAACCATCCCTGCTTTCCCAGCTTCCCAGATCTTTAATATATAAATCCCAGTTGTTTTTAATTTAAACCTGCTTTTTTTGTTATATTTTTTAGATAGAATTTTTTTTTACATTTTAAATTTATTGTTAGAACTGGCAACAACTGTTTGCATCTAACAACCCAATGAATCATTCATTCATGAAGTCAAAATACTTTTGTTTTCTCGGCTTCAAATGATCGTTTTCTTAAATATGTGGTTTTTGAAGACCAATTTTTTTGTTTGAAAAAGAAAATAAATCTGCTTGAGAAAATATTTATATAAATATATTCTTGAAAATTTTGTTGATATTGTCTCCCAAACTAAAACTGTTTCTCTGACGATTACACGAAAACAAATCTAGAAATTGTTAATATTTATGAAAATCCAAGAGGAATAAATTCGTTTATAAATAAATTTCTTATTTTAAATGCAACCCCCAATCATTTTTTTTTGGATTCTTTCGTTTTTCTGAATGTTCGTGAATGTTGTACTGAAACAATGAGACGTGAGGCAGAGTTTTCCATATCACTGCATACTTGATTTGACATAACCATTTATGAAGACGTAAAAGAAGAGGTAAGAGAGCAAGTAGTTAGGGCAAATAAGGTTGCGGGATGTCTTCATAGCGCAGTATGGCGAAACAAACACCAAAGACAAGACACAATGCAACAATCAGACCTATAATAACCTATACATCGGAAACATCAACAATGAAACAACTCTTGGACACCCCAGGAATGAAAATTCTCAGGCAAATTTCGGGAAAAAGACTTCTAGACCAAGAACATCAGACGTTCACGTAGATAGCAATAATGAATGGGTATCACAGCATAAGAAACGATGGAACCCACATATATGTCTAATTAAAGAGGTGGAGTGATAACCTAGAGCCAAGATGAAGAAATATATTAAAGAAGGAACAGGCTATTATGGAAAAATGAAGATCTGTCTATTGATTTGTTCCTTATGTACACATGCTGGAAAATGTTGAAGACTTTTATTAAAATTATTGTTGTTAATTGTAAAATTTTGTATTTTGGTAGATCTTATACAAATTATAACTATCTTTTTGCAATTCTATGAATGTTAAAAATATTATTGATTGAATTTTATTACGTTTTACATTTTACTTACAAACTTCGCAGCGGACATTTTAGCTGCTATAGCTGCCTTGTAATGATCCGTTGGTCCCGATACGGTGAATATAGGATCTACGAAAAAAATTTGTTCGAGCAAGGGTATATCATTCTCGTAATTCTATTACCGAATATTTCGACTTACCGTATATATAATCATGAGGTCTATATGGAAAACAATGAGAAGACGTCGGAGCCATTTTTTAAAATGGAACTAATCTAATTAAAATCAGCTGAGTTTTTTTTTGATAATTCGATTTTAAAAATCACTGAGATACGTGACGTTTTAATATAGGTTAAAGAATCATTTTGGGTTACTGTAGAAACATGTTGAGTTTGATCAATAGTATATCTATAGGGGTTTTCGGAAGCTATGATCATGTTGACCTTATTATTTGAGTGTTCGGAAAGTAATCAGGATCACTGTTGTTCTATTAGGAAAATTTATCGTAGTAATATGCCACGTGATCGGATCACTTCTCTTCTAGTATTTTTTCAATAAATTCCATCAGGTTGTTTAATTTTTTTCCATTTTTTGAAGTTTAATACTTATTTATGTATCAAGGATACGAAGTAGATGATTGGCCCTGAACAATAATAAAAGCCGTGAGCAGCAGAGCTCCATCACGAAAGTCGAATTTTTCGTCGAATGAAGAATTTAACTAATACACAAACAAATCTTTCAATAAAATGAATTTCTTAGAAATGATATCAATTCTCAATCTTATTTCTTTATATGGAAAATTTGCTATTCCTCAAAAACTTTTCATTTCACAAGTTAACTCTCTCTCTCTCGAATAAAAATTCATAATTTCAATAGACCCGGTGGTCTCGAACCTTCTTTTGTCAATTCCAATTGACAACAAAAAAAAATTGTCATAATGACAAGAAATTTCGAAAATGGGAAGTAAAAAAAATCACCCTAGCAACGATCATACTCGTATTATTCATTAAATAAGAGGCGGTCCAGTTCAACAATTACAACGATCAAAATGATTTCGGGCGTTTTGTGCTAGAAGAACTGAAGAAGAAAACTTTGAACTTGAGAAAGACAATTCTTCAACATCACTCTTACTTGCATGCGAAGTTCGAACCCTCTAGTTAAACTTTTTCTGGCCAAAAAATAAGAAAATATAACAAAAATGACCATAAAATGGAGAGGGGTGGAGATGGAAAGTTTCGATCTTAGACAGGAAATCATCTCGCAACTAATTGAACCTACATGTGAAATTTCATTTTTCAATCGCTTTTTGTTTGACCTGCAGAGGTGAGCAAAGGTCAAAAACCACTTTGCACTGCGACCCCTCGAAATATTCATTTGTTTTCAACCAAACTCTAATAACATCAATCCGCCGCCAAAAAAGCCATGCTAATAAACTACAGACATTCGAAAAACCATCATAATCGTGTTTAGGATGTCTCAAAACATGGGAAAAATGATGTGCCCCCCATTTTTCTTCTAGTCATGCCTACTGCAATAGTCTAATTTTTCCTTGAAAAATTCGACTAAAAATCTTGCAAAACGAAGGCTTTTGTTCCAAGGATTCGTACTTATTTTTATTTTAACCAGCAACATACTTTTATCTTTCTTACACATGAAGACACTATTGTAGTTATTTCAAAGCTTGGGCAGGCGATTTGGGTGATTACATTATTGGAATACTTATAATTGATCAAAATTTGTCTGGTGACGTTTGTTTGGACTTTGATACATCAAACACTTCAAAATAATATGAATATCAGAATATCTGTTAATATCACTTCAACATTTTGAGTTTGAATTCAAATTTATGATATTTTCGAGCTGTTGCGTCTTTGGACGATTATGACCGAAGACCTTGCGATCATCTTAAATGCGCCAGATTTTTCTTTAGTCAGTATAGTTTAGGTCATAGACTTATCGAAGGTTATGGACCAGCCTGAACGCTTTTCAATCGATGTAGATGCGGAGTAAGAGAGACAACATAAGAAGGATGGAGCTAAAAAGAGCAAAATGAAAGTAATTTATATCTGAAGTCTGAAATTTATTTCGTTTGCTTATTATGTTATTTGAGAGATAAGGATTTTATTTTTTAAGTTCAAATTTGTGGTTTAAGGATGGTTCAATATTTTGTGCCATAAAATATAATGCTAAAAGGAGGAAAGATGCGGAATTAAAATAAAAAAATCTAAATCAAACAAAATTCATTAGAAATAAGGACTTAGATTCTGGTTTAGTAAATTATAGAAAAAATTATTTACGTCTATGTCTATTATTTTATTTATATATTATTTATAAGTACCATGAAAGTACTTAAAATATTGCTAACAACCAATATTTAGTATGAATTAGTATTCTAAAATTTTCAAAATTGTTCATTTTAATTCTAATATTTGAACAGTTTTGTTTAAAAACGTTCTTATATTCTACATAATAGCATGGCTTTTTGCCCTCTTTATTTCTATCTCGATCCTCTCTTCCCAATGTTGGCACCTCGTAATTACTAGTGAAAAAAAAAAGGTATGGCAGGTCCATAATCTTTAATAAGTCGATGGTTTATGTAGTCATCAAGTGTGGTTTATATCGCAACTGATATTAGCACAGAACATACCCAATCCGCCATGTTGTTTCCACTGAATAATAACTTAGTTTGCATTCTTCTTAGGGTATGTTCTGTGGAAATAACTAACCCATAGCTATCACGCGTAGGTTTCTCAAGATCAAACCAAATACATAGTTCAAGGGATAGACCTGTAGATGTCTCTAGCTGTGCTCTTCTTCTTTTTTGTTCTTGGTTGCCTAAATAAACTAATTCTCTAATTTATGTGCCAATATAAAAACTGTTTTGTGGTCAGGTTTTCAGCTTTCGCTAGCACTTTTTAGTAGTCGCCATTTTCTACTAGATTTTTGTTATGAGTTTGCATTTCTTCTTAGGGTATTTCTGTGTATATTAGTTTTTATATGACGTGCAAGTGAAACCGTACAGGCACATTTCGAGAAACCCATTAAACATTACTTTAACTGATAACTGATAACTTTAATTGCATGTATGAATACGTTGCTCATTTTTAGACAATGAATATGACGTAGACGTTCCGAAGATACGCCCGATTTAACTTCTAGGGATATTTTTGAGAAACCATTTATAGTACAAAGTTTATGGTGCACCACCTAGAAATATGAAAGATCCCTAACACTACCTAACTGTCAGCGGACTCCAACGAATAATAAATAATATTCACATAGTCAGCGGATTCCAAAACACGGATCAAATAAATATAAGTTCATTGTAACTAATGAAGATTAATTCATTTTAGTTAAAAAGTGTCTCGAAGAACATTTCTATATCATAGCAGGATGTCCTTTAAGTACATCACAAAAATTGCGGAAAGAAAAGCATTTGAGAACAGATTGTTGGTTGGTATATTCGTTGAAATTTTCAAGAAAATTTTATGTAAATTATACCTTCAGGAATCATTAAACTTGATGATGAATAATAAAATCAAAAATTTTGTAACCTTACCTAACCTAACCTAAGCATAATATTTGACATTTGACAACTATATTTGCGAGTAACGATTACCGCTACTTGCGTGAGAACTTTCTTTATTTCGGTGATCCTTTGTGATAGTGAAACTTTACTACTAACATGCGAGTATTTTTGCAAGTGTGTTTGTGAAGCAGTTGCTAGACATTTGGTTTCCTTCAAATCAGTCGACACCGTTGTGAACCAAGATGACATAGTCAACTATCCCAAGGAGTTTTTAAATTCACTAAAATTACCAGGATTACCACTTTTCAATTTGCGGTTAAAAGTAGAATCAGTTGTCATCATGCTGTGTAATATTAATCTACCTCGACTGTGCAATAGAACAAGATTGACTCTGGAAAAGGACACGAATAACGTCATTGAGGCAAAAATCATAAAGGGAAAATACAAAGGAGAGGATGTCTTGATCGTATATCGATGTTTCCAACTGATTTACCATTCGATTTTAAAAGTTTACAATTTCCGGTACGACTGGCCTTTGCGATGAAATAAATCGCAAGGCTAGTTGTTCGAAGTTAGCGGAATCAACTTGGAGTTCCCCTGTGTCGCACATGGACAGTTATACGTCGCATGTTCGCGTGTCGGAAAATCGTCATCTTTGTTTATTTTCGCACCACAAAACAAAAAATATTGTTTATTAGAAAGCTTTAAATTGATTAACAAAGTGTATCATAACTGTGTGTCTTCAATATAAAATTGAAACATTATAAATAGGCAGTATTTAAGGAAAACTCTGTAAGCAATATCATGTGTAATTAATCGGATAAAAAAAGGATTCCTTTTGTTTGTTTTATACAAAAGTTATACTAAGGATAAAATTAAAAAAAAAAGCTCATGAAACTAAAACGGCTCTTTATTGAATATCATCTATTATAATAAAAAGAATCATAATAGTTGTGAGGTTGTATCTTTTAGAGGGCCCAACGAATCGAGATTTGTTGGCTCCAATCAATTTCCAAAAACAATACACATTTTCAAAATGAGGAGCAAATAATTATATGTTATTGGCAGCAAAGTAAATTACAAAACCTCGTAATTTTTATCTTCATATTATATAAAATATTCTTTATTTTCCATTAAACAAGTCTTAACAAATTATATTGAATCACGACTTGTTTATTATTCAATAATGCACTTTTTCTTTTCTCTGTCGATAGTTTAAATTCAAACTCGTTTTAAAAATACACCATCACCAAGCGCTCCTAAATACGTAGGCCAACTCTGTTTATTCTTTGGCAAAAATTTAGCACAAGTCTCATTCAATTTTTGATTTACACATTCACATTCAACTCTTAATCTGTAGACTGTCATTTCTCCAAGTCGAAGATGGGGTAATTGTTTGAAATAAGCGAACTCGTTTTTCAAGTTAGTTTGTTCTTCCGTACATTCGCTCATAAAAAGTTCTCTTCGTTCTTTATCTGTTGTTTTTTGAAAATAATGCGAAGCTTTATCTGAAAACGAATAAAAAAATCACCCAATAAACTAAGTCAGGTTCTAATTTTGAACATACGAAGGTTGCTACTCAAATTTTAAGATATGACAACATTGATGTGAATATGTCAAATCTGACAATGACATGATAAAGTTTGACATTTTTAACGGTGAAAGTACTCCGAACGTGTTGAATTAAATTACGAACATTTTCATGCGATGAGTTTCAACGTGGATTGAACCAACAGCCGATGAACTTGCTTCGACTTTTGGCGATAAGCACCGTCTCCAGCTACCGTATTTTGCTGGTTTTCCGAATTAAACCGTAGTCGCACTTCGCTACGGGATGAATTTCGTGAAGGTCTTCCAAAACCGGATGTTGTGCCAGAAAACATCGATGCTATGCGTAAACTGATATGTCATGTGATATAACGTGAGAATGAGGCATACTTGGGCATTCAATTTGCATGAACATTGAGCTGTCAATAGATTTGTTCTTGTTGGATACCGCATAATTTGACATTCGCTCAAATAAGCTCGTGTTAATTGGTGCGAAGAAATTCTGAAAAAATTCTATCTCAGGTCTTCAAAAGACGTTTATGAGATCGTGATTGGCGACGAATCATGAATCTAAGGGTATGAGCCCTTCTTTTAAGATGAGCGTACTAAGAACTTCAAAGGAAATAACGCCACCGTAGAACGGTCAATTCTGATTGGTACACATTTGTTTGCCAAAAGTGTTCGAAAAAATCAGGAAAACCAATCGCAGAAGACGAATCAATCTCCGAGTTCTCACACATCAGTCCAAATAAGAAAGTTTTTGAACAGTCAAAACATCAAATTGATGGTTCATCCGCCGTACAGTCCTTGATTTCCGCAGATCAAAAATAAATCGGTCAACGTTTTTCTATCCTGAAGGACTGGTTGATGCGTTCAAATTACATGTTTTGGAAGTATAAATTCGAAATGGAAAAAATGAAATTGGTTCAAACGCATCCAAAGTGTATTGATCTTAATGGAGAATATTTTGAAAAAACAATAAAGCCGTTTCCGATTATAAATATTTGTTTTTATTTGTTTATCCCAAAACTTAAGTAGCGTCCCTTGTAAGTTAATGTTACAGATACATTTTAAAAAGTATTCTTTTAATAAGCTTTATTTCTACCTTGCTCAAGTTTATCCTGGACGCATTGATTAATATCTTCTGAAAGCATATCTTCAATTTTTTTTGGCGGCGGTTGCCAGTAAGTCACGAATACAATGTCAAATGAATTAGTCCCGTTAGTTGTGTTGAAAGATTCCAGTATAGCACCTGCACAGTACAAATTTTATCTAAGCAATAAAATGAAAATTGTTATGAAATAATTAGTACAATTTTCTTAAATATTTATTTGGTGTGGTTGGGCAAATTTGCTACTAGAATATGTTATCGGGTTCTTCTGAGAAGCCATCCTACCTCTGTATAATAGTTAGGAAAGGAAAAGATAATCTACTGTTTTAAGTTTGAAATCTTTCGTATGAAAACCAACTAAAAATTTTAAAATGAAAGCAAAATTTATCGAGGAACTAATCTTGGTAAGAAATTCGTTGTTAGAAGGGATTTGGCAGACCAAAAAGTTTCTACATATGATCTCTATAGTAAATCTACCAATTGGTGCCGAAAAGATTTTTAGAATAAAAAGGCTTAGAGAAGGTTATCGTCTTAGAGGTACATGTGGACCTAGGACCAAACGTCAAAAATTTATGGTAAATGTTGACGTCCATTTGACAGAAGAAGATATTAACAGTGTACCAAAAATAAGGTAGAAAAGCGTACGAAGACAATCTGTACAGCTTGTAATGTGCAATATGTAAAAATTGTTTTTGTCTTTTCATTCATAATGAAAAATCAATAAACTATAGATGATAATATGTTGGTGATGTCTGAAATCCGTACCAATGAGAAATACTATCCCAAAAAAGAAAACATAATCCCAGGACTTTTAGACTCAAAAAAAAATAATATTATTAACCTCGAACTAAAATTTAATCGAAAACATATTCAGTGGTGAAAAGGTTCAAACTTCTTTTGAATAGGAAGTGTTTAAAGATTAAAATGAAAATAAAGAAGTAAACACCACGAACTCACCCACTGATGTAACTTTCACAGAGCCGTGTGAAGTAAAATTAACATTTCTTTTTCCTCTATAACGACCATCTATCCAATCTTTCATTTCTTTTTCAGATTCCAAATCCCACAAAGTCAAAGAAGCATTCTTTTTAGCTTCCTCCATTTGTTTTTTGATAATCTTTTGTATTTCTTCCTTTTCTTTTATTTTATCAATATGCTCGTTAACGTCTCTTTGTTCAAATCTAGATTTTCGAAGACGCATTTCTTCATTTTTGACGTACGTATCTTTTAGAATTTCCGTAGGTACGTAATCGACGTCATGGAGAAGCCTATTTCTAGATTTTCTGACATTGGTATAATCGAAGATACCTAAGAGAAGAAATGAAGATATGACCTAGCATACTAAGATTTACTAAAGAGATAATTCTTCTGATATCAAAACTGATTTTCTTAGAAACTATTTGTCATTCAAAAATTGACGCATCTCGTTATTTTGTCTTAAGTTTCCTTTTTTTCCTTAATTTCCAAATATCTTTGTTTGAACACATTCGCAAACTAAATCATTCAAAATGGAAACTGGTTTTCCAATTTATGTGTTATGGGCCAGAGTGTTCAGTTATGGGCGAGAGTGTTGATTCGATAATCGCGAAGAGGTAGCACAGTAATCAAAGTTCGACAACTACTTAAACTTACTATAAATACCAACGAAACAATACAAAACGTAAAATTAAACTAAGTCGTACGTGCCGAATCTCTATGTGTAGCGTAACTCCGCTGACATCTAGGCGTTCGAGATCTGCTTACTCCGTTCTTCCGAGGAAAAGTGTCCCTAACGATTCGATTCAACGTTTTGCCCGGATCCGTGTAGGTAAGGAATAGGAGGGGTGGGGTGTCCTGAAACAGTGTGGAAGGTAGAAGGATGTTGGTTTTATCCTAAAACGTGCTAGCAGGTTTATCGGTTAAGTTATTTGCATGCTACTAGGACGTTTATAAATGGAAGGAATTCCCAAAAGAAGGTAACTTGGAATTCCCTGGGTCAGGTATCGGTCGGAGGATTATTGTTTTATTGAGGAAGGTGTTCGGGGAAGCAGTCGAAAGATGAAAAAGTCGTAAGTGAAAGTGTGCTGTATTGTGCATTTTTGAATGCAAGAGAACATGGCGTGGTCGCCAAAATGTGTCGCTCAAATTCATCTTAAATTAATGCAACCAAATTTGGCTCCTGAGAACGCGTCTTGAATAAAATATTAATTCTAATACTTGATATAAAGTTAAATTACAAACCGTTGTTTTTTTCCGATAAATTTTTCTTTTTTGAAGTAGAAAATCCACTTTTGGACGTTTTTATTTTATTTTCTTTACTTCTGGGATCTCTGTTAGTTGCAGATACTAAATTGTGTGTGATTGTAGGACGTTTAACGTCGTATGGTATCGTTTCTTCTATCGTAGGATAATAATTAGTGTCGTATTCAGGTGGTGGTACTTCCTACAACAAGTCTTAATGGAAATGCAACCATAATATAGTTAAAATTTATTTATTTATACCGTATAATAAATATTGATATTGATACTATAGCGCTTTTAGAAAACTATGATTCTGGGTGAGAAAGATCAGTTGATTACGGATCCTAACTAAGAATGAGATTTTTATCAAAATTCCTGAGCGTTTTGTATTTTGTTTTCAAATTCAAAACCCACAGAAATCTTTTATTTCTATTAAGTACTTTAAATTCATGTGTTGTTTCATAAATTTACGGCATTTCTTTTGTAACGAAGAGCATTATCAGAAAAATAGCTCGGCTTAAATTTAAAATCTAATTCTCCCCCGAAACCATAGGCAACGCAACCCCACCTTTCACACACAAAAAAGGAAAGAGCTCCCTTATAACTTCGGGGACAAGAAATCCACGTGCGCAACTGCGGCGCGAAAGAGTATGAGCACCTGCGAAATGACAGGGGGTGGTGAAACGTTTTTCTTCGCATTTATCCGAGAAATTATCCAGGGGTGGGCTTCGAGGGACGCGCTTTCTCACACGCACGCGGGTATGTGTAGGAGAAAGGAAATTAAACCGCCGTCCTCATCGAAGCTAGAAGCCGACCAAGGAACAAACAACACTGTTGTAATTATGTTTATCCCAACCGAAATACGCGCACATTTATACAGATCAGGTAATAATCAATTTGGTGTAAATGAGAAGCATGCCAAGTACGACCGAAAAGCAGAGGATCTTCGTGGATCATTCACTCCCTCGTCTGTTCAGCAGATGGAGAGCTTCACATTGGGAGAAAACAGCTGCTGCACTAATTGTGAAGTGGAAAAAGTCGTCGGGATGAATCTGCATACGTATTCAAATGACAATGTTGTGTGCGGTCTCTCTGCGAGTTCGATGAGCTCGGAAAAGGGTTCGAGCACTTGGGCTAGAAGATGGGGCCGCCCTTCCATGGCTAAATGTTTATTAACTCGTTATATATTGTTTGTTATCTATAATTAAATATTATGAGCAGAGTAATTGATAACTTGTTATCAATTCTAATTTATCTCCTTTCTTTTATCATATTTGAAACTATTACAAAGTAATTTCAAATAACCTATGACAAAATTCCACGTTTTCATTCATTTATACGTACCCTGTCTTCTCCAAAGGTATCAATGTCATCGTTGGAAGAGGTCATAAAACCTTGTATTCCCAAATTTCGATCCTTATGCCTAAAGCTGGAAGAACCGTATTTTCTAATTCCAATTGGTACTGGATCTACTTTATAATTTTCATCAACTTCTGATTGTCCATTGTTTATATGAATTTTAGAATGAAATTTATAATGATCTTTTAACTGTCTTAGTACTGATCTACTGCTGTCCGATTCGTGAGATAATCTATCCGCTAAAAAAAAAAAAACAATTTTGAGTGGAGATGAAGGACGTATCTTTATTGATTACCTGAATTATATAAAACAAACCCTGGCGGTTGGTGGAATTGACTCAAGGCATTTAATTTCATATTCAACGTATTGTTAAATTGGTCAGTACATGGTCCATAAAATTCATTTGATATAACTAAAAATGTAATTCCATTATAAACATTAATACAGTTGAAACTGTTAAATTGGGTCACAGGTCTTAAAACGAGGGTAACGGGGATGGTTCGATCCAAAGCCGCTTAGTTATCTTACTCTATGGCCGCCAGGTCGGCGTTGTGATCGAGGGATGGATAATAAGAGCCATGTACAATGCAGCTTAATAGTTCTAAATCGGTTTAACCTAATAATAAAGTTAACACCTAAAACATGACAACAACGTCGATGTGTAGAAATTGGTTTCGGTTTCAAGACCCATATGTAAGACCGTGGATTGCTTACTGTATTTATGTGATAAAAAAATAGTAACAGATTAACAAGAAAATTAATGTGATTATAAAAAGAAAGCTATACGTAAATAACATGTAAGAATGATAGTTTAAACAGCATAATATGCTTATATTATTAATATTATTATTGAAATTTTGTTATTTCACCTTTAGATCCATCCAACTTTTCAAGGGCATCCAACTTTGTACATTCTGACGTCCAGAATAAATATAAATCAAATCCCAATGATTCTAAACTTACTGTTAAACCACTAGACTGGCTTATCACAGCACCAGTTATCGGTTTATAGATAGATTCGCCGTTTTTTCCATCAATTATAAATGTCTAAAAGATAATTCAGCTTTATCTTGTGAGCTAGTTTTGATAATAAGAAACATCTAGTCACATATCTCTCAGGTTAAAATAAATATTCATAAATCTCCAAGAAGGAAAAGTTTACAGTGAGCGAGAGACTCGTTGGTTTATTTTCGCGAGGTTTGGGGACAGTTATATGCAGGATGTGGAGTGTAGTTGGGATTGTGTTAGATTATAGGAAGGTAGTGAGGTATAGACTAAAATAATGGGAGCAAAAAATAACTCAACGGTTTAAAGGCTCAAATGGAAAGGTTTTTGAGAGATATCTGAGTCGGAGGCAATTAGTGCGGTATCTTCCGCATATCAATGGACCGTTTCCACGACATTCAGTTTTATTATCAAATACGGCAGTTGGATAGTCAGAAGCTTACTCATGAATCCGGCATGCCATCTGATTATCTGATAGTCTTCTGGATGAATTAATGAATTATTACGTTAACGAAAGAGATAATAATAAGAAATTGTAAAAAGTGTTTATAGATACTCTATGTGCGCAAGTGACAATCGTGCAATGTTACCAATTCAAAATTTCTCTTGAATGATCTTGAAAGTTGGTAGCTTCCTACCAATCCTACTTCAGCTGTTTTAATAATTAAATGTGAAGTTAGTTTTTTATTGGTGACATGATTACGGAGCGCGATTTAATTTTTTTAAAAATACTTTTGTATCTGCCCAGTTCAGAATCATAAAAAAATACGGTTATTTGGCGATGTCGAAATTAGAAAGTTCTTATCAATACTTTGGTTTATGAATTACACGAAATGATAGATTCTTTTGATTGAAATTCATCTAATTTCATAGAAAAATGTGTTTTTCTAGAATTATCGTGTTCATTCCTAGGTTGAACATTATCAAGAGATAGTCCCCAATTTGAGTGCAAAGAAAAGTTGAAGAAATAAAAAGGTGAACGGTTTTATTTGTTTTTTTTTATGGCTATATGTATTTACCCTCTCAGCTAAACTTCCTATTTCCTAAAAATAGACCCTTCAAAATAAAACCATTTGTTTAAATCATAAATCCAATTGAAAAAGCTGAGAAGAATCTACCAACCCGTAAGAAACTCTGTTACGACATCTGGGACCTCAATAAATGGAATTTTAGATCTCGAAAACGCCAAACTAACGTGTTTTTACTATGCTCCTATGTCGGGCAGATACAGAAGTATTGACAACTTTGCAACAGATATAAAAAGTAATAATTATATCACAGAGAATACAATAATAGCCTTCCTTTATTAAATGTAATTAATGGCTATATATATATATATATATATATATATATATATATATATATATATATATATATATATAAACAATGGCCCATCCGCTGAACACGGATTTGTATTATTTCCAACTTACTTGTGTATAATTATAATTCAAAATACCATCATATTTTTGATATATGATCAAAAAGTCCGTAATATTGTCAGAGTTGAAGTAAGCAGGAGTTGGAATAATATTTGTTTCGGCACCATTACCAGGTACTGTGAAATTCCAAATTTGTTTGAAGGATTTTCCATCTATCGCTACCAAACATGAATTATACATGGCTGTTACTATATCAGGGATTGCATCTCCAGTGATATCTACCAATACTGATTGCGTTAAAACACCCTTGAATTTATCTTCGTAGATATTTTTTGTGGAATTTCCCTGGAATCATCGAAATTACCATAAAAAAATGTAATAAGACAATAAGACACATTTATTGAAAATATATTTAGGCAATTTAGGGCAAGCGCACTGTTGTGATAAAACAAAACTTTTTCTTACAACAAATGCGGTCGTTTATCTAAACATCAGCATCAAAATGTGTCAGCAAATCAGCTTATTCATAAAGTAAATGACAGTTACAGGGATTCAACATCATTCATGTTTATATAACCTCTTTTAAAAGCTGAAAACCACCAACGAATCATTACATAAGATGGAGGACTTTCAGGATAATATTTACGCAATTCTTTTCAGTTTTTTAATGAAATAAATATTTAATTATCATTCGCAATTCTTTTTTCTCCCAATAACGAAAACAATTTTCTTTATATGACTATTAAGACAAGCCAACACTATTTCTTCAACTTATTTTAGTAATCAAGGTTGTTAGAAAAAACTTTATAAAAGTAAAATTTAAAACATTACGAAATGCATAATGTAGATGTATCTAATGAGAAATAAAAAAGCGGATGTTGTTTTACAGATAATTTTAGAAAATAATAAATGTATAATACTTACTAAAACTCCTGATAAAACATCTTCCAAAGGAGTCACGGTTAGATTTCCAGCAGTTGTGGGAGATCCTGTGCCAAATATCACAAACGACCTTGTATTATTCTGACTAAGAATTTGAGGCATGTAAAAAGTTTTTGCACCTCTTGGAGTTTTCACAGTTTTCAATTTCTCTCCATTTTTACCAGATAACAAAACTAGACGACCATCTTTCTCAACTAAAATTCAAAATTACGGACAATGATATATATTGAGACTCTTAAAAGTTTTGGTATCACTGTATCACAGACTGGTATTTCCATAAAAAGCGTTCTAAGGGTTCTACATGAGCATTTAAATATGACAAAAATTACTGCAAGGTGAGTGCCTCGAATTCTCAGCGCAGTGACAAAGCAGCTTCGAATAGAACATTGTGAGCAATTTATAGCGCTTTACGAGGACCAAGAAATGTAATCCCATCAATTGAACAGGTGATGGAAAGGCGAGCCCATACGAAAAAAAAAGAACAAAGATCAAGAATAGCACCAAAAAAGTGATTGCTTCAATAATTAAGGACTGCGAGGGTATCCTTTGATTGACTCGTACTGAAAATACGCGGCTTATTACTCTGAAATACTAAAGCATCTGCGTTAAAAAATTATGAAAAAAAAAACGACAAAATCAGTCGAGATGTGCGGTCCTCCAGTCCACATTGCTTCGCTTTCCAAGGCTACTATACACGAATATGGTTTCACAGAAATTGAACACCCATTGTATAGCCCTGATCTAACCCCGTCCGACTATTTTTTTGGCAAAGCTGTCGACCAAGTTAAAGGATAAAAGATTTAATAGCGACGATCATATCTTTATAGTGGCATTGAAGCTTTAGTCAGACATTCTGTAAAGTGTGCGGAAAGAATATATTGAAAAATAATCACAGTTTTTTTATTTATGACCTTTCTTTCTATATACATATCTATACTAACTTATGATGCCAAGATGGCTGCTCAAGCCTCCTCTCACTGCCACGCCAAACCTAAATGTCTGTTATTTTCCTCGCATATATAAAACACGGCGTGTTTAAATTAAATCTAGTAGATAAATATATATTACCACTTAAAGAAGAACTGGAAGCTAAAATATCGGGAATGGTGTCATTATTTTGATCTGGAATGAACGAAGCGACGTATACATTGAGTCTTCCGGTATTCAATTTCCAAATAATTGTACCATTTTTTGAATCAATCACTGCAATTGTCTAAAATTAAAAATAATAAGTAATATAAATAATAAGGATAAATAGTAAGGATTATTTTGTGGACATAATAATTACCCCTTCCATTCCTATAACTAAACAATCATTTTGTTGATCTCCATTTATATCGTTGGTACAATGGAGAGAATATATTGTATCATTAAACCAGTGTCTCCATATAATATTTCCTGTTAGTCCATTTAAAGCTAGAACACCACCCTCACAAGGAGATGGTACTCCCATGAATATAGGACAAAATAAATCTGGCGGTAATATGTTATAATTATCACCTGAAAAAACAATGTGATTATAGCCGAAGGAAAGAGAGATCAAGAGGTAAATCACCACGTAAATGTATAGATCAGAAGAGAAAAATCATCAATCTAGGATTACACGAAGCCACTGAAATAAAAAAAAACGAAAAAAGGATCCTGACAATCAAAAGATACTTAATGTCCTTGCGGAAATAAGGAATTGAGGAGAAATGTGCTAGAAAGAGAATGAAGACTGGTCAGTCAGACAACAATGGAAAGTTCTATATGTATCTCAATTTAATCAATTTCTACTTTTTCTTCTTCTAATGCATTTTCCATTATTTCTCTATTCCTTGTGACGTTTATTAATGAATGTATATCGTGTAGGTCTGTTCAATGTCTGATATTTCTTTCGATTCCTGTCTGGTCTGCGATTTTGTCCTCAATTAACATTTTCAGGAATTGATATTTCGAATTATATGCCTCAAATATGCCGTTTTACTCTTTTTAATAATTCCAATGAGTTCTCTTTTCCAAGTTTCAGAAATGCTGTTCGATATCTGATGTCCAGTCCTCAGAAAGCAATGTGCCCAAATACTGTTACGCTAATATTTTCTTATATATTGCGGTTTGTAGATATTTATTTTTGTTACTTCGGTCTCCCACTTTATCAATCAATTATTGTAGGTCCGACAAGTTATCAGCGATTAAGACCGTGTCATCAGCATATCTGATATTGTTAATCCACACTCTATTAACCTTAACTCCCATCTACGGTCCTTCAAAACCTCCTGACAAATCCCCTCCGAATATAAATTAAACAGAAGTTTGGTTCCAATATAAGTTTTCTATACATCGAATGTTTTTTGAGAAACTGCATTAATTTATGGTGTCGTACACTATCGAATACCTTCTCGTTATCAATGAAGCATAGACATATTTTCATCGATCATGGCAATTCTGAACTAACACCTGCGTGGCGATTATTGCTTCTCGTGTACCTAATCCTTGTCTAATCCCAAGTTGTGAGTGGCTCATATCTCTTTGGTATTTTTGATATATGATTTTTAGGAATATTTTTAAGATATGTGACTCATCAGGCTTATAAGTCTGTGATTGCTTTCTCAATCCCGTTTTTAGTAATTGGTTGTCCGGTTATTGAGATATTGATATCAACTGGGGGTCTGTCGTCGTTAAATAATTCATGTTTTTGTTTTTTTGTCGAGTACTATCTAATTATTATTATCAACTGTTGTTGTTTTCTCTTTCCTATATACGACCGCGGTGTCTTTCAGCTTTTTATGCCGATTGAAATCGTGTTGATGTTCTAGTTGTACTATTTCTGAACATTCTCGTATACTATTTTGTATTGAGCTTCTAACAATGAATCTCATCACTCATCGTAGATTTTATTAGAGGGTCTTTAATTTTTTTCTAGTGCGAACAGTTTCTGTGTGACTGATTTTACTATATTTCTACTTACCTGTGCCAAATCCAAAAATAATGTCATCGACACCATCGTTATCTACATCTAATACTCTAACAGGAGAATCAGTATTCAGTTTTGGTAAATTGATAGACCACACGTCGGTGACTTTTAAATTATCACATGGAAGTAGTTTACTCGAGTTGATTGGTTCTTGTTTCTGAGCTTTTTTTATTATCCAATCTCTTACTTTGTCTAATGGAATTGGGTACATTGATACTAGAACTACTACTAAGATAATAAGACCTAAGAAAATGAAACGGAGTTAATGCTGTAACAACGGAATTATATATTACTTACCAACAAGAACGCTTAGAGCTGCAAATATGTAACAACAGGGTTTGAGGAAGGCTTTGCATGGTGGCTTAGCTTTGAGTCTTGTTCCTAAATCCGGTCTTGCTACTTTTCTTCTGGGTGCCATGAGAGGTCTTTTAACTGTAAGTTCATCTGCCAACTAGGTAGAAATATAGAATGAATCTTTGTTTATCTTTCATAAAGACTTTATCTCTTAGTATTTCATAGTTTTATAAAGGAAATGTATTATTACTACTTACTTTATATCCATTTTTTCCATCTCTTATAAAAACCTCGTCTTCAACATCACTTAAATCATCTTCATCCAAAGATATACTTTCTCTTACTTCGCCTCTTAAATTCATACTCGGATATGCCGATACTTTCATTTCAGCTTCAACAAAAGGATTTCTTAATGAATTCAAAAATATAAATTCAAAAAAGATCATTTAAAAAGTCATCTGCGATTTTTGTCGGTTCATTTTAAATACGCTGGGATATAAAAGACTTGATTCCAGTTGCGTTGAAGTTTTTGAAAATATTTTGGGTTTTCTAACAAATTTATTGATTTAATATAGAGGCTATAATAGATCTAGTGTATGAGCAGATTGAAATTGTCGCTATAATAATTTGCTTATTTTGAAGACTACTCCATGAATCATCTGTGCACTAGGTGGTTCCGTTATTCACTATTGTGCGCTTGTGTCTTTAAGCCCTTATTACTAACAGCCACAAAGAACTGGTCACTGCGCATCAAAATGATAGGACTTTCACCTATTACCTGCGTCTAGATTTTCGCTTTGCCGGTTACTCCAGCATGCATTTTCTTAACGATACACAGCCTATATGTCGTCCACATAGCTTCGAATTGTATCATAAGGTGCAAAGGTGGAAGATCCAAGGACCCTTGTTGGAACCGTACACATGGTCCCTGAGTTACGAAGGGACGTGAAGCTCTTATTTCTGTTCAGTTGCACTCTGGACTTTTTATCTTTCTCTTTCAGGGCCACCACACGAGGGCACCGTGTGTGGGAAGAAGTTCAACTAACAAAATCTATATCCAGTGAGAAATCTTCTTTATTCTGTTGTCGACGTGTTCACATCCAATGTATTGGGTGTATAGATACTTCACTAGACGCTTGACATGAGACTTCGCAAAATTATGAGATTACGAGACCTTGTTATAATCAGCAATCAATTCGTCAAAAACCAGACACCACAGGGTTAGAGACAAAACTGCACCATATGGGCAAGCTCTGTTATGGGAAATGTTTATTTATTTTATCAAAAGTATTCAAATGATTGGTAAATTTCTATTTGTTTATTATCTCTTTGTCATCCGCAAAATAAGGTCTTTCAAATCTTCTATACTATTAGACTATTGATAGTGGTTATTTTACCATGATTGTAACATGGTAGAACTGTTTTATATCATCTGTAACGTTATTTCAGGCATATATAACTCGAATCGCTTGAAAAAAGTATAATATAATAGTAAAAAAATACACACAATGTCCAAAGTTTTGGACGCTTCCAAGTGTATCAGATCGCTTTCAAATGCAAGAATTATTGAAAATTTAGACAGAATATTAAAACTGAAAACACACGACCGTTCATCCTACTTTCCAAATTAATTGTTACACGGTAATTCGAATAAATGAGTTTATGGCTAATAAAAACAGTTCTGTGACTCCTTAACCTCCCTTTCACCTGAGGTAAGTCCTCTTGAATTTTTCATCTTCTCTAAATTGAAAATTCTACATGAAAGTTGCTTTGTGACAAGAAAACTTTCCAAAAGGAAACAGAAAAAAGTTACTGAAGGCCAGATTGACAGAGTACAATGGATGGTCAACCAATTGGAAGTGCAAATTGTTAATTGTAGCCATGGTGATCAACGAAAAGCGAGAAGGTACGCTGTCCTGATGGGAAGGCACTTTATTTTTCTTCAAATACTGTCGCTTTTTGCAATTTCACCTTATCAAGCAATGATCCGTAATACGAACCTGTTATTGTTTTACCTTCCTGAAGATAGTGGATGAACAAAACCCCACAACCCCATAACCAAAAAATCGGCCGACGTTGCTTGCAGAGAGCAAGTTCACTCTTTGTAACCCGCTGATTTATCTGCTTTCGACCTCCTCATTTGACTCAAACCGCCTCTTCTATATATCTAACCTTAATCTCGCATTATCTTATACCATTTGGTGAACTTTTTCGATGATATCGCTAGTTGTTGTAGTTTTTGGACGTCTCGAACGCTCGTCGTCAGCCAAACTGATACGGCCACGTTTGAATTCAGCTGCTTCAAAATTTTACGATCGTTAATGATGATGCAGGGGCTCCGTACACAGTGTATAGCTCCTCTTTTCTTGCGCAGGCGTATTGCCATTCAAAAACAAATATTTAATCACTCAATTCTCAATTTTTAGAAATATTTTCACAGCACTCATTTGTACAATTGTCAAACACAAATTAAGCGTTCAAAATGGCTGGAATTTTAATGATAATCTCACAAAGCATGCGCTTTGTGAGACATCTTTAGGTTAAAGTCGAAAACTTTTCAGATAACCCTCGTAAATGTAAATGCCTACCTTTCATTTCCAATCAACTTGATGACTATTTTCGATTATATGAAAAAAGAAGAGAATTTTCTCTCACCGATCAGAAATTATTTGATCTAAGAGATACTCAGAATTAATTGTTAATTACTTACCATTTGTTTACTATGAATAAAATCAGTCAGTCATAAGTGAAATTCTATCTACCGCAACAATATCTCGTTTTATAAATATAATATGAGAAAAACGAATGAAAGAAAACAGATATTTATCACATGAATTAATATTTAACGTCATATGGAACCTGTTGATATAGGTACCTATCACAGATAAACAAAAAAATTGCTTATATTGATTGATTTCATTTGATTAAATACATTAAATACAAATATCACATTTAAGTAATATACAAACATACAGATATTTGTCAAAATGTATACCAATTCAGCTGATTTTAAAATATTCTTACCGTTATGTACGAAAAACGTCCTTAAAAACGAATATATCACAGTCTCACTAAATATTAAATCTGTGTTTATGCTTGTTAATTTGCTTCTATATTTTTTATTTATATAAACATATGTTGTTGTAAGGTACATGAAAGAAATTGATGAATTCTGGTGAACAGCACAACTCCGAATTATTGATTTTGCTGCAAGCCTGCGTTGGGTAGAAGTGGTTCATCTATGGGGTTATTTAAGTACCAATACGAATCGTTTTTCAGTTTATATTTACATTCTCATTTGTTAAAAAGTGGTAGAATCGATGATGTACATATTTATATCAAAATTTTCAAGGTTCTTAAACTTAAGTTTCCATATTTTATTTAATTTTTTGTTGAATACAAATCATACATGACTTTTTCCTTCCTCCATGCATTTTGTATACATGTTCATTTGTTAACACCAATATAAATATTTAAAATATAAATAATGAACTATTTTGATACAGGCAATCAAACTTACGAATATTACACTCATTTATATAAAGCTGACTTCTCTAATACAGGGTAAAACATTTAAAGTTTAGAAAAGTTTTTTCCACCAACCAATGTTGACTTCAATATCAAAAAATGAAAATAGATTCTTCTAAGATTTGAATAAATAAATTATCAAAAATTTTCAAATTTTCAAATGTAATATATTGATAAAAAGTAATAAAAAAATAGTGAATGAAATTGCATTTAACGTGTTCGTAGATATGAAGTTTCTATATAACAATTGCAAATTTATGAAACAATAATTTGAATGTAAAACACAAATTACCTACATTTAGATCGTTCATGACCAAATTTGCGTCATCTAGGGGTATAAATCTTAACTACTATGTCCCATCAGCCACAAACTAGTAAATTACCAATTATATTAATGGCGCCAAGTTTAATTCTGATTTCACTGTAGTTCATATTTACCTCAGAACAAGTAACACATTTTCAAATTTATCTTGATTGCTTGAAATAGATCAACAAACGATTCAAACAAACAAGGTCAAGGTTAAATCAATTTTTTAATAAAAGTTCAGAGCCCTAGATGGATCTGTTAGCATGAGTGGATATTGAGCTGGCAATTGTGACACAAAAATGTATAATATTGGTATTCATTGTTCAGTTTCTTTTGAATATTTATTATTGTTTTGTTGTACTTTTTTAATTATATAGTGTTAGTTGTTTATAATTTTTTAAAATACCTTTCAATAATGTATATCATATTGCGAATCTACAATGAATTTGTTTCCTGAGAACGTTTCAATCTGACTATAAACAATAATAAATTGAACACAATTTATAAAGATGTAACATTTAATTTGCCCATTTTTGTATGTAATATATAATATTTTCTAAAATTCAATTTTTATTTTCACGTTGTTAATAAATAATACCTTGATCAAATAGTAAAATGTTTGACTTTGAGATCTGCGTGAACCGACTATATGTAGTTTAAATTCACTGTTATGTAGGTCAAATCTGACAACAGGAATGACAGTGACAGTAGAGATAAAGAAAAAAATAAACAGACCCTTGAACAATTATTTTATTAATTTCTGATAAAATTCGGAATGAATCCCGTTTACAACTTTATTCAAATAAATAGAGTGTTGGCGATCATTGAAAAGGCTCAACAATCCGGTGCTCGAAGTTTAGGACTAGATGATTATGATTTAACAACTTTTCCAGATGTGTTATTAACGTGCCAAGGTCTTTATTCTCTTAGCATAGGTCGTAATAGAATTGTGGAAATTCCTAACGATATATCGCAATTGAAAAATCTCCAACATTTATCATTAGCATATAATAATTTAGATAGATTTCCAGAAGCACTGAAGAACATTTCACAATTGTCAAGTTTGAATATTAGTCATAATCCTATTAAAGATCTTACTAAAGATATTGGATGTTTGATATCACTAGAAATGCTCTGGTGCAATTCATGCTGTTTGACTAGGATCCCAGATGAAATAGGGAATTTAACGAAACTTCAGACTTTTGGTGCTAGACATAATAAAATTGCTAAACTACCTAATACTATTTGTGACCTAATTTATTTAAGGTATGTAGTGAATATATGAACTTAAAATGTATATTTTCCTCAAAAATGAGGGAATATTTTTACCAAGAGTAATATGTGTTTAGATCATTTATTACATATAGTATAAAAAGTTGATTATTTTTAGGTGGTTAACATTAGAAGACAATAAAATATATACTGTGCCCAAAGATTTTGACAAGTTGCAGCTACTAAAACATGTGAATTTTAACAAAAACAATTTTAGCCATATTCCCTATAGGATTTCGAAGATTAAAACATTGAGATTTCTTTATTTACAAAATAATGAATTTTTCTCTTTACCTGAAAGGACGATATTTGCAATGCCACATACCAAAATAAATTTACAAAATAATCCAATTCAAACGAATGACTATAAGGTAAAATTTTTCAAAATAATTTAACTAACAATTATTTTTGAATAGTTTGTAATATAATTATTATTGTATATAAAATGCACATTTTATTTTAGATGTTTCCAAATGTAATAATAACAGGAGCTGAAGAGGAAATTCTAGATATGCTCGGATATGATTCTGACTCCAGTTCTGACGATTGGGATAATAGTTTGGAAAGTGCAGATCTGAATTTGGAGGGTTCTGATTCAGAAAGTGATAATGAAAATAGAGAAGTGATATCTAATATACCTGTACTTTCAAAATTTTTGGTAACGTGTTAGTTTTTAATTAAATTCAAAAAATTATATTGATTTGAATTGATGTATTATTGGAAATTATAAAAGCATGTATATTTCATATATATTTTCCTAAGCTTTATTGAATATTTTTAGCCAACTCACTTGACATATTTCACCTTATGAAATAATATGGAAAGTTTAGTTTGTACACTAGTGAGAAATGAAATCCTGCTACTTAATTGGAGCTTATTAACTAGTGACAAATGTACTTTCCATGCTAATTCATGGGGTGAAATATCATGTACTTTGTGTAATTGGAAAAATATGGTTTACAAAACTGAATATTTTGTACTTGTGTGACCAAAATATAAAAATAAAATAGATATTTGATTATAACAAGAAGCCAAAAATTAATTGTTAAGAAAAAATGTTATATGAAACTTAGATTTCTATTTTCAATATTTTGCCAAGTAATATTTCGAATATAATAACCGATCATTATTTGTAGTATTGATATTTTCTATTTTGTGCAAATTTTAATAAATCCGTTAAATTCAATTGAGTAGTAGTTTTTTTTTTTTCGAAAAATGCCGAATTTCAAATTGTGATCCCTCACAAAAAATTGCATCAAGAAATCAGAATTTTGTAGTTAAATCATATACAAGAAGTTAATAAACGGAGGTACTTTTTGGTCGCTGTCAAATTGACATTAGACCCAATAACTTGATCAAACTATGGATGGTATTGTTGGTAGCTATGTAGTAATGCTGGATTTTCGCTTAGAGTGTCAAATGAGATCATGTGATTCAATTTTGACTGGAGTGTCATTTTAAATCAATGCAGCGTCGAAACTAAGCATTATTTAGTTTTTTATCGAGTATTATAGCCAAAAACCTGAACCTATTTATCAGCTCTTTTTTCAGAGTTATGAAAAGTGCAATGAACGTAGAGGTAGGTATCAGATTATGGATATTTTCTGTGGTTCCTAATTGTCGTTTTTAAGACCTATGCGTCGAATACAGCTGCGTTTTATTTTTGCCCTCACGCACCAGATGAATATTTAGGCTCCTTGAGCTTCAAAATTGTGCTTTGAACACAAACGTTATGTGGGTATTTATTTCAATTCTACCAATAATATTCAAATTTCCCGCTGAACTCAAAATTTCAAATACACCACATTTGATTATTTCCGATGCAGACCTGTAGAGTGAATAAAATCAGTCTGATTTTATTGTATTGTCATGGAGCGTCTAGATCTAAGAGGTCTGTGGTGCATAAAGCTCTAAGCCCATGAGCGTTGAGCACAGAACACAAACTGTAGAATTGACGTTTATTTCAATTTATTTAGATTTACATTTGTGTTTGTTTAAAACAAAATTTTCATATTAGATTTAGAAACACATTAGAAATATGCATTATTACTTAATGAAATATGCTATAAAAGGACGTAAGAAGGTATATAAAGTATCGTTTCAAAGAAGTGCTTCCATAATACCAATAACTAAATAATTTGTGAATGTTTTCAAATTTGACACTTGACACAAAAGTTTGTTCCAATTGATTCTTGCTTTGAGAAATACAGAATTTTCAGCGAATTTCATATTCAAAATTAACTGTCTTAAAATTCGAATAAAAGAGATATTGTTTTACAGTTTTGACCAATCTCCCAACCATAACACCAATAAAGGGCTGAACACATTGTTATCTAAAAACTCCATTTAATAGTGTTAAATGAATTAATTTTATGATTGATATTGATTAGAAAATTACTTAAGTTTTTTTATTTAGATTCATAAATTCACTTTATATAATTCTTTCACAATAACCTTTAGCTTTTGAATAAAAAAAATTACAAAATTTTAAAAAATCATCATTGTTCTTATTAATGGCGAGAAAAGAATTATTAACGAGATTAGAAATGACTAATACATCTAAAAAAGGTGACAATATTACCAATATAACCACAAAAATCCCGTTGGGTTTGCGAAACTTCCTCTTTATAGATATAAATGAATCTTCTAAAACATTTTTACCTAGTTTGGCAATAGACAAACACTTCGAAATAAAATTATGGATATTAAATTTATATTACTTTTATTTTCAATTGGGTTATCCTGTTCAGTAGGAAATGAATTAATGGAAGCATTTTACAAACATGCCAAAAGAGTTTCAGTTCAAATGTATCCATGTGAAGTACCCAAACCAAAAGTGATTTACCTTCAAGATATTCTAAACAGTGAGCAATGGGTAAAATATATGAAATATATACGTCATGTAAGTAGTTTAAGTTTTTTCAAGAAACAAAATATACCACAATGAGCAGAAACGTGGACATTTATTTCTTGTCATTTTTTAAAAACCTTGTGATAATTCAGATATCTTATCACATAATTAATTAACAGAGAATAATCAATAAATGAATTCCACATTTAATAGGTTATGTTCAGTGACAGTTTCTCTGAAGACGATAACTTGGTTATCGAAACACGCGTCAGACAGTGTAATTGTGAGTGTTGGTGTTAACAGTGTATTAAGTTTGAATATCGCCAACGGTTCCAGATATTCCAGCTTAATAATATTCTGGGATTTTTATTGGATAGAGCAGTGTATTTAATTATTTTCAAAGATATTAGAGAGAAAAAATGGGATATATGATTCTAGAGAACACAAAATAAATCAAGACAAATTGTTATATATGAAAAAGGTTCTTTACAACCTTTTACTTGAACAGTGGAAAATTGATTTGCTTTGGTCGTTATACAACCAAAGTGCTGTGACATTTTTGTACACGGTGCTCTACAACCTACACTGTAAAAAACTGATAGAACTAGTTCATTCATTTTATTACCAAAGTGCTGTGATGTTTTATGTGTTTCTGTTATAAATATTGCTAATTTTTGACTTTTTAAACTTTTCAATTTGTTCATCAGAAAAATCTGTATTTTATTCCAAGTGATATTGTAATCATGTCTACTAATTTTACTTGGTTTAGTTGAAAATGTATCTAAATATTATTTTGTAAATAAACGTGTTTCAGTTCTAAGGCGTTTTTTTCCACCGTGAATTCAGGAAACTGCGAAATCGGAACTAGATGAAAATGTTAATTTAAATGAACCGCGAAAATAGATTAGTTCTGCCACCTACCATCGCGGGCACTGGCATCAAAAATCCACCATGTTGTTTCCACTCAATAAAAACTAAGTTTGTATGGAGGGTAGAGGTAAGGAGAATTTAAGAATAAGGACAGAGAAGGAAAGAAATACAAAAATTCTTACACATTCACTATAATTAACATTCAGCTTTTCTAGGTTATATTTACAAAATTATTTTGGACTAGGTGAATAGTTTAGATTTTGTATACCAATATTTCATTAACGACTCTAGTCATTTGAAATATTGAATTTTCTAACACACTTCACTCTATATAAAATAACTAAGTTCATATGATATTTAGTCCGATAGAAGCGCCATTCTGGTCAAATTTTGAATTATAATTCACCTTCTACAAGCGGACAGTTTTTAAGATAAACCCTCATATGAGATGGTCCTCCTTACCTCTACCCTCCATATAAGTTTGCATTTCTTCTTATGGTATAAATTAGATGTACACAAAATTTAGTAACTGCACTGAATTAGTATTACTGGACACCAAGTATATGAAATTAAAATATATTGAATCACATTTTTACAGATAAGACCCGTCCAGACAGTAGTTCATAGATGTGAAGGTAATGGATGCTGTCCAAAATATAATCAGAGATGTGTAGTAGAACGTGAAGAACCCATACGAGTGATGTTTTACATCAGTTTTGTAAAAATATTCATGGAATTAGAATTGATGAATCACACACAATGCAGTTGTAAATTAATGTAAAATTTTGGGAAAAATAAAAATTATTCACTGTTACCAGTCTCAATAGGGATTTTAGTTTATCTAGCAGATTTAATATTTTTTTCCCTGTACCTTCTCAGATGTTGGATGAGGGTTTTAGAGAATCTTGTATCCATTTATTCCAATGTTCTCTGCTTTTTCTCGTTATCTGTCATCATTTTTACCATCACTCCAAATTAATTCATCTACACATCATTCATTTTTTCTATTATCGACTCTTGTTCTATTAGATTTCTAATTTCTCTGCTCATCTTGTCCCGCTTGATTTTCTATTGTTTACAATTTTTATATTTCCATTGCAAATATTTTTTTCATCTAAATTTTCTTCTGCTGTATGTTTTTGATTGTACAACCACATGTTTCCTATTTATTCTCATTTTAATTCTACTTAATAAATATGAAATGAATAATCGCAATAAAACTTATTCCCTTTACTATTAAATGACAATCATTTACAAAAAAATAAAACTAGTACAGGGTACTAATTGTAAACTAATTTATTACTTTGTTTATGTCTAATTTTATTAAAAAAAAATACATGATAAAATCTTCATGTAATATACATATATAATATATAGTTAAGATTAAAGTTAGTTTTTAGGTGGCGGCCTAAATACCCCAACCACAACAGCATGGTCCCTTTCATATGGTTCAAGTGTTATTTGCTCCCTTGGTTTCAACTTATCTTCTTGTAATTTTTTTATTTCAGAAGCAAATACTGCTTCTGGTTGAGCCGTTGAATCTATACAAGAGGCTTTTATTGAAATTACAAAGTTTCCATTATTTTTTAGAAAATGTTGAGCGTTCAATGCCACAATTCTGGCTTGATCAGGTTGAGCTACATCTGCAAATATAGTGTCTACCATTCCTACTAACATTCTATATTTGTGAGGATGTCTTGCATCTTCTATGATAGGTATTATATTTGTTCGCTTTTTGGCAACGTTGATTAAATCTCTGCCCGATCTATGTGAAAATTCAACTGCATATACTAATCCTTCAGGGCCTACAATATCCGAAACATGAGAGACCGTTGTTCCTGAAGCAGCACCTAAGTAGAGAACTTTGCTACCAGGAGGCATGTGTATTTGATCCACTCCACCTAAAATAGCAGCTGCTAATTTACTTCTAAAAGGATTCCATACTCTATATTCTGTTTTGTTGCCATCAGTCTGAAACAAAAAAAGAACAGATAGATTTTAGATTAGAAATATAAATTGAACTGAAAAAATTGAGAAATTAATATTCTCAGATTGAACCCCAGAATTTTTAGCTGTATTTAATATTAAATATATGAATTAAATAATAAAAACACCCAATGAAGTTTGAATTTTTGGAATGTTGTTGATTAAGATATACTTATCACTTTCAAGGTAACTTACTATTTAATCATGTTTAGGTTATAAACTAATCAAAATGTTTATCAAATACATACCTCAACAGATATTCTCTTTTCTCCGTAAACTTCTGATCCAGGTACAAGGTTAAGTGTAACTAAAGCATCCTCTTTACCTCTGGCAATGAATACACCTTCATGTCTGTGTGGTTCAATAACAACAGTTTTTCCACCTTTGAATCCGCCGCCTCCTCTTCCTCTGCCTCCACCACCTCCTCTTCCACCTCGACCTCCGCCCGATTTATTTCCAAAACCGCCTCTTCCACCTCGGCCGCCACCACCGCTGTTTCGGTCACCAAATCCTCCTCTTCCTCCTCCCCGGCCGCCGCCGAAACCACCGCGTCCTCCGCCACCACCACGTCCTCCCCCGAAGCCACCACGTCCTCCTCTACCGCCGCCTCGGCCTCCAGATGAAAATTCTACAACATATTTATTTGTTTATAATCTTATAAAATATTATTTCTCAATATGATTATATCCTAAATAATTTTTAGAGAACATACCTGGTTTTCCCATTACTATAGAATATCAAACAATAAACAGGATTTGGATAGACCACGTGCAAATACTAGTAACCACTAGCGTTTAATGAACATAACCATACTAATGATAGCTTACTAACTTTCTTCTTCTTTTTTTCTATGTATAAGGACCCTGATTGAAGTGGCTACTCCTTCGCTAGTACTACGATGACATATATACATAAACCAAATCGGGAAATGTTATAGCCATTGATTTATTACTTTAATAAACATTGAAATACTTTGATAGTACTAATAGAAGATATTTTTTAATATATTATTGTGTTTGCATTGAACATGAAACGTTTGTATTATTTTTTTTCATTGTGGCGATATACCATCCATAGATAAATTAAAAACATACAATAAAAGGTATATGTTCTAGATATAATCTAGTGTCAAGCATTTAAATATTTTTAAATACTGTCAAAATATGCCATCTGCGAGAAAGTATGTCTTAACACACTTTTATTAGCTTGTTAAGTACCTATCTGTACGAAAGGGAATCTTCCAGCTTAATTTCACCATATTTAAAAATATTGTATCAATTTTAAATTCTTCACGTAATTTTATTGTGTTCGTTTTTTTGAATAGCGTTTACAAATTCATATTTTTATCTTACGGCTGTTAATTTCGAGATTATAGATAAAAGTTGTCTTTTATATTAGTCCCTAGTAAGACGTCGAGTATACTCTTGATACTGTTTTGTTTTTTTTTACTATTTTAAGACTCTCACATAGTTATTGAAGATTTTTCAGCTCCCTTCGTAAGTGAAAAATTTTATAACAGCGTGAAACTCATCGTAACATTTTCCATATCAAATTGACTGAGCTCTACTGTAATATACTATAATATAATGGATCGAAGCAGCAAGTTGAAACTTTTTGTGAAGCTTTTTGGGACTTCTCGCTGACGCGCGCAAAAATATGTTTGCACTCTATTTACTATATGAGCTCACAAACCCCACTACGTATGTGTCGCATTATGACATCACCTGTTTTGATACATGTTAAATATGTGACTGTAGCTTAACGTTCTTATGCTTTGTAACGAATAAAACCTCTATATTTGCCTCATCGATTGTCGAGTCGGTGTAAAAAGCATGCTGCAACGTTTTTGCGGTTTGACTTTTTAGAAGATCACGCATTTTACTAAATTTACAGAAATGTCTTGCGTTTCCCACCCACAAACTAGTAGCACAAGAAATACGATTGGTAGGAACTGACTTTCACAAAATCTGTTTTGGCGATTGAAAACAGGTTGGGCGACCCTCAGATTACGAATTTTGTACTAGGCATTTATTCTTGACATAAACTAGTATGAGAATTTCGATTTTCGACATTTTAGGGTTTACGCCTTTCATCTTGCCGATATCGACATGCTTAACAACCTCTTCATTTGGTTTTAGAATTTGCTTATATTCTCGTAACTAAAATTAAATATGCAATAAAATGGAAGTGGAAGGATGTGGTGCACAGTTCGTGAAGAGCCAAAATATTGGGCTCGCGGGAACAAAAAGAAGGAATAAGATGTCGTATGTTACACTGTATTATCCATCAGGAGGCATTATACAGTTTATCCCTATAACATCACAAATTATTTAAACTTTTTGAATAAATTATTTCAAGGACAAGATAAAAATGTATGTTGCTTTTATAAAGATGTTACTAGATTTAGAAACAAATTAAAATTGTTAATGTTTAATTTGTAACATGATAACTTATTTCGATAACTGCTCAAAAACAATTATTAAACATTGAAAATCCATTATACAACTAAATAAATATCATGGAAGAATTAACACACAAAAAAGTGAAAAAAAAGTTGTTGTAGATCGGAAACAGTGTTCTAAATCTCGTTGTGGCAAGCAATCAGCTAATAGGTGATCTACATGAACCCGGGTTATAATTTCCTAAAAGTCGGATGAATATCTATTATAATTTAGGGTGTGATTACGTTATTATTTTTTGTCTGTATATTTGTTAGTATCGTTGCTGATTACGGGACAATCTGTATAATACTGACGCTACACGTGCGTATTATTAAAGTATTAGCTCTTCACTTGAACTATTTCAATTGGAATCACTGATACAACTGATGACCGCGAAATGTAATCACCCCGGCAAAATATCAATTCATTTTTCAAATGAGTGCAGACGACTCAACATTGACACGTTCAAATTTTAAAATGTTGCTCAAGTAATGGGTAATTTATGAGAAATGTTGAGCGTTATAGTGCTGGTTTTATTCTTGGTAACAGTTACAGTATCAGAAGAAGACGAGGAGCAGTTCGAGAAACATATTCAAAGAGTATCTTCCGATTTATATCCATGTAAACAACCTAGTCGTAGAGTTATATATCTTCCTGAAATATTTGGAGATAAATGGGAAACCTACAAACAACATCAAGCATCTGTAAGTATTGGATAAAATATATTTAGGCTTCCCTTTTTTTAGTTGTTGTTAATTGTGGTAGGTTATTTGATAAAACCAATTTAATTTAGATAGTAATGTTTATCCAATACTGATATTTGGCATAACCAGTACCAACATCATTTTTGAATGAACAAAATAACTATTTCTTACATATAATTGATAAATCGATGGTAAATGAAGATTTGGCACATGCATGGTGATTCAACGAATACTTTTCTTTAAAATGTTAATAATAAAATAATATAACAATATTTTTTAAAGCCACACTATTAGACATTTTTGGCATAAATTGGTTTTTAAGTATAATGTGGTCATCTAGGAACTATTCGTTTTTAAATAGCTCAAAAACTCACTATTAGTAAAGTGTCATAGATACTAATACACAATGTAATAAAATTAGAATTATAAAAAAGGTCTGAAAAATGATTAAAAGGTACATGAACATAATATACCATGAAGTGTGGGCGTTCGATAGAAACAGTGATTTTGGGAGTAGTGGGAGAACTTTGAAAAAGCCAAAACACTGTATGGTATAATATTACTATGTTCAATTACCAGGTGGACTGAGAAGCTCCTTGTTTTTTATACAATTTGATTTTATTATTCAATATAGTTGCCTTCGGAGGCGATACGATAAATTTACAAACAAAGTATGCGCATTTGAATCGTTCAGAAAATAGGCAAAATTAATTCGGAATGTGTTCAAATTATTTACCGCGAACAAAGCTAATATTATCAAAATAAACAACAGAGTTTTGAATTGATATAGTTCATCCAATATCAATTGCAGAAGACAGTTTTGCAAGGAACAATCAATATTTCATAAATACGCACGGCACTCATGCCAAATTAAGAAATGGAAAATAACATTTATTCCCCGTATAAAGTTCTGTAAACATCTAACTAACCGTCAGTCTACGTGGACTCATATCTCCACTGTTTACCAATGCAAACATCGAATCGTAAACATAAATGCATTTGTATTGGCCGAAGCTGTTGGAAGGCGTATCTACAGCATATGGTTTTAACACCAAAAACTGAATAATAGGATGGCAATAACCGAATCGTCAAGGATAGTTCGATGGGCGACAAGAAACAAGTTCTAATAGACGAATGGGATACAAAAAGGGTTCAGTTCACGTCTGGTATCCTGTTTAAACCAAATTCTCTTACAGGCAGGTACATTTTACTCGTCTATTTACGTTTTATAATTAAATTTCAGTTGTAGCAAGTTAGCGAGGTATAATAATGATTTTTTTCCAAGTTTCAAGTAGGACTACAATTAAGCGCAACTGTCTAAATAACGGCGTATAATTCTGTCCAATTTATAATGATTCAATTGCCTTTTAACGAATATAATAAATTTATAAAATGAGGTATCTACGCCTATGGTAGATCAAATGAAATTGTCGGCAAGAGTTTTTATAAATTTGCAATTGATATTGGAAGAACTATTTGGGAAATAAGGACAAAAAAATCAAGTTTTTTGTCGTTACATTTTGTTACGGTCGGTATTAACAAATTAAGACATAAATGAATTAAATTTCTATGTTATCAGTGACCTCTGATTGTGATAAAACTATTATTTACAATTCACTGGGAAAACCGAGCGATGTAGGCAATGTAATAGTATCTATCGAATCCACCTCAAATACTCCCGGGTTCATCTTACTAATTCAGGACGAAAATTTACTGATCAAAATAGTCCAAGAGCTGACTGCATAAAACGTGGCCTGTAAATGATACCACATTGTAATTAATGACAAAATCATTTAATGCCAGCGCAAGTATGGTACATAACATTGCTATTAAATTGCTATTGAACACTTATGTTGATTGATGTCTCTTGACGTCGATTTAGGTCGAATCATATCAATTTACATATTCGTTAAATCTGATGTTAATCTAATGGAAGGACACTTTTTTCAATTTTTTTTTGTTGCGTTACCTTACCTATCAAGTAACCGCTTCAAACTGTATTGATGTTTAAACATTTCTCATTAATAAAACATATTAGTGCCACTTCTATACTAATGACAAATATCTGGCACGATACTTATAAACTCGTTTGACGGGACCAAAATATTAACTGGGTTTTTGGCGTCGTCAGACGGGAGGCTCTAGTGGACCCCCGGATGCTTTAAAATCTCACTAACCAAAGCAGTTGGTCGCATCTGAATCAAAGAACTTCAATTAACGAAGAAAATAAGTTGTGGCGTCTCGTAAAGAATCTGTGGTGCGTTGATACCTAAAGAAGAAGATCGCAGGGATGTCTCAGCCAATGTTAATGGATTTGTCTGATATATCCAGTCAAGCAGAACTTCGAACGAATCAACAATAACGATGAAAAATCCCCATTGTAGATATTGAAGTGATACTAGTACAATGTGGAAACCTACAACACAAATTGGAATGCTGAATAAGAGAAAGTGATCAAACATGTTTTTATTTGCAAGAAGGTCTACTACTGGAATAATTAGCAACAAGATTATAAATGGGTATTAGTTTTCTCAGTATATTAAAGTTATTCAAATATTATGGGCATCATAGTTTTTGGGAAGTACTTATTTCTTTATATTAGATTATTATTGAGATTGTTGCCTTATCTTGATTTTTTAAATTCTGGGTAGCTAGTGATCAAGTGTTTTACATTTAATTGTGTTTTGCATAAATCACATATGGAGCAATCATTTTTAGTAATTAAATAACTGTAAGTAAGTTTAGTTTGTGTTGTTAAATATTCTTGATTTTAGGACTCTTCTGTTTCAAAATTGGTTTTTTTGATAATTCTTCAAGTATCAAAATATGATATTGACACTGACAATTTGTGTATTTTTATTAATTAATTGATCACCTTCATCCTGAATATCGAAATAAGAATGAAATAAAAATAGAACTTTGTTCTAATAAGAAAAATTAATTTTTCATTAGCTCTTACATCACAAATATATAGCAGTTATCAGTTAAATTATTTATAGTTTTCTTAAAATTTACAAAATATAGCTATAAATTTTACTTAAATGAAAATAGAACTTTGTTCTAATTATTTAGGTCTTTATTTTTCACTTATAACTTTTTCGTTCTTATGAATGTGAACCATTTCTAAAAATTCTCTTTTTCGTGTATAGGATTCCGTTTCAAAAATTTTTGAACCTTTATAATTGAATTCATGTTTTCTTGATATTTCAATGTTCGTTAATGCAGTTCTATTATTTTTATCGTATTGATGACCTCTTAGTCTGTTTTCTAAATACTGAGATGTTTGCCCTATGTAGATAGCGTCACAATTAGTACAAGGAACTGGATATATAATATTACTGTATTGTTTTTTGGTGTAGATTTTAATTTAGTGAAATATAAGGATATTCTTGACTGCGACTAATATATCACTTCCGGTTTCACATCGCGTAGTTTCGATTGGGATAGTTGCCACATTTTAGCACTTGTTCTAAGAACCGGTTGTATAAAGTTGTATACTGCTGTCTGCACTTCAATCATGGTTTCACGAAATATTGCTTGTGGCGCGTTGTAGTCAATTCTTCGTTTTTTGTTGACCAGTATAGCACTCCAATGCAGACGCTGTTTATTTCTGAGAACGTAAATTGTATATTTTAGAAAAAATGTTAACAATAATATCAAGTTTTCATTAGTAAGAATCGTATTCTTAAAAATTTATATCTATTTTTTAGATCAGACCTTTAGCAACAGTGCTTCATAGATGTCAAGCAAGCGGATGTTGTGAAAAGTACAATCAAATATGTAGAGCGAAACATGAAAAGCCCGTACCCCTAATGTTTCTAATTGCTTCTACGGGTGAATACGTATTACTCACGGCAATCAATGATACGGAATGTATATGTGAGTTGGATAATTCAATTACATGAAACTAACTACTTTTTTCGTTTTTATGAATCCCATGGAATAATATCTCGCAAAAGTGACAAATCTAATTAGAGGTTATGCGTCTATCGGGAATAGATGTCTTCCGGATTAGAAGGACTTGGATTGTGTGATATGACAGAAATATGAAAAAAGCCACGTTAAATGGATCAACAACATTTAATTTATTCCCTTTGGAATAGTAAAGAGTCTGCGATAATGTTAATAAATGATTTTTATTGATCGTTCATTTATTTTAATTGCTTAATAAATACTAAGTCTCTATTGAGTTCAATTCTAGGCATACTTTGGTTATTGGAGATCTGATTCCCTCGCTCCTCTCGATCCATTTATAAACCAAAACAATTGAAAGGTTGTTTTCCTTATTAGAAACAGTGGTGTGGTATTTGGTACCATTTGTAGTTTGCTGATTTGTGAGTTTGAGCAGATTTCGTACGTGTTTTACTTCAAAATCTACTCATAATTTCGATCATAGGATTCGAAAATAATGTAAAATTCAGAAATAACTCAATCTTAAGATTGAGGTTAATCTGCCAAGTTGAGTAAAAATAAGCGTCTCGGTCGTACCATCTGAAGTAGTTTAGGCTATTTTCGAATCCCTACAACTTCATTCTAAATTGAACTAGGAATCAGTAACTAAGCAGGAAAGGTATAAATACGTTATATTTTAAATTTAATTCAATTTCAACAAGTAGTTTAAGAATTATTAGACTATTCAGAATACGATTAGTATATAAATCAAGGAAATGAAATTTTCGCAATTTTGATCCAGTTTTCTAAATACACCAACTGTATAAATACAAATGAGCAGCACAGATTTCTTGCTGTTCGAATGTGTTTAGCAATGTTTAGAATGCTTAACCATCTACAAAAAAAAAATAAGATGCTATCAGAAGCATACAAAAATTCTTCATATAAAATTTTCTGACTCACGTTTGGGTCGTAGCTTACTAGACGTCTACGTTTTTGAATTCAATATCTTTTGCACACTGTGTCTCGTACCAAGATCCAGGGGTAATAGACCCTCCACGAAATTGTCAAAGAGAAAAAATTTACATTGCACTCTCAGTTCTACGCAGTTCGAAATCGTCTCGTCCGTATGTCACTGGTATAACCACAAAGCTGTTCAAAGTTGCCCCCTTGCAGTCCTCCCTTATTATATCGATCTATATTTTTCACAAAAAAAGTTAAGTCGCTAGGAAGCTATTTTTTTTGTATACGAGGGAGAAACCGGATATTTCACGTTCAAACAACTTAAATGAACTAACGAATGTGTCTTTACGAGGGTTATACAATAAAAAGTCAAACTGACTAGAGCGATGACGCAAATTTTATGATTTAAACAACTAATATGAACAAAAAAGGTGTACTTACGAGGATTGTGCGATAAAAAGTTGATCTATATGGAGAAAAGTTGTATACGATGGAGAAACTGAATAAATATGATTATGAATTGTAATATCGAAACATTAATGATCTAATGAATAAATTGCGTATTTATGGATTGTTGTACAAAAATAATTTAACTCATTTACACACAAGAAAACAGTGTGTAAGCTTCAGTTTTGTTCAGTTTATACACTCCAACTGCAAATTTCCAAATGTTGAATGACTCTAGCTGGTAGAAAAAAGAAAGGTAAACAGTTTACCTTCGGTCTCTGAAGACTATAACTTGGTTATCGAATTGCGCATCAGACAGTGTAATCTTGAGTGTTGGTGTAGAGGTGGTGTAAACAGTATATACAATATAAATATTGGCAACGGATCCAGAAATTCCAACTTAGTATATATACGAAACTAATGCGGAATAATAAACGTTCAATGAATGCCAGCGAGATGGTTTTGATGCAATGAAGTGATAATTTACAGTTGTTTTTTAATTGAACGCCAGGCGTCAAATAAAAAGTGAATGCAAATAATTTATATTCTACCCTCTTGAAAAAAAACATTTACATTGAAATTTGTCCCTGTAAAAACTACAAATTACTTGACCAAAGCGAGTTGTGGGCAAAACATTTGTATTTAATTTGAAAAGTAAATTCTGAAAAGCTCTAATAATTTATATACAATGTTAACATGAAAATTTCATAATATGTTGAGAATTGATCAATTGACAGCTGACCCGAACCCAACCCAACCTTGTCCCTATCCTACTTCGCACTATACTTTTGTTTTATATAGAGTCAAAGTTGGTAATTATGTATTCTAATGTATTCTGATTTTATTAAAAATTAGTAGGCGATAAGCACCTTTTGACAGTTTCATGTAATAGTGACACGAGCGAAAAGAAAGGCGAAAGAAAAACGTGCTCCGAAATTGTTATTCCGTTATTATTGTTATTTGAACGAACTTTTGAAATCCTGTTCAATAAATCGAACATTGATCAAGATTGGACTCAATTTATTTGCAACTACAAACCCAAAACCCACTGTAAATTAACAACAGGTTATGGGCCCAGGGCAGCTGTAAAAGGGTTTTGTTGTAAATAAAGCCAGGAAAGCGACGGCGAAGTCCAGAAAGCAGTTCAAAACGTCAGAACCGGCACGCAGTCAGGCGACCACATCCGGCTCGCACAGCAAGTCAACGTTGAACAACGCACACGCAAGTCGTTTTAAGTCAGAAAATCACCACGAAAGATTGTAAATTCATTTTGTTTATTTAAAAAAAAATTGTCAGAAGTCAGTCAAATTGTAGAATTTAAATGCAAAATGGATACTGTAAAATCTCAGTTGGAGATGTTAAGTGAAGATAGTCAGGGGAATGTCAATTTTATTTCTTGGCGATTTAAATTAAACCTAGCACTTAAGAACAAAGACCTGTTTGAGATTGTATCAGGCACGAAAGTCAGACCAGCAGGTGCTGCGTCAGATGCAACTGTTTCAGCTTGGACAAAGAAAGATATCGAAGCTCAAACACTGATAGGTTTAAATGTAAACAGTAAGATAGCTAACAAAATTGCTAATTGTAAAACTTCCAAAGACATGAGAGACAAATTAGTTAGTTTATATGACTGATGTAACTTTAGAAACGTCCCGAATCAAATTCTTTACCTTTGAGTATGATGAGAGCAAGTCAGCAATAGAGAACTGTATGGAGATCATGGACTTGGCAGAGGAATTGTCAACTGAAAATGATCCAATGAGGGAAAGTTGGGTCATGACGAGGATTTTGAGTGTCTTACCGCCAAAACTGACACATTTCAGAACTGCGTGGAACAACGTGACGGGACATGCAAAGAACTTGGACACACTCATCGAACGTCTGAGACTTGAGGACGAGCAGCTTAGAGAACCGACGACAAACGCAGAGGGCAGTACCAGCAACGCTCTCATGGCAAAACGTGGAAAACAAGGGCAGTCGTCGAGCAAGCAGGACAAGTCACAGTTCACATGTTACAAATGTGGGAAGCCAGGTCACGTGATCAAGGAGTGCAGAGGAAAGGCATGTCAGAAGTACATTGAGTATTGCAAGAAGAAATACTCATGTAACAATTGTAAGCAGAAAGGCCACTTCGCAAAGGATTGTCCATCCCGAGAAGAAGGAAATAAGTCAGCAAATGGAAAACCCAAGAAGGCATTTTTGACCACAGCTCTCTCGACAGTGGACAACGACATCTCGCAGGACAGGGCAACTTCATGGTATCAAGACAGTGGAGCCAGTCAACACATGACGTCTCATCGAGAATGGTTTGTACAGCTTGTCGAGCTGGACGAGCCAATCCCAATTGTGATCGGAAATTCAACTAGGCTAGATGGCGTTGCAGTCGGGAACATTGAGATAGAGGCTTTTGATGGTCAAAAGTGGTATCCAGTGGTACTTGAAGATGTGATCTATGTACCAAATCTCAACTTTAATCTTTTCTCAGTCAGTCAGATGTTAGACAAGGGACATGTACAGAAGGCAGATGAAAACGAGTCGACATTCCATTGTAAGAAAAGCAACGAGGTTGTGGCAGTAGCAAGGCGCAAAGGAAATTTATACAAAATGATGATTAGAAGAGAAGGACAGGAAGAAGAGGCAAGTTTGATGGTTCAGTCGATCAAAGTATGGCATGAAAGACTCGCCCTTCAAAACGTGAAGTATGTGAGGGACATACTGAAAAGGAAAGGGATCAAGTATGTTGATGACTGGAATAATTATGTGTGCACAGGGTGCGCATATGGCAAGCAACATCGATCCGCACATCCGAACAATCCCAAGACAGCCCAGCAGCCGTTAGATCTTGTTCATGTCGACACTGGAGAGATGAACATCCCATCCCTGGGAGGAGCAAAGTATTGGCTCATGTTGAAGGACGACTTCACTCACTACCGAAGCTGTTATTTCATGAGGACGAAAAGTGAGGCCCCTGAGAAGATTGCCAGCTACCTGAGACTTGTAGAAAATCAACTAGGAAGGAGAGTGAAGAGCCTGAGATCGGACAACGGCACGGAACTGAAGAATGCAAAAACGAAAGAACTCATGGACAAGTTGGGAATCTTTCACACCTTTACGAATGTACACACGCCAGAGCAAAATGGAAGGGTTGAAAGAGAAATGAGAACTATTGTCGAAGCAGCCAGGGCAGCGATACATGAAGATGGATTGAACGAGAAACTATGGGCAGAGGCAATGAACCACGTGATCTTCACGATCAACCAGACAGGAACCAGCAACGTACCAGGAAAGAGTCCAGCAGAATTGTGGTTTGGAAGGAAAATGAAGATTGAGAAACTGCGACCTTTTGGCTGTGAATGTTATGTGCTGACCCAAGCACAAAAGAGAGGCAAAATAAATAGAAAATCAGAAAAGGGAATTCTGGTTGGCTATGACATTGATTCGCCCTGTTACAGGATTTACATGAAAGAGAAAAGAGAGGTGATTACTTCAGACAATGTAATCTTCGACGAGGAGAGGATACGACAGAGGCAAGGCACTGATGTTGAGACATCGGCAACAGAGGGTACAGAGAAGAAAGAAGAAAGCAGCAGTGAGTCAGACGAAGAAGAAGACAACTGGACGACTGGAGAAAGTGCTGAAGAGGAAAGTGAGAACGAAAGTGGGACACAACCGCCAGAAGAAGAGCCAGGAAGGAGAAGTTTGCGAGATCGTCGAACTTTGCAACCACCACCGAGACTGAAAGACTATGTACTTAATAACAGACATGGAGGAATGAGCGCAAAAGTAGCCATGATTGGTGAATCTGAAGATATTCCGGTGAGTCAGGCACTTAAAGATGAAAAGTGGAGAAAAGCAATGCAGGAGGAGTACGACTCGCTAATGGAAATGAAAACTTGGGAACTGGTGGACTGCCCTGAAGGAGTGAAACCTATCACATGTCGGTGGGTACTTCGAGAGAAAGCAGATGAAAGATACAAGGCCAGACTCGTAGCCAGAGGATTTGAACAGAAGGAAGGAGTGGACTACAAGGAAACATTCAGCCCAGTAGCCCGCCATGCATCGATTCGACTACTACTAAGTCACGCAGCGTCAGAGAAAATGAAGTTGGTATCGTTCGATGTGAAAACGGCATTCTTATATGGAAATCTGGGACAAGTCATCTACATGAATCAGCCTGAAGGATTCGACGATGGATCAGGTAAAGTTTGCAGGTTGGATAAGAGTCTTTACGGACTCAAGCAAGCCCCAAAGATGTGGAACGAGAGAGTCACTACACACTTTGTAAAGAAAGTTGGCCTGATCAACGCAGATGACGACCCGTGTATTTACTACACCAAGGACAAGAGCATTATGCTCTCACTCTTCGTGGATGATGGACTGATAATTGGGAAAGATGAAAAGAGAATATACAGACTTTTGAAGGAAATGAGCAAGGAGTGTCAGATCACTTACAGTGAGAAAGTTCAGGACAAGTTGACGTACTTGGGCATAGAAATCAAGGTCGACAAAGATGGAATCTTTGTGAATCAGCCTCGGTACACGGAGAAGATCTTGAGGAGGATGAAACTCGAACAGTGCAACCCAGCATCCACACCAATTGAGCGAGGAATGATCACCAAGAAAACAGATTTCAAGAACGACGAGGCACTACCGGCGAAGAACAACTATCGCGAGGCGATAGGGAGTTTGTTGTACCTCGCTACAATATCTCGACCAGACATCAGTTGCGCCGTGAACTACCTCAGTCGATTCTGCAACAATCCCATGAAAAGCCATCAGGCGATGGTGAAACGTGTATTCCAGTACTTGAGAGGGACAGTGACAGCAGGAATCTACTTCGGAGGAGGCAAAGAACTGGTAGCATACACCGATTCAGACTTCGGAGGAGACCCTGAGACAGGAAAGTCGACAAGTGGAGTATTGGGGATGAGAGGAGGACCAGTAGTCTGGTACTCACAGAAGCAGCGTTTGGTAGCGACTTCAACCGCAGAAGCCGAGTACCGAGCCGCAGTGTCTGTGATTGGAGATGTGTGCTGGATCAAGAGACTCGCACTGGAACTTGGTATCCTGGAAAGTGATCAGCCGATCACTCTGAAAATCGACAACATGTCAGCGATTCACATGTTACAGAATGCACACGAGGCAAGAGACACATTGAGATACCACGAAAACACTGTGATACTGCAACACGTCGAGAGCAGCAAACAGATTGCAGACATTTTCACAAAAGCACTCAACAGAAAAGTTTTTGAGACTCTTCGCTGTAAATTGATCAAGGAGGAGTGTTGAGAATTGATCAATTGACAGCTGACCCGAACCCAACCCAACCTTGACCCTATCCTACTTCACACTATACTTTTGTTTTATATAGAGTCAAAGTTGGTAATTATGTATTCTAATGTATTCTGATTTTATTAAAAATTAGTAGGCGATAAGCACCTTTTGACAGTTTCATGTAATAGTGACACGAGCGAAAAGAAAGGCGAAAGAAAAACGTGCTCCGAAATTGTTATTCCGTTATTATTGTTATTTGAACGCACTTTTGAAATCCTGTTCAATAAATCTAACATTGATCAAGATTGGACTCAATTTATTTGCAACTACAAACCCAAAACCCACTGTAAATTAACAACAGGTTATGGGCCCAGGGCAGCTCTAAAAGGGTTTTGTTGTAAATAAAGCCAGGAAAGCGACGGCGAAGTCCAGAAAGCAGTAAGGCGACCACATCCGGCTCGCACAGCAAGTCAACGTTGAACAACGCACACGCAATAAATCGAACATTGATCAAGATGGGACTCAATTTATTTGCAACTACAAACCCAAAACCCACTGTAAATTAACAACATAATAACATTATTTATAATGTAACGTACTTCTTTTAATTCTGAGACGCAGCTGCAAACGGCAGAATCCTTTGTTATTTTTATCTTTTACTATATTTTTTTTATCTTTAAACTAAGAATAGAACTACTATTCGAACATATATTACTTTGTAGAAGCGTGTACCACAATCAGAAGTTTATTACTTCGAGGATTATTCTTTGCGAAAATTTTAGAAAAATTTTATAAATTCAATTACGTTTTGTTTAATGAAGCATGGGAAATTATAATTTCAATTTCTATTTAGTTATAATAACAAACAAAAAACACATTTTTAAAGCAAACGTGATATAAAAATTCATTATAAAACTTATTTTATCTACTTCTGAAAAAATACACAGTTCAGAAATAGATGTCTTCCGAATTAGAAGCAGATAACTACTTGGATTGTTTGATATGATAGACATATGAAAACGTGACGCAAAGTATTAACCATCTGTTACATTTATATTAGATTATTTTAATGTGTCTGGAAAATGAATGCACTTGAAATGTTTCGTAGTCTAAATATTAATAAAAAAACATCTTATTATATTGAATCTATTAATAGATAAAGATTTTTAAACTTGTTTAAGACCGGAGTCGTTTCTAAAATTAAATGATTTTGTAATTCAAGGTATATCTTAACAGAATTTTTATAGTTGAAAAATTGTAATGGTTAAGAATGGATTTTGGATTGGATTTTTTTTGGTGCACTTGTGGCAACCCCCAAAAACGAAACTTCTACCCTCAATCCATTCATATTTTTTTCAGCTGCGTACGATCTTTAGTTCTCTCTTTCAGCTGTGACTTTCATACACATGTTTGTTAATAGTGCTTGTCAGAAAGATCCCGAGCAATACTTCGTGATAAAATAAGATTTGCGGCAAATAAAACTTACAGTAAAGCATTAAAAGTGTTTTGTGATGATTCTATGCACGAGTATTTCGTAGAGTATTTCGAAGAGAGCGTGGAAATGAAGCACGAGGAATGACACCATGAACGCGCTGTGTGTAACGCAAATTTTAAGTCAAGATTTTGTGATGAGTAATGGTTGCGAAAAACTTTTCAGGAGAGTCGAATGTTAATTGAAGGAGACTGTTTGGAACAGACCTCGAAATGAAGCAGAAGCTATCATCAAATGATCCAAAAAAAGCTCGTATCAAGAAGCCGAGAGTGAAAACTAATCTCATTTGCTTCTTAGGCAGTCGCGGGGTTCACAATGAAAAGCTCGTTTCTGGTCAGACTATAAATAAAGTATTGTATCGTAAAGATATTGATAGACTTGACTAGGGTCAATAGAGTGCACTCCTTTGCCACATTCGTGGTTAAAAACAATATAAGACAACTGAATATAACTTATAAATTGGATGAATTTGAGTTTTTTAATATCAATTGAGAAAAATGGCAAAAAGTTATGTTATTAAAATAGAAAATGAATATTTCCAAGAAGTAGAGACTCACGCTTATTAAAACTCAACCAACTAGTGATAATTAATTCGAATATGAAGATTTATTTAAAAGTTTGTTGTACATAAATTTTTGTTGCTAAATCCTTGTTAGTGATATGCATGATTCGTTCAATGTATCCAAATATGGAATATCTATTTCCCGCATTTGAAATTATATGGAATTTAAATAATTCGAAAATGCAACTGCAAGGAGAGGATCAAAACCGCTGACTAGTTTTGACGTTATTGCGTCTCATCAGAGTGGCGTAATAACCTTTCGTTCGGAATCTCTCAAGCTGCTAGTTGGTTCGTATGGTTAAACATTTTTCAGAAGACACTATATAGCGTCATCCACACTTACAGCTAAAAACCATTAGTCAAGTATAGCCCTAGTTGGCTATAATATGAAGTTGTTGGTGATATACAAATATAAGAATGTATCAAAATATGAAATATCTACTTATCCCTTTTGGAATTATGTCGAATTTTAATAATTAGGAAATGTATTCTGTTGGTTAGGTACTAGTTGGATCGTGCTGTATAATCCTAGAAGCAGGAGTAATGATTGCTAAGGTCAATATGACATGATATATTTGAATAAGTGGCAAATATTGTTTTGTATCTTACAGTATGTGATGACAAGCTTCCATAGACATCGTTGCCAGTGTCCAGAAAAGTGTTTTGGTACTTCGAACTCTGGCGATGAAGAAAGTAATCTTTTGTATTGTAATTGTTTGTTTGTAAATAATACACTTATTTTGTTGTGAATCAAGAATGTGTGTTAATAATTGATCGTAATCGTTTAGGTACAGGCATAAAAAACACATATTATGTTAAGAAAGCGTTTATGAAAATAATTTTACTTCTTTATGTACATATATAAATAGCGAGTATAAAAATTTTTTACTATTACATAAAACAGACAACAAATATGACTTAAAAAGCATTTAAATTCCATACATCCATCTTTTTTGTTATATAAAAGGATAATATGAAACAGTAACCAAAGATAGTGAGAAAATTGAAAAATCAGATAAAAAAGTCGAAGTTAACGAAAGTTTTTAGGTCCAAATAAAATCTCACTCCTCAACCACACCACGTCTACTACTTTTCATTGTAATCATTGACATTTTTACCCAGTATTTAATATAATATATGAATTCACTTAATTTGAGTTCTGAATCAATTCGAGAAAAATTATCATAAACGAAATAACGAGATAATTGTTTTTATTAAACGGCTGGGACAGGATTTTTTGCGAAAATGTGAGAAGGAAGATTAGGAGAATTCGATTTTCCATCTGACTCTAAGACTTTTCTGAAATAAGTAAAATAGGAAGACTGTTTTCTTAGTAAGTAGCTGCGTCCCTGACCCGCATACAAGCACTCGATATTTTCATCTTGTAGCAACATGTGAGCTTCGTGACATGTCTTTAATCTCTCGCCTCGCTTGTGGGGTATAGTCTGTTTTCTAACAACGAAAAATATCTCAGCTGCAGACATTCTTCTCTATATAAATAGATGACACAACGATTACTTTGGATGCAAAATCCGACAACAATGTGTTCTGATGCATTCGTTCGAATGAACAAACGCCTCTTTTCCAATTAGTCTTTCTACTGGTAGCCCCCAGCATGTCAGAACATTCACGACGTCGTCAGAATTATTTGAGCGATCAAACAAATTTGTGTGCACGGCAAAAGTGGGAAAAACGATACAATTTTCTATTTTGTCACCATTTAACAACAATAACATCTAGGGACTCATTAAAGAAAATAAATCTTTGCAGTGCCCCAAAAACGAATATAAAAAACGCGCACAGTGTAACTGCTTTTGACGAATCAAAATTTTGACTCGACATATGACATTTTTATCATAATTCGCATTCATAGTAACTTTACCTTAGGAAAATTTAAAGATTGGCATACAAACGCGTCTATGACGAAGACAATAATGCCCAGACTTTTAAATTACTGATTATTTAAACATTCGTAGTTTGTATTCTCCAAGTATTTTCTTTGGAAAATATTTATTCTGTATCATCTGCAAGAAAACTTTTTGCAGAATTTTGTATTCTGCTAAATAATACGTCACAGACAGATAAAAAGATGGATGTGTGTTTAATGTGAATATTTACAGATAACAGTTTTAGTGAATTGACATTAAGTAATCACAGATTAAAAAATAATTTACATACAGCTATTTCTTTGTCAAATATTTAAATAAAATTGATAATTTAATCCATTTTTCTAATTGAACACGCACGTATACAATGTTTTTTTTCTAAATTGTCAAAATAGAAAACTGTCTTTATTTTCTAAATACTTATATAATAAATATTTTCTAAAAGAAAAAAACCAAGTAACACCTTAAATATTCCTCAAAGTTTGAAACAAAAAAATACAAATTCAAGTATTTTTCTAATGAAAAATAATTTGTTTCATATCCAAGTGATTTTGTAATTGAATTGAATGTGACAATAGTCGACTTACATCGTTTTAGGAAAAAAAAATCACCAAAAAGTGGCCACGTGGCAGCGATGTAAAAAATCTATCGACTTGGTCAAAGGTAATTTGACACTACGACCTCTTAAAAATATAAAAGGTATATTACTTTTGACATTTAATAATAGCAGTATTGAATTAACAGAAATCTAATAATGTTAGAGCAGATAAAAGGTTTTCCAATAGGGTCTTGAAAATTTTGAATTTAGTTTGTGAACGCACCTTTTCACTTATCATCGAACTGTCGCTGCCAGTTTATTCAGTAAACATAAACTTTTCATCATGGTGAATTACAGGAACGAACAACGTCTGCAAATCTTGAAAATTTACTACAGAAACTCGAAGTCGGTGGCCGTTACTTTAAGAGCGTTAACTACAGTTTTCGGTCGTAATTCTTGACCTAGTAGACAGGCAGTAACAAGTTTAGTGAAAAAGTTTGAGTCTATGTATTCGTTGTGTGATTTTGCCGTGTCAGTAAGACTACGAGTTGGTCGAAGAGTCGAAAATATCACTGCCGTTGAAACGTCCGTAGCAAATAATCCAAATCAGTCAATTCCACGGCGTTCTCAAAAGTTGACCATCGCCAAGACCACTTTATGGCGAATTTGGCGTAAGGATCTTACTCTACACCCATACAAGATCAGGCTCACTCAAGAATTGAAGCCGATGAACCATTCGAAGCGACGTACGTATCGGTATGCGGTATCGGGCGGGTGAAAATCCATATGTGCTTAATGAAAAACCACTTCATCCACAAAAGATAACTGTTTGGTGTGGTCGCCACGTTACTGTGAAAGGTGATCATTATCGCATCATGATTATCGATTATTTTTGGCCCAAATTGGAATATATGGACTTGGACAGCGTGTGGTTTCAACAGGACGACGCTAAAAGCCACACAACACACGTTACAATCGATTTATTGGAGAACAAGTTTGATGAGCGTGTTATCTCAAGAAATAGACCAGTCGATTGGCCGCCTCGTTCGTGCGATATAACGCCTCTAGATTTTTTTCTTTAGGTCTACGTCAAGTCATTGGTCTAAGCTAATAAGCCGACGACGTTGGAAGAGCTCAAAGCCAACGTTGAACGCGAAATAGCAGCCGAGTCATGGATAATTGGGTTCAACGAATCAACCGCTGCAAACGTGCCCGCGGAGGCCATATGAGCGAAGTCAAGTTCCATTCATAAATGTTTTCAATGTACTTCAACTCGATAATGAAGTTTTTGAAATATCTCAAATGGTTTTCATTTTATTTTGAAAAAAGTTGTCAAGTCCTTATTGGAAAAAATAATAGAAGAATATTTACAATTAAGGAAAATATTTATGAAGCAAAACTATTTCCAGTCCAATTTTACAAACAACACGAAGAAACACTTATGGTCAAATACCTCCAAGTAGATTAAGAGTTTCACTATTTTCCAAGGGTACAGGTATCTGGATGATATTTTCGCTATATTTGATACGAAAAAGGCAAATGTAGAAGATTTCATTTTAAAACTCAATTAAAATTGGCCATCCATAAAATTTACTGATAAAATGGGACATAATGGACAGTTTCCATTTTTAGATACTAATAATTTAGGATAAACGCCGCTACGAGCAGCTACATCCCGGCTGATTCTTTCCAAAATAAGATGGCCTGTCTCCATCGAACATCGATAGGTACAATAAGGAAAATAATTTTACTGATGTGACGGTACTTAACGGTCAAAATGAATAATAGGAAAAATTTGCTTTAGAACCTTCCAATTCTGTTTATACAAAAGGATGGAAAGAAATTTCTAAAAGAATGGATTTAAATTTGGTTCATAAAATATGGAAAATACTGGTCGAAGATATAAAGATAATACAAAATATTTATGAAAACAAGAGAATGCGGTCATGAGAAATAACAAAATATGAAATGGCTTCACTACAAACTTAGGATTAAGATAAGGGGGAAGTTTAAGTCCATTATTATTCTTCATATTAATGGACTGGATCATAAAGATATGCATTGTGTGGAGTAAAAAAATATGTGTGGGGCATTCACAACTACAACAAATTGACATCAATGAAAGATCATTTGCAGACGATGTCATGCTAATAGTAAAGAACGAAAAAGAGTTACAAGAAAATATTGAACAAGAACAAGACAAAAGTATAAGAAAAGAAAAATATAAGAATCGATACAAAAACACTGGAACAAGTTAAACACTACCAATACCTAGGAACAATAATAGACGAAAACAGGACGCAAGATCCAGATACAAATAACAGAATTGCAAAAATCAATAAACTATATGACGCCATGAGCATTAAATTCATAAACAAAAAAAAATATCCAGAAATACCAAACTAAGGATATTACAAACATTCCGATGTGAATCTTGGGTATTAACAAAACGACAGAAAAATAAAATTCAGGCTACAGAAATGAAATACCTTAATAGATTGAAAGGAGTAACAGAAAACGATAAAATACAAAGCATAGATAAAAGAAAAGACCTAAATATACAATTTACATTAGTTAAATAGAGGAAAGACAACTAAAATGGTGGGGGCAACGGATGAATTTCAAAAGAATATGAAAAACGGAAATTGGAAAAAACAGAATGAGAGGTTGACTTGACCGAGAAAATACTGAATGAACGAGGAATAAACTGGAAAGAAGCAAAGAACCTAGCTCATAATAGGAATAAATGGAATCAACACCCTACATCACTAAATGGTAGAAGGGCTATTATAAATCCAGCAATAGATTAAAACAATTGTATTGTTGTTTTGATTTGGGATCAGTAGCAGATGGCTTAGATAATGGTTATTTGGTAGATCGTGTTTAGAAAACTAAGGAGGGTAGAGTTGGTATCTAAATAGCTAAGCTCATGATTCAACTTGGGTGTTTTCACAGTTTTCACTATAGAACGCACATTTTCAATCAATTTATACTTTTAGAAAATATTCATGTTCTTATAGACAGTTCTCCATTATGCGAAGTCTTGTAATTCCTAAAAAGATGATAAATTACATTAAATAATAAAAAAAACAATTAAAAATTAATTTCAACATTTACAGTATATATCGTAATTTTAAAATTTGTAATAAAGAATTTGTTTCACTGTAAGTATCCAATAAAAAAATTACGCAACTATTTTTATCAACATACCAAAATAATTAGAAACAATTTAAATTTTATTCATTTGAAAAAATCTTCGAATGACACAACATTTTTCATAAAATAAATTTTACGAAGATCTTAACAATAAACCCGTATTTTCTCTTTTATTTGGTTAGTGATAACAGTTGTCATACAATATGGTCAAAACTACGGAAAATATTTTGACAAAAAATTCACGTCAACTTTGCTTTAAGATTGACCACTTTTTACGCAGATTAATATAAATATTTCTTGTAAAACAATATATGAACTGATTGAGAACTTTTGGGTGACTGTTGCTTTTTAAAATAAAAAGAGAATTCAGTATTCAATGAAGCTATCGAAGTAGCAGTAGATTAATTCGTGGACACTAAAACCCTCCTGAACTTTCTGGATAATCGCTAGATACCGAGAAACAGTTAGTGCAATCACATTTCTGTTTAGTCAAAGCCAACAAATCAAATGACAGATTTTGGAATAAAGAAAACCTTTAATTGAAACACCAAAGACGTTACGTTTTTTGTTCACAACAGTAGTTAGATATTTTTGAGGATTACCACAATAGGACATGAATGCAGCAAGATGGCTATGGTTAAATAAAATAATCATGTACAGAAGTATTCATGGCTCACAACTTCAGCTGATTACTTTCGATGGGATTTTCTCAAAAGTCCAGTCTACGTGAATAAACCAAGAACAATACTCCAATGAAATGAAGATTTTCTTAAAGAAATATGTAACATAATCGGCTCTATATGTCGAAGAATTTTTGAAAATTTAATATTTCTGGAATGCCAGCGAGATTACGGTGACTTGAAAACGATATTTTTTTTCCTTGGCTATTTCAAAAGTGCAAAAATTAATTGCCAATAATGTTCTTCCCGGTATCTTTTTGTTAGTCCACTTTGTACAACATAGTTGCGAAATTTTTATATTAAACTTTTACAGCTTGCAATTAGTCATATTAAAGTAGTCCTCGGTAATGAAAATGATAATAAATAACTTTCATTTCTTAAACTTAAATCTATAATACCAAATATATAAATCGATTCTTAGAATACTGATTCTTAACTAAAGTCTTTATGATCACACCACACGTTCATTCATATTCATTCAAATCAAAATAAAAACGTTGTTGATGCAAGAAATATTAAGTTCGTTTAGGGTCCAGGCTTTAGAAATAATAAAAAAATTCCATATCTCAAAATCTATCAAAAATAGAATCTTCCCATCATACAAAGATAAATAATACAACGTTAATTAACATTTGAAAACTGCTTTAGTCTTAAATTTTCAATAGTAGAATCTGAAATATTTCTTGCATAAATGATTGATACATTTTAATCATTTATAAATTCGTCCGCAACATAATATACGGAGCTGAAAAAAAAATACGGAATATACAAATTAATTTCAGTATAGATATATTAACCAATCTATCAGTTTTAACAAAACGTCACGATTCATTAAGTTGACCACTCTGTATTGACATCAGACCATAATAAAAAAATTACTAAGGTAAGTAGCGTTCCGGAACAATCTACATACAGATTTTTCCGCTATTGTTAATACGTTATACGTTCCGCCTCAATACGCTCCTGATTTGATTCCGATGGACTTGGAAGGACTTTTTTTTTATTGTGGGGACAATTTGAAATCGAAGTTCCAAACATAAACCAGTATATTTATAAATCCTACGGGATCGTATTTTACCAAAGATAAATCTAATACCATTAACTTATTCAAAAGACTCGATTGAACATGAAAAATTTGATACCCTGAACCCTTACTGTAGTATTTATTTGGTGATTCTTTTTCACATTTTTAAATGTCGATTCTAATAAATAGAGCAGTTCCTGTAAACAGTATTGATATTTCAGAATCTACTCCAGATCAAGAGTTCTATTAATCAAATTCTTGGTGATATATATTTGAAATTCAATAAAATATTATCTAAAAAATATAATTTTGTGTACTGCCTGCTCTGATACTGATCAATTTTGTTATTAAATAAAGCAGTCAAAGAGGCAAGTGAGAATCTATTGGAACAGTTTAATATAATTTATTTTACACAGTTGGATGAATAAATTTTACATTGAAATTCATATATTCCGTAAAATTTTTCTAATAATGTATTTTTTTTCTTGTCTTGGACGTTTTTGCGCAATTATTAGAATATAAAAAGTTTTTAGCAAAAACCAATTTGCATTAAATTGGATTCTTGTCTTCTCTACTTAAAACATGTTCCTTTCTATATTTTGACTTTTCGTTCTAGTACCTGTATCGAAGGCACCTCATAACATCGTATAATACTG